>JAPDNY010000012.1:41386375-50516375 GCA_029375565.1 Gekko gecko | reverse complement strand
CACATGTCTAGCCTAATATGGTGGAGACATCCAAAGCAGGGCCTCTGAAGGAGTAAGTGGGAGAAGGTGGTCCTTCAGATATGCTGGCCCAAGCCTTCTAGGGCTTAAAAGGTCAATATTGAATTAGGCCCAGATAGCAACTAGACTGAAATGATTTAAGCCCAGTAGGGAAAAAAGACACACAGTATAAAGACAGGCACTGTCTTTTTTCCCATAAAAATTGCCTTGGGAAAACCTTTCCTCCCCCCATTAATAATCAGTTATATAGATTTCAGCTTTAAAAAGCATATAAATTCATATGTACTGAGGACATCTAGTAATAAAATCTAACCAGTAAAATAGCCTAGTTGTCTCAATATAATGTAATAGAAGCCCTATTTTTGAGCAGGGAAATGATGTCGGGAGCATTAACGCCTTCTTTTCCAGTGCTGAACTATATGGCCTCCCCAAGGGTGCTTTTTCTCTCTAATGCTAAGGCAAAGGGAGTGAAGAATAACTCACACACTGCCTAGCTCAGTTGCTAGCAAATGAAAATTCTCTTGCTACTAAAATACTAGAGTGATGACACTCTCCCACCAGGTGCTTGGCAGTAGCAAAGCTCTAGGAAGAATGGTCTCAGTCAGTGGGGACTGTACTAGCACAGGCCAAATGAACTTGCAGGGCTGCATCAGGCCCTATCAGCCTGCAAATTTTATGTAAAATCAAGAAAATCTTCCCCAAACTGCAATGCCCAGTGGAAACAAAGACCCATCAGCACAACGGTTTTCCTCTGCATGATCTGGGATTGCCAACTCTGAGTTGGGAAATTCCTGGAGATTTGAGGGGAGGGACTGGGGAGGGCAGGGTTTGGGGAGAGGAAGGACCTCAGTGGGGTATAATGCCATACAGTTCACCCTCCAAAGCAGCCATTTTATCCCAGGCAACTGATCTCTGTAGTCTGGAGACGCACTGTAATCCTGAGAGATCTTCAGGCCCCACTTGTAGGTTGGAGACCCTAGAAAGATCTGGTTTTGCTTTAGCTGACTGGAGAAATTGCATCAGTCTTGCTTCCCCTGAATATATGCATCATACATAAAAGTCATACATACAAGTACTGGGAGTTTGTTATCGCCCACCAAATCAAAAGACAGAGGAGGATTATAAAACGAGGAATGAATTAAAGATAGCAGCTAGCTGAAATAACTGTCATAATAGGTGATTTAACTACCCACACATTGATTGGGTCAATATGTGTTTAAACTGGGAAAAAGAGATTGAGCTTCTAGACACTCTCAATGACTGTGCTATGGAGCATATGGGGCGAACAGCTCCAGGGCGAACAGCCACACCTCCCCCCTGCCCCACGTTATCTGGCCCCTATGACCGCGGCCACAATCACTTTTAACTTCTCTGAAATAAGGGGACATGTGAAGAGGAAACTGAAAGGAAAAGTAAAAAGGGTCAAAACCATTGGGGAAGCTTGGAGACTATTTAAAAGTACAATCCTAGAAGTTCAGGTAAAATATATACCGCAGATTAGGAAAGGCACAAATAGGTATAGAAAAAGGCCTGCATGGTTAACAAACAAAGTAATGGAAGCTGTAAAAGGTAAGGATTCCTTTAAGCTGTAGAAAGCTAAGTCTCAATGAGGTTGATAAAAGGGAACACAGGCTGTGGCAAACAAAATGCAAGTCTGTGATCAGGCAGGCAAAAAGGGAATCTTAGAAGCATATTGCAAAAAACATAAAGACCAACAATAAAACTTTCTTCAAATACATTAGAAGCAGGAAACGAGCCAGGGAGGCAGTGGGGCCCTTGGATGACCAAGGGGTAAAAGGAGTAGTGAAGGATGACAGGGAAATGGCTGAGAAGCTGAATGCATTTTTTGTCTCTTTCTTCACTGTGGAAGATGAGAAGTGCTTGCCCACTCCAGAACTGCTAATTTTGGGAGGGGTATTGAAAAACCTGAGTCAGACAAGTGATGAGAGAGGAGGTCCTATGACTGATAGACAACTTAAAAACTGATAAATCACCAGGCCCAGATGGCATACATCCAAGAATTCTGAAATAACTCAAATGTGAACTCGTGGATGTCCTGACAAAAATATGTAATCTTTCATTAAAATCTACCTCCATTCTTGAGGGCTGGAAAGTAGCTAATGTCACTCCCATCTTTAAAAAGGGTTCCAGAAGAGATTTGGGAAATTATAGGCCAGTCAGTTTGACATCGATATCAGGTAAGTTGGTAAAATCTGTTATTAAGGAAAGAATTAATAGGCACATTGATGAACAAAAACTATTGAGGCAGACTCAGCATGGGTTCTGTAAGGGAAGATCTTGTCTCACTAACCTGTTAGTGTTCTTTGAGGGGGTGAACAAACAAGTGGACAAGGGGGACCCAATAGATGATGTTTACCTTGATTTCCAGAAAGCTTTTGATAAAGTTCCTCATCAAAGGCTCCTAAATAAGCTCAATAGTCATGGGATAAAAGGACAAGTCCTCTTGTGGATCAAAAACTGGCTAATTAATAGGAAACAGAGAGTGAGTATAAATGGGCAATTTTCACAGTAGAGGGTGGTAAGCAGTGGGGTACTGCAGGGATCAGTACTGGGTCTGATGCTTTTTAATTTGGTCATTAATGATTTGGAGTTGAGAGTAAGCAGTGAAGTGGCTAAATTTGCAGATGACATAGAATTGTTCAGGGTGGTGAAAACCAGAGAGGATTGTGAGGCACTCCAAAGAGATCCGTCAAGGATGAATGAGTGGGCATCAACATGGCAAATGGGTTTCAGTGTGGCCAAGTGCAAAGTGATGCACATTGGGGCCAAAAATCCTAACTATAAATCCATGCTGATGGGGTCCAAACTGGCAGAGACTGACCAAGAGAGAGATCTTGGAGTCGTAGTAGATAACTCAATGAAAATGTTGAAACACTGTGTGACTGCAATAAAAAAGGCCAATGCTATGCTGGGGATTATTAGGAAGGGAACTGAAAACAAATCAACCGGTATCATAAAGCCCCTGTATAAATCGATGGTGCAACCTCATTTGGAATACTGTGTACAATTCTGTTCACCACACTTCAGAAAGGATATTATAGCATTGGAAAAAGTGCAGAAAAGGGCAACTAGAATGATAAAAGGGCTGAAATAAACACTTTCCCTATGAAGAACGGTTAAAGTGCTTAGGGTTTCCTTAACTTGGAGAAATGATGACTGAGGGGTGACATGATAAAGGTTTACAAGACTATGCATGGGTAGAGCTGTACTTTTCTCCCTTTCTCACAATACAGTAACTTGTGGGCGCTCAATGAAATTGCTGAGCAGTTGGGTTAGAAGTACTGCTTCACCCAAAGAATGATTAAGATGTGGAATTCACTGCCACAGGAGGTGGTGGCAGTTACAAGCACGGGCAAATTCAAGAGGAAATTGGATAAACATATGGAGCAGAGGTCCATTAGTGGCTATTAGCCACAAGGGATAGAAAGGAACTCTCAGTCTGGGGCAAGTGATATTCTGTATTCTTGGTGCTTGGGGGAGTGGGGAGCAACAGTGTGAGGGCTTCTAGTGTCCTGGCCCCACTGGTGGATCTTCTGATGGCACTTGGTATTTTTGGCCACTGTGTGACAGAATGTTGGACTGGATGGGCCATTAGCCTGATCCAGCATTGGCTTTTCTTATGTTCTAATGTTATGTTCTTATGTACATTTATACTGGCTTTTTACCAGTTATACTATCAGAATCCCCCACCCCCCAAAACAGTACCCTGGGGATTTTGTGTTGGTGAGGTCACAGAGAATTTCCTGTTAAGAGATTCATAGCCTCCCTCACAGATCTGCAGTCCCTTGTGAAGAGGGACAGATTACTAAACCAGCACTGCAAATACATCCTATGAGTTTATTTTTTCCAAACAGAAAAGGCACGTTTCTTGAATGTTCCTGAAGAATGCAAGTGAAACGAAGCCCCTTAAATGACCAAGCCAAGTAGCTGTTGGGAGTTTGTGTCAGTTCCCTGATTTAATTTGCTTTGATTTAAGTTGCCAATTTAAATCAGCAAGTTGAAAATCTTCTATTTAAGTTGTCAATTGTAATCATGTTGTCTGTTTGGACTTGATAGAATCTATTCATAAAAACTACATTGGTAGGAAAAACCAGTGAAAGGTGCTGAGTCAGCCCGTTGTGTTGACAGTAGAGTTTCCTCTCCAGGTTGGGAAATTCCTGGAAATTTGGGAGTGGAGCCTGGAGAGTGTTCTCAGCAGGGTATAATGCCAAAAAGTCCACACTCCAAAGCAGCCATTTTCTGCAGGGGAACTGATGCCAGTAGTCTGGAGTTCAGTTGACCGAGACTTATCTATCCATGTTTCTTCCAATAATCATGTATATAATCTTCTGGGTAACAGAGCTGTGAGAAACATGGTTGAGTTCAACTTGATTCATTTCTTGCCATTTTGAAAACTTAAGTTGTTTCATATTAGAATTAAAGCTAGACATACTTCGCACTTGTCATAAAAGCAGGGAGTGCTTTTGGATGGAGAGGGATTCTACCAGAGTGCTCCTTCCCAGGCAGTAAACAAATCTGTGATCCCCTCCTTTCTGACCTCTCTCTTCCACCTGCCCCATTAACCCTTGGAGCAAGCAAGACACTTGTTGCCACTAACCTTGTCTGGGGATTTTACTATAATTTGGGGAGGGCCCAAGTTATTCCACCCCCTTGTGTGTGTGTGTGTGTGTGTGTGAGAGAGAGAGAGAGAGAGAGAGAGAGAGAGAGAGAGAGAGAGAGAGAGAGAGAGAGAGAGAGAGAGTTGGTTTTATACCCTGCTTTTCACTACCCAAAGGAGTCTCAGCGGGGTGGCTGCCTTGTATGGACTCTCAGAGCAGTTTACAATCTCTTTTCCTTCCTCTCTCCACAACAGACACCCTGTGAGGTAGATGGGGCTGAGAGAGCTCTGAGAGAACTGTGATTGAACCAAGGTCACCCAGCTGGCTGCATGTGGAAGAATGGGGAATCATACCCAGTTCTCCAGATTAGAGTCCTGCCACTCTTAACCGCTACACCAAACTGGCTGCTGTCCCTTCAACTCACCATATCATTAATTTGTCTCAGCCATCGAGGACCCTGAAAGAGAACTGTTTTCTGTGCAGATATGAAAGTGCCTGGAAGGCAAGGAGACAAAACTCTACCACCTCAACAAAAAGAAGCTCCACAACCACATCGCTACTGCACAGCTGCAAAGCTGTTCGGTAGCTGTTCAGCATGGACAGCTGCCAGGCCAACAAATCTATGGCATGCCTCTTGAATGACTGCTGCTGTTGAGCACTGCATATTCATCCACCCAATTTCTTTTCTATCTCATTCGTAGCATTTCTTGATAGCTCTACAAGAAGATCACACAAGAATGAGATAGGTGAGAATTCTCTTCAATGTGGAACGAAGTGTGAAATGTTTTGGGTTCTATTATGCAACTGTAGAAGGCACTTGCCTAGGCTATGAATTCTGTGGTGTTAAAAGTGCACATGCCTCGTTGGATGCAGCATTAACCTAAGCAGATGTGGAAGCAGTTCTCAGTGTGGCCAGTGAGCCTCATGCAGGACATTCTCGCCAAGGCCAGCAGGCTGGATTTTCTCTGCTATACTGCTGCTGTTGCCCCAACCAGGAGTCATTTCCTGTGCACGGGATAATTCTGGTCTTGTTGGTTCCCTGACCTGGATAGCCCAGGCTGGCCTGATCTTGTCAGAGCTCAGAAACTGAAGCAGGGTCAGAACTGGTCAGTATTTGGATAGGAGTCCAGGGTTGTGATGTGGAGGCCGGCAAGGGCAAATCATCTCTGGACGTCTCTTGTCTTGAAAGCCCTACGGCGGTCATCATAAGCCAGCTGTGACTTGATGATTAAAAAACCTCAAACCTCCTCTGCTGTGACAGCAGATCTTGCAGA
Source organism: Gekko gecko (assembly GCA_029375565.1). Taxonomy (NCBI): domain Eukaryota; kingdom Metazoa; phylum Chordata; class Lepidosauria; order Squamata; family Gekkonidae; genus Gekko; species Gekko gecko. The sequence goes on along the minus strand of JAPDNY010000012.1, from coordinate 50,510,464 downwards.
CTGGCTTCTCTTTGCAAGACAGTCGGCGGGGGTGAGGGGGCAGAGGAACCCTGCACGCCTCCGAGGGAAATATGAGGGGCAATTAACATTTTCATCCTGCCCTTTCTTCCAAGGGGCTCTAGATGGTCTACATCATTCTCCCCTCCTCAGTTTTCTCTTCACAGCACTCCAGCAAGATAGGTCAGGTTGAGAGAGAGTGACTGGCCCAAGGGCACCCGGCGAATTTCATTGCCAAGTGTGGCTTTGAACCCAGGCTCTCCAGCACCCTGACCACTGCACCATGCTCGTCGCTGCCTGAAATCACGGAGGAATGCAGCAGTCATGCTGCAGTAAGCCACTTCACACGTAAGGTGAACTGGCTGCAGCAGAGACAGAAGAAAAGGTGCTAGGGGAGGCTGGGTTTGGGACCCTCTCACCCAGTTCTGTCGGTCTGGGGCAAGGATTCCAAATGGACAGTCCAGCATCGCTGAATGGCGAGGGACTGCTCCTGTATTTTTCAGCTCAGAGTGACAGTTGAAGTTTTCGTTGCTTTTAATTTAATATTTTGCTTTCTAATAATAACAGTAACACAACCCGACTTGGATTGTGTAAAGAACTGGGATAAAAAATGGAAAGCAATAATGAACTCTTTTCCGTTGCAAGCCAAGGGACTGTTGCTTATAATGAACCCCCTTCCGGAGTATTGAGCAAACTCTGGCATCGATGCCGCTAACAGGATTGCTTCATATCACCATTCTTTATTGATTGTTAGAAGAATGAAACAGTTCTTTTTCCTCGCAGGGTTTCTGCTGCCGAATTCTCCTCTGTAGCGGTGCATCCTTCATCTAGGATTTCCCTGCCAACTATTATCCATTGCCTTTTTCTGCCCACAGAGTCATTCTCCCTATCGTCCATGAATGATCACTCGTGAGTTTCTTTCTGTGTTTTTGCTACCTGACCCCCCCATTAGGCACAACAAGGAAGAAGTTAGGAAAGGCAAGGGGGAGAGGAAGGGAGGAGGGGAAGGAAAAAACAACGGAAGAAACATTTTTTCCCACTCTCTCTTGTTACAGTAGAAGTTGGAGTCTCCCAATTACATTGATTGGCAGGAGATTCAAAAGTTTTGCAAGGAAACACTTCACACAATATATAGTTAAATTAATGACTTTTCTGCAGCAAGATGTGGGCATGACTGCCGGCTTTAATAGCTTTAGACAAAGTTAAATAAATGCAAGGAGACCTCTAATCATGCTACTGTGTTAGGTGTACACAGATCTGGGTGCCACGGAAAGCACAGAAAGGGATGGGCACTCTCCTTTGGGCTTGCAATCTAATGAAGGCAACAAAGAACAGAGAAGAAAATGAAGCTAAAATGAGCTATCTAGAAGCTGTAACAACTGAGCAGAGTCTCCCTGTCCAGAGGTGGTACTATTCTGTCTGGACAACAGATGCTGAGGGAAAAGTAAGATGGAAGGGTTAGAGCTAGATTAGATGTTACTTCTTTCACAAGTTTGCAATAGGGAATTGCAGCCAGCTACAAGTCCCCATGGCAACTCATGTGTAAAAAGCACAGATGGGCCCAATTCTGGTTGAAACATCAGTGCAGGGGCAGGAGGGTTCCTACCTTTCCCCCTGCACCATTTTCAGCAAGCAGCACCTCCCAAAGAGGTGAATAAAGCCCATCCCTGCAGTCCCCTGGTCATTTTGGCTACAGTTCTGATCCGAATGACGCTTGTCTCTGTTTTCGACATGTGAGTCCCCGTGGTGAACTCGTGAAAGAAGTAATATCTAGTTTTCTTCTTACTGTCTTCATGCCCTGCTTGGGAGAAGCATCCCTTGGCTGCAACATTGGAAACAAGAGGCTAGACAAGATGGACTTGTGGTCTGATCCAGCTGGGCTCTGCTTGTTATGTTCTCTGTTATCATTTTTTAAGGCCAGATCTAGCAGAAGCCAGGTAAACACTGAATGTTCTTGCCAGAGCAAAACCACAGGATTATATGACCTAACCATTTTGTTCTGTCCCCTTGGGAGCCGTAGGATTTAAAAGAGCACATAAAAGAACCTATTCAGAGAGACAGTCCATAAGAGTTATTATATAACATGTATATGGTACACTAGAAGGTGTGTAGCACTTGGCCAGCAACAGTAGGATCAAAATACCTATTTACTTACCTGGAGATATTTTTTCTCATGTGACAGTATCACCTGCCTTGCAGCATGCAACAAGGACTTTGTGGTGCTGGCAAGCTAGAGATCTCCTTGCAGAATTTCGCTAGGCTTATTGAAATTCTTTTAACTTCCCTCATTATCCCTGCAGATTTAAGAACTGTTTTGCTTAGTCCAGCATTCTGATCATGGCCAGCCAGATGCTTGTGGAAGCTCACAAGCTGCCTTCTGCTTTTTGCTCCCAGTGACTGGAATTCAGATACGCTGTCTCTGAATATGGAGGTTCTGTTTGCAAGGTTAAAAATTGTTCTGAAGGGTCAGAGCTGAGGTCCCTGTGGTTCAACATCCTGCTTCTAACAATATCACTAAGAAATGCATCTCCAGCCCTTCTTTGCAACACCCTTCTTCTGTAGCTTTCCCTAGCATCTCGTATGCAGAGGCACGTTGGCTCCAATAATGCAGCTTCTATTTCATAGAACCATAGAATCATAGAGTTGGAAGGGACCATACAGACCATCTAGTCCAACCCGCTGCCCAATGCAGGACCAGCCTAAAGCATATCTGACAAATATTTGTCCAGCCTCTTCTTGAAAGCTGTCAGTGAAGCGGAGCTCACCACCTCCCTAGGCAGCTGATTCTACCTTTGAACCACTCTGACCATGAAAAACTTTTTCCTAATATCCAGCCGACACCTTTCTGCATGTAATTTAAACCCATTGCTTCGGGTCCTCTCCTCTGCTGCCAACTGGAACAGCTCCTTGCCCTCCTCCGAATGACAGCCTTTCAAATATTTAAAGAGAGCAATCATGTCCCCCCTCAGTCTCCTCTTTTCCAAACTAAACATTCCCAAGGCCCTTAGCCTTTCCTCATAGGACTCAGTCTCCAGATCCCTGATCATCCTCGTCACTCTCTTCTGCACCCTCTCGATTTTGTCCACATCCTTTTTGTAGCGAGGCCTCCAGAACTGCACACAGTACTCCAGGTGCGGCCTGCCCAAGGCAGTATACAGAGGGGCTATGACCTCCTGCAATTTCAATGCTATGGTCCTTTTAATACAACCCAAGACTGCCAACCTAGCAGTTCGAAAGCAAGAAATTGCAAGTAGATAAATAGGTACCACTTCAGTGGGAAGGTAACAGCGTTCCGTGCGCCTTGGTGTTTAGTCATGCTGGCCACATGACCACGGAAACGTCTTTGGACAGCGCTGGCTCTTCGGCTTTGAAACGGAGATGAGCACCGCAACCCTAGAGTCGGATTCGACTGGCTTTCGAGCAAGGGAACCTTTACCTTTAAGACTGAATTTGCCTTTTTTTGCCACTGCAGCACACTGACTGCTCATATTTAGTTTACAGTCCACCCTTACCCCAAGATCTCTTTTGTATACACTACTCCCCAGAAACGTATCCCCCATCCAGTATTTGTGCTTGACATTTTTGCGGCCCAGATGTAATACTGTGCATTTATCTTTGTTGAACTGCGTCCTGTTTGCAACTGCCCACTTCTCCAGAGTATTCAGATCTCGTTTTTTCGCTCACACACGCATGGAGCATGGTGAGCAGGATCCTCCAAATGGATTTTGCATGACATTCACTTCCTGTTCAACACTATATGCATGTTGTAAAGCAATACAGAAAGATATGAATGATGACATGACCCTCCTTTTCTGATACAATATGCTGCTCTTGCATTTGAAACTGGGAGGTTTGCCTGCATAGCTGACAGCAGGCAGCTGAAGATCTAACTAAAATGTGATCTGATTAGTCTCAGATTGATACACCTGGTCCATGTTACAAGATCAGCAAACACAACAGATTTTCATGCATTTGTCCCCTTCATGCTTTGTTAGACAGAGCCAAAGCACGGGCCTTAATGAGTCATTTGGTCAGAAAAGTGCCCGTGGAGCAGAAATGAATGTTTTGGCTTGCGAGAAATCCTCCAGCTCTGCTACCAAGCCAGCCACTCTGTTACTTTGAATTGCCCAAGTGTCAGCTCTTTGTTTTGCCCAGAGCCTGAGGCGATTTCACACCCTCCAACATTTAACAGATGGATATAGGGACATGCTTGAGCACTTCTAAGACCAAAGGCCTGATCGCCACACGAACAACCACATACGGACGTTGCTGAAATCTTCTCCGCTACTGTGCACTGTATTCACTAGGGATGTGCACCCCCTGCAAATAATACCCATTTTCCATTTGTTTTCCTTTGAAACAGCCTGATTCGGTTTCATTAACTTGGTTATTAAAGCTATTCATTTTAGTTATTTGATTCATTTTTCATTTCCATTGGTTTCAATGGGAAACACATTTCTGGCTGTAACCCCCCCCCCGTCGCGTGTGCACACACAAACACACACACACATCGTTGCGATGAAACTCTCTGTAATTGTCCCCCTCTTGCAAGACATCTTGTCTGCCAAACCTCAGACAAAGAGAAGAAAGTGGAGTGGGCAAGGAGAGGTGTTTGAAAGGTGGCCATAGATGTAATGAATAAACTGACTGGCAGGATGTGTTCCAGGCCGGTGCAGCTGGCAGAGCCACTGCCCAGAACTCCTACCTGCTCTGTGATTGTCAGTGTGTGAGTCTTTCTGTATCTTAATGTGTTTACATGAGTTCCACCCACCCACCCCTTCCCATGTAAGGAAATTGAAGCCTTCTGTGCTAAGGCATTCTGTTCTGGGGCTGTGGTCACACACACTAAATAATCCACTTTCAATGCACTTTCCAACTGGATTGTGCCAGTTCACACAGTAAAAATCCAGTTGGAAAGTGCACTGAAGTGGATTGAAAGTGAATGATTTAGCGTGTGTGGTCGCAGCCTTGGTTTTTCACCATTTTTCTCAGCCAGGCTCTGATATCAGAAGTGAACCTGTGGGGGACGGACGGACTCTGAAAGGAACAATGCAATCAGATAAGGCAAAGGAGGGAACTGGGTATAGTTCCCCTCACCCACTGCTGTCTTTAAGTGCAAACAAAAGAGCAAATACCAATTAGACCCGTCAAGTCTAATTTGGCCTTCTGATAAACTAAAAATGGTTTCCTGCCTTTTCTTCTTTTCTAAGGCTAACAGTAGGAGATAATTTTTTTACTTGGGATATAGCATGAGGATGAAGGTTTAGCTCACTGAAATCCTCCTGACTACATTTAAGGTAAATTAAAGGCACCAAGATCCTTCCTCCTCGTGGATCTCTTGTTTCTTGCATGGTCTGGCCCTAAGGGTTGGAACTGCATGTTATTATATAGTTCTGTGGTGATGTCTTCCCAATGATATTTTATGGCAGAATGAAACCACAGGGGCTGCAATTTAAAAGAGGAAGAGGAGGAGGAGGAGATGGGATTTATACCCCGCCCTTCACTACCCAGAGGAGTCTCAGAGCAGCTTACAAACTCCTTTCCCTTCCTCTCCCCACAACAGATACCCTGTGAGGCAGGTGGGGCTGAGAGAGCTCTTTCAAGAACTGCTCTTTTTCAAGAACAGCTGTGCCAGAACTATAGCTTTCCCAAGGTCATCCAGCTGGTGCAAGTGGAAAAGTGGGGAATCAAACCCAGTTCTCCCAGATTAGAGTCTGCACGCTTAACCACTACACCAAACTGGCTCTCAGACCAAATGCTATCTTCTTGCACATTGTTTTTCCTCTAAAAATCAAGATCATCAACTGTTTTTATCTGTGCTAAGGCAAACATATGGATACCAATGTTTTCATTTTCCCCTTGCTAGAAAAAGCATCTCAGGAGATGGAGATTTTTGGGTTTTGTGTTTTTTTTTTTTAAAAAAGGGGCATGAGGTAAGCAGAGAGGAGCCACTGCTTATATAGAATCAAAGCCCTTCCTTGCAAGCCAGTGAACAATTCATGTGACTAAACTAAACACTTTAGAAAAATAGACTGATCAGCAAAATCTTCTTTAGGAGACAGATCTGTGTAATTCTGTTGATTGGTAAGATCCTTGTCAGTTAGCACAGGCACCAGAATGACAAACGGATCTGAAGATTTCTGAACATTACTGACTTCATTCGTTTTACAGTCCAAATTAGTTATATTAAGGAACATAATTAGCTTGGGGGGGGGTCAGATTTTGATTAATATCTGAATGCACATCCCCAGTATTTATTCACTTTGCAAAAACCTGCCTGTATGAGCTTCTGAGGCAGCAGGGGTTAATAATCTAACTGTAACCATTTCTTAACAGTTTCATAGAATGTGTTGAATTGAATGTAAGTATGCCATGTAAGTATGCATAGGAATGCAACCATAATCCACCATCCACCTGAACATATCTATTACGGGGTAATTGCAACTCAAATATATTGAACAACAATTATTCTAGACGGAGGCAGAAATGGGGAGAGAACAGAGACTAGAAGAAACAGCATACTGACATTTTCCTCGTGTGTGGAATTGTGTGATGTGGTGGTTAGAGTTGTGGACCAGGACCTGGGAGACCCAGATCAGAATTCCCATTGGGCCTTGGACATTGGCTGGGTGACCTTGGGCCAGTCCCAGGCTCATAACCTCATCCACCGCACAGGGCTGTTGTGAGGATGATAAAATGGAGGAGAATGATGTCAGCCACTTTGGGTCCCTGTTGTGGTGTGGAGAAAGGCAGGGATAAGCGAAGCAAATAAATATTTGCCTCCATTGAGATTTTATTTCTAGAGACCTAGATGAGGATGCTCAAACCTGTAGAATTCTAGCATGGGTTTTTAGAAACATGTCTCTCCCTAAGGACAAAACACAATCAGCGATTTCACAGGAATTGGAAGGTACCAACAATTGGGAGTGTCCCTGGAGGGAAAGTCAGGAGGTGCGCCTCATAAAGGAACAATTCAGCCCCTTTGATAGGCATCTGAAGGAGCGTGGTTTTACTCATGAAAGTTTATGCCGGAATGAACTTCGTAAGTCTTAAAGGTACCCCCTGATTTCTGTTTTGGCTTTGCCACAACAACCCAACGCAGCTCGTATCAGGAGTATCCTCAGCGTGTCAGGGTTCCCAAGACGGCCACAAGGAGGCTTCTGCTTTGCCTTTTCCCTCTTGCACGGCCAAGCATCTGTTTCCTGCTGTTAATGAATGAGGCTGTATCCTTGATGAATCACAGGAGCTCCACTCCCCACGGGATTCTGCAGTGCTCTCCTCCTCCTCCTTACTTTTGCCAGATGCCTACCGTCTGGTTAGGCTGTAGAAAGAAGCCGGAGGAGGAGGGTGGAGGCGAGTGAGGCCCAACAGATATGCTGGGGAGATTTCCTCCCCCCCCACTCTCTTTTATTTTTCTTCTACTTTTCCGTAAGACAATTGTGTTAGGGAGTCTTTAGGTAAATGTGGGCTTTTAGGAGGACTTAGAAGGAGTAGCTTTGAACAGTACAAACCAGTTCCAGCTTACCAGAAGAGAAAGAAAGCTTAAGAGGTGCAGAGGAACACATAGTGGAATGTAAAATTTGAAAACCCATGCTAGTTTGGTGTAGTGGTTAAGAGTGTGGACTCTAATCTGGGAGAACTGGTTTGATTCCCCACTTCTCCACATGCAGCTGCTGGTGTGACCCTGGGTCAGTCATAAGTTCTTTCAGAGCTGTTCTCTCAAGGGCAGTTCTCTCAAGAGCTCTCTCAGCCCCACCTACCTCAGAAGGTGTCTGTTGTGGGGAGGGGAAGGGAAAGGGCTGTAAACTGCTCTGAGACTCCTTCAGGTAGTAAAGGGCAGGGTATAAATCCAATCTCCTCCTCCTCCTCTTCTTCTTCATTGGGCGGGGTGGCCTTAACAGTACCACCTCATAGTACTTGGACTGTTGAACTTGCATTTGGAAGGGTTGCCAGCTCTGGGTTGGGAAACAACTGGAGACTGGGGGGGGATGGGACCTGGGGAGGGTGGGGCTTGGGAAAGGGAGGGACCTCAGTGTTAGAAGTGGAGGACATGGCGCTGTCTCCTGCCTCGGACTTGAGAAGATGGCACCAAAGAGTTTAGACAGATAGAGAGGTCAGGACACACAGAGCATCCTTTCCTACCTGCTCTCTGATCCTTTTGGTGAAAGGGCACTGATATTTCCTCACCAAGGGGCTTATAGGATTGCCAGGTCTAGGTTGGGAAATACCTGGAGTTTTGGGGGTGGAGCCTGGGGAGGGCAGAGTTTGGGGAGGGGACAGGCCTCAGTAGGGTACCATGCCATAGAGTCCACCTTCCAAAGCAGCCATTTTCTCCAGGGGAGCTGATCTTGGTCATCTGGAGATCAATTGTAATAGTAGGAGATCTCCAGGTGCCACCTGAAGTTTGGCAACCCTAGGCTTGAAGCAGCGGCGGGTTGGCATTTGGCCTCACGTGGAATGGATTCCTTCTTGGCTCCTCCAAAACCTTGTGGAGCAAAACCACCAAGATAATGCAAGAGCCAGCATGGTGTAGTGGTTAAGTGTGTGGACTCTAATCTGGGGAACCGGGTTTGATTCCCCACTCCTCCTCCACATGAAGCTTGCTGGGTGACCTGGCACCAGTCACAGTTCTTCCAGAACTCTCTCAGCCCCACCTACTTCACAAGGTGCCAGTTGTGGGAAGAGGAAGGGAAGGAGATTGTAAACTGCTTTAAGACAAGGTAGAGAAAAGCAGGGTCTAAAAGCCTACTCTTCTTCTTCTGTACCAATAACAGACCATCATTAACAATAGTCAACCTCCAAATGGGGCCTGGAGATCTCTTGGAATTACTACCAATTTTCAGTTCCCTTGGACAAAACGGCTGCTGTGGAGGGTGGACTATATTCCCCCATGAGGCCTCCTTTCCCCAAACCCCACTCTCCCAAGGCTCCAGGAATTTCCCAACCCATAGTTGGCAACTCTGCCACCATTCACAGCCAGTTTACATTGACTAGCAACATAACATCATCTTCCTTTCATTTGGATTGCACAAGAGTGCTTAATTCCAAAATCTTTCTACTTCCCTCCCTTGCCTGACTGATCACAATTTTGAAACAAAACACGCCAGCCATGGGACAGATGATCCATTTCTAGACAGAGCTGATAAGATGATCAATAATGGTGCAGAGATGTTAGAAATGTTCAATAAGTCACTCTGTATAGTATTTGGAAAAGTTCCAAGGCAGAGATATTCACATTGCATCATACGGCTTTCTCTTTGGAGTCTCATAGTGCTTAAGCAGTATGCCTATAAATACACCAGGATCATCTCAAGCCTCGTTTGTGCTTACCACTAGTCAGGTGATGCTTTGGTGATACACATAATACAAAATCTTAGAACATAAGCCATGTTGGATCAGCCCAGTGGCCCATCCAGTCTAATACTCTGTGTCACACAGTGGCCAAAACCCAGGTGCCATCAGGAGGTCCACCAGTGGGGTCAAAACTCCAGAAGCCCTCCCACTGTTGCCACCCCCCAAGCACCAAGAATACAGAGTATCACTGGCCCAGACACAGTGTTCCATCTGTATGTTACGGCTAATAGCCACTGATGGACCTCTCCTCCATACGTTTATCCAATTTCCTCTTGAAGCTGTCTATGCTTGTAGCCGCCGCCACCTCCTGCAGCAGTGAGTTCCACGTGTTAATCACTCTTTGGATGAAGAATTACTTCCTTTTATCTGTTCTAAGCCTACTGCTCATTAATTCCATTGAGTGCCCACAAGTCCTTGTATTGTGAGAAAGGGAGAAAAGTACTTCTTTCTCTACTTTCTCTATCCCATCATTATTTTGTAAACCTCTGTCATGTCACCCCTCAATCATCATTTTTCCAAGCAAAACAGTCCTAACCTCTTTAACCTTTCTTCACAGGGAAGGTGTTCCATCCCCTTTCAGGGCTCCTTTGTTGCAGGAACTCCTTTGCATATTAGGCGACACACCCCTAATGTAGCCAATCCTCCAAGAGCTTACAGTAGCCCCTGTAAGAAGAGCTCTGTAAGCTCTTGGAGGATTGGCTCCATTAGGGGTGTGTTGCCTAATATGCAAATGAGTTCCTGCTACAAAAAGAGCCCTGCCCTTAATCATTGTAGTTCCCCTTTTCGGCACCTTTTCCAATGCTATCTTTTTTGAGGTGCAGTGACCAGAACTGTACACAGTATTCCAAATAAGGCCGACCCACAGATTTCTAGAGGGGCATTATGATACTGGCTGATTTGTTTTCAGTCCCTTCTTAATAATCCCCAGCATAGCATTTGCTTTTTTATTGCAGTTGCACACTGAGTTGACATCTTCGGCGCGTTATCTACCACAACTCCCAAGATCTCTCTCCTGGTCAGTTACTGCCAATTTGGAGCCCATCAATGTATATTTATAATTAGGATTTTCAGCTCTGATGTGCATTACTTTGCACTTGCCCACGATGAACCTCATTTGCCATGCTGATGCCCACTTGCCCAGCCTCAACAGGTCCCTCTGTAGCTCTTCACAGTCCTCCCTGGTTCTCACTGCCTTGAACAACTTAGTGTTATCTGCAAACTTAGCCATTTCACTGCTTACTCCCAACTCCAAATCATTAATGAACAAGTTAAAAAGCACTGGACCTAGTACTGAGCCCTGTGGTACACCACTGCTTACCACCACCTTCCACTGTGAAAACTGCCCATTTATACTCACTCTCCATTTCCTGTTAATTCATCTTCCAGGGATCTCTATTCTGGTACCATATTAAAAACTACACAGGTTTGAAAGAGATCAAATTTCCCCAGCTTTATGGCTGGGGTGCAACAAACTCCGTGTATCTTAGGGTGACCAACTCCAGCTTAGGGGATTCCTGGAGATTTGGGGGAAGACCCTGGGGAGAGTGCTGAGCATGGATGTGACATCATAGAATCTACCATCCAAAGTTGTCTTTTCTTCCAGGGTAACTGATCTCTGTTGTCTGGAGACCAGTTATAATTCTAGGAGATAGGGTTGCCAGCCCCCAGTTCCGAGCAGGGTTCTCCCCATTTTGGGAGGCTCTGATCCATTGATAGCCAGCTGGCCAGCAGGGGGAGTCCCAGCCCCCAAACAGCCAACAACTATAGAGTTCTGTCTAAAAACTAGAGCATCACCCCCTGACATCCCCAATGCAATGATGTCACTTCTGGTTGATGCCATTGCAGCATGTACACAAAGCGTGCACACCAGAAGATCCCAGACTGGAGGCTGGATCCCCCCATTGGCAGCCAGGTAGGACCTAGCAGCCCTACTAGGAGAATTCCAGGCTGCACATGGAGGTCAGAAATCTGAGAATATCTGGAAGTGCTTGGAGATTGTGTTTCTCCAGCTGCAAGCCCCTAAACCCCTCTGGAAGCCAAAGAACCTTTCAAAATTAGCTTGTTGTGATATTGCAGGGGAATGTCAAAAGCAGGCCCGCCTAAATTTGTGCTTTGTTTGTGTGTGTGTTTTTCCTCCCCCTTTTGACTTTATTTTTATAACTTTGTACATAACAATTGGCAAAGAAACGTGTGTAAATCCAGTACAGATTGAAAACTACTTATAACTATAACAACTCAACAGTAACAATACAACAACTTTCAATATATGAAATCTAACAAACAGACTATTTATACTATAATATTTAAAATATCAAAAAGTCATTAACTCTAGAGTCCTTCAGGAATATGCTGCGGTGAGTCATATATTCTAATACCGGGAACCAATTCTCAGCAAATGAGGTATAATAAGCATCAGTGTTTGTGTGCTTCAAACTATCTGTTATTTTTTCTGTACTAAAATATTCCCATATCTTCTCATGCCATTTACTTTTACATAATATCCTTCACTTCACAGGAGACAACTCCAAGATAGGGATGCAGGGGTTTTTCCCACCATAGAGACCAATGGAGGGAATAAGGGCAACCTGTTTGGGGGCCCATAGAATTGGACCCGCTGGTCCAATGTTCTTGAAACTTAGTGGGTATCTTGGGGAGAGGCTCCATCAGCTACCCTGTGAGTTTGGAGCCTCTCCCTCAAACCCCTTCCCCTCCAGCCCCCAGAATATACCATATGTTTTCACCATTGACTTCAATGGCCCATAGGATATAATGGGGCTGAATTGCCGCCGAACTGCTTTCATTCCCTCCTTTCTTTCTCTCTTTTTCCTCTTTCCCTCCTTCTTCTCTTCTCTCTTTCTTTCTTTCCCACCTTCTTCTCTTCTCTTTTTTCCTCCTTTCCCTGTTTCCCTCCTTCTTCTCTTTCTTTCCCTCCCCTTTCCTTCTCTTTCTTTCCCTCTTTCCTTCCTTCTTTCCTTTTCTCTGCTCTCTCTCTTTCCTTCCCTTTTCCTCCTTCTATGGCTCAACTCTCATGAGAAGGAGTTTAAACTTTAAACCCCTTCTCTCTCAGCTCCCGCACCCAGACCAGCTGGGGAAGGGAAGGGGAGGCTTTTGAAGATGCCTCCCCCCCTTTTGCTTCCCCTTGTGACATCACTTCCGGTGATGTCAGGAGGCGTGACATATGCTAATAGCCTAAAGCTCATTAGCATACCATATGCTAATGAGCTCCTGCAGCTGTTTTTCTACAAAAAGACCCCTGTAGGGATGTCAGACTAAGAACTTCTCCCCTCCAGGAGAGAAGAAGCCGAAACAGACAAGAGGAGGATCGTATCACACTCTATGGTCTGTTCCTAAAATGCAAGTGGCAGGCATGTGCAGCCTCAGTTTGCCTCAGGGTCATACAGGGAAGACATTGTTTAACCCTTCATCTTCTCCTCTGTTTTGCCATTTAAACCCTGCTCTCCCATTTTGCAATTAGCATTTCATGGGAGAAAGTATATGCCCTTTGAGGCTGCAGAAGGCTGCATTTTATGGATTAACAGAAACTGCCTCATCTTTTTGAGCCCCAAGTCACCTATTCCCAAGATGTCCAGTGGCAGAACAGAGAGAACACAGCAGGGAGTGGTTTCCTTACCCTTTTTCCTGGGATGGATCCAACTTCTCCTTGGTCCATACGAAAGAGAATTTATTATCATCTATCACACTTTTAGATACAGAGTCCCAAATCCTCCCATCTTTTGAATGCCACTCCAGGCCTGGATCATGAGCTGGTGTGGCCCGCTGCCTTTTGCCAGCTACAGCAGGACTGCTATCTCAGCCACAAACAGTTCCTCAGCACCTCTCTCCCCAAGTCCTAATGGTTTCCCTAAACATGTGAAATACACTGACAGTGTCAGCCCATCAGTAGTAGCTTTTCAGTCTCTCCTTCCCAGAAATCCATTTCTGAGGAAATGCTAGGGATTGAACCTGGGACCTTCTGCATACCAAGCAGGCGCTCTGCCACTGAGACACAGACCCTCCCCACCTGCCTTTGTTTAAGAAACAGTAAACCTCAGCCTCTATGACACAAGAGTGCATTTCAGAAACTGACATTTCAGAAGAATGATTTTGGATGCTAGTGTTACTTTTTATTTTGGTCTTCACCATCATCGGAATGTTTCTTTTCATCACTCTGCTGGGTTGTTAAATGAGTGTTTCATTCAATAAATAGACTGTGCTCTATCAATACCTGGGGTCACGTAGCTGATTTTCTTTGATTGTATAGAATCTGCTAGAGACTTCCTTAATGCAGGACTGGAGCTCATTAAACCGAATTCCCCGCCCACACACACTAATTAACCTGGGGTGGAAGTTCTCTTGTCATCCTGCTTCTCGCAGCTTGGTGAGTCCTGATGCAGATGGACCCCATCCTCTTCCTACAAGCACTTGAGGTTAATCTGCCTGATCACTTGAGGACTCTTGAACCAGGCCAGGCCTGAATTTTACTGCCCCCACCCCAGTCAGGTAACAAGTGCAACCACTGAAATTATTGTAGACTTTGCCCTGTTATCTAGGGACAGGGGGCTGTAAATTCACCAACAACTAAAAGATCTTCATTTGGTTTCATCTACAAATCAATACTTTCTCACCCCACACTGTCACATCCAGATTCTCCATGCCAACCTTTGCCCTGGTAGATCCAGCAGAAGATTTCAGTGGAAACCTCTTGTGGTTCCAAGCCAGTATTCTGGAGAGCCCAATGTTTCCGTTGCACAATTTGACATCTTGGCTTTGCACCTCTAGATTTCCCCATGGAAACAGCAAGCAGAATCACTTACTATCTTATGAGGCCAACTGGCACATTATATATACTGGCAATGCTTAGATAGGGCCAGAACCATGCTGGATCAGACTAGTAGTCCAACTAATTCAGTATTTTCCATGGTGGCCAACCAGATGCCCCAGAAGGCCCATGAACATGAGCACAGAGGCCCTCTTCTTACCCACCTAGCAATTGTTATCTGGAGATATGCTGCCTCTGAGCATACAGGTTGCATTAAGGCATCATGGCTAATGGCTGTGGATAAACCTTTCTTCCATAAATGCATCTAATCACCTTTTAAAGCATTCTGAACTAGCAGCCATCATCTTGTACCAATGAGTTCCAAAAGTAAATCATTCCTTGAGTGAAGAAGTACTTTCTCTTGTCTGTCCTGAATCTCCTGCTCATCCAGCTTTATTGGATGACTTTGAGTTCTAGTATTTTGGGAGAGAGAGAAAAATCTTTATCCATTTCCTGCACATCTTGTGTATTGCTATAAACCTCTTTCCTATCCCCCACTGCATAGTTTTCTTTTAAAACTGAAAAAAACAAACTCTTCAACCTGTCCTCACAGCATAGGTGCTCCAGCCTCTCTAATCATTTTGGTTTCCCTTCTTCCAGCTCTGCAGTATCCTTTTTGGCAAGAGGCAGTAAGAACTGAACACACGATTCCAAACATGGTTGTGTACCATTGATCTATATGAGGGCATTATAATGCTGGCTTTTAAAGCTTTTCGATTCTTTCCCTAATAATCCCTCATATTGAATGTGCCTTTTTCACTGCTGCTGCACAGTGAGTCAGTATTGCCATCAAGCTGTCCCTCTCACCCCCAAGATCTCTTGCTTGGTCACTCATTGCCATGTACATGTGAAGTTAGGATTTGGTGCCCCAATCTGCACCTATTTATGCTTACTTACCTTGAGCCTCATTTGCTGCTTTGTTGCCTGCTCATCCGACTTGGATAGATCCTCTTGGAGCTCCCCATAATATATTTCAGCGTTCATATTTCTGACTGATTTGGTGTTGCCTGCCATTTCATAGCTCTCCCCAAGCGAAGCTGGGAATTGCTGCTGACAAAGCATGTGATCTGCTCCTGAGCCATGACCCTTCCCCCCCTTCCCCTTCTAGTTCGCCTTATCTCTTTTAATCGTTATCTCAATACCTAATTTATATTCACTGCTGCTACCCACTCCTATGTATCGATCTCATGTTTATAACTTGCTGGCTTTATACTTTCTAATTAGTGAATGGTTTTTTTCTGTACGCAGCCCGATGTGCTACAATCTACTTTGGATAGTGGGAATGAACATATAACCAAAGAAAATACTGTGGCTGATTACTTAGAATTTCCTGACTATTGTCAGGGCCAGCAGAGAGGAGGATGGCCAAGGTGACCTCCATGCATGAAGACCTGGACCAGGTGGAGGTCTTGCTCAGACCAGGAAGCAACCCTTTTTCCTTCACTGGCTCCCATTTTCCTTCTCGGCACAACTTCAAGGGTTACTTACTATTTATATTGTGTGAGACCAGAATATCTGGGAGGGATCAAATTTCTCTCTGACAGACATTCTCCCCAGAATTATCTGTTACTAATTGTCTCATTTCAGTCATAGAAATGAATGTCAGGTTGCTTTCATTCTGTGAACATGCTATGGAGATCTTGTGGTTTGGTTACATGCACAGGACTCTGCATTGCCTCCTGCGCTGGAAGGAGATATACTGGCAGTGCTGCACTCGCTGGGTTTTTTGGCCTCCCTTTGCTTTTTATATCTGACTGAGATAGCATTGGAATGCAGGCAAATGAGATGCAAACTATTTATCCATCATCCTCCCTGTCTGCTGTACTTTGCAGTGTAACTCCTTGTACGTGGTTATCATCTGTTTTGCATCCTCCTGTCCCCTGTTTTTCATATCCCATGCTTTTTTAAAAAAAAGTACCCCACTCACCCATGTTATATTTACACTAGGCATGCTGAGAATTTTGACATATACGTGATCACCAGGCGAACATACCATGTTCAGACTCCCTCAGTTACATGAGAGGGAAGCTCCTTTGGTCAGAACACATGAGCTTAATGCCAAGTCAAGACCTTCTGCAGCCTTCTATCCTGACAACTATTGTACATAGCAGACTCACTTCAGTATTATAACAGTCTAGTAGTGCAATCTTCTGCAGAGTTGTACTCTTCTGCTGAGTCTTTTTCTTTTTTCGCCATCAAGTCACAGTTGACTTACGGTGACTCCATAGGGTTTCAAAGGCAAGAGACATTCAGAGTTGGTTTGCCATTGCCTGCCTCCATGTCAGAAACCTGGTATTCCCATCCAAAGACTACCCAGAGCCAACCCTGCTAAGCTTCTGAGATCTGATGAGATCGGGCTAGCTGGGGCTATCCAGGTCAGGGATCTGTTGAGTCTTAGAGGGGTGATTAGGATGCACTCTAAAACATCTAGTTTAGCTAAAAGTTTCCAGTTCCTCATCTGGAAATGACATAAATGTGACATGCACACAACAAGAAAGATAAATTTCACCATGGCCTTGTGAGGTTCAGCTGGTGTGCATGAACAATCCAAGATGGCATACCTCTAAGGGACAAAGCTCAGGAAACAAAGAGATCCGGGGTTTCTGTTATCAGGGAACAAGAGAGTCAGTAAATAGCACAGCAGGAGGAACAAGAAAGCCAGCCATGCTGTAGTGGTTGAAGTTTTGGCATAGGACTGGCAAGGCCCAATTGCAAATCACCACTCAGTCATGAAGTCCCCTCGGTCCAGTCACTTTCTTTCACAACCCAGTGGTTGTGAAATAAAATGGAAAAAGGGGAAACCATGCGAGCCCCCCTGAGATCCTTGAAAGAAGGCTTGGATGAAAAAAGTGTAATAAAACAGACATTCACCACCTTCTATTAAAAAGCTCTTCCCCTCGAGAGCTGGTGTTATGTCATGGTTAAGAATGTGAGTTATGAGCTGGGAAGTAACCTGTTCAAAGTTTTCCTCAGGCATACCCTTATCTCCTGAGTCTCGAATCCCACTACTCCACCTGCAGTGAGGATAATAACACTTATGTGCTTTTTTAAAGGCTGTTGTACATATAACAGACGGAGCTATTTTCAGGGTTTTCTTCTGTGATCCTGACAACTAGAATCTAAAAGGCTTTTTTAATAACTCAGCTCTGTGGGGCACCAGAGAAAAAACTGGTATCTGCATTAGGTATCAAATATAAATGTGTGCGGCCTCCTCCTCTTCCTCTACTTGAGAAATTTTGCTTTTAACTTCCTTCAAAATTCCCCAGAACACCAATATTTGCTTTAAATGAAATTGCATTCCAACTCCTGCTTTCTACCGTGGTACAGAACCATAGGACTCTCCCCCCAATCTGTCTCTCCTAAAAAACAAAAAAACAAAACAAAAAAACCCCACAACAACCCACCAAGGCAGTTCTTTATCATCATAAACACAACATCAATTAAATGTCTGCAATTGTATGGTCTGTATCCAAAATTTCTGATTCCTGGTGCCTTTGAGATATGGGGGGATGACAAGGAAGAAACTGGCAAGTATTCAGATCTTGGGACTTGCCCAGTTACTGCAGATTGACAATTGGGTATTTGGCAGTGACTACAAAGGACAACTTCTGAATCCAGCAGAACGGACGACTCAATCTAGCCTACTGCAGGATCAAAACTTAGTTTTCCATGGAGATTGAAGCTTGAATCATTCTTAAAAGTGAGGCTTTCCTACTGGGCCTCAGTTGTGTTTGAGACACGTTTCTCATGGATCGGCTGCTTATCTCTGCATAGCACACCTCCACCTCATGCACTTCAGCATTTGTTCCTTCAGTGTTCAACATGTAAAAGTTTAATCACAGCATTGTTCAGTATTTACTTCCTAAACATTATTAATCCCAGACAATAGTCTCCAGAGACCCTTTCATGATATTACACACACGCAGTATGGCTTGGTATGTACAGGATTCAGATCAATCACCCACAACCCCAGGATCTCCCAGCCCTGGTTATCAGCCTTTTCCAATACAGATTTTCAGAGGCTGGATGCTGTGTGAGAAAGGAGCCCCTTAGGAAGCTGTGGCTGTCTGATTGTCTCCATGTCAGGAAACCAGGTATTAAAAGGCAGAGGAAGAGGAGGAGGAAGAAGGAGGAGGAGGAGGAGAAGGAGAAGGAGAAGGAGAAGGAGAAGGAGAAGAAGGAGAAGAAGGAGAAGAAGAAGAAGAAGAAGAAGAAGAAGAAGAAGAAGAAGAAGAAGAAGAAGAAGAAGAAGAAGAAGAAGAGTTGGTTTTGTACCCACCCTTCACTACCCAAAGGAGTCTTGGAGTGGCTTACAATCACCTTCCCTTTCTTTCCCCACAACAGACACCCTGTGAGGTAGGTGGGGCTGAGAGAGCTCCCAGAGAGCTGCAACTTTCCCCCATCAAGGTCTGCATAAGAAGGGCCTCACACAGTTCAAGTTCAGTATGTATTGGTTGTGGTTACAAGCAGGGGTCATTTCGTAGAAAAAGAGGTGCAGCAGCGCATTAGCACAACTCATTAGCATAACTTACTTGCATATGCCACACCCCCTGACATCACCAGAAGTGTGTCAGAAGGCAACACCGACCGCTCAGGCTCCACTGGACTGTTTTGGATTGCTAGCTATGTGGGGGGGACACACACGCAGATCTGCCCTCACAGAGGAGGGAGAACTTATATATGAATAAACCTTGGTCTTAAAGGTGCCACTGGACTCTTTTGGATGGCTAGCAAGGGCAAGAAAGTGTGTGGCTGCTCGTGGGTCAAGGAGGGTGGTGCAGAGGACGCGCATGGCCTTGAGCAGGTAGGGGGCCAGGGTCGTGGTGGGGCAGAGGCTCAGGAGGAGGCTGGGGTGGAGCTCCTCACAGGCCTTGCAGGAGACGCCGGGGCCCGCCTTGCAGAGGCACCACATCAGGGCCGGCATGGGGATGGGCAAAACCTGGGTGGGCTGGGTGCCACGGCCCACCCAGTGGTGGAGCAGCTCAAGGGCCAGCTCATGGCAGTGCTCTACTGGGTCTGCCAGCAGGCCGAGAAAAGTGAGGAGGGGATGCTGGGAGCAGGGGGTGGGGCTTGCTGCATGTGCCCACTCCCTGGGCTCTTTACTGCCAGAGCTTCGCTCCTGTGCGCTCCTGCAGGAAATGAGCCCTGGTTATAAGTGTGTATAAGTGTCTTCCCCATTGGAAGCAATGAAGAAGCCTATTGTTGAAGCTGCCAGAGCTTCCTGTGTGCTGACCATCTGGACAGATAAGCTTATTCCTACCTGCCAGACCCCAGAGGATGTTACATCAAGTCATTTGGGGAAATGGGGTGGTGGTAAAAAGTGCTGTCAAGTCACAGCTGGCTTATGGCAACCTTGTGGGTAGAGCTGCCAGCTCTGGATTGGGACATACCTGGAGATTTGGGGGGTGGAGTCTGAGGAGGGTGGGGTTTGTGAAAGGGAGGGACTTCAACAGGGTATATTGCCATGCAGTCCATCCTCCAAAGCAGCCATTTCCTCAAGGAGACCTTGGTTGTCCAGAGATCAGCTGTAATAGCAGGAGATTTCCATATGCCACCTGGAGGCTGGCAACCATACCTGTGGGATTTTCAAGGCAAGGAACATTCTGAGGTATTTTGTCATTGCTGTCTCTGCATAGCAACCCTGGACTTCCTTGGTGGTCTCCCATCCAAACACTAACCAGAGCTGACCCTGCTTAACTTCTGAGATCTGATGAGATCAGGCTAGCCTGGGCCATCCAGGTCAGACCTGGGGAAATGAAAATTGATAAATATAAGGAAGGATGTGTTTCTGCCCTGAAGGATGCTCTGGAGCAGCCAGCACATTTCTGAGAAAATAAAACTGCAGATTCTTGCTCAGACAAAACATCTGAGCAATGTCAGGGGAAGCAGAAGTAGTGTCAGAAAGGAGATCGATATTTTTTACAATGAGTGGGGGGCGTGTAGGCCAGGCCCCATAAGAAACATCAATTCAGATGGTTAGCCATGTGGTCAGTGTACATTAACACCATTACTGTTGTTCCTGTTGAGCATCTAGGAGGGCTGGCATAGAAACCCTCCGTGTGCTGGGCAGAGCTCTTGAGAATCTGGGACTAGAACAGCCTCTTAACATATCATGTAAAGTAAAATCTGGAGGCAAATGTGGGCAAATCTCTGATAAATGCGAGAAATGTTTGAGGGATGCCCAAAAGGTTTTAAGATTGTTGAAATTCCCTGGAAGTGTTTTGCACATCCCTACATCGACATCCCTACATCCCTACATGGAAGGAGCTGCGGTTAAGTGGTTAAGACACTGAACTGCAGGCTGTGGAAGGTAGTAGTTCAGCAGTTCGAGACCCAAAAGTGCCGCATGACGGAGTGAGCTCCCATCTCTAATTCCACCTCCTGCCAACCTAGCAGTTTGAAAGCAAGAAATTGCAAGTAGATAAATAGGTACCACTTAGGTGGGAAGGTAACAGCGTTCCATGCACCCCGGCTTCTAGTCATGCCAGCCACATGACCACGGAAACATCTTCAGACAGCGCTGGCTCTTCAGCTTTGAAATGGAGATGAGAACCGCAACCCTAGAGTCGGATGCAACTGGCTTTTGAACAAGAGAACCTTTACCTTTCTTTACATGGAAGAAACCAGGTATTCTTGCACAATGCTGCTGTCGCCCTTCCCTCCATCTTAGCGATGAACCTGCAGTCTGTACACCGAGGCTAAAGCAGCCAACTCTGTTTTGGAAAATCCCTGAAGATTTGGGGTGATGCCTCTGAATGGCAGAGTTTTAGGAGAGAAGGGGCTCATTGGGGATGTGATGCCCTATAAAGTCCGCCTTCTGAAGCTGCCATTTCCTCCTCTGCAGTCTGGAGATCAGTTGCGATTCCAGGAGAGCTCCAGCCCCCTCCTGGAGGTTGGCAGCCCTAACAGAGGGACACAGGCATTAAGTGCCTCACAGCTGAAAGATGGGGACCTGGGAAAGTGGAGGGCTGTGAAAAGGAGAGTTTTTATTTGCTTGTATTGTCTCTTGTACGTATTCCGCATTCACTCTCTCCACGCAGCCCCCACCAATACTTCTTATATGCCTCATTCACGCATGGCCCCCTCTCACACATTCATTCACTCAGCCACTGAAACAGCTGAGCCCACCTCCTCTCTTCTCTGCAGCTCTTTGTAATAACTCCGCCATGACCCCAGACCTCACAGGCAGACAGGTTCTTTTCCTTATCTCTGAGCTGTTAGAAAGTTCATAAACATTCTGTACAGCACAGCTGTTGAACCAGTGGCTTGAGAGGCCAGATTTCAATGCATCGAAACCACACAGCCAATGTTTTTCGGGGCTTTTTTCCATTTTTCAAATTTACCTGATTTAAGGATCAAATTGGCAAGTGACTGCCCCCCCCCATCTACATGCTCTGTAATTTAATGCCTCATTAGTCTTTCTGTGACCTCAGTAAGGACTTTTATGGTTTATCCAAAGCCAGCTTTGAATTTGCAGTACTGACAATTCAGGGCCAAACTAGACTTAACAGTGTCTACAGGCCCTCAGAGCTTTTTAAAATTGCTTTAAAATGGTGGCAGCATCTGCAGGCGGGATTCATGTATGGCATCACAGCTAGTTTGGCCCTGTAGGTAGGAATTTATAAACCACACAAACCAAAAATGTCTTAAGAACACAAGAGCTGCCATGTTGGATCAGACCAATGGTCTTTCCAGTGCAGCATCTTGTTTTGCACAGTAACCAGTCAGATGCCCTGGAAGGCCAACAAGCTGGGCACAGGAGCTCTCGCCTTCCTGTTGCTGCCTCCCCCCACCACAGTGGCATTCTGAAGGTTCTTTCTCCAGTGCTACAGTACCACATGGGCCCTGACCTGAATAGCCCAGGCGAGCTCAATTCCATCAGATCTCAGAAGCTAAGCAGGGCAAACCCTGACAAGTATTTGGATGGGAGACCTCCAGAGAACGCCAGGGCTGGAAGGCTATCAAGCCACTTCTCTGAATGTCCTCCATGCCCCAGTAGGAGTCACTAGAGGCATGGTCACACACAAATGCAAAAATAACCTTCCCCCCCCCAAAAAAAATACCACATGGGAAATACCTTGACTGTAACCCTACACAGTATTCCAAATGTAGCCATGTAAATAGGTCTATACAAAGACATTATGAGACTGGTTGTTTTGCTTTCAATCCCTTTCCTAATAATCCCTAGAACAAAATTTACTTTTTTTTCACCACTGCCTCTTACTGAGTCAACATTTTTGTTGAGCTACCCTCCGTGACCCCAAGAGTACTTTTTCTGGTCAGTAACCACCAATACAGTCCCCTCTAGCTTATAGTTGAAGTTTCCCTCCAATTCTTATCACCTTTGAAGCTCATTGGCCACATTCTCACCCACTGAACCAATTTGGAGTGGTCCCATTGGAACTCTTCATAACACGCTTTGTTTCTTGCCATCCTGAAAAATTTGGTACCCTCTGCAGACTTGGTCACTTCACTGCTCATCCCTAATTACAGATAGATCAGGAACCAATTAAATAGCACTGGTCACTGCAGGACTCCCCACTGTTGGGGAGCAAGCAACAAGAATTATGAAAGTCTAAGGAATTTCCATCTTAGCTAGTGTCACTCCCCCCTCTCTGCCATCATGCCTTCTGTAATGGAGCTCCTTAGGTCCCAGAACTGGGGAAGGTAGGATGCTGGCTAAACACCACAGGTCCCTTCTTTCCTCCCTGTAACAGCACTCTGCCTCCCTCTCTGGCACTGTGCTACTTCTTTCCTCCCTGACTTGTCTGTGAAGCCCTCCTGTTATTTTCCTCTCTGGTCCTCCTTCCGCCTCTGTCCTTGAGGAGCCAATCATCCATCTCCCCCCATTCACCCAAGAGCCCCTATGCCTGGATCTGGCCTGGCCTCACCTGTTTCCTGGTCCAGATGCTCTTTCTCAATCATTTGCTGGCTGTCTCCTGTAGATTCTCTTGTCTGCCTTTAGGCAGGCAGCCTGTTCCCTGACGCTTTCCCTTCCCTCTGTGGGCAGCGGACCAGGTAAGTATCTCAGCTCTGTTGCTGGGGGGTGGGGGCCTGAGTCCAGTCACAGGCTCGCATCCAGACAGCTAGCGGTCTGAAGGCCAAGCAGACACCAGACTGGCAGGTAGTAGAAGCATGAAGCTGTCATGCTGGTTAAGAGCAGCTCAGCAATATAACTGAGCAACCAGTTGCTCAGACAGACGAACTGAGGGCTCTAGGGCCACCTGACCACTGCTGGGCTGAAAGCTGCAATGCCACCTTCTAGCTATATGCAGGGATGAAGCTGCAGTCAAGTAGAGGTCAGCAGCTCCTTCTTCTGGCAAGCCACCATGGTGGTACCATGGAGAGCAAAGGACCCAGGACTCAGTGGAGTATTAATTCTCCTAGTGCCTTAATCAGCTAGCATTTCCTGCTTGGATCTGACCCTATGGGATCCTGATCCCCTCTTCTCCTCCCGCTTTAGCTCACTGACTGTGCAAATTCTTCTTCTTCTTCTTCTTTTTGTAACAGCTCTTCATACAGTCTAGCAGTTTTTCAAAGGTTGCAGCACTCCCCTGTGAATGTCAATGAGTTGCAGCTTCTGCAGACCAGAGAGGACTTTGAAGGAAGGCCGGGCAAAACCCTTGAAGAATCTGCAATCAATGGCCAGCCCAAGGGAATAGCCACATTTAGGAAATGCATTGCTCAAATAGGAAATCAGAATGAGAACACGCTGATCAGAACTGAAATGTAGCTATTTGTGTGGGTTTTTTAAAAAATCTATCCCCCTACACACACACACACAAGACCTTCATGACAGTTTACAAAACTTTGTTCAGGGGTCCCAGGGGGAAAGAAACTGCAGACTTAGGGAACAATCCTAAGTAGGTCTACTCAGAAGTGTCCCATTTAATCAATGGGGTTTGCTCCCAGAAAAGTGAACAATGCTAAGCGTGTCTACTCAGAAATGTGCCATTTGTCCAATGGGGCTCACTCTCAGGAGAATGTCCTTAGGACTGCAGCTGCTCTGGCTTCTCCAGAAACCTCCCTGCCAAGGTACCACTTTCCCCAGAGAGGGCAGTGCCACAGGAGTTATCCATTTGCTCTTTGCTTGTTTTCACTGCCTGAGGGAGACACAGCCGGGGGCTCTTGTCGATTGTGAGCCCAAGAAAACTGTTTACGAACAGAGGACTGCCCGAGATCGCCTCCTGTATTATACAGCTGTGACTGATGATCTCGCTGAAGACCGGGACTCAACTGAGCATGACTCTTGACTTCCATGGGATCATCACAAAGTCAAAGCTGACTGGCTACACGGCACTACAAATAATATTATCTCGTTCATGGCATGATCCCTAATTGGCTGGGATCATTGACCTGACTAATCCAGGAAGGAGGAAGCAGCAGCGGCTCAAAGAAATAATGGTACTGAACAAAAAAAGTAGATTTTTTTTTGCACAATTAGAGAGGCCCCCCCCCTGAAATGTTTCCACATCTCTGAAATTGTTGTGATTGGAGAACTACCACGATAAAATACTAAGTCGAAAAAAGAGGCGCGTTTCAGTTCCTAAGTGTTTAATATCCACAGCCCAAGTCGTGCCTGTCTTTGGGGCACAGAGTGTGGGTGCAGTGCCAGCTCACAGCCTTCTCAATAGACACAGCGTTTCCCTGGTTGGTGGAATCACCAAAACATCTCCTGCCGCTGCTCTGAATGGGTCCCCCTGATGCCCCTAGAAACAGGAAGCACTGAAAAAGCATCAGAGGGGGACTTCCCAGCCTCCTGCTCTTTAAAACACTGTGCTCAGCAGCTGGCAGATGGGCAAGGGAGCTGTGGAATATGCATCATGATCAGTGTGAGGCTATACCTTTAATTGAACAGGAGCCCTTTCCTAATCAGCCCCC
The DNA here is from genome assembly GCA_029375565.1 of Gekko gecko. Taxonomy (NCBI): domain Eukaryota; kingdom Metazoa; phylum Chordata; class Lepidosauria; order Squamata; family Gekkonidae; genus Gekko; species Gekko gecko. The sequence continues at coordinate 50,485,413 of JAPDNY010000012.1, read as the reverse complement.
CCCCCCCAATGCTGGATGCTGTCTGGTAGATGGCTAACAGAGTTGTCTCAGGGGCTTTTCAAAGCTACTCAGTTCTATACTCCAAGGAGAATCGAATTGCCCTCCTTCCAATCATTCCTGAATTAGGTCATCAAGGCTTCCTCAGTGGATGACGAGCATCTGCCTGCCCCAAAGGCCACACCTGGACTCCATGCAAAATGTTGCCTCTGATGGAGTGCTTGAAGTCTACAAATCTCACCCCATGACAGTATTCAGTTTAGTCGTGTCCCCCGCCGATCTTCATAAACCCCATCCCCAGCTTTGTTCCTGTAAGATGTTGTACAAATTATTCATAGAGATGCGTTCTGTTATGGGGAAATGTTGGGAGGCTTTAAAGAAATAAACTTTGTTCTCATTGACATGTTTCCTTACTGAGCGATTATGTCCCTGCAAGTTATGTTTCCTCTCCACCTTTAGGGATGCCAACCTCCAGGTGGGGACTGGGGATCTTCCAAGAGCATGATTGATCTCCAGTCTACAGAGACCAGTTCCCCCTGGAGAAAGTGGAAGCTTTGGAAGGAGGACTCTGGCATTATATCCCTCAGAGGTCCCTCTGAGAGCCAGTTTGGTGTAGTGGTTAGGAGTGCGGACTCTAATCCGGGAGAACTGGGTTTGATTCCCTACTCCTCCACATACAGCTGCTGGTGTGACCTTGGGTCAGTCATACGTTCTTTCAGAGCTGTTCTCTCAAGGGCAGTTCTCTCAAGAGCTCTCTCAGCCCCACCTACTTCACAGAGTTTTTGTTATGGGTAGGGAAAGGGAAAGGAGATTGTAAATCGCTCTGAGACTCCTTCAGGTAGTGAAGGGCAGCATATAAATTCAATCTCTTCTTCTTCTCTCCTCCCCAAACCATGCCCTTCCCAGGCACCACTCCCAAATCTCAAGGAATTTCCCAATCTGTAGTTCTCTATTCAGCCTGCAGATGTGTGATGCATGAATCAGTCTGTGCTCAACAGTATGTCACGAGCAGCAAGATCAAAGAGGCACCAGCACTTAATCAGCAAAAGAACAAAAACAGATCTCCAACATTTAGTTTTAGTATTGAACCCATTCGCATTCCAAATATGTATTTCAAATGTGAAAATATAAGAAAAGAAATTTTAAAAGTTGTAGTTCATGTTTCTGAAATTCACATTTTATGATTAAGACATTTTTTTTTAATTGTTCCTTACCAAAAATCTGAATCTAAAGTATGGGATTTGAATGTTGGTACCTGGAATTAAAAATGCATCTGCTTGATGAATCAAAAAAGAAATCTTTGGAGATTTGGACCCTGATCCAGCTTTGTGCTTGCCATATCCTTCTCTCGGTTTGATCCTGAGGACTGTCATCTCTGAGGTAACGCTAGATGTTCTCCCTTCTCTTTGCCAACCAAGCAAAAGCCTGACAGAAGAATCTCCTTTGTTGCTGTTTTTCCCCTCTAATGAACTCTTTCCACCTTTTAGAATTTGCATATTATGCAAATCAAAGTGACTTGGCTTCTAGATAATGCGTGAAATATGCCAACTCCAGCATTCTGCACTATATGAAAGTTACTTCTGCTATGTTTATGTTAAATAATAATCATTAAATATAGGCGGGACAGGTTAGAAAATGAATTGCTAATGCATAAGAATGTTTTTGAAGGACTTATTTTTTAAAAAATGGTTCCCTTATTCCCAAAAGCAGATGCAGAACTGGGACCATTTTGTTTTCAGGTGAAGTCTGATGGCATTTATTATCACCAAACTATAACTGAAACTGAAATTTACTTAGGACAAAGTTGGTCAGATATTTAAGATGCTAAAAATTGGGAATGTGCTAAACAGTTGGGAAGCTGAAACTTAAGTCATGAAAATTTGAAGAGTTTCTCTCAGCTTTTGTTCCCTCACCTGGTTTATTTGAACTCCAATACAATACTTTGAACTGGGGGTAAAATTTTCTTTTTTATCAGGAAAGAGATTAGCATAAATACCTCCGCAGAAAATTGTCTGCATAATTCATTGGCCTCTTGCAAGACTTTTGAGCCTGGGAGTGGTTTCTAAGACTTCTCATATATTTCCTGATGAAAGAATTGTTTTGATTTAAAAGAGAAACATGACGTTCAACTTTTCTTCTTTTCAACCAAGTGATAAAAGCATAAATGCTGAAGGTTCATTGGGTATGCAGATGAAGATTTGCATCTGGAAAGTATTCAGAATCAGAATCCCTAACATTATTTAATATAACTAATCCAGTTTCTAAAGCATAATGACATTCAGTAATATCCAGAAATCTTTAGGGGTGGCCATTGTTCTGATGCCTTGCTGTCTGTTCTTCATATGTGCATCAGCAAGGGAAGGGAACCGATGGAGCAGTAAGGGAAGAGAATGAATTAGCAGATAACTGTTAGGGAGGTCATCCAACCAGAACAGTTAATAAACAATTCCACCAATGATTATCATTCCCACAAGCATCTCTGGGCACAGCATTTCTGCATTCTGTCAGTCACTGCTTTCTGTCCAGTTGGTGGAGGGTTTTCTTGATTCTATAGAAACAGAATCACATTTCCTTGCTATTCTAATCCATGCTCTGGAGTGCTGCATCCTGATTGTACGGAGGCATTCTCTGCAGGCAAGCATGACATTCTGGGGGAGGGGGGCATTTCCACTCCCTCAACAGACAATGCACAGTGGCAAAATTTTAACTTCTACCGAGGGGGCACAGAGGGAGATGCTTCTGCCCTCCAACAGTGTGTGTGTGTGTGTGTGTGTGTGTGTGTGTGTGTGTGTGTGTGTGGTGTGCGTGCATGACATCTGAGAACTCTCAGTATTGGGTTCTTTCACACGCTCATTGCTTGTATGTCCCTATTGCTTCAGGTTTCTTCTTTTCCACATGTGTTTTCCTTCCTCTAGTGATGGCTTTGATATTACATGTTACATCCCTGGCACATTTCCCTGCACTTTAGAACTACAGGGAAATATCCTGGAGATACAGCAATGTAAAGCAAAGCAACTACTAGAAGGAGCAAAATACTGCCAAAAAAGCAAAATCGAAGCAATTGGTACACGCAAGTGATGAAAATTAGACTGTGGAAGAGCCCATTGTTTACTCCATATAAAAGCAGCCATTATTATCCTTAGCATGGAGAAAAGAGAGTCAGACAGCATTCCAAGCATGTATAAAGAATGACTGTGTTTCCAATCAAAATTGGAATGCATGGGTTAGGACAACGTAAACCTTGCCTGCCCCCATGCCATATATCCAGTGCTTGAAACATTTTCCCCAGCCCAATGAACCTCTGGAATCATAGCTTGACACCAGAAAGAAGAACGCATCAAGCCCCAGTGTGCCCCAGGTTAAGTTGTAGGAAAGAGCAAAGCGAAACTGTGAGTCCTTTTCTCCCCCTTTAACTGTAGGGAAAGCTCATACGCCAGTTCATGCCTCTTTGAGCCCTCTGTGCAAGGAAAAACATTAACTGTTTCAATGTATCTGAAAAAGTGTACATGCACACAAAAACTGATACCCAGAATTAAACTTTGTTGGTCTTAAAGGTGCCACTGGACTCAGACTTTGTTCTGCTGATTCAGAACAACACGGCTACCCCACCTGAACCTGTCACTGAAACAGTAATGATTTCTTCTATCTCCCTGACATTTGGCAGGAAGGATCCCTTGGATGAGAGCTACAGTCCCTAAAAATTTTGTCCTGATTGGTTGACATTCACAGGCAGAAAAGTGCTTTCCCCTTGAAACCAACGGAAAGAAATAAAAAATGGAATACAGAATCCTAGTACGATAACAAAATGTAATAATTGTGTTAAAGGAAATGCATAGGAACAGGAAGGGGCAAAATCACCAGAATAAAAATCCTGCACACCCCTACCCCATTCAGGTAATGAGCAGAAATGAATAGAAGAGAAAACAGAGAATGGGGAGGCACAGGCTGAGAATTACTGGCGTGCTTAAGGCCATTGAGTGAGCAGGGGGGATTTGAAGAAGCAGCTTATAGGCTTGTAAAAATAAGGCTCATGACAATCATCTCTATTCTGCTGCAATGTATGTTGTAATACCACCTTTGGATGTATTTATATGACACAAGTGGAAAGCTGCGAAAATTTGCAGATGTGTTTTTATATTAACTTTTTTTTTTCATATTTGGCTTCCTAATGACTGTGAATGGGTCTGTGATGGGTCTGCATATGATTTTGTTTGCCTAGATGGTTTCCTGATGGGAGTCGGGGATTTGACAAAAGACTCTTAATGTTCCTTTAATGGCTCTGGATGTTTCCTGAATGGGAATTCACCTGCATGAGGTAGTCTAAGACCAGCGCTATACGGGAGGGGGAGGAAGCGTATGTGTGTGTGTGGGGGTGTTACTCTAAACAAACAAATAGCAAGAGGAAATAGCCACTCTGTATGTTCAGGATTCAAAACATGAAGTAATTTGTTGTAAAGGCCTGCAGATGGTTAAGGAAGGTTCATTTGCCCCTTCCCATTGCTTCTCCGGCTTCCCAGGCAGGACAGGACAAGCCCTGAAATTCCTCTCTCTGGAGGAGCAGGAGGACAGCTGAAAGCCACTACAGGCTCCTGGACAAAGATTCCCTCAGGGCCTCCGTGCACACCACCCAGTGTCCCCGTGAACACACGTGAAGCTGCCTTAAACTGAATCATGCCATCGGTCGATCAAGGCCAGTATTGTCTGCTGAGATTGGCAGTAGTTCTCCAGGTTTTCAGGCTGAGGTCTTTCACATCACCTACCACTTGGTCCTTTTATCTGGAGATGCCGAGGATTGAACCTGGGACCTCCTGCATGCAAAGCAGATGCTCTGCCACAGAACCACAGCCCTGAATGAGCTGGCCTAGGGGATCCAGAACCATTCCAGGATGTAGTTTACCATACCCTTTGGGGATTTGTTCATTTCCATTGTGTTTCTGTAAGCTGCTTTGGGTCCCCATCGAGGAGGAAAGTGAGGTTTAAAAAAATACCTTAAATAAGAAAATAAATGGGTCCCAAAGTAGGGCTGATAACCTCCAGGTGGAGCTTGGAGTTCTCCCAGAATTACAACTGATTTCCAGACTACAGAGATCAGTTTTCCTGGAGGAAAAGGCAACTTCAGAGGTTTGTCTCTGTGGGGCCTGTAGATTCTGGGTGAAGCCCCCCCCCAAATTCTCCCTTCCACAAGTACCACTTCAAATCCCCAGAAATTTCTCAAGGGACAGTTGGCAACCCCACCCTAGAGTGACCAAGACCCTGCAAATTTTTGTCCCTCTGCTCCCCTCAGCAGCTCTGTTCAGAAGGGTTTACAAAGTCCATGTATCTGCATGAGGATAATTTTTTCCAAGCAGTCTCTCCTTGCACGTTCGAGTGGCCATCATTCCCCTCTGCTGCATGGTCTTAGGCTGGAGTGGAGGAAGAAACGGGCTTGGGAGGCCCAGGCTGAAAGGCTGGGCCAAAATCAGAAACACAGAAGTACATATGGCAGTATATGGAACCCAGCCCTGTTTTTGTGAATCACAAGTAGTTTTTAAAGGGCAAGCCTCATCATCATTAACCATCTCAGAACCTTTTGGGAAACAAAGAGAAAGGGATACTCCGCACTGAACAAGAGTGGCTTTCAACTTCAGCAACAACTAGGGTCGCCAGCTCTGGGTTGGAAGATACTTCGAGATTTTGGGGGTGGATCCGGGAGAGGGAGGGGTTTGGGGAGGGGAGGGGCCTCAGCACAATATAATGCCATAGAGCCCACCCTTCAAAGCAGCCATTTTCTCCAGGGGAGCTGATCTCTGTCAACTGGAGATCAGTTATAAAAGTGGGAGATCTCCAGGCCCCATCCGGAGGCTGGCGACCCTACCAACAACGGAAAGATATCAGTAGGGGAGACTATGCTTACCTAATATGCTTTCTGAACTGGTCAGTGATGGTAACACAGATTGTTGTTACTCGCTCCCCGGTTACCCTGGTGGTGAGAAGTGCCAGGGCCAACTGGGTTGGTTCCCTTAGTATTTGCTTTATTTACAAATGTACCAGTGATTGTGAAGCACAAGTGGAGACAAACAGCAGAGCCACAGGGCCACATCAGATTCCCAGAAAGAGATATCCTGCATCACAACTAATATCCTGCACCCCTCAGTACTTCAGTTGACTCACAGCTCTTGCTTTCTAACACCTTTTTGCTTTCTCAAACTGGTTGTTCTAGAGAGAAAGAGCCATTTGTAGCTTGATTGCAATCGGTGTTGGTAGAGAGGGGCAAAGCATATTTACCTGCAGCTAGCTGTGCCTGGGAGTGCAGTTGCAGGAGAAGGCTAGGCTACTCTCCATGGATCTACTGCCTATTTGGGGAGTACCTCTTTCCTTCCACAGATGCTCTGCTTGAATATTGGTAAATAAAGCAAACACAACAAAAAATGTTATCCAAAGGAAACTAAAGCCAGGAGCATGACTCCTGGAACTTCTTGGCACTTGAGGAAGCAGGGAACACACAACAGCACTATTTCTGTGTCCTTTCTCCCATTCATTCTAATGCCCAGCCTCTACTACTACTCTACTACTACTATTCAGGCTTCCCTTACATACCCCACTTCCCTACATACAGACTCATTCATACTAATTTGTCAAAAAGTTGGCTACCACTGGTGCCGCCTCCCCCTTAATTCTCTGCAGTCCTTCTTATTGGTATAGCCCCATTGGTGCACTCACAGGTTCTTCCTTCCTTCTGAGAATCTAGAATGTTCATAAGCATTCCATATCACCTCAGCAGTATTGGTCCAAGAGCTACTGAAGTTTTATTGAATCTACCGAAGCCAAAGCTCTGTACAGATATGAAATTTTCCAGCATTCTAACTTGGGGGGGGGCTATTTGATTTGTTGGGCAAAGTAGCCAACCAGCGTGGTTTCTTTGGTGGGGAGGTTTCTGTGCTTTAACTCATTTGTTTCTATATAACTGTAGCATCGCCCTAGCTGATTATGCAAACCAAACCCATAAGGTGGCCACAGTCCAGAATTAGAAGAAATTGTGAAACTTTGCCACTTGATTCTTTTAGATTTGCTGTATTAGTACTGTTTCTGTATTTTTTCTATTTTTTTGATGTTTTAATCAAATGTTGTACATTGCCCAGAACATAATAATAACACTAACAATAATAATAACAACCACCACCACCTTTTACTTTGAAAAGAGATCACTGGCAGACCTCTTTCTGAATGTACAGTTGGGGAAGGGGGGATTGCAAGGCAGTGGAATCTAAAATGTGTTGTCTAACAATCTGTATTATTTGCTTTACTCTAGTGTTTTGTTTAAAGTATGACATTGTAAAAATACCTATTTTCTACAAGCTCCTAGTGAGGATGGGAGGGAAAAGGGCAAGGCAATGTAATAGGAAGGTGGAGGCAGGTTTGGGTGACGCAAATATGTACCAGTATGAAAAGCTGGAGAGAGGGGTGGAATTGCTAGAAAATGCCAGTTTGTTACACTGAAACTAAAGGGGGGAAATAGAGTGGTATGGGCAGGAAAAGAGAGAATCAGTTGGCAGAATGGGAGGGCTGGTAACCCAGAGTTGAGATGGCAGAAGAGGTAGAAGAAGAAGAAACGGATTCATACCCCACCCTTCACTCAGAGTCTCAGAGCGGCTTACAATCTCCTTCCCTTCCTCTCCCCACAACAGACACCCTGTGAGGTAGGTGGAGCTGGGAGACCTCTTTGAGAACTGCTCCTGAGAGAAAAACTCTGAGGTCACCCGGCTGGCTGCATGTGGAGAAGTGGGGAATCAAACCCATTTCTCCCAGATTAGAGTCCACTCTCCTAACCACTACACCACACTGGCTCTCCATAGCCTGAGAAAGGTTCTGCTGTGCAGATTTTCCTTCACGTGTGCAGACAGAGAAGGCTTTTAGATTCAAACATAAGGAAACATCTTTTTAAAAGAATAGAACTAATTGCAAAGGGAGATGGTCAAGGGTTAGGGTTAAGGGAGAACAAAGCTGGAGTCCAGTGGCCTCTTTAAGATGAACGGAGTTTCATTCAAAGGTCTGAGCTTTCGTGTGCACGCCCACTTCTTCGTATACAACAAAATGGATGTTATCAGTCCACATACATACAGGTAGAGGGAGAGCAGTAAATTAGCACACAACATAATGAAGATGTTTAAACAGATTCAAGGACCAAACAGGGGAGAGAAGGCAGGAACCCATCCCATCATGACATTGCAGAAGTGAGGCTGTCAGCCTGCCATCTGCTTCCTTGCTGGTGTGCTGGTTGAAAACGTTTACATCCAGCCTTATGTCTTTAGACTCAAGGCAGCTAACAACCCAACAAGTTCTAAGAACACGAAGCATCATAACAACAAACTGACATTTTTAAAAAAAATACACAAATCAGAAAGCACACAGCCAAATTTGCCAACACGATTGCCCCACTACTAAGCTTCCTGAGAAATAAAACCATCTTACAGGCCTTCTTCAGTGCAGCCAGTGAAGGCACCCTCTGCATCCACTCGGGGTGGCCATTCCAGAGGACTGGGCCTATCCCAGAGAAAGCCCAACTAGAGGGCCCTTTTATTCACTGGCTGTTCTGCAGGAGGCAGAGCAACCGTTGCCAAAGCCAACTGTGCCTGGTTTAAAATTGGGTCTGGCACAAAGCAGCCTCCCAGGTCCATCGGCTGAGACCTAAATTCCATCCGTAGCCAGCCAGACACTGCTGGGCTTGAAGGCAACAGCCCTCCCCTACTCTTTCCTGTTCACTCACCAGAAACAGGTTAAAGGGATGCCAAGTTCAGTCCCTGCCTATAGCCAGGATCATCGTAGCTGACAGTGCTGGTTCATCTGTGCTCTGCCCATTTCCTCCCAGTCCTCTAAGAGCCTTTTGTCTATCAAGATCACCCTTGCTACGTTGCTCTGTTGACCTTAGAAAGTACAAATACAGACCCTATAAAGAGCATGGGTAGGGAACACAGAGAAAAATGCAAACTAAACAGGCAACTATAACTCACAAGAATAAAAGTATGCAAGGTCAGTAACTCAGCAAAAATGATGGCCCAAGAAGCAGGAATGGGGACAGCTACATATGCTTGAGTCACACATCTTGATGGCAGGCTGGCCAAAATCAGTGCCACACTTCTCACGCCAGGGCTCTCTCTCTCTCTCTCTCTCTCTCTCTCTCTCCCCCCTTCTAGCTCAGAGATCTGAAGAGGAAGATACATTTGTGGGCAAAGTTTTATGGTTAACTGTAAATTAACAGGGCTGGCAAAGAAACAGAAGCTCTCTGGCTCTAAATTAGTTTACTGCTGATTGGAGCAATGGTGATGGATCTCCTGAGCAACAGCCAGTCAGTTAGGAAGCCTAGTGGTCGGAAAGAGGTGTTTCAAGTCCCAGGTTCATCACAGCTTTGAAAGACACACCAACTCTTTGATTTATTCATTGAAAGTGTTTCTTTCCTTCCTTACCTCCTTGGACTCAAGGCAGCTAACAAAAGCAACAACTGCTTACAAATGAAGCATGAAAAACAGCACACAATCAGCAGCATGAAAACAGCACACAAGATAAAATCACAAACACAGAATGCGGACTCAAAAGATACAAGATGCATAGGGGAGAATGAGCATATGCATTGCTTATGACTGGGCACTGAGAAACTTTGACAGCACTAACAGACAGGGAATGTGTGTGGGTGGGAATATTCAACTCTAGGGCTGGAGTTTCTATTCTTCAGCCAGCTCACAGCCCTTGAAATCGCTTGAGCTGGAAGCTTCCAGATCAGCGGGTAGAGGAATTGCTCTGTAGACCAGCCAAGGTCAGAATGCCAAATTCCTGGTGTTTACACTGCATGTCAATCACAGGATCCTCTTATGCCAGCAACCAGGGATAAGTCACCTTGCAAGGGCTGTAAGGTTCATTGTTCAAACTCCTATGTCCATGGTAACTATTTTCTGGGGCTGTGGGGTTCCAGTGGTTAAGATGCTGAACTGCAGATCGGAAGGTCAGTAGTTCAGCAGTTCGAGACCCGCGTGCTGCAAGACAGGAGTGAGCTCCCGTCTCTGGTCCCAGCTCCTGCCAACTTAGCAGTTTGAAAGCAAGAAATTGCAAGTAGATAAATAGGTACCACTTCAGTGGGAAGGTAACAGCATTCCGTGCGCCTTGGCGTCTAGTCATGCCTAGTCATGTCCAGTCATGCACTGACTCTTCGGCTTGGAAATGGAGATGAGCACCGCATCCCTAGAGTCGGATCCGACTGGCTTTCGAGCAAGGGAAACCTTTACCTAACTATTTTCTAGGCAGACAAGTAAGGTCTGGCCTACGCATGCAGCAGAATGAGGTGTCTGATGCCTGATGCTGGAAAATGAATCAAGGGTGTTTCTATACAGTTATTATCGATATTGCCATTTTTGGCTTCTTGCATGGTCGGAGAGTCTTCTTCACACCTAATTTCATCACCCAAGTTCATGATTTTGCCGCTTTCCTTTGCAGCCATTTCTTTGTCTGTTTTATGATGCTGTAGTGTCTGTTTCTAGGCCAGCCTTTACAACATGCTGTGCACGGGAGGTTGCCCACTTTTTTTGTACAACACAGTTCAGTAAGGTTGATTTGATTCCCCTTTTCAATCACCAGCGATGTGTGTTTACCTCTTCCCCTGCCATTGTTCTCCTCTAATCACTTTTTTATTGCTCAAGCCTTTGAGCAGCGATTCTGAGGGCTTTGAGGGAGATTGCCAGTCAAATTCACCATGAACAAACTCCTTGTTGACATGTGAGACGGACATGCAATTTGAACACTGTGCCAAGCAACTCTGTGCATGCTCTGTAGCTGCTTGTGCTATATGGTCATGGTCAGGTTGTGTCTTAGTAAATCAGCTACAGTTCTAACTTCAGAGTTGCTGCTTTTGTTCTCCAGAAGTTAGCCTACTAAATTTTCTGGTTCAGTGAAGAAGAGGCAGGCATCCTATGAAGTCATGGTCAGGTCACCAAAGTAACCTACTTTTTGAGTGCAGCATTGCTGGCAGCTTGCCTTTTCTTTGTGCCTGCACTGTTGGATGCATCGTTTAAAGGACGATGGTGGAGGCACCACAAGACACACACAGGACGGTCAGGGCAGTTTGGTTACCTTTGCTTTTAGTTTTCAGTGCCGGCATTGTGTGCCAAGAAGACTGCAGTAAAATAAGCTCAGATGAAGTTTCTAACTAGTGCAGAAAGCATGATATTTGTGGATGTGGGGTAGGGGGAAGAAGTTACAGTTACCATGAAGCAGAGGCTCCCCAGCAATTTACAAGCTCAGAAGCTGTTAATATTATTATTTATTTTATTTATTCAATTTATACCCCGCCTTTCCTGCCGAGGCAGGCTCAAGGCGGCTTACATAAAATGCATATATAAATACAATTAAAATCCATCATAAAAGCAACCAAAAACCATAAACATATAAATTATCCTAAGGTGCTGGAACAATATTCATATAAAGTGCGAGAGCAGAGAATTTCAAGATTAAACAATACTCCATAGGTGGCAGTCATGATGATATTCCTGCACCAGCTCCATTGATCCACTTATATATATGTGGCACGGGCGGACTGAAGATGGTGAGGCCAGGGCACAGGCTCACTCCACAGATAAACATTGAGTGAGGACACACACACACCCTGATAGCCAGGGCTATTTTGGGGCAGGAACACACAGGAACAGAGTTCCGGCTGGCTCCCAAGTTGGTCATGCCCACCAGGAACTCATTAGCATAATAGGCCACACCCAACAGCAGAAACTCATTAGGACTGGCTACATGAGGGGTGTGTGGCCTAACATGCAAAGGAGTCCCTGCTACAAAAGAAACCCTGGGTTTTGACAACAAACAAGGTAAACAGAATAAGAAGCAAAAGGTGGGTGTGGCTGGATGACCACACTTCTGGTAACATGGGGGTGTTGCCTAATAGGCTAATGAGCTGTGCGGTCAGGGGTGTGGCCTAATATGCTAATGAGCTGTGCTGTCAGGGGTGTGACCTATTATGCTAATTAGTTCCTACTGGGCTTTTTCTACAAAAAAAGCCCTGCCGATAGCCACAAACGAATGCCACACTGGATCTCCACATTGAATGTTTTTGCAGTAGAGTCCAAACTGATGTGATCAACAAATCCCATCACATACAACAGAATCTCAGCCATACTAAGAGGAACCTCTCCCACATTGTCATTTTGGTCACTCACTTGTCCCTATTGTTTTGCTGCCCCCCCCCCACATTTGTTTTCTCCCTCTGGAGCAAACTAGAGAGAGCAAAACACATTTGAGGGGGGAAACCCTGAAGCAACAGGGACAAACGAGTGACAAAAATGACAATGTGGAAGAGACAAAGAGGCAGAGGAAGGTGGTGCCATTGCTATCACGGATAGACCAGACTGCATCCGGGGGCCCAAAAACAACTCTCAGAAGCTGCTTTTTACAAACAACTGTCTTCAGACCCCACACAGGGATACAAAAAAAGAACGAAACAAGATTATAAATTACCCCTACCCATTCAGGAACAAATCCTTTCATATACACCACAGGAACCTCAACCAGGTACCTTTTATCTTCTACCCAAAATACACAAACCTGGCAATCCAAGATGCCCCATTGCCACAGGCACGATCACCGTGGGGGTATCTGGATCCACGGTCTCTGTTCTAAGACCCTGTGCCATCAGCACTCCTAGTTATCTGCATGACACCACAGATTTTCTGAGGAAAATACAATCTTTGAACAGCCTCCCAGGGAATACTATTTTAGCCACCATGGATGTGGAATCTCTGTCAGTATGTCGAGTTGTTTGATTTTGTATACCTGATGCTGCTGGTCTTTGACTGTAATAAATGAAACAATGTCTTTATACGCCAACATCCCTCACAAAGATGGATTACAAGCCATAAGGAACATGATTTCTGACAACACCACAGCTGACTTTGCTACCAAACTCTGCCATTTTGTTCTCACCCATAACCATTTCAAATCTGGTGACAACTTGTTCCTTCAGATCAATGGTACAGCCATGGGCACCTGCATGGACCCACAGTATGCTAACAGCTTCTTGGCTGTCTAGGAGCAATGCTTCCTAAACTCCTACAAACTCACATCTCTCTTGTAGACTGTGGTCACACACATTAAATAATTCACTTTCAATCCACTTTCAACACACTTTCCAACTGGATTTTGCCAGTTCACACAGTCAAATCCAGTCGGATAGTGCACTGAAAGCGGATTGAAAGTGGATTACTTAGTGTGTGTGATACACTGATTACATCTTTATTGTCTGGACACATGGTAAAGAAGCCCTGGACAAATTCCACCAGGCATTCAATGACTTTCACCCCACCGCCAACCTGACAATGAAGCAATCTATGCAAGAAGTACATTTTCTGGACACTACTATACAAATATACAATGGGTTTCCACCTTATACTGGAAACCTACTGACTGACAAACATATGTACATGCCTCCACCTACCATACAAAACATACAAAACAATCCACTGTATACAGCCAGGTTCTGTGCTACAGCCACATCTGCTCCAGTCCTACAGAAAGAGATTCTCACCTGAGAGATCTACAGCAAAGCTTTTTGGAACTAAAATATCCACCTAATGAAGACAAGAAACAGATTAATAAAGCTAGAATGGTACCGAGAGAAAACTTGTTGCAAGACAGACCCAAAAGAGACAGTAACAGAACACCACTAGTGGTTACATACTGCTCTCAACTCAAAACAGTTCAGTGCATCATCAGCAACTTACAGCCTCTATTGGATAATGACAGTTCTCTTTCACAAGTACTGGGGCCCAAACCTTTTCTTGCTTGCAGACAGCCCCCCAATATTAAGCAACTCCTCACCCACAATAATACAACATTTAATTTGAATATAGGCACTGGTACCAGAGCAAGCAATAAAACCAGGTGCCAACTTTGTTGCCACATACACCCAGACAACACAATCAATAGATCTAACAACATCAGCTACACCATCTCATGCTCATCTTCTAACATTGCATATGCCATTAAATGCCAACAATGCTCTTCGGTTATCTACCCAGGGCAAACAGGTCAAACCTAAGCCAAAGGATGAATGGACACAAATCTGACATCAAGAATCAACAAAACTGAGAAACCTGTAGGAGAACACTTCAGCCTTCCAGGACATTCAATGGGGGACCTTGAAGTAGCTGTTTTATTGCAGAAGAATTTTAGAAACAGACTAGAATGGGAGATTGCTGAGTTAAAAGTTATTACAACACTCAGGACAATGGAAACTCCAGGGCTTAACAGAGATGTTGGTTTCTTATTTCACTACACATGCTAACATCATTCAGTTCTCACATCTGTTTGTAAACTCCTTTATTATGTTGTACACTAACTGCCTTGCAGGGCAGGAGAGGAGGAATCGTGACACACTTGGAAAAAGTGAGGAGGTCTATTCACAGGTCTTACCAATTGCCTTCATCCAATCTGCTCACTTATTTATGCAACTCTGACTCTAATTGGCTTTTCCTGGCAACAATCTCCTCACCCTCTACCTAGATGTAATGGTTGCTGACTTCTGTTTCAGTGTATCTGAAGAAGTGTCCATGTGCATGAAAGTTTATACCCAGAATAAAACTTTGCTGGTCTGAAAGGTGCCACTGGACTCAAACGTTCTGCTGCTTCAAACCAACACAGCTACCCACCTGAATCTATCATCTCAAAATATTCAACATGGCTTCCTTCTTTCCTTCCTTCCTTTTCAACAATGTGCCTTTTAACAATGGAAGGCAGTGAATGTAACTGCAGTGGGGACAGCCTAGCAATATATAATTTCACATGCACAGTAATCACTCCCCCCATCAAATGCAGATGGACAGACTGTCAGATGTTCAACTCCAATAATTGTAACTTGAAAATAGGCCATGCGCCAAGCTGGTATGTGACTGAATATTTGAGTTAGCTCCATTATTACTTTACCCCATGAAGACCCCATTCCTTCATTTCCCGCTCACCACCAATAGGATCAGCTCTGGAAATCTCCATCAGCAGTTCAAACTAACTGGAAGAAATTGCACTAATGAATCCAGTTCATACATATGATTAGATAAATGGAGCCTCTGTACTGAGAGGCACTATATCTGGTGCTGGGGACAAAAAACAGAGGAGGATGCTTGTGGGCTTCCCCACAAAGGCCTCTGTCCATTGCAGAAAACAGCAAGCTGATCCCAATGGTCCCTTTGGCCCAATCCAGCATAGCAATTCGTGTGCAAGGGAAACCTACCAGCCTGCATGCATTCTCTCATGGGTGTCCCTCCCTTAATGAAAGCTTTTGAGCTTCCCCTTTAATTGAAACAGCTTGTGAGGCTGGGGGATGACACAGATTCCTTCCTTCATTAAATCTCATTATAAACATCCCATTGACGGGAGTGAAATCCACACTGCCCTGCTTGCAGGAGGGCAGAGTCCCTCCCCCTCGGTTGCACGCCTCCCCCACTAACAAGCGGCCTGGTGGGGGTTTTTTTCCCTGCATCCCTTTTTAGCAGAAACTGCAGGGCCTTCAGCTCCTGAGAAAGCAGACCTAGGCAGATGCTCTCTCTCTCTCCCTAACAAGCAGCAGGATGCTGTGTTGACTGCAGGCAGTGAATCAGAAATTGTAATTCTGTTCCTCTCCAGCCTGTGGGGAATTCTCTTCCCTCTCACAGAAAGCCAGGCAGGGAAAAAAAGAAGAAAGAGGAGGACCTCCCTTCCACTGCAACCCTCGCAATCAAAGCGCAGCTAGACCTGGGGAGGCGAGGGAATTGGACCCCTACACACACACACACAAACACACACTGCTGCCTGGCCGCCTCCGTCCTTCTGCGGCTTCCCCAGGAGGTGGAATTGCCTTGCAGGGCAGGAGAGGAGGAATCGTGACACACTTGGAAAAAGCGAGGAGGTCTATTTTGAGGGCTACAGCCAGGGTGTGAAATCTCTAATCACATTTCTGCAGCGGTTCCTGCACTCTCCCAGTGTGCTAATTGATTCTGCCGGAGCCCACGCCTTCCCATGTATTCTACTAGCTGTGCAGAGCCATTGCACACAGAGACGAGTGTATACAAATTGCAGTCCAACGCTCTAGCCAGGGCTTGGGGGCAAAGCCAAGTGCAGGACCCAAAAGGGAACTAGACAATTTAGGGCATGTGAGAGGTGGAGCTCAGAAGTCGGGGGCAGAATGGCAGAGCTGGATGTGTGGAAGCGTGCAGCACAAAAAGCCGTCTTCGCAGCTATGGTAGACGGCTTTAAAAAAAATTGGAATGGGGAATCCAGTCATGTCCCTTGCTTTACTGGAAATATATTCATTCAGTACATTGTAATCCCACCCTCCTTCCAAAGAGTTCAGGGCATAATTATCTCTGTTTTATCCTTGCAACAACCCTGTGAGGTAGGCTGAGACAGCATGGCTGCCCCAAGGTTGCCTAGCAAGCTTGTCCTGAAAGCAAAATAAACTGATCAGTCTGGGTCACCCCCCCCCCGATGGTTAGGAAATGCATTATAAAGTACAACATTCAAGCCCTACAGTATCTTGTGGCAATGAATTCCATAAATCCTTTGGATGGTGTCTGAACCTGCTGCCAATTCCCACCTGCATCTTGGGTGAATACACCAGGTAACTTACCATGGCGTGACTGTATGTGCTGTTTAGAAAATTGGCTTCCTCTATTATCCTACTAAGTAGCAAGGGAAGATAGCATTTGTTCCGCACCTGAATTGTGGATCAAGTGCACATCATGCTTCTGAGAGTCTCCCCATCCACATTTCTCCCATGACTTTGGCATTCCAGGCCTCATTTGCAGGCCACTACTGATGCATTAGCAATCTTCATCTCCCATTTTTCCATTTTGATTTGTAATCTTTTTTGGCTCCCTTGCTCCCATTCAGTTTGCAACAGGTTTTTCTGTTTCCCTGTTTTGTTTTCCAGGCTGCTGATGCACACCAGCTCATATGGTTTACATCAAAATGCAATCACAACATCACAATGCAAAAAGAAAATGCAATCACATGTTCATGCCAGGATCCCTTTTTTGTGCTGTGATTTGATCAATGGACTGTGCACGCACCATCTGAAAGAACCAGCAAACTGTGCCTATGCCAGCTTCAAAATTAGTCAGAGAAGCTCTCCAAGATAAACTGGAAAATGGGCAAAGCAGAACTCCAGGCGGTGAGAAATCACAGAATAATCATGGGAGAAAATTGGCAGCATTCCCAATGCAGAAGGGTGGGGAATGTATTTGGAGGCAGGCTTACTACCGTGTTTATTTGTCTGCAGTTTCTCTCCAGTTATGGACTCGAGATGGATGGCAATGACAGTTAAAAAGATATACATTAAATCTTTCCAGAACATAGACAGGCAACCAACACCCTCAGTCGAATCTTACAATTGACCAATCTGATAAAGTTACCCCCAAAACTCAGCGGTCAGGTGGGGGAAGGCTCCCCTGAATGATTCAGCCTTTAAAAGCTAATGGAGTTTCCACCAGGTGGGTGCCTTCCCACGTCATTCCTCAGTCTGGGGGCTATAATTGAAAATCCCCAAGAATGGGGCGTGGCTCTCATTACCTGCCTGCACAAAGGAAGGATCACCAAATCCTGATTCAAAGAACATGGTTGTCACATGGGTACATGCTGGGAGATGCATGGAATACAGCAGGTAGAAAAAGAAGTACTTCTCTCCCTTTTTCACAATACAAATACTCGTGGGCACTCAATGAAATTGCTGAGCAGTTGGGTTACAACTGATAAAAAGAAGTACTTCTTCATGCAAAGAGTGATCAACTCATGGAATTCACTGCCACAGTAGGTAGTGGCAGCTACAAGCATGGGCAGCTTCAAGAGGGAATTGGATAAGCATATGGACTAGAGGTCCATCAAAAAGGTATATATAGGAACTCTCAATCTGGGGCAAGTGATGCTCTGTATTCTTGGTGCTGGGGGGGGGGCAACAGTGGGAGGGCTTCTAGTGTCCTGGCCCCACTGCTGGACCTCCTGATGGCACCTGGTATTTTTGGCCACTGTGTGACAGAGTGTTGGACTGGATGGGCCACTGGCCTGATCCAACATTGGCTTCTCTTATGTTCTTATGTTCATGTGCAGTTTTTTCTCCTTGTTGAACGGTTTTCTGTGTTCACCCATTGTTTGAGCAACAAGGCGAGAGGAGTGAGCTGCTCCTGTTCAAAGGATCTGGAGTACAGGGAGTGAGATCTCACTTCCCTCGGTATCCATCCTGATGGAAACTTTTGTTCAGCCTCACGCGACCTCCCCTGAGCCTGGGGCTACAGCCACTGCTGTATGGCAGCATCACACCATTGCACAGCAAACAACATTTGTACCCATTAATAAAGCACATTAGGGGAGACTTCTCCATCTATTTATGAGGACAAAAATCAATCTGTGGCGTGGTGCACAGAGACAATTTCTGCCTGCTGTGCGTGCAAGGTGAAAAGCAAGTCACCGGCTCCCGCTAACACAGGCAATCAAGGGAGGCCAGATGTGAAGAAACTGCAAAGGGAGATGGATTAAGACACCGAAGCCGCAGAGAGCCAGGATGGTGTAGTGGTTAAGAGCAACAGACTCTAATCTGGAGAACCGGGTTTGATTCCCCACTCCTCCACATGAAGCCAGCTGGGTGACCTTGGGTCAGTCACAGCTCTCTCAGGGCTCTCTCAGCCCCCAAGATAAGTCTAGCTCGCCACTTTAGTGGTGCATAATGCTAAAGGGCTAGAACTACCAGACAATCTTCAGATCTCTTGGCTATACAACATATATTGTCATATGATAATTATTATTAATTATATATTACCAAAGCCACATAGGAGCTGTGGTGGCTCAAGTAGTTAAGATGCTGAAATGCAGGCTGTGGAAGGTCAGCAGTTCAGCAGTTCGAGACCCAAGAGTGCCACATGACGGAGTGAGCTCCCATTTCTAGTTCCAGCTCCTGCCAACCTAGCAGTTCGAAAGCAAGAAATTGCAAGTAGATAAATAGGTACCACTTCAGTGGGAAGGTAACAGCGTTCTGTGCGCCTTGGTGTTTAGTCATGCCGGCCATATGACCACAGAAACGTCTTTGGACAGCGCTGGCTCTTCAGCTTTGAAACGGAGATGAGCACTGCAACCCTAGAGTCGGATTCGACTGGCTTTCGAGCAAGGGAACCTTTACCTTTACCTTACCAAAGCCACAGGAAGAAAACGGAGCCAATGTGGGCTGAACTCATCCAGGCTGGGGAGAGATGACTCATGGCCACCAAAGCATTGCTCCTGTCCTCCTTTGCCCCACTTCCAGGATTCATGATAAGCAAAGTCACCACAATGGGTCTGTTGTCCCAGTCTGTTCTGAGGGACAGGAAGGGTCTTCCCTGCAGTTTAGCTCAGGTTTTTGGTGTTCTGTTCTAATAATCCCCTTTTTGTATAACTGAGTACACAAGAAGATGCAAATAAGTTGCAAGTAACAGATGCAAAATAAAGCAGCACAAGAATATATTTATCTGTGCGGTAAGTTTCAGCACCCCCCCCAAAAAAAGTTGTTGTTTGTGTGTTAATGGCCAGGCTGTGGGTTGGATCCAGTCAGGGTTTGTTTTTCCTGCTCAGTCTCCTGCAGTTCTTTTCTTATTACAGCTTCTCTCCTATGTGGCGTTAGTCCATGCTGGTCCCGTGATCACTGGCGTAACCGTTTGATGGTCTGTCCTGTTCCACCAGAAGAAGAGCAATGGGGATCCACTGCGTCCCGACACAGATGGACATGGCCGTATTGTTGCGCCAGAGAAATAGTTTTAAGGTTGCCGTCCTCCAGGTGGGGATGGAGATCTGCTGAAATTATAACTCCAGAATACAGAGATCGGTTCCTGTGGAGAAAATGGCAGCTTTGGATAATGGACATTATGGAATTATACCCTGCTGAGGTCCCTCCCCTCCCCTCCCCTCCCCACACCTCCACCCCTTCCCAGGCTCCACCCCTCAAATCTCCAGGAATTTCCCAGCCCAGAGTTGGCAACCTGAAATAATTTGCAGCTGGATTTCCCCACTTTGCAAATGATTGCTATTATGTCGCATTAGTGCAATATGCAACAGGGTGTGAGTGTGTATCTTAATTTCATAAAAGCAATACAAGGGAACCAGACGTGTGGCCTGTCACCTAAAAGGCAAACGTATAGAATGGATTTTGCCACTTCTGCCCATCTCCAGAGGCTCAATGACTCTTTTAAAACAGAAGGTTCTTCAGTTCAAAGTACTTATTTCTGACTGTTCTATTCAGACATCTTGGGGGGAAATATTCACTGGTTATATGCAGTCATCAAACTAATTACATTCATGACCCTCACTTGATTTTGAAGGCAATCCAACCGAATAGGAACCAGTTGAGCCCCTGATAGTAACACCTTGAGCATTAACCCATGGGGCATTATGTTTTGTTGTGACAATATTTATCATTTATTCTACAATCCTGTGGAGGAGAAGCCAATTGAAATCAATGGGCTGAGACTGGAGCAACTCTGCCTTGGATTATGCTGTCACTTGTGTCTGAAGCACTTCATATTCTCACTCTGTTAACAATGGGTCTTGTGAGGTAGGCCAACACCTTCCCCTGTGCTGTAGTTAGGAGGTTAATGTTGGCAAACTGTCATGCTCCCGCCGCACCCCGGGTGTTCCTCCGCCAGTGGCTGTGGCATCGGGCGCCAAAGCTGGGAGTCCAGTCCTGGAAGCTGGGGTGGGTCCAAGGTTAGGGGAGATGT
This sequence comes from Gekko gecko, assembly GCA_029375565.1. Lineage (NCBI taxonomy): Eukaryota > Metazoa > Chordata > Lepidosauria > Squamata > Gekkonidae > Gekko > Gekko gecko. The sequence continues at coordinate 50,464,684 of JAPDNY010000012.1, read as the reverse complement.
CGAGGCCTCAGACTGGCAGGGGACGGGGTTATTGTCACCCCTCTAGTCCCTCTACCCCATGTCCTGGAGTCAGCCTTGCCGTGCATCCCTCCGTCTCTCTCTTGCTCCATCAGCTTGCTCGTCCCTGACACATTTTCCCTTCCCCGGCCTCTCCGTCTCCGCCTCCCTGTATTCCCCAGCCCTGCTCCCAGCACCACCCATTCTCCCCGCTGTCCCACCCCTCATTAGCCCCCACCCCCACTTATCCTGGCATCCTGGCATCCGGGGCGTGGCTGCTGCTGTGCCGGCGGCAGCCTTGCTGGTCTGAGGGCCTTGCTGCCGGTGCTGCCGTCTCGGGCTTCCAGGGGTGGGGTTCCTGCCCCATCGCCTCTCTCTGGCGCTTCTCATGGGCTGTGGCTTCGGGGTCTTGCACGCCCAACATTTTTCACCTTTCGTGGACCACCTGTAACCCCAACGGGGGAATTTGTCTCCAGCTGGGTGCCAGGCTCTCTTCGGGCGAGCGGGGACGCCTCGACTCCTCCCTGGCCCCGCGCCCCTCCCTGGGTAAGGACTCTGGTCGGGTTGTGGTTGGGGGGGGGCAGACCTCGTCCCAGGCCCACAGGACCAGGACACACACCTAGTGGGTTCTTGACTGACATGAGACTGGAACAAGGAATATTTTGTTTTGCTGTTCCGTACACTGCGGTGTGCATGTAACCATCAGAATGCTGGACTAGGAACTGGAAGACCCAGGATTGAATCCCCGCTCTACCATGAAACTCTCTGGGTGATCCTGGACCTGTCATTCTCTCAGCCAAACCTACCTCACAGAGGTCAAGGATTCCTCCTTCCTTTTTTTTTCACTCTTCTTCCCTGAGGTTGCCTTCTAGCACTTGGTGTCAGCAGTCTGTTGACTCTCCCTGTGGAGGTTCCCTTTATTGACCATGGCCAGTAGCCATTCATGGACCTCTCCTCCATGAACCTGTCTAATTCCCTCTTAAAGTCACCCATGCTTGTGTCCATCGCTATGTCCACCGCAGCAAATTCCACCATTTGGGTCGCTTCCCCACTTCCCACCAGGTGAAGAGAGGCTGTCATCTGTGCAAAGAGCAAAAGTGTGCCCAGGCTTGTGGACCCCTTGCCCAATTTAACAAAAGTAGTTTACAGAGACAGAACATGACATATCTTCCAGCAAAAAGCCGTGTCTGGTGCGTTCATGTCATCTCAGCTGCTCTGTCCTTAAGGCAGTCTCTTCACTGAGTCTCTTCATCATGTTCCCCCCCCCCACACACACACACGTCTCAGACAACCCAAGGAGATTCCATGGCCCATTGAGAACAATTTGTACTGTACGGCGTGACCTTCCAAGCCCCCCAAGGGACCAGAATAAATATTAGCAGGAGAAGCTTTTTAAAGCGCTGCAAAAAAAAACCCAAAACTTTTTGGCTTTAGTTTGCCTAGTCGTGGAGTTGATGGATTGGAATACTTGGCAGCCACAGGCTTGCCAAAGCAAAGGTTCTTGGGGCAGTGTTAACTTCACTCCCCATTACCCAGGCACTATAAATTTAAGTCTACATTTAACAGTTTGAATAGCAGTGAAAATGATTCTCTGGGAGCTGCTAAGCGAGAGTTTGATGAGACAGACGTGGCTGGAGTTTCCTTCCCCCTGCTCCTCTCTGCATTAACCAGGGCTCTTGCATTGATGGAACCGGGCAGCTTCTTATTTACTAAATAGTTAGCCAGGATTTCCGAAAGTAATCTCTTCAGGTTTGCCTTTAATTAAACCAATCCTACTTAAACAAATTAGCTTGCTTCAAGCAGCAGTGCATTGAGAGCCATGGAGGAGAAGGTGCCAAATGAGGCTGTTCATTGCAGCTTGTCTCCTCCGCCCTGCTAAAAGCTCTCACCACTATGCTAGCAAACCCTCTCCACCACTTAATATTTTATCAGAGGTCCATTGAAGCATGAAGTGCTGCTTCTGCTCCCTTTATTTACGGAGCCTCCAGAAAGCTCCAGGCATCTGGACCAGCTCTGCACATTTCCCAGAGATGCTCGCTTCCAGGTGGGACCCGGGGATCCCCCAGAATTGCAGCTCATCTCCAGAGTACAGGGGCGAGTGGCCCTAGGGAAAATGGCTGCTTTGGAGGGTGGGTTCTATGGCATTGTACCCCCACTGTGACTGGGGTCCCTCTCCTCCCCAGGCTCATCCTTAAATCTCTAGGAGTTTCCTAACCTGGATCTGGCAACCCTAACATTTCCTCATCTCCAGTTGGACTGAAGCTTTTTGACTTCCCAGTGTGACACCATGCCACTTCCCGGGCAGTGCCCTTGCCCCACTGGGTATTTAGATATCTGAACCCCGCTTTTCTCACTGAAGGGACCCAAAGCTCCTCACAACTGTAAAGAACAGTACAGTACAGACAAGACAAACTACTACATCTTGGGACAATCCTTGGTCTCTGTGGCTGGTTCATACAAAGGGACAGTGAGCCACGGGATGAGAGTCAAAGGGTCAGGTCTCCTTCAGTTCAGGATTCTGGCCACACCAAGCTTCATAAATGCAACATGAAGGGGAAAGCAAATGTTCAGCCGGATGTTACAATTGGCAAAGATGTCCCTCCCAATCATTTCTTCCCTACTGTAATTACGGTGAGACAAAAAAAGGTCCCTTAAATTGGGCTAACTCTTAAGAATGCCAACCTCCAGGTGGGATCCAGAGATCTCCCAGAATTATGACTGGTCTCCAGAAGACAGAGATCCATTCCTCCAGAGAAAATGGCTGCTGTGGAGGGTGGACTTTAGGGCGCTATACCCCACCACAGTCCCTCCCCTCCCCAAACTCTGCCATCCCCAGGTTCACCCACAAATCTCCTGGAATTTCTCAACCCAGAGTTGGCAACCCTATTAGTTCTGCCCATCCTCCCTTGTTGCCTCTGATGCTTGTTGTAACTCCCTCCCAGAACACCTCTCTGGTGTAACCTCCCTTCTCTTTCAAGCTTCGGCAAGCCCCATAGGTTGTATTAAGTTTTTGTCATGGCCTCTTAGTCCTCATCTGCAGCCCCGACAGGCCTCAGTACACAGGGCTGTTTTCTTACATTTGTCCCAAATAACACTTGCCCTTCCTTCCCTTCCTTCTTTATTCAAATTTAGACTGTATGCGCTTTGGAGCAGAGACCTGGCTTCAGCAGATGTTACTCTGTCCAGCTGCCATGTGCACCAGTGGTTCTGCCATTGTCATTTCATTTATTACAACCCAAGATCAGCCAACACTAACATAAGAGCATAAGCTAAATACAAATAAACATGTAGAAACAATTTAAAATTCTCAGCTTCATCAGACATAGTTAATAAAAAGACTAAAGCATCTGCTTATTGATTGAGGCAGAGTGCAAAATTTGGCCTCCTTAAGAATGGCTTCATTAAGGCAATCTGCAAGAAGAACGGCTATATAAAATTCATCCAATTTGTATGGAAACATGGATAAAATAGGAGTACTGTACAGAGCATGAGTATTCTTATAAAATGAGCAGTGAAATAACACACGTTCAATTGTTTCAACTGCATTCAGTTGGCAAAAACACAAACGGTGGGAATAAGGGATACCGAAAGATTTGCCTTGCAGCAGAGATGAGGGTAGAATGTTGAAACACAACAGTGCTACATGGACCAAACGGACAGAGACAGATAAAAAACTAAAGCACAGTCCAGATCCCACAGCCCACATCTTTAGGAAAGGCCTACAGATGATGTGGGGTTTGCATTGGGAGAGAAAGAAAGAAGAGGCATGAGGCACCACATAGGTGTTCTGGGACAGGGGCAGCAAAGCCTCAAAAATCTCCCATTCCCCCTTCTTCTTGTATCTGAAGTTCTCTCTCAGAACTCCTGCACGTCCACCTTTATCTCATTTCCCACCCCCAAACCCACTTTTTTTTTCTGCAGAGGCTTTGTCCCTGTCCTGATTTGGAACAAGGTAGAAACAGGAAGAGCTGATCTTGTTGATATCCGTCCTTTGGATCACTCTCCCTTCTGTGTTTCCTCAGTTCTGCCTCTCTCTGTCTCTTCCTCCTCCAGACAAACAGATCTACATAGATAAAATAAAGCTAAAAATAATACATAAGGATGGTTTTTGAAGTTAGAAGTCAGATACTGTAGATTATTGTTTAAAGTGAGGTTCTTGGCATGAAAAGGCCTGAGACAAGTGACAGCTGAATTCAAGATTGTAGGTAGGGCTCCTCTCTGAGAAAAAACTGAAAAGTGACAAATGAGGGAATGGGTGGCCCAACCTCTACTTTGTGACAGGGGGTTACCCCCTAGATCTTTGGGTCCCAACCAAGTCTGTGGTCTCTTGGCTTCCTAACCTCAAAATAGTCAAGTAATTTGGCCCAGGCTCAGTTTGTAGGAACTGAGAATTTACTATTCCTGCTATAACATAAGAATCCAGAAGCTACGAAACAAGGTGTGATAAGAACATAAGAAGAGCCCTGCTCTAGATACGGTCAATCTAGTCCAGCATCCTGTCTCAGAGAGTGGCTAACCAGTTCCTCTGGAGGGCCAACAACAGAGCACAGAGGCCAAGGCCTTCCCTTGATGTTGCCTCCTGCCTCTGGGATTCAGAGGCTTAGTGCCTCTGAATATGGAGGTTCCCCTCAGTCATCATGGTTAGCAGCCATTGATAGGCTTATCCTCCATGAAACTATCGAATCCCCTTTTAAAGCTTTTTATTCCTGTGGCCATCACTACATCCTCTGGCAGCAAATTCCACATTTTAATCACTCTCTGGGTAAAGCAGTATTCCCTTTTCTCTGTCCTGAACCTACTACCGATCAGCTTCACTGGATGCCCTCAAGTTCTAATATTTTGGGAGAGGGAGAAAATTTATCTTTGTCAACTCTCTCCACCCCATAGGTAATTTTAAAAACCTCTGTCATGACCCTCTTCAGCCTTTCCTCATAGGGAAGGTGCTCCAACCCCCTAATCATCTCGGTTGCCCTCCTCTCTGCTTTTTCCAGCTCTACAATGTCCTTTTTGAGATATGGGGTGACCAGAACCATGCACAGTATTCCCAGTGAGGCCACACCACACATCTGTACAGGAGCATTACCATATTGGCTGTTTTATTCTCAATCCCTTTCCTAATAATCCCTAAATGTACTTTTTTCACTGCTGCAGCACACTGGGTTGACACTTTCATTGAGCTATCCACTACAACCCCAAGATCTTTTCCCCTCTCAGTCTCAAGCAAGTTCAGACCCCATTAACCTATCCTTGAAGCTGGGAATTTTTGTCCCAACGTGCATCACCTCACACTTACCAACAATGAACTTTATTTGCCACACTGTCACCCACTCACCCAGTTTGTGGGGGTCCACTTGGAGCTCTTCACAGTCAGCCTTGGTTTTCACCATCCTGAATAATTTTGTGTCATCTACAAACTTAGCCACTACACTATTCACTGCTAATTCCAGATCATTTATGGAGAAATTAAACAGTACTGGCCCCAGTACTGATCCTTGTGGGACCCCACTGCTTACTTCCCTCCATGGTGAGAACTGTCCATTTCTTTTGCTAGAGCCTGCAGCCCCTGCTGTTCAATTTATTAGGGCAGACCTTCCACTTTTTAAAAGAAGCCTATTTACTTTTTATAGCTTCCTGGACTTGCATTGTTAACCACGCAGACCGTCTTTTAGACTTGGCAGTGCCTTTCCTAACCTGTGGAATGCATTCTATTTGGGTTTCAATTAATGTGGTTTTAAATAGCTTCCAAGCATCCTCTACAGATCATCTGACCCTCTTGTGTTTCCCTTTCAGCTTCCGGTTTACTATTCATAGCATTTTTGTAAAGTTCCCTCTTTTGAAATCAAATGTTACAGTTTTGGACTCATGGGAAGGGTGTGTGTATGGAGCAGAATGAATATCACATAGCAATATCTTCCTCATTCCTTCTCATGATCAGGGGCCTCTCAGTAAGACCAGAACAGACAAGGTAGCAATTTCCTCACAGTTAGAGAACTCCCCTGGGAGGCAGGAAGCGGGGGGGGGGAGAGCAGTTGAGCACCAGTTGAAGAGGGGAAGGCAGAGAGACGGAAGTGGCCATCTTGGAGGAGAAGATTCAAGTTGGGAGATGCACAACAGGACACTACTAATTCCCTACCACCCTATTTGGGATTCTGCGAGCTTTTAAGCATTCTTACTACTTTGTAATCAAGAATTTGGACTGGGGGGTTAATCAATTAATTGTGGCCCCCTTCCTCAGGACTCTCTGACTCAAGAACGGGAAAGTGATGCTTACAGTACCCTGGAATGGGGGGAAATTAGAATTGGGGCATAAATTCCCCCCAGCTCATCAGTTCTTCTCTTCAGCACAAGACAGCGAGGTCAAAAAACTCTTTCTCTGTCATTCCTCACAGGTAACAGGCTTAGAGCCAGCAGCAGCTTCCTCTTCATCTCACCCTGGTGTCCAGATGTTCTGTGCTACAGCACTGTTTATCCACCCCCCCTCCCAGTTTGTTCCCTCTAATAGTGAGTGCCTATCATACAGCTGTGGAATTAGGTCACCCATTGACAAGGCAGGAACTTCGGCACCATTGGAGGACTCCCCTGGTATGTGGGGGGGGGAGAAGTGGGACTCACCCCCCTCAAAACACACAGGCAGCCTGATGAGGACTGGCACCTTGCCCCCCCAAGGAGTACAAGGTGGCTTGATGTGGGGGGGGTAGACAATTGGACAGGGAAATTGGCCTGCTCAAGCAAATCAGAGTTTGTAAGATCCAGGAGGAAGATGTTGGGGCTATAGCTCAGAGGTTGAGCACCTGCTTTTCATTAAGAAGGTTATGGGTTCGATTCCCAGAATCTCCAGTTAAAAGGATTGGGCTGCCAGAGTAGACAATACTAAACTGGAGGTATAAAGAAGGTTCATGTGGCCTTTGAATTACACATACACTCGGATCCTAATCCCCACACCGAGCTGCAGATGTTATTCACTTTTAAGGACTTTGAGCTCTTCAGAGTTAAAAGTATGTGCGGGGGAGTTGAATCAGAGGGACAGCACTTCTTCCTATTCAAATTCACTGCAGACCCCCCCCTCAAAAGTTCATAACAGTTTACAGGGCCCTGGAATTGTGGATGGGAGGGGGTAAAATTAAAGTCTGAGGATGTCTGGTCAGCACCTGTTTCCTCCACAGTTCCATTGCATGGTGCACTGCACAGGTTTTGGACAAGAAACGCCCCATTCTGCTTCACAGTCTGCTAGAGGGCAATTGTGTTGCACAGGGCTTTTTTTGTAGAAAAAGCCAGCAGGAACTCATTAGCATAATAGGCCACACCCAACAGCAGAAACTCATTAGCATATTAGGCCACACCCCTGACAGGACAGCTCAGTGGCATGTTAGGCCATGCCCCCATGTTACCATAAGTGTGGTCATTCAGCCCCACCCACCTTTTGCTTCTTATTCTGTTTACCTTGTTTGTTGTCAAAACCCAGGGCTTCTTTTGTATCAGACACCTCTGATGTAACCAATCCTAATGAGTTTCTGCTGTTGGGTGTGGCCTATTATACTAATTAGTTTCTGCTGGGCGTAGCCAACTCAGGAGCCAGCCGGAACTCTGTTCCTGTGCGTTCCTGCCCAAAAATAGCCCTGGTGTTGCACCAGGGGACTTTTCAGGGGTGGGAAACTCCTCATCTAGCTCAGTGGTCTGAGCCTGTTGCACAATGGAGGGGGGCTTCCCCAGCAATCAATTGCCTCCACAATTCCTCATGCCTCCCCTCCACTTGTTAAAAATGAATATTAAAAAGACCTCCAATGATTTAGTGAAAGCAGCCATTTAGACAGCGACAGTTCTGAGTTTGTTTTCCAGGGCACATCTGTCAATTGACTGTGGAGCCACAGAATACACAAAACTTTTTATTAATCATGGTTTCGAACACACAACTCTCTGTAACAAATGCTGGTCTCCCAAGGAGGAAGTCCATCATCTTTACTAAACAGAGGTATGCCCACGAGGCTGCATTCTTCTCGTTCTGATCAAGAGGCACCAACATGATCACATGGCACCATGCACCTAGCAGATATAGCTATTTGGCAATATGGTTGCCAACCTCCAGGTGCATCCTGCAGATCACCTGGAATTGCAACTGACCTCTAACCAATAAAATTTAATTATTCTCGGGGGGGAAATGGCTGCTCTGGAGGCTGGACTCTGTGGCATTATGACCTACTGAGGTCCCTCTCCTTCCCAAACCCTGCCTTCCCCAGGCTCCAACCCCAAATCTCCAGGTATTTCCCAACCCACAGTCGGCAACCCTATTTGGCAAGGCCAGTGAGGGCAAGTGAAGCCCCTGCACTCCCCTTGCACTGCATGGGGGGCAGGGAGAGAATGCACGAACCCATTGCTGATTTGCTGAAGCAACTTGGGGCAAAGGAACTGAGGTCCTCCCTTTCTGGCAACTGAATCAAAGGCAAATTGGGGGCCAGTTGGCAGACCTACCGGGGGAGTGATATGGGAAGGAGCCAAAGGGTAGAAGTAGCAACGCCCCTTCCGTAGGAGCAGAATTGGGCCTCAGAAGCCGGGACGTGACTGTATCACTAAAGGGAGACTGTCCAATTTGAAAGTTCAGAGAAAGGCTGGGCGGGGGGAAAGGAGAAGCGGAAAGGCCAGCTCTGATGTTCAGCTCTCCCAAGCATAAAGTGCAAGCCGTGTGGAAAAGCACCCGTGCTGAACGTCCCTGTTATTTATTGGGGCCAATTCTCAATTAGGCTTGTTGTAAGGATGATCTAATCAGATCTGAACCTGACCAGAAGCTGTTGATCATTTTATGTTTATGATTTCCCCGAGACCTCTGGGTGAGCGTAACTTAATTATTTCTGAACAGAGGCACTGGGGGCCAACTACACATTCACTGTCTCTGCCGCTATTGCCACTAAATTAGCCCACCGTAATTAAAGCCCTCGACAAAGTGTGAAAGCGAATGCGGATGCAAGCTCAGCACGGCTAGGGTAATGGCTCTCCGAGGTGCACAAACCACAGGCAAAGGTTTGGGAACCCTCTGAGAAATTTAAGTCAGCAAGTATCGCTCTCGCAGGTTACCCACTAACAGCCCTCACGGCTGATCATCTAGCGCTCCGAGGGCAGAGGGGACACCTCTCCATACAGGTCAGGAAAAGGAAGCCGTGGTGGAAGCAAATTATTGGTTTTTTTTCACCTTCAGGGTAACTGGTTTAAACCTGTGTCTGTATGAAACCTTCACTGTCAGTTTTGCAGATACTTATGTTTGGTTTAACACCTGCATCGCATGATCAGAACGCTTTTCCACCCGTGTGGATGTGCTCTCTAGTTTCGTCCATATCTTAGCAGCGTTGCTTATTATTTCTCATTCAAAGTGGTACCATTTTGGATACAAAGTTACCCTGGAAAATGATGCTGAAGCAAACAGATGTCATGATGAATGGGTGGCATTCAGTTGGCTCCTTAGCCAACGTCCCGATTTAATGATGGGCTAAGAGTATAGCCCAAGGATAGGCAGAGCTTGGCATCCAGGCTGAATACTGGCATGCCAGATCATTTTGCTTGGCACACAGGGCTGGGCCAGTTCTCCAAGCAAACAATCAAGGGGCAAACTAGACGTGATGGCATCCTCATGTCCGCCTCAGGGATGCCACAAGGGCTCAATCCCGACTGGAGCACTGCAGTGCAGCAGGCTGAGGTGCTCTTGCTCTCTCCCCACAGTCCCCACACCTTTTCAAGTGCTGAAACAGCTGCGCGCACACATACACACCCGTATCTGTTTTGGTGCTTGAAAAGGCACAGGTGGGAGGATCGAGAAATCAGAACTGGGATCTCACAACATTTTTGCATCACTTCTAAATGGTGTCAATATCCCCATGGCGGACACAAGGACACTGTCACATCTACTTTGCCCCCAAGGTGAGTGTCAAACCTTGCTTCGCTTTGCTCGCTTTGGTTGCCATGGTTATTGGGGGGAGGGAATTCTTACCGGGAGGGAGGTTGAGTGAATGAGTGAGAGAGTGAGAACTCTGCTTGTAGAAGTCATAACTTTTCTTGCAAGTAGTACCTCCTTTCCCTTTCCCATGGTGAGGTGTTCTTGAGAAGCTTTTGGTACCAGCTTGAGCAGTAGATAACCAAGACATATATCATTCACTTGGTTGAGATGGCAACGCTAGGCGTGGTGTGAATGTGTGATGTATACTTGGGGAAGGAAGGGACTTTTATTCGAATTACCTATATTAAGCTTGTACCCGCCAAAAGTCTTTAGTTCTAACACAGTGACTTTCTGGATCATGCATATATCTCAATAAACTTATTATTGCCAAGAGAGAATTCTTGAGAGTAACTTGACTGGGAGCCTGACAGCGAGCTGCTGTGTTGCAGCCAATTGCTTATGCTGAGGGTTGCCAGCTTCAGGTTGGGAAATATCTGCAGATCATTGGATGGAACCTGAGGATGGTGGAGTTTGGAGAGGGTAGGGACTTCAATGGGGTATAATGCCATAGACTCTACCTTCCAAACTGGTCATTTGCTCCAGGTGAACTGATCTCTGCCACCTGGATATCAGTTGTAATAGCAGGAGATCTCCAGCCCCCACCTGGAGGTTGGCAGCCCTAGCTGAGCCCCCCAATTCTGCCTTCTCCAAGCACCACGTCCAAATCTCCAGGAATTTTCCAAGCGACCCTATTCTTGGGATGGACTGTTTGTTTGTTTATTATACCACCCATTCCCCAATAGGGCTCAGGGCAGTGCACAACAAAACTAAAATCATATCATACAGTTTAGAATGGATAAAAGTCACAATGAAATTCCATAATAGCAAGATTCCTTAATTCCATAGTAGCAATATAGGTTAAGAACAGATGGCAATCGAAATTCCAGTTGTCCTACCGCCTTGCAGGGGAGGGAGGGGTGAGAGTGCCGGCCAGATGGACACCGTCACTGTCCTCAAGTAAATGCCTGGTGGAACATCTCTGCCTTGCAAGCCCTGCAGAACTGTAGTAAGTCTCGCATGGATGTTATTCGGCAGAGAGTTCCACCAGGTCGGGGGCCGAGCACTAAAAGCTCTGGCCCTAGTTGAGGACAGCCAGATTTCTCTTGGGCTGGGGACCACAAGCAAGTTCTTATCTGCTGAGCATAATGCTCTCTGAGAGGTATACTGGGAGAGGCGGTCCCAAAGATACACGGGTCCCAGACCATCAAGGCCCTTAAAGGTAAGCACCAAAACCTTGAACCTGATCTGGCGCTCAACCGGTAACCAGTGCAGCTCACGCACCACAGGTCAAATATGTGCCGATCGTGGGGCCCCAGCTAGCGCATTCTGGACCAGCTGAAGTTTCTAGGTCAGTCGCCAGGGTAGGCCCACACAGAGCGAGAATTTGTTTGCCATTTCCTTGTTTCATGCAGGTAAGGGTAGCTCCAGCTCCCACCTGGAGGTTGGCAAACCTAGCTTATGCCCATAATTGCCTCCTGGACTCTCACAGCCACCAGGCACTTCTGAGGTGATCCCCTAAGGCCCTGGTAGTTCTGTGGGGGATCAGGTTACTCCCAGTGTACCTGGCCAAATACCATCCTCATCTCTCCCCTGCTTCTGTTTGTTTGCACACCATCATTTTCACAGGTAGATGTTGTGGGGTTTCTTGACACTTAAGCCAAAAAGGCTACCTACCCCTGGCATAAGCTAAAGCCTGGCACACATTAAATAATGCGTACCTGAGTCATCTGAAGAGAGGCTGTACCCAAGATCCATCATGATTCTGAAGAAACACATCTCTCCCTGGATCATTTTGGACAGAAGACACATTAGTGTAATTTAAGCCAATGACTGCCCCACCTCTACCTCCCAAACACTGGAATCTCTAATTCGTAGCATAATTGATGCACAGTAATAAGTCCTCACTACCAATAAAGCAAATAAATACAGCTCCCAAAGACCACATTAACTGCTAGGATTCATTTCAGTGTAGAGATAAAACCGTTACGATCAAGCAAGGAGAGGAATAATATCCATCCATAACACTCTTGGCCTTCCGTACTGTTTTATCTGCACTGTGATAGATTTCCGCGTCGTGTGCAATTCATCCGCCGCGTCCCGGCATTAGCGAGGAAGCTATTTCAGCAGGTATTAGATTAATCACTGCTCATTGGCAGACAGACTCTGTTGGAGGCTTTTCTTGTTTCTCGTGAAACGCTGGATGACTTTTAGAAACAAGCCGAGAAGCATCGGTACAGCTCTTTGCCTGCCGAGGCTGTGACATGCTCTCGTTTGTAAAAATGTTTGGTTTCAATGTAAATTCCACAGTGGTAGTCGGCGGGCAAGAAATTAAACATTATTCTGCGAGACAAATAAATAAGAGGCGCATAAGGAGCAAGGGGAAGGCACACAATATCCTTCGGAACAGGGGCCTGGGAGTGGAGAGCTCCCAGCCATTTTGGGAAGTGGCTGCTACTTTGGATCCATTGTTTAGTTCCTTGGTCTGGCCCTGCTGAGTCTGGTGCTCTTGTATGAAAGGCAAAGGAGGCTGACACATCCACCTGGGACACACAAAAGGTCAAACAGCAGTTCACAGCAGATATCAGCAAAAAAAAAATGCAGTTAGTATTCAGTTTGTTCTAATTTTTAAAATGTTCTAGTTATTTATCTGTTTATTGTACTACCGCTCCAGAGACCTGGTCACAGTGGCTCACTCAGCAAAAGCAAATGCAATAAAATAATAAAAGCAACAGCCATAAAATTCATCTTCTAAAGACAAGGTGTGGCCACTAAAGACAAGGCCTTTCCCTGTTGTAGCACTTTGGCTGTGGAACTTCCTCTCCACAGTTATTTGTCTGGCACTGTTCAGGTTCAAACAGCAGTTAATGATGTCTCTTTTCACTGTTGCTTTTGACTGTGGTATATTTTGGGAAGTTAGTTTCTTCTTTACACAGCTGAGCAGTCTGTGTTGTCCTTTTCGCACCTTTTCTTGCTGCAATGGGCTTATTAATTATTTTTATACTTCTGGTGGTGTTTTACAGTTTGGTATTCTTATGGTTGGCTGCTGTATCATTTGTTGCTTTGATTGTTCTATTATTTTAATCACTGCATTAATGTGGCTATAATTTTTAGTGTTTCAGTGTTTTATTGCTGGCTGTTTAAATTGTTAATCTTATGGCTGTTTGTTTTTTGCTTTAGCATGGAACAGGGAAGCTGCCTCTGGAGTCAATCTGGCTGAAAGTGTGGGATGCTTCTCTTTTTCAATAAACAGAGAACCAACTTAGTGCCATGAAGTTACGTACAGGAGGAAGCAACATTTTGTTTAAAACAACTACTGTCTTTACACAGGACAGACATCACACATGCATAGACCTACAAGGACCATGCTGCTTGGCCATAGATTAAAACAGGGTGCTTCTTTCTCCCCCTACTTCAGCTATCATCATCCCAATCCAAATCCTCCCAGCTACTTTAAAATAAATGAGACACCCCAGAAAGAATCCTTATCACAGACCTCTCGAGTCACACCTGATTCAATCTCATGTTTTATGTTTGGTGAAGGGACGCATTTGTCACTCTCCCAGTCTGCAGCTGCCTGCCTGCCTTCTGGAAGGTGCAAGCAAAATGTCTGCATCTCTCTGCTGCAGGCATGTTTCTTTTCATTGGATGGAGAATACAGCTTCTCCCCATCCCTAATCAGCAGTGCCTGCATTTCAGATGATGCTAGTAAAACATTCACCTCTCTCCCCTGCAGGGGACGTAGACTCTGCCTCTATCACCTTCCAGCCCACAGCACATTTATTCAGAGAATTTAAGTAAAACCAAAATAGGCAGGCAGGCACAGCACCAAAGCACAGCACAGGATACCAAGAAAACAGTTCCCATTTCAGCTTATATGGAATCAAGGAAGCTTAAGCTCGTGGGACAGTGCAATAATTGGTGGAAAGTGAAATTGTTGTGCATTGCATTGCCTATCAGGGCAACTCTCTTGAGTAGGAACATCAGGTAACTCTTCTGCTTGGGGCCGGATTATCCCCTGAGTCTCTCATTTCTTTCACAATTCTTGCCTCATGCAACTGTGAAAAGCAGACAGCAGAGCCCCAGAGTAATGGACATTTCTCAGGTTTTTATTGCTAGCAAGCAGGTTTGGTTCAGACTGTATTAAAGATTATTTGGATTGGATTTCCATTAGTTAATTTCTGAATTGCAAATCCCTAGTAATCAGGATTCTTGAAAAGTAGTGCCACAGGTCCCCACCTAACTTTGTGACTTGCTGACAGGTTCAGAAAAACCAGCAGAGTCACTGTTCCCTTACTGATTGTTTACAGCGATTGCTGACCAAGAGAACTGAGCCCACCCACTTGGAGCCCTGGGGATCTGCAATACAACTGGGAAGGCTTTGCTACTGAAACTCTTTTCAGTTCTCTCACAACTGTTTTAAATGGTTGTTCCTTTGAGTCTGACAGTGACTAAAGTCCAAGGACTACTCAGGTAGGGATGAGCAGAAAGCTCCTGAGAAATGACCTTCTCCTATCACAACCACAGATATAGATGACAGCGTTTATATGCCATCACTGTGTTTATTGGCCCTTCTGCTTAAAACTGGCTTCCCACTCTTGCATTCCAACAATTTCACAGAGAGATGCCAAGGTCTAGCGTGATGCCTCTCTGAAGTCAGAGAATGCATGGCCAAAGGTGGCTTTCAGTGTTTATCAGGAGTTCAGGGTGTTGGTCACATGTGTTTCCCTGATCAAAACTCTTTAGGGTGCCCTTGTAATTCCACAGATACTTCACAGATTTGCTTTGAGTTTCAGTGGCAACATCTGTTTGGCACAAATCTCAAACAGTGAGAGAGAGAGAGCAAGTTTCACCCAAGAATGCTGGGGGCTGGGTAGTACACTCACACTCAGCCACACGTTCAAGAATGGTACATTATAGACTGACCCCAAGTTTGTTGCCAAGAGCTTCTGAAGGTGTTCTCAGCAAAACTTGGTCAGCTTCTTTTTAAATAGCATCCTGCCCTTGCACAGAGAGGTCTTCACTGCTGCCATGTCTCATTCCGCTCAGCTGTTGGTTGAATAAATCAATAACTGGCCAGAGCTCCCCCCCCACCTTGTCCAGATCCCGGGGGTTGTAGCAACTGAAAAGTGCCTCAAAGAAAGATCTGAGGCCTTTCAAGAGAAGCCAGGCTAGGGATGCCTGCAAAACTTGTGTTTCCTGAACATGGAAAACAAGCTTCCTCAGGTTGTGGAGCTCACTTTGAACTGACAGATGAATGTCACAATCCTGAGTTCTCAGGCCTGAACAGGCAAGCCAAGCCAAAGAACTCCCATCAGTTTCTCCCTCCCACCCAGCCTGACCTATCAACAGAGCTACTGCCCCTATTTCAGTGATTGGCTAGGAGGTGGGAGAGCAGGCAGAGAATACCTCTCACTCCCTGCCTCCTCCTCTTTCTTACCCCCTTCTTCTCCTACCACTTCTGATGCTGTTTCAGCAGTTGAAATGCATCCTGGGAAATGTAGTCTCCAGAGTAATGTATACTATATAGTTCCCCACCCTGCCAGTTGCCTGCAGCCCCTAAAGAAATCTTGAGAAGGAGGAGGAGGAGATTGGATTTATACCCTGCCCCACCCTTCACTTGCCCCACCCTTCCCTCAGCTGCTGCTTTACCCTCGCTCTTCCCTTTCCCCCCAGTGTATGCATCAATTTCCCATTATTTACTATGTGGCCGCAGTTTGACCTGCAGCTTCGCCCAATTTCAGATGTGGCTTTTCGATCCTGTTTTTTTGAGGATCCAGAAGACGCAGGCTTACAATCTCCTTCCCTTCCTCTTCTCACAACAGACACCCTGTGAGCAATGCTCCCTCTAAGCTGTGGAGTCTTGTGAGCAAAAAATCTACTTTGTGAGCTACTGGCATTAAAGCTGTGAGCAAGCAATTTGGCTACTGCATAAATTAGTTTGCTCTGAAGCCATCCTTCCTGAGCTAAGACAAAAATGCGTGAGCCAGAGGCTAAAAAACTGTGAGCTAGTTCATAAGAACATAAGAGAAGCCAATGTTGAATCAGGCCAATGGCCCCTCTAGTCCAACACTCTGTCACACAGTGGCCAAAAATACCAGGTGCCATCAGAAGGTCCACCAGTGGGGCCAGGACATAGAAGCCCTCCCACTGCTGCCCCCCCCCCAGCACCAAGAATAGAGTGCATCACCTGCTCCCAGACTAAGAGTTCCTATCTATACCTTGTGACTAATAACCACTGATGGACTTCTGCTCCATATGTTTATCTAATTCCCTCTTGAAACTGTCCATGCTTGTAGCTGCCACCACCTCCTGTGGCAGTGAATTCCATGTGTTAATCACTCTTTGGGTGAAGAAGTGCTTCCTTTTATCTGTTCTAACCCAACAGCTCAGCAATTTCATTGAGTATCCATGAGTTCTTGTATTGTGAGAAAGGGAGAAAAGTACTTCGTTCTCAACCTGCTCAGTCCCATGCATAATCTTATAAACCTTGATCATGTCACCCCTCAGCTGTCGTTTCTCCAAGCTAAAGAGCCCCAAGTGTTTTAACCTTTCTTCATAGTGAAAGTGTTCCAACCCTTTTATCATTCTATAATGATAAATTATATCCTTTTTGCTATAATATCCTTTTTGAGGTGTGGTGACCAGAACTGTACACAGTATTCCAAATGAAGTTGCACCAATGATTTATACAGGGGCATTATGATACTGGCTGATTTGTTTTCGATTCCCTTCCTAATAATCCCCAGCATAGCATTGGCCTTCTTTATTGCAGTCACACACTGTCTAGACATTTTCATTGAGTTATGTACTACGACTCCAAGATCTCTCTCTTGGTCCGTCTCTGCCAGTTCAGACCCCATCAATGTGTATTTATATTTAGGATTTTTGGCTCCAATGTGCAAAACTAGCTCACACTAACACAACTTAGAGGGAACACTGCCTGTGAGGTAGGTGGGACTGAGAGAGCTGCTCTTGAGAGAACAGTTCTGAGAGAACTTGTGATTGACCCAAGGTCACCCAGCAGCTGCATGTGGAAGAGTGGAGAATCAAATCTGGTTCTCCAGATTACAGCCTGCCGCTTTTAACCACTGCACCAACCTGGCTCTCTAGAGTGCTTGGGGTGGGGGGAGATACTGGGGGCTCCTAGTGAGAATGAGTCTTATTCAAGAATGGGCAGGTGGTAGAACTGCCAACCTTCAGGTGGGGTCTGAAGATCTACTGGAATTACAATTGATTTCCAGACTACAGAGCTCCCCGCCCCCTAAAGAAAATGGCTGCTCTGGAAGGTGATCTCTATGACATCATACCCTGCTGAGCCCCTCCCTTCCCCAAACCCCCACCCTTCCCCAGGCTCCATCCCCAAATCTCCAGGAATTTCCCAGCCCAGAGTTGGCAACACTAGCCAGTGGGTTTGCAGTTCACTGCTGGAGACAGTATAGATAATGTTAGTAACACACTCAAAGCAAATTCTTCAAGTTCCTGGTTTGTACCGATTTTATCTGAACCCAGATTTTTTAAAAAAGGATTTGGAAATTTTTGCTTAGGTACAACATTTAAGGAAATCTGGGGCAAGACAGAAGCAGTTCTGTTCTGGGTGTCACTGGGCATCCTCAGTTTGGTGCCAGTTTGGTATAGTGGTTAAGAGTGTGGACTCTAATCTGGGAGAACCGGGTTTGATTCCCCACTCCGCCACATGCAGCTGCTGGTGTGACCTTGGGTCAGTCATAAATTCTTTCAGAGCTGTTCTCTCAAGGGCAGTCCTCGAAAGAGTTCTCTCAGCCCCACCTGCCTCACGGGGTGTCTGTTATCGGGAGGAGAAGGGAAAGGAGATTGTAAGCAGCTCAGAGTTTCCTTCAGGTAGTGAAGGGCGGGGTATAAATCCAATCTCTTCTTTTTTGGGGAGCCAATTTAGTGTAGTGGTTAAGTGTGAAGACTCTAATCTGGGAGAACCCGGTTTGATTCGCCATGCCTCCACTTGCAGCTGCTGGATGACCTTGGGCAAGCCATAGTTCTGACAAGAGCTGTCTTTGAAAGGGTAGTTCTGGAAAGAGCTCTCTCAGCCCCACCTACCTCACAGGGTTTCTGTTGCGGGGAGTGGAAGGGTATAAGCTGTTCTGAGACTCCAAGTGAAGGGTGGGGTATAAATCCAATCTCTTCCTCCTCCTCCTCCTCTCCTCCTCCTCTTCTTCTCCTCCTCCTCCTCCTCTTCATCATTAGATATCTTTGAAATAGCAAGACTGTAAGCTAGCCAATTGCTTCATACACACAGTCAGACCAAAAGATCATCTTGTTCCATATCCTGTTCCCTATGGTGGTCAGCTGGTTGCCACCAGGAAACCCACAAACAAGGCACTTCTGCCCTTAGAAACTTCAAAGGTACCCTACTTCTGAACCTGGAGGCTCTCTTTCACTCAGAAGGAACAAAGGGAATGCTCTTCCTTTCCTCTCAAGTAGCCAGCTAAAGATTCCACGTAGTTAATACTTCAAATATATCTGTCCAATCTTCACACGATCCAAGCTTTCGGATTCTCTTACCAACTCAGCCAGACATCTGCAATAAAGCCCCCCAAATCCTAGTGGTTGCTGTATTAGATTGGGTTACATTTACGTCTTGTCTGTCACAAGAAGGGTTTATAGCCCTTTAAACATATTCAAGAGCCCCTTGCCTCTGATCCTTTTCTTCTTTTCTCACCACCCCACTGCATCGCACTGCAATGAATCTGAAAAGAAGGATAATCCACAGCTAGATTTTCCTCCAATCCCTCAGTTTGGCAAATGCTTTGCTAAGAAGGGGGCAGATCTGATTTGCCAGCAGGTTGCTTTTTATGAAATGGCAAAGGGGGAGAAACCCCATGGCTCTTGTTCACGTGCCCCCAGAAAAATGGCAAAAATGAGCCTGGGGCAAGGTTTCTGAAAGAGTCCCTACTGAGGACAGGGTTCAGCCAGACTTCCGGGTAGAGAGGGTTTCGAGGAGAGACTGCAACAGAGACAGCTCTGTTTTATCCCCCACCATCTGCTGCATCATATAGAATAATAGTCCATCAAAATCTTTAGCTGTGTCATTATTTTGATGCATGTGGCAGAGTTAATGTGCTGTGCAAAGTCCTGTTTTTGGATCCAGCCAGCAGCCTATGGTCTTCATGGTGAAGCTACATATAAGGCTTGTTTGGCTTATGGTTTGTTGTCAAATCCAATGGCGTCTTAGTCCCATATAGCCTTGAGATCTTTGAGTGCACCTCTACAAGTGGGGGCTCCATGATTTACGGAGATGAGATCTCAGGCAGTATGAACCTGCTCTGAGCCCACTTGTGGGGGAGGGAGGGATAGAAATCCTGTGAAACAAACAAACAAGCAAGCTTTGGAACATTATTTTTATTTATTTAGGTACTATTGCTTTGCCACTTTGAACCTCTTGCCAAAAAGTAACTTGCAAAAAAACCCAAAAACAAAACCAGAAATACATAATTCAAACAGGTAAACAAAAGAGGGAAACCAAAAATATATTTACAACTCAAATTCCCAGGCTGGTCCTAGATTCACTGGGCACCTGGCTCATTAGTCTTGTTGGTGGCCTTTAGGGTGGGGTATAAATTTTGCTTAATAAATAAACAACAAATGGCAACAGTTCCCTTTATCTCTTTCCCTTCGGCATGTACTAAAAGGCTCACACCTCTGTAGGACTGCCAACCTCGAGATGGAGCTTGATGGAACTGAAATGGAATTACAATTTACAGCTGATCTCCAGAATACTGAGTACTGCTCTCCTGGAGTCTGCGGAATCACACTCCTGCTGAGCTGCCTCCCCTTCCCCAATGCTGCCCTTCCCAGGCACTACTCCCAAATCTTCAGGAATTTCCTGAGCTGGAGTTAGCAGCCCTATGCCTCTGGCCATGGCCAGGCTTTAAGTACCTGCAAATGGGAAGGGAAACAGATGTTCAGTTTGAAAATTATGCAGTTCCCAAATTTCCCTCCCCTACTAAGTAAGCTTTAAGACCAACAAGGCAACCACTGGCTTTGTGTAACAATGTACAATCCTCATGTCCCAAGAAATCTAATGATACCAGAGGTCTCTTGCTGAGCCACCAGCTGTTATACAGCTGACAGATTTACACCTTCGAACTAAAACCACTCCTATGTATCATGAGTGAACTACGGCTAATTCTGGAACACAATGCTTCTCTCTCACAGGTCTTGGGCAGGTATAGGGTTGCCAGATCCCCCAGAGAGACTTACCAGTAGAAAGAGAAAGACCCAGGCCACGTTGCCAGTGTGACACAGGAATTGACATCATCACAGTACCAACTTCTGGGCAATGTTCTGGTATTTGGGCAAAAACTCTGTGGTAGAAGCCAGGTATGTTTAGCCTGGAAAGGAGATGACTGAGAGGTGATATGATAACCATCTTCAAGTACTTGAAGGGCTGTCATGTAGAGGATGGTGCGGAATTGTTTTCTGTTGCCCCAGAAGGTTGGCCCAGAACCAGCGGGTTGAAATTAAATCAGAAGAGTTGTCGGCTAAACATTAGGAAGAACTTCCTGACAGTTAGAGCAGTTCCTCAGCGGAACATGCTTCCTTGGGAGGTGGTGGGCTCTCCTTCTTTGGAGGTTTTCAAACAGAGGCTAGATGGTCATCTTACAGCAATGTGGATTCTGTGACCTTAGGCAGATCATGAAAGGGAGGGCAGGAAGGGTTGCTTCAGTGTTTAGTTCTTGTGGCCCTTTCTTACATGCCTAGGGAAATGCTGATTGCCACTTTGAAGTCAGGAAGCAATTTTTCTCCAGGCCAGTTTGGCCATGGATCCTGGAGGTTTTTTGTCTTCTTCTGGGCATTGAACACCAAGCGGCCACTGCAGATGCGGAGGGGGAGGTATTTGTGAATTTCCTGCATTGTGCAGGGGGCTGGACTACATGACTTTGGAGGTCCCTTGCAACTTTATGATTCTCTGATTTACCATAGAGTTTTTGCCTAAATATCAGGGCATTGCCTGTAAGTCGCTTATGTGATGATGTCACTTCTTATGCTACACCAGCAATGTGGATTGGGCCTTTCTCTTTCTCCTGCTAAGTCCCCCTATCCCACGCTGGTTTCCTGAAGGGACCTGGTAACCCTAGGCAGGTAAGCCTTCTGTTGCCCTCTAATACAGTCCTCTGACTTCAAACAGGAATTCATCAGCTACAAGAGACCATCTAACACAGGGGTGTCAAACATAAGGCCCATGAGCTTGAACTGGCCTGACCTGGACTCTTATTGGGCCTGCGAGCAGCTGGTGGGAGGGAGGGAACGGGGCTGCTTGAGGGACGGTTAGGGGGCAGAGCCACTCCAATTGTGCCTTCAGCATGGCAGAACAGCCTTGTCCGCAGCAGTCAAGCAGAACCCCTTCGCTTCAGTAGAAGCCTCACTGTTAAGTTGGGAGCCACTGCGGCCGCATACAAGCCAGCTCAGGGCTCCAAGGCCTCTCCGCTTGGTGTGCAGCTCCAGTGATGCCGTCCCAGATGGCCGCAGAAATCAGCATTTGCATGTGGGGAGGTGCAGATGATTCTCTGTTGGGGCCTGCTGGCAGCCAGCACTGCTGCTGTATTTGTGCCCCTACCCCCACAGCAGCTTTGCTTTGACTTTACTTGGCCTGGGTCCCACCATTCAATTTGTCTTCCCAGTCCCCTTCCATGGTGGCTTGGGGGTGGGGTGGGGGCTCACAACACCCAGCCTCTTTACATTTCTACCCTGGGGCCTGGGCTCATAGTATTAGTGGCGGGAGTGGGCTGGGGAAGGGGTTTGCCCCCTCTCCAGGCAGAGTGGAAGCATCTGCCCAGTGCTGCACCGCTGGATCTCGAGTCTGCCCATGTGAGTTTTCCTCTTCACCCTGTAGAGACAAGATAGCACCACATGAAATGAGAAGATAACTCACAGACAAACAAAAAGACCATTGGTGGGTGGGTGGTGTACCATACAAACAAGCAGGCCTTACTGATAAGAGCAGATAGGCCTCGGCAACAAAGTAAGACGAAGGTCAAACCACAGTAGAAGGACAAGAGCGGAAAATTCCTTGGACTTAGGGCATAGAGTCTGTGCAATGAGCTATTGAATATTAGGAGTAACGCCTATGAATGTATAATAAGTCATTTGCATGAACATGCAATGGATGTAGTAGGCGTCCTCGGGAAGATAGATTGTAACTCTGCCTCGAAGGAGGAGAGAGGCCAGGAACTGTAGGGTTAAAACAAGAGACTCAAGGGGACTGCCCCTTTGGGAAGCTTTGATGCCTGCTGCTTTGCAGAGGCATCGCCGCTTTTCATCGCAATAAAAGCTTTCTTTTTTTTTAATCCTTTCACAGTTGCCTGGTTTTTAGTAAAAGGAGTGGGGGCCTGATGCGTTCCAGACCCCTCAGGAGTGATCCTAACAACCCCAGCCCAGCCCAGGGGGCCTTGCAGTGAGGAGACACCAACGCAGAGCTTACCAGCTGCTGTCGTTTATAAAGTTCATATCTCTGGCACCTGGCATTATGTTTTATGACACAAATGGCCTCGCCTGACAAAGTCACATTTATGTCAGATCTGCCCCTTGTAACAAATGAATCTGACACCTCTGATTCTAACAGCTGCACTGAAGGACCAGACCTTGCCAGAAGCCTAGATGGCTATTTTGTCCCTGCATCCACTCAGGCAGCATCATTAGAGGACCTCACGTTAGCCGTAATATCAGGGGGCTCATTCATCTGCTCTTTATCCTGCAGGATATATGCCAACATCTGCCAGTATGGCTCTTTTGTGGTTTACATAGGACAAACAGGTCAATCACGACTTAAAAACAAACAGGCACAAGTCAAACAGAACCAACGGCAACAACATTCAGAAAACCAGTGGGAGCACACCTGTCTCTGAGGAAACTCTATTGATGACCTAAAAGTCAACTTTCTTCGACAACAACAACAAAACTTTAGAGTGACTCCAACAAGAAACTGTTAAATCAGAATTCATCAATAGGTGTGATAGTATTAGCTGGGAGCTCAACAGATCTGACAATTTTCGCAATCTCTATAGGTGTTAAATTGCTTAACGTAACTAGGTAGTCTGTCTTATTATCACCACTCATTGCTATGAATTATCAATCTCCTTGTCTGTATACTTTTGAGTTTTCCACAGAGATGTCACAAACTAGGTCTCCATTTTCACAGGTTTTTTTCTTTCCTCTCTCTGAATATCAAAATTTGCTGATACAGGAAACACTGTACTCATCTGAAAGAGAGTGTTCAAGCCCACAAAAGCTTCTAAAATCAATCTGTTATACTCTAAGGCATCCCCAAGGTTTGGCCCGGAAACTAGTAGGAAACGTAGAGGGTCAGGGACTTGGGGCAGTCGTCAGTGATAGCATAACATCACTTCCACGAAAATCCTGAATTTTCCTTTCTGGGAATCACCAGGAATGCTATGGTAAAACCACAGAGTTTTCAATAGTTCCTAGAGTGGTCTAATGTTACTTCCAGGGGAAACTCAGAAAGTGACATCAGTTCTTTCTAGGAATCTCCAAAAACTCAATGGTTTTACCAGAGTTTCTGGCAATTTATAAAGAGGCAAGATATCACACCATAGGCCAGCCAGACATTTTTAGTTATACTTTTTTCTCCTGCTACTGCTCAGAGTGGAATCAGGAGATGCAAGCGGGGGGGGGGGGATTCCCCACCTCCACTGGGGTACTGGCAACCATACCCATGAGTCTTCTTTTGTTTTTGTTGCAACAGACTACCATAGCTAACCCCCACCCCCGGAAGTAAAATTCCTTGTGATGTTTCAGTCAAATTAGCTTTAGGCTAAATGGGAAGGCTGCGGTGGCTCAAGTGGTTAAGACGCTGAACTGCAGGCTGTGGAAGGTCAGTAGTTCAGCAGTTCAAGACCCGTGAGTGCCGCATGACAGGGTGAGCTCCTGTCTCTAGTTCCAGCTCCTGCCAACCTAGCAGTTCGAAAGCAAGAAATTGCAAGTAGATAAATAGGTACCACTTCGGTGGGAAGGTAACAGCGTTCTGTGCGCCTTGGTGTTTAGTCATGCTGGCCACATGACCATGGAAACGTCTTCGGACAGCGCTGGCTCTTCAGCTTTGAAACGGAGATGAGCACCGCAACCTTAGAGTCGGATTCGACTGGCTTTCGAGCAGGGGAACCTTTACCTTAAATGGGAAGGCAGCTCTGGCACTGGAGACTGTGACAGTGCAGTCCTAAGAACCCTTTCCTGGGAGCAGAGATGCCAGTTGCCCGTTTGTACGGAAGGCCTCTTGCTCCTCAAAGCAGCAGGAGAAAGGCCTGAGGCCAGAAAGGACATCTGGCAATGCATTGATGTCAAATCTGTCCAAAACCCCAGAAATTATGTCAACGCTCTGGCTGTCCCAGAAAACTACATGTTATGGTTTTGGCACAGACAGAGCATCACCTGACGTGCTGACATCACATCTGAGTTTTCAGGCATATATGACATCACACATCACTGGACATCATTTCTGCCTCATGCCCTGCCCTGAATGCTCAGCCAGATGCTGGCCAGTGGCCTGGTGGCCTACCTGGGAGTAAGCACCATTGAACAGACATCAGTGATTTGGGTTGCTCTCTAAGAGTTGCCGGATTTTTTCCTCCCCAGGACCAACAACATCTCTTACCCAAGAAGTGTATTTCTATTCCAGACCTGACAAAGATGAATTGATCAGGGAATCATTAGTGATTGCTGAGTTGCCAGTAATCTTGACTCAAACACATTCATTTTGCACAAACAAAAGACAGACCAAACAAGTAACAGATACACTCAGTGCTTTTAAAAGGCTAATTTCACAAAGCTGAAATCAATCATGGAGCAATGCTGTCTGCAAGGAAAATCCAGGCCTCAAAAGGTAAACAGCAATTGAGCCTTGTTTCAAAATCGGTGCTCAGAAAAGGAAAGGCCAGAGGACAGCAAATACTGGGGAACAAAAACATGACTTTTTTTGTAAATCTGGAAACAGCACTTTAGCTGGTACTGAGAAAAGTGAAATGGCAGAGAGGAAAATATGGACATTTGGGATGCCAACCTCCAGGTGGGACCTGGGAATCCCCTGGAATTACAGCTCATCTCCAGGCAACAGGGATCAGTTCTCCTGGAGAAAAAATTTCAGCCGAAAACTTTATTACCTTGGCTCAGAGCCTTAATAAATAACACTGAAATGCCAAAAACAACATCAAAACCATAAGATAGCAATTGCAGTAACAATTAAACTCTTATTATCCATTACGGATCTATAAACAGTTTTAAAATCACAACAACAATGATAATTTAAGTTAAAAACAACAAGAATTCAGGAATTTAAACAGTCAGACAACATAATGCAAGGATTTATCCATCGGCCGCATGAAGACATCTTGGAGAAAATAGATGCTTTGGCATTGTATCCCACTGAGGCCCTTCTCCTCTCCAGGCTCCATCTCCAAATTTCCAGGGGTTTCCCAGCCTGGATCTGGCAACCCTACCCACCCACCCATCCCCTGCTGGTGATTAGGAAGGACCCGACAACCTTAGCTTGGCGCAAAGGAGAGTGAGAAGAGAGTCTCACAGATATCATTATTCTGAAGGAGCACCTACACTTCCGGGTAACTCTTTAGAAGGCTACTACAAGATATAATCAAATGAGCTATTCTCTGTGGTGCACATGCCATAGGCTGATAGCCTCTTCACTCAAAGAAGCAGGCAATGGATTGCCCTGTATGGGAAACAGGTCTAGTTACCCCCCAAAAAAAGCATGACATTTTCCTAAAACACATTGCACTCTCCCCCATCTTTAATATATCCAAAAGTTGGTCTTTTAACCTTGCTCAGAAGCTTGACCCGCATGGAATCCTCCCTCCATCCTAATGAAATCTGTACTAGCACTGGTGATTTGATAAGCTCCAAACGCTAAGGAAAATCCAGATTAGGCAGAGGTGAAATGCACAGGGTGGAAGATGTTCTTAAAAGTACAAATAGGCAGGTGTGTTGAGAGTGCCAAGTGTCTCAAAACACTGAGGAAAGTGATGCCTCCAAGGTGACTCTATATAAAAGGTTTCTGCTCCATTATAAACTCAGAGGAAGTCAACAGGGCCACAAGGACATCACTTCGACCACAGCAGTTTTGAAACCATGGAGCCAGACCACGGCAGTTACAGATGCTGGAGAATTCTGTTCTCCCAGAATTCTCCCAGAATCAGGTGACAGTGATCACTTCCCCTGGAAGAAATGACAGCTTTGGAGAACAGAGTCTGTCATCACATCCCCACAGAGTTTCCTCCCCTCCCCAAACTCCACCCTCCACAAACACCTCCCCCAAATCTCCAAGAATTTCCTAAGCCCTTGTTGGCATTCCAGCCCTATTCTGGGTGGCCAGTAGACATTACCAATTGTCCAAAATGGGTCTGAAAATCTAAAAAGATCCAGGCTTTGAAGAGTCTGTAGGCCCAACACATGCCTGAAGATGTCATTGGATGTGTGTTAGAGCTTAGATGTTGCCAAATCACCTGAAGAAAAAAAGCCCAGCTTGCCCTACTTCAGCACCTTTCCCAGGGATCTGACATATCTGGGTCATAGTGGATCTGTTTTTGAAGCAGGCTCATTTCATCCCATTTAAGTCCCTGCCAACCACACAAGTACTGGCCAAAGCATTTATTCAGCAGGTGTTTCAACTGCCTACACTACCCCAGAAGATAATTTCTGACAGGGGATCACAATTTGTTTCCAAGTTTTGGGGTGAACTGATGCATCTCATGGGAGTGGAACGGGGTTTGAGCAGTGCTTACCACCCCGAGACTGATGGCCAGACGAAACGGGTCAATCAAACCCTTCACTAACTTTCAACAAGACGATTGGGAGGGACTCCTCCCCCTAGTGGAGTTTTGTTACAATAAAGCATGCCATTCCTCCACAGGGGTCTCCCCGTTTATGGCAGCTTATGGTTACGAGGCGCCACCTCTCCCGTTCCTGTCTGATGTGGCCCTGCCAGAAGGAGAGGTGGGGGACTGGTGTAAACGGTTGCAGGCAGCCTGGCCACTTTTGTGCAAAGCATTAGATGGGGCTAAACAGGCCTACAAACTTCAGGCTGACAAGAAACGCACCGTGGGCTGGGACATCCAGCCTGGTGACTCGGTTTATGTGTCTACCAAGAACATCAAGGGACTCCAGCCTAGCCGGAAGCTGAGTTGGAAATTTGTGGGCCCGTTCCCAGTAAAACGGAAAATAAATGAGGTGACTGTGGAACTTGAATTGCCAAAGGCTTTGAAACATTTGCACCCTGTTTTCCATTTTAGATTACTTCACCGGGACCCTGGACCTAATGCTTGGCGACCTCAGTGTGCACAGCCACCCCCACCCCCACCCCGATGGTGCAAGGCGAACTACATTACGAAGTTGCTGACATTTTAGACTCTAAGCTTAGATGAAACAAGTTATTCTACTCGGCTGAATGGGTGGACTTTGGGCCACAACACAGGGAGAAGGTGGAGGTGGATCACATCAGGCCCCCCCCGCCTTCTTTGGCGTTTCCATTGGCACTACCCCAACAAACCCGGGGGGAGGCACTTGGGAGGGCAGGATGTCAGGTAGCCCTGTCAAGGGGATGGAATGTGGAAAGAGTACTCTTAGTCTACCAGCCTCTGAACATTACCATTTTCACTGTCTGTATATTATCATATATGTGACCTTGTAGGAGCTCCAACTGCAGAACTCCTAAGCTGGGAACCAACGGCTTTTAGATTATTTGCCTGCTTTGCCCGCTTGCTTTGCCCACACGTGCAAACTGTACTCATTGGCTTCAGCTTATTAAGGGAGTGTTTGATTGTAGTATAACTTAGGAGGCCCTACTGTTCCTGGACATTCCTGACACAACTCGTACACGTTTCTTTAGTTCTGATCCACCAATAAACAGTTTTCTTCTGGTGAAGCCCTGTGTTGTGTGACCTGACTAAGGAGCCTGACAAATATACAGAATCAGCAGGTGAAATGTTTCATGACTCGGAGCTCAGCATGATCACCCATTAATTGCTGCAGAGCAAAGTGCTATTAATAGGAAAGCTACAGGGTAGGTTTAAACCTCGGCAGACCAATAGAAGCTTGTGAGCTCCTTCTATTTTGAGTCAGGGGCTTCCCTCCTGGCTCCCAAATGACTCCTGGAAGGTGATGTGAGTGCCAGAAAGTGCTTGGTCTGCATCTTAAGGACCATGGGCCATGGCAGATTTGGAGATTTCTAGGCCTCAGTGTGGCCTCAATGATGCCATCAAGCCTATCTGTCACTGCCAGGACTAGGAGCACAATCTTTGTTCATATTGATAAAAGCAAAGATTCAATGGCTTGTATTCAGATGACAACCAGAGAAGACTTTGGCTGAGTGGTCAGAAAAACTTTTTGCTCTAGGATTGCGAACCTCTAGGTCGGACCTGGAGATCTTCTCAAACTGCTACTAGGGATAGGCACTGTGAATTGAACCACAAACTGATACAAACCAGGAAGGTGGTTCCTCACCAAAAGCAGTGGGAAGCAGGAAGCAGAAACCAGGAGGAGCTCTGAGCCATTTAAACCCCTGCTTTCTGTTCTTCATGAACCACCACAAACTGCCTTAAAATTCATGGGAGTTCATGGAGGGTTCACAAACTTCAGTTCAGGAGCTACAAACCGGTCAAAATTTGTCACAGACTTTAATTCATAAACTGGTTTGTGCCCATCCCTAACTGCAACTGATCTCCATACTATAGAGATCAGTTACCCTGGAGGAAATGGCTGCTATGACATTATACCATGCTGAAGTCCCTCCAACCCAGCCCTCCCCAGGCTCTACCCCCAAATGTCCAGGAATTTCACAATTTGAAGCTGGCAACCCTAGTTTACCTCCCCACTTGAGACCAGTCTCCTTTCTGAAGGCACAATAGTCCCTTTTGCTTTTTCAAAAATTGGAGGAGTTGTACTGTTGCCACAGTCTCCATCCCCTGTCTATTTTATACCAGTTCATTGCAAAACTTTGTTTAAAGCCTACACCTGTATCTGTTTATAAAAATCATATATAGGATGCCCCTGCAGAGATTTGTTTATCACAAAATAAAACATGATACAATCATGAAAACATAAAATCATTTAAACCATCCACCATTAAAAGCCACTCTGTTCCAGTCTGTTGGGCATGCCAGCCTTCCCATTTTGTCAGTCTCATCAATATTTTTTAGATATCCAGAAAATTTCCCAGATGTCTGCCATAGCAGAAACTTCCAGAATAACTACAAATACAGTAAAAAAACCTGTAAATTGTAAGCAAAATGCTAAGCTAGATGGACCATGGTTTGATTTAGCAAAGCAGACTTTGAGCAGGTCTGGAGAAGCAACCTCCGGATCTTACAGATTAATCATTTAATTAATGTTCTCAAGAATTACAGAAGGCCACCTTACAGGGCTTATCTGCTGGGGGATCAAAGTCCAGCTTCCGATACGCATTTTACGCCATGGATTTTCCTCTCTTGCGCTTGCTCTCACTGGAGCCTTGCTCATACTTTAGACGGTAATTGTCCTTCCTCCTGTGTCCTAGTAAGTCATTAGGGCCTCCCAGGGAACCGAGTGCTTCAATGCCTCATGAAATGATGGTTTCCTCTACTAAGAGCTTCAGTGAGCCAGTGCCTGTAATCATTGCCCAGCAATGTTGAGGAATGGAGTGCCTGAGGGTCCAAAGCAGGCATTCAGGCTTTTGTGGCGGGATAATGTAGTTGGATGGAGCTGCGGTGGCTCAAGTGGTTAAGATGCTGAACTGCAGGCTGTGGAAGGTCAGTAGTTCAGCAGTTCAAGACCCGTGAGTGCCGCATGACAGGGTGAGCTCCCGTCTCTAGTTCTAGCTCCTGCCAACCTAGCAGTTCAAAAGCAAGAAATTGCAAGTAGATAAATAGGTACCACTTCAGTGGGAAGGTAACAGCGTTCCGTGCACCTTGGTGTTTAGTCATGCCGGCCACATGACCACGGAAATGTCTTCGGACAGCGCGGGCTCTTCGGCTTTGAAACGGAAATGAGCACCGCAACCCTAGAGTCGGATTCGACTGGCTTTCGAGCAAGGGAACCTTTACCTTTACTAATGTAGTTGGTCACAGTGATGTCCTCTGCTACACTAGATACGTGACCACACAGAACTTGCAGAGGTGACCAATGGGGTGATGGTGTGCATATTATATACACACAAGCTTAACAGGTGAGACATTTTGAAAATGGGTATAGAATGTCATTAAAATATTGCATTCAGTACGATCCTTTTTTGCAACTGAAAGAGTGAAGAGTGGGTATCAGTTGTTATCAGTCTTTAGTCTAACAGGTGCTCAAACAAGATTTCTTTGTATTATGTATTAAAACAGCTAACACAAAATTATTAGTTATAGCAACAAACAAACAAACCCACAAAAGAACACAACCTCCACCCGCTGTGGGTTATGTGGCAGTAGGGTCAGCTGCCTGGCGCTGGCGCTGTCACAGGAAGTTCCTTTGGGACTAGTGGTTTTGCTGCTCCATGCCTGCTTAATCCTCTTTTGTCCAGTGTCCTGCCAATCTACTTTCTTCCCTTCTTTTTTTCCTTCCTCTTCTCCCTCCGTTCTCTTTCTTCAGTTTCTCCTTCTCCAGATGCCACCAGTTCCCCCACCACTGCCCTTTCCTCCTGTGATCTCAGGGAAAACATTGTTTCCCTGAGGCTGAAAGGACGTGTGTTTCCTTTACAGAACTGACCATTTTTCTCTTTGCCAGGAAGGGGTGAGATAGACAGCTAATTGGATATCGTGAGTTGGGTCATCCATAAAGGTTTTTGGGATATGCGCCCTAATTTGATTGGAGAAATGGTGCAGAGCAGCACATGTGGGACCCACTCCAGGTTTCATGATAGAACAAAGTGAAACTCTCCCAGCTGTGACAAGAAGGGTTAAAAAATCTGGCCAGCCTGCAAGAAGCACACAATCTGCCATCTGGGAAAAAGGGAGCAGTGGAGTAAAGTCTGTTTTGAACAGCCTCTGTTTTTCAAGGTTCCAGTGGGCCTGTGCCCATCCCAGAGAAGAGAGTGCCAAGATCACACCACTGACTGTACAATTTAGTCTCTTGTTTGAGCTCTTGTCTTAGTTTTGTAACACCCTATACTGTTTTGATACGATTTTTCAATGTTCTTTTGCTCTAGTGAAGTGAGATTAGGTAAAGGTTGCCTTTCTCGAAAGCTAGTCGAATCCAACTCTAGGGTTGTGGTGCTCATCTCCATTTCAAAGCCGAAGAGCCAGCGCTGTCCGAAGACGTTTCTGTAGTCATGTGGCCGGCATGACTCAACACCAAGGTGCACGGAACACTGTTACCCTCCCACCGAAGTGGTACCTATTTATCTACTTGCAATTTCTTGCTTTCAAACTGCTAGGTTGGCAGGAGCTGGAACTAGAGACGGAAGTGAGATTAGGCAGCCTCTATTCAAGAACTTTGCCACCTTGAAGATCTGGGTCTTGGGCAGCACAGCAACTGTCAGAAGACCTATGCTACAGATATAGTCTAAAAAATGTTGACTGCTAGTTATAGAAGAGGCAACCACAGAGTTCCTGCTTAACATGCAGAAGGGTCCCAGGGTCCCAGTCTTTCCAGTTAAAAGGTGGTAGGCAACATGAAAGATCTTTGATGCTGCCAGGTAGAGTAGACAATGCTGACCTCCATAGCCCAGTCGTCTGATTCAGTACAAGGCAGCTTCCTGTGTTCACCTGTGAAATTCTAATGCTTAACAGCGAGAAATCAGTATGCAAAGCCTGCTTCATAATACAAAGCAGCAGCTCAGGACAGGGCAGGAAAAACTGCATATGGGATGCCTGCCTGGAAAATGCTAGCTCTGTTTGCTAACACACACATACATTTTGTACATAGCATATTAAGAATTTTTAACAACAAAAACAATATTTTTACATGTATCCAGCCCTGAATTTGTGCTGTGACTCACAGGGATTGCTTGCAGGGGACAAAGGCCCAAATGCCAAAACGGTCTCAGGGTGTGCAGAGCAAGGGACAGTCTGCCTGGGTGACATTTTAGTCTACTCTGAGCAGAACTGCTTACTGCCGTAAAACAGCCGATGCCCCTGTGCTAATGTGGCAACAAAGTTGGTTTAGCCCATTAGAGGGAAATCAGTGAGTGGAGGTTAAAAGCAGAGGGAGAGTCTGTTTGCTGGGGAGCTGCAAAAGAGAGGGTTGCCAGCTCTGGGTTGGAAATTACCTGGAGATTGGGGGGCGGAGCCTGTGGGGGCTGAGTTTGGGGAAGGGAGGGACTTCAGTGGGGGCAGCCATTTTCTCCTGGTCAGGTGATCTGTGTCACCTGGAGATCAGCTGAAATCCCATGAGGTCTCCAGCCACCACCTGAAAGTCGGCGACAACAGCATAAAATCCTTCGGGCTCTTATCACCTTGTAAAATGTAACTGAAAATTGTACGTGTGAAAAGTTAATTGGTAAAAGCAGGGGAGTAAATTCTTTTTCTAACCATATCATTATTGATATGGGACAGGCGGTGGCTCAGTAGAAGAGCTTCTACTTTGCATGCAGAAAGTCCCAAGTTCAGTCCCCGCCATCTCCGATTAAAAGGGCCAGGCAGGAGGTAAAAGACTGCTGCCAGACTGAGTAGACAATACTGACTTTCAGGGCTCTTTTTGTAATAGGAATTCCTTTGCATATTAGGTGACACACCCCTAATGTACCCAATCCTTTAAGAGCTTACAGTAGCCCCTGTAAGAAGAGCTCTGTAAACTCTTGGAGGATTGGCTACATTAGGGGTGTGTCACCTAATATGTAAAGGGGTTCCTGCTACAAAAAGAGCCCTGCGTGACTTTGATGAGCCAATGGTCTGATTCAGTATAAGGCACATTCATGTGTTCATTGCAGGACTTGGTTTTTCAAGCTGAAGGTTGTATCCTGGGTTTCTGTATTGTCCAGTTTGTTCCTTTTTACACTGGAAGAATCTAGCGCTTGGTGGACTGGAGAGATTGGACTTGACGCATCATGAAGTGTTGCAACAAGAGCCAGTCGTTTGGTGGAAATCACGGAAACTCTCTTCTGCAAGTTTCTGTTTGTTGTTTCTTGCTTAACTGTATAAATCATATATTGTTGTGTGTTGGCAGGTTTTGAGCGAAAGACATTGTGTTGAATTTAAATTGTGTTGCCGAGTTCTGTTCCTAATTCAGCTTCATTGAACTCACACCGGGAGTGGTTATATCAAGAAACACCAGTCAGAGCTCATACAAAGTCTAAACTAACAGCTCAAATGGATTATATTCTGCTTGATACAATTAGCTCTGCTGGCATCCCGAAGGTACCCCAAATGGAATTTGGCCCAGCCACCAAGAAAGCCTTCCACTTCCCCCTGTACGGTGCCAGGGCCTCCTGGTGCTACTGTCAACAAGGCTGCCTCTCCCCCCCCCCGCCCCCCAACACAACCTCATTTACCAAACTGGTTTTTATTGCTTGCTGGCAATTGTATTCCCCCTACCCTGCTGCTTCTAAGAATGTGAAGCCCAGAACATGGCTGAGGAGGCAAGGAAGAGGCTCTTCTTGCAGCAGCCTGACCCTGGCCAGGTTTACTCATAAGCAAATCCCACAGGGTGTGTTTAGAATTATTGCCACAACAAGTTACTGGAGCACTGGTCTTGCTGCCTGGGGCCAGCTTAACATATGCATCACACACATTCATCTCAGATCATAGGCTGGTGGCTTGAAGAGTGCTGGACAAGGGCTGGAGAAACTGGCCCTGAATAGAAGACAATGAGGTGGGTAATTGAAAAGCAGCTGGGCAAGGGCCCAGGTTGCCAGCACTGTCCCAGCAGACACCAGGAGATTTTGAGGGTGGTGCCTGGGGAGGGTGTGGTTATTCCTCATCAATGGCTCCAATCAAAATCTGAAATGGCATCTGGGAAGAAATGCATTTTATTTTTTTTTACTTTGGAGGTGTGAAATAAGCAAAACCTTCACTCTCCGTCTTAAAAGTTTTTCTTCCTCACTGGGCAGAGAAGAGGTAGGGAGGTGGAAGTCAGTCAAGGGCTTTCCAGGTTCACCTCAGCTACCTCTTAAGAAATGCTAATACGTCTAGACAATGGGATGGTCAAGCTCCCCCTCCCCCCACCTTCAAGCAGGAAGCAAAGATTTGGAGGTGTTAAATACTAGAGAGACTTCAGGAAGGAAAATTCTGGGGACTTCAGGAAAAGCTTCTCTGACCTGGCCTGACCTGGTCAGTGAGTGGGGAAAAGAGAGGTGATAAAACTTAGGGGAGCAAGGAGGAAGGGCTCTTTGGTGCTGCTGAGTCCATCAGAGCAGATAGAACTCTTACCTGAGGTCTGGAGGAGGCAGCCATTCACCATGTGCTGGCCTTGACAGCTACAGAAAGCTTCAAGGTAATAGAATCTTTGTAGAGATCTGAAACTTCCTAAGCTAAGGAACCTGTTCTAGATTTTAACATCTGATAGGGCATCTATAGAGAAGGACAGAGGAATTGCATTTTACCCATTTCTTTTGAATCCCTCTCTCAGTCTGGTGCTGTGCTAAAAGTATGCTTGTGAACATTTCCTTTTTAATAAATACTTTATAACTTTGGATGTTGGTAGTGGTTCTCTGTACCACATAGACCTTCACCATCTTGGACATGCTATTTTAAAAGAAGCTTCGGGGGAAGGCAGGCAGTTGGCAAGTGGCTATTTCTCCAGGGGTGCACAAGGCAGTAAACTGTCCCCATGGTGACCTGGCACCAGGCAGCAGGAGACACAGAGGCAAGGCCTGTGTCCTGACCCTCCCAGTGGACAATTCCTACAAAGGTTTGGTGGTGGTGGTGGGTTCCCAGAGAAAGAGAAAAGCCTCTCGAGGTATTGGGGAAACTTTGGAGGTCAGGGTGGAATGGGGCCTGCAGGCCAGAGCAGGCCTGTTCCACCACAGCATCTTTGATTTTGGCTTACCCAGAAGAGACCATAAATTTTAAGGGTTGCTAGAAAATGTTGCTGGGCTTGGGCATCATTCTCTTGGTTGGCACCATTGGTGAGCTGGTTCAGGCATTTGCAGAGGTTCACTTATGGCTGAGTGGGCCAGCATCAGTCTGTACTACCATCTTCCTCTCAGCCTGCACATATGGGCAATGATCAGCAGGAAACTGGTCCAGGTTTCATAAATACAAGGAGTCTTGCCTCTGTCCAGAATGCCCCTCTCCCTGATGTTTTGAGGCTGACTGTGGTTATGTAGTGGGAAGGCAGAGCACTTTATTCATTCCCAGGGGCAGTGTCATTGCTGCCTAGAGGCTCAACGGGACCAGCTGACAACCTTTCACTTGCAAAACCCCAGAGGCAGCTTTGGCCATTCAGTTGCAATGGGAGATTTTGAACAAGGAAATCAGCCTGTGAATAGCAGGTGGCTTCCCTCATTATTTGCAAGCTCTCCGCAGCAGGAGAAAGAAACTGGAGAAGGTGACCCAGTTTGCATCCCTTCCTGCCTGAGAACCCCTGTGACATGTTTTTAATGAAGCAGCCAGAATCAAGCACCAACACAGAATGAAAAGGCTCCAGAGCAGGCAGGAAATTTGAAGCAAAGGTCACATGGCATCAATTTGGCTTAGGGGTATATTTGAGATCTACAGAGAGGCATGCCCTTAACAGCTGTCATAGCTGGCAGAGATTCAACAGGTGCAGATGCTCCCCATTGCAGCACCTGTTGAACTTCTGCCTGCCAAAACTGCAGCATACAAGGGGATGCAACATTTTCTTCTGAACATAAGAACATAAGAGAACATAAGAGAAGCCAATGTTGAATCAGGCCAATGGCCCATCTAGTCCAACACTCTGTCACACAGCGGCCAAAATATACCAGGTGCCATCAGGAGGTCCAGCAGTGGGGCCAGGGCACCAGAAGCCCTCCCACTGCTGCCCCCTCCAGCACCAAGAATAGAGTGCATCACCTGCCCCAGACTGAGAGTTCTCATTCTATACCCTGTGGCTAATAGCCACTGGTGGACTTCTGCTCCATATGTTTATCTAATTTCCTCTTGAAACTGTCCATGCTTGCAGCTGCCACGACCTCCTGTGGCAGTGAATTCCATATGTTAATCACTCTTTGGGTGAAGAAGTATTTCCTTTTATCTGTTCTAACCCGACTGCTCAGCAATTTCATAGAGTGCCCACGAGTTCTTGTATTGTGAGAAAGGGAGAAAAGTACTTCTTTCTCAACCTGCTCAATCCCATTCATAATCTTATAAACCTCGATCATGTCACCCCTCAGCCGTCGTTTCTCCAAGCTAAAGAGCCCCAAGCATTTTAACCTTTCTTCATAGGGAAGGTGTTCCAACCCTTTTATCATTCTAGTTGCCCTTCTCTGCACTTTTTCCAATGCTATAATATCCTTTTTGAGATGTGGTGACCAGAACTGTACACAGTATTCCAAATGAGGTCGCACCAATGATTTATACAGGGGCATGATGATACTGGCTGATTTGTTATCAATTCCCTTCCTAATAATCCCCAGCATAGCGTTGGCCTTCTTTATTGCAGCTACACATTGTGTAGACATTTTCATTGAGTAATCCACTACGACTCCAAGATCTCTCTCTTGGTCAGTCTCTGCCAGATCAGACCCCATCAACGTGTATTTATATTTAGGATTTTTGGCTCCAATGTGCATCACTTTGCACTTGGCCACATTGAACCCCATTTGCCACGTTGACGCCCACTCACCCATCCTCAACAGATCCCTTTGGAGTGCCTCACAATCCTCCCTGGTTTTCACCACCCTGAACAACTTCGTGTCATCTGCAAATTTAGCCACATCACTGCTTACTCCCAATTCCAAATCGTTAATAAACAAGTTAAAAAGCATGGGACCGAGTACTGATCCCTGTGGTACCCCACTGCTTACCACCCTCCACTGAGAGAGTTTCCCATTTATACTCACTCTCTGTTTCCTATTTATAAGCCAGTTTTTGATCCACAAGAGGACTTGTCCTTTTATCCCATGACTATTGAGCTTACTTAGGAGCCTTTGATGAGGAACTGTATCAAAAGCTTTCCGGAAGTCAAGGTAAATAATATCTATTGGGTCCCCCTTGTCCACATGTTTGTTCACTCCCTCAAAAAACACTAACAGGTTAGTGAGACAAGATCTTCCCTTACAGAACCCATGCTGAGTCTGCCTCAATAGTTTTTGTTCATCAATGTGCCTACTAATTCTTTCCTTAATAACAGTTTCCACCAACTTACCCGGTATCGATGTCAGACTGACTGGCCTGTAATTTCCTGGATCTCCCCTGGAGCCCTTTTTAAAGATGGGAGTGACATTAGCTACCTTCCAGTCATCAGGAATGGAGGCAGATTTTAAAGAAAGATTACATATTTTTGTCAGGAGATCCACAAGTTCACATTTGAGTTCTTTCAGAACTCTCGGATGAATGCCATCCGGGCCTGGTGATTTATTAGTTTTTAAATTGTCCATCAGTCGGAGGACTTCCTCTCTGATTTTCATTTCAAAAGTGTCACTTGTTTCCATTTGCATTTCATTTTATTCATGTTCCATTCCATTATTCCATCGGTTTTCCTTCTCCCTTGAAATTCCCTGCTCCCTCTTCAGCCTCACTGTGCATTCGTTAAACTGCTGATGGGGGTGGCAGCAAGCAGGAGACAGACTTCTGGGGGAAGCGACCAGACAGACAGCGAACAAGCAAGGTGGTGGAAAGAAAACTGCATCCTTCCCACATTTCCCTCAGTGCTTTGGATGCCCAAGGTGCCACACCTGAGGGCTACAGTCTCCAGGGTGCCCAAGATGCAGTGCTGCAGACGTCTCCCAAACAGCATCCCAACTGCTGGCGGAGAGTGAGAAATTACCCCTCCTGCCTGTTTTCTGGCAGGTGACTGGCTACCAGGCTAGTCATCATCACCACTGCAAGCCTGTCATTTGGTGCCGGACACAGCAGCTCCCACCCTTGTCAATAACAAAATTGCATGGGTCGGGGAGACTCTCCCCACCGCTAGCCTCCAGAACTGTCCAAACCGACTTCCAGGAACCAGGGCAATGAATAAACAAATGGCACCCATCCGTTTACTGTGTTTCCCGTTTTGCTTTTGTTACCCCAATGAATGAAACAAATTTACCTGTTTGTTTCATTCCCCCCCCATTCATTTGGAAGTGAATGCGCATCCCTAGTGTCTGCCTGTGTTTTCAAATGGTGCTTTTCATCTTGCAAACTTGAGAAAAGAAATGCTTGCAATTCCTTATGATGGAAACTCTCCTCCAGAATGCCTGTGTGGAGGTGCCTGATGCCACTTCTCTCTGTTCCTTCAAAACTGCATTTTGGGTGCTTTCAAAAACTACAAGTACTGAGCTGGGCTTTAAGATCTGAGTCAAATAAACATCTGTAATTATTAACCTTTTCTTTTCGACTTGGGGCTGAACACCATCTCACGTGTCGTTTGGAACAGAGAGTCCAAGCGGAGAAATGTTATGCAATATCATAATTCCCAGAGTGGAAGAGGTCCCCAAATGTAAGACCATCCTGCTAAAAAGAGGTGACACACAAAAGTTTTTATTAATTACTGTATAAAACTGTAACTTCTATGCAGATTTAAGATGGACCACACCTCTTTTTGACACCACCTAAAACCCCCTCAAAAGTAACTCGCATGTACTTATTCATATTATACTTTCTCCAGGGAAAGTCTTCTTAGGATTGAATTCTTTCTTTACCTTCTTCCTTTCAGATAAATAGAGTAAATGCATGAAATAAATGAAGACATTGTCATACCTGAAGGAATATATTTTAAAAAATGCTTCTCTATCCTGTGCCTCTCTACATCCAAATCTCTCCTTGGTCCTCACTTAGCCCAATCAGGGTGCTAGGTGCTTTGCCAAGTCCCATGAAGAAAAGAGATATCCCCATTCATAATCTAATTTCAAGTCGTGAGAAGGGCAGGAGAAATAACGAGCAAGAGGGTACAGGATGACTCCAGCTGAGGGGTGAGGCCTAAGGCCCAGGCTCAAGTGAATGAGAAGGTGAGCCCTGAGTTTTTAAAGAGAAAAGAAGAACAGGGCTGCACAGATGCTCTGGAAGAAGGAGGAGGAGGAGGAGATTGGATTTATACCCTGCCCTTCACTACCCGAAGGAGTCTCAGAGCTGCTTACAATCTCCTTTCCCTTCCCCTCCCCACAACAGACACCCTGTGAGGTAGGTGGGGCTGAGAGAGCTCTTTTGAGAACTGCTCTGGAGAGAACAGCTCTGAGGGAACTTGTAACTGACCCAAGGTCACACCAGCAGCTGCATGTGGAGGTGTGGAGAATCAAACCCAGTTCTCCCAGATTAGAGTCTGCACTCCTAACCACTACACCAAACCATAGAGAACACCACCCATAAAGAATTCATAAAACCATAAAGCAGCGTGAGTCTTTTAAGAGAGCAGGAGATTTGAGGGGAGTAAGAGGAGGGATGAAGGTTAACAGGCACAGATACCTCTAAATGAGAATCCACCAGGCAGACAGGAGTCTTGGAATCCATCACAGGTTGAAAGGTAACCACCACCTTGCCTATTAATGACAAACACTTAGTTCTAGCATCTTAACTCACATAAAACTTCTGTAGTAAATTGAGCGGGAAGCTTATTTGTGATCCTCGATTCATTGCAGTACCTCTTTTAAAAAAAAATCTAACATCAGAAGCCTCCCCTCATTGCTATGCATAAAGAGAGCATGCCTTCCAGGTAATGTGGTGTTAATTCCACATCTCAGTGGTGGGGAGAAGCAGAGAGAGAGAGAACGAGA
This sequence comes from Gekko gecko, assembly GCA_029375565.1. Classification (NCBI taxonomy): domain Eukaryota; kingdom Metazoa; phylum Chordata; class Lepidosauria; order Squamata; family Gekkonidae; genus Gekko; species Gekko gecko. Next base: position 50,424,938 of record JAPDNY010000012.1, on the reverse strand, counting down.
GAGAGAAAGAACTTCTAATGAACTAGTAAAACTGATTGATGCCCGTTTCCTTGTCAGGCAGCAGAGTGGCTGTTTGTCAAGAAACAACAAAAATGTCACCGGGATTTGTAAGCAATTGTAACCATTACATAAAAAGCACTTTGACTAAAAATCACATCAGATAGCTTCACGGGCTTGCTGCTCTAAGTGTGTTAATATAACCACTGGCTCTGGCTGACATTTCTGCAAACAACTTATAAATATTCCATGGGAAGAGGCTGCTCCTGCCACCGCCGCCGCTGCTCTTTGAACGAAATAGCAGGGGCAGGGAGGAGGAGGGAGGCGGCCCAGCAGCACCAGGGCCAGCTAAATCAGAGCTGACCAGGAGCCTCTCGGATGAGGACGGCATCTCTCTTTGGAGCTCTGTGGTGCCTTCAGAGCTCATCAATGTCAGAATTTCCCATCCGGACCAGCCCAAAACTCTGTCTAATCCAGTTCCTGTATTTGTTAGTAGCAGCCTATCAGATACTTCCGGAAGGTCAAAAGGAGGTTGTGAACCTGCCAGTGTGGTGCAGTGTCAGATGAAGATCTGCCCTAAAGGTCATTCATTGGGTGACATTTGGCCCGTGACTCTTGCACAGGCTGACCTACTCCATAAGTAGGGCTGCCAGGTGAGACCTGGAATTACAACTGATCTCCAGATGACAGAAATCAGTTCCCCAGGAGAAAATGGCCGCTTTTGAGTGCGGACTCCATGTAAATATACTGCTGAGGTCCCTCCCCTCTCCAAACCCTGCCCCAAATCTTCTGGTATTTCCCAATCTGGCGCTGGCAACCCTATTTGTGGGAATGGAACAATGGGGGGAGAACCATGTACACTGCCCGAAGACAGACAGACAATGCACAGAGAGAGAAGTCAGAGCTCCTGTCAGCTCCCAGCATCCGGAATGGGAGGCATCCTACCTTGGTCCATGCTGGTTCCACCGTTGTTCATAGGCATTGAGATACCACTCTTCTATGAATGGGTCAAATTCTTTTAAAAAGTCATCTGAGACTTAACTTCTGAGAGTCACTGGCTGAGGCAAAAGCACTCCCCTGCAGGGCCTTGCAGGGGGACACCATCTCATTCAAACAGGGCTGCTGTCCCTGCAAAGTTGCTCCCATGTCGCAAGCCCTGGTCGGTAGCTACGGTAGGGCTATTTGGGGCCCCGCCTCCTTTCTTAAAGGGACAGCCCCACCGGATTTCCTCCTGAAAAACCTTCCCCCCACTTTTAAAAACATTTTGTAAATGGCAAGACAGTTTCTAAGGCTGTCTGTGCTTCAAACGCCTCGCAGGTGAGTAGCCAGAGAGGTTGGGAGACTTCTGAAGGGAGGGGGGGTCCCTCGTCCTCCTTCTCCCAGCTGGCTCACTTGCCTGGGGGGAAAAACCTAACCCTACTCAGCGCATTCCCCAAGTTAATGCTGCTGGGCACAAAGAGGGACTTCCCTTTGTCCACCCTGAGCCTGTTGCCCATCAATCTCCAAGTTATTCTATTATGAGAAAGGCACAAAAAAAAACCCCACAGTTCTCTCCACAAGCCTCATCAGTTCTGGAAAGTCTGTTATGCTCCACCTGCCAAGTGAGTGAGTTTCGCTGCCCCAGTTGCAAACGCCTGGCTGTGTGATTAATTTCCTGGCATCTCCAGTTTCAACACGGTATGGCTGGGATCTGTTGCAGGGCACAGCTGCATCGTAACCCCTTGGCCCCTTGCCAGGTGGCAGGACCATTGTTTATGCAAGCTCACATCTGGCAAACACTGTGAAGCAAACCAGAGCTGGCACCCAGTAGGGCATGAACACAGCTGCACACTTAGCCAGCTGGCATGGCTTGTAACACATTAACTTTACCCTGGACATGGGCAATGCGGGGGGAGGGATTCCTCTGCCAGTCCTAACATGGGCTTTTGTTGATTATATACAGTTAATGTTCTGCCAGAGCACAAAGTGGAAGAAATGCACATCATTGGCAAGCAGGGCTGTGCTAATGGGAATGCTCAAAGATGTGGATATACTCCAAGGTCCTGAGAAGTTCAAAGGGAGTGGATTCTCTGTGTGACTGGAATGGAGGAAATGAAGTCTCCCATTGCAAAGCTGGTGTCTATGGCTAGGTCCAGAGTGAACATTTTGAACCATACATGTGCCCTCAAGTCACAAGTGACTTACGGTGACCCCAGCAAGGGGCTTTCAAGGCAAGTGAGAAGCAGAAGTGGCTGGCCATTGCCCTCCTCTACAAGGTCTTCCTTGGTGGTCTCTCATCCAAGTACTGACCCTGCTTAGCTTCTGAGATCTGATGAGATCGAGACATACCATTCCATTCCACATCAGGGGCAACACTACCGGTGCCTAATATCTGAACAGACACAAATATTCAAAATGCAACACATTTTAAAAAATTGAATCCAACTAGCATCTTTGCATCCCACCTTTCCTAAAGGAGGGCAGCGTCCATTATTCTCTTTTCCCCATTTTATCCTCACAAGAATTTATGAAGTAAGTGAAATTGACAGAGAGGGTGACTGGTCCAAGGTAAGTATCATGGCAGAGGGGGATTTGAACTCAGTTCTTCCAGCTTCTACTCCAGCTATGTAACCACTATACAAAAGTTCCAAATGGCATTTTGAATGTGAAATCAGACCTCTACAGCATTCGTAAACTGGATACTTTACACTTCTTGGTATTTCTTGATAATTTTGTTTTTTGACGAGCATTAAATATGAAATCTCATAAGCAGTCAGTGGTCAGCATTGGAATACCATTGCAGGTGCTGCAATATCAGATCCCATCAAATATTAAACAGCGTATTATATACCACTGCACGTCAACCATCAACCACTGTTAAATATCAACTGTCAAGAATCAAATATTGAAACAGATATTATTAATTAGGATGTCAAATACAGCTAACAAACATTCATCAAATATCCAAGCAACTGGAGGTATTTGTACACTGTAGAGAATTCTGTGGAATAATTTCATTTCAGCCCTATTGAGAATTTATCCAGTACTTTTTTGGCTCAGTGTTAGAGCATCTGCTAGGCCTGCAGAAGGTCCCAGGTTCAATCCCGGGGATTTCCAGTTAAGAGAACAAGGCAGCAGGTGATGTGAAAGACCTCAGCCTGAGACCCTGGAGAGCCACTGCCAGTCTGAGTAGACAATACTGACCTCGATGGACCATGGGTCAGATTCAATATCAGGCAGCTTCATATATTCCCCTCTGTATTCGATCTGCATCAGCACAGAAATCCTGTCTCTGACTAGCCTGAGTTGACAGCCTGGAGGTGAAAGACAAGATCTTATCTGAAGGCACAGGACATGGTAAGTTCATTTCTCTGCTAAGATTTGAACTGGGAACTTCAGGTCATAGCTTATGTCTTGGGCTACTACACTCTTCCAGTTCTCCAGATATCAAACTGTACTGCAAGACTTTCTGAACGCGAACGGGCCACTGTGCCAAATCCAGATTGGTTGGATTTCACAAAGCCATCTAATTTCTTCTGCTGGTATTTTTGGAATGATTCCCATGGGAAATATCTTGGCTCTAAGATTGTGTGTGAATTTTTCACAAAAGATGTCACAGCGGGAACATGATAGATCTTTGCTGAAAATAATCCCCATGGATTTTCAATTCTGAAGTCTGTACAAATTCCCCCAGTGGGAATCATTCCAAAACCAATGCTATAAAAGAAAATGTTTTTTTTAAAAAAATCCACCAAATGTAGCCTAAAGCAAAATTTTGAATTTCAAAACATTCGAAGAGGTGCAAGGGAAGCCAAAAGAGATTCAGTACAAGTGCCACCATTTCTAAACTGGATTCTGTGCTTCAAGCAGGTTGATAAACTCTTGTGTTCTTCTTGCCCTACAGTGGAAATATTCTGTTGGCTGTTCTGTGGTCAGTGAAGAAACGACAGCTGAGGGGTGACATGATTGAAGTTTATAAGATTATGCATGAGATAGAGCAGGCAGAGAAAGAACTACTTTTCTCCCTTTTTCACAATACAAGAACTCGTGGACACTCAACGAAATTGCTGAGTGGATTTTCTGTGTTAGAACAGGTAAAAGGAAGAACTTCTTTACCCAAAGAGTGATTAACACATGGAATTCACTGCCACAGGAAGTGGCAGCGGCTACAAGCATGGACGGCTTCAAGAGAGAATTAAATAAACATATGGAGCAGAGGTCCATCAGTGGCTATTAGCCACAAGGTATAGATAGGAACTCTCAGTCTGGGGCAGGTGATGCACTGTATTCTTGGTGCTTGGAGGGGGGGGGCAACAGTGGGAGGGCTTCCAGTGTCCTGGCCCCACTGCTGGACCTCCTGATGGCACCTGGTATTTTTGGCCACTGTGTGACAGAGTGTTGGACTGGACAGGCCATTGGCCTGATCCAACATTGGCTTCTCTTATGTTCTTAAGAAACTCTCTGGGCAGTGGATGCAAAGTTGAAAATGCAGGCTAGAGAACCAGAGCTGACCCCAGATTTCCTTTAAAATGAAAATGGGGGGGGGGGAGAGAATTTAGAGGCAATTGCTCAGGGACAAAGTCCAAGGTCCTGGGAGAGATGACCTATCTAACTCCTGGGCAGAGCCCCAGAGATCCCATCACCTCTGAGCTTGAAATCTAGACCCCAAACCCCAGTACCTCCCTTTCTTTTTATCCCCCAAATTACATAATTATTTAGATTGTGAGCCCTTTGGGGAAAGAAATCCATCTGGAAAAACTGTTGGAAGCTTCTTTAAGTGCAAAGGATAGATAGAAATCTTGCCAACAAATGACCTCGCTGATCCGTTTCAAGGGAAGCCAAATGAGTTTTAATAAGTCTAGTGAAATGTCACCCCTGCCCATACCTAGTATATATTGATCTGCCCAGCTACGCTGCATGCCTTCTCCACCATTCCTGCTCATCCCTACTTTGGGCTTTGATTTGCAGCTTTTGCCTAGGCCATTCTAGCTCAAGGCAGTCAATCAACCAGATGGCTTATCCAGACGCCCAGAACATCAGGGGGTTGTGTCACCGGCATGACAAACATACGCCGGAGTGATTCACCTTTGGGCTCGTTGATTTACGATGGACACAAACCACCTTGTGTTAAAGCTCCTGGGATTGCATATCAAATGATGGGGGGGAGCTCTGTTATACGGGATTTGGCTGGCAGCAGCCTTTGCAGATGCCCTGCTGCTGGCCTAGCAATTTTCATTGACCGTGGAACGTTAAGAACAGCTTTGCTGGCTTGGACCGATGGTGCATCTGGTCCAGCATCCTGTTTCACACAGCAGCCAAAGAGTTGTCCTGAAGGGCCAGTAAACAGGGCACAGAGGCCCAGGCCTTCCCTAACATCGCCTCCTAGCACTGGGTTTCAGACATTTACTGCCTCTGACTATGGAGATTCCCTCAATGAGCCACGGCTCGGAGCCTGTCCCCCAGGAGTCTAACTCCCTGTTAGAGCCCTCTGTGCTTGTGGCCGTCGCTACCTCCACTGGGAGTGATCTTCACAGTTCAGCTACTCGTTGAGTGAAGAAGTGTTTCCGTTTGTCTGTCCTGAACCTATTATGCCCATCGGCTTCATTAGGTTCATCAGGTGCCCCTGAGTTCTAATATTATGGCATTATGCACGGTGCCTTGTGCAGAGAGTAGCTTTGCAAAAGTGTGGGGGAAGTATAGTTGAGGTTTTGGTGCCCGCACTGTGGGTGTTGCTGGAGTCCCCTCCTGGATTGGATCCCCTTTAGGGGGAGGGGCTACGGCTCAGAGCTAAGTCTGCCAAATCAGACCCAACCAATCAGCTTCAGGGACTCTGTAGGCAAATGAAGGTTGTTTGCTGCTCCCTGCTTTACTTTCTAATGAGCAGAGAAGCAGTCCGTCAGAGGATGAGCATCACTTCTTATCTAGGAGCCACTGTGGGCACCATCTTCAATAAACAGCCATTCACCAGCACCACTGAGCTTGATCTCACAAAAATCCTGTTTGGCAAGAAGGTCTCACAGGTCAGGCACAGTAATGTCTTCTCAGAATGTGGAGTCACACCTCTCCTGTGTACTGAATGGCTTACCTGCAAGTCCTTTGTACATATCACAAAAGTCAGCGGTTTGTCCTCACCAGATGCTTACAAAACACCAACCATCCTGCAGGGTTGCAGAGGGTATAAATCATGCGCAAGAAGTTTCTCTACAGGGAATCAGTTTTCTCTGCTGCAAACTGTACAGGCCAGCAAGGCAGCATGATCTGCCACCTCTCTGCATGCTCTGCTCTTGCCCCCTTCCCAGACAGCCTTCTCCAGGGGGCTTAATTCTGCTGCATCAGTCCCTGCGTCAGTCTTTCACACTCAGGACAGAGGCACAACAGAATTTTCTACCTTCAGGGGAGGCTGCCCATTGGATCTCTTCATGAGTTACTACTTTGAGCTTTCCAATTTGAAGGCATGCTTGGAGCAGCTAAATGTGCCGAAACACATGAAGATGGATGCTTCCGTGAGTGAGAAATTCTTATGCTTTCATGCTCCCAAAGTAAACTTTTCAGGGTATTAGTAAAGTAAAACATGCAATTTTTTATTCAGCGCAGAAAGTGCGTTGACTGTTCAGAAGCCTGGGGATCCCGGATAGCAGGAAACCCTCTCCTTCCTGGCAAAGTAAAGCCCAAGTATCTGAACTCACCCTCTCCAAGTTAAAGTCCAGTGAAAGAAACATGGGCCCAAGCAGTTCAACAAACAGAGAGGCAGACAAATAGAGCCTGGAATTACAGGTTGGTACAGTTGGGTGTCTGCTATGGCATGCTGCCTGACAGAAGACTACCGATGCCTCTTCTAATACATGGGGAACTATCCAAAAAGCCTCTCCCATACTTCAGGGGTCTCAAGGAAAGCCTCCTATTTCCTGGCAGGAGAATCCTTTCAGACCTACTGGCACAATTGGGACTGAAAAGCATGCAAGAGTGGTACCCTGCTCTCTCCTGGGTAACCACAATCAAGAGAGGAGAAAGGGAGTCACCCTTGACTTTGTGTCCCTAGACGTGAGAAGGAAAAGCAACCAACAGCTGGTTTTTAAGACTCCTGGACACTGGGCAGCACCTGAAATATAGCCTGTGGAAGCTCTCCGTTCCTGGGAACAAAGGCGCCGCCCTGTTCCTGAGCTGGCCTAACCAGGCCGAGATGAAACTTGGCTGGATACTGTCCCCAAGCTCATTCCCTGCCTCCAGCTTCCATGACTATAACAGATCCATTTTAGCCCCACCCTTAGGGCCAAACTAGATGAGACAGGTGTCCACAGATTTGCCCTGGGGAGCTGCCACCATTCTAAAGAGTCATTTGCCTGTATACCTCTCTCCCCAGCAATGCACAGAGAAGGGGCAGAGCAGGATCCCCTCCTCCTCCTGCACCCTGGTGGTCCTGGACAGAAGCGGGAACTTGCCATGCTGTTTAAAGGAGTTTCTGAGTACGAATTCACTGTTTAAAAAAGCAGTGCATGCCCAGGGCAAATCTGGGAATCAGGGCTTTTTTTCTGGGGGAATGCGCCGGAACAGAGTTCCGGAACCTCTTTGACCAGATTCTTTAAAAAATGTTTAAAAGTTCATGAGTTTTCAGTACACAGATTGAAAACTTCAGTTCCCTCTTGAGCGTTCTGGCCCTACTTGGCCCTCAGTCTTGCCACACAGGCCAGGGAAGAGGGTATGCAGGGTACATGAAACAGGGCTGCCCACTCCAGATTGAAATTCTTGGGGATTTTGGAGGTGGAGCCTGGGGAGGGGAGGGGAGGGGAGGGAGCTGAGTAGGGCATAATGCCAAAGTCCACCCTCCAAAGCAGCCATTTTCTCCTGGGCATCAGATCTTGGTCATCTGGAGATCAGTTGTAATAAAGGGAGATCTCCAGTCCACAACTGGAGATGGGTGCCCCTAATATGAAAGGACCGTACCTACATTTCAGTTTAAGCCAACCTTCCCTGAACTTTGTCAGACAAGCTCGGGGACTGCACGGCTCCCAAAATCCCCAAGATTTGGATGCTTCCTTGGACTGTACCCCATGAGTTATTTCTGGGTCTTGGGGGGGAGGGTGTCTCTCTCTTTCCTCCAAAGAGCTCAGGGAAGCACACATGGTTATCCCTGCCTCTATTTTACTTTCACAACACCCCTGTAAATTAGGCTAGACTGGCCTGAATGTCCCCCTCCGCCTGGCTAAATGGGGACTTGGATCCAGGGGTGCACTCCTGTGCGCACTTAATTGGGCTAACACCCTATTGGACTCAATGGGATCTACTTCTAAGTAGACCCGCTTAGGCTTGCGTTCCAAGTCTTCCAACTCCTAGGATGTTACTCTAACTGCAAGACTCTGAGCTGTGATTAGTTCTGCCCGGGACTGTCAAAGAAACACTTTTAACTGTTATGTAGTTTGGTTAGTTTGTTCTCTGGAAGGTACACATTCTGCATTTCATCAGACCCAAGGCAACCCTCCAGATGGAATCAAAAGAAAAGAAAATTTGGCTCCACTCTAATGTGCACATGCATGTGTATTACTGAGCAGAAGGAACACTATGTGCCCCCCTCCCACATACATTCTCCTTCTTACCATCTCCCCCTTGTGAGTGCTCATGATTCGTTCTTCTCCAACACCAGGCCTTCAGAACCCTTGGCTTGGGCCCTGCCTTAAAATATTCCTCATCTAATCTGGGCAGCCTGAAATATGCAAGGCAGCAGGGGAGGGAAACCGTACCATCAGTGCTGTGGGTTTCGTGCAAGGGAACCCTTTGTTGATGCCAATTAGAGACTGCCTAATGGCCTGCCGCATGGCTTATTCATTACCTTCCTTCCCAGCGACGATCCAGCCCAGGTGATTGCCACAAAGGATTTTAAAAACACAAGCTTGAAATGCACGTGGCATGCATCTCTCTGCGTGCAGAGGTGATGAAACCATCCAGGGGGAAAAAAAAGAGAAATCTTTATTTCATATCTTTTTTTGTCATACTTGTACACAAGTAAAATAAAATGCATATATATATATTTATATTTATATATATACTGCAGTCTTGAGTGAGTGGAGAGGAGGCATTCTTTAACAAATGCCCCCTCCCGTAAACATGGCAGGACAGAGAGGAAAGGTGGTTAAACTGCAGGATTCAGAAAAGCAAGAGTAAAAACGGCACCGATGCGTCATCTCTGCAGACGGGCGGGGGGGGAGACCTGGCGACATCATTTGAGAATCATTTCAAATTGTGAAGCACATTTTTTTTAGAAACATTTTTAAAGGCATACTCTTTTTTGCACCTTTATTTTCTGTTTTATTCCACGGGGGTTGGGAGGGAATGATAAATCTTTTTTTGTTTTAAGAAAATCATCTGTTCTGGCCCAAACCTCTTGTGGGTGAGTGCAGTTCCAAAGACCAAAAGATCGAACACACAGATTTCAGGAAGAACAAATAAATTATGTACAACTTTGTTTGCTTGTTTGAGTGTGTGTGTGTGTGTGTGTGTGTGTTATAAAGGCATCCAGTTAACTTTTTATGTAACAAAGCTTTCTCTGGGTATAGGTTACCTTCTTCTTGTTCACAATGTTTTGTAGAGGTGGGTTTAATTTTTATTTTGAAGCAGATGTCTGGGATTGAAAGATCATTCATCAAGGTGGGGAAGGAGCTGCCTGTTTAACAGAACCAAAATAGGCTCCATACCAAGGGAGGGATCAATGGACTTAGCTGTGACGTGGAACTCTGTACTGTTTGGGCGGCACGGCACTGTGACCGAGATTTGTTCTTTTTAGAACACCCCTGCCTCTTTTTGGTTGGAACTGTGGAGGGATCAATTGGGGCTAAGAATTCAGGTTTCAAATTGGTCAGTGGAGGGTCCACCACACTGGGGAAAGTCCCGAACGGAGAGTCGTTGATCTGCTTGTTGCTGCCATTTTTGGAAAGGTCCGTCTCCAGCTGGAGCTTCGTTTTGGACATATTCTCCTTATCCTTCAGAGGGTTATTTGGGGAAGCCCGGCTGCTGTGCGAAGATGGACTTGTCTTGCCTTTGGCTTCATAAATAAAAGATTTATCCATTTCTGGTTGGCAGCATTTTTGCGAAGTGTCGTGGGGATTTAGAGGTGGGTCGGACGTCGGCAATTTGCCAGATCTGGTCTTAGTGCTAAAAACGCTCGTTCTTATCTGGTTGAAAGAGTCAATGCATACTTCCAGGTCAGAGCTCTGCAGCCGTTTGAGATCCCTCCCTGCCAAGTGAGGAGGCAGGTGGCATTCCAGTTCTGAGGAAGATCCTTTAAACTGTTTAAACCAATCCCAGAGAGACCGGGCTTGACAGTCACACACCCACTGGTTGCCATTCAGCCGGAGATACTGGAGGGACACCAAGAAAGCCATCGTATCTCCCGTAAGCACTGTCAGGTTATTATTAAAAAGGTACAAGGTCATCACTTTCCCAAGGTCATGGAAAGCCCTGTGATGGACCACGCTAACCCTGTTCTGATGCAAAAGAAGCCTATCCAGGTTAATCAACCCCCGAAAGACATTTTCCGATAAACTCTTTATTTTATTACCATGCAAAAAAAGATAGGTGAGGTTAGCAAGATCCATGAAGGTGTCGTCCTGGAGATTCTGCAGGTTGTTATCCTGCAGGTATAGATACTGCAAAGAGAAAAGCCCCCGGAAAAGACCCGTGGAGAGCTCCTGCAGTCCACAACGATCGAGGTGCAAGGTATGGAGGTGGACGAGGCCCTGGAAAGTGGAAGGGTTGATGGACCTCAGGTTCACATTGTCGCTGAGGTCAAGCTCTTCCAATTTGTCAAGCCCATAGAACGCCCCGGGCTCAATTAGGCTAATGTTGTTGGAATGGATCCAAAGGATGGACATGTTGCGGCAAGAGGTGAAGCTGGTGGACCTGATCAGGGTTATCTTGTTATTGTGTAGGAAGATGCGCTGGGTCTGGACCGGGATCTCGGTGGGGATGGCGCCAAGTCCTTGCAGCTGACAGCTGATGGTAATCTTGGGTTCACTGTAACATACACACGCCACGGGGCAAGACTCTGCTTCCGACGGGAAGTTCAAGCAAAGCACCAAAATCAGCAGTTTGCTTCCTAAAGGACAGCCAAGAGAAAGAGAGAGAAAGGACAGGATGCAGATCAGATCATTAGCATCTTCTTTGAGCATCTATTATACTGAGCCGAAACATATCTTTGCAAAATGCATTATCCACACAACCTTGATGAAACTTGGAATGCAGGCGTTAAAGTTAAAACCTTTCCACCAAAATCAGCGGAAGCAGTGAAGGAGTCTCTACATCAGAAGGGGCAAAATGGTGCTGCTATGTCTATGCTTCTTCATTGGCCCCAGAGCACATTTCCCATAGGTCATGGAAGGACTGAAATGCAATAGACTCTATGTTCCTGGAAGTAGCTGAAAGCAGCTGGCTGCCTTCAGCCATACTGGACCCCAGATCCTCCTCAAGCTCTGACCAGCAACATGGGAACATTTGTTATTACTGTGCATAGCCTTTTTCTGCCTCTCCATTTCCTCCTTTCCCCAGTTTTCTCTTCTTCTCCCCTCCTCTCTCCCCTCACCTCCCTCCACCATTTCTTAAATAGCAACCAAAAAAAATATTTATTTACTATTTCAATTTGTATCCCACCATGCCACAGAATTGGCTCAAGGCAGCTAACAACATTAAAAGTACTAAAACAGTAAATACAATAAAATACAGTAAAATATAAATGTAACTGCCTAAGCACCTGAACAGTACTAATGATGATGATGACAGCATGCGATATACAAACAGAGGCAATAACCAGCCAATGTTTCACGCGGACCGAGCTGTATTCCGGTGGCACATTCGCCAGTGGCCCATTCATCAGTGGCGGCTCCTAATCGAAAGCTTGGTGGAAAAGCTCCATTTTGCAGGCCCTGCAAAACTGTAAAAGGTCATGCAGGGCCTGATGTTATCTGAGAGCTCATTCCACCGGCGTGGAACCACCACTGAAAAGGCCCTGGCTCTAGTAGCAGCCAACTTGACATCTCTCGGGCCAGGAAGAGTCAGGCAATTCAGTGTTCCTGACCTCAGTGCTCTCTGGGGCACATGTGGGGAAATACTGTCCCTCAAGTAGGCAGACCACTGACCATATAGGCAGCGCCAGCTCACCCACTAGGTGAACTAGGCGCTTGCCTAGGGGGCGCTGGCCCTCAGGGGTGCCAAACAGCACCCCGCCCCACCCCAAAAGCCTCCCCCTGCCCTAACCAGGTGCCTGCTGCCCCCGCTGCCTCCCCGCCACCGCTGCCAGTACAGAGCGCCCGTCCAGGGCACAGGAGGCAACGGCACAGCTCGCCCTCCCTCCCCCTCCCCCTCGGGGGGGGAGGAGGTGGGGGCAGCATGAAAGACAGACTGAAATGGGTCTAGCATGGAAGTGTCATCCATAAAGTTCTGCAACTGAATCACCACTGCTCTCTCAAGTAATTTGCCCAAATAGACTAATAGGGCAAATTGGAGACCAGCCAACAGTTGGCCAATTCAGCCAGGTCCAGAGATAGTTTTTTCAAGAGAGGGCAGACCATCGCTTCCTTGAGTGCCCCCAGGAACAGTCCCCCAGCGAAGAACTTGTTGATAATATCCCTGAGGGCACCTCGTAACCCCTCATGGCCAGCTTTTATAAGCCATGAAGGGCATGGGTCAAGGCTGCACGTGGTTGGGTGTACCATTGAGAGCAATCTGTTGACTTCTTCAAGGCTGAGTGGACTGAAATAATCCAGAATAGAACCAGAAGACGTGCATGGAGCCTCAAGTTCGCTCACTGTCTCAACTGTGGCAGGGAGATCACGGCGGAGCAGCAGGACTTTATCTGCAAAATAGCTTGCAAAAGCCTCACAGCCAATGTCCACTTCCCTAGCATTTGGTCTGCCCTGTGGCAGCTCTGTTAGCGACCAAATAGTTCTAAATAATTGTGCTGGGCGTGAGCTAGCAGACGCAACCATAGCCGCGTAAAATTATGTCTTCACAGCTTTGATTGCCACCTCATAGGATCTCATAAACATCCTATAAACGTTTGGGAGTGCTCCTTGTTGCTTCATCATGGGCGTGCCACCACCATCTCTCTAACCGTCTAAGCCCTCGTTTCATCAGCCAGAGCTCCTCGGTAAACCAGGGAGCCCACTTAGAATGAAGGCGCAGAGGGCGTCGGGGAGCAATCTCATTGATGGCTGCCGAGAGCCGACTGTGCCAGTCCTCGACAAGCTCATTTAGCAAGCTGCCAGGGGGCATAGGGTCCCACAGAGCCATCTGAAGCCACTGAGGGTCCATTTGGCTCCACAGACGAGCCAAAATACATTCGCCACCCAAACAGGGTTGGGGTGACACATTCACCCGGGCCTTCAGGGCAAGGTGGTCCGACCATGGCACTGCCGAAGCAGTGATCCAGCCCACTGTAACCCCCGGCGTGAAGGTCAAGTCGAGCGTATGCCCGGCCTGATGAGCGGGGGCCGTTACAAATTGGGTGAGTCCTAGTGCTGCCATGGATTACACCAGGTCCATTGCTGGTACAGAGGCCGCATCGCCAGCATGGACACTGAAGTCACCCAAGACTATCAGCTTAGGGTACTCCAATGCCCAGCCTGACACCGCCTCGACCAGAGTTGGCAGGTTGTCGGTTGGTGCGTTAGGCGGACGGTACCCCAGCCAAATAGCCAAACTCTCCCCAGCTTCCCACAAAAGGCATGAGCACTCAATACCTTCAAGCTTCAACAGTGAGAGCGCCCTGAAGGAGTAAGCCTCCTGGATAAATAGCGCCACTCCTCCCCCGCGCCCCACAGTCTGTGATTGGTGAAGGACTGAGAACCCGGGCGGAGCTAACTGGGAGAGTGCTACTGTCTCCCCATCTCACACCCAAGTCTTGGTCATGCACGCCAGATCTGCTCCCTGTTCGAGCAGGAAATCCCAAAGGGTTGAGGTCTTATTGTTTATGGATCTGGCATTGCACAACACCAATGTCGGGGGGGAGGGTCTTTAATCCCTGCCCCTCTGCCTGTCACTCTTGGGATGGGATGCAGGCTGGAAGGGGGTCAAGCTTCTCCTTCCCTTGACTTCCTGCCTCCTTCCTTTGACTTCCTGCCTGTTCCCACTGCTGTACTTTCCCCGCCCTAGGAGCAGTGGTATTCCTAGCCCCGTTGCCGCCATTGCAGGCGATTGTGTCGGGACTCATTTGTGGAACCCAATCGGCCATGTGAAGACCCTTACTTAAAATGCTTATCTACTTCTGTGGCTCAGTGGTTTGGCATCTAATAAGCAAGGGTGTCCTTCTGGCCTCCCAATTTTAGACATATGATTACTCCACAGGGCCATTATGAAGTCTGCAAAAGTAATCACAACAAATGCTCTTAAGATAGGCTCTGTTATTCAAGTGACAGCCAAGGGCAGACCATGCGGAGATGCTTGCCCTCTTTCTCCAGCAGCCTCAGGCCATGAATTTCCTGACCAAGAATATCACTTAGAATCCCTGGAATGAGATTTCAGAATGAGGGAGTATCATGATAGCCCCACAGGGAGGTGGCTGCCACCCCCTTCCAGATCCCATGAGGAGAAACTATTCCCTTCCTTTCCATTCTTCAAACTTACAACCTTCCTGTACCTTTTGCACTCTGGGAGGATGCAATTCCATCTTGATTTGGTATTGCCTCTCAAGGATTTGCCAGCATTCATCATGACAGGCCTGACTTCCACCTTGGCCTGGAGTGACCCATGTCTCTCCGTGCCTCCAATTTGTCCAGCTCTGTGTCATTGCCTCATCCGACTCGACTCTCTGAACCTGGCAATCAAGCTGCTACTTTGCATTAAAGTGTAATGAGGCATTAAAATGCATGAACAACATCTCTTGCCTCCTAAGGAAGATAAACCTTCCCCTACAAAACCAAGCAAAAGGATTCTGGTGGCTTCTCCAGCAGGTATGAGCATTGCTTGGGAGCCAGTCAAATGGTCTTTAGTAACCTGGGAACTGTATATTCAGGGAGGCTCTGTGGCTCAGTGATAGGACATCCGCTTGACATGCAGAAGGTCCCAAGTTCTATCCCTGGCGTTTCCATTTTCTAAGTGATCAGGTAGTAAAAAGGTAAAGGTTCCCTTGCTCGAAAGCCAGTCAAATCTGACTCTAGGGTTGCGGTGCTCATTTCCGTTTCAAAGCCGAAGAGCCCGCGCTGTCCGAAGACATTTCCGTGGTCATGTGGCCAGCATGACTAAACACCAAGGTGCACACAATGCAGGTAGTAGGTGAGAGCAAAAACCTCCACCTGAGACCCCAGAGAGCCACTACTAGTAAGACTAGACAATATTGAGCTTGATGGACCAATGCCTATGTTTATATTTAATTCATATGTGCCCTGCTGTTTCCTCCAGAGAGCTAAAGGTAGTGTATTAGAGAGGTATTCTCACAATAGCCCTGCAAGGTAGGCTCAGATGAAAGGTAGTCACTGGCTCACACTCGCCCAGTGAGCTACATGGCTCAGCAGCCACCTGACTCACCCGAACAGTGCAATCCCATGCAGAGTTACTCCAGTCTAACCCTACTGGCTTCAGTGGACTTTGAATGGATAACTCGACATAGCGTTTCATTCAGAGTCCAACACTCTCACCAATGCTCTCAGTCTGTCTGGCACAGCTGTTGCTTGGAGCGTTAGGGAAATAATGTTACCTCCCTCAAAGCATAGGAAGAAGGTGGGTTATAAATCTCAATCAATAAAGTATATCACTTGCCCTGTCGATAACTCAGATATGGCTTGAATGCTTTATTGGGGCAATGAGAATGGTGCCAAGAGACCAATAAGGCAGAGGCAGATTCTGCCTTTCATGTAATCAAAAGCTGGAAACCAAAACCGGAGCCTGCAATCTTGTCATTGTAACTCACACTGAACAGTTAATAAAGCCGAGAATCTGAGACTGAGACGTGTGCTCCATCCGACTCCCGTATCAGATCTCAGGGGGCAGCCGACACCTGCCTGGCTAATCCGTACCCGATATTATTAGCTTCTGCGCAGCCCTGCAAGGCTCTGTGCTGGGATCAGGCTGGTGACGTGCGCTGGCTGGCTTGTCGTGTTTTGACACATCACAGCCTATTGTATGAAATAAAATAACACAAGGCGCACCTAGTCCCCTGCTGGCAACATGTCACACTGGGAGGCGTCCCTTGGGAAATTAAAGCAATGCGGGCATCACTCTGCCCAGCACGATTTCTTCCCAGACAGGAGGAGAAGGAAGAATGCTAAAGCCAGTGCTCTTTTTGTTTTTTAAAAAGGTGCCAAAGCTCATATATAAGTTTGCACCAATTTCCATCCATTTCCTCTCCCTCTGCAGATGCCCACTAGGCTGTTTCTGAGGGCCCAGCTCTCTCTTTCTCTGGCTAGTACACAGGGAACAGGACTTGGGAAAGCCCCCCAAAAGGCGCAGGTACTCAGTGCTGGGGAGTACCATCCCCCCAAAAAGCCCTACTTAAAACACACAGAGATGCAAATGGGGAGCAAGAAAGTCAAGAAGTGAGGGCAGTGTGGATTAGCAGGTAAGGCACGGCCATCGCTTTCCACAGTGAATGACGGCCCCAAATGTGGAATTTCCTGCCAGAGGATGTAGTGGTGGCCACCAGAATAGACAGCTTTAAAAGGGGAGGTGATTAGATAGATTCATGGAGGATAGGTCTATCAGTAGCTACTAGCCACGGTGACTGGGGGGGAACCTCCACGTTCAGAGGCAGTCAACCTCTCAATCCCAGTGCCAGGAGGAAACATCAATGAAGGTCTCAATCTCTGTACCCTGTTGTTGTCTCTCCAGAGGAACTGGTTGGCCACTGTGTGAGACAGGATGCTGGACTAGTTGGATGACTGGTCTGATCCAGCAGGGTTCTTCTCATCTTCTTAATACCCATATGCTACTGGTAGCCCATGTTGCTTATTCTCACTGCATTGTATCCTTTGCCCCCTATTCATGCTAGGGATTTGATTTGAAAGTAGTCAAAAGGCTACCAAGGAACTGACAATCTAAGGAATATTATGTCTTTCATATAATCAAAATGGTTACCCCAGTCAGCGCATGGAGCTGAACACATATGCCCAAGGATAAACATGACTTTTGGTGGCATTTTTACTGATATTCCTAGTACTAGCATTGTATGTTCAGGGCACTACTCCCAAAGCATCCAGAAGAAATGCCAGTGAACAGTGTGGAATTACATCAAATCTCCAGGAATTTTCCAACGGTCCATGTCCGTTAAACAACGGCAGCAACACAGTTAGAAGACTGAACCCTACCACCTGCACATCCAGGGTGCTCACACATGCAATTCTACCAGTACGGTGTATGCGGTGAACTGGGTTCCCCATATGATGCCACATTTCCTGTTCAAACCACATACTGCACTAGTATAATGAAAATCACCACCAAGGAAGACTCTGCAGAGGAAGGCAATGGCCGACCACCTCTGCTAGTTCTCACATGCCTTGAAAGCTCCTCACTGGGGTTGCCATAAGTCAGCTGTGGCATGATAGCCCTTTACACACACAACGAAAATCACGTTTGTTCACTGCTTGCACATTTGGCTCAAATGCTAATATGTCTCCCTTTGGACTTGCCAGATCCATCAGTCTGTTTTGCAGTCCTGCTGCCTATCTGAACACTCTTTTAAAAATATATTCAAATATATATGGTTTCCATATAAGAAGTAGGCAATCAGAGTTCAGTATAATATCCCTGCATGCAGCTGCACTGGAGGATTGCTGTGTGCTCAGCAACCAAAGAGGTGGTTGGTGCTGGACTGGGGAATGCAGACAAGAAGACCAAGGTTAAAAAGGGAGGAGGGGTTCAGACAGTCCAGTGGTGTCTGATGAAAAAAAAATCTTTTGCCGATGCTCTTGATCATGGCCCTCCATTCCCTCCACCTGTAACTGCACCCATTTAGCACCACTCCAGCTCAGCATTAGCATAGAGTGGTTTCTTACAATTGTGACTGGCGACCCATCAATTCAGGTATAATTGTTACCGTAAACCTAGAATACCCAGGAATGACGCATCCGTCCACACAAGTCGTCTGATGTTATACCGTCTTTTGGGTACTTATGCCTTATGTCTATAATAGTTATTTTCTTGAAGAAGATTATCAAAATGAAGTCTTCGATATCCGGATTCTTCATTGAAAGGAAATATTTATACTTTATGTAATATTATACTGTATACTGGAAAATTCAAGTTTGGAAATATTGTTCTATATACTATATTGATTATACTCATGTATTGCATACATTGCATTCTCTTTATATAATACGCAAGCATTTGTTCTAGTTCTTGTCATTTTTGTGTCCCTTTTCACAGCTTTATTATTCCTGTTGCTGTTTCCATAGTCAGGTAGATGGCAGGTTTTGCGTTAAGGCTGCCAGCCTCCTGGCAGAGCCTGAACCCAGAATTAAAACTGATTTCCAGACTACAGAAATCAGTTCCCCTGGAGAAAATGGCTGCTTTGGGGGGGAATCTATGTCAGTATACCCTGATGTGGCCCCTCCCTTCCCCAGACCTCGCCTTCCCAGGCTCTGCCCCCAAATCTCCAGGAATTTTCCAACCCAGAGTTGGCAAGCCTACCTTGCATGCAGGCCCAGCCCTTGAGTACATAGCTTGTGGTATGAATCTTCCCCCTACAATATTACCAATGCATACATGTATGTTGATTGCATGAGGGTTCTTTTTGCACAGTGCTTCATTGATGTGCTCATGCATTCCTATACACTGGTAAAACACCACAGGTGGGGGATAGAAACAACCAACTGTGAAGCTGCATCCAGATTGCTTTTGTGCAGTGTTTTATCTGTGCCTACCACATAAAGAAGAGTTGTGGCAGAGTGACTTAAACAAAATATGTACAAATTAGCAAAGTTCAGAACAATGGAGGTTCCTAATGCATTACTTTTGCATCTGTGGTGGAATGTGTGTGCTCTGGCCTGCAGGCCCTATTCCACTGCACCCTTGGAGGAACAGCCACTTGCCAACTGCCTGCCTTCAGCCCTGGCATTCCATTTAAAATAGCATGTCCGAGACAGCGAAGGTCTATGTGATACAGAGAACCAATGCCAACATCAAAGTTATAAAGTATTTATTAAGAAGAAAATGTTTACAAGCATACTGTTAGCACAGCATCAGAATGAGCAAGTGATACAAAAGAAATGGGTAAAAACACAGTCTTCTGTCCTCTCTCTTTACATGCCCTATCAGATGTTAAAATATAGGACAGGTGCCTTAGCTTTAAGTTACAGATCTCCGCATAGTCACCCTTACCTTGAAGCTTGTTCCGCCTCTTTAGGCAAGCACATGGTCAATGGCTGCCTTTCCTGTGGAACGAGGTCTGTGTGCTCTCATGGACACAGCACCCAAGGACAAGAGATCTGCTTCCTGCTGCAAGGAGTTTTTCTCATATCTGTTTCTCCACCCACTGGCCCAGTCAGACCAGGTCAAGGAAGCTTTTCCTGACATTCCCAGAGTTTTCCTTCCTGAAACCTCTCTAGCATTTAACACTTCCAAATCTCTGTTCCCTGCTTGGGGAAGGGCAAGAGCTTGACCTACCCTATTGTCTAAGTCCTTACAAAGATCAGGTGGTGGTGGCAGGCTACCCAAGAGTGAAATAAACATCTAGAAGGGTCAAGTGGAATGGAGCCTGCAGCCTAGAACAGGCATGTTCTGCCACAGTTTGGCAGCATGATGGAATAAGGACAAACAGAGAACTTGATTGGCCATGGATACTCAAGCTGACAAAGCACAAGCTGCAGGAAGAATGCCAGAAGCAGCAGATAGAACAAGACTGTTGATGAGATGAAGGCTTTCCTGCTAAGCAGTGATAAGTCCATAAGGGCAGGTGCAGCTCAGCACCCAAGCCAGCAGGATGAGGTCAGGCTCAAGAAGCTAGAGCTGGAAAAGATGCTTTTTCAGGTAGAGCAGTATAAACAAGAGCTCAAGAGGGAGGAAAAGCTGCAGGAGAGAAGGGAGAAGATACTGGAGGAGCAGCAAAAGAGACAGGAGCAGCAGTGGTAGGAGAAGAGAGAAGCCCGCAGGCAAGAGCTTGTGAGGGAAGAAAAGCTGCAGGATACAAAGCAAAGGATGCAGGAGGAGCAGCAAAGGATGCAGGAGAGAATGGAGAGGATGCAAGAAAAGCAGCAAAGACATAACCTTAAGATGATGCCCCTGCAGGCTGAACAAAGCAGGAAAATAAAAGTTACCCCCAAAGATTTTGTTCCATACAAGGAGGGGGAAGACTCCAGTTAATGGTGCTAGACCAATTCTATTCCAAACTCCCCAAGGAGCTAAAATGTCTGGAAAAGGATGAAGAGCCCAAAGATGCCACTGAAGCATCAGAAATTGCAGATCAGCTGCTGCTAAACAGAGAGGGTTTGAACTAGAGGACTTCCCAGTTGAGAAGAGAAGGGAAAGGGTTCCAAAGGGGTGGGAAAGTGGATTCTCAACCCAAAAGGGAAGGGGCTTCTGCTCAGGCAGAGTTTAAGAATGCCCCAGATTCGGCTAGTTGGAACTAGCCCCAGGTAAGGAAATGCTTTAATTGTGGAGGGACAGACCACTTGCAGGGTGCCTGTCCCCAGTTACAAGAGACCTCTAAACCTGCTCCAAAAGCACCACCTACCCAAAAGGTGAGAGAGGAGCAAGTGGTCGTAATTAACCATGGGTGGCTCTTTGCCACCAAGGAACCAGCAGAAGCCTCGGGACCCTACAGAGAGCCAGTGAGGCTGAGGGACCAATTGTTTCAAGATATGCTGACACAGGCTCCTCTGTAATCCTAGTGAGGGCTAATCTGGTGTCAGAATCTGATATTGTGCCCAACAAGGCATTCAGAACCCAGGAAGTTGATGGGGTGGCCTTGACTGGTCTTGTGGCATGGATGCCTGTGGAATAGAGAGGGCTGGTAGGCCTCACAGAAATGGCAGTTAGGAAGAATCAGCCATACCCTGTACTAATTGGCCGAGATCTCCTTAGTGACCATAATCAATGAATGTGGTAACAGGTAGCCAAACCCTAGAAGGGGGTGGGGGGAGGAAAGGGTCTCTGTGGAGACCAGCTCTCCACCAGCCGGAGGGGAGGAAGTGGTTCAGGTTACTGTAGGAAAAAAGGGAGCCCAGATGACCCAGGAGGTGGAGGGCCAACCCTTCTCAAATCCTGAGGAGACAGAGGAGGGAGGGTGTAGTTCCTCCCAGATGCAGGAAGAGGCTGTGGGTCTCCCTGGTGAGGAAGAGGATCAGTCTTGCTTCAGTGAAGTGCAGGCTGAGGAGACAGAGGGGGAAGGGTACAGTTTCAGATGCAGCAGAATGCTGTGGATCTTCCTCTGTCTTGCTTCAGTGTAGGGCAGGCTGAAGAGACAGAGGGAGAGGGTGAAGATTTCATGGGAGTTCTTGAGGGCAGCAAGGCTTGTGTTGACTCAGAGGAGTGAATAGCTGAATGCTTGGGGGAGCGGGAGAGGTTCCTGGAAGAGGTCCAGAACAACCCTAGGCTGCAACCAGTTCAAGTAGCTGTGGAGCAAGAAGTGGAGTTTTCTGAGACTCTCTCAGAGCAGGTTATCTGGAAGCAGGGCAGACAGGAGTCCTGGGATGCAGTTAGACAGCTTGTGGTTCCTGAGAATTGCAGGAAAAGATGCATGGAGTTGGCACAAGACATTCCATATGCAGGGCAGCTGGGAATCAATGAGACTGGGGCAAGGCTTCTCTTGAATTCTTACTGGCCCAAGTTAGCACAGGACGTGAGAGACTGTTGTAAGTCTGATATGACTTGCCAGAGAGTGGGCAAGAGTAGCGCTAGGGTGAGGGCACCTGTGCAGTTACTTCCTATTCTGGGACAGTTTGGGAGTACCTTGGAAGGGAGAAGTGGGGAGAAAAGATTCCTAAGGCTAAGGAGTCAGTGGTAGATTGTGTGCTGTACTTTAGAGAGTGGCTGAAACACTTGGTGAGTGTTGTAAGGGAGAATCTGGCGGAGGCCAAGGTGAATCAGAGCAGCGGGCGTGATAAAACAGCTCGGTCTCTGACTTTTGAGCTGGGTGACAAGGTGAGGGTTTTTCTGTCTTTGTACCCTGGAAAGCTGGTAGCTTCATGGAAAGGGCCTCGTGTGGTTGTGGGTTGGACAGGCAATGTCAGGTGTACTGTCTCTATGGAAAGGTCAGGGAAGAGGACCAAGGATGTTCATGTGAACAGGTGGAAACCTGATCTTGACAGGGAAATGTTAGCACAAAGTGTGACAGAGAAGGAAGGAGGAAATGAGGAGCCAGATGGAAGCTTAATGGATGTTTTGGCTCAGTCTTCTGAACTGATTCAGCAGGAGAAGCTGGAGTGGCTAGCCAGTTGGTCAGTTCAGGGCGAAGAGAGAATCTTTTCAGTTGTACATCAATGTGAGATTGGTTTCAGGAAGAAACCAGGAAAATGGATTGGATTAGGCTTGGAATTGATATAGGGTCTCACTTGCCTGTCAGGTGGCCCCCTTATGGAGTGAATGGTAAGAGCTATTGGCAACTGGAACTGAAGGACGAAGTCAGAGCTAAATCTGCCTTCATCACTCCAGATGGTCTGTATGAGGTTACTGTGTGGCATGCTGGACTTAGGTACACAAATACAGCTTGTCAGAAGCTGGTAAAAAAACCTTGTAAAGTGGCAGGTCAGAATTTGCAGTGGCTTACATAGATTGCATCACCACTTTTTGTGAGGACTTCGGTTTTCACTTGGAGCATTTAGCAAGGGTGTTAGGTGCCATCCAGGGAGCAAGTCTCAGCATCAAGCTGGAAAAATGGCTATTTGGAATACCAGAGGTGGCATTCTTGAGATACAGAGTGGATAGTGGGAGCATTTCACCAGTGAGGGACAAGGTAAAGGCAAGCCAGAGTTGGGAACCCCTAAAGACCAAGAGGCAGGTCAGGACATTTCTGGGTTTGGTGATGTTGTGGGAACTGGATAGACTTAGGCCTTATTTGTGGGGGCAAGATTTCACCCTCTTAACCAACTACACTTCTCTATGATGGCTGCAGACTGTGAAAAACATAAACACAGACTGAAGAGTTCAACATAAAAAGGTTGAACGTTTTGCTGACCCAACAACATGGTTGCAAATTTCATTTCCAGAAAAGGCAGAGATTCCTAAAGTGGACTGATTCCTATGTGTGGTAGATGACTTGCTGTGTACTATGTGACTTGTAAACTTCTTATATCTGATTTGCCTGGTTTCTCGATAGAACAACCTTATGTAAGAGAATGTTCTTCCACTGGAATCTTGAGAGAGGAAGGTGTGAAGAAATTCATTTTTTCCTGAGAGGTTTGCATTGGGCAAAACCTTCACTGTGTGTTTTAAGAGTTTTTTCTCCAGGAAACAGGATGGGATGGAGGAAGTCAGTCCAATTGCTTTCCAGCTTACCTTCATACAAATGCTAATTGGTCTGGACAATGGGGTGGGTCAAGCTCTCTCCTTTCCCCAAACAGGGAACAGAGATCTGGAGGTGTTAAATGCTTGAGAGTCTTCAGGAAGGAAAACTCTGGGAATGTCAATAAAGGCTTCCTTGACCTGGCCTGACCGGATCAGTGGGTGGAGAAACAGATATGAAAAAACTCCTTGCTGCAGAAAGCAGGTCTCTTTTCCTTGGGGGCACACAGACCTCACTCCACTGGGAAGGCAGCCATTGACCATGTACTCACCAAAAGAGCTGGAGCAAGCTTCAAGGTAAAGGACACTATGTAGAGATTTGTAACTTCTTAAAGCTAAGGCGCCTGTCCTATATTTTAACATCTGATAGGACATGTATAGAGAGAGGGACAGAGGACTGTGTTTTTATTCATTTCTTTTGTATTCCTTGCTCAATCTGGTGTTGTGTTAAGAAACATTTTCTTAATAAGTACTTCATAACTTTGATGCTGGCAGTGGTTCTCTGTACCACATAAAGCTCTGCCATCTTGGACATGTTATTTTAAATGCAGCGCCAGGGGAAGGCAGGCAGTTGGCAAGTGGCTATTCCTCCAAGGGTGCACAAGGCAGTAAGTGGTCCCTGTTGTGACCAGGCAGTGGGAGACACAGAGGCAAGGCCTCAGAACTTGGAAGGAAGCTGGAAGTCCTGACCCTCCCAGTGGGTAATTCCATACAAAGGTCAGGTGGCGGTGGCGGGCTACCCCAGAGTGGAAGCAAAGCCCCTCCAGGGGCTGAGAAACACCTAGGAGGGCTGGGTGGAATAGGATCTGCAGGCCAGAGTAGGAACATTCCACCACAACATCATAAAACAAGGCAAAGTATTTGAGAGCCCCAACAGCTGGTGATAAATTTGGACAGAAAAGTGCCAATTTGGTTGTAATACAGAAGGCATTACATTGATTTGATTCTCACTTCTGAATTTTGTGTGGACCGATATGGCTGCTTAGACCTTTGTTCAAACATAGCTAAAGCAGTCCACCAATTACTGTTCAACTAATGAATGCTGTCATGGGGGGCTGTCAGTGGAAAAACAGATGATAATTCATCCACCACTCGTGCTGATGCCCATTCTTGTTCAGGAAGCACTATCAGTTACTGCTAGGGCTGCCAACCTCCAGGTGTGGGCTGGAGATCTCCCAGAATTACAACTGACCCAGAAAATGGCTGATATGGAGCAAGGAATCTACATTATGATACCCTGCTGAGGTCTCTCCCTTCCCCAAATCTCTAGGAATTTCCCAATCTGGAGTTGGCAACACTAGTTGCTGGACATCTGGGGCTCTCAGCCATGTGCCCCCATCCCCGCTGCTCGCTCAGTACCTCACTCACTTTCCTCCTCATCTTTTGTTTTGTGTGAAAGCCGCTCCTCATTCTTGTCAGCAGAAGGACGGCTCCATTTCCCCCAAGACTGTGATTAAAACTTCCCAGGATGATTCAGGCCAAAAGCACCCCTAGAAGACAATAGGAAGGTTCTGCATCTCAAAGCGGCCAGTTCCCTCAGAGAGCTCGGCTTTGAATTTTGCGTTTGTTCCTCCGGAGCTTTCTTAAAAGCTGGTTACCCCCTTCTGTCAAAAACGGCAGTGCTTCCCCTTTGCCATCTCCAAAGTGTTGGATGACTCAGAGAACTGGGAAGCAATTAGAGAGGGTCCATTATCTGCCTTTCCGCCAGTCCCAGGGCGATCGCATTGTCAGACATGGCAATTAGAAGGAAAAGGCTTTGGGGACCACTAATAGACGCTCCGCAAACTTTTTAAGAGGCCAGAGCAAAATGCAATTTTCTGCAGTTTGCCAAGGCCTGGCCTTTCCCCACCCCCCCACCGCCTGGCTCTTGATTCTATTGATTGGGAGATATTATAATGCAGCCTTCCTTCAGAGGAGGGTCAATAATCATTAGAATTCTCTCCTGCTTGGACATAAAGGGGCTCAGATGCAGCTCAAAGCCTTTTGCTGAGGCAAACAGCTTTTTCTTGCCTTGTCTCTGTGGGGAGTGATAAAAGACAATCCGTTCCACTTTGAAATGGTTGCAGACTGAAGTTTGCCACTTTGCCTCTAAGACCTGGGGGGAAATTAACATCTGTTTTGGCAGCCCCGGAGGTGAGAGAACAGTATATTAAAAAGAATAATAATAACAACAACAACATTGTTATCAGTGGTGTGTGCGGCAATTTACAGAGTAACCTAAGCAAAAATCTCCCTGCCCTGTGATTATAGTCTAAATTCATCAGTGAAGAAGAGCTGTTTTTATACCCTGCTTTTCTCTACCTCAAGGAGTCTCAAAGCAGCTTACAGTTGCCTTGCCTTCCTCTCCCCACAACAGGCACCTCGTGAGGTAGGTGGGGCTGAGAGAGTTCTCAGAAAACTGTGACTGGCCCAAGCTCACCCAGCAGGCTTCACGTGGAGGAGGAGTGGGGAATCAAACCCAGTTCTCCAGATTATTAGAGTCCAGAGCTCTTAACCACTACACCATGCTGGCTGAAGCAGAATATACAAAGGGATAAGTGTGAGCACTATCACATATTTAGACTACACCGGGGATGAGAAATAAGGGTTTAAAGTACCAAAAGCCCTTTTTATATCTCTAAAAGCCACAGGGGGGGGGGAATAAAGGGAGAGGAAAAAGGAGGATCATAACTACTGTCTCCACCCTGACCACCTCACATTTATCAGTTCTTGGTCCTCAAGAGTCTGACTGTGCACAGGTTATATGCTTGACCTTGGATCCAGTTTTTTGCTCCCTGCAGCACCTCGGCACAGACATAGCCAACAAGTGCATAGAAGCTGCAGAAAAAGCTGGTCTGATCCTGACCCTCCTCGGTGCACAAAATGCACATGGATCCAAAGTGGTTGAGAAGGGATGGAGGTTTCATAGAAAAGGTAATCCTCCAGTTTTTGACAGTAAACAAGAACGCTGGGCATTTCTGAGAAGTGACTGGGTTTGGGCCAGTTTGTTTTGTTGAGGCAAGAAGTAAAGCTTTTCAGGAACAGTCAGATTTCAGGCTACAGATGGGAAGAAGGAGCATGTTTGAATGTCTACAGGGAAAACTAGCCTGTCATGGAGAAAAGTTCGGCCTAACCCTTTTCCCTCCTGTTCTGCTACGTGTCGGGTAGCAGGGACTTGCCGTCAGAATTTCAATAATCAAGATTCGACCTGAGCCTCACCATTCTTAAAGTCGTAAATGTTCTCAAGGCAGGTGCATTGGGTCCCCAGTGTGACAGCCTGCTGCCCTGCAGCTTATTAGCTGGGGGGGGGGAGCCAGGCAATCAGCCGTTCACAAGTAAAGAAAGTTGGGGATGAGGCTTATTCTGAGGGTCAAGGGAGCTGAACTCTGCCCCATCCTTCAACATACTTTCAGTATTTTCCTCCCAGGCCCAGATGATTTCAAATATGGGAAACAGGCCAGTTAAAGCACAGGAAGTTCAGAGAGCTCTTTTCCAGTATGCACTGCTTTTGTAAAGAAATACCCCCCTACATACCCACCCAACTACATACCCACTCACCCATACACCCTTGCCATTTAAACATCCCGGAAAAGGCACAAAAACGCACACGCCAATGTTGGCATGCTTCCTCATATAAGGGAGAATTTTTAACTGCCTCTACAAGTGGGAGGTTTTTCCTTTTTGTCTGCAGTTTTGCAAAGGGGGAATCCCTTGGAATGAAAGGTACATCCTTCCAAAGAATTTCATTCCAGTTGGCTACAGGAAGTGACACTCTGAAATACGCTTCTCACCAAAATCAAAGGACGTGACAATTAGATGGATTAACTGATACAACTAGATGTAACTCCAAGATTAAAGAATCCAAGGTTTTAAAATAACAAAAGAGCGACTCTGAATTGCAGTTTCTTCCCAAACATCCTTACGAGAGAGAATAAGAAAGAAAAAAAAAACAGGTGCACTTTTTACAAAATCAGTCTCACCCACCCACATGGGCAGCTTGAAAATGCAGGAGCCCCGGATTTTGCCCAATGGCCTTGTCTGCAGGTGGGCTTGTGAAAGTGAGCCTCGGAGCCTGGCCTGCAAATGTTGCTTTGCACCAAATGGCCCCCAGATTGTTTTTCGCAGGCTGTGGGAAATGGTTCACACAGCTGTGAAAATCCATCCGTGCAGCCTGTTGGGTACTAAAATAAAAATCAGCCACGGAGGCAGCTGCCTTTTCCTTGGATGCTGGTGAGCTTGACCTCTGAACTCCGCTCTTGCTAGAGGAAGGAGCCAGCTGTAAAAGAGAGGTTAATATCTAGCTAATGGGGTGGAAGGAGGAGAGGAGGAAGGAGGGCGGCTTCAAGAGAGCAGAGCTTTTTAGCAGGTCTCATCTGCAGTGACCACTAAAAGGCTTCCCTGCTGCAGATATAAATCATGCGGCTTATTGCCGTAACGCTTTCTCTGCCTTGGGGATTCTTGGTGTTCAAAGACTGGAAGCCAGTTTATACATCCTTGCAGGTCGAAATTGTGGCCCCTTTCCTGGGTGGTACCACTTCAGGCTGCAAATGGGTAACTACAAGTCAGACCATTGCCTCGTATTTTAAAACATAGCCTTGCACATTACAAAAACACACTGGCAGATTTTTGATTTGAGGTGTGATGGGCCAGCTTTTCCCCGCTTCCTGAAGCCACTTTGCCACCTGCTGCTCAAGCTTTCAGGGTCTGGTTCACCTGCGCTGCAACCCGGGAGCCCAGCTGGGATTATGGCCAACACCTTGCAAGTCTCCCCCAAGTGTGAAGCACAGGTGGAATCCTTCAAAAAGAACCTCTGTGCTCAGGTTGAAGAACTTGTTGCCCAGCATTTCCCAGAAAAGATTGTGGAGCTAAATAATTTTTTGAAGGACCCTGAACTGAATGTCTCAGAACTCATTTCTCTCTGTGCTGAGCTGGATATCCTTGTGCCTGGCCCCAAGAAGGATGAGGAATGCTGGAAGGAAAAGGAAGATGATGGGAAGAAAGAGAAGGATGCCAAGGAATCAGATGATGAGGACAAAGCACTCCCCCACAGCCGTGTAGCCCACAAGATCAAGCTGGAGATCCAGGGCACCAAGGAGAAGGTGAATGTGATCCCTCTGTGGCTGCAGCTCTGGGTTCCATGGATTGAAGACAGCAATAATTTGGGGGCGGCAGTCCAGGAAAAAGTGCATGAGTCACTGCCTTCAGCTCGAACAAAGCTGGAAGGATTCCAAACCCACATTGCCAAGTATTATTCTGAACGGGGCAATGCAGTGTCCAAAGCCGCCAAGAGTCCACTTGTGGGTGACTTCTGGCAATTGGTGCATGAAATTGACCAGGCGGAGTATGCTGAAATCCAATTCATGGTCATTGAACTGCAGTACATTTATGCTGTGGCCTAAGATATTGTCCTGAAGAACTTCGAGAAGATGAAAAAGCTGAGAGACAAAAATGAAGGAATGATCTACTAAGCAACCAACTGGAGACCATGAAGGAAGAGCCTCCTGAGAATGGGAGCTTCCTGTGTTCTTTCTGGCCAGGCAAATTTTTTCTGCTTACGAATAAAGAGATTTTAAATTTCAAAAACAAAACACAACCCACTGGAAATTCAGAAAGAAGGATTCAGTCAATCTTTCTTTTCCCCTAATATGCTTTTTCTCCCCTCCTTTTTAGGCTGTCCTATGGACTTAAACTCTCCTACCTTCAGTTCAGTTTGATCTCCCTTTTTGTAAGGAGGACAAGTAACATTTAGTCAGAGTGAGACTCTGTGAAGAACATTATGGCAGCTTGCTGGGGTGGGGGAATATCCCTCTCTAGTTCATCAGCCATTTCCTAGAACAGCTCTTTCATTATAAAATGCATGAAAATGGTAGCTTGAATGATGCGACTGTAGAGGCCACCAAATTCAGGGACTGAATTCTTGACTGCAAAGAAAACGAGCCTCATGGAAATGCTTTCAGTACCACTCTGCCCATTTGAAATATGTTTCCAGGTTCTATTACATCATGAATACCACACTAGCTTTGCCTGTTAACTTCAGGCCCTCCTTGGACAGTGAAATGGGTAAATGTGTTTAACAAGCCCTACTTTACATGGATCTATGCTGACTGGTAATAAAGTGTTGGCAGTGCTTAATACTTTATTGATTAACTCCCACGTCAGGGTTGACATGATTTTTTTCCAAGGGTCAATGGCAGGCTAACCAGATTGTCCCAGTCCATTTAGACTTTTCAGAGTGTCGTAACTGAGCCTGGGTGACCTGCTGCTCCTTACACTGGTATTTGAAGGGTTATCGATCCATCCTTCATTATGAACTGCTTCTTCCCCATCAAACAATGGGATCACCCACCATCTGCCAGTCCAGATGCCTGTTTGGGTAATGATTCACCCCTAATGGATTTCAAGAAGGAACTTCAGGTTCTCATACTTCCACATGAACTCCTCATACCATATCAAGGAGTGGAAAAGGTCAGTGGAAAAGCCCCCACAAAGGCTCCATCTATCAGTCCCCAGATGCTCCAGCCAAAAGTGTTATGCATTCAATGGTAGATGACCCAGGGATACAGGACCCTGACACAAATCAAGGAAGCTTCAGAAGAGGAGGAGGAGCCTAACTAGGGCACGTGGCCAAAATCTCCTGAGAACCTCCACCATGCACCATCCCCAGAAGCTGTTGGTGAAGAACACACTGCTAACTCTGCTACTGAAGAAGTAGAATCACCTCCCCCCCCACACACACACACATACATCCCATCCCAAACTCTCAGATTGATCTCTCTCTAGGACCCACCCCAGCCTTCAGCATCCCATCTTGACTGCCATAGAAGTGCCAGGGAGTGCAACAAGACCACATCATGAGAAAGCATGACTTAGGGCCAGAGTGATACCACTTTTACAGAGCTAACCTTTCCTAAGGAGGTTTGGGCCATATTTGGAAATTCAGTGTAGCCATGATCTGCCATCATGGTGTATCAGTAAACCAGGAAAAGGGCTGAAGTTAACTTTGAAAACTGGTGGTGCATCAGCCACTCTATGCCCTTTGAAACAGGAAAGCCCCAGGCATTACTGCTTCCCGTGCAAAATGTGAGCAATGAGATTGCCAGACATAGCCTACACTGCAGCTGACGGACAAATGGGAATTGGAGTAACACCACTACAGCTCTGAAAACAGAATGCTATCCCAGTTCCAACTGATGAGAAAGAATGGGGGTACTGGGGTGCAACCTTAAATGAAGTTCCCCCTCGTTAAGCAAGAAGATAGAGATCAATACAGATCGATGAGATGGATTGACTCCATCAAGGAAGCCACGGCCTTCAGCTTGCAAAACGTGAGCAAGGCTGTTAATAACAGGACATTTTGGAGGACATTAATTCATAAGGTCGCCATGCATCAGAAGCAACTTGATGGCACTTAACACAGAGAGATATAGATATCCAGTAAAAGAGTGAGTTGTGTCTCCAGTTTTTACCAGAAAACAACAACAACAACATTGCCATGAGTTCCTAATAAAGCTGCCAACTCTGGCTTGTGAAATCCCTGGAGATTTGGAGGCGGAATCTGGGGAAGGTGGAATTTGGGGAGGGGATGTGATTCCATAGGGTCTACTATCTGAAGCTTCCATTTCCTCCAGGGGAACTGATCTCTGGAGACTAATTATAATTCTAAGAGAGCTCCAGACCCCACTGGGAAGATGGCAACCCTAGTTCCTGACTAGTGCTGGACCCACAGTAAAGAGTAAGGATGTGCCGCCAGATCAAAATGCAAAGAGAATACACATCGTGTTTTAATATAGTTGTTATAATAAATATATAATGTAACTATTATAACAAAAAATGGAAAATTAATGACGAAATTAGAAAATATTTATATTAGTTGGGGGAAGGGGCTATGGCCCAGTGGTAATATGACTGCTTTGCATACAGAAGATTCCAAGTTAAATCCCTGGCATCTCCAGTTAAAAAGAATTGCAGTTGTTGGTGTAGGGAAGGACACTGGTCTGCCAGAGAGCTGCTGCCAGTAAAAGGTACAGAACTACATCGAGAAAGTGATTCAACAGATATGTAAGTGGCAGGGATACCTGCCAATCAGCAGAGCTACACACTTGCACAGACAGATCAGACTTTCTGAAGTGTTGTTTGTAGCAATGAGATGGCTGGCTCACTTGCTCAGGTAGGATTTTGAATTTTGACTGATAATACATTAACAGTGGCTCTTGTTGGCTTGCTATTCTGATGCATCTGGAGCTATGCCTACTAGGATTGTACATACTGGCATACATGCCATGTCTGCTGAGTACTTTGAATACATATGCAGTACATTCAGGGGTCTTTTCGTAGAAAAACAGCTGCAGGAGCTCATTAGCATATGGTATGCTAATGAGTTATTATGCTATTAGCATATGCCACGCCCCCTGACATCACCGGAAGTGATGTCAGAAGGGGAAGCAAAAGGGGGGAGGCATCTTCAAAAGCCTCCCCTTCCCTTCCCCAGCTGGTCTGGGTGGGTGAGCTAAGAGAGAAGGGGTTTAAAGTTTAAACTCCTTCTCATGAGAGTTGGGCCACAGAAGGAGGAAAGAGGGAAGGAAAGAGAGAGAGTAGAGAGAAGGAAAGAAGGAAGGAAAGAGGGAAAGAAAGAGAAGGAAAGGAGAGGGAAAGAAAGAGAGGGAAGAAGGAGGGAAACAGGGAAAGGAGAAAAAAAGAGAGGAGAAGAAGGTGGGGAAGAAAGAAAGAGAGAAGAGAAGAAGGAGGAAAAGAGGAAAAAGAGAGAAGAAAAGGAGGGAATGAAAGAAATTCGGTGGCAATTCAGCCCCATTATATCCTATGGGCCATTGAAGTCAATGGTGAAAACATAGGGTATATTCTGGTGGCTGGAGGGAGGGGTTTGAGGGAGAGGCTCCAAACTCACAGGGTAGCTAAAGGAGCCTCTCCCCAAGATACCCACCAAGTGTCAAGAATATTGGACCAGGGGGTTCAGTTCTATGGGCCCCCAAACAGGTTGCCCCTATTCCCTCCATTGTTCTCTATGGTGGGAAAAAAGTTAATTTTTTCCCACCATAGAGAACAATGGAGGGAATAGGGGCAACCTGTTTAGGGGCCCATAGAATTAGACCCCCTGATCCAAAGTTCTTGAAACTTGGTGGGTATCATGGGGAGAAGCTCCATCAGCTACCCTGTGAGTTTGAAGCCTCTCCCTCAAACCCCTCCCCTCCAGCCCCCAGAATATACCCTATGTTTTCACCATTGACTTCAATGGCCCATAGGATATAATGGAGCTGAAATTGACATTCGGCTGCCTGAAAGACTCCCCGGGACGCCGGCTGGGGGCGGGGCTTGGCTCCTGAGCTCCCGGAGCTGCTCTCCGGTGCGCTCCCCCCCCAAAAGACCCCTGAGTACATTCATTATCATAACACAGTACACAGAGAGAGAGAGAGAGGGAGGGAGGGAGGGAGGGAGACTGGATGAGATGCAACAGATCAGCGATGATGAGGATGGATCTGCGATCTCCTGATATCTTCAATTTCATTTTAAAGCAGCAGTGTTGTTTCCATAGGAGAAATCTCACCATCACCACCTACACTGCTATCTGCCTTGAGGGGGGGGGGGGAGACAAGCACATATATATTTCTCAGTCGGTGGCACTGTTCCAAGGCTCCACAATGCTGCAGAATAATAGCTTAGAAAATTTCTGGAAGCTTTATCATAACTGGACCATGTTCTCCTGTTTTTTTCACTCTCCTAAACTATGTTGCAGAGCTCCTAAGGCACTACCAGGTGTTTTAAACTGATGGCCCATTTAACATTTAATATTTACTGGATAATATTTACTGGATAATCCTGAGAGTGCCTACGTGTGTATGTTGTGAGCATTACCTCCCATTCACATTTAAAGAAAGTGGGGAGGGGTGTCAAGGCCTATTTTTCAACACAAACAGAATGACAGAATGTACCAGCAAGGGGCAATTAACCCTGCCCCCTTATCTCTCTCTCTCTGCTTTGGTTGCGAAAGCATTTTTCACCCAACTTGGTTCACCTCAAGTGTCAGACTCAGATAGGGAGAAAATGTTTCAAGCATGTGCCAGGGTCAGGGTCAGGTGTTTTGCTTAATAGCTCCATCCGTCCCTAGCTTTGGGTGCCAACAGGCAGATTCATAACTAAGATGCCCATTATACTATATACATTGTGTCCTCAACCTGCTTCCTGGGTTGGCAAGTCTCTGCTCAGCCCACTCTGCCAGCGAGAATGCCATTTGCCCATAAAATGAGGACCCTTTCCTCCCACTTGTCTAAAATTTGACAGGGAGGATCTTTCAATAAAGGAAACGATCCCCAAGAATCCTGTTCTAGGTGGTCAGGAAACGAAACAAAAAGGCAGAAACATGTTTCCCACTGAAACCAATAGAAAGAATAAAAAATAGAACAAAGAAAATGGGCATGTCATAATAATGGGGGGGGAGATTTAATTTTTGTTTAAATGAACTGAAAAGAAGTACATCCTTGGAAAGTTTCCTCTGTTGCAACCTGCACTGAGCCCCCATTCTCTGTCCATGGTCCAGAAACCGTGCCTGTCACCCCAGGTTCTTGCAACCTAAATTGTTTGTGTACTCTTGGTTCCCACCTTCTGGCGTCTGTATCTGTTTTTCACCACAAACAAAGGTATTTTCCACAGCCCTGCCAGACCTTATCCTAGAGGAGTGCAATCTATATGACCCTACACTATAAAACCTGAAGAAGTGACTCACAAAAGGTCATCCCCTGTTAGTCTTTAAGGTGCTACTGGACTCTTGTGCTTTTCTATTGCTACAGACAGACTAACACGGCTACCCATCTTGATCTATAAAACCTGGTTTTGTCCTCTCATTACAGAGATCACTGCTGAGATGAACTGCGGGCAGAGGGAAACTCATATTTCCTGCTAGTTATAAAGAGCCTTGGAGATGAAGAGTTACATGCCATCCGCCTACTAAACACAGCATTGAAATTATCAACAGTAATAATAATAGTTGTATGATGGCTTAATAATGTGGACTTTATTAAAGCATTTCAATTCAGTGCCCAGTGGAAACTGCCATTGCAACAGGTTGCCCAGAACTGCAGCTGTAGATATCAAAAACAGGCCCACACATCGCAGAATACAGCAGCTGGCTAGACCGTGGTGTAGCAGTGCAAGCAGTGCATCAGGGAAGGCAAGCTAAGCCAGACTTATTAGACATCTTCATTAATGAGAAGGAGGGAAAGGAAAGAGGAGGTTAATTACTCTTTTGCATCCTGAAGCTGCCAGCAACTTGTCAGACCAGGAGAATCACATCAGAGTCGGTGGGGGAGGGAAAAGAGGAAAAGGAAGGAAGCAGGAACTTGCCCATGGACAGAATGTAGGGAAGGCCATTGCTTCGAGTGCGGAGGGGGAGAGAATGAGCAACCTAGCACTAAATGAGAAATCCTGATGGGTGTGCTTAGAGAAGAGAGGGGGTTAAGGCCCGATCACGAATGGAAATATGCATGGGAGAGTGTAATCTGTGCCCAACAGAGAGGGAGATTCTGCAGCTCAAACCCAATTCTGGTAGTAGTTTCTGGTCATTATTCATGAATGAATGTAGCGCCAGCAATAAGCACGACACTGCACATGCTGACATAAAAAGATAGTTCCCTGCCTTGAGGAGCTTCCAGTCTGAATTGGAAGGGAAGGCAAAGGGAGAGAAGGGAAGAGAGAAAGAGCTGTGGGGGACAAGTGCGGGCGCATGGAGGCTGGCTTCCTTTTGGCAGAGGGACGAGGATGAGAGGCTTAGGACAAGTGTGTCATGGGAAAAAGTGGGTATGGACTTGAAGGTGGAGAGTGAGAAGGTGACAGTCTTAGAGACAGGAGGGGGTTCCAGATCTAGAAGACCTCCTCGAGAGACCAGCCTGGCTCTTACCCTGCCAGTATTATCTATCTGTACATTTTTACCCTGGCTTTTTTTTCCCAAAGAAGCTCAAGATGCGAACATGATTTCATTCCATTTTTGTCCTCACAAAAAAACCTCTGGGCAGGCCAGGAAGAGAGGAAATGACTAGTCCAAGTAGCCATCATGCCTGAGTGGATATTTGAAACCAGGTCTCTCAGGTTCTAGTCTAACACACTAAGCAACTACAGCACACTGGCTTTGTTATCCCACCCTTCCGTCTACTGCACATACAACTCTCAAGTGCCCCTTCTCATCACCCCCAAGACAAACTCATGCGGGAAACCTAAAGGGTGGAGTCAATACTAGCAAGAGTGGTCAGGCTTGGCTAGAGGCAAGACTCAAGGCTGACAGCTTGTTCCAGTGGCTGTTAGAACCAGACTGAGGTCAATTGGAGCACACTCAGCTAGGTCCAACTGGGGCACACTTAGCTAGATCCAGCCAGGCCCTCCCTTCCTAGGGCAAATAGTTCTTCTCAAAGGGCCTGCATTCAAATTTGGAGTCTGGCACTCCTGCAGTGCTCAGCAACTTCCTGAAAGGTCTTCTTGCATCTCCAGCAAGTGGAACTTGTTGATGGTGGCCTTGGAGGCTGTCAAGAGGGGCTCTGAATGCATACAGTGGGGGCAGTACTGACACTGGCCTTTGGATCCAAAGACATTAAGTGGCCCTGGCCCTCCCCCATATAGTATGGGGAACCAGTTCACACATCCCTCTAAGTGCTGAATTGGAGGGGTCAGAGACAATTGCTGCAGCCTGGGCTTGAGCATTATAAAAGGGAGGAGGAATTTCTCCATCATTTACTCTCAAGCAATTCCTCACAGGCCCTCCCCAAGCTGCCGATTTTTTAAAAAAAATAATAATAATACTGAAAAGGGGGGCTTTCTTCTTCCTCTTTGCTGATGCTAGAACTAATGACCACCTTGCAAAGTGGACTATACCTTGATGCAAAATCCACTTACGGAATGTATGGTTGCCCAATCTGGTGATGGTCTCTACATTAGGCGGTTTGACAAAGGATTCTACAAATCCATGGGGGAATTCAGCAGGAAAAGTTTAGTAGACATGATGGCTAAATTGAGCCTCTATGTACTGAGGCAGTATAACTTTGAATATTAGATACTGCCGACAAGCGATGAAAGGATGCCACTGTGACCTGCTTGCGAGCTTCCCATAGAAATGTGGCTAGCCAAAGTTAGAGAAGAAATTCAATGGGGTGGATCTTTGTTCTGATCCAGCAAGTCTGCTCACATAGTGCTGTTTGGCTTCCTCCAGTCCTGAGAGGAAGTGACTCCCAAGAAAAGGCACTGAGAAACTATATAATTTAGAAACAGCCACACACAAAAACCTGCAGACTTTATTCCAGTAAGTTATTGTGCAAGACCCCATGAATCAGTTCCAACTGGGTAGGCAGAATTCTGGCACAGCGGAAAATAATTTGACTGGATGACTGCTCTAATGAGGTTGAAGAATACGTTTACTTAGTTTGATTGTTTAAACCCTTTACAAACTACCCAAATGGGATTATGGGCTTCATCAAACAGCCAGATTCATTGTCCTCAAACATTCGGTTAGTAAAACAGCTGAACCAATGGAAAGTCTCTAGGTTAAAGTTTCTAGTTGTTAAACTGAAATGAAAAAGTGCTGCAGTAACCATTTTGTAGATGCAGTAAATGCAGGTGAACATGAAGGATTGTAGGCCAGGACTCCTGGGTGCCTGGAGGTTTGTCCAGCATTAATTGTAGTTTCTGGCTGGGCCTTTGTTGGTGAATTTTGGTATCGCTTCAGGCAGGAAGTGAATTGTGCTTCAGAAGGGTAATGATGCAGATGCGAAGAACCCTTTTGCATTAATGAACCTCTGAGATCAACTTAATCAAATTTGTGCATCTGCATGAAATCTGATTTTGCTAAATTTGATTTAGATAAATTATGTCGTTTACAATTTGAATTCATTAGAGTTGCTGAATTACTAGAGATGGAGGGTGGGTAGGGATGAGCTGGTACCCCATGGCAAATTCCTGGGGGGAAGTGGGGTGGGGGCTCAGAGGAAACATTGTGTAAAATCCTTTGGCTTTAATTCCCAGTTTGGTAATCCACTCTTAACTAGGGCCATATCTTGAAAGCGACAAAAAGTGACATTGGCTGTGTCCTGAACAAGCTGAGAGATGGGCCCCTGGCTTCTTGACTCCTTGAGCCCCATTGTGAACAACAGCAGAGGTTTCTTGCTCCCCTGGCCGTCGGTGGTTTACCAGTTACCCACAATGAAAGACATACTTGAAGATACCACGTGCAAACAGCAGCAGAGGTTCTCCGCTCGTGCACCCCAGCTATTTATTTTGTTTGACATATTTATATCCCGTCTCTTTATGCAATATCTGAGACAACATAACTGAAAATGATCGAAAACCGCATAATGAAACCAATAAAACGTCAAAGATAAAACAACAGCTAAAACAGTAACAAATAAACGCCTTGGATTAGAACAGGATACAATCTCAAATATCCTGAAGACTGCACAGAGAGTTATTCATTCCTCACTTGAGATAATGTACATCATCTGAAAAAGGGCTCTGCAGAAGTTTCGGAGGGTGGGGGCGGGAAAGACGGTTGAAGCCCCTTGCCAGTGTCTTGAAAGCAATGAGATGCATAATAAGGAGCTCGAAAGGAGCAGGGAGAGAGGGAAGGTGACATGGTATAGCCCGATTTGGAATCGTATTTTGGAAACTAAGCAGGGTCAGTATTTGGACGGGAGACCACAGAGGAAGACGCTGCAGAGAAAGGCAATGGCAAACCACCTTGGCTGATCACTTGCCTTGAAAGCCCATACAGCAGCTGTGACTTGATGGTTCATATGTACAGGGCTATTTTGGGGCAGGAACGCACAGGAACAGAGTTCCGGCTGGCTCCCAAGTTGGCCATGCCCAGCAGGAACTCATTAGCATAACAGGCCACACCCAACAGCAGAAACTAAACTGGACTGGCTACATTAGGGGTGTGTGGCCTAACATGCAAAGGAGTTCCTGCTCCAAAAAAAAGCCCTGGGTTTTGACAACAAACAAGGTAAACAGAATAAGAAGCAAAAGGTGGGTGTGGCTGGATGACCACACTTCTGGTGACATGGGGGTGTGGCCTAATATGCTAATGAGTTGTCCTCAGGGGTGTGGCCCAATATGCTAATAATTTTCTGCTGCTGGGTGTGGTCTGTTATGCTAATGAGTTCTACAAAAAAAGCCCTGCATATGTACCTAAAGGAGCAGGGGCTACACAGCAGACCAGATGAATCCCCTGGGACACTGGGCGTGTCCCTCTCACTGCTGGAGCTCAAAGACCCTCCCTCAGTTTATACTTGCCAGTGATCATGATTACTTGTGATACCCTCTTGGCTGGTAAATGCATTGGGTACTTGCTATAGGATATGGGATATTATAGAACAAGAGGCACAGGCCAAATACTGGCTTCTGCTAAGTAAATTTGGACCTTTCCAGTTTCACAAAAGGGGTTATGTCAAAAAGTTGTGCCATTCCTGGCAGGCCCAGATCCCTCAGTCATTTGGGATTTTTTTGCTTCCAGTGAAAGGATCCACATTTGAATGCTGGTACCAGGAACAGTACATTCCTTGGACAGCAATGGTGACAAACAAGCAAGTTATTGGAGTACATAAAGCCAGACATGCCAT
Organism: Gekko gecko; assembly: GCA_029375565.1. NCBI lineage: Eukaryota > Metazoa > Chordata > Lepidosauria > Squamata > Gekkonidae > Gekko > Gekko gecko. The sequence goes on along the minus strand of JAPDNY010000012.1, from coordinate 50,385,966 downwards.
TAGAAGGAAAAATCATAAAACTGTGATTGACTTATTTTGGCCATGTCATGCAGAAGAACTCACTAGAAAAAGCAATTATGCTTGGATTGGTTAGTGGCAAAAGGAAACCGGGCTGCCAAAGAACATGGTGGTTAGACACCATAAAAGTCGACACCAGCCTGAGCATGGAACTCAAAGAAACAGTACAAGATCGGAAAACATGGAGACTCGAGCTGGCCCATAGAATTGCCAAGAGTCAGACATGACTGAATGGCTAACAACAACCAGGAACAGCAGGCCTTTGGCCTGGTCTTGCCCCTTCTACACAGCCTGGAGTTTTGCCAGGTCATCAAGGAGCTTCCTTATATTTATTGGTTTATTACATTTGTCGTCCACCTTGCTCTGCAATGTGCAGACTCAAAGCTATCTACAGACAGATAGAATGAATGCCATATTATAATCTCGATGGCACCACAAGATGAATAAAGTTTGTCCAGAAATGAGTGGCAGGGGACAAAACCAATTATTCTCCTTCTGGGCAGAGGGAAGAGCTCCCCTTTGCTCCACTAACCCAAGTAACAGACAGACCCCATCTAACTAGCAAGTCTAGACTTGAGTTCAGGAGCACCTTAGAGACAAACAAGATTGGGGGTGGAAAATAAGCTTTTGAGAGTAAAAGTTCCCTTCATCAGGATTTGCAGGGGGAATAAGCTTTCAAGGGCAAAGCCCCCTCCATCAAGTACCTGGAAAGCTCTTGAGCTCTCAAAAGCTAATACCCCCAAATGTTATCAGTCTCTGGTACTACTGGACTGCGATCTAGCTGTTCTGCTGCAGACCAACAGAAAAAGCCTCTATAACCAGAAAGTCTTATCTCAAACTGATTTTTTTTGTTTGACTTTGCTTTTTAACACCATTTTTTTCCTGATGGCACCAAGAGTCCTTTGTCAGAGATCTCAGCCCTCTCACATAACTTCTGGGAACTGTCAAGAGTTTGGAAACTGGTTTACAATCTGCATCTGGTCTACACATAATTATACACAGACACACTTTTTGCAGCTGACTGTTTGGTGCTTTTTTCATTTTACCACCTGAAATTTCTCTGCACCCATGGCCTCTGTGTTTAGTCCTCCTGCATGACAGAGGTAATAGGCACCCAGCCTAGGCTAGACAGTGACAGCCAAATGTTTAATTGTACGTCTGCCTTATTGGTATGTGTAAAAGGGAAGTGGTGCAGAGCTTTAAACTGAAAGATGTGAGTGGAGATGGGGAACTAAACCCTCCCCATCCTTAGAATACCCACGAGCTCTGTTCTGTTTTGACATCTAAGTATTCAGCTACTGTCCCACTTCTCTACTTGGCAATGTGCCTCTCTCCTGAGTATTCCTGACTCGGAAGGTTTTTCCCACTTGTCTCAGGTATTTCTACTGCCACCAGCTGGTCAGTTAGATTATTACAACTAAGAGTTCCTGCACCCCAGCAGTCCATTCACAATGGCATTTAAAGGCTCTACGTATTGCCCACATCTCCTGCAACCCAACTACTAGTTACCATGGGGTTGGCTTGCCACACTTGCATACTCCCGCAGAGATAGTGATCTAGCAACCAACCACCTCCTTCCCCCTGGCACACGTTTCTTTAGATACCATGCTCGAATGGTGGAGGTCCATGTACTATGGAGAACAACTACCACCATTAAAAATATAAAATGATTTATTGAAAAATGAAAGTCCAGACACATACTCTGTACAGCAATGGATCAAGCAAGGAACAGAAAGAAATGGTGCAGACATACAGTACACTGTCCTTCAGCTGTACAACTGCCCTTCCTGGTGTTATTCTATGGCAGGCTTTCAGAACTTAGGAGTTACAGCATTCAAAAAGTTCCCAATTACCTTTGTCTGGGCTGCTGGCCCTTTATTAGTTCCACATGGCAACAGCACCATTAAGACAGAGCTCCAGTGAGAGACCTCTTTCTTCCAGATATCATCAGCCAAAATGGACCCTGAAGATGAATTCCACTCCGCTCATGTCTGGGCAATTTATTGCCTCTCTCTCTGCCTACCTCTCTGTGCATCATTCATTCTTTTCCTGTTTTTTCCAAAAAGAGATACTGTCTGGAAATTGGCATTCCCAAGTTTCTGTCTCATCCAAGGTGTCACACTCTGCCAGGGTGTGCAATAGTCCTTTGATTGTTCTCTGCTAGCTAGCAAAATTTGCATATCCAAGCCTTTAGTAATGGGGGCTTGGAGGAGCCATCAAGTGGATAAAGGTGCTTGGGAGCCATTAACTTATCTCCTGTTTCCTATCCTTGCGCAGAGAAACTTCATAAAATGAAGGGGGTTATAGTAGCACCCCCAAATGAAACACATTTCTTCACAAGGTCTATTGACAGGTTGTTAGCCATGATAGCGAATCAAAACATCAGAAGAAACATGGTGTAGTGATAAGAGTGCTGGACAAGGATCTGGGAGACCCTCATTTGAATCCCAGCTGTGCCATGGAAGTTCACTGGGTAATCTTCGGCCAGTCACTCACTCTCTCTCTCTTGACCTAACTGACCTCAAAAGGTTGCTGCTGTGAGGATAAGATGGAGAGAGAACAAGGTTTTAAGCAGTGTTGGATGACCCTTGGGGACAAAACCAGGGTATAAATATCTAAATAAATAAATATGCACGTGACTCCTAGTTGTCAGGAGTTGTCCAGGGGAGAGACTCTGTGCCTTCATGTGTTGCTTGTGAGCTTCCCAAAGGCAATCTGGCTAAGAACAGAATGCTGGACTAAAGGGGTCTGGTTTGGTCTGATCTTGTAGGGCACTACTTAGGCACTTGCTTCCCCACAGTCTGTCATTAGTGATGCTCACACACCTGCCAGTTTGGCTTATGTTCTGCCTGTCAGTCATGATGAGCATGGAGCCAATTTTTCATCAGACAATTTGGCTGTTCAGGAGCACTTCAAGCCCATTCAGTAGGTTATTTTCCGAGTACTGAAACGGAGCAGTACAGTGCCATCAGCTGCATTTCATGGATGTGTCTTCTCACACAGATCAGTGATGGACCTTGTTTCCCCCACATGCACTATGGAACTATCATCTCTGTATATTGTTTCACAAGCAATTATTTCAATAGTGAGCAAACCAATCAGTCATTTATAAATAATGTGTTTTTAAGAAGCATTAGCATTTGGTGCTCATTTTAGTTCATGTTACTGATATTTCATGCATGTGAGTTTTCACACAGCATAATGGAATATGTATAATTACTTTACTCTTACTTTATTTATAGTCTGCCTTTCTCACTGGGATTCAAGCTGGATTACACAATCTCTCCTTATAAATATTTTTCTTTTGGTTTCGCAAGATTCCATGTGCTCCCATTGGCTGTAAAATGCCCTCCCTCAGCCATTGGCCCATCAGCCGCCACTCAAGAGTACTCGCGTGCCATTGGCCGGGTGCTGGGTCTGCTCCTCTACCCCACCCCCTCCCCTCCCCTGGCAGACAGCTCTCTCTCCTGAGGAAGACAGTTCTCTTGACTCCTGTGAGGGATTGTCCCCTCAGTGGCTGTTGGTGGGCAGCCAAGCTTGGTTCTGTGAGTAAAAAAACAAAGGACTTTCAGCATAACCCCCTCCCCCGCCCATAACCCCCTCCCCAGTGGCCACTTTCCTGTCAGAATAAATGGGAAAAGACTCTTTCTCCTGCTTAGCTTCAGCAAGGCCAGCTGGCTAATGAGGTGAGCCAGCGACCATCAAACCATTTTCTTCAACTCCCCGCGGTGCGGCTGACTTTCCCCTAGGGCTGCCATTCTCCAGGTGGGACCTGGAGATCTCCCACTGTTACAATTGACCTCCAGATGACAGAGATCAGTTCCCCGGGAGAAAATGGTTGCTTTGGAGGGTAGACTCTATGGCATTATACCCTGCTGAGTCCTTCCACATACACCCCAAATGCTGCCCTCCACAAGATCCACCCCCCCAAATCTCCTGGTATTTCCCTAATCAAAGTTGGCACCTGTACTTTCTCCTCTGTCAGTAAAAGGCCCTTTCCACACCTATGTTGGCCTTTGGGAGAAAATTCATTGGGCCCAGTCCTGATCAGGTTGCCAGCTCCAGGTGGGCAATTCCTGGATATTTGAGGGATGGAGCCTGGAGAGGGTGAAGTTTGAGGACGGGTGGCACCTCAGACAGGTACAATGCCATAAACTCCACCCTCCAATCCAGCCATTCCCTGATGGGGAACCATTGTTGCCAATCTCCAGGTGGGGGCTGTAGATCACTCCAAATTACAACTGCTCTCTAGGAGGGATGGGGAAGGAGATGGAAAACTAAAGGTAGGTTGATGGTTGGCTGGGAGGGAGATAGGGTTGTCAACTCCAGGTTGGGAAATTCCTGGAGATTTGAGGGGTCGAACCTGGAGAGGGTGAGTGTTGAGGAGGAGTGGGACCTCAGACAGGTACAATGCCATAGACTCCATCCTCCAAACCAGCCACTCCCTCCTGGGGAACCACTGTTACCAATCTTGGGGGTGGGCTGGAGATCACTCAAAATTACTACTGCTCTTCAGCAAAGATCAGTTCCTCTGGAGAAAATGGTGGACTCTGTCATTATACCCTGCTGAGATTGCCACAGCAAATTGTCACGGAGTGCCCAAAGCCAGGGCACTCTCCCAGAGCCTCTTTCTAGAGCTCATTGTATTTATTTCCACAATGGGCCTTATTCCTAGTCTATATATAATTTTGAATATGGCCCTAGATATGGATTGATAAATTCACAGAACCTGGTCATGTAAAAGGATGAGAGATACTTCTGCAGACTTGGGAGGACACCCAGGGTTGCAAAATGGACCTCCTGGCCTCCCAGCGACACCGCTGGACACCGGGGGCTGTTTTGCTGCCCCAGAGGAAACCGGGGCAGGAACAGTCATCACAATGCAGTGTGTTGCGATGTGGGTGGGGGGTGGAGCCGGCCCTGTTAAACGGCTGGGCTCCACTCCCGACAGACAGTTGGAACTCGTGCTTGCCCACCCTCCCGCCCTGTTCTTAGTGTAGCCTGTTGCTGGCCACCTAGTGGGGCCAGGTAGGAATTTTTCACTTCTACCCAGGATTGCCTGAAAGGGTGGAGGTGTTTTTGCCTACCTTGCACTGAGAGCAGTGGATTGAATAGCTGATTATGGTGGTTGACATATAAATAGATTGGTCACTTGGCAGGTTTCTGCAGGCAAAGAAATTGGAACTCGTGAGCAGCTTACAGCATTTTCCCGTTAGGGAACAGGGGGTCATCAGGAACTGCCTTTGGATTTTAGGGCCCAGGGTGGGGAATGGTGATCACCTCCGGGAACCTCTTAGGATAAGGCTCCTCTCTGCAAGATCCAACTAACAAGTTATGAAAATAGATGGAGGAGTCCCTCTGATTTGAGTTGCCAAGCTCCCCTCCCCCACACCAGGGACTCTCAGGCTGGGTAAGAGCCCTGGATGGGCCGGATTCAGGGGTAGGCACACCTAGGTGGCAGCCAGTTTTGCTGGGCTGCTGGTCATGAGCCAGACTGATGGCTCAAGACTGGAGCTGGGTGACCCATCCATGAAAAGGGCAACGAGGCTGGTCAGGGAGTGACACTTGCCTTGCCTGTTCCATGCTCGGTTAGTTGGTCCCTTGTTGCAATGTTATGTTAAATAGATAATAAAGTGGCCCTTAGTTATTTCCAAACTGTTGTCTGTCTCTTTGTTCCGACTTGGGGGGGGGAACCTTATACATTAAAAACACTGGGGGAAGTGTTGTCTGCAGCACAGACAATGTAAAAACAAAATGATTCTTGGCTGCCATTGCAATGGCAGGCAATGGAGAAGAGAGCTGCCAATAGCAAACAAACTGGGCAGGCAAGGAGAACAGGTGGGCAGGCAAGGGGGACCTGCTGATTGGCCAGGGAAGAAGGAACAAGGTGGATGAGAATGGAAACCACTGCCAACCACAGAAGGAGCTGGGTGGGCTGCGAGGTGGCCTGGAGCAACACAGCTATGTCAGTCTGTGCCAGAAACAGAAGGCTAGCAAGTTACAGCAGCCAGGAGGAAGAGAAGGAGGTGCTGGAGGCTGAGGTTCAGGGATCAAGGCACTGCAGCTGGAGCCAACAGAGTAGCGTGGATGCTGTTCCAGCAAAGGCTGAAGGTGAAATGAGGGCTAAAATACAAGGAGGTGGGCGGCTTAAATACAAGCAGGCTGCAGGTAGTTGAAGGTGCCTTGTCTGGTTACTGCGGTGAGTACTGCGAAAGGGTTGAGGCGTTTCCGGGCTTTGAGAGGCTTGAGGGGTTGATGGATGAGAGACCTCTGCTTCAGTGGTGAGCTCTGGGGTAGAGGGTTCAGGATCCAAGTCAAAATGAGAAGCCACAGCTGTACCCCAGGTTGAGCAGGCTGACTCAGAATCTTTGGGTTCCTCCTGCACATCAAAAGAGGCTCTTAGAGGTATCTCAGCTGCCTCCTCCTGTGGTGGTATTAGCTGCCCCATTGCCCCCTCCTCTAAGTCTCTGGCCTCTTCATCTGCTGAGATATCCATACTGTGGCCCATAACACCATGCCCTCCTGAAAAGTTTACTCTGTACCCCACCCTGGTATAACTTAATTACCTGACCAACCCTTCTGTGATCTGGGGGGTGTCAATTTCACCTACTACCTGGATGTAAAACTGGCCTGTAAGGCAGAAGGCAATGAAACTCGGCCTCCGCAGTTACTCTGCAGCTACAACCTTCTTCAACAGCTGCTCAAGTCAAACATTGGTGAGGTCAGGAGAGGCAAGGCTCAGCTCAAGATCATTGTGCCTGTTAGAAACTTCACGCTCACCTGCCAAACACTTCCCCTGTAAAGTTCACAGCCCCTCGATCCCTGATCTCTTTGTATTGGTGTTTTTATTCCACCCTTCTTCTTCCAAGGAGCTCAGGGGCTACACATAGGAGTCTGCCACTTTTCCAGATCCCGGTCCCACTTTTAAGCACTGGGCTGCAAGCCCATGACACCAGGGGTAAAAATCAGGCCCATTCACTCACAGTTTCATACGTGAAGAAGGAAGGCACTTTGGACTGGATCCAACTAACAAGTTATGAAAATAGGTGGAGGAGTCCCTTTGATTAGGGTTGCCAAGCTCCCCTCCCCCACACCAGGGGCTTTCAGGCTGGGTAAGAGCCCTGGATGGGCCGGATTCGGCCCCCAGTCCTTAGGTTGACACCCCAGCCTGAGAGCCCCTGGTGTGGGGAGGGAAGCAGGAGGCTGCTGGGGGGGGGTGAGCAAGCACATGTAGTGTGTGGGGGGGTGTGGTTGAAGCTGTCAAGAAACGGAAAGGTAATGCCTAAATATAACATATATGGGCATATGTGGGGTTCTATGGGTATGCCACTGAAGCCCCACCCCTCCCTCAAACCCTCAGCCTCCTCAGGCTCCACCCCCAAAATCTCCAGGTATTTCCCAGCTCAGCACTGACAGCCCTGCCTTTGACCAGCCAAGAAGGCTATGCTGGGGGTTATGGGCCTGGCATGAACAAAGGCCGTCTGGCCCAGGGGTTCTAGCAAGGAAGAGAGTTCAGAAAACTCCAGTAAAAACTCTGCTGGGTCCAACCCATTGAAAACAAGGGTAGCTGTCCCCATTCTGTCTAGCTTGGTCCAGACTCCCAGCAGGAAGCTGCTTGTAAGGCTGCGAGTCATAAAGCAGCACCGACCAACCGCCGATGCTCCTCCCGGCAAGCGGAAAGTGTGAGGCGTCTGCAATCTGCCACCAGCAGCTTTGTGAATTGAGCTCTTGTTTCCAGGGCAGGCCCAGAGCTGTCCTTCCGAGGAATCTTCCAGGCCCAGCCAAGGCTTTTCTCTCCCCCCCTTCTTTGTAACCCCCCTCCTCCCTACAGCCACGCTGCTCCCCATTTGCAACACCAAGGAGCTAATTACCAAACTTGCGATTCTGAGCACAGCCAAAAACTGGGGAGGGTCACGAATCAACTTCCCGGCGCTGTCCCCGGCAGCCGCTTCTCCTGCTGCTCTGAGGATCTGCTTTTAATGAGCGCGGCTCTAATCAGGGGCTGCTCGTCACAGAGGCCATCAAAAGCAAACCTGCCTTTCTCTATGCTAATAAAATCATTAACGACACAGCACCATCAAAAGGACGGAGTAAAAGAGGGGGAGGGAGGATTCTTAGCCGCAGAGAGATCATTGGATGAGCTTCATGCAGACCGAGGCAATTCCCTCCATCCCACAGGCTCAGCGCATACATCCATAGATAGCTGAAGAGCCATGTTCGCACCTCTTTGCCGACTGAAGCCACTCTCCACCATACATAGGAAAGGAGCCCCCCCCCTTGATGGGGAAGAGAGTCTTCAGTGGGAGAGGCACAGGTGCTCCCCTTCCAAAAAGGGGGTCCTTGCAGTCCCTCTTTGATTAACCAGCCCAGTGTCAATTTATATCAGGTGTGGGACATGCACCAAACACTTTCCCCAGGCACAGTTCTAAGCAGTCTGGCATTTCACTTGCAATCTTCTTTACCTGTGTGCCAGTCACTCTGCATGCACCACCAGGCACACCTGTGATTTAGTGCCCAAAAGAGGATTTGTTGCCACAGGGCCGTAGCCAGTGGTGGGGCTTTGGGGGGCAGAGCCCCCTATCATATCTTCAAAGCCTGCCACCCCAGTCTCCCCCTTTAATCCAGAAAAATATTACATGCTTTATATTAGCCATTTCGGCCACGCCACACCATCCCAAAGCATGCATGAGCTAACCGGCGTCATTGATTCCTTCCTGGCTGGCTCCCTTCCTCCTTTGATTGGCCGGTAGCCAGGCCTACTGCCGAGCAGCAACGGAATGTCTTCAAGTGGTGGGGGGGGGCCACACGCAGCATTTCTCCCTCAGTCATCCGAGGGGCTTGTTTTTCCCCCAGCATCATCTTAAGGGCTCTGAATTTTGTTACTAATGGTGCATGCAAAAGGAATAGGTGGCGCATGGGAGCACAGCATTCTTAATGAGACAGCAGATGCCTGCATAAGAAAGTGCTTTGCCCATGCCCCATAGAAAAGGGCTTGAAGCGGAAAGCCTCTTGTCCCACCCCACCCCACCCCACCCCACCCCACCCATGAGAGCTTCATGGCTGAGGGGGAAGTCTCTCTAATCCAAGCCTGACACTCCTAATCATGGCCACATTCTGGCTCTCATCCCCCACCTCCATGTTCAATTTCCTTCTGCTGGTCTTTCAGCCTCACAAGCGTGTGCTGGGGATACTCAGACACCCTCTGGCTCAGCTCACTCCTTGCCTGCCCATCACAAAGAGGGAGCTGACCCCTCAATGGGCTGTTTGGCAGCCTCCAAGGGGCCCAACCCTGTATATTCGGCCACTCTTTCTGTGGAACGTGGTGCAGCACTGCTGAACCTGCATTTCCACACATTTGTGTTTATTTACGTCCTGTCTTTATCCCTATTTGGGACTGCCCACTGTGAAGTTGTGGTATCTTTTGTATGTACCTTACCTCCTCATACTGAACAATTAGTCCCAGTTTGGTGTAGCGGTTAAGTGTGTGGACTCTAATCTGGGAGAACTGGGTTTGATTCCCCACTCCTCCACTTGTAGCTGCTGGATGACCTTGGGCAAGCCATAGTTCTGTCAGAGCTTTTATCTCAAGGACAGTTCTGAAAAGAGCTCTCTGAGCCCCACCTACCTCACAGGGTGTCTGTTGTGAGGAGGGGAAGGGAAAGGAGTTTGTAAGCCACTCTGAGTGAAGGGCGGGGTATAAATCTAATCTCCTCCTCCTCCTCCTCCTCCTCCTTCTCCTCCTCTAAAGGTAAAGGTAAAGGTTCCCTTGCTTGAAAGCCAGTCGAATCCAACTCTAGGGTTCCGGTGCTCATCTCCATTTCAAAGCCGAAGAGCCAGCACTGTCTGAAGACGTTTCCGTGGTCATGTGGCTGGCATGACTAAACACCAAGGTGCACGGAACGCTATTTACTCCAACTGGCAGTGGCCCTTCAGGGCATCAGGTGGATGTCCTGCTGTCTGACTAGACATGTCAGGGATTGAGTCTGGGACCTGGTGCACACAAAGCATGGACTCAGGCTTGGAGCTATGGCTTATTCCCTGCATACACCCACTCTGAATATTTAGAACCCCATGGGACATGCTGCAGACTTGCTGTTTCTCCATCTCCACCAGTGCTGTTAAGTACTACATTCTAAAGTCAACAACATGACTCTTCACAAGCGCTTGAAGTTTGCCACTCAAATTTTAATGCATAAACTTTGAATTCAGAATTCTGCTTTGCATTTTGAATACCCCTGCATTCAAATGCTTTAGACACGTTTGCATCTCCTGACGGTTTTGGCAGACATCAAATCTAAAATCTCATCAGCTGCCAAATCCTAAATGCAGTTTTGTATCAGCCCATCTAATATTGTCAAATAATAAACACTAGGATGTGTCAAAGTCAAAATACTGTCAAAGACTGAAACTAAATATATACAATGCCAAATATCCAATGTCTGGTGGATGTTTAGTAAATTTTCTAGCACTCAAGAGACTATGTGAAGAAGATAAGAAATCCAGATACACTGAGGAGGACTCCAAGAAGAGCTCTCTGAGTTCAGCTCTGCTATAGTCTCAAGACATTTGGGGTGGGCCTCTTTGCTCCAGCCTGACATCTGGGAGTTGTGTTGTATTTTTAGCAGGAGCAACATCTTGCCTGCTATTATAAAAATACATAAGAAGCATTTTGATGCCTCTGATGTCCGTTGCCTGGATTTGATTATTCAACTTTATGCCATTCCCAGAAAGATTTGGATATGTGCTTCCACACGCTTCACTTGGAACTGGCTCTAAAAACAAGAGATAAGGATGGAAGAATATGAAAGAAGAGGGAAGTGCACAGAAGATCAGGGGAAATGCTTCAGCTTCTCTGTTCAAGTCATTTATGTTATCTGTCACTTAAGAACCCACGAGAGGAATTTTGATTTTGCACAGATACGGCTCTGAGTAGAATCAGGGCACTTCTGCACACGAGGTTCTCACATGGGGCTAAACCTGAATCAGTTTGACATGTGGATCAACATTGACCAGAATGTCCATCAGTTATTTTTTTAAGGTTCAGCATGTGCTCCTCCACTGAAGTGATACCACAGGAGAGCACACTTAAGAGTTCTCTCCTCAGCCTCCACTGATTCACACATGGGGTTATTATGGTGTTCACCAGTCATGCTGTGACCAAAGTATAATTCCTCACTTTGGAGTATGAACCTCAATGGCTCATAATGCTCATCTTCAATATGAAGTGAGCGATACAGAGACAGTGTTGCAGGCACTGGTGCACACATAATTTCCCCAGGGTGTTTGACAGCCATACTGAGGACATCACATGCCTGGAAGAAAACGCATTTCCCAGGATGCCTGGTATTTCCCAGGTTGCCACAGCAATATTCATTCCAGATGCCAAGAAGCTGGAAGGGGACTAGAAGAGAGAATCCCCCCATCAGTGCCAGTGCTGCTAGAACAGAACAGCTGTTGCCTCTGCAACCAGTAGGTATGGGGATAGGAGTTCATGGGTAAAGGGCTTGGGGGCTCGATGGAATTGAGGATTCACAGGAAAGTTTGAGAGGTCAGTCAAGGAAGGGCAATGATGAGATTTAGAGATCCCAAGAAGAAGATAACCTTTCCTCAAGCATTCTCCAAATATGCCTGTTACTGCTGGCTCTCTTTCAGATCAGTCCTGGGGGAGTTACTGAATTATAGTACTTCCAAAATAGATGGAAAGCTGGAATTTGGTACATGTACAGTCCAAGCTGTCAATATTATGAGAGAAAATCTTAAAAGGGGGCATTGCTAATAGTCAAAACCCTGTCTTAAAACGTGCATAGAGCAAGCCTAGCCATATTTTCATGGAATTCAGGCTTGTAAGAGTCCCAGCCCATCCCTCACCTCTATACATAAGAACACTGTGGGATTTGTGAGTGGGATGTGCAGCAACAGATTGAAAAGTAAATCTGAGACAAACTGCACATGTGGTTAGAGGGGGTTTCTCCTGCAACATCTTAACAATCTTTCTATTGTGTCCTGAAGGAGAATATTCTCCACTGGTTCAGCAACCGTGTTCTCTTTTCCAGCAATGGAGGACAATTCTGTGTGCCAACAGAGCACCCCATTTTTCTGGCCTGGGGAGATGCCCAATTTCGTGGCCCATTAATACAGCTTTCCTTTTCTGCTTGTGCACACATAACAATTATTTGAGAAATGCAAAAAAGGAGAGGAGGGTGCTTCTGAAATTAATTACTTTCCAACTCATTTGCTCCGAGAGCTACACTGGGAACACATGAAGAATTACAACCTTAATTAGAGAGTAAACGACCCCTAACTCATAACAATGGTCTCCTGGCTTGGGGAACCATTTGCTAACAATAATGAAATGCATCCAGCTTTATTGCAAAACCTAACAATGGAAGGCAGAGCCACACACACAGAGATTTGAAATTACTTTCAGTGGGGAGGGGGGAGAGAGCAGGGAAGGATCTCCCACAAAACTTTTTGAGGATCAATCCTTGTTCCTTGGCATTGGGTACTGAAGGGGACATGTGATACAAACCATGTCTACTCAGAAGTAAGTTCTTTGATGTTCCATGGGCCTTCCTTCCAGGTAAATATGCAAAGGACTGCAACCCAAGGCAGACTGCCAGAGACAACTGTGCTTGAATGGCAGTTCTTGATACCCCAACAGTGTTGTTCTTTTCCATGTACTGGAGGGATTGTACTGATTTTCTGTACCAGGGACTGTACTAAACTACCTGCTCTTGTTCCAGCTGCAGAGACAAATGTCTTCAGACACAGAGCTCACACAAGTATCAGGAAAGGGAAGCCAGCCAGGAAGCCACAGGCCAGTCACCGTTTCTCTCAGCTTGACCTAGCTCACAGAGTTTTTCTGAGGCCCCATCCACACTGAGCATTTGCCCCGCTGAAGGCACGGGAGCCCTGCGGACTTTCTGTGCGCGTTCATACGAGCACATCTGGGAGGCGTAGGGCTCCCGTGGCCAACCCGCGGCTTCCCTCCGAAAACGCAGAATAAAAAACTAGTAGGTCCGAGGTACTAGTTTCTGGAAACCCTGGGGCAAAGGCTGGCGTCTGATCGCGGGAGCGCCGGTATCCCACGGCTTCTGATGCCCGCCCATGTCCCCGGGGTTTCCGGATGTTGTAAGTTTCCCTGGGCTGCACACCAACGCTGGACAGCACATGCGCACACACAAGTCACCAACAGCGGCCCGCCCCCCCCAATGGCGCATGCACACTTCGCACTTGCGTGGTCTGCTGTGCTGCTGTTTTGCCACGCTACAACAGCGTGGTGTGATCGCGGCGCAGAGCTGGAGCGTGGCAACCCGGTGGTCCGTGAGATCGGGCTACCACGCCTTATTTAGCTCCGGGGCAAACTGCCACGCCACTGCCACGCCTCTCCCCCGCGTTTTCTGGCCCGTATGACCAGGGCCTGAGATCGACAACAGAGCCAGGCATGTCACCATGAATTCCTTGAAAGAAGAGTGGGAGAAAAACACAACTGGCAGATCCCTCCTGCATTCTCAGCTTAGAAGCTGGATGCCTGAATGGGGCCTGACTGTTGGGTAGTAGAAATCGACTTGCCTTTGGACATGGGACAGCCACATTGAAGTCTGTTCTTAGCCATGAAGTTCAACCTAAGAGGCCTTGAGCAAAATACACATTTTCAGCCTTCTCATGCTCCTAAAGTTGTTGTGAGAGAAACAGTGATCAAGTTAGGAACTGTTAAAAAAAACACACACTGAAAACTCCGGTGGCATCTATAAAACCTATGGCTTGCCAATATACCAGTTTGAGCTGTCCAGTTCCAAAGTCATCTAAGCTTTTTCTTAATGAGGACCACTGACCCTCTAAGCCAGGAATGGTCAGCTACCAAATGTTCATAGACATTCTCCTAAGTACATCTAGTTCAGCATTGGTTTCCTGCCAGGTGCCTCCAGGAAGACCAAATTCATGACGTTAAGCAGGAACATGAAGCCTATAGCAGCATGGTGTAGTGGTTAAAGTTGTTGTACTAGGATCTGGGAAACCCAGGTTTTAACCCCCACTCTGCCATAGAAGCTCACTGGGCGATCTTGGGCGAGACACTCTCAGCCTAACCTACCTCACAGGCTTGTTGTGAGAGTAAAATGGAGGAGGGGGAATGGTGTGAGTTGCCTTGCATGGTGGGATATAAATAAAGTACATAAAATAAATAAAGCCAAATGTAGCTGAGTAAATAACCAAATCTGTCTAAGTTAAGGTATGTTGGAGGGGTTGGGGGCATGGTAGAAAAAGCAGTAATGTGAGAGGAATAGCAGGGAATAGGATTCAAGGGCTTCTTAGAGATGCTTTCCAGAAAGGGGAATGATGGAGGTGAACAGTTGCCAGTCATTCTAAGTGTGCATCATGTCCAGACTTATGCCTGTGCAGAAAAACAATCACAGAGGGTGCTTCTGTGTATATTTCCTACTTATCATGAGCTTTCGTGGGTGCCCCTTCTTAATAAAGGACTCACAACAACCAGTGTTTGCATTGCAGAAACTTTATGGATTATTAATCAGCACATCAATTATCAGTAACATTATGTTTGGTTGGTTGGTTGGTTGCTTCATGCATACCCTGCCTTTCTCCCAAACTGGGAGCCAAAGCTGCCTACCTGGTTCTCCTCGTCTCCATTTTATCCTCACAAAACCCCTGTGAGGTCGGTCAGGATGACAGCATGTGACTGGCTTGTAACGTTTCAGTTATTATACTGGCCCTTTGTTGATCTCTTGCTCTGAATCTTGTTGTCGTTTGGCTCTTTAATTGCAAAAGGCTGCTGATCCCTGGCATAAAGGAATCATGCCTTTCCTGCAGTTTGTCCCCAGCATCTTTTTGTATATTGCCTCTGTACAAGAAGGCTCCATTTGGCTATCACCGTCTATTGCTATTGACCAGCCTTATCCACACATGTGCTTAGTTCTTTCTTAAGATAGCTGAAACTAGTGGGGCATCATTACATCTTGGGGGAGGGAGTCATATTATCCAGACAGTAATTGTTGGGTGTGAAGGTTGTCAGACCTCTAAACCTTGTTGGAAAGGGTCCTCTTTAACAGGGGTCTCCAACATGGTACCTGTAGGGGCCATGGCATCCACCAACACCTTTCCTGGTGCCTGCCAAGTGCTTTTAGAAAATGGGCAGGGCCAAGTGAAGCTTTTGCCCAACAAGGCTCTGGATTGGTCTTTGGAAATTTGACTGGCTGTGGAGATTTTTTTAAAAAACAACAACACACATTTTATCAAATTTTCAACTGTTGACGAGAACACAAGAAGTTCAAAACAACAACATGACATAAACCAACACTATAACCATATAGAATATATTACAAAACTGTAATACAAGAACAACAATATGTAATAGGAACAAGTACAATAAGAAAACATAGAAGGTAAACAGTTAACAACAGTAATGCGAAAGGTCGTGGTTGACCCTACCTTCAGAAGCAGCCATAAGAACATAGAGAAGCCAATGTTGGATCAGGCCAATGGCCCATCCAGTCCAACACTTTGTGCCACACAGTGGCCAAAAATATCAGGTGCCATCAGGAGATCCACCAGTGGGGCCAGGACACTAGAAGCCCTCCCACTATTGACCCCCCCCCAAGCACCAAGAATACTTGCCCCAGAATCCCTATCTATACCTTGTGGCTAATAACCACCGATGGACCTCTGCTCCATATATTTATCTAATTCCCTCTTGAGGCTGTCCATGCTTGTAGCTGCCACCACCTCCTGTGGCCGTTCTGTGGCAGCCGTTTTGTGGCTGTGCCCACCACAAGGTGTCAGAATTCTAAAGGTGCCCATGGGTTCAAAAAGGTTGGGGATCCCTGCTCTTTAATAATGTTGCCACCAACTGGCAATGAGACCATCACAGGGGTGGAACATATTTACATAACCATCACATCACATACATGCTAAATATATCAAAAATCCAAAAAGGAGATATACTAATATTTCTAAAAATATAGAAAAACAATTTCCCCCTATAATAGGAAAGCCTTTTCCCTCCTCTGACTGAAACTGGGGATCAAAATGTGAGGGATCCTCTAGGAGCCTGGTAAAATTGCTTTCTGGGCAGGCAGGTATCCACATGGTGTCACTAAGGCTGCCAACCACCAGATGGCACCTGGAAATTTCCCAGTCTTACACTTGATCTCCAGACAACAGAGATCAGTTCCCCTGGAGAAAGTGGCTGCTTTGGAGGGTGGCCTCTATGGCATTATGCCCTGCTGAGATCTCTTCCCCCCCACCAGAAATCTCCAGGTATTTCCCAACCCAGAACTGGCAACCCTAGGTGGCACCCTAATCAAGCACTATAAAGATCACTTGGAGCTGAGATAGCCAACTGGTGAGCGGGGTCATCAATTGGCTACCCCAGCTCCAAGTGGTTTCTCCAGTGACATGTCTAGGGAGGGTGACATCCGCTGGGGGAACCCAGGGCTTCAACGGTGCCTTCCCTCCCCCTCTCCAACAGCCTGTACATTCTTAATTGGCAGAATTAGCAAGTTTATTTGAAGAGTTCTCAACTCCTCCGAGTCTAATTTCCTGCCCTATAAATAATACATCAGCAGCAGCAGTAGCCAGCGCTTCAAAGCCGATGAATATTCCAGATTGCCGTCACATTGTGAAGAGCCCTCGCAGAGTTTTTCCCTCCAATGTCCCCCCAACAGCACCAAACCATTTCTCACATCATCTGATTAACTCGGCATGTTAGAGGGATGGAAATTGGAGAGGAAGGCTTTACCTCGACAGGTGAGATCACACCTTTTGATGAGCGCTGTGGATGTGAGAGAGCACAGAGCCCACAGGAATAAGTGCCAGATTCCTTCCTCCAATAAACACATTTTTTTACATACAAATGACTGTTTGAAAACAGGCCGCTTGGAAAAAAAGTTCAGTGCCCTGAAATGAGGGTGCTGAGTCATAAGACCCTCTTCCCCAGAAAGATGAGCCAGTCTAATTAAAATTTCCCTCAGAAATGTTTGGGTGTTTGGAACCTCCATATTCATCCCCATTTTTTTCTATAAACTTCAGCAGCAATTATAATAGCAGATCATCTTATCCAGCGCACACGCTCTGCAGAGAGCTTCTTCCACAGGTTGGGGTTTTCAGATGGACCTTTCATGCTGATAAGGGGCAGGTGAGGTTCTCAGAACAGGTTGACTAAAAATTCCTATTAAACGTTTCCCTGGGTCCCCAGGTATATCCTCTCTGAGAAGCTTTTTAAAATATATTTTGGAACATTTATAGTCCATATTTCTCCCCCAGGAGGTTTGAGGTAGATTATGATGACACATTAAAACATACCCCTGGTTTTATACACCACCATCAATCAACAATAACTAAAATGCTGTATCTTACAACACATTCATCATCCGCTTCAGTCATCAACTGGGAAGGTCCCTCTAAAGAGCTTGGCCTCACAAAGCTTACGGAAGCTCAGCAGAGAGGTGTCCTTCCTGACACATTCAGGAAAGTAATTCCATAACATAAAGGCTACCATCGAGAATGCCTGAATGGGCCACAGGTTTTTTACTTGCCGACAGGATGTAGGGTGGCCAACCTCCAGATGGGACCTAAAGATCTACCAGAGTTACGACTGGTGATCAGACTACAGATATCAGCTCCCCCACAGGAAATGGCTGCTTTGGAGAAAATGCTTTGCTCTGGCATTATACCCCATAGAGATCCCTCCCCAAACCCCGCCCTCCCCCAGGCTTTACCCCCCAATATCCAAGAATTTCCCATCCTAGAGGCAGCAACCAACAGGGTGTCATGACCAACAGTCCCTGACCTAAACAGTACAATTTTCCCTGCTTCCTCCACAGTGGTCAGCACTGCAAGGATGAGACTGGGAAATAAACAAGGCTCAAGCCAGGATGAACCTCCTCATTTGTTGTGGTTAATAAACCAACTTAAAACCATGTTTTCAAATCCTGCTTTGACACATCCCACCTAACTAAAGCTAGCAGAGTGGCCCATGTTCAGGTGACCACACTAACCATAATTAATTTAATGGTTTTTGCATGACATCTGAACCAAGCCACCAGCACACAAGAACAGACTGTGCAGCACAGATCAGTGAAACATAACACAATGACACTAGCCGGTTTACAGATAATGCAGGGTTAACTGACAGGCAGGTAGCACTGAAATGCCCCTCTTTGGCTGTGTGTTCCCAGGTCAGAGTACTCACTCAGGCATCCGTTCTCAGGTCCATTCAGCAGAGACAAGCTGGCTCAAAACATCAGCCATTTATGTGCAAGGAGGCAACTCCCACAACCAACAACTTCAGCTAACACACAAAACTGGAAACTGAAACAAGAGCTCCACCCAATAGGACCAAATTAAATTACACAGATATTAAGGGAGGAACAGACTGTTCCATTACATACATACATATATATAATAAATATACCACAAATGCTAAATGGATAGGGGAATACAGACAACCCCACAGACAACCTAGCTATAGCAGCACTCATACTCATTAGCAAGAATAGCCAAGGAATCACTCATACAAGTCAGTCACACAAAAGCTATAGCAATCTGCAAAGCACCAAAAAGAACCTGGAAAACACTCCTTGGCTGTGGTCACACACACTAAGTAATCCACTTTCAATCCAGTTTCAGTGCACTTCCCAACTGGATTTTAACTGTGTGAACCGGCAAAATCCAGTTGGAAAGTGCACTGAAAGGGAGTGAAAGTAGTTTATTTAGTGTGTGTGACCGGAGCCATAATCAAAAACAGAAGTAGATCAGCAGGAATGTTGCTTTCATAGAACTAGGAAAACCCTCCCTAAACAAGCTTGCCATTTTCCTGTGAGGTGGCAGGCAAGCCTCTGCTCCCAGGTTCCAGGCTATCTGGGCCTCCTTGCTGTAGTGAGACCAGAAAAAAATCATAGAGATGGGTGAATTCCTAGAGTGTTGTGACATCACTTCTGGGTACAAACCATAAGGGAAATTACAACACTGCTCTTCACACCCCAAATACTCAGCTGCCAACCCTGTTCCTAAGCCAGCAATGATTGGTGGATATGCTATGGAAAGGAACACCTATTTTTTTTCTGTTGTTGGATCTGTTTTACTCTGCTGACTCTCAGTTCAGTCCTCTCCTGCCTCTCTTCCTCCTTCTCTCTGAATCTGAGCAATGCTTGAGCTTCCTAATAGTGCAGTCCTAATCAGAGTTAAACCTTTCTTATGCTCATTCATTCCAGTGGACTTAGAAGGATGCCACTCTGTTTAGGATTGCATTGTTAGCTAGAGAGACAAGTACGAGATAATAAATATGAACAAAATATTAGCATTATTATTCTTGTTTATTTTCCTTATACCAACAGCAACAACAAAGAGGCTGGTATATTTTTAATCATTAATAAACAAATGCACATCTCTGGCTGTGTCCACTGGAGGAAGTGTTGCACCCTCCAGGTGGTACCTGGAGATCTCCCACTATTACAATTGATCTCCAGATGACCCAGATCAGTTCCCCTGGAGAAAGCAGCTGCTTTGGAGTAGATGGAATTATACCCTTCTGAGGTCCTGCCCCTCCCCAGACTCTGCCCCCAAATCTCCAGGAATTTCCCAGCCCAGAGCTGGCAACCCCAACTGGAGGACCATGGAACAGCAACCCACTGCACTGTAGTCAGTGCAGGGACTCCTTGACCCTCCAACTACCCAAGAAGCTGGCCACAACAGTTGGTTCTCTTGACATTCTTCACTTCCTCTGAATAAGCCTCAAGCCTTAATCACTTCCCAATTTCTGGAAACTTTCTTGAACTCTCCTCCTTCTAAGCAGCACTTGCCACTGATCTGCTGCCAGAAAACTCATGACTCTCCTCCCTCACACGCAAGTGCCAAGATCTACTTGACTCCAGTTTCATTGCCCTCCTCTTCCATCATCCTTTGCAAACTCTCCCATGCTACACTGATGATGTCTTTGGCTTCCAAATTTTGCTTTGTGAAGGCAAAGACTTCAGGAACACACAAACACTGTTGGGGGTGTTTTATGTGATGCTCCGTGTCCTTATTGTTTGGCAGAAGATGCTAATAAAAGATTAGTAGGCTAGCATCCAGAGACTGTTGCTCAGTGCATTCTGGGTAAGTGCATTATAATTAGGTTTGCTCATTTGTCTGTGTCCTCATTGATATGCATTTACCCAAAATGACCTTCAGGAAGCTCCGAGAAGGAAATGCACACTCTGGATTATGAGTGGCAGGGTTAAGGAAGGCCCCATTATTCTCTGTCTCATTGTTGGAGACAGACATTAGCATGCACCTTTAAAAATAAGAAATCCCTCATCAATCATTGATTAGATTTCGGCAGCCCCACTTAGAGCTTGAGCCACGCTGCCTCTCATCCGTTTTACCGCATTGGAACTGCTGGCAAATAAGAACACAGAAAACAAAAGAATGGCCATTTCTGAGCTGCATTAGAGTTACACAAAGCATTAATTTTTAGGGGGGGGTGCTAAATTAATTTTAGAGCTTTTCTTCCTTGGGGCGGGTTATAAACTTTTAGTGTTGATAGAACAAAGATAACAAAACACAGGTCTTTCCACTGGGCCCAGCTAAAATTCCTTTGACTTTTGTGAATATTCTCTTAAAAAAAAAAAAAACAACTCTGCTTCTCTCTCCCTCTCATTGCAGCTTTTGGTACTCCTCTTGAAATTGTTTGTCTATTAATTCACAATGTTCATACCTGCTGCTCTTTTTCAATCAGCTTCATTGCCTCTGCTGACATTATATAGCCTGTTTTCCCCCCTGCTTTTTGAAATAAATAAATAAAACATAAGCAAACCCAATTTGGTTAGGGTTGCCGGGTCCATCGGCCACTGGCAGGGGGTGGGGGTGGTTGTCAGCTCCTCTTGTGGAAACTCCTGGAGATTTGGGGGTGGAACCTATGGAGGACAGGTACCTCAGTGAGCTACAATACCATAGAGTCCAACCTCCAAAGTATCCATTTTTTTCCATGGGAACTGATCTCTGTTGTCTGAAGGTGGGCTATAATTCTGGGAGATCCCCAGGTCCCACCAGGGGACTGGCATCTGCACAATCAGCTATATAGTGTAGTGATGTCATCTTACATACTACATTTCTAACTGGCTGGAATAACCTACACAATTTAATAAAGGCAGCTTTATCTATCATTCTTGCCTCTACGAAATATGTAATCCGGCACATTGTGCCACTGATTTGCTGCCTCCAATTGGTGCTCAGTCTCTCTCTCTCTCTCTCTCTCTCTCTCTCTCTCTCTCTCTCTCTCTCTCTCTCTCTCTCTCTCATTCTCAGTTGGCCTAACGTCCTCCCAGTGAAACCATCACATAGCCAAATCCTGTTGGTTACGCAGAGTCATGATATTAGCACCATTCCCTGTACCAGCTAGGGCGAGAAAGGGAGAAAGAAGCCCCAAACAGGGTCCAAATAGCCCTGAACTGAAGCAGCAAGGTGTGTGTGGGGGGGGACAATGACATGGAAGGGAGATATTTATGTTTTTCAAGGAAAATATGTATCTCCGTCTCCCCCAATAGCTAATTTGCCCACATAATCCAAATTGGGAGCTGTTCAACCCAGTAATCCAGAGTGAGCAAAATTGACGCATATGAACTCTCAACATGGACTTGGAAGAACTTTGACAGCTCTCGCCAGCTTGCGTTCATCTGCACAAAGGACAATGAAATAATGAAATACTGGCTGTTTTTTCATTCTTCTCCTCCCTCTCCAAACTGCTGGGAAAGACTGTGGGTAAGGAAAGGCAGATTCCTTTCATCTGACTCAGATCAAGCTCTGCAAGCTTGCTTCGCCTGCAAGATGGAAATCGTCAATGTTCTAACTAGGAAGTTTTTCACATGGTAAGTATAACCCACAGAACAATGTGCTGGGTTATTTACTTAAACACCCATTGATTTCACAATCATTTTTGCAGTTTCTCCAACATTTGGCGTAGGCGTGTATGTCTGCATGCATGCATTCTATTTCAAACAGCCAAGAGAGGTGTTCTGACCCTTTTTTAAAAAAAATGCACAACATACTTTACAACTATTTTATTTCCCTACAAATAGCCTTAGGTCTGAATCCCATTTTAGAAATTGAAAGCTAAGACTTCAAAAGAGTGAGCAATGCCCAGCATTTCATCTGGAGAGCTCCCAGTGCGGAGAAATTTAAAAAATGGTGTCTAACTCTGAGGCTTTATTCAGAAGGCACATGAACTCGGTGGGATCAGCAGCGTAAAATGGATTACATATTCACCCACAAAAACAGATGTGCCTTGGAGTCAGACATGAAGGAGGAATGGGCACTTTTCACTCAAAGCTGCCACAAAATCTTTTGGAGCTCTTCCGAGTGCAAAAAGGAGTGAAACACCCACCGGTCCAGTTCTCAGTCTGATTTTTTGTTAGGGTTGCCACTTGCCAAATCTGACTTGGGAAATTCCTGGAGATTCGGGGGTGTTGGTTGGATGGGGAAGGGAGGAAGCTCAGCAGGGAAGTGATGTCATAAAGCCCACCCTTACAAGTGACCACTTTCTCCAGGGGAACTGGGCTCTATAGTCTGGAGATCAGTTGTAATACCAACCCCATTTTTAGTCAATTGCTCTGCTTTTCACAAACACTTCAAGCCAGTTGGTCAGGTGACTTGCCATCACAGAGATCACTTGCCATCACTCCAGCGCTGTTTTTCTACAGAAAATTTTCCATTTCTGAACTTCTATTGTTTTATAAAATTAATAACAAAGAATGCACATGATTGGCAAGAAAGTATTCAGTAAGGTCGGCAAGTTTCAAAAATTGTAATTAATGTTTTTTACAGAATTACCAGAGAGTTCGGATACGCTTTAGAGTGGGGGAGGGTTAAAACCACAAATACATATAACCAATAAAATTAAGATTTAAAACAAGTTATGAATTCCCTTCATAGGATGTGCAGAGCAAATCAGTACAAAAATTAAAATTCCGATTAATGGTGGAAGAGATATTGTAATCACCAGTCTAAACTAGTCATGCGAGGGATGCCACAGAAAGTGAAATTTAGGTGCCCCACTGACACCCATGGAAAAGAGTTAACTTCTGTTGAAATAGATGAGTGGGCAACCAAAACTACAGGGTATCACATCTACTTCTCTGGCTCTGCTAAAATTAGAGCATTAACAATTTTCATTGCCACTGGCTTCTTAAATTTATGCAATATAACTGACTATGTTGGCTTTAGCGTTTTAGTTATTATGCCAATAAAAACAATCTTCACATAAAGCTTTGAAGTTGTTTGAACATAACCTTTAGATTACACATTTTTGGAGGGTAATCAAATATTTCAGCTCAAACGTCTTTTGTTACTGGGCCATAAAAGTAACATGGAGGACTTTAGAACTTTTGTTTACTGAATGTAAGTCAAAATAAATATGCTGAATCAAATCACGCTTTATTTTCTGATACACGTTTTTCTGGGGGACCCGCAGCACTGCTGTAGGAAAGAGCAAGAGCCCAGTAGCGCCTTAAAGACTAACAACATTTGCGGCAGGGCATGAACGTTTGTGAGTTACCGCTCACTTCTTCAGACTGCAGTGACTCACAAAAACTCCTCTCTACCACAAATTTTGTTAGTCTTTAAGGCGCTACTGGGCTCTTGCTCTTTTCGACTGCTACCGACAGACTGACACGGTGACTCATCTTGATCTGTCTCCGCAGCACTGCTGTTCATGTATTCAAACAACACCATGCAGCACAATCGGCAGCAGTTCACACACGTACATTCCCACACAGCCTGATGGGGAGTTTGTTGTATCATGCAATTTAGATAACAGGGATGTCAACTTCAAGGTGGGGCCTGAAGTTCTCCCAGAATTACACCTGCTCTCCAGCTGACAGAGATCAGGTCCTCTGGAGGAAATGGCTGCTTTGGGCAGTGGCATTATACACTGCTGAGGTCCCTCCCTTCCCCAAATCCCCATCTTCCCCAAGGCTCCATCTTCAAATCCCCATGAATTTCCCAAGCCACAATAGACAACCATACAAACAAGGTTTATTGCTAATCTCAGACAGGCACACCTACTGCTGCATCATTCATTAAGGCACCCAGGCCCAGGCCAAAATGCCACCCTTCTACTTCCTGTTTCTTGTCTCACAATACTACATCTCCCATTAGGCTCTGTTGTTTATAGCTGTTGCTATATCCAAGATTACCGCAGTCCTTCTTTCCTCACTTGCCCACAGATCTGTTGCTGGTATGCAACGTAAAAGGTAAAGGTTTCCATTGCTCAAAAGCCAGTCCGACTCTAGGGGGTGGTGCTCATCTCCGTTTCCAAGCCAAAGAGCTGGCACTGTCCGAAGACTTTTCTGTGGTCATGTGGTTGGCATGACTGAATGCCAAGGTGCATGGAATGCTGTTACCTTCCCACAAAAGTGATACCTATTTATCTACTTGCAATTTCTTGCTTTCAAACTGCTAGATTAGCAGGAGTCGGGGCCAGAGATGGGAGCTCACTCCGTCAAGCAGCACGAATTGACAAGCTACCAACCTTCTGGTCAGCAGCTCAGTATCATAACCACTGAGACACCATGCCCTGCTATACTCTCTCTGTGTGGGTATTTTAATTTATAAGAAGTGGGGACCTGCAATACTCGCAGGAGGGAGAAGGAGTTCCACCTGAAGGAGAAGGAGGAAGCAGCCGCAGGCGAGCCTTCTCCCCTGTCCCCCTGTACCAATGGCGAGGCCCAGGCCCGCCATTTCTCTCCCCAACCCCCTCCCCCAGCACCGAAGGCAAGGCCCATGCGGCTGCCAGGCCCACCAAGCCTTCTCCCACTCCCCCTCCCCCACACCGGGCACTGGCAGTGAGGCCTGAGCGGCTCCCAGCCACTGGGCCTTCTCCTATTCCCCCCCATGGGCACCGGCACAGAGGCCTGAGTGGCTCCCAGCTGCTGGGCCCGCTGAGCCTCCCTCCCCCAAAGGCCAGAGCATTCTCTGCACATACGTAGGGCATGCTCTTTTACTTTTGGGGGGATTTTTTTCAACTTTTCAGATTTTTCTGCACACCTGGAGACTGCCCCAAGTGTGCAGGAAAATCTCTTTGCCACCCAAGTGCCCCCGATGTGCGGCTTTAGATATCCGCATAGAGGGGCCATTTTGGCTATTAGTATATAGATTTGGTGTTTAAATCCATGTTAATCCATGTTGTTTTACACATGAACATTTTCCCACATCCTTATTAGAGGCATACTTCCCCCATCACATCATTTAATAATTTAGCTTGACCATTCATGACCCTGGGTTAGGGTTGCCACGTCTGAGTTGGGAAATTCCTGGACACTTGGTGGCAGTGCCTGAAGAGGGACAAAGTTTGGGGAGAGAAGGGAGCTCAACAGGGATGCCATGCCATCAAGCCCACCCTCTCAGGCTACCATCTTCTCCAAAGAAGGAAACACATCCCCCTAGCCTGGAGATCAACTGTAACCCTGGGAGAGCTCCAGGCCCCACCTGGAGGTTGGCAATCCTACCCAGCTGGAATCTTTTCATCTACTGCTCCCAGAAAACAAGGAAATGAATCTCCACCAGTGTGAGGAAACAAAACACCATCACAGCTATTGTGCAGCTGCAAAGCTATTCTAGGCAGATGGCAGACAGGTAAACAGATCAGAGGTTCAGTTAACAGGTGATCACGGCTGCTGAACATGGTCTGTTTGCCTATCAAACAGGTTTGCTGTAAAATTTGTGGCATCTCCAGAAACAGGGAGGGCATGCTGCATTTTTCTCGTTCCAAATTGGGTTAATGACCAAATCTGATTGGCTACGGACTATTTGATCTCCAAGTGTCTGAGATTGCTGTTCCCAAACAGATGACTTAAAAAAAGGCACCTAAGCAGCTGCCAGTCAGGCAATGAACATGCAGCAAACAACCTGTGGGAGGCAGGTTTCAAGGAACATTTCAGCCCCACTATGAGCATTGCATACATGCTGAAATGCAGTCCTAGACATATGGTGGCACCTGGAGATCTCACGCTATTACAATTGATTTCCAGATAACCAAGATCAGTTTTCCTGAAGAGAGGGGCTGCTTTGGAGGGTGGGCTCTATGGCATCACACCATGCTGAGGTCACTCCCCTCCCTAAACTGTGTCCTTCCCAGTAGGGTTCCCACTTCCCAAGTGGGGGATCCTCCACTGCTTCACCCTGCCCCAAACAGCAACATCACACAGCGACCTCCCCAATGCAAAGATGTCACTTCCACATGATGTCATCACTTTGGGGACGTTATGCAGCGACACTCTGGTTTGAGGGCAAGACTCTGTAGTTTTAGGGCAAATTTACCAAGAAAGTTTTTGCCATGCGATGTCCCCAACGTGATGACATCACATGAAAATGATGTCATCACTTCGGGGACATTGCACCCCGTCCCCACGCCCTCCAGAAACACCCCCAAATCCCCCTGCTGGCACAATGATCATGCCTGGCAACCGTACTCCCCAGGCTCCACCCCCAAAATCTCCAGGTATTTCCCAAAATCTCCAGGTATTTCCCAGTCCAGAGCTGGCAACCCTAGAAATACCCACCATTCCCCATCCCAAAACAAAGGCTCTCATTGTTCTCCACACAAAGCACTGCCTGGGTATTGTTGCTCAAGTGACTGAGCTGTACCTAGTTGCACATCAAGTGCAAGCTACTCCCTCTCTCCCTTTCAGTCATACACATGCACATGTACTCACAATAAATATCTGCAGATCCTGTTTGGTACACAGAGAATCACAGCCATCCCTGGCATTCCTCATAAAAACATCAAATGGGAATCTGTTTTTAAAGAGTTCTAAACCCCTGGATGAGGTCCAAAACCGCCTAGCCCAAGTGTGTATTCACAGGAACGGCATCCCCCCCCCTTCTCTGTGTCATAAGCCTGCTAGTAGTAGAACTTACCTAAAAGGGATGCAAAGGGCTTCTGAGACCACAATGTTCCAGCAGTGTGTGTAGGCGTCGGCTTTAAACTTCGGAAGGATGATGTTTTATTTAAACATAAAGGCCTAAGATTCCAGCTCATTTCAGATAAATCCTTTGGTGGGAGAAAATACACCCAATTTTCTTTTTAGACAAATCTGCCTCCCTTCTCCCTGGCAGAGTCTATTCATTCCCTGTCCAACATGCTTTACCTGCAGCAACGCCATGTAATTCTTCAGCGCAGACACGGTCGTTTTAATTTCAGTTTGCAATTGTGAATGGAAACAAATTTATTAACCAACAGGGTAAACAATGGTTCCGACCTTTCCTTTTTTATTAATATTCTCAGTTTCTCTGTGCTCATCTCCCTGGAGCGGGGAGAGGAGGGGAAGGGCAGGGAGCAGCCACTACTCAGCTATAAAGCCAGCTTCATCCAGCTGTAAACCAAATGGGCTGTTGCCTGGCATGTTCATCCCAATCAGAAACACAAGCAGCGAGGCTTCTGAAGTGAACAGGGCTTTTTTTTTGTAGAAAAAGCCCAGAAGGAACTCATTAGCATAATAGGCCATACCCAACAGCAGAAACTCATTCACAAATTAGGCCACACCCCTGACAGCATGGTTCATTAGCATATTAGGCCACACCTCATGCCTTCCCTTGGCTTGCCTAGGTGCCTTGCAGTTGCGGGGAGCCTGGGCGAGCCAGCCTTTGGAGTTACCGCGGGGGGGGGGGTCGCTCTCCATGCCTTCTTGCTGTAGCCATGCATGCAGAGGTTTTGGCTGTAGTGGGCATGGCCAACTCTGAAGCCAGCCGGAACTCCGTTCCTGTACTTTTCTGCCCCAAAATAGCCCTGGAAGTGAGCAGGAAAACTTTATTTGAACAAAGAGAACCCAAGCATCAAAAGCCCGAATTCCAAAGAAGAAGTGAAGTTACAAGCTTTTTATAATCATGCACAAATGGCATTTGGACACCACTTGCCTCTCTGTCCCATGCATGGGTATCGTCACTGATTCTTATCTATACTTCCATTGGTGTCATCTGCTATCCATCAATGGTTGACCATGCAGGTAACTTCCTTGAGCTCTCGCTACCACTCTAATTGACATGGGAAGGTAGGATGCTATCTGTGGCCAGTACGTAATCTTTCTAAATTATGGTGCTTGGTGTAGAGTTCATTATCTTGCATAAAATACGAAGGAATTCTCCTTTGCTATTCTACAAGCAAGCAAGCAAGCAGTGTAATTTTCTTATTGAGCTATTATTCCTTATTTCTAACCAGAAACTCAAAATGGAATTCCTTTGGTCCTTGTACCACACAAGGATGCTTTATGGGAAGAGAAGAGGAGGCTGGGGGGGCATGATCAAGTATTTGAAGGACTCACTTAGAGGAGGGCAGGTAGCTGTTCCTGTTGGCAGCAGAGGATAAGACTCACAATAATAGGTTTAAATTAAGGGTAGGAAGATACCAGCTGGATCTTAGGGAGAACTTTTTCACAGTACGAGTTGTGCAACAGTGGAATCAGCTGCCTAGAGAGGTGGTGAGCTCCCCCTCCCTGGCAATCTTTAAGCAGTGGCTGGACAAACACTTTTCAGGGTGGTCTAGGCTGATCCTGCACTGAGCAGGGGGTTGGGCTAGCTGGCCTGTATGGGCCCTTCCAATTCTGTGATTCTATTATTCTATGAGGTGGGCTTCTTTCATGACCAGTACAGATTAAAAAGAACACACATGCAGCCAACAACCCTCAGAGAAGGAGCAGAGAGAGTTCAAAGTGGAGGCATTCTATGGAATGGCACAACCACACATGCTTCATCTTCCAGCCAGGGCCAAGGCATACTGGACTGCCTTCCAAATCCCCCAAAAGCTAAAATATAGATGGCATTTAGCAGGGCCAAGCAGAGAGGAGGCCAGAAGGGCCATTTGGCCGAGGCCTCAAGCTCAAGAGGATCTCAAAATTAGATACTTGTTAAATTTTTGGCATCTGCTAAGTCTTGCAACTTTCGCATCAGGTGTAATCATTTTTAAAAAAACTTTTATTATGGCTAGGGGACATAAAAGTTGGAAGTGTCCCAGGCCTTTCTGGATGGCTGAGAGGGCCTGACATTTAGAACTCCGGCAAATGTGCTGTTCATCTTGGATGTGGAAGTTTCATTGTCTTCTCACAAGGCCTGCCTTTTCCGGAAATTTCACCCTTTTGAGCCAAAATGTCTACTGCAGTCTTGTCTCACCCACATCTATAGCATTGGCTGCAATTCAGAGTTAAAGAGTATATCTCTGCATCACTTGTCCTGGAATCCAAGGCGACTTTAGAAGATGCTGGGAGTCAGACTGTGTTCTGTATCCTGCTCTCTGGCTCTCAGATGGGGCTGCCAACCTACAGGCGACACCTGGAGATCTCCCACTAGTGTTCCCATCCACCATGTGGTCGCTGGAGATCTCCTGGGATTACAACTGATCTCCGGGCAATAGAGATCAGTTCACCTGGATAGAATAGCTGCTTTGGAAGGTGGACTCTACAGCACTGAAGCCCCTCCCTTGCCAAACTCCGCCCTCCTCAGGCTCCACCTCCAAAATCTCTAAGTATTTCTCAACCTGGAGCTGGCAACCCTATCTCCTGCTAGTACAACTGATCTCCAGATGATCCAGATCAGTTCCCCTGGAGAAAATGGCTGCTTTGAGGGCTAAACTCTGTGGCCTTCTATCTGGCTGAGGTCCTTCCCCTCCCCCAACCCCACCCTCCCCAGGACCCACCCTGCAAATCCCCAGGTGTTTCCCAACCCAGAGCTGGCATCCCTACCCTTGGCATCACTGGATGGTTTGGTAGGAATCAGAAGTTGATAAACTTGGGGTGGGGTAGGGTTGCCAACCTCCAGGTGGTACAAATTATCTCCAGCCTACAAAAAAAAAATCAGTTCTCCTGGAGAATTAATTAGTCACTGTATGGCAGTGTGTGTGTAGTATAGCCAGGAGATCCTAAGATTGCCTAGGATCCAGAACTTCTGGCTGTTTTGGCATCATGCACCACTAGGTGGTGAGCTAGACTTGGTTTATAAGACAAGAGACATTTTAGAGGTGGCTTTGCCATTGCATGCCTCTGCATCACGCCCCCCGGGTACTCCTCGGAGGTTGCCCATCCAGCCAGGGCCAACCTTGCTTAGATTCCGAGATCTGACGAGATTGGGCTAGCCGGGGCTATCCAGGTCAGGTCCCCTGGAGAAAATGGGTGCTTTGGAGGGTGATCTCTGTAGCATCGCAACCCACTGAGCTCCCTCCCCAGGCTCCACCCTCATGTCAAAACAGCAAAAAAGAACAATAAAGTAGGAAGGGGATAATTTTAGACTGTTATGGGGAAGTATAACAGAATAAAATATTCTTTTTTCCCGCTGCACCATTCTTCTTCTTCTTCCTTTGCAGTCACTGTTGTGGCCCTCTCCTCCTATACCCCACCCTCAAGTTTCCAGGAATTTCCCAACCCTGAGTTGGCAATCCTAGGCTGGAGGGAGTAACCAAGTTTCACCAAAAGAATTTAGAGCTTCCTGATCCGAAGAGACACCCGAGTTATTTTAAAGGAAGCGAAAACACTTCTGAAAGGACTAATGAACTGGGGAGGAGGGGTACGCAGCCTCCTGACCAGCCAGGAGAATTAAAAAGCACTGGACAAGGTTGGGTAATCTGACAGTGTTTTAGTAGCTTCCCCAGAGTGCCAAGACGGCATGCTACGGTTTATGCGTCTTATTCACACGCCGAATGCTAATGCAGCTCTCCGGCCTGGGCTTGCTTTTAAATCCTCCGCCTTGAACTTTCCAAATGCCATGCCCGCAGCAGGGCAGGGTCTTAAATCTGCCAGCAAAATGGCTCTTCCCACCCGCCACCGGTGCCAGGCTCCCAAGGAGATGATTTTGCAGCAGGACAATGGAGCCTTGCTGTTGGTGCTCGAGAAGCAGCTCCGACTTCTGCTGGACTCTTGGCAATGTCATTATGAGTCAGTTCTTGGGATGCCTCCTTTCACGGCTAGGGTTTATGTGCCTCTCCCCTTTTACCAGGCTCAGGCTGAAGCACTGCTGTTGAAGTCAGAACTGCCACGAGTGTTTTCTCCATGTAAAAACAATGTGCATGGCTTCTCCCCAAGCAGAATTCCTAAGGAATTTAGAGGAAAGACACAGGAGTTTGAATTAGCAACATGTTTTGGGGTGGTGGGTCTTGAGTTGGTGGAGTCTCACCCTTGAGATCCTGGGTTCAAAAGGCTAATCTTAGTGCAGGGGTGAGGCCACCATGAGGGCCAGTTGATCAGCACAACTGTGTAGGGGTGGAAGGGTTAAACCCCCTCTCCTACCCCATACAGCCCCAATCTGAATCAGGGCTCATAGGGGTGTATCTTTTCTTTTAAAGATCTCATCTACTTTCTTCACAGAGCACTTAGTTAATTTGCGGAACTTGCTGCCATGGGATGTGGTGATGGCTGCCATCTTGGAAGGCTTTAAAAGGGGAGTGGGCAAATGCATGGAGGCTGGGGCCAGGGCTATTTTTGGGCAGGAACGCACAGGAATGGAGTTCCGGCTGGCTCCCAAGTTGGCCACACCCAGCAGGAACTCATTAGCATAATAGGCCACACCCAACAACAGAAACTCATTAGGATTAGCTACATTAGGGCTGTGTGGCCTAACATGCAAAGGAGTTCCTGCTCCAAAAAAAGCCCTGGGTTTTGACAACAAACAAGGTAAACAGAATATGAAGCAAAAGGTGGGTGTGGCTGTATGACCACACTTCTGGTAACATGGGGGTGGGGTCTAATATGCTAATGAGCTGTGCTATAAGGGGTGTGGCCTAATATGTGAATGAGTTTCTGCTGTTGGGTGTGGCCTATTATGCTAATAGGTTGCTGCTGGGCTTTTTCTACAAAAAAAGCCCTGGCTGGGGCTATCAACAGCCCCTAGTCACAGCAGCTGCTTGCCATGAGGCAATATGTCTCTCTGTATATCAGTTTCTGAGGGCACAGGAGGGAGGACGCTGTTGCGGTCATCTGTCTTGTGGGCTTCCTAGAGGCAGCTTGGTTGGCCACTGTGTGACCAGAGTGCTGGACTTGATGAGCCTTTGGTTCTTATATTAGGGACTTAGAACAGCGGAGTGAAACTTGGAATTGGTGCAAGAGGCAAAGAAAGGTTTGTGCGTGTGTGTTTGAGGTTCTTTGGGCCATGTCCGTCTGAAAACTGAGGCTCTTAAGGCTCGAGTTGATCCTTTAGATGGGGCTCCTTCCTCAGATGATGCTACCAAGTATACCCTTCTGGAGTTGGGGGGAGGTGGATTTTTAGCAGGTCCACACCAGCAGAGTTGCATTCTGTAAAGTGTACTGCAACAACAGGATTTCAAGTAGCAGAAAGACCTCAGGCCTTCCAGTAGCTGAGAGACCTCAGAATATATCTACACTACATGCAGAAAGAAAGAGAGAAAGAGAGAGAGGGGGAAACAAGTGGAGCATTCAGCAAGTCCTGAATGGTTAAAGAGCACAGATTACAGCTCTTCCTTGGGTTAGAATGGTCAAAAACATGCCATATCTTAATCTGTACATTTTCTCCAGGAGAAGTGGAAGAAATGTTTTAAATAAGCAAAGAGTGAGCAAATAAATGATTTGTGTGGTCTGGAGATAAGTTGCAATCCCAGGAGATTGCCAGCCCCCACCTGGAGGTTGGCAAGCCTAGTTACGCCACCCCGTTGTCAGCCCACAATCTCTATGTGCTGTTAAGTCGCTTCCAATTTATGGCGACTCTACGAATTAAGGACCTCCAAAACATCCCGTCACTAATGGCCTTGCTCAGGTCTTGCAAAGGGAGGGCTGCGGCTTCCTTTAAAGAACTACTCTATCTCATGTTGGGTCTTCCTTTTTTCCAACTACTTTCAAGTTTTCCTGGCATCACTGTCTTTTCCAACGAGTCTTGTAGACTGTATTTCCCCCCAGCTTACTTGATCTTTTGTGAGTGCTTGAAAAGAGGAAGGTGTCCCACCCCCAAAGCAACGAAAGCTTGGAAAAAGCAGGTCTAAAGGGAGGGGAGCCAAGAGGAGCACACCCATCGCCACTAACGCACACCTTCACCTTATGGCCTTTGTACTCTGTGCTCAGCCCCAGAGGAGCAGGGTCCAAGGGCCGGCTGGGCCAGCCTAATCCCAAAGCAATCCCGGGTTCAGTTCCCCCAGATTCCTTCCCAGCTGGCAGACTGTCCCAGCTATCAACACTGCGGCCTTCACAAGCCAATAGGAAGCAAAGGGAGGACTTGGGTCAGCAAAGGTCGGCCACAGAGAAGAGGCCAGCTCCATTCCCAAACCGGCAAAGAGGGGAACACGTTGGTAACCTCTATTAATAATGCAGCCGTTCCCTCCTCAGTCTGTCACCCACCGCTCACCGGGGCATTGAGGAAACTGCTGATTTCTTACTTTGACATATCTTTTTTTTGCCTTTGCAGTGTCGTGGAATATTTAAAAACCCACCAAAAATTTAAAAACCCACTGAGAATGCCTGAGGCAGCAGGACTGGGGAATTTCCAGCACATGAATGACATTGAAACAGACAGGCAGCACAGCCAGCCACACTCACATTGCTCAGTCTTTTATCCTGCATATATTTAAATGAATTAACAAACGTAAACTAATAGTGGTTTCCCCCTGCACACAGACTCCAGCTGGGGAAAGTGCCAACCCACTTCCTCTTCTAGGCTTCCCCCCCACCCTTGATCAATCAGTCAGCCCATTACATTTCTATTCCACCCATCCTCCAAGGAGCTTGAGGCAGAAGAAGAAGGAGTTGGTTTTTGTACCCCACTTTTCTCTGTCCCAAGGAGTCTCAAAGCAGCTTACTATCACCTTCCTTTCCTCTCCTCACAACAGACACCCTGTGAAGTAGGTGGGGCTGAGAGAGCTCTGAGAGAACTGTGACTGGCCTAAAGCAACCCAGTAGGCCAGTTTAGTATAGTGGTTAGGAGCCCGGACTCTAACCTGGGGAAAACGGGTTTGATTCCCCACTCCTCCACATGAAGCCAGCTGCGGTGACCTTGGGTCAGTCACAAGTTCTTTCAGAGCTGTCTCTCAAGCCGCTCTGAGACTCCTTCAGGTAATGAAGGGTGGGGTATAAATCCAATATCTCTTTCTTCTTCAGGCTCCATGTGAAGGAGTGGGGGCTCAAACCCGGTTCTCCAGTTTAGAGTCCGCTGCTATTAACCACTACACCACATTGGTGGTACACATGGTCCACCTCTCCTCCATTCTGTCTTCACATCAGCCCTGTGAAGTAGGCTAGGCTCAGAGAGAGGGAGTGCCCCAGGTTCACCCAGTGAGTTTTATAGTTTGATTTGGAACTTGAGCCAGCCTCTTCTAAATCCTAGTCAGACATGCCAACTACCAAGTTACTTAGAATTCTCAACTATGAAGCAAAAAAGGGAATCAGAAGGGGCGGGGGAAGGAAATTTAGCAAAAAGGACACATTTATTCTCTACTGGATCTATGAATATCTCCTGAAAGTACCCAAAACCAATCTACCAAAAATAGAATTGATAGCAGTTAAAATTTAAACAAGGTAATAGGGCAGCCAATTCAATGAAAACTTCACAGACATACTTTACAACAGTGGATACAATCTCAATTTTCTCCCATGGACCAATGGTCTTCCAAGGCCTAAAAGCTCCATGCTGTGCTTGGATTATGCCTCATATAATCACAGCTTTACTAAAGCAAGGATGAGCCTTCCTTTGAAACCTTCTCCTCACCCCACAGCTGCCTATAGACATCAACATGCAGAGACAGGAACTCAGTGGCTAAATTCTGGCTCTTTGGGTCAAAGCTGTGACAACAAAAGACCCTGCACTGTTTTAAACTGTTAAAAGGGTGGGTGGAATTCCAGCCCAGACCACTGGGATGAGGGGAAGCTAATCTTCTCCACCTGCTCCATTTTCCTTATGCAGAACCTCCAACCACATACAAATCCTATTTGCCCCATGTAAAGGTAAAGGTTTCCCTTGCTTGGAAGCTAGCCAAATCCAACTCTAGGGGGCAGTGCTCATCTCTGTTTCCAAGCCAAAGAGCCAGTACTGTCTGAAGACATTCCTGTGGTCATGTGGCTGGCATGACTAAATGCTGAGGCACACGGAACGCTGTTACCTTCCCACCGAAGCGGTACCTATTTATCTACTTGCGATTTCTTGCTTTCGAACTGCTAGGTTTGGTGTAGTGTAGCCAGTTTGGTGTAGGTTAAGTGTAGCCAGTTTGGTGTAGTGGTTAAGTGTGCGGACTCTTATCTGGGAGAACCAGGTTTGATTCCCCACTCCTCCACTTGCACCTGCTGATGTGTCCTTGGGTCAGTCAAAAGCTCTGGCACAGCTGTTCTCTCAAGTACAGTTTCTCTCAGCCCCACCTACCTAACAGGGTGTCTGTTGTGGGAAGGGGAAGGGAAAGGAGTTTGTAAGCTGCTCTGAGACGCCTTTGGGCAGTGAAGGGCAGGGTATAAATCCAAACTCTTCTTCTTCTTCTAGGTTGGCAGGAGCTGGGGCCAGAGACAGGAGCTTACTCTGTCATGCAACACTCGGATCTCGAACTGCCAAACTACAGGCCTTCCAGTCTTCAGCTCAACGTCTTAACCTCTGAGTCACCGTGGCCCCTTTGTTCCATGTGCGGAAACATAAAAATACCTGTGTGTGGTTGTTTCTGGGGGGGAAACAGCACCCATCAATTGAGTGCATTTTTATCCCACCCTGCCTCCAAGGAGCATACATTATTCTCTGTCTCTTCCATTTTATTCCTGCAACAACTCATGGCACAGGGGGATTTGAACCTGGGACTCCCAGAGCCTAGTCTGATACTCTAATCGCTCCATCTGCAGGCATGTTAACAGATTGTCTGCTGTCACATCCAGTTTGGCCTTCAGGCTGGCTCTGGTAAAAAAATAAGCTCAGAGAAATAAGTTTGGCCACATAGGACCATAACGATTCTTGACACATGCACACATTAAGAACAACTGGGGAAAGTTATCACATTGTGACTTTTTCTGTCTCCGATAATGGAATAACCTCACCCTCAGTTATTACGGAAATTTGCAACTCGAGGTTGGGAGAGTG
Organism: Gekko gecko; assembly: GCA_029375565.1. Taxonomy (NCBI): domain Eukaryota; kingdom Metazoa; phylum Chordata; class Lepidosauria; order Squamata; family Gekkonidae; genus Gekko; species Gekko gecko. The sequence goes on along the minus strand of JAPDNY010000012.1, from coordinate 50,349,930 downwards.
GAACTAGAAACAGAATTCCACCCATGGAATCAAAATTTTCCAGCTAGCTCAAGACAACAAATTCAGCTGGATTTGACCTTGTCTCTGTATAAGCTCAGCTTTGCATCTCCTTGGCTTGCAATTTAGAGCAGCTAAATTGTCTTTCGGAGTTCATAACGTGAAGAATTTCACACCCCTAACTGTGAGTCTGGCTCCCTTGAAAATTCCCTTCTCTCACTGGAGTCCCCCAGTGAGATGGTATAACTGTTTGTTCTGGACAACAAAGCTAGCAACTTTCCACAAAATGCCCAATTAACTTACAGAGCTCAGGGCAACAGGATATAGCAGTGGCTATAAGAATAGATAGCTTTTAAAAAGAATTAGATGCATTTGGGGATAGACCAGTCAGTGGCTATTAATTACCCAGAAATGGTCTTCAGTAGTCAAAGGCAGCATACCCTGAGGTACCAGTGGATGAGCCATCACCTGCCAGCTCTACTGGTGTATTTTCTGAAGATATCAGGCTGCCCGTTGCTGGACATATACTGCTGGACCGCTACCTGATCCAGTGTAACCATTCTTAAACACTTAGGAATGTGGCTTCATATCCCTGTCTGCTTCTCTCAAGCCCTCCTCCCCCCCAGTCTGCTGCAGCACTCTATTTACACTTCACTTCTTGCAAATAACAAGGTGTGTTTGGGGCTGCTGAAGTTTACTATTCAGCAATCCTTTAAGCAGTCTGCAGAAAGGGGGAGGCAGCCCCCAACGCTGTCCTGTAACTCTCAGCACAAATCATTTTGTGGTGCAATCATTCAGCGAGCCCAGGGACAGCCGAGACAGATCAAGGGCTATGTGCTGATAAACTGAGGTGACTAGCGCATTTCTGACAAGCTTTGCTTCTTGTGTGGCTGGTGCTTACTCCAGAATGAACAAACCCAGCCAGGAAATAGGCTGCTGAAATGATCCGGAGATTGGAATTGATCGTGCATGCCCCAGCCCTGGGAGAGAAAGAGGCAGTCGTGCCGAAATGGATCTCTCCTGATTTTTAAAGTACTGATGCCTGCTCCAACTTGCAAAGGTTGAAAGAGAGCCAGTAGGAACCTAAAAATGGAAAGCGTGAACAAGAGAAATATTGGCACTCATAGGTGATCTTGGCTACGGGGCAGGTGGGGCAGCTGCCCCAGGCCCCTGCCTGGGGGACGGGCTTCTAGGGAGCATCAGGCCACTGAGCTGCCCTGGTTTCTTGGCCGCTGTTCTTGACTACAGAGACAAGAAAGGACAACAAGGGGCGCCACTCTGGTCCTGGCTGGCAATCAGCGGGAAGAGGGCCTCACTCACCCGACAGCTGATTGTCAGCTGCTGCCCTGAAGTCACCCCACCCACCATGCCCATCTTTGACTTTTGCCCAGAGTGCCAGAATCGCCAAGACAGCCCCCTGCTGGAACTCTGGAGTCATGCAGTCAGGAGAGAGCCAGCTCCCTGTTGGGTGATACACATTTGGTGGGAAATCCAGATGGGTGGAAAGGCCAGGAGAAAAACTGGAGTTAAACTGAAACAGTGGACCATTTCATGAACATCCAGAAACAAGCCCTCCCCATGGATTCGTTATTTTTTTTTTCTTTGGCAGATTCTCAGAAAAAAGGAATAGGTGTCCAGAGAGGGGAGGGAATGCCTCCCTGTTGCTTGGGCAGCATCTGATTGTACATAACATAATGCAGTGCAGAAGAGTGACAGTTGCAGCTCTGCATCCAGATATGGACCTCCTCCTCCTCTGCTGCATTGATTGTGTTGGGGCACACATTACACTGCAAGGAAACATCAGCCCAGGGGCAACAAGGAAGATTCCCCCCTGCCCCTAATTCCCAACCAGCAGCTGCAGTTTAAGGAATTAATGACTTCAAACAGGCACACAAATATGCCAAGAAGTGGGGGGGAGGGAATGAGTTGCAAACATTTTTGCCTTTCCCCCAATGGCAACTGTTGCAGCAAAAACAAACAACTCTCCCCCAAAATCTGGCACAGCAATAAAAGGAAGAAGGAAACATCTGGACTGCCTGAGCAAGCACAACAGTGCGCACAGCTCAAGCAATGAAGTACTGTAATATCTTTTACCAGAAGCAGTCAAAATATCATTAAAAAGGTGTGTGTCACAAAACAGTGTTCAAGCTTTCAAATCCTTTAGACCTCTTCATCACAGGATGCTCAGCACCAATACTGGGGAAAGAGAGAAAAGTCCTTGTTTCAAGGCCGTGCTGGGCATAGCCCAGAGTCTGCAGTGGTAACATTAAAATGAAAACAGGATGTACTGCAGACTCAGTTGGACTTGTTTAGAAAGATGGTTTGGAGTGGTGGTGAGGGGAAACACACTTTTCAAGATGCACATAGTTGCTGAGAGAAATTCTCACACTGTGACTCTGAAAGGCTGCAATTAGTCAGATATCTAAGCAATCCTAGAGAGAGTTACATTCTTCTAAGTCCAGTAAAGTCTATTTAGGATGCTTCTAGAATGGCACTATAAATCGTGCGCGCACACACATGCACACATCTCTAAGAAGGCCAAGAGCAAAAGATGGATTTGCAGTCATCATATTAACAAAGTTGGAAGTTAGTTGAAAGCCTTGCACCAGAGAAAGCCCAAATGTGTCCTAGTGCCAAGTGGATGGATGTCAAGCTAAGGCCCACTGTGCCCGGACAGCTTACTCTAGAGAATCCAAGGAGTCATTCCTTTAAGCTTGACTTTGGAGTTGTGTGCCTGTGGTACACACCGTTTTGCTTTTCCGGTGTATTCATTCTGTGTCCTGTGAATGCAAGGCTATTTTGGGGCAGGAATGCACAGGAACGGAGTTCCAGCTGGCTTCAGAGTTGGCCATGCCCACTAATATGTTTCTACTGTTGGGCATGGCCTGTTATGCTACTGAGTTCCTGCTGGGCTTTTTCTACAAAAAAAGGCCTGTGTGAATGTATTCTGCACTCACAACCAAAACCTACAGTTTTGGTTTAATTGTAGTGAGCATGTCACTTGTGACTTTGGGGGGTGGCTCATTGTGGGGCTGCCCCAGCACCACTCCACAGAGCCCCAGCTGCGTTCTCCCTGCAGTTCCTGCCCTTTCCTTCCTGCAGCGACAACCACAAAGATGGAGAAGGCACAGGAGGAGAAGAGGAAGAAGCCGTTTCTGCTCAAGACACCATGCAGGGACTCTGCTCACAACTTCTCCTCTTGGAGATGGAGACTGGGGGGTGGGCTGAGAGCCATGCTCAGGCCAATCTGCAGCAGGAATCCATCAGGAAGGAAGGCCAGAGGAGGGAGAATGCTGGAAGGGAGGGGAGCACGGAGATGTGGCTGCTTGCTCACTCTCCTCCATGTCCAGCTTGTGAATGAATTTGGCAGCCTGGTGCCACTGGGGGCCGGCTCCCCATAAGAAACAGTCTCCTACACCCCATCACCATTCTTCGCCCTGCTGGCCACCCTTGTGGGAAGCGAGGTGATGTCTCCTTGGGAGCAGCAATCTCAGCTTATGGGACTGGGGTTGAAGAAAGTTTTGTGAGTCTGAAGCCCAGGATCCGATACGGGATGCTTCAAAAGAAGGATCTGCTAGTTGCAGATCAGATAGATTCCACCCAGGCTGCTTCACCCCAAGTCCAACCTCACCATCCATTTGACTGCTGATTATTTATAGTGCACACAAATCTCTGGGGGGGCTGTTCCCAACTGAGAGGAGTACAATGAGGAAGGGACAGGCTCTGCACACAGAAGTTGTCCTGGGAAGCGAAAGGAGGTATTTAGATTTCTGACACTTGTTGGTGGCCTGAGAGAACCAGCCTTTAGCAAACAACAACAAAAACTATGCCACATCCTCGTTTCCCATGATCAAGGGATTTCTCTCCATCCCCCCCTTTCTTTCTTGGCCTACCACTTGTCATTAACTGCAGCATTAATCCCATCCAAATCTTCAGTGCAAGAATTTTCAATCAGCTGATAGTTTGTTGACCTCTGTTGGTGAAGGAGGACTGAAAAGCATCTGAAAACCAGGTTGACTCAACAGAACCTGCCAAGGAGCCGAGCCTGTGGAGAGAGTTCTCCCTGCAGGCTCAGCTGGGGCTCTGCTGGGCAGCCTGGTTAGACTACCCAACACAGCCCACCAAGGAGCCGATCCTGTGGGGAGAGCCACAGCCAAGCCTGTAGGGAGAACTCTGCCTGCAGGATCGGCTCCTGGGCAGGCTGTGTTGGTCAATCCTGTATAAACCAGGCAGCTCAGCAGAACCCCAGCTGAGAACACACACGCCTCCTGGTTCAGTAAAAAGTTTCCCTAGCAATCCAAGTTTACCTGCTATCATTAAACTCATCCTCCTTGTTTAAAAAAACCCCAAACTTTCCAGGTAGGCACTGATGAACAGGGGAAGGTGGCGGAAGGTGCAGAGTAGGTGGAATGACCTTGATGTGGGTGAGGGAGTGGCCTCCGAGGGGTGGGATATGGAAGGGGGGAAATCAGAGGGAATCTATATCAATTTTTAGTAACCTTCAGCTTGGAAGTGAAGTTAGGGGAAAGACCACCACAACACCAGTTCAAGAAAACCCAGAAAAACAGCGAACAGAAAGCGAACTGAGCACTGAAGGGAGGAAAAGCAATGCAAGAGCAAAAAATAAAATCAACGGAAATGTCGGGTGAAAGTGTGAACAAATGCAGCATGACAAAGAAAACCCAATGGACATGCACGGTGAAAGTGAGGGAAAACACCTGTGCATAATAGACCTGTGATACAGAGAAACTGGTGGGAAATGCTCATGGTTTTGTTGCTCTAAGCAAAATTGGGATGTCTAAATGGAACAAGACATTCTGCTTCATATCCCATACAGGACATTTTTCTTATCACACAGGCTCCACATCCTTCTTGCTTACAAAAGGCAATCACCTTCTAGAGCCATTAAATCACTGCTTGCATCATCCAGACCATGTGACCCAGAGCTCCCTGTCCCTTTCCAAACCCATCACAAAACTCGTATTTTCTTTCTGAGCTCTCAATAGCTGGCATTTTCCTGACCTTATTTTCCATCCTGCTTCTGCCCGTGACCTCCATTTCTCCAGCTCTCCCATCCTCAGCCACTTAAATGCTTCTTTAAGCAACTCCATCCACTCTCCTTCATGGCTTATATTTCCCTCCAAGAAGCATCTAGACGGAGCCTCCACTTTCTCTCCTTCTTCCTTCAAGCCCTCCTCAAACCTACTTTTTCCATGAAACCTTTAGTTTACTCCCTCTGTCTTCACCTCTTCCCAACTGAAACAAAGACTAAGCACATGTAATGTAAGGACAGAATCATAGAGTCATAGAGTTGGAAGGGACCTCCAGGGTCATCTAGTCCAACCTCCTGCACAATGCAGGAAATTCACAAATACTTCCCCCCACACACATGCCCAGTGACCCCTGTACCATGCCCAGAAGATGACACAAACCCTCCAAATAAAATGTTCAGATAAGATCAAGATGACGTTTGGTGATAATACAGCCAACCAGAGACTGAGGAGTCAGCTTGTTTTGGAGAGAGCTTCAATTACCCAAGAAGAGCAAATTTACCATTTGGGCTGTTGCTCTCCAGCCCTACAGATGGTGATCCCTCAAACAGTCTCCCTTTTGGCAGCTACTCAGGGCTTGATTCAGTTTAACACAGGTATGCAAACTCCAGCTTGGAAAACTCTTAGGAGACTTGGAGGAGGAGTTTGGGGAGGGTGGAGTCTGGCGATGGGAGGGACCTCTGCAGGGATGCTATAGGCTAGAGCCCACCCTCCAGAGCTGCCATTTTCTTCAGGGGAACTGATCTCTGTAGTCTGGAGATCAGTTGTAATTTCAGGAGAACTCCAGGCTCTCCCTGGAGGCTGGCAACTATAGCTCAAAGCTATGTTGTGTGGGAGAAGAAGGGTTCAACCTCTTCCCCCCACATCATTGTCTCAGTCCAAAATGACCTTGTGAAGCTGCTATTTGCTCCATTTGTCCTATTGTAGTTAGTGTTTTCTACTCTGACTGGCAGCAGCTCTCCGGGGTTTTAGGGAGAGATTTTTCACGCCAGCTACTACCCAATCTTTTCCCTTTTTTAACTGGAGATGTCAGGGATTGAACCTGGGACCTTCTGCATCCAAAACAGCTTTTCAGCTACTGAGCCAGGGCCCCTGCAAACAGTCAGAACTGAACAATTATTCTTCCTGTTGCCCTCATCTCCAACTTCCTATGCTCCCTTAATCTCCGCTTCCTCCACATTAAGTTTTATATTGTACATTCCTTGGGGCAGGGACTGGTCCGTTTGCTTGTTGTAACCCTGGAAGCCATTCACTGCTAAGGCCGCAAATCGTGTTTGCAAGAAATTACAGTTTAAGCTTCACATACATGACCTTGGTAATCCCAATAAAAAACTCTGTATGGGATCAGGGGTGTCAAAGATACTGTGTTGTAAGAATGTCAAGGAGGGGGGCTGTAGAACCGCTCTGCCAGCATGAGGCTGATCAGCTTTAGCAGGAGAGTGGGGAAAAAAATCCATTTTCCATCTCACCAGCCACCAGAGCCCATTTTCCCTGCTCCCATTTCCTTGCTGCTTCACACCAGTAATTGCTTATTAGAAAACGCAATGTCCAGCACAGCGTCGCGGCTGGCTCTCGGTAGCCCGGCTGAGCTCGAGCAATAAACCAGTTAGCAAGAATCACCCTCCTAACGCTCCTAAACCCACAATGTGAAGTGAGATGCAGAAAAGCCATTTCACGCCAACACCAATGGTCCGCGACCGAGGGAACGAACGGGACGCAGCAGCCCGCAGAAACATCTTCCTTGCCGATGCTAAGTGGAGGGTGCTGCGAGTTTGATTTTTTCCCCCCTGCTCCTGAAGCAAACCGCTTTCCAAATCCACACCTATACACAAAAGCAGCGACAGGAGCATCCGGGTGTTGCACTGGGATGCTAGTGTACAATACTGTCTCAGTCTGGCTGCATAAAGTATGCTCTGGAATGGCAGGGAAGGAGGCGTGCTGGTGCGAGGCCCAGGTGGCTTCATTGGCGGAGGGGGAGCAATTCAACTGCTGGCACATTGGAGGGCAATGGTGATCCAGGAAATGCAAATACTGTATCGATGCCAAAGTCATGTACCTGTGTTTGCACATACACGTCCAATGCTAGGAAGGTGGCAATATCTGGGGAGATACAGCGATCTTTACCTATGCTATATGGAAATAGAATCAGAGTGGTGTACTGGTTAGGGTGTTGGACTAGGATCTGGGGGGGCCCAGGTGTGAATCCCTGTTCTGCCGTGAAAGGTTGCTGGCTGGGGGACCTTGGGCCAGTTGTACACTTTCAGCCTAGCCTGCCTCACAGGGTTGTTGTGAGGATAAAATGGAGGAGAGAAAAGCAACTGAAACTGCTTTGGGTCTCCCACTGAGGTGAAAGGTGGGGAATAATGAAGTCAATTAATAAGAATGCCGGTTTCTGATCTCTGTACACCTGACCTCACCATTTCATAGGACCTCCGTGCATCTGAAGATGTGAGCTCTCTGACTCACAAAAGCTTCTGATGGAATCAGTGTTCCTGAGAGAGAGGAATACATGAACTCTCTGACTCCACTCTTTCCCAAATCATCTTTCACACATGTCCGTTAAAGACATAAGAACATAAGAGAAGCCAATGTTGGATCAGGCCAATGGCCCATCCAATCCAACACTCTGACACACAGTGGCCAGAAATACCAGGTGCCAGCAGGAGGTCCACCAGTGGGGCCAGGACACTAGAAGCCCTCCCACTGCTGCCCCCACCCCAAGCACCAAGAATTTGTTCATTTGTGCAAGGGGGCAGAGTGGGGATCTCCGACACACACACACACACACCCCTCCCCTTCCAATAGATGACAGGCATCTGTGTTAGGGTTGCCAAAATCCAGGTGGGGCCTGGAGACCTCCCCAAATTACAACTGAGGAACTGTTTCCCTTGGAGGAAACAGCAGCTTTGGAGCAGGGACTCTCCGGCATCACATCCCTGGTGAACTCCCTCCCTTCCCCCAGCCTCTCCAGGCATCACCCCTAAAATCTCTAGGTGTTTCCCCATCCAGAACTGGCAGCCTTAAGCCGTGTGCTTCCCTGCTAAGGTTGCCAGGGTGGCTGCAGATATCCCAGGATTATGACTGATCTCCAGGCAACAGACATCAGTTCCCCTGGAGAAAACAGCCACTTTGGAAGGTGGACCCCAATGAAGTCTCCCCTCCCCAAACCCCTCCTTGGGCTCCACCTCCAGAATCTCCAGGTATTTCCCATCCCAGAGCTGGCAACCCTATTCCCCACTCATTATGAGTATGCTATTAAGAACATAAGAACATGAGAGAAGCCAATGTTGAATCAGGCCAATGGCCCATCTAGTCCAACACTCTGTCACACAGTGGCCAAAAATACCAGGAAGAATGAAAGGGAGGGAGTGAATGGAGCTGCTCCTCATTGTCGTCAAGGGACAAGGTACTTTACTTCCCTCTCAGATGGTCTTTGTGGCCCCTCGTGCCCCAACAGTCCTGGCCAGGCTCCCCACACACTTCACTTACTGGGGGGCCTTGGGCAAGGCTGCTGGAGACAAAAACTGACATCCTGCCACCTCCCATGTCTGAGAATTCGCACTTTATCTCCGCAGGCTCCAAAACTGGGGTGTGGGCAGTTGCAGGGGGAAAAGAAATGCTTATTATTTATTCATTTGTTTGCTGCAAGCAAGAAAGAATCAGGTAAATGGGGGAAGCTCTTTGGACACTCATAACCCAGGTTGTGCATGCTCATTCCAACTTTTAAAAGATAAAATTCTGCACTTTGTTAACCCAAACGCTGTGCCAAGAAAATCGGGATTTTATGACCTGTATAAATTAGGCAAATAGGGCATGTGTGCATGTGCTCTCTCTGGCTTTTGTATAATTTATTCTGTGTTTTGAATAATTTGCTAATAACAGGGGGAGGGGGACTTTGCAAAACACTGAAGCACCCCTCCACCCCCAAAGCTGGAATATGATTGAGCTGTTCCCACCCATTTCTCTGCAACCAGAATGGTCTCAAGCTTGCTCCTTTTAAAACATGAAAGCAAAAATTCCAAGTAAGAAGAATTCTGGACTCAGTATTAAATCCGGTGCCTTCTTTGCATCCCCACCAGTGCAACATTTCTGCATCTCCACAGATGCAAAATTGTAGCTCTGGGATGAACGGGACACCCCAGAGACATTCCCTTGATCTCATCTAAACTCTTCCTGCTTCTTTTGAAATGCCTCGGACATTTTGCTGGAGCAAGAGCCTCCCAAACTCTTGCAGGGGCCTTCCTGCATGGATCTCCTGCCCCACCAGAACCAGAGCCAAACTATAGAGCTTCGTGTCTCAGCCCCACGTTCCATGGAGCCTTCCAGTAGGCTGCTGTGGGCCTCTCACTTGTCACTGTAAGAACGGGTGATCTGAATTATTGATCGGCTGGTATGCAAAGCAAGGATCACAGTGAGTCAGAGGAATAGGGGCACATCGCCCGCTGTTCTTTCCTGAAAAAATAAATAAATATTTAACAGATGACAGAATGGCATGAATTTTTGAAGAGACCTTTTTGTAACCACTCAAGCTCTCCCTCCGCTAAGCCTCCAAAAATGCTCTTTCCTTCTTTGCTTGCTGTTTAGAGAGGCAAGTCAGTGCCCTGGGGGGTGGGGGTGAGGGGTCGGGGAGAATCCCAGCAAACCGTTGCCTAAAGCCCATAGGGGTTTTCTGCGCCTCCTCCATCTCATCTGATGCCACAGCATTTCTCACTCAAAGCTCCTTGCTGGTTCCCTGGGGAGCGGCATGGGAGCCGGCATGAATATTCACAAGGGAATTTGAATTTCACAGCTTTGCACGGAGAATGGGGGGAATGAACATTCACATTCATTTTACTGTCCAGCTCCAGCTCATCATCAGGTGGGTTCAGGTTGCAGCAAAAGCAACAGCAGAGAGACAAAGATTCTCAGCATTTTCCTTTGCCTCTTTGGATAGCAAATATTTTTCTGGCAGTCTCTAAGCATTCGCATTTGTGTCCAATATTTTATGCCTGTATCTGTGAGTCTATAGCGGAGTTCATCATTTGATTGTAAACACATAATGCTGTTTAAGATTTCATAGTAGTTAATAGCTGACATGCAATAGTATTAGCATCTGACAGCCTGGGATAGGTGACAAGCAACGGAACAGAGCTTCTGACTGCATGTGAAAGCTGATATGCAATGTACTTAGCCTTTCAAAGTAATGAGAAGCTAGTGTGCAATGGTTATGATGGCTGGCATGTACTTGCACTGGCAAAAGCTTGCATTGCTGAGAGTTCATGGCAATGATCCCCAGTGTGGCACTTGTGGGCACCAGGGTACCCCCTGATGGGTATCCTGATGTCCATTTGCATCTCTTCCCCAAAGAAAGAACCAATCCTGGCTTCCCTCCAGCTCATTGGAGCAGAGAACTCAGAAACAATGTTTGGCAGTCATTTTCTGATTTGTCCTGGCCCTCCACCGCAGCCGTTTTGTGGTGGTCCCCATTCCCTGTTGTCAAAATTCTAAAAGTGCCTGCAGGCTCAACAAGATTAGGGATCCCTGGCTCTTCTAGCAACTGGCCATGAAGATAAACATCTAAATATGCCCTATCCTGTGTCAGACCCATCCAATATTGCCCACTCTGATTGACAGACCCTGTCCAGAATTTAAGGTAGGCAAAAGTCTTTTTGAGGTTTGCTAACAGGGATCCTTTTCAGACTTGAGAATGAAACCAGAACCAGTGGCATCTTAAAGACTAATAAAATTTAGTCCCGCATGAGTTCTGGTGCATTAGACCTTTACTCCCTTTTATTTTGCTACAATAGACTTCTGGAATTATTCCCAATTGTTGTTAGATAGGTAAAACACAAGAAGAGGGACCTGCAATACTTGTGGAGGGGTATTCCCCCTGGCTCCCAGCCTGCGGAAGCAGGAGGACCTCAAGGCTGAGCAGGGTCGGCCCCAGGTGTCTGGGCGCCCTAGGCAGGACATCCTGGGGCGCCCACCCCACCGGGGATGCCAACCTCCTGGTGGGGCCTGGAGAGGGCCCAGCCTTGTCCTGGGCGCCTCGCACAGCTGCGGGGCACCCGGAGAGAGCCGGGGAAGGGGCGGCGCGGCTCTCCCGGGCCCCTCGCAAGTGCAAGGCGCCCGGGGAGAGCCGGGAACGGGGCGGCGCGGCTCTCCCGGCCCCCTCGCAGCTGCGAGGCACCCGGAGAGAGCCGGGGAAGGGGCGGCGCGGCTCTCCCGGCCCCCTCGCAGCTGCAAGACGCCCGGAGAGAGCCGGGAACGGGGCGGCGCGGCTCTCCCGGCCCCCTCACAGCTGCGAGGCACCCGGGGAGAGCCGGGAACGGGGTGGCGCGGCTCTCCCGGCCCCCTCACAGCTGCGAGGAGCCCGGGGAGAGCCGGGGAAGGGGCGGGGCGGCTCTCCCGGCCCCCTCACAGCTGCGAGGCACCCAGGGAGAGCCGGGAACGGGGTGGCGCGGCTCTCCCGGCCCCCTCACAGCTGCGAGGCACCCGGGGAGAGCCGGGAACGGGCGGGCTTGGAACACCCGCCCCTTCCCTCCCAGCGGCGGTGCGGCTGGGGGGGGAGAGAAGCCGCTCCGCCGCCCCTGCCTCCTCTCCCCCAGCTTTGGGGAGAGGGCGGGCAACCTCCGCTGCCGCCTGCCGCCTCCTGAGCCCCGGCGGGGCACTCAGGGAAGCGGGGGGGCTTTTCCTGGGAGGGGCCGGGCGCGGTTTGCCGCCCCTGCAGCCGGCGCGCCATGCCCCCAGGGAGGAGGGGGAGGGGGAGGGCGACTTGCGCCCTCAGTGGGAGCTTTTCCGCAGCGGTGGCAGCAAGGGGATCCTGCTGGCCGCCGCCTGCCACTTCCTCCTCCTCCTCCTCCCCCCCCGGGAGGAGGGGGAGGGCGACTTGCGCCCTAGCCGGGCGCTTTTTTGCGGTAGGGCACCCGGTTAGGGTGGCGGCGAGGGCTTTTGGGGGGGAGCGGGGCACCATTTGGCGCCCCTGAGGCCGGCGCGCCCTAGGTGAGCGCCTAGTTCGCCCAATGGGCGATCCAGCCATGAGGCTGAGAAGGAAACAGCCACAGGTAAGTCCCCACCACCACCACCAGCTCCAGCAGCGAGGCCTGAGTGGCTCCCAGCTGCCAGATCCATCAATCTCCTCCACCCCGAGCTCCGGTGGCAATGCCGCCAGGCCCACGAATCTCCTCCCCCCCAGCTCTGCCGCCAATCCCCTCCCGGCTCCAGTTGCAAGGACTAAGCAACTTCCAGCCCGCAGCCACTGCAGAGTTCCCAGAGTGTTCCCTGCGCATGAGCAGGGAATGCTTTTTTTACTTTTGGGGGGATTTAAGTACCCCCTATAGTTTTTTATAGATTTCAGATTTTTCTGCACATCTGGGGATTGCCCAAAATGTGCAGGAAAATCTCTTTGCCACCTAGGTGCCCCCAATGTGTGGATTTAGATATCCACATACAGGGGGAACTTTGACTATTAGATATATAAATAACGCGGGATGAAATGTGATAACCATATGGCTGAGGTAGTTAACACCTGTACAAAGTGGGATACACATGATATTAGCACCCACAGAGAGTTAGGAATTCCAGGTCCCCATTAAGCTAGGTGTGGGGTGGGATGCATTGCCTTGAATTAGGTAATGGAATCTAATCCAGCAGTTTCACACCGGGTTCTCCCTTTGAAGTTGCTTTATAAGAGAAATGGAGCTTTTAGATATGTCAAAATTTAACTGGAGTTTCCAAGGGGTGAAATTTTGGGCTGTTCTGTAGGTGCTGGACCACGTCCACAGCCTCTCCCCTACTGAGAGGATCCAGTGCAGATACCCCAGTTTGAACCTTCTTGCTCTACACTGAGCTGTACCTGGACACATGAAGTCCTACCTGAGCCTGCAAGAGTCTGGCTAGTTGGCAGCCTTAAATGTCAGGCACAGGAGAACTGTGGGAGGCAGAAAGCCATCAACTCACAAATGCAACAGGGTGCTTATGCCAACACACCAGAGAGCTTTTTTTAAAACACACACACACACACACACACAAAAACTAAAGCCTCCTATTCCAGAGACTTTCTGAGATGGTGACTGTGAAAAATCTAATGAAGTCATCCAGGTGAAGCCAGGCTGAGCTGCCATCACTCTGCCCCAATCAGGGACGTCGGGGGCCCTTGTAAAAAATGATGTACAGCTCCCCAGATCCATCTAGGCCGCAAAAGAAATTTATTTTGCTGTAAAAAAGAAATGTTCCGGGAGAGGCAGCAAACAACGTTCCTGGGAACTGCAGGCTTGCAGCGATGGTGGAGGCTCGTCTGGACAAACAATTGGCTTCCCTCCCTCCCCCCAACCTCTCCATTCATCTCCATTCCCCTGCGTGGACGTTCTGGACTGACAGGAGAGAATCGAAGCTTGAAAAGGTCACCAGATAATGCTGGGAAAAAGACTCGTCCTCTTTTGCAGATTAAAGACTGATCAATTTCTAATATGTCTGAGCAGGCCAGCTTACCAGTCCTGTGACCCCAAGAGCAGGAGAGTATTTTATTTCTTTTAATGTTACAAAATCTTCTTGATAGCCTTTTTTCCCCTTTTCTCAGAATGGCACTGAAGATAAGTCATGTGTGAGAACGACGCTCAGGTGGATCCAGTGGGAAAAAGAGAATGAGAATCAGTTTAGTTTGCAGGCAAGGAGCCAGAAGAGGGGAGATCAGGTAGTGTGCGGATTGTTCAGCCACATCAAGCATCTGGATAGCTTTTTGTAACAGAACGGAGACAATCCTTTGCTGCTACATTGCCCATGGTGCAAGTTTTCCAGGACACAGCCAACTCCAATCTCCTTCCCTCCAGGGTCCACTGAGCTAGAGAGCTGCTGCTAGAATTGTAACTAATTTGCTTCCCAAAAAATGTCCCTCCAGTTCTTCTCTCTGAATTTTGATGGTGAATACTCTCCAAATGTAGGAATATCTGGAGTTCAGTTTTACCCTCCAGATCTGAATTGTCAAAGTTTGCAAAGATCACATTTGAATTCTGGTGGCTAATGAAACCTGACAATGAAAGCTAGAGCTGTTCTGAATTGTGGGTTGAAACAGCACTGAAGAGACCTGGGTTCAAATCCCCACTCAGCCATGAAACTGACTTTCTGAGCCTAACTTGCCTGGCAGGCTTCTGTGGTTGAACTGGGGAGGACCCCGTGGGCCATTCTGAGCTTCTCAGAGGAAAGGTGAGATTAAAATGCAAGACGAGCTGCAGCCCAGTGTTTTACACCTCATGCAGTTATTCTTCAGTTGCACCTGTATCTCTGGGCAACTCATCGACAGCTGTTTATTTATTTAGATATTTATACCCCATGTTTCTTCTTAATGGGGACCCAAACAATATTGCTCTCCCCTTCTCCATTGTATGCACAGAACAACAACCCTGTGAGGTAGGTTAAGCTGAAAGAGAGTGACTGGCCCAGGGTCTCCCAGCAAGCTCTCATGGCAGAGTGGGGATCTGAACCTAGTTCAGCATTCTAGCCGCTACACAACACCCTGGCTCAGGACCGCTATTGGTTTAACCAACTGAATGAGATGTCCTAATGCCAAGACGGCTGTGGACAGTATTTCACCTACCCAGAGGGGGTTGACAGCTCCCCCTTGTAGTAGCAGCCTCCGTGCCCTCAAAGCCCCCCCACACCCCACTTCTGGTTCTACGTTCCCCAAAGACGCTTCCCGTGAATATGAGGGGGTGCTGCCTGAAGGAAAACATATCTCCTCACTATGCTTATGCAAAAGTGGTTTGCTTGTTCACGTATACACGCACACGCGCGCACACACAGGTCTCTCTGGATCATGGCCACCATCTTTTTTGCAATTTTATTTTAGGCATACTCCAGAAGAAGCCTTTGCCCCGCCTTCCTGTGATCTTTGCTCCCTTGCCACTGAAACCCGCAGTGGAGCCTCTGGAGAGGTTGCCCTTAGGATTGGCAGCTCTGGGTGGGGAAATACCTGGAGATCGGGGGGGGGCTGAAGCCTGAGGAGGGGGGTATAGGGAGGGGAGGGACCTCAGCAGGGAGCTGTGCCATAGAGGCCACCCTCCAGAGCAGCCCTTTTCTCCAGGGAAACTGATCTCTATCTTCTGGAGATCAGGTATAATCCCAGGAGAGCTCCAGGCTCCCTCTGGAGGTTGGCAACCCTAGCTGCAGGGTGATGGTTTAAAAATCAGGACATTTCCCCCCATGCCCCATGGGTGAGTTCTGAAGAATTCTTAAACATGCAAAAATGAAACAAAATTCCAGAGAGGCTAACTTCCAGGTATCCAGCCCAGCCTAGCACTGCTGTAGCCAGGGATTAAAAAAACCTTGAATGTGAAGGTATGTTTCCAAACCAACATGAGTAATAGCAAATTCAATTCCTGTTCTCCAGGGTTATTTTTGGGCAGGAACTCACAGGAAAGGAGTTCTGGCTGGCTCCGACCACGCCCAGCAGGAATCATTAGCATAACAGGCCATACCCAACAGCAGAAACTCATTAGGACTGGCTACATTAGGGCTGTGTGGCCTAACATGCAAAGGAGTTCCTGCTACAAAAAAAGCCCTGGGTTTTTAACAACAAACAAGGTAAACAGAATAAGAAGCAAAAGGTGGGTGTGGCTGGATGACCACACTTCTGGTAACATGGGAATGGGGCCTAATATGCTAATAAACTTGCTGTCAGGGGTTTGGCCTAATATGTGAATAAGTTCCTGCTGTGGGGGTGGCCTGTTATGCCAATGAGTTCCTGCTGGGCTTTTTCTACAAAAAAAGCCCTGCTGTTCTCTATCAATTGGCTGAGAGCCTCCCCGCCCCCAACCATTATATTTTATTTTCAGTATTCATCCTCACAAGCATCAGGCAAGGAAAGCTATTTTTATCCATACTGGAGAGAGAGAAATAAAGATGGGGGGGGGTGGGGGGTTTCTTGCTCAAGGCCATATCATGAAAAACTAGGTTTGGACACATATTCTATCCATGTCTTCCAATACCCACCTATTCACTAGGAACAGTTGGTTAATGGGACCTTGTTTGTTGGAAACTGAAGACCAAACTAGATATGCAGGCTTTTAAAGAGTTGGGTCCAGGTTTCCTGCAGCCACAGAGGAGCTGTGGGGAATGGCTGTTTTTAAAAAGAGAAAGCCTGCAGAATACCACCATGGGAGACAAAACATTTCCTGCCTCCCCCCCCTGCCATCTTCCTGTGCCAAAACAGCACCCATGCCAAAACAGCATCTTTGCTGCTTCAAGTGGAGTATATTGTGCACATGGAGCAAAAATGGGGCAATAACTCCCCCAGCACTATTGTGATGCAGGGAAATAGCTTGAGGCGAAGTCAGGAGCCTTTCCTCCCCCAGCAGTTATGTTCTGAGCCCAAACAGGCTCTCCTTTTAAAAACAAACAAACAAACAAACAAAACCACAGCCATTCCCCGCAGTTGCTCAGTGGCTGCAGGAAACCTGGAAACCCAGACCTGACTCTTTAAAAACTCACACATCTAGTTTGGTCTGAACTGTTCCTGCTTTAATATTGTTGCATATGGGCAGCAAAGCGGCCCGGCTGTATGTTGTAGCCCAATTTCCCAGCTCCTAGAATATGAAGTTCTGAGTGAGCGAGACGGATGCCTCTTATCTCTACCGTACATAAATGCATGTGCATGAACACTAAGGTGCCATGTGGTATACAGCCTGCCCTTTCACATGCTACGTGTCCATGCCAAACTTAGAAAAAGGATAAGAGAGTCAATTGCTGTTGTTGTTAGTGTTATTTACAAAACTGTTTGTAGGAGGGTGGGTGTTGCGGAAGAGTGATTGCATCCCCACAGCAGAGGAACTGAGTCAACACTCCCTTGCCCTGGGGGTGCATTTCTAAATGTACATACTACTTAAAAATAATATACTGAGAGGTATTTGACTGTGCCTTTGAAGGCAGATCCCAATATAGATGTTGCTTCGTTGCACTGTATGTACCTCACTATGGTGCAGATTTGCATGTGCAATTCATGCCTGTGGAAGGGAGGAATGACATTCCAATAGGGTTAGTTCCAGCCCCTCCCCGAGCAGCAGCAAACCAGGGAACTGATGGCTGTGAATAGGCATATGTATGGCAGTGCCATCAAATCATAATTAACCCCAGCAAGGGGCTTTCAAGGCAAGCAAGAAGCAGAGGTGGCTGGCCATTGCCTTCCTTTACAGAGTCCTCCTTGGTGGTCTCCCGCCCACACACTGACCCTGCTTAACTTCCAAGATCTGATGAGATGAGGCTTTAACACGCCCACTTTCCTTCCATGAACAAGCACAGCAGTGTCCAAAAGAAGAGAAACTTGTTCCCCCCAACCCAAACCCCCCATTTTCTGTGTGCATTTTAAGTGCTGTCACTTTTGACTTACAGCGACCCTAAATATTATTGACCTTGAAAATGTCCTGTCCTTAACAGCCTTGCTCAGGTCTTGCAAATGGAGAAAAATTTATACCCCCTAAAATGGCAACTTTCACAGTGAAAATGGAATCTTATCAACATTCACCTCAACACTAATCCAGAAAATAAACGTTATTGAACAGGGGCGGTGTTATTATTGGGCAACAACATTCAGTAATAAGTGAGCATGCAGGGGAAGGGATGCTTCAGGAACACAGGAAGGAAAAAAGATGCAAGTAAACTGAATAAAGGTGCAACAAACCCCACAGGTTCTAAATTTGGAACAGATTTTAGAAATTCTCCTGGTTAAACCAAAATTCAGGATGAATGGAGTGCATGGCAGACCAAACCTACACAACAGTAAAGAAATCAAATGGGGGGGAATAATAAGAACGTAACGAGCCCTGCTGGATCAGACCAGTGGTCCATCTAGTCCAGCATCTTGTCTCAGACAGTGGCCAGCCAGTTCCTCTGGAGGGCCAACAACAGGACATAAAGGCTGAGGCCTTCTCCTGATGTTCCCTTCTGGCTCTGGGATTTAAAAGTTTAGTGCCTCTGAACATGGAGGTTTCCCTCCGTCACCATGGCTAGTAGCTACTGATAGACCTATTTTCCATGAGTCTATCTAATCACCCTTTAAAGTTGTTTATTTCTGTGGCCATCACTGCATCCTCTGGCAGCGAATTCCACATTTTAATCACTCTCTGTGTTAGCAAGAATAGGAATATCAGAAGAATACAAGAAGGTTCTTGTTTTCACCTGTGAAATATTAGGGTACACTAGCCAATGGCCCCATTCTTCACAAAGGTCATTCAGGGATCTGCGTGCTGATCCAAGTCTCCAAAAGCAGTGAAACCGACAAGACTGTAGGAACAGAAAAGAAAACTCTTTGTTCCTTATAGAGTGGGAAAGGGGATAGAATCCATGTCCTGATCTCCTAAACCATCTCCTTGACCCAGCCCAAAGTCCCAAACCTATAAAAACCATAACAAATGCCACCATTCTGTATGTTCTAGGTCTCCAGAGACACCTGCTTAATCCTCATTAAAAGAGCCAAAAATCATATTATTGTCTGGGCTTTATGCATCCTTGTTATATGAACCAAAGCTGAAGAGGGTAAGCAGAGTATGAAAGGTCCCAAAGGCCCTGTACTGTACATTCAAATTAAATATGATTTATTTTTATGCAAGAAATCCAAATGTGCATAGTATTAAAAGGTTAAAAGCAAAGACTTTGTAAAATGTCAATTGGTGTAAAAAATATTATTTTTTTCCAGTCAAAATGTACTTGGTTGCAAAAGCCTTCAGGCGCTCTTCAAAATGGAGCTGACAATAGCGCCCTGAACATACTGCAATGCAATATTTGCTCTGTTTACACCCTGCCTTTCTCCCTAGTGGAGATCCAAAGGATCTTACATCATTCTTCTTGCCTCCATTTTATCCTTACAGCAGCCCTAAGAGGTAGGTCAGCCTGGAATTCAGTGAGTGGCCCAGGGTCACCCAGACAGCTTCCATGGAAAAGTGGGGCTTCCAACTTGGGCCTCCCAGATCCTAGTCTGACATTTTAGCCACTACATCACACACGGGCTCTCTTAGAACATGTAGTATAGTGCTCCTCTCTGAAGAAAGTCACCGTAACTCCACCCCATGTTTGGCAATCACCAGGGCAAAGGTGACATCACAGAACTCTACTTGCACTGAAAGCCTGTAAGCGCCAGGGGCATCCCCTCTGGGTGGAGAAGGAAAGGCTCCTTGTCCAGTGAGATGAAGGACTGCAAAATGATCAATAAGCCCATTCAAGAAAAGCAGGGAAACAAAGTCCCAAAACCTAACGCTAAGACAGAAAGAAGTGAAATCGCTTTCAGCTTGTGACCTAGAATATACATTTCTTTTCCTGCCAGGACAGAAATAAACTGAGCCCACAGAGAGAGAGATGCATGGACAATGCAATCCTATACAGGTCCTCTCAAAACCCTACTCAGGTCTATTCAGTGGGGCTTATTCCCAGGAAAGTATTCTTAAGATAGCACTAATTAATTAAATAATCAATCATCCTATGGTATTGTATGTAGGATAGCCAGGAGATCCTGAGATTGGCCGTGATCACACGGGCGGTTTGGCCCGACACAGGCACTCCTCCCCTCCGGATCAAATGGGTACAGTCCAGTGTTCCCTCTAAGCTGAGTTAGTGTGAGCTAGCTCACAGTTTTTTAGCCTCCAGCTCACAAATTGTTTTCTTAGCTCAGGAAGGATGGCTCCAGAGCAAACTAATTTATGCAGAAGCCAAATCGCTCGCTCACAACTTTAATGCCAGTAGCTCACAAAGTAGGATTTTTGTTCACAAGACTCCACAGCTTAGAGGGAACATTGGTGCAGTCAGACAGGCACATCTGTCAGGCGTTCCCCAGTGATACTTATCCCATCACAGGATGACTTGGAGCCAAGTTAAAAAGCCACCACATCACAAGTGGTGTTTTCGGTTCTCCGTGCAGTCATCGCACATGGCCAGATGTCTGAATGCTGGGCAGTACACGCAGATTGGATTCCAGGGCTTTTTTTGTAGAAAAAGCCCAACAGGAACTCATTAGCATAATAGGCCACACCCAACAGCAGAAACTTATTAGCATATTAGGCCACACTCTTGACAGCACAGCTCATTAGCATATTAGGCCACACCCCCATGTTACCAGAAGTGTGGTCATCCAGCCACACCCACCTTTTGCTTCTTATTCTGTTTACCTTGTTTGTTGTCAAAACCCCAGGGCTTTTTTTGTAGCAGGAACTCCTTTGCATGTTAGGCCACACAGCCCTAATGTAGCCAATCCTAATGAGTTTCTGCTGTTGGGTGTGGCCTATTATGCTAATGAGTTCCTGCTGGGCATGGCCAACTCGGGAGCCAGCCGGAACTCCGTTCCTGTGCGTTCCTGCCCCAAAATAGCCCTGGATTTGGCAGTCTGAACCTGCAGATCCATTCTGCACTGCAATAATGTGGATGCTTTACCACGGGATGTCTCTGTGGGTAACCCAGAGCACCAGTGTGGACATGGCCATTGTCTGGCAGCTCCAAGCTCTAGCTCTTAGCGTTATGCTAGTGGCAAGCCACACTTTTTCTTTTTTAGGGTCTGAGAGAGCTCTGAAAGAACTGTGACAGGCCCAAGGTCACCCAGCCAGCTTCAAGTGGAGGAGTAGGGAATTGAATCCAGATTAGGGCAGCACTGATAGGCACAGACATATACCTCAGTAGGCCTAAGGTTGCCAACTTCATGTTGGGAAATTCCTAGAGATTTGAGGGTGGAGTCTGAGGAGGGCACAGTTCCATAGAGTTCACCCTCCAAAGCAGCCACTTTCTCCAGGGGAACTGATCTCTGTAGTCTGGAGAGCCATTGTAATTCTAAGAGATCTCCAGGCCCACCTGGAAGTTGGCAACTCTGTCAGGGGCTCATTTACTGGAAATGGGGAGGGGGCAGGGACAGCTGTAGACAAGGCGGAGGAGGTGACGCGGATCAAGACTCTCTTTTTTTTTGCCGCCAAGTCACAGCTGACTTATTTATTTATTATTTATTAGCATTTATATCCTACCCATCCCATGAATGGGCTCACGGCCGGTAACATCATTTGTAATAAATACAGACAAAATTTAAAACACGAAACACTATACAACATTAAAATTGGTAGTTACAGCTTAAAATACAAATTCAGCTGGCTATAATGAGTTCTGGCCCGTCGATACAGATGGGATGGTGGCCAGCTATCAGTGGGTGGATGACAGCAACCTCGGGGAGGCCATATGTGGGCGCCCGCTGCCTCAGCCAAAGGCCTGGCGGAACACTTCCATCTTGCAGGCCCTGCAGAGCTGAAGAAGATCCCACAGGGCCGTGATCTCAATAGGGAGCATGCTCAAGGCAGTCCCCTGAACACCAACATTGGTGAGGCAACCCCGGCGGGGTTTTCAAGGCAAGAGATGTTCAGAGGCGGTTTGCTGTTGCTTGCCTCCATGTCACAACCTTGGTGTTCCTCGGTGGTCTCCCACCCAAATACTTCTCAGGGCCAACCTTGCTCAGCTTCTGAGATCTGATGAGATCGGACTAGCCTGGGCTATCCAGGTCAGGGTGGCCCAATGGATAATACAGCCCATATCAGCTTCTTTTACGATACCCACCTGCTCCCCACCTCCAAACCTAACTTGCAAGATTCTCTTTTGATGCATTCAAATAGAGCTGCCAGCAAATTTTGCCCAGCACAAAATTCAAACAAATTTGGGATTCCTTCCAAAGTGCAACATCTGAGGATTTTAAGACATGCCGTGAGGTCCCTTACAAGACTAACACCATTTCTCAGGGGAAGGAGGGTCTTGGGTGCGTGTCACTCATCCCCAACTGAGAGACATCTCTCTCGTTCAGAAATCTGAAGCAGCTCCCCTCCTGCCCCTGCCATCTCTTTCCTGTTACCATTTTAAGCACCCGGGCCACATGAAAACCTCTTGCTATCATTTTCTGGAACAACTGGAGAAGGAGGTTAGCAGACATTATAGCCCCTCCACAAGCACACACACACATGCCAGGTGCCCATGTTAAGAAGATGCTGCATTAATAAGCTACAACAGCCTCCACGTCAATCAGCTGTGTGGCTGAATCACTACAAGTGGCTTCGCCATCCGAGAAAGAGAAACCTCCACTTCTCTCTGGATCCATCTCTGATCTCAATTGAAATGTTCCTCCACTGAGCTCGTCGATCTTAGGAGGTGCAGAATGAATAGAATCAGACTTGTACCACTACCAGCTACAACAGGGGTGTCAAACATAAGGCCCGGGGGCCAGAACCGGCTCGTCCAGGGCTCTTATGCGGCCCATGAGCAACTAGTGCAAGGGAGGGAACAGGAGACTGCTTGAGGGGGAATGGGCAGAGCCACTCCGATTGTGGCTTCAGCACGGCGGGACAACCTCGTCTGCAGCAGTCAAGCAGCGTGGGAGCGTCTGCACAGTGCTGCACCGCTGGCTCTCCAGGCTGCCCATGTGGGTTTTCCTTTGCACCGCCCTCCCCCCAGCCCATGAGGCCTTGCACTGAGGACACACAAACCTGGAGCTTACCAGCTGCTGTCCTGTATACAGTTTATGCCTCCGGTACCTGACATTATATTTTATGGCACACATGGCCCGGCCCAACAAAGAGACATTTATGCCAGATCCAGCCCTCGTGACAAATGAGTTCGACACCTCTGAACTACAAAATGCACCTTTGCAGCACAGAGGGAAGCCCCTTTCCCTGCACCAACTTTGGAATGCATTTGCCCACAATAAGAGAGAAGTCAAGACTGGTTGCTACATTTTCAAAAGCTGAAGAATCTGCCAGTGTTGGCAAATAACTTGGTTCACAAAGCTCAGTTTAGAATCAAGCCCAGGAGGGGGGATTTAATTGTCAGTCCCTTTTTTGGCAGATGTTTTCAGCAATGCCCAGAAATCTTTCTGGCAGCAAATGCTTAGCCTTTCTTGCAAAAAGGTTCTCTAGTTCATTTAAATTGCCCTTCTTTTACTGTCCACTCAAATACCTTGATTTACCCAATCGTGCGGCCAAATCTCTGACAAGTCATGTCAACTCTTATGATTATCTTTACTGGTATTGACTATATTTCCTGATATTTGCTGATGTTCGGTGACGTTGTTAAATCAGACACAATACTGTGACATCATAACTGTGCACTGTCTGGTCGCTGATGGAGTATGAAGACCACGCGACTGGTTTAGAAAAGAGGAAGCAGCAGCCCCTGGGAAAACAATGACAGACAACAGAACTGAACGAAAGGAGGTAAACACCAGCAAAATCCAATTGTTGTTCAGGAAAAAAAAGTCTCCCTTGCCAAAAATTGCTACTTTTTGGCTGGAAAACTGAATATTGGATGCAGTCCTAGTTTTGACCCCATTTGTGAACTCTTTGATCCAAATTTCTAACTTAATGACATAAGCAAATACTTTCTGTTCTTTTCCATTAAGCCAGATGCCTGTCCGCAGACTCGTTTTTGTTTTTTTTAAAACACCTACTGAAGCAGTGCCAGCAATACCCAAAGTCATACCAGGATGCACAACCCAAAAAAAATCTCTCCACATCTCAGACTATTCCACGGAGCCATGGCTCAGTTGTTTCGACAGCCCCAAAACATTTCCCCCCAGATTCTACATGACAGCTGCCCAGCACATAAACTACAACTTGCTGTTGGCAACATAATGCCATGACCCATCCCTCTGTCAGGTCTGGTGGTCTCCTGGAAAGCAGAAAGAATGGGTGGTCCAGAGGTGTGCCTGAGTGATGTTGGTTAGAGCTGGGCCAGCATTAGTAGCTTTAGGGCATAGTAGGAGGAAAACAAGTGGCCTACTGTATCGCCTGACCTGCTGAGCTAGTCACTGCGATGCCTCCTTCTGACCATTGACCAGAAGAACGGCAGTGAGCAAGTCAGTAGCAACTTCCATTAACAGCACAGTCTAGGTGAGAGTCCCTAGCATGGTACCTGTGGGCCCCATAGCACCCACCAACACCTTTCCTGGCACTCAGCTTCCTGCTTTTAGAAAGTGCTAGAGGCTCGGTGGGGGGGGTTGCCTAGCAGGTTTTCTGATTGGCTGTGCAGATTAAAAGGCATCCTGTTAAACAGAGCTTCTGCTTGAAATGTTGAAGAGGTACTATTGTGAGTTATAGGCTACGATCAGACATGCAGTTGGATCCAGTGCGGCCTTGCTTCTAATTGATCCAGTCTTTTTTGTAACTGAGAGTTTTGATAAGACCTTCCCCCCTTTAACTCACTTCATTGCGCTTTCACCCATGGTTGATTGATCAGACATGGCAGCCACAGAGTGGGGCGGTCGGACAAGGGGGGTTTTACCATTTGTCTTTTGAGCATGCGCATAAGTGCTTATGGGAAGCAGTGCTTCAAATTCATGGCAGAATGGCAGCAGCTGGTGGCCAATGGGATTGCTGGAGGAGGCTGCTGGGACATGTAGTACAGCATGGAGGAAGTGTTTTTGAAACTGTTCCTTTGGGAAAATCCAGCCTTTCAAACATTTCAAAGCCAAGGGAGCGAATAAAAAAGAGAAGCCCTTGTGTCCTGCATGGTGGCGTTTTTATTCAAAAGCTTGGAGTGGAGCTGGAGTCACGGGCATCATTCTCAAACTGGCTCCCTCCCTCTCTGAAAAAGTGATCTTTTCAATTAACCCCTTCGCTACCCTGCCGCAAAGCTGTAGGTAGAAAAATGTTGAAACACACAGGGGTCTTTCTTTGGGAGTTTTTAAAAGGAAAACACAGGTTTGTGACATTCCTGTGTGAGAGAGATGTCTGTAAAAGTCTGTAAAAAATAAATGCACAAGTGCTGTTTCAAAACCTTGGTGTGAAGATCCGCTCATGTGCACATTGCTGCCTCAAAAAAAAATGGTGGCAAACCGGAAGGGGAACATTCAGACTTCCCAAAAGGCTTGAGAGTGCGATGGATTGATCAGACTTCCAGAAATGTGGGATGAAACTGCTGACATCCATGAGAACTGAACTTTCCCCGGTGCCTAATGACTTCAGAATTCAGAACAGGGTGCTGACCACTGGGGAACCATTCACAGATGTTACTGTCTGAACATGCATTTTAAATCCGCCAGGTGATAGCAACAATATCAGATCAAAGAGCACATCTGACCACAGCCACAGATAACCTTGTTTCCTGACATTCTGTGGGTGACCCTCCCTCCTGCAGCAAGCGTTCTAGGACTGGCTCCCTTTCCTGTGGCAGGCATGTTGTGATTGTGCCTACCACCCTGTATCAGAACTCTAAAGCTGCCCACAGGCTCAGAAAGGTTGGGGACCCCTGGGCTAAGGCAACTGGGCCCTGGTGTTAGAGTTCCTGGTTCTACATGCCAGTGCCTTACAAGTGTCCAATCCAACCCTTGCTGGAACATCCACTATTATTTGGTAAATTATCTTCAGTATGGAAACTGCGGATGCAAAGCTAACCAAAGTGTGTTCACGTGCAAAAGTTCTACGTCCTGCAAAAATATTATGGCCAAACTCAGTTTTCTAGTTAATCGCAGAGCTCCTGACAATCCATAACTATTGTGAATGTGGCAACTGACTGACACGTCACATTACTCGTGCTTTATTTAGATATTTATGACCTCACTTTTCTCCCCACTGGGGACCCAAAGTGTCATGCAATGTTGTTCTTGGCTTCACCCAAGACCATCCTCACAACCCTGAGAGGTAGGTTAGGCTTTCAGGATCCTGGCTACAAGAAAAATGACACACCTATGACAACAGTGACCCAATAAAACTGTCAGTTGGCCAGAATCCTTTTCTCCTTCCAAAGTCAATGACGTTAACCACAGCTTTTCCACTGAGCATCTTAAAATAAGCTTTAAAGGACACACATACACAGGGGAAAAAATCCCCCACCACCCTGGTCTTCAAAATGAACCAGACCACTATCCTGGAAATTACACCAAAGAGGATTTAATTTGCTTTTTGATCTGCTGCCTGAAAAGCACACTCTATCAGAGGAAGTCTGTTCATAATTTATTCACTAGCAAGCACATTTGGGAGTCTGTCTGAAGTCCTCATAGAGAAATACTATTGCTGGATAGGAGAATTATTTTTATTTAAAGAAGGAAAAAACCCAAAGTGATCAGGGTTAGAATTCCCAAAGCACTTGAGATCTGCTCAAGCTGCTCTAGATACGGCTTTCAAAAAAAAAAAAGTCATCTCTGCAATTGTTTCTTGCTTTGAAGGTCTGAAAAGCAGTTTGCTTCTGAATTCATCTTCCTCTAAAAGTAAGGCTACAATCACTAACATACCCAGACAGTTGACTGCAGAGTTGACCTTGGGGATCAAATACCATGCAGCTTTTTCGTACATCTCCCTTGCAAGATCTCACAGACATTCTAAGCTTCTGTCTTTCTCATGCTTTTTACCAGTCTGGCATGGGAATTTAAGGCTGATCCTATGCGCTTACTTGGGAGTAAACCCCAGAGGGACTTGCTTCTGAGGAATGTGCATAAGATTATGGTGTATTAAGTCTGTTCGCACAAAGGACCCCAGCCCCTCGAAAAGAAATTCATTCTCTTCTTCCTTCGAACACACTTTTTAAAAATTGCTTATAGCAGCTGGTGTTTCATCAGATGCTGTGAGAGACCAAGCCTCACTGGAGTAGATGAGTCTGTTTGGAACAGAGTACAAAACTGGTGCAGAAGGGAGCTGCAGGGTCAAGGCACCCATAGAGGCATACTGTGCTGGGGTGTCAGAATTCAAGGGGGCCCAGCCTCAGACTGTACTTTCATGGAGGTGCACAGTTGCAGATCAGCATAGTGATAGCTGAGAGGTAGCTCCTGGGACCTAGAAACTGATGTAAAATGAAGTGAAGAAGCAGCCAGCGTGATTCATGAAAATAAGAAAACTGCTGTCCTGATCCCCAGAAGAAAATAAGGAGGGAGAGAGAGACAGAAAGCAAAATCTTGTCTAGGCATTAAAAGAACAGCCTGCTAAGGTTGCCAACCTCCAGGTGATGGCTGGAGAGCTCCTAGGGTTGCCAGGCACCCTCAGTGAAGGAAGGAGTCCCCTGCTGACAGGCCCTACCTCCCTGCTGCTGATCAGCTGGCCAGCAGGGGGACTAACCCTTCAAAAGTGGGATGTCCATCCAACAAGCAGTGATGTGTCTACCTCACTGCCCACATGACCCAGAAGTGACATCATTACATCCGAGACACCAGGGCAATGCTCTGGTATTTGGGCAAAAAGTCTATGGTAGAAGCCAAATTACCACAGAGTTTTTGCCCAAATACCAGCATGTCGCCCTGACATCATGAATGTGATGATGTCACTTCTGGGTCATGTGGACAGTGATGTAGACATTTGCTGTATGTCAGATGGGCCTCCCAGCTGTTCCTGGTAAGTCCCCCCTCCCCCACCAGTTGCCAGGAGGGACCTGGCAACCATAAGAGCTCCTGGGATTACAACTGATCTCCAGGCAATAGAGATCAGTTCACTTGGAGAAAATGGCCACTTTGGAGGATGGACTCTGTGGCATTATGCCCCAAACCTCAGCCTCCCCAGGCTCCACCCCAAAAATTCCCAGAGTATTTCCCACCTTGGAGCTGGCAAGGCTAACCCTGAATGGTAGGAAACAAGGGGAAGAACCAGTGTTCAGCCACACCCTTAAGTTTCCCACTTTAATAAACTGCAGGCCTAGAGGTCCCATGTTCACTATGATTTTTCCATTTTGCCTGGTTTTCTGGCCCCAAGGCATTTCCTTCCTTTGATGTCCCTCTTTGGCCTTCAGTCTGCATTGCCAGCCTCCAGGTAGAGCTTGGTGAGCTCCCAGAATTACCACTGTTCTCCAGACTACAGAGATCAGTTCCCCTGAAGAAAATGGCTGCTTTGGAGGGTGTCATTATACCCAGTTGAAGTCTCTCTCCCCTCCCTGAACTCTACCCACCCTAGGCTCCACCCTCATATCTCCAGGAACTTCCCAAACCTCAGGGCAACTGCTCTGGCATTTGTGCTCCTTACAAGGGCCATGTTTAATGGAGACTTTCTCTCTGGGGAGAACAGATTAGTCCTCTTCCTGTCTAAATGTCCTAGTGCAGTTCTAGTGTTTGAAGTGAACTTTTGGTCATTTTGGAGGGAAATTGTAGCAAGTCTTGACTGAGGGTCCAGGGACTTGGGGAAAAGTACAAAGCCACCTTTCCCAAAAGCTCACTGTGTATTCCCTACAGTTGCTCAGCAAGGTTATTGGTGTATATGGGGAATGTTTACTTTCATGCAGGGTGTGTAGGCTTATTCCAGGGTCTGGGCCAAGGAAAACAGGTAAATTAGGAACCAATGAAGGTAGTTGCATTAAGGACTTCATTACTGTTTTTCTTTGCCTAACTTTTCTGCATTCTCACTTTATTCACCATTAAGTTCTTGTACCTTGGGCAGGGGCGGGGGGGGCCCCCTATATTCTACACATGTTTTGCTCCCTCTAGTGGTCGTCAATATTATACAGTTTTATTTCCAGCATATCTCTCTGCAATTTTAATCTGCAGGGAGATATGCTGGAAATAAATCTGTATGAACTGGAAGTAGGTGAAGTTGCCGCTTGGCCTGAACCTGGTCCAGGCTCACACTTAGTAATCTATATTACATTATTTAAATATGAAATTATTTATATTTCCAAACATTAACAATTAATCACATGGTTTTAAAAATATAATTTTCTTCACATGTAATACTTTGAATCTCAGTCAAAGAAAGACGATTCTGTTAAGGAAAGATGTCATTAACTCCTTCACTGAGACAATTGGAATAAATATTTTATTAATGTATGAAAGGAAATACTTCCCCTCCCTCTCTCTTGGTCTTACAACTTAGGCTGTGTGACTGGCCCAAGGTCACATAGTGTGCTTCGTGGCTAAGTGGGGTTTTGAACTGTGGTCTCCACAGTCTTAGACCCACACTCTAACAACTACACCACTCACATGGATACTCAATATGAATCTCCAAATGCATATCAGAATGCACAGTAAACCCACAATAAATACTGACTTCTCAGATACCTTGACCTGAAATTATGGGTGCATCCATTTGGTTGAAGTAAGGTCCAAGACAGCAGAATTGCCTCACTTTCCATATCTGGGGGACCAGCTTTATCTCTTTCCCCCACGCCATGTACAGATGCACAGAGACAAAAAAAACCCCTGGCTATTCCCATTTATTCATTCCCCCCCCTCTAAAACTTCATTTCTCAGGATACCAAAATCACCCTAACTTCCAGCATTTAAGCCAGAGGCCTCTTCTCCCCCTGCCCTCCAACACACATGTCCTCCATTTCTCCTTCTCTAAAGCTGCAGCTTCCAGGATACCAAAATCACCTTAACATTTGAGCCACAGGCCTCTGTTCCCCCCAACATGCATAGCTAAAGATAGAAATATTCCCATCACTTCCATTTCTTTTTCTCTAAAGCTGCAACTCCCAGAATACCAAAATCACCTTTTCAAAGCAAGAGAGGTTCAGACATAGTTTGCCATTGCCTACCTCTGCATGGTGACCCAGAACTTACTTGGAGGTCTCCCATCCAAATACTACTCAGGGCTGCCCCTGCTTAGTTTCTAAGATCTGACAAGATCAGGCTAGCCTGGGCTGTCCAGGTCCATGGATACATACACATTTTTTTTTACTTGAATACTGGGCCTTACTAAGGACCAGGTGTCTTTATTAGTGCTGGAGGCAGATCTCAAGTACATTTCCACAAGGAATGGAGCCATTTCTTGCTTTTCTGTCCCAGTAGTCCTTGGGGCAATGTGTTATGCACCCAGAAATGTGTTCCCGGCAGACCCAACAGTGATGTCTCCTGCAGTCTTCTGAAGCACCTCCTGCTCCAGTGAGATTGTAAGAAAACCAGGATTGGCTCTTTGATTTAGATAAGAAGTATTTGGTGGATGAAGTAAATGGGCTCCAGGAACCACTTTGGTGGGCAGTCTCCACATTGGGGAGCACAGATTGAGGCTCTCTTTAATTGTTACACTATGGCTTACAAAAGCAC
This sequence comes from Gekko gecko, assembly GCA_029375565.1. Classification (NCBI taxonomy): domain Eukaryota; kingdom Metazoa; phylum Chordata; class Lepidosauria; order Squamata; family Gekkonidae; genus Gekko; species Gekko gecko. The sequence continues at coordinate 50,319,954 of JAPDNY010000012.1, read as the reverse complement.
CTGGCTAGCTCATACCAAAGGTCTATCGCTATTTCCGACACTGACCATCCAAATGGTTTCAGGAAGCCTTCAAGCAAGACCTGAAAGCAACAGCTTTCCCCTGGCATGTACTCCTCTGCAACTGGTCTTTAGAGGCATCCTGCCACTAAAGCTTGAGGTTCCCTCTAATTGCCTACAGAGACCACAGAGTGAGCATGTCTGCCTTGCCAAAGCCTTCCAAGGGAAATCTTTATTTGCAGATTTACTAAGGCTTGAGCTAAAACAAATATTGCTCTCATTGCGTAATTTTAAAAAAACCCAAAAACAAAGCTTGCAGTGATCAGGAGTACTCTGCACTAGCAAAATGCAATTGGAAAGCTGCAGGGACCTGCAATGAAAGCCACTCAAGGAAAACATCTCCATCTAAATACCAGCAGCATCACTCCAAAATACTGAAGAGGGGTAAGGCATCATCAGCTCAGAGTTTTTATAGCAGAGGAACCTGCATATATTCCCGCCTGAATGCTCTGCTGCTTGCAGTACACCAAATATGTGAAGGAGGAATAAAGCCATGGGGGAAATTGAACTGGACCTGCTGGCAAGTGTATCCGAAAGCAGCCAATCCTGGCTCTGTGCACACACCCATCTGAAAATGAAGGTTGCTGCACAGCAGAGCTTGCAAAATTCCACCAGGCGGAAACACATCAAAGTGCCATATTTCCAGTGGTGTAGTGCCCCAGGGCAGGGAGGGACACTGCCCAAAGGCTTCTGGCAGCAGGAGAGGTCTGTCCCAGTGAGACAATTGATGTCTATTGCTGATATACTGGGTCTGTTAGTGTTATCCTGATGGTTTGTCCGCAGCCTCACTTTCCCCACCATTGGGGGTGTTGTCAGTCCAGCCCTGGCTTCCTTAGAGTGGGTATACTGTTAAATACGGACACATTTGTGAAATAATGCATTTTGATTTTGCATGCATAACAAACAAAGCCTATGTGGGATGTGCATGGGGGGCAATAAAGCTCCTTGCCCCAGAACCCCAAAAATCCCAGATACACACTGCATGTTTCTGAAGAAGTGTGCATGCCCATGAAAGCTTATACTAGGGTTGCCAAAAAAAAAAAACACCCCAGTTTGGCAGGGGTCCCCCGCTTTTTGGGGGCTTCTACCCACCACCAGCCAGCTGGTCGCTGGGGGAAGCCCCACCCCCAAGCCCCGACACCCGCAGCCACCCCTCTCCCTTCTCTCTTGAGACAGAGGAGGGAGAGGGGTAGCTGCAGGCCATGTGCTCAATCTCCACGGAGATTGAGCGTGGGTGGGGGACACCAGCTCCCTGCACTTAAAGGGGCCCCTTTAAGTGCAGGGACCCAGCATTTCCCATGCCCAATCTCTGCAGAGATCGGGTGTGCGGGGGAGGGCCCCTTTAACTGCAGGGAGCCGGCACCGCTAGAAGATCGGGTGGGGGGGACGTCCCCAACTTGATGTCATCATGTTGGGGATGCCTCGCCCCCTCCAGGAACGCCCCCAAAGTCCCCCCCTGGGGGTGAAGATGGGACTTGGCAACCCTAGCTTATAACCAGAATTAAACTTTGTTGGTCTTAAAAGTGCCACTGGACTCAAACTTTGTTCTCTTGCTTCAGACCAACATGGCTACCCACCTGAATCTATCTGCATGTTTCTATCATCCTACAAAAATGCAATGGAGGAGATACCAGCATCAAAGCAAACTGTAGGTTCAAGCACAAGGCCCAAAACTGCTGATCTCCAGTTGACAGAAAGGTACCAGGAAAAGGAGTTTGGATTCCATGTCTGTTTTTTTGATGAAATCACCTTGATCCAGCTTCAGTCCACATATTCGTTTTCTAAACATGACTGGAGGTTTGGATCACCTATCCCAGTTCACTGGCACCCATAGGGAGGGGGCAACTCACACCTGAAAGTCCGCATGGCAGACCCAAAGGACTGCGCCATGTGCAGTAAGGCCCTGAGAAGATGGCCACCCAGGGACACTGAAGCTCAAGGATTCAAACCCGCCCCTTTGAAAACGCTGAGGTCTTGAAAGTCAGCAGGCCTGCTTCCCCAGGACTTCCAGGCACCTCATTCATGGTTCATAACCTAATAAGCAGTACCCAAGACCTTGTGCGGTCTATTATGAGAAAGCAGACCTGTGAGCATCCTCATGAAATGGCTCTTCTATTCCTGACGCTTTAGGTTTTGTTATCATACTTGCTCTATAATCACAAGTCTCAGAAATGTTAATCATTGTTTTCTTTTTTTAAAAAAACAACGGGAAATTAGTTTTCCAGAGCATTAACCACACCAAACACTTCAAGCACTATCTGATCAAGATGAGTGCCTAGGAGGGCCCTCAGAGGGCTTGTGCCCTGTTAAAAGCCACTGAAGTGCTTCTTCTGCTACTCTGGTGGAAGTGTTTGCAGTTCCCAGAAGTCTTTGTTCCACCCCTCTTGGTTCTCTAGGGATGCTGGCCTCCCGGTGGAACCTGGGAATCCCCCAGAGTTACAGCTTATCCAGACTACAAATATCAGCTCCCCTTTGGAAAATGGATGCTTTGAAGGGTGGACTTTGTGGCACTGTATCCCACTGAGGTCCCTGTTCTCCCCAGGCTCTGTCCCCAGACCTCCAAGGATTTCCCAACATGGAGGTTTGGCAACTCTGCTGGCATTCCCATTCCCTGCCAGTGGCTGGAGAGGGGACCTGGCGGCAATCTAGTTCTATCCAAAAACTCACCTATGCAGCAAAGAGGAATTAAGTTTGGGAAATTGTTCTGCATCCATTCAATGACATTAAAAGCGACATCCACAATTTCAGGCAAAATGAATCCAATATGTTGTGAAGGACAAGAGCAATCACAGGGTAGGGGGGGGGGAATAGCACCCATTTTTTGTGGCAAGCTGATGCGGCAAAGCAGGGCCTGCTCGTACAGACACTTATCTCCGCGTTCTCATTAAAGGGCATGCATGCAGAGGGTGAGGGAGCCTGAGCCCAGTTGTCCCATTCCATTGACCTTTGGTCTCCTTAAAGTTTGACAGCCAAGGGTGATTCAAGTTGTCACAAAAAGAGGCCTTCGAAAATCAAACTTACCTTGTTCATAATGCCAGTTTTCTCTTGCGTCAAGCACGAGCTCTACCACTGAGCAAAGAGCACTCCTGATACACTTTAAGGGCCTCAACTCTACCACGCCCGGCATCCAGACTCACTGTGGCAACTCCTGAAGCCCCAGTGGAACTCACATCCTTCCACTCTCCATAAGACCACAAGGGAAGCGTCTGACTGAAAACCAGAAACCATCCTTCACAAACTCAGTCAGCCCTGTCTTGAAGCCACCAGGTTCTGAAAAGTATTCCCCCCAGCATGCTCAGCTCATGCTCATTTGCATGTCGCTCTGCTCACCGACTGTGGAGGAATAATCCAGCTCAATAGAAACACGGTCCCTGAACTGTGTGTGCCCTGGAAATCACTTGCCTCTTGGCTAACCCTTCACCACCGTCCCGAAGTGATTGCTTCTGCAGAAACGGCACTTGCAGCGGATTGATAGAACCGAGTAATCCTCGAAGCAGACACTCAGCCTTGCAGAAGTGAAGTGAGCCGACAAAGGGACATTTAAGGTTGCTACCAAGCACTTAATATAGTTTATATTTACAGCATAATGGCTTTTCAGCCTCACTAACTTCCATCTCAACAAAGAGACTTCCACTGTATTGCCTTCAGCTTAAGTGCTAACTACAGCTTCACGTTAATAAATATTTTAGAACCGTGGAACTTTAAACTTCTCCGGCATCGTGCCAGCCAACTGCAGCCTCTGCAGACAGGCAGAGAGAAAAAGTTTGCACTGGCAGGTGCATACTCATTTCCTTCCTTTCCTGGCAAAGATGCCACTCTGGCTTTGGTATTCTTTCAAATGTTTAAAAATGACTCAAATGGAGAGGGGAGGACAATGTTGCCAGAGCCGGTGGAATCACTTGGGAACTTGGCCAGGGACCTTCAGCTTACCAAGTGGGGCGGCAGGAGGATGCATGGATCAAAGGGCTCCGGGTTCTAGCCTTTGTAGCTCTAGCCTGCCTAAAACTGTGGAGAAGACACAGCTAGTCAGAGACCAAATGCCGGACCATCTACTAGGATGACTGATATGCAGGATGTATTTGGAAGAGACCAAGGACCAGCTCTTATCACACTTTTCAAACCAGAGTGAATGAGTTTATTGTTGTCATACTACCAGAGACCTTTCAGGTGGTTAGTTGTGTTGGTCTGAAGCAGTAGAACAAATTTAGAGTCCAGTGGGGGCACCTTTAAGACCAACAAGGGTTTATTCAATGTATAAGATTTTGTGTGCATGCACAGTTTTTCAAAAAAGTGTCCATGCACACGAAAGCTCATACCTTGGATACAACTTTGTTGGTCTTAAAGGTGCCACTGGACTCTAAATGTGTTCAAACAGAGATCTTGGCACTCCTAGAATCATTTTATTTATTATTTAGTAGGAACCTTATAATTCATGCCTTTCCCCCAGGGAGCTCAAAGTGGCATATATGATTCTCCGCTCCTCCACTTCATCCTCAGAACAACAACCCTGTGAAGTAGGTTAGGCTGAAAGTAAGAATGGCCCAAGGTCACCCAGCCACCTTCCATGGCTGAGTGGAGACTGGAACCGCGTCTCCCACATTCTAGCTTGTTGCTGTAATCACTACAGAATCATAGAGCTGGAAGGGACCTTTATTATTTATTTATTTGTTAATTATATTTATACCCCACCCTCCCAGCGATGGCCAGCTCAGGGTGGCTAACAGCGGGATGAAACAACAGAGATAACAGTAAGTGATTAAAGTCATAAAACCAAGTAACAATTAACAATTAGAACATTAAAAGGTACTAACATCCAGATAAAACCATTATACAGGTATTAGTTCAGTATTCCATTTAGGATGGCGCTCAACTTCCATGCCTTTCTGGTGGCCGGTCCAGATCTCACATTGCACAGGTGACTCAGGCTGCCTCGAGATTTCAAAGGGGAAGGGCATTCTCTGCAGGGTGGCTCCTTGTAGAATGCCTGGTGGAACAGCTCCATCTTGCAGGCCCTGTAGAACTGCATAAGGTCCCAGAGGGCCCTGATCTCCTCCAGGAGCTCGTACCATCAGAGAGGAGCCGCCACCAAAAAAGCCCTGGCCCTGGTTGAAGCTAGCCTGGCATCCTTTGGTCTGGAGAGTATGAGTCGATGTTGAGACCCTGATCACAGTGGTCTCTGGGGGACATGTGGGGAAAAGGAGGTCCCTCGGGTATGTAGGTCCCTGGCCATAAAGGGCTTTAAAGGTAAGAACCAGCACCTTAAAGCGAATTCAGTATGCTATTGGTAGTCAGTGCAATGCCTTCAGCATAGGCTGAATGTGCTCCTGTAGTGGGAGGCCCATCAACAGCCTGGCTGCAGCATTTTGCAACAGCTGTAGCTTCTGAATCTGCGATATGGGCAGCCCCATGTAGAGAGCATTACAGCAGTCCAACCTTGAGGTGACCATCGCATGGATCACCATTGCCAAGTCGCTGCGTTCAAGGAAGGGGACCAGCTGCCTAATCAGTCGAAGATGATAAAAGGCTGACTTGGCAGTGGCTGGGTCATCTAGTCCAATCCCCTGCACAATGCAGGAAATTCACAAATACTTCCACCTCCACACCCGCAGTGACCACTGTTCCATGCCCAGAAGATGACCAAAAACCTCCAGGATCCTTGGCCAAACCAGCCTGGAGAAAAATTGCTTTCTGACCCCAAAGTGGCAATCAGAATTTCCCTGGACATGTAAGAAAGGTTGTGTAAGAAAGAGCCACAAAAACTAAGCACTAAGGCAACCCTTCCTGCCCTCCCTCTCATGATCTGCCTAAGTTCACAGAATCCTCATTGCTGTCAGATGGCCATCTTGTCCGAAAACCTCCAAAGAAGGAGAGCTCACCACCTCCCAAGGAAGTCTGTTCCACTGAGGAACCGCTCTAACTGTCAAGAAGTTCTTTCTAATGTTTAGCTGAAAACTCTTCGGATTTAATTTCAACCCATTGGTTCTGGTCCGACCTTCTGGGGCAACAGAAAACAACTCTGTACCATCCTCTATATGACAGCCCTTCAAGTGCTTGAAGATAAGTTGTTACATCTCTTGGTCATCTATTCTCCAGGCTAAACATACCCAGCTCCTTCAACCTTTCCTCACAGGACTTGGTCTCCAGACCCCTCACCATCTTTGTTGCTCTCCTCTGGACACATTCCAGTTTGTCTATATCCTTGTTAAATTGTGGTGCCCAAAACTGAACACAATACTCTAGGTGAAGTCTAACCAGAGCAGAATAAAGCAATACCATCACTTCGCATGATCTGGACACTATACTTCAGTTGATACAGCTCAAAATCGCATTTGCCTTTTTAGCAACCTCATCACACTGCTGATTCACGTTCAGTGTATGTTCTACTAAGACCCCTAGAACCTTTTTGCACACACTACTGCCCCAACCTATAATTATGCATTTGATTTTTCCTACCTAAATGCAGAACTTTATATTTATTCCCACTGAAATTCATTACATTTGTTTTAGCCCCATTTTCCAGCCTGTCAAGATCATCCTTTATCCTGACTCTGTCTTCTACCATATTTGCTACCCATCCCAATTTAGTATCATCTGCAAATTTAATAAGCATTCCCTCTATCCCTTCATCCAAATCATTGATAAAGATGTTGAACAAAACAGGTCCCAGGACAGATCCTTGAGGCACTCCACTTGTCACTCCTCTCCAAAAAGATGAGGAACCATTCACAAGCACTCTTTGGGTGTGATCCACCTAACAATCATAGGATCCAAACCACATTTTTCCATTTTGTCAACAAGTATATTATGTGGAACCTTATCAAAAGCCTTACTGAAATCAATATGAACTATGTCTACAGCATTCCCCTGATCCAGCAAGGTAGTAACTTTCTGGTGTGGGGTGGGAAGAGATAAGGTTAGTCTGACATGACTTGTTCTTGAGAAATCCATGCTGGCTCCTGGTAATTACAGCTGTCCTTTCTAAATGCTCAAGGACTATCTATTTCATTATTTGTTCTAAAACTTTCCCAGGTATAGACATCAAGCTGATGGGTCGATAGTTACCCGGATCCTCCTTTTTCCCTTTCTTGAAGATGGGTACAACATTTGCCCGCCTCCAGTCTTCTGGCACCTCACCTTTTCTCCAAGAATTCTCAGAATAATGGGCAGAGGCTCAGAAGTTACATCCACAAGTTCTTTTAGTACCCCTGGATGCAGCTTATCTGGCCCTGCAGACTTAGTTTCATTTAAAGAAACTAGGTGCTTATGTACTACCCCATGTCAATCCTAGGCTGCAACTCCCTTCCCTCATCATATGTTCTGTTTTTCCATGTTGAGCAACCTTTCCCTTGCAAGAGAAGACTGAGGAAAAGTAGGAATTGAGCAGTTCTGCCCTCTCTTCATCACCTGTTACAATTTCACTTTCCTGTCCCCACGATGGGCCTACCGTGCCCTTGCTCTTTTTCTTACTTTGAACATAAGAAAAGAACCCCTTTTTTTGTTTTTAGTGTCTTTCGCTAGCTTAAGCTCATACTGAGCTTTAGCTTTCCTAACTCTCTCTCTACAAGCACTAGTTATTTGTTTATATTCATCCTTGGTTATAAGGCCCTCCTTCTACTTTCTGAATGAGTCTCTTTTATTTCTCAAATCTTTAGAAAGCTGTTTATGGAGCCACCTTGACTTCTTTAGGTTCTTCCCATTTTTCCTTCTCATAGGAATTGTTTGTGATTGTGCCTTCAGTATTTCACTTTTGAGAAACTCCCATCCCTCTTGAACTCCCTTCTCCTTAAGTATTTCTGACCATGGGATTCTACCCAGCATAACTTTAAGTTTGTCTAAATTTATTTTCCTGAAGTCCAACCTATATGTCTTACTATGTACAGCTTTTATCTTCTCCAATACTGTAAATTCCAAAATTACAGGTCACTATTACCCAGGGTGCCCACTACTTTCAGCTCGTCAACCAGTTCTTCCCTGTTGGTAAGCATCAAGTCCAAGATAGCAGATCCCCTTGTTTCCCTCTCCACTTTCTGGAAAATGAAGTTGTCAGCAAGACAAGTCAGGAATTTATTGGACCTTTCATTTTTAGCAGAGTTGGACTTCCAACATATATTCGGGTAACTGAAATCTCCCATGACCACCATGTCCCGTCTCTTTGAGAACTTTGTAATCTCTTTTAGGAGTGTCTCATCCAAATCTTCTTGGTGGTCTATAGCAGACCCCCACCATGATATCAGTGTTATTTCTTATTCCTTTTATTTTTACCCAGAGACTCTCAATCAGGCTTTCATGCTCAGATTCACATATTTCCTCACAAGTATATACCTCCTATACATATAATGCAACTCCTCCATCCTCCAACAAATAAAATGAATTTCAATAGAGATAATGGCAAAGTCCTACACTTAGGTACAAAAAATCAAAGGCACAGATATAGAATGGGAGGGACTTGGCTTGACAGCAGCACATGTGAAAGGGATCTAGGTGTTATGTTTGATCACAAGCTAAACATGAGCCTGCAGTATGATGTGGCTGTGAAGAAAGCTAATGCAATCTTAGGATGCATAAACAGAAGCATTGTGTCCAGATCATGGGAGGTGGTAGTTCCGATCTATTCTGTTATGGTCAGGCCTCACCTGGAGTACTGTGTCCAGTTTTGGGCACCACACACTTTAGGAAGGGTGTTGACAAGCTCAAGCGTGTCCAGAAGAGGGCAACCAGGATAGTGAGAAGGTTGGAAACCAAGTCTTATGAGGAAAGGCTGAAAGAGTTGGGTATGTCTAGCCTGGGAAAAAGAAGGCTTAGAGGGGACATGATTGCAGTCTTCAAGTATTTGAAGGGCTGTCATGTAGAAGATAGAGCAGATTTATTCTCTCTTGCTCTGATTTGCAAGACTAGATCTAATGGGTAGAAATTACAAGGGAGATGTTACCGACTAGATATCAGGAGAAACTTCCTAACTGTAAGAGTGGTTGAGCAGTGGAACAGCCTGCCTCAGTAGGTGGTGGATGCTCCTTTGCTGAACATTTTCATGCGGAGACTAGACAACCATCTTTCAGGTATGTTGTAGGTATGTAGGTATGTAGGTATGTAGAGCTATCTTTCGGCTATGCTCCTGCAGAGTGCAGGGGGTTGGATTAGATGACCTGCAAGGTCCCTTCCAACTCTAACATTCTATGATTCTATGATTCCTTATTTGTTTGTCCCTTTTAAAGAAGTTATACCCCTCAATCCTAATATTCCAATTGTGAGTGTCATCCCACCAAGTTTCAGTAATGCCTATTAGGTCATAGTCCCCTTCCTGTGTTAGGACTTCAAGTTCCTCCTGCTTGTTTCCAATACTCTGTGCATCAGTGTAGAGATATCGGAAACCATGTTTTATGCACCTTGAGGTTTTTGTTTCTATACTTACATGTGAGTTAATATTATCTAGCATTCATGCCACTCCCCGAAAAACTTTAAAGTTCTTATCTTCAGTTATTGGCTTTGCATTTTTGTCTCGCTCCCCCACAGGATTTAGTTTAAAGCTCTCCTTATTAGGTTTGTAAGGCTGTTTCCAAAGACAGTTTTTCCTACTCTCGTGAGGTGCAAACCATCTCCTGATAGAAGAGCTTCATCTCAAAAGCGTAAGCCATGGTCCAAAAATCCATCTTTCCTGATGACACCATCTACATAGCCAATCATTGATCTGCAGTATTCTTCTTTCCCTTCCTAAGCCATGGCCTTCGACAGGAAGAACTGAAGAGACTACAACCTGTGCTCCCCATTCCTTCACCTTTTTACCCAGAGCCACATAGTCTCTTTTAATACGTTCTGGGCTGTGCCAGGCTGTATCATTTGTTCCCAAATGAATGAGCAAGAAGGGATAATAATGATGAGTCTTCCTACTTTTTCCATCACATTTTGAACGTATGCACCCGGTAGACAGCATACCTATCGAGACAAGAAATCTGGTCATTAGCTTCTACCTCTCTCATTAGGGAGTCCTCTCATCCACAGGGGTCTGAGAAATTTTCATCAAGCTTTGTGGAGGCTGGGGGCGGAGCCCTTGTTCCAGTGGTTCAGAATCAATATCAGTACTATGCTGGCTCTTTTTAAAACCCTTTTCGTGGTCAAATTGGCACTCAGGACAGCTCACAACAACTGAAATCAGTACAATGGCTTGTATCCAGACTAGCATTTCCATGGGTGGACGTCATTGTCCCTGCACAAACTCAAGTCTGGATATAATCCAGTATTTTTAAATACAAGCAATGTATAATTACAAATCTAAACAAATCTAAACTACTCCAGTAAACAGACCATTGGTTCTTGCAAGAACAGTAGGATTTTGCCTTGGCCTTTTCAAATGTCTGAAATAAATGGTTGTTTTGGTATAATGGATGAGAAGCTTAGAAATGTTCATTTCAAGGGCGGGGAGAGCAACTCTTCAGACTACTCTCCTCTGCCACACATCACTTTTGTGGAACTGACCCTCTTATCCATTCCCACCTCACCCACCTCCAAAGAGTTCCTTTCACTCCACTGAGATTCAGGGAACTATGATTTAGTCCCCCAGCATACATGTACCACTCCAGACTGAACACTGAAAAGCATGAAGCCAGTTTGAAAAATACCAGTCGTATTGGTGAAGAAAGCTCTCTCTATCCAGGGCCTAAGTTATTTACCAAATAATGTTATTCACCACCATGCCATGAAAAGCTTCAGTGACCCATTTCCATACATTCAGCCTCTATTAAAAGAACAGAGTATTTTTTTTCTGCCTGCTGGCAACCCTACTAGGACTCACAATTATACCCCCAGAGCTCTTGTGAGCCATAGTGGTGAGAGACACATTTCAAAAATAAAATGGGGAAAAACCCTTAAAAAATCAAATTACAAGAAAGCCAGCATTCAGATATAGGTGAAGGTATATTACTTGCAGAAAACAAGTGAGGAACAGAGTTTTCAGCCTCAAGGAGGGACCTAGAGTTTGCCCAGATTGACAACAGATCTCCAGACTACAGAGGTTGATTCCCCTAGAGGAAATCATAGAATCACAGAATCACAGAGTTGGAGGAGGAGGAGGAGGAGGAGGAGGAGGAGATTGGATTTATACCCCGCCTTTCACTACATGGAGACTCAGAACAGCTTACAATCCCTTTCCCTTCCCCTCCACACAATAGACACCCTGTGAGGTAGGTGGGGCTGAGAGAGCTCTCTCGAGAACTGCCCTTGAGAGAACAGCTCTGAAAGAACTTGTGACTGACCCAAGGTCACACCAGCAGCTGCATGTGGAGGAGTGGTGAATCAAACCAGATTCTCCCAGATTAGAGTCCACGCTCTTAACCGCTACACCAAACTGGCTCTCCATAGTTGGAAGGGGCCATGGCAGCTTTGGGGGATGGACTCCATAGCATCATGTCCCCACTGAGTTTCTTCCCCCTCCCTCTGCTCCACCTTCCCCAGGCATCACCCCCAAAACTCCATGAAGTTCCCAAGCTGGAGTTGGCTATCCCACTGAGGCAGGATATAGTATTAATTTGAACTGTTATATTTATGGACAATTTTGCATATAAAATAGCCAAGTCAACTAGCTTCAATTTCAAATATCAGCCATGAGGATAATTTACCTCACTGGAGGGCAGGCCTCATTTTCTGCAGGAGCGCACAGGAGTGAAGCTCCGGCAGTAAGGAGCCCAGGGGGCGGGCACATGCAGCAAGCCCCGCCCCCTGCTACCAGCGGGGCCCCCCTCACCTTTCCCAGCCTGCTGGCTGACCCAGTGGAGCGCTGCCACAAGCTGGCCCTCGAGCTGCTCCACCACTGCCTGGGCCATGGCACCCAGCCCGCCCAGGCTCTGCCCATCCTCATGTCGGTCCTGGTGCAGCACCTCTGCAAGGCGGCCCCTGGTGACTCTGGTGAGGCCTGTGAGGAGCTCGACCCCGGCCTCCTGCACCTGCTCAAGTCCTCCGTGCTGTCCTCCTCGACCCACAAGCTGCCACACACTTTCCTGCACTTGCTGGCCATCCAAAAGAGTCCAGTGGCACCTTTAAGACCAGGGTTTATTCAGGTACAAGCTCTCCCCTCCTCTGTGAGGACAGATCTGCGCACTTCCCCCTCCCCCCATAGCTAGCAATCCAAAGGAGTCCAATGGAGCCAGAGCAGTGGGTGTTGCCTTCTGACACACTTCCGGTGATTTCAGGGGGTGTGGCATATGCAAATAAGCTATGCTAATGAGTTATGCTAATAAGCTCCTGTACTTCTTTTTCTATGAAATGACCCCTGCTAGAGGGTCTTCAGTTCACCAACAACCAGGTGCTATGGGATATCAAAAACCCCTCAAAAAGTTGGAAATAATAATAATATTATCCTAGGCTGTTCTTGTATGCGAGCAGCATTTGAAGGATTCTTCAAATGCATCAGCCTCTTTCTTCAAACGCAACAGCACATGCAGACTCCAAATTTATACAGCCCCCAAATTGCAACCAGTGCTTTGAACAGGGCTTCTAACAGGGGAGTTGAGCTTGGGAGTTAAGCAAAGGAGGTCAAGGTGGGAGCAGGAGAGAACCGCTATAGTATAAGTTTTCTGAGAAAGGACATACAAGCTACACATCAACAAGAAGAGGCAAGAAGAGTTATGTGCTGCAGTATCCATCCTGCTATGGAAATCCACACAAATTCAACTAAGCATCCTATTTCACTCTAAAAAACTTTTAAATGACTAAACCAGTTATGAAAGTAGAAAGCCAGCAGGGGAGCAGAAGCAATCCAGTGTTTTGCAGAGAGTGCCACATTCTAATGAGTGGAAATCATGGACTCTTGGCTCTCAGGGAGCAGGTTTATTCCCTTGAGGCTAGGGTTGCCAACCTGGAGAAACTGTGGCAGAGAAAGAGGTCTGAGGATGAGACCTTCAGGGACCTACCAGAAGAGCCCCACTCCTGTGCTGACAGCTCTTCTGCTGTGGTGGAGAGTGAGAGTCAGAGGGCATCAGTCTGAGGAGGCAGGATGTGATCCCTTAGATGGGACCTCATCCTTGGGTGATGGGCCAATATCCTCTTGTACTGAGGATACCCCTCTGGGGGTGAGAGGGGAGGTAGGCTTTTGGTAATTGGTGATTCGATTATTAGGAATAGAGAGAGAGGATGTGACAGGTGTGTTTGACCACATGGTAACTTGCCTGCCTGGTTCAAAGGTTGCAGGTATTATATCCTGTCTAGATAGGTTGATAGTGCCAGGTAGGAGTCAGCAGATGTGGCACATGTTGGAACCAATTATATTGGGAAATGTAGTTGTGTGTTCCTGGAAGGGAAATTTAGGTTACTAAGCAGAAAGTTAAAGGCTAGGACCTCTAAGATAGCATGCTCAGTGCTGCTAGTGGTTCCACATGGAGGACTAGCTAGATGGCACAGATCATGTGTGGATGAGAACATGGTGCTGGGAGGAAGGGTTTGGATTTGTTTGGCACTGGGGAACCCTCTGTGGCAAGCCAAACCTGTACAAAAGAGACAGGCTTCACTTGAACCAAAAGGGAATCAGGCTGCTGGTGCTTAATATCCAAAAAGTGGATATATGACGGATCCCTGCTGCTTGTTTTACTGTGAGGCAGGTTTTCCCACCAAAATTCTTTTTGTTCCCTGCTGTGACTAAGCAGACCCCAGTAGCGTGTGTTAATAAAGATTTTTAAATTTCTGCGTGTCCCACCTTTTTTGTCAGAGGAGTTATTTGGCTTTTGCCTAGCTCAGAGATTTGTTGTGGATAGCAGGAGCCCTTTTGTTAGTCCCTTTATTGAAATTGGCACTTGACAGAAAGTAAAGGTCAAAGAGGAATGTTGATTTTATTAAACAGGCACAGTCGGGTAGGAATAGGCATGGGACAAGAAACTGAGGTAAATTTTGAAGTATTGACGGGATGTAATATTTTGAACTCACAACAGACTATTGTTGAAGCTTGTTTCTCAATATTCTTTGGTCTTAGCAGTAAGAAATGATTGGCCAAGTATTTTAGTTACAATTCTATTACTCTTCAGGTTTCCTAAAGAAGGTCACTTTATATGTGCGTCTTCCTCTCTCCTGTCTGGAAACCACCGTGCATTTCTATAACATGAGTCTAAGTTTCCTTTTTTACACCAACCAGGGGTTCCTTCTGAGTTGGACCCACAGAATAACTGGGAAGGAACAATTCTCTGTTTCCTAGGAGCAATATTCCTTTTCTGTTTGGCTAAACTGGCAGTTTCAACACACTGACCAATCTCTCCTGCCAGATATGATCCTTAGTTCTTAACTCTGTGAATAAACAGTTTTCAGCCTGACTGACACTTAGACTAAAGTTCCTACTTTGAACTTTTCCTCAGTTTCTGGTAGTATTCAGTAAGGGTAAGGAGTTGTGTCCCTTCTCTTTTCAAGTGCCTTTGTCTGATTCCCTTTGACAGACACACCAACTCCAACTGTCTGACTACTGACATGCCAGAGATGACAAACAGCTGAAGAAAAACCCTTTTTTCAGCATTCAGCTGCTCTTAAAGTTCTCCTCAACTGGCACTGTCCAATCAGAGAGAGGGGAGGGGGGTGCATGCAGGCAGCAGCCTGTCAATCAAACTGTGTTTCACAGTGAGGCATTAACCCTTAATCTCCTAGCTCTCTGAATTTGATGCACTAAGCATCCTGCTTTTGGAGGTCAGTTGATCACAGTGGCCTGAGCAGCTTTCAAACTAATCCTGGGGGAAAGATGAAAGGAGCTGGGGAGCTTCCGGTTTAGGACAAGTCAGTCCAAAGTGATAACTATGTAAACACTCAGGGTAATATTGATAGGACAACAATAAAAATTGGAATGAGGGTAGGATGGCGAAGGAAGACCGTGTGTGGTGACAAAAGAGCCGAGGGAGGTGAGGGTTGCTGAAGAGCAAAACACATTACAGGTGTCTATATGCTAATGCTTGAAGCCTCTGAGCCTAGATGGGGGAGCTGGAATGCTTGGTGCTAAATTTAGATATGGTGGTTATCTCAGAAAAATGGCAGAATAGGGAAAATCTATGGGCTACAGCCATCCATGGCTATAAGCTCTATAGGACAGGGAGGGATGGGTCAGAAGAAGTGTTGCACTGTACATCAAAGAGGGCCTAGCATCAAAAAAGTTAGAAAACATTAGAGGAATAAACTCCCCAACAGAAGCGATATAGGTGGAGATACTGAGCCCTAAGTGGGGGTGCTCTCCTGATCAAAACTTTGAGACTGATTTTGATATGAAGAAGGAATTAAGGGAGGTGGCTAAAGCAGATAATGTTGTGATACTGGGAGATTCACATTGACAGGGTAACCATGTGCTCAGGTCATCCTGTAGACATCATAAATGACTGGACACTGGAACAGTTAAGTCACAGAGCAAATGAAAGGGTAGTGATCTTAGACTTGGTTCTGAAGACCAAGACCTGGTGAGAGATGCAGAGGTCGTTGCACCAATTGGGAACAGTGACCACAGTGCTGTTAAGTACAGCATTCATCTCAATGGAAAGTTACCTCTGAAATCCATAACTATAATATTTGATTTCAAAAGAGGGAACTTCACAAAAACGAGAGGAAAAGTTAAAAGGAAACTGAGAGCAAAACACAAGAGAGTCAAACTCCTAGAGGATGTTTGGAAGCTTATTTAAAACCACCTTACTGAAGCCCAGATAGAGTGCATAAGATAGGTACTGCCAAGCATAAGGTCTGCCCCAGTGAATTGAACAGAAGGGACCATGGGCTCTGGCAAAAGAAATGTAAGTTAGGCATGCAAAAGGAGAATTTGAGGAGCAGGCTGCTAAAAGCATAAAGACAAACAATAAACATTTCTCTAAATACAGCTTGAGCAGGAAACCAGCCAGAAAAGTTGCTGGCCCTTTGGATGACCAAGGAATAAAAGGATTGCTGAAGGGAGAGAACTCAAAAAAGCTCAATGACTTTTTTGCTTCTGTTTTCACTGTGTAAAGTGTGGGGCATGTACCCATGCCACAGCCACTGTTTTCAGGAAGGGAGTCTAAAGAACTGAGTCAAATTGAGGAGACAAGAGTTGAAATTCTAAATCTATTGGGGAAATTTTAAAAATCTACATCTCCAGGTCCTGATGCAATACACTCAGTTCTAGGGAACTCAAATGTGAGGTTTTGATCTACTAGCCTGTATATGTAACCTATCATTAAATTCAGCTTCTGTACCACAAGAATCATAGAATCATGGAGTTGGAAAGGACCTCCAGGGTCATCTAGTCCAACCCCCTGCACAATGGGAGGATACCACCCCCACACACATATCCAGTGACCCCTGTTCCATGCTCGGAAGTTGGCAAAAAAACACAACCCTCCAGGGTCTCTGACCAAAACTGGCCTGGAGAAAAATTGCTGCCTGACACCAAAGTGGTGATCAGCATTTCCCTGAGTGTGTAAGAAAGGGCCATGGGAACTAAGCACTGATGTATCCCTTCCTACCCTCCCTCTCTTGATCTGCCTAAGTTCACAGAATCAGCATTGCTGTCAGATGGCCATCTAGCCTCTGTTTGAAAACCTCCAAAGAAGGAAAGCCCACCACCTCCCGAGGAAGCCTATTCCACTGAGGAACCACTCTAACTGTCAGGAAGTTCCTCCTAATGTTTAGCCCAAAACTCTTTTTTTATTTAATTTCAGCCCACTGGTTCTGGTCCGACCTTCTGGGGCATCAGAAAACAACTCTGTACCAGCCCTTCAAGAACCTGAAGATGGTTATCATATCACCTCTCAGTCATCTCCTCTCCCAGCTAAACATACCCAACTCCTTCAACCTTTCCTCATAGGAGTTTGTCTCCAGATCCCACACCATCTTCATTGCCCTGCTCTGGACATGTTCCTGCTTGTCTATATCCTTCTTAAGTTGTGATGCCCAAAACTGAACACAATACTCTACATAAGGTCTAACCAGAGCAGAGTAAAGGGATACCATCACTTTGCATGATCTGAACACTATACTTCTGTTGATACAGCCCAGGATCGCATTTGCCTTTTTAGCTATGGCATCACACTGCTGACTCATGTTCAGCGTATGGTCTATTAAGATCCTTTTCACACATACCACTGCCAAGACAAGTCTTCTCCATCCTATAATTATGCATCTGATTTTAACTACCTAAATGCAGAACTTTACATTTATTCTCATTGAAATTCATTTTATTTGTTTTAGGCCAGTTTTCCAGACTAGGGTTGCAGAAGATAACTCCATGGAAGTGTCAACCTCATGTGCTGCAGCAATGAAAAAGGCAAACTCTTTGCTGTGGATTATTAGGAAAGGGGTTGAAAATAAAATTGCCAGTATTATAATGCCCCTACATAGATCTATGATGCAGCCTCATTTGGAATACTGTGTGCAGTTCTGGTCACTGTATCTCAAAAAGTACACTGCAGAGAGCTGGGAAAAGTATACAAGAAGGCATCCAAAGTGATTAGTGAGCTGGACCACCTTGCCCACTCCAGAAGCACCGATTTCGGGAGGGGGTTTGAAAGACCTGAATTAGATTGCGGTGACAAGAGAGGAAGTCCTCCGACTGATGGACAACTTAAAAACTAATAAATCACCAGGCCCGGATGGCATTCATCCGAGAGTTCTGAAAGAACTCAAATGTGAACTTGTGGATCTCCTGACAAAAATATGTAATCTTTCTTTAAAATCTGCCTTCATTCCTGAGGACTGGAAGGTAGCTAATGTCACTCCCATCTTTAAAAAGGGCTCCAGGGGAGATCCGGGAAATTACAGGCCAGTCAGTCTGACATCGATACCGGGTAAGTTGGTGGAAACTGTTATTAAGGAAAGAATGAGTAGGCACATTGATGAACAAAAACTATTGAGGCAGACTGAGCATGGGTTCTGTAAGGGAAGATCTTGTCTCACTAACCTGTTAGTGTTTTTTGAGGGAGTGAACAAACATGTGGACAAGGGGGACCCAATAGATATTATTTACCTTGACTTCCAGAAAGCTTTTGATACAGTTCTTCATCAAAGGCTCCTAAGTAAGCTCACTAGTCATGGGATAAAAGGACAAGTCCTCTTGTGGATCAAAAACTGGCTTATAAATAGGAAACAGAGAGTGAGTATAAATGGGAAACTTTCTCAGTGGAGGGTGGTAAGCAGTGGGGTACCACAGGGATCAGTACTCGGTCCGATGCTTTTTAACTTGTTTATTAATGATTCGGAATTGGGAGTAAGCAGTGAAGTGGCTAAATTTGCAGATGACACAAAGTTGTTCAGGGTGGTAAATACCAGGGAAGATTGTGAGGCACTCCAAAGGGATCTGTCGAGGATGGGTGAGTGGGCGTCAGCATGGCAAGTGGGGTTCGATGTGGCCAAGTGCAAAGTGATGCACATTGGAGCCAAAAATCCTAAATATAAATACATGTTGATGGGGTCTGAACTGGCAGAGACAGACCAAGAGAGAGATCTTGGAGTCGTAGTGGATTACTCAATGAAAATGTCTAGACAGTGTGTAGCTGCAATAAAGAAGGCCAACGCTATGCTGGGGATTATTAGGAAGGGAACTGAAAACAAATCAGCCAGTATCATCATGCCCCTGTATAAATCATTGGTGCAACCTTATTTGGAATACTGTGTTCAGTTCTGGTCACCACATCTCAAAAAGGATATTATAGCATTGGAAAAAGTGCAGAGAAGGGCAACTAAAATGATAAAAGGGTTGGAACACCTTCCCTATGAAGAAAGGTTAAAACGCTTGGGGCTCTTCAGCTTGGAGAAACGACGGCTGAGAGGTGACATGATCGAGGTTTATAAGATTATGAATGGGATTGAGCAGATTGAGAAAGAAGTACTTTTCTCCCTTTCTCACAATACAAGAACTCGTGGGCACTCCATGAAATTGCTGAGCAGTTGGGTTAGAACAGATAAAAGGAAATACTTCTTCACCCAAAGAGTGATTAACATATGGAATTCACTGCCACAGGAGGTGGTGGCAGCTACAAGCATGGACAGTTTCAAGAGGGAATTAGATAAACATACGGAGCAGAAGTCCATCAGTGGCTATTAGCCACAAGGTACAGATGTGAATCTCAGTCTGGGGCAGGTGATGCACTCTATTCTTGGTGCTGGAGGGGGCAGCAGTGGGAGGACTTCTAGTGTCCTGGCCCCATTGCTGGACCTCCTGATAGCACGTGGTATTTTTGGCAGCTGTGTGACAAAGTGTTGGACTAGATGGGCCATTGGCCTGATTCAACATTGGCTTCTCTTAGGTTCTTATGTTCTTATGTTCCCTTCTGTATGAGGAAAAGCTGAACAGTCTGGGATTTTTCAGTGACAGGAGGCAACATCAGAGGTATACTCTGTTGTTGACCCTCTAGAGGAACTGGTTGACCACTGTGTGAGACAGGATGCTGGAGTAGATGGACCAGTGTTTTGATCCAGCAGGGCTATTCTTATGCCCTTTTGTTCTTAAACTCACTGGCAACCACATGATGTGTGTGAATTTAAAGGGGAGGAGAGTATTTGCATTTAATGAGAACAGCAGGCCAAAGAGACAAGGACATTCCATTTTGTTGCAAAGAAGTGTAGGATGAATAAAATCACATCCAAGAAAGGAAGGGACCACGCATTCACCAGAAAGTGGGTTACCTCAGCTTGCAATAGCCTGCCTGATTTGTTAAAAGTGTTGTGAGAAGAACGTGATTTTCTAAAGGCATATATACTCCATAAATGGCATTGCACCTTTACCTGTATGGAGAATTCCACAATGCTCTGCTGGGGAAAGGAAGAAAAACACTTGATTTGATATAGCACCGGCGGGGGGGGGGTGAACCACTTCACTTACTCAAATGAACGTACCCATCTATGTCACATGACATATTATCTTGCAAAAGGGATGCACATAAGAACTGAACCTTGAATGGCTTTGATTTCCATAATGGTGCTCAGCAAACTGCAAATTCTATTCATTAAGAAGCAAACTTGGCATTCATTAGAGTATGTATTACAAAGCCCTGATTCTCTTGCTAGCCTCAGAAATTAGTCCTCAGAGAGTAATAAAAAAAGTGTTTTCATTGAATACTCTAGTAACTACATGTGGGGTTATGTTTTTGCCTCCAAACAGGCAACGCCATTCATTTCAGTAATCAGAAGGTGCACTCCTTTCGGCACCTGCAGAAGCTCAGGGAGGTATGCTTGAAATAGCTGACAGTACAAGTTGCCACTGAAAACAGCAAGAAGCATAATCCAGCAAGAGCCACCAAGGACAGTTACAGCGGTGACAGTGATTGAGCCTCCTCTTCCTATACTTTTTCCACAATGGTGAAATCAATCATGTGCGAACACATCTGCGCTTGAATCACAATTTGATCGCTAATTCTCAGAAACCCACCTCCCCCAGCAGTCAAAAAAAGTTAGCTTTTTACCGAGCATTCATAAATGTTCTGAATTGGGTTGGAAATATGTTGTATGTGCAATGTAGTAGTAATAGATCACAAGGCAGGGGTCAGATGTGAAAGACCTCAGCCTGAGACCCTGGAGAACTGCTACCCATCTACGTAGACGATGCTGACCTTGATGGACCGATGGTGTGGTCTGATTCAGGATAAGACAGCTTCGTGCATTCATGTCCTCATGGCACTATTAAATTCTGCAATTATGTAAATGGAAGGTTGCCCCAAAAGTCCAACACAAGCACATTTGATTTCAGAACAGAAAATACCTTAAATAGTGGATTAGTGAAAAGGAAGCTAGATGGGAGCATAAAGAGTCAGATCCCTTATGCATAGTTGGAAATTGTTTAAATTCATTATAATGAAAGCTCAGAATGTAGACTGCAGATTAGAAAGGATACCACTAAATCTAATATGAGGCCAGCATGGTAAATGGCAAAGTCAAAGAAGGCATAAAAGGAGGGTTCTTTTAAGAAGCAGAAGTCTTTCCCTTATGAGGTGATCAAGAAGAAACTCACGTTCTGGCAAAATGTACAGATACTGAGAATAAGACGGGCAAAAATAATATGAGACCCTTATTGCTAAAAGCATAATGACATCAGTAGTAGGAAAGCAGCCGGGGAGACGGAGGGGCCTTTGGACAACACAGGGGTGATTGCTAAAGGAGGACAGTGAGATTGTAATGGCCTGATCTGATTCCTTTGCATCAATTTTCATTGCAGAAAATGTAACCCACACCAGAGCCACTATTTTCAGGAAGAATGTCAAAAGGAATCAAACATCATGAAGGTTAACTCAACGAAAACATAAGAGCAACCATGATGGATCAGACCAATGTTTTCTTATGAGGACAAGGACTGGTGTAATGGCTGCTACTGATGTCACAAAGGCACAGAGGGCTTTCCAAAGCAGGAGATGGCTGGGGTATTCCTCTCTGCAGTTCCAAGAGCAAAATCATATTTGAGGGAGGTCTCTCTACAGGAAAACTCAGCAGGTTCCTCAGTCTATTACTTTGCCTTCCTTTTCAGTTTTCAGACCACATCAGCAAAGCTGTAGAAAAGGAAAGGCAAACAGACAGGCAGGCAGACGGGTAGATGTATAAGATGCTTTTATAGAAGATTTGGGCTGGTGCTCAGCATCTCAAAACCATCAAACAAAAGCCAGTTTAAGTCAGTAATGAATAAGCCCCACTGAAAGCAACAGGCAAACTTACAGTACCATCCTGATCTCAAAGTTGCATCCTTCTAAGTCCATTGACTTCACTAGACTTAGGAGGGTGTTTAGGACTGCACTGTTAGTTTCTTAGTCCCTCCATACTCACATATAACTGGAGGTGGCCAATATCTTTTGCCCTTGGAATCAAGAGGGGGTTGGTAATTTAATTTAGAAATTATGAATGTGTTCTTTTCTGTTTCTTTTTATTTACCTATGTTGCTACTGTGCTCTTCTTCATTCTACCCATTTTCATTGCTGGTGTTTCTTATCTTTTAATGCCAACAATAAACTATATACCCTCTACATGTTATATACCATTTATATACAATTCTTCAATAAATACTCAAAAAATTCAGCATGAGGAAACAGCAAATGGTGCAAAAACACAGGTTCCCAGGTTTGATTTGCACAAGAGAAAAAACAGAATTAAAGCACTATTGTTCTTTTAAATCAAACCAGCAAGAATGAGGAATCTGATACCATCTGAGTTCTGTTTGCAAGTAAGTTTTCAGAGATGGAACTTTGACAGCTCCCAGGGGGCTGGAAGTTCCCACCACCTGCTGCTTTCCTGAGCCCTTGCCATCTTCTAGGCAATGCCTGCAAATGGCACTGTCCTTCATCTTGATTTCTTCCCTTGTCAGATGTCAGGAAGATTGCCCGGGCTCTGAAATTGCCCTTATCCTGCCTCCCGTGTGTGATCACAAAAGTCACAAAAGGAGCCTGCCGAGCTGTGCAAGCGCCCCGGAATGGTCTTTCAGGGAGACAGGATGGCAGGGAACAGCAGTGCTCCAAACAGCCAGTGATGAATCACAAGAGATACAGGCAGGAATTGAGATAAAGAACATCGCAGAGCCAATCTGATTGCCCAGCACCAAACGCTCGCATCCAGCTGCAGGAAGTGTCACTTGGGCCAGCCCTTAATGAGAGAAGCTTCAGCACCGCTTACAAATGGAGATTTCAGAGGGTAATTGGGTCTCTGCTGTTTGGGGAAGCCATCCAGGTGCAAAGTTAGTAGGGAGCTGCATGCATAAAAAGGACCCCAGGAGAGCCACTGGAAGCCAGCAGTCAGGCAAAAGGTAACTAACTGCGAGACAAGCCCAGTCATCAGCTAAACAAGAGGAAATCAGTGGTGGCTGATTTGGCTGCCTCTCTGTCCCAGGGTTTGGCGTCATTTGGACTCGCAATGGGCCGATCCATCCCGCGCCACTCCAGATATATTTCAGGGAAACAAGCTTATTTTGCTGAACATCTGCTGGACATTTGTTGGTTCTCTCCCCCCTGCCACCTCTTTTCAGCTTTGCCAGTTCGTGAACAGAAAGCCTCATCAATTGTCACACATGCCTCACCCCTTTTGCTGGCACAAATTGGAGTGAGACCCGAGGAAAGTGAAAGGTGATTTGGACAAGGCAGGTTTCAACACCTGTCCAAAGCATCATATTTTCAGGGGAAGTTGGAACAAGAAACCTCAGGAACAGCAGCCGGAGCAGCTTGCAAGACTTCTCTGACTCACCACCCAGGGCAGGGAGAACATGACGGCTTCACAAATCCCCAGCCCTCTCTCCAGGCTCAACATCTCCACAGCTGGGAAGAGGCGATTCCTCAAGGGCAAGACTGTCATCCCCACCGCCAGTCCTGGGCCTATGTACACAGCCTGATACGTGGCAGTTACACAGATAACACCTTTCCACTTGTTATCTGCATGCCAGAAAAACCTTTACCGGATAAACATCTCTGCATGTCAGCTCCTGCCCTGGCCTTGCCTCAGCCTGGGAAGAAGACTTCATAGAGGAAGACTCCACAGGGGCTGAGGAGCCCCCTGTGGGCCCCGTTACTTCTGAGACTACCTGCCTCCCACAGCCCCCAGAGGAGATCTCCCCTCACCTTCTCGATCACACCAGGCTCCATTCAACAGTCTCCCCTAGAAGCCCAGGAACGAGGAAAGCAGAGCCAAAGGAGCACTTGCCTCATATACCCGAGCGCTGTGCTGGAGAAGAGCGCCACTCTCTAAATCTTTGCAGGATCCAGGATCCAGCTCTGGCTACAGGAAGGGGTGGAGTTATCAACTCCCCAGACAAGCCATTAGTTGAGCTGAAGCCTTTCCTGGATCATCAGTTCTCCATACAGCCTAGCTCATACTAGCACCCACAGAGCTTCTTTGCGAGCCTCTTGCTATCCTGCTGGTGCTCAGCCTGATCTTGATCTTCTGCCAGAGAGCAGTGAACAGGATAGCATGGCAGGATGCTATAAAAAGCACAGTGGTAGAGTCACAAAAAAAGACCTTATTGACCTTATTGTGGCATGAGATTCAAGAAGGATAGAGAAGGAGAGGTTGCTGGACACAGGGGCATAAGGATATTGGAAGGAAGATCCTACATGTTTCAAAACATCCACACTTTGATTTTTGGGTCATGCACTGCCTCAGCACGCTGGTCCACCTAACACCAAGTGGTTCCAGGAAGAGAAGAGTCTTTCCCAGCCTGGTTATCTGAGGTCTTTCTACATGGAGAGATGGAGGATTGAACTTGGGACTTTGTGCGTTCAAATAGATGTATGTGCTGTTAACGCTAAGCTGTGGCCCTTCCTCATTATATTTGCGTATACTGACTGACACCATCAGCCCACTGGCCCCTCTTGCCTAGTGAAGCTAGGAGCAAAGTCTGTGGAGCCCTGGTTCACCGCAACCAACATTCAAATGTGCCAGAAGCAAAGAGCAGGAACAAAAACGGTGTGCAAGCAGATGGCTGGAGGTAACAGAAACAGGCAAGCCACTATGTGGCAAGCTATTGTGTACATAACAATATACATAATATTG
Source organism: Gekko gecko (assembly GCA_029375565.1). Classification (NCBI taxonomy): domain Eukaryota; kingdom Metazoa; phylum Chordata; class Lepidosauria; order Squamata; family Gekkonidae; genus Gekko; species Gekko gecko. The sequence goes on along the minus strand of JAPDNY010000012.1, from coordinate 50,295,474 downwards.
CATCATGCTTATTTGAGGATATTGGGCCCATTTTACAGCTGAGGGAAACTGAGGTCAAGTGATACAAGACTCACCCAAGAACAGTCAGTGAATTCCTAAGCAGAAATAATAATTAATAATAATTGCTTCTGAACTAGGGCAGCTATGAGATTTCTTGTCCCTGTGGATTCAACTTGAAAGCCCCATTTTAATTTTGTTTCTTGTTTGTGCATATCAAAATGTGAGGCTTTAATTTTTGTGCCTTTTTTCCCTCTTTCATGCCTAATTGTTCCTGTAAAAGGTTATGCATTTTTCAACATATATTAATTGTATATCAATGGTATAAGAGAAACAAACATGTCAGGAACACTGGGAGCCGCAATGCTAAGTCAAACAGAGTAGAGAGGTAACAATTAAAACTTTATATATATATAATATATAAAAGTACATGTATTTATTTGTGAAGAAGAAGAAGAAGAAGAAGAAGAAGAAGAAGAAGAAGAAGAAGAAGAAGAAGAAGAAGAAGAAGAAGAAGAAGAAGAAGAAGAAGAAGAAGAAGAGAGGAGGAGGAGGAGGAGGAGGAGGAGGAGGAGGAGGAGGAGGAGGAGGAGGAGGAGGAGGAGGAGGAGGAGATTGGATTTATACCCCGCCCTTCACTTGGAGTCTCAGAGCGATTTACAAACTCCTTTCCCTTCCCCTCCCCACAACAGACATCCTGTGAGGTAGGTGGGGCTGAGAGAACTCTAACACAAACTGCTCTTTCAGGAACAGCTGTGCCAGAGCTTGTGACTGACCCAAGGTCACATCAGCAGGTACAAGTGGAGGAGTGGGGACTCAAACCCGGTTCTCCCAGATTAGAGTCTGCACACTTAACCACTACACCAAACTGGCAAAAAAAATATAGGGTCCCAATCATACCTCATATAAAAAATCTTTTTTTTTTTTAAACAAAATTTTATTGGAGTATACTCAACATCGTTAAACATCGTTACCAATACAATTTAAGAAAATTTCATCCCATCCCCCCACCCCCCCCAATAGACTTCCAACACTGCTAATAACAGGAAAAAAAGAGTTAAAAGGTAATCAAGTTTAAACTTGTAACAATCGACAAACCAGGTAACACAATTCTAATACATAAATGCCTGCCATATAAAAATTCTTGACCCTAGGCTTCAGGGTTAGTTTTGTTTCCCCTTTTTGTTCACAGCTGCAATGGGTGGCCCAAAGGGCAATGGAAACATGCAAGAACAAAAAGAAATTAAAGAGGGAATATCCATAGCTCTGTACTCTGGGCATAGGCAGAGTGCTTTTCCCTCACCACACACGTAGAATTAAGGAGCAGAGTTTATTGAAAGACAGCATATCTCCCAGGCCTATCATAACTTAACACTTCAACCTAGGGTTGCCAACCTCCAGGTGGCACCAAGAGATTTCACACTATTGCAATTGATCTTCAGACAACCATGATCAGTTTTCCTGGAGAAAATGGCTGATTTGGAGAGTGGACTCTATGGCATTATATCCTGCAGAGGTCTCTCCTCTCCCTAAACCCCACCCTCCCCAGGCCCCGCCCCCAAAGTCTCCAGGTATTTCCCAACCCAGAGCGGGCAAGCTGACTTCAGCCTCTCTGACCCCAGCCTCTGAAACCTAACAAATACATTCTGTTGGCTCCATCTAGCTTTCCTCTCTCACTTCCACCAGCTGTTCCTTTCTTTCACAACTCACCCCTGGGGTTGCCAGCCCTCCATGCCCGCCCACCCCCGGCTACAGGAGATGGGGAAGGGGAGAGTTGCCAGCTCCAAGTTGGGAAACTCCTGGGAATCTGGCGGTGGAGCTTGGGGAGTACAGAGACCTTGGCAGGTACAATGCCACAGAGTCCTCTCTCCAAAGCATCCGTTTTCTCCAGGGGAACTGATCTCTGTAGTCTGGAGATGAACTATAATTCTGGGCCCCACCTGGAGGCTGGGATCCTTCCTCATCCCCATTCTGTGAGTACCTCTGAGCATACACAGAGTGTCTTTCTTTCTCCAGTGAACAATGGCAGTCTCCCACCTTCATAAATTCTCAGCAGCAGCAGGTTGCTCCTAGCCCATGCTTAGCCCACAGCTGTTTGTACAGGGCCTGAACCCAGAGTCTTTTTCCTTCACCCACATAAGTCCCCCTCCCAGTTTTACTCCCCCCCCACGGTTCTTTCCAGCAGCTCAATTATGAAAATGATTTTTCTCCTTTTACAAAAACTGTTTGTCAGCACTAGAGATTATTCAATTTTCACAAATAAGATATTTGAATATTGATGTTCCTTTGCTCACAATGCCTGTTTCCTCTTGTGCATCCCCACAGGACTGCATTGATTATTTGTTCACAATTTAAAATGAGCAGTATTTTGAGTAAATTTATATCTGGGCAGTTCAGCATAGTAGAGAGCCAGGTAATTATTGAATTATTGTAGGCACGGGCTCCCAGTTGGCTGAGTTGCTTCATTTATGGGTCACCACTGGCAGATCACGCACTCCTTTAAAACCAGCTAAATATTTTGAGTGTGCATTATACTTTTATGTATGTGCAATCAGCCGCATTCATTGGTCAGTAGCAGCCATCATTTTGGAACATGCTCAGAACTCAGTGGATGGAAGCAGAGGTCCCAAGAGGCAGTGCAAGAATACAGAATGTAGTTGCAATCCAACTTAGAACTCTCCCTTAATACGAATGCACTCAGCTTTGGGCATCAGACAGGTAAAACGAGTGTAGATGGAATACTAGAGACAAGCCATGCAGTTTCTCAATGTGTATACTCTCCAGCAGACCTGAGGCAACCAGTGAAAGCTCCTTTTTTTGTAAGTTAACTTTATGCCAGTCAGGTGTGGCTAGAGGGAGGGCACAGGGACAGCCATAAAAAAGCAATAGCAATAATGTTCATGCTCAAGATATTTGCAGTAACAATGCATTTCTGAGTTTAATTCTAGGTGGTGATTATGACCTTCAAAGTCCACATATCTGGGAGACTTTATTTCCCCATATGCTCCAGTGTACCAATTGCAGTCCACAAGCTGTCATCTTCTGCTTGTCCCTCCTCTTAAGGTTGCTTGCCTGGTATCCACCAGAGACCATTTCTTTTCAAGAATGCTCCCCCCTTGTGGAATAGGTTCCCTGAAGAGGATGCCAGCCTTAGAAATTTTTAGGAAGTGTTGTAAAAGTTGTTCTATTCACAAGGGAGTGGAAAAGGGTTTGAGCTGTGGACATTTTCCCAGGAGGAGGGGCATTAATTGCTCACCCTTGTACTCCACTCCCTCCTCCATATTTCTCTCCCCCTCCCAATCTGAGTGAGCCCAGAGAAGCAGAACGCACTGGCTAATGGCAAATACATCTAATTTTCATTTACTACTCATACTTCAGGAATGAAAGCTAAGGGCAGGAGAATCAGCATTTGTTCTATTTTAAAAAGTTTTATTCCATCTCAGAAGCTAAGCAGGGCTGACCCTGCCAAGTACTTTGATGGGAGACCTCCAAGGAATACCAGGGCCAGGATGCAGAGGCAGGTAATAGCAAGCCACCTCTCTGAAATGTCCAAACCTCACTCGGGGTTGCCAGAAGTCAACCATGACTTCCAGGCACACACACACACAATACTCACATAAATGGTTTTATTCCAGTGGCTACTTCTGTTAGCAACCGATATTGGTTTTGGACTCACAATAACATGTATGAAAAATTCAGAGAATTATGTACAGAACTGTTGCCATTCATTTCTCAGGCCTGTTCCCTAAGCTTCGCACTGCAGCCATGTACTATGGAAGGAGAGAGTTGTAGCTACAACTTAAAAAACTGTAGGCGCAATCTGTGGGGCCAGTGGGAGGGCTTCTAGTGTCCTGGCCCCACTGCTGGACCTTATGATGGCACCTGGTATTTTTGGCCACTGTGTGACAGAGTGTTGGACTGGATGGGCCATTGGCCTGTTTCAGCATTGGCTTCTCTTATGTTCTTATGTTCTTATGTTATATTCTTAATCAGTTTTCCCTAACACAAAGCTCTGAAAACCATCACTGTCCCGTGTAATTACATCAATCCAGTGGATGATAACTTAATCCATACTTCTCCTGTTTAAATAGATACCATAACAACTGCCAGTTTCAAATGCCGCCATGTCTGCCAGGTCAGATTTGGTGGTGGTGGAAAATGCCATCAAGTTGCAGTTGATTTATGGAGAACCCCAGAGGGTTTTTGTTATGTACTGAATGTGAATTGCTGCTATCTATTCACATGTTAAGCTTGAGTCAGAATGTGGCTCTTCAGATGTCGCATTGCTATTGGTCGGTTTCTGCGAAACCTTTGTAAATACCCAATCACTATGTAAGAATGTATCAGAGAGGGAACGGTCCTGATTGGCCTTTATACCTGCATTGTTATTGGTTCTTATCTGACAATGGGTGTGGCTTTGACAGCCCGGGAGAGTTTAAAAGAAGGAGCTGTGCTCCACTGTTTTGTGGGTGTTTTGTTGGTGTGTTCTGAGTTGGAGTTGCTGTTACCAATAAAGCTGAATCACTTGCTGAAATCACTTCATTGTTAAGTTGTCCATACTTAACAGTTTTCAAGGCAAGAGATGAACAGAAGTGGTTTGCCATTGCTTGCCTCTGCATAGCAACTCGGGTATTCCTCGGTGGTCCTCCATCCAAGGACTAACCAGGGCTGTCCCTTTTTAGCTTCTGAGATTGGACAAGATTGGAGTAGCCCTGGCCATCCAGGCCAGGCTTAGGAAAGTTTTTTTTCCCAATAAGGAGCACCACTTACACCTCAGCAACTTACATACCCAACTTTACCAAATTGCTAAAAAGAAAAAGAAAAAGCCTCAGAGTGTGTTCATAATTCAGTTATAAAACACAGCGTTTTGCATCCAGAATGTCCCCACTCCCCAGTTTAATTCCCAGTCTACTTAAATAAGGCTTCAGTGGCAAAGCTAGAAAGATACTAGCTGTTCAGTAGTTCCAACAAATCAAAGTGGATTGTTCTGGAAAGGAGGGACCAATGGCGTGACTCCGTATGAGGCAGCCTCATGGGGAGAGGGGTCCTTCTTGATCTTGCATCTTCAGCTTAAACTTGGTTCACAGAAGATCCGTCTTTCTTTGCTTTGGCTTAGAAATTGGGAAGATGACTTTAACAGCCAAGCACTTTGTTGCCAGTCAGTTCCACTGAAGATTAAAAAGTGGCCAGAACAAAAGCAAAGACAACAGATGGGTTCCCAGGTGGGAGGAGGGACACCAGCCCTAACATTTGGCTTCTGCTCAAACATGAGACTTGGCTACTCTGATATTTGCCCGGAGGTCCAGAGTAATAGAAGTCACCTGGCTGCCGCTGTGTAATTCTTGAGTTGTCACCAGGCAGTCAAGAACAGTGGCATAATTCAACCCTGAATGCTAATTAATTAAGACGATTGCCACTGTGGCTTATGATGGGTTTGTAATAGGTTTTATCTGCAGTTAAGAGGGAGGGGCAGGAGATTACAGAGGGCTTAATCGGTCTCTTAATTGGCCTCCAATGGGAACCTCGAGATCCTGCGAAGAGCTCTCAAACTGCCCTTATCAGAACTCCTGGGAGCACGAGCAGCAGTTCAAAGCAGACTGAGATACTGAGGATGTCTGAGGTGGAAAATCCAAGTAACACCTGCCTGGGAATGAATGAATCATGGGGGGAATTTCTCCTGTGCAGCCGGATTGAAACGAAGGCAGAAAGGGCTGTGCCACTAAGAGCGATATGCCAGACTTACAAAGAACAGGCAGCCACCTTGCCCCAAGTCAAATTGCTTTTCAGCACAGGGTTGTCTCCGGCTGGCAGGTGCTCTCCAAGGTGCTAGGCAGGAACTTTGGCTTTCAAAATCCAAAGCAGGTACTTTGCCAATGGGTCACACAGCCCTTTCTCCAAGCATACAAAGCTACTCTATACCAATCAGTTTGTTGCTCCACCTAGCCTGCTCTGACTAGAATTGGTTCTCTGATGGTCTCAGGCAACAAGGTCCCTGCTCTGCTACCTTTAGGGTTGCTAACCTCCATGTGGGGCCTAGCAGTCCCTCAGAACTGTTCCCCAGATTACAGAGGTCAGTTCCCCAAGAGAAAATGGCTGCTCTGTAGGGTTGGACTCTGTGGCATTATACCACATTTGAGGTCCCTCCTTTCCTCAAACTCCACTCTTCCCAGGCTCCACCCCCAAATCTCCAGGAATTTTCCAACCTGGAGTTGGCAACCCTACCTGAGACCCTCACTGGAACTGATACCTTCTGCATGCAGAGCAGGTACTCTGCTGCTGAGCTACCTACTCCCCACAAAATTCTATCAGAATCCTACAGGAACCCAAAGGTCAGCATTTAAATCCTCGAGTGTACCAGGCAAAACAACAGCTGTGGCTTCCCCTTTCCAGGCCGTGTGGTCTAGCCCACCTGTTCTGCCACATATTCATTGCACCAGGTGCAGAAGGCAGGAGCCAATGACAGGAGCTGGGAGGAAAGAAGCTGAGGGGCAAACAACATGTTACAACTGCAGGAACCAGGGGGACTACCAAACAATGCCCCCTCCCAGTGCTGTTTTTCAGCTCAGGAAAATAGCACAGGGTGAAAGGTAGAAGTCTCTTCTGTCTCTGTGCATCTGTCCTGATCAGAAATGGGCCCTTGTGGTGCTTCTAAATTGGACCACTGGGAACTTGCAGCTTCAGGATGGCTGCTCGTCCCTGTAATGTGGTTTGGCCTTGAGACTGCTCTGCCACCTGCCACAGGGCACAACAGAAGTGTCTGGGTTGTCATGCAGCAAAAGGATCCAACACGTCATTTTAAGGGCAGCAACACTGAAATTTAATTTACGTGTAACTGGGGAGGAGCCTCTTGTACAACTTCCATTCATGTCAATGCGGCTGTCCACAGGAAACCTTTCCATGGCATTCTGACCCATGTCTGGGGTGCTTGGATCTTTCTGCCTTCAGACTGAGATGCCTCAGATTGCTCTTTCAGTAAGACTGCCTCTGGATTACACTTAGACTGATTTTTAACATGTTTGAAACATCAGTTTATATGTGAACATGCCAGTCTTATTGGCTTCAAATAACGGAGACTGAAAAAGCTCCAATGTGATGTGGTGGCCAGAAGAACCGGGAGACCCAGGTTTGAACCCCACTCTTCCATGGAAGCCAGTTGGTGGCCAGTCACCCTCTCGTAACCTAACCTACCTCACGGGGTTGTTATTGTAAGGATAACATGAACACCTGAATCTGTCTTACACTGAATCAGCCCTTGGACCATCAAGGCCACTACTGTCTACTCAAACTGGCAGCAGTTCTCCAGGGTCTCAGGCTGAGGTCTTTCTCATCACCTACTGCCTGGTCCTTTTAACTGGAGGTAACAGGGATTAAACCTGGACCTTCAGCATGCCAAGCAGATGCTCTACCACTGAGCCACAGCTTCTCTCCAAAACATGGAGAAGAGGATAGCAGAATGATGTTGTATGCTGCTTTGGGTCCCCATTGGGGACAGAAGTGGGGTGTAAAGAAAGAAAGATGACCAAGTATAGTCTTGCCCTTAGACCCAAGGAACGTTTACTTTCCTGGTTCAGTCATACTAGGCCCAAATAGCCTAGCTGATAACATGTCCCTGTGACTTCTGTCACCTGCACAAATGACATGCACAAATGCCAGGCCTAGATATCCATTTCAAAAGCCACTTTGGCACCTCTGAGGGGAAGACCAGACATTGAGACTCTTCCCAAACTTCAAAGCACAGCAGACGTGCCTTCAGCACATATGCAATGGCCACTGGGCACGCCTTTCGACCTTGTCAGGATTGGGTAAATGGCCATAGTCAATTGTGACAGGGGTAGGAGGGGATTATCCTCACCCTATGAGAAAAGACACAGAATTCTCTTGGAAGGAGGGCCCCTTTCGAAGAGTTAGTCTCTGGATTACAAACCTGCAACATGGAATTTGACTAGTGGGCAGTGTAGCTGGACTTAATTACTCACAACAAACATGGTTTTCATCTTGAAGATTCCCTGGCTCTACAAAGCTCAAATGAAAGACTGGTAACTATACCATATCTCTATGTGTAGTAAGAGCTGTGTAAAGATATAGGCCTTGTTCTTTGCTTTCTAATCTTTGCAAGTCTCTTGTCATATCTCTGCTTTGCTTAATAAAGATTTAATATAGATTAATCTCATCTGATTTTGAGTTCTGTATTGCAACTGGATCTCTAAGGCTAAATCTCGTGGCCTGGGGCTGCTCAGCTGAGGTCTACTACTGTGTGTTAATTAATTGCTCTAGCCCAGAGCTGATAAGTTGTTAATTCCCAGAAACCTGACAGGAGGTGGGACCTATCCTCCTGTCTGAGTTGGGAACGTCCTTAAATAGATCTTGGTGGCAGAATACTGATTGCAGTGTTCCTGAAGCATGTGGGTCTTTGGCAACTCTCATTCCTGGAGGGGCTTGGGAGAGGCGTGAGAGTCTGCACGTGCTGGCATAGTAACAGGACTTGGACCTTCCTTATCTCCTGGACTGGAGGTGAGAAGGTTCAAGAAACCTGTACAGATGTAGTGCACAACAGCCAGAAGCCTCTAAATTTAAGTTAAGTAGCAGAAAAAAGTGTGATGGTGAAGAACTGGTCTAACTCAAAAATGCCATTGAGAAAACAATGGATTAGGAACGCCTGGTTCGCTGTCCAAATCGAGAAGCATAATTAAGGGACAGTTTACAGAATATTGGAAGATTCTGTCATAACTAGGCTTTTTTTTAAGTTTTGGCAATCAAAGCTTAATGCTGATAGTCATATACATGCCTGTTTTTCAACACTATAATGGCATTTGATATCAGACAAATAATAGTTTGCTTTAATTAAGAGATTTGGTAAAAGCATGTTTTAAAAAAGGAGTGGCTTCCAAGTAAAAAAGCTCAGGATAGCAGCTTAACTCTAGCTTTTCTTAAAAGTTCTTGTTGGCTGGGATATGAAGGCCAATCACAGTGTGGCATTTTGAAGGACATTTCTAAGACGGCAACAAGCACGATGAACCAAAAGGTTACGTTTTGCATAATTCCTAGGGCATTTTGATAAGCAAGGCAGTTGCACAAGACCTGCTTCTTATTCTTCTGTGACAGGTACATGGCTGGGGGGGGGGTCAGGCTCCAGCCATATCACCCGTCTTGTTGAAGATCAACCTCCCAGTATTCAGTTCCCCTTGTGGTGTCAGAGAGAGAGTAAAGGATGCTCATTCCAAGTGCATTTGTGGCAACAAGGCACATGTCTGTTGCAGATCTAAAATCACTGTTGGACTTAAAAATAGGGTATAATTCATTTTCATGTAAGCAGTTTTAATTAATATTATTTTTAAAAAATCTATAAAAATCAACTTGCCACCAAAAATATCACCTAAAGGCTAGACTTGAAGCAAATCTGTGGATTCCGCCTTGAGCAGAAATATCAGAGAATTCTGAGTGAAGCTAAAAGAGTTTAGTGAGACTAGTCAAATTTCTCAAGATTCTGTACGTCCTAGTTGAAAATTATGTCATTTGTCTTTTGCAATAATTATCAACATGGTTATTGAGTACGAGTTCTATCATTATAATGCATTATTTAGCATTGTGGTGTTTGCTAGACCTATAGGGGATCCATCTTTTTTAGTACAGTGCAGAATTCATTAGGATTCACTCCCATATAATTTGTGCTTTCTTGTTCATCTAAGAGGAGGCAGAGAAGGGAGGGAGGGAGGCTCCGGGGCAAAAGCAATGAATAAACAAACAGCATTTGTTCATCCATTGGTTTTTCTCATTCATTTTCATCACTCAAACAAATGAAAGAAAGCAGGTTTTCCATTTCATGTTTCATTTTTTTGGAGATGAAATATACTTTTGTAATCCTTCAGTTTCTTAGATACCTCAAGCAAGAGTTTGGAGACATAGGATGAAAAAATATTCTACATAATTGAAAATACATATACACAAAAAGGAGCCTACACATACACAAAAGGAAGGGAACAACCAAACGTCTAAGCATTAAAAAGAAAGGTTTTACTTTGCAGCTGAAACTTAGCAGGCTCAGTGCCAGGTGAACCACTGCAGGGAGGTCATTCTGCAGCTATGGTGCCACCACAGAAAAGCCTCCATCTCTACCTTCTGAACGTGGGAACACAGAGAATAGGATGTAACTGCTGGGCAGATTCATATGGGAGAAAGAAGTCCTTCAAAAACTTGGGTCCCAGAATATTTAGGGTTCTGAAGGACCAGAGCATAGATAATCAGGCAAATCATACTTATCTAGGAAAGTCCATCAGTAGCTACCAAACTAACCCAAACTGGTCTGCACTGCCACTCAGGCAAGTGGGTACTTAGAACCTCAGGTGTGGCATGGACAAATCCTCCTCTGAGTAGGAGTATGTTCCATTGCACTTCGGTGATGGCCCAAGGCAGATCCTGATGCAACATGTGGTTAAGGTATTATACTCCACAAAAAGGAGTGGACCTTTTTTCACTAGACACAATCAACTAGCACCCTTGCTCATTTAGGAGGAATTCCATAGTATCTAGAACAGGCTGGATCCCTGACTGGCTACAGTTTTAACCAACAGCAATTCAATTGTATCTGGACTGAATTTGAGTTTCCTGAATCTCCTCCATCCATTACTTGTTCACAATATCTAATGATTCATCTTATTCTGATAACAAGGAGAAGCAGAGGTGAAGATCATCTTCTTAATGGCACTTCAAGCTTCCAGAAGACCTCTCCTAATAATTTAATGTGGATGTTAAATAGTTTAGAGAGTGAGACAGCAGAGTACTAGAGAACCAAGCAGCTGTTCCTCAGCACAACCTTCTGGAACTGATGACTTAAATAGCACCAGATGACCCCATGGTGTTCCTGATACCCAGCTCAACCAACTGGCCCAAAAGGATACCATGGCTGTTGGTATCAAAGATCACTGGGAAGTCCCAGGGGATAGCCAAGGGGCTTCCATGGCAAAATGCCACAAACCAAAAGTCGGAAAAGACTACACACACATACCCCAGTCATCTGTCCACATCCTTGCACTTCAACAGCTGAAAAATCCTCTAGACAACAGCAATTAGTCTGATCTCTGATTCTGAGACTGATCTGGCAAACCAGCAGCACCTGTTGTACTGAAAATGAGTGATGTTTATCTGCAAAATGCTTAAAAAAACCAAATCATAGCAAGATTCCATATTTTCCAAGCCAACATAGAGATCCCATTTTTACTATTCTACTCTGTGTGTGTAATCCCTGCGTTTAGAAAACTAGCTGGTATTGGAGACGAGAGGGAGGATATTGCTGCAAGGAAGAGTGCCTTTCTAGCCTAACGGCAACTTACAAAGTAGACTCTACCTCATCAAGATGCAGTCTGAGCAGCCCCTTCCCCAGAGGACAACAGGCTATGGAAAAGAAAAACAGTAGCACAACAAGGAACGGCCTGGGCTAGAATCTTTCTTGTTGCTCTGCTAGTTTTAGGGATGCCAGCCTCCTGGTGGGACCTGGGAATTACAGCTTCTCTCCAGACTACAGATACCAGTTCCCCAGGAGCAAAGGGATGCTTTGGAGGGTGAACTCTACGGCACTGTACTCCCTTGAAATCCCTGTCCTTCCCAGGCTCCATCCTCAAACCTCCAGGAATTTTGCAACCTGGATATGGCAAGACTACCCCTCATCCCCTGCCAGTGGCCAAGGGAGACCTGGCTTTCTAGTTGTAGAGAGGGGGGGTTAATATGTGGCACATTCAGAAAAATATCCCCACCACCTCCTGCAGCCTGCAGGGCATAGCCCTCTGTACCACCTCAAGGCCTTACCCACGCATTCTCCTGAACATGTTATGGATGGGAACCGTTTCCATATATTTATTCCATAAACTTTGTTTTTCTATTGCAAGTTTCTGTGCTTCTTTGCACCAGTGCACGCACCAGGCACTAAATAACAATGAGGTTTGCCAGCTCCAGCTGGGGAAATTAGAGGAGATGGTGGTGCAGTGCCAGGAGAAGGCAGAGTTTGGGGAGGGGTGGGAGCTCAGTATGGATGTGATTCCATAAAGTCTGCTCTCTAAAGCTGCCAGCACCCCCAGGGGAACTGATCTCTATGCTCCTGCCTCGAATTTGATAATCCTACAAAAACAATTGGGATGTCTGCGTAGCAGAACCATTCCTCGCACATTCTAATTGGCCATAATAGTCAAGAAAAGACCAGCTGGATTTCTTGTGCTAGCAGAGGCTGCCCCGTCTCCCAGGCAATCTTCCATCAAATGTAACAAAGGGATGGTAACGCATTAAGGCTATCAAAGAAACCCACGGCTGCACTAGCCAATCTGGCAAAAGGAGTTGCTGGGGCGACCTCCATCTCCCAACAGACCTGGAGGATCTCCCTTGTGAACTGGCTGTAAGCTTCAGAGACTCCTCACATGAGTAGGTGAAAACAAACTGCAGGGCAGCCAAAAATAAACCCTGCTGGGAGTAATGCATCTCAGGTAAGAAAGTCAGCCTGTAGCCTGTCACTTGTGACCCAGTTTCTCGGGGACATGTGCTCATTTGTCAGCAGCAAATGGGCGATTGGCTTCTGGGTAGAATTTTCTCCTGCCAGCTGTGCTGTTTTGCTGGATACCTGCTTAGTCGTCATGCAAAGATGCAGGGAATGTTTCCGGCAAGGGTCAGTGGTGCTGGGGGAGAGGAAACAGGGCCAGCTGGCCCAAGAGGTTTTGGTGCCTGAAGTGGAATGATGTAGTTTGCATCTACTTCTCATTAATCCACCAGGGAAGTTTTCCGGGGCCAGACTGACTGAAATGAATAGGAGTTGCTCAAGGACATACAGGCTGAGATGGGAACATGTGCTTTTATGGTGCTCCCTGACTTGTGTGAGCACAATTCAAAGGACAAGGAGGAGGTCCTGAGGGGGGCCAGCCCAAGACAATCTGGAGCCTAGGATGGAAAATCCAAATAGCATTAGGACTGTGCTGAATATTTTCCCGTTTTGATTTCAGAGATTAAAAAGAGAGAGATTTGGGGGGGGGGTATAAGAATATTTCTTGGGGAAAAATTGATTGTAAGAATATTCTGCTTTTATGATCCTGTTTGATACACTTGTTTCTCATAGCCACCACTGCTTCAGTGATCCCCCCCCGATTACTACTGCTGGTTTTTCTTCTTAGATTCATCACATGGGTGCACCCAACCAATCAGGAATTACAAGAGGAACAGCATATCATCAGCATGCTACATAGCCTCGTCAGATCTCGGAAGCTAATCAGGGTCGACTCTGGGAAGTACTTGGATGGGAGACCTCCTTGAAATATTAGAGGCAGGAGGTGGGGGCAGGCTTTATTCAGCCGCCTCTCTGAATATCCTCCAGCCCCCCAGTAGGGGGTCACCAGAGGTTGCTATGACTTCCAGGGGCACACACACACACACACGTGCACACACGCACATATTTTAAAAAACCACAAAGCTACATAGGGAATCAGTGGGGTTGCCAACCTCCAGATAGCACCTGGAGATCTCTCAATATTATAATTGATCTCCAAATAGCCAAGTTAAGTTCCTCTGGAGGGGGAATGGCTGCTTTGGAGGGCGGACTCTATGGTATTATATCCTCTGAGGTCCCTCCCCTTCTCAAATCCCACCCTTCCCAGGCCCCACCCCCAAAATCTCCAGGTATTTCCCAGCCCAGAGCTGGAACCCTGCCAATCAGAATTGGCTACATGACAACACAGGCAAATAAAGTCAACTGGGGGTTATTTGAGAGGGTTGTTTTATTTGTTTGTTTTCTGTATAAAACGTTCCTAACCCACTTATCTCCCAAAATGGGACACAAAGCAGCTTACCAAAGAAAAGAACTTAACACAACAGATCATAACAAATAACCAGAATAAAACAGGAAAACATTCCAATCACGTCAAGAGATAAAAGAGAAGACCTGAATAAAAGACAGGAACCAGAATCAAAGGGCACACTTACCGCTTCGCACCCTCAAAAGCCCTCTTAAATAGCTCCATTTTGCAGCGCTTCCTGAAGGCCACACAGATGGATGCCTAACCATGGCACGAGGTGTACATTCAACGCTTCATTCAGAAGGAAAGGTAATGTTTCCTAGGATTAGTCACATGGGATCAGGGATCTAATTACAGACCATGAAGTGAATGAGATGGAATCACTGTGGCACGTAGCCCATCCACTGTGGCTAAGGGCCGAACTAGACGATACGTTTTGCCACAAGTCAGGTTGGGGAGTTGCATCCCATTCTGGGGTCTCAACTTCCAGTATGAGAACCGCTGGGCTACATGATTGCTTCAGTGTCCTCCTGTCCACCGTGGCTCTGCTGTGAATAATACCATCCTGTCCCACCAAATATTCGAATGGTCTTGTGTTTCTCTTCCTTTCAGTGGGACTCATCTAGTTGTACCACAAGTCCTATATGGATACCCCAAAGGTGGGGCCTGGAGATCTCCTGGGATTACAGCTGATCTCCAGACAACAGAAACAGAAACCAGCTCCTCCGGGGAACACGGCTGCTTTGGAAGGCACACTGTTATGGCACTTTACTTTGCCGAGATCCATCCCCTCCCCAAGCTGCAGCCTCCCCAGGCCCCACCCCCAAATTGCTGGGAATTTCCTGACCTCAAGCTGCCAGCCTCACCTTCAGACCTGCCACATGAAGCCACACGAGCTGTCTCTTGAGCACCTTGTCTCATGCTGGGGCCTGCCTCTGACCTTTGGGAAGGACTCAGTTAGGATCTGATCTCCCCAGGCCTGTTGCCAGCATCAAGATCTGGATCCCTTTTTAGCTGCACCCCCAGTTTAGGGTTGCCAAGCTCCAGGTGGTGGCTGGAGATCTCCTGGGATCACAGCTGGTCCCCAGGTGATAGAGATCAATTCACCTGGAGAAAATGGCCACCTTGGAAGGTGGACTCTGTGGCACTGAAGTCCCTCCTCACCCCCAAACCCTGCCCTCCTCAGGTTCCATCCACAAAATCTCTGGTATTTCCCAACCTGGAGCTGGCAGTGGCAATCCTACCCCTCCTTCCTTTGCAATGCCTCTTGCCACTTCCCATATGATCCTATAGCTTTGTTTGCATATAACAGGCTTTTTTTAAAAAAGCTTCTAAAGGCATGTAGGGTAACCAAAGAAAGAGGATGTACTTCTTATTTCTTTTGCATTGATATAGAATTTTAGCAGGTGCAGCTTGTGCAAAAAGAAGTTACACAGACTGAAATTCCGACAGGAAGAAAAGTTTATGGAAAGAGTTTCCATCAGAGGTAGCAATGCATTGTTGTAGTCTAGTTCCCAAACTGTGAATGCAAGAAATAAATGAGTTCAATAATGGCTCCTATCAGCCCCAAATACCAGTCCACAGAAGAGAATGCCTAGTGCTTCTCTGCATGAATTACTGCTCTGGCCTTGCCTCCTTCCATTCAGCAGCTTTTGGTCATTTCATCACTTCTCTGCTTCAGGATCTTTAATTCACTTCTGATGACAACTGAGCAGAAGACACAGCAGAATTACCTGCCTTCAAAGGAGTTGGATCTAGAAGAATGACTCACACAGATTCATAGAAGGTGGGTTCCTCCAAGGGATGAACCAGAGATCTCCATATTTGCAACACTCAATTGTCAGAGGTACAGGTCCCCAATTCTGGTTGGCCTTCATATAAGAATGGGAGGATTAACAATGCAATCCTAAACAGAATTACACTCTTCCAAGTCCATCAAACACAACAGGCTTAGAAAGGTATAACTATGTTTCGAATTTCACCCATGCTGTTTTCCCAATCTAAAATGGCTCCAGGAAAGTCATATAGATACTCATGTCTGCATTGATGTGTTTTCCCAGTGGGGCAAACAGCAGCTCCCTGGGACCATTTCTTATTGGGAAAACAGCACGGAGGAAGGCTTAGATGCCCCCTGGACTTCCACTGCAGTCCTGCTCTGCATTAGCCCCCACTGGCCTGAAAACTGATGGAGATTCCAGACCGAAAACTCCCAAGTGAGTGATCTAATTTGGCCCCACATGTGCAGTTAGTCTGTAGTCTTCGGCACTTTTAAAAAAAACAAATTTCAGATGTCAAAGTAAAAGGTGCCTCCAATTTTAATTAAAGCCTTTTTGTTTTTTAGGGGGAAAGACTAGCATGCCTCATCTATCAGAAGCTTTAAAAACACAAAGCTAAGGGAATAACATTCCTCTAACACCACAGCAGGGGAAGTAAGCGAGTCAAATGCAGCAGCAGCAGCAGGAACCAAAAAGGGGGAAGGAGGGCGATTACCACAGCCAAGAGCATTCAGGAAGCTGAGCTAATGATATGGGTAATTCAAGCTCCAGAGTCTCTTAGTCCGCCGAGGCCTTCCTTGGGGCCAGTCTAGCTGCCTACCAGCCAGGGGGAAATAGCACCAGAGGGAGCTGCTTGCCCTGTGGAACAAAGGGGTCTTCTACACTGTGAGCAACAAGATGGATTGCAGAGATTTGTGCTACAGCTGGAAGGCATGCTGAGCATTCAATTGGAATGCAAAAGGTGGCCTCCATTTCCAGATTTTGCATTCAGGTGAGGATTTGGGCACAGAGTTACATGCACTAAGAGTCAGGTTCCACTGCCATGCCGCAATCAGAGAAATAGCACTAAAAGCAGAGACCAACAATGGCACAATTCCATGTTAGAATCTTTGAAATATAAATCCAGTTTTCCCGTGTGCTTGTGTGTGCTTTCCCCACTTCCCTGATAGGGCTAAAAGGAACTGGTGATATTCAGCAGGAAAGGCACATGAAGGTCAGTTCTGTCCGTACACTGCCCGTCCCTTTTACATTCCAAAGGTTCTGTCCTGTACAAGAAGAAAATCCTTTTAAAGAATCACAGGGCTTCACGGAACATCTCCTTCTGCCCTCTGAGGGAACATTTTGCCAGCTTCAGCGGTAATACCAATGTTAACCGCATCAGCAGGGAATTCGTCATGTTTTTATTCTTTTCGCTTGGGTCTAAAGTGACAGCAAAGAAGCAAAGCAGAGGAGAGGGTCAGAATGTAAGGAAGTGTGCAGACATGAGAAGAGTCTGGCTGGATCAATGTAAGAACAAGAAGAGCACGGCTAGATCAGACCAGTGGTCCACCCAGTCCAGTGTACTGATTCACACAGTGGCCAACCAGTTGTCCTAGACAGTCAAACAAACAGGGCATAAAGGGTAATAAAGGCTAATGTCTCCCCCTGATGTTGCCCTGTAGCACTGGGATTCAGAGGTTTGCTGTCTCTGGAGGTATATGGAGGTTCCCTTTACTTACCCTGACACTGACAGACCTATCCTCCATGAATTTCTCTAACCTGCTTTTAAAAATGTCTACACTCGTGGTCATCACTACATCCACTAGCAGTGAATTCCACAATTCAATTACTTGTTGAGTAAAGAAGTATTTCCTTTTGTCTGTCCTGAACCTATTTCCCATCAACTTTATTGGGTGTGTAAAGGGCCGACAAATTGCATCCTATCTACTTTCTCTACCCCATGGATAATTTTATAAATGCCTACCATGTTCCCCCTTAGCCATCTTTCTTCTAAACTGAAAAGTCCCAGACTCTTCAGTCTTTCCTCATACAAAAGATGCTTCAACTCCTTAATTGTTTTGGTTGCTCTTCTGTAATTTTTCCAGCCAGGACTCCATCTAATCCAGCACCCTATTGCAGGGTGGTCTAGGCCTCTTCTAGGGATCCCCAAACCCGTAAGGGTTCTTTTCTGTGGGTGAGTGGAGTCTGACTAGGGAACTCGGGCCTCCAGAGGGAGAGAAACACAGAGAGAACAGCTGCCTTAAAGTAAAAGTATTTATTAACTTTAAAGTCGTACACAAGTAAAACTCAACAGCATATATTCAATATCAATACCCAGTAGCACATTACAAAACTGCAATACCTGATATAGTGCACACTTCAGAAAGAACAAGGAATATCCCTAGACTGTGGACCAAGACATCACTCACAAAGCCCAAAGCCTTCTTTTTATACTCTTTTCAGCCAATAGGAATCAAGGGAGGAGTCAATTAAAAATGTACCAGACTTGCTAAATACCAGCCTATCCTAGGTTGATAAGACAAACTTTTGCTAGTATGAATTTTTGCCCAGATATATTTTATTAACTGTGATGTCAAAAAGGCCTAGATAGATATATTTAGGCTTTGGAGCCTGGCACTTGGAAAGCCGGGGAATGTCAAATATGAATTCAGGCAAAGGTACATCTACAGGGCAAGGCTTTAGTTTTTACTCCTAGGCTGCCAACAAAAGAGCAAAAGCTTATGGGACTTCCAAACCAAGAAACAGAAGTCAGCTATACATAGCATAGAAAAACAGAAAGGCCCAGGCTCATTGAACCCCAGCTTCTGCCACAACTAACAACATTTATTTCAGCCCAAGTCTTTGTGAGTCAGAGCTCACTTCTTCAGCTACATGAAGATCTCATTTTCAGATTTTTTTAAAAAAATCATATCCTGTTTTTCTCCCTGATCAGGACCCAAAGTAACATTTCACATCATTCTCCCCATCCTCCATTTAATCTCCACAACAAAAACCTTATAATGTTAGGGTTAGGCTGGGAGATTGTAGCAGGCCCAAGGTCACCCACCAAGTTTCCTTGGCAGAGCAGGGATTTAAAACTGGTTATCCCATGTCCAGACACCCTAACTGCTACCCACACCAGCATGAAGACTTTTTCCCCTGCTTCAAAGGACCTCTGCCCTTGAGCTACGGCTTCTCCCCACAGCTTTCCTGGATTCCAGTGACTCAGTGAAGCAAGCAGACCAGGCACTGAGCAGGGTAGCCAACTTGTGCCTTAAGATACCTGGCCTGTGGGTGGAGCCGGAGAGGCAGATTTTGACAGGCCATAGTGAACAACATGTGTGGCCAATATAAAAATAACTAAATCCCCCACCCAAATCAGCCCTTAACGCCTGGTCTATTGAACACAATATCACACTTGAAACTAAAATACTGAATGGGCAAGCACTAGCTGATTGGCAGCCCAGACTGCCAGCTGCTTCATCATCATTCCTTCTGCAAGACCAGGCTTAGCCTGTGGCAATGTTATTGTATGAAATGCAGCAGCCAGTCATGAATTGTGATGCCTTTGCAAGAGAGAGAGAGAGAGAGAGAGAGAGAGAGAGAGAGAGAGAGAGAGAGAGAGAGAGAGAGAGAGAGAGAGAGAGCTTTTCCAGCTAACAGGACAGGCTGTTCCGGGTCTAACCACAGTTACAGGGCTAATGGAGATTTTACAAGGACATGAAATCAGGGAGCAATGAATTATTAAGTGGCAGCCGACTGCATCCTCCACAGAGCTTTCAAGTAATGGGTGGGGAGTGGAGGCCACTTGGGCCAGAGCACAGAGGCTGCTGGGCACCAGAGCCAACAGTCGGGGGGGCTAAAGTGGGGATGTGGGGGGGAGAGACAATTTGAGCTCATTTTCTCAACTGAAAGGTGGAATGTAGGCGGCGGGCAAGGCTTTTGTTCCAAACAGCAGTGCTGGCAGCCAGGCAGCCATCAGTTTGGGCAAATAATAAGACCTCTTGAGTTGATTTTTATTTTTATTGCACGTCTACAAGTAGCTATTCAAAAGCTTGCAATGTTTTCAGGCAACAATGGCCAACGGGTGGTCTTTATCCATCTTCTGGTTGGCCACACTATATTTTAATTGTGGTCAAACTTTTGTTCACAGTTTCTCATGTTTTAAAAAAAATATTCCCAGAGGTATGAAAAGACAGCAATGCCCAGACAGGGCATTCACTCCACGACCATGAGGCCATTATTGCCAAGTGGTATATCTTTCTGTCTACTGGATAGATGATAGATGATGGATGGATGGATGATAGATAGATAGATGATAGATGAGAGACAGACAGACAGACAGACAGATTTTTACCATAATGCAGCATTTCATAGCCTAAGAAACATGGCAATATGTATGCAGGTTATGTATATGGCAAAATACCCCTAGCTGACACATACATGTACACATGAAGCTGCCTTATCCTGAGTCATATCATTGGTTTACCAATGTCAGTATTGTCAATTCAGGCTGGTAGCAGCTCTCCAGGGTCTCAGGTTAAAGTCTTTCCTATCACCTACATGTTTCTTTTAACTTGAGATGTCAGGGACTGAGCGTGAGACTTCCTGCATGAGAAGCAGGTGTTCTACCACTGAGCCACAGCCCCACCCCTGGGTCAGGCAGACCCATGGATCCCTGGCACTGGTGGTCATCACAGCTTGGGCAAACATGAGGGTCCAGGACCCTCCCAGAAGCAAAGTGTGCCGCCACTTCACTTTGTAGGTGGGAGGCAGCAGATGTATCCCCCATGGCACATCACCACCTCCTTGCTGACCTGACAGAATGGAGAAGAAAGGTCAGCACTCTTGGAAAGCTCCAGGCAGTCTGGCATATTAGGTATCAGGAGAGGGGAGTCATGTGGTCTTCTGCCTTCCTGACAACCAGAGCAGGGCGAGAAAAGAGGTGCTGAGGGCCCCCCTCCATTGAAACATCTATTCAAGGGGGTGGTCTCTTCTTGCTGGACTCCAGAACACCCATGCTGCTTCTGATCATCCCAGAGTCCAAGAGATAAAAAATTAGGCCAAGGCCAATGGTGCAAAATAAACATATATTTTTACTACTCAGTCAAAATCCCCCAAATTCCCTCTGCAACTCACTAACAGGCTTCTTCAGGGGAATCTTACTCTTGCAATATTTCTTCAAAAAGACTACAAGATCAGTTATTACAGAGTGCAGGCAATTATGGGGGAAATCAGATGGGGAGGGGAGAGAGAAAGAGCAAAGTGGGTACTGGATCGGGTCTGGGAGGAGAAAGAAGTTCAGGTCCTTCAGAATAGTGCAACCCATGGAGGCTGTCAAATTCAAAGTCTAACAGCCTGCACAGCAACAGTGTTCCCAGCATCCAGACTCCTTCCTAGAGTGACCCAGGGAAACAGAAGCTGGCCACCACAGTTTTAAGCTATGTCCCAGCCCAGCAAAAGGGAGCATTTATCTTGTGTTGTGTTTACATGGCTGCAGAATCTGGACAGAGAATGCTGTGGGTCTTCTAAGGGACCTGTTCTAGGTGAGATGAGGGAAGGCAACTCTGAAGAATCCCCACTCCACTCCCTCACTTATTCCCTGTCTTCCCAAGTCTAACCATCCTAGACTGGATCCTTTTTAGCCAGTCTAGGAATGTGTCTATGATATCCTTGAGGATAAGCTGGTGAAGTGTGGGCTGGATGGAGCGACCATTGGATGGATTCATGGTTGGTTGAAAAATCGTACCCAACGAGTGCTCATAAAAGGCTCTGCGTCTAGGTGGAGGGAAGTCTCGAGTGGAGTGCCACAGGGCTCGGTCCTGGGCCCAGTGTTGTTCAATGTTTTTATAAATTACCTGGAGGAAGACATAGAGGGGATGCTTATCAAATTTGCAGATGACACAAAGCTGGGTGGGATTGCTAGTTCTGAAGAAGACAGAGTCAGGATTCAAAATGATCTAGATAGGCTGGAACAGTGGGCTGAGGCAAATAAAATGAAATTCAATAAAGATAAGTGCAAAGTCCTACACCTAGGCACAAAAAAATCAAAGACAAAGATATGGAATGGGAGGGACTTGGCTTGACAGCAGCACATGTGAAAGGAATCTAGGTGTTCTGGTTGATCACAAGCTCAACATGAGCCTGCAGTGCAATGTGGCTGTGAAGAAAGCTAATGCAATCTTAGGATGCATTAACATAAGCATTGTGTCCAGATCATGGGAGATGGTAGTTCCGCTCTATTCTGCTATGGTCAGGCCTCACCTGGAGTACTGTGTCCAGTTTTGAGCACCACACTTTAGGAAGGATGTTGACAAGTTTAAGCATGTCCAGAAGAGGGCAACCAGGATGGTGAGAGGGTTTGAATCCAAGTCTTATGAGGAAAGGCTGAAAGAGTTGGGTATGTTTAGCTTGGGAAAGAGAAGGCTTAGAGGGGACATGATTGCAGTCTTCAAGTATTTGAAGGGCTGTCATGTAAAAGATGGAGCTGATCTATTCTCTCTTGCTCCGGATTGCAGGACTAGATCTAATGGGTGAAAATTACAAGGGAGTCATTACCAGCTAGATATCAGGAGAAACTTCCTAACTGTAAGAGTGGTTGAGCAGTGGAACAGTCTGCCTTGGGAGGTGGTGGATGCTCCTTCCCTGGATGTTTTCAAGCGGAGGCTGGACGATCATCTTTTGGGTATGTTGTAGATATGTAGAGCTATCTTTTGGCTATGCTCCTGCAGAGTGCAGGGGGTTGGACTAGATGACCTGCAAGGTCCCTTCCAACTCTAACTTTCTATGATTCTATGAAAAAGCCACATGACAAGGCAACATCCATGGATCCTTCCCATCATGCAACTATCACCCAGTGCTGCAGCAGTTCAGCTAAATAGGAAAGTATAAATGAGTATAAATGGGAAACTTTCTCAGTGGAGGATGGTAAGCAGTGGGGTATCACAAGGATCAGTACTTGGTCTGATGCTTTTTAACTTCTTTATTAATAATCTAGAATTGGGAGTAAGCAGTGAAGTGGCTAAATTTGCAGATGACATGAAGTTGTTCAGGGTGATGAAAACCAGGAAGGATTGTGAGGCACTCGAAAGGGATCTGTTGAGGATGGGGTGAGTGGGCATCAACGTGGCAAATGGGGTTCAATGTGGCCAAATGCAAAGTGATGCACATTGAAGCCAAAAATCCTAAATATAAATATACGTTGATGGGTCTGGACTGGCAGAGGCTGACCAAGAGAGAGATCTTGGAGTCCTAGTAGAAAACTCGA
This sequence comes from Gekko gecko, assembly GCA_029375565.1. NCBI lineage: Eukaryota > Metazoa > Chordata > Lepidosauria > Squamata > Gekkonidae > Gekko > Gekko gecko. Next base: position 50,272,693 of record JAPDNY010000012.1, on the reverse strand, counting down.
TGAAAATGTCTAGACAGTGTGTACTTGCAATAAAGAAGGCCAATGCTATGCTGGAGATTATTAGGAAGGGAACTGAAAACAAATCAGCCAGTATCATCATGCCCCTGTATAAATCATTGGTGCAACCTCATTTGGAATACTGTGTACAGTTCTGGTCACCACACCTCAAAAAGGATATTTTAGCATTGGAAAAAGTGCAGAGAAGGGCAACTAGAATGATAAAAGGGTTGGAACACTTTCCCTATGAAGAAAGGTTAAAACGCTTGGGGCTCTTTAGCCTGGAGAAATGACGGCTGAGGGGTGACATGATCGAGGCATGGGATAGAGCAGGTTGAAAAAGAAGTACTTTTCTCCCTTTCTCACAGTACAAGAACTCGTGGGTACTCCATGAAATTGCTGAGCAGTCGGGTTAGAACAGATAAAAGGAAGTACTTCTTCACTCAAAGAGTGATTAACACATGGAATTCACTGCCACAGGAGGTGGTGGCAACTACAAGCATGGACAGTTTCAAGAGGGAATTAGATAAACATATGGAGCAGAAGTCCATCAGTGGCTATTAGCCACAGGGTATAGATGGGAACTCTCAGTCTGGGGCAGGTGATGCACTCAGTTCTTGGTGCTGGAGGGGGCAGCAGTGGGAGGGCTTCTAGTGTCCTGGCCCCATTGCTGGACCTCCTGATGACACCTGGTATTTTTGGCCACTGTGTGACAGAGTGTTGGACTAGATGGGCCATTGGCCTGATTCAGCATTGGCTTCTCTTATGTTCTTATGTTCTTAAAGGATCCATTTCAGGAGCAGACTACCATCCTTCCCACCACATGGACCAGTTTATAAGGATGATGCATAAAAGGGGAGATTTATTCTTTGGCAATCCTACTGCCAGGGAACCCTTCCTCAATAAGCCAGGAACCCCTGGGATTCTGCCCACCCATGACCCACCCCCTCCTTACAATCCTTTTCCACGGCATCCCAGTGCCCAACTATTCCCTGCTAATTGACTCCCACCTGCCTTCCCCCAGATGATTGGATTCAGCCCCAGCCTGCTTGACACCATCTCCTGCCTGAGTACACCAAGGCCTGACAGTGAAATGGCAGAATCAGGGCAAGAGGCACCTTCGTCTCCGTGCATCAGCTGGGCCCTGTCAGCAGTGATGGATGAAGCCAGCCTCTAATAGGCCCTCTCCATATTTGTTTCCTCATTTGCAAGCAGTTCCTCTCAGTGGTTTCCCACAATCCATCATTCTTTGTGTGGCCAGGCACTGTAATTACAATTATTTATTCTCCCACTGTTGTCAGAGAGATTAGTGGCAGATGGAGAGAGAGTGCAGAAGACGGGAAGGAGCTTGCTTTGGATCAGCCCCAATGACACCCAAGCTCAAGGCACTGAGATGGCCCTCCCTCCGGCGTTCACCACCAACGTGGATCTGTCCATTACACAGAGGCAGCCCTACAAGGAGGCAAGGTGAGGTGGGGGGTTAAGGGGGTGTGCAAATGAGTGGCTCAAAGAGATTAGACCCATCATTCACAATCTGCTGGGAAGTTCTCTCACACCAGCCTTGCTGAAATGAGGCGGGAGCTGCACAAAAGCATGGGAGCACTTCCCGATGGATTAGAACAAGCAAGACTAAAGGCACGACGAGCTTTTTCTTGCCTTGAGCAGGATTCTGGAGAGGTGGCTTAAAAATGTCCTCAATCCAAAAAAAAAAAGCTGCAGCAGACTAAGATGGCTGCCCCTCTGGGATTCTTCCCAGTGGGTTGTAATCTAGGGGTCAGCTCTGTCTCCCTCCCGCCCTCCTGCTCCCTTGACTAGTGCACATGTCTACCTCTTGCAGCAGTGGTGAGGATGACAGCAAGAAAAAGAAATGGAAAGCCCCAGGGTTCCAGGACTCTTGGGTATGAAACTGAAGGGCCAGGGCCTGCCCCAGGGGTGAGGATTTTCCACAGGGAGCTGCCTAGAATTATGTCTGCTCTTCTCAGCAGCATACTTAAGCATCTGTTTGATCCTGGAGAAAGGTTTTAACCCCTCAGCTGAGGGAAGGGATTAAAAAAACAACAGCAGGGTTTATTTTATATGATTGTGTTATGTGTCATCAAGCTGCTTCTGACTTATGGTGACCTTATGAATTAATGTCCTCCAAAATGTTAACAGCCCTCAGGACTTGCAAACAGGTCTTGCAAACTGAAGGCCCTGGCTTCAGTCAATCCATTTCATGTTGGGTCTTTCTCTTTTCCTGCTGCCTCCAAGTGTTCCTAGCCTTACTGTCCCACCTGGAGGTTGGTAACGCTAGCATCAGCCCCTGTGACTGGCAGGCAGTATGGAGCCTGTGGATTGGCCGCCTATAACTATTGGAAGGCTGGCCTTCTGCCCTGGCCTGGTCAACAGAGCTGGATGTTTGGCCTGCTGAACTTCCGGCTCCAGCAATTTGGAGTCTGGACTGCTCCAGAGAACACTTGCCAGGTCTACATTTAGGCCCAGTCACTATCCTCTCCAGCCTGGCCTTGACACCAGGCTATAGAATGTAAAGATTCTTGTAAGAATGGTACCACTTCTGGTTGGTTTGGTTTGGTTGATTTGGTTGGAGCCTGAAGGTGGAATAGGCAGAAGGTCCTGCTTTGTTGATTAGACAGTGCAGAAGGCCACGGGTTTAAGTGTTTAAACCTGGGCTGCCCTGTCCCAAGGCCAATCCTTGGCAGTGGCTTATACTTCACACTGCACTTCTGTTTTGTGCCCTCTTCAGCCCAAGCACGCATTGTTCTTTCTTCTTCCTTTGCTGTTATCTTTTATCATTATATAATATTTGAAAAAGTAGTTCAAATATGTATACAAGAAATAATACACACACGTGCACACACAAAGATACAAGCCGCAATTACGTCAATACACATTCCCAAAGGGGTCCATAACTGGTGCATCATTTCCCAACTTTTAAAACTCTGCACATTCTTTGATTGCACCAAATAAAGTAGCCTAATCATACCTGACAGGAAGAACATTGATTCATTTGGAATGTGGTGTCGGAGGAGAGTTTTACGGATACCGTGGACCACCAAAAAGACAAATAAGTGGGATCTAGATCAAATCGAGCCTGAACTCTTCCTAGAAGCTAACATGACTAAACTGAGAATATCATACTTGGGTCACATCACGAGAAGACAAGAATCAATGGGGGAAAAAACAGTAAGGCTATGAAAACACAGGGGCTGATGCTAGGGTTACCAGCCTCCAGGTGGGGCCTGGAAATTGCCCACAATTACAACTCATCTGTAGAATTGCTAACAAGAACAGTTCCTCTGGAGGGAATGACTGCTTTGGTCCTCCGGCATCATACCCTGCGAAGGTCCTTCCCTTCCCCAAACCATGCCCTCCCCAGGCTCTACCCCCAAATCTCCAGGAATTTCACAACCTGGAGTTGACAAGCCTGGCTGATGCTGCACATCTCTCATCCTTTCTGTGCCTGAGGCTGGAATGCATGCACAATTCCATAGTCCTTCAAAATGTTCACAGCTAAACATAATGCTGAACCCAATCTGAGTTCAACACGCTGGCTATTGTACCCTTTTCTAATCATTTCTCCCCCTCCCCACCTCTGGTCTGGATTGTTTCCAAGCTTGGGGCCTTCTTTGACTTGGAAGAATCAAGAGAGAATCAGGGTTTTTTTCCAATAAACACGAGCAAAGGGTCTCTGCAGCATTCAATACAAATGGCTTCAACCTGATAAACAGCACCAGGAAAAAAAGCAGATGTTTGTATGCAGTGCAAATAGACTCGGCGAGCGGTAAATAAAAGCTTGCAAAGTGACTCCCACCTGACAAGAACAGGGGCCGCTGTTGAATAGTTTGCAGACTCTGAATGACAGGAATGCTCTGAACAGACGGACTAATGTGCTTCCTCCACAGGGAAAGGGACAGACAGCCCTCTAGTGTAAAGACGAAGGTAAGAGTGTTTTTGCCTTGGCACAGGAAACACCATCACTCAGGAGTGGCACTCGCCAGCCATGCTTGCAGGAAAGCAAAGCCGCATTGCTCTGAAACAAAGTGCTAGGATGCCGGAATTCAATAACCGATCAGTAGCCCTTGGTTTCCATACCAGTTCCTAATGAATGGGCTACAACTGAGTCATCCAAACAAAAACCTCCAAGACATTACAACAGGTAATGTGAATGGTTATGCCTAGACTTTGGAATTAGAAGGCTTTGAGCAACTATCTATGTTTAAAAATGAGCATTTGGAGATAAGAACTGGCTGGACAGATCAGACCAATGTTTTAAGGAGGCTACATTAGGGAGGCTACAATAGGGAGGATGGTCAGAATGTACAGCCATCAAGGATGAGTAACAGAAGGAATTCTTCAGACCATACTTTATTATCCCTTGGAATTCACACAACTGAAATGTCTTTCAGCAAGGATTAGAGAGATTCATGGGGGAGAATAAGAGGACTATCAAGAGCTAAATGGAACCTCCAGGTTCAGGGACAGTGACCTCTAATTGCCCCGTACTTGAGGCAAGGAACAGGGGAAGACTGCAGCCTTCATGCCCTTGTTGTGAGCATCTGAATCACAAGCATTGGAAGCAGGATGCTGGACTCATTCAGCAAGGTAATGTTCCAAACAGATCAATATAGAGAGGTTGCAGAGCAGGGCCAAGATCCAGAGTCCTTCTGCACTTTTTTTAAATATGGCCCAAAGGTAAGGGAGTGTATCTGCATGGGACAAAGACCAAGGTCGAGACTCCATTATTCATGGGTGCTCATGACAAGAAACTGGCTACCACTGCAGAGCTGTGTTTTTGGCCTAGCTAGAGAATGGTTTGTTATAATTCCTACATTAAAAACACCATGGGCCTGGCCCTAATCAAGTGCTATGCAACCAGGAACCCACAATAAGAGGTGACTCCCAACATAGATGTGCATCCCCATTTGTGTCAACAGACATATCCAGCCACCTCACTGGGGCCGACAGAGCACATTTGCATCCAAACTGGTACACAAATCATAGAGCCAAAAAGTATGGAGGAGCCATAGAGGCCATCCAGTCCAACCCTCTGCTCAATACAAGATCAACCTAAAGCATCCTTGATGAGTGTTCATCCAGCCACTGCTTGAAGACTGCTGGTGAAGGGGAGCTCACCACCTCCCTAGGCAGCTGATTCCACTGCTGAACTACTCTTACTGTAAAAAAAAAAATCCTAATATCCAGCCAGTACCTTTCCACCCATAATTTAAACCCATTATTGCCAGTCCTCTCCTCTGCTGCCAACAGGTACAGCTCCCTGCCCTCCTCTAAGTGACAGCCTTTCAAATACTTAAAGAGAGCAATCACTTCCCCCCTCAACCTCCACTTCTCCAGACTGAACATTTCCAAGTCCCTCAGCCTTTCTTCCTCATTGGGCTCAGTCTCCAGACCCCAGTCATCCTCTCTGCTTTCTTCTGTACTCATTCCATCCATATCCTGTTTGAAGTGAGGCCTCCAGAACTGCACTCAGTGGATACTTATTTGCATGCATGCATTTCCCTTGCTGGATCAGGGAACATGTGCTTACACCACTCCATTATAACACCCTCCCCCCACTGCTTTAAGCATGCAACATATTTTATGTGGTCCTCTGACATTCGCAACCCTAGCAAAAGCACACACATTAAGTCCAGTATGGAGTGTTGTCAAACAAGCGCACAAATTTTAACTGCCACAGAAATCTGCTGTGACATAAATGCTCAGGGCACTGTGTCAAGGGAAGCTCTGGGCTGCCAAGAACACCATCACTGTGCCCACAAGCCTTCAAACTGTGACTGTAAACTCACCAATTAAAAATGTTTCCACCCCTCAAATCTGGCTCTCAGAAATCTATCATTTTGATAGGGAAACACACCTCGCCTTAGACTAATTCATCACTTTTTACTTGCTTTTTAGTGGCTAAATACGCAAATGAACTCCCGGCAAAAGTGAATAGCTTCAGTAGAGAGTCTCAGCTGCCATATGGCTCTCTCAGGAAAAAGAAAACTTTGCCCTTCTTCTGAATGGCTTTGCAGAACAACAGACAGGAGGGAAAATACTATGCGGTGCAAACCAATCCTTTGACCTTGCCGACAGTGATTGCTGTGATGCTCCAAGCTAGAACTGTCTTCCCATGGTCCCAAGGCTTTTGGATGTCAAGTCTGAGAGGGAATTCCCCAAAGACCACTCTGAAGCACTCTCAGAATCTGGCAGGAGCTGTGTGGATCTTTTTGGCATGGAGATCGTATTGGTCCACCCACCATACAAGGACTCCCAAGGAGCTGGAGAAGGCAAAGAACACAATCCAAGGCCATTCAAGAGAGAGCCACCTAGAATTCTGCCACTTTAATATCCCTGAATCTTCACTTGAGCCCAAGTGGGATTCTGGGAGTCATCAGAAGTTGTTTGAGCTGAGGAGGACTCACTTGAGCTTTCCATGCAGGGACAGGGGTATTTTGTTTTGCTATTTATTCCTGGGCTTGTAGCCTACCACATATAAAATACCATCCCGTAATTAACCAAATCCGAACCCCCCTCCCCAAATCTTAAAACATAAATGTTGACAGCTATTTACCCAATGGCAAATTAACAGGCTGTCCACACAGCTATTTGATTAAATTGGTTGTCTGTAAAATCCCATCAGGTGGTGAAGAGAGTCTTTCCCATCCTTCTGTGCCTGACCAGAAGTCTAGGGAAGCAGCAGAAAAGCGGCAAGAGTCTCCTCGCCATTGGGAAGGAGACTGCAGTTGATCCAGGGGCCACACAGTTGCAAGCACACTTGGCAAACAGCAAGCGGCCGGCTGCGCTTGCCCCCTGTGAGGACACCACCTGCCTCCCACAAAAGTGCTTGTGGGGAGCTCTCCAAGGTTCTGCAGAGCCAGAGCCAGTGCACACACCCTGCCAACGCCTCCTGCTAATGTTTAGTCCCCACGTCCTCATATCTTCCTCTTGAAGAAGGGGGATGCAACTGACATACCGGGCACCAGGCATAAGTTGTGGGTCACCCAAATGTGCATGTGGGGGGGTGTTCCCAGAAAAAAAATGTGTGTCTGTTTGGAGACTTTCCCCCCTCTCTGCTCCTGCCTCAGAGCCGTTTTGGTGTACTGGTTAAGAGCAGCGGACTCTAATCTGGAGAAATGGGTTTGATTCTCCACTCCTCCACATGCAACCAACAGGGTGACCTTGGGTCAGTCACAGTTCTCTCAGAGCTCTCTCAACCTCCACCTACCTCATGGGGAAGGACTTCCCATTCCACAGTCTAAAAATTGTCTTAGCAGCTCAGAACAAGGTCCAGGCTGACCCAGCATTTTGTTTCCAACAGCAGCTGGTGAGGGGGCCCTGGGAGCCCACAACCATGGTATTTATTTCATTTATGCCCTGCTTTTTCTCCATGATGGGCACCCAAAGCAGCTTGCACTGTTCCCTTCTCCTCCATTTCGTCTTCACGTCGATCCTCTGAGGTGGGTTGGGTGGAGAGCATGTGACTGGCCCAAGGTCACCCAGTGAGCTTCCATAGCAGAGGGGGGATTTGAACCTGGTTCTTCCAGATCTTGGTCTGACACTCAAATCACCACACCACTGTGGTGTCAAAGCAATGGCTTCCTTTGTTCTTCTCTCCAATCCACAGGGATAATATGGCTGCTTATGGAAGTTTAATCAGCTATCCATCACATTTTCATCTCACTGCTTTTCCAAGGAGAGCCAATGTGGCATACATGGACCCTCCTCCATTTTATCCTCACACCAACCCTGTGAGATAGTTTAGGCTGGGAGAAAGTCATTGCCCTTGACTTGGGCTTCCCTGTCCCTAGTTCAACACTCTAACCACTACATAACACCGGCGGACACAGAATATGTTATTAAGCTGCCAGGGACAGAATTCTTGTTTCAAATCCTTCTTAATTAGTGGCTGTCCCCTCAAATTCTGCTAATGATTTCCATTAGGTATAGGTTCAGGCAGCACTGCTCTTTGTCTGTCCAGAACATGTCCTGGAGAAGACTGTGGCTTCTATGTGTTCAGCCCTCACAGAGCCAGAGTTGGCCTCTTCGTGAGTCTCGAATGAAGGATTTCTGTTCATCCTGACAAAAGCGGCTTTTAATGTCTGCCTCCTTCTGCCCCACTGCCCAAAAGCCTGGGCTGTTAATGCTTCTGCCTGCCTCCTTGGATAAACAATCCCCTTCCGAAGCATCAGAGGAGGAGTTTGGCTGTCAGAAATACCTCTTAATGAAGGCGATGGCAGCAGAAAACATTGTGGGTCCAGGGGGGGAAGGAAGAGAGTACATCTAATTAAGTCAGCTCCTTTCTTTGGCTGCTTCTGTGGTGCAGCAGAACAATGTCCTTGCAGCCTCGTGCAATGGAGGTTTGCTAACGCTGCATCCTCATCTCTGAGCAGGGTCAAAGCTGAAGTTCTCTCCTTCAGGTAGATACTCTGCTTTAATTGACTGCCCGTGAAGCTGGCTCAGAGGACTGTGGTCACAGCATGCAATACTCCCAAGCTTGGAGGTAAGTCAGGAATGGGCAACAGCCTTTATGTGCTGGGGGAAAGAAAAGTTGTAAGGCCTAACTGTTTGCTTACTAGCAAAATGCATGTCCTTGTGGCCACTGAAATGTACACAGAATGGATAATGCAGGAACCCCAGAGTGATACAGTGAGTCTCTATGGGCTTTTTGCACAGATATACTTCGCATTTCTCCCCCTAAGAGGAGCTAACCAATCCAGCAGTTTGGGGTGCTGGGGCAGGTTTGATTTAAGGCAACAGAAAGTGCAGGACTTCATTTTTCTCCAAAGGCATTACTGGCAGCCATCAGAGACTGAAGATCTGGAGTTCACAGATTAGGAGAGCCCTCTGAACTAGCTAGTCCAGCCACTTTTGCTTCCACTCAGTGCTCTATCCAACAAAGATACCAGGACCACAGACAAATACAGGTGGAATATGCAAGTTCTAACACAGCTGAATATTGTTCCCAAAATTATGACTCTTGCCAAACTCTACAATTTCTCATTGAAACTACTGTGATGTTTATTCTATGGTGCCAGTGTGTTTTTTTATGGTATAACGTTTCCCCCCTTCAAAAAAAATCAATTTCATTGAACCAATTTAGTCTATGACAACCGTGCTAAGTATGCATGTGTGTGTGATAACAATGCTTGCAAACCTCTTCCTGCAGTGCAAATTCAGGACAAAGGTACATAATGTGTTTATGGGTGAAACAATGATCCAGTGGTTCTGCATCTGAAATACTACAAAGCACATGCCTCAGCATGAGCCTGAGCAAATTCACACATTCAGCAACTGGAGGCGAGTACTGGATCATGCATTACATAGCCTATATCTTGAGTCCTTGTCAAGCAGATTTCTCAAGAGAGTTTTTAATCTATACATTTGTGCCTATAATATTCTCCTGAATGGACTGCCACAGGAGCGGGGTGGTGGGGGGGGATGCCGACAGAACCCAGAGTAATGGAAGGATGAGCTGTGTTAATTAGCAGAGGGCATGACAGAATATGGAAGGATGAGACAGATAGCATCCATCAGTAAGAAGCATTCGAACACATTGTCTTGCCCTGCAGGGCATAAGAGGGCCAGAAAGAGCTTCAATGAAACCTATTTCCAGCATTGATAAAGACTGTAAGTAGCCATTTTGGATCCATTAGAAGAAAATAAAACACACTCCAAATAAAGAATCCCCAAGTCACACTCATATTAGGACCCTGCAGCCTGACCTGTCCAGCTCCTCATTGGCAGTGGAGTCAGCAGAACAAAAAACAAAGGGGCACCTGTGTAGCTAAACCTCTTCCAGGCTCAGAGCAGAACTGATGCCCCAGCACTTGTGGCAGCACAGAAGGAACCCTTTGAGAGTGTGCACACGCATTCACATCACTGACAAGGTTTTTACAGCAACCTTTCTTTTGTCACAACTTGTCATTCTGTTATCGTCTGATCTTCCAGGCAGAGTATTACATCCTGCTTCATCAGCACTTTGGACTTAGCCACAAAGTCCTCCCAAGCAGACCTCCAAGTGCCTCCTACCTTCCAGTTGCACACACACACACACAAAACTAGACCCTGCAGCACCCACCACAGGGATAACCTGGACACATACACAGTGTGCGTCCAAAGGCTGCACTGTGCCATCCATAGTGGCTGCAAAGGCTGGCATGACCAGCTCGGCATGCCCACAAATGCCCTGGGGCTTGCGTTCCTTAAGAAACAGTCCCTCTATATCATGTGGCTAACCACTTATCAGACTGGGCAGGCTTCCCGAAGCAGATTGGTGGTGGGAAGTGCTATAAATTGCAGCCAATTTATGGTGACCCTGTGGGGTTTTCAAGGCAAGAGATGGTTTGCCATTGCCTGCCTCTGCGTAGTGACCCTGGACTCCTTGGTGGCCTCCCATCCAAGTATTAACCCGGGCTGACCCTGCTTAGCTTCTGAGATCTGACAAGATTTGGGCTAGCCTGGACCATTCCAGCCACAAAACAGACTAGGATGCTTAAAAGGCTGCTGTTGTTTAAAGGGCCATTCCAACTGGTGCACCCAAACCTCTGAGTATGCCAAAAGTACCTGTTTGGCAGTGAGGCGAAAAGGTGTTCACTTTAGCATGTTTAGCATGGCATGTACAGGCTTACAACATGTTACCTCTCTCTCATCTTTCTTTAGTTAGCCTGAGAAGCAGCAGCACAGTGGCCTTGGTCATTCAGGTGGGAATGTGTCAGCATGCCATCGAATGCAAGAAAGAAACTTGAACGAGCCCCCTGGAAAAGCACCTGAACATCCTAAGCGCAAAGGCCACAGAAGGACCTCCATGACTCAAAACAGCTAACAGTGAAGCAGCAGCCCCAACACAGACCTCCAGAATGATGCCAACTATGGCCAAATTCTCAAATTCCTCTGTCACATTTTAAATGTGGACCTTTACAAATTCCAAATCTGAATTCAAGTTCTGATGTGAATTCACTTACAGCAGTGGCTTGTGTTGCCTCCAGTTGCCAACTGCACCATCAGTGATGGATTGTAGAAGAGAGTTTGGACAACTGCATCAAGGCTACAGTAATCTATTACAGGAGGATACAGGGAGGGAAACACACTGATACATTCCCCGAAAGATGGATTTTATTTGTTCTGTAGCGCACTGGAATAACACACATCAAGATAATGCACTCTTTTTTACAGCTAGGAAATGTGATATACCTCTTACAAAACTATTGTTTTCTAATCCTTTTTGGTCAGGTTGAAACCTCTGGGATATTTGGGCAAGCTTCCAGTATGAAAAAAAAATCTCACAAGCTGTTTCCAGCCAAATCCCATTGCTTCAGATTCTTTCCACTGCTAAATTCCATTGCATGTTATCCATCCAGTGCTGTTGAAACAGTAAACATTGTTGCATGTCAACTGCCAAACACTCTCAACATGTCAGCTATCAAATGCTGTGAAATATCAAAATATTGAAAATCATAGTATAAAATGTCAAACAGAGATATCAAATACTTCGTGACTGTTCAGCAAACACATGAAAACCAATATCAAAGACATATGACATCAACATTCACAGGAAAGGATGTTCACAAGCATCTCTATCGCCAAGCTGAATTTCAATGTACATGCATTTCCTCAGTAATCCACACCACAGGCCTAGAAGGTAGTCCAGCATTACAAACTCCCCCTGGAATTTCATTATAAAGTTTATATGGGGGATATGCAAAAAAAGAAAAAAAAAACAGAGAAAAAGACTTTGAAAAGGTTCTTTTAAAATGTAGTGATTAATGAAGTCTCTGTGGCAAACATCACTTGCAAATGACAACCACAGGCCACAATGAAATTAGGAAGGCTACAAAATGGACACAGGATCTGGGACACAGATTTCATTTCCTCAGGTATCAAACATGGCGCTTTGAATACTGAATAAGTACAATAACCCCTTAGAAGGGCTACCCAAGCAAATCATGTGTGGCCTGGTGTATAGACAGGGTATAGATGGGAATTCTAAGTATGGGGCAGGTGATGCACTCTAGTCTTGGTGCTGGAGGGGGCAGCAGTGGGAGGGCTTCTAGTGTCCTGGCCCCACTGCTGGACCTCCTGATGGCACCTGGTATATTTTGGCCACTGTGTGACAGAGTGTTGGACTAGATGGGCCATTGGCCTGATTCAACATTGGCTTCTCTTATGTTCTTATGTTCTTATGGTTGATTTGTGAAGGGCATGTGGATCAGTGGTAGAGCATCTGCATGCAGATTGTCCCAAGCTTAATCATGGTTATCTCTAGCTAAAAGGAACAGGTAGTAAGTGATGTAGAAGACCTCTTTGTGGGTACCCAGAAAGCTGCTGCCAGGTAGAGTAGACACTGACTCATACAAGGCAGCTTCATGTGTTTATATGAATCACACACATACCCCAAAAATGGTTGAGCAGAAACAATGTAAACCACACTGCTACATGGGATATCTAGGGATATAATGTCTCCCTTTATTTCCGTGGTCCACTCTGATGCTTTCCTAGAAATCCACTCCAATGAAGAAGAACAGCACACTGAGCCAAGTCACCAAGCCTCACCCCTAATCCGGCTTTGTGTGAAGCCCTGTTGCCCTGGACCCACAACACTCTTTTGCTTCTAGGGGTTCAGTCTGTCAATTGGTAGAGGGATATCCCTCAAGTAGGCTGGATGGTGCTAGGGACCACCAGTTGCCAATCTTCATTTTGCTCCAACAGTTTACAGGCATTCCACAATTCCAGTCCCACATAAAAAGAAATGCAGTTGAAGAACCAGATGTTCCATCCAGTGGAAGTCCATCCCCAGATTGTGAGCATCCATGGCTGCCTTAATGGAGTCCCATTTTAAAAAAAAAACTCTATCTCAGCAGACAGGTCCCAAAGCAGTTGTCATCACACTTCTTATTCTTCTTCCAAAGAGCTCAGGATGGCATGTATAGTTCTCACTTCCATTTTACAGCAACCCTGTCAAGTAGGCTAGGTTGAGAGAGAGTGACTGGCCCAAGACTATGAGGGAATTTGATCCTGGATCTTCCCAGTATGGCTTTCACTTAGATATATACTTTCCAGAGCAGCAGATTGCCTACACAGGATGATCCTGAAATCATTCTCTGTGGTATCACCTGTCTGTCTGTCTGTCTGTCTGTCCGTCCGTCCGTCCATCCATCCATCCATCCATCCATCCATCCATCCATCCATCTTCATGGTAAATAACAGAACAAAGTTTGAGTCCAGTGGCATCTTTAAGACCAACACAGTTTTATTCGAGGTATAATCTTTCGTGCACACGCACACTTCTTCAGATATAATGAAATGGAAATTACCATACAGCATAATGAAGATGTTTAACAGATTCAAGGACCAGATAGGAATAACAAGCTTAGTTTATATTATTTGTTTGTTATTCCTGTTTGGTCCTTGAATCTGTTAAACATCTTCACTATGCTGTATGGTAATTTACTGCTCACCTTTCCATTTCATTGTATCTGAAGAAGTATGCATGGACATGAAAGTTTATTCCTTGAATAAAACTTTGTTGGTCTTAAAGGTGCCACTGGACTCAAACTTTGTTCTGCTGCTTCAGATCAACATGGCTACCTGCCTGGATCTATCTTCATGGCAAGTAACCTTCTCTTTAACCTTGAGCTCAATGCCCAATCCTACTGCCTATTTTCGATTCCACTGCTGCAACCTTTGGACTTGCTTTCAAGTAGGCATGCCATGTGCTTAGTGCTGCAGTTCTGAATAAAGGCATGACAGGAATCCAAGTTTTAAAAAATCCCCCCTTCTACCTAAAGTAAATTTGGAAGCAAATATAAAGTTTTTATTCAAGTCAAATGTTTTAAGACTTTTAAGGGAAATGAATAAGAGTCACAGTTGGTTCTTATCTATGCGACAAATGCAAACTGATTTAATGTCCAATACCTCTCTTCAGAGAACTGGGGGAAGTAGGATCTCTCTGGGAGACATCTCAGTACTCCCACCAAAAGAAGTTCCCAGGATGCTTTGGAAGGAAGCCATGACAGGCTGATGGGCAAATGATACCCATGTGCAGTGTCTGCACCCGTTCTTGGTGCAAGGTGTGAAGGCTTTCTCAGGCCCTGGCCCTGCTCCACCCAGCACTCAGATCCCACTGTACATCCCGCAAAAGGACTCATTCCTTCCTTAAGCCAGGCACGTATCTAGCCCATCTTATTCCACAGGATTAGGCCAAACAATATGTGGTTTCTTTCCTAGGCCCAAATAATGCCACCTCCATTTGGGAGGGGAAGGCCCTCTGGCTACTCTGGAAGCAAAATGGGTCCTTTTGTCCTCTGCGGCACTTTTGTTAAGACCCCAGCACACCAAATACGAGAGAAGGTGATTTAATTAGCACCATGCTGTCTCGGTGGAAATGAGAAAACAAGGGGATCTTTCTTAACACCTGGCTGCATCTGTCTGCAGCTGCCACTCAGGAACACCACAAGCAGTCAGGAAATGCATTCGGCGGAAGGAAACATTTCTGTCTGGGTCTGCTCTGTGTACAAATTCCGGACTAGGAAAAGCTAAATTCTGCAAGCAGTACGAATTATGCCAGCTAAGCACATTTGCATGGTGGTTCCCTTATGTTGCATAATCTATTCTTTGACTACTTTGAATAGTTTTTTCTGCCTCTCCTAGACATGGGGGTGGGAAAGAAAGAGATAACACAGGGCATTGTTTGCACACAAGCATTTCTTTGTGAGCATGAAAACTAGACATTTGAGGGGGTTTTGAAAAAATGAAAGCATGCTTTTTAAGGACACAAATTATGAGCCTGTGTGTGTGTGTGTGCGTGCGTGTGTGTGTGTGTGTGTGTGTATAGGCACACTCCTGTGGACCCTCCTATTTATGTCTCATCTTTGGAGGTGGTATAACAAGTTGGCCAGGAGGGGCCTTTATAACACACCATTGGTTTCATCGTGGTCCAGCAGCCCTGTCCTTTGTGCAGCTTGCCTGGGGCTTCACAGCAAGCAGAAGAAGGGAGCCCCAGGAGGGAGGGAGCTCCGGAATCCGTTAGCCAGCAATGCACCCCCCTGCTCACATTTCTAGGGTGTTTTCACACACACACGTCAGGTGCCAAACACTCTAATCAGATTCCCCTTCAGTGCCTCTGTTAATGTAACAACAGTGTAAAATCTGCCTTGGCAAGGAGGCCTGTTTGATTTCTCTGTTGAGATCTCACCGCATTAACAGCATTCACACATGGCAGAAGTAAACGCAGGAGATCTCCGACGCGGGGGGGAGGGGGAGGGTCTGGGGCAAAGAAGGGGCAGGCTGGCATATTCGCAGGGTTGGATGGGAACGTTTGGGTGCGGGAGGTGGCAAATCTGAATCGCCCCCCCCCCTCGCCCAGTTACTGGGAAGGGCTCCTGCTCAAGCCTCTCCTGCCCCCTCCTCCCGGTTCTGGCCTCCCGGCAGGGCCGCCCCCTGGGAAGAGCGCTACGGGGGAGGGGGCCGCGCAAAGCAAACCGCTCGGGAGCGCTCATCCGCGGAACTCCCCGCGTCGCGTCGGCTTGGAAATCGCCCGGCTGGTTTTCCTTCTGCCGGCGACGCACCGCGCGGCGCTCTCTGCGGCGAGCCAGCAGCCCTCCACGCCGATTACACGCCGCCGGGCTCCATTAACACACTGGAACGAACGCGATTCCTAACCTAACACCGCCGCGTTTGTTCCCGCAGGAGAGCCGCGTTGCGCTGGAGCCCTGATCCTGTTTAGCGCCTCGCTACGAACGCCCGTCGCAAGAAAGCCCGGCCGAGGGACAGGCGAGGCGAGGCGAGGGCGCTGCGGGCTGGCCAGGCCCCCGACGCCCCCCGCCCCCCTTCCCTCCCCCTCAGCCCCCGAGCCTGGTTCTGGACCGTCACTTCGGGGTCGTCTGGCCCCTTCAGCCATCCCAAGGGACCGGGAGGGAGGCACCGCCGGGATCGTCTCCCCTCCCCCCGCGGCCCTCCTCCTGGCACGCCCAGCATCCTCTCCCTCTCCGGGGGACCTTTCGGGCTGACCGGCCCAATCCGTCCAGGGGAGAAGAGCTCCCTTGGGAAGGGAAGGGCCTCGGAATCGACGGCTCTCTGGCCCGGAGGGTCTCATCAGCCCGCAGCCAAGTCACGCAGGCGCACCCCCTGGGAAACTTTGAGGAAGGCCGGCAGACACTTTGGTCCTGGCTGCTGGCGCCCCAGACGGGCGGGGGGCTCGGCTCCCGCTTGTCCAGACACGCCTCGGAGGCTCTCTGCCGCCCCAGCTCATCCTCCACCTCCACGCTCCGCTTTGGAACACCATGAAAGTCATCCTTCCTCCCCGCCCCTTCCCGCCGCCAAAAAACCGGATTCCATTTTGTCCCCCCCCCCCCAGTTCCGATCAGGACGGACAAGTGCCCCCCTCCCCTCCCCTAAGAACGGCCAGCCCTGGGCGCCACAGCTGAGGAAATCAGGAGCTCGGGCCAGGGGAAACCTGGAGGAAGGGGAGGCGAGGAAGAGCCTGCCTGGACCCTCCGCACAGGGCAAGAGACCGGGGGGGGGGGGGATCGCGCTCCCAACCGGAGCCTTCCTTTCCCAAGTCCAGGAGGGGAGGGGGAGGGGGATGCCACCAGCAGAAGTCCCCCCACCCGCCGCCGCCGCCGCCGCCGCCGCCGCCGCCGCTTAACACGAGCGCCTCTGCAGACACCTGCTGGAGCTGCAAGGCTGGAATGCCTCTGGGGGGCGCTCTTGAGAAACCCAGGGGAGCTGGACGGGGCTCTTCTGGGCAAACATTGCCCAAACCTGGAGCGCGCACCAGGAAGGGAGGGGGGCCACTCCTTCTCCCCACCCAGGCTTCAAGGCAGCCCAAGCGAAGAATGACGCCGAGCTGAAAGAGCCACACAAGGACTCACTCAAGGGGCCGCTGACCCCCACCCCACCCTCTCCTTCTCTCGCACTTGCCCTCTTGCAGATCCCTGCTGTGTGGCCCTTTCCATTGAAGAGGTCCGCATTCCTTCCTCCCCCCCCCCAAGGGCGCCCTCTTATCTGGCTTGGAGGGCGGTTCTAAAGGCTGGAGTTGGCGAGAAGCCCACTCCCCGCACCGCCACCCCCACCCCCCGCACAATAGCACGGTCCCTGCCCAGGCACGAGCCAGCCTCTCTCTCTCCGGCGTCGCCTTCCTGACCCAGCGCGGACGCGGACCGGGCTCTCCTTCGCTCGCACGCACACACCCCCTTCGCCCGCACGCAGGCAGCACTCTGCACTGGGGCAGGTGCCACACGGCGACGGCGGGATGTGTCCCGCAAGGCGACCCCCCTCCTCCAGCCTCCATCACCCGCTCCCCACTGCTGGTGGCTCCTTCGCCCACCCTCCTTTCCGCGGCACGGTTGGCAGATGCCATCCCCCCCCGGCCGTCTGAGTCGGATGCCCTCTCCAGGCGGGCATCTTTGCCGCCGCCGCCTCCTCTCTGCGCCCCCCCCCCCGCCCGGCTCCCAGGCACCGCTGGCCGGCCACTGGTCTGCTGGCGCCGCGGGAAAAAAAGTTGCCACCGCGGAACTTCTCCGCGTCGCGTTTGGCTCCCGCCCGCCGCGCCGGCAAGCGAGCGAGCGCCCACCTACCTTCAGCAATCGCCCTCTTCATTTTAGGGGCTCGGGAAGGCACGTCTCGGAGGACAACGGGGCACAAATCCTTCCTTCCTTGGCGGGGCGCAGAGAGGCGCAGCGGAGCCTCATGCAAACTTCCACCCGGGCGCGGGCGCGGGGCTCTTGCCGCTGCCGAGGGGGCCCGTCTGGCTCATCGGGAGAGCGAGGCGCAGCAGCAGTCCCGCGGCCGGAGCCAGCATCCAGGCGGAAGAAGAGCGGCAGCCGAGCGAGCCTCTCCTCCAAGCGCGGCGGCTGCGACGGCGAGTGCGGCTGCGACGCGCGCCGGCAGGCAGGCTGGCAGGCAGGCACCGCTCCCGGCTGCCTTCGAGCCTGCCCGGGCTCTGCTCCGGAGCCCTCGTCGGGGGTTCTTGGTTTTCCGTCCGCCGGGCGGTGGGGCAGGAAGGCGGCTGCTCTGCTCTGCTCTGCTCTGTTCTGTTCTCCCGCTCGGCGCGCGCGATCCGGGAGGCGAGCGGCCGGGGAAGCTGGTCGAGGCTGCTGGAGCGGGGGACTGAGAGGTGATGAATGTTTTATGGGATCATGTGGTTTGACGTGAGAGGAATCGGCCTAGATCGGATTTACTGGCTGGAGGAGAGAGAGCGAGAGCGGGGAGGGAGAGAGCGGGGAGGGAGGGAGGGAGGGAAAGGGAGGAGGAGTGGCCGTGCGCTTTGGGAACGGGGAGCGCCTGGCCAGGCAGAGCCGCGCGTGTCCCGCCCAGAGGGGCGCTTGGCCGAGGCCGCCGGCAGGCCCAGGAGTCAGCCCGACGTCCCGCAGCCCTGCAGGAAAGGGGAAGGGGGCAGCGCCGGACCACACCCACGCCGCGCCAGGGTCCCGGGAGCTCTTCTCCAGCCCGGCGCGCTCCGGAGGGAAGCCGGGGAGATGCCTGTCCGATGCAGCGGCGGCCGAGGAAGAGGAGGAGGAGGAGTGCGCGGAAGCGGAGGGAGCGAGGGAGGGACCCGGCCCGCCCTTCCCGGGACAAGTACACCTTGCTGTCCTGGGGAGGGAGGGAGGAAGGGGGCAGGGGAGCGAGGGCGGCTGCTGGGATGGCTCTCCGGACAGCTTCCACGAGCGGCGCAGGGAGGGAGGCCAGGCGGGTGCTCATTCCTGGAGGGACGGTGCCACCTAAAGGACACCGAGGATAGAGCCCGGAATGGAGCGGGGTTGGGCGGTGCAGGGAAGCGGGGGGGGGGAGAAACGAATCCCCAGGAGGGCGTCGGGACGCCAGTCTTCCCGGGTCCGTTTTTTCTTCAAGGGAGGGAAATTCCTGGAGAGCATCCGACACGCGTCAGGCCTGCAGGAGGCTTTCCTCCGGAGGAACCAACTCAGGAAAAACGCTGCGTTGGCACAAGCTCGGCATACTCCGGATCGCCTCGCTGCGCTCAGTCCTCCGTCCCTGCTTTGTACTCACCACAGGGGTTGGCGGGAGGGTCTCCCCCTTTCCTGAGGCGACTGGCACAGATTCTAGCCATGCCTGGGTGGGGGTTGGGGAGAGGGAGATGAGTTGGATTAACCGAAAGGTTCTCAAAGGCGGGGTCTGTTCCGCGACTCCCATCCGCCCAAGGTCCCATTCTTAGCAAGGGACGGCTGCTTGCCCTGCAGGGACTGGATTCGACAGCCCTAATCCCTGCTGCACCCCCCACACACACACCTACCATCTGTGAACCGAGGGGGTTGTTGTTCCTGGGAATACAGGTGGCCTTCCCACAAGGCAACAGAGCAGCAGCTGCAGGGGCTGCCACATAAGGTGAAAGGTGCAACATACCTGGGTCATAATCCACCAAGAAGTTTCCCTTTGCAGCCCCTACTTGAAATGAACAGGTGCTGCCCAGGATCACCTTCATTCAACTGCAATGCAATGACCAGAGTGAATAACCAGACAGACCACATCTCTGTGGGTACCTCATTGGTTCTGCTCTGTGAAGCTCCTCCAGCTTGTTTGGCTACAACCAGTGTTCCCTCTAAACTGAGTTAGTGTGAGCTAACTGACAGTTTTGTAGCCTCTGGCTCACACATTTTTGCCTTAGCTCAGGAAGGATGGCTCCAGAGCAAACTAACTTATGCAGTAGCCAAATCACTCACTGAGAATTTTTATGCCAGTAGCTCACAAAGTAGAATTTTTGCTCACAAGACTCCACAGCTTAGAGGGACCATTCGCTACAACCCTCTAGGAACAGCAGAAGAGCTCTGCCAGCAGTCTGTTTCCAAGAGCAGCTAGTCAGATGGTCCATGAGGAGGACATGACTTTCCTTTGTTGATTGTCATCAAACTCCTGGTATTTCAAGCTACACTGCCTCTGTTCCCTGATGTTAATATCAATTCTTTTCCCATCCATTTGTCTGATCCTTACTTAAAACCTATCTAACCCTGACCACATCTTGTGGCACAGAGTTCCAGCTTTCCCATTAATCATACGTGGCATGAAGATATTTATCTCTGTGGAGGCATTTCTTTAGAGAGAATGACTGGCCCAAGGTTGTTCACCATGTTTCCATGGCAGGGAGGGGATTCGAACCCAGCTCTCCCAGATCCCAGTCTGACGCTATGCCATTATACCATGCTCTCTCTCTTAATTTAGTGGGATTTTCTTGTAGCATAATGGGTTGTTCACTAGAGCCCACTCTGTCAGATGCAGTGAGTAGGTCTTCATTTCTGCTGCAATAGACTAACATAGCTGCCCCCCTCTGGAACAATCATCATCAAAATTCCTTATTTATAGGTCTACTGGCAATGATTGGTTGGGAGGCCATCACACTAGAGAGCCCCTTACGGGAAAAGAAAGGGCAGATATAATGCGAGAACATCTCAAAGGGGACTCACTTCTCTTAAAATGACTCCAAACCAATTTTAATCCTTTTTAGGGGTGCAAACAGGCTATTTTCCGGCACTATCTTCAGCCTCCTCTGACATTCCAGCTGCAGAGACTGGAAGGAAGTCTCTCGCATGATGCCGGCTGTGTCCTGGGAAAGATGGGCTGGATGCCAATTACAGTGTGACAAGTTCCATGGAGCTCATTTGCCGCTTGGAAGGGAGCCAGCCTCTCTGATCTCTAGGAGACACCTTGCTTCAGCAGCATAATTATATGTTCATCTCTCCCTAATTCTTAATTACAGCATGATACATCCTTCTTTGAATTTCAGAGTCTGTGATTGAAAGGTTTCTTCCCCTCTCTATTTAGGCACTCTTTGGAGCAGTGCTGTGATAGAGGAACATCTATTTAGTTTCTTAAAAACATTAGAAGCCTGCTTCTCTCCCACACAGTGGGACCCAAGCCAACTAACATCTCAAAAAGGGGCAGGCTTGGCTGAAACTCAAAAGTCTACCCTCCAGTTCTCCCCTTCCCCAGAAAAACATGGCTTTGCTCTACCTGATCATACTGCCTTTGTGTCCCGTTATATCGTTGCCTGGAAATCTCTGATCCTAAAACTTTTAACTCTGCCCTCTTCAGCCACCCAAAGTCCCACTTAATGGCTCAGCAGGACCCACTGAAGGGAATCTCTTCTCATGCAGAAGCCTCGCTGAAACATACACATGTGCCCATGCACACACACCAGTGAGCACACTGCTGTCCCTTGTAGCTCACTTTGATGACTGGGCTGCCCTGTGGAAAGACAGAGGGTGGGTTTGGAAGTGACCACTCCACCCAGGGTCCTTGCACAGTGTCCCCTCACTTCCACCTCAACAGAATCTGTTTCTTCTCTGAAGCTTTTGGTACAGCCCCTTGGTCTCCATCAGGGCCGGCTCGCCCACTAGGCGAGCTAGGCACTCGCCTAGGACGCTGGCCCTGCAGGGACGCCAAAATGCCCCCCGACCCCCCCATGAAAAGCCCCCTTCCCGCCCAGCGCCGGCAGCCCTGGCTTTCCTGGGCACCTCGCGGCTGCGAGGCACCCAGAAAAGCCGGTGCCACTGCTGGGAGGGAAGGGGTGGGTGTTCTAACTCCACCCCTTCTCCAGCTCTCCTGGGCGCCTTGCAGCTGCGAGGCACCCAGGGAAATGGCGCTGGGCCATCTCCAGGCCCCACCAGGAGGTTAGCATCCCCGGTGGGGTGGGCACCCCAGGCTGTCCTGCCTAGGACGCCCAGACAACTGGGGCCGGCCCTGGTCTCCATGAACAACAGAAGGGCCCCCACCATCAGGACAGGGGTGTGCCTGTGGTCACATCCATCCTTTCTAGTCTTTGCCTCTTCCTCCCCTGCCCACTGTTGAAATGGAGATTACAGGCTTCTTGGGGGCAGGGGCACACATGAACACACAGGAAGACACAGGAGGCTGCCTTATATTGACTCAGACCCTTTGTCCATCAGGGTCCATCACTGTTGTCCACTCAGACTGGCAGTGGCTCTCCAGGGTCTCAGGCAGAGGTCTTCCACATCACCTATTATCTGATCCTCTTAACTGGACATGCCAGGGACTGCACCTGGGACCTTCTGCATGTAAAGCAGAGGCTCTTCCATCGAGCCACAGAACCTCCCCAAGCAGAGCCATCCCCTTTTTTGCTCATGCTCATTAAACAGAAATTAATCCTTGCATTGCAAAGTGAAAACAGATATGTGTTCTAATAGTGCAATCCAATGTAGAACTGCACTGTTCAAAGGATTTAGAAGGCTGTAACTCTGCATGGGACTGCGCTCACATAAAAGTCACCTGAACATAAAGGATGTACAAAGAAGGGTTTCCATTTTTTAAAAAAACTTCATTTGTTACTGTCCCATTCATTATCAGTTATCCTGTTCATTTTACTTACTATTTCTGTTTTCCTTAGTTTGTTTCCATTGCTCTGGCTTTGAATGGGAAACACATCTCTGGCTGTAGCTCTCTTTGGTTTCCCCTCCAGTTTGGACGCACATTTTGGAGGTTGCACCCCATTCCCACAGGCTCCTGCCTGTCACATTTCAGACACAGGTTTTTGCATACTGGATGGAAACTTCCTTGACAGCCTCAAAGGAAAAGGCAACCTACAAACTGCTTTGAATAAATAAATAAGAAAACACCCCAGAGAAAGGGTCCCAGGCTGGGGGAGGCATTCTGGAATGCAACACAGCAAGATAAGTGCATTCAAATCATCTCTAAAAAAATGCACAAGATGCCATCAGGCACCATAAGAAATGCAGGGCCTTCTCTGCACTGGGCACGCAGGGATGGGAAGAGGCCCCGACACTGTGGCCCCAGTCAACATTCTGCCCTCCATCCCATCCCTGCTGCTTTTATAGACATATTAAAATCTGAAGATTTGATCATGGATTATATCATTAAGCCTTTAGTGGTTAGCTAGTGTGTAGATCCATGATCCTTTAAGCTAGTGGTTCTCAACCGGTGGTACATGTAGCACACATGAGATATAGAAGTGGTCTTGGTGGGATGCAGAGTTTTCAGAACAATCACTAAGAACTTGGTGGTGGTAGAAGATGCTGTCAAGTCACAGCTGATTTACAGCAACCCAGTAGAGCTTTCAAGGCAAGAGATGAACCGGGGTGGTCTGCCGTTGCCTGCCTCTGTGTAGTGACCCTGGACTTCCTTGGTGGTCTCCCATCCAAGTATTAATGAGAGCCAGCCCTGCTTAGCTTCTGAGACCTGATGAGACTGGGTTAGCCTAGGCCATTCAGGTCAGGGCAACTATGAATTTACTGTCCCTCAGTCCTCATGTCCACCTGCAAGTGTGACCTGCTGTCCCTTGTTGACCCTGCCTGACATGGAGTATCCTATCCAGCCAATTCGGTGTAGTGGTTAAGTGTGCGGACTCTAATCTGGGAGAACCGGGTTTGATTCCCTACTCCTCCACTTGCACCTGCTGGATGACTTTGGGCAAGCCATAGTTTTGGCACAGCTGTTCTTGAAAAAGAGCAGTTTCTGTCAGAGCTCTCTCAGCCCCACCTGCCTCACAGGGCGTCTGTTGTGGGGAGGGGAAGGGAAGGGAAAGGAGTTTGTAAGCCGCTTTGAGGCTCCTTTGGATAGTGAAGGGCAGGGTATAAATCCAATCTCTTCTTCTTCTTCTTTCCACCTGTGACCCTTTGGCATGCTTGTCTCAGACATTCCGTTTTCTCCTAATCTCCATTCTCCCTGCTCACCAGCAAATGTCTTTAATGATATGCTGCTTTCTGCTGACCCTGCCTGCCAGGGATTACCCATTTAAGCCATAGCAATAGAATTTACTGTGCAGTTTTTGGGGTCCATAAAGCTTACCATAGTTTATAAATACAATAACAGAATACCTGTACATGTATAAATGTCCTTCTTGGAAAATGTGGGCCTTTGGTTTCTATTGTGGTGGGACCCACGTTATTTGGTGGAATGACTGGTGGGACATAAGACACAAAATATGGAGAACCACTGCTTTAACCGATTGGGGGGGTAGTGAAAATTACTGAAGGCTCCCAGTGGGGCTGGAATTTCAAGATGAGAATTGGGGGAGGGAAGTGTTGGGAACCTCCAGATGGGGTCTGGCAATCGCCTGGAATTAAAACTGATCTCCAGACTACAGACTTCAGTTCCCTGGAGAAAATGGCTGCTTTGGAGGGTGAACTCTACAGCATTATATGCTGCTGAGGTCCCTCCCCTCCCCAAACCCTGCCCTTCCCAAGCTCCTCCCCCAAATCTCTAGGAATTTCCCAACCCAGAGTTGGCAACCCTAGAAGGACCCGGCTCAGCAACTATCTGTCTCCTACAGAATAGGAAGGGACAGGCTGCAGGGTACCCTTCCTGCGTCATGTTGTATTTAATAACAGCTTGGCACTTTAGGATGTTTTCCATATATCATAAGTTGCTTTGTGTATTTTTCTAGCAGAAAGCAAAGGGTAAAAAATAAAGATTCTAAGTAATTACTGCCACACGTCATGCTCACCCCCCCCCATTCCCTTTTGTTAAGCACCTGGTTGGATGGACATAGCCTATTCTGTTTAACTTTTGGATTTGTTAATATCTGGATGCGTTTTGCAAGGGATCACACAATCTCTACCAAACAGTGAAAGCCTTGTAGTGCAGCCAACGTACATCCAAACCACTTCCCACATATTGATGGCCAGGAATTTTGCAGCAGGGCACAGGATCCTTGGCCTGGGGCTCCCATTCAGTCACAGAGAAGGAAAGGGTTTCAAAGGCCCTCGGCTGAGCTTCTCCTCCTACCCCACCCAGCTTACAAACATCTTGCAGACCTCCAGTGGGCTCACCCCTGGCCATCCCTCTAGTCCTTGAATGCTCCTCCATGTCTGGGTTGCCAGCTTCCAGGTAGTGGCTGGAGATATCTTTGGCTTACAACTGATCTTCAGGTGACTCACCTGGAGAAAATGGCTGCTTTGGAAGGTGGACTCTATGCAGACCCATACCCACAGTGGGGCATTTGGGGGCAGAGCCCCACCACAGATGAGCCCTGATCCACCCCTAGGGGATGCCAGACTCCACAAACCTCCCCGCCCCTGCTGCACTACACGCCTTACCCCTGCCACTTTATGGCCTCCCTGGCTCTTCCAGGGAAGCCCCCCTGCCAGTTTTGGTCAGTTTCACTCCCAGGGATCAGCTGTCAGGTTTAACAGTTGATGAGGCTGGAGTGAAATTGACCAGAAGTTGCAGAATGGCTTCCCTTTCCTTCCTCAGCCTCCCCACTGGGGGGGGGGGGAGAAAAGGGAAGCTGCCCTGGCTTGAGGGGAGTGAAACTGACCAGAAGTGACAGGGCAGCTCTGAAAGGGAAGGGAAGACCCCTAAGTGACCTACCACCCCACTGAAATTTTCCTGACTCTCTGGCATTATATCCCAAATGAAGTCCCTCTCCTCCCCAAACCCTGCCCTCCTTAGGCTCCTCCTCCCAAATCTCCAGGTATTTCCCAACCTGGAGCTGGAAACCCTATTCCTGGTTGGCCCTCATTTCCTGTCTCTTCCCCCCCCCCATTCCCTTTTGTTAAGCACCAGCATCAGGAGATCACAAAATGTGCCTTTGCCTCTCTGGAGCCAGCTATGGGGCCAGTGTTCCTCTACAGGCTTTGGCTCCCATGCCACCTCCCCCACCATACACATATTTTTGAACTTAGACATGTCTCCACTCTTGCAGTTTAATTACTAGTGGATCAAATGACACATTGAGTTTCCATTATCGGATCTAGTGATCTGTACTGTTAAGGACACAAAGCAGCTTCAGGGAAGGAGGATTTAGATTAATGCTGGACGACAATGAGAGGGTTAGACCCTTTTCCCCACAAGGATCTCAGAAATTCAACTAGTCCCAGTAGGAAAAAAGACAGGCTGCATGTTGTACCTGTCTTTTTCACTCTCAGGGTTAATAGCAGCTCAGGATGAGGAATATCTATCAGGGAAAGGATGAGGGTGAAATGGTTAATTTCTGTTTCCCCAGCAGTGCACCCTAATCCAAATCCCCCCTCCCCATGGCTAAGCATATGCCGTTAAAGTACACGTTGCGGGATCATGTTCCCAGCATAATGTGTAGCCTGGCTCTTTGACAAGCATGTTGGCTGGAGTCCTGGGAAGATACAGAGGAAGACTGAAATTAAGGGCAAGCAGGCTGTCTCCCACTGCTCTTGAGATTCAGTTTAATGAGGAGGATGTTTGGAGGTGAGGCTACCTGCCTCCTGGTCAGAGTTGCCAACTCCCGGTTGGGAAATACCTAGAGATTTTGGGGGTGGAGCCTAGGGAGAGTGGAGCTTGGGGAGGAACAGGACCTCAGCCGGTTACAATGCCATAGAGTCTGTCACAAACCTGCCCTGGGTCTGTGTTTTCTCATGTGCACATTGCATGATTTGCCTACATGCAAAAGCATCTTTCTCTTTGTGCCACCAGCCCAAGTTACAAAACCCAGCCTATCGTGTAACCAGCACCTTGGGGAAGCCTGGTAAGGATGCCTCTGAGCAAGTATAAAGGGCAGAGACTTCAATTACTTACCACCACCCTCCTTCTTAGCATGTAGGAGCAGTCTAGGCATGTGGGTAGGATTGAATCACAATCTGCTTTCTTAAACAGAAAACGTGATTACTACAGGGTAAGCTAGAGCACATACATGGAAAAATAGCTGCCATGCCTAGTGAGACAGATCTCAAGAGAAGAAATATAAACCGTAAGTCTAGCTAAACTGCAAGATAAGACATTACCTTTGGTGGAGCAAACACATCCCCAAACTCCCTACTACCACCATTGCAGAGGAGCGTGGGTCAAAGCTTCTGGTCACAGCATCTCGGCAAAGTATTCAAACAAGGGAAGATGCCACCTTTTAAAACCTTTCTTCCTTCTTTGATGGAAGCCTCCCCCCACCCCAATCCAGAGTCAGGGCTCCTGCCCTCTTGAGAAATACCCCAAACTCTTCACCAGTCAGGTTGCCTGGTGCATACCTACATACTCCGTACCACAGACCAGGTGGTTTTACAACAGTCATCTAGCCTCCCCACCAGGCAGTTAAGCCAAAAGGGCTATCTCAGATCAGAAACCTTCAGATCAGAAACCTTTCTCCTGTCTTCACACAACCCAAGTGATTGTTGTTAAAATGGCTACTGGAGTTGTTGGGTGTAAACAGGCTCTAGGCCTGTGTTGTATTATACATAAAAAACAAACAAACCCAAAAACTGTTGCATTCTTTCACAAGAAGCTGAGATCAGTTCTTCGGAGAGCAAGGGAATTTCCTCTGTTCCCAGTTATGCCTATTCTGAATCAGACTGTTTGTCTATCGAAGCATTACCTATTCTGCTTGGAAACCACAGCTCCCCTGTTTAGTGTAGTGGTTAAGAGCAGTAGGACTCTAAACTGGAGAAGCAGTTTTGATTCCCCACTCCTCCACATGAAGCCAGCTGGGTGACCTTGGTTCAGTCACAGCTCTCTCAGAGCTCTTTCAGCTCCATCCTACCTCAGTCACAGGGTGTCTGTCGTGGGGAGAAAAAGGGAAGGTGATTGTAAGCTGCTCCAAGTAAGACTTCTTCAGGTAATGAAGGGCAGGGTATAAAACAATTCTTATTATTATTCGGCTCAGGTAGAGGGTTTTTTAACAACAGTTTCTACATGATCCTAGTAACAGAAGGTTCTGGGGACTGAACATGGGACCTTCTGCAAGGAGAACACATGCAGTCCCGTATCCTGATTCAGTTCCAGGACACGAGGGAGGGAAATGCCCAGTTGGGAAACAGATGACCCAGAAGTGCACAAGAGCCTTTCGCATGGCAGGTGAGCTTACTAGGTAGGGCTGCCAGCTCTGGGTTGGGAAATACCTGGAGATTGAGGGGTGAGGCCTGAGGAGGGTGGGGTTTGGATGGGGAGGGACTTCAGTGGGGTATAATGCTATAGAGTCTGCTATAGAGTCCACAGCCATTTTCTCCAGGCGAACTGGAGATCAGTTATAATAGTGGGAAATCTCCAGCCAGCACCGGGAGGCTGACAACCTCATTACTAGAGGTACTTCCAATATCTGCTTCCAATGCAAAAAGAGGAGGAGGAGGAGGAGATTGGATTTATACCCTGCCCTTCACTCAGAGTCTCAGAGCGGCTTACAAACTTCTTTCCCTTCCCCTCCCCACAACAGACACCCTGTGAGGTAGGCAGGGCTGAGAGAGCTCTGACAGAAACTGCTCTTTTCAAGGACACCTCTGACAGAACTATGGCTTGCCCAAGGTCATCCAGCAGCTGCAAGTGGAGGAGTGGGGAATCAAACCCGGTTCTCCCAAATTAGAATCTGCACAACCACTACACCAAACTGGTTGTGGTTGTAGATAAGTGTCCTTGAACATGCGGTAGGTTTGGTAACATTATAATCAGGTCTAGGAGCTGGGAACAAGGTTTGGATGTGCAGTTAATGATCTGCATTATAACCAGTTCAAGCTTCTTCTTCTTGTTTTCTATCCTCTGCAATTCCTGGAACGCCAAAGGAAGCGACACCTCCCAGATTAGAATTTTACAGGGCAGCTGTGGCCGAGTGGCTTTTGTGGCCAGACGAATAGCGAAAGATGGAGACACAATCCAGAAACCGTGCTTTGTTTGTATATTTATTCCTGCATCTGGGGAAGGAGGCTTGGCAAGCGTCAGCCTGAGGAAGAATCCCAAAGGCTGGAGAGGCAGAGCAGGAACAGCTGCCAAATCCACACCAGGCTAAAGGGATTGAAAAGACAAAACGGTTTTGCATTAGAGAGGTCTGCAGACTCTCATCATGGCTAAACCTGTTCTAAAGTTGCATGAAAACTTACCTGGGGAGCGGCATGCAGAGAAGAGCTTCTCCTCTCTTCAGTTTCCACCTGCGACCACAAGGACTCAAGGAAGGATTCTGACACCCGGTGGCAGAGCAGGACTCAATGCCGACGGCTAGCAGCTCCTCAGCAGCAAATGCATATCTAGGGAGGAGAAGAGCAGGCCCCAATTGCAGGCCGGTTTAAAATTTCCGGGGACTACAGTGTTACCCTACAGATGCCCTCAAAGCTCCTTTTCCTTCCGCTGGGCTTCTGGTCTCAGAGTTCTGGGGACAATTATGAACTTCTTCATTGCCTGTTGAAATAACAGCTTTTGAAATACAGCCTCTGAAGCCCAAATCCCACTCAGCAGAGGAATAGACTGAGCACATGAAGGCTTGGATACGGGAGATTTCAGGCTGCTCCAGGCTGTTTCAAGTGGGAACAGCTTGTTCAAACGGTTCTCATCTATTAAGGCAGGATATACTTGCTAAGGGCAAACCTAAGGTTGGGCTGTACCTTTGCTGTTTGTGACTCTACCCCTGATTCTTCTGACCTTGACCTTTGACTTGGAGAACTCCACTCCCAGGTGGGAAATGCAGTTGGATCCCTCTACTCACATACTTCAGATCAGTCAATCCTAAAGGAAATCAACCCTGACTGTTCCCTGGAAGGACAGATACTGAAGCTGAAGCTCAAATACTTTGGCCACCAAACAAGGCAGCACTCACTGGAGAAGACCCTGATGCCGGGAAAGATTGAAGGTAAAAGAAGAAGGGGATGGCAAAGGATGAGATGGTTAGACAGCGTTACCGATGCAACAGACATGAAATTGAGCAAACAACGGAGGACAGCAGAAGACAGGAGGGCTTGGCATGATGTGATGTGGTCCATGGGGTCCCGAAGAGTCGGAATCAACTGTGTGACTGAACAACAACAACAGACATACTATTGATGTCATCTGGGGCACAATCCATGGAGAAATTCTCATGCATAAGCCCTGTTTAATTGAATGGGAACCACACAGAAAAGCAGCTATGGCAGCTGCTGCTTTGAGGAAATGAACTACCAAAGATGCGGCTCTGCACAAGCTTGCCACATATCCAAAGACATCTAGGGTTTCACCAGTCCCTTCCCTGCTCTGGCACAAGGCTTGTTCTCATATACACCAGCATCCCGCTTGAGCCTATATGGACACTCTTCTCCCTTCCTCCAAACCCCGGATCAGGATCCACGTCTTCCGTGAGCCTTTTAATCCTCATTCCTAGCTGAAATGAAGCCTTCATTTACTCATAAGTTTCAGAGGTGACACGAGTTCAAAGCTGATGGCTGCACTCTATTAATTGTGAAATTTTCTGTTCTCTTCCATCAACAGGAAGCTGAAGCGACCATCAAATTGTGGCACGGGAAGGGAAATATATTCCCAATTTCTGCTTTCATAGGTTCTGCGGAAAACATTTGCAAACTGTCAAATATTAGCTAAAGAGTATTAAACCAACAGAGATCAAGATTTCTTATCTTCACATTACCTTCACCCTGTTTCCTTCCTCCTGACCCAGTGTCCTCTTCCCAATATGAATTTTGATTTTGGGCTGGGGGTGCGTGGCTAAAGTAAGGAGCTTGGTCCCTGAACACAAAGGGACCTAGGATTCTAGACCACCTAGTGTCTACCAGAAGCACCTCTGGTGGGAAATTCAAACTCTCCAATGGGACTGTGGGTATGCCGGGTGGGATGAATATAGTTGGCCCTTGTGGGGCCGTTTTGCAGTTCGTGTGTGAAGTACAATAAATGCGCCTGAACGCATGTCGTAGTACGAGTCCTCCATGTGGCGAACCCAGTACTTTACAGGGGGGATGTCTCTTTTGCTGATGGCAAGGCATCCTCATGTACACTGATGACATGAGAGAAATAAATCATATTCTTATCTGGAATTCTCACTCAGAATCGTCGCAATAAAAAACAAAGCTTTCCTGCCATGCAATGCCTCTCCAGATGGTCTATTTGATGTGGGAATGAAACCAGCTCAGATCCCCTCCAGAATGATTCACTCCCGTCCCAGCCATGTTCCTGAAACACCAACAACCTTTTCTCTTCTGGTCTCCTCGGGATGATCTTTGCTGGGAAGGGCTGCATCATTAGGGGAGGGAGAGATGATTCTGCTCCGAGTGCCTCTAGACTGAACTTCCCTTTCCTGAGCATGGGGAGATTCCAGATGGTCTTTGAGGACTCAGCTTTCTTGGAGGAGAAGAAGAAGAGCTGGTTTTTATACGCCGCTTTTCTCTACCTTAAGGAGTCTCAAAGTGGCTTACAATCGCCTTCCTTTCCTCTCCCCACAACAGTCACCTTGTGAGGTAGGTGGGGCTGAGAGCTGAGAGAACTGTACTGGCCCAAGGCCAGCCAGCAGACTTCATGTGGAGGA
Source organism: Gekko gecko (assembly GCA_029375565.1). Taxonomy (NCBI): domain Eukaryota; kingdom Metazoa; phylum Chordata; class Lepidosauria; order Squamata; family Gekkonidae; genus Gekko; species Gekko gecko. The sequence goes on along the minus strand of JAPDNY010000012.1, from coordinate 50,241,546 downwards.
GGAGTGGGGAATCGAATCTGGTTCTCCAGATTAGAGTCCAACGCTCTTGACCGCTACACCATGCTGGAGAGACTTTGGGAAGGGCAGAGCATCTGGCTATTTCAGAACTGGAACAGATTTGCTCCCCCAAATTGCCTTCCACAAATGTGACATCCAGTATTCACCAGATATTCAGATATCGGTATTTTGATGTTAGATGAGACCCTCCTTTGTTTCATCATCCCACAGATCTGTCTCCTCCGGGCACTGAACTTGGTGCTGAGGCCTCATCAGCAGCCAGGTTCCTGACTTGTGTCCTGTTTTCAAGGAGCAATTTGATGTAGCTCCCAGCCGGCACTGCCTCTTATTTGGATCCAAAGAATATTGTGTTTTATGACTCTTTGCAATTAGCTTCCTGCAGCAGATGCATGATCTGTCCCTGTTGATTCGACAGAGAAATTGCTCCACGCCTCATTTGGACGAGGGACAAGCAGCCGTGCATGGAGCGGACAAAAGACTTGGAGCATTCCTGTCCTCTCAAAGAATGTCCTACACTTTGGGTCGAACGACATGTTATGTTTTTCTCATGCTCTTCCCAGGCCTGTACATTCAAATGTATGTTGCAAATTCCATGCTGGAAACTTAATTCCCAAGCACAGCCCGAGCTTACTGTTATTTCTCCAACTCCAATAAATTGCAGTCGGTGGCCCTAGTTGCCTTCTGCACGTCATTCTCTGATAGGGAAATCCAAGGGGTGCCAATACTGTGGAATCCATAAACCTATGCGCAATGGATTCTACTTGACATGGAAAGTGGGTGGGTTTCTCCTGCTGAGACTCGAGGAATGTGTGAATCCTCCATTCTCATCTTTCCCCTCTTCACACTCCTACGCTTTCCTCATTTCTTCGATCTTTTCTTGTATCTACTTTCACTTCTCATAGTGAGGGTCCTTTTTCTTCACCCCTTTCCTGTCTACTGGTGGTGGGGCTGTTATTGTGTGAGGCCATTCTGAGAAAACACGGAGCCCTAATGAAGACAAACTGAGGTAAGCCGTGAGCTCAGGCACCCGTTACCCTTCACACACACACACACACACACACAACTACCACTCCCCCACCAATCACATCAACATCGCTGCAACCATTCTCCCATCACCTTCAGCACAACTTGAAGCTGGCTGGGGAACTGATGTGGGGAAAGGGCGAAGGACAGAGACACTCCAGGCAGAAAGAGAGGCAAGGAAAGGGGAAGGTGTTGAAGGAAAGAACAGAAAAGGAAGGCATGTGAACAGAGCAGGGGAGGACAAGCAGACAAAGAGAACTTGGAAAGGGGCAAGGAAGGAGCATAGGAAGGGTCAGGAGGTGTGGAAGCCAAATGAACACACCAAGAACACACCCTGGTCACCTTGGAGTCACATTTGGGATCATCAGCTTACGAGAACAGAGCTAATTCCCCCTGCTTTAGGGAAATGCGGTTATTCCCCCAGCCCTAATTCTACAATACAGAAAGGGGCCAAGGGATTAGACCTGAGGGTGGGAATTAATGAGGTGCTTGCTGATGTCACAAAGGGACAGCTTTTCACCATAATCACTGTTTACAGGAGAAGCGTCAGTCTTAGCCACTGTTGGCTGCAAAGCGAAAGAAGAGGGGAAGGAGACAGGAGCCTGAGGAGTGGCCACATGGAACAAAGGAGGGGAAAGGTAGGGCGATATGGTTGCCAGCTCTGGGTTGGAAAATACCTGGAGAATTGGAGGGTGGAGCCTGAGGAGGGCGAGGTTTGGGGAGGGGAGGGACTTCAGTGGATATAATGCCATAGAGTCCACCTTTCAAAGTCACCATTTTCTTCAGGTGAACTGATCTGTGTCACCTGGAAATCAGTTATAATCCCAGGAGATCTCCAGCCACCACCTGGAGGTTAAGATGAGCAAAACAACCATGATATATGATGCCAAAAGAAATATCTGCAGACTCATACATTCTTATCCAATATTCAGTTTACTGGAGCCAATCAGTCCCTCAGGAATCATTCATAATGACACCATCAACCCAATGGACTATGCATATCAAGTCTCGTTTCATTCACAACTTTGTCAGAGTGTGTGGCGTTGAAATTTCCATACAGCACTTTGGCAAAATCTCTTAGAACCATTCATCAATTCACTGGCGTGATGCACGTATCAAACGTTCTTATCGCCTTTACGCATATCTAAAGCCAAAACCAATCCTCTTGGTTTGCACCACCTGGAAGTCGGCAACCTTATAGAGGAAGGATTGCCAGGAAAGGGTGTGGCTAGTTACGGCACACATTCCCACCACTGGGTGTCCTCCCTGCTAGTTCCAGGATCTAGGGGTGGGGTTTGTGCCTCAGCAGATCTTGAGTGTTTGCTAACCAAGACCCCTCCTCACACGGTCTCCCTGTGTAAAATGAGAATGGAGCGCCACCAGGCCTTTACCATTCTTGGGGGCGGGACAACAGCTCTGCCATTAGCCAGCACACCGCATGCTAACCTTTCCCAGTGGCAGAGCTGATCAACTTGGTCTGGGATAAAATACTGATCCCGTGGGAAGAGAGAGGGGGCCGTTGCACCACCAAGAGAACTGAGCTCGGGAAATGACAGCTGGCCTCTGACACTCTGCTGTACTAATCAATGCTAATTGACTTCTGAGATCTGGGGGGAGGAGGGCACAGAACCACTCCGAGAGGGTGGCTTTGCTCTCGAGCGCAACCAGCTCAGCCAATGATAATGCAGCCCCCGAGGAAAGATGCAGAAAATAAAAAGCCAGCTTCGCAATGCGAACAGATTTTTTGGTGAGGAGGTGAAAGATGCAAAGTCCTAGAAATAGAAGGAAGCGGTGGGTGGGATGACGACTCCCTGCTGCATTCAAAGGAAAGTACAGGACAAGTTTGGGGGAAGCAAAGAGACTGACCTGAGCAGAGATGTTACAGAAAGGCCAGCCTGGTAGGACGATTAGCGACATGGTCCTGCTGCCCCAAAACAGAACAGCCAAGACAAAGACCCACCGCTCCTGCAGCATTGAAGGGAAAGAAAACCTGGTTAGGTTTTTATTGTGCAGAGGCACAGGATGTGACTGGCTCTACAAAGGAGGGACATGAAAGCCAGGGACAAGGTACCAAACTAGGCTAAGAAACAGGCCTTTGCAGAATAAGCTGGACTGAGCATGAGCTGCGGAGGGAAGGAGAGGCTGAGAAGAGGGCCATCTTGGTCCCTGCTTAGGCCCTGCCGTGCCATGACAGATGCCTCCTCCCCTTGCTAAGCAGCTAGTAGGCTCACCTCGTGAGGAAACTGTGGGCGGCAGTCAGTTCTTTGCGGCCTGTCCTGTGCTCTGCAACCTTCCGTTAATTTATGATAAACCAGAAAGAAGCAGAGTCCAAGAGGAAAACAGCAGCCTATGCACCAAAGCTGGGTTTTGTTAGAAACGTCCTTTCCTAGCCAGGCTGCGCACCAGTAGGGGGTGCTGAGTGTGGCCTGGAGGACCAATCCTGAGCAGGACTCTGCCGGCAACAAGAAGCAGTGTCGGGTAGTAAGTGGTTCCTCCCAGACTGTTCGGGGTCAGGGAAGACTCTGTGGCTGGAAGCCAACTCAGTTCCGAAGGAGCGGTGCTGAGTGCTCTAACCATGCCCCTCATCAGCTAGATGGCAGGCACGCAGAGAGAGAATGTGTCCCCTGGCATGGAGCCATGCTCCCCAGCCTCCCAGATGGTCCTCCAACCACATCCTTGGTCAGAAGCCAACAGGCGAGTGAATGTCCGGGCCAGTTTTGAGGAGGTAACGGAACTGCAGTTCTGGTTCTGGGCTTGCAGAGTCGGAGCCCAGAGGCCAAAGGAGCAGAATGAGTTGTCTCCAGGGTAATCTGTTTGGACCTAGCCTTGGGCGTGTCTGAAGGATGTGAATTCTCTCCGGTACATACACCTATTTACATGCCACAGGATGAGCTCCTTGCTGTCCAGAGTGTCCAAGGACTGACACATGGCAGCCACGGGCAGAGGCCAGAGGGCAAAGGAGGGGGCAAATACCAGCGGCCACACTGCCACCAAGCAAGGAAGATGGAGGAGAGAACAACCTGAGGAAGCAAATATCCCACTATTTATTTATTTTTACTAACAAATGGCCCTTTATTGTTTCCTTTTTAGCAAATAAACCGCACTTTCCAAATGTTCTCTTGCATCCCGTTCTCTTTTCTCACTGCCCCTTGCAGAGCTGGGGCAGAGAAATTTCTCTCTGAAACTCCGGCCCCTTGGGCACTCAAGCGCCTTGGGCAGTCTCCCTTCTTCATGGGCTTCATGGGCTTCATTATCTGGCTGCCCATCGGAAGAAGGCTTTTGGTCTTCTGAGTTTCACGTTCAGCACTATAATTTATTCCGCTCACTAATTATTGAATATACATTTACACATCCTGTATTCACCGGGCCCTTGGAAATGGCACAGCTGAGTTTATCTGTTATCTTTTATCGGCCTCATTCAGGAGCATTTTGCCTCAGGTTATTATTTATCAATTGAGCAGTGTATCTGATTCTTAACATTTTCAAAAGGTTCATTTTTAATGTTTCTTTTTCTCAATTCCGTTTCGTGTAAGAGGGAAGCAAATAAGGATGGTCAAACTGGACCAGCGAACTTGGGGGGTGGGGGTGGAATGGCCTGATCCCCATGAAGTAAGTAATGGAGCATCAGCTAGAAATGTCCTGGAGGTGACTGTAGAGGCTAAAGGGTATGTGAAAACCCAGATACAAGCCATCCAATATATTTAGCTGAAAACTTTGTCTCTTATCAAATCATTTCAGGGCAACATAAATTAAAGTGAATATGACACTTGCTTTTCTATCCCTACTTTTGCACTGATTGGCCGGCTCTGGAAGTTCAAAGCTGGTTGATTCTTGACTGAGCCCTTGGGCAGTAGCCTCCCTGGGTAGGGGTAGAACCTCTTTCTAGCTGGCCTCTTGCTCCCGAGGCGTTGAGAGCACAAGAACACTGTGTGATGTCTGTGGAAAGGAAAGGAGAATGCAATGCCAGAGAATCCTTTCTCCCTACAATGAGAAGGCTCTGCCCAACAACAGGGCACAATACATTTAAACATTTATTTCCTCTGATCCAAGCCCCCCCCTTCCAGAAGTGAACCCAAGTCCTCATTGGCCAGAAGGTACCAACTGTAACTGCAAATGCATCTTGCCTTTCCCCGAAGGTGGCACGTGTTGGCCTTATCCCATTTTATTCAGACAAGCAAGCCCTTGCAAAGTGGGTGAGAGATAATTTGTCCAAAGCTGAATGGGGACCTGAACTGAGGTCTCATTTTGCCATGTTCCAATTTGTTTAAAAGGAAGGAGTAGAATTACTCCTCGAAAAACCTGGGTGCTGAATGTTGTTTTGTGCTGTTTTTATGCCCTCCAACTTGCCTTTTTGGCTTGCTTTACTACTGATAGTTCTCAATTTGCCTTTTTATTGTTTATTTTGTTTTAACTTTGTGCGCCACCCAAGCAGACTTCTGGAGTAGGGCTGACAACCTCCAAGTCTGGCCTGGATATCGCTTGGAATTACAACTGATCTCCACGCTACAGAGCTCAATCTCCCTGGAGAAAACGGCTGCTTTGGAGGGTGGATTGTATGGCATATATACCCCACTGAGGTCCCTCTCCCTGCCCTCCCCAGACTCCACCCCAAATCTCCAGGAATTTCCCAAGCCAGAGTTGGCAACTCTACTCTGGAGATTTAAACCGATATATTTGGACCCTGAGCAGACCTTTAAAAAAACAGCAGAGAGCTGGGCAAAGATTTGCAGCTTGAAATTTATTTATAACTCTCCGTCCTTCTTTGTGCACGTTCCAGTTCCTGCTTCAGAAATCCTTCCCTCTGCTTTCAATATTTGCTTTGGATGCTACAAGTGTTAATTATTCCATGATAAGCAGCTTTGTTATGGATGGGAACAATTTTATAATGTAGTGACCTTTGCAAAAAAAAGAAAAAGAAAAAACCCACCAGCCAGAAAAGATCTATGGCGTGATGGCTTATCGTTAAACAGAAATAAATGCATTCATACTTCTCATTGCCAGGTATCAATTTGTTTTGCAAATGTTGTTTCAGCTCTCGTTACTGTTGGCTCAACAAAGCTAACAGGGATTGAGGGCTGCCTCAAAACCTGTCCTCGTAGTGGCTGAGAGCTCTAGCAGATGCACTTCATTGTCATTCGGGGAAGATCACATCATAATGGAGGAAGGATTTGCAAACTTCAGGGCTGCAAATCGAGTTGGGGAATGGGTTGGGGCGAGACCTCCGGCCTGCCTGGTCTCTCCTTCAGTGTGATGCAGAAGCATAATCTGGTTAAATCTCAGTGTTGGTGGGACTGATGTGGACACACTTGTATTTATATCCCAACAGAGCAAAAAGAGGCTCTCCAGGGCCATTTCAGGATGGGGAAGGGTAGAGGGGGAAGGCTTAAACAGCTCCTCCCCTTTCACTGTGATCCAAATTGCACCCCTACATGCCTGAAAGTTAAATTTTAAAAATGCCAGGAACTCTGTCACCAGAAACCCCAATGTCATATATAGTTGGATCTTTAGTGTTGCCACTGGATCCTGCCTATAGCGGGGGAAACTCCCAAAGGGTTTAAAGGGCACTACAGATTTTCATGCCAGTCCTATGCACACTTCCTGGGAGTAAGCTCATTGGACACAGTGGGGCATACTTCTGAATAAACATACATTGGGAAATTCACGCCCCCTTAGACTGATAACATTCCTCGGGGTAGGGGGGCGTCTGCACAGCTAGTAGAAAGCGAGTCCATTTGAAAACAAGGAAAAGAGCCTCCATCAGCTGGCTAACATGAGACATTTTCAACTATTTTCCTCTACTGGCTCCACAATGTACCAATGTATTTCTGCGCATGCACAAAGGCAGCATTTCTACAATGTTCAAGTTGTTTGTAGGTAGGCAAAAGAGCCCACTCAGCATTCATCCCCCGTGATCATGATGTTCTTGTGACATGAGACGCTTAAGAGCATATCTACTTGGAATCCATCAGAAAGTGACAGATCCTGGGCTAGGTCTGGAAAGGCCTCCATCTGTACTGGAAGCTGTGGTTCTGATCTGGATTCTGCCGTGGGTGGAACTCTGCCTGACCCTGGATGGCACAGCTGCCTCAAACGAGTGCCCTTTAGGGCTTCCTATACCATTCCCTGCAAACAGTATATTGTGTCAAACAAAAAGGGTGGCAAAGAGCAAATACTTCACTCAACAAGTAATTAAATTGTGGAATTCACTGCCAGCAGATGTAGTGATGGCCACGAGCTCTATAAGTGGATTAGACAGATTCGTGGAGGATAGATCCATCAATAGCTATTAGCAATGGAGACTAAAGAGAAGCTCTGTATTCAGAGGCAGTCACCCTCTGAACACCAGTGGCTAAGAGGCAGCATAGGGAAGGCCTTAGCCTCTATGCCATCTTCTGCCCCTCCAGGACAGCTGGTTGGCCAGGGTGTGAAATAGGATGCTGGACCAGAAGGAACACAGGTCTGATCCCAACAGGACTCTTCTTATGTCGAGCACTTAGATGAAAAATTGGGAACATTTCAAGGGCTGGGGCCATGAAAAAGGCAACTGACATGTTTCCAGCTACAAAAGCAAAATGAATTGACAGTTTTGGTTTAGGCCTACAATTTACTGTAGTGGAGGATGGCTGTTTAATCCCATGCTAAAATGGTCGGTCATCGCTAAGATCCCATCAGATGTGGTGAAGCACATAGAAATTTTATTCCGGTCCCAATCTGGCTCTATAGGTTCAATAACATCTTGTTTAGATTCGTTAATGTCCTTGCGGCGTGTGGTCAAAGTCATTACCACACTCCAGTCATGTCCCCATTTGTTTCAATGGGAAATAGTTCCACCTGTAAGTCCTCCTCCCACACACACATACACTCAGTTGGAATGAATGTCTCTGGGATTGTACCTTTCAACAAAAAGAACCATCCTCCCAAATTTCAGGGAACTTGGTGTAATGAGCACCCACATGAAACTGTCTTGTACTGAATCAGACCCTTGGTCCATCGGGGACAGTATTGTCTACTCAGACTGGCAGCAGTTCTCCAGGGTCTCAGGTGGAGATCTTTCACATCACCTCCTGCCTGATCCCCTTAACCTGGAGATGCCAGAGATTGAACTAGGGACCTTCTGCATTCCAAGCAGAGGCTCTATCACTGGTTCAGCTAGGATGTGGGAGACCCAGATTTGAAACCCCAGTCTGCCATGGAAGCTCACTGGGTGACCATGGGCCAGCCACACATTCTCAGCCTAGCCTACCTCACAGGGTTGTTGTTACAAGGATAAAATGCAGAACAGAATGATGATGTTAGCCACTTTAGGGAGAAAAGTAGGTGATAACTATCTAAATAAATGCAAACAAATACATAAATTCTAGAGGCAATTAAAATGATCGTTTGCAGACCAGGTTGGGAGGGGGATATTGCTTCTAATAGCCCAGGACATAATGGAGAGATGTAAGCGGGGGGGGGGGAGGATTTGCTTCCTGTCTCTTTCATGCTCCCCCTCTGTTGAAAACAAAGCAAAACAACAACAAAGATGTCAGCTTTCCACATGACTAGGTAGACTCTGGCACCTCAGGTCCCACCACAGGAAGTTGTTTTAATTACAACTGAAGATGTCAAAGAGACCTGAGATCCCAAATCTATAGTTCTTTTAGAGAGATATCATCCTTCATCACTGCTGATCTTGTGTTTGAATGTGTTTGTGTGGACGTGTTTGGCTTATGAGGGGAGGCATTAAACCTCTCTCCTTCCCATCTGCAGGGGAGGTGGACTGTCTGTCATGGGGATGGGCTTCAAGTCTGGACCTCTGCCTGTATCCCAACAGCAAAACGTTGCTTCTCCTTACACAGCACACACACAACCCCGGATAACATAAGCGCTCAGGCAAACACACCCTGTCACGAAAGTGTTGTCAAAAGCCTGGAGGGAAACACTTGCTGTCACAAGAGAAACATGAGCAGAGTGGAGTGGATTGGCTGGGCAAACTCACAGGTGCTGACTTGGTCTCATCGTTCACCGTCCCAGAGAAATTGAAAGAAAAGTAGTTTTTTCACTACAGGCACGATTGCCAAAAATAATATTCATATGTGCCCTATTTGATTTCTTCTTTACTGAAAATTTGAGGTGATTTGGATTAGTCACTCCTCCAGGGCTAACAAACAGGGCGTTTTTGGATTGGATTTTGATTAGTTATGTTCTGAATGCACAGCCCTAAGGGGAATTCAATTGTTTCTTCAACTTCTCTGGATTTCCAGCACAAATGTGCTCAAAATGTGGATTTATATCTCCTTTGGGCTCATTTACTTTTTTAAGAGCTCATTTTCTTTATTTTTGTTGTTCTCTGTGTTAATTTAATTTAATGATTCTGTTTGTTGCATTTCCATTTGTTTTCGTGGGAAATACATTTCCGCCTGCAACTTTAATACATGTACCCTTTTCTAAGTGGGATGTTCTTGGGGGTTCTCGGGGATTATACCCCTCACCCACATTGCACGTAAAGGGGCACAACTAATGCTGATAATGAGTGTGAATGCTTCCGGAAAACAAACAACAGAATACAGAGGAAGCTGCTGGAAGGCCCTGAGCATTACAGTGCATGACACACAAATGCACACTGTGAATGAGTGTGAAGTTTGTGTTATGCTCAGGAGGCAAAGGGAGGCCCAGTTCTCCACCTCCTCCTCAGCTGGCAAACCAGCCTTGCGGCTCATCCTCCCCATGCCAGCCTCACAGAGCTGCAGTAAGGGAGGGCCTGCTTCATAGCTCTTTGGCAGCAGTTGGCCCTTTAAAGGGCTCCCTGTCTGCCAGTCAGCTGAGAGGCGGCCATCAGACCTGAGCTGGGAAGTGTAGGACTTCAGGTTATGTCTGCCTCCCATATGCTCTTGCTTTCTGTATGTTAACATGGACTCTGAATGAGAAGGCCTGAACAAAGCTACTAGCTTGTTTGTGGTTTAAACAAGGCCTTGTTTTTCAGTGTGCAAATGACCATTTTACCCAGTTGCTGGAAGCAGTAAGACTATTGCAAATTCTTCTGCTGGTGGAAAATAGCACTGATATATCCCAAAGGATATCCTTTTGCAAAACAGATTTCTTGGCAGAGTGACTGGAGTCTGAAGTAGGACAAAAGGTTTTGAAGAGTTTGCTGTAAATAGTTTGTTTGTATGACAAAGGACAAGACAACTAAGTTAATACAAAGAGGGCTTATGAGCCTGAAAGACTCCCTGATTAACATTTGTTGATCTAGTCTTAACCTGGGAAGTACCTGGAAATACTGACTAGGGCTGAGTTCAGACTGGCAGTTTGAAGCAGGAGTCAGTTGTGGCAAAAAAGCCGGTCACACTGCACCAACTGATGCGGGAGCATACTGGGAGGAGGCATGTGGGACCGTTCGACTGCTGGCCCGGAGGCGTGGCTGTAAATGGCTTTTCCCTGGTAATTCGGCTATGTACGCATAAGCGCATCCGGCCGATTTGGGGAGGATCCCGTTGCGCCGGCACGGCATTGGGCAGTAGAGGAGAGCACAGCCAATCATATTGAAACTGTTTTGATTGGTTAACAAGGGTGGGCTACTATTTTGCTGCCACACTATTATTTGTGTCCTTGCTTCCCGCTTATCTTAATTAGTGGTTAAGTTGAAACAATGGAATAAGAATGTGAACTGAAGAAATGTGCACAATGTAATTTTTTTTGAACCTTTGGAGATGGTTATGAGAAAGGTCTTTGTTAAGAATTATGTTCAAAATAAAATTTAAACTTATAAATAAAATTACAAGTCTGTCTGGTCTTCTCCTTTCCTAGAAGCAGGGCTATTTTGGGGCAGGAACGCACAGGAACGGAGTTCCGGCTGGCTCCTAAGTTGGCCACACACAGCAAGAACTCATTAGCATAATAGGCCACATCCAACAACAGAAACTCATTAGGACTGGCTACATTGGGGGGGGGGTGGCCTAATATGCAAAGGAGTTCCTGCTACAAAAAAGCTAGGGATTTTGACAACAAAGAAGGTAAACAGAATAAGAAGCAAAAGGTGGGTGTGGCTGGATGACCACACGTCTGGTAACATGGGGGTGTGGCCTAATATGCTAATGAGCTGTGCCATCTGGGGTGTGCCCTAATATGCTCTTGAGTTTCTGCTGATGGGTGTTGCCTATTATGCTAATGAGTTCCTGCTGGACTTTTTCTACAAAAAAAGCCCTGCCTGGAAGCAATGTCCTCCCTAAGGTAAAAATAAAAGATCTCCCTCACAGCCAAGGGGTTGACCTGAAGAGTCAGGTTAACAGGAGCACAGGGGAATGTTGTGGCTCTGATTAAAACCATTCCTGGTCATTCTTGGTCCCTTGGGTGGTGACTACCTCCTCTTGTGAGGCCAACCAGGAGGCTGACTGGGTCCACATCAAGTTGGGCAAGGACTACGAAAAGGTAGAAGGAAGAGGCCAAGTGGGATACTTCGGAACTAGCTCCTGATGCTGAAAGAGCAGAGTGGTTGTAGGGTTGCCAAGCTCCAGGTAGTACCTGGAGATCTCCCACTCTTACACCTTATCTCCAGGCAACCAAGATCGGTTTCCATGGAGAAAAATGGCTGCTTTGGAGGGTGGACTCTACAGCATTATACCCTGCTGAAGTCCCTCCCCTCCCCAAATCCAGCCCTCCCCAGGCTCCACCCCCAAAATCTCCAGGTAGTTCCCAACCCAGAGCTGGCAACCTTCATTGGGTGGGAAGAGAAGGACCAGGGTGGCAGGATAGTCCCTTCACCTCCTTATTCTGGGGCCAAAAGGGAACCAGGTATCAAGATTTGGGGCTTTGGCTATAGGATCAGGACCCAACACCTGACAGTTACACACCAGAAGTTACTACATGTACACTGCAACATACCACAACAACACACACAGAGAGACAGTTAATACACTAAGACATGATGTAAATACACTAAACTAGCACTAAAGAGGTAATGTGGAATTGGGGAAAACCTCACAGTACAAATAGTGTCACTTTCACATGCACACAAATGGCAAATCACACTCTGTCACCTACAACTCGGTCATACATGAAATAGCAATATAGCTAAGTATGTGACAGAACAACGTGTAAATGCACGGTACATGGGGGAAGTGAAATGGCAGAATCACTGCAATTTATATATAATCCAAAAAGCCTTCTCAGGTCACATGGTGCAATGATTGATGGAGAAATGCAGAAACCCATTAGTGCAATCCTCTTTGGTGGCAAAGTTAGTACATATCTGCTGCTTGGACACCGTCCCTGCCACTTACATTTGCTACTGGCTCACTCTCTCCTCTCTCAATCCTACCCTCACTGCCCCAGTTGAACTGTGAAAACAGTGAGGTACCAAATTGTCTGTGATTGACAACTGTTTCTACCTTTTTCTGAAGGTCATTTAAAAAAATGGATTTCTTAAAATAACTGTGCTAAAGAATGGGACATTTTTTATTTTTCATTTTGATCAATTAAGCCCTGAATATAGAGCCCTGACTTCCGGTGCAGTAAAAAAAATGTATGGCTTACTGTGTGGCTGGTTATAAGCACATCACAGCGAGTTGCATTTGGGGAACTGGCTGACTGTATTCAGCCCTAGATTTCACCAGCTGCCAGATGCCAATGGGGTAGGTGTGCACATTTGGGCAGAGGAGTGCAGTGACACAATATTGATGCTTTTAACTATAATGAGCAGAACAGAACCAATGCAGAATTATTTTTTCCCGTTTTCCCTGCCCACTAGGGAGCCCAGCAGCAAACCAAAATACTCCCACCACCATCCTTGTCTGCTGATGGAGATGCTGGGCATCACCCTCACCCCCTGCCACAGACATCCAGATGGGCAACAGGATAAAATGTTGGTCTCTTTTTCTTTCTCTTTCAAGGAGATGTCAACTGGTCTTGCAAAAGTCCTTTGAGGGAGGTGTGGAGCTCTCATTAGCCTTGCAGATTACAAAGCTTGGTAGCAAACACCCCAGATCTTGCACTGCAGTGTTCTAATAAGGGGGCGGGGGAGTTCTTACTCAAGGGGGAAAGGCCTTCCTGATTTATGCCTCATTCACTGGAGATGCCAATAGATATATTGATATGTTTGGAACCAGCAGCAAAGAGGAATATTGAAGAAAAGCATCTGTTTACTTGATTCCATCAAGAATCCTCTATTGATGCCTGGGGGTGGGGGAGAGAGAGGAGAAGGCACGTATTTCACTGTGGATAAAGCACTCCTGACTGCTAACCCTCACTTGCCAATACAGCCCATATTTAGGGTTATTATAACACCGTAAACTAGTTTTATGGAGCTATGAATACAGGCACACATCAATATCCCCAAGTCTGAAGCCGATGGCATTTCATAAACCTGATAGTGTCAATCGGAAGCCCTGAGCATTCTGACAGACCATTAGGCAAATGCGCAGGAGGGGGAGCGGGATTTTTGTAGGACAGCCTGCTCAGTTCTAAGGGGCGAGCCATTATGGCTCTCAGCCCCAAGAGTGCTGATGGATAGCAAAGAAAAAGATGGAACAACTGGGAAAAGCAGGAGAGGACTCTTTGTCCTGGTGAGAGCCAGGATGGGATAGTAGCCAGAGGAGTGTCGCCCAGAAGATTGGCAGTGGTGGGGGCACAAGTTAAACTGGAGGATCGCTCCCCTGAATGTACAGTAAATATACACAGACACATGTATGTTTTCAGTTGGCTGCTAGAGCAATCTTCTTGCACGTCAGACAGTCCAGTTAATGTTGCAGACTAGTGTCCAACCCTGCCCTCTGGACCACCAGTCAAGGATCAGAGACTGGAATCTGTTTTGGACAGTGGCGGTGCCTCTGAGAATCCACTGCAACTTTCAGCTATAGCACGGATGGCATTAAGGAATCATGGGGCATCTGTACTTCCTCCCTGGGCATAATTTCACTGCCCACCTGCTGACCTGAGAAGGAGGGGAGAAGAGATTAAAGCCACATGAGGCATCCCTGCTCCGATGGACACGGGATAGTGAATGCATCCAAGATGCTGACTTCCTTTTCAAGGCACATTCCAGCCCCTCTCATGGAAACCAGTGTGCTTGGTGCAGTGTTTTGGGTGGATAAAGTGGGATAATCCCCACAGGAAAGGCTAGATTCCAGGGTGATCATTAATAACAATCAGAAAAACAGTCAAAAAGATATGCTTTACCAGAATACCCAGAAATAAAGCATCACTGAGGCCTAGAAGCACGCTCGCCTGGGGACTCAGGGCCAGCCAGTTCGCACTTGCTTCTTCATGCAGCAGGGGTGAGCAGCTATGCAAAAGGACACTGGGTCCATTTGTGCCCTAGGGATGCCCACCAAAGTTTTATTTGTGTTCATCTCATTTTGTTCACTTCCTCATTTTCAGATCTAACTTGCCCATCCCCAACCAACTGGGATTAAATTCTGAGGAATATAGATCTCACTCAACCTCCTTTTTAAAACTGCAGACTTTTTAGGATATTAAAATTCTCCCTTGCAGAGCATGCATGTAGCATTCTTCCACCATCTTGCCCCTCCACTGTGATCCCGCTGTAGTGTGGGTGGGTGGATAGGAACCCTACTCCTTAAAGAAAAAAAGAGATGGCAAGGGGAGCTAACTCTGTACGCGCACATGCGTCCTACCTTGAGTGCATTCAGTGAAGTATGCTCCTTCCAGGCTGTGCCTTACTTGCTGGTGCCCACAAAGAAGCTGGTGAGGGGGCTTGGAGAAAATTAAAAGCTTCATATAGCAAAGCACTGCAACATAAGGTGTGGGAGGCTGCTGGCTCTTTTTGCCTGCATATTTCATTTTTATAAAAATAAATACAGCCCACCCCTCTGAAGACGCAAACCTGAGCTCCCAAATCTGCTTTTAGATGGAGAGAAATCATCTGCCATAGGCAAGAACTGATTCTGTTCTCAGGTGCCCTGGCTGTCCTTGTTTGTTTTACTTTTGGGAGAATGAAAGTCTCAGCCTCTACATTATAAAGCTGGTGGGCTGCCTATTGAAAGGGGGATGGAGTATAGGAAATCTGGACCCTGGCTCTTTGGCCACCCTGGCCAAGTGGCACAGAAGGCTTTCTCCATCACAGAGGATACAAGCAAAGCCTCTGCTTCTGTCCAGAGGTGCAGGGTAACAGGGCCTGTAGAAGATTGGGGAAACTCTGCCTTTACCTCTTCCTTCAAGCAAACCATTTGCCTGGTTCTGCACTGGCAAAGAAAGCTCCAACTTCTATAGAATGGGAGCTCTCCCAAAGCCAGTGAGCCAGCTGTATCAGTGGCAGAAACACTGTACACAGAAATAGCAGAGATTTTGCAACATGATGCAAACATGGGCTAAGTGTCTTGGTTGGATGGATGATGTGACTATCAGAAAATAGCTGCTGAATCACTCTCTACACTGCCTGCTCCTCTGCTACTCCTAACTGCTCTGTAGAACTGAAATATTAAAGGGTTGCCAACTTCCAGGTGGGGCCTGGAGATCTCCCAGAATTACAACTGATCTCCATACAGAGATCAGTTTTAGGGATGGGCACGAACCAGGAAAAATGTGGTTCGTTGCCAAACCACAAACTGAACTGGGAGGTTCGTTCGCAAACTGAACTGGTTTGTGGCCCCGCAAACCCCACTGAAAGGGACCACAGTCCGTTTAAACAGGGTTTCCAGAAAGCCCCCAAAAGAGCTGAGTGACAGGGAACAACCTGCTCCCTGCCACTGAGCTGTTTCGAGCCTTCTTGTGCAGTCTCTTTAATGGGACTGCACAAGAAGGCCCAAAAAGCCTCCCCACCATTCAACTGTTTCCCTTTCTGGATTAGATAGATTCAGAATCCCTTTAAACTGCTGCTTT
Organism: Gekko gecko; assembly: GCA_029375565.1. Lineage (NCBI taxonomy): Eukaryota > Metazoa > Chordata > Lepidosauria > Squamata > Gekkonidae > Gekko > Gekko gecko. The sequence goes on along the minus strand of JAPDNY010000012.1, from coordinate 50,225,691 downwards.
TTGTTCTATCCACGAAACACCACAAACTGCTTTAAAAGTTTGTGGAAATTCGTGACGGTGGAGCTGTCATGAATTTCAGTTCACGAACCACGAACACAGCAAAATTTGTGACAAATTTCGCTTCGTAGTTAGGTTCATGCCCATCCCTAATCGGTTTCCCTGGATAAATTGGCTACTTTGGAGGGTGGACTATAGGGCATTACATCCCTCTGAAGTCCTCCCTTCCCCTTCCCAAACCTACTGAAGTCCCTCCACAAACCCCTCCTCAGCCAATCCCAAATCTCCAGGAATTTCCAACCCTAAATTGGCAAAACTATGTGTGGAAACTGAAAACAGAGTGCCGACAGAGACATTGTCTGCAGCAACCCAAAGTCTGCAGATCTAGCCTAATAAGTTTGGATCCAGAAGATAAAGAAAGTGTCATTAAGATTAGTTACCCTTCCATGAACAGATTGTGTTCAGATCAGATTTTGATTAGTTACTTTCTGAATGCCCACCTCAATTGTGTACCGTGTGGGAGGAAGATGCCACTTGATGTCTCTTTGGCCAGCTCAGGAGACAGGATTTTGCTCATGGCAGGTCAACTGTAACAACAAGAACATGAACAGAATATTGATGGATCAGACCAAGAGTTCCACAGTACTGGTCATTGGCCAGTCACCTCAAGGAAGTGTTCAAAGAGGGCATGAATAGAATGGAACTAAGCAAAAAGTGAAAAAAACTGGTTGCTTGGATCTATTCTAGAGTACCAAGGAAATGGTGAACTGACCTTGTTCAATCAAGGCCAGGCCCTTTGACAGAGCTGACTAGCTGCACAGGATGGAGAGCAGGTAGACTGGCATAGTAGACACAGTTGGAGTGCCTCTACTCCAGCTAATCCCCCAACATTCATCTTCATTTCCATGATTAGCAGGAGTGTCACTTTCAATCCACCATTGCTCATGGCCCAGTTGTTAAAGTCTTTGAGGACAGCTAGGTGACACTCCATCCCTGACATTTCTTCCATCTTCTCAAAGCAGCCATTAGTTAGTTCACTCTGCATTTGTTATTTTATACAGGCACACACTTTCCTGAGAGGAAAGAGCAGCCTCTTTGCTAAGCAAAGTAAAAGTGTTTTTTTCCCATCTATAAGAGAACTGAATACATTTGAGAGTTACGAGGATTGTTTCACAAAAGCCAAGCTTATAAAGAGCAGGTGCACTCTAGGGTTGAGTCTGCTCTAAGGGCAAGGACTCACCTCCTCCATTCAGCTTTGTGTAGTCTAATGGTGGCACAATCCAAATTAGTCAGGTTGGGTGCAGATCTTAGCCTTACAAGTAGGGTTGCCAGCTCCAGGTTGGGAAATATCTGGAAATTTGGAGATGGAGCCTGAGGAGGGCAGGGTTTGAGGAGGGGATGAAGCTCCGCAGGGTATCATGCCATAGAGTTCACCTTCCAAAGTGGCTGTCTTCTCCAGGTGAACTGATCTCTATCACCTGGAGATCAGTTGTAATAGCTGGAGAACTCCAGCCACCACTAGGAGGTTGGCAGCCCTCTATCCAGCAATCCCTAGGCTATGTGCAGTATGTCTGGCATAAGGACCTATGGTCCATGGTTTCCCAAGCCAATCCTGGGGCAAGAGCACCAGAGTCACTGTTTGCCCATCTCAGTGGCATCCACATGGTGCCTCTCACCATCTCCTTCCCTGCCTGCCTGGCTTTTGAAGGGCTGTTCACCTTGTTGTACCATTCATCCTGCCCCAGTACCGGTGGACTGTTTTCACTTGTGGTTTACCTGTGCTTATATCTATTCCCAGGCGTGCCACACCACTACCAAGGCTCCCTCCACAACAGAGCAGTGCAGCAGAAGAGGATTTCTTCCAGTCCCATTTTTGTGGGGGAGAGTGAGAGCTTTTAGGACTTGGGATTGGGTCTCCTCGGTGTTAGAGGAACACTGTCATTGGGTGATTTGGGCTAGTCACTGACACAGGGTTGTTGTGAGGATAAAACAGAGGGAGGGGTGTGTCAAAAAATGAAACCTCAGCCATGCATATCTTTAAAATTGCCACTTTGCAAGGTAAATATTTATACTTAAAAACATTTAATCTCTAAACAATTTTCAATAAACTGCTTCATGGAGAAGTAGAGACAAGGCCATTCCCCAGGCCACACAGTGCATCAGTGGCAGAAACTGGAGCTGAATTCTATATCCCCTTCAGCATTTTCTCCATGTGCTTCCTGGAACCTTTTATCACTATGGCAATTGGTACATCATTCTCTGAATGTAATGTATGGAAATCCATATTTCTCCCAGTAGCCTTGTGTGCAGGAAGCCATATTTGGTGGCCCCCGATGGGCGCACAGAACATGTTCAGGAATGCCAGAGGAACCCCCTGGCTGCACTCTTGCAGTACCAGCTCAGCCAGAAGCAACAGCCCGGTTCTGAAAAGAAGCTTTGCTAACCTGCTGGTTTTTTGGTTGCTGGCAGGAATCCCAAATAGGCAGCTCAGCCTGGCACACTGCTGCCAAGAAGAGCCCGACAAGTCATCTGTACTTGTTAGAACTGTGTGGAGAAGAGACTTTTTAACAGCACATTCCAGGGGAGAGGAGTAATGAATATATTACCCCAGATGCCAGTTTTATTTCCTGTAGTTAACTGAGCCAGGAGTGAATTATACCCGTGCAAATACCATTGAAAAGCCATAAAATTGCAGGAAATAACCTTTGTGTTGGAGGCTAATTGAACTAATATTAATTGAAATGGGTTTGTTGATGGCACAGCCCCCTGCCGGCGGCACTTCGGGGACTGCCCAACCCAGAAGGAAACAGTTAACAGGCTGAGGTTAGAGGTCAGAGGAGAGCACTTCCCCAGCAGCCCAAAGATAATGCAGAAAGCTTTCATGCCAGCATGCATCTCAGAATGCTGATCTAGCCCAGGCAGATGCAGGACTGGCACTCCAGAAACAAAGAGGGAGCAAGACTTCAGTCACCGCAGTACTCGGACTTATCAGAATAGATTAGCCAGCTCCAGGTTGGGAAATACTTGGAGATTTGGGGGGTAGAGCCCAAAGACGGTGGGCCTTGAGGAAGGGGGGGGACTTCAGTAAGGTATAAAGTCAGGGCTATTTTTGGGCAGGAACGCACAGGAACAGAGTTCCGGCTGGCTCCTCAGTTGGCCACGCCCAGCAGGAACTCATTAGCATAACAGGCCACACCCAACAGCAGAAAATCATTAGGATTGGCTACATTAGGGTTGTGTGGCCTAACATGCAAGGGGTTCCTGCTACAAAAAAAGCCCTGGGTTTTGACAACAAGGTAAACAGACAAAGAAGCAAAAGGTGGGTGTGGCTGGATGACCACACTCCTGGCAACATGGGGTGTGTGGCCTAACATGCTAATGAGCTGTGCCATCTGGGGTGTGGCCTAATATGCTAATGAGTTTCTGATGCTGGGTGTGGCCTATTATGCTAATGAGTTCCTGCTGGGCTTTTTCTACCAAAAAAGCCCTGTATAAAGCCATTAGAGTCCACCTTCCAAAGTGGCCATTTTCTCCAGGTGAACCAATCTCTGTTGCCTGGAGATCAGTTGTAATCCCAGGAGATTTCCAGCCACCACCTAGAGGTTGGCAACCCAGGAGGATCACAAAAATACAAATGGAAGTGTTTCTTCACACCAGTCATGAGAGAGAGAGAGAGAGAGAGAGAGAGAGAGAGAGAGAGAGAGAGAGAGAGAGAGAAATGCCATCAAAACACAGCTGACTTACGGCGACCCCAGCAAGGGGCTTTCAAGGCGAGCGAGAAGTAGAGGTGGTTTGCCATTGACTTCTTCTGCAGAGTCCTCCTTCCAAGTGCTGACCCTGCTTAGTTTACGAGATCTGACGAGATTGGGCTATACCGTGCTGCCTTCCCTCCCCAGGTAAGGGTAACTGGTGTGGTAATAGCCAGGGCTAGAAGGATGCCCTGGTTCCACTGATAAGTACAACCTGCTGCTGAGAAAAAGAGACACCCCACTGGAGGGAGAAACCTGGAAGCGATGCTAACACTCCTAGCACCCATTCCCTTCTTCTTGTCTTTTGTACTTTTTCTTCCATATTAAAGAGGAAATGCCTTGCATAGCTTTGGCAGAAAAGCTCTCTGCTCCCTGTGCCTTACCTCTCAAGAGGAGCCCCAAAGAGAGCCCTTCCTCCTGAGCAGTAATGTAAGTGTTCACCCTGCTCAAGAAGAGAGCCCCAGCTGCCTTGCTGCAGAGAACATTCAGCACAGCTCCATTCTTGAGCCTTTGCCTCTAGGCCTGTTAATGATGGCAGTCTTTCCTTCTTCCTGTAGGGTGAGGTTGTTGCTAAGCATAAAAAAATCTGAGTGTGGGTGAGGGGCAGAACAACGTCTGCTGATATCACAAACAGGGATGCTAAGAGCTTCCCGACAAACATGGTCAGCAGGGATAGGATTGCCATACCCCCTAGTGGAGGTGGGGGTCTTCCGCCACTAGGTCCTGCCCCCCAGCCACTGATCAGTTGGCTGGTGGAGGGACTTGCCAAGAGAAAACAGAGGGCCCAGGCCATGTAGCCAGCGTCACACAGGAAGTGACAGCATCACATCAGTGTCATCCTGGCAATGCTCTGGTATTTGAACAAAAACTCCATGGTAGAAGCCCATTTTTACCAGAGATTTCACCCAAATACCAGAGTGTCGCAATGGTGTTGCAGTGTGATGATGTCATTTCCTGTGCGATTCCAGTGACATGGCCTGGGCCTTCCTCTTGGTAAGTCCCCCCAACCCCCGCCAGTTGCTAGGAGGGACTCGGGAAGCAGGGATCATACCACTTTGATCAGGTGCAGCCATTTTGTGATCTGAGCCTCAGATCTCTTTCCCCACCACCTGACTCATGCAACCTGTTGAACAGCTTCGCAGCTGTGCAGTAGCTGTGGTGGTAGAGTTTCACTTTCTTCTGCCTTGTGGCTGCTTTTACATCTGCATAGTAACTCAAACAGATCTTTTTTTCCTCCAGGGCCAGGTAACTAAATGATGCCAAGGAGTAGAAAACTACCACTGCCCTGTGGCTAAGCAAAAATGTGCATCCATTAACTGCTGCAGATCCAGATAGATGAGCAGCCATTAAGCTTAATCAGGCAGACACAGGTGAATGCTGAACAGTACGACTTTTTAAAATTGCACTGTGTTTAGACTAACTTGTTTGCTCATTTTTCTCTAAACATTTGGGAACAAAGAATGGCAAGGTGGTGCCAGCATGTTGGGGAGTTTATATGGGCAGTGTATGCAGGGAAAAGTAACTGGGCAAACAGGCTCAAGCAGCTTGCAAGCCATATGAACAACATGCTAAAGAACTGATTCCCCACTCATGATGGGAAAGCAAGACATGAGCTGAACTGACAGGTGCTGAAGAATTCCTAACCACAAAGGCGCTAAGGGTCTCTTCAAGCAGAGGAACATGTTGACACTTTCCCTTGGTTCCTAATGGGGAGACATAACAAGAGGACACCTCCCAGATGAAAGGCTGCAGATTTCTCTCATGTGGCTATACGTTGGAGTTGGACTTGTGCAGGAGATTTCCTAATGGGCTGAAGTTCCAAACAGCTGCATTGGCCCAAAGAAAGCCCAGATCCATGAAATATACTAAGACCAACCAAAATAATAAGTCAGTATTCTCCAGAACTCTTCATCAAGCTGGGTGTTAAACAGAGCCATCCTGTGACTAGAAAGAGATCTTGAAACTGCAGTGTTCCATTTCAGCCTGATATGTTTGGGAGATCCAGCTTGTGGCACGGTGTATGTGTACATTTGGGGGGGGGGGCTTAAATGGGAACATGGGGAAAGTCTTTCTGCATTCGCTTACAGGGCTTGAAAAGAAAACCAACACGCCAATGAAATCATGAACTTTTTTTTTCTTTGGGGCCTGAAAAATCAGCAAGACAATGTGGACTTAGAATCAAAGCCAGCTGACCTTCACTTGATGACCCTGCCGAGGGAAAATGAGCTCAAATATAAGACAGACGGGGAGAGAGAGAGAGAGAGAGAGAGAACAGTCTCCTGGCTTATTGTATTCTTTTCATATTTCCCAGGGGCATCAGCTGAAGCTGTTAACAAGTGGCTCACAAATGAATCCATTCCCCTTTCATCTTTTTTTCCCTCTGCCTTCTCCCCCCCTTTCTCACCGTTAATATAGATTTCCCTGCCGTTAGATCCCCTGCTAGTTTCTCACTGACTCAGCCTTTCCGCACAGAGTTTGTCATTTATTTCCTCATTTTCCTTTCTTCTCATTTTTTCCTCCTCCTTTCTCCACTACTCCCCAGAGCTCTTCATTTTCCCAAGTCGCCTTCTGAACCCTCGGATTTTGTTGCCCTCTTTTTGCCCCAGCCTGAGCAGATTTTCTGTTCCGCTTGCCAAAGCTTCCTTCCTATGGGGGGAAAAAATGGAAAAAAGAAACCTTTCACTGTGGAAACGGATGGCTGGCTGTAGCAGGCTTCTTTGGGGCCTTTGTTCATCTGCTCACGAACTCTACCCTTCCATGCTGGGTGCATATGGCTAGCCAATAGGTAGCTATCTGTCGCATGCCGCCTGCAGTAGCAAGGAAATTCTCAGAAGCACACGGCAAAAGATATTATTTGCTCCGGTATTCTTTGAAGCCTGGTTCTACAGCTCATTCGTCAAGGTGAGAAGCTGCAGAATTCTCATCTGGTATTTGCGAGAAGCTGAAAATAAAGTGTGGGACTTTGCTTTAATAGAGTTTGGTGTTTATGGGATGAGATCAGCTAGGAGCTGTGCCAGTGAATAAATAAGTCCCCGAGACGTGAAATGCTCGCCGACAGCGAAGAGAAACCTCGCTCTGGATGGAAAGGAGGGAGCGTCTGTTCTGTAGCACCCTGAAGTTACTTATTGAAAGCGAGGCAAACTTTGCTTAACATTCATTTTCTCGGTAGCGTAGGGTGGCTCTGAAACGAAATGGATTTTGGGGGGACAAAATGTGTAGTTCTCTCTTGTTCATAACTGTAAGGCATGCATAGCTAACAGAGAGCGCAGAGAGGGAGATCTATCCTTGTTTGTACTGTATATCTAGGTTTAGATAATACAAGCTGTGGCAGAATGTGCCTGCTCTGGCCTACAGGCCTTATTCCACCCGGCCCTCCTAGGTTTTTCTCAACACCTGGAGCGGCTTTTCTTCCACTCTTGGGCAATGCTCCCTCTAAGCTGTGGAGTCCTGTGAGCAAAAATTCCACTTTGTGAGCTACTGGCATTACAGTTGTGAGCAGGTGATTTGGCTACTGCATAAATTAATTTGCTCTGGAGCCATCCTTCCTGAGCTAAGACAAAAATGTGTGAGCCAGAGGCTAAAAAACTGTGAGCTAGCTCACACTAACTCAGCTTAGAGGGAACACTGCTCTTGGTTAACCTGCCACCACCACCTGACCTTTGTATGGAATTGCCCGCTGGGAGGATCAGGACTCCTCCAAGTTCTGAGGCCTTGCCTCTGTGTCTCTCACTGCCCAGTGCCAGGTCACCATGGAGACAGTTCACAGCCTTGTGTACCCCTGGAAGAGTAGCCACTTGCCAACTGCATGCCTTCTCCCTGCACTCCTTTTAAAATCGCATATCTGAGATGGTGGAGGTCTATGTGGTACAGAGAATCATAGAATCATAGAATGTTAGAGTTGGAAGGGATCTTGCAGGTCATCTAGTCCAACCCCCTGCACTTGGCAGGAGCATAGCCTGTACTCTGCAGGAGAACCACTACCAGAGTATTTATTAAAAAGAAAATATTTGCAAGCATACTTTTAGCATAGTACCAGATTGAGCAAGAGATTCCAAAAGAAATGGGTAAAATGCAAATCCTCTGTCCCTCTCTCTATACATGCCCTATCAGATGTTAAAATATAGGACAGGCTCCTTAGCTTAGGAGTTTTAGCTCTCTGCAGAGTTTTCACTACCGTGAAGCTTGCTCCAGCTCTTTAGGCGAGCACATGGTAAATGGCTGCCTTCCCAGTGGAGAGGTCTGCGTCCTCTCATGGACTCAGCACCCAAGGAAAAGAGACCTCCTTCCTACTGCAAGGAGTTTTTATCATATCTATTTCCTCTCCCACTGACCAGGTCACACCAGGTCATAGAATCATACAGTTGGAAGGGACCTTCTGGGTTATCTAGTCCAACCCCTTGCACAATGCAGGAAAATTATGAATACCTCCCCCCCCAAACACATCCACAGTGACCCCAGCTCCATGCCCAGAGTATGGCAAAAGAAAAAAAAAACCCTCCAGGATCACTGGACAAATTGGCCTGGAGAAAATTGCTTCCTGAGCTCAAAGCAGCTGTCAGCATTTCCCTGGGCATGTAAGAAAGGACCATGAATTAAGCATCGATGCAACCCTGCCTGCCCTCCCTCTCATGATCTGCCTAAGTTCACAGAATCAGCATTGCTCTCAGATGGCCATCTAGCCTCTGTTTAAAAAACTCCAAAGAAGGAGAGCCCACCACCTCCCGAGGAAGCCTATTCCACCGAGGAACCGCTTTGTCAGGAAGTTCTTCCTAATGTTTAGCCAAAAACTCCTTTAATTTAATTTCACCCCATTGGGTCTGGTCCGACCTTCCGGGGCAACAGAAAACAACTCCTCTATATGACAGCCCTTCAAGTACTCGATGACTGTTATCATATCACCTCTCAGTCATCTCCTCGCCAGGCCAAACATACCCAGCTCCTTCAAACTGTCCTCATAGGACCTGGTCTCCAGATCCCTCACCATCTTTGTTGCCCTCTTCTGGACATGTTTCAGCTTGTCTATATCCTTTTTAAACTGTGGTGCCCAAAACTGAACACAATACTCTAGGTGAAGTCTAACCATAGCAGAGTAAAGAGATACTACCACTTCACATGATCTAGACACTATATTTCTGTTGATACAGCCCAGAATGGCATTTGCCTTTTTAGCTACAGCGTCACATTGCTGAGTCATGTTCAACGTATGGTCTTCTAAGACCCCTAGATCATTTTCACACATACTACTGCCAAGACAAGTCTCCCCTATCCTATAATTATGCATTTGATTTTTCTTATCTAAATGTGCAACTTTACATTTATCCCCGTTGAAATTCATTTTATTTGTTTTAGCCCAGTTTTCCAACCCGTCAAGATCATCCTGTATCCTAACTCTGTCTACTATCATATTTGGTACCCCCTCCCAATTTAGTATCATCTGCAAACTTAATAAGCATTCCCTCTCTTCCTTCATCCAAATCATTCAAAAAGATGTTGAACAGAAGAAGAAGAGGAGATTGGATTTATACCCCACTCTTCACTACCCAAAGGAGTCTCAGAGCGGCTTACAAACTCCTTTCCCTTCCCCTCCCCACAACAGACACCCTGTGAGGTAGGTGGGGCTGAGAGAGCTCTGACAGAAACTGCTCTTTTTCAAGGACAGCTGTGCCAGGACTATGGCTTGCCCAAGGTCATCCAGCAGGTGCAAGTGGAGGAGTGGGGAATCAGACCAGGTTCTCCCAGATTAGAGTCCGCACATTTAATCACTACACCAAACAGGTCCCAGGACAGATCCTTGAGGCACTCGTTGTCCCTCCTCTCCAAGAGGATGAGGAACCATTAACAAGCACTCTCTGAGTGCAATCTGTCAACTAGTTACAGATATACCTAACAGTGGAACCTTATTAAAAGCCTTACTGAAATCAAGATATACTATGTCTACAGCATTCCCCTCATTCAGCAAGGTAGTAACTTTCTCAAAAAAAAGATAAGATTAGTCTGACATGACTTGTTCTTGAGAAACCCATGTTGGCTCTTAGTAACCCCTTCCATCATTTCTAAGTGCTCAAGGACTGACTGACTGATTTTTTGTTCTAATACTTTTCTTGGTATAAATGTCAAGCTGATTTGTCAGTAGTTACCCTGATCCTCCTTTCCACCCTTCTTGAAGATGGAGACATTTGCCCGCATCCAATCTTCTGATACCTCACAAGTTCTCAAAAATATTGTTTTAAGTATCTCTCGCTAGCCTAACCTCATACTGAGCTTTAGCTTTTCTAACACTCTCCCTACAAACACTGGTTATTTCTTTATATCCATCCTTGGTTATAAGGCCCTCCTTCAGTTCCCTAAATGAGTCTTTTCTATTTCTCAGATCTTTAGAAAGTTATTTATAGAGCCACCTTAGCTTTTTAGGCTCCTCCCATTTTTCCTTCTCATAGGAATCATTTGTTATTGTGCCTTCAATATTTCGCTTTTAAGAAACTCCCACCCCTCTTGAACTCCCTTCTCCTTACATATTTCTGACCATGGGATTCTACCCAGCATAACTTTTAAGTTTGTCAAAATTTGCTTTCCTGAAGTCCAACCTAAATGTCTGACTACATACAAATTTTCCCTTCCCCAAGACTGTAAATTCCAAAATTACATGGTCACTAATACCCAGGGTGCCCACTACTTTAATCTCATCAACCAGTTCTTTCCTGTCAGTGAGAATCAAGCCCAAGGTAGCAGATCCCCTAGTTTCCCTCTCCACTTTCTGGAAAATGAAGTTATCAGCAAGACAGGTCAGGAAATTATTGGACCTTTCATTTTTAGCAGAGTTGGACTTCCAACATATAGCTGGGTAATTGATATTCCCCATGACCTCTGTGCCCCATCCCTTGAGAGCCTTGAGAATTCCGTAATCTGTTCTAGGAGTGTCTCATCCAAGTCCTCTAGCTGCCTTGGTGGTCTATAGCAGACTTCCACCATAATATCACTATTATTTCCTACTCCTTTTATTTTTACCCAGAGACTCTCAGCTGAACTTCCATGCTCAGTTTCATATATTTCCTCACAAGTATATACCTCCTTTACACACAATGCTACTCCTCCCCCTTCCTTATTTGTCTGTCCCTTTTAAACAAGTTGTACCCCTCAATCCTAATATTCCAAAGAGCATAGTGGAGGTTTTGCTCATTTCAAACCTCCCCCCCCCCCAAAAAAAGCATTTCTTCAGACAAGCCACTACAGTGGAGATGAAGGTCATCACAGAATCAGGAGAAGGAGGAAGACTCCCCCGATTCATATTCATGATCTCCCAGACACCATTAATTGTAAATTTCCCTGCAGAAGGAATGCTACCACTTACATGCTGAGGTGTTCTTAGCTCTTCATTTCCATGAGGTTTCTGCAGAGTCCTCTGATGGATTCTGTCCACAGAAAGAAGGGTCAAAGGAACACATAGGAAAATGATGTAATTCTTCTTAAAGCAAGATCACAAACTCCAGGGAAACAGCAAAGTTAGCACAGAATATGTCCATATGTGCCCATGCACACATGTCACTTGATATACTGGAGAAGATTAATGGTGGACTGAAAAGCAATTCCTTCAACTGATAAGTACTTTATTAGCGAAATATGTAATATTAGATGTTTACGGTTTTTTCTGGCATAAAAGCCATACACGCATACATGTTCATCATATGTGAATTTACACATCATGTCCCCTTTGCACATATCCACAGGAGTAGCAAAGAAGCAGCCAGCAGCTCCTGAGGCATAAGAGTCATTTAACACATTACAGAGTAACAAATCTGGGATAGCCCCCAAAATGTATATTCAGCAGGGAGCTACAAATATTTATGTCCCCTTGATGAGAGCTCCTGCGTGATACACATTTCCAAACACCTGCTATTCACATTCATAATTTACATATCAGGGCGTACACTTTTAAATTCTTAGCAGTGTGCCTGAAAAACATAATGTACGAAGAAGTTTTTCTCCACACGGCACTGCCCCCTTGAGACAGGATCTCCATGTCATATTCTCCTCGCTTTTCCCTATCACGGGTAGGATCACCTACCTGTGTCATGATGTCGTCTTGACACATGGCTCCCTGCTTCTTACTTCCATATCACTGGCAGTTGATAGCACTGTGTGGGAAGTTAATGATGTGGTAATACAGGCAAGGGATGCATAGATTTCTTTCATTGCTCCTTGAGAGCCAGTGTGGTGGAGTGGTTAAAAGCGGAGGACTCTAATCTGGAGAACAAGGTTTGATTCCCCACTCCTCCACATGAAGCCTGCTTGGTGACCTCAGGCAGGGCCGGCCCCAGGTGTCTGGGCACCCTAGGCAGGACACTGTCGTTTGGCGCCCCTGCAGGCCCGGCGCCCTAGGCAAGCGCCTAACTCACCTAGTGGACGCGCCAGCAGTGACCTCAGGCCAGTTACAGTTCTCTCAGAGCTCTCAGTCCCATCTCCCTCATAAGGTGCCTGATTGTAAGCCGCTTTGAGACTCCTTAAGGTAGAGAAAAGTGGAGTATAAAAACCAACTCCTACTCCTCTTTTTCTTATTCGTTCTATGAGTTCGGTTTGACCTGCATTCCACTGCTCCTAAATTCTAATTTAACTAGAATTTCTAAAGTTAAGTCTAATCTCAGAGCACCCACAGAGTGTTCTACCATTTTCAGTTCATTCGTGTCCCTTTTATACATTACTGATGTATGCTCGCAATGCATTGATAAAACACTGCAAAAAAGCAATCTTGATGTGACCACACAAATAATTGCATCATAATTCTATTTGTGCAGTGTTTTGCTGATATGCTGATGCTTACCAGTGGTAAAACACCATGCAAAACAATAAAAATATACAATCACATTGCCATTGCTTTTTGCTGTGTTTTATCACTGCTCATGTACATATGCACACTGGCAAGCACCATGCAGAGAGTGCTAGCAGAATCATATGTGCAATTTTATCAAGGTCAATTGTCATCATGTTTTATCAATGCTTATATTGCGTATCAGAAATTCACATATGAGCAGAAGGAACTGAAAGCGGCAGCAAACTGTGCTTGTATAGCACTTTGTTTAAAACTTGGAAATTTTAAAATGACTAATGGAGGGATTCCTAATCCATCAGTTTCATTTCAGAAGCAAGATCACATAACTCTAAACTCCAAAATTCAGGTGACAATACTGGAACTAGGGTTGCCGGGTTCTCCCTGGCTACCACTGGAGGGGGGAGGTTTTGCCAGGTCTAGGTTGGGAAACTCCTTGAGATTTGTGGGTGGAGGACAGGGACCTCAGTGGGGTACAATGCCATGGAGTCGGCCCTCCAAAGCATCCATTTTCTCCAGGGAAACTAATTCCTACAGTTAGAAGATGAGCTGTAATTCCAGGGAGTCCCCAGGTACTACCAGGAGGCTGGCATCCCTATCTGGAACATAGATGGGAAGTAAGACTGGGGCAAATCCAAGAGACTCACATGGTGTAAATATTAAACATCTAGTTCCCTCCAGATTTTGAAGTGACATTTATGTGTATAAAACATGTGTCTAAAACATTATGTGTATAAAACATTTGGAGCAAACACCCCACCATCGCCTGTAATGCTTGGGGAGGACATTTGATACCTTTACAGAAGTACACTCAGATTTGCTGGCTTGTTATTTTAATAATTCCCTTCTTAAGGAGCACTCCTCTAGCTGGCCTCAGTGCCAGGAGACGCATAAATAGATTGCTTTCTCCCTCCATATTCATAACAGGCAGAAGTATGTGCCTGTTATGAGGGCTATATAATGAAGGGCAGACAATGGTGACCTCTCGGAGTATAAATGAGGCCCATTTAGCATACACATCGCTCCCTGGGCATCCATTTTGGTTCTCTATTACTGAACTGACTAGGCCTGACACCAACTCTTTCATTCTGTTTCCTGTTTGGGGATCGCTTGAGTGACTGAAGAGCTGAATGTACACTCCAAAATATCATTTACTTATTACAAACAAAGTGCAGAGCTTAAGGATTACAAATACCATCTGTGCCGTAACGCTACAGTCAGGCCTGATTTAGAAGTGATGCTGGGGCATGCATGAAAAAAAAACAACCATACTTCTGTGGGGCTGCATGCAGCTGGCATGACACACTTAATGCTACACCTGTAGGGGTCAGCAACCCAACTGCAACACAACATCAGACAGCAGAAAATCCGCAAAAGCAGGGCTTCCTGACAAGCCACATCACTTTTAAAGCAGGCTTAGGAAAGTGGGGAAATGCTGTATCCACAAAGGCAGCCTTGTTCACTCAGTGCAAGAAGGTTAAGAAACTAGACCTTTCCTGTGCCAGAACAGGTGCGGCAATGGCCTGCTACAAGGGCTGTATGAGTCTCTGCAGGAGCTCCTAGTAGAGGACCCTGACCCTTAGGGGGCAGAAGCATTCCCATGAGCTTGTGAAGGGACTGACAGAAATATAAATATGCAAAAACCCTCTGAAAAAAATGTTGCTAGTTGATTTTTCCCCCCAAATCTTTTTAGCTTCTCTCATCCACAGAGGAAGTGCTCTTGAAATTCTTGTGCAAATTCACTTTGCATTTCATTACAGACAGCATCATTAATCTATGGTCCTCCAGAACTCAAAAAGGGACTCAGGTTTCAGGTACGCAGCCATGTTGGCCAGCAACAGAAAAGCAAGGCTAGAGTTCAGTAGTGCCTTAAAGGCCTCTAAGATTTCTAAGGTATAAGTTTCCAAGAGTCAAAGCTCAGTCCCTGCTCTGCTCTGCCGTGGAAGCTGGCTGGGTAATCTTAGGCCAGTCAAATTCTCAGCCTAACCCACCTCATAGGCTTGCTGCGGGGATAAAATGGAGGAGAGAACAATGTAAGCCACATTGTGGAAAGGCAGAGGGGAGTCCACAAGCAATCTTAGAGACCAACAAGGGTATAACTTTTTGAGAGTCAAAGCTCCTTTCATCAGACACAAGCAGGAATGGAGGTCTGAGTCTTTTTATCCCAGTCCGAAGGTGTGAGAAAGGCAGGGTATACAAGTAAAGGAAGCAAACAAGTAAATTCATAAGTCCTAGTTAATTGGGGGGGGGTTAAAAATGCTCCAGATGTCCATTAAAAGTTAGCCCTTACATTTAATTCCAATGTCACTGCAGACAAAATTTAAGTAGAAATCCTTGACTGAAGATGCCCCCTAGGACTAGTCAAACCTTAAGTGATCAAACTATCACAGCTGAGGGATAGGCTCTTTGTTTTTGAAAGAAAAAAAAAAAGAATACAGGAGACTAATGTGTAAGGGAGACAGCTAGGCTAGAATTATTCTCCCCGAAAATCTAGGTTTCCATTATGCAAGGGGCGTGTGTACATATATATGTAGGAAGTCGAGTGTGCCTTCATGCAAATCTCTATCTTCAGCATAAAATGTTGCAGCTCAGATACAGCATGCCCTGCAGTAAGAAGAACCAGGCCTTAGACTGGTACCAGAGAAGGTGCAGATTGTCTAATTTTGCCTTCCTTTTAGGCAGCAGAAAAATCTCAGGACTGCATAACCCTTTAACTATCTTTTCATACAAGGAGGGAAAAACAGAACAAGTACTGAAAACTTCTCCAATGCCTGGGCAAAGTAGAGGTTCTAGCTCAGGTGTGTCACTAAGAATATTAAGGAGCCAGGGTGGAAATCTTTTTAGATTAGTTATTCTAAGGAAATATGCAAGGAAAGGAAATATGTTGCCAGATTCCTACCCCCATTAATAATGCTTCTTGTAATGCCCATATCTATCCAGAACTTGTCTCTTTCAAGGCCAGCCATGAGAATGGGGCATAGGGTTGCCAGGCTCTAGATGGGGCCTGAAGATCACATGGAATTAATTTGCTGAAGTTTTTAAATCTGTATGCTGCCCATATGAATAAGATCTTTACTGTTCCTTGGTTCATGGCCTAGTTACTTCCAGCTATTTAGGACTGTTGAACCTTATGAATGTATTGTAGTTCCTGCCTTTTTAATTGTTTTAATTATTTATTTGTCATACTTGGTTTTAATGGTTTGTAGCTTTTACTCCTGTGACCTGCCCTCAGTTCACTTGCAGGGACAGCAAGATATAAATCTAAAGTAAATAAATAAATAGATTACAACTGATCTCCAGGTTACCGTAATCCATTCCCTTGGAGAAAATGGCTGCTTTGGAGAGTGGACTCCCTGCTGAGGTTCCCCCCAAACCCCACCCTCACCAGGTTCCTCCCCCAAATCTCTAGGGATTTCCCAACCCAGAGCTGGCAATCCTAATTTGAAATGTAGAGCTTCCCTGGTTTATGCCTACATCCTGGGCCAGGAAAGTGGTGGGAACTGAGGGAAGGGAGGAGGCTAGAACAGGAGGCAACAGAAGGCCTTGCTCTGTTAACGAGGGAAAGGTACAAGGTCTAGATGACAAGCCAAAGGTTTCCCCCTGCCTGCCCATTGCCCATCCCTCTACTCTTCTGCATCTGAAGAAGGTTCGGAGGCCTGAGCATCTACAGGCGTTTCCCCCAAGGAGACAGGCAGACATAGTTGATACAATATTGATATAATAATATGCAGTTGCTGATTTTAAAAAATTAAAAGCCTCACCCCGTGGCAGGGGGAGGAAATGGCCACTGTGGGGGAAGTGGCTGTTCAGTAGGCAGAACTGGGAAAATCCAAATTTTCCCACCCAAATAGCAACTACCAAAAAGTCTGGTGCAAAAAGGATCTGGGAGAGACCAGGGAAAGCTAAGGAAGCCCCAAAAGTGCATGAATGTACCACAGTGCTGTGGGGAAGCTGGGAATAAACCACATTCCAAGAGCATCAAACCCAGGGCAAATGACCGTATGAAAACAGTCTCAGGGATACTTACTGGGCTACACACTCCAGCCTTGGGAGATATGGATCTGGAGGCAGTGCAAATGTTCCCAGGCTGATCCTTTCCACCCTCTGGCTCTTCTTCCCAGTGAAAAATGTTGACCGAGAAGTCTTTACTAGCAAAGGATTTCTTTGGCATGGCTGATAAACAAAGGGGAGGAAGGTTTGCATCCGTAAACACAACCTTGATCAGACTGCAACTAGGAAGAGTCCCCTTTGATTCCTCTTTCCTTCTGCAGTGATCTACGACATCTGCCTCATCCCCACTTCCCTGCTAATGAGCCCGCAGCAGAGCAGGAAAAGAAGCTGATCCCAACCAGGTTTTTTTCCCTCCTCCTTTTTTTAAAGCAAAGCTGAACTCTTCATCTGTCCTTGCCTCAGCTTCTAAATCTGGAAGTGACTGAAGCTGTAAAGAGCTCCCAAAATAAATCTTGTTAAAATCCTAGTTCTCACATACACAGAGATACACACACACACACACACCCCTTTCATAGAGACCTTCAGGTGAGATTTCTCACACCAAAACCCCAGCTCTGTTTATAAAATAAGGTGTGGGAACTCACAGCTTGAAACCCCCATCCCTTGATCCACAAGCCAGATTTCTTAGGAGGCCAGCTGCCCTCTACTCAGGTTCACAGGCAACTACTCTGCCATTCACGGAGGACCTAATGCATTTGTTTGGAAAGCCAGGATTCAGCTATTGGTTACTGAAGAATTGGGCAGAAAAGAAATTGTGGGTTTGGGAGTGGGTTTTTTTTTTTACCTGGACAGCTTGGGACCAGTTCCCTTGGTTGCTGGCGATCTATGTAAAATGGGTAAACCACAGGGTTAACCTCCCTCTCTACTCTGAAAGCCAGAGTAATTGAGATCTGAACCTGTCTATGTAGCCCCGCATCTCCATCTGCCTATCTCAGCCCTGGATTGCATTTGGGGGGGGGGTTCTGAAGAAAGACTACTCCATGATGTTCTCTGAGTGATGCTGTGTTATGAGTGATACTGCAGCCCAATGGAATCCTAGACAAATTGTACACAGAGAGACAGCACCTCTGTAGCTTCCTGAACTGAGAATCAGGCTATCTAGTGCCGGGGAGAAATGGAGTGCAGATGTTATCTCCATGAGAAATGTGTCCTCCAGCACAATGCTTTAGTGACCTAGGGACATTAATGTGTGGGGACTAAGTCCAAGCCACTCCCTGTTCCTGGTGGCCCAGCAACCAAGAAGCAAACCTGTACAGTGCTGCCTCTTCTTCTTGGCTCAGGTTGCCTAGGCTGGAAATTGAGGGAAACAGACAGTTCAGAGGCAAGGCTTATATACTGTAGATGAGACCCACATTGTACCCACCCATAGGACCCCTGTTAACAACAGAGGCTTAACAGCCATCCTGCTTCACAGGTAGAAAGCAGGTTCTATCACAGGGCACCAAGGGCCATATTTTACTCCTTCTCTAGTTTGGTGAATGGCAATAATTCTCTTCTATGGGAGAACATATTATGCTTGGGGACACCACTGACAGGAGAAGCCAAATCTTCTTCAAGCCTCTGGCACCACCAGTCATGAAACATCTGGTGTGCTCCTGGACACATGTAGCTCTCACCTGTGTTCTCTCTTGGTCATGCTCAAGGGTGAGCAAAATGCTGGGAAGGGCCCTTGAGAGAGAGAAATGGGAGCATCCTAAGGCCACACTGTTAATGACTGAATCTATACCAAAGTCACCAACTTTTTCTTTAATGACAGCTTCTTTTGAGTAATGAAAAACATCCTGAGCTACTCCCCCCACAGCATGTTGGCAAGTTTTGTTCTGCCCTAGAAACAAAGCTGTAAGTTAAAAATCCTATTAAATAAAAGCAATTTAAAAAGCAACAACTTAAGAGTCTTCTTCTAGGAGGTGCAAGAGCTATGCTCCAGTAGCCAGCAAGCCACCTGCCGGACACCCTAGTCTGTACTGTGGCTTTCCACCCCACTTACCCACCTTAGGCTTGCACAACAGAAACCCTGAAACTCATCTCAAACAGATACAGGGTTAACTTCTCACCACTCTCCAAGAAGCCAGGGGGTTGCCACCCCTCAAATGGGCCTGGAGATCTCCCAGAATTACAACTGAGTTACCCTGGAGAACACGGCTATTTTGGAAGGCGGGCTCTGGTATAACATCATACCCCACGGAGGTTCCTCGCCTCCCCAGGCCCCGCCCTCTCCAGGTTCCATCCCCGAATCTTCAGGAATTCCCTAACTCTAAGTCGGCAAGCGTGGAAGGAGGCGGGAGCGTCCCTTTCGCGGGAAAACATCTAAACGGAGTCACAGTAGGCGGGTGGGGGGAGATTCCTTCTGAAAGACAAAACGTGACCTGGGAAAGCTTCCTGGATATGGTTTCTCTTTTATCTTCTTATTTTGTTCAAAAGGGGCTTTCTTCTCAGCACGGAGAAAGTCGGGAGAAGAGGGTGAGAGAGAGAGAAGGTGAAAATAATTAAAGCAAACGTGCGGACTCTATCGACTACGCCTACATGGAATTCCCGGCCCAGCGTTATTTCCGGCCCCAAGAACCCCTCTCGGAAGCGGATGATCCCTCGCGCGAAGCCAGGCCCCCTCTAATGGCCAATGCCGCACGGGCGCCCTGACCTTGCGAGGAAGCGTTTAACTAGGGCGCCAAGTCTAATGGGCACCTCCTCCGCCGTAATTGCTTAATTAATACTCTGCGCAGGCAGTCGGCGGGCAAGAGAAAAGCGGGCAGGTGTGGGAGGCGAGCGGTCTTCACCGCGCGCGGCCCATTAGCAACTCACTTGGCGCGCCGCAGCGAGGAGAGAGCGAGGAGGGGTGCCAATGGAAAGCAATTCAACCAAATGTTACATTTACATGGCAGGGCTAGCGCCGTCTGAAAGGGGGGCAGCCAAGCGTGCCGGCCTGGCGAAGGCCCCAGATTGGCACGGCGTTCGTTCCAAACGCCGATGAAGGATATATGAGGCACGTCGGTGGCGCAACCACCACCCCTCTCTTCTCCCCCCCTACCCGAGATCCATCTGGCACTGCTGCGGTGGCTTTGCTGATAACGGGGCAGTGAGGAATCCCTTATTCAGGGGGTGGGGGAGGAAGAGGAGGGTCGCGTCTTGTAACCTCCTTATCATTGGATCGTCCCCAGTGAGCCATCTGAGGATGTGGAAGGGGTCCATCTGCAAGGCGTTGTTTGTCCGGAAGGGGAGTTAGAAATCATCCATGCTAACCAGGAGGCAAAGCTAGGATAGACTTTTCTTGAAATGAAATTCCTGTTTGCCAGGGTTTGGCCGGTCTTAGAAATGATGGTCACACAGGTTGCCTGGCTAATATCTTCTAACGCCAAGGAACTTTAGGATTATCTCTCTGGCTTTGACATCTCTCTATTTCCTATTCCCACTACTTGTCTGATGACAAAACTAAATGCAAGGGAAATAGCCCGTGCTATGGCTGAGCCAGAAGTAAATACGGCCAGATCAGGAGTGCTGCGGTGTGGGGCAGCTAAAACTACTGCCAGGTTTTGTGTATGTTTGTTTTTGTGAACATTAGGGACACTAACAAAAGCCAATTTGGCAATTATTCAGCAATCTTTGTGGAAATGACCATTTTGGAATGAATAAGGTGGAATGCATAGGGACTGGGGACTGGTTCTCCTGTTTAGTTCTTTTTTTAAAAAAAAACAACATCTGCCAGGAGTCTGGCAAAGGAAAGCAACATCAGTGCTGCTGTCCTGACCTAACACCCCCCCCCCATTTGCCCTTTAGAGAAAATATGCAAGTACCACTATGCATAACCAATGCTCTCTCTAAGCTGTGGAGCCCTGTGAGCAAAAAATCTACTTTGTGAGCTACTGGCATTCAAGTTGTGAGCAGGTGATTTGGCTACTGCATAAATTAGTTTGCTCTGAAGCCATCCTTCCTGAGCTAAGACAAAAATGTGTCAGCCAGAGGCTAAAGAACTGTGAGCTAGCTCACACTAACTCAGCTTAGAGGGAACACTGTGCATAACTATATTTTCTCTGTGGTGCAAGTAGCAGTTTTGGGAGAAGTGGCTGTTGAGATCAGAAACATGACTTGAAAGGAAAGGATTAAACTCCCCCTTCCCAAAAGGCACTTTCCTTACCTCATTCAGCCCCACACAAATGTCTTTCCCTTATAAAAAAAACCTACCTGGTTTGGATCTTTATTTCAATTGTCGTCACTCTCAGTTACTCTGATTGGCTGCCATTTTATTTATCGACATCCAATTCACCTTGTGACCCTGGATTGGCTGGGATTACCCATGTGGTCTATTCAAGGAGAAAGATAAGTGAAGAATAATGCAGTAGATGCAGTAGACAAGGGGACAGTGGCGGTGATCAACATTTTAAAAGGTGACTATTCGCATAAATGTTTTCGGGAAACAACAACTTTGCCAACATTTCTAGCTTTGACACACAACACACCCCAATCAGAACTCATGATGGTTGTAGTCATATTGTACCTCCAAGTGCCATCTGGGAAATATGCTAATGATTGCTTTTGCAACTGGCTGGTGGCAAAGCAAGAAATGGGAGAGAAAGGGCCATCCATTTCCAAACGAATATCACAACACACAACCCCTCAGCCAAGTTGCTGTCTCCTTTTGAAACGTCTACGAGTGATTTGGCTTGCTCTGAGTAAACTGGGTCCCGTTCCCACAGCTGGCAAGGGAAGCAGCAGCCGCAGCTGCTGTGCGGAAGGAAACTGCTTCTGACAATGAATAATGGGGTTTGTTTTTCTGGAAACATGGAGGCAGCGCTGCCAGTCAGAGCGACATTCTTCTCCTTGGGGAGGTGGGACCCATTGCAGGTTTTCCAAGCAAGGGAGGGGAATTCTTGGGAACAGCTCTGTTAGATGCGCTACATCCAGGCAGAGCGCTGGTTTCTAGGAATTGAAGCCGGGCCTGGGCACGGCCAGAGGTGCAAGCTGAAGGGCAAGAACCAAAGGGAACTTGGCCCTTGGTTTTTAACCCTTGGCTTGCAGCCTATGGCTTTGCATAAGCCGACCCAAGATGTCATTTATGGCATTTTTACTTTTTTTCCTGTTTGCTCATTTAAATTGCAATTTTGTAAGCCAGTTTGGGTCCCTATTGGGAAGAAAATGAGAGATTTACAAAGCCTCAACAAGAGAATGGGTATAGTGAATTTCTTCTCTGTGCTACAGAATGTCCAAAGGTCAGAATATTGATAAGGTTTCTTAAAAGCAGAAAAAACAAAGCTCTACCTAGCATCCAAACCAAGATGATACTAACCAGCATGGGTTTCTCAAGAACAAGGCATGTCAAACTAATCATATATCTTTTTTTGAGAAAGTTACTACCTTGCTGGATCAGGGGAATGCTGTTGACATAGTTTATCTTGATTTCAGGAAAGCTTTTGATAAGATTCCACATAATATTCTTGTTGACAAGTTGGTAAAATGTGGTTTGGATCCTGTTACTGTTAGCTGGATCTGTAACTGGTTGACAGATCGCACCCAAATAGTGCTTGTTAATGGTTCCTCATGCACTTGGAGAGGACTGACAAGTGGAGTGCCTCAGGGATCTGGCCTGGGACCTGTTCTGTTCAACATCTTTATAAATGATTCACATGAAGGAATAGAGGGAATGCTTATTAAATCTGGAAGTGATACTGAATTGGAAGGGGTAGCAAATATGGTAGAAGACAGAGTCAGGATATAGGGTGGTGATATTGACAGGCTGGAAAACTGGGCTAAAGCAAATAAAATTAATTTCAGTGGAGGTAAATGTAAAGTTCTGCATTTAGGTAGGAAAAAATCAAATGCATAACTGTAGGATGGAGGAGACTTTTCTTGGCAGTAGCATGTGCAAAAAGGATCTAGGGGTCTTAGTAGACCATACACTGAACATGCATCAGCAGTGCAAATGCAATTCTAGGCTGTATCAACAGAAGTATAGTGTCCAGATTACAGGAAGTGAGGGTATTGCTTTACTCTGCTCTGGTTAGACCTCACCTAGAGTATGGTGGTCAGTTTTGGGCACCACAATCAAGAAGGATATAGACAAGTTGGAACATCTCCAGAGGAGGGCAACAAAGATAGTGAGGGGTCTGGAGACTAAGTCTTATGAGGAAAGTTTGAAGGATCTGGGTACATTTAGTCTGGAGAAGAGACGCTGAGAGATTATAATTATAACCATCTTCAAATACTTGAAAGACTGTCATATGGAGAGTTGTCTTGTGTTGCCCCAGAAGATTGGGCCGGAATCAACAGGTTGAAATTAAAAGAGCTTTTGGCTAAACATTAGGAAGAACTTCCTGACAAAAGTGATTCCTCAGTGGAACAGGCTTCCTCAGGAGGTGGTGGGCTCTATTCCTTGGGAGGTTTTTAAACAGAGGCTAGATGGCCATCTGACAGCAATGCTGATTCTGTGAACTTAGGCAGATCATAAGAGGGAGGACAGGAAGGAAATCAGTGCTTAGTTCTTATGGCCCTTTCTTACACGCCCAGGCAAATGCTGGTCACCACTTTGGGGTCAGGAAGCAATTGTTCTCCAAGCCAGTTTGGCTGGAGATCCTGCAGGTTTTTTTGTCATCTTCTGGGCATGGAGCAGGGGTCACTGGGTGTGGGGGGAGGTATTTGTGAAATACCTGCATTCTGCAGGGAGTTGGGACTAGATGACCCTGGAGGTCCCTTCCATCTCTGTGTTTCTAATCACTGCTAGCTGAATGGAGTGAGTTCAAAAGCGGGCTAACACACTGCTACCAATGGCTCATGCCTCTGTAAAGAGGCCCACGTGGCTTGAAAGCAATCAACAAGTTATCCCATTTCTTTTTTCTTCAAGGTCTATACCCACTAATAATTGGTTGGACTGGCATGCTGATTGATTGTAGCTTTCCCTGCCGTTGAGTCCTGGCTTTGAGGGGCTTACAGAACTAGGCAGGGGGCAATTATCCAGGTAATGGATTAGTTGTAGAGAAATAGTTTCTATGAAATTAGTTCTAATTGGCTTCAACGGCTGTGTTAATTAGACTGTAGTGTTTATTATCCGAGTGCCTAGCACTCGGGCTATGTCTCCCTTAGCTGGGAGGAGGCTTGTGTCATGAAAAGAGTTCTTCCAGATTCAACCTGAGTGGTAATTTGCCTGCTGTTCAACAGTGACTGCACCCCTTCCCTGTGCAGACCCAGTTGTTGACCAATAAGAAAGATGGCATGCATGCTTTCTGTCTCAGTGGACATGAGAGCAAAAAATGTCTGTCCATGCTCCAACAGTTTAATGGTTTAAAAATCACAAGCATAGGAAGGTTTCTTGTAAATGCTTTCACCAATTCAGCCAATGACAATGAACTAGACAGAGAACATTTCTGCAGCTCCCAGGGTTTTATTTGTCAGTGCATGGAAACCCAGTTCAAATTGGGACCACTGCAGCAGAAGGGGAGGTGGGATTCAGTCTTGTAATCCTGCTGTTTTGCCAACACGAAACAGCCTCCGTGCCCTGTTGGGGAAACTTGTGTGTATCCCTGTCAGTGCTTGTGAGTTTTCCCAACAGGAAAACAGTGGCTCTCTCAGTCTATTTCAGGTTAAGAAAATGGCATGGGGGAAGCCTGAACCACCCTCTTCTCTCAAGCTGTGGTCCCAGTGCAAATCAGGTCCCCACATATCTGATAATTACATTGGGGGGGGGGAAATACCGAGGGCTGTAGAGACCTGTATGCCTGGTTAAACCCAATAGAGACCCTCTGGAACCACTTCCAACTTCTCAGGGTGGGACTGCTCCCAGAGCAGAACCTCATGTCTTCTCAATCTAGTAAACATTTTTATTAAGCGAGCACCAGCCAACTTATGTCTTCTGGGAATGGTTCTGTTTTCCAGGCAGTGATCTGTGCCTGGAAGCCTGTTTGCCTCATTGAACCCAATTCTCTCACAAGTGGTCCAGCTTCATCATCAGCTTGGCACCACCGAGCATTAAAGTTTTTCACAATAATGGAAGTAGGCTAGGCTGGCCAAGCAGTGCATACATGCTGCGCACAAACTGCTAGGAGGCAACACTTTGCTTTACAAACTGAGTTGTCTACAAAACTAGGGCTAAAAGTTGGTAGTTCTGCAAGGAGCAGAGAAAATTGGTTCTGGGGGCAGGTTTAGGGTGCGAGCCAGATTTAGCATTGGATGTACCCAGGTTTCCCAGTCTCCACATGGTGGCTGGAGATTTCCTGGAATTATAACTGGTCTCTTGAGTTACAGAGTTCAGTTCCCCTGGAGAAAATGGCTGTTTTGGAGGGTGGTGGCATTAGACCCTGCTGAGATCTTTCCCTCCCCTCCCCAGACCCCACCCTCCCCAGCTCTACCACCTAAATCTCCAGGAATTTTCCAACCCAGAGCTGACAACCCTAGATCCACTCCAGTTCTCTGCTGGTGAAGAAGGAAAGAGGGGTCCCTTTTGATCACCAAAAAAGGGAACCAATGGACAAAAATCATGTGACCTGGGGCATGAGTAAGGAGAGGGACTGGGTGGGATTGAGTAAAAATCTGGCTAGATCCAACCTGCAGGTTTCCAAGTAGACCAGTACTAAACCTTTTTTTTTTTTTTGCTTTAATGGGGGGAAAAACTACTATGCCAACCCACAAGTTTCAGAAGCCAGTGTAGGACAGACTACCGCAGAGCAAAGAAATATCGCATACTGCCAGGGAGAAAAGCTTTCTGAAGGTGGTCCCTATTTTCCATTATGGAAAATGGGATGATGTGCTCTGACATGGCGTATGCCTGAGGTAAAGGCAAACAACTCTCTGCCGTGTGCTCTCTCATCTGCATAACAAGAGCCCTGCTGGATTAGACCAGTGGCCCTTCCAGTCCCGCATCCTGGTTCACACAGCAGCCAGCCAGTTGCCCTGGATGATCAGGGAACAGAGCACAGAGACCAGGGCCCTTCCTTGATGTTGCTTCCTAGCACTGATATTCAGAAGTTTTGTTGCCTCTGTAAATTTAAAAGGATGTCTCTATGTCATTGATCAGCCAAGAGACAGAAATGGCTTGACAACCGTTCTGGCAGCTGGTTCATTCCAAGCAGAAAACTGTGAACCCTACAATGTCTTTTGAAGTTTGCCTTGATTTCTAAAATTGAAGAATTTGGGAGGTGGGGAAGCGAGTCAGCAATAGAATTCCTCATGCTTGGCTAGGGAGACGTGCAGCCATCTTTGAAGTAACTGTCTGGAGGGAAGGGTCCTGGATCAAAGCCTCTACGATGGTTCAGACGAGTTTCCCAAGTAACACCCTCCGTCTCCTCATCAGGAAGTGGGTGGGAGTTGATCAAAGAGATTTTTTTTCCTGGAAGACAAAATTAACTCTTGTTAATAGGGGTCAAACAGTGCGAAATGCCTTAATTGAGTTTGCTCATTCAATTCATGCCATTGAGGCCATTGTGGTAATTTCCTAAGAGGTTTCCATTTTTGAAGTCTGTATTGAAGCTCTTTGAAGGCAAAACCTGCCCCAAGTATAGAGGAGGGAACCTCCTGTCTTGAACAATTTTGCTAAGCACATAAAATCTCTTGGGGCTTTTCCTTGACTCTTCTCAGATGCATTATCTCAATAGGAACCTCCAAATTAGTTCCAAATGTTGCTTTAGGCAAAATCTAGTGATACCCCAGATGTGTGCATTACTTCCTAGAGAAGTAAACTCATCAAAACTCATTTTGGCCTTCCTTGAGATCCTACAGTCAAAAAGGAATTCCCAGTGCCACTTCAGTCGAAATTTTAGCGGCAATACTGATCCAATACTGGTTCACCAGTGCTGGTATCATTAGCTGGAACTAGTTCCTTTGTCCTACTTTACACAAGAGAGTACTGGGTTAAATTCTTGTCCTGTCTGAGCTTTAATTCCACTTTTGCAATTTTGATGTCCATGAAATATTTGAGGCTTCCTTACTTAGCTCAAACAAGGCTTCATCAAAGCATGGCTTCCAGTGTTGGTGTTATCACCTTTGTATGTATTGTTCTTGCTTGATAGCCATACTGAGCATAAACATGGTAGCACCCATACAGAAGAACTTACCTGGAGAACCAGGTTTCATTTCCCAATCTACGACATACAGCCAGCTAGGAGACCTTGGGTCAGTCACAGTTCTCTCAGAGCTGTTCTCTCAAGAGCAGTTCTCTCAGAGCTCTCAAAACCCACCAACCTCACAGGGTGTCCGTCATGGGGAGAGGAAGGGAAGTAGATTGTAAGTCGCTCTGAGACTCTGAGTGAAGGGGGGGTATAAATCCAACTCTTCCTCCTCCTCATTACATTGGAGTTATTTGTGTCATACTGTTGAGTTAGAAGGTGGTACAATATATTGCAGCACTGAAAGGCACAGAACCATTATTGGGTCCCTGTTGGTTAAGGATTAGCAGAATTATATGCCACGACCACAGCAGTAACCCAACTGCAGCATCTTACTTTCTCCTGTGTAAGGAATTGGTTGTCATTCATTCCGAAATGAATTGCATTGGGAATGGTTGAAATGAATCCAGTGACAGGCTGGGGATGGGAGTGAGTCCTGCTCTGTGAAGGGGCCATCGCTCAATGGTAGAGGCCATTCTTTGCATACAGAAGTTCTCTGGTCCAATTCCTGGCATCTCCATTCAATAGATTTTTGCTAGCTGAGCTGGAATGGATCTCTGCCTTTGCATGGAGCACCCCTGCTAGTCATAGAATCGTAGAATTTAAAAAGTTGGAATGGTCCTAGAGACCATCCAGTCCAACTTCCTGCACCATGCAGGATGACCTAAAGCATCCCTGATAAATAATCCTCCAGTCTCTACTTAAACCCCTGACTGGGCTAGATGGACCAGTGGTCTAATTCAGTGCAAGTTTTGCTCATGTGTGTTTGTACTACTCTACACTCAGAGAGGATGAAACTTCTGTAATTTTTACTAAGGGTCGAGCTTGACAACATGCCATGTCTGCAGTTCCATGTTTGGAGCTTCCAACTTTTTTATTCTTTGTAAAGACTAGCCACATGAACCTATGGAGCTGCTTTATACTTGAGTCCGACTATTGGTCTATCAAAGTCAGTACTGCCTACTGTCACTGGCAGCAGCTTTCCAGAGTCTTCACATCATCTGCTACATGATCCTTTCAACCGAAGATGCTGGGGGTTGAACCTGGGCCCTTCTGCATGCAAAGCAGAGGCTCTGCAACTGAGTTGCAGACCCACCCCATCTCATCATAGGACCCCAGTTTGAATCAGGAATATGGGGGTAGGGCAGGTAACCATTTTCTTCTTTTCCATCTTCTGAACCTGAAACAGTGCCACAAAACTGGTATTTGCCCCACTGGGGGAAAAGATAAGGCAATATAAAATTGTTAGTATTATTTGCCCCACATAACACAATTTGTGGGCCATTCCATCATGCCCCAGCACTGCTCAAAAAAGAAATGACTGAAAGCCCCAAATGTGCAACTCCCAACAGCATCTCATTTTGTTTTCCTCGCTTAACAAGATGGAATGAGAAGTTCTGCTGCAGAACCTTCTTCGGAACCTTGCAGTCTTTTTAGAATTCAGTGTTCAGGTCTGCTCCATCTGGCATCGCCACCAACCAGCTCTTCCAGCTTTAATGAGTAGATTAATCAGCTACCTCTTTAGCTGATTAATTGGTAGGCACCTATCTTAATCAGTAAGGATGGATTTGTTGGTAGGTCTAGTTTATTTTCTGAAGCTCTTTTTGCTTCTGATGTGTCATTGCTATGGTGGGGAATTTTAAAAAGAAGGAGGTTAAAAGGAGATGGATCTTTTCCAGCAAAAGAGCAATAGAGGTAGATCTTTCGTTTTGCTACCATTTGTTTTCCTCAGTAGCTTTTAAAAGCCCACTTTTGTTGGCGTTTTGGTGATATGCTCATTTGTTTAGATTTAATCAATTAGATGATGAGTTGGTTGACCAAAAAGCAGGCAGGCCTCTAAAAATTCTTTACATGATTGACTGCTCTTGAAATGACTTTTCCCAGAACTGTGCCAGAAAGAGCCATTTCTAGTCCTTTTCTCTGCAGTGGAATGGCTTTACAGTAGGGTTCTCGCACACTACTGACAGACCAAACCAGCTCCAGCAGCAGAGGCTGTGGGGGAGAGAACATGGAAAAAGCAAAAGTGTAATGCAATAGACCCAACAAGCCTCAACAAATATCCAAACTTTAGCTTGGCAAAGAACGGAGCTAGCTGTATTCCTGCAATATTTGTGAAAAGATTATCACTGATTGGATTTGGCTGTTTAAATTTTCCAGGTTGATGGGTCTTAGCAAAACAAACCACAAAGAAGAAACGAAATAGAGATTGCAAATGCAAGCTAACTAACACGCTTCAAAGATAGGGTCTAGTAATTAAATACTAACAATGGATTGTTCATATATTCCGATCTGTTCCCCTTCAGTTTCAGAGTGCTGAGATGCTGGTGATTTTCAACCTACTCTGTCATGCTGATGAAGGCAAAGACAACATATGTTTCTTCTGCCACTGTGTCCATCCAGTAATACCGTCCTTCCTGGAGAGAAAACTTCAGAAGGTGATGCTAGATGACTTCTGTTCTCTGTGTTGATGACACCCAACTCCTTCTCCATTCTGTCTAGTTCCAAAGAGGTGGTCAAGATTTTGAGTCAGTGCTTGGAGGCAGTGCTGGATAAGACCAATCCAGACGGGCAAGACAGAAGTGTTGTGAATCAGAGTTACATAGAAATAGGTGTACAACCAAGTCAGGATGGGGTTGCATTGTACTGCCCTTGAAAGATCAGGTTCTCAGAACAACAATATTCTTGGACTTCATTATCTCAGGTGGCACAGGTAGCTCAGAGTGCTTTTTACCAACTTAGGCTGCCAGCTGTACCTGTTCCTGGAGAAAGTAGACACGAACTTTCGTAACATCCAGACTAGACTACATGGGGCTGCCTTTGAAGATGGTTCAGAAACTTCAGTTGGTTCAAAGTGTGGCAACTGGAGTCTTCAACAGGATCTTCTGCAAAGCTGGCACTTTTCCAGCTGGGGTCATCTTCAGTTTGTTCCTAATTCAAGCTCTGGTATGAAGTTCTAAATAGTTTTGGGTCCATAGTAACTAGAAGGACCCTTGCCATCCATATCACACTGCCCAGCTTTGAGGTCTGCCTGCAGGAACCCCCATATAGCAAGGTTCAGCTTTTTGGGGAGAGGGGGCATTCAAGGGAGGTTCTTTTTCAGCAGATATTCCCACCCGCTGGAAGTGTAATTGGTTGGTGCAATCTTTGCAGGACTTCCAGCATAAGATGAAAGCATCTTTATTCTGGAATACTTTTGAATGCTTTTCTTTGACATTAACATTAATGTGATTGGTTCTGTGGTGTTTTTAGCTTTTAATTCTATTTTAGAGTTTTATGTTTATCACCACTGCATACTTCTTGGGTAAACAGAAAGACAGCATATAAGCTAGTGCATATTTATTGGCGTGGACTTTTACCCATGAAACTTAATCCATAATAGGTATCTTATTCTTTAAGGTGCCACAACACTTTCCTTTTTTAAAAAAGTCATTACTAACCTGCTAACAACCCTGTTAGCCCCAACTGAGTAGTGGGATTGTGCCTCTGGAGTCAGACTGAGTACATGGCCATTTCTACACTGGCAGCCCTCACAAGCATCTGAAAGATGCCCAGGTACAGCCCCTGGGATCTTCTTTCCTAGGTCTAAGCAGACTTGGTTCTGTAGGAGGCTGCCTCAGTGGGCACTTTTTCAAAGCCCTCTTGGAATAACTGGTGATGACATCTCTGTCCTCGGGCAGATCAATAGTGAAACTTTCTCTCAGAAATAGAGCAGGCAGCACACTGAGCCTGGATCTCTTTGGCAAATGAAAAGGCAGAAGAAGGGATTTGCTCCATGCGCTGAGTGTCAGAACAATTTGTCACAGGCTGCAAGAGTGAAATGCATAGGGCCAGACACCTGCGCTAGCCAACCCAGGCTAATTCCTGCAATCCCCACAAAAGCCTGACCTGTCCCTCTTGACCAAGGATGGCACCAGTCCCAGGCAAATCCCACATGCACAAGCTCACAACATTTTTTTTTCCAGCAGTATCCTAAAACTCTTGGTCAAGCTGAGTCAGTGATTTATCCAGGACAGGTAGCAGGAAAAGGCAGCTTTCTTTTGTCAATGGGGGCCACTGGAGCATTGCCATCAAAATTCGAAAAAGAAACCGACTGTTGAGCCATCCTGAAACGTTGCCACTTCCAAATTCTGATTTGAAAATATTGGCGACAGTTCTGAAAATGGTGGAAGCTTTTGATGGATCTGATTGTGAGTCGTGCTTGCATGAATAATAGTGTGTCTCAGCACTGGCATTTCAGCCTTTATGCAGCAAACCATCTTGATAGTTTAACCCGCAGCTCTCATGTCCACCTGCCAGGGTGGCATACCATCTTTTGCTGATGCTAGCTGCCATGGATTATCCACCTGTGACCTTGGGCCCTTGTTGTTTCTCCTAATCCCCTGCTTCCCCTGCCCACCAGCAAAGGTCTTTGATGTACTTCTTGCTGCTGACCCTACCTTCCGGATATTACCCACTGCAATTCTGCAAATTTTTAATGTCCTGTAAACTTACCATAAATGATTATAATAACAATATCTGCAATCAGCTTGGAGAATCCAGTTGATAAAGAATGCTGCAGCTAATTTTTTATCAGGAGTATGCATAGTACACCCATTCTGCAGCCACTCCATTGGCTGCCTATCAGCTACTGGGTTTAATTCAAGGTACTAGCCATCACATATATAGCCCTTCATGGCCTTGGACCAGCATATCTGTAGAGCCATCTCTCCTCCTATGCTCCACTGCAACAACTTCACTCATCTGAGCAGGGCCTTCTGCAGGTACCATCCTGCAAATGGGCAAGGTCCACACATGCCTATATACCTGCATTCTGTGTAGTGGTCCCCACCTTGTGGAATGCCCTGCCTGAGGAGGTCAATTTGGTGTAGTGGTTAAGTGTGTGGACTTTAATCTGGGAGAATCGGGTTTGATTCCCCACTCCTCCACTTGCAGCTGCCGGATGACCTTGGGCAAGCCATAGTTCTGACAAGAGCTGTCCTTGAAAGGGCAGTTCTGGAAAGAGCTCTTTCAGCCCCACCTACCTCACAGGGTGTCTGTTGTGAGGAGGGGAAGGGAAAGGAGTTTATAAGCTGCTCTGAGACTCTGAGTAAAGGGCAGGGTATAAAGCCAATCTCCTCCTCCTCCTCCTCCTCCTCCCCCCTCTTCCTCTTCAAGGTTCACATGCTTCTGACATTCTGCAAACCACATAAAACAGAATTATTCAAGAAGGCATTTTCATAAAGATGATAGCATTATATTTATAACAGATTGGTTCAGGAGATGTTCTGAGGAATGGAACAGGTCTGTAGATTTTATTACTATGAATGATATGTGTTGTCTGTTGCTGTATGTATTGTCTTGTTCTTAGTGCATTGTATTTCTGTTATGTCATATCATTTGCTGCTTGTTTAACATGTCATGTTACTTATGCTTCAGTCAGATTTCTGCTTTGTTTCAGATTTCTGCAACCCCAGTCCTATTGCACTGCTGATTGCATCTATTTACATCATGTAATTCCCCAAATCTCAGTGAGAAAGGCAGACTGTAAATAAAATAAATAAATGAAATGCCCTTCTTGAGAAAAGTGGCCTTTTTGTTTCTACCATTGAGGAAGCCTCGTTACTTGATGGAGTAACTGGAGGACGTAAGGTACGAAAGGTTGATAACCAGTAGCTAGAATACACCTTATGCAGACAACTCTGAAGCTATCTTATATTGAATCAGAACTTTAGTTTAACTGCCCAGTATCACCTGCCTTGACTGGCTGGGATGGGGGGGGAGAGCATGAGAGAGAAATCTTTCCAAACAATACTGCCTAATTTGCTGTATCCAGAGATTCTGAAGATTTAATTTACAATCTTGAGTGTGCAAAGC
Source organism: Gekko gecko (assembly GCA_029375565.1). Taxonomy (NCBI): domain Eukaryota; kingdom Metazoa; phylum Chordata; class Lepidosauria; order Squamata; family Gekkonidae; genus Gekko; species Gekko gecko. Next base: position 50,193,178 of record JAPDNY010000012.1, on the reverse strand, counting down.
TTGTTCTCTATTAAACAGCAAACTGTGTTAACGTAGCCATCTCCCTCACATTACAGATTTCCATCTGCAGGAGTTTTTAACTTGACTGGTAGCAGAGGTATTCAAATGTGCAATTTTCTCACCTACAGAGTGAAGTAGAGGGTGGGGTGCCGGATGGTGATCCTTTGAGGGAAAAGCACAGAATCAGAGTTTCTCTCTATCATAGTTCCTGCATTCCATGGGTAAGGGTTCTAAACAGTGGGGTTCCCAAACAGAGCTATGGGGAGTCCTGACCCACATTTGGCTCCTGCATGCCTAGACTGGTACTGCTCTGGAGAAGCCGTAAGAAAATATACAATGCTCTACTGAAGTGAGTCTGAGGTCTAGTTCTCTTTTTCCAACAGGGTTCAGCCATAGGCATCCAGGACCTCACTAGGAGAATGGGAAGATAAGTATCGTCATGTGTTCCTAGCATCTGCTATTCAAAAGTATTCTCCCTCTTTAGGGGGAGGTTCACAAGAACATAGGAAGAACCATGCTGGATCTGACCATCGGGCCGTCTAGTCCAGCATCTTGTCTCATACTGTGGCCAACCAGGTCCTCTGGAGGGCCAACAACAGAACACAGAGGGTGAGACCTTCCCCTGATGTTGCCTTCTGTCTCTGGAATTCAGAGGTTTAGTGCCTCGGAATGTGGATGTTCCCCTTAGTCGCCATGCCTAGTAGCCACTGATAGACCTACCCTCCATTTAGCTATCGTGGCCTTAGTTCCCAAAGCTGTTCCACAGAAGTCCATGCTTTTCCACAAGTCCTCGTCTTATGGGCAAAGTGGCAAGCTGACTTCCTCCTATGCATAGCTTACACCAGAGGCATCAAACTCATTTGTTACAAGGGCTGGATCTGACATAAATGTCACTTTGTTGGGCGAGGCTCTGTGTGCCATAAAATGTAATGCCAAGGTACCATATAGACTTTATAAAGGATACAGGCAAACCTAGTTAATGATAATATGTTTTACTCAAAATACAAACATGCTTAAAACATTAACACTCTTACAGCATTTCCTTACAGTATCTCCTTGATGCCCACCCTTCCACCTCCACCACCCATTATGCATTAGTACTGGGACAGGATACAGGGAAATAATGCACAGCCTGGTTCATCTGGCAGTAAAGGTAATCGTTGCTCACGGGCCAGATAAGAGCCCTGGACAGGCCAGTTCTGGCCTGTGGGCTGTATGTTTGACACCCCTGTCTTACACCATAGATGTCTGGAAGCCTGTCCCCAGGGTGGGGGAGGATAATGAGCAATGCTGTGAAGGCACTGAAGGACGATGTGTCAGCAGCATCCCTCACAAAGGCTGTTAAGAGGAAAGGTTTTATTCCACGGGGCTTAATTTTGTGCCTAAACCAAGCACAGCACAGTGCTGTGTAAAGGAATAAGAAGCCACAGAGACTGAAAGCTGTCTCCATCATACGTGACAACATTTCGATTTAAACATCAGCGAAAGAGACTTTTAAAAACTGATATGAGCTGTGTAGAGGAAGGGAATGTGCCCAGCTGGGTTTCCCCTGCAGCCTTTCCCTATAAGGTTTGCACATGTGAGGCTGGAGAGGGGCAAATGCCTGAGGCAGAAAATCCATATGGCAGCCCCATTACCAATGGTTGATAGGAGGTGGGAGCCACCAGGAAGTTCATCTGCACAGGCCTCACTGAAATAAATGGGAACTGCACAAGAGTATTGTTGTCACTCATGTCAGAAGGGCTGACACCATGGCTGTGAGGGGACAGCTTTGTCTTCCAGTGGGCTACGTGAATGGCACTCCAAATCTGCCACCTGAGGTAAAAGTTTCTTTCATGGTAGGGCTGCCTCTGAAGGCCGCACAACATGTGAAAAGGCCAGCCATGTTTGTTTATTCGGGAACCCCCCCCACCCCCTGCTTTCATAGCTAAAACATTAGGTAAGGATCTACTATGTAGAACAAAACGTATATTCAGGATCTAACAGGCCTACCTCATGATCTGTGTTTTCAAGGATTTCCCTCGTCTGTATGACTCCCTGCTGCTTCCGAAGCCCAACTGGGAGACAGAGTTGCCAGATCTCCTTCTGTGGTGGGAAATATATTGTTTCCCACTGCCACTCCAAGCAGGGTGGCCGCTCCTTGGGGTTGCCAGCTGCATGCCAATGCCTGCCCCTAAATGCTCCCCGAGGTTGCCAGCCATCATAGGATGCTCTAGGATTTGCAAAAATCAATAAGAATTTACCACAGAGTCTTGCAAATCCTAGAGCATTCCATGATTTCACTTCCAGTTTTCACCTCAAGTGATGTCAGTGTTGCCAGCATGTTAAGGATGCCAACTGCCAGGTGGTGGCTGGTGATCTCCCACTATTACAACTGCTCTCCACACAACAGAGATCAGTTCACCTGAAGAAAATGGCAGAAGGTGGATTCTGTGGCATTATACCCCATTAATGCCCCTCTTCTCCCCAACTCCCACCCTCCTCAGGGTCCACCTCCCAAATCTCCAGGTATATCCCAACCCACAACTGGCAATCCTATGGCAGATATCCCCTCCCCACCCCCATTTTCTCCTGCCTGTGCTTTGGGTACCAGCATGCAACTAACCAGGATGCTGGGAGGTCTCCACTACAGCAGGTAACCTGGCAATCCTACTTCCTACCCACCAGATTACCTGCCTTTATCAACCCTCCTCGTATTCAGCCTTCCCTTCTGCCAGCCTCTCCCTGGGCAAAATCTGGTCCAGCTGGACGGTGTTGACTGGGCCAAGCTGAGCCAAGCTGCAGGTGAGGTCTGGGCCTAGTTGTGTGGATAATGAGTAGGGTTGCCAGTCTCCAGGTGGTAGCAACCCTATGTGAACTGGACACCCACAGATTGCTAACCAGCCCCTGTGTTCTCTCAGGGAAGCAAGCTCAGGCTGAAAAGCCAGCCATCTCTTGGTTCTGCCAAGCTCTGCTTGGAACCCACTCATAGGTTCTGCCTTTCTTGGCCCCACCAAAGAAGGAGGGCAGTATTTTTGAAAAGAAAAGTTGGCTGTTCAAAGGCCCTGTGCTTTGATGCAGTTGTTTGGGAGTTCTTTCGTAGGGACAGTGAATGTACTGAGTCAGTCCCTTAGGTACTGTGGGCAGTGTTGTGTCTTCTTTGACTTGCAGCAGCTCTCCAGGGTCTAAGGGAGAGCTCTTTCACACCACTTACAGGAGATGCAGGGAACTGAACCCGGGATTTTCTGCATGGCAAGCAGATTTTCTGCCACTCAGCCAGAGCTTGTCCTCTAAAGGATAAATCTTTTACCTCCAGATCTATCTTGAGCTGCATGTCTCTAGCCTTGCCATAACCTTTGTTTTTGAACACCTTTAGGTGATCACTTCTGAAAAGATAAGACTTGTGGCTCATCATATAAGTGAAGGGGGGAAGCCATATTGGTGATTCAGTTTTGCCCATTCAACTATAGTGTTTGCAAGAGGGTTAGTGTGTAACAAACAAACAGGAGTGGGGCAGGTACAGGGAGCTGAAGCTTTTCAAAAGAACATAATAAGAACCCTGCTGGATCAGACCAGTGGGCCATCTCGCCTAGCATGCTGTTTCTTTCCTTTTGGGGGGTGGGTATTTGTGGGGGGGGGGGGCTTGCATGCCTGGAAGTCATGGCAACCCCTACTGGGGGCTTGGACATTTTTCAGAGAGGTGGCTTGATAGCCTGCCTCTGTGTCCCGAGCCCTGGTATTTCTTGGAGGTTTCCCTTCCAAACAGTTGCCAGGGTTGTCCCTGCTTAGCTTTTGAGGTCTGGCAAGATCAGGCTTGCCTGGGCTGTCCAGGTCAGGGCAGTCTAGCATACTGTTCCATGCAGTGGCCAACCCGTTGCCTTGGAGGGCCAAACATTGCACAGAGGGTAAAGCCCTCTCCTGGTCCTGCATCCTAGCACTGGGATTCAGGTCACCAACCTCCAGGAGGGACCTGGAGAGCTCCTGAAATGGTAACTGTTCTCCAGACTACAGAGATCAGTTTCCCTGGAGGAAATGGCAGCTTCAGTGGCTGGACTCTATGGTATCACGTTCTTGGTGAGCTCCTTTCCCTCTCCAAACTCTGCCTCCCCAGACACCATTCCCAAATCTCCAGGAATTTCCCAAGCTGGAGTTGGCAACCATAATGGATTTAGAGGTTTGCAGCCTCTGGGGTTAAAGGTAGTTCCCATGGCTAGTAGCCATTGCTGGGCTTCTCCATGAATTTTCAAAGCTACCTGTGCTCCTGGTCATCAGTACCTCCCCTGACAGTGAATTTCATAGTGTACTTACTCGTTCAATAAAGAAGTTCCATTTGTCTGTCCTGAACCTCTTTGCCAACAGTTTCATTGGGTGCTTCCAAGTTCTAGTATTATGGGAGAAAAAGCTCCCTCTATCCATTTCTTTTTTCCATTCCATGCGTCATTCTATCTAATTCTGAACAGCACTGTATAGAATATGATCAATAGAGCTGCAACTGGAGGCTAAAGCAACCCTGCGAAGATCCTGCCCCCTCCCCTTTCGTGTCCCCTGTAGGAGGAGAACTTGCTGGGGTAGGCCTTGAGTTGACTACTACTGGAGACTCATTCTAGGATTGCCAGCACTGGATTGGGAAATACCTAGCGATTTGGAGGGGGAGTCTTGGAAGGGCAGGATTTGGGAAGGGGAGGGACACCAGTGTGGTGTAGTGGTTAAGTGTGCAGACTCTTAATCTGGGAGAACTGGGTTTGATTCCCCTACTTGCAGCTGCTGGATGACCTTGGGCAAGCCATAGTTCTGACAAGAGCTATCCTTGAAAGGGCAGTTTCTGTCAGAGTTCTCTCAGCCCCACCTACCTCACAGGGTGTCTGTTGTGGGGAGGGGAAGGGAAAAGAGTTTGTAAGCCACTCTGACACGCTGAATGAAGGGCAGGGTATAAATCCAATCTTCTCCTCCTCCTCTTCTTCCTCCTCCTCCTCTTCCTCCTCTTCCTCCTCTTCTTCTTCTTGGTATAATGCCATAGAGTCCACCTTCCAAAGAGGCCATTTTCTCCAGGTGACCTGATCTCTGTTGCCTGGAGCTCAGTTGTCATAACGGGGGATCTCCAGCCACCCCTTAGAGGCTGGCCACCTTAAGTTCACACGAGCGCTGTATAACACCATACCAAGCATGCCAGTTGATTCTGAGTGCCCCCATTACTGCCAACCAGGGAACAGAGACAACTTAACCTTTTTCCCAAACAAAAGGGAGAACAGCTTTCGCCTTTAATCAACAGGTTTTTCCCCCTCTCTGAAGGACTTTAACCCGCTCAGAATAACATAAATCATTTTCACTTAGTGAATGTCAAGGATTCAGGTTTCTCTTTGGATTTTTAAATAGTTCTTTTTTTTTTCCCTGAGTTTGCCTAATATGTATTCTGAATGATTTCTGTGAAAAATAGGCCAGAGGCCTTTATTTTAAAAGCCTGGAACCTAATTAACACTGGTGCAGTGCAATAAAGATGTTTGAAAGGACTTCTTAACCAATTCATGCCCAGAGGCCTCAGAACTTATCTGTATGCTCAGAAGGCTATGGGGCGTGGCAGCACAACTCGTAGGGTTGCCGACCTCCAGGTAGGGCCTGGAGGTCTCCAGCTGATCTCTAGATGACATAGATTAGTGGCCCTGGAAAAATTGGTAGCTTTGAAAGGTGGATTCTATGGCAATTGGCATTATAACCCTCTGAGCTTTCTCCGCAGGCTCCACACCCAAATCTCCAGGAATTTCCCAACATGGAGATGGCACGTGGGGAGAGGCTGTGGCTCACTGGAAGAGTATCTGCTTGGGATGCAGAAGGTCTAGGTTCGATCCGCAGCATCTCCAGTTAAAAAAATCAGGTTGGAGATTATGTGAAAGACATCAGCCTGTGTCCCTGGGGACCCACTCCCAGTCTGAGTAGACAACACTAACCTTGATGAACCAAGGCTCTGATTCAGTATAAGGTAGCTTCATGTGTTCACTTGGGAAGTCACTGCAGGTTCATTACATCTTAATGGTGAATGGAACCCTAAGCAAAAATCTGATGAACTACATTGATATGTTCTTTAAAAAGCATAAAAAGTGAGGACCACAACCTTGCAGTTGATTTAAATCAAGATCAGATACCAGTACTGTGAGTACCCATTCCTTGTACTAAACAATAACTCTGCAGAGAATATGCAGGAATCAAATATTCTTAACAAATCCTAAGCGCAGCAGAAAGTGGCCTAATATGAAAGTGGATCTCACTTTTTGTAACACACCTTAAGCCTTTAGGGAGGCTAGAAATGGAGTAATAAATATCTCTTGGGGGCACCGCTTTTCCTCACCGTGTCCCTTTCAGTGGTTAATGGACCACCCAGGACTAGGAAGGATGGCCTTCCCGTAATGTCAACATTTTGCCCGTAGGAATCAATTAGCATAGAAGGGGAGGGGACATGAGTGCATTTAGGCTTGCCATTGGTCCACCTGCAGTTGGTAAACTCCCATTCCTAGCACCAATCCCCCACACTCAAGAAACTGAGGAATGGGAGAAAAAAAATAGCAGGAAAATGGCCTCCATAGTGATGCTCTAGGTCAGATGTGTCAAACTCATTTGTTACAGGGGCCGGATCCAATATAAATGTCACTTTGTTGGGCCGGGCCATGTGTGCCATAACAGTAATGCCAGGTATGGGAAATATAAACTTTATAAAGGACATAGGCAAACCCAATTAACAATATTATTTTTACTCAAAATACAAACATGCTTAAAACATTAACACTCTGACAGGATGTCCTTACAGTATGTCCCTGATGCCCGCCCACCCCCCACTTCCACCTCCCATTACGCATTAGCACTGAGGCAGTACACAGGGAAATAATGCACAGCCTCTGTCATCAGGCAATAAAGGTAATGGCCAGTTGCTCATGGGCCAGATAAAAGCCCTGGATGGGCTGTTTCTGGCTCATGGGCTGTATTTTTTGACACCCCTGTATTTTTGACACTCTATAATTTTCCCATAGAGATTAGGGGAAATTCCTAGAGTGTCACCCAGAAATATCATTATATCTTTCCCAGACTCTACCATCCCCAAGCACCACCCACAAAATCTCCCAGCATTTGCTGAGGCAGTGCTGGCAACACTAAATGCTGTCCCCTACCCTCTCCCATAAAATCACACGCTCATGAGCCCAGAGTCTATGTATGTGGTAAGTGTTCAAACACAGGCTCTCACCCCATGACTGACAACAGATTCCATGCTCATGAGCCAGTAACTGTGCAAAGGCAGGGGGAGAGGCCAGTGCCCTTGTTCCCATTCCCCTTCTACAAATGTTGATTTAAATGTGCATAATGTTGTATGTAGATGCCTATTGTTTCGAAGTGACATGCATTATTTTTCTGTTTAACACCAAACAGGAGTCATTTGCTAATGTAAGAGGTATCCAACATCACCCACTTCATGTGCAGTTGAGGGCAGAATGAGGCAGAGAGGGAGACATTGATGGTCAAAACTGGTGATCTATAGCTTAGCAGAGGCCGGTCTTAGTTCCTCAGACCAGGGCACAAGCCTCGTATAAAAGTTTTGATGGGGGTCACCTGACATGGCTCTGGCCTGTTGGTGTACACAGGCTTCCATGGCTGCTCGCCTTGCTCTGTGACCCAAGCTGGATGGTTGAATCCCAGATTGTTACCCCCCTCCTCAGGTTATCAGTTCCACAATGACTTGAATGTTGACAGAGGGGCCTTTGGGATACCATGGAGCAGGGGCTAAGCTTGCCTCAGTGGCCTTGCTGCTGAGAACTGAGCCAGTCTCTGTCTATCACATTTTTATCCCACCCTTCCTCCAAGCAGCTCAGACAATTCTTTCCTGGATATTTCTAACCCTCACAAAAACCTTGTGAGATCAGTTGGGCTGAGAAAGTGTGACTAGTATTGGCCCAAGATCACCTAGCAGGCTTCGTATGACCAAACTACAATGGCTCATCGGCACAGTCCCACTGCTTTGTATTCATACCCTAAGTTCTAATGGTTGGTCACACCAGAGCATGACAGACTGTTGGGCTCTGGCTTGTATATAAGTAGAAGAATATACCAAGGGAGTGTCTCAAATAACAGCAATCAGAGCTCCAAACAAGACACCAACCGGGAAAGAAGAGACAGGATGCAACACACCCCAACTGTGTTTCCATGAGTAGAGAATTGCTTCATGGAGTTCCCTGTTGCTGGCAAGGCCTGGAGCATTAAGCGTTCCTCCAGGTAACCTCTCTCTCCCCTCTTCTTCATTAGAAACCTGCACACCTTGTGCCTTTCATTCCCCATTTCCACAGCTGCACCAACAGAGTGAAAAATTAGCAGTACTCTGAGAGCTGGGAAGCTCCTCTGAAGTTCGGTGATGGGCAGGCTGATGTGCCGGGCGGCCCCCCCCTCACCCGCTCCTCATGCTGATTTTTCCTTGGCTTAATTGGGGCGGCTCCCACTTGATGTTGGCAGGGGGCGGTACACAAAGAAAGGTCAGCCACAGCGCAACAGGCAGATGCAAATCGGAAATAATGATCTGGAGGGATGGAATAGCAGCAGAGAAAGTCGGAGCTGCTGCCTCCGCTCCCAGGGCACGAGCAACAGCCTGCCTCGAGCTGGGTGAAAGGGCACTGCCCAAGGAGCAGGAGGGACAAAGAGAGAAACAGAGAACCCTGGGTTCCAGAAGAAGGCATCACAGGCAGGTTGGGCCCTAATATTGGGTAGAGTGAGGCAGCCCCTCAGGCAGCAGATTTGAAGCAAAATTCAATGGTCTGTTGAAACATTTATTGCTGTCTCTTTCCACTGGGGAAGGCTGAAGAGGGCAGATTTGGATTTTTCCCTTTTCTGTCTCAATTTATGCTGTGACAGAATCAACTGGAGGCAGGTGAATCTGGGGGAAGAGGGGGAAGAAAGACATGATCAGTAAAGCCTGGCAGAGGAAGACGCTTGTACAAACCAAGACCTACTCACTGTCTTCTATCCAGATGACTTGAGTAAGCAAGCCAAACCACATCCCAAATTCTTTAAAGAAAATTTTAGAAACCCCACAGACACGTGTTCTTCCAGCAGCTCAAATAGCCAGAGTCTCAGTTTTGGCCATTAAAAAGTAAGTGTGCAGAAGCAGAGGGAATGGATCTCTAACTAAAATGTCTCATTTATCTTATAATCAGAGGTAAAAATATCCAGGCTGCGAGCACAGCAAAAGCTTGAGTTTGGCCACTGGGACCTGAGTTGCAGGTACGGGTGTTGTGAATTCCATATCAAGTGTGTTCGACATTTGAACTTACCATGTTTGCCTGTGTGGAGAAATGGCTTCCACTGTAAAGATCTCATTTGATATTTCAATATTGGGGACTGCACTCTGTCCATGTACTGAAGCCCAAATGCAAGGTCATAGCTGGAAAAGAGGAAAGGTACTGGGGGTGAGTCAACAGTTCCCCAAGCACTCCAGTGCAAATGACTCTGGCCAAGTGAGACAAAAGGTTTACCACCTAACACCTCAGCTAGGTTGTCACACTAAAAAGATAAAGACATAAGACCTGATCCTAATTCTTCCTCTTGAGATAGAAAGATCAGGACTGACCCTAGAGGGTAATGGACTTCAAAGAGGAGAGTATAAAATCTCAGGACAAAAGGGAGAAGTTCTTATGTTTTCGTCTCTCTTTTCTCTGGGGTTCTGCTGGGCTCAATTCATGAAGAACCAAGCCATGGCACAGGGAATCCATCTTGACCATGTGCTAAGGGATAATAGGGAGAAATCCCAAACTCTTGAGAAATTTGGTAATGGAAATTTAAATGATGCAAATTTAAGAGATACTAACCTATCCTAATGTAACTTGTTTTAGGATAAGTATAGAATTATGGTTTTAAAAACTGCATGTTTACACTGTGTCTTTTTATACTTGCTCAGCCTAATGCTTGTACAGAGCATGTGTACTCTATGTTGTCGAAGGCTTTCATGGCCGTAGTTTTGTACATTGTACATATTGACAGAGAGTACTAAATCTTTCTGTGTTATACCTCTGAGGATGCCAATCACAGCTACTGGAAAAACGTCAGGTCCTATCCTACAATGCCAAGACCACAGCCACACAACCTGGAAAATCTACAGCAACTCCTGAACTCTTTTTTTATTTGTCTATTCAGCCTCCTTATATTTTGAATGCTTGAAGCCTGATGGACCCACCATACCTAATTTGGTCCTGCTTTCCAGAAGGAGATAAAAGGGAGGAGCAGCAGTGGAGTTTTCTGTCTCTTAAGCTCAAGAGTATGAAAGGGTGATAGAACATCCTCACTCCAGCTAGTAGAAGCGAAGTGGGAGATTCAGCAACTAGATGGAGTCTTAAACAACAATGCATTTAAGAGTGCTATAAATACAAATCATTTTACCAGGAGATACTCATCCAGATTTGTAGTGACAGCAGTTACTACCCAGAGAGAAGCTGATATTCCTGGGTGCAAAGGAAAGAGGCAGCCTCACTTGCTTCAGACTGGGGACAGCCACGGGAATTTACTAAGGTCCTGGACCAAGAGAGAACGGGGCTTCCAAAACAGTTTCCTCACAGACTGTGATTATCAAACATGAGCTGATCACCAGGTCTGTTCAGTTTGGCACAGACTTACACAAACACTAGCCAAACAGCACTGCATCCCCCACTCAAAAAAACCCCAACAACACTGCATGTGTGTAAACACTGCCCATCCAAATGTATCAGCAGCCAGCCATTAACATTGTTGTTAATTGACAACTCCTATTAAAGTGTGGTACCTGGGCAGTGGCGGAGAGTTTTGTCTTAGTGGATGGTATGATGATGGAAGGAGTCGAGATTCAGGAAGGAAGGTGAGTAAATCATCCCATCCAAGATATGTATTATTTCACAACTTCCTATTAGTGAACCATGTATACCTGGCTTGCTTGACTGATACCTAGCTGGATGAAACTGTTAACTGCTGGTATTCCCAAATAGCTAAAAATATCCCGAGGAATCACAGCCAACAGAATCACCATCAAATGAGAACAAGAGACTGTGATAAAGTGCGCAAATACCAAATACAGAAATTGTAAACTGAGTCAATAATGTATATTATAGACAATATGTGTTCTTATTTTTCTTATTGAATCTTACTATGACCATTAAGTATATAGAATTACATTCATATATGAAAACACCTAAGCCAGAATATAATGTATCTAATATACTGAGTCCAGTCCAGAAAAATTCTGTCTGAAGAGTCCAGTCCAGGGAGGAGGTATCCGAATTAATTGCAGCTTGTTTTGTGTTATAAAACTTTTCCTCAGCCAAAATCCATTGGTGGACTGATATCCAAATTTCAGGAAACAAATCCTTTTGTAGAAAATCAACTCTGTACAAATAAGAGTTCACAGATATTCAAAAGCATATGATATATGCAAAAAGCAATCCAAATTCTTACAACAAAACTAAGTTCATTGCATCTTCTAACTTATACTTAATAGTTATTGTAAGGCTCAATAATAAAAATAAGAACACATATTGTCTATAATATACTTTATTGGCTCAATTTACAATTTCTATTTGTGCATTTTATCACAGTTTCTTGTTCTCATTTGACAAGTATTCCCAAATGACATATTTCCCCTTGATGTATTCAGTCTGGCTTCAGCACCGGTTTTGGAACAGAGACACTTTTAGTTGGACTGCTGGATTATATCTCTTTATTACAGCTTGATAAAGGCAATCCATCTTTGCTGATCCTTTCAGTGGCCTTTGACATGGTTTATTTATTATTTATATATTTACAAATAATTGGATGAGCTTTTCTGGAGCTTTAAGGCTGGGTGCCATCAACATGCTGATGACACCCAGCTCCATATGTCTTTGTCTCAGCCCCTAAAGGCTACTGTCTGAGCCCTGAACCATGGGCTTGAGGCTGTAGCCAAGTAGCTACAGGAGATCAAGCTGACGCATCATCCAGATAAAGCAAAGGTGATAGTGGTTGGTAAGTTCTTGAGGGAATTCACCTGCTTATTTTCGACAGCATTAAATTTTCATTTGCAGGTCAGAGGAAACATTTAGGAGATACTTTTGAACCCAGTTCTGTTTACTTGAGAAACAGGTTATCGTTGCTAGAAATGCTTCCTACCCATTACATCTGATCTGTCAGCTTTCCCCTTCAGTAGTTGTGCTGATCCATGCAATTATCACCTCAGTACCGGATACTATAAGCCACTTTACTTGGGACTGTCTTTAAAGACAGCTCAGAAGCTTCAGTTGGTATGGAATGCGGTAGCGTACTTGTTATCACAGGCCCGTCAACGTGAATATGTTACACCTGTTCAAAAGCAATTACAATGGCTGCCTGTTTGTTTCCAAGCTCAGTTTAAGGTACTGGCTCTTACATTTATAAACCTTAATGAATTGGGATTCTCAGATCTGAAGTACCATTTCTCCCCCCTTTGGGCCCATGTGCTAGTTATTCTCAACAGGTGAGCTTCTTTTCATCATTTCTCCACCAGAGCCCCTACTTTTTCGAGTGTCTCATGTAGTAGATGGAATGGGCTACTGAATATGGTGAGGATGGCTTCTTCTTTAGAGATGTTTAGGAAGAGATATGAGGCCATTTTGATTCTGAGAGCTTTTGATAGTGTTTGAGGTTTTCTTCTTGACTGGGGGGATTTTTTTCTTTGGACATAGTGTTTTTTCTTGAGTCGTTGGGTGGAATTCTTTTTGGGGTTGTAGTGTTGTAGTGTTTCTGTGATTTTATTATTGCTTTTATATTTATGATTGCCTTGAACAAACAAATACATCCAAATTTCTCCTCCATCACCCTTGTCAGCTCTAAATGTATAGCTGGACCCTAAGAGGCAAACAAAGAGAGTGTGGAAATTTTGACTGTAGGGTTTCTTTCTCATGAAGCTGCCTTAAACCATGGAACACTGTTAATCTATCAAGGCTGTAGTCTGCTTGGGTTGGCAATGGCAGTTCTCCAGAGTCTCAGGTCAAAGTCTTTTATATCACCTATTACCTGACCCTTTTTCAACTGGAAGTGGTGGGGTCTGAAACTGAAACTTCTGCATACAAAGCAGGTGCTCAGTCTCTGAGCCATGAGCCTTCTATTGACCTTCTCCTCAGTCCCCTGACATTCTTTTGGCTCTGACAACTGTCCCACCTCTGGAGCAGGTCATGTCTTCCACATGTGCACATGCGTTTGGACACACCATGAAACTTTCAAGTGCCTCTAGCCTGCCTGAAACAGGGCGATGTTCAAACAATGAGATGGTGTCTGCACAGTTTGTAATTTCTTTACCATCTTGCTGATTGTTCAGTGGGTTTGGACTGTGCTCTTTCAGAAGGCTTCAGCTTTTTAGAGGGCATCAATATTTAACTGGGCCTTGGGGCTTCCCCACACTTGCAACAACCAAGGCTGTCTGAGCCAGTTTTACACATAGCTCACTCTGTTATTCTGTGAGAAATGGTTCCTGGGGCTTTTCATCAGGTAAGTCGGCAATGTGTAATCTTTTTTTGAAAGAAAAAGCACTTCTTGTTTCCACGATGGCTTGAGGGAAAGACGAGGAAGAAAGTTGGGTGCTTAATAGCTCTCCTGTACTACTCTCTCTCTTTCTTCCTGCTTGACCACTTCTTGGATCAAGCACTTGATTACAGTTTGGGGAGGCAGAAAGTGACCTTCTGGCCAGTCTCTGAAAGAACTGTGAATGAGGGCAGCATTAACAACTTTTGGGGCTGAGAAACAGAACAGAGGTGGGGATAAGCCAATAAGGCCATTTTCCTCTCTCCTTTCATATGTCATCCGTATCATCAGTTTGAGAGTCCATATAATTTATATTGCAGGCACTGATGATTCTTTTTGCTATTTTAGTGCCATTTATATGTATACACCACTCATCTGTAATTTGCATGCCATTTACCCCACAAATAATGTTGAAAGATGCATTCAGCACTTGTATGGGAGACATTCCAGCACCAGGAAACATAAAACAGTACACACACATCTGTTTCACACAAGGGAGAATCAAAATCAAAATGGGAGCATTTGAACTGAACCAAGCAAGCTTACAGAATTTGGTGTAGTCTCTGATACTGAGTGAGAATAAGAATCGGCTTCTCCCAAGCCTGGCTAGTGGGACTATTGAATTCCTTTACCGTACAGGGGGCCCTTAATGTTAAAATGTTATATGTTCCAACTATCCCTTTGAGCCAAAGTCAGTCCCTCTTTCCTGGTACTTCATCCTGATACATCCTCTTTTGTTTCTGTTGGGGGCTTGGGAGACATTGTCCATGCCTCCTAAAAATGTTGTTTGTAAGCACTAGAATTCTTCAGGTCTCAGTCCCCGCATGGTTCTCTGATCCACACACAGAGTCTATTGAGGTGATAGAGGGCACTCTGCTGCTTCAGGTGGCAGTGGGGGAACCTCTTGGCTTGCTCCTCCTATATTTAAAACTCCCTACAGATTAGAAAACCAGCACTGTAAGCTATATCATTTCTTCCTGATGCACTAGTATTCTATTTGCACGGAGGGTTTTTTTTAGGGTGGTAGAAGAAAGGATTAAGGGTTGTGCTTTGGACTGATTTCAATCATTTCTTATGGGCAGGACTCAGAAGATTGCTGTAGGGGACATGTTTGCTACAGTGTGGGACTTTGCCTTGTTGGGGTTCTACAAGGTTCAGTCTTGTCACCTATGCTATTCAGTCTCTATGTGAAGCCCTTGGAAGAAAGGTGTCACAACAGGGTGTCATCAATATTCTCTACATTTCTTTAGCCAAATCGCCTGACTGCTGTAGTTGAATGGCTATGAGTTAAGAGCCAGCTTTGCATAGTGGTTAAGAGCAGCAGACTCTAATCTGGAGAACCGAGTTTGATTCCCCACTCCTCCACATAAAGCCAGCTGGGTGACCTTGGGTTAGTCACAGTTCTCTCACTCAGCACTACCTACCTCACAGGGTGCCTGTTGTAGGAAGGGGAAGAGAAGGCAATTGTAAGATGCTCTGAGACTCCTTCGGGGGGTGAAGAGTGGGGTATAAATCCAATCTCCTCCTCCTCTTCCTCCTCCTCCTTCAACAAGCTGAAATTGAATCCATTCCTGACCAGACAGAGGTAATGTTGGTTGGAAAGGCCGAGGCCCTGAAGGACATGGATTTCCCCACTTTTGATGGGGTCCAGTTGTTGTCATAGACTCAGGAGAGACTTAGGTAATCACCGAGGTGTGACTCTGGCTCCACTTTACTGCTGGAAAAGTAGGCTGAAGCAGCTGCAAAATAGGTATTCCACTAACTTTGCTTAGTTGGAAAATGGCCCCCTACCTTGAATCAGCTGAACTGACACATAGATCCATGCTATGGTTACCCCAAGGCCAGACTACAAGGATCTGCCCTTGAAGACAACTCAGAAACTTCAGTCGGTACAGAAGGCTGTAGCCTAGCTACAGAATCTGCATATCACTCCCACTCTGCAGATGTTCCACCAATTACCAATCAGCTGCTAGCCTCAGTTCAGGGTTCTAGAGATCACCTACAAAGCCCTTAATGGCATTGGACCCACGTACCTGCAGGATCACCTCTCCCGCTATGTTCTACTGTGACAGCTTTGTTCATCTGAACAAAGCCTTCTGAAGGTGCCTCCCTGCAAACAGGTAAAATCAGCAACTGCCCATTCACAGGAATTCTTTCTGGTGGTTCCCACAGTTTGGAACCATCTGCCCAAGGCTATTAGGAATGTCCCCACACTTCTATCCTTTCACATAATGTGGAAAACAGAATTGTTCCATAGGGGATTCTTATAGAGGTAGTAAGGCTGTGGTGTAACAGATCAGCTCAAGAAGTGGCTTCCATTATGGAAAATGGGTTTTCCCCCCCTACCAGTTCCTCAGTCCAGACCCACTGCATTATGTTATTTTAACAGGAATCTTTGCTGTTCAATTCAAACATTGCTATCATATTTTGTAATCCACTTGCTGATGGCTGAACAGCTTGGGTGCTGGACTCCAACATTATCATTCAGGTGTTATCATATTTTGTGATCAGCTTATTGATTGAATGCATACTTCTATCGTACTGGGAATCCACTTTGAGTCCCAGTCAGAAAAGTGGACTATCAGTGAAGACAGACAGACAGTAGAGTTGCCAGCTCTGGGTTGGAAAATACCTGGAGACTTTGGGGGCGGATCCAGGAGAGGGTGGGGTTTGGGGATGGGAGGGGTCTCAGCAAGGTACAATGCCACAGAGTCCACCCTTCAAGGCAGCCATTTTCTCCAGGGGAGCTGATCTCTGTCAGCTGGAGATCAGTGGTAAAAGTGGGAGATCTCCAGGCTCCAGTTGGAGGCTGGCAACCCTAACAGACAGAATGGCTTGCTGAGCCTATAGCCTGAAGTGGTGCAGTCTGTTCTACCCACCTCAGGAGTCAACTACCTCATTGGCGCCTCGTTCTGCTGCATGCATAGACCCAGGCTCAGTTTGGTCCCTAACAGAGCAGAGTGAAGGCCTTGTGACTCAGGCATCTATGCGAACCGTACAGACATGAAATGCCAGAGCACTGAAGCCTCCTTTCCTGTCCCACCACCCCATAACAGCTTATCCAGATAATAAATGTTACTGTGTTCTGTATTTCAACTATTCTATGCTATGTACAACTGAGCCTTTGTAAGATTAACATTTTATAAAATATTCTTAAATTTTAGGGGGTGAAAAGAAAATATATTTCTATGGCCAGCACACTAAAGCCAGCACAGGATTGGTGATGGCAGAATCCATCAGGGATACCATGTGGACCAAGCAGAGAAGAGCCTCCAGAGACCTGTACTGAGCATGAGAAAGGGGCACTGAAATTCTTGATTTGCAAACCGGTGTTTAAAAAATGTGTGCTTCAGTTTTAATCTGAAATTTTTAGACATATAAAAATGCATTATTAGATTCAGAGAACACAGAGACTGCCTCACCATCCATCTAGCCATGTACCAGCTTGGGGGAGGAGGGCAGGCACAAGGTTTGAAGGCCCACTCTTAAATATATCATATATGTACATATGCAAGGGCCATCAAGTCACAAGCAATTTATGGTGACTCCAGCAAGGGGCTTTCGAGGCAAGTGAGAAGCAGAGGGGGGTTGCCATTGCTTTCCTCTGTAGAGTCTTCCTTGGTGGTCTCCCATCCAAGTACTGACTCTGCTTAGCTTCCGAGTTCCATTGAGATTGGACTACTAGATCATGCCACCTTCCCCTTCTTAAATACAGCCAAGTTTAAATCGTATGTTAACAGTATTGACTTGCTGGGGTTGCTCTTCAGTATTTCAGAATAGCTGTAGTTGCCTTGAGCCTGCTTCGGCGGGGAGGGCAGGATATAAATCAAGTAAATGAATAAACACGACTGTTCAGTCTTTCATTCTGTGTGTGTGGTTTTTTTTAAAATTTCTTGGGACTTGTGCCTTTGGTACTCATAGCCAGCTTTGGAGGACCATTTTGCTCTTTCTAACAAGAGTCATATAGACTAAGGTCAAACCAGTGAGTTGGCCAGAGATCGAGGTGCTCTTGGGGAGCAGTCATATCCAGCCTGGTACTCAGAAGAGGCAACTGGTTCCAGCTGGAAAGGACCCCTGCAAGGAAGCTTCAGACAAACTGGTGCTCTGAATGGCCTTCCACGAAGGCTAAGTCTCAAAACAAACAGGACAGATGACTGGAAGAGCCCTGCCTCCTGAACAAAAGATGCCAGGACTCGGAGTTGTACAGGTGCAGCGTTCTGACCGGGAAAGACACATCTCTTGCAGTGGGTTTTTTTATTTTTAGTTTTACTTTTTATTATAAGGGATGCAGAAAGAAAGAAGGGGCAGGGAAAAAACACATAAGCTCTTGCGGTGTCGTTTTAGCTGTTTACCTTTTTGACATCACTGTGGATTTTAATCCATTTGGCATGTATATGAAATGTTATTTTGCAAGCTGCCTTGGGGTCCCAGCCGGGGCCGTAAGGCACAGTATGCATTTTGATTAACAATAATATTTATATCTAACACCAGAGTTTGAAGGATCTGGCTGAAGTCTCACTTCACCTGCGGATGACTTAAATCATCCGGAAGCAGTGTGCCGAGAAGGGCCCTGTGGGTGGCCAGTCATTTACAGAGTGCCCGTCTGTAGCCAGCGCAGCTAATGAACTGACTCCTTGGACAAGCTTTGTACTCCCATGGGCAATTAGCCAACACTGTCAGCTCAATTTGCTGAGCAAATACGCGCGTGCTTTCCATTGAGTTAGTTCTAGGTTGGGCTCTCCTAGCTCAGGTGGGCTTGTGATGAAAGACTGAGAGCCAGCTCCTTATTGGCTAGCTTGCTCTGTTAGCATTCAGAAAAAGTTCAGCCCACATCATGCTGATGGTACCACAACCATTATCACATTGCCCCTTGGGAAAGCTGATGGCAGTGGTGATAGAGTATATTATTATGTTGTGAGATTGAATTGCTGCAAATCAACTTGGAATAAGCTGATGAGTCTGTAAATGTGAATGGTCTGTTTATGAGGATTGAAGTTTTGGGGGTTGTTGTCAGGGTTACCCATTTTGAAGGCTCTTGTAGATTCTCAGCAATTAATGTGAGTTGTATGGAGATTTGGAGGTTGGTTCACATTAAAGAGTTAATGCTCATGTGCCTACAAAATAGGTGACTTGGAGCACCTGGTCTGCTGAACGCTGACCACATGCACCCAAAGCTCCTTTGCCATTCTGAGATGGAGAACTTCTCAGGTGACAAATGACATTTGATTTGTAATTATGAACTTTGGCCATTATTAATGTGGGCGAAAAAGAGCCGCTGACTTCCTTGTACTGAGGTTATTTCTGTCCACAGCTGTGCAGGGTACGGGATGAAGCAGGTAATCGTGAGCTGCAACTTAATTAGGATGGCCACTATCCAGCCTTTATTTTGCATGTGGATGATCTTTTGAATCTCTTTGTAGGGTTTCCTTTTGAATTCCTTTCAGTCCAGGGATATTAAGCCAAATTCCCACGATTAGGACTGCGCAACACAATCAGCAGATTGTATGGCAAAACTGCCCCTGGACTGTCCCATTTCTTTCTGGAAATAAGTTTATTATTTTGTATTTATTCACTTCATTTATGCCACGCCTCTCTCTCTCCAGTGGGTTTACATCATTTACCTCTCCACCATTCTATCCTCACAACAACAGTAGATTGAGGGAGTGTGACTGACCGGTTCAAGTCCATTTGCATATTGGATCCTCCCACCCCATTTTAAAAGTGCTCAAATGTAGAAAAATAGCATGCCCTTCTCCCAGTTTCTGCCTCTAGATAGGAGTTTTAAAAACATATGTATTGGGGTAAGTACATACCTTTGCACACTGACCAGGATGGCCTAGGATACCCTGAACTCCTCAGACCTCAGAAGCTAAGCAAGATCAGCCCTGATTAGTCCTCGGATGGGAGACCACCAGGAAGGACTAGGGTTGCTACACAGAGGAAGCAGTGGCCAGCCTTTTTGGCTCTTGCCTTGAAAAACCTTTGGGGTTGCCATAAGCCGGCTGCTACATGATGGCACTCCCCACCACCATTTACCTATACAGTCTCATCCTTGCAGCATTTGGTATTACTGCAGCAGCAATTTTGCTCCTGCCTTTTGTGAAGACTTCTCTTGTTTGAAGTGACAGTTATCACCTGACAATCCTATAAGCTTTCCTGTGTTGCTGGGTGTCATGAGTGACAACGGAAATCTCTTTCTGTAATAGCTGAGTTATGAGAGGAACAGTGAAATTGCACGTTGCACAGCTCATTACCTAAGACTGAGTGATACACACACACACACTGTGTCTTGGAAGCATTTTGATACTTGTGGTTCACCAAGGTCTTCCGGGGCAGAAGTCACAGGATATAGGATATTCTTTCCTACTAGCTTTGAACTAAGTAGAGAATTCTCTGTATCTCTCTCTCTCACACACACACACAGAAACACACACAAAAAGCAGGCCTGTACAACTTGGGATGCACTAAGCTGCTAAATGCATCCTGCCCATCTCAGGGCCTCAACATGTTGTGTGACTGTGGCAGAGAAGATGAACACGTGCACTATTTCACTTTCATTCCTTGCTTGGAACGAACAATGAATTAAGTGAATCGGGGGGGGGGGTGTTAACTCCCCACCTTGTCCTGCACTCTTACTGGAAAGTTTTACTAGACACTAGAGCTGATGGTTGCAAGAATCAGAATGACACCTGTTAAAAACTGACTAAGACTCGTTTCCATGATTCACAGCTTGTAAAGAGTGAGATTTTAGCACCATTAGCAGAAATGTCTTGGCACCACATGTTCAAATGGCTGCATACATAGTGCCTGCCTGGGCAGACCTCGCACTTCCGTCGTATGTTTTAAAATTAGAGACGGTGTGAACCCCTCCAGAGATTTATTGGAAATTTTGCATTTTGTGAAGTTCTCTTTCTCTTCAAAAGACTATTAATTCTGTCTCTCAGGTTTAAAGAATGTTTAGTGCTCTTCAAGTCCTAATGGATTGAGGGGCAGGGAATTCCTCCTGTCTCAGGGTTCCCCTGGAACAGTATATGTATGCTTTCTTAACCAAATCTTCCTCTAGAGAAGAGATTGGATTTATACCATGCCCTTCACTACCCAAAGGAGTCTCAGAGTGGCTTACAATCTCCTTTCCCTTCCCCTCTCCACAACAGACACCCTGTGAGGTAGGTGGGGCTGAGAGAGATCTTTGAAGAACTCCTCCTGAGAGAACAGCTTTGAAAGAACTTGTAACTGACCCAAGGTCACACCAGCAGCTGCATGTGGAGGCGCGGGGAATCAAACCCGGTTCTCCCAGATTAGAGTCCATCACTCTTAACCACTACACCAAACTGTATAAGAATTTCCTTTTCTGGAACAAAATTTATTTTCCAGTATTATATTAAGGCTATCCAAATGGGAGGGAGATGTACTAAAAATGGGCACCCAAGATATATTTCTTTAATAGCCCCACCTTCCTCACCGGGACTCAAACCAGATTACACAGTGTTAAGACAATGAGTCAAATAGCATGAGACATCCAACAAACAATGTGACAGCACTAGGATCACAAAAATGGGACACAATGACCCCCAAAAGTTTCAGGCATAGTATGTTGCATAATCTGTTTGAAAAGAATGGAACTGCAAAATTAGGAAGTCTTTTGGTGAGATGTGAGCAGCACCTAGGAAAAGAGTGTGTGCATGAGAGAAAAGGGATCCGTAATGCACAATGTACCAGAGGTCAGAGCAAATACCTGGGCCTAGAGCACTCCTAGAGGCCACTTCTCACAGGAAGATGGAAGGCCACAAGTCATTCTGGGCAATTCTGCATTGGCTCTTCCCTCTGTTGTTTTACCAAACCCACGTTGGAACAGAAATTCCCCTCTGCATTGCACGCTGCTTTCACTTCCTTTGATCATCGGGTTTTGTGGTACCTTCTGCATAGATTTATGGCAGTTCAGGGGCGACTTTGCAGGCAGTACAGTGTTGCTCCAGGGTATTTGAATGTGGTTTTGAGCTGTACTTTTCCCTCAGTGCTGAGAAAATGTGGAGTGAATGCCAGATGCAGAACTGCCCACTGTTTCCCCACCTTCCCAACTGACTGGATTGAGGGGTGGGTGTCTGCGAATGGCTCTCAGCAGTCAGGGAGGAGGTGTCAACAGAAGAGGGACTCACGCTGCCATCCTCATCTCCTGTGTGAGGTGAAAGAAGTGGTGCTGCAGGACCCCTCTATTGAAAAAAATCCCTCTGTCACCTCAAAGGACTGGGGGGGTCTCTCTCTCTCTCTCTCTCTCTCTCTCTCTCTCTCTCTCTCTCTCTCTCTCTCTCTCTCTCTCTCCCCACCAGCAGTGCTGTTTCCCAGTTGACGTGAGGTACATCCACCAGGATGTTCTTCTTTGCCAGCTGCATCAAAACTAAATGGATCTCTTCCTTGATAATATCCTTTCTTCAGACTTCTGTTCCTAAAGCTTACCTATCCCCTGGCCTGGCCTGGCCTGGCCTCTCCATCTGAATGAATATCAAGCAGACATCTGCAGCGCTGGAGTGTCTCGAGAAGAGCCATGCAGTGTTTTCCAAGGATGAAATGCACTTTTGTTAGGGTGAGGCTTAAAGAAGAAGGATTTGCACAATGCGGTGGGCCCACAACCTGCAGCTTTGCAGCAAGACTCCTGTTGCCTCCGTTTCTCATTACTGTGGGAAGAAAAGCCTCCTCAAACGACAACGCCTGCCTCCTACCACCCCACCAGACTCTCAGCAATGTTCCCACTCTACCTTTGAAGTAGGGTTGCCAGCTCTGGGTTGGGAAATACCTGGAAGTTTTGGGGGTGGAGCCTGGGGAGGGGAGGGACCTCAGCAAGGTACAGTGCCATACAGTCCACTCCCCAAAGCAGCCATGTTCTCCAGGGGAACCGACCTTGGTCATCTGGAGATCAATTGCACTATGAGAAGATCTCCAGGTACCACCTGGAGGTTGGCGACCCTACACTGAAGTGAAGAGACCAGAGGGAAACATCTGGGTTAACATACCATGCACCACAGTGCCGTACCCCAAAGAGGCTGGGCTCTTTCAGGGGTACATTTTCAGCTGTCAGCTGTGGGCTGCGGCACAGGGATGTCAGCAGGGTAGTGGGATTTCAACACGGTTAAAGCCCCCTGTTGGATATGTGCATGATCAAATTGCAAAAAAGCTGCCCTCCCCCTCTCTTTTCAAAGCATGTGCTGTACTTATGTACCTCGTTAATCACAATATTAATGTCGTTATAAGCACAGGGCAAACACCACCCATTTTTCTAGCAAAGGGCTTTGTGTCTTTGTCACGCGACACCTGGCATCCGTGCCCATCAAATTTCTCATCACCATCATGAGTCAGGGTGGAAATGGTGATGGTAAAGATCACAGAGCTCCATTTCTGGATTAAACAGGAAATTGCAATCACCTTGCTCCGATTCGGTCCACTTGGGAAGGGGAGATGGGGGCTTAGCCCTTTAACTCCTATAAGGTATTACTAATCAAAACCAGCCTCCTCCCCCAGAGCACTGTTATGGACTTTGAAGAGTTCTTTTGAACACTAGCAGCTAGGGTTCCCAACCTCAAGGTGACACCTGAAGATTTCCCCACTATTACTATTGATCTCCAGATGACCAAGATCAGTTCCCCAGGAGAAAATGGCTGCTTTGAAGGGTGGACTCTATGGCATTATATACCTCCCTCCCACCCACAAGCCCTTCTCTCCCCAGGCTGCACCCCAAAATCTCCAAGTATTTCCCAAACCAGAGCTGGCGTCCCTGCTAACACCACATGTTGCAGCCGTGAATCCCAGTACTAAATGATGTATTGTATGAGCAGGGCTGCCAGTTCTGGGTTGGGAAATATCTGGAGATGTTATGGGAGGGGCCTGGGGAAGGTGGGGTTGGGGGGGATGGGGGGGACCTCGGCAAGGTAAAATGTCATAGAGTTCACCCTCCAAAGCAGCCGTTTTCTCCAAGGGAACTGATCTTTGTCACCTGGAGACAGGCCCGTAGCCAGTGGCAGGGTGCTGAGGGTGGCACCTCCTATCGAATCTGCAGCGCCCTCTATCCAAGCCCGTAGCCAGCAGGAGTCTTGGGCGGGCTCCTGCTTTTCCCAGCCCCAGAGCAGGGAAGGGATGGGAAAGTACACGAGGCCTCGTAGTCAGGTGCAGCACTGCCGCTGCCCCAACCATCGCCAGAATTCTCTGGCTCACCAAGCAGCATCTTGGGACAGCCAGTGGGCCCCGGACATGGCACTCAGGCTCTGCTGAGTCTGCGAGCTGCTTCTGGCGGGGCTTCCAGCAGCATCAGGGGGATCACGCCTGGCTCTCTCGCTCTCTCTCTATCTCCAGCAGCTCTTTTTTCTGGGTTCGTTATGTTTCTCGTTAGCCAAACCCAGCCCCAGATGTGAGTGCAGGGCGCACAGAGAAGCTGCCTGCCAGAGTGCAGCTAGAACGAAAGAGACCTCCCAGCTGAAAATAATCAGTAATCAGTGATAAAGAAACAGCTGGGGAGACGTACAAATTGTAATGCAACAATATAATGAGTGAGATGACTTGTGCTAAATACAAATATGTGAAACTATATATTACAAAAAATATTTTTCCTTAAAACATTTTCAATATACATATTTAAAAATCAATTCCAGATATCAGTTCCACCATTCCAAACGAAGCCTCCGGAATGTGCCTCCGTTTCGGCTCTAGACTTCCTCAGAAGTAATGAGTCTTCTTATCCTTAAATCATAGATAAGTTCATATAAATTACAAGTCTTTCGTACACACATATCAGTATTACAAAGTTACAAACATAGATTGGAATAAAGATCTTATACAATAAAAATACTATACCGTTCAAGGAGTGTCGTCTCTTAATTTCCTTCCTCTATTTGCCCTTAGTTCTTGTAATTTTTATAAATAAAATATTTACAATATAGTTGTTATTTCTTTTTAAAATTCTTTTTAAGTTAAGGATCCACCAAAAGAGTAAACGCTTACCAAACGGGAGTGAAAGTTTATTCTCTCTCTACAAATGTTTACAAAATCTGCTCCACTCAAGGTTGCTATGCCCTTTCTATGCTGGTATGCTTCAAGATTCTCCAGTATGAGTAGACTTATTTATCCTACTTGTTTCCAAAGTGATCTAAAGGGGAAGGGTACCATTTATGCTGCATCTTGTAAATATGTATATTGAAAATGTAAGGAAAAATATTTTTTGTATTATATAGTTTCACCTATTTGTATTAGCACAAGTCATCTCACTCATTATATTGTTGCATTACAATTTGTATGTCTCCCCAGCTGTTTCTTTATCACTGATGCCTGAGTGCAGCGGCATGGCTCTGCATGCCGCAAGTCCAATGTCCCATTGTGTCGGGAGCCAGCCAGGGGTACTCGCTTGAGGGCTCCTGGACCCCCTGGCTGGTATGCAGCTCTTAACAAAGCTTTCATCCAAAGTTTTGTTTTCCTCCAGAGCAAAAAGCAAAGAGCTTCTGAGTATGTGCAGACTGCCACGGACTACCCCAACCAGACCACAATACCTGAACTGCTATTAGATGGAAGAAATTCTGCATAAAAGGGTGAAGTAGCTTTCAGACAATCTTGGTTCCTAAAAAAGAAGTCTTAGGATTCCACACTGTCTTCAAAATGTGGTTGTTTTGTAAACCAGGAAGCCACATAATTTAATTAGCACCCTGCAGTGCACGCACGCGCCCCCTCCCAAATTCCTGGCTACGGGGCTGCCTGGAAATCAGTTGTTATACTACCAGACCTCCAGGCCCCACTTGGAGGCTGGCAACTCTAGTGAAGAGATATTTCCTTGCAGCTGTTCTCCGTGCCTAACTATGCATTATGTTTTCCTCTGTTCCTTCCCACGTCGGCAAGATCATATTGTGGAGTTCTGTGCTGAGAACTTAATCCTAACAAGGATTGCCAACTTCCAAGTGAGGCCTAAAGCTCTCCTGGAGAAAATGGCTGCTCTGGACAGTGGACTCTCTGGCATTATGCCCAGCTGAGGTCCTGCCCTTCCTCCTCAGACCCTGCCCCCAGGATCCACCCCCAAATCCCCAGGTCTTTCCCAAGCAGGAGTTGGCAACCCTGCTTCCAGGTTCTTGTAAAGCAGTATAAATGTTGTTGAGCCTTTGAGTGGACTCTATGGCATTATACTCCACTGAGGTCTCTCCCTTCCTGCCACACCTCAGGCTTCACATTCAAAATATCCAGGAATTTCCCAGCCTGGAGTTGGCAACCCTTGCTCTCCCTAGGGAGCCCTTGAGAAAAATATAATGTGTAGTTAGGCCCAATTGGTCTGGTAAACCCTGAATTCTAGTGTCATGAGGGGGGGAGTCATTTCTCTCTCTCAACTTCCCTCACAACCCTTACAATTTTAAAAAATCTCTGTCACATCCCACCTTCTTTGTGTTCCCCTTTCTAAGCAAAATTTTTAAAATGCCCCAAATGCTTTCATGGAGGCGAGTGGCAATGGGTAGGCCTGAAAAAAGTGGATGTGTTCCTCTTCTCCTTAGGAGGCCACATCACTCTGCAACAACACGGCCCTATCCTGTCACTGCCTGGCACGTAATTGACTTGCAATAACAAGGTTCGACCTGAATTAGACTCATTTGAGAGGACAACTTCATTTGCCCTCCGAGTCAGGGAAAGAACAAGCTAATTTGGGACAAGGCGTAGAGAATTATTAAGTAGCGCTCATACTGTGGCCTCTCCGGCACATTCTGACTTTATTTAAAGGAAGTCTGTGTGAAACAAGCAGGGAGGCAGGGAGCATCAAGCATCGAGATCAGTCAGGAATTGGCAGCACAAGGATATGAATGTCATCAGATGGTGAGAATGGCAGGTTGACGTCTTGATATTTTTTGTCTTAAAGCGGAATGGAGGAGTGAGGGTGGGCCAAGCATATTCTAGCACCCTCTGGTGACCACATCCCTGGGCAGCATGACCAAACAAGCCTTTTAGTTTCTTTGCTTTTAAAGGTGAGTTTATGTCATGCATTCATGTGACATAAGCCTCAGGAAAGCCTTGTTTTCCTGCTTCTTCTAATGCAAATCCTGCAGATGAGTGAATGCAGGTAAGGGTCCTGAGCAAAATCACACATGAGAATGTTGAACCCATGAAGGAATCATACATGTATTATGTGCCATGCTGTTACTGCCAATGGCCTGCCTTGTTGTTTGGGGAAATTAGCTAGGCAGCAGGCAAGACCACAGAGGTACAAAGGATCTGTACACCTGTCTATACCAGGGTCAGGCACAGTAGAAGACTCTAGATTTGAAGAGTATATTATGTTTTATTGAAGAATTTCCCTAATTGCAAGCACACTAAGCATTCAAAAAGAGCAAGCAATACAGAACTATGAAAGAAGAGATGACTGATAGTGAATAGAGAGGTCAGTACCTGTCCAGAAGTGCAGGGGTCCATGGAGATGAGAATATGGCCCAAACCAAAGGTTCAGGGGTGAACTGCCAGTTGGCATTGGGGCCAGTCTGAGGCCATGTGCTCTGACAGATATAGACACTGGAAAACAATGCAGACCAATGGAAGGCCTTGGGGGCTGGTCTCAGGTGAGAACTATAGCGTTTCTAGAACAATAAGGAGTCCATGGAGGTGTGGTACTACGCGGAGTATAACTCAGGTGTGACCAATGAGCTTCCAGAGGGGCAGAGTCTGGCTTAACAATAGTTATGATGAGATTAAGCCAGGTGCCAGATGGTTGGCTGGGAGTGTCCATTGTGGAACAATAGGGTGCCCTGGCATTTCCCTGGTGCCAGACAAAAGAGGTGATGTTTCTTAATGTGTGCCAGGATGAACCTGAATGGGCAACCATTCACTGTACATGGAAAGTTAATGTTTACCTTTATGGGCCTAGTATAGGTATAAAAATGCAGACAAATATATGGAGACAGGAATGAGAGAGGAATGAGAGGATTATTCCAAAGGTATTTCCTGACATATAGGTGAAATAGGAGATGGGGGATGGAAACATGCAACATACTTCATTCATGACAATAGCACAGACCAGAGGCTCTTTGTCCCTGCTTGCCTGCACATTTGACAGACAAAAGACTAGCCATTTGGTCAATAGAAGATGCCTGAGGTAAGAGCAGAGTCTTGCCCATTCTTAGTCCTTTTGGACTGAGCTGACAGGTGAGATGGGGGGGGGTTGCTTGCATGGAGGCTGTTTGGTAGTGCAGCCAGCCTGGAGAGTCCTCATTTGGCCTGAGTTTTTCCCTGTCAAGATGTGGGTCTCCTAGCCTCCCAGCAAAAGCCACTGTTTGAGCCAAGCCTGGCTTTATGAGGGCACTGCTTGTGGAGGTTCAGAGGTCTCTCTCGGAAAAGACTACCCCGGGTTCATGGCTGAGGAGGCTGGCTACAATGTGGTTAGCTGAGTGCAAACGCCAACCTACAATACTGTGGCAGTATGAAAATCTAATATCACTAGTCAATGTGCAGGAAGGGGGAAATGTCTTCTAATTTAAAGAATCAGGATAGTTTTGCATCTTCTCAAATGAAAATAAGTAATTTAAATATAAATTTTTTGATCATTTTACTTCTTTATTAACATAAAATAGTTCTATCCCATCATATCTCCATAGTCTCAAGGTGTCTAACAAAGCAACATGTTGCAAATGCATAAAATACAATTTAATAATACAATTAATTGAATAAATTAAATTAATAATCAATCCACAAGACACAAGCAGAATGCAAGATAACAGCACAGCCAGATCAGCCAAAACAATTCATCCTCTACCAAATGCCCTCTGAAATAAGGCTTACATGGCTTCCTGAACACAGAAAGCTCTCTCCACACCCACTCTGATAAGCCATTCCATAGGACTGATCCTGCCACAGCAAAATGTATTTTCATTTAATTCATTTATACCCCACCTTTCTCCTCAACAGGGGTCAAAATGGAACTCAGAAAGTAAACCAACTTTAAACTTATGGTATAAGAAGTTATGGGACTTATATATAATGGAAAAAGTAACAGACATAATGAACTCAGCAAAGGTTACTGATGGGTACAGCGAACTTACTAGTATATGGCTAACTATTTTATCCTACCTAATTTCTCAGGAAGTAATACCAGACGTAATAAACACTCTTCACCTGTGGTAAATTTTCATTAATATATCAATTCTATGTCTATAAGGAATAGAATGTTTCTCTTTTTTAATGGTTATCTTAAAATCTACTTATCCTTTGTAATTTGTTATATTTGTTGTTGAAAATGGAAAACTGAATAAAAATTATTTAAAAAAAAAACAGGGATCCAAAGCATCTCCTTCTCCATTTTATCCTCACAACAGCCATGTGAGGTAGATTACATTGAGCGTGACTGGCCCAAGGTCACCCAGTGAGCTTCCACATCACGAGTGGGGATTTGAACCTGGGTCTCCCAGATTAACCACTACATCACACAAACTGTTGCCAAACTGGTAGTCTTGTTAGAGAAGAACAACAAGGAGAAGAACCTGTGTGCCTAAAGAAAACAGCTGGAGTTTGGGAATACGCTAGAAGATGCAGTGCAATAAGACATTACATGTGTCTCAGGGGCATTCACACACTCCTAGTGAGTAATGTAGCAAAATCCCCTGGGTGAAATGCTGCTTCAGCCACAAGGTGGCCTTCTGCAAACGGAGCTTCAGATCTGAGATTCGGCCCTGTCTGGAACATAGGAAGAAGGGTGGCCTATCTTTGCAGGGTTGTTGTCAATCTTATAATACAACTTACATATGTATGTATGTATATGTAGCGCTCTAGATACTCCAAAGGCAACATATAAATGCTAGGCATTACCATATGAATATTGCTATGAAATGAATAGAGGAATACTATTCCTGCAGGAAGAACTGCCCAGAAGGATTCTCTGACATCTCATCACCATTTGCCAGAACAGCTGACCCACTGGCATCAGACAGGTGCCAAAATAAAAATGATAAAAAGTTACATCGGAGGACTCTGCAGTAATACTTGATGCAGCTGATGTGCCAGACGAGTTATTTAGCACACAGGGTGCGCATTTCCCAGCCTTGGAAGCAAGAGAGCTGTGCAATTCCTGAGCTCGTTTGGTTGAGCTCCCTGGCTGGGGGTGGGGGGTGGGGAGAGCTTTTGGACAGCTATATATAATTCATACCCAGGACTTGGACAGAAAACAGAGAAATCAGTTTTCCTGTGAGTCGCTTACCTGCTTGGCAAAAAGTTCTGCCCCTGCAAACCTGCACATTTCAACCCAAAATGCAGCCCTTGCTAAAATGTGGCTCAGTTGCAGCTGCAGCTCACTGAGAAACTTGTACCAGTCATTTAACTTGGTTTTGCTTCCCCTCCAGTGTCTCAGATGTTTCCTCAATCAAGATGGCACAAGTAGTGGCCTCCCTTTTGTGGCTTCTGTTCATTTTAGTGAACTTTTCTACAAATTTTGTCCCATCATGGGTCAGGCTCTGCCTGCCTCCCACCTTGTCACATTTAAGAGCATTCAAAATACACAGCAGAGGTGGCTGCCTCCTCTTGAGATGGAAAAGGCAGAGGGGAGGGAGAAAACAGGCCCCCTAGTTCAAAAGTGCTGAGCCTATTACGAGCCAAACATGATCAGCTCCAAATCCACAGAGAGACCCCATTTCCTTTGTCATATAATTGCAGCTGGTAATGGCAGCAATGGAAATGGGGAAGGCTGGCGCCATTACTCTTACAGTGCTGTTTCAGTAGTGTCCAAGATGCAGTTTCCCAGGGGACCTAAGTCTTTAGCAAGAGCATAATATGTAAGGTTGCCAGCTCCAGGTTGGGAAGTACCTGGAGATTTTGGGGGTGAAGCCTGAAGAGGGATAGGGGAGGGACTTCAATGGGCCATAGAGTCCACCCTCCACAGTGGCCATTTTCTCCAGGGGGAGTGATCTTTGCTGCCTAGAGATCAGTTGTAAATGTAATAGCAGGAGACTTCCAGCTACCACCTGGCAAACCTAAAGTATGGCAGCATTCTCAGGACTGAACAGAGGCTTCTTCACAAAATGCGCGCTGGTTAGGTTTTAGCAAAAGGAAACAAGGTAATGGGAGGGCCCTCAGAAGTCAATGGGGATGGGAAAAGAGTTGGGGTAGACACTTAGGCCCGATCTGCATCTAGCATTTGCTCCGCTGTCTTACCAAACCCACACTGGAACAGAAATCCCCATCTACATTGCATGCCACTTTCACTTTGATTGAATGTTGCATTTTATGGCAGTGTCCAGACTGCATGCTGCTTTCACTTCATTTCATCTCTGGTTTTATTGTGGTTGTCTGCATAGATTTATGGCCATTTTATGGCCATTTGGGGGGGGGGAGTGACTCTGCAGTCAGTACGGTGTAGGCCTGGGGTAGTTGAATGTGGGTTTGAACTGCATCTTTTTCTGTTCCAGGTGGGTTTGGTAAAATGGTAAATGCAGATTGGCCCCAAGGCTCTACTGCACTTTAATGATGTCATCAGGAGTGCGGTGGGGCCCAAATTTCATTGCTATCATTGCCAGCTCAGAAACCATCCAGCTTCTTTTCCATGAAGGGAAGAATGAAAGTATTTATGTTAGCAAATCCCAGTTTAACTTAGTGTTGCCAAGTCTGAGTTATAAAATACCTGGAAATTTTTGGGGTGAATCCAGGAGAGGGTGGGGTTTGGGGAGGGGAGGGGCCCCAGCACAATATAATGTCGTAGGGTCCACCCTTCAAAGCAGCTATTTCCTCCAGGGGAACTGATCTCTGTCAGCTGCAGATCAGTTGTAAAAGCGGGAGATCTCAAGGCCCCACCTGGAGGCTGGCAACCCTAGTTCAACTGCATATGGTGGGGTGGGTAGCCTTCCCATTATCAATGGTAGGATCTTGTTCACCCAAAGGGAAATTGTCTGAGTAGCCATTGGCTGTCAAAAGTTTGTGTTTGACTGGAAGTCCCACCTCCTTCCCTAACGAACACTGTCTCCCTCATGGGGTTTCACTGTGTTGCCAGCTGACATTTTGAATCCTTGACAAGTTCCCCGCACACTCATTTTGTCTCCTTCTGCCTGTAAAATGTCTTGGCATGAAACATCTATTTTTATAGGTGCAGGACAAGGAGGACTTGCATGCAGATTTCCAAGAGCTCTGTGTGACTAACTCCCAAGGGACACAAGCCCTCTTGGCCTCATTGAAGGTGCTGCAGAAGGATGAGTCATTGCAAACTCTCCAACAGATAATGGAGGAGGTTCACCAATGAAAATAGGAATCAGAGAACCTACTGACGTTTTGCTTGGCTTGTGTCCTTCATGAGTTTGGGGCAGAAGAATGAGCCAGGTTTTTAAAAAGAAAGACAAACATCAAGTTCACATATAAATCTATTTCTTTCCTTATCTCTGTATTTGTTTTTTCACTTTTGCCATGAAGCAAATGATCTTGAGAGGAGACAGCTATCCAGCACTTTCTCATCTTAAACTGCCGCTCAGCTGATCTTCGCCTAGCCTCAGGGCTGGCATTCCCCAGACAACTCCATGCCAGAATGCAGGACAAAGGCAGCATAGACAGTTGGCCATGTGGGAAGAAGAAGCCACCGGTCTCCAAGATTAAGGAGAGTCCAGCAGTTGGACCAGCCAAGGAAGTCCTCCTTGATTTAGGTATCAGGTCTGTTCAAATGAGTCACGAATTGATTTTTCCCTGACAAAGGCCAAGCCTGACCTAGAACCTTTAGCAGCTCTGTTGGGTCTATGAAGCCAATGGACCACCTGATGGGCTGAATCCTTCTGGACATCATGACTGAGGACTCTTCTTCTCTGCAGGGCTAAGAGGCTCATGATAAAATGCCACAGGATAGACACCCAAATGTTCTAGGATCTGAGAGACTCCTACTCCGCTAGGCTTGCCATTCCCCAGGTCTGGGCAGGGGATGCCCTGCTTTTGCGGACTCCTGCCCGCCACAGAGCAGCTGGTCGCCAGGAGGAAATCAACAAAAATCATGTTTTTTAAAAAAAAAGTTTTTAGCGTTGACAAAAATGTTCAGCAAACGAGGGAAGGATTTCATCTCAGCCATCTTCCATCTTGGACACAGGAAGCCCCCAGGTTGTCATGAGGGTTCTACACCAATACTAAGAAATAATAGGAAGTTGGTCCAAGTGATCTGAGGAGGGAAAGATCTAAGATGCAGAAGGGTCATTTCAGGAGAGCAGAGGTGAGTATTTGCACCTTCCCATGTTTCTGGCTGCACGTAATGAGGCTTCCTCTCTGTCCTGCATACCCATTTTATGCACAAAGTGGATACAGTTGCCAACTAGCCTGGAGGAAAATGCCCTGTCCCTTTAAAAGAGGCTTAACGGGATGTTATTTACCTCCAGGCCATGAACTTCCCATGCCGACATATTTAGGGTTGCCAGCTCTGTGCTGGGAAATACCTTGAGATTTGAGGGAGTGGAGCCTAGATAGAGTGAGGTTTGGGGAGGGGAGGGGAGAGACCTCTGCAGTGTATAATGCCATAGAGTCCACCCTCCAAAGCAGACATTTTCTCTGAGGGAACTGATCTTGCTCTTCTGGAGATCAATTGTAATAGCAGGAGTTCTGCAGATGCCACCTGGAGGTTGGCAACCCTACCACATATCGAACAAATTAAAGGGACAGGACATTTTTCTCAAGGCCCATTGGCAACCATACAAATGGATGGGTATTGCTCTTTCATTCCCGCCTCCACCATCCATGACACACTTTCCCTGGTGCCACAGCTCCCCACTTAAGGGTTGCCAACTCCATCACTTTTGTCCCTTTGGTTCTTCCTCAACAGCAGTGTGATACACAGAAATGTAGCAGGGGTAATTCTGCTCCCCCTAAAAAACTTCTACCTGTCATAATAAAGGCACAGGCATTTATCTGGAAAACTTTTTGGCAACCTAGGTAAAAATATATGACCTAATATCTCTAGGGTCAAAACAACCCCCTCTCCAGCAATCTGCAGTTGCTGCCTCTCCCTGAGAGAAGACAATACAGCTCACTCTTTACTTAATTGTATGAGCCAGCGTGGCAAAGAGTCAGACTAGGATCTAGGAGATGCAGGTTTCAGTCTTCATTCCGCCTTGGAAGCTTGCTCTCTGACCTTGGGCCAGTCTCCCCCCTCTCTCATTTTAACCTACAGAGGACAAAATGGAGGAGAGGAAACAATGTAAGTGGCTTTGGGGGGGGGGGAAGAGGAGGTATAAGCAAAGTAAACATGCAAATCTAAAGTCGCCTCTTGTTAGCATGATGGAAGTTTTCTTTCAAAAAAAGAAAGGCAGTGGATGGGTGTAAGAGAGGCCTATGGATATCCAGATGGAGAAGGCATCCCATCGGATATATGCAAGTTGCCAGTTTTGGCTATGTGCCTTTCGCAGCACCAATAGGCCAAATTAGCTTTTTCTGCATGCCATGTAAAGTGTTGCCTGATAACTCTTGAACATAAATCTTTTGTTAACAGCACAAGAGCATGAAGGGATGCCAACTTCCAGGTGTGACCTGGGGATCCCCCAGAATTACAGCTAAAGCTGCCAGCTCTGGGTTGGGAATATCTGGAGATTTGGGGAGGGGGGATGGAGCCTGAGGAGGACAGGGCTTGGGGAGGGACTTCAATGGCCAGGCTGCTTTTTCTGACCAGTTGGGAATCCTTTTTACGTCAGCACTGTTTGTTCTGGTTTTGTTGCTCTCTCTACAAACCGGATGCCTGTTTTTCCTTTCCTTTCCTTTTTTACCTTCCGCTTCCATTGCCCTACCAGGAAGTTATCTGTGTCAATTGCATATTCCCCAGATAATCCTACAATTGCAGCTAAAACAAACCCCTCTCCAGCACTCTGCAGAGAGAAACTTGTCTGTTCAAAAAAAAAAAAAAAAACACCAGCCTTCAGAGGATGAGATGCCTTTGGTTTTCATTCCTAGGAACATGAGAACGATCACAATTTCTACCGCAGCCCTTGGTGCAGACTTTTAATTAGCAACTCAAACATGTGTTCTCCATCCTTTTAAGCTGCACAAGGAAGGCTCAGATGAGGTTTCGCCTGCACCTCGCTGCTGCGGTGTGGGTGTCTTTAACATGACATGAAGGGAGAGATGAGTCAAGAAGAGACAACTAACCATGTCTTCTAAAGAGATTTGTAGTCCTCCTTTTCTTTCATTAATGTAGCATTCAGGGGTTTCTCAGGGCCAGCTCCAGAGCACGGCAAAGGCAAGCATTTCTTTGCTGAAACCAGCAAAGAACCCACGGGGCGTGGACTGGGAGGTTTAAAAAGTCCAGCACAGTGGCCCCTGGAGAGCTGCCAATCCCACAGGGACTATTTAGGTTGACGCTCATCACCAATGACCCTGCAAGGCTGAGATCACTAACCTTTTTGAGTCTGTGGGCACCTTTGGGATTCTGGCACAGCATGGTGGCTACAGCTACAAAATGGCTGCCACAGGAGGCAGAGCCAGCCACAAAATGGTTGCTGCAGCTTACCTTCAGTCACACAGTTAAGGTCCTTGTGTTGTGGCGGCAGCTGCCACCAAAGCATCATTTTTGAATATATGTACAGTCGATCAAATCTTCAGTGGCCAATCAGAAGTCTTGCTGAGCCAAAGCCCCTCTTAGCCCCACCCACTTTCCGAAAACACTTGGCAGGCACCAGGAAAGGTGTTGGTGGGCTGCCCAATCTGAGAGAGTTTCTATGTCCTCTTTCTTCTAGATGAAGGCACCCCTAAAACTACAGCCAGCACTGATGCTTCCAAAGTTCAGGTTCACATATCTTGTTTCTGTTCTGACTCCAAAGCTGCAAGAAGAAGAACCTTAATTATAAGGAAAGTACAGATGTCTAAAGGCAGGCACAGATCTCACCTGGTTTGGCATTTTTGATTTGGTATTATTCAAATGCACATCTCTAATTTTCCCCCTGATATTCTTGAAACTCAATGCTACAGAAGCAGATCAAGGCCAGTTGCTTAAACATTTTATCTTTGGCTGTTTGTTTATTTTCAACATCAGCCTCTCCCCCCGCTGCATTTACAATTGCAGGGGAAAACATACCTTGTCTCCTCAATTGTCGTCCTCCTTCTTCCACTACCCAGAACTGCAGTTTCTGCAGCTGTTTTATGGTTAAAAGGAAAATGAACACTAAGAAAACATGCAGGCACCTGTTACATGTAGTTTGAGGTTCAGATTCTGGCTTATTTCCACAATCTAAGCCTGTTGATGTAAATGGAAAGTTCCCTTGATACAGGGCAGGGCAGTGATACTCACTTAGTGGCTTGGGAGCCACATGTGGTTCTTTGAAATGCCACCTGTGGCTTGTCTGAGCACCATTCTCCAATATGGTAGCCACCCAGTGTTCCTAGAAAATGAGCAAGGACATTGCACAGTAGGATCTGTGGTTAGTAGGTTGCTCCTTCCTCAAAGCAGCTGCCACTCAAGGGACTGTGATACAGGTAAACTAAGCATTTTGCTTAAGAGGACCAGATTAACAGCCATGAGCATGAAGCCCCAGACAGAAGTGAAGGGTTGGTCCTCTCCAACAACCCCCTACCTTTCTGTGCAGCCTTTGTGCTTTCATCCCAGCACCTAGGCAACTGCCAGGAGGAGATGATCACAGAGAATAAAACCGCCACCAGGGCCTCCAGCCAGGAAAACAGCAAGCTGGCCTCAATGAGGCTGGGAGGTCTTACTCCGTGGCTTGGAGCCTCCCCGTAGAATGCTCATGTCTTTGCTTCCATCTCTGCCCTCTTCCTCTCTCCCAAGCATGAGGCAGAGCAGACTCCTGCTGGCCAGATCCATGCACAGGGGCCCTGCAGAGAAAAGACAGGCACTTTGCCCCTCCTTCCTCTGCAGAGCCCATTTTTAGCAGTTGCCTGGCTCTTTTGGTTGATGGTAATTCCAAGTGTAGCTTTCTGCAAACAACAGAATGCATACCACTGGGGATTGTGTAAGAGGATGCTCTTTAAAAAAGAGGAACATTTTTCAGGAAGCTACCTGGGGAAGTAGCTCAGGGCAGAGGCTGTGGCTCAGTAGTGTAGTGGAGCATCTGCTTGGCATGCAGAAGGTCCCATGTTCAGTCCCCAGCATCTCCAGTTAAAAGGCTCAGGTAGTAGGTGGTAGGAAAGCCCTCCCTGCCTGAGATCCTGGAGAGCCGCTGCCAGTCAGAGTAAAGAAGAAGAAGATATTGGATTTATACCCTGCCCTTCACTACCCAAAGGAGTCTCAGAGCAGCTTACAATCCCTTCCCCTCCCCACAACAGACACCCTGTGAGGTAGATGGGGCTGAAAGAGCGCTGAGAGAACTGCCCTTGAGAGAACAGCTCTGAGAGACCAAGGTCACATCAGCAGCTGCATGTGGAGAAGTGGGGAATCAAGCCCAGTTCTCCCAGATTAGGGTCCATGCTCCTAACTGCTACACCAAACAGAATTTAAGCTTGATAGACCAGTGGTCTGACTCAGAATAAGGCTGCTTCATGTGTTCGTGTGTAGAACCATGGTTTCCTTGCTCTACATGCCTGTACTTCCCATTCCTATATTGCACAGCACTCCAAAACATATGAGGATGAAGTCTGCTCCAGCCCCAAGGGCTCCTGGGTAGGAACGAAAAGCCCAAGGAAAGAACGCCTCAAAGGAGAAGTTCTTGCATGCAAGCCCTATTGATATGAAACAGATCCATGCCCAAGAACAGCAGCTTCACAGCAAGACTGTCAGTGGCTGCCTGCATGACAGAGGGCCTGTCAATTAGAGCCACCGATGCTGGCTGCCCACAATAGAACTGTCATCAGGTTCATAATGATGAAATGGATTTTCTGATGTCGTCGGCCTCCCATGCTAACGAGCTTCTGGCTGAATGTCAAATCTTTATAAGGCAATTAAAAGAGGTGATCATCTGACTTGTAAGGAAACCCCAGCATCCTGGCATTTCTAAACGTTGCAATTAATATATTCGAGGAATGGAATGAACCCAGTCTCTTGCTATCATGCAGTGTTCCATGTAGCCCCGTCCTGACCTCAAAGGAAAGGTGAGATTGAATCCTCAGTCTTTCCGTTTTGCCTCATTAGCAAAGGCTGGTATATAAACTTCCTCTTGATTGCTTCTTTTGGCATAAAATGGGACACAGATGTCTTGACCCACATGAAAATATTGCTAGTTTTTACCCACACCACTTTTAAAAAATTATCGCAAGATTCTTCAGATGCTTTTGGGGAGAAAATACTCCTACATCTAGCTAAAGATGTCACTTTTGGTGAAATCTGGCTGTAGAACCCAGGTCTTTGCAATTTCATTTATTCTGTGTATGGTTGTTCCTTCTAGGGAGCAGGATTGGGGGGGGGGCAGCACTGTCCTTTAGAGAAAAGCAGTCATTGTAAAACTAATTTAAAAAAAAATGAAAAGCCCCATTCAATATTACAATCCAAATGAATCGGAGCCCTGCTGAAAGAAGGGGGAGAGGAGGAGATTTGACTTATACCCCCCCTTTACTACCCGAAGGAGTCTCAGAGCAGTTTATAATCTCCTTTCCCTTCCTCTCCCCACAACAGACACACTGTGAGGTAGGTGGGGCTGACTCTGAGAGAGCTCTTTTGAGGACTGCCCTTGAGAGAACAGCTCTGAGAGAACTTGTGGCTGACCCAAGGTCACACCAGCAGCTGCATGTGGAGGAGTGAGGAATCAAATCCGGCTCTCCCAGATTAGAGTCCGCACTCCTAACCACTACACCAGAACACATGCCATTCATTTTGATTGGTTTCATTCTGTTCTCCTGCAGTCTGGGAGATATTGTGTCTGTTACAAATAGTGAGAAAGGTCACAGGAAGGGGGAGATCGTCTGGGGGGAATTAAACTGATAGGGAAGCTCCCAACTGGAAACGTCAAACAGTTGGTGACAATGTTTCAATTTTTGTTTTTATGACTTTGCATGTATTTTAGCTCTGGCATAAATTGTTTTAATAATGTGGGGTTATTCTGTTGGTTTTAAAATGTGATTTCTATTATGTATGTTTTAATGTGTTAGGTGCCTTGGTGGCCCACGTGAGGGCAGAAAGGAGGATATAAATTTTGTAAAATAAAAGTAAATAAAATAATGTTCACCTGTGAAAACCTGGCTCAGGTCTAGTTCATTCTAGACCAAGTTACAAATGCTTCCAGGTCAGTCTTGAGAAACAAGGGAGCTTTGCCTTTGCCATTCTTCCTCACTGCCTGCTTGTATCCACCCGCAACAGGGCTGTTTCCCTGCCCCTCTCCTTTCTTCTCGTGTCCTGATCCTTCAAGCTGTCTTTGAATCTGTACAGTTAAGGACTTGGCCATTCTGAATGATGCCTTGACGATCAGACCAGTGACATTGTGGAATATTGCTTTGTGATGCGCGCGATATCTTTGCCACCCCTAGCCCTGCATCTCCTCTCTTCCCTGCACTGCCTTTTCATGCTGTGATAGAGGTTTGGACACTGACACAGTAACCCAAAGCAAGCTATGTACCACCTATAACATTGTGACGTGTACCACCTGAAACATTTCTCAGACACCAGCTTTTGATGTTAAAAGCTAGCCTTTCACCTTGGATTTATGCTTTGTGCAACAATTAATTGTTTCCTAACACAAAATCAATAGGAAATAACACTCACAACTCCTACTCCCCCTACCCAGCATTGACAGATAATGCAGGACACATCCTTTCATACTTCAAGTCAGGGCTGTTTTGGGGCAGGAATGCACAGGAATGGAGTTCCAGCTGGCTTCAGAGTTGGCCGTGCCCACTACAGCCAAAACCTCTGCGTGCGTGGCTACAGAGCGAAGGCCTGGAGAGTGACTCCCCCTGGCATCTCCGAGGCGAACAGGCCAGGGGGGGCTCTGGAAGGATTGGGGAGGCATTTAAATGTGCCCAGGCAAGCCAAGGGAAGGCAGTCTAAACTGCCTCCCCTCTGTGCTGTCAGGGGTGTGGCCTAATATGGTAATGAGTTTCTGTTGTTGGGTGTGGCCTGTTATGCTAATGAGCTGGGCTTTTTCTACAAAAAAAGCCCTGCTTTAAGTACACATCTTCTTGTCAAGAGCAGACCAAAGATGCCAACTGTCTTATATAAGCCCGTTTTGCCGCAGGCCAGAGGGGTGCCCATCAGAACTGGGAATGCCTCTTCAAGCAGCCTTGACACTGAACCATTCAATTGCTTGCTTGCTTCATTTATACCCTGCCTTTCTTCTCATGGGGATCCACAGTGGCTTTGCTCTCTCATTTTCCTTTGGGTAGGCCTCTCAGCTGGGCCTTTGGATGGTAAAGGAATAAAAGGATTGCTTAAAGAAGATGGGGGAGATGGCAGAGAAAATTAATTCTTTGCATGTTTTCATACTCAAAATGTGACACACATACCCACACTAGAACCCCACAGTTTCTGGGAAGGGTGGCTGAAGAACGGAATCAGATTAAGGTGACGAGAAATGAAGTTCTAGGACTACGAGGCAAACTGAAAAATATTAAGTCTGCAGGTCCAGCTGGCATACATTGGAAGGTTCTTAAAGTACAAAAATTTGAAATTGTTGATCTACTAACAGGTATATGTAACTTGTGGCTAAAATCATCCTCTATGCCTGATGACTGGAAATTTTTAAAAAGGGGTGGAGTGGGGATCCAGGAAATTACAGGCTGGGTAGCCTAATATCTGCCATTGGTAAGTTAGTAGACATTCTTATTAAAGAGAGAATTATCCAGCACCTTAAGGAGCAAAGTCTACTGAGGAAAATCAGCATGGCTTCTGCAAAGGGAAGTCTGCCTCACTTGCCTCTTGGAGTTCTTTGAGCAGGTTAGCCAGCACGGGGATAAGGGTGACCTAGTAGACATACTTGGATTTCCAGAAGGCTTTTGACAAGGCACCTCACCAAAGATTCCTAAGTAAGTTTAGCAATCCTGGGGTAAGAAGAAGCAATCCTCTTTTGGATTAAAAGTTGATTACATGGCAGGAAGCAGAGAATAGGCATAAATGGAGAGTTCTCACAATGGAGGGCAGTAAGATCCCACAAGGATTGGTAAAGGGACCAGTGCTGCTATTTAATGTATTCATAAATGATTAGGAATTGGGGGCGAGAAGTGTAATAGCCAAGTTTACAGATGATAACCAGTTATTCAGAATAGCGAAAACCAAGGTGGATTGTGAAGAGCTACAGAAGGATGTTTCTAAACTGGGTAATTAGGCAACAACGTGGCAAATGAGGTTCATCACGGCTAAGTGTTAGGGTGATGTCTATTGGAACAAAAGAATCCTAATTTTAAATAAATGTTGAGATTGACAGAGATCTTGGAGTTGTAGTGGAAAGTTCAACAAAAATGTCGACCCAGTGTGAGGTAGAAGTGAAAAGGGCAAACGCCTTTCTGGCTATTATTAGGAAAGAGATTGAAAATAAAATGGCCAATAATGCAATGTCCTTCTACAAAGCTGTGGTGCAGCCTCATTTAGTATACTGGGTGTAGTTCTGGTTACTGTGTCTCAGAAAGGATATTGCAGAGCTGGAAAAAGTACAAAGGAAAGCAACCAAGACGATTAGGGAGTTGGAGCACCTTTCCTATGAGGAAACACTGGAGAGTCTTGGACTTTGCAGTCTAGAAAAAGCACAGCTATGGGGAGACATGATAGAAGTTTATAAGGTTATGCATTAAGTGGAGAAAGTGGACAGAGGTACATTTATCTCCTTCTCTCATAATATTACAAGTCGTGGGCACCCAATGAAATTGTAGGGAAATAGGTTCAGGCTCTTCTTCTGTTCTTGAATACTTTCAAAGCAATCACTGAAAATTACTGGAAAGGCCGGGGGAAGCACACTTTTCAGTGCTGCCAAAAATGTTCTGATCCAGCCAAGTTTTCCACTCAATCTTACCTCTCTCCTTGCTGTAGCCCCCACAGGGAATCCCCAAAACAGTCTGCTAGTTGGCTAAAGGAGAACTCATCCTCTGTTTTCTCATAAATGGGAAATCTGGCCAGATGCAATCCAGTGCATACTTTTAGCATGGTTTTAACATTCACATTTAATTGAAACAATATCCCGTACTGAAGAATGATGCCAACAAAGGAATCAGCCAAAGTCTAAATAGGATAGGGATTTTCCATAGAATATATGTAGTCAGGAGAACAAAACTGAAAACAAAATTCCAGCTGTGGATTTTTCACTTGGCTAGGGGAAAAGCACTCTCTTTAAGCTTCACTTAGTAATTTGGGGACTTGATGTTGTGCAATTCATCCCATTCAACATTTGCTTTGAAGTCCTCTTTCTCAATTTAATTTATATAACGTTTCCTTACATACATTATGGCAGGTCAAAATCTTTCATATGGAAAGTTTTCCCAATGCAAAATGTGAGTTCATCAATATACCATTTCTTCAGAGAAAAATGTCAATTTTAACAAAACATGTTTACTAGCAAGAAATGTTAAAACAATTTGTCATACTCAGTTGACATTTCAAAATGATGTGATGATTTTTTTGTTTTTAAATGAAGATCTATTTTTGGTTCAAAAATACATAGAAGACATTGTAAGGCAAGATGCCGCCTGGAACTAATAATATAAATCTCCAACACAAAATATCATTTCATTTTTCAAAATGTTTTAATTATTTGACTTCCTTTGAATTTCTTCACAAATCTTTAATGAACAAAATAGAAATTACTTATTGCTGAGTTGCATCTTTCCTGAACAAGGGAATATTTTCAAGATTTCCACTCAATGGGATTTACGGGAGATTATTTTTCCC
This sequence comes from Gekko gecko, assembly GCA_029375565.1. Taxonomy (NCBI): domain Eukaryota; kingdom Metazoa; phylum Chordata; class Lepidosauria; order Squamata; family Gekkonidae; genus Gekko; species Gekko gecko. The sequence goes on along the minus strand of JAPDNY010000012.1, from coordinate 50,150,988 downwards.
TGCATTTTGCATATGAGGACACATCAAATCGGGGTTTGGAATATTGCATGTCTTTTATCTGCAACTTTTCATGTTTCCCATATTTAAAAAGTACAGATGTGAATAATTGTCACACATTGTGTGTTTCACTGTGCATCATGTTCTCCATTTAAAAGTACAGCTGCTGGTATAGATTGTGAAATGGATGGAAAACTGATAGAAAGCAACAGCTGAAATGCACATGGCAATCCTATGTGGAGTTAGTCTAGTCTAATTCCCAGGAAACTTGTCTGATTTGAACAAGCACTAAAAGAGAGTAAGAAACTTTTATTTGAATCAGGAAACATCACAAATTATCTTCCATCCACCAAAGGAAAAATAACCCATCACTTTCAATTAGCATCTGCGATGGGGCTGGTCCCTACTGCACTGTATGTACGTGTGGTCCATCAGTTTGATTCAGCCACCAGGAAGAATAAACACTGGATTGTTAGTGAGATTTCGGCTTCAAAGTACATGTGCTTTGACTGAACAAATGGCAATTAAGTGGAGCGCTGCTGATGTTGTTGTATTTGTTTCTGATACCGCAAATGTTCGAATCAATACCCATCTGCCTGATTAAGAAATATAGTACTTGGATCCTTACTGGACTAATTATGATTATGGGATGTTATTAATTTTTATGTGCAGCTCAATACAAACATTAGGCCCTTGAGTGAGAGAACATGGACTATTCCCAGGAAATGTGTGCAGAAAATCTGCAGGATTTGCTGTTCACCTTCTTGAGAATGTCAGGTTTCATTTTTTACCAAATAAATAAATAAAAGGTTTGTAGCCCGAGAAGCAAGTGTACAATACCTAGTGATAATTCAGAAAGGAGAAGATTTTCATTGGTTGGGAGGGAGGGCAATCAATGGTTTCCAAGCCTAGGAGAAACAGCCAAGAAATGCAAAACAGAAAAACAGAATAAATTATTGCAAAATGAAGACAGCTTGATGGTGACCAATCACTCCAAGGCAGCAGAGTGGAGGGAAAAGAGGCAACATCTGAGTCTCAGCATGACACTGGCCTTATGTGCCTGGTGAGACCCAGTATAGTGCTATGTAGCAGTCAGAATGCAGGACTAGCATCTGCGAGGCCCGGGTTCAATGCCCTACTTTGCCATGGAGCTTACCGGGGTTCTTTAAGCCAGTCAACCTTTTTCAGCCTTACGTAATTCACGGGGTGGTTGTCCTAGTGATTACAAGATCAACCAGGTCTACTCATAATCCTGCACAGGCCTGTTCAATGGGGTTTAGACTCAAGTAAGTGTTTTTAGGAGTTCTTAGGAGTGTACTAAACATGGAGAAGGGGAAAACAATATTGTAAGATGCTTTGTGTTCTCATTATGGAGAAAAGTGGAACATAAATATCTAAAATAAAATAAATCCTAGATTCTCTAGTCTTGCTAGCCTACCTGCTTGTCCGCACTAGAGATGCCTGACAGACAGATTCCCCTTCCTCTGAAACAGAAGCTTCAGCAGCTTGGAATACTCCGTTTCAATATGAAGGTGAGCGTTACAGCCTCTAATTTGCCTATGCTTTGGACTGCATAGCTGAACCAGAAAAGAACTCTTCTCTGTCCCAACCCCACCGACTGTGGCAGGGGCTGCTATTACAGCACCCGGCTTGTGGAAATGGCAGTCTCTGGTCAGGTAGATATGTCCTCCCCACCCACCACCGGCCCTTTTGTCAGTTCCTCATATGCCGTTTCTGCACTATCCAAGCTGCAGCACTGCAGTGCACCCTGGGAAAGGTTATCTGAGATGCTGGGGGGGGGATGACAAGAGATTTTCTGCTCACACACCAGCCAGCTATGGTTGCCAACTACCTGGAGAAAAAAAGTGACCTGTCGCTTTAATAGAGGCTGACTGGAATGTTCTTTACCAGGTTGTCTTATTTACCCCCATGCCACGAAAAGCTTTGGCTGCCTATATTAGTTATATTAGTTACAGTAATCAAACTTTATTAAAAAAAAATTTAGCAGATAAACATGTAGCTATATAATATGGTAAAAGAAATTAGCAAATAGCTAAAAATAGAAAAGAATGCTAGGAAGTTATTTGTTAATATGGCTAAACTGTAGGTAAACTTTGTTTATATGTTATGTGTGAGGAAATTAAAAAGATAATGATACAATGTTGTCCTGGCCCTGTGGTCTCGGGACTCGGGCCACCACCACCCCGCTGAGGGACCTCCCACGGCAAACCCAGCCCTCCCACACACCTGGAAAGCCCCCGGTCTGGGGGGAGACAAAGGTTGCCCAGGCAGCCAAGGCAGGGCGCGGCGACAGGACTGAAGTAGAGGCAGCCGATGCTGGCCCCCAAGGAGGAGACAGTGTCGGTCAGGCCCGGCAGCGAGACTGCCCCCCCCAGGAGACTGCCAGGAACAGCAACAGTCCACAGAAGGGCCCTCCCAGCCCGGTGCGGCTCCGTGTTGGCACCGGCGGTGCAGCCCTGAGGCTACCAGAGCTGCTGGCGGTGCAACTTCCGCCCAACTCGGCATCCCTGCTAAAGAAGGTAGGCAGGGCCAAGGGGCGGGGAGACACAGCGGAGCTGACGGGGGTGCTGGGAGCGGGGTGGGGAGATAAAAGGCAGGGAAGAAGAGGTGCCGGGGAAGAATAGCGTGCACCTGGGAGTCATCGGAGGAGAGAGACTGACAAGCTGAGAGAGAGAAAGAACAAGGGAGAAGGGTGAGAGAGAAGGTCCCATAGGTCTTTCCATGTCATTTTGACCCTGGAATAGGCCTATAAACAAACCGATAATGCAATCACACACACTAAATAATCCACTTCCAATCCACTTTCCAACTAATTTCTACTGTGTGAACTAGCAGAATCCAGTTGGAAAGTGCACTGAAAGTGGGTTATTTAGGCTGAGTTCAGACTGGCAGTTTGCCCCAAGATAGGCACATTTCAGCAGGAAGTTAGCTATTATTTTCAGCAGCTTCCTGGAAGCAGGAAGGAAGTCCCCTCAGGAACAACAGCTTGTCTGTAAGGAACTACTTGCCAGCAAGGCAAAGCAGCAGGTAGGAAATGGGTGTGGCTGGGAAGCAGATAAAAAGACAGAGGAAGATCTGAGGCTTCATCAGAGAGGGAAGGTTTGCAGCTCTGGTTTGGGGAATTTGGGGTCAGAGTTTGGGTTGGGAGCTCAGCAGGGTAGTAATGCCATCGAGTTCACCCTCCAAAGCTGCCCTTTTCTCCAGGAACTCATCTCTGTAGTCTGGAGAGCAGTTGTAATTCCAGGAGAACTCCAGGTTCCACGTTGAGATTGGTACCCTAAAAGGGAAATGAGGCCCCCAGGAGAGAAGGAATTGGGGCCAGTGACCTCTTTTGCCAGCTGAAGCCAAAGGCTCTTCCATCCTGCCCCAACCCACACTGACTCTTTGGTAAATAACTCAGTGGGTGCGTTCAGACGCGCCGTTTGAGCCGTTTTCAGCACGGCTCAGAAACGGCTTTTCCCTGCGCGTTCACACGCCCAACATCTGCCCACCGTCCCCAGCCGTCACTTTCTGGAGCAAACCCCCTTTGAAACGGAGTATTTTGGCACCACTTACCCAAGTGGTGTTTTCCATCATTCTCCGTTTCAAGCCGCACTTTTCCCTGTCTGATCGCTCCATCCAGCCACTTCCGGGTGCTTCAACCCCCCTCCCCTCTGGGAAGCTGCCTCCAGCTTCCGTTTTTAGTCCTCCATTTTTTTTCCCCTTACCGGTGTGCGCTTGAGCGGAGCTCCGCACTTAGTTAAAAAAAAGAAAAGGTTTACTGGTGCCTAGTTTAGGCATTTAGAGGAGTCCGGGATCTCGGGGAGGCCATTTTTAAATAAAGGACTCTTCCTTTAAACTTTAAAAGGACCTGTTGAGATCGCTCTTCTTCGCACCGGCCAAACTTCCTGTTCGGAAGAGGGCTGCCTGTGCGCATGCTCAAAGGAGAGGGGAAACCCCTCCCACCTGCAGGAGGACGGCGGGGCGCTCGGAAGGAGGAGGTTAGTCTGAGCGCGATTCTCCAGATTAAAAAAAAAACGCATCGTGCCGGAGTAGTTTAAACCGCTCCAGCACGCTGTCTACACGCACCCAGTAACTCAAGACCAATTCCATATGAGCTCAGAGGAAGGGGCTGCTGCCTCTCAAAGACACTTCTTGTCCCCACCCTATGCCATCCTCTTTCAGGCAGGCTCCTCAGCTAACAGTCCGTCCTGTCATTGACCCCCCCCAAGACCAAACCTCATCTTCTGTGTTTCGGTGGCCCTTTCACCCACCTGTGGAGTTGTCCATCCCCGATGCTCCTCCTGTCTCAGTTCTTGTCCTGCTTCTGATAAGATTATTGCTTTCTGACTGTGTGCTGGCCTTTAGGATGGTTTGAGAGTGAAATCTAAAGAACAGTATGTAAATAGCAAGATGGTTTAAAGCTCTTAAAACCACCACCCTGCTCCTTGATCTGTAATGTGTGAATAACAGCAATAGGAAGCTTGCCGAGCAGCAGGGAAGATATCTCGTTATACGTTCACACATATATATGTGTGAAGGAGAATACCGGCTGACACTCGGCTCATCAGTTAGGAGGACAGAGATGCCATCAGTGTGAGAACTCCTGTACAGGTACGAGAATCTGGGGTCTCCAAATGTCATTCTCATATGCAAAGAGCTGACAAGAGAGGCTTGCTCACTGAGCCAGGCAGCAGTTTCTAGTGTGGCCGGCAAGAGTGCTGGCAGGTAGAAGTGCAAGCGGGTTGGAGAAATGGTTAGGGCTGTTGCCCCCCCCGCCCCCCAGCCAGCAGTGGTTTGCTGGTAGGTATCTCTGCTGACAGTAAACTATGGGTAGGGATGCTGATAGGGCTGCCAACCTCCAGGTCGTGGCTGGAGATCTCCTGGGATTACAGCTGATCTCCCCGAGACAGAGAACAGAAAATAGTTACCTTGGGAGGTGGACTCTGTGGTATTATACACCACTGAAGTCCAATGTTCCCTCTAAACTGTGGAGTGTTGTGAGCAAAAATTCGACTTCATGAGCCAAAAGAGCTACTAGCATTAAAGTTGTGAGCAAACCAGTTTGGTGTTGTGGTTAATTGCACGGACTCTAATCTGGGAGAACTGGGTTTGATTCCCCACTCGTCCACTCACAGCTGCTGGATGACCTCGGGCAAGCCATAGTTCTGTCAGAGCTGTTCTTGAAAAGAGCAGTTTCTGTCAGAGCTCTTTCAGTCCCACTTACCTCACAGGGTGTCTGTTGTGGGGAGGGGAGGGGAAAGGAGTTTGTAAGCTACTCTGAGACTCCAAGTGTAGGGCAGGGTATAAATCCAATCTCTTCTTCTTCTTCTTCTTCTTCTTCTTCTTCTTCTTCTTCTTCTTCTTCTTCTTCTTCTTCTTCTTCTTCTTCTTCTTCTTCTTCAATTGACTCACCATAAATCAGCTGTGATTTGATGCACTTTCTACCACCACAGCTATAGAAGGGAACCTCAAAAGGGAAATGGGAAAGGGAGACAAGGCACTGAGTGTTTGGGAAAAGCAAGAGTGATCTTAAAACTTGCAGAAGCACTTTCTCATCCATTTTTCTGGGGAAATGAGCTAATTTTTTTAAAGCCAGAAGGCAAAACTTAATCGAGTTTTTGTTCATCATGTTTTCAAAGTGGAGAGAAGTCTCCTACTTCAGCCAGGATGCTTTGTAGCCCCCAGTAAGTTTGTGTCTGCCTTTCTAGCCCATTTATTTTGAATTACATTTATGATATAATACTCAGACTTCCCCATTTCTCCCTTCTCAAGTTCTTTCCTTCTCTTTCCTGTCTCCACCACCCCCTCGAGCTTCTTGAAGAACTGGCCCTGTCTTTAGTGTATGACTCTGTAAAACTATTTCTATTCAGAGGCACAATAGTTACGATACAGGAAACCACAAGCCGTCATAATTTCTCCTGCCTAGTTCCTCCACCCCCGCTTCCTTCTCATTTCCAGTGCCTTTTCTGGTCAAGTCAAACCAACCCCCCATCCTCCTTCACCATTCTGCTTCTAGAGGTAAGAGCTCCAGCCCTTTTCACTCCAGACAAAAAGGGGGAATGATCACACCAGTCGCTCCTGCCTGAATGTGAGGAAGCAGCCAGCTACAAACCTTTCAAGAGCCCTGTGCAGCCATTATGCCCTTTGCTTGGTGCAAAACATGCTGCCTCGGGAGCAAATCCTCAGGAGTGCCACAAGGTTTACTTGTGAGCAGACATGCTGAGGATTGGGCCGCAAGGACTTATCCTCACTTCTTTTTTCTCTCCTCCCCACCCCTGAGGTCCATGTGGGCTCAACCCCTCTGCACAAGGAGAGACAGAGGTAGTGGTTGTGCTGCCTTCATTCCTCCTCCCCACAGCTGTGGTAACTTTTCCAGGGAAACCAGGCACCGTTGCCTCCCACCCTGCCCTCATGGTTCCCAGAAGGATGCAAACTGAAATTTGCCACTATGTGACTTTCCCCCGCCTTTATCACTGAGGGAGGGGGGAAGAGAGAAGGCAACCACTATAGGCAGCCAAGGGAAACATGGCTGGCCATTGGCTATGAGAGCTCAAAATGGCTGGCACCAAGCTTCCATTGCACTTGCAAGGAAGTAAGGGAAGGGGCTTCAGCGCGCATGCAGAAGCGCCATCCAGGTGGGCATTGGTATGCTCTGGACGGCAGTTGTGGCTTCTTTCTGGAATTTTGTTGCCCTGCGCTGAGCCAAAAATCTGTGCACTAAGGGCTTAAAAATTGTGCATGAGCACACGCTAGAGCAGTTTAGTGGCAGCACTGCCAAAGTCCTCCCCCTTCCCAATTCCCACCCTCCTCAGGCTCCAACCCAAAAATCTCCAGGTATTTCCCAACATTGAGCTGGCAACCCTAGACACTGTCCATCATTGAATGGGGGGCGGTGTCTTTGTCATGCAGTCCTTTCATTTGAAAAGCCTGGGTGTATTTTGAGGCACAGTGAAATTTGCTTTATTCCCTGCCATTGCTACTAGACCAACAAAATCTTTCTTTTGTAAAAGACAGGGAAATAACCACTGGCGGAGATGGAAAAGGCTATGGTTTCTGCAGGACAGCGGGCATGGGGAAGGAAAGCAGAGCAGAGGGGGAGGCTGCGAGGGCCAGCTCATATGCTGCAGCCTCTAGTGAAAAGGAATAATCACGGAGGTTCATGACCATTCTGCTGTTCCCCCAGCACTTTCCAGAGAAGAAGTGACCTCAATGAGAGAAATAGCAGCAGATGCCAAAGGAGGCTACAGGAGTTGTTTCTTCTCTTCCTCCCCTCGAGAATTCTGTGCAAAACCTGAGAGTTTTGAGACTCTGGGATAAGAATTTCAAATAATCTGGCAACAGCGTAGGAGGAGTTCATCTGCTAAATTCCTCTTATTTGTGGGCAGCGGCAGTAAATCCTGCTCAGAGCAAACTTCTAATTCTCCTGCCAGCTGAGCTGTTCTGATGTTGTCTCTCAGTCAAAAATAAAGTTTTCCTTACATTCATCTGCAAAAACTCAGATCAGTCTCCCAGGCCCATAACAAAAATCCTCCTTCCAAAGGACTTCCTTGGCACTTGCTGGGGGAAGCAGGGATTTGGTAATTTCTGCAGCCAGTGCAATGTGTTCTGAACATCATTCCTCACTAATCTGATAGCATTTCTGCAAAGTAACCTCCAGGGAAAGCCGATATTATATAATCATCCATTTCAGTATATGGGGGGAAGGGCTTTATGACTAGCAGACAGTAGCCTGGTAGCCATGTGCTCCCATTTGACTGCGCTAATCAGTTCAAGGCTGAAGCCAGAAACTCAGAGCTTAATGCAAGCACCTGCTGACATGAAGAAAAGAGAGTAACATTTACTCTCTGGTTTTTCCCTCTTCCAACACAATAAGGGCAAAGAAAATGGAGGCCTTATGTGGAACTCTTTGTCCTGTCTGATCCCAAAAACTTTGTTTTTCCCCCTTACCACGTTGTCATGTGGGGAGGTCCACACAAATGTGCCCAGCCGGACAGCTACATTTCCATTGTGTGCTTGCTACATTTCCACTGAACACATTGTGAAGCTGCTTTTTACCAAGGCAGGCCTTTTGTTCCACCTGGCTCTGCATTGCCAGCTCTGACTGGCAGACGTTCTCCAGTGTCTGAGGCAGAACGAGGTCTTTTCCAGTTCTACTGTCTACAAGATGCCAAGGAATAAAGCGGGAACATGCAGAGTATGAGACAGTATGGAATTGGACATGCAATTCATTTTCTGGAGAATCTTTCCTTTGTGAATAGGTATAACCAGGGCTATTTTTGGGTAGGAACGCACAGAAACGGAGTTCAGGCTGGCTTCTGAGTTGGCCATGCCTACAGCCTCCCCCCTCTCAGGTTCCCCAGGCACCTCACAAGCCATGGGGTGCCTGGGAAAGCCAATCCAGAAATTGCCTTCCTTCCCTCGGGTTCCCCATGTGCCCCGCAAGCCGCAGGGCACCTGGGGAAGCCAATCCTGGGAGGGAGCTGTGCTGTCGGGGTGTGTGGCCTAATATGCTAATAAGTTTCTGCTGTTGGGTGTGGCCTGTTATGCTAATGAGTTCCTGCTGGGCTTTTTCTACAAAAAATGCCCTGGTTATAACTATGAACAGATAGACCTATGTTCTTGTTTTCTTAACTAGCCACTGAGGCTGTAAGGAGATGCTAGAGAGTCAGGATGAAACTTGCTGAAACCTTAGTAGCCAGAGAAGTTTGCAGTTGGGGGAAGTTAGCAGTGCCCTGCACAGGTCCTTGTTCTTCGCTGCAAACTGAATTATACAAAATAGTTAAAATGCAGACTAAATTATGCAAAATAAAAGTCATCATACAAACTTAGTTTGTGTAATCTGTGCAGATCCAGGGTTTGCCACTGCACAATTTTAAATCATGTTTTCTAAGTAGAGAATACCAGCATGATAGCCATAATAATACATGTTATATTCTATATAAAGGCTGTGCCAAATATCCTCTAATTTCCAACTTTAAATTTAAGTGGTGATTGTGATGGGGGAAGAAACACTTTCCCTAAAAACATTTTCTGCAAATATTCATCATTCTTCTACTACCTGGATTGATCACATGGCTTATTCCTGCCAATCAAGGATCAAATCTGAATGATATGGAGCCCATCAGATTTGGCTATGTGATAACATCGGTGAGGGCAAATTAGGGTGACAGAGGACAATGCTTCCTGGATTACTCACATGGCTGACCACCCTACCCAGCCATGTATCACACTGATGATGTCATTGTGCCATACAACCAGTTATAATGGGCAACGTGATATCACTGAGGCCAAGTGACATCACTCTAGAGGAAGAAAACTAGAGAGTGGAAGGGAAACAAACAGGCAAACCATTCTTGTATGGAGTACTGAAAGGTTCAGGGTACAAGCGTTGACACCACTGAAAAAGAATCATGACAAACTAAGTAGTTTGGGCTCTGCCCTCTTCCTCATGATGGTGAGACTATCAAAACATTTTTTTCTCTTGAGAACATGGCCACAAATCCCACATCTTGTGGCAAGGGAACTGCCACAAGCATTTCCTCAGCTCTCTCGGGCTGCCTTTGCTGTACAGCATCCCAGGAGATGGCAACTAATTGCCTTTTCCATGGGCTGTCATCTTTCTTGAACACTGCCGTTACCCTGATGGTCCTAGCCTTGTCCACTGCACAATCTCTCACTCCTCCAGGAAAGAAAAGACTCCCCTGACATCCCTTCTCAACAGCTATGGGAAGCCAATTATCCAAAGAGACAAACTGTCCAGAGATAATTGGAAATATGGGCTTTTAACTGATAAGAGTGTCAACTAAACTCATGTGGGTACTTTAGATGTGTCTTACCACATTGCCGAAGCTCTGTTCATGTTCAGCAGGTACATTATCATGTCAAAACCAGACAGGCACCAAAGCCCAAACCAAATTAGATGCTGCAGAGCATCCACCTTCCTCCATGGGCAAAGTAGCTGGAATAGTTCACTCTAGCTTATGAGCTTATCTCAGTAGACCAAATGACAAAAGCCGTGATTTTGCAGCCGACACTTGCATGCATACGACAAAGCACTTACTTTTTATGCCTTTTTTCATTGCTCTTTCTTTGTGTTTATTTGGCTGTGTTTAGTAGCGCCTTTCCACCAGCTGTTCAGACTGACTTGCAAGAAGACCCAGACTGCAATTAAGAACTTGTGCCGGCATGGGATAGCAGATACGGTGTCGAGCAATGACATGATCTTGGGTCAGCGACTCTCTCAGACTCACCTACCACACCAGACTGGAGTGAGAACAGAAAGCAAAAAGCAGGACTACATATGCCATCCTGAGCCCCTGGGAGGAAAGGTGGAATAAAAATGGAGTCATTGGATGCAGTTTCTTTTTTAAAATAACCTAAATAATGGAGAAGCAGCAATACAGATAAAATGATTACTCTCAAGTCTAAGCTAATTATAGCATCTGGACGCAGGGTAAGTTTCATTATGGGGAGGAGCTGTGGCTCAGTAGTAGAGCATCTGTCTGCTTTGTAGGGAGAAGGTCCCAGGTTAATTCCTTGGCACATCCAGTATGAATTAGAAGGTGATGTGAAAGATCTCTGCCTAAGACCCTGGAGAGCCCCTGTCAGACTGAATAGACAATATTGACCTTATGGACCAAGAGTTTGAGTCAGTATAAGGTAGCTTCATGTGTTCACTGTATATTGCAATGTGGAAGACAACACAGTGAGGTCATCCAGTGGGTGGACACTGACAACAATGCATACCCTCCACAAATTGCTGCAAATGAATATTTCACATGGGTTCTGGGTCAAGACCTCCCTAACGTGTTTTTTTTCCTATTTATTGCATATAAGAGAGTGCACACTGATTGGTTACTTTAAGATATGTGGCACTCTATAATTGGGGAATGGGTGAGAATTATCCCTTGGTGACCTGTGCTTGTAAAAATATATTCCAAATAAACCCAAAAAATGAAATTATGTTCATCTGCAAGTCCAGATCTGCAAAGTTTGGAAACTGTAGGTGGTAACTGCTTTGGATTAATTCATGTGGACTAGAATATGATGCTCACAATCAGCTTTCCAGGATTAATTATTCTTCACTATTTGGGTATGTATCACATAATCCATGGGGATCTCTTCAAGAAAATTGGAGAAATCAAGGGATCATTCCATGCAAAGCTGGCCATGATAAAGGACAAAAAATGGTAGGGACCTAACAGAAGCAGAAGAGATTTGGAAAAGATGGCAAGAATACACAGAAGAACTATACAAGAAAGAACTCAGTGTCCACCTCTTTCTTTTAGGTCTTGCAAAGCTTTCAATCTGATTTTTATCCTTTTCCCCTGCCATATAAACTTGGTGATTATTTGATCCAACTCTTTAAAAATCATGAAATTTTGTAGTATCGGAATCATATGAAAAAGAAAGATCCATCTCGGTAGAATATTCATTTTAATCAGAGCTATTCGTCCCATCAGCGATATTTGTAGGTTTTTCCATCTTCCTAAGTCCTGCTTTGTTGCTTTCAGTAGTTCTTTATAGTTATTTTCTTGTAATGCACTACATTTATTTGTTAGGTTAACTCCCAAATATTTCACATTGTCACACAATTGATATCCTGAATCCCTTGTAATATGTCTTTCTGTTCCATCTTCATATTCTTAGTCATAATGTTTGTCTTATTAATGTTAATTCTTAGCCCCACCACCTGTCCATATTCCCATAGAACTTTATTTAGCTTGGTGATTGAGGAAAGGGGATCCTCCAGTATAAATACAAGATCATCAGCAAAGGCTAGTAGTTTAAATTCTTCCCCTTGCACCTTCAGTCCCCTAATATTTTCATTCTGTCTTATCTCTTCAGTTAATATTTCTAGTGCAAATATGTATAGAAGTGGTGACAATGGACAACCTTGCCTTGCTCCTTTTTGTATTTCAAAATTTTCAGTTCGCTCACCATTAATCATCACCGATGCAGTTTGACGTATATATCGCTTGAATCATCTGAATAAATTCCTTTCCTGCCTCTGCCTTCCTTAATAATTCCATCACAAAACACCAACTCAGATTATCAAATGCTTTTTCTGCATCCAAGAAGATCTGAGCCATTACCTTTTTGGGATGTGCTTCATAGTATTCTATTACATCTAAAATGCATCTCAGATTATTTTTTATTTGCCTTTTAGGCAAAAAACTCACTTGGTCTCTATGTATAGTCCTTGCCAGTATTCTCTTCAGCCTTTCTGCTATGATAGAAGCAAACATCTTAAGTCAGCATTTAATAATGAAATAGGCCCATAGTTCTTAATTTCTTTTCCATCCGTGTTTGGTTTATGTATTAGGGATATTGTTGCTTCCCGCCACGAGTCTGGAATCTCTTCCCCCTCCATAATTCTCTTGCATATCTCTTTCAATTGCGGTAGGGTTATTTCTTCAAATATCCCATAAAATTCTATTGGCAAACCATCTGGACCTGGTACCTTACCCTTATTCTGCCTTTTCAATGCTTCCACCATCTCCATCATCATAACTGGTTGATTAAGCATCTTTCTTTGTTCCTCTGTAAATTTTTGAACTTGGTGTTCCTCCAAATAATGAATTATTTGTTCAGTCTTGGTATCGTTCTTTCTATACAGATCCTTGTAAAAATTCTCCACTATATTCTTTAAGCCTTGAATTCTATTTACCTCTTCTCCATTCTTCTTTCTTAGAGTTTTTATATATGCCTTTTCTTTTTGTTGCCTGATTTGATAAGCTAACCATCTTGTTGGTTTATTAGCATTTTTGAAGAAGTTCTGTTTAGCAAAAGTCAATTTCATTGCTAGTTCACATGATAGAAGACAATTCATTTTATGTAAAATGGTCTATCTATTTGGACTCTATATTATAGAGCGGCAGCACTGGCATGGATTAGAGAATGGCTTATGTTGGAAGATAGGAAGATATTAAGCTTAGAAGGGCACGACCTATTTCTGGGCTGGCATGCATTTCTTTGGTATGAAAAAGCTTCAGTGCATAAGTACTTTAAGCAGCATTGGATACGGGCTGCATTATTGAAAGTATGGGAGACTATTCAAAAGAGCTGGTTTATGAAGATTTCCAAATTGGTGGTACCATTAGAGGCGTTTACAATACCTAGGTTATATGATGAAAAACCACCAAAAAGGTATATGGACATTTTGAACTCTAGAAATGAGCTTAAACTGGAAGAAGACCTAACATGGTGGCAGAGAGCACAAACTGAATCTAGGTACGCCAAGGATAAGAAAATTGGATTTAATAAGACTCTTATTGAGTGCACCAGAGGAGAAATTTATAAAGAAAATATATGTGATGCTTTTAAAAGAAATGATGGTAGATGAAATGGTTAAAACAAATATGGTTCAATGGGCCCAGAATCTACATTATACTATAGAACTGGAACAATGGGAACAAATATGGAGTAAAAATGTTAAAATAACTAAAGCGGTTTCTTATAGAGAAAATATGTGTAAAATGTTCTATAGATGGTATGTTATGCCAGAGAGAATCGCGAAATATGATGTTAAATGTTCTAATAAGTGCTAGAAATGTGAAAATAAGATGGGTACATTCTATCAAATGTGGTGAACGTGTGATGTTACTAAAAATTTTTGCATATGGGTGCATAGATCAATCCAGAAAATTTTAGGGAGAGCAATTCCTTTTAAACCGGAACTGTTACTTTTAGGTATTTTACCTAAAGAGATAAATAGCGACGATCGTTATTTGATAGTATATTTGACGACAGCAGCCAGGATTTTATATGCAAAATATTGGAGGACTACCCTGACACCAACTAAGCAAGAATATATGGCGAAGATACTAGAGGCTGCAGAGATGGACAAATTGACTCTGACCTGGAAAGGTTATACAGACTCCACTTTTCAGAATACTTGGCTATGTTTCTATGAATGGTACAATTTAAATGGTTAGGAGGGATAAGATTGTACATTGGTTAATAAAAGAGAAAACTAGGGAAGGTATAGCAGATTTGATATAAGGGAAACTCACGTAAAAAGCTAATAGAATTTTTGAAAGATAAGAGGCATGGAATATGATGTAAAAAACTAGGTAAATACCCGCCATACGTGTTATATGTTGTGTGATTTAGTTTGTATGTAGTGTATTGTGTTTTGATGTGTTGTATTGTATTGTTGTAGTGTTGTTGTGAAAATAAATAAAAGTCTGCCCTTAGGGGCAGTTTCTCAAAAAAAAAAAAAAAAGAGCTCAGTGTCCTTGACAACCACGACGGTGTAATCACTGTCCTTGAGCCAGACATCCTGAAATCCGAAGTCAAATGGGCCTTAAAAAATATTACTAACAACAAAGCTAGTGGAGATGATGGTATCCCAGCTGAGCTATTCAAATCTTAAAAGATGATGTTGTTAAAGTGCTGCACTCAATTTGCTAGCAAATTTGGAAAACACAACAGTAGCCACAGGATTGGAAAAGGTCAGTATACATTCCAGTCCCAAAGAAGGGCAATGCCAAGGTATGTTCAAACAATCACACAATTGCACTCATTTCACACACTAGCAAGGTCATGCTAAAGATCCTACAAGCTAGGCTTCAGCAGTATGTGGATAGAGAATTGCCAGAAGTACAAGCTGGGTTTTGAAGTGGTAGAGGAACTAGAGATCAAATTGCCAATATTTGCTGGATTATGGAGAAAGCAAGAGTGTACCAGAAAAACATCTACTTCTGCTTCATTGACTATGCTAAAGCCTTTGATTGTGTGGATCACAACAAACTATGGCAAGTCCTTAAAGAGATGGGAGTACCACCTCACATGTCTCTTGAGAAACCTGTATAAGGGCCAAGAAGCGACAGTTAGAATGAGATATGGAACAACTGATTGGTTTAGCATAGGAAAAGGAGTACGACAAGGATGTATATTGTCCCCTTGCTTATTTAATTTACATGCAGAGTACATCATGCGAAATGCTGGCCTGGATGTTCAGAAGCCAGAATTAAGATTGCTGGGGAAAACATCAACAACCTCAGATATGCAGATGATACCACTCTAATGGCAGAAAGTGAAGAGGACCTAAGGAGCCTCTTGTTAAGGATAAAAGAGGAGACTGCAAAGGTTGGCTTGAAACTCAACATCAAAAAAACTAATATCATGGCATCCGGCCCCATCACTCCTTGGCAAATAGAAGGCGAAGTCATGGAAGCAGTGACAGACTTCACGTTCTTGGGATCCAAGATCACTGCAGACGGTGACTGCAGCCATGAAACTGAAAGATGCCTGCTCCTTGGGAGGAAAGCGACAGCAAAGCTAGACAGCATATTAAAAAGTAGAGACATCACCCTGCCAACAAAAGTCTGTATGGTCAAAGCAATGGTATTCCCACTGGTACTGTATGGCTGCGAGAGTTGGACTATAAGGAAGGCCAAGTACTGAAGAACAGATTCTTTTGAGTTATGGTGCTGGAGAAGACCCTGATGCTGGGAAAGATTGAAGGTCAAAGAAGAAGGGGACGGCAAATGATGAGATGGTTAGAGACTGTTATTGAGGCAATGAACATGAAATTAAGCAAACTCCGGAGCACGATGGAAGACAGGAGGGCCTGGCATGATGTGGTCCATGGGGTCACAAAGAGTTGGACTCGACTGTACGACTGAACAACAAAATCACATAATCAGGAAACTTCAAAAAGTAGTAAAGGAACTATAGCTCATGGAATATGGAGAATCAAATCCAGTTTTTAAAATCTGTGTGTGGAACGATGTGAGTATTCCTGCATTCCTAGATCCTCTTTAGCTAACCCATTAAAAAAAAATGTGAAACCAAATATGGTGTTTTCTAGATTAATATAGTATGCTACCTGTGGCCCAAGGAACATAGCAATTTTCACCTAAGTTATTGTATGAATGCATGAGCAAAGAACTTATTAAGGTGATACAAATCTCTCTTTCCGTTTTCTCCATCTGCTTCCAGCTTTCAGTTCATATCTGAAAAACTCATATCACCACTTTCAACTGTGTGTGGCTTTCAGTTTAGGTCAAAGAGACCCAGAGCATCAAGTGTTCTGCCTGGCACACAATATTTGCACATCAGCATAGATTAAAAAGAATTCAGCTGTAAGAATGGCTTAGGGATTTCTAGGGCATCATTCAGTCAGTGGACCCATTACTTATCATATCTCAAGACAGATGATCTGATCCTTGAGGGGATCTTTTAACATGGAGGCAGAAAATCTCTGGACTAGGCACAGGCTACGCAGCAATTTATTTTTCTTTGAAAAAAAAACTCATAATACTGACAGTTATAAGCTTGCAATATACAGTCTAGCACAATTTCCACTAATCCAGAGATTCCGATCTATACAATTTAAGCCCTATAAAGGCTCACAGTGTTAGAGAATACAGGTTCATGCTGCAAAGTTGGTTGATGCTTCAGGTTTACCCGGGAGAGGTTCAGGGCTGGATGCAAATCTGACAGAGGTGGGTGTATTTTCTTCCAAATTAACACCATCCAGGTCTGGCTTATTATACCTTTGTTTATCAGCTTTTATACATGTCCCGTTCACTCTCTTACAAACAAAACTGCTGTCTTTTCAATTAAAAGCTGAGTTTTAATGGACGATTCTTGCATTCATGATCAGTGGCGGTCTTAATAATTCTGGGGCCCTGGACAAAAGTTCAGGATGGGGCCGCGCCCTGTTGCCTCCCCGCCCATGGACAAGCAACGGATGGCCCTTGCTCCTTGGGAGGCAGGAGAGAGCCACTACTGCTTCCAGAAGCCAGCTGCCCAAGCCCAGACTGGGTTGGTGGAAGCAGTGATGGGTGCCTGCTCTTTGTCTTCTTTTTCCTCCTCCTTCAGGGAGTGTGGCTGTGGGCAATCAGAGGGGCCCACTGGCTTAGGTCTGTCCATAATGACAGATAAACATCCAGCAAATGAATTTTGGATTCAGTATAATATTCTAAGACGGGACAAACATCTAGTAAGTGATAAATAATGGTTATTGGCCATCCTTCTAGTGTTGTTTGTTTATGCGTTTTTAATTGAATTTTATAATTTTAATTGTATTTTTAATTATCTAAATATTTTATTGTTCTTATGTTCACTGCACTGTGGATCCTGATTGGGTGGGAAAGTGGCATAAAAATGTTTAAATAAAATAAAAGAAATAAATAGGAGAGTAATAGCTTTTGCGTCTTGAACTGTCTGAGGGTCACCTCAGCCTTAGGGTTTTTGGGGTCCTCTCCATGTTCCAATGGGACTCCGATCTTCCTCTGATGATTCACTGTTAGGCCCACGCCTGGATCAGGACAAGATTAAAACACAAAACAGAAATGACTCATTGATTAGTCTCCACTGGATCTACTTTTCAAAAATCAGAATTTCAGGTTTAATAGAAAAAGCAGGACGGGACCAGTGGACACATTTACCTACACATTTAGCATAAATGAGGGGATGACCACGCTGCCACCTCAGGTCCCAGGCTGAGGTCTTTCACATCACGTATTGGCTGGTGCTTTTAACTGGAGATCCTGGGATTTGAACGTAGGGTTGCCAGTTATGGGTTTTGGGGGTGGAGCCTGAGGAGGGAAGTGTTCAGGGAGGGGAGGGACTTCAGTAAGGTATATA
Organism: Gekko gecko; assembly: GCA_029375565.1. NCBI lineage: Eukaryota > Metazoa > Chordata > Lepidosauria > Squamata > Gekkonidae > Gekko > Gekko gecko. Next base: position 50,133,387 of record JAPDNY010000012.1, on the reverse strand, counting down.
ATGTCATAGTACCACCTTCCAAAGAGGCCAAAGAGGCCAGTTTGGTGTAGTGGTTAAGTGCGCAGACTCTTATCTGGGAGAACCGGGTTTGATTCCCCACTCCTTCACTTGCACCTGCTGATGTGACCTTGGGTCAGTCACAAGCTCTGGCACAGCTGTTCTCTCAAGGACAGTTTGTGTTAGAGTTCTCTCAGCCCCACCTACCTCACAGGGTGTCTGTTGTGGGGAGGGGAAGGGAAAGGAGTTTGTAAGCCGCTCTGAGACGCCTTTGGGCAGTGAAGGGCGGGGTATAAATCCAATCTCCTCTCCTCCTCCTCCTCCTCCAAGTGAACTGATCTCTGTTGCATGGAGCTCAGTTGTAATTCTGGCAGATCTCCAGCCACCACCTGGAGGCTGGCAACCCTATTTGCACCTATGACTTTCTCCATGCAAAAGAGAGTTTCTTCCACTGAGCCACAGCCCCTTCTTTTAAATAGTAAACGGAATCCTAATTTGTATTGGGAAGTGGAGGAGGGTTTCAGCCACCCCACAGGCTGTTTCATTGACCCTCCTGATCTGAATAAAAAAGTGGTGGAGGGGAGGAAACAGGGCAACATGCTCCAGCTGTTTAAAGAAGAAATGTTTATAGGATCATAGTGGAACTCCCAGTGCCTTGTAGCATTTTGCTTCTAGACGCAGGTCAGTTTTCTGTGATCGCAGTAATTTTGCTCTCCTTGTTGAAAAAAAGCTCCCCCACCATCACTTTTTTCTCTTGAGGAAACCTCTGTTAAGGGGTAGAAAAGAGCAAGAGTCCAGTAGCACCTTAAAGACTAACAAAATTTGAGATAGGGTATGAGTTTTTGTGAAGCACTGCTCACTTCTTCAGATACAGCTAGCAAGTAAGTCCATCTGTCCTATATATTGGAAAGAGGAGTTATTTCAGATGCCAAATGATATTAGTAGGCAAATGACAACAGCAGGTTGTGACTGAATTAGATGTGATATGCAGAGAGGTAGTAGGTGTGGAGAAATCAGTATTGGTAATGAGACAGGAAACCTAGGTCACGATTCAGTCCGGGTGGATGCATTGTCCCGAGCTTCACTATCAGTTGCAATTCAAGCTGTCTCTCTTTCTAATCTCCCTTTGAAATTCCTTTGTAAGATAACTGCTACTTTTAGGACTCTTTTCTACTGCTACAGACAGACTAACACAGCTACCCATCTTGTTCTATCTCTGTTAAGGATTTATTCATAGGGCCCGTATATTGACTTCTGTTTCATTCATTCATTCATAACGTGTGTCCTCTTTTAATATAATTACCACCTCTTCTTTTGTCTTTTTCATTAACAGCTTCGACTTTATTCTTGTGTCTGCCATGGTTGTTCCTTGGATGATAGCACAGACTCTTCAAACAGAATAGCAATTGTTGACAGCAGACAGAACTTGGGCATCATTAGGGGTGCGCTGATAGGATCACTTCCATTTCTTTTTTATTTCCTAGGATGTCATTGTCATCAGTTTCGGTCCACCTCATTTTAGCTGTTGTCATCCATGATTTCTTTTATGCCATTTTTATGGCATCTTATACACAACAGATACTTGGTCGACACACATAACACTGGGACATGTGTACGTTCTTACAGAAGAAATTTACTGTGATGAAACAAACCAGAGCCAAGGGGGAAGCAAAATGAAAATGGGGATATTCAAAGAGATGCAGCAAACTGGCAAAATTCGGTTTCCTTCCCGGATACCGTTGCTACAATTTGTCTGCTGGTAACAAGCAGAAAGATTTAATAACAGAAGCACATCAGTTTATTTTCTTATCTGTGATTATATTAAGAGTTTTTCTCCCATAGTTTGTAAACATGGTATCAGTAAGAGGTTTGCCAACCTCCAGATGGGGTCAGGAGTTCTCCTGGAATTACCACTGATCTCTAGACTACAATGGTAAGATCCCCTGGAGAATGTGACAGCTTCAGAGGGAAAACTCTATGGTACACCATAGATTCCAGGTGGAATCCCTCCTCAAGTTTTCCACTCTACTGGCACCGCCCCCAAGTATCCCGGAGTTCCCCAGGCCAGAGTTGAAAGCCTAAGAGCTGCCCTAGCATCGCATAGGAGAGAGTGATCAATGAAACTGAAGAAACGGGGTTCAGTTCTCACTTCTACCACAAACTCAAGAGACAGCCTTAAGGCAAACCACCATCTCAGACCATGTGTGCAAAAATGAGGATAAGACTACTGGCTTACCTGACAGGGTTATGTAAGGAAGGTAACTAAGACTGAAACAAAAGTTCTCGTGGAAATGTTTTTGGTGCATTCTGAAACACAAAAAGCTTCATAAAAGCCCTCCACTCCTCTTTTCTGCTCCACCCCCAAATCTCCAGGAATTTCCCAACCTAGAGTTGGCAACCCTCCTTTTCATATTCTCAAGAGAGAAAGTTTGCAACATTCAGTTTGCACCCAGCTGTTTGCCAGATGCTGCGTCGTGGCATAAAAATACAGCTTAACGGCTACTCCTGCAAAAGTTGGTCCAGTAACATTATGGTTGCCAATGTAAAGGCAGGGCCTGAAGATCTCCCAGAATTACAGTTTATCTCCAGGCTACAGAGATTCATTCCCCTGGAGGACTTGCCGGCTTTATGGCACTATCTCTCACTGAGGTCCCTCCCTTCCCTGGACCTTGCCCTCCACAGGCTCCACTCACAAATCTCCAGGAATTATAGAACCCAGAGTTGGCAACCCTAAATTACAATCATGTTTGTTTTTTTCAACCAGTTCTTTCATCCTCATTCCCAGCAACTCCGCAAGACTGTGATTTCAAATGAACCGGAACACATGGTACATAAATGTGGAATAGTTATCCCATAAACACTGTGAATCTGCAGCGCCAAGCCATCTGCTGTAGTAAAAAGTGTGTAATTTCTTTATTCTCTCCTGTAGATGCACCTCTGGCTTGGTGGTGGGGTTGCTAACCTCCTGGTGGCACCTGGAGGCCTCCTGGAATTACAGCTGATTTCCAGACAATAGTTCCCCTGGAGAAAATGGCTGCTTTGGAGGATGGACTCTATAGCATTATACCCTGTTGAGGTCCCTCCCCTCCCCATATCCCGATCTCCCCAGGCTCCACCCCAAAATCTCCAGAAATTTCCCAACCCAGAGTTGGCAACTCTACTTGCTGGGTCCCACCCCCACCCCCTAATGCACCACTGTCTTCTTGGACATGTCCTTTGGCCCCCTCCTAGGGAGTGTCTGTAGTTAATAATGGGGTAAGGTGGAGGGAGTGAAATGAATGCCTTTCAGTGTTATGATCTTTCCAATTTGGTTCCTGCGCAACTGATAATCGCCTTTAGACAGACCTCCACAAACCATAAAGAGATGAATAACTGACAGCCCCTCTTCCCACCTTCCTTCCTCCAGAATTGCATAAGGCCCAGGCACTTTGCTGAGGAATGATGAGGATTTTGCATTTATTACCACTTTATTAGCATATAAATCCACAGGCTCTAGGAACGTATCTGAGTGTTTTGAACAACCAAAAGAAGGGCTTGTCTCCTAGGAAATAACCTTGAAGACCCATCATCTTCATTATTTTAGTAAACGACCTTGGCATGGAGGTTTGAATGGCATACACTGATCCCTGCCCCCGCCCCGCTCCATTTGGCTGATGCATTCTCACAACATCACTTTATGAAGAACTCACTGGGAAGTCACCACAGTAAGAGAATCTGGGGGTGATTTCACAACAAGAAATGTGAAGCTACCCACTGTGGGCATTGTTGGAAAGTTTAAATCCCCACAAGTATTCTTGATAACAGATTATAATACATTTCAATCCAAAATTCTAAACTATGAAAATTCAATATTTAAATATATATATATATGGAAGCTTTTTGTCTAATTCTAGATGCATGTGCCTGTAATAAAACTGGAGAAGTGTAGTTCTTGCAAGACTATTAAGAGTGGCATTGGACACATATGTTTCCATGAGGGTTACAATTAAATAAATTTGCCTCTAAATATTCTGTTCAAAATTATCTATGATTTTTTTAATAGTGACTGTTTTCTAGAGAGGTGAATAGAAGGCATATATTTTATATTCAGCATCAGCATTTGACATTCCATAATTTCCCAGCAGCACTCAGTATTGACTTGATAGTATCTGACAGGGTGCTTGCAATTACAGCTAGTAATTTTTCTACTAGCTTCAAACATTTAATTAATCAGGAAACATCTAGGGAATAATTTGAATTTTTCATCCCAGCTGTTTCAGTCTGGAAATCCCTATTTCCATTTCTCCTTTTATGTGAACTGAATTTGTGTTCTTTCATGCCATTTCTAGTTCTTCACACTGATTTTTTTCCCAGTCAAATGTAAGTATTTTTCAATATTATTTCAGCATCAACAAATCAGCAGGATACATATAAATAACATACACCGCGTATAAAAAAAGTACCACAGTGAAAGTAGAGAACTATAAAGGTTGGGGGGAAATGAATATAAAAAGAAATCAAATAGAGAAGATTTACTCTTTCCTAGAGACAGGGGAAAATAGAAAGTCAGTGTTAAATTTGAATACCAAAGTTTGAGTGTAAAATGTTGGACCAAATTTAGAACTCAAAATTTCACTTAGGAAATTTGAAGGTTTTGTTTTTATTTTATCTATCTGTCTGTCTCTCTCCCTCTCTCTGTGTGCTTATGGGGGAGAGAACATGAAAATTGAATTCAATGAAATATCAATTTGATTTCAAATATTATCATGTAATTCAGTGTTACAAACAGTATATGCAGGTGTCAAATAAAATGTCCCAAGCATCAAGGGCACAATCCAGACATAAGGGGAAATAATCAAAATCCGCTGATTTTACTGAATTGCTAGGTACAAGCATAAATCTATATTATTGAAAGAAATGGGGCAAATATTTGTAAATATGACAGGATCATACTCAATATATTGAAAACTGATTTCTGGGCCCCCAAATAAAAATTTGTGCAATTTTAAGCAGGCACCATTGCAGCAAAACTGCCTGATTCTTACTAAGGCAAGCCTAGAGTTCATCTCCTGAACTTTGAATTTTGGTACTCTGGGGTGTACTCTGTGTGTTTTAATTCTAGCAGGGGAGCACAGCTACTGTATACCCTTGACTGAAGAATGGTACACTCCTCTCTCCTATCTCCTATCTCGAAGAGGCTGTCCTCTTCGACGGAGCGCACAGCTTCAGGAGGGACACCTAGCCAGCCAGATCTGCTGAATCAACCCTGGTGATCAATGGGGTGACAGATGTTGCGGCCAGATCATTAACTTTGTAGTTTTAGTATGTGGAAGATTATGTTATATATTATTATGACCATAGTCAATACAACAAATTGAAACTGCTACTGCTGCATTTTAATTCATTTATTTGCATTTAAATTTATATACACTCTAGCCAAAATGTCAAAACAAGGGAAACACAAAAGTTGCTAGTCCTCAGTAACCATCCCTCTCTTGGATTGTGATTATAGATTGCCAAAAGCACCCCTCAAAGAATTTTTTAAATCACTTATTTTAACACATTCAAAGTTGAATCACAAATGCTTTGCATATGCATCCACATTCTTGCACTCTGATGCCCATCCTTCATATTTGTGTTAAAGTATATCAATAAAATAAGCAAGTGTCTCAGTCCTTGGCGGAGGGGTGAACTGCATCTCTCTGGTTTCAAAAACTCTCTGTTCTAGGCTTGCCAATTGTGCCTAGCTGATTCAGTGTTCAGATCAAGACTTTTTGGCTCATGCATATGCATGCATTGCTGTGCCACAGTTGCCCCTATCCTTCGTCTGTTCACCAATGTGTCAGAAAGAGGGGGGAAATGACAGCTACTCTGGTTGGCTCAATCCCTCTAAGGTCAGGTAGGAAGCTAAAAGGCTGGTCTTTCCACTATTCCAGCCTAACCTCTTTAGTCATGCGGCATGATTACCAAGGCCAGATCCCTGTCTTTATGTTAATTAGTTTGCATTAATTGGATTTATGTGTTCTCCCACTGCTGTTTGGGAACTGTAGTTCAATTCAGAGTGTTCTGAGAATGTATACAAAGCAAAAACTATTATATAGAGAATAATTATATAAATATCAAATAAATTATAAATCTATAATGGAGGATTTGAATATTTTTTTTACTATTATCTTAGAAAGACATACTAACATAGGTCTTAAAAAGACACACCTTCATAGATTCATAATAATAACCATGTAGAAGCAACATCAATCTGGTCTATGATACTTTTGTTGTTTGCAAACTTCAGTGCATTCATATACAATCCTCTCAAGTGTCTTTCTCAGGAGCACCTTCAAGTGTCATTGGCACAAAGCTGCTTGCAAACTTCTGTATGTTTTTTTCTCTTGGGAATGATCCCTGGTGACATGTTCCCTGCTAAGTTGGTCCCAGGTCATGGGTAGGCTGGCCGTAGAATCCCATTTCTAATATTCTTTGTCAGAGTTGGAACTGCTAAAAGTCTTCTTCAAAAACAACACAGAAATGCTACTGCCATTATATTCTTCCATAACAGTAGCATTTCTATGTTGTTATATGTAATACGTTGTATATGTACTATATCCATAGTTCTCCTATTTTTGTAGGTGTTCTGAGCGTGTGCCAGGACAATGAATGCCATCAAGGGATAAATACCATCAACTGTGCAGGTGCAAAAGCAGCACATGTGCTCTAATGTACCTGATTTCATATATTTCATATGTTCCAATCATGAACATGTGTCAACAGTGGAAAAACAGGCTGCTGGTATGCTGAATGCCACTACCATGCAAAGCGAAGACGAGTTGAAATGCTGTTAGTTTTGAACTGTGAGCAAAACAGAAGAAGAAGAAGAAGAAGAAGAAGAAGAAGAAGAAGAAGAAGAAGAAGAAGAAGAAGAAGAAGAAGAAGAAGACGACGACGACGACGACGACGACGACATTGGATTTATACCTCGCCCTTCACTCAGTCTTACAAACTCCTTTCCCTTTCTCTCCCCACAACAGACACCCTGTGAGGTAGGTGGGGCTGAGAGAGCTGACAGAAACTGCTCTTTTCAAGAACACTTGTGAAAGAACTATGATTTGCCCAAGGTCATCCAGCAGCTGCGAGTGGAGGAGTGGGGAATCCACCCTGGTTCTCCCAGATTAGAGTCCACGCACTTAACCACTACACCAAACTGGTTCCCATTCAAGATGGGTAGCTGCGTTAGTCTGTCTGTAACAGTAGAAAAGAGACAGAGACAATTGTATGGGGTGTTCATCTCAGCACTGAATCATCCCTGGTCCTCAGACAATGAAGAAGTTATTCTTCAAAGGCTCCACTTCACCAGTGATCTCAAACAACTAGCAGGGAGGTCAACAACAGAGATGCTATAACTGGGAAAGCCCCCTGCTGTTTGTCACCACTTAGAGTACTTGGGGTGGTGGATTAAGTCTAAGCAGGGCTTCATTTGAGGCTCTCAATCTGTGTAGAGGAACATATTAGAAAAGGAGTTCCTTTGTAGCAGGGGCTTCAAATCATCTTACATTCATGTTTTTCAAAGAGGAAATTTGTCAAATGTTGCATGTACAAGATTTCACACGTTCAGCACCCTCAAACCCCACCCCCATGGCCTTGTTATAAAGACAATCAAAATCGTAAATATGAAGTATGATAGAGTGGCGATAGGAAGGCAGACTGCTTTTGCCATTGTTGTTACAAATGTTGTTGTTTGGTCTCTGTGTGTATTTTACCGTGAACATGAGCTTGAGCAAACAAATAGAGCAGCCATGAGTTACTCCAAGGCTACACGGTCCTGCTGGGTATGTTCCAGTCAGCTCGCTGACCACAAGCCCCCCCCCTTGCTCTTCAAGTCACCGAGCACATCGTTCTTAATTACAGGCTTGCTAGAGGATGATAAACGCAACAGCTTTATTGTGAAACAAGCATCCATTTTTAATCAGCTGCAATTAGTAGCAGCTTTGGGGGCCGGCAACCCCAGCGCCTTCGCAGCAACATGGCAAGATGCATCTTAATGAAGTCCTTTGTACAGCTGCTTAGAGCACAGGGGTACGTGAATACTAGCCTTGCTGACATTCTTTCTACTGATGCTGAAATACGTATTTATTTACTTCATTTATATTCTCCATTTCTGGCAGATAACAATTCCCTGGATATTTTTCCTGCTATTTAGGCAGCCTGAATAGCCCAGCACAGCCTGAGCTTGTCAAAGCTTAGAACATCAGCAGAGCTGACCACAGTTAGTGCTCGGATGGGGAAGGGTTGCTCTATGGAGAAAGGCGATGGCAAACCATCTTTGCTCATCTCTTCCCTGGAACATCCCATGGATGGGGTTGCCATGGGTCAGCTGTGATTTAATGACACATTATTATTCTCCTGCACAGAACAAGTCCAGATGCATCCTTAAAATGATGCCATGGCTGGCTGCATATTCACTGAGGGGGAGCCATACCCTCTGGTTCTATCACCACTTCCCCACTTGCCTGTCTGCTTTTCTGTCTGTGGGTTTAAGCAAAGCTCTGACCTTGCTTCACAGGCGCAACCTCAGAAAAACAGATACCAACACAGAATCCATGTGTAAATAAATTCAACATGCCCTCCCAAGGACACTGAGATGGTGCAATGATTGGCAGAAAGTGGAGTCACTATCCCCAGAAATTTCAAACAAAATGATCAAATTTGGTGGGAAGGTGAGCTTACTGTTCTGGTTGGATGACACCCCCATCACACACAACTGCTGGATCACTGTCTTCTCTCACTATCGATTCTTCCTCCCACTGCCCAAAGAAATGCAGTCAGATACTAAAGCACCGGTATAACAATTACAGCTTAGTATTTCTGGGCACTCCCAAACGTTAGAAATATTTCTGTTCAGATTTGGAGCATTTGCCAGATTTACAAATATGCTTGGGGGAGGACAGAAGTTAACAGTAACAGTAATCCATGAAAAGTTATGGATGGTTTTAAAAGAAATGGGTGAGCCACAGCGTCTGATTGTTTTGATGTGCAACCTGTACTCCAGACAAGAAGCCTCTGCCCTCTGTTAGGACAGAATATGGAAAAGCTAAATGGTTTCCATTTAGCAAAGGTGTTGGACAAGGATGTAGTTTATCTCCCAGTCTCTTCAAGCTATATGCAGAACACATAAAGAAAGCATTAACAATTTGAGATATGCAGATGATAGCACATTATTGGCAGAAAATAGTGAAGACCTGAAACAGCTACTGATGGAGGTTAAAGCAGAAAGTGCCAAAGTGGGATTACAACTGAACATCAAGATGACAAAACTAATGACTGCTGGGGAATGACACAGCTTCAAGGCTGACAATGAAGAAACTGAAATTGTTTAAGATTTTCTATTCCTTGGTTCCATCATCAACCAAACGGGAGACAGCAACCAAGAAATCAGAAGGAGATTGAGACTGGGAAGGGCAGCCATGATGGAGCTAGACAAGATTCTTAACTGCAGGGATGTGTCACTGACGACCAGAGACAAAGTTAATTCATGCCACAGTATTCCCCATTATTACTATGTATGGGTGTGAGAGCTGGACCATGAAGAAAGCTGACATGAAGAAAGTTGATTCCTTTGAAATGTGGTGTTGAAGGAGAGTTTTATGGATACCGTGGACTGCCAAAAGGACAACGAACCCGTTTGTGGAAAGGGCGGTATATAAAATCAAATAAATAAATAAGTGGATTCTAGATCAAATCAAGCCTGAACTCTCCCTAGAAGCTAAAATGACTCAACTGAGGCTATCGTACTTTGGTCACATTATGAGAAGGCAAGAGTCACTGGGAAAGACAAGAATGCCTGGAAAAAGGAAGGCAGCAGGAGAAAAGGAAGATCCAACATGAGGTGGATTGACTCCATCAAGGAAGCCACACGGCCCTCAATTCGCAAAACCCGAGTGAAGTTGTTAACGATAGGACGTGTTGGAGAACATTAATTCATGGAGTCGCCATAAGTCCAAAGCGACTAGACAGCACTTACACACAAACAGTAAATACACATACACACTTATGAAACCAGACAGCACATCACAAATCAGTAATGAGGAGAATCAGGTCAGCTCTTCAAAGCACTAATTCAAGATCTGAGATACACTGCATGAGGCTGCGTTATACCGGCTCAGACCATTGATCCTTCAAGATCAGTTTTGTCTACTCAGACTGGCAACAGCTCTCCAGGGTCTCAGTAGAGGTCTTTCACATCACATACTACATGAGCCTTTCAACTGGAGATGCCAGGGACTGAACCTGGGAACTTCTCCATGCCAAGGAGATTTTCTGCCACTGAGCCATGCCCCCCTCCCAATGTCTTTAATTTCATGTAAATCCATGCCTTCTCCTGATACAAATGCCACACCCTCCAGTTGTTAATCATCCGGGCAGGCAGAAAAAACAGGCCCATTCAAATGTAAAGGAAGTGAGGGAGGGGTTCCAATTTCAAACTGGATTGCTCAGGTGAGGGAAGCTAAGCCCTATTTGGGTGTTTGAAAAAAAATTCCCCTGGCCATACTGCGAGCCTGGAGCTCAGTCACAGTGGGAGGAACTGTTGAAACCAACCAGGCACACAGTAAGGCAAGGGGTCGTGGTCATTCCCATGCAGTCCATTTTTAATTAAAAATTAACTCACCCCAACCCTGGTGCCGAGATATCTACGGGAAAGAATCTAAAAAACTCATTCATGCAGCAATTCATGCCTTCACACTGCTGTGCAAGTGAGAATATTAACTGCATTAAAAACAGGAATGCTATCTGCCTGAAATCAAGGAGGAATCCCTTGATGAGAGCTGCAGCCCCTGAGAATTTCATCCCAACTAAGAAACAAAAAGTTACAGTCAGTATTGTGTGTTCTCATCGAACTGGAAATGACTAACAAATGGGGGGGGGAGGAATCAGAGATGCTTGACATTCCTCTGTTTGAATCATAATTTGATCACAAATTGTGATCAGCAGCCTTGAACACTTGAAAAAAATGGTCGTCATCCCCAAGGATCTGAAAATGTACAGAATAGGATCTCTGAGACTAAACTTGGGGGGTGGGGGGTCACCCTGTGGGTCCATGGAGTTGCGAAAGTCATGGGATTTGTTTTCATACCAAGTTTGGATTGGATCTGAGTCAGGTGACCGGGGCCCAGAGGGAATCTTTGTCTGGGGGCACATAGTGACTCTTAGTAATCACAAACAGATTGTGTTTCATGCATGCATGTTCCCTATGTTTTTCCTGTTCCTCATCCATTACCTTTCTTACACTATGTATTAAAACGATAAAATAAAAAGAGATGTTTCGATCCTGCTTGGGTGGGCAAGAAAGCAATACATCTTAGCTCTCTGTCCTGGCCATGCCCATTTTGCTTAAATCTGAGATCCAATTGAATATGAGGTTCATTAGGTATCTGAAACACAAATATGCTATACATCATGCAGGAGGCTGAAGTTGGTTCCTTATTCGCAGTTCCTTATTCGTGAATTCATCCAGAAACACTGAGGAGAGTTGGAAAGCTTTGGAACCCAAAATAAGGTCTGGGACACCACATATCATATACCCTCACATTCAGGGGACTCCCCTTCAAGAAGATATATCTGATTTCCTGGTCCAAAGCATGGTTCTTGTGCCAGCAGCTCCAAAGTGCGGTGCCCCCAGGACAATCATGCAAGCAGATACTGGGGCCAGGCTGCAACCCCCCAGAATCTTTGGACCACCCCAAATGACACATCACTACACTCTGGGGACTGTCCTCTGCAAGGAGACATAGAGCACTGCCCAGTCCAGATACTAGTTCTGACACCACACCCTTCTATTTGGAGTGCCTCCATGACAACACTTTGGAGCAGCTGGCACAAGAACCGTGCTTTGGACCAGGAAACCGGATATATCTTCTTGAAGGGGAGAGTGCCCTGAATGTGGGGGTATATGATATGTGGTGTTCCAGGCCTTATTTTGGGTTCCAGAGCTTTCCAACTCTCCTCAGTGTTTCTGGATGAATTCACGAATAAGGAATGAATAAGGAACTGTGAATAAGGAACCAACTTCAACCTCCTTATACATGCGCATATTTGCAGGAGGAGAGATGTATGGTTTTTCTCTTCAATATTTCAGCCTAGCTAATTTTGCCTGCCTGACTATCAATGCCAAGTGTATTCATTTGTATTAACTGGAAAACGTTTACATGTTCTCACATTGCCTGAGGGAACTGCAGTTAGATTGTGTGCATTCTGAGCATGCATCAACAGGATGAATGTTGCCCAAATGATGAATGCCACTAGCTGCTCAGGTGCAAAAGCAATACATATACTCTGCCCATCGTTGATTTTGATTGATATGTGACCTGCCCATAATTACCCTGGGGCAGAAGAAATCCAAGCTCATGGTAAGCATGCATCAAAGTGACTACCTGACTAGCTACCACATTGCCAAGGCAAAACCATTTGAAATGCTGTTCATTTTCAATTGCAAGCAAATCATCAAGGCAATCATATGAGGTACAGTTATGCTTGAATAGTCACCGGTTCGAGTCCTACATGCCAATCGTGAGCAAGGAGCCAATCATTTGGCAAGCTGTTTGGATCATGTGCCCAAGTACATTAAGATGTGAAAGCGTGATTACATTGCTTTCTCACAAGATGAGATGGCTTTCTCACAACAGCTACTACACCTCACCCATCTGCTACCACCTTCAATTTTAAAAGGTGCATTGTAAAAAAAAAAATCAGTGAGATTTTTTGTTGAGACTTACTCTGTTGAGTCATCTCTGTGTGCCTTTGGTGTCTGCCCATGAACCAGCCAATTTTGTGATACATTTCTTCTCAGATACCTGTATCTGACTGCATAGGAGAAAATAGCAAACAATGAAATCTATCTGATTTCAGTCACTGAAAGGATGTATGCACAAAGATGGAACTCACTACAAGCTACAGCGTGCTTTACAATGTAAGTCCATAATTTTTGTGCCCCAACCAGGGCTATTTTTGAGCAGGAACACACAGGAACAGAGTTCCGGCTGGCTCCCAGGAACTCATTAGCATAACAGGCCACACCCAACAGCAGAAACTCATTAGGACTGGCTACATTAGGGGTGTGTGGCCTAACATGCAAAGGAGCTCTTGCTACCGAAAAAGCTCTGGGTTTCCACAACAAACAAGGTGAACAGAATAAGAAGCAAAAAGGTGGGTGTGGCTGGATAACCACACTTCTGGTAGCACTGGGTGCAGCCTAATAGGCTAATGAGCTGTGTTGTCAGGGTGTGGCCTAATATGCTAATGAGCTTCTGCTGTTGGGTGTGGCCTATTATGCTAATGAGTTCCTGCTGGGCTTTTTCTACAAAAAAAGCCCTGGCCCCAACCATGACTGCCTCTTGTCTAGTAAATGAGATTATTTAGGTTTCGGACTGGGCAAAAGGAACTCTGTCTTGCAATGAGCTGCCCTGCAACACAAGCAGCTGTGATACAGGTACAATGCTGCTTGGTGTGGTACTATGCTTGAAGTGAACCTCCAGGGGATGTCGAAGCAATCTGACCAGGAGCTTGCCTTGCGTGTAAACAAGGCGATACAAATGCAATCTGTTCTTCTATCAAGCATGTTTGCTGCAAAGTTCTTAGCACATTTTAAAGGGGTGTTTGACTTAATACAAAACTATCATTGCAGCAGAGAAACAGCAAACACAGAATCACATTTTAGGGGGGTGAAGTTCACAACAGCCCTTAAAAAAAATCCAGATAGATATAATGAATAAAATGAATACAAGATACTAGGAGTGTAATAACATTTCTGTGTACATCCTTTGCAAGGGCTAGAGGAGAACGTGATCAACCCACAGCGACCCAGTGACCTTCATGGCTGAGTAGTGATCAGAACCTCAGCATCTACAGTCCAACCCTTTCTTACTATACCATATTCACTCTTTGAAAAGGGGCGGCTGTGATATTTCCTTACAGACATTTCCTGACTCACATAGTCCCAACATGCACTAGAAATCCATAAAACAGAGCCAATATTAATAAAAACAAAATATAACTGCCATAAACTGTGGTGCAATTTTAAAACATCATGTCTCTCTGCATGCCTTAAGAAAGAGAAGGTTTTAGAAGGGGGGTTTGTTTCATTTCTGGAAAACAACCAGATATTGAGCAAACATGCCTCGGGGGGGGGGAGTTTTACAGGTGTGATGTCACAGATGTCATGAGGATCTTAAACTGCATCCACACACAGTTGGATAATATGCTATAACAACCGCTCACAATTGAATGGGCAAGACATTCCAGGAGGTGAATTTTGGCCATTGTGCAACAACTGCACAGTGTCCAACAATGCATGGATACAGCTGCAGCCCAAGAGTATTAGGAAGTTCGGTCAAGAGGATGTGCCATCCATGTTAACATAAGGCACTTCTTCCCTGCAGGAGTTCCATCACCAAACACAGTGAGTGCATTGTCACCCACTTAATGTCCTCTTCCCAATTAACAGAGAAATTCCAGACTGAGATTGGTTTCATGCTAGACCTCCCTTTCCATGGTGAGTTGCAAGTGGACCTGAACCAAACAGGGATTCTGCCACCTGATATAATGCTACCTTCCTTTTAAAAATCTAGCAAGGGTCATCAACCCGGATGAGCAAATCCCTGCTTCTTCCCTACAATCGTCCTTAGCAAGGCACACCTCAGCCGCTTCTGCTGCTCTAAGTTAGTTAATTAATTACCACTTTCTCCTGCACCACCTTTAAATCCTCATCTTTGTTTTTGTTTTAAATGCAACTTGCTATTCTCCCTAGTAGTTGATTAGTTATTTCCTATCCTCTCATGGAACCGGAGCATATCGACTACATTCCTAATCAGTACACCTTTCCAAGGGGGTAGGGGATATAGGATCGGTAAGACTTTAACAGCTACATTTCTCTTGTACTCGCTCTTTTTTACTTTTTGTGACTATATTATGATTGAATGATTATGGTGGTTAAAGTTGTTACAACAATGAAAGAACAATCACGTATGATGCAAACGGCGGGGGGGACCCAAAGCCTCCCCTCCCCCTGACCAGGTCAAGGATCCACTCAGGAGTGCTGGGGCACCAGTCAGAAGCTTAAAACAACAGATTGGCTGGGCAAGTACATTTAAAGGTGCAACAGCCCAGGGACACATCCATAGTATTTCGGCTACCAATACATAATCTGCTGGCACAGCAACAGCATTTTAGGTATGCGTCGGGGGAATTGCCACAAATCAGATCTGAAAATAAAAACCAGGGAAACAACACGGAAAACGGGTTGACTATGAGATAAATTGCCACAGCTCCTGAAGTGGTGCAAAGAAAGTTTGATCAACTCTATTTAAACAGAACATTTAAAGGCGTACTCAGGAGGTGAAAGCCCCCTCCCTCCAATTCATTTACTGGTCCCCACGGTGGCTGTTCCCTTCAGCGGCACGTCTTGTGTTTTAATGGATGTACTGTACCCGGCTCAGAGAGCCCTGAACACTACTTATGGCCAAGAAATTAATTGCTTGCCTCTTGGCTGCCTATATGTTGTTATATGAATGTTTTTATTCTCTGAGTCCCCCGAAGGCCTGTATAAGTATTCTGCTCATAAATACAATCATAGTACAGCTCTTGTTAGAAAGAGCCATATATTATGGGATGCCCACAGCATCATCACCATACTACCAAAGTCACTGCACACTTCCATAAATCAAAGGGAATGGAAGGCAAGAAGATGACCTCTGAGACAAACCCAATTTGGGCATGGTCACTCCCCCTGAAATGCGGGGATCTCATGCCTCCTTAGGAAGCCCCTGTGGTTTGGCACAGATAGAGGAGTGCAGTTGCCCATTGGAACATCAAGGGGGGAGGCAGCTCACTTCTCTCTGCAGTACCTCCAAATGCATTTGGTGGAGGGGAAAGTTATTTCAGGAGAGATCTTGGGCAGCTGGCGAGGAGGGCTTCACAGCTATTGATTTCTGTTTTGATTTAGTAACGGAAGGAATGGCACCCCAGTGACTGCTACAGTTTCTGGAGAACTTCTAATGGTATGTGGGGAGGGGTGTCTTGCAGTGTCTGGTTCCCCCCCCCAAGTGCAGCGTTCCAAACACAAAACAATTTGCTTTAGAATGTTCACCGTTGGGTCTTTCTTGATTAAAAATTAAATTAGAACTTATAAAATGTGAAATGTTTGAGAGGGGTTGGAGGGTTACTGCATTATTTTCATGACAGGTTTCCCATTTTGGAGGGCACAATATGAACAAAATGAATTTAGGTCTTGGGGGGAAATGGACTAATTTCCTATCTGAAGGAACCCTGGCCAGCCCTCAAAGCACCTCATGGACCATCTCAGCCTGAGACAGCAACCTTGGGATTTCAGTAAACACTGAGAGAGGTCACTACTTGTGACTCGACCAAACAATGTTCTGAGTTAGATCAAGATGATGTCTGTTTGTACCTGTGTAAGTTTCAAATGTTCTAATGTTCTGAGTGAAAACCAAGGAGTCCTGCAGGATATTAGCTGATGGGTTGTTGTTTGTTGCCCAGCCTCCATGGTGGCAACTGAAGACATTTGGCCAGTGGCCAGAGCCAACTAGATGTGACCACAAAGCAGGGTGAAAATACATAATACGCTGATGCTGACTTGAGGGACAGGCCATCCTGAATTTAGGTATGCTAGAATTCATTTTACTTCAGAGGCTAGGCTCAGATTCCAGGCTGACCTGTATTTATACACAAGTT
This sequence comes from Gekko gecko, assembly GCA_029375565.1. Lineage (NCBI taxonomy): Eukaryota > Metazoa > Chordata > Lepidosauria > Squamata > Gekkonidae > Gekko > Gekko gecko. The sequence continues at coordinate 50,116,674 of JAPDNY010000012.1, read as the reverse complement.
CAACCATTTGGAAGCTTGCTGGGTGACCCTGGACCAGTCACACACTCAGCTTGATGTACCTTAATCACAGGGTTGCTGTGAAAATAAAATGGAGGAAAGGAGAATGATGTCCCCTTTGGGCAAAAAGGCAGGGTATAATAAGTAAAGAGAAGGAGGTGTATTTTAAATAAGAAAGAGGTATAGCTACAGAAAGAGGTATATTTTAAATAAAAATACAGCAGACAAGGGAAACTAAACTCTGCCTTCCCCCCCCCTTACTGTACCACTCCTCCCTGTTGCTTTCAGCACATTTCTCCAATACTAGAAGTAAGCCAGAGTGGAAGAAAAGTACTGAAAGCAATTGAACACAATGCAGTATGGGAGGGGACAGTATTTAAAAGCAGGCCAGCCATGCTGTATTTTAGAGGTGACTAGCTGGTCAGGCATATAAATATGCATGGGCACTCCCTCATCACATATAACATGGCCCTCACTGAATTGGGAAACTAGTGTTTGCAGTTTGCCATTTCAGATTGCAGGAGGGGTGGGGCCTGTTGTGGTTTAAAAGGGCATATATGGGATGTGACTGGTACCTATGTAAGACAATGCACATGATTGGCTCAGCTCCCTAGGGGCATCTTCCTTTTGGGTAGATTGCGTCTTGCAATTTAGAGGGCTCCTTGAGTGAGCAAGAAGAGAAAGCAGGAAACAGAATGGGCATGTGTTGTATTTCATATCAGCCAGTCATCTTACAAAATAAAATTGACCTGTCAGTAACAGGACCTGAAATTACTTCAGTCAGTCCTTGGTTAGAATCCTGGAATGACGGACATAAGAATTTGGAGTCACTGGGTCTGAACATACTCGGGCAAGGTTGCCTCAGGAGAACAGGTGTTATGTCAAAAGGTGGTTACTACATATTTTACAATCGGAGAAGAAAAGCACTGTGTCACTTTAAAAACTGAGACACGATTTTCTGATAGTGTGTCATGTTTGTAGGAAATGGCTGCTGCTTACTTCACTTCCTATTTGCTGGATGAAGTTCTATGAATGAAATCAACCAGGCTGTATTTAGAACACTCGGTGTCTTTGTTCTGATGTCTGTCTGTGTCTTTGCTCTTCCCTAAGGAGCAGGTCTGGTACTTTGTTAGACAACACTGCACCCTAGACTGTAAGAATGCTCCAAGTGTTTTCTCCAGACATATTTAAGCTGACAGGCTTACACAATGGAAAGGTCCTTATCCCCAAAGATATAGAAAACCTGGATGGCAGGAGGGAAGTTAGTCTACAATGCTTACCATTGGCACCGAGTATTCTACATCCAGAAATTGTTTTGGGTTTTTGTTTTCGTAACAAGGAACATGCAATCCTTTAAGTATCCTTCTGCTGTCTGAAAGGGAACAGCCCAGGCACAAATTAATCACAAGCACCAAAGTTTCAGCTTACCAAGCTTAGATAATGTCCAGCCTCCAAGTGATTTCAGTTTGTGGAGCTTCACATCCAAAGGCAATGTGATTGGATGAAGCACCTGTTGCGGTCTTTGTGAGCTGACTCCATCAAATGTGGGTGAGGGGAAAGGTGCAAGCCTGTTATGGTCTGATAAGGCTTATCTTTTGCAGCTGTATGCAGAGAGCTAGTCTTTAAAAGGGGTGCTTGTTTGTAGCCATTCCATCATTTTCTGAGCCCACCGGAGTGCAGAAAGCTCTTGTTCCAAATCACAACTGGACATCTGCACAATTGCCAGCATGGAGTGATTTGGGAAGCAAGGCTGGCTGGCTACGGAGCCAAACTGTCCCTTTTCCGAACCAGTCCCTGAAGGTTAGCCAGCAATCCTAAGTGTTATTTAGCCAGCAAGAATAATTTAATTTACAGATTTCAAATTTTCATAAAGATTTGGGCCCAAAGGGATGTGGAACTGATTAAACAAAGAAACCTAGGTGTCCATTGTGATCTGAGACATTAAAATGTTTGTTGAAGGGCTGAGATAGAGCTAGGTCTACCTTCAAGGTGAGTCAGGACTTGTGTAACATTTTGATGGTGAGCTGAGAGTTGAGATGCAGGGAGTCATCTTCTGGGCTGACCTGTGGCACAGCACCATATTCAGGGAGTACTCCGAATTCAGCAAGCGGGGCAAGTGATATTTAAGCTAGACGAACCCCATGTTGTGGTAGGAACAGTGCAGATTCCGGTGGGAGAGAATAAGGTGCATAAGCACCATGAGACCTCAGAATGAGGGAAAGGGGATTACCCAACCCAATTTCTTCTTGCCGACCAGAAGAAGGAAACTGGAGAGAACTGTCCCTTGGGACTTGGCAGCTTCATTCAGTATGGGTTCACTTTGCATGAAGAAAGGCAGTGTACAAGTATTTAAAATGATTAAATAAGACTTCAGCTGCAGATTGGCCATTTAATAAAGTTGTATCTTATTTTAATCCAACCCCAGTGTCTTATGTCCTAATGTTGGGACACCTTTGTGGCCAAGCCCCTTCTCCAAATAGTCTTTTGTTTGGTTAAGTAGTTGGATCAATTCTATTGATGGTTACTTTCAAATGTTTGATGCGGTTGCATCCTTCACACAGATGACAACTCTCTTCTGCTTGTTCTGGGGGTGACTGAATTTCAAAATGTCACTCTACCATGGCTTAGTGCCCTGGGGTATTATGAGGATGTGTGCATGGGGAGCGAAAAACGACTGTCCCTAGAGGTCATTGCATCAGTGCTTATGTGCACAGCACCAACAGAACATGTGTCAACATTATGAATTACAAGAGAAGCTTTGGGAAAATAGTTGATATCAAGTTGATTCCAAATCAAACTAAGCTGGAGTTCTCACATGACTTGGTAACAACCGCCGTGATATGATATCTAGGCTGCCATGATGGCCAACCTTGAGGATGTGACAGGTTGCAGCAGCTGTCATGAGCCAGCAATAAGGACAAGTGAGCAGAGATACGGACTATCAATTCTGTCCCGCACCCAACCTCCAAATGTACAATCCAGGATCACCAATATGAACACAAACCCTGCTCCTTTGCCTCCAAACCACCATACACAGCATTACCATTGAGCAAGTAGAGACGAATAAATAAACAAATAGCAAGAGGAGAAAAAACAGGCTTTAGTTACTGAAGATGCATCCAAATTCTTGTAATTCCTTCCTTCCCTTCTACACTACAAACCACAAAGGAATATGTTCTTTGGAGCCTCCACTGAATCAAAGAGGGGGAAACAGAAACAGCACAATAAAAAATCCAATGTGTACACTTTACAGTGTTTCTATATATAGGTAAAGTAATGGACATTGGCGGGCAGCAGCGGCACCTGACTGCCCGCCCCATCATGCCAGGCATCAAATGTTCCCAAACATCATCTTTGTATTCAGGCCTTGGGGTTTGCAATTTCTTCAGATTCACTCAATTGATTTATAACCCAATAATCCACCCCCTTCGTTAGCCCCAGCATGCAGTCATTTATCATTCTCTGTACAACAACTGGTTTTTTCCCCCTTAAAGCCCATTAGTACATGACCTGAAAGGATTACAGAGCAGGACAGAAATTATACAATGCAGTGTGACTAACGGGCAGAAGGCAACACCTTCAGGCAGCTGGTCACCTCGGATGGGAAACATCAGGAGCAGCTCTCGCTTGTATCCATGGCTGTGTAGATAGAGAGCTGTTCAAAAGAGTGAAGCATGTGAATTCTTTCCCCTTCCCTGCTGTTGGCCAGGTACCCAAAAAAGCGAGTTTGGGTTTGATTACACGTCCCTCCCAGCCCAAATCTTATTCATATCTCTGAGACCTTCTATCCCCTGATGAGCCCCATAGGACATTACGATCTGCAAACTAGCATCTCCTCGTGCTCCCTGGCCCCAGGGACATCCATCTTACCTCAACAAGGGCCAGGGCTCTCTCGGCCCCAGCCCCTATCTGGTGGAATGAGCTCCCATATGAGATCAGGGCCCTGCAGGACCTTTTACAGTTCTGCAGGGCCTGCAAGAGGGAGCTCTTCCGCCAGGCTTATAGCTGAGGTGACAGGCGTCCACACCTTATTGGGCTACCCCTCCAGTGACCCAGATCTGAATAACCACCTGGAACCCCAACTTGTGGTAGACCTCATCTGTTCAGGCTCTGGTTAGAAGTATCGGAAATTACAATTTGTATTTTAATTTTGATGTATTTTAACGGGTTTAAACTGTTATTTGAGTATTTATGTGATTGATGACTTGATATGATGGAACCCACCCTGAGCCTGCTATGCAGGTAGGGCGGGATATAAAATACATACATACATACATAAAATGTGTATGGTAGAGCATGGTGGAGTTGTGGGGAAATCCCAGTATTGTCAAGCAAGGGCTGGTTTCTTCTTTCAATGGCTGACATGTGGGTGTCATGGGCATGCTGTCTAAAGATGGGAAACAATGCCAGTTATCCTGAACCCAATGTTGATTGTTCATAATTCTCATACATTAACCAGTTTATTTCCCCCTTCTTCTTTCTCTGTCTCCAAGTACCTTCAGGGAGAGGTTGTTCCTAAGTCAGATGTCATGCATCCTGGGATCCACATTCCCAGACTGTCCATGGAGAGGAAGAGGGAAGGCGGTCAGGAAACTCTGCTCCCTTCTCCAGGCCAACCCACTCATCTGCCACTGCTGCCCGACTGGCTGGCACATCCATTGCAAACCACCCCCTGCCTCTGCCAGTAGTAGCAGCAGCAGTGCTGAAGAGGGGGGAGACAGCAGAGAGGAGTTGGAAGCTGACTCATTTGGCTCAGAGGCACCATCTGAGCAGAAGAGCTTTTGGGGCACATGAAAGCTCTCTTTATAACAGTCAGAAAGGCAAAAGCTCTTTCCAAAGTTCCAATGCTGTGAAGTTTAGTGGCATCTCTAGCCACATTGTGAGTGATGGAACCATGCAGGGATGCTGAGAACTTTGAACAACCAAAAAATAGCAATCAACTTTTAAACTTACTTTGTTCGAAATGTTCATTTTGATGAGTCATGCCTCTCTTCTGATCATATCCAAGACTTGCTCTCAATTCAATACAAGCTGTTTTGCATCAACTCAGCAGCAGCATTGGATACGGTGGCTGTTCTGGTAGGTAAAAATCACACATACTTGATGACTATGCCCCAGGTCATCATGCAATTCCCTGTTAAAAGCAGCTAAATTAGGCTGTATATACTCCTTTTGTATCTGCACGGTTGGCAGCATTCCTCCAGATCCTCCTCCTCTTTTGTTTTCCACAGCTGTAAAAGAAGATTGACAGATCCATGGATCATAGACCCATCATCATCAGCTACTAGTCATGACAGCTATTAAAGAATCTCTACATCCAGAGGCAGTGAACCTCTGAATACCAGTGCTATGAGACAGGATCAGGGAAGGTCTTAGCCTCTAGGCTCTATTTGTTGGCCCTGTAGAGAAACTGGCTGGCCACTGTGTGAAACAGGATGCTGAACTAGATGGACCACTGGTCTGATCCAGCAGAGCTCTTCTTTTGTTCAGGACTTGGAAGAAATACCAAGGACAGTGAAGAAAGGAGCTGTCAAAAAGACAACAGAAGAAGAAGCACTTTCGACAACTAAAACTAACTACAAAAATTAAACTGAAACCAGAGGGATAGTCTTACCGCAAGCCTAGAATCTACTGTAGTCCTAGCTGTAGAACATGCCTCAGCTGGGAAAGGAAAAGAGAGAGTTCCCAGGCTGTGGAGAAGCCTGCTCTAATCTTCATCACAGCTGTGCGTTTGCATAGGAAAAGTGGGAGGTGCGGGGGGGGGGAGCAACAAGCAGTGTTGGGGCAGTGTGTGTGGATGCCATTCCCACCTGCTGCTGCCAAGGCAAGTACATGAAAATATGAAGGGTGGGGGTTGGAAGCAGCCTGGGAAATCATTCAGTATCCTAGTTTAGATGGGAACATATCTGTAGGACTGGACATTTGAAAGGAGATTGACCAAGACTTTCTTAGCTGTGGCCATGCACACCATCTGGAAAGAGACTCCCACACACACACACATAAACAGAAAAGACAATCGGCAATGGGTTTTCTAGGTTTATTGTACAGCGGAGGAGGAGGAGACAGGTGTGGGAAAGCACTGCAGAATGGCCTATGATCCGATTCCAAGCATTTCCAAACATTCCAAAATACTTGCATTTTTAAAAAAGTATTTGAGCCTGTATTATTTTAAATTATTATGATAAGATATTTTTGAGGTCATTGATGGCTAGAGTCACCATAAGTTGGAAATAACTTTAAAGCACATAACACATGCACTTGAAGCTGCTGCCTGCAATACAAACACTGATAATTTTGCATTAATAGCTTTTGCTGATTCATGTCTTTCATTACATTTTGTTTTGAAAGATGCCATGGGCAGGTTTCCTGGAGTGGAAGGATTTAAAAAATTCTAAATAAATAGATACTAAAATCAGGGATCTTAATTATCAAATATTGTCAATATTCAGCAAATATTGAAGGGAATTCCAGAAGAACATTAAACATCAATGTTCACAAAGAAGAATGTGGAGAAGTCTGGAAACTAATTTATTTTGGCAAGACGTCTTCCAAGGTAGCCCCAAACAAGCACACAAAATGCATTACGATAATTCAGCCTCATGGCCAAACGTGAAATCCAAAAATCTGTAAAACCAAAATTCTGGTACCCACAAGGAGTCTGGGGAATGAGTCCTTTGAATTAACCGGGCCAAGACTAAAGTGGCCTACAGTGCAGATTCAGGAAAAAAACTCCTTGAGTTTGGGCTTGAGCTCAACACAAACACTGCCTTATTTACCAAAGGTATGGATATCCCAAGCTAGCCCTGTCTTGTCAGGTCTCAGAAGCTAAGCAGGGTTGAACCCGGTTGGTATTTGGATGGACCACCAAAGAATCCAGGGCTGTTCAGAGGCAGGTAATGGCAAACCTCTCAACATTTTTTGCCTTGAAAACCCCATGGTGTCACCATAACTAAGCTGTGACTTGACAGCAACCCCCACAAAAAAAAACTGTGGCTAAAATAAACTGGTTGGGGAGGAAACAAAGAATCCACTTTGTACTGAACCTAAAAGGTTCAGTACAAAGTGAACTCTCTGATCTCCCTGGTGAAGCTTTTATGGTGAAACACATAGGGGCTTCGTATAAAAATAAAGCATTACCTGGCATCTTTTTTTCCCTTTTTTGATTTAGAGAGGAAACAGCCTTGCTTTTGGGCTTTTGCTCTCCTACCTCCCAAAATGTCTACACCTGGCCCAGATGATTTTCTGATTGATTGTCATGGCTGCGGCCAGGTCCAAATTCTCTAGAAAGGGCCACAACTGGCTTATCAGATGCAGGCAGCCGATACACAGTCAGAATCACCATCTCTGTGTGGGGGCTGAGAGCTTTGCCAGACAACTTCACAGTCAGGCACTCACATTTGCATACGCTGAGTCTCCTGGCCTTGGTGCACTTTCTTTGTTACATTCATTTCCTTTGATGTTTAAAGATGTCGTTCTGTCTCCTGAAGTGCTTGATGTCGAAGACGGGTAAACGAAAGCTTGTTTCACTGAGGAGCTGAAATGACCGTCCACACAACTAGGAGAGACCTTCCTATGTCATTCTGCTGCACACATCTTTACTGGGGCGGAAATGCCAAAGAGAGGGAAGAATATGCAACTCTGGGGATACTGCAGCTTGAACCTGGAGCCTTGTAATTGAAAGCTGCAATGCCACCATGGCCTGTATAAGCTCAGGCCTCAAAGCCCCTTGGGGGAAGGAAGAAAAACAGTCGCACCCCTACAGTTGGCAGGAAATATGAAGCCAGGTTTGGCCAGGCCTAGTATAAACCATAGAACCCTGAGCTTCTGCCTTCCTCTGATCAACTGGACTCAGTGAACCTGAGTTAGAACAGAGCTAAAAGTTTGTGGGGATGGATCAGTAGGTGGGTGGATGCACACACACCTAGTAGGGTTGCCAGCTCTGGGTTGGGAATCTTGGGGTGGGGCCTAGAGAGGGCAGGGTTTGGGGAGGGGAGGGGAGGGACCTCAGCATGGTAAGGGGCCATAGACTCCACCCTCCAAAGCAGCCATTTTCTCCAGGGGAACTCTCTCTGTCATCTGGAGATCTGTTGTAAAACCAGGAGATATCGAGGCCACACCTGGAGAGTCACAAACCTAGCACCTAGTCAGAGTCCCAGCCCAGGAAGTACCTTTTCCTCCCAAAAAGGCACTGAGAGTTTGGAAGCTCAGACATTTCCTCCAGAAAATTCTGCACAAAATTCAATTCTGATATTGATGTTTTCTGAATATCCTTGTCATGTGTTACTGCTCTCCTGCAAATGTCTTCTTCAGCATTAACACCCTCGGCATCCAAAGATTTTCCAGCAGGAGTCAGAATTTGACAGTAACTGACATGTAACAGTGAACATTTGTCCTTCCTTGACAGCTAATGAAAAGCAAGGGGAGGGGAAAGTTGAAAAGCAAAAAAAGAGAAAACACTTGTAAAGCACAACTGACTCCCCGATTATAACAAATATACCATTTTAAACACAACACAAACATAATTATATATTGGCAACACTTGTATGAAAACACAGCACAATGGGTTTCAAGGTAAATACCCATTTCCTATAACACCTTCTTTGGGCGTTAATGATCACCTGAGTATTCAGATTACCATATGAATATGCAAAAATCCTCAATTACTCACAACACAAATTGCAGCTCCAAATTGTTCAAAATACAACACAGAGGAAGGAATTGGCATACAACGAGCCTGAGTCTGTCGTCAGAGGAAGGCAGGTTAAAAGGGTCTTAAATAAATGAAATGAATGCATTTGATATTAAATAATAGAATCTTGAGTGCCAAGCATAAAATAGAAGGAGATTCTGCCTCTTAGGGCTCCAGTCCAGACCATTCACTGAAATAGGGATGGACACAAACCAGTTAACATAAGAACATAAGAGAAGCCAATGTTGAATCAGGCCAATGGCCCATCTAGTCCAACACTCTGTCACACAGCGGCCAAAATATACCACGTGCCATCAGGAGGTCCAGAAGTGGGGCCAGGACACTAGAAGCCCTCCCATTGCTGCCCCCTCCAGCAACAAGAATAGAGTGCATCACCTGCCCCAGACTGAGAGTTCCCATCTATACCCTGTGGCTAATAGCCACTGATGGACTTCTGCTCCATATATTTATCTAATTCCCTCTTGAAACTGTCCATGCTTGTAGCTGCCACCACCTCCTGTGACAGTGAATTCCATATGTTAATCACTCTTTGGGTGAAGAAGTATTTCCTTTTATCTGTTCTAACCCAATTGCTCAGCAATTTCATGGAGTGCCCACGAGTTCTTGTATTGTGAGAAAGGGAGAAAAGCACTTCTTTCTCAACCTGCTCAATCCCATGCATAATCTTATAAACCTCGATCATGTCACCCCCTCAGCCATCGTTTCTCCAAGCTAAAGAGCCCCAAGCATTTTAATCTTTCTTCATAGAGAAGGTGTTCCAACCCTTTTATCATTCTAGTTGCCCTTCTCTGCACTTTTTCCAATGCTATAATATCCTTTTTGAGATGTGGCGACCAGAACTGTACACAGTATTCCAAATGAGGTCACACCAATGATTTATACAGGGGCATTATGATACTGGCTGATTTGTTTTCAATTCCCTTCCTAATAATCCTCAGCATAGCGTTGGCCTTCTTTATTGCAGCTACACACTGTCTAGACATTTTCATTGAGTTATCTACTACGACTCCAAGATCTCTCTCTTGGTCCGTCTCTGCCAGTTCATGAGACGAAATTTGTCATGGACTTGGCCAGGTTCAGAGCCCCCGAACCAATGTTCAGGGAAGGTGCCTTCCCCGAACATTTCCCAGACTTTTGTCTGGTTTGGCTGTTCAGGCCATTTAAACCTATCAGCTGAGCAATGTGGATCTGCAGCTCACCTGCTAGGTTTAAATGGCTGGTAGCCATTTCAGGACTCTGTTTCGCTGCCTCCCACTTGGAAGCAGGGGGGAGCAAAACAGAGTGCTGAAATGGCTGCTGGCCACTTCAGCCCAACAGCTTAACTGCCCCACTGTGGGCTTCACTTCCCTCTGCTTCCCACTGCTTCCAAGCAAGAGGGAGTGAAATGGAGCGCTGAAATGATGGCCAGCCATGTAAACCTAAAAGCAGGCAGATCCACCCGTCAGCTGTTAGGTTTAAATGGCTGCGAGCTATTAAACCCATCCATTTCACTCTCCCTACTTCGAAGCAGGGGGAGCAAAATGGATTGCCATTTAACCCTTCCTGGGCGGTCCCCTCCTTTCTCCTGGAATGTTTAAGTTCATGCCCATCCCTACACAAGAATGAAACCCATATAAATGAAGCTTGAGATGAAACCAGCTAAAGGAGCCTCATCTGAAATAACTCAGTCACATAGACTGCCCGTAATCCTGTACACATCTGCAATTTGTACATATCCTGAAGCAACTGGTACATCTGCAAAAAAAAATGTGTTGTGGGGAATTGCCCACAGTGTTTTTTATCTGTTCCACTGATATCCTACCCTTTCCCCAATGGGAACCCAAAATATCTCACATCAATCTCATCTCGTCCATTTTATCCTCACAACCCTAGGAGTTAGGATAGGGTGAGAGTGTGACTGGCCCAAGGTCACTCAGCAAGATTCCATAGTACAGTGGGGATTCAAACCTGGGACTCACACATTCTAACCACTGCACCACATGACCTATTGGACATATGAGGCTACTTCAATCAAACCCATTAGTCTACCAAGATCAACATTGTCTGCTGTAGCTGTAACAGCTCTTAGTATCTCATCCTCTTAAGTAGAGATGCTGGGGATTGAACCTGGGATATTTTACATGCAAAGCAGATGATCTACCATTGGGCCATGATCCCAGGCCAGCTGCTGACAAAGCATAGCTATCAAAACACCCAGATCAGCAGGTTTAGGAGAAGGAGCACTAAGGGAGGAGTGAAAAAAAGTCCATGGGAAAACTTTAATGGAAAGACGAGCATCTTTTCCATAAACAGACTCTTTGGACTAGATCCACTTTGGATGTCCAGCAGCTTCAGCAATTAGGTCTTTCCCTCATACTGAGCCTGGAATTGGACAAACAGCGTTGTTGCTGCCAAATGTTTCAGTGGGTACCGGCTCTTTTAATTAGCAGTAGCTCCTCACTGATAATTACTTTTAGGAACTGCTCCAGGCAGCCACGCAGCAAGCTCCTTGGAGAATGAATCACCTTTCCTTCTCTCTGGTAATCATACTGGCAATAACACACAGTTGTCATTGCAATCACACCACCAAGAGCATCAAGGCCTCTTCTCCAGTCCCTGGAACCAGTGGTGCTATTTGCATGTACCTTTCCAGTGAAGGGGTTTCATCCCATCCAGCAACTCCCAAATTCCTTGTAAGGCATTATTTTGAAGGCACCCAAAGACTCCTATTCCTTTCAGACAGTGGTGCTATGTTGCCACAACATACAGTGCACACCTCCTCTAACCCATCTCACCAGTCATGTCTAACTCCACCACTTTAGGTAAGAGGGTGAGAAGATTAGGGGAGAGTGGTAGCCATGCAATTTCATGCTTGGAGGATTCAAGTGAGAGTGGTAATGCAGCTGAGCATTTGAGATGCCTAGGTGAGAAGGAAGAAAAACGAGCAAGGTCAGGTGGGTGGGCTATGTGTAGGGTCGCTAGCCAGCCAATAAGCAAAACTACATTCTGTCAAATAGCACATACATAAAGCTGCCTTCTACTGAGGCTGACCATTGGTCTATCTAGGTCAGTACTGTCTACTCTGACTGGCAGCAGCTCTCAGGGGTCTCAGGTGGAGTTCTTTCACATCAGCTGCTGGAGATGCTGGGAACCGATCCTGGAATTTCTGCATGCCAAACAGATGCACTATCACTGAGCCATGGTCTCTCCCATATACAAATGAACATGTGAAGTTGGCTTATACTGAGTCAGAACAGAGGTCAATCAAGGTCAATATTGTCTACTCTGCCTGGCAATACACCTCATCCTTTTTTATTATAATTGTTTTTCATATGTGTATGTGCTCCTGGATGTTACATTGACCTCTGGTGACTGACCTCTACTGGGGGCCTGGAGGATATTCAGAGAGGTGGCTGAATAAAGCCTGCCCCTGTCCTCCCAGCTCTGATATTCCAAGGAGGTCTCCCATCCAAGTACTTGCCAGAGTCGACCCTGATTAGCTTCCAAGATCTGATGAGATCGGGCTTGCCTGGGCTATCGAGGTCAGGGCCATCTCATCCTTCTTTTAAAAAGAACTGTCAGGGATTGAACCTGGGACTTCTGCATACAAAATAAGCTCTGTCACTGAGCCACACAGAGCCCTCGCCCCTGCAAATTAGGACTGAGGTTATTTTGAGATCTAGTCCAAGAAAGGCTTTTTAGGTTCTCAGGTTCTGCTCCCCAGCTCCACCACCACTCCCCCATTCTGTAGGCTTCACATCTGAACTGTTTATTTCAGTTGTCGCCCAACACCATATTGTAAACTACAGTGAGGTTTTTGCATTGCAGGGAAATTCCACCCCACCCAAAAAAGCTGCAAACAGGCAAGAGCCAATATTGAGAGCTGCAGTATATTAAAGCATAGGTATGAAATGGGTGGTCGTCGCTTATATTCCTTTCAGGACAGTCTGAGGACAGTCTGCTGCATACTCACCCACCTTTACTAGGGCTTCAAATTTGTATTTATTTATTTAGAACATTTGCATGTCGCCTCTCCAGAGAGACCCGTCCAAGGTGGCTAACAAGAAAAAGTGGAGGAAAGGGGGAGGGAAATCAAATTAAAACAATAAATCAATAAAACAGTTCAATAAAACTAATCTTTCAGCAGAAAAAAATACAAACAAGTATACCAGTCATAAAACCAACAGACAATTAAAAAACAATACGTCAACAATATAAAACAATCATATGAGAATAAAAGCGGTCATAAAAACATCCAACAGGAGAGGAACACAGACCAAGATCATAAAAATACAACTAAAAGATAGGATAAAACTTAAATGCCTAGGTTTACAAAAATGTTTTAACTTTGTCCCTCAGTGCTAACAGCAGGCAGGCCTCAAGGTGAAAGCCATTCCACATATGAGGTACCACCACCAAGGAAAATTTGTCTTCAGTTCCCACTCAGCTCACCTTGGCAGGCAGAAACACGGACAGAGCTTAACGGGCAAAGTAGACAGTATAGGCCAAGGAGGTCCTTGGGGTACCTGGTCCCAAGAAGCTCAGGGCTTTAAAGGTAAATCACCTGTATCTTAACTTGGACCTGGAAGCAAACTGGAAGCCAGGCCAGATGGAATAAGACTGGAGTGATGTGGTCACTACAACCCACCCCAGCCAGCATTCTCTCTGCAGCATTCTGTACCAAGTGTAGCTTCTGGACACTCTTCAAGGGCAGCCCCACATAGAGCACATTACAGTAATCTAATATAGATATTACCAGGTCATGCACCACAGGGCATGAGTATATAGACATTTTTCATCAGCATCCCTGCATAAATGCAAAGTCTGAGTCCAGTGGCACATTTAAAACCAACAAAGTTTAATTCCGGGTATAAGCTTTCGTGTGCACGCGCACTTCTTCAGACACACGAAAGCTTACACCCAGAATTAAACTTTATTGGTCTGAAAGGTGCCACTGGACTCAAACTTTGTTCTGTTGCTTCAGACCAACACATTTACTCTCCTGAACTACCTACATAAGTGCATTATGACAATATAAACTGATAAAAGAAGCTACATGACACTGAGAAGACCTGAGCAGCTAGATACATCAGCACTCTCAAGCCGTGAAAGCACTCCTTTGTGGGGACTGCAGCCTCCTCCGGGTTATTGTTTATTCTTTGATCAGCTTCGTCATTGACAGGACGACCTCCACCTTGTCTAGTCTGAGCTTCGGTCTGCTGGTTGTCTTCCATCCCATTACCTTTTCCAAGCATTTGTTCAGGACTTCCAGATAAGCCCACCTGACTCAGCTGTTTGAAAGAAGCAGAACTGGGTGTCACCCATACATTGGTGGCTCCTCATTCCAAACCCTACAACAATCTCTCTCAGCAGTTTCATGTATATGTTAAGCAGCAGGAGGTGCAGAATAAAGAACCCTGAACAGCCCCATAATGCTGTGGCTGAACGGCAGTCCACCCGCACCACCTGTTGAAGTGGCTAGGCAGGTAAAAACAGAACCACTGACACATGGTAACATCCCACACCCCTCAATTTTGCTAGCCTCTCGGGAAGAATGCAACGGATGATGGTATCACAAGCTACTGAGAAGTCCAGCAGAAGTGATAGGTCCATATTACTCTGTCACTCTACCAGAGAAGTTTATCAGTCAGGGCAACCAAGGCCCTTTCAATCCTAAATCCACACCTGAATCCAGATTGAAATGGGACTGGAAAATCTGTTTCCTCCAAAACAGTCACAGGTTTCATCGTCCCACCTTGACTCAGATTTTTCTGATCATTTCAAAACTGCCAGCAATTTAGTCAAGCTTCAAGAATTTTGCACAGTAGAAGGTGAATTTTATGAAGCCAATGAGCACCAGAAGGAAAACATACCATCTTCTCTTCTAAACCTTGCTTTGTCTTAGTTAGTCTGCATACAAGTCCCTGAGCATGCTGTTGATCAAAGCAGCCGCTCCCCCACGCTTCTCAGATAGACAGTTTGACAAGGCCAGATACAATGTTTTCTGGGAACCTCTTTAGCTTCCTAATTTCAAAATATCGGCAAGCTCTGCTCTCTGGTTTGGCCTGTTCTTCCAAATATTCCTACCATGAAATTTGCAAACACTCAGCTCTTACACTGATAGGGTCGACCATCCTCGACTTTCTTGATTAGTCTGCACCAGCCACATTTTAGTGTGGGGAGAGGCCACAGCTCAGTAGCAGAGCTCACGCCTTGCATACTGAAAGTGTGTGATTCAATCCTCAGCACGTGTCTTCCATTAAAACGATTGCAAAGCAGGAAAAGACTTCTCTCTGCTTGAGGCCCTGGAGGGCAAGCTGCCAGTCAGAAGAGGCAGTTCATGGACTACACAGACCAATGATCTGACAGGGTAAGTCAGCTTCTTACCCTGAGAGCAAGAAATTGCATTCTGTGTGAAACATCTGCATTTGAATTGAGGCATCAGAACATTAAAAAATTGCCTTGATGGATTATGCCAAATGTTCCTATGGTCCAGCATCCTGTTTCCAGCTTCAGAGGGCCAGATGCCTCTGGGTGTTTACAAGCAGGGCGTGAAATTGTGGCAGCCTTCCTCAGCTATTTGCCCCAGCAGCTGGTATGCAAAGCTGTACTGGCATAATAGGATGAGCGAGGCCAGACTTGACGGGTGATACACCCTGTAAACTTGGCAGAGCAGGGGCACTGCTATGCAATGTTGATGCTATGCCTATGGTCTGAGGGCAAGAAGCGCATGTGACTCCACATATATATATATATATATATAAGATTTCCCCAAAATCAGCATCTTTTCTTTGCATTGTGTATTTATTAGCATACAGGAAGGAGTTTACAGTCATAAAAGCTTCTAAAGAGTGGATTCCACCCATTTCTTACTAACCTAATTTTTAAAATATTGTGGGGGTAAGAGGAGCAAAATTAATTGTCACTCAGTTGGTCCTGTAGCCAGCCACCCTTAGAACCTATTTAACTATTAGTTCTCATGTGGTTTAAAAACTGGATTTTGGCCCTTGTGTTCATTATAATTATATTCTTTATCATTCTTCTTCATACTGTCACGTGTTGGCATTATCAGCATGCATTTCCATGGTTTCTGTGGAAAACTCATATCTGGGTGTAAATGTGCCTCTCCCAAACTGACATATTCCCTAGCAATAGGGAGAACAAAGCTTAAGCCTCCACCTCTATCCCTCCCTCCCAATCTTGCACTCCTGCCTGCCTGCCTGCCTGCCTGTCTGTGGGCATAAGCAACATATCTGCCTCTGGTCCCTGCAAGTGAGGTGCACTGCATGTTGGGGAGGAAAGCCAGGCTGGCCCTGCTTATCCTATACAAGCAAAGCCCAGCATAACAGACTAGCTCAGACAGATGGAACCCAACCTTATTTATATAGAACCAAGAAAGCCTTCCTCAAGCCACTGAACCACCAATGTAAATGGTAGAAACAGAGGGCACAGAAACATTGGTTAGGATGTTCCTGTTCCTGTAGGAAGATCAGCTAATTCTTCTGGCTGCACAACATCCCTCTCAAGCTCATATCTGTTAAGTCACTGCTTCTTCTTGCTGCCCCTCCCACTGATCACGGAAATGAAACCAGCCAGCAAGCCACCAGAATAATGGCCAAACATATTCAGTCACTACTGAATGTTATTTAATTTTGCATTTGGATTAATTACATCAACTGTATTAAAAAAAACGCAGAGGCCGTTTAAGTGAGATTTTGATGAGTTATCTGACTATTCATCCCTTTTACCTATACAAAACCTCAAATATAGTTCACTTGACACAATACAATAGCACTTCATTACATCATATTTAACACTGAGAATTAGAAACTGATGATTTAAATATAAAGTTAGGATTGAATACTGAAGAACAGAAGAAGAGCCCTGCTGGATCAGACCAGGGGTCCATCTAGCCCAGCATCCTGTTTCACACAGTGACCAACCAGTTGCCCTTGGAAGCCAACAAACCAGGGGATAGAGGCCAAGGCCTTCCCTTGATGTTGCCTCCTAGACTTAGGTCACAGGGACTTTACGGAAAACCCCCTCCCCAACCCATTTTATGATTTCCCCCAGACTTCTGCAGTCTGAGGACCTTACCCTGCGTCTTAATATTACCATCTGAGCATAGTTGACAGCCATTACATCCCTGCTGAGAATGCCACCCTTGGGAAGTCTGTAATTTGGGCAGAAATGCTCTTTGCATATTGAACGCATATTAGTTGAATGTGCAAATAGAGGCCCTAATAAATACATCCAGATCAGCTTACAAAAGTGATGAGGAGTGGCATACGGAACTCAAATAATCACCTTGGAACAGAATGTCTAATCAGTTCAGCGTGTAATGAGGGAGTGCGGGGGGGGGCAGGCATGGGTCTTGGCCAAGCTGGCCCTACTTACTGCTTTATTGCATACACTGATGGAAAGTGACAGTCAGACATTTTCAAAACAGTCTCGCAGAAAACATACCAGGAGGAGGCAAACCTGTGTGTTAGCTTTTCCTGCCAGAGCTCTGAGACTGGAGCCATGTGATTTTGCCCTCCAAAGCAGCTGTGACAGGGGAGGTGGCTCAGGGTGATTTTGGAAAAAAGACATTAATGCTATTTCAAAGCCTTCCCCCTCCCCAGCTGCTTTAATAGGGAAAAATGACAAGCACAATATGAGTACCTATATTCTTTTTTGGATGCTTGAAGCCTTCCAAGAAGGCCGTTTTGAAGGACCTCCATCCACACTGTCCAGCCTGCCAGTTATGATCCTCTTCTGAAGTGTTTCTCTCTGTGCCCACACCACTACAGTTAGGCAGGCAGTGTCCAGAGACAGGGCTTTTTCAGTGATGGTGCCTTTTTTTTGAAATGCCCCCCCACAAGGCTTGTCTAGTGCCAACTTTATGTTCATTGGGGCACCAGGCTAAAACATGATTCCTTTTTACCCAGGCTTATAACTAAAGGGTTTTATCTTTTAATGAACTGCTTCTGGCCTGAGGATCATTTTATCTACATAATCTTATGCTGCTTGGCATGTATTTTATTCTGTTGTTATGCCCTGGCTTGTTTTATTGGCACTGGTCTGTTTTGTTTTTCATGGTTGGCTTTTAATGGCTATAAGCAGGTTTCTGGAGAGCCAGCATATACATCTTCTAAGTTCTAAATAAAATTATTCTTATTGACCGCATTGAATTTTAAAAAATTGTATTTTGTTCTATGGCATTATGCCTCTCTTGTACATCGCCCAGAGCCTGGCATAGCTGGGATGGGGGCAATTAATAAATTGAAATAATAATAATAATAACAACAACAATAATAACAACAACAACAAATAATAATAATAATTTTTTCTGGTGAAATGCACCATCCATACTAGCTCTTATGGCTGTCGAGTTACATGTCAGGTGTTCCAGTGATGGAACTCCAGCATTATACACAATATTATGTCATGGAAGCTTGGAAGCACCACGGTATCCAGGCTGAGCAGGTAAATGGATAGCTGTCATCAGATCAGTTGGCTGGGCGAGGTGAACAAGATGGGGAATGATGGAGCAGATGAACAAATAATCTGGCAAGGAGGTCAGTAGATGTTCAGATACAGGTAGCCTGAGAATAGCTGGGTCTCCAGTCCAGAGACAAATCAGTCAGAATAAGTTCTTAGGTTGTCTTAATCAAATTCCCTTCAGCCTGCATAACATTTCCCCCTTCTGGAACACAGTTTCCTTCCAGACTGGCATGAAGGTTACTAGAACAGGTTTTATGGACAAAAAATGCAAAACAGGAACACCAAATGTCCATCACACTCCTTGCCAAGTAAGCAAATCTGGGTGTCTCCATCCAGTCACCTTGGCACAATTCTTGGCTGCTCCTAAAGAAGAAAGGAGAGCAAGAAAGGGCATGGGGCCTTTGAACAAATCCTCTTCAAGTATCCTCACAATTAGCCAACATGGATCTTCTCTAAAGAGGAATTCACAGCAACAGAATAAGGCCTGTCAGATTATCACTTTGGTGTGCTGCCTTGTTCTTTGTAATGTTTGCATCAGTCCTTCTCTTGTGGTTTCCCTGCCATTTTGGAAATCTCTGTGACCTCCATCAGCTTGCCCGTGTGACGCCTCTGGAAAGGATTCGTGGAATCCATCGGACCTTACATGCAAACAAATTGCAGGGGGTGATGAAGCCAACCCTAGTCAGAATGCCAAGGGGTCTCCAGGGCAGCAGACTCATTAATTGGGTAGCCCATCTCTCTTCCTGGCCCTGAATGTTCTATGGCTTTCTTGGCTTGTGGAAATCACAAAACCCTCGCACTCTTGATGTGGACACCAGGGTTTCCAACTGAGAAGAAAGCAATGGGATTACAAAGTGCCACTAAGGTGGCTTTGCCATGAGGCTGCTGGTGTTTCTGTAGAAGCTGGGCAGGGAGGGGGCCTTGGAAGTTCAGAAATCCTTCTGCATTCAAGAGCAGAGTTCTGGAGCATCCAGTGTGCTGAGAACGAAAAATGGTCAGGTCTCTGGGGATGGGAAGGTACCAGACGAAGCCATTAAGGGTAAAGTGTCTGTGTGAGTCATTTCAAATCTTGCACAGTAGGAAGGAGGGTTTTAAAGGTCTTTCTCTATGAAAAGGCTATTTCACTACCCAGAGGTCCCCGGCACGCATTACATATGGCAACAATGCACCTTTTACTACATGGCCTCTTTTAGAGAGGCAACTTTCATACACCCCCAACTACACCGGAGGCTTTCTCATTTGGATCAGGTAATTGTGCTTTTATGTTCAACTGGGAAGTTATCCTCAAGCCTTGAAGATTCCATAATGTGTGCAAAGAATTAGCAGAAGGATTTGCTGTGACCTGCATCTATCACATACAATTCTTGTATCCCACCCAAAGCCAGCTGCAGCATAGTGGTTAGGAGCAGCAGACTCTAATCTGGGAGAACAGGGTTTGATTCCCCACTCCTCCACATGAAGCCAGCTGGGTGACCTTGGGTCAGTCACAGTTCTCTTAGATATTTCTCAGCCTCACTTACCTCACAGGGTGTCTGTTGTAGGGAAAGGAAGGGAAGGCAATTGTAACCTGCTCCGTGACTCCTTTGGGTAGTGAAGAGTGGGGTATAAAACCAACACTACTACTACTTCCTCCTCCTCATCCAAGTATCCAACCTGGGTGGTATATATGGTTCTCCTTCATTTTATTATCACAACAACCCTGTGAAGTAGGTCAGGCAGAGCAACAATGACTTGCCTAAGTTCATCCACAAAGTTCATAACTCAGTGGGGATTTGAACTCAGGTGTCATTGGTCCTAGTGCAACATACCAACCACTGCACCTTGTTGGGAATTATGTAAATCAAACACCACCATATCATTTCCTCTTTTTTTATTCTAAACTTAGGTCCCAGTCACACAGAGAAATAGCTACGTGGATGGGACAGATTAAGGGCGGATCAAACCGGCACGATCAGATGCCAACATCTGGCAAGCGTTGTGCACCCGCCCCTAACCCGTCCCATCTGGCCGAAAATGCAGATCAAAAAGGTACTAGGCAAAATGCAGTACCTAGCCGATGACTCACAGCAAGGGCACGCGTGAGATTGCCAACGCGCCCGACTCCTGTTGTAAGCAAGGCTCTGCCAAACTGCACATGCCCACAAATGTGCAGTTGCCTTACCTCACCCGTCGTCCCGTTGCTTCCCCCTCAGCATGAGATCGCGCCGGGGAACAACTGCGTGGCAGCTCGGGGGATCTGTGTGCTCCTGCTCCCGCACTTCTTTTTGCCACGCCTCTGAAAAGCTGCACTTCCACCATGGCTTTTCACGGTAGTGTGACCGGGGCCCCATTCCAGTTTTGCTGTTTAGGGGGAAATGACCAAGAACTATGGAAGGCAATTCCAACCAGGCTTTGGTATTTTATATTCTGTCAGTAGAGAAAAGATATTTTCAGGAAGTCCAAGGAGCTAACAGCATAGGAACTAACGGCCTTTTTCTCTAGAGTTTTCATCATCCCTAGAGTTTTCTTCACCCCAAGTATGTGTGTGTGTGTACTCTAAGTGTGCATGAAATGAGGCCAATGAGATGTAGCCCCATGCTGTACCCACCCACCATCATCTGAGATACGTGTCGTGTGTGTGCGTGTGCGTGTGTTGCCATCAAGTCACAGCTGCCTTACGGCAACCTCACAGGGATTCCAAGGCAAGAGACTTTTGGAGGTGGTTTGCCATTGCCTGCCTCTGTGTCATGACCCTGGTATTTCAAGGAGGTCTCCCATCCAAATACTAGCCGGGGCTGACTCTGCTTAGCTTCCGAGATCTGACGAGATCGGGCTAGCCTGGGCTGTCTGGGTCAGGGCACAGGTATCATAGTTGGGATTAATATAATGCATAGGAGAACGGAAATTGATCATAGATTTGGTTGGTATCCTAAGCTGAACCATGGCTGTGATCAGTCTGGAGAGAGGTAGGTGGGAGATACTTGCCTTTCACTTTCATTGAGCTTGTTGGTGGAGTATCTTCTCTGGTCAGCCTTATTTGCTGCCAGAACATAGTGCTAATACCAAGGCCAAGGTAGTTTAGGAGGCCAAGTAAGCCCGTGCCATCGCACTCCCGTCATCTTGGTTTTAAATGTTGTGTTGATGCTGTATTGATAATTTTTGTTGACCTAATGTCAGTGAGTTCAGCAGTTCGAGACCCGAGTGTGCCGCATGACGGAGTGAGCTCCCTTCTCTAATTCCAGCTCCTGCCAACCTAGCAGTTTGAAAGCAAGAAATTGCAAGTAGATAAATAGGTACCACTTTGGTGGGAAGGTAACAGCGTTCTGTGCACCTTGGTGTTTAGTCATGCTGGCCACATGACCATGGAAACGTCTTCGGACAGCACTGGCTTTGAAACGGAGATGAGCACCGCAACCCTAGAGTCGGATTCGACTGGCTTTCGAGCAAGGGAACCTTTACCTTTACCTAATGTCAGTGGAACAAATTCCAGGCCGGTTAGTCTTGCTACAATATCAGTTATATATAAGTTTAAAAGTACAGGGGCTAACACACAGCCCTGCTTGACTCCTTTGCAAGTCAGTATTTTGCTGGTCATTGAACCTGAGGTACCTACTCTTATTTTTGCATATGTTTCTGTATGTAGCTCATGAATAAGGAACAGCAGTCTTTTATCTATATTAGTTTTCATCAGCTTGTCCCAGAGTCGGTTTCTATCAACTGAATCAAAGGCTGTGGCCAAATCAACGAACACAGCGTATAAGGCTTTAGTTGGACCTTTTATGGCCGAGTGAGCCAGCTGATAAAAAGTATGGCAATGGTCAATTGTCAAGAGGGAATCAGATAAACATATGGAGCAGAGGTATAGCCACAAGGTATAGATGGAACACTGTGTCTGGGGCAAGTGATGCTCTGTATTCTTGGTGTTGGGGGGGCAACAGTGGGAGGGCTTCTGGAGCTCTGGCCCCACTGGTGGGACTCTTGATGTCACCTGGGTTTTGGCCACTGTGTGACACAAGTGTTGGACTGGCTGGGCCATTGGCCTGTTCTTATGTTCTTATAGACTTTTGTTAAACTGAGCTCATACTAGCCCAACACATAAGTCATCTATATGTCCCCTGAATTTATTTGTCAGAGGTGACTTTTTAATAGGTGTGTTACAGAATTTTGTAACTCTGGTTAAGTTCAAAAGTTTGCATTTCTTGGTTTCCCCATGTTTGGGATGAAACAGCAGTCATCCTTAATGAAGTGTGATAGAAGTATTGCCCTTAAAATGTAAGCCTGTTTGTGTCAATTGAATGCAAATTGTGAAAAAATGTATGATGTATGATGGAAATGTCATTTAAAAAAGAAAAGGACAAGACAGTTGCCACCCTTTCCCCACAAATAGGCAGAATAATATGATCGTCCTGGATTTTTAAATGCTTTTGCAATGGTTATACTGCCCAGTCCATTTTTTTGGTCTTCCACACTTCCAGAAATACTTCATTTTAGCAGCTGTTCTAACAGCAGCGGTTTGCATTCCCCCAAGTGCAATTAAGGCGTAACTGCAGTACATTCAGCCACCACTTCTTTAAAAGCAAAATTTAAATAGAAAAACTAGGCAGTGCACACAGCTGTAATAAAAAAGTTGGGTCACGGAATGCATCCTGGGTATATAATTGAATCTCTAAATGATCCTTGTAAACCATAACCCTTTTTAAAGCACCAACAGGAGATGCAGAAGACTTGCCCTTGCAGAAGACTCCTTTGGACCCACTGGAGCCAGATGGCTCATTGATTGAACTCCTGGGTTTCTTCTTTAGCTCACCACCTGAGGCCATGTAGAGAGCCTTCAAAGGCCTGGAGAATCTGCTTGCTGAAGGCACTGTTTAAATTCAGTCCCTTTCAACTATCCCTAACGATGTTCTCCACAATATATCTTAATTTGATGTTGGCAATAAAAGTTCAGCTTTAGAGTTGGCAGCAGCCGGCTAAACCTCCCCCCACAACCCACACACCAGACGTGCAAATGAATATTGCCCCTCCTGTCATTCTACATCCACTGGCTGTTAAGGTGTCACTTTCACCATATAGTTAATAAATGGGGCCTTCTTTACAACTCTAAGGTTGATAAGCATGCACCTAATTTCCATGTATGTTGCATTCTATATGTTGCTAGGGATTTTAACAAGTCCGTCGCCCGTAGCAACGGTAACAAAGCAATCATAAATTCAGGAAGCATTCAGGATGATCTACAATATTAAAAAAATCACTTTATAACAATACAGGAAACATTAATCACATTGGCAGTACATCAGGCAGGCTTGGCGCGGTTGTTTCAAATGCCCCCAGAGAGCAAGACAAAAAAAGGGGGAGAAGGAGTCACTTCCTGCTCAGTGCTGTTTCCCTCCCTGAGGCTACTGGCAGAAAACTAGTGTTGGGTTCTTCTGGGAACTTTGCCCCTGGGGCTCCTTGGGAGTGTATCAGGATTTCTTCAACTACCACCTTGTGCCAGATTCCAGATGCCGATGCCTTGGACAGCAGTTCTGAGGGGCCTCTGTGTGGATATGACTGAATGGTTTCTGCTTTAGGGTTCCAACAGACCCCAAATTGGCTTGAGGTCCAATCTGCATATGAATGCCATGGCAATCACCCAGAGGAGGATGATCTGGACTTAGAATCTGAGACCTGGAATCTTGAGCTCCATAAGATCTCCAACTGCCCAGCAATTCTTCATTCCCTTAGAAGCTCTCCTCAGAAAAGACCATGCCAGGGAAGACTATTCCAGAGAAGATGGGAGGGAGAATTAGCTGTCCTTCAAACAGAACTAGTAATTCCTAGTTAGAAAAGTCACCTGCGGTCTCCAAACCCAGCACTAGTCTGAGCTTCCATCCATCTCCTGAGCTGCATTTAGCTAAGGATAGCACTTCTGCTTTAATTGGTTTTTCTCCCGCACTGTGGCATTATGAATGGTGGCGGCAGCAGCGGCAGGGATTACTCTGCAATCTGATGGCAAAGCATAGAGTCAAGCTGCCGACAAGGGATGGAAAGCTCTGAGGTCAAAATCTGAGTGTAAAATCTGAATTTGGTTATTTCATAAAGCACAAAGTTCTGGTATCTCTCCTCCTCCTCTTCCTCCTCCTCTGCACCCACCACCTGTTTGTGGGTTGGGGTGTTTTTTGTTTTTTGGGTGTTTTTTTTTTTTTGCTTTGCTTTGCCTTTTTGCTGTCACATTTCCAGTTCATTAATGCAAAAGGCTGAGTGGTACCCTGTACCCACGGGATACAGCGACAAGTGTGCAAGACGACACATCTTCTCGGTCCCTGTCTATCACTAAAACACAGCTCCAGTTGGGCTGGCCTTAGCATCACTCATTATTTTGGCTCATTATACTCAGTGGCACTGTGGCAGAGTCACCTTGCAGCTGGGAAGTTGGAAGCAGCTTGTCACACTAATCAATAGTGCAAAAGCTTGCCCAAAAAGGGAGGGGTCTTGGCATAATTCCTATCTGGAGGAAAAATACATAAAGGCATGGACAGAGACAGAGGTTGTTCAGGCTAGAGACAGAACTTGAGCCAAGGTTCTCCAGGGCCAAGATCAAAAGATACAATTTCCCACAGTTCCTAGCATTTATGCTAAATGAAGGCTAATGATGTTCGGAAACATGAGCAGCCGTAGGAACAAAAACAGTCATGAAAAACTGTTTTCTCTTCTCCCTTCACAGGCCAGGGAAGACTATATATGGTGGCATCCAGCTGTGAAGAACCTTGGAAAGAAGTGGATTATTTAAACTGCTTTCAGTCTGGTTTTTGACATGGTTTTGGCACAGAAACAGCCTTGGTCAGCCTAACAGATGACCATCAATGGGAGATGAACAGGACGAGTGCAGAACTATGAGTTCTCCTGGGCTTAGGGTAGCCAGCCACCAGGTGGGGCCTGGTGATCTCTAGGGTTCCCAGCTCCAAGTTGAGAAACAGCTGGACATTTTGGGGGTGGATCCTTAGGAGGGAGGGCTTTGGGGAGGGGAGGGACTTCGGTGGGGTATATAATGTTATAGAGTCCATCTTCCAAAGCCACCATTTTCTCCAGGTGAACTGATCTCTGTTGCCTGGAAATCAATTGTAATTCTGGTCGATCTCCAGCCACCACCTGGAGGCTGGCAACCCTGTATCCCAGAATTACAACCAATCTCTAGATGTGGAAAGTGGACTCAAGGCATTTTACTCCACGGAAGTCTCTCCCCATCCCAGACCCTGCTGTCTCCAGAGCTGACAAGTGTACCTAAGCCTCTTAACATTTTTTAATATCATCCATCAAGGTATCTATTTGGGAGCTTCCAGTTTTTGGCTCAACGATGGCGGTTGCTCTCCCCTTCACTCAGGGGAGCAACATGCACACCAGCGGTATGGAGGGAAGCTGCTGACGCGGCTCCCCCACAGAGCCCTAGGGAAGGGCTCCTAGCCATAGGGCTTTTGAGGGCTTTTCAATGGCATAATGCCGGAGAATTGAGGCACCGCTCCACCCTGATGGTCCTGCCGCTGTGTGGCCTTCTCGCACTAGCTGGGCTGACCGGATCAAGCGCTGGAGATCGAGCGGAACTGCGATAATATAACCAAGGTCAAATGGGACCGACAACGAATGTGAGTTAGACATAAACAAACTTTGAAATAAGTGGAAAACCCCTCACACACCCCCTATCTTAAAGCTGGGAGAGAGGAGGGATGCCTCCTGCCTACATGAATAGATAAGCGAAAAAGAAGGGGGGACGGGGAAATACAAGCAATTGACTTGTTTTGAGATGCTTACCAGAGCGGATTTATCTCAAAAGAGATTTTCAGAGGTGGTGAAACAGCAGGTGGCTTTTGTAAACAATTCGCCATAATGGCGGGCACAGGGAAGAAAGGAGTGAAAACGAAACCAGCGGGCAGCCAGAGTCCAAGGCTGAAAGAGGGTGTAGACGTCTTGAAGCTCCTAGCGGATACTATCAAGCCTGTGATGGATCAACTCGCTGGTATTAACCAGCAGTTGGTCACACTCAACCAAAACTTCGCATCACAGCAATTCCAGCTGGTGGAAACGGCTAAAAAGATGGAGCAAACAGAGGAAATAGTTAAAGAGATGTACACCGTAAACAAGAATATGAAGAAAAATATGGGTGAACTAATGAACAAGCAGAATTACCAGGAAAATCGCTTACTGCAACTACAAATGGAAAAAGCAAATATGGTTCTCAGATTTCAGGGAGTTCCTGAATCACCGAATGAGGATCTGAAAAAATTACTTAGTGAAATCATCGCACCAGCAACAGGCTTGAAAGCGGAAGAAATCATGCACGATATGGAAGCAGCGTATAGGATGTATTCTAACTACACCAAAAAAAAAATAGCCTGCCTGGGGAAATACCGGTCAGATTCTCAAGAAGACAGACTAGAGATGTAATTTTAAAAGCAACATCAGTGACTCCACTGAAACTGAGGAGTACAATCATTGAAACTTCAAAGGACATTCCATTTGAAATCCGTCAAAAAAGAAAAGAATTATAAGGACTTAATTCTTTTTCTTCAAACTAACCAAATTTCATACAGATGGGTGGTGCCAGAAGGGGTCCTTTTTAAATTCAACGATAAAAGAGAGAAGATTGACTCCATTTTTAAAGCTAAAGAATTTTTAAAACATCATCTGGGATCAAAAGAAGAAGGAGAAACCAGGTCGAGTGGCTCTACCCCCTCAGAGATGTACGAAGACCTGGCTGCAGAAGAGGGAGCTGCTGCCATTAAATCATCTTATGACTTCAGAGATAGAAAGCCTAGATAAAGGCAGAAGGACTCTGAAAATTGCCTTTATGAAGCGAGCTGGTGGGGATGCTCTGGAACTCCCTCATAACAAGTAACAAACTAATACATTAGCTGAGATAGACAGGAACTTACAGTATGCATTGTTTACTAACGCTAAAATACTAACATTTAGCTTAACAGCGATAGGATCTCCTCCTCTTGGGTTTTTAGTTTAGTGTGGGTTACTTTCCTTTGTCCTTAGATGTAGTTCCCCCTCCCTTCTCTTTCTTTGTAGCTTTAGATGTATAATCAAAATCAATAAAAATCCTCTTCGGGGGGCCAAAAAAAAAAAAGGTATCTATTTGGATTGCCTTGCCAGGGTCTGACAGCTCTCAGACAGTGGTGCGGGGAGACACTACTGTTTCCAATGGCCTCTGATAGGAGGCTTGCCACCTGGTTCCCATCCTGTGTCCCATGCTGTTCAATGCTGACATGAAACAGCTTAAGAGATGCTATCTAGGAGATCTGGGGTACGTGGAGAATGGCTGGATCTTTCTCTACTCCACCAAATACTGTGGGAAATACCATAATGCTAGGAAAAGTTGAAGTCAGCAAGAAAAGAAGAACACCCAACATGAGATGGATTGACTCAATCAAGGAAGACATGGCCCTCAGTTTGCAACACCTGAGCAAGGTTGTTAATGACAGGGCATTTTGGAGGTCATTAATTCATAGGGTCGCCCAGGGCTCTTTTGGCAGCAGGAACTCCTTTGCATATTAGGCAACACACCCCTTTTGGGTTTTTTTGTTTTTTTAGGCTACTGTAAGCTCTTAGAGGATTGGCTACATTAGGGGTGTGTTGCCTAATATGCAAAGGAGTTCCTGCTACGAAAAGAGCCCTGGCAGTCACCATAAGTTGGAAGCAACTTGACAGCACTTAACACACACAACTGAAATCAGTGAGGGGCTGGTTGAGGGTACACTAACGGAATCTTAGGCTAGACAAGATGGCTGTACTTTGGGTTAGTGATAGCCAGTCTTGGAGTAAATGTACACCCTGTATGGATGGACTTGTCCACCTGGTTCCAAAACAAGAAAGAAAAACCTGGCCATCCCTAATACAATCTAATTGAATATCTCTGACCTTCAGAGGTCATCAGCATAACATTTATTTATCTAAAATATTTATATTCTGCCTTTTTACCCCCATGCGGCCACTGAGCCCCCCACCCCCATGCGGCCACTTAAAGAGAGACCGACCAGGGGAGGCTAGAGAACATGTGGAGGCATTGGCGCAGGGAAAGTGGCACTACATGTGGATCTAGAGCTGGAGAAGCGGCGGTTCAAAGCAGCTGGGTGAGTAAGTGATTGACTACGTGAGTGAGGCCTTTTATTGCATTTTTTATTTTGTGATGTCGCACCTCATCAGATTCCCCAGTGCCACCCTACTGAAAATTTCCTGACTACGGGCCTGTGTATGTATGTATTTATATGTTATTCATAGACCACCTTTTCTCTCTAAGACTCAAGGCAGATGACATAGTGTAAGTCAAATGCAATCAAACTGGATGGAACATCCAATGAACAGTGCAGTAGGATTTGGACTACAGAAGTCTGAAAACAAGCAGAAATTGAAAACAGAGCTGACGCAAACCTGAAACAAAGCAGAAGCTCTGGTAGGATTATCTTTTCCAGCTGCTGCTACTGCTTCTCCATGGGAAAGAGGTCATATTGGCAATCCTACCTAATCAAGGATCGTATCAAGAATGTGAGAATGGTTGTGATACTAAGTAAGTTGAGATAGCAGCGTTGCCTGCCACACTGTCATCTTTGCCAAAAATCACCAAACAGCAAGGGAGAGGAATTGTGAGATGGCTGCTAGCTGGGCTTTCATTTCCCTCCTTTTGCAGGTACTTAACACCTGGGCAGTGGCCAGATATAAAACTTTGGCATAAGCCAAAGAGTAAGAGCCAAAGCGATTGAGACCCCTGTCTCTTAGCTCATGCTTTGCAGTTCTGTGGCCTTGAAAGGCCAACGGATTGCCCTGGATGTTTAGAAATAGGAGGCTATCACCCTAAGCAGATGTGTGAATTGATCGAGAGGGAGGGATCCATGAAGTGTTGTCTAGAGGACTTATCTGTCTGTCATCTCTAAGAGAAACTCTTGCTGATGGTGGAGTATTGGGAAGGAATGGTGGGGAAGCCACACCATGGCTCTCCATGATGCCCTAGTGACTTACAAATGCAATCCTATGCAGCATTATTCCAGCCTAAGCCCATTGATTTTAGTGGTCTTAGACCCAAATAATTCTGCATAGGATTGTCCTGTTAGAATGGGATATTCAAGAGTCACATATGTGACCCATGCTAATTTATCAGAGGAGGATCACCAGATGAGACAATACTGTTGCAACTGCTACTACTACTATTATGATGATGATGACAACTACTACTACTACTAATAATAATAATATAGTTAATTGTAGATTTTCTGGGCTGTATGGCCATGGTCTTGGCATTGTAGTGCCTGACATTTTGCCAGCAGTTGTGACTGGCATCCTCAGAGGTATAACACAGAAAGATGGAGTACTCTCTGTGTCAATGTGAGAAGAAAAATGGTAGGCAGGTAATTTGTATCTACTCAGGAAGGTGGGGTAGGGCTGAGTCATTATCTTGTAGAAGTTTCCCAGGCTGTGACATGCTAATGGAGGAGCTTTCCTGAGGAGGTTCTTTTGCATATGGATTGGCTGTTGAAATTCTAATCTTACCTGTAGTGAGCAATGCATTGCTGTTGTACGACAACTAATGAACTCCGACCGTGAAAGCCTTCCACAACATAATAACAATATAATGCCAAAATTCAGATTTGTGGGTCTCATAATGGCCAAGAGAGGAGCTTGCTTCCTGGGCTTCTTATGAACTTTGCACAAACTGCACTGAAGTTCAGGCATGGCTCATAAAATCTTGCTCCACTGGCAACATCACTGCATGCTACCATAGATGCCTCCTCCCCCCTCCTCCCAAATTTAGCTCTCTGTAGCTGAAAATTATTTTCCATTGTTGGGGAAAATAACACATATCGGCTGAGCACCTTCCCAAATCAAGCTGAGCTGAGTCCACCCACCACTCAAATGCGCTCGCTTCCTTGCACAGAGGTTATAGATTAACAAAGGTTTCACATTTCTCAGTTGTTAACTTTACCTTGCTAAGGTAGTTTTAGAAAAGCAATACACTAGCACATAAATAAACATTAGGTGAATGCAGGGCTGGGGACCGGGGATGGAAAATGAAACTCTTAACCATTCCAGTTTCCTTTTTCCAGCCAGTTAAACTGCCTATTTCTCTTTTTGTAGCTTCTGGAACTGACCTCAATTGACCTCTGAAGTGCAAGTTCAGTGCGTGGATCAAAGTCTGGATCCCTAATTTCCTTCCCCTAGTCTTCAAAGTCCTGCTTTTTTCCTGATAGGCCCTGAAATCACATGATAAACAGGATCTTTATAGCGCATGGCAGTTTGGAAGCTACCCAAAGCATCTTAT
The DNA here is from genome assembly GCA_029375565.1 of Gekko gecko. Classification (NCBI taxonomy): domain Eukaryota; kingdom Metazoa; phylum Chordata; class Lepidosauria; order Squamata; family Gekkonidae; genus Gekko; species Gekko gecko. The sequence continues at coordinate 50,086,234 of JAPDNY010000012.1, read as the reverse complement.
GTGATCACTGCCTCCCACAAGTTTTCAGAGGTTTTATTCCCTAGATAGGCATGATGGTCAGTCCTTTCTTCCTTTCCATTTTTGGTTTGTGTGTGTGTAAATTGCCCTTTACCTTGTTTTGAAAGACGGTGGCTAAACTGAAGTGTGGTAATTGCTGAGAGACGGTAATGCTACACTCTGCTCTCTAAAGAGTCTGCAGTAATTCACAACTAATACTTGTAATTGAACAACGTGGGGTTGTTTCCAGGATACAGATAATTGATTTACATAGTAATTACTATTTTAAAAAGTAATTCAATTATCCTATATAAAAATAATGCCAAGTAACTAATGTGCTTAGCATACAATCTCTCTCCATTATAGCTAACCATGTCATGGGTCAGAGACTAATTCATGGGTGAAGGGAGTTCATACCCAAGTGCAGCTGTCTCATCCTTTGGAGGATATGGCTGTGTTATTCGCCCATGCAGAAACCAAGACTGATCACATCCCAGGCTACCTGCCTGGAGAAGGTGCTGTCTATTCCCAGTTCAGAGCACTTCCAAAATTATTTCTGGTATGGGAAGGCAAGTGCGTGTGTTGCTCCTAACAAGCACTGTCCAATAGGTACCTTCCTTCAACCATCTACTGCAACAGCATTGATTGCATTTATGTGTCTTTCTTCCCCTCCCCCAAAAAGTATAGCTTGAAACACTATGAAATCTGGCAATACCTGCCCTGACCTGGGTAGCCCAAGCAAGCCCGATCTCATCAGATCTCAGAAGCTAAGCAGGGCCGACCCCAGCAAGTACTTGGAAGGGAGACCTCCAAGGAATACTAGGGCCGGGATGCAGAGGCAGGCAACGGCAAGCCACCTGTCTGAAATGTCCAACCCCCACTAGGGATCGCCAGAAGTCAACCATTATTTCCAGGCACACACACACACACACACACACACCAAAAAGAAAAAGAGATCTGGCAGTACCAGTTTGATCAGAGACCTTAAGAGGATATGGGGAGAAAATGTCTCTGAAAAGATACTGTTTGCACAGAGCCGGAAAAAGTCAGAATGTGCTCCTGAAAGGTCATGGGGTTGGGAGTTATCCTGAAGTGCACTGTGGGATGTTGTGTGCTGGACATTCTTGCACATGCACATTGAGTCCAGTGTAGCAGAACATCAGAGTAACTGTCATGCTCAGGGTTCACAGCTTCCCATAATACAATTGTCCCTTTGACTCTATGACCTTTCTTTGCTCAGGAATGGTAGGAAATCAGACAGGCAGCATTTTCGGATCAGCAGCTGTCTGAAAATGCTACCTGACAGAATTTGTTATCTGGCCCAACAGGCTCCCTTTCCTAGTGTAATACATGGAACAATGTGCAGGGCTGACTGTCAAAAGAACCTCTCACTGGGTTTATCTGCTTCCCTGGTTCAACACATCTCTTCCACCAATTTTGATTGTAAGTAATTCTCCGGATGTATGGAGTGGATATTTGCTGTCTGGCATCATCATTTAACATCTGAAGATTTTTGCAGTAGCACTTAAAATGCAATGGTATCTGAAATGTGACGGCCAGAATTTGGCAATATTTCTAACCTGACATGCAGCAGCAACTAGTAGATGATGGCATCTGACATGTAAAAAATCAGTATTTGGCAGCTGGCCTGCAGGAGATGTCAACGTCTGACAGTATCTGATGTACAGCAATTAACATTTAACTGTATTTGATAGCTGACGTCCAGAGGCAATCCACGTTTAACTCCTGGCAGCTTTCTTGCAACAACATTTAGTATTATATATGCTTCTTTATTCATTTACAGTGCAATGCTAAGCAGAGGTACGCCCTTCTAAACAAATCAATGGGACTGGAAGAGTGTGACTCAGTTTAGGACTGCACTGTCAGACAGTCAAAGGCGGTGAGTCTCGGATTTTGATGCCAAACTCTGCTTTCAGATTTCAAGAGTCAACGGGAGAGCAAATTTAAGCTGTTGAATTTTGACAATGAATACAGTTGCCAACCCCCAGATTGGACCTTCAGATTACAACTGATCTCCAGATGACCGAGATCAGTTCCCCTGGATAAAATGCATACTTCGATGCATAAACTCTATGGCTTTATACCCCACTGAGGTCCCTCACTCCCCAAACCCCACCCTCCCCAGGCTCCACCCCAAATCTCCAGGTATTTCTCAACACAGGGTTGGTAACCCTAAATGTGAGCTATTTGGTGTATTTACAAACCTGATAAAATTCCACTGGAGTTCTTGAACACACTGTGTATGCACTGCAGTCTCCAGGGCTTTGGTGAAGTCTGTGGTCTCCAAAGAGTGAACTGTGTGTTCCACTAGTCATCTCCACTGCCTCAAGAGTGCCTGGGTAATTAATCTGGATTCCTTCTGGTGTAGATTGAAGATAAGAATCCACCAAGGACCAGCCCAGAGGGCGGGCGAGCTGGCACTCACTCATTTCTAGCACCCTAGGCAATCTCCAAGGACCACCTAGTGGACCGGCCAGCCCGTCATTCCCTAATTTATTACCAGTACTTATAGATCACCTTGCAACAGAAAACAGTTTACAACAACTACAAAACATAAGCAAATGGAAAACAGAAAAAAGCAATTCAACTTAATGAAAACAAAAATTTGAAACCAGTCTGAATCTCACCTAATCCTTCAGATGGGGTAAAACGTAACAATGGGTTGGATCTGACTAGCTTTTCTGCTGATCAGGAAAGGAGAAGGGGGTCCTCTTTGACAACCAAACAGCTATGCTGAGAGTCCCAGGACCTGTATGGACAACAGCCAGCTAGAACAGAAGCTACAAAGAGGAGGAGCATGGGGAAAGACTGAGGAGCTGGTTGGATTGGGGACAGGGTGCAGCAACCTTGCTGAAGCTAACCAGGTGTGGGTCTGGTCAATGGCTGGATGAGACCTCCTAGGAATCCTGTGCAAAGTGGTTTGTCCTGCATCAAGATGGGGATTAGACCACGTGACCCCCCCCCAAGACCCCTTCCACCTCAATAATTTCAGAATCACCATAGAAAAGGCCATTTTGAATTCAGAACATTCCACAAGGAATGCATCAGTTTTTAAGGTGCCACAAGAAGATTGCTTCTTCTTTTGCTTGTGACACAAAGACTAATGTGGTTGCCTCCCAGTTTGGAGAGCCAGTGTGGCGTAGTGGTTAAGAGCAGCAAACTGTAATCTGGAGAGCTGGGTTTGATTCCCCACTCCTCCTCCACATGCAGCTAGCTAAGTGATCTTGCGTCAGTCACAATCAATGTTCCCTCTAGACTATGGAGTCCTGTGAGCAAAAATTCTACTTTGTGAGCTACTGGCATTAAAGTTGTGAGCAGGTGGTTTGGCTACTGCAGAAATAAGTTTGCTCTGGAGCCCTCCTTCCTGAACTAAGACAAAAATGTGTGAGCCGGGGGCTAAAAAACTGTGAGCTAGCTCACTCTAACTCAGCTTAGAGGGAACACTGGTCACAATTCTGTCAGAACTCTTTCAGCCCTCCCCCCCCCCACCTCGCAGGCTGTCTGTTGTGGGGAGAGGAAGGGAAGGCTTCTAAGACTCTCCAAGACTCCAAGAGCAAGGTATAAAGCCAACTCCACCAACTCCTCCTCTTCTCCTCCTCCTCCCCCTCTCCCCCAGAACATATTGCTTGCATTATTATCCTCAGTATGATGATCCTCCCCCAAATGTGGTTTCTATAATAGGAACATGATTTCAGTGAATGCCTTTCTTCATTTTCTTGCTTTAATCCTTCCTGTGTTTTATATTTTGAAAACCAGAAGGGGTAATCCATAAGGACTTGCCAGGAGAGGGAGTCCCCTTCCCCCCCCTACTCTGCCAGGCTTCTCCTGCCCTTCTTGCTCTGGCTCCACTTTTTCCCTTTCCCTTCCTCCTACGCCCCACCCCAGCTCTGGTCCCAGGTCCTCTTCTAGGGTTGCCAGGTGCCCCCTGGCAGGGGATGGGGAGTAGGGTTGCCAGATCCAGGTTGGGAAACTCCTGGAGAGTTGGGGGTGGGGTACAATGCCACCAAGTCCACCCTCCAAAGCATCCACTTTCTCCAGGGGGACTGATCTCTGTAGTCTGGAGCGGTGTTCCCTCTAAACTGATTTAGTGTGAGCTAGCTCACAGTTTTTTAGCCTCTAGCTCACACATTTTTGTCTCCGCTCAGGAAGGATGGCTCCAGAGCAAACTAATTTATGCAGTAACCAGATTGCTCGCTTACAACTTTAATGCCAGTAGCTTGCAAAGTAGAATTTTTGTTCACAAGACTCCACAGTTTAGATGGAGCATTGGTCTGGAGATGACCTGTGATTCTGGGGGATCCCCAGGTCCCACCTGGAGGCTGGCATCCCTGTTACCTCTTCCCTTCCTCCTGACCTACAGAAACCAAACTGCCATCTAAAGGGGGGGGGAGCCATTACCCTTACCAACTGGGAAGTTTTCACTCCACCCCTTTTTTTTTAACCAGATCAGCTTGTGAAAATCTAATCGTTTCCCTAAATTTGCAGGACTGTCAGTTGTAGCTGGATCCATTTTGCATATTTTTAAAAAAATCTGCAAGAGAACTCACTCTTGGCTATTAGATATAAGGCAATAAGCAGAAAGTATTCTTGTGGCACCCTAAAAACTAACCATTCCATTGTGAAACAAGCTCTTCTGGGCTACAGCCCGCTTTGTCAGATGCACTGTGAGCTCTCACCCCAGGAAAGCATACACCACAATAAAAGTGTTCGCATTTAAGATGCCACAACACTCCTTTCTGATTTTTGCTGCAACAAACTAACATAGGTATCCCACTGGAACAGAATATACAAGGAATGATGTTCTTACAGCTGGAACACAACACCACACTTTCATCCCTTTTGGAAAGCACAGCTGGAAAAGAGCTTAGCTTGTGTTCAACTAAAAGGGCTTAAAAACACAAGAGCCTCACTGGAGCAGATCAAGGGCCCATCTAGTCCAGGATCCTTTTTTACCAGCCAGGAAACTCCAGGAAGCCCATAAGCAGGGCATGGCGGCAACAGCCCTTCTCAACTGATAATGCCTAGTACCTGCTATTCCATCAGACATCAAGATTTCGGTTGATCAGTGCTAGCAGGCCTGTCATTCAATAGCGATCCTGCATGCATTTATCTAAGCCACTTCTAAAGTCTCAAAAACCAGCAATGATCGCCACATCCTGTTGCATAGAATCTCATAAGTTAATTGTATGCTTAAAAGATTCCATTTTCTCCATCTGTGTCTTCTGAGGGGTTAGCATATGGAGAGATTAAAAATGCACACAAACACACACACGCACACACAAATATTCAGGGAGAAAGATCAGTTCTAAGCAAGGACCACATGGATGGCATTCAAATCTATGCAAACTGCATTTCCAGAACATGCAAATTAAGTGCTGCTTATTTTCAGATTCTGGATCAGGCAACCATCGCCCCAGGGGAAGGGAGTTGATGTGCCCTAGGAAATTCCCAGGAAGTTTCTTTGCCAATCAGACTTGGTTTCAGAGAACAAAAACGGAATGGTACACCCCTAGGAATTGCGGTGTTAGAATTTCATTGCTACAAGCTTCCCTTTCTTCTGTCAAACAGTTCCTCCTACATGGGAGCTCCAAGCCTGCCTGCTGCTTGCTTTTTGTAGTGCGGAGCCAGTGCGAGCAGACTGCACAATGAGAATACACAGAGCACAGGGGAAGCAGGCCCCTTGTTAAGTACCGAGAGTGAAAACTAATTAAAGCAATGAAAGTCGTGCTTGCAGCATCCCTGGCAGAACCAGGAGAGGAGGAATGGATCCTCACGTCAATTATCAGCAATTGCACCAAGCGCAAAGATAATGGGACTGCAAATAAGTCCTCTCCGCTAAGTGAGCCAGACAGATAAAAGAGGGCTTGTCTGTACACCCTTTTTCATTGTGAGGTTAGGAAACTGATGCGTTCACTTGAGCGGAAACAAACAGAGCCCTTCAATCCAATCTACACATTTCAAATTGAATTTGGTAGCGTATCCTGTTTTTCCCGTTTGGCCCAGGGGACAATCGGAGCGTGCAGATAATCAGTGGGTCAAATAAAAGGGATTGCACAGCTTTTGTACAGGGGCTGCTTGTTTGGCTATTATTACCCTGCTGTGAATCAATGATTCCGACTCCCACTGTGAAATTCAGAAAATCACCAGAATCCATCGGAAGGCAAGCACAGGGAAACCATGCAGATGATGGCCACTTCTAAATGGCCTGGCCTTTCCTTTCATTTATTAGCTTCATTGACCAGAGGTCTTAAACCAAGTGTACAAGCAGCTACTATAAAACACATCCTATCTTATTATATAAAAGGGTAGTGGTCTGCCAAGGTTCTATGCTTGGCAAAATCAGTTCGCTCCCTAATATGTCACTCAGAAGCTGCCCTATCCACTAGCTGCATTGCCTGAGTTCTCTCCCACCCACTGCAGCCTAGGCCACTCTTCTCTGATTGGGCCAGCATTTCAAGGTCATTTGCATATGGAAGCTGATTGGACTTCACTCCATTCCGCACCTCAAACTCCCACCCCCCCGCAAGACAGTTGGAATTGTCAGTTGCTTATGCAATCTGGTATATTCTGAGGTAAAATATGTCCTCACTCACAACACTTCCCCTTCAAAAGAAATAAACCCAATAACACAACCATGCCACACCACAAAAAAGGCAGATCACACCACGAGCAGAATACCACAAGGCAAAAAAAGCTCTGGTACTAATTCAAAGTGCTGGGGATGACTTGTGTTCTGGTAGGGGACGCTGTGAGTGTAGAAAATGATTTATCGACACAGTAGTGTTTTAGAAAATCTTTAGGAATTGTTTGGTGCATTTACCATGGGCCACCCACCCAGAGCCTCTGGCATTTTCTCACCCTGCTGGCATCAAAACCAATTTAAGGCAAAATAGAAATATGGAGACTTTTCCATCCTCCTTTGCATCAGTTTGTCTTTGTTGGCAATGGCAACCCTAGGCCTACCAGCACTCTCAGGGTGACTTCATGCCTCCTGACTGGCATGGCATCACTAGCCCTGGCTGCTTGCTCCTGTTCAGCAGGAGCATCCCTATGGAAACTGCCTGGATGATTTTGGACCAGCCACAGACTTTCTGCTTAACCTACCTTACAGGGTTGCTGTACAGATCACAAAGCTGAAAAGAATGAAGTAAACTGCTTTGCTCCTCGCTAATGAGAAAGACAGAATCTTGCCTAGGAAGAGGTGCTGAGAGGGGATGAGGTAAAGTTGCCAAATTTAGGTATGGAAATTCCTGGAGATTTAAGGGGTGGAGCCCAGAGAGGGTGAGGTTTAAGGAGGGGTGGGACCTCAGATAGGTACAGTGCCATAGACTCCACCCTCCAAAACAGCCATTTCCTCCTGGGAAACTATTGTTGCCAATCTTGGCCCAGTGGCCACCAAACCATTCTCTTCAACCTCCTGCTGTGCAGCTGACTTTCCTGTAGGGTTGCCAATCTCCAGGTGGGACCTGGGGATCTCCCGCTGTTACAATTGATCTTCAGATGACAGAGATCAGTACCCCTGGAGAAAATGGCTGCTTTGGAGGGTAGACCCTATGGCATTATACCCTGCTGAGTCCTTCCGCCCCCCCTCAATGCTGCCCTCCACAGGATCCACCCCCCAAATCTCCAGGTATTTCCCTACTTAGAGCTGGCAATCCTACTTTCCCCTCAGTGCCTGTTGGTAGGCAACCAAGCTTGGTCCTGTCACCTGTTTTGGCCTTTGGAAGAAAACTCATTGGGGCCAGTTCTGATAAGGTTGCCAACTCCAGATGGGAAATTCCTGGAGATTTGAGGGATGGAGCCTGAAGAGGGTCAAAGAAGCTTTTCCTAAGGTCTCCAGAAGTTTCTTCCTGAAGTCTTTCTAGTCTAAATTCCTCCAAATCTCAGTTCCCTTCTTGGAGGGGGGGGGACTGGACTATCCTATTGTCTCTAGCTGGACCTTTCTTAAGAGGAAGCTTAGGCTGGAAAGCCATTGAATTGATTTCCTCCTTCCTGCCTGTTCCCTGCCCAGAGAGAAAACCTAGAGACAGCCAGTTTGGTGTAGTGGTTAAGTGCGTGGACCCTAATCTGGGAGAACTGGGTTTGATTCCCCACTCCTCCACTTACACCTGCTAGAAGATCTTGGGCAAGACATAGTTCTTGAAAAAGAGCCATTTCTGTCAGAGCTCTCTCAGCCCCACTTACCTCACAGGGTGTCTGTGGTGGGGAGGGGGAGGGAAAGGAGTTTGTAAGCTGCTCTGAAGCTCTTTTGGGTAGTGAAGGGCGCGGTATAAATCCAATCTCTTCTCTTCTTCTTCTATCAAAACTCCTGGTGAAGATTTTACTCAGTTCAGACCTCCACCCCCCAAAAATGCATTTCTTCACCAGAAGCATAAAAACTACTCACAAAACACTAGCAGAAGATTAAAATGCTAGTAAGCAAAACTCGTAATTAAAAGCCAGGGTCAAAAGATATGTTGGTGCCTGAAAGGAAAGGAGGTGCCAGGCAAACCTAAAGGGGGAGGGCGTTCCAGAGGCAATATGCCACCACATGAAAGGCCCTGTCTCTAGTCACTGCCCTCCTGTTTTCTGAAGGCAGGGGCTCCGAGAAGCAGATAGGGTCACCAACCTCCAGGTGGTGGCTGGGGGTCTCCCACTATTACAACTGATCTCCAGGTGTCAGAGATCAGTTCATCTGCAGAAAATGGCCCCTTTGGAAGTTAGACTGTATGGCATCATGTCCAAAATTCTGCCCTCCTTAGGCTCCACCCCCAAAATCTCCCACTATATCCAAACTTGGAGCTGGCAACACTAGAAGCAGATCTTAACTGGTGGGCTGGATAGTCTAAGAAGGAGACATTTAAGGCCTTAAAGATAAGAACCAACACTTTGAATTGTGCCTGAGGAGGGTGGAGTTTAAGGATGGAAGAGATGGCAGTGTTGGCAGAGTTTAAATATGCAAAGGAAGTGGAACACTGACTGTTTAGAGAAAAACAAATATGTTTATTAAAGAAGAACAAACTGTTATAAAACATGGAAGAGAGAGAACTGTAACTGTCTAGCCTAACCGTTGTGAGAGGAACAAGAAGAAGAAGGGAGCTCTGCAGGAGCAGGAAGTCTCCAGAAGAGCCAATCAGGAGACAGCAAGGACATAATTCAAAATTGTGGGCAGTACCTAATCTATCTATGCTAACTACCAGTCCTTCAGCAGTCCCCCGTAGGATGATTGTTAAGTATGAGACTCAACAAAGGATTCAGCTTCAAGTGATTTCAGCTTTATTAAACAGCAACTGTAAGTCAGGAACACACGACTGAAACACACACACAAGGGAAGCACAGCTCCTTCTTTTAAACTCTCCCGGGCTGTCAAAGCCACACCCATAGTCAGATAAGAACCAATAGTAACGCTGGGATAAAGGCCAATCAGAATACAGGGATAAAGGCCAATCAGGACCGTTCCTTCTTTGCAACAATATCACTCAGTGATTGGGTAATTACTCAGGTTTCGCAGAAACCGACCAATAGCAATGCGACATCTGAAGAGCCACATTCAGACTCAAGCTTAACATGTGAATATATAGGAGCGATTCACATTCAGTACATAACAATGATCTTCAGATCTTCTTCATAAGGCTGCACTGTAGACCTTGCCATATAGGCCCCGTTCACACGGAGCATTTGCCCCGCTGAAGGCACGGTAGCCCTCCGGACTTTCCATGCGCAATCATACCAGCACATCTGGGAGGCGTAGCACTCCTGTGGCCAACCCACGGCTTCCCGTGGAAAATGCGAAGTAAAAAACTACTAGGGCAAAGGCCGGCGTCTGACTGCGGAAGTGCCAGTATCCCGCGGCTTCCAATGCCCGCCCATGTTCTGGGGTTTCCGGATGTTGTAAGTTTCCATGGGATGCACACCAATGGTGAATGAGGCATGCACATATGCAAGACACCAACAGCAGCCCACCCACCCCCAACGGCACATGCGTCCTTTGCTACAGCGCAGCTTGCTACTCTGCTGCGCTGCTTTTTTGCCGCGCTGTAGCAGCGCTGTGTGATCGGCGCTCGGTGTCCGAGCATGGCAACCCAGTGGCCTGTGTGATCGGGCTACCGCACCTTATTTTGCTCCGGGGCGAACTGCCATACCTCCCCCCCCCCCACGTTTTCTGGCCCGTATGACCGGGGCCATAGTCCACCTTCCCAAACTGCCATTTTCTCCAGGGGAACTGATCCCTATAGTCTGGAGACCAGTTGTAATCCCAGGAACACTCTAGGCCCTAAATGGATGTTGGCAGTGCTCCCTCTAAGCGGTGGAGTCTTGTGAGCAAAAATTCTACTTTGTGAGCTACTGGCATTAAAGTTGTGAGTGAGCGATTTGGCTATTGCATAAACTACTTTGCCCTGGAGCCATTCTTCCTGAGCTAGGTCAAAAAATGTGTGAGCCAGAGGTTAAAAAACTGTGAGCTAGCTCACACTAACTCAGCTTAGAGGGAACACCGGCACACTTACATACCATTCCTGTAACTGACCCCTGACACACTAGCATGGTTGCCGCATGTCAATTATGCCAAGTATTTTAAAGCTGCAGATCATGAATTACGTAAACAAAGGGATACATGCAAATTGCTTGGTTTGTATAATGTTTGCAGCTTGCGGAAATCAGTGTTCTTGATGCAGAATTTGAATTGTGCCAGCATAAACTGTTGATTTTGTTATTCTTTTAGCATGGAGCACTATCACAGTCAGCAACTTTTGCCAAGAAGTTGTACCAAGACCAGGCAGAACTGCCTGTTGTCATTTCAATAAAAACCTCTCCCTCAGAGCTGTGGACTACATCTCTCATTCACATTCAAAGTCATGTTCTGAGCCAATGGAGCTGGATGGGATCCTTACTTGGTGAATCTCCAGTCTGCCTGTTTCGGGTAGCAGGTTTGGATCATTCTGAGGGAAGCACAATTGTTTTGTCTTTCTTTCTTTTTTTTACCCATCGCTAGAAAAGCAGACTGTGTCGTTTTGTGTTTATGCAAGGAAGCAGCAAATAATGATTTTGAATTTGCAGATGGTAATTAAGCACAATCATCTCTGAACCCCCCAGCGGGTTGGATCCTTTATTGTAGAAATAGTGCATTCAGAACAGCCCTTGTTAGAGAGACAATGGAGTTTTTCAATTAGTAACTGAGAGGTTCTGAAATTTGGCATTTTCTCGATGTGTGTTGAAGCATCTGCTAGATAGGCTGCCGCTCCACATAGCTATATGAAAGTTCTGAAAGTTCAAGAGGGATCTAGCTGCATTACAGAATTTGTGTAATAACGGTTATTACTAATATAAGGGCTGTCACTTTTACAGGTGCAAAGAGTATGGAAGGAGGGCTGGCATATTGCAAAGGCCGCCATGCGTTCGGGTGCACCTTCAGCACCAAGACACACTGACCCTGTTCACAAGTTACAGTGGATGCACATCCCATCCGTGTACAGTGTACACATGATCTTAGGCATGTGTCCGGTAATTCTCATTTTACATTTGACACACATACAGCTGAAGGTGTGAGCTGAACCCCACATTTGGTTTCATTTGTAAAGTGAACGTGTGTTGGTTGTTTCTTAAAGACAGATATACACACATATATGCAGGTTGTATATGCATTCACTGTAACATGTGAATGGAGCTTAGATTGTCTTTGTGCATGCACTGAGTAATTCTCAGGTTGCATTGAACATATCTTTGGCTGAATATATGATACAACCCCTCCCCCCATTTATCCAGGTATCCTGGTGTCATTGGTAAAGTGAATGCACATTGGCTCTTTCACACAAACAGGATGCACATGCATTCACTGTAACATGTGAACAGGGCCAGACTGTACAGGCACCCCTGCAGGATCCATGCCCACCACAAGAGCTGGGCCTTTGGGCATCAGGCAAGAAGTTGTGAGTAGCAACCATTTGTTTATATGGGAGAAAGTAAAAGGGTTACTTTAGGTAAGGAGTTATTTCTGCTCCCCAGTACCGCTGATTTCACCACTGGAAATCAAGCCTGCATATTCTCCATGCTCTGAGTTCAGGGTTTTGGCCATGAAAGTGTAACAGTATGTTGAGATAGTAGAATGCGTAGGTAGGAACTAACTTCTCTAGATAGAGCTGATTGATTGATAGATTGATTAAATCTGCCTCTTCCATCTTTCCACCGAGATTCACACAGCATTCCTTTCCAACAAATTATACATAAACACTGTATTAAAGCAATACAACCAATTTTTAAAAGAATACAGGTGTACTATTTACTACTGCAAGCAGAGGGTAAAATAATAAGTCTGCAGGATTTGCCATAAGAAGTTCAGGACAACGAGACAATTTCAGCCTGGCACTGAAAAGATAATTTTAAAAATAGCTAATAAAATAACCAGCTTGTCTACATCAGGAGTGTCAAGCATAAGGCACGGGGGCCGGAACCAGCCCGTCCAGGACTCTTATCTGGCCCGCAAGAAACTGGTGTGATGGAGGGAACAGGGTGGAGTCACTCCAATTGTGGATTCAGCACAGCAGAACAACCTCATCTGCAGCAGTCAAGCAGAATCCCTTTGCTTCACTGGCAGCCTCACTGGTAAGCTGGGAGCCATTGCAACGGCATTCATGCCAGCTTGGGGTTCCAAGGTGAGGTTGCACACCTCTCTGTTCAGCCTGCAGCTCCGGAGATGCCATCCCAGATGGCTGCAGTGACTGGTGTTTACAAATGGGTGGCTGCAGACAATCCTCTGCTGGGGTCTGCTGGCGGCCAACACCGCCACCGTATTCATCCCCCCCCCCCATGTGGCAGCTGTGCTTTGGCCCAAAGGGGGTGTTCTTCAGCAATTCCTTCCACACATCAGGGGCCTAGTCCTGCCACCGAGCACACGACTTGGCAGCCGGGCCTCCTTCCCCCATGGACCTCCCAGCAGCCTGCAGCTGTAGGCAGCTGCCACCTCATGGTGGTACTGGTGGCGATCTCCAGTTATACTGGTCGGTACTGGTACCAGTACTGGTGATCTCCAATCATACCGGTTACTGGGTGGCCTGGGGCCTCTGCCACATACACGGCCTTGTGTGCATGTGATGCCCACTCCCCCATCAGATGATCCAGCGGCCTTCAGCCTGGGGCATGCCAACGATCTCTGGCTTGAACCCCCAGCAATGCTCCACAATGGATTGCCTGGCGGCCTGAGCTGGAGGCTGCCATTGCTGCATGGGTGTCTCTGACTTATCAGGCTTTGCTTGGCCTTGGTCTGTCTGTCCACGTGGCCGCGGACCTGGGTCATGACTCCCCCCTGCTTCTGCAAGCTGGGGGCTAGTTCAACTTGGTCTTCCCAGTCCACTTCCATAGTGGCTCAAGGGCAGGGGGAGCTCACAACACCCAGCCACTTTGCGTTTTTACCCTGGGGCCCAGGCTGACAGCATTGGCAACAGGAGTGGGCTGGGGAAGGGGTTTGCCCCCCCTCCAAGCAGCTTGGGCGCATCTGCCAAACACTGCACATTTGGCTCTCATCCCATCCACCCTTATGAGTTTTCCTCTGCGCACTCCCCCCCCAGCCCATGGGGCCTTGCAGTGAGGACACACCAACTCGGAGCTTGCCAGCTGCTGTCCCTTATAAAGTTCATATCTCCGATAACTGGCATTATGTTTTATGGCACACATGGCCTGGCCTAACAAAGTCATATTTATGTCAGATCCAACCCTCATACCAAATAAGTTTGACACGGACACTTCTGGTCTGCAGTATTTGCCATCAAAGCTTCAGGTCAACAGGACTATTTCAGCTTGGCACTTAAAAGATAAAATTGGCACCAGATAAATGTATCACATTTGGGGCACCATCAGTGAAAAAGCCCTGTCTCTGATAACCACCAACCTCACTTCTAAAGGCTGGCAAGACCGAAGCAGGGCTGATCTGAGCTGACCATTGGAGTATACCACTCTTGCCTTTGATGCTTTATCACGAGACGTAAACAAAACACAAGTCCTTGCTCCTATGTACATTTAGTTTAAATTTGAATTTAGGCAGTGCACACACGTGGGAGGGAATGAGAAAGAAAACGAGAGAAAAAAGATTTTTTAAAGATTAGCAAAATTTCTCAGGTGAGTTTTACACCTTCCTACTCAAATCATGTTCTCTGAACAACAAAGAGTAAACAAAGTTGAGGTTAGAACAGGTGTAAAATCCACCCAGTACTTCCTGGTGAATGAAATATTTATGAATATAATCTGCATCCTGATAATTTGTTTGAGAGAGATAAATTGTATGCATATTTCAGAAGCAGGTAATGCATCTGCAGCTTAAACGATATACGTGTGGGAGACAAAAAAGAACCAGTCAGAAAGCAACCCAAATGGGACTGCTCTGTGCCCCTAGTAAAACAACGGCTTCCCTGTAAAACACGCACAGGAATCAGTTATAAACATCCCAAGCAAACCAGTGCCGTGAGCAATAAAGAGCACCAGGATTATAAAAAGTCATTCCAGACAAGCTTGATTGCTTTTTTAAAAAAAAATTACTGTCTCGTAATTATAATGAGTGGATGAAGGTGACTCAGTAGCTTAATCTATTTGGATTTTATTTAAGGCATTGGATAGAAGTACCTCGTGAAACCATACTAGGGGAAAAAATTAATTCAATTCGACCAGGAGAGGAAGGCAGCCACTTGGCTTCTAAGAGATATGTAGCCTTGCAAGGCGTAATGATTTGTAGGACTGTGATAAATTTTTGTGGGGTTCGTTTTTCACAGCAAAATCCAGTCGGTGGGGGCAAAGTTTTCTCTGAAAGAGCAGTGTTATCCTCCCCCCAAAAAATCTCCTTCCTCTGTGAAACAGTGGTCCATCTTTTCTCCCTTTGCCACCAAAGGGGCAGAGCTACGTGGCATGCATCTTGCTGCCACTTGCCTCTCTTAAAGTCAAGGGGCAAGAGAGAGGATTATGTTTTGCATTGCGCTGAAGATCACCTCCTTCAAATTGGCTGTAAAGAACCTGGCACAAGTTTTTTTAAAAAATGGCAAATGAAATAAATCCTACTTTTTTTGTTCTGCACATCCATACTTTCAAAAGGCAGTGACCATATTGGTAGAGAAAAGTGCCATCATCACAGCCAATTTATGGCAATCCCACAGGGTTCTCAAGGCAAGAGACAAATAGAGGTGGTTTACTGTTGCTTGCCTCTGCATAGCAAGTCTGGACTCTCTTGGAGGTCTCCCATTCAGGTACCACTAACCAGGGCTCACCATGCTTAGCAGCTGGCAAGACTGGCCTAGCCTGGCCCATCCAGATCAGGGCAACCACCATATTAATGGAGCAGTGCAATCCTTTACCAAGGTACCATCACGCGGGCTTTGAGTTAGGCACTGGCTCCTTTAAAGTGGCAACCCACAGTGTGTGCCCTGAAGCATGGGTGTGCCAAAAAGAAAAAAAAAGTGGGATTCAGATGTGACTATTTTGCCCATTTAAAAATTTCACCTGGGTTTTTAAATATTGGAATTAAACTGAATTGTATTAGGAAATCAATCCAATAGTTATTTCCGCATTTCCAGGTGCAACTTCCTACACATTCTTGATTGGCATGAAATTTTCAGGAAACAAGTACTCCTCACTGAAGGGATCCTGCCTTCCAGACTGCAGATGGAAATGAACAAGAATCCTGGTAATTAAAATTCTCCCTTGCCAAACAGGCATAGAAAAGCAATATTGCCATATGAATGAGTTTTTTCCTCTCCTTTCAGGTACTGGGGAGAGCTATTTTTCTACCATCCTGACTTTCCATATCAATATCAGAACCTGGAGGGGAGAAAGTATGTTTCGTATAACAGAACACTATACATAAGACCCCTCATCTACACATT
Organism: Gekko gecko; assembly: GCA_029375565.1. Taxonomy (NCBI): domain Eukaryota; kingdom Metazoa; phylum Chordata; class Lepidosauria; order Squamata; family Gekkonidae; genus Gekko; species Gekko gecko. Next base: position 50,070,380 of record JAPDNY010000012.1, on the reverse strand, counting down.
TTGGTGTTCCTTAAACACACACATATACTTTATAAGTGAATGGATGGACTTGTGCACACAGGTTTCACCCATGGTGCTTTTAAAAACAATAATGACATCCACAAAATCTCAGCAGACCTCCCCTACATAGATATAATCTAGTCCTTCAGTAATCTCTCTTGCATCTCCTAGGTGTGTTTACGCTTTACTGGCTTTGCAAACAGTGAGCCTGAAGCCCTGATCTCCCTCACAGTCTGAAGGGTAGACAAGCTGCCTATCTTTAAAGAAAAAGGAGATCATAGCCTATTCTTCCATCCTCTCCTTCCTTAGCATATGCCTGCCTGCCAGCATGTACAAATAAAGTAATTTCTTTTGGCTCTTGGTGATTTCTTATGATGTGTAGAAAAAGGCACTTGAGCCAGTGCTTCTATTCGCCCCCTTCCCATCTATAAAGCAGGTGAGCTACCTGTTGCGGGAAGACCAGAGCCTCTGCTTCTACCCATTCCTTATTGGCAAAAAGGCAACATAGCATTCCTGGACAGCAGGGGGCAATACATTTCCTCATTGCTTTAGAACCAGATTGTGTGGATATTATCGTCTCACTGAATAGGATGCCTCTCCTTGTCTATGATGGGAGTTTCTTTGACTAGTCCTTCTCTTCCTGTCACTTTGCATTCTTCTTCTCTCCATGTGGTCTTGTGAGAGGCAGGATTCATCTTTAGGTCTTTCTTGTGAGAGACCATGCTAGGCAAGTTTGGACTTTTTTGAGCAGATTAAATGAGCTTGAAAATGAATCACACTTGCATTCACCCAATGCTAGACTGCAAGCTGGTTGTTTTAGGGGAACATATTATTTAGATGTGGCTTCTATCTCCTTTCACAACAATGGATGTGAACCTACTTCAATAAAAGTTTATCTTTTTCTGACATATTTGCCTCAGTTGTGTTCACTGTGGATGATACCACATTTTTCCTAATTGTGCAACACTGCTATAGTAACTAATAAATATCCCTAATACTCCCCCCAGTTAGACAGCTCTGCCTTCCTTTCAGTGGATGCGAACAAAGCTTTTTGCCCCTGCCTAGCAGGAATAGCCTTTTCTTACTGTCCATGGGACTCTTGAGAGTCCCTTGGACTGCAAGGAGATCAGATCAGTCAATCCTAAAAGAAATCAACCCTGACTGTTCCCTGGAAGGCCAGAGACTGAAGCTGAAGCTCAAATACCTTGGCCACCAAATGAGAAGGGAGCACTCACTGGAGAAGACCCTGATGCTGGGAAAAATTGAAGGTAAAAGAAGAAGGGGGTGGCAAAGGATGAGATGGTTAGACAGTGTTATCAATGCAATGAACATGAAATTAAGCAAACTCCGGAGGACAGCAGAAGATAGGAGAGCCTGGCATGATGTGGTCCATGGGGTTGCAAAGAGTCAGACTCGACTGTGTGACTGAACAACAAAAGCAGGTACAGCCACAGAGAATGAAACAGCTTATACTAATGAAGGCCCTACACTTATGTAGATTTGGAAAACCCTCCCAAAGCAAGCATGGAGGTGTGACAATTGCTGGGAAATGGGAATACTGTGCGCGGAAAAGCTGATCCAGGTAATCTTTTTGCTGAGAAGATCAGTTCTTAGGGCTGGATTCAGTCACTACCAAAATTCAGAAATAGTTTCCAGTTGTATTAAGATCATTTACAATATTTCCGGGCAATTGCCAGAATATACAGGAGGATTAAAAAAGAGGGCAACTGCATGAGAGCCAAGCGCAAGGACCCAGTGCCTGCAACTGCTGTGTGGCCTGATGCCCTGAAATTACCTTTGCCCACACCTGAGATCCTTGTTTTTCCCCAGTTCACTCAGAAGGCTGTGAAGGAGATTTCATGTGGAAAGGAAGAGAAGCTAGGAGTTCCAATACCAGCTATGGCCACCTGTGGAGCAATAACGCCCCCCCCCCCCCAGTACTATAACTGTTTTCCTACCCATTCGCCCTCCCTCTCTCCAGCAATATCTGGCTGCTTCTTACAGATGCATCTGAAATTTTCTTCATCTCAGTTTCTCCCCAGATTTTGGAGTTCATGATTATTTGGTTGTTTCACAGGTGAACAAGCTGCAGTTCTCCACCATCGTTTTGGGTTTTCTATTTCCCATGCTTTGCATCTGCTGTGCATCTGCAGTTTGCCTTCATTTTCAGCACCTTCTGTTCGTTTGTGTGTTTCTCTCCCCCACATTACTGAGGTGCATACCTGTAAACTCTGCAAAAAGGCAGCCGTAATGTGGTTTTATGTACAGTTGTGTTAAATTATTTTTGTGCGGTGTTTCACCTGTGTGTAGGAGCTCGTGTGCACATTAGTGAAACACTGCACAGAAAGAATCTCAATGCAGAATCTCAAGACTGCTTTTTCGCAGGCTTTCATCAATGGCTTCATAATATGGGATGCAAATGAGAAGAGGAAACTGGAAACTGAATCAAGTTGTGCATGCTTCGTAGAATGCATTTTAGGAATTCTCCTCATTCATCAGGAATTAAGGAAGAGTAGAATGCAGGGAACAGTGCACTTCCCAAAAAAGGATAGGGAAGGGAAGGGAGGCAACTACTCATTCCTACTTCTCCTCAGACTTGTAGCAACATAAAATGTTACAGCAATTTCATGAACTCCTGCTGGAGAAAGGTAATTCCTAGATCTTGATCAGCTGCTTAAATTAAATAAATAAATATTTCATTGGGAGTAAAGGGAAAGGCTGTGTGTGTGATTTCAAACCAAAGAAAACAGGAGACTGGCCGTGCAATGGTTTTTAGCCAATATAAATGATGTAATTGGTTTCCTTGCATGTGGGGCTCTCGGGACCTTTGACAGGCAGCTAAAACAAGGGCAGGCTTGTTGTTGGATGGAGCCAATGGACGCTTTGTGGGGGTAACACAGATCCTTTTTTAAGTCTCTGGTCCAATTTAAATGTTATTAATGACTTGGAGTTTTGCAAGCCCTGTGACATGGAAGTCACAGATAATACTAAATTTGGAGGTGTTTTGAATGTTAACGAGGAGGCCCAAGCAGAACAGGAGGGCACCCAGGGACACAGAGAGGCTTAAACTCTATAGAAGGGATATCCAAATGTACTTCCCAGGACACTCCAACTTAAGCTCAGATCCAGCTTCCGTCAAAATCTAAGATCAGCTCCTTTTCCTAAATCTCTCTTTGGAGCTGTTACTGAAGTCTTGTCAATGAAACCAGAATCTTCATGCACACACCCTTTACACATCACAAGAATTGAAATATGCCCACATCCTCAGTTTTTAAACTTGGGCACAGAACTTCACAATTAAAATACCCTTTTTAAATGTATCTCAAAATTAAAATCATTCTCATGGAAAAGTCCATTTTATGCCCTCCTAAATCATTTTTTCTACTCTAATGTAGGCCTGTTGGCAGAGTCTCTGGAGTCTGAACTGAACTCAGACTGTAGCTGAGACCTAGCTGTCTGGGCCAGCCAGTACTTCACCTTCAGAACACTCTTCTGGGATAAGGGGATATGCAACATCAGCCTAGGGTTGCCAGCTCCCGCTTTGGAAATACCTGGAGATTCTGGGGGGGTGAAGCCTGAGGAGGGTGGGGCTTGGGGAGGGCAGGGACCAAATGCCGTAGAGTGTCCATTTTCAAAGTATCCATTTTCACCAGGTGAACTGATCTCTGTCACCTGGATATCAGCTGTAATCTGAGGGAATCTCCAGCTACCACCAGCAGATTGGCTACCTGATCAGCCCCTACTATTGCCTGGGCAGTATGAAGATTCTGGATCAGCCAAGTATCCCTTAAATGAGAAGAGCCTAGGGTTGCCAGCTTCCAGGTGTTAGAAACACAAAAGGGTTTGTAATCCTTTCCCTAGCCCCTCCAGGGAGGAACACAAAACCACAAAAGAAATAGCAGTCAGTAAGGAGTATCCATCTAATTATTTTATTGCTCAGTAAAGGGAGGCAAACTCAAATCAACATTCCACACAGATCCTTTTTGTTCCTCATTCAGCCGGCTCCGCCCTGCTCCATTCCCATTGGCTGGGTAATAAGAGCTTACAACTCTTTCAGACCGCCTAAAACATACCAACACTTTGACATGACCCCCCTCCCATCATCATGGATTGTATGTTCATTCTAATTAGCTGTTTAAGCATTCAAGGTGTTGTTAGCCCTGACGCCATTATGGGGCCTTGCTATGGACTGTTTGCTGTTGCCACATGGTTTGTGTACTTGCTAGACTGTAAAATGGATGCCAAGGTAGAAGCCCATAGAGAAAGGAAAAAGCTGTCTTTTTACTCTGAGGGACTCCATTGCATACCTGCCGCATGTCACATACACGGATTAAGGGCCATACAGCAGACAAAGGACTTTTCCTCTGCCAGTCATTTGCATGAAGGGATTAAGTGCCTTCCCCACCCGAGCCATACACATGAATAGAAGAGCCATCAGCTACCTGGCCAGATCATCTGCCTGCCAGCCAGCTTCCTCTGTCCAGCCCCCAGGCCAGGACCATTAGTGAGTCAGATAATCCATTCAACTAGCCACCCAACACCTGGCTTCTATTGTTAAATCCAGACCCTGCCTCTACTGACATCACACACCCCTGGGACTCATCAGTGGTCCAGGAAATCTTTCGTTCTCACCTGAGACCAGCCCCCTGGGCCACCCATTGGTTTGCATTGTCTTACAGTGGGTATATCCCAGCAGACACATGGCCTTAGAGTGTGTGTCTCTGCCATGACCCAAAATGGCAGTCCACCCCTGAACCCTCTGGGTTTAGGCCACAATCCTTCTTCATGGACTTCTGCACATCTGACAGGTAGTATCACCTCTCCATAAGCCATCAATCCACTCTGCTTTCTTAGTTCTATTTTATGTGTGTGAATGTTTGAATACTGTTTGTGTGTTTGTGAATGGATAAATAAGGATTATATTCAGTAAAATAATATTTTATTAATTATACCTGGTCTCTGTGTCTTTTACTGGGAACCATTACAAAGCAGCAGCATTCTCTGTATATACAGGCGAGAACCCATAATAATAATAATACCAATTGCTATATTTAAAATAGAGCAATTTGGCTAACAGTGTATCAGGTAATAGCAGTCTATTAAGCATGCGTATTTGCTAGTGTCTATGTAAGTCAAGACTATTCCTTGCAGTCCAGATTCTTCTACACCCCCCTTCCCATCTTATCTCTAGGTTTTGCTACTCTGCCTTATTCCTCAAGCAAACTTATAATTCACCATTGTTCACACATTTACGGTTGCTTCCAGCTCATTTTAACTATTTCACTTCCCTTACAGGTGGGCCCGGGAATTCTCCCAGAATTACAATGGATCTCCAGACTGTAGAGATCAGTTCCCTGTGTTATAATAATAAAATGTCATCAACAAATACTCATGCTTGGAACAAAGGCTTTATTGAACTACCAACTGGAGGCCAAGAGCCCTTCCCCTAGGTTGCCAACCTCCAGGCAGGGCCTGGGGACCTCCTGTTTTTATAACTGATTTCCAGACTACAGAGATTAGTTCTCCCGCTTTCCAGGCACTCTAGTGCCAGAAACTCATCAGTTCTTTCCAGAAAGACCTGAACTGAAGAATGTACCCTTCATCTTCAGGGCTGGATATGGGTATTTATTTATTTATGTATTTCAATTATTTATATCTTGCTTTTCTCCTGATCAACAGGATTCGAAGCGATTTGCCTCAGATTAAGAACAAATACAATGACAGAAAAAATACAAGTATATGGAAGCAAACTGCAGCCTTCAAACATCAGCCCTTAAAAGTACTTCAGAAGAACTTCACTTCACAGAACCTCCAAAATCTATCCAGGGTTGGGGCCTTCTTCAGTGCCTCAGGAAGCCCCTTCACCCACAGGGGAAGCACCAGCCCAGGCAGAATCAAAGGCCCATAGTCCCCTCATGGCTGGGACTCAAAGATATCTGAACTGAATATCCTGGCGAAGAGTCCTCTTGCAGCAGATCCTCAGGCTTGTTTATTTTGCCCTCACCCTCCCACTGAATGGGCGCCCTCCCAAAAGAGCTTGTATACCATTTCCATCATCCATCATCTCACATTCAGGCCTCTGCTGCTGGCAGAGAGTCACACAGCTCTGCTCTCCATTTGAACCTCTTCAAAGTGAAAGGAAACGGTTTCCCTAGCAACACAAGTGGTTATGAACATATGGAATAAGGGCCATTCCTTCCCATGGTTGCAGCCTCTTGCTGGAATCCCAGGGAGACCCATTTTACACAAGGGTAAAAGGTCCAGACAAAGACTGTTTGGCAGTGAATACAACAGCAGCTGGCTTGGTAGGTCACTAGGAGGATCCTAGCTACTGCCATTGAATGCTGCTGAAGGGCGAAGGAGATCTGGTGCTCTTACCAGGGGATGTTACCCATAATAAAGGTATCACACCAAGGCGGAGGAGGATTTATACCCCGCCCTTCACTTGGAGTCTCAGAGTGGCTTACAATGTCCTTCCCTTCCTCTGTCCACAACAGACACCCTGTGAGATAGGTGGGGCTGAGAGAACTCTGGTAGAACTGCTCATGAGAGAACAGCTCTAAGAAAACTGTGACTGACCCAAGGTCACCCAGCTGGCTGCATGAGGAGGAGTGGGGAATCAAACCCGGTTCTCCAGATCAGAGTCTGCCACTCTTAATCACTACACCAAACTGGTGCAGCACATATGTCCAGAACTGGAATTCTCCCAGAGCCCAGCACATGAGCTTCTGTTAGCTGAAATGAAACAGAAAGCGTAGAATGGTCCTTCATGACACAAGACCTAAGCTTCCAGCCCTCCTCCTCCTCCTCCCATCCTGCGTGACATCCTTATTATTCCCAAGAAGCTGTGTTCAAACACACTCATTGCCAGGCTTCTGTTGAGTCCTAATGGAGGAGCAAGAAGGTCAGGTTCCACAACTGCATCAATGCAAATACAGACCAGGCAGGTTCCAGTTCTGGAAGTGTGTGAGAAAGTACTGGGTAAACAAGGTCAATAGCAGTAACATCATTACTGGCAGCACCACAACATCTAGGAAGCAGCGGAACCTGTTTCCCCAACAGCATGCTGCGCTGGGGGCAAAGAACAGCAATCCTCACACAGTGGGAAGGCCTGGCGCTGAGCACAAATGGACACGAAAAGCACAGGCGAGAGCGGTGGAATGAGAAAGCAGATGGGAGCCGCCGCTTAAGTAGCATTCTATGCCCTGCTAGAGCCCATCCTCAGCTGGCATTCTGGGGAAAAGCATGGTCTACACGAGGGACGAGATCACGCTTCGGAAGGTACCTGGTTCCCCATTTGGTTCCCCATTTCTTTTGTCCCTTGCAAGAAATAAAATCAGGAATCTAGGGATGTTTATTTTTCCTCCAGTTCTTGACACTGAATTTTTCCTGCTAAAAGTTACATTTTTTTCCAATACTATTTTTGCACCAGTGGTACCTAATGTATAAATGCTGTGAAAATGGCATTTAAAAAATGGAGGAATCCTCTGTAGCAGCATCTGCACAACGCTGGATATTGCATTTCTGTTGTGCTGTTGCTCAGAACTGGATTGTTTTTTCCACATAGGAAAGTCCAGTTGTGAATCATTGCAATAGTGCAATGATAATGCAACATTCCAGCCACGTAGGGATGCCATAGGGTTACCAGCTCTGGTTGTGAAATTCTTAGAGATTTGGGTGTGGAGCCTGGGGATGGCAAAGTTCAGGTCGGGGGAACCTCAGTAGGGTATAACATTATAGAGTGAACCCTCCAAAGCAGCTGTTTTCACCACGGGAACTGATCTCTGTAATCTGGAGATCAGCTGTGATTCCAGGAGATTTCCAGGACATACCTGGAGGTTGGCAGCTCTAGGGTGCAGCCACGGACATTGTTCAAAATGAGGCAAGTCAAAGCTGCTCGCAAGAAGAGCATGCCGAATCAAAAAGGCCAACCTTCTAAGGGCTTTTGAGGAACACATGGAACTCACTGCCACAGGAGGTGGCGGCAGCTGCAAGCATGGACAGTTTCAAGAGGGAATTAGATAAACATATGGAGCAGAAGTCCATCAGTGGCTATTAGCCACAAAGTATAGACAGGAATTCTCAGTCTGGGGCAGGTGATGCACTCTATTCTTGTTGCTGGAGGGGGCAGCAATGGGAGGGCTTCTAGTGTCCTGGCCCCTTTGCTGGACCTCCTGATGGCACCTGGTATTTTTGGCCACTGTGTGACAGAGTGTTGGACTAGATGGGCCATTGGCCTGATTCAACATTGGCTTCTTGTATGTTCTTATGTTCTTAAGCCAGAAGAACGTTGATCAGACTAACTGAAATACCTTGTAGGGCCAGGGTAGGAAGGAGATATGCCTACATCCTGTCATGCTTCAGAGCAAAACTGATGCTGGCCTAAGCATCATCAGGCAATGCATGCATGGGTTTTAGGAATATTATGGTTAAAAAAGTAACTTCAGACTGAACCCTCAAAGCACTGGATGTTCTGCCAGTCCATTTAAATAAATTATGCTATACAGTATACTGGAGGAGTAAAATGTTTTGCTATCACCATGAGATGTGCTTTCCGGAACCTTCTGTTTGGATAGAGAGCAGGAACATATATTCCATTTCTTCTGTTGTTCTGAGAAGAAGTTGGACTGGGCCTGGAAGTTCTCTGCTCCCATGCCAGTGCCATTCACTCACTCCTGCTCTCCTCCCTCAAATGTTCCTGGGGTCAGCTCTGGACCTCATTTTGTATTCACAAGGATCAAAGAAAGGCTAGATTCTGGAACTAAAAGGCAATAAGAAATAGATAACTGTCCCCTAAACTAGTTTCACTGAAAGTCCTGAAAAATAAGAGATGTTGGGCAAGGATCTAGAGCAGGTGATTTCAAACTATCTCCCTTCATGGGACACCCTTGCCACGCGTTCTGAGGCATACATCCATTTCACAGAGGCCTGTTTTGGCCTCACCATCCCCCTGCCAAAACTGAGAGCAGTTTAGGACTCACCTACCCATCTTCTGCTGCCTATTGATCCCAGGAAATGTCATGAGGGTGTTCCATTCACCTATCAGAGAAACTTGTCTACCAGCCATATTGGAGAACCCTCTTAAAAGCCTCTTAAGGAATGCCATGCTTTGACAAGTTTGAAAGCTGTACTCATCTAAATATGTAGCTAAGATGTTATTAGTATCTAAAATTGCTGCAGCCGGGGCTCTATTTCTGGGGGAACGCGCCAGAATGGAGTTCCAGAACCTCTTTGACAAAATTATTTTAAATGTGTTCATGAGATTTCAGTATACAGATTAAAAACTAGGGCTGTTTAATGCTCACCAGAGCAGGACAGGGTGGTTGCCCGACCCCCCTAGAAGCTGGCAGCATCTCTCCTTGTGCAGGTTTGGGACCCGCTAAGAGCCAGCCTGAGTGTTGCCTGGGAGAAAGAAATCTCCGGCCGCCTTCCCTGGATGAGCTGATGCAGTCAGAGGGAACAGCAGGCGGCAGGGTCCTCCATGCACATTGAATGGGGAATGTTTACTTATCTATTTAATTGTATGTGGCCTTTCTTCCAGAAAGAGACATTCAAGGTGGTACACAGTATGTTAATCTATACCTAAAAAGCATGTTAAATGAAGGAGAGCAGGAGCCACTCACACAAGCACTAAAGCAGAACAGACTTTGCTCAGCACCTAGAAGACAAAGGCGCCACCTGTTGAACATCCTTTGGAAGGGAGATCCATATCAGGGTGCAACCACTGGGAAGGCTCTGTCTGCATTAGACACCCCACCTAACATCTAGAGTTGCCAGCGATGGGTTGGGAAATACCTGGAGATTTGGGGGGTGGAATCTGGGGAAAGTGGAGCTTGGCAAGGGGTGGGGCCTCACCAGGATATAATGCCACGGAGTCCACCCTCCAAATCAGTCATTTTCTCTATGGGTACTGGTCTTAGTTGTCTGGAGATCCATTGTAATAGGGAGAGATCTCCAGCTGCCACCTGGAGGTTGGCTACCCTACTGACATCTGAAGGCAGGGCACCCATAGGAGGACCTCTAACAACAATCTCCAACTATGGGAGATGGCACCGTTGGAATGAGGGAGAAGAGAAAATGTTCCGGATCAGAAACACACCCTGAGGAAACTTTTCAGGAAAAAGAATTTTGAATAAAACTGGAAGCAATTAGTTCTGCAAAAGACATCATCAAGCATAAACGGAGGCCCCTCCAGCCATCTTGACAAGTGCTTGGGGGTGCATGCAGGGCCCCCAAGTGCACCGTACAAGACTGCCTTCTTCAGAGACCACAGACAAGGCAGTACAAAGAGCTAAATTAGAATAAATCACACCTAGAAGCATCATGTTTACAAGGATGGGTAATTCAACGGCTGTGCCAAAAAGGATTTTCTTTGCTTCTGATGTTCTTTCATTTGACTCAGCGGTTGTGAATAAATCCTCGTGCGTGTTGATCTAAAACATCTGGGAGAGCATTTGGTTACAGCAAAATGCTGGGACAGGGAAAGGAGAAAGTTATATTCATATCGGTGGTAGCAGAATTTGGGAACTGAAGGCTGAGAAAGCTGGTCTGTCCAAGAGTCAGCCTGCACCTTTGTGGGGGTTTCAGAAAAGCCCTACCATGTGGCAACCAGTGTTCCCTCTTAGCTGAGTTAGTGTGAGCTAGCTCACACTTTTCTAGCCTCTGGCTCACACATTTTTGTCTTAGCTTGGGAAGGATGGCTCTAGAGCAAACTAATTTATGCAGTAGCCAAGTCACCTGCTCACAACTTGAATGCCAGTAGCTCACAAAGTAGAATTTTTGCTCATAGGACTCCACAGCTTAGAGGGAGCATTGGTGGCAACACCCCATACATCCTTTGCAAGCACCTGAGATGGCCCTGCCAGGTAGCAAGCTGAGATGGCCTTCATGGTGGGAGATAATAAGCAAAACTGATCCACCATGAAGTTCACCTGCATAAGTCCAACGGTAATGAATGGGGTGCAGCACAAGCACATTCAAGGAGGCTGGCCCTAGCAAACGCTTTCTGCACGCATCATTCCCGTCCTTTCACACATCACATCCCTTCATGCCATGGGACTGTAACGGCGAATGACTGCAACCAATAGCAAACAAATTTCCATGAAACATCAGGATTTTTCCACAGCCCAGTTCATAGCTTGGAAAAGTTTCTGCTAACATACTAACAGAAAGTCATGGGGTGAAACTGTTCTTAGAATGTGTCACGTCGGGTGACTTGAATACCCTCCCACCTTTAAAAAAAAAATCTTTACACATGGGGGGAAAGATGCTGGTCAGAAGGGTATGCAGGAAGTGTTATGGTTTCTTGGGTGTAGATGAGGATGCACCAATACTACCAACATACTCTGCAGTCTGAAGTTTCTACCATCAGGGAACAGGTTTCCCATTTGCTCTAGAACCTGTATGGCCACCAGTTTAGCATTTGTTGCAACTCCATTTATGAAGGGGCTTCCATCTTTTGGCCATAAATGGGTTTGGGAGGGAATTTCACCTCACTTTGAAACCGCCCAAGATATTCTTAGCCCCATGTTGCATACCAACCTGGGGGGTGGGGGGGGATGCTATGTCTGGGAAATTTACAATCCATTGTGGTTCCAAGATCGCTTTATGAATTCTGGACCCAGAATCTATGGTGCAGCAAGATATCGGCAGAATTACTTTCTTTCGTTTTATTGCCTGGTTCTGCTAACTATTTTTAAACGTGACGGATTGGAGGCATATGGTGCTTTATAAATGCCTCCACGGTGTGAATTGCTGCAATTTCATGAGGAGGGCGTTACAGATTTTCTTAAAAGGCTCCACTGTATTTTAATATAAACTTTTGTTTTTTGGTAGGATATGTTTTCAGTTCAGAAAATACTGTGTATGTTTACCTGCTAGATACATATTTATACACAAATGTAAGTGTACAAAACACAGGGAAGCACATATACAAAAGAAGCTGAGAACAGAATGCAAAACTCTACTGCAGGGATTCCTCCACTACAGATGTGGTGGGCTCAAAATCATGGAAATTAACAAATGAAAATCTGGAGCCAATTGCATTTTAATATATTTAATACTTTGCATCATTTGCTAAAAATAATGACAAATGCAATCTCTGAAAGTGCCCATACATCTCCATTGTACTCCTAGTGAAATTTTTGTGTTTTGCATTGGATGAGGTGACAGCAGGCAAGGCAGAAAGGAGAGGGAGTGACTTGGAAGGTCATTTGCGTGACAGAAGCATTTTCCAACCAGAAGTGTTAACAGATCTTACTGCAGAAGAAGATCTTACTGTTCTTCTTTGGTCTGCTGTGGAGCACCTGCAGGTTTCTATCTCATCCTCCATGCTGTCTGTCTGTCATCTATCACGTGTTTATCTATCACATTTTTATCCTGCATATTCTATGGCGCTCAGGACAGTGTTGGTTAACATCTAAGTGAAATTCACACAGTGGTCATCTTGAAGTTCAGAAAAGGTCAGAGGAATCTCTTTGTCCTTATCTACTGTCAAGTGAACAGGAGACTTTCTGAAATGGTATGGTCATGGGCTAGATGGCCCAGACGCTGAAACTCAGTCCACATAGGACTAAAGTGCTGTTGGCCAACCATGGATTATGAATTCCATCTGTGCTGGATGTAGTTGCTCTCCCACTTAAAGAGCAGCTTCACAGCTTGTGAATACCTAGCATATCCATGCCTTCAGATGGAGGGACAGGCCTTCTCTATGATATCCAGCACCTTTAGCCAAGCTCTGGCTGATGCAACAGCTTGAGAGGCAGAATCACAAAGTTCTCATGCTCTGAGTATATCTGTCTCTGACTACTATATGGCTTTGAAGACTGCGCAGAAGCTTCAATTAGTAAAATATGCTGCAGAACAGTTACTCGTTGGTAACTGTCTTATAAGGATCATCTCTTGCCAGTTATAAAAGGACCACTCGGGATACTGATTTGTTTCTAGGCACATTTCAAAATGCTGGTTATTGCCTGTCACTGTAGCCGTACCTGTCTAGGGCTGGGAGATTTGAGGGACCACTTTCTCCCACATGAACCTCATGGCTAAGAGCCACTTCAAAGGCTTTACATTGTCTGTGTCCTCAGAGACAAGGTAAGTCAGCAGCAGGGACTGGTGGTGCCGAGATTCAGGGCTTGCTCGCCAAAGAAACCCATGGGGCACCAAACCTGCCATCTTTAAATATCAAGTGAGGACTTTAAAAAGAATTTCCAAAGCCTTTAGTAACATCTATCCTCATTGCAGCTGTTTTTTCAGAGTACTGCTATTTTTACCCATTTGTCTTTTGTTTCTGGTTTTATTAAAGATTTTATTAGGGATGCCAGCCTCCAGGAGGGACCTGGGCATCCCCTGGAATTCCAGCCAATCTCTAGACTGCAGGGACCAGTTTCCCTGGAGAAAATGGCAGCTTTGGAGAGTGGACTCTGTGCCATTGTACCCCACTGAGGTCCCTGTCCTCCCCAGGCTCCATCCCCAAATCTTTGGAAGTTTCCCAATCTGGATCTGGTAACCTTACACCCCCATCCTCAGGGTACCTGACAAACCTATGTCCTATACTACCCTGTCCCTGAGGAGCTCAGGGTGGTGTACGTAGTTTCCCACTCCTCCAGTCTCTCTCACTTCTACCTAGTAAGGTAGGTTAGAACGGATAAAAGGAATTACTTCTTCACCCAAAGAGTGATTAACACATGGAATTCACTGCCACAGGAGGTGGTGGCAGCTACAAGCATGGACAGATTCAAAAAGGAATTGGATAAACATATGGATCAGAGGTCCATCAGTGGCTATTAGCCACAAGGTATAGATAGGAACTCTCAGTCTGGGGCAAGTGATGCTCTGTATTCTTGGTGCTTGGGGGGGGCAACAGTGGGAGGGCTTCTAGTGTCCTGGCCCCACTGCTGGACCTCCTGATGGCACCTGGTATTTCTGGCCACTGTGTGACAGAGTGTTGGACTGGATGGGCCAGTGGCCTGATCCAACATTGGCTTCTCTTATGGTCTTATGTTAGGACTGAGAGAGAGAGAGTGAATGATCCTGGGTGGCCCAGCAAGTTTTGCGGAAAAGTCTGGATTTCAACCCAGATCTAGTTGAATACTCTTACCACCTATAGGAGCTGCGGTGGCTCAAGTGGTTAAGACACTGAACTGCAGGCTGTGGAAGGTCAGTAGTTCAGGAGTTTGAGACTCAAGTGTGCCGCATGATGGGGTGAGCTCCCGTCTCTAGTTCCAGCTCCTGCCAACCTAGCAGTTCGAAAGCAAGAAATTGCAAGTAGATAAATAGGTACCGCTTCGGTGGGAAGGTAACAGCGTTCCGTGCGCCTTGGTGTTTAGTCATGCCGGCCACATGACCACGGAAACGTCTTTGGACAGCGCTGGCTCTTCGGCTTTGAAACGGAGATGAGCACCGCAACCCTAGAGTCGGATTCAACTGGCTTTCGAGCAAGGGAACCTTTACCTTACCGCCTATATCACATTGCCTCTCTGCTGCTGCTTATTTTTAACCTTGATGAAATTTTAAGCCACCTCGAAAGCATTTTTTTACTGAGCATGGGATGTAGATCAGTAAGTAAACATATCCATGCTCCTTCACCGTTTTCACACAACTCCACATACATTCGACACATGATGGGCGAAGTGGGCTTGCATCCACTGTCCCTGTCCCCAGTCTCTACACATTGAGTCAGCTGAACAAAGCTTCTGCACATGTCTGCAAGATCTGCACTTTGGCATAAATTGAATTTATAAATATCAATAAAATGCTACAGGTCATGTGGATCACCAGAAAGACAGATAATTGGGTTCTAGAACAAATCAAGCCTGAACTCTCCCTAGAAGCTAGAACGACTAAACTGAGGCTATCGTGCTTTGGTCACATTGTGAGAAGGCAAGAGTCACTGGGAAAGGCAAGAATGCCTGGGGAAAAGGAAGGCAGCAGGAGAAAAGGAAGACCCAGCATGAGATGGATGGACTCCATCAAGGAAGCCACACGGCCCTCAGTTTGCAAAACCCGAGTGAAGTTGTTAATGATGGTACACTTGGGAGGTTATTAATTCATAGGGTCACCATAATTGAGAAACGACTTGGTGGCACATCCCACATGTAGGTCATTGTCAAGCTCCAGCAGGGTCTGGCTAGAGTCAGGAGCTGTTGTGCCCCTCCAGCATCCCATTTCAGCAAGGCTACACCCAGAACAGCCGTAGACCAGAGCTAGGAGTTAGGAGGGTTTCTTTTCTTTGCACTGGTCTCCCTCTCCTGCTCTTGCCAGCTGCCTTTCCCTTGAGTTCTCAGGACAGGTCTGGCCCTCCCTCCATCTCTCGGGAATCACCCTTTAAACAGCTTCCTGGAGGTGGGACACCTCTGGACACACCCACTCCCTCTACCCTAGGGGTGAGACCCATTGGAGCTACAGCTTCCCAACCACTGGGCTGCCTACTGGGGTTTCCAGACCTCCTGCCCCTCCCTCCTGGCTTCCTAAGGAGGCCGCCATCACCTGTGCCTTCCCCCCCTTCCAAAGGAGCCATCCTGGGCCCAAAGCCCTGAGAGATGCTGGCTTGTTGCTCCACTGTGGCCAGCCACTCCTTCCCGGTGCCTCTGCTGCTTCCTGCAGCCCCTGCCAGGCTCCTGGGGTCTGTTGCTATTGTAAGGTTGCCACTGTAGGATCTCTGGGTTAAGAAATACCTGGAGATTTTGGGGGTGGAGCCTGGGGAGGGTGGGTCAGGAAGGGGAGGGACCTCAGCAGGATATAATGCTATAGAGCCCCTCCTCCAAAGCAGCCTTTTTCTCCAGGGGAATTGATCTTGATCGTCTGGAAATCAATTGTAATAGCGGGAAATCTCCCAAGTGCCACCTTGAGGTCAGCAACTCTATTTGTCACTGTACTGTCCTGCCTCTGCTGTGTGGCCCCCGACTACTCCAGCTGGCTCACCTCTTCCTTCACCAGCTTCCAGGGCTCTTCTGTTGCCAGAGGCCCCCTCCTCAGTTCTCACAGGGCAGCCTGCAGGCTGCACCATCAGCAGCAGTCAGTGCAGGGGTGGGGGTGTCACTCCAGGGCTGCATTCACACGGGCAATTTGATCAGTTCCCCTTGCTGTTCCCTTATAGATTTAAAGTGCACGATCAGACAGCAACATCTGTCTGTCATGCCTGAGTCATCTGAGTTCCATTCCCCCCTCCCCTTGCCCCCTGTTTTTTTTATACCTGATAAAGTCTGGTCCTGTTGGTCTGAGCCTTCAAAAATGGATTTTCTATCGTCTAGTCATTCTGTTGCACAGCCAAGCAGTCAGGCAGGTCTCACTGAGCTCTTGCTTTCCGGCCGCCGTTCCTCCACCACCACCCCCATTAGCGAGGATCGCATGACTGTATATATGCACACACCCCTGGGGGGGCTGCTCAAAGCCTGGTTTCCTTTTGAAAAACTCTTAAAGAAAGACACCCCTTTTTCTGCAGCTTTTTAATATTGTTTGGGGAAGGGGTAAACGGAAAAGATTAGAGGGAGGACGGCAGTGGACTCCATTTCCCAGCAGTCTCTTCACCACTTGTGCGATTGCCCTGTGGACTTAATTTTAAAGGAAAATGGCTGACAGCCCCATGAACTCCATATCCCAGCATGCTGAGTGCTTCTGGGCATGCTCCTAAGGGCAAACTTCTAAAACAAATGCCTGAACGGGCTGACTCCCTGGTTTCTGCCGTCTGGTCATGCAAAGAGGGGTAAAACGACATTGAAGCGTGATAAAACGGGTGAGTCTGGTCAGGATTCTCTGCCACAAAATAACCTGGCTTAATTTGAGGTGGGGCAACAGTGGATTAAGCTGCCGATGTGAACGCAGCCCAGGACAGTCTAGAGCAGGGGTGGAACTCATTTGTTATGGGGGCCAGATCTGACATAAATGAGACCTTGTTGGGCCGGGCCATGTGTGTCATAAAATGTAATGCCAGGTAGCAGAGATATAAACTTTATTAAGGAGACAAACACAAAGGGTTTTTTTTACTTAAAATAAAAACATGCTTAAAAGATTAGCACTCTTGCAATATTTTGTTTATTTAACAGTGTCTGATAATTGATACCTCTTGCTCTGAATTATTGCATCAAAATGTCTGAGCCGTTGCAATCTTGAGTAGCTGCAAACCTACAATGAAGCAGAAGACAGCCAGTTCCACTGCAGGCCCGATAGAAGCCCTCCAGGGGCCTGATCCAGCCCCCGGGCCGCATGTTTGACACCCCTGGTCTAAAGGCATAGGCTTTGTTCAGAAGTGCAGGCCCAGAGTGCCTCCTCCTCCTCCTCCTCACTCCATCTATGGAGCGTGTTCTGTAATGTCCTAGCCAAAAGAGGGCCTCCTCACAAAATGAAGTTAAGGCACTTTGCTGCCTCTCAGAAAACAACAGTGAATTCCCCAGGATTAGCAATATGAGCAAAATAACCCAAAACTCACTGTGAGTTTTGCAGGTTGGCTGGGCATTGGGGTGGCTAGAATGGGGGAAGACTCTATAGGGGCTCCAGGTTTTCTCTGCATATTGAATTAAAACTTTTTCCAGATTGTATTATCTCCTGACAAAGAGCACCAATGAAGGAAATCTAAGTTCCCAGTAAACAGCCAACAGAATCTTTCTCTTTTGTGTGTTTTGCCCCCAAGGTTTTCTACTTCAGCAAGGCAGCCCATCACCACTTGACTTGGCCAGCCCATGACAATGCCATCCAACTGCTCTTCATCCACTCTGGGAAGGCCCTTTGGGTATTGGTTTTCCTGTGATGAGATGCAAACGTGTTTTTGTTCAGGTACATCAGACAGCAGAGGAGAGGCATGCTGCCTTGTATCAGGGCTCCATGTATAGAAGACACTCGTTTGCATTGCATCCTTTCATGTGCTATGATGATCAATAGCAAAGGACTTCAATCAAAAAAGCACATCAATTAATCTCTGCTTATCAACTTTTCTGCTTTGAGTTGCTCTTTGTTCTTCCGTCATTTTAGATCTTTGGCAGTTGCTTAGAAGAGCTTTGGATCGACAATCTCTGGCTTCTCCAGGATTTCAGGGCTCAGGGACTTGGGAAAGACCTTTCTCTGCGCAGGACCCTGGAGAGTCACCAGCCACACAAGGCTGAGCCAATGATCTGTCTCCATATCAGGCCCCTTTCTATGTGGCCTTTTATATCAGTCACAGCTTCCTCCAAAGAATCCAGGGAATTGCAGTTTCATGAAGGCACTGAGATTTCTCTAATTGATATTCCCAGCCCATGCCTTGGTCTCCCCAAAATACAGTTCCCAGAATTCTCTATAGTCAAGAAAAAAACTATTAAACCAGTATCCATTTCTAGTCTCTGGTTCCTGAGAAATCATTTTAGCACAATGCCCAATTGCCTCTCTGAGAGCATCCTTTACTTTCTCCCATTTAAGAAGAAGTTGGCAGCCATTCCCATGCGGAAAGTAAGGCACTGAATATAGGGCCATAGGGACCAGTGACAAGGAATCAAGCAATATAGTGCAGTAGAGGAGGGAGCTTGATAGGGAGAATCATGATGGAGGGCACTGCGCTTGTCTCAGAGATGGAAGGCAGTAATTAATACTCAAACATCATCAAAAACATCACTTAAAACTCCAAGGGAGTATGGTACTCAGCACCGCAACATCAAAAGGTTGTGTTTGGCTGTGTAATGGTGCCACTAAACATGCTTTTTCTTAGAAGTATGATTTCTTTCTAGAGTCTACACCCTAGGGAAGCTTTCTATCCCCTGCTGCCTTGGCCTGCTGCTAGTCAGCTGGGCAACAGGGGGGAAACGGGTCAGGCAACCAGTCTCATGCCCATGCTGTGGCAACACTTCCAGTGCAGCCTGGAAGTGATGTCATCACATTGGGTAATGCTCCATATGATGATGTCACTTCTAGGTCATACTGGAAGTAATGTCATATTGTTGTCAACGATAGACTGCCACAGTGTTGCTGGTGAAGGCCCCCAACCTTTAGTAAATGTCATACTACACCCCCTTCAATCTCCCACACACCCTTTCATTACATATATAGGCACACCTATCCACCTCTCTTGGCTCCCTCCTTTCACCTTGACTTCTAAGATGAACCAGGAACATTTCCATAAATGTGCCATCTATGCAGCAAACTAGTTATGGGATGGTACGCAGAGAAGCATCTCTACAGCAGTCTCTCCAATTTTGGCATTCTGTTCCTCCAAAGGTTTTCTATAGCCTCTGGATCTTCCAGATGCTGTGCAAAATATTCTTTCTTCAAAGTTTGTTTGTGGTGGGCAAAGACTGGAAGGTACCAAGTAGAATTAGAAAATGTTGTTAGCCCTTGCAGTGGCATGAAATACAAACCTAATAAATTAATATAGCCACACTACACACACACATACCAACACTGTGAGTGTGCAGCCTACTCCTTTATCTTCAGCACCTCTTCCTACTAACAGCATGTAACTCCCCCAAACTCTTGCTAGTGTGCTGCCAGTGTTTTTAAACTTCCGCAGTTGGAATGTTCATTAACATTCTGTACTATCTCAGCAACCGAGACAACAGCTAGGAGCATTCATTTCAATCAACTGAAGCCAGAGCTCTCAAAGCTACAGAGGTTACAAAGACTGGAGCTTGTGTTTACCTCATATTTTTCTTTTTGTAGAATTTTATCTGATTCAGGGAGTAAATTGACAAAAGCAGAGGGGTGGGGGTTTCCCTGCCAATCTATGTGGCCTGTACTTTAATTTGAAACCTCATTCATCTTATCTCCAACCATAGTAACTGCCTGAAACAATGATCCAAATCTGACTTTGACTTTGCAAAGAGATGTATAGATAAAAAGTGACTGGAGAGAAAGCACAGAGCCAAGAAGGAGCACCCAGAAGCATCCCTTGCAGAAATGCCACCTGATAGACTGGTATCGCTGCTTATTCTGCTTCTGAAAGGTGCTTGCGGTAATGCTTTCTTGTTTGGCCTTGAGAAGAGAATTGGGTGCCCGCTCTTAATAACAAACGCCAGATAAGAGCTTGTACAGTTATGAAAATGCCGCTCTTAAAGGGGGGATTTTGTTTTCATTTCTTAAGCATCCTTTTTTTCCCTGTCTCGGCTGTTGCCAAGATCCTTTCTGGTTATTAGCATTGTCTGCAGCTTTGCTAAACATGTATCTCCACACACATGGCAGCCAAACTCCCTCTGTCAGTTTTTTCTCTCTCGTCCAAGAGTGGCGCGTGGGCCGAAGGAAACAGCTCAAGGAGATGTTTTATGTCGCTTGTATTGTTTTTGGTTCAACATTTTTGTTGATGTGCCTTGATTGTGAAGAAGTCATGAAAGAGCTTCTTATTAAGGGTGATGGCAGAATGAACCAGATTAAGCAAGCATTATAAATATCACACTGACAAACCAACAGTAAACAGCATTTTGGGAGTGGTTATCAGGTTTGGGCTGCAGAGCCACCAATGTACGAATGATACGCAGCTCTTCCTTTCTTTTCCACCCAATGGCCTGGATGAGGATGAACAAGCTGAAACTTAATCCTGACAAGACAGAAGAAGAAGAAGAGAAGAAAAGATTGGATTTATACCCCGCCCTTCACTGCCCAAAGGCGTCTCAGAGCAGCTTACAAACTCCTTTCCCTTCCCCTCCCCACAACAGACACCCTGTGAGGTAGGTGGAGCTGAGAGAACTTCTGACAAACTGTCCTTGAGAGAATAGCTGTGCCAGAGCTTGTGACTGACCCAAGGTCACATCAGCAGGTGCAAGTGGAGGAGTGGGGAATCAAACCCGGTTCTCCCAGATAAAAGTCCATGCACTTAACCACTACACCAAACTGGCTCTCTGGGTTAGAAGGAAGGCAGAACAGGGACTTCAGACCTCTCCTCTCTTGGATGGGGTTATACTCCCCTTGAAAAGTAGGATTGCCAGGTCCCTCTTGGCAAACAGTGGGGGATGGGGGGGCTTACCAGGAGAAAGAAGGTGGCCCAGGCCACATCGCTGGTGTCACACAGGAAGTGATGTCACCACACAGCAACACTGCTGTGATGCTTTGGTATTTGGGCAAAAACTCTATGGTAAAAATGGCTTCTACCATATAGTTTTTGCCCAAATACCAGAGCGTCACCCAGGCATCACTAGCATGATGACATCACTTCCTGTGCAACACTGGCAATGTGGTCTGGGCCTTCCTCTTTCTCCTGGTAAGCCCCCCACCAGCCAGCTGATCAGTGGCTGGATGGCAGGGCCTGGGCAGCGGGGGACCCCTGCCTCAAGTGGGGGCTGGCAACCCTAATGAAAAACTAGGTTCACAGTCTGGGAGTGCTGCTTGACACAGCAGTCACCTTAGAGAACCATGTGACTGCAGGGCTTTTGCCCAGCTTCGGCTAGTGTTGCCCAGCTTCGGCTAGTGTGTCACCTTAGAGACAGTCAGACCCATGCCTGAAGTTACATCACCATTATTATTATTAAATTTTTACACCACCCTCCCCACGAAGCAGGCTCAGAGCAGTACACAACAGAAGGATTAAAACAATTCACCAATTTATATATACAAATAAATACAAAGGTTTACAAAGTAACAATTAATATACAGAACAGAGACCTATATGGCCTCATATTATGAATTTGCACCCCGTTGGCAGGGAAGGAAGGTGAGGGGTAGTCAGTTGGCCAATTTGCTGTTAAACCCCGTTGCTATCCTCAACTAGACTGGACTGTTGCAATGTGCTCTGCTTGGGGCTACCCTTGAAGAGTGTTTGGAGGCTACAGCTAGTACAGGACGCTGCAGCTAGACTGCCAGTCAAGGCCAGTTGTCAGGAGCATGTGACCCTGATAGTACAACAATTACAATGGTTACTGATCCATTCCTGAGCCCAATTCTAGAGCTGGGGTGTTTGTTTTTGTATTTTTATATATGTGCATGTGTATGGGTGTACATGAGTGTGTGTGCACCTGGAAGTCATGGCGACATCTGGTGACTGACCCCTACTGGGGGCCTGGAAGATATTCAGAGAGGTGGCTGAGGAAAGCCTGCCCCCACTTCCTGCCTCTGGTTTTTAAAGGAGGTCTCCCATCCAAGTGCTTGCAAGTGTTGACCCTACTTAGCTTCCAAGATCTGATGAGATCGGGCTTGCCTGGGCTATCCAGGTCAGGGCAAGGAGTTGGTTTTGACCTTAAAAGCCCTGCATGGTTTGGATCCAGGGTATCTGAAAGACCATCTTCTCCTGTATGTTCCCGCTTGGGAATTAACATCAAATGGAGAGGCCCTCCTGACTGTCCCGTCAATCAAAGAAGCTTGTTTTGTGAGTACACAATAGAGTGTAATTTAACTGGCAGCCCCACGATTAAGGAACAACCTCCCCAGGGAGGTGCACCTATCCCCCTTACCTTTGATCTTTAGGAGGCAGCTGAAGACAGTTTGATTTGGGACTGCATTTGATTAAAGCAGTCCTACATTGTGATTTTAAATTTCAGTTTTACGTTTTTATGTAATCTATTTTGTGTATTTTATTAATATTGGAAGCTGCCTTGAGCTCTGTAAGGAAGAAAAATGGCTAATAAATATTAATATAAATAATACATATTTTAAATAAATTTTATATAAATAAATACTGTTAGTTTTTTGTGGTGTTTTTTTTAAAGCCCTATCTACTCAGAATGGCACCCACTGTTTTCCCTTCCTCATTTTATTCTCCCAACAATCCTATGAGTTAAGTTAGGTTGAGAGTGCACTACTGGTTCAAGGTCACCCAGCAAGTTGCATGCCAAGTTGGGATCTGAGCCCAGGTTTCCCAGAATCTAGTCCAACACTCCTAACAACAACATTGCACAAGGTCCCCAGGGCTTCTGGTGATGCCCACTGCACCCACAACTCCTCTAAGAAGTTTTCCATTTTTATGGTACTCCTTTTACTTCCACTGAGATGCTTCTGGTGTTTTGCCTGAATGGGAACCACCAAATTCAAAATTTCAGCTGAAATGAAGCTTGGTGGCAGAACAGGAAGCCAAGACTGTTGTTCCAAACAGGGACAAGGACTGAATCCTGCTTCTTTGGAATCACTTGGGGGGGGTTCATTCCTTGCAGATCTCTGCTGATTCTCCCCATGTTGGGGAGGGAGACTGAGAGAAGAAGGCATATAAATATTTTAAATAAATAAATATTCATTAGTTTCATTGCTTGTAGGAACAAACACCATCACTTCTGTAAAGTAGCATGCTAGTAATCTGGAAAGCCGCCATAGTCTGGGCATCAAGCCACTGAATGAGAAGCTGCAAGGAGTGACTTAGAGGCATCACGCTCAGTGAGTCATATGCAAACTTTCCTCATGGGAGACCATTGCTGCTTGGGTCTATGGAGTGTGTTTGCAAAATTGAAAAATAATAACACAAGCTGGTTTAGAATGCAAAAAATTGTCATGTTGGAAGGGACCCAGGGCTAAGCGAAATCAATGAGCGTTCTCCAAGAAGAGTTCATCCCAGGTGGTTTAGAATATAAAGAAGACTTGTTCGCCTAGCTAGGAGGAGGCGGAGATACTTTCCTCTAGCAACCATCAAAACAAGAACATCAGAAGAATCCAGCTGGATCCGCTCCATCAAGGCTGGCATCCTGTTTGCAACAGTAACCAGCCAGATGTTTCTAAGAAGTCCACAAGCAAGATATGAGAGCAACATGTCCCCTATGTTTTGTCCCCAGCACCTGGTTGTTGGAGGCCCATGTGCAGTAGAGATGCCACCAAAGTTCTCTGCCATATGAGTCAAAAATTACTAACCTTCCAATTTTTTCCTGGTTCAAATGTTGCATCTGACGATGGTGTATCCAAGTCCCTTTCTTCACCTTTCTTTTCTCCTCCCCAACTGATCTGCTGCTACTGACTGGGCCAATTTCCCACCTACAGTCAATGGAGGAATTTCACTGCCTCCATCCTTCCTTCTTCTCTTCTCTCCTCTCCTCTCCCCCCCCCTCCCCTCCAAATTGCATGATGCCCTAATGAAAGGAGGGGCGTTACCAATAAGTTCTAATGCATAACAAAATCTCTCAAGGGATTCTCTCTGAACAATTAACACCCTTTGATAATAACATCAACCATCCTATGTCATCAGCATTACAAAGGAATGGTCAGCCAGAAGCTGCATTGGGGGGGGGGGAAGCTGGACAACAGGTGTCGATATTTTTTTTCAATTGTATTATTGAGCTGAAGACGTGAGTAGTGACACATGAGAGCGCATACCCTGCCACATATTTTGTTAGTCTTTAAGGTGCTACTGGACTCTTGCTCTTTTCTACTGCTACAGACAGACTAACATGGCTACCTTTCTTGAGCTTTATCTGTTTGGCAACCAAGGTCATCTTCCCCAATTCCATTCTGCAGGTTGAAAGAACCCATTTGAATCACCCAGTGTCCAAACAGAACCAGAGAAGTCCCAAAATCTGGACACATCCCTATCTTAGAGGTGCATATACAAATCAGGAGTTGCTGCTGCTGCAAACTCTGAGCCGTGGATGGGTGGGAGTATCAGGCAAAGATTTAACTTGTGCACCACCATCAAATTCTACACACAGAAGAGAACTGCCAATAGACCCATCATAACATCCCCTTTGCCCCAACAGGCCAAAGTAGTTCATGTGCTAAAAGCCGGCCCTCCAAACAGCTTCTAGGTCAGGCTTGCCCACTGATCTGGGGAAAAGGTGGGGGGGGGTTACCGCTGGTGCCTCCCTGTCTGCAAACATCCTTGCTTTTTTTCAGAGCCAGTCAATGGCAAAGCTTTTCAGTCAGTCCACTTGAAGCCTGGGTTGCTTCTCCGGCATGAAGCACATTGTGCTATTCTGAGTCACTTGCTTATTCAAATTCTGCCTCTTCTCGACACACGCTTTCCCTCAAGTTTTTATATTTGACTTCCCGTCTCAGAACAGACCTTGAAAAAAGAGAAACTCTCCTCTTCATTTGTTGTTTATATTCTCTTAACACAGAGAATTCTCCTGATGAAATACTCATCTGTGGCCTGAAACAAATGAGGGGGGGAGGGTGTTGAGCTGAAATATCTGTTTGTTGTGAACCTGGGATAAATCTGGCTCTGCATCTGCCTTCAGGTTCACTGCATGCTACCCTCATTCTGAGAGCTTCTTTCTTGCTGGGCTGCAGAGGTTGGTGCCATTATAGAATGTAGGTGGTTCCTCCTCCTGGACTGGCTAATGGCCAGTCAAGCATCTCTGGGATGTCCCTCCATCATGGCTTCCACACAGAATTCTCGCTCCATCTTAACTCCCAAATTGCTGTGGTTCTTTCTGGATCTTCCATCCAACACCATCATCAGGGCAAAGACAGGTAAAGAGGGTAGAGAATGGGGAAATTCCTAGAGAGCTGCTCAACATGGTGATGTCATTTCCTGGTCTCTACCCAGAAGCAACATAACCACATCACACATCTCCTCACCTGGGGGGGAGTATTGGGGGGGGGTGTTCTACAGAGTGCAGCTGAGAGTTTGCCCATCATCAGTGATCTCCATCCTTCCAGGTTTTGTCCAGTTTTGCTGCAGGTTTTCCTAAGCCTTCTTCAGAACATCTTTTTTGGAAGATCCTACCCAAATCAAGTCTGGGGAAGTGTGGTGGGGAAAGTACAGGTTTCCATCCTTGTCCACCCATATCCAGCAGCACATCTGGCATCATTTCCCCTCCTACCAGAGAGGGGTACAACCAGTGTGGTGTGTGGGTTAAGAGCAGCGGACACTAATCTGGAGAGCTGGGTTTGATTCCCCACTCCTCCACATGAAGCCAGTTGGGTGACCTTGGGTCAATCACAGTTCTCTCAGAGCTTTCTCAGCCTTACCTACCTCACAAGGTGCCTGTTGTGGGGAGGGGATAGGAAAGGTGATTATAAGCCACTTTGAGACTCCTTACAGCAGAGAAAAGCAGGGTATAAAACTCTAATCTTCCTACCCACCATTACCTACCCACCTCCCACATGCTGGCAGGCTTTATGCCAGGTTTTTAAAAATATTGGTGGTAGAAAATGACAGATCTTTTTTTTTATCAGCAAAAAGAAAAACTAGAAAGGAGGTGGGAAATGGCAGGCAGGAAGGGGAAAAACAGGGACACACAACTTGTGTGGAGGCTCTATAGCAACTGCAGACGCTTTTGTATTTGCAGTAACAATGAGACAAACTCATAATGAGGGCTCTAATTTGGTGGAAAGGCAGGATACAAAAAAAAAATCTTTTAAATAAATAAATGGAGAATCTCCCCCATGCAGGAGTAACCCACGTCTCACTGTTAAGCCTTTGAAGGGAATTATTAGGTTTTGTATTTACAGGTCTCTCTTGCTCCAGCTCCAGGTAGACCAGTCGCAACAGCCCCTTTGTACCAGCAGGCTGAAACACTGACCTGTTCTCCTGTGGCTTTTTGAAACTAGAAGCTGTTAAATGTTGGCACCTTTGGGCAGTCAAACCTGAAATCTCATAAGTCATCAACCGACAGATTTGCTCACAAAAGAATTCAATATCACTGCATGCCAATAAGCCAATCAAGTCAAATATTCAATATTGCTCCTTCCCAACTTTCAAATACTGCAAAATAAGAAATACCATAGCATGAAAGCTATCAAACACCAAATATCTACTCATTCAGTAATATCCATTCTAAAGTATTGAAACTGAATATCAGAACTGAATATCAAATATTGGACTCAGATATGCTTGGCTGTGAAATACAGATATCAAATATTAACCAAATGTTCCGAGTATATCTGGGGTGAGAATATGACAGCTCCACTCAGCTCCAACAACAGCACATGACAGCTTTGTAATGCAGGTAATTAGAACAACTTTCTGCCTCCATGAAACGCCCTGGCTCAGAAGACTTAAATCTAAGGTTGTGTGGTTGGGACTTGCCTTTTAGATTATAGGGAGGGAACTGTGTGCCTTGGAACCGTCTTCTGATAGTCCTCTCCCCTTCCTTTTGCACCTATCAGCCTCCAGGTGGTTACAACTGATATCCAGACTACAGTTGTCCTGAAGAAAATCTCTGCTTCGGAGGGTGGAGTGAATAGTATTATACCCTTCCGAGGTCTCTGCTCTCCCCAGGCTCCACTGGGCTTGTCAGTCCCCAGGCTGGGGCATGGGTTCCTCGACTTTCAGGGCTCCTCCCCACCACCTGCCTGCTGGACAGCAGGGGAAACCCAACCCCCAAACCTGGAAGTGACATCATTACACTGGGGACATCACACAGAGATGCTCTGGTTTAAGGACAAAACACTATGGTTTTAAGCCAGTTTTACAATAGAGTTGTGCCTTTAAAACAAAGCATCCCTGCTCAACATCCCCAGAGTGATGACATCACTTCCGGGTGACATCATCACGTTGGGGACATCCCACAATGCCACCCAAATCCCCTGCCAGAGCAACAAAAGGACCTGGCAACCCTAGGCTCCACCTCCAAATCTTCTGGAGGTGGCAGCCCTAGAAGGGGGTGAGAAACATCTAACTTTGCTATTGATCTATGAAGCCTCTGAATTGGCCAAGCCAAGTGTGAGGCTGGACTTACCTGTGTTTGGTCAAGACACCCTTTTCCCCACATTCAGGTAGGGTTGCCAAACCCCCCAGTGGAGGAGGAGGTCCTCAGCCACCAGGCCCTGCCCCGCAGCCACCAATCAACTGGCTGGCAGGGGACTTCTTGGAAAAAGAGAAAGGCCTAGGCATCTATGAGAGAAGCTGATTTTACCATAGAGTTTTCCCCAAATACCTGAACATCGCTGGTGTGATAACATCACTTTCTGTGCAATGCCAGCAATGAGGCATGACCCCCCCACACCATTCCCCGCCAGGTGCCAAGGGGGACCTGGCAACACTAGCCAGCGATCTTCTGTTGCTGAGTGCAGATTTACACCCAGGTATCCCAACTCCTAGTCCCGTTTCTGACTGCTACACCACACTGGCTCTTAAATTAATGATTTTTTAAAAAGAAAAATGGACCTGATGGGATCAACAGATCAGTTTGGGGCAGTCTCAGCTGTTTCCTTGGCTCTGGTGTGTATTGATGTCCTCAGGTTGACAATCACCTATTGAATAAGCAATCTCTCTCTCTTCCACGTGCACCCTCTTTCCAAATCCATTCTGTCGCGGCTAGCTGATGGAACCTGCACAGCTGCTAATCTGATGAGCTGTCAGCACCAGGCGGAGGCGAGCGGCAGTTAGCTCTGTTGCTCCTAATGGTTTTGACAAAAGCTGCAAATAGATGCCTGTGAACAGGAGAGAAGTCCCTGTAAACAGTCTCCCCCCTCCCTGGGTGCTTTTTTTTAAAGTTTGGTCTGTGTTCCTCAGATTGCCACAAAGGGAGGACTGGGCAAGGCTTACCTCCAAAACAAGGAGCACAGCCCTGCTGTCTGCCCTGGAAGGAAAACCTCTGCCTCCATTTTGACTCCATGGGAACAGGCTGCGCTTACTCAATAGTAAGAGAAAGGGATGCTGACACTGTAGCCACACAGAAAGGGCTGCCCTTTGGGAATGGCATCTTCCTGCTGAGGCGGGGATGTCCTGCCCCCAGTGGGCTGTTGTGAGAATGGGGAGGCAGTCAGCAGGCCTCCTGAGGCATGTCTGGAAGTGACATCAGCGTGTCACCAGTGACACTCTAGCATGCAATCAATACTTCGTGGTTAAACCATTGTTTTGGCCAGCTGCTACAGAACTGCTGACAATGTCATTACATCACTGACAAGCAGGGTTGCTAGCAATGGGCTGGGAAATACATGGAGATATAGGGGGTGGAGCCTGAGGAGGGTGGGGTTTCAGGAGAGGAGGGCCTTCAGTGGGGTATTATGCCATATGGTCCGCCTTCCAAAGTGGGCACTTTCTCCTGGTGAACTGATCTCTTTTGGCTGCAGATCAATTGTAACCCCAAGGAGATCTCCAGCTACCACCTGGAAATTGGCAAACCTACCAATGAGGCTCCCCTACAACGGTGAGTCTCCTGCTGGTCACCAACCTCCAGGTGAGACCTGGAGTTGCCCTGGAATTACAACTGATCTCTAGACTACCGAAATCAGTCCTCTGGAGAAAAGGGCAGCTTCAGAGGGCAGATTCTATGGCATCATACCCCTGCTGAGCTCCCTCCTCCCCTCAAACTCCACCCACCCCTCTCACCATCCCAAATCTCAAGGAATTTCCCAAGCCAGGGTGGGCAATCATATATACAGAGTCTGTCTTTTATTGTCTATAATATGAACATAAGAGCCTACTGTATCAGACTGGTGGTTTGTACTGTTTCACAAAGCGGCCAACCAGTTGCCCTGAAGGGCCAGGCCAACAGGGCATAGAGGCCAAGGTTCTCCTCTGATGCTGTCTCCTAGCACTGGTAGTCACAGGTGCTGCCTTTGTATATGGAGGCTCCCTTTGGTCTAGTAGCCTTTGCTGGATCTCTCCTCCATGAATCTGTGTAGCCCCCTGTTGAAGCCATCTATGCTGGCAGCCATCAGTTCAATCCCCTGGCAGTGAATTCTACAGTTTAATTACTTGTTGAGTAAAGAAGTATAAATTTTTGTCTGTACATATTTCCTAGGAAATTCATCGGGTGCGCCTAAGTTCTGGTCTTATGGGACAGGGAGAAACTCTCCTCCTAGCTACTTTCTCCACCCCACACATATTTCTATAAACTTCTACCACATCTCTCCTTAACCATCTTTTTTCTAGTCAGAAAAGGCCCTGACTTTCCAGCCTTTGCCCATAGGAAAGGTGTTCCACACCCCTAATAATATTTAAAGGATTTGTTCAGTGGGGGAAGAAAAAGAGAAGAAGAGATTGGATTAATACTCCCCAGCCCTTCACTCAGAGTCTCAGAGTGGCTTACAGTCTCCTTTCCCTTCCCCTCCCCACCCCACAACAGACGCCCTGTGAGGTAGGTGGGGCTGAGAGAGCTCTTTCAAGAACTGCTCCTGAGAGAATAGCTCTGAAAGAACTTGTAGCTGTCCCAAGGTCAAACCAGCAGCTGCATGTTGGAGGAGTGGGGAATCAAACCTGGAATAAACCTGTTCCCGCCTCACCCCAGTGAATCCATCATCATATAGTCACAGCCCTAATATAGTCAGTACTTTCACTGTGCTCCTTTTCTAAGCTTTGGAACTCTGGGAAACAAACAGATACACACATACGCATGAGTTACAATCCAGAACAAATCCTGCACATACACCCACTGAAATCCATGGACCTACGCACACCTAACCCTGTATTTGTTTGTGGCCCTGGGTATTTTTTAGGATTCCCCCGCCATTGCAATTGCTGAATGGTGACATTCAGAAGCCCATCGTCATCTCGTCAGCCGGCAAGAAAGGGCTTTAGTTCTTTCATCGAGTCAGTCCTTTAAAAATTGATGACAGCTGACGTTTAATTAGGGAAGCCGAGAGCGGATTGGCGGCACGTCAGCCCACGGCAGAAATTTTTCGCCCTAGAGGGTCCATGGATAAATGTAATGCTTAAACACTGTGGCCTGCCAAAAAAAATCAAGATAAGGCCTGGTTTATAAACATGTTTCAAATGTTCTCATTCATCACACGAGTCTTTCCACATTTTCAGAGTTTGAAATGTCTGCAGGGAGGCCAAAGTGCTCCCCCCGCCATTCCGTTTATTTGGCGGAATGCAAGTGGCCTGTTGGGGTGAAGGCTTTTCCACAAACCATCTGACCCAAACTTTGAAAACCACCCACTGGAAAAACATCTGATCTCTTGATATTTCCATGGGATAGACTGTCAGTCTGAAGACTACTGGAGGGAATCTACTCTTTTTGCTTCTCTGACATCAGACAGCTCAAACTCTTTCATGCTCCTTTGCTTTTGAATAAGAAATACTGGAGTGGATGGGCTAGAAGAAACACACACAGCCCTTCCCAACAGGGGCCAGAGCTGCATTGTACAGTAAACACTTTGCATAGAGCACATCCAAGGTTCGATCCCTGGCATCTCTCGATTATAAGGATCTCAAACAGCAGGAACAAGGCATCAGTCTGAGACCCTGGAGGGCCACTCCATTATTTCATCTTAAACTAGATAGGGCAAAGGTATGATAGGATGTCATACAGACTACATCAGAGTTATAAGGAAAGGGACTGAAACTCTAAACAACAAGAACCCAAGTACCATTCTATAAATCTGAGATGTAGCCACTGTTAGAATACCGGGGGGGGGGGGCTGTGTTACTCCGATGCAGCCAAAATGACAAAGAGTCTTGTGATAACTTAACAGTTAATGAATTTATTGTGACAGAAGCATGTCTGAGCTGTATTTGCCATAGTACTTTCATTAGTTTTTAAGGTGCCACATGATTCTTAGTTAGCTCAGGTATTGTGTGCACTCTAGCTCGCCCCGCCCCCTCTCAGAAAGAATATAGGACAGCTAGAAAAGAGCCACCAAAATGATCAGAGAGCATCTTCCCTACCAGGAAAGGGGAAAGCATTCAGAGCTTTTCAATCAGAAAAAGGAGAATAAGGTGGAAGCACAACACAGAGGCTTGATGTGGATGGACACAGATAAATCTTTCTCTTCCACTCATAATACTAACCAACAAGGCTTAACTATACATTATGTTGTCCCCAGGTCCTCACTGGGTCCTCATGATCAGATATGCACTCTGAGCTCACCACTGGGAACTCAGTTTCCAGGTAATGTCATTCTCCTGACTAGAAACAGCCCCAAGGAATGCTAATTGCTCTCTCAGGGAAACCTAGGGATACCCGATCAGCACTTGTGCATCCCCAGCATGGCAAACATTGCCCCACTTCTCCAAGGCATAAGCTCTTTCTCCCCATGCATGATAATTCCAATCTGAATTGGGCACCAAACACCTGGAAAATGAGTTCCCAGCTTGGAACTTGCAACACATGCTTGACCACACAGACCTGGAGAGGGCCTGGAGGGAATTGTAGTGTGTAGTTAGGCCCTCTGGATCTGAGGGTCACCAACTCACTGGAAATGGAGCACCACCTGAACTGGATAACCACTGAACACATGAAACTGCTTTATAATGGATCAGGCCACTGGCCTATCAGGATCAGTATTTACTCTCCAGAGTCTAAGGCAGAAATCTTTCTCGTTGCCTATTGTGTGTGTGTGTAAGCTGCCATCAAGTCACAGCAAAGGGCTTGAGACGCAGAAATGGTTTGCCACTGTCTTCCTCTCCAGTGTCTTCCTTGGAGGTCTCCCATCCAAGTACTGACCCTTCTTAGCTTCCACGATCTGGTGAGACTGGACTATACCATGCCACTTTACCTCCCCTGTACCCATTACCTGACACATTTTAACTGTAAATGTCAGGGTTTGAAACTGAGGTCTCCTGCATGCAAAGCTGATGCTTTGCCCTGGAGACATTCCACCCACTGCAGACAAGAGGATTGGTCTGATGGTAACACAGACTTGGCCCTGGGCAGTTATTCTGTCCTGTGCTCTGAGAATGTGTCCAGTATGCCAGCTAAAGTGGCATATCATGCCAGGGAAAATGTTGGCGCAACTGGAAGGAACAACCACCTCTCTTATATCTCCTGTATTGTCTGAATAGGCTTCCTCTTGGTTCTGAGGCATGGGGGGGGGTGACATGCTAGGTTGCTGCGCTGTCAGTCAGCCGCTTTCTTCACCATATGGGCAGTGGTGGTGGGTGTTCACACATGCCCAAACGCAGAGCTCTCGTTTTAGAACTGGAGAGATCCAAGCTGTGAACTTTCCATGAAGCCATCCCACCCAGCCCCAGGTGGGCTGTGGGGGATGAGTCACCAGGGAGACAAAAAAAGATTGCTTGTGCAAGTGACGGGAAGGGGGACTGGGGCCGTGCTCTTACCTCCTTTCATATCCCAGCCCTCACAGTCCCGCAAGAAAATGAACAGAGGCTCTGCTCACACATCCCTTCAAATATGTGGGTAAAAAGTCCTCTGCAGCTTGGGGAGGGGGTTTCATCCACCAGGGCTCAGAACAGTGAGCCGATGCCAGGAAGGCTGTGGGGACTGCTGCAGCTTCATCCTCCCCCTCCTGCAAAGAGCCATCACAACTCCTGCCCTACAGCAATTCATCCGCCACAAACACTACAGCTTAGGAAGCAGGGGCAAGCGTGTTGGTGCTGAGAGGTAGATCCAGCTTTGGGTTATTTGCCATTCTAGAGAGAGTGAGGTGAGAGGGCCCCTGGAGGAACTGACAACTCCAGACGGGAGCCCAGTTAGTCTGCAGCAGTAGAACAAAATAGAAGTCCACTGGCATTTTAAAGGACGAATACCATTTATGCCAGCATAAGCTTTCAGGACTCAGAGGCCCCTTCATCAGATGCACTGAAGTGTAAATATATATAAGTCTGATTTATATATACAATAGAAAGGGGGGTTATAAAGAGAGGCCAACTCTGAACAAGAACTGAGTGAGCCCCCACAAATCCACAAGTGTGAGAACTGGCAAAGATGTGAAACTCAGCAGCCTAGAATCTCAGCTTAATCCTTCAAAAGCAGCAACATTTTGAGCTCTTTGGAAGATATATTTGCACAGGTAAGGTCATGCCTAGCAAAACACCCAAAGCCAGGAGGAGACTTAGTAGGTCCTGACACTGATCAGGTAATGACTAAAGCTTCATTCCCATGTGAAGGTGAACATGCATGTTTCAACTGCATGTTCAGCTGTACATACAGCTAATGTAACATGAGAATAACTCAATGCATGTATGAAGAAAAACAGGAGGACATTATACACAGACTGTATGTACATTCACTGTCACTTGTGAACAGATCTTAAATGAGAGGTGGAGCTCACTTGGATCCAAATTGTTGTACTCTGCCTGTGCCTTATTAACTACAACTGTTAATTGTGCCCCAGATTTAGGCCTCTCTCCAGGCAAACTATACCACTTTTTTCATGAGTCCAAGTGATGCTGTTCTTACTCCCACTGCCTATTCAGGACATTTACCCTCAATAGTGAAAGTTTGGGTTTTTCATCTGAAGCAGAAAATTTGTGGCCTCCTTAGTGGTTGAGGATACAGATGTTGTTAAGACCATGAGCACAAATGGCTTTTAAAAGAGAGCCAGTGTTTCTCAACCTGTTTCCGACCGTGGCCCCCTTCTGTCCTTGTTTCCTTCCTGTGGCCCCCCTGTCCTACCGGTATAAAGGTAGCTATTTTATATGCCAATAAAGGTACTTGAAGGTAGCTATTTCAATGGAATATCCTGGGTGGAGACATCCATGGTGGAGAGGTCCATCAATGGCTACTAGCCATGACGACTAAAGGGAACCCCCATATTCAGAGATAGCAAACCTCTGAATACGAGGGCTAAGAGGCAGCAACAGGGGAAGGCTTTCACCTCTATGTATTGTCTTTTTTTATATATATAGCAAAACTCTCCTAAAAAGGAGATAATTTTATTCTTTTTATAAGAAAAGGAAGGGGTAGACAGATGGAGAAAGAAAAAGGATGGAGTGAAGTTTTCTCTGTTAAAATGGGTTAGTTTTAGTTAGTGTTTAATATCGTTTTTCGGCATCGATCATGGTTAGAAGATCTTCTTTTTAACTTTGCAA
The DNA here is from genome assembly GCA_029375565.1 of Gekko gecko. Taxonomy (NCBI): domain Eukaryota; kingdom Metazoa; phylum Chordata; class Lepidosauria; order Squamata; family Gekkonidae; genus Gekko; species Gekko gecko. The sequence continues at coordinate 50,035,912 of JAPDNY010000012.1, read as the reverse complement.
AGTCCAAAGATACTCTGTTAATACAGTTAGTAAAGTCCATTGGGGTTAGTAATTAAACAGCTCCTTACAGATGCAACACAAACAATCCTTAAGATGTCTTCTTTTTAAGTCTCTTCCAATTATGGGCTAAGTCCTTTTTAACCTTGATGGCTTCCTTTCCTTCACCTCTTACCCCTGGGCTGCTGTCTTCTTCACTGCTTATCATAGTTTTAAGTGCTGCGTCTTCCCTCACGCCGGCGTGTCTCTTCAGAAGTTTTTGCATTTCAAGGATGTAGTCTTTCTTCTTTCTTTTGTAGCTTTCAGATTTCCAGGGCGCCATAACCACTTCGCAAAAAATTAGATCTCCGATATCTTGCTTGCTATGCTCGACCCCCCCTTCTACTGGCAGAGTAATTTCTTTTATAAAAGCGGAATTGGCTTTGGGAGCCATATCCAACTCTTCTTTTCATTCTTTCGCTTCACTGCCAGTTAGGGGAACCAATACATTCGCCAAAGTAAATCCGAGATCCTCTTTCTCTTCTTCTTTTACGCCCTGAGAACTTAGAATCCACGCTTTCTGTTCAATTTCCGTCATCTTCCTTGTTGTTTCCAATATCAGTTCTTGTCGACTGATGAGAACACTTTCCACTTTAAGCAAGGTTTCATTGATTTTCTGCATTTGCTCCAGCAGAGGGCGCAGAATCTCATTTTCCTGTTGATTGACAGCAAGCTCTGGGGGGGCTACTCGGACCGGAAGTCCCTCCTCCCTTCTCTTCCGGTTTCTGCAGGACTTTCCCCGTTGTCGACATTTTGTTTTATTGTTTACTTTTAAAAAGTTCGTGCCGCCTCCCCCAGGAAGCTAATAAGGTCGTAGTCTTCTATGCAACCCCAACGGTACTTTCACCAACAGTTCTTTCTCTCTTCCCCCTCCGCGCTCCCTTTGTAAATCTTGCTTCTCAAAAGGGGTGGGGACTCCTCCCTCCTCCCATACGCTCAAACGCTTGCGGGGGATTCAAATTCACGCTTCAAAATAGACCTTCCACTCACGATTCGATGCCACTTCTTCTTTTATATTAAATCATATCGCTGTCTTCACTCCTGGAAATCGGTGGCGCTGCTAAGTCCCATGACGGGGCACGACGCAGCGGGGCCGATTGGGGCAGGGAGAAAGCCTCAATTTCCCGGCTGTCTGCCGGCAAAGAGGTCACTCTCCAAGCGCCCCCGGTTCGGAGCCTTAACCTAAGGCTCACTAGGGTCTTTCGCACATGCGAAGACCCCCCCTATCTGCGCGTGGGCTAGCCGCCTCCGGGAGCGTCCCGAGACGCGGCCGCCATTCGCAACGCCGAAACCGAAACCGCCACCTCTATGTATTGTCTGATGGCTGTCAAGGGCAACTGGTTGGGAGCAGTGTGAAATAGGATGCTAGGTTAGATGGACCACTGGTCCGATTCAGCAGGGCTCTTTTTACAGCCCCCAAAGATTTCAAAAAGTAAATGTCTGATCCAATGTAAAAAATGCAGGGGTGACATTTTGCTGTAATTTGTGAACAGAATGTAAAAATACAGTCACGGCGAACCAGTCATGAGGGTGAGCTCTGAATGTAGAGTTCAAACAGGCAAATGCCCTTGTCCGATCCATCACACAATCACAGAGATTCTGACACCAACGTGCTGGTTTGAAGTCAACTTTCTTGCCACAGATATGGAAAGCCAATGTTGTCAGAGGTGGGAACTTCCAAGGATTCCTCAAAGGCACTGGCTATAGAAATCTGAAAACCTCCGTCCCTCTCATTCAGCTCTGATTTCCTGCTGTAGAATGAAACGGGTGCTTTAATGGTTTTGAGGCAGTCTCTGCTAAGTGGATTTAGTTCCTTGGCGTTTGTGTGCTTCTCTCCACAGTCAAGCCGGCAGCGAATTAGAATAAGCCTTTTGCTTTGCTTGGGCCAAGCATGACTGCTAAAGTGATCCAGTTTTACGGACTCCTGGAAATGCAACATCTCCAGGAGGCCAGCAGTCTCTTCTATCAAATCTATTCATTCTGCTTGGCTGTATCCAACAGCATCCAGATATACAGTCATGCATCCTTCTCACCTACTTATTAAAACATGATACTTGACACCTACACACACAAAGAAAGGGGGAGGGTTAATTAAATTAAAGGCCTTTCTAAAGAAGAGACAATTAGGATATTGATCAGGAGAAGTGCCAAGTTAATTGGGCATGTGACACATTGACATTTCTCCTCAATCAATAAAACCCATAGCACCTTCAAAGATATCCTCCCCAAGCAGCACACCCAAACCACACTGAGGTCAAACATGCAATAACTTTTTGTGAGCTGATTATAGCTGTTGGCTTCTTTCATGTTTTCTCATTGCCAAAAAAGCTGTGTGACTGGGGGGGGGTGATTCCACCCCTCCCTTGTGTAGCTTTAATAAAAGTCTTTGAAGGAGCCTGGGGAGTCTTTCTGGGTGCTTTTTAGCAAAAAGAAATTTCATCAGGTTCCATCAGCTTTGTTTTCTGTTCTACAAAAATGGGTTGGGGGAAAAATGTTTTTAATGTCAATTAGCACAGAGTAGACTCCAGGTTACCCTCCCCGTCTTTCTCAGTGCCAGGGATCAGGCCCAAACTGTGAGCCAAACTAAGAATCATAATGAAGAAGGTAATCAAAGGACCCCTTTCTATGTCTTCTTTTACTTTCCCACTTTAAAGACCAGGCTTTAAAAAAAAAAGTTATAACAAAATGCAATCTATTTTTTCAGAAAAAATGTTTGAAATGAGAAGCCATTTCCTTAAATCTGGCTATGTTTCACCACAAAGGGAGCTAAAAGCCAATTTCAACATTTCAAAGGACGGCGATTTCAGAAACCCAAGCAACCCCCTAATCTGAGGTCCAAATGGAGACTCCCAGGTGATAGTTCATCTCCTAATATGCACATATAACAGGTAGAAAATCCAAGAACCTGGCCCCAGACAGTACAGCCATTCATGTTTTGCAATTCTTATTTCTGTTTTGACATTCCAGATGGAAGCTTAAAGATTTCATCAATGACCTCTTGAATCAGCTGTGCAAAGCCTCATCCTCCCACACAGGGTTGCCAACTCTAGGTTGGGAAGTTCCTAAAGATTTGGGGTGGAATCTAATGGGCCAAGTCTGGAGAAGGGAGGAACCTAAGCAGAGTATCATGCCATAGAGCCCCCCCCTCCAGAGCAGCCATTTTATCCAGGGGAATGGATCTCTGTAGCCTGGAGATCAGTTATAATTCTTCAGACCCCACCTGGAGGATGGCAACCTTATTCCACTTGACACTGGGGGAATCCCTCATTGTCCTCTAGGAGAAGAAAAGCATAATCAGACTGTAAGCCTGAGACTGGCAGTGTGGACCTGTTGGTCACACACACAAGGCCATTCGTTGCCTTAGGATCTCCTCCGGAGAAGGCAGAGGGTGCAGTCCAGAACCATTCCATGGTGGCATATTGCACCATCCTTAGCCAGAGAAACGCCTTATTAAATTCCTTGGACTCCCGCTTGCAGGGTAGAGCTGTGGCAGTAATCAGGTCCTCTTTTGACCTTAAGGAACCACAGTCTGCCTTCTCTGGAGTTTCTCCAGGTTCTGTAGACTTTGAACATATGAAGCTGCCTTATACTGAATCAAACCATTGGTGGTCCATCAATGTCAGAACTGTCTACTCTGACTGGCAGCAGGTCTCCAGGGTCTCATGCCAAGGGCTTTCACATTAACCTTTCCTTTTTTTCACTGGAGATGCCAGGGAATGAACCTGGAACTTTCTATAGGCCAAACACATGCTCTACCATTGAGCCACAACCCTTTAAAACATAGACTCTAACAATGAGCCCATTTTGACATTTTTAACAAATTTCTATTGCACTTTTCCATTTTTGTTTTGCTGTATACAAAAAGATAAGGACACACATCATGCATACATAAACTCCACTGTCATTTAAGCACAGATGAGGCTTCCGCTCAGAGAACCCAGCAACATAGCTCCCAGTTTGTGCTGCGGACAGACCGTAAGCTGGTGTGAGAAGGAAACAGGGCTGAAAGGAGAATCAATCATCATGGAAGGAGACTCCATGACAAAACTGTTAAAGCGTTTCTTTTTATTGCCCGTTGTGGCTGTCAGGACAGTTGAAACCTTCATGAATTATATGTCTCAGCAGCCCAATAGTTATTAAAATGCCCATTACATTGTTTCCTGGAGAAGCAATCTTGTGCACTCACCAGGGCGGCGGGAAGGCAATCGCACCTCAATCGCACTTAAAAGAAGCCGATTACCAAAGGAGAAATGCCATCCGACCAAAATTTCATGCAGCTCAAATCGGCCAATGGCTCTGAACTTGTTTTTAATACGTGTTATTGCTCATTGTATTGCTGTTATGACTCCGGGGGACATTGGTGTTTCGGTAGGATTCACTGCTGGGTTGTATTTATCCAGCAAATAGAGAAGGCACACCTCATAAATTTGATGCACAAACAATATGGAAATGCTTCCCATAAACAATTAATCACAAATGTGTCGGGCTGGGGAAGGGTGTAAATAGGGTCTAGTAAAAAGGAGTAGCAATCTTAGAAGCAAGCAAGAAAGCAGAGCCATGCCTGCCAGGAAGTGAGAGGGGAGGCAACTTATCACAGGTGGCAGTTTTGGGGTGCCAGCAGTGACCTGGATGGCCCAGGCAAGCCCAGTCTCATCAATTCAGAAGCTGAACAGGGTTGGCCCTGGCTAATATTTGGATGGGAGATCTCCAAGGAATACCAGGGTCACTCTGCAGACGCAGGCAATGGCAAACCACCTCTGAAGCTTCTTTCCTTGAAAACCCTACTGGGGCACCATAAGTCAGCTGTGACTCGATGGCATTTCCCATCATCAATGGCAGTAAAGCGGGGAACACCTAACCCATGTAAACCATTAGGAAGTTCCTCTGTGCAAGACCTACTGAAAGATCCAGAAGCTGTACATCAGCCAGTATAACCTGAAAGTCTTAGCCCTAGTTCACACATGGAAATGTGTGAACTGATTCTGATGAAAAGCCTTATGTGGGGGGTAATATGAAAGCTCTGGTGGTGGTAGTATATCGGTGTGATTTATTCACACATATAAGTTATCACCGGATGCTGTACTCACCATATACAAACCAGCTCCTGGTGACTGACATTATGGGGTTGCCAGGTCCCCTGCTGCAGAGGGAAAGCTCCCAGCAATTCCCATTGTTACCCACCAATGCCTGAAAAGCCAGCAGGAGGAAAATGGTGGTAAATTGCGGGGCGGGGGGGGGAGCATGACAGGACCACGCCAGCACACAATGTCATTTTTGGTGAAAATCAGAGTTTATATCACGCCATGCTCCCCCCCCCAAGTATCATGCCTTCACTTCCAGTTTTTGCTGGAATTGATGCTGTGTGCCAGCATGATGCTGATGCGCCTGTCCCTGCTCCCCAAATGCTCCCAGTATAGCAACTTAAGAATGTGTGAATTGACACTCATTGAATCTTGGATTGGGGGGTAACATCAAGAGATATCACCATTCTTGCATTGCTGGTATATCTGGATTGGCCCTTCTACATGTGCAAGCTATCATGATTTTTTTTCAATAATGTTGTGTATTCAGGCTTAGAATACACATGGTGTGAACTAGCCTTTAGAACAGTCAATACATGTGCGTGTGTCTGTATACAAGGCCATGAAAACTCCCAGGAGAGGAGAAATTTCATTCCTTCCCAAACTGATCCTCTAATCTCAGCCTTACCTTTCCATAATAGCCACTGCAGCTTCTCTCTTTCCCTGTTTGTTTTCTTCCCTCCCACCTACTTTTCAGTTTTACTGTCATCTGCTATTTTACCCACCCCATTGCAGTTTCTATCCTTCCCCTACTTCTAATCTTTCCTTCTCTCTAGCCCCCATTTTCCTCCTATTTTGTTTCATTTTTGTTTCCTCCCTCCCTCCTTCCTTCCCTCTCTCCAGCCCTCCACTCTGGCTTTGCTCTTCACTGTCTTCCTTCTTCTCTTTCCTGCCTGCCTATTTCTTTCCCCTGCAACTCCACCTTTGAGGCAGCCATTTTGGATTATTGTTGTCTGTGGTTGCCTAGACAATCCAAAATGGCTGCCAATAACTAATAAAGTACTCTCGTGACATCTTGTCATTCTAAAATGTTTCTGTTTTGTTTTAACTCTTACTTTCTTAAAGATTTTTCTGCACATCTGGGTTTTCCCCCAGATTTGCAGAAACATCTCACCCTTCTGTACTTGGCCCCATTGTGTAGAATTTTTGATCTACACTCTGGGGTAGGTTCACAATTACATATATAAGTACATATTTTAGGTGAGATGATAGAAAACCTTCTGTTTCACCCACTCAAACTCCATGCTCACTGCACAGAAACATATCAAGCCAATCCCATATATCCAAGTCATCCTTTATTCTCTTACCAAAACAAAAGTAAAACTTACCATGGAAGTCAGAGAGGCAAGGGAGGTGGAGCTCATCCAAGAATGGGGCGGAGCCTTCCCTTTTCATTAACAGCCAAGCATCTTTTCTCAAAATTCAGGCAAAGATCTATTCATTGCCAGCCGGAGAACAAGAGAAGGCAGCAGACAAAATTAAGCCCATACTGCTTAGTCTCCCATATGGGGGGAATATCTCTTCCTCTGTCTTTCTGCTTTCAATGATGTCTCTGTCTAGGCTACCCCTGCCTCTCATCTGCTTCTCCACGAGGTTCCCAGGGCTGGTGAGGCGGCATCATTTCAGGCCTGCTTGTGTTTACAGCCAAGTGGGCAGGCCATGGCACACAGTCAACAGCAACAATGACAAATTGGTGCCAGTTTTAAGGAGCAGAATGAGCTGGCATTTAAAGTCACGTTGGCCATCTTGCAGGAATCCAGCCACAGCATGAAAACTTGAGCATTATCTTCAGAGTACTGGTGATACAGAAGGTGTACTGAGATTGATGTAACCCACCCTGAGCCTGCTTGCAGGGAGGGTGGGATATAAATTTAATAAATTAAATAAACCTAGGAGGTCAAGGAGGAGCCAGGAAAGTCAGCAGGAGAATCAAACTAGAATCTGGAGAAACCCACACAAGATCTTGTGGTTTAGGGGCCCATAGGATAGAGCCTGGTGGGCTACAGATGGATCCTGATAGATCCTGGAGTTCACAAGCCTTTCCTAGTCCAGTGCCAGTTGCCAGGTAGAACACCACTATCATGCCAGATCTAGGTATCTTAGGAGTGCCTCGATGTCCAGGCCTCGTGACTAATCTCAACCCATACTGACTGATGGTTAAGGATGCTAACAAATTTCTCATCTTTGTGGGTCTAAACCTCCCATTCTGATTTTCATCTTGTCTCTCTCTTGTGTTAAGTAAACCCATGCCAATTTCTGTTTCCTTTATCAAAGATTTCCCATTAAATGTATGCATTTTTAATATTGTTACTTGCATATCAGTGGCACAAAAGAAGCAAATGAATCGGGTGCACCAGCAATGAAAATGTGTGGAATGAATAGGCTCACATGGACGGCAACTGAGGAAAAATAACGAAGGAAGCAGCGATTCTTCGTTCATCTTTCTGGGGATGTCCCTCCAAACTTTTTCCTGCAATCTCCACATTCCACATTTCCCCTGATAAAGTACATTTTCACCATGTGTCTGAGGGGGGAAAAATACAGCGCAATTACACATTTTTATGACACACCTTTCACAGCTTATCGCAAAGCTGGGGACATAAAAAAAATGAATTGCATAAATTTTAAAGACATTTAATACACGCACAGTTAAAATTATGCACCAATAGCAATCGAAAACAGGTGTGTGCTTAAAAAGAGATTTAAACCACCAACGTGAGATGCACGCGTGAGGTGCTCAGATGGGGCCAGGGAGGACGCATGTTCTACAAGAGAAGCTCAGATGCACCCCCACCAGTGACTCCCATGAGGCAACCCACCTCACGAGCACCAAGAGGGGAAAACAGTGAGGAGGAAAATTGCATAGAAATTTCAGCAAACCAAAAAGAAATGTAGACAGCAGTTTGTTGAGGAAGTTGCCACTCAAACGGCTGCAGTACTGGGCTTGGTCATGGGAGTCCCTTGTTTAAATCCACACCGAGCCCATTAATGTATTGGGTGACCCATATAATATCTCATCCTACCCACATAAGCACTGTGGGAGGAGGGTCCACAAGTCAGGTTTTGAACTCCTGCTTTGCATGCACAAGTGCCCCATTCCCTGAGAGCTTAGAGTGTGGTTTGCACTGTGGAAGGGGGATGCTGTTTATGGGACAAAGTCCACACAAAGCATTTATTGTGGAGGAAATCTAGCTATCTACCTGAGATGGAAGAGGAGAGATTCTGGAGAGCACCTCTTCCCTTCACAGTATTTAGGAAGAAAGGAAGGGGAGGAGTCAGCAGGATGGAAGTAATCCCAAAGAGTAGCATTCTGGGAAACAAAGAGACAGCAGCCCAGTGGGCAAGAGAAGGATCCAAGAAGTGACCTATCTAGCCTTGCTAGCTCTAGAATCATAGAATCATAGAGTTGGAAGGGATCTCCAGGGTCATCTAGTCCAACCCTCTGCACAATGCAGGAAATTCACAAATACCACCCCCTCCACACCCGCAGTGACCACTGTTCCATGCCCAAAAGATGACCAAAAAACCCTCCAGGATTGCTTCCTGACCCCAAAGTGGCAATAAGCATTTCCCTGGGCATGTAAAAAAAGGGCCACAAGAACTAAGCACTGAGGCAACCCTTCCTGCCCTCCCTCTCATGATCTGCCTAAGTTCACAGGATCAGCATTGCTGTCAGATGGCCATCTAGCCTCTGTCTGAAAACCTCCAAAGAAGGAGAGCCCACCACTTCCCAAGGAAGCCTGTTCCACTGAGGAACCACTCTGTCAGGAAGTTCTTCCTAATGTTTAGCTGAAAACTCTTCTGATTTAATTTCAACCCATTAGTTCTGGTCCGACCTTCTGGGGCAACAGAAAACAATTCCACACCATCCTCTAGATAACAGCCCTTCAAGTACTTGAATATGGTTATCATACCACCTCTCAGTCGTCTCCTCTCCAGGCTAAACATACCCAGATCCTTCAACCTTTCCTCATAGGACTCTTATTATCCTTGAAGTACTGAATGCTATGTACAAAGGAGCATTTCTCAGTCCTTCACTTCCAACCATTCAGTTCCCAGCATCTCTTTAGTAAAAGGACCTGGAATGCAATGCCTCCCTCTCTTTTTCACTCTCTCAGGCAGGACCTCAGAGTAGACAGGAGCGAGCTAAGTGGTCTGACATGGTAGAACAGCTTCTTATGTTCATTTAGATTCTCTTCATATGAAAAACTGCACAGGGATGATTGTGCTTTTGGGGACTGCAGCACAACGCAGCAGTGTAGTTGCAGCTGTCACACAGCAAGCTCTTAAGCAACCACTGTGTGCCTAGTGTTTATGGGTTTCCTTTCTTAGAGAATCCTGGTGGTTTGAGAGTTCTGGCTTCCATGTAACATCATTGGCCACTGGCCAGACTGCTGAGACGCAGACTTAATGGGGACAATACACAGCATGAGATGTGAGGCCCAGCCATTGTGTTCAGTTGCTTCCAAGTACAGTTCCCAACCTACAGGTAGGGCCTGGATATCTCCCCGAATTAAGAATGGAGAGTCCTGTAGAAAATGGCTGCTTTGGGTGGTGGACTCTATGGCATTATTCCTCACTGCAAGCTTTGGAGAAAGCAACACTTTTTGGTTTCAGTCTTCAAAGAAAAGGGAAAGCCAGTGTCTATAGCCAAGGTAAGGATACAGGGCTGTAGCCTGCGGTGAATCTACTCAGAATGAGTTCAGTTCTCTTCTTGTCAGTCAGCTGTCAGGAAGTGACTTGAAGCTCCCTTATTTGCTGTTCCATTGAAGACTCTTAGGATTATCTCCAAGACTCAGGAAGTAAGAACAAGGCACCCCTGGGTGCCACATTGTGTGTATATTAAGAAGAAGGAGGAGGAGGAGGAGATTGGATTTATACCCTGCCCTTCACTGCCCAAAGGCGTCTCAGAGCGGCTTACAAACTCCTTTCCCCTCCCCACAACAGGCTGTGAGGTAGGTGGGGCTGAGAGAACTTCTGACAGGAACTGTCCTTGAGAGAACAGCTGTGCCAGAGCTTGTGACTGACCCAAGGTCACATCAGCAGGTGCAAGTGGAGGAGTGGGGAATCAAACCCAGTTCTCCCAGATAAGAGTCCGCGCACTTAACCACTACACCAAACTACACCGCGCACTTAACCACTACACCAAACCAAGAGCTGTCAAGTCACTTCTAACTTACAGTTCCATGCTAGGAGTGCTTTTTTCTTTTTTGGTTTTTTTTGGGGGCGGTTGCATTAAGTCACAGCTGACTTATGGCGACCCTGTGAGGTTTTCAAGGCAAGAGACATTCCAAGTTGGTTTACCATCACCTGCCTCTGTGTAGCAACCCTGGACTTCTTTTGGTGGTCTCCCATCCAAGTACTAACCAAGGCCAACCCTGCTTAGCTTCTGAGATCTGACAAGACTGGGCTAGCCTGAGCTATCCAGGTGTACAGTTCTAGAGAGCCCTGCTTCTGCTCCCAGGTGCAGAAACCACAAGGGTCCTAGATCTATTACCAGAGGCTTTTAGCTTCCAAGGTTCTCCTCTGAGGGTAGCTGCATGCACTCAGTAAGTAACTCCAGACACTAAAAGGTATGAAAATATTCCAGTTTTAGTACACTGCTCAAGTTGCAGAGAATGTATGTTGGGCATGAACCACTCTTAAGGCACAAGCAACAGCAAATAAAAGAAAGAATAATACTGAGCTACATCTGGCTAAAAGCTGTCTTACTATACATTAAAAGCTTGCTGGCCAGCTCATCAGATGCAGGTCTATCACATGAGTCTTTCTCACAAGCTTGAAAGAGAAAGCCCATCCCGTGCCAAACAGTCCATGTCATGGAGGAATAGAAGGCATAGCCTCCTCTCACCTGTTGATAGAATAGCTGGCTTCCTGCTCTCTCAGCAAGGCATGTTTTCAGATGTCCTCGCCTCAGCCCATGAACTCATTAGCCAATCAGGATGTGCTTGGCGAACTGGCAATGGTAGGTTGAAACGACTTAGGGAGACTCCCAAGGCCGATTCTGTTAGCAGCCAACTAGCACAGGTGAGTGTACTTAAAACAAGCACATTGGTTTTAGCAGGCTGGGCCAGGGGCCTGCCAAAACTTACAGCGGAAGGAAAGTGATACACCCAAACAACATAAAGGCTTAATGGCGGCTATTCCTTATACCAGGTCAGGCCTAGGGCATGCTACTTTTCACTAGATACCTGCTTACAGCCCATTTTGGCTCTTTGGCCTGCAATCATCACTCAGTACTTCTAAGATCACCAAAAACATACGGCAGCCAACATTTTTAAATTAGCATGGGACCTGTCTCCAGATGTACAATGTTAAAAAAAAAGATGTGAAGCAGAAGGAAAGGAAGAAGCAGAACGTGGAGGAGATTTGTCAAATGCTATGATCAGCGCCTAAAAAAAAGAGTGGGGAAGGGTGGGGAAAGAGGTCATAAGGTTGTGCCCGCAGCACAGACAATGGTCATTTGCTATGCAACATTTCCCAGCATCCTCTGTAAAAAAAAGTATGCAGGAATTCCTCCACAGAGAAGTTGATTCCCCAGAGGGGAACACCCCATTCTGTATCATAAGCCTAATGCTGAAGTGCAGCCTGTAGCTGTAGTCAATTCTGAAACTTGTTAGTACGACAAAGATGCTGCAGCAGTTGCAGACAAAACTTGTGAGCAAGCCTCTGAAAGACCAGTGCCCTCAGTCTAAGTCACTTTGCAGTGTTTTATTCATCAGCCTGCAATAGCTGACTAGGTATTGCCTAGGGTCTCAGCTCAGATGTGCTGCCTGCCTCCTTTCAAGTTGGAAGATCACCCACCTCTCACAATCCAGCTGAGGAGTCTTCCAGTGTATCATACACACACACACTGGCCTGGCAACTGCCCCAGGCGCTTCCTCGTGCAGGCCTCTCTAGATCAGGGCTTCTGCGGAAACTGCCTCAGGCCTTTAATTTAGAGAACTCTCTCAGGTAATCCTCCCACACTCTTGCCTCTGGCCTGGCTCCAGTCTGAGGCCTTTCTGGCTGGCAGGTGAGGTTCCAATAACACCAGGGAGAGGGGACAACCTAGCATTTGTTTTGTCAAGGCTGTTGTGGGGGTTTTTTACCACTGACTCAGGTGCTAGGTTAGGGTTTTTTCCTGTAAAAGCCAGAATTTTACACTCTTTGCCAAATATTTATAAGTACAACTGGAAATTTTGGAGTAAAATTCAGCATAATTATTTTCATTCACTGCATATGTTTGAACTGTGGGCCACACATATGTGCAGTAAGGAAAGAGCCAAGTTGTTAAGCTGGATTTCAGAACACCATTTCCCATGGTCCCGCACAACAGTTTGGTGTAGTGGTTAAGTGCGTGGACTCTGATCTAGGAGAACTGGGTTTGATTCCCCACTCCTCCACTTGCAGCTGCTGGATGACCCTGGGCAAGCGTATAGTTCTGTCAGAGCTGTTCTTGAAAAAAGTGTTCTTGAAAGAGCTCTCTCAGCCCCACCTACCTCACAGGGTATCTGTTGTAGGGAGGGGAAGGGAAAGCTGCTCTGAGACTCTGATCCAATGTCCTCCTCCTCCTCCTCTTCTTCAGCTGCTGCTGCTGCTGCAGCAGTCTCAGATTTTGGTTATGAGCCGATTATTGCAGCACCTTCTCCTTTAACATGCCTTCCACCACTGCCCAAAAAAACAAACAAGATGAGACCTGGTACATCTGGGATTAGGCTCTCCCACAGTGTTTGAAAAGGCTAAAAACTGCCAGATTACCCTCTATGATGGGCAACCCCCTGCTCTCAAGGTCCATGTTCCCAATGCTGCTTCATGGAGCAGTGGGAGAAAATTGGGTGGACAATAGATGGCACACAACATTGTGAACTTACTTCCAGTTTCAGATCCAGAGGTGACGTCATGTTGTTGCATGGCATTCTAGGATTCTCCCAAATCTCTATGATAAAAACTATAGATCTGGGAAATTCCTAGAGTGTTGCCAATGCTATGCTGTCACTTTCAGGTCCCAAAGCAGAAGTGATGTCACAGAGTCATGTGATGCCAGTTTTTGAAGTCTCCATCCATAGTTGGACCTGAACCCATCCTCCATTCCCTTTGTAGTTCAGCCATGTCTTTTCCATGCAGGATCATCCTGCCTGTCCACTGGTGCCTTTCTCTTCTATGCATAATGCCCCTTTGGTCCCACCTAATATAATATAAAATTGACCCACCACATGACTGTCATATCATTATTTATGCCCTGTCAGGGGAAATACATCCCCTGCCTTTAAAGGGAAAAAAATATTTACATTTTTCCCAGGGAGCTGCTTGTTACTAATATAACTCTATTGAGTATGAGTTGCTGACAGGTCCATCTGTCACAACCAGCAGACAAAGACACTGTGAGAACCAATGGCTTTATTAAAAAAAAATAGAAGGAAAAGAATCAAGCTGGAAATAAACCACAGTGCTTTAATAGCAACTAGATTCAGAGCCACCTACCTATTCTGGGGCCAGTCTTACCACTAGATATTCTGAGGCTTCTGTCTAGGCTGACATTTCTTGAGGGTAGCCTTGTTATTGCAGCAGGAAGTGGGAGGCATAAAGGCATATAGCATTAGGAGTGCATGGGAGTGCCCTTGAAGTTTGCAGTGTGCATCACCAATCATGCCTGGCCCCATCCACCATATTGTGCTACTTTTTGCAGCTGGAAGCAGGACCAAGCCTCATTCAGCAATCATTGATGGATTGATTTCCCAGTCAAAAACCAAGGGACACATGTTAGTCAAGTCTTTCTCATTCCCAGACTCTGAATCCAAATCCAGCCCTGCAGTGCAAAGTTGTGTCTCATTAGTGGTAGCCAAGTCAATATGTGTGTGGATATGGCACCTCATCCTATGGAAGTAGCCATCCCATAGCTTTTTGTTTTCTTATTTCTGAGCCACAGGACAGTGCAAAGTTTTGTGGTACATCTCCAGCATAAGCAGTCACTCCATGTGAACAAGGGAGGGACGTTCATTGAAGTACTTGTGGTTGCCAGGCTTGAAGGAGTGGGCAACAAAGGGTACTCTAAATAGTGGCAGGAAAGGGTTAGTGAGCAGCCCCAGGATGGAGCTGGAAACATGGCTGGGAGGGAGAAGGTAACCCAGGGCACCTGAACAGAATGAATGATGGGTGGAAAGGAAGGAAGGAATGGAATGATGGGTGGAAAGGAAGCCCATTTAGAGACTTAGCATCACCAGACAGCCTTGCTGGATGAGGCTGGTTCACACATGCTTCAATAACACAGGCTTCTTGGCACTCAACTTCTTAACTGGTTCACACCTGCCTACACAACATTGGTTACCACTGAAAGGCCAGCAGCTGAGTGTGTGAACTGATACCACTGAAAAGCCCCATCCTGGAGATGAACTGAAATTTTTACCTGCCCTGTTGCATCTAGGCCTTTTCAGACATTACAGTCACACATTCTGGAAGCCTGCCAACTGTACATAATTGGAGCACATGCCACCCACAATCCTCCCTGATACATGCAGTTGCCATATTATATGAACAAGGACACTACAAAGATTTTCCATACCGATACTGCCTCAGGACATACCAACCAACCACTGGGTTTTTCAAGGTATGTGTGTACCAAGGCTGTATATGCATGCTAAATACACTCATTGCCCCGTTCACATAACATGGTGACTGCAGGTATCGAGGGGATTTTGCGAGCACATGTTCCTCTTAGGCAAAGCTGGTGAGCTTCCAGTATGTATCAGTGCAATGCCCAAAGAAGACTTCTGTGATGCCTGTATACCGGACACCAAACAATGCACAGTGCATGTGTGAAACAGCCCATAATAACTAGCAACTGACCAAACTGAAAACTATTAAACTGGAGGTGACAAAATGTCTGCTGCTTGGCATCCATGTTGGCCCATTCATCAAGCAATGAGCAAGGTTGGGGCTCTGTTATTCCCATATGAACTTTGGAGCTGTCATAATGCATCTTTAGTGCCAGTCCGTTTCATACTAGAACCTTCCCTGTGGCCTGCCTGTTTTCCTCTCCCCTCCCTGAGCTGAATTGCTTGGCTTTCTCAATGTAAAATCAAATTATAACACAAGGTTTTTAGATTTTCTTTTTTCCAGTTGTTTTTAGCTTAATCTTGCATGTTCCTTGTTGTAATTTCCATTGTTATTTAATTCATTTTATTGTTCATTGCTTTTTTACTCCTGTTTTGAAATTATGTACTAAACTATACTTTTAAAAAAGTAACAAAAAAGAGATGAGCAGGTGAGCCAGCTCTTCCTGAAATGAAGAATTCCAAAGGATGTGAATCCCTAGACATAGCCAGCTTGTTGGGTTGTACAAGTCTGCATGTTGCCATTGGGTATTGATCCATTTGCTTTTGTATTCTTTTCTTGTCAAACTTATTAATCACCTCATGGTGGCTGCAGAGAATAGAAAAGAAAAAATTATAATTTCAGATGTTCAATAAAAAAAATTATGTCACAGTGCCTTATGCCTTAGGGATCCTTAAATATCATCCAAAGATGAATGATGCAGCCCTACCCTCCTGGTTGTAAGTAGGCCTCTGTCTGGTCGGTGTGTCAAGGGGAATGTGCTCAGAAACACCCCCCTGAGCTTCAGGAAGGAAGGAAGGGAGAAGGAGAAGGAGAGACTGGGTTTATACACTGCCCTTCAGTCGGAGTCTCAGAGCAGCTTACAAACTTCCCCTCCCCACAACAGACACCCTGTGAGGTAGGTAGGGCTGAGAGAACTCTGACAGAAACTGCTCTTTTCAAGAACAGCTCTGACAGAACTATGGCTTGCCCAAGGTCATCCAGCAGCTGCGAGTGGAGGAGTGGGGAATCAAACCCAGTTCTCCCAGATTAGAGTCTGCACACTTAACTACTACAACCAAACTGGCCACCAAAACGGAGACATTAATAAACAAAAAGGCAACGTTGACCCTGGGCCAGCACTAAGTAGGATGGGGCCTAGAGTTCTCCTAGAATTACTTTTCAGACTACAGAGATCAATTCCTCTAAAGGAAATGCTAGCTTCTGAGTCTGGACTCCAAAGCATCACATTAGAGCTGCTAACCAGCACAAGATGGGAGGTGGGAACACGGGGAAGGCACACTGGCATGATGTCACTTCTGGGGATAACTTGGAAGTGACGTTATGTCTTCCTAGGAATAGCTGGAAGCTCCGTGGTTTTAGCAACAATTCATAGAGCAACATAATGTCACTTCAAGTTTCCCCTGGAAGTTAAGTCATGCCATGCCCAACACTAGCCATGTTTGTGTCTCTCACCACCCATAGAAATGGAAGCAGAAAGAGAGAGTTGCCTGGCAACCCTGCATCACACACCTGCTGAGCTTCCTCCCCTTCCCACACTCAACTGTCCCCAGGCACCACCTCCAAATCTCAAGGAATTTCCCAAGCCAGAGCTGGCATCCCTAACAAGGCCAGGCTGAAAACCAGGCTTTCAAGGCCAGAATGAAGCCTTACCTCAGCAGGACACCCCTGGGTGGCCTGGTGTGTAGAGTCACTTTGGAGCATGGGAGAACACCACAGCCCAGGGAACTGTTTCATGGCTCACTACGAGAGCACAGGCCCCTCAGTTCTAGCCTCAGGACTCCTGCACTGACACACTTCAAAATGGCAGTGCAAACCAAGATGTTCTCACCGGGCATCTAAAGCTCAGCAATTATGGTGAGAATGACATAACAATATGTGATATGTGATGAAACGGAATGTCAGGCCCACTCCTGCAGACGAGTGAGGCTTCTCCCTCCTCCTGATTCATAAGAAAGAGGTGCTTTATCACCGACACTCTGTCTTGTCAGAATGAAAGAGGTTTGCCGAGAGCCAACTTGGCTGCCAACCCAATGTCTAACAGGCTTGGAGGATTACACACTGGTTGGAAAGACAAATCTTCATATAAATCAGGAAAAGATGCAAATGGCTAAACAAAGAGGAGGCAAACGCCACATAAATAATGCACTCCTCTGACAAGTGCCAAGTGGGGGGCCTTCTCCAGCAGAGAAGAGCAATGGCAACCTCTCCTATAAAGCCAGGCACCAGAAGAACGAAGCAGCAGAGGGAGAATGTGTAGAGATTATCCCTGCAGTTTGTGTCATCTCAGAGTCAGCAGGAAGCTGATTCCCAACGGAAAGCAGCAGGAAGCTGATTCCCCCCAATTTTTTTTGGGGGGGGAGGTGAACTGGGGAAGGTCAAGGACATCCATTGTATAACTGCAGAGCCCAGCATAAAACCCAGTTCTTCTGTGAAGACTTTAGCTTAACCTCGTAGTCTCCCCTCTCCCATGAAACAAAGGTGGGGGTTACAGCATACGGTATAAACTTATCTCAGCCTCACACTAGTTTAATTAATGTGGTTTACCCCCAAGCATCCTGGGACCTATAGTTTAGTAGGAGGGCAGGAAATGCCTTTAGAAATCTTTTGCACCTACAGTTGCCAACCCCCAGGTGATGACTGGAGATCTCCTGAGATTACAAATGATCTCCAAGCAACCTGGAGACAATGGCCTCTTCAGAAGTTGGTCTCTATGGCATTATACCCCATTGAAGTCCCTTCCCTCCCCCTTCTTCCCTCCCCCCTCCTCAGGCTCTACACCCAAAATCTCCAGGTATTTCCCAACCTGGAGCTGACAATGCTATTTATGTTGGATATTGTAGCTAGTTTGGTGTAGTGGTCAAGTGCGCGGACTCTAATCTGGGAGAACCGGGTTTGATTCCCCACTCCTCCACTTGAACCTGGCTGGATGACTTTGGGCAAGCCATAGCTCTGGCACAGCTGTTCTTGAAAAAAGAGCAGTTTCTCTCAAGAGCTCTCTCAACCCCTCCTACCTTACAGGGTGTCTGTTGTGGGGAGGGGAAGGGAAAGGAGTTTGTAAGCCACTCTGAGACACCTTTGGGTAGTGAAGGGCAGGGTATAAATCCAATCTCTTCTCTTCTAGCTCAGCATGCAAGAGAAAGGGTTAAGAGAATTCTCTGACTCAGGTACATTTGGCAGTTGGCCCCACCCTCTCATTGGTTAGATGTTGAGCCTCTTTGGCATTGGCTTGCCTTCTGTTTCCTCTTATATAGGACCCCTCTTCTTCTCTCTCTTACATGGGCTTGCAGCTGTAGCAAGTTAACTTTTCTGAAGTTAATCCGTTCACAATAAATTAAATGTACCTACATGAATATGTCATGTAAGATGTGCTTCTGTTTTTGTAAATAAAATTTCTTTCTCTTGTTATAATTGGCATCAGATCTTCTTTGTAATTAGTTTGAACAATGTTTTCCCCTTAACTGGGAAATGTGGAAGATCGGGGATACTGTGTAAAGCTTCTGTGCTTCCAAGGCAATTGTTTTTTGTACATTTAACCCAATAGGTTATGGGCCCAGAATCTATCAGAAACTTAGATTAAGCATAACGCTTAAGAAGGACTTAAAGTGTTTGATTAGCAGATCCCCTTGTTGATTTTGATCTTTAAAAATTATCTATTGTTCTTCTCCACATTGCTGTGATAAGGATAGCTGAGTCAAGCAGATATTTGGAGATCCCAAAATTTACTGCTGAGAACTATAGAAGATGGCTTAAAAGATTTCATATACTCCTTGAAGCAAAAGGAGCAGCTAAAATCCTAGAGGAAGAAAACCCAATAAAGAAAGGCAAGGAACTGGACTCTTGCATAATCAAAACTGGGATTGCCAAGAACATTATTGTGGGATCATTGGATGACAGTGAGACTTTCATATTTGAAAATTCTCAGACAGCAAAAGAAATGCTTAGTCACCTAGAAGAGTCTTTTGGGTTTACTAGAATTAAATCACAAGGAGTATAGATAAGAGAACTTTGCAAAACAAGGTTACATAACAGAGAAAATTGTGAAAAATATATATCTGAGCTGAGGCAGGTGTTTGAAAACCTAGCAATCTGTGGCTTTAATCTAATTGATTAACAAAAGGCAAATTTTATACTTAGGGCTTTGAGGGGAGATTATTCTGCATTTGTGAGTGTGCAGAGTCAAAGCCAAAAGAAAGAAAAACTTTTGTTCAGGTACTAAAAGAATTGTGGGAGGAATACTCATAACGGATTAATGAATTTGAATCACTGAATGGCTCAAGTTACATTTTGAGAAAGAACTTGAAACAGCAAGTCCCACCCAGAGAAAGGGAGAAAACACAATCACAGTGTTGCTTTAATTTCTCCAGAACAGACTGCCCACAAAAGGGAGCACACATACACCTTACCAAATGTGGTATGGCAATGTGCCAGACATGGGACACATTAGAGTACTTGGCAGCTAGGCCTTCATGTTTGAACCCAAGGAGAAAAGACAAAAACTAGATCCCAGAACCAGAGTGAGTGTTTTTGTGGGATATGATTCTGGAAGTAAGGGATATAGAGTACTGTACCCAAAAACAGGTGAAGTCTATGTTAGGCATGTGATTCACTTTGATGAAAATAGAGCCAGTAGACAAGGGACTGCATCATGTGACTCAGAAAAGGCAGATGATCAGTACTGGCTCTTGAACCTTGAACCAGTGTGCAGTGATGAGAAATCAGAACAATACACACAACCTGAGAAGGCAGATTCTGAAGCAATCATGCACGGCACATAAGGAAGTGAGAATGAGAAGACAGATGGACTGGACAGCTCTGTGACAGCAGATGAAAATCCAGGATCACAACTCCAATACTCATTGCGACTGAACAAAGGCATGCCAGCCTTACACTTGTCCTGCTTTGCAAGGTTGGTGTTACCATCAGAATGTTCTACCTGGAAGGAAGTAGAACAGATGCCAGCAATCGAAGCCAGTAGGTGGAAGAAGGCAATGCAAGAGGAGATTTATCCTCTGCACAAAAATAAAACATGGACCTTGACGAAGCTACCATCAGGAAAGAATCCTATTGTACACAAGTGGGTCTTTAAGGTCAAACAAAATGCAGGCACAAACATGGAATGCTACAAAGCAAGATTAGTTCCTAAAGGCTTCTCATAAAAATATGGTCAGGACTTTGACGAAACCTTAGCACCGGTGGTGAAACACAGTACAATCAGATTACTTTTGAGTATAGCAGTATCCAAGAAGATGCAGGTCAAACATCTAGATGTAAAGACATCATTTCTTCATGGAGAGATCCAGGAAGATCTGTACATGGGTCAGCCAGAGGCTTTTGTAAACCCCAATCAACCAAATTTAGTCTGCAAACTGCAGAATGGGCTGTATGGACAAAAACAGACAGCATGTGCCTGAAACGCAAAATTACACACAATGCTAATAGCACAAGGCTTCAAGCAAGGAGAAGCAGATTCATGTCTGTACACTAAACACAAAGGTGGACATTGTACTTCTATTCTCAGTTATGTTAATGACTTGATTCAGGGTTATGACAAGCAAATGGACTGTAACAGCATGGTAAAGTTCATAAACAGCGATGTATAAATTAAGGAGCCAAGAGAT
Source organism: Gekko gecko (assembly GCA_029375565.1). Lineage (NCBI taxonomy): Eukaryota > Metazoa > Chordata > Lepidosauria > Squamata > Gekkonidae > Gekko > Gekko gecko. The sequence continues at coordinate 50,015,361 of JAPDNY010000012.1, read as the reverse complement.
GTTTCTTACTACCTGTGCGTACAAATTGAAAGAGGGAAAGATGGTTCATTTCTCCTAAACCAGAGACAGAAAATAATTGAACTCTTACAGATGTTAGGGCTAGAAAATGCCAACACAGTGGCAACACCTATGGAAACTGACTTTCTTAAGAAACACTGAAATAAGTGAGCCTTTACCTAAAGACAATCAGTACAGATATGCCATAGGAAAACTTCTATACCTAAGCACCACTAGCAGACCCGATATTGCAACCATTGTTGAGATCCTTAGTAGAAAGACAAGTGCACTTAGCAAGAAATAGTGGGTTGCAGTAAAAATAGTGGCTAGATATCTAAAAGGAATATTAGAGCTGAAACTAAAATTGCCATCCATCAGTAATCCAAAATTAGTCAGTTACGTGGATGCAGATTGGGCAGTTTAGACTATAAATCTACAAGTCGGTACCTGTTCCTGTATGGAGTTAGACCAATCTCCCAGGCCAGAAGAAAGCAAACTACAGTAAGTAATTCTCCTCTCTCTTACCTGCACTTGGAGTTTAGCAAGTTAACCTTTTTGAAGTTAATCAGTTCACAATAAATTAAAAGTACCTACATGAGTATGTCATGTAAAATGGGCTTCTATTTTTGTATGTAAATTTTCTTTCTCTTGAATCCATTGCAGTCATATCATCTTTGTGAACTTCTTTGAACAGCATTTCCCCCTTAGCCAGGAAACGTGGAGGACCGGGGATACTGGGTAAAGCTTCTGTGCTTCCAAGGCAATTGGGGTTGGGGTTTTTTTACATTTAACCCAATAATCTGCACCCCTGCCCCTCTCATAATTTCAGTTCCCATGGTCCTCTGAGTAGACAAAATTATGTCATCACTCCTGCATTGCAGACATCAGTCCTGGGGGAGAAATTTGCCTGAGGCCACTGAGAGAAATCATGGCAGAGAGAGGAGATTTGAACAAGAGAGAATTCTTGGGTTGAAAAAGAGCCCTGTAAGTCAGGAAAATGAGTTTGCTCCCTAGTGCAAATGAGGGACTTCAGGGTGGGAAAGAGTGGCATGCCTGAGGCCTCCCAGCTCCCACCTCAGTCCCTTGGCCAGTCTGCTCCCCCACCTCCCGACATTTCTCATCCTTAGTGTCCCCTATAGGTCATGTCTTTTTTTGCCACTGATACGGTGATTATCACTGAACACTCATGAAGTGCTTTGGTTCCTTATTATGAATGTGCTGTATTTTTATCCCACCCTTCTTCAAGGATCTCAGGGGGGCATAGATAATAATAGTGACCTGCACAGTCCTAGTTGTTTTGGCCTCATAGGTGCTTGACTCACAAACATAACATTTTTTTGTTGCCATAAAATGGGGCTGTATTGCACTCCTGAAAGGCTGCCGTGCATTACTGCTGGGTCACAAATCGTACAGTCCTGTTACAAAAGTGGTTGTCGGAACTGGCCACATGGATGTTCTTACCTCAATCCAGTTCCAGGAGGAAACTGCTGCTGCTGCTGCCGCTCTTTCCTCCCCTGGTCCCAAAGCCCCAGAGGCAAACTCCCCCACCTTCCTCTGCTCTTTTGAGCCCCCTGTGTTGCTGTGCTCAGTGCAATACAATTTAACAATACTGGTTTTCTAAAACTCAACCGTTTCCTTGATAAATTTTAATCCATATATTGACGTCGCTAAATCCTCCTCCTTGCCTTTTAAGAGTTTCAAAGTCACTGTCTCTGAAACGCTGATCGCTTGTAACAGGAATGTACATTTGCACCACAGTGACCCCTTCTGGCAGAATCAGGCAATAGGCAGCCCTCAGAGAGCAGAGCCAGCCAGGCCCACAGTCTCGTGCCTCCGAGGAATAACACGTGAAGCAAATGTGAACTTCCTACTAGCAAGGCTCTCCAACTGGGCTGCTGAGACCTCAGAGAGGGGGTACAAAGTTCTCCCCACCAGTATCCAAAGTCTAGGTTGAATATCCCCAGTAGAGAACCTTTACTCATCTTTGTTAGCCATCTGGGGGTGACCCCATCCCTGCAGCACCAGCATCCCAGCCTGATTTGGGAAACTCAGGAAAACTTGCTGCTTTGTTTTAATAATTTTTCCCAGGGTGGTTTCAGGATCTGAACCAGCAGAGACTTCTGGGCTCCCAGCTTAGGCTCAGAGCTGACCCATTTCTCTGCCCAAGCATCCAAGCAATTGCTTGGACTGGCTTAGCAAGGAAAGCATCAATCCGCTGCAGAGGCATAATGCATTTCTGGCCAGCATGCACATAGGAAGCAATGGGCATCAGCTTCTAGTCCCTACACTGCTGCTGGACAGGTTTTGACCTGATCCCACTCAGCTTGGATGTGGCTGGGGGCTGCGAGAAGCACCATGGATATACATGGCATGGGGCAGCAAAATAACCCAAACAAGCCCTGGCTGAGAGCCACATCAGAGCAGCAAGCCCTTGGGAAAGAGTTAGAGAGAAAAAATAAAGCCCTAAGAAATCCTACAAGGATGGTGTCTGACATCCCCAGGCGTTTGGGGTCATTTTTGTAATGCTTACAACCACAAGCAGTGATGTTTGTCCTTCGAGATTCTGCACAAACACACAATTTACTGTGGGGCTAAGAATTTGGCATCCAGATTTCATTTGTTTTAAGAAAAACAAGGGTCTAGACCTGATGTCTATGAAGATAAGACTGCAAGCTAGAGGGGGGCTGAACGATTTCCAAAAGTCAGGGGCCAAGTGGGGAAAAATTAACAAGGTGGCTATGGTAAATGGATGCTATGGGTTATGAGACACAAGGCAGGAAAAGGCTCAGTGTGGCATTTTCATCCAGGCTAATCTTGGGAGAGCCTGAACTTCATAACGAGCTCTGTGACTTTTCTCGCAAGACAAGCTGGGTGATGGAGCATTTCACTGGGGATCCTGTACAAACCATGGCCTGGGTCACCTATACTTGTGCATCAGTTAGCAACCTGGCCATCCCAAATCTAACATCACAGAAGAAGTTCATTCTGCTGCCTAAATGCAATGCCTCATAGTCTGTTCAGCAGCCACTCACCAAGCGTAGAGAAACCGAGTCATGCCCGTGGCCTATATGGGCACCGTTACCTGTGACCTTCCAGGTCGCAAATGGAGGGAAGACTGCAGGTGTGCCTTTCCTAGCACAAGGAGGAGGATGAGCAGCAGCAACAGGCGGGCACCAATTCCAAAACAGCACTGCAGATGGAGCAGAAGCATTTGATTTATTTCTTGCTTCTCAGCTAAAACCCTTTTTATTGCTTCATTATCAAACGGCCCACATTTTCCTCCACACCAAGAAAGTGCAACAGTGCTGGTGGAATCAACAGCTGCCTGAACAGGACTCAGGGAGCGAGGCTGGAGGAGGTTTCTCTATGCTGAATTCTCTCCATACCAGCCAGGCCATCTTCGGCTCAGCCCTTCTCCTCTATTGACTCCGCTTCTGTTCTCTTTAGAAGTCTCAGGAGGAGTCTGAGAGGCTGGTCCACAGAAGAACCCCAAGACAAAGGCTCCAAGTGGAGGGAGTCAGCCCCAGACCACCCATCTAACTAAAGTGTCCCCACCCAAGAAAAAACCCATATAGTTTTTCAGACTGTTACACAGGAAGGCGGGTTAGGCTGGAAACAAGGGATGGATCAGGAGCAGTCCATGTGAGAGACACAAGAGGAATCCTGGCTTACTACTGGTTCTATTTTGGGAAGAACATATTGGAACCAAACCAAAGTTGATCCAATCCAGCTTTCTGTCAACAGCAGTGGCCACTCCAACACCTCTGGGAACCCCACAAGCAGGACCTGTTGGTAACATCCTTTGCCCAGCATTTGATATCCAGGGATATACTGCCTCTGTAGAAGAGTTTTTATAGGATGGGCAACTTGGAGACCCTGATCAGTTCGAGTCCTGGTCAACACTATGAATTCTAGCTTAACACAGTTGACAAGCTGAAGTCTTTCAAGGTGCTTGGTTTTGATCTAGAAATTCAATATAAGGGTCAATGGCCTGCAGGAGGTGAAGTAAAGGAGGCAGGCAAGAAGGCTGGTGGTCAGATTGGTGAGCTGCAGAGCCAGTGAAACTGTCTGATGCCAGCTGAGTCTTCATCCAAAAGTCAAGTTTCTCAGAGGAAAGAGCCAAGCTTTATAGGTCCGGGTGGAATCCTATTGGCTCCATGCGTCACCTGACCCCTGTCAAGCAAGTCATCGCATTACAACCATCTGCCCATCTGCACCAGGGATGTCAAAGCACAGCACAAAAGAGGTCATTAGATCTTTCCTCCAAGGGTACAGAGAATTGGGTGCCTTGGTTCCTCTGATAACAACTTTAATTTAAAGTCCACCTTTCTCACTGGGACTAAAAGCAGATTACAAGTATGATATTAAAAAAAATCCCCATCAATCAATACAAAATATAATAACATCAGTCAATCTAGAAACAGATTACAAGATGTGATGATAACATTTGAATCTAACAGCAAAGCTTCCTAGTAAAATAGGATTGTAGGATGGGATTGTAAAACAGGGGAAAAGAAAACAACAACATATGCAAAACGTTATCTGTAGAACATCTGGTTCAAGACAGTCTTACAGTTGGGCCAGCCAAGGTACTTCCCATAAATATGAAAGACTGTAAAGCGATATAAGGGAGGAGGTGGTCGCTGAAGCGTTTACAGATGGTAAACTGAGGCTATGTGCCTGACTTTCCTGAGGCTGCTTTCATACTCCATCATGTGACTCACCCCAGACTCCATCAGAAGATGACCCTTCTGGCAGTGGCAGGACCCTCTGCCCTCCATGTCCACATTCCCCATGGCCTTCTCAGAGGAAAAAGAATTACCAGAGACCAAACCAGGAAGTAGAGCAGAACACCTGCAGCTGTTCCTGCTGTACAAGGTTCCTGCTGGAGAAGGAGCAAACTAAGGCCCCAAAGAGTGGCAACCCACAATGCTACTATACTCTCCTTCAACTGTACTTGAGGGGTGGAGCTTCTGCAGTCATCAGGCCCAATTTGGAGATATTAGGAAGGAAGGAAAGACTCCATTGGGTTCCCGTCCTCTGAGGAGCTCTCCAAGGTCCTGCAGAACAAGCAGCTGTAATTTGCCACCAGCTGTTGATGGTATTCTGCTCCAAGCCATTTAAAGCCCAGACTTCGCTCAGGACAATGTGAATGGCTGGCTGGGATGTGATCCCAGGTCTCCAAGGCCCAAGGCCAAGACAGGCAAGCCCTGGGGAGTGACAGCATTCAGCCTTTTGTTCTCCTCCTGCTGCAAAAGGGCACCAAGCTGCTTTGCTTCAGAGGTGTTTAGATCTTCCCGGATGCACAGAGCTCCTGGCAGCCTCTGTGCAGATCAATGCTGGTTCTACAGATCCTCTCTCCTTCCCTCCCTTCACTTCTCCCCCGCCCCCACATGCACACACATTCCTTTTTGTTCTTCTTCCTCTCCTCCCCACCTTTGTTTCCCCAACTCCTTTTATCTTTGTTGCTGACAAAGGAAGATATTCACACCCTGCTCACAGCTTCAGCCTCTGGCTGTTCTGGGTGGATTTGCAGGGAAAGGACAATCTGTGTCATCCACAGGGGAGGAGAGGCCTGACAGAAAGCAACACAGAAGGAAGGTCAGCCTCCGGACTTGGAAGGAAAGATGCTGGAAAGGACCGTGCTTGGCTCCACTGGAGCAGTTTGCTGCTAGGGTGCAGTGCAGCAGCCTCCCACACTGGTGGCCACATAAAGAGGCTTCTGGATTTTAAAATGCGGCTTTCCCACCATGGTCCCTTGACCTTTGAATGCCTGGAACAGGGGGCCCACTCCCATATAGTCTTCCTAAGCCCCCAGGTACAGAATGAAAAGAAAGGACACCATGGTTCATACATACACATATACAAGATTCAGGGCAGCTTTGCTGTTGGCTGAAAAGGGGTTGCTGTGTTATGCTGTTGTGGTAAAATAAAACAGAAGTCCAGTGGCATCTCTAATAGATGTTGTTGAACATTTATTTCAATATGTTTTTTGTGAGTCACAGCTCACTTCTTCAGAGCTGTGAAGGGGACTTCATACTGTGAATTCTTCTTATGGGGAAGGGAGGGTGAGATGAGGCAGAGAGACATGGTGTGAACTCAGTCAAGAATCTTTCAAGTATAAATTCTCTATGTTCCAACAGGTCAGGGTAAATAACTACTCAAGGGGAAGTACTCTAAAGATTAAGTGAAAATTAATGGATACCAGTATAAGCTTTATAATCTGGTAAAACATTTTAGAAACAGCCAGTTAAGATTTTTTAAAAACAGGTCCTGTAGAGCTATTAGAGACTATCATAAGCAAGGAAATCCAAGTCTCTGTTTAAACCAGGATGACACATACTGTTCAATTCCTTGATGAGTTCTAATTCAGCACTTTCACACTGTATATTCCCCTATGAAATGTTTTTGTTTAGAACTGGACTTTCATGTCTGTAATAGTATGTCCACTAGTTCTGGAAGTTGTGATTTCTTATGCCTGATGTAAGTTAATTGATTGTCTCATACAGAGACCAACACATTTTTCCAGTGTAGATAGTGAAAGGGAATTGTGGGCACATGATAGCATATATTGAATTGCACACCATCCCCTTGGAAGTTTTTTCCATAAAAATTCCCAGTATATGAAGAAGTGAGCTCTGACTTGTGAAAGCTCATATCGAAATAAATGTTGTCAGTCTTCAAGGTGCCACTAGACTACAGTTTTATTCAGCTTTTCTAGGGCAAGGTCCTGATGAGCCGAAAGTATAGAAACTGGGGTTTGTTCCATCTGCTTCTTTATAGATATATAGTCTCTATTAGTAGAAACCAATCAGGCACAGAATGGCACAGCACATCTCCCCCAAATGAGTCACAGCACCAACGTCTGAGTCCAAAGCCAGACAGGGAATCCCCAAAGGGAATCGATTGAACCCTACCCAGAAGCCCAATTCAGTTTCCTTCTGGTTTAATAGTCTTCCTCCAGCAAATTAGGACTACACGCATGATGTTATTTTAAAAAACTGAAAGTTGAATTTTGCAGGCTAGCAAAGCCTCAGTTAGGCACCAGAGTGGGCTTGCAGCAGACAAAACACACGTATCTCTGACATGTTTTCAGCAAATGTGAACTGGGTTAGCAGTCATTCCCTCTCTTCAGGAAACTATAGTTCTTTAAGGAGGGCTAGGGAAAGCTGCCAGAGAAGTCTCTCAAAGTACAGTCCCCTAGATTCTTTGGGAGGAAACTCTGTCAGTTAAAGTGACAGGAAACCAGTTTAAATTAGTACTTTGAGATCACACATGGAGATCAGAGGTCTCTCTGTTGCCTTTGTCCTGGATTTCCAAACCCATTGTGTCTGAAATTCTTAGATGGCTGTTCTGTTTTGTCCAGGGAATGTGTGTGCATGTGTCTAGTGCGTGTGTATGTACAAGATTTATATCTTCACAGCTCTAACTCTTATACAACAACAAACTTCTGTCTGAGTATCTGTCTCACTCTGGGAATATACTTGTCAGTCTATCTGTCACGGAAACCATTCCCTCCCCCCTTCCCTGGCTGGCTTTGAGACTCTGTAATTCTGCAATGCCAGGCACTGTAAATTTATGTGTGGGTAATAACCAGATATTGCAGCGAACAAACAGAAAAGTGAAATTTCTCTCCAAGGGGCCTTTTAGTTTTTCCTCTGACTCACCCAGGTAGTGATGAAGTGCCTGGAGCCATGAGAGCTGACTGGACTGGAGAATTCCCAGGCAACTTGGCAGCTGTAGGATCTCTCCTTTTCTGGAAGAACCTACCCATGTACTCGGATCATCTAGGGAGATGAGGGTTGCTGGTTCCCAGGCATGGAGCTGAAGTTTCATCATTTCAGCAGAATGGGTCTCCAGAAGGAGACAGTTCTCAGGGTAAAGCATCAGAACTGATGTGCTTAGCTCAAGGGCTACTGCAGTGTGTGCAGTTGTCCTGAAGGTAGTGTGCCTGAGGTGGGCAACCTAGCTCTGGCAATCAGCAGGAGCTTTAAGTGGCAGGAGGGCATGCAAATCAGTGGCACATCAATGCCATGTGGCACATCAATGCCATCACTTCTGGCACAAATCTGGCATCATGTCAGCATGACACTCTAGGAGTTCCCCCAAAACTCTATGATAAACCATCAAGTATAATAAAACCATAGAGTTTAGAGGCATCCTAAAGCATCACACTGACATGATGATGTCACTTTCAGGTTCGTACCACAAGTGACACCACAGTGTTGGTGCATCGCTTCCCCCCCCCCGATTTCCCCCCAAGCCAAGACAGCAAACCAAGGCTGCCTGGTAGCAGGTCTCCCACCATAGCAGGATACTGGTTGCCTTACTTGTGCCCCCTTCCTTCTTCCTCAAAGCCAAGATCCTGGCTCTCCGCGACCACACTGGAGCAGAAGATGCATCAGAAGAATCCAGAAGGCATCACCTTTGCACCTGCAGGGCAGACCCATTTGGAAACAGCTGCCTCTGTCACTGGAGAATACTTGGCTTGGAACCTCCTAACATTGAAACTATCCAATGTTTAAAACTGGACTCAGTACCATCACCTATTTTGAAAACTCCCCAAATGTCCACAGATTCAACAAGGCTGAGGAACAATGGATCAGAATGTTGGCTTCTCAACTGGGAAACTGAGGTTCAGATCCTTATTCTGCCATGAAGCTTCTGGGATGCCTTTGGACCAGTCAGTATCTCTCAGCCAAACCTACCTCATAGTGCTCTCATGAGGGGTGGGGGGACTCACTGCAAAGAACTGCTAGCAGGTACCTGGCAACATTGTTTTCAGAAAGCTGGGAGCAGCATAAAACCAATATTTAAACTGAACTGGGAACATTTTTTGGTATTCTGTCTCCTCTATCTTTTTCCTCAGGATGTATTTCTTTTGGTGCGTGCTGATCACTACTGCTGTAATAAATCCCTGCACCTTTCCCAAAGATCTACTTTTCTAATGCCATATTGTTGATATATGTCTGTCACTTCCTTCCCCTTTGAGAATCTGTGGATAACGGCCCGACATTTTACCTTCCATTCTAGGCACAATGCTATCGGGAACATTTATGATATTTTCTCTCAGCTACGGAGTTCTAGGGTCCTGGGGAGGGCCTTATCAGCTCTTCCAGTGGCCTGCAAGAAAAAGATTGCCTTTGCCGCAGGAGCAATTCCACATTTGTGAACTGCTTCCGCCTGAGCCAAATGGTACAGATTTCGGACTCAGCCCCATGGCGCTTGGGTCCCATGGCAACTGTAGCTATCAGTCAGCCTTTGTCAGGACCACAGACAAGCTAGGGACCGGGGCCTCATTTGTCAAGCCACTGAAAGGCATGGATCTGCCAGTGCACTCTTTACAGACTGAGAGGGAAATTCGGCTAGAAGAGGAGAAGGAATTTTCCGTTAGACAAAGAACATTTCCGAAGCCAGTAGTAGCCCAGTTTGCAAGACTAACATTTATATATATGGAGGAACATGGAGGTTCTGTTGAGCTTTAATGGTTAATAGCCGTGGAAAAACCATCCTCCAAGAACTGGTCTAATCTCATTTTCAAGGTATCCAAGCCCACTGGTTCAGCTCATATCTGGTCTGCCAGTTGCAACCAGAAGCTGGTTTTTCAATGATTTCTGGGACTGTTCATCAACCCATTCACGGCTGTTTCATAGGCTGCTTCACTGTACTACTTCCTAAGCAGGCAGTACCATACAACTGGCTTTTTGTGCATGTGCATTCTCACTCAGCTCAATATAGTTCTACTCCCTACCCCCATCCTAGCTGCATGACTGCTCTCCTCAGCAGGCAATTGCATAAGTAGACATATAAATCAGTCATGCTGTGTTTTAATAAAATTCTTCCCTTCAGTTTTCATCTGAGTAGTCCCTTGCGACAGTAGTGTCTGCTGATAGGTTTGAATCAGCAGCATCTTTGCACATGCACAGTTTTACAAAGGAACAGTGCAAACCTGTTCTATGCATGTTCTCATCTGTTGAGCTCACCTTCACACACAGTAAGTTGAGCTGTCAAACATGTTGCATCCTCAGGGCCAGCGCTATATCCTGTGGCAGTGAATTCCACATATCAACACAAAGCTTGTCAGAGAGTTCAGCAAATTTAATGCTTTGCCTCAAAATAAATTGGACTTGTGAAGAGTGGGTTTCTGGGTATGTGCAGAGTTCTTCCTTGCCTGAATTTCTGCCCCACAACTTCCAAAGAATCTGCTGATCCAACTATGGCTGAAACCTATGGAAAAAGCCACCACCTTAGTTATTCACTGATGACACCCTTTCATCTTCGCATTCAAAGAATCACACATCTTCAGTTTTATTTGAAGACCAAGCCAAGTATTCATGAACCAAAGCAAGCCATAAGTAGGCTTGTGTGAAAGATCCCAAAGGCACAATATTATAATCAGACCATCACAAAGGGTGTTTTCTAATAAAAGCGAAATAAGAAAGTGCATGACATTTATATGCAAACCCCAGAATATTTCTTTTAAAGAAAGAGCAAAAGATGTTCAAAATTAATCAGATGGAGACTTCTGATGCTGACTGGGGTTAAGTCTGAAAGCCAGGCAGAGCACAAAGTTGACTTGTGGTTCCAGTGTTCGTCTGATCAAGCCATTTTCAAAAATGGGATCAGAAACATGCTCCCTCAGAACAAAAGCCTGACAAGAAAGAGGAACTCAAGGCCTCTCTGCTGTGCTAGCCTCGAGAGCACACCTCAAGAGGTCAGAAAAGCTCATGATCAAAACATCCAGCACTTATTTAAACCTTCCTGAAGGACTGAAAACTGCAGGCGGGACTGGCTGGGAGGACTTATCCTTAGCCAATGAAAGCAGCAGTTAAAGGCTGCTGATTACAACAAGTATTCAAATCAGGTTTTGAAACTTGATGCAATGAGGGTATCCTTTGACTCAAGTCCCTGAGATAGTGTTGCCAGCCTCCAAGTGGGGCCTGGAGATCTCCCAGAACTGATCTCCAAACTAGAGAGTTCAGTCTCCTTGGAGAAAATGGCTGCTTTGGTGGTTGGACTCTATGACTGAAGTCCCTTCCCTCCCCAACCCTACCCTTCCAAGGCTCCACCTCTGAAATCTCAAGGAATTTCCTGCCTCAGAACCGGCAATCCTACCTTGAGAAATGCTGAGCCTTCAAGAGGGAGTGAGGCCATTTCACATTCCGCAATCAGAGTGATTTGGATGAGAAGAAATGAGAAATTTTGCTGTTAATTGAGGTAGCTGATATAAAAGACATTCTACATTCACACATTCCTCACAAGCTGGCAGTTTAGGCCTGTAAACAAAATGGAGTTGTGTCATGTGGGATGCCCAAACTGTAAATCAGATAACAGAAACTACAGTTCATCACAGGAAGGACCCCTCGTTTAAGGTGAGGGCCCCATGGGTCCAGTCATGAAGTCATCAGAAGAATGCCAGAGCCTAGAGATTTCTGGGGAAGGGGAGTTCCAATCTGTAATGTATCCAGTTGTTCATGGATTAATGTTGGACAAAATTGCTGTGTGTTTGTACTTTTCTAGTTGTGCAAGTCAGCTTTTAGAAGGTAACCCCCCTAGGCATATATTTATTTATTCAAAATGTTTATATCTCACTTTTCAGTTATGACTTTTGAAGCAGAATAACACTTTTCTTTTGTACAGGAACTCCGTGCGATGGGGACTAATATTAAATAGTAGCAGACAACATAGGAGGACTTAGAACTCAGTTTTAATACTGGATTGATGTTTATACACAAACTTCTCGCCCCTTCCCAAGTCCAATTCTTTGGTTAATGTTTCAGGCTTTACTTAAGGAGTCCCTTCCAGCAGGGATGGGGGGAATCAAAACGGATGAACTGGAGGTCAGAATAGCTCATTCAGCCATTTGACAACAAGTCAATGGTGCTGATTAATTAACTCTTAATGAGCTGATCCAAGCACAAGGAAAGAGAAAAACACTCTTGCAGGGCCTCACTGTTCCAGAAGGGCTGCCAATTGTCAACTGGCAACATTTATCCCAATGATAGCATTACCCAAGGCAAAAGAGGCCACCCAGCCATGAGCCAAATTGCAGGGGTGCCTTAAAGGATGGATCTGGAGCACAGTCATATTCCTGAGACACTCTGTTGCCAACTCCAGCTTGGGGAATTCCTGAGGATTTGGGGGGGGGGGTGCCTGGGGAGGGAGGAGATGGGTCGGAGGGAGGGACCTCAGTGGGAGTGTGATGCCATAGAGCCCGCCCTCTGAAGCTGTGATTTCCTCCAGGGCAACTGATCACTGTAGTTCAGATGGAATTCTGGGTGAACAGGCCCTGCCTAATAACCCTGTGAGACACACAGCTTGGCTCTTCAAAAAGAGAAGAGTAGCTAGTTTCTCAACCTCATCACTGTAAAGATAAGGTGAGTTTCATTTTTATCCAGGTCTTCTCCCCAGTAGCTTAGGGTAGCATCTATGCTTCCTCTTCCCCCCCCCCAACCCTGTTTCATCCACAGAACAGTCCTGCAAGATTGGTTATGCTAACAAAAGATGAGAGGTCCAAGCAGCAAAAGAGTCTTGTGGTTCCTTTATTAATGGTTGATCAGGGTTCTGACCCCAGGTCTCCCCACTCATGGTCCAAGAGTTAATCTCCTGCCTCTCACATGGAACTGGCAAAAGTCCTGGAACCCACTGCTGAATGCTCAGAGGCGTGTAGCTCCAACAGTCTCGAGCAATACTCACAAGCTCCTCTGGTGAGCCAGAGCTCTAAAACTGTACCCATCAGTGCTCCATTACTCCCATTGCAGTGCGAACAAGGAAAACACAGCAAAGGGAAGCTACAATTAAGATTGCCAGTTGTCACAGCTGAACCTGAAGTTTCTTCATTTCTGCCTCGTTTTTCTCACGGTCTCTAGAGAAAGCAGGATACTTTCGGCATCAAGAGCCAGAATCAAGGGAAAGAGAAACTTCCTTCTTAACATGATGGGAACTGTTGGTAGTAGCTGCATGCCTCTAGACTCTTGAGGCACCAAGCATAGCCACACTCTTCTCCTGACTCACCAGGTGCCCCCTCCAGACTATGGTGAACTTGGCTTCATCCACCCCTACTTGCTTGGCATCTCCCCATTAGTTCCCTATTTTTTTGCCCCATGCATCTCATTTTCTAAATATTCCCAGGTGCCATGGCAAAAGGGTTCCTCCCCCATGTTAGAAGAAACCAGGCAATGCACCAGAGGGCAAGTGAGGGAGCAAACAGCAGCAGCAATGTTGCGAGGGTGGCAACAACAGGATTGTCTGCAAATGCCTGTAGTTACCAGTTGTGACAGCTGCTGTTACAGCCACTCAATGGCCCCTGAACATGTGGGGAGCTCATTAGCAGGCTGCTGCAGAATCTGGGCCTTGGAGACATCCTGAGTCTTAGAAGAACCATCTGCACATTGTTTTCCTGAAGTATGAACCTGGTTCCACCCATTTTCCTTCCCCGTGAGCGGAGCAAGAGCTGAGTGAGCTTTATGAGCCTGGCAGGTTTATACACTCTGCCTGTTGCATCCCCCATTCCGCTTTACTGACTGGTAAAGGAAGTGACAGGCCTTGGAGTTAGAAGAGTCAATGGTGTCTGGTGCGATTAATTTGATCTTGTCGCTTCCTTCCTGCGGCTCTTGTGGACAAGCGAGAGATGATACTCCGAGGGAGGAAGGCCGTTCGTGTGCATCCTAGACGTTTGCAACATACTTTCTCCATGGGCCACTCATTGGTGTGGCGACAGAGACAGCAGATGCCAGAACACCTCTCAAGATATGGCTCCTATGGGGCTCTTCCTCTCCCTGAAAAGGGCTGGCTAACAATGCTGTGGGGTACCATTGGGTTACCTGAGGCACCATAGATGAGACCAGATGTGGTAGAGGGGCCCAGATGGGAATCTCACCTCTGCTGTATGGTAGGATTGCCAAGTCTCACTCTCAAGGTCATAATCCTCATCTTGGGGTCTCCAGGAGAAGGAATGCAATGTCAAGTTGAGGAGCAAGGAGTCTAGCTACGTTTCTCTGGGCCCATCCTCTCGCCTTCCAGAGCTTAAAGAACCCCAGTACCACAGCATGTTCCTTGGGTCACCTTCTCTGTCTTCATGTGGGACAGAGTGTACTGTGTTGTGGGAATGACACAACTGAAAACCCTATGAAGTCCAGGCAAAAACTTAAAACTTGGGGGCGTGTTATTTATTTAGATATTTGTAACCTGGTTTTCTCACCAATGGAGTTCCAACACTGTGCTCCCCTACATTTAATCCTACAACAACAACAACTTTGTGAAGGAGACTGAGAGAGCGACTGGCCCAAAGTTAGCCAGTAAACTTTCATGGCAGAGTGGGGATTTGAATCTGGGTCTCCCAGATGGAAGTTTGATACTCTAGCCCTATGCACCATAATGGTTCCCTCATGTCTACGTATCTGTCTAGCTCGAGTAGGGCCTTAGCCCCCCTCCAGAGTTCTTCCAGGTTATTGACACAAACGGTCTGAACTGAGAAGCAATCTGACTCAGCTGGCTACAAGTGTTGTAACTACTATAAAAAGCCGCAAATTAAAATGCTGAAAAATGTAATAAGACAATGGAATGACTGCTGTTTCCTGCTTCTTCTTACTCTTGGAATCATAGACTCATAGAATCATAGAGTTGGAATGGACCTCCAGGGTCATCTAGTTCAAACCCCCTGCACGATGCAGACAATTCACAAATACCCCCACCTCCAGTGACCTCTGTTCCATGCCCAGAAGGGGGGGGATCCTCCAGGGTCCCTAGCCAAACTGGCCTGGAGAAAAATTGTTTCCTGAACCCAAAATGGTGATCGGCATTTCCCTGGGCGTGTAAGAAAGGGCCACAAGAACTAAGCACTGAGGTGACCCTTCCTTCCCTCCCTTCTCATGATCTTCCTAATCAGCATCACTGTCAGATGGCCATCTAGCCACTGTTTGACAACCTCCAAAGAAGGAGAGCCCACCACCTCCCGAGGACGCCTGTGTAGCTAGATTATCAGAACTTCTCTTTATTTAGTAATGTAACTTACTAAGTAAATACTTCCTTCTCTTTAACTGGCTATGCCCCCCATCATGGTTCTTTATGAACAAAAAAAACCTCTGCCAACAAAAATTACCCACCCCAGATAGAGATGCCAACCTTCAGGTGGGACCTGGGGATCTCCTGAATTAGAGTTCATCTCCAGACTAAAAAGATCAGATCCCCTGGAGAAAATGGATGCTTTGGAGGGTGGGCTCTGCGGCATTGTACCCCACTGAGGGCCCTGTCCTCCCCAGGCTCCATACCAAAATCTCCAGGAATTTCCCAACATGGATCTGGAAACCCTACTCCCCATCCCCCCCCCAGTGGCCACAGGGGTACCTGGCGATCCTAACCCCAGAACATCCCTTTCAAAAGTTTTCAGTCACCATCCAACTGAAACACTGACAAGCAGGCCTAAAATGCATCCTGAGCTTAATGTGAATTGAACATACAAAGTGCACAAGCATTCTTGGGGGGGGGGGCTGGAAGTTTTTATTTTATTTATTGGGATTTTTACCCTGCCCTCCCTGCGAAACAGGCTCAGGGCGGCTTACAAGGGGCAAAGTCCATATAAAACAGGATAAAAGCAATAAAAACATTAATAACAATTAATCACAAACAACAATAATACTCAACTGAAAGCAGGACGGTCCCTGAATATATGCAGTTATGGTAAACAGACAGTTCTCCGGGGATGATGTTGTCCTATAGCTGATCCCAAGCAAGTAAGTCCGGTGATATCAGTCGCACAAAATTGTGGCAGATCTTCCCGGGTCATCCTTAACCCCAATGTTGTCCACATCATTGGTGGTGGTGGTGGTAGTGGCGGCCCCTATGTGAAAGCCTGGCGGAAGAGCTCCGTCTTGCAGGCCCTGCGGAATTGCATAAGATCCCACAGGTCCCTGATCTCCTCCGGGAGCTCGTTCCACCAGGGAGGGCCACCACCGAAAAGGACCTGGCCCTAGTCCCGGCAAGCCTTGCCTCCCAGGGGCCTGGAACCACCAGGCGATGTTGTGCCCCGGCCCGAACTGAAGTGCTCTTGGCGGTATATGTGGGGAAAGGCAGTCCCTCAGGTAAGTTGGACCCTGGCCATATAGGGCTTTAAAGGTAAGCAGCAGCACTTTGAAACAGATTTGGTGTGCTATTGGCAGCCAGTGTAGCGCTTTCATCCCAGGCTGGATGTGCTCCCACTTGGGATGTGCTCCCTCCAGATCCTATTCCTTAATCAAAGTAGCTTGAGATTCAAAACTTAGACCTCAAAATCTAGCTGTTTCTTCCCAGCATGCCAGGCGTTAAAAGACAAGCTGAAGTGGGGGGGAGTCCTTCTGGTGAAGTATTTGAACTGGTTTTATCTATTCTTTGGGAATAATCTTCATTATGAATTCAGCTCTTCTTTCTGCTCCTGAATGGTGCACAAATTGGTCTTGATTTCTTGAACTGCTGTTGTTATTCTTAAGTATCCGCCAAACAATAATGTTCAGATTTAAATTGTAAGCCTCTCACCCACTTAGGGACGCGACACACACTATTGTTTCTCTTTCCCAGCCTATTTAGCTGGAACGGTGGGACTGGGATCTGAAACATGCAGAGCAGAACAAATTAGTTCCACTAGATTAAAAACAGGTGGGTGGCTTGTCTGGGCTCATACGAGGGAAGTGTGGACACCCCCAACCCACTGAGATGTTGTGCTAGTTTTATCAAAACTCCTTTCGCTTCCCTTAAAATTCCTTGGATGTGTCCCCAGGACAGAAGCCTCCAAATCAGCTGCAAACCTGTATTGAGCCAGTTTGGTGTAGTGGTTAAGTGCGTGGACTCTAATCTGGGAGAACCGGGTTTGATTCCCCACTCCTCCATTTGCACCTGGCTGGATGACCTTGGGCAAGCCATAGTTCTGATAAGAGCTGTTCTTGAAAAAGAGCAGTTTCTGTCAAGAGCTCTCTCAGCCCCACTTACCTCACAGGGTGTCTGTTGTGGGAAGGGGAAGGGAAAGGAGTTTGTAAGCCGCTCTGAGACACCTTTGGGTAGTGAAGGGCGGGGTATAAATCCAATCTCTTCTTCTCTTCTTCTTCTATTCCAGCAGCGATTTAAACTAACTCTGGTCCCTGTAGGAGAACTGGGAAAGATGTAGGTAGCTAAAGGCTCATCGAAGGCAAAGGAGAAAGCAGGAGAGGCCTCCTAGTGGGGTGGCCAACTTCAGGCTGGAAAATTCCTGGAGATTTGGAGGGAAGGGACCTCAGCAGGCTATAACGCCATAGAGTCCACTCTCCAAGCAGCCATTTTCGCTGGAGGAACTGCTGTCTGGAGATCAGCTGAAATTCTGGGAGATCTCCAGGTCCCACCTGGAGGTCAGCAACCCTCCCCCTAGCAGTGGTAATGCTTCAATACTTTCTGGATGACCTTACAGCCACTCCTAGACAAGGAAATGGGCATTGCTTGGGAGCCAGCACAGTGTCATGGTTAGAAGGCCAGCCTAGGATATGGAAGACCCAGGTCTGGATCCCACGTCTTCCATGGAAGCTTCCTCGGTGAACCTGGGCCAGTCACCCACTTAGCCTAACCAACCTCAAAGGGGACAGAATGGAGGAGGAAAGAACGGTATTCTAAGCCACTCTGAGTCCCCATTGGGAGGACTGTGCAGTATAAATAAATGAAAGCCAGAAGAAGGGGCTAAGAAGGAGTTCCCTGGAGCTTTGCCCTGCAGTGAGCAGAGAACCAGGGAGAAGGAGAACAAATGTGATCGTACCTCTTCCCTCTGCCAGGGGACACTGGAAATCATCATGGGAGCCAGAGAGCCAGGCGGCTGCTGCCTGTCCTCCCAAAACTCCAGTCTTTCCCTACCCCCATAGTCTTTCTGCTTGGCTCACCAAGAGGAAAACTGTTGGCTCCCGACAGGAAGCCTACAACGTGGATTTCTATTTCTTGTGAGTCCCAGAGATGGCCGTGTGCAGAATTTAGTCTGAAAAATTGCTTTCATCACTCTGCAACTTCTTTTGCTTCCTGTGGAATTGCACAGTTGCAGAAAGTTTAGCTTCTCCTCTGAGCTTAACTTTGGCATCACTGGCCTTAAAGATCAACGCCACAACAGGCTGTGTATCTTGAGATCTTGCATATCTGGAGACTGAGCCCTACGAGGAAAGACTAAGGGCCTTGGGAATGCTTAGCTTGGAGAAGAGGAGACTGAGGGGGGTCATGATTGCTCTCTTTAAATATTTGAAAGGCTGTCATTTGGAGGAGGGCAAGGAGCTGTTCCAGTTGGCAGCAAAGGATAGGACCCGAAGCAACGGGTTTAAATTACATGCAGAAAGGTATCAGCTGGATATTAGGAAAAACTTTTTCACGGTCAGAGTGGTTCAGAAGTGGAATCAGCTGCCTAGGGAGGTGGTGAGCTCCCCTTCACTGACAGCTTTCAAGAAGAGGCTGGACGAGTATTTGTCAGAGATGCCTTAGGCTAGGTCTGCATTGGGCAGGGGGTTGGACTAGATGGTTTGTATGGCCCCTTCCAGCTCTATGATTCTATGAGATACTGAGACCAAAGCCCATGATTACCAGATGAACCTACCTTGATTGAACTTCCTCATATACATATGAAGCAAGTTTCTGGTCAGATCACCTTGACAGTTTTTGTCAAAATTCATCTTGAGCATTATGCCAAATGCCTGTGCAATAGTCATTGGTGATAGAGGACCAGGTCATGCACTGGTAATAACAAGTAAGCTCCAGCTTGTGCTACTTTTGCATTTGCACATCTCATGAACTAAATCTTTTCAATTAAAGGGGGAAAGTCACATTTGCCCTGGGTCACAGCTAGGTCACTTAACTGATCTATTTATCAAGCACAAACCATTTGCAGTTCATCCCTTGTTGCACCTGCACAGTCTGATTCATCCTTTAAATAGCCCTACAAAGAACACATTGCCTGCTTTGGGGGCTGCAAAGTCAGCAGCATCTATCCTGAAGTGATCTCAAGAACTGATCACAAGATTGGCTAGGTTCATTGGCAGACACTGAAGGCACACAGAGACATCAAAGTAAGAAGTCTCAATTAAAAAAAAATCTCAAATGGAATTTGTTTCTTTTAATTAAGTGCCTTTTAACAATTGGTATTGGTAGTGATGGCAGATGGAAGCAGTGGCGGCCAGAAAGCAGTTGTACTGGTGCAAACATATACATCCAAATTCATTCAGATGTATCAGAATAGCTCAGCAAATGATCAGATACCTGATCACAACCAGGGAGCAGGACACAAGCTGAACCAGAAGCTTATTGGGTACCCCTGCCCAGGACTACAGGGCACCTGACTTGCAGATACCCTTGGTTTATGATACAGGTCCACAGTGGCACCTACATCATCAGCATTCTTTTCCAAAGAAACTTTAGGCAAAGACTTCTCCAAAGTGATATGCCTCCGCTTTTTCTTGGTTTCTTGTTCTGTGGATCCAGTTTTCAACTCCTGAACTACTTATTTTGTCACTTTGTCAGTTATGTATTGTAACGTGCATATTTCTATCCTTGGAGAACACTGTGGCACATCCATATTTATTTCTGAAGTTGATGTAATTATTTGGAATTTAGAAATGTTTAGTGTTCAGGATTACCAACCCTCTCTCTACTGGCCTGACACAAGCCTGGGCCAAGTCCAATTGTTCGCTTCCCCAGCAGGCATGTGCAAAAACCTATTTCTCTCTCTCTCTCTCTCTCTCTCTCTCTCTCTCTCTCTCTCTCTCTCTCTCTCTCTCTCTCTCTCTCTCTCTCTCTCTCTCTCTCTCTCAGCACTAAAATTCATTTTGTTAGGATTTATTCATAGGGGGGTTTTATTCATAGATTATTCAATGCGTATTCATGTTGTGTTTGTTATGGAGCTATTTTCTACCTCCTTTTATGTAACCGCTGCATCTTGCATCTTGTTTATCTTTATCCAGATTTATTCCATGAAAAATTCTCGGCGTATCTGCCTTTCACTGAAGCATTAGGACAGTATCTCTCTCGTGATTTATCAATAGGCATACTCTGAACTTAGAGAATCTTGACAATGATTTTGACTACTATTCTTAACTCCTTGTCTACTGGTAACAGTTCACAAATTTTGCTTCTCACTGCTGGATGTTGGGCGCAAAAGCAACAGCCCTTCAAGGCAGCTGTCAGTTCTCTACTTCCCACAGCAACGGGGGAACTGCAGGCAGTGCAAACTGGGACTGCAAACACCATAGACCCAAGTGGTCCCTGTCCTAGAAGCTGGACGATCAAAGAAAGCCACTCATAGGCTGCTGCCATCAACATATTGCCCTTAACTCAGCTTCACTTCCTCTAGTTCAGGCATCACTGGGGAAAGTTGCAAGGCCAAACCTCTGGGCATCTGTCCTGCTTGCCTCCCCCCCACACACACATACACAAAGGTGGATTTCCCACCCTGTTTTGCTGAGCTTTCCAACCCCAAGAACTGTGGCATTGGCTTACTTCTGGGTTCCAAGCTCCATCCTGGCAGAGCTATTCCCACTGTAGCCTCACTTTGGCATTATTTAGATATGGGTACCTGTTGTTCACTAGATGCACCATCAGTTGGCAGATGGAGGTCCTCTTTCATTCAAATTCCAAGAACGCATTTGGAAATCTTCATCTCAGAAGCCAACATTTTGGAAATCTTCATCTCAGAAGCCAACATTTTGGAAATCTTCATCTCAGAAGCCAACATTTTGGAACCCCATCCAGTTCTGAGTGCATGCAAGGTTCGTTTTGGCTCTTAAGGCTTGGGAGGAGGGTTCAAAGACCAGAGAGACCCACTGTACATTAGTTTTCCCAGTCCCAAAAGACAAACCAAGAAGCATTTGGGGCACATGCCTCTGCACAACCTGAGCATTCAAAGTGTTTCCAAGAAAACTGTAGCAATTCTGTTGGATAATCCAAGGAGCTTTCCAGGAACAAAGACAATCTGGGGAGACCTTTCCTACAGCCAGGGCTATTTTGGGGCAGGAACACACAGGAATGGAGTTCTGGCTGGCTCCTGAGTTGGCCACACCCAGCAGGAACTCATCAGCATAATAGGCTACACCAAACAGCAGAAACTCATTAGGATTGGCTACATTAGGGGTGTGTGGCCTAACATGCAAAGGAGTTCCTGCTACAAAAAAGCCCTGCGTTTTGACAACAAAAAAGGTAAACAGAATAAGAAGCAAAAGGTGGGTGTGGCTGGATGACCACATTTCTGGTAACGGGGGGGCTAATATGCTAATAAGTGCTGCTGTCAGGGTGTGGCCTAATATGCTAATGAGTTCCTGTTGATGGGTGTGGCCTATTATGCTAATGAGTTCCTGCTGGGTTTTTCTACAAAAAGCCCTGCCTACAGCTTATTGCTCCACTTCGTTTTCACCCTTTTGAATGTCCACTAGCTAATGATCCGAGTCAGTTGCAGCAAAGGAGTGCTCATCAAGAGGAAAACATGGCAACCAGGAGCAGACAGGGAAACTGTTTTAGCAGGCTCTGTATTTAGTTATGAAATAAAATGTTAGGGCACGTTGGCATGGGTGGCTTTTAGAACCTTAGCTAACAGTCCCTACCCCTGGCAGCAGACAGACAGAAAGAGTTCCAGGTGTGAGGTTCTGAAAGCTACCAGCATATGAGAAGCTCACCCACATCCCACACAGCTCTCTTATCCTGATCTGGAGAACAAAATGATACACTGTTTGGGGCACTGGCACTGTTTGGGGCACTAGTATTATATTTTCGTGGACCCAAGAGTTTGATACTGGAACAGAAAACCAGGTTTCACAAGGTTCCAAAATCTGCTAAATTTTCAAAGTTCTATTATTTCAATGTTGCAATCCATGCTGAAGGAATCCCTCCCTTTTGAACTTCAAAACTTTCCATCGATGGAAATTTGCCTGGGACTGATCGATCAAATGAAGGTAATGTAAAATGTCCTAATACGTCATGCAGCCACCTCTTAGCATCTGTCACACGTGCACTGCTGGAAGATGAATGGCGTCCATGTGTAGTGTTGCTTGTTACCAGCGCTTTTGGCCTTTGGGCTAAGATCAAGTGTAGCTTGTAGCTTGTTATCAGCTCAGAGTATGGGTAGCTGCCATAGTGTGAATGAGCCAGTGCCATAGTGTGAGTGAGGCAGCCATTATTCTGACCAGCACCTCCTTTGGACAGAGCTCTTGAACAGAGGCCTTTCCAATCTTTCTAATCAACTAGTGAATCTTTTCAACAAAAGAGGTCAGGAACTGAACCCAGGACTTTCTGGGATTGACTACCATCGCAACATATTTGAGTGTCAAAAGCTGACGCCCAATATCCAATATTTTCCGAACATTCACACATCCAGAAAATGACTGGAGAACGAATCATCAAAATTCACAGAAGAGAATTTGAGGAGAGAAAAAATTTACCCTGTTCATCTCATTCAGATGGTAGACAGGTTTCCAGTTCAGCTCTCACATTCTCTCACTCTCCTGAATCCCTGCCCTCCGACACTTCAAGAAATGAAAATTGGAGCCCTGTAGTGAACTTGCAACACCTCTGCTTTTTCATCTAATCAGTGAACAGCAATTGAATGATTATGAGACACAAACACTTTCCGCATCCTCAGGAACAGCCTCTTAACTTTGTATGATGGGTAAAAAAAAATCTAATGATGCTTCCTTAGAGAGTGTGCTTTTCTGCAAATATTCTCTTGGCCAGGGCTTTCTAGATGTTGGTGGGCAGTTACTGGGAGTCTTGCCATCGCCAAAGCGCTCAAAAACGGTAATGGGACCGGTGCAGAGCTCAGGTGGTGCTCTTTGCTGCCCAGACACCTGCTCGAGGAATCCTGTTTTGGCCACTCGACTCTCTGTCCAATTAGCGCGCTGCATTAATCCAGACATAATGGGCGGCTCATTGCCAAACTGTACATGCCACAAACAGGCACTTGATGCTTAGGCATCAACAAGGCGCTCCGACTGTAATTGCATCCAACGTGATCGTTTGGCTTGTTTCATGATTAAAGTAAAGTGGCAGCACATGTAGGGCTAAATGAGGTGCCATCCAGAAACCTCGAATCAGCAGGCAAGGCGGCAGTCAACAGCTGCTCAGAGGACGGTTAACCTTCAGGAAAGACCAGCTCTGCTATGCAGTCTCTGCCAGACGTGCATTTTTCTAGTTATTCCCCAGCAACCCTGAGAGCAACACAGCAGCGGGGGGAACAGCTGCTGCAAGGAGCAAGGGGTGGGGCCTCCAGGCAGTCACGCTTACAATGATTTGCAGTGAAAAGCTTTAAGCTGTTATCACCTGGTGGCTACAAATACAGGAAAGGGGCATTCCCATCTCTCATACGTAGTGCTGGGCTTTAAACACTATTTTCAGCCAAGGTGACCTGGCGCAAAGGAGGACAGGACTCGGTGCCTTTAATAGGTGTGCGGTGTTCTCAGCAGCTACTGATTTTCTTGTCCTTGCATGACAGCTGCGCCTGCCAAATTTGGCTCTGGGTTGCTCCTCGGAGAATGACGGGGTCCCCATGGATGGCCTGCATCTTTGCAGAACTCTTTGCCTCAGAGACGCTGCCAGAGGCATCTGCAGAGTGGGACACAACAATGACAAGACTTTGAGCAGGCCCAGCGAGGGGTACCAGGGCTCAGGGTTTGACCCAAACGATCCGGCTGTGAGCATGCCTCTCAGCCTCCTCCCCCATCTCCTTTTTTCACATCTTGTTCCTCCATGTTTCTCAGTTATCATTCTCTCTTTTTGGTCATGGAGAATGATTGCTAGGTGGATGCAAGACAGGCACAATGGCCCTGTCACCAAAGCACTGAGACAAAGGGCAGCAGTTTTGACTCACAGATAAGAAGGTACACCCGATAAATCCCCGGGGGTGCCCATGTTCTTCTGTTGTGGCAAAATTAAAACAGAAGTCCAGTGGCACCTTAAAAGCTAACAAGATTTATCCCCGCACAAACTTTCATGAGTCAGACCTTGCTTCATCACATGCATGGAGGGCACTTTTATGAGCAAAGTTACTAAAGGAGGAGAAAAGGGGCTGTTGTAGCAGAAAGAGACCTGTTGTAAATCCTGTTGTATATCATTCATGGTGAACCCCTGTGAAAAGATCTGCCCCCTTTTGTAACTTTGGTTATAAAGGTGCCTGCAAACTAACTGTGCACTCTATGCATCTGAGGAGGTGAACTCTTACTCATGAAAGCTTCAGTGGGAATACTTTGTTAGTATTTAAGGTGCCACTGGGTTTCTGTTTAGCTTAATTAAGGTAACTTTAAAAAAATAATAATGTATTACAAGGTGTTGCCTTCTGCCACTCACGCACAGCTACACAACAGGCATCCTCCTTGAGCTCCACTCCCAGATGGGAGTCTCAGGGGACTTGGCCCACCCAGAAGAGAGGCTAATTCAAGAAAACCAAAGTTCGCATTTTGCATAGACTATTTAAAGCACCTTTCCCTTTCAAGTCACTCTGTATTGCTTTCCCACAGCGCACCCTGAGACTGCAATTTGTTTCAGGCTCCCATTTAGTAGTGATTTCCTCACAGGAGAGGCATGACTGGAACCAGTGACTTTCCAGGCTTTTTCTCTGAACCCATTGCAAGTTGGGCCAGAAGGAAGCTTTGCTCCTTGGAATAGTACGAGTTGCACCTACAGGCCAAGGGGAAGATCTTTTGCACTGCCTTGGACATGAATACGCACCCCAGTAATGGCATCTACGGCCTCTTGAGAGCAACAGTCGACTAGCAAAGCCTTACTTTTTGCAAGTCATCAGGCATGCCTGGCTCACCATGCCTTTCTTCCCTCAACTCAAGCTCCTGGTATGAGCATATTGATGATTTGTTCATAAGTGATATCAGTTGGTGGCAGGTTGGGTGAGTGGCTGCTGTTGGCACATGAACAGTTTACTAGGCTGCTAGGATTATGGATGTACAGGAATCCGGTACACTGCCAACATGTACAAGATCCCGTCGCTGCCAACAAGCACAGGGTTCTTGTCTCTTGCACCCCCTCACCTCCAGTCCAGGAGATAAGAAAGAGGCAAGTCCTTGTTACTATATCAGCACGTGGAGAATCTCATGTCTGTCCCACCCCTCTCCAGGAGTGAGAGAGAGAGACAAACCCTGCATGCTCCAAAAGCACTGAAATCAGTGTTCTGCCACCAGGACCTATTTAAGGACGTTCCCAACTCAGACAGGAGAATAGGTCCCACCTCCTGCCAGGTTTTTGGGCATTACCAACTTATCAGCTCTGGGCTAGAGCTGCAGATGATTAACACACAATAGTAGCTTTCTAGGCGAGCAGCTCAGGCTCTAGATTTAGCCCTAGAGATCCAGGTACAATATTGATCCAAACCAGATCAGTTTAATCTATATAAGATCTTTATTAAACACAGCAGTTATATGACATGAGACTTGCACAGGTTAGAAAACAATGAACAGCCTATCGCTTTGTAGAGCTCTTACTAAACATACAAAAGCATCATAATTACCAATCCTTGGTCCAGAGAACAGTTAAAGCAAAGTCCATTCTCCAAGGGATCTTAAAGATGAAAGCCATGCTTGCAATGGGCAATTAAGGACAGCTTGTTGCCCCCTTGCCAAATTCAGTGTTGCCGGTGTGTAATCCAAACAGAGACTGACTCTTAGAAAGGGGCCCTCTTTCCAAGAGAGTTCTGTGTGTGATTCCATAGGCTAAAGACAACTCTCCTCCTACCTCTGTCACAACTGAGCATGGCCAGTACCCAATCATGACAGAGTAGAAAGGCATGTCTAACTCTGTAGGAACCTCCATAGCTTACGTGCGGACGGCACATGTATGCTGGGCTTTGAAGTTTGGGAGAGCCTGAATGTCTGGCTGTTCCCTCCAAGGTGCCAAAGTGGCTTTTGAAACGCAGAACTAGGCCTGGCATTTGTGCATGCCATTTGGTCAAGTGTGAAAGTCACAGGGACATGTTCCCAGCTGAACCATTTGGGCCTATTCACTGAAGCAGAAAAGTATTTTTTCTATACAATGGAAGCCTCAAGGTCCTCCTGGGCAGGTCAGACATCCTTTAATATCAGCTCTGTTTGAGTGTCTACGCCACTTCTGCACTGGCCCAGTTGGCAGCGTCCATCATGTTGGCGTGTGCTCAGCACTTAGTGGATTGAGTTATGGTTCCCAGGTGGCAGTGTGAGAATACGTGAAGTATTTGCAGTCCACTGTAGGAACTGTTGCATTCGTAATGCTTGGTATCAAAATAAGGAGGCAGTGTGGTTTCAAACAAGAGCAAGTTTAATAAGTCCAGCTCTTTTCTCTGTCTGGAGATACAGAGGGTGCAACTTCCTTTCTCTCTGTGGTCCTTTCCGCACGTGGAACTCATCCCTGGTTCTATCAGAGTTCAACTCGTGACACAATACCTTGCATTTATCCCTGGTTATAACAGCATCCGTTTATCCTGGGACAAGTGTGGGGCAAAACTGGGGTGACCTCAATGTAATGTGGAAACAAAAAATACCCCGAGATAATTACGGGAGTGAACTCGAGTGTAGTGTAGAATGCAAGTTCGGGGACAGGGTTGAACCAGGATTTAAGGTCCAGTGCAGAAAGGAGCTGTTTCTATCCAGAGTCCTGGAGGGGACTGCCACAGTCTAAAAAGCTGGCCTGGATTAGAGGAACGGAGTTGGCACAACACCGCAGGAACAATAGAAGAATATGAACATGCTCAGCTTTGGGAATCCGACAGGTAAAATGGGCAAGGATGGAGTGCTTGAGAAACAAGCTGTGAAGCTCCCCACCACCAAACAGTGGGATTAAAATGACCCAAAAAAGCTTCTCTTGTGTTGGGTGGGTTGAATGGGCAGTAGATACATGAAAGAGAGGTGACTCGAAAGCAGCGCAAAAATTCCCATGTGCGAAACATTGGCAGTACAGGTTTATTCTGAGTGCAGAATAAAAAGCCAGGTTCCCCCCCTCCCCTTTTTTAGACTATTACCCATAATTTGCAATCAGATTGCAACTGGAGCAGCGTGAACATCTCACTGGCATCAACAGTGATATTTCCATGGCCACTACCTCTTCCGCTGAGCTGAGGCCGTCCTCCCTCCTGTCTGTGCTGTTCCCTGGATCCGAAGATCTTGTGGGAGGAAAGGAGCTGGACGATTTCCTGATTATTTTTTCAGCAGTAGGAGGAAAGCAGGTGTTATTCCCTTGTTTGTTGTGCGAGATTTGGCAAGCAAGGCTGTATTCAATCCTCAGGAAGCAAAGTACAGCATAACCATTTCTGTGCTGGATCGAACCTTTCACCAAACTTGTCTTCTTCCTGGGCTGGGTTGATGCATTATTGCTTCTTGCAATGAATCACCCAAAGCTGCTGAGGTGAAACAAAGAGCCGATATTGCCCTCCCAGGCTCCAGAGTAGGCTCCGCATCCTCACTTGTCCTTCTAAACCTGGCCTGGCTGGTAGTAGTCACAGCATCTAGTGGCAAGGAATTCCACAAGCTCCTTAGGAGTCATGTTGTTTTTCCAATAACTTGATGTCTACACATTTCAACAGCTGAGGTCCAAGCTAGGGGCACCATAAAAATGTGCGCAGCAGTAGCCTGACAACTGTTTGAGGACAGAAGAAGCATCCAGTGGGGCTGATCGGCAGTTGAGGAGGGGGGCATTTAACGGCTTCATTCCAAATGGTTCCCTCCTGCCCCTGCGCTGCTCTTGCCTGGCCCCAACAGAAGCGCCTTTCCCTATTCTAAAAAGACTGTCAGGCTGCCATTAGTGGGGCTTGCTTCCATGTATCTTTCTGTGTCTTGAGAGAGCAAAGCATTTTCGGCTCACTTCCTCTACCTCCTTCGCCATCTCGCTCATCTCCTCCCCCCCATCTTTTTTTCCTCCCTAAGCTAAAAACCTTCACTGCCTCCCTCCTGATTGTCAAAGAGGAAGGAAATGATCTCTCTTGCTCTTGGAACTGTTGCTTAAGAAAACTCCCAGGCTTTTTTGCTGTTCTACTGCAGATTTTGGGGATGCCCCTTATAAATAAGGCAAGGTCTCCTTCCTGGGTTTCTGCAGCAGAAATTGCGATCCCCTTGTGGTACCTCTTCAAAAGAGTGGCTTTCAGCACTGTGCACCATCGCCCTCTAGTGACAACACCTCGCACCTGTCTCTCGTTAACAGTTTTCTCCTGCCTTCTACCTTTTCAGATGGGAGAACCAACGGTACTACTCACATTGTTTTCTTTTTCTCCATATAGGTTTCCTTTTTTTCTTCCCTCTCTTTAAGGGGGGGCTGTAGCTCAGTGGCAGAGCATCCACTTTGCATGCAGAAAGTCCCAGGTTCAGTCTCCAGCATCTCCAGTTAAAGAATCAGGTAGAGGGGTCATGAGAAAGCCCACTACCTGGGACCCCAGAGAACTGCTGCCAGTCGAAGCAGACAATCCTGACTCTGGAAGACCGAGGGTTCTTGCGTTCTCTTAGGAGTTCCAGGAGGGGGTTGCTTGACAAGGAGACCAAACAGAAAGGCAACTGGTGGCTTGAGTGGTGATGGCCACATTTACCCAAACGATATTTGAATGGGGGCCCTTTTTGCTGGGACAGGCATTTCTCTTTTTTCATATGTGTGTGTGCATGTGTACGTGGATGTGAATGTGTGGGCACCCGGAAGTCATGGCGACCTCTGGTGACTGACCCCCACTGGGGGCCTGGAGGATATCCAGAGAGGTGGCTGAATAAAGCCTGCCCTTGCCCTCCCGACTGCTGGTATTTCAAGGAGGTCTCCCATCCAGGTACTTACCAGAGTCAACCCTGCTTAGTTTCCGAGATCTGACAAGATCAGGCTTGCTGGAGCTATCCAGGTCAGGGCTGATACAGGCATTTCTGAGCAAGAGCTGTGCAACAGTAGAATCAGCTGCCTGGGGAGGTGGTGAGCTACCCCCTCACTGGCAGTCTTTAAGCAGCAGCTGGACAAACACTTGTCAGGGATGCTCTAGGCTGAGCCTGCACTGAGCAGGGGGTCGGACTAGATGGCCCGCATGGCCCCTGCCAACTCTGTGATTCTATGATTCTATGACCCAGCCGAGATGTGAAATCTCACATTACTTTATCATACATTTTGTGGTGATGGGAGCTTCCCAGATTCTAAGGAAAGGCAGGATACACATCCGTCATTAAATCCATTACTCCGTCTTGAGCCTAATATGACTTCCCTTGGATTCATTCTAATTGGCTTGAGGTGCTGCTCCGCTTGGGATTGTCCCACTCTCTAGGGAGGCTGCGTTCCTCAGTCCATCCTTCTCCATCGCCTTGGAGGCCTCGGAGTCAGAGAAGGGTGCTGCTGCCCTTATAGAAGCCTCAGTCTTCTGCCTCCAAGTGGCCCTTGTTAGAGACCCTGGAAGAGGGCAACTGAAGGCACCTTCATGAAACCAGGATCTCCAGGGGTCTTGGGGTAGAATCTCAGGCTGGAAAGCAGGTGAGTGACCCACAATTGGGCTGCTGTTCCTCGGCCACCATTCCAGGCGCAAGGAAGCCCCCCCCCAAATCAGCAAAGCCTTCAAACGAAGAGCAGTTGCACCCAGCTTATCTTGCTAATAACTCTCCCCACCATTCCTTGCTAACAGGTCTGTTAAGATGGAACGACACTTTCATTTCCATATTAAAATGTCATTTCATTCCACAATGGAGATTAATTTTTTTCAGATACATTGTGGGGAGGGGGGAGATTTGTGGCAAAGCATTATTCAAAATGACAGCTTTTGCTTCAATTAAAAAATACTGAGGGGTTTTTTTCCCCCCAGCATGTGTGAATTAAGGAGACTGGCTTTGATTAGAGGAGAGTCAAGCTTATCTGGCTTTGTCATAACACACCAAGGCATAAGTGGATCCAGGCTGGGGGGGGGAGTGGGGGCTGCATGCATATGTCATCACGTGAATCCTGGATGACTTCCAGCTCAATGTGTGAACTGCCTCAATGTGTGTTTTGAGCAGAGCAGTTTGGAAGTGCTCTTTGTCATGATGGCTGGCGGAGCACGAATGTCTCGCTCTGCATGGGAGCTTCCCAGAGGGATCTGGCTAACCCCACAGAAAGCTGAAACTAGATGGACCCTTTGGCTGACCCAACAAGGGGTGATTCTGCACTGGCTTTCCCCTCCATTGTTTTATCAAAGGTGCAGCTCAAAACCTCATTCAGATACCCCGGGGGCAATGCCGTACTGACTGCAAAGTCACCCCTGAATGGCTGTAAATTTATGTAGAAATACCCTAAAACCAGCTGATCAAAGAAAATGAAAGCAGCAACCGATGCAGAGGGGAATTTCTGTTCCAACCTGGGTTTGGTAAAACTGTGGAGGGAAAAGCCAATGCAGAATCAACCAAGGTTCTTCTTAAGAAAGAAACGGCTTGGCAGTTGCAATGGAAGCCAAAGAAGTCTGCAGTGCTTGCAGCTGGCTGGCAAGAAGGGGTATGTGTCTGCTTGGAGGAACAGGTGCTTCTTTACAGATGAGCACATTCAGGTGTGAAACAGCCCAAGATCTTAGCAGGAGACCCAGAAGTGTTGAAAAAAAACCAGACTTGCCCTCTTATTGGAAGGCTCAAGTCAAGCCTTTTACACGTAACCCTCCTGTGCCATCTGCCATGGTGACTGCAAGAGCCATAATTACAGGAGCAATAAAGAAGGATTTTTGGGGAGAGAGGAGAACAGAGCCATCATCATCACCTTCAAGCACCTCCTGCCTTCAGGAGTGCAATCTGATAATGGGTATACACAGACAGGACAAAAGAAACAGTGATGGAGAAAAATGAAAAGCTAACCATGATCTGAGAGAGGCAGAAGACGCCCAGAGTGAATTACAGAAAGAAATGATCAGTCATTAAACAGGAAATGCAAGTGTGGAATCTGGAGGTTCAGTTTTTAACAGATTGTAGGGCTATGGCTGGGAGGGAAGGCAGTATGGTACAGCCCAGTCTTGTCAGATCTCAGAAGCTAAGCAGGATCAGCACTTGGAAGGGAGACCACCAAGGAAGACTCTGCAGAGGAAAGCCATGGCAAACCACCACTGCTTCTTGAAAGCCCCTCGCTGGGATTGCCAGAAGTCAGCTGTGACTTGATATCATTTTACACACACACACACAGGGCTGTGGCTGAGCAGTAGAGCATCTGCCCTGTATTCAGAAGGTCCCAGTTTCAGTCCCCAGCATGTCCCCAGATAGCAGGTGATGCAAAAGACTTCCAAATGAAACCCTGGAGTGCTACTGCCAATCATAGTGGATAACAGTGACCTTTGATAGACAAATGGTCTGACTCCACAGAAGGCAGCATCAGGAGAGCTCTGTGAAGGCTGCTTAGAGGAAAAGGGTGGGGCCATGGCTGAAGGGCAGGGCATCTGCTTTGCAGGCAGGAGTCCCAGGTTCCATCCGTGGAACCTCCAGATCAGGGGTGTCAAAGATGCAGCCCGGGGGCTGGATCAGGCCCCCGGAGGGCTTCCAACAGGCCCGCAGTAGAACTGACCATCTCCTGCTTCCAGTTCTGCTGCTGCTGCTGCATCATAGCTTGCTTCACCAGACTCTCTTAATCTCTCAGCCATTTCATGTTGTAACCTGGGTCCTAGACTCAGAACTCTGAGCATGAGATTTCTGTGGTGAATGTCGGTAAATCAAAAGTAGGTTTGCAGCTTACAGAGCTAATGTCTTAAGCATGTTTTTATTTGAAGTTTAAAAAAAAATGTGTCTGTATCCTTTATAAAGTTTATATCTCCACTACCGGGCGTTACATTTTATGACACGCATGGTCCGGCCCAACGAAGTCTCATTTATGTCAGATCCGGCCCTCATAACAAATGAGTTCGACACCCCTGCTCTAAATTGTAAAAACAAACAGGTAGTAAAAGGTAAAGGTAAAGGTTCCTTTGCTCGAAAGCCAGTCGAATCTGACTCTAGGGTTGCGGTGCTCATCTCCGTTTCAAAGCCGAAGAGCCAACGCTGTCCGAAGACGTTTCCATGGTCATGTGGCCGGCTTGACTAAACACCAAGGTGCACGGAATGCTGTTACCTTCCCACCGAAGTGGTACCTATTTATCTACTTGCAATTTCTTGCTTTCGAACTGCTAGGTTGGCAGGAGCTGGAACTAGAGACGGGAGCTCACTCCATCATGTGGCCACTCGAGTCTCGAACTGCTAAACTACTGACTTTCCACAGCCTGCAGTTCAGCATCTTAACCACTTGAGCCACCGCTGCTCCAAACAGGTAGTAGATGACGTTAAAAATAACTTTCACCTAAGACCATGGAATGTGGCTGCTGTCCAGAGTAGAGCAAAGTAGGGTGAGGATGAACATCTGATGGCAATGGATTCCACGGGCAGGAGGAATGAAATGGTATAGAATAGGAGGTTTCTGGCTTAATTGGAAAACTGCCTATAGACCAACATGATTGAGGAGCATAAGGAGAAAGTTGTTAGAAAAGCCATCTAAGCGTCACATCCTAAGGTCCACAGAGATGGTCCCATGCTCCTGTGACTGGTGCATTCTCAAGAGGCCACAGCTCTGTGGCGGGGGACGTTTCAGCTTGAGCTTTAGACATGGTTGCCACCCTCCAGGAGGGGGGGGTGGAGATCTCCTGGGATAACAGCTGATTACCAGACTACATAGATAGCTTATTTATTTATTTAAAGCATTTATTCCACTTCTCCTGGAGAAAAATGGCTGCTTTGGACGGCGGACTGTATGGCATCATACCCTGCTGAGGTCCTTTCCCTCCCTAAAGCCTCCCTTCCCAAGGTCCACCTTCAAATCTCCAGGTATTTCCAAAGCCAGAGTTGGCAACCCTGGCTTTAGTCCTCATTGGATCAACCTGCGTCCTCTCCTGTCACTCCCTGCCCCTGTCTTGTCTTCCTACCTGGGCCCTGTGACTTCTGCCTGTTTCTACTCGGGGGTTCTTCTTGATGAAAGACCCGCCAAGTCTTGCTTAGCACCCTGTAAAGCCACAAACAGCCTGGCTAGAGCAAGGCAAAAATCAGGAGAACGTCAGCAACCTGTTTTCTCACACCTTCAGAATGCCCAAGAAGAACTTTAGAAACTAAGTTGAAAGTGGCAGAAATCAGCTCCCTCTTCTCTTGAGAGCATGCTGCTCTCCTGACAAAAGACATCCGTGTCCTTACACACCTTGGCACCACCAGCACTACCCACTGATTGTCTTTCTGTTGTCATTGTCTCTGCTGGTGCAGACCGTTTATTTTCCTGCTCAGCTTGCTGTTGTTAGGTAACAGGCTATTTATTTGCAAATGTTTCCATTCACCAATGCATGCAGATTAAAGCAAATTGTCCTCTCTGTGAAACTCACTTATTTGTGCACATGTCTCAGACACCTCAAAGGTTTAAACTGTTTTTGCAAGTGCTGTTCTTTAGACCCACATCTGTGGCAGCTTCTCCATTCATAGCTGGACGGTCAGGAGTCACGCTTCACTTCAAGCAACCCACAGAAAGCATGCATGGCGGAATGACAGGTCAGAATGAGTGTTCACATGAAGCCAGGGAGTCAGTGAAGACCTGCACTTACCCAATGGTTATTCTGGGATACCATTAAAGGTAAGGTAAGGTTCCCTTGCTCGAAAGCCAGTCAAATCCGACTCTAGGGTTGCGGTGCTCATCTCCGTTTCAAAGCCGAAGAGCCAGTGCTGTCCGAAGACGTTTCTGTGGTCATGTGGCCAGCATGACTAAACACCAAGGTGCACGGAATGCTGTTACCTTCCCACCAAAGTGGTACCTATTTATCTACTTGCAATTTCTTGCTTTCGAACTGCTAGGTTGGCAGGAGCTGGCACTAGAGATGGAGCTCACTCGTCATGCGGCACTCTCAGGTCTTGAACTGCTGAACTACTGACTTCCACAGCCTGCAGTTCAGCGTCTTAACCACTTGAGCCACAGCTCTTAAGGATACCATTACTGGGCACTGATTTAGGGTGCCACATAAAATGGCAACACGGGAGACATGTCAGTCTGTTTTAAGGCAGTCTTGCACATTTTAAGGGGGCTTGCACTGGACAACACTTGAGTGTGCCCTAGGCATGTGCATCTCGTAATGGCCTATCAGGATCCCACCCAAATGATGCCCATTCTTTAATCATATTCCAGACCCAAACAGGATTATTTCTGGCATTATATCAACAGCCCAAAACATTTGATTTAACAGAGTTTTTGGTTCCTCGCTGGTTTCATTTTGGGACACTGGGTAGTAGGGTTGCCAAATGCTCGGTCTGGGTAAGGCCCCCCCCAGTTTGGGGGGCTTCAATGCGCCGCTGGCCAGCTGAGTGGTGGGGGAAGCCCCACCCTGAAAAGAGATGTTGCCCAGTGATGTCCCTGAGGTGAAGACATCACCAGAAATGACATCATCATGTTGGGGAATGATGCTCTAGTTTTGGGGCAAATGCTATGGTTTTGAGGGCAAAAAATCAAAGAGTTTTGCCCAAAAACTAGAGCATTACCCCCTGATATCCCCAAAGTGATGATGTCACTTCCAGGTGATCCCAACAAGCAGGCTGGAGCCCCCCGCTGGCAGCCAGTAAGGTCTGGCAACCCTACCGGGAAGTAGGAGTACCAGTGAGAAGAGAGTGTCACAGCAGTTATGAGCACATGAGGGATGTTGTCCAACCAAAAGATGTTGGGTGATGCTCCCACTGAACAGGACCATCCCAAAAGTTTCTTCTGTGCACAGCATTTCTATTTAGCACCGTCCCCACCCAGCTTGAGCCACAACCCTTCTGTATACAAAGAAAACACATACAGGGTGCCGTTTTCTGTCCATGGACAAACTACAGACTGTCCACATGCAATCTGGATCATGGAGTGAGGCAGACAACACTTCTGCAGGCAAACCAAAGCTCCTGCTCACCCCTTTAAAAATTAAGCACCCTTGACAATGATCCAAGAATACAGTTCAGTGCGGGGGGGGATCTCTGTCTTGTGGCAGTCATCTTAATCCTGTACTGAGCCTTATGGTGGTGGTGATCAGTAACTGGCCATGCTCCCGCACTGCCAGTGTTCGGCTGGATGCCTCAAGCCCTCCTACCTGTTGGGCCTTTGCTGTGCTTGCAGTTGGTAAAGCCTGGCCCTCTGGCCTTAGGAAACATATTGCAGCTCAACAGCTCAGCAACTGGAATTGCAGGGGAGGGCGTTAATTTTTTTAAAAAAAACAAAACATTTTCTGCCTTTTAAAGTGGGCCTAATGGAGAAGTTTGATGCAAATGGCCTCATTCAGGAGTACAAATGCCCGAGTGAAAACAATGAGAATCCAGAAGCTGCCCGGATCGATGTAAATCATTAAGAGGATGCTGAGCTGACAGCCTGCTTATTCAAACTGGACCGATGGGACCTGAAGCAGGCAAGATCTGAAAGCTGGAGAAATGGCATCTGGGAAGGAGATGCTGGCAAATGCTTAGAGGAATGTGAGCTGCAAGGAATCGCTAAAATAGCATTGTGTGCAGGGTCTCCGGGGAAGATGCTGGAAGCATGAACTGAAGGAAGAGAGAAGGGCAGAGACAGGGAAAGGCAGAGAAAATGGAGTCTTTTTCCAAAGGCTTGGGAAACTCACTTGCAATAATACCCACAATGACTGCTTTGTGATAGGCAGTCTTTCACTCACTATCTCCAATGTGGCCCTATTGTGATGCTCCAAAAGTACCATTAAACTGTGGTTCAAGGCAACCACAAAGCACCTGAGGGACTTTGAGGAAAGCCCAAGAAACTAGGATCCTATGTCATATCTGGGCGTATGAACAGGCACCCAAGGAGACTGAAATTCTATCAAAATTGGCCCCAAAACCTCATCCTATCCCATCAATGTGGAAACAAAAAGTGACTTTGGGGCTTATTTTTCCTGGATAATAGAATGCCAGGGATTGTTAACTTGAACCAGGAACCTCATGGCCTGAAGCAGGGTTTAGCCTGGTAAATTCCTTGGGTCTCGGGCTGTGGAACGTTCTGTGGACACAGATAAAAGGAGGACCCTATGACTGGCAGGCAAAAATAAAGCCTCAGGATTGGCCAGGACTCATACAAACTTGGGGAAGCCACCTGGCCTTTTGCCCTTGACTTTTCAAGAGCAGGGCTGCCCAGTGGGGGACCCGGAGGGGACAAAATTCCTCAGGCCCCAGTCAACTGGAGGGCCCTTGAAGTCAGCCTCACGCTGCATTCAGAGTGCATCTGATTTATTTTCTTCTAATGCAGTTCTGCACTGCAGCCACTAGGGGCTCAGGGAAGGCTGAGCACAGTAAAGAGTAATAGAATCGTAGAAGAAACATAGAATCATAGAGTTGGAAGGGATCTCCACAGTCATCTAGTCCAACCCCCTGACAATGCAGGAAATTCTCAAATACCTCCCCCCCACACACACACCCATTGACCCCTGTTCCATGCCCAGAAGATGACAAAAAAAAACCCTCGAGGATCCCCAGCCAAACTGGCCTGGAGAAAAAAATGCTTCCTGACCCCAAAGTGGCAATTAGCATTCCCCTGGGTGTGTAAGAAAGCTCTGCCTTCAGCTCCTTCTGCCTTTCTGCAAAATTTACTACGAGGCAAACACTTGCATATGGTTGAGTCTAGTGGCACCTTTAAGACCAACAAAGTTTAATTCTGGATATAAGCTTTTGTGTGCATGCACACTTCTTCAGATACATGCACACTTCACTTCTATGTATCTGAAGAAGTGTGCATGCACATAAAATGGCTTGTACCCAGAATTACACTTTGTTGGTCTTAAAGGTGCCACTGGACTCAAACTTTGTTCTGTTGCTTCAGACCAACAGGGCTACCCACCTGAATCGACTTGCATACGCTGTAAAACCAATCAACCAAGCCAGCACTGCGATGGTATCACTTCTGGGTCACATAGGCAGTGATGTAGACACGTTGTTGTATGTCAGATGGGCCTCCCTGTTGCTCCTGGTAAGTCCCTCCTCCCCCACCGCTTTTTCGGGGTAATTCCCCCCCACCAGCCGGCTGATCAGAGGTGGGGCTTGTCAGCGGGAGACCCCCGCCTCCACCAGGGGTTTGGCAACCCTACCATAGTCATTGCCAGGCTGCAGCCTCCTGATAAGATTGCTGTTTGCAACTGTCTATGGCTTCCCTCTTCTTTCCTTCTGCCCAGCTCCACAGTTTTGTCTGCCCAACCAGATCTTTCCTGTTAGTATGTTTTAGAAAACAAAGCAACTTTTGTCTTAATTTCTTTTCCCGGTTTTCCACACTTCTGCCTTCCAGTCTCCCCTTTATTTGTCAGTCTTGGTCTCAACTCCTTCCTATTCCTGTTTGGCAACTTAGAATGTAGTTAATGGTAGTATTGCAGCCAACCCCTGTTAATATTATGAACAGAAGATGCGGTGGGAAGAGTTAATATTTCCCCATGGTTTATCAAACTAGTAAAAGGACGCTCCTCCCCCTTTTAAATGTGTGGTAATTGAATGTTAATCTGTTTTAGTGGTTACAGATGTGGAACAGAAGTTTTTTTGGGGGGAACCCAACTAGATTTAATTAAATTTTAAACATTGTACAGTCAGTGGATTGTGGTTGTTGTGTCGGTGGGACATCTAAGATCACTTTGAAACACTGCTTTGCTACTGCCGGCATTAAACTTCATGTTATATGGCAAATGACATTATCTTTTCAGAAAATATGTCCACAAAATCAGTCCTAATGATCCCAGTACTTCTCATCCAGCACCACTACATAATACAATTTGCCCCAGCTTTTGTGCTACGTGAAAGTACAAGTGTAAAGTGAGACAGGTTTCTTACTGAACTACTTACTAAAGATTTATTGTGATAAAGTTTTTGTGAACTATAGATCACTTCATCAGATACATCCTATAATGGTACACATATGTATGTATGTACAAATACAAAATTACTAAATTAGAAATGTGGCTCCAGGGTCATATGGGGGGGATCCAGGTGGAACCCTCATCTAGGGTCTCACGGTGGCTCTCAGCAGCCCTGGTCTGCTTGTGGTGCCAGGCTCCACCAAATTCCAGCCCAGGCTGCCGCCACTCTTATAAATTCAGGATGTTACCAAATTTCACAGCCTCACCATTTTAACTTGAAAGTCCCCATTGCAATGTTGATTCTCTCTTGTGCAAACCTAAGCTGTGAATCCTAATTTTTGCACCACTGCATATGTCAGATGTTTCTGTTAACATCTCATATCTTTTTAAACATCATTTTTCCCTTTGGTTTGAGAAATAAATGCTGTAACGTGGTGTGTATGTGACATAAAATATCATCTCAAAGGCACAAAAGAAACAAAGGGAGGGGGAGAATCAGACACACCAGCAAGGAAAAGAGACAAAGCACACACACACACAAAATCCCACAACATACAAAAACAAAAATCCACAAGAAAGGGCACCTCTATAAAACTGCTGTAAAGCACACCCTTGACATCTGGACTTGGAGGAGGCTGTCCCTGACTGAGCCCTGGTACCAAGCATGACAGTGGATCTCAGGCAGTCCCCACTACTCTTGTTTGGGCAAGCCAAGCTGTGAAGGGTGGGGTTCAATTTGACAACGCCAGCAGCAGAGAGAGTTTTTGTGCTTTTGCATTCCAGATGCATAGCAAGCACAGGGTGACAGCATGAGAATTTACGATGTGTTTGAGTCACAAATTTTGATCCTCTACACACGCACAAACACACACATGCACAGACAGAACGAGAGCCACACCTACCATCAGAGAGCAAAGCCCTGGCTTGGCAAGAGAGAGAGAGAGGCTGCCAATTAAGGGAGAAAGTGTTCTTAATAGCAGACAATAGGAAGCCGCCAATTTGGCAAGGAACATACAAGGGTTTGCTGCATTCGTTCAGTCTAAAAATACAGCAGCAAGACAAAGTCAGCATAAAAGACAAGAGCATGAATGGAATGAAAGGGAGGCACAGCCCTGGCAGCAAGTTCTCAGGGACCTCTCCTTCCAACAGAGGCGGCGAGAGGCTGGGAAAGGAGCCGAGCTCCGCAACATGCCCTCTTGGACGCGGTGGCTCTCTGCCCCTCGGCCTCCGAATCCAATTAGTTGCAGCGGCACTCTGTGTTCCTCGAGTCCAGCTCTGAAGCATCTAAGGCAGGGGTCCCCAGCCTTTCCGGGCCCACATGGGCACGCTTGGAATTCTGATAGAGGGTGGTGGGCACAACCACAAGATGGCTGCCACAGAAGGTGGATCCATCCACAAAATCACCCCCAGGAGAGGAAGTCCAAATGTGGGGAATAAAAATAGTAGTTTTGAAAAAATGCACAGGGAAAGAGGTGTGAGAGAGACTAAACACAGCACTGTGTTGGCAGCCAGAATGATGTTATTAATAACCAGCATAACCAATCAGATCTTCAGTGGCCGACAAGAAGCCCTGCTAGGTGAGAGCCTCAATTGGCCCCACCCACCGTCTAAAAACACTTGGCAGGAGCCAGGGAAGGTGCCGGCAGGCTCTCTGGTGTGGTGCACCACCTTGGGGGACTCTCGGTCAAAGGAGCAGAACCCCATTTCTGCCAGCTTTCGTCGCTGTTCTTTTTTTCAGTTCCAGCCCATCTCTACCTCCTATATTTTGTGGGTCTCTGTCAGGGTGTAGGCAGGTGCTCATCAGGGTGACCAGAGAGCAAGACTCTTGGGCTACCAGCCATTGTGGCAAAGATGGAACCTGTGACAAGGTACCCCTGTCCATAGTATCATGAGGGTGGGGCAAGAGGTCACCTCACTCAAGAATAATCTGGACATGAGAACATATTGCACATCAAAGGACGTATGATATATAGTTATTTAAACCATGATAAATCATGCATAGGGCAAAATGGGGCCTCATTCTACCACGAGGAATGTGGAATTTATTCAGCTGTCCCTGGTCCCAAGGTGTAAGCCTAACGAGGGCTTCTTAGATTCCCAATTGTCTGGGCCCAGTGGAGAATTCCCTGCCCCCAACCCCTAACCTCCCAAGCAGCAGGGGGGAAACAGCTAGTGACACTCTAGGAATTTCCCCTAGTTTGTATGGTCTTTACCACAGATATTAGTTAAAAGTCACATAGAGCATCACCCAGAAGAACCATCTCATCTTCCCCAAAGTCCACCCTCCCCAGGCACTGTCCTCAAAATCTCCTGGTATTGGACTAGGCAGGTTAGGAACCTTACTGGAAAGGCAGGAGGTGAAGTTGTGCATGTGTTGAAGCATCAGGAAGGAGAGATCATTCCATTCACACCCTTTCGCTGCTGCCAAGAGACTTGGATACATGTTTGTCTAGCCTGTACCCAGACACTCTGATTTCTTATCTTTTAGAAGACACTTCTTCGAACTAAGAGACAGCAGCTGGCGAGGCCGAGTAGCCCCACTGTAGGTTTTGCACCATGCAGCCTAACACAAGAAGTGCATTCATCTACCACTAAGAAAGGAGGAGAAAAATCAGACACATGATATTCCGCAGATTTTGCCAGTCATTCCCCAAAATCTTGATCAATTAGTCATTTTTACATGAGGGTGGGGTAGAATTGGATGATTCCTTGAGTCATCTAGTTGACAGTTGATTTGGTAGAAACATCCATTTCTTTATTTGTTTGTTCTATCTGTTTCTTTATTTAAACGTGTCTATGTTGCCTTTGACCCAAGAGGTCTCAAGGTGACAAACATCAAACCATTAAACATTTCAGCATTAAAACATTTGAGACTTTAAACATAAGGTTCCCTTGCTCGAAAGCCAGTCGAATCCGACTCTAGGTTGCGGTGCTCATCTGTGTTTCCAGCCGAAGAGCCAGTGCTGTCCAAAGACATTTCCGTGGTCATGTGGCCGGCCTGACTAGACACCAAGGCGCATGGAAGCTGTTACCTTCCACGAAGTGGTACCTATTTATCTACTTGCAATTCTTGCTTTTGAACTGCTAGGTTGGCAGGAGCTGGAACTAGAGACAGGAGCTCACCCCATCATGCGGCACCTGGTCTCGAACTGCTGAACTACTGACCTTCCACAGCCTGCAGTTCAGTGTCTTAACACTTGAGCCACCGAGCTCCCTTTAAAACATGTGTATATAAAATAAACAAAAAGGACTTAATCTGATGGTGGAAGACAATGCTAGAGGGAGACAGATGACTCTCCCTAGGGAGAGAAGTCCAAAATCTCAGTGTCGCAAGCAAGAAGGCCCTTTCTCAGTTTGCCACCCATACAGCCTCCAGTGGCAGGAGCATCCACAGCCGTGCCTCCAAAGATGACCAGAGTGAACTGAAGATGGCTAGAATGCACAATCCTTAAGGTACCCTGTCCACAAGCTGTATTGTTCTGATGTGCCGCGGAGTAACATAGGGATGGTTTTTGAACTGCCCACTTATTGAAGCAATGTTCCTTGTTGGTTCAAAGGACTCCATTTGTTTCCAGAATGGCCTAGAACCTGGGTTCTGAGCAGCCAAGTCTGGTTTGGGGAATTCTTGAAGAACTGAGGGTGGAACTTGGAGGGGAGGGACCTCAGCAGGGTGTAATGCCATAGAAGCCACACTCCAGAACAACCGTTTCCTCCAGGGGAATGGATCTCCGTCGCCCAGAAATCAGTTATCATTCTGAGAGTCTCCAGGGCTTGCATGG
The DNA here is from genome assembly GCA_029375565.1 of Gekko gecko. Lineage (NCBI taxonomy): Eukaryota > Metazoa > Chordata > Lepidosauria > Squamata > Gekkonidae > Gekko > Gekko gecko. The sequence continues at coordinate 49,973,844 of JAPDNY010000012.1, read as the reverse complement.
AAGTTGGCAACCCTAGTTCTAACCTGGATTCCTTTCCTTTGTTGTGGCACTAGTTCTAGAGTGACACATTTTATGTCAATAAGATGTAGATTTTATTTCATTTGGTGTCTTTTATCTTCTAACCTATTTAATTGCTGAGATTCTGAGGCCCTTTGGGGTCAGCGGTGTTTGCATCCAAAAAAAAGCTACCGAAAATGGTCTTGAGACCCCAAATTACATCGGAAGAGAACCAAATAAAAACGCAAATCTCTATGTTGCATAGGGTCACCTTCCCTAGTACTGGAATTTGTTCACCCTCCCACACACACTCAACAACCGTTTTGCTATTTTTTTAAAAATTAAATATTTTCTTTTGTTCCTTTCTTAAAAAACTATTCTAATGTTGCAGTGCATTGTGGGGGGGCGGGGAAGAGATGTGATGGATAATGCAAGAACGGAGTGCAAATGGACCTGGAGATTTTGAACGGTTCGTTCAAATTAATGTGTGGAGTTCCAGCCCACACATTTCTTCCCCTTCGTGCTTCCCCGGCTTACACGTACTTCACCCCTCCAGCACATTGAAGGAGCCCTCACAAACGCAAAAGATGATTGTTCAAGATAGGCACTACCCATGTCAGGGCGAGGGCCAGGTGGAATAGAAACATTGCTTAGAATGATTAAACTCTACAGCTGAAGCCAGGTGCGGAGTGACTGACAAAGATTTAATACAATTTGACTCTGGGTATGGAGAAGCCGTCCACTGGGAACAGCTGAGAGAGGCAGGAGGAAAGGTTTTGTGAACATAATTCAGCCAGAGCAGCCGTCTGGATAGAGTCCTAGAGAAAGGAAGGAAAGACTCGTCTATGACATGACAAGCAGAGCTCCTGAGCAGGACGGCGGAAGTCTGCAGCTTTCTCGGTAGCGAGATACACTGGACACCAGGGCCGCCAGGAGCCATAACCACCCCCACCCTCCCACAGTCCGATGGCTAAGGCAGAACAAGCTGAAACTGGATCTAGACCAGACGGCGTGATTGTCTTGGATGGAGCCGAGTTAGCTTCTGCAGATCTGGTTAAGAGCTCGGGGGCAGGGCCGGCTTATCCATTAGACACTGTAGGCACAATGCCTAGGGCCCACAATACTTTCAGGGGCCCACGAAAATGTTTTAATTTCTTTTAAAATCAGAAGGGGGGGAATGAACTTTTAGGGTCAAAGACAAAAAATGAAATTTCAGGGCCCATGAAAATCGACGACATTTTGCCTAAACCAGAAAAAATGTTGAAGTATTTAAAGTTATATCAGAAATGTTTTCTAATGTTGGTATTATTATGGCGGGAGGGGCCCACAAAGGCAAAAGTACCTCGGGCCCACGAAAGTCAAAATGCAACCCTAACTGTCCTGACCTGGACAGCTCAGGCAAGCCTGATCTCAGCAGATCCCAGAAGCTAAGCAGGGCCAACCTGGCAAGTACTTGGATGGGAGACCCCCAAGGAATACCAGGGCTGGGGCGCAGAGGCAGATAATATCAAGCCACCTCTCTGAAATGTCCTAGCCCCGCTAAGGGTCACCAGAAATCACCGTGACTTCCAAGCACATGTGCACACAGACACTACTCACAAAAATAGTTTAAAACAATTATGCGACCCTGCTTGGGGGTGCTCATGGACCCAGCCTTGGCACAGTGGCCAAGAAGAGTGCCTTCTGTCGACTGCGTATGGTTCACCAACTCTGTCCTTCTTTAGACTCAGCCAACCTGGCCATGCTGATCCAGGCTTTTGTAACATTATGGCTGGACTACTGTAATGTGCTATATATAGCCCTTGAAAACAACCCAGAAACTACAGCTGGTTCAAAGTGCTGCAGTGATTATTGTGTGGGGCTAGCTGATAGGAACATACCTTGTCCATTTTCAGTTACATTTGTTTCCAGTTTGTTTCTGAGTCCATCACCAAATGCTTATGACCTTTAAAGCCCTTTGTGGTCTTGGACCCACCTAGGTGAAGGATAACCTGCTCTGATCACCTGCTCCCTTGCCATTCTCCAACTGAAGCTGTTCCCCCCTCCTTAAGCTGGCTCACCAAAGCATCAACCAGATGCTTTTTCTATTGTAGCTCAAACTTTGTGGAACAGAGGAGCGGAGGGGAGGGCTGTTAGAAGTACTGCAAGACCATTTTATTAGAGTTGCCGGCTCCAGGTTAGGAAATTCCTGGAGATTTGGGTAGTGGAGCCTGTGGAGGGCAGAGTCTGGGGATGGGAGGGAACTCAGCTGGGCATAATGCCATAAAGCCCACCCTCCAGAGCAGTCGTTTTCTTCAGGAGAACAGATCTCTGTTGTCTGGAGATCAGCTGCAGTTCTCCAGGCCCCACCTCCAGGCCCGTAGCTGTGGGGCCTTGTGTGCAAAAATTCTACTTTCTGAGCTACTGGCATTAAAGTTGTGAGCAAGCAGTTTGGTTACTGCATAAATTAGTTTGCTCTGGAGCCATCCTTCCTGAGCCAAGGCAAAAATGTGTGCGCTGGAGGCTAAAAACTGTGAGCTACCTCACACTAACTCAGCTTAGAGGGAACACTGGCTACAGTGGGGCATCTCAGGGCTTGGCCCCCCGACTTACTGCCAAGGCCCCCTGACTTCCCATCCAGCCCAGGCCCCCTGCTTTCCAATTTTTAATTTTATTTTATTTGTGGCACTCCTTGGGGGGGTGCCCCAAAACTTATTTAAAGGTCCCCTGGATTAAAAAAAATCCTGGCTACAGGCCTGCCCACCTAGAGGTTGGCAAACCTAAATTTTATCCTCCATTTCATTCACCAGGGCTTACAATGGGGTATAAAACTGGAGCCACCTTTTGGGTTGGAGGGGATATCTGGATTTTTCTTATATCTGTTTTAAATTGTAATGCATTGATTGTGACATGTAAGCTTCCTTGAGCCACAAGGAAAGGTGGGTTATAAATATTTCAATAAATGAGGATCCAAGACACACAAAGAAATGAGCCACATAACATGTTGACCCTAATGCTTAGAGGGAGCTGGGAAGAGCAAAAATTATCTATAAAATCTTTTCCAGAATCCCCAGGAATTGCAAAAGAGCCACAAAACTTCAGTTCCCGAGCTTCCTTGGAGGGAAGCCATAATGTTTAAAGCAGTTTAAGTTTGTAGCGTTGACATGCCCTTGGTTTCTTGAACTCTCTAGAACATAACATCCCCCAGTGTAAAAGACTTCATTTTAAAGCGGTCGGAATGAAAAAGGCCCTTCTCTCGCCTCTTGGTAGTGTGCCTTAGGAGACTAGCGGCCTCGTTAGTGCCTCATTAATGCTCACTGCTGCTGAGCAGACTCTGTGGGGATGGATCCTGCTGTGAAATCACTGGATTGATGAAGAAATTGCTGCTTAGCCATAACAGGGAAGGCCCGGTGAAAAATATTGCTCTGGAGCAATGTGTGGTAATGGGGCACTAAGCAACTGGCAATGATAGCAGAAACTAGCCTATTTACCTTCCCTGAGGACAGTGGTTCCTGACCAGCACTTCATTCTGCTCTGGAGACAGACAGACAGACAGACAGACAGACAGACAGACAGACAGATAGATAGATAGGCAGACAGGCAGACAGGCAGACAGGCAGACAGACGATGGATTGATGATGAAGACAGACAGACAGGAATACCAAGACTGAGCTCTGGAATGCCTCCAGGATAGAGCTGAAATGAATTTGGCCTTAACGAATTCTCTCCTCCATACTCTCCCATTCTGCAGATATTCAGCACCAGCCATTGACATCTGATGATTCTGCAGAGATGGTTGACATTTGACAGCAGAGCCTGACAGTAGCAGCCCATACAGAACAGCACATGACATGTCAAGGTGTCTGACAGTAACAGTGCCGACATGCAACAGCTGTCTTCTTGTGAAGTGGACTGATAATGCAGGTGAGGGTCCTCTTGTGTAACCCTCAGTGCTGCCTTTTTCATCTGTGCGTAGTAACTCGGGTTTTTAAGATGGTAATGATGATAAGAAAGGCTGTCATTCAATTAAAGGAATCAATTAATGGTGTGAGTTTCAGTTGACTGATCAATTAACCGATTGATTTTAGCATATGAGTGACAAGATTGCTTAAGCACTGTCATAAAAGAGCTGTTCCCATTGTTGTCTAACTGCATTTTGTTCCATTATTCTTCAGGTTTGTAAACCTGATTTAATTGTATGTATCACACAGTTTTCCTAGTGCATTGGTAACCCAGTTTTTATTGCATTGTTCATTGTATGTTGTTTTATTGCTTTGCTGGTATGTTATGTTGTTTTCATTGATTGTTTCCTTTTTTCTTTTTACCTTCTATCAATTGCTGTATATTGTTCCTATTGAATTGCCTTGAGCCTGGGAGAGAAAGGCGGACTGTAAGTGAGGGAACAGCATTTCAGAGAAGATGCTGGCTATGTCCCTTGTGTGCATCACCTAAACCCAAAGAAAACATTACCTTTTGTGCAGGCCTCTTGTTTCCCTTATACACAGACTAAACAATTATTATCACTGATGCTTTAGTAAGACTAGAGATTTAAAAAACCCTACAGCCCATTTAATCAGGAGCACTCTTTCAGTACATCAAAATTAATTTAATTGATTAATTGATTAAATGTTACAGTGCTAATAATAAATCTATATTGTACTGTGCTTATGGCAGTGAAGCCTCACCACAAACAGCATATGTGCATGCATTGAATGCGACAGGTTGGGCAACTCAAGGGTGAAGACTTCTTCTTGCAATATTTCTGGGTGATGGGGGCCTCCCCCAGGGGAATGTTGAGTGCATTCTAGGAGCACAAGGTGCACACTGAGAGGCCTAAATGGTTATTGGTGCCCCATGTGATCTGCATGCGTAACCTGTTTTAGGATATTTTATCCTCTGCATTCCATGCACCTCGGCATTTAGTCATGCCGGCCACATGACCACGGAAACACCTTCAGACAGTGCTGGCTCTTCGGCTTGGAAATGGAGAAGAGCACCGCTCCCCTAGAGTCGGATTCGACTAGCTTTCGAGTGAGGGAAACCTTTACCTTTACTATCCTCTGCAATATTCAAAGATTCCATGGAAGAAGAACAAGGGTTCTTCAGCTGCTCCCTAATAGCAAACTGATTGAAAACCAGATTTACATGCCTAAGATATCCAATTATCCGTACATGTTCAGAGCAGAGAACAGTCTCATCACAATAACGTTTCAGCATAAGAGCAAAAACTACTTAGCAGCATTTTGCATAGACGTATTATAAATCACTCTGTAAGAGAAAAAAAACCGAGCAAACGTGCATCTTTTGAAAAAAGTTGCTCCAGTAACTGTTACATTCTGCACAACTAATAAATGCTCCCTCAGTATTTATTGCAGCTCTGGAAGATGCTCAGACTATGGTGAACCTCCAGATGAAAGGGTCTCCCAAAGTATGTATTAGTCATCCATCTGCAGGTAGTCAAGAGGGTGAGATGAGATGGAATGAGATGGGAACAGTCATGACAGCCTAGTGATAATTGGAGATTTGGATGCACCGAGGGTCCAGAGCGATGCTAGGTGTCAGAAAGGATGGAAGTTGCTCCAATATAATTGCATTTTTACTATTTTATGCAAGCTGTCTTGGGGGATCCTTCCAGATCATAAGATGGGTAGAAGCGAAATAAATAAATATGATATAGTGCAGAATAACCAAGTGATATATCTGCCTAGGTGAACCAGCCCTTAGAGATGGAGTTAGAAATGTTTGCAGGATTCAGATCATTTTGGTGCAAAATTGATGGGCTTTTGCTTGTCATTCCCCCCAGATTCTATCTCTCACCTCCCTCCCAAGTCACAGTTTGATAGGGGGCTTGCTGTTCTCCAACTACCAAGCCAAAGAAAAGGCATTTTTTGCAGTAATTGGGGAGGGGGGCTCGCCGTATATCTTGATTTGTTTCCCTATCTTTTTTTTATTTCTGTTTTCTCTCTTTTTTTCCCTTTTTTACACTGGTGCTTCATCTTCTAGAAATTGATTATCTTGTCTTGCTGGTTACCAGTGAGAAACGTGGGAATTCTTTATTCTCCACTAACGTTTTCCATTCTTGCATTTGCGTGCTGTAAGATGATTTATATGAGTGGTGAAACGCAGGCCGTTTGCTGCGGCAAACTTGCAAGCTCCGTTGTGTTAAAGGTGCTGGGGAATAATAAATCAAACTAACCTCCAGTCAGAATGTAATCTCGGCTTGGCTTCTGTCAGAGCAGATCAGCCAGTGGCCCGCGTGCAAGGCAGAGCTACTTAGGGGATGGACTGGGACGTTAAAGCAGCTCGGGAGCAAGCTGAGCTAAGCGACCCCTTCTGGCTTTGGCAGCCCCATAGAGGCTGCTTGGCTGTGCCCCAGCTGGTGGCTGTGCAGGAGGAGGGGATGGGAAAACTTGCCCAGACCACCTGACCAAAACTCTGAAGATGGTCGTGAGGCAGAAAAAGACAAAGGAAGACAACTTGAGGAAAAAACTGCAATAAAGGGTGATTTCAACAGGCCTAGGTGGGAAGGCAGCAAGGTACAGCCCAATCGTGTCAGATCATGGAAGCTAAGCAGGGCCAGTACTTGGATGGGGGACCACCAAGGAAGGCTCTGCAGAGGAAGGCTGTTGGGAATCGGGATATTAGCTCTACGTTGCCAACATTGCAGTCACAAAAGAGTTAAATTGATGGTTGCACATAAACAGGATGTTGCCTAGTTTAGCTGTAACCATTAGAAGTAGAGATAAGTTAGCCCGGGGAAAATGTGAGTGTTAGTACAACGAAGCAGTCTGTAACCTCTCTATTGGCTAATCAATATATTGCTTTGAAGAAGTGTTTTGATCATGTATGCAGTTGTTTGCATGTTTTATTATCAGTATCCATCCTTTGTTCTGAGGAAGATGAAGACATCTTTTAGTTTTAGCCATGTAATTGTGAACATGTAGTTTGTTAGGTCAGACAGAAATGCTTTCTTTGTTTTTCTCCAAAATGTAATTCCCTTCCTCATTAGCTCTAGATAAAAGAATTTTTCTCTTTTAAACACACACAGGGAGTTGGCTCTTATCTACTCTGCAATTTACCATATAATCAAGAAAGGCAATGGCAAACCACCACGGCTTCTCACTTGCCTTGAAAGCCCCTTTGCTGTGGTCACCATAACTTGGTTACAACTTGACAGCACTTATATACATCAACTGGTTAAATATTCAGGTCATGAGAAAGAGATGAACTTTACAGATATCATAAATAATTGTGCCTTGGTGCAGTCGGTCACAGAACCAACTAGAGGGGTGACAGTCTTCAACTTGCTCAAGACATGGTAAGAGATGTAAATGTGCTTGAACCAATGGAGAACAGTAGTGTTCTTAAATGGAGAATGTATGTGAAGCACTGTTCCCACCTCTGATGGGAGCCCAGATTGCTATTTGGCCACACAACAATGGAAGTACAAAGGCAACTGATGTCTCACATGGTGCCAACAGGTAGGGTGGAATGACACCTTTATTTCTTATGGCCCCGCCTCTCAAGGCAGACATTTTCTACATGGCACCTTAAAAGGGAGCAGTTGCACCCAAAGAGCTGATGTGGGGCCAAGCAGGGCAGCATGAGGACAAGGTCCCATGGAAGGCTTATTAGCCAATCGTCATCTGCTGTCAGACAAGTGTGGGGCTGCAGAGCATGACTTTGGCCTAACGAGAACCATGTTGTCTTACCTTACTTCCTGTGTATCTTTCAGCATTGTAGTATTGCAACAGTTTTAGTTACTTGAGATTACTGTTCCAAATTTTATTACTTCCTATTATTACAGTTATATACAGTGATACAAACCACTGTACTTTGATGGGTTCTGTTTGTTGGCATACAGGCTGACTCGTACTGTTATCTTTTTTAAAGCTATAGTTATGCCAATAAAGGTTATTGGATTGGATTGGATTGGATTGGATTGGATTGGATTGGATTGGATTGGATTGGATTGGATTGGATTGGATTGGACAGTAATGATGCCGCCCTTCCTCCTGGTGAACTGGTATAGGCCATCACAGGAATCTGGTGAAGTTGGCAAGGAGCTCCAATGTACCACAGATGGGAAGTCTTTTCTCACCAACCTTTGGATTTCTGAAAGTGTTAAAAAACATGGGGTTAATGGTGACTTAGTAGACATTTTATAGTTGTACTTTCAAAAAGCCTTGGACAAAGTCTCTCACTAAAGACTCCTGACTACATTTAGCCATTGTGGGTCCTCTCATGAACTACAAACTGATTCAGTGACAAGAATCAGAGAGCAGGAATAAATGGACAGTCCTTACAAAGGAGGGAAGTAAGCAATGGCATCCCACGGGAAGCAGTATTGTGGCTAGTACTCTACATGAATGATCTAGAGTCACACGAGCAGTGAAGTGGTTACATCTGAGGTGACACAAAATTATCCAGGTTGATGAGAACTAAAGTTGATTGTGAAAAGCTCTAGAAGACTCTCTTCAAAATATGTTAGTAAGTAAAAGTATGGTCAATGAGGCTCACTGTGACTGAGCGTAAAGGGATGCAGATTGGGGCAAAAACTCCTCACTCTTAAGTATACATTGGTGAATTCTGATCTAGCAGAAAATATGTCTGGGGGAACATGATACAGATTTATACAATTATGCATGGTGTGGAACAAGTAGATAGAAAACATTTTTCTCCATTTCCTGTAATACTAAAGCTCACAGGCACCCAATTAAAGTTACGGGCATTATATTTAGAAGAGACAAAAGGAAATAGTTCTTCACCCAAAGAGTGATTGGCTGTTGGAATTCACAGCAATGGGATGAGGTGAGGTGACAGCCACTCATTTAGTTGGCTTTAAAAGGGAATTAGACAAATCAATGGAGGACAGGTCCAGTAGCAATTAGCTACAATCACTACAATTAGCGATTAGCTACAATCACTACATGGAACTTCTACAGTCAGAGGAAATAACCCTCAGAATAACAGTTCTGGGGGCAACTACAGGGGGAGGCTTCAGCCCTGTTTTTGAGGGCATCTTGTTGGCCACTGTGTGGAACAAGATGATAATGCATCCCTGGTCTGACCCAGCATGGCTGCTCTTATCTTCTTACATCCTTTTCCAAGGGCAACCAAGTCATCCCTCGTGAAATTTAAATTTAGGACTTCCCCTCCTATTCTGCATTAAACACTTAAGAGTAGTGATTTGCTCACCTGCTCACATAAGATACTCTCCAGCAGGAAGCTGTGTTGTGCCGGCATTTCTCTGATTACTCATCGCCAGGGAGTGTCCACCATAATTCTCAGCAGATGGGGGCAAGTGGAAGGGGGGAATGCATGGCTTTCTGAAACTTGTAGGCTTGGCTGCTTGAGTGCACCTTTCAAGGTTAGTCAAAGGAAAGCAGATGCTTGGTTCATGGCAGTGAGCAAACCAAATAAGGAAATCAAAAGGCTAGCATTCTAAGAGCTCCATGTAGTTCTATGACACAGGGGCCCCTTTGGGGTTCTAGGTACACTTCTAGTAGTTGTTTCATCTAGAAAAGTAATACCTTATTTGTAGCCTATTGTCTGACTGATGCTTATGGGTGCCAGTTGACTCCTGCTCCATCAAACCTACTATAGCATGATGCTGCACCCCCTTGCTTACCCCTCTGTCCATAATGTTGCCTAAACAAGAAAGGGAAGCCAGGAGCTGGGAATGAGATGTCCTCTTCCTCTCTCTCCCCCACTCCCCAAATTTGCTCTTACCTATATTAGTCCTCCAACAGCCACGGATGCATATTATGACTTAATTATCGCCTTCCTTGCACAAACCCTGGAATACATAATGTGCCCTGTGCCAGGCCTGGAGAGATCCCTCAGAAGTGGCTAACAAATGGATCTGCATGTTTCACTTAATCTGACTAAAAAGCCATCTTTATTCAGGCGAGAATGTTGTCCATGAATATTCATCGACTGCTGCTAGCCCACCTGGTAAACGTATCCCAGCTACACCCAGCCTTCCCCGAACTGCCTGAGATGACAAAAAAATCTCTTGAGAGCACTGAGGGGCTTTTCCTCCAAATGACAAAGCTAGTAAGCAAATGTTGGATGTTTCCCCTATTAGAATTTATACCCCCTCCCACATACCCCCCATCCTCTGTATCAGAGATGTTAGAAAGACTGTGAAAACGTGAAGGTGAGACAAGCCTTGATGGCCAGTTTGGAGAGATTCTGACATTCCCGCTGGCGCAAGCAGTTTCTCCTGCTATTGTAACGCTCTGTTCATTCCGTTATATCCTGGTGACATTTGTCCTGATGTATTGTTTCCCCGTGCTTTGCTTGTCCTGTTCCCAGACTTCATTTGTCACAAACTTATTTAGTATCAGGCACAATCACAGTGTATTTTAACTCCTGTGAACTGCCAGAGCACAGCTTTCCCCTCCAGGCAATATAGTCTGCTCTGGCTGGCAGCAGCTTTCCAGGGCTTCAGGGAGAGATCCTTCCCATCACCTACTACCTGATCCTTTTAGCTGGAGACACTAGGGGATTGAATTTGTGACCTTCTGCATGCCAAGCTGATGCTCTGCCACTGAAGGCCAAACTATACCTTACCATGAGGGCTTGCAGCCCTATTGCAGCTGAGAGCTCCCAGTGGGAACCCCATTAAAAGTGCTGTAGGGGTCCCATTCAGATCCAGCCAGTGGCATGGAGGGAGGCGAGGATCCTGTCTTGGGCTGTTTGGTGTAGTGGTGTAGTGGTTAAGTGTGCAGACTCTAATCTGGGAGAACCGGGTTTGATTCCCCACTCCTCCACTTCAACCTGCTGATGTGACCTTGGGTCAGTCACAAGCTCTGGCACAGCTGTTCCTGAAAGAGCAGGTTGTGTTAGTGTTCTCTCAGCCCCACCTACCTCACAGGGTGTCTGTTGTGGGGAAAGGAGTTTGTAAGCCACTCTGAGACTCCAAGTGAAGGGCAGGGTATAAATCCAATCTCTTCTCTTCTTCTTCCTCCATGCACTGTTTTCTCATGCTGAAATGGCATTGGGGCTAGGGTTGCCAACCTCCAGGTGGAGTCTGGCGACCTCCTAGAATTAGAAGTGGTCTCCAGGTTATAGAGGTCAGTTCCTCTGGAGAAAATGGCTGCTTTGGAAAGTGGACTTGATGACATTATACTCCACTGAGGTCCCTCCCCTCCCCACACCCTTATTTCCATGGGCTCCGCCCCCAAAATCTCCAAGGATTTCCCAACACAGAGCTAGCAACCCTATCCCCCAAGCTGTTATGGCATTCATTCACCACATGGTCACTGAACAGAATGAACCTGGCTCTACGCTGTGGCAGAACTGGCATAGGCTTTGTACCATCCTCACCAGGAGCTCTACTGGGTGTTAAAGAGCTTCTCCCTTTTTGTCCAGTGCACAGAATACTTTCTGCATTTCTCATTCCTACTTAGATCAGGAAAAAACTGGCAAAAGCTGACAAAACCCGCTGAGGGAAGAATTAAGTAAAACCACCTGATATTTTAGTGGGGGAGGGAAGAGAGGAGAGAGAAACTACCCCCCCCCTTTTAACAGAGACTCGTTTTTCAGTTCAATGAAACTGAAGAGCCTGCCAATAATACAAAGGCTTTTCCACAAAGCCCTACTTCTCTCTCTTCTCTGGCATTTGTGCTGAAATCTCTGCTATAGTAACTCTCTCTGCCTCTCTCCTTTGAATTCAGTTTCATTAAACAGGCTTTCTTTCAAGGCACTGCACCTGGATCGCAAAACTCCCTCTCTCAGCCATCCTTTTCCCCCACTACATTTCCAGTTCCACACGCAGGGCACAATTGGGCATTCAGCAGAGACCAGGATCTGGGAAGCCCGGTTTCCAACAAACAGCTTCAAAGCTGAGGCCGGGGGCGGTGGGGGGAGTCAGTGGGGGGAGAAGTGGACAGTTTGAAGTGAAGAAGCTGCAGGTGGGAGGAATGTGTTTAACCCCTCACCCTACCAGCTGCTTCCGTTATTTATTGATTTAAATATTTCTCACTCACAACTTACTAAAACCATGCAGCAGTGTTTGTAAAAGCCCCAGTCTTAGGAGTAACTAATACCTTGCTTCTGACGACATGGGTGAAACAGCCTCAATATCAGCCTTAAAGTCCAGAAGCTGGAGACAAATATCAAGGGGGGAAAATTATGGGGACTGCTTACGCATAAGGACAGGTGCCATAAGGAACAGGGGACTCTGCAAGTAACTTAAAACAGAGAACCATATTGTGGTCATTAGTAAGTGAGTTTGGATTTCTGTGTCATTTCTGAGCATAGGTAATATGTTTGGCAGGCAGGTCTAACAATAACTGCCCTTGACATGTGGATCCGTAATGCATCCACACATCACTGGATATCGCACTATTGTTGTGTATAGCAATCATTTGCAATTGGATTATACTGTGTGGACAAGCAAATCGTGATTACTATAGTAATTCTGAGTGGATGCAGCCCAGTCAGAATTCAGTTCAAGTGGCCCAGTGGGGTTTGTTCTAGTTTTTACAGAGGGGGAGCCACGATCAGGAGCAAGCCAGGGTACGGATGACTCTACAGTGCGTTGGCAGAGTAATTAACATGGCAAAGGTGCACAACCTGATTAAAATGTAGATAAAGGTTTATTTAGGAACAAATATACTTGATAGTAAAGAGGAAAAAGAGTGAAAGTTGCCCTAGCCTTGCTGAAAGGGCAAAACTAAGTACAGAACTTCCTAGAAGCAGCAGGATATTACCCTAAGAGTAGCAATCTGGAGACAGACAAGGAATGATACAAAACAGGAGAGAGCCGACTAGAGATGTGCTCACAAAAAATGCTATCAGTATGATATTGGGATTCAGGAAATAATCAGTATTGCCAAATTTATTCAGCTCCACTATACCCTATGGGGACCATCTTCATAGGGTATAACGGATACTCAGTCCCCAAGCCGCACAGCACGCTAGTGAACTCCAAGCGGCCAGCAAGCTCACCCATTTCCAGGTGAGCTTACTGGCCACTCAGAGTTCACTGCTGCACAGTGTGGCTTTCCAAAGCTCCCTTTACATGGCAAGAAGCTATTAAAGTCCTCAGTGGGGAGTGAAAGGGAGCACTGAAATGGCTTCCTCCCATTGAAATCAAACAGTGCAGCAGGTCTGCCTGTCAGCTGATCGGTTTAAATGGGAGGAAGTTGTGAAAACCCTCTGTTTCGCCCCCCCCCCCTCCAGAGTGGGGGAAAGTGAAAGGGAGCGCTGAAATGGCTTCCTCCCATTTAAACCAAACAGCACAGCAGGTCTCTGATCTGTATTTGGCTTACATAATACTTGAAAAATACTGATAAGGTATTTTTGAGAATTTATTCAGTTCAGTTTATGCTGAATGCACACCCCTAGTGTTGACCTCACTATCCTATCTAATTGTCTTCTTGCCGCCCCCTGCAGGGTCTTCTTCTTTAAACACCATGCATTGCCTGTCCCAGCACGGTGCACCAGACAGTGTTCTCTGGCCTAGGGTCTCCGGGTTGGGAACGCAGCAAAAGGTTCTTCTGTTTTGTTACACAGGCTCCCAAGCGTTTATACCTGGCTGGGCCAGTCCAACACCTCCTGTGGTTGATATTGCACAGTCACGTTCTCATCTGACAAGGCTCTGAGACTTCAGCACAACCAGCTAAGGTTGCCAACTCCAGCTTGGGAAATTCCTGGAGATTTGGGTGTGGATCCTGGAGCGGGTGGGGTTTGAGCAGGGGAGGGTCCACCTCAGAGGGGTATAATGCCATTGAGTTCACCCTCCATAGCAGCCTGTTGGGATTCTTAATTCAGAGACAATGGATGCATTCCAAACACAAGAACCACACTTGTTAAAAGAAAAATATCTTTACTAAGAAAAACAGAATAAAACATGGCTAAGGTACTTTGGATAAAAGAAATAAAAGTTTGCATACTTGCAGCTACTCTATAGGCTAAGGGCTACATGGCTAAAAGCAAGGAAAGGAGGGATGTGTTGTGGGAACTTCCTCTCTGGTTCACAGGAAGAGCCATAAACATTGTGAATACATGAATGCTAGATCAAAGCATTTCTACAGACAAGGTGTTAGTTGACCAATACAAAGTTTACAGGTCACTTCATTAGGATAAACAACTCCCACAAACTTTTCCCACTGTTGAATGCATTATACAACGTAACATCCTGTTTTCTAACAAACAACATTTAACTCTCTAATGGCTGGAATGTAAGCAACTTGAAATTCCAACACAGCCACTTTCTCCAGGGGAACTAATCTCTTTAGTGTGGATCAGTTGTAATTCCGGAAGATCTCCAGTTGGGGCTAGACACTCACATAACTCTTCATTTCTCAATCCCAGGCTTAAGCCATGCAGTTCTCTGGTCGAGGTACTGACAGCCATTCCTGGGCACAGAATTCCACCATTCCTGGAGATTCTGCAAATCCTTGGCCTTATCAGGAACCACTTTAAAATCTCCTTAATGGGACTTGCTTTCTAGCCCTGGGATCTGGGGAATTACAGCTCATCTTCAGACTAAAGAGATCAGTTCCCCTGGAGCAAATGGCATCTTTAGTGGCACTGTACCCTGCTGAGGTCCCTGTCCTCCTCAGGTTCCATCCCCAAATCTTCAGGAGTTTTCCAACCTGTATCTGGCAACCCTACACCCCCATCCCCTATCAGTGGCCAGGGGGGACCTGGCCACCTTATTGCTTTCAAGGGCTGGTGTTTAAAAAGAGCAGATTTAATCCTGATATTTTACTGTTTATCTTCACTTTTTAAATTTTCTGAATTCTAACCTGCCCAACACCTTTGAGCAAGGGGATCAATTAATCTGAATGAAAGAACAGCCAGCAGACTTAGGGGCCGTGACAATACCCTGGTACCAGGAATGTGACTAATGCGTATCCCACAGAAGACCAGCTTTCCGTGTTGGAAAAACAGTAAGTTTCTAGCCATATGGCTGAGCAAATATACCTAACTGTATTGTGGGCATTGCCTGCTGGAATCCCAGAAGCCAGAGAGGGCAGGCTTTCAGTATTCCTGATTCTCCCATGACTACCCAAAGTAGGAATAAATTGGGTTAAAAATTCCAGAATATACTCAGTTTTACATGCCACAGAATTCAGGTTCTCCTTGCACAGACCTTGGACAGCGTATGTGTGGGGGGAATCTTGTTCTATTTTATATTATTTTGTATGGAATGCAAACAGCCTTCATTCAACTGGTTTCCAGCGCTCCTGGCACAATCACAGCTCCCATGGAGAGATGGTTAAGGAAGCACTTTGCATTGCAAAGAGGGCTGGATTAGTAAAATGATGAGGCTAATAATGATAATAGGCCCTGCTGTGCCCAACAGACACCTCCGAATGAACTCGCCCAGCATGGTTGCTTTTGCTGAATCTATGAAGGTCATAAAATTGGCCTCCTCTTCTCTCTAAGCTGCAGAAATGGTGCTCTTTTTAAAGCCTGGAGCCAAATCAGTTTCCACTGATCTCCAACGAAAACAAATGGGGGAAATAATATGCAAATCGACTCTGCCTCTCAACAGACATAGAAACCCATTGTCAATATTTGCTTCTTGGCTCAATAAATCCTGGGGATCATTTGAAGACATGTCAATAAATATCTGCTTCTTGGTGCAGACAAACAGCAGGGAGAAATGAAGAGGAACCAGTGGAAGGTTATCAAGCAATGCAACAGCTAAGCTTGCTGTTGCCTTGAGGCATGTCCCGAAGGTGGCTTCCCATTTAGCACATAAAATCATGTAGAATAATGTCCCCAGACCTCTGTGGATCACTCTGACCATCTCTCCACCTTCTCATCCTGAATCGCTTCTTTGAAGGAAAAAGTACTAGACCAAGGGAGTCAAACAAAAGACCCGGGGGGCAGAACTGGCCCATTCAGGGCTCTCATGCACCCCACAAGCAACTAATGCAAGGGAAGGAACAGGAGACTGCTCTGGGGAAAGTGGGCAGAGCTATTCCAAATGTGGCTTCAGCATGGCAGAACAACCTCATCTGCAGCAACCAAGCCGCATAGGAGCATCTGCTCAGTGCTGTACTGCTAGCTCTCCAGACCGCCCATGTGGGTTTTCCTTTGCACCCGCTCCCCAGCCAATGAGGCCTTGCAGTGAGGATACAACAACTCAGAGCTTACCGGCTGCTGTTCTATATATAGCTTATATATCTCTGGTACCTGGCATTACATTTTATGGCACACATGACCTGGCCCGACAAAGTGACATTTATGTCAGATCCGGCCCTTGTAACAAATGAGACCAGCACCTCTGTATTAGACAGTGTTTGGGGAAACTACAACCTTTAATCGGGCACCCCCTCCTGCCTCAGTCCTTTTCCCTAGCAAGTGCATGGGTAACATAGGACTACTTTGCTCTGCTTTATGGAGACTCTGTGAAATCAGCAGCCATTACACTGATTCCTACTAGGGCTGCCAGCTCCAGGTTGGAAAATACCTGGAGATTTTTGGGGGTGGACACTGAGGAGGGAGGGATCTGGGAAGGGAAGGGACTTCAACAGGGTATAATGCCATAGAGTCCACCTTCCAAAGCGGTCATTTTGTCCAGGTGAACTGAACTCCGTTGTAATAGCGGGAGATCTCCAGTTACCACCTGGAGGTTGGCAACCCTGATTTCTAACTTCACCTCCGACCTATTTGTAGGTCTAGCAATCAACACACATTACGGTGAGGAAAGTGGCAACACTGAAAACGGAACTGACTTCCAGGAGAAGCCTGGCCACAGTGACAATTACACCGGATGATAAGTGGGAGAACGCAAGAACTGTGGGGGGAAAAGGTCAGACAAAGCCAGTGGGAAACTGGGCCTACCAACTTGGCTATACCACAAGCTTATGGCCACGTTTCATACGTATACCCACAATATGGTGGGAATTTGGTGAGCTTTTCCCCACTTCAACTGACTCTCAACAATCCCTGCTTCAGTCCCTTCCAGCTATTTAGGATTTTTTTCTTTTTGTTAATTCAGAAAGTTATACTTTTCTGCTTTCCTGGGGAATCTCCAAGATACAAATAAATCCCTGCCTCGTTCGTAAGTGGACTGTCATTTTTTTGCTGCTGTCACGATCAGCATGGGCGCCAGCCGCTTTACTGTTAGATATAGCGATTATCATCATTATCATCCCTAAAGAAGCTCAGAGTGCTCTGATACAAATCTTCCTGAGGGGCAATGAAATCTGATAGCTTTTCTCTTTCAAAGAATACTCTGCCTTGAGATACTTTATTTAGAAAATTGTCTCTCCAATCAAGGAGAGCAAACTGGGGCATCTGCTAGTCATAAGTATTTCCAGGTTCAAGCTGTGTCAAAATTCACCAGCAGGTCTTGAGTGTATTTATTTTCCCCTGTCAAATTTTGGAAGAAGCCTCCAGGATTGCTCCACCAAGTGCAGTCACATCTCAGGGTATAATGTGAAGGTTCTGGGTTTCAGCTTCCTTCTCATCACCTAAATAGACAACTCATTTTTTTCTCTCTCCTGGGTATGACCTCCAGGCTGAGCCAGCAGATGCGGATAGTCCATGCACTGCAGGCATTTGCAGGCCTGAATCTGATTAGGATTACAGTGCATGGAAAGAGGGGGCTTTAGCCTCCCCTGCACCATTTTCCCCATCTGAAATAGCTCCAGTATGTGGTCTGCCTGAATTCAGAAAAGGAAGAGGCAATAGAGATCATATTGCAAATTTATGTTGATTACTAGAGCATATGAGAGAATTTCAGAAGAAAATCAGCTTGTTTCATAGATTAAGAAAATACGAAAAGCCATGTTGGATCAGGCCAGTGGCCCATCTAGTCCAACACTCTGTGTCACAGCATGGACAAAAACCAGATGCCATCAGGAGGTTCACCAGCAGAGCCAAAACCCCAGAAGCCCTCCCACTGTTGCCCCCCAAGCACCAGGAATACAGAGCATCATTGTTCTACACCTTGTGGCTAATAGATAGCCACTGATGAACCTCTGCTCCATATGTTTATCCAATCTTTCAACTGTCTGTGCTTGTAGCTGCCACCACTTTCTGTGGCAGTGAATTCCACTTGTTAATTCTGTTCTAAACCTACTGCTCATTTACTGCATTAAGTGCCCACGAATTCTCATATTGTGAGAAAGGGAGAAAAGTACTTCTTTCTCTACCTGCTCTATCCCATGCATAATTTTGGAAACCTCTATAATGTCACCCCTCAGTCGTGGTTCTCCAAGCTAAAGAGCCTTAACCTCTTTAGCCTATCTTCATAAGGAAGGTGTTCCATCCCCTTAATCACTTTAGTTGTGCTTTTCTGCACTTTTCCAATGCTATATCTTTTTTGAGGTGCAGGGACCTGAACTGTACACAATATTCCAAATGAGGCCATTCCATAGATTTATACAGAGGCATTATGATACTGGCTGATTTGTTTTCAATCCTCTTCCTAACAATTCCAAGCATAGTACTTGCCCTTTTTATTGCAGTTGCACCCTGAGTCAACAGCAAAGCTTTTGACTGTGTGGATCATGAAAGCCTATGGTTGGTTTTAAGGAAATGAGTGTGCCACAACATCTGATTGTTTTGATGTGCAACCTGTGCTCCAGACAAGAGGCTACAATTAGGACAGACTATGGAGAAACAGAATGGTTTCCAGTTGGCAGAGGTATCAGACAAGGATGCATTTTTATTTCCTTATCTCTTCAATCTATATGCAGAACATATCATAAGAAAAATGAATTAGATTTAGATGAAAATGGAGTGAAAATTGGTGGAAGGAACATTAACAATTTGAGATATGCAGATGATATCACATTACTGGCAGAAAACAGTGAAGACTCAAAACATCTCCTGATGAAGGTTAAAGCAGAAGTGCCAAAGCAGGATTACAGGTGAACATCAAGAAGACAACAGTAATGACTACTGGGGAATTACACAACTTTAAGGCTGACAATAATGAAATTGAAATTGTTCAAGATTTTCTATTCCTTGGCTCCATCATCAACCAAAAGGGAGACAACAACCAAGAAATCAGAAGGAGATTGAGGCTGGGAAGGGCAGCCATGAAGGAGCTAGAAAAGATCCTTAAATGTAAGGTGTGTCAGTGGTGACCAAAATCAATTTAATTCATGCCATGCTATTCCCCATTACTATGTATGCGTTTGAAAGTCAGACAAGGAAGAGAGCTGACAGGAAGAAAGTAGATTCCTTTGAAATGTGGTGTTAAAGGAGTTTTATGGATAAGAATATAAGAACATAAGAGAAGCCAATGTTGGATCAGGCCAATGGCCCATCTAGTCCAACTCTCTGTCACACAGTGGCCAAAAACACCAGGTGCCATCAGGAGGTCCAGCAGTGGGGCCAGGACACTAGAAGCCCTCCCAGTGTTGTCCCCCACAAGCACCATGAATACAGTGCATCACTTGCCCCAGACTGAGAGTTCCTCTCCAGGGCTATTTTTGGGCAGGAACATGCAGGAATGGGGAGCTGCGGTGGCTCAAGTGGTTAAGACGCTGAACTGCAGGCTGTGGAAGGTCAGTAGTTCAGCAGTTCAAGACCCGTGAGTGCTGCATGATGGGGTGAGCTCCCGTCTCTAGTTCCAGCTCCTGCCCACCTAGCAGTTCGAAAGCAAGAAGTTGCAAGTAGATAAATAGGTACCACTTCAGTGGGAAGGTAACAGCGTTCCGTGCGCCTTGGTGTTTAGTCATGCCGGCCACATGACCACGGAAATGTCTTTGGACAGCGCTGGCTCTTCGGCTTTGAAACGGAGATGAGCACCGCAACCCTAGAGTCGGATTCGACTGGCTTTCGAGCAAGGGAACCTTTACCTTTACCTATGCAGGAATGGAGTTCCGGCTGGCTCCTGAGTTGGCCACGCCCAGTGGGAACTTATTTGCATAATAGGCCACACCCAACAGCAGAAACTCATTAGGAATGGCTACATTTGGGGGGTGTGGCCTTACATGCGAAGGAGTTCCTGCTACAAAAAGAGCCCTGGGTTTTGACAACAAACAAGGTAAACAGAATAAAAAGCAAAAAGTAGGTGTGGCTGGATGACCACACTTCTGGTAACATGGGGTTGTGGCCTAATATGCTAATGTGTTTCTGCTGTTGGGTGTGGCCTATTATGCTAATGAGTTCCTGTTGCGCTTTTTCTACAAAAAAAGCCCCATTCCTCTCTATACCCTGTGGCTAATAGCCACTGATGGACCTCTGCTCCATATGCTTATCTAATTCCCTCTTGAAGCCGTCCATCCTTGTAGCCACCACCACTTCCTGTGGCAGTGAATTCCATGTGTTAATCACTCTTTGGGTGAAGTACTTCCTTTTATCCATTCTAACCCGACTGCTCGGCAATTTCATTGAGTGCCCACGAGTTCTTGTATTGTGAGAAAGGGAGAAAAGTACTAAAGAGCCCCAAGTGCTTTAATCTTTCTTCATAGGGTAAATGTTCCAACCCTTTTATCATTCTGGTTGCCCTTCTCTGCACTTTTTCCAATGCTATAATATCCTTTTTGATGTGTGGTGACCAGAACTGTACACAGTACTCCAAATGAGGTCGCACCATTGATTTATACAGGGGCATTATGATACTGGCTGATTTGTTTTCATTTCCCATCCTAATAATCCCCAGCATAGCGCTGGCCTTTTTTATTGCAGTTGCACACTGTCTCAACATTTTCATTGAGTGATCTACTATAACTCCAAGATTTCTCTTGAGGCTATTTCAACTTGTGAAAATAGCACAAGGAGAGATTTAAGACTCTCTGGGCCTGATTCAAATCGGGCTTGCATGCACCTGGCAAGCATGGACTCCCAGAACATGACTGCTGGCCCAACACAACCCAAGGATGAACCTGAGAATAGCACCTCGGCAGCACTGCTTCCTGATCCTGCTGCTACTCAAGACGGGCTCTGCAACAGATGTTTACACAGCTCTGGAAAAAACGCTTCAGCAAGTTTGCCACTAACGTTTGATTGTCAGCCCTGCCCTTGTCCAGTACGCACTACCCTTTGAACACAGGAAATGATTGATCGGAGAGGTCGGAATGGCTCCATCACGTAGGGTTGGCAACTCTGAAGATTTGGGAGCAGAGCCTTGGGAGGGCAGGATTTGGGTAGGGGTGGGACTTCGGTGGGGTTGTAATGCTACAGAGCCTATCCTCCAAAGCTGCCATTTTCTCCAGGGGAACTGATCTGTAGCCTGGGTATCAGTTGTAACTCCAGAAAATTTTCAGTCCACACCAGGAGGTTGGCAACCCTATGTGCTGGGTATTGCACTTCAAAGTGGCCCAAAGTAAAGCAAAAGTGGAAAAGATTTATACCATGCAAGCCTGTTTATAAATAACACATGCGCACACACATCTGGCACATTCTAACTGGGGTGTTGAAAGAAGTATCTCCGCACAGACCCTCACTTCAGTATAAATATCTCATCAAGGTGGTAATATATTCCAGTGATGGATATCAGGGGTACAGAAAGTGTTGATGGCATTACAATGGAAATGCACAAACAGCATTTTATCACTGGCACCAGTACCATCTGTGAATTTTTTTTCACAAGGCCCTTATTGTACCTAAATTCTTCATCTATATGTAAATCACCTGCATCTTCTGCATTTTATTAATTGCTGGGGGAGGGGGTGCCACAGGATGAGGAATGTTACAGAATTTCATGACAACTCTGGTTGAATCTGAAAGTTCAAATTTCATTTTTCATTTCTCCATGCTCAGGAGGAAATGGCAGTTTCCTTTTTCCTGGCCAGATGAAGGAAATTTCAGTAGCTAACAACTTGAAGGCATCCAATGAAGCTGATGGACAGTAGGTTCAGGACGGACAAAAGGAAATACTTCTTTACACAGCGAGTGATTAAAATGTGGAATTCGCTGTCAGGGGAGGCACTGATCGCCACAGGAATAAAAACCTATAAAAGGGGATTAGATAAATTCCTAGAGGATAGGACTATCAGTTGCTATTAGCAACAGCAGTGAGGGGAACCTCCATGTTCAGGGGCACTAAACCTATAAATCCCAGAGCCGGTTGGGGTTGCCAGCTCAACGCTGGGAAATACCTGGAGATTTGGGGGTGGAGCCTGAAGAGGGTGGGGTTTGGGGAAGGAAGGGACTTCAATGGGATGTAATGCCATAGAGTTCACCTTCCAAAGCGGTCATTTTCTCCAAGTGAACAGATTTCTGTCAGTTAGAGATCAATTGTAACCCCAGGAGATCTCCAGCCACCACCTGGAGGTTGGCAGCCCTACCTTATACACTATTTTACATCATCAGTTGCTTGCCTAAAATTAATGGCATTTATGTGTTGAAATTCATTCATACCATACCATAGAGTCCACCTTCCATAATAATACCAAAATAATACCTTCCATAATACCTTAGAAGGAGCTGCGGTGGCTCAAGTGGTTAAGATGCTGAACTGCAGGCTGTGGAAGGTCAGTAGTTCAGCAGTTCGAGACCCGAGAGTGCCGCATGACGGGGTGAGCTCCCGTCTCTAGTTCCAGCTCCTGCCCAACCTAGCAGTTCGAAAGCAAGAAATTGCAAGTAGATAAATAGGTACCACTTCAGTGGGAAAGTAACAGTGTTCTGTGCGCCTTGGTGTTTAGTCATGCCGGCCACATGACCACGGAAACGTCTTCGGACAGCACTGGCTCTTCGGCTTTGAAATGGAGATGAGCACCGCAACCCTAGAGTGGGATTCGACTGGCTTTCGAGCAAGGGAACCTTTACCTTTTAATACCTTAGAGTCCACCTTCCAAAGTGGCCATTTCCTCCAAGTGGGCCAATCTCCATTGCCTCGAGATGTAATAGGAAGCCTTTAGCCACCACCTGGAGGTTGGCAACTGTAGCCATGAGGCAACAACAGGGGAAGGCCTTAGCCCTGTTCGCCCTCCAGAGGAACTGGTTGGCCATTGTGTGAGCCAGGATGCTGAGCTAGATGGATCACTGGTCTGATCCAGCAGGGCTCTTCCTGCGTTCTTAACAAGGCTGACTGAAATCTGAATACTGGCTGGATTATTTATTTATGTATTTAGAATATTTCTAGACCATCTCTTCAGAGTCCTGCATGAGTCAGCTTAATTTTTTTTAAAACAAGCCATTAGAAGACAAGCCATTAAACATAAACTGCATAAAGACTATCTATAAAACTGAAGCAGACCATTTAAAAGCTGATGAGATAAACCCTCTAATTAAAAGGCTGGGTAAAAAAGATGTGTTTTAGCCTGGTGCCTAAAAGAAAGTAAAGGAGGTGCCGAAAGAGCCTCAAGGGGGAGGGCATTCCAAAGGTGAGCTGCCAACACTGAAAGTGCCCTGTTTCTTGCCACTACCTGCCTCGCCTCGCCTCACCTTACCTCTGAGGGCAGGGAATAGGGTAGCCAGCTCTGGGATGGGAAATGCATTCAGACTGGGGGTGGAGTCTGAGGACAGTGGAGTTTGGGGGTAGGAGGGACCTCAGTGGGGTAAGGTAAAGGTAAAGGTTCCCTTGCTTGAAAGACAGTCGAATCCGACTCTAGGGTTGCGGTGCTCATCTCCGTTTCAAAGCCAAAGAGACAGCGCTGTCTGAAGATGTTTCCATGGTCATGTGGCCGGCATGACTAAACACCAAGGTGCACGGAACGCTGTTACCTTCCCACCAAAGTGGTACCTATTTATCTACTTGCAATTTCTTGCTTTCGAACTGCTAGGTTGGCAGGAGCTGGAACTAGAGACGGGAGCTCACTCCGTCATGCGGCATTCTCGGGTCTCAAACTGCTGAGCTACCGACCTTCCACAGCTTGCAGTTCACTTGAGCCACTGCAGCTCCTCTTCACTCAGTAGGGTACGATGCCATAAATTCCACCCTCCAAAGCAGCCATTTTCTCCAGGGAGGATCAGTCATAATTTTGGGAGGTCTTGATGACCCATCTGGAGGCTGGCTAGGGGTGCCTAGAAACAGATGTGTAGCCCCTGGAGCTCTTTCAGCACAGAGGTGATACAATCCCAACCAGCCCCTGACAGTTGTCTGGCTGCAGCATTTTGGAAGAAGTAAAGTTTTTGAACCAGTTTCAAAGGCAGCCCCACGTAAAGCACATTACATTAATCTATCTTGGATGTGACCAGGGAATGGATCGCTGTGGCCAGATCATGCTTTTTGAAGAATGACTGTAGCTGGTGAACCAGCTGGAGCTGATAAGGCACTACATTCCATGAAGGAGAGCTGAGCCAGAGGCCAGAGGCCAGGATCCAACAGCATCCCCAGGCTATGAACCTGCTCCTTCAGGGGGAACAAGGCTGCTGACAGAGGGGGCTGTGGGGGACAAAATTCAGGGGGCCCAAGTCAGCTGGAGGGCCCTTGAAGCCAGCCTCATGCCACATCCAGGCAAAATGCAGCCCTGTTTGCAGCCATTAGGGGTGGAGAGAAGTCTGAACACAGTAAAAGGCATTCAACTCTCAGGTAGAAGTCCCTTGCTCCAAGACTGAAGCAGACTTGCCTAACAGATCACGCAAAATCCATCAGCTAATTCAGCAACGGAGCAAAACAAGCAATCCAGGCTGATGGCTGCTACACTGTCAGCTTGCAGTCTGTTAACCAAGGTCATTTTCTATAATAGTCTAGCCTTTCTCTCTCCCTTTCCTTGCACCCAGCTCAGCCAGATCTTGCAAAGCAGTAGTTAGGGTGTTGCAGCATACATTTCTCATTCATTTCTATCTCCCTCTACCTAATTTTTCTGTGTGTGTACCCCCCCCCCTTATTTTCACTTCTTGGTCTCAGTACCTTCTTATCCCCATCCTGGCTGGCCACAGAATGTACTGAAGAGTAGTGTAGTAGCAAACCTTTGTTAATATTATGAACTGAAGGGGGGAGAGTTAATATTTCCCCATGATCCAACAAAGCAGTAAAAGGATGCTTTTCCCCTCCTCCACCCTTTACATACACGGTAATGGAACATCAATCTGTTTTAGTGGTTATGCATGTAGAACAGAAATTACAAATCCCAGTTCAGACACTAGGTTGTTAATCATTATTGTGTTGGTGGAAGATCTGGTAGCCCTTTGCAAAAGCTACTTTGCTATATGACAAATGTTGTAATGTTTTTAAATATCATTTAAAAACTGATTTATAACAAATGCCATACCCAGTCTTATCTCTCCCTGGGGGACCCAAAGCGGCATTGTTCTCCTGTCCTCCATTTTATCCTCACAGCAGCCTTGAGAGGTAGGTCTGGCTGAGAGAGTGTGTCCCCCCCCCCCTCAGCAACCTTCCATGGTGGGTTGGGGATCTGAGTATTAGAAGCACATAACAGGTTGCTTAGAAGCTCTCTTATTACAGGTTGTCTGTTGTGAAGATAACCTGGTTCAGGGTGTTCCAGTTCCCTTCATTTTTTGACACTGTAACTTCCGTCATCATTCTGGGATTAGTGGCTAGTTTTCAAACATGTAGCACTGTTTTCTGAGTTATGCCGGCCACAGGGACTCTTATCAGTTGCAAATAGCATGGTGTGGTGGTAGTTTGTCTCTCCTGGGCTAGGATTTTCCCATGCCGATCAGTTTTGGCCATGGGACTCCCACAATCATCCTGAAGCTGGTGGCCAACTTTGAGTCTCCTAGCTTTATTTCCTGATAAGTTATGCCTGCCAACACAGTGCAGTAGTTAAAGTGTCACACTAGGATCTGGGAAACCCAGTTCAAATCCCCACTCTGTCATGGAAGCTTGCTGGGTGACCTTGGGCCAGTCAGATTCTTTCCTCCTAAGCCTAACTCGCAGGGTCGTTGTGAGGATAAAATGGAGGAGTGGAGAATGATGGAAGCTGCTTAAAGGTGGGATATAAGTTAAAAAAAAAAAGATAGACAGATAGGCCAATTCTTTTATTACTATAGATTCCTGGTAACAGCAAGCCAAATTATTTGTTCGTTTTGTTATGATATTTGGTTTGGATCAGGATCGGGGGGGGGAGATGGAATCTTTGTCCGAGGGCCCATGGTGGCTCTCAGCAGCCCTGAGGGGGAGTGCAACCCCCCCTCCAGGACAGGCTGGCTCTGCAATCCCCAAGCAGCTTCCCCAGTGATCAACAGCACCTCAGTCTTGTCTGGACTGAACTTCGGTTTATCGGCCCTCACCTATCCCATCTAGCTCGGAAGACCTTCAGTCCTGACTTCACACACACCCCTTTCTTTTACAGTAACAAGTTTCTAGGTGTGGATCTCTTCCCCCATCCCTGTGCAGCTGAGAATATGAGAGAAATTGTTGAGTCCAATTGATCTATGAGGGCTGGGATTTTTCTATGCTTTAGCAAGACAAGCAACAGACAGTTTCCCCATTATCCTTTTTATATGAAATACGCCAAGATGCTTAGTATTCATACCCGAACCCAATTATTTATAACAGAGATTCTTCATTCGGAGTTCCAGGGTATAACAAGGTGGTTTTAACAATGATTTAAGGCTCTGGAGAGTTTGATTATAGAAGGGAATTATTTGGAAGGTTCAATGCAAGGAATGTGTTGCAGAGAAATAATGGGGCCGATTGCAGGGGAGGGATGTGTTGAGCAAAGAGTCTGGGGAATTGTTTCTTCTCTCCAAAATTTGTGTGTGGTTTTCCACAAGAGGAAGTTTTAACACACTGTCACACATGCACACATACACACAGAGGGAAAACAGTTGTTGCTGTGGGGAGGGGTTAAATGATCATATGTACTTAGTTAATACCAACGTTTTCTTTTCTTTTGGTGTGGAGGGGCAGCACCCTACTTCAATCCAGATGAATGAATGATCATCACTTTCTTGTGTGGCATCTCTCAGCAAGTGATCCGAAACATTTAACTGCTTTTTTGAAACGAATACTACAAAGCTAAGCTTTCGATCAAATTTAATGGACTGTTTTTGTTTATTGTAAAAATGTGGTTTTGGTTCCAGCTCTTCTGCCTCCCGTCAGCCTTAATGAATTATGTAGGGATACCCATCTTTTGTGGGGGCCTTGTTCAAAAAATTGTATGTAATAAAACTTCTCAATAAAAACATGTAAAACAAAACTAATAATAATAATAGCATTTCTATAGGACTTCAGAGTATTCCAAGCACTCTCCTCGATAACATTTGCAACAACTAAGAAGTTGGCCATTATTTTGATGCATGCATTGCAGACAGAGACACTGAGGCTAACTGAGAAAGAATGGCTTAGCTAAGGCCATCTTGTTCAATTAATGGCCAAGGTGACACCCAGTGCAGTCCTAAACACCCTTCTGAGCCCATTGACTTCAATGGAATTATTGGGGTGTAACTCCGCTTCGGGTTGCACTCACTAGAACCTAGAACTTCCAATATTACATTTCAAGATAAATTATCTATGCATTACAGTAAACACAGGGTTGCTGTCAGAAGAATGGCATGTTTTCATGTGCTAATACTTGACTTCCCTGTGCCCAATTGTTAGCAGCCAGACCCTTCCCATGGAAGGGCAGTCTTATACAAGACACCCCTCTTTAAATATCACCTCCCCCAAATCATTTATGCACTGCAGAGCTTGGCCTAGAAGTGGAACCAAGATGGAGTTGAAACAAACAAAATGGACACCGGTCAGAGACAAGCCTGGGAAACTATTTTGGGTAGGTGACTCAAGGTAGATGACTTGGTAATAGCTCTCTCCCCACGCTAAAAGAGATACTTTATCTCAACAATAGGTTTCTCAGGAAAGGCAATACCTCACCTTGACAGGACTTTATCTCACCTGATCATACTTCCCCTTGCCCGTTCACCCTAATTAACAGGCTATTAATATAACTTTTAAAAAATATATATTATTTTCTCCAAAAAAAATGGGATACAGAAGAGAAGAGAAGAGAAGAGAAGAGAAGAGAAGAGAAGAGAAGAGAAGAGAAGAGAAGAGAAGAGAAGAGAAGAGAAGAGAAGAGAAGAGAAGAGAAGAGAAGAGAAGAGAAGAGAAGAGAAGAGAAGAGAAGAGAAGAGAAGGTAGGGGAAAATATAAATTCATCAGGTTTGTCAAATATTATGAATTGTTACATACAACAGGTAAAATCAGATGTATTACAAAATGTATTACATATTTAAAATATGGAAGCAGACAATAAAACAGCAATATTACAGAAATTTAGGAAAGATTCTCTCTTTAAAGAATAAATAAGGACTTTCCTAAAGTTAGTGATAATTTATTGATGATCAAAGAGATTACATCTTTAACAAATGAATGAACTTCTATGCTAAAATTAAGTTGTTGTAAAAACCTTAATATTGTCTTAATTGTTTGTCTGAATCTACATTTTATTCTTATTAATTATTTAATTACTAGTGGAATACAGAATAAAATATTGAAACTATAATTAATATCTTCCTCACCTTTAATATAATATCTTCCGCACCTTTAATATAATATTCAGATAATTTCAAAACTAAAAAAAAAGTTAATTATTCTCATAATATGTGTAACAAGCTTGCCATTTCTGCTGAAATGCTTTCAACGGTCTTTTGTTTATATAATTGGTTTAATTTTGCCAATGTTGTATACTCAGCTAGTTTTTCTTTCCAGATTTCTGTAGTAGGACAGTCTTCTGTCTTCCAGTTCATTGCAAATATTACTCTGGTAGCTGTCAACATATATCACTATTCATATAACTTGATAGCCTCTCCCAACCTGTGTTCAAGGGTCATCAGAAAAACATTAATACTTTTACATCAGACAATCTCATCTAGTGCCATTAGCAACACTCATACAAACTGTCGCAAGTTTCCCTAGGTCTTTGTTCCCCCTGGGAAATCTAATCAAGGTATTGTTGTAGGGGCATACACATCAGACCGCCCTAGAGTCAGTTATTCCTATGACCAGACATGCTCCACTTCATGGAGTGTATAGATGTTCTCACCCCTACTCTCTGTGGGCTTCCTCCTTCTCTCCAGGAAACACTGGCCATTTCTTTTGCTGTCTTCCAGGAAACTTGATCTCCAAGACTTGGTAAATATCGCCTTCCCTAAATCACTGTCCTTGCTACTCCATTTTATTTTCTTCTTAAATAGTTTGTGTGCTTTCCCCGTGTGCTTTGTTTGTATGCTATACTCTTTTATTCTTTTTACAATAAAAACACCTTTCCTGTAGTACTGCCATCTGTTTATTCTGAGAGTTCTCAGGGAACAATCCCCGTAAACATTGGTGGAGATCCCCTAGTTACCCCCTCTCACTGGTCTCCAATTACGCTAATTTCCCCAATCAATTAGGAGACATCTAATTTGAGTAACACTATCATCATAACAGTGTATGTTTCTCTCTCTTCTTCCAGCAGCAGGACACCATGGAGCAGGGTGAAGCAGCATGGGGTGTGATGGTGAGCTTACAGCACATTGTTGAGGGGGAGGGAAGAACTAAGACGAGGCTTCCATTTTCTACCGCAGCTTCATGTTTCCCATGACATCTCACTCTGCCCTGAATCTCTTAGACATTATGCTATGCTAACTCTCCTTCTCACAAGGGAATCTCCTTCTGTGCTGTACTGCAAGTACAACTCATGATCCCTGCACGTACAAAAGCAGAATGTGAGTGAGAAAACCATCCTGGAATGCTTCTCCCTGGCATGGTAGTTTTCTAAGTGATTTTTTAAGATGGAGGATTCCCCTACCTGCATTCTGAAGTGGTACATCCCAGGCTGACTCCCTCATCTGCTGTTGATGAGAATTAATTAATGGTCTTGCCATGTGGTGGGAACTTAGGGAGGCAAAGAGTATATGATATAGATTCTTGATTGGCTACAACAATGACCAGGTTACTTCTGGGCACAATTTAAGACAATAAAGCCCATAGCAGGCTGGGCCCATTATATTGGCCAGAATATCACTTCCCAAACAAACCTTGCTCTAGAGCCTGCCTTTTTATTTGAGAAATTAGCCCTTGTGGCTTCTCAGCCAGGGCCCCCTTGGTAATGGTGACAAAATTGTGGAGTACACTCCTCGGAGCCCACCCAAGCTTCGCTGCCTGGCTTCAGATGCCTCGTGAAAACGTTTTTTGTTTTGAACAACGGGTTGGGTGGATTGCTGGATACCTTCAGACTTTCAGGAGCCTCTGTGGCTCCCAGGATGGGAAACTGTGCCAAAAGCCAGGGTGAGGGAAGAAGGCAAATGCTTGCTTGTGGCAGAAAACAAATTTATGCTTAAAGGATAACATGTATGTGTGCCTTGGTGGTGGTGAGGAGAATAATTCCATAAACTTTATGATACACTGTGCCACCTCAGCAACAGGCATAAAAGTGATAGACGAGCATCCAGAAACTCCAAAGATAGAGAGCTCAGATTCGTGACAGTGGGGAGGAAAGCGATGGGCAGCAGCATGAGAGCAAATAAGGAGTGATTCATCAAGTGGAATGACAGGAAGGGGTGTTGTACCCCACCATGCAGGCAGCATTTAAAGTGCTGTGGTGAGACACACAAGAGTTCTCTCCCACTCATACAATAATCAAAGGCCTCTATATGAGGTGCAAGTTCTCAAACTTTTATTATTCTCAGGCTTTTATTATTAATTTGGTCATCTGAACTCTTGCTAGGCTGCTTCTCCAAATTTCTGTTGGAAGATTGCACTCAGGGCAGGCTCGGTCATTGTGTGAATGGCAAGGCGTGGATTTTCAGACCTCACTGGCCACACTTGACACCATCCCCCCCATCGCCTCAAGCCTGCCATCCCCAACTCCCTTGGCTACCAGCAGGGCTTTCTGCTGGCTTTTTTTTTGGGGGGGGGAATCAGAAGTACATGATGATATAGGTAAGGGCAGGGCTTTTTTTGTAGAAAAAACCCAGCAGGAACTCATTAGCATAACAGGCCACACCCAATAGCAGAAACTCATTAGCATATTAGGCCACACCCCTGATAGCATGGCTCATTAGCATATTAGGTCACACACCCCAAGTCACCAGAAGTGTGGTCATCCAGCCACACCCACCTTTTGCTTCTTATTCTGTTGACCTTGTCTGTTGTCAAAACCCAGGACTTTTTTGGTAGCAGGAACTCCTTTGCATGTTAGGCTATGCACCCCAAATGTAGCCAGCCCTAATGAGTTTCTGCTGTTGCGTGTGTCCTATTATGCTAATGAATTCCTGCTGGGCGTGGCCAACTCAGGAGCCAGCCAGAACTCCGTTCCTATGTGTTCCTGCCCCAAAATAGCCCTGGGTAAAGGTAAAGGTTTCCCTTGCTCAAAAGCCAGTTGAATCCGACTCTAGGGGGCGGTGCTCATCTTCGGCAAATAGCCGAAGAGCCAGTGCTGTCTGAAGACTTCTCTGTGGTCATGTGGCTGGCATGACTAAACGCCGAGGCACACAGATCGCTGTTATCTCCCCCCAAAGTGGTACCTATTTATCTACTTGCAATTTCTTGCTTTCAAACCGTTAGGTTGGCAGGAGCTGGGGCCAGAGACGGGAGCTCACTCCGTCACACGACACTTGGGTCTCGAACTGCCGAGCTACTGACCTTTCGGTTTGCGACTCAGCATCTTAACCTCTGAGCTACCCCAGCCCCACACAATGATATACTAACTACCAATTATTTAAGAAGCTGGAGAAAGCACTCTGGCAGCAAAGGGGTAGGGCAGGAATGAGGGGATACCAAGGAGAATCCCCCTCCCCTTGTGGACTCTCCATCGTCACTGTGAATGCCTCTGCATTAGGGAACCATCCCCATGTGGGAACAGCCTAAAAATCCCCATGGCCACGTGCGCGTTCTTGGTTGCCGTCAGTGTTGCTCTGCAGACTTTGCATCCCACTGTACTTGTCCCTGCTCTCCGGAAGCCTCACATGGCCTGTCAGTGGCAGATTTTATGGCAGCCAGACTTTGTAATGACCCACTTTGCTAAGACCGAGAGCCCCTTGTGCTACAGCGCAGGCAGGGAGGAGGCAATAGCTGAAGGGTGTCAGTAAATCTCTGCCATCTATCGTTCCGAAGCCCAAATAGCACCATTGTCCACCTTGTCATACAACAGCCGGTTCCTTGCTTTATCTAGGGAATGTCCTTGAGGCTGATGGGAGGTAGTCTGTGGCATCAGCCCAGCAATTTATCACACAGCTTAGGCAAGCCAAGCAAAGATGAAGACCTTGTCAGAAAGGCTAAGAAGAGCAGGGATATACAGCCTATCCGCCCAGCGAGAGTGAGCAAGGCTCTCTCTTCATGCTATTAGCTTAACCCCTGGCCACAAAACCATCCACCCTGACTTGGGTCTTGCTGCCTTGGAACTTTGTCGTGTTCTGAGTCGATGTCAGCATTCAAATTGGCTTGCTGTGATTGGTTAGTGTAAAATTTGCTACCTGAGTGCAATGTTGACTAAATTCTGTTATAAATTGTCTGTCAAATGGTATCCAGGGTTAGCTGCCTGTGCATGAGGCCTGCAGTTGTTTACAAAATTACCACTGATCTTCAGACAAAAGAGATAATTTCCCTTGGAGGAAATGTTAACTTCATAGGGTGGGCTCTATGGTATACCATAGACTCTAGGAGAAATTGAAGTTCTAGAGTAATGTCACATTCCCGCTAAACTCCTTCCCCTTCCCAGCTTCAGCCTTCTCCAGGCATCATCCCCAAATATCCAGGGATATCCCAAGCAGGCATTGACAACCCTAATGGTATCCAGTGTAACTTGGGTGGGTTTTTGGTGAGGGGTGTGTGTGTGTGTGTTTGTGTGTGTGTGTATGCTCGCGCGCCTGGAAGTCATGGTGACTTCAGGTGACCCCTAGTGGGGCTAGGACATTTCAGAGAGGTAGCTTATATTACCTGCCTCTGCATCCCAGCCCTGGTATTCCTTGGAGGTCGCCCTTCCAGGATTGGCCCTGCTTAGCTTTCAAGATCTGATGAGATTGGGCTTGCCTGCACTATCCAGGTCAGGGCCAATGGTATCCATGTTGACTAGTGCTACAAAATCTTCTGAAATCAAATACCGATGATGAATATTGATATCCAGAAAATAGCCACCAAAATTATCTGAGGGAGATATGTGGGGAGGGATTCACTTCAGTGATGAACGCCTTTTGCACCCTCTCTCTGGCCTGAATAAGGCAGTCTCTTTCAGCCCTATATGTTGTTTGCTGACCGGGTGGGGTTACTGAGAAGAGCTCGTGAGAAAGGTAGGCATCAGAAGCCCAAGCCCCTCAGGTGGTACAGCTGCCCGTTCAGACTTTCTGGCAGTCTTTCTTTGTCTGGCTCTCCACTCCTGCCTGCCCTACCTTGGACCCTGTCTCTCCAGTGCACCTCACTTGATCCACCCCCCTATGGATGCCGGCCTGGGGATCCCCTGAAACCGCAGCTCATCTCCAGGCCACAGAGATCAGCTCCCCTGGAGAAAATGGATGCTTTGGAGGGTGGTCTCTATGGCATTGTACCCCACTGAAGACCCTGTCCTCCCCAGGCTCCACTCCCAAATCTCCAGAAACTTCCCAACCTGGAGCTGGCAGTCCTACCCCCATTCCCTGCAGGTGGCTAGAGGGGACTTGGCAACCCTACATCCCCTTTATGTCCCTGCCTGTTTGCCCCATCTTGAAGCACTGGGAAGCCTGGGAATGTTGTCCTCAGCCTGCTGCTGAGAGGTCCACTCCTGACCTGTTTGCCTGCTGTATTTATTGCCTAGCAAAGACTTTTGGAGGTGCATAGAATCTGCTGTGGGCGGCATTCCTGAGAGTAGCTCCCCAGTGGACAGCTCGGTGTCAGGTCCCCCTTCCCAGCCCTCCCTCAGCTTGCAACTTCTTCATTCCAGCAAGGTCATGGGCCCCCGTTTACAAGGGGAATGGGATGAGTCCTCACTTCCGAGCACACCGCTTTCTGCAGCCATTCACATTCACCTGCTCACCGGCTGTAATAACCAAGCCATAAAATCAAGACATGGTTACGCATATTAAGGTCAGTCATTGGGTTTGATCCGCGGCCGTCTCTAGAATTCTGGCCGGACAGAGCTGTAAACCTCACTGAACTAATGGGATTGAGTTGTTTATGACTCTATCAACCATTTTCTGAAGGAATTGGATCAGGTTTTATCATTAATTGGAAGTGACTGTGAGCAATCAAAGCTCTGAATCCCCTTAACTTTCTTTGTCTTTTTCAGCTTCGCACTCTAGGTAGCAAACGAAGTAAAGTGCTGCACGGGGGTGGGCAACAGAGGAATGTCTGGAAGGGGGGGAGGGACAGACAGCAAAGATGGGTCAGGGATGGGATGGGATGAGGAGCAACTGTGGCTCAGTGGCACAGCAGCTGCTTTGCATGCACAAGAACCCCAGTTCATTTCCTGCAATCTCCAGATAAAAGAGGGTCATGATGAGTCCTCCCCCTGAGATCCTAGAAAGCTGCTGGCAGTTAGAGTAGACCTTGATGATGATGGTCAGACTCAGGCTGCTTTATGTGGCGTTGGCAACTCTGGGTTCTGAAATTCCTGGAGATTGGGCCCATTTTGCATCTAGCATTCACTCCATTGTTTACGAAACCCACACTGGAACAGAAAAAGATGCGGCTCAAAACCATATTTAAAAACCCCGGGCCAATGCCACACTGACTGCAGAGTCATCCCTGAACAGCCATAAAGCTGCCATAAATCTATGTAGATGGTACCATAAAACCGAGAGATCGAAGGAAGTGAAACTGGCACGCAGTGTGGAGGCTACCATAAAATCCGACAATCAAAGAAAGTGAAAGTGGCATGCAATGTAGAGGGGGATTCCTGTACAGCGGAGTGAATGCTGGATGCAGAATGGGCCTTGGTGGGGCAGAGCCTGAAGCGGGCAGCTGTCTGGGGAGGGGAGGGACCTCAGCAGTGTATGATGCCACAGAGTCCATCCTTCAAAGCAGCGATTTTCTTCAGGGGAACCGAACTGTGTAGTCTGGGGATCAGCAGCAATTCCAGGAGAATGCCTGGCTCCACCTGTAGGCTGGCAACACTCGGAATGTAGAGGGCAAAAGTCTTATTTGCTCATTTGCTATTCCCCGTGTTTCAGACAGGCCGGCTTCCAAAGCAATTTATACTGAAGAGCTATCACAGTATACACAACAAGAGTGTAACTGTAAGCATCCATGGCTGAGAGAGAAAGAAGGAGGAAGGGAACCTTTGATGGTCCTTCTTTAGCTTTATCTCTTTTCTTCACCCCAATCTCCTCCCCAGCCTATGAAATTTTACAGGCCTTTTGCTAGCAGCAAAAATAGCACCATTTAAAAAAAAAAAAAGCATCCAGCTTAAGAACACACTATATATCATTATACTCCAGACAGAATGCTTCTGCCAAGATGTGTCTCGCATTCTTTGCAGAAGGAGAAGGTGTGTATTGACCCGCCTCCTTGAGAAGGACCCAGATCTTCAAGCCCGGTAGCAGGGGCCAGTCCCAGAACACCCGGGTGTGGAAGATGTGTGGACAACTGAGCACAGACAGAGGTATTTGACTGTATAAAACTCACCCTTACTAGGAAATAAATGCCTTGAAATTGGGGAGAGGTATTTCTAAGGGTTTGGCTACATGACATCATGATATGGGTACCTGTACATTTTCCCCAAGGGGTCAAATAGCAGCTCCTCAGGGCCATTTCAGAGTGGGAAACTGGCATGGAAATGAGGTTTAAGGTTACCTAGGCTGCAGTTCTAATCTGAATTAGGCCCCTGTACTTTTTAAAGAAAAAATGCTCTCAGTTCATGGACGTCCCGGTATCTCTGTAGTTGAGTTCTAAGTTACCTTTATTAGGACCAGCTTGCCAATTAGTTCTTAGAGGTCAGCGGCTCTCACAGTCCTGCTGTAAAACTGCCTTGAAAACATGGGATGCATACAGACAAACTTATAAACAGGGGCTGGCATGTTTGGTCTTTTCTCCTGCAGAAGCTTTCAGGGCTCTTTTTCACTTGCTCCTGATTGGATCTGATTAGTTCTTTCCCCAGCAGTATGCACTGCTGGGTTTTTAGCCCAGCTCTAGAGGCCTCTGCCACCACCTGAACCAGAACCAGGTTTTATATACGATCACTCTTGCAGAGCAGCAGTCCCTGCGGGTGGTGTGCCATACACAACTCTGTCCCAGATTGGGGAATGTTCTAGCTCTCCAAAAGCAATCTTGCTGAAGATCACTGTTGTTGGGCCCTAAGAACACAGTCCTCCTTCCTGCTCATTTCTAGTAAAGGATTTATGTCCCTGTACTTCCTCTTTGCATTTGAGGGGAAAGCAGGGCTCCAAAGCTGTCAACAGAATGCAGTCTGTTGAGGAAGCGCTGAGCTCCAAGCTAGCACACAGCTCCCTATCTTGCTCCCCAAGAAGGTAATGCTTAAGTTTCATTTTCTTGCTTTCTCCTCTTCATGAAGGGTTGCCAACTTCCAGGTAGTGGCTGGAGATCCCCCACTATTACAATCTTTTTTAAAAAATCTTTATTAATAGGAAATCCCCACTATTACAATTGATCTCCAGGCAACAAAGATCAGCTCACCTGGAGAAAATGGCCACTGCAGAAGGTGGACTCTATGGCCTTATATCCCATTGAAGTCCCTCCTCTCCCCCAACCCCACCTTCCTCAGGCTCCACACACACACACACACACATACACAAATCTCCAGGAATTTCCCAACCAGAATCTGGCAACCCTATCTTCAGGACAGGCCTATGCAGAGTTCCAGTTCCTGCCACCACCAAGTCCACTCCTGAACCAGACTGTTTTTTGCAAAGTGCCCACTTTTATGACTCTTGCAAAAGGGCCTCTGCACCCTCTTTCATCAGTGTACGGCATTCTAGACGTTCAGCTGGAAGAAAGACCTTTTCTTGTGTGCTCTTTGCAAGCCTACGGTACAGGTCTGGTTCCTTTTTAGGGCCTCGGGTCCATCACTGTTGCTTTGCCCTTTCCCCAATTGCTTCCCTTCTGTCTCCACTGAAATCCAGCATTTATGATGTATAGGTGAGCTTAGCTTTCAGCCATATCCTCATCATCATCTCAACTAGGGTTGCCAACTCCAGGTTGAGAAATACCTGGAGATTGGGGGGGTGGAGCCTGAGGAGGGTGGGATTTGGGGAGGGGAGGGGATTCAGTGGGGTATAATGCCCTAGGGCCCACCTCCCAGAGTGGTCATTTTCTCCAGGTGAACTGATCTCTGTCACCTGGAGATGAGTTGTAAGTAATCCCAGATCTCCAGCCACCATCTGGAGGTTGATCTCCAGACTACAGAATTCAGATCCCCTGGAGAAAACGGTTGTCTTGGATGGTGGACTCCATGGCACTATACCCCACTGAGGTTCCTCCTCCCGTCATGCCCGGGCTCCAGCCCCAAACTCTGCAGGAATTACCCAACCCACAGCTGGCAACCCTGTGCTCAGCTCAAATTACATCTTTCTGGATGTACCTAGAACTGAATAGCCAGGCTTTGTCCTTCAAAAGCCGGTGAACTCCCACTCAAGTCTGCAAACTTGTTCTGACATGGGCACTTCATGGAGAGTTCGATTTGGGTATGTATGAAGGACCAAGCTGCCATCTTCTTTTACCTGCAAGGCTCTGTCTTCTGTTTGCTCCCTTGAAAGGACTCTGTCTCTTTCTCTTTTCTGACACTCCTTACTAGGCGAGCCTTGAATAGGCTTCTCCATTCTGGCACTCTTGTTTTTGAAAAGAGCCAGGGCCACATAAATCTGAAGACATGATACAATTGAAAATGAATTCATCAGGCAACACACAACCTTTCACATTAAACATATTGAGAATGAAGCCAGAGGAAAATTGCTTCTTCCCTTCTTGAATTTTTATTTGCTTAAACCACAATATTTACTAGTGGAGGAGAAAAATCTGTCTTTGCCGCCGACAGAGAAGCAAGGGAGAATCCTGGTGCTGCTCGTCTCAACACCGAAATTAAATCTGTCGAGCTCTGTCAGGGGACCGCGATATTAATGATACACTCATCATCCGTTTCATTTGGGAGGGCGCTGAGGATGTGTGTGGAGAGAAAGGAAGGCACTTGACCATTGTTCACACAGGGTAATAGGTGGAGAATAACACTTCCCAAATCCTGAGAAATTGCAGCTTCCTCTCTATCATTTACCTCCTTTGTGTGGAAACCCAAAGGCCACAGTCTACAGCCGGAGCAGCAATTAGCTGATAGATGGCCAGCTCTGAGGTCAATGGATCATTCTATTAATAGGAAGGAAACTGTGTAACCGGGAGAAGGAATGGTTTCTGTCTAAGGCGCTCTGGCTGCAGACATTTTTGACGCCTGAGGTAAAAAAGATTCATATAACACGATATCTTCTGGGGCTTAGAGCCTGAGATACAAGAGGAGGAGGCATCTGTGAGCTCAGGGCTGGGGCAAGAGGTAGAGCTTAATTAGCATGCTTTTTAAAAAGAAAAGACAAGAAAAATCCCCACCTGGAAATGGCTCTCCGGTGATGATTTCTTTTGCCCATATTCTCACCTGCTTTAAAAACACGTTTATTACACCTATGTTGAATTATATTTGTTTAGATATTTATGCCCCTCTTTTCTCCTCAATGGGGACCCAAAGCAGCTTACATCGTTCTGTCCCCCATTTTATCCTCACAACAACCCTGCGTGGTAGGTTAGGTTGAGAGGAAATGACTGCCCAAGGTCACCCTGCGAGCTTCCATAGCAGACGGGGGATTTAAACACAGGTCTTACACTCTAACCCGGGGGTGTCAAACATAAGGCCCCCAGAGGGCTTCTATCAGGCCCGCAGTGGAACTGGCTGTCTTCTGCTTCTTCTTCCAGTTCTGCTGCTGCTGCTGCATCATCATAGGTTTGCAGCTTATGGATACACACCTGAACAACATACTCAAGATTGCCACAGCACAGACATTTTGATGCAATAATTCAGAGCAAGAGGTATCAGTTACCAGACACTGTTAAATAAACAAAATATTGCAAGAGTGCTAATGTTTTAAGCATGTTTTTATTTTAAGTTTTAAAAAACCCTTTGTGTTTGTGTCCTTTATAACATTTATATCTCTGCTACCTGGCATTACATTTTATGATACACATGGCTCAGCCCAACAAAGTCTCATTTATGTCAGATCCAGCCCTCATAACAAATTAGTTCAACACCCCTGCTCTAACCACTCCTCCACACTGGCTGTCAGCCATTCCATGAGAAAGAGAAAACAAATTACGTTCCAGAAAAGGCAAGAAATCCGTGGGATATGAACCCTGTAGAAAACCCTTTCCTTCTGGGTCAGCCTGGATGGCCTGCTTTTCTCTGTTTTTTTTCCTTTAATGTTTAATGTGTACTATGGAAGAGAAGCATTTGGACCGACAAACATCATCCAAACTATAGCACAACACAGCACCTCGGCGCTCGCAGCCCCTGTGGAAGACGTGGGGCTGACAAGCCACCTTTGATCCTAACCACTTTCAACAATGCTATTACTTTTCAAACTCCGCCAAAGCCCTTCATGTAATTCCCCATTAAGCTCAGAGATGACACCGTAAACACTCTAAAGCTTGGAGGGTGTCCATCGAGTGGGGCTGCCTATTCAGCAATGCCGCATGCAATTATCGGCAGGAGAGGGAGCGCTGGGCATCCCTGTCAATAGAAGCAGCTTCTCTTTTCTGCTTTCACAGACTTTACCTCCAAGTTAAAAAAAAAAATAGTTCATTGATTTATTGCCTTTCTGTGGAAGTAACTTTATCACCTGCCTTCCAGGTTTTCAAATTGCTCAGTTTCTGATTATCGTTTTTATTTATTTGATGATTGGGTAGCTTGTTGGGGCGGGGGCGGGGGTGGGGGTGGGAAGCAAAAGGCAATGTTTCTCTGTGTCCTGAACATCTGACACTCCTATTTCAGTGTCTTTTCTTTTTTTTCTTGAACATGCAAACTTTTGATGGCAGATACACCATCTATGGCAAGCAACCATTCCACTGATGACTTTGGCCTCATCAGTTTTTGTGAGAAGACAGCAACCAGGCCATCTAGCGTCTGAATGTCTCTATTGCAGCAGTATTGAATGACCCAGTGATGGGGACTGGAGAACAAGAGAGAGGCTGCTTCCTTAGGGAGACATTTTTTGCGTGTGGCTCTCATTGCCACTATAAATGCAGAGGTGCATCCACACAGCAGTTTTCCCTGCACTTTCCTTGCTTCACCCCCTCATGGCCACCATTACCCTCTCTTGTCAGGCTTTTAAAAAAATGGCAAACAAATCACTATAGTGCTATAACCCAATCCACTGCAATAACAAAAAAGCAAGTCTCTAGCTCTTTTTATTGCACAGTTACAAGGGGAAAATGTGCAGCCTGCACAGTTTAACTTATAACTCCTGAAAGAAAAGAGTTTAAGATTTACTCATAATGGTCCTTTGCTGGATGTGTTCCCCCAGGAGCTCGTACTAAGGCCGTAATCACAAGGGCAGTTTGGCCCGACACAGCCACTCCTCCCCTCCGGATCAAATGGGCACAGTCAGACAGCCACATCTGTCAAGCGTTCCCCAGCCATACTTATCCCATCATAGGACGACTTGGAGCCAGTTAAAAAGGTACCACATCACGAGTGGTGTTTTCGGTTCCCCATGCAGTCACTGTGCATGTCCGGATGTCTGAACCCAGGGGAGCACACACAGAACAGATCTGGCAGTCTGAATCTGCAGATCCATTCTGCTGCTAGGGAGGTTTTTTTTTAATTGCCTATATGCGCATGTGCGCACGTGTGCACATATGTACATGCATTAATTTTGAAGTTTTTTGCAGCGCGCTCTGTGGCTGAGGTGTTGCAATAATGTGGATGCTTTACCACAGGATGTCTTCGTGGATAACCCACAGCAGGGTGTGCTGTGTGGCTGATATGCCCCACAAAATTTTCAACCTGTTCATTTCGAGGCGGCACTATATTGCACCAAGCCGCCAGTGTGGCCACGGCCTAAGTGTCCCATTCTGATCTCAAATAGTGTCATTGTGAATATTGACTAACGTTCTTTTTGTAAGATTCAGATGGGCAGCCACGTTGGTCTGAAGCAGCCAAATAAAGTCTGAGTCCAGTGGTACCCTTAAGACCCACAAAGCTTTATTCTGGGTATAAGCTTTTGTGTGAATGCACACTTCTTCAGAAACAGAAGTCACCAAACATTACATATAGGTAGAGGGTGGGGAGGCTGTTGCCAGTGTTGCCAGGAAGGGCTAATTAGTGTGCATGCACCTGGAAGTTTATACCCAGAATTTGTTGGTCTTCAAGGTGCCACTGGTCTCAAACTTTGTTGTGTTGCTTCAGACCAACATGGCTACCCACCTCAGTCTATACTCATAGGCTCATAAGTGTTGTCTGAGTGCACCCAGAATTTCTTGGAGGAATTCAGCTGTCCACACCCCAGGCTGCACCTTGGATGCTGTGATGAACAGGAGGCTATCCTGCCCCCCCTCCCGAAAGGTAAAACAGCCACTCCCACTGTTTTCACCCCTGAGCCAATGGGAGTGCTGCTTCAGCGTCCCGCCTCCTTCCAGAGGGGTGTTGAGGGCTGCCTGAGGGAGACAGTACAGACAGGAGAGGGGAATTGTCTCCGCAAGGGAGGTGACAACTTTAAGTGTTGCTCTGCCTGGCAGTGTGGCAGAGTGGTTTAATTCTGCCTCTGGGAGAGGATAGAGTTGTAAGGCCTGTCTCTGGAGATGAGCAGGCCCGGTAACTACAAGCTTTAAAGAGAATTCACCCAAAGCCCTTACACTTGCTACCCTAAGAACAAAGTTTGAGTCAAGTGGCATCTTTGACACCAACAGTTTTATTCAAAGTGTAAGGCTTTGTGTGCAAAACACACTTCTTCAGACAAAACTGCTACCCTAAGAACTTCTAGAAACTGAGGGGAAGGCTTATATCACAGAACCAAGCAGGTTCCTCAAATTCATCAGAATGGCAGTGTGGGTCCCTGAGTTTCCAGAAAGAGCCTGTCACAGGTGCCCATTCCAGAAGTGAACATGAGCAGCACACCAGTTATCATTTTTGACAAAGTGGGAAGAGTTCTGAGGGAGGCATCTTTTCCCACGGTACACACACTCGTGCCTTTTGCATCACTACTACTGCTAATTTTTTTTAAAAAATGATTCTGAAACAAGAACAAAAATCTGCAAAGCCTTTTTGCCAGTTTGGTGCAGTGGTTAAGTGTGCGGACTCTAATCTGGAAGAACCGGGTTTGATTCCCCACTCCTCCCCTTGCACCTGCTGATGTGACCTTGGATCAGTCACAAGCTCTGGCACAGCTGTTCTGAAAAAAAGCAGTTTCTGTCAGAGTTCTCTCAGCCCGGCTGAGTTTGTAAGCCACTCTGAGATTCCTTTGGGTAGAGAAGGGAGGGGTATAAATCCAATCTCTTCTTCTTCTCTTCTTCTTTTACCAGAGGCAGAATTGGGATGAGCTGAGTGCACATACCCTGGGCAGAAACCCCTTTTTCAAACTCCCATCCACTCTCAATTGTCTATTTCCAACCATTATCAGGTTTCATTGATAACCAAACATGGTCACCTCTTTCTGCAGCTCACCAAACCTCAATCCACTCTGGTAATAAAGCAACCTCCCTCTGCCTTATACCAACCAGTTGCCAGCCCGCCATTCTCCCCAGCGTATGCAGGCTGGGGAAATAATCCCCACAAAGCTACAAACAAATTAAAATTAATAATTTATGAGTGACGGCTACAATTTTATCCCATCCAAGGAGAGTTGAGAAGATTGTTCCATAAACATTTCTTTTTTTCTTTTCAATTTCCTCCTTTGGATTTGAAATTTGATTTCCATTGCACATGGTTTCTGAAGAACTCCCCGATGGATTTTAAAAGTGTCAACGACAATTACGTGGCAGCTGAAGGAAAGAGAGAGCAACATGGAGTTGACTTCATGTCGGCAGCCAAAGAAGGATTCCTGGCCCTATTTTATTAACTGCTGGGGGATTTCTCCCGCTTTCAGGGAGAAAGCGGGCCTGCAAGCATCTCATCAGGACATGATTTTCTTTTCTCCATTAGAAAGGTGTCTGTCAAATGCAGTCCCCAGTCACCTCAGGAGCTGCCTGCCTGTCACACACTCACACATGGTGGGGGAAGCATGAGAATGAGGCACTCATATGGACTGGGTTTCCCATCCATCCCCACACAACTGGCCCTGCCTGCAGGGTTGCATCATTCACACTCCGCTAGGCTTGTCAACCTCCAAGTGGAGCCTGGAGATCTCACGCTATTGCAACTGGTTTCTAGATAGGGGAATGGATCTCTGTCCTCTGGAGACAGGCTGGCTGGAGATCTCCTGCTATTACAGCCGATCTCCAGGCAGCAGAGATCAGTTCCCTTGGAGAAAATGGCTGCTCCGCCAACACTCCGCTCCAGTAGGGTTGCCAGCCTGTGGGTGGGGCCTGGGGTTCCCCTGGAATTACAACTGAACTCCAGGCTACAGAAACAATTTCCCCTGGAGGAAGTGGCAGATGTGAAGGGTGGGCTCTATGGCATTATACCCCACTGAGGCCCCTCCCCTCTCCAGACTCTGCCCTCCTCAGGCACCACACCCACATCTCCAGGAATTTCCCAAACCAGACTGTAAAGTTGTGAACTTGAGCTTGGAAGATTCTGGAGATTTGGGGGGTGGGGTGCCTGAGGAGGGTGGAAGCTGAGGAGGGGGAAAGATCTCCTGGAATTACAAGTGATCTCTGGACTACAGAGATCAGTTCCCCTGGAGAAAATGGCCGCTTTGGAGGGCGGACTCCAAGGCATTATTTTGTGCTGAGGTCTCCCCACAAACCTACACCACCACCCCCTGATCTCCAGCAATTTCCCAACCTGGCATTGGCAACTCTAGAGGGGAGGGAGCTCAGTGGGGGTGCAATAGCACAGAGTCCATCCCCCAAAGTTGCCATTTCTCTGAAGTCTGGCAATTAGCTGTAATAAAATCTAGGCTCCACCAGGAGGTTGGCAACCAGATGCCCCAGGCCACTTGGGTGCACAGTTTGGCCCAATGGCCCCCATGGGGCAGGGGGCTGAGTGTAGGGGTGCCAGCTTTTAAACCAGTCCCTCTAGCTACTATTTTAATATCAGCTTGATATACAGCAACGTAGCAGGTGATGTTATTTAACCTCGTGCCATGAAAAGCTTCAGTTGCAGATTTCTACATACTGAGCCTCTGTTAAACAGATACTTTCCCCCTGGCCAGCTGGTAATCTTAGCTG
This sequence comes from Gekko gecko, assembly GCA_029375565.1. Lineage (NCBI taxonomy): Eukaryota > Metazoa > Chordata > Lepidosauria > Squamata > Gekkonidae > Gekko > Gekko gecko. The sequence continues at coordinate 49,929,818 of JAPDNY010000012.1, read as the reverse complement.
TGCCTGCTGTAAAGGACACCCCAGTGGTTTAAAAAAAAACTGTGAAAGGAAGTGGGTCAGAAACAAACCTAGCCCTTGACCATAAAGCAGTCTTTCGGAAGCATCTCCCCTTCTACATTTGCTCTGCTTTCCAGGCCTCCTCAGTCACCTAACCCATTAAACAACCATCCAAAGCTGCCAAGAGCCGACTTACGTCCTCAGATAAAGATTCCTTCCAGGCCCCTCTTTACACAACCCAGACACGGCCCAAGGATAATATGAAAACAATTCATATAACATACTGTTAGTTATATGGACTGCGGTGGCTCAAGTGGTTAAGACGCTGAACTGCAGGCTGTGGAAGGTCAGTAGTTCAGCAGTTCGAGACCCGAGAGTGCTGCATGACAGAGTGAGCTCCCATCTCTGGTTCCAGTTCCTGCCAACCTAGCAGTTCGAAAGCAAGAAACTGCAAGTAGATAAATAGGTACCACTTCGGTGGGAAGGTAACAGCGTTCCGTGCACCTTGGTGTTTAGTCATGCCGGCCACATGACCACGGAAACGTCTTCGGACAGCGATGGCTCTTCGGCTTTGAAACTGAGATGAGCACCACAACCCTAGAGTCGGATCCGACTGGCTTTCGAGCAAGGGAACCCTTACCTTTACCTTACTGTTAGTTATTAGTCTATTCATGCTACCTCTGTGCATACCATGCCTTTGTTCTTTAATGTTACAGGGCTAATGTCCTAGACTCTAGTACACCCTTGAATCTACCCTACGAAGCTGCCATTTCCTCCAGGTAGGGTTTCCAGCCTCCAGGTGGGGCCTGGGGATCTCCTGCTTTTACAACTGATCTCCAGCTGACAGAGATTAGCTTCCCTGGAGAAAACGGCTGCCTTGAATGGTGGACTCTATGGCACTGTACCATGCTGAGGCCCTTCCCCTCCCCAACCCTCACCCTCTCCTGGATCCACCCCCAAAGTCTCCAGGTATTTTCCAACCCAGACTTGGTAACCCTACCTCCAGGGGAACTGATCTCTGTAGCCTGGAGATCATTAGTAATTCGGAGGAAACTCCAGGTCTCATTTTGAGGTTGGAAACCTATTTATATCCTCCTCTTTCTTCAAAGCAGTGTATATAACCCCCCTCCCATATTATCCTGACAACCTCCTTGTGAAGTAGGATAGGCTGAGAGTGGGTGAGCGGCTTCAGGCCAAACTTCCCCTCTCCCTTCTCCTCAGTTTACAGCCACTCACGTGTTGGCAAGGTGACCCAGTATGTGACCGGTTTGATTAATGTATTTACTGGTACAATGGCATTTAGTCCATTCTAAGCCTTGGAGGAACTGTAAATGATCTTTTCTACCATTCAGAGCTTATTAAATGTTTCTCTTTTTTCTTATTCTTTTTTTGCCTATAAAGTTACAATTCCCAAAGGTCTTTCTGTTACTGGAAGAAGTACAATTAGTGCATGCTTTCTGCGATATTTTTGTTCAGGTAAAACTTTACAGAGGACAACACTGCCTGTGCAGGACTGACTCACGTCTCCCTCTGTTGCTAACAGCAGCAGCACGCTGGAGTCCCCTAGGGTGCCCCCTCCTCGTCCCCCCTACTTCAGCAGCCCAGCAACCATCTGTTTGGGGGCGGGGTGGCTGTGTGGAGGATCTGCTCTGCAACAGTGTGCAAACCGCATCTGCACTGGAGAATCCGCTTAGGAGGAAGAGCAGCTGTTTTCACACCTATTTTCCCAGCAGCCTCCTCAAACAGATGTATGCCGTCCACTTGTGGGAAGATGCTGAAATACCTGGGCGGGAAGAAGGAAGGTAGTGCATAGGGGCAGACTGTGGCTTCCCTCTGTCACGGGTCACCCAGACTGAAAAGAGAAGCAGTTCAGTGAGCAACATAGAACACAGCAGGCTCCCAGTTCTCCTCAAAGAGGTGAAGACACTTGGCAAATTGAAAATGGTGGTGGACCTTTTTTTTCTTTTGTATTTGTGTGAGTGTGTGTGTGTGTGCGTGCGCCCATGCCTGGAAGTCATGGTGACCTCTGGCAACTCCTACTGGGGCATGGAGGACATTCAGAGAAGTGGCCTGAGAGCCTGCCTCTGCCTCCCGGCCCTGGTATTCTCTGGAGGTCTCCCATCTAAGTACTTGCCAGGGTCAGCCCTGCTTAGTTTCCAAGACCTGAGGCGATTGAGCTTGCCTGGGCTATCCAGGTCAGGGCAATGGTGGTGGACCTTTGATGGGCATTTCCAGTTTCCAATAGGATGTGGCCATTTGGCTGAGAGGACATTCGCACCTGAAAGGTAGTGGGTGGGTCTCCCCTGGCCACCACTGGGGGGTGAGGTTACCTGCATCAAAGTGCCTGCCACTCACAATGACTGCTTTCAGGTAGGAACCAAAAGTGAGCACCAAGCGTCACTCTGAGGTCCTTTCCACACTTGGATCTCATCCTTGGTTTTATCAGAGTTCAACTCATGACACAATACCTCTGCATTTATCCCTGGTTATAACAGCATTCGTTTATCCTGGGACAAGTGTGGGGTGAAACCAGGGTGACCTCAATGTCATGTGGAAACAAAAAATACTCTGAGATAATTACAGGGGTGAACTCGAGTGTAGTGTAGAATGTAAGTTCGGGAACAGGATTGAACCAGGATTGAAGGTCTAGTGCGGAATCACCCAAAGTTTTTCTTCACTTCCCACCCCGTGTGTGTGGAAAATGTGGAGGTGACTCATATAGCGAAACCAAGTGTAACTAGCGGTGTTGAAATGCAACTGAGGAGGCAGAAAGTCCCGCGTGAAATGAAGGGCAACTTGCTTGCTGTCTGCTCAGGGAGAAATAAAACACAATGCAAATATTTGAGGAAAATATTGCCATTATTAAATCACTTTGTATCATGTCAGGCTCCAGTCCCCTCTGAGCAAACAGACAAGCTGGCTTCTTCGGGGATGGAAAGGACTCTGCCTCTTTGCCGTGGACAGGGCTGTTTTTTCTCCCGGATGGATAAGAGGGCCAGGTTTCAACTGGGATGCTCCAGTGCTCTTCTGCCCGCATTGTCCTCTGGCACAGATAACACCCTAAACAGTATTTTCCATTTTTATCCAGCCCATAACCACCCTTAAAACCAAGTTCCAACAACAGCTCCCCAACAAAATATACAGAAAAATCCAAATATACCAGTTCTCTAAAACCAGATTCAGTTTTGGCAATATCCCATTAAAGACCTCACAGAAAATACACATGGAGACATGATTCTGACATATTTCTAAAACGTGTTCCAGAATCCTTCCCAATATATATGGCACACATGGAAGACATTCAGGTGTTTCTCAGCAAACAAGTCAACATAGAAAGAAGCCCCAGAAGAAAGTTTTCAAGCCCCTGCTATAGAGTCTTTACAGATACGTGCCAAACATTTCATTACATTCCTGGAATTCTATGCCTGTGCTGCAGATACTGGGTTTTAACTAGGGAAGACACCCCAGCAAACAAGAATCATTGGTTCGTCCAAGTAACACAGGCAATAAGCCCACAAACCTGCCCTGGAACAACTTGGAAATAGGGACGAAATGGTCCTCAAATATCAAGGACCAGCATATTGGCAATTAGTATTAAATTTCCCATTATAAAATAATTACACACGTTTTCAAGATAGTAGGTGACACACCAGATCCTAGCTTGCTCAGAGGCTTATTGAGGGCTGCCAGACAGTTGCCGTGGCATGTTAGAGCTTCTTGCTGGCCATAAACCTGCAGCTTAACCCAGTAAAGCATATTCAGCCACTGAATGCTGTTTGTGGGAAAGGAGATAATGGGGAACATGGGACATTGGACAACAGCAGACAATAGGTCTTTTACAAGACAGCTTCTGAGCAGAAGGAGTCTTCCAGACACTGAGAACTTAGCTTTTCGGCAACTGTGCCTTTGAAGGGTCACATCCATACTAACTAACCCTGATGATGATGACTGCTGGAAGGGGGTAATAGAACTGGGAGCCTGTCCAGGGTGTAGAAATGACTAGTTTGGCATTTGGGACATAACTGTATATGTCCTCCCACACTGGGCCAGTATTTCTAGGTGATCTGCCTTTTTTGGGACTGAACTAGTAACTCAATGGTCCAGCACTACCTTTAAGCTACCTGTCATTGGATGGATTGGCAAGCACTGATTCTAACCAATCAGGAAGCAATGACTCTCCGTGAATCAGGAAACACTGTCTCAGCTCTGACCCAGAATTCATGTTGGAGATGCTGCTGATCTTTTTCTCTTGCAGTTCCCCCAGAGTCAAGGGTCTATGCTTTCTCCAGCCCCATGGCTTGACAGATACTTCCAGTGTAACCTAACAGTGCATAGCATAAAGCCATAGTAGTAACAACTATAGAGCAATTTATAGTATTTATTTCCAATATTTGGCCTGAATTGCTTCTCTAATTAGTTTCAACCTTCATGAAGGGCGTAATTTGCCTTTTCAGAGAGAAATCCGCAGCCAACAAATGGTTTCTTGCAGGCAGTAACAACACAACAGTGATTATATTAGAGAGAGAGAGAGGAAATTTATAGCTATTAAGGGAGGGGACAAATCATTTTCCTCCAAAGACTTAACAAATTCCACTTGTTTTGAAAAAAGGGGAGAGGAAAGGAATACGTAAATATGCTGGCCTGTTTTACTCAACAGTACAACCTGGAGTGATTTATCAGCATAATTTAAACCCCTGAATGCATATAATAATTATGCCTTTTACGAATGAAATCCTTGCCCCATTCACAGAACAGTCATTATTGGAAGCATGCACACTATAAGTGCAGTCCTAAGCAGTGTTCCCTCTAACCTGAGTTAGTGTGAGCTAGCTCACAGTTTTTTAGCCTCCAGCTCACACATTTTTGTCCTAGCTCAGAAAGGATGGCTCCAGAGCAAACTAATTTATGCAGTAGCCAAATCACTGGCTCACAATTTTAATGCCAGTAGCTCACAAAGTAGAATTTTTGCTCACAAGACTCCACAGCTTGGAGGGAGCATTGGTCCTAAGCAGAGTGACACCCTTCTAGGTCTCTTGAAGTCAGTGGGCTTAGAAGAGCATCTGTCAGTCCTGTATCTGTCAGTTCTGGATGTAAACCTCAGAAATCCCTCTTACTTATGGCCCAAAAGCACATACACTTCCCTGCATTGGCTGAGCTGCTGTGGTATCATGGAACATGCACAAACATTCTAGATGCTCAGGGTGAACGTGTCAGGAACAGAGAAATCATCGCAGCTGTAGGAAAAACAGAATGGTCCGTTTGACTGTGCAGAGGATCATAGGAAAGGAGGAACTGTATCCTGTTGGAAGCATTGGGGAAGGCACAAAAGCACAGGCATGATCAGAAGGCAGGAAGTTTTAAGTATGGAAGCTAAAGAACATCATTTTAGTGAAAGGAAGGGAGCTGCCAGGAGAAAATGGAAGAGTGGGCAGTGAATGAAGAACAAGAACCTCAGAAAAGGTAGATGAAGAATGCAAAAAGCCTATCCTGAAAAGATGTAAAAGAAACAGGGGTGGTTAAAGAAATGTGAGAAGGATTTTGGAAGCCAAGTATCAGTAGGGAAAGTGCACTGCATGGTGCTGAAGAGGAAAGCGGATGAGAGGAACATCATAGTGGGTCAGTCCCTGGGGGTCAGATGGAGTCCCATGTTGTCTGTTGCCTGGTCTGTGTTTGTTTCAGGTGAGCTTCATCTCTCTTGTAAAGGGCAAATGATCATGGCCCAACCAGATTTTAGTGAATGGAGAAGAGCAACATCAGGAGCAAAGTCTCAGGCAGAATGACAGCTGTCACTCTTCTGAGAATAAGAGCCCTCTTTCTCTTTGGTCAGTGAGAGTAGATATTTCCAGGCCTACCTAATTAGCGAGCAAAGCCAGCTGAGTCTCTGATAAAATGAGATCATTACTGTACTTGTGAAGCCATGGCTAGCACTGAGATTCAGTTTAAGGAAGGCGGGGGACAAGGATGTGAACTTGAAAAAAGAATCTACAGGCATTGGAAGATTAATGTAATTTAAGTTCCCTTTGCAAGGATGAAAGTAAAACCTCTGGGTTTGGGGGGTTTTGCCAAATGGATGCAAAGTGCTATGCAGATGCTGGTACTGATGGAGGTATCTGGGCTGGGGGAGGTGCCTGCATTCTCACAGCATGCTGGTCTTGGTAAAGTAAAGGTAAAGGTTTCCCTCGCTCAAAATCCAGTCGAATCCGACTCTAGGGGGTGCTGCTCATCTCCATTTCCAAGCCAAAGAGCCAGCACTGTCTGAAGACATTTCTGTGATCATGTGGCCACCATAACTAAATGCCAAGGCTCATGGAACGTTGTTACCTTCACACTGAAGCGGTACCTTGCTATTTCTTGCTTTCAAACTGCTAGGTTGGCAGGAGCTCAGGCCAGAGACAGGAGCTCACTCTATCATGCAGCACTCAGGTCTTGAACTGACAAACTACTGACCTTCCAGTCTGCAGTTCAGCATCTTAACCACTGATCCACCGCAACCCCTTTGATCTTGGTAAAGAAATGCTCATTATTTCTAGATTTTCAGATACTTCCTTAGTCACCTAGAGCTTCTTGCAAATCTACAGCAAAAGGTCTCACATACTGTGATCAATTAGGGTTGCCAACTCCAGCTTGGGAAGTTCCTGGAGAGTTAGGGATGGAGCCAGGGGAGGGCACAGTTTGGGGAGGGGGAAGACCTCCATGGGATATAATGCAATAGAGTCCAGCCTTTGAAGCAGCCATTTTCTCTGGGGGAACTGGTCACTCAAGGCCAGACCTGGATGTTGGCAACCCCAGCATTAGTTATTCACTGCATTAAACAACTGCACATTTTCTTCTAAGGAAGCATGAGAAGAGCATGCATTGGTCAGACCATTAGCCCATTTCTCATGAGAGCCAGTTTGGTGTAGTGGTTAAGAGTAGCAAACTAATCTGGAGAACCAGGTTTGATTCCCCACTCCTCTACATGCAGCTAGCTGTGTGACCTTGAGTCAGTTACAAGTTCTTTCAGAGCTGTTCTCTCAATAGCTGTTCTCTCAGAGCTCTCTCAGCCCCACCTACCTTACACTTGTGGGGAGAGGAAGGGGACTGTAAGCCTCCCTGAGACTCCGAGTGAAGGGTGGCTTACAAATCCAGTCTCCTCCTCCTCCTTCCATCTGCACATCAAGATCTTCCAGACGTGGCAGTTCACAAACAGGGCATGCTGCATGAGGCCAACAAGTATCCCAGGGCTTGAATTACAGGAGGCTTGGAAGGTTGCCTGGCCTACTGCACAACCTCTTTCAATGGGCCCCCTTAGCAACGGTTTCAGAGGCTCCAAAAGGGCCTTGTTTTTCCTCCTACCTCTTTCCAAGGGCCCCATATCCTTAACACCCATGGCCCATTTCCCCAACATACACCTCTGGCAGTTTGGTGTCCATGCCTGCATCCCTTGGTTCTTCTATCCAGCTGGATCCATGTTATAACCCCAGGCAGGAACTCTTTGCCTACTCCTCAGCCACTCCGCACTGGGTTTGGTGAGATATTTCCGTCTGTCAGTAAAAGTATCTTGTGCCACCCCATCCCATCCAGAGTAGCAAGTACTTCAGATGTTACCACATGCGCAGACCGAGGGAGTTTTCCAGCCAAGTGGAAAGTTTTCTAAAATGCTGCTTATCTGAGACCATGGTAGAACACAAAAGAACTGTGGCTGGCCCTGTGGGTAGCAGGGTGATTCTTCAAGCCCAGCAAGGGGGTGAGAGGGCTAGGAAGTGTCTGAGCGAAATGGCGATGAGACCGCCCCCCCCCATAGAGGAGGACTAGAGATCTGTTGGGTTGAGATGGAGGAGGGAGGTCCCAGGCTCAGACTGGAACTGTGCTGCAAGGGAGAAGGGTGCGTGACACTGGTCCCAGCCCCCCCCCCCAACATGGTTTCACCCATCAGAACTGACCCCCTTTCCACACACTACTATTATCCTGGAAGGGAAGGGAAGGAAGGAAGGGAAGGGAAGGGAAGGGAAGGGAAGGGAAGGGAAGGGAAGGGAAGGGAAGGGAAGGGAAAGAAGGGAGAGGGAGAGAGAGAGAGAGAGACTATGGCTCCGGTCACACGGGTCCTGTGAAACGGAGAGCGCATCAAATGGGTGTAATCATACGGCAACATCTGGGAAGCGTAGCGCACCCGTCACCAACCCGTACCGTCAGCCTGAAGAAGCAGATTTTAAAAGTACCAGCAAAAGGGTAGTAGCAACCAGAAAACACGGGTCGCAGGCGAGTGTTGGATCATGGAAGCGGAGTTAATCCGGCACATCCAGCACACGCATGAGTCCCATCGCACCGGATGTGTTTTTTCCAAGCCTCCACAGTATGTGAAGAAACGTAAGATTGCGCATGCACAAGAATATGAAAGCGAAACCCTTTGATGAGCTTCAACATCGCCATGTGATTGCCGGCTATCAGCGTCTGGGCAGCATCTCAGGGACCCATCTGATTGCACTACCGTGCATCTTTTTGCTCCAGCTCTAATTTGCCTCCCTTCAGCGGCGCAGTATCCCGCTTGTGTGACCGGGACCTATAATGATTATTTTACTTATTTATTTGATACCCCGCCTTTCTCCCAAGTGGGGACCCAAAGTAGGTTACATCATTCCCCTCTCCTCCATTTTATCTGCACAACAACCCTGTAAGGTAGGTTAGGCTGACAGAGTGTGACTGGCCCAAGGTCACCCAGCGAGCTTCCATGGCACGAGTAGGGATTTGAATCTGGGTCATCCAGATACTAGTCCAACACTCTTAACCACTACACCGCACTGGTAATGTGGCAGGGAGATCAGTGACATCACACCAGGGAGTGCTTTTTATTTAGTTTATGTAGCCAATGTATAGCTCGCCCTCTCTCCCCCAGACTGTAGTCCAGCTCAAAACTGGGTCCCTGCATGGCTACTCTTGCTTGTAATATGTACGTTGGCCCTTTCTCTGCTGTTTCCAGCGTGTATCATCACAGCATCACCACTGTAGATGGTCAGAGGGCGACAGTGCGACTACCAGCTCCACAGGGATTAAGTGGTGGGAGATGCCAAGAGGGGTTCCCCCTGGTCCTAGAAAGCGGCTGATTCTCTGACCTGCCTCCGCATTGTGAAGACTTTGCTTCAGGCACAAACAGAGCTTGTTCTCGGACTGTTTATAGCCTCCCCATGGCTGCCACCACCATAATACTAACCCTGGCATCATTGATCATGGTGTACGGAGTTGTTCCTTTTTACTAGTTTTTATGCTAGCAAAACCTTCCGGACCAAAGCCTCAACAGAGAGAGAGAGAAAAGAAATAAGGGAGTGAGGGCATCTCGTGAAACCTGTTTGCTTGGTTGGCTTCATCACCCTCCACACCCGTAAATGTCAGGGATGATGTGACAGATTGCGGTGCTACAATACTGCACCTCAGCTTCGACAATTCCTTTGTATAGAGAGAGAGAGAGGAGAGATTCCCCTCCCCAAGGGAAAAAAAATCTTTTATAACAGCTATAAAGCAGCTGCTGATTAGGGGCGAGTCTTGAAACATTAGTGGAAGGCTGTTGAAATCAGCTTTCAAGTGAGAAGCGCTTCCAGGCCCAGATCAGCATAGCCTCTTCTCCCGTTCCTTAATGACACTTGGTATTCCCTGAATGGGCATTTCGCCTGCAAGGCTGGGTCTGTGGAGAAGGAGGTACATGCATATGTGAGGGCCAGGCTCCACATCAGACTCCACATCAGACCCCCTTGTGTACAGTGTTTCCTGTGGTTTTGTTTCTTATACCAAATGCCCCGACCACACAAACATATGTAACATTTCCCTACGGTGTGAAAAGCTTCTGGAAGAGCTGCCGGAAAAGAAAGAGTTAAAAACCTCCACCTCCTCCTGACCTTTCAACCTCACACCTATGGAAGAAAGAAAAATCACATGGAAAACCTACATATTACAAGTATCATGTGTGGTTTGTGCTGTAGAAAAACCCAACAGGAGGAGGGCAGTTTTGGACTAGGATGGAAAGAGCAAAAGAGATTCTAGAGGGGGCTAAGTGGGAATCGAGGTTCTGCTGGCAGGGGGGTGAAGAAGGGCACACAAGTCACTTTCTAGGGATATGCCTGTACTTACAGTGCTAGGGTTGCCAAGTGCCTGGGGAGGAAAGATGTGCTGACCCTTTAACAGAGGTTTAAAGAGATGTTCTGCACCCGGAGATGTTATTTACCTCCCTGCCATGAAAAGCTCTAACTGTTCATTTCCATATATTAAGCCACTATAAAAAGGGACAGGGCAACCTTCCTTCCAGTGCTCCAGCCAGGATTCTTGGTGTAGGAACAGAGGTCTCGCAAGAGCACAAGAACATCCCTGTTTTCATCTGCAGTTCTCAGAGTAGCCTTGTAACTGAAGGACATGTAGGAGAATGTGCAATTGGGAGGGGTGTAGCAAGAAATCACAGCATCACCACCACCACCACTGGTCAGTCCTCCCACTCATCAGCAGAGCCTTGATGTCAGCTTACTTGCTGACCCTGCTCCTGCAGCTTCAAGGACACAGCATATGGGCAGCTCTGCGCATCACTCAGAAGTAAGTGGTAGAATTGCCAGATGCGCTATTTCAGCGCAGAACAGAACTGTTGTGGGGTAGTTCAAAATATAAATGAGTTGCTAGGATGGACTGTAACACCTCAGACTGCAGCTCAAGCAGTATCCCTCTCCCACACTAAAAGAAGCCCTCTCTGCAAGATATTTTGCTCCTCCCACTCCCACAGAAAAGGATTCCGCTTCTGCAGAGCCGACAGAAAGGGGTAGGCTTGCCAACCTCCAGGTGGTGGCTGGAGGTCTCCTGGAGTTACATAGCTGACGTAGATCAGTTTTCCGGGTGACATAGATCACTTCCCCTGGAAAAATGGTTGCTTTCGAAGGTAGACTGTGTGGCACTATACCCTGCTGAGCAGTCTCTCCTCAAATTTCATCCTCCTCAGGCTCCACCCCCCAAATCTCCAGGTCTTCCCTAACCCAGAGCTGGCAACCCTTAAAGGGGGGTGGCAGCCTCCTATCGCCAACACTAGCACAATATTTTTTACCAGTGTCTTCAAAGACAAAATAGGGACAAAACAGAGAGAGAGACTCACACAAGAGAGCAGAACGAAGTTTGAGTCCGGTGGCACCTTTAAGACCAACAAGGAGAGGTTCCAGAAACAGGGTCTGTCCACAGGAAATGGGGTTGCAATAGAAATAGTCTTCCAAAAGGTGTACAATTTTCTTTTCTTCAAGTGTGTGTGTGTGTGCGTGCATGTATTCATGCTTTGCTAATTGCAGGACGTTTTTTCCCCTTCCAAGGATGAATTTCTAGAACTCGCTGTAAGATTTGAATTAAGCACCTCTAGCCCTGACACAGCTGGCCCTGGATGTGTGAATAGGAGCAGAGAGTATTCATAGACCCCTCTTGGATAGCATGCGGCTTGACGGAACTACTCCAAACTATTGCTTGATTTATTTCAGTTGCAAAATTCACCACTTGGAGCCAGGGCCGGCTCCAGGTGTCTGGGCGCCCTAGGCAGGACAGCCTGGGGCGCCACCCACTGGGGATGCCAACCTCCTGGTGGGACCTGGAGACCGGGGGCGTCAGCGGGGCGCTGGCTTTCCTGGAGGCTCCGCAGCTGCGGGACCCCCAGGAAAGCCGGGAAGGGGGCGGGGGGGTCCAGCCTCCGCCCCCTCCCTCCCGGCACCGGCTTTTTGCGGGCCCCGCAGCTGCGGGACCCCAGAAAAGCCGGGAAGGGGGCGGGGGGGTCCAGCCTCCGCCCCCTCCCTCCCGGCGCCGGCTTTTCTGCAGGCCCCGCGGCTGCGGGAACCCCAGAAAAGCCGGGAAGGGGGCGCGGGGGTCCAGCCTCCGCCCCCCCCTCCCGGCGCCGGCTTTTCTGCGGGCCCCGCGGCTGCGGGAACCCCAGAAAAGCCGGGAAGGGGGCGCGGGGGGTCCAGCCTCCGCCCCCTCCCTCCCGGCGCCGGCTTTTCTGCGGGCCCCGCGGCTGCGGGACCCCCAGAAAAGCCGGGAAGGGGGCGGGGGGGTCCAGCCTCCGCCCCCTCCCTCCCGGCGCCGGCTTTTCTGCGGGCCCCGCGGCTGCGGGACCCCCAGAAAAGCCGGGGAAGGGGGTGGGGGGGTCCAGCCTCCGCCCCCTCCCTCCCGGCGCCGGCTTTTCTGCGGGCCCCGCGGCGGCGGGAACCCCAGAAAAGCCGGGAAGGGGGCGCGGGGGGTCCAGCCTCCGCCCCCTCCCTCCCGGCGCCGGCTTTTCTGCGGGCTCCGCGGCTGCGGGACCCCCAGAAAAGCCGGGAAGGGGGGCGGGGGGGTCCAGCCTCCGCCCCCTCCCTCCCGGCGCCGGCTTTTCTGCGGGCCCCGCGGCTGCGGGAACCCCAGAAAAGCCGGGAAGGGGGCGCGGGGGGTCCAGCCTCCGCCCCCTCCCTCCCGGCGCCGGCTTTTCTGCAGGCCCCGCGGCTGCGGGAACCCCAGAAAAGCCGGGAAGGGGGCGGGGGGGTCCAGCCTCCGCCCCCTCCCTCCCGGCGCCGGCTTTTCTGCAGGCCCCGCGGCTGCGGGAACCCCAGAAAAGCCGGGAAGGGGGCGCGGGGGGTCCAGCCTCCGCCCCCCCCCTCCCGGCGCCGGCTTTTCTGCGGGCCCCGCGGCTGCGGGACCCCCAGAAAAGCCGGGAAGGGGGCGGGGGGGTCCAGCCTCCGCCCCCTCCCTCCCGGCGCCGGCTTTTCTGCGGGTCCCGCGGCTGCGGGAACCCCAGAAAAGCCGGGAAGGGGGCGCGGGGGTCCAGCCTCCGCCCCCTCCCTCCCGGCGCCGGCTTTTCTGCGGGCCCTGCTGGGAAGGGGGCGGGGGTCTGGCGGCGCCGGTAGGCGCCGGGTTAGGACGGCGGGGGGGAGCAGTTTTCGGGGGGGGGAGTGGGGCGCCATTTGGCGCCCCTCAGGCCGGGGCACCCTAGGCGGGCGCCTAGTTCGCCCTATGGGCGGTCCGGCCCTGCTTGGAGCTGATAAATAAGCACCACTGAAAGACATAGGAAGCTCAAAAGCTCCAACAGACCTGAAAATCCAATGGAAAGTTGTCTCTATTTACTGGGTAAGAAAGCTGAGGCCCTTTCTTGCAGGTACAGGCCTAGCAACCACCACTGAAGACTTAAAGAATTTCATCCTGCACCACTGGAATACCAATGAGGTTTAGTGGTTGGTTAGACTGCAACACTAGGATCTGGGAGACCCCAGTTCAAATCCCCACTCTGCCATGGAAGCTTGCTGGGTGACCTTGGGCCAGTCCCTCTCTCACTTTCAGCCTAACTCCCAGGACTGATGCTGTGAGGATAATATGGAGGAGGAGAGAAGGATTCTGTAAACTAGTTTTTGGTCCTCCAGCTGAGGAGCAAAGGAAGGTATATATGTGAAGCAGGGCTATTTTGGGGCAGGAACGCACAGGAACGGAGTTCCAGCTGGCTCCCGAGTTGGCCATGCCCAGCAGGACTCATTAGCATAATAGGCCACGTCCAACAGCAGAAGCTCATTAGGATTGGCTACATTAGGGGGTGTGGCCTAATATGCAAAGGAGTTCCTGCTATTAAAAAAGCCCTGGGTTTTGACAACAAGCAAGGTAAACAGAATAAGAAGCAAAAGGTGGGTGTGGCTGGATGACCACACTTCTGGTAACATGGGGGTGTGGCCTAATATGAGAATGAGCTATGCTGTCAGGGGTGTGGCCTAATATGCTAATGAGTTTCTGCTGCTGGGTGTGGCCTATTATGCTAATGAGTTCCTGCCGGGCTTTTTCTACAAAAAAAGCCCTGATGTCAAGGCAGACAAATACAGCTCCTCAGACTGAATTCAAGGTGTTAATGATGGCCTAGAAATCCATACAGAACTTTAGCCCATTTGGGTTGTCAGGATTTAACATGAAGTTTGGTGGTTGTAGGAACTGGTCTTGCCTCATCGTGGGCTATGTGGGTGGCCACCGGACTCCCTAAGATTCTGGTGCTAGCTGTTCCTTCCACACAGCTCCAGCCTTCCGGGCCTTGCCTGCGTTCCCTCGTAAAGAGAACCTCTCAGGCAGTAATCCTGCATGGTGTCTCTCTAGCCACTGACTTCTCCTCTCCCTAGAGTATTTCCCTGAGGAGTTGCTGTTCATGACTGTCCTGAGAGGTACGGTCACCTAAACTGTCCCTTACAGCTGGCCTTGGCATAGGTATCATTGGCCTTGGGAGAGAGGTGAGGGTTTTTATCCCCTCCAGGGTCTGCATCAGGTTGGCCTCCCCTCCTGGCAGTGCCATGTCAGTTCAATTACATACTCTGCCAGAGGCCAGCTGAGAGGCACTACTGAGATGGCCATTTTGTCACAGTGGTGTATTCATCAATAATATTTTAGTACAGTTAGAGCCCTTGGGACAGGCTGTACATAGAAGCAAAATATTTGGTGTTGCTTTGCAAGGATCAAGGCCAGGTCTGTGTTGACAGAAAAACAAAGTGCTGGTGCCTCGCAGAAACTTGGGTGGCATATAATTTTATCAGTTTTGTTTATGAGAGGCCAGAGGGTCTAAAACAACTCCTTCTCCCTTAAAAGCAGGGAAATATGTGAAGCTGCCTTATACTGAACCACACCGTTGGTCCATCAAACTCCGTATTGACTGCTCAGACTGGTGGCAGTTCTCCAGGGTCTCAGGTAGAGGTCTTTCACACTACCTACTATCTGATCCTTTTAACTGGAGATGGTGGGGATTGAAACTGGGACTTTCTGCATGCCAAGCTGATATTCTACCCTAAGCCATGGCCCTTCCCCTGTGCCAACGGATTTTAGCCGTAAGCCACAGTGCTATACAAGAATAAATCAGGATTGGTTTGACACTGGACTCAGAAGCAAGGGGTGCAGAGACAGGATGAGGAAAGGTCAAAGAAACTCATCATATCCTTCCAGTGGAAAACCTGCATCTTTTTTGAACACATGAATGTGCCTACAATAGTGCTGATGCTGCCACCTGCTGGTGGGATCCTAGAATGATACTTACAGGATAACTATCATGTTACATGTTAATTTGCTGTTTGGCCTCTTGTCTATAAATTTGATTTGGCCTCTTGTCTATGAATCCTAATGAGTTTCTAGATTCCTTTCCAATGTATTTGAAAAAATGTGCATGCACATGAAAGCTCATACCTTGAATAAACCTTTGTTGGTCTTAAAGATGCCACTGGACTCTAAATTTGTACTCAGATAAACAGCAATGCCTCGGAAGGTCCCTTGTGTACAATTCATCTAGCCCTCTTGGACAGTGGCTCTCCAGGGCCTTTGGCAGAGGCTGTTTCTGGCCCTGCTGCCTGAAATTGGAGAAGCCTGGGACTTCCTGCAGCCTGGGCTTCCTGTAGTCTAAGCAAACACTCTTCCACTGAGCTACATTGCCCCTCTCCTACATAATTATATATATCATGTATTGCCCATGCATAGATCTTGTCAGATCTTGGAAGCTAAGCAGGTTCAGCCATGGTTAGCACTGACAGACCCCGCCCCCGTGGAGGTGGGGGTCCGCTGCTGGCAGGTTTTGCCCCTTAACCACCAATCAATTAGCAGGTGGGGAGGCTTACCAGGAGAAAAAAAAGAATGTTCAGGCCATGCAGCCAGCATCACACAGGAAGTGACATAATCACACAAATGCTGCCCAGGTGATGCTCTGGTTTGGACAAAAACTCTATAGTAGAAACCGTTTTTACCATAGAGCTTTTGCCCAAATACCAGAGCGTTGCAGCAGTGTCACAGTGTGATGATGTCAGCTCCTGTGCAACACCGGCAGCATGGCCTGGGCCTTCCTCTGGTACTCCCCCCATCTCCCATCAGTTGTCAGGAGGGACCTAGCAGCCCTAGCTCTGGCTAGTGTTCGGATGGGAAACCAGCAAGAAATACCAGGGTGGCTATGCAGAAGCAGTCAATGGCAAACCACATCTGAATGTCTCTTGCCTCGAAAACCCTACAGGGTCACCATATGTCAGCCACAACTTGACAGCAAAAAGCCTTATTCATACAGAAGGTACATAAAATACATTATAACAATAACATTATGGATTTATACGGCAATTTCAAGTGTTCAGTCATCACCACAACAACCCTGTAAGGCAGGGTATCAATCATATGGACTGCGGGTCAGATCTGGCCTGCCAGGGGCTTTTCTCTGGCCCACGAGCATGCGAGGGAGGGAACATGAGGTGTAAGGGAGGGAACACGAAGCTGGGGGAGTGAGCAGTTGAGCCACTCCAATCGTGGCTTCTGTGCGTGGTGGAACAACCTCCTCTGTAGCAGTTTACTTCAGCATCAGCCTCCCTGGTGAGTAGGGGGTTGCGGCAACTGCATGCCTGCCTCCCCTCCCTCCCTTCCCAGGGCACATGGCGAGGCAGCTCTTTTCTCTACCTGAGCTGGACAATGCCCAGCAAAAAGTGTCATACCAAGGGTGGGGCAGGGCTGGGGGAATTGGGCACCCTGGGTGCATTCAATGAGGGGTGCCCAGAAGCCCACTGGGGAGGCTCTGCATTGGGGGAGAGGAGGGGTGGGCTGCGGGGAGGACTATGACACTGGGAAAGAGGATCATTCCTCCTCTCTCCAGCAATGCAAAGCTCCACCCTCAAGTGAGTCTCAATTGAAAAGAGAAAAGTTAGGGGGGGAAATACGTTCTCTTCTTGCTCAGTGCAATATTCTTAACTGTGCTGAGCAAGAAGAGAATGCATTTCCCCCTAACTTTTTTTCCCTCCACAAAGTCAGGGACGCCCGAGAGCCAACAACCTGGGAGGGGCTGCTTCAGAATCCAAGGGCAGGCTCTCCACTCTCATTCTTCCCTTGGCACGTCTGTGGGCACATCGGAAGCCACGAGATCATGATGCTGGATAAGAGCATCATTCCTCCCCTCCCCCCCAGTGCAAAGCCCGCCCTCGAGCAGAGTCCCAATGGACAAGAAAAGAGCGGGGGAACACATTCTCTTCTCACTCAGCACAGTATTCTTAACTGTGTGGAGCAAGAAGAGAAGGCATTTTTTCCCTTCCACATAGTCAGGGATGCCCCCTCCTTCCTCCCGTTTGAAACAGGGCAGGCCTTTCACATCCTAAGAACAACTGGAAACATGTGATCTGGTTGCTCCATTTCTTGTCCTTCCATAGGACTGAGAGGTCTGAGGTAAAAACTGAATTGCTCCAATTAAGCTGGGTGATTTTCTGCCTGTGCCCTGAAGACTTTGCATTCGCTTTCTTTTCCTGGAAGGCCTTGGAAGGTCTATATATCAAAACTGATTGTCTTTGAAGCATGTTTGTATTTTGAGTAAAAAATAATATCGTTAATTGGGTTTGTCTCTGTCCTTTATAAAGTTTATATCTCTGGTATCTGGTGTTATATTTTATGGCACACATGACCCAGCCTGACAGAGTGACATTTATGTCAGATCCAACCCCCATAACAAATCCGTTCAACACCCCTGTATTAATATTCTCATATTTACCCACTACGATAGGAAGCTGGAACTGAGACAGAACATAAGAAACAAAGAGGTGTACAACTGGATCAGACCAGTAGCCAACATCTAGTCCAGCATCCCGTTTCACACAGTGATCAAACAGTTTTGGAGGAAGACCAACAGTCAGAGCAAAGTGGCCTAGGCCTTTCCCTGATATTGCCGGGGGTGGGGGATGCCTAATGCCACATTGTAAGTTCACGGCTAAGATGAGATATCAAACACAGTCTTCTCAGATGGTGAAAGTAAATGACTGCTTATGGTGGGAGAGGACAGAGCAAAGTCTATATCCTAATTTCTTTGCTGGGGTGGAGGAGGTTGCCCTGGGACCCAGGCTCCTGCTTCTGCTTGGTGGAGCAGTGGGAGCAAAACGGGGGACCAGCGAAACACGACACTGTGACATCACCTCCAGTTGCATACCCAAAAGTGAAGTCACACTGTCGAACAACGCTCTAGGCATTCCGCAAATCTCTATGGTAAAAACCATGGAGATCTGGGAAATTCCTAGGGTGACATGCAGCACCTTGATGTCACTTGGGTACATGACTGGAAGCACTGTTATGGTGTTGTGTTATGCCAGCATCTCAAGTCTCTGCCCCTCTGACATTCCCAGGGTTTGCCAGCCAAATGCTAGCAACCCTACTCTTTGCTGTCATCCTACATGGCTGTTGGAAGGCACAGAGGAGGAGCTTCTCTATAGGGGAACCACTGTCCAGGTGTTCTTAACAGGTGGGCAGAAGAGTTTAAAGGGGGGGGAGAAGGTAAGTGAAAGTAGTTCAGACCTGACCTGGATGCCCCAGGCTAGCCCAATCTCATCAGGTCTCAGAAGCTAAGCAGGGTTGGTCCTGGTTTGTACTTGGATGGGAGACTGCCAAGAATGTCCAGAGAGAGTACAAAGAGGCAGGCTACGGCAAATCACCTCTGAACATCTCTTGCCTTCAAAATCCTACAGGGTCATCATGAAGTCAACTGCGACTTGACAGCACTTTTCAGCAATAACTTCAGCCCATGTCCAGTGAACCTCCTGATAACTAGTGGCTGCTGGAATCCTTGCAAAAAAGGTGCCCTTAGTGGGCCCTGTTTTGATTCACCAATACACTCCCTTTGTTCTTAGGCAAGAAAATGTACTTGGGAACACTTAACAGATACCATTTATGCCTTTAGTGTTGCGGTTGGAGTGCTGCAGCTAGGATCTAAGAGACCCAGGTCTGAATTACTGATTTACCACGGATGCTTACTGAGTGACCTTAGCTAGTCACTCTTTCTCAGCCTAACCTACAGGAATCTTGCGAGAGTAAAATGGAGGAGGAGAGAATGATGTTGTAAGAAACAAAGATCCTGAGATGCTTGCTTTGCAAGCTTAAAAATAAATCAGTGGAGCAGTGGGATTTGTCGGGGAGGGATGCTGATCTGTCTAAGACAGAAGTGGGTTAGGGAGACATGGACTGGCTCCAGTACTTCATTAACGCTATCTGGACTGATTTGGGCTGCAATCCATGCTTGCTTGGAAGCAAGTCCCATTGAGTTTCACTGAGATCCTCTGAGTAAATGCACACAGGTCCTGCCATCACAGGAGAGACCCATAACCCCGTTTTAGTGCCCCCCAAAATGGTTTTCCGGGTGCTTTTCCTTTGCTTCTGGCATACATGGCAGGCAATGTACTTCTTACCTCTCACCTGTATCCAGTACCTGGCTGCCCTCTGAGTCACAGCCAAGCTCTAGTTGTCCCACAGTGTCAGGAAGGGCTTTTCTCGGGCCAGGGAACCATCCAGGACAGGCTTACTCTGCCTGCAGACAGATAGAGTGCAATGCTGGAAAACCCTTGCTTAGGCAATTGGAGAGGGAGCCCATTAAGTACATGCAGTGGGGGGGGGGTCGTCGGCATTAGCAGGGATGCGAGGGAGCACCTGCCAAAGCAGTTTGACATTTCCACTGAAGTGCAGAGGGAGCCATTTCAGCCTCATCCATCTCCCTCCCAGGTGAGATTCCGGGAACTTGTTGCCATCTGCCGAGGTTTGCTTGCTTGTTTATCGAAGGGACTGTTTTCTGCAGTGTCAGGCTGAGCATGAAATATGCATGACACGAATAGCCTTCCCTCCTTTCTAAACCCTCCTCCTCCCCTTCCTCCTGTTCAAGCACTAAATCCTCTTTGCAGCAGATCGGTCTGGGATTAAAATTCCTTCCTTTAAAAAAAAAAGTTATTGATTCAGAGGAGGACATCAATAATAGTTGTCCCAAGCACGACTGCAACATGAGGAGATCCTGCAGATCGGACACAGACAGGAAAAGACAAGACAAAAAAAAGACAGGCATCCCCCTCCCATGAGATTGTGACATTACAGATGTCCCCGCCAGCACCTGTACTGTTTTGAAGTAGCAACAGTAGCATTGTGGTCCTCATGCACTCCAAGTGGACTGATTACTCTTCTGATTGTTTGCAGCCAGCCTCCCTTTATAACAGGTCCCCCCACCCAATACCCACACTTCCCTCTGTTGTGTGCAACTTGTACTGTAAATACTTCTGCCTATTAGATGAATACTTTGTGCGTCTCACGAAGTGAGCTCCTGTTCAAGAAAGCTTATGCAGGAAAAATACATACCATACTTAATCTTTAAGATGCCACCGGCATCCTGTTTGGCTCTGAGCTTTGGGTGCCAAGTCAGGTATCTTGCACCAAATCTTGACTCTCTTAATGTGCCTTACCCGGCTGCTAGCATCACCTACCCCAATTTCATCTCATTCTCCACATTACAGAAGTGAAAGCAGTGTATTCTGTGGTCACACAAGACTCTTATGGATGGGCAGGAATTTCTGCAAGTCCAAACTGTTAAGTATGAGACTCAACAAAGGATTCAGCTTCAAGTGATTTCAGCTTTATTAAACAGCAACTGTAAGTCAGGAACACACGACTGAACACACAAACAAGGGGAGCACAGCTCCTTCTTTTAAACTCTCCCCTGCTGTCAAAGCCACACCCATTACAAGTTAAAGACCAATCAGAATACAGGGATAAAGGCCAATCAGGACCGTTCCCTCTTTGCAACAATATCACTCAGTGATTGGGTAATTACACAGGTTTCACAGAAACCGACCAACAGCAATGCGACATCTGAAGAGCCACATTCAGACTCAAGCTTAACATATGAATAGATAGGAGCGATTCACATTCAGTACATAACACAAACTGTACACCACCTTAAGAGCTTCCTGCTTCTCTAGGTCAGGAGTAGCAAAACCTGATAATTTTTTTCAGACCCCTCCATGGCAGCTGCCCCCTACCCATTTATCATCCTCTGCACTGGCAAAACAAAAATGGTGTATTGTGTGCTTGTGACACTCATAGAGGTCAGCAGAAATTACAGTGACTCCGTTACACACTCTGGGACCAGTGAAGGAAAATCTGTCAGCTGAGTGGAACTCCAGCTTAGATGTTGCAGTGCAGGCTCAGAGGAGGAAAGGACTCAATACAAAATGGTTGCAGTTTTGATACAGCACTTTCTGAGCTAAAAGGGGAGGTAGAAGGAAAGTTTGTCTGAATGAAGAAGATCCTCTCAATTATGTTTTGTTAGATCATATGTGTCAGGATGCATTTCAACACATAAATGCCATTGGTTTCAGCCAAGCAGCTGATGATGTAAAGGGGGGTATAGGGTAGGGCTGCCAACCTCCAGGTGGTTGTATCAATATATAAACACTCCATGAATAAATTACGAACAAAAGCAGAAAGATTGTATTGTACTAATCCACTCAAACAGTACAATTTCTTATCAAGTTCAACAAACATCCTTATATATTCTTAAAGAGCTAGGATCAAAAATACTTAAAGAGCTGGGATCAAAAATACAAAGGACAAACTCTGAATAAAGTCCACCAGAAGATTGGTGGACTTTATTCAGAGTTTGTCCTTTGTATTAATCCTAGCTCTCTAAGAATATATAAGGGTGTTTGTTGAACTTGATAAGAAATTGTACTGTTTGAGTGGATTAGTACAATACAATCTTTCTGCTTTTGTTCATAATTTATTCACGGAGTGTTTATATATTGATACAATCTCCTCCCGTGAGCTCTGTTTTTAATATACAACCTCCAGGGGGTGGTAGCTGGAGATCTCCTGGAATTACAACTGATCTCCAACCTAGAGAGGTCAGTTGACTTGGAGAAAAAGACTGCTTTGGAAGATGAACTCCACGGGCATTGCATCCCACTGAAGTCCCTCCCCTCCCCAAACTCTGCCCTCCCCAGGCTCCACCCCTCAAATCTCCAGGTATTTCCCAACCTGGAGCTGACAGCCTTCGGTATGGGAGGAGGGACCTTTGATGGCATCTGATGTGGATGAGTTCCCATCAAATTGCCTCAGTTCTGTATTTTAAGTGTCAGGAAGCATTCCTACACAAAATGGTACCCATTTCAAACATGTACCTCGTGCCTTGATTTAGTTTTGACAAAATTCTGCACTCCAGGGCTCAAAAAGGACTAGAGATTCCCTAGTCATTATAGGTGTAAACTGTCTCAGGCCTGGAAGTCCTCAGAATTACAAGCATTAAATAGTTTGGCAGATGGCCAGTTTATGCCATTCTGGATGTATTTTTCCACATGGCATTTGAATTTTGCATAATTATGTCTCACCTTGTACTTACTCCATTTCATGACCGTTTGACCCTGCAGAGGAGGAGGAGGAGTTTTTATACCCCACTCTTCACTATGCAAAGGAGTCCCAGAGCAGCTTACAATTGCCTTCCCCTCCTCTCCCTACAACAGACACCCTGTGAGGTCGGTGGGGCTGAGAGAGTTCCGAGAGAACTGTGACTGACCCAAGGTCACCCAGCTGGCTTCATGTGGAGGAGTGGGGAATCAAACCCAGTTCTCCAGATTAGAGTCCACCACTCTTAACCGCTACACCACACCACTAAAATACAAATGCCTGCCTAATGAGACCCCTTTGCATAGCATCCGACAAAGTGGACTACAGTCCACAGAAGTTTATATGGGAATAAAATCTTGTTAGCCTTTAAATTGCCCCAAGACTCTGCCTTGAAGGTACTCTGAAGTATACTGAAGCACCCGGCGGTTCTGTACATGATTCCTGTATGAATGGAACAAAACCTCTGTTTCCATGCTTGAAAAAGCAACAGCTCAAGCCATCATGGGCTCCAACTCTGCTGATGGTCTTTGCTACTCTCTGCCAATGATTTCCTAAGTCTTGAGCACTTCTGCTATATGCAGTCAGGGTCCCCTGTGTCTAGACGACACAGCATGTCTCCACTAGACACTCACTTCAGGATTACCTCACAAAGGTTTTGTTAACATTTGTCCCATCAACTGTTTGAACATAATTGAAAGAACCAGATTTGTTCTTATGTGTTGTGGCAGAAAGTCAGAGAGAGAGAGAGAGAGAGAGAGAGAGAGAGAAGAAGAAGAAGAAGAAGAAGAAGAAGAAGAAGAAGAAAAACTAGGCTAGAGAAGTTTTAAAGATCTTGATGTGGAAGGAATCCCCACATCTAGCAACGAACACTCTGGATCTCCCTATACGCATCACACTTTATCCAGAGGCAACACTCAAAGACAAAAATGCTGGACTGGGAGACATTCGCCATCCTCCACACCAAAGAAAATATGGGGGGGGATCCACTCTGAGGATGTCAGTCATTAAAGCCAACCAATCATTGGATTTGTGACAACTTCTGAATTTTGTGGAAGGAGAAAGCTTAAATTACTTGTTGCTGACCACTAGAGGTCACCCAAATCAAATTGTCCTTCTTGGCAAAAGTTTATGCCGGAATGAATTTTGTTAGTCTTTAAAGTGCCTCTAGATTTAGGTTTCATTTTCCTATTGCAGCAAAGATCTGCTTTCACCAGGAGACAAAGTAACCAGTCGTTGTTTTTCAAAGCTTTCACCAGGAGACAAAGTAACCAGTCGTTGTTTTTCAAAGCTTTCACCAGGAGACAAGGTAACCAGTTCAAAAAAAGGCTCTGTGATGTAAAGTCTTTCTAGTGAAGTCTGCCTCACCAGCATCATGTGCCCAACAGAATTAGACTGGGGCAGCAAAGACAAGTCCTGGCTCTATCCTGCCTGGCCTCTGGACATTGCTGTACCCCAGTCCAGTGGTTCTCCCTGCCACTTTCTGCCCATTACTGGAATTGTGTGTCTGGAACAACAGCAACGTCTGCTTTTCTTTGCATCCTAGAGCATTGCTCACCCTGCACAGGAAGCGTGTCCCTTCTTTCCAGGCTGGTATTTCTCTGCACTGCCTTTGCAAGAATTCTCACCATGGCCAGCTCCCCAGCCAAGCAACCCAAATGGCAGCAGCACAATCTGGCAGACACTTCTGGGTCTTGGTTTGCTTCCAGCCACTGTTGGTGTGGGAAGAGCGGATGGAGGGCCGCGGCTTAAACCTGCCATCCCCTTCCAGACCCGCACTGCTGCCAAAAGGGCCAGCCCCTCACGTGCTGGCAGAACCACTGGAGCTCGACTTCAGCCCAGCCAGTAGCAGCGAGAGAAAGGCAATGGATGTGGCTTATGCTCCTTATTGCTTCCCAGACCCGATCTGCCACCAGTTAAGTCACAGGAGAGCCCCAACAGCCAAAAGACATTGAACCAGCCCTGATTCTTACATTAACTTTTCATATTGTTTACTTGTTATTGACTTTGTTACAAAAATTCTGTCCCTGCTTCCTACAAAAAAAGATATTTACATAGTAAAACTGGACAGGACACAAACATCTGAAAACACTGCAGCCCTTGAACGGACATCTCTGGAATCTTGCAAGATTTACTGAACAGATGGTATCAGCAGCTCCCAATTCTCGGAACCCAGAGGAGCAGTGAGGAAAACGAAAGCTCTCAGGTCTGCCTGGCCCCCTTCCTGTTATTTGTGCTCTTGCTGCCACGAGGGAATTACTTAGGCGAAAGGGGGCAGGCTTATAGTAACACAGAGATTGCTGCATGTGGGCATATTTTCATCCTATTCCCCCCCTCCCTCATGCATTTGCACTGATTCATTTCTAAATAGGAAGGTGTTGTTGTTGTTGTTGTTCAGTCGCACAGTCGAGTCCGACTCTTCGTGACCCCATGGACCAGATTACGCCAGGTCCTCCTGTCTTCCGCTGTCCGCTGAAGTTTGCTCAATTTCATGTTCGTTGCATCAATGACACTGTCTAACCATCTCATCCTTTGCCGTCCCCTTCTTCTTTGACCTTCAATCTTTCCCAGCATCAGGGTCTTCTCCAGTGAATGCTCCCTTCTCATTTGGTGGCCAAAGTATTTGAGCTTCAGCTTCAGGATCTGGCCTTCCAAGGAACAATCAGGGTTGATTTCTTTTAGGATTGACTGATTTGATCTCCTTGCAGTCCAAGGGACTCTCAAGAGTCTTCTCCAACACCATAGTTCAAAAGAATCTATTCTTCGGCGCTCGGCCTTCCTTATAGTCCAACTCTCGCAGCCATACATTACTACGGGGAATACCATTGCTTTGACCATGCGGACTTTTGTTGGCAAGGTGATGTCTCTGCTTTTTAACATACTGTTTAAGTTTGCCATCGCTTTCCTCCCAAGGAGCAGGCGTCTTTTAATTTCATGGCTGCAGTCACCATCTGCAGTGATCTGGGATCCTAGGAATGTGAAGTCTGTCACTACTTCTACGACTTCCCCTTCTATTTGCCAAGGAGTGGTGGGCCCAGATGCCATGATCTTAGTTTTTTTGATGTTGAGCTTCAAGCCCACTTTTGCGCTCTCCTCTTTCACCCTGAGCAAGAGGCTCTTTAGGTCCTCTTCACTTTCTGCCATCAGAGTGGTATCGACTGCATATCTGAGGTTATTGATCTTTTCCCCAGCAATCTTAACTCCAGCTTGTGATTCATCCAGGCCAGCATTTCGCATGATGTACTCTGCATATAAGTTAAATAAGCAAGGTGACAATATACATCCTTGTCGTACTCCTTTTCCTATGCTAAACCAATCAGTTGTTCCATATCCGGTTCTAACTGTTGCTTCTTGACCCTTATACAGGTTTCTCAGGAGACAGGTGAGGTGGTCTGGTACTCCCATCTCTTTAAGAACCTGCCATAATTTATTGTGATCCACACAATCAAAGGCTTTAGCATAGTCAATGAAGCAGAAGTAGATGTTTTTCTGGTACTCTCTTGCTTTCTCCATAATCCAGCGAATGTTGGCAATTTGATCTCTCGTTCCTCTACCTCTTCGAAACCCAGCTTGTACTTCTGGCAATTCTCTATCCACGTACTGTTGAAGCCTAGCTTGTAGGATTTTGAGCATGACCTTGCTAGCATGTGAAATGAGTGCAATTGTGCGATAGTTTGAACATTCCTTGACGTTGCCCTTCTTTGGGATTGGAATATACACTGACCTTTTCCAATCCTGTGGCCACTGTTGTGTTTTCCAAATTTGTTGGCAAATTGAGTGCAGCACTTTAACAGCATCTTCTTTTAAGACTTTGAATAACTCAGCTGGGATTCCATCACCTCCACTAGCTTTGTTGTTAGTAATGCTTTCTAAGGCCCATTTAACTTTGCTTTCCAGGATGTCTGGCTCGAGGTCAGTGATTATACCATCGTGATTGTCAAGGACATTGAGGTCCTTCTTGTATAGTTCTTCTGTGTATTCTTGCCATCTTTTCCTAATCTCTTCTGCTTCTGTTAGGTCCCTACCGTTTTTGTCCTTTATCATGGCCAGCTTTGCATGGAACGTTCCCTTGAAAAGGCATTTGCACTGATTCATTTCTAAATAGGAAGGTATCGAGGCTAAAACAGCCTGTGTCAGTGTCACGTCTTCTGACCCCGGCATGTATGGGATCTGGCGGCTGCAGTTCCTACCCCAAAGTGAATTTTCTCTGTGGCCCCTTGTCTGCTTTGGAGCAAGAGTTAACTGCTGTGTTCTTCTTCTCAAAGCGCATTCCCTCAAACTCCTCCAGCATTCGAATCGTTCATCTTCAAGCACGTGCATACAGTCAGATATCCCATATTGCATGCCCTATTCAAAATTCTAATGCACAAAACTCAAAGGCCATTAACGCTGGAGTAGAGGTATACAAGGAGCTGCGGTGGCTCAAGTGGTTAAGATGCTGAACTGCAGGCTATGGAAGGTCAGTAGTTCAGCAGTTCGAGACCCGAGACTGCCGCATGACGGAGTGAGCTCCCGTCTCTAGTTCCAGCTCCTGCCAACCTAGCAGTTCGAAAGCAAGAAATGGCAAGTAGATAAATAGGTACCACTTCAGTGGGAAGGTAACAGCGTTCCGTGCGCCTTGGTGTTTAGTCATGCCGGCCACATGACCACGGAAACGTCTTTGGACAGCGTTGGCTCTTCGGCTTTGAAACGGAGATGAGCACCGCAACCCTAGAGTCGAATTCGACTGGCTTTCGAGCAAGGGAGCCTTTACCTTTACTTGAGGTATACAACATACAGCCCACAGACCAATTGTGGCCTGCAGCCCTGAGCCTAATCCTGCCCTACTTTCTCTGGTTGGCTTACAACAGCCACTTACAACAGCCACTGCCTCACTGACTGTAGCCTTCAAGAGGTTTATACAGAGGAATCTTGCTGTTTCTGAGTCAAAGCAAGTTAACATGACTTCAATGTCTACCAGCTCCCCCCTCTGATCCACCACAGCCCCTGATCCACATCCAGCTGACCCTGCCACCATCCCTTCAACCCACCCTGGGGTCCAGCACACCATCTCCTCTGCCGCTTCCCCATTCCCATCACCTTCCTTCAGCTCCCCCTCCCAGACCCGCTGAGACTGCTTAGCAGTGCAAGAAAATCTGGGTGCCGATAAAGCAGTGCTACAGGGGGCCATTTTATAAAGGTTATCTAAGGTTCACCCCGGTTGAGACAAGCCAGACACAACTGGCAGCTGCAGCAGCCAGGCCAGGAGGGACCCAGAACAGGCAGGGTAGGACTGCAGACTCTAGGCTCAGTAATAAGAGTTTGGCAGTTGGGTTGCTAACCTCCAGGGGGTGACTGGAGATCTCCCGGGAGTACAACTGATCCCCAGCCAGCAGAGGTCAGTTCACTTGGAGTAAATGGCCACTGTGGAAGGTGGACTCTCTGGCCTTATCCCCCATTGTAGCCCCTCCCCTCCCCCAAACCCTGCCTCCTCAGGCTCCACCCCCAGACATCTCACCTTGGTCGAGATAACCCAGCTTGGAAAGAAGAGAAGCTACCTGCCTCAGGGCCATAAGAAGTGACAGTGTCTGAGATTACATCATGCACTGAAGCGGTGAGAAAGGGGTGCACTTTGTGTTAGGCCCCTGGGGAATGCAAATACATTTCTGTCTGTGTTTGGTTACAGATTTCGTGGAGTGAGTGGGATAGGGGAGTTCTATTCTCATGAGCTCCCCTTTTTCATCTACAATTAGTGCCACCAGCAGACCTTCCAAAAGCAAGCTTATCTTGGGGAAGTCGCCCCTCCACTTCACCTGGGATGGGACCCAGACCCCCCCCCCCCATATCCTGTTTCCCACTACAGCCGTTCTTTCCCACTAAGCTACCAAGCACCTTGCAGAATTTATTCTTGTTCATGTACTTTCGATTCTTTTGTTTGTGTGTGTGCAGGTCACTCCCTTCCTCTGCTCTTGACAAATGTTCCCTTCCCAGAAACAGCTGTCCAAATGTGCTACAATATGAAAATAAAAATACTGTTCCCATGGCAAGATTTCTAAACTTCTCCTGTAATGCCTTTGGGTTCTGCACAGAGGCACCTTTCGCAGAGAGGGAGGCACTGTGGCATTTCCCAAGGCATAGCCGGCAGCCCTGGGAGGAAGGTGAGGTGTCATTTGGCTGTTGCCAGGAGTTTATTAGTGTGACACAGATGGCCCAGGCTCTGATCTCATCCAATCTCAGAAGCTGAGCAGGGTCAGCCCTGGATGGGAGACCAACAGGGAAGTCCAGGGTTGCTACACAGAGGCAGGCAAAGGCAAATCACTTCTGAATGTCTCTTGCCTTGAAAACCCTACGGGGTCGCCGCAAGTTGGCAGCGGCTAGATGGCCCTTTCCACTACCATATCCATGTCTGGCTAATGTGGGGGTAGCACTGATGGCTCACAATGGTGAGCAAACTTGTGACAGACGTGTGGGGGTGGAGATGATCCTTTGGGGGAGAAAAGTTACACTGGGGTGAAGTGGACCTGTATTATTATTATTTTTTTGCACATGTTCAATGGAATAAATTGCTCACATTTTCAATTTAATTTTTACTTATGATTTATTAAATCCATTTATACCCCGCCTTCCTCTCCGGCGGAGACCCAAAGTGGCTTACACCATCCGCCTCTCCTCCATTTTATCCTCACAACAATCCTGTGACGGGGCTTAGGCTGAGAATGTGTAACAGGCCCAAGGTCACCCAGCGAGCTTCCACGGCAGAAGGGGGAATTCGAACTTGGGTTTCCCATATCCTCGTCTGACGCTTTAGCCACTACGCCACTCTGGCTCTCCTACAACTATTTAGAAAGATGGACAGAGGATTTACTCTACCTCACAGGGTTGTCGTGAGGATAAAATGGAGGACTGCCCCGAGCTCCATGGACCAAAGGGGAGATAAAATTAGACCAAGCTGACTGGGGCAGAAAGTGATGCCAATTGTGTCAGGCTACATACCAATCAGTAGGTGGGGGAGAGGCAGGCTATACACTGATCTGCCGCTCCGTATTGGGTGGCTTTGGGCAAGCCCTGGCTCTGACCTTCACTCCTTCAGTCTTTCATACACCATCACATCTATGAAATGGGACCAAGAACAGCAACCCGATGGCAGGGTTGTCATGACCATGCATTGTAAAGTGTGGTGGTGGTGGAAATGCCATCCAGTTGCAGCTGACACAGGGCAACCCCGTGGGGTTTTTTAAGGCAAGAGGTGGTTTGCCATTGCCCACCTCTGCATAGCGACCCTGAACTTCGTTGGCTTGAGCCCTGCTTAGCTTCAGAGAACTGACAACATCAGGCTCTGGCATTCTTCAAATGCTATTGAATGCTTACATAATTGTACGAAGCATGTCCCGTTCACTTAGGCAATGATTCAAATGAAAGTGATAGCTGATTCTATCATTAGCCTCTGTAACGTCATCCATTTTTTAAAACACACACACACACACAACCACAGCCATAACTAGATAAAACAACCATTACAATGGCATGCTTTTTATTGCTCCACATTTCCACATGCTTATCATTTAAGCATGACAAGGCTTTTACAGCCCTACTCACAAATGCAACCACTCCATAAATCACACACTGATATCCAAGTTTCTGTCAGAAGCTAATGATTAATTTTAGCAACAAGCGGAGCAATTGTGTCAACGAATTATGCCTACTGGATGAGAGGATAGGATCAGAGCGACATCCTCTTCTGCTAGCAGAGACCAAAGATATGCCAATACAGTGGATTTATACCAGGACTGATAGTGTTTTTTTCTTTTTTCTCTTTTTTCCTTTTTGGCATCTCAGTCGTTATGGCTGGCAGGCTATCTTTGGAAAGGTTGCTTCCTGAGGACAGCTCAAATGCCCCTGGGGAGGTGTGGTGGGTCAGGCCTGCTCTGACTTACAGACCCTGTTCTGCCAGCCCCTTCGTGGGCTTGCACCAATTCCTAGAGGGTGCTATTCCACTTCCTTCCACTAGGGTACCTCTGCCACCACTGTCCTGTTTGGGTCATCCTACCAGGAGGGACCCCTTCTGAGGCCCTGCCTCTGGTCTCCTGCTACCCAGCACCTGGTTATCACAAAGAGCAAATTCCTTCTTTGGGGGCACCCTGGGGGATTAGCAATGGGTGCCTTGACTGCTTGCCTTCCCCCTTCCTGGGACTCCCCTCTTAAAGTAGTGTGGAGTAAGGCGGTTGGGAGAACTACGTGGTCCAGAGAACACGACCAGCTTCAAAAAGTAAAATATTTAATTAAAAAGAGAAATATTTAATTAAAAAGAGAAATTTAAATATTTAATTAAAAAGAGAAATTTAAATATTTAATTAAAAAGCATGGACGGCTTCAAGAGGGAATTAGATAAGCATATGGAGCAGAAGTCCATCAGTGGCTATTAGCCACAAGGTATAGATAGGAACTCTCAGGCTGGGGCAGGTGATGCTCTGTATTCTTGGTGCTGGGGGGGCAGTAGTGGGAGGGCTTCTAGTGTCCTGGCCCCACTGCTGGACCTCCTGATGGCACCTAGTATTTTTGGCCACTGTGTGACAGAGTGTTGGACTAGATAGGCCATTGGCCCGATCCAGCATTGGCTTCTCTTATGTTCTTATGTTAGAAAAAGGTTACAAGCAGACTTTTAGCACAGCACCAGATCTGTAAACCAGAAGGATAACTGAAAGTTGGTCATAATTGCATCCCGGTCCCTGGTTCTAAAACATACTCTAGCTAGATGTTGGAGTAGGCAATTCCAAGCTTAGAAAGTTATATCTCATTACCTAAGGCATCCTGCCAGCCAGACAGCTAGGCCTAGCAGCATGTTCAAGATAGCCACCAACCAGCCTGCTGACCAGAGCTCAACAGGAGAGCCTCCCTCCTGGGAGCAAGCACTTTTATTAAACCTCTACATCACACTCTCCACCCCTTTGACTTGGTCCACCCAGGTCACCCAGGTGCTTCCTGGGAGCCCTCCTTACAAGCATTCTGGGAGATCCCTCAGTTCCTTTGCAAGCCGAGCTATTCACATAACTATGGCAGGTAACTGACCTTGCTTCCTGCCTTTCCAGAGAGAAGAAGTGGGGAAAAGGACACTTAAAAAAAAAAAGAGGGGGAGGGGGGGTTCCTCCAGTGGAGGGTTTGTTCTTCCCTGGTACAGTATGTTTTTTGTATGCTGAAGGTCCCAAGTCCACCTTTAAAGGATTTCAGGCAGCCAGTGAGGAGGAAGGCCTTTCTGTATCTGGGATCCTGGAGAGCTGCTGCTGGTCAAAGTAGTCAGAACTGAGTGAGATCATGGACCCAAGATCTTGCTCAGCAGGGAGCAATCTTATTGTCCATTTTGTGCCTTTTTCCTGATGGGTTCATTGGGGTGTCTACTGTGAGCTTGCTGTTGTGTACACTAAATTCTCTAGCCATGAAGAGTGACACGGGCACACATCTGAATGGTCAGAGACATGGTATATACCAATGGCTTTAGTAGTCTGAGTTTTATGCTCTGTTGGAGGTCTGAAGGAGGCAGTAGGGAAGAGGTGGTCTTGGATTCTCCACTGAGTGCAGTGGGAAGTCTTTTAACTTACACCACTTCTTTTGCTGGGGTAGCATTAGTATTCCAACAAAATTCTGCTTTGCCCTTACTTTGCCCCCTTGCCTCACTTTATTCTTTGCACAGGGACCCTGCACAAGCATGGGACTTGCAGCTTTCAACTTGCTGAAGACCATGCCTGAACTGGTGCAGATCTCCAGGGATCTGAGCAGTAGGCTTGCCAACTCAGGGTTGGGAAATTCCAAGAGACTTGGAGGTGGAGCCTGGGAAAGACAGGGTTGGGGGAAGGAGCAGGATTTTAGCAGAGTATAATGCCATAAAGTCCACCCTCCAAACCAGTCATTTGCTCCAGAGGAACTGATCTCTACTCTGGAAATCAGTTGTAATTCTGGGAGACCTCCAGATCCCATTTGGAGGTTGGCAAAGGCAAACCTTAAACAGTCTAAGTGAGGAGAAGACTGCAATGGACGTCTGCAACAATACAAGTAAACCCGCAAACTCGGACTTTCCAACACCTTCAGCAGCACGTTTAAAATCTATCTCCCCCCCCCGAACATCTGGACTGAAGAAAAGGTCTGGTACCCTGGAAAGCTTGTTTACTACTTTGTGACCTTTTAGTTGGCCTTCATAAGCGCACTTGTGCCGCTACATTTGAAATCGTCCCCTGCGGCGTCTTTTCTGTGGATGAGCACAGACGTGGCTTTTATCGCGGGGTCGGAGCCTCGAGGATCGCGGAAAAATCACACCTCTGCGGCGAGCCCCCAGCGGTGATGGAACCCGGCTGGGCGAAAAGCAAGCAAGAAGGATCCCCTAGCGACGCTTTGGGTGGTATAACTTGACGGGCGTGACCTGAAGAGCGGAGGCCAATCAGCGAGCGCTCGCGGCGAGCATTGAATGGCAGTGGGCGGGGCGTTATTCCACGGCGCCCATTTAAGCGCTTGGGCACATTTGCTGGGTTCTTTATGGCCGTACGTAGCCATGGCTGTGTGTTGCCAGAACATCCGCGGCGGGTCACGAGCATTGCGCGCAGCCTCGGCTGTACTCGTTAGGCGCTGTCCGTTCTCCAGTGCTCCGGAGCCAGCTCTTGCTGCCGCCGCCGCCGCCGCTCCTGCATCCTCCCGAGCTGTCGCAGCAGCTACATCCCCGGCTGTGGCCCCCGTCGCTTCCTCCGCGGCGCCGTCGCAAGATGCCCACCGGCCCCAGAAGTTGCCGCCGCCGCCAGCCGTGAACTTTGCCGACCCGCGGGAGGCTTTCCGCAGCAAGACCAGCGGCGAGCTGGTCCGCGGCCTCCTGGTCCTGGGGCTCTGCTCTCTGGATCCACTGGTGGAGCGCGCCCCACAGGTGAGCCGAGCGAGCGCCGGGTTTGGGCGCGCATCTGCCCTCCCGGGGTGGCCCGAGCGGAGTCTGCCGCCCAGCGCAGGGGGTTCCGCCGTGCAGCGAAGCTGGTGGGCTCTGGCTCTGCAGTCGCTGCCGAAGAGCGATGGAGAACCAAGGCGCGCCTGCCTTTGCCTTCCGGCTGCCCCGTCCTTCCGTTAGCCGGTTTCGCGACTGCTGGGAGCGCCTAGGGCTCTTCCGCATTCTCATTTTTGTCACTGGTTTGTTCCTATTGCTTTGGAGTGTCTCCCCCCACTTTCCACATGTGTTTTGCTCCCTCTGGGACTACTAGAGAGCAAAACACATGGGAGGGACCCAGAAGCAATAGGAACACACAAGCTTCCCATGGAAGCGCTGTCCCCCTCCCCAACACCACCATATGAATCCTCCGCTGTATCAGAGCAGACGTTTTGCTTTCTCTGCTGACATCTCTTCTTCTCCCCCTGCCATTTCCCATTTGGTTTTCCTCCTTTCCCTTCCGTGGCCCCTCCTGTGGAAAAGATCCCACTGTCCAAACTTTCCTATTTCCATTACCAGACACTCTTCTCTCTTCCCCCCTTTTATTTAACCCTCCCTTTCCACCTTGAATCCTCTCTTGCTCTCTGTTTATCCACTTATTATGTATCGTTTATGCATTTGTAGCCTACTTCCCCCCCCAATGGGAACCCAAACCAACTTACAATATCATCCATTTTTGTCCTCCCAATTGCTGAATGGAACTTCCATCTTTAGGGGCAATATACCTTTGCGTACCCGGAACACACTGGGCGGCTCTTGCCCTTGTGCCTTGACCTTCCTAGAAACCTGTGGGTGTTTCTTGCAGGAACGCAGACAGTCTGTGCTTTTGAGGTATGTTGAGGTGACTGCTGTTTCCATGGCAAAGATGACCTTGATACCATCTTTTTATTGGAGCTGCTGCATCAAAGACTTTGCACTCCCCGTGAGAGATTAGGATGTAGAATAATGGCACCACCACCACCAAAATTGTACCCCAGAAGAGGTGCCACTAGTTAATAAAAAGCAGAGGGCCTAAAAATGTATGGGAAAATATGTTGCAAGTAAGCTCGTAAAAATAGCAATAGAAAAGTAGAAGGCATGGTACTTATCTGCTCATTTCTTCCTGTGCGATTATGCAGAAAAATTCTGCCTGTGCTCCTCAGGAGAGCAATAACAGTGGGGGGGGGAGAAAAAGGTCCCCCCCTTCCATGAACTTTTGAGGGGGAAGAGATAAAACCTCACCCTTTGTTTTCATGAGCCTTCTTTTAAAATTAATGGTCATGAAAAGGGGGGGCAATCTTCCCCCCCAACAGACTGCAGTCCCAAGGACCTCTAGAAAGCAGGCTTCCCAGCCACATACTGAGAGGGAAGATGTGAAGCTCTTCATAGCTCTCTTTCTGTCTTGCAGCTGATGAACCTCACCCGGAAGCTGCTGGGGCAGCAGCTCTTTGAGAAGATGATGAAAATGACCTTCTATGGGCAGTTTGTGGCTGGGGAGGACAGAAAAGCTATCAAGCCTCTTATGCAACACAATCATGCGTACGGCGTGGGCTCGGTGCTGGACTACAGTGTGGAGGAGGACCTGACCACAGAGGAGGCGGAGAAGAAGGAACTGGAGTAAGCACGCTCAGGCTGTTCCTCTTGTAGCTGGGGGGTGTATGGTTCCAGTGGCTGCATTAGTTCGGACACCCGTGTGTTCTGCTTGCCGCTTTGCCATGAGAGAAGGGTGGCTGAGGTGCCGGACTAAGCTGTTGCGTCAAACTGGGCTTTTGCGTCACTTTTGAATGGCCAGCTGATTATGCCATCAGCCCCAGACAGTGGGTGTGTGGAGAGGCGGTTGTAAACGGAGAGGCCAAAAGGCCACCCAATGCAAGAGAAGTCCCTGGGGTTTCCTAAGAGGCAAGTTGGCTTGGTTATGCCGAATAGGTATGCAGGCCGTTCCCTCCCCTCTCTGCTTATCAGCTGTAGCTTGATGGAGTAAACGATAGGGGTATTGACAATGCTGGCTGATGTATGGCATTGCATCACTGCCCATTCAAGGCAGCCAAAACAGGACAAAACTGGCCTCCAGCAAGGGGAAGGCCTGAATGTTGAAAGGATGGGGGTGTTTGCCAAGGATGAAGGGACTGTCCGTGGGAGCCATCCAAAAGGCACTATTTCAGCACTGTACAAGGGCTAAGTTCATATTTGCCCTTTTGTGACCTCTTTCCATGGCGTTGCCTTATCTGTCATCTCTACCTTTCAAACTAATCTTTCTAGTTTCAGAAGACAGCCTGGAATGCAGAGGGAGGAATGCAAGTTCTCCGTAGTATTTTTCTTTTCCAGTTCTGGGACTTGGGTGGCCAAAGCATGTTTAATAATTTTAAGCTTCTTGCCTCCCCCCCTCCCCAAAAATGGGAGTGCTGGAGTCTGGACACATAATGAACCATGGGGTCTTTAGCAGAGTCATCAGGATTCATGTATGTAACGCTTGAACTGGTTCACACACTTCCACTGCTCCTCATCTTGGAAAGGGCTACTGGGTACTGGCCACCTTTGCACTACACTCACATCACTTCCCAGGGAGTTCCTTGTAGGACTGTGGGTGCTCAGAGTTCTAGTTCATGGCTGTATTCTCAGATTGTCTGGCTGTTGCCATCATTTGTAGCTGTATTGTCTTGTCTACCCAGGATAACCCAGGAATGAATTGTACCTACAGTGCACTATCTAACAAGATGTGAATACAGCTAAAGTCCCTAGCAAAGGGGCCTTGCTTCTGACTGGAGCAGGCTATAACAGGTGTCCTTTATAAAATGAAAGGCATATAAACCATTCACTACCAAACCTTTCTGCTAAGTTCTCTGATGTGCATACCCCAACTGTGTAAAAGCTATGCAAACGGCCTCTTCTCTTGGCTTCAGTTCCATGCTGTTATTTCAGGGATGCTTTAACAGTGGATTTCTGACATGGTGCTTCACTTTAGGCTCAGCATTTTCTTTTGAATACAGAAACGCCCCAAGGTCTCAGGTGGAGTGTTCCTTTTGGTCCTGCTGATTCAGACCCCTTTAACTAGGGGTACTGCATTTGAATCTGCCTTGGCAAGAAATTTGTTCTGCCCCTGACCTGTGGTTCTTTCCGTGTTTCACTGTCTTCATGCAGTGGGAATTTGCCACCAAACGCACCAAACACAGGAGAAAAGTATAATTCTAATGTGAAAGTGAATGTGTGGGGGAGGGTGTCAAATTGCCTGCCTGCCTGCAGCATGTGGGCTGGAAGTCAGGAACTTATCTTACAACACAGGCTGGATTTTTCTCTTTGCTCAGTACACAATGTGCAACTTGCCGCTGCTGGGCAACATGATTGGCTGAGAGAAATCCCTTCTCCTTCAGCCTGATTGGTGGCTAGAGAGGCAGAGCCCTTATGCAAGCAGCAGAGCTGGCAGAAGTATGTGCAGCTTTGTACAAGCTGATGCCGGGAACTCCAGGAAGAAGACTTATCTTGGGAGCTGCTCTGGCCCGCCTCTTTCTTTTTCTTGCTCAGCTGCCTTTCTTTGTGCAATATATTTCCACACTGAATAGAAACTGTGTTTTGCACGATGGGGGTTTCCTTGTATTGTGTAATCAGTTCTTGATAAACTTTTCTCCCTTCTGAGTGAGGCACTTAATGAGGTCACGCTCAGGCTTGCACAGGAAAAGTTGTAGGGCATTCTCGTCCAAGGGGTCAAGGTGATCTCTCCTGCCACCCTCAATGGCAGCTGGCACCTACCACTCCTGCTTTAGTTTGCAAACTTTGGGTCACTTATTTGCCCCATAGGATGTATTTGCCTGCAGTTCAATACTGGGTGGGTGTGTATCTAAGTTTGTTTGTACCTCTGCTCACTCCATAGAACGGAGGTCATTCTTAAATAGCCTTAGTGAAGGAACTAGTTCACTTATTTAAAGCCAGGCTCAGGGCGGGTTCCAACCTATAATAATCTGCTGAGTGCAGATTTACATCATAAAAACAGAATAACAAAATATATACAATAAGCCAGTTTGATGTAGTGGTTAAGTGTGAGGACTCTAATCTGGGAGAACTGGGTTTGATTCCCCACTCTTCCACTTGCAGCTGCTGGATGACCTTGGGCAAGCCATAGTTCTGTCAGAGGTGTTCTTGAAAAGAGTAGTTTCTATCATCAGAGTTCTCTCAACTCTACCTACCTCACAGGGTGCTTGTTGTGGGGAGGGGAAGGGAAAGGAGTTTGTAAGCCTCTCTGCGACTCTGAGTGAAGGGCAGGGTATAAATCCAAACTCTTCTTCTAAAATAAATAAAACACTAATACTTTAAAATAAGTTATACCTCAACAGATAGATCAGAGCGACTCATAGGGGGAAGGAGGGGGAGGCCAGATTGAATTGGATACCCACTGCCTCAACTGAAGGCCTGGCAGAAGAGCTCCATCTTGCGGGAACTGTAGAAGCTCCCCCTAATTTCTAATGCGAGTTCATTCCGCTTGACAGGGGCCAGGGCCAAAAAAGCCCTGGCCCTAGTTGAGGCAAGTCTGATATCCCTAGGGCCAGCACCTGAGCATAGAACTCAGAGATGCGCAAGTAAGCCCATTCTCAGAGGGGTTTTATGTCGTTACGAAACTTTGTTTTGTTCTCTTCCATGGCTGATGTCCCTGACTTGTGCATGTGTGTAAAAATAGTGCGAAAGAAACTGGTATCACTTTCAACAGTAGTAATTATATCGAACCTCATTCGAATGCCTGGGGTGGAGGAGAGAAAGAGACTGCAGTTTTGTTCTTAGCCAAGACAACTCAGGCCATAAATGAGGGTTTCCTAATTTAAAGGGGGCATGTTAACAAAATTAGGTGTCTTCCCTGATGTAGACAGAATCAGCACTGCTGAGAACTGCACACTTTGTTGGCACTTGGCAGTGATCCTGATAAAGGATTTTCTTGCATTGCTGCAAAGTAAAAAAAGACCCACTTCATATTCTGAGGCAGCTCACGGTTGGCCTCCCTCCGCCCCCCTGCTGCCACCAGCTCTACTTTGTTCTTGCTTAGACATGAGTTCACCAGCTCAGCCAGCCTTCCTAATCCATGTCACAGGGCTTTCTTATGAGAATTGAATGGATCTAATTTCTGCACGGCTCTCATATTGCAAGCTGCTACTCCTGAGTTGCTTTTGGCACCTGCCTGATCTCTTGTCCAGTGATCATGAGCTGACCCTGGGCAGTAGCTTTAGGGCAGTTCTTCACAATCTTCCTTTCACTGTCTCACATTGTGCATTGCACAGAATAGAAACCTGTGTGTGTGTTTTAAGGGCTGTGTTTACCACCAAATCTGAGCAATGGGCTTCTTGAGCCAGTGTAGTCTAATGGATGGAGTTTGGTTGGAAGTTTGCACATCTGAGTTCACATCCTGGACCAGCCATTAATTTCTTACCTAGCAAAGTAGACAAGCCTATTTATATCATTAATACTGATTCTTCCTGAGTGGAATCATTGAACCACTGATAATACCTGTCCACCACTCTACACATAGAGCATCATACTAGCATGATAATGAGGCAGTTGAATGGACCATATCACTTCAGACTGCAGATGAGGGATCATACCTTTTTGAGGAAAACTCCCTGCAGGTAGAAAACTAGCACAGCAGGGAGAAAGGATCTAGGTCAGCCTTTTTTTTTCTTGACCAGCAGTTTACATGTTAGCATGAATTGACATAGTTTTTTATAATACCTCTGAAGGTCACTGCTTCATTCTGTTGTATGCATTAACCAGGCCAAAATCATACACAATTTGGTGAGGCAGTTGAAGAGACTGTACCAATTGATAATACACGCTTCCCTAGATACAAAGATTCCTGCATTTAGAAAAGTAGCACATCAGGGGAAAAAGGTTTAATATAGCCATCCTAATAGGCTAGTTTTCTGCTTGCTGGGGGAGCATCACATGCATAATACCACAAGGACATACAAGGTTGCAAGTCCTATTCCATGTAGGCACTCACTCTGCACAGTTCACAGATTGGTCCTCTGGAATCTTGAAAGCTTCTGTGGGTCAGCTGTTCTTGGTGTGCCTGCATAGCATGCTCAGGTCCTGAGGGGTGAGGTGGTGTGCACTGGTGAAATAACCCTGTGACTCACTAGGGTGTTTCTATTCCTTCCAGCTCCTGTACCTCTGCATTTGAGAAGGAGACAGGAAGTAAGTAAAAGACCTTTCTGGACAACTACTTTCTAGCTCCTGTTCTTCTATTCTCTTTCTACCACCAATCAGCTCTAGTATCTGCCCTCAGTATCTGCCACAGCAGCATGTAAAACAGAGCAGGCCTTTCTAGCATTCCCTCTGAAATAGACAAGCTGAAGGCTAGCCCACAATCCATGTGAGGTTGCTGTGAGCTGACTCACCAGGCACGATAACCGGTCTTGTGAGCTCTCTGTTCCCTCAAGGAGTGTTTTTTTGCCAGTGAGTAGTATGCCACAACTAGGGCTGGAGTAGACATGATGAGGCCTTAAGCTGTATCAGTATAAAGGCCTACATAATAAAAAAAATGCTTCTTACAAAAAAGCATGGTGAAAATACAAGTATGAACTCCTGTTTTAGCATATATACAAAGAAACTTCTGAAACTCATCCATTTCTTTCAGTATAGTCTGTTTGTATCCTATAATATTTCAAAATGATAAGGAATCATGAATAGGGATGGACATGGACCCAAAAATTGCAGTTTGGAGTTCAGGCAGTTCCCAAACCAAACCCAGAACGGAACCAAAAATGCCTGAAAAGAACCAGCCAGCTTGGGTCCCCCTTTCTCCCAGCCATGGAAGAAGGGGGGGGGATCACCTGGGAAGGGTTAGAAGAAGAAGAGGAGAAAAGATTGGATTTATACCCTGCCCTTTACTACCCAAAGGAGTCTCAGAGCGGCTTACAATCCCTTTCCCTTCCCCACCCCACAACAGACACCCTGTGAGGTAGGTGGAGCTGAGAGAGCTCTCTTGAGAATTGCCCTTGACGGAGCAGCTCTGAAAGAACTTGTGACTGACCCAGGGTCACACATAAGAACATAAGAGAAGCCAGTGTTGGATCAGGCCAATGGCCCATCTAGTCCAACACTCTATCATACAGTGGCCAAAAATACCAGGTGCCATCAGGAGGTCCAGCAGTGGGGCATGTGGAGTGGGGAATCAAAACCGGTTCTCCCAGATTAGAGTCCATACTCCTACCCACTACACCAAACTGGCTCTCAGTGGCTGATAGCCATTTAACCCATCCAGTGGCAGATTTTAAAGCAGAATCCTTACAAAATGATATGGATATGGTGTATCGGACCTATTCAGATTTTATTAAGAAAAATAAACTGAAGGTGTGTGGGTGCCAGTCATTTAAACCTAACAGTTGATGGGCGGACCTGCTGCACTGTTAGGTTTAAATGGCTGCCAGCCATTTCAGCCTAGCAGCAGGGAGGGTGCACCCATCAGCTGTTCGACTGAAATGTCTGGCAGCCATTCAATCCATCTGTTTTGCTCCCCTCCACTTCAAAGCGAGAGTAAGCAAAACAGAACGCTGAAATGGCTCTCAGCCATTTAAATTTACTAAAATAAACAAACTGAACAGCTTACAGGCAGACCCACACTCAGCTGTTAAGTTTAAATGCCCTGAACAGCTGAACCAGAGGGAAATTCAGGAAGTGTTTGGGGAAGACACCTTCCCCGAACATTGGTTAGGGGCTCTGAACTGGGCCAAATTCGCA
The DNA here is from genome assembly GCA_029375565.1 of Gekko gecko. Taxonomy (NCBI): domain Eukaryota; kingdom Metazoa; phylum Chordata; class Lepidosauria; order Squamata; family Gekkonidae; genus Gekko; species Gekko gecko. Next base: position 49,889,077 of record JAPDNY010000012.1, on the reverse strand, counting down.
CAGAATTTTGGCTCGTGAATTGGTTTATGCCCATCCCTAATAGTGAATATGTTTTAATAGAAACTTTTAAACACAAATAGGAAAGAAGTTACACAAGCTAGGAGTTTATTAAATAGAAAGCAATATGTGATTCTAACACAAGCACAGGTTCAAGTTCCTCCATGTTCTCGTACAGAACGCTGGCTTCTATTCTTATATCACCTTTCTCTGTTATCAGGAGTGATAAAGACTATCAATAAATGAGCTGTACCTAACAGCTACAGCTGAAGTAGCCATGGCTTGTAGTTCCCAATAGGCAAAGTATGCTGCCATCAGGATTAGAAAATTATTTGAGCACTGTCCAACGTTTTGTAAAGGTAGTGAAAAAATTGTGTATTTGGCTCACAATGGCAGGAATAAAATTACTGCGTTCTACAGCAATCAACTTTAGTGCCAGTCAGTAAGAATCATTTAATATCCATCATATGGGCCATATATAGTATTCTTATTTTCCTCTAAAATCCTTTGTCTTTGTGCCATGCTGGCTGCATCATGATATTTACTGAAGTTCATTTTGCAGACACTGCCTGAAAGGTAATCTGGTACCATTTGGGCCATGTTTTCATGATTATGACTTCTTAATTCAAGTGGAATTGAGAAGTGGCTAATGGGTAAAGCATCATATGATGCACCTTCCACTAATGATCGATGAATGTGTAACAAATGAAACGCCTTGCCTTAAATTATCCAGAACTGATCCTCTCAGTTCTGTACCAATAGGGCAGATGAGTTTATCATGTATTGTTTTCTGTAAGTACGAACCCTCCCAAATTCTCTGCTTCCAGAAGTTTTTGTGAAATTGATCAAACTTTGCAATGAGTTCTGCCAAGTCAAGAAGTTCTGTGGCATTTGCCTTGAAATATGCTTACAGTGCCATTGAAGCAGAGTTACACCATTATAAAACTACTGATTTCAATGGACTTATAAGGGTCTAACTCTGCTTAGAACAGTGCCAAACTGTGCCATTGGTCACTGGCCTAGGCCCAAAGCCTGTCTAAATTGAAAGGTCATAGAACGGTGAGGTTGCTGGTTGTTGTCATGTTTTTGAAGGAAGGGAAAGCAAAAGTAACTCTTCCTAGAGAACGGTGATTTCTCAGAAGAGTTCCTTTTGCTTTCCGGTCCATGAAAAACAGACCTGACCCACATAACTGTCTAATTCATGCCAAGCCTTGACTCCTCCACCCTTCAGAAATTCTCCAGTGCAACTTTCTTTAACTGACCTTTCTGATTAAGTGGGCAAGAGCTTCTGTTGAAATAAATATCCTTAATCTTTTAGGTTTTGCTGTATTTCTGAATTTCACCGTTCTGTGAACTTTCATTTTAGGGAAGCTTTGGGCCTAAGCCAATGCCTAAGCATATGTGTGAAGGCAAATGTTTCCCCAAACATATCATTTTTACTTATTTATTTATTATTTTCCATTTATATCCCGCCTTGCAGAAAATCAGTTGTTGTCACCACTATACCAGCAGGGCAGGCTCTGACAGGGGAGCAGATCCCGACCTCCCTACAAGTATTCTCTCTTAGCTGTCCAAGCAGTTGGCAGTGGAGTGGGCCTGAGCATGGGCTGGTGGCAGCCGTGGGCTTAGCCTGGACATAATTTAACTTTTTTTATTTAAAGGGTACTCCTTTTGTGAGGGCACAAACTTGCCCAACTTAAACCCTTCTCTGCCAGGTTGTGTGAAATGGCTGTTGCCCCACTTACAGATCAGGCTGCTTTGGAAGCTGGAGCCTGAATTTGTTCTCACAGATACAGTCTCCCCACTGCTGGGACACATTGAGAGTTTTCAGCTGGGCACAAGCCATGAAGCCGACCTCTCTCAAGGCTGGCTGAGGAGAAACTAGTCTTTTATTTAATTGACTTTCAACATCCATACCTTCTTTCCTTGGCAAACAGCTATCTACCTTAAATCAAAATGTAGTAAAATAGCATCATGCTAAAGTTTAAAACGCTGAAATTTATAATCTATATATTTGCTGAAATTAAAATCAATATATTCTGCTAAAATTTAAAATCAGTATATTTGTCAATCAAGGCATAACTTGCGGTAGTCCTGCATCTGAATAGTCTCCCAAAGCTGCTTAAAACAAGCTTAACTTCTAGGTAGTGACTCATCATGATCATCACAGGGAACTCATTCTACAGCCTCAGAATAATTTGGGGAAAGCTCTAGAATCATAGAATATAGAGTTGGAAGGGCTCTTAGCACTGCCAAACCCCCTCAGGAGCTTTCACAAGGCCCCAAAGCCCAAGGTAGGGCTGGGGTTGGTACGGATGCCAACCTGCTTGTGAAGCTATTGTACAGCAATTTTATTTAGGTTCCAAAGCATTGGTATCAGTCCCGGACCTGCGTGCTCTAATTTTCCCACAGAACAAAGAGACAAGCGATACAGTGCACATCGTAGGTTTGGCGATCGACGGGCTGGTGTCATCAGCGCCCGCACCTACTTCTATGCAGATGAAGCTAAATGCGACCGGCACATGGACACCTTTCTGCAGTGCATAGAAGCTTCAGGTAGACGTTGCATCATACATTGGAGCCTTCTGTGTCAGCCCCTCTCAAATCTTTATGCACACAGTGTCCTGCCAGGGAGTGAAGGGGCCCTCTGCTATAGAGGAATGGCCACAGCTCAGTAGTAGGCAGCTCATGAAGAGTGCCAGATTCAACCCTTGAGATTTTCAATGGAAAGGAAAGGACTGAGACTATGGAGGTTTGCTGCCATTAAAAGTTAATGCTAGATTGATTGACCAGTTGTCTGGCTAAGGTTGCCAGGTCTGGGTAGGAAAATACTTAGACTTTGGGGGTGGGGCCAGGAGTGGGTGGGGTTTGGGGAGGGGCCTCAGCATAGTACAATTCCATAGAGTCCACCCTTCAAAGCAGCCATTTTCTCCAGGGGAGCTGATCTCTGTCAACTGGAGATCAGTTGTAAAAGCAGGAGATCCCCAGGCCCTACCTGGAGGCTGGCAACCCTATGTCTAGCCCTACATGAAGAAGCTCCATATATTCCTACCACCCCCTTCTAAGTATTAGAGGACTACTGTGTTGAACTGGGATCCCCTGGGTTCAAACTCCTGTGCCATGTAGGGTAAAGCCACTTGTTACAAAGTCCTTGTGGTTGCCACAAAGACTGGGTCACATTTATGGGTGGTGGGGGCATTCTGTTCTTTCCAAGCACGCAGGGGCCTAGTTTGGATCATGACCATGGTGTATGTGGAGAAGGGTTTCACATGCACCCACACTGTTTTCCTTAGGTCGGAGGAAAAAGTGTGGGATGGGGGACACAGAATATCTTTTTCCACATGGACCAGAATCCTAATCCAGTTTGGCCCCTACACATCTGCCTGGGAAGAACAAAACTCCCACTATGTATGTGACCCAAAGGCCCCAAGAACTTTGTAATGCCATGAATTGTAATGTGTGAATTGGTTCAAACAGGGATAAGGTTTCTTACGGGGTAAGCCAATAAGAAAAGTGTCAGATTGCCTGTGGGGTTTCACAGCCCTCCTGAGGAAAGGGATGAACTATGTTTAATCTTCTCTTTACAGCTGGCAGCTCAAAAGATGGCTTCTCAGCTATTAAACTTACTGCATTGGGGAGGCCTCAGTTCTTGGTGAGTAAAATGCATGCTGTTGCCTTGCTTCGGCCCCGGTCATACGGGCCAGAAAACGCGGGGGGGAGGCGTGGCAGTTCACCCCGGAGCAAAATAAGGCGCGGTAGCCTGATCACACGGGCCACCGAGTTGCCACGCTCCAGCTCCAAGTGCCGATCACACCGCGCTGCTGCAGCAGCACGGCAAAAAAGCAGCGCAGCAGACCACACAAGCCGCACTGTTGTGAAGTGTGCATGTGCCGTTGGGGGGGGGCACTGCCGGTGTCTTGCATATGCGCATGCCTCATTCAGCATTGGTGCACATCCCATGGAAACTTACAACATCTGGAAACCCGGGGACATGGGCCGGCGTCAGAAGCCATGGGATACTGGTGCTCCCGCGATCAGACACCGGCCTTTGTCCCGGGGTTTCCGGAAACTAGTACTTCGACCCTAGTAGTTTTTTACTCCGCGTTTTCCACAGGAAGCCGCGGGTTGGCCATGGGAGTGCTATGCCTCCCAGATGTGCTCATATGATCATGCATGGAAAGTCCGCAGGGCTACCGTGCCTTCAGCCGGGCAAATGCTCTGTGTGAACGGGGCCTTCGCTGTCTATCTGATGTGATTAGGTTTGGCAAGCCAGGCTACAAGGGCTTTCCATGAGGTGGGATCACACCTGTAGATCTTCCTTCACTGGAAGGCTAATTCAGCCCACTCCTTTGTTGCCTTCTGTAAGGTAAACTTCCCCATTTTGAAAGACCTTGCCTGTGTTCTGGGACCAAAAGTCTGCTGTCTTCATATTCCATGCCGACTTGCTGGTATTTGGGTTGTGTTTTGATTTGTGAATCTGGTGTCAGCTGGGAAAGAAATATAGTGGTTGGGATTTTAGGGGGAAAGCTGATTTCAGCAGCAATGTGACATGAGAGAGCACTAGTGCAGTGGTTACAGTATCCAACTAGGATCTAGGAAGCCCCGGTTCAAATTCCCACCCACCAAGTGATCTTTGTGGCAGACCTTGAGGTTTATGGAACTGTGTGGTATAAAGGAACTCTCACACACATACTAGAATCTGGGATCATCCATTGAAGCTGGCAGTGAGTTCAGCATAGATAGAAATCCAATTTCACATAATGTAAACTGAAGAATTCACAGCAGCAAGAGGTTGGTGGCCTTCGACGAGGGGACAGACAAATTGACGCTGGGAATGTTTTGTCATGGAACAGCCATGTTCCGGAGGCAACACGTGTTAGAATGAGAGTCAGCTGTGGAACAGAAGACAGCTGTTGGCTTCATGCCCTGGTTGGTGGACTTCCCCAGAAGTGTCTGGCTGGTGAGCAATGTGCTCGACTCAGTTGGCAGGCTGTTAATCTGACCTAGCAGGACCTTTCTGCTGCTCTTGTGCCTGGGCCATCTGCCCCATGTGAGGTTCCTTCCCCATGCAGAGCCTGCCTAATAACAGGGCTTGTGCTCTCTCTGTCTGTCTCCAGCTGCAGTTCTCGGAGGTGCTGGTGAAGTGGAGGAGGTTCTTCCACCAGATGGCTGCAGAGCAGGGCAAGGGGGGTCTCGCAGCCCTGGAGACCAAGCTGGAGGTGAAGAAGCTGCAGGTGAGTCTTACTCTGCCTTTTTCCCCAGAAAGTGACAAAATTGCTCTGTTTCTGCACTTTGGTCTAGTTAAAAGAGACGAGATCATGGGGCAGTGTTTTTCTAATTATAGTTCAGACATTTAAAATACATTTTCATTCCCGATCACAATAATGTTCGGTTATTAAATACAAAACATGGAGCCATTATCTGTTGAAAGTACCTGAGATTAGAGCCTCTTCCTGTTTCAAATGGCTTCAATATATCTGCCATTTAAACTAATTACCTCCTATTAGCAGTCCAATTCATTAATTGCACATTGCATCTAATAATCCACATCTGCTAAAACTAGTTGTTGCAGATGTTAAGTTTTACTGTCAATTACTACAGCAGCTGCACAGTTCTTCCAATTCTCCCTATACATATATTCTGATAAAAATGACTATGTACTTGTTCCAGCTCTTATAACATTACTGAATCTTCTCATTACTGTCTCTAAATCTAATCAAATGGATGAGTTTTAAGTGTATGTGACTCACTGCAGGTTCTTCCCAACTATCTTTGTAAATTCAGCTCTTCCATATCCTTCCACTTACTGGCTACATCTAGACATCCTGAAGATTCTTTTTATGAACATTAGAGGCCAAATAATGCATGTATCTCAATAGTGTCTTCAGTTGATCATTAAGGTTTAGCAATTTAATTTATAGCAGTGGTAGGTTTGACTTCTGATTTCCAAAAATTCTAGGTTCTAATACAGTTCCTCCACACAGTATTAGGTTCTTCATAACACTGGCATGAATCTGGTATCGCCCCATAACATTTATTCAGCTTTACAGCAGTGAGGTGCCATCTGTATGAGAGGTTTAAACGATTTCTTTAAACCAGCAGCAATTGACACATCTACCTCCTTTATGAAACAAATGTCTACTTCTTAGAACAAATTTCTCTGTGCTCTTGGCTTCAACAAACCTTTGATTTCTTTATCTTTCCCTTCTTAGTGTGCATTTAAGAAAGCATTCATGTTGGATAATAATTCCTTTAACTGGAGTTAACTTTCGCTGACCATCCATTGTGCAGCTTTGCATTGCGGCTCAGCTGGGAAAGGGTGAGCTGGACATGGTTAGGGGAGCGCTGGTACAATTGTCATTACAGACATGACGGAGGCAAAGGGAGGGCGACATTAGGTGTAAGCAGTGCAGGGACAGGACAAACTGTTCTCACCCACTCCCATCCTGCTTGCTGTTGTTTCTTCACCAAGGATGCCTTTTTGGAAGCATTCATTCTTGACTACCCCCAATTTTTTGATGGGGGTATCAGTTTTTGGTAGCTACCAATTCAGGTAGACGGGGTACTAATATACCACTCTTCCTTAATTTTGATGTAGAATTCTGCTAGCTTCCCTAAATTTCTTCCCCCGTTAATGAACATTTTATTCAAACATTCTCTGGGGCATAAATGAGTAGGATTAAAAACTGTGGAGGGGAAAAATTCATTGTAACTGTTTCCAACTTCTCCACCTGATCATTAATCTTTTTAATGACTGGAGTATAACATTTAATAGCGCCTCTATTTGCAGACAATTTATGCTTAAATACTTAATCTCCCCACCCCCCACCCCAGTCATGCAAAAATTGTCAGTTGCCCCTTGGGTTTGTAGTTTAATGTTTAATACTAAAAATTCACATATTACTTCATTAAATTTATAGCCGTAATTTATAGGACATAATTTTTATAACCTGTAATACTACTTCAACAGAATTTACTAGGTCTACCAGCATTGAAGCAATATCATCTGCATGTATTGTCAATTTAGATTGTTCAAGAGCTTTGACATTCTTCATCTGGTTTTTTTAATCACAATAGCTAAAACTTGTGTTCAAATAGCACTGCTGGGGATGAAGGATATCTTTGCGCTCCCCACTGCAAATATATTCCTTCTTCTGAATTGTGATAAATAATTTTTGAAGATGAAGATACAGCAGGGAAATCAAAATCTTAAGATTATTTCCAAAGCCAAACTGAGTTAACTTTTCTCAGCTGGCTGTGACTGTAATGAAGGCCTTCTGAATATCAAGCATTAAATACACTTTTTACATTACTATTGAGGGCTTTCAATAAATTGGATATTTTCTAATTTATAAGAAAGCATCTGTTTTTGAACAAACTATCCCTGAACTTATTGTAAATAGTTCATACTGCTACACTGTTTAGCGTTTTATACTAAGCTTTTAAAGAGATTGGTCTTGTGTCTCAGTAATATCATTCCCTGCTTTTCAGGATAGTTATTGCCTCTTAAGCAGTTTCTAAAACGAGAAACATCTGTTAATTACTTTTATATATACCCTGACACATAGAAGTATATGGAATATCCCAAATAGAAACCAACCTGGTTTGCTGCCTCCCCCCCCCATTTATATTAGACCCTCCTGTACATATCCTATTGATCATCCTAGGTTACTTGAGAAATGAGAATTATGTTGCTAACCATGCTGTCAGCTTTGTTTTATCCGGGTTTACAGCACTATAAAGCAGTTCACCTTAATGAGAAATGTCTTGTATAATGTGATCTTTCTTTTTTACCTTTGAGTGTTCTCCGCTTCCCCTTTTCCCTTCAGTTTGTTTGCAAGGAATTTATTTTATTTGAATTTTCAAAGCCAACAGTGTTTTATAAATTTTAGACATCTGTAATCTTTTGCATATGTCTAAACTTTTCAGCTTGATTTTCAACTGATGAATTTATGCCAAGTATACTTCTTTCAAAATAATAGTACAGTCTGGTTTTTAAAAATAGCCAATGTTGGCTGGTCTTCCTCTTGTTGGTTCTTCCACCATATTGAGTGAATCTAAATGTATAAACCCTCCCTCGTCATTGCTTTCTCAGTCCCATATAGTCGAAACTCTAGATTGGGGGGGGGCAATTACAGTTTTGGCTATTTTTTTATGTTGATAACAGGCAAATCCTGCTGCTGTATCAAAAGTTTGGGGGCAGGATGATGATGGAAAGACTGAAGCCCAGTCTGATCAAAACGCCTCTTGCATCCGAACAGCATATTGCAAGGATTAGGCTTCCTTTGGTTGGGGGGAGACATGGCAAGGATCAGGCTTCTGGGGGTGGGGGACAGACACATGGCAAGGATCAGGCCTCCCTGGGGGGAGAGGCTCCTGTACCCAGCTTGCCCCTCTCGAGAGACTGCAGGGTTTCCAAGGTGAATGTCTGCTTCCTTTGGATGAAAGAGGGCAGCCTGCTGATATGTAAAATTCAAGATTGGTTCCTTTAATCTCTGGTAGGAGGCACTGGCCAAGCTAGGAGTCGCCACCAAGGCAGAGAGCCAGCACTGGTTCACCGGTGAGAAGCTGGGCGAATCTGGGTGAGTGTGGTGGCCAGGGGCAGGGTGGATTTTGGTAATGGACTTTTTGAACCTGCTGCTTTGGGTGAAGGGAAAGATTCCCATATTTGGGATCAGGAACTTTTTGGTGAGAGATCCTCCCCCTTTCGGTAGCTTTTGTGGCATGTGGATATGGGTGCTTTGCAAGCATCCTGGGGAGATTTACATGAAAGGAAGGAGAACTAGCTCAAAATCCAGCCTCCTGAAAGTCTTGGTTTTTATTTTTTACAGTTCAGGTTTCTAGCTTCCTGTGGCTTCTAGTGAAGCTCGAAAAGCAATGCCCGATGAAGACAGAAGGCAGGCTGATCAGTTGGGGAATGGGGTTCCAGTCTTCTTGGAGCTTCTTATTTTCCCCACAGCAGCTTAAGCTTGCCTCTGCACCACCAGAGTTTGGGAGCTTGCTGCTCCTGGGTTACATCCAGTCCCCTGAATTGGGCACTCCAGTTTAGAGTGGGAGACCCTCTGCGAGACTTGGTAAGGGAATGATTTTTGCACACGGATATCCCAGACCAGACACTGAAAATGCTACCTCTTCTCTCTCCCCCACCACCAGAACAGTGGACTTGCTGGATTGGAACAGCTTGATTGACACCCGCACTAAGATTTCCAAACTGCTGCTCATTCCAAACATGAAGGTAAATAGCCAGGCCTGCTGGAAGGGCCCAGGAGACTAGTGATGGCACTGGGGATCCTTCCTCTTCCAGCGGAGTTGCTTTGTCTCTCTTGAGGTGGGACTTCAGTGTATGGCTGCGGTCACATGTACTAAATAATCCACTTTCAATGCACTTTTTTTTTTACTGTGTGAACTGGCAAAATCCAGTTGGAAAGTGCATTAAAAGTGGATTGTGTTAAGTATGAGACTCAACAAAGGATTCAGCTTCAAGTGATTTCAGCTTTATTAAACAGCAACTGTAAGTCAGGAACACATGACAAACAGTGGAGCACAGCTCCTTTTTAAACTCTCCCGGGCTGTCAAAGCCACACCCATAATAAGTTAAGGACCAATAGCAATACAGAGATAAGGTCCAATCACAACTGTTCCCTCTTTGCTACATATTTACAAGATGATTGGTTCTTACCAAGGTTTCACTGAAACCAGCCAATAACAATGCGACATCTGAAGAGCCACAGTCTGAATCAAGCTTATCATGGAAAAGTATAGCACTGATTCACAGTTCAATACATAACAGATTGAAAGTGGGTTATTTAGTGTTTATGACTGTGGCCTTAGTGATTCTTCTGTTAGCCTCTGTGGCTGCTGGGCTTGCTGGGTTGATAATCAGCAAGACAGCAGTCGCCAGGCAAGTCGTGCTAGCCACACTGTAGTGTAATCTCTTCTCTGCAGATGAGGGATAAGCTAGCCAAAGAAGCCACTATCGTACCATCACCCCAGGCACCTTTTAACCATAGCTGTAGCTTTGGCGACCTGTGCCAAACTCACGATCTGCCTTTGCAGGGCTTTGGTGTGGTCAGTCTGCAAATGCAGACTAATTCATTTTCTCCTTAATTACTTGCTGTTCTGATGCTACCTCTCCAGGGTTGTGCTGCTTCTCTTTAAGGGCTATCATTTATGGTCACTGCTCCCTTTTGGGCAAAGAGCCCTCTTGCCAAAGCTGCAATTAATGCTTTCCAGCCTCTCAAGGCCACAGTGATACAGTCCCAAGCCCTCTGGCTTAATATGTGAGTTGAAAAGAGGGTCAGTGCCCTAGCCTCAGTTGTGTCTGGGGGAAGGGAAGAGGGAAGTGAGGGCAAGTATCCAGGGCTCTCTGCTGATGGACTGGAACTGGGGTAGCTTGCTTTCAAAACTGTTTTGCTCCTCCCTGTGCGGAGACTTCTCTCTTGCTACAGGGGCTGGGAGGGGGCGATGAGTTACTCTGTGTCTTCTCTCCTTGCAGACAGGGCAGCTTGAGCCACTGCTGTCTCGCTTCACAGAGGAGGAGGAGATGCAAATGAAACGGCTGCTGCAGAGGATGGATGTCCTGGCAAAGGTGAGAACTTGAGAGCAGCATTTTCTCTGTTTCCTGGAGCATAGCTGCCACTGTGGAGAAACAGCGTTCTGGTGTCCAATGAAGGAGACTGATGTCCAATGAAGCTATACTTGGGGGTTCTTGACTGGATTGGCTGTGCCGTACCCAGGATCAGGACAGATTTTATTTTTTCCCCAAGGGGCCATATATATCAGCCTTGGCAGGGGAGGGGGCGGCTTTCCTTTTACTTGAGTGCAACTCTTTAATGTTGATGGTCTCCCTGCTCTGCCTGCTCCTACGATGCAGATGATAGTGTAGTGGCTAAGTGCAAATTGAAGACTTCATATAGGACAACATTAACTCTGAATTCCATATGCATATTATGGGCCAGTTACATTTCTCTTACCCATCTATAAAATAAGTATAATTACTACATAGGTCTGTCTTTTAGGCCTGTCCAAGAAAAGCCAGTACCTAAAACTAAATAATATATATTCAGATAGATTGTTTAGAGAGAGGCACTCGACAAGGGTGTCCCCTCTCTCCAGTGCTTTTTACTTTGGCAGTGGAACCTTTGGCCAATGCAATAAGGAGGAATCATAATATTCAGGGTATTAAAATTAATCAAAAGGAATATAAACTTACACTACTTGCAGATGATATTTTGTTGTTCATATCAAATCCAGAGTTTTCTTTGGAAAAGTTGCATTGGGTTCTAATTAACTTTACAGAAGTTTGAGGTTTGAAAATTAATCAAGAAAAGTCAAATTGGCTTCCTTTTAATGTACCACAAACAACTGTCTCCGGAACAAAACAAAATTAGAATTATGAATGGGCTTCATCATATATTACATACTTAGGAATTAATATTCCAGGACATTTAGAACATCTTACAAAATATAATCATGAAAGGGCATTTCAAGAGATCCTTAATAAATTCCAATCCTGGGAGAAATCACAATTTACTTGGATTGAAAGATATAATATAGTCAGTGTTCCCTCTAGGCTGAGTTATTGTGAGCTAGCTCACAGTTTTGTAGCCTCCAACTCACACATTTTTGTCTTGGCTCAGGAAGGATGGCTCCAGGGCAAACTACTTTATGCAGCAGCCAGATTGATTGCTCACACCTTTAATGGTAGTAGTTCACAAAGTAGAGTTTTTGCTCACAAGACTCCACAGCTTAGAGGGAACATTGAATATAATTCAATCTTTTTTCCTCCCTAAATTTATTTTTTTGTTCAGAGCAATCCCTATTACAATTTCAAATAAATATCTGAAGTTGCGGCAAGACACATTGTTAAGGTTTTGGGGGGCAAAAAAAAAAGCATCGCATATGTTCTACGACCCTTACCGGACTGACAAACAAGGGAAGGATGCAATTTCCAGATCTGTTTAAATACTATAAGTCCATTCGGCTATTGACAAGCTTGACTGGACTAGTATTTTTAACTTATATACATATCCAATAAATATAAAGAGTATTATATGGCAGAAAAGAGTAGATCTTTCTGTAAATGCTTGTAGAAATCAATTCATTGTGGCAGCTTTAAATGTTTGGGATAAGTTTTCACGGTTTTCATCATCATTATTAGCTCAGGTATGGTTTCCTCTAGGCCAACAAAATGCAGATGCTAATTTTTGGAAATCACTTAAAATCACTAGACTTATGGATCTAATGAAACAGAATAGAGTTTTAGACACAATCCCTGGAAGAAAAAAATGATAGATCACTTACTTGGTACGTATATTACCAAATCTCTAATTGAAGTTCTAGCATTGGATTGCCTAATGTATTAAAATGTCCTTTAATGGACTTCGAGAGATTGCTTAATTCCTGTGAGTTCAATAAAAAAAGGCTTAGTTTCTAAATTGTTTAAAATGGTAAATAATATTGAGTCAACAGGCAGGTTATCATACCAGGAGAAATGGCAGAAAGACTGTAAAGTCACTTTAAACGAAGAGATCTGGAAAAAAATACGGGCATCTATAGATTATAAGTCATCAATTTTATCAATAAAGCTTCAGACCTTTAAGATTCTTACTAGATGGTATTATACACCTAAAAAGTTTTCTTATCTAAATACTGATATTAGCCCATATTGTTGGAAGCAATGTGGATGTATAAGTTCCTATATCCACTGTTGGATGGAGTGTGATATAATTAAAAAAAATTGGAATATAATTATACAAAAAATAGCTCTAATTACAGGTCATACTCTTGAGCTGAAACTTGAATCTTTGTTTTTAAGTTATAAGGTAGACAAAATTTGCTCATATCAATGAAGGGTAACAATCACAATATTACTGACAATAGCCAAAACAACCATAGCCCGTTGCTGGAAAAGTTTGATAGCTCCTCCGCTCTCTTTGTGGCATAGGAAATTATGGGAACATTATATAATGGCAGAGATAACTGAACAGTTCAATCTGTAGAGAAGTATAAATCAGATTTTGAGTCTATTTGGTTCCCCCATATTGAACTATTTAGAGCAATATGGTGAATTTTTTTTAAAATGCCAGATCTATATAGATTAGTTTCAGTTTTTAATTTTAAAGTATAATAGAAATAACATAAGCATTTGAAAGTGGAGTATTATTTCTTGATAGTTTTTGTTAATTTGTTGTACATAATTTTAACTGTGATTATTTGTGCAATAAAAAACTTTTTTAAAAAGAAAAAAAATTAAAAAAAGCCAGTACCTGGATGCTAATATCAGGTGGCTGGCTGCATATGAAGTCACTAGAACCTGAATATAGAGTTAGTGATTAGATTGCCAGGCTGAGATCTGGGAAACCAGATGTGAATTCACACAGGAATCTGCACTCTGCCATGGCAGCTTGCTTTATGACCCTGTGCCAGTAACACTCTCGTCCTAACCTACCCTGCAGGGTTGTGTGAGGGTGAAATAGAGGAGAGGAGAGTGATGTAAGCTGCTTTGGGTCCCCAGTGGAGAAAAAGGTGGAGTATAAATGACAATAATAAAATCAGGGAATGTTACTATTAGGAGGGGGGCATACCTTTCCCACAGGCAGAGACCAATTTGTTAATGGTAAAAAATGCTTCACTAAATCAGTCCTTTACCTTGATAGCTTCTGGCAGCTGCACAGAATCTAGCAGTTCCATCTGAGGTTCCAGTTTCAGGATCTCCTAGAAGAAAGGAAAGATGCCATTCCTGATTTAATGAAACATATTTGCTATTCTTCTACTGAAGTCTGTATATATTCTTATAGCTATTCTGCCAGTTTATGTTTTATTTTGTTTGTCTGTGACTGTAATAAATGATTAATGACAGAAATGTTAAATATGATACAGTCATAAAAATTTAATCACTAGTGGATTAAATTTAATAATCAGTGGCTGGAGTATTGCCCTATTATCTGGGAGACCCAGATTCAGATCAGTGGTTTGCAGTGAAGCTTGCTGGATGACCTTTGGCCAGTCACCCAGTCTAATCTGCCTTTTGGAGTGTTGGTTAGGATAAAATGGAGAAGAGACCAACATAACATTTCTCCAAGGAACTTGGGGTAGAGTGAGGTAAAAATGTACTAAATAAATTAATGCCTATTTAAATCAGTGCCCTGTTTCTGATAATGGCCAAGTAGAGTCCTCCCAGAAGGCCCCCAGCAAGGCAAAGGCTGCCTACACTTGCCACATTGAGAGCTAGAATTCCTCTGTGAGTAGACTTAGGTTGTATCCAGACAGGTAGGTTGTCGCGGCAGCATCCCGCAGAGAAAAAAGCCACTGGAGATAGATGCGCTTTACAGCATTCACATCGGTCCCGCAACGCCAGCTGTATCAGGTAGCCGGCCCGTGAGGGCTGGTCCACATGGCTACCACCCCACCAGCATGGAGCCATGGCTGATGTGCCCCTCTGGTTGGGCTGCTGAAAATGGCATACTGCTGTGCCTGAAATGGGAGGGCCGTTCACACGCCTCCTGCGCTTTCGTGGTGCGCCTGGCCGATCAGAAGCTGGAAACCACTGGATTTTCCCAGTAGCTTTTTAAGCCGACAGGGAGTCGTTCTACCATGAGGTGGGTACGGATGGCTGTCGGGTGCCAGATGTGCGCATCTGATCATGCTGATTTGATCCAGAATGGAGGAGTAACTGTGTTGGGGCAAACTTACTGTGTGATCACAGCCTTAGTTGTCATGAAAAATGGCAATGGAGGGCTGCCCTCTGCAGTGAACTTCCCAAGTGGCTGCTTAGTGGGTGTGTGGTAGAGTAGATTTCAGTGGTCTTTGTGCTGCTATGAGCCAGTCTGCCTTTTCCCTTTCAGAAAGCTTTGGAGGTGGGTGTGAGGTTGATGGTGGATGCAGAACAGACCTACTTCCAGCCGGCCATCAGCCGTCTCACCCTGGAGATGCAGCGCAGATTCAACCAGCAGAGAGCAGCCATCTTCAACACCTACCAGTGCTACCTGAAGGTGAGACAGTGAGGATGGAGCCAGGGCCAGCTCAAGGCCTCTTGCCACCCCAGGTGAATGCGCGACTCAGTTGGCCAGGGTCCAGGCAATGTTGTGCAATGTGTCCTAAAGAAACTCTCAAGATTGCCCACAGGCACTGGGCATCTCTTGAGATTTGCATGTGGCTGCTGCACCCCGGTGTGGCTGGAAAGCTGTGGGGGGGGGGTTCCACATTCCATCCACTCGGGGGGGGGGGCATTTTTGCCCCTGTTCCCCGCAGCTACCCCACTCATTGCCACTGAAGGGCTTTTTGTTGTTTTGCTGTTTTTTAATTGTAATGGGCATGCTACTATATAATATTATAATATTATAGCAACATAAAAAGAAAAAGACAATAATGCTAGGAAAAGCTGAAGGCAGCGGGAAAAGAGGAAGACCCAATATGAGATGGATGGACCCACTAAAAGGAAGCCTTGGCCCTCCATTTGCAAGACCTGAGAATGGCTGTTAACGACATTACGACACTGGGAGGACATTAATTCATAGGGTTCCCTAAGTCAGAAGTGACTTGACAGCACTTAACACACACAGCACAATATGCGGATTTTTTTTTAAGCCTGAAAAGGCCCTCGGGTAGCAGGGGGATGGGAATGGCAGCTACAGGGTGCTGAGGGCAGCTTGGTCCACTCAAAGAAACCAAGCTGTGATTTAGAACCGGCTGCAGTTCATAATGCGCTTCTGCAGTTTAGAATTTGGTGCAACTCTTCCTCAGGCAGAATGCTGAACAAATGTGAACAAAAAAGAACTGCAGAGAGATTAAAGGGCACACTGTTCATTCCCAGCTTTCATTTCATTCCTAACACGATAATATGGATGACTGTGTGGTCTGTTAGTCTGCAACTGATTTGCATCTGATCTTTATTGCAGAATATGCTGGCAGCTGCAAAACTTGTATTGGCAGGTCACTGGAGGAAAGTCAATGTTGACTTCTACAGGATGGCTAAATCCTGGGATTGAGTCAGCATGGATAGCAGACACCAGTGTGATGCAAGGAATGAACCATTCTTTCTGTAGAGCTTACTGGAAAATCAACCCTCCTTACTGTATTGGAACTCTCAGTGTAGTAACATAAAATTGAAAATGCATCTTGCTTTACAGGGAAAGAAATGTTTCAACAGATGGCAGTAGAAGCTAAGTTTTCAAGTTTGGCTAAGACAGATATCTGCTGAGATACATAGACCACAGGTGTGCATCTGGATCTACCCAAGCCAAAAATATACCCCCAAAAATTTATTGGTATTTTTCAAGTATATTTTGGCTTCCCAAGTGTATCTGGGTTTTCTCAGGAAAACAAAACAAAAGTCCTGAGAAAATCCTGGATATATTTGGAGATTTTGTGTAGATTGCTCCCACCTCTCAGCTGTTTGTGGGTCAGGCTTATAAAGCCCATTTAAACTTTAAATGGACTGCAGAAGTCAGCCTGAGGATCAGCCAGGGTGGCGGGGAACTGAGTGCACCCCACTGTCTTGGCTGTGGCTGGCTTCTCTTGCAGCCTGTTTTAAACCGAGCTGCTAGAGCAGCCAGCCCAAGATCAGCTGGGTCAGTAGGGAGTAGAGAGCCAGTGCAGTTCTGCACTACCTTCTCCTGCTGCTTGGTTGAAACTGGGTGGCAGGAGAAGGCAGCCCAACCAGGATCCAACTGGTATTCTTTTACTGGCATTTTTGGTTTGGGTCTAATGGACCCAAAAAATTTAGGGATTTCCGAAAAATCCTGGATCCAAATACCATATCAGTGCTTGGATCAGGCATTTTTTGGGAATCCCCTAATATAGACACAATGCAGATATGCCATCCCTTGTGGGGCAGAGTGGAGAATACAGAAGTTGCCCCACTGCCAGAATTTGTGGATCCTTGGAAGGCAGAGAACAAAGGGAAAGGTTGAGATCAGAACCCCTACACATCTGACAAACATACCTTAAAAGAAACAAGTGTCCCCTTTTAGAAACATTAAGTAGAGGGACAGAAGGCTGACTACAGCAGCTTTGGGTGGTTGCTGGCCACTCATGCCTTGGGATAGGTACCCTGGGGCCTTTTCCTCACTGCAGCAGCCAAGCGGCTCTCCCTTTCTTCCCCCTGTCTCGGAGCAGGAAGCCTATGATAATGTTACCGTGGATGTGGAGCTCTCACGGCGGGAAGGCTGGCACTTCGGAGCCAAACTGGTGAGGGGGGCCTACATGGATCAGGAGCGCAGCAGGGCGGCTGAACTGGGCTACGAAGACCCCATCAACCCAACCTACCGGAAGACCAGTGAGATGTACCATAGGTAAGAGGGGAGCTGGCTTGAAGCCTTGGAAGGGTAGCAAGAAGGGCAAGGTAGACCCAGGCAGCCTTAGCCTTCTGCTTCTGTCTTTCCTTGCTTTGCAGATGCCTGGACTACATCCTTGAGGAGATCAAGCACCACCGGAAGGCCAACGTGATGGTAGCCTCCCACAACGAAGACACAGTCAAGTTCACGATTCGCAGGTACCAGGGAGCGGGTGAACCATTTCCCTGCTTTGGCAGAAGCGAGCTCTATGTCCAGTAAAGCCTGGGAGGCAACTTCAGAGTGTGCTTCAGGCATGCTGTGGTGGGCAAGATGGGAAGGCAGCTAGGCTGCTTCAAGGGGATCTAAATGGTTTTTCCTGGCACTGTAGGATGGCAGAACTCGGCATCCATCCCTTTGAGAACAAGATCTCCTTTGGGCAACTTCTGGGCATGTGTGACCAAATCACCTTCCCTCTTGGTAAGCTTCCACAAGGGTTGCTGGGATGCATCATGTTGAAACCAAGTCCATCCTCCTCCTGGTCTAAAACCTCTGCTGCTACTGTGGTTCATGTTTCTTGCAATGTGGAAAGCTTTTGGTTACTCTGGTGGACCCCTGAACCAAAGGGAGTCCATTGCAACCCACTCTGTGTGGGGCTGCCCTTGAAGACATCCCAGAAACTGCAAATGGCCCAGACGTGGAAGCTAAGCTGCAGTCAGAGGCTAGCCACAGAGGATGTACTTTGTGCATTTTGAAATGCCTTCATTGGCTGCCAGTCTCTTCTCACGTTCAACTCACAGTGCTAGTTGCAACCTTTAAAGCACTTTGTGACCTAGGACCCATGTATTTGAAAGATCATCCCCTTCCATAGGTCCCTGTGTGCTATCTGTTAGCTATCTCACCACTTAGGGTGTCTTACCTGGAATGCATTGCCCGTTGTGACCTTCCAATGCTGGCTCAATTGCGGCCCAGTTGTGCCCTTTCCATTATCCCCCTTCCTTTGTGGTTCTATTGTGCCCACTCCATTGTACCCTTTACCTTGTGGCTCCATTATGACTCGTCATTGTCCATTCCATTGTGGCTCCATTTGTGCCCTTTCCATTGCGCCTTTTCTCTTTGTGGCTTCATTGTGCCCTTTCTCCTGTGGCTCCATTGTGCCTTTTCCTTTGTGCCTTCTCCATGCAGAATCCATTGTGCCCTTTCCTTTGCAGCTTCATTGTGGCTCCATTGTGCCTTTTCCATTGTGGTTCCATTCTGCCCTTTCCATTTTGCCATTTTCTGTTGTGGCTCAATTATCCCCTTTCCATTGTGGCTCCATTGACTGCTTTCCATTGTGGCTCTATTGTCCGATTTCCATTATTCCCTTTCCATTGTGGCTCCATTGTCCAATTTCCATTGTCCTCTTTCCATTGTGGCTCCATGGTGCCTTGTCCATTGTGGCTCCATTATCTGATTTCCATTGTGCTCTTTCCATTGTGGCTCCATTGTCCACTTTCCATTGTTCCATTTCCATTGTGGCCCCATTGTCTGCTTTCCATTGTGCCTCGATTGTCTGCTTTCCATTGTGGCTCCATTGTCTGCTTTCCATTGTCCCCTTTCTATTGTGGCTCCATTGTCCCCTTTCCATTATGCCCTTTCCATTTTGTCTCCATTGTGCCCTTTCCCTTGTGGGTCCATTGTCCCCTTTCCATTGTCACTCCGTTGTCTGCTTTCCATTGTCATCTTTCCATTCTGGCTCCATTGTCTGCTTTCCATTGTCATCTTTCCATTTTGGCTCCATTGCCCCCTTTCCATTGTTCCCTTTCCATTCTGGCTCCATTGTTCCCTTTCCATTGCGGCTCCATTGTCCACGTTCCATTGTGGCTCCATTGTCTCTTTTCCCATTTTCTCTTATCCATTGTGGCCCCATTGTCCGCTTTCCATTGTCACCTTTCCATTCTGGCTCCATTGTCTGCTTTCCATTGTGCCCATTCCATTCTGGTTCCATTGTGCCCATTCCATTCTGGCTCCATTGTCCCCTTTCCATTGTGCCCTTTCCGTTGTGGCTCCATTGTGCCCTTTCCATTATCCCCTTTCCATTGTGGCTCCACTGTCTGTTTTCAGTTGTGTCTTTTCCATTACAGCTCCATTGTCCCCTTTACATTGTGCCTTTTCCATTGTGGCCCTATTGTCCCCTTTCCATTGTGGTCCCATTGTCCTGTTTCCATTGTGCCCTTTCCCTTGTGGCTCCATTGTGCCCTTTCCCTTGTGGCTCCATTGTGCCCTTTCCATTGTGCCTTTTCCATTGTGGCTCCATTGTCTGCTTTTCATTGTGTCCTTTCCATTATGGCTTCATTGTTCCCTTTACTTTCTGGCTCCATTGTCCACCTTCCATTGTCCCTTTTCCATTTGTGGCTTCATTGTGTGCATTCCATTGTGGCTCCATTGTCCTCTTTCCATTGCCTCCTTTCTATTGTGCCTCCATTGTCCCCTTCCCATTGTGGCTTCATTGTTCCCTTTCCTTTGTGGCTCCATTGTGCCCTTTCCATTGTGGCTCCATTGTCCTCTTTCCATTGTCCCCTTTCAGATGTGGCTCCACTATCTGCATTCCGTTGTGGCTCCATTGACCCCTTTCCATTAATCTCTTGCCATTCTGGCTCCATTGTGCCCTTTCCATTGTAGCTCTATTGTCCCCTTTCCATTGTGGCTCCATTGTCCACTTTCCGGTACCCCCTTTCCATTGTGCCTTTTCAATTGAGGCTCCATTGTCAATTTCCATTGTCCCCTTTCCATTGTGGCTCCATCATCCCTTTTCCATTGTGGCTCCCCACTCCTCCACAATGAAGCCAGCTGGGTGACTTTGGGCCAGCTGCGGTTCACTCAGAGCTCCCTGAGCCCCACCTGCTTCACAATGTGTCTGTTGTGGGGAGTGGAAGGGAATGTGATTGTAAGCTGCTCTGAGGCTCCAAGTGAGGGGCGGGTATCAATCCAACTCTTTCCTCTCCTTCCTCAAGAGATGAGAGGCCCCACTTCTTGAAGATCTTCAGGAGGCCCTGCAAGGCCTACCTGTTTGCCTGGGCATTTGAGAGGGTTTGAACAGCAGGCATCTTTTAATGGGGGGTGGGATTTGGGACTTTTTATTTTATCTTCGGTTTTAGCTGGATACGTTTATTATTGTAAGCTGCCTTGAACCAAAAGGAAAGGCAGGATATAAATGTTTTAATAAATATTGCTGGTTAGTAGACTGGGAGGTCCTTGGTTAGCCACTCCGGGCTAGTGGTAGCCAAAGAGCCCTCGAATGATTGTCAGTCCTCGTGCAGCTCCCTTGCAATATGTAGCTGCAGGAGATCTCTGGCCACGTTCTAGGCTACACAGTTAAGCACCAAGCCCCAGAGGACTGGCCAGTTGTTCCTTGTAAGGTCCAACAACAGGCCTGAAAAGAACACCAGACACTCCCAGGGGTCTGCATGTCAGTGGGGAGATTTATCCTGAGCTGCGTATCAGGAGCTTTGGTTGCACAGCAGATACTTTCATGATGGGACCCTGATGAGCTTCTGAGGAACTCCTGTTGTTACCCCAGAATGCTGATGACAGCAGCCACTCTATGGTTAATGTAACCTGCAGTCCAGTCCTCCCCATGTTTATTGGGAGGCATGTCCTGCTGTTACCACATGGTGCCTGCCTGTACAACTTGCTGCTCAAAGTGGGGGAATTTACACCGACAGCTCCACTCACAGAATCCTTCTTTGGCCCTTAGTTTCCTCCCAGCTGTTTCATTGCACAAGGCAAGATTCTGTGCACTGCTACCTTGAGCTGCTTGGACGAAAGCTGGAATAAAACCAGGAGGGAGTGATAAGATTTGCCCTTCCAGACATTCTCTTTTTAGTTACAACTGTGTGTCGTTTCTCTCTCATGTCTGGCCAGCATTCCTTTGAGTCTGGCATCTTCTCCTTGTAGAAATGCAGCACGCCCAAAGGGTGTGCTCACCCATTCTCTTCAGGAGGGTTGCTGCATTTTGAGAGTGTGAATTCACAATCCCTTCATCCTTGTTTTGCCTCTAGGCCAAGCCGGCTTCCCGGTCTACAAATACGTTCCCTACGGGGCTGTGAACGAAGTGCTGCCTTACCTGTCCAGGAGAGCCCAGGAGAATCGCGGCTTCATGACGAGAGCCAAGCAGGAACAGCATCTCCTGTGGGCCGAGCTCAAGAGACGGCTGCTCTCGGGCACCCTCTTCTATAGTCCCAGCCCACCCTAGACTTGCCTTCAAGCGCCGGCTTCTGGAGTAGAGTAGAACTTCTTGGCCAGCTGCCGAGGAGAGCTGAGGACCTTGGCTGCACCTGCTGCCGGTGTTCAGGCCGTAGCACTTTCCTTGTTGGCACTTGTGCATGTCGTGCCTTCTGAGCGTCTCCTCCTCTCACGTGTGTCAACTACACGGGACCGGCTTCCTGCCACTTGACACTGTGTAAGCTTTTATGCCAAGTGGGTTTTGCCTTTAAGAGCACACTGGCGTTTGTTTCAGACTTGTCACTGGGACTCAACCACCTCCATCTTGAATAAAAACCATGTTACAGGAATGTTTTGGTCTCTGCCAGCCAGGGAGTGTAATGGCAAATACCTGGGAGAAAGATTCTGCATACAGCTGGTGCCGCTCAAGGGCCCTGCCTGAGAACATGCAATGGGAGCAGGCTGGCCTTTCTGCCATGGGCTCCCAAGACAGCCCTCGGCAAGCGAGAGGAGGAAGATCACAGGCCTGCTTCCTAAGCAGCCGGGAAGACCGAGGCACTGCCTGCAGTCGCTTGAACCCCTTAGCAACATGTTTCACTTGAAACGCAATACTCAAGCATTTTGTTTTACACTGCTTATGAATAAAGTTTTCAAAAACAGTCACCCTGTCTAGAGGGTAGTATCAAAGGTACTCCATGTGCTGTTGAGCCTCGGCCGTCTACCTTGTATCTCACAGGAGTCAAAAGGAGGACACCTAGGCCATACACAGCCCTCTGTTGTCTCCCTGCCCCCCAGTGCAGCCTTATCATTTTCCTGGCCTACTTGCTTGTAAGACAATTTGAGGGATATAAGACAGATGCTTCTCTGAAGCAGCCTAGATGGTGCACTCCTTCCCTCTTTCTCTCCATGCATGCTTCCTTCTGTTGAGAATCAGGGTCATGCAAAAGATCTGTTCTGCTGGGAATGGGAGTTGTGGTGGAACGCTGCAGCGCCATGTATGAGCTATCTTTTGCTATCTTCCCCTCTGCCTTCCCCCATCCTGCTCCTCACACCTCTAAGGTGCAGGAACCATGACCTGGGCTCTGGGCTGGATTACCTTTTGTTTCATCGATGGCCTACAAATATTAGTATTCACAAGGGAACTATGTGACTGATCCCCTGTAGGTGATCCCATCAGGAACACAAAGCAAGACGATACTAAGTTGTAAGGAATCATTTCCCTTTGTGCCTTCATGTGAATTGGTCTGTAGTGGCAAGCAAATCATAAAATCTTGTGGGGGTTAGGGTCAGCGTGGGGCAACACAGGCAGTAATCTTGCGGTTCTGGTTCAGCCCGCATTTTTGAAGTGTGTCCCAGAGGTGGCGCCCATGAGCTGCAGTATCCACAGCTGACAGATGTTCAGCAAGATATCCCCAGTTAAATCTCCTGCCTTGGAAAAGCAGCTACAGTGGAGCATGGAAGCAAAACAGCTGGTGTGTAAGCTATTCTGGTCAGACTGCCTCCTGCAAGAGCTGAGGTCAGGCAGTAGCCGGGCCCCTAAGATGAGTGAAAAAAAGGGCTTGCCAGTGCCCCTCTTCTCACAGTGCAGAGTGCCCCAAAAGGGCAAAAGCAAGGGGAGAATATCCTCAGCCTCTGCTGCAGGGCCGCTGAAAGAGACCTTTTGCTCAAATCCAAGAGCCAGCACCGATGGTCTGCCCTGTTGGTGCTTTCAAAGCTTCCTATCAGCGTTTCTGAATCTGACAGTTGCTGTTTTCTCTTTGCTACTTTGGCATTTAGTTTAGTGCTGATGTGGGTGTAACTTTCAACAGCTGTCCACCCTCCCTACTTCCAGTGCTGAGAATAAAAGATACCACCAGATGTTCCCCGGGAAAAAAAAGAGTTCAGCTTGAAGGGTCTCTGAAGGGGGTTCTGTGTTGAGGGTGGTGCTTCTTGCAACCATTTGGCCTAACAGCCAAGCCAGGAACATGAAGTGGGATCTGAGAACAAGCAGGAGGGAAAATCAAATTCAAGACAGCTCCCTGGCTCGGGCAAGTGAATGGCTTCCTTTGAATCATAAGTCATCAGTTTAGCCTATATTTTTAATGCAAGGCTTCTCTGTCATACATAAGAAATATGTGGAAGTTTTCAAAGCTCAACGGTTGCTTCAAAGGGGGGTCAGAAGTATCCTCTCACTTGGGACTAAAGGGCACTGCTAAATTTCTAAAATGAGAGGCTGTTCAGAAGTGGCTACCCTTTGTGCTGGAAGTGAAGGAATTTGCTCTGTCTCTTAGCCTTAGTCTTCAGAGCGGGGAATATATAGAGTCAGAGAAATAGATATATCAGGTCAATGAACATCCTTTCTATTGCTCTGATGTCCCTTGATATGTACATTGCTATTCTTGGAGGATTGTCCTGAACGACACATTCTTTCCCAACACACTTCTCCATCTTGGCACCATGAGGGGAGGGCATGCCTCCTGCATCTCCATAATCCATCCTAGGTAATTAGACTAGATTAGATTCCTACCCTGTATAGAATGGAGTTCTTACAATAAACGACTCATAATAAAGAGATTCCATGTGTACCTTTGTTTCTTAACAGTACACACCAGATAGATTCTGCTGTGATATGTGCCTGGAGCATACTGCTAACCTAATAATTCCTTCAGTCGACAGTGTTCAGGTGCTAGTTATGCTTACTCTCTACTCATGTTTAACAGAACTCAGCACTTGATAGGAATATTCAATGCTCCTGAATGTTGTCAATGACAATCCGTGGCTGTCACATAGAGAAGGCCTGTTTTAAATGCGATGCTGGAGGACTAGTCCAACCCCCTACACAATGCAGGAAATTCACAGCTACCCACCCCACACTACCCCAGTGGTATCTCCTGTATGTCCAGAACTTATGGTCTTATACACAGCCTCTCCTTAAAACTGGACAGCTATGCATGCAGCATTGTGCAGCACAGCTTGCATACTACCATTCTGTGCCATGGGTGTTAATGTGTGTAAAATAATTAAAGCTCAGAATGCACAACACAGATGCCAGCATGGTTAACCAAGCCACAAAAGGAAAGCAGGCTTTCTTCCAAAAGTCAAGGAGCACAAGGAGGCACCTGGGTTCCGGCAAAACCGACAAAAGTTACCTGTAAGGTAAGCCAAAGGTGAATTTCAGTGACATACATTAAGAATTTCTTTACATATAGAGGAAGCAGAAAACCAGCCAGGCAGGGAGTTAGGCTGTTGGACAACAAAGATTGCTAAGGCAAGACAGGGTGTCTTTTGAGAAATTCTTAGGCTTCTCTTCACTGTAGATGTAGATATGGCAGCTGCCCCTCCTGGAAGTTCTGTTTTCACAGATGGTGTCTCAAGAACTGAGCCAACTGAGGTGATAAAAAATGAAGTTATAGGGCTAATGGACAAATTAAAAATAGACAAGTTACTGAGTCCTGTTCATGTATATGCACGGGCTTTCAGGAGCTCAGATATACTGTTTTTAATATCCTAATACACTTGTCCCTAAAATCACACTCGGCACCAGGGAACTGGAAAGTAACAAACTGAATGTTGATTTATATAAAAGGAGATCTGGGAAATTATAAGCTACCTAGCCTGATGCCTGTTAAAGACAGAATTCTTAAATGTTATAAAGCAGTGGTCTTCAACCCATGCTTTGTGACTCTCCAATAGGTCTTGTAGAGCCACCTTTATTCACTGTATTTCAGAGCCACCTGCTGCTAATGCATGTGAACAGAGAGTAAAGACGCCATGTCTCCTGCCTTTTTTTACTTGCATCTGGGAAGAACAGCAGGATGGCAAGTGAAGGCCATTCAGTGGTGAATAAGATTCCTTGATGGCTCGGGCCCTTGACTGGTTCCTCACTATGGCACATTTCCTTGTGTTTGGCTTGCTTCCTGTCCTTGGCTTTCTCGGTCTGCTGACTGTACTCCTGGCTCTGACACCAAGAAATCATAACTCGAGCTTTCTTCCTGTCACATAACTCTGTCACATGTTTACAATGCAGCAAGTCCCGTGTTGCCATCTGAGACTTAAAGAGGTCCTAGCTGTGGGAAGGCTGAAGCCTAATGGTACAGAGGAATGAGCTGTACTCTCAGCAAAAGGAGTCCTGCCTCACCAGCATTTTAGAGTCTCTAACCAGTGTTGATAAGAATATGGATAAGGGTGATCAGGTAGACATTACATACTCAAATCCCCACCATCAACCATTTGTTGACAACATCCCTCACCACAGCTACCTATATAAATTCATGAATCCTAGGATAAGAGGACAGGCACTTTTACAGATTAGCAACTGGTTAAGCCAAAGACAGCACAGAGTAGGACTAAATGGGCAGTTGTCACATAGGTGGATAATGGGGTCCTCAGAAATATGTATCAGGGTATGATCTAATTTGTTCATAAATGGTCTGCAATCAACAGCAAGCAATGAAGTAGTGTTCACAAATGACATCAAATCATTGAGGAAGGTAAAAACCAAAGTGGACTGAGAAGAGCTGAAAAAGATCTCTGCAGTCTAGATGAATAACTAGCAATGGGATCAACGAGATTCAATGTCAGCATTGGATCCATGTAAGCATAAAGTGATGCATTTTGGGGCATAAAATCTCACCTTTACACAAACAATCATAGGATCTGAACGGGCAGTAATGGACTCAAAAAAAGTCCTGTGGTCATGCCAGCTACTTCAAGGCAATTTTTTGCTAAGGATTTTTTAAAGAGATTTGAAAAAAAAACAGCCATTATTGTTAAACTTTTGTATAAATCTGTGGTGCTGCTTCATTTGGAATACTGTGTACAGTTCTTAATTGTCCCATCTCACAAAGGATAACTTGGAGACCTGGGAAAGTTGCTGAAAAGAGGATACAAAATTATTCTGCGGTTGGAATACTCTCCCTGCAGAAAAAGGCTAAAGAGTCTGCAGCTTTTCCCTTTAGAGACTGACTAATGGAGGACAGGGTAGAAACTTACTCAAAATAGTGTACAGAAAACTTTTTCTCCCTTTCTCTTAAAAATGGGGAAGGTGCAGCCAATGGAGATGATGAGGAGCAGATTAAAACCAGGACTAAACATTTCATACAATACCTAGTTAACATGTGGAACTCACTGCAGCAAGGGCCACTGCTTAGATGGCTGCAAAAGGGGATACTGGACAAATTCAGAGGATAGAGGCATTATACCTGTGAATGCCAGTTGCTGGTAGAAGGCAATGAAAAGGGGGCTTTGGTCTCTGTATTATGGATGTAAAAGGACACTGGTCTGATCCAGCAGGGCTCTTCTTGCCAAGCCGCTGAGAACCCCATTTAAACAAGTCACTAGGCAGGGGGAATTCCGGCCTGCCAGCACGATGTTTAAAGGAAGGCTCAAAGAGCATCTGATCTATCCCCAAATGTCCTCTACAGTGGTACAAGAGATGATGGGGGCATACCTCCGGGACTGCAGCCTACAGGCGTAATGGATCTCAGGCCGGTCTCGAACAGAAGTCCCTGCGTCGTCAGTGGCACTATGGCTGCAATCCTACACATTTGCAACCCTGTGGTTTCAGAGGGAAGTTGGTTCCGTACCTAACGCCCCCTGGCCGGCAATCAGGCATGTTCTGTGTGACTAACCACCGCATCAGTGTGGCTTCCCCATCACCACCACCACCCCCGCCGCCGTCTGTGGGGCCAGAGTGGCAGCTTTTCCGTGGGACCTCCGTCAAACCTGCTCCCGAATGCACATACATAGGAGCGAGCAGTTCTTTCCGAGTTGCAACAACATTTGAGCCGAGAGAAGTAACAACACGGTTCTGGGGCTAAACTGGGTGGACTGGCGCCCCTTTTCTTCCCATTGTGAGGCAACAAGCCCCGCACATTTGCCGCGGAGCAAGAGCCCCCGAGCGCGGGGAGAGGGTCCTCCTTCCGAGGAAACGCGCTGGGCATGAGAGGAGCCGAGGAGGAGGAGGGAGCCGGCGGCGCCTCCGTCAGTCGCGGAGCCTGGCCGGGGCTCAGGCGAGGAGGGGGGAACCAATGCGGCATTTCCTGGCTGGCCGGGCGCCCCTCCTGCTGCCGCCGAGAGGGGCGAGGGGGAGGCGGCGACGGTGGCGGAGGCGCTCGCACTGCAGCTTCCGGCCGGGCTCCTGCAGGAGCAGCAGGCAGCAGCAGCGAGGAGGAGCCGCTGGGGAGCCAGGCTGCCCGGGCCGGGCCGGAGAGCGCTGCGCCCCACGCATGGAGACGCCGAGGAGGGCCCGGCGCGCCGGAGCTGCAGCCGAAGCCGGAGGCGGCGCGCTCCTCCCTCTGCTCCTGCTGCTGAGCTGGGGAGCTGCCCAGGAGCTGAGTCCCCGCGGGAGGAACGTCTGTCCGGCGCCCGGGTAAGACCGACGACGACGCTCGGCCCCGACGCAGGAGGGCGCGCCGGCCCACCTCTCCACGCGCGCGGCGGCGGCAGCGGCGGGAAGACGCCACTGGCGGCGCTCTGGGGCGCGCGGGGCCTACCATTTGCCAGGCCCGAGGCTGACTTTGCGCGGGGAGGGGGCGCCAGGCTGGGGGCCCGGCAAGCAGGCAGGCGAGGGGCCGCCCTCTGCATCTGCTCTTGTGGAGCGTTCGTCGGCGTTGTGAGGTGGACGGCCCTGAATGGAGACTGGAGAGATGCGGTGGACTCTCAACGAAGAAAGACCCTTTCGCGGTTCCCCAGGCCTTCTCCCTTCTCCGATGCCCATTCTTTAGATGGGGGGGGGGGGTGTAGGTGGCTCTGATGCTTCCCCATCCGCAAGCAGAAGTTCCCTCATACTCTCTCAGCTTGGTTGGGGTAAAGATGCCTGTGATCTATTCGAGGGACCTAAAAAGTGGGCCTCATTCTGTGCTGGCAAGAAAGCCCGCATTTATGGCGGGTCCTCTTTTTTTTTTTTTTTTTGCGTCCCCATCTGGGCTGTAGAATAGCTGCGGTGGGGGTTGGCATTTCCTCATGTCACCCAGAGTGCAGATGCCTCCAAAGGTAGCCCCGGGGAGGAAGAAAAACGAGGGTCCCCCATCCTTGCATTGTCTCCATCCTTTCTGTTGGCTCAGCAATGTTTGCCAGTGCGGCTCTGATTCTGGATTTCTCCCTGAGATTTCCTGAGACGCCCTCCCCAACTATCCTGAGACCTCCCATGGTGGGAAACGTATCCTCTAGCCTGGGGAGGGGGCCCCTGGGGAGCGTGGTATGGCTGCCCCCCCCCATTGGAGGCTGAATCCAGACCCAGAGAACAAGGGATTGCTTTCCTCTCCTTTCGTGGTGCCATGGTTGCTGCTGATCTCCCATGGCTTGCAAGGCTGGGATCCCTGCCCCTTGGGACAGCTTGAATGGGGAGGCCCCTGGAAAGGCAGTGGGGGAGACGGATTGGTGGCGCGGGATGTTAATTGCAACTTCTCTCGCAACCCTGTATTTAAGCAGCAAAAGGATTGCCAGCGCTGAGCTCTTGGAAGCCTCTGGTTTCCTCTCCCTCCAGCTAAGACTGCTTTTTGGAGAGTTAACCCCATCCTATACATAACGGTCTCAAGATGCTGCATTTAATTTCCGCACTTGCCAAGCAGCCCTCTCCTCTGTATGTGTGTGCATGCGTGCACACACACACACATACTGCCCACCCCACCGTACCCGAGATTGCAGCCCTCCAAATGGAAACCTGAGCTACGAAGGCGACTGACATTTCTGGGGATCCACCCTTCCCTATAGGTGTCCCTCCCCCCCTTTTTTTTCCATGAGGTTCAAAGAACCAGAGAGAGAGAGAAAACCCAACCCCAAACACTCACCAGCCTCCTTCCAAGTGTAACTTAAAACCCAATGGAAAGAGAGGATACATCTGTTTTCAATTGAAACTCTTGCAAACAAACCTTCTTAGACGAAAGAGGGCTTTGCCGTTTCTGTGCGAGGTTTCTCCCACCCCCCATAGAAGCATCTGGGCCATGTTTTCCCTACCAAGACAATGTCTGTTTTGTGATGGAGGGAAGCATGGAAATTTGGGGAGGAGGGTGTTAGAGATGCAACTGAGTGTTCGGATGGCGGCAGGATGGGCCACCTCCGATAGTGCTTGGTCAGGTGACGTGAGGAGCTGCTGGAATGTGCATTTCAGGGACACTTGGGGCTCCTAAGAGATCAGAAGCCCAGGCCAGACTATTCTGCCACCTCATCTTCTTCCCCATAGATAGTTATTCCTACAGAGACAGGCTGAGAAATTTCAGTGTCTCTGAACTGAGCTAAGCTAAGCAGCCTTGGCAGTGCTGTGCCAGTATTTTGGGGGCACTCAGCTCAGACCCAGCCCACAATGCTGATGATGGACATTGGCTCACTTGCTGCCTCCAGTGGCAGTGCAGGAGAAGGCAGCTGGTAGTGAGCTGACTGACACCGTCACTGCTGAAAATACAAGCCAAATGGCTCCTGCAGCGCTAGTGGAGCTGCTGGGGCCATGGCTCTGCAAAGTAGCCCATTGGGAGCTTTCCTGGAAAGATATATGGCCAGTCCGGCCCCTCTTGCATCCTGTCAAACTTCACTGACATTATTCACCTGGTTACTGTACATATTTAGATATAGATCAAGATGAGTAGTTGTGTTTGTCTGTAGCAGTAGAAAAGAGCAAGAGTCCAGTAGCACCTTAAAGACTCACAAGATTTGTGCCAAGGTTTGAGTTTTCATGAGTCACGGCTCACTGGACTCTTGCTGTTTTCTGCTGATATTGAGATATATCAGGGAAGGGAACTGGAAAGCAAAATAATCAGTGCTCCATGTGTGATGCAGTTCTCCAAGTGCACAGAAAAGCCTGAGAATACACTGCCATTTGCAGAATTTAGCTTCTTAGGAATTCCAGCTTTCATTTAAAATAATAATAACAAGTTTCTAGCCCTTGTGATTGTGAAGACAGGCTTGTAGTTTTATGTAGGCAGCAGCTGGTGAACTGCCGGAGAGGAGGTTCAACAAGTTTTCCAGTGGTTTATGGTGGGTGGAGAAGGCTGAAGTTGGTTCCCAGTTCTTTCTTTGCACTTCCTAGTTCGTCATGGTTGGATTTGCAAATAGGAAGAAGCATGATTCTAGGAAGTGTGATTAAAGAACTGGGAACCAACTTCAACCTCCTTAGGTGCAGGGTCTTCAGTGGCTGCATCATTCCCTGCTTCTCCCTCATGACCGGCAAAGCCAGGATAAGGCTGCCATCTGATGCAAGGCCTCACTGAGTTGGGTGTTTGGGTTGTTAACAGTAAAGAAAATCTGCATAATTAGAGAAAACAGAGGCTCTCTCAGTGTGGATAACTTATTCAAGTCACTGAATTCAGCTTTTCTTGGTATAGTTTTAATCTCTTAGCACACCGCTCTGGGTGCGGCCTGCTGAGAGTTCTTCTGTGCAAACCTCACTGGTATGCACAAGAGGTGTGTGTGAGAACACTGCCAAGGTCTTGTGAGTTTCAGCGAGGCCCAGGGGATTGAGCCCCAGTGGCTGTGATCTGCTTATCTCCTGTGGTGCCTCAAGGTAAAACTCGCACAGGCTTTGGATAATGGCTCCATTCAGAGAAACTACTTTGCTTGGCGCCCCTTCCTCAAATTACAGACCATATTTCCATGTAAGACCCTTTACAGAGCAGAACAACCTTTGGCCTCCAAGTCAGATGCATTCTTGTGGAAGCTGGCCTCTTTTAGCTGGGGGTGGGAGATGCAATTGCACTGCAGTTTTGGACCTCATCTCCTCTATTTTTTCTGGGCTTTCCATATCTAACTTGGCCGCAGTGAGTCCTAGAAGAAGCCAGATGTCTGGAGTAGAGTTCTGTTTCAGAACAACCAACTGCTAGTCAGACATCTGTCTGGCGTCAAGTTCTGTGCTGAACGTGGACCAGAGGTTGCCTTACCTTACTGAAATGTCATGGAGATGGGTGGGGTAATGCATAGGAAGCACTTAGAACGCTCCAAAGCACTACTTCAGTACGTATCACTATATATCACTTTAGAATTTGTGTTGAGAGCTGCATGGTTTTCAGGTTGCCCATACATCTGAATTATTTGGGACGGTTTTAAAGAGTTGGCTCCACTGCAAATTTCCATTGATGGAAACTGGGGATGATTTTTGCCAATTCTCCTTTCTGTGTCCATCCTTCGATCCCCTGCGTGGGGAACATTTGGGGCTGGAGTGGGAGGGGTGATGCAAAGGAGTTTAGCTCCACTAACAAAAAAACCTTTCATCAGCAAAGATTTTGCACAGGGTCCAACCCAAAGTGCCCCGAACCACCAGCCATCAAAACCCAGTAAAGAACCTTCTTATGTTATTAGTTTTATAAAAACCCTCTGCTGGCTATCCCTTGATGCCAAGCAATAGCATTCCTGTGGCAGTATTCCTCAAAGTACAGAACCAAATTGATGTTGTCTTGAACCTGCTACCTGCCAAGCCATTGTTGATGGACATGTTGCATGTAAATTGCACTTCCCCAAGTAGGATCCACAGATGCATCCTAGGTGCACTGGCCATGCTTTTGAGAATGCTGGGACAAACTTCTTGCATCACTGTCTGTTGTAGTGGTGCCCTTTAAGAGACTGGTGCACCAAGTTTAAAGCTCCTCAAGATCAGGTAGTTTGTCTAATCCCCAAGGAGCTTGCCATCTGAAGTGTGTGTGTGTGTGTGTGTGTGTGTATATGTACACACACATATACATGCCAAAAAAATGCAGCCTACCTAATTTGAGTAGGAGCCTATTACATCATTGCGGGGTATTAACTGGCAGCGAACCTTGAAACCAGGCCTGTCGTGTATCATGTGAAATGAGTAATGCTAAGTATCAGCATTTTAACAGCTCTCTGCATGTGCACACAACACGCACAAACAAAATCTAAACATCCTTCTTTTTTGGAATGGAGGGATCTGGAAATAGCCCCCGCATGATGGCTTCTCCATATTGCTGCTCGGATATGTAATACTGGTCATTGCACGATCCTGTCTGGCATGGAGAATTTCCCTGCTGGTGCAGCTATATCCAGAAAGAATCACACAATGACCAGAGCTACATGTTAAGGTGTGGCAGAACTTGCACAGGAAGACCCTCTGTCTGACCAAGGTAACACGTCGATGGGCCCTCAGTTGTGGCTGCAGAAGTTCTGCATCTTTCTTTTTGCAAAATTATACAAATAGGGGAGGCAATGTGGATTTTGGAGTCCTGACCGCTCATTTTATCCAGACTTAGTTCATTATGCCTAAACTAGCTCTGTCCTGACCTGGGTGGCCTAGGCTAGCCTGATCTCAAAAGTTAAGCAGGGTCAGCCCTGGTTAGTACTTGGATGGGAGATGACCAAGGAAGTCCAGGGTTTCTGCTCCAAGGCAGGCAATGGCAAACCACCTCTGTTCTCTGCTTGCCCGTAAAAGCCTACAGGGTTGCCATGAGTTGGTTTGGACTTGATTACACTTTCCACCACCAAATAGCTTTGGGCCTGGTTATCCACGGGACTGCTTGCACCTATATGAACCTGCTCGTAGCTTGAGATCCTCTGGAGCTGGCCTTCCCTGTGTGCCAGCTCTGTAGGAGAGAAGATTGGCAGGCATGTGGGGGAAAGGCTTTTCCTGTGGTTGCCCCAAGTTCCAGCACTCCATGCTCCTGGAGTCTCAAATGGTATTCTAGGGGAGATCAGTTAAAACAAGTCTTCTCCAGAGGTTCTTTGAGGAGGATTAAACAAACTGTTTCCCCTTAAACTGAGAAATTCCTCTGCCAAATTATAGCTTTTGAGATTTCCTAGATTTTAGCTTATTGATTCCTTAGTGTATTACAGCTGCTTTTATTGTTCTAAATTAGAACTGGATGGGTTTCAGGACTTATTTGGACTGGACTGCTTGCTTTTCCCCCTTGTTTTATTTTTTATTAACGTGTTGTTTGGGGATTTCTTATTGGTCTTACATTATTGTTTCTTAATTTGCAAGCCAAGAGTTTTTGAAGTAGAAGAGCGTTGTATGAATCTTAGCAATCAATATGTTCTTTGCTGCTCTTGTGTTAAACTCTGGATTGCACACTTGTGAGGGCTGTGGAGCCCAGGCAGCTCAGGATGACACTGCATTCTTATGGTTGTGGTTGTCATTGTCAGTGGAGGAAATGAGTTCTTCACTTGTCTTTTGCTCAATTAATAGTCAAAGATTTTTCTTCCATTGGCATTAGTGACTAGATTATGTTCATGCAATAGGTTTGGTGGCTGCTAGGTACTCCGCATATTGTTGACCAACTTCTTATAGTACATAGTGCTTCTTTTTACTTTTGTGGCTCTAAGTGCTTTGGAGTTCCTACATCACTGGTTTTCAAGAAAGAGAGCAAATCTACCATACCACATCTCACCTGCTTGGGCAGGGGTTACAGAGAAATATCTTTGGTGCATGGTGTATTGTCAGCAAAGGAAACAGGCGTGGGGAGGGTCTTGCAGCTATGTGGCGTTTAGAGAGAGGCTGCTAATGCATGCTGCTTCCTTTCAGGGGACCTGATGCTACTATAAAGCCTTACCATTGCTCAGGTATTTGTCAATGCCTCCAGGCGGACTCTGGTACTCTCTTCTTGCAGAGAAACAGACTCGGTAAACAGATGGCCCTGGAATTTCCTAGTGGAAGTGTGGTGGGAGAGAATATTATGATTAGATTCTTTATGACTGTGAACTTGCCTTTCTATTTTATTTGATGAGCTTTGGTGTTGCAAGGGCAAAATAAATAATGCTTCTGTAGCTGCATGCGTGAGTGGCCAGTGAGCCATCCATCAGCCTTTCCTGTGCCGGACTGGCCCAGGAGCTGGGCTGCTGAGTTAGTTCCTGACTCTGTCCCACACAAATAGCTGCTCCGGATAGGCTTGCCAACCTCTGGGTGGGGCCTGAAGTTCTCCTAGAACCAATGCTCCCTCTAAGCTATGGAGTCTTGTGACCAAAAATTCTACTTTGTGAGCTACTGGCATTAAAAGTTGTGAGCGAGCAATTTGGCTGCTGCATAAATTAGTTTGCTCTGGAGCTCTCCTTCCTGAGCTGAGACAAAAATGGGTGAGCCAGAGGCTGAAACACTGAGCGAGCTCACACTGACCCAGCTTAGAGGGAACACTGACCAGAATTACAGCTGGTCTGCAGAGTACAGTGATCAGGTCCCCATGTGGAAATGGCAGCTTTGGAGGGCCGACTCTTTGGCATCGTATTCCTGCTGAGCTCCCTTCCCTCCCAAATTCTGCCCTTCCCAAGTATTGCCTTCAGATCTCCAGGAATTTCCCATGCCAGAGCAGGCAACCCTAAACTCAGAAGCAATTCGACTGGGAAGGACGGTTTAAATTGTGAAATGAAACGGGGGCCCAGACTGGATTGGGAGAATGCCTCATAAAGCATCTATGTCACACTTTCAAAGAATTCAGAAAGCCCGGAAAATCTACAACAAAGAACAATTCAGAAAGCTTTAGATAAATAATCTTACCGTCTTTTCAACAATCCTATAAGATAGACCAGTAGCATTATTATCACATCCAGATTACTGGTGAAAATTTGAGAGATTGCTGCTTGCTTTAAGACTACATAGTGAGTTCCAGGCAGGTGTGAGATCTGAACTGGGGTCCTTCTGGTTTGCAAGAGTAGATCTTTCCTGATCCATACTCTCTGTGTCTGTCTTTCTGCAGTTCTACTGGGTCCATTTGCTGCCCCGGATGGAAGCAACAAGGCGAGGAATGTTTGATCGGTAAGGGCCAGCTTCATATTGTCCTTTCTCCTCCTTTCCTAAGCAGGTTAGAGGCTACCCAAAAGTTTCCTGTCTTTTGCTGGAGGAGTGGGGAATGGAATAGGAAAACCCCCTTTATTCTCTTTGTTTCCATGTGTTGATGTTCCTATGAAGAGCCTATCAGGCCCTCCTCCTTGTGATTAGGAAACTCATACTGCTCCCTCCTCACAATGGCCACTCACACCTAAAACCTCTCCTTGGCTGGGCCCTTTGCAGACATTCAAGGCCGATACAACCAGTGCAGGAAGCAGCCCACAAAACAGGCAGTGCTCTGGCTCTTGAGCCAAGTTTTATCCTTGCTAGAAAGTACTGATAGATTCTTGAATTAGGACAGGAGGCATTTGTGCCTAATCCAGTTGTGATTGTTTAGTGTTGAAGGGAAAGGAACTCTACTCATGTTCAGATGTAGTCTGTACACATTACAGGGTAGAGCCTTAGTGCTACCTGTGAGAAGGGGCTCCAGGGCTAAGATCAGGCTTCCCAAGAACTTACTGTAATTCAGCAGGGGACGCATACTTCTTGGCAGGACCATTTCTGGGGGGTGTGGGGGGGTGGGACGCAGCACATGATGCCATTGCCAGGAAGTGATGCCAGGCGATGCTCTAGCAATGAGGCTGGAAACTCGATGGTACCATTGAGTTTCCAGCCCCATTGCCAGAGCGTTGCCTGGCGTCACTTCCTGGCTACGGCATCGTGCGGCGTGGGTGTTCCAAGAAGGAATGTTCCGGCTGGGGCCCAGGCTATCCCAATCTTGTCAGATCTTGCAAGCTAAGCAGAGTTGGCCCTGGGTAGTGTCTGGATGAGAGACCTCCAAGGAATACCAGGCTTGTGATGTGGAGGCAGGCAGTGGCAAACGACTTCTGAACATCTCTTGCCTTGAAAACCCCACGGGGTGACCATAAGTCAGCTGTGACTTGATGGCACTTTCTACCACCATCAATGGTTTTCAGCCTGTAGGTCACAAGTACACATCCATGAACACATAAAGCCAACTGAGTCAGAATGAATCAGACCCTTGATCCATGAAGGCCAGTGTTGTCCATTCACACTGGCAGCAGCCCTCCAGCAGCCCTCCACATCACCTTTTAGTTGGAGATGCCAGGAAGGCATTGAGCTTGGGACCTTCTGCATGCCTAGCGGATGCTCTGTCACTGACCCACAACCTGTACCCTAAAGGGGAGTGTTGTAAGTCCCTATAGAGTGTCATTTTTCTGCAGCTTTTTGGAAAAATCTGTTGTTAGTATGCATGCATCAAGAGCAAGCGTGCCATGCCTTCTGCCTCTATACATATGCTAAGAGGAGCAGAAGAACAGCAAGGTGAAGTCACTGAGCAGTGGAGAGGATTTCCTTATTGCACAGGCAGGTTCAGAGATGCCCTCCCCAGCCAAAAGATTCTCTTGCCTTCTCTCTTTTCCTGGCTAGGATGCAGCAGAATTTCCTGGATATAAAAAGAAGCCAACTCCCAGTTGATCTCCTTGACCAGGGGAGTCTTTTTATGACACACACACCCCATGTCACTGCATCCCAGTCTTGTTGGGTGTTCTAAGATGGTAGATCAGATGCCAACTCCCAGGTGATCATGGGGATCATCTCGGGCAGAGGTGCCCAACTCATTTGTTATGAGGGTCGGATCTGACATAAATGTCACTTTGCCGGGCCAGACCTTGTGTGCCATAAAATGTAACACAAGGTACTGGAGATATAAACTTTATAAAGATTTCACATGCTGGATGGCAATAGCCATAATTGGATTAGCTGTGATATGCAGAAAGGTAGTAGGTGTGGAGATATCATAATTGATACTGAGACAGGAAACCTAGGTCTCAGTTTGGTTCAGGAGGATTCTAAGAATAAATGGACATAAGTCTGAAAAAGTGAGCAGTGACTCATGAAAACCTGCCACAAGTTGTGTTAGTCTTCAAGGTACTACTGGATTCTTTCTACAGCTATAAGAAACCGCAACATTCAAAAACCAGTGGGGGGACATTTTAACCTTGCAGGACATTCAGTTACTGACCTGAGAGTAGCAGTTCTCTTACAATGGAATTTCAAAGGGAGATTAGAGACTGATGAATTGCAACTGATAATGAAGCTCAATGCATCCTCCTAGGCTGAACTGAGAACTAGGTTTCGTCTCTTATTACCAATGACTGCTATTGTTATTTGGCATCTGAAATCACTCTCTAAGATATAAGGACAGATAGACTCACATTCTAGCTATATCTGAAGAAGTGAGCAGTGACCCATAAAACCTCATTCCCTGCCACAAATTTTCGTTAGTCATTAAGATGCTACTGGACTCTTGCTCCCTTCCACTAATAAAGATTGCAAGCTGTGCTGTTAGGTTTCTTTTATTATTATTATTCTTTAATCTGTTAGAACTGAAAAGGGGGCTCTCCAAGTGAAAGAATGTGTTGCTTTCAGACTGAACAAAATCCACTCACTGCTAGTGATTATAATAAAAAGTTTAAAAAGTAAGGGAGTGGGGGTTAATGTGAAGGAAAGCAGCCAGTGAGGTGGGAAGAGAGAGAGGGAGACCACGTGTTGAACTGGAATATATGGAACTATAAATGTATTTTTAAATACTTAGCCATCTACTTCCAGTCATTAAGCCATGGAATCCAATCCAAGTGTTGTAATTTCTAATCAGGGTCCTTTTGAAAGAAAATCCCAGATAGGCAAAGAGAAATCTAATCTTTTTGGGGAAAAACTTTTCAGAATAAACCAAAATATTTTCCCTTTAATTCCCCTCATCCCAGATGCATCTCTTTTCTACCCACCTACCATTTATTAATGTGAGTGTGTGACATCAGGTCTCGAAGTAAACAGCGGAGCAGGGCTTGTCAGAAAAATCTCCCTTCCCCTCTCTAAAAAGGAAATGCACAGGAAAGCTTTTACCTGGAATAAAACTTTGTTGGTTCTGAAAGTGCCATGGGAGTCCTCCAAATGATGGAAAAGAGGCTTGGGAATGCAGCAGCAGCTCCAGAGGAGAAAACAGAGCAAGCTTTTCTCTGGTGCACGTGCGTGTGCTCGCTTTTTCCTTCCCCCGTCACTTCCTCCCTAAAGGACATAAGTCTGAATGGAGGAAGAGTCCTAAAGGAGGAAGAGAAGCTTGGCAACACAGCAGCATCTCCAGAGGAGGAAACAGGAGAGAGCAGAGGAAACTTTTATTTGGTGCACACGCCAGGCTTCCCAAGAACTTCCCGTAATTTGGTGGGGGATGCATATTTCTTGGCAGGACCATTCGGGGGGGGGGAGACGTGGCGCATGATGCCGTTGCCAGGAAGTGATGCCGGGCGCCCCATTGCCAGAGCATCGCCCAGCGTGACATCCTGGCAATGGCATCGTGCGGCATGGGTGTTCCAAGGAGGAATGTTCCGGCCGGGGACTGTGTGTCCCCTGCCGAATTACGGTAAGTACTTGGCAACCCTAGCACACGCATGCACTCTCTTTCCTTCCCTCTTTGCAGCGGCAGTAGTGAGAAGCAGGGAGAAGGGAACAGTTGCTTGCAGGCCAGATACCAGCCCTGCAGGGGCCGGGGGGCCAGCCCACGGGCCACATGTTTGATACGCTGATCTAAAGTAGCAAAAAATAAACACTGAATATCAAAAGCATACATTTTCTAATAAACAAAAGGAAGTTTATTCTTTGGCCATGGAAGAAGTTTTCACACAGTTCTTAAGAGGTATCAGCAGACTGGGATATTGAATTAAACTTAATATTGAAAACACTGACCTTTCCAGAGGTTTATTATCCATTCACACAGTGTGTCATGTTAATGGTAGACTGAATTAGCTGCATTTTGACAATAAATGTAGCCTTTAAAATGTGTTGTAGATACAGCGTATCTATAGTATACACATTTACTGCTGCAGATGTAGTTGTGTAGAAATCTTAATACTACAAAGAAGAAATTTAGAGTGAAACCGTGTCTTAAAAATCATTTCACTCACTTCAAAAGAGAGATATTTCATAGGATTTTTCTTCAGTGTCCCCCAGATTTTCCATTTGTTCTGCTTCGAAGATTTGAACAAAAAATGTTCTGGGAGGAAGGAGTGAAAGAAATGGGACACATCTCTGTTATGTTTGGGAAGAGATATTCTTCTGAAATCCAGCACTTCCAGAAGGAGCCATATCACAATCTCAAATATGTCAGGTCTGGGCTTGAACATAATTGTAATTGGGTCTGGGGACGGAGGGAACGCTTTTCTTTTTGCCTTTGTGGTGGGTCTGGTAAGCTTATTGTTGTGAGGACACCACTTCTTGTCTGAGGACTATTTTATGGACATTTTTATTTCGTTTTTACGTCCCTGGGCTTTTTAAAATGGGTTGTTGCTTTTATGTCGATAATTTATTATTTTAATTGTAAACCGCCCAAGCAGGACTCTGGAGAGGCAGCAGACAAATCTCTGAAATAAATAAAATAAGGATATTGCATTATAAAACTGCAGTGAATGGAAGCAAGTCCCCCAAGAGGCAACTGGGGAAACCGCTGTGTAGATTCAAATCTTTATAAATGATTCTCATTTCTAATCTAGCCCTTCCTGAGACTACTTGATGTAGGTTGCCACTTCTGGATAGGGAAATCCCTGGAGATTGGGGTGGTGGAGGCTGGGGTAGACAGAGTTTGGGAAAGGGAGTTCAGTAGGGATGTGATGTTGCAGAGTCTGCCTGCCCTCCAACACCTATGGTCTGGAGATCAGCCATAATTCCAGGAAAACTCCCACTTGGAGGTTTGCAACCCTAACTGGAAGGGCCGTGTGTGTGCTGCATTTCAGGGAGGAACACAATGAAGATACAAAATTGGGTGGACAATACAGCTTCATTGGCTTGGGAAAAAGTAAATATATCTCGTACATTTTCTAGCCCACCCTTCCTTTAAAGATTCAGGGTGGTGTATGTGGGTTTTCCCTCCTCCATTTTTGTCCTCACAACAACCTTGTGATGTAGGTTTGGCAGAAGAATAATTACTGTCCCGTGGTCACTCAGTGTTCTTTGCGGCTTTGAAACCAGATCTGCCAAGTACTTGTCCAACACTAACTACTACACCATACTAGCCCACGGGGAATGCCTTGTAATAGTTCAGAGACCAGAGATGCAGCTGGATCAGTGGTCAAAGGGGAGGGAGACCCCAGTGCCCCAAAGAGTTCCTTGCCCCAGCAGAGGACTAGTGGAAACTGGATAATATGCAATTGAGTAACATGGGAATGATTTATACTGATTGTAGAACTGTTTTTTCCTGTGACAAAATTTGTGTTGCTTTGGTGCGGAGTTTTGAGCAGTTTTTAAGCCCAGCCTGTGCTATTGGTAGCCTGAGGGACCAAGTGAGGCTGCCAGTACAGGGTCCTCCCAAATGTCCAAGATGAGGTGAATGGTATTATTTTTTATACTCTCCATCTTTTTGGCCTTTGCAGAGTTGCTGCAAGTGCAAGGCAAGAGGCAGCGGACTCTCTGTGTCTTTCTATTCTCTATTGTCTGTGGCCAAAAGCTCCCCTTTGGCTCTGGAACTTGGCATCCAGTGGTTCCGGCTAGAATGCTTTGTAGCTTTTTACAGAGTGAAAAAAAGTGGAGTTTTGTGAGTTCTTGGGACTTGGAGTCCCAAGGCGCTGATGGGAAACTTGGAGAGGCTATTTTTGGAGGCCTCTTAAATTCACTGCAGTTCCAGTTGGCTCAGAGGCTCTTCCCTTCCTGCAGAGTAATGTTTCTTGGTGCTGATTGAGAGCAGCCACGTTTGGCCTCTAGAGCCGGCAGAGAGAGAGAGTGAAAGAAAGAAAGAATGTGCAGTCGTAATAAGAACATTAGAGAAGCTGTGTTGGATCAGGCCGATGGCCCATCCAGTCCAACACTCTGTGTCACACAGTGTGCACAGTGGCCAGATGCCATCAGGGGGTCCACCAGCGGGGTCAGAACTCCAGAAGCCCTTCCACTGTTGCCCCCCAGGCACCAAGAATACAGAGCATCACTGCCCCAGACATACTGTTCTGTCTATACCTTGTAGCTAACAGCCACTGGTGGACCTCTGCTCCATATGTTTATCCAGTCCCCTCTTGAAACTGTCTATGCTTGTAGCTACCACCACTTCTTGCAGCAGTGACTTCCACATGTTAATTACTCTTTGGTTGAAGAAGTACTTCCTTTTATCTGTTCTAATCCTACTGCTCATTAATTTCATTGAGTGTCCATGAGTTCTTTTATTGTGAGAAAGGAAGAAATGTAGTTCTTTCTCTACCTTCTCTATCCCATGCATAATTTTGTAAACCTCTATCATGTTATCCCTCAGTCGTCGTTTCTCCAAGCTAAAAAGCCCTAACCTCTTTAATCTTTCTTTATAGAGAAGGTATTCCATCATTTTAGTTGCCTTTTTCTGTGCTTTTTCCAATGTTATAATAGCTTTTTTGAGGTGCATTGACCAGAACTGTGCACAGTATTCCAAATGAGGCTGACCATAGATTTATACAGGGACATTATGATACTAGCTGATTTGTTTTCAATCCCCTTCCTATTAATTCCCAACACAGCATTTGCCTTTTTTATTGCAGTCACACACTGAGTTGACATCTTCAGTGAGTTATCTATCATGATTCCAAGATCTCTCTCCTGGTCAGTTATTGCCAGTTTGGACCCCATCAACGTATATATATCATTAGGATTTTTGGCTCCAGTGTGCATTACTTTGCACTTGCCCATGTTGAACCTCATTTGCTATGTTGACATCCACTTGCCCACCCTCGACAGATCCCCCTGGAGCGTCTCACAGTCCTCGCTGGTCCTCACTGCCCTGAACAACTTACTGTCACCTGCAAACTTAGCCACTTAACTGCTTACTCCCAACTCCAAATCATTAATGAACACGTTAAAAAACACTTGACCTAGTACAGAGCCCTGCAGTACCCCATCGCTTACAACCTTCCATTGTGTACTTTCAGAACTCTTGGATGTATGCCATCTGGGCCGGGTGATTTGTCAGTTTTTAGTTCATTCATCAGTCATAGGACCTCCTCTCTTGTCATCTCAATCTGACTCAGGTCTTTTGACACCTCTCCTGAAATCAGCAATTCTGCAGTGGGCAAGTACCTCCCATCTTCCACAGTGAAGGCCGAGGCAAAAACTGTATTCAGCTTCTCTGCCATTTCCTTATCATCCTTTAGTGATCCTTTCACCCCTTGGCCATTCAAGGGCCCCACTGCTTCCCTGGCTGGTTTTCTGCTTCTAATGTATTTGAAGACATTTTTCTTGTAGATCTTTATATTTTTTATAATATTCCTCATAGTTCCGTTTAGATTGTCTGATCACTAATA
The DNA here is from genome assembly GCA_029375565.1 of Gekko gecko. Classification (NCBI taxonomy): domain Eukaryota; kingdom Metazoa; phylum Chordata; class Lepidosauria; order Squamata; family Gekkonidae; genus Gekko; species Gekko gecko. Next base: position 49,846,604 of record JAPDNY010000012.1, on the reverse strand, counting down.
GGGATGGGCACAACCCGGGAAAATGCAGTTTAGTTTGAGGCTCATGGCATGCTCGGTTCGCAAACCATGAACTGTCATGAATTTTAAAGAGCCAAATGAACTGGTTCAGTTTCTGAGGTTTGTGGCATGGTAGCATTCCCCCCCCAGCATGCTAGAGACACCAAACTTGCAGGGGATCTCTGGCTGACTCTCCTCTACCTGCCCTACAAATTTGGGGAAGATTGAATTTACGGGGTTCAAGTTACAGCCCACCAAAGAAGAGGCCCCCAGGAAAGTGCATTCAGGGAAAATGACAGCTGACAGGTGGCCATTTTGACAAGTGCAGGTTCAGGAGGTTCAGAAGTGTATAGAATGGGTCCCGTGCAAACTAGAGTCACCAAACCTGCAGGTGATCTTTGGCTGACTCTCCTCTACCTGTCCTCCAGGTTTGGTGAGGATTGAATTTACAGGATCTGAGTTACAGCCCCCCAATGGAGAGGAAAAACCAGCAAAAAAGCAAGGGCAATAGAAGCCCAGCAGAACAGAATCAAAGTCCCAGAGAACCTCTGCAGTAGAAACCGAAGGGGGATATTTTTGCAAGCCCAGTGGAACTAGTGTAATGTGCCCAACAGAACCAGTGCCACTGTGGCAGTGCAAATCCAACAGAACTAAGGTCAAATTGGAGAATCTCTGCAGTAGAAACTGAAGGGGGGCATTTTTGCAAGCCCAGCAGAACCAGAAGAGAAGAAGAAGAGTTTGGATTTATACCCCGCCCTTCACTGCCCAAAGGCGTCTCAGAGCGGCTTACAAACGCCTTTCCCTTCCCCTCCTCACAACAGACACCCTGTGAGGTAGGTGGGGCTGAGAGAACTCTGACACAAACTGTCCTTGAGAGAACAGCTGTGCCAGAGCTTGCGACTGACCCAAGGTCACATCAGCAGGTGCAAGTGGAGGAGTGGGGAATCAAACCCGGTTCTCCCAGATAAGAGTCCGCGCACTTAACCACTACACCAAACTGGCAATGTACTAGTGCCCAGCAGAACCCAGTGCCAATGTGGCAATGCCAGCTCAATCACAATCCAAGCAACAAGGGGGAAGGCATTTTTGCAACCTCAGCAAAACCAGTACAGTGTACAGAGTGCCCAGCAGTACCAGTGCCACAGGCATTGCCAGCTTAAAAGAACTGATCTCAAAACACAGAGTCACAATCCAAGCAAGTGGGTGGGATTTTGCAAACTCTGTGCAAGAAAGGAAGGCAGGCAAAGGGAGGCAGACCTTCTTGAAACTAACATGACTAGTTTGAAACTGACAACAGTGTCCAGGGCTGGAGAATTCTCTCCCCTCCCCAATTGCTTTGAAGTTTTGTAAACATTTTGTTTGAGTAGAAACAGTCTGGAAATGTATCCATTCACAAACAGCACAAACGTCCACAAACAGCTGGAAAGTATGTGGAAAGTTCATGAGGATTTGTGAACAACAAACCGGCCAAAATTCATCACAAACTTCAGTCAGTGAGCCAGTTCATACCCATCCCTAATCACTAACTTGCATTTTATTTGCCAAACCCTGTGCTCCCTTTTATTTACTTCACTCGGACTAGCCTTCCACCACTTTAGGGAATCCTTCCTACTTTTTACTGCTTCCTTTACTTTGTTAGTTAATCGTGCAAGACTTTTTTTATATGTGTTCATGCCTTTCCTAACCTGTGGTATACATTTTATCTGAATTTCCAGTATTGTAGTTTTAAATTGTCTCCAAACTTCCCAAAGGGATTTGACCCTCCTTACCTTTCCTTCCAGTTTCCACAGTCTGACTCATTTGAGATAAGTTACCCCTTCTAAAGTTAAATTTGGTCTTTTTGGGCAACTCCCTAAATGCTAAATGTAATACTATTATGGTCACTGTCCCCAACTGGTGCTATCATGTATACATCTCTTGCCAGGTCTTGAGCATTACTTAGGACCAAGTCCAGGATCACTTCCCCCAAGTAGGTTCTGTGACAATGTGTTCCATGGCACAGTCATTGAGAGTATCTACAAACCCAATCTGTTTCTTCTGACTTGAACACATATCAATGTGTGGTAGGGTTGCCAGTCCCCAGGTCCCGGCAGGGGTTCTCCGGCTTTTGGGGCTTCTGCCCACTGCTGACCAGCTGGCCAACAGGGGAAACCCCACCCCAAACAGCAATGTCACTGCGCAACATCCCCAACATGATGATGTCACTTGGAAGTGACATCATCACATCAGAGATGTCACACAGCGATGCTTGGTTTTGGGGCAAAACTCTGTGGTTTGAAGCTGGTTTTATCATAGTTTTGCTCAGAAACCAGAGCATCACCGTACAACATCCCTGATGTGATGATGTTACTTCTGGGATGCGTGATCATGTCAGAGATGTCCAGGAAACCCCCCAAATCCCCCCACTGGCACAACAAGGAGACCTGTGGGTAGTTAAAATTACCTATTATGGCACAATTATTTCATCTAGCTGCTTTCATTAATTCTTTCACTGTTTTTAAAATCATCCTCTAATCCATCAGTCCTGGAATCAGTATTTTTAACTATGATTTAACGCTTGCTAAGAATCCTGGTTACTAGAAGGGACACCAACCTAAGTTAGTTATGGTGCTCACATGCAGATATCATGAGAAAAGGGAGCTAGGTGAAGATTTCCATGATAAGAGCATAAGAGGAGCCCTACTGGATCAGAATAGTGGTCCATCTAATCCAGCATCCTGTTTCACACCCTGGCCAACAAGATACTCTGGAGGGTTCTCCTGATGCTGCCTCCTAGGACTGGTATTCAGAGGTTTGCTATCTCAGCATACTGCACAAGAGAAGTGGAGGGGAGAAAAGAGGTAGCACACAAGCCGGGTGATTAACCATGTTTATGCCCATCACAAACAAAATGTGCTTTGTTTGTGATATCTGAATGGGATTGGATTGTCATATATGTGTAGAGGGTGTTCTGGTGGCTGCCTATAAGCCTGAATTTTGGTCAGCACCAAAGGTTTTTTTTATTTTTTTAAGAAATTACTTTAAAATAAGTCCCTGCCCTGCAGAGTTGACAGACTGAAATCAGAGGAAACATTATGCATGTAATCAACCTCATATGTTCGGTTATATCTATCCACTTGATGGACTGAACATTCAGCTTGGATGCTTTGAAAGGGCAAAGCAAAAAGTAAGGTCAGCAGCCAGACTCCTCTAGCTGGCCAGCTTCACCTACTGCTTGAAGAGGCAGGATAAGCACATGTGTGGAAGGCTGCAAAAAACAGCATAAGTGGTTGAGTTTATTCATCTCAGAGATAAGGGCCGGAAGGGAGGGAGGCTTGAGACATTTCAAATGGCTTGACTGCAGCCTTCCTTTCCATTTATGAAAACAAGATGTGAAACGAATGTAGAAAAAATTAATTGGGCATGTTATTTATTTTTATCATTGTTCTTATATATTTGCAATTTAAAACAGAAATTCGCCACAGGGAATTCTTTTAAGCAGGAGAAGGTGGAACCAAACCAAGGGTAAATTAGAAGAATGTCAACTGAGTTCCATGCAGTCAAGAGCTTGCATATGTCAGGGCTCCTGAACAGAACACGTGGGCAACGCCTGCACACATCACATTTCAGACCGGTTTTACTGACCGTGCATAGACCGGCAGACGTGATCCCTCTCTCTCTCCCCCCACACACACATACACATGTTCTTTCTCTCTAGGTAATGACACAGTTCAGCAACTGCTGTCACTGAGGAGGTTTTGTGGGGGGAAATTTGAGTGTCTTTCCTTTGTGTTGCCTGTGTATTTAAAGTTTGAAATCATAAACTAATACTACGGAGTTCTCCATTATGAAAACTAATGAGTTCCCCCCTCCCTCCCCACTCCTCCTTTGCATGTGTTTAGTGCCTTGGTCGGATGCTACCCAAACATTTCCCAAGGGGGAAGAGTAGTTTCTCCACCTGTCAACAGGGTAAGTGCTTTGCCCGGCATCTCGTGCATGATGGGAATGTGGTGCCTTCTAAGCTTTCCTGCTGTACGCACTAAACTGTGTGTTTCCATCTCTGCCTAACCGACTGTTATCTAATCTCTCTGTACCTTCCTAGAGTTTTCTCTGGTGTCCATCTTGGGGCTGTCTGCAATCTTCTCCTTGCCTCCTCGCCACTTAAGGAGGTTCTGTGCAGGGACTGCGCACGTGGAAGTCTGGCCAATGGAGGTTACCGGGAAAGCTTTTTATCAGAGAGAAAGGGTCAAGATGGCGCCCAGATTGCAAACTGGCTCTTTCTTTTGCTCGGGAACAAGGACCTGAAAGTAAGGAGGGATGGTGCACTGGGTAGGAGGTCTTGACTGGGGACTGTGTCTGCTTCACACACCCTGCCCCACCCAGTCTACTAGCATTACAAGTCAGAAATTGCCCATGGGCCATCTGTTATGTTATCATGAAAGAAAGTTAGTGCAGGGCATGGGTTCGGGGTCAGTACAGTTCCCAAGCCTGAATGTGGAGATTTCTGCCATCCCGCTGGAGTGTGTCGCTAGCAAGGGACAGCATGACTAGCCTCGTCCATTGCTGTCAAGTTGCTTAGTGGTTCTCAGACTGCATGCTGCAGAAAGCCCAGCCTCAAAAGCTGATCAGCAGTTCCTTAAGGAGAGAGTCAGTAATGGTGGACACTGTTTCCTGAATGACAGCTTGCCGACCTACTGCTTGCTCATCTTGCCCTGCAAGACACAGTTCCAAGAGAGGGGTGGGTGTGCTCTAGGATGCACTCAGTTCAGAGAGGTCCGACAGTTCCAAACAGCTGAAGTCTTATCTACATATTACAAATTCCAAGTGTTTGTTGGGGAACAACATAAGGACTTTGCATCAAATGTGCAACGGGATTTTTCTGCTGTCCATACATACAAACTTTGGCTCTTTTCCACTTGCTACCAAAGCTGGTGGTAAGAAGTAGCTTTAGTTTCTCCGAATTGCTGTTTTCACATTTGTAAACTACCTAATGGAGCAGCAGTTGGCTTCCTTGTTACAATGATTTATTTACATGGCTGCAATTAAGTTTCACCACAGAGCTAATAGCAGCTACACCTGTCTGTTTGCAAACACAAAAACAGCAGGTGGGAGAGGCTACAGTTTATTTCTCCCTGCCTGCTTTGGTTGCAGGCAGAAAAGAGCCAGTGTGTGGGGGGGGAGGCAGAAAACTCCAGTTTCATGGTCTGATGCAAAGTCCTTGTGTTGTTCTTCAACAAGCATGAAGAATTTGTGAATGTATAGCTTGATCCTGAGAGCATGACATGTCCCAGTATGCTCTGCGGTGCTCTGGAGTTCCCTGGCAGGTGAGTCGGTGTCAAAAGAAGGGTTCTTTGAAGGAAGAAGGTCTAAACAGCCACCACATATTTTTTGTTTTAATCAACACGAAAAAGGATTGAAATCGGCATGTCCCATGTGATAGGCTACACCACCAAGGAAGAAAGGGCTGCCTCAAACTGATTTAAATCTAATTTCCCATTTGTACTCCAGGTATTTCTTTTTTAAAAAAGTATGCACTGTAATTTGATCTAAACATTACAACGTGTTCATTTTGAGGCAAAGAAGAGTGTTTGTGCTACTTGGGAGGATATAACTTAACTGAAGAACAATAGCTTGGGTCCAACAGAGCATTTCCACCGACAGAATGATTTCTGCGACTTTCTTACCCTCCCCCGCTTCCACTGCAGCCTTAAATGCCTACTGAAATGCTGCTCCCACAAACAGCATTTTGTGGGTTGGGAGAGGCAAGAAAGTCATTCTCCATGGGTGGAGATCATTCCATCTGGAGAACACTCCATCAGATGCAAGCTGGTATGTACCTAAGCAACATCACCAAGTAAGACTATTCACTTGTACAGCAGGTGCCTAGAAGTTTCTGGAAACAAAGGCAGGCTATCACTGGGCTTTCTGTGCATTTCCATGTGAAGGGAAACAAGTGTTTATGGGCTCAGAGTCGAAACATCAATTTGAGAACTGGGTAAATTACAGAATCAGCTCATTGTCTTTTAGATGTCAGTGAAAAAAACTGGCATTAATCTTGAACTCAGTATACTGAAAACAATTTCTCTTGTCATAGGACAATTTATTGTATGTTATTTTCAAAATCTTAAGGCACTGCAAAGAAGGGGGGTTTTCCCCTATAGAAAACCTTTAATAAAAACATGGATTGTGTTACATAAATTTGCAGTGGACTCAACCTTTCACATTACATGAGATTTTATGGTTTCTTTGTCAAAATAGAGTGGTTTCATTTAAAATTCCCAGTGTTTAGAAACAGACTTAATTACATTTTCATTTATTTTTATTTATGTCAAACATTTTTCTCCTGCCATTCAGTCTTATATGGCTCTTAAGGCAGTTTACAACATCATACATAAGCTCAGTCAAGTCGGTCCCAACACTAACAAAAATGGTCAGTTAATAAACATGTAACATTAGAGGACTAGCAAATGCTTTTAAGCAAATGAAGCTGACTCATACTGAGTCATTGGTCTATCAGGGCCAGTATTTTCTACTCTGACTGGCAGCAGCTCTCCAGGGTCTCAGGCAGAGGTCTTTGATATCACCTCTTACCTGATCTTTTTAAATTGGAGATGCCAGGGATTGAACTTTGGACCACTTTCTTCATGCAAAGCAGATGCTCTACCACTGAGCCATGGCCCCTCCCTATTTATCTGTTGAAGAATTTATATGAATAACTCCCAGGGACAATGCTGAGTTTTTATGGAGGATCTCCCAAGTCTTCACAAGACTCCTTAATCCACATTTTGCAAAATCCACATTTGGTGCCATTAAATCCTGTCATGTTTAAACAATTGCAAAACAAGACTAAGAAATTCAAGCAGGGTGGCTCCTGATTTCAGGCTAAACTGAACACAAAATACAAGGGTAAGCTGGATGCTGACATAGAGATCCTCATCAGCAGATGAAGGTGATGATGGAAAAGGAACTGCAGAACTTTTCCCCTGATCTCTTTGGATTGTGTTACCATTTGGGTACATGGGATCCTCCTGGAGGACAGATCTGTCAATGAAACATCCCCGAACAGAGATAAAATGTCTTAAGTTCCAGATGGTGGGGACAGGGGATAGCTATAGCTTCATACTCTGCTTTCGAGCACTCAGAATGCTCCAGGTGGCCACTGTTGGATCCAGCAAATATGTTTCTGTTGGTCCTAATAATGGAATCCATCTACTGTTAGTTGTTGGTTTCCCCCCCCCTCTGACTAGTATGAATACCTGTCTGTTCAAGGGAAGACTAAATTTAGCCATCCTAGAACTGGAAGAAGATTTCGTTTGTGGAGAAAATGGGCTGTCCAGCCTCTAGGTAGCGCTACCCAGTTTGGTATCTACCGACTCTTCATCTAAAGTGCCGATTAAAATTAATATTCCGTTTCGATTAAAATTAATATCCAGCTTTGTGAATATTAGGATTCCCCTGTTTTCCTCCTGCTACCAGTTTTACAAGGAGCCCAGGAGTTCCAGTGGCTACTGGAGACTTATCTGAATTACTGCTGGTGTTTGTATTTTCAGAGGCAGAACAGCCAATGCATCTTTGTACCTATAGCCTTTGGGGCAACCTGAGATCATGTTGGCATCTAGCACAGTCTCACATCTGCATCACACCCCTCTGCTGTTTTCCATTTTAAGCATTACAGCACTGCAGAATTGAATCTTCCCATCGTGTCCAAATACTTCTAGTAATTAATTAGTAGCATGTTCTGGGGGTTTTTAAGTGGTTCTTGTGGGAATGACTTCCAGGTTAATGTGCATTTCTGCCCTGGCTGGAATCACTGGCTGAGTTACGTGCCAACCAGGGCCCTGTCAGAAATTGTGCCCTGCGTCTGTCTCTTATGGGAGATCTGGGCCAGTGGAGAAAGGGCCCAGGGTCCTCCTACTTCCAGCCCACTGCTCTGCCATCTTCTAACAATGCTGTTTTCCTCTCACCCATAGCTATATGTGAGGGAAATTTCACCTGCAAGGAGAATGAGGTTTGTGTGAGACCCAACGAGTGTCGTTGTCGCCATGGGTATTTTGGAGCCAATTGTGAAACAAGTAAGTAAAATGGACAGGATCTGTCTTCTTGCTAGGGACTTCACCTGCCATTGGGACACCCATGTTGAGGTCTGTTGTCCCCAGACCTTTCTTTTTACCAAATAGAGGTCCTGTCCTCCATTTCAGTAGTACTGTGCGTGTGCTACACCTGGGGCTCTTTTTGTAGCAGGAACTCCTTTGCATATTAGGCGACACACCCCTAATGTAGCCAGTCCTCCAAGAGCTTACAGTAGCCCCTGTAAGAAGAGCTCTGTAAGCTCTTGGAGGATTGGCTACATTAGGGGTGTGCCGCCTAATATGCAAAGGAGTTCCTGCTACAAAAAGAGCTCCGGGACTCACACCCTCGAGTGCCCTGACCCCAGAGAAGGAGAGGGAGAGCTGGCCCGGCGCTTTGGAAAGCACTCTGACCTTGGGGGAGAAGAGGGAGAGCAGGGTGCTGTCCAAAGGAGACATCAGCACAGCTACAAGGTCGAAGGAAAAGCAATGCACACTGGCAGGGGCAGCTTGAGGAACAGTGCTAGCCCAGGCAGTGCTAGCTCCCTGTGGAGTAAAGGCCTCCTCTGGTGTAATAGTCTCCTTGGGAGAAGAGTCTTCCTCAGGAGTAAGCTAAGGCAGTCTGGAGTGGGGGAGTGCTCAGGAGAAGGGGCATAAAAGACCCCAACAGGAGGCAGTGAGGGAGGAAACAGCTGGCAAGTGCAGAAAGGAGGCTGGGAAGGAGGGTATCCGATAAGGCCTGGAAACCCTACAGTTTGGAGAAGCTAGAACCTCACTGGGACTTAGCATTTCTGCCCAGGGGTAGAGTGGGTGGCACCTCCTGGGATACTGATGGGCCAGGCACCTCAGGTCTTAATCCCAATGCTGCCTGAAGCTATCCTGGAACCTGGGTTGAAGCAGTTTATTATTTATTTACAAAATTTATATCCCGCCTTTCTGCCCTTACAAGGGCCACCAAAGCAGCTAATAATTTAAGACGTACATGATAAAATCACATTTTAAAACCGTTAAAATCAACTCCCCTCCCAAACAAAACCTCATTAAAAGAATTAAAAAGCAGAGTTAAGAGGTGATAATTGGAGAGTTGGCCTCCTGTCTGGACTGGAACAGTTAATAGCACGAGCTGGCTGTTACACAGGATGGAGCCAGTCAAGTGGCATCCCAGCAATACCCTGCCATCGCGCATCTGTCCTCATGCCATCTGTCAACACACACAAAGGCCCAAGTATCAAGAGAGTAATCGCAGGGGTATCTTTGAGAGCAACGTTCAGAGGAGAAGTTTTGGGGAGCAAATTCTTCTTTTGTGCTGTACTACTAATTGTCTCTTGGTGCTGTCTGGTTCTGCCTGCAGAGTGTCCCCGCCAGTTCTGGGGCCCCGACTGCAAGGAGATGTGCCGGTGCCACCCTAATGGGCAGTGTGAAGACGTGACGGGGCAGTGCACATGCAATGCCAACCGCTGGGGTCCAAAGTGCGAGAACCCTTGCTTGTGCAAGCATGGGAAGTGCGACCAGAAGATGGGCAAGTGCACCTGCGAGCCCAGCTGGTGGGGCCCCCAGTGTTCCAGCGCTTGCTACTGCAGCCTCAACTCTCAGTGTGACCAGCAGACGGGGACCTGTATCTGTCAGCCTGGCTGGTGGGGCCGCAGCTGCAACAACCAGTGTGCTTGCAGCAACTCTCCGTGTGAGCAGTTCACTGGGCGCTGCCAATGTCGTGGAAGGACCTTTGGCCCTCGGTGTGACCGCTACTGCCAGTGCCACATGGGCAGATGCAACCAGCTTGATGGGACATGCACCTGTGACCCGGGCTACCGTGGCAAGTTCTGCCGAGAACCATGTCCAGCTGGCTTCTATGGACAAGGCTGCAGGAGACGGTAAGGAAGGTGTTTGGGAAATGAAGTAAGCTTGACATTTTGGGTGCCTTTTTTCCCTTTTTGATAAGGGCAAACCTTTCATCTGTATTAATTTAATTTTTATTGGTCACCCTGTGAATTTCAATGGCAGATAGGGTTGCCAAGTCCAGGCTGGGAAATACCTGGAGATTTTGTGCCCTAGGTGGGGCTACCTTCTGGCGCCCCTCCCCTGCCACCAGGGTTCCCCAGGGTGAGGGAGGGCTCCCCTCCTCCTCCCCCTTCCCCCTCTCGCCCGCCCCCAGGGCATGATGGCCTCACTATTGTGTTTTGCTGTACCAAAAAATATGCCTGAAAGCATCACTAAGGAAAACTGTAGCAGAAGTGGCTGCCCTATTACACATGGTCCAGAACTATGGCTGAGGGTCATCTGGGGGTAAGGCCAGCCCTGAGGGTGTTCATGCTACAGGCTTGCAGTTAGCTAACTCAGGAAGAAAGGAGGGGGGTTGTGGCTTTGGCTCCTTGGCTGGGCTGCTGAAAGACCTGTGCCCATTTCCATGGCTTTTATAGGTGTGGCCAGTGCAAGGGGCTGCAGCCATGCACAATTGTGGATGGCCTCTGCCTGGCGTGTGAAGCAGGTTGGAACGGAACCAAGTGTGACCAGGTGTGTGCCCCGGGTTTCTACGGAGAAGGCTGTGAGCAGATCTGCCCTTCATGTAAGGATGGCCACACTTGCAACCATATCAATGGCAAGTGTTCACTCTGCAATCCTGGCTGGATTGGAGACAGGTAAGTCCAGGAATGGAGAAGGCTTGGGCGTTGTATGACAGTACTGAGAATCAGGGCCAGCCCTGTTTCAGTCTAGACCTGGAGGGTGCCTCTTTGAGCCCAGGGTCTGTGAAGTTAGCAGCTGTTCATAAAAGCCAAAGTCTTTTGGGAAGATCCTTCTGTGTTGTCCAAGCTCCTGGCGTCAAGATCAAAACTTTTCAGTCCAAAGGCTTCAAGGGCTTCATAATGCCTGCCAGTTGCAGGGGCTGATATTGCACACTCCCCCATTCCTTTCTGGGCCTGAGTGCACACACAGTCCCAGGTGTGGTTTGATCTCAGCCCAGGCCCATGAAGTTTATGATTCAAGCCTCTGAATTCCCAGTGTTGAGGAGTCTTCTGTGTTGGACTGGTTAAATCCAAACAGGTGACTGCAAGTCCATCTTCTTTCCTTTTGCCTTAACCTCTCTCATCCAAAAGTACTTCTGCCCACAGAACATAAATCTCCTTCCATCTGCTAGATTTCTTTTCGTTCATGGTGGAGGTGATTGCTGGACATATAAAATAGATCTGCAGTTGCTGGACAGGCCAGTGCGAGGTGCTTGGGCACTGGGAAATCTTCATGTCCTGGTGAAGATGCTTCAAGCTGCAGGGCCTTCCCAGTTCTCAAGCCATTCACACATTTAATCTGTACCTAGCAACACATTAGTACCCAGGACCGGGGGTGGGGTCAAGGACTGAATGCACTAAGCCTGAATATCTCTCGACATTTGTGATTGAACCTACTGGCTCCACCTCCTCAGGTGAGGCACACACCTTTGGGTCAACATGCTCCTGCTCTTGCTCTAGATGCTGAGCCTGTGCACCATGTGTTGCATGTACAGGGCTACAGTGTGTGCAAGGAATGGGATGTGCAAACTCCACACTTGTTCCATCTCGAGAGAGGCATTTAGGTCACTGTGTTTGACAACCATGGCTGTGAGCTATCTCACCTCCCCGGTGAAGTCACCCAGTGGCTTGAGGCAAGCCAAAAAGGGCCAGTTCATGCTTTCAGCAGCATAGTGTGGAAGTTTTCCTTTCCTTCAGGTTGGAGGTGGGGCACTGCATAGTGGACTACCCCATTACCACCACCTTTCTGCCTTTTTGGAAAGAAGGAACTTTCTCTACCCTTTTCCTTCCCAATATATTTTTCATGTGCCAGGAGAGTTTTCTGTTTTGTTTCTTAATGGGAGAGCATTGAAACTTTCCACATAGACCTGCAGCCCAGTTAACGTGAGAAAGGCCAGGATCAACCTTATTCTGTCATTGTGCAAAATGTGTTTACACTGTCCCTTATGAGAGAGCCGTGGTTTGTTAAAGGACACATTGGCTTATGTTACTCTTATGCCTTCACAATTGATGCAATCCTGCATTAATATTGATTATGGAGATTGTTGGAACACTGGGTACTTCCCTAGAAGAGGTCCTTCACTTGGAGTCAGTTTTGCGCAGTGCCCACAGGTGTTTCAGGAACTTGTCAGGTTACTTAAGACACTTGTATTTGCAGTGTGGATACCATGGAACCGTGTACCCACTGTGGTTCCACAGGCAGGAGTCCACTGGCTATGCCTACTTCTTTTTGGTTCCAACTTGTTGTCCAATACAGCAGAAAATTGACTTTTTACTTGCATGCAGGGCAAAGTCAGTCACTGATGGAGAAGCAGCTCATTTAGCAGAAAGATTTAGACAAATTTGTCTCAGCAGTGCACTTAGTAGACTGAGGATAATTGAGTGCCATGCTGGTCTGCTCTTTCTGCTTCCTCAAATCACCATTCTCCCATCTGTTTTGGCCTTTCTCTAGGTGTGAGACCAAGTGCCGCAATGGGACATACGGTGAGAATTGCGCATTTGTCTGCAGTGACTGTTTCAACGGCGAATGTCACTTCGAAACAGGAAGATGCCTCTGCAGGGCAGGGTTTTATGGGACTTCGTAAGTGATTTGTACTTGGGATCAGTGTCCCCCCTTTTACACCAACTTGCTTCAGAGAGGGCCAGTCCACATGTTACAAAGGCCACCATGAAGACATGCACCTAGAGGTCCATGCTGGGAACTCAAGTCCCAGGGATGCAGCAGCACAATTTTGATTGGGCCCACAGCATGTGGGTTGTGGGAAATTAAGCCTTTCCCCAAACCTGCACAGTTCTAATTGCCCAATCAGGGAATTATAAACATGTAGCTCAGTAAATATTAGGTCCACAACGAGGGGAATAGCAGCTCCCTGGACTGTTTCAGGTTGAGAAAATGGTGCCGGGGTGGGGGTAGCCCTTAAGCCCCTCTTCCCATATGATGTGGCCCCAATCCAAATTGGGTCTGCACAACCTCAGGGATTCAGTTCCAGACATGGGACTCTCAGCGTATGTCTACACCGAAATGCCAATCACCCCGCCGCAAGATAGAAAAATGAATGCTGATTGCATTATGGCTGTGGTGGGGATCTTTTGGCTAGCACACCTTGTGTCACCAAGATACATTTATTTCCCCCCTATCAATGAAGTAGTTTTGCAATTTTTTTAAAAAAGTTAAGGTTAATACCTCAAGGGTTCCTGCTCAATCCCACATTTTTACTCCACGGTGTAAAGATTTAAAAAAAACAAACTCAGTAAAATAGTACCCTCTGCCTCTTCAGCACTATAGTAACCTGCCAAAAGCTGGAGGAACGTAGAGGAAGGGCCCCTTACACTGGAGAAAGGCTCTTTAAGTTGGAGGAAGGCTTCAAACTTAGTGGAGTGGTAGGACACAGGATCTCTGTTAATTTTTTTAAAAGGCAAGGTTTTATTGCAATAGAAAGTCTAGCAGCCCTGAAGCAAGGCCTAGCTGTATTATGCTGATCATTTTACCTGAAGCTTGATCCAGGCTATAGTAATTGTGTTGGTTTGGGGAAACTTGCTCTTGGAACTCATCCTGATGTTACATCCCTATTCATTTTATCAATAGAACTGAATCATGCGTCTTAGGAATTAATCACCACTTGCTTATTCAACTCTGGTGTGTGATTGGGCAAGGCACCATCTTCCAGCAAATAACTGGCATATTTTTTCCGCAAAGCAAGCAGATTTTTGCTGTCTGGAAGCGTGTCTGGGATATAGACATGTATTGCTTTCTGTGCAAAAAGGAATCCAGCTACTTCTTCTTTTGCTGTCTGAATGTAACATCCTTATATCAATGTTACAACATCCAGACAGAAGCAACTTATGTCATTGCCTGCTACGAAGCAGATCATTGTGCTAGACAGCAAACATTTAAAACGGCTGCCATTTAATGAAGTTGTTAAGCCCCTAACTGCTGTGAATTGGCTCAAACTCTTTTCCCCAAGTCTGTATTCCAAGCTGCAGTTGGGATTTACAGAGAAGAAGAGTGAGGAAGGGTATCTGGGTTAATTGATGCTTGAGTTCAGCAGCATCAGTGGGGTGAAAGGGAAGCCTGTGTTCTGTTTCCACAGGAGGAGCATTCCCTTAAGCACAGGTGGGTTATTTGTATCAGGCTTTCTTTTAACTGCAGCTCGTGTATCTGAAGGCCAGTTCACATGACCCACTTGACACAGAGAGTGTGTGAGTTGCGTGGGTTTGGGCTGGGTTCTCTTTTTGGTGAAGCAGTTGTGTGGCTTGTGATATCTTTCAGAGTGTTTTGGAAGGGAATTGGGGTAGGGAAAGGGGAAGTAAAGACAGATGTATCATTGTAAATGTGGCAGAAGCAGTTTTGCTGCTCCCTAAACAAGAAGACATTTCGCAGTTCAAAAGAGCTCTAGTTTCCAGTATATCAGAGAAAATCTAGCTGTGGAAGGGTACCTATTGCACGGTGTCTAAGATGTCACTAACCCATCTGATCCCTGCTGTAATTCTCAGAGCGGTTTTGCACTTTAAAATGCAAAAGGATGAATTTTTTATCCCCTCCAGTGCTTTTGCACAGCTCCTTTTCAGCTCATGCAGGATACCCCCCCTTCCCCCAATCCAGGGAGCACCACTTGGATTTCCTTATTGGGTGTCAACGTATCCTGAACCCCACCTTGCACATGTCAGTTACAGTAGCAGGGCAGATTGAAAAGTCAGCCACAGTAAAAGGGCTTTGTCCGCAGATGGAAACCCCTGAAGGCAAACTAAAAATAATGCTTGGTCAGGAGTTACTCATCTTGGTTGCTGGCTCTGAGGACAAAGTTTCTTCAAAACAACTACATGCCGCAGTTGCGTTCAAGGCAAAAAAAAAAAGAGTGGTTGTTTTTCCTCTGAAGCAGTATTTGGGGATTTCTTTGTCCATTTCATGGGAAGAAGCAAGAGTAGAATTCCTGTTTGTTTGTTTCTTTTAGGGTTGCCAGGTCCCTCCGGCCACTGGCAGGGGATGGGGGGGGTAAGGTTGCCAGAACCGAGCTGGGAAACTCCTGGAGATTTGGGAGTGGAGCCTGGGGAAGACCTAGGGACCTCAGTGGGGTTCAGTGGCACAGAGTCCAACCTCCAAGGCATCCATTTTCTCCAGGGGAACTGATCTCTGTAGTCTGGATTTGCGCAGTAATTCTAGGGGATCGCCAGATCCCACTTGGAAGCTGGCATCTCTAGTGGTTTGGGGGTTTTATTTTCCATCATCGACGCTACAGAACAGATTTGCCGTGCTGGAGATAGCTTATCTTCGCATCATGCAGCAATTTGAGTGATCAGGAGTTGTACCTAGGAATGGGGTGCTGATCGTATTAAAGTAAAAAGAGAAAGCATGTTTTAGACAAACCCCCAAAGAGTTTCCTCCAAGTGGGGTTTTGGTTCAGAGCCAGCCCTTGAATGAGGAAGATTTGAAACAGCTGCTTCAGGCAGCAGATTTTAGGTGCTTTTGAAGGGCAGCAGTGTATCAGTTTACTTAATATCTTTTTTTTTTGGTAGCTTTGTTCCCAGTCAGGGCCCAGTCCTGTATAACAACTGTACAAGAAGGTCAGACCAGAACCAACAGGTTGAAATTAAATCAAAAGAGTTTCTGGCTAAACATTAGGAAGAACTTCCTGACAGGGCAGTTCCCCACTGGAACAGGCTCCCTCGGGAGGTGGTGCACTGTCGTTCTTTGGAGGTTTTCAAACAGGGGCTAGATGGCCATCTGACAGCAATGCTGATTCTGTGAACTTAGGCAAATTGCAAGAAGGGAGGACAGGAAGGGTTGCATCAGTGCTTAGTTCTTGTGGCCCTTCCTTCGCATGCAGGGAAGTGCTGATTGCCATTTTGGGGTCAGGAAGCAGTCTCCAGACCAGTTTGGTCAGGGATCCTGGAGGGGTGGAGGTTTTGACCCTCTTCTGGGTACAGAGCAGGGGTCACTGGGGGTGAGGGAGAGGCATTTGTGAATTTCCTGCCTTGTGCAGGCGGTTGGACTAGATGACCCTGGAGGTTCCTTCCAACTCTATGAAACTATGATTCTAACTTCAGGGCTTTCTTATTTTGCCAATATTATTGTTAGGGTTGCCGCTGAAGCAGGTTGCAACCAGAGAGGTGGTCTTCAAGTGGTGGGTCCTGAACTAACAGTGGACCATGCCTCCAGCTAAGGGAAGGGCTAACACCATTAATGTTACAGACACTTTCTTTTTAAAAGATGGCAGAAGAAAGAGAAATAAGGGTGGGGGAGATGGACACCTCCAGTAATAATGTAAAACAAAATTAAAGATTGGATTCAGAAGGCTGAAGACGAGTGGGTTAGGACGTTACCATTTGGTATCCGGTTGGCAGCCCACGAAGGAATTGATATGATGGGGATATCTGTCCTTCTCCCCCCATATGCACTAAAGGGTTCAAGACTGGGACAGTAGGGGTGTGCAGTCAGATACTGCCGATCCAGTAAGATACCTGATGTTTTGTGCATCAGATCCAGTTGAACAATAGCCATACCATTCCTGCCCTCTGACACAATTCCACTCTGAATAATATTGGGATCGAATCCTGTCAGGAAGGCAAGAGTAGCTAGGGAGGAGGGAGTACTCTCCAGTTGGTTGTTGGCATATCTGTCTCTCAAACTTTGGCCCCAGTCACACTGGAGGATTTGCCCCGTGAAATGGACGGGTTGAGGGTGCATCAAATGGGCGCAATCATACGGCAACATCTGGGAAGCGTAGCACACCTGTCACCAACCCGTACTGTTGGCCCGAAGAAGTGGATTTTAAAAGTACCAGCAAAAGGGTAGTAGCAACCGGAAAATGTGGGTCGCAAGTGAGCATCAGATCGCAGAAGCAAAGTTAATCCGGCACATCCAGCATGTGCATGTGTCCCATTGCACCAGATGTGTTTTTTCCAAGCCTCCACAGTATGCGGAGAAATGTAAGAGTGCACATGCGCAAGACCCTTTGATGCGCTTCAACATCGCCATGTGATCGCCAGCTATCGGCGTCTGCGCAGCATCTTGGGGACCCATCTGATCGCACTATCACGCATCTTTTTGCTCCGGCTCTAATTTGCCTCCCTTCAGTGGCGCAATATCCTGCTCGTGTGACCGGGACCTTTAAAATGCCGTTAATTTCAGTGGCCAGGCCATGTCTACTAGCCATTATATAGATTGCTCTTCAGCTTGTCACAGTTTTGTTGTTCAGTTGCACAGTTGAGTCTGACTCTTCGCTACTCCACAGACCACATCTTGCCAGGCCCTCCTGTCATCCGCTATCTTCTGGTGTTTGCTTAATTCCATGTTCGTTGCATCAATAACACTGTCTAACCATCTCATCCTTTGCCGTCCCCTTCTTCTGTTATCTTCAATCTTTCCCAGCATCTGGGTCTTCTCCAGTGAGTGCTCCCTTCTCATTTGGTGGCCAAAGTATTTCAGCTTCAACTTCAGTATCTGGCCTTCCAGGGAATAGTCAGGGTTGATTTCCTTTAGGATTGACTGATTTGATCTCCGTGCAGTCCAAGGGACTCTCAAGAGTTACATGGGCATTTAAAATTACATTTAAAAGTACATGGGCATTTAAAATTGAAACTCACTCCACCAGACATGTGTCCTTTGACCCAATCCTCACCATCTGGCTGGCCCTCTTTGGCTACTGTTCACCAAATTGCTCTATTATTTAATAAAGATGGTGAATTATAATTATTGATATGAAATTGGCTTAACTATAGGATCTGAACTGTGTATACCAGAGTTAGAATTCCCAAGAACTCAGGAATAGATACAGAAACTGGGTGGCTAAAATAATGATTTCTTTACTAAACATTCTCAAGCATACAAACAATATTCAAACATTCACACACACAATATAGAGCTAAGGAAGCAGAGTTTATAGAGAGGTTATACAACCTGTCCAGATGTGCAGAGGTCCATGAAGAAAGGATTGTGGCCTAAACTCAGAGAGTTTAGGGGTGGACTGCCATTTTGGATCATGGCAGAAACACACAGTCTAAGACCATGTGTGTGCTGGGATATAGGCATTGGTAAAGAATGCAGACCATTGGGCGACCCTGGGGGCTGGTATCAGGTGAGAACAGTAGATTACCTAGACCAATGATCTGTGAATTTAGGCAGAGTCACAGGGGTGTGTGGCATCTGGATGGGCAAGGCCTAGATGTGACCAACGAGCTTCCAGAGAGGCACGGTATGGATTTAACAATAGAAATCAGGTGTTGGGTAGCTAATTAAATGGATTATAGGACTTACTAATGGTCCTGGCCAGGGTAGACAAAAGGTAGTAGACAGTCCCTGATTAGTGTCAGGAAGGATTGCTACACATTTGAATGATTGATTGGTTTATCCCGGTATCTTGAGGGACAGAGCAGGAAAGACAAAGAATTCAGACAAAGAATTACTGGAGACAGAGTTATCTGCCAGGTGGCCTCTGAAAAGATTTTAGAAACGTAGATACTTTACCTGATGGAATCCATTGTTATTCCATAAACATAATCTCTGCTGGGTGGAGGGGAAGACTGGAGACTTGTTCTGAGGTCACCTTATGAAACCTGAAAATGGAGAGCCCCTTTTCAAAGCTATGGCTAGCTGTGTTTCAGAACCAGGAGTGCCTTCTTTCAACTGAGTTTTGTGGTCTCTGGGTCAGGTTGGAAAGTGGAGTGCCCCTGCTTTACGGCTACCCAAGAGTAAAAGCAGTGCCTCTGGCAACACTACCATGCTGGTAGTCAAGTAGCCACTCAAATTACTGTTTGAGACAAGAAGCTAGGACCCCTGAGGAATCATGGAAAGGATAAATAAAAGGGAACCTCCATTCCATCAGCATGATAGCACGAAACTAATGAGTTGCTTCTTGCTCACCCAGTCTTGAAACTCAGCAGTCTAGAGCTGTAGTGCAATTGCCCTAGAAGATGCTGACCACTGAGATTTTTGCTACATGAGTAGGAAACTGAGAGAAAGAACAAACGTAGATGTGAGGATGCCCTCATGTCCATCACAAGGACGATGACACCATTTTAAAGCAGGGGGGCATGCAGCCATTTGGAACAAGAGTGAGACGCAAGAGTCTGCTGTGTGGGGTTGCCAAGTACTTACCACATTTCAGCGGGGGAGAGATGGTTCCTAGCCTGAACAGTCCCGCGCGTAGCACACACCTGTGCCACAATGATGTTGCCCAGATGTGGTGTCAGCACGCTGGGCACGTCGCCAGGCAATGCTCTGGCAATTGGGCTGAAAATTGGTCCAATTGCCAGAGCGTCGCCCAGCAACTTGCCCAGTGTGCTGACGTCACGTCTGGGTGACATCATTGTGGCACGCACGTGTGCTACACGCGAGACTGTTCCAGCCAGGAACCATCTCTCCCCTGCTGAAATGCGGTAAGTACTTGGCAACCCTACTGCTGTGGCAAGCCTGCGTCTGCCTTCCCTCCCTCTGTCAAGGGGGTGGGACTAGGCCCTCTTCCTCCTTCCCTTTCTGTTGGGAGGCATGGTTGTAGGGGGGCAGGGGGTGTGGCCCTTTTTCAAGGCCATTGCTGCTTCCCAATCTGCTTGTGCGAGGGGGCATGACACCACAGCAAGCAAGCCCCAGTGAGGGAAACATGAGTGGGGAAGGCTTCCCCACATTGTGGCGGGGATGAGTAGGGCAGTGGCTTCTCCACAGTGTGGTGGGGGAAGAGCGGGTGGGTGGCTTCCCCACAGCACGGGGACGGGCCGCAAAGTCATTTGCCTAGAGTGCCAACATTTCTTAGGCTGGCCCTGTTCCTCCATCTGTTTTCCACACACACCCTTAACTGACACTCAACCATCCTCAATATTCTGTGGCTGCTGAAGGGCAGTGAGCATGCTCAGTGTTTGCTGGACTGTTTGAGGGGAGGGAAGTGATTTTTTTTTCTTTTAAAATCCAACCAGTATTGTTCTGCATAGCTGGGGTAGTCCCCCAAGCTCTGACTTTGTCTGTGAGTAGTCCCGTTTCACCACTTACTGTTAGGAACAGAGACATCACGTTCACAGTCAGATAGATGGAGTGATGACAGATATCTCTAAAAAGCCTCCAAGGAAAGAGATTTCAAAATCTCTTTTGGCAGTTTATTCTGTTGGTAAAGAATAGTTTGGCAATAAATCAAGCAGCTTGAGATTTTTTTTTTAAGCTATTGGCAAATTTTGCTGAAAATGAGAAGAATCTGGGAATTGTATGGACAGGGAGGTGAGGCTTCTTCTTTTAATATAAATACCAATTTTTAAACATCAAAATTGCCAGTAAATAAAAAGTTAAGCCATAGTTGTGTAGCCACCCAAAAGGAGCAAATAATGTCACCCCTAGGGCCATTTCAGGTTGGGAAAGTGGCATGGGGAGAAAGCTAAAACCCCTCCCCACATGTTGCAGGCCCAATGTAAATCAGACCCTTATTGTGCTTATAAAATTAGTTCCCAGTGGTTAACCACCTTCTGTTTAAGAAGAGGGGAAGATGGCTCAAGGTTTTTTCCCAAACCTGACATTAAAAAATGTAACATCTAGTTTGGTTTCCAGATTGTAGGGCAGAATTCCAGAGCGTGAGACTTAGGACAAACTGATCAGTGTGGGAGGGGATCATTGCTTCATCTTACGATGGTTCCTGTCACCTGATTTCTGTCAATATCGAGGAGAAGAGAAAGACAGCAATGCCTAGCAAGGGCTTTGGACCCAAGATGGCTGAGAGCCATGAGAAATGTGAAGAGCCAAAAGGAGAGTCAGTGTGGCCTAGTTAGGTTTCCAGCTTCCAGGTGATGGCTATTATTATAATATCTCCCATTGTTACAACTGATCTCCAGGTGACAGAAACCAGTTCACCTGGAGAAAATGGCTGCTTAAGAAAGTGAACTTCCCCACTGAAGCCCCTCCCCTCCCCAGCCCTCCTCAGGCTCCACCCCCAAAATCTCTAGTTACTTCCCAACCTGGAACTGACAACCCTACTTCTAGTGGTTAAGAGTGTTGGACTAGGATCTGGGAGACCTGGGTTTGAATCCCCACTTGTGCCATGGAAGCTCACTGCGTGACCTTAGGCCACTCCCGCACTCTCAGCCTAACCTACCTTACAGGGTTGTTTTGAGGACAAAATAGAGGAGAGGAGAAATTACATAGGCCACTTTGGGTCTCTATTGAGAATAAAAGCAGGGTATCCATTAAATGTGTGGGAAGCCTGGTGGCTGTGGGGCTGGACTTCTGCCAGTTCATTTTACCAAGTAGAGGTGGCTCTCACACACCCCTTCCTAACCTCCTCACCATATTCTTCTTGTAACACTGGTTGCTGGCTACAGGTTGAGGAGGCTGTCCAGTTTGAGGAGAAGAATAAGGAATGAAACATTTTGGCAGGCCACCATCTTCATGACAACCACGTTTATCACAAAACAAAATAGCCGATGCTTTTCCAAGTGGTGGTGCCGAGCTGTGTGCACTAAAGGCTTTGGTAGCAACACACACACACCCAACTCCTCCTTTACACATCAGTCCAGCCCAGGAACTTTCACAAAAGGAGACAATAGTTATTCCATTTCCTGCTGGCAAAGAGATCCTCAGATTGCAAGGATCACAGACAGAAAACAACCCCTTGCCAGGGGCTTATTAGCAGAGTTCCTCTGTTGCAACTTATCCATAAAGCAGTGATGTCTTGCCAGTTATGGGAGGGAGGGATGGGTTCCAAAGCATGAGCTGCAGCTAGAAATCTCCAGTGGCCCCTGGCTGATCTTCTAGGAGACACAAAAGGGATTCTATCAGTACTTGACTCTTGATATGCTCAAGAGCTAACTGTTAGGGTTGTTAACAAAGCCCTCTTGCACCTGAAAGCCCTGGCCAAAAACAATTACTTCTTCTCTCCTGGGGAGAAAAGTCAAGGTGTGTGAACTGATGTGGAGCCAGGGAATTTGGGGGGGGTGGGGTTTAAACCTTAGGATCCATGAACATTGGTGGTGTTATTTAGTCACTTTTCTGCAGGAAACCTGTGCACAAGTCAACCCAGAACACTATATAACATGCACACTGACACTGTAAAAAGCATCACATCAACCAAACTGAATACTAAAAAGCAAAAAAGAAGCAAATTGGAAGCAGTGCAATAGCAATGATGTTTTTAAAAAATCTATCAGCATCCTGGAAAACTTGCAAGAAAAAATGGGTGGATCAGTAGACGGAAATCCAAGATATCCCTAGGTGAATCTCCTTGGACCATTTCTGTTCCTGTGCATCTCAGGATAGGAGAAGACTCTGAAACCTCACCCCTTGCTTGCCAGAAGGCATACTGAACCAATGTGGCTTTGGGGGATGCACCAGGGCTTTAAAATTTCTTTGCAGGCTTAAGAGCTAGAAACTTGTAGAAGGGAAGGGTCTAAAAAGAATCTGAGCTTCTTGGGAAGTGGAAATCTGCAGGTGGAACAAAATTTAGCTCAGTTTCAACAAAGGTAGAAGCCCAAGCTTATCCTTGTGGTCTTTTTTAAAATACCCAGACAAAGCTTTCATCCATTTGTTGTTTTAAATATTTTAAACTCACCTTTTTTGGTACCTAAGTGACGGGGTGGGGGAGATCTCAATTCCAAATTGCAGTTTAAAAAATGTAAAACACAGCAACCAAGTAGTCAGAAGACAAAAGAGGATAGTATAAAGCATTCAAGAGAAACCAGCAGGATCCCACATCAGCCCAAAAAACAGACTCTGTAAAGTGCTGCCAGCGGAGCGTGCCTGCGTGCAGCTGCTGTGAGGGCCTGTGGAGTCCATGTTCTCTATGCCAACTGGCACGTGGCACCGAGGAGGCGAAGACCAGAGCCAAAGAGATGTGTTGGATGTCCGCGAGGCATGCAAATGTCTGGATTCCTGGGGGACTCAAATGGCTAAGAAGCAGCTGCTTGAGGCTGTCCCATCTAGTAGCTTTGCCCCCCCCCACCCCCCCCCCCGCCTCTGGGTTTCACTGAAATGGTGACTGGGACACCGCAGCTCCTGACCAGGCATGGGCCTCCAGTCTCCAGGAGCTTGATTGGTACAGTTCATTGACAAAAGCTTTAATTGGTTATTTATTTGTTCGAAAAATTTTGTGCGCTGCCTCTCCAGGGAGCTCTCTGTGCTCGAGGCAGCTTACAAAATAAAACACAAAACATCATACAAGTTACTAAAGCCCACCATTCAAAACACAGCAGCATAGAACGCAAAGCAGCTTAAAGTGGGTCTTAAACGTTCTCAGGCTAAAAACAGACTATAAAATGATACCTAAAAGTTCAGCCCCTTAGTTCAAAGCCTGAGGAAGCAGAAACGTTTGGGCTTGGTGCCTAAAAGAAAGTGGTGTAGGCAGGCCTCAAAGGGAGGGGCATTCCACAGGCAAGGTGCCACCACTGAAGAGCCCTATCTCTGGCCACGACCTACCTCATCTCCAAATACTGTGCCATGAAAGTCTCTGGCTCCATGCAACAGACCCACATTCTGCTACTTAAAAACGTTACCCACTTTGAGTGTGTTTGTGCCTCACAGAAGTTTGTCCCATGCAAGTGGTGAGGTATGCAAATGATGCTCATCTTTTGATTCCACCCAAATTAAACAAGCTGTTGTGCTTTGTGGCTGAAGAACAACCAGCTGATCAGGAAGACCCACAAATATGTGTAGTCTGTTTTAGATCTCTTAAAGGTCACCAGTTGAACATATGAAACTGCCTTACACTGAGTAATGTCCATCTAACTTGGTATTGGCAGTACCCCCCTGGTGTCTTGGACATAAAGTAGTCTTTCCTGGCCTTGCTCCCAAGGACTGTTTCTAACTAGAGAGACCAAAGATTGGACTGGAGACCTTTATGCAAAGCACCTGCTCTACCATTCAGCCTTTCCCCCAATGGACTTTGATGGGACTCAAATGCACAGCCTTTGAATTCTCAGATGAAGTTTCAAAAACACTTTCTAGGAGTCCAGTGCACCATAAAATCCTCCTCCTGCCAGCAGACCTTCTGACCTCTGAGCAACACCTCTGACCCAACCCCAAACAGCTTTTGGGATGCTGAAGTCTGCTTTTAAAAAAAAAAATGTGTGGGAGTTCATATTTGAAAGCATCCTGTCCTTAGGCAGAAAAGTCATTTATGAGCAGAACTCTCAAAAAGTGCCTTGGTCAAAGTACTGCAGTACACAAATCTTCAAATACTCTACTTTTCTTCCTAATGGCAATCCAAAGCACGACATTTTTCCCTCTTCCATTTTATCTTCACAACTACAACCATGTTGAGTGGGTTAGGCTGAGAAAAAGCAACTGCCCCGAGGTAGCCCATGAGCTTCTGTGGCAAAAACGGGATTCAAACCTGGGTTTGCCAGATCTGAATCCAACCCTCTGGCCATTTCGCCACACTGGCTGTTGGGTGGGAAGTGAGCTGATCAAAAAGCAAAATGGTAAATCATAGAAAAGGCTTTTTTGTGGGTTGGCTACTCTGTGTCCCCATCAGCACCACTGCACAGTAGAGCAGAGGAAACTCTAACCTTGTGTGCATGTGTACATATGGGAAACCATAACTCCATGTACGCAGCTGGTCACATTCCATGAGAAATCCTAGGAAATGACCTTCGCTGCCTATATTCCTGAGTGTCTCAGCTTTCTTTTTTTTCAAAAAAGGACTAATTTTTGTAAGGGCAGAAGCTTTAAAACAAACTGGCAGCTTTTGCTAAAGCTTAGAAACTGTCTTCCTTTCAATTATGGAGGGGAAAGCGTATGTGTCAGCCATTCCCTCTGGAACCTTGAGGCAACCTCAGAACCCTTACAGGTCTCTAGCCTCTTTCTCTGTTAATCTTGCCTAGTCTTGGACAGGAAAATGAAAACACAGCGCTTTCAAATTCACCTCCCCCCCAAAAAAAAAAAAAATTCCCTTCCACTCCACTTGTGCAAATTGTGGGCTACCTAGAAACCTGTGTCACTGTCTTGTTTGTGTGATTTCTTGTAGAATTTTGATGCAGTATTCTACAGTGGGCTTTTTTGGACAAAAGGAGAAACTCTCGCTCTCTACATACATAGTAGCCTCGGGATGAGCCCTGGCAGCTCCTCTTTCTCCCTTTCACCCAACCATTCTTTCCTCAGGTGCAATATGACATGCCCACCTGGTCAATACGGAGAGAACTGTGCAGAATCCTGCAGCTGCCACAAGGACTCCTGTGACCCCGTAACAGGAGACTGCCATATGGGTAAGTATCTAGCCGATCCAGGCATGTCAGTCTCTCCTTGTGCCTTCTAGGGCCCGATGTCATCTCCCCCCACCACGCTCCCAGGCTGCCACTTGCCAGCCCCGTCTTTGGATGCAGGAGTCTGGAGCATGCCATAATGAGCTTCACTTTGCACACTTTTGATTCTGTTCCAGAAGCTAACCAACGGATGGGGGTAATCGGAGCCGGGGCCCTCCTAACCTTGCTGCTGATCCTGCTTCTGTCACTTCTGTGTTGCTGTTGTGTTTGCCGCAAGAAGGACCAACCTCGGGAGTAAGTGTTAATAATGAATCCACTGTAGGTGCTAGAAGAAGCCTTGAGTGATCTTTTTTTTTTTTGCCAGGGGGGTGCATGCAAGGGCAACAGAGCCAGGCAAGACCAGGGATGGCACCAAGCTTCTGGGTGGATGGGAGTGCTGCTAGGATTCTCAGTTCTGACATTGGCCAGCTGCTTTTCATTCCAACTCTCAGTCAGAGTGAAGAGCTGTCCAACAGACTGTCAGTTATCCTCTTACAAGTGGGCGAGTGGGGACTGGTGAGGTTAAGGCTACAGGTGGCATATTTGGGGGAACATATCTTTATGTGCCATGAAGCAGCTTGCAACAGGGAGGGGTCATGGATTTATTTCTTTATTATCTGTTAGATTTCTGTCCTGCCTTTCCATTGGTATGCTCACAGTACAGAGCAGATAAAAATGACATTGAAACAGACATAATGAGAATGGTAATCCAGCTCCTTCCTCTGCAGATGGATGCTAATTGCTGTTTCTGGGTGCTGTATCCAAACTTGGGGCAGGCAGTTCCTTTGGTTCCAGTGCTGAAAAAAAATGCAACATCTACCTATGAAGATGTCAGCATGCTAGCAAATTGGGAGCAGGGGCAACAAGAGTTGTACTTGGCCAAATATACTTGGAGCAAGTCAAGCTCAGCGACTCTGCCAGGAGCATCTTTGGGACTGGAGTCAGTGGGTCTGGGAGACAGTGACGTGCATAAGCCATGGTTGTTGTCTTATCCCACACTGCTGATTCCAGCAGTGCTGCCAGAGCCTCAGGTGCTTGGATGGACATCTGGCCCTTAGTGCTGAGCAAGTTAGCCTGGTAAGCGGCTCTTGGCTTGTGTGGTAGGGATTGCCTGCCCCCAAATGAGAGACAACCTTCAGCCTTCAGTCTTACACTGTAAGAGATTACATCTGCTAGAGTAGCCAAGACATGCTAGGCAGAGGTAGAGATGAGTTTGGATGGGGTGCCAGAGTGAACAGGAAAGTTATTAAAGGCCTTTAAATATGCTTAACAAAAAAAGCCAAAGAAAGGTCAGCGTTCCAGTGGGTAGGGAGTAGCAGGAGGGAAAAGGTACACTTGGTGAATGAAGGATTTCATTCGACGGTTGTGGGAGACCTGGGGACCCATGGGAGCAAAGGCAAGGAGAAGGGGCAAGGAGAGAGAGAGGCGTGGACAGATACCAGAGCAAAAGAATGAATATAGTGAAGGTCCGTAAAAGCAGTTTGAGTGGAAGGGGAGAAGAAAGGGACAACCAATTTCAGGAACAAAGTGTGACCTAATCTCATTGTGTTTCATCGTAAGTCCCCGTCACAGAATCTGCATCCATGCTGTATCTTTTGCCAGAAGTCTAACCAAACACTCGGCTTCCTCTGCAGCACAAATCAGGACCCAGTCAACAAGAAGTCCCCAAGACGTCTTTGTGGCAGGTTCAGCCAGATCAGTATGAAACTCCCCCGGATTCCTCTTCGCCGTCAGAAATTACCCAAAGTTGTCGGTAAGATGCTTCCAATATCAGTTGAATGGTGTGTGGTACTTAAATGAGATCTCTAGCTTGGTTCCATCTTGTAAACAGCCCCAGCTCACATGATAAAACCAGCCCACACCAGTAAAACTAAATTTTGTGTCACTGCCAGTGGGCTGATTGTGAAGTATGCTGATTTATCAGTCAGATTATAGTGGGAATTCTGATCATGACAGTGCAGGCTTGGCTTTGCTTAGGTTTGTCAGGATCCTAGTTAGCAGAAAGAGCAGAAGGTGTGAGCCCTCTGTTACCATGTTCTGGCCAAGCCATAAACATTTCGTTTGCTTAACATCTGTGTGAGCTGTGTGCATAAAGACCCAGAAAGAAGGCCAGCAGGGAAAAAAATAATAGCCCATCTAGCTACTGGCAAGGCGGTGTGGTGTGGTGTGGTGTGTTGTGAGCCTGCAGGAGCACAGGAAAGGCACCAGATGGGATGTGCAAGTCAGCTTCCTATGAATCTCTGGTTTGTCATCTTTGTTTTAAAGGGGGAGAAAGTGTCTTGCTCATTTGGATGAAATTGTGTAGGCAGTGCCTGATAAAAAGGCAGAGCCGCTTTTCCAGTGATTCACTGATTTCAGAGCAGTGGCAAGTTGTGTCTTCTCTCTCCCAGCAAAACCAGAATATATTGGGGGAAAGTAACACTGGTGGAATAAATTATGGAAGTAAGAGCAATTGTGCACATTAATACAGATCATTGCCTCAAATTGCAGACTTTGTCTTTCCTTGATCTTAGAATTCAGGTTGCCTGGGCACAGATTTGTTACACGTGCCAAGGACATTCTCATCCCTGAGACTGAAGCCTAAAGTTAACCTGAAATGAGGGAGGGGGCATTTCACAAATATTTTTTCTCGTTCCCAGTCATTTTTTGCACCCTTCTGCAGAATGTCTCCATTACCAGGGCAACCAATGTAATAATCCCCCCTTCCAATCCAGCGTGTAGTTGACTAGTTGGGGCAGAACTTCGATATTGAGAGTAGTGTGGTACAGATGTCCATATGTGCCTCACACAGTGGCGATAGATGGTAAACTAAACACAGCTAACAGGATGAACCCTGTTGTTTGGAAAGCAAGGATGCCCCCTCCCATTTTTGGAGTAAGGGCAATGGCAAGACCTTCATTTCCCCTCCATGACATTGTCCCATAGTTAAATCTCATTAGCTAAATGGTACAGTTACAACGTCATATTCAGTACACAGTTGCTGATTGGCTGGGATCATTAAAGGAAAAAGCCTTTTGAAAGTTAAAATATTTCCAAGGCAGCAGCAACTACAGATTGGGGAAAACAATTATTATGGTCAGGCACAGAAGGCAGTTGGTTTCTTACAGACCGCCCCCCCCCCCAAAAAAAAAGAAGAAGAAAGAAAACCCAGCAGCTTTTGCAGGAAAGTATTAAATATGCAAAAATTTAGGCCAGCTCTCCTAGAAACCTGATCCCAGACGGTCCCATCATTTAAACGTTCAGGCTGAGCACTGCGTATTCGGCTCTGCTGAGAACTGCCTCCCACTCCATTGAGGCGGGAGCACAGTGGTACCACGCTGCCTCTGCAAGTCTGCGGCTTGAGCAGCAGAGACCATTTTCCCACTGAAATGATAACAAGGGCCGTGTTTACAGAGGCCCACTGGGCAGGGACTTTTTTCCCTGAGAATAGAGACTCTTTCTGTGAAGTGGAGCAGGCTACGGGCACCGACTGAATGGGTCTGTGTATGAGCATTTCCTGGCGCTTGCTGCCGGCCGGAGGTTTTGTATAAACAGGGGCGGTGAGAGCTCCCCCCTTGGCCCCTGTTTGCGAGAAAGCTGCTCTCTTCCCTGGAGCTGAGGGTGGGGAAGGAGGCTGCCTTGTGCAATGTGGGTTTGAACAGCTTCACTCGGGGCCTTGCAGAGAAATTCAGTTTTCTCATTCATCCACCCCCCCCCCAAATCTTTGCATAAGAATGGAAGAATTGACCCAGATGGATCACAGTGGAGCACAACAGTTGCCAGTCAGGGGTCTCTGGGAAGCTGAGGAGCAGGCCATTAAGATGATGGCTGCCCCTTGTTGCTGTGTCTCTAAATATCTTGTACTCAGGGATAGACTGCATCTATAAGTGCAGGCTTCATTTAACTATCCTGGCTTTAGCAGATCTCACCTACCTGCATTTGGGTAATCCTATTTTTAAAATGCCCTGGCTGCAGTAAGAGCGCATTGTTCTTGCCTCCCCCTCCAGCTGCAGTGGGAGCATGACTTCCTCTCTTCCCCCCCCCACTCCAACCCAAAGTACCCCCTGAAGTGAAGTGCCCTGGGGCTGCAGCAAGAGCAGGGAGACAAGAAAGCGAATCTCTGTGGACAGAAATCTTTTCAGCCACAGCAACGGTCATCTGGATCCAAGGCACAAACTCTCAGCCTAACCTCCCTCACAGGGTTATTGTGCTGATACAAATGGGGAAGAAGGAACAATATATGTCACCCTACATTCCTGGGAAGAAGAAGGGAACGATAAAAAATGTTCTGGGGCCAGAGAGAGAGCACACATCTGCTTGGCAAGCAGAAGTTTCCACGTTCTGTCCTTGGCATCTTCAAGGTAGTAGGACTGGCTGCGAAAGGGGTCTCTGCCTTAGACCTTGGAGGGAGGCAGGCAGAGTAGACAGTTCTGGGCTAGAAGGACTCAAGATGTGACAGTCTAAGGCAGCTTTCGGATGTTGTCCTCCCTCTTCTCCTCTCCTCCCTCCCTGAAAGGCCCTTGATGCAATTATCAAAGAGTTCTCTACTCGAGGACATCACTGGCAACCCCTGTCCGAGACATTAGAAAGCTAATTAACCCCGTTGCCAGTGTGTGCTCTCCTGTCTGTGCACACACACTCCAAGGCAGGCCTCGCCGCAAAGCCTCGCTCGACTGCCAGAGGGGCTGTTATTTCACTGGAATGAAATGCTTTGGTCACGGGCTCCTTTGTTTTGCTTGGCGCACAGGCCTCGCCATATGTTCTTCTTATTATCCAGTGGAGGGCCTGAGGTCTTGCACGACTGCAGTGAAAAGAGGGGAGAGGACTCAGACTGGAGCTGCTGGGAGACCCTCTCCCCACTTTTGTATTTTTAAGGAACTGATGCGAAGTAACAACCTAGTCCAGGGTTTGAAGAGTTTCTGCATATTTATGACTGCAGCAAGGATAGGCAAGACGACCTGTTCTTTATTGATGACTTTTTAAAAATGGTTTCTAGCCCTTAATGTCTGCAGTAATCAGCAGCTCCTGCTAGACGGCCAAGGAAGGGGCTGAGCTGGACCTGCAGTGATCCTTAGAGATGCGTTTCAGGACTTCTTCCTTCAAGACTGTCAGCAGCAGGCCATCCTTAAGCACAGTTACAGTTTAAGTCCATGGAAGCCAATGGGCTTAGAAGGGTGTAAGTCTGCATAGAATGGTGCTGTAAATTATGCAGATATATGTGCTCAGTGTGTATATTTCAAAGCATACATCTTGGATTATTATTTTTTTTGCACAGTTCGGCTTTTTAAAACAACAATTTAAAAATAATTTGGGGTACATGCATCCTTGATTACCATGATCCTTTTCATCCAAGTGGGTAATGGAATAGGCCGAATGCAGCCAGGGCCGCGGTCTCTTTGACAGCATTATTGACAGCCATCAGTGCTCCGTGATCACCAGGACTGGGACAAGTGCACATCTTAACGTTTGTTTGGACAGCCATATTTATGTGGGGTTTCAGTCTGAGGGGTGCATTTCCAGCAGGCTGACTGCTGCCAGTGGCCTGGGGGCAAAGGAAAAGAAGCTGCCTCAGTGTGTCAGACTTGGGCCCATCTAATCCAATGTTCTTTTTTTCAAGAGAAGATGACCTGATGCCTCAAGGCAGCCCTGGAGAGTTTGTACCTGGCATCTGGTCTTCCGTGATACATGGCCTCTGCACAGGGCAGGGTTGGAAGGCAAGTGATGCAGCTCCTCTGCTGAAGCCAGGCAGAACTGAGTCTAGTCAGTAACTGCAGGGGAGACCTTCTGGGAATCCAAAGAAACATGGGAGAAAGGTAGAATATTAACATATCAACAGCAACCAGGTTAAGAATAGAAAGTTGGCATATTATTTGGGTTAGCTCAACAAACAACAGAGCAAGAAAAACATACTTTATTTAGATTACTTAAATCCTCCCTAGAAAGCCTCCCTGAAGCAGTAAACAAATAAAAAGATACACATTTTAAACAATGCATAAACACAATAGTTTTTAAACAATTCAGCAAAACTTATCTCTTGCAATAAAACGATTCCAATACAAATGTTTAAAGCCTGTCAATAAAATCAAGTGTGTAAAACAATCATAGACATAAAAGTGGGCCATAAAAGCGTCAGAAGTTGAGAAAATAGGTCAGGATCAATACATAAAAATGCTAGCATAAATTACATCAAGCTCATATACCAGCTTGTGCACTTTGTACACCCAGTCATCTACAAATGTGCATACAAATTATCAGATACTCTTAACAGTAGCCTTCTAGAATAGCTATGTTTCTAGTCCACTATAAAAATGCAGAGGTGCTTTATGACCCAATAGTAATAAGCATGCTGAAAAACATTTAGCAGATGATATCGTTCTATAAATCACTGCAAATCAATGCACCCAATCAAGGGAATGCCAAATACCATGCAAGATGAGGTAGAAAAGGAGGACTAAGGTATTTTGCATTCTTCCTGCAGCTATCCCAACTAGAACACAGCTAGTATATATACACCTTGAAGTCAGAGATACAGTAATTTCAATCAATATAGTATTTTTTATTCCAAATCAATAAAACACTTTGTTCTACATAGTTATCACATTTAAGACAGTAATTTTTCTACAGTGCAATCCTAAGAACACTTTCCTGGGAATAAGTCTAGTTGAATAGACAAGAGTAGGATTCTTCTTACGATTGTTCTCCCACTTAACAAATTGGGGAAGGGGGTGTCTGTCCCCAGGATGGCCACAAATGGTGAAATCTGCAAATACTGGAAGGAAGGAATCTGCTGCCGGCCAGTAGCAAAACAACCAATTTTCCTGCAAAATTTAATGGTATAATAATAACAGTGATAGTGCAGTGGAAGTAAAAACAAGCTGGAGATCACATCGTATGACTGGACCGCAAACAAGTGAAATTGTGAGTCACAGATCCATGAATGGTGAGGATCTACAGCAGTCCGCTATATTTCCAAACAAAATGACAATTTCAGGTAGAAGTACTCTTCTAAACCCATTGACCTCAGTGGACTTGGAAGGGTATCACTCTGCTTAGGGGGTCACAGTTAGTCAGAGATAAAACTTCATTGTAGCTGGCAGAAAAGATGGCAGGGAGAAGACATTCCTAACTTACAAATGCCTGGATAACCACTTCTTCATTTGAATAGTGCTGGCAGATGAATTCTCCCTGCTTAGACGAAATTAACTTTTTAATCAATTGCTGTTTTGTTTGTAGTTGGACAAAGCAATTAGGACAGCAGTTTAATTTACATATATAAGATTAATTGTTGTTAATGGTGTATGTATCTGTTGGTTCACTTTACACATCTGTTTCTCTGCCTTTATCTCAATTCTGTAGTATTATGGCATCTCTTGACCCCAAACCAAGTTTATTAATTTGGAAAAAAAAATGTAGAACTGTTCTATTAACATTTTTTTCAAAATGTTCACTAATATTATGTCTTGAAGTACATCTGGAAGCATGAATGTTTCAGGATGAAGATTGCAACAGTTGATGAGAGCCAGTTTGGTGTAGTGGTTAAGAGTAGCAGACTCTAATCTGGAGAACTGGGTTCGATTCCTCACTTCCACACTCAAAGCTAGCTAGGTGACCTTAGGCAAGTCACAGCTTGCTCAGCCTAAAAGTAAGCATAACTCGCCACCTAATGGTGCCAAAAAAGAGCTACAGCTTTGGCAGCCAAACAATCCCCCCCGCCCCCGATCTCCTGGCTATTCCACACACAACACCATAGGATAATTTCAATTTTGCAACCACTGAAGGAATTGTTCAGAATGGGTTTTACCTGGAAACCTGTTGTATTTGTGGTTGTATGAGGCAGTGTATGCACTTGACATATTGTTGCATCTTGACGACATTAAATATAAATCAGTCAGCAATGTTATTTTTCTGTGCACACTTTGTTAGAGATATTTGCAGAATCTATAAATATAGCTAACAAGCTGCCTATAGACACGTCTTCCGTGAATTTTTCTAATCTTAGCATTTAAACTGAGCCAACAGAAAGAGGTTTTCTTCTCTCAGTTACAGCAGGCAGAACTGACTGGTGTACAAGCACCTGGGAGCTAAAAATAACTCCCCCACATCCCTCCCTCTCCAGTCCTGTTTCCTCTTGGCCCTGGAGCGGAGTGTGGTGTGCCTTTGCCGGAGGGAGTCCTACCCAGCTCTTCTGCTTGCCTGCCCTGGCTCTGTGGCAAGGGGACAGGTTCCTGGACAGGCAGAGCTCTTTCTGTTTTGCTGCTAAGGAAATCTGTGCATGCAGTGGCTGAGGAAGTCTTTTCATTCTGTTTGTGTGGTGGGGGGGGAGCATTTGAAAGCTCCTTTTAATCCAGCAGGAATCCCCGTGAATTGACTTTTGCAACATCTTGCTCACCTCCCACCCCAGGAAAAGGGGAAGTGAGGAGATGGTTTTTTGCTGGCTCTTCTTCTAGGCAGGAAGGAGCAAACAGAAGCCGTGTTACCCTTGGCTTTGGCAGAGCCAAAAAGGGCCTATCTAGCTGCAAGAGCCAAGATGGAGGTGCCTGTCAAAACGGCAGCTGCAGGCAAGCTGTGGCAGTTTCACAGCCTGAGCAGCTGTATGGCCTTCGCAGCTCATCT
Source organism: Gekko gecko (assembly GCA_029375565.1). NCBI lineage: Eukaryota > Metazoa > Chordata > Lepidosauria > Squamata > Gekkonidae > Gekko > Gekko gecko. Next base: position 49,812,766 of record JAPDNY010000012.1, on the reverse strand, counting down.
CGGTTGGTCACAGTGGTCCGCTCCCATTTTGCCTCCTGCAAAAGTGAGAGTGGAGAGAGCCGTCTGAGCAAGTTCTCTTTCTGGCCCCTACTTCATCTCCAGCTGTCTGGGAAGTGAGCAGTGCTACTTGCTACTACATGGAGGGCAGGCAATACCTGATGCCTTCTGTAAAGGTTGCAGTGTCCTGTTTCCACGCACAGCCCCACCTTTGGTATCTTTACACAAGGCTGGCACCCACTTTGGGGGACCTTCAGGCAAGTTACTCTAGGCATCCACTTGTTTCCCTTCTCTCTGCCTTCTCCCACACTTGCACGAACACATGAAGGTGCCTTATGCCCAGCCAAACCACTGGTCTATCAAGGTCAATGTTGGATTTTTCTGCATGGTGGTTTTTTTGTGTTTTTTGTCGGTTCTAGAGCCATACTGCTTTGGTTTATCCTGCGATTTCCACACACATTTTTGTGCCTTTAGGTTTTGCTTCGTTTTCCCCCTTTTTTGTTATTATTCCCCGGGTTTTTTCTGGTTCTTTTGAAACTACTTTTATTCTGATCTTTTTCTGGAAGCCAATTTTGAGTTGTCTTTTTGCTCGTGCATAACATTTCTGTTAGTTTTCCTTGTCCCACCCACCTCCAGCCCACTTTTTAATGATTGGAACGTTACCGTCAGGCCAGTCCTTCCCCTTCTCCTTGCCCTGAAGATGAGAGGTTTCAATTTTTATTTATTTTTAAAAAGCCCTAAAATATTGATATATTGCTATAGTATCATGATGATAGTTTAAGCAGGTTCTCTGAATTCCCAGAGTGGCGTAGTGATTAAGAGCAGCAGCCTCTAATCTGGAGAACTGGGTTCGATTCCCCACTTCACCACATGAAGCCTGCTGGGTGACCTTGGGCCAGTCACAGTTCTCTTAGAACTCTCTCAGCCCCACCTACCTCACAAGGTGCCTGTTGTGGGGGAAGGAAGGGAAGATAATTGTAAGCCGCTTTGAGACTCCTTAAAGTAGAGAAAAGTGGGGTATTAAAAAACAACTCTTCCTCATTTTAAAAAAAGAAAGTCTCTGGCTCTTTCTCTCAATGAGTTATTACAGTAAGTATAGAGGGGGATCACACTTCAGAAAGTTTGAGAACCTCTGGGTTAAGGAGCATAGACATGTCTGTTGCAATGTTTTACCACCATGGTAGCAAGAATTGGCCCTGTAATACACTGTGAAGAGTCTGTTGGGGAGGATATACAACAGTGTCCCTTTCCCCACCACCACGAAATACTGGAGTATGAAAATCATATTCTGTATTATTTTCTGGGAACCTCCATCTGCTGCAGAGCTCTGTTTTTGCAATCCAAAATACTTTATATCCTACAAGCCAGACAAACTGCAGGGCAAAATGCTGGAGGATGGGTGCTGTTGTTTCTTATTCCTGCCCAGTTTTCTGGCTTTAACTTCTTTTCCGACATGAGGGAATGAGGGCTGAGGCCTGTAAGCCCACAAGGCAGGCCATTTAGAATGTGGAGCAGGGACCATTGCTCCTGCAAGGAGGGGGGAAAGCAAGAGGCCCACAGGAAGTGGCACAGCTTTCTCACAGCCGAGGCGCTCGGCGTGATTTATTTGGCAGCGAGTCAGCCAGAACCAGATGTCTGAGTGTGGAGCAGCTACAGGAAGGACTGGATCCCTGAGGAGTCCCTCTGCACAGAAGCCCTCCTGTTCAGGGTCTTCTTGTCCCTGGGCTGCCAAAGCATGTGGCCCAGGTGCTTCTGCAGAGCATTTTGTGGCAGCCAAGGACCAAGTTAAGCATTAGGTTGCTGATCCCCCACATTGGATCTCCCAACATTTTTTAAACTGAAAGATGGCTGACTTCTTTCGAGCAGCAGGGAGAAGTGTTGTTTAACCTTTTTCTCAGTCCAGATCCTTTCCCCAATTGATATTTGCCTCATAACAGGAAATATAGATTTCCTTACCACCACCGGGGGTACACAGCTGCCAAAGGGATGGAGTTTTGTTTAGTAAAACAAAGCCAAGAAGAGGTTTTAAACACCCACTCACTTAGTCAAATGCTCTGAAGAAGTTAGCTGGCCCCTCGGGTGTCATTTCAGTTACCGTCTGTGTCTGCATTGTGAGGTTCAGCCACGGACCTGCGGTTGGCCCTGACACCTGATTTTACCGAGTGCTGTTAGATTTGAGTCCAGGAGCACTGTAGAGACCAGCAAGAGTTTTAGGGTAGATCAGACTGGGCAGCTGTGTTAGTCTGAAGCAACAGAACAAAGTCTGAGTCCAGGGGCACCTTTCAGACCAATGAAGTTTTATTCAAGGTGTGAGCTTTCTTGTGTGCACACACACTTTGTCAGACGATGAAATGGAGTTACGCATCATAGTTGTATAATATATAGGGGTGTCTTGTTAAATTAGCATGCAAAATAGTGGAGATTTTTTTTAACAGATCGAAAGAATGACAAGCTGGGTTTCTGGTTATCCTCTGTTTGGGTTCAACGGGGGCGGGGACATCATAGGTAATAAATATGTCAGAACTGGAGATTGATGTGTCCTAAATTGTGGCAATCCCATCCTTCGACCCCATCCATCTTCTTTCTAGCATGGAGGCAAACTCTACAGCATATTGGCTGTGAATTTTCCTTGTCCCCAAAACAGAGAACTACATTTGAATCTACCATTCCAAATTACATTACATATTCAATTATATTCTTAATTGTTAAGATAAGTAATTACATTTTGCTTCACTGAAACATGGAGTTAACTGACAGAATCCTTTTCCTGGGGTACAGTGTTATGTCAGAGATCAACAAGATATTGCATTGTATTACAATCACTATTATAATATACTATTTCCAAAAAAAAAAAGAAAAGAAAAACATCAAAATATAGGGAATATATAGCCCTTCTTGGTGAAAATACATATGTGAGGATTGAATAAGTTAGCATATGTAATGGGACATAAGCCAATATCCCTGTTAAGTCCTGGTGAGGTGTTTGCTCCAAGTGTTGTTGTTGTTGTTCAGTCACACAGTCGAGTCCGACTCTTCACGACCCCGTGGACCAGATCACGCCAGGCCCTCCTGTCTTCTGCCATCCTCTGAAGTTTGCTCAATTTCATGTTTGTTGCATCGGTGACACTGTCTAACCATTTCATCCTTTGCCATCCCCTTCTTCTTTGACCTTCAGTCTTTCCCAGCATCAGGGTCTTCTCCAGTGAGTGCTCCCTTCTCATTTGGTGGCCAAAGTATTTGAGCTTCAACTTCAGTATCTGGCCTTCCAGGGAACAGTCAGGGTTCATTTCTCCTAGGATTGATTGATTTGATCTCCTTGCAGTCCAAGGAACTCTCAAGAGTCTTCTCCAGCACCATAATTCGAAAGAATCTATTCTTCAGCACTCAGCCTTCCTTATAGTCCAGCTCTCACAGCCATACATTACTACTGGGAATACCATTGCTTTGACCATACGGACTTTTGTTGGCAGGGTGATGTCTCTACTTTTTATCATGCTGTTTAGGTTTGTCATCGCTTTCCTCCCCAGGAGCAGGCGTCTTTTAATTTCATGGCTGCGGTCACAGTCTGCAGTGATCTTGGATCCCAGGAACGTGAAGTCTGTCACTACTTCCACAACCTCCCCTTCTGTTTGCCAAAGAGTGATGGGGCCGGATGCCATGATCTTAGTTTTTTTTATGTTGAATTTCAGGCCAATTTTTGTACTCTCCTCTTTCATCTTGAGCAAGAGGCTCTTGAGGTCCTCTTCACTTTCTGCCATTAGAGTGGTATCGTCTGCATATCTAAGGTTGTTGATCTTTTTCCCAGCAATCTTAATTCTGGCTTGTGATTCATCCAGGTCAGCATTTTGCATGATGTACTCTGCATATAAATTAAATAAACAAGGTGACAATATACATCCTTGTCGTAGTCCTTTTCCTATGCTAAACCAATCAGTTGTTCCATATCCTGTTCTAACTGTCGCTTCTTGACACTTATACAGGTTTCTCAAGAGACATGTGAGGTGGTCTGGTACTCCCATCTCTTTAAGGACCTGCCATAGTTTGTTGTGATCCACACAATCAAAGGCTTTAGCATAGTCAATGAAGCAGAAGTAGATGTTCTCTTGCTTTCTCCATAATCCAGCGAGTGTTGGCAGTTTGATCTCTAGTGTTGTAATAACTTGTAATTCAGCTATTTCCCTTTCCATTTTGTCCTTGAAGTTCCTTTGCAATAAAACAGCTACTTTGAGGTCAGCCATTAAATGTCCTGGAAGGTTTCAGGGTGTAAGCTTTGTCTCCTACCTTTCTTTCAAGGATCTCTGGGTATATTTGGGGTTCTCACATTTTGTACTCACAACAGCCCAGGGCTGAGGGACCAGCAGCTGGCTGAAGGTCACCCAGTGGGTTTCAAAGCTGAGCAAGGACTTGAACTTGGCCCTCCCCAGCCTGGATCCCAACCGCCTGTCAATTATATCATGTTGGCTGGGTCCCTAACTCTCTCCTGCCTGCCTTGTTTCCTGGGCTATTCATCCCTTACTTGGCCTCTGTCTCTTGCCCCCAGGTTTTTCCATGCCCATTTCCTATCTCCCCCACTCCAGCTACATTTTCAGCCTTTGCCTTCTGCTCTTGCAATCATGCTTGGCTGTCCTCCCCATCCAGACTGCTTGGATCCCTGCCAAGAAAGTCAAAACCAGGAGCTCTTGGGATGATCTCACAGCCAGTAAGGTCAGGGCTCCCTCTACTGTCAGAATTATTTTCTGGAGTTTGCAGGGGGGGGTGTCTCCTTGAATTTTAGTGTGGACCATTCTCAGAATCCAGATCCCAGATAGTCTGTTGCTGGGGGCAGGGGCAGTGTTATGACATCTTAAAGCCCTTAAAAGGATCTGCTGTTAGTATGTAAGGAGCCCCAAGACTCCTTTTTGTTACTGGAATGATCACTAGGATGACCTCCCAAACCCTCCATTCTCTGGCTCTAACTGGCGTCATATTTAGTAGAGGCTTCCCACATTCCCAGTAATATTTAATCAGTTTTAACTGAGTCAAATGTAGCTGCCCCCTGCCACCTTCTTTCCCTTCCCTGAGAGCTGAAGCACTTTGAAAGAGGGATTAGCTTGCAGTGTGTACACTCATCCTAATGTTATTCCTGGTCAAATAGGCATAGCAGATTTTTGACGAGATGTGACAGTGGGGTAAAATAAATGTGCATATAACACTCTGGGAGATGATGCCGACCATAAACCAGTTTCTCCTCTGATTGTACATTCAGTTACTGGTACAAGATCCAGGGAGCTACCTGCCTGTGGCAAGAAAAAATCGTTTCAGGTATATGAGGGAGGTTTTTCTAAATTGGAGAATTTCTCTCCCCCTACCCCAGCAGCGTGGCATTAGTTTGAGTGGGTGTGTGGGCTAGTCATTTCCACAGGCATTTGCAAGACTTGATTATAGAACTGTACACGTGATTTGAGGAACAGTCTTAGGATGTAGTGCAGGACAGCAGAAAACAGTGCAACTGTATGTGGAGTATTTAGTACAATTCTGATCATCCCATCTCAAAGAAGATATTGTTGATCAGTAGCAAAGGGCTACCAAAATTATCCAGGGACTGGAGCATCTTTCACATCAAGAAAGGCTAAAATACATGGGGCTTTTTAGTGTAAGTGGAAAAGGGAGGACTAAGGACCAGACTATATTTGATGCTGATGAACTATGAGCAGACTCCAAATCACGTATCTTTTGCTACAAAGGGCAGCCCTGGGCCCCCTGATCTGAACTGGGGTTGTGTCTTTTATGTTCCCCCTGAGGCTTAATAAAGTCCAAAAAGGGGATGAGTGAATTTCCAGTTGGGGAAGTGGCATCATGGGGCAAGATGAAAATAATTTAAACATCTTACTTTTTTGAGAAGCTCAAAGCAAAAGATGAGAGGTACCACTTGGGCCAGTTCTTTTAAGAAGAACAGTAGATTTTTATACCCCCACTTTCTCTATCCTGCGGAGTCTCATAGCAGCTTAAGATCCCCTTTCCCTTCCTCTCCCCACACCAGGCACCTTGTGAGGTAGGTGGGGCTGAGAGAGTTCAGAGAGAATTGGGAGTGGCCCAAGGTCACCCAGCAGGTTTCACATGGAGGAGTGGGGGAATCAAACACAGTTCTCCAGATTAGAGTCCACTGCTCTTAACCACCACACCATGCTGGCTCTCTGTACACCATTTTAAGAGTACTCTGTTCTGACCTGCACCAGCTTACTTTCATCCCTTGGGGGGGGGGAGAAGTATACCCCTCCCTTCTCAAATGCTCTTCTCCTGGCTTTCCTTTTGCAATATGTGGTTTAGCCCTACGGTGAGACATAATAGAGGTTTATAAAATTATGCACGGTACTGAGAAAGTGAACAGAGAGATAACTTTCCCTCCATTACAACAGACCTCAGTGTCATATAATGAAAACGATTGTAACTAGAGTGAGAACAGATGGGGAAAATAGTACTTCTTCACACAAATCTGCATTGCCACAAGATGTAGGCTACTAGCGTCAAGAACTTTAAGAAAGGATTGGACAAAACTGTGGAGAATCAGTAGATCAACAGTAACATGAAGGGCCATTCCTGTTCAGAGGCAGTATAACTCTGAGTGCCAGAGGCTTGGTCAAACAAGAAGGGCAGGGCATTTGCCTTCCTGTCCTATGTCATAAGCTTCCTGGAGGCATTTGGCTGGCTACCAGTAGAAACAGGACACTGACTCTTGATCTGACCCACCAGGACAGAAATGGAGAATGGTGACTCTGAGCACATTGCAGTTATGATCCAGTTGGAATCACAACAGTAAATGTAGCCCTCTTTGTGTCCTGCAGTGGCTCATCATGACTTGGAGAACACAATGAACTGCAGCTTCATTGAGCCCCCATCTGTGGTAGAGCAGCCATCGCCTTCATGGTCTTCTCAGGGCTCTTTCTCTTCCTTTGACACCACCGATGAAGGACCCGTGTACTGTGTACCACACGAAGGTGAGTAATCACTGACCAAGGATTAGGTGAAGAACCTTACAGAGTTCCAGTCTGGACTTTTCTTTCCTCAGGGACACATCTGCACTGCAAACTGTTATCAGTGTTACACCAACTAGTCGTGGTTTGTCCCAAAGAGCTTTGGTAGACACTGGTGAGGGTGCTAAGATTTTTGCTAGGATCCATATTCTCTCTTACATAACTGTGGTTCTCAGGGTTCCCCTGGGGAGAGAGAATAACACTGTGTGTTAGGCCACAAGTCTGTAGTATAAACTTGCTCTAAAATTGCACCAGAGCAACTTTCTGCAGACCACATTGTGTGTTTCCTTTTATCTGCACAGATTTTTGTTGCAATATACTAGGGGCAGTTTCCTGCATGTTTAAGAAAAACTGCAAACCATCCCACCAGTCATTTTGTCATGAATTGGATATGAGCTGGGGGGGGGGTTATTATTTGGTGGGGGAAGTTGTTTTTGAGAAAATTAGGTGTAGTGACACCATTTGTGTCAAAATCATACCTTGATAGATCTGAGAAAAAAATGAATTGGTGAATTGCCATCTTGACACAAGCTGAAACATTCACAAGATCAGGAAATTTGCCACATGTAAGGTATACTAATAACAGTACTTCATATTTATATCACTCTTTGGCTGTAAATTTAAAATTAATTAAATGATAATGGAATGTGTTGGGAACTCCCCCCATACGCACTGCAAATGAACCAGCCAAGTTGCCCAGAGGGAAAGAAAACAGCCTTTGTTTATAACAGCGCAGCCTCTTTAATGTTTTCACATATAATAATGCTTGGCATTTATACTGTATTTCCTGAGGGTTCAAGCACTTCATACATTAGCTGGGTAATCTTGGAAAGAACCATGCCAAATAGGCCAGTATTGTTTTCTCCATATTGCAGTATTGGGCTGAGGCTGAGAGAACAGTGTCTTGCAAAGACCACCAAATGCTTCTTGGCAGATGTGAGATGAATCCTGGGGGCTTTACTGTTTGCAGGTCTGTCTGGTCACATGAATTGCCCTGGACATGAAACTGATGGGGCATTTAACCATAATGGTGATATTGATAATGATGTTAAATATTTCATCTTATGTACTGATAAAGTTATGTATTATGATTTCCCTTTTCTCCATATAATTCATTGGCCATTCATTCAAGAGGTGTCCAGCTACAGGGTAAACTATCAGGAGTTTCTAACAAGGAACTTGGCAGGACCCATGTGTCTTATCAGGACAGCCTGCAAGCAGAGGGAGCTATTTGCCTGTCTCTGTTGCATTGCAACAAACTACTGAAGCTGGCTAGAAAGTGTACTACAGCGGACATAAGAAGCCAGTCCCACCTGGCCCTGTAAAGTGACTGACTCTGGTCCAAATGACACCATATGGCTTTTGGCAAGTTGGGTCATTTTCCCCACAGCCACAAAGCAGCTGCAAGGAATACCATGTTTAAAATTGGCAGGAACTGCCGTATGGGGGGAGGAGGGGCTCCTGCCTTCCCTCTGCACCATTTTCCTGTGCTGAAATAGCCCAACTGGGGAGATACGTGCATAACTTTGAAGCTGTGTATGGAATATTCTGTGCATGTGCAGCTCTAAACTTAAGCAGATGGCTTTCCCATGTACCCTTTGGAAAACAGCAGGGGGTGGGTGGGAAGATGGGAGGTCCATCCCCCCAACTGGCAGTCCTCAGCTGAATTGGGTTCCAACCAGTTTTTAAAATGATGCCTCCCAGAGAATGTGTGTGGATGCAGGCAAAATTGAGTTTGGTTTGGGGAACCCAGAACTGACTTGCAAAAAAAAAAAAACCATATAATTTAGCTTGGTTTTCAGGATATCTGCTTCAGTCAGAAAAGCTCCTTGTTCATTGGAGGCTGAGAGGTTCACATGTTGACTCCCTTCTTTTCCCTTTTAGCCACCCTCTCTGCTGAACCACTGGCTACTAGCTTACCTCCAGGCTGCCAAAGCTTGCCAACGATGTGCTCTTACGGCCCTTTGGATGTACCTCTGTATAGTAAAAACAAAACTAAAGTGTTTTTTTCCCAATGGGTCTATAATGGTTTGTAGCAGACTGTGCAAGAGCTCTTGATTGGCAGTTGATTTTGTAACAGTTCAAATCCCACTCTCATTCTTAACATTAGGGCTGTAGAGCAATTAAATATTTTTAGTTGACTGATCACCAGTCTTTTAAAATTCATGGCGTTTAAATAGATGTTCACATTGCCAAAACCCCTCTGTGCATCTTTCTGAGATATGCCTTTACTTTCCTTGTAGGCAGGAGTAAACTCTTCCGGTCCTTCCTACAGGAAAACCAGTGCTGCCATTGTTGTTTAAAGTTTCCTTTGCTGAATGAAGGGCTAGAACCCTGCCTCCTCCATCATTTTTTTGTAAACTCAAAGCTAGAGTTGTCAGGAACTGGTTGGATGCACTGGTGGTTGCTGTCTTGGAAGCTGGAGTTTCCATTTTGCACTCTGATTGCAGCCATGTGGTAAATTGCTGTCCCGGCAGTTGAGCTCAGAAATGCTTACTTTTCCTCTTCTCTCATTTTGGCAATCATTACAGGGCAGAGGAATGTTTGGCACAAGCCCAGCTCCACCGCAAACCTTCTGTAGCAAATAACAGGCCTTCACAAAATAGCCCTGTAATGACTAAAGAATTCTAAGGCCACACATGCACGACTTTTAAAGCGCGGTTTGGGGTGGGGGGAGCCACCCCATAGTTATAATGCACTACGTTTCCCACCAGTGGAAGTTAACTCTTGCGATTCCAGGGTGTTGTTTGTACGAGTAGAAGCAAATGAGAAAGAAAGCAATGCCCCCACCCGCCAAACGGTATGCAAATTCACACGAACACTTTGCAGTTTTGCCACCTCTCATTCCGTACAGTTGGGGGATCAGCAGCATGAGGTCCTTGGACCAGATTTGGCCACCTCCAGAGGTGGGGGCTGCCTGGGCACACTCGTTGCAGATCTAGTGTGAGAAGTATTGGGAAGAGGCCACAAAGGCTGCCCTAGGGATTAGGTGTTAATCTAGACCCCTTCTATCTCAACTCACTGACCTCTAGGAAGACTAGTTGCTGACCAGGGATGTATAGTCGCATACTGCTGGTTTTTCATGACTACGTATATGATCTGGTGTCTGTGGCACTAAGAAGGTAGTTTTTTAAACAAAAGCAGCTGGTCACACGTGCAAGCAGAGCCAGTTTGGTGTAGTGGTTAAGTGTGCGGACTCTAATCTGGGAGAATTGGGTTTGATTCCCCACTCCTCCACTTGGACCTGCTGATGTCACCTTGGGTGAGTCACAAGCTCTGGCACAGCTGTTCTTGAAAAAGAGCAGTTTCTGTCAGAGTTCTCTCAGCCCTGCCTACCTCACAGGGTGTCTGTTGTGGGGACGGGAAGGGAAAGGAGTTTGTAAGCCGCACTGAGGCTCCTTTGGGTAGTGAAGGACGGGGTATAAATCCAATCTCCTCCTCCTCCTCCTCCTCCTCCTCCCTCCCATGTGACAATTTCTATTTCTTCTATTGTCGTTAATTTTGTGCCATCTTTGCACATGGCACTTTGCAGAATAGCAGAAACACACACAAAGACAAATCCCCATTGCAAGGACCTTACAGGGTGAAGTGAATGAGTGAACCAACAAAGGGAAAGGAAGAATGGAAGGGAACAAGCCTTGGCATGTTAAATAAATAAATAAAAGATGGTAGATTCAGGTGGGTAGCCATGTTGGTCTGATGCAACAGAACAAAGTTTAAATCCAGTGGCATCTTTAAGACCAACAAAGTTGCATTCTCGGGATAAGCATCAGATATCTGAAGAAGTGTGCATGCACACTTAAGCTTATACCCAGAATTAAACTTTGTTGGGTCTTAAAAGGTGCCACTGGACTCAAACAAGGGATGAATGAGAGCAAGTGCAGTTGCGTGTACTCAAATGATTTCGATTAGTGATAAGGACACGTTGATAATCCCCTTGAACATACAACTCTGCTGCCTCTTACATAAGGGCAGTTCACACCACCACAGTTTGCATAGTATAGCCTACATTCATTGACATCGCTTCACTGGATTACAGCATATGCCAAATCAGCCTTGGAGGAGGTTCTAGTTCACAACTCATTGTATCTGAGCCAGTGTAGTAAAATGACTGGAAGTCAGATTGCCAAACGTATCTTTCTAGCTCATCATATCTTTCTATTTGTCCAACGTTACATTCTGCACTCCCCCAGAATCACAGCCTTTCATCTATATATGTAAGCACTGGTTTACATAACAGGGTTTGTTTTGAGAATTACCCTAGATAATATCAATGAAGTGCTTCAAACTCTCTGAAGAGTTGTATCACTACACAGTATCCTTATTCATGAGGCAAAGAATATCAAGAAGATCCCTGTGGGTTGTTAAACCCAAAAATTGCATCCAAGCAAATAGAACGCAAGAGCCCAGAGTCTTTTCACAGGTCCTGTTGGACCTCTGATGCAGCCTGTGACTCTTAATTCCTCTGTCAGTAGAGTCAGGCGGGCCCAAGAGCTTACCATACTCTGGGCAGGGGAGAGAGATGCCTGTAGTCTGTCTCTAATGCTCAGCTTTCTTTGTTGTATCAAGGGATTCTGAAATGCCATCCTGCTCTTACAACATAACGAACCTCTCTTCTTTCCCTCTCCAGAGAGCATGAGCGACAGCAAAGACAGAGTCTCGGCCCCATGCAATCCAGTGGAGAAGATGGCGCCAACGATCAGCGAGGAGGAAGCTGGGGAGTACACCGTCTTAAAAGAGAGCAGCTCCCTCCAAGCAGACAGCAGCGAGATGCCCTTGCTCAAATCCTCTGACAGCGAGCGCTCATCTTGCGGCTCTGGCTCAGCCAGTGGAGCTCTGTATGCCAGGATCGCCCGCCTCTCCAAGCAGTCCAGGGATGAAGATGAAAATGCCATGGGAAACAAGAGTCCCAAGCCTCCATCCCCAGAGAGAGCCAAGCCTCCTCCTCCGGACCCCTCGACAAAGCCCAAAGTCTCATGGATTCACAGCAAGTACAACTCAAACCAGTCCAACTCCTTACCTGCCATTGGAATGCCTGATCCGTCGGAACAGAAGCAGGGGCTGGCCAAGAGGAAGAGAAGCCCCAGTGAGACCTCAGCAGGAGTTCATAGCAAGCCAGAGGAAAAGGCCCCTGCAAGGAGCAAAGAGAAGGCCCCAAAGCATCCAAAAGAGCTGTGCTCCCCAGAAGGCAAAGTCATCCCAGCCTCTGGGGACCCTCAGTCACCATCCAAACCCAAGCAGCGGCACAAGACCAGCACAGAGCAAATGGAGAATATCAACGGGGCCATCCAGAATGTGATCAAAAAGATAGGGAGCCACCCCCTAGACCGGAAAGGAGGGGATGCCCCCAAGAGCCCTAATCACAGCAAACCTCGCTCTGAAGTCATCCACCCCCACTTGTCTTCAGAAGCAGCAACATTGCTAGCTGCGCAGTTGAAGGAAAAGACTCAGAGCCTTAACAGGGGCGACAGTGGGGCAAGGCAGAATGGGGTGAGCCCCCTGCCAGCTCAGAGGGAGAAACCCACTCCTCCGCAGAAGGCAAAGCGCTCCGTGGCCACCGGCAGCCAGAAGTCCAGTAAGCCCGTGCTGCCGACTTCACCCAACCTGCAGAAATTAATCAATCCCATTTCGGAGGCCCCAGCTGGGGACCCCAAAAAGGCAGAGAAGCATAGCTCTGGCAGCAACCAGGAGCCAGTGCCCACCAGTGATCCCGTGGTCAAGAAAACTCCCATTAAAAAGCCACCCAGAAAGAAGAGCAGAGAAGCCGTCTCAGACCAGCCCAAAACAACCATGACACCACCTCAGACTGTCCAATAAATGGAGGCCATCTTCTGTGGCCTGCTGAAGAGGTCCACAGAAGAGGACGGGGTCAGTGGACATGGGGAGGCAGGGGCAGAGTCTGTCTTGGGGGAAGACGAGGCTCTGGAGAGCGCTCCTGAGGTGTATGTCTCCCAGAGAGAGATGGACCCCAATGCCACTGGGAGGCCCCCTCCCCCAGCAGCAGGCCCAAAGCACTTCTGATTTCATTCTCCCTTTGCTGACTGGGGAAAGGACTTTGTGGGCAAGCGCTGGCGCCTGGGGTGGGGGGTGGGAAGGGGAAAAGGGAGGGCTTAGCAAGGCAGGCTGGGTCATATTTGTAAAAGTATTATAACTGCATACACATGCTTCTCTCCCTAAGATTGCCTGAGTTGTTATAATCTGCAGTATGGATTAGCCGTCTTTCTGTAACTCTAATCGGGTCTGGGAACTACCATGGCAAAAGGCCGAGGCAAAAGCTTCACAGGGTGTGAGGCGGGAGACACCTTTCCTCCGTTGCTGGCGACGTGTGCAGGCCTCGCACTGGGGCCTCGGGTGCTGGCCATGTATGGCAGTCCAGACCTGGTTGGGCTCGTGTGCCCCGTAGCCTCCCCCAGTGATGATTTGGGCACCGTCCTCCCGTGCAGCCGTGCTGCCTCGAGCTGGCTTCGACGGATGCCCCTTTTGGCAGCAACAGCAAGGCCGCCTTGAAGGCCGCGTGTCTTGGCAGTTTGGTACGCAAGTCTAGCATCTCCATTGAAAGCTTCCTCAATTAAAAAAATGTATTTTTGACTCTTAGTGAGTCTTCTCTGTGGCTCTGCTTGCTTCTTGCTGACTCTCCCCAACAGAATGACCCTGAAGTTGGAAGGCCCTCAAGGAGAGGTGTTGTTCTTTGTGACAGGAAATGATCATCTACTTGTCTGTCTTCAGTTCAAAACTTCCCTAAAAGTCCTTCAAGATTATCTTGCCTTGCCAGTCCCTAAGGAGCAGCCTTCCTTGTCAATATTCACGTCTCTTATACCCACCCACCCATCCCTGTTGAGACACTGGGACTGGCCCAGCATATTCTGTTGCCTGAGGCAGAAACTCCAGATGGCGCCCTGGTACTATATTCATTATTTATGAAGCGCTATCAGCGGACACAAGTGCTTTACACAATGCTAAAAAAGCCCCTTCCTCTTTCTTTTGAAAGACGAAAAGACAATGGAGGGGGGGGTGGAGGAAAAAACCAAGGCAAAGGGCATAAGAATATGAGCCAATATGATTACAGATACTTAGGTTAATGTTCAAGCTACATAGTATGTTTTCCTCTTTGACCATTTTGAAAGACTATTCATTTTTTTTTCCAAACGCAGTCACTGGGGTGCCTTTTTCAAGGAACAGAATAGAGGGGCTCTTTAACGCTTCCTTCCTTTACCATTATTTATGCTGGGAAGAACACCCCAAATCTCATTCGTCGTCTTCCCCCCCCCCGGAGAAAAAAAACATGATATCGGTAACTTTCCCGAATGGGGGTAAAAGTAGCTCCAGTGGGTGGTTTTTTCAGTGGGAAAATGGAAGGAAAGGATCAAAGAGCTCATTTCTCACCTGCCCCAAATCCAAAAATTAACCCTACCAGCTACATTTGGAAAAGAAAAAAGTCTTTGAAAACTATTGTGAATGAAGAAAATGTAGCTGGATTTTTTTTCCCTTTGGAGGTAGGACAGAGAGATTGAGATGAAGGCTTCCCCAAAGAGGTTAGTTTTGAGAAGGATTTGAAGGAAAAGAGGTTGCGCCTTCTTCCTCTGCCCATCAATATGGGATGCAGTCCACAGAGATGTTAAGTGCAAGCCCCATGGAAGTGCACAGGAGGTGCACAGTCCCCTGCTGTACTTTTGTGCATCTCTCATTCGTTTCAGTGGATCTTGCCCACAATAATGCCCTTATGGCTTGTGGCAGATTCTTCAGTGGCACTGAGCATCTGCCATTTGACCTTGCCCTATTGAAGGGCTGATTCTGGACTCCTATTTATTACGGTTTCAAATAGTGCAGTCCTGAAAAGAGTTCCACCGTTTTAAACCCATTAGCTTAAAGAGCTTTGAAGGGTGTAAGTCTCTTTAGGACTGCACTGAAAACTTTTATGCAGCACAGAAGGAATTAGTCATGGATATGGCATAACAGACCAGCCCCTGTGGGGAAGGCAACATAGTCTTCTGGATTATTTCTTGCCTTCAGCCTACCAACTGGGACTATGATGTTTTTTAAAAGGCAAATGAGAAAAAGATGTGCACATTCTGTCAGTGAGTAGATGGCTATAGACCACTACCTGATTTATATTCGGGTCTGTGCACAGCTGGCTGTGGCAAGACTTAGTCCAAAGTTCCTTTTTTTTCCCCTTTGCCTGTTTAGTCTGCACTGGGGAGCACAAATCACAGCCCAATGTCATCACTTCAGTAGCATCTGGATTTCATTATGAGCCATGTGATCTGCCTCAACTAATGGCTTGGCCTCTCTGTATATCCTCTTTACAGGACGCAGCAGCAATGTGGTTCCCTTCTCCTTTGCTTACTCCATAAACCTCCCCCCCACTAAGCAGCCAGTAGATAGTGGCATTGATCAAGCAGCAGCACCTCTGAGCCCAGGTGGATCCTTGCAAGTAGTACCAGTAATGTGTGGGTGTTATAAGCAGAAAGGCAGGGCAGACTGGGAAACTGGTAGCACATGCCCAGTACTCAAAAGTGTTTTAAAAAGTAGCACTGAGGACACAATTCTTCAGAAAGTTCTATGCAAGCATTTTTCCTTATGTTTTTTCACTCCCTTCACTGTTTTTGTTTGCTTTCAGTTTTTGAATTCTTATGCAAACCAGAACCTAGGTCCATAGAAAAATCACACTTCTCAAAACATGGCCCCATTGTGCAGATTTTTTTATCCTCACACTATGGCCATTGTTCAGATTTAGATATGTTTATTATATCAATATTGTACTCATCCTCAATGTGGATGGTTTTAAAACTATATTTCTGTAGCCAGTGCATTTTCTGTATTTCTAGCTAGCCTTTATTTCCCCATTTTTCCATTTCTCTAACTTACCGGGAACCAATGAGTTTTTTTAACACTAGAGTCTGGCTGCTACTGGGAATATTTTTATTTCTAAAGGGGGAGCCCCTGTTTGTTTCTTTCCCAGCAGGCCTTTTTGTAACTAGAGACCACAAGGCCAATTCTGACCTATTCAGTCTTCCAGGACTTTCTCCATTTTTTTTCTGAAGCCTAAAAAGAACACTACAGAAAGATGTCTCTGTAAAAGAGAATGCAGTCATCTTTCCCCCCTCTTCTAAAACATCCATCTTGAGGAATTCGAAAGCTTACAGATTACCTGGTAGCCATAAATTGGTTCAGGAAAAGGTGCTGTTTTACACTCTCTGCTACCCCAAAGGTTAGGGGGTGCCAGCATTCTAGCCTGCCAATCTTCATTTGAGTACTGGAGGCATACCTGTTTATTTGCAAATCTATACACTTCGTAGGGTGGAGGGAAGAACCTAAGCAGGCAAAAATTGCAACAAACAGGGCCAGTCTTTGAAGCAACATCAGTTCATGCAAAAGCATCGCCTTGGAATCCCTCCCAAGCTCCCCATTGCCATCCAGTTGCAAAAACTCCCCCATCTCCTTCCTTTGCTGGCTGCACTCCGGATTTTCAGAATGAGTTCATCCTACTGCCAAGGAATGAGTAGCTTGTAGTTACCAGCCATCAAGGCCATGAAGCAAGCAAGGGGGCTACGTAAAAACCTAGAGTCCCCCTCCACGATACAACAGTACAGCATTAGAGAGGAAGCGTCACAGGCTGCAGTATGTTCACCTGTAATGTTGCCACTGTATCCACATATTCCAGGGACAGCAGTGGGGAGGCTGAGGCTAGAAGAGAGGATGACTTGCCTGAGCCTAGCAGGTCAATTCATGGCAGAGGCATCAGGTGATGGAACTAACATCTTTGTATCCCACTTTTCCTCCAAAAAGCTTAGAGTGGCATATACGTGAGCTATCCACACATACACCTCCATTTTATCCTCACAAGACCCTGTGAGGTAAGGACTTTCTGGCACACAGTTAAGCCATTGCATTCCCCTAATCATACATGTGTTTCTTGGGATATCCTAGCGGCACTGACCTTTCAAAATAAAACTTACAACCTACAGGGTGCAGGGAAGGCCCTCCTGGTATGCCCAAAGGAAATTTACCCTTACCTCATGGGGGGGGGACACTCTGCACATCCTCAAGGGCCTCTCATCTTCAGAATGATCCAGTAACTGCAGCTCTTAGGCATAGCAAACGTAGGAGTAGCTCTCCTAAAAAGGATTCCAACTCTTTCCACTTTTGTTAATTTGCACATAACACATTTTTAAGCATGCCCAACCGCTATTTATAATTGTTAATAAAAAAGGAAATAACCTCATGGATAGATATTCCTTTTCATATGGGTCCATCTGCAGGCATCTGAAATTAACATGGTTCCTAAAATTGTAAAGGAAGACAGGCTGGTGTATGGTAAAGGTTGCAAACTTCAGCACACTTATAGCAAAGTAAGACCCATTTTATTAAGGTGCTTTAAAGTTGTGCTTCACACAAATTTTTAGCAAAGAGCGTGAGAGTGTAATTCCATCTCCTGCGCAAGGTATTTGGACACAGGATTCCTAACTGTCCTCCTGCATTTGTTTAGTTTGCTTAAATGTTCATCCTGATACCACAACCCATATTCTCAAAAAAAAATCTTCACTGATTTGGGAGCTAGTTTGATTTTAAAAATTAAGGGGGGGGGTTGATTTGTGTTTCCTCTGAGTTAGTTTGAGCTAGCTCAGTTTTTTAGCCTCCAGCTCACACAATTTTGTCTTAGTTCAGGAAGAATGGCTCCAAAGCAAACTAATTTATGCAGTAGCCAATCGCTCTCTCATAAAGAGCCAGTTTGGTGTAGTGATTAAGTGTGCCAACTCTAATCTGGGAGAACCGGGTTTGATTTCCCACTCCTCCACTTGCACCAGCTGGATGACCTTGGGCAGGCCATAGTTCTGGTACAGCTGTCCTTGAAAAAGAGCAGTTTCTGTCAGAGCTCTCTCAGCCCCACCTACCTCACAGGGTGTCTGCTGTGGGGAAGGGAAAGGAGATTGTAAACCTCTCTGAGACTCCTTTGGGTAGGGAAGGGCGGGATATAAATCCAATCTCTTCTTAATGCCAGTAGCTCAGACAGTAGAATTTTTGCTCACAAGACTCCACACCTTGGAGGGAGCATTGATTGTGAATGCTGACAACAAATCGAGAAATAAATCCAACTGGAACAATTAGGAGCTAAGCGTTAAGCCTGTGCATGCTTCCTTCCTTGTGAGTAAAAGTCCTACTGAACTATTTTCTACCACGGCTAGGCTACAACTCTCAACTGTTCTGCCCGGAAGCGCAAAATTGTTTTGGAAATCATGGAGAGCGGGGAGGAGGAATGTGCATACTTTCACTGTTTTCCAAATATTTAACAGGCAGACCAGACAAGCCGCTAGAAGTTCCCTGAATTAAGTTTCCGGGGTCCGGTTCTCCTCGCCCGCCCGCCCGCCCGCCCGCCCGCCTGCCTGCCTGCCCGCCTGCCCGCCTGCCTGCCTGTTTTAAGAAGGCACGCGTGGATTTGGACTGGGATAAGTAACGATGGGGGGGGGCTTAACTTTGAAATGATCCCTCCGAACTTCGCGGAGCTTCCGCTGTTCATTCCCCCTTTTCCAAAGGGCCTCCTGTAACTTCTTGGGGGGGGGAGGGGCCGGGGGTCTGCACATGCTCAGAGGCTCCGGGAACGCCCCTTCACGTGACGGACAAAGCGGTTGGAGCAGGCCCGGTTCCCGCCCTGCGAGAGGAAGAGGCGGAGGCCCAGGGCCTGGTGCCGGCGGCCATGGAGCGTTTCAGGACGGGCTACGCCGGGGAAGAGGCCGAGGCGTCTTCCGGCGGTGACCAACAGGCCCGGCAGCAGGCGCGCCATTACCAGCTGCTCTCCGACCTGCAGGCCCTGGTCAAGGACCTGCCCAGGTGAGGGGAGGAGGGAGTCGTCTTCTCGGCTGGGCGCGAACTGCCCCGGCTGTGCCTCTGCCTGCTGCTTCGTCGTGGCACCGCCGGGGCCGCGACCGCGACAGCCAAGCCCTGTTAATAGCAGAATAATTATATATAATTTCTCGCGATGGATAATAATAGCAACATACACCTCGGCATTGCCCCGAGGCGAACTTTTGCCTGTCAGCCCTGGCTCCTCGCCCCGCCTCCCAGGCAATCTACTGTACGGGCTGCTTGTGAGGATTACAGTAAGGCGTGTGATGATTACGCTATCAGAGGGAAAGTGGTTTTTCTTTCTGTCTCTCTTCTGCGGCCCAGCAGCCTTTGGTGCCCCTGGATCAGCTCAGGTCTGCAGCAGACGCATCGTGCCGTTCATTTTAAGGCTCTTCGTCATGGATCCTTGAGTTCAGCAACCAACTCTCTGCCGAGCACATGAAATCTAATCTAGAGCATCGGCACCATGTAGGAAAGGGTGGTGGGAACCTGTGCGGGCACAGGAGCCACACCAAATATTTGATGCCCCTGTTGGGTTACTGTCGAGGTTGGATAGTTGAAAACATCCCATAGATGTGGTATTGGTGGCTGCACTTCCCAAATCAGGGCTTGTTGGTCGTCCTTTTGTATAGGCAGGTGAGGTTGGCCTCTGACCACTCAACAGGCATTTTCTGTGGTTGCTCCTTCCTTGTGGAATAGCTGTCCAAAGGATGTAAGGAGAGTGTCCTCTTTGGTACCGTTTGACAACACAGTATTTTAAGAGAACATTTCATATGAATGGTTAAGGTTTAAAGGAGTTTATATTTGGGTTTATATGTGGGTTTTTCCTGTTTTTATTGATTCTCATTTTTGTACATTGCCTTGGGTCAGTTTAAAACAAAGCGGGATAGAAATAATTGAACTACACAAACATATCATTGGCTTCTCCTGAAACATACTTCTTATTCCTGCCCCATTCCTTTCTTTTGGATACTGAACATTGCAGCTGATGAGGAGTTGGTCCTAATTTAAAAAAAGAAAAGTATTGCACAGCTGTTATGTTTGGAGTTTTCTTATAAATTAGCATGGCTCCTCACAGTTTTGTCCCACTGATACTAATAATCAAGTGCCATCAAGTCACAGCTGACTTACAGTGACCCCTGATGGGGTTTCAAGGCAAGAGATGAGAGAAGGTGGTTTGTCACTGCTTTCCTCTGCACATCAACTCTGGTCTTCCTTGGTGGTCTCCTATCCAAGTATTTAGCATGACCAACCCTGCCTAGCTTCCAAGCTCTGACAAACTCAGGATAGTCTGGGCTGTCCCACTACTCTTGAGGGGCTGTGGCTTCGGTGGTAGAACATCTGCTTGGCATGCAGAAGGTCCCAGGTTCAATCCGTGCTATCTCCAGTTAAAAGATCTAGCAGTAGGTGATGTGGAAGCCCTCTGCCTGAGACCTTGGAGAATCGCTGCCAGTCTGAGTAGACAATAGTGACTTTGGTGGACCAAGGCTCTGATTCAGTATAAGGCAGTTTCATATGTTCACGTGTATTCTTATCTGTATAGCCTCAAGGGTACATATTTTTCCTTGACTCTCCCCTTGTATTTTCCCTGCAGTTCTTCACAACAGCGATTGTCCTATACCATCCTCAGTGACCTGGCATTGGCTCTCATTGATGGGACAGTCTTCGACATTGTCCAAGGCTTACTTGAGATTCAGCACCTGACAGAAAAAAACCTCTACAACCAGCGGCTCAAGCTGCATCATGAACACCGAGGCAAGAAGAGATCCTGGACTGAGTCTCCTCTCTGGGCCACAGCCCAGATCACTTAACATGAATTGGTTAATCTTCATCCATCCTCTTGTACTTGCCAATCAGGGGGGTTAAAGAGTTGTAAAAGTGTACATTCCACATGCGCATAAACATGTGCACACACTAATTTAATGGTGAAGTGATGGATCTAATGCAGAAAATGAGTTCAGGGTGAGGATTTGGGCGTCATTTCAAATTGGAGTCCTAGGTGTGACTGGCAGGTGATATTGTGCCACTTCCTATCACACACATACTCACATGCATACTACCACATACCTACAGGTGAGAGAACTAATGCATTACTTAAATTTTTTTGATTTAAATCATTCAACTGTGACTCAGGGAGCAGGTAACTCAGGGCAAAAGCCAGATCTGCTGCTAGCTAGTAATACACAGAAAATAAGTACATTACTATCTGACTCCTTGGCTGGCCCAGGGCTGTTGGGCAGTTTTGCCACTCCCCTCACACCTCTCTCCCTTCCTGCAGGCAGCCAGCCACTAGAACTTTGCTTGAAGGGGCGAAGCAATAGGCTTGCTCCAAACAAGAGCAAAAGCAAATTGCAGTGCAAAAAACAAACGATGTGTTTTTGCTTTTGTCAACTGCCAGTGCTCAAGCAGGAGATGCTTCATAAACACAAGGAAGCCCAGCAGTGCTGTAAACCTCACAACATGCCTCTTCTGAAAGCTGCTCATCAGAAGGAACTAGAGGTAAGGCCTGCCTCCTCCCCAGGAGCTGCCAGCCTAAAGGAGGTGTCCTTTGGTGTGGTCGTTCTCTCTAGCTCAACAGAGTTGGATAACATTACAGATTATAACTTCTCTGTTGTGGCCGTGTAGGACTAGGAACAGTTTTCTTCACTGTCCTAACATTTTGACAGGTTCCTTCCTCTCCCCTTCTGACTTTGTAACTAGAGAGGAGAGTTGGAGGTTCATTGGGTTGCACAATAGGGAAAAAAGTCCCACTGAAATCAAACTGATTGGGCTTTGCATGGGGACTTGGAGTCAGGGAAGGGGTGATTTCTCTTGCCCCAGTGGCAGGTGACCCAGGTGGGTCTGCACTTGTTCATTTGCATGTGACTTGTTTCACTGGCAAAAGTTGTCAAGAGGTGTTTGTTCAAAATGTTTTTTGCCATTCACTCATTTCTGCAAGTGGCACAGTGGCCAAGATGGTGTAGAACAATCTGAACTGGATGGACAGTGCTGTTTTGCAACAGAGGGTTAGACTTGGTGACCTTTATGGTCCTTTTTAGTTCTGTCAGATTTCTCTTGGTGTGAGTTTTCTGCTATCTTTCCCCCCTTGTCTCAGGCCATGGAGCAGCGAATTCATGAGGAACAGCACATGATGGATGAGAAAATTGTCCTGGAACTGGATCAGAAAGTCATTGACCAGCAGAGCACTTTGGAGAAAGCTGGTGTATCAGGGTTTTACGTCACTACAAACACACAGGTCTGTGCAGAAAGCGGTCAGGAGTCAGTTACTCAGTACCCTGTCAGGGATTGTAATACATCCCGTTTCATACTGTGTTCCAGAAAGTTTCTGAATGAGGTCAGGTATAGCAGACAAGCTTCCCTCAAGGACTGCTTCCCAGTCACTCCCAACTCTTGTCACAAAGTCACGAGTAGCATTCTATGGCATGCTCTTTGTGGTGGGGATGCTAGAACTAGCAGTAAGAAAGACACATATCAACCAGCTTGAAAAGCCATACAAAATCGATAGATTTTGCCCTGATGGCGAAACTAGATTAGGAAAAGGGCTGAGTGGGCCTCACTAGGGAGGAAGTTCAAGAAGGTGGGTGCCACCATAGGGGAAATCATACAGTGAACCTTGACAGATGGAACAACAAAAAGAGAATTTTATTTATTTACTTTATAGCCTCCTTTTCTTGCTGAGATTCAAGGCAAATGAAAGAATTGAAAAACAGTTCAGTCGAAACTGTAACACCAAATTACAAAAGCAGAAAACTGCAATTAAAAAACAGTGTAACACAAGATAGATCCATTGAATGAGCATGTGTCACAGAATCCTTTGCAAAGCTCAAGGGTTCCTTACTAGGTGATTTAGTACAGAAAGGGGTTCTCTGGCAGTAAGGTGTCTCAAAGTATTGCTCTAATCCCAGTTAGCAGTCCATTTTTCTGTCTGTTTCCTGTCCTTAACACTCTAGTGGCCGAACAATTATGTGTCTTGGGCTTTACAACTGGGGGCATTTTTGTGCACTTGCAGAAGGTTCAGTGTAGACCCCACACCATGTGATTTGAGATTAAGAACCTTGCAAGTCCACAGAAATTATTAGCACCCGTCTTGCAACCCCAGATATATGAAAGAAAGTTGTTTGGTGAATTAAACGATTATCATATTCATGTGGAGCCATCGATGTGCTAAGTATACAAGATGATAGGCTCCTATCCCAAGGAGCTTTCAATCTAAATTTTGACATAAGAGATAAAAGGAAGTGGAGGTGGAGATAATTGGGGATGGATTTGTGTTCTTTCCAGTTGTATTGTTCTTGGGCTCAGTTGCAGTAATGGACAGGGACTTAAGACTAAGGGGTTTGCTAAATGCTTGACAGAAAAGGTGGATTTTGAGGGGGAGTAATAAACTTACCTGCCTGGCTTCCTGAAGATGATTCTCTGTTGGCATATGGAGCCAGGCCAGTGGCTGCTTCTGGGCTCTCACCTTCATACCTCTTTTGTTGACACATTCCGCCACCCCACAAGTGCTCTACCGCAAGGGGATGGAAGAAGCTGGGCACACTCTTTCTGAAGTAAAAATATTATTTTCTCTTTGTCAGGAACTGACTCTCCAAATGAACTTGCTGGAACTGATTCAAAAACTGCAGCAAAAGGAATCTCTGCCAAGAAGGCCCTTTCCTTGAAAGGGAGGCCACACTTATATTGCTCACTTCCCATTTCTAGTCCAGGTCCTTCTCGGGTATCTTGATCGGGGTGATGGTTATTATTTTTATGTAAAAAGATATCTGCATCTTACTCCCTTGCAGGACAGCAGAAAAAACAGAGGCAAAGACTGACAATTGCCCTGTGTCTGCTGGGCTAGGAGGGGGCTGCCTGAGCACGCACAATTCTCTAACACCCACCAAGGCCAGAAGTTGATTCTGTATTTATGTATTATTTCCTTTGTGTTTTTTTTTTAATTTATTTATACCTGTTGCCCACTTTCCACATTTCAAGGCTGACACTGGAAAATGTGATGTGTGTCACAGACAGTAAACAGTATTAGTTTTCCTGTGTAATATCTGTGTGAGTTCTTGTGTTTGGAGGGGGGTGGAGGAGAAGAATGAGCCCATGTTTGGGGGCATTTGCCAGAGCCCTGTGTCACTAATGTTGGGAAGTATCTTAGTGCTAGAGCACATGATTTGCATGATGAAGGTCCTGAATTCAAACCCTGGCATCTGTAGTTAAGGATTTCAGGTAGAAGGTAATGATAAAACCTTTCTCTGCTTTGAAGAATTGCTCTCAGTCAGAGGGGACTATCCTAAAACATGTGGTATAAGGCAGTGTCATGAACTAGATTTTTTTATATCATCCATGGTGTAAATTTTAACCTTGCAGTGACCTGGAGAAAACAAAATTTGAGTGCAGTAACACCATAAAGACCAACAAAAAATTCCAGGGTATAAGCTTTTGTGAGCATATACTGCAGACCAACACAGCTACCTACCTGAAAGTACCTTTCAGAAAAGGAAATGTTAGGCTGAGAATGTCTGTCGCAAGGTCACCCAGTGAGCTTTACAGAAAAATGGAGATTTGAATGTAGGCCTTCTGGGTCTCAGTTTGACATGCTAAGCACTATACTATTCTGTTCTCTTATGTAATAGGTAGCGAGCATCCGGGCCATACAACTTGACTAGAATCAGCAGGGCTATCTTTGTAGCCAAGGGCATCAACAAGGCCAGAAATTTTTCTAAGCATCAGCTGGGCTGGTATTAATTATTGTCTTGGTTATGACAGGCTGCCAGATGGGAGGTGGTCTCTGCTGATAATATTTTTATGCCTGATAGGGCACACCTAGGGCATAAGAACATAAAATCTTGCTGGGATCAGACCAATGGTCCATCAGGTCCGGCATGCTGTTTCACATCACAGCCAACCAGTTGCCTTGAGGGCCAAACAGACCATAGAGGCCAAGGCCATCCCCTAATGCTGCTTCCCAGCACTGTTGTTCAGAGGGTGCTTTGACATATGTTGGGTCTTAGACTTTAGAAGTCTTTGGCAACTGGATTGTCTTTTTTGGAGAATTGAGTTGAAAGTACATTATTCAACATGTGAAAGCAGCCAGAGCTTTGCTGCCTCTGCAGATATGGGCTTCCTTGAGTCACCATGGCCAGGTTAGCCATTGCTGGATCTCTCCATGAATCTGCCTAGCCTTCTTTTAAAGATACCTGTGCTCACGGCCTCTCCTGGCAGTGAATTCCATGGTTCAGTTACTCGTTAAGTAAAGAAATACTTATTGTAGTCTTTCCTGAAATTATTTGCCAGCAACATTGGGTTCCCTCAAGTTGCCAGTTTGGTGCAGTGGTTAAGTGCACGGACTCTAATCTGGGAGAACCAGGTTTGATTCCCCACTCCTCCACTTGCACCTGCTGGATGACCTTGGGCAAGCCATAATTCTGGCACAGCTGTCCTTGAAAAAGAGCAGTTTCTGTCAGAGCTCTCTCAGCCTCGCCTACCTCACAGGGTGTCTGTTGTGGGGAAGGGAAGGGAAAGGAGTTTGTAAGCCGCTCTGAGACTCCTTCGGGTAGTGAAGGGTGGGGTATAAATCCAATCTCTTCTACTACTGTAGCCAGGAGAGGGAAAAAAGGCTCCCTCTCCACCCCCTGCATATCATGTATCCCTTTAGCCATCCTTTTTTCTAGACTGAAAAGTCCCAGACTCTCTAGCCTTTCCTCATAGGAAACATGCTCCAGCCTCATAATCATCTTGGTTGCCCTCCTTTGTACTTTTTCCAGCTCTGCAATATCCTTTTTGAGATACGGTGACCCAAATTGTATTTTCCATCTCTGCTATGCACTGGGTTCACATTTTCATCAAGGTTTCCACTACAACCCAAGAATTTCTTTCAATGTCAATCTCAGCCAGTTTAGATTCCTTTAGCGTTACTAAAATTGGGGGGGGGGTGTTGTTTCAGTATACCTCACTTTACACTTGCCTACACTGAACCTCATTTGCGCATGATTGTCCACTCTTCCAATTTAGAAAGATCCTCTTGTAAGCTCTTCACCATACACCTTGGTTTTCAACATCCTGAATAATTTGGTATTGTCTCCAGACTGAAGGTACTGTCCTGTTTAGCCCCAATGCCAAATAGCTTATGAACAAATTAAATAGCAATGGCCCCAGTTCCAATACTCACTTTCCTCCATTGTGAAAACTCTTCAGTTATCCCTATTCTCTGCTGCAATTTAACTAACTTTTAATCAGTAAGAGGACCCTTCCTCTTATCCTGTGATTGCTAAGCTTACTCAGGAATCTTTGGTGAGGTACTTTGTCAAAAGCCTTTTGGAAGTCTGAAGTATATGTCTACCAGGTCACCTTTATCCCCATGCTTGCTCAAAGAATTTCAAGAGGTTGATGAGGCAGGGCTTTCCTTTACAGAAGCCATGATAATTTTCCTCAGTAGACTGTTCCTTGATGTTCTTAATTTTCTCTTTTAATAGCCACATCTACTAATTTACCTGGACCAGGTGTTAGACTAGCTGGCCTGTAATTCCCTGGATGCCTTCTAGGCCCCTTTTTAAACGTTGGAGTGACATTTGCTATTTTCTAGTCATCCAGCATGGATGCCAGTTTTAGCGAGTATACTTGTTAATAGATCTTCAATTTCACATTTGAGTTATTGAAGAGCCCTTGGTTTAATGCCATCTGCACGTGCAGACATCTCTCATCTTCAGGTCTTCCCAAAAACGGTGGCTCTGGCATGGGTATGTGCCCCACATTTTTCACAATGAAAACAGATACAAAGTGTTTATTTTCTCTGCTATCTCCCCATCTTCCTTAAGCAGTCCTCTTATTCCTTTGTCATCCAAAAGCCCAACTGCCTTCCTGGCTGGTTTCCTGTTTCTTATATATTTGAAGAAATGCTTATTGATTGTCTTAATGTTTTTGGCCATCTGCTCACCTCACTGTCAACTTAAATTTGTTTTGCCAGAACCTGTGTTCCTTTCTGTTTGTTTCAATCGGGGAAACCTACTTTTTAAAATAAGCCTTCTGGCCTTTCATGGCTTCCTAGACTTGAGTTGTTAACCAGCTGGCATCTGTTTAGACTTGGTGGTAACTTTCCTGATTTGCGGTATGCATTCTGTCTGGTCCTTAATTAGTGTAGTTTTAAACTGTTTCCAGGCATCTTGGAGGGATCTGACTCTCTTAGTTCTCCCTTCCAACTCCCTTTTGATTAGTCCCCTCAGTTTGGCAAAATTCCCTCTTTTGAAATCAAAAGTGATTGTTTTGGACTTTGGGGACTTAAGCGTTGTCGTCACTGTTCACAATAAGTGCAACAACATTAACATCTCACACTAGTTAAACTCTGTTCAGAACCAAGTTCAGAGTTGGCTCTGTGACCAACTGCTCCAATGCCTGGTCATTTATGAATCCTGGAAAGCTGGTTTTTAGGGCAGGATTTAAGCACATATTTGCCCAGTTGATGTGAGGGTGGTTAAAGTCACCCAATATTACAACTTTCTTCCTTTTATAGTGGAGCAGAGCATCCTTAAGTCAGGAAGTGCTGTGTTTCCAATATCCCTAAAGCGTCGTACAGCTCACAGTTGTCCTCCATTGAGGGCCAAGTGGGTCAAAAAGAAAGGCTCAGAGGATAAAAGAGACAAAACAAGGGCCTGCAACTCCCTTGGGAAGAATAAAGGTGTGTGGGGTTGTGGGTCTGTAAGTGCTGTTATAGAAGGATTAGCAGCCGGCTGCTTTTCCATCAGCTTGGAGAGAGGGTAAGAAGCACATGTGAACAAAAGGAACCTGAGATAGTCTTCCTCCTGCCCACTGAGTGCATTATCTCTCCTGAGGTTTCCATTTTGGTTAAATAAATTAATATATCAAAATGCTTAGGCATCTAAGCAAGGCACCCAAAAAGAATTGCATTTGCCAGTCTCGGAGGAATTCTGGTCTGCAGGGGTCCTATCAATGCACTTTATACATTACAGAGTTTTGTAGGCAAATGAAATAGGTCTAAATTTCAACAGTTAGAAGAGCCTACTACAGTGGAAGGAAGTGGATATGTACCAGCACAATTACTTGTGTGTTGTTCATCTGCCATAGGCAGGACAGTGGGCTTTCAGACTCTAGTGCCTGTCTGAAGACAAATGAAACACAACATACGCACCCTGTCATAGTTCCACCTTTGGATGCAACCTCACACCAAGGCACATGTGTGGTAATATTCAGGCTCTCCGGTGTTTCCAGTTGCAGCCATTCATTCTGAGTACAGGTCGTTCCTTTTGTAGTTCTGGTCCTTTCATTACCTTTGAAGGCAATCTGGAAACTGCAGGTGGTCCAGATTGCAGCAGTCAGGTTAGTTGATAAGGACATATGTTGCCCATTTTAAAGTAGATATGTTGGATGTCAGTGTGCTTCAGTTTCAATTCAAGGTGCCAGTTATGACCTTTAAAGCCCTTCATGAGCCCATTCCCGGGGAGGGCAGAATATAAATTAGAATAAATAAATGTCTTGGGGCCACTTATCTAGACGACTCTCCTCCCATATGTTCCCATGTACCAACTAGGGCCTTTAGTCTGCCACCTGCTGGCTGTTCCCCCAACTTTGGGTGTCCTGCCTGGCATGAACTGGAGCTTGGGCCCACTCTGGAATGGACTCCCTGATGAGATGAAAGGAGCCCCTCACTGGAGATCTTCAAGAGTCACTAACAGCTTGCCTGTTCGCTAGGATTTCAACAGTGGTATGAACAGGCATCTTTTTCTTTTCTTTTTTTGAGGAGGGGAAGCGTTCATGGTTTTTTATTTACTTGATTTAAATTTGTAATATTTAAACTTTGTTGTAAGCTGTTGAGCCAGAAGGAAAGGTGTGGTATAAATGTTTTAATAAATATCAGTGGAGAAGCTGGCTGAGCTGTTTTTTTTATTTGTTTATTTATTAGGCTTCTAGCCCACCCTCCCTCCGCAAGCACACTCAGGGTGGGTTAAAACAGAACAAGTAACAGTTCAATATATATATGTAGCAATTCTTAAAACCCAAGCAATGATAAGATCAATTACTATTAATAATACACAGTCGATAGCAACATTTATCCAATCCATCCCCATCTGTTCCCACGCAGGTTCCCCATATATTTACAAGTGGACAGCAGATAGTACTGGGGGGAACAGGTGGATGAAAGATAACGCAGTTGACAACAGTGCAGGGGGAGGCCCATATAAATAGATCTCTGCCACTTCAACCATAGGCCTTGCTGAACAAGTCCCATTTTGCAGGCCCTGTGGAACTGTAATAAGTCTCACAGGGCCCGGATCTCAATAGGGAGAATGTTCCGCCAAACCGACACCAGAGCTGAGAAGGCTCTGTTTGAGGCTAAGCAAACATCCTTAGGGACGGGGACCACCAGCAGATCTTGGTCTGTCCAGCATAATGCTCTCTGGGGGACATACTGGAAGAGGCAGTCTGGAAGGTATGTTGGTCCCAGAACCTTGAACTTGACCCAGTATTCAGCTGGAAACCAGTGCAGCTGGTGGAGCACTGGTTGTATATGTGCTCTTAGAGGTGTTCCAATGAGTTCACATGCCACTGCATTCTGGACCAGCTGAAGTTTCCGAATCAGTTTCAAGGGTAGCCCTGCATAGAGTGAATTATAGTAGTCCAGCATGGAGGTGAGACCATTACATGGATCACTGTCTAGGTCAAGTGGGGAGAGGTAGGGAGGTGTTAATTTGGTGGTCAACACCATAGCCTCTCTAGGTACTCTGATCAGAACTAGAGAGTTTCCAAGGACAAGATAGGAAAATTTTTGAAAATAAGGAATCAGAGACTTCTCTGAGCAAGAGGCTGAATGTCACAGAATAAACAGGATCCCCCTCATTTGTTTGTGATATAAACAAAGTGGAGTGCAAGCATATTCCATTTTGGCCAGCATTCTGTTTCTAATAATGCCAAGCAAATGCTTCTAGCAAACTCACAAGTAGGCTATGATGGTTGTCCTTGTTTGCAACTGGTATCTGAAGTATACTGCCTTTGAACATGGAGGTTCAGTTTGGTGTAGGGGTTAAGAGTGCAGACTCTAATCTGAGAGAACCAGGTTTGATTGCCCATGCCTCCACATGCAGCTGCTGGTGTGACTTTGGGTCAGTCATAAGTTCTTTCAGAGTTGTTCTCTCAAGGACAGTTCTCGAGAGAGCTCTTTCAGCCCCACCTACCTCACAGGGTGTCTCTTGTGGGGAGGGGGAGGGAAGGGGATATAAATCCAATCTCCTCCTCCTTCTCCTCCTCCTCCTGTGCCCAATAGACATGGCAGATTTCTCATCAATCTGTGAATTGGTCTCATTCTGTTTAGAGGCAGCTACAGTACAGGGCGCCCTGACCTGGATAGCTCAGACTAGCTCAATCACATCAGATCTTGGAAACTAAGCAGGGGCAGCCCTAGCTAGTATTTGGATGGGAGACCACTAAGGAATACCAGTGTCATGACACAATGGCAAACCACCTCTGAACCTCCCTTGCCTTGAAAACCCTACTGGGTAACCATAAATTAGATCACCAAGCTAGTGGGCAGATCACCAGACATCTTACCTCTGCAAATCCCCTTCACAGCAGGCAGAAATCTAAGCAAGCACACTTGCTGACATTGCACCAGTTTATACAGGGCAAGGCTGCACCTGTTGGGTTTCAGCCGGTGTGAAAATGTCAGGAGGAGGCGGTGGCAACCCAACAGGGTGAGTTTCTTCCCTGAAGGGGTGGAGAAAAGAAGGGAGGACTTCTGTTCCCGAGTGTTTTGCCCAGCTCCAATAGATGCCAGCCTCCTTTCTGGCTGGTGCCCATCTGGCTTCTCCTACCGGAGCATCCTCCCGCCCACCTCGGCTCCTGCTTTCTCTGCCCCCTGAGCCACCTATGGCTTTGCTGGGCAGCAGCTGCTGCGCGGGGATTAGCGGCGGCTCCTTCTTCCCCCCTCTCCCGCCCTGCCTGCCTGCCTGCCTTCATGTTTAAATAATAAGGCCGTGACGCAGCGCTGTCAGGCGAGGGCAGGGAAGGCCCCGTGTGCAGCTGGCAGCAGCCGGAGGGAGGCTCGGCCGCCCGGCAGGTAAGCAGCAGGGGCCCAGCGGGAGGGAGGGAGGCTTTGGGAGGCAGCGGGGGACCCGGCCGGGCTCTCCGCGGCTCCCCACACCTTGCAAAGGGTCGCTCCGCATGCAGAGAACGAACAGCCCGGCCCATTCTAGCAGCCGTCACCTGCCGCCTGCCACGCCAGCGCCCGGGCCCGCCGCCAGCTGCAGGTGCCCAGTCAAGCCACCGTGGAGAAACAGCCTCTCCGCAGAGCGGGCGCCGCGTGGCGTGCGCTGATGTGTCTGGCAGAGCCCTCCGCCTTCGGGGCCGGAAGGGAGCTGTCCAAGGTGGGGCATGTGCTGATTCTGCCACCCACCCCGGCCACAGCGGCGAGGATGGGCAGGGCTTTTCCCAGGGCAGAGGCGGGCGGGCGGGCGCTGTAAACACCCAGTTCCAAGCCTGAGGAACAGCCCCCCGCCCCAGGCCTTCGGTTCCAACCAGCTGTTTCCAAAATGTGCTTCAACTATCCCCTCCCAGGTTTCGTCTAGCCCAGGCTGGCAGCCCCTTGGGGATGCCGACCCCTCTGGATTGTATAGAAAGGTAGACCCAGAATATGTTTTGACTAGCATGTGGTTGAGAGGTGCGTCTGAGCATGTGCAGGATTCCCTTCTTTGGACTGAAGGACGGTCGTGGAGTCTACTCACACATCTGAGATTTGGGGGGGGTTATAGGGCTGCCAGCTCCAGGTTGGGAAATACCTGGAGATTTTGAGGGTGGGTCCTGAGGAGGACAGGGCTTGGGAAGGGGAGGGGCTTCAGTGAGATATAAGGACATACAGTCCACCTTCCAAAATCACCATTTTCTCCAAGCGAACTGATCTCTGTTGCCTGGAGATGAGTTATAATCCCCAGTGATCTCCAATCATCACCTGGAGGCTGGCAACCCTAGGGAGCTACCTGGAGGGAAGGTCTGACATGTAGATGGGCTTCCATCCCATCACCTCTTTCTTTTGAAAAATAAGCATTGCACACCCCACAGCCCTTTTCTTATTAGGATGCCCGCCCAAATGGATGATCTCTGCCCTTAGGCAGAATACCCTCAGCTGAGAGTACCCAAGCCAGCTCAAGATACTTTGATGTCAGAGGCAGCAAACCTAGTGGCAGCCACCCCCAGCTAGTTAACATGGGGATTAAAATCTGATGCCTTAGAATTCTCCTTCTGCAAGCTTCAACTCCCCCTCACCTGGGCCTTTAGAAATCAGTTTTCAGAAGGGACAGCAGTGGGCTTGACTTTAGTACTTAGGCATGCTAATGCATACACAGGAACACTGAAGGAGAAATCCCAAGGAGGTCTACTCTGCAGTATGTCCTATTTTATACTCCCAGGAAAGTGTTGTTCAGATTGCAGTCCCAGGTGCCATGTAGTGGCAAGCTGCTTGTGAAGCAGAACGTGCTTCTAAAAATGTTCTGAACAAATCCCTTTTAAAGAATCATTTAACTGTGTAGGGCAGGAGGGGCCATTGGAAAAAGACATAATTACAGTGTACAACTGTTGAAAAAGAGAAATGAGTGGTTCAGCATGTGGGGAGACGCTTCTGGCAGTGATACCCTAAGAAAAGGTGTATCCAAAGCACAGGCAGGCAACTGTTCTTATTTCCCTGCACTTAAAGGTATGTGGGAGAGCTGTTCTCCAGTACCAAAGGTCTGCAGCCTATGGCTCAGAGGACAAATGTGGCTTAAATAAGGCTCTTTAAATTAAGATATATGGGGGGGGGGGCTGAGATGCTAGAATAACTAGTACGTGGAGGAAATGGCAGGCAAAGATTTTTATGGCATGAAACTGCTTCTTAGAGATACTTTACAAACAGGGAAATGACAGAGGTAAACAGTGGCCAGTAATCTAGAAGTAAACCCTGCCCAGATTTATGCCAGTGCACAAAAACAATTGCACAATTCCTGAGTATGTTTATTGCTCACTGGGAAACCTTGTGTGTGCCACTTTCCTAATAAAGAATTTGCAGTAACCAATAACTGGGCTGTAGAAACTTTGTGGGTCAATTATCAGTCAATTATCAGTACTGTCAAGTTGTATATTTCCAGTTAGGCTTTCTTGTGCTAGCTTTCTGTTGATCTCTTGCTCTGGATTTTGTTCTTAATTTGGTTACTGCTGACCCCTGCCCTAGCAGCAAGGATCGGCTTTCAAAGGGCCCAAGATCCTGGAAGGAACAAGGGGCCTTAAGGAGGAGGGGAAGATGCTGGTAATTATGGAACTGATTGGGGGGGGGTCGTCAGAAACCTGAGCCAGTGTCCCCTTGGGTTATTGCTCCTTGTCCCTGTGGATCCTCAAGGTTTAACGAGCACAATCAAAACAGACCTTTAAAAAGATATAAGGTTTACTGAAGGATTAAAAAAGATTTCACTATGCAGTACAATTTCTATAGCTTAGCGACAGAGAAAATAAAGAAGCTAACTGTTCTATCTAATACGCTGCATGCCTGCAGCATATAATCCAAGCAATAGCATAAAAGCATTCTATACGTTGCAGTCCATCGTAATGAAGCATAACATATCAAAGCAACTAGCATGGCAGGAGCATAAAGTTAGCATGGTTTCCCTTTTATATCTTTTTGCCCTCGGGCACCAGGCGGTCTCTTGGATCCAATCAGGAATCACTCTTGATGGAATTGTCCAGAAGATGTTAACATCTGCTCCTAATTCCCCCCTCCCATCTGGTTATATACAACTGAACACAGTTTGTCATGATTACCCAATTATTACATTCTTAAATCCGACTTGAAAGAGATAAGGATGATATCTGCAGGAAGGCCCAAATCATGAATACCTGCAAGCCGGCCTAGGCCCTCTAATAATCCCGTTAACCCTTGAGAGCAATTAGGGTGCTTTGCCTCACAGGGTTCCTCTGATATTAGTGGTGCAGCCATGTCTGGGCAGCCAAATGTCTCAGGCTAGGCCCACTGGAAGACTTGGGAGTTCTCCTTCATCCCAGGTGTGTGGGGAGTGGTAAAGAAGAGACAGGGGAGGCGGCAGCAGGTATCTTCTCCCCCCTCCTTGGACCAGGACCCAGCTCCAGTCAAGCACACACACTCTTTCCAACTTTTCTTATTTGAATAATGTGGCCTTTTTTTAAAAAAAAATGCAAATGACACCCTAACCTGGATGGTCCAGGCTAGCCTGATCTCATCAGTTCTCAGAAGCCATGAAAGGTCGACCCTGATTAGTACTTGGATAGGAGACTACCAAAGAAGTCTAGGGTTGCTAAACAGAGGCAGGCAATGGCAAGCCGCCTCTGTTCATCTCTTGCCCTGAA
Source organism: Gekko gecko (assembly GCA_029375565.1). Taxonomy (NCBI): domain Eukaryota; kingdom Metazoa; phylum Chordata; class Lepidosauria; order Squamata; family Gekkonidae; genus Gekko; species Gekko gecko. Next base: position 49,778,579 of record JAPDNY010000012.1, on the reverse strand, counting down.
ACCCCTACGGTGTTGCCATAAGCTGGCTGTGGTTTGACAAGCACTTTCCATCACCACTACTTTGGGCTGAAGATCAGCATATAAATACAATAAAACGAGTGACCAGTGAAACACACTCTGTGTATACTCAGAGGCATTCCTTGCACTGAAGTCCAGACAGACCCTTGATATCAGAACAAGTCCCGGGCCTGAGAGCTCCTGGTGAAGGTGAAATCTTAAGTGATTTCCCCACCTGTCCTGCCCAGCCCTACCCAGAACTCACACCACGTGCTCACAAAAACTTCCTGTAAAATAAGGGATGGTCTTCCAGACAGAGGGACTATTAGCTGAACCTGTTCTACAGGCACCTTCAGCACAGAACACTTTGTTCACTTCCTTCAAGCATGGGCAGAATTTCCAGGTACTGTTGCTCGGCGGAGGCTGAGGGTCCCCTCTCTCCGTTTCACGGCTGCTTCATTGGTGCTCCAACCAGTATTTTTGCCCCAAGCCATTGTTTAGATGCCGGTACAAATGGATCAATGCTGGTAGGCCATTAATACGACTATTCTTTTCCTTACTAGACTTTTGAGCAGAAGACTAAGGAGGGAGTGTCCTGTCTTCCTACTGCTGGTGCTGAAGGGCAGGCCCTCCACCTTCCTTCCAAGATGGTGAGCCGGCTGCCCTACTCAGCGGAACTGACCCGCTTCTGCCAGAAGCTTAATCGAGTGAAGACGCTGGAGGATGACATGATGGAGACCGCCTTCAACCGATGCCTGACCACTTTTGACTTGACACTGCTAGGCATTGGGGGTATGGTGGGCTCTGGCTTGTATGTGCTCACTGGCACGGTGGCCAAGGAGACTGCGGGACCTGCCATCGTTATCTCCTTTATCATTGCTGCCTTTGCCTCTCTGCTCGCTGCTCTCTGCTATGCTGAGTTTGGTGCTCACGTGCCCAAGACGGGCTCTGCATACATGTTCACATACATTTCTGTGGGCGAGATTTGGGCCTTCCTGATCGGCTGGAATGTCATTCTCGAGTACATGATAGGCGGGGCCGCTGTTGCCAGAGCATGGAGCGGCTACCTGGATGCCATCTTTGATCACAAAATCAAGAATTTCACCGAGACCCATGTTGGCACCTGGAGTATACCATTCCTGGCACATTACCCAGACTTCTTGGCATCAGGCATTCTGCTCATAGCGACAGCCTTCATCTCCTTTGGGGCGCGAGTCTCATCCTGGCTCAACCATGTCTTCTCAGCTATCAGTATGGGAGTCATCCTCTTCATTCTTGTGATGGGATTCATTCTGGCTAAGCCCCAGAACTGGGGGGCAGCTGAAGGGGGATTTGCCCCCTTTGGCATCTCCGGCATCATGGCTGGGACAGCCACATGCTTTTATGCCTTTGTGGGCTTTGATGTTATAGCCGCATCTAGCGAGGAGGCCAGGAACCCTCAGAAAGCTGTTCCTAGAGCTATTGCCATCTCACTGGGCCTTGCCACAGGGGCCTACATCCTGGTCTCCATGGTGTTGACACTGATGGTGCCTTGGCACTCCTTGGACCCTGACTCTGCCCTAGCTGATGCCTTTTACCAAAGGGGTTATGCTTGGGCTGGCTTCATTGTGGCTGCTGGGTCTATTTGTGGTGAGTATGGGCTGAAGCCCAGGGTTCGGGCTTTCCTTAAATCTATTTTAGCTTCTCATCACCTGCACTGCCACCTGAGGCCTGAATCTCCCCTCCCTTATTGCCATTCTGTCAGCTGAGGGCTGTTCTTCCTCTCCTCTTCCTCAGTCATTGTAGAGCAGAGAGAATGAAGGCTATCACCTTTTTTGTTTACACATTACAAAAGCCTTTGACCCAGCTGTTGCCTTGCCAACCAATGGGTGCTCAGCCACAAGGCAGAACAGGGCCAAGCTGTTGATGGGTCATTTGTGAGGGAGAGGGTGAAAGACTTCTCTGTGTGGTCTGATCCAGCAAGCAGCTCTTACGTTCTGTCACAGTACTGTACAGTTTGTCCCTCACCATCTCAGGCAGCTCAGCAGAGGGAAGGGTGAGTGGGTGGTCCTTCTGAACATGTGCCTCTCCTGTTTCTTTCCAGCAATGAACACAGTTCTCCTCAGCAACCTCTTCTCTCTGCCGCGGATTGTCTATGCCATGGCAGAGGATGGGCTCTTTTTCCAGGTGTTCTCACGTGTACACCCGCAGACACAAGTCCCTGTGGTGGCCATTGTGGTGTTTGGCACTCTCATGTCTGTGCTGGCCCTCATCTTTGACCTGGAGGCCCTAGTCCAGTTCCTGTCCATCGGCACTCTCTTGGCCTACACCTTTGTGGCAGCCAGCGTCATTGTTCTGCGCTTCCAGCGGGCAAAGTCCCAGGCTTCAAACCCACCTTCAGAGAGTGAGAATGCTCCGCCAGCCTCTGCAGAGACCATTGGTGCTAGTGAACCAAAAGAGTATGAATCTTTCTCTGACAAGCTGAACTTGGTAGGCAAGGAAAAGGCCAAAAGCCAGCGGGAACCAGGACAGCTCAAGGCCATCTTTGATCCTTACTTGGACTTCCTCAGTGATTTCTACCCTGGAGAAGTGGTCACAGTGGCTGTTATCATCCTCATGGTGTCCGCCCTCTGCTTGTCCTCCATCCTGGTGTTTGGGAAGAACCAGCTTCACCTGCCCACCTGGAGCTACAGCTTGCTGATTGTGCTCTTCAGCCTGGCCTTCGTCTTCAGCTTGCTTCTCATTGGGGTTCACGAGCAGCAAAAGAAAAGCCAGACATTCCAGGTAACTGGGCCAAAGCTTGATAAGGGATTTACAAGACATATGACCCCCTAAATATTTTGCAGGCCCCTCCCCTTTCCATTCTCCTCTCCTACTGAGGCAGCAAATTCAAGCCACCACAGTGGGAAATATGTGTTTTTGTCATGAAGTCTGTTTCTGGTGAGGCAGACACAGGACAGCTTTGCCATGAGCTCTGTTTGAGTGCAGATTCTCACTCCATGGTTTTTCCAGAACTTGATCATGGGAAACAGTAAGCTGCCATGCTCCTTAGTAGGTAAGCCGTGAATGGGTTGCTGGTTTTAGAGCCTGCAGAGCAGCATCAGTTCTCTCAAAAAAACAGCATGCCCTTGGAAAGCCTGCCCCTCACTAACTCCTGGCCACTGACTTCTTTCTTCGCTGGTTGTGTTCCAGCTGTCAAAGTTTTTCCTTCAGCAAATGAGATATGTTCCCTGTTGCAGTAGGGAGTAGCCCTTGGACATCAAAAACCACTCTGCTTGGGAAAATTCTCATGTTGCGTTTCCAGAGAAGGTATTTAGAAGAGCAACCGCTGGGGGCCTCCATCTTCTTTCAGCCAAACTCTGTTGAAAAGCCCATGGATTTGGTACAGCCTGTCCATCTCACCTTGGTCTCCTCTCTTCCCCTTTAGCTACCCCTGGTACCATTGACACCGGCCCTGAGCATCCTCCTCAACATCTACCTCATGCTGAAACTCAACTACATGACTTGGCTGCGCTTCTCGGTCTGGCTGATTGCAGGTGAGTTGGGGACCGGCTGCTGTACCTCTACTCTCTGAAAATGGATGTTGAGAGAGAACCTGTCAGTGTGTGTGTGTGAGCCAGTTCATTGGACACTCTGCAGAAGCTTTGGGAGGGGAAAATTCTTTTCTCCCACCCCTCTAGAAAAGAAGGAAGGGTGCGGAGGCAGCCCACCAAATGCAATGCGGACCAGCTTGTTTTCATTCCTCTCCTCTGCTGTGAACAAGAATATGGGAATGAAGATGGTCATGTCCACGGCAGAGCTTGAAATGCAATTTCAAAATGGGATGAATTTTCACATTTAACAACTTAATGTTTTAATCAAAAAAGGTATAGATTTGTTTAGCTGTTTACACACACCAATTTTCTCCCCAATGGAGACCCAAAGTTGCTTACAAGCCCCTTCTATTTTATCATACAAACAACAACCCTGTGAGGCAGGTGAAGCTGAGAGTGAGTAGACCACAGTCATCCAGTAGGCTTCCATGGCAGGCAGGGTTGCCAGCTCTGGCATGGGAAATTCCTGGGGAGGGAGCAGAGTGGGGCTGTAATACCATCCAGTCTGTACTCTGAAGCTGGTAACATGGGGGTGTGGCCTAAATGCTAATGAGTTTCTGATGTTGGGTGTGGCCTATTATGCTAATGAGTTCCTGGTGGGCTTTTTTTTTTTTTTTACAAAAAAGCCCTGTACATGACCATCAAGGATAATGGTTTGGGGTATATCTGGGTTAACTCCATGGGCTCTGTGAAGAATTGCCTGTGAGGTCTCCAATCACTGGGAAGCAACTCATTAGCAAGGGATGATAAGGGGAGGAAACTTTCCTACCGAGGCAAACTGAGAGTGGTATGGGAGACGTCTGCACCTCTCCTGGCTGTCATCCTCGCCCTTTTGACATCCTTGTGACAAGCAGGGCAGCCCCTTTTGTCTGACTTTTATCAAAAGCTAGTGGAAGCCTTCCTGTGACTCAACAGCAATCCTTTACCAACACCTGGGTGGAATCTTGCAACACCTGGGTGGAATCCTGTGTCACTGGCATGCCCAGGGACATGGCCAGTTCCCATCAGGTGGTCAAGGAAATCCCTCAAAGCGTGACTCCTTCCAGTTGGCATAAGTTTTTTAATATGAACATGTCATAAGAGCTGTTTGGGACATCTGGTGTCTGCTAAAACAGGCCATTCCACTTCTAGCTTGGCGCCTTGATGAGCTAAGTATCTTTCTCTGCACAAATAGCTCACTGAACATTTTCCTTTTTGGTAGCCCTGACCTGGATGGCCCAGGCTAGTCAGATCTCATCAGCTCTCAGAAGCTAAGCAGGGTCGTCCTTGGCCAGTATTTGCATAGGAGACCACCGTGGAAGTCAAGGGCCTCTTCACAGAGGCAGGCAATGGCAAACCACCTCTGAACATCTCTTGCCTTGAAAACCCTATAGGGTTGCCATAAGTCAGCTTCAACTTGATGGTAGGGCTTTCAAGAGGGGGAGACTGGAGGGGGGATTCCGGGGGCCTTAGTCAGTTAGAGGACCCCTGAAGCCAGGATCATGCCTAAGTCAAAGAATGTATTTACATTTTCACCCCAATGCAGTTCTGCACTGCAGCCACCAGGGGCAAAGGGAAGGACAAGCACAGCAGGTAGGAATTGCTCTGATTCTGCTGGCCTGGCCTTTCTGCAGTGCTTACTAGGAGTCTGAGAGAAACCCTTGCTTCTCCAATCCTTCTAAACCCATCAGCCAAGCCAACACTGGAGCAAGGCAAAACCAGCCAGGACAAGCTACTACAGCCATTGCCAGGATGCAGCCTCAGCAGCCTATGATTAATTCCATTAGTTCCGCCCAGTTTTGTCTGTGCAGCCAGATCTTGCAAAGGGGCAGCCCTGTTAGTGTGGTAGCAAACAAACAAACAGCAATTTGTTGTCTTTTTCTTAATTTCTCTAGGTCTTTCCTACACTTTTCTCCTCCTTCATTTCTCTCTCTTCCTTTCACGATCAGCCATTCCTCTATCCTCACTTCTATTCCCACTCTCTTTTCCCTCCACAATTTAGAACATATTTAGCAGTAGTATAGCAGCAAACCTTTGATAATATTATGAACAGAAGGGGGGAGTAAATATTTCCCTATAATCTATCAGAGCCATAAAAGGATGCTTCCCCTTACCCTTTACATACATAATTACAGAATGTTAATCTGCTTTAATGGTAATACATGAGGAACAGAAGATAGAACTAGTTTAGCTTCTGTTGAAAATAGTGTGTGTGGGGTGGAGGTCCTGGAGATAACTTTGTCCAGGATATTCCAATTCCTTTCAGTTTGGTGTAGTGGTTAAGTGTGCGGACTCTAAACTGGGAGAACCGGGTTTGATTCCCCACTCCTCCACTTGCAGCTGCTGGATGACCTTGGGCAAGCCATAGTTCTGGCAAGAGTTGTCCTTGAAAGGGCAGTTCTGGAAAGAGCTCTCTCAGCCCCACCTACCTCACAGGGTGTCTGTTGTGGGGAGGGGAAGGGAAAAGGAGTTTGTAAGCTGCTCTAAGACTCCAAGTGAAGGTCAGGGTATAAATCTAATCTCTTCTTTTTCTTTTTGGCCTTGGAACTCCCATAATCATCCTGAAGCTAGAGGCCAATTTCGAGATTCCTGATGAGTTATGCCTGCCACAAATGGACAGACAGATGGGCATGCAGACCCTTCTGTTATTATAGACACGTGGTAACAGCTAGCCAAGTGATTTGTTTTGTTATGATAGTTGGTTTGGATCAGGGTCATATGGGGAGAGGCCCAGGTGGAAACTTTGTCTGGGTGGCCCAGGGTTGTCCTTTGTTGCTGGAGCCCAGGCTATCCCTGCCATTTAACCACTGGGGCAGTATGCTTTTGTAAGCTAACTGGATGTGATTGTTTCAGGCTGTCTGGGACCTGAGTAAATGATTGACAAACACTTCCCGGTCAGCTAGTGGTTTACTTTTGTCTTTAGTTAGATCTGATGTGCTGCTCTTCCTGCTTCCTTCTAGCTAGTGGAATCCTATTGTGCTGTATTATATGTCTATTTATTTGCCACATTGTTCAGCCTGTAGCTATGGGGGTAGGTAGGGGAATAGCCCCCTTAGAAACATGCCAGCCTCTCCTCTCTGAATGTCCAGCTTTCATTTTAAAGAAAAGCCTCCAGCCCTTTCATAGTAATACCAGTGGAAATGTGTGCAACCTGCCTTTTAGCAATTGCCTTGCAAATGAGATGAAGGGAGGCTGAAAGAGAGCAGTGTGGCTAGACAGTTAACCCTTTATTGACTGGACCCATTCTTCTCTGGTTTGTTGCATGACCTTTTCTCCATTGTTTGTTTGTTTGTTTGTTTGTTTGTTTGTTTCTTTCTTTCTTTCTTTCTTTCTTTCTTTCTTTCTTTCTTTCTTTCTTTCTTTCTTTCTTTCTTTCTTTCTTTCTTTCTTTCTTTCTTTCTTTCTTCCCCTTAACATTAGCAATGACAACAAGAGTACTGGGCAGGAAACCTGACTGGGAGCTACACTTATCTGCAGTTAGGAAATGGCTTGAGGAGTAAATTGGGCCAGGGGATTGGGATGGGGTGGAAATAGTGCTTGGGAGCCACTCAGCCAGGTGTCTGATTGCTTTGTTTTTTTCATCATTGCTTGAAAGTCACCTTGCAGTACCTGGCTTGTATGAAGGACTATTCTCAAAGCAGAAAAATGTTGCAGGGGTCTGATGCAATGTCCAAAAAAGCAGAAGCTTTCTGAGTTCAGCCTAATGAAAAGTTCTAGAGAATCTGAAAGTTTGCTACTGGCTTATGTCATTGTGGGTCCACGGTGGCTTAGAGGTTAACATGCTGAGCTGCAGACCGAAAGGTCTGTAGCTTGGCAGTTTGAGACCAGTGTGCTGTACGACGGACTGAGCTCCCGTCTCTGGCCCCAGCTCCTGCCAACCTAGCAGTTTGAAAGCAAGAAGTTGCAAGTAGATAAATAGGTACTGCTTTGGTGGGAAGGTAACAACATTCTGTGCACCTCAGCGTTTAGTCATGGCAGCCACATGACCACTGAAATGTATTCGGACAGCACTGGCTCTTCAGCTTGGAAATGGAGATGAACACTGCCCCCTAGAATTGGATTCAACTGGCTTTCAAGCAAGGGAAACCTTTATGGGATTGTGGTTGGTCCTAGCAAAAGCCATTGCATGGTTTTGTTGTTTTGGTGAAAGAATATGTGCCTCTGAGCATGTGCTCTTTATTCACCAATTAATAGCCTCTATCAATGCACATTCTTATGTCTCCCAAAATGTAAAATTAGGGCTAAATAACTGAAGAGGGTCTGTAATGCTTAGGCAGGCTCAAGTCCCAGTACTTCTAACTACCAGATGAAAAGGAAGATGACAGCTCATTTTCCCAATGGTGGAAGACTGCAAACAGGCATACTCCTAGACATGTGCAGATTGGTTTCCCCTCACTTCACTATAACCACAATGACTTGGTATTAGGTGGGTGAGATTCCACAACGAGGGATGCCGGCATTCCCTCTAAGCTGAGTTAGTGTGAGCTAGCTCTCAGTTTTTTAGCCTTCAGCTCGCAGATTTTCGTCTTAGCACAGGAAGGAGGGCTCCAGAGCAAACTAATTTCTGCAGTAGCCAAATCACTCACTCATAACTTTAATGCCAGTAGCTCACAAAGTAGAATTTTTGCTCACAAGACTCCACAGCTTAGAGGGAGCACTGGATGTGACTTGCAGTCAGAGGGGCTCTGGCATTGCCACCCATTTTTGTACCCCACCGCCCTGCCTTTCCCAGCCCAGCGTTGAACCTGCAGCTTCTCTTAGGAGAAGAATTTTGAGACATAGTGAGTACTGGCAAAGTTGCAGCTTATTGCAGGGCTATAGACCAATCTCTCTTCACTGGGTCTATGACGGGAGTTCCATGTCACTGTTTTACATTTTATGGGTCTTTTCATTTGTTCTCTTGGTCTTCTCATAGCTCTACATTCCTACTGACATGTTAACCTGTTAAAAATGTAAGAAGAAATTACGAGCCAAACACAAGATGAAGCTCCTGAGAAAACTCTGCAGCATTCTCTATTCTGAATTAGCACGTTCCTCTCTGGCCTTGCCACCTTCCCTCTTTCCGCTCCTCATCTGGAAACCCAGGTTCAGTTGTTTTTTTCAGAATGATGCAGCTCCACTTCAGCATTATTGTCCTTCCTCCAGCTGTTTAGATGCCTCCGTCTGTTGCCTACCATACAGCTGATTGCAATATTGTTATTGTCACTAATGAGGTAGTGGTTATACGTCTGTACAGTGGGAAACAACTCAGTCAGTTAATGCTACATTGGAATGAAATAATCCCTGTTCTGTAAATAGAATACTAATCAGTGGTTACTCTAGAATCTAGAGCCCCAAACTGGGTTGCCAGTCTCAAGGTGGGGCCTGGAGTTATCCTGAAATTACAACTGATCTCCAGACTGCCAGAGATCAGTTCCCTTGAAGAAAATGGCCGCTTCAGCGGGTGGGCTCAGAAATCCTGGCATGGCTACAGAGGGTGAATGCTTTAGGACTTCTGCTTCTCTGCCTCTGTAAGGACTTGATTGTTATCTGTAAAGACAGTAAAGGCAAAAGGCTGGTTAGAAATTGAAAGAGGGATCAGGCTGCTGTTGGCTGATGACTTCCTATGATTTTTCAGAATTAACACAGAAAGAAATCTAAAGGGGGTTTGAGGGGGTTTTGGGGGGTGTTTTTGAATGGAACAAAACTGGACAGCAGCCAGTTATATTAACACATGTATTTAGGGCACGTATCATATTCTCTGGTTTGGTATAGCTAGGAATCATTAGCAAGTTAGCAGTGTGCACAAGGCTTACCATGGAGCAAAGTGTCTCCAGTCTCTGTGTGTGTGTACTGATAAGAAAATAACATTTCATGGAGCCTCTTTCATATTTGCAAACTAATATGAGTTCCTTTATTTATAGAGCTCCATTCTAGACAGGAAAGAGTAGAGACAGGATAGTTTTTAATCTAACTAGGATGGATGCAGATGCAGGATGAATGTCTTGCATCCATGATGCCAAGATGGAGAGATCTGGCAAAGTGGGTGCGTGTGAGAGAAGGTGTCAGAACGGAAGGAAGTATTTTCCCCTAAGAATAACAATCTGCCTAAAAGCATCAGAGAGAGAAAGAAAGGATGGTCAGTGTCCTGAGCCCATCTCTCTGACTCTATTGTACCCCCTCTGAATGCTGAGGCTAAGAGACAGTGTGTAGTCCTTATCTTCCAACACCTCCTCTCAATGTATTGTGACTTTGCTCACAATTCATCTTCTCTCTTAGATCTTCCAAGTGATTTCTAGGGAGTGGCTTAGTGAGAACGTCTGCAATCATTTCTCCTGTTAGATAATAGATCAGCTTGATGATGTCTTCCTTCCGCTGTATCTCTTGACAACCTTGTGCAGCTGATACATATTCAGCTTCTGTGTATCTTCCAACAACATGAACACATGCAGCTGCCTTACACTGAATCAGACCACTGGACTAGCAAGGACAGTATTGTCTATTTAGACTGGCAGTGGCTCTCCAGGGTCTCAGGCAGAAAAGGGTCTTTCCATATCACCTACTGCCTGATCCTTTTAACTAGAGATCCAGGGATTGAACCTGGGACTTTCTGCATGCCAAACAGATGCTCTTCCACTAAGCTACAGCTCTTCCCAAAGGGTTAGTATGACATACAGAGCACATACATACAATAACCTACAAGTGATGCAAGATGGGGGGAAATGTGGGGGGCTGATATGAGATGGGAAATTTTGTTTAAAAATTGAGTTTTAGTGGGAGGAAGTGATCTCACAGAAAGATGCAAGAGCTGACCTTTGATCCGGATGTGATATCACAGGAGTCAGGACATATAATTACAAAGCTATGGTGCTCTATCCCTTCCCCAAACTCCATCCTCCTCAAAACTCCAGGAATTTTCGATGCCAGAGTTGGCAACCCTACCCCAAGGAGCAATTGGATACCTGGCATTTAAAATCCAATTAAATTCAGATTGATAATTTGTAATAGTATTGGACTTAAGGGTTTTTTCCTGTTTCATATTAACTTATTATGCTCTCCCTGCAATCTTCATGCTCCTCACCATAAATTATCCAGTTATGGGCCTGCTCAAAGGGATCATGGTGTGATTATGACCTATGATGATATGTTTAGGTCTACTTTTATTCTTGCTGTCCCTCTTTGCCTTAGGCTTGCTTGTCTACTTTGGGTATGGCATCCGGCACAGCAAAGAGAACCTGCGGGAGTCCCAGGGCCATGTCATCAGCGCCCGCTACGTAGTCTTCCCCAGCAGCAGCCTAGAAGAGACCGTCCAAACAGTTCAGCCCAGCATGCAGCCATCTCAGGGGTTGGATGAAACAGTGGAAGAAGAAGAAGCAAAGAGATGATGGGGAAGGCCTAACCAGAGGAGACTCTCCCCCGTCCCGTCCCTGCCCAGCACAACCCAACCCACTGCTCTGTGGAGAAAACAGCCCTCATCCAACCCAGCCAGGAAGTCTTCGGCAGTGGCCAGTTACTCTCAGTGGAGCAGAGAGCCATGGTTTTCAGTTTCTCGCTTGTGCCCCCTTTCTCCTTGCAAGATGGCTGCCCATTCTCTTCTGTTATCCAGCTTGGAGCTGGGCTTCTGTCAGTTGTAGGTTTCTCCCTTTCCGTGGCCACGTATCTGTGATATCTGCTTTGTCCATGTTACCTTCTTCTGGGATCCTGCTCTAATGTGGAGTTAAAACATCTCCTTGTCCTTCCTGTAACAAGGATTTGGTCAACAATGGAAGAAAGTGGCCCATTTAGGTTGTGCAGATGTGGTCTGGATTGTGGTTGCAGGCAGACACCTGTCTATTATTCCATACCAAGGCAGGCTGAACGGACTTCCTCCAGAAGAGAGCTGAGATCATGACTAGGCAAGAACCTTTTCTGCGCTAGGTGATCCTTTTCCTGTCCTCCACAAATACACTCTGTGGTCAGCAGAAATGGCAAATCTGAGGTAGCACAAGAAACTGGGCATTCTTGGACTCTTGAGTTTCTCTCCCTTGCACTCTTTGGGTAATGTTTGGATGTAGTTTCAGTGAATCTGAGCATACGTTGCAGCCAGTGCGGGTTTTACCATCACGTTACAGACAGTGGCTGTTCCAGAAGCACCATTCTCATCACATGCAAGTGGCCCATTGTTTGGAGGCTGTAGGAGGGCATGGAACCAACAAAGATCTGTCCAGGAGTTTATAATGAAGTGTACCCAAGCAGAGAGAGCCTCTTCAGGCAGTAGCGTTCAAGTGAAGGGCCCGGTCCTCCACAACCATTTCTTGGGCCTGTGCTGCTAAAGTGAATGGGCGCTTTCCAAAGTATGTCATGCAGTTCCTGCTTGTTTAAATGAGGCCTCAGAGGAGAACTTTCTTGTGGATTAGATCCTAAATCCGTGAGTGGAAGGAGTGTACCCTTTGGCTTTCCTTACCTGAGGCATAAAAATGCCTTGGCCCCTTTCTGCACCCAAGGTGCATCCCTTGGTTCAGAGCCACATCGCAAAGGCACCCCGGCCTGTTCAGGGTCTCTGCCCTACTCAACATATAATTTGCATCTTTTGCAACTCTTCCTTGTGGCTTAAGATTTAAGGGGGAAACAGCAGTAAGTGCTGCAGTAAACAAGGCAAGGAACTCCGAAATCAGATGCTAGGGAAAGAAGTTGACCCCCCCCCCAATTATTTTGTACTTATTTACTTAATTTATACCCCATCTTTCTCCCCAGTGGGGACCCAAAGCAGCCTACATCATTCTTCTCCATGTTTATCCTCACAGCGGTGAGGTAGGTTAGGCTGAGAGAGTGTGGTGGGTCCTAAGTCACCCAGCAAGCTTCTCCGGCAGTGGGGATTTGAAGCTGGATCTCCTAGGCCCAAGTCTGATACTCTCTCAACTACACACTGGCACACACCCTTTCCTGGCCCCAGATAGACTTTTCCCACAGCTTCCTGTTTACCATGCAGTACCTTCAGTCATTTTTTTTTATCAGCCCCAAATGCCTTCCTCCTCCACAGCAGCTAGAAGTTGGTGGGGTTTACAGTTGGCAAAGTGGTTCCAGGCTTCATGTGACTGAGGCACAGACAGAAAGGTTTCCTGTTAGTGTATGTAAGAGCTGCCTTCCTTCAGATCAGCCTGGCCTCTATGTCTCTGCATTAATCACTGTTCTGGACGGGTCATCATGCTGCATCACAGGGGTAGAAGTGACAACCATCCAGTGACAGCCAATGGAAGGTCAGCAGTGAGGAGGCAAGGCCAAAGCAGCACAGGATACAGTGAGGCAGGAGGCGGCCTCATTTTGGAGAGGGGTCGGAGAAGCCTTTCTTTAAAAACAAACAAACCTGATTTATTCCTTCAGGCCCAGAATTTGTGAGTCACTGAGACTTGAGCCGTCCAGTGAAGCAGAAAATATCAGATGTGTCTTTTATTTAAAAAAGGCTTTATACTGCCATCCACCAGATAACACGTTACTCAGGACATTAATATCCTGAAGCAGCACAGGCCACAGCACCTAGTTCTTCTAGCTTAGGCATTCCAAGATGGCCTCCCTGCCCTTATGTGCCTTTGTAACCACTTTTCCCCCTTGCTTTCTGATGAAATCTCTGCTAGTGGCTGAGCATTCACGCTGCAATTTACATAAATTAGAGCACAATTTCCACACACACGCGCATTACCTGTATGTCATCTTAAAAAGCAAGCCGTTGCCAGAGAGGTCGCACGAGTTGCACTTCTGTGCAGACACAATGAATTTTCGTTTGTGCACAGCTGTTAAGTGAGTTAAGCGGTTGGAACCTGCAGGCATGTATCTGAGATGTCTTTATCCCTCCCTCAAGAGAGCTCAGTGTGGTGCACAGGGTTCTTCCAGCCTCCATTTTTATCTTCACAACAAGCCTATGAAATGGGCTAGGCTGGATGTGTATGAGTGACTGCTCTAAAGTGACCAGGGGAGCTGCAGGGCTGAGCAGGGTTTTGAATGGGAGTCTCCTCAGTTCTAGCTTGACAATATGACACACACTGGTTCTGCTGCCAGCTGTACTGCCCCCCTATTGCTTTGCCTTGGGCATGTTCACCTTCATAGCACAGAGGAGACCAAAGAGCTTAAAGAGAGGGGGGAACGGCAGGGTTATGGACAGCTGGTTGGAGGAGAGGTCAAGGAGCCTCTTGTGGAATTACTGAAGACCATCTGGGTTTCCCACTTGCAGGGCTTTGGAGGGAGAGAAATCCTGAGCCCCTCCCCCCAAAGTCTGTGCTTACTTTCTTCCTTTCAAGTACGGACGTAGTGTGGCTACTCCAGCCTGGTTTTCAGGGGGCCCCCCCATGCAGGAGAATATGTATTGTATGCTGGTCAGCCTACTGTACAACTACTGTCTGTGGACTTCAGTAGTGCCGCCCAGTTCATGCACGCTGCTTCCCTTGGTGTTCAGACTGCTTTATACTTGCTCTCATCTGCCACTGGACTACGAGCAGGCAGGGCGGTGCTATCATCAGTAACAGTGTTTCCCTGCCCTGCTACCGCAGCTCTGTGCAATGGCTTGTCCCAGCTAAGCCGATAAAGGTTTGTTCCTCCTTGATTCTGAGTTGCTGTGATTTTTTTTGTTGCTGTGTTCATTGTTTGCCTCCTGCAGGCTGCCCGTGGAAAGAGCTGTTTGTGGGACAAGTCCATTGAAGTAGAGCAGAGACCAAAGATCACTTCCTAACAGGTAGCTTTACAGCTGTCATGGCAGCCACTCTGAAGCTCAGATCTTTCCCTTTGCCTCAGAATCTCTGACAGGACCGTTCTAAAGGAGGATCCAGCACACAGCCATAGTGTCATTCTGCAATAACTTGAACACATTTCTTAAAAGCCAGTATTTTATTTTCTCATTTCTCAAAAGGGAAGTTTTCCACTCACAGAGAGCTATTACCCATGGAAGGATATCCCTTTCCACGCTCCAGATAGCAGAATGGGGAAGCCCTCTATTGAGAACTGAACAGCCGTTGCCACTTAGAACAGATAATTGCTACAGGTCTGACGTACATGGGTAGTCTGTTTAGCCCTCTGCTGTATCTTCAAGAGGAATATAGTGTACAGTCCTGGGGGCTACATTTCAAGGAGAATTTTTGGTGCGTTGGCTGCTTACTTGCCCTTTAGCCCCCTGACACGTGGCCCATTCCCAGCTTTTCTTCCTTTTTCAAACTCCTCCTTTGTGTGGACTGCCCCCCCGTCACCTCCCCATTTTGGCTGAATCCCTGCAAGCCTCTGCTTGAAAACCTATAGAATCATAGAGTTGGAAGGGTCCTCCAGGGACATCTAGTCCAGGGACATCTAGTCCAACCCCCTGCACAGTGCAGGAAATTCACAAATACCTCCCCCTCCACACCCCCAGTGACCGCTCTTCCACACCCAGAAGATGACAAAAAAACCCTCCAGGATCCCCGGCCAAATTGACCTGGAGAAAAATTGCTTCTCGGCTCAAAGTGGCAATCAGCATTTCAGAGAAGCCTGAAATGCATGAGGGAAAAGTCTACCCCTCCCCTCACATACCCCACACACATCCCATTTTTTTCCCAGTGGGGTATTTGGTTAGGAGGGTGGGAGTCCATGTACCTGAGGTGTTACTGACAGTGTTCAGATGTAGACAGATCTGACAACAGATCATTAAGAGAACTGAAGTGGGTATGACACAGGTATCACATCTTTTGTCTGGCTGTTGCTTCTGGCCCTGTAGGTTCAGCAGGTTTCCAATAGACTAAAACCCTGCAAAAACCTCTTGATCAGAGGTGATGGTGCAATGTGAGTGGTTAAGAGACATGGAGGCTTCTCACATGCCGTTTAAGCAACCCCTTCAACCTTCCATGACCCCAAGGAAGGGGTTCCCATCTTGGGCTGGTTTGTTCTGAACGAGGGTCTGGCCCCATCGTGTTTGATCTGAAGGCCTGGAAAGGTTTCCTGGACAGCATCACACAGGCCTGTGAAATCTTGCTTCAACACAATCTCCTGAAAAGGGAGAAAAGATGATTTTCTACATAAAGGGTTGTATCCAGCCAATTTTTAAGAGACAGTCCTGCCCAATTTCCCTCCTCACTACGGTCCCTGGCCCCACATGGCTTTTGTCCGGGCAGGGAACTATGGTCCCCAGCACAGCTCCTTTTTTGGTGGTTGAACTGGGTCCTCCTTTTCTTTTGCACCATCTGAAAAGCTGGTCAAACACAACGAGAAATTTCTTCTCTTGGGGGGAGGCAGGGATCGTTCTTACAGAGCAGCGCTTGTCCCCACTCCTGCAGCTACTCAACGCCGCATGAAACAGAGACCAGCCTCAGGCTGGAGGTTGGAAATTTCACCTCCAAGGAGCAAAACAGACGACTAAAAGAAATGGCCACAGAAGGAAGTCAGAACAAAGCTGCTTACTGACCCAAAGAGTAAAATGGTCTTGCCAAGGAGAAGGGAAGAGGCTGAGCTTTCACTGTGGTAGGCTTAGCAAAGGAGGGCAGTGCTCCCTCTAAGCTGAGTTAGAGTGCGCTAGCTCACGGTTTGTTAGCCTCCAGCTCACACATTTTTGTCTTCGCTCAGGAAGGATGGCTCCAGAGCAAACTAATTTATGTAGTAGCCAAATCACTCGCTCACAACTTTAATGCCAGTAGTTCACAAAGTAGAATTTTTGCTCACAAGACTCCACAGCTTAGAGGGAGCATTAGGTCACAGAGATTTTGGGAGGGACGGGAAGAACATAAGACTGGCCTTGTTGGAACAGACCAAGGTTCAGGTTCTTCAGCACTTGAGCCAGTAAGTTTGCAAACAGGTGCTGAAGGAAGTGGCCAAATTTAACTGAGTGCCCTAAGTATTTGGTCCTTTTATATATGGAGGTTCCATTTAGCCATCATTGCCAGTAGTTGTTGATAGTCCTCCACAAATTTGTCTAATCCAAACTAGAGGCAATGACTTCTACAAGCTAACTATTAATTCTGTGAAACACCAGCCACCAGTTCATCACCCGTCTTCAGAAGATCTGAACCCTTCCACAGCATCCCCCCCGACTACAAACAATCATGAATGATTTCTCTTTTGCACTGCACTTTCCCACCTTTGCTGAAGCCCCGTTATACAAACAGATGATTTACTAATCCTGTCTCATCTCCTATCATGCACAGACCACATCTGGCTCCCTTCCACCCATTAACACCTACTGAAAAATCCAGGACTTCTAAGACAGCACCAGGATTCGCTTGGATGGATTTCAGAATCCTAATGCAGCCTTCGCTCTGTATGGGATTTCTGGCCACCTGCAGATCACAACAGGGAAATGCATTTGTTTCTTTCTGCCAAAGCATCAGGATCCAGCCTTCTCCGAAAAGCTACTCACACTGAGGCACCTGAGAGTCTTGTTTTCCTTCAGGCCCAGAGCAAGGCAAAGGGCTCCTTCCAGTGAAATGCGATTATTGCTAAAAACAAAATGAGAAGAGCGAGCAAGCTTCAGCTGTTTGCCTATTGATCCTTTCTAAATTATTTTTTTAATGCCATCTCTTAAACAAAGCTGCCTGAAACAGGGATTATCAAGAACTAAGCCCATACATATGGCCTGGAGATGACTGACACAACCAAACTCTGCTCTGGTCAACACTCATTCAAAGTAGTCAGACCTCTGCAGCCTAGCTAAGCTGTTCCATCTGGAATCCTTCAGTTGAGGAGCAGCCTCCCAGAAAAGGCACCTCATTCCCCTTAGCTCCATTCCTAAGCTGTCTTGGTCCCCTCTGCTGCTGCCACCCAGATATCCACTTTTCCCTAAGCTATTCCCATCACTCATTAGGTTTTTGTACAGGAGACTGAAGGAGGATTTGGGCAAACTGTGGCTCCCCAGACATCCAACTGCCTCTCCCACTCAATTCAACCAAGAATTGTCCCTGAATGCCAGCCAGGGGCCAGCTGAATCAGGGAAGAGGGGGAGGCATTGATGCTGTCTGGTGGCCTGTCAAGCACCAGAAGACCAACTTGCCATTGTAGTTATAGGAGGCCTGGGATCTGCTACTGAGGGGCTGCAGCTCCAGTGATAGTAGTGTGTTAATTCTGTTGCTTTTGCAGGTTTCTCTTCCTTGCAGCAAGTGCTGCAGATCTCACCACTGCATTTTAGCACAGTTTTGATCTGCTCTGACTGGAGGGGGATGCACTACTTGGAGCTCCGTTTCAGAAAGTCTGGCTGTTGTTGTAGAAAAGGCTGCTTTTTGAGCACAGGGAAGGTGCCCTAACTATTGTGTTGGACTGGGATCTAGGATTCCCAAGGTGAAGTCCCCAAAGAACTGATGATGATCTGCCCTTGGGCAATGCTGTAGAAAAGGCTCTGTAAGGGGGAAGGAGGCAACATTCTATACTAAGGAAATCCAAATTCTGCAATAAAAGAGGTATTATGCAATCTACACGCGTGACATTTAAAATGTCATGGCTGTGAGTGCGAGCTGAACAGGTCCCCGGTTCAAATCGCAGTCCACTCATGAACACACCCATGGCTCTTTGGCAAGTCAGGAGGCCTTCCCTTTGGCTGCCCAGGTACAATAAGGGGACAGAAATAATGATGTATATCAGAGGGCTGTTGTAAGGAGTACTGAGGAAAAACTCTGAACTCTCCAGAAGAGGCGTACACACATTAAAAGGTTATTACCCCACATTAAGTTCTTCCAGCACATTGTTGATTTTCAGGGCCTCACCCAAGGCAGCAGCTCCCTTGTTGCCAAAGCCATTGTAGGAGAGATCCAACACCCGAAGGAATATGTTTGCCTGTAGAGGAAGGGACAGTGGGGTGATTAGCTCATTTTACACTCTGAACTGAACAGTTTTATGAAGACCCTCCTTTAGAGGGGAACATATACTTCAAATGCAAACCTAGAGCCTACTTTCTGGTGACCTGGTGTTCTGCCCCAAGGTCCAGCCCTGATGGCATCGCTGGGGAGGGAAATGGCTTTCATCAGGCTTTGGCAAGACCTGCAGGGCTCAACATCCGTACCGAGACTGTGCTCTTTGGCACCTTAGCCCTGATGCTTCTCCTGCTGCTGCTTGCAACCGATGGAGAAACCATAGTTCTTACTGTCCTATGAGAAAGACTCTGACTCTGTTCAGTACACGACACTGTAAGGGAATGGTGGTGTACTGTGACCTTCACCCCCACAGTGGCATGCCACCACTTTGCATCAATCTGAACAGTCAACGTTTACTCTAATCCTCACCCTTTACAAGAAGTGATGCTACTGTACCAGGAGCACTTTGCAGATGTTGGCCAGCAAACACAGAGCTGGGGACCTTGCTGGTTGACACTACACAAAGAGCCAGCTTGGTGTAGTAGTTAAGAGCGGCGGACTCTAATCTGGAGAACCGGGTTTGATTCCCCACTCTTCCTCAGGATCTGTCTCTCCATTAGGTCTCTTCTTTAGGCCATACTTTCTGGTATTGTAACTGCCTTTGCCTGTACATTGTCCTTGTTGGGTCAAACTTGATAGTCCCTTGGGTATCAAATGGGATACAGCAAAGAATCTACTCAGAAATAATCTCTGGAAAACTTGGTGAAGACATCTTAATGTATTTCACAGCTACCAGTTATTTCTGAATGAAAAAAATGTATTGAATTTTTATGCCATGAGATATAAAAATTGGCAACAGATTTTCAAATTCAGACCACCTCTTCATTCAAGAATTCTGGTAGCAACCAATTCCCCCAAGACACTTTCACATTTCCCAGAAATCTGACTAGTCTAAAAGATTTTTATAAATCCATGCAATGCTGACCACAGGATCTCTCAAGCAATGCTCCCTCTAAGCTATGAAGTCTTCTGAGCAAAAATTCTACTTTGTGAGCTACCGGAATTGAAGTTGTGAGCAGGAGATTTGGCTACTGCATAAATTAGTTTGCTCTGGAGTCCTCCTTCCTGAGCGAAGACAAAAATCTGTGAGCTGGAGGCTAAAAAACTATGAGCTAACTCATGCTAACTCAGCTTAGAGGGAACACTGCTCTCAAGTGAAGTGACCCTTTCGTTACACAAATCCTCTAGAAATGTGAATTCTCCAAATGCTTTCCAAGACACAATAGCAAGGCTGACTTGTGTACTTCCAAACCAGACCAGATCAGTAGTAAATGTTCCCATAAAGTTTTGCCATTGCAACCAAATTACACAATGAAGGCATGCTTAGCAGGATGGAAATGATGGGAAGAGTGTGGTTGCTTACCCCCAAACCTTTGGCAACAGCAACGGCTCCTTGGCCCCGGAAGCAGTTCCAGCTGAGATCGAGCTCTTTCATGCCAGCATTTTCTGCTATCGCTGCTCCAAGCACCTCACCTGGAAAAAAATAAATGTTGCAGATCACAAGAAAATAGAACGGTAAGCAGGTAAGATCTCCAGAAACACACAAGAAATCTCCCCGTAAGTTTTGCCCAAAGTGTCCTGCCAACAATTTATGAGAACTTGCATGGCTGCAGTCATATTTGAACTCAACAGGAGAATGAGGCTTCCTGGTCACTGAGGTCAGGGTGGCTCAATAGTCTCAAAACAGGAAGGGGGTGAACTAGGGGAAGGAATGAGGCAAGAAGGAGAAAGGATGTGCTGCAGGAAAAGTGCCAATGGCGCAAACATCTCAGAGGATTCCTGAAAGCAAGCCAAGCCAGAGAGGTGGATGCAAACTGCTGAGCAGTTCTCCTGCCCAAGCCCCGCAGAAGTGAGCAGGAGCTGCATATAAGCATGGGAGGATGCTTGCAAAGAAGATGGACTCATACCCCAAATCAGTGAAGGGATTCATCTGCCTGCTTCGGGCAACGAGATGACTAGGGCTGGCTCTGGTGGCTCCAGTTGGACAAATTCTAGAAGCCAACTGACTGTGCAGAATTGGGAGTTCAAGAAGCTTGGGTTTCTGGAAAGCAGCAATACTGTCACAATTGTGGTGCGGACTAAAATGTTTTTAAAGGCAAAGGGGTGGCGGTGATGCTGGTAGGTTCCCTTTCCTGGGCTGTTTTGCCCCATTTCAACAGAGATACCTAGAAAATCACTTTCTTTACTATCCTACCTTCGCTTTCCCCCTTTCCTCTTGTTTCTTCTGTGCACTTAACTTGCTCCTGCACTGAGCCGTTCCTCCCTCTTTCCTGGGCATGCTCTCACTCTTTCCCTGTTTTCCACCAACTCACTGTGTCCTCATCACAAGGTAAGGTGGAAGGGGGCACCTGATTAGGAGCCAGGTGAGGCTCCTTCTGTGTGCAGGGCAAAGGAGGGGTCTCCAAGCAGCAAGGCGGTTCAGCGAGGGAAATATAAGATGAAAGAAGCCAAGTGCATGAAATGGAGAGAGCAGGTGAGCCTCGGAGCACAAGGTGCAAGCAGGATGTGGACACTGAACAGCTGGAGGAAAGAAATGCAGCTGGTCCAGTGCAGGAGGAAGAGATGACCTCGGCACCTGCATTCTGAAGAGAATATTGACAATTGTTAGCACATGGCCCCAGATAAACAAAAGCAGGTTAAGCCATGCCCCTTTTCTGGATTCCCTTCTATCTGTGAAAGGGTATGCAGACCTTCAAGTTGCACAGAAGTCTTCTTCAGGTAGTACAGGAAGCTAGTTGCTAGCTTTCAACTGTACTCAGGCTCCTAATTAACACAAATATCTTTGACCTGCAAACGAAACAACACGGTCCGCTGGGAAATGCTCTAGCATAACTCAGCCCCCACCCCAAACACTAGATACGGATGGGAATCAAAAGGGAGTGAATTTATTGCTTTTTCAGCTTTTACAGTTGTGATAAAAGTCCTAGGTAATCTGCACCCAGAACAATTAGTGCTTCAAATGGCACTTAATACGGTTGGCGGCAGTTGCTGGCCCACTCAGACCACATCATTCTAATTTTCCTGGCTCTGCTTTGGATGGAGCATCTACAGCCGCTGTCTCATAATCTGCTTTTCCTCTAAACACTGCCCATCCCTTTAATGCAACAGGTACCTGCCACTGCCAGAGAAACATTTTTACCTGCTGACTCTCCAAAGGCGTTATGACTTAGATCAAGAGATTCCAGTTTATTGTTGGTCAAGAGGGCACCAGCTAGATATTTGGCCGCTTGGTCATTTAATTCATTTCCTGAGAGCTTCAGGGTCACTAGTGTGGCATTTTCCTGAAGCACAGCAGACAGGGCTTTGGCCCCTTTCATCCCCAGCCTGTTCTCCGATAAATCAATATCTGTGGGAGAAGAGCACCAGCCTTTAGTCCTAACAAAAAGAAAGTCTCCTCCTCTGGTCCCTCCCAGGTCTATTCCCTTCATTTTCCATAATCTTCTATTAATTTCTTGACTAGTCGGAACTGGAAGCCAGCTAAAGAGCCCTCCTCCCAAAGGGACTGATCTCCTAGACAATCAGTCCTTTAAACACCCCGCCCCCGATTACTCTCATTCCTGTTTAGTATAGTGGTTAAGTGCACAGACTCTAATCTGGGAGAACCAGGTTTGAGTCCCCACTCCTCCACTTGCACCTGCTGGATGACCTTGGGCAAGCCATAGTTCTGGCACAGTTGTTCTTGAAAAAGAGCAGTTTCTGTCAGAGCTCTCTCAGCCCCACCTACCTCACAGGGTGTCTGTTGTGGGGAGGGGAAGGGAAAGGAGTTTGTAAGTCATCTGAGACTCTTTTGGGTAGTGAACGGTGGGGTATAAAATCCAGTCTCTTCTTCTCGTCCTAGATTCTTGAAAGCAAGCACAAACCCTCCCCCCCAAAAAAAACCCCATAGAATATGGAACACAGACTACAACCTTTCTTAGTCTTGTTCATGTTTAGCTGCTCAAACGTTATTGTGAAGCCTAATCTCCAGAAACTTAGCTGAAAGGGACCCACAAGTCAAGCAAAAGCATCTCAGCATCTGTTTGAGTGTCTAATACTTTGCTATCCTAAAGCACTTCTCAGACCCATGGAATTAAGGAGCAAACCTGAAATGTAGCAATTTTCCTTTAACATCTCTGCCACTGCAGCTGTCCCATCTTCGTTCAGCCAATTGTCACTTAAATTTAACTTCACAACAGATGTATTGCTTGCCAGCGAAAGAGCCACAGCTTTGGCCCCCTAAAATGGGGAACATGGGAGACATGAGAGAACTAGGAGCAAAGAACACAACATTGTCTGATGTTGGACCAAACAGTCTATAGTCTTGGTGGTGGTAAACCTGTACCATGTGTACTTCAGACAATACAGGTGGGTTTTCATGACGGAATGTTTCCCCATCCCAATCCTAAGAGAGAAAACCAGCATGCCAAGTAAAGGCTACACTGGAATGCTTCTTCCTTACATGCTAGCTTTCAAGATAAAAGGAACAGTTTGGTGTGAAGGGCATTCAGTCCTGTGAACCCCACCCCACAGCCTGAAGTGGTACAGTCCAGAACAGCTTCACCTCCTCATATGGTGCCTGGAAGAATTCAGTCTCCATCTCCACCAGTAGGCCAGCCAAATGTCTCTGAGAACTCAAGGGCAGGGCATGGAAGCATAACGGCAAGAGGCCTGCTCCCTGGTTGTTTGCCCTCAGAGTAAGGCTTTGCAATCCTTTACATATCTGTGTATTTACAGTCAACCGTGTATCTAGTTTACCTTCACAACAGGTAAGAACTGCCTAGGAAAGAGTCACAACTTTGGCCTTGAGAGAATCAGTGTGGTGCCCAGAGTGTAAAATTAGGATTGTAGAGACCAAGATTCAAATCCTAACTATACCACGTCACTCAATGGGTGACAGATGTTGGGCCAGTCACTCTCTCTCTCAGCCTAGACTACCTTGCAGGACTGTTACAAGGATCAAATGGGGGAGTGGGGGGGCCTGTGGAGAGACTATGTATGTAATCCTCCGCTCTTTGGAGAGAAAAAATGGAATAACAAACAAATACACAAATAGCAGGGAAAATTAGAAGACGGTTCTGAAAGTAGGAAGGAGTGGAGAGGCTGGAATTTTCAAACTGAGAGTGACAGAATGCTCCTCTGAGAGATAAGGGATACTTTCTGAATGAGCAAAAAGAAATGGTGAAGTCTATAGAACAGAGCCATCAGCCATCTCTATACCTCCCATAGATTGGATCCAAGCAGCTTCTCTGCTGGTGAAAAAGGAAGAGCACCAGAAAAATCCATGCTAAGGACTGGGCAACCCATAGGAACAAAAGCCATTTGTGAGAGGGGCTGTAATAAGTAGGTCAAGGTTTAATGAGGAAGCTGGCTGGATCCAGCCCAATTATTCTTAGAGAAACATTGAAGCTCTGAGCTTCATGGATGCAATCTACAAAGCCACTAATCCCCCCACTCTCCCCGTCCATCAGCAGCAGTCAGCTGAAAGCATCACGACCGACTGAGGCCAAAACCTGTAATCAAATAGATGCTGTTTCCTCTGGGGATTATACAGCTTCAGTTGGGGAAACGGTGCACATTTTTTTGCACAGCCAGTTTTGATTTCTTTTTCCTTCTTAGTTACCAGATACCTTACTCAGACTTCTTTAATCTCAATTCATGGATCGGCTATAAAAAGTTGAGGGAGTGGATATACGTCAACAGATGTTAACGCATGACATAATTTCATTAACAAAAAAAGGAGGAGAAACCTCTGAATGGAAAAGAGAAGGAGATGAGCAAAGCACCAGAGGTTATAAACATTTATAAAGCGAATAGTAAGTAATGCACATATGAAACAGATAATGAGAACATAAAATGTACTAATGACTAGTCAAAAAAACGTTTAAACATATATGGTATACGTAGTTAGTGTGAGTAGTGAAACACCACATAAGGCAAAACTATGAATTATAGTTCATGAAAGCAGAGCACTGCACAGAAACATAAATTGTAATGCTCAAAAAAATTGAGCAGTCAGCAACGTACAAAGACATTGACAATAATGCACAAAATATATTATTATACATTTTTCATTTTCATTACTATGTTTCATATTAATAAGAATTCACTGACATTTTATAAAATTAGTGCAGACTAAGTGAGTTTTATACGGGGGTGGGGGGATCTAAAGTATACAAAGAAAACATAAAAGTGCTACACAGTGCCATCCTAGGCAGAATTATAATAGTATAAGACCACGGAAGTTAATGGGCATAGAAGGATGTAGCTTTACTTGGGATGGCACTGTTAGAGTGGAGCCTCAGTTAGCATTTTAATACCTTCTTTAGCACACAGTATCTCACAGCATCTGGGCTGCATCACTGTATGATCATTAGAGGTTCTGCCACACTTCAGTCTGTTCACAATACTTCACATGCATTATTTTAAGAATCCTTACAATGAGCCTGTAAGACAGGCCAACATCACTACTCTTATCCTGCAGATGGAAGGAAAGGGATACTGATGAAGTAGAGGTTTGCCTCTGGCCACTCAGAAAGGTTATGGGAGAGGCAGGAGCTGAAATAGGATTTTCCAGCTGGCCCATTTTGCCATCCATCTGATTAGACAGCTGCTAATTAATCCTCCAAAATACCATCACAGCTGGCATGCTCCTGTACGGACAGAAGGCAACATCAGATGGGCCAAAGAAAAGTGATTTTCGCCAGTCGTTACCTTTGGGCCAAGGCCATGGTGCATCAGAGACAGCTCTGAATCTCTCATGTGCCGCATAAAATAAGAGACGGGAGTGACACCATGTGTTTGGCAGATCTCAAGGTATTTGGTTTTTCCTGTTGGATCATAAACCTTCTTAGAGTCTAATCAGGAGGGAAGGGGATGAAAAAAAAAGAGAAAGAGATGAAACTCCACAAACATGGTTTATACAGAACAATGAAGTCATTCAGTGGGAAAACAAGCCTATTTACATCTGGATATTCTGTTTGCACCCAATGGTATCGCAGTCTTAAGAGTCACAAAGCGCAGTGAGGCATCACATACCCTCACCTCTATTCCAGTCAGAAAAACAAATGCAAGACAGAAGCCAGCAGCAAGCATGAGCCTCCCTGGAATGAAGAAGAGCAGCAAAAAGGACTCCAGAATGTCCAGAACATTCCAACAGTCACCAGTGGGACTGGGAGGTGACAAAAACATGGAAGGTCACCATACCAATACCAGGCATACCAATACAGGTGCGTGCAGAACCTAGTCTTTCTCCCTCCCTTCTTTGTGGAAGTCATGGCAGGCAAGCAGGCCCCAGCAGCTAGTGCCATCTATCATGACATGCACCCAGCCGGCAGTGCTGCCATGCACCAATCATGCCATGCGCCCATTTAGGGCTACTGCTTGCCATTGGAAAGCCTCCACTTTCTGGCACTCTGGGCAATCGCCTTGGTCCAACTAATGAGCAGGCCAGCTCTCACATGACTTCTTTCGTAAACTGCCTCCATACCTTCTGTCTCCAGGTCTGTATCCCACTCTTCCTCACTTTCAACGTCTTCCTTTAACTCCTCTTCACATTCCCCCTCTTCCGAATCATCTTCCGCTTTCTCTGCATGACAGCTTTCACCTTCCTGGGGTTCAGCAGCATCCTGCGGACTAGCCTGAGACAACACGCAATCAAAAAATGCATACATACATGTGTGGACACACATGCACACACACTCACATGCACACCACGAGAAGGTAACCAAGCAGAAGTTCATCTACCAAACCTCTTAAGAAACACAGAACATTAACTAAGCAAAACAAGTATTTCACACAGAGCTAGAAATGCTTGAGAAAGATTGGACTGGCGTGTGTGCGTTGGTGTTCCCATTTTGAAGCATTAGGTGCATTTCAGTGAGCACCTCTGACTATCTCTGGTAATCCAGAGGAGCCCAGTCCCTTGCAAGGAGCCCCTATAGGGATCTAGGCACTAGGTCTGCTGGAGTGCACCTCCAATCTCAGAAGCTGCTTGCCAAATAAGCCTGCTAGACTTCAAGGCTTTTGCAGACCATACCATTCATGTTTACTCAGAAGTCAGTCCTGCCAAGTAAACTGACTTGAGCTGATGATACTTACTTTCTACCATGTGTACATGGGTTGCAGTCTTAACGGTGTGATTCTATGCATGTTTACTCCCACTGTGATTAATTTTTTTTTCTTACAGTGCACATTCAAACTCCCAGCAGAGCAAATAACACTTCCCCAGGGCCACTCTGAGTCACAAAAATGGCACAAGAGGAAGGCTGAAGACCTCTCTCCCCCCTGCACCACAGTTCTGATCCAAACTGAGCCCCTGCAGCACTTGGGAACTTAGTTCTCAGCAAGTGCCATCTGATTAAAGGGAATTAGAGTGAAGTCAGAGCAGGGGGAGATACATATTAGTATGCACAAAATTTCTCCCTCTCTTATTGGATTAGAACTCAGAGTCACTCAATGAAATTGACTGGCAGTAAATTCAGAACAGACAAAAGAAAATCCTTCTTCATACTAACCTATAATTAACATATGGAACCTGCTGCTACAAAAAGAGAAGATTGCTGTTAGTTTCAGTGGGATTATAAAGGGATCAGATTACACAGTCATTGGAGGAGATGTAGTGACTGCTATCAACTGCAATAGTTAAATGGGAATCTCCTTGTTCAGACAGCATACCAAGCACTGGAGGCACACCACACAGGAAAACCATTGCTTTCACACTCTCCAAGAGCTGTCTGGCAAGTCTTTGTTAAGAACTAGATGCTGGAGTCAGAGATTAATTCACGTGGTTCCATCTAGCAAAGCAGCTCTTATGCCAAAGCAGACTTCTGCATTGCCCAGGACAGCCCACAGTGGAACCTCCATGGTCAGGCACAGACTACCTCTGACTATCAGATACCGCAGAGTCAGACAAGCAACAGGAGAGGGCTAGACGCGCTTGGCTAGAGTAGGCCGATATGCGGCAGGCCATACATCCTTACGAGAGAGATTTCAGCGCCCACGAACTTCATCTTTCAAGAACTACAATTCCCAAAGTCCCCCAGGGCCATCTCGGCCACCCCATCCCTTTCTCCAGCCTGGCCTGCGGGCTAGCCTTTCTAACCTTTCCCCCACAGCAAAGTCTGGGGAGCTGCTACTGCTGTTGCTGCCGTCGTCGCTCTGACTGACATCGAAAGAAGAGCTGCTGCCGGGCCACTGACCCCCGACGTCGTTCTCTTGCTCCGGCACCGGCGATAGCGGCAGCTTCGGCATCAGCGCAGCTCGGACCGAAGGCGCTGTGTGGCTGCCATGGCAACGACGCCGCACCAGAAAGAGGGAGCAGCCGAGGCGGCTAGGAAAAGGGGCGGGCCCATTCAGGATTCACGGAGCCAATTGGCAGAGGCAGTTAAGAAGGTGGGCCCTATTAAATGACGGACAACGAGAGAGCGCGAAGTGCGTGGCTGCTAGTTAGACGCCGAAAGGGAGGTCATTAGAGTGCAAGCTACGCCGAGCTGTACGCTTCTAAATCCCTTTGAAATCAATATGCTTCGAAGGGTATAACTTTGCACAGGTTGGCACTGGAGCTGTGCCGTAAGATCTGGTGACGACAGATTCATGGAAGAGAAGACTATCAGTTATAGCCGTAAGGACTAAATGGAACCTCCATGTTCAGATGCAGTATACATCTGAACAACAGTTGCGGGGGGGAGGTGCCCTAAAAGCAGCTGCCTGGCTACTGTTGCAAATAGTATGCTGGACTAGATGGGTGCTTAAGTGCAGAAGCTAAAAGCTTTTATAGCTCTAAACTGCACTTTACTCCTTCCTGTTTGCTTTTGAAGAGAGATGCATTCCGAACAGTCAGACGGAGACATTTCATATATACTTTCTCAATGTTCAAATTATGTTTAGTGTCTTTCCTTATCCCCCTGGAACATGGGAGTGGGCATAGAGCTGGGAGGAGGAAGACTGATATCCCATTTACAAACTCCTTCCCTTCCTCTCCCTACCACAGACACCCTGTGAGATAGGTGGGGCTGAGAGAGCTCTGAGAGAACTGCTCCTGAGAGAACAGCTCTGAGGGAACTGTGATTGACCCAAGGTCACCCAGCCAGGTTCATATGGAGGGGTGGGGAATCAGACCTGGTGCTCCAGATTAGAGTCCACTGCTCTTAACTAGTACACCAAACTGGCTCTCTGAAATGGAGAATGTTGTAGTGAACATAAACACCTTCTATGAATCCTGTCCACATCCTCAGATTTTACATCCCTCCCTCTCTCTCCCTGCTGTCCCTGGAAGATGCTGATTCAGATTTTAACATCTTGGTTTCTTTGTTGTTGTTTTAAATTGCCTCTTTACCTTTTACTGGGCAGTGGGCCAAGATACAGTGTCTGCTGCTGTCAGCATCCGCTAGTCTTTCACAGCCAGCCAGCAATGGAGGATCCTTGGAGCAATTTCTTCCTGGGCTTTCTGGATTATAAAACAGAGAAGTTTGTGCTCACCAGGAACAGAAAGGTTGGAGTGTTGCACCGCTTGATCCAGCTGGGGATCCTGGGCTATATTCTCGGGTAAGAGGAAGGGTCGGTGGACAAGGCAGATGGACGGCCTCAAAACTGCAAGTCACAGGCTTTGCTAGCAGTCCCTCGGACTGCAGTGCCCAGAGTGATGGCTGGGCCTGCAGGATTAAATTGTTTCAACTACTCCTGTATGTGAGGCTTTGGCAGAAGGAGCTGGGAAAGGGAAGGAATGGGGCGGGGGGGAGCACTAGTTCCCTGACTTCTTCAGGCCTGCCACCCACATCTAGGGTTGCTACCTTCTGCTGTTCTTGTGCTTTTAACAATAGTTTGACATTAGAATTCCTGTCAATATTTTGCCTGATGTGACATTTGAAGGAAATGTGAAAATTCTTGCTGAGACAAAGCAGCAGCAGCAGCAGAAGAAAATACACGAGAACCTAGGCACCTTCTCCCAGGTCATGTAGAGTAAGCTGGGGTGCGGCTCTGGCTCAGTGACAGAACATCTGCTCTACACGCAGAAGGTCCCAGTTTAAATGCCTGGCATCTCCAGTTTTTAAAAAAGGATTGGTAGTGAATGACATGAAAGACCTCTTCCTCAAGCCCTTGAGAGTCTCTATTAATCAGTAGACAAAACTGGCCACTTCCTTTGCCTGTTCAAGCTACTAAGGAGTGAGAGGAGCCAACCCGAGAAGTTTCTTTGGCTGCGAAATGGCCCTCCAAGGTGCACACGTTTCTGTCAGGTTATCTTGGCACATGGGTAGGTTTGCATAGGACTGTATGTATTGCTGCTTGCTGTCTTTCCTGCCTCGCAGGTGGGTGTTTCTAATCAAAAAGGGTTACCAGGAGAAGGATGCAGACCCTCACATCTCTGTGATCACCAAACTGAAAGGGATTTCGGTCACACACATCAAGGAGCTTGGAGACCGGCTGTGGGATGTGGCAGATTATGTGAAACCTCCTCAGGTATGCTTCTGCCTCAGACAATGTCAGAACTGGCTGGCTAGATCAGGCCAGGCTTGAGTCAGTGTGTTGCTTCCAGAGCTGGAGACTGACTGACTTGTGGACCAGGAATTTTTGTTCTTATTTCACCTTTTGACTTATTGGCGGTAAACCTTGTTCTCATGTTACTCTGGTTCATTTCAGTGATGCTTGTATAGGAGAACATCTCAATGGATCTTGCCCTGTAATAAGGGCACAGGTAATCTGCCACGTGAAGTGACTGCTCATGACAGAGCCCCCTTTGAAATTGCCACGTCCTTGAGAAAGCCACTTTGTGAATTTATAGCTGGCAGATTCTAATCAAAAACTCAGTCCAACATTCTCTCCAGTGGCAAACTTTGGTCACTTATGCACTAATGGAGACCACCCACCCCCATTTTCCCATAGCATCGCATGGACCTCTAGGGGTTTCCCCATCTTTTCTGCAGTCTTTCCCCGACCTGTTTTGCTGCAATGTTTTAAGAAAGATTGCAGCAAAATCAGGCTGACACCCTGATGGATAAAAAAAGTCCAGATCTGCCTGATCCCACTCACATTCACACCACTTTCCCTACTCCAGTCACCCGCTGCAGTCACTGCCCTATCCACCACTGGTGGACTTTGTTTTTTAGAAAGAAAGAAAAAACAGCAATTAGTATATCGTTTTATCATTATGTTGTAGCAATTTGAACTCTCGGTTTTCAGTTTTAAAAAGTTTCTAGCCCCCTTGGTTACTTTCCCCATGCAATGGAAGGTGCTAGAGACTTTTTAAAAATGAAAGCTGGGGATTCAGGAAACCAGGTTGTTATGGTGTTATAACAATTTATTATATTTTCCATTTTTTAAAAAGCCGTCTGGTGGCAGGAGGAATAGCTGCTGATGGAGTCTGGGCAGGGGAAATGCAAAGAAACCTGCCATGTGGAAGCCCTGTTGCTGCTATGCTATATTGCTGGTGCTGCAGCTATGGTGAAACCACACAGACCCATTGTTGTGTGGGAAATACCTTTGTATAAAAATTAAAAATGCATTTTCCAACCATGCTTTAGGGAGAAAACGTATTCTTTGTGGTTACCAATCTCATAGCTACACCAAAACAAGTACAAGGATCTTGTCCAGAGGTAGGTCTCCTCGTCCATTCTGCAATAGAGCTCCCACTGTGCACGGATTCCTTTGACAGCAGTGCATGGCTTCCTCGGTTCTTGCCTGGGTTCTTGCAGAGGAGAGTGACGAGGATGATCGGGGGTCTGGAGACCAAGCCCTATGAGGAAAGGCTTGAGGGACTTGGGAATGTGTAGTCTGGAGAACAGGTTAAGGGGGGGGAACGTGATTGCTCTGTTGAAGTATTTGAAGGGCTGTCACTTAGAGGAGGGCAGGGAGCTGTTCCTGTTGGCAGCAGAGGAGAGGACTCCCAATAATGGGTTTAAATTAAGGGTAGGAAGATACCAGCTGGATCTTAGGGAGAACTTTTTCACTGTCAGAGCTGTGCAGCAGTGGAATCATCTGCCTAGGGAAGTGGTGAGCTCCCCCTCCCTGGCAGTCTTTAAGCAGCCGCTGGACAAACACTTGTCAGGGATACTCTAGGCCAGGGGTGTCAAACTCATTTGTTATGAGGGCCAGATCTGACATAAAGGAGACCTTGTTGGGCCGGGCCGTGTGTGCCATAAAATATAATACCAGGTAGCAGAGATATAAACTTTATAAAGGACACAAACACAAAGAGTTGGGTTTTTTAACTTAAAATAAAAACATGCTTAAAACATTAGCACCCTTGCAATATTTTGTTTATTTAACAGTCTCTGATAACTGACACCTCTTGTTCTGAATTATTGCATCAAAATGGCTGTGCTGTTGCAATCCTGAATATGCTGTTCAGGTGTGTATTCGTAAGCTGCAAACCTATGATAACGCAGCAGCAGAACCAGAAGAAGAAGCAGAAGACAGCCATTTCCACTGTGGGCCTGATAGAAGGCCTCTGGGGGCCTGATCCGGCCCCCGGGCCACATGTTTGACATCCCTGCTCTAGGCTGGTCCTGCATTGAGAAGGGGGTTCGACTAGATGGCCTGTATGGCCCCTTCCAGCTCTGTGATTCTATGATTCTGTGTCCTGTGTGTGTCATCTAGCAGTCACCTCCTATCAGCTTGTAGCTCTGTGTTGGCTTGAATGATCTGGTTTTGTGGCAGTAGGGTGAATAAAATGGCCTTTTGTTGTTCTCAGCATTATGTTCGTATCTCTACTATAAGCTTCACTACAGACTGTTTTAACAGTAGTTACCTGTCTGGAGAGAACTGTATTTCTGTCGGGGGGGGGGGATTGTTCACAAGCTACATCAGACTTTCTTAGAATTCTTAGGGAAAGCCACAACAGTTGATGTGGTATAAAACCCTATAAAAGTTATGTAGAGTAGATATGAGCAGCATTAGCATGAAAAGAGCTTTTCATTTTGCGGACAGACTCCCTAGTCTTGTAAGGGAGATTTTGTTTTATGCTCCTGTTTTTATCTTATATTGGTTTATCTCTGGCTGTGGAATTTAATTTTTTTTCTGTTGTGGGCTATATTGGGTTTGGTGGTATTATTTTAAAATTCACAATGACTTTTTTTTACTTTGAGTGTAATATATGGAGAAGTAAACAACCACCACCAATAAGATTTGTGAGTTTTCTGTCTTTTGTAGCATCCTTCTATTCCTGACGGAAGTTGCAGAGTGAATTCAGACTGTGTTACAGGACAGCCAGTGATCCATGGAAATGGTAATAGGATCCTTTTACCTCTTGGTTCTCTCCCCCCACCCCACTATAAGCTTTCACACCACTTTGACACTTGCCCTGAAGTTCCTCCCAGTTGGACCTGATATCATTTTATTAGGTCTCTGTCTCTTTTCCTGCCTTCCTTTCCTTTCGCAAGGATTCTTCCAAATGCCACAGGTTCCATCATTGTGTTAGACCTTTCCTTGATTCTGACCTCCTCCCTAAAGGGTACCTTCAGTTTGAGGGCTGCCTGATAGAAATAGGGCTGTGGGTAGGGAAGGAGGTATTATAGCCTCCCAGGGGCCTTTAGTCCTCTCTGGCCAGTGGCAGTGATCACCTGCAGCCTCAGGGCATGAACGGATGCTGTCTTGGGGGGTGGATGAAAAGGACACAGTCAGGTAGCACTGAGATGGTTTTGTTCTCTTGCAGGGATAAAAACAGGGAGGTGTGTCAGTTTTAACACCTCCCACAGCACTTGCGAGATCTATGGGTGGTGTCCTGTGGAAAACCAGACCTTGCCCCAGTAAGTTCTTCCTTTTGCTTCAAGCATCCTGCCTAAGAAAAGTGTCTGGCAATCTGCCACCACCACAAACTATCCAGGATCCTTTGACTGGATAGCAATGCTTTTTTAGGACAGAAAGTGACTTAAGAAAGGCATCACTTCTCTCTGTAAAAGCCACTTACAGATGCAGAAACGGGATGGTACACTCAACATGAGCAATGATTCTTCTTTCTGATCACCTCCAACTCTCTGGGGGCAGTATAGAAACTACAGACATGCTGAGACCACTGTGGATCTGCAGCCATGCCTTTTTGGACAGATGGACAAACTTCCAAAATGAATCAAACTTGGGAGCAACTGGTTCTTCCTGTTTCCAGAAGCAGCTGATTGGTTGGCTCTTTAGGAATCACAAAGCCAGTTCAGTATTTAAATGGACTATATGCTGGTTCTCTTTAATTTTTTATGTCAAAATGTTCTGAAGGGGAGGGCAGGTAGGGCAAAAATTCACACAAATAGCTCAGTTTTCTCTTGACTATGTGGCTTAATTTATTGTCCCAAACGGCAAAGAGCTAGCAGGCTGTACACTAAATTTTCTTATTCCTACTATGAACTCCTCCATTAATTTCTCTGTTGATTCTGTTTCCCATCTAGAAAACCACTCTTGGCTGAAGCAGAGAATTTTACTCTCTTTATCAAAAACAGTGTCAACTTTACTAAGTTCAATTTCTCCAGGTAAGAATTGAGATCCTTTAACAGTCTGAGGCTGGAGACAGAAAGCTCTGGAAAATCTGGGACATAGTACAGGAGAGACCAGTGACTGAATCCTCCCAGCTTTCTAAAAAAGTTGATTGCCGCCTTAGGTGGTGTGTGGGTCTCAGTTTGGATCAGGGCCACCTGGAAGAGGGGGAAGAAGATTTAACTCCCTCCCCTGGTATGCCTTCTTTGAGCACGACTCATCCTCCAATGCAAAAGGTATGCCATCATCTGTAAACAGTGCCTTTACACAGGGCAAAGAAATCAGTTTCTACACACAAGAATATATGGACACAAATCTAAAATAGCCATGGTAGTACTCAAAAACCAGTAGGACAAAATTGCCATCTCCCACAAAACTGTTGCTGACCCACAAGGCAGCAAATGAACAGAACAATAGAAGTGCTTCAAGAGGAAACTTCAGCACAAAACTGCAGAATCAGAAGCTTGAAGCTTGAGCAAAGACCAGGCATTCCAGTACAAATCTAAATCAGTCTGGCAGAACTCAGGAAATGGTTTTTGATATCTGTTATCATTGTGCATTGCTAAAGTACGGTTACTATTCTTTACCGGATAATATCGTAACTTATCCTTGCATTTCATTACCTTTGGAACTTGCAGCTAGCAACCATATAAGTATATACATATGTATCTACCTACTTACCTGCCTGCCTGCCTTGACCTGAATAGCCCAGGCTAGTCTGATTTGGTCAGATCTCAAAAACTAAGCAGAGTCAGTTCTGGTTAGTACTTGGATGGGACACTGCCAGGAAATCCAGGGTCACTACATGAAGCCAAGCAATGGCAAACCTGAACAACTCTTGCCTTGAAAGCCCTATGAGGTCGCCATAGGTTGTGACTTTACAGCCAAAACTACAACAATATATGTCTTGCCAGCTCGGGATCCTGACAAGGTGAACTCCAGTCCATAAAACTTTAGCTAAACTAAAAAAAAAGATCTTGGTGCTACAATGCTCCTGTGTATTTCTGCCAAGACATTTCTGTGGTTGGACTGGAAAAACTAAATGGTACCCCCCACTAATTAACATGAGGCATGATCCACTTAAAAGTTCTTCTACACAATAATTGTCATTAGAGCGGACAGAAATTGTGTAGTGGCATAGCTGGGAGGTGCAATGCGAAGTGTCTATTTTCAGACAGGGGATTTGAGTATCATTAGGAGCTCCAGAGTGGGGGCTGGCCACTCTAAATTCTTGCACAGGCCTCTCTGAAATGGTTGGGACTAGTCCTAAAAAAGGAAGCAGTGATAACAGGAATACAAAATCCATACCCTGAATAGCCCAAGCCCTAAATAATATACAAAAGAAAACAGCTGCTTTGACATCTTGTGAAAAAGATGCTCTTGTCTGTGCTTGGGAATTGCAGGCCCCTGATGTGAAAATAAGAAGCTGTCTAAGTCCCTTCTCCTTACCAAGCAGTGAATGACTGAAACAAGTTTCCCAATGACATCAGTTCTTTTCTGGATCTCTTGCAGGACCAACACTTTAAAGACTGCCGATGACTCCTACTTCAAAGGATGCAGATATGATGCTCACTTTAGCCCTTATTGCCCAGTCTTCCGTATTCATGACATGATCAAAGCCACTGGGGAGAGTTTCACGGATCTGGCCCTCTTGGTAGGTTCATTACAGGGTTGGAAATGTGATAATTGCCCAGTCCTGTCAAAGGCCTGCCTGCTCATAAGAACATAAGAAGAGCCCTCCTGGATCAGACCAGTGGTCCCATCTAGTCCAACATCCTGTCTCACACAGTGGCCAACCAGTTTCTCTGGAGGTCTGACAACAGGGCATAAAGGCCTTCCCCTGATGTCACCACCTGGCACTGGTATTCAGAGGTTTATGGCCTCAATGTGGAGGTTCCCTTTAGTCATCAGGACTAGTAGCCACTAAGCCTGTCTCCATGAACTTGCTTATTTGCCTAAGGGGTGGGACCAAGGAGGTTAAATATTTAAATAGAAGTGACAGTTGAGCAGGCCTCAGGCTGTGTGAAGGAATTTTTGCCTGAGGACCTCTGAGCGCCAAAGAAGCTTATCCAGAGTTTTTACATGAGGAAGCAAAGTTGGTAACATCTCTGAAGAACTAGGCCATCTTTACGTATCCACCAGTTCTCAGGAGGAAGCAGCTTGGATTTTTATCTGAGAATTTTTTCCTTTTTCCTGATTTTGGGACCTGATTTAAAAAAAAAATTCAAGGCATATGTTGATATGTGATAATATTTTCCCAACTGATTCAAATACATTCTTCAGTTCATATTAATTATATGAGGAAGATTATTCCTGTTTGTGTGTGTGGGAGAGATACGTAATCACATATTAAGCCATTTTCCTGCAACTTGTCCAAAGGCACCTGGTTTCAAGACTTCCTGAGGCACATGCATTGGGGAGACAGTTCTTTGGGGCTTGAGCTCCCAAGGACGGTCAACGCATCCCCGCTAGGATTAGCCATAGACTTTGAGAGGTGGAGCTCATACTACTTGCTTGAAAGACAGACAGGGGTCTGAGGCACATCACTGCCTGCCTTCATAATGATACTGCCTAAAAACACTCCTTCCACAGTCAACTAACCAGCCTTCCTATATTGCCAATTTGTCCCATGTGGTTTCTGGGGTTCCCAGGATGTTCCAGCCTGCCCGTGCTGCCGGGATGACAGGGTCTTCTCACACTGAGGTTTTCCCTCACTTTGGGAGCAAGACTGCAATGGGTGGGTGGATGTGTAAAATGTTTTCAATAAAAATGGTAACAAAACAGCAATGCAATTTGACCTTTGGAGGCTATGAATTAGAATTTGTAGTCAGTATTCTTGCTCCTCCACAGGGGGGAGCCATTGGCCTGCGCATTGACTGGAACTGTGACTTGGATCAGCCTCCCTCAGAATGCAGACCTCGCTATTCCTTCAGCCTGCTGGATAAGAAATATAATTTCAGGTGGGAGAGACATGCAGATAAAAGTGGCTCGGTTCTTTTGTATATGTGGTGGGGGTATGACTCACCATAAGGATTCTGGCAAGATTTTAGGGACCAAGGCGCAATTTGTGCTGGGGCTCAGCTCCAGCACCAGTTTTCAGTGTCAGAGCTTGAGCCCAGAAGACAGTGTTGCATAGCTGCTGTCCAAGCTCCAATCTTTTTGGCACCCCAAAGAGCTGGGATCACAGCACAAAAGAAGGTGCCCCCTGGTATACAGATGCCATGTTGCCTGGCTGCCAGACAACCAGCAACAGAAGTGGGGAGGCATCACCTTCCAAGTACCCCTGCTAGCTCCAAGGTGGGCTTGTGAAGGGTCTCCGTAGCTTGTTGAAGTTAGACATCAGCAACACTAGTGAGAGGGACTGCATGCCTTCAGCCATGCTGCTCCAAGGCAGATTGCAAATGGGCTTTGCAGCTCACCATGAAGCTGGTCTGAGAGGCAACCACTCCGGTAATTTGATGTCCCAAGCAACTGCTTAGGCACTCTGGATGGTGAACCAGCTCTGCCACAGCCTGGGAACAGGCTTCTCTCTTAAGAGTTTACCTAACCAGGCAGATGATGTGACGAAAGAACGTAAGAAAATAATGTGAAGATTTTTCAGTGGCTGTGGATTCCCCCCAAAGAGAGCTAATTTTTAGGGGATGATCTCCTAGAAGATGTAGTCTTAAAGGAGGACTTTGATAATATGACACCCCACCCCACCCCTGACAGCTGTGTGGACAAACAGCAAGTTTGAGAGTTTTGGAAGAGATAGACAGAAAGAGGGCCAGAACCGTGAGTGGCTGAAGGTGGGGTATAGCAGTCAGAGTGCTGGATTAGGATCTGACAGCTGAATGTGCAATGTGATGAATCACCAAAAAAAACCCTCAGCAGGTAACCTTGGGCCAGTCACACTCTTTCAGCCTAATCTGCCTCACAGGACAATTCTCCTGCAAAACTTGATCCAAAGCAATGCTCTAGCACTTTTCCTGCACGTTTCAGTGGGACTAGAGAAGCAGGTCTATCCACCTCTTCCTTTGCTGCCTTTAGGGGTGCTCACAGTCTGCCAGTTCATTTCATGGGATGGTTACCTTTGGGAGCTTGAGCCACAAATGAGACAGCAGTGGAAGCAGAGAAAGGGCTCTGACTGTGGAGAAATGCCCTCTGCCCAAGAATTCACCCCAATATTTCAAACCACTGTGATTGTACGCTCTCTGTGTGTCAAAACCCAACTGCCAGCTCAGAGCTGGCAGAAAGGAAGGGCCTGGGGAATGATCCACTAAGCTACAAGCTCACAGTACTTTAGGATAAAATCCAAGTCTAGTGGCACCTTTAAGACCATCGAAGTTTTATTTAACATATAAGCTCTTGTGTGCAAGCACACTCTTCAGGTACACTGAAATGGAAGTTACCAGTTCATACATCTAGGTCAAGGGTGAGCAGCAAATTAGCATAAGCATAATACAGGTTGTTTTACTTTAGGATGTTTACATATGTTAATAGCTCTGGCCGAAATAAGACAATGGTTTACTCTTTCACACCCTGCTACAGTATCACACCCTAAAGAGACAGAGACTGCACAAACCAAATGGGTACAAAGGAAACCCTTCCTCTTGAAACAGGAAGGGCTGAATAACTGGGAGGGGGGGACCTATCCCAGAAGAAGATTATAAGTTCTCTGGACACAGAGAAGAAACTCTCTTATCTCCCAGCTTCTGACCAGGGAGGCAACAGCCATGAATTACTAAACTTTTACCTGGGTATTTGTCTGTGAGGGAAGGGACAATGGGAGGATGTCCCAGCAATAAGAACCAAGGTCACTTTAAACTACTGCAACTTCAACTAATACTATCCTCTCCTATTTAAATGTAAGGAAAGGGTGCTGTGTGTGTTCACCTTTTCTTTGTACCCTTGCTCAGCCTGAATGCTAAAACAGGACACCTGTATTATTTTTATTCATTTATTAAACTTTGATATTTTGAAGGCTGTAAGTCTGAGCTCTGGAAACACCCCCATACCTATTTGGTCTTGCTATCCGAAAAGTGGTAATGGGGAGGGGCAGCATGACCTGCTGCCATCCCAGGAACAAAATAACTTGAAATTATGAAGTTGCAGCAGATCACTCCTGTACTAGCTTGTAAGAATGAAGCAGGCAGGCATGGCAGCTAAGCAGAGCCTACAAACAGCAATGCAGGTACAGAGTGCTAGACGTGCAACTCTGTTTAGCAGAATCACAGGTGGTAGCAGTTGTTATGCAGTTTGTTTTTGGCATTCCAGGAAGCAAGGAAAGGGGGTGGGGTAGCCACACAGAGTCTTGGGACAGGAAGAGTTTGCAAGTTCATTCCTTCACGGGGCCTGATAGGAACATGTACAGCATGAAACCATCACACGTGTAATTCATCTCCACGTGTTATGCAGATACATACTTCACCGACATTGCTTCTTTTTAGAACAGCCTTCTATTATCAGGACCCGCTGAATCAGCACTACAGGAGCCTGCTGAAGCTCTACGGTATCCGCTTTGACATTTCTGTCCATGGACAGGTACGTGCCTGAATTGTCCCCACCGGAGTCCTGCTGGGGGAAGTCAGAATGAGTCTGCATGGTTGATTTGAATGTTAATTTCTCCGAGGACACTTCTTTTCATGCACATCTGTTGGAGGCAGTTTCCAACAGTCCCGTCTCCCCTCCAACTCACTAAGCATCCTACCCTCATCTTTTTCTTTTTTCTCAGTCTCTGTTGGATGCCCAGCCTCCATTAATCTTACTCTAGGCCCGCATCCTGTCTTCCTCCACCTCTTTGCATGGCTTTTCGCATACAAAGCAAGGCAACTAAAATATTGGTATCGGTTCTAAATACATGTAAAGCCGCCTTGAGAGCCCATTTTTGGCTCTAAAGTGGGGTAAAAAGGCATTCACGATAGATCAGCTCACTGTGCTCAGGCAAAAACCCCACATCAATTATCTTGTGATTCTCTCTCGGTCCCTCTTCTTCTTTCCTTGTATTCCCTTTCCTCTCCTCTTCCTCAGGCTGGGAAATTCAGCATTGTGCCCACGGCTGTCAACTTGGGAACAGGGGCTGCCTTTCTTGGTGCTGTAAGTATGCCCCTCCCCCCCAAAATCTTGGCCAATCTAGGACAAGTGTGCCTCACCCAGCTTCCTGGTATGCCAGAATTCCAGGGGTTGCCTCCCTAGGCTCTGCACATGTCTCTGAGAGGGCAAGAGATGCTGCCTGCACTTTTGGATGAAACACATAGGTCCTTGGCCCACTTGGACCTCATCCCGGGTTTTCTCTGTGTTCGATTCACGGCCATTTACCTTGCTCTTATCTCTATTTATCTGTTGTTTTCTGCACTTATTCTGTCCTGCTCAAATTCATTTGCCTGCCCCAGGTTATAAATTCTGCATTGCGAACCGTAAAGCTGGGTTTTATCTGATGGCTCGAACCTTATCTTTCAGGCTCCCGGCGTTCTCGCCTAATCTTTTTCACCATAGCTTTCATGAAGTGTTGATTGGTCGTCATTCAAAAAATGGCTCTACCGTTTCCCCACCAGTGTTCAGTCTGTAGGATAAAAGCCCACCCTTTTGGGCCATCACTGACCCACCCATGCTCCAGTATTTCTTATCTGGAAGAGGCTGCTGAACTGCTCCTAGCAAGTGACTTTCCCATGAGCAAGAGCCTTCTGGTCCACATTGGTTGCCTGGGACGTAGACACAGTGGTGAAGGAGAGAGAGAGAAGAAGCTTCGCACGTCGAGCTAGATACTAAAATTCTGCTTTGTAGCAACTATTCTGTCAGAGAAGAGCTCCACTCTTAGTGGATCAGAGTTGTAGGATCCACCCCATTACAATGAAATCGAGAAAATACCCTGCTTGCCTCTTGCTCATTTGATCTACTCTTCTTCAGCTGCTCAGCACACAAGACGCAGCTGGGGGAGGGGGAGGGATGAAAATCTATAGCCAGGGGAGTTTTTAAAAGCTCACGCTGACCCTGACTAACGAAATTAAGCAAGGTGGTCCACATTTCCTTGCCACAGGTCAGGCTGCATTTATATCCTGCCTGATCAATGCTGCTGAGAATGCATATAGCGCTTTCAGAGTTTCAAACCCAGCCATCGTGTACCTTGACTCATGTACCAACTGAGGTATATTTGTTGTCTCCTTGAAAAGTTACATTTCAAAAATGCTTCAGTGCAATCAAATCATCATTGCAAATGTTAGCTAATACTGCATTTAACAGTCCGTAGAAACTAAACATTTGTTTGTACCTGCCTAGGCCTCTGTTGTTTGCGACCTGGTTCTCCTGTACCTTGATACAAAAGCAGAGTTCTATCGGAGCGAGAAGTATGAGGAGGTAACAACTGAACACTGCGATGTGCCAATTTTTTAAGTGAGGTGGCTGCATTTTCAAAATCCTCTTTTCTCCCACAAGGTCTTGCACTGTAAACTCACAACAGTTATTTTGCCAGCATACTACAGTCCACTCCCCCATCCCCATCTATCCACCATTTCTACATTGTTTCCCAGTGTAGAGAATGGCAGGGTGCTCAAACAATCCTCTTCCCCTCCTTGCACCCAGCCTTCTGCACCAAGATCCATGTGTGCATTTACCACTGGGCTTCTGATGGTCTGTTTCCCCCTGGCTAGCAGGCTTTTGCTGGTGTCCACATGCAAAACACAGGTGTAGGGTTGGGAACACGCATTAGGAACAGCTATCCTGTGTGGATCAGGATGTTTGTACATTTTGGAAGCATGTTTTAACTTAGCCCAGAGGTCTTCAGCCAATGGGTCAGGACCCTTCAGTGGGTCACAGAGCTGCACCTGTTGTGTCATAAGCTGCCTTTTTTTTGGTGGGGGGAGGACCTGCTGCTAGGTGCTTGGAGAGCAAGACAATCACACCCTCTGCCCATGTACACAAAACAAGTAGCAAGACAAAGAGAAGTTACTCAAGTATGGATAAAGTTCCTTTTTAGCACATAAGAACATAAGAGAAGTCATGTTGGATCACGCCAATGGCCCATCCAGTCCAACACCCTGTGTCACGCAGTAGCCAAAACCCAGGTACCATCAGGAGGTCCACCAGTGGGGCCAGAATTCCAGAAGCCCTCCCACTGTTGCTCCCCAAGCACCAAGAATACAGAGCATCACTGCCCCCAGACATGGTGTCCCATCTATACCATGTGTCTAATAGCCACTGATGGACCTCTGCTCTATATTTTACAGGTATGCGGGTCCAGCCCCTCTCCCACCCATCAACCTTGCTGCCCTCTCTCCCATTTCTTGCCATCAGTTCACTCCTTTACCTGCTTCTGCTGACTTGAGACTCCCACTTTCCAGCTTCTAACCCACCTGGAAACTAGCTTCAGGGAAGGAGACTGGGAGTCTGGTATTTGCCCCTCTCTAAATTACACAGGACTGGCATAATTTGCTTCCCAAGTGGTTAAGACGCTGAACTGCAGGCTTTGGAAGGTCAGTAGTTCAGCAGTTCAAGACCCGAGAGTGCCGCAAGACAGAGTGAGCTCCCGTCTCTAGTTCCAGCTCCTGCCAACCTAGCAGTTCAAAAGCAAGAAATTGCAAGTAGATAAATAGGTACCACTTAGGTGGGAAGGTAACAGCGTTCCGTGCGCCTTGGTGTTTAGTCATGCCGGCCACATGACCACGGAAACGTCTTCGGACAGCGCTGGCTCTTCGGCTTTGAAACGGAGATGAGCACCGCAACCCTAGAGTCGGATTCGACTGGCTTTCGAGCAAGGGAACTTTTACCTTTACCTCTGAAGTCTTTCCTGGGCTGGATGAATAACATGCTGGAAATAAACAAGCATCCAAAGCCTAACACTATCCCTCTTGTGTTTTTGCAGGCAAAGCCACCGAAAGACACAGTTAATGTAGCTCCATAGCACTACAGACTGGAGAGGGCAGACACACAATGCCCCACCTTTCGAGGGTCAACTGGAAACAACTTGAAGTGCCTCTGCAGAGTTTGTGACCCTGTTTGTGCAAAGATATAGGCACTCTGTCTATTGCCAGTTTTTTTGTTTGTTTGTTTTACTGCACTGAAGCAAACAGCAATTCTGGGGGCCAGTTTCAGGTCAGGAGAACAATGTAGGGGAGAGGGTTTTTTTTTTTTAATTTAAATTAAATTTCCTTCCACCAGTGGCATAGTCCTGATCTGAATTAGGCCCTCACATGGCTGCAGTTTACAAAACATTTAGGTGTTCTGCATAAAGAACACCCAGCACTTCTTCTAGCTGGACCTGAAGTTAGATGCACTGCATGACAAACATTCAAGGGGTCTCTCTCTCTTCCCCCCTCTCTTCCCCCTTCCTAAAATTGAAATTTTAGATAAGCTTGCCAGAAGTCCCTTGTCACAAACTTGGGGTTCCTAAAATAAGGCTGAAATCAAGCTGGCCTTTCTATCTCAAGGATTTCTAAAGGGACTTTACCAGTAGTACCAGGCTAAATGGATCAGTTTGTCACCATATATAGGGTTCCCAAGCTTCTGGAGAATACAGGCTCTTTGGGAATTTTGAGGGGTGCCACCACAAAATGACTGCCATAGGGGGCTAATCACAAAATGCTTGGGAGTTTGCAAGCTTAGCATCTTCCTATAATGGAGGATGTTTCTGC
This sequence comes from Gekko gecko, assembly GCA_029375565.1. Classification (NCBI taxonomy): domain Eukaryota; kingdom Metazoa; phylum Chordata; class Lepidosauria; order Squamata; family Gekkonidae; genus Gekko; species Gekko gecko. The sequence goes on along the minus strand of JAPDNY010000012.1, from coordinate 49,735,190 downwards.
ACAATGGCTCAGTGGTAGAGCATCTGCTTGGCATGCAGAAGGTCTCAGGTTCAGTCCCCAGTATCTCCAGTTAAAAGATCTGGCAGTAGGTGATGTGAAACACCTTTGCCTGAGACCTGGAGAGCCGCTGCCAGTCTGAGTAGACAATACTGACCTTGATGGACCAAGGCTCTGATTCAGCATCAGGCAGCTCTAGGTGTTCGTGTGATGCCTCCTGAGGGTCTTCTGAAGAACCTCCTGCCGTAATGAGGCAGAGAAAAGCCAGGATTGGCTCCAGTAAACACATTGATGGGCACCATGGCACCCACAAGAATTACACTGGGGACCTTTATCAAGTTACTATAATGTAGCTTTTGTCTCTTTGGTACTTCATAGTAATCATGTCTTAGTAATCCACTTTTTTGTTCCTATTGAGGAAACTAGAACAGAGGAGTCGTGAGATGCTTCAGTGGGTTTTTTTCAGATTCTCTCTGAAGTCCACCTTCTCTATTGACTGATGGTTTCAGTGGGAATCTTGCTGTGCATCAATGTTCTTGTGCAGACACCAGAGCAAGTTCAGGATCAGTAGGCAGGAGACTCCCCCAACTGGCCTCTCCCCAATGTCAGCCTCTCATACTTGTGGGTGGCTTCCCTTCAGGCCCCTCCTTCAAACTGCTTCAGGTAGAATCGCCTTGCCAGCTGCTTGGTCATCCCTTTAAGTGCAAAAAAGGCAGCTCCGATCTCAGAGGTGAGAAAGAGGAGGAGGATCAGATGGATGGCCGTCTCCAGAGGCAGCCTGATGGTGTCCTCATCCATCAGAAGGAACAACAGGACAGGCAGCTCTATCAGGAACGACAGCAGGAGGAAGCCAGCAAGCTCTGGGACCTGCAGGAATCAAAGAAGAATCGGTGAATGCTGCAGATATCCAAAATGAGGAGCCCCATCAAGCAAAGTTCCGCTTTTCGTGGGTGTCAGAAGCCACTTGCCACACTGCACCAGCGAATTCACATCTGCAATAAAGCTAAAACCAATTTGCTTCTCAAACCTCTCCTCTGTGAATGGTAATGCTGAATATTCATGAATAAGTTTTGAATGGTCAAATATTCACCAACTATTTGGCACCTGATATATTTTATTTCAAGATTTGGTTTCTGGTTGAAAAATCTGGTTTCGGTATTAGAAATTCAGCAACTGATACTTCAAGATGGTTGCTAGCTGTAGTCCAGTGATTTTTAACATATTAGCAATATTTTATGGATGGGGGGGGATCTCTGAGGCAGCTGTATTTGAGGGAGGGGAGCTGAACTTGCTGCTCCCTTGTTCCCCTTCAGCCCCCATCTGTAAACTCTAAGAAGCAAAACCTTTGCTCACCCAAGGAAGATTTTTCTCACTGCAAACAAATACAAGCAGTGGCTTTGCCCACCTGGGTGTGGAGAGGTAATGGAACCTTCAGAAGCAGCTATGGGGAGGGTCTGATTGGGGCTGTGACTCTGGGGGAAAGGGAGTAACCCTTTTCCTCCCCTTGTTTATCCTCCAGTAGAAATCCTCCCTCTTGGGTATTAGCAATCTAACTGCAGAGAGTGATTACCATGACTCTGATCCCAGTGGCTCCCCATGGCTGCTTTTTAGGGATATACTGTACATCAGAAAATCTATCACAGATCCCCTCCATAGCGTTGGTTTGCCCCTTAAGGTGGTTAAGGGAACCAAAAGTTGGTGTTTGTGCAGCTAACAGTGCCATCCTAAACAGAGTTACACGCTTCTAAGCCCATTGACTTTATTGGACTTAAAAGGGTATAACTCTCCTTAGAATGGTACTGTAGGGGCCAAACTAGATGTCACGATGTGGTGTCCACAAGTCCGACCTGTGGAAGCAAATGCCATTTTAAAGCTGAACTTGGCCATTTAAAACAGGCTGTTTCGCACTCAAAAAGCTACAGGAGGGTTGGGGTCGGACAAGATTGCGTGGTCCCGCAGCCTTGAATGCCGAGTCAGGGTCAGGCCCTTGTGGAATTTTTAAATGGCTGAGTTCGCTTTTAAGTTGGAATTGGCATCCATGGTTGGACCTGAAGATGCCACAGTGTCTGGTTTAGAGGTCCTTACAGATAGAAATACTCCAAAATTCCTTCATTCTTTAGAGAAGTCTAGGATGACAACACGAGGACTCCCCTCCCACAGGATCTTACCTTTTCTTGCAGGTTCCCAATGTATCCAAGGAAGAGGCGCAAACCTTCCAATAAGATGATCATCAGATACGCACCAACTAGGAGAACCTGATAGTAAGTGGGCAGGAGGTTGTACTGTAAGAAGGGGTCATGATTTAGAAAGAGAGGTGTAAAAAGAAAGTTGCCATACAAGTCAAGAGCTCTGCACATTTGTCTAGAATAGGTCTTTAATGTTGGCAGTTCCAGGACTCACTTTCTAACCCCAGACAAGGAGCATGGGATCCAGACACAAGCTTACAACAGGAAGTCATGTGATTATCAATAACATGAAAAGGAGGAGCCAAAATTATGACTTCACTAGTAGGGAGAGAAACTTTACGATGCAGATGTGCAAAAAGCTTTGGAAAACAGGCTGTGCTGGGTGGGATGAAGGGAGTGATGGCAAGAGAGAGCTTTGGCAAGGAGGTACATACCTAAACCTTCCTGTCCTGAAAAGGAATCTTCTCCCCTGCTGAGTGACCTTGCCTTGCTGTCCCACTGCCCCCTCTGACTGTATATGCAGAGAAAGGCAGGAGACATGGCGACTTTACTCTCTAGGCATGCACACTCACAGTCCCCCAAAAGGCAATTGTCCAGGGACCATGAAAGTCACAGTCCGTCAAAGCCCACTGATCTGAGAAAAATGGCTTCCTTCACCTGTTGAAGCAAAAATAAATAGGATTCATAGGGAACTTTAGAGTCTAGCAGTTTTTTACTCTAACATAAGCTAGGACCCAGTTCTAGTCCATGAAATTTTCTGTAGATTGAAAACTGATTTGTCTTTAATGTTAATCTGGAGTCTTGTGGCCTGTTCTCCCCCTACATCAGTCCTTCAGGTCACTGTTCAGAGAGTGGAACAGGCACCACAGTACCCAGTGCACACACAGAATAGGTCTAGAAGCCATGGAAAGGTGGGCTTAATTTAAACAAGAAGAAATGCTTCTATCATTCAACCAAAGAAAAAACAGGAAGTTTCTGGAATCTCCTTGTTGGAGTTTTCCAGGAGGGAGACAGGACACCCCTGGAGCAGGTTATTTCAGGTCACCAGTTCAAACATTTGATAGAGCAGATTGTCTCTTCCTCCCCAGCACAGTAAGCCTCCATGATTCCCCAGATGAAATTCTCCCAGTCTGGGAAAATTAGCCATGTTAGTGAGACTGCAGAGCTCTGGGAACCAGCCCCCCTGTCCCCCCATCGGCCTGCACGTAGAAGAGGAGGAGGAGGAGACTGGATTTATACCCCGCCCTTCACTACCCAAAGGAGTCTCAGAGCAGCTTACAAACTCCTTTCCTTTCCCCTCCCCACAACAGACACCCTGTGAAGTAGGCGGGGCTGAGAGAGCTCTGACAGAAACTGCTCTTTTTCAAGAACAGGTGTGCCAGAACTATGGCTTGCCCAAGGTCATCCAGCAGGTGCAAGCAGAGGAGTGAGGAAGTAAACCTGGTTCTCCCAGATTAGAGTCTGGGCACTTAACCACTACACCAAACTGGCACATATCCAGCTGTGATGGAGCTGTAAGACTTCCTTGTTTATCCCTTGCCTTTCTCCCCAATGGGGACCCAAAGCAGCTTCCATCATTCTCCTCTCCTCCATTTTATTCTCATAGTAACCCTGTGAGGTTGGTTAGGCTGAGAGTGTGTGACTGGCCTAAGCTTTCATGGCACAGCAAGGACTCAGACTTGGGTTTCCCAGGTCTTAAAACACCACCGTAACCACTGTACCACACTGGCATTACTATCAGATACTTGTTGCAGCAAAATTTTGGACAATTCTAATGAAACATAATCTAATTCAAGAGGTACATGGTCAGGATCTTTTGCAACATTCTCAAGGAACTCTTCAGACCACACACAGTATGTCTGAGGAGCATCGAAAGCATTTTGGAGGGGCCCTGTTGCTCACCCAGTTCAGTGGAGAAAGCAGCAGATGCCCAATGTGCAAGAATCCTCATCAAGCGAAACATACTCCAAAAAAGGAGCTGTACACGTAAGCCTTCAAGGGACTGTTAATGTCTATGGTGTGCCATTACCTTAAGTTCCAGCATGAGTCCCTCTGCCAGACACCAGAAAGGGAAGTAAAAGACGTTGAAATACAGCATCATTTGCAGAGGCAAACAGGAAAGCACCTCCTGTCCTGACCAGGAAATAAAACAAGACCGTTTTCAGCCCACACTTTGGTATTGTTGGGAAGATAATAGTTTCCTCTAGAAAGTTTGCTGTATTAAAATTATAAGCCACCTTTCCAAAATATTGCCCATAGTAATGTGGAAAATAAGTATTTTAAAAAACAAGCAAGTTTCAGTGAGCACTTGCAGGAGAACTTCCCTCTGAACAGTGTGCCCAGTGTTAGTAGTGTGCGAGGCAGATGCCAAGGTGGAGACAGGTGCCTGCCTTGGGCTGACCTTGTAGATGTCACTTGTTGCAGGACAAACCATCACTCCAACCCAGCCCCTCTTGCTGTTTTGAAAGGTACTGAATTGCAACTCATGTACTGGTGGATATGGCTGGGAATCTGCACCTTCCCACCCATCCCACAGAGAACAATGTGGTTGTGGCTGTATGTCAACCTGTAGTACATTTGTGCCCAAGGATCAGACCCATGCAAGGCTTGTTTTTGTAGAAAAAGCCCAGCAGGAACTCATTAGCATAATAGGCCATACCCAACAGCAGGAACTCATTAGCATATTAGGCCACATCCTTACAGCACAGCTCATTAGCATAACAGGCCACACCCCCATGTTACCAGAAGTGTGGTCATCCAGCCACACCTACCTTTTGCTTCTTATTCTGTTTACCTTGTTTGTTGTCGAAACCCAGGGCTTTTTTTGGAGCAGGAACTCCTTTGCATGTTAGGCCACACACCCCTAATGTAGCCAATCCTAATGAGTTTCTGCTGTTGGGTGTGTCCTATTATGCTAATAAATTCTTGCTGGGTGTGGCCAACTGGGGAGCCAGCCAGAACTCCGTTCCTGTGCGTTCCTGCCCCAAAATAGACCTAGTCCCACGTATGAACCTCCTTAGCGGGAGTGGGGCAAAATGGTTTAATGAGCTTTTAAAATAACAAAGTAGTTAATAAGTGGTTAATAATTAAGGAGTTAATAATTCTTATTTATTAAAATTGGGGGGGGACATGGTGTGTACATAACAGGGCCAAATAAAATGGCAGAGTGGATTAAGAGTAAAAGGTGAACAGACGTAATATCAAGAGCTGAGCAATTTTGCACTAAAAACCCAAATATCCTATCTTTCTTTAAAAGTCACAAGGCACTGAATGAAAAGATGAACACAGAATGGGATCGTTAATAGGGCTTTAAAAAAATCTGTGAACAGTAATTTGCAGGAGTGCAATATTTTTCTGTTGCCATAGGCTCACCCCAAGGAACATGCTATGTGCCCTCTTGTTCTATTATGTTCTATTTCATGTGAGATGTCAGATCTCAGAGAAGGGAGCTGATATAGCTTTTTTCTCCAGGAAGAATGAATACAAATATGCAAGCATGAACATAAAGGAGCCGGGTAGCTCAATGCTGGTAAAGTAGTGTGTGTTACTAAACTGCTCATCACAGTTCCTTGTGGAAAAAAAGACTTCAACAATCAACACACAAGAGGCTATTGCAGACTTAATTAATAGTGTGCAGAGCAGACCTTTGGCAGCATGGAACTGTGGGTATGGGATGGTGTGATCTAGCACTAATCCTTTGAGGGCCAAACGAGACATTATACATTCTCTACAGACACACTACAGCTACTGCAAATTACGTTTCCATGTGCTGCAGAGGCCCAGTTTGGATTGGGACCATGGCTCCAAGGGGAGGTGCCTCCCTTCTGCTCTTTTGCTTTCCCAAGATGGCCCAACTCCCAACCAGCCCAACTTGTGAACAACGTAATCAGAAGAGGGGTACTAAGTACAAAGGGGAAAGGAAATGGAATAGCAGCCAGTAGCTGTTAAAATCTTGAAGCTGAGCTTCTGCCCCACCTCTTTCTTGCAGGTAAACTCTTAAAGCCTGAGCCGCTGGTCAAGAGCTCTTTGCTTGGAGCTTGAAGGAAGGTCTGCTGCCAGAGAGAGACAGACGGAGAGAACCCTGCCCTGTTTCTTTTTCTCCCTTCTCCTGTTTGTTTGCACAGTATTTTTGTATCCTAAGCTGCTTTGATTCCCCATTGAGGAGAAAGGTAACATGGAAACATATAAAGGAACACGCAAATGTCCATGTTTTGATTTGGGAGGGGATGCATCAGTGGTACTGCTCCCAGTCCCTATGAAAGACCATCCCGGCACTTTTCATACCTGGGGCATAGATCTGTCTCAGGCCACAGTCACCAGTCTTGTTGTTGATGAAGAGGGAGCCGCTGAATGTCATCAGACCCCTCCGGAGGTGGGGGGGCAGGGGAGTCTGCACAGCCATAGCCCCGGGTGTGGGTCTTACTCTCCCACCCTGCTCTTCACTCTCCCACCCTTGAGCTGGATCAGGCAGTGATCGGCTAATTTCATTACCTGGCTGGGCAGTGCAGCTGCCACTCAGCCGGTAAGCCTAGGGATTAAAATGAGGTGCAGGAAGGAGAAAACAACCCTCCTTTGGCACAGCTGCCACCTCCTTCGCTAGCTGCTGTGCTCTTTCCATTTAAACACAGCTTGCAAGGGAAGGGGACACAAACTTTTCAACCACCTTGTAAGTTTTTATTTATATCCATGCCCTGAATGCTTTATCACCTTATTTCTGCAGCTCAGACTGCTGCCTTTTCTCTGGTTCTTGTGGTCAGCAAGTCAAATGCAGCCCACACCTGCCAGGGTTCTAGCAACCTCCCTACCTTTGCAGTCCCAGGGGGCTGGGATGCTAATCCATGAGCTACGGGCAGTCAATTCAGCTCCATGGGCTACAAGTTGGGGCTGGCCTGCTTTAATAGCAGACACTTAGCAAGCAATGTTTTGTCCTGAAATGGTGGAGGAAGCTTTACCTGCTCAACTCCTAAGCTGCTGTAGGACCCCAAAAGCAGCAAACTCATTTGTAGGGAATCTCCCTACCTGCTGCCATAACTGAAGGTACAACATTGCATGGTGGGAGTTGTGTTGGATTCCCTTTGGGGTGATTCGGGCAACAATCTCATGCACATTTAGCTATGTACCTTTAAAGACAAAATAGGAGTTACTTCTGAGTAAGCTTGCATAGGAGCAAGTGGCATATGTTTTGCTTATGCTAAAAGTAGGAGCTAAGGCATGACTGCTCAGTCTAATGCTTATGATGGATTCATGCTAAGATTCTAGCTGACATGTAGTCATTTCTCAAGTAACTGCAGGTTAGACCAACCCTAGAAATATTGAAGAGGGGAGTGGCAAGAGTGCCAACGGGCCGGTGGAGGGAAAACCCATCCTGGTTGGCTTTTATGCCTTTATCAACAGCAGCTTGATTGCAAAAACCATGAGGAAACTTTTCACCACAGGGCGATAAACAGTTTCAGCCTGCTAATCCCTGCACTGTGGGGCACTCTTAAAGGCAGAAGCACAGTGGCCTGTTGAAAAACTGGCAATTCAGTTTGCTACTTGGAATGTGCGGCTGTGCACCTGAATTGTTAGGAGGATCCAGAAGGAGACAGAAGTGATACCCACAAAGGCAGCGGGGCAGCACATTGAGTCCGAACTACCCAAACCACCTTCAGATGGAGGAGGAGGAGAGGAGATTGGGTTTATACCCCGCCCTTCGCTACCCAAAGGAGTCTCAGAGCGGCTTACAATCTCCTTTCCCTTCCCCTCCCTACAACAGATACCCTGTGGGGTAGGTGGGGCTGAGAGAGCTCTCTCAAGAACTGTTCATGAGAGAACAGCTCTGAAAGAACTTGTAGCTGACCCAAGGTCACACTAGCAGCTGCATGTAGGTGCAGGGAGTGGGGAATCAAACTCGGTTCTCCCAGATTAGAGTCGGCGATCCTAATCACTACACCAACTGGCTCTCACTGTGAACACTTTTGCACAGGTAAAGCTTCTAGCATGGAGCTTTATCATATAGGTGTGTGAGTCAAGAGGATGATAGAACACCCAGAAGCAGGGCCAGCGCAAACTAGGGATAGCCCATGGCAAGGACGACACAACCTCACATGTGGCTTCATACATTAGTTTATTATCAACCTAGAAAAAGAGCACACATTGTGAGACAGCTAATCTTGCAGGAGGTGAATAAAGCAAGTGGCATTTCAGACTGACCGGATGAAACTGTGTGGGCAGAGGAGATGCAGGCGGGCAAATGCAGTCTTTATTTCTTTGCACCTCTTGCAGTTATGCAAAAAGCAGAACTTCAGTGGCATGAAGGTGACGTGGTGCAGTTGTTCTGCCTTCTGAAACCTGTGTTCATGTCCTGGGCGAGGTAAATGGTGAAAGCTCTGTTAAGTCAATGCACTGGAGATTCACAGCACTGAGATGAACTAATCCTATGTGCGGAGATGGAGAAAGCTCAGCAATTGCTTCTCCCAGAGCTGTGCCTTGGAAAAGAAAACTCAGATACCCCAACCATGCACAAAATCCACCTTTAGGCCATGAATAATGCCAAATGCAAACCATAAAGATCATGCTGAGTCTCCCATCCCTCCACCCAGGTGCTCTGGGAAAAGAGTCTGTTGGATCACAGAGCCTCAAAAGGGGCACTGACTGCCCAGGGTAAGGATGGTCGGGGACAAGAAGGATCTCCTTATTCGGAGAGGCATAGCATTTAGAAGCCATGCTGCTTGATAGGCAGGGGCTGCACAGGCTGGAGGAGGAAGAAACCCAAATTCTGCACCAATGTGAACTGAATTCTATGACATATGTGAATGTATGCAAGTCAAGTGTATTTCTCACTGATTGCCTAATTTTGGGGGTGGGTGGGATGACAAGACAACTATTCCCACTGCCAGTGAATCAAAATGTTATTCATCCTCCCCCTTCCCCAGCACCAAGAGATTCCAAAAGGCATTGCTCACACATTATCAAGCACATCTGCATAGCTACGAAGGCTAAAAACATGTTCTTCCTTTAAAAAAAAAAACAAGCGCGAGAGAGAGATGCTCAAAAAGCTGGATCCTGTGTCCATATCCCATGCTCCTCGTGCAGCACTGCAGCATATACACAGCCCCATATACAGGGCAAGCTGGGAGGCAAGATGAGAGGACCAGAAGAAAGCACATATGCCAGATGAGTGACCGTAGCCCTCAGGCTGTAACTATCTAAGCTGCTGCTGCAGCAAGAAAAGCCCACTTGCTCATGAAATCAAGCTGGACGTCTCACCTCTTCTCTCCTGGTGGAACTAAAGCAACTTTCAGGTTGGTTGCCTCTGCAGGAGGGTCTAATTGAGCCCCCTGCTGCCCTGACTGCAGGAAAAGCAGGCACGCACTGGGAGAGGGAACCACAAAAGGAATGAAGCCGAAGAAGGAATGTTGGGATTGTGGATGGCTAGTGGGAAGTAGCTAGCCAGGGAGTAATGCATGGAGATCTTCCTCTGCTCAGGAGCAGTTCTTGGAGTCTCCTTTCTGGCACCTGAATCTTACAATATTCCCAGGAATGTGCAAAGCACCCATATTCACACGTCTTCCACACTGCTCCACTGAATTAATGGAGAGCTTTCCAAAGGACGCATCGGACAGTGTGATGTTCAGCTTGGCTGTGACGAACCGGTTACAGCAGAGGGACCACCTTTCCCTCTGGTTGGCTTACAGGACTGTTTAAAGCCACTCTATGGCTACTAAAGTGCAGGTTCATCTGGTCAAGTACGTTCCCAAAAGGAGATGTAGAAGAAGGTCAAGCCCAGGGACGGGTTCATAGGAAGATGCTGGATTTGTCGAAGTCATGGAAGTGTGCGTGGCATGCAGCTCTCCGTTGGCTACTGTGCAGTCTCAAGAGAACCAGCATTTCCCAGGGTCATTATGAGCCTTTCCCCGTTAGCCAGGACATGTCTCCAGTTCTAAAGGAAAGACAAAAAGGAGATTCATTGTAGGAGGGTTTCCCAAACTTTCCCCTGAGCAAGTTAACTTCAGGCTGGAGACAGGCAATTGTTTCTTAAGTGGCTGGGAAGTACAAACCCTGCAACACCTTTTCCCTGACCTGAAACACCCTTGAGGACCAGTTATTTGCCCCACTGGGGAAATGCACATGTTGCCCAACCAGTATACATAAGTTCCCAAGGAGCCAAGCAGCAGCCTGGGTTCATTTCAGGTTGGGAATCCAGCACAGGGGAGAAGGCGTGAGGCTTAAGCCCCCTCTCCTATGTGTCACAGTCCCAATCCAAATCAGGCCCCTACACATCTGAGAATTGCCTTTCAAAAACTGTAAGCTCCAAACAAGGAACTCCTGGTGCACATATGATATGAAAGAACACAGGGCAGTTCTGAAAACCATGGAACATCTGGGTCCTCATGCTCTTCTGGTTAAACAGGTTTTACAGGGGTTTTGTATAGTTTTCAAAAGCCTGCAAAATCTGTTTGAACAGCGGTAAAACATGGGGAATGAAACCTCTTTCGAACTACATCTGCTAAACCTGTCCTTGAAAATATGGCAAATCCACACAAGCAAAAGTCACAGCTGATTGTTTTAGGGTGTCATGGCTCTAAAAGCCACAAGGCAAAGCTACAAGTCAGGACCACAAGCCTAGCTAGAAGGCTTTGGATTCCCACTGTTGGAAATAGGATGCTGCGCCAGGTACAGGTCTCTGAGATGCGCAGCCCCCACGCTTCCCAGCGCCCTAGGGGAAAGGCTGGGGCTCAACCACTTGCCAGAGAAGAGGAGATAGCCTCACCATGGAGTGCAAATTTCTCATGACTCCCCCTTCCTGTTGCTGTTTTGGGAGTTTTGCAACAATACATCAGCTAGCAACAGTCACCTAATGAGTTCCATTTCTTCCACTGGCTTCCTATCCCCTTTCCTATCCAGCATGAACTCCTCATTACCTTCAAAGCTTTCTCTCCACACTTCCACCTTATGGTCTGCATATCCTAACATACTGCTTTACTCCTCCCACCATCAGCCACCCAAACATCTCTTGCTCACTTAGAGTCAAAGCACACATGACTGTTTAATAATGTACATCATCTGAATTCCCATCAACACCTGTGCAGAGCAAGTTAACACTTTCCTGGGGCCGTTGTGGGCCAAGAAAATGGTGCCATGGGGAAGGCTGAAGCCACTTGTTCCCCTTGGTCCCAATCCAAGTCAGGGCTCCACATGCTTGAGTAATGAACTGCCTTGCCCCCGATGTCTATTTCCATCAAACTCGGGTTGGGAGAACTCAGAACACTACATGTTAGAAATCACAAACCTTCTGAGGATTATTTATTCTCCTCCCTTGCCTACCCTTATGCCCAGAGCTCCGTCCCAGAACACCAACCTGATGACACTTCTTCTTTCCTTCATATCCCTCCCCCAAATCACCTTTTCCACGAAGCTGTCGGCTTAACCCTGCAGTCTTCTCTCCAAATGAACCTACACCTGTATGTGCATCTGCCTACATCCACCCACTGTTCTCTGTTTCCTTTGCTCATTCCCTCTCCCAGGAATGTCTCAGTCTGAGTGGAAATTCCTCAGGACAGAAACCCATCTTATTGTCATGGCTGTGCTCTAAGCAGCTATGTATGTTGATGATATTACGGATATAACAAGAAGTGGGACCCGCAACCCTCACGGGGGGGGGGGGGGGGAGTATTCCCCACAGTTCCCTGCCTGCAAAAGCAGGAGGAGCTCCACAGGAGGAGGAAGAGGCAGCAGCAGCAGGTGAGCCCAGCAGTTGGGCCTACCAGGCTCACCAAGCTTTCCCCCCGGGCACCGGGACAGTTCTCAGGGCATTCTCTGCGCATGCGCAGGGAACACTCTTACTTTTGGGGTGATTTAAGTATCCCCCGTATATTTTTTTAAACTTTTCAGATTTTTCTGCACACCTGGAGATTGCCCCAAGTGTGCAGGAAAATCTCTTTGCCCCCCAAGTGCCCTCGATGTGCGGATTTAAATATCCGCACAGAGGGGGCCTCTTGGCTATTAATATATAGATAATACAAAGCCACCCAAAGTCAGCAGTGTTCCCTTCAGACTGGCCCTCTGATCAAGCAGAATCCCAAGGGTCGGTGTTTATTCACCATTCCACATGGATGCATTAGGGGCTCCAGAGTGTCTTAGCCATGCTGTTCTTTCTCACTACTGTGACTTCCTCCTCCCATCACTGTGTTCAGATAGCAAACTCAACATACAACACCACCTTCGCCTGGTCTTCCACAGAAGCCCATACAAATTAGCAGCCAACATAAATAGTCCTGCCCACGGTGCATGGGCATCACTTGTGGCACATGGAAAGAGAAAGAGAGAGAAGCCAGCTCTCTTCTCAGTTTAAAGAGTCTCCTCTCCACCAAGCTGGCTATCAGGATAAACTTTTCTTCACTATAGGTGACCAGCTTTGTTTGCTGTTTTCAAGCAAGTCTTTGCATACTCAGCCATTCCTATGAGCACAGAAAGAAAGGGGGGTTCAAATGATCCTGGAGCCTTCCCCTCCCTTTTGGTAGGACCCAGCTTCCAAGTTGTCTCCCAAGAATGTAAAAAAGTAAAAGACAAAAGGGGAGGTGCTAGCATGGCTCAGTGCCTGCTGACAAAATGCTCAACTATCCATAGATACAACACCCAGGGTGGTGGGGGAAACATCCAGATCTGGGTTCCTCCCCTAATAATTACAGCTTCAACATTGTTAGCAGGCTCAAAGCAGCAACTCAAATATACGTACGTTCCATAGCGGATGGATAGCCTTAAATTGCAGCAGTAAAAGAAGAGAGAGAAAGAAGAAGAGGAGAATCAACATTTGATCCTAACTGGGTTACTGTCTTGCAAAAACCCTTACGTAGGTCTGGGTACCATCTGTACACAAAAACCTGCATCGAGAAAAGTGGATTTGTGGGTGAATGTGCAGAGGAAGATGGAAGAACTGTTTCTGTAAATTCACCTCAAAGCAAGTGCTTCACCTCATTTTAATCAGTGGGATGGCCTTGCTAGCAGACAACTGTGCAGTGCACTATGGGATGTGTAGTTCCTTAAGAGGAGATGGTGGTGCCCATGCCTACTGTCTTAGCTACTTGCAACAAGAATGTTTTAAGGTTTGGGTGCAGACAGTGAGAATGAGGAGAGGCAGAAAAACTGGAGTGACATGCAACTCTTGATCTCAAGTTGGATTTGGATCTTTGCTATTGGACTGGCCTGATTCTATTCTCAGACACGAGGTCAATGCTGTGCATTGCTGACACTATGCCTGTGTCCAGTCTTTGGAAATCCCAGTGCCACCACTCTGGCTCCTGAAATTTTACCAGGCATTGCCCAAAACACTGTAACCAGAGCCCTGCCAAAAGGAGGAGGGACCAGTGCAAAGACTAGAAACTAGCACTGAAATAAATTCTAAGATGTTCTGTGCCCAGTGCCAGACTGCATGTTTCAGCACACTGCCTTTACTCTCACCCTCTGGAAGCAAGGAAGGGATCAGAGACATTGACAAATCCTTTCCTTCCAGTGGTCAAATGATATTACAAAGAGAAAAGAACTAAATTGACAGAATGGGAAACTCCAGGGCTCCTACTTACTCTACATCTCTTTTCCTGATAGCTCTTCCGGCTCCCATGACATCGGCAACCTTGGAGACAATCGGGTCATAATTCATACTTGCCACAGCAATCACCTCATCGTTCCTAAAATGAAAGATCACATGAGCTGGAAGACAGAGGAGAACGAGGGGAACAGAGGCTCTGCAACCCGTTTGAAGAACCGGAAGGAACTCTTCCTTAGATGCACAACATTTTTTTCTGTGGAAACTGAAGGACACTTGTCTCTGATTCAGTGCCACCTTAAGGGGCCATCCACCACTGCCCAACCCAAGGCAAGCTTCAAGCAACTCTAAGCAACAATATTTTTAGAGCTTGGGACCGCTCGAGAAGTACCCTTGTTTTGCTCAACTCCATTACTTTCCAGGAAAAACCAGTTCTGTGACCTTGAAGCAGAAGACTGGCTGTACAAACTACAGACTGACTACCCCTATGACCAAGAAACCTTACTCTCAAGCCTGATCAGATTTACATTTTTGTAAGTTTCTTTTTTCTAAATTGATAAAGTGACAAGTGACCAGATCAATGCATAAATGTTCATGTGACATTAAAAAAAATCCCCCAAGGGGACACCCAGCCTGACGCATGGGAATAGGATTGAAATTAGCTGGGATGCAAGCCTGATATTTCAGTTGCAAAGTTGGAAAGAAGCCAGATCCGTAATGCAGTCTGGTAGAGCATCTGCTTGGCAGGGAGAAGGTCCCAGGTTCAATTCCCAGTATCTCTAGATAAGGATCAGGTAGGAGGCAATGGGAAAGATCTTGACCTGAGACCCCGGAGAGACGCTGCCAGTCTGAGTATACAATACTGACTTTGTGATGGGCCAATGGTCTGATTCTGTATAAGGCAGCTTCATAATTCACTGTGAATTCCGGTTTCACATTATTTCTGCCTTCACCTTCAGGGTAAACGTGCATGCTGATTTTTCACAGGGAACCCTCACTGCAAAGGGAGAGACCCTTGCAATTCGTCCACTTTCAAAGCTCCTTACAATTGAGTCCCATACGTGAGAAATGAGCTACAGAACTAAACACTGCAGTTTTCAGAAGAAGGAATTCTGTTTCAGTCTCTTCCATGGTAAAAGGAAGAGGAAAAGTATGTTGTAGGGCTATCTTTTGGCTATGCTCCTGAAGAGTGCAGAGGGTTGGACTAGGCGACCTGCAAGGTCCCTTCCAACTCTAACATTCTATGAAGTTGCATAGGATTAAACGAACTCTTGCTTATGAACACTAATGAGTGTGTGAGTCACACCATGGACTCACACTACCTGGAAGGCTCTTTGCTTTTGCTGCAGCAAATTAACTCTCCTACTCCTCTTCACAAAGTGAACACACTCAAGTGTTTGTGATTAGAAATGTTCTCTGTTGTTGTTGTTTTTTAAAGACTGTGGCCCTGCAAAATTCATCCTCAGCTGAGGAGAGAGAGTGCCAATAAATCAACAGGCTAGAAGACCGTGCCTCTAAACACGGGAGCTGATTATGTGCACCACAGCACCCAGGCCAAGAGTTAAAGCCAAGTATCCTGTGTAACATTAAGGGATGCTGGGCACATGACTCAGATTGCACATGGCTGCTTCATTGGTTCCCCAAGCAACTGCTTGCATCTACACGTCTTTCTCTCAGTGTAAGAACCAGTAACCCCTCGACCTAACCAGTTCACACAGAGAAAGAAAAGCCATTTCTTGCTAAATGTCATATATTATGCAGAAGTTATACCCTCTCCCCACCCATTAAAAAAAACACTGCAGTCATTTGATTACGGACAATACCAATTTCTTCTATGTCTTGATAGCCGCAATTGCACAGCGAGACTAGGTGAAACAGTCCAGAGGACAGGCCATCACCAAGCAGAGAGAGAAGAGAGGAAGGCAGAGGGCAGCCTCTTCCCCCACTACCTGCCAGGTAAGCTGCTTTTCCCAGATTAGCCCAATGGCGGAAGAAAGCACAAGTGAACTGAAGGCAGCCCCCTCACTTCCCAACATACAGAACCAGGACAGCAAAGCAACTCTCTCAGGGATATCAAATGTTCAGTAGATAAAAAGCTACCAGATTGCCCTCGAAGGATAAGAGAAAAGGTGTGCCAGAATTATACTTTGATCCATTGTTGATCAGCATTGGAGCAAGCGAATTTCTGGCTTTCATAAATCTGTTCAACAGGCCAGTATAAGCAGATATACAAGTTACCAGGATAATGAGCTATTTGGAAAGCGCTGTGCATGAACACGATGCCATACGTTTTGTTGGCCACTTGTAACCAGATTCATCTGCGTATCCACACACTAGAAATGTGCCAGTTTTCAATACTGGATGAAGAAGAATTCTATGAAATGCAAAAACGTGCATGCTCCAAAATGGATCCAACATAAGATAGGTAATTTCACCTAGTTTGCATCTAAGATCTAGTGAAGAGATACAGCAGAGGAACCTCCCAGAGGTTACATCTACACGGCAGCACCTCTGGGGGGAGGGGATGAGAAAATGGGCAACCCGCACGTCCCAGTTTGAAAGAACAGGAGCCTGATTAGTCCTTGTTGGCAGACATTGATCAAAGTTACCTCCAGGACTCTACGCAGGGGGTCACCTTATTGTATAATGACCATCTCTTGGGGACTCGCCTAGACAGCAGAACAACACATAGTTTCAGCAGCTTGTCTGTACCTGGGTTTTTATGATCTAGTGTTGCAGTTACTGAACTTCCTACTGTGAAAGACCTCTTTCCTTGCTGACCCAGGTGCCATGCAACCCAATCTTTAAATCTGCCATGGAAACCCAGGCCACTTACACACAGGGGCGAAATCCTTCCACTGCTGTTGCAAATGCAGAGGTAGTGGAAGGAATGCTGAAAATGTTCCCTGTGTGTAAGATGCCTGAGTTTCCATGGCAGATTTACCGATTTAGTTTCATGGCAGCTGGGTCAGCACGAAAAGAGGTCTTTCACAGTAAGAGGCATTTGCAGCAGCAACGGAGTACTTAAACAAAGATTCTTCCCCTACTTTTCTTGCCTCAGTGTCCCTGTGGCTGCTATTGCCACCGCAGTTATGGCTACAAAGGAACACCAACTGCAATTCTTCCCAAAAATTGCACTTTAAAAAGCAGACCACAGCAAAGCAGGGGAAGCAGTGGAGGCAAGGACAATGAGGACGATGTCTTGTGAATGCTCCTGAAAAAAGTGCAGCAGTACAGAAACTAAGGTGGAGCAAAATCATCTGTGTGGAAGCATGTCCCCAGTGTATCCCAGAGGATTTTATGGCATACTCCAATTGCAGTGCCAGGCTTTCTACAATGGATAATCAAAGCACTCTTGAGGTTCCTCAGCACTATTGTCCCTTTCAATGTTCCTTCTTTCTTTGTGCTTCCAGCTTAATGAGCTATTTCCTGCTCTTCTGGATACGGCTCTGGCATTTCTTAATCAAATATTCGTTGCCAGATTTTGTATGTGTGTGGGGGGGGGACTCTTTTAAGTACTGCTTTTCACTTTGCGGCCAAATCCTTTGCTCAATATTTTCAGGAGCAGACCAGCAGTGCCCTATATAGCTCCTTGCCCTCCTCATTATTAACAAAACTAGAATAAATTATGCAAAATGAGGTCTGAAAAAAGATTGGAGGATAACAGGGAAAATACTGGAATGCAACTCATTGCCACTGATGTTGCATGGATTCTCTGTTAAAGCTGAATGAACAAATGATGGCGGTTGTAGTATAGAAGCAACCTTAAGAGAGGATGAAAGACACTTACTTGGTATAAAAAGCCACAAATTTCAATTCATCTAAGTCTCCTTGAATAATCACATCATCAAATCCTTCTCCATGGCCTGGGGTGGGGTGGGGGAACAGAAATTTAAAAATATCAACAGGGTTGTATGTATTCCACAACAACATCAAAAATGTGAAGTGTGCCAAGAACAGATAAATTGTGACCCATATAAATTATGCAAATATAAATGTGTTCTTTTGATTTGCAAAATTTGTTCTTTGAATTTAGTATTCTGGTTTATTCTGGTTTTGGTGATCCTGCAGAAAGATAAGGTGCTGTGTAATGCACTGAAGTCCTGCTTCAGGTAGCCTGAAAGCTTACTCAGTTACTTTCGTTTCTGAGATTTCAGCAAGCACTGCTTAGAGTCTAAATGCCAGACCCTTTCAAGTGCATCTTAAGAGAAGCGTTCTTTTTAAAGTCACATTCTGAGAGTTCTCTGCACTCTCAAGCACCTGCAACAATCACTTGCCCTCAACAGACACTCCGCATTCAGGATTATCCAAACATTCCTCAGTGTGCATAGCCACTTGTGTTCTACACATGGTCCACTCCCCTTCCAACAGAAGTATGCACATGTATTTTCCTCATTATAATCTTTCCATTAAGAAAGTGTGTCCAGTTCTGTCCTCACCTGTGTAGCGGATGCTTTTGCCAAACATTGCTGTCCACAGGTATGGGACAGTGCTGATTTCTGTCCCGTGAGCTAACATGTTTAGAGCCGCTATGCGTCCTGGAAGGTTGGAATAAAACAGAAACATTAACCTAGAGCATAAAAAATGAGGTGTCCTGTTAGAGCAGACCAAGTCTATCCAGTTTAGCAGTCTATATCCAACAGCAACCAGCCAGGTGCTGTTGGGAAAACTGGAAGTAAGGCATAAAGGTGGTGGTCCACGCTTATGGTTTGTCTTCTTCATCCAGAACTCAGAAACATAAGCCTGTCCCTGTTGCCCATTAGCTAAGAGCACCCTAATAAAGGATAGAATTGGAACTGTACTGCAAAAGTCCTACAATTTTAGGCTATCCCAAAGAGTGTATGCAAAACTTGATTGATTTTGAACCAAGACCAAGTAGCAAGCTAGGATACATTTGCTACCTTATAAGATCATTAAAACAAACTTTACCACCTCTGATTTGCATATACATTCAAGAAATAAAGACTGGAGTGTTGAAAATCAAAAGCTTTCAAATCGATCATTTGTGTGGCTTGTTGAGAGCGACAGCCTGGCATGGACAGAAACAGAGGGCCTAAAAAGCAGTTGGGATAGAAGTGAAGACGCATGTCTGCCTTGTTCGTGCACCAAGTGGGAGCTGTGAGCTCCTGATTTTAAAGTGGATTGTGAGTGAATGGACCTGAATGTTCATTCTTTCTGACTTACCTCCCCACTTTCTGTCAATTGAACCCACCCTCCAGGTAATATACAGACAAGGTAGATATCTGGTGAAACAAATGTTGGCCTTAGCCAATCATCATCATCATCATCTTCTACAGCAAGTTGCAAATGCGTTAGGGCATTTCTCCCTGCCTCTTCCTCTTCATTCCCCAGGTGATGGTAAAGAGGGCTTTGCTATCAAAGGCAGCATTTTGAAAAGAAAAAGGCAAGAGCGGCACCCACCCTGCATATGAGCCATTTGCCAATGAGGGATGTTCACCTTCTTGTTGTTCCTCGAGGCCAGTGGAAATGCAACAGCATCACCAGCTGCAAAAACACCCGGAAAGTTAGTCTGCATCATCTGAAAGGGAAAAAAAGGTCCTGTTCAATTAACGTGATACAGTGATAAGTTATATATACACAAACACATGTAGGAATGGAAAGATGCTATGAACGGTGATAGGATATGGCTGAATCTCCTACCCTGCCACTCACATTATGCAACACCAGAAAAGCCTGTGCACGCTTTCATATTCCAGCTCTTTCTCCTCCAAGGAGCATAAAGCTGTACAGAGATCTCCTGTTTGGGCATGGAGCACAGTCAGGCCTGCATGGCCTCAGCAAGGTTGAACACACATGAACATATGAAACTGCCTTATACTGAATCAGAGCCTTTCAGTATTGTCTACTGAGACTGGCAGCGGCTTTCCAAGGTCTCAGTCAGAGGTCTTTCACATCACCCATTGCTAGATCTTTTACCTGGAAATACCAGGGATTGAACCTGGGACCTTCTACATGCCAAGCAGATGCTCTGCCACTGAGTCACAGCCCCTTCAGGAGTCTTCAGCTCACACCCCAGGCATTGTACTCTTATTTGCCCACACTGAATGGACTGGTTCTGGTTTTGCTCCTGCTCCTTCAGAGTGCCTGTACTTTTGGTTTTACCCACCCGCCACCCCCATTTGCATTGGTTTTAGCCTTCCCTACCTGAGTGCTTTTGATGGATTTACCTTATTCACAACAATGAAGCCTTTGGAATCCATGTTAATGCCACTCTGCTTCAGGAAGCCTGTTGCGGGAGTTGCACCTGCCCAAAAGAAAAAGGACATTTTTGTAACTGACTCAGAAGTCCTACCCTGTAGCCGCCCAGATCCCAAGATGCCAATTTTAGGGACCAACTCCAATTCAGAAGTGATCTTGTAAGTACATCCCAGTGAGAAACTATCTCTAATTGGGTTATCACTGTAATTTTGAAACAATATGATGGGCAACCGCATCATGAATTTTCATGAAAATGGTACTAGGAATCAGCCCAGGTTCACAGGGCCATGCATCTGAAATAGGTGAGCAATGTATCATCCAGACAGGACACACTGTTGCCCCATTCAAGGACAATCCCAACAGTGATACAGCTGCACAGTGAACACAGACACCTACCAATGCCTATGACACAGACATCAGCACGGAGAATCTTGCCGCTCTTCAGCACAACTTCCTTTAGCTTTAAGGGGAAGAAAAAATTAAAGAACATGCAACATCCAAATCTTATCTCTTTTTCTTTAACCAAGGTTGTGCTCGCCATGATATGAAGTCACAACATACTTTGAATCAGATGGGAAAGTTGTTACATACCAACTGTGCCTGGCTGACAGGCAGTACCATTTGGAGCAGTGGAAGCCTGAGGTCCCGCCCTTAGAATAACAAGCCTAACAGGCCACAGAAGAGCCAAAGAATCTCCCCTCTCTCACCTCCATCACTCCTGCTCCTGGTGTCTGCTAGCATCTCTGATCCGCCCACTAACGTGCCCTTAGATGCGCACATTCATACACAGCATCACCAAGTAACAGTCTCAAGTGAAAAAAGGTGGCAGTGTTCACACCAGTATCTTTCTCCTACTCTGTGCAGCACAACATACGGAAAGGAAAATAGTACACTTTCCAATTCTGCTCTTATGTGGGAATAGATACCCACAAGCTCCATCACAATTCTCTCAGCCTCATTTGGCAAGAACATGGTGAATGCACAGAGCTCTGGGGGTTTTAAAAGAACAGGTGCCATGTCTGGGTGCCAACCCTGCTGCTACCCGCAGAGACTGTCATCGATGTAGTTACCTTGCCATCCTGTTCCCTCAATTCTGATACTTCAGTCTGCATGTAGAACTTCACCCGGTTGTTTTCAAACATCTGTCCAAGAAAAAGAAAAAAGGAAGAACAGCATTGAATGGGCCCAGTGAGAACAATGTCTAAGGGATAATCAGCCCCTAGAATGTTTTCCAGACCAACATAATTACATAGCTGTAATTACTTTCAAGATGGCTCGCCCAACCTTCTCTCCAAAGAACTTCTTGAAAGGGACTTCTTCTAGCTCTACCACCGAGACAGAATGGGCCTTCTCAGTCAGGTAAGCTGCAACTTCCATCCCTGGAAAACAGAACTACTGATGAATCATAGCAATACTTGAATTCTCATGTGAATTCCAAGCCACGTTGAAGCTTTAAGGTCTGGATGTGGACTTTATGGACTGGGTGCAAAAGCAGCCAAAATTTCAGCTTCATGAAGACAGAGGGACAGAACACAGTTCACTGAGAAATTGTCCTGTTACCTCCAATATGATCATTCTTGTGCAGGAGATATACTGGTGGATTTTACCCCTGAGGTCAAACCTGTGTTTTGTTTTGTGTTTATTACTTTTAAAATGTTTCTAACCCACCTTTCCTCATTAGAGCCCAAGGTGACTAACAACAATTCCACCAAAAACATATTATAAAAATATCATATTAAAGAAAACTTTAAAAACAGCAGTAGCCCAGGTATTGGTTGTTCTTCAAAGGAAATCACTTGGACAAATGTCTTTTAAAATTAAATTAAATAAATAAAAACTTTTGATAGGCTTCTTAAAAGTCAACAATGAGAGGCTTTGTCAGACCACAAAAAAGAAGTTTGTTCCACAAGTGAGGGGCATAAATAGAGACGCCATTAGAACAGGTTGCAGGCCAGCACATCCCGCAGGGAGAGTGCTCTTACTACACAAAGAGTTTTTTAGAGGCTCAATGACCACCTGACAGCAATGCTGATTCTGTGAACTTAGGCAAATTGTGAAAGGGAGGGCAGGAAGGGTTGCATCCGTTCTTAGTTCTCGTGGCCCTTTCTTACATGCCCAGGGAAATGCCAATCGCCACTTTGGGGTAAGGAAGCAATTTTCTCCAGGCCAGTTTGGCCAGGGATCCTGGAGGGTTTGGGGTTTTTTGCCATCTTCTGGGCATGGAGCAGGGATCACTGGGGGTATGGGAGGGAGGTGGTTGTGAATTTCCTGCATTGTGCAGAGGTTGGACTAGATGACCCTGGAGGTCCCTTCCAACTCTATGATTCTATTGCAAACAGCTGGAATGGAGGCTCATAAGGGGAGATAAAACCCTTCAGATATGTGGGCCCAAGCTTGCTCTATCTCCACTTCTATCCTCTTTAGTAGCACCTAGCACATGCTGCTTTGGAAGTCAACTAATGCAGTGCCTCTTGGAAACGCTCTGCTGGCGCCACTCAGTAACTGTGTAAAGATTCTTGTTTAACTGTGGCTGAATCTTCTTAGACCACTGAAGAAAACCAGAACTAAAAATAAGGGAAAGAATAGGTCAAACCTGTCCTACACAGTTCAGTGTTCTTCCATTGTATTTATTTCTGTTGGAATTCAGAACGTGCCAAAGAAAAACCAAGAAAAGCAATAATGACAGACAGCAATCATGGACAGACCGAGAGGGCACAACCTGTTCCTGGAATCTTAAATTTTCCCACAGTGCAGAAATGCTCACCTAGGAAAGAGGCGCCCACAACAACTGCATTTTTGCTGGTCGCCAACTTTACCACTCGGTTGGCATCTTCCACTGTACAGATATTAAAAACATTTTCCACTTCTTTGCCTTTACAGCTAAGGGTCTTGGGCCTGAAAAGACACAAATGCAGACTAGCACTGGGGGTGAAAGAGAATGTTGCAAAATTTTGATGCAGCAAATGTGTGTGTTGAAATCTGACACGGATTGACACCAGTTTGTCTGTCTTGAACTGATTCAATGCATGGGTCAAGTAGATATACAATTTAACACACTTTATTTCAACTCATCTATCAGGCAGCATCAAATACCAGTTGCTGCATGTCAGATGCAGTTCAGTACTGACCACTACTTCTCATCAGTTGTCAGATATTATCCAATGTTGTTTATGGATGCAACATCATTGGAGGTCAGAGGCTGATGCCAAGCATCAAACATTTGCTGAACATCTTGCACAGCTGGAGAATATATGGAGAATACGAATAATCAGAATTTGCAGAGGAAAGCCGGAAGGCTGGACATTTTCCCAGCAATATCTGACTGTAGCACCCCCTGGGGGCAGGGAACAATATACCCAGAGTCCATGAGGAGGTTCTTGAAACCACAAGCCCAGTCCTTTTTTTAAGCAGTTCTTTTGTCATAACAAACCACCTGAAGGTATGGTTCAACTCACCCACCTCAGGGTTACACTGTATTACACTGGAGAAGAACCATGCCACTCCCACCTGCCTTGTGCTTCAGCTTTCTCCTCCTCCTGCCGCCTCCTCCCATTTCCCCCATCCTCCCTTTCTATATCCCCGGCTTCACACCTGGTCCTTGGATTAAGCCTCACCTTCTCCTCCTCTTTTCCCTGTCTTGCCTCATAACACCTGGGCCTAGAGAGCCATTGCAAAGCCTGCCCTGTTGCCAAGGCAACTGCAACTTTCTGCCCTTCTTCCCACCCAGGTGAGCCCTGCTGCTGCTGGGTCCTGTCAGGCACTTTGTTTCTGGGTAGTCTGCCACACTTAAGTCTGACAATCAAACCTGCACCCAGTACTAAATTCCTCACTTGAACAAAACCAGATTCCCACAGCTTTTGTCTTTATTAGGCCCCTTTTTATAGATACAGTAATATGAATTGCCCAAAGCTGACTAGCATGTCAGTGAAAGAGTTTTTGAGTTGGACCCACATATCTCTGGTCCTAGTCCAACTGTTGAGGGCCAAAACAGACCTGTCAGAGATTACAAATCCTAGTCAGTCTGTAAAATGTAAATTGCTCTCTAACATACATATGCAACAATGATTTGACGAGAGCTGCACAGACAGTGTACACGTAACGCTTCATGCCCTGCTTGGCTTTCCTGTCAAACCCAAGCTCCTTTCACTGTTATGATCAGTTTTAAAGGGGGAAAGATAGGATATAAAATGACACATCTTTTTATCCCCTTAAAATGCTAACAGTGTGGCAAGCCCAGTCTGACTAGCAAGACTGACCAAGGGTTGAAGGGTTAAATCCTTGCTTCCCTTCCCATGTGGGCCCAATCCAAATCACAGTTGTGTAGGAACTTGATTAGTTTTTACAAACTGGCAAAGATCCATGACTTCTGCTACCTCTATTTTGGCCCTAAGCTACTGAGAGACAATTTTCACAATACAGAGTCCTTGTGTTCCCGAGTATCCCCCTCTGGGTCCTGTTAACAAATATGATCTGGGAATTCTGTGTTTGAAACTTTATTTCTCCAGGCCTGATTTAGACCATGAAGAGCAGACAGGGGGACTTAAGAATTCCCCTTGCACCATTTTCACAACCTAAAATGGTCCTAGAAGCAGTAATTTGCTCCACTGGGGAAACTTGTGTGCACAGAGAGGTTAAGCAAATATTTCCCCAATTGCAGCAGCTTCCCCAGGGAAAATGGCATGGGGAGAGGCTTAAAACCCCTCTCTATTTGCACTGTGGGCCCAGTCTGAATTGGGATCATGCATGCTTGGGAGTTAAATTCCAAGCACAGAACTCCAAGAGCATGTCTGTTGATGCTGTCAGTGGCAGACATTTTGTAACATAAGAATTGGCCCCATTCTGTCTTGCCTGTATGATACCAACTTAAGATATTTGTGGGACCATGATCAAATTACATCAACTTTCTGGATATGGTCAAGGTTTCCAAGCAGCACAATCATCAGACCCAGTAAGGCATCAGACCCACAACCAATTAGTTCCCTCCAAACTCCCTTGTGTATGAAATAATAGGTTGGGGGCACGATGCACTCCAATGAACACCTACGTGCTTCCGGTGGCCAGCAACAGTTTGTTATACTCCATCTTAAATCCATCCTTGAAGACCGCAGTCTTGTTCTTGATATCTACAGCCACAACCTGCAACAAGTGCTAAAGATCATTACAGGGACTCACTAAAAAGACCACAGTCCAGGTTAGATTAAGTGTGTGGATGTTTCTGACCCACCACCCCTTCCTACATCTCCTAGTAACTTTGACTTAAAGCAGGCATGATGTCTTTGCTCCCTGTGTTTCCCCATCTCTGCTCCAGGTAAGACAGGCTGAGATGATGCTACTATGTGTTTTAACTCAATATGAAAGAAGATGCAAAGAAAGGGCAAATTGAGAATCCAAGGAAAGCATTGTAGTACATGATGTAGTAAACACTCATCTCACTGTTGTCCATTTTGCATGTTGCACAGTGTTTCAAAAGCCTGCCAAAGACGTAACAGTGAGACAGAAGAAATGACTCTGCACACCAAGGGCAACAACCTCTTTCACCTTCAGCTCGGGGGTGGGGGTGGGGGAGCCAAACTATCCTCTTTGTTTGTTCCTTCTTCAGACACAAGGAGTACAGCACAGCTTCTCATGTGGCCTGGTGGTGCTAGGTTCACTGTGATCTGGCATGCCAGAACCTACTGGGAGAAGCCATGACAACAAGCCAAGTACTTTCTAAACTGCAGAGAGAAAACTGAAGTCCCTCCCAGGTTCCAACAAAACTCTGTCCATGTCTTCCCCTGGCTTGGCCCAAATATAAATCCTTCCAGGTCAGGCTTGGGACTTTGGGACAATCAGATTCTGAGCCAGTCTGTATATCATACGGGGTCCTTCCACGGATTTCTCCTCTCCATCTACTGGTTCCTCCATCTCTCTTTCAGCCTTCACCACTCTACTTAGGCCTCTTGCAGTGTCCCTTGAAGTTTCTTCCTACTCAACTAGAACTTCTAAGTCCAGCAAATTACAGTTTTATAGCCTGACTGTTATCCAATGAACATACTGACTAGAACACTAAAAGCTGGGAAACAGAAATATTGCCTACACAGGCTTTCCTTTCATCCCTGTAAGTTAAAGGGTAAGATGCTTATTTTTTCTTTTAAAAACTAAAACTGAACATCCAAGAGGAGGACATGTAATATTACTGAGTGGGCCAGGCCCCATAGGTTCAGCTGTGGCTTTTGTTCTGGGCATCCTTTAGACATTTAGTGCTTTTATATATGACACATTGTACTTTTATATATGATATTCCTTTCTTCCATCATGGACAGCAAATATGGGGTATTCCTACAGGATCTTCAGTCCAGGAACTGACCATACTGATACCTGCTTAGCTTCAAGAACTTGGCTATACTATGCCCCTTCTATCCTGTGATAACCAACACAGCACCTGTGTGCACCATGGAGCCACTTCAGAGTAGTGATAAGAGTGTCAGATTACAATCTGGAAAAAGCAGGTTCAAATCCCCATTCTGCCATGGAAGCTTCCTGAGCAACAGTGGGCCAGTCACATATTCCCAGCCTAATCTATCTCACAGGGTTGTTCCCCTGTCCTCCGGCAGCCATTTTGTGGTTGGTTATACCCCATCCCCACCCTGCCCTGTTCTCAAAACTCCCATAGTGTCGACAGGCTCAACAAGGCTGAGAAGCTGCTGCTCTAACCTGCTCCTTGGTCTGACCCTTCCCCCCACCTACATATTTACCTGCATTTCGGTCAGGACCTCGATGTCATACATACGGAAGAATTCTTTAGGTCTCAAAGCAATCTGATCTGGGTGGCAATCCATCGACTGAAATGAGAAGCCATTTTTATCCTCAGCCATTGAACAGTAGAAGGGTAAAGAAATATTTAGACTCTTCTAAAATAGAAAAAAAACATGCATTCTAATTCTAAAGGAACAGAAGCCCAGGCCAAAAAGTGCTTGCTATCAGCTCCTGAAGAGACCACCAGTGGCCTGAAAGAAACCAGCTGACGCCTTCTTCAACCTTCCCTAGGCTATTGAAAGGCCTACACCCTGTGGGGAAGACAAGAGAGAGAGCCAGGCCAGAGAGTTCATATTATCAACTCCTGAGAAGACATGCAAAGGCCTCAGACAATTTCTACTGCTTCTTATTTTATCTTTTCAGTCTTAAATTGTAAAGCCCTTGGTTGTCTTGACAAAAAGGTGACATATAAAGGCATTAAACGAGCAAATATATAAATAATCCCCATTCCAGTACAATGTATTGGTTATCGCTGTGAGGTACAAGCTCAGGTGATCAACAGAAGTAGGGCATTATTTTTGAAAGAACTCCCCTTTCCAGCTCCATGAAAGGCATGAAACCTCATGAAAAACATAACTATTCCTCTTTAAAGAGCAATATGCAAGACGGCACCACTCAGCATTACAATCCATGCCAAAACATGCCATGCCTTTCCCTCAGCTTTGGGAACAGAAAACATGCCAGACAATACAAACCTTACTTAATTTGGGCCTGTCGTAGGGCAAGTGTCTGTCCATTGTGCACATTACAATCCTGTCTGAGAAACCTTCTTGCCGTAACGTTTCAGCACATACCAATCCAGCAGGACCTATGGAAGAAACAAATCCTATAAGCTTTGAGCTGCCTTTCAGTGTTACTTTACAAACTTACACCAGGTTTAGTACCACTTTAACTGTCAGCACCTCCCTCAGTGGAATTATTTTGAAGTTGGTACAAATTCCACCCC
Organism: Gekko gecko; assembly: GCA_029375565.1. Lineage (NCBI taxonomy): Eukaryota > Metazoa > Chordata > Lepidosauria > Squamata > Gekkonidae > Gekko > Gekko gecko. Next base: position 49,707,523 of record JAPDNY010000012.1, on the reverse strand, counting down.
CCAGGTGGGACATGCTAAATGAAATTGCTTCTTATTTACTGCATAGAGATGAGACCGGTTCTTCTGATACTATTATAAACATTAACTGAAGAGGAAGATTCTCTATGAAACAAGAAGTTCACTATATTTCTATTACACTCAACAGATAACATATTTATATGAAAGAAAGACAATTTTAAACATAAGACAACCACCCTAAAAAAAGATTATACACAAAAGGATTTTTGAAAGAGAGAAAAAATATTTCAGCACCTAGGTTTAGGGTTTTAGATGGCCCAGGCTAGCCTGACCCGGGTCAGATCTCGGAAGCTCAGCAAGTTAAGTAGCAAACCACCTCTCTTTGCTTCTTGCCTTGAAAACCCTACAGGATTGCCATCATTCAGCAGTTTCCACCACCACACCAATGTCCTTTTGATGTATCTTCAGCAAGGCCACACCCTCCCCACCCTGAAGCTACCATCCTCTTGCCAGCACTTGCTGATTCGTCATACCTGCCCCAATGATGAGTACATTGGTGCTGCTGATGTTGTAGTTGCTCAGGGAGATGCACTTGGCCATCACTTTGGTCCGTCTTTGCGTCTGAAGAGCCTGGAAGCCATTCAGGAGACCATATCAACCTTCTTTCAACACCTAAATTGTTCTGACACCTCACAAAGGCCAAGACATTTTGGTGCCTGAGGCTGAAAAATTAAATGATGTGCCCCTTCTCACTAAGGAACACAGCACTGCATTGTGTCAAAGCCTATAGCTTTGCAGTAGGGCAACTCACAGAATGAACCCAGCATCTTAGGCTAGTAAATTGTCCCTACAAACATGCCTCTTCACTGCTTTGTTTTGTTTTCCTTTACAATCTGCCTACTGGTTCATGCCATGACATGGATGGCCCAGGCTAGCCCACTCTCGTCAGATCTTGGAAACTAAGCAGGGTTGGCCTTGGTTAATACTTGGATGGGAGACCACCAATGAAGAAGAAGAGATTGGATTTATACCCCGCCCTTCACTACCCGAAGGAGTCTCAGAGGGGCTTACAATCTCCTTTCCCTTCCCCTCCCTACAACAGATACCTTGTGAGGTAGGTGGGGCTGAGAGAGCTGTGAGAGAAGTGCCCTTGAGAGAATAGCTCTGAAAGGACTTGTGATTGACCCAAGGTCACACCAGCAGCTGCATGTGGAGGAGTAGGGAATCAAACCCGATTCTCCCGGATTAGAGTCCGCACTCCTAACCACTGCACCGAACTGGCTCTAAAAGTCCAGGGCTGCTATACAGAGGCAGGCAATGGCAAACCACCTCTGTTTTTCTCTGGCCTTGAAAACCCTACAGGGTCGCCATAAGTCAGTTGCAACTTGACAGCACTTTCCACCACCACATTGTTTCATAATGTGCCTTTGTTCCAGTCAGTCTTAACTGAAGTGTTGAGCTAGAATACAAAGACCCCTTAGGTGTGCTCAAGAGCAGTGCAGTGGGGTAAGTTCACGGCTTCTTCTCAACTATGTCCTGACAGACATAATATTTTTAGAGCAATGTGAATGCCCCAAAGATATCTTCACCGCATTCAACAAATTTCTGTCTCCCAGCACAAACTTAGAAAAAAAGTCTCTGCACCTTTGTAGCATGAAGAGTTTAAATTGGAAAAAAGCAGGCTATGGAGCACATGCCTACTGGCTGGCATCTGTAACATCACCAATATACTTCTTTCCAATCCTTAGAGCTCTCTGACAACTATTTATATACTACCTTTTGGGGATATCATCATAGTCATACTGTGACCAAAAAATTTAAAAGCATAACACACAAAGAGCAGTAACAAACAACAGAAATAAAAATATCCAGCGTTCAGCACAAAAAAAGACCAAAAAAATCAGAAAAATAATTGTCATCACCATAAACCTTGTCCAAATGCTAGACAAAAAAGGGTGGCCTTTACATGATTTCTGAATTCAGAAGAGTTATGGCCAAACAGATGTATGTATAACCAGTTAATACACTACAGTTAGGGATGCAACCTTTATGTAAACTTCCTTAGAAGTCAGTCCTCTTGAAATCGTGGGATTTCCTTTTCAGTAAATATTTTTAGGATTATGCTCCAGAATCCCTGCCACCAGCACTAGGATCTGAATAAGGATCTTACCTGTTTACTTGCTCGAATGTATACTTTCTCTTTCTCAATTTTCACCTAGAATTAGAAATCGATTTTTAAAAACACATGTAGTCATTTACTTTTGTTTTCCCTGTTCTTAAAATGAGCATTTATTAATGATAAGTGTCCAAACAATGAGAGCCCCAAAGCCAAGGGCTGCCAAAAAAAATGAACCTGAAGATTCCCACTCCGTGCACAACCAGAATATTATCCTATTGTGATTCTCTCAAGATATGCTTTGCTAATGGTAGTTAAACCTGGGAACTCACCTGAAACTTTGGCAAACTGTCCAGGCCAGGAAAGTCTTCTATATCCCCCGTGCCGATGTTAAAGCAAGCCCCATGCCAGGGGCAACGAACTCGTCCTTTGGACAAAACCCCTGCAGAGTTGTTTTTGAAAAGGCAGAAGCAAGGTTATTCCTTTGTACTGCCTAAGTCACCTGCCAATTTGAAATCATCACGCTTCAGGCCTTGCAAAAAATGATAACTGAAAACACTGAGCAGAAGAGAAAATCACCATTAAGGCTCCAGTCCAATTAAAGCAACTTCTAGTTAATTCATTGTCCAGCTTTTAATTGATTAATCAATTAATTATTCATGCCCAAGTACATTGAGAGTTGCTTGCTCCATCCAGCCCTAATAATTGTTAAGTGCTTTTATCTTATAGGTGAGTTAGCATTTTAGGAAGCATCTGTTAATTATCACAAAACCTAGGCATATGCTGAGCTAGAAAAATTGGAAGTTTGCTCTTTGCACAAGTTACAGAATTTGGCACAAGAAAAGAATGTGGATTGTCAGTCTATGAAAATCAAGCAAAAATGTGTGTTTGTGATGTATAATTTATTTCTAAGCAGGGAACTAGAAAACTGGACTGGGCGTTACAATCCCTCCCCAAACACTGGAAATTCCTGCTGATGTTGCCCACATATGTTCATGCATCTTTTGGCAATCACAGGGATTAGAAACTTGTTTGTTTGAAAAAGTAGAAGCTGAGATTTACAACTTCTTCAGATATCCTATCTATCCACTTTCTTCTTTTTCTTCCTTTTCTCCTTCATATCTTTTTTTAAGTGTCTCCTTCCTCTCTGGCCTCTTTAGTTTCCCCCTCTTGGATGGTTTCCTGATTACTTTCTCTCCAGCTTTCCCCATTTGGATCAAGATGACAGCACAGGGAGAGAAGGAACTTCAGCCTTCCCACAATCCTTCCTACTACCCTTTGATGCCCCCCCAATCTATGATCTCATAAGGAGTCTATGAGCAGTCATGACATCTGAGAACAGTAGCCAATACTACAACTTCCTAAAGCTCCTCAGTATTATTCTTTCAGATTTGTAAAACATCAAGGGAATTATTGAACTTATAGCATTTTCTGGAGAGAACAAACTGACCTTTCACCAATGGAGCACCGTAGTGAGGACATTTGTGGCCCAAGGCATAAAATTCCCCGTTTTCTTTGACCAGCAAGGCCTTCCCACAGCCCAAATCTACCTCTCGCATCCTAGAAGGACAGAGACAAAATTTAAAGAATAGCTGTAATATTTCCTTAAGGACACTGAACTCTAAGTTAATGTTATTAGCAGAGGTCTAGCAGAGCCCACAATGTACTCTGGATTATGGAATTCAAACAGAGAGCTGCTATAGCATAGCAGAACATCAAACATCCCCACAGAACTCTATGAGTTACAAAAATAATTGTCCCCCTCTCAATCCATGTACCCATGGTAGAATTGAGGATTTATTTGCCCGCATGATATTATGCTATGCCAACCTCAGTGGCAGGAACATGAACTGAGAGATGCCAACTAAGTCCTGCTCCTCTACTGTTACACCCAGTTCTTGTACCTAATGCCAGCACTAATGTCAGGGTCACACAGCATCAGCCAGCAGGTTCATAACCTCTTCAGCCAGCAAAGAGGGAGTTTTATATTGCCAAGTAGAAGATGCAGTTTTAGACAGTGAAGTGAGAGCTGCACTGAGAGCTGCTGGAAACAAGTCACCAGGAATAGATGGGATATCAATACAGCTCTTCCAAGCCACAGAAACTGAGTCCATCAAAATCTCAACAAGATTGTGCCAACAAATATGGAAAACAAAACAACAGCCCACCGACTGGAGACACTCAATCTATATTCCAATTCCAAAAAAGGGGATGTCAAAGACTGCAGCAACTATCAGACCATTGCATTAAACAACAACCCACAGACTGGAGACACTCAATCTATATTCCAGTTCCAAAAAAGGAGATGTCAAAGACTGCAGCAACTATCAGAGCATTGCATTAATTTCTCATGCAAGTAAAGTGATGCTCAAAATCTTACAACTAAGACTGTTACCATATATGGAATGAAAAATGGTAGATGTTCAAGCTGAGAATGGCAAACAACAGGACATTTTGGAGAACATTAGCTGATAGGGTCGCTATAAGTCCAAAGTGACTTGACAGTACTTAACACACACAGCATAAGATGGATGTGCAAACATAGTTTGATTGGAGTCCAGTAGAACCTTAGAGACCAACAAGATTTTTGTGGTATAAGCTTATACCTCAAAAACCTTGTTGGTCTCTAAGTTGCTTAGTGGCCTCTAAGGTGGCACTGGACTTGTATCTAGCTGTTCTACTATACACCAGCATAACTAATTTCTGAAACCATGAATATGGTTTGTTATCTCACCTTAGCTACGATTTTTCTGTGAGGCCTGAGGCAAGCCCCGCTTTCTCAGCCTCAGCCTACTAACTGGCAGATGTGGGAATAATCATTACTGGGCTCTTATACCCATTGACTCAAGTTTGTGTGTTCTTTAGCTCAGGTTCTCAAAGCTGGGGACCAAAGAAGGAGTCTGATGATGCAGCTCTGTTGACCAGACAGGGCATTTATATCTGGCCTGGCTGATCCAGGTGCTGACAATGCACACTCTTGTTTGCTTCGGAGCCCTGGTTTATCACACTCAGTCCCAAAAACGCACCAGTTCCAGACCATACAGTTCTTGCTTCACATCCAACCATGAAAGGAGATCCAACCATAAAAGTTGCTCTCACTCTCAGACATTTATACACTGAATGCCAAAGGCTCCAGCAATTATAAAGATGCACCATCTATTTGAACAAGGGCAGGGGCCAACACAAGTATCTCTAAGGATTCCACCACCACACACCTTTCTGGGGGCCAGACCCCCCACATCTCTCATTCACTGCTAAAGGAACGGGCCTCACTGCATTCCACAACCAAGCTGATTTCTGACCAAACCTGCACTTCTTGTTAAAGGACATCAGGGCAGACTGGCATGTATGTGCACAGAGAATAAAGGGGGGGGTTACTGCAGCCCTAAAGAGCTACATGATACAAGAGGCTCTAGTCCTTACAAGCTTATACTGGAATAAAATTCTTTATTCTTTAAGGTGCCATAAGACTCTGGCTTATTTTTGCTGTGACAGACTAACACAGCAACCATGCTAGAATTATAACCACAGTAGGGACAGGGAGAAGGCTTTGCTCCCAACCCTAATGGTGTCACTGAATGCCCTCTCTTGCACGTGGGGAAACAATCTCCTTCCTCTGAGGGTTACACTTGGGGAAATATTGCAGAAAAGCAAATATCTCCCCTCCTTCTTTGTTGTTGGTGGCCTGGACTCATTGGCCAAAACTTTCCAGGGGCATGTGATGTTCACAGAGAAATCCTGCACAATTAGGGCCTCTAGCTTTACACAAGCCCTTGTTTCACACACACAGGCTGATCTATGATTTTAATAAAATTAAGTACAACGTTTCACACAAACACACAAACATAGCAAGCCACACTGATAGGCACTTTGCTAGTTATTAATGCTCTTAATGTCACTGGTGACCAAGATAAAGTTAATTAATGCCTTAGTATTTCCCATTACTATGTATGGATGTGGAAGTTGGACAATGAAGAAATCTGAGAAGAAAGTAGATTCCTTTGAAATGTGGTGTTGGAGGAGAGTTGTACGATATGGTGGACCTCCAAAAAGACAAATAAGGGGGTTTCAGAACAAATCAAGCCTGAACTCTCCCTAGAAGCTAAAATAGCTAAACTGAGGTTATTGGACTTTGGTCACATTATGAGAAGACAAGAGTCACTGTGAAAGACAATAATGCTGGGAAAAGTTGAAGGCAGCAAGAAAAGAGGAAGTCCCGACATGAGATGGATTGGCTCAATAACAGAAGTCACTTTGCAGGACCTGAGAACGGCTGATATAGATAGGATATTTTGGAGATCATTAATTCATAGGGTCTCCCTAAGTCAGAAGTGACTTGATGGCACTTAACACACACAATGACCCTTTGACCCTTTAACCCTAAATGTAGACGTTGCTCTACACTTACTGCCCATTGTCGAGGTCCTTTACATGGCAAACTGAGGCTTCGACAACATCCTTCAGGTTTCGGTATGGGTTCATGGCAATAGGGTGCTCCTCTAGTTGGTAATGCCGTGAAGTCCCATTGGCTTTGTAGATGATCGGGCTGGCTTTCCCATTGGGTGACATCTCCTCTTTGGCTCTCTCTTTCTCTGGCAGCACAACTTCAATTTTCACTTCAACTGTATGAGCAACAGAAACCTTCATTATACCCAACAGACCAATTTCTCATGGAAAATTAGCCTCAATCAAAATCGCCCATTGGACAGATAACATTTGCCTTCATTTGGAAAACCTAAAAATATGGGCAACTGGAATATCAGGGATTTTTTATACATTGTTATAAACATGTCACAATTCAGATAACAAAGCCTCACGTGCAAAATCAAGTAATTTCCACAGAATCTTAATAAACAGCATTTGTTTTAAAAAAATTCTAACCCCTAAATCTGCAAAGAAAAACTTGATTCCTTATAGACAGCATTTGCTAAACTTCTCAAAACAGGATGAAGTTTCTGGTAGTAAAGGACAGGACTCTGTTGTTTCATACATACCATTTCTTCCTGATTGCCCCAGATTCTTGTTCTTCCAACTCTACCCATGAATTCACCACCTACCCAATTTCCAGCCATACTATCACTTGAATCCGTAATGAGGACAAACTTTCCAGATTCTAAAAGGCATTGACGCTTAGGGTTTTTCAACTGCAGAATTACAGACACACCAGGCAACAGAAAGCAAAGACTGCTGTGGGGTGGGTCACGATAATCAGAAACATTTGCAAGATATGCTTGTTGCTCTTCTGTACATTTTTAAACTCCACAAATGAATATTAGGAATGCACAAGTTGTTTCAGAGGAGGGGTGTGGAGGGATGATCACAAGGACTCCAGTGTACCTGGGTATGCTGTGGTCATAGAGACCCACTGCCTCACACTGCAGGGTTCTGTTAGAGACAGCCAGGATACTCAGTATCTGGTAGGAAGGCTAGCTTTACTTTCAGTGTAATGCTTCTGCAAGTGCAATACTTCAGCCTTATCCCTAGATGGGAATGACACCCATTCACTGATTTATTTATTTTTTTTAATTATATCTTGCCTTTCCCTTTGATTCAAGGCAGTTTATAAAACACAATTTAAAACATACAGAATAATGTAAAATCCCAAATAATCCCGCTCAAGGATACTTGTAGTCTATACCCCCCCCCCCAATTAAAAGCCCTGACAAATTAAATGGACTTACAAACACACACCCTCATGTCATGAGGGAGACCACTCCATCACGTGAGAACTACAATGGAAAAGGCATGGACTCAAGGTGACAAGTGAGCTACCTTAACTGGGGGTACAACTAGCACAGGTGGCAACTTCTGGACCACAACCGGTACATGGGAAATACTATAAAAAGAGGGTAGACACTGTTTGGGTGAGGACTAAACCTGTTCCCTGCTTCTCATGACCCCAGCCACTGAGAATCAAATATCCCACATGGCCTCCTCCCCATCTGTATTGTTTCATGATCACATTGCTGGTGTGGCAAAACTTTAGGCACCAATATATCCATACTGATTCCTCCTTTCACCACATCTACGCAACACTGCAGATAACTAGGAACTATAAGTGAAGCATTCAATGTATTTGAAACATCAGCATACAGAGACTATTACAGAGCATATTTCAAGTGTCCAAAGGACTTCAGATATATTTCTTAACTGATAACAGTACTGCAAGGTCGGTATTATTATCCCCACATCACAAAGGCCGAAGGTGGCTTCCCGGGGGGGGGGATGTCAATCTGCAGCTTCATGGCAAGATCTGACCTAGGAACTTCCCCGCTCATGCTAGCTCAGCCACTGCACATCAGCCCTCTACAGAACATGAGGAAATCAGAACAGCAAAACACACTTCCGCAGACTGGAAGCTAAATAGTATCAGCCACCCATGGTCTAGAGATAACTAATTCAGGGTCACAAACTTGGGAGGGGATTATTGGTGTAAATCAGTCTTCAATGCACGTAACCTTACAAATTACTCTTTCACTTGCACATGTTATGCTGCTGATCATCTGTGGCAGTGTGAGCATGGAAAACTTTAAACAAAATTAATTCTTGACCAGTTTACAGACAACATCCTGCCCAATCACCTGGAGGCAATTATTGTTCATCCGGTCCTGTGGAACCCCAAAGAAGCTGACAGTGGTACCCAGCAAAGGCCTGCTATGTTCCCCTGACAAAGGTTTAAGCAGCCAGTTTGTTGTAGTGGTTAGAAGCGCAGACTCTAATATGGGAGAAACAGGTTTGAGTTCCCACTTCTCCACATGCAGCTGCTGGTGTGACCTTGGGTCCGTCACAAGTTCTCTCAACAGCAGTCCTTGAAAGAGTTCTCTCAGCCCCACCTACCTTACAGGGTGTCTGTTGTGGGGAGGGGAAAGGAAAGGAGATTGTAAGTTGCTCTGAGACTCCTTTGGGTAGTGAAGGGCAGGGTATAAAACCAATCTCCTCTTCTTCTTCTTCCTTAATTGCAGTTCAGTGTAATGAACAGAAATGCACCCTGCTCAGTGGAAGCAGTTGCCCAACTGAATGTCCTTGGCTGGCTCAGAGATGCTGGGAACACTGCTGGCAGCAAGTGCAGGGAGTTCATCAATCAATCCAAAGAAGAGGCCAGAAGGAGGAGATAAGAAAGATGTGCCTTCTTTTACAGCCCACTGGCCTGAAGTGGGGGAAGGTTCAGACCAAGGAAATGCTGAATGAACATCAGAAGCAACAGAAGTACTTCAGGCACCTGTCGGTTCTCTTTTTTTCTAGTTTTGATTTTATTTCTTCCTTTATTTAGTAATTCTTTAGCCTTAAACCTCACTGACTTCTCATTGAAAATGGGGTAGTTGCCCCAGACTATTCAAGTGAACCATCACTGGCCCTAACCCTGGTATGCTTTGCTGGCAACACAGTATAATTTAGAAGGCCTCAGCCTGGGCACAAAGTGGTGGTCAGTAAGTATTACATACAGAACAAAGGGCTTAGCTTAATTTATTAAGTAGATGGGCAGGAGGTGTTTCAGTAACAGACTTTTGCCATTAAGCTGTTAATTTGTATTATTAGCTGCTCTGTTTTAAATGCATCATACCATTTCTCTCTCGTTGCTCTGTTTCTTCAGCATAATATCCATTGCAATATTTTAGAGTCAAAGCAAACAAGCACGACCTATTAAAATCTCCAGTAATTGTCACTTTTCTATTCCCTTTATGTTCCTTAGCAGCAGATGTACTATTTTCAGTCAAAAAACAGCCAGTCTGGAATCAAAGTGTGCATCATCAAATAGGGCACTACAATTAACTATCACCACTATTTCCCCAAAATGACAATCAGGTTCATATGGGGGGAGGACCAACCTCACTATTGTTCAGCATTTAGCTAAACTGGAGAGTTTGAAAAGAACAAATAAAGTCACTCTTCTGTAGAAGACCTCAAAATATATTTATTTTTGTGTTAGCTAGCTAGCTGGCTGTAGCACACAGAACACTGAGAAGGGTTAAACTGTTTTTGAGGAAACATGAGGAATGCAGTTTTCCCACAAATGACAAATAAAATTAAAAGACAGCAGTGATTAATTTCAAGATAGTAGATAAAATTAACTATGAATTGCACAGTTTATTTAACTGGATATAACCTGTCCTTTCCCAAGGGTTTGCGGCAGGCCACTGTATGCTATATCCTGCCCTGTCCCCCATCCCTCTGGTTACCAGTTCGCATAAAAACATCTTTACTGCTTTGGGAAGATAGAGAGGCTCGAGCTTTGGTGAATCTGCAGAGGATAAGAATTCCACAGAGGATGTGTTTTTGTGTACCCTTGCAGACCTGGCTTGGTACATGAATGGTATATGTAGAAGAGCTCTTCATCTTAAGTCCTGGAAGAAGGAAGAAACAGAGGTCGTCTCTGAGGTAAACGGGGCCCAAGCCATTTATAGGTATTCCTTGGTAGTCTCCCATCCAAATACTGACCAGGGCCAACCCTGCTTAGCTTCTGAGATCTGACGGCAGCAGACTGGCCTGGCCCATCCAGGTGAGGGTTATCCTTGTATTAAGCCCCAGAAGGAAACTGGGAACCAGACCACTGCTTTAATTTGCTCCTGATGATCCAAGCTAATCAGGATGCAGCATGTATCAGCGGAAGCCTCCATATAGCCACATTCCTAGGCATTCCAGTGTAAAGATAATTTTTAAAAGCTGGTTGTTAGCATATATTCCAGTTCTTCTGAGTTTGCTCATGGTCACGATGCCCACTGCCACGCAATCAGAAGGGAAATGCGACATGTTCAGGGCTTATACAGTCAACACAAATGCTGTGGTGTTGTGTGAAGCGAATAAGTGACCTGGAATCTTTTATAGCTTAATTCTTACTCAATGGCCATTGATAGCTGCTGGCCACTCCAAGCAATGGGAACTTCCCAGTCAACACTTCCTAGCAAGGCCTGAGAGAGATGTCAGTGATTTCCCACCCACCCCATGAGCTGGGTCTGGGTACTGAGAGGGCCCCCACTGAAACCACTCATGCTCCCCCAGGGCTGTTTCAGGTTGCATCAGACAGAGAAGTGGGACGTTGGTGTGACTTGCTGGGGGGTAGATGTTGTTTAAAACAGCAGCACTGTGTTTGGGGCACATCAGGCCCCCCCTCCAGTGCTATTCAACTTACATATTTGTAAAAAAGAAATCAAATACTGTAAAAATACTAAATTTTAGCCTTTAGGAAACCAGCCCTTGAAATTTCTACCCATGTACTGTGTCCATCCTTAAAGAGCGCCAACCTTAAGCTGGGTCCCAGTGGCAGAGCCCATTATTTGCATGCCACAAGTCCCAAATTCAATCCCCAGATAAAAGGAACTCAAGCTGAGAAAAACTTTTCTCTGCTTGATACCCAGGAAAGCTGCTGCCACGCCAAGGAGACAAGACTAAGGTAAAAATCATATGTGCATCATAAATCACAGGAAGGTTATAAAGTGATCGTAAGTCTCGCTTCCTGCATGCCAACTCACTGATACAGAAACCCAGCGTAAGCACATTTAAAAATGCCTTTCTGGTTTTTCCCCCCACAACTGCACCAACTCAAAAGCTGAAAAGTGCTTGTGAATTTTGATCTGATAAGACAGTCGCTTAGTATGAGGCAGTATCACAGGCTATACAGCAGCCATCTGCTGGTGCCATCCAGTCCACCATCCACTGGATGCACGGTGTATTATATGCACACCATTCATTAGGCAGAGTAGGGTACAGAGCCATTTCAACATCATTACTAGGAGTCTATAATTTCGAACAGCTACCTTCATCATCCATATTTGTATTTTCATTTTAAAGAACTTACAAAATGTAGAGGGCAAAGCTTTTTCTTCAAGCAATGTCTGGCTGACCTGCACTATTAGGAGGTGCTGAAAACGTTTAACTGGTATGTTAATTAACTGAAGTTTTGATTGGGCCAATTTTCAGCAGTTTGGGCAAATTTTAATTGCCAGGGTTGCATCTTAAAGACATACTGCGTGTTTTTTGTATCTCTTTTGATGCTGGCACGTAACAGGAAATAAAAAAAGACAACGATAAAGATGGAATTCCCTTCAGACAATACATAATAATGTGTGTTTGTTCAATGGTAAATGTTGGCATTATTTCAAGAAATGTACTTAACTGAAGCTTTGGTAATCTGCAAAATTTACTTAAAATTAATTAATCAATCATTTAAAATAAAGATGATTATATGCCAAAATTCTTTAATCAGTTGACAGGCCTAATTATCAGTATTAAGGTCCTGTAATTCCTTAGTGATTGAATCCTCATTTAACCATTCATCATTTTCCTCCCAGGATTGAGGGTAGGCAGGCTGGCTGGCTTATATTTACCCAGTGAATTCCGTTTACTCTTTCTATACACTGACATACTGGCTTCAGCTTTTGTCCAGTCCTCTGGAACATCCTCAGTATTCCAAGATTTATTAAAAATCAACCTCAATGGTGTAGAGAACTCCTCGGCCAATTCTTTTAAAACGGTAGGGTGCAAGTTATCCGGTCCTGCAGATTTAAAAACGTTCAGCTTTAGTAGATGCTATTTAATCTCTTTTCTGGTAGGACTATGATAAACACTGTACAATATGAATACCCTCTGAATCTTATTTCCCAACACAGAGCAGAAATATTTGCTGAGTAGGTATGTTTGTTCCTTTCCATGATTGCTAATTTTAACAAGTCTAACTGAATAATGAAGAAAGGTATAACGCTAAATAAGAAATTGTAGAAGATGCTTCTCTTCCTCTCCACATATTATCCCTGTTCACAAGTTACAGTGGACACACATACAATCTGTGTACAATGCACACTTGATTTTTTAAAATACATGCACTGAGTAATAATTCTCATGTTACATTCAACACATGCAGAGCTGAATGCAGACACCAACCTCACATTTATTCGGGTATTGGTCCCTGGTTTCATTTGTAAAGTGAATGCTCATTGGCTCTTTCTTGCAAACAGTTGTTCATATTTGCATGCAGGATGGACATGCCTTCACTGTAACACAAGAACAGAGCTAGTGTGAGCCTGGCTTCACAAAATATAGCAACAAACAGAGGCTCAGTCACCATCAGCCTTGCCATTCCTCAGGGCTTCAGCCAAACCATCTGCTTCTTTATTATCACAATAATCATAATCAACATCAACCTAATCAGTATTACAGCATCACATGTGTGGTTATCTATGTGGCTGGTTGCTTATTTTTTCTCTTAAAACTCTCAAGACTTTTTAAAAGAAGAGTGGCCCAACTGAGGCAGGGAGTGGTGATGCGTAATGTCACAGGTGCTAGTCCATCACCACTCTTGCTTCCATAGCTATTCCCAATCTCCTTCTGTCAGACTTTCACATCCTGCATTGGCCTCTGCCACTACAGGTGCTTCTGAGCCCTGGTCTTATTCCACTAAGGCTCCTTCCTCCAGCACCTCCAGCACCACTGACTGCCTATGCTCCATCACTGACAGATGTTTAGCAGGACAGCAACCAATGCTCCCTCTAAGCCGTGGAGTATTGTGAGCAAAAATTCTACCTTGTGAGCTACTGGCACTAAAGTCATGAGTGAGCGACTGGGCTACTGCATAAATTAGTTTGCTCCGGAGCCATCCTTCCTGAGCTAAGGCAAAAATGTGTGAGCTGGAGGCTAAAAAACTGTGAGCTAGCTCACACCAACTCAGCTTAGAGAGAACATTGATAGCAACCATGAAATGTACAGCAGCACATGTCACTGGAAATCAGATTTTTCTTCCGCAGTTCAACCAGTAATATTATAACTATCCTGTCCTTATATATATTTGAATTCTGGTTCCACCGCATTCTATGCTTGCCATAATTGATTCAGCTCAAGAACTGGCAGTCAGAAGACACAGGCGAGGGCTGACTGGCTGCTTTGCAAAGTCCTGCCCACATCAGCCCCGATCAGTGTTTTCAGCTCAGTCTGCTCCAGTCCTCTGACAGGAGAGGACTGTCTGGAGTGTTAGTGCAGGGACAGGCCCTCAAGGCTGAGGCAAGTGAGAGAAGCCCTTTTCCGCCCCCCCCGCCCACACCATCCCCTGGGCCTTCTATGAGGGGACTAGGCCCAGAGAAGCCCTTTTCCGTCCCCCACACGCCATCCCCTGGGCCTTCTATGAGGGGACTAGGCCCAGAGAAGCCCTTTTCCGTCCCTCACACTCCATCCCCTGGGCCTTCTATGAGGGGACTAGGCCCAGAGAAGCCCTTTTCCGTCCCCCACACGCCATCCCCTGGGCCTTCTATGGGGCACTAGGACCAGAGAAGCCCTTTTCTGTCCCCCACACGCCATCCCCTGGGCCTTCTATGAGGGGACTAGGCCCAGAGAAGCCCTTTTCTGTCCCCCACACGCCATCCCCTGGGCCTTCTATGGGGCACTAGGACCAGAGAAGCCCTTTTCCGTCCCCCACACGCCATCCCCTGGGCCTTCTATGGGGCACTAGGACCAGAGAAGCCCTTTTCTGTCCCCCACACGCCATCCCCTGGGCCTTCTATGGGGCACTAGGACCAGAGAAGCCCTTTTCTGTCCCCCATATGCCATCCCCTGGGCCTTCTATGGGGCACTAGGCCTAGAGAGGGCCTTTTCCGCCCCCCCCACGCCATCCCCTGAGCCTTTTATGGGGCACTAGGCCCAGAGAAGCCCTTTTCCGCCCCCCACACCATCCCCTGAGCCTTCTATGGGGCACTAGGCCCAGGGAAGGCCTTTTCCGTCCCCCACATGCCATCCCCTGGGCCTTCTATGGGGCACTAGGCCCAGGGAAGGCCTTTTCCGTCCCCCACACTCCCTTCCTTTCCCCCTTTCCTTTTTTCCTCTCTCCTTTTTTTCACTCTTCCTCCTCTTCCTTCCTTCCTTCAACCCTCTCTCCCTTCCACCTCCCTCTCTTCCTTTCTAGGGCCCGTTGTCTTCCACCACAACGGGCTTTGCTCCCTAGTTAGTCATAAAGGAAAGCAGAAGAAAGTTTGTTGTAGGGACCCACATCAAGGGTGATACCCCTGTACTTTCATCTGCACTTTTCACAACCTTCAGAATACCTTCAGAATACCTTTTTCAGGCTGACAAAATAGCTCCAGTGGGGGAAGGCTTAATTCCCCCTCTCCCCGCATACCTCAGTCCCAATCCACCCCCACCCCCATCTTCATCAGAATTAAGTTTCAAAAAAATAAAACTGGGAGCTCCAAACATGGAAATCCCTGTGAAGATCTGGTTTGACAGAAGCTGGAGCAGACCCAGAAACAATGTGACCTGTGGTTCGGCCCTTAATAGATTTTGTCAGTTAGGAAATTGAAGAAAAATAAAGCTGAAAGCCCCTCCCCTATACCAAGCTGGCTCTCAGTACACTGCAGTCATGAACACTCATTTGAATATATTTTACATGGACACACAATTATAAACATTATACTCTTGTTCACAAATGACGAAAGGCTCTCTGCACATGCTCAGGAACATTCGTTTCAAAGATTTCATGGCTAGCACTGGAAAGAGGCTCTGGGCTATAGTTAAGCTCTGTTATCCCTCAAATAAACTGACTTTCATGGGGCCGCAACCAAAAAACAGTCACAGGCTTCTGATTAAACATTTGCCAATCACATGTACACCAGGGTTAGAATTTTCCTTCAGTTGCTTTCTACAGGGTTTAACCTTTCAGAACACAGTCCAAGGACAATTTCACCTTGCCAACTGAGTTGAAGTAAAATTAAGAAACTTTTTAAAAAAATAAATCTCTTTTATTTGTTGAGAATCTTAGGGCCGAACTAGACGTTATGGTATCTACGGGTCCAACCCATGGACACTGATGCTATTTTACAGAATTCAGCCATTTTAAAATGTGAGGCATGCCCACAATGCAGAGGGACCAGTTGATCTTGTATCCCCCCCCCCATCTCCCTTTTCAAGTGCCGAAACAGCTGGGGGGGGGAATACAAGTACAGACCAACATGCACTCCTATAAGAGATCCATGTGCAACTCCATTTCTGAGCCACATACCCCCTCCAATTCCTGCTAATACTAGCTAGAAACTCTTTGACTCTGCCCATTTTCCTAACGTGGCACATCTCCCACAGCGCACCACTCTAAAGTCACGGAAAAGCTCACAAGTGAAGTATGTGTTCAGGGAAATGTCCAAGACCTGTACAGGAACACTGAAGATTCCTTCATACGGTATCCTTCCATGAGGTATCTTTTTATACAAATTCCTACCCATAGGCCCATTTAGAGTAACCCATCACCAATCTCTCAACTCTATACGCATACCCACAATATACAGTAAATCTACTACACATATTTACTTAGGGCTTAGCTAACTATGTTGTTCTTTTGTGCCCCCCTCCCCCTCGCCATGTCTGACCTGTCCTGTTAACCAGATGTAAGCCAGGAGTTCCCTGCTTGAAACTTAGTTCCCACCCATGTGCAGGTTTTACTTGTATGGAGATCACGGCACACAGGAAGAGGGGCTTCAGCCTCCCCACCAAACTGTTTTCCCAACTGGAAACAGCTCGAGGGACCCATTATTTACTGATCCAGTCAGAAAAGGCAGATGGCAGTTCTCTGGGGCAGTTTCGGGCTTGGAAAATGGCACAGGTGGAAGACTTGTTCCCCTTCTCCCTATGGTTCTGAATTGGGCCCTCACACACCCTAAATTAAATCCCAGGCACAGTCCAGAGGGACATGGGGTGGGGGGAGGGGAACCACAATGTAAAGTACAGTTAGGTCCAGAGGTATTCTAGGGAATACTATTTGCAAAAAGGTGCAAGCATATTCCTTTTGCAACAGACCCAGCGTTTCCTAACACTGTTTTATACTAAAAGAGTGCTACTCCTCGGTCTACGCAAGTAATTTGTGAGAACAGAGTGCTAAAACCACATATAATCATGAAATAGAATATCACCTGCAGAATGCACTTAACAGGCAACTGCCATCTTAAGCGAAGAATGAATATACATTAGATAGAACATCACCACAAGTACACCAATATAATATGTGTGATAGAATAGAAATACTCTGGATGGCACAGGCAATATGATAAGAAAACTAATAAACTACAGCAGGAGTCCCCAACCGTTCTGAACCCTTGGGCACATTTGGAAATCTGACACAGGGTGATGGGCACAACCATAAATTGGCTTCCAAAGGAGGCTGAGCCAACCACACACAGGAATCTCAAGTACAGGGGAGAAAAGGGGTAATTAAAAATACACAGGGGAGGTAATAAAACCAACTCTTAAGCAATTTTATTTTAACCTGCATAGGCAATCAAATCTTCAGCAGCAAATCAAAAGCCCTGCTAGGCAACAGCCCCACCTGGTTCCACCCACTTTCTAAAAACACTTGGTGGGTGCCAAGAAAGGTGCCAGCAGGCGATAAGGACCCCTGAACTACATTCATACCAGTTTCAGAAACTGCAAGTCAGCTATCACAACAAAAAAAGCATGAACGATCTATTGCCAAACTGTTTAGTGATAACAATCTTTCAGACCTGAAAACATTATTTCCAGTAGAAAAACTATCCAATCCTTGGATGCCTTAACATTTGTTGTTGTTGTCCAATCGCACCGTCGAGTCAGACTCTTTGCAAACCCCATGGACCATATCATGCTAGGCCCTCCTGTCTTCTATTGTCCTCCAGAGTTTGCTCAACTTCAAGTTCATTGCATCGATAACCATCTCATCCTTTGATGTCTCCTCCTTTTTTAATTTTTATTTTTTCAAAAGATATATGAAATACATTACATACATCGTGAAACAATAAAGTAAAATAAAAATAAAGAGCCAAGAAGGGGAAGAGTACATCACTCTAAATCCATTTATAGTATTGGGACCACTCAGAGGAAACAAATTCATGCATGGCCATATACTGCATAATGGGGAACCACTTTCCAATAAAGTCCTCCTGACGAGACATTTTGGAATTAACATCTAGTTTGTTTGTGACAGCTTCCATTAAGAAGTGATTCCAAAGTTTACAGAACCACATTTCAGTAGAGGGGATTGCAATGTCTCCTTCTTCTTTGACCTTCAATCTTTCCCAGCATGAGGGTCTTCTCCAGTGAGTGCTCTCTTCTCATTTGGTGGCCAAAGTATTTGAGCTTCGGTTTCAGTATCTGGCCTTCCTGGTTGATTTCTTTTAGGATCTGGTTGATTTCTTTTAAGATTGATTGATTTGATCTCCTTGCAGTCCAAGGAACTCTCAAGAGTCTTCTCCAGCACCATTATCCTTAACATAGGTAAAGGTAAAGGTTCCCTTGCTCGAAAGCCAGTCAAATCCAACTCTAGGATTGTGGTACTCATCTCCGTTTCCAAGACAAAGAGCCAGCGCTGTCGAAAGACATTTCTGTGGTCATGTGGCCAGCATGACTAAACGCCAAGGCGCACAGAACACTGTTACCTTCCCACCGAAGCAGTACCTATTTATCTACTTGCAATTTCTTGCTTTCGAACTGCTAGGTTGGCAGGAGCTGTCTCACTGTCATGTGGCACTCGGGTCTCGAACTGCTGAACTACTGACCTTCCAGCCTGCAGTTCAGTGTCTTAACCACTTGAGCCATACAATACCAGAGTTTTAACTAAAAGAATGGTAATATACTTCTACCAATGTTATTAATTTGTATAGCTTTCTTGCATACAGCCATATGGGATTTGGGTGTGGTTTCTGCACCCCCACCCCACCCACTCCAGCAGAAACTGTCTTGGGGGAAGCCATCTGGCTTGTTGCAAAGTACTTTGTAATAGCTCTAGGAGAGACATTTACCACCTCTGAATAAATATACATTTTTTCAATGCATGTATATAATTTGTCATGAACCAAAGATGGGATAGCATTAAAAGGCTTATACAAGTTCACAGAAGTAGGGTAGGTCTATCAACAGCTGTATTGGCCATGCTAGCTAAACTGAACCTCCAAATTTAGAGACAGTATACCTGAGAATACTGAATCCAGGATGACCACCAGTCACCATACTGACCCAGAGGCATCTAGCAGGGCTGTTGTTGGAAACAGGAAGCTAGATCAGCAAACCTTTGCTTTATCCATCAGAGTTCTTTCAATTTTTTAAAAAGAATGTAAGAGCCTTGGGAAGGGATTCTGTCATCCCTTCTGCATTTCTACAGAGGACTGGCAGAGCTAAGAAAACATTTAAATGAATAAATAACGACAACCAAGATGAATAAGTAACAACACAAACCTTGCCAACACAACGCCAGGTACCCAAAGCTGCAACCCTACACTTGAGATTCATTTACCAAGCGTTCTCCATGTGCACAGCTCCTTCCCATCAGAGGCCACTGCATGATGTTTGGGGAACATACAATCGGGACTACATGTCCCAAGAGAGGAAGGCAAATGACTTCATTCAGCCACCTGTTCCCGCATTGTTGTATCTCTTTCGAAAAATCAATGGGAGGGGCCACAGCTCAGTGGCAGAGCATCTGGTTGGCACACAGAAGGGCCCAGGTTCAATCACTGGCATCTCTAGTTAAAAGGATCAGGTGGTCGGTGATGTGAAAGACCTCTGCCTGAGACCCTACAGAGCGGCTGCCATTCTCAGTAGACAATACTGACTTGGATGGGCTAGTGGTCTGATTCAGTATAAGGCAACTTCATGTTTGTCTTCGCATGGTCCACTAGCATCTTTGGGGACAGAGGCAGCCCCACCCTTAAGAACGGCAGAGTGACAGCGAACTTATTGGTGGACTGGGCCCTAAATTACTGGGGTAGGAGGCCCTCTGGATTCTTTTGCTTCAGGTATCTTGGACAAGGTCTCCCTGAGGATGTTCTATAATTCTGTCAATTTGGAGTCAACTTTTATTATGTGAAAAGGTTCCCACAAAATATGACTATGAACAGAAATTTGGGATAACAACCCTCAGTCTAAATGAAGAAAGTTAATATTGGGGTGCAACTACACATTACAATTCAGTTCTGTGACTCTTCCGCCCCACCACATGATTTTTTAAAAAAGAACAGCCATCGGGGGGCTGCAATTTAAAGAGGAGCCACTCTTCCAGTGTGAAAGGGAAGGTGGAAGTTACTCTCTCCTGTCCTTCCCTGTGCTGGTGTCCTCTTGGAAATGTGGCCCCAGCAGCTGCTTTCCATGGGGAGGAAGGAGAATCACATAACATACAAGTAACAGCTACTCATTAATGGTTCTCAACCATAACAGAATCCTTTTGGGCTTAGCAGTGATGCAGCAGGGAGCTGCCACATCAGGGCCCAGGCAAGCTGACACGACGGGGGATGTGCAATTGCTGTGAACGGTATGGAGCTAAATTAAGAAAGCTTAACTGTTCAGTTCTGCCGGAATCCAGAATTAAAGCCAGCTGTATGTTCCTTACTGGTCATTAACAAACGACAAACAATTGTAGACACGCCCCCCCCCCCCCTTGAGGCCCAAGGAATTTCAGGATTTTCTTCAGAGGACAGGAATATATAAAAGCCAAAAACAAAAGCACGCATTAGCTTTTATTAAGACCAATCAAAACAATATAAGACAATGTGCGAACTTTCAAGTTCTCTAGAACAGTTTATCTATAGTTGTCAGAGCTAGTGTGCTGCGAATTAATCATATTAGATGGCCTAGGCTTTGGATATAAAGCATGGACAAATTCCAGTGCTTGTACATGGTTCAGGCCTGTACAGGGTATGTAGGCTTGCCAGGTGCCTGATGATGGTGAACAAACTCCCAGCAGTTATGGCTGCTGCCTGCCAATGCTCAGCTGGTCAGTGGGCAGAAGCAGGCCAGCCCAACTGGGGGCAGCAACTATTGTCACTGTATGATGGTGTCCCTTCTGGTATTACTTGGAAACACCAGCACAAGGCCATGGCGATGCTTCAGCACTCGCACCGGAAGTGATGTCATCATGTGGTGGCAACCATCTCTACCTCCCTCACTGGGGTAAGTACCCGTCTCCCCCTGTCTCCCACCAGTTGCCAGGCTATGCCCGGAAACCCTATTTTTGCCTTCTCTTGGTGACGCTATTTAAACATTTTAACTATTTATTTAAATTTCCCAGAAAGTTTTCCTGAATATTTTCCTGGAAAACCCACACCACTGCAGTAACTGTTTTGGGAGTATGCCAGACGAAACAAAAAAAGTCTTCATCTGCTGGCGAAAGACACCAAATCTCCCTGGGAAGGGCATTCCAAAGTTTTGGTGGCATGACCAAGAAGGACCTTTCTTGGGTTGCCATCTGTCTGGCTTCAGATGGTGGGGGCCACTGAAGAAGGGCCTCCAAAGATGATCATAGTGTACAGGTAAGCTCATATGGGAGGAAGCAGCCCTTAAGGTATGTTGGTCTCAGACCGCACAGGGTTCTAAAATTAAGGACCTCAGACCACTCTACGTCAATCTGACATACTTGGAGGACGGGCAGGATTAAAATGTACTAAATATACAGACAAACATTGACCAGCAACACCATCATAATCTGAATTCAGGCAGGAGAAGATTGTCCTCAGTCTGGTATTATCAGGATACAACTCCCTTCCATACGAGGAGGAAACACTCAAAATCAATTCAGAAACTCCAACTGGCGCAGAATGCTGAGGCTTGGTAATTATTAGGAACTAGAAGGAGCACGCACATTAGTCCAGTTCTAAAGTCATTACACTGGCTGCCCAGGCTTAATTGAAGGTATAGGCCCAGGTACGTAAACAGGTCACTTGCTGGCTCACCTTTGGCAGATCAGAAGAAATGCCTCCAGGGGCCTTTCGCAAGCTGGAGAAGAGTCAGCTCCATATTTCTCAGTAGGCTGTTGGTGTGCCATAAATAAGGAGTCATTACTAACATAGGCATGTATGGACCAGTCAGTTACTAAACAATAACTTTTGTGCATTTTTATGCCAATACCTATATTTTAAACCCATTTTCACTCCAAGACCCACCTCCTAGAATCCACGTAAAGTTTGAGCTGGAGGCTGAATGCAGTATGACTAGGGACATGAAAGCCTCAAAGCTTCAATGTATCAAGTTCTCAAAAGGGCAGGCAGCTAGGTGCCAATCTCCCTGAATTCTATGCCACAAAGCCATTTCTACTGCAAGTTTTAGCCTGTTTGAGACAAGTTCACCACTTAGCAAGAGACTTTGTCTCTGATAGTGCTCCCCCCGCCCCCAGTCCAATGTTTCTGGTGTTACCTCCCGGAGTCTCTAAACTCTGAATGTTTAATTAAAGTCATCACAATTCATTGTACCCAGAGTGAAACGAAGTTTTCTGTGGATTAGCCAATGGCTTTAATCCCTCTATGTAAAAGCAAAGAGAATTAAAATTCTCCACAGAGCTCTCCCTGTGGAGTGGCCTGACCTACTTTAATTGCAGCGCCTAACTAGAAGGCAACATGGGACAATTAGAGCAGAGGCATTTTGAAGTGCTGTTCACCTGGCTTGGGTTTGGAAAAACATCCTCCCATGATGAGCCAAGCAGAAGGAAGGAATCCCGAAAGAAGAGGAGGGACAGGTCAGAAAGTGGATTCTTCAGCCCAGTCTCCAGAAGAAATGGACCTCCAAGGCAGAACATGGGCAAATCAGGAGCCACAAACAGTCCTTATGGCAGCGGCGGCAGCAGACACCTCTGCTAAAAATGGCCGCTCACATCCACTTTGGCCACCACAAGCATTATGCGTCATGACCTAAATCAAATAAAAAACTCAGTTAACAAGTTGGTAACTAATGTTTTTCAAGAGCAGTCAAAATCACTCTGAACTGGAGCTTCTAATTTTTTTAAAAAAGGTAGTGTTGCATATGTTCCAGGCATCTCTGTGGTTGAAACACACATGCACACACACACACACACACACACACACACAAAACTCTCTAATTTTGTGTGGAAGTAAGTACCTCATATTCTAAAGTCCATATCTTTCTTGGCTGATAGTAGAAAAAAGCATAAGACGACGTCTGCTGAGGGCTCAGAAAACAAAGGCATTCCTAGGTGATTAAAAATAGATTTCATATTTTTCCCTGTTCCCTTGTAATGAATGGGAATACAGCCTTTCTGCAGGTGGATAGCTGTATTTGTTTATTTTATATATTTCTACCCCACCTTATCTCTGCAAACTCAAGGTGGCTAGCAAAACAAAAGAAGCTGCAGAACGAAGACATCACAGGAGCCCAACAAGTTAAAGCCAATGCACAATTAAAACGCCAGAGTTAAACGCCTCCCTGGAACACAACAATCTTTCACACCTTCCCAAACGAGGCAGGTGAAGGCACTCAGTGAACCCACTCTGGTTAAGTCATTCCAAAGGAATGAATATACCACAGAAAATGCCCATGACTGAACTGGACCATCCTAGGTGAGTGTACCATCAAGAGAAGGCTGCCCGGCACAGAGGAGTATACTGGGAGATGCTATTCAAGAAATATGAGGGTCCCCAGTCTATGAACAACTTTAAAGGCGATTGCCAGCACTCTGAATTGGGCCAGGAAACAAAGACACAACCAGTGTAGTTGACACAGCACTGGCATTATATGTTCCAAGCGGTTGACTTCAGACAGGAGTCTCACTACCGCATTCTGCACCAATTGAAGCGTCTGAGAAATCTTCAAAGGCTGCTCCACCCAGAGTGTGTTGATGGTAGTGGAGGTGACAGTAATGTGGATCGGCATGGCTAGATCAGCAGAGTCCAGATTTAACTTTAAAAATTACACACTGTATGTGAGTCTCAGGGAACATCTCTCCTTCCACACTGGTGTGGAGATGGGGAGAAAAACAAGCAAGCCCTCTAAGGAACAAACAAAGGAGGGGGAAATATTTACAAAATGGCCTGGTCATTTATGTGACACAATCTTCTGGTCCAGGTCAAAGGCTTCTCTAATTCAGTACTTTGTCTCCAGCAGTGGCTGCCCAGAAGCCCCTAGAAAACTTACTAGCCGAGCATAATGGGAATTCGCTGTCACCACCCCTGTCCCAGCAACTGGCTGTTTGGTTGAGATATTCCCATTTCAGGTCTGATTATCAGGCACACTTGGGCTCTGACACATTCAAATGATCACCACAAAGGACCTTCATAATACTTTGGAAATAAGACTTGAGTCCTCCATTTTCAAAGGAATTATTACCTAATTCTATATAATAAGGAAACACTTCCAATGGCTTTAAGATCTCACCCACCAGCTTATTCTGGAGGTCCAACTTCCTTTTTCAGTTCTTTCACTTAGCCCTCTGTGACCAGTTAATCTTTGGAGGGAGAAGTATATTATTCTGAGGACTTTACTGCATCTTTATCTTTACAAGGAGCACATGAAGGGCCATAAAAACTTCTACAAGAAAATATGTGGTCTGGGTAGATTTTCCAAAGAATCTTTGACCCAGCTCTGAGGAAAAACTTTGTGGAGGAGACTGTTTTAGTGTCTGGGTTCAAAGATCAGATTTCAGACCTAGCCCCAAGGATCCCCTAGGGCTCATCAGGGGCTCCTCAGTAAGAAAATTAATACAGGTAGACAGGTTCCCCAAAATATAGCTTTCTCCTTTAACTGGTTTTTATCATCTTCCACTTTTCCTTTAAGTCTCCTTGAGGGCAAACAAGACAGACAACAGATGGTTTTTTTCCAGAATTTGGGGAAACTTTAAATAACAAGAGTGGGGTAACAAAGGTGAACTCTTAAGACAGAAAATGTCGGTTTGTGCCCTGAGTCCAGTACATATCAAGACCTCCCACTGGCCCAATGTGGTTTGGTGGGGAAGGGGCTTCCTTACACACCTGTATTGGCACTGCTGGATTACTCTTGGGCCACTCCCTAAACACCTCAATCCACAGGAGAAAATTAAATCCAACAGACTTCAAGAAGACATCTGAAAGGGGGATGTTAGAGAATAGCTGAATAGCTTTCATATTCTCTTACAGCAACACTGCTTTTTAGGGGTCACCCAATGAAACTTGCTGGCTATAGATTTAGGACTGACAAGAGTAAACACTCCTGACCTGAACACAACACGTAATTTGTCTTGTGGAACTGAGTGCTCTAAGAGGTCATCACGACCCAGTGGTGGAAAGAGCCATCAAGTCACAGGCAATTTATGGTTACCCCTCATGGTCTTTTCAAGGCAAGAGACATTCAGAGACAGTTTGCCATTGCCTGCTTTTGTGTAGCAACCCTGGACTTCATTGGTGGTCTCCCAACCAAGTACAAAACAGGCCTGACCCTCCTTACAATCTGAGATCTAATGAGATTAGGCTATTCTCATCTTGCTTTAAAAAAACCATTAGTTGGGTTCATGGGAGAGAAGTCTATCAACAGCCATTTGTCATGAAAAATAGAGCCACCATAGTCAGAAGCAGTGTACCTCTGAAGACCAAATGCTGCCTGTCACCTTCTTGCCTTGTTTGGAAGCTTCCCAGAAGCATCCAGCTGGCCACTGTTAGAAACAACAGGACAGACTCACGGGACTTTGGATTCAGCAGAGCAATTCTTACAAACAGTTCTGTGTTCCAGGGCAAGTGCTGTTAATGCCAACAGGAAGTATGGAAGGTTTTCTGTTGTAGGGTAGTTTCAGAGAGTAGCCATGTTGGGTCTAGACTCTAGTCCAGTAGCACCTTAGAGACCAACACAATTTTCAGGATATGAGCTTCCAAAGCTCCTTTAATCAGATACCTGATATCTGACTCTTGAAAGCTCACACCCCGAAACTTTTGTTTGTCTCTACAGTACTACTAGACTAGAATCTAGGTATTGTGTAGAGAGTAAGTATAGTTCTCCTGAACACTTTTGTATTCACTGCAAGAATGCAGAACTAGACATATTGTTTGCTCTATACAATGGTTCTGATTATGTAATAATTAAAAAAATAAGAATGCAGAAACAACACAGGTAGAAATCAATGAGGGGAAGCCTGCCTGGAACAGAGATTCGACAGTGGAGAAAAACCTCACAGCTACTGATGCCCACCTACTTTGCAGCCACAAACGCCCAGCCCGAGGGGGAAAGTTGGGAATCTTAAAGCTATGAGAGGTCACCACGTGATGGAGTGAAGGAAGGCTGCATAGATAGCCCTTCCTCAAGGCCAGGCCAGTTGGACAGCAGATTCTGCATGGGAAAGGAAAAAGATGGACAGCTCTGATACCAAGGCATGCAATCCAGTACGAAGTTCTCCTGTGCAAGCCCCACTGGGCAAGCCCCACCTGCAGTCTTGTGTAGCCCCCGTTCATTTCATTGGGGCTTATGCAAGGTGTAGATTTCTTCCCTGGGTAAATTGGGGGGGGGATGCTACCTGGCTTTCCCACGTCAGGACCCAAAGTATGTCAGGCCAGCTTTGGAAGAAAGGGATTTTCTTCCTCCTTGAGGCGACTACAGGACCTATGGTGCCCTGCAGACAAACTCCTGCTTGCTGTTTCAGCAAATTATGGTCCCCAGATTAGATTCACTCAGCAAGGGCTGTCAGGACACACAGGTAATCTTCTTTTGCACATTCGACTGACAATCTTCCAGAATTAATTATTAAACATGAGATGCAATAAAGTTCTTAAAAGTACATCAATAAAACACTGATAAGCTTTCTGGTCATCGCAAAGGGCTGAATCATGGCAACTCATACAATGCTGAGAGGAAATTGAGAAGATGACAAAGGAGGGGTGGGATATGACAGTGATTCCTAAAAAGTATGACAGGTGTGGAAAGAGTTTATGGTTGGAAATTGTTTGTCCCTTCTGAGCAAGATAAGAATTTAGGATTGCCTAATGAAACT
Organism: Gekko gecko; assembly: GCA_029375565.1. Taxonomy (NCBI): domain Eukaryota; kingdom Metazoa; phylum Chordata; class Lepidosauria; order Squamata; family Gekkonidae; genus Gekko; species Gekko gecko. The sequence goes on along the minus strand of JAPDNY010000012.1, from coordinate 49,680,785 downwards.
GACTCATATGGCACACAAAAGAAAATACTTCTTCACCCAAGATGTAACTTCTGTGGAATTCACTGCCACAAGATGCAGGGATATGGGCGAACATTTAGATGGCTTTAAAAGGAAATTAAGTGTGTAATTAAAATTCATGAAGGAGAAGGAGTGCTCTATCAACAAATCTTGACTAAGATAGCTAAATGGAGCCTCCATGTTCAAGGCAGTCTGTCTCTGAATACCAAATGCCAGTATTTGGCAGGGAATGCTTGTGAGCATACCAAAGCATCTGGCTTGGTACTGCTGTAAAAAGAACATTGGGCTAGATAAGACCTTTTTTATTAGCAGTGCTCTTTTTATGCTTGTAGATCATCTGACAATGCATCACTCCAACAAAACCAATAAGATTTTTTAAAAAAACATTTTGAACATTGCATTTTTGTGCACCAAAAAAATAAATAAATAAAAGTCTCAGATTAGTTGCACGGCAATCTCCAGAAACATCCTTCAGAAAGACAGGTCATTCCAGATGGGCAGCTGTCTCACTGGCTAATCCTAAACATGTACAAATAAAGCCCACTGAGTTCATTGTGACTTACTCCCACTGAGTTCATTGTGACTTACTCTTGCAGCACAAATCGACAACACTCTTTTGGCACTTTAAAGACTAACAGGTTTTAATACAAGCATAAACTTTCATGGAGTATTGACCCAGCTTAAATAGCACCAAAATCCAGCAGTCAAGGCCAGAATCTAGAAGGCCCAGTCCACTGGGAAGGTCACTTACACTAGCCCTGTTGTTTGTGGTGCCCATTTTATGCAACATGCTTTCCCAGGGATGGCCACTGCATTCTTGCCACTGGAAATTGAATTTCTTTTAATTTTTGAGCAGTACAAATCCCATTCTTGAGTTATGCCAACCAAGCAAGGATACCAGCTAAATCCCTTAACACTCTCATAAATCAACGTTACAACAGCACAGGGAATTAACGATGTTGCAATTTTAATTTACAATACCATAACTTTAAGTCAGCATGATATAGTTATAAACACTGGAGCAAGGAAACAGAAATGGAAGGGGCTGGGGCATGCCAGGGAAGTAGAAGAAAGTGATCAGTGTAGGCTTGACCCTAAGCTCCCCCAGGGCAAAGTCCTGCAGAGGTAACTGCCCTTCATCTCCTCCTGCTCTGCTCTCACAACTACTGACTATAGTCAACCTCAGCTCATCAAACATAGTCTATAAATCCCTGCGAGGACACCCATAATGGAGTAAATAACAGGTATCCAGGTAAAAGTCACAACCGAGGAAGGTAAATGTTAAGGGGGGCACTCTGCTAATGTTCAGAAGTTAACCTGAAACCACTTTCACAGGTTGCTCTGTAGCTTCCAGTTTGACTGAGAGTGGAGAGTAGACTTTCATACCTGAAGAACAGTAGCCCACATAACAAAGAAGCAGCTTCCTATGTACATGAGACTCCTGAACAATGAACTTAAAGAAATCTCCTAGAGAGGGGCCATCAGGGAGGACAGGAAGGGTCTGATAGGTTTTAAAGGGGGAACCCTGTCCTTTGTTCGGGGAAGCTACAAAAGAAAAGAGCAGGAAGATATCATTGAGAGGTGAAGTTCCATAAACAATGAAAAGATTTTTTTTTTAAAAAAAACAAGAATGGCTGGGAAAGAAAGAGGCCTATTTAAGGCCTAAAACAGAAATAATTTTAAGATTATTCCACTTGCCTTCAAATATATCATCATTTTACTTTCCCTTTGCGCAGTATTTTGTGATAACTACATACTGGATGAACAATCCTTCTCCACTCAACAACTCAACAACTATGTCTTCCGTAGAGGGCACAAGTGCTGCTAGCCATGAAACATCACATGCAGCGAAGTTCATACTGTAGACCAGTGAAGGCAACGGGGAGCATCTCTCTTGGGGTACCACTGGGTATTTTATGCTAGCTATAAGCTAGCTATAAGTAGCAGCATGAATTCCAGGCAGGGTTCCCATACAGTCTTCTCCAGGGGATGGCTAAGCCTTTTAACTACACTTCCTCCCCCCAAATGGTGACTCTCCAAGTGCAGACATTAAACACAACTGTGGGACTGTTTGTTCTAGGAAAATCTGACATTTCTCTGAAGCTTATCAGGGATTCATCAATGAGAGGACTGGTAATAGACAATCTACCCTGAAAGAGAAGTTGTGTGCTGTTAGTGACCTGCCCTTGCAAACTGTGGCTGCTCTGCATTTGTACAAAGAAGTCCCAGCCATCTGGTAACCAGCACAACACATGAACTATGTGATCTGGAACACTCCACTGAGATCTCTGCAGCGCTCAAGATTTCCTTGACAAATAAATCTATGTGGAGGTAGAAGAAAACCAGAAATCTGCTCCTGAATGCCGTTAGTGACAGTACGGCTGCTGAGACAGTCACTGTTGCCAGTGGCTTCACACACACGCACACATCAGCACATTACAATATAGAATTCCCTCTTCTGAAAGCTGCAACTGAAGCCAAGAGACTTGCTGCCCAAAACCCATAGTGATGATTTGGATTTGAACTCAGGCTCATGTCTCATAGACTTCCCACCCTAGCATGCCAGGCCTAAATGAATATGGTCTATGAAAAATTGTTCTGTGCTCCCACTGCCAGCTGAAATGTGGCAGGCTGGCATGTTGCATAAAACCTTTTTGGCAGTGATGTCCCTCCCTATCTACTGTTTTCAGGTCAAGACACTGTTACTTCAGCATGTCTTTGACCTGGGTGATACATGACTACTGTTTCTCTTCTGAGCATCTAGATGCTTTCTGCAGATTTTGGATCTCACTGATGTGCCCCTTGTTGTTTTTGGATGTCAAATTAGCTGATTTTTAGAATTCACGGAAAGTTTGCAGATTGTTTTTGGCTAATTTATTATGTACTGTAAATAACCTTAAAGGTCCCATGTATAGATGGAATACTAGAGTTAATTAATTTCAACAGACTGTTCTGAGATAATACTCAATGATACCCAGCACAACAAAGGAACAGAACTACCCCTCCCTAATTAACCAGCAATTCTTTTCCTCATGAAGACCTCACATTAATGCCCCAATGATGTAAACATACCCAAGGAAGAAAGCAAGGGGAAAACAAACAGGAAAATTATCTGTAGGCCTTTTCCAAAGCTAGTTAGACCCCCCCTCCAGATGCCAAAGATATTCCTCAGTATCTTCAATGCTGAAGATACAGGAGAATGCTCAGCATTTTTCAAAAATCAGGTCATGTATTTTGCATTGATATATATTTTCCAAAAAAGCTTTAAGCCCCAAAACAAAATAAAAACTAGTTTACAGGCACAAATTCCAGGGCCCACAGTTTGATCTCTTAGTTCCATGGCAGGGATAGCCTCTTTTTTTTTAAATCCTTTTTTCCTTGACTGACTTTCAACTTGCTTCAGCTACTTCTGCAACGCTCCAGTAACCTTTTCAGAGAGACAACAACCCATCAAAATCCATCCAAAGAAATGACTGAAACAGGAGCATTAAATAGCAGGAAGACAGATGCCTTCATTATCCTGATGAAAAGGGTTAAAGGAGCACAGGCACAAAACTCCAATTAAAATGCTGGCCTTTCCCTACTGCAGTTCCCAGTCACAATAACAGAGCAAAACAGCCCGAGATTTTCAGCCCAGCAAGAGTGAAAAACACTCTGCAGCAGGCATCCAGGAGCTGCGGACTCTCAAAAACAACCCACATCGGAATAATGCAATTTTTAAAAAAATATTTTGAATGCAAGGATGGTGCTGCAGTTGTAACAACTGCCCACTGCTCGCTATGTAAAAATAGCTGGAATTGCCAAAAAGAAAAGCGATCTCCACATAGATGTTGCCTCTCAGGAGCCAAACACAAGGGAAAACAACTTGGCTCCTTTGCTTCCTCAGCAATCGGCTTGTTCATACAGCAACTAGAAGAATTTCTTACCTGAGCTGAGAGAGAAACGAGGCATCCACACACAGGACATCAGGGGGCTCTTCAGGCAATCAGCAGACCTCCCAGGACTAGTGTGCATCATGTGCACAAGCAAGCATTTTATTTGGAGACCGTTTAGCGCAAACTCTTCTGGGTTCTCACAGCAAGGCAGCCCAGCAAGTCAATTACATGCAGTATTGATAAAATGGTCCAGGGTGCCAACTTGGCAAGAATTCTTCAGTGCTTCCTTCCGGCACCAGCTGCTCTCTTCGACCAAGCCACTGGCTGCTCATCTGCAACCCCCAAACTTCATGCTCTGTCTCGGTTTTCCAAGAAACTTCAAGGCACCTGCAAGAAGGTGCCTAAAACCCCCCTGGTGGCTCACAAGACACAGGGCCTTTGCTCCACTGTCAGCAGATAATGCATTACTGGTGAACTTTCTCTTGCTTAACCACTTCACTGCTGCAGGAGAGCTAGGGAGCAATTCTACATCCTTAAGGATAACAGAGGAACAGAATGCAGAAATCCTAGTATAGGTTTCCTATTTTGCCTAGCAGCAGCTTTCCCGCTCAGAGGTGGAGTCTTGCTACCTGAGAACCTTTTAATGGAAGATGCCGAGGACTGAACCCAGGACTTCTGCATAAGAACATGGACCTGCTGGAAACTGAAGATATGATCCCACACATATTTCAATCACTCTACCACTAAGCCACATCCCCTTCCAATTTTTTTATCTTAAGAAGGAATTACCCTCTTTGACCGAGTTACATGGTCTTGCCTGTTGTGTTATATCAACAAGCAAAGCTAAAAATCACAATCAAATATCTGCATAATACCAACTCTCTCTACATTTCCACATTCACTTACCAGAATGGGTCTGAAAAGCACTCACATCCTATATTCTTCTGTGCATAACAGACCCTGAATCTCCCGAAGGGTAGACCTTGTTTAGAAATTATTTACTCAAAGGAAAATATGGACCCCCAATGCAAAGAGGAAGAGTGGTCCGGAAAAGATGTGCAGAAACAGCTGAGGGTGGATGAACCCAAACAAGGAGACAAGTCTGTCCTTATCTCAAGCCTGTAGGTTATGACCCATGGAGGGGCTCAACCAGGGATATGAGAGATATGGCTCCTTAGAGGCCCTGCTGCTGGAGATCACTGACTGTTTCATTTTAAAATTGCAGCTACAAAAGATATGAACCCTGAACCATCTTCTTGCATGCAAACCATGCACTCTACCATTCAGCTCTAATCGCTCTCCGTTGGCGGGGAGAAGGAAATTTGTAATAAGGATGCCAACTGATTAACGGAGGAAATACCTGACCCGCTCCTGCGCTTTTAACAGTAGCTCGGTATGCAGAATTAGCAAGTGATTCTCTACACACACATACGCCCCGCGCCATGGGATGGAGATGTACACGATCGACCTACTAAAGTCTGCAAATATTTGCTAGGAACAGCACAAGCACAGAGGGCAGTTGAAAATTTGGCAAGATGCATCATGGTCCTACGTATATTTGCTTAGTGGAAAATCCGTCTGTTCACAATGGATTTATCCCCAAATAGGATGCAATTATAGGTGTGGCCCCCGCCCCGTTCCGAACAAATCTAGACGCCGTTCCAGAACGCCGAAAACGCCCGCTCTGATTTCACAAGGCTCCTTCTCCGGAGCTGCAAAACCTCCCAGCTCAAACAAGCTAACTACTTGCAGCACAACCGAGCACAGGCTACCGGCAGCTTTTCAGCCGATGGATTCTGGGAGTTGTAGTTTTCCCTGTAAGAGCTCTTTCCTCTCCCAGCTAAGGGAACTGCATTTCCCAGCACCCTTGCTGCTGCTGCTGCTCCTTACAGCTGAGGTCAATCGTGCGCTTGGGTGTGTAAATAAGAGGTGAGTGTGAAGCGACCTTTTGGTGGGTGTGCAAAGAAGGCTATGGATTGGAGAGCCTGTTCCTTTTACATACGAGCGCGAATGCCCAAGGGTTTCCAAATGCGTGTTCTTGCTAGGTCGTTTATTTTAGGTCAAAAGTTAGGTAATGAGGCTATTAATTTTCCACGCAAGGGAAGCCCCGAATTTAATTAAGGGCACTTCTTCGGTAGTCTTACCTTATAACGTGCTTTCATAGTTCGAAGACGATGTTTAAAGTTTTGTTTGCTTTAAAGAGTGGTTAAGGTTCTTAAAATCAGTGATAGCTTCCGTCTTGAAGTACAGGGATTCACACTGAAATCCTATGCGTACTTCTGCTTGGGAATAAATCTCATTGAACTCAGTGGGGCTAAACTCTGAGCAGGAATACACGGGATCGTTTCCCATAATAATTCAGAAAGAATTTTGTCAGTGCTTTTTTCTGGTGGGTCTCTTGTACTCCTAACAGCAGCCAGGAATCTCCTGTTCTTGGTCCTGTAGCCCCTCCAACTTTATGCCTGCTTACCTCTGACTATACTTCTATTATAAAATGAGAGGTGAATATTGTTGATGTAACTCTGAGCATGTACATACTCTACTTCCCTTGCCATTAACTATGAGTTTAGAAAGACTTTTAAGGGTAGATAATCAGAACTCCCACACAAGTTTGAGCCCCGTCACCTCTCTGTTTAATTAATTAAGTACTGCTCCTACTTTTCTTATTAGGGTTTAGTTCCATTCCATTTTGGGGATTTTAAAAAATCTCCCCAGATTTTAACATTGTATTGATTCAGATTATGTATTAGAATACGTATAGTTACAGAACAGGGAGGGAGAGGGATCATTTTTAAGACACATAGTTTATGGTGATTCCTTTGAACCTCTGGTAGACATTATGCTGGGCGTCTGTACCTTCCCCCCTTCCCCACAGAAGTGTTCCCCAGAGGCAGATCTCCATTCCAGGAGTTTGAACTGTCATGACCTCTCCTGTGGCTTTGAAATCTGTGGAAAAACTCTTCTCAAAGGGATTCTGAAACAGTTCTGCTTTGGTCATCAGATGTTACCCATCATCTCTGATCATAACCCAGATGAACACAAGTGTGGCCAACACCCTGAAGGCTATCGAAGGATGCAGAGTCCTCCTTGGCCTTCAGCCTCTCTACTCCTACTCAACTGCCAAGCCTGCCCAAACTCTCGCCTTCGTTCCAGCCAGTCCTCCCGCAGAACCCCTGGAAGTTAAGAAGCTGCAAGACTTCATTTTTTCTTCCCGGAGGTTGTTTGTGATCACTGGAGCAGGAATTTCTACTGAATCCGGAATCCCAGACTATCGCTCTGAAGGTGTGGGCCTTTATGCCCGGACAGACAGGCGGCCCATCCAGCATGCTGAGTTTCTCCGAAGCTCCCGTTCCCGCCAGCGGTACTGGGCCAGAAACTTTGTGGGCTGGCCACAGTTTTCTTCTTATCAGCCAAACGCGGCACACCTGGCTCTGAGGAAGTGGGAGATGCTAGGGAAGCTCCACTGGCTGGTGACCCAGAATGTAGATGCCCTTCATGTGAAGGCTGGAAGTCAGCGGCTGACAGAGCTACATGGCAGCACGCACAGGTTTGTGGGATAAACAAAGTCTTGCCCCAAGGGTGGTGGTTAACTGTGGCATAGTGGTTAGGGTAGCATACTATGACCAGGGACACCAAAATCTGTGCTGTGACGCTAACTTGGTGACCTTCAGCTCACGCATGCTGTTTCAGTCTAGTCTACCCAACAGGGTTGCTGTGTCTTGTTGGAAAGACAGGATAAATAAAAATAAATGTGCTTGCATTTCAGATATGTGATAATTGCTCAGGAGTGGTTAAATATCTAGGCCAATGGTTCTTAACCTTTCATATGTTATGTTCCACCAGTCACTCTATCAAAGAACCCTGTTCCCACCATGGTAGAAATAAAACGCCTGCTTTTTCTGAGACAGATATAACAGGCCTTCTGTTATTGTATTTATTGTTTATAGTAAGCTTCAAGGACTTTAAAAATTGCAAAAGTGCAGTGGCTCATACCTGGAAGGTAGAGCTGACAGGAAGTGGCACATCAAAGACATGATGGTGGGCAGGGGAAACGGTATTAGGAGAAACACCAAATGCCCCATGTTACTATGAACATGCCCAAAGGTCAGAGATGGAGAATCCATGGCAGCTAGCATCAGCCAGAGATGGTACATCACACTTGCAGGTCGACATGGGCACTGAGGGAGAGAGAATTCTTAGTAAGTGTTATGAAAACCTTGCATCCCACCTAGTCTTATCTCTGTGTCCCACCCGTGGTCCGTGTACCACCAGTTGAGAACCACTGATCTAGACAATTCTCTTATTCTCTAAGTCCTATGCTAAGTCTTTGTCATGCAGAGTGTTATGCCTCAGTTGTGGAGAGCAGATGCCCCGTGCTGAGCTGCAGGAACTCTTTGAAGCCTTGAACCCCACATGGAGAGCAGAAGCACATGGAGTAGCCCCTGATGGGGATGTCTTCTTGACAGAAGAGCAAGTGCAGAATTTCCATGTCCCCTCTTGCAATAAGTGTGGTGGCCACCTTAAGCCAGATGTGACATTCTTCGGGGATACAGTCAGCAAGGAGAAAGTTGACTTTGTGTACCAGCGACTGGCAGAATCAGACTCTGTCCTTGTAGCGGGATCTTCATTGCAGGTATGATGTAGTGGATTGCCGGCATATTGTAGTTGTGGGGGGGGGTGTTACTCAAGAAACACAAGTTCAGTGTGACATGGAGAACTGGTCATGTAGTTCTTTGGATCCTTGCCAAAGTTAGTTTGAGTAGGGTTTTTTTGACATGTTCAAAGCATACAACAACCCCTGGAGGACAGCAGTGTTGTTACAGATAGGATGCTGGAGCTGGAGAGAGTGAGAGAGAGAGGGACCTATTTGTTGTGCCTTCGTTTCTTTTGAGAACCAGAAGGCTTGGGTTCTTATACTCTTAACTGCTAGACTGCTATAAGCTTTCCATTAGACTTCCCTCCTTGGGCTGTAAAATGGATTGTCAGTTTGTATCCCGGCAGGTGTACTCAGCTTACAAATTTGCCCTTGCGGCCCATGACAGGAAGCTACCGATTGCCATAGTTAACATTGGCCCCACAAGGTCAGATCCCCTGGCGGTTCTGAAGCTGAATTCTCGTTGTGGAGAGCTGCTGCCCTTGATGGTCATACAGTGATCCAAATTCACATCCAGAGAAGCAAAAATTTAAAGGTAAGCACTTATGTACCACGTTTTAGCACATTGGATGAATTAATTGTACCCACTGAAAAATTGGCTGCCCAAGTACCTATTTAGGGGCGGGAGGAAAGATGCTTGAGCTAGCCTGCTAGCAAAGCGGAGGTTAATTTGCTCCCCAAAATTCTCCTTCAAAAGGTTCACCAAATATTTGATATTTCATTGTATTTAATAGTTGATGAACAGTTATATTTAGTATTTGACAGCGTATCATAATAAAAGCACTTGAAATTTGTGAGGTTTTTGTGTTTTGACACTTGCCAAGAGGTAGCAGAAAGTTAAAAGCACTCATGTTTTGAGGTATAAACTTTTTACCAAAAATGCAGGTTAGAATTCTTTGTTAAAATTTTCATATTCATTATTTGAAGGTTGAAATTGGGAACTTTATCACATGTTCAATATCTGCTTCAGTTCTAGAGGTCAGGGTGATTTTTAAAGCTATGTGCAAAGTGCCTTTGTGTTTATGTACAAAGTCCAGTGAGATTCTGCACCCTAAAACAATTATAAGTTCAGGAGCAGAGACTTGTAATCTTCTTCAGCAGATATTGCTTACACACTTTGAAGTTTATCTTTGCAGCTATAAAGGCTAGATTCTCGCTTTTTAAAAACAAAGAAAGCTGAGATTCCAGTCTCTGCACTCCAGCAGAATCATAGTGTGCACACAGCCCTACTTGCCAGCAGCTAATTCCTTAGGATGGCTTAGGATACAGGGTCTTAGCAATTAAACTGCTGTTGCTTCTCTTAGCTACAGGCTCCTGTGACCCATGAGCTGCCCAGAAATCTGTTTTAATCACCAGTGAGAGAATTTCCCGGAGGTCCAAGCTGAATGATGAGTCTCTTAACAGACTCCTGCTTGCCTTCTCCTGTTTCTAACGCTGCTTCAGAACACCTTTTCTTCCTATAAACCTCTTGGGTTCTAACACTAACACATTCTGCATTTTGCAATATGTGATTGACTCAGTGCAAAAGACGGGAGCAGGGAAGTTCAGGCTGCAGATTGCTGCATGTCCTACTACTCATGTTCCATCTTTGCTGGAAGATACAGGGGCATAAGAATCCCAGAAGGACATCGCTCCAAATCAGGCTGTGGTGCTTTAGGATGCATAGAAGGGAATGGGCTTAAAATGGAGATTGTGGGGATTCAGGTAAGACTTGGTTCACCTGGGATCCAACCTGTGAAAGAAATTAGGGTCATTGCAAGGGTAGGGGCTGCAGTCCTATATGCCTGTAGGATTTAAGAACCATAAGTGCACTGCTTGACTTTAAGAATGTCTTTCCTACCTGTATTAACTAACATAAGGATTGTGGCTGTGTTGCACAAAAAAGCCACAGAATTCCTCTTTCTGACAATTTTGACTTTCCCTAAAGAGAGAGAAAGAGCCAAGTTCCTAACCGTGGTGTCAGGATAAGAGTTTGAAAGTGTGTGAGCAACATCTCATAAAGCAGAGTAGCTGCTGACCATGTATGTTTGGGGTCAAAAACGGGGAGGGAGCGAGGGGGCTTTGGAGGTTCCTTATCATTCACAAACACAAGAAGAATTGATTAGGCAGGAGAGTAGGTACTGGAGAATAAACTATGCAAAGTAATTAGTTAATGAGTTTCTAAGAGCTGTAGAGCTCAGGATTTCCTGTTGCAGAAGCGGGGTTATTTGTGTGCTTCTTTTTTAGCGCAGAGTCTGCCTGGCCCTGGCTTTCCGTTACTCAGGAGAAGCTTCACTGAATGGACAGCCATGTGACAGTGATGTGGAAGCTGTTTCTGTCAGAAAGTCCACAAGCAGAAATGGAAGGAGGATCCGAGGACCAATTTGGAGAAGGACTGCATCGCGTCTGTGGTTTGTGTAACACCAGGCATACAGCTGGAGTCAATAACTCTTTTCAGATTATGGATTGTTACTTGGATGTGCTTCTGTCTGTATGAACAACCCTGAGTCATTAAAGATGGGCTAGCTAGAAATGTGATAAATAAAATGAAATATGATCCTTTCCCTGTCCTAGGTATTTTTTATTAATTTTGTGGGATTTAATGCTGCCGTCCTGGAACAAAACCAATAAAATAGGTAAAATGGAAAAAAAATGGTCATAAAACTCAATATATGTCAAAAGCAGTGCCAAAGCGAGAAGCACAAGTAAACAAAGACAGACCAGCACTTGGGCAATGATCATAAAAGTATTGAATGAGATGAAATAAGGCAAAGGTGGGCAGGCTTGTGTGCCGTGGTCTGCTTCCTGTCTACACTAGAAGTTTCATGATTCACTTGGTGTTTATTATACTTACAGAGTTTGAGAATATCCAGACGGAAAATTCATGCATATTCAGTGACCCTGAATTGCATGCCTGCTGACCAGATGCCTTTTTGGATTAGACAAATGACCAGCATTTGGTGCAAGGAGCTTAGCAGGTGGCCCACCAGAAACTGGCCAGCAGTCCATTGGAAAGATTGTGGTCTCTTTTCTGCCCAGCCCTGGAATCAAAGACGAGGAGCATCAAGCATGCTTACAGGGGCAGCTGCTTTGGACTCCACCACAGCAGAAAATAGATTTTACAATTTTCTGCGTGTAGATTTTATAGTTTTTAGTGATGACTCATAATCTGCCTCAGATCTAGGGTTGCCTGGTCCCTCCTGGCAGCTGGCGGAATGGGAAGTCTTACCAGTAGAAAGAAGAAGGCCTAAGCCTATGTCTCATGGTGTCACGGCAGAAAGTAACGTCATCATGTACTCAACTTCTGTGTGATGGTAAAACTATGGTAAAACCGGCTTCTAACGTAGAGTTTTTGCCCAAATACCAGAGCATCGCCCAGAAGTTGCTGGCATGATGACATCAGTTCTTGTGTGATGGGAGCAGCGTGGCCTAGGCATTCTTTCTACTGGTAAGCCTCCTTCTGCCAGCCAGCTGTTTGGCTGGGGGGGGGCAGGGCCTGGCAGCAAGGGACCCCCATCTCCAATGGTGGGCCTGGCAACCCTAATCGTATCCCATGGTTGGAGAAAAGCAGCACTGACATTTTAAAAAACAAAAATTGGGGGGCAAGCAGCAGTTATGAACGACTGGCACATGAAGCTGCCTCCTCATACTGAATCAGACCCTTGGTCCATCAAAGTCAATATTGTCTACTCAGACTGGCAGGGGCTCTCCAGGGTCTGAGGCAGAGGTCTTTCACATCACCTGCTGTCAAATCCTTTAACTGGAGATGCCGGGATTGGAACCTGGGACTTTCTGCATGCCAAGCAGATGCTCTACCACTCTGCCACAGCCTTTCAGGCAGTCCTGAAAATGTAGCAATCTGTGCTGCTACCTGCGCTATCTCTTGTTTGCACAGTCCATTTGGGGAGGGCAGGAGATGCCAGCCACATCACTCTTCCCTGCATTGTGTTTCAGATAACTGACAATTTTCTTGGGAGCCTCCATTGGTTCCACTTGCTGAAAGGCAATTCAGTGAGACCTGCTATACTAAATTCAGATGTTAATAAAGGATCCTTTAGCTTTGGTCTAGCATTGCCATAGTTATTGTGAGGTCTAAGAAAATGACCAAAGCAACTGTTCTTAAAGCACATTGCTTCATGTAGTTCAGTCTTGAATGTATTGAAGAGCCAGCATTGAACGTGTTGAAGGTGAGTGGACTGATGGTCTACCAAGCTCAATATTGTTTCCTTTTGCTGGTAGTGGCTTTCCAAGTTCTCAGTCTTTCCAGATTGGTGTAGTGGTTAGAAGCACGGATTCTAATCTGGGAGAACCAGGTTTGAGTCCCCACTCTTCCACATGCAGCTGCTGGTGTGACCTTGGGTGAGTCACAAGTTCTTTCAGAGCTGTTCTCTCACAAGCAGTTCTCAAAAGAGCTCTCTCAACCCCACCTACCTCACAGGGTGCCTGCTGTGGGAAGGGGAAGGGAAAGGAGTTTGTAAGCCACTCTGAGCCTCCTTTGGGTAGTGAAGGGTGGGGTATAAATCCAATCTCTTCTTCTTCCCAACACCTACCACTTATTAACTTCATTTATTTCTAGCCTGACCTTCTCACTGAGACTTGAGGCAGATTACAGATATGAAAAGCTATTCGATCATCAGCAAAGCTCTATAATAAGGAAAACAATGTGGTGGGTCCAGAATTAAAAATAATGTAAGCAAAAACTGTCTAAGGTAACAAAACTGTCAGCACAGGCAGAAAAGAAAAGAAAGAAAAAACCTCTCTAAAACATGACATTCCATAATGCAAGAAGGGTTAAAAAGGTAGATGTCATTGCACTGCCATAAAAGGTGATAAGTACAATAAACACTGCAATAGACCACGATACTGTCCTTCTACTATAGTTCTGATCTCTTTTATACCCTTCTGCTACTTGTTATCCTTTACATGGAGATATCAGAGGCTGAACTCAAGTGCTCTACCTCTGAGCCTCAGTTTCTCTCCTTTATTGAACTCATGCTGAGAATCTTGCTTCATGCCTCCTCACATTCATATGTCACCCCAAGAGTAGCAGGTCCACAACTGCATGTTTATAAGAGCAGCTGTGTTAGTCTACTGCAGATAATACAACTTAAAAGTCTGATTTATTGCAGGCAGAAGGTTAGGTGAGCTGAGCCTACTTCATCAGATGCATGAAGTGCTATATCCAGTTGCTGGAGAAATTTACACCCAAATACTAGCCCAGGGACTAGCCCTTGCAATGAGCCTTGTGCCAGCAGCACTGTACCCTTATCTGCCTGAGTGACACTGTGCAGGGTTCCTTAACACGGTGCTCTCAGGCACTCACCATGTGCTTCAGGAAAGTAGGTGGGTCCGTTGTGAAGCAGAACTAGTGTTTGGCTGCCTTGAAACAAATTATGGAGACATGCCCTCCACCCTAAAATTCATCCCAATATTTCAGCTGTTGGGATTGCACTCTGTCCCTGAGTTGGAGCTCAGCTGCAAGCCCATAGCTGGCAGAAAAGGATGGGGCTGGGGGAAGGAGCCATCCCATCCCAAGCACAGAGCACCCAAGCTTTTGGTTATGCTAATAAGTGTTGCCAAAGCAGTTTGTTCTCAGCATTGTTCCAAACCTATGTAGAATTTGTTTCATGAGATCATAGGGGTATACCTTTGTGGGAAAGTAATAAAGGGGGCGGTTCTTTTCCTTCTTTAAGACATTGCTGTCTTCAAGGAACACGTGCGAACAAAGAATGAAACATTTGGGGACATACAGTGGACATGCACCACAGAGGCACAATTGACTGTGTGTCCCCAGTTCCGTTGTTTAATCCAGAGGCTGATAAAAGCAAATCTATTAAGAGTCCACTAATCAAGAGCCGCTGTCACCATCTTCTTGGATCTCAGACATGGCTGCGGGCATGCAGTCAGAACTTCACTAATCACACTCCAGCCTGAATCCTGCTACACAGAGAAATACTGTAAAGGTTCTAGACTGATTGAAATTATTTCCGGAGTCCAATCTGACAGCTGATTCCAGCACTTCATCTTGTTTAGGTTGCCAAATCTGGATGGAAATTCCTGTAGATCTGAAAGCGTGGAGGGGGGGGCAGCTCAGCAGGGATGCGATGCCAAGGAGTCCACCTTCCAAAGCAGCCATTTTCTCCAGAGGAACTGATGGTTTGTAATCTGGCAAACAGTTATAATTCCAGGAAGACTCCGGGTCCCGCCCAGAGATCACTAACCCCATGTTACTTCATTATCCTCAGCTGCAAGGAGATGGGGTGGGGCACTTAGGCAAGAGAATACGTGTGTAATATGAGCACCATCCAACCCAAAGATTTCCTACCAAAGAGGCTTGTCCCAACTAGCACCTTGGTGGTTGTTTCCCCCCCCTCCCACTTTCCTCCAGTCAATCATTGCGCCAACTCAGCAGCTTTGGGTGGTGATTTCCCCTTTGTCTGCACTGCTCATGTGCTTGTTTTACACTTGTGCATTTGTTTCTAATGTGCTGGAGCAGGAGTAGCTGGTGACCACATGCCGCTGACCTGTTGCTGTTGCTTAACCTCTGTGCAGACTGTAGATTATATTGCTCAATTCAGCTGTGAAGTTTGCCTTTCCCTCCCCATCCACCAACCACTTTTTATTACATGTTGTAGTTTAGTTTGTGTTATATTGCTTGAGTGTTCACAGGGCACATAATTCAAACACTGAAACACGAGCTGTTCTGTTTCTCTCATGTTGCAAAAGGCAAATGTCTGGTATACACAGAAGAAGAGAAGAAGATCCTGCCGGGGGGCAGCAAGAAGACACTTAGATAGGATAGTGAGGTCAGCACTTTCTCTCCTGTTAAGTGTCATTCCTTGTCTGTCTCCAGATTGCTGCTCTTCGGGCAATTTCCCCCTTCTTCTCAGAAGTGCCACACTCAGTCTTACCCTCCTTCTCAGCTAAAGATGTAGTTAGGAACCTATCTCTGACTCTCCTGTTTCCTATCAAGTATATTAATTCCTAAATAAACCTTTATCAACTCTTTAATCAGGTTGTGCACCCGTGTTGTGTTAATTACTCTGCCAGCATCTCAGGTCAAAACTACATGTGATGTTTGGGATCCTCAGTTGGATTCTCCGCCATGTAATTTAGCTGCAGAAACAACCTGGGGGAAGGGAGGGAGGGGCTGCAGCTCTGTGGTAGAGCATCCCTTTGGCATGCAGAAGGTCCCAGGTTCAGCCCCTGGCATCTCCCATTAAAAGAATCTGGCAGTAGATGATATGAAAGACCTCTGACTGGGACCCTGGAGAGCCGCTTCCAGTCTGAGTAGACAGTACTGACCTTGATGGACCAATGGTCTGATTCAGGATAAGGCAGCTTCATGTGTGGAAGTGATGATACAGAGTGAGGCCAGGGAGGGAGGGTCTTTCTTTCCCCATGTTTCCCCAGGCTGCTTTAAGCTCCAGGAGACTGATATCCATCCTTACTAGGACTTCAGACAGAGCAGAATAACCATTTTTTTATTCATTAATTGGCAAAGGGAGGCAGAGCTAACCTTCTCCCATCCCCAACCCCGATCCATGTCAGACTTCCCCACCATGCACATGACTACTTTTTGTAGTTGAAATTACACATCAAGGAATTTAATCACAAACCTCCTATGCAGGGATGATGCATGTGAGGAAAGTGTGCACAAAAATCCTGGCAGATGCTCCACTTCTAGGACAAAAGCCTCTGCTGGCTTTTCCCTGCAGTCTTTTCATGTTATCTGTACTAGAACAACAAAATCAGTGATTTCTAAGACAATGCGGCCCTTGGGGAAACATGCTGGCACAACCAGCACCTGACTCCTCCAGTGACCACGCCCAGGAGAGGTTGCTCCATAGAGGGAGGAGTATGAACAGCACAAGCTGAACCTGGACTTTCAATCCTTTGTCAGCTTTTAGCACACGGATGAAAGAGAGCAGTCCTGAAGTGAATGACAGATCCAAGAAGCAGCAATGGCTGTCCTCAAGATCCTTGTGCCACTCCTCATCGGCCTCTGTGCTTACTATTTCTATAGCCCAGAATCCTTCTCTGCAGGTAAGCAAAACTTCTGTAGAGGCACCTTCTTTCTTCAAGCAGCCCTTGTTAGGCTGCAGCAGCCGAAAGACAAGCTGCGTATTCTGCCACCTTTGGGTCTGATCACATGGCCGTCAGAGGGTGGGGCCTTGGAGGCTTTCACTTTTGGCTGCAGCATTGTAGAGGCACAGCGAAAATTATGTGCAGCTAAGGGTGCATGAGACCATCTAGCCACATGCTGGGAGCTAACACAGGAAAGCTATTCCCACGGCTCTTCCAGATGCACAGGGTTAGCAGAGGCTGGTTATATATGTGCGATAGCTTGGGGCTTACTCACTAAATTATCCACTTCATTACAGGCATTTTATTTATATAAAGGCTCCCTACTTTTTGGACATATTGACAAGCTGTGCCCCCAGAATCAGCTGCCAGCAGACAAGAGGGGACGGCTTCCCCTTCCTTCCCATGGCAGGTGTTGAGGGGACCTACTGATTGGCCCAGTGGCAGTTTAAACCTGCCAATCCAGGTCCCTGATATGGTTGCAGGGGGGAGGGCCTCTAGGCAGACCAGAAGGCAGAGGTTTTCAATCTGGTCCATCTTCTGTTGTTTATTGGGCTGCCGCTGAAGCCTCTTGGCAGTTGGCATTTTAAGTCACAGCTTTTCAAGGCAGTTTGGACATCAGGCCAGATCCAGTTTTGGGGAGAGGCTGAGTCTGCAGGCCTGCCTTCAGTCTGGGGACCCTGATAAGGGGTCTCAGGGTGGAGGGTAGTGACATGCCCAGTTCAGGGGCTATCACAGGGCCCTCACCCTCAGATGGTAAGTGAACAACGGAGAGTCTTGCACCCATGTGGATCCTCAAGGATTGCTATCCCATGTGGCACCCCCAGCAGGTGGGCTGGGGGGACAGTTTGTGTCGTCGGCCAACAGGTGGGTTGCCTGATTGCCCCATCCATGCCCCATGATGCACCAATGCTCCTGTGATTGTTTTTCCAATAAAATCTGTAGTCTCCTTTTCTCCAGTTATATGTGTGTGGCTTCATTATTCCCCTTTGGACCCTCCCTCCCTCCCTCCCTCGCCCCTAGGATTGCACTTGCATTTGCATGACTGTCAACCGACTACGTCTGAGTTTTGGATGTTTATTTTGGCTGGGTTAACATACGTGCCACTGGACCTCGAGCTTTGTTCTCACATCAGTTTGTTAGCTGTTGCGTTCGTATGCTGATTTGCTGCCATTCATTGATCTTACTGGCCACCTTGATACAATCTCAGCTTTGCTTATACATCATAGCTCTGACTGCCCCCCCCCTTGCTGTACGTAGGGCTTGAGGAAATGCTGTTTCAGTCTGTATATGAGGAAGCGTGCTTGCGCACGAAAACTTATAGTTTGAATAAAACTTTGGTGGTCTTAAAAGTGCCACTGGACTCAAACGTTATTCTCCTGCTTCAGACCAACACAGCTACCCATCTGAATATATATAATCAAGTTAAGCTAATACCCAAATACAGTGGGAATGGAAGAACTCTTATCTTGCAGGCCGAACATTGGTACAATCTATAATGGAAACATTTGCTTGCATATTGGAGGGATCCACAAGCAGATCACATCACAACTTAAGACAGGTTGCAGGAGCAGCACCATCGCCTCATCACCCCATTTCTTTTCATTGCTGTTTCTTCTTGCTTAGAGAAAGTACTGGGTGTGTCACATGTGGGTGTACGATAATGTCCTGAGAAACTTGTTGCAGAAGTTTGCTTCTCACTTGTGCCCAGAGACTGAGATATTGCATAATAATAGCGGAGACTAATTATGGTCATGCAGTGAAAACAAAAGAATTCCTAGGAACTGCATAAGTTCCAATGAAACCCATAACAGGCAATTGCATTTGCTCCACCAGCCTTGTTACCTGAAATCTTCTGTGGCACACACTCAGTTCAGACCGGTGGAATTGATTAGGCATCAGTGTTCCTTGGAAGAAACTGAGAATGCGACCTAGTTGGTAACGTCAACCCTCTACCCTATAAGCTGGTCTGAGTTTTCAACATTATTTAGAAGCATTTGGTCTTCATTTCACAGAAGGTAACTTCTCACTCTGTTAGCTGGTCGGCCAAGCACAGACACTTTATTTATTTACTTTGTTTATAACTCGCCTTTCTCCCTGCTGGGGAGCCAACAAGTAATTGAATTGTACCATTTACTGCCAATGGACGTAATAACGACCATGAGCATAGATCACTTTAAAAGTGGATTAGACAGGTTCATGGAGCTATGGTTACCAGCTGTGATGACTAGAGGGATCCTCTACATCAAATGGCAGTAAAGTCCCTGAACATCAATGGAAAGAGGCGACATCAGGAAAGGCATTGGCCCCTGTGCTATTTGTTGACCATTCAGGGTAAATGGTTGGTTATTGTGTAAAACAGGATGCTGGTCTGATCCAGCAGGGCACTCATTGTGTTCTCATGCCTCTTTCAAAGAATGGAGAGGATGTTTCTCCTATCACCTTCCAGACCTAACAAGATGTGTTTTGAATTATGTTTGTAAGCTGCTTTGAAGACCTAAATTTGCAGATAAAAAGGATACATGTAACATTCCTCTTTGGCTGCATATTGCAAAGGTCAGTCACAAGCCATGGGCCAGAGAAGCTTGTCCACCATGACAGATATTCTCAGGGATGGGCCTTTGAGAACACTTGGAGGAATCCCAGGGTTCCTTCCTCCGGACACAGTTTAAAAACCACTGTGGCACAGAAACAGAGAGCCAGCGTGGTGTAGTGGCTAGAGTGTTGGAGCAGGATCTGGGAAACCCAGGTTCAAATCTCCATTTGCCATGGAAGTTTGCTGGATGACCTTGGGCCAGTCACACACTCTCAGTCTAATCTACCTCACATGGTTGTTGCAAGGATAAAATGGAGGACAGGAGAATGATCTAAGCCGCTTTGGCTCCTCAGCAGGGAGAAAGGTGAGTTATAAACAAAGTAAATAAATAAATAGAGTGTCTGTGCTTGGCTGACCAGCTAACAGAGTGAGAAGTTACCTTCTGGGAAATGAAGACTAAATGCTTCTAAATAATGTTGAAAACTCAGACCAGCTTATCGGGCAGAGGGTTAAACAGTCCTATGAAGCAGGCAGTCAGGCCATTAGTAGCCCCACATCACTCATGAGCTTCATGACTGAATGAGGATTTCAATTGAGATTTTCTTCCAAGCCAATGTCTTACTGTACTGCAACAGCACTCAGTGAGGGCATCAGACCACAGATTGAGCTGCTTGTCTGTATAGCAGACTCTCAAGTGGACGGAAGCCATCATGACCTGTTCCTTCTATGCCTGCAGAAAAGGTGCGAGGGAAGCGTGTCCTGGTGACGGGGTCAAGCTCGGGGATTGGGGAGCAAATCGCTTACGAGTTTGCACGGATGGGGGCCAACATAGTGGTCACGGCAAGGAGGGAGAACATGCTCAAGAAGGTAAGTTGTGAATCCACTGATTAAAAATTTCAGAGATTCCCAAGCATCTCCAGAGATTCCCTAACTTAACCCTACCATATGCACGCACACACACACGGAGCTAAAATATTCCTTCTCTCCCCTCCCCCAACCAGTATCCCCTGCAATCTTCCACTTCTTTACTTAGGACTGCCAAAATAGCTTCACATTGTGATTATCCAGCAAACCTATATTTCAGTTCTTTTCCTCTCCAGGTGGTCCAGAAGTGTCTGGAACTGGGGGCCAGCTCTGCAGGGTACGTTGCTGCTGACATGAGTAATTTGACATCTGCCCAGGAGGTCATTGAAGAAACCAAGAGCAAACTGGGTAAATGCTGAAGCCTTTCCATTCCTGCTTAGAGAGGTGCCCCCAAGATAAGGCTGAAGACCACCAATACCTCCTGCAACACAAACAAACAAACAACAAGCAAATCTTTGACCTCTTTGTCCCATCCTCTTCCTCTAAAGAATAACAAGCGGGTTTGGCATAATCTTTCTTTTCTGCATTGGGACTTTGTCCTGTCTTGTCTGGTGCACCTTTGCTTTACACTGGGCAGGAAGGGACTGAAGTGCCCTTTCCCCCAGAAATGCATTGCCAAGGGAGGGTTCTTGTGGCATATTGGCTAGTGGCACCACCTCCTTCCTCCTCTAATGATCTTGCTTACTTAGCAGATCCAGCTGGATAGTTGCACTGATCCCTAGTCTACTGTTTACCTTTACTTTTTTCTGCTGCCACCACTCAGAGAGCTTTTCTCTAAACTGCGTTTTTCACAGAATCAAACTACATGTTACACTTTCCACACGCAGAGTAGCAGGGAGAGACGTGTGCTTGCATGTCTCATTAGACCTAAACCTGCTGCCACTGTTGAAACTAAACAGCATCAGTTAGTAGCTGACAGGAATGAAATGCCACCCCACCAGGCTCATTCTCCTCGAGCAGCCAAGTCCCCACTGTGAGTAGAGACGTGGCTGAGAGAGGGAAGGCAGATGCTCAGCTCACCCTGAAAGCTGTGCCATCACACAGCAGGGCAGGAGACTAGAGGAAGACAGTGGTGGTGGCACCAGCAGAGGAGGACGGCAAGATGGCACCCAGTAGACTTTCCCAAGCACATCGTCCTCCACCACCAATTGCCCCTTGTTGCCTGGTTCCCATGAGACTGGCCATATCTGACATGGAAGGGTCTCAATCTGACCCACTAGTGAAGGCAACACCACCACAGGCTCCCTGCTGTTGACTCTCCCCACCTTTGTACCCCTTCCCTAATCTGGCCTGTCTAAAAACCCAAGTGTCAGGCTTGATAGGGAACAAATTCTAGCCTTCTCTAACAGCCTGCTGAGTTTCAGGTCCCCTTGACTTCATGCCTCCCTTCCAGCTTCCTTGTCCATCTGTTCACCCTTCTGTTTGCTGCTGCCTTATATCTCTGTTCCAGCCTTCTTTGGAAAAAAACTGCCCAGCCCATGTCTCCTGCCTCCTCCATGTGGAACTTCCAGTGACAAGTTTATGTTCCCTACTTCATTCTGCTTTGACCCTCCTGGGATCAGCTCCGTTCTCCATTCCAGATATTGTTCTAATCCTTTGAAGATCTGTAATTCCATCCCTCCACATTCTTCTCCTCAGTACTGCCAGGTGTTCTTTACAGGGCCAGTCAATATTGGCAAATAAATAGCTATCTAGTTGTGAGCATCCCATTTTTTTTACTATGTAGGGACAAATGTTTTACCTGTGAAGTGTAAGGACAGGGCTCAGCTAAAGGAGATTTAAAGATATGGCGTGCAGCTTGATATCAATAGAAAATGTGATCTGTCCATACTAGTCCAAGAGCTGTTGCAGATCTTGCTTCCTCTGTGTGTTTTTTCTTTCAGGAGGCCTTGACTACCTAGTACTGAACCATGCTGGAGGAGATATTGGGTTTCATCGATTCAAAGGAAATATGGAAATTGTAAAGAGCTCCATGACTATCAACTTCCTCAGCTATGTCCAGCTAACGTCTTCAGCACTACATATGTTGCAAGAGTCTGAAGGGAGCATCATTGTTGTATCTTCCATGAGTGGTAGGGGAGGAAATGTCTTTAATGCCATTCACTTCCTTATTAAGCCAACAGCTTGGCATTGCCAACAAGCTGGAACCTCTGTCACTTTCAACTTCAGCTTTTGTAAGAGCTTCATGGATGAGTGAGGTCCACCTAGTCCAGCATACTGTTTCTAGCAATAGCATCCAAATGTCTTTGGGAGCTCACAACCTGGGCATGAAAGCAGTGGTGCTCTACCGTTTGCTTTCTCCAGCATCTGGTCAATTTCTGAACGTGGAAGTTCTGTTATGCTGTAATAGACCTATCCTTAGATGTGTCAAATTTTTAAAGGCCATCACCATCCTCAGCAGAGCGGTCAAACCAGCCCCTCTCCCCAGTAGTCTACTTTCCATAGTGGATTCAAGCTGAATGTCTATACAGGAACTATCTTTAATATCATAAGTCACCATCTTCAATAAATGAGGCTATAAAGCTCTCATTTCCAAAGAGAGAGATCCCACAACCTTCCAGACTAATGTTCTCTATCTTTCTCAGGCCGTATTGGGTCCCCATTCATCACTGAGTACTCTGCTGCCAAATTTGCACTAGAAGGCTTCTACAGTGGACTCCGCAGTGAGATGCGTCTTCAGAAGATCAATCTGGCCGTCACAGTTGCTGTTTTGGGTTACATTGACACAGGTAAGCCTCACTTGAGCTTCTCTTCCATGGCCACCTGATCCTCCATCCTCCATCTCTGTGGATTTGACATCAAGCTCATACTGTTTCCTGTAGAGACTGCCTTGAGAGAAGTCGGCAACAAAATGACCCTGGTACCAAGTTCCAAAGAAGAGTGTGCCCAGAAGATAGTGCAGGGAGGTGTGTTGAGACATCGGGAAGTTATCTATCCTTATTGGAGCCAGAAGTTTGTCTTGTTGCTCAGAGACTGGATGCCAGACATGGTGGACCAACTAACTGGAAAAAGTTACAACGTGGAAAATATCTCTTAAAAGGATTTGTACATACATAGCATGGACCCCCTTAGTATTGTATTGCTGTCTTACAATTTTCTCTGGTTTGCTCTCTACTCAAAACCCATGTACAATTTATTTCACATAAATATGACAGCCAGTTTGGTTTAGTGGTTAGGAGCATAGACTCTAATCTGGAGAACCGGGTTTGATTCCCCTCTCCTCCACATGCAGCTGCTGAGTGACCTTGGGTCAGTCACAGTTCTCTTAGAGCTGTTCTCTCAAGAGCAGTTCTCAAAGAGCTCTCTCAGCCCCAACTAACCTCACCGGGTGGATTTTGTGGGGAGAGGAAGGGAAGGAGATAGTAAGCCACGCTGAGAATCTGAGTGAAGGGCAGGATATAAATCCAATCTCCTCCTCTCCTCTCCTCCATTCATTCTATCATTGGTGCAAAAGTAGTAATTATAAGAGGAGATGTTACTTTGTATTTGCTTGAAGTCAGTTCAGTGTCAGGAAACATGAGAGGTGCCAAGCAGAATCATCGTCACCCCAGCAGCACTGCAGCTATATTGTCTTGTGTAGTGCAACCCCAGAGCAGGCTAACTGGGCACAGACCACATGGAGGCAACAGTCAGAATTAGAAAGTGCTGAGCCCGCAGCTGAAGCGCTATCTGACAGAGCTCCCCCTCAAAAACCCCTTCAGGAACCCTTTAACTTAAAGGTCAGGTACGACAGGACATGGTCGAAGTGGCTCTGGAATCATTGTCCTGCCCATACTAACTAGCAAACCCTCTGTTCTCCGTAACGAGTGACACCCGGCAAGACTGGAACCCAAGACAGTGAAGCAGATAGTCTTCCTCCATGCTGGTTCTTTGAAGCTTTCTGTAAAGGTCCAGCTCTGCTGCTCAGTACAGCCGTTGGGCTTTTTGTCAAGGACCAAGCAGGTAGGCTATGGGTCGTTGTGTCAGGACTTAGTACATGCCAAGTGTGCTATGCCACAGGGCTTTCTCTGGGGTGGTGCTGGGTTTTCATGGGCCCTGGGCCTTTCCCTTTTGGTACAGCCCCTTTTCCCTCTAACAATAGTCCCTCCCATTTGGCCCTTCTCCTTTGACTCTGTCCTTTCTCCTGTAACCACACCCTTTTCCATTTCAGTTTGCATACTCTAATAAAGAGAACTCATACAGAATTTTGCTTTCTTGGTTGCATGAAAGCAACACAGAAAGATCGTCACCTTGTGGATGCATGGTGAAATGCTTAACTTTTGCTGGAAAAGTCCTTTACTATATTACTACACTGTACAGTTAACAGAGAAAAAGAACTATTTTTTCCAGGTGGGTCCCACAATTCATCAAGTGCAATATGTTTAAAATTCCACAGAAACAATCCAAGACACACAAGGAAAAAAAGAACTTTTTGTTCCGCTATCACTTCCCATCCTGATTCATAACTTAGATTCATAAGACATTTACAATGGAGAAATATTTTCCACCACTCTTTATGTTAAAGTTGGCTATTACTTTTCACTGTCAGGGCCAGTGCCTGTTTTTTTTGCACAGTAGGCAAGGCTACCTTCTGGCACCCCCCTGCCCCCTGCGCCCACCAATTTTCAAACATAAATGTATTTTAGGAAGAATGAAAAACACAAAATTTGAAATTGCTAATTTATTTTCTCTTTTTTTTAATTGTGAGAACAAGTAATACAATTTCTGATTTTCTTTCTCAGAAAAACACAGATTGCAAAGCATTTTGAAAAATCCTGTTAATTGTGATGTTGAAATTTAAGTCTCTTTAATGTTTCCATTTCAGGCACATCAGAATCTCATTTTGCATGCCTTTTCTTTTGCAAATGTTGTCACCAAATCCTTCAGGGCAAGCGCTGATGCTTCAGCATGTTTGAGTTTGAAATAGTTGCCAAACCAAGTACTTTTGCAGTATTGTCAAGTGTATGTGTGTTTTTATAAGTTTGAGTTTTGAGCTGTGTTCACCACTTGCCACTGACACTGGAAGTGCGAGAAGGATCCTTAGAGCAAGAGAAACATTAGGCACACTATCCTGGAGTTTTTGTTGAAGTATGAAGAGAAGTACTCTTTGTGGTGGCATAGACCTCTGAATGCCAGTGCCAGAAGGCAACATCAGGGGAAGGCCTTGGCCTCTGTACTCTGTTTACTGGCCTCCTCCAGAGCAACTGGTTGGCCATGCTGGACTAGATGGACCACTGGTCCTATTCAGCAGGGACCTTTCAATTGCTTCTCAAGACCCTTTGAATTAATTCTTGGGGGGGGCAGCCACTTGCCTGCTCACCTCTGGTAAGTTAACAATTGCTTCCAGGCAACAGGTACAGTTCTGGTCACCACACCATAAAAAGGATATTACAGCTTTGGAAAAAGTGCAGAAAAGGGCAACTAGAATGATAGAAGGGTTGGAACACTTTCCCTATGAAGAAAGGTTAAAGCGCTTGGAGCTCTTTAGCTTGGAGAAATGACGGCTGAGGGGTGACATGATTGAGGTTTAGAAGATTACAAGTGGAGACCCGCAAGAAACTCTGTGGCATTATACCCTGCTGAGGCCTCTCCCTTCCCAAACCCAGCCCTCCTTAGAGTCTACCACAAAATCTCTAGGAATCCCCCAGCCTGACACTGGCAACTCTTGTGAGGCCTGGCCCCAAGGCTCCCTCCCTCCCTCCCTGAAAGGCCAAAATAGGCCTGGAAAGGGCCCTTCCCCCACCCTTTTACCGACGAAGCAAATTAGACCCCCCCCCCCGGTAATATTCTAATCTCTCACCGTTGATGCCTGAAGCAGATCCCTGCAGAGGCCATTTCAAAAGGTTTGGGGGGAATTCAACCTTCCCTGAAGAGATTTTTTTAGTTTTTGGATTTTTCTACAAACCCTGGAAGTCTACTGACTACGTAGGAAAAGCTGATGGGGGAGAGTGAGTCCCCTGTTGGTGGGAATAGGTATCTGCACATTTTGGCAATTAATTTCAACCCTTTGGTTCTCATCCGACCTTCTGGGGCCACAGAAAACAACTCCGCATCATCAAGTTAACAACGGTATATGGCAGGTGTTAGGGTTTAAGCTGTCACTGGATTTTTGTTCTATAAAAGACACACAATTATTTCACAGCAGGGACATTACGTTTATACCTATGAGTTGAACCCTGGGAAGCCCTCAGGCTTCAGTATCTGCCCTACTTCACCACCTGTGGCTCTGGGCTTCCAGCAACTGTTGGACTTAGTGGGTCCTTTCTTGGATGCCAATCAGCTCCCCATTCCCCATACAATATGCATTAATGCTCCAATATTTCTCCATCCTGTCACTCTGGTTCCAACCCACAAAATAACTTGCCACTCTTTGTATGAGGTCTACTCTCTTTATTTAGGCTCATGTCTGCCCATTCAGCTATAACTTGTGGCTTTCTTTCAAAATCTAGTATACCGTGGCTGTGGTATACCTTGAGGCTCAGTGTGAGGCCACAGTTCTACTTGCCAGGTTATATCCTGGAGCTTCCTCTCTACAGTCAGTGGAAGGGAAGTGGAACAACCTGGGTAAACCCAGAAGAAAACATCTGTAGCAGCAAGAATGCTGAGGTTACCCCAATGCTGTGGCTTGAGAAAGAGAAACCTCAGCTGTCTCATGAGGGTTTTACAAGAAAGGGACTCTTAGGGCCAGTGCAGGAAGAACTGTGGAGGAATGGCTGGTGACATGAATCGGGCTGCAGCCATTCACCACCTGAAAAGAAGAAAAGGACCTGAGTGTCTACAGTTGCCTCTGAGGCAACGTGAGATGGCAGTCTGGCTGCGAGTGACAGGGAAGGTCACTGCAAATCATCCACTTTAGAATTTTTATTATATTTTCATTCATTGATCTCTTTATGGTTTGGTTTATTTGTAAGCCACCTCAAGGGCAAAATTTGGCTGAAGGCTAAATGGACACTTGCATTTTCTTCACCACGTGGTTCAATGCAGGCCAAGGATGCTTTCTGTTCATAAAAGAGAAACTGTTTGCTACACTACACGCACTGGTTATGTTTGATCTTTGCTTCTACTGATGGGTGTAATTCTTTCTAATTTCGTAATTTTTAAAACACTTCTGAAAAATGAATAAACACTAGGATTGATCTTTCTTGGTGTAAACTGGCTGGTGCTTATATCCGCACAAATAATTGTAAAAAACGAAAACCCAAGAGTACTTCAAGGCACACTCCCTAACCAGTAAAAATGACTCCGCTCTGTCAACACTTTCCAAGCACTAACCTGGCTGGCTTTTTTCTGTAGCCCACAGTTGGAGGCACCAACACCAGAGTCTCCACACTAGAGTATGCAGTGACCTTTAATTCACAGGACCTTCCCATACATGAAAAGAAATTTAGGGCTCCGTAAAGTGGGAACCGGGGCCCAGGTTTTCATTATCCTTCTCGTCATCTTTGATGTCTCTGAACTTGGCCAGTATAGGAGTGTTGAAAATTGAGCCACTGCTGGATGGGCCAGCACTTTGGGAAGATGAAGTAGGGCTGTTGATGGGAGTCCTAGAATGAGAAAATATTCCTGGTAAGGATTTCCAAGTGCCTCCTATCTACACAACAAACAGAACAGGTAAATAATAATTCCATTGACTTGGAATTCTGTGACTTGTGATTTTGCAACAGGGACTAATGATCTCAACAGAGAATTACCAGCCCTCTTGCCAAATACGATTGCCAGGTTCTTTTGCAGGAAACTGTGATAGTTAATATTACGGCTGAGCCAAACCGGGAAACATAGCTTGTTAAACAGTTGTTCTCCAACTTTTGTATCTCACATCCCATACCAACCACTCTGTCAAAGAACCTGTGGCCTACCATGATAGAAACAAAAAGGCCACTTTTTCTTAAAACAGGCTTTCTGTTATTAATATGTTCACTCACAGATAGGCATGGGAAATGAGGGAAAGTGAATTCTTAGTAACTGCTGACCCATCAGACTATTTCTGTGTCCCACTGGTGGGACACGTACCACTTAGTTAAGAACTTGGTCCTATGTGAAGTGCAACCCACCCCTTTTTGTTCACCATTTGGGAGGATTCAAAGGGGGCCCATAACAACACATTCAGGCAGCCATATTCCTACTGACACATGCTTCTCCACATCATCAGTTCCCACCCAAAAGAAAAACATCCTCCCAAGCAGATCTTGGCCATCAGCAGTGGTGGCAATCCCATCTCTTAAAGTAGCCACACATCCAGAAATAGCCTCATCACAGACCTAGTCAGATGTTACACTGGCAAATGCCCTCACTGGGCATTTGTTCTCAATGACATCACCAATGGTTACAATTCTCACACTCTAGGTTTGTATAGCAGGACAGCATCCTGCCCATGATCCTCCTAGTGCATGCAGTCACCCTTTTGTGTGAACAGGGCAACACAGGTATTTTCCTACCCCCCAAAATCTGGGTTTCTGATCACATGCACCAAAGTTGAAAAATACACAAGTTGCCCTATTTTCACAAACCGGTGACAGTGAGTATTAAGAGGATTGCACATAGTATAGTCCCTGTAGGTGAAGATGGGTCACCAAAACCATAATGACCAACAGGGATATAGTCAAGTGTCATTAGCTACAGGATAACTTCACTGTTTCCAGAAAGGGAAGACCAATGGGAGGTGTAGATGCTAATGCAACAGCCAACTTGGTGCAAAAGAAGTGAGTTTGGCAGCCATTTATTCCCCTCGCCCCCCAGAATGGTCTTGCTGCCTAAGGCAAAAAAAGATAAATGAAGGCGGCAGCAAACAGTTCCCAAGACCTCAGTCTCCTCTTAGTGCTAATGTGGCTGTGAAAGTGAGATATGTAAAACTACTGCCCACCATCACCCCCTTGTCACAGTGTGGTATGAAACCACTCTGGGTTTCAGTCACAGTCTGTTGGATGTAATGATGAGAATTCTGGACTAGGACTGGGGAGACCCATAAGAACATAAGAGAAGCCAGTGTTGAATCAGGCCAGTGGCCCATCTAGTCCAACACTCTGTCACACAGTGGCCAAAAATACCAGGTGCCATCAGGAGGTCCAGCAGTGGGGCCAGGATACTAAAAGCCCTCCCACTGCTGCCCCCTCCAGCACCAAGAATAGAGTGCATCATTTGCCCCAGCCTGAGAGTTCTTATCTATACCTTGCGGCTAATAGCCACTGATGGACCTCTGCTCCATATGTTTATCTAATTCCCTCTTGAAACTGTCCATGCTTGTAGCTGCCACCACCTCCTGTGGCAGTGAATTCCATGTGTTAATCACTCTTTGGATGAAGCAGTACTTCCTTTTATCTGTTCTAACCCAACTGCTCAGCAATTTCATTGAGTGCCCACCCAAGTTCACGTCTTCACTATATCTCAGCCTAGCCTACCTCACAAGATTGTTAAGAGAAGAAAATCACAGATATCCTGAAACCCTTGGAGAAGATAAAAATGTGATGGGAAAAAATTAGTGGAGAACAGCTCTGCATGATGCCCTAAGCTTCTTGGAGGGTTGGGATATAAATACAAACTTGTGTAGCATTGCTTTACAATCTGTGCAGCAGGGACCACAAATCCTGCTTGCTTCTTTTTAGAGTATGACTAAGCTTATAGAAGAGAACCCACAGTTCTCTCCTGCTTGCATTGCTGTTTCAGTCAGAATGTGGGCAACCTTGAAAAGGACCTGTACCTTGGGAAACTGGAGTATTTCAGTCTACAGAAGGAGTTGCTACCGAGGTACGGAGGACGGAAGCCACCAGGGTTCAGCATTAAGGGCCGCAGGTCGATGATGCTGTTGAAAGACAGAAATATTAAGCATAGCTATACCACAGGCTTAAACTCTCTCATCCAGGAAACCCTGGGAGGTTTAGTTCTATGAAGTGGGACTGAGGATATCTGAGAGAAATCCGGACTTTTTTTTAGTGTAGATATATGTAGCATAATTTCAGTCCACAACAAGACCGACCTTGACTGGCATAGGATTACCTCAACTCCATCGACAAAGTCACAATTGTAGTTCAAAGAAGGGATCTATGTGTCTCATCACTTATGACCCCTTCTTTCTGTCTCCAGTCAAGCTAGGTTCTCTGAGTCCCTGGCTCTTCATCACGTATTTAAGTATTCAAAGTATATCCTGTGTTCTGAATGTCAGACTACCCCCCTCCCCTCTTGGCCTAAATGTACAATAATGCCCATGTGAGGTTTTTTGGCGGGTTTTGTGTGTGTGTATGCGCACGCACACTTGCATGCCTGGATGTCATGGTGACTTCTGGCAACCCCTACTGTGGTTTGAACATTTTCAGAGAGGTGGCTTGATTGCCTGCCACTTGCCTGGGGCATCCAGGTTTGGGCAATAATGCCAGTGTTGTTTGGTGGCTAAAATCTCTGACTAGGACCTGGGAGATTCAAGGTTCAGATCCTCACTCTATTATGGAAGCTTGCTGGATGTCCTTGAGCCAGTCACAATCTCTCAGCCTAACCTATATTACAGGGCTGTGAGGATAGAATGGAGCAGAGGAGAACAATGTAAGCTCCAGTGGGGAGAAATGGGAGTACAAGTAAATAAATTAAGACAAACAAATCAACCAGTTTAAAAGTAGGAGAGGACAGTAGTGCCTACCACTGCAGTCTGTAACATTTAAGGTCACCAAAGCTGGCCTTTCATCAAAGACAAAATGCCCCCAAAAGCTTATTCCACAACTATAAAATCCAGAACTGTGGAAAAACCTAATTACCAAATGACAGTAACTCCATTATTGACGTCTATATTGCTGTTTCCACTTTACTGAACTAGCTATTTCTACTTCTCTCTGCTTTCTCAAGCCATAATTGGTATCCTACATTGGACTGTCCCTCTAACATATCCTACAACATATATCCAAGTCCCAGGAGAATGGCTGGGGCATGACCCAATGGAAACAAAATTCAGACCTGCCACTAATCGTATATCAGACAGGCTTAGATTCATATCTCTTCTCTTCCCCTCAGCAGAGCAACAACATCTCTTCAATGGATGAGGCCTAGCTCATGTTAGAACATCAGCCGTAGCAACAGTTCTTTAAAGCTTTCAGTGCTCAAAGTCCTTAGAAGTCCTTTACATAGTAATCCATATGACAGCCTGTGAGGTAGGCCAGTATTACTAGCCCATATTGAGGATGGGGGGAGGGGAGCATGAGAGAGCATGAGAGAGAGTCTTGCCAAAGGCCACCCAGTACATTGGTGGCAGAAGTAAATTTTAACAGGTCTCTCAAGTCACAACTCATTTTCTTAGCCACAGTGTTATGCCTACTTTATTTTTATTAAAATTCATTTTATCTTGCTTTTCCAACCAAAGTCATACACATAGCCCACCAGCTGAGGCCGTTCCCTCTTCCTTCCAGTTCTCCTTCCCTCTTGAGTAGGCTGGCTGCTGCTGATCCATATCATTTGGTTCCGCTCAGCTTGCCCCTGCAAACCTGCCAATTCTTTGCTCTCCTGACAGCTGAAGGTAGGGTTGGCAACTCTGAGTTGGGAAATACCTGGAGATTTTGGGGTGGAGTCTGGGCAGGGGAGGGACCTCAGCAGGCTACAATGCCATAGAGGCCACCCTCCAAAGCAGCCATTTTCTCCAGGGAAATTGATCTCTGTAGTCTGAAGATCAGTTGTAATAGTGGAAGATCTCTAGGTCCCAGCTGGGGGTTGGCTTTCAGTGAAAAATTAAAGAGATGCTTATTGGAGAGCTCCCCTCTGCCCCATCAGACTTTGGGTTTCCACCCATAACTTTCCCGTTTTCTAGTCAATTTGGGCTTTCCCTCCCCCATTGGTCTCAATCACCTCTCACCTCTTCTGATTGACTGTAGACATGCCAGCCCAGAGCTGCTTCAAGTCCGTGTTGGAACCCAGGGATCTCTCCATCTATTGGGGTGAAAATTAAAAGCCTATCATGCCCTGAAAGCAACAATCCTTCCACAACAAAGTCACTATTGGTGGGGCACAACACACCCTGTCACAGTACTTGCCAGGATGGTGGCAGCGGGAGCAAATGAGAGCCTCCTGCTCTTCTAGACAGTCCAACCCCTGTTTACTTTCACAGCAGAGAAAAAATGGAACAGGGATGATGGGAAGGCATCCACTGGACCAGTGAGTCATCTGTCTAGGGTGGGCCTTTTGATTCCCACTCTGCTGTTCATTAGCCACAGTTCTGCTGATCTGGGGAAAGCAGGAGTATTTCCCGAGCGGCCCTGGATGTGTTCTCATTTCCCCTTCCAGCTGGGAAAGAGTTCTGTCCCATACAGCCACCTCTTCCTTCCCACTGTTGAAACTGCCAGTCCAGCACAGGCCGCCATCGTGTTTCTGAGTGCTGCGTGCATTGGGGCTGCTCAAATAATACATTTTGAGGCTCACCCATAAAACATTTCATGTGGACATATAAAAATGAATGGTACGGCACATAGACCTGCCGTTCGAATACTCTCTACAAATCTACTTGCCACAGAGCTGGAATTAGTTGCCGCTTCCTAGCAAGCAGAACATCCTTTAATCACAAGAGACGCTGAGGCTCAGTGCAGAAACAAACTTTGGCAGTAAACAACCACTGCCCCCCCTCTCTCTGTGCACAAGTGTTTGTAAATAGTCCATCCACACATTAAAGTCCTCGTGCTTGCTGGGGAACAACACGAGGACTTTGTATCATATGTGTGAAGGGAACCTGGTGCCATTTGTTACTACAGCACTCACAGATAAGCGGCTTGAGCTCCCCACAAACACACAGGTGCTGTTTTTGTGTCCTCAGCCCTCTCCATGGAGTCAGCATTGGCTCCATGGTGAAACTTACATGTAGCCAGCCATCTAAATGAAGTGACTTTTTACAGTGGAGCCAATAGCAGTTGCACCGTACCATGTTGTTCCCCAAGGATTGTATAATGCCTGGATGGAGCCTGAGGAAGAGACAAGAGCTCAGACGGCATGCAGGTCATGCACAGACCTTTCTCTCCAGCACCAATCTGTAGGCCCAACTCTTTAGCATCCACTTCACTACCCTACCGATAGTAGTCCTGGTAAGAGATCTAGCTGATAGTGGGATAACCTAAGGGAATAGGAATCAGAAGGTGCTGGGCCAAATCTAACCCTCTGAGGAACCAAGAAGGAACTAATAAGGGAAAGAACCTGGAAAGAGCCCTGCAGGCAATGCAACTTCAGCCTAAAGGATGTCTCTAAGACTGATTCAAAGGCCTGCAGAAAGGGGCTCAGCAGAAATTAGAAGCGCACACCTGCTTTGGGAAAGAACCAAAGATTTGGGGCATAGTTGCAACACGTGGGTCCAAAAGCCTGGTCTGGCTAGGGCTGAATCCTCCCAACAGAACATTCTTCCTAGTCCTCACCTCCAGCTGCTGCCATGGCACACTTTTGGTAGCTGAAAAGGAACAGTTGCAAGTGAGCCGTTTCACAAGGGATGCAGCCACAAATCCTGACTGGTTTCTGCTATGCACAGTACAAATGTACTTGTCTGGCTGAAGACACACCATGTTTGCTTTCCATCTCAGGGAGATACAGTGTATTGCCCAGTAACTACCAGCTCATGAATCACAGAATCACAGACTTGGAAGGGACCTCCAGGGTCATCTAGTCCAACCCCCTGCACCATGAAGGAAAGTCACAAATACCTCCCCCCACACACATGCTTCTGCAAGGGACATTTGCAGCCTGATCCCAACCATATTTACTTAGAAGAAAATCTTGCTGCTTTCAAACAGACTTGTGCCTATGCGATACTGTGCACACAGCCTTCAAGGATGTGATCTTGTCCTCGTAAGAGTCACTCCTCCGTAAGCAGCAATCATTCTGTTTACACAAAAGGCATAGGGACTGTAAAAGCAAAGGTTTGGGATTATGCTCCTTCACTGCATAAAAGCTCTCGCTCCAAACCAATCCATTTTGATTGTTATAGCAGCCGGAAAATATGCTTGCTTAGGAAATCTATCTATACCTCGTTTTCATCCAGCCCTTCCCTCAAGGAACTCAGGGCACAGGGTTGCCAACAAACCTGGAGGAAAATGGCCTGTCCCTTTAATACAGGCTCAATGTATGGAAATGTAGAAAAAAGAAAGAGTCCAGTAGCACCTTAAAGGCTAACAAAATATGTGGCAGGGTGTGAGATACTGAAGAAGTGAGCAGTGACGCACCAAAGCTCCTCCCCTGCCACATATTTTGTTAGTCTTTAAAGTTCTCCTGGACTCTTGCTCTTTTCTGCTGCTCCAGACAGACTAACATGGCTACCCATCTGGATCTTTCTGTATGGAAATAGGCAGACAAAACTTTTCATTATATTAGAACTAAATAACATCTCTTGGTAAACAACATCCTACGAAGCTTCTGTTAAAAGGACAGGATTTGTGAATGCCGCAGGGGGAAATTTCTCTATGCCTCAAGCATTAACATAAAAAATGCTACCTCCCCATAGGTACATTTTCAAGTAAAACAAAAAACGGAGGGCTTACTACCAGCGTAGTCACTGGCCTTCTGCATCTCACGCTTCAGCTGCTCTGCCTTTTCTCCCATCTCCATTTCCTCCATCAAGTTGCTGTAGTTCATGTCTCCCTGAAGCATGGCAAAGAACTTGGCCTAGAAAACAACAGCGGGAGGTGGAAGAGCTGCGCATGTGGCAAAATGAAGTAATAGGATCCCAAGGTGGCACAATGGACTGTCCCACTTGACGCTGAGGGCAGGAGACACCACTTATGAATGGTTCCCCAAAAAATCCCCTCCAAGAAGACAATTAGTTCCTCAGGGAAATGGTTCCAGCCAGGACTTCTCCCTGCTGTGCTAGATTTCTATTTGCAGGAAGGTTGTTTTTGTTTATTTAACTGTGGAGGGAGCATTACAAATGCTATGGAACAGTCCATTCAGGACTCTAACATTTCATACATAGGAAACATAGATCCAGATTTTTGTTGGATTCTCTTACGAATATCAGATGAGTCAGTTGACACGTTCTTAGATCAAAACAAGAGCTTAATCCCCAGCTGCAACTGACAGTGCCACCTTCGCACCCTAAGCCACCCATGCAATCCAAATGCCACAAGCACACAAGACACACAAGACTGTAAGAATCCTTTGGGCAATTGTTCCAAATAATCTAAGCAGGCAGGCTTGCTAGCCAGAGTGACACAGAGGCGGCTAGAATACTGAGCTTAGACTGGATCCCTGATTTATTTCTTTATATGACCCATGGTGCCACAGTGGAGAGATCTGGCCCATGCAGGGCTGCCAACCTTTTTACTGCCTTCTGCTTCTATGCCTTTCACAGCAGCTTCTCTTTCCATGCAAAATGTCACCAACTGATTCCTGCATACAAAGTGGCTGTATATAACCCAGGATTTGGAGGTCCCACTTTTGTGCTGATGAGGTCTCTTCATTGGTCATCTTGCTAAGCCCCAAGTCTTACCTTCAGATATTGTACCACACCAGCTTCTTCGTTCTCCATCTGCTTCCTCTTGCGCAGGATCCTCTCACAGATTCTGGGATTCCGCTCCATTTGGGTATAGAGATCCTGCAGAGATTTCTGCGTATAACTCAAAGACTGTTTCTCAAAGTCCTGGGGGGAGATCCGCTCACAGAAAGTTATGATGAGTGGATATTCGTTGTCAAATTCCTCCAGGGCCTCCATCCTACGTGCAGCAAGAAAAGTGAGTGAAGGGGGAGGAAAGGGAGCAGAATTACAGAACAGCCTATAATTCAGAAAATCCAAATTACCCCCCTTCAATTAACTAGCACAGGGCCTAATCAACAGGGAAGTCCTCTGATGCAAGCCTTACCGAATTTATGTATTCACTTAATTTCTAATCTACTTTTCTCACTGAGAATCAAAGAGGATTACCGAATTAGAAAATAATGCAACAAAGACCAGTAAACATACATATAACAAATAAAAGTGGGTTACAAAAGCAGAGAACACTGAAATAAAACAAGAGAATGCATCCAATAAATAATTTCATTTTAATGAACATTTCCATTTGTACTATCACCCTACACCCTTCATATAAATGCCCTTCTGAACAATTCATGTTTTGAGGAATGCTAAAAACATGGGAAGCTTTGTCAAGCAGGCCATTCCACCAGGTATGAGACTCCACAGAGAATGGTCAGGTACAGACAGCTGATGATCTTACCAATTTGCAGGGTTCGGTCCCATCCTGTTGCTTTCATAAATGATAATAAATGGTTCAGGACGTTTTGTGGAATTGCTAACACCACCTTTATACAATATGTGGTGGAAATGTGGAGCCAAAGAATACTGGGAAATGATTTTGGGAATTATTTCTCAAGGACTTACCCTTCTCCCTAGATGTTTTGGGTTGAATCATGTAGACTTCCTTTCTGAAGACGCTCAAGAATTTGTTCCAAATGCCATATCTTCTACAATATTAATTTTTACTAGATACTGGAAAAGGAACGTAACTCCAACTAAAAAGGAGTGGCTGGAGAAATTAAAGGAGTGTGTACAGTTGAGTGAACTAACCTACATGTTGCATGATAAGAGACTGGATAAGTTTGATAAATGGACAGTTATCTTGACTCACATGGTGAAATGAATTTAAAAACACCTTTACTATCTTTTGAGTCCAGTGGCACCTTTAAGACCAGCGAAGGTTTATTCAGGGTACGAGTTTTTGTGTGCAAAGCACATTTCTTCTGAAGTTGGTCTTCAAGGTGCCGGCTGGACTTAAAATTTGTTCTGCTGCTTCAGACCAACATGGCTACCCTACCTGGATCTACCTATACTATCTGTTTACAGAAATGGGAGATGAGTTTGTAAAGTTTGTGAGGGGGGAGGTTAATTGAATACATTTATTTAAACACACACACAAAGTCAGGATGGTGAAAACCAAAGTGGACTGTGAAGAGCTACAGGAGGATCTCTTTAAATCGGGTGAATGGGCAACTCTCCCTTTCCCCATACGACTAGAACTTGAGGTCATCCAATTAAGTTGTTGGAAAATAGATTCAGGACAGACAAAAGGAAATATTTCCTTACTCAATGAGCAATTAATCTATGGAATTCACTGCCAGTGGAAGTAGTGATGGCCATGAGCATAGACAGCTTTAAAAAGAGGTTAAACAGATTTATACCAATAGCTACTGGCCGTGGTGAGTAAAGGAGTCCTCCATATTCAGAGGCAGTAAACCTCTGAAATTCAATGCTAAGAGGCAACTTCAGGGGAAAGTCATGGCCTCTGTGCCCTGCATGTTTGAATCTCTGGGACAACTCATTGGCTGCTTTGTGAAACTGTATCCTGGGCTAGAGCAACTGTTGGTCTGATCTGGCAGGCTCTAGTTATGTTATGGAAAAGACAGGCTGCAGTCTCAAAGCACATTTTTACCACTCCCACTCAATGTAAATAGGAGTCATAAGAACATAAGAGAAGCCAATGTTGGATCAGGCCAATGGCCCATCCAGTCCAACACTCTGTCACACAGTAGCCAAAAATACCAGGTGTCATCAGGAGGTCCAGCAGTGGGGCCAGGACACTAGAAGCCCTCCCACTGTCCCCTCCCAAGCACCAAGAATACAGAGCATCACTTGCCCCAGACTGAGAGTTCCTATCTATATCCTGTGGCTAATAGCCACTGATGGACCTCTGCTCCATATGTTTATTTAATTCCCGCTTGCAGCCATCCATGCTTGTTGCCGCCGCCACCTCCTGTGGCGGTGAATTCCATGTGCTAATCACATCAGGACAGTATTCAGTAAAGTCTAGTGACAATTTAAAGACTAATGCAACTTTATTCCAGCATAAACCACTTTGTCGCAACGTGGGTTCTAGTCCACAAAAGCTTAATCTGGAATAAAATTTCATTCGTCTTTAACATGACACTTTTTAACACAGGGAGACTTACTTTGAGTATCCATAGGATCTAGTCACAAATCTGCTGAAAGTAAATGGAAGATCAGTAACTAGAGAGTTTTCAGCTTTATAACCCCGGGGCAATTTTTGAGGAAAGCCATGGCACTCAACTGGTACATATTGGCACTAACAGCATGGACCAGTTAGGATTGTAGAAAGGTGTGAGGAAATGGAATGTTTTGCTTAGTAATAGTCCCATAAGCAGCGGTATAGTAATTACCCCATAAATGGCCACTGCTGGGAAGCCAGTCTAGAAAGCTAACTGTTTCATCAGCAGCTGCTCTTCAAGGACTGTGTTTAGTATGGTATAAAAGAGGGGGCAGTGCTCTCTCCACTTGGCAACCACACCGTTTACCCTTCAGAATTTTTGCCTCTTGACAGCAAAGGCAGGAGGAGTTATTCTCATGACACATCAGGGCAGTGTTCAGTAAAGGAACGATTTAAGAGAAAGGTTCCTTTGAAATGGTTTAGAGTGCCCTTTGCTCAGAGCTGCCATCTCTGGAATGGGAAATACCTGGAGATTTTGGGGAGAGTGGGGTTTTGGGGAGGGGAGGGATTTCAGTGGGGTATAATGCTATAGAGTCCACCTTCCACAGTGGCCGTTTTCTCCAGGTGAACTGATTGCTTTTGCCCGGAGATAAGTTGTAATAGCAGGAGATCTCCAGCCACCGCCTGGAGGTTGTGGCAACCCAACTCAAAACTGAGCCTAGTAGCTGAATCTTCTAATCATCAAACATTGATAATCCCAGATCTACATCCCATGCGTGTGTGTTCCGGATCTAACTACTGGACACTATGCAAGTAGGAAAAGCCCCTGTACGCGTTCCATGCGCTCTCAACTCCGTCACTGAAAACACAACAGTCCCTGATGCTGAGTCGGAAATCAATCCCAGCAGCAAATGGAAGTATCACGAAGGTGTTCGGTGCTGCCCCCGGAAGTGGGCGGGGCTCGGAGGAGCTGAAGGGTGTGGCTTCTGCCCTAATCCCAGAGGAGAGTGGGGGTGTGGCTTACGTTTCCCTGGACTGTGCTGGTGGGCGAGTCCTTGCTTCGTGCCCGGCGCTGTTGTTTCGCGTGCCCACCTCCCTTTCCCGCTGCGCTGTAGGGCCACCCACATTGTGGCGTAAGCAAAAGCCGGAGCCCGGGGAGGGGGGAGGCTGGAGAAAGCGCTGTGGTCCTGGGGTTCTCCTTCTTGCCGTGGGATTCTTGTTCCGTACGGAGCGATTACAAGGGCGAGGGAGGTTTCCCGCCCCTCCCCCTGTTCCCCAAGCATTCGTGACAAGAGAATGGGGCAAAGCCGCGTCGCAGAGCTTTGCGACTCCGAAGCCTTCCCTCCGTTCTTTTCTGAACGCGCGCTGGAATGCAGTCCCTTGTGCCCTCTGTTTCCTGGGGAGAGCTGGGAGTTGTGGGAAGTAAGAGATGCTTTCATATGAAACCAGCGTTAAGACGGTGCTTCGCCATTTACCCACCCACGACCCAAAAAGGCAAAAAAAAGTTGACAAGTTTTGATGCCACATTTTATTACTCGGGCAACGAATCTGTTTAACTAGTTTCCCTTTTAGTCCGGGCCTCCTTTTTTGTTGTGTTTGTTCCTTGTTGCCCACAATGCTGCTGGGGTGACCCTGGCGGGGGGGCGCGCAGAAGGGCTTCTGCGTGGCTGAGACCGCCCCAGCTTCACTTGCAGTGTTCCTTAGTGTTCAAATTCTTGTACTTCGGGTTGTAGGGAGCCCCTGAGAAGCAGATGGCGGCTGTGCTATCGCAGGCACAGATGAATGCTTCACATTCATTGTTCTTTTCTGGAGGGAGAAGAAGAGATTAGAAACACAGATCGTGGGCCCTCCCCCTTTTAGAAAACCAGCCCTGCGCTGCGCACACCTCCCTTAGCATTTTAGAGCACACCCAGTAAACCTGGACATTCCGTGGCTGGCATTCTGTGACAGGCCACACCTGTTCACCTTCCCCAGGGCCTGTCAATTTTCTGTGTGAAGCATCAGACACGTTAAATCATTATTTATTAAAACATTTATATCCTGCCTTTCTTTGTGGTTCAAGGCAGCTTACAACAATAGTGATAAACATTTCCAGGAAAAAAATAGCAAACCCCAAATCTCTTCCCCCCCCCCCAAAAAAAAGGTGCCTGCCACTCAATCCCCCTCAAAAGCTCTGCCAAACAAGCAAGTCTTGGAGCTCCTCCTGAAGATCTCCAAGGCGGGCTCGCTGGATATCTTCAGAGAGCCAGTGCTACAGAGTAGGAGCCCCGAAGGAAAGGCCTGGGCTCTGGCTGATGCCATAGGGGCCACCCTAAGTGGTAGGCCAGCCAACAGATGGCTGCCTGAGGCCTGTAGTTGGCGCACAGGGACATGTGGAAGGAGATGGTCCTTCAAATATGTGGGCCCCAGGCTGTGAAGGGCTTTAAAGGTCCCAGGCAGGTTTCCTAAACATCCTTAGCAGCAGCCAGTATAAGTGCATGAGTTGGGAAGCCAGAAGTACAGAGAGGCACCTCTTGGATCCTGCAGGGTATAATTCAAACAGTGCCTGCCCATGAGGAATGCTTATGTTCTGTGTGCTTCAGGCAGCCCTGCCTCATCCCCTCCCCCAAAAGCTGAAGGAAAGACATAGAGCACCGCTTCATACTGATTGAGACCATTTTGGCTCCCACTGAAGAGTGGTGCTGTGTTCTGCAGCCAGCGGCATCTGGGACCCCTTTCCAACCCTGAAACCTAAGATTCTTTAACTGATTGAACCTGGATCCTTTGTGTACAAAGCATGCATGTGTTGTGTTATGGAGCTGAGTGAGCGATGGGGTTCCCACTGCAGCTAAGCATAGCATGGAGGTGTATTTACCACTGCAAGTGATGTTATTGCCAGAGCAGCTGTAGGAATAGATCTCCGTGTAGGGGCTGTCCAGAATGAATTTACACTTGGGGTGTTTCTTGGCTGCGGAATAGCAGTGGTCATGAGTCTGACAGCATCTGTTCAGGAAAGAGAAACCATTCAGAGTGTAGAAGAACTCGTACACTGCTTTGCAGAATGAAACCATCTATTTATTTGTTTACTGAATGTCCCATCCTGTGATTTTATTGACTCAATCTTCCTAGTGAGAAAGGTGGACTATAAATACAATAAATATTGAAATAAATACTTTTCATGTTCTTTTTCTAGCAACAAGCAAGCCAGCCACTTTGAGGAAGCTCAGACACCAATTGTGAAGATGCTGGTTGTTGCTTATTTTCCTTAGCATTTGGTATTCAAGGAACATGGAAGCTCCACTGAGCAGGGAATCTGTCAAGTCATTTTTCCTTCTAACAACCAACATGGCAGTCCATCTGTCAGAACTTGGGTAATGAAATGAGGCCACCCAGACACAAGATGTACATTGAGGGGAGGGCGGTCAGCTTATTAAGGAAGTCCCCCAATATGCAGAAAAATATTAGTTTGTAGACTGGAAAAAAGCAAAAACCAAAGCTCCACCCTTAGCCCACTCCACACATTTTGCCCTCCTGATGTCTCAGAACAATGAAAGCAATTGAACATTGGTAAAAAAGAGGGAGAAAGAAAATGGGGATGGGGACATGGGCCTATTCAAGCCTCTCATCAGTTTTTAGTAGCCTGGAAGGGGAGATTGCAGGCAGTCCCTCTCGCCTTGTCACTCAGCAATATCCAGGTATTGTACTGAGAAGACTGTATTCCTATTAATTTATCTTCTCCTCCCTTCCCAATCCCAAATTGTCCTTTAAAAAGCTGTCGTGGCTTGCTTTTTTGAGACCATGATTTCTAATGAAGAACTTCCTGTGGTCAGTCCCAAATAAACCTAGTCCCTGTCAGCTTAATTTGTTGTTCAGTCGCACAGTCGAGTCCGACTCTTCGCGACCCCATGGACCAGATTACGCCAGGCCCTCCTGTCTTCCACTGTCCGCTGAAGTTTGCTCGATTTCATGTTTTTTGCATCAATGACACTGTCTAACCAATCTCATCCTTTGCTGTCCCCTTCTTCTTTGACCTTCAATCTTTCCCAGCATCAGGGTCTTCTCCAGTGAGTGTTCCCTTCTCATTTGGTGGCCAAAGTATTTGAGCTTCAACTTCAGGATCTGGCCTTCCAGGGAACAGTCAGGGTTGATTTCTTTTAGAATTAATAGGGATCTCAAATTGTATTTTCCCATAAAAATGGGAGTTCTGTTATGAGGAGACATGGAGAAAATAATCTCTTAGGCAAACACCAGCCATAATCTGATTCCATATTCAGCATCCTATTCCGACAGGGGTTAGCCTACTGGTTTGGGAAGCTCACTAGGATGATACAAAAATAACTGCCTCTCTTTGTTCTATGTCTCCTAAACATAGCAATCAGGGATAGACTGCTTTTAAACATGGAGGTTCCATTTTGATGTCATGTCTAATAGACTTCTCTGTGACTATGTCTCAGTTAGACATTTCCAGTAACTATTTATTACTGTTGGAGTTAGAAGCTAATTTTTTACATAAATTTCCATCCTATGTCCTCTGGACTTATTTCAAAATAATGTTATCAGTATCTGTTGACTTAAATGAAAACAGCCTAAAGGGACGCTTGGAGGGCAATTTGAGGGGGGGGTCAAGGAAGTAGGTATAAAGGACTTGCTTACATGTCTAGCTCGTCCACTGGTGTCCCACTGCCCCCAAAGCCACAGTAGCAGCCATAGTTGTTGTAATCCTTCAGTGGGTCACTGTGTGGGATGGTGCATTTGATCATGTTGCGGAATTGCCATAAATTCCGGGGGGTAGCAGTGCTGGACACACCGACTATGCCGACTGAGACAGAGAGAGAAGGAAAAAAAATATCAAGTGAGGACCTGACCTAGGGTGTCCCCAAAGTTCTAGGTTTTCTTCTGAATTATAATAGGAAGTATACACCATTCTTTAACTCTCAAGAGCTCCATTCTTTTATGTAGAAAGAGTGATTAAGAATTAGCCCCCTAGCAAGACAGTCCATGTTTCTGTACAACACAACTCTGCAAAAACCTCACAGTTGGAAAACTGCAAGCATAGAGCCTTGGGCTGACAGCAACCCTTGTTTCATTCATTTCTTGCAGAACATCATAAGAACATAAATAGAGCCTGCTGGATCAGACCAGTAGTCTATCTGTTCCAGTGTACTTTTTCACACTGCTGCCAATCAGTTGTCCTAGAGAGCAAAACAAACAGAGCATAGAGGCCAAGAGCATAGAGAACCCTGATACTGCCTCTGAGCTCTGGTATTCATGGGTTTGCTGCCTCTGTAGAGGTAGATTCCCTTCAGTCACCATGGCTAGTAGCCACTGATGGACTACTCCTCTTTGAAGCTGCCTACTCCCTCCTTTTTTGATGCTTGTGGCCATTCACAGACAGTGGATTCCACAGTTTAATTACTCATTGAGTAAAAAAGTATTTCCTTTTGTCTGTTCTGAACCTATTTCCTAACCATTTCCATTGGGTCCCCCCCAGGTTCTAGTATTATGGGAGAGGGAGAAACAGGTCCTCATATCCACTTTCCGTATCCCGGGCATTATTTTCTAAACTTCTATCATGCCTTGCCTTAGCAGTCTAGCTGGGCTACTCCCCCCCCTTTAAATATATTCTCAAATACATCTGATTGGGTGTGATGCTGGAATAGATTGGTGCCAAGATCATAGTTTGCCTTGGGCACCAGAAAACCTTGGGGTAGTCCTGGATGGGTGACCATATGCAGTGAATTTGGACTTGTGTGGCACCATACCAAAAAGGTTAGGAACCAGTGTTCTAAGGTTCACATGTGTGTAAATGTGCCCTCATGTGGCAAAAAAGAAAGGTCCTTTCCCGGTTTCAGTTGCTGAATACCAACGATTATACAACTGTTTCTCCATAAGGCTGCACATTTAAGCTAACAGTAAGTGCATATATGATTTATATCCCATCACATTCTGTAGGTTCAGTGTAGATAACAAAAGCAAAGAAGCACATGTGCATGCACACACACGCACCCCCCACAATATTTTTTCCAACATTTAAATGTCTCCACCCTTTCTCAACTCTGGGTACCAAAGAACAATCCCAAGTAGCCTTGCAACACTTGCAGCAGGTGCTCAGGCTTGGACTTTGGTAACCCTACAGAGTGGGAAGTCCCATAACTGGAGGGAGGGAAGAGCTACCAAGGGCACCTCTTGTCATTTGAACCAGGCACACAAACGGGGTCCTTAAGAGAGTTCCTTCCATGTCTTTTGCAGCAACAGCAATGGTAATGCTTTCTGTTCTTAACCAGGATAGTCTCCTCAGTTCCACTGTGCCTTGATAACCATAACTTACCCAGTGCGAGAAAGGGAAGGGCGAGGTTCATTTTGTCCGCAAAGCAGAGCAGCCAGAGCTTCAGTGTTCCCCTTCTTGGCCTCTTATATGGCCACTTTACCTTGGTGCTAGAATCTGAGATAAGAGGCCAATATTTGCCTTTCTATAAACATCCATGTTCTGTCAGGCCAAGGCCAGTTGGAAAACCAGTTACTTTGGTTCCAAGAATCGGCTTGGATACAAGTTTTTCCACTAAGGAACCTTGTTTTGTTTTAAACAGTGTCCTGGTGCAAGTCATTTTACTGCCCATCTGTAGAGGACCCTTCAGGGTTTCACAATTTTCTAATGCCAAATCTCACCCCCAAAACATGAGAGCTGATCATAAAGAAACAGAGTTCCAAAGAGCATGTGTAGAGTGCTTACCCCGCTTCCACCAAATTGATTTTGTTTGTAGAAGGATCATCAGCTTCAACAAAAAGGATCATTAGCTCTAGAGAAAGAGTTTTGAAACAAGTTTTATTGATAGTTGTTGGGTGTGG
Organism: Gekko gecko; assembly: GCA_029375565.1. NCBI lineage: Eukaryota > Metazoa > Chordata > Lepidosauria > Squamata > Gekkonidae > Gekko > Gekko gecko. Next base: position 49,636,094 of record JAPDNY010000012.1, on the reverse strand, counting down.
ATCCTTACTTGCTACAAGCTTCATCACCTAATGAAGTCAGGAGGAAGCAAACTTTCTTACACAGCAGGATAATTGTTTGGAAAGTTTTCCTATGTCAGAATTTTCAAGTATCTGGAATGGATATCTCAGAGATTGAATTTTGTCTTTTTATATGTAGTTGCATGTGTATTATATCTTATTTATACTTCCTGTTATATCTGGGATAAAGCACACATAACCTTTATGATTCTATGAATTTATTTATCACATATTTTTGCACGGTATAACCTTGTTTAAGTTAACTTTCCAAGGAGAGGTATCGTTCTTAATTGAAGATTTCAGCAAGCAAACCAAGCCCCTCCAATGAGCTGTGGACTCTCTCAAGCTTGCATATGCAAACACCTAAAAGGGTGATTTAATCCAATAAGCTGTATCTATGGGTGGCCACATGATGAAGTCAGCATCAACCTGTCTAGGAATTCTCAACAGCTTTGCAAACACAAGCAGCAGCTTGTAAATTGATTGCCTAAATTAACAGGTGGCACAGCACCCACACTCCTGCCTCACCAGGTTTTAAAGGACAAATTCCATTTATCATTAATATCATCCCATCTTTCTGATTGGGCAATGTGCTCCAAACATTAAATTGTTAGTGGGTTGGGGTAATGCTCCCATTATCACTTCTTTACTTCAAGTAATGCTCCTGTACTGGATAGTGAATGAGTTCAGAAAGGCTTGCTCTCTGCACTCTGACTCTTATCAAGATCTCACAGATGTTAAATGAAGTTCAGACATGGCACTTCCAGTAAGCAAGGTTCATTAGTCTACTGGTGGATCCTGTTCAACTCTTAGATACTATCTCAGATACCGAGGAGAAGCAGGGTTGACCCAAGACATTTGGGTGCCTGGGAAGAAGATTCAGACAGTTCTGGCCTACTTTTCCCTCACCCTGTTAACGGGCATAATCCAAACAGAGGTTTGCCTTTAAAATCGCAATAGAATGACCATTGGACACTTACCGTGAAGGGCCCTTCTCCTCTGAGGCAAGGAGGACATCTTGCTGGGTTATTCCCACCGTCCAATCAGGGAGGCAGGAACATTTTTTTTTAACTTCCTGTCTCTTGCCTGTGGGAGTTGCCTTCTTCAGTTTTGGTAACTCCAAAAGCAGTAAGACTGTAACGTCAATTCAAGGAAAGAGAACAAACAGACAAGAACAGAGTGACAACCTAGATAAGGAAAAAACAGGCAAACAGTACTTGTGAGACAGGAAGTGTACCTGCTGAATAACTAGTTTGACGCTGACTTTGGGAGGGACAAGATGTCCTCCTTTCCTCAGAGGACAAGGACTCTTCACGGTAAGTGTCCAATGGTCATTCTCCCTCTGAGGCGGAGGACAGCTTGCTGGGACCTCCCAGATTCCAGAACAGGGTCCTCATTTACTGGGTGGGTCATCGTCCTCCAGATCTAGAATATATATTGTAAGTCACTTCGGAAAGCTGTGTCAGCTAAGTCCTAGAAGTTCACCTTAAAGTGCCCTACACAGGTGGATATTGACGACCATGTGTTTGCCTTGCCTATCTCTTTAACTGTGATGTGTTTGGTTATGGCTGTGTGGGTTGTGGCACTTTGAACTAGGTATGCCGTGATCCCAGATGGTATTTCAAATATTGAGCTTTGTAAGCTTCAATAATGTAGGTCTTAAGGGTATTGCTGATGTCCAAATTGACATCCTCCCTCCTTCATTCAGTGTAGAGATAAAGATGAATAAAGGATCAATTTTAAGCATTTGTCTTACTTCCAAGGCCTGCTGCAGTTTGTCCTCCGGATGAATAGGATTCAGGTGAAATGAGGAAAACTAACATTTTCTGGGACCTGTGGAAGGTCGAATTTGCCTTGAGTGTAAAGGCAGTATCTGGCTTCATGACCCTTTTGTCTTTATGGAAAACTCATAATTCAGGCTTGACTGAACAAGTGCCTAGAACAGAAACTCTACTACCTGAGGTGCCTGCTACAAGAAAAATAAGATTTTCATCTTCAGCCATTTAAGTGGAATTTCTTTAATAGGATCAAGTAGTGTCTGGCAAAACCCAGAGTCTGGGACACAATTTCTGCATTAGAAACCTTCATCTTTGTGGTGACTCATTTAGAGCAGCACCCCGGGGAAGGTGGCAAACTTGAAGGTGTCTAAATAGGCTCAGACCTTGGAACAGAGGTAACACTGTTGTCAGAGCTGCAACTTGACATTGTAAAGGAAGAATTCTTGAGCCCATCATGTCCCTCTTATAGAAAGAATAGAACCTATTTAGTCTTAGTCTTCAGGAGGTAGATACCTTTTCTCCTACTCTGTCCAATGGGAGTCCTCCATGAAGTATTGTAAATTAATCTAACCGGGTATCCATTGCATTTTGTCAAAAAGCCTAGACATAAAGGTCACCTCCCTTGATCTCCAAGCAGTTAAACACAGCCATCCTGAACGCGGAAGCTATACTGGACCTTGTTGAAGCATGTTTGGTGATACTGGGAACGTTAGCAGTGGTTAGTTCGCCCTATCCTGAGGGTCAGAGAATCATGGTCACTGAGGACAAGACGGTTTTAGTTCTGTGAGTGCTGCCTTCTGGTCCTTGATCTTCCTGACCAATTTTGAAGGAACTGGGATGGGGGGAGAAGAGGCAAACATAAGGTCACTTGGCCACTGGAATGTTAAGCCTCAAACACTTCGACCAATGGAAGAAGAAACATGGTGAAGCACCAGTTCACTTGAAGCTTGTTTGGTGATGTCAGGTTTTTCTCCACCCCATGGTATGATCTTGATAGTTTCCTTGTGGTAGATGAAGATCTAGACCTTCATTGTATGTTGTTGGTCAGATTAGTACATGTTGACCAAGTATCTGTAGGCTGATGGTAAAGGGGGGGCCAGATAAATTGTCTGAAGCTACAGGGGGCTTGCCTCACTCCCCAACCACCGACCCTGTACTGGTGAGCCTTCTAGCCTTGTCCACAACCAGGCAGACTGGAGACTGAGAAAAATCTGCTTCACCTCCAAGATGCAATGTTTCCTTATGTGATGGGGACTGAGCATTCTTGCCCTTCCAGTGAGACTGGTCTTTACTGTAAGGGAGCCCTAATGGAAAGAGTCCCCCTTGGTCATAACTTGTATTCGAAATGTCTTGGAAGTTGCTGTAGTGGTCTAGTATATAAGCAAGTTGTGACCATCCTGACACCTAGGTGTTGTACTTTCTTAGTAAGTGCTAGAGAACTTAACTGAAGATTGACCAGGAATCCGTAGTTCTGTAGACAGTATATAGTTGTTTCTGTGTCTTGGTGCACCTTGGCCACAGGGTTTCATCTGCTCAACAAGATCTACTGAAGTCAGATACTCCCCTGGCTGAAAGGACTCAGTGATGGATCTGGAGACTCCATTCTGAAATATCTTAATGTGATGAAATTCTAAAATATCTTAATGTACTCTTGTTGAGGTATTTTAAGACTAAAACTGCCCTTCAGTTTCCATTCCTTCTTGTCACCATGAAGGGGGAAATCTCCTTGTCCTCCTATTAAGGGAGGGACAGGTTCTATGGCCTGAATGTTAAGAAATGGTGTATAGTAGCAAGAGTTCTGCAAGCTTTTTCTGACCCTTGTGTGTGTGTGGGGGGAGGCATGTGGTGTTCCAATGGGGTTTGAGGAACTCCATGGAGTATCCTCTGGTAACTATTTGTAAGGACCAATTGTCTGCCTGAGAGTAGGACTACATGTCCCAGAGTATAGAAAATGTGTCCCCACACCACCAGAAGGGTTTGAAGTTATGCTTTGAATGGCTTATGGCCACGGGTTGGTTTATTGTTTCCGCTAATAATTATTTGTTGAACCTTTTCTGAAGGGTTGTCTGGAAGAACCCCAGTTCATCCTTCTGTGATCCTTGTGAAATCTCAGAAGGATACAGTAGAAACTAAAGAAGGAACTCCCCAAACTCCTCTTGTCAGAGTGCTCTAGTATGTCAGGTTTCAATGTAAGTCTTGTCGAGAACATCACCAAATGGTCTGGCGTTTTAACAAGTATAGGTCATACCTAAGGACTTAACATGTAGTGAGATAAGCAAAGGTGGTTTGCCATTGCCTGCCCCTGCATAGTAACCCTGGACTCCCTTGATGGTCTCCCATTCAAGAAATAACCGGTCCTGACCCTGCTCAGCTTCTGAGACCCAACAAGATTGGGGCTAGCTTGGGCCATTCAGGTTAGGCATCAGTTGCCAAGCTCTGAGCCATAATCTTCTTCTGGCAGTTGTCTCAGATACCATAGTTCTAGAAAGATGGTAAGGGACCAAAGGTTGCGTTCACCATAGAGAGCTGTAAGAACCCTAATGGCTCCCTCTATCATGCAATGGCTTCTGGCTGAAATAAGTTGGAACAGATTCCTAGATCAGACAACAGCCAGACAACAGTATTGGGACCAGAGCATGAACTTTAACAGTCATAGTGGAGCCTTCATAAGCTTTCTTCAGGGTGAGACACCCCTCTTGTAATAACCATGCTGGAAAGTGCCCTCACCATCCTCTAACAAAAGCTCAGACAACTGCAAAGCTGTTATTGGAGCATCGATTAGTGGCACCTGCAAAAATCAAGTATAAAATATAAAACATACAATTTCTAGTAAAACATGTGATTGCTTGCTGGCCATAGGTTTTGCCCATTCAGTGTTTAAAATTTTCTGAAAGAAACTGATGGAATAGTTGCTAGACCTAGGGAGAATTCTTATTCCCTTGACCGACTACTGGTCTGAGAATTAGGAGGGGACATCCTGCAGCTCTAATGCTGCCATGGTCTTAGAGAGGGATGTTAGTAGTCCTCAGGATTATGGACTGTTCATGAATTTCTTTTTATATATTCAATGTATAGCCTGCCCTTCCTTGCATAATAGGGCTCAGGGCAGATAACACCAAGTCAACACTAAATCAAAATAGTGTATTTCATCCTCCTTTTAAACTCTGTGTCCCATAGAGAGTGATCTTTCTCGCTCACTCTCTCTTTCTATTGTAAGATTCCTTCCTAGCTTCCTAGCCTTAGGGGCCAGCTAGGTCACCCTGTGGAAGAAGCTGCGTTGTCCAAATCCCTTGCCTGTAGGAAGGGAGGGGGCAGGAGAGGGAGCTGGGGTGGGACGTGTCTTCCATCTCTACCTTGCCAGAACTGGCAATCTCCTACTGCATGGTTTGCCTAAACAAGGAAAGAACCCAGGCGGGGAAACATCATGGGCCTTGAGCCCTGTGTCTTGCTCACGAGTAGTCCTGGAGACCCACTGTTGGCATTGCATACAGCTGCCACTGCAATTTAGTTCATTGAATAGTTGCTTAGATCATGGCTCTCATTAGAAGGTATGTTGCTTACATGGCTTATGGAGTGCACGGGCACTCAGCAGCCTCCTGGACTCTACAGACGGAAGGAAATAGGAGGTAGGAATGTATGCCCAGACTTGCATACATTACCAGAATGCTGAAATTCTGGCATCTTGTCTGTGTCCCATAGAGATTCCTTTCTCTATTAGCCAGTTGTTGCTAGTTTTCAAGGCCTGCAGATGGAACAGGAATCTCCCTGCAGCCTTGCAGATTGATGCCAGTTGTAACAGGTGTTGTTTTTGGTGTGCTTTTTGTCACCCTCAGATTAAGGCAATCACATTGGGGTAGCCTAAGCAAGCCTGCTATAGGTCATGCTGGCTCCTCTTGTGCCCTCAGGCAATCATGTTAGGGTAGCCAAGGCAAGCCTGAGTAGGTCATGCTGGCTCCTCTTGTGCCCTGTCCAGCACCAGCAATAAGGAGGGTGTTCAGCTCCTCAGCAGAAGCAAGCCCTTGCTGTCTCCTAAAATGGCCGCAGCTGTTGAAGATAGGTTGCCAAGTCACTCACAGTTTAAAGCGGGGGATAGTTGGTCCTGTCTTGGGACATTCATGCACGCACGCCACAATGACATCACCCAAAAGTGATGTCATCATGTTGGGCACATCGCAGGCTGACGCTCTAGCAATCAGTCTGGAAACTCTGTGGTACCATAGAGTTTTCAGGCTGATTGCTAGAGTGTCAGCCTGTGACATGCCCAACATGATGATGTCACCAGGTGACATCATTGTGCAGGGCACATTGGCCCAATGGGGGTGGTGTTCCCCTGCCGGCCTCATCTGGACCGGCAGATTGGGGACCCTTTGAGCGGGAGAACCTCCTCCCTCCCGGGGGACCTGGCAACCCTAGTTGGAGACAGCTTCTATCTAAAACGTTGTTCTTCTCCAAAAAGGGTTAGAATATAGGGAAGAACAGTGAAGGAATTATAGGAAGTATATAGAAGTAGTTGATAGAAGATATATGAGGTTGATCTAAGCTGCTCTCCCTATTGAGGCAGGAAAAGAACTGAAGAGGGCGACTCCCACAGGCAAGAGACAGGAAGTTAAAAAAAATGTTTCTGCCTCCCTGGATGTCCCAGCAAGATGTCCTCTGCCTCAGAGGGAGAACTGAAGATACTGAGGACTACTACCATGATTCTTTCACCGTTCCTGTCATTTTCAATGGGGCTTGTGCAGGAAAATTTCCTATGGGCTGACTTACTTCACTCTCTGCCACCCTGCAATACCCTCTAAATTCAGCCACATCATGATATAGCAGATCAATGTTTCCTCAGTGGAAAAACAAATATAAATACCTCAGCCAGATCACCCACCTCCTGCATACCTTTTGGACTGGCTGCATCATCAAAACTGCCTTGTCACTTGTATGGCTGTTGCTACTACAATGAATTCAAAATCCACCAAGATTTTTTAAAAACTCCCCTCTACCTCTGTCATGTTTTCCCTTACCTACATATCGACACTTGGGAGGTTTTTCAAATGCAAACTCAAAAAGAGTCTTTGAAACACTGACCCACTACAGACCACCAAAAAACAAAAGCCATTTTCAAATAATTTATTAGGAATTTTAAACTGAAAATCTGGAAAAAGGGGGTTACAGGTATGGAGAGAATAAACATTGATGTGTAATAAAACTGGCTTAATAAAAACCACAGCTTTATTTTCTTAAAAACACGCACGCGCGCACACACACAGCCACTCCCCAACCACAGCTCCAATTCTAGGCAGCAGCCAAGAGGGCTGGAATGCAAATTCCAGACCTCAGCAGAACAGCCAATACAGGTTGGGAGACGGGCACAGAAGCAGCTCAGCACAGGTACCGAGGAGGAGGCAGAGTGCCATCCGCAGCCTCCAAAGTTGAAGACGAGAGAATAAAAATAAAACCCAATCGATTGCTGCTGCTCTTTTAATTTCATTTGTTTTAAAAAAACAGACACACAAGACTCGTCTCAGTAACAAAAATTATTGCTTTGTGTTTCCAGTACTATTTAGCTAAGTACCCCCCCTTTCTTCCCACCCTACCCCAAAAAGAGAACTCTCCCAATATTTTTCAAGCTGCTTAGGGTTGGGGGCCTGTAATACTTGAGATTCATGGACAAGAGAGCAATTCTAAGGGGAGAAGTAGAAAAAGGGAAAGGATGGGGGGCGGGGTTCTTAAGAAAGCTGAAACCATTCTGCTGGAGTCATCCTTACTCATGGGATGGGGATTCAGGTGCCAGTTTTTATGCCATCAGAATCCAAGGGGAAAGCTGGATTGTACCACTTCAGGCTGCAGGGGCGGGGTGTGTGTGTTCCACTCTCCATGATATTTGCACCATGATATGAAAACCAAATACTAGTATTTCAGGGAGAAAACTAGACTGCACATTTAATGTTGGTTTTCAGAATATGAATTTTAGCTGACAGTGCATTCAAACATGCACCATTCCCACCACTCTGGCAGCTCCAAATGGTACAGTCCACAACTGTTTGATGCTGCTTTTGAATCACCTCTTCATTTTTTCATCTCTCAATACAGCCATTGGTCAAATGGGTGCTGCTAATTTTTGCAATGCTTCCAAAACCTCTCATCACCAAAACCAAAGGGAAACACATTTGGCCAGAAAAGAAATGGGGTACTCATCATGGGTTGTGAAGACCCACTGTGGTTTTCAACCCTTGCTGTTGCCAGTCTAAGAAGGGGAGGACAGTGGGGGCCCCACCCTCCTTTTTCTCTTGCTCAGAGGGGCAAAGTTGGGGAGGGGGAGGAAAGGTGTTCTTTATTTTAAAATTTAAGATGAAGTTATGTTATTTTCCCTGGGAGTAAGTGTCAAGCTGCATCTTAATAAAACGCTCAGTTGCTCCCCTTAAGCAAGGTCTTTGGTTCAAGTTCAAACAAATTTCAGACCTAGACTTGCCCCTTCAGGTTCTTGCTGCAATTGGGAAGTTTCATTAGCAAAATCTTGCTAAGGGCCATTTTTCGCATTATGCAGTGTCAGATCTGGGTTTGGTACTGAGTGCACCTTCAAAAAGGAGTTGCAGCCCATGGAGGCCCCCTGAGGAGTATACATCCAGGTTTGCCACAGTTGCACTATTGGATGTATGCTTAAAACTTCTCAGGTGTAAACGTAACATGTAAAATGCCCTTGTCAATTAATTTTATGGGGAGGAGACTAAAAGAAGGAAGCTATGAGGCCAAAAGCAGTCCTTTATTTACTTATGAGGCATATCCTACTTTTAACATAGAGATGCAGAGGTCTCTCATCCAGAGGGCTCATCAAGCCCACATCTGCTTAGTTTCAGTCGTGCTGCAGCCTCAAACAGCATCCAAAATCCCACAGCGGAGAGTGATGCTCTGGTTCTTCATCAAGGCAGATTTGCCTCTGGGGAAAGCAGATGCTGGTTTCATAAATGGGCTTTCAGATATCTCCCAACTCTTAGGATTTAGTTTATGTTCAAGAGCCAGATGATATCCAAAAGCCCATTAAGGGCAACACTCTAACTTCAAGGGAAGTACAGCCATTAGCTTGCTGCCCCGCCTATTAAGTAGCGCAATGCACACTGCAGAATATTGTACCCATGGGGAAAGATGCCTATAGAACAAATCACTTCAAATGACTTTGTGCACATGAGCATCCCCCACAAATGCTGTAGAGGGACAACCCTGTATCCTGGTCTCAGTCTTGACAGCTTTTGGTACTGGGAGCAAGAAAACCCCAAGACTCTATGAAACATAGAGTCGGGAATATTTAATGGGAAACAGAGGTGGGGACCGCCATCTGCATGGAGAGGGCCTCTGAGTAGGTGCACAGAGTGTCCCTCCTTTGCCCAGCTCCCCAGATAAGCTTGAGCCCCAGCACCTCTCTTGTTTGGCCAATTAAATAATGGCTGTGTAAGGACAGTGAGAAGCTGCAGCTCTTCTCTCACAGGATCCCTGAGAAGCATTCTGAATCTCCCTAGCTAGCAATACTCCCTTTGTCCAGTGTCTGAATTGTCACCCCTGATGGCCCATGCCACAGCACCCCAAGCCTCCCTGTGGGTGACGACCCCTTCTGCAGGAAGCAATAAATATTGGGAGAGTTAAAGTTCATCAACAGTGTTAACAGAGACCGGTGGTGGCAGCCCTTGAAGCCCTTTGCTGAAGCATATGCTGGCGCTGCAACAGAAGCAATGCCTGCTGGAAACTGCTCCGCAAGGCAGCCCACGGCTGGTTCAGCCACCTCCCTACTCCACCCCTGCACACGCACGCACGCGCACACACACCCCTCGTACCCACCCCACCACACTTCTGTCGCATCAGAGGTCTTAAAATCTTACATTAAAAGGTATAAAAAAGAAAGGAGGTTCATCATGGTCCAGCTGGAGAGTATTGCTCACATTTACGGCATCAAAGCCCAGAAGGAAAAAGGGGGGGGGAAAGAAAGCAAACCCAAAATTGCTCTATGGAGACAAGGCCCAGGAATCCCTTGTCATATTTACACGTGATACAGGAAGGTCAAGAAAAAAAAAGCATAACAATAATAAACCCACAGAAACCTAAAATCTAGAGGAAAAGGAAAGGAAAAAAAACCTTCTTTCAACCCATAGGGAATAGTGTTTTTTTCACTTAGCAAAATATACAGTTCGCGTTTGTTCCACAGCAATGCCCTCCGAGCATTCACATCCTGCTAATTCTGCACATTTTAAAAACCTTACATTGACAGGAAAAAAAGAGAAAAACTATCAATCGCATCAATGCCTCTTAGCTTTCTCTTCCCTTCAAAACTGCTTTCAGTTTATATCAACGTCCTTTAAAAATGACTTTTTCTCATGACCGAGTCTGTCCCACCATGCCCCCAACTCACAATATATATATATAAAACAAAAAAAAGATTTCCAAACCAAAATAAAAATATTCCTCAATAAAGCTACCTATGCACGATCACAGAAACCCAATTCATAAAATGATTCTACTGGCTCCAAAAAAGAGCAAAACAGCAACAATAACAAAAAAAATCGAGAGGACTCATCTCACCACCTCCCCCACCCCGTCCCCTCCCCCAAAAGATAAAAAATAAAAACTAACAAACTAACAAAATAAATAAAAGAAGAATCTGTGGGTCAGAGGGTTTGAGGAGAAGTGTAAACGGTCTGCGGTTAGTAACAAAAGAAGAGAAGATCTCCTTGCATTCAAATCCAGTGCTTTCTGGTCAACGGGAGAGATCAGGGCAGGCTAGCAGAAGCCCGGCCAACAGCCGGTGGCGTGTGCAGTTTTACTTATTACAATGAAATCTTGGCTCATCCCTTGAGTTTTGCCAGATCCTCCAGATCACTGTCCTTGGTTTGTTCACTGGGGAATCTGCAGGACATAAAGAAAGAAAGGGAACAAAAAACCAGGTATTTAAAAAAGTGGTAGCAAAGACCACAAAATATTTGTATTTATAGCCAACTCCAGGAAAGAGTGTGCTCCCACTCTAAAAGCAATGCTGGGGTTCTCTTAAAGAACATCTGAAATAGAATTCAGGAGCCTAAAAACACAGCCAGCCCAAGTTATTTTGACAGCAAGTGCTAATGCAAGGGTCCCTGACTCCCCAAATTGGTGGTAGTGAGGTAGAATTTTAAGGCACTGAGCGCCACCACAAAAAGAAAGTCATGAGGTATTGGGGTCAATCACAAAATGGCTGCTACTAGGGGGGAGGGGGGAAAGGCCAACCACAAGACAGTGAACGGTTCCAAATTAAGTATCCTATGATAGAAGCAACTCTCCCATCCTACAGAAAAAGGTGATGTCTCCCAGCCTGTTGTGAAACATCTGCCCTGTAACCTCCAGGGGTCATCACCAGCCTCACCTCAAAGGCACCCACAATTAGACCTCAACTAGGATAACAGGGAAGTATTTAAGGGAGAAAAGCCCTCGTCACATATCTAGCACCCTGCGCATATGGGGGTTCCAGAGCTGTATTTACCTGGAAGTAATGTCATCATATCCAAGTCATCGGAGCAACGCTCTGGTATTCTGGCAAAAACTCTATAGTGGAAGCCAAATTTACCACAGAGTTTCTGCCCAAATACCCCAATGTCCCAGAAGTGATGATGTCACTTTCAGGTCATGTGGTTGGTGACATAAACACATAACTGCACATCAGATGGGCCTCCTTGCTGCTCTCAGTAAGTCCTCCCCATCCCGTGCTGGTTGCCAGGTCCCTCCTGGCAACCCAACCATCAGCCATGCTTGGAAAATTATTATTTATTATTAATTCAATTTGTACCCCGCCCTCCCCGCAAGCAGGCTCAGGGCGGCTCACGCAGTTGGTACAAAATACCAATAAAATCACATTAAAACAATTCAGATACAAATGAGTTATAAAATCATAGGTGCTAATTGTCCATCATTACTTAATTGAGATGGTGTACTAAGAGTGTTGCAAGCAGACAATCCAGCTCATAGTCTTCTTGAGTTGCATGATGGTCTAGGCCAGATGTTAGGCTAAGGACCGGGCTCATTGATGGTGATGATCAGGGTGGTTCCTAGTCAAAAGCCTGGTGGAAGAGCTCTGTCTTGCAGGCCCTGCAGAACTGTAAAAGGTTCCGGGAGCTCATTCCACCAGCAAGGAGCCACCACTGAAAAGGCCCTGGCCCTGGTAGTGGCTAGCCTGGCATCTTTGGGGCCCGGGGTGGTCAGTCGGTTCTGTGACCCCGACCGCAGTGCTCTCTGGGGTATATATGGGGAAAGGCGGTCCCTCAGGCATGTCGGACCCTGGCCATATAGGGCTTTAAAGGTAAGCACCAGCATCTTGAAGTGAATTCGGTATGCTATTGGCAGCCAGTGCAGTGCCTTCAGCACAGGCTGGATATGCTCCCATCTGGGCAGGCCCATCAGCAGCCTGGCTGTGGCATTTTGCACTAGCTGCAGCTTCCAAATTTGCAACAAGGGCAGCCCCATGTAGAGAGTGTTACAGTAGTCTAGTCTCGAGGTGACCATCGCATGGATCATTGTGGTCAAGGAAGGGAGCCAACTGCCTAACCAGCCAAAGATGATAAAAGGCCGATTTAGCAGTGGCTGCTACTTGGACCTCCATTGTTAAGGAGGTATCCAGGAGCACTCCCAAGTTTCTAACTACTGGCGCCGACACCAATGGTGTCCCACTCCTGTACTGCCCCGACCCACATACAGGACCTCCATCTTCACCAGATTCAGCTTCAGCCGACTCAGCCTGAGCCAACCAGTCATGGCTTATAATGCCCAGCCCAAGTCTTCTGGTCTGAAGTCGCATTGGCCACCCAGCATCAGATAGAGCTGGGTGTCATCAGCATACTGGTGACACCCCAGCCTGTACCTCCGGGCTGACAGAGCAAGGGGGCGCATATAGATGTTAACATCAGGGAAAGCACTGCCCCTTGAGGAACTCCACATTCCAGCAGGTGCCTCCTGGACTGCTGTTCCCCTAGGAAAAGGCACAGCAGCGTGTGGGAACTACCAATAAAGTGGGGACACATCATGTCTATGGTTGCCAACTCCAGCTTGTTAAGTTCCTGGAGATTTGAAGATGGTCCTTGGAGAGGGCAGAGTCTGTGGAGAGGAAGGAACTTGGGGTTGTGATGCCATAGATAATCTACTCTCTGAAGCTGCCATTTCCTCCAGGGGAAATTATTTCTGCAATCTGGAGATCAGTTGCGACTCAGGGAGAAATTCAGGCCCTACCTGGAGTTGGCAACCCTAAGTGTGTTCCACTTGGAGGGAAATAAATCTCCATTTGGAAACAGCCCGGGTCAAAACCAGAAGTTTAAAATGACAATTAAGAAAGATATTATTTAGTAAGTAAAAATATTATGTAACACCTCTCCACAGAAATGTGCATAATGCAGTTCACAATAGAGTAAAATAATATTAAAAAACAAAAATTGCAATCACATTAACAGCCAAGAATAATGTATAATGAGTTGAAATGAAAAGCAACTATATAAAATAGCGAAACCGCCAGCAGCAATTTAAGGATTGGTTCTAGCTGTTTTTCTGTGGTTTTAGTGGAATTTACTGTTTAACTGCTGTTACTGTTCTTAACGTCTGTGCTGGAGACCACTTGGAAACCTTTTATTAAAATTTGTTTGATAACTAGTGTGTTAGACAATCTTTCAGGCACCCAGGTCCCAAGCGGTATAAGGCTTGATAGCAGTGGTCTCCATCAACCATGTTGAGCCTGCAGACACTTTTGGAATTTTGAGAAAGTATAACTGGTGGAATACTATAAAATGGCATCCATTGGAGGGCAGTCACAAAATAGCTACCAGGGATGTCTTTGTCTTGGAAAGTCTGTTGCTGTCTTCTGCCACTGGGTGAAGACTTTTTGTTTCGGTTGGGATTGCCTCAGTGATCCCTCCTCTTCCTTACCAATGTTTTTATCTTTTGTACTAATTGTTTTGTTTTTACTTGGTTTTAACAATGTATTTGTGTTGTTGGTTTTAATGGCTTTAAAGAAAATATTTTAATTTGCATGTTGTTAGCTGCTTGGTGGCCCTATGGGGACAGAAAGGCGGGGTACAAATATTGTAAATAAATAAGCACAGTAATTCCCTTTCTTTCTCTTCCCCCTTTTCCCATCTTTCTGCCCAGTCAGGGCCAAACATGCCACACTCCTCTGTTTTGTAGATCTCTGGCAGACAACCAGTTTTATTGTTAAAGGCAACTACTGCAGACTTAAGCCCCCTTCCGTGATAGGGTTGCCACTCCCCACTTGGGGGCAGGGGATTGACTGGTTTTGTGAGCTTCTGCCCACCAGCAGCGAGTTGGCCGGTGCGAGGAACACCCCCTCCCCACAGCAGCATCATGTAACATGCCTACATCACCCGGAGGTGACGTGGGCATGTCAGTGTCGTTGGGGGTGGGGTGCTCTGGTTTTTGGGCAAAACTCTATGGTTTGAGGATGATTTTACCATATATAGTTTTGCCCAAAACCAGAGTGTCACCCCAACATGCCTATGTCATTTCCAGGTGATGTAGGCATGGCATGAAATGTCACTTCCGGAGACATCAGCACTTCAGGGACGACGCTTCCAGCTCCTGGAACATCCTCCCCATCCCCCTACCTGAGTCTCCAATGTACCTGGCAACCCTACTCCCTCAACACCCCCTCCACAAAAAGGGCAGAAAAGAGCAGTGCCAATGGCACTCTAAATTTTATGTGGACTGTGAGAGTGGAGGGGAGAAAGAAGAGATCCCCAGTCAGGGGACCCTGGAGAAGTCCTGAACCCGTCATTTCCATGAACTTAGGAGGCCTCAGTAGTGTGAAGGTGAGAGACCACACTACTTGCCAGGCAGCAGTGCAAAATGAGGAGAAAAGAACAGCTGTGGGTGGTGTGAAATGATCTCATGTAGACAAACTAGCAGGCAGCAGCTTTCTGAGTTGAGAGGCACCCCTAGGCAGGCCAGGAAATAGCTAGGTGAGGGGGGAGACCAAGAGCTAAGAGGGGGTAGCAGTTCTGATGGAGCAGAGGGAGCCAAGCAACGAGCACCTGAGAAATCACTTTCTAATTCTTCCATCTCCTTCCTACCGCCCCCCAGGTGGTCTGCCTTACCCATCCCCCAGCTTAACCACAATAGCATTCCTACTATAGCACATGTTGCTACCTGATGGAGCTGATTGACTGCTGTTGTGTCTACAGGGATTAACTAAGCAAAGGTAAGAAAGTGAGTGAGCACCCGGAAACACATCGGCAGGTGACATGTTGCTTACAGGATCTTTATAGAGGGGCGTGGCTTGATCAGTTAAAACCAACACTTTGAATTGTGACTGGAAATATGTGAAGAATAAGTGAAGTGAGCAGTTACTCCCTGCCACAAATTTTGTTAGTCTTTAAGGTGCTACAGGAATCCTGCTCTTTTCTATTGGAAATAAGCAGGCAGCCGATGAAGATCTTTAAACACTGCTGCTGTATGTTGTCTGCAGTCCATCCCAGTTAGCAATCTTGCTACTCCATTCTAGACTAATTTAAATGTCTGCACAGTCTTCAAGAACCGCCCCATGTAGGGTATATTACAACAATCTAGCCTGGAAGTAACCAGAGAATCTCCACTGAGGAAAGCTCACAACTGGTGAACCAGCTGAAGCTAGTTAAAGGTGCTACATATTACAGATTAAATCTGTACACCTAACAGTAGATCCAGATCTAAACCCCAAAAGGTACAAACATGCTCCTTCAGGGGGAGAACATTCAGAGTAGGCTGTTTCTCAATTTCATGATCAGAATGAAGCAGCAGTCTCTTCTGGATTGTGATTCATTTCATTGCCGTCTTATACATTGATGGCATTAACTCCAGATTCCTGGATGGTCTCTCCCTGCAGTTCTGTGTAGTAATCAACATGGGGAAAGGAACTACACCTTGTGGAACACTATGACACCATGGTACCAAACAAACCTCCACTAGCCCCACATGTAGGCATGAAATAACAAGAGCACAGGGCCCTGAATGCTCAAACAAACAAAGCTGTTCTCATTCTAAAAGTAGGACTGAAATCCAACTCTAATCAATCTAGCTAGTTGCTTTCATCCCAAACTGCTGGTTGCTTTCATCCCAAACACCTGTTCCAGCACCTCCCCACCAAAGGGATATTGGCAACTAGCCTATAAATCTGCTGGCTCCCAAGTTTCCTCCAACCAATTTGTCAAGTGCAGTCAGTACAATTCCCTGTATCAAGCAAGTATAAGCCACCTCTTGCATCCATTTGACTACACATCCCTCAGCAAGTTGTTAAAACCCATGAAAGACAAGGTTCAAGCAAAGAAGGTGGGTCGCACTTCTCCAAGCAACTTGTCAACAGCTTTAAAATGCAATGTGACCTTGCAGTATTAATAGTATATGCTCCATATAGCCTCAAGAAAAGTCCTGCTGGATCTGACCAAAGA
This sequence comes from Gekko gecko, assembly GCA_029375565.1. Taxonomy (NCBI): domain Eukaryota; kingdom Metazoa; phylum Chordata; class Lepidosauria; order Squamata; family Gekkonidae; genus Gekko; species Gekko gecko. The sequence goes on along the minus strand of JAPDNY010000012.1, from coordinate 49,619,875 downwards.
GTTATCTAGTCCAGCATCATTTTTCCAGTGGCCAAATGCTTCTTGGAAACATGACAAGAAGTCAATAATCTTCTCATGCTATGTTCTGGTCCAGCTGAAGCTTCTGAACTATCTTTAAGGGCAGTTGTACATACTGTGCATTAGAGAAGTCAAGCTGAAATGTTCCCATTCCCCCCCACACACACACACCAATCTTACCTCCTTCTTTCTTGGTTCACAATTTCAGTGGTAACCATTAGTGAAAGCTGTTGCGATCAAAGGCCCCTACAAAAGAACACAGCACTCACTGGGTATATATCTATACTGCTTTGAACATGAAATGTGCTACAGAAATGCAGGATTACCAACTGTGCATATAACCACAGGCAAACTTTATTCCCCACTTTTTTATATAGCTTGGTGAATATACATGAACATAAGAGGCATGGATCCATCAGTTCAGTGATCATAAGAGCCACGGATCTAATAGCAAGCTACTGATCCATCAATTCTGGCTGACAGCAGGTGACCCATCCTAAACGTGCTGAAAGCCAGTTCTGACAAAACATCGGTGACCAACTTTTGCAAAACGCCTGCTGACCCACATGCATGAAAAGTGTAGTATCACATATACACACCATAAAATGATGCTGTGTTTCTCCTGATCATGGAAGAGAGCAGAGCAATACCATGCAAGTGACTTGCTCCAGTGTGATGCTGTTCATGCAAGTAGACCATCGGCTTTTGTCAGAGATGGCTCTTACATCTTGTAAGCTGGAGAGGCCGGGGACTGAACCTGTGACTTTGTGAACACAGAGCCTATGCTCTACCAACTGGGTGACAGGTTGCTCCCCTTGATCACTTACCCCTAGGCTGTGGCCAAAGCCGGTACTTGGGGCAGGACTTGCTGCACTGATGTAACTGCTGACTCCCGACTCCTGATTGGCTGCTCCATAAAGCTCTGCCATTGGCCCAGGACTAGTAGTACCCAGGAAGCCACCAGTGCGGCTCGGGGTGGAGCCTGCAGGAGGAAGCAAAACTAGCCGGTGAAGATGACAAAATGGTAGCCCTGCCCCCCACCCACCCCCAACAACCCAGCACCAAGTGTTCCAAAAGCCAATGAGGCATCCCACTGGGTAGCTAGACAACAGTTACCTGTTCCTCGCACCACGGCTGCTGCAGCTGCCGCCGCTGCCATTGGTCCGTATGCAGTGAGAGGAATGGCTGAAAACAAAAAAAGAGAGACAGATGTCAGAGTTAACCCTGGCTTCCTGGCAAATAGGGATGTTTTCACCCTCTGGTTGAGAGGTGACAGCTAGCTAAGTATTGAAGGCACAGCTATTTCCCTCCTTTTCACCTATCAAGACCTGAGCCCGCAGTAGCTCTTGAATTGCTGACTGGAGGGGGGGCACCTTACTGGGCTGGCTTGCACATCCCAGAGTAACACATCCTGATTTGCAAGGTCCAAGAAAGCCCCAAAAGAGATTCCAAAACAGCTCTTTGCACTGCTAAAACTCATGACCATGAACTAAAAATAACTGTCTTCTGCCTTCATTCCAACAGCTGAAACATGTGGCCTCCAAAATATTCTCCTTCACAAGCCCTGTCTGAGTCAACTGCCCTAGTTTGTATCCAGTGTTATTTGAAGTAGGCAAAGTAGAATGCAAGGAGCCACATGTGTGAGATCTCCATTATTGACCCTGAAGCTTAATACAGGGATCTAAGCTGACAGCTCCCCTCATAAAGAGGCAGGCACCCACCCGCCCCATACTGGCCAGCTGGCAAGCACCATTCCCATCTTGCTACTCCTTCCACAGAAACACACATTTTTGGAAATGGCACAGCACAGGCTCTGCCACCTCCTTCATCCTTCTATGGAAGAAATCTATTCAAATACCAAGATACAGGAATTTCCTAAGCTGCCTGCTCAAATAGGAAGCAGCCTTCTCAGATCTCAGGCCAAAGGCAACCTGAAAGACTACTTAACTTGAGACACCAAGGATCCAACAGGGGATCTCCCAGCCATCACAAGTACATGACTGTGGCCTAATATTGGTGCTAGCAAACCACTACCTGCACAATCACCTTTGTGCACAACAGGACTTTAGATCTATTTTACTGTGAATGCACAGGTGGGGCCATGGCACCTGCTCTATGGAGATCCCCTTATGTTGGAAGCCAGGGTAGGAAAACAAGACCCCCACACATACCCACACACACACACTTCCCTTGCAATAAGACCCATGCAGTCCAAGTTTAGGGTTGCCAACAGTGTTCCCTCTAAGCTGAGTTAGTGTGAGCTAGCTCATAGTTTCTTAGCCTCCGGCTCACACATTTTTGTCTTTGCTCAGGAAGGATGGCTCCACAGCATACTGATTTATGCAGTAGCCAAGTGACTCACTCACAACTTTAATGCCAGGAGCTCACAAAGTAGAATTCTTGCTCACAAGACTCCACAGCTTAGAGGGAACATTGGTTGCCAACCCCCCCGGTTTGGTAGGGGTTCCCCGCTTTTGGGGGGGTTCTACCCAACTCCGGCCAGCTGGCCAGTGGGGGAAGCCCCACCCCCAAGCCCCAACACCCGCAGAGAGAGAGAAGGGAGAGGGGTGGCTGAGGGCCACACGCCAAATCTCCGTAGACATCGGGCATGCAAAGCCTTCCAGCTCCCTGCACTTAAAAGGGCTTCCTTTAAGTGCAGGGAGCTGGCGGGAAAGGGCCCCGCACATCCAATCTGCACACGGAGATTGAGCATGCAAAGCCTTCCAGCTCCCTGCACTTAAAGGGGCTTCCTTTAAGTGCAGGGAGCCGGTGGAGATCAGACAGGCAGGCGGACGTCCCCAACGTGATGTCATCATGTCGGGGATGCCCCACCCCCTCTGGAAATGGCCCCCAAAGTCCCCCGCTGTGGGGCACAGATGGATTTGGCAACCTTAACCAAGTCCCAGAAGAAAGAGATAAAACTATCAAGTGTGAGGGGGTGTAACAGAGGAGGGGATACTGCATCAGTAAGAGATCAGTCTATCTGCTAAAAAAAAAAAGGGGGGGGAGAAACTGCTAGGCATAATACACCAGGGACAACTGCAAAGATTGGGAAACTAGCAGCAGCAGTAGCAGGAAGGCACTTCCAGAACAGGCACTATGCTAGATTAGAGAGGAAGAAAAGGGACATGTAGATGGGTTGGGGAGGGAAGAAAAGAGCTGAAGCCTTAAGCAGCCTCTGGTTTCTGCTCCATCATATCTGGGGGACTGCTGCTCCATCCCTTGGCCTTTGGCCTGTGGGGGTCCCACAAGGTTCCATCTTGTCCCCTATACTCTTTTAACATCTACATGAAACTGCTGAGTGAGGAACAGAATGCTGCACCTGGTATGCTTACTGGAGTGGGTCACAGGGACCATATTATTCCTGTCTTTGGCTCATCTGCACTGACTTCCAATTTACTTCCAGGCACAATTCAAGTTGCTAGTTTTGACCTTCAAAGCCTTATATGGTTTGGGACCATCATAATTGAAGGACTGCCTACTCTATTATGAACTCACCTGACCACTACAATCATCTTCCATGACCCTGCTTTGGGTGCCCCTGCCTTCTGAGATTAGGTAGGTAGCAACCTGGGATGGGCCTTTGCAGTTGTGGCATGAAAACTCTGGAACTCTCTCCCTGGGAAGATTCATCTGCCCCCTTCTGTTTTGTTTCATTCACCATTCTCTCAGTGATCCCTCCTTCCTGACCGATGTTTTAATTGTTATTTTTAGGTCTTTGTATATATTTTAGCTGTGTTTTTAATTGTTTTAATGATGTGTGTTTTTGTGTTTGTGGAGGGTTGGTTTTAAAATGTGATTTTACTTTGTTAGCTGCCTTGGTGGCAAAAAGGCAGGATATAAATTTTGTACAAAATTCCCCCAACTCCTTGCTACTTTTGATGGGCCCAGAAAGAAGCACCAAAACATCTATATTTCCTTCATTAGTTCATCTCTTGAGAAAGGGAAGGGGAGTGCCACACTGTTCCTAGCACTTAAATAGTACTGTACTTATAATCATCCCAAGGGGCTCAAAGAAAGTAGAATCCAGGACAAGCTGTTTAAAAAAAATAAAATGCACTGGTTTGAAGTCACTGAGTGCTTTAAAGTCTTCAAAATACTTCATGTATGTTATTGGTTGTAATTTTTACAACCTGTGAGGGAGGTTGGTTATCATTGTCCCCATTAGATGGGGGGTCTACAGCTGAGCAAGTGGCTTGGCTGAGGCCCCCTAATTAGGAAGGAGGAGGAGGAAGAGGAAAAAGAGGAGGAGATTGGATTTATACTTGAAGGAGTCTTAGAGCGGCTTACGATCTCCTTTCCCTTCCTCTTTCCACAACAGACACCCTATAGGTGGGGCTGAGAGAGCTCTTTGAGAACTGCTTGAGAGAACAGCTCTGAAACAACCTGTGACTGACCCACAGTCACACTAGCAGCTGCATATGGAGGCGTGGAGAATCAAACCCGGTTCTCTCACATTAGAATCCATGCTCCTAACCGCTACACCAAATCGGCTAGGAGATTTGGACCTAGAATTTCCTAGAAACTAGCTCAGTCTCTTGACCATTTATCTTTCACCAGCTCTCACAGAAGTGAGCTATTTTTGAGGAAGTTTAGAGAAAAGAAGATAAGGAGAGGATAGGAGGCTTGACTGTGGCCTATAAAATCATAAACAGAGAAATTTGCCCTCTTGCATATCATACAAGAATGCAGGGTTACCTAATGAAATGGATTAGCCATTGGTGCAAGAGAGAAAAAAAAGCACGTAAAGCCTTTAGCTGAGATGGTTTTAACAGATTAATAAGGAATTCATGGAGATGAGGTCCATTAGAAGCTATTAAATAATGATAGTTAAAATTACAGATGGAGCCAATATATGTCTTTGATTATACAAGCAAGAAAAGGTGATCCCAATTCCTTCTTGTGAACTTTATCAAAGGCTTCTGGCTTTCAGAGAGAGTGTGCTAGACATGATAGACATTGGCGTGATCAAGAACAGGGAGCTCTTAAGGTAACCCAAACTCTTCCAGTGTAGCTTTAAAAGTACAACCTACAGAATGTTGCCTTCATATCAATTCAGATCATTGGTACTCTTAATGGAAGCAATTCTTCTAGGTTTCTCAGGCCAAATACCACTGCCTGGAATTTTTCAACTACAGAGGCAGATGATTAAACCTGGAATCTTCCACCCATGGCATATGTGTTCTACTAATGAATTGTGGCCAGACAATTGTGTGAGGAAACAACTACTTGACTGTTTTAACAGAAGGGAATGAGCAGGTTTCATGCTACCTGCTTTGTGCACCCACTTTAAGTAGGAATGGGAAAACAAGACACATTTTTTCTAAAGAAGGAGCCATTGGCAACAGGATAAACACCTCTCGGTTCAAACGAACAAATATCCCTGAGTGTTGGCCATATGATTGTTGGCTATATGATTAAGACTAAAAATAATGAAATTTTACATTATATAGACACATGTATTAAATAAATGTCCTTTTTTCTTTCTTTTTTTTAGTCTTAGTGTGACATTGTTCAGAGCCAAATTGGCTGTAAGAGCAGTATCATTAAAGTATATGATTTCTTCCTATCTAACATGCATTTCTGCTCACCTCTGCCTCCCACCCATCCCCACCTCTGATTTTGATGCAGGCACAAAAGGTAATTAGGACCACTTGCAGACACCTCCCTGTTGCCCCTGAAGTGGCAGAGCAGTGACAGTGCTGGAACAGCCCAAAGCCCCCTGCTCCCCTTCCATTTTTTGCAAGGTTTAGGAAATCAGCGGGACTGACCTGTGAGCTCAGGGAGGACGGGGGCACTCGGGAGAGGGGTCCGCTCTACACGGAATTCTAAAAACGAAAGGCAAGACAACTTAGGATGCTTGGTCAATACCCCCTGGAGAGGGGATCCAGCGAAGCGACAGAGATGCAACAGCAAACAAAAACATTGTGGGTCGGGTAGGACATGGGGTTACCACCTTTGAGTTACCACTTGTTCTGAAAACCAGCAGGTGCAATATGGGGGAATGAAGAAAATCCAGCCATTTCAAAAGCAACATTGGACACAATTGTTAAGTATCACCTAATACTTCAGTTTCCCCATCTGTAAAAGGGGACAAACAATATGACCTACATCCATCACAGGTTAATTGTGAATGCAGTGAAAGCTGAAAAGCACTTTGCAAACTAAACCTCTTCTAAAAGTGATAATCAGGAGGAAGTGATCATCATGCATCAGGCCTTAAGTTAAGGTGGGAAAGAAAAGAGGGTTGGATGCTGCATCTACCCATCCATGAATTTCTTTGCAAGGAAATATAAGCAATGTGGTGAAAAGCAGTGTAGTGGCCCTATCCTATAAGGTGGAACACCCATGTTCAACTACTTGCTCAGCCATTCCAGGTCCCTGGGCCACTCACTATCTCCCACCCTAACACAGCTCACAGAGTTGTAGTAAGAACACAGTGACAATGAGAATGCTATATGTTAACATCTGGAGATCCGTGAAGGAAGGGTATGACACAGGGTAGAAGCAGGAAATATTTTGCCATGGAAAACCATTAGATGATCTTCAAACTGTGTTCTGGAGAACCTTGCAGCAGGCAGACAAGTTTCCCTGGCCTCCAGAAGGCATGTTCTAAGGCAGTGGTTAGGCCAGCACCCAGAATGAACTGAATATTCCCAGGACTTGGTGGCAGAGGCTCACAGGATCCTCAGAGGACTGGTCAAGGGGTATAGTTTGTGAGCCTTAGCTTAGATCACAATCTGTTATTGTGCCCCTTCTATAAAGTGTTCAGTTCAAGGAACAAACTCAGTCCTTTACCAATGAAATCTGAATGTCTCATTGCAGGGAAAGACCAGTCAACTCCCTACAAGGGTGGCTGCTTAAAACCAGAGCAGCTTATAAGAAAATGTCTGCTGTCTCATGTCAGAATGAGAATCCTGAAAAAATTCGATGAATTTGCTTCATTTATGTTGTTATGATGCAGTTCCATCACTCCTGGTACTAACGTTTTGCAAATGTTGCAGGGATGGGAACTTGGACAGTCATAGTTCCCATTCAGCGCAATGGGCCTTGTGCAGGAGAACTTGCCACCCATGGAACAGTTCTGCTTGCTCCCCACTTTGCTACAAAATCCCCAAATTAGGCTGCCTCCTTCTTATATACAGCACTATAGTACTATTAGGAGCTTGGTCTGTTTGTTTATTTGCCAAGTGCTTCAAAGCCCTTAATTCATTCATAAGGTTTGGACTCCATCCCATTTTCATGCATGTGCCTGGTAACACCTGGGTTATTATTATTATTAATGCAGGATTAAAGAGTTTGCTTTGAATTCAGAAAGATGGCAACTCTGCTTTGAGGTGGAAGCTGAGGAGAAAAGGGAGCAGGGGAGGAACACAGTTGAGAGACAGACAGACAGACAGACAGACAGACTTGCAAAGGGGTTCTTTCCAGTAATAGCCAGCCTCAAGGGAGAATCTAGTCAAGAGGGAGTTGTACCAGGGGTTTTTTGGCCTCTGCACAGCTTCTTCTCTGCCTAAATCTTGGATTCTTCACTTGTTTTTCCCCATCCCCTCCCTCCCAAGATCGGAACAACTGGCAAAAAACTCCAGGGGTGCATCATGAGAGATGCCAGGAACCCACCCCAGCACAAAAGCACAAAAGCAAAACTACAGGAACTAGCTGAGAGAAATGAGGACTTACCAGGAAACTGGTAAGTATAGCCAGGTGCGATGCCCGTGTAACTCCGGCTGGCATAGGTGGCAGCCTGGAAGCCAGGGTAGCCTATTGTTAAAAAAAAAAGTTAATGTGTCTTCGTACAGACAGAGCTCAGTTTTTCAAAAATATCCCTTCAGTCCCTTTTTGTTCAGGTTTTCTTCCAGGGTAGATGAGAGGGCTCCAAGGCAGTTTTCAGCCCTTGCACCTCTCATGCTAGAAAACCTCTAAAGTTTATCAGCAGTAGCCAGTACTATTCACTGTCCCCAAGAATCTTCTTATAGGTGGCAGCTCCACATAGAAGAGGTCTCTCTGCAAAGAAGTTGGCTTGCTCAACCCACTTTTGAACTCAGAGGCTGGAGCTGCAGTCTTTGTATTGTCACTCTGTGTGCCACGGGAGAATGGAAGGCAAACTGAAGAACCCTGTGAGTTCATATCACACACAGAGGAGGCTGCCCAATATATTTCAGCATGACTTGCTGTTCTGGCCTTGTAATTTTGCTAGATCTCTGTACCAGAGGTGACTGACTTGTTTAAACACTCACAACCAGTGTTCCCTCTAAGCTGAATTAGTGTGAGCTAGCTCACAGTTTTTTAGCCTCTGGCTCACACATTTTTGTCTTAGCTCAGGAAGGATGACTCCAGAGCAAACTAATTTATGCAACAGCCAAATTGCTCGCTCACAACTTTAATGCCAGTTGCTCACAAAAGGAGAACTTTTGCTCACAAGACTCCACACCTTAGAGGGAGCACTGCTCACAGCAGAGATATGCAGAACGCTTGCCCAAGTTCGGAGGCAGCTTGCCTGATAATTCTGAACTCTGGGCTTGCATCCCGAGGCTCACCCATACTAGCACAGCTCCTGTCGAGTAGCTGATGATTTAGTTCTTATACATCATGACATTAAACATTTGAAGTGGGATAGCAAAGGCCACCACCATTTTTAATTCAAACAAAAAGCATGCCTCAGCCGCTTGGGAAGCCAGATGTTTTGCCCATACAGTAGAATATCTGCAGTTCTCCATTCTGCCAGGTGATGGTGGTGTATGATCATGATTACAAAAGCATTTTTTCCCAGAGAGCAGAACTTACACAGCACAAACCTTACCAGGAAGCAAGCAACCCAGGTTGATTGGAGCAGGGGAGAAAGGCAGAGAGGGTGGCCGAGAGCTCAGATTTTATCATGCTTACCCAACATGCCAATCCCAAGCATGAAGGCATCCATCCCATAAGGCATCACTCGGGACCGCCCCCTCGCAGAGCCAGTGGGGGACATCACTTCCTTTGGCTGAGCTTTTTTACATTCCACCTGACATGGGAAACACAAAATGGAGTCAGACTTCTGCTTAGATTTGCAGGGCAACATCCCAGGAGGCAGACTGCAAGTATCCCAGGAGGCTTACAGTGTCAAAAACTCTAAAGCTTGCAAGAGCCTCCTCTCCCCTCCCCAAAAGCTTCTCTTCGTACATCACATTCCCAACATTTACCCAATTTTCTCCTAAAGGAAAAGAGAGGTTAGCATGGGTGTTTCCCTGCTGGTTTTCACCTTGATTAGGCTGTGAGATGTATTAGGCTGTTTCCACAGAAGTCACTTGTCCCAGGTTTGAAGTTGCTGGAAGAGGGGTCCTGCTTCCCCACAGTATCAGTGCACCTCCTGAGGTTTCCCTGATCTATCCCAAGCCTCCTTTGGTGCAAAATTTTGGGAAATAGCATAGCAATGCCTGGATGGCTACCGTGTAGGTTGAAAAATACCACTCAGAGGGCAGCCATTTCTCTGCCCCTGTCCCCACAGCATCCATTGCCTCCCCCGCCACCCAGGAGGTTTTTCATTTTTAAAAAAGTCTCTAAAGCCTTTTGCTGTGGAGATATGAGGGGAATTGCATATCTCCACAATTCAGGCAATAGAGCCTTACTCTTTTTCTAATGAAAGCAGGGACTTCAGAGAACTTGATACCCATATTGTTATAATGATACAACAATATTCAACTGCTGATTTTTAAAAGCACTGGCGTCAGTGGGGTGGTGGTGGTGGATGTCAGTGGCTGCCAGGGGGCTGGGGCAGGGAAATTATGGGAAAACTTGCCATGTAGAATCCCCATAGCTGTTATGCTACATGGGCAGCCACAGCAGGGGAAACACACCTTAGTCTTCCAAAATCACAGCCTTTACTTCAAAGCTGGCCCAATATATTTTGGTAACTGAGGAAGAAAAACCCCCAATGACTGTGAGATCACACACAGTCTACGAGGAAGGCCGCTGAGCTGTTGTGCAATTCCACGCCCATTTCCACAGGGCTAGCACAGAAGAACCTGAGGGGAGTAAGCCACAATGCGGCTCGGATCTGTTTCCAATCTTGCCACTTTATTGGCACACAAAGTACATGTCATGATCGGGCCAGCTCTGAAAAACAGAGGCTGCCCTTCTGGCTAATACAGCTGATCATCTCAACAGACCAATACTCCACAGATTTGTAACTTATAATTTTACCCCACCTTTTTCCAAGGGGTTCAAGGCAGTCGCAGCTGAGAGAGAGCTGACTAGCTCAAAGTCACCCAGTAAGCTTCATTCGGGGAGGGAGATTTACTGTAAGTCACACAACTTTTAGAGGATGGTTTAGTCGGAGCATTGCTGCTTTTATATTTCACAGACTGACCTATCACACCCTTTTGGCCCTCCTCCTAATCTGCTCCCCTCCTTTCTACAGACTCAAGTTGCAGACAACCCCTATTTATTTATATGTGAGGATTCCTGAAATTTTAGCTTCACTGTAGCCTTGAACTAACTGGTTTGCCTGTTTCAAAGTGGGAAGCACTTTGCCAGGTAACCCAGAGATATGTTCTCTGGCAACTTCAGGGCCTGTGGATACAGTCAGAGTGGTCCTGCAGTTGCTAAGCAACCGTTAACCCACCCATAAAACTGGCAAGCAGCTCAGCAGGACTGCATAGCACCCTTTGAAGGCCCTGGTGACCCAGGCTGTTGGTTGCACTGTCCAGTGGGAGGGCCAGGCCCACACCCCACTGCTTCATGCTCTAGCTAGTTTTGTTACCATTTTGTTGTTGATCTCATGGAAGTGGATCTCGCAGACTTTCTCCACAATATCTTCACTTTCAAATGTGACGAAACCAAACCCTGAAGAAGAAAACAGACCCGGGCTTGGTTACTTTTGACTTCATCAGTGAGACCTCAAGCAAAACCACACAGAACAGGAGCCCAGATTATCCTACCACACTCAAATCCTATAATCAGACCCAATGACATTGACCTATATCTCAATGAGGTTACACCTCTGACTGGACTGTACCACTTCAGGCTACAGAGGGAGGCTCACATTATTGAATTCTCCCCATGCAAAAGAATTCCTCACACACAGAAAAGTAGCATGTCATGGACAGGGGTTCCAGCCCAGCTCCCTCCCCACGCTTGGCATCCTAGTTTCCTGTGGGCAGTAGAACAAGACATCTGGCAGAATGTACACGAGAAATGTACATAGCTCTGATTCACCTTGCAAATAGACCTCAACTTGGTATTTCTTCCCAGCTCTGACTGGCTTCCCACCACCTTATGAAGGCCCACTGATGACAAAATAGCATGGACAGCTCGTAACAGCTGAGGGGGCTCAGCCAATTGGACAAATCACACAGTTCAGAGACTGCTTCAGCACAGTGGGGTTCTGTAGGGACACCACAGCTGCTCCCTTGCATCAGAATGGAGTCAGTGGGCCGTCACTATGGCAAAACTAACAAAGTTGCTCTTTTAAACTTGGCTGCAGGTACCACCAGCACCTAAGCTCTCTTTAAGCCTCAATGAATGGCAGCCATTTAGTTCTGAGCTGTGAGCAAAGAAACAGGATTTGGAGGGAAGGGTGGATGGAGGGAGGCAGCTTTGAGGGAAATACAGGGTCAAGGAGCAAAGGGGCCAGGAAGAAGACATGACATGGAGTCTATGGGCAGGAGAGGCTCTGTGTTGTAAAGAAAAAATGACAGGTAGTATGATAACCGAGTTCTGGAGCCTGTGGGGAAGACTTGTCAGCCAGAGAGCAGGAGTGAAACTTCATGAAACTATCTAAAACACTCAGCAAAATCTAGCAGTAATATTAACTAGTGCAGGAACCCACTCTGAACATGCAAAAGAGATGGGAAACAGCCCCTCCCTCTTACACGCCTGTATGACTTCAAAGTGCAAAACAATTGATGTGCCATGCACAAGATCCTACATGGGATCCCCCTGCACGAGAAGAAGGCAGAGCAGTAATTCTGTCCCCTTATGCCAAACACAGCAACACAAAGGAAAAAAACAGATCTCTTCCAACCATACATAGATAAGTGGGTAGGTAGATGTGAGAGTGAGAGAGTGAAAGAGAGACAGAAAGGGGGAAGAGAGACAGAGACTCCATATGGGAAGATTAAACTTCAGGCTTTTTGACTAACCTGTTGCATGGCATGTTAGCTTTCAGGATGAAAGGTATGGCTGTTACACTGATGTGTGTGTGGGGGGGAGTTCTCACAAGCAAGAAGATAAATATGATCACCCACTAACATTAAATCACTGCAAAGGCTAGCTGAAAACCTGGCAACTCTTTAAGGCAGGATGATTTTCAAGCAGGGGTATGCTTAACATAAAATTATTCCCACCTGCAGATGAAAGAACTGTACCATGTCAAAAAATAGAAGCGGTGTCATAAGATGAAGTCAAGGAAAGCCCGGTCTTAATTTGCAAGCCAATCAAATGCTTGGAGGCTGTCAGGGCCCCTCGGGTAGTATCAATAGCCCTTGAGCCAGTCAGTTCCTTTAACACAGCATGCCTTCTCTCGCCCTCCCCCCTTCCTCTCTCTCACTCGCACACAGGGGAGTGGTCTCAGCAGCCTGCAGGGCCAGGCAAGCTCCCCCTCTGTAATCAAACTACCAAAAAGGGGCTCTGGGAAAAGGTGACCTGGGAGCAGCAGCCGGCCCCCATGCTGTGGAAGGAGGAGAGACGGTCTCTTAGCTCTCCTGTCAGCTTCCCGTGGGCTCAAATTACACAGGACAAGGTAAGACATACACAGACTGCTGGAGCCACGTAGGTGATGGGAGGGGTAGGGAAATGGGGCCCGTCTCCTCTTCAGCAAGTGTAGCTCACAGGAAGCGGGTGGACAAAAGCCCTCTGTGCTGAGCAGGGACTGAGGTAAAAGGACACGTTGATGAAGGAAGGAGGTCTGAGGCACAGAGATAAAGAGAAGCTGTAGACTGGGCATGTCACTGGGGGCTGGGAGCCTGGGAATGCCACAGACACACAGACAGTGCAGGCTTCTGTGCCAAAAATACAGGTCTCACCTCGGTGCCGGTTAGTCGTCTTGTCAAACATGAGCATAGCATCATCCACCTGCAGGAAACAAAGATTGGAGGGGAAGAACTGAGGTTAGGGAAGGAAGACAACTGCTTTAGCTTAGCCAGATTGGACATTTAGGATCACTAGACACAGAGAGGCAGCTGCATCAAGTGGCAAACTTCAGCTACTTAATTAATTGTATTTTTACTGGGTGGGGGTAGTTGGAAATTTTTCCAGAAGCACCAAAATGTCTTGAGCTGGGCTGGAACTGCCTGCTTGCCAAGCCACCTACTAAAGACTTTAGTAATCTATCTACTCACCTCCCTCCCTCGGTCATCAGGATCACATAAATCCTGAGCTACCAGGACTGCCCCAAGTTTCATTCCAGCACATGGCAAAAAGGCAAATATAGGCACATGTCTATCATTAGGGCTTTCTTTGGGCAAATTCCCCAGGTCTGAGACTCTAAATATGTAAAGCCAAGCATTTGCCAAACTGTAATTGACTACTTGTGAACATTACATATTTACATCTGTAAAACACCACCATGGGACAAGTAGAATTTTATCACACTTTTGGACATGAGCAAATCCAGGGAATCAGGGAGTGGCAAAACACTCCCCCTCCAAAAAAAAAATTTCCAAGTGATATTAAGCACACTGTAATAATCATGCTGTAGAGAGTTAGCTGCTATAGGATTGAGCTATACCCCCCCCCCAATTATAATTGAAACCCTAACCCAGAGGTGGGGAGACCATCATACCTATTTAAATCTTATGAATTTACTAGGTATTCTTAGACAAGTCACTACTGCCTTTGCTCCTGACTCCACCCCACCAGTGTGGGTGTTATAAGCATATGAAGCCGCCTTCCACACAATCAGAGTTCATCCACCTGGCACAGCAACTTTCCAGCATCTCAGAGATGCCTCCCCAGCGCTGCAATCTTCGTATTTAATTGGAGAATGGAGGCTGAATCCCGGATCAACATACACAACATGTGCTCTACTACTGAAGCCATTGTCAATGTAATACTGCACTGACACAGGGCAGCTGAAAGGATTACAGAGATCACGCCTACACAGAGGTTTGAATGATCCAACACACAGTCTAAGTGCTTATAATTCATTTATTGCTTTATAAATGGTCATCTGCATTCAGCCTTTATTCACATAACACATGCATATAATGGGTTAGGTTTCCTGTAAGTTTTCCATCAGCAGAACAGAACTTTCTTGCCCCCTCCCACTGTTCTTCATGAAATACTGCCGTTGGGGGATAAGGGACCCTAAGGATGACACCCAGCTATATCTGCTACTGGACAGCCGCTGGATACCACCCTGCAAAATCTGGCTATGGTCTTGGAGGCCATGGTGGGGTGGTTAAAGAAGAGCAGGCTGAGACTGAATCTAACAAAGACGGAGGTTCTGTGGCTGGGGTGTGTGCATCAGGGTTGGGGCTCAGACTTCCCAATCTTGACAGGGAACCATTAACACCAGCACAATCCGTCAGGAGTATGGGCATGACTCTGGATGCTTCCTTGACCATGGAGGCTCAGGTGCTGAATATTGCCAGGCTGGCATTCTTTCATCTATGCCAAGCATGGCAATTAGCCATCTTCTTGTTGCACCCTGATCTAGCCACAGTAAACCATACAATGGTCACCTTCAGGCTAGACTACTATAACTTGCTCTACACTGGCCTGCCCTTGATACTGACTTGGAAGCTCCAACTGGTCCGGAACATGGCAGCACATGTCCTGGCAGGAATGCCATGGGCAGCACATATACAACCTGTGTTGAACAAGCTACACTCCCAGTGGAATACTGAGTCAGGTTCAAGGTCTTAGTATTTACTTTTAAGACCTTGAGTGGTCAGGGACCCATGTAACTTCATGACTGTCTCCTCCAGTATGCCCCCAAGAGAGTACTTCGATCAGCGAAGAATAATTTGCTGCTGATCCCTCGCCCCAAAGATGTCTGGCTGTCCTCAACCAGGGCCAGGATCTTCTCAGTTCTGGCCCTGACCTGGTGGAACTCTCTGCCGAACAGCATCAGGGCCCTGTGGAATTTAATGCAATTCTGCAGGGCCTGTTAAGGCAGAGATGTTCCACAGAATAGCAATGGTGTGATCAACATTGGTACCCTCCCCTCCCTTTCTCTTTGTTTCATCTGTTTCCCTCCTCCTGCCCACGGAAGGGGCAGCGCAGTCCAGTAAGGGAGTAAGATTTATTAGGATCTTGGTTTTTAGGTTTTTTAATTATATGTTTAATTGTATATTTGATTTTACCTATTGTTTTATTGTTGATGTATATCGCCCAGAGCCCTGTTTTTACAGGGATGGGGTGATTCATAAATTGAATAAATAACAACAATGACGTGAGGGGGATCTGCAGCGGGAAAGCGAAAATAGACAATTTAGTCTGGATCCAACCCCACTATGTGCAATGAGTTTTGCAGAAAACAACAGGTAAGTGTGCACGTGTATTTATTTTGAAAACCTACCCTAGTCAGTGCATATGGAGAGAATACTACTGGCCCACACTTACATGGAAGTTGAAAAGGTTATGGATAATGGGTGCAAAGCACCTTAAACACTCTAAAGCCACTATATAACTTTTGAGGATTTTTGCCACTTAGCATATGGTCACCTGTATTCCGCCTCTATTGCCTACATTATGTGTAGTGGTTTTAATAGAATATGATGTTTGGATGTGTGCATATGGGGGGGGGCAGATGTCTCCCTCTGTATACTCTGAAAACTGAAATTTATTAGTTGGGCCTCATGGCCTTAAACCAATGCTCAACTTCAACATACTGCATCAGGTATAACTCCCCTCCCAGGTTTAGAAGAGTCAGGGGGGGGGCCTCTTACGGACCAGCCACATCATTTCCCTTTTGCAGAGCACAGAAACTGGCTTGCCTTGATCACAGCCAAAGGGAAGCAGCTCAAAATGAGCTTTCTGTCTTTGGGTCAGGGCTGGTGTCAACCAGCAGCACAGGCAAAGCCAAGGTTTCAAGATTGGCGTGCACTGGACAAAGCAATGCAAGGAAGCAAAGAAGATTATCCACTTTACCAGCAGGAGTCCTGCTTGGAAAAGCCTAGGAGAGGGGCTGAGACTTTCAATAGCACAGGGCAGTTGGTGTTCTAGCCTTGTTAACCCAATGGTGTCAGGAATAATTGTGGAATTTGAACCAACTCTCCTTGTTTGCCTGAAACAGAGTCACCATGTCTCTGCTGCAACCCCAGAGGAGCACTGTGCTGGGAGAAGGTCATTCTTTACCTCAGACAAAGGCACACTAAAGAATTCCCTACCTTTACTGGACACCCATTTTCACCAACCTTGCAAATGTGGCAATGGATCATAGTGTCAACTACAAGCTGGGAAGTGCCTGATTCAGATCTCAGCCAGATGTTCCTTAAGTGGCCTTAGAAAAGCCATTCTTTTTCAGTTGTGAATGGGCAACAACACAGAACTACCCTGTAGGAATGTTGTCGAGATTACAGAGATAATACTCATGAAGTAATACTCATGAAGCACTAATAATGCACTCACGGAGAGTGCAGTCTAAATGCTAGCTTATTCTTCTTTCTTTGTCAGCCATTCAGCACCAGAGCAGAAACTGAGGCAGTGGTCTGCCCTGGACTTCTGACCACTGCTACCCTAACACTATTGTTTCCCATTGCTTTGTTTCTGCCCTGCCTCATTCGATACTGCTGAAATTCTGCATGATTCAGATAACAAAATTCAAGTTGATGCAAGCCAAAGGACACCCAGGAAAAGACACATACTGCTGTCTTCCAGGATGTGCCTTACAGTAAGTTTAACTGGAACAAAACACAAAACAGAAATCTTAGAAGAATAAAACAGGAATCCAGTGGCACCTTGAAAGAGCAATGTGTTCTAGCATAAGTTTTGTCAATCTTTGAGGTGCCAGTGAACTCCAGTTTTATTCTGCCAGTACTGAGTAACACGGCTACTCATTTGTAGAAGATTTGCTAGATCAGAATGAAAGGAAAAACTACCAACCCAAACAGGAAAAAACCTCAGTGAAGTGAAAATATCCAGCAATACTGCTGCATCTAACCTAGAGACATATTAAGGAGTTCCCATGTTGTAGGACCATTTGAGAATTACAAAATGAATTGAATCATGCTCAAGTGGAGATGCCAGAGACTGAACTACCATAGTAGTATGTTCTATTCTTATTCAAACAAAATAAAGGCAACAATAAAGAAAGCCCCCATGTCTCCCATGAAGTGGGCCACAAATGCCGAGCTCTACAGAAACTGAGGCCAAGACCCTTTCAGGGTGACGTCAGAGTCTGGAATGAAAAGTTAGGAAGACATTGGACTTGGTTGCTTTTCCTGGGAACAGCCAGGCAGCCGACTTCCCCAGAGCACCCCAAGCACTTCCCCAGTGGCAGAGGCCTTTCCCGACATCGGACCAGCATTCATTTGCAAACAGAAAATGTGTGTCCTCAATAGGCTTCCGTGTCCATGGAAACCCAGGGCAGGGGAGGCGGGATTAGTGGGGCCAGCCGGGCCCAGCAGCCAAGTTCAGGCGGCCAAGTGCTAAGTGTGAGTGGCAGCCCTTGGCGGGCGGCTATTGTTGCAGCTGGCTGTTGGGTGCCTCTTTGGGCCGAGCCCCTGCTGGGGATCCCTGCTGCTCCCCAGCCCATTCTCTCGAGCCTTTCTTCTCTTGAGGCCTCACTGGCTTTGCCAACGCCTGAGTAAGGCCTAAACAAAAGAGGCTGCCGGGGATGGCTTCTCTTGGGGCCTGGTTGCTGTGGCAACCCTGGCCCCTCCAATCCCAGCTGCTGGATCAGATTAGCACGAGCTCAAATGCTCTCTTCTCCAAAGCTGTTCTGCACAGACACACAAAGGCACCCTGCTGGGGCCAGCCTCACTCATGCCTCTTGGGAGCTGGCCCTTATAGGCCTCATAAGGGAAAATGAGGGCCACCCCCCCTTCCCTAGACACACACACACACACACACACACAAAAGGCATCCTGTGAGGGAAAACCTGGGGGGAAATGAAGGGAGCCAATCACTACCTCCAGGGACTACCACTGCTTCTGCGACACCTCCGCTTGGTCCCCAAATGCTCAACTGAACCCCACTAGTCCTCTCTTCTCGACTAAGGGCTCCTGCCACAGCTTAGCTTCCCTGCCCAACTTGTGAAGGGAAGCAGCTTGGAGTGATGTGGTCAGAAAACGGCAGGGCACATGCACTGTCATAGTGTCCAAACAGCTGGACGGCAACTTGGCAAGGTCTGAGGCCCTTCTTCATATGTTCAAGTATGCCACATCTGAGCATTGTGACACTATAAGCATGTGGCTTTAGCCACATTCAAGAAATGCCATTAAGTAGTAACCATAGGTAAGGAGGAAGAAATTCAGGGTACAAAATGAAACTGTGAAAATTAATTCCCACATACATTTCCAAGCCATTTGAAGCAACATAAGATAAACTTTGCTCCAACACTGTTAAACTACACAAACTCCATGATCCTTATCTGAATGCTACTTACAGAACACTTTGGCTGCTTAATAACTGACCATCACCACCACCACCCCAAAAAAATCAAAAGATCCCTTCCATCAGTAAACTCCAGCCAGGGAGACTGGGAATCAAATCCCCACTTAGCAATCAGCTAGTAACTCTCAGCCTAACCTACCTCACAGGGTTGTTGTGAAGATAAAATAAGAGAGGGTCATCATGTACCTAGCCCAGAGCTTCTTGGAGGAACAGCAGGATAAAAAGGTAATTAAATTAATACTCTCTCAGTTCTGCAACAGAAGAGGTATCACTTTTGCTCATCTATTTATAAATCTTACATACCAACTTTTAACTTTTATGCACAAAATCAGGTGAAAAAAAACAGTGAAAAAAACATTGTTTAATGAAATTGCTTTTAGTTTAATCATCACTGTTTTGTGAAAGAAAGATTAAGGGATCCATTTAGTCATTCTTTAGTATATCCAAGGTCATTTTATTGCCGCCACTATCCAACTGTCCCCAGGAACCCTGCAGTGTTCTTTGATGAGAAGTCCAAAAGACAACTTATCCGCCATGATTCATCTTCCCCTTCAATCTGCAACTGTGAGGCACATTCTTGAACAGCTCTCACTTCATGTGACACAATGGCTGGGACAAACGGGCTTGACCGGCACTTTGCACAAACCAAGACAACCACAGAATCCTGTGACACCAACGTCAGAGGCAGCTTAGCAGACAAATAAATCTGGGAAAAGCTCTATATCCTTCAACATTTCCCAGATAAAAAATAGAGGATGTTCCAGATCACGGTTCAGTAGAGTTACTGGTGGAGTATGACAGAATCGCCAGGGAAATAACGATGGGGCCAACACAATCCACTCAAATGTGCCATAAGTAAAAAGCAGGAACTGAAACTGCATGTAAGCAAGTGACTTCTAGATGGCAGAAGCAACAAGGCAAGGAAACTCAAATTTATATCTATCTATTGGCACACATGCTATATTTCACTTATACTACTTAGAGGATATCTGTTCCATTTTACAGCTGAGGAATACTGAGGCACCGGAATCTGGCTAGTTCAGTGCATGCACACTAGACAAAAATTAAATGTTTTGTTCAAATAAATAACATATGCATATGTAGTATTTTCCCCTTGCCACTGTACAACTACAGCCTTTTCATACCCTGCACCCTTAAAATTAAGAAACAAGTTTTACAGAGTGATCGCACCCCTTCCATACAAATTAGAGTACCAGCACCTCTCTATTTAGAAATTAAGCACAGATCCTACCACTGAACAACAACCAGAGAACAAACATACGGTCTGTTCCCTGCAAACAATAATCTACTTTTCACTGTCTCTCTACCAATCTCTACCATCGCTACCAATACTTCATAAAACAAGTTGTTTTGTACCCTGCTCCTCATTTATTTTGTGCTGCAAACATCAACAGGACTTAGCCCAGGAGTTCATTTTGAATAGCAAGGATGGAATACGAGAAGAAAAATAACCTCTGAGAACGTGCAGAGTGCCTTTGCCTCCTATAGTCCCCTACCTCCCCACACACTTAGAATTCCAGAGCAGGGATTCACACTACTGGTCCCCACCCCCACCCCAGAAGATATGCTCTAGTTTAAAAAGCAGACTTTGCCAGTACAGCGTAAAAGAGCATTCCTTGCTTCATCAACAAAAAATTGAAGTGTACGTGAAGCTGAAGAAAGCTCTTACCTCCTGTATTCTATCTCCTACCCACAGCAGTTTAGCTGACCTCAGTGGGCTGAAAGAAGTAGTGAAAACATCTATTTAGCATTTAGTACTAAAGCTTTAAAGAACAAACACCAGGGAAGAAAAACAATCAGCACACACTTTTTGCCTCACTGAGAACTTATGTAGTCATGGGATCAACAATCACAGCTTTTAGGTACTGAAAAAAGCTTTGAGAGACTGCTTGCTTTCAGCATGCCTTTTCTGGACTTCCATTTTTATTATTATAGGCAAATACAGAGCATGCAAAAAAGAAGAAAAAATAAAACATAACTGTTGCTTTAAAAGTAGGGCAATCTGAGGGCAGTGATTCCCCAGGGACTTTGAAAAAAAAGAGCTGTCCTAACTAAAACAAGACAGTGGGAGGGAATGGTGCACCCTAAGTGCAGGGACTTTGAAATCCAGTTTTTATAGGGATGCCAGCCTCCAGGTGGGACGTGGGGGTCCCCCGGAATTACAGCTCATCTCCAGACTGCAAAGATCAGTTCCCCTGGGGGAAAAGGATGCTTTGAAGGGTGGATTCTGTAGCATTTTCCTCCTCAGGCTCCATCTGCAAATTTCCAGGAGTTTCCCCACCTGGATCTGGCAACCCTATCCTCCCATCCCCCAATGGTGGCTGGGGGGCCCTGGCAACCCTATTTATACACAAAATGCAATTGGGCTCACCAGTCTACAAGCAATTCAACCCATCCCTGAACAACAACCTGCTTAGAATGAGAAGCCAACTCTAAGTTACCAGCTTTATAGGGTCAGATGGGACCCTATTGGCTTGTTGTATGTCACCTGATCCCTACAGGGCTGGCAGTTGCAATACACCTTCTGGCCCATCTACAGTGGTGGTGCTACAACACAGAAAAATCAGGCCAGCGGTCCCTGCTATCTGCAAACTGCCGTGGTGGTACAAGAGGTGCTTGGTCTTATCCAGGACAACAGACAGTTCAAAAATTCTGCAACCCTGAAATTTCCTTTTGTGTCTGACTATGCTAAATAAATGTGCTGGCTTGTCTGTTGTTTCCCAGCTGGCTCATTTTTGCCTCCTTCCATCTTCCGCCCTGCATGTGTCAGCAACTTTCACAACCATCATCGTCTTATTCCTTTTTGCAAAACCATCCCAGTCCAAGCCTGCTGCCTTCCATTGGTCACACACCAAAGTCTAGCTCAAGGCTCAGCATCCACACTTTTCAAACCACAACTGAAAAAAACTTAAAA
Source organism: Gekko gecko (assembly GCA_029375565.1). Taxonomy (NCBI): domain Eukaryota; kingdom Metazoa; phylum Chordata; class Lepidosauria; order Squamata; family Gekkonidae; genus Gekko; species Gekko gecko. Next base: position 49,598,385 of record JAPDNY010000012.1, on the reverse strand, counting down.
TAACTAGGTAGTATTTTCCACAGAGCCACAGAATATCGTACCATCTCCAAGCTACATCAGATCCACACCCCAAAACATGGAATACATACAGATCAATAAGATTTCCTGTGCTACTTCTGATCAGGGATGACAGGGGGGAAAAGACACATATTTGTATACTATTCACCTTTTCTGGCCTTTACCAATATAGCTTCAAAATGACTGAGGAAGATGGGAAGAAAGGAAGAGCAGGCATTCTCTGAGCCACTCAACATTCTCTCTAGATTTTGCCAGTTACTGTGAATGGCTACAACTGAAGTGTAACCATTCTGAAGATGCCCCCCAACTCTCCTGCCCTGTTACAATCAGCTCAAACAAAAACTTGACAAAACACACTTTATTATGCCCCAGGCTCAGTTACAAACACAGCTGTGTCACAAAACTCAAAGAATGTGATACTGGGCCCAGAATTCCAATTCTGGAAAATCTCAACCTTAAAAAAGAGTTTCTAGTCCTCACAGTTGCAAAGATGTTCCTGGTAGTGTCAGCACATCTCCTGATGAACTCTCAGAAAGCAGGAGATTTCTCAAAAGGAATAGGATTTGGGTGCCATGCATTGCTCATTGCCCCCCCATCACTAGCACCTTCCCCCCTATGAACCTACCTGCTCATTCTGGTCATCTTTGGAGGTCTTGCTTTGGTTGCTCTGCCATCTGAGGACAGATGTGGTGGCCCGAGAAAGGCATTTCTCATTTGTAGCACCAAAATTTGGAACTCCCTCCACAGGGTGATTTACCTTTCTCCCTCTATCAATGCCTCCTGTCAGTGCGTAGGTGAAAATTTTATTTTTTCATTTGGTATACCCCCCCATTAAAAGTTAGTGCCTCCTCCCTGGTTCTGATGCTGCATGTTTTATGCATTTTTACTGAATTATTTGTTTATCCCTCAAACCCCACATTTACCTGCAATCTCATATTGACCCTATATGCCACAGTTTGCCCATCTGTGAATTTTTGGCATTTGGCATTAATAACAGAATGCCTGGAAATGTTAAAATGTCCTTCACAGAAAAAGTGAGCTTTTTGTTTCTCTCGTGGTGGAACACAAGTTCCTTGACAGTATGATTGGTGGGATGTAAGATGCAAAAGGCTGAGAACCACTGGCATCTTCATCCTTATCTGTGAGGTGTGCAAGTTGACCCATGATCACATTATCACAAAGACAGTTGGTGCCTCTGTCTCACTCTCTCATCAAGAGCATTTTCTTACAGGACTGGGAGGTAGCACAGCAGTCACAACCTGCACAAATTGCCAAGACAGACAGACATTAATGGTAGTGGGGAAAAGCAGGGCAGGCTTCTAGGGACTACATGTGGCCTCTGTGAGGAACAGCTTATTAGAATGTGCTATTCCACTGCATTCCTGGAATGGACCAAGAAGCTGAGCTGGGCTTGGAGACTTTTCTATCATGAGCAGAAGCAGGCCTACCATGAGGCAAGGGAGGGGAGACGATTCAAGGTGCCACTGCGGACAACAAAGAGGGAAATACACCAAGCAGACCCATGAAATACCATTCAGCAGGAAGCTGTCCTACACAATCCCCACTGAATTGAGGGAGCTGCACAAGGGCACAGCCAGCATAGAAAAGGATCCATTCCAGATCCATGTGAGCAGAACAGCTCAGACTGCCATTTGCCAACTTTCAAAGCTGGACTGCAGAGTAGTTAAAATGATATGACATTCACTAACTCTGGCCTCACTTGCACGCGGGCAGGGGTGGGGGAAGTGGGGGAGTGAAAGGAGACTGTTTGCTAACACCGACTATCTCATCCAAATAATCCACCTCCATCACTCCCCACCGTAGGAGGCACAAGTCAGCCGAAAGCTTTTGAGTAGGAGTGCATGGCTTAGGAGCGTGGGAATATTCAACAAGCTCTTCATTTGTAGACAGAGGACACAAATAGCAGTTCTTCCCACCCACCCCAGACAGCCCTCATCATCTCATTTCCGTTCTACCTTCAGACATCCTATCTGTCTGGAGGCAGAGCAAGAGTCAGCAAGTGAACAGACACAGGAAGAAAAGCATCTTGCATTTTTACATATACACACACCTCGTTACATATTACAGAAGCCCAGTGCTCAGGGAGAAGGTAAATCTCTTTCTGGATTGCGCCTTCCCACACCACAGGTGGAATCTCAGAACAGAATGATCCTCCTTATGAAAAAAACCTGTATATGAGGGTGAGGGACTGTAGCCCAGGCTTCTCCCTGTAACACCAATTTTCTATATGCAAAACATTGTCTTCCATGGAAAAGCTCAGTTCTGGGTTTTTCATCTCAACCGCTATTTCTGAGATTTGTGACTAAGTCAATTCTCATGCTCTGAATAAACAACTGACCACCAAGAACCTGTTTGTTTTTTCTACAGTAGAAATATATTTCTGGAAAGCCCAAGAGCACTGAAAACTAGGAAAAAGTGCTCCAGTATCCAGGGGAAATGAAGTGGGGAGGATAACTCTGCATGAATCCTCTTCCCCTTCCCGGTGTTTTGATCAAATTTGCCAAAACTTCTGGGAGAGAATGGAACGACTTTATCTTTCTTTCAAGGATAAGAACAACTGGGCAACAAATATTCTTATATAAATCTGATGTCAAGGAAATGTTCTTTGTGAGCAAGCTGCCCAAGAATATGTAGCCTCAAGCTAGCCAAAGAGAAATAGCTGCTCAGTTGCAACAGTCTTCTACTATTGTTGGTCTCAAAGCCATGCTTGGCCACATTCAAACACAGGCACTAGCATCAAGACTTCAGTGACTGAGCCTGAAATGCAGCGGGCAGAAGGGAAGGGAAGTAGACCAGGTTCCTAGTATTTAAACCACATCTGGCCAATCTAGAGGCTTTATATTCCCCATATGCCAACCATGGGGCTGATATTGCCCACCAACCCTTTCCATGTCTGAAGCTTGAGCACACACAATCCACAGTTGCCCACCAGATTAGGCTGCAGTCCCTCAAGTTCCTACTGCAAGCCACACTTGCCCATGCCAAAGAGGATTTACCTTGCAGTCTGATGTGTCCTCGGAATGGACTCAAGGTCTTTCTCTCTACACTGCAATTCCTGTTGACATGGAATTGTCTCTCCTCCCCTCCTTTCTTAAATATCGTCTTTCAAAAGACTCAGCAACTAGATTTTACACATCCCTAATGAAAGCTGGTTGCCCTTTGTGACACTGGGATAGAATCATTCTCCTAATAAGGCACGTGTGTGCATGTGCTTACTTTCCACTGCAGCATAAGATGTAGTTTGTCTGTTCAAGTGACCTGAAGCAGTTTGCATCCTTTCTGCAGCAAACCTGCCTCTTGGCTCACACACCTTGATAAGGACTTTGTTGGAAGCACCATACGTGGACTTGTGTTAATGTCAGCCTGTAAGTGGACAGGTTTATATTAACAGAGATCCATGTATGACTGGGAGAACCGTGAGTGGGGGGGCTGTCGGATGTCCAGAACTTGCCTCTCAGCACTTGGTCTCGGCTGGAACTCTGGGTGGTTTGCTGTTTATTTTACTTATTCATTATTCTCTGCATCTCACAGTAGATTACTTACCTTTATAGTTACAGCATTTATATCCTGCATTCTCAATAAAATATTTCCAAAGTGGCTATAGCTCCCAGGCAGTCTCCCATCCAGGCAGGTTACAGGGCCAGATCTGCTCAATTTCTGCAGCAGGATCCCATCATAAGCCAGGACCACACTCTGGCCCATTCCCCAATATATGAAGCGAGCTGGGTATTGGCTGGTCGGGAACTGAGGCTGGATTTGCAGGCTGAGCAAGGACTGAGGTTTCACATACAGAAAACTGCCCTGTCATCTGTATGGATTGGTCAGCCCTTAGTAAGGGCTTATCAGACCAGCCTCAAGGGCTAACAAAGCTTGCTGAAGCAGACAGGATGAGGCCAATAAGTTAGCGGGTATGGCAAGGTCCATCCTACTTGCAAGATGCAGCTCTGTACAGACAGCTTCATAAGACTCCTTACACTACCAAAAGTCTCTTCGATCTATTCATTGTGGAGAAAGATATACACAGATCACCTCTCTTTTTCACTGATCCTATTTTTGACATTCTACATTCATCCACTAGGCATATGATTCAGGGTATGCAAATGGATTTGGGGTTGCTAAACACATTGCTACTGAGATCTTCTACACTGTGATCTTCAAAACTACAAACAAAAAAAAATTAACACAACAGTGGGGAAAAATATGAAAAAACACTAAACAGCTGAAATGTATTTTTCCTAAATCTAAGTCTAACTATACAGATAATGATAGTCTATCTACAAAAGTCTTTGGGCACACTACGTGAATAGAGAAGAAAGGGGTGAGGCTGGTTTTGTGATTCTCAAACTGGAAGACAGAAGGGGGGGGGAAGCTACACATTGTATTTGTACCTTTGATCTATGGAATGCTGGGACACGAAGGTGCCCCCTTCACTGCCAACTACTGATCAAAGAGCATCCATGGCCACATGGGCAGGCTCCTAAGTCCTAGGGAGGGGCTCTGTGGAAGCAACATCATAGAAGAGAACTTAGGCATACAGCACACTGAGTCATACAAAAGTGAGAGTGTCGGTTCTGGTTGACTGGAAGACTACAGCAGCTGCACGTTCGAGTTGAGTCATCACCCACGAAAGCATTTATGAAATAAAGTCAACATGACAGAAGGAAGGAAAAAAGGGCATTAGGCACAACCCACGGAAAGAGCATCTCTTGCATTGACAACTTTCCTGAAATGAATGCCAGTTATGGGTGCCATGCTCCTGTACAACTCATGTTCCTATCACAAAGAAGGTTTTCCTGATGGATCATTTTCACCAAACAGCACTTCACACTACACTGAGGAAAGGGCTCTGACTCTCTAAAAGTTAAACTTTTCTGCTGGTCACTGACTATTCAATTTCTAGCCATTCTCCCTGCATGAAAATCAGGAAGTTCACCAAGCCTGTTATCTCCTGATTCATAACTTCTACATAAAGGGCACTTGAAAGTATTTTACTTTCCCTGTAAAGCAAAATATTTTACTTTCACTGTATTTTACTTTATTTTTTACTGTATTTTACTTTCACTGTAAAGTATTTTACTTTCAAGTTCTCTGACCATGCTGAGTGCCCCCTCAAGCCATTTGGATAATGGAAGCTGGAACAGAATTATCCAAAGGTATCATTGTACATACTGTCCCACCCCACACACATCACAATAATGCCAGAGAATAAACTGGGAGGGCAGAAGAGGCAGCCTACATTCTAAGAGGCCAGTCTCTGTCTAGTGTTAGAAACTTCCTAAACAAGAACATTTCTTTGTTTTACATTAAGACCTGATTTTTAATATATATATATATATATATCCACACTCATAAGTGTCTCATTGATTTGAAGGGATTGTGCCCCCTTGTAAAGATGTGGGATCAGGCAATGGGGGGCAGAGACATTCATCTACCTTGCTATACTCACAAGAGCTTGCAAGTATTGTAATACCCTTTCACTTGCCTTCTGCTACTGTTTAGTGATACTGTGAATATGGTTCCTACCACTGACTGCACAAGAGTGCCAGGGTGTCCCAAGACACTAGGCTAGGCCCACAGAGTACTTTCTCATACTTCACACCCAAAGTAAAATGACATAACACATGAACAGATACTCCAAATAGATAAACAGCCAAGAACAAAAGTGTTTACAGCATCAGTGTTCTGTTCCAATTAGAATTCCAGAATGTGTAATACAGGACCTAATTGAAGACTGAGAGCTTAAAATATATCCATAGCCCTTGCAATTGGCTTGGAGCACAGGCGACAAACAAATTTAGGTCCCCAAAAATAAAGAATGTTCTCTGCCCACCTATCTGGGGCTACTGTAGGGGAAGGAGACAAAATTATGGGATCCTGGTCACATTGGGGGCCCAAGAAGCCAGGCAAGTCATATGGTCTTTTGGAATGTAATGTATGTGTAGTGTGGAAAGGACCCAGAACAAATCTTTTAGCTCTCAACAGCCCTGAACCTACTATGAGGTAAGGTGAGATGTCCAGGTAGCAGACGGTGGGTGCCATAGAGATATAACATCCAGAAATTTTGAAGCCACGGGGGGGGGGGATGGATTTCCATTTCCCCCCAGAAAATATATACAATACTAACTTTCCTTTCCAACCTAAATTTATTTTGCTGCTTTATCAAAAAATGCTGAAAAGGTAAGTCAAACTGAGTAGAAGGTCAACAACTAAAACTTAAGATATAAATAACATGTAAAAATACATGTATTTATTTGCAAAGGATTAAAAACCATATTGGGGCCCAATCACATCTCAAGTAAAAATTCAAAAACCATATATGCACAAGGGCCAATGGACTCGACCTGAAGCATTTCAGCCTGTTAGGGCCTTCTTCAGAGGTCAAACATAATGAGGAACAAATTGGCTTATAGCGCAATGCATAATATAATAAATTATACAGCATAGATACAAAGTGGACCAGAAAAGAATTGCCTTGTCTTTAAACCCATTTTAACTAATTCCAGACAAAAAGTATTTCACAGAAAATTTATTCAGTACTCTCCAAATTTTCTCGATTTTCCCACCAGAGAAATGGGGGGGGTCCTTTTGGGGGGACAGGACATTGCCCAATTTTTTTCTGTTCCCCCCATCCCAGGCCATTACATCTCTAGCTGCACTTAAGAATGGCAAAGTGAAAGACAGAGAGGTCTGCACCCTGGAGCATGATCCACTGAGAAAGTTTCTTATAAAAGCCCTGTTGAAACAGACAGGAATGTTTTGATGCCGTGTTAATTAACAGGGAGCAGGAAATGTGATCTGAGTTCTCTTTCTCTTACTGGTCTAGTTGCAGGGTGAGGATGACAGGATGTTAAAGGGAGAAATTTTAGAAAGGGGGAAAGTCAACTATAAGGCATAAAACCAAGGTTTGGGAATTAATTGTTTTCTGTAGCAGAACTCAAACACAGTTGAGGGCCACATAACTTGAGGTACTGGTGATCTCTGCTTAAGTACAAATGTCATCTTTTAACCATAAATCATGTATCAGTCATGCCACAAAGCCCTGGGTGCATCTCAGAAGTAGTTGCAGTTAGCACAGAAAAGGAGCTCCAGCTTCCTCAGTCCTGCATACTTGTGAGGGGCCCAACAAATACACAGTTCTAAGCCAAAACAAGAGACAGGCCTCTAAAAACTCTTTCCTCCAAGCTAGAATTGCCCATTTTTCAACTGGCCACTGTAGCCATGCCGTTAAGAACAGCTTGACCTGCAGGAATTAGCAGGTGAACAGGCTTATTTCTATGGTGCGTGAAGAACTCCACCTGCTATTTTCTGCAGAACAAACTCCTGTTCAAGGCACAAGAAGGGGCCAGGCTGGTTTTTCTTTCTTAGTCAGCTAGCAGAAACCTAAACTAGCTTTTACTAACACAGCAGGAAACCACCAATCCCGACCAAAAAGTTCCCCCAAAAGGCTCCAAGTTCTAACAAATCCCAAGGGATCAATTTTATATTGGTTTGTAACTGTCATGGCTTTCCCCAAAGAATCCTAGGAAGCACAGTTTGAGGAAGATACTGACAACGGTCAGATTTTCCTAGATAGTCTCACAGAAATACTGTTCCCAGGAGACAGGAAATCTCTTTCCCCAGTTAAATCTATGATGTACATTCAGCCACACACAGAAAACTTGCCTTCCCAAATTGCTCAAAATACTGTTTTACATCCTCCACGGTGGTGTTCACAGATAGGCCTCCCACAAATATCTTCTTGGTCCGTGTCACCATCTAGAAGACAAAAAGGGAACGACAGAGAAGTAGGCAGCAGACAAACACAGAGCTCATCCCAACAGCTACAAAATCACTGAACCTCGTGGCCAAGAAAAGTCAGCCGACTGCTGCAATAATGCAAGGTTATGTGGAAAGGCTGTACATGCAACCTCAAACAAGCTACAGAATAAAGAAATAAAAATAGCCTCCTGGTAATCTCAGGGTTTTTTCTTTTCTTTTTCTTTTAAAAAAGCATGTGTCTATCCTGGAAGATTCTATCCCTGCAAAGATTTACTCATTCATACTACCAGCTAAATGTGGTCACTGCCAGATAAAACCTCGGCAGCCAGAAAATTGCTCCAATGCTCTGCATTGCTCCTTACCCACCCATGATTAAATCACATAACATGTTTATCTATTTATACCCTCATTTTCTCCCCAATGGGGACCCAAAGCAGCTTACATTGTTCTCCTGTCCTCCATGTTATCCTCATAACAACCCTGCAAGGTAGGTTAGACTGGGAGTTTGTGACTGGCCTAAGGTCACCCAACAGGCTTCCACGGCAGAGTAAGGATTCGAACCTGGGTCTCCAATTCCTAGTCAAACCTGAGGAATTCTCTAAATATGCCAATTTTGCATAATTCTGCTTTCTTGGGGCAGAATTTTGATTCCTCCCCTTTAAAAATATAGTATAGAACTGGTTACAGCCATCAGGGAACTGATATCCATCAATCCTGTGCCTCAAGTGACACTAAGGAACCTCAAAACACAAAGTGGTCTCTTGGCATGGCTGTCCCTCCTGCCCTTCTTCTCCTTAAAACCAACCCAGTGTCCGCCCCGCACCCCAACAGAGGAGATTGTAGTAACCCTGGAATCTCCCTTCCAAATGCCACCTCCTGCTCTTGGGCAGTTCCTGCTCATTTCATTGAGGTTGTGCAGGAAAACTTCCCACTGAATCATGCCGCATGGGTCAGACCTACCTGCCTCCTACTCTTACTGGTACCCCAAATCTGTCACCCGAGGCAATAGCCTCACTTTGCCTAATGGAAGGGCCATCTCTAACCTGAGGGGAACGATAGCCACCAAGAGAGGTATTACTTGGTGCTTGGAAGAATAAACATTTTCTAACAGAAAAAGCACATTGGGGAACCGTCAAAGGAAATGCTGCCTTGCCTCAGCCCCCAACTTCACAGAATTCCCACAACCCAAAAGGGGCCAAAGGCTGCTGCAGAACACGAGCGTCCTTTGAACCAGCTCTTGTGCAGCTGCCCCCTTGGCCACGTCCCTGCACTGTGAAGAACACATGCTCCTAATTACCCCAAGGAGCACAAGGCTAATCCACAGCAATTCCCAGGCTTGGAAAGCAGCCCACCCAAACACTAAAGCACCTTCTGTCACCAAACTGCTTAATAGAATTAACCCAATTCCAACCATGTGCTTCCTGGCTCCAGTTACTTGGGATACCTGAGCACTCGCTATTCTTGGCTTCTGATCCCCTTCACTACCCTGCCCACGTCTTCCTTGCCCTTTCTCCATTTGCGTGGCAAATCCTCTAGCAAGGCAGTCTTTAAGAAGGCAAGACAGGAGTGGGGGGGCTCCTGCACCTTGAAATTTCCCAGAAAAGGGAAATTCAGTAAATGCATTTGTAAAGTAAGGATGAGAAAAACTAGAATCATTGGAATGCCCTCTGCTCGATACAAATCTCTTAAAGGAATAGGACCCTGCCTCCCTCCCTCCTACTTCCAGCCGTGGCACAACTCAGCTGACCTATTTGAGACTCTTGCTCCAACCTCCAGAATGGAGAGCTAAACTTTATTATGCAAGTAATAGACCATGTAAGCAGCAACTTTTCACCTCACTGCAGCCTATAGTAATTGGTGTTCAGATAATACATCTGGTTTAAGCAGTTGTCCCGCCGTATGGATAAAGATCAGCTGCATGTATTCCTGGCCAAAAGGTCCAAGTTTCTGCCCAAGAAAATCCATATGGCCACTCTCACGAAACTACACACCTGATTACTAGATTAAAGGTTAATATATCCAAGTGTATATGTGCAGTATAATTGGAACTTCTCAGTTTCTTTGGTATATCCCCCAAAGAGAGTTAGACTCCAGTGATTAAAATCTGCTGGTGATCCCTAGCCCAAAGAGCATCCGGCTGTTCTTAACCAAGGCCAGGGCCTTTTCAGCGCTGGCTCCAACCTGATGGAACACTCTCCTGGATGAGGTAAGGGCCCTGCAGGACTTGTTACAGTTCTGCAAGGCCTGCAAAACAGAGTTGTTCCACCAGACGTATGGCTGAGGACAGCAACGGGCTCTATCTTGACAGTTTCCATCTTGGATTGGCCTCCTCCCTTTCTCCCTCTCCCCTTACCCTTTCCTTCTCATCAGACTATACCTTATCCTTCCTGAGATTTCATGCCATCTTTTACTGTATAGTGGGATGTATCTATTTATCATGTATTTTACTATATTTTATGGTATTTATTGTGTTTATGCATTGAATGTTTGAACTGAATGTTTTTACAAGTGATGTTACTAGCTCTGAGCCTGGTCTCTGGGAAAAGCAGGTTATAAATTAAATAAATAAATAATTTGGGAACTGGGAAGAGAGGAGAGGAACAGAGAGAAGAAGTGGTAATGTGTCGTTGTAATGCTTGTTTTATTAAATTGTTTTGTATTGATTTTACATTGTTGTTACCCACCTTAGGGCCTGGGGGAAAGGCAGGTATATAAATAGATTTAAATAAAAAGCAGCATGGGAATTAGTGTTGGTTGAGCAAGGATGTGAAGGCTGAATGAGGAACAGTGGTCATCAGTGAGATAGAGAGACATCATGAAGGGTGCTTGTGTTGAATTCCCCCCCATTACTGGAAGCCTTTACCAGCTCATCTCTAGCATCTGAATCTGCCCACATCCTTCCAAGCTTTTTTTTCTCCATGAGGGCTAACAACTTGCTTTTCTTAAAAATGGATGTGGGCAGATTCAGATTCACAGAACACAAGTGTTACTTTTCCATGCCACTTAGAAAAAGTGCTATTGTGATTGCTCTTCTTCTCCATCAAAATATGCATTTATGATACAGATCAGTTCTAACAGTATAGCTTATTCAAACGCTCTCATTTTAGCCATTTATTTAAAATATCTATACCCAACGCTCGTCAACACTGTTATTGCGGTGGGTACCTATAACCATAAATTATGTGACAATCCAAGATTCTGCCAGAGCAAGTAACAGCACTTGTTACTCAGAGCAAGTAACATCACTTGTAAAAATATTCAGTTCAAACATTCAAAACATAATCACTCCTCTCTACATCACCTGCCTATATCGTCTTTGACCTCAGATCTTGAGGTGCATCCATTTCCACTTCAAAACAACATCAGGAGCCCCCACTGATGGTTGAAACAACCAGCACACTCTGCATCAAAGGAAGCTCTTACATGATGATGTTGAAGCCGGAAGTCAGGAGAACGACCAAATAGGGAGGCCCACTTCAACAAAAGTGACCTGCATGCGAGAAGGTGCTCCCACTCTCATTCTCAAAGCAGAAAAGATTACCTACCTTGGGTTGTGCTCTGCGAGGAAATGCCACCTTCGGATCAATCTGAAAGCAGAAAAGGATCAGCTAACACTACACAATCTCTCAAAAGAGTTCTCTCTTCAACCAACCCCAGAGCAGCATATATGCATCAGCTGGACAAATATTTGTATGCGTCAGAAACCCACACCCGGGAATAAAACAAAACAACCAGTAGGGCATCTTTGGAGGCTACGTTTGTTCAACATGCCACATTCCATCCCACCCCAAAGAGCAAGCAATGTCCTCAAAGTCTTACTGTACAAGCACCAGTGAAACAAATGGGAGATTTGGGAGGCAGCACCTCTTTATTTTACCAGGGCTTGTGCAGGGGAGCTTCCCAGTGGATTGTGCCCGCTGTCTTATTTTGTTGTTGCTGTTGCTGTCAAGTCACAGCTGACTTATGGCAACCCCTGGTGGGGTTTTCAGGACAAGAGACATTCAGAGGGGATTTGCCACTGCCTGCCTCCATGTCGCAACGTTGGTATTCCTTGGAGGTCTCCCATCCAAATACTAGTCAGGGTTGACCCTGCTTAGCTTCCAAGATATGATGAGATTGGACTAGCCTGGGCTATCTATTCAGGTTAAAAACTTTTAGAAGAAACACCCATGTTTCATGGTTTTTGAGAGGAAGATGTTTTAGACAGGATAATATGAAGTTGGCATTCAAGGGTGTTTTCTCAAGTAAAGGTACATGTATGCTGCAAATTTAAATCAGTTTCAGACCCATTTAATTAATATAACTTTCCCCAGAGAGCCCTGGAAACTGAAGGGTTTTTTTTCTGTGTTCATGGTTAGAGACATGTCGATCTGATAGCTAGTTTAAAACTTGTTTTAAAAAGTGTAGGGTAGGCATCTCTTGAGAAAACATACACGCATTCCAAAACTGTAGAATTACAGACACTCTCTTGAAGTTCTTATTCATTGCAATGGGGTTTGTGCTGCCTAACTTCCCAAGTGATTACGTCCATTCCTCGCTCTTTTGTGGCTTCCAGTCTCTGCCACCCAAGGAGGACACCTCACTTTGCCTCTTGCTAGGGCTTACCCCTCATAGCTGAGATTTCTACACAGTTTCTTCCCCTTAGCACTTTTTTCACTGCATCATGCCATGTCAAGCTTATCATCAATGAATGAACACAATTTTGTGCAAATCTGCAAGCTGAGCGGATGTATTTGCAACTAAAAACCTTAGCCTCCATTGATGTTTCTCAGCCTCTGGTTTCATTTCAGCACCACAATTCTTCTTTAATTCTATTGATGTCTAAGGAACAGAAACCTTGCTTTGCTGGATTAGGCCAGAACCTGTCTCCAGTAAGAACCAGAGAGATGCCTTCAGGAAACTCACCTCCAGGAGACCACCTTTCCCTATATGTTCCCAGCATCTGGTGCTCAGAGGTATACTGCCTCCATTCATGGAAGTTCCATTTAGCTATCAGGGGTAATGGCTAGAGCTACCAGACATTCTCTTTTTTAGAGAACATGTCCTCTTTTCTGGTGCCTGTCCTCTTCTGGGCCCTTTCTTTTTTTAAAGTGATGAAAATGTCCTCTTTTTGGGTTAGGGGCTGAGCCTGTTTTGCCCTATAGTCCCCAGTGGAAGTAAGGTTCAGCTTCAATAGTAGGGCTATTTAAATCTGTCATAGTGATCATTTGTTTGAAGTCATTTGGGAAGAATGTCCTCTTTTTTGCTTTTCAAAATATGGTAACCTTCATAATGGTTGTTGATAGGCCTAGTCTCCTTTGTGAATTAGTCAAATTCCCTTTTAAAACCATTAACACTTTCAATTGGAAAATACTTTTCTCAGTGGGAAAGGGGTATGGCAGAGTACAAAACTGGAAAACTACCACTGCTGGGACAGTCCTTTGGTTACCTTTTCTCCTACTGAAAATAATTTTTAAAAAAATCACTTGGCTTTATAGGCCAGAATTCCACACTCAAGGCAATTCTGAGACACTGTCACTGTATACCTCACCTGGCTTCCACAATATTGTTCTCTTTACCACCAGAGATGCAGATAAGCATTAATTTTTAAGTTCCTTCACACTTTACATTTATGTAACTATAAGTATCTGAAGCACTCCATACAGATAATTCATGTACAGTTCTTACAAGAACCCAATGAAGTAGGGCAGTAGTATTATATGGGGAGGGAGGGTTTTGGGGAGGAGGAGACCTCATCAGGGTGTAATGCCACAGAATCCACCCTTCCAAGCAGCCATTTTCTCCAGGTGAATGACTCCCAAGGCAATGAGGCAGCAGGAGACTTAGGCGGTACAATTGACTGTACCACTTCAGACTGTGGGGGTGGGATTACATTTTTCAAAAGTTTCCCAACGTTAATAATTCCCTGTACACAGAAGACTAACAAAGCACACCGAGGGCTCTGCTTAAGTATTTCTTCAAAATATGCTTTTAAAAAAATTGTAAGGAAGGGGTTATAAATGTGACACTTCCCACCTGCAGTCTGAAGTGGTACAACCCACTTGGCCCCTTCAGATTTCTACCACCTTATTTTGCTCTGTGTGTAGACCTAAGCTTAAGCCCTAGTTAAAACGTGCTGGAGAACAAGGTGCTATAATGTTGGTTAAAATGGAGTGTACCACTTGACGCTGCAGCTGGTAGATTCCAACTTTGAATGTTCTTTCACATGCAAACATAAAATTAGAACCGGAGGAGAAACCTCTACCCATTCTAGGATTGCCAGCCTCCAGATGGAACTGGAGATCTCCTGAAATTACAACTGATTACCAGACAACAGAGATCAGTTTCCCTGGAGAAAATGGCCGCTTCGGAAGGTGGACTCCATGATGCACAGTAGATTCTAGTTGAAATCCCTTCCCAAATTCCAGCCTCCACAGGCACTGCCCCCAAATTTCGAAGAATGTCCCAGGCTGGAGTTGGCAACTAATATTAAATCTATCTCCATTCAAGTATCTCAAGTTTAGAAAAGGGGTTAGGCACACAGAGGTGCCATTCAGAGTAATTTTGTTCATTTTGAACAAGTGAGTCAGAGATGGTGAGTACTTTTGTCTTAGCAGGGGGCAATCATGGAAGGGAGTCCATTCCCCCAACCAAATGACTGAGAAAGCTGAGGCATTTTGGGAGCAAACTGCAAATGTGAGGTAGTGGACACAAAGTGCTCTCATTTGGCAAATAAAACAAAAAGCAAGTTTAATGAGCCCAGGACCGAGCATCCCATCCCTTATATGTGCCACCACAAAAACAGTGTTTGAGAAATTCTCTGTATATTACACAACTATACGAGCATGGCACCTTTTACCATTAAAATGCCGGCAATTCTGTCCATCATAAAGATTATTTGCCCCATCAAATTTATCACAGAGAATCTTCCTAGACATTAGCGTAACATGGCCAGACCTCAGAAAAATCCAATGTTAAATGGATAAGTTATAGAAAATTTAAAGACTTGCTTCACTCACGACACACAAAACATACCTTCAGTTTATTTCAGACCTACATTCTGTCAAAAATGCCCAAATGTTGCAATGGGTTGTTTGGTTTGTTAAAATCCAATGCCTTCATTAAAACCAACTGCATATTAATAAAGTAATCAGATTTCTAAATTCTCACTTAAAAATTTACTGATGTGAGGGTGAGTTAGGAGCACATGTATACTTGATGAAGTCAATCTTCTCCATGGATTGTCTACTTTAAAGAAAAATGACCACCTGCCTGGCTGAAATCAGAAGAGGCAGGCTCAGCTGCAGTTGCAAAGCAGTTATCTGGGGAAGGGGATCTCTAGAGAAAGAAGAAAGGCGAGTAATAGCAAGGGGTTTTTCTCTCACCACTGGAAGGAACAGAGTCAACAGCAATGCCAATTCTGAAAAAATGGCAGTACTTTGTAGTGTGAATGTTAATGTGAATATTAGGATCAGGGAGACTCATGTTTGACTCCCTACTTGGCCATAGAAGCTCACTGGATGACCTACCTCACAGCACTGTTGTTGTGAGGATAAAGTGGAGAACTGGGAAAATGATGTAAGCCACTTTGGGGGCCTATTAGGGAGGAAAGTGGGGTACAAACATCTAAATAAATAAACAATAGACTGTAGCTTCTCTGTACAGGTTACATGGTGTGGAAGTTAAGGCAAAAAGCTTGACTTTAGAATTTCCTTTGGCGGGGGAGAGCACAGAGGAAATTGAAAGATCCTTAACTCTTAGAGACGTCATGATTTTGAAATTTAACTAGCACCAGCTAGACATGTTTTGGGGCTTGCACTGGAAAAATTCAGAAAGGCATCAACTCTCCTGCTAAATCAGCTATTGGGGTTTCTTTTTGCATACATCTCACTAAAATTAACAAGAGATATTCAAGACCTCTGCTGTTCACTTCCGTGTGTTTTACACAAGAGAACTTCCCGGTGGACTGTGCCGCTGGTCAGATCAGTGGCTGCCTCCCACTGTTCTGCTGACCCAGCCACCTGACCTTGCCTTTTCAGAATTGCCACTTCTGAAAGAAGACAAAAATTCCCACGCTGGAACAGGCCCAAGTCTATCTGTTCTCGTTTTGGCTCTGGAAGTCCATCAGCAAAGCATAAAGGCCAAGGCCTTCTCCATGTTGTTTGTCCCCATCCTCTTACACTGATAGGCAATGCTTCTGTCCACGCAGATTCCATTTTGCAGCTATGGCAAAATGTCATTAACAGTCCTTTCATCCAAGGATTTGTCTGAAGAAGTACTTTCTTTCGGCAGTCCTGAATGTGCTGCCAATAAACTTCACAGTGACTCCGAGTTCTAGTATTATGAAAGGGTGGGGGGGGATCCTTCTCTTTCCACACCTCTGGAAACTTTATAAATCTTCTTTCTGCCTCCTCCCTCAGTCATCTTTCTTCTAAACTGAGAAATACCATTTTCTTTAGCCTTTCCTCATCAGGAAGATGCTTCAGTTCCCTCTCCCTTTTCTTATCTGTACTCCATAGAAGCAATCTCTGCTCCCCTTACCTTGGCATTTATTAATGCTAGCTCTCTCTTTCCTTCCCCCACCCCTTGCATTTTGGCAAAAGTAGAAATCCTGAGAGAATTCTGAGGACAGGGGACAGCCGGAGCCCAGGAGGATGATGGAAGATAATAAAGCACAAACAATTGTCCCCTGTCTTTTCCAGTTCTCAGCCAGCAACATCCAGCTCCTGCCAAGAAGATGCTTTCATATTTCAACAAAAGTTTAACCCGGGCTTTTCTTTCTCATTAACCCCAGTGCAACCTCCCTGGACAGAGATGGTGTGGTTGTGGCTGAGCTGGACTGGAGAGTCAAGTTGTTTAAATAAAGTTCTTCCCCACAGCTAGTAATTATTGAAGGGAAATTGAGGCAGGAGGGAGGGGGAGCTTGGGAGGATGTAAACAAAGTGAGTGAGTTACAGAGGGAAGGGGTGGGAAAAAGAGGGGGGGGGCTTCAGGATTAGCATCAGAAACTGTGGTCTTTAAGGGAAAAAAAGGCTGACCTTAAAGAACTGGGGAGGTTTCTGATCAATGCTCAACAAAGCAAACTTCCCTTGCAAAATCATACAGAAGACTATGAACATGGCATACTTACAAAACATTTATTTATTTGCTTCATTCACACCCTGCCTTTCTCCCAAATGGAAGCCCAAAGCAGCTTACATTGATCTCCTTTCCGCCATTTGAGCCTCACAACAATCTTGTGAGGTTGGTTAAGCTGAGAGGGAGGGACTGGCCCAAGGTCACCCAGCAGGCTTTGATGGCAGAGTGGAGATTCAAACCAGGGTCTCTCTAATCCTAACCTGACACTTTAACCACTACACCACATTACTGGCTCCAATCTTCATTAATCATTCCAGGGTATACGAAGGGTCTTAGAAGTCTTGATCACCTCACTGAAATTGCCATTTGGAGAAGGCAGGTCAGAATTCTGCCACAGTTCTGGTTAGGAAGAAATATAAAAATGCAGCCATAGCAAATGGTCAGAAAAATCAGCTGTTTCCCCTAGTATAATTCTGAATGTATCCAAGAGTATGCCTTTAAATTTTACAGTAAATCTTGCCCCCACCACTGAAATATCTTTGCTTAGCCTACTGAAATTTGAAATGGTACTTCTACCTGCAGAGCAAACATAAGAATTAAATTGAACTAAGAGAGAGAGAGAGACTTGACCAAAACCACTCTTTGAACATCACATCCAAGATGGGATCTGAATATGGGTCTCCCAAGCTGATACCCCACAGTGAGGAACAGCCCTGATGGACCACATTAAAGATCTAACAGCAGCCATACAGAAGCCTCTGTGTGGTCCCAGGAATAATGTAAATATACCACCTTTGAATATAGCTCCATTTAGCTATCACAGGTGACTACCATTGGCAGATGCAATATCCACATGTCTGCCTGGTCTCCCTAAAAGAAGATATTTGATTTATATCCCGTCCTTCACTCGGAGTCTCAGAGTGGAGTCTTACACACTTCTTTCCCTTCCCATCCCCACAACAGACACCC
Organism: Gekko gecko; assembly: GCA_029375565.1. Lineage (NCBI taxonomy): Eukaryota > Metazoa > Chordata > Lepidosauria > Squamata > Gekkonidae > Gekko > Gekko gecko. The sequence goes on along the minus strand of JAPDNY010000012.1, from coordinate 49,580,562 downwards.
TGTGAGCAGTGTTCCCTCTAAGCTGAGTTAGTGTGAGCTAGCTCTCAGTTTTTTAGTCTCCAGCTCACACATTTTTTGTCTCAGCCCAGGAAGGATGGCTCCCGAGCAAACTAATTTATGCAATAGCCAAATCACTGGCTCACAACTTTAATGCCAGCAGCTCACAAAGTGGAATTTTGGCTCACAAGACTCCACAGCTTAGAGGGAGCATTGCCTGTGAGGTAGGTGGGGCTGAGAGAGCTCTGACAGAAACTGCTCTTTCAAGGACAGCTCTAACAGAACTATGGCTTGCCCAAGGTCATACAGCAGCTGTGAGTGGAGGAGTGGGGAATCAAACCTGGTTCTCCCAGATTAGAGTCCACACACTTGACCACTACACCAAACTGGCTCTGTCACTGTCATTCCACATTGTAGCCAGGAACTCCAGATATTAATTGTATACTCTCTGAAAAGATACTACAAAAATATACGTCAGACTTCACAGCCTTTTCCCTTGCCTCCTGTCCTCCTTTTGCCAACCACTTCCCAGAGACCTGAATAGGATGGCAGCTTTCTGCAGAAGGAAGGGGAGGGGCGTATCCCCCACCCAGCCAATAATAACCCATTATTATTATTATTATTGTTAAAGTATTCATACAGCAGTTTTCCAAAAGTACACAAAGTTCTTTATTCCACTAATCTGTACAATGAACCTCTTACACCCATATCACAGACCACCTACCGAGTCCATGATTCAGCGAGGATCTGAACCAAGACAGCTCATGGCTTCTGCCCAGAAGTACCATATTATGCACACTTCCCTGCACAACAGACAGAAGCAGCCGAGATCAAACAGGAAGGCACTTCTATGCCACCAATCTGCTGGAGCATTCTGATTCTCTCCAAACAAGGGAGCTGTGAACCAGGAAGGCCCCCCCCCATCAACATTTTGCCTCTCCTATAAACTCTCTGGGTGGCTTTCTCAGGGAACTGCATGCTAGGAGGCAAACAGGGCATTCCCATCTCTACATTTGCATCCTAGTACAAATGTGGAAGGGGGCCATTTGCAAGGGAAGATCAGCAGGCAGAAGTGGGGTCCTTAACACTTGCTCATCCAGCTGATTCTTGCTAGCAAACCCCGCTCCCTGTCCTCATACAGCCATTTTTAGCCTATTTTTCCCCAGCTGGGCTCCAAGAATAGAAGTGAGTCCAGCTAGCTGGAAAATAGTCCCATAAAGGCAGCTGCAGAGAAGAACCACACTGTGGATATAATGTATATGAAATACCTGCATACCTCTTAAGTACTATATAAATGCACACTAAATAATAATAATAATGCCTCATTTAGAATAACCTTTTGCTTTCATTTTAGTTCACGTGGCCCAGTGACCTTATCAGTAGAACCAAGGGCACAATCTGCATCCTCAAAATCCTCCTCCTCCTTCTCCTCTCCCTAACACCATGTAATTACCACTAAAGCCCATGTAACCACATTTAACTGGCTGGCTTCGTCATCTGAGGTATCTATTGCCAAGCTGATGTCATAGCCAAACAGAACCACAGAAGACACGTCGGCAGCAGCTCTTTGGTGCTAGTTTGGTTACAGTTACTTCATACTAAACTTAAAACTCACAAAGAAAAAACAAAAATGCTGGAATCCTCTAGCCAAGTCAACATACCTATGAAAGCATATGTTTCCATATACAAAAAACCCCAGAGTCCTACTATTTCATTCTCAGTTTTTGGGAAAAGACTACTGTTCCTCTGACTCCCCAGCTCATTCTGCTCTCATAGGAAAGGGAGAGGGGAAATCAGGCTATCGTCACACCAGAGGAAAGCAGTAAGTAAAGTAACAGGCCAGGCAGTGCTTATTTACCAAAATATTAGGACCAGTTCACGGCTGTATGGTTATCCTTTTATGGCTAAAACACCACCTCAACAGTCTTATCCATCAGGCATAACTTCCAGTTCCACCTCAAGCAGAGTGCTTTCTAGCAGAGTCAGTTCACACATTCGCCTACAGCTCTTCAGCCACAATCAAGTCTTCATCTGTTTGAACTAACTCTACTTCAGTCAGAAGGTAACCTTCCTATGAGCTAAGGGTCCAAGAACTAGCAGCAGAAGGGGGGAGTCCTGTCCCTTTAAGAGAGGTTTAACATGTGGAAACAGGGCAGGGAGCAAAATAACATCACCTGCTGTTGTTTGCGCTGATCAAATTGATATTAAAGAGACAGCTAGAGAGACCAGCTTAGTTTAAACAAAATAGCCTAATAACTGCTTGCAGTGCAAATTGATATTAAAGAGACAGCTAAAGCGACCAGGTTAAAAGTTGGCGACCCAGCCTCCAGGTTGTGTCCACAGGGGAACACATGCAAGGCTGTAGATTTGGATACTGCCCAGACATGCTCCCATTTGAACATTACAAGGAATACCACTGGCCACATTCAGAATCACGTGTGCTGTGAGAGTTTCCTCAGAAGTTTTTTATTGGGTTGCCTTTTAACAGCCGGGGCTCAGGGCCTGAGACAATGTTAACCCATTTTCAGCAGGCACCAACTCATACTGGAACAGGAATTTTGTTTCAGCAGTTTTATTGGGCAGTTGTCCTAACTGCTGTTATGGCTCTGCCACACAAACAAAATGTCACCTGTAAATAGCAAAAAATATCCCAGAAACTTTAGAGTGTGAAACCAGATGAGGATGTAACTCCATATTTATGTCCACTAGAGAATGAACCAAAGGCCAGGGGAAGAGAAACCCAGAAACCAAATAAAACAAGAAGGGGGACCAGTAGATTTTGCACACCATTAAATGCAGTGAAGAGGGACACAGACAGATGCGGCCTATGAGGCACAAAGTAAAAGGTGTTCTCCCTCTTTTAGGGGGTTGGAAAAATGAGAGCTGTGCCCTGCTGTTGTCAATCAGTGCACGTTGTGGGGGAGGGGGAGTGCTGCCACATTTGGATTTTCTACCTTAGGCACCAACACATCTTGGGCTGGCCCGAGAGGGGTGTGCGATTTAAGCTCCAAACAAAGAGAGAGGGCTCTGCCGAAGTTGTCACCACGCTGCCTGCTTCCTCCCCTCCAGCCGGCGAACCAGACGCACCAGGGGATTTCAATAGTCGGCAGGCCAACCCCCATCGTGTTCTCTATAGCACGAGACCCCTTCTGTTCTCCCTCCGTTCACTTAACCCCTCCCCCCACCCATTCCGCCTCACAGGGGAGCCCATGGCACAGTTTTAAAAAACACAAGAGGCTGCACTGGGCCAGAAGGTGGAGAAGAATGGGAGCCAGAGAGTCAGCTTTCATCTTGCCTGCACTGCCAGAAATATTCCCAAGGATTAACCAAGCCACCGTGGACATTCATCACTTGCTTCTTTCAAAAAAAGGGGGAACGACCCAGCCCCCACAGAAATCCATGAGAGGCCTGGCTTATTGGGCACTGCAGCAAAGTTTTGAGGAGGGAGAAGCCCTGCCCCACCCCCAACTCTAGAAAACCTCTTTTCTGCACAAATTCCCAACAGGATTAGCCATATTACTAGAGCTCAATCCTATGCATAATTACTCAGGGGAAAAAGTCTCACTGGTTTGTGAGGAGGGAATGTTCTCAACTAAGTGTGCACACCATTGCAGCCTCCATAGCTTGTAGCACAAGCAGTCAAAAGTCCTGCAGCACATTAAAGGTTAGCGAAGGTATTGCGGCAGAAGCTTGTTCTCAGCCAGAGCCACCTTCATCAGATGCATGAAGCAGACATAATACCTATGTCAAAAAACAGGGGAGTAACAACTTTTTAAAATGTCTTGATTCTGTCTTGGCTCCAGATTTAAAAAGAATTTTATTTGTTTCGGGACATCTGTGCTCAGAAACTCTAAAATAAGTTTCATGAGAACTTTGCAAGAAGACAGAAGATTCTGAACAAAGCACCAAAAGGCAATCCGTAGGTTTAAGTAGGAATACAGATAACTTTCAGCACAAACTCTGCATGCAGGCCCAAGGAAAAGACCCTCCCTGCTTCCTCCCATTTACTTTGGATACAGAGTTTTGCCAGAAACAGACAAATTACACCCAAAGGGACACAATCCACCTGGAAATTCTTTTGCACAAGCCCCATTGGAGTGATTGGGAGCTGTGTAGCTTCTGTTTGTGTCAATGAGGCTTCAGCAGAACTGTCTGATGACTGTTCTCTTGGACATTTCTTTCATTCTCTGAACCATTTTAAAAAGCACACTGTTACCTCTACATGCTCCAAAACCTTTGCCCCGTATTTCAATCACAGTTCCATTGCAGAAAAACCACTAGACATATCCGTAAGACAAGAATTCCCACTTGGATATCAAGGCATTCCATCCATTGCTTATCCCCCCCACACACACACACAAACTTAGCATGGAATACAATAAAATATACAACATAGGTCTACAAAGTCATCAAGAGCCAGCACTGTATCCAGTCCTAGAAAACACAGGTTCAAATCCTAGTACAAGTACAAATCCTGGATTGAGTGGACATTGGACTGGGTGGCTTCATTCTAAGTAACTGAGCCTTATAGTGCCATCCTAAACTGGTCTACTCACAATCCTATGCAGGTCCATTCAGTGACACCCAGAAAAGTGTTCATAGGACTGAGCTGACAGTAACCCATTATTAGCTTATGAAGTATCCAAACAACCAAGAGAAAAACCCTCTGGGAGACACCTGTTGACCATGTCAGAAATCTCCGCCACCCCAAAAAAAGCTCAGAACTTCATTGCTACGATAACCATTTATTCTACAGCAAGGTCACCGTATGGAATCAGAACTCAGTCCCAGAATCCATTTATGGTGTTACAGCATGACCTTGGAACATATGAAGCCGCATAAACACAAAGATTGCAATATAGGCACTCCAGGTCTCTTTTTTCAACACCTGGGATTACAAAGGAGAACGTCAAGATGTCAGGACATGGATTCTGTGCTGGCTTTGTGTCACACAGAACTCTTTTTTTGAAAAGCAAAGAGTTTGAGTTGAAGTAGAGAAGGGGCTCCAACTGAGGCCTGTGGATCTCTGAGAAAGACCCAGCTCTTTGGGGCCAGCCCAAGTCATTTTAGTACTCAAGGGGGGGATCCAAATTAAGTCCCCCCTTTCCCCTAATTAAGATACATTAATTAATGTGCTCTTACATAGCGCCGGTTCATTTAAATGAAGGCTGTGCAAGAAAACTTCCTGGTGGATTGAGTTCTGTGAGTTGGAACAGATCCTGCCATCCTTAATGGTACATCTGATCTGCCCTCTCATATTGTCCCACAGTAACACTGGCCCTCTGGAACAGCTACTCGCTGTAGATGGAACCATGGGTGGTTAAGGAGAATAGTCCCAACCTTCAGAAAAAGGTCCAATGTCCACCAAGGTAGTCCATAACCGGTGCAAGCTCCAGGGTCACACTTCATCACAAGACACAACATAGAATAAAGAGGGATGAGTCCAGGAGGTACCTAGCAGGCCCCCCCCCCAAATATCCATCAGCATTACATCCACCTTTCTATCACATCCATCTGACTTTCCCAGTTCATCATTACCCTAAGCCTGTTTCTCAAAGACAAATATTTAAACAACCAGAAGAAAGTTTAGAAAGCCACAACACCTGGCACACACTGTACAACCCTGCTCGAATCAGATAAGATGGTGATTCTAAATCAATAACCAGTGATCAAATATGACCGTTCCAAACCTTTTGCCAGCCAACAAATAGCTTTAAGACAGGAGAAAAAGACTCACCGTTTTGGAGTCCAGTTCATGTCTGGATTGGGCCAGAACCTTGTCCACGCCAGCTTGGTCCATGAATGTGACAAACCCGAACCCCCTGCATCCCAGAGTCAAGAGACCAGGCAAGCACAGGAAGAGAGAAAAGAAAGTTAGTTAGAATGGTGCCAGGCAGGCTGATGTTTTAGCAGGAGGAGCAATGTGCGCGGGCACCTCACCTGGATCGCTTTGTCAGTGGGTCCCTCATGACCAGGCACTCCTTTACCTCGCCAAACTGGCTGAAATACTCCCGCAAGCCTTCTGCAAGAACAACACAAGGACACCAATGGGTTCCCATGCAGGTGACAATACCCACCCCTCCCTCTAGGCCTTTTCCCTCCCTCCTCCCCAAAGCCCACAGAAAGAGGGTGGGAAGGGGGGGCTGAGATTATTAGACCTCTGCTGGGGTAGATCCTCGAAAACATTCTGCAGCCAAAGTGGAGGATGGAGTAGGGGCTGGCTGGACACACGACCCCAGCACAGCAAACCGCCAGGCCACAGCATGCAGAACAGGAGGAGGACCCACGCCACCCCTTCCCCACAGCAGATCACAAAGACCCACATGCTCATGGGGGGGGGTGCGACGGTGTCGGTTACAAACCCCTTCCCGTTAAAAGGCATCTCTGAGAATCCCACCTAAGTCACAAGGAGGGAAGAGTTGGGAAAGTTTGGACTGCAGGTGCCGCTTGACCAGAACCGAACCCAGCCAATGACGGGACCAGGGGCAGCCTCCAGTCCGCTCCCTTGCTTCCCCCCCCACCCCGGCTCACCTTGCGTGGTTTGCCAGCTCAGTCCTCCGATGAACATTTTGCTAAGGAGAAGGGAATCAAACCAAAACACAACCATTAAAAAAATAAATCAGTTTTCGACAGAAGGCATAAAGCCGCCCGCTCAAAGGCAAGAGGTGGCCAGGGCGCAGGGGAGGCAGGGCCGGGACGACGCCGAGGGAGGATCGGGCCGCCGCTCTCGGAGACCTCCGGAACTCCTCCATCCATGGCGAGGGGAAGAGGGTGGGGGGACCGGGTGCGCCCCCGGAGCGCCTGGGAAACCCGATCGGGGGCGGAGGAAGCGGGCAAGGGCGCCCCGGGATCCGGTGGGGGCGGGCTGCCCGGCTCGACGAGAAGGAGGCGCTGCCGGCGGCGGCGCACGGAGAGGAGCGCGGCGCGGGGGATCGGCCATGTTGGCGGCTCCCACCAGCCACCCAGGAGCCTGCCCTAGCCACGAGCTGCCGGGCATCGTGGGGAGGAGGAGGGATGCTGCCGGCTCCAAAATCCGAGGAAAGGAGGCGGGCGGGCGGGCGAGAGAGGAAGGGGAGAGGGGGCTGGCCGGGCCAAGTACCAGGGGTCGTGGGGAGAGTCCGGGGAGGCGAGGCCGGGCTGGCTGGCTTCTGTCTCCATTCGGACCTCTTCTCCCTGCGAGGAACAGAGCCACACTCCCGGGGCAGCTGAGCGTTGGAAAAGGGGCCGGACGGCCAGGCCATGCTGCCCCCTCCCCCGACCCCTCTCAGCCAGGCGGGGAGGGGAGGAGGGGAAGGGAGGGCCGGGCCCGGCGGGGACAACCTGCCCGGCTCCTCCCACCCCCGGCAGGCGGGCAGCCGGCGTGAGCATAAAAACCCGGCTGCCGGCCCGCCCGCAACTGCACTAGGGGCTGTTGGGGGGACGCTTCGGGATGGCGCGGCCATGCGCCCAGGGCGCACGGAGCTCGTCGGCTGCTTTGCCCCTCTCTCGCCCGGGCGGCAACAGCAGCTGAGTTTTGGAGGAAAGGCCACGATCCGCACTCGGGCACCTCTCCAGCCTGGGGAGGGGGTCGTGATGGTTTTCTCACCTGCCTGGACGACCAACCCAAAGAGAAGAATTCACTCCCTCGGCGCGCCGGGAACAAAGGGGGACGCCTCGAGAAACTGGAGAGGCGGCCTTGTGCGAGGACCCGCGCTTAGACTCGGGGCCAGGGAGGGGGCTTTCTTCGATGTCGGCGGGGGAAAGAGTTGGAGGGCGGGGAGGGCTTGTGACTTAGGCCCACAGATCTGGGGCGGGGTGGGGGAGGACGGGACCAGGAGCCTTAGCCGGGGGAGGACTTGGACACGAACAAGGGATGCTTGGGACGCCTCTAAAGACACCCGTTACACGCTTTGTTTTCGATCCAGAGATGCTACCTGGTCAAGGAGACCTCCATGGTCAAGAGTCCAGGGTTGCGGGCCTCCCTCCTCCTCCTGGGCCCACCTGGTGCATCTTTGCCCTTGTCCACTGGTACCAGGCGGGTAATGATCGTGGGGAGAGCCCGCACTTTAAAGGGTTAAAATCAATCCAACCGGCAACAATAAACAGCATGTGACACGGCAAGTGTAGCCTGAGGGGGAACCGGCACGTTGGGAGAATGGAACCGTATTTAAACATGATACTGCCAGGGCCTCCCCCTTTCTTTTCCACTTAAGAGCACCCCCTCCCTTGTGCAGCTGCTCCAGTCACCAATCCTGAATTCACTTCCCACTAAGTCCCCCTAGAGAGGCCCGCTTTGCACAAACCATGGAAGGTGCGTTCAAGGGCGGTTCTGCGAGGAAAGCTCGACAAGGCACAGGGAGGCTGCCTCAGATGGTAGATTTGGGCTGCCTCTAATGGCAGCAGCAAAGTGGGAGAAGGGCAAGTCTGACCCACTGAGCACAGTTTGCCCTGGAATTCTCCCATTCTCCTGCATAGATTCACTGAAACAAACAGGAGATACTTAAGACCACAGCAAGGTTTGCACACATCTTCCTCTTCATTTCAGTGAGGTTTTCATAAGATAGCCTATTAACAGATTGTGCCCCATGTCATTTTTTTAAAAACAAATGTTTAGTGCTGCTAAAGGTTGCAAAGTGGGAGATAGACCTGATCTGGGGGTCACAGTTTACTGGGAAGAAACTGTTCTGCTCATACCCCAAACACAGGAGCCAAGATAGTGTGCCCTGGAACACTGGAATAAAAATTAGCCTTTTACCTTTTTGAATCACTTTTACACATAGTGTTCCAGGAACTGTACCATTGCAGAATGTAAGAGAGAATTTGTATGTTCTCCACATCAAGATCTCCATGCCCACAGAAAACTAGCATGTCAGGAAATAGTAGCTGAATCTTTTCCATGTTACACCAGTTTTTTTACTTGCAGGGTGGCAGGGTTTTTTTGTTTGTTTGTTTTTGGTGGAAGAGCATTAGCCTCCCACCTTCCATCTGAAATTGTACAGTACCTAGAACACTTGATGGGTAGGGACTTGCAAGTGTAGCTCGGTGACAATATTTTAAGAGGTAATTAATGGGCCTTTGGTAAGTTTATTTATTTATTTATTAAACTTATATCCCGCCCTACCCCAGAAGTGGGCTCAGGGCAGCTCACAACATATAAATTAACAATAAAACTGATTTAATACAAAAACAGTTAGACAATGTAGACAATCAAAGCAAGATGGCACAAAAACACTAACAGTCCAATGTCTCCTGTAGCATTTTGGAACTTAGAAGACATTGCTTGTTTAAAGGCTCTGGCAGCTGCATCCCCCCACCCACTGGTTTTGTTATTTTCTATCATTATTCTTTAAGTCACTCGCCCTTGGTCAGTTTCTACCACGTGGGTAGGCCGGCAAGCACACTTCCTTTGAGGTCAGCCCAGGCTCTGGCCAAAACCGAAGGAGCAAGTCTCTTAAAAAACATGCATGAGCATCACCGGAAGCGCCTGCTGGCAGACTGGCATTGCTTCCCAACTCTGCAAAGAGCCATAGTTAATATGTTCCTTGTCCCATCCTAAACAGTGGGGAAAAGAATGTACTTGGATTCAATCTCCAATTTGTTAACATACCACCAAAATATGACTTAAACTGGGCATCCTGGTTCTTCACATATCTTGACTTTGGTATCTGCATTCTAGGTGCGCCACAAATGCTGCCACGTTTGCTAACAAATACAACACCTGCATGGGGAGGGTTTGTACCCCTCTGTTGTTAACTATTCCACTGTCTGCCCCAAAGCCTACTCATCTGATACATTTTCATTTATACAAATCTACCTATGAAGACCTTGGTATTTTGTAATGTGGGAATGTCCATGTTACTTAAATTTTTCTGATATTTATTTATTTACTTGTTTTATCATTCATCTTCCTTATTTACACTCAAGGCAGATTACAGAGTTATAAAAGACAATGCAATAAAGACAATATGATACAATTAACAATGCAATAAAACCGGATTACACAATCTAAGACCAATGAAATAGAAATAATAAATCGCATCAACTGGATTTCACAATTAGAGAACAATGATCCAATAAACCAGATTTCACAACTAGAGAAAGATGAAATGCTGACAGTATAATATAATGAGTAAACAATGCAGTACAAAAGGGGGAGGAAAAGAAAGATGCCTAATCATTTCACAGGCAGTTGAAATTAGAACTGTATTACCTTGAGAGAAAGTGCCCTTCCTGCATTATTGTGTTTTTTCATATCTCTATTGCCTTTAGCAAAATGCCCTCCTGATACAGTAGAACAACGATACAGTGTCCTACTGATACAGTATGTAGGACAATGTGCCCCCTTCCTCAGAATCTGGATCAGAGTATCCAGGAAAGGTCCTTAACATGCATTTGGAAGTTTATCTGAGAGATTTTGAAGGAGGCCCAAAGCATCGATAAGGTTTGCAGAATATCTCAAGCAGGTTTTGCATAAATTTGTTGTCACTAGATTTCACTTAACATGAAGTTAGAAACCTGACCTTTTTTGCTTCACTTCAAGTTAAAAGGAATTTAAGGATAAGGGATTAAGGTTTCACACATCCCAAACTGGGATGGCAAAAAATTACATTGAACCTCTTCCATCTTTCATTTTAAAAATGAAAAAAAAAACATGGGGTGGAGATTAATTCAGAGTTCTCTAGAAATGTCCTTTCCTGCTCACCTCACATTGTTTCCTATGTTTATATTACCATAACTCAGACATTTTTACAAGGTTATGGTCCTGAGGTAACATGCTTCATCCAGAGCTATTAACCATCTGGGCTTCCCATAGTTCTACAGCTGGAAACTTAATGTTAACATTAAATGTTTAGACCCTGCTTTTCTCCCCAATGGGGACCCAAAGCAGCTTATAACGTCCTTTACCCCTCTTCCATGTTAGCCTCACAACAACCCTGCAAGGTAGGTTACACCAGGACTGTATGACTGGCCCAGCATCATTCAGTGAGTTTCACAGATAAACAGGGATTTGAAGTGAGATCTCCCCATGCCTACGCTGACATTCTAACCACCACACTGCACTGGCTGGCTTTGGATATGAACATACGTATACTTTATACCAAGTCAGGCCATTGGTCCATCTGTCATCTTCCCTCGACTGTCAGTGGTTCTCCAGGGTCTTAGCACCCCCTACCCCTCTTCAGTAGGACTTTCTGTGTGCAAAGTACGTGCTCTACCAATGAGCTGGAGTCCAGTAGCACCTTAAAGACTAACAAAAATTTGTGGTAAGGATATGAGCTTTCTTGACTCACAAAAGCTTATACCCTGCCACAAGTTTTGTTAGTAGAACTGCCAGATCAAGATTAGGAAATACCTGGAGATTTGGGGGTGGAGCCTGAGCAGGGCGGTGTTGTGGCATAATACCATAGAGTCCAACTTCCAAAGCGGCCATTTTCTCCAGGTGAACTGATCTCTGTCGCCTGGAGACCAGTTATAAAAACAGGAGTTATCCAGCCACCACCTGGAGGTTGGCAACCCTAATTGTTGGCCTTTAGGGTGCTACTGGACTCTTTTCTGCTGCTACACACAGACTAACACAGCTACCCGTCTTGATCTACCATTGAGCCACATGTGGCCCCTCCAGTGTTTCATGTTCTTGTGCTCCAATACCACAGCAAGGAATTCAGCTACGTGTCTTCACTGACTGGGGTCACATACACACATGAAGCTACCTTATACTGAACCAGGCTCTTGGTCCATCAAAGTCAGTACTGCCTACTTAGACTGGCTGCAGCTGTCCAAGGTCTTTCGCAGAGGTCTTTCACATCACCTACTGCCAGGCAATGTTCCCTCTAAGCTGAGTTAGTGTGAGCTAGCTCACAGTTTTGTAGCCTCCAGCTCAACACATTTTTGTCTCAGCTCAGGAAGGATGGCTCCAGAGCAAACTAATTTATGCAGCAGCCAAATCACTCGCTCACAACTTTAATGCCAGTAGCTCACAGTAGAATTTTTGCTCACAACACTTCACAGCTTAGAGAGAACACTGCTGCCAGGTCCTTTAACTGGAGATGCCAGGGATCAAACATGAGATCCTCTCCATGCCAAGCAAATGCTCTGCCACTAAGCCATGGCCCCTTTCCATCCAGAGATCTTTGTAATCATCGTATAGAGAACAGTAGAATTTATTTATTCATATCCCACCTTCCTTCACAATGAGGACCCAAAGCAGCTTACATTATTCTCCACTCCTCCATTTTGTCCTCACAATCTTGTGAAGAAGGTTAGGCTGAAAGAAAGTGTGTGACTGGGCCAAGGTCACCCAGCAAGCTTCCCTGGCAGAGTGAGGGTTTGAACCTTGATTTTCCCAGATCCTAGTCCAACACTTTAACCACTACAACATGCTGTCAGAAATGGCACAGAAACTGTTTATACCCAGGGCTATTTTGGGGCAGGAACGCATGGGAATGGAGTTCTGGCTGGCTCCCAAGTTGGCCACGCCCAGCAGGAACTCATTAGGACTGGCTACGTTAGGAGTGTGTGGCCTAACAGGCAAAGGAGTTCCTGCTACAAAAAAGCCCTGGGTTTTGACAACAAACAAGGTAAACAGAATAAGAAGCAAAAGGTGGGGGTGGCTGGATGACAACACTTCTGGTAACATTGGGGAGTGACCTAATATGCTAATGAGCTGTGCTGTCAGGGGTGTGGCCTATTATGCTAATGAGTTCCTGCTGGGCTTTTTCTACAAAAAAAGCCCTGTTTACACCTACCTGGGAATGAGGAGGAAGTGAATTCAGAGTTCTTGATCTTGCCAGGATTTGTCAACTCATTTCAACCTCAACTCCTTAAATAAAATACCAGAGAATGACTCAAGGTACAAGATTGTCTTCACGAAATATCTAATAGTGTAAACAAATTCCCAGGAAATCTTCAAATAAAACCATGATAGCTTTCCCTCCACAGAAGAACTGAACAGAGTGTTATGTCAAAATGACGGTGCGTTTTAGAATGCTGTGAAGCACTTCACACCTCAGGCATCCTTACAACAGTTGTCTAAGGTGGGTCAGTGCTATTATCCCTATATCATAATGGAGGGAAGGGGAGGCTGAGAAAGGGTGTCTTGTGTAAAGGTGCGAGAGGTGACATTTGAACTGAGAAATTCACAGCTTAACTGCTGCTACACCAACCGTCTGCACATGGACTTTATTCTGAAGACAGGACCAACTTTACAGAGCTCTTGCACAGTTAATGGGGGGCAAAATCCCCAGGGATTTTCTGCCTTCCCTTAGGTACAAAAAGGGTCTTAGGCTAACCCTGTGTCTGTGACTGCAATAGCACTGTTTATGCCCAGCTAGTCATCAGTGGAACGGTCAGAGAATCAACAGAGACAGTTCAACATGTTTGGTGCCTGCGATAGAAAATCCAGATGGCTCCCCCTAACTATGGTGGTTAAAAATGCATCCTTAAATTAACAGTACAACTTTTCCTCGGCGCAAGCCTCATTGAATAAACCAGAGTAGGATTCTGAGTAAAGTAAATTGAATAGACCAGAGTAGAATTCTGATTCTGAGCACTGTGAACGGCTGACAATTTGCTGATCTTTAATTGACCACAAAATCTGTTGCCAGGGATGGGCTCTGTCACCCTGTCATATAGAAAAGCCGGCCCTTGGAGTCAATTCCAGAGGAAGCAAGCTGCAGAGCTGGGGCTAGTTGACAGGCTAAGGCCAAATCTAGGGGCTGGGACAGAAATACATGGCCCAAATCTCTCTAAGCAGCTCAGACAGCATTGGCTTGCCAGGGTATTTGGTTTATTTGAACCACCTGATTGATCACTCACCATATCCTAATTAAGATGGAGATCCACTGTCTTCCTGAGAAACTCCTTCCTGCTGCTGGAAGACTTCCTCAAGACCGAACAAGAAAATGTCAACACAGACATGGCTCAAGGGCAGAAATCACCACCTAGAATGCTGCACTTCCTCTCTACCAGGACCTGAACTGTAGTCTGCTCCAGGAGTAAGGAGTCACGTAATCAAAAGCACCCTAAAAGCTTTGATTGCATTTGTTTGTAAAGTTACAGAAGAAGCCAATATGGCTCATACTACCATTTGGGTACCGAATAACACCCACTGGTCATAGCATCTCACCACTTGCTCCAAAATGCTTATAAAGCCTGGGCTTGAAAAGTAATTAAAGAATATTCCCCCCTTCTCCCCATGGAGCCAGCTGGGTGACCTTGGGTCAGTCACAGTTCTCTCAGAGCTCTCTCCGCCCCACTTACCTCACAGGGTGTCTGTTGTGATGAGAGGAAGGGAAGGTGATTTTAAGCTGCTTCGAAACTCCTTTGGGTAGTGAAGGACAGGGTATAAAACCAAATTTTCTGCTTTTTAACCACTTAATCCATTAAATATTTGGCATATTATCAGAGCTTCATCCACACACTCTGGATACTGTGCAGTTGTTATGCTATACCAAACATTCACAACGGGATTGTTTTATCCAAAAAGGAAAAATATCCAACTATGAGTGGTTGCAGCCCAAAATTTCAACAAGGAGCCTTTTTTTCCAGATTGTGAATGAAATATCAGATAAATACCAGTGTTACAGATATTGCTTTAATATATATATTCCTTTTCTGTTTGAGTAATGCACCAGAAGAAAATAGCCCTAACAATAAACAAAAGTGCTCTTAATTCTTGGACCTACTGATGATAATTGCCTCCACCAATTAACTGAACTTTTACTTGTGGGAGGGAGATGATACCATTTGGGTTCTGTGCCTCGAGCACCAAAAATCTTCTGTGAAGAGGAACAGTTTCTTTGTGACACTAGGCCTGATTCAGCACAACAGCTTTCAAGCTGGTAAATCACCCCCTGGAGCATAATAAACCTGTAGGAATCAGTTTCTAAGTTGGAGGTGTCTCTTGAAGAATTGGGAAAAGGACAAACTCCTTCCTCAGCTGTCCCCTTCCTGGCTCTTTCTAACATTAAGGCCAGGAATGCTGGCAGCGGATGTTATCTGTGCTTGTTGCTAGCTAATTAGGGAGCGAATGCCAGTATCCCAGGCAGCCATGGCCTTGCCCCTGACCTGGAGGGGCCTCACCATCTTGGGGTCAGATGTAATTTTGTCTCAGGTCAGGCCCGGAACTCTCCTCTTAGCAAGCGGCATTTTGTGGTGAGATGGAAGCCATTTTCTCCACACAGAAGGGATTGAGGCCATCAAATGCATTTCGCTGATGAAAAACAGGACACCTTGAGGAAGCACGCCAGAGGCAAACACACTCTGCAAGGGACAGTGAGCTGGGGAGGCCACTGTTTGAATGCTGGAGATGTCTGAGCACAAAGGACATATGTTTCTGTTTCCTTCAAGTATAGAATTACTAGCTACCATCCCACAGAGGCCTTGAGATGTGGGAGAGTTGTCAGCCAAAGTTAAGAAAAAAAGAATTCCCTTCCTAAATCAAACCACAGTCTGTCTAAATCAGTGTTCTGAGCCCATGGTACACTCTTTGCATACAGAAGTTTCAGTTCCTGGCACCTCCAGCTAAAGGCAGCAGACCTGAGAGGCCTCTTTCTCTACTTGGACCCTGGAGATCTGTTATCAAGGTAAGTATCTGATATTGCAGTAGACAAAAGGTTCCACTCAGTATAATTTAGTTTCACATGTTCACCACGTAATACACCTTGACACATCTCCACAATGAAACATCCCAAGGTGGTCCTACTGTAAACCTGCAAGTAGGAAATCATAGTTTTCATGCTTTCTTAAATTTTTAAAAAATCTCCCTGCAAGTAAAAAGTTAGCACAGTAAACTCCTGGCTATGCTAGGACTTAATGTACTTATTAATGAGAGCCAATGTGGTATAGTGGTGTTGGACTAGTATCTGGAGACCTGGGTTCAAATCCCAACTCATGCCACGGAAGCTCACTTGCTGGCCTTCGATCAGCCTAACCTACCTCATAGGGTTGTTGTGAGAATAAAATGGAGGAGAGCAGAATGGTATAAACTGCTTTGGGTCCCCACTGGGGTGAAAGGTGGGGAACAATGAAAGAAGTACATTTTTTATATGCAGGGAGGCATCAGATTTTGGGGAAGTTCTCCTGGGCAAGTTGCACTGAACTGAACGGGAATTGTATACCAGACACAGCTCACATTCTTTTCAATAAGACTTATAAAGGGGAATCTCCAGATAGAGATAGATCAAGATGGTTAGCTGTGTTTGTCTGTAGCAGCAGAAAAGAGCAAGAGCTCAGAAGCACCTTAAAGACTAACAAAATATGTGGCAGGGTATGAGCTTTCGAGAGTCACTGCTCAGTTCTTCAGATACTTTTTCATACCCTGCCACATATTTTGTTAGTCTTTAAGGTGCTACTGGACTCTTGCTCTTTTCTACTTCTCCAGATAGAGCACATCCCAAATTAGTTAATAATAAGCAGAAGGATTTTCCATCACGCTGACAGCCATTCTTCCTGTTTTTTCATGAAGTTATTGGCCCATCATGAAGGCAATAAGCACTTTCACATATGCTAAATAATGCAGTTTCAGTCCACTCTAGCCACTGTTTGTAAGTGGAGTTTGCCATTTTGCACAGTAAAATCCAGTTGCAAAGCGCAATGAAAGTGCATTATTGTGTGAAAGTGACACTACAGCAGACACAGGACGATCCTCCCAGTAAGGCTGGGTCCGGGCATGCTATAGAACTATTAGTATTATATTGTTTAGAATTTAGATGACACCACCAATAGGCCTTGCTTTTACAAACCAGCCAACAGGCCCTTGTCTGGAACAGCTTTTACAAGGGAACGAAACAGTGGAGAGGGTTTTTTTGTTTTTTTGCAGTTAATAGTCTCACCGGTACGTTGTCCCCTGATGCGCTAGCTTTTAACTTGCAGGGATATTTAAAACAATGGTAAACATTTAAAATGGCACTCCACACCCGCAGGCTCAGAACGAAAAGTCCCCAATTTCGGAAGGGAAAAAAAGAGAGAGAAATATGGCCAACTGTACAGCGAACCTTCTTCTGCAGAAGCACACGAGCTGCGCGTCTCCCGTTGAGAAGGAAAAGTTACTTTTGTCTCTTTTGGAGATCCCCTCCCCCTCCATTTGCCCTTGCTTTCCCGGCGGCTTTTGGTGCCAGCTTTTCTGGCGGCGGGCCAGGCTTGCATATTGCCGCTTGGTGCGGGCAGCTCCGCGCAGGGGGCAAGAAGCCTGTCCCTGGGAACTCCGCGAAGGCCCGGCAAGAAGGGGGTGGTTCAAGTGGAAGTGATTTGAATGAGAACCGCCGGGCTGCTGAATAACTGCTTTTATTGCGCCCGGGAGCAGCCTTTGTCCGGCCCGCGCATGTGAGACACAAAAGCCCCCACTTGAATTCATGGAGTTTTAATTGGTTCTCAGGTGGGGGAGGCGACGGGGATAGTAGGGGGGGGGTTGTCCTTGCAGAGGCATGCACGCACCCCAAAGCCTGCGGAACCTGGCCTCATGCAACTCTCTTTCGCAGCAGAAAGAAGGCAAAGGAGACGGAGGGACGAGGGACAGACTCCGGAGGCGAGTTACCCACAACGGCTGCGTTGCCAACTTTAGACTGGGCCTCGGCCGCTGGGCCTTTTCACCGCCGCTCAAGAGGGTCATGTTTCCCTCGTCGCGAAAAGCTCTAACGGTTGATTTCTGCAGACCAAGACGATGGTTAAGGCACAGTAGCATATGGTTGGGGGGGGGAGTTGCTGGCCTTCTAGGCTTTCAGCAGCAATCACCAACTTACTTGCCACAGAGGCTTTTATTTCTTTGCTTCATTTATACCCCCTTCTCCCCCAATGGGGACTTAAAGTGGTGTAGAACATTCTGTCATTCCCGTTTAATTGCAGCCTGAACAGAAACGCTTCTTTTTTCAGCACTTCTCTACTCTTCCAGACAAAAAAAGAGGTAAAAATTTACCAGATGAAACCTTGCTCTAAACGCTAGGGAAAGCTTCAGCCCCAAAACTATTACCTTTCCTACAGGCAGGGGAGCTCTGCTCTGAAAACACTGCTGGTAACCCTCAGCAGGGTTGCCATCTCTGGGTATAGAAATTCATGGAGATTTGGGGGTTGAGTTAAGAGAGGGAGCTCAGCAGGGATGTATAACGTCACTGTAGAGCTTCTTTCTCCTAGACTGTATGGTGTACCATAGAGTCCCACCCCCCAGATCTGCCATTCCTTCATGGAAACTTCTCACTGTAGAATCTCCAGTCAGCAATTCCAGGAGATCTCCAGGCCTCATCTGGAGACTGGTAACCCTACAACCTTGAGAGCTGTCAGAGACCCAGTTTGATGTAGTGGTTAGAGTGCTGAACTAGGACTTGGGAGATCTGGATTCAACTTCCCACCCAGCCATGAAACTCATTGGCAGTGCCATTAAGGTCAGTGGGGTGTAACTGCTTAGAATGGCATTGTGGGTGACCTGCCACTCACTGTCTGAACCTAGCCTCCTCACAGGGTTATCTCTTCCTCGGAACCATGTGCTACCTGGAGAATGAGCAGGACAAAGAAAACACAAACACAGATATTCATAGAATTCTAATGTAGAGAGGAGATGAAAGAAAATGCAAAAGACAGTATCACTCCAAGTTCACTTCAAAGGCGTTATCTTTTATTACATAAGCCTTATTTTATTACATAAGCCTTAATTTGCAATCAAAGTCTTTCTTATTTTAGGGTGATCAGATATAAATAAGGTCAGGAACTATTCCATGATATTTAATATTTATATGTGCTTCTGAGTGTTCAAAGCAATTTACGTTAATTATCTTGCTAATCTTTACAACAGTTCTGTAAGTTAAATCAGTATGATTATCGGGGGTGGGCGGCGGTGAGGTTGACAGTAGTTGCTTGCATTAAGTCTGCCTACTAAATTCTTTAGCCAAGGTGAGATGGTCCACATTGTTTTTTTAACAGGCTCTGCTCTTGTGGCTTTAGCAGCTGTTTGGCACACAGGAACTAGCAAGTCAGTCTTCCCCCTACAATTTCATCTCCATGCCAGGAAATCATTACTGGCAGATTTCCTCTACAACAGGCTGTTTTGTTGGATTGTTCAAGATAAATAAATATTTATTCACCACCTCTTCACATTCATTTCGCAACATAATAAAGCAAATTCAAATTCATCATAAAATAAAATTTAAAACTAATTGTCATAAAAATCAAGATCTGCAAGAATTAAGAATAGCAGCAACTTGATGTCTATAAAGTGATGAAGAAAGATGTGGCAAAACCACTGAGAAGGCTCTGTCCTCCTTGTCTCAGAAGGCAGGGGACACTGTTAAAGACAAAGGGGCAGAGTCAGCATGGTGTCGTCACCATTAGAGTTTCAAACTATGATCTGGGAGATGTAGGTTATAATCTCCACTCTGCCACGGAAGCTTACTGGGTGATCTTGGGCCGGTCACACCCTCTCAGCTAAGCTACCTCACAGACTGAGGATAAAGTGGAGAATTTAGGTCCCCATTGGGAATAAAAGTGGGGTATAAATGAAGTAAATAAATAAATAAATAACCTCCAGGTTCCACTTCGGTGCAATGTGGCCTCTAAACGGTCAAAGTCCTGAGCCTCTCAGGGTAGAAGACACAACTGTAAGCTGTCACAGGTTTCAGCTTGATAGATGGGGTAGACTGTCAGGCAGAGAAGCCCATATCTCTTGCTTAACTTGGAGCCAGCCAAGACCAAAGGGATCTTGGCTGATTTACTTAATCCCCATCTGTTTCGCGGATGTTTTCGCAAGTTGCTATAGCGATCACAAAGACAGCCATTACAGTGTCTGAGTCCAAAGCAGGGCTGCTGTTGTGTTGTGGCCTCCCATGCCACATCATTCCATTTTAAACAGGTAAAGTCTGTCTATGGGTGGCCCTCCCAGGAGATGCGTGAAGGGCAGTGGTGTGGAAGGCAGAGCTAATCACTTTGGGGCACAACGTTGTAGGAAGTTTTCCTGATCAAGCCACCTTGGAGTGAACAGGAGCTGCACAAGATTAGGAAGGCCATGTTATCTGATTAAGGGAAACAAGAAGCCCTGTTTTTATCCTGGCTAGGATTGCTATTTTTTGTTTGTTTGTATTGGCCTTCTCCTTTAATGATAGCTCAACATATGGATATTTAGCAGGAGAGACTTTTCCTTGCATGGAAATAACCTGATGGTGGTAATGTCAGGCTTGATCTACACATGCTACAGGACGAGGTGGTTGATTTGTAAGGTGACAGAATAGACTGCAGGTGGGAAGAATCATGTTTGTGATGTTCCCCCATATAACTTAGCTCTTTATATGTTGTACTGGGTTCCCACATAATTATTAATGTAGGGGGACTTGGAAAAATGTAATCCCACCCCTCCAGTCTGAAGTGGTACAATCTATTCTACCACCTCAGCGCTCCTCCCCGCACCTCATTATGCTGTATATCTACACCAGAACAGGACAGTAATCACTACAAACTATAGACAGCATGGTGTAGTGGGTAAAGTGTCAGATGAGGATCCTGAGGGACTTAGGTTCAAATCCCCATCTGGCCATGAAGCTTTCTGGATTTTCTTGGATTGGTTAGCCCAACCTACCTACCAACTTCACAGGGTTGTTGTGAGGATGAAATGGGAATGAGAGAACAATGTATGCTGCCTTCAGCTACTTGGAACAGAAGAGCATTAGATGCTGATGAAAATTGGGTCTCTTTGTCTTTGCCATTTTGCCAAAGCATCTGTTGCCTGCAGTTTACAGCTACTTGCCCATTTATGATTTCTAGAAAGTACGGAGAAGGTGCTTTATCTAAGAAGGTCATTTTAGCTGTGCTGGTGGCAGGAATTAGCCTTCTAAAGAAGGAGCAGAGACTGGAAATTGGATTGAACAAGCCTGGGCTCAGGATGAAGCCGGATCTGTAAGGATTGTTATGTTAATCACCTGAGATGTGTATTTCCACCACCCTTCACATTTACAAGGCAGGGAGGCAGACTGAATAGTCTGCTGCTAGATGCAGTTCATTTGAAAAATACTTGTCTGGGAAGGTACAAATACTACTGGGACAGCAGAGTTAAATTGTGCTTAATTGATAACAAAGAAAGTAGGGTTGCCACCTTTTATACTGGTTGCAGTCTTGTACCTTTATTAGACTTGTATTGTCAACATTTTTAATACATACGTCCATCTCATTCACTGACATGTTTTAAATGTAGCAAGCCAGCGTGAATCTCTCAACAATTCTGTTATAACTCCTGGGTATAAAGCAATAGACAGGAGCTGCGGTGGCTCAAGTGGTTAAGACGCTGAACTGCAGGCTGTGGAAGGTCAGTAGTTCAGCAGTTCAAGACCCGTGAGTGCCGCATGACGGGGTGAGCTCCTGTCTCTAGTTCCAGCTCCTGCCAACCTAGCAGTTCGAAAGCAAGAAATTGCAAGTAGATAAATAGGTACCACTTCAGTGGGAAGGTAACAGCGTTCTGTGCGCCTTGGTGTTTAGTCATGCCGGCCACATGACCACGGAAATGTCTTCGGACAGCGCTGGCTCTTCGGCTTTGAAACGGAGATGAGCACTGCAACCCTAGAGTCGGATTCGACTGGCTTTCGAGCAAGGGAACCTTTACCTTTACTTTATAAAGCAATAGTGAGACAATTACTCTCTACACATCAGAAGTAAAGGATAAGACTTCATCTGCCAAAATCCCTGTTTCTACCTAACTATTAATGATACAGATGCCCAGTCCTTCCCAATGCAATTCTAAAAGACCAGAGTTCTGCAGTTCCTGCAGCAGCTTAGACAGCTCTCAGCAATTCCTGCTCTGTATCTAATTAGCATTGACAGAAACTTGTGTGTCTGCACAGCTGGCATCAACACCATTCTGTGCTCAAAGTCTCTCTGCTTTTAAAAACTGAATCGCAGGTAGAAATTGGCAGACAAATCTGTTCACATCATGGGGACAATCTTCACCTGTTTAATTCATTTTGCTGCTATGCAGATGTTAAAAGCAGGCAGCCGTCTTTCATTAAAATCAGCAGGTTCGGTTGAAATAGTCTGTGCTTCCAAAACTTCTCCTCTGAAAATTTTGAAGTCAGTTATTTGCATAACCCATGTTTGCTGAAAACAACTGTATATATCCTGTGCTATTGGACTGTGACATTTAACAATTTATATTTGACAGCATTTTAAATTATTGGGCATTATTATTTATTAAATTTGTTAATCACCCAGTCCCTGCTACTGCAGTGCTCTGGGCAATGTAATAAAACATCAGAACCATAGAATAAAATGCATAAACAATGCTAATACAACAAATCTAAAAGAATCAAATCTAAAAAATCAGATGGCAAAGTTTTACATTTTTTCATTCTGGACTGTGGCAACGTCATGGTTGGGAGAAGAGGAACAGAGCAGTTTGTAGAGGAGGAAAGGAGAGGGGAGGGTGCCAGCCACAGCACGTTGGGAATTGTTGCTGTCTTCAACCAAAAGCTTGGTGGAACATCTCTGCCTTACAGGTCCCACAGAATTGCATAAGGTCCCACAGGACCCTGGTGGTGTTTGGCAGAGTTCCATCAGGCTGGGGCCAGGACTGAAAAGGCCCTGGCCCTGGTTGAGGACAGCCAGATACCTTTGGGACCAAGGATCACCTGCAGGCATGTAATGATATTTAGTATCTGACATTATTTGATAGATGACATACAATCTATTCTTTGCATAAAATGTTGGCTATGAAACACTGTCAAGAGATGCCAGTAGATCTGAAGCACAAACATTCGAACTGGAGGACAACATTCGCATTCAGAATGTTAATTAACATTTTGAATTTGAAATCTTGCACTCATCATTTGGTGCTGAAACTGGGAATTTCCCCATGATTAATTCCCATCTTAGTGAGAAGCCATTGTATCACAAGCCAAGTAATAGAGGATTAAGAAAGAAGGGAGGGAACAAAATGTACGGTATTTTCGTTTTAAAGATACATTTTAACCTGGAATGTATCTTCAGAACAGAGATGTGCAGGAGGACAGTTTTGGCCCACATATGTTCCTTCAATCCGTACAAACCTAGTTTTTGGTTTTCCAAATATAGTTTTTGGTTTTCCAAATTGCCACCATCTCTACACCAATACGCTGCTACCTGCATGAGTCTTCCTTGTTCATTATGGGCTTCTGTCTCCATACAAAGAATACATGTATTTTCCCTGACTGGCCTCCCACTTCATTTTGGCTTTTCCCTTCAGGAATTATTTATTTATTTATTTATCATATGGCAGAGTTACACACAGGAAGCATATAATAATATCAAATACGTAACCAAGTATATACAACAGGTATGCGGGCAGACTGGGCAGTCCCCCTAAATACTACTATCTAAACTTTCAGTCTACTCAGTCACAGCTGGGGAAAGTACAAAGAGCTCCATCACATCTCCCTGGAAAGCACGACACTCACATTCCTGTGACAGATGGAAAATAGTTTGGCAGGCTGCACCACAATTGCATTTAGGTCCTGGTATTTTGCCCCGTTTAAACAGCAGGTCTGCACAACTGCCAAAGCCTGTTCGTATTGTATTAGCCGTCTTCCATACTTTATGTGGCAAATCAATTCCTGTGGGCCCCTTGTTTAGTGTTTATCGGGTTATGGATATTGGGTGGAACTGATTTCATCCGTATTCACAGCCATTCATTCCCTAGATCATAATTTTGTGATTGCAGGATTTGTGCAGATCTTATTGCTGGGTGTCAGGGCTTTAGTCTGGATAGGCCTGTGTCAGTCATGTCTTTGTGGATGGACAACTCCCCGTTTTCAATTATCTTTCTATATTCACAAAGAGCGTCTCAGGAGGCAGGGAACTGATGTGGCACAAGGTAGGTAGCCAATAGGTCAAAGTGGGTTTAATACATTCTCTGATGGTTCTCATTGTTGTACTGAGTTGGACATCAAGTTTGTGGACATGGGGGCTTGTTGAGCAACACTGAAGCACCGTATTCAGTAGTATTGCAGTAGTATACACCACCCCCAACACTGAACATCTAAATGTTGTACCACATAATTTTTTGAGAATGTTTTTCACATGCATATTTTCACTGCTACATTGGCAAGATGGTGTTTATAGCTCAAGGTCCTGCCCAGGGTAATGCCAAGATACTTAGGTGTATGGTTGTGTATAAGTCGGGTGCCATTAAGGTAGGCAAGGTTGTTCATGGTTGGCAAGATTGTTACTGAGAGGGAAACAGGAGCATTCTGTTTTTCCTGGACTTGGGATGAGTTGCCATTTACGGTAGTAGTCAGCCAAAATTTTGAGGTCCCTAGTCAGTAGTTCCTCAGTCCTTTCAATTGATTTGTGACTTACTGCAATCACCTTGTCATTGGAATAAGCAAGCATCCTGGACATCATCTCAGGAACGCCAGAGATGTGTAGATTGAAAAGAACTGGAGCAAGGACCGAACCCTGGGGTAGACAGTTATGCAGTTTCTTCTGCTTGCTGACTGACTGATGCATAATTACTTGGAAAGTTCTATCACTCAGCATGTTATTTAGGAGTTGAAATAATGTTCTGCAGGGAAAACGTGTACAGAAGACCATCCCTCCAGACTGTGTCTTAAGCGGCAGTCAGATCGACAAAAATTGTTGCTGAGAACTTTGTCTTCACAACTACGATGGGGTCTAAATCCTGCTTGCTCTATAGGGACATGTTTGTTCATTCTGTCTCTGATTCTGTTCAGGATTAGCCTCTCGAGGAATTTATAACAAGAGCTCAGAAGGAAAATAGGTATGTAGCTTTCTGCCAGATGTTTTCCTTTTCCAGGTTTCAGAATAGCAATTATCTTTGCTTTCTTGAATTCCCCCGGGAGTCTTCATGATGTCAGTGAGAAACTTTGTGAGCCACTTCTTAGTGAACGTGTTGCTGTTGTTGTTGATCAGGAACTCATTATGAATGCAGTCAAAGCCTGGTGCCTTTCCACTCTTGATATCCTTCAGTGCCTTGGAAATCTCATCAGCACTGAAATCCCCTGACAGCTCACAGTCCTCAATGCACGTGTATTTCAAAATATGGAGTTCTTTTTTATCCTGATTGTAAAATATCAGTCCTTCTGAGTTAGAGATAGAGATACCAGTCAGGCAGCTACTTGGTCTGATGTTACCTCTGGATTTCCTCGGAGCACAGGTGGGCTTGCACCTAGGTTTTTTAACAGGCTCCAAACTTTCCTACTGGTATGCCTGAAATCCAGATTTGCAGTTGCTTTGGTCCATTTTTGCCTGTGTGCAGTGTTGAGTCCATGGAGTAGTTGATCTGTTATTTCTACGTCTTTGCTGTTGAGGAAATTTTGATACAGCCTCTCCCTCTGATCACTCCAGCCTGGAACATATTATTTCCAATATCCTTGAGGAATGTGCCTTTTGGCCGTAGATATAATAGCTCCAACAAGTCAGCAGTAGTTAATATGTATCGGAGGGACCCATCCAAGGCACCTATCCAGATCTTCACTGAAATCTTTCCAATTTGCCCTCTTAAAGTTCCATTGTGGTCTTGGAAAAGACCTGATAACTGGTATTTGGATTCCTAGCTCAAGGATTACAGGTTGATGCTGGCTGTGTGGGAAAGCCCCAAGAACACGTCTGGATATAGGCAAGGGCTGACTTCTCCAGTAGGATGAAACAAATGTTAAATTAGGGTTGGACTCTTTATTCCATGCTGCTGATCTGAAGGTGTCTTTGTCTTTAACGTCAAAAATGAGATGCAAGTCAGGCGAAGCCAGATCTCAGAAGCTAAGCAGGGCCAGCCCTGGCAAGTAATTGGAAGAGACACCTCCAAGGAATACGAGGGCTCAGGACACAGAGGCAGGCTATCAAGCCACCTCTCTGAAAAATGTCCAAGCCCCCAGTAGGGGTTGCCAGAAGTCGCCATGACTTCCAGGCATGCAAGCTCGTATGCACATACACACATACAAATACCCACAAAAAATTACAGAAAATGAGATGTAAGCCAGTTCTTCAGCCCAGTTGACAAGTGCCTCACTTTTCTTATAATTAACTGTGTATCTCCAATTTCCATGGTGGCTGTTAAAGTCACCAGCATATACAGAAGGATGGGGATAGGTTGATAAGACGTGTGCTGGCCATGAAACTGCAGGAGATTTGTAAACACTGACAACATGTACTTCCCCAACGTTTAGTCTTTTACTATGATTCTGTGGGTGACATTGTGGACGTTGGTCAGTACCAGCTTCCCATTTTCATTTTTGCTTTGGGCATAAGTCACTATGCCATGGGTACAATGGTATGTGATGCTGATAACATCATATCCTGCGATTTTCTTTCTGTGGTGGGCTTGATTTTCATTATCAAGATGAGTTTCTTGAACAAGAGCTAAATCTGTTTTATTGGCCAGTAGGATTCATGAAGAGCATTGGCATTTAAACTTGCTTCTACCCTCAGTATTTATTTGACAGATTTGGATGCCATTTCCTATACCCCTTGTCAAGTAGTCCTGAGAAGGACTATTTGATTGATTGTTTCCATGTGTGCAGTGTAGCCAGGAGATTCTACAGTTGTCTGGCAGCCAGAAGTTCTAGCTCTTTAGCATTATCCAGAGTGAACCACAAGGAGGTGAACTAAAATTGCACCCTCAAGAAGATAGCATTTTAGCAACCTCTTGGCAGGCCCGTAGCTGCAGTGGGGCATTTTGGGGCCTGGCCCCCTGATTTCCTGCCAAGGCCCCCCGACTTCCATCAAGTCCTAACCCCCTTGGCTCTCTGGGCCACCTGGAGGACTACCAACTCTCTGAGCCATGCAGTGGACTCCCCACTGCCTCCCCATCCCCAAGCGTAACTTGCTTCCCGGCACAGGCAGGCAGAGTATAAACGCTGCGAAAGTGAGTTTTTAAAATTTTTATTTTATTTTATTTTGTGACGTTAGTGCCCCCTGACTTATTTAAAGGCCCCCTGAATTATAAAATCCTGGCTACGGGCCTGCCTCTTGGCTTGAGGGTTAAGCTAATCCTACATCCTCCTGTCATGGACTTCCACAATACTCTTTGGTTCACTTCTTACAGACAACCAGACCAAGAAGGCTTCTTCCATGCCCTCTCTTCCTAGACTAAGGTTGCCAATTCCACCCTAGCCTCCAGCGTGGGATGGGGGATTGGGTTGCCAGATCCAGGTTGGCAAATACTTGGAGATTTGTAGATGGAGCTTGGGAAAAACAGGGACCTCAGTGGGGTACGGTCCCACAGAGTCCACCCTCTGAAGCATCCATTTTCTCCAAGGGAATTGTTCTCTGTAGTCTGGAGATGAGCTGTGATTCCAGGGGATCCCCAGGTCCCACCTAGAGGCTGGCATCCCTATCCTAGATCAGTGAGAAGAATGCAAAAGAATGGGGAGACATACGAAGAAAACATCATAGTCTTCTGGCAGAACCTGCTTTCTTTCCTAACCTTATACAAGAGCACCACATACATCAGACAACCTCTCCTTTTACACGGGGGGGGAGGTTGAATGAGGAAGGTTGAATGAGCAACTAGACAAAGTCACAGAAACCTAGAGTATGAAGGCAGTCAAGGACCAGGAAGAGACAATTATCAACTGTATCAAAGGCAGAAGGGAGGTCAAGGAAGAGGATACAGTGGATGGTCAGGGATTTGGGGGATGACAGAAGTCAGATTTTAGAGGTATAGCAGGACTAATTATCCATTCCAGTCCTCCAGTGTCCCCAAGTTTGCTCCAGGTCTTGTCAAAACCAGACATGTGGCAAAAGTTCTGTGTTTAGAGCCAAGGTCACTCAGCAAGCTTCTATGGCAATGGAGATTTGAACCTGGGTCTCCTAGGATTCGAACCTGAGTCTGAGACTCTAAACCACTATAACAGGGAAGGAGGTAGAGAACAAGACGGTGGAGATGAAGGAGATGTTAACTAGAAATTGTGAGGATCTAGAGGGCACATGGAGTGGTTAAACATCAATCACGTAACCACCTTAGAGGCCAAAGTTGATTGAGAGTGCAAGTAATAAAATACCAGGACAAAAATAGGTGTCATCACCAAGTGAGGAAATAGGAAGGACTGACAGAGAAAATGGAGAAAGAGGCAGAGAGATCACAGTGGATAACCCCAGTGTTATTGGAGTCAAAGCCTTGAGTGGAGAGTAAGCAGGGGAAAGGCTATGGAGCAGGCTGAAGACAGACAGCTGTTAGGCCATGAATGAAAGAAAAATAATTATTAGCTTATGTCTGATCTTGAAAGGGTGGTGGGTTCACAACTCCAGGTATTTCCTGATGAGACATATTACCAAGATCCTTTTCAATCTGGATTCAGACCTGGCTGTGGTACAGAAAAACTACTGTGGTTGCCCTTAGAGATGATATGTGCTGATCTACTGACAGGGATAAGCGAGCTTTTGTGTAGCCTCCTGGATTTCTCAGTAACTTTCAGCACTCACCATGGATGGAATTTATCTGAACCCACCTTGCTAGAATGAGCCTGGAAGTGCTGTTTTGTGCTGGCTGCAGTTCTTGCTGGAGAGCAGGTCCCAGAAGGTGGGGCTGGAAAACTGATGTTCTGGCCTTGGTCCACTGGTCTGTGGGATACTGCAAAGTTCCATCTCATCCATGCTGCTGTTTAACATGCACAACAAACCACTGGGAGAGAACTTTCAGCCATCTAGAGACAAGTGTTACCAATACTCAGCTTTCTCTCTCCTTTTCATCTAATGGTAGAAGGTGGTAGAAATACAAAATCAGTAGGCTTTGGGGAAACTGGATAAGGATGGGCAAACAAATATTTAATCTAGACAAGACAAAAGCACTGTGGGTTGAGAAGAAAGATGACTGGAATAGGATAGGGCCATACTCTCCTGAAAGAACAGGTAAGCAGTTTGGGGGTACCCTGCAGGGTTAGGTGTGGGGAAAAGAGACCTCTAAAAGAAAGGGCAGAAAGAGCGTCAGGGAGAGGGAGAGTAACAGTTTTCAGAGATGGTAGGTAGCTGGAGGGGCTGAGAAAGGAAAAGATCACGAGGATGGTGGCCTTCCAAGGTGGCAGAGCAGAAGTTCCAGAGAAGAAGGGAAGCAGTGGGGAGAGGCAACCAGCAGGGATGAGAAACCAAGAGTCTGATGGGTGCCATAATGCTGGAAACAAACACCAGAGGCTGAGAAAAATGGCAGGAGGGTGGATAAACTGAAGGGAAGAAGAGGAATTTGGCAGAGAGGCAGAGGTCATAAGGTACAGCTGCCAGAAAAGCATTGGCTGGTTACCAAGGGCTACGGAAGTGGTGATCCCTTTCAGCAGCCACATCAGCCAGTGTGTTAATGATGCTAAGGCTGGCTTCAACGTAGTTCAAGCCCCAGGAGCGTAATGGCATCTTCAGACAATAAGCAAGCCATTACTTCATGTAGTCACTTCACAGTTAACTCTGTGCGTGAACCACGCCTCAAGAGTATTGGTGAACTAGTCTGGCAGGGGTTCTGGGAAAACATGATGTAATCCACTTTCACTCCCTTCTCCTCCTCCTCCTCTGCCATAGTTCCAGTGGGACCTGGGGACCTTCCAGGTGTCCCACCACCTCTGCCTCAAAGACGGAGGGAGGGGGAAGGGTTGGAGGGCAGGCAGGCTCTGTTTGCCCCCCCCCATCCAGAGCACCGGATGGCAGGGTTTTGGAGAAGCCTGGCTTAGCAGAGTTATTCAAGCCAGCCGCAGCCTGGCAACCGGGTGGCGACAATGAGCGCCCAGGAGGCGGAATGTTTCCGCATGCCTGATCAATGGGAGCGGGTGAGACAGCCGAGCAAACAGGAGCTGGGAAAGAGACCCAAAAGAGAAAGAGACCCTTTTTTCCCTACTCAGTTCCTTTCATTTATCACAGTGCTTTGTGGAGCAGATGACAACAGAGGCCCTTGGGAGGCTACTTGTACAGAGTTGGGTTGGCGGGTTACCCCCCCACACACACAATTAAATATAAGGCTCTGCCCTTTTTCTTCTTTTGTCACCTTCTAGAGAGAAAAAAAAAATCCCTCCCCTAAGTCCCATCTGTGCTCCGCCAGGCCTCCAGTGTTGGGCCCCAAAGAATTTCAGTTTCCCCGGACAGATAAAGGAGCAACATTCTCCCCCCACTCGCTGACCCTATTACAAGAAAGATAATTCGCCCAAGAGCAGCTGCTAACAGAAAAGAGAGACCGCTGAACTCCAATAGGGATAAAATATATCAATTGTGGCCCTGGAGGCTAGGGTTGTCAAACTCCACGTGGGGTCTGGAGTTCTCCTGGAATCACTACTGAGCTCCAGACGAGAGAGATCAGTCAGTCCCTCTGGAGGAAATAGCAGCTTTGGAGGGTGGACCCCCATGGCATCACACCACTGCCAAATGCCTTCCCCTCCCCAAACTCCGCCCTCCAAAGGCTGTACCCCCAGATCTTCAGGAAATGTCTAGACCACAGTTGGGAAGGAAAACTGGGAATTCAGAGAACTTGCTTGACCTATTATTACAGCAGTACATCGATATTTTAGTACCTTTTAAAAAAATACAGCCAAGATACCAATACATATAAGCATGCACAAAAAATAAAGGGGGGGGAGTGCTGTGACACCAACAATGACACCACTCATGACATCAGCACCCTCCCTTGAAAGTCCTGACTATTTAAGGCATGTGTGGAAGAAACTATGCTGACTCCACAACTGTGGAAATGCAGAGGGAGATCAGATATACAGAAGAACCCTGCCCAAACCGATTCCAGTGCTTGTGGGTTGCCTCCCAAGAAAATCAAGAGTAAGCTGAGAATGCAGAAAAGCCCTTGGAAACCCTTGCTAGAGAAGTAGAACCCAGACCAAAAATTCAACCCAACAAAGATACTCAGACAGCATTATCTAAAGATTGATTCCTGAGGTTGGTTATATTTCTCTTCCTGTCCATTTTTTTCTGTTATGTATTACATTGTGGGTAATTAGCCAGTATCCAACCACACAGTTAAGAGAATTTAAGTATTCCTATGTTTCATGGGGGGGGGGCAGTTGCCACCAATTCCCCATCCTGCTGCTGCTGCTGCTCACTGAGCCCCCTGAAATTTGGGTGGGTCAGTGAACCCTCAGGAAGAACATTGTTGGGGTTACAGTGGGAGGGGAGAACTGATAGAAATCACCACCCACACTTAAGAAAATCCATGTGTTGTTACGTTTTTGGAATGTGGTTGAATATATGCCATTATCTTAAACTTAAAGCAAGCATGTATTCAGTCGCAGAAAGGCCACGACTACAGATAATAAATACCTACCAGCTATGGCTGGGATTACGTAAACCAGATTGGAGAAAAGAACATAACATAAGAGAAGCCAATATTGAATCAGGCCAATGGCCCATCTAGTCCAACACTCTGTCACACAATGGCCAAAAATACCAGGTGCCATCAGGAGGTCCAGCAGTGGGGCCAGGACACTAGAAGCCCTCCCACTGCTGCCCCCTCCAGCACCAAGAACTGAGTGCATCACCTGCCCCAGACTGAGAGTTCCTATCTATACCTTGTGGCTAATAGCCACTGATGGACTTCTGCTCCATATGTTTATCTAATTCCCTCTTGAAACTGTCTATGCTTGTAGCTGCTACCACCTCCTGTGGCAGTGAATTCCATATGTTAATCACTCTTTGGGTGAAGAAGTACTTCCTTTTACCTGTTCTAACCCGACTGTTCAGCAATTCATTGAGTGTCCACGAGTTCTTGTATTGTGAGAAAGGGAGAAAAGTACTTCTTTCTCAACCTGCTCTATCCCATGCATAATTTTATAAACCTTGATCATGTCACCCCTCAGCTGTCGTTTCTCCAAGCTAAACAGCCTCAAGCATTTTAACTGTTCTTCATAGGGAAGGTGTTCCAACCCTTTTATCATTCTAGTTGCCCTTCTCTGCACTTTTTCCAATGCTATAATATCCTTTTTGAGGTGTGGTGACCAGAACTGTACACAGTATTCCAAATGAGGTCGCACCAATGATTTATACAGGGGCATTATGATACTGGCTGATTTGTTTTTAATTCCCTTCCTAATAATCCCCAGCATAGCGTTGGCCTTTAAAGCTTTAAAAGATGGGACTAGATGGCCTCTGGATGCTGGATGCTATGTCTCTGTTCTAAATGTATTCCTCCTCTCCCCTCAGTCTGCCACAAGATGTAGTATTAACAAACTGAAGTGTTGTTGGAGAATTTTGCCAAGTATGCAAAGCAGCCGTCTTATAACTAGCTTGGAATAAAAGCGTTTGAAGTAATAATTTCATTCTTTTATCTGAGGAAGTGTTAAATGCAGATATCAAACAATACCAGCTTTGTGCCATGTCAGAAGCCCTGGAACTTTCTAATTGATAATAAATAATTCAATTTCTCACCCTTTCCAAAACTGACTGAAATCTTGGGGCATGATGTAAGCCAGTGATTACAAAGCAAATTGCAACTGGAGAAGGAAATGTGTCAGCTGCAAATTATAGCTCCCCTCACACCAGAATTTCCACATTACCATGTTACCTGCTGCAGCTACCAACTGGCCTGGAGAAAAACGTTCCTGTAAGAAAGACTTGATGGGCTTTTATTTACCTTTATTCCAGCTCAATTTCACACATTAAGAGCAACAAGACTTTTTCCCCAGGCTAGTTGGCAATCCTTGCTGCACCTTGAAGACTAATGGCAGATGAATCAGAGCCTACTTCAGATCTGACAATGGGGACCCAGGCTTATAAACACTTCTGCCACAATAAATTCTTTAATCCTACCCTGACCTGGATAG
Organism: Gekko gecko; assembly: GCA_029375565.1. Taxonomy (NCBI): domain Eukaryota; kingdom Metazoa; phylum Chordata; class Lepidosauria; order Squamata; family Gekkonidae; genus Gekko; species Gekko gecko. The sequence goes on along the minus strand of JAPDNY010000012.1, from coordinate 49,547,890 downwards.
CCCAGGCAAGTCTGATCTCATCAGATCTTGGAAGCTAAGCAGGGCCAACCCTGGCAAGTATTTGGATGGGAGACCTCTGAGGAATACCAGAGCCAGGAATCATGCAGAGGCAAGTTATCAAGTCACTTCTCTGAATGTCTTCCATGCCCCAGTAGGAGTCACCATGACTTCCAAATGCATGCACAAATGCAAAAATACTGTCTGTCTGTCTGTATGGAGGGGGGCCAGACGGTAAAGTACAGAGGCAGTCTCCTCAGGTGATAGATGCTAGATATACTAACTAATATGGCTAACAGACTGGAAGCCAGACAGATCTTATCACAAGTCACAACCTACTAGCAAGTTTTCAAGTGCAAGCCCCACTGTCTGGCTGCACAAATATTTTTGTTCTGTGTATCTTGAGGAGAAGGAGAGATTGCTCCAGGTAGATCCAAGACGCCTGGACATTTCACTCCCTCAGGTGCCCAAATATCATGAATCTAGCCTGAGCAGTCTCTCTTTCCATTCATCTCCTTCTGCTAATGAAGTTCTCCATCCTTAGCTTCCCACTTAGAAGCTGTTGTGCAAAAAAAAAAGGGGGAGGGGGAATCTGCCAGTTGCTGCTATCCAATCACCAGCAATGGGTGAGAGTCACATGTGACACATTTTCTTCACTCCCTCCCAAACATACCTGAATGTCCTTTCTTATGTTACCTTGCAGGCACAGAGCCAAGCAGAAACTGCAAGAGCGCCCGGCCTGCTGCCTTTGTTAAGCCTCTGAGCAAGCTTGATGGTCACCTTTTCCAAAATTTCCTACCTTTCAAACCTATCTAATTATTCCAAAGTGAAAAAAGGAAGACAGGAAAACGTTGTTTCGGTCTGTGACATCATTTGGATGCTCATTTTCCACCCCTGTACAGATTGAGACCAGTTGGCCCCTCTATCACCCAACCTGTCCTGTCATAGATAGGCTGGGGATATATAGGGATGCCAGCCTCCAGGTGGGACCTGGAGACCCTTTGGAATTACAGTTTATCTCCAGATTACAGAAATCAGTGCCCCTGGAGAAAATGAATGCTTTGGAGGGTGGACTCTGTGGCAATGTACCCCACTGAGGTCTCTGTCCTCCCCAGGTTCCATCTCCAAATCTCCATGAGTTTCCCAAACCGGATCTGGCAACCCTACCCCCCTCCACCACCACTGGCCAGGGGACCTGGCAACTCAAATGGGCAACCATACCAAAATCTATAGATGGAAGGCATGTTCTCTGCCTGATTAACCTTCTGTTCTCTGTCAGCTAGGCCAGGCCAGAAGGCCAGGATCTCCTTAGATACTCCAGGCCCAGCCAGTCTCTAGTGGCAAGTCCAATGCTCCCTCTAAGCTGTGGAGTCTTGTGAGCAAAAATTCTGCTTTGTGAGCTGCTGGCATTAAAGTTGTGAGCAAATGATTTGGCTACTGCATAAATTAGTCTGCTCTGGAGCCATCCGTCCTGAGCTGAGACAAAAATCTGTGAGCCAGAAGATAAAAAACTGTGAGCTAGCTCACACTAACTCAACTTAGGGGGAACACTGGTGGCAACATCAGGTTAGGGAAATCTTGGACATTTGGAGGTGGCTCCTGATGAGGGGCAGGGTTTGGGGAGGGGAGGGGAGGGACCTCAGCAAAGTATAATACCATCGAGCTCACTCTCCAAAGCAGCCATTTTCTCCAGGGAAACTGATCTCTGTGGTCTGGAGATAGGTTGTAATTCTGGGAGATCTCCAGTTGCCACCTAGAGGTTGGCAACCTTACCTAGTGCCAGGGTTGCCAGCTCAGGGTTGGAAAATACCTGGAGATTTTGGGGATGGAGCCTGAGGAGGGGTGGTTGGAGAGGGGAGGGACTTCAGTGACGTATATAATGCCATAGAGTCCACCTTCCAAAGCAGCCATTTTCTCCAGGGGAACTGATCTCTGCTGCCTGGAGATCAGTTGTAATAGTGGGAGATCTTTGGCCACCTCCTGGAAGCTGGCAACTCTACCTAGTGCTGACACTGCATACGCTTGTTCTCTAGTTCTGGTGTCTGAACAAATTCTTATAGCTTGGAATTGGCCCCTGCCTAAAGTCCCCAGACCAGAGCCCATGATGCCACTCTAATTATACTACAGGCAAATGAAATAGCCCCAGCCCAATGTTACCCAGAGAGTGAGATCACTGCGGCCTCAGCCGAAAGATGTGTGCCTGCCAGGGTGGAGCTGCCAAGGTGAACTGTGGTTTAAGAGGTTTGCTGCTTACAGGCTTAGTGGGATGCTTTACAGGTGCTTGCCTTGAAATATGACCTGCCCTGTGTCATCACTGCTCATCTCTTCTCTAACAGGCCCTCTTCTCTGACACATTACTATTTTTGGAGGGGAAAGCCACCCTCCCCTCCCCTCCCCAGAGCAAGAGGTGAGTCTCCCTCAGTCCTCCTACTTGATCATTTCTGTTTGGGCATATCTCATCAGGCATCCAGCAGTTACTAATGAAACATTTTTGGTTGCAGTAGATGCACCATTGACTGCAGCAGGGTTGCTCCAGAGTAAATAGGCTATGGATTGAATCCAGTTAAGCAAAAGACTGAAGGATGGATTTGGACAGAGAATTGGCCTGTGTCCAGCTGTGTTGCTTTATTTACTTGCTATCATTATTTATTTGCAGTTCCAGAATTGCATGCAGAAGTTCTTTTATTTTAAGTTTCTAGCCCTCATGGCTATGAAAGTGTGGAATCTGCTGAAATTTCAGAGACAACTCAATAATGGAGGCAGAGAATCAAGTATAGCTCTTTGCTCCTCCCCATGACTAACAGAACCAACATAAATTATGCAAAACAGTAACAATTGCAGTCATGCAGAAGTTGACTTTTGGGGCACAGAATTCCAGTTACCTGAGTTATGTTGTTTTTTTTAAACGTGAAGTATACCAAGTCCTGCTTATGGTAAAATCCTACCCTTCCTCTAAGGAGTATAGAACTTTAGCTTCACAGCTGAGGTATTTTAGGCTAATAGAGAGTTCTCTTCTCCAAAGGCCTTTTAGAGATCTCCAAACTGAGCAGAGATCTGAACCTGTGCTACCAAGCACCAAATTCCCAACACCCCATTTACAGTTTTGGCGTCCATACAAAGTGCCTTGGGTAGCTCTTTGCTGGTTGAAATTCCTCCTATCTTGGTGTCCCTTTTCAATCCCTAGCTCTCACTTTTGTCCCAAATAAGCAGTCACTTGCTATTTGTTACTGAGGCTTCTGGCAATTTAGGTCACAAATCGCAGGGAATCCAGCATGGTGAGTTTCACATGAAAATGGTGGGAAACCAAACACTGCTTTATTCTTCTCAGCTGAAATGCTGCACCTTATTAAGGCAGGTGTGTATAAACAACCATCTTTCTGTCCCAGGCAGCATCAAGGGCTCTGTTGTAGGGAGAAACAGGCCTCCCTGAGCTGTAATTAAAACCTTTACCCCTGAACGGCTGTCAGGCTAAAGAATGGAAGGGAGAAAAGAAAAAAAAAGGGAGAAGAGGAGAGAGACCAACTCTCAGAACAAACAATTACATTCTTGATCAATGGATGCTTTAAAAAAATGATCTGGATTCCCCTCTCCTTGCATCAAACACCAAAGGAGAAGTTCCTAGCAAATAAAATCAAGGCTCAGACATCAGGTGCAGTTTGAGAACTTGCTACAAGTAGAAAAATTGGACTTACAATTTGTAATTCTTCTCCAGAGGCCAAAGGAAAGTCGTATAAATGCTAGATCCTGTTGTTCCCAGCTGCGCATGCTTTAAAAATTAAAGTCCAAATTTGGCACTGAGAAAATTCCACATGGTGTATAAATTACACAAATTCTATTCTGCATTATTTGTTTTAATGTTGCAAGGAGCTATGCAGAGCACTGGGAGTTCTGCAGCCTGATCCTAAGCACCTTTCTTGGAAGAACTATTCTGTTCAATGGGGCTGTCTCCCAAGTAAGTGTGCATAAGATTTCAGCCTTCCTGCAGGAGGTATTCATAGATATTGACCACACACTGGGCAAGAAACTCTTTTTGTTTTAAATGAAAGCTGAGATTCTCAGGAAGTTGAATTCTGGGCCCAGTACCACATTCTGTACTCTCAAAGAATCACAGCACACAGACTGTCATTTTTATACAGCCACCCCTACCCCCAGGATGCTTATTTGGTCACTACCCTGCAATCCTAAACAGAATGACCTATATACATTCATTAATGTATTTATTTTTACGGAATTGATATCCTACCTTTCTACCCTCACAATAGAAGAATGTAACAGGATTGCACTAGAAATGACCCATTGCTATCCAGGCTTGTGTAGATGTTTGTAGGATCATCTAAGGGCCAAGCTTCGAGTTGCTAACCTCCACATGGAGCCTGGAGATCTCACAGATTTACTAGTCATCTCCAGGCAACAGAGATCCATTATCCTGGAGAAAATTGTTTCTTTAAAGGGTGGGCTCTATGGCATCATATTTCCTCTGAGCTCCTTCTATAGCATTATACCTGGCTGAGGTCCCTTCCCTCCTCAAATCCCACCCTCCCCAGGTTCCACCCCCTTGTTCTCCTGGAATTTCCTAACCCCAAACTTGCAACCCTAACTTAGTAATTCCTTTTTTAAAGAGTTGCATCTGGGGAATGATGTGGTGTATCTGTGCATGTGGAGCGGCAAAACCAGGGAAGTAAACCCCCACCACCACACTGTTTCGGTATGGAAAATGTCTGGAAGGAAACAAGGAGCCCTTCCTATTTCCACAGCGGCATTCTGAGCCAAAACAGGCTCTGGTTAATTTTTTAAAGGCTGGTGATCCAATTGTCTACAAAAGTACACAGCGGCTCTAAGTGGGGGTCTTCTTGTATCTAACTGTATTTACAGCAGATTTGCTACTCCGTGAACATGGGAACGTGTTTTTCAGGCAGCAGCCAGTTGATGTTTTATCTCAAGGACTGAGGAGTAAGCAAAGCCCATATACAAAGCGGGTTGTTTCTTTTGTATGTTCTAAGTTTTGTCCTGCATTTTCCAAATAGTTTTGGTAAATAAATAGTTCCGGGGAGATGCTGCTCACTTGACATAATAGATTCCTTTTAAGTATTTTTTTTTTAAACAAAATTTTTATTGGAATATATTCAACATTGTTAAACACCATTACCAATTCCGGTTGAAGATTATATCCCTTCCCCCTTCCCCCCAATAAGCTTCCAACACTGCTAATAACAAAAGAAAAAATTAAAAGGTAATCAAGTTTAGACTTGTAACAATCGATAAACCAGGTAACACAATGATTCCTTTTAAGTATTGACAGGCAGGAGACGATGAACAATAACAAGACTTTTATTCAAAACATTACTCAGCTCTGATCTGCTTTGTTAAGACGGCACCCAAGCTTATACTGTTCCACAACTAAACTATATACAATATAACTATTATCAGGAGGTCTGATGGGACCTAAGCGGAGCTTTCTGATAGGGTATTCTGTATGACTTCAGGACTCATAGAAGGTCTTTATTAGACAGCCAATCACCATAAGGAACTAGCAGGGCTATTTTGGGGCAGGAACACACAAGAAGGAGTTCCTGCTGGCTCCCAAGTTGGCCCCACCCAGCAAGAACTCATTAGCATAATAGGCCACACCCAACAGCAGAAACTCATTAGGATTGGCTACATTAGGGGTGTGTGGCCTAACATGCAAAGGAGTTCCTGCTACAAAAAGGCCCTGGTTTTGACAAGAAACAAGGTAAACAGAATAAGAAGTAAAGGGTGGGTGTGGCTGGATGACCACAGGTCTGGTAACATGGGGGTGTGGCCTAATACGCTAATATGCTGTGCTGGTGTGGCCTAATATGCCAATAAGTTTCTGCTGTTGGGTGTGGCCTGTTATGCTAATGAGTTCCTGCTGGGTTTTTTCTACAAAAAAAAGCCCTGGGAACTAGGATACCATAATGCAATCCATAACTAAACAGCATAGAATAAACTCAGAACGTAACAATTCCGCTCTAACTTAATCATTCAACCTTCTTTGAAAACAGCCTTACAAATAAAGTCCAAACAGGCACTTAAACAGGCCAGCTTGTTCACATACCTTAGCCACTTCTAGCCTTAAAGAAATAGAGAGACAGCTTTTGTATTTGATTGACTGGAGTCAGCTCTTACTCTCCATTGGTAACCAAGCACACAGCTAGCTATAATTCTGTTTTTAACATGGATTTTGTTTCTCAACAATTCAACAACAATTCAAATACTTCTAGTGGTCTTGTAAAACAGGATATGGACATAGTTTCCAGAATTAAATGCAGTTTTTGCTCTAAATATTTTCTGCACATTCAAAAGCAGATGTTTGCCTGTCCGTAAGTCAGCATTTCCCAAACTTTTGATAAACAAGGCACATATTTTCAGAATAAAAATTAAAGGCATGCTTCTCACTCTTCTACCCTATGTTTCTGTGTGAGCCAGTGTTCTGGTAAACCTTCTCATTTTATTCACATATGTTAAAAAAGTATGCCCCCAACCTTTAAAAGTCCTCAAAGTGGCTTGCAAACTTCTAATAAATTAACAAGAGCAAACAAATACAAATTTCTGTTTTCACCAGGAGTACAAAGCCGTAAAAAGTGAATCACTATTCAAACTTTGGATGAATGGGATGGACTTCACCCTGTGCTTAAATTATAATAATGATAGAACCAGACAGATATCTTCAGGGAAGGATTTCTAAAGTCAAAGTGTCATCACAAAAAAGACCATCTGTAGTATCCATCCACCTAATTTCTAGAAGTAAGAGCACTCAGAGAAGGTCCCCAGATGTATTTCATTCCCGGGGGGGGTGTCAGGTGGAGGACAGTGGCCCTTCAGATATGCTGATCCTACTTCATTTAATGCTTTATAGGTTAAAAACAGCATCTTATGTTGTGCCCAGAAACAGACTTTGTTTCTTTGTTGGAATGATATGGTAATTATGGCACACACTAGGCAATAGTCTGGTCACTGTATTTTGAATTACTTATTAAAAATTCTATTTCTATGTTTAACCAGTTGATCTTTCCAGATTCCAAGGGCAGCCCCACACATAACACATTGCAGTAATCAAGTCTCTGTATCACCAAAGCATAAGTAAGTATCTCCAGGAGACATAATTGGTGCAAGGTGACTTGACCATACCTATATAGACCCAGATCTAAAAACACCCTCAAACAACTCACCTGATCTTTGGTGGGAAGTTAAACACATCTAGAACCAGACGAAGACCACCTTCATGGTTCAATTAATAACCCACCCACAATTTTTCTATCATCTGTACTGAATCTCAGTTTATGAGGCTACATCTAGCTTATTACTGACTTCAGACACATATTTAGGAAAGCCACATCTGAAAAGAAGAGATAGGACTGGGTGTGATCCACATGTAGGTGAAACCTCACCCTTAGATCTACTGTCCAACTCTTCCAGATTTAGATGCAGATGTTAAAGAATGTAGAAGACAAAAGAGAATCCTGAAAAGGTATCAAAGAGCAGCATCCCAGCCAGTGTTCCCTCTAAGCTGTGATAGTGTGAGGTAGCTCACAGTTTTTTAGCCTCCAGCTCACACAATTTTGCCTTAGCTCAGGAAGGATGGCTTCAGAGCAAACTAATTTATGCAGTAGCCAAATCACTTGCTCACAACTTTAATGCCAGTAGCTCACAAAATATAACTTTTGCTCACAAGACTCCACAGCTTAAAGGGAGCATTGGTCCCAGCACCCCCTTCTGGAATTGATCTGCCAGACAGCAGTGAAACCACTGAAGCGTCATAGACTTGGCCGAGCACACCAGAACAGACATTCACACAGAGATGCAAGGGTCAACTTCCTCTGAAGGCTGGAAATTATTATTTGTTCTGTGTTGGGAACAACTGATTGGTGCACTCACTTACATTGCAGAAATGTGGCAGAGTCACAACAGACACTGCTTAGAACAAGATTAAGGTAGAGCAAGGAGTCGTACAGAGACACAACGGGCACCTTCTGTATGAGTGGGTACTCTGGGTTCATAGGAGCCTTTACTTTTTGAAGTGTATGTATTGCACCACAGAGTTAGGAAACTAGCACCCTAGGTATTTGAAAATGCCAGAAAATGAGAAGAACACTAGGATGTGCATTTTTCGCTTTCCTGTTCTCAGGAAGTAGGGATTTCTTGAGGCCAGGCTCCTTTTACGTTGGGTAGATAGGGACAGAGAAGCTAGCCAAGCATTTGCATAGAGAGGTTTATTGCAAGGTCAGTCTTTTCTCTGTAAGTTTGGGACACTGTGAGCACTTGGCTGTGCATGTTACTAATTACTGCTCCTAATAAGAGGCACCAATTAGGAAAGGGCATTTTACCAGCTTGGCTTGTTTCTTCTCAAAATGAAGAAAGATGCTTCAATGCACTTCGATGTATTGTGCTGGGGTATCAAAACATAAAATGTCCAAGTTCTGATCAGGTGTCATTTCTTCATTTCTTTCACTGATATCCTGCCTTTCCTTCAAGGAGCTTGACAGTATATATGGGGACATTTCCCTCCCATTTTATCTAGACAACAACCCTGCAAGGGAGCCAAAATAACAAAAGTGTCTTGTGGCACCTTATAGACTAATAAATGTATTATTGGTTTTTGTGAGCCAATTATGAAAGTTCATGCCATCATCTTTGTAAGGTCTTTAAGATCCCACCCTTCTGCTTTGCTCATTGGGGCCCCAATCTGGAGCACCCACCTTCACATATCAACTGCTCTGCCACAATCTGGCTTTGTTCTTTATTCAGCAAGCATGACCCCAAATCAACTCTGGGGAAAGAGGGACATAGTTGGCCACTCCAGATACAATTTCAGCTCTGTGAAAGTAGCCAGTGCCAGGAGGCACATCCCACACAAAAACAGACTATTCTTTCTGGCCATGCTTCTGAAATTTTGCTGTAACTCCTGTATCGGTGTTTGAAAGGATTCTGCGGATGCAGAAATATACATCAGAAGTTGTACATCTGAGCTTTTGTGAAGCAGAAGCATAGTGGAGAACCCTGTTCCACAACTTGAGCAGCCATTACAACTCACTGGATGATTTTTAGCCAGTCATTTGTCTGCATCACAGGATTGTTGTGAAAACATATTCCTTGGAGGAAGAATGGGATATAAATGTGATGACTGGTATTTTCAGTAGAAATTATTTGCTTCCATTCATTGTTTCAGGCTTGCAACAGAACAAACAGTGTGCAATATACAAATTACAACATAAAACCAGTGTAACTTTTACATAAAAGACAATAATATTCCTCCATTTTATATAACATTGCATTAGGTGGTTGCTATAACTCTCAACCTTTTGAGATTTCTTTCGAATCTTTCGTGCTGCCAATAATTAAAAAAAAAGAACTTGATGAGACACACATTCATCCCCATCAGCAAGAAGAGGATGTTTCGTAGATTCCTCTAGGCTTGGCCCTGCTGGAGGCTCAGTAATAACAATGTGCACTTTGGGGGGGACAAACTCTGAAATTACTCCTCGCTCCCTTTCCAGATTGGAAATGTCAAGAAAAAAGTCGTCCAACTTCACCAAGGTGACAAAAGGCCTTGGTTTGCCACAGTGGGCCCCTGAGAGCCTCCACTGGGGACAAAGATCCCCAGAGTGCCCCTCTTAACTCCTTCAGAATGCAGACAAGATGTCTTGCATAGGGGTTCTGCTACAAATTCCCAAAGGCATTTCTTCTCTGGCTTTCTGAGGCCCCAGAGCAAGCTGGGTTCCTCCTGAAATGTGCCCCAGTCTCCCCCCCCCAACAGCCCTGTGCAGCAGGAAAGTCCTTTTTGGTTCTTATTCTCATCAATCTTATCAAAGGACCCCCATAGGGAGACTTGGTGGGCTATTCTAGGCTGCACGTCTTCATTTGCAAAAGAAATGACGCCCGGTTCTCTTTAACTTCCTGATATCACCCAACAACTGAGCTCATCTGCAGAGGACATGTTGTTTTCCCCTCCCCTCCTCTCTGGGTGTACTTCCTCCAGCAGGTGCTCCCAAAACAAAGCAGCTGTTCAATTCCCCAGCCCAACCCTCTTGTCTCTATGGCTGCAGAGGCTCTGCCAGAGTGGCCCTGAGGATTCTCTCCAGAGGGATTGAAATATTTATTATTATTACGTCAAATAAACAGTCCAGGTGTAGAGGAACAACAAGGGCCTTTCTGCTTCACATTGTCAACTGATTGGCTCCACGTGGAGTTTACCTGTCTCCAAGGAGCTTGTTGTATAGTGGGTTAGACGCATAATGAAACCACAGACAGCGATGTAGTGATCAGCATGGTTCGCTATTATACAACACGAGACAAGGATACCTGGCCAGGAGGCCAACTATATACATTAGAGGGGGGCCGCCCCCTGGTACCATTGGCGGGTTTGAATTCCCACCGCCGTTCCCATTGGTCCCCCTCTGCGGGAGCCAGGAACCTCAGTCCCATTGTTCTCTGGTACTCAAGCTCCGGCTCTTCGTTGATGGCCCGAGGTGGTCTGCAGACACAACACCCCTCCCCCATAGTCCCGTTCCTGTCTAGGTGACATAATCCTTCAGGTACGCGGGGGCTCTGCGTTCCCTGGTGGACCGTCGTGGTGCAGGCGTCGGGGTTTCTCCGCAGCCAAGTCTTGGTGGTGAGGCGGGGCCTGCCCCCTCGCCTCCTTCCACTGGGGGAGGGTGCGCTATCGGGCCCTCGGCTGATGATGCCTCGGGCATAGTGAGCTGTCCGTCGCTGGGGTCCGCCTCTCTGTGGTCCCGTTCCGCTTCGGGCTCTCCCTCAGCTTCTCGTGGGGCCTGCTCCACCTCCCCTTGGTTTCCCCGGTCTCCTACCGTTGGAAGTAGGCGCCGCCTCAACTGGTCCACGTGGCGCCGCAGAACCTGCCCGTCATTTGTCGACACCTCGTAGGAGACAGGGCCGGTGGGGCGGATTACCTTTCCTGCTAGCCACTCCGGGCCTCGGCCATAGTTCCTTGCGAACACCGGGTCCTCTGGGAAGAAGCCTCATGGTGCCTCCCGGTCCTCGACCCAGTTACGTCCTGTTGGAGCCCTGTCGGGGTGCAGGCGGTCCAGGAGGATGGCGGGTCGCCGGCCCATGAGAAGCTCCGCTGGGCAGTGGCCGCTGACCGGGTTGGGTGTTGTCCGGTTCGCCAGCAAGAACCGGGCTATGCGTGACTCCCAGTCCCCCTCAGTCAGGCGGCTTAAAGCTTCCTTAGCCGTGCGGACCATGCGCTCCGCTTGGCCGTTCGTGGCAGGGTGGAATGGCGCTGACCTGATATGCCGGATCAAGTTGTCCCGCAGGAACCGCTGGAATTCCTCGGATGTGAACGCCGGCCCGTTGTCGGAGACGATGGTGTCCGGCAAGCCATGCGTGGCAAAGATCTTCCGGAGGGCTCGGATGGTGGCGCTTGCGGAGGTGGAGGAGACTGGACTCACCTCCAGTCACTTGGAGTACGCGTCCATGGTGACCAGGAATGTTAACCCGTGGAAGGGCCCGGCGAAGTCGATGTGGAGCCGGGACCACGGGGTCCTTGTTGATTCCCATGACTGGGTGGGTGCGCCTGGTGGGCTTGGCCGGACTTCTTGACAGATCTGGCAACGCTTCACCCAGGCCTCTATTTCCCCATCGATGCCTGGCCACCAGACGTAGCTCCGGGCGAGGGCCTTCATCCGCACGATGCCGGGGTGTACCTCGTGCAGAGCCTGCAGGACCTGTTGCTGGAGTGCGCTGGGGACTGGCACGCACCCCCGGTCCCCCCACAGCAGGCAGCCCTTGTGTGCCGATAGTTCCTCGCGCCGCGTTGTAAACGCGCTGAACTCTGGGCCCGCCGAGGCCGTAGGCCACCCCCTCACCACCCAGCCGAGAACACGGGATATGATGGGGTCACGGGCTGAGCGGCGGGCGATGTCCGTGGCCTGGAGAGGGGCGTCTGGAAGACCCTCCATCTGGAGGACATGATGAGCTGGGGCCGGGTCCACCCCTTCGTCCAGCAGGGGAGGCGGCCCAGCGCATCTGCATGGCCCATTGCCTTGCCTGGCCGGTGCTGGAGCGTGTAATTGTAGCCCGCCAAGAAGATGGACCACCGCAAGACCCGAGGGGAGAGTACCTGCGGCGTCTGATGGTCCGCCGCGAAGAGGCCCAGCAGCGGCCAGTGGTCCGTGATGACTGTGAAGGGACGGCCATAGACGAAGTCGTGGAACTTTTTCACCCCGGCCACGACTGCCAGTCCCTCGCGGTCTATCTGGGCGTAGTTCCGCTCGGCCGCAGATAGGGTCCGCGAGTAGTACGCGACTGGGACCTCCCGGCCGTCCGGGAGATGGTGCGCCAGCACGGCTCCCACCCCATATGGAGACGCATCGCAAGCCAAGACCACGGGCAGGGACTCGTCGAAATGTGACAGGACCGCGTTCGAGATGAGCAGGGCCTTGACGGCCCGGAACGCGGCGGCCTGATGCGGGCCCCAGACCCAGGGCGCCTTTTTGTCGAGCAACCTGTGGAGGGGCTCGGCTACCGCCGCCTTGTGGGGGAGAAAGGCGTGGTAAAAGTTCAAGAGTCCGAGAAAAGCCTGGAGCTCGGCTTTGGAGGTCGGGGCGGCGCTTCCACGATGGCCTTCACCTTGTCCCGGGCCGGGTGGAGTCCCTCTGCGTTCACCGTGAAGCCCAAGAAGTCGACGGATGATACCCCGAGCTGGCACTTCTCGCGCTTAACCTTGAGGCCGGCGTCCTGGAAACGGCTGAGGACCATGCGGAGGCGGGAGGCGAACTCGTCAGACGTGGCGGCGGCGATCATCACATCATCGAAGAATGGTGTGACGCCTGGAATCCCTTTGAGGAGAGAGTCCATCAGTTGCTGGAAAATTCCGGGTGCCACGCTCACCCCGAATTGCAGGCGATTGACCCTGAAGGCCCCCCGGTGCGTTACAATTGTTTGGGCCTCTGCTGTCGGCCCATCGACAGGCAGCTGTTGGTAAGCTTGGGCCAGATCTAGTTTGCTGAAGATCTTGGCCCCTGCCAAGGTGGCCAGAACATGGCTCACCACCGGGACCGGGTAGGCATGGTCCTGCAATGCCCGATTTATCGTGCATTTATAATCCGCGCAGATGCGGACATCCCCGTTGGGTTTAATGGGGGTCACGATCGGGGTTTCCCACACTGCGTGAGAGAACGGCTCCAAAACCCCTTGCGCCACCAGTCGGTCCAGTTCCGCGTCTATTTTGGGTTTTAAGGCAAACGGAACGGACCTGGCACACATGCGGATAGGGGCCACCGTGGGGTTGAGTTGTAGCGAAACCGGGGGGCCCGTGTATCGGCCCAGGGACCCGTCGAAAACGGATGGGAACTCACGGCACACTTCCTGGAAGTCGCGGGTTGTGCAATGCTGGACCCCCTCGATCGCGATTCCTAGGGGTCCAAACCAGGCCCTCCCCAGGAGGCTAACTAGGTCGCCCTCGACTACGAGCAAGTCCAAGTGACCCTTGAAGCCCCGGTACTGCACCCTGAAACTCCCGACCCCCTTCACTGGCACTCGGTTTCTCTGAAAGTCCATGAGCGTCACGGGTGATGGCCGCAAGCGGGGGCCCCCCTTTGGGCAAATCTGGTTAAATGTGGCCTCCGAAATGATGGAACAGGCGGAGCCCGAATCAAGTTCCATTTGTAAGGGGGCCCCCTCTACTTTGACCCTGACGTATATTTTTGGGGTGGAGGCCTGACTGGGGAGTTTCAGTACCTGTGCTCGGGCGGCCGGGGCGTTGGTCAGTTGGTATAGGTCCTCCTCCGGGGCCACGCAGTCCTCGTAGTGCGCCTCAGACCTGTGGCGGGACGGTTTTTGCGCTGCGCGTGATGGCTTGGAACGGCAAACCCTTGCGATGTGGCCCGTGTGGCCGCAGTCCTGACATGTGGCGTCCCGGAACCGGCACGATCTCCTCTCATGCTGCCCTCCGCAGCTGGCACACTCCTGCGCCGCCGAGCCGGGTTGCTTGCGTGCGGAGCTAGCAGACGGTGCTGGCGGGCGATGCTGGGCTAGTGTGCGGTGTACCTCGGGGTCGTCGATGTCACTGTTCCCGGGGGAGGCCACACGATGCGTCGCGGTGGTAGTGGCCGGGTGTGACCTCTCCCATGCGGTGGCGGTGGCTAACGCTGAGGTGATGGTCACCTTCTCGCCCTCCATTATTCGGCGCCGGAGTTTCTCCTCCCTGAGGCCTGCGACGAAACGGTCGCGGAGAGCCATCTCCAAGTACTCTCCAAAGGCGCAGTCGGCCGCCAGGCGGCAGAGCTCTCCGAGGAACTCCGCGGCGGTTTCTTTGCCCTGCTGGTTCCGATGCTGGAAAACCACGTGGCAGGTCATCTCCGACGGCTTTGGGGAGTAGTAGTTCTGCACGGCCTTTACAATCTCGTCAACCGTGCACTCCTCCACCTTCTTGGGAGAGAGAAGGTATTGGGCCAGATCGACGATCACGGGGCCGCAAGAGCAGAGCAGCAGTCCTCTCTTTCGGTCTTCGTCCGTGATCTGATAGAACACGAAGGCTTGCCACAAACCCGTGACCCAGGCTCCCCATCGTTGGGGCTGGGAAGTGTCGAATGGCGGCAGCAGCCCGGATCCTGGAGCGATGGCCATTGTGCTCGTTGGCGGCAGCGACACGGCTCTGGATTCACCCTCAGAGGCGCTCATGGAGGACGCCCGTGGAGCAGTGGAGCGAGTCTTCGGTAGCGTTGTCCGACAGCCCGGCTGGAGCGCTCAGCAGGATCCCATCCTCGTCGCCATTGTTGTATAGTGGGTTAGACGCATAATGAAACCACAGACAGCGATGTAGTGATCAGCATGGTTCGCTATTATACAACACGAGACAAGGATACCTGGCCAGGAGGCCAACTATATACATTAGAGGGGGGCCGCCCCCTGGTACCATTGGCGGGTTTGAATTCCCGCCGCCGTTCCCATTGGTCCCCCTCTGCGGGAGCCAGGAACCTTAGTCCCATTGTTCTCTGGTACTCAAGCTCCGGCTCTTCGTTGATGGCCCGAGGTGGTCTGCAGACACAACAGAGCTCAGCAGAATTTTAGTCTCACAACAATCCTGGGTGGTAGGCTATGCTGAAACGCGCAGAGGGAGAGAGATCAGCTTGCCCAGTACTTTCCAGTGAGATTCAGAGCAGAATGGGGACTGAAGCCTTTTGAGCATAACCTACTAGGATCACTGGCCCAAGCCCTGCTGAAATGAAGTCTCTTGTACTGTTCTGGTTCGTTTCAACTGGGCTTGTGCAGGAGAACTTCCCAGTTCAGTGTTCCTCTTGTTGATTACCATGTTGTGAGAGGAAGGTGCAGCCTGATTTTCTGCCTCAAAGTGGCCAGAGTGGTGTACTGGATAGAATATTTCTCTAAGATCTAAGAGACCCAGATCTGAATCTCCACTCTGCCACAGAAGCTCCTTGGGGGACCATGGGCTAATCACTCTCAGCCAAACCTAGCTCACAGGGCTGTTCTTGTGAGGATAAAATGGGAGACTGATATTGTAAGCCGCTTTGGGTCCCCATTGGGGAAGGAAGGGCAGTACCAATATATCTAAAATAAATGTCAGAATGCCTCTGAATGGTCCAGGTACGTGCACCTTGTGCAGTCAGATTGCCCTTGCTTGTTGAGATGTCACTTTCTTTGCATCTCACAGTACTGCTATGGGTTCTGTCCAGCCAAAAAGAATCTTTTTTTGTCCTGTTGGAGTCAATGCACTTTAAAAGTACTTCCCTTTGGCTGCATTGTACCCTGCACTAATATTTGGTTGCATACAAAGGTCATTTCCATAGGCATGCTAGACCACAGACATTCACTTGGAAGAATGGCATGCAAATTCTCCACTGTGTGTGACATTTCAGAGCTGTTCAGATGACCAATTCCCAAACTGTGTGTTGGGGTACAAAAGCGAATGGCTGGCTTGCTGCAAAAAATGAGTAAGTAGAGGAGCAATGGAGTTCTCATTCCCAAAGGAGGCTGCCTGCTCATCTCTGCATGATGGAGTACAGCTCTAGCCTTGCCTTCTTCCAAACAGCCTCCACCAGGAGCAGGAAACACTGTCCCATCTCTGCTTCTGGATCATGCAGACATGACCTGCTTTCAGAAAAGGCTGTGCTAATTAGGATTGCCAACCTCCAGGTGGGGCCTGGAGAGCTCCCAGAATTACAAGTGATTTCTAGAGGACAGAGATCAATTCCTTTGGAGAGAATGGCTGCTTTAGAGGGTGGACTCTATGGCGCTATAACTTGCTGAAGTCCTTCCCTTCCCCAACCCCTGCCCTCCCTAGGCGTCACTCCCAAATCTCCAGAGTTTTCCATCCCAGAGCTGGCAACCTTATTTTATGTCTCCAAATGCCCCGCCTGCTTGCATCCCGAAATTACAAAGAGGCTTAGTAGGAGCTGGCCCCCTTTGAGACTGTATAGGTCTTACTCTTTCATTCTGTAAAAGGAAAGCAGATTCCAACTTCAATTGGGGGGGGGGGAGCAGAAGTTTGGGAAACACTGTTGGAAACACTGCTGGGCCTGCTTTCCATCTGCCTGCAGTATCTCTGCAAGAAGACAGTAAAGAAGGGCGTCTGTAAGCAAAACATCCCACTGAGATTCTGACATAAAAGACGTTTGAAGGTAGTTGCCTCTCCCATCCATGAAACCATCGCTATTAGCTTGAGAAAACCTCCCGCTTGCTTTCTCTCGGAGTAATTAAGAGTCACCCCCTTCTCCTGTGACCCTGGTGGGGCTCCCCTCTCGCTTTCTGATTTCCACATGAAAGGAATCCTCAGGGAGGGGGTGGGGTTCCCACCACATTTTCACATTCACAAGGAGGCCAAGACATAAATAAATCCTTCTCTGAAAACAAGAGCTCGTATGGAGTCTGTGGCCACATGCATGTGTATGAAAGGGAATTTGTGTGTGAAGCAATCACTGCCCAGAGGAGGGGGGTCGGTTGGCAAGAGGAGAAGAGCTGATTAGCAAATGTACTCGCCTCAGGAGCTGAAAGGTGGCGTAAAAATAGGTATTTATTGTGTGGGTGATTGTGATGGCATTTCCACAGCATTGTTAATGTACGTGGTGCTTGAAATAGTTTCATGAGCAAAAGGAAAAAAAAGGAAAGGGCCAGTCCAAATGAGTCTGCAGTCTACTTTTTGTTACTGTGGAGTGACCAGAAGGAAAGGAAGAGACGGGGATGAAAAGTAGGGTTGCCAACCTCCAGGTGGGGCCTGGAGATCTCCTGGAATTATAAATCACCTCCTGACAACAGAGATCTGTTCCACTGGAGAAAATACCCACTTTTGGGGGGTAGACTATGTCAGTATACTCTGCCAAGGTCCCCAAACCTTGCCCTTCCAAGGCTCCACCCCCTAAACTCCAGGAATTTCCCAACCTGGAGTTGGCAACCATAGAGAAAAGTGAGCAAATGCAGGTTTGCTTCTAGACATCTCCTTATTTCTCTTTCCATCTATGTCCAGCCAAACTAGTCAAGACAATAAAACACTGATTAAGCCAGTCTTACTGCCAGTACTAAGCAGGTTTCACTAGCTGCCAATTTGCTTCTATGCATAATTCAGGGGTGCCCATGAAGAACATTGTGGATGCAACACAGTCAGAAAACGAGTCCTTACTTCTGGCATTTAGTTTCCTAGAGGGATATCAGCCTTTCAGATAAAGAAAGGAAAAGGTCTCTCATCAGAGAGGTTGCTGTATCTCTGCACTCCCCTAACTAGAGTTACACTCTTTTAAACCCATTGACTTCAATGAGTGTAGAAGGATCTAAACTCTGCTTAGGAGGGCACTGTCATGTCAGTCTGTTTCAGCAAAACAACAAAACCATCTTGTGTTACCTTAAAAACTAACACAGTATGATACTGTGCAGCCTGGAATAACTCTGCATAGGATTGGACTGTTAACATGGCAGAAGCTTTTTGTAGGCTAAAGCCCACTTCAGCAGAAGACAG
Organism: Gekko gecko; assembly: GCA_029375565.1. Lineage (NCBI taxonomy): Eukaryota > Metazoa > Chordata > Lepidosauria > Squamata > Gekkonidae > Gekko > Gekko gecko. Next base: position 49,529,946 of record JAPDNY010000012.1, on the reverse strand, counting down.
TTAACTTAGAACTGTCTTGCCCATTACTATGTACTCTAACAACAGCTCTCCAACTTCTGAGGCCAAAGTTTTCCCAGGTCTGTTGCTAGAACTTCTCCTTCCCCCTTACCATTCTCTGCTGGCAGGTATGCCCAGTTTGGCCTGGCCACACCTTGGCTGATTTCGCACTAGAGCTGTCTCAATGTTGCGCCACTGTTTGCCCTGATACTGTTGGTCAATTTCACACCCAAAGCCGCGGGGCTGCATTTTGACCCATGGCTTCGCCCAATTTTCCCCGCAGTTTCGTGATCCTGTTTTTTGAGGATCACGAAATTGCGGGGAAATGGGATGGAGCCGCGGGTCAAATACAGCCCCGTGGCTTCGTTTCAGGATGGGGGAGGCTAATAACTTTGTGAGGCTAGTGCTTACAAGTTGCAAGGGAAAGAGGCTGAGGATATGGTTCAAGAGACACTGAGTTATGTTATGCCAGCTGCCCAGGATGGTAAGAAGCAGCAGAAGCCTGACCTCTCACACCTGAGTAATACATCAAGGACTCTTTGAGAAGCTGTTTAAGATCTGTGGAGGGTTTCTGAGAAGGCCCAGCCTTCTTGGGCACCCAGCAGAAGGAGAAAAGACTGCTCCTTCACCCAGATGCTTCTGCAAAGTGATATACAGACTTGTGGGGGCAGGATTGAACAGGATACCCAGAGAGCTGATTGTGAAGTCAATTGTGGGGTTTTTCTTTATTCCGGGGGGAGGGGGACAGATCAATAGACATACATATTCATGGAGCTGCCTTACACCATTGGTTTATCAAAGTATTGGCAGCACTAACTGGCAGTAGCTCTCTAAGGCCTCAGGTAGAGGACTTCCACATCACCTGTTACTCAGTCCTCTCTAAACTGGAGAAGCCAGGGAATGAAGCTTGGACTTTTTGCACACCAAGCAGATGCTCTACCACTGCCCCAAGTTTACTAAAGGACACTTCAGATATATATTCTTTAAAAATGGGTTCCAGGGCCCAGTTTGAGACAGTTGGGTTTAGTGCAAGAGCTCCCTCTTGTGCCCTTTGGGAAGAACAGTGCAACAAAGATGGGTTAAAATAGTGCTGTTCCACAACGGGCTACTCCTGCTGTTCCACTCCCAAACTGGTTGCCCTGGGAACAGTGTATATATCCTAGGGAATGTTTCTTTGAACTAAACTGTGGAGAACTTATCAGAGAAATGGACTGGGCCTCTTAACCACCTTTCTTTCTGCCAAAGTTTGAGCCCAGTGGCACCTTTAAGACAAACAAAGTTTTATTCAAAGTATAAGCTTTCAGTTTTTCACTGGACTCAAACTTTGTTCTGCTGCTTGAGACCAACATGGCTTACCCACCTGAATCTTTCTTTGTGCCAGTTTCTCTTCCCTTCTCAGGGTCAAGCTACATACCAAGAAGATCACAGAACAACCTGCCATTTTAGAAGCTACATTTCAGGCAAATCAGAGATGCTGAAGGAAGGGAGGGGGAGAGAGTTCCATTCTTCCACCTTGCACATTTTTGCCTTTTAATTACTGTTACTTTATGTTATTTGTTTATATGTTCATGACAGGTTTTTAATTGTAGTGTATTTTACAAAATGTCATGTAAGCCACCCTGAGCCCATCTCTGCAGGGAGGGTGGGATACAAATTGAATGATTGAATGAATTTTAAAATTACTTTTTCTCCTACCAGCCTTACAAAAAAGATGAACATTTTCCCCATCATAGCTAATAGGAATGCAACGGAGGGGGGGATAGCTTTTGCATTGGTCTGGCCCCATGTCACGCCTCCCAACAGAGATCAAAAGGGCTTCAGAGGACTTCTTGACCCTTTCCAAAAAACAAACCAGCAGCATGCCACATTTCCCCTGCCCTGCAAAATGGAGGAGTCGAAGGGTTGGTTTTTTATACCCCACTCTTCACTACCCAGAGTCTCAGAGCGGCTTACAATTGCCTTCCCTTTCTCTCCCCACAACAGACACCCTGTGAGGTCGGTGGGGCTGAGAGAACTCTGACAGAACTGTGACTGACCCAAGGTCACCCAGCTGGCTGCATGTGGAAGAGTCTGGAATCAAACCCAGTTCTCCAGATTAGAGTCTGCCACTCTTAACCACTACACCAAAGAGGAGGGAAGTGGAGTACACAAAAATGAAAGGAAGGGAGACAGTCCGAGATGAATTTTGCTGCAAGTGGGCTGCGGCACGCACGCATTCCACGTGCATCATTTTCATTCTCACAAACGTAATTAAAACAACAACTCCAGAGCTTTATTTAACGGCCACAAATGGAAAAGCGCATGCGTACTGCATAGATCCCTATTTCTAGAGGACGTCGTCTGCCGCACTTCTCCAGTTAATTCGATGACGCCATCGGTCCGCGTCGGTCTCATCTCGTATTTCCTGTTCCGGGTTGTAGGTGGCGACTGATGTCCTTTTTCTGGTTGTACGCTTAATATGGCTTCAGTGGCGGCGCTCGTCAAAGTTTCTGGGAGGCTTGTGGCCGAGGCTCCCCGAGCAAGACTGAGGCGGCTGCTGTCGACAGCTGCAGCAGGGGGCCACGGAGAACCTGGCGGCGGTAAGTTAGCTGGGCATGGGTTGCCACTTGATGACCTTGAGACAGTGGGAGTTCTTCTCAGCCCCTGGCTGGAACCTCCATGAGTAGACGTAGTGAACGTCAGGTGCTGTGAAAAACTGTCTCCTGTTCCTGGGCTTCCCTGGCCCATGCGGGAAATTAGGCTGTTGGGCTAGTCGTGCTTCTTTCCCTGCATTCTTGGAATAGCGTCGTTCTTAGGCTCAGCTAGTGTGCTGTGCTAAGAGGCACACAGTGGTAAAGTGCTTAGATACAGAACAGACCTAGCTCTGGATCAGAATTGCGAGGATCTCAGGTGCTTGGTTCATGGGTACTTCTAAATGTGGTTTTTAAAGCTGACGTTCAGATATAGATGTAGAGACAGCCTCCCCCTCCTGAAACACTGGGGAGACATTTTTTCCCCCTCTAGGACTGTCCATTTTCCACAGAAAAACTGGGAACTTTGAAATCTGAAAAAGCTCATACCCTGCCACATATTTTGTTAGTCTTTAAGGTGCTCCTGGACTCTTGTTCTTTTTTGCTGCTACAGATGGACTAACACGGCTACCCATCTTGGATCTATTTTCAGTATTGGGTGTTTTTCAGTTTTGCTTGTATATAAACTAAGGCATTTGTACTTTTAAAATATGATGAATATTCAAAGTACTATTTTATGGGCTAACTAAGTTACAAATGATGTATTTTCTGTTAAAGCATTAAAGTAAGTTTAGGTTTGACAAGAAAGCAACTATTGCAGGTATTTCATTTTTTCCCCCAACACTTTACATTCTTTTCTAGAAAAAATATCCCCCCCTTCAACATTTGAACATTTGTGCAAATTTGCATATCAGCACCTAGGAAATAAACATTTTGTATCTTGGCTTCAAAATAAGTGTGGTTATTTTAGGTAGAAAATGTATGGCAGAAAAGCAAACTAAGAGATCTGTCAAGCTAATTTGTACTTGCTATTCAAAGATGGTAACTCAAGCAAGATTACTACTCTCTGGTTACAGAAATCTTCTTTGTGAGTTCCTGCATATTGAACTCAATGCAGTGCTGAATCTGTCATCCAGTTAATATAATGCATTTATACAGTAAGGGCACAAATGACTTATTGTGTTGGAATTATGCATTTCACTCCCCCATTTAAAAAAAAGTTATTGAGGTTCTGTTTGGGAATGATTTTTCTCAATTAGCCCGTACATGGAAGATCCTGACCTTTGTGGTTGCCCTTCCTGGAGTTGCTGTCTGCATGCTGAACTGCTACCTGAAGGCTCAGCATAAACATGAAAGGCCAGAGTTCATTCCTTACTCGCACCTCCGTATCCGGACCAAGGTATTTGTCTTAGACCGGCATGACACCTTGTCATTTAATCTTTTAAACTTCAGGCTAACTGGACAGGAAGTGCCTGATGCTCTGAAATCTTGTTTGGCTCTGGTTGAAAACAAACTTTAAAGTTGAGGTATCGATAAGGAAGCAGTAAATAATCGTGTTTTATGTTTTTCTTCAGAAAATATTTCATTTGAAGCATCTTTTAAAATGTAAGTGTATTGTAGTTTAGCCCCACCAATTCAAATAACCTCGGGTTTAAGAAAATGTTTTAAGTTTTTAACCAATTTACGCACACACCAAACATCTTGGAAACTTATTAAAGCTCTTACCTTAATTTCTATCCTGTGTAAACTGTAAAGGTATTTTTAATGTTTTGCTGATTGTAGTTCTCTTCCATGTACTTTCTCCCTTGGTTTTTCATGCCCATTCCTGTTTTCTGCATCTATATGCCATAACAGGACCCATGAGACTAAGCCCTAGACTTCCCCCCTGCACCTGAAAGTCCCAAAAAGAGTGTGTGTTTGTATGTGAGACTGAGACAGAGAGAGTGAGACTAACCACCTACCCTTGCTGGACTTGAAAAGTATCTTAAAAAGCAAAAAGCTGGCATAGCTGAATTTTGGAAATTATCTGAGTCTACTAAATGGTGGTCAACCAGCAAATGAATGCTCTGCAACAGAAAAACCTTTGCACTTAACTCATTTGTCCTCCATTTTATCCTCACAACAACACCATGAGGTAGGTTAGGCTGAGAGAGTGACTGGCCCAAAATTATCCAACGAACTTCCATGGCACAAATAGAGATTTGAACCCTGGCCTCCCAGATACTAGTCTGACACTCTTAACCACTACACTACACTGGTCCTGAAAGCAAATGTAATTCAGCTGATTTTATCTCACTTCTGACATCTTAACGATTTGTGTATGCCAGCATGGAAGTTTCTGTATACCAAATTTTGTATTCCAAGGACAAATATGAAGAACAATTTCTGTCTGATAATGATGCTTCCAAAGTGGTAACACCTTAACAGTGTAAAACTGTTCTTCTTGTTTTGTACTTTAGTTGATACTAGCTGAAGCAGTGGTTCTTTCAGTTAAATAGGCTGGATCTGCAATTGTTCACAGGCTGAATCCAAAGAATAGGTCTCTGTAGTTGAAATTTTCTATACATCCAGGGTGTCCTTGCTCTGTAACAGTACTCTTGTACTTGTGTGGATGAGCATCATGTAGAGAGTGGACGAATGTCTTCATCTGCATCATTGCATTCAAGTTAATTAGCTATTAAAGAACTAAAAATGCCTGAGCGATAGCAGGCTAAGCCTCCTATTTGGTCTCCCCCCCCACTTGAATTGGGGTCCTTGTTTTGTTGTTCACATTTTATTTTGTATTGTTTTTAATAAAATTAATTCATAAAACACAAAATGCATATGAATATATAGAAAATATAGAATAAAAATGCAATGCCTATCTAAATCTAACCAATTAAATCCCATTTCAATATTCCTCCCTAACCATACAAAACCTTTCATTAGCAACTGTCAATACTACTACTATTTTACTTACATGTTCATCATCTCCTTTCTTTGTATTGCTCTTGATCATAGAAGATCTAGATATCTCTATTATTCCAATAAGCACTAAATTTAACTAAAGAATATATCTGTCTTTTCCAACCAATCTTGTAATTTAGGACTGTTTTTTGTTTCCATTGCTTGGCAAAAACCAGCCTGGCAGCAGTAATCATATGTAAAACAACCATTTGTTGATCTTTAAAAGTGTCAGGCAAATAATTCAACAGTAAAGTCTCTGGTCTATGGGGGATTTGTACTTCTAACCCTATTGAGATAGCTTTCACCACTAATTTCCAATAGTTAGAAGGTTGTATACATTCCAACCACAGGAAAAATTGCCCTATCTTCTTTACCACACCAGCATGTGCTGGTATTGGTATCTTTGCTAGCTTTAAAGGAGTCAAATGCCACCTATAAATCATTTTCAGTAAATTTTCTCTACAAAATTTCAGTAAAAATGTATCTAAAAATTTTCTCTAAAATACTGTAAAGTTAATACTATGAGTAAAGATGAATTTCCATGCTGAATCCTCTAAACTACTACTCACATTTATTTGCTACCTATTGCAAAAGGCTTGATCAGGTTTGAGTGTGGTTTTCAATAAACAGGAGTACATACTAGAAAAGATACTTTTACCATCTGCTAGTAATAATTTCTCAAACTCTGCTGCAGGTCTTAAAACAGCAATTCTGGTATCAATTCTCAAAGGTAGCTTCTAACGGAGATATTCAAGAACTGAAATTCTAGTCTCTAAAGTATCTTTAATTTTATTAAACAGGATCACTTGGTTTTTAATTCTCATACTGCCATAATCACTAGCACCTGAGAATGCCCAGCTTCTCAAAGGTAAAAACTCCAGGCTTACCTCATCAATCATATCACTTATAATGGATGCCAAAGGAGAAAATCTTGGTGACTATCCATTTTTTACTTTATCCCATACATTTAAGTATTACACTTAAAATGGTATTATCATTATTATAGTAATTTTTTCCATTGTCTGTCTTAACCTAAGGCCAGTTTTTCAGAAGTACTTTTACAAAAGATTGTTCTATATAGGTTGGCATATTTACATCAGTATTTAATTACCAGTCTTCCAACCAATTTACTCTAGCAGCTTGATAATACAATTTAAGATTAGGAATCTCTAGACCATTATTTAATTTTTTATCATACATGTTACAATAATATACCCTTTTCTTTTTCAGCCCTTCCCTTGGGGTGATGGGAACCATACTCTCTTCCATAATCCTCATACTAACCCTCTCCCAACTGGCTATGAAGATGACCATTAAATGAGTGGATCACAGTAGCACCATGGACCATTGAGGTAGCTGGACCAGAACATGGGCTGGGAATCACAAACAAAACATTCTTCATTCCTTGTACTGTCAAATTATGAACTGCATCCTGATCTCTAGTAGTTTGCTTTTTGCCGAGGTCACCTAAATAAAACTATTCCATACAAGGCTTTTTGTGAATTGTCTTGGATACTAAGCTTGGGTTGGATCCAGCCAGCTTTTTCACCCAGTTCTCCATATCACAGCCCCCTATCCCGCATGGCTTTTGGATCCCCTGATCATCAGCACAGCTTTTTTTTCTTGTGGTTCTGCCTCTGTTTTTCACTAGCAGAAAAGTTGGCTGGATCCAACCCACTGTCTGATCTACTATTCCTTACGAATTTTCATTGGAACGCTCCACTTAAAGGAGGCAAAAGCAGCAGGATGTCTATACAAAGCAGTAAAATGTTCTTATTGGGAAGAAAGGAAGGAGTACAACTTGCATCACTAAGTTGTTTGGCCTTTGAACTATTGTAGTTCTGAACTGAAGGAGTTTTTTTTTCTCTTTATGCTGACTGGCCTTTAGCGTGGAAAGAAATGATGCACCAAAGAGAAGGGGAAACAGTGGTCTGGGTAAAACTTATTATAGGGGAACCATTATTGCAAGCTGTCTAGAGACTCTTTTGGGGGAGAAATGCAGGATATCAATACTCTGACAAAGAAAAGCTGTTCCACCAGCTCTGCGGAGGCTTACCAGCACTTGTCTTTTTGAAAAGACTCTGCATTGTCATTAACAGCCACCACATGCTGGATTTATCAAAGTTTATGGATGTGAGATTCTCTTTGCAACTTTAAGTACCTTGATAGATATAGCTCCCTTTTTGTGCAAGCCAGCTTAAGCATGCTGTTTGAGTTCAGTAATTTATCACTCAACTTCAGACTGATGTGGCAGAGGACAGTATTGGATAGTGGTCAAAAATGGCAAGGAAAATGAGAGCTGTAAAGGCCTTAAAGCCTCCTGTGAACACTGACATCTGAGTCTTCCTGATCTGAGCTCTTTCAAGACAACAGCCATATTTCTGTAGAGAGGAGGGCTGCATAACTCAAAAGGATCTTGCTGTGTCCCGTGTCTAACAGTTGTGTTCTGCTGGTGGAAGGACTCTTTCGGGGTGGGATTTGACTGCTGATGATACCCCTTACCATACCATGCCCAGCACTGTTTCAGAGGGTCCTCTAATCCTGGACCCAGCATTGCAGTAGGTGAGAAAGTTATGCTGTGAGATCTGCTGTGCTCAAGTGGTAACTTCTGAAAGTCTGAGATGCTTCTTATACATTTCTATCATTATAACCCCGTACAGTAAACTTTTCTCTCCCCCACTGTCTCTGGATTGATCTAGGCAGACTGATAGAGGAGACTTCAGGCAAGCCAAGTTGTTCTCAGATTTCTGTGAGGACCTACACACTCACATTCTTGGCTTCTATTAAACCACAGCAAAGCACAATTGCCTAACAAGGACATATGAAGGTTTCTTCTGGAGTGCTTGTTTCCTACTTGGTCTTTACAAAGGATCAGACACAATGGGAGATTGGGGAGTTTTCACTCTCCAGTTTACAGATTTCATGGCTGGTGCAGAAGGAGGAAAAAAACACACTTGGTGACTGACTAGACCTTTGTACTTCTCACTCTGGTGTTTACAGTTCTAGTAGCTAGTACCCAGTTAGCAAGTGTTTCTTCCTAGTAGAGCTGTTAGAGATGCCACTGGTTCAGGGAGTAGTTGCAGAATGATTAGTCATCGGCGTTTCTGTCAAGACAGAAACATACCTGCCTCCTTTTTCTCACTAACAGCTTTGGCTGTGCAGCATATCAAATCAATACCAAAATTGTAACTGAAGTCCTCAAGCCACTATAGAATCCAGTTTTATTATCCTAATTGAATTTCTATTATTGCACATAGAATACATACAACTGTCCAATCATGTTATAAGGCACTTTATGTCGCAAGAACATTATTTCCACAAGCAGTCTTAGAAGATATACTATGGTCAATAAAACTTCTCCAGAACCTAGGATTACAGCCTAAATTTGACCTTTTCCCTCTCTACTAAGCACTGCTAGATAATCCCTACATTGGGCTAGCATGCAGAGAGATGGAGTGAATATGAACTTTGTCCCCAGTGCTTCAGAGAACTGCTTAAACTCTAAAGCAGCTACGCTTCTTCATCTGTGCATATGTTCTTTATGCAAGATGAAAGCAAGAAGGCTACTTTCAAAGCACCATAACTGCCTAGAAAAAGTGATCTTGCTGTTAGCTTGGTGAAAGTTGACAGAAAGCATAAGCTCAAAGGGAAATTTTTTATTTTGCTCCTCAGTAGAATAAGCAGAGGAAACCCAATAGGAGCATTAACTGGGGTTATACTTCACATTAGTATACCATGTTAGTCTAACTCCTGCTGCTGACACAAGGGCTTTATGACTGATATGAAACAAGCCAGGTGTTTGTCCAGCCTCCTATAAGGTACCACACCCATGAAAACAAAGCCCTGTGGCACCTTAAAGATTAATATTTACTGAGGGACAAACTTTCCTTTTGATGGAAGCAAAAGTTATCAGTTGGCAGACACATACATACCATGTACACAAAGGAAGTGAGCTGGAATTTCAAAATGAGGCCAGTAAAATATTCTTCCTCATTCCAGTATGAATCCAAATGTTTGTATTTCTACCAAATGAACAGAATGCTTCTTATAAAGTGGCTTGGACTCTCAGAAGCGTTGACTGTTACAGCTGTTAGTATTTAAGATTGTTCCAGCTGTCACAGACTAACATGGAACTTCATCTCATACTTTAAAGGAAAGCCACAGAAGAGAGGAAGAGACCTGGATATTTTCTAGCAGTTCCAAACCAGGTGCTTTAATGTCATGACTAAGAATTCATTACATTTTCACTAATGTAGTGAACTTTTTATAAATTATGCCAAGGCAACTGCTTATACTGTCTACTTAACAATATTTGCTCTAAATTATCTTAGATGTTTCAGCAAAATGTCTAGGTAGCTTGTGCAACATGAATAGATGCCGTTTAGTAATCTGAAACTCTTGAGTGACAAAGGAGAATTACATTTTAACCCCACTCTTCATACAGATTTCTCATCTTCTAAACCTGCAGCCCACAATATGGTCTGTTTGGCCAAACAAAATACAAGAGGTAGGCAAGAGGAATAACACTTTCCTTTTATGAAGGAGCATTTGCATCATCAAACTTTATAGAAAACCATGCTATTGCTTCTCCTTTACATTTACTAGACAGAAGTAAAAAGCAAGTTCTAGACAGGTTTTGTCTTGCTGCTGCTTGCCAAAAGGAAGCACTGTATGCCTCAAACTTCCTTACAGCTGAAAGGATTTGGGGTTTTTATAAGCACACAGGTTTGGTTTTTTTGAAGCAGTAGCATGAGGCTACATTCTAAAGAAAGGAATAGCATTTCTCTGCCACACTGCTTAAGTGCTACATCTTTCATCCTTTAGATAGTAATGCTGGGAACACTTTCTAGCACTCCAGGAAGTGGCACTAATGGAGAGAAAAGATTCAGAAAACAAAGATACAACAGCCCCAGCTTTCATTTTACAACTATAGCTTAATTTGGCCTACATGAAAAAAGCTTATCAGTGACACCATATTATCTGAAATTGATCACTCCTACCCCCTATTCACTCTCTCCCCAACGGTAATACCCACCCTCAGTTCATTAAAAACAAAGCTGCATTTACAAGGCAGAAATTGCAATGGAGAAAAATCCTTGCATTTCAGACAGCAGCCAACTTCTCCTGGTGCCACTGTGATTCAAAATTCAGAAGGCTCCTCCTATATCCCATCATAGTCAGGAAGAGTTTTCAGATTTTCTTTTGCTGGGGCCCATGAATTCCAGACCTTCGATGGGTATGTCCTTTTCCTTGATAGCTTTCTAAGAAAAGGGAAAAGGTATATTTTAATAGTTCTAATGATCTTGAGACAATATTAAATTCTATTAAGAAATAAGGTTGCTTGCATAATTCCAGATAACGTTTGCAACAGAAATTTCCTATCTGCATTATAACATCTTCGAACATTGGATTTAGAAATAATTGTGCTTGAAGTAAGGGTGCACTTTTCAGACAAACTAGAAATTCAGAGAACTGGATATCGTCAGAGCATGTGTCAAGGAAATAAGTGTGAACACAAGTAACAAGAAGTGCAGGAATACAGAAGTCTTAAGGCGGTTGATGCCACAAGAAAGTGAACTCCTTTGGTAGCTACCCTAAAAATCACCTGCCTGACCATATGATATCACTGCTCCTTCGTTCATTTCCGACATCCTTCTGCGTCCAATGCTTCCTCTAAGCTATGGAGTCTTGTGAGCAAAAATTCTACTTTGTGAGGTACTGGCATTAAAGTTGTGAGCAAGTGATTTGGCTACTGCATAAATTAGTTTGCTTTAGAGCCATCCTTCCTGAACTAAGACAAAAATGTGTGAGCCGGGGCCTAAAAAACTGAGCTAACTCACACTAACTCAGCTTAGTAGGTACACTGGCGTCCAGCAATTTCCTGTCTTTCCCTTTACTGTCATTCCCGACATCCTTTCAGCCCGTTTCCTGATATATTTCTGCCGGAGTCTACTCTTTCCCCAGCTCTACCACCAAACCAAGCCTTACCCACCCAGCGAGATGACACCCGGAAGTTTCCTAACTCACAGCTCAAGCCCCCCGCACATGCCCAGAAACTCTCTTGCCTGGACGCAGAGCTGGTAGCGCTTAAAGAGCTGGACGCAAGGGTCGCCTGCGCTTTCCCCTTTCAGGAACTTCTCAGCGAACCAGCGGTTGAAACACTGGTCGTATTCCTGCTTCAGCTCCGTACAGGCCTCCCCCACACTGTTCATGGCGGCCGCAGCCCGCGAAGGCCCCCTAGCTAAGGGGAGCCGGGAAGGGTAGCGGCGCGCATAAAGACGTAGTTCCGCCCAGGACCCGGAAGTGACACAATTTCGAGGAGCCGTATCGAGAGACTTTGTGGAGGAGTACTATGTGGGCTGTCCGGATCAGTAGTTTGGCCCGTGCGGCTTTCTGTTCTCGGAGTGGCAACCCTGCAGGGCTCTCTTCTGTTCCGCCACTTCAAGAGGATGGACGCGACAGGGTGAGAAGAGTGTAAAGTCCTTTGGGCTAGTGTTTCACCAGCGCCCCTAAAAACATGATAGAAAAGGCTAGCTCCTTTGAGCGTCTACAAAGTCCTCTTTTCCTAGGGGTTTATTACACCCGCATTTTAAAAAAAGAATGTTCTGAACAGTAGCATTTATGCCTCTTCTGTGTGTTCATTATTATTTCATTAATGCTTACATTCCCTTTAAGGGAAGGCCAGTATTCATAGCCGTATAGAGTAGATAGAAGCCTTCCTCAAGCGCAGGTAGGCTGCAAACGTACAGAGAAGTCCCATCGAAGTGCTGAATGTATCTTTGAATAAATGCTGCTACTGAGTTTTTGGTTGAAGCAGAATTTAACCAGGGACATTTCCTCAGCCACTATACTATCACCTCTCTTTAAAAAGATCTCATATGATAGGAGTCGGGATCTGACACTGTTGTAGAAAGTAAGCACTGGTGCCTGTGACATCCCCTGTCAAAATATTTGAATGGGGGGAAACGGATGGGGAGACCAGCCCTGGAACTTTCTGCAGGCAGGATATAAATTGGAAGTAAATAAATAAATAACTTGTCATGTTTAGGAAGTAAACCCATCTGGTAGGAAATTGGCTGACCTTGGTCATTAGGAGTGTAAACTTTTAAAATTCTCAGGTTAGCCACACTCCAAACCTAAACATGCACATTTGAAGTGATGAAAGGAAAAACAGAATACAAATAAACACTCAAAATCCTTTAACTGGAATTGCCAGGGAACTTCTGAATGCAGAGCACCTCTGAACCACATAACTTAACTTAGGGGACTTCAGATAAAACAAATAAGATCTCGTTTACCTTGTCACATTTGGAATGTTTCTCCACACAACCTGAATATGTGACTTTTTCTGTGTTTGAAGAAAAAAGTAACTTTGGAGTTGCTGGATCATCTGGAGCGTCTTGCACTTGTTGATTTCCGCAGTCAGGAGGGTGTGGAGCGTTTGGAGAAAGCAATCGAATTTGCCGATCAACTTCTTTCTGTTAACACAGATGGTGTGGAGCCAATGGACTCAGTACTGGAGGACAGGTAAATCTTAGCAATGTGCCTACTCTTAAACTTATCTAATGATTTCTACAATTATATTATGTGGTTTGCTTCTTATATATAGGTTTTAACTTTAAAGTTGGCATTGTTCTGTGGAACATAATCTTGTTCTGAAATTAGCAAGGGGCTACTGTGCTGCTTCTATATACATTTTACAGTGCAGCTGGGTTGAACAGGGAATTCTTGATTTGAAAGTTCTCTGTAAAAAGAAAAATTCCTCTTCTTGCTAACAGGATGCGTACAGCTGATAAATATTGTTACCCTCAGTCTATCCTTTGTCAGAAAGAATAATCTACCTCCACCTTTGCCAATGTAATTACTGCATGACAAACATATTTACTTGGAATACACTCCTTAGAAATGTAACCTTAGAAAATGGCTCTTTAGGGCAGAGCCAAACACATGAAGCTACCTTATACTGAATTAGACCATTGGTCCACCAAGGTCAGTACTGTCTACTCAGACTGGTAGTGGCTTTCCAGGGTTTCAGGCAAAGGTCTTTCACCTCACCTTGTTGTTTTAACTAGAGATGCCAGGAACTGAACCTGGGACCTTCTGCATGCCAAGCAGATGCTCTACCACTGAGCCACAGCCCCTCCTGGAATTAAAGCAGTTTTAGGATTAGAGATTCAGGGAGTTCTTTTAGCTGTAGCAACAAAATAGAAGCTCCCTGTTCACAGGCAGTGAAGTGCATGTTGGAGATAAATAGGAATGTCATCGGGTTTTCATACTGCTTGTGAACTTCCTGAAGGCATCACATTTGCTGTTATTGAAGACATGATGTTGGAATAGATGGATCTTGGTCTATGGAGGCAGTTTATATGTGGTTTGTAAAACAATCCAATGGTCTTTACTGCCCCAGACAATCAAAATACTATCTCAAGTATGCAGATAGCTCAGAACAGAGAAGAAAACATTTGTTGCCGTGTGTCACTCGCTAGCTGCCTTTAAAGACAGCAATAAAGGTTCTTGTCTATATATGGCATCACTACAAAAAGCGAGACTGTAGTAACATCTTTCAGACCTTTTGGCCTTCTGTGATCAGGTGGTGTGGCCTAATCTTGATCTGAGGCTAGCTGCTATGATTCTTTATTTTCTATATCAACAGTCTCAAGTAATCATTTATATTCCCTCAGGTGTTTGTATCTCAGGGAAGATAATGTCACAGAAGGCAACTCTGCAGAGGAGCTACTGAAGAACGCTAAAAAGACAGTAGAAGAGTATTTCGTAGCTCCACCAGGTAACATCTTGTGCCATGCATGCAGTTAAGTTTACTGGAAGATGCTTGGCTCTTCTAACCCTTTTCCAAGTAGATAACTCAATGAAAATGTCTAAGACAGTGTGTAACTACAATAAAGAAGGCCAACGCTATGCTGGGGATTATTAGGAAGGGAATTGAAAACAAATCAGCCAGTATCATAATGCCCCTGTATAAAACATTGGTGCGACCGCATTTGGACTACTGTGTACAGTTCTGGTCACCACACCTCAAAAAAGATGTTATAGCACTGGAAAAAGTGCAGAGAAGGGCAACTAGAATGATAAAAGGGTTGGAACACTTTCCCTATGAAGAAAGGTTAAAACGCTTGGAGCTCTTTGGCTTGGAGAAACAACAGCTGAGGGGTGACATGATTGAGGTTTATAAGATTATGCATGGGATTGAGCAGGCTGAGAAAAAAGTCATTTTCTTCCTTTCTCACAGTACAAGAACTCGTGGGCACTCAATGAAATTGCTGAGCAGTCGGGTTAGAACAGATAAAAGGAAGTACTTCTTCACCCAAAGAGTGATTAACACATGGAATTCACTGCCACATGAGGTGGTGGCAGCTACAAGCATGGACAGTTTCAAGAGGGAATTAGATAAACATACGGAGCAGAAGTCCATCAGTGGCTATTAGCCACAAGGTATAGATAGGAACTCACAGTCTGGGGTAGGTGATGCACTCTATTCTTGGTGCTGGGGGAGGGGGCAGCAGTGGGAGGGCTTCTATTGCCCTGGCCCCACTGCTGGACCTCCTGATGGCACCTGGTATTTTTGGCCACTGTGTGACAGAGTGTTGGACTAAATGGGCCATTGGCCTGATTCAACATTGGCTTCTCTTATGTTCAAGTATCTGTAAGCAACACAGCTTCTCGTTGCTACTTAATTCCTCTCAGTTCAGGAGATACAACCGGTACAAGGCAGTCAGTATCGTCATTTAGCAGACAACAAGAACAATTGTCTACTCAATGAAAGTTGACTTTAAATAACCCAAAACACTGACATCCTCTTAGAGCATAATTCTGCATTCTGTGCTTCATTCTGCTTGTTCACTGCACTCCTGCAAAGAACCAACAGTATGCATTCAATGCCGCCTTGAGCCAATTTTCGGCAAGGCGGGATATAAATGGAAAATAATAAATAATAATAATAATAATAAATGCTCAGTAATAGGAGAATTTACAAGGAAACTTGCAGAATTTTCGACCACCTTCAGCAAAGTCTTGGAGCCAACATATGTTTGCTTAGCCTTTTGGTAACAAGGGTATTAGTGGGACATGCCACAAGTTGCACAAACCAGATAGCATTGTTTTCTGAAAAGAATTATTAGAGCTGTTTAAGTAAATTTTGTACTAGCATATACTTAATTCCATTCAATTTTATTGTTTTCATTAGGTAACATCCCATTACCAAAGCTAGAAGACCGAGACACTTTCCTGCAGAAGAAATAGCCCTCGGCAGACATGCTACCACTGACTTTTTAGAGTCTGGAGTCCATGCAGCTGCATCCAGGATTAAATCTTTCATGTTTCCGACACCACCTTCTGTGAAAGGATGGACTGCCTTGTCTGAGGACTATTAACTCTTGAAAAAATTTCTGAACATCACCTGTATACTTACAGCTCCCAAACAAGGCAGATATGCAATATCCACTGTAAAAAGCATGTCAATTTCCATTAGGGTGAGTGTGTACCTACCACTGTGTTGGATTGTGGTCAAAAACATTTAAAAAACCCTCACTCACACAAAAAATCATTCGTCAGGAAGGGAGATGGTACAAAAAAGGGGGAAATCACATCAAGGCAACCTGCACACAAAACTTTGAAAAAACAATTGTGAGCACATTTGCCAATATTTACTATTATGTTTTCTGCCAGGTAGGTGGAAAGAAATGAGAGGAGCAGCAGCCTTCAATTTATATAAGTATGGAGTCACACGTAGAAAGTATTTTGGAAAAAGTTATTAATATCCAGCACTGTCACAGTCAGCACTGGAAGAGGGGAGTAAAAAACAGATATGCAATACTCCTCCCACCCAAACCAAAACATACATTGGAACAGTTCAGTTCTTTAAGTGAGAAGACGCTATACATTTAGTCCTCAGTAGTGTCAGTGTTGGTCCATAGATGTTTTATATGAGGTGTAAATGTTTCATTTTAAAATATACAGTATTTTCTCATATACTAAATATGTGTTAACATATGGAGTGCACGATAAACAAAGCACGTTTTGTTATCCACTGTAATACAGTTGTTTGGGAAATAACAGATAGTAGCATGTTAAGTATGAATGTTCTTTGGCAGATTAAAAAAAAAATCTCCTTGCCTGGAAAATGCATGAGACTCCTGGAATGGAGACATTACACTACATCACAGGTCCCCAACATTTTTGAGCCTGTGGGTGCCTTTGGAGTTCTGCCACAGGGTGCTGGGTGCAACCAGAAAATGGCTGCTGCAAGAAGTGGAGCCAACCACAAAATGTCTGCGAATTGAGTTATGCACAACTCCAGTAGTAACTCTTCAACATTTCAGGCAGAAGATCTGTTTAACAGGATGCCCTTTAAAATGAACACACTGTTTTAAAATATTTTCTTCAATACACACAGCTTACCTTCAATCACATAGTGAAGATCCTTGTGCTGTGCTGGCAGCTGCTGCCAAAGCAACATTTTTAAAGATCTGCACAGCCAATCAGATGACTTGCAGGACCAAAGCTCCACCTGGCCCCACCCACTTTTTAAAAACACATGGATGCCACATGTTGAGGGAGTCTTGCAGTATACTGTTCCAAGGGAATGTGCTACTTCATTATTTCAGAGTTTGGCATGCACAAAATATCTTACAAAAGGAATGAGAACAAGCCAGAATGTTAAATGTTGACTCAACACTGAATATGTTTTTAAGGATCTCTCTGGCACATTACCCTTACTTATTAATATCATTTCCTGTGTCCAGCAAAGCATATGCACCATTTTTGAACTGCACACAAATTCCTGTCCCAGAATATCAGTGTGGTGACTTGTATATAGCAGATGCAGATTTTTGACATTTGGCTTTACTGTATGTATATAAGAATACATACAGATTGATCCTCTGCTTGCTTACATAGGAGTTCATCAATAGTGCTTAGTTTACTCCCAAGAAAGTGAGTAAGGCTACAGCCTTAATAGGCTAAACCAAAGCACCTCTTTGGCACACACTGATAAATAGCAAATTAACAAGGCCCAAATATCTGTTCCCCATTCTTCCCCTCTGGCAAGTGGTTCTACTGTATGCCTCTCCTGTTCCCAGCACTAGGTTGTGATGAGCAGACGTGCCCCTTCCCTTCCTTCCCCCCTCCTTTCCCTTACCAGTCTACCTGCTCACCAGTCATGCTCAGCCTGGGAGCTCCTGCACTCGCCCACATTTCCCACCCTGAATAAATCAAAGTAGGGACTCCATGCAGAAGAATGAGTTGGAAAGGAGAAAGCCTGCTGACTGAGCACCAGTAGTGCTTGAGGAGACATGGAAAGAGAAGGAAGAAGCAGCAGGCCCCCCTCCACCAAATTCAGGAGGTGTAGCTTGAGTATTGTCCATGTGGAAAATGTGGGGATGGGGAGGGAAAGGAGTCTGTAAGCCGCTCTGAGATTCTGAGTGAAGGGTGGGGTATAAATCCAATCTCTCCTATCTACCAAGTATACTACCACCACACACACAAACTGGTATTTGAAGGTAAATGGGACCGGACTGTCTCCAAATAATGTGCTGTAGTTCAGGGTTAGCACATGCCACCAAAGTTCATTGTGACATCACAGAGTAGACTTTCAAAGAAGGGAGATAGGGCCTGCCAAAGAACTGGACATCTAGTTAACTGAGGAGAGCACTTTCTTTTTCTTTTTGCAGAGCTCAATTTGAGCCAAGGTTCAACCTAAAAAAAGTGTTCTCTAATGCCAGCACTTACTATCTGCTGACCGGGAATACTCTCCCTACACTTGCAGGCTGGCTGGAGAAGTGTGCTTCTGAGTGCATAATAATACTTTCAGTCTGGGAAACCTCCCCTTAATTTAGGTTTCCCTAAATGGGGCAAGCACCCTCTACTCAACTAAAGTACAAAACTCATACATAAATTCCTCCCGTATTCTTTCATCTTCCATTTTATCCTCACACCAACTTTGTGAGGTTGGCTAAAATAAGTATGTGTATGACAGGTACAAGGTCATCAAGTGAAATAGCTGAGTGGGGATTTAAACCAGGGTCTCCAGACCTGTGGTCTGATACTATTCACCACATCACACTAGCTCTTGAGTGTCCCCATTGCATGTATCTGGTTTGCATGTGGCAAGGAGCACAAAAGGCCCTTTTGGAGGCTTGCCAAGTCTTCACCCAAAGATACGCCTGTCTGAACAGTAGCATTCAGGCACCCTGCCTCCCGCCTCCCATCCTGGGCACTGCTTGTGAGACTGCACTGTAAAGGCCTATGCATTTGGCTTAGAGCAATATAAACATTTGACTGATGTTTTAACAGTGGGCAAAAACTAGAGTGTTTCTTTAAACAGATGGTAGAAAGATATTTAAAGTCCAAACACAGCTGCACTGTCTATGCATTCCAACATCCTCACTGCACAAAAAGACAAATACCCACTTGTGAGTTACAGAAACATGTAAGTATATTTCAAAACACCACAACAGGCCGAGCCATACAGGTTGCTCTGCTGCTTTACAGCACCATCCTGCGGACATACCAATACAAGCTGAGTCTCAAGCTCATTCTTCCTCACTTAGAAGGAGAAACAAAACAATTTACATTTTCCAAACAAAAAATCTTAAGTGGCAACGGTTTATAGCATTTCATTACCAACACTTCCCTAGTAAAAACTGTAAGTCATAAAAAAAGATTGTTGAATAGAAAGGAAAAAAAAGGCTTCCTACGAAAGACTATATCCATCCATTTTGGAATGTAAACTCTGAGCAGATATAAAGAGCTCAGTTCACATTTTAGAAGTCCCTGTTGGGTGAATCAGAATGGCCTGAAGGGAGAGGAGTAGCGTGGTGATCCCCTGCTTTGGTATGGAGAATCGCGACCCCTTGAACCAGAACGGGAGCGCGAGTAGCCATAGCTGATGCTTCTTTCAGGACAGACTCTGATATAGGATGTTTCACCCTGGAATTTAAAACAAAGAAAACCCAAACGTTTGCATAACATGCTGTGGTCAACGTTATGAATGAATGATGCCAGAAATGAAGATCAGAAACCAATGCACAAAGTGGCTCAGGACTGGAAGAATTATCACAGAAAAGGCAGTACAAATCCCTCTACTGCCGCCTAGAGTCAGCTCTGGTCTTGCCCTTGAGGTCTACGGAAGAAGGGCATGTTACACAACAGCTAGTATTGTGCTGGTATTAGGAAAATAATGTCAGCTGCAAGGGAACCAGACAGGTTTTGTTTCAATATAATTATCAAAGGTGAAGATCTCAGTGGGTTTCCATTTTATAAACATCAGAGGGAACAAGATGTAAGCTAGTGAAATCCTTTGGCATAGTTAGGAGAGGCCTCGGTGAACTCTCAATTAAATTGTGTCTCAGCAGCTCAAGTTCTGGAGGGGAAAATCCACAGAAAGAAGCCTCCAGCTGTGATAGAAGGGGTGGTTGCAGTAGATCAGGCCAGCCTTTGGATGAAGGTGGTTCAAGTGAAGTAAACACTGCCCCCAAGATTGAAAAAAAACCACTTGTTGGTGGCAGAGGTCTGATACCACTACAGGAAACGGTTCCATGCACAGGTGGGGAAAATTTTGCTGTTGTAACCCACT
The DNA here is from genome assembly GCA_029375565.1 of Gekko gecko. Taxonomy (NCBI): domain Eukaryota; kingdom Metazoa; phylum Chordata; class Lepidosauria; order Squamata; family Gekkonidae; genus Gekko; species Gekko gecko. The sequence continues at coordinate 49,509,903 of JAPDNY010000012.1, read as the reverse complement.
ACAGTTACTCATCAGCTCCTTTGGGGGACAGCACTGTAGTCTGCCGATACAACCTCCAGCTACCAAGGCAAGGTGAGCTAAGTTTACCCAAAGAGCCAGTAGCAATCTGTTCAGCCACTGGCTGTCAAAGGGAATGGCAAAGCAAGTCAACTTGACCCACCCTGAAGAAGTTAGAGGCAAGTAGTCCAAATGCTCATTTTCCATGTAACTTAAGAATGAAACCATAAAACCTCATCTTGATTGTCAGGGCTCGCACCAAGCCAGCATGGGGTCGGTTTCACACAGCCCTGACAACCTTTAAGCTGGTCTCCTAACATTCTATAAGGACTACCATTAGCCATCAATTCCAAGACTATTGCTAGACTGTGCCCTGGGGCCTCTTGAGAGCATCACAACAGGACTGGTTAATGCATGTTCTTCCATGACTGGTATGCGCACATGCTCTTCACCCACAGGCAAGAACCCACCTCATGAGACCGGAATTTGGTGTCATCCAGTTTACGCAGTGCGTATTCCATGTCTTCCTTGCGAAGAAACTCAACCACCCCCATTCCATCTTTCTGTACATCTGCATAACATACATCACCAGCCTCACGCATGTGATCCTTCAGGTCCTGCCAGCTGCCTGATGGAGGAAGCCCTGAGCAGTGAGAACACAAAACATAAGACACCGTGTAAAGAGAGGACACTAGGCGCTTAGGCTACTCCAGGAATGGCTACACGGCCTTGACTGGTTTCCTCCAGCATGTCACAGGCTCCACTGTTTCCACAGACTTCCTTTTATTCCAGAAGGCCAATGCTACAATAAGAACAGAAGGATCCAAAGAACAGCAATTAAGTTCCATTCCAGAGTAGATGAGCCCTCCAAGTCAGCAAGGTCCCCGAGGATAGTCCCCTAGGAGTCAGAGTGCTGGGCATTCAGAGGAATCCTCCGTTGGTCCAATGGAAACTTAACATCACCCCCTAACTCTGACTGTACAGACTGTACTCCATGTGTGACTTAGTTACTCAGGATCAGATTCCCATCCAAGAATGGTAGTTCCCTTCTAACAGTATGAGTTTAGGTCCATGGATTCCAATAGTTCATCCTTGGGCAGTGAATAAGGATACCCGAGTTAAACTATCAGCATGATTACTAAGAAAAGGCAAAAGTAAGTGGTTTCCCTGTTCCACATCATTTCCTGGAGAAACTAGTACACTGCAGCTCCTGGCAGTTTGCAAGAATCCTCCACATTACCTCTGCCAATGCAACTTCTCACATGCATGGCAAAAGTCAAGAGAATTTTCCAGACAGCCTCCCTGCCCTCCCAGGCTTCTGTGTGGGAGATGTACACCTGGGGTTCCACACTTTTGATGTCAGGTCCTGTTGCAAAGCTGAAGAGACTGCACTTCAGTGGTTTCCTCACAGTGACCATCTAGCCAGGATGGCACAGTAGCATGCAGAGGAGTTAGATCACTGGGAAGGGGAGAGGATTTTTTTTTCCTGGTGTGTGTATGGGTGTGTGTGTTTTAAGTACATGAGAACAAACATGTTTTTATGAGCAAGTTTGTTTTTAGTGTACCACTCCATAAATCTGGTCAGGAAATGATGATGCTTTCTCCAGAGCTTTGATTGCCATTGCAAAATCTCCAAAATACTTCCATTTTTTTTCCAGTAAAAGGCCTTTTCCACCTGGGTTCCTTAACTCACTAAATAGACACCTATTCCAGAAATTCCAGGTTGCCCTCAAGAGTCCACAAGATTAGTAATCAAGGGAGCCAACTCATGTTAACTTTCTCCCATCACAAACAATATGTGGCTGATGCAGCATTTGCCACATGTGTCTGTTTGTTTTTAACAGATTCATTCTTGTCTCCAAGCATCACATGCTATGGTCAGCATATGTGAAGTTTTGGGATCTATTCCTTCTGGCCCTCAACCCCAAAAGAATGGTCCCCATGGTTGACTTCCTTCCCTTCACCTACCCACAGAGGTGCCCACTTCCATGTCCATCAAGTTCACATCTGCCCACTGGGTGAAGATGTTTTTGCTCACCATTCGTTCACCAAGACGAAGTCCAAAAGCAAACAGACTTCCGCTTAACTGGAAAGGTGTGTGATCCTCTTAGCTCTGAAAAAGCTCCTTCACAGCCACAGGTTTCATATTAAAAGAAGAAACCTTAGATTACGGCAGCAGGATACTCCTCCCCAACAAAATATAAGTGAAACGTGGCACCAGGAAAGTTCCTAGTCAGTATGAAGTACCGAAGGCAACATACCTGAAACAAGGACTCGGAATTCAGAACGTCGCAAAGGAGGGCCATTCCTCCCACGAGGCCCCCCACCAAAGCCTCCACCACGACCTCTGGAAGGTCTAGGAAACTCAACACGTAGACGACACTGGCCGTAATCATAACCATTCCTCCCATATATTGCATCTTCAGCGTCTCTGCAAACAAATATAGATCTGTGATTAGAAACATTTAGCAGGATACAGCATGGTGTAAAAATCAGAACATCAGACTACAGTCTGGGAGACCGAGGTTTAAATCCCCACTCTAACATGGAAGATCACTGGGAATCCTTGGGCTAGTCGCTCTCAGCCTAACCTACTTTACAGGGTGACTATTTTGAGGATACAAAGGAGGAGGGTAGAATGATGTTGTACATCACTTGGGTCCCCACAAGGGAGAAGATTGCGGTATAAATAAATATCATCTGAAATGAACTAGTGCACCTTGAAGATTTAATATTGGCATATTAAAACAGAGATCTGAAAGAACTGGAAACTTCCAATGTTCAAGACAATCCTTACTAACAATTTCTAAGATGCAATATAACACATTTCTTCCTCTGGTCCTTAAGGACCAGCTACTGGCACTTACATCCCCAGAAACATCATTTAGCTTTGAGTCTTGCAAGTGGCAACAAGGCTTTTACATTTGAACAAAGAGCAAAATATAGAGACATGGACTACACAAATTATTCACCATTAGAACTGAAATATTTACAAAAATAAGTTGAGGATGTAATGGCTCATAACAAGAGGCATCACATCAAATAGCAATTACTATGCTGACGCTGTGCTCTCTAGGGTAGAATCAAGAAGGGAGTCAACAGATTAACAAAGTTTTTAAAGCCTGAGGCATTGCTGCTCCATTACCAGGAAAAAACAGTACCAGTTACTCAAAAGCATGCTACCATATAGATTTTACTTTTTGAGAAAAATATGTACACTATTTAATTCTCTGCAATAATCATTCAGCATGTCATTTTTCTAATCTATAAATCAATGCTCCAAATTGTTGGAATCCTGCAGCAATCGGTTCTCAACAGCTTTCATTCAAAGAAGTAAAGTTTACGGAGACATGTGAAAGTATGCAGATATCTTAACCATCTTGTGTTAGAACTGAATAAAAGCACAGAAGCAAGCAGTTATACATTACTCAAAGAGACCCCCTGATGGCCCAGGCCCAATGAGGGGCCAGGCAGAAGCCCGCCAAAGTAACAGGCTTCAGTTCCCAGGCGAAACACTACACCAGGCACTGAAGGTCAAGCAGAGATAATAGAAACAGACACAGCTGAAATGAATCTTAACATTCCATAGTCATCCCACTCCCACGGCAGCCAGGACTAGACAGAGGCCTAGGTGACACAAATGCTGTTTTTGCAACAGCAGTTTTATTTAAAAGGCAACCTAGTAACACATCACAGATTCATTTTAATAGAACATGAGCTGCAGTCTACTACAAGAATCCCCAGTCTTGTTCAGCCTGTGGGTACTTTCGGAGTTTTAAGGATAGAGAGTGGACATCACACTAAAATGACTGCCAATTACAAAATCTTTGGAGGTTGCAAGACAATTCCTATGATGGAGGAAGCTCTTTCAGAATGAGTGCTCTCTGCAGACATAAGAGATGCTTCTTGGATTCTTCTGAAGTATCTCCTACTCCAGTGAGGTGGAGAAAATTAAGACTGGCTCTTTGCTTTTGGGGAAGAACTGCTTTGTCAAAGAAGCAAATGCGCACCAAGAAAACTCATTAGTGGGTACCATGGAGACCAAGGGTGCAATACTTCTGAAGATCAATAGTTTTCATTTTTTTTACATCACTCTCCAACTCTAACATGCCAAGCCCCCTTTACTAGTTGGTGCTACTATGGAAGAAGGCTATCCCATGTTGCAAGTCTTCCCCCAGACAATGTCGTCATGATACTGGGTAAAAATGATGTTGAACCAAGTCCTGCCTAGGATACTGGAAGAAAATTACTGAATATTATCCAAAAATTCCAAGAGCAGTAAGACTGAATTAGAATGTCACATATTTCTAAAGCAAAATGAACACATGCACGGATGGCTGTTCTTTGCTGTAGAAGCAAGAGAAACAAAATCCAGTTCAATAAACTTTAGTACTTTGTTACAACAAAGCTAGTATTACTGCTAGATTCAAGAAAGGATTGATAGCCCTCTAAATGTTTTTATAATTAGTCATTAGGCCAAGACTGTCAGAGGGAACTCGCATCACACCTTGAGTTCCAACTGCAAAATATTAACAGCAGATGGCCCATTCCATAATCTGCCTTTTACACTTTTTCTGCCCAATCAGTTCTGATGTGGATGAGGCACCACAACATGACTTTTCACCTCAACTTCCATCTGGCTAAATCGGTTTCATGAAGGCATCTACATTTATTAATTGATTAAATTCAATTTTAAACCATCACAGGGCTCAGGGCAGTGTACAACAGTATTGTATAATATATTAAAAGCCAATTAAAAAACACGGAACACAGTAGGTAGCCTAACAGATGGCGCTAATAATTCTAATGGTGCCACTGCCTCATGGGGAGGCAGGGTGTGGGAGTGCCAAGATAGAAACATTTCTGTCCTCAACCAAACACCTGGTGGAACATCTCTGCCTTACAGGCCCCGCAGAACTGCATCAAGTCCCACGGAGAGTTCCACCAGGTTGGAGCCAGGACGGAAAATGCCCTGGCTCTAGTTGGTCGGGCAGATATCTCTCAGGCAGAGAACCACCAACAGATTTTTATCTGCTGAGTGTAGCACTCTCCTGGGGGTATACCAGGAGAGGCAGTCCAAAAGATATGTAGGTCCCAGACCATTAAGGGCCTTGAAGGTCAACACCAAGACCTTGTACCTGATCTGGTACTACACTGGAAGCCATGTAGTTCATGCAGCACAGAATGGATGTGTGCTGTACAGAGTTCCCATAAGGACCTGTGCAGCCATATTTTGTACCAGTTGGAATTTCCAGGTCAGCTTCAAGGATAGGCCCATGTACAGCAAGTTACAGTAGTGCATGGTTCATCACATCCTCCTGATTGGGTAAAATACTAGATACATGTTAACTTGTTATCCTTTATGAGACCATTTCACTAAGCAAACACTGATAGGGAACATTTCTTTATGGCAACCCTTCCACCTCAAAATTGAAAGGACACTAAATAAAGATGTGCTCTATTATACATCTATTTAATGTATCTCTGTGTACTCCATCTTTTGACTGTTACAGTCCTAAAAGCCACTCAGTGCTTGTTTTTCTTTAATGTGAAATTGATGACATTTCTCCAAGGGCCAGATTTTTGGTAGATAAGGTAGGTACTAGGCAGAACAAGTATGTCTGTGAGATTGTGTACAAAGAATTTTATGCTTTTCAGAGAAAAATACATGTAGACTACAGAAACACATCCACTCTGAAATTCTTAGGCCTTAGTTATGAAGATAGACCAATATAGTGGCAAGTGGCAACACACAAACTGTCTGGTCTTTCAGTATGACTGCACATATGTAGCAATTATGCCCTTGCATTTCAGGAATCAAGCTCTTCTCAACCAGTCCCATGGCAATAGCCACTGCCTCAACCCCCAGTCACTGTGGGCTACAAGAGCAAAGTAACAGAACTTCCAGATGAGCTAAAACTTCTTAGTTGGTTTACTATACCTCCAAAAAACAGATTTATACAATAGTCTCAAGAACATTTCTGGAGTTGTGAAGGAAGGAGAGAAGCTAAGCAAAGGATTTTGTTTTGTTTTTTGGTATAGATCCTTTAGCACTCAGCTCTGTTTAATGGTTTATACGAATGGCCACAAGTTGGTCAAAGATTAGGGGGCCACAATATGATTTTCCATACCATGTACACACCTGAATGCTTGTGCAGTGTAACAGGTCCTCCAGATTAGGGAATTTCTGGTTCACAACTCACTTCTGCCATGAACTCATTAGGTAGACTTAGGCAAGCTACTGTTCTATCAGCCTCAGCCCAATATTTTATAAGAAAAGTGGCTGCTGACCAGACCACTGTCCAAGGACTCTAGCATCCTGTTTCATAGTGGCCAACCAGCTGCCCTGGAGGGCCAACAAACACTTTCTGTTTCTTACATGGGTTTGTGGGTTCTTTCTTTCATGGAACTCAAGGTGGCTCTCCTGAGAAGAGAGGGTCCCCAAGATGTCTTCCTATCCAAGGATTTTCTACACCCAGATTTGCTTAGCTTTAACAAGGTGACTGCATATGAAACTTGCAAGGATATGGGGAAAGGTCACAGCTCATTGGTAGAGAATCTTCTTGTCTGGCATGCAGAAGGTTCCAGGTTCAATGCCTGGCATCTCCAGTTAAGGATCAGATAGTAGGTAATGTGAACTTGTCACCCTGGAGAGCTGCTGCCAGCCTGAGTAGACAATTGGGTAGGTGATATGAAAGGCCTCCACTTGACTCTGGAGAGCTGCTGCCAGTCTGAGTAGACAATACTGGCCTTGATAGACCAAGGGTCTGATTCAGTACAAGACAACTTTAGACATGATGCCTGGGAACTTAAAGAGTCATACTAGCCTACTCTAAAAGAGTTGCTATAAGGATTACAAGCATCTGCAATGCTCTTCAAGCATTCTAGAGCAATATATACAATCTAAGTATCATTTGTAAATATTAGGCCTAATTCGCCTGTGCAGAAAGGTTTCCACGGCTTCAGGCAAGAAATTCTGCATGAGATTCCCTGCTCTTAAAAATCACGCGGCACAACAGATTTTGTGAGAAAAAATCCCCCACACACATCCTTTTTTTCTAGTTTTCCACTTGCAGGAAGCTGGGGGGGGGGGGGCATTCCAAAACACGCAGCGTCTGGAGGTGCAGTCCTGTCTGCCTTCCTAGCCCTCCTGCATCTACGAACTGGGCCTCAGGCGGAGCTACGTTCCTCTCACTCGGCCCCGGCCCCACATTTCCTCTCAGAAAGAGATTTGCCTCATAAAAGGCGGGAAAATGGAGGGGGCGCGCAAAGCGGCGCCTCGGGAGGCGGGCAGCGAGCGGTGGGGCCCCCAAGACTCATTCAGGGCAGGAGAGGCTAAGAAGATAATCCCCCCTTTTACGCGGGGGTACCCCGACGATCGAGACCCCCCCCCCGCCTCCCTCTCACCCACCGCGGATCCTCGAAGCGCACGAAGGCGAAGGGCGCCAGGCCGCGCTTGCTCTTCAGCTCGATGTCCCGGATGCGGCCGTACTTGTAGAAAAGCTCCTCCAAGTCTTTCTCGCGTATGTCGGCCGGCAAGTTGCCCACGTAGACGCGGCCATCGCCCGCGCCGCCCCCGCCCCGGCCGCCCCCGGACATTCCGGCCCCGCCGCCACCGCCATAGTCCATCATATCCCGGCCCCAGCCCCCGGACATGCCGCCGCTATTGCTGCTGCTACTGCTGCTGCCGCCCTCCCCTCACGCTCTCGGCACCCACAGGCCCCTCCGCAGCCTACGGAAAAGAAATCCAGTCGTCGCCTCCACCACCACCTCCTCCACTACCCCGCTCAGGCCTCGCCACCTGACGGAGGACAAAAAAAAATTCCGCTTAAAGGGGAGGTGGAAAAAGAACCGGCGCGCGCAGGGAAACACACGCTAGGAAAAGACAAAAAAAAAAAAAAAAAGGCTCCCATAAACCCATAAATAAATCCCGCCCCTATGCAATACGCATGCGGGAACTGCAGTCACGCTTTCTCTGGCAAAACCACAGGCCGACTGGGCTGCGGACGTTTACTGGCTCGTGCTGTGATTGGTGGAATAAAACAGAACTCTAGAAGCCCCTCAATGACTAACCAAATTTAGGCCAGCATGAATTTTGAGAGTGAGCAGCATCATATGCATACGATGGAGTGAGCTCAGACTCAGGAAAGTTTATGGAATAACACGATTCTTTTAGTCTTTGAAATGCTGCTGGACTGTGGTTGCTGCTACCCATCCGGAATTATCTGGTGGGGTGTGTGTGAAGGGATAGACAAGGAGAGGTCCTCTTGTGTTGCCTTCGTGAATTGCATAAAATCTTGTTATTACTAAACACAACTTTCATTCATTAACGACTTCAATGATGTCCTTGTTAAAATGCACTCAGTTTAATACATACTTGTTTGAGCACTATGGCTCTTATTTCAGAAGAAACATGCACTGGATTGGGCTGTGGGATACTTTTCAGTTTATTCAGCCTGAGGATGTGGACAGGATTCTTGGAAGTTTAAGAATGTAAGATCAGACTAGTGGGCCATCTAGTTCGGCATCCTGTCTCACAAAACGGCCAAACAATTCTTCCTTAGTACCAACAACAAGGCAGAGATGTTGCCCCTGATGTTGCCTCCTGACGCTGGGATTCAGAGGTTGACTGCCTCTGAACATGGAAGTTCCCTTTAACTAGTAAACACTGATAGACCTGTCTTCCATCAATCTTATCTAATCCCCCTTTTAAAGCTGTATATGCCTGTGGCCATCACTACATTCTCTGGTAGCAAATTCCTCATTTTAATCATTATGTTTGAGGCATACTACCTGCTGGTATGACCCTTGCCTTTCCTGGTTACTTAAATCTTCTGGGGGGGGGGAGTGCTGGCTGACTGGGTTCAAGAAGTAGTTAATGCTTTTTAAGAGAGGAGGTGGTTGCCCCAGCCTGGAAACTGGCTGTGTTGCATCCACTTCTAAAGAAGCTTACCCTGGACCCAGGAGATCTAAATAATTATTAACCAGTCTCAAATGTTCTGTTCTTGATCAAAGTGATTGAACCAGTGGTGACTGGACAGCTCCAAGCCTTCCTGGATGAGGCAAATTGTTTAGATCCCTTCCAATCTGGTTTCAAGCCTCATTATGGAACTGAAACAGCTGTAGTCACCTTAGTGGATGACCTGCACCGAGAGATGGGCATAGGGAGTGCAACTCTGTTGATTCTTCTGGACCTCTCAGAGGCTTTCCATACCATCCATCACAGACTGACTTCTGGACTGCCTATCTGGACTGGGATGGGGAGGCAGCATTCTGCCATGGTTCCAGTCCTACCTGGAGGGAAGGTTTCAGAATATAGTGCTGGGAGACTGCTGTTCAGCCCCTTGGTCTTTGGCCTATGTTGTCCTTTAAGGTTCCATCTTGTCCCCTATGCTCTTTAACATCTACACAAAACTGCTGAGTTAGATCATTTGGAGATGACACTTGCAGTTCTGGCTGATCCCAGGGAGGCTGTAGAAACCCTGAACCAGTGTCTGGAGGTAATTTTGGGGTGGATGTGTGTTAATAAACTGAAGCTCAGACCCAACAAGATGGAAGTGCTACTGTTGGGTGGAAGGTCTGACCCAAGATTTAAGGTGTCACCTGTTCTGGATGGGGTTGCACTCCCCTTGAAGGAATAGGTCCATAGTATGGGGGTGCTCTTGGACTCAGGCCTACTACTGGATAAAAAGGTGGTAACGGTGGCCAAGTGCCTTTTACTAGCTTCAACTTGTTAGTGGTTGCGGTCTTTTCTGGACAGAAAAGATCTGGCAACTGTGGATAGAACATGCCCTGGTTACATCTAGATAATATTGCTGCAATGCAGTCTGTGTGGGGCTGCCCTTGAAAAGATGTTCGGAAATTTCAGTTACTACAGAACACTGCAGTCAGTATGTTGACTGGAGTGGGTAGTAAGCACCGTATCACTCCAGTCTTGGCCCATCTAAACTGGCTTCCAGTTTGTTTCTGGGCACAATTCAAATTGCTGGTTTTGACCACAAAGCCCTATGTAGTTGGGGACCAACATACCTGAAGGACTGCCTAATCCTTTAATCTTTGGAGGCCCTACTTTGGGTGCCCTGCCTTCTGAGATTAGGCAGGCAGCAATCTGGGAAAGGGCCTTCTCAGTCATGGCACCGTAGCTCTGGAACTCTCTCTCCAGGGAGATTCCTCTGTCTTCTTCTATTGCCATTTTCTGCTAGGGGAAGAATACTGTTTTGTTTCTTTTGGCATTCCCTCAATGATCTCTCTAACCAATATTTTTTATGGTTTTTAATGTGTTTTAACTATTTCGTATGTATTTTAGCTCTGTTTTAAGCTCTACTTTAGATCCCTTTGCTTTACTAATGCTTTACTAGATGCTTTACTAATGTATGTTTAGAAGGGGGGTTGGTTTTAATAGCTTTATAATGTAATTTTATCATGTCTGCTTTAAACTGTTAGTGGCCTTGGTGGCCCTTGTAAGGGTAGAAAGGCAAGAGGTAAATTTTGTAAATAAATAAAGTTTATTGTGGCAGAAGCTTTTGTGGAATAGAGCTCACTTCATTTGATTCTTAAAGTGTGTTTAGTATTGACAAACTGTTTTTGATATTGGACTCTTCTCCAAGGAAATTCAGGGTGGTGTACCATCTCCAGTTTATTTTCACACCCATTCTGTAAAGTTGATTAGGCAGACATGGGAGGCTGGCCCAAAGGTTACCCAGTAAGCTTTATGGCAGAATGGAGACTCGAATTCAAGCAGGACTGTTTGTTTGTTTTAGTTAAGACATTTAGTAGCCACCTTTCTTCCTTATGGAGCTCAAGGTGGTTTACTGTTGAGAGCAGGGCCGGTGCCAGATTTTTTTGCACAGTAGGCGAGGCTACCTTCTGGTGCCCCCCCACGTCCACCAATTTTCAAACATAAATGCATTTTAGGAAGAATGAAAAACACAAAATTTGAAATTGCTATTTTTTTTTAATCGTGAGAACAAGTAATACAATCTCTGGTTTTCTTTCTCAAATAGAAAAACACAGATTACAAAGCATTTTGAAAAATCCTGTTAATTGTGATGTTGAAGTGTAAGTCTCTTTAATGTTTCCATTTCAGGCACATCAGAATCTCATTTTGCATGCCTTTTCTTTTGCAAATTTTGTCACCAAATCCTTCAGGGCAAGCGCTGATGCTTCAGCATGTTCAATTGAAATAGTTGCCAAACCAAGTAGTCTCTTTTGCAGTATTGTCAAGTGTATGTGTGTTTTTATAAGTTTGAGTTTTGAGCTGTGTTCACCACTTGCCACTGACACTGGAAGTGCGAGAAGGATCCTTAGAGCAAGAGAAACGTTAGGCACACTATCCTGGAGTTTTTGTTGAAGTATGAAGAGAAGTACTCTTTGTGGTGGCATAGACCTCTGAATGCCAGTGCCAGAAGGCAACATCAGGGGAAGGCCTTGGCCTCTGTACTCTGTTTACTGGCCTCCTCCAGAGTAACTGGTTGGCCATGCTGGACTAGATGGACCACTGGTTCTATTCAGCAGGGACCTTTCAATTGCTTCACAAGACCCTTTGAATTAATTCTTGGGGGGGGCAGCCACTTGCCTGCTCACCTCTGGTAAGTTAACAATTGCTTCCAGGCAACAGGTACAGTTCTGGTCACCACACCATAAAAAGGATATTATAGCTTTGGAAAAACTAGAACGATAAAAGGGTTGGAACACTTTCCCTATGAAGAAAGGTTAAAGCGGTTGGGGCTCTTTAGCTTGGGGAAATGATGGCTGAGGGGTGACATGATTGAGGTTTAGAAGATTATGCATGGGATACAGCAGGTAGAGAAAGAAGTACTTTTCTCCCTTTCTCACAATACAAGAACTCATGGGCAGTCCATGAAATTGCTGAGCGGTTGGGTTAGAACAGATAAAAAGAAGTACTACTTCACCCGAAGAGTGATTAACACATAGAATTCATTGCCACAGAAGGTAGTGGCGGCTATAAGCATGGATGGCTTCAAGAGGGAATTGGATAAGCATATGGAGCAGAGGTCCATCAGTGGCTATTAGCCACAAGGTATAGATAGGGACTCTGGAGTGATGTTCCGTATTCTTGGTGCTTGGGGGGGGGGTCAACAGTGGGAGGGCTTCTAGTGTCCTAGCCCCACTGCTGGACCTCCTGATGGCACCTGGTATTTTTGGCCACTGTGTGACAGAGTGTTGGACTGGATGAGCCATTGGCCTGATCCAACAGTGGCCTCGCTTATATTCTGATGTTCTTAACCAAGCTGGTTTTTTTTAAATAGTAGATTCAACTGGTTATCTGTGCTGGTCTGAAGCAATAGAACAAAGTTTGAGTCCAGTGGCACCTTTAAGACCAACAAAATTTAATTCTGGGTATAAGCTTCCATGTGCATGCATGAAGAAGTGTGCATGCGCACAAAAGCTTTTACCCAGAATTAAACTTTGTTGGTCTTAAAAGTGCCACTGGGCTCAAAACTTTGTTCTGGTTTTTTCCCTTAAGTTAGATTGGATGTTTTGTTTTTGCCCACAAATGAACAGTACGCATACCTAACTAGATAAGTAGGAAAAATATACTTTAAGATTTACTTCCAAGGTTGAATTATTTGGGTTTTCTGTGGAGGATAAAACATCAAGGCCCCTGAGTTCGCAGCAGCACCAGACCTGTCAACAAGGCTGGTTCAAATGGGCCACACTTTAAGGGTGGAGCTAGATCTGAGTCCAGGCTAGACCAACAAGACTTCCAGGATGTAAGCTTTCAAGGCCCAAAGTTCCCTCTATTAGGTACCATTTTGACTTGCAAAGCTTATACTCTGGAAACCTTGCTGGTCTCTAAGGTGCCACTGGATTCAAACCCTGGTCTTCTCCTGCAGACCAACACAGCTACACACCTGAAATGTTAAGGGTAGATTATCGAGATCCAGAAAGGGTATAGACCCCCAGAGGTAACTGATCTTGCACTGTTCTGCCACACATGTTTAGTTCAACGCCACAGTTCCGGTTGGCAGCTGCTCTCCGTTGTTTCCCATTTTTGTTCATTTCAAACTTACCCTTCTTTATTTGCATCCTGCAAAAAGTGCCTCTCTTTTTTTTAGAGCCAAAGTTCAAGATTAGACCTAAAGCTGCCTACAAGTAGTGTTGCTTTCCAGCATCAATTCCTTCTCCTTGCCTACATCCTGTAATAAAACCAGGAAGGCCTTTCAAGTAATTCATCAGCATTGCCAATTTTTTTTTTTTTAAACTGTGGCTGATATGCTCCTCTGCTTTCAGGGCAGTCCAGAAGTTAAGCTTTTGTCTCCCCCTTGGTTCCCCAAGCACTTAACCACCATGTTAGGAAATAGTTTACCGGCTAAAATGTATGCTGGGAAAGGCACAAGAGCAGGACCAGTTTTTTTCTTGGGGGGCGGGGGTTAAAGTTGACCAAGGTACAAGCTTCTTACAGCAAAAGGAGCTCTTTGAAGCAAATCCTCCTTTCCTCCCCTTACAGCAACAAAACAAACCTATGTGCCCCCCCCCAGCCATCCGCTGCCAAAAGAAAAGCAAATCTGAAAGGGGGGGGGTGCTTCTCTCCAGGGCAGGGCCTTCTGAGAGCTGCCTCCTTTTAATTTCAGTAGCAAAACTTCTGATTGCCCACTAGATATTTGATTGGCTGTGCAAATTTTAAAAAAATGTTGCTTTGGCAGCAGCTGCCACCACATTAGCCAACCCTGTTTAGATATAACAGAATGGTAGCAAGTGGTAACTCCACTGCCTAGAAAACCCAAGACGCTTGTATCTTTAGTTCAAGAACCCTCAGCCTTGTACCCTTGTTGCAGGACAACAGCTTTTGGATAGTCCATGCTTCTCTCACACAGAATCCTATAGATTTGAGCTATTTTATGGCTTTATAGCCAATAGTTGCAATGTTGGGCCTCAAGAAGATGGCACTCATTTCAGCTTGATACCAGTTGGGTCAAAAAATTGGAAGCAGTATGTTTCACTAAAATTACCAAGTCAGGTTAAGTGTTATTTGCTATTAAAAAGCAAAATATTTGATAACATGCAGATAGGATCAGCTTTTGAAAACAATAATTATTCATCTAAGCACACAATACCAAAGAGGGATTTGGTGGGCGTAGATGCATTGGTCGGAAAGTTCGAGTCCAGCAGCACTTTTAAGACCAACAAAGTTTATTCTGGGTTTAAGCTTTCATGTGCATGCCCACTTCTTCAGATGTCAAAGAGGGGCATCAGCAAAGAAACCTGTTTGGGTTTTTTTTTTTTTTAAATCTCATTTCAAAGCATCTGCAGTTCTTAATATTAGGTTCCCAAAGAGAAAACTATACTACATTTTGGAGCAACAGCATTAGGTATGAATATGTAACCATCTCGTTCAAATCTATGGAGCTCACTGGGATGCCATTCTCACAAGACTTATACAAGACTAGATGACTACCCCCATGCATATTTTCCTAGGAGAACAGGCAGAACACAAATATGATTAAGTACAAATAGACGATAGTGAGTACAAATAAACTACAGAAAGGTGATCGATCGTCTTTATCCTCTCTACCATCCACAAATCCCCAATCCGGTAGTCCAGAATAAATTGCAACATGAGAGTTCTCTGTTGTGCTCTGCGAGACTAGGAACTGATTGAAAACTGACCTTCAAAATGCAGCTGCTCAGAAGGACCGCGTCCTCCAACCACTCCCTCGTCACCTTCTGTTACTTGACTTGAATTTTGGTGCAGGTAAAAAAGACCATCCTCTCGCAGGAAGCCCCCATCGAGGGTCTGTCCTACACACTGCCTGCCATCCCACCCAACCCCTCCCTCACCTCAAGACCTGCAAGCTGTGGTTGCTGCTCTGCTCGCCCAGGTGTGCCGCATGAGGAGGAGCACAGGCACAGCCAGGTGAGTGGAGCAGCAGCCTCAGCCTGCAGGGCTTGAGGTGAGGCGAGGGAGGGGTCAAGTGGGGTGGCAGGCAATACATAGGACAGATCCTGAGAGAGGATGGTCTTTTTTACCTGTGCCAAAATTTAAGTCAAGTAACGGAAGGTGACGAGGGAGTGGTTGGAGGATGTGGCCGGGGAGGGCAAGGAAGTGCCATGCCTGCCTGCCAGCTCCTCCTGGAGAGGAGTTCACCAAGCCTCTCTCAGCTGAAAAGTCGCACCCACTCATAAGAAGAAGCCCCCTGCTCCAGCCCGAGCTGCCTCGTCCTCCACCCCCATGCTGGCCAGGTGGCTGGGGACTTCCCAAAGTGCTTGTGGTTTCATGGGCTTGCTGGGAAGAGCCTGGGCGGGCCAGGGGCAGTTGGCACCCGAGAACAAAGGGCAGATCTTGAACTTGCGTGAGATGCAGGCCATGGGGGGCGGTGCACCGCAGAGACTGCTGCTGCCAGCAGGCACAGCGGTAGGAAGGGCACCCGAGGAGCAGCGCCAGCCCAGATGACGCCCTCTCCATCCCAATCCGGCTGGTGGCCAGGAGGCCAGGCGGGAGGTTGACGCGGGGAGGGGCGAGCCATAGACAGTTCTGCACCCTCTGAGGCCTGCGCCCTAA
Organism: Gekko gecko; assembly: GCA_029375565.1. NCBI lineage: Eukaryota > Metazoa > Chordata > Lepidosauria > Squamata > Gekkonidae > Gekko > Gekko gecko. Next base: position 49,494,383 of record JAPDNY010000012.1, on the reverse strand, counting down.
GGCGGTCGCCTAAGTTGGCCTAATGGGTGCACCGGCCCTGGTTGAGAGCAACCTTGGGCCCCCAGATTAAGATGCCCTCTAGGCCCAACCTTGCACCCCACAGTTCCAAATAAAAAATTATAGGTATACAAATCCAAATGCCTTATTGACTCCCAGAATCTCAGAATCTGACCCATCTAATGACCCCCTTTTGGTGACCCTGAACCTGTCTTGTTATCCCATATTCTAATCACTACACCACACTACATCTCACTGTTATTCTCACATGTATTGCACATGGTATTACACATGGTATTACCACTACACCAAACTGTCTCATTTTCATGGGACATCAAAACATGTCCTGATGGTTACTACAGTGAGTTTCTCAGAATCTGATGGGGGAGGAATGGAGAAGGAGAAGGAGAGGGTGGTCAAACGCTGGAATGTGACTTCCATATGCAAAGGCTGTATCTGTAGGAATGCCACTTGCTTGGGGTTCATAGTGGGCGCAGCTGCACCTATCATGTGATGGTTTCTCAAAAACATCTGGTTAGCCACTGTAGCAAATGCTATGCTGACCTAGATGGGCACCAAGGTCATAGTTTGCCTAGAGAGCCCAAAAAACCTTGGGCTAGCCTTGGATGGTCACCATAACAAGTAAATTTGGACTGGTACATCACCATACCGAAAAGGTTAGGAACCACTGGTCTATGTTGACGGCGACCAAACCATTTACTCTTTTGCCAGCACTTTGGTTAGATCTGTTGGGAACTGCTGACCCAGCAAGCTTTCATGGTAGAGTGGTGATTAGAACCTGGGTCTCTCAGATCTTAATCCAGCACTCTGATCCAGTTGGGGAGCGTTGTGTTTTCAAAGAATGAAGCTTTAGCTATTTTTTGCCCCACTTTTCAGAGCCTGTTTCCTCACTTTACTTTGACTTAACAGTAACCCTGGTTCAAAAGTCTGCTTCTATTTGTCTGATGTCTCAGACTTCCTGATCAGTTTGACATCCAGGAGGGGCTGAGCATCACTCATCTCGTCGATGCTTGAATGCCAATAATGATGTTCCCCTGGCTGATCTCTGCTGACTGAATGCCACAGGTTCTGTTTGGCTTTGAGAGATGCTTTGGGGGAAACGTACATTTCTCTGTAGCAAGGTGGCCACCTGGAAACTGTGGCATTCCTGAAAAACCAGCTTTGTGTGTCTCTTCGTATGTGAGCCTCTTAAATGAAACGCAATCTGCCCCGCAGATTGGCATGTGACAGTGACAAGGGCTTTCTGCATCGGTAACACCTGGCTTCCGAAGAGGAATTATCGATCTGTGCAGTGGAGTGAGTGTGCCAGCAAGGAGCCGGTGCAATAAAAAATTAAATTAATTTTTGCCCAATGATTTGAGCATTCAAAGGCACTATTGGAGAGATGCTGAATTTCCCCCACCCCACTTTGAATTGTGAGCTCGCAAATTTCTTTGGATTCCTTTGTGGTGAAGAAAGCATTCCGATCACTACCTTTACAAAAAAAAGGGGGGTGGGAGTAAATATTCTTCTACTAAAAATATTATCTGAAAGCTCTCTGAACTTGCTTTCCCTACCAATGGCTGGGGGGTGGTTGTCAACCTCCAGATGGGGCCTGGCGATCTCCCAGAAGTGCAACAGATGATAGAGTTCAGTTCCCCTGGAGCAAAGGGCTGCTTTGGCAGGTGAACTCTATGGTCCTTCCCCTCTCTAAGCTCCAATTAACAAGAAGAATGGGATTTTGCAGTAGTGTATACAGTTGCTGTAGGGGCTGTGGTGGCTCGGAAGTTAAGATGCTGAGCCGCAGACTGGAAGGTCTGTAGTTTGATTATGAAAGTGCTATTTTAAAAATATTTTAATTTCTTATATCCCAAGTGTTGTCTCTGTAGCCTTCAAGACAAATACTAAAACGACGGTAATTGTTATTAAAGCACATTTTTGATGGTTTGTTGCTTAAGTAAAGACCAATAATATAGTACTAATAGTAACAGAGAGGCAGCGAACATATATTAAGCACCATGAATGGAAACCCAAGTTTACACTTTTCAATTATTTCATAACTATTACTAACTTCTTATAAAATAATGGATTTTAAACGTCTGTGAAATGTTGGCTTCTATTCACAGGGATGATTAACAGATGTTCACTGCCTTGCTGTTATTATTCTTAATAGCAATGACTTAAATGACAAAACTCTATTAAATATGTTAGTATTTAAAATAATATTATATTAATTATTCATCGTTTAATGTGGCTTTCTAAAAAGCTTTGTTTGAACTGATTTAGTATTAGTTTGGGTAACTGTGGAGCCAAAAGACAAGAAACAAATGTTGAAAAACTGATACTAGCAAGACAAGCAAGTTTGCCAGTGTAATAATGATGGGGAAAAAAATAAGTGCATTGTAAGGTCACAGTACAGAAGGTGTCAAGCATGCATCAAGAGCAATACTGAACCCATAGCATCATAGCTAGATAAAAATGCTACTTCCATTGTGAATACAAACGATCCTCTACCTCACTCTCCTCTGCTCCTCTTTTATCCTCACAACAATCCTGTGAGGTAGTTGAGACTGAGAGGGTATGACTGGCCCAGCATCATGCAGAGAGCTTCCAGGGCCCGAGTGGGAACTTCTACCCAGGTCCCCCAGGCGCTATTCTGCCACTCTCACCACTATCCCACACTGCCCCTCACACACCACACTGGCAGTGTCTGGTAACATGGTGGGCAGTCTGACCTTCCCTTGTCAGGCCTCTCAAAGGCCCAGCTTTTTCCTCAGGAGGAACATCATTTAAAGGGGTCTTTGTCCCAACAAAGGACAGAATCTTCAGCACTCGACAAGAGAGACAGTTCCAGGAGGTCAAGAAAGACACAAGACCAAGGTGATGTGGTTAAATCAGGTAACTTTATTAGATTATGTTTGATTTTTGTAAAAAAAAAAATGCCCACATTTTAACTCATTGTGTTAGTTGCCATCCAAGATGAGGCAGCTGACAAATGAAGGCAGTGCAGAGAAGGCAAAAAACCTGCGTCCACCAGGCCACTCTGGCCAGGGTCCCAGGGAAAAATTCCTTCTCGGCTCCAATAGAGGCAACCAGCTAATTCCTAAGCAGCCTGCACTGTCTGGTTAAAATGGTGGGCAGGGGCCTGACCTCATGCCATCAGGTAGGGTTGCCAGCTCTGAGTTGGAAAATACCTGGAGACTTTGGGGGTGGATCCAGGAGAAGGGCAGGGTCTGGGGAGGGGAGGGGAGGGTCCTCAGCATGGTACAATGCCAATGAGTCCACCCTTCAAAATGGGCCTTTGCTCCCGGGGAAATGATCTCTGTTGGCTGGGGACCAGCTGTTAAAGCAGGAGATCTCCAGGCCCCACCTGGAGGCTGGCAACCTTCCCCGCAGGCCTCCCCCTGTCACCGCAGTGACAACAAGGAATGTGTTGGGCCGCCGTCCTCTTCTTTCTTCTCGCCACCACTTCTTTCTTCGGCAGGCTGGCTCTCGTCACGAGAGGATCCCTCCTGGCTCCCTAAGGGGAGGGCCACAGGAGGATATGCTTGCTTGAGTGGCACTGGCGACTGCCAAGGAGAGGCCCGAAACGGCGGCCTATTAATTTGTTGTTGTTGTTATTCAGTCGCACAGTCGAGTCCGACTCTTTGCAACCTCATGGGCCAGATCACGCCAGGCCCTCCTGTCTTCTGCTGTCCTCTGAAGTTTGCTTAGTTTCTTGTTCGTTGCATCGATGACTGTCTAACCATCTCATAGGCAGGGGTATTATGACCTGGGGGTGGGTGGGATCATGATGGAGTCAGGATGTGTGTCTTGGCTTCATTGTGATGGCGGAAAGAGGCCGGGTAGCCCTCTGGCCTCATGCCCATAGGCAGGTGTGAGGTGTGTGTGTGTTTTTTTTAAAAATTGTTTAATATTAGAAGATTTATTCGCTTATTCAATTCACTTGTACCCCACCATTCTCCCCACCGGTGTTCTCCTCTCCTCTATTTTTTCCTCACAACAACCCTGTGAAGTAGGGTTAGGTTGAGGATTATGTACTTATGTATTTATTTATTTATTTCATACATTGATACCCTGCCTGTGTCTCCAATAGGGACCCAAAGCAGCTGACAGCATCCTTCTCTCTGTTCTCTGTCACCCTCCTCTCCCCAAACCCCACCCTCCCCAGTCTCCACCCCAGATCTCTAGGTACTTTCCAACTCAGGGCTGGCCAGCCTATAGGCCAGAAATGCAAGCGGATTTTTTTTTTAATTAAAAACACAAAAGTATTATTACTAGGGCTTTTTTTGTAGAAAAAGCCCAGCAGGAACTCATTAGCATAATAGGCCACACCCCTGACAGCACAGCTCATTAGCATATTTGTGCACACACCCATGTTGCCACAAGACCAAGGTGATGTGGTTAAATGAGGTAACTTTATTAGATTATGCGTTTTTTTGTAAAAAAAATGCCCACATTTTAACTCATTGTGTTAGTTGCCATCCAAGACGGGGCAGCTGACAAATGAAGGCAGTGCTTTGTTGTTCAGTCGCACAGTCGAGTCCGACTCTTCGCGACCCCATGGACCAGATTACGCTAGGCCCTCCTGTCTTCCGCTGTCCGCTGAAGTTTGCTCAATTTCATGTTCGTTGCATCGAAGGCAGTGCAGAGAAGGCAAAAAACCTGCGTCCACCAGGCCACTCTGGCCGGGGTCCCAGGGAAAAATTCCTTCTCGGCTCCAATACAGGCAACCGACTCACAGTCTACACTACCAGGTTAAAATGGTGGGCAGAGGCCGTCAAGTCCTCTTCTGCCTGCCAGAGGCCGTGTTCTTCTGCCTTCGGTAAGTTGCCTCTCCTCTGCGCAGGCCATCAAGTTCTCTTCTTCCTGCTGGAGGACGTGGTCTTCTGCCTTGGACAAGATGCCTCTCCAAATGAGACATTACTGACCTGCCCCTCAGTCAAGCAGGAAGAGGGGGTTCCCTCTCAACAGGGCTGTAGCCAGCAGGGGGGGAATGTAGAGGGTGGTGCCCCCTATCGAATTAGGGGTGCAGAGGCAGGCAAAGGCAAACCACATCTGTTTGTCTTTTGCCTTGAAAACTCTACAGGTTAAACTGGTATCAGTTCTATCCTTACTGCAACCTTGTGAATTAGGTTAGGCTGAGAGAGTGTGACTGGCCCAAGGTCCACCAGTGAGCTTCCATGGCATAAACAGGAAATAAAACCTGGGTCTCCCAGGCTCTACTACAAAAACTATAACCGCTATGCCACACTGCTAGGCCCATGTTGGGAAACCCCTGGAGATTTGGAGGCTGGAGCCTGAGAAGGGTGGGGTTTGCGGAGGGCAGGGGCCTCGAGCAGGATACATAGGCATAGAGTCCACCACCCAAAATGGGCATTTTTCCGGGTGGACTAATCTCTGTCACCTGGAGATCAGTTGGAATAGCAGATCTCCAGCCATCAGCTGGAGATTGGCAACCTTTTCCTCCCAAACAGGCTGCTGGACAAAGCTGTCTGTCAGAGGAGAGGTTCTTTGCCTTCTTACTGCACTCCCTTCTTCCTGCCAGGGGCTGCCGTCTTCTGGCTTCGGCAAGTTGCCTCTCCTAATGAGAGAGCACCCCTCTGCGCAGGCTTCTTTCTTCAGCAAGTTGTCTCTCCTAATGAGAGGCTTCTCTGTGTGTCTCCACACTCAGGCAGGAAGTGGGAGGAGGTTACCTCTCAATGGGGCGATAGCCAGTGGGGGGCGGAGAGGGCGGTGCCCCCTGTCCAATTGGGTCTGGACCTGGCAGCTGGGATAGCATGCCGCATGGAAGCAGTAGCACACCCAGAGACACAGGGTAGTGCTGGCAGGGATGGGAACAGCCAGCGCCTGTCTGGGCGGAAACCTCAGAGAGGGCACAGGGGAGGGGCAGGGATGGGGATCCTGAGCTGAGCTGGCTCTTTGAAATTCTAAAACCTAATTTAATTTTAAAAGTAAATTATATGTTAATTAAATTTAATTGGAGTGCCATCCGGAGCCCCAGAGGGCTCCCCCTTGTGAAAAAAAACCCTGGCTATGGGGCTGCCTCCCAAGGAGAGGTGCTGCACAGTCCAAGAGAGGGAAGAAATGCCCTTTTTATAGCTGATCTGATTATAAGGTGCGTGGGAATGGCATTATAAGGTGTGTGGGGATGGCGTGGCTTCACTGTGATGGGGGAAGAGGGTCCCACAGGCTGGCCGGAGGCCTGTTTTTGACCATATAGATCTGCACGCCCCCTCCCCAGAGTTCTCTCGGGCTCACGGTGCCTGAGTAGGAAGGGAGAATCCATAATCCAAATGGCCTCCCAGTCATGTCTCACTGGGAGACTCTGGGCCCATTGCCATCTCTGAGGCTGACCTAGTTTTAGGGTTTATTGGGAGAACAAAATGGAGGAGAGAAGGACTATGTGTGCAGGCCTTGGGACACTTTGTAAAGAAAACATCTGATGGTTTTTATATAAATGGAAGCTGATCAGATAGGACAATGTATCCACCAATCAATACCATATGCCAATCACCAATAATGTCAGTGTTGATTTACGGTGCAATCCAATGGACTCCCATTAAAAGGAAATTTGGACACTGCCTTCTCAGCTCTTGAGGGCAAGCTAGCTGACAATCCCATTTCACACAAGCTTTGTCAAAGAAGAGACCGTCTGTATATACGTAACAATTCAAAACACACGTTCCATGCTGTGACCGTTCACCTCAGATCAACAAAATTCGTGAAGCTTTACAGAATTACTGACTGGCTCATGCAGTCATTGCAAAACTTCAGGTGGGTTTGGAGATCCCCTGCAACTAGAACTGATCTTCCAGACTGCAGGGATCAGTTCCCTTAAAGAAAATGGCTGATTTGGAGGGTGGGCTGGCCCAGCATCACGCAGAGAGCTTCCATTTCAACCCAGGTCTCCCAGGTGCTAGCCTTCCGCCTCCCACCAAAGAAACGATACACCCAATCCTGTCTTTAGGAGACTTGCTGGAGCCATTGGCAGTATATTAGGACTGGCCATACCCAGAGACTATTTTTTTAAATTCCTTCCTAACAATGTATATATGTTGATCATACTAGTAGCAGTGTTGAATGTAATAATCAGGGCTATTTTTGGGCAGGAACACACAGGAACGGAGTTCCGGTTGGCTCCCGAGTTGGCCATACCCAGCAGGAACTCATAGTATAATAGGCCACACCCAGCAGCAGAAACTCATTAAGACTGGCTACATTAGGGGTGTGTGGCCTAACATGCAAAGGAGTTCCTGCTACAAAAAAAGCCCTGAGGCTTTGACAACAAAAAAGGTAAACAGAATAAGAAGCAAAAGGTGGGTGTGGCTGGATGACCACACTTCTGGCAACATGGGTGTGTGCACTAATACGCTAATGAGCTGTGCTGTCAGGGGTGTGGCCTATTATGCTAATGAGTTCCTGCTGGACTTTTTCTACAAAAAAAGCCCTAGTAATAATACTTTTGTGTTTTTAATTTTTTTAAAAAAAAATCTGCCTGCATTTCTGGCCTATAGGCTGGCCAGCCCTGAGTTGGAAAGTACCTAGAGATCTGGGGTGGAGACTGGGGAGGGTGGGGTTTGGAGAGAGGAGGGTGACAGAGAACAGAGAGAAGGATGCTGTCAGCTGCTTTGGGTCCCTATTGGAGACACAGGCAGGGTATCAATGTATGAAATAAATAAATACATAAATAAGTACATAATCCTCAACCTAACCCTACTTCACAGGGTTGTTGTGAGGAAAAAATGGAGGAGAGGAAAACACCGGTGGGGAGAATGGTGGGGTACAAGTGAAATGAATAAGCGAATAAATCTTCTAATATTAAACAATTTTTTAAAAAAACACACACACACCTCACACCTGCCTATGGGCATGAGGCCAGAGGGCTACCCGGCCTCTTTCCGCCATCACAATGAAGCCAAGACACACATCCTGACTCCATCATGATCCCACCCACCCCCAGGTCATAATACCCCTGCCTATGAGATGGTTAGACAGTCATCGATGCAACGAACAAGAAATTGAGCAAACTTCAGAGGACAGCAGAAGACAGGAGGGCCTGGCGTGATCTGGCCCATGAGGTCGCAAAGAGTCGGACTCGACTGTGCGACTGAATAACAACAACAACAAATTAATAGGCCGCCGTTTCGGGCCTCTCCTTGGCAGTCGCCAGTGCCACTCAAGCAAGCATATCCTCCTGTGGCCCTCCCCTTAGGGAGCCAGGAGGGATCCTCTCGTGACGAGAGCCAGCCTGCCGAAGAAAGAAGTGGTGGCGAGAAGAAAGAAGAGGACGGCGGCCCAACACATTCCTTGTTGTCACTGCGGTGACAGGGGGAGGCCTGCGGGGAAGGTTGCCAGCCTCCAGGTGGGGCCTGGAGATCTCCTGCTTTAACAGCTGGTCCCCAGCCAACAGAGATCATTTCCCCGGGAGCAAAGGCCCATTTTGAAGGGTGGACTCATTGGCATTGTACCATGCTGAGGACCCTCCCCTCCCCTCCCCAGACCCTGCCCTTCTCCTGGATCCACCCCCAAAGTCTCCAGGTATTTTCCAACTCAGAGCTGGCAACCCTACCTGATGGCATGAGGTCAGGCCCCTGCCCACCATTTTAACCAGACAGTGCAGGCTGCTTAGGAATTAGCTGGTTGCCTCTATTGGAGCCGAGAAGGAATTTTTCCCTGGGACCCCGGCCAGAGTGGCCTGGTGGACGCAGGTTTTTTGCCTTCTCTGCACTGCCTTCATTTGTCAGCTGCCTCATCTTGGATGGCAACTAACACAATGAGTTAAAATGTGGGCATTTTTTTTTTTTACAAAAATCAAACATAATCTAATAAAGTTACCTGATTTAACCACATCACCTTGGTCTTGTGTCTTTCTTGACCTCCTGGAACTGTCTCTTTTGTCGAGTGCTGAAGATTCTGTCCTTTGTTGGGACAAAGACCCCTTTAAATGATGTTCCTCCTGAGGAAAAAGCTGGGCCTTTGAGAGGCCTGACAAAGGGAAGGTCAGACTGCCCACCATGTTACCAGACACTGCCAGTGTGGTGTGTGAGGGGCAGTGTGGGATAGTGGTGAGAGTGGCAGAATAGCGCCTGGGGGACCTGGGTAGAAGTTCCCACTCGGGCCCTGGAAGCTCTCTGAATGATGCTGGGCCAGTCATACCCTCTCAGTCTCAACTACCTCACAGGATTGTTGTGAGGATAAAAGAGGAGCAGAGGAGAGTGAGGTAAGGTGCTTTGTGTCCCCGATGGCAAGAACAGCAAGGATATAAGTGAAATAAATGGATAAAAGTCAGTGGAATCCCCACTTGTGCTACGGGTGCTTGCTGTGTGGGCAAGGGTAGCCTGAAGCTCGCATGCCTGTGTCTGGCTCTGGCAACGGCAAGTAGCTGCCCTTCCCTTCTCTACAGTGGTGACCAGTATCTCAGAATGCAACATCATGGGGTCTCAGTATTTTTAATTTTTAGAATTTTTCTGCAACTTGGAGTGGTGGGGGGTGTTCTCCCAGGTCTGTTGAAAAATACTCCCTATTTGTGTCTGGCCCCATTCTCTGGGTTTTTTGATCCACACAGAGGCCAACTCCAGGCTGAGGTAGAGGATTGTTTGTATTCACAATGGAAGTAGCATTTTTATCTAGCTATAATGCTATGGGTTCAGTATTGCTCTTGATGCATGCTTGACACCTTCTGTACTGTGACCTTACAATGCACTTATTTTTTTTTTCATCATTACTACACTGGCAAACTTGCTTGTCTTGCTAGTATCGGTTTTTCAACATTTGTTTCTTGTCTTTTGGCTCCACAGTTACCCAAACTAATACTAAATCAGTTCAAACAAAGCTTTTTAGAATGCCACATTAAACGATGAATCATTAATATAATATTATTTTAAATACTAACATATTTAATAGAGTTTTGTCATTTAAGTCATTGCTATTAAGAATAATAACAGCAAGGCAGTGAATATCTGTTAATCATCCCTGTGAATAGAAGCCAACATTTCACAGAAGTTTAAAATCCATTATTTTATAAGAAGTTAGTAATAGTTATGAAATAATTGAAAAGTGTAAACTTGGGTTTCCATTCATGGTGCTTAATATATGTTCGCTGCCTCTCTATTACTATTAGTACTATATTATTGGTCTTTACTTAAGCAACAAACCATCAAAAATGTGCTTTAATAACAATTACCGTCGTTTTAGTGTTTGTCTTGAAGGCTACAGAGACAACACTTGGGATATAAGAAATTAAAATATTTTTAAAATAGCACTTTCGTAATGTGCTGAGGAATCTTTCCTTGGTTGGGGCAATGAATCCTTCAAATGAACCACCTCATGAAGAAGAAGCAGGACTCAGAGAAGCCTGATGAGGGAAGGTGAGGCCTACCCACCGTTTCAACCAGACTGTGCCAGGATGGTGTGTAAGGCAGAGTAGAATCTGGGAGACCTGTTTAAATCCCCCACTTGTGCTATGGAAGCTTGCTGGGTTGCCTTGGGACAGTTGCAGTTTGTCAGCATGACCTACCTCACAGAGTTGTTGTGGGGGTATAATGGAGGAGAGGGGAATGATGTAAGCTGCTTTGGGTTCCTGTTGAGGAGAAAGGTGGGGTTTAAATCCATCAGTCAATCAATATATGTTTCTAAAAAGCGTACTATCTTATAGGCAGATGACAAACTAGTATTACTAGTAAAAGGTAAAGGTAAAGGTAAAGGTTCCCTTTTTCTCAAAAGCCCGTTGAATCTGACTCTAGGGGGCGGTGCTCATCTCCGTTTCCAAGCCGAAGAGCCAGCACTGTCTGAAGACGTTTCCGTGGTCATGTGGCCGGCATGACTAAACGCCATGGCAGACGGAACGCTGATAACCTTCCCACCAAAGTGGTACCTATTTATCTACTTGCAATGTCTTGCTTTCGAACTGCTATGTTGGCAGGAGCTGGGCCAGAGACGGGAGCTCTCTCTGTCATGCGGCACTCAGGTCTCGAACTGCTGAGCTACTGACCTTCTGGTCTACAGCTACTGTACCAGAATTGCAGATGGTGCTTAGCAGCTTGGCTGGCAACTAACAGAATAAGTTGAAATGTGGGATATTAAATGAAAATTTAACATAATCTGATGAAAATTCATAATTTAACTATATTAATATGACCGTGTGTCTTTCTTTACATTTGTAATGTGCTGGGGATTCTGTCCTTTGCTGAGACAAAGACCTCTTAAAATGAAACACCTCATGAGGAAAAACCTGGGACTTAGAGAGCCCTGATAAGGGAGAGTCAAGCCTACCCACTGTTTCAACCAGACTGTGCGAGTGTGGTGTGTGAGATGGACTAGTAATTGGGAGACCCATTCAAATTTGCCACGGAAGCTTGCTGGGTCTTCTTGGTGGCCACCAGAACAGATGCTAGTGGGTACCGTGGTGGATCCTTGGCATATTCCATTTGTCTCTGTCCCTGTCTCCATCTAGCCATGTGATGAGACTGCCTTATGCATAGAACTGCCACAACATTGTGCATTGGTCCTCTCTTGACTCTTTCGATCCTTCTAAAACCTCACCTTTTGCATAAAGCCCAAGAAGTCCTTTTTCTGCACTAAGATTGAAGTGAAATAAATGGATAAAAGTCAGTGGGGTAGCTCAGAGGGCAAAGGACATATTCTATCCACAATTGCCAGATCTTTTCTGTCAAGGGAGAGATAATATGTTCCTCCACTGGTTCCTAAATGCTGTGATTGTTAATTTCCTATTTGTTTTAATTGATTCTCTCATGCAGAGACCAACACATCTGTCCAGGGTAGACAGTAGAAGGGCATTGTTGTCTTGTGATGGTGTATATTAAATTTCACATCATCCCCTTGTAATCTCCATAGAGAAGAACTACCAGTATTATCTTCCTGTCACATATCTGAAGAGATGAGCTGAGACTCATGAAAACTCACATTGAAATAAATGTTGTTATTTTTTGAGGTGCCATTGGGCTTTTATTTCATTTTATCTCTTGCATGTCATTGCCTTTTGGCTTCATTGTTTACATTTTTTCCTCATGGATATATATCTGGATATATATCTGCCAACTGAGGACCCGTGTTATACATCTAATGAGGAGGGATCCAGTCCATAAAATCTTCTTCTGGTTTTGTTGAAGGTATCATTAGATTTCTTTGTCTTAGCAACAGCAGTAATTGGTGATGACACAGCCCTTCCAGCTTTGTTATGTTACCCCTCTCCTGCTACAGGTGTTAAATTAGTATAGCAATTATTGGAAGATTGTGTAATCACCGGTTTCTGCTGTTATGAAGGTTCATTCGGCATTTCTTCTATGCACCTGAGCTTTGCATTGGCTATGCTTGTGGCATTTCCTGGCCCTTTCACCCCCTCTTTACAATCCCCCCCAGTCTATAAACATCTCTGCCAACAGAGAACAATCCTTCATACATCAGATGAAGTGGGCTCTGCACCATAAAGGTTTATGACGCAACAATGTTTTTGAAGTGCCACTTCCTTGTTTTTGCTGCACTGAGGCTAATCTTCTGGAATTTGTCATTAATTCTGAATGTTTGGGTTTCCAAACATATTACTTTTATCTGTCTCCAAAAGCTCTGTTTGAAAATCTGCAATCACTCTGTAGGAACTGTGGCTTCTATGCAGTTAGGTATGTTTACTCTTTACTCAGGATAAGTCTTATTGTGTTCTATAGGACTTGCTCCCAAGAAAGGGATTGTGGCCTCAGATCCCACTGAAATAAGTACATTTTAAGCATGCCCATGGCTACAATTCTATACATATTTACCTGGGAATAATCTCTATTAAACTCCACGAGACACACATTCCTTTCTGTGTAGAGTCAGACAGTCTTAAAATTGAAATTAATGGCCCTAAAATGCACCTAAGACCTGGTTCACAAATGTAGAAGAAAGAGGTAGCAGAACACTGAGCAAATGGACTGCAATAATTCAGACTGCAGACAGATTTCAGCTGTGAATGCTTCTTTGCACAAAAACCTCACTGCAGAGAGAAAAATAGAATAACAAAAGGAAAAACTCTGTCCTCCTCAGCTTGTTGATGTGGCTGGGTATCTTGCTGCAGGGAGTGTTTAAAATAGGGAAGCATCTCAAAAAGGAATCCCTCCATGATTCTCCACTTGCAGTCTGAAGTGGTGTGTTGAGTCCACTAAGGCAGAATTAGGCCCTGTCCCTTGTGGCTCCCCATCTCACTTTAAAAGGAAGGAGCACCTGGAATCAGGGCTCCAAAGATAACCTCAGCTGGCAGACAGCCACACACAACAGCCAATACTTTACCTGCCCTGATCCCAGGACAATTAGGACTTTTAAAGATAACAACTGATGTTGTGTATTGGACTATGGATTTATGCTGAGCTTCAGTCTGAGGCTCATAGGAATCCTGGTATCCTAAACTGCACATTCCGATTGGCTGCTCTTTGACAACAGGCCAATCAGAGTATAATAGTATGTTTGGAGGGAATGAATTCTATTGGACTTTATCCTGTAAATGTGATTGGTTCTTACTGTTCTACTGGGCGTGGTTTCCCCAGCCTAGGATGTTTAAAAGGAGCTTTGGCTCCTATGGTTTTTTGTGTTGGATCGCTCTTGTTAATAATGTTGTAATCACTTGGTTAAGAGCTGCCTGAGTCTGATTCACTTTAACTGGCATTTTGAATTGGGTCCAGAAGCAGACTGACATCCAATCTGGAGAGAGATAAACAAACAGCATTCCCTATAACTTGAATCAGTCAGCAATACTGAACACATAAATTTTCTTTATGCTGAATCAAACCACTCGTCCATCAAGATCAGCATTGTATATTTAGACTGGTAGTGGCTCTCTAGGATCTTATGAGAAGGTCTTTCCCATCACTTACTACCTGAACATTTCGGCAGGAGATACCAGGGGATTGAACCTGGGACCTTCTGCACACCAAACAGATGGTCTACCACTGAGCCATGGCCCCTCCACAAGATTGCCACTGCATTTTGTACCAGTTGAAGCTTCTGGACTATTTTCAAAGGTAGCTTCCACGTAGAGTGCATTCACAACTGAATTTTCCTATGTAGACAACAACACAATCCAGTTGCAAATTATTGCTATAGCATGGTTGTAATCTCCAACAACACATGGATGCAGCCAAACTATAAGGAGACAAAAATGAAAGAACCCACATTAACATGGCAAAGGAAATTCAAGTATACCAATAACAGTGGAAAATGGGTTAAGTCAGTGAACGGTTGAGTAGGATTGATTGCAATTATCCAGCCTTAGCTCCTAACTCTGAGAAGGAAAAACTGATCCCTGTAGAAGTTAAAAAGAACGAGTTGAATATTCTCCTGTCTCCTCTAGGAATAGGAATTCACAGAAATAATGGTGTGTGTGTTTTTTTAAATCTCATAGAGACAGTAGGGCATTCAGATATAGAATTATAGTACACTGAATGGCTGGGTTTCCGAGTGGATCATGAATCCTGATTTGCAAAGAACCCTTGCAAGACTGTTCTTCAAAGCTATCATCTGCTGAGGAGAAAGTGTGGACCTTATAATGTCTTGCAAATGTATGCAGATAGCAGACATCCCGCCAATATCCCCCAGAATGCAGCAGACATGATTAACCCTTTAAGGGAATGGCCTGTGTAATCTTCTTTAGTGCTCTAATACATTCCTGGACCAAGGTGGCTTGAGTTGTGGCCTCAGCTATATCCTGAGGCCTGGAGGCAAAAGTGCTCAGGGAGCTGACAAAGCATTAGGACAGCATATCTTAGAGTTCTGCTGGTATTCTGCTACCATGGCTATCACTAGCCTCATGATTGCACTGAAAATGTCCCTCAGGAGAATTGGTGAGGTGGCCATCAGAAAAGATGGCTGTGGGGGGCGTGACGCCGCGATCGGAGATGGCGGACGTATGATTTTGCCGCTCCCGACCTCTCCTGCATAAGCCCACACTAAACTACCTCAAATCAACTTAATTTTACCTTTGGAATGGGCAAGCACGACCAGGCAAAGCCCAAACTTCTGACAGCCCCTGTAAAATCGGCAAAAGAGCAGCTAGAAGGCTTCTCTCATCAGGCTGCCCCTGTTCGAGTCGAAAACAAAATGGCGGCCGCTAAAGAAATCCCGGAGCAAATAGCTTCCTCTCCAAGCACGGCAGATATCCTTAATTACCTAAGGGCAATGGAGGTAAGCCTCTTGGACAAAATGTCCAATTTATCTACACAACTTGATGAAGTCCAAACTTCTCTTCAGCAAACAGCCCAAAAAGCAGAGGTGGCCATGGACTTAGGGCTGGTTAATCAGGCAGATATTAAACAGCTACAAGAAGCCTCTGTTGCCCAAAAAGACACGCTGATTTCTTTAGAGACAGAGGTGAAATCAGTGAATCTAAAATTTCGTGGCATCAAGGAGGACACAGAAAAAAACATGGACCTAATCTCTTTTATGGCTGCTTTAATTGCACAAGCGCTGTCCTTAGAATAAGGGGTCTTTCCGACCATCACACAAGCTTATCGGATGGGATCCCTGACTAAAAAGCGAAGTCCTCTTCCAAGAGACATTTTAATTTGCGTGCCAGACGCTAGAGTGCGCCGAAGAATCCTTGAGGCAGCAAAAACTCCAGGAACCTTTAACCATGAGGGAGTCCCAATACAAGTGTTCCCAGACATTCCCAGAGAAGCTATACTTATTCGCCGTACTCTAAAACCACTTACAACCAAGCTGCAAAGCATGAACCAGAAATATTGTTGGCTCCCCTCTGGGAAACTACTCGTGGTCTTTCGTGGCCAACAACTACAAGCCTGGGATGAGGACAGTGGAGCAGATTTACTATATACTTTACGAGGTGAAGACCCTATGGAGCATGACGGCAAAACTCCACTGAAACGCAGGAATCTGTTTCCAGCATCACCACAGAAGGCCAGCAAGATTCCAGTGCCGGCGAGCCCATCTGTCTCTTGAGAAAAGAACTCTGACCAAGTTGTGTTTATAGACCATTCATTTTTCTTTTCTTTTTTACAGTAGTCATTCGAGGATTATTTACAGCATGTTAAAATGGCTCAACTGTCATTAATACTATATTTGCTTGGTATTTATTTTCCAAAGTAATATTTTGGGCAGGGGGGAGGGTAGTGACAATCTCTGTCTTGCTCTCTTGTGTCTCCACTCTCAAAACTCAGAGATTTTCTGAGTCACCAGTGCTGTAACTGGTGGGTTGAGAGGGTGTGTTTTTGTTTGCAGCACGGAACCAAGGTTTCGAGGTTCCAGAATCTTTCTTAAAACAACAAGGGTTTCATTTGGTAGGAGTTCAGGGGGGGTGGGGGGCGTATTGTGGTTATAGGGAACAGTTAAGTACGTTTTGCAGCATAAGCTAAGTTCTGTTGGCACATAAGTAAAACAACTGTTATTATTATTAATAATGCCTGTTGAAATCACTTTTAGATCGGTGAACGTGCGCGGTTTGAATAATCCCATCAAGGCAAAGAGAATGACATCCTTTATTTTACATAGTAAGCCTAATATTCTTTTTCTCCAGGAAACACATTTGAGAAACACTGAAACAAAAGTTTTGAAGACATCGTGGTATGATCAACAATTTTATGCTGGGGGATCCTCAAAATCCTGGGGGGTAGCCATTCTAATCTCCAAAGTAACCTCCTTTATTTGTGAAGATAGCCTGTTTGACCCATCTGGCAGATATATAATTTTAAAAGGTTTGTTAAATCAGCAAAAAACCACACTAGCCTCAGTATATGCGCCTAATGAGGGCCAGGAAAATTTCCTAGAGGAAATGTTTAGTAAGCTACAAGCTTTTAAAGATGGCCAGGTAATAATTGGAGGCGATTTAAACATAATTGCAGACCATAAGTTGGACAGATCAGGATCTCAAACTAAGAAATCACGAAAAGGCAAGAGACTAACTATTCTCCCTAGGTTGCTAGACAAATACCAGTTAAGTGATATGTGAAGGGAGTTACACAAGGGAGAACGTGATTACACCTTCTTCTCTCCAAGATTTCAAACGCATACACGCATCGATTATATAATAGTATCACAGAACCTAATGCACAGAATCTCAAAGACAGACATAGGGCCCACTATGTGGACCAACCATGCATTCGTAGAAATGCAATTGAAACAACACACAATATCAGGCAACCACACATGGAAATTAAATACATCTCTTTTATTAAAAGAATCTCTTAAAGAGGAAATTAAGCTGGCAATAGAGCAGTATTTTAAGGAAAACAACAATGGTGAAGTAGAACAGCATGTCGTATGGGATGCGTTCAAGGCTGTGCTGCGGGGAAAACTGATTGCTCTGGCGTCCCATCTAAAAAAGGAGAGAGAGCAAAAAATTAAATTATTATTGACAAACATACAAAACCTAGAGAATCTACATAAGAGAACAAGGGATAAAAAACTGTATAAACAACTTTTAGCCGAACGCAAAATACTGGAGGACATACAAACACTTGAAATCCGGAAAAAAATCTTATTTATAAAACAACAATACTGGCAATCAAATGCTAAAAGCCTAAAAATTTTATCTTGGCGCTACAAACAAAAAAGAATGAAACATAAGATACCCTCTTTGAAGGCTAAAAGCAATACTAAAATAACAGACCCGGCTGAGATTGCAAATTGTTTTGCAAATTACTGTGAGAACTTATACTCCTCAAATAACCCAAACAAAGAAGAAGTTGAAATATTTTTAAAAAAACATAAAATACAGGTGAAGTTATCAGAGGAGCACACTAGACTTTTAGATGTCCCGTTTTCAGTAAAAGAAGTGCAGCAGGCAATACAACAGACAAAATCAAAAACTGCTCCAGGCAGTGATGGTTACAGCCCTGAATTTTATAAAGTCTTCCAATACACCTTAAGAGGTCATTTAACACGGACCTGTAATTACTTACTGGAGTCAGGGAAAATGCCACCCTCATGGCGGGAATCATATATAGTGCCAATTCCTAAGGAAAACAAAGAACAAAATGATCCAACTGCTTTCCGGCCCATAGCCTTATTAAACTGCGACGCAAAGATATTTTCCAAGGTTCTTGCAACCAGACTACAATCTATAATTTCAGATTATATCGAACAAGACCAAACAGGATTTATTCCAAACCGGTCTATAACTGACAATATTCGTCGGGTCCTAAATTTAATTTCATATTGCAAAGAGCAAAAACAAGAAACTCTTTTACTTACAATAGATCTCGAGAAAGCATTTGATAGTTTGGAAGTGAGTTATATGAAACAAATCTTAGAAAGTATGAACTTCGGGGAAAAATTCAGACGAGCAATTGCATCGTTATACGCCAACCCTTATGCCAGAATTCGAACTAACAATGTGTTAAGCAGACCTATCCTTTTGTCCAGAGGCACTAGACAGGGGTGTCCTCTGTCCCCACTTATGTTTGCTCTGGCTATCGAACCTCTTGCAGCAGCCATAAGAAACAATACTGCAATACAGGGAATTAAGGTTGGAGATACAGCTCATAAGCTTAGTTTATATGCAGATGACTTAATAGTCTTTCTTTCAGATCCAGAAACATCAATGTTAGAATTACAACAGATCTTCAGTGACATGCAAAGAATTTCAGGACTAAAAGTAAATCAGAATAAGTCTAAAATAATTCCGCTTCAAATTGCGCAAGATACTACCAACAACATTAAAGAGTTTTCTTCTTTCCAATGGTGGTATTCTAAATGGAGATGCCTAGGAGGGAGCGGTGGCACAGGTGGTAAATCACCTGCTATAACAGCAAAGAACGAACAGCCACTATGGCTGTTCGAGTCCCACCGCGACCGGGGTGAGCTCCCGGTCCTCGTCCAAGCTCCCGCCCACCCAGCGGTTCGAAAGCATGCAAAAAAGCAAGTAGATAAATGGGTACCTGCCTGTAGGAAAGGCGGGGGGCACCCTCCCTCCCGGGGGTGTGTAGCAGTGGCAGCGGCGGCGGCGGAGAACATCGGCAGCAGCGGTGATGGCGGCGGCGGCGGCAGGCAGGACGGCGAACCTGGTGGGCGGAGCCGTGGAGCCATGGGCGGAGCCGCGGGCGACGTAACGGCGCGACACGAGTCTGTGGACACAGAGCCGAGGCCGGCGCGGGCCTGCGCGGTGGAAGGAGGCCGGCCGCAGAAGTCCCCTGGCCCAGGAGGTGAAGATCTACGCCGGGGACTCGAGGGTGCACCAAGGCTGCAGCAGGCCTCTACGCCTGGAGCCCCGCCGAGAAGAACAGGAAGCCCTGCTCAGGGTGCCGATAGGAAGTCCCTCCCCCATTTCATTGTGGCCCTAGGTAGGAAGAACTATATATATATATATATATATATATATATATATATATATATATATATATATATACATATAGTAAACCGCTCTAAGACCCCTCGGGGTCTGAGCGGTATATAAATTGAATAAATAAATAAATAAATAATAAATAAATATTTGGATACCTCCACAATTAGAAGCCTTGCTAGAATGTATTTACAATAAGATTTTTCAGGAGTCTAAAAACATGATGCAACGTTGGAATCGGATGGGCCCCTCTTGGGCGGACAAAATCAGTCTGTTAAAGAGTTTTATTCTGCCGAAATTTTTATTTTTATTCAGAGCTTTGCCAGTAACAATCCCAAAAAAAGACATCAGAAAATGGCAGTCTGAAATCAACAGATTTTTTTGGAGTTACAAAACATCTCGGATCAAATTTGACATATTAAAACGTTCGTCCTCACAAGGAGGACTTGGCATCCCTGATCTGGAAAATTACTATGAAGCAGCCAACTTAGCCACAATTGTACGAATATTAAACAACAACTCCCCCTTAAACTGGCGGCAAATTGAAGAATGGAAGGCTGGTTCAATTCCTTTACAGGACATTTTTTGGAATCCTAGTCAACACAGGCCTACGATAACTCAAAGTAATCAATTCCTGCAAACATCTCTACGTATATGGGACAAAAATAGAAAAAAAATGTTGCCGGACAGGTCAAGATTTTCCTCTTTTTTAAACCAACATTGGTTCCCCCCGGGGAAAGAAATAATGGCCTTCAAGAAATGGAGGACAGCTGGTATTACGCGCCTTGTGGACCTGACAAACAAAGGCCATATTTGTACCAAAGCTGAATTAGAAAAAATGGTGGGAGACAACATACAATGGTTTCAATACCTCCAGGTCTCCCATGTTTTTCAAGAGTCTCACAAAGCAAAAGTTTTTTCCAAACCACTGTCTAACTTTGAGGAAATATTAGCAAAACGCTCGGCTGAGATCAAAGGCTTGATTTCAAAGATTTATAAAATTATTTTATTTTCTGTTAAGTCTGACAACAACCAGTTGTTTTTGGTATGGCAAAGAGATTGCCAAGGCCATTTGGAAGAAAGAGATTGGGAAAACATGAAAAACTCATACAATCTCAGATCTAGGATCTTTACTATTAAGTTTAATTCTTTAAAGATTTTAAACAGATGGTATATGCCTCCTAGCAGGTTACATAAAATCTATCCAACTGTCAATAATTTATGCTGGAAAAAATGTGGCCAGGTGGCAGACTATTTACATTGTTGGTGGCTCTGTCCAGTAATTAACTCCTTTTGGAAACTAATTTTGAAACAGATATCTATTATTACAGGTTATAACTTACCTTTGTTACCGGAAACTGTGTTGTTAGATATATGGCCAAAGATACCTGGAGAAACAACAAATAATAAGTTAATTATGACTTTAATTGTGATTGCTAGAATGAACATTGCACAAAAATGGCGACGCGATCTAGGCCCTTCTTTATATGATTGGCAGAACAAATTATGGGATTATTTTGTACTTGGTAAAACAACTGCGTTTACAGGGGAAAAGATCCAAAAAGTTTTTCAAGCAATTTGGTTTCCTGTTGTTGACTGTCTTATAGAAAAAGATGTGCTTCCAAAAAACAAATATTATCAAAGTTTATTGCATTTTTGAATAGTTAGCTTATACCTTAGAGAATCACAATTATTTTGTATCTCTCTGTATATTTAAATCAGTTTTGTGAATTTCGTCTTAACTGTTTCGGTATTTCTTACGATGCCAGTTACTGTTTTTGTTTAGATAAAATAACAATAAAATTATAAATTTAAAAAAAAGAAAAGAAAAGATGGCTGTCTAGGATTGGAATTTCTCCAATCCATTGGTAATTGGCAGCCCATTGAGTGTGATACTCTTAGAAGAGTATCACTCTGTTTAGGACTGCATTGTAAGTGTATTAAAATAGCAACAGCTGTCTTACAAGCCCTTCTGATAAAAAATGGGTGTAATAAAGGTCACAGCACAGTCATGTAGGATTCATATTTACAAGATTTTCTACAGCAGCTAGACCTCACTCAATAGTTGCAGCAGGAAATCCTGAACCTTCATCAGAGAATTCCACTTAGCGTGCGGACTTGCTATAAGAACCAATTCACGTCTTCACGACTGAAATCCCACACGCACACCTGTTATATTTGAGGAATTCTGTTTCATTGAATCATAGGAGTTCCCACTTGTACCCAGTATTGAGCTTTGTTTGTCTTGATGGTGCCACTGGACTCAGACATCATTCTTACATCTACATGTTAACTTTTGTATTTGTATACTAATCTTGCCTGAATTCAGTCTCAGCTACAATCACCCAGTTCTTATGCATCTTGACTCTAACTGGGCCTTCCTGACAACCATCCCACACCCCCTATTATGTAATGACTGAAGAGATTCTGTTGTCTGTACCTGAAGAAGTGTGCTTGCACATGAAAGCTTATACCTTGAATTAAACTTTGTTGGTCTTAAAAAGGCCACTGGACTCTTTGTTCTTTACTTCAAGTACCTCTTGTTCTCTGCTGCCACCACATGTCTTTATATAGTAGTGGCAATCTATGCTCCTGGTCTTGAATCATTAGTCAGCCACTTGTCTAACAATCTTTGTGGTGGAAATATGCCGTAACAGACTCAGTTCTGAAATGTGTATTGCTGACTATTATCTAAGCTTGTCTATGAGGGTGTGGCTGCAAATTAAAAGTAAATGGGATTAAATAAGTGGTTTAAATTAATTAACACCAACTACAATGTCACTTCAACAGAAATATACCTTAAAAGAAGCAGACTGTAACCTCCACTCACAAACTATCAAAAGTACAGTGGAAAAGCTTTACTTTACAGAGCCTCTGAAATGTCTGTCAGGTTGGGACTTTCCTCACATCCTCAGAAAGCCTGTTTGGTAACACAGGAGTTGCTGCCAAGAATGCCAACACCCAAGTAGATAACTATAGTCTCACTTATTTGAGTGGAGAAACTACTAATAATCTGATCCTGATGGTTGGAGCTGCCTTGAGGGCACATACGGGTAGAGATGGTCCCACAGACACAAGGGTCCCAACCAGGTAATGAAATGCTTTATAAGTTAATTTCAGCACCCTGAGTTGAACATAGAAGCAAATTGTAAGCCAGGGAAACTCTCTTAAATTTAAAGTAATGCTTCTAAGATGCTTAACCCCTGTCAACAGTTTAGCTGCCTTCTTATGTCTACTCCTCTCATGCTGCCCAGGATAATCCAAGACAGAAGGAGTTCCTTAGCAGTGCATATTGGATAGATCTGGATGGGTGGCAGCAAGGAAAGCATCTTTCTTCTGTTGTGTAACCTGAGATCCATCCAAGGCAGGGAGTGCCGGCATAGCCTTCCTTGAAGTGATCCTGGCAGCACTTGCAAAACAGAAAGGCACACACCTATTCCTGTGCTGCCCAGGATCCATCCTGCCTTCTTGCTGCCCTCAGAATTCTGGAGACCCCATCACAACTGAAGAAGTCAGACTGGTCAAAACTGATCTCCAAACTATAAAGATCAGCTCACCAGGAGGAACCAGCTTCTGAGAGAGAGGCAGCTACAGAGAGTAAATGCTCTAGGACAGGGGTGTTGAACTCATTTGTTATGAGGGCCAGATCTGACATAAATGAGACATTGTTGGGCTGGGCCATTTTTGTCATTAAATGTAATGCTTAAAACATTACACTCTTGCAATATTTTGTTTATTTAACAGTATCTGATAACTGACACCTCTTGCTCTGTATTATTGCATCAAAATGTCTGTGCTGTTGCAATTTGAGTATGCTGCTCATGTGTT
This sequence comes from Gekko gecko, assembly GCA_029375565.1. NCBI lineage: Eukaryota > Metazoa > Chordata > Lepidosauria > Squamata > Gekkonidae > Gekko > Gekko gecko. Next base: position 49,471,276 of record JAPDNY010000012.1, on the reverse strand, counting down.
TATCTGTAAGCTGCAAATCTATGATGACGCAGTAGCAGCAGCAGAACTGGAAGAAGAAGCAGAAGACAGCCAGTTCCACTGCGGGCCTGATATAAGCCCTCCGGGGGCCTGATCTGGCCCCTGGGCCACATGTTTGACACCTCTGCTCTAGGACTTCCATGTATCTTGTGGTATACCACAGAGACTATGAGAAACTTATATATCATTACCTGTAAAGAAAACTCTGGGTTGGGAAATTCTTGGGGATTTGGTAGTGGGTCCTGGAGAGGGGAAAGTCTTCATCGGTTACAATGCCATAGAGTCCACCCTCCAAAGCAGTCATTTTCTCCAGGAGAACTAATCTCTGTAGTCTGGAGATCAGTTGTGGGAGATCTCCAGGCCCCACCAAGAGGTTGGCAACTTTACACTAATGGCCAGAGGCTGGTTGGGAATTAAGAGAGGGACAGGACTGATGTTGGTTGATGTCTTTCCAGTCTTCAGACTGGATTTTTCTCATTAAGACTGAGGAAAAAACTGAAGACAATGCTGAGAGTTTGTTTGTCCTATGAGATAACAAATTAAAATTTAAGAGTTTAATTTGGGAGGGAGGAAGTGACTTCACAGAAAGGGAAGGCCTTGAAGGAACTGACCTGTGACCTGCAATGACTAGTGTTGCCAACTCCCTTTTGCAAAATACCTGGAGATTTGGGGGTGGAGTCTGGGGAAGAACCTCAGCAGAGTATAATGCCAAAGAGTCCACCTTCCAAAGCAGCCATTTTCTCCAGCGGAACTGATCTTTATTGTCTGGACCTCCAGCCCCTACCTGGAGGTTGGCAATCCCACCACATTCCCACTAAGCTTCCTCCACTCACCAAGCTCTGCCTGTCCCATAATCCAAATTATGTTGCCTCTACCTCCATGATAAAACAAAAGTCCAGTGGCACCTTAAACGCTAACAACTTTAATTTCTATATGACCTTTCATATGTCACCCCACTCACTTTTTCAAATAAGTATGAAAATCAAATAGAGAATCCTTCTTACATAGGGTTGCCAAGTCCCCCCGGCCACCAGCTAGGGATGGGAGGATCGGGTTGCCAGATCCTGGCTGAGAAATTCCTGAAGACTTGGGGGTAAAGCCTGCGGAGGACAGAAAGCTCAGTGTGGTACAATGCCATACAGCCCACCCTCCAAAGAATCCATTTTCTCCAGGAGAATTGATCTCTGTAGTCTGGAGATGAACTGTAATGCTGAGGGGTCCCCAGGTCCCACCTGAAGGTTGGCATCCCTAACCGGGCCAGGTGATAGTGGGGGTGATTAAGGTTATTTCTGTCATGAGTCTTTCAAGTGTAGGATTCACTGTGTGGGAAAAAGGAGGCTCTATGTAATTCCATGATACAAAACAGCCATAGCGTTCCATGTGGAATCAATGCAATGAGAAAAAAAGTAATTCCATAAAGCCGTTATTGCTGAGCTGTTATCTCTGTTCTTCCAAAGCAGCCCATTTGTGAATAGAAAAAGTATCAACTACACCACCACCTGGGACTCTGATGTTTAATGAAAGGTTGATGGAGATCGATAGCACCATTTTTCAGTTGTTCAATGAGACTGCACATGGGTGCATATGCATGTCTTCCAGAGGCCTAGCAGAGCAACTTGTGCTCCTTCTCTGCAGCAGGTTCACTGGAGAAGTCCACTCACTCCCCACGCAGAGAGTGGAAGATGCAGGATACCAGTATCCAAAGCAGCTAGAGACACTTCTCTTCACATAGTGACTGCGCTTACTTGGAAGTTTATAGTACAATTCAAAGCAGGGTGATACCCTTCTAAATCCATTGAAGGATTAAGGTGTCATTCTGCTTAAGAGGTACTGCTAGCTTATGATACTAGTTATAAAGTTTGACATGGACTTGGGGAATTCTGTGTATCCCTCCTCTGCTGTGAAACTTACTCAGTGACCCTCTACTACCACACAGGATAGGGTTTTTTTAAAAAAAACCCAAACTTTTTACTATATGTTGTCAAAGGCTTTCATGGTCGGAGTTCATTGCTTGTTGTAGATTTTCTGGTCTGTATGGCCTGGCCTTGTAGGACCTGATGTTTCGCCAGCAGCTGTGACTGGCAGCCTCAGAGACATAACACGGAAAGATGGAGTACTCTCTGTGTCAATGCCAAGACCAGGGATGGAAAATCTACAACAACCAATCTTTTTACTCACAGGGTGGTTTTGACTGTAAAATAGGTTGGGGCTCAGCCCATATACACCAGCCTGAACTCCGTGAAGGGAGGGTAAAAATGTAATTTACGAAAGTACTACTCGGCACTTGCCTAGGGATACTGAAGTTTAAAAGACAAAATTCGAATCCAGCGGCTCCTTTTAGACCAACAAAGCTTTATGCACGGTATAACCTTTCGTGAAATTTAAAAAGGACGCAAATTTTCTCCAGGGCAGAGTATACCTATTCCTGCACATCCCCGGAGCCACTCTCACCTCTAGCTGCCGCACAGACACCCGCCGCCCTCCAACCAAACCGGAAATATTTCGAAGCTCAGCATCCCTCCTAAGCCCTCAGGAAGTCTCCCGCCCAGCCCCTTCCAACCATAGCAACGGACGCCGTTGCGGTGCATGCTGGACTGCAACAAAATGCAACAATAAAACTCTACGGGAGTCGGAGAGAGACTAACCAATAGGATGCAAGGAGTATTGTTGTCGTAGCCAATGACTGTTGCTGGGGAAGGAGTGGGCGTGGCGGCGGCAGCGGAGGCGAGAGGGCGTGGCTCGGTTGGCAGAGCTTGTCGCGGGTGAGGGAGTGTAGGGCGGCTGTCCGCGCGCGCCTCCTCAGTTCGTTACGCGACGGGGAGCCGGAGGAACGCGGAGTTGCCAACCTGCCCGTTCGCTCCACCAACATCCCTTCCCGCGGTCCTCTGAAGCAGCCCAGCAGCACACGGTGAGGGATGCGGCTGCCTCCGCGGTAGCTCTTGGAGACGGCGGCCCCTCTTCGGGGGGGGGAGGGAGGGAGGGGGGTTTATCTTGGAAGTTCCGTGCCTCGTGAGGTTACGCAGCTGCGGTGGGGGGGGGAGGGGAGGTTGCTTTTCATGCTTAATAGCGTACTGGAGGCAACGACGAGCGGGCAAGATTGCATGGCGTTGTGCTCGACGCCGTATTTTATACGTTTAAAAAATCCCCTAAAGAGCAAGCACGGAAACAACTTAAAGCGTTTGTTTAAATGGCATTGTGTTAGATACGTACTCAGAAATAGAAAACGGCACGTCCTTATCAGCGGCTTCAGATTTCTAAAAGGACGAGGGTACAGCTAAGGAACAGACGGGGGAAGCGACAATTAAAGAAGGCGCAACTGCCTTGACCGTGGGTGTGTTTGGGGAGTGGGTGTTCTTGGAAAGCGAGGCAGATGGAGGACCTTAAAGCGGCAGCACATAAGCGAGCAGACGAAGCGGCCTCGTGCTGACTCAGGCCCCTTGGTCTATCTAACTCACGATTGCATCGTCTGACTGGCAGAGGCGGCTATCCAGGGTTTCGGGGGCAGGAGGGGCTTTCCTGCTGTCTGGATTCCTTTTAACAGAAGGTACCAGGGTCTGCCCTCTAGAGTGTTCTGCCTGTAAATGTTACGAAGGCGTGGGCAATAGCGTTCTTGTTGTCACTTTGCTAATTATGCTAGACCCTGTACAAAGAAGGTGTTTCTTAGGCGTCGTCTGTAAACCAGGGACAGGTAAAGGTTGATGGAATTCAGGTGTGCCTAATATTGTAGTAGGGAAGGGGGAGGTGGTATCTGTAATGTGCTGAGTGCTGTCAGTCACGCTTAAAAAGACCTGTCTACATCTTACAGTGATCTAAAACTTGTCCTGTACAACATGGATGATAGCATCACTTAATGCTTTGGACTGTTTAGGGATGGGATAAAATGTCTTTGATATCGTAATAAGGAAATGTGCTGATTCATGTACAGGGTGTTGGGTTTTTTTTAAGTTTATCAGTGCAGTTCACAAACACAAAAAGCGTGGGAGGGGTGAATATAATGCTGGGTGGCTGGGTTTGGGGGACATGTTGTGGGAAGAAATCTGTAAAGAATGATAGAAATCCCAACTTTCTGCCCAAATGTCTGTTGTAATGGAAGGCAAAAAGGAATAGGGGTTGAGTGCAAGAGTTTTCCCCATGAAAAATATGAAACTTTTTGGAGAGGATACACTGCATGCAGTTTTGAGGAAGGTAATTAATGAATTGATCCTTGTGTGTGAGTGTAGGGGGTAGTTGTGAGTTAAGGGTTAATATGAGAAGAGTATATGGCACTATAGGCTTAGTTTTTTAAGTATTGTTTGCAGTGGTTGACAGACAAGCACGACAGAAACTGATGTTGGGAATTAGCAGTGGTGAGTTGCTGAGTTCTGCTCCCTTCTATTGTGCATAAAGGTGTTTCTGATTCTATATTTCTTGTGAACTTTTAATCCAAGTAGTTGTAAACTTCCTCAGGTACCCTATTTTTACCGTGTTTATAGGCCTCCTTGGAGAGTCAAAACAGGTTACACAGTGCAAATTGTTAACAATCCAATCCAAATACCTTTATTGGCATAAAAAGAAAGAAGGTACAACATGGCCAGTTTACAGAGAATTTCAGTTATAAAAATCATCAAGCAAAATTGTTAACAGTCCATGCATAGAGACGTTTGATAGGCACAGTGTAGGTTGATAAAATCAATATGAAGAGACTTTGAATGAGCAATGTACTAGGACTGCTGATTTGCTTGAAATCTGAGTATAGCAGGCATTCAAATTTGCATGTCACATGTACTCTAGTTCAGGTGTCTACAATGTTGGTTTATTGTGCCAAGAGAGATTCTAAGTGCTTTCCAGTATGGAAGGAAATAAAACAAGCTTTCTGAGCTCTTCAAAATTTATAAGTACTTCAGAATATTTTCTTTTACATCTTCATATGTTACCAACTACAATAACTAGAACAAATTTTGGTATGCAGGGTATTTAATTTCTAAAGAACTAGATATCTGTTTTTGGAAATTCAAGTTTTTTAAAAAATGCTTGCAAGGGTGGATAGTCCTGCTAGCACCATCTAGTTCTCATTCTTGTCTGTTGTTCTTTGTAGGTAACCATGAGCGATCGAAAGGCTGTGATCAAGAATGCGGATATGTCTGAGGAGATGCAGCAGGACTCTGTGGAGTGTGCTACACAGGCCCTGGAAAAATACAACATTGAGAAAGACATTGCTGCCCACATAAAGAAGGTACTTGAATATTGCTGTGCAGTGACATTTAGAATATTTAGTACAAAGAAAGTAGTTCTGAGAAAGAAAATCTGGGCTGAGATACAGAGAACAGTTTACAGTACAAATATATGCAGTTGCTGAAGCCCAGGTTAGCTGAAGTAACTCTGCATAAGATTCCTTAGAAACCCATTTCTAACTAAATACATAGGAATAAGCCTACATATTTCTTAACTTGTAAAGATGGTATGTTTTGAGACGCTTAAAAGTGCTCTGGTTTGCCTGAAAATAATTTCTGTAGCCTGGGCAAAAGGTTGGTCTGGCAGCATGTGTGTCTTGTTGAGTGACTCCTAGTTTTAGTTTAGTACAGCTAATGAGACGATTCAAGCCCTGTATCACGAGTGGTAGGGCTATACTAATTGAAGTCAGACAGTGTGAAGACACATAGCTACAGTTCCATGAAGGCTGGGAGTGTGTGGGAAGGAGGTGGAACAAATTTTGGTATGCAGGGTATTTAATTTCTAAAGAACTAGATATCTGTTTTTGGAAATTCAAGTTTTAGTGTGCTTTTATAACTGTAAAAGCATACTGAGGTTATTTCAACAATGTCGGTGACTTGAGGAACCAACTACTCTCAGACTAACACGGAACTTAAAGTTTGGCTGCAGTAAGCTGTTTGTGAGTGGTTCTGGAAGTACGTTGAATGTAAGCAGCTCCAACTCTCGGTTCAGAATATTCAGTTTCAGTGCGTCAGTGGTCATATTTTATCATAATAAATGTTCTTGCGACAATAGCATCTAAAGCAGTACAAGGGATATTTTTCTCCTCTTTCAGAAAGCAACTCAGCCAAACCTAATTTCTTAATCCTTTTGGATTCTATTAATTTACATGGTGCAGTCCCTAAAACTTCAAAAATGGACAATCAGTCTTGGTTCACATTTTCTATATTTTCATTGCAAAATTTCCATAATATTTTTTGTGGCCATGCCTAGCATGTTACACCAGTCATTTTATTTTTGTAGATCCTTAATTATTGCCTATTCTAAAAAGGAATCCAGATTTTACATAGACAAGTACTATACTACTAGTGGTACTCTATTACCACCCATGCGCAAAGTCTGGCCACTGCTGCAAGATGTAATTGCCACCATCTTGCATGGTTTTAAAATGATTATATGCCTATTAACAGTTGTTAGTCTTGATGGCTGAATGATGATAATCAGATGCAGTGTTGCTGGGGGGCAGCAACAGGAAAGGTGGTTATCTTTACACACTGCCTGTTGGATTCCTGAAAGCATCTGACTGGTTACTATGAGGATGCTAGACTATATGAACCTTGTGGGTGCAGCCTTTTAATTTCTTAGTATACAAGAAGAGCAAAAGTGGTGAATACACTGTGTTAAAATAAATTTCAGAAGGTTAAACTGCAGTAAACTTTTTTGCAGTTGAAATGTTTAGCCAAATGTTGCATGAACCTATTAACATCTGTTGTACTAAGTTCTTTAGTGATTCTTTTTCAGGAGTTTGACAAGAAGTACAATCCTACTTGGCACTGTATTGTGGGAAGAAATTTTGGCAGCTATGTGACTCATGAGACCAAACACTTCATCTACTTCTACCTGGGCCAAGTTGCTATTCTCCTCTTCAAATCTGGTTAGAACATGGGATCGTTCCACCCAAACATGTGTTTGATTACAAGACTGCACACTAATTCCAAATAGACTGACGTCTTCAGCCTTCCCCAGGGAACATATCTTGATCTTCAAGCCTTTTGTTGTTTTAATGGACAGGTACTCTTCTGTACCAATTTGTGTTTTTGTTGTGGCCATAAAAAATAGCAAAAAATAATCTTGTATGTATTTTCTTTTTTTAAAAGTTCCTTTTCTAATAAAATGATTGGATGTGCACTCAGCCTTTCAGAATTAAGAGCCCATCTCATGTTTCCAGTAGCTTCTGTATCTCCAGATTTAACAGCTTCAGCTGTATTTGTCCTGCACTTGCTGCTGAGCTATTGCTTTTACCTACCAAATACTGGAATTCCATATGGTGGGCAGGTGTCATAATTGTTCTGGCCCACAACATTTCATTTCTTGGAGGTATAGATACTAATCTCAAATAAAGGGGAAGGTATGAGCTGCAAACAGGAGTCTGTGCACACATCTTGTCACTGGGTTTGCTGTAGATCCAACAGTAGTATCTTTGGGCTTGGCCTGCTGGTTGGCTAAGCTCTTCACCGCCATCTCAGTGGCATGAAAACAAGGGATGGATTAAAGTGCAGTCCTGACTGTTCTCCATTCCTGTTAACCCTGGCCAGCTCACATATCAGCTTTAAATAAGGCCTCCCACCAAAGGTGTGCCCGTAGACTCTTGAGCAATGTACATGCAACGTCTTGTGTCTGCTGGTATGTTGGTTGCCAGACTTGGTGACTGGATCAGCCACTGATTTTCCAAGCTAACTGCAACAGTGTGTTTTTTAAAGTGCCATCTGCAAAGATTTGTGCTGCAGGTTCCAGTATACCATAAGGAACTAGGTGATTTTCCTCTCCCTCCCTTGAACCTGGATAACAAGGATCCTGGCGTCTCTTCACAAACAGGGAGACATGAATGCTTTTAGCTGGTAGTCCAGCTTTGCAAGCTGTTGACTTCTGAGCTATTGGATCCTGAATTCCATGTCCTGTACTAGGTCTTTAGACAAACACCCTATCTGTAACCATGCTGACTTGAAAGTAAATTTTATTGGCTTAATTGGGACCTGCAGGTAAGTACACTGATGACTGCATATAGCTCTGATACATGTGTTCAATGGCTGTTTCCCAGCATATGCACAGGATTGCACTGACAACATAGATCGACAGAAAATTCTTTTTTAGATTCCATTATGCAGCAGCTGCATGTTAAATACAGAAGAAGTCTGAATTCATAGAAATATGGAAATAACAAGCCATAGGAATATTGATGTTCCTGACTTTCCATTCCCCTGCCCTTTTTAGCCCCTGGAAACTTTATGCTTGGGGCTGAAGGACCAGTACAGAATAGCCACATGGGCTGAGAGGCTACAGTGGGGAAAGGTAGAGCTCTGCTCATGCAAGAGGAAGTTAATTACACCCTTCTCACACATACTTGGCTATTCTATCCGGGTCCTGTTGCCCCCAAGGACAAACTTTCCTGCAACTGGAATGGAGTGCGTGTGTGGGGGGTAGAAAGTAGGGAATATCAGTGCCTTCCCTTGAAAGACTGCAGGATCCACGCTAACAAGTTTCATGGATTTGTCAGCAATTGTACAGTGCCTACATTTGGTATTGCAAACTAGTTTGTGTTAAGGAAGTAGTGTTGTCTGTGCAATGTTAAACTGATGCAAATATATATTTTAAGTTTATATAGAAAATGCCCTGCTGCCTGGAAAACGTCATTGTGTGTGAAATTACCTTTCAGCGCACTTCGCAATGTAGATGAGATTTACCTGTTCTATGTATACATTCAGATTTTGTTTCCTCTTTACCAAACTAAATTAGTATGGGAGTCCTCATATGCATAATGGAAAAAATCCATCTGCACTGGAAGACCAATTGACTCTTGGGGGGGTAAAAATACATGTTTTAAGAGCTCTTGAGATGGTAACTTTGTATGTGCAATTGAAATGGCTACTCCCAGTGATCGCTTCTATGTACTAAGGGCCCAAACTGCACAAATATCTTTTTTCTGCTTGCTATACTGAATCATTTAATAGAAAAAGACACCTAGCTTCTGAAAATGAAACATTTCACTTTTATTTCAATGCTTGTGCTTTGGAAGATTTCATGGGCGTTATAAAAAGCCCTTTTATCCCAACTAAAGTGCTTGTACATCAGCTATGCCATCGAGGATTCCACAATGGTTCCTCTATTATACTGAAACTGCATACCAAGAAAAAAATTGACTTATTTAAACTTGCATATCTGCTATTGCATAGTTCTAGTCTTGCTAATTCTGGGCAAAGGATTGAAGCCCCGCTGTAAACCACAAGAATTCTTGTTCAGTCAACATTAGCTGTCCACTTTTCTGACAAAGAATTCTGTACCCAATATACTGTTTTCGGTATTCCTATGAAACACACAAGAGCCGTAGCCTTCTCTTCACTACCACCAACTCCACATTCAGCAGCTGAACACCACTGAAACCTCCTAGTTCTCCAGTGAATGGGGACAACTTACTGTGGAGCAGCAGGCAAGAGGAAGTGCCTTTTTCTTCCAGCACCTTACAGGGGACCTTCTGTCAGCACACTACACCAGAGCAACATAGGTTCACGAGACCCAGACCTTTCATTTGAACACTAATTTTATCTCATTCTCCACCTATTACACTAAAGGTAGTTTCACATGATTGAAGAACTGGCAAACCAGGGCTTGTAATATTTTTGTGCTATAAACTGGTTTAAAAAGATAAAAAAACTTCAGCCCCTGGTTCAAGTAAGTAATGCAAATCATTGTGTCATTACTGGACAGGATGAAGAGATGCCTTAAATATGTACAGCTGATTTCTTCAAAAAATGCACTCAAAAAACAGACTTTAAATATTGATTCTTCAAAGAGATTATCTTCTCCATGAATCTGTTTTGATGGCACTTGTATTTTTCATCAGGAAATGCTCTTCCTGAAGGTCACAGCTTGAAGCCAGAGTGAATGGCCACAATGCCTGAACCCAGGTTGCGATATTCCACCTTCAGGAAGCCCACATCTTCCATTAGCTCCTTCAGTTCCTCCTGAAATGCAGTAGTGGAGTTTTAAATGATCATATATGAATTCCTGACTTTCTTATCTGGGGGCAATAAAGTACTTTCTTACCTGGGTGAGAAAACACCTGATGCTTTCTACAAGGTACTGGTAAGCTTTCCAGTCACCAGCAATCACCTCACCCAACACAGGGATAACTTGGAAGCTATACAGATCATAGAGACTGTGAAAATAAATGTAGGTTAATGTAAATACTCTGTTCCCTACATGAGTCTGTGATTATTATAATTTCAAAACGTTTGAGCCTCTTAACCAAACACTAAGGCATCAAATTCAAGCTGCAAGGTAAGCAGGTGTACATTTGTGGTTAGGGCTGTCTCATTCTACTTTCAAGTAGGGCTACAAGAATTAGCTCTTCTCTCAACTCTTAGATATATCTGAATCACTACAAGGTACTTTTTCCCTTTACCTTAAGAATTTACTTAACCTGTTGTAATGGGTAGAAAGACATCTGTCCGTAAAAGATCACAAGGACAATTTAAACATCCAGGCCAGCTAACTGATGCAAGATGAAATGGACTGATCACTAAATAAACATGTATTCCAGAAGCTGCAAGTGGCTGCCTTAAATAGTACACTGTGGTATCAGGGTAAAAGGGCTATTTCCAACCCCCTTATGTCCAAATTTATAAAACAGGTTGAGGACCTTGTTGTAGGGTGCAGATTTTCTACTTGGAACTAAACTAGCCCTGACAAGGAGCATTCTTAAAGTTCCCTTAATCATTTTGCCTTCTAAAAGAATAGTTTGTTCTGATAACCATTGCCATTACCAAAGATCTCTTGGTGCTGGGATGGTTTTCTTCTAAACTAGAATTACTGAATTTTCTTCATGGGCAAGGTGGTTCTCTTGCCAAATTCAGCTTATTGCCCAAGAAAAAGTCTGTTTTCTCCATGTCACCAGAAGCATATTTAGAAGCCCCGATCATCAAAAGCACAATTACTACTAGAAGTTTGCTGGGTTTTTTTGGATGGGATGGCTAACAGTCTGTTCCAAGAGACTAGCAGGAACATCCTACAAACACTTTCATGCGACTAAGCACCATTAAATGGAACTGAGTAGGATTCTGAGCAGACCTGCTTAGGACTGTTCTCTAGATCAGATTTAAAAAGCATCTAAGCTTACTTTGTCTGAATGGCTTAGGGTCTGCATTATACTGGCCTACCAGAGTCCAGGTAAGTAGCCTCTTGTGAGTATTATGGTTCATTTGATGAGGGGAAGGGGAACCACATCTGTGTCTTAAGTAAAGCTAATCATCCAGTGAGCTCTACAAGGCTGTGAATTAGGCTTTGGTTTATAAACAGTTTATAATATGCTGCTGCTTGAAGGAAGGTACTATGGAGATAACGTTAGACTTTTGGTGTAACCAGGAGCCCACCCTGAGGTGGCACTGCTTTTATATATTCCAAAGGATCCAGAATACCCTGAAGAAAACAGTGAAGAAAAAGAGATTCCTTACTATTAATTTTGATTCTCCATGACTGCTGCAACCACTTTATTTTAAGGCTTCTTCCTTCCTTTGCTATGTTTGGCATTTCCCCCCCATAGTTAGAAGGGATCTGCTTTTCCAGTACAGTCAGGGAAGGCAGGGAGTCCCCACTCGGAGAAGTTCAGCCCCTGCTTCCTGACCCAAGGGAAATACAATAATTGATTGCAAGGAGTTTCCTTTTTTTTTTTTTTTTACTATGTGTTCTGTTTTGTTTTTAACTTTTCTGAACTTTTGGGAAGGGGCAAAACAGAAACTGCATTAAGTAAATAAATGGTATTTTGTAGGACCTCTACAACATTTTACTCTGTTGGGCAAACACTGTTTGCTCAAGGTGGGCAGCTGTATTAAGTCTGTAGTAGTAGAGCAAAAATTGAGTCCTTTACCACTGACAAATATTTCCAGGGTCTAAGCTTTCATGAGTCAAAGCTGTATCTGATGAGGTGAGCTTTGACTAAAGAAAGCTTATACCCTGGAAAATATTGCTGTTAAGGTGCCACTAGACCTGAATGTTATTCGTTCAAGGTAATGAAAGGTGAGAGGAAACATAATCCAACCTGGAAACCAGGGAGTTGTTGACATGACTAAATTCCAGACAGAGAAACCGCCCTCCTGGTTTCAAGACACGATAGGCCTCCTGTAGTGCCTAAAACAAGATAGACAAGCACAGAAGGATTGTTCTATAACAGCAATTCTTAACTGGGACCTGATGGAGGCTGCCTTTCCCCCAGGAGCATTTAGAATTTTAGGCAGCCTCTTGTAACAGCATCTAACAAGCCAGTGGAGGAGAGGGTTTTTTGGGAAGGGAGGAGGTTAATGATACTTATCCACTCGGAAGATAAAATCCCAGAATTCTCTTCAAGGCCCTTACAGAATGGCACACAGCAAACAGGAGTCAAACCAAGCAGGCCCATAGCTACAGTGGGGCATTTTGGGCCCCCGCCCCCTTATTAAAAGCCCTGCCCCACAAACAGCCATACCCAAAACTTTATTTTTGAGGAGAGACCCCCGCTTCCTGCTGCTAGCAGGGCTTGAGAGTACCGGGGCTTGCCTGCAGGTTTCCCTCTCCTTCCCACTGTGGAATTTGGGGGGGCGGGGGGGCATCATGGGATCCAGGGAAAGACAGCTCAGAGGGCCTTTAATTGCATGTTTCTCAAAGACTTGTGGGAATGCTTTTGAAAGACTCACCATGACACAGAGAGGACTCCATCAGGTTCTACAATGCCAGGACCACGGCCATACAGCCTGGAAAATCTACAACAACTAATTAACTATAATTTAACTGCCCTCTTAAAATTTAAATGCCCCCTTTATAAGCGATATGGACCTGGCATATAGGGTCCACTCTGCATACATGAAAAAAAAACAATCTACCTGGGGAGGTAGTGGTGAAATTAACCAAACGAAGTGCCAGAGATCAGATATTGAAAGCAACGTTGAGGACACCCCTGAAAATTGGGAACTCTACAATCAAGGTCTTAAAGGACATTCCATTTGAAGTTAGACAGAGAAGGAAGAGCTACAAGGAGCTGACTAATTTCTTACAATCAGGGCTCTTTTTGTAGCAGGGACTCCTTTGCATATTGGGCCACACACCCCTGATTTAGCCAATCCTCCAAGAGCTTACAGTCGCCCCTGTAAGAAGAGCTCCGTAAGCTCTTGAAGGATTGGCTACATTAGGGTGTGTGTCGCCTAATATGCAAAGGAGTTCCTGCTACAAAAAGAGCCCTGCTTACAATTAAATTCTGTACCCTATAGATGGGTATTCCCGAAGGAGTGCTGTTTAAATTTAAGGACAAAAGAGAAAAGATTGATTCCATTTTTAAGGCGCAAGAATTCCTGGAAAAACATGGTGAGGGCGGAAAGCGGGATCAGACGGACAAATCGAGTGGCGAAGAGGACTCAGGGTCCACAGACAGGGATTTGGGGTTGGAGCTAGGAGTAGCAGTACCAACTACTTATGATCTGAGAGTTAGGAAAGAGAAAGATAAAGCAAAATAGAGGCTGAAGGACTTTGAATGAAGTGCCTACTATTATAGCATTTGAATACCTGGTGTGTCTTTAAGAGAGCAATAATTAACTTGTTTATTTTCTTTTGCAGCCTTAGATGAACAGAACCACCAGCCACAGAAGATGCTAGATCTAAATATGTTAAATTGTATAACTATATGTTAAGCTTAAGAATAATCGCTCATATTTGGGGTTTCTAATGTAGTTTTGGGACTATCATTTTTTTACCTGTAGATTAGAGGTGTTTCCCCTTCCCCCTCTTGTTTCTTGTACTTTCTGTACTTCTTTTGTAGTATTTAGAAAAGCAATAAAAAAATCCCCTTTGGGGGGCCAAAAAAAAAATTAAATGTCCCCTCAACAAAAAAAAAAATTCCTGGCTATGGGCCTGAAACCAAGCATTAAAGAATTAGCTAACAGCTTCAGGCATGAGGGTCTTACTGAATTACCTATAAAAGATCAGCATAATGCAGGGCCCCCAAAACGTTTTGAGCCTGTAAGCACCTTTGGGAAACCTGATACAGGATGGTGGGTGCAACCACAAAATGGCTGCCACAGAAGGCAGAGCCAACCATACAATGTCAGGGAGTGTATGTATAACTAACACTAACTCTTCAATGTAACTGTTTTAGAGTAAAGATCCTCGTACTGTGCTGACAGCTGCTGCTAAAGCCACGTTTTTAGAAATCTGCACAGCCAGCCAGATCTCCAGTGGCCAATGTATGTGTATATAAAGAATATAATCTTTATTAATATTGTCTGCAGTGCTACTTTTATGTTAGTTTAAAAAAAATGTGTTGGTTAGCATTTGATGATGTGGTATAGCCGATGGGCTACAGAGGTTCTTAACCACTGCTATAAAACTTCACATGATTTCATTCTGAGCTCATAATATGAATGTTCTGGGGCAAATTTTAATCAGTTTACTATATCCTTGGGCTAGCTTTAAGAATCTCTGACTGGCATATACCTGCTGTCTTCACTGAGTATCAGAATGACTACCAGTTTTGTTTTTTTTAAGAAATTAAGAAATAAGAAAAGAATTTTTTTTTAAGAAATGGGCATGCAGGTTACCCTACAAGCAGAAGAAAACTTTGGTCTACCTGTTTTCCAAACTGTACATCTATCCATCTTCCTTCTTCATTTAATACAGCACTATCTATTACTGTCGTTTAGCAAGAGAAGCCCTAGTAGCAAAATAGAACCTCCAAGGTAAGAAACAATATACCTCTTCAGAGCACATGCTAGGAAAAACACAAGAACGCTAGCATCATCAAACTGCCAGGGGCATCTGTCTGAGAACTGCTGGAAACAAAATACTGAACTAGATGGACTTTGGTCTGATCCAGCAGTGCTCTTTTTGTTTCAGCCATTAGTATTCACACTCACCTGGTCAATATGAGTTACATTCCGAATACCAAAGGCAATTGTGTAAACGTCAAAACTGTCATTGTTGAAGGGCAGTTCTTCTGCATTCCCAAGCACCCAGGACAATCCTTTGAAAGAACATAGAAGAAACTGCTCAGTACCATATTCCCAAGTAATCACACAAAAGCCCTCCCAACAAAGACAGTTTTGTATGAATTGTCAGATACACTGGATCAGCTACTGGTTGTGGTGTATTCAATTGGATGGCATCATAAGAACATAAGAGAAGCCAATGTTGAATCAGGCCAATGGCCCATCTAGTCCAACACTCTGTCACACAGCGGCCAAAATATACCAGGTGCCATCAGGAGGTCCAGCAGTGGGGCCAGGACACTAGAAGTCCTCCCACTGCTGCCCCCTCCGGCACCAAGAATAGAGTGCATCACCTGCCCCAGACTGAGAGTTCCCATCTATACCCTGTGGCTAATAGCCACTGATGGACTTCTGCTCCATATGTTTATCTAATTCCCTCTTGAAACTGTCCATGCTTGTAGCTGCCACCACCTCCTGTGGCAGTGAATTCCATATGTTAATCACTCTTGCTTCTTGTTTCCAGCATGCCAAGAGTGCAGTCTGATATTAGCCACATCCTGTGCCCTGAAGCCTGCAAAGCATTCTTTTTACAGGATGCTGATGAAGCAGCCTTAAGAGCAGAGCCTGAGGCACCCCTCCCCCCTTTTATTTTTGCTTTGTAGCTTCCAGCATGATGAACAGTGTTGGAAAACATGAAAGCTTGCATACCATGTTGTATTTTTGATAGATCTTAATAAAAGGTATTACATGGCTTTTGTTTGCTTGGAGTTTGCTATGGACCAACAGGGCTACCCGCTTTTCAAGTCTTCTGTGAGACAAATCATAAGTCTCTGCACATGCCTGAAGGCAAGCTTCAAGAGATAATCCAAGCACCATGGCAGCCAGTGGCTGGCATCATCACCATTCACAAATCAAAATATTCCAGCTTTATGCCACCTTGAGCTTTGCTTACATCCTGTAAAGCTCTCCATAGAGTTACACCTTCTGATAATATTACTGTGCCTGCTTGAGTGCAGCAGTTCTCCAGGTCATCCCCTTGGTATTACTACCCTTAATAAACTTTATTTCTGATTTTATTCTTTCAAGGTTTGTAAAGCACTGCATCACTTTGTCAGTAGATCTCTTTTGCTGCAGTGAGGAGGGGGAATAAGATGAAATCACTTCCAACTCCTCCTATTGCTGAGGCGGCTAATGTATAAGAGCAAGTTGCCTGCTGGGACAAAAAGGAGGGGTGAGTTTGCTGCATTCCCCTTCTTTGCTGCAGCTTCCCACACTTTGCTGCATCCCACACTTTGTCCTGGAGGCTTCCATGATCCTCTGACTTTTCAGAGGTCTTAGGGGACTTCTGGAGGAAAGAGAAGGAAGGGAAAGGTCTACCTACGCAAGTGCCGGGAGCTTATTTCATAGGATCCAATCATACGGTGATGCACACACGTGGTCTGCCATTGTTCAAACCCCATTGCAGAAGTTATAGTCCATTACCTTCAGAATAGCCAAGGCGTTGTGATTTCTGCTTTCCAACCTTCAGCATCTCCTTGTTAATGTCACAGACCACCACATGGGAGCCCCCCAATGATTTATGCTCCTCTTCCTGGTAAAGTTTGGTAATTTCCTGCCATGATAAGTTCTGATGTTTTCTCAGCTTCTGTCGGACCTGATGCTCCCGCTGGGAACGAACATAATTGATAAATCGAAAGGCGATGTCACCTGCATTTGTTGTGAAAGGAAGATTCACAATGTAGGGTCTCCCCTGAAATTAAATGTTCAAGCATTTAAGGACACAGAATGGAAAGCTTGTTCACTTACCATGAATTTCCCTTCTCGGTGGTCCTAAGGCGGAACAGTCTTCACTAATGGGAGGAATTACTTCTCATCCTGAAGACTGCCCTACCCTGGACTACCAAAGAAGCACAGATCTAGACATGTGTTGTATTTGTTCATTTACTCATTTATTCATCCCAATTTACACCCTGCCCTATTCCAAAGATAAGAATGGGAAACAACTATCTAACTCAGAAATTACAGATTGTTCATAATGTTGCAATTTGGTTCAAACACATCATGTTCAGCTAATATTGTGGCAGTTCCACCGGATTCCAGTGAATTTTCAGTCTCGGTTCATGGCTATGGCTTTAATCTTCCTTCCCAAAATCATGAAAAATCCTGGATTAGGAAATTCCATGGCTATCACAACTCCTTCAGCTTTAGATTCTACAAATGGAAGTTAGTGTTCCTCACACTCTTCATTTGATCTACAAACTAATTCAACTAACCTTAACATAGTTGGCTCCCAGTTGTGACTGCATTCTTCCTTGCTTCTTATAATCTGTTCATTCATATACCATCAAATAAACCACTCAATGTAATAAAAATATCTTATCCTAACAAACACTGGAATGCAAGATTTTCTAATGTGTCAGATCTTTTAAACTGGGATAGTCTATACAGCATATTTATAGAGTTGCATATACAACTTACACTTAAGTTTCAAGCTAAGAACCAATGCTCATTAATAAGCCTAGAATTGTTTTAGGCTTACCTGTCCCTCCAGCAACATCAAGCAACTGGGTTCCTGGGCATGGGTTCATTTGGTGCAAGAAGACATCCTTCCAGATTCGATGGATACCCAGACTCATTGAATCATTCATTATATCATACTTCTTAGCCACATTTTCAAAGAGCTGGTAAACTGAAATGAATTTTTTTCAAATGATAAAGTGGTAAACAAGACAACTCCCACTCTCATCTAACATACTGGTTACATTGGATCCCATTTATCTTTTCCGCTAGTAAGAGGTTCTATGGATCCAACAGGGGCAATTTCAACTACTTTTTCAATGCAGCTGCCGATTTTGCATGCGGTCCACGTAGGACCCAGACACTCTGGCACAGTGGCTTCCGGGAATGGCAGGAAATATCTACACATGCCAGTACCTTCCAATTGTGCTGCATACAATCCAACATACTGCTCACACTGCTAAATACAAAGAAAGCACAGCTCTTCCCCTCACATGAAAACATTCACTCGGTAAGAAGCCTGCCATAGTCTTCCAGCATCTCACTTGCATTTGAGATCACTAAAACCACATTTGCTGTGAAATTTTTGGCCCAGCTCCTCAGTCCTCATTCTTTACTGAAACAAAGCCTACATATCATGATTGCAGTTGACCATATTCTTCTCTTAACCTCAGTTCTGTATTTATCCTTCCTCTACTGTCAGACATTTATTTACGTATTTATTTATTTCATTTATACTCTACTTTTCTCTCCAATGGGAACCCTAAGTTACAGCATTCTCCTCTCCTCTATTTTATCCTCACACCAACCCTGTGAGGTAGGTTTGGTTGAGAATGTGTGACTGGCCCAAGGTCACCCAGCAAACTTCCATTCCACAATGGTGATTCTAACCTGGGCCTCCCAGATCCAGTTCCAGCACTCTATCTCCTTAGGTCAAGAGCCTCAGCTCCACAAAATACCAGTAACATCTTGACCAGCAGGCACCCAGCAGGCATCTAAAGAACCACTTTTCCTAGCTTGGACTGGGCAATACTCCCTCTAAGAAGTCTTGTGAGCAAAAATTCTACTTTCTGAGCTACTGGCATTAAAGTTAGATCAAAATGGGCAGCCCTGTTGGTCTGAAGTAATACAACAAAGTTACAGTCCAATGAAACCTTTTAGACCAACAGATCACAAATTAGGAAACACCAATCTCAAGTTCTAACATATTTATTACCTATCTTGTGTGTGTCCATCCCTGCACTTGAACTGAAACAGATGATAACCAGAAACCCAGCTTGTCATTCTTTTGATCTGTTAAAAAATATTTTCAATATTTTGCAGGCTAATTTAACAAGTCACCCCTATATATGTACAACTACAATATGTAATTCAGTTTCACTGTCTGACAAACTGTGCATGAAAGCTCACATCTTGAATAAAAATTCGTTGGTCTTAAAGTTGCCATTGGACTCTTAACTTTGTAGCATTAAAGTTGTGAGTGAGCGATTTGGCTACTGCATAAATTCATAAATTAGTTTGCTCTGGAGCCATCCTTCCTTGCTAAGACAAAAATATGTGAGCCGGAGGCTAAAGAACTGTGAGCTACCTCACACTAATTCAGCTTAGGGGGGACACTGATCACAGCCCAGCTCTCTCTCACCCTTCTCTCCTTTCTCCTCCTCAGACACAGTCTGAAACCCAAAGTGCGTCCTCGCGCCAGCTGCCGCGCCCCCCCCTCCACTGCACAGCCGGCGCCCCCACCCAAGCAGCAGCCGGTAGTCCCGGCAACCCCGCAGAACCCAGCAAGAAGCGACAGTCATGGAGGCGGCCATCTTGATTCATGCTGCATCATTGACGCTCTCTCCTGACAGGGTGGAACACCACATGCGCAGTTATCTCGGTTTGCTCGAGATAGCGGCGTCCCGATAACGGGATACTTTACAGGGGTACTCCGTCTGCTGACATATTTGCGGAAGCGGTATTGGCCAGTTAGTTCCGTTTGAGCTCACAGCCTTCCCACTCTTTCTGAATCAAAAGTGTGCTGGAGAGAGCGCATGTCTTACAATGCTACCTGTTAAATGGCAAATTATTACCATGCCGATTCCTCAGGTTAGGGTTTATTATTATTATTATTGTTATTGTTATTATTAATTGGATATCTCTATTGAACTCAGAGGGGTTTACTTCCAGACAAATACGTCTCGGATGGCGATACACAGCTGCAATTCTAAGCACGGTTACTTAGAAGTAAGCTCCACTGAATTAATTCTGAGTAAAGAGACCATATGACTATGGAAAAGTCTTTGGACGGCGCTGGCTCTTCGGCTTGGAAAAGGAGATGAGCTCCGCCCCCTAGAGTAGGATTCGACTGGCTTTCGAGCAAGGGAAACATTTACCTTTTTTTACCTTTCAAGATGTAAAATATCCGGAAATTTTTAAACCCCGGGAAAAAACCCAGAAATTTTGGGGGAAATTGAAGGTATATGCAACACTCACTGTCCTATCAGATTTAACTACATAATATGCGTCATTTATAACCTAGTAAGTATATAAAATGCTTAGTATTTTGCATATGTAGTATGGAATTTAAAAGTATAAATACATTTTCTATATGCAAGTATATCCAATACTTGAGAGAGTTGTAAACTGCCGAGCCCTACGCTACTATAACATATGCATGTTTAATTTTTGCCATATGAGAGTGTGGTAGGTACATGAGTGATTTATTTAGCTTCAGGCTTTATTGATAATTTCTTTTTGATCATAAACCTGTGTAACGTCTGTTTTGCTAAAGGCTGGACAAAAAGTTGCTTGCATGGCAAAACATTTCTCTGAGAACGCCTCGCTACATAGCTATTTATCACATCTCATAGCAGGGAGATCTGGTGTCAAAGTAACAAGGTTGAGACAACATTCTGTAGGGAGAGGTGAGACTGAGGTTTGTAATTTCCAGTCAGGAGACTTGGAAGATTCTCTGTCTATTGTGCTCTGCAAAAGGCAGGTGTCATCATGTACACTATGGGATCCGCAATAGCCAATTAATATTTTGCTTGTAAAACGACAATAACCAATCACTGCTTTAACTTTGCTTTGTATAAATACTTCTGCCTTCCAGCAGAAAGGCAGTGAGAACTCTGAGATGCTGGTTGTGTTCTCTCTTATCTGTGCAGATAATAAAAAGTACTTAAAATCTCCTCACTGATTAAGACTCCCATTTCTTTCTGGAGCATAT
Source organism: Gekko gecko (assembly GCA_029375565.1). Taxonomy (NCBI): domain Eukaryota; kingdom Metazoa; phylum Chordata; class Lepidosauria; order Squamata; family Gekkonidae; genus Gekko; species Gekko gecko. The sequence continues at coordinate 49,450,615 of JAPDNY010000012.1, read as the reverse complement.
TTGGCTTAGCTTTAGAAAGAGACACTTGTTTAAGCGTAACAAGAGGTAGAGAAAATAAAAGTTGAAAGCCAAAAACAAATTCTGCTTTAAACAAAAGAAAGTGCATTATTTGGACAGAACCTCTTGAAGTCACAATAGGTATGACTACCAGGATATTTGGAGATTAAGCGAAACTTTATAGCATTAAAAATACTGAACTCCTAAATAATGTATTGCCATTAAACATTATTAGTGCCAAAATTACTTACATTTATACAAAAAAAAGATTTTGTTATATGTGGCTACAGTATAAGAGGGGTTTTTTTGGGGGGTAGTGCTCCCTAAAATTCCCCAATTTTTCCGTGGGCTGGGGAACTGGGAAAGTCCATAGACATTTTTGGGTGGTGTAAGTGTGAAAACCTTTGCCTTAAGAAGTTCTTTGGTGGTGGTGGAAAGTGCCATCATGTCACAGCTGATTTATGGCGACCCTATGGGGTTTTCATCATATCAATATGTAATAAGATCAGCGCAATAAGAATCAGATAATAAAACAAGCCAAGTAATAACAGTGCCATACTAGAAAAAGACAACTGCCAAAGATGGATAATCAGGCTAACAGACACAGTTAAGCATGCACAAATTATGTGCAGTGTGAATATAAAGTCCTTTGTCAGAACTCGAGAGGTCTGCCTGAAAGTTTGCAAGAATGTGGTGTCTAGAAGTATGAATCATGAAGCCCAAAATTAAAATATTACCTCTGCCACGAACTTAGGTGACCATAGGTAAATTGCTCACAGTGTACTGTGTAATCATATCCAGAGTTACTCCAGTCTATAATTTCTGTAGGCTCTTAGACTGGAGTAACTCTGCAGGGGAAGTCTCGGTCGGCCACCTGCCAGGTAGGGAAAATAATCCTGACCTTCCTAACAGAACTATTGTACCCGCCTGGAGTCTCAGTGATGAAGATGGTGGACTGTAAATAGTGTAAGCCAATAAATAATGTGCGTGCAGCGCCTTCAAAACAGAACGCGCTATATAAATACAACGTTATTATAGCAGAGAAGTTCAAAAGAAGGAAGATTCTCCTCCACAACCGTTGGTTTACACCTCGAAACAAGTACAGTATGTAACTACAGCTCCCATGGGGCCATGTGGCAGCTCTACAAAAGAAAAGGGAATGGCGGAGGAACCACTTCGGTTTGACCCTCCTATAACATTGCCATTTATATCTGCAGCTGTAGAAATATTCTATGTTTACATCAAAGCAGAGGCGAGCCTTGCTACAAAGTATGTTGGGAACTGTAGTTTTCTCCGGCTCATAATCCGTCCAACCCAGAAGGAAAAGCACAACAACACCCGGCATGCAGTGAGGGCAAGGTTGGCCCCGCCTCTCCCGAGTCCTTGTAGAAATAGACTCATCCGGGTCTTTTTTGGGGCACTGCTGTCGGCGATTCGTCGCCATTACAGGGCTGCGGTGTACTGAGGCGTCGGCAGTTGTATTGAGGCGGCCCGAGGGAGGGGTCCCTTGGGCGGCACTTCTGCTCCGAGCCCGTTTAGGCCGGGGTCAACGCCGGGCCGGCCTGGTCCTGCGGGGCTCCCTCGTCCCCCCCCTCGCTGTTCCTCGGTCCCGGGGCCCCGCAGGCCCGGCCGCGCTCGGCGGCAGGCGAGGCTGTAACTGGACGGGTGAGGCCTTTTTCTTCCTCTTGTCAGGGTGAAGCTATAAGGAAGATGTCGCCATGAAGGTGGCCGAGACTCCTGAGCTGCGCCGACCCCGCTGCCGGGCCATGAGCCTGGGCTTTGGCCTCAGCCACTGCCGCCGCCGCCTCCTTTCGCCCTCCCGCAGCAGTAGCGCCCCCGCGGCGCCCGTGGATGCTCCGGCGTTCCCCCGTACAAGCAACAGCATCGCCTCTCACCGACGACGGGATGGACAAGAGCAACCCCTGCGGCTCCAACCTCGGCCCCGGTTCTTCGGCGGCAGGAGGCAAAGGGCAGCAGCCCCGCTCTAACTCGGCCGGACCGGCCGGGGGAGAGTCCAAGCCCAAAGGCGGTAAGCGATTGGAGAGCCTACCCGCTTTTGCAAGAGGTGTTACGGAATGGAGCAAAGTCGAAGGAAACAGTTTCCTCATATAACTAAGTGAAATCATACCCCTCCCCTCGAAGTCTCCGACGGCTTCTTGCTTGGCCATGTAGTTTTAAATAGGATTAGACATCTCGAGGAAGGAGGTGTTTAAAAGGGCTTAGACAGATTCATGGAGGACAGGTCCATCAGTGACTGCTAGCCATGGTAACTAAAGGGAACCTTCACATTCAGAGGCAGTAGACCTCTGAAAACCAGTCTCAGGAGGCAACATCAAGGAAAGTCTTGGTCTCTTTCTGCTGTTTGTTGGCCCTCCAGGGTAGCTGGTTGACCACGGTGTAAACCAAGATGCTGAACTATGTGGACCACTGATCTGATCCAGCAGGACTTTTCTTGTATTGTTTGCTCATTATATGCTTGTGCTGGCTATGGACAGTGTGCCTGTGGCAGGCAGCCCTGACACTCCTGAGGAGACACTTTGCATGTAAGCTAGAATTGTAACTCAAGTAGATGCTGCGTAGTTGGATAATTATGCTGAATAATAACATGGATGGTGCTACTGCAGCAAGTATGTTAGTGATAGGAGGCTTTGGGTGGAGCAAGTGCTGCTTTTAGTTTCTAAGGGATGTGAGTGAGAGCACTATGTTCTAATCTGTGCAAATGATTGGGGGAAGGGTGATGATTTTTGATGGTCTGGAATTTGTCATGGCTGTGAAAGCTTTACCTACAATTTTTTGGGGGGTGGGAATTTTAAGTTACATAAAGCATGCAATATGGATTGTAAAGGAACCTAATAACATCCTCCATGTTACTTGCTTTACTTAATGTCAGTTCAAGGAAGTATTCTTGGTATAAAAATGGAGTGTATTTAATCATGAGATCCTTCTGTTTTAGACTTAATAGTAGCTTCTGGCATCTGTCTAGAAGGATTAGTCTCTCTTTATTGGCCAAGGGAAGTGTGATATTAAACATATTGATGCTTCCACAACAGACAGCTGAAATGTGGTACACACAGTATCTGGATTTCTTGTCTGTTATTCTGAAAATGGGGTCTGATGATGGTAACATGGCTTAAAATCTCTTAAAAGTAAGCAGGAGCCCTTCTTTGATGAAACAGAAAGATCTAAAGGAATTTCTGCATGGTTTAAGTGTCTTCACATGAAAGTTATTGGGACATCAGGTGTCATGAGGATTGTACCTATGCTGACAGAATACAGACTTAATGTGATTGCATGTTGAAAAGAGACAATAAATATAAGCAATGCTTCTTTGGCAAACAAGTAAAAGGGAATTAGAGGGGGCACTTGAGGCTCATGTTTCCTTTGTATTGTAACTGCTATGGCGTTTTTTTGCCCCAGTTGTTAGACTTGTATCAGCCAAATAGAAGGGAGCCATATAGTCAGTAACACCATACTATAATGGTTGCAGAAATTAATTTTATTTATAAATGTCCTAGCATATGTTGAGCTGGCTGCTGTTAGAGAGGTCTGTACATAAATAAGCAAAGTGTGAGACGATAGCATAATTGCTAGAGTGCATTCTAGCTGTACCATTTATTCCTTTTGTAATTCTTCAAGCTGTATGCTGTATGCTTCTTGGCACAAAAAAATTCCCAAATTACCCAACTTCTTGGTTTCTGTGGTATTTTAAAGATTTCTGAAATAGGCATTGCTTTTTATTGACAATCTAAATTTGTATTAATTGTAAATATGTACCTTTTTACATTGTTTTAGATGGAAAAAATGCAAGTGGATCCAGGCAGCGCTATAATCGTAAGCGAGAAACTTCATATCCAAAAAATGAGAGCTTTTCCAGCCAGCCCCGTCGCTCCACTTCACAGAAAAGCAAAGCTTTTAATAAGATGCCCCCTCAGAGGGGAGGACATGGCAGTGGTTGCAAACCTTTTAGTGCTTCTTTTAATGGTGGAAGACGAGAAGAGGTGAGACTCTGTCCTGCTTGGACAGCCAGTTTTCTTCAGACAAAATGATTGGGTTGGATCTAGCCATTATTGTCTCACCATTCCCCTCACTACAGTCCCTGTCTCCCATGGCTTTTGTCTGTGCAGGTCGCATGATCACCAGTGTAGCCTTTTTTGGTGCCCCTCTCCTTTTCACCCATGAAAAAACTGGTTGGATCAAACCTGTCTCTTGTCTATGCTCCTTCTTATGGGATATATTTCTCTTCTGCTGCTGCATTAATAAATGTGCAAAGTATATTCTTGGTTTATTCAGATAGCTTTGAAATAACTGGACATGCTCTCTTATTGTAATTCCTTTCTGCAGCTAACTATGGGGCTGAGGGTCTGAGTGCTGTTAGTGGTAGACAATAGCCCATCACGGTAAAATCAGTTGCCATTGATATCTCTTGTAAGGTAACACCAAACTAGTAAAGCTGCCTCCTGAGTTATCTGCTTACTATAGCCCTCTTGGCAATCTCACAGGCCTTAAATTACAGTAAATTTCTGGGTTTTGAATAATCTGATATATAAAATGCTGCAGTTTGTTGCTAGCCTTAATCTCATTCAGCTTTGCCATGCACCTGTTGCTTTCAGTCTTTCCCTACTTAGTTGATAAGTCTTCATTCTCTAGATTATCACATCTGTTGCCTTTGTTGTAGCTTTTGAGTTCTTGACATGTTGGAATTGTTGACCAGAATAGCAACCCAACTTGCTCTTCGGGATATAGGCATCCTATTTAGCAACTTCATCCCCAGAAAATTATGCAGTGGGAAGACCAAATGAGTACTCTCGTCATATTTAAATGCATTGTTTGAGAACAATGGATAGGAAGGCCTGACTCTGCTAAAGATTGGAGATGGAGTCCATGCTCTCCAGTAGAGAACCTAATCTCTAATCATTAGATAAGTGGACTATAAATGGAAATACTTGGATTAACGTCCTCACTTAACTGTGTAACTCATTGGGTAAACTCTGGCTTAGCCTACTTCACAGGGTTGTTATGAGGATAGAGTAGAAGAGAATCATTTATGCCAGTCTGAAATCCTTGGAAGAAGAGCAGGATAAAAAACATGGTGTACATGCAGAAGGGAGAATTCCACCAGTGTGCACGCCTTAGTGTTCTCACTCAAGTTGATGGAATTACAACTTTTCAAGTGCCCACCAAACTCTTGAAAACCCTGCCGCTGCATCTGTGCCATCCAGGTTTAGTTGTATTTAAAAATGCAAGGAAAGTATAATTGTCTTTACCTAAAAAAGTAGTTGATCCTCATGCTAATCATTAATAGATTTTAAACTTCCAGAAATTTTGAAGCCATGGGTGGAGGTTAGAAGTTTTGAGAAAATTGAAATATCATCCCAAGCTACTTTTACCGATTTAGCATAAAATGCATAATTTATAACTTAATACATTGTACCATTTAACTATTTGTACCACTTCATTTTGTATAAGAAAAACAGCGAGTATACTCAAGTACTTGAGAAAGTGTTGTAAATTGCTTCACCATGTGCTGCCATAACACATGTCTTAATACTTGTCATCTAAGAGGTAGGAAAAAATAAAAGTTGAAGGTGGAAAACATTACAGAACGCTCCCATACAGTCACAATAGTTAGGACTGCCAGTGTATTTGGATATTAAGTTAAAACGCTGTAGTGTAGTAGTGTATTATTCTTAAATACATTATAGCATCTATTAAAAGCCAGTGTAGTGGTTAGAGAGTTGGGCTACAATCTGGGAGACCCAGGTTTGACTACCCTCTCTGCTATGGAAACTTAACTGAGTGACCTTTGTCCAGTCTCACTCTCTTAGCCTAACCTACCTCACAGAGTTGTTGCAAGGATAAAGTGAAGACGAGTTTTGAGTTTCCATTAGGAAGAAAGGCAAGATGTAAGTGAAGGAAATAAACATTGCTAAAATTGTATAGGCAAAAGAATGATTGCCCAGTGCTGGACATTGTCTTGTATTAAAATTAAATATAGATTTTGATAAAACCTTGCTTTCATTTCATTCATTCCAAAAATAGGGGAAAAGTCATAAGGTGTTTTTTTTAGTGCTCCCCCAAACTTAGAGGCCATAGGCAAGGAAAATTGGAAACGTTCTCATACTTTTTTGTACTGTATAGTTGGAAAGAGTGTAATGCTTTTAAGACAAGATTTCCCCCTCTTACTTAAAGAGAAAGTACTTCATAGGAATTTTATTTCGGAGTTCCCTAAAATTTTCCAATTTTTCTGTAACAGAAATGGGGGGGGGTCTGGGGGGCGTATGTTTTTCCATATTGTCCACATACACATAGCCCCCTTGGACTTCATGTATCTAATTATGAACATAGGAAAACCAGGATCTCACACAGTAGAGGTCTCTCCAGATTGCAGAGAAGTGTGACTTTGTAAATAAACAAGAAGAAAAAGATCAACAAATTTTTAGTATGAGAACTCAATATGTTCCAGGAGGCATAGAATTTTGAGAGCAGTTGAAAATTGATTAAAGGAGAAAGGTGGGGTGATCAAGCCCTTCAGTGTTTGCTGAATTGGGGGGGGGGGGCAGAAAACAAGCTCCCATTTTGTTCAGAAACAACTAGGTGGATGGTTTCCTATGATAAAGGAGGAGACTAAAACATAAAGGAACTCTAGGATAAAGCAGTACATTCCAACCAGCCCCCTCTACAAAAACCTGTTATAGTTGCATGCTACAAGAGAGGCCCTACTTGGGGCCATGCTCCGTCTAAACATAAGCATTGTATTTAGCACTTTTAAAAATAAATATGTGTTAGAAACTTGCTGTGTATGCTGTTTGTTGTATAAGGGCTGTTCATAGCAGACTGTATGTGCTTGGATTTAGAAGTATTTAAATATCTTGATTTCTGTATTTTAAATGAGTCCACCTTGGTACAATATATTTTAGTCTCCAATATTTAGTTTACTAAACTTGAGAAGCAACTCCAATTTTGTACATAAAATTTTGTTACAGTAGCAAATACATGTTGGACTTATCTTCTTGATTTGTGCTTTCTATATGTTAGTGCAGCCAAAAAGGGCATTTATGTGGCATTGCTTTGTTTGATTTGTGGGTGCATTTAAATTATCCCGTCCTTTTTTTTTTTTTTTTAAGGTAGCAGAGGCTCAACGGGCAGAGTTTAGCCCTGCCCAGTTTTCTGGTCCTAAGAAGATTAGTCTGAACCACTTACTGAATTTTACCTTTGAACCCCGTGGCCAAGCAAGCCACTTTGATGGAAGTAGCCGGGGCGGCTGGGGGAGAAGGAACAAGTGGGAGAACAAACCTTTTAACAAGGAGCTCTTTCTGCAGGCCAAGTAAGTGAGGGATGCTCGTGGCTTTACTGAAAGTAATCTACACCTATCTAAGGCTGCTTTCACATGGCAAGGATTCTTTGTGTTATTTTCACTGCTGCTGCAAATGCAGAGCGTGTACCAGTAGAGCTTCCACATGGGAGTTTTCTGCACACTTTTCTCCATCAGACCCTTGTAGCTGCCATGCTCTCTTCATTTTTCCCCACCACAACACTGGAAGCTTTTTACAAAAGCTTATTACCATAGTGCTGTAGAGCTATAGGTGCTTATTCAAGATCTTTCTATAGAAATACTGAATTTCAGGTCTAATCTATCTGAGTACAGTGGAACTTTTATGAAGTTGATTCTGCTAAGAAGCCTTTGAAGCCAGAAAGCCCTTGAGTTTCATCAGTGTACACTTCTTGGTTGGATACTCAGGATTTCTATCTGATTCAGATAGAAAAAGAGCTTCATCTAAAACTAAATAAATGCTTCAGCAGCATTTTTGTAATCATGGGAATACATACTAACATTTCTAACCAAAATTAGGGCACATTGTATAGTAAGCTAATGGAGGCATTTTCAGTATTGCCTCCCCTGGATTGCCATTAAATACATGATTAAATTGCTAACAATTAGTGGATTGGTTTCCTGCGAGAGATTGATTTGTGTAGCAGCATGATTATCCTTTCATTTAATCTTGTAGCAGATAATATCCCAGCCATTACTAGTTGGGCATTGCTTGTAATCCTGAAAATCTGTATTTTTGGATCCCATTCTGTATGGCATCGAGTTATAATCTGTTATGTACATTCCTTCCAGCTGCCAGTTTGTGGTGTGTGATGATCAGGACTACACAATTCACTTCACTGACCCAGATACCTTGGTCAATTGGGACTTCGTTGAACAAGTGGTCAGTAGCAATAGATTTGTCTCTCCCTGTGACTATATGTGAATTAGAACATTGACAATCTTCTAAACCTGTTACTTGCTGAACTTAAACTTCGTTAAATAGCAGTCTGGAATACAACTGTCTTGGGTGGCAAGCTTTGGAAATGTGTTACAGAAGTAAGAGATTAGACAACCTCAGTTCTGTGTAAACTCTCAAGTTGGAAAGAGTAATTTGGCAAAGATCTCTTGGCCAGCCTTTAGAACATGAGACCATAAATTGATTTGTTCCAACTGTATTTCAATATGGTGCGCTATTTAAAACTCAGTTGAATTTTAAGGGAACATTGAAAGGGGGAATTGAATTTATTTCTTTATCAGAACTGTTACTTACTAGCAGTTTTCTTTTCCTCTGGATGTATTCTCTTTTATCAATATATATGGGGAAAATTTCTCTGTTAGACAAAATACAGGCATAGGGCAGGGGTGTCCTTCTAGAATCTGAAGGAATAGTCACTTTACATCTACCAAAATAAATGTTGTTCCTTGAATGGAAAAGTATTTGTATAGGTGCACTGTAGCTTAGTAAACTAGATTCTTTTGTGCTTTTCCAGCGAATCTGCAGCCATGAAGTACCCTCCTGTCCAATATGCCTCTACCCACCTGCTGCAGCTAAGATCACCCGCTGTGGGCACATCTTCTGCTGGCCATGTATCTTGCACTATCTCTCTTTGAGTGAGAAGACTTGGAGTAAGTGCCCCATCTGTTACGGCTCTATTCACAAGAAGGACCTCAAGAGGTAAAAGAGGTTCTCTGAACATATTTTTTAATTATTGATGGAATTATCTTTTGCTCATCACTTCCCCCCTTTTTTTTCCTCAGTGTGGTTGCTCTGGAAACTCGCCAGTATGCAGTTGGTGATACAATTACAATGCAGCTGATGCAGCGGGAGAAGGGAGCCCTGATGGCATTGCCAAAGTCAAGGGTGGTGCTGAATGTGGAGCAGCCTATTCACCTGGGAGGTGAGTCCTCTCTAAGGTTAATTCTTGGAACCATTGCTATCTCAATTATTTGAGTCTGATATTTGTGTTGGGATGTCATGGATGCTTTACCACAGTGGTTGCCAACTTTTTAAGTATGAGGATCTCTTTTTAACATAAAAAAAATATTGTGGACCCCATGTGGTAATAGTTGTACTACTAGTATCCATTGAGAAAATACATAATGACAAAAAGCTACTATAAATTCAAGAATGGTTTTAAATGAATGTGTATTTTATTAATCACAACATCTACATACATTTGGAAAAAAATAGTATGCAGTAGCCAAATCGCTCACTCTCAACTTTAATGCCGGTAGCTCACAAAGTAGAATTTTTGCTCACAAGAACCCACAGCTTAGAGGGAACATTGGTGGGAACCCACCCAAGCTGGATGGATTGGTGTACCCCCAATAGTCCCTATCCTACATGTTAGAAAACACTGCTTTATGAGACAGCCATGTGTATGTAGCCATGCATCATTAAGATGTGAATTGGAGCTGGATAGATCTGACCGTGTGTCACAAACTACCGGGAAGTTCTCCTGTTCAAGTCCTGTTGATAAGAGAAGCTGTACAAAAGTATCTGCTTTGACTATGGCTCCTTGGAAAAGCCCTCCATAAGAGCCGTGGCAGAGCTGATACTGTGCTAATGCTAGTATGTAAAAACCTGTTGGATGTAGAGAGATGCCCTCTTAAATACAATATGAGATTGAGTACAATTTACTTGTTTCAGCTGTCTGATCAATATGTATAAATACTTGTAGACTTGCTTCTTACTATAGATCCTAATGTATATTAAGAATTTCTTATCGGAAGGAACAAGACTTCTTTCAACCCCATCTACAAGCAGGCTTTGAGTTTTTTGTAAGAGTAGCAGAGTATGTCACAGAGTGCTGACTTCTAAGTGTCCAGGGTTAGGTGATCATGGTTTTTTACCCCAATGTGTTCTCTCTTCACGTAGATAAGCAACACAGTCAATATTCAAAGCTCCTTCTAGCTTCCAAGGCTCAAGTGCTGCAGGAGGTAACTGCAGAGGAGAAGGTGGCCCTCCTACAGCAGTATGAGGAGGACAAGCACACACCTGAAGCATGTTTCATCGAAGCAGCCATCCAAGAGCTGAAGGCAAGAGCCCTTTAATTATTACTTAATGTGCTGTTGTTGTTAGCTCTGTTTTATAGCATACCTATTAATATAGGTATTTTGAGCTGTTTCTTTATATTATCTTTGCTAAAGATTGAAAATATTCCCCTATTCTGAGGAAGATCGGGGAGAACCACAAATACTACTAAAGTGATGTCTTAAACGAATAGGAGTGGATTTTCTGTTTACTCTGTGTTTTCACAGTTTACTCTGCAAGTTTACTCTGTGTTTTCAGGCTTGTATTTCATCCTCGGCAACAGCTCTGTAGCAATACATTAACTTAGCTTGGAAAGAAGTAATAATCAGTTTAGTATCACTACTGCCTGTGCCTATTTCTGGATCCTCTGCTTAGCTTCAGGGCTTGGAACTGGTGCATGAGGTATTCATGGACAAAATACAGTTGAGGGCTCCATAGCAACCAGAAGCAACACATTTGAAGCCAAGTAAATTTGCATTTTAAAATCTGAGTTTCATATAGTGTTCTGTGGCCAAGTTTAAAGTTCTGCTGGAACATCTGCCTACATTTGTGGAAGCTTGAGTCAAAACAAAATTGTTTCAAAGACGTACTTTGCTTTTGATGTATAATCAAAATAATAATGTATGGACCAGAGACACAAAACTTTTGTTTAAGCTTAGATAGTGTTGGGTCCCTGTAGCCACTGATGAATGTAGTATGTCCTTACAGAAAGTTGATGGAAAGGTGAAATTCACCTTTTGCCATACATCTCTCATAACCGTTAGACGAGTAAAAGACTGAACATTTTTCCTTAAATCATGATATAGGATCGAGAGGATTCCTTGGTCTCTGGCAGAAATAGAGATGATGATGTTGCAGAGACCACAGCAGCAGTGGAAGAATTAGTCCTGATGGACTCCTCTGACAAAGAAGCAACAGGGGCCCTAGAGAGAAAGGTGAGAGCTTGTGTGCTCTTGTAACACTTTTCCTGCTCAGTTTCTGTTGTTGTTAGCCGTTCAGTCATGTCCGACTCTTGGTGATTCTGTGGGCCAGCTCTCTCCATGTTTTCTGATCTTGTACTATTTCTTTGAGTTGTTCCATGCTCAGGCTGGTGTCAACTTTTATGGTGTTTAGCCACTGTGTTCATTGGCAGCCAGGCTCCCTTTTGCTGCTATTCAATCCAAGCATAATTGTTTTTTCTAGTGAGTTCTTCTGCATGACATGGCCAAAATAAGTCAGTTTTGTTATTTTTTCCCCTTCTGGTGGCATGTCTGGTTTTATGTGCTCCAATACTTGTTTGTTTGTCACCTTTGCTGTCCAAGGAATGCACAGGAGCCTTCTCCAGCACCACAGCTCAAATGAGTTGATTTTCCTCCTGTCTTTCTTCTTCATGGTCCAGCTTTCGCAGCCATAGGTTGCTATGGGGAACACAATAACACAGACTAATCTGCATTTGGTTGCTAGGCTGATGTCCTTGCTATTCCTTATTCAATTCATGCTCATCATTGCTATGCGACCTAGTGTGATTTGATGTTTTATTTCTGGACTACATTTGCTGTTTTGGTTGATCTGTGAACCTAAGAAAGTCAGTTCTTCCACACATTTGATCTCTTCATTGTCAACTGTTACTTTGACATTTATGTTCTTCTTGGTGGTCATGAAATTGGTCTTTTTGATGTTTAGACAGAGGCCAAACTTCTCATTTTCTTCAAATTCAAAACACTTCTAATGGTGCTAAGGGAACATCTCTGGGGTACATTGGGCTTGCCATTTCCTGGAGAGTCTAGTAAAATCTCATTAGGGTTTGTGGAAGTGCCACTTTGACACATGACAGGAGTATAGTGGCAGCTGGTTCTTACAGCTTGTTTGGGTGGGTGGAAGAAAATGGATGTTACAACTTCTTTCTTCTATAACAGTGTGTTCTAGAGTATCGTTCTGCTTTTGATGAAGAGGTCCTGGAACCTCCTCCTGAGGATCCTGCCAGTGCTATCCTGCCCCCCTCTGAGACTAAGGAGGAGGCAGTGGTGGATGATACTGAAGATCCTGTGGACACAGCAGGCCCAAATGAACCGGGTGAGGCTGGTGTGCCTGAAGCTGCCTGTGAGGAATCGCAGTTGCCTTCAGTGTCCAGCAGTGGGCGCCCAAGTAGTTCTCCATGCTACTATTTTTACCAAGGTTAGTGCAGCACTTAAAGGTTTCTCAGAAAGTGAACGTTGTCTCACCAATAAAAGCCAACTGCATCCTAGTGGAGGGTCGACTTTTATTTAGTAATTGGTGGGAGAGGTTAACGATACTTAGGTAACACATTGTAGCACAAGCAGCTCTGCTAAGGCCCTGGTCCTCAAACTAAAGAGCTGGCACACCCAGGAATGAAGCAAAAAAATGCCAGAAGCCTCTTAGGGGCAGGCTTATGGCTATGTCAGTGGGACTTACAGAAGTTGGATGTGGCTTTGTGCCTTTCAGGCTGCCATCTGACCTTGTCTATGCACACAGAATGTTGGGTCCCAAAGGTGAACTGCAGGCTGCAGACCTAAAGAAAATAGGTGATAGTTTAGTACTCTGATGCCTGACACAAGGGAAATCGGATTTTTTTCTGTACTATGTTGAACATGAGGATGTAGCCTTGCAGTAAAGGACATCTTTTGGGGAGATCCATGTTTCCACTGCAGTTTGGAATCTGAATAAATTAACCTGCTTAGTTAATTGTATAATTGAGATGTATCTTAAGATTTCTGTTCTGAGTGTATTTCAAAAATTGTGGGACATGGGTAATAAGACTGTACCCTGATCCAGAGAATTGCACATCTAACTCATTGTTCCCAGCAGAACAATTTTCCTTCAAACAGCAGCCCTTGTTAGACCTTCAGAGGCATTTTGTAATGGGGGATGAAAGTGGGTTGTTTGATGAAAATCCAGTGTGCACAAATAAGCATGGAGGTGTTAGAGATTGGGGGGCAGTGGCCTTTTGGTCTAGCACTCTGTTTAGCAAAGTTTGAGGCCGTCCTCTAACAAGTGGCCTCGTACTGGAAGGCATCAAACTTCAGAGTGGTAGATTACAGGGCATTGCCTCTAAAGTGAAATCTGGGGGATGTTGCTGATTTCCCACTGTTTCAATAACTATCTCATAACTTCTCTTCAATACTTCAGCGGAGGATGGGCAGTGTCTGTACCTTCACCCAGTGAATGTTCGCTGCCTTGTGCATGAGTATGGAAGCCTGGAGAAGAGTCCAGAGACTATCACTGCCACTGTGGTTGAGATATCGGGCCACACCATGACAGAGGTAATTACTCTCATTGATGATCAATAAAGCCATGGTGGCATCTAGCTGTTCAAGGCTGCCTGAAGGAGCTTGGCCTAACCTTGTGAGAAGATGCTGAGAGTTGAAAGCTAGCTGAGACATTTCCCAGCAACCTGCTGGGTTTAAATGTACTTAAGTTAGGTTTCTGTTACTGTTGGAAATTTTAATGTCTGGTATTTCAATTGTTAATTCCATTTAGCACGATGTGGCAGAATTTGGGTTTGAATGAGCCTGGGGCTTTTCTTTCTCCATATTATGTAAGTTTTGCTATAGCTGACTTCTGTTCCTTGGTTCTGAAGTCCCATGAGCCTTTGCAGTCTAAGCTGTATACCTATACTGGAAAGCTAAAGCTTTGCCTGAGTTCATGTATCAGGCCCCAAACCTAAACATTTGAGATTCGTAGTACATGAGGCACCATAGTATCTAGGACTTTTAAACATAAATTTTAAAAGTATACATTTGGGCAAACGTTCATTGCTGAGCAAGAAGTTCATACCATCAGTAAGGGGGTTGGGTCTGATTCTTATCAAAAACCATCTTGAGTGGCATCTTGTTGCTTGCTTTGATAGAAGGGTATAAAGTGTCTTGTCTTTACACTCTCTGGGGCTGTTATGTCAGTACTTCTTGGAGAAGTCTTAGTGAGCAGACAAGGAATGTTCCTGGTTGGGGGTGTGTTTCCAGTGCACTATAATAAGTGCTGGATCCATTTGTTTTCTGTACTTTTTTATGAAGTTAGTAAATAGTGTAAAGCCGACTGGACTGTCTCTCTCTGGGATGATTTCAGTCTCTGGACTAGTCTCACACTGACCCTTTGGATCCTGGGGGTTCTGGGTGCAGATTCAAGAATCCTCCCACACATGAGAGGTAGAAAATTGCTGGTAGAGATTCCAGTAAGTACACTGGGCATTGACTAGTTGACAGTTTAAGGAAGAGGATAAGTGTTCTAAGTTATTATAGTTAGATTCAAGTCCATTAGCACCTTAGAGACCAACAAGATTTTCATGGTATAAGCTTTCGAGAGTCAAAGCTCCCTTTGTCAGACAATTACCTCTCCTCCTCCTCCCCTTGGCAGGATGTTCGGCAGCGTCATCGTTACCTGTGTCACTTGCCACTCACCTGTGAGTTCAGTATCTGTGAACTGGCTTTGAAACCTCCTGTGATTTCAAGGGAAACTTTGCAGATGTTTGCAGGTGAGCATTAGTTCATTTTCTTGTAAGGAAGTTGGAAGGGTTACTGCCCCTCCTCGCTCAGAAGTGGTCTGTTCCTAGCGGAAACTGATGAATTTTTGTTGAGAGGGATTAATAAAAGTGGGATGGAAACCAGGGAACCCTTATCATACGTGGAAGCAAAATCCTGTGCTAGAAAATAGGACCTGTAAACTATAAAGGCCATTCATTAGAATGTAAGAGCCCTGCTGCATCAGACCAGTGGTCCCTCTACTCCAGCATCCGGTCTCACACATTCGAGATGTCTTAAGGGGTGTGACTGGAGAGGAGATTAGCTAGTGGTTTGAGGCTAAGAATGCACAGCAGCCTGTGTCATCTGATATATTTTCTCAATGGCTCTTAGATGACATTGAAAAAAGAAAGCGCCTGAGACAGAAGAAAGCTCGTGATGAGCGGCGTCGGGAACGCAGAATTGAGTTGGAGGAAAACAAGAAGCAAGGCAGGTGTAAGTGGTACTCTTTTCAAACAACTGAGTCTGTTTGATTTGTATTTCAGTGAAGTGGGAGGACTAGGTATTTATGCCCAACTGTCCTCCCATGTGTATATCTAAAGCAGCTTACATCACCATTCTCCTTCTTTCCATTTTTTTCACAACAGCCTTGTGAGGTAGATCAGGCTGAGTGCATGACTGGTCCAAAAATCATCCATGGATCTTCCAGGGTGCAGTGTGGATGCATACCTGGGTCTCTCTTTAGTCAGACAATATATCCTGATGCTGGTTTTCTCTCATTGTAAAAAGGCGTGGGTAGGAAAAACTCTGTACTTTACCTTGAGTTTTTATGATTGTACCCTGGTGGGATAACTTAAGGTTAATGTGATGTGAAATATGTGAGTGGATACACAGAAGCAGTAGAAAAGGTCACTGAAGAAAGTACTTGACAGACCAAACCCCCATAACCAGCAGGAATGTTAAGGAGCCACTCAAATTGTTGTCCAGTAGCATTGCTTAAGGTAGAGACAGGAGATGCAAAGAATTTAAGCTAGCTTGAATAGCTGCATTTGAGACTTTGTCTAAGCTTGGATGCGTCAGAGTTTTTGGCTTTCTGTTTAGATCCAGAGGTTCGTATTGCTTTAGAGAACCTGCAGCAGTTTCCTGCCTTCAGCTCTTACTCAGAGGAACCCTGTGGCATGGAGAACCAGAGCAGTGCTCTGCAGTCCCTACACCCTGTGTGTCAACCAGGTGAGCAGCCAAAGGACTTTATGATTAACACCTGTACTCCTCCTCTGAAAGTTTGATAAGATGGCTTAAGTGTCTGCATTTTAGCACTAGCCCACAGAGGCAATGCTTATAAAAGTGCTTGGCCTACCCTAGCTAACATAATAGCTCTTGTTTTGTGTAAACATCTTTATGTAGTGTGTAAGATGGGGAGTTGATTGTGTTTGTTCACACAGAACACATAAGTTAGAGACACATGAGAAAGTGCTATTGGATAACTCAGAAATTAAGAACTGGCCAACTAATACTCACTGCCATCTCTTCAGTAATTTTCCTTTAATGCCACTTTGCATTCAATATGCAACTCTTCTCCTTGCAGAATCTTTAATTCCACTGTCACCTACAACCAGCCTTGGCAGCCCCTCTCCCTGTGTTGGGAGCCCCTCTCTGTGTGCTGGGAGCCTAGAGGAAGAATCTCCCCTCCCCTCATTTGCTCAGGTAATGACTTCTGTACAGAAACTTCAGTTGCACCAAGCTAAATGACTAATTACCTTGTACAAAGGGCAGGCCTTAAGAAGTCAAACTATGAGTCAAACAAAGTTCTCTAAATTGGGCGGGGCCTGGAAACACTGATGTAAATCTTTATTTGAAATGACCGGTCTGAATCTTGATTCTGATTGTGTCTCTTACTCCTGGTAGATGTTGCGGGCTGGGAAAGCTAAACCAGAAATATGGCCGAAAACTGTCCCAAAGAAGAAAGGTAGGGAAGTCTTGGTTTATGTGGTTGTATAGTGTCTTAAAGCAGTGGGGCTTTATAGAGAAATTATGCATCACTTAAAGGATGAGCCAGTACCATTCCACAAGCATTTGTTGAGACCTTACTGAACAATCTTTTTTCAGAAGAGAACACCAGCCTGGCACCTCCTGCCCCAGGGGATAGTGATGGGGAGAGTGATAATTCAGACCGAATACCTGTGCCTAGTTTCCAGAATTCCTTCAGTCAAGCAATGGAAGCAGCCTTCCTAAAACTGGACAAGCCATCCACTGCAAGCCACTTCTTGGGTAAGAGAAGGTGAAATAGCTTTGTCTTGCAGTGATGTAGTAGTGTCCTAACTTATTCCTAAGTAGGGGAAGTGGCTCCAGCTGCTGCCACATTCAGGCTAAGTAGTTACATGGGTTGGTAAAGATGTGGTTCTCAGTGCCTTCCTGGATCTGAAATGTTGCCATAGGCATGGTGTTTGCATATAAGTAGCCCCACTCTGCTGTCTAAGATAAAAAGTGATAGACCTGACACATCTGAGTGCAAAGCTTCTGCTGTGATAGTGAGGCATGCTATATGACAAAGTGTGATATTGATCAATCTGATCAGGTATTGGGGACGCAAGAATGAGAACAGGAAGTTCATGGGTTAGAGCTGGGGCTTAGGTTGTGGTGTCTTGTGTAGTTCACCAGATTGATTTGCAGATGAATACCTCCCACCATAGGGAGGGGATTTCCTATTTCAGTAGTGCAGCTCTAGTTTTGTCAATTTAGCTTCTTGCCCAGTAAGCACGTACAGTAGTTACAATTATGAAATGCTTGAGGGACTGAAAGTGAAGTTGATGAAGGCCAATTATCTAGTTTAACTGGGGAGTTGCTGCTTGTAAAAAGTTGACTCTACAGCTTGCTTTTTCCCCTTTGCAGAAGACAAAAAAGGCAAGAAAAAGAAACAGAAACAAACGCTGCTGTTCAGCACTTCAGTGGTTCATACAAAATAATCTTGGTAATCGACAGGTTTCTTCTCTTGGTTTCTTTCGTTTGCTTTGTGGTTTTTGCTGCTATAGATAAGTATTTAAGTTTCAGCTGAATAAAGTCTGTTTCTGGAGCTGGGCTGTGGTGGGGATTCAGAACAAGTGTATGCTCACTTAACTCACTTGTTGATACCAAAATAAAGTATTGAAACTCACAACCCTTTAGCCAATGTTTCAGGTTGTGCCAAGCTTAATTTTAGCCTTTGTGGTGATGGTGGGGCATTTCTGCCAGCATGGTGCAGTTGTGTGCTAACACTAGAGGCAAAGTTACCAGAACTAAGCCTGTGTGGAAAAGAGTCCAGTGGGTACAGGCAGGCTGAGTAACATGTTTTCTTGCACCTGCTCCTCTGGAAAGAATACATGGGTCTGCCTCTAGAGCACACATACAGATTAAGACTTCTAATATTAAAAGAATGAGGGGGTGGTAAAATAGTTTGGTTATCTTGCAGTCCTTGCATGTTGAGGGGAAGGGCTTTCTGGTAAAGCAGTAAGAGGCTCAAAGCCAATGTATTCAGTCTGGTGAGTTTGCTGTGTCTTCTGCTATCATAAGAGCAAGGAACAGAATATGAAAGATAACATGGTTAATCAGCCTGGCCCAAAGGCCATGAACATATACTGGCCATCTTGGTGTGATGGTGGGTTTTTTTTTACTTGATTGGCTATTTTGGCCATTCTTCTCTCCCTTCTTTCATTAAAAAATCATTTTACATTGCTTGTGGCTTAATTGGAAACTTACTAAAAGCTGTGTTGAATACAATGAGTTTCATGTATCATAACCAGCAAAGGCAAACAGTTGCAATAAAACATGTGAATAACAGGGATGCTGATGTGTGGTGTGGACTTTTGATGCCCTAGCTATAGTCTCTTGCATTTATCAAGTAGTACCAGTTCAACTCACATTCATGCTTTTTCACAGGAGGCTCCAAGCCTGTTTTAGGAATGGTGAAATGGTTTTTCAGTTTGAGCTAGACAGGGATAATGCTCTACATTACAGGCCATGTTATTTCCCTTTGCCATCATGATTGCAAGGATCAAATTTCCCATCTAGGGCTTTTGAAATACCTTAAAATTGGTTATGGCTGGTCCATGAAAAAGGCAGAATGGGGCATACTTCCTGTCTCCTACAGCATGAGCTTAAAAGGATGTGGTTTATTTTACGGTATTTACCCCTCTGTATGCTATAAACTTGGTTGCATTTTTTCATAAATTATTTATTTTTTTAAAAAAAGGAGTTATAGGGTAAATGGTTTCTTTAGCATAGGTACTTGCTCAAAAAGGAACCCAAAAGTCATTTCATGCTGTCATCACTTTCTTCGTCCTTATTATACTGTTCCTCTCCCACAAACTTGCAGCTCTGAACTGACTTCTGGATAGCTTGTCTATCTGCTGCAACAAAAAAGGGTAAAATCAGTCCACAAAACAAGTTTGTAAATCAGCATTTCAGATAATTCAAGGAAGCAGCCCTAAGCCCCATGCTTGTTGGCCAAGGTTCTACAATCTCACATTATCTACTGTTCTTTATTTTCCCCTGCCCTCTGCCTTCCTGTGAAGCTTGTCCACCATTACTGATTTCTCTTTGAAGAGCTCATATTGAGGTTCAAAAGCCATTAATAAAGGGCTTTTATTTTGTCCATTCAAATGAAGTCCTTGTTTTAAAACAGCTCATTCATTAGACTAGTTATGATGCTGAAGGTGACAGAAGTTCTGTAAAATAAGAAATGGAAAAATCATGCAAAAGACATATTTTGCATAATTCTAGTTTTGGTCAAAGGAACTACATGCCATCATTTGACATTCCAGCAGTCCTCAACCACACACACTGAATCATTTCTATAACTGCTGGACTTTTAAAAAAATTCTAAGGAAGCTGAATACTGTACTGTGAACCATAGTGTGCGGATTTTCTGCACTATGGGCGGCCACAAGTCTTCAAATTTAAACTATCACACTGAGCCTCCCTGAAACAAGATACTGTTTACCTGGCAACACTCTTCTAGCCCATGCTGAAAGCAACCTGCCTAGAAGAAAACTTAACAGACCTGACAGCTTGCATGAAGGCATAGCTTTAGAGACACTTAAAGGGACAGAGCATGTATTTCAGGAGTGTGCATTCCTATACTCAACCCAAGCACTTGCTAACTCTTGGGGGCTGAGATCCCCATTCTCTTTATGTGTTGCACTTTGGCTGCTGTTAAGAGTCCTTCCAGAAGGCCCCACTTTAACTTGGCCTAGTTTGCACAGCTAGTTACCTTCACTGGTGCAGTTGCGCAGCAACACCAGTAGCTGGTTCCTGTTGTAGTGAATTAGGAATTTCTGACATGTTCTTATTGTAGCTGGTGGAGAAAAAAGACCAATTCCACAGGTGAGTGGGCATCTGATTCTTAAAAACAGTCTTCTAGTAATTAATGATTAATTGAGCCATAAAACAGAATTCTAGGACAAAATCTTGGGGAAGAATGACACAGAAAGGACATTTAGGGCATACAATGCACCTCAAGCCTTCAATAAAAAATTCCTCATTTCTTCACTACTGGGAAATACAGGGGATGGAGAATATGCTGGCCAACTGGTTACATAAAAACCTTTGAGCTGTTCAACAGGATCACTTGTAATCCACTGGTGGGTGCAGAGGAAATAAGATTCTACTTTTGCTTTCTTTGGGCCAGCCAAGAGTTTTAGGCCCAAGAACTAGAAGGTCTCATCTCTGACAGGTCTGGCTGCACCCACCCACACACTTGGGGGCATTAACCCTTTCCTCTCTGCTGTCCTCCTGACACTAAATAATACAAAAGAATTCCGAATGTCCAAGATAGAAGAAAAAGAGATTGGATTTATACCTCGCCCTTCACTTGGAATCTCAGAGCAGCTTACAAACTCCTTTCCCTCCCCACAACAGATATCCTGTGAGGTTGGTGGGGCTGAGAGAGCTCTGACAGAAACTGCTATTTTCAAGAACAACTCTGACAGAACTATGGTTTGACAAAGATCATCCAGCAGTCGCGAGTGGAGGAGTGGGGAATCAAACCCGGTTCTCCCAGATTAGAATCCGTGGACTTAACTGCTACACCAAAAGATAGGAACTTCAGAGCACATAGGAGCACTGACTTAAGCAGCTGTACTGTTGGAATGGAAAAACACAAGCAAGGGAGCTCACCTCCAACATGCAGCGTGTTAAAGGAACATGGATAACGTTGGTTCCTGCTTTCTAAGTGAGTTATAAAAGGCAGAGACGACCAGAGAAGCCGATGAAAATCTTTCCGGCAGCACAAAAGAACTATTCCTGTGTAGGCGTTCGAGATACTTCACTGGGGAAAAGAGGCAAAAGAGAATGATGTTACATAGGCATAGCTTAGCTCTGGATGCACGTGCATGTATAACCTCAAATATGGGATGTGGAAAAGGCCATGTCTGCTGACTGAGCAATTTGATAATGGGACAGGTACCATCAGTCTGAACAGTCCCTGACAGCTTCATCAGTGACATATATAGGAGCTAAACTTGTAGGTTTTTGCCTGAGGAATGGTGTCTGGGAATTAAAGTTGCGGAGTTTAGACTTTAGGCAAGAAAGGCTGGTGGACTGTTTTCAGTTCAGAACCTTCTAATTAAAAAAGGGTTGCCAACCCCTGTGACTATTACACTAGCACAAGACAGGATAAAGGGTTCAGTGATTACATTTAAGTAGCAGTGCACATGCCTTACATCCTGGTGAAGCAAATTCCTCAGCTGCTACACACCAATTATTAGCACACCAGAGCCAGCAATCCCCATGCAGCAGTCAGGGTTCAGTGAGTACAATGCCACCTGGGCAAGTTATTGCTACCCACCAGAATCATAGTTAAGACTCAGCTATTCTCCAAAGAAGAGGGGCAGGCACAGACTGTAAATTGATTTAGGGTAGGGGTGTGCAAAAAAAAAAATTCGGTAAAATTCGGATTTGGGCATATTGGACCTGAATTTTTTCGGTATTCCCGAAAAAACCCGAATACCTATACCGGTAAAGCATTGAAATCCGAAATTTTTGGAATTCTCGAAAAATTCGGGTCCATTATATCCAATGGGGCCATTGACTTCAATGGTAAAATTTTCTGGAAAGTTTGCAGGGGGCTGGAGAGGGGGGTGTGAGGTAGAGACTCCAAATTTGGACTGTAGCTGCTGGAGCCTCTCCCCAAAAGACCCCCAAGTTTTGAAAAGATTGGACCAGGGGGTCCAATTCTAGGGGCATCCAAAGAGGGTGCCCCAGTTCGCCATTGTTTCCCCCATTGTTTCCTATGGGAATGGATCAGGCAAGCAGATTCTCCCTGTAAAAAACCTGAGAGGTGTGGTGGTGGTGTGAGGGGGCATGTTTGCCAAGCCAGCAGCAGACCATGTGCAATCACCACCCCACCAACCCCAGGTCTCTCCCAAACCAACCCTAAGGAAGAATAAAATAAAAGAGAAAAGAAATTAAATTTAAAAGTGCCCTAATAAATCAAACCAGTCTGAAGTCTTCTGAGGTATTGATCCGAGGTCCACGAAGAGCAGGGAGGAAATCAGGGCAGACTCAGGAGCAGGGGCAGCAGAAGCCAGCCAGCCACAATCTCCAACAGCCAAGCCAGGCAGCTCTCTCTCACCAGCCAGCAGGATCCAGGAACACAGCAATGAGAGTGAGCCCAGAGACTGGCTCCTTTTATGCTCTCTGAGCATACACAGAAGGATTTCAAAAAGGAAAAACCTTCTGTGATTGGCCAGAGAGCAGATGCCAGAACCCTATTGGCCACCATAGTGCTCCTTCCCTGGGAAAGGAGCAAACTGGTGGTTGGGCTGCAGGCAGCAACAACAGCCTCGCAAACTTGCAAACTGCAATGCATAGCATTTGCAAATGCATTGCAGTGATTGGCTGTCTGGAGCCTCCTTCCCCCCTCCTGGAAACAGGAGGAAAAGGCGGGAAAGAGGGGGAAACGGCGGGAAAAGGAATTCCCAGGCCCTTTAACAGTTTAAAAACGCCACAACGCCGTTTTTCGGCAATGCCGAAAAATGCCGAAAAATCCCGAATTTTCCGGGATTTTTTTTTTGGAATTCAAAGATTACAGTGAATAGCCTGTCCGGGATCCCGAAACCCGAAAAAAACCCGAAAATGCTTTTTTCAGGTTTTTTTCCGTTTTGGGATTCCCGAATGCACACCCCTAATTTAGGGGTGGGGGAGGGGAGGGCAAGGACAGATTTTCCTGACGATGGGAATCAGATGTAGCTCCTGGCTGCAAAGCATCAGAAACCAGACCTGAGAAAGCAATGGAGCAGCAAGCCAGCCCAAAGTCTCCATGCGTCCTTGCAATAACATTTTTCACTGTATTATGCACAGCCCATTCATCGATGCATTGCTGAAAGCGCAAGTCTTCAGAAATAATCTCGCACAGGAAGTATCTGTAGAGGTAATGAGAAGGCAGCTTGTCAGACCAACAGATGGGGGAGAAGGAAGGTGTATTAAAAAAATCCTGGAAGAGGAAATTACTTCCTCTTGTGGGAGGAAAAACATCTGGATCACAAACCTGCATCTACCTCAGGCTTGTTTATGCTGCAACTCAAACCTTTGATCTATTTCTACACTGCCTTTAACTCAAAACACCTTCTAATAGACTCTTAATTAAGCAAACTTTACCTTAAATTTATACATTATCAACCTAGTCCAAAAGAACTATGGGAGAAAAGAGAGAGAACAAAGCCACACCAATGTTTGGGTAAATGGATAGGTGAGCCCTATTTGATTGACACATTTATAAATCATGTCTTCCTTCCCCTTTAAAAAAATTTATGGAGAGAAAAGTACAGTTATACAAAATGCACTCAGACAGCCAAAAATTAAGTTAATTTTTCCAGGCCCAACCAACTAGCTAATGGGATAAGAATAGAACTCTTGCTAGTTATTTTTAGTTATATTCTATGTGTGTCAGCTGAAAGTACTCAATATGAAAACACACCTACAAATTACATCAATTAAAGCTATTAAAATCCATCTAAAAACCTGATCAATAAGCAACAGTTACATAAGTAGACCTGAAAAGTTACCCAACAGAAGTACACAACAAGCAGCATTACAACAGACAAAAAGCCAATAAATAGAACAGCAGAACAAGGAGTCTGATAATACCATCTATAACCATTGGCAATGAATTTCATGGCTTTGGGGGGGACTAAAAGGAAATGTCTATAAAGTTATGCACAATGGGGGGGGGGAGATAGCAACACTTCATTATTTCTCCCTGTACTAGGATTGAATGACACATTGGTCAGCACAGGTTCAGAATTTAAAAAAAGAAATGGTATTTCATACAAAATAATGGAATTCATTGTGACAAGGTGTGAGTAGCATGGATAACTTTAAAGAAGATGCTACCATAACACAATAGTCAGGATTGTTGGTCTAGGCTGGGGGAGACTCAGGTTCAAATCCCACTCCCCCTTACTGTGAAAAATACACAGGGCAACCTAAGGGCAATCACTCTCTCTTAACCTCACCCACCACACAGAGTTGGTACAAGGACAAAATGAGGGAGAATACATGTTGCCCCTTGAGTAGATGGAGGACAGGTAGGAATAGGATAAACTATAATCAATAAAAGATTTAAAGGCACCTATGTGTAAATGGTTAGATCTTTTTTCACCTTCATACAATCCTTTTCATAAGATTACTGATTTGTGCCTTCCATGCACAGAAGCAACGTGCGTCGAAGTAGCAGATACCGACAACAAGCCATAAGGCGGAGCATTCATGCGCTGCTGGCATACCACTGTGGGAAAACATAGCGCTAGACGGACTATATAAAACCAGTTGATCTGATGACCCAACACAGCTCTTCTCATGCACCCAGAATAAGCTTACAAAAGAATAACTTTCTCTACAAACACACTTTTATTTAACCAAACATCCTCCCACCTCCTAAACACACTTACCTATTCTTAAACCTCACCATCTCTTTGATTATAAAACCGTTTCCATGGAACTTCCGGGAGCGCTGCTCCTATTGCTCCTCCAAGCCGGAACTCAGGCCGCCCAATGGCAGCACGACCTGGATTCACCGCAGCCAATCGCGACGCACAACACGAGGGCGGGGGCGGGGCAGAGAAGACTAAATTACGTACAGGAATATCTCCCGCCTTCATTGCCTCCCACTATGGGGCGGGCATACGAGTGCCCCCACCCACTTTCCCCGATTTCCTCTCTCCCTTCCGGGCGCTCTAGCGCTTTGCAAGTGGTAGCCCTTTAGCACGTGCCCGTCTTCTGCCTTGCTAACGCCGAGCCTCTCCCCACCCCCTTCAAATTGGGAGTTAGATTGGTTTCTTCACTTGTCCGTCATGGTGGCGCGTGCCCCTGGGCTCACTCTTCTGATTTCTAGCGCGGGGAGAGCGGCTTGTCTTAGAAGTATGGCTTTGCAGAAGGAGCGCCTCGCGGCCCGCACGGGGGCGCACGTACGTCTGCGCCGAGTCTCTCTGTAAGAAAAATGCGCTGAGGCGAGGCAGAGAAGCCTCGGTTGTACGACCCTTGCTCATGAAAAAACGCGGGAAACGCAAAGAGAAATATGTTCGAATTACATAAGAGAGCACGTTTAAAGGATGTACATGTTTTTGGGTTTCAAGTATGGTCAGCAGTGCACACAATTCTGAAGAATATCGGTGCCTCTGATCTGGAGACCTACCATCGGGGCAGCCGTACAAACTGCGGGATTTAATTTTAGGTTCTGTGTCCTGAGAAGAGGTTCTTCGGCGCTAAACTTCAAATTAAATCCCGCAGTTTGTACGGCTCCCCGGCGTTAGGTCTCCAGGCCTACAATGTGCAACATATCAATAGGAAAGTGCCTTTCAACATGTGTACAGTGGTTTTTCTCATCACAGAGGAAACATAAAATAGTTCCTAAGTACTTTCTGGAGGAGGAGAGGCAGAGCATCTTCCTGTTCAAGACCAACACATTGTGATATATATACTCCCCTGGGCCTGCTGCTACACCCTAACAAAATCCTTTGGGATTTGTCCTGGGGGGAGAGGAACTACACCAAATCAGACAGATTTACTTCAGGCTTAAAAGCAGACATGGTTCTATTTCACTATCTGGAACAAAAATTATTCATCCAAAGGTCAGCAACGGCCATTTGCAAAGTGGATGAAAGAGCAAGGCAAGCTCTACTACACCTGTCCCCAAATTGGACTTCCATGTAGGGATGGCAGCCTCCAGCCAGGACCTGGGGATCCCCTGAAATTACACTTTATCTCCAGACTACAAATATCAGTTCTCCTGGAGAAAACTGATGCTTTGGAGAGTGGACTCTATGGTCTTGTGCCCCATGGGACTGCTTTCTACTGAATCGGACCCTTGGTCCATCAAAGTCAGTATTGTCTACTCAGACTGGCAGGGGCTCTCCAGGGTCTCAGGCGGAGGTCTTTCCCATCCCCTCCTGCCTGGTCCTTCTAACTGGAGATGCCAGGGACTGAACCTGGGACCTTCTGCATGCCAGGCAGAGGATCTTCCACTGAGCCATGGCCCCTCTTTGCCCCACTGAGGTCCTTGTCCTCCCTAGGCTCTAACCCCAAATCTCCAGGAGTTTCCCAACCTGGAGTTGGCAACCTCAAACCCTCCCCCCATCAGTGGCCAGGGAAGACCTGGCAACCCTACATGAGATCCCATTGCTACTGCCAACATAACTCTCTCGCTTATGGTTTTGCAGCTGGGGGAACTGGCACTCAGAACCTAGGTAGACCCTGCAAATAAAGAATTGAGGATCCATGAGAGAGAAGTTAGGACGGTTGAACTCTAGCATTCCTACCTATGGTCGGGCAAAAACTGTTACTGTAGTCAAACATGGCTGATAAAGGTGAAAAAAAGGTGCAGCCCCTTGTGTACAGTCCATCGGGCAACTGCAAAACTTGTCTTGCTGGACCTGAGGAGCAGGGCTACTAAGACCTTCCATGGACTTCTAGAGAAAAATTCCCCACTATCTGAGCCCTCTCACATTATTATCCAGACTCAACCCCAACATTGTTTGAAAACAGATCACATCAAGGTGATCAGGCCCCCAGAATTTTTTCCCCTCGTTCCCCCTCTCTGCAGCCTTGCTTAGAAGGAGTGCTTAGTATGGAGGAAAGTGCTGAGCTCAGCTGAGAAAAATAAATACATAATGTGGAGGACAGGCAGGGGAGAGTGCAGAAGCCAGACCCTGAACAGAGTATCTATCATTCTATACGGTTCATGAACCTTATCTTCTTATCAGAACAGCCTGGGAATAAAATTCAGTGAGATCCTGCCTAATGACACAGAAATGGTCTGCATGTGTTTGAACTCCTTGCTATGCATTCAAGTTAGGAGGAGGTGGAGGTGTGAGCAGGACTGAACATCGTTGTTTTTGTGCACAACCTTAAGTATTCCATGAGCGTACCAGACATGATGGTAATTTCATTGACCTTTTGAAGGAATGCTCAAAAGATGTACTTGCCCTTAAAAAATGGTTCACTTGAAGATACAAGTAGCTGAGCAGCAGCAATAAATGAATATATGGCTTAAACTCTTCAACATAATATCATGAAAGCAGTGAAACTGAATATTTTCTTTGGCATCATTGCTGATGGGAGGACAAACATGGCTGGAGATGGGCAGTTTACATTATGTCCATGTTGGATACAGAGTTCTAAAGATCAGAAAGAGAATAGGTTGATACAGTTTCCATTTCTGTAAAAGATACGTTTGTTCGATTGGAACCCAGCTTCCATGGTTTGTGTTAATACCGCTTCATCAGTTCAGTTCACATATCTGGTCACTTCTTTTGTGTTTAAAAATGAACAATAGTCACTCAAAGTCAGTTTACATACAATATAGCAACCACTGCAGATCTGGCTCTGGACAAGGTCAACCACAGCTGCAAAAACAACTATGAAATGCTGTGAAAGATGAGCAGAACATGATCTGAGATTTGATAAAAAGAAGTCCAAGATTTTCCTGCAACTATAGACAATGGCAAAGAGATGCATAAACAACGAGCCTCCGTTCTTTATGTCCAATCTCATGGGCTACCATAGTAAAGTCTATAAAGGTATTCCTTGAGAACCCAGAGATGCCAAGCAAAGATCCATGAAGATCCAGGATCTGTTCAAAAGGGCAGGAGTACAAAAATGAAAGTACATGATAAGATTCTTAGAAAATGTGCAACAAAGCTTTGTTGTTCAGTCACACAGTCGAGTCCAACTCTTCTTGACCCCATGGACCACATCATGCCAGGCCCTCCTGTCTTCCGTTGCATAATTTCATGTTTGTTGCATAATTTCATGTACGTTGCATTGATAACACTGTCTCACCATCTCATCCTTTGCCATCCCCTTCTTCTTTTCCCTTCAATCTTTCCCCGCATCAGGGTCTTCTCCAGTGAGTGCTCCCTTCTCATTTAGTGGCCAAAGTATTTGAGCTTCAGCTTCAGTATCTGGCCTTCCGGGGAACAGTCAGGGTTGATTTCTTTTAGGATTGACTGATCTCCTTGCAGTCTGAGGGACTCTCAAGAGTCTTCTTCAGCACCATAATTCAAAAGAATCTATTATTCGGCGCTCGGCCTTCCTTATGGTCCAACTCCCACAGCCATACATTACTACTGGGAATACCACTGCTTTGACCATATAGACTTTTGTTGGCAGGGTGATGTTGTCTCTACTTTTTATTTTGCTGTCTAGGTTTGCCATAGCTTTCCTCCCAAGGAGCAGACATCTTTTTAATTTCATTGCTGCATTCACCATCTGCAGTGATCTTGGATCCCAGGAACGTGAAGTCTATCACTGCTTCCATGACTTCTCCTTCTATTTGCCAAGGAGAGATGGGGCCGGATGCCATGATCTTAGTTTTTTTTTTATATTGAGTTTCAAGCCAACTTTTGTGCTCTCCTCTTTGACCCTGAGCAAGAGGCTCTTTAGGCCCTCTTCATTTTCTGCCATTAGTGTAGTATTGTCTGCATATCTGAGGCTGTTGATGTTTTTCCCGGCAATCTTAATTCCAGCTTGTGATTCATCCAGGCCGGCATTTCACATGATTTACTCTGCATATAAATTAAATAAGCAGGGTGACAATACCATGCCGTACTCCTTTTCCTATGCTAAACCAATCAGTTGTTCCATATCTGGTTCTAATTGTCGCTTCTTGATCCTTATACAGGTTTCTGAAGAGACATGTGAGGTGGTCTTGCACTCCCGTCTCTTTAAGGACTTGCCATAGTTTGTTGTGATCCACACACTCAAACGCTTTAGCTTAGTCAGTGAAGCAGAAGTGGACTTTTTTCTGGTAGTCCCTTGCTTTCTCCATAATTCTCTTGCTTTCTCCATAATCTAGCAACAAAGCTAAATATGTCCAAATCATTGTAGATAAAAAAACCTTATGATCCAAAAAAAGAAATAAAATCAGATCAGATTGTTTCAATTTAAAAAAAGTAGGCTATAATTAACGTCTCTTAAAAGAACCTGGTTCAAAATGAAATCTGAACTTAATGCAAACATAAGAAGTTTTTCATGAGTTGGGGAAAACACTTTTTTGGCAATCATGTAGCACAGTATTATGGCTTAATACTATGAGCCAGGGACTGGATAGCACCCACCCAGGTCACCCAGTGATCCACCTAAATAACTTTTTGCTCCAATTTTATATCTGGTAACTACCTGATGTTTGCAAATGGCTCAGGACTCTAGTTCTAAAAGTCAAATTACATGGTAATTTACCTTCCATTGCATGGAGAACACTGATATGCCCAGTTACTACTTCTAGCCCTTGCTTTTTATTGAGAGAGAGTGTGTGTGTGTGTGTGTGTGTGTGTGTGTGTGTGTGTGTGTGTGTGTGAGAGAGAGAGAGAGAGAGAGAGAGAGAGAGAGAGAGAGAGAGAGCTGTAGGCAAGGCAAAGCAGGACAGTTATATGATCAAGCAGGAAAAATCAGACAAAGACGAAAGGAACACTGGAAAGAAGTACCCTCTAAGATTGATTCCAATCAGCATCTGTTTACAAAAACCTGCAGGTTGCAAAAGAGACACTTTGATTTAAGTCAATCCACACTGATCCAAGCCCTGACCTGGATAGCCCAATCTTGTCAGATCTCATAAGCTAAGCAGGGTCTCCCCTACTCAGGATTTGGATGGGAGACCACCAAAGAATACCAGGGTTGCTACAAAGAGGGTGTGATCACACGCACAATTAGCCACACCATAAACATGAATGCCAGGCAGATTTAAAGGGCGTGATCAGACACAAACCTCTGGGAAGTGCCCTACACCTGTCGGCAACCCGTGTTGTTCCGCTGCAGAAGCAGAGTAAAAAGACAGCAGGGAAAGTCCGGTAGCAAACGGGTTGCTACAGGCCACGGGCAGAGTTTCCCCTGTCTGATCGCGCCAGTGCACTCTCATGGCGTCAGGATGATCTGATCAGGCCATCCCGACTCCGTGCCATTGTTTCCCCCCCCATTCTCAGTATGTGCATCATCGCACACTCCATCGAAAGCCGTCAGTGCTGAGAGGCGATTCATTGATTCCCCGTTTAAGTGCATGGTGGACAAATGGCAAGAAAACCCGACTCACCCACGGTTACGTCTGATCATGCAGTGGCAGGCTGCCCCCGCAGCTTCAAAGGACTGTGTGATCGCGCAACTGTGGGTCAAATTCCTCCAGAGGAAATAGCCTCGCTCCCCCCCCCCGGTGTTATCTCACGCGTGTGACCACCACCAGAGGCAGGCAATGGCAAACTGCCTCTGCACATCTCTTGCATTGAAAACCCAATAGGGTCACCATTAGTCAGCTGTGACTTGGTAGCAAAAAGAAAATTAAAAAAATCCTGATCCAAAGTAATTTGCAGACCACACAAGGGTCAGGATCCTTCAGAATACTAAATACAGAACAGTATGGTCAAAGCAGCAGAAATGCTTTTTCAGTGCACAGAGAAGCGTGGAGGTGTGCCTGTGCAATACTGGCCAGATGCCTATGGATGACTTGGGACACTTTAACCACTACACCACACTAATATGTAAATAAATACAATCACATTAGCACTGAGGCACCATTGCAGTATATAGTTTCACATGTGACAGCGGACATAATGATTTTGAACTGCTGATAACATATTAAAAGCAAATCCCCCCACCCACACCATCGCGTTCCTGTGGAGCAGCCGCATTAACCTGCTGCAACAAAAAGGGAAAAAAAACATCCTATCCAGGCTTTCTTTCTTTACCTGTTGTAAGGGACATTAAAAAAAAGACCTGGGAAAGCTGAAAGGGATGTTTCTGCTTTTAGCCTCCCTGGGATGTTTGCTGGGTGCTCTGTCAACCCCCCCCCCCATGGTTTAAGATGTTCACAGCTTTTCAGAGAAAACTGGTGAAATTATATGAATGGAATGAGAACTGTGATGTCCCGTGGCTTCAGTTTTCCCCTTTTTGCTTCCACCTGCAAGAAACCTCATTTACACTTCAAACCTTTTCCTGTCTGTACTTGTGGTGGTTAGCTGCGATACAAAAAGATGTTTCCCTGATGTTCATCTCTCACTGTCTCAGAGCATCCACATATGCTTGGAAAGTTTGCAAAGGCAAAGAATAGCCATGATTGCGTGGAACATCTCTGAGTGATGCTCTCCTGCTTGTCCTGAGACTCTCTGTTCCAAAACCCAATGGCACCAGGATGAAGAATGTGGGAGAAACAGGATGCCCAAGGTATGTAGGTGCCTGAAACAGAAAATCCAAATGATACACCCCACACAGACAACACAAGTCAGTGTTGTGGGTATCTCTAAAGTCATAGATAATCACAAAGCTGGCAACAGGACAATGATGTTGGGAGGAAAGGTTTAGATCTGTGAGACCCTGGGGACATTTTGGGGGAAGCTGATGGGCTCCACTTGAACCACAATGGAACCAGACTGATGGCATTTAATATAATATCAAAAAAACCACTGAGCAGCATTTAAGCTACTGCCCTGGGTGAAGCCAACAAGGAGAACGTCTGGTTTGGGATGATTCATCCCCAAGGGGTGTATTTATTTAGGGTATTTATGGTACCTTCCATACAGAGCTTAGGCTCAGTCTTCCCTCCCAGCTGCATCATGTTTCTCTTCTGCTTCTACACAACATTGTGCTCATTCTAAGCATGAAGAGTGCGGTTCCTGGGGCTTTCCCCTTTAAGCTGGAGCAAAAACCCAAAACCCACCCCCTTCGATTTGTCTCAAAAAGAGAAATAGCCAGGTGGCTGCTGGTAGCATCCATGTGGACCCTCAGCCTGCAATCTGGGGATGGGGTAGTGTTCTTCCATTACCTTCAAAATGGTAGAGCTAAGCTCCATTGTTCTTCTCCCTACCCTCAAAAGGCCTTTAAAATTTATTTTGG
The DNA here is from genome assembly GCA_029375565.1 of Gekko gecko. Taxonomy (NCBI): domain Eukaryota; kingdom Metazoa; phylum Chordata; class Lepidosauria; order Squamata; family Gekkonidae; genus Gekko; species Gekko gecko. The sequence goes on along the minus strand of JAPDNY010000012.1, from coordinate 49,418,469 downwards.
TCTCAGATGAGCTGTTAAAGGCAAAATAGAGAGGGGAGATTTCTGTGCTAAGGAGGAGGGGCGGGGAAGGGACTGGCAAGGTTCTCGTTGTGTTGACACTTCTGCAGTGAGGCGACAAAGGGCAAGGGGGGGAGCAGTGACAGCAGCAACTGTGCAGGGGCAAGGTGCGTGGAAGCTACTCCCATGCAGACCCGTCACCAGGATTTTTTAATTTGGGGGGCCTTTAAATAAGTCAGGGGGCATTTCACACACACACACCCCAAGGGAGTGCCTGGGCTGGGTGGGAAGTTGGGGGGCCTTGGTGGTAAGTCAGAGGGCCAGGCCCCGAGATGCCCCACTGTAACTACGGACCTGCTCCCATGTGCCTCCACTCTGCTTGTTCCTGCTTCTATAGTGGATATGACTTTTCCTGCCCCTGTGTGAAAGCAGCCTATATGTCACCTTTCCACTTTAAGAGAAGTGATGAGAGGGTGTTTCAAATAATCTAAAGGAGAACAGGCAAGTGGTGCAGTCTAGAGTTGCTAGCTCTGGGTTGGGAAATTCCTGCAGATTTGAGGATGGAGCCTGGGGAGGGCAAGGTTTGTGGAGGGGAGGGATCCACAGCACGGCACAATACCATACAGTCCACCCTCCAAAGCAGCCATGTTCTCCAGGGGAACAGATCTCTGTCGTCTGGAGATCAGTTCTAATTCCATTAAATCTCCAGGCCCCACCTGGAGGTTGGCAACCATGTTCAGTCATGTGGTGGAGGAGGTTTTTTAATGCTATGGACTTAATGGCTTATAGTTTGCCTTTTTCACCACTGCAGCACCCTGGGTTGACACTTTCATTGAGCTAGCTTCTATGGCCCCGAGATCTTTTCCTCTCTCAGTCTCCGCAAGTTCAGAGCCTATTAGCCTATACTTGAAGGTGAGAGCTTTTGTTCCAGTGTGCATCACCTTACACTTACCAACACTGAACTTCATTTGCCACATGGTTGCCTACTCACCCAATTTGTAGAGATCCTCCTGGAGCTCTCACCATCCTAAATAATTTTGTGTCACATGCAAACTTGGCCAGTACACTACTCACCCACGGTTGCAGATCATTTATGAACAAATTAAATAGTATCAGCTCCAATACTGAGCCCTGTGGAACCCTCTCTGCTTACTTCCCTCCATCGTGAGAACTGTCCATTTATTCCTTCTCTTTGTTTCCTGTAATTTAACCAATTTTTAATCCATAAAAGAACCTGTTCTCTTATGCCATGGCTGCCAAGTTTACTCAGGCATCTTTTGTCAGATACCTCGTCAAAGCCTTTTTAAAGTCCAAGAATATAAGGTCTACCAGGTCACTGTTATTTACCTGTTTGTTGACTTTCTCAAAGAACTCCAAAAGGTTAGTGAGGCGGGACTTCCCTTTGCAGAAGCCATGCTGATTTTCCCTTAGCAGGCTTTGTACCTCTGTTATGTGCCTAATAATTCTATCTTTGATTACAGTTTCCACTAATTTGCCTGGATAGACATTAGGCTAACTGGCCTATAATTTTCTGGTTCCACTCTGGACCCCTTTTTAAAAATCGGTATAACACTTGGTACTTTCCAATCTTCTGGTCCAGCAGTTGACTTTAGTAATAGATTACATATGTGGGTTAATAGGTCAGCTATCTAGACTTCCGGTTTTTGGCAGCTTGCGAGCGGGTGTGCTCCATCACAGCTCTGATGTGAGCGACCTGCAAATCGTGCCGATGGGGAATGGTCCAAGTTGATCTTGGGCCCTCTCGACTCCTTGAAGGGGAGTTGTAGCCTGGGGAGCATGGGAGACCTCTCCCAAGGTGGCAGCCAAGGGACTGAGGCTTCTTTTTGCCCCGATAGGTTCCCGCGGCACGGAGCCAGCAATGGCACCAAGAGGCACGCACTGGACAGAGCGTGCAAGTGATACCCCCCCCGATCTTTCCTACCTTCTGAAGAAGCGTGAGTAAAAATGTGAGTTGATTCATGTACTAGCGAACAACCGTTCAAACGATAGTAGTAAAGCCACGCCAAAGCCCCAAACAAGCGGAGGGAGAGGGGAACTCCCAATTCTAAAAAGACTGAGTTTAAAGCGGGGTCTGAGAAGGTGGCTTGAAGTGAGCGAATATTTGACTGAGTGTGGCGTAGTCAGCAAGAAAGCGATAAATCTGCAGGCTTTCAGAGACTTTTAAAAAATTTTCTCTTAACATAAAAAATGATGCAGCGAGCAGAAAAAATGGTGGCTAAAGGGAAATTTGCACCAGGAACTGCCAGCACATCATCTCCGGCTACTAAACTGGAAGTAACCACAGACTTTCCTAAAATGATTGCTGCTGCTTTGCACCCTCTGCTAGACCAAATGACTAACCTCAATGACAAGTTTGACACATTGCAAAAAGAGCTTAAAGAAAATTCAACAATAACAGAGAAAATAGTAAAGAAGCTGAAAAAAATGATGTTAAATCCAAAGAATTTGGACAAAGGTTAGATGTGGTGGAAAAGAAAAAAATCTCTGGACAACAGCAACTGCTTCTCTTCCAAATGGAAAAATCAGCATATGTCCCATGACTTTAAGGCATCCTGGAGCAGAAAGGAGAGAATTTAAAAGAGATTTTAAGCGAGGAACTGGCCCCCGTGGTGGACAACAGCAGAAGCTCTACAAAATTATATTGACTTGGTTTATCGTACATATCCAGAATTTATTTATTTATTTTTAAAAAAGCTACCCGGGGAAGTATATGTGAAATTCTCAAAAAGATCAACAAGAGATACAGTTTTGAAAGCGGCAAACAGAATAACCCTGAAAATTAAAGGAGAACAAATTAAAGTACTAAAAGACATTCCATTTGAGATTAGAAAAAAGAGGAGACAATGCAGAGACATGGCATTTTTCTCACAGCAAAATAACACACCATACAGATGGATAATGCCTGAAGGGCTTATCTTCAACTTCAATGGAAAAAAAGAAAAGAGTGACTCTGTTTCTAAAGCAAAAAGGTTCTTAGAGCAACAACAGAAAGCAATGGAGGGATCTGAGACAGTGGAGGATAACAAAGATACAGAAGCGGAAGAAGAGAAGGAGGAAAGTTCTGACAACACCTCGACTAGCTCGGCAGAATCGTCCAACCTGGAAGCAGAATTAGGGGCTGCTGCCCCTAAATCCCTAAAAGTTAAACTGGACTTTGGCAAAAAGAAGCTCAGAGGAAAGAAAAAAGCAAAATAGATTAATTCTTGATAGCCTGATGTTTATCTTTTATTCTTAAATCTAAAGCTAAGTTGTACACACTACAGTGGAACAAGACCATGATTGTTTGCTTTATACTTTTTTATAACTAATTCTCACTTTTTACTATTTGGGCAAAAGGGAAGTATCATTTTTTAAAAAAATAATTGTATGATGATCCTTGCTACTCTTTCTTTTAGTTTGTATCCCTTCCCCTGACCCTGTTGGTTTGTAGTTTAGAAAAGCGAATAAATTTTAAAAAGAAAAGAAAAGATCAACTATCTCATATTTGAGTTCCCTAAGAATTCTCAGGTGTATGCCATCAGGCCCTGTAGACTTATCAGTTTTTAATTTCCCCAGTAAAGGAAACCACATCTTCATCTTTTGTTACCTCAATTTGACTCACTTCTTCAGGGTCCCTTCCTGAAAATAATGGCTGTGGCTTTCCTCAAAAGCAAAAAATTAATTGTGTCTCTGCTATCTCCCCATCTTTCTTTAGCAATCCCTGTATTCTTCGGTCCTTCTCTGCCTGGTTTTCTGCTCTGGATATATTTCAATAATTTTTTAATTGTTTGTCTTGATGTTTTTAGCAAACTGCCCTCAGATTCTCTTTTTACATGCCTAGTTACTGACTTCCATTTCTTTTCTGTTCAGTTCATTGGGGGCAGACCTCCCGCACTCTTTAAAAGAAACATTTTTGATTTTTATAGCTTGTATATTACCTCACTTCTTTCAAATATTAAACTCATAGAGATGGTCACATATAATCAAAATTAAATACTACTAGCCCTGATTCCAGGGTGATACACAAGGAACTAGCCCATCAAGATCTATCTGAATCTGTGAGGCTGAGTTCAGACTGGCAGTCCAAAGCAGGAGCCAGTTGTGGCAAAAAAGCCCCGGAACAAACTTGTCCAGGTTTTCCCAGTCACACTGCGCCGACTGGTGAGGGAGCATACCGGGAGGAGGTGCATGGGAGCGTTCAGACTGCTGCCCCAGAGGCGCGGCTGTAAATGGCTTTTTCCTAGTGAATCGGCTATGTGTGTATGAGCCGATTTGAGGAGGATCCCATTGTGCCAGCACCGCATTGGGTGGTAGAGTGGAGCACAGCCAATCATATCACTGCTGCCTTATGCACAATGCGGATTGCTTCCGGCTTTTCGGGTTGGCATTCACACTTCCCGGAAGTGGAATGAAGCAGGATAAATGGGCTCTCAGGGATTTGCTGCTGCTTTTACCAGATATCTTTTAAACGCAGGAGCGAAGTGGAACAGCATGGGTTGACCACGGGTGGGGAACGCCAGGCAGATGTGCCTGTGTGAACGCCCCCTTTAGTCCACTTGTTAAACGTGTCTGAAACGTGGCTATAGCGGGGCAAACTGCCGGTCTGAACTCAGCCTGAGACTAGCTACAGTAGGCCTGGAGGGTGTGAAGCAGCCAAAGTGGAGGGAGCCTGGAGCACTGTTAGTCCTACTCTGTTGATCAGACAAGGGCAGATGGCTCAGTTCCTAGTGCTTATACCAGGCTTGTTAGTAAGAGGGGATGATGTTGCCTTTGGGCCCCGTGAATAGCCTGGGAGAAGCTGATGCAGCTGTTGTTGTAGCATTATAGAAGCTAAATGGGTAAGTATTTGGTTTGGCCTGGATTGGAGTTGTGCGGTCAGACGACAGGCTTAGTGCGGTCTGGCCACACTTCTAATTTCATTGGTTTTATTTTCACTGAGCTTTGTTCAGGCATTCCACCCTTAACCCACTGCGCTGCATGGTTGATGTTTCAAATTATTGCTGCATGGTAATCACAGAGCAGGCGGTTGGGTGGCATCCTGCTTTGTTTGTTTTTCACACATGTGCACATGTGTGTAGCTGAAGCACTGGCTCCTTTTTGGAAGCTCCACAATCCCTCTGCCAAGTACTGTGATCATTGGTTCCTGTACAACTGTATTTCTCCGACAGACATCACTCTCTTTCCTGCCTGATCCTACTCTCTTTCTCACTCATTTTGTAGGGAAGTTTTCCCTTTTTCTCTCCGCATAGAGTTTTCCCACCAGACAACCCATAAACCTCAGACTTTCTCCAGTATCAGAAAACACCGATTCAGGGATAGGTGAGAATGGGAGGCTGATGACTGGGGAACGGACGGATGATGCTGTCTGATCGTGCGTTTTAAATCCAGAATGGCAATGACATCAGACATCAGAGCAAACAGCGCATCTGATCGCAGCCCAGGGCACATTCTAAGCTGATCTGCACTTTCTAAAAGGAAAGACAAATGGAACATGAATTCAATAAAGAAAAAAAATTCCATTCCATGCTTGAAGAGAACTGAGCCTTGAATTACGGCCTCAAAGCTCCTGGGTCAAGCCCTCTTTACACTGCTGACTGTCAATTCTATTCTCCTGTTCATGGCCACACTGACATTTTACCTGTTCTCAACCCACGGACCAATTGAACTCTTTACATGAGAGAGAGCCAGTTTGGTATTGGTATAATGGTTAGGAGCGTGAACTCTAATCTGGGAGAATTGGATTTGATTCCCCACTCCTCCACTTGCACCTGCTGGATGACCTTGGGTAAGCCATAGTTCTGGCACAGCTGTTCTTGAAAAAGAGCAGTTTCTGTCAGAGCTCTCTCAGCCCCATCTACCTCACAGGGTGTCTGTTGTGGGGAGGGGAAGGGAAAAGAGTTTATAAGCTGCTCTGAGACTCCTTTGGGTAGTGAAGGGCGGGGTATAAATTCAATCTCTTCTTCTTCATCATCCACATGCAGCTGCTGATGTGATCTTGGGTCAGACACAATTTTTTTTCAGAGCTGTTCTCTCAAGAGAAGTTCTTGGAAGAGCTCTCTCAGCCCCACATACCTCACAGGGAGTTTGTTGTGTGGAGGGGAAGGGAAAGCAGATTGTAAGTCCTTCTGAGACTCCAAGAGATGGGCAGGGTATAAATCCAATCTCTCTTTTTCTTCTGAGACCTTGATGGGCCTTCCTCAATATTGAGGAAGCTCCAACCCACCTGAAACTTCTGTCTGTATGATACCCTCCGTTCTGTCTTATGAATCAGTAGGCTCAGGTTGTGTTCACCCCTGCTGCCTAATTCCCTTCTCTTGTTTTACAAAGACACAGCTGGGTCTCTAGAACACTGGGCCGCGTGAGCGCACTCTGTCCTGTAATCTGATAGGACATGTGCAGTGTGCATGGCTTTGAGCTCGATGCCCAATGCTCAGCAAAGGGCTTCTATTTTCAGCCCAGGAGTCTAATTAGGAGAGACACTGAAAGCAGAAGCAAAGGAATTTTTAGAGAGAGCCCCCTCCCCATTGGTTTCCCATAGGATATCACTTATATTGTAATGCGTAGTTGACAGAAAGATAATTATTGTCAGTGTTTGAACCCAAGGTTCTCTTCCAGACATTTGAGTTTTGGTCATTGTATGCCAATCTTACGATACATATGCCAAATAATTCATGGTAATTGATTGTTTAACCATAGGTCATAACACTAGTAGGCATAAACCACAAAAGACTGCAATAATTAAAATCAACAGGAATCCTTAGAGCCATATGCATATCCATATAATTAAGGTCATTTTACTGGACTAGGCTCTGCATGTTTTAGACTGTTCCTAGAAATGAAAGGTACACTATTTTTGGCTCAGTAACAAATGCAAATGAGGACAGAAATTGGTCTGATCAGAAAACAATATTTTTCCACAGGGCAAAGGAGAACTGGGCTCCTGTACCTTTAGTTATTTCATAGAAGGCACAGAGATTACAGCAGAGGCAGGTTAATAACTTAAAGTATGACCCAGCTGGATCAAACCAAGGCTTATCTATCTCAGCAAAATATTTCTAACAGCCGCAATTCAGATGCCTGCAGGAAACGTACAAGCAAGGTTTAGAAGTAACAATTGTTCCCATCGTTATGTACACTGCCTCTACTTACAAGGATTCAGTTTAGCTAACCACAGTGGGTGGCCTTTTTGAATTCCTTTTTGTTAAAAAAACACCTAAAGTACTGGCCATCACTACATCAAGTAGCAGTGAATCCTGTATGTGAATTATGGATTCTGCAAAGAAGTTTCTCTCATCCCTGTGGGCACCTACTGAAACTCCCCCTGTGTCATGCTGCCTTGTATTACACAGAGAGAAGCCAATTTTACTAGTATTTGAGGACTGGCATTATAATAACTTGGGCTGCAATGATATTCTCATCATTCCAAATTAGCTATCATCTTTCTTCCCATCAGGGCAGTGAGAAAAGGTGTTGAGCTAGGAAACAAGAAAGGGAAGGGTCCTGCCATAAGGAAATGTGTAGTAAGCCAAAGTTTACTAAAGATGTTGAAAAATACATTTCAATGGTCAAGGGGTTAGACTACCTTCCCCAGATGAAAGGTCTTTTAGTTTAGAAGACTGGATGTGGGTGGGATAGAGATTTTAAAAATTATGCACAATGTGGAGAAAATTAGATAGGGAAAACTTTTTCTCCTTTTCCTATAATACTAGAACTTTGAGTCAGTCAGATGAAATTTTGTTGGGATATTTTCAAGTTCTCTCCCTGATGTCATGAAAAAGTTAACCTGTTTGTTTGCGTATGCTAATTCTTAATTAGCTTAGGACTAATGAACTGTCATGCAGGTATTTCCAGAGGTAGAAAAGAAGGTCTTATTCATAACAAAGTGACCTTTAGCCTGGTTATTGGCTAAGCAATAGTTTGGTGATGTTACCTGATATTTTGCACTTACGCATTTGGGGGGGGGGTCTTCTTCCTCCCTTTGTTTTAAGATCAGATGCGAGAATCCATCATAGACAATAACTGGGAAAATGTAGCAAGTCAGCTAGACTGTTTTATTGTTTTTATCCACCTATGTAAACCTTCCTAATTTCATAGTAAACCTTCTTTTAGCTGATTTACACATGTGTACTGCCTCATTGCCTTTTAGTCTGCTAAATTATACAAGAAATTTATTGGCAGTTTATTGAGGACATGCAAAAGGATGTAGTTCTTTTTTAAAATCAATTTTTTTTTACAAAGGATGGCTACTGGTGGCTTTGAGGGGAAAATTAGACAAATTCAAGAAGAAAGGATCGTCTGTCAATGCCTGTAAGACATGATGGCTAAATGGAGCTTCCATGTTCAGAGAGTGTATATATCAAATCAATATGTCTTACTTGAGAGAAGCAAGGGGGAGAGGGCTGTTGCTTTTGTGCTTTTGGAAGCATCTGGTTGGTCGGTAGAATTGCCAGCTCTGGGTTGGGAAATACCTGGAGATTTGGGGGGAGGGGAGGGACTTCAGGAGGGTATAATGCCCTAGAGCCCACCCTCCAAAGCAGCAATTTCCTCCTGGGGAACTGACCTTGGATGCCTGGAGATCAACTGTAATAGTGGGAGATCTCCAGGTGCCACCTGGAGACTGGCAACCATATTGGCCAGTTTAGGGAAACAGAATATGCTGAACTAGATGGACCTTTTCTAGTTGGATCCTTAAGATTCTGATGTTAGATTCTGATGGCTGTCTATGATGCATCCCAATCACCTCTGCACATCTAGTTAAAGTTGCCTGATATAATTTACCCTCTGTTTTTATGAAAGGGAAGAAGAAAATGATCACTTAAATTGGATTGGGTGCAGTTGCTTTCCTCAAAGGTCATTTTCCTTGTAAGGAATGATGACTGAAGAATTATGACATTTCTGAAATATATTTTATTTAGGAATATGCAGATTTCAGTGGGGGTGGGGGAGAACAGGCCCACTGAGGGAAGAGGTTATGCTAATCAGCACCCACCTGTAAACTGCTCCACACTCTGCCTGTGATAGGTGATTGCCAACTAGCTCCAAAATTTAGTTTTATTTTCCTGTTCACATTCAACCCCCCCCCCACCTTGACATACAACCCTACAGAAAGAAATCGGCCAAGTTCAGACGGGCAGTTTGCCCCGAGATAGGCACATTTCAGCAACGTTTCACAAACGGATTAAAGGGGCCATTCACACAGGCACATCTGTCCGGCGTTCCCCAGCTGTACTCAACCCGTCTTGTAACGCTTCCCTCCCGAGTTTAAAAGATACCTGGTGAAAGTGGTAGCAAACCCTGGAAAGCGTGTGTATCCCACGTCCATCCCGCACCAACAAAGTGTGAATGCTAAAAGCCAGGGGTGGGCCAACAGTGTGAATGCTCCCTTGCGCATCCTTCCCAGTATGCTCCCACATCAGTCTGTGCAGTGTGACTGGGAAAACCCAGAACACGTTGTTCTGGGACTTTTTTGCCACAACTCCCTTGTGCTTCAAACTGCCAGTCTGAACTCATCCATCTTGTTTCAGATCTGGCAGATAGAATGTGGACTGCATTCCAGGCTGTAGGGACATTAAGCAGGCACCTTTGGCTATGGAGCTATACAAAAGCCTAGAAATATTGGCTTGCCCTACATTGAACATGTAGTTTTATTTATTTATTTTTATTCCCTTACTACCCCACCTTTCTCCCCAATGGGAACCCAAAGCAGCTTACACTATTTCTCGCTCTGCTAATTTATCCTCATATCAAGCCTGCAAGGTAGATTTGGCTGAAAGTGTGTGACTGGTCCAAGATCACCCAGCTAGCTTCCATGGCAGAGTGGGGAATCAGATCTGGATCTGCTGGATCCTAATCTGATAATCTTACCACTACACCACACTTGTTCTCATAGTATAGACTATACAGTTCATAGTATACTATAGACCAGGGCTTTTTTGTAGAAAAAGCCCAGCCAGAACTCATTAGCATAATAGGCCAAACCCACCAGCAGAAACTCATTAGCCTATTAGGCCACACCCCTGACAACATAGCTCATTAGCATATTAGGCCACACCTCCTTGTTACCAGAAGTGTGGCCATCCAGCCACACCCACCTTTTGCTTCTTATTCTGTTTACCTTGTTTGTTGTCAAAACCCAGAGCTTTTTTGGTAGCAGGAACTCCTTTGCATTTTAGGCCACACACCCCTAATGTAGCCAATCCTAACGAGTTTCTGCTGTTGGGTGTGGCCTATTATGCGAATGAGTTCCGGCTGGACGTGGCCAACATGGGAGCCAGCCAGAACTCTGTTCTTGTGCGTTCCTGCCCCAAAATAGCCCTGCTATAGACAAATCTAAGCCTTGACAAATTTTCTTTGGTTTTGGGAGGCAGCCCCAAAATTTAGGAGCCACACTCATTTTTCAGCCTTCAGGGTTTCATGTTCAATTACTATATTTTTTAACTATATAAAACCTAATCTTAACATCTTCACAGTTTTTGTAACATTTTTAAAGCTATCACAAAAGTGTTATAGTGTATCAATACATGTGAGGGTAACCCTGGTAAGCTAACCTCTCACCCTAGCTTAATTTCTCCCTAGTTTCTCCTAAGGATTGTGTTTTTGCGTTTACATGTTTTTATTGAATTCATTTTTATATACCTTATTTTAAATGCTCTTTCAATGTAGAAGTATTTTAATATTTTGATGCCACCCCCTTGGGGACCCTAACTATGTGTAAAGGCAGCAAATAAAGGTTTTAAGAAATAAAATAAATAATAATGTAATTATTGCTTTAAACAGCTCCATTAAATGAATATTGGAGAAATATAGAAAGCAACTTGTTAAGAAATGAGTTCATCCACCACCACTGAATGGTGTAAAATTAAGTTTATATATAAACAAGTAATGACAAAATGGTTGTGCATATTTATTTTTATGTCATGAAACAAAATATTCTGATGCAAAATAGTAAATACATTTTGGGGGGGTTGCTCAATCTTGACCTATTCCCCCTCTTCATTACTGTTACTGCCCCCCCTTCCACATGGCTTTTGTCCATGCAGGTCCCTTGATACCAAATATAGCCTTTTTGTGGTCAAAGGGAAATCCTTCCTCTCATTTTTTTACCAGTGGAAAAGGTTCCAGCCCTTAGTATTTCCACAGGGAATTGCTAAGAGACTCTGAAATAAACTCATCTCTGAAAATATTAGATGCTGCAGTGACATCTCTAGGTGCTATGGTGACCTGGAGCGTGGGATTTGTTGAGCTCTAGACTAACCTTTTAATTGGAATGTCTCCAGTTTGAATTTTTCCTTGAGTGTTATGAAATGGCATCAGGCAAACCACTCTCTCTCAGCCCTCCCACCCACCATGTGCCAAATGAGACCACTGATCTTGATCTGCCTTGTAGAGTTGTTGAAAGGATTACAGTAATATACGTGAAGCATTTTGAACACTTTAATGTACGGTATAAATGGTAAGCATCATTATAGTTTATACTAGTGAGATCAATGGAAGGGAGATTAGAAACCATTAAAATTAATCACAGGATATACCAGCAATCTGCCAGGGTTCTCTCATTTATCCACAATTGAAAGGGCAACTCTCTGTCCCCCCAGTACAACATAATTACTTTTCCATCATCCAAGTCATGGAAGTTTAGCTGAAATCTAGCAGCAGTTCCAAACTCTGACATCTAGAAAAAAATCTATACAACTCCCTTCAAGGTGCAATTCTGCTTTTTCTTTCTTTAGTATACTTTGGACAAAGAACCTTGGGTCCAAGTCTAAACAGCCACTAAAGTACTTTTGATGCTCATTGATAGTGAAGAGAAGCAAGAAGGTTTCTTTAAGCAAAGTGAATGTTCCCATACCCAGACGTACTGCCTCCAAACTTCTGCTTATATCAATCCTGCTCTGTGCTTATCTTGGCTACAGGCACTACCAGGTGTTAAGCCTGTATGCCCAGCATCACTGGATGTAGCTGTTTCACAAATCCCATTATCTACACTTTGCTCTAAGTCTTTGCAATGCTACAACAATCTTAAAAGGAAACAAAGCACAAAGGAACCTTGTAGCACCATAAAGACACTAATAGGTTTGCAGCACAACCCTAAACAGAGCTACTCCCTTCTCAGCCCAGTGACTGTCAAAATGCTTGTTTTGAACAGCTGACAGCATATTTGCTCCAAAATGCTGTCCTCAGGGTTGGAGAATGTTGGTGTAAAATATTCACTGGATATTCTGTGAACATTCTTAATGTCTGCTGGATCGTTGATATCTGTGTTAGTCATCTAACAATATTTGATTTCATTAACTTTATGCTTGGCAGTTGATATTTGACAGTATTTGTTAGCAGACAAGCAACATTATTCATGTTTGGCGATAGTATGCAACAATCTCTGGATTTAATCACTTAACTATACATGGTTGATATACACTAGTATACTGTAGCTGATAGTTGTTGATTCCGAGCACTCAGACTTGGAGGTAATATATCACGAAGTGTGGGTTTGAATGTCCTGTTACAGTGAAATATGAATGGTGAAAGTACATTTCGGCAAATTTCATATATCTGTCCATGTTCATTTCAGTTCCATTTTCTGTTCTTTAGAACCAATCTGATGTGGTAGTTAGGGTGGGCCAATCACTTTTACCCTAATCTACCTCACAGGGTTGTTGTTGCTTTGAAGAGAAAATAGAGAGAGGACAATGAAGTTGCTTTGGGTCCCCATTGAGAAGAAAAATGGGGTATAAATGTTTATCTAAATAAACAATGGAAATGCAATCTGCTTGGAGATTTGGAAAGGCAGATATGCTGCGGAGCCGGAGTGACTTTGAACGTGATTGGTTATATTTTGTCATGTTGCAGCTTTTAACCACCAATGGCTCCCTGCCCACCCACCTGAGTACAACAGCACAAATCTAGGAACATAGAGTATATCCCAGGAAAAAAATAGCACAAGCATGTCAGGAGACTGCCAGGACACTGATAAGGGCAAATTCTGCAGATGCCAACAGTGCATAATGCTACCACCTGGCTTACTGAAGTCGTTCTTGCTGCATGGTTTGTGTGTGTGAGAGAGTGTTTGAACTTGTGTGATCGAACTTGTCATTATTGGTGATTATGCAAGGCTTGTGTGGTTTGAGGGAGACAACTGACATCCTTTTTGCGTTGTTGTTCCACCAAAAGCATATTTGCATCCTAGAATAACCTCCCCAACTGAACATACGAAACAATCTGGCTAAAATTAAAACAGTCATTTAAAGCCTCCGTCTGCTGTTGCCTGAAGCTGTTTCTTATCCTTCCACCCCCTTCTCATTTTGCAAGATCACTGAAACAGAAATGAACATTCTTTGGGCACATTGGCCTAGAGCCTAATGCACATAAATGTTTGCTGTATGGGTTCCCACAGGCCCATGCGCCCCGCCTCCCCTTCTCCCTTTGTCTTATCTGTCCGAACATCCCTAGTCTTTGGCCGTGAGTCCCGTTGATCAGTACAAATCCTTCTCTGACTTATCCAGCTAAGAATAAAGGCTTTCTTCAGACACTGCATTGCATCCCGTCACAAGCCTTCCAAACCAGCTACTAATTTTTTGAAAACAATTGAGCATCTTTCCATTTAAAAGGCCATTTTACCTCTTCCCTTTCCCCCTTCTCCTGGTTCCTCCATCTGAAAGAGCATCTGCCATTGCTGCTAGGGGGCCTTCAAGTGCATCAGTCCATCTGCCAGAGCTGCCACAAACATTTGTCGGAGCTCTGGTGTTCTCGTCCATGTGTGTGGAGCTCAGAGCCCCAGGTTGCAGATGGGAGTTCTAGATTCTGTCCTCAATTCTTGGCACGTTCTGCAGCTAAGGAACAGGCAGCTTTGGGCTTAGGTCAGGCTAATGTAATATCACCTTGGGTCTGTTTTGATGCTGTTATTCACACAGGAAACTTGTGGCAATTAAGTGAATCACAAGAGAGGGCAATTACATCAGACTCCCTTTTTCCAAGAGAACATAGACACCAACAGCATAATACGTTTTTATTAGTACTACAGTAAAAGGTGAAAGATTTATACAATCTGAAGAGACACCAGTACCAATAAATATATCACAAAATGATGAGCATGCATTTGAATTCCCTTAAGTTTATTGTCAGGCTGGATGTTCAGTACAAAAACAAAAAAGTGGAAGGGGAAGGGAGGGGAAAAATGTTCCAGGCCATGACAGAAGAGCCCATTGTCTGTAGAATCTTAAAATGGAATGCACTTTCCAGCATGGTCCAAATTCACTTGGGTGTGCCTGATCAAAAGGTGAAACTCATTCACACACATGCCTATCCAAGACATGTGTATCTTCCTGACCACCAGCAGTAATATTATCCTCCTTGAATTCTCCTAGGAAACCATCCAAGCCATTGGCGATCACCTCATCCTGTGGCAGTGAGTCCCACAAGTTAATTGTGTATTGTGAGAAGAAGAGCTTTTTGAGACAAAATAACAAAAACAACAGTAGCACATCTTTTTTGTTAGGACTAACCAAAATATCACAAAACAATAAGTAAGCATTTCTGTTTTGTAAGCAGCACCTGCAGTCCACGGAAGTCTTCAAGAAAATCCTGTATTCCATTTTAAGGGGGAACACAGTAGAGTTTATACAACTATGCATAGTGAGGAGAAAGCAGACAGAGATTTTTTCTTCATGCACCATAGTACTAGTACTGAGGGGCACAAAATGAAACTGATAGGCAACAAATTCAGAACAGACAAAAAAGTAATCCTTCATGCAATGCATAACCAACTGCTAAAATCACCTGTCAAGGCCCTGCTTCAGGTACTCCCAGCTTTTGAGACTGGGCAGGTGGCAATCCGGGAGAGGACCTTCTTGGTTTTGGCACCTCAGAGAGACTCACCTGCCTCCTTCTATTGCCATCTTCTGCCAGTGGGTGAAGACTTTTTTGTCTGGCTTCCCCTCAGTTATCCCTCCTTCCTGCTCTGTTTTAATTGTTGTTTTTCATGTTTTTGTATGTGAATTTTAGTTTCAGTTTTATGTGTTTTAATTATGGGCTTGAATGGTTTTCATGATGTGTTTTTATTAGGTATGTTGTCTGTTAGCCGCCTTTGGCCTTGATTGGAGTGGGGTATAAATTTTTTAAATAAAGAATGAACAATGAAATATCTTGTAGAATTTACTGCCGTGACATATAATGACAGCCATTAACTTTGATGTTCTTAACAGGGGATTAGACAGATTTACAGAGGATAGGCATATCTCTTCCAATGGCTGCCCCCTGTGGGGGTTAAAAAATCTGCACAATGGGGATAGCCAGGGCTATTTTGGGGCAGGAACGCACAGGAATGGGGTTCCAGCTGGCTCCTAAGTTGGCCCCGCCCCACAGGAACTCATTAGCATAATAGGCCACACCAAACAGCAGAAACTCATTAGGATTGGCTACATTAGGGCTGTGTGGCCTAACATGCAAAGGAGTTCCTGCTACAAAAAAAGTCCTGGGATTTGATAACAAACAAGGTAAACAGAGTAAGAAGCAAAAGGTGGGTGTGACTGGGGCTGCATGATCACACTTCTGGCACTATGGGGTGTGGCCTAATATGCTAATGAGCTGTGCTGTCAGGGGTGTGGCCTATTATGCTAATGAGTTCCTGCTGGGCTTTTTCTACAAAAAAAGCCCTGGGGATAGCCATGGTTACAACATAGGCTTTTGCAAATCCAGGGGAACTCCCAGGTTTGCAGAAAAATATGTTTTGTAAAGAAAAATAATGAATTTGGGAGTAACAACAGACAAAAAAAAATCTGTGCTGGAGTTCAGACAACATATTGCGTTGCTGTACCAACCCCAAATGCCATACAAATGTGCGATGGCTGCCTGCAGCAGTTGAGGAGGGAAGTCTGCTCGGCTTGCCTCTCTCTTCTGTCTGCCTTTTCTCCACCACTACCACTGCCACTGTGCAGGTGGAGAGGGAAATGAATAGGTAGGCAAGAAGAGTGAAGAAGGGAGCCAGAGTAGGTGAGCAAAAGTGATGGTGGGGGAGGGGAGAGGGAAACCAGACTCTGTGCCATGCAGTGGTGGGTAGAGGGAGGCAAGCTGGAGGCAATGGCTGTGGTAGCGAGGCTGGGATAGGTGGGAAATGGGATTTCTCCTCTGCACAATCCCTTGCAAATGTCCACTGGTAAATAATTACCACCTGTGATGGTTAAATGTAACTTCCACGTTCAGGGGAGTAACCCTCTAAATACCAGCACTGAGATGAGCAACAACAGGGGGAGGCTTTGTGTCGCTTGTATTTGTTTTATTTAGTACATTTTTTTTTTATCCTGCCCTTTATCCAAGGATCTTGGGGATGGACATACATCAGTCTCCTTTCCTCTATTTTACCCTCTCCTTTGTGTGGTAGGTTAAACTGAAAGAGAGTGATTGACCCAAGGTCGCCTAGAAAGCTTCATGGTATGGTGGGGGTTTGAACCAGGATCTCCCAGGTCCGATAGGACTACACCATGCAGATTAACCTGAGAACCCAATGGTTTGAGACTTGGTTTTAGCCTGCTGTACATCTGGTCACTTGTGTACATGAAGGTCTTGAGACTTTCTGAGCCTACTTAATAGGGTTGCTCTTAGGCTATAATGCAGGCAGGGAGAATAGTGTTGTAAGCTATCAGCCACAAGGTATAAATAGGAACTCTCAGTCTGGGGCAAGTGATGCTCTGTATTCTTGGTGCTTGGGGGGGCATCAGTGGGAGGGCTTCTAGTGTCCCGGCCCCACTGATGGACCTCCTGATGGCACCTGGCATTTTTGGCCACTGTGTGACAGAATGTTGGACTGGATGGGCCATTGGCCTGATCCAACATAGGCTTCTCTTATGTTCTTAAGCCACCTTGTTGGGGAAAAAGCAGGGTATAAATAAACGTATAAATCCCCCAAATCCCTGATACCTGTGTCTTCCACATCTCTTTCCATGAAATCCTCTGAAGCAAGCAAATCCCAGTATTGCTGAAAGCCAGGTACACTGCAAGACTAACACAGTCCAGTTATCCCACCAATGAAATCCATTGGTCTGTACAGCCCTCATTCACTCAGCTGGGGGAAGAGGCCTGGCAACCTCATACAATCCACACTTCCCACAGTTATTTGCAGCAGGGCAGAAATAACCTTTTGAGTAAAGAGGCGAAACTGCAATGGATTGGCTATGTGTTGGGCTGGGACTGTGGTAGCCAAAGGGCTTCTTCAGCTTGTGTTGGTGTCAGTTTAGTGCTCAAAAGATGCCAATCACTGACAAGCTAGGGTGCACAAATCTAAAATTTGGGCCTGACCAATACAGACAAAGAGCTATCCATCTGTCTGTTCTAGCCTTGGTCAAATTCCAACTATTACAGTCCGCTAACAAATGAAAGTCCACAGGAAAAGGTGCAAATGGACTTTACCCTCCAAGGATAGGGGGCAGGGATCCTGCTCTCACCTTTCTGTGTTGCTGACCAGATTTGGGCGATGTGTAAATCCAAAAGCTGCCAGAATCCAGTGCAAAAAGAGGGAAGTGGTTTAGGGAGACATCTGCTGCAATTAGGCTGAAGTAGACAGTGAGCTCCAGTGGCACCTGACCCACTTTTGGGGGGCCTTCAAAATATGTTGAATATTATCAGTTCTTTCAAGACATGTTTGCACTTGAGTCAGAGGAGCTGGAAATAGCTGTCACTTTTCTAAATTTGCACTTTGTAAGGGACAAAAAAAGCAAATGCCATGAAATAAATAAAAATCTATTTTGCGGCCTCCTGTTGACAGATTCCACCAGCTGCCCCGTGGGGATAGGAACTCGGGGAACAATTTGTGCCTGCTACTGGCAGGTCACTCGCCGGGCTTGCCAGCCCCTTGAGGAGCTGAATGCCCTTCATCGTATAAAGACATGCTAATATCTGGGCAGTAGATTCCAGGCAGCTGCCTACCATAGTCATGTAAACAGTACTGCTGTTTTTACTGATTTATTTAGATTTTATACCCCACTTTTTCCCCAATGGGGACCCAAAGGAGCTTACAATATCATTCTCTCCTCCTCTATTTCATCTTCACAACAACCCTGTGAGGTAGGTTAGGCAGAGAGTTCAAGGGCTGGTCGCCCAGCGAGCTTCCATGGCAAAGTAGCTATTTGAACCTGGGGCTCTGTGATCATAGTCTAACTATGGAACCCCTCTCTCTGGCTCTCTGTTTCTGATACTGCTTGAACAGTCTGGGCTCTTTCCCTGATGGGTGGTATTTTAATACCCTTATTATCATTATCTAGTCAAATGTGTTCTTTTCCTTTTAATTCATAAGCCTCTCTCCTTAACAGCAATCAATCCTGCATGCTTCCCTGTGTAGAGACTATCAAACACTCTAAGTAACTAAAGTCGTTTTGCCTTAAGTCTTTGATCTCCAAAATGTGGCTACCCCAAAATGGGACACCTGTTGTGCCTTCTAGCTAAAGGATATGAGGCTGTTCTGTCATTCTTATCAGTCGAAGACTCTATATCTGCTAGGATACAGTAATCCGCACACATTAGGCTCCTATGTAAGAATCAAAATTACAGCTGAGTCTTGCTTTGCATAATTCCCAGAATGCACAGCAGATTCCTTTCCCAAAAAGCATTAATAAGCAATAAGGGCATTATATAAGCTGTGCCGTTTGCTCTCTCTCTCTTCCTTTTTTAAAGCAGCCTTATCTCAAATGCCCTTGAAATTAAGATGGGAGAAGATGATGGTCAGGAGTGAGAAAGGAATAGATAACAAATTAAACAGCCCCAAAGCTAAAGAATCAGGAACTACAGTGAAGAATACATCACATTCCCAACAAGGGATACAAGTTATCAGGGAACCCAGATCTTTAGAAGCATATGATGATGAAGCAGGCTTAGTAGGGTAACTACAGAAGAATCCTATGCAACCACGCTGCTTTGTTTCCTTCCTGTTAACAATACTTACTTCAGGAGACCTGCATTAGAGACTCCAGGGTTTGACTAGAGACTTCTTGACAACATAGTTGGAAGGAACAGAGCCTGGTTAAGTTACTGCAGAGTATTTGCATATATTTACTTTGTTTATATCCTCCCTTTTACCGAGTGGGGACCCAAAGCGGCTTACATCATTTTTCTTTCTTCCATTTTATCCTCACAACAACCCTGTGTGGTAGGTTAGGCTGAGAGGGTGGGACTGGCCCAAGGTCACCCAGCAAGCTTCCATGGCACAAGTGGGGATTTGAACCTGGATTTCCTCGATTCTAGTCCGACACTGTAACAACTACACCACACTGGCTCTCAAGCCTCAAAGCCTTCTTTAAGCAAGAAGAATCTGCAGATGAACTGGAGGGACCCCTACAATAGGCAGGCACTAAGAAGCCCCTGGCTTGGCAAGGACTGGCATAAATATGGGGAGCCTGGCCTTCTGTGCCAGCCTGGACAGCAGAATATTGTGCTCTGCTTACGGTACTTCTAGTTCTAGCATCTGGACTCAGGCACCTTGGACTGGAGAGATTCTCATCAGGTCTCAGGGTTTGACCCAGATATCAGAGTTCTTGGCATTTCTGGGGCATTTCTGAAGAAGGAGCCAGAAGCAAGGAAGGCAAGTTAATTTCTACAGGAGCCCTCCCCAGTGAAAAATTTAAACTGCCATCTCTTTTCCTGATATATTCTTCTAGCATAGCCATCTTTTTTTCCTCTGTTTCTGAGTAAGAGGTAGAGCGGCAGACTGCAATATAGGTGTAACAAATATATGCTGTTAAAAACAGACTGGAAGGAGAGGGATAACTGCAGATCAGTTAGAAAGTCTTTCCAGGAAAGAGGAGGAGGAGGAGGAGGAGGAGGAGAGGAGATTGGATTTATAACCTGCCTTTCACTACCCATAGGAGTCTCAGAGCGGTTTACAGTCTGCCAATTTGGTGTAGTGGTTAAGTGCGCGGACTCTAATCTGGGAGAACAGGGTTTGATTCCCCACTCCTCCACTTGCACCTGGCTGGATGACCTTGGGCAAGCCATAGCTCTCGCACAGCTGTTCTTGAAAAAAGAGCCGTTTCTGTCAAGAGCTCTCTCAGCCCCACCTACCTCACAGGGTGTCTGTTGTGGGGAGGGGAAGGGAAAGGAGTTTGTAAGCTGCACTGAGACACCTTTGGGTAGTGAAGGGCGGGGTATAAATCCAATCTCCTCTTCTTCTTCTTCTTCTTCAAACTCCTTTCCCTTCCTCTCCCCACAATAGACACCCTGTGAGGTAGGTGTCAGAAAATGATGCCTTTGATGTTTCTCACTGTATTCATTGTGTTATGTTTCTACCCCGCTTTGCGCTTGCGTAGCTATGCAGCTTGAAACGTGGGAGCTTCTTCCTGCCGCTTTTCCTTATCACGGTGGCCTTGAATGTAGGCTTTGGACTATTCTTGTTTCGCTGAGAATTTTCCAGTCCTGGGAAGGCAAGGGGAGGGGGGGAGTAGTCTCCCGCTCATGAAGTATTTCTCCCGCCGGGAGTTCCCGCGCGAGTGCTCAAGTTTTATTCGCTAGGCGCTTTATTGCATCACACTATAAGTTAGCCTGCTCTGCTTTGCTCCCCATTCCTGACAATGACCTCCTACTGTGGGTTTTAGCAAGTTAATCCTAATAAACCTTTCTTTGTGCAAGAATGACTGGATCTACTTGATTTTACACCTGACAGAAATTGTCAGGAATCAACATCTTTCCCTCACCGTCGACGTCCGCCATCCACCACGATGAGCGGGGCGGGAAAGGGAGCCCCGGGCGCAGTCCCGGTGATTACTACCTCGGGAGCCGCCGGGGCAGTTCCAACGATCACTACGGCGGGAGCCACAGGTGTCGTTCCAGTGACTACTGTGTTGGGAGCCACGGCTCCCGTTACCTCTGTGGCTGCTCCAGTGGTTACCATTCCGACTACCACCGTGGTTCCTGTGACTACAACTACAGCGGTGACGACACCAACTACCTATTCAGCAGCCGTGTTGGCTACCCCACCATCGATTGGCACAGTTGGAGCCACGTACGCACTCCC
This sequence comes from Gekko gecko, assembly GCA_029375565.1. Taxonomy (NCBI): domain Eukaryota; kingdom Metazoa; phylum Chordata; class Lepidosauria; order Squamata; family Gekkonidae; genus Gekko; species Gekko gecko. The sequence continues at coordinate 49,397,483 of JAPDNY010000012.1, read as the reverse complement.
GATCTACAGCCCGGCCGGGCTGATACCGAGTCAGGGTGGTGCGGTTCCACGAACCTATGTACCCGGAGTCCCAACACCTTGGGATAAAGGGGTGACATTTCGCAGATCGCGCGATTGGACTAAGAACTTGTTGGACACTACCCAGACCACCTGGACTATGCCGGGAAGCCAGAGCCGTGACAGCCTCCTGGATCCCAGAGGTAGTTTTGGTCTTCCCCAAGGGCGGGTGTCCCGGGGATCTCCCCGAACGGGGTCCAGCCAAGACACTGACGCCCGCATGGATTCTATCCAAGAGGACACCCGACGGCTGGTAAGAGATATGAGTAAACTAATGCAGTCCCTACCCCAGATGATGGACCAAGCTATTAGAGCCCATCCGCTGACACAACCCAGGCCTGCCCCCGCACCGGCTCCAGCCCCGGCGCCACCGTTGGTGCCGGGACGGCCGCCCTCCTCCTCCTCCGGGCCCGGGGCCAGGGCAACCAGTACCGCCGGGTCCAGGGCCGGGCCAACCAGCGGCCCCAGGGCCAGGGCCAGGCCAACCAGCGCCCCCAGGGCCGGGTCAGCCAGCACCAGCCCCACCTCCAGTAGTGGCCCCAGTACCAGGAGCAGGGCCACCAGGACCTGTCCAGCCGCCAGTTGTACCGCCACCTCAACCTCCGGTTCCAGCACCCCTCATGCAGCCGGTACCGATCATGGCGCCTGCCCCCCCGGTAATTCGCCCCAAGGACATGCTTGAGATCACTTTTGATGGAGATCCAGAGACTGTGTCCTTTTTCATATTACAAGTTGGAAAATTTGTACAAAGATGGGGCTATGTTTTCCCAGATGAAGAACAGCAGGTGGAATTTATTGCATCCAGGTTCCGGGGGAGTGCTACTAGCTGGTATGTAGCCCTTCATGATCTGGAGGCGGAGGAGTTGGGGAATGTAGATGACTTCATGTGGGCTTTGAGAAACCGTTTTGAAGATCCGGGGGCGGCCCAAAAAGCTGAAGCCTTCCTTCGCACCTTCAGACAAGGCAAACTCTCAGTGCGGGAGTACTCCAGAGAGTTTCAAAGGCATGCTGTAAAAATTCGAGACTGGACTGATGCGGTGTTGGCCCAACAATATAGAATGGGACTGGCAGTTGACGTCCGCAATAATGTTCTCAGCTCTCAGCAACCTCGTACCCTCCAGGGGTGGATGGAGGAAGCCGAGAAGGCCGAAAGTCGCTTGCAAATGATGAAGCTAGATTTATCCTTGGGTAACAACCGTCCAAGTGTTGCGGCGGGCCAGGCCAGACCCAAACCAACTTCTACCCCAAGTGGCCTGAGGGATCAGCGTATGCGACAGGGGCTCTGCCTGCGATGTGGGGAGAAAGGGCATTTCGCCAATGCCTGCCCGAAAGGGGATCCCAACAGAGCTCTGCCACCAGAAGAGCCCAGAAGAGGGACAACCTCTACCCCGAGAAAAGGTACCGCCAAACCGCGCAACACACGGGCTCTGTTTGCTAACCCCGACCAAGTGGATACTTTGATGCTAGAGGAGGAGAGTGAGATGCAGGGAAATGAGATGGTCCTGTTGGTGAACGGCGCTACACAGCAGGACCCAACACCCGAGGCGCCTAAAATGGTGAGCAACTACCCTCTCTCTTCTTTGTGACTGTTTTGGTGATGAATCCAGCAATGATGACTCACATTCGGGTCCGGGCTCTCATTGACTCAGGGTGCGGGAGGGATCTCATAAACCCTTCTATGGTTATGGGGTTGGAGGCAGCCGTGGTCCACCTGAAAGACCCAATAACTTTCACACAGATGGATGGGTCTCCAATGAAAAAACCATGCCAATTTGAGACTGTTCCTTTAAGAATAGGCATTGGTGACCACTGGGAGCTACGCTCATTTGTAATAGCTCCGCAAGCCCAATTCCCTTTGGTATTGGGTAGCCCCTGGTTACATGGACATAACCCGTACATTTTATGGGAAGAAGGGGAGGTACAATTTATCTCCCCAAAATGTACAGATCACAAATGGGACCCCGGGTGGGGAAATCCCCCATGCAATGAACCTCCACGAGCTTGTTTGGCAACGGAGGAACTTAACCGCATCCCTGAGGATTACCAGTATATAACCCGGGTGTTTGAGGAGGAGGAAGCAGATGAATTGCCCCCCCATCGTAACTCTGACTGTGCAATTGAGATCCTTCCGGGTCAAAAATTACCAAAAGGGAAAATTTATGCCATGAGCCCAAGTGAAAAGGAAGAACTTCGCCGGTTTATTGATAAAAATCTGGCCCGTGGATTCATTAGGCCAGCATCATCCCCTTTTGCAGCACCTGTTTTATTTTGTAAAAAAAAGGATGGGGGGCTCAGACTCTGCACGGATTACCGGGGACTTAACGCAGTGTCTGCCACCAATGCCTACCCGATGCCCCTCATCAAAGACCTACTGGCTGAGGTGGCGAAAGGGAAAGTGTTCTCTAAACTGGATTTAAGAGATGCCTACTTTCGGGTTCGTATTAGAGAGGGGGATGAATACAAGACTGCATTTAATACCCCGCTGGGGCAATTTGAATACCGGGTGATGCCCTTCGGATTACAAGGGGCACCAGGGGTCTTCATGAACTTAATCAACGAAGTGTTGCACCCCTATTTATTCAAGGGAGTGGTTGTTTATTTAGATGATATCTTGGTCTATACCCCGGATCAGAAATCCCACACTACCCTTATGCGCAAAGTGTTGGAAAAGCTTTTAGAACACAAACTGTTTGTTAAGCTGTCAAAATGTGAATTTCACCAAGAGAGCATTGACTTTTTGGGATACCGCATATCCTCCGCGGGGTTGGAGATGGACCCAAAAAAGGTCCAGGATGTATTGAGATGGGAGCCCCCCAAAACCAGGCGTCAGCTCCAAAGTTTTCTCGGCTTCGCCAACTTTTACCGTCAATTCCTGCCACACTTTGCCCAAGTAGCCCTTCCCCTCACGGAACTTCTAAAAACTAAGGGGAAGGGATCTAAAGCTTCGAGCCCAGGAGCCCCTTTGGACTGGACTCCGCAGTGTCAGCAAGCGTTTGAACAACTTAAAAGGTTGTTCACGTCTGAGCCCATACTAGCACACCCTGATGAAACAAAGAAATTTGTAGTGCAAGTAGACGCATCAGACACTGCTATGGGTGGGGTGATTTTACAAGAGAATGCTCAAAAGCAGCTACAACCCCTGGCTTATGTGTCGAGAAAATTTAATGACACAGAACGATTCTGGCCCATTTGGGATAAGGAAGCAGCGTCTATCCGTTTAGCCTTGATAACATGGAGACATTGGTTAGAGGGGTCCCGAATACCTTTTGAAATCTGGACTGATCATAAAAATCTTGAGGTATTGCGAAAACCCCGAAATCTAAATGCCAAACAGTTCAGGTGGGCTGAGTTTTTCTCCAAATTTCAGTTTACCCTGCACCACTTCCCAGGGAAAGCCAACCATTTAGCGGATGCTCTCTCCCGCCTTCCTCAGCATTTTTCTAAGAGGGTCGAAGTTCGAGAATCTATGTTCACCCCGGAACAATTAGTTGGTGCAGTTGTAACCCGTAAAGCTAAACAGGCACCTATAAGTCACATCCAGACATTGAATTGGGAAAAGCAGTTTTTATCTGACATCACCCCACCAGAAACGAGTGAATTACAAGCCAGGGAGGATGTGAAATGTGATCCCAATGGCTGCTGGTACAAGGGAAATAAAATGTTTGTCCCAGAAGCTACCCGAGTCCAGGTTTTGCGCACGGTTCATGATTCAAAAGCTGCGGGACACTTTGGATATGTAAAATCCTTAAGGCTTCTGCAAAGGAGCTTCTGGTGGCCCAGAATGAAGCAAGAGTTATCTCGTTATATACAGTCCTGCCCAACGTGTAATCGTTGTAAAGCCAGACCAGGGAAACCTCCAGGCCTCCTGCAACCACTACCCACTCCGAGCAGACCCTGGGAAGTAATCTCTATGGATTTTATCACTGATCTTCCCCCCTCTAAACATATGACTGTTATTTGGGTGGTAGTGGACTTATTCTCTAAGCAAGCCCACTTCATCCCGTTCCCCAGTATGCCAACAGCAAAAGGCCTGGCCAAAGCGTTCATTCAACACATTGCCAAATTACATGCTTTGCCCCTCAAGATTATTTCTGACAGGGGGGTTCCATTTGTTTCCAAGTTTTGGTCTGAGTTAATGACTCTAATGGGTATTGAACGTGCGCTTAGTACTGCCTATCACCCTGAGACTGATGGCCAAACGGAGAGGGTGAACCAGACGTTGGAACAATATCTAAGGTGTTTCTCTAATTATCAGCAAGACAATTGGGTAGATTTGTTGCCATTGGCGGAGTTTGCTTACAACAACTCATGGCATGCTTCCACGAAAATGTCACCATTCAAAGCTGCCATGGGCTATGACAGCCCCCCTCTTCCTTTCTTAAAACCTGCTGAGAGTGGTGGTAAAGCCTCGGCATGGTGTCAAACTCTCCGTGACTCCTGGCCCCTAATTATCGAGACTTTGAATGAGGCCAAGGCACAGTATAAAAAACAAGCAGATAAGAAACGGGCCGGGGGATGGAAATTACAACCGGGAGACACTGTCTATCTCTCGACTAAGAATCTAAGACTAGCGCAACAGTCCAGGAAACTGGCGTGGAAATACATTGGTCCTTTCCGAGTGCTAAGATGTGTGAATCAAGTAACTGTACAACTAGACTTGCCTAAATCTCTTAAAGCAATACATCCAATTTTCCATTACAGCCTTCTCAAGCCGGCCTTCCCCCCAACTAAAGGGCATCCCGAGACGTTGACTCCTCCCCCCTTTGATGGTTGACGGTGAAGAGCACTATGAGATCGCTGATGTTTTGGACTCTAAGATACTTCGTGGACAACTTATGTACCTGGTGCAATGGGTACACTTTGGGCCCCAATACAGGGAATGGGTGAAAGTTTCCGATATCAATGCACCTGATCACCTTAAAAACTTTCACGCTCGATACCCTAATAAACCTGGGGGCCCCTGTTCGCTCCTTCCTGAGTGGTGGGTGGGTGGTGTTTTGGGAAGGGCAGAATGTCAGAAAATGATGCCTTTGATGTTTCTCACTGTATTCATTGTGTTATGTTTCTACCCCGCTTTGCGCTTGCGTAGCTATGCAGCTTGAAACGTGGGAGCTTCTTCCCTGCCGCTTTTCCTTATCACGGTGGCCTTGAATGTAGGCTTTGGACTATTCTTGTTTCGCTGAGAATTTTCCAGTCCTGGGAAGGCAAGGGGAGGGGGGGAGTAGTCTCCCGCTCATGAAGTATTTCTCCCGCCGGGAGTTCCCGCGCGAGTGCTCAAGTTTTATTCGCTAGGCGCTTTATTGCATCACACTATAAGTTAGCCTGCTCTGCTTTGCTCCCCATTCCTGACAATGACCTCCTACTGTGGGTTTTAGCAAGTTAATCCTAATAAACCTTTCTTTGTGCAAGAATGACTGGATCTACTTGATTTTACACCTGACAGTAGGTGGGGCTGAGAGACTCTGACAGAAACTGCTCTTTTTCAAGAACAGCTGTGCCATAACTATGGCTTGCCCAAAGTCATCCAGCAGGTGCAAGTGGAGGAGTGGGGAACCAAACCCAGTTCTCCCAGATTAGAGTCTGTGCACTTGAGCACTGCACCAAACTGGCAGACTCCTTCACTAGCACCATTGAGTTCTGAGGCTCTGTCTCCCCCCACCCATTTCTGTACTGCTACTAGCAACTGTGGATGTGGAAGAGTTGTCCAGGCAATACGTAGAGCAGGTACATTGGAGGACATGGAAGTAGAGCTTTAAATTATGCTATATTGTGATCACAGTAATGCATATGTATCTGTGGCTTCCAAAATACATTTATTTTTCTATCAAACAATCTGTTCTTGTACAAAAAACATTCCAGAAAAATTAACCTGGCAATAAGCAGGTGATTTCCATATTGCAAAATGTCTCACATTCTCTCCAACTCCATCCCTGGTCCAGAGAAAAACTTGTATACTGGAAGGTACTAGAACAATTGAAGATACTGGGAAGGCTCAGTATATCATTTGAAGAAAAATACACTCAAATGTAAAAACCACCCAGTATGATATGGGAAGCAACCAAAAAATATTGGGCACAGATAGTACTGGAAGATTGGAAGGGAAGATTGAAATTAACTTAAGTAAATTCTGTCCTTATTAGCATGAACCCTATTCCTAAAACTTTGTTTACCATTTGCTAGATTTATGCCCTTGCTTGGGAGCCATTAGAATCTGGAAATCATCTCAAATCCAAGACTGATGTCATTTTAAATTAAGAGGAAACTGTTTTGTTGGTTAAAAAAAGGTAAACAGGATGTTCTGGGGACATGGGTTAAGTTGTATGCATGCCTGGCCATGAAAGATTTTTTAAAAAATCAGACTTCTGGACTCTAAATTCCATCCTGACACATGGACACATGTGTAGAGCTCATATACAATAACACTTACAACAGAGAGAGAAGCTGAAGCAGCCCAATCTGAACATCTTCCCAGCAAATCAAAACATGACCAATTCTGAAGTTGTTTGACCTTGAAATGGTGAGAGTATATTCCATTAAATCTAGTATTAAGTGAGGAATAACAGCAAGAAGAATCACAAATATTACAAACAGTGAAGAAGAGAGATTGTATCCTCTGTGTATGCTCTGCTCATTCTGCTTTGATGACTGCCAAGTTTTCCAGGAAATATTTTAAGAGAAAGATAAATAAAAAGGGCTGTGTGTTATGTTACTGCCAGCACTCTAATAAAACATTGGAATAAAGAATTTCTCTCTCTGCATGTGGCTGATTCTTCTCTTGGGCTCCATCTTTCACTCAATGCCAAGACTCCATTGGGGTGAAAGGATTTGTTAATCTAGTCTGGTTCCTTACAGATTTAACACCCCAAATCTGCTTTCTTTACACATGAAAGACACAGGATTGTTTGTCTTTTCCCCCTTTAGGGCTAGAAACAGCTGGGGCAGGTCATTTGTACTGAAGGAAAAGGGGTATTTTAGGACTTTTACATGAAATTATAAACATTGAGATATCCTGACTCTCGACCCTTACATATAGAAATGATCTGATCCTTCTTTGGCTCTGATCTCTTGTATCTTTTCTAGCATGGTGTGTGTTTGTGCATTAATGATTGGAAGAGGAACTTAGCCTTTATCCCCAGCCCAGTCTTTCTTTAGGGTAGATGTCACTGTAATACATATAACTGCTGAAAATCTCTTTCTTTCACTCTTTTTCACACATACAGCCTGAGGCTTCTAGCTGCTTGGGAAATCAAAACCAGACAGTGGGGTGCCAGAATAGCTGTCACCCAAATGTCAGGAACAGTTTTGTTTTGGTTTTGAGCATTTATTCTGTTTCCAAATGGGACAGTGTTTGGATCATGATGACTAAAGTTCCGACTACCAATCCCTATTTTATGGACATACAGTGTGTGAGAGAGCATTAGTAGAGAGAGCTATACCTATGCATGTAAAAGTCCCCCCAACGTGCCATCAGAGAAACATAGCTGCATGCTACATGCCCCATTATCTGAGTGATGACTGTCCTGACGGAAGGGTTTATATTCTTAGACTGGTGGTGTGCAGTGGTTGGCTGTGGTTAATTTGATTCCTATGCTCCACTGGGGTTGAACAGCCAGCGCCATGAGTGATTAGGTGTTATTGTTCTCTATCCACAGAGTAACGGGGTATTTTAACTCATACCATCTGTTTCAACAGGATAATACTATTATTATGCAGGCCTGTAGCTACAGTGGGGCATTTCGGGGCCTGGCTCCCTGACTTCCATCCAGCCCCCAGGCCCCCTGGCTCTCTGGGCCACCTGGAGGACTCCCTACCACTACCCCTTCCCAAGCATGGCTCACTTCCCCATGTAGGCAAGCAGAGTGTGAATGCTACAAAAGTGAGTTTTTAAAATTTTATTTTTATTTTACGACATCAGTGCCCCCTGACTTCTTTAAAGGCCCCCTGAATTACAAAATCCTGGCTACAGGCCTGTGATTATGCCATTATCAGAGTAAGGACTTGGGTCAGAGAGAGTTTAGGATAATGACTAAGCCATACTGCAATGTGATGTATGCTAAGACTGCCCTTGAAGGGTGCCTGGAAGCTACAGAAGGAACAGAATGCTGCAGCCAGAATGTTGACTGGAGTGGATCTAAAGGACCATATAACTCCAGTCTTGTTCCATCTACACTAGCCCCCAGTTTGCTTCCAAGCGCAGTTCAAGGTGCTAATATTGACCTTTAAAACTGGATGTGCCTTGGGGCCAGCATACTTTAAGGACCACCTTACACCCATGTGAACCCATCTGATCACTCAAGTCATCTTCAGAGGCTCCACTTAAGGTGTCCGCAACATCTGAGGCTAGATGGGTGGCATCCTGAGAAATGGACTTATCAGTCATAGTCTCCAAATTCTGGAAATCCCTCCTGAGGGAGATCCATCTGTCTCCCTCTACCACTGCTTCCACTAGTGGATGAGGACTTTGCTTTGGCTGGCATCCCCTCACTAACACTCATTGGACCTTCTCTTTGTTTGTATGTCTGTGTATTTATGTGCTTATATGTTTTGTTGATTGTTTTAAATATTTAGTATTCTATATATGTTTAGCTGTATTTAACATTGGTTGTTCACTGCCTTGGGGACTCCATTGGGTATAAAGGCAACACACAAATGTTTTAAATAAATATTGATGGGTCCAACACCCCCCCAACTTTGGTTTCCACACCATAGCAATTTTATGCTGATGTGGAGTCTTCAGTATGGGTGTATCTTTAAGCTATGCCAAGACAATGCAGTCCAAAGTCCACTGACTTCAACAGATTTAAAAGGGTGTAACTGCTTAGGACTGCACTGTTAGTCAGTGTCCTATAGCATTTCAGCTGGCATAAAGAGACCACAGAATTGCTTAGGAAAGAGGAAGCACTAAATTTAGAGATGTGTTAAGTGGAGCTCAGAGGAATCTCACTGTGCAATCAAGACTTTGCATTGTGACCAGGAAAAATGTCTAAATCATAATTGAACTTGCACCTAAAACTGATACAACAAATAAATTGCTCTAGTGATTGGGTGGGTGGTCCTAGATTTGAAAGGGGTCTTATTGGATATCTAGCTCAACTATAGGGTCACCTCAACTATGCTTGCCAGATTTCTTAGTAAAACCAGTATCGGTGACCTGGGGGGGGGGGGTTGGCGGCATTGCCTTGGTCAGTCATGAGTCCTTTGTCCTGACCAGATGGCCTCTCTGTTCCTGGTTCACCAATTTTTCTTTCTCATGTTGGGCTCCCAAAACAGATCTGGAATTCCACTGGTGTACTGTTATCTAACTTTCTCCTTACTTGAGCTGGTTTAGCAGGTCTTGACATTGTTGGTGGAAACTCCCAAGCTGTTATTTTGGGGGGGACTTTCAGCATCCATGCCAAGTCAATGCTGTCTGGAATTGCTCAGGACTTCATGGCTGCCATGGCAACCAAGGATCTGTCTTAATTAATACAGAATTACACAGGGGTTGTTTTGAGCAGGAACAGGCAGGAACGGCATTCCGGGAGTAACAAGTAATCTCCTTCCCCCTCCTTTCCCTTCGCCTCACCTCCAAGTGGGGTGAAGGGAAAGGGGGAGGAGAGAAAGGGAATCCAGGGCTTCTTCTGCCTGACAGAAGGGCCAGCACACTAGCCCCTCTGACAGGCAGAAGCGCCTGGGATCCATTCCTTCCCCACCTCCTTTCCCCTCGCCTCACCTCCAAGTGGGGCAAAGGGAAAGCTGGGGAGGAGAAAGGGAACCCAGCAGAAGCTTCTGCATGACAGCAGGGTCAGCGCTGGCCCCGCTGCCAGGCAGAAACATCTGAAAGGAGTGTGCTGCCTCTGTGGAGCAACTCCAAAGGCTGAGGGAGGTTAAAGTTTAAATCCCCCCTCTCTGGAGTCACACTGCAGTGGCAGCACGCTCCCTTTATCGAAGGGAAGGCAATGGAGACAGTCCCCAATCTGGTTCGGATCTTCCTCAGCTAAGAATGTTTTCTTACGAAGATTTTTTTGGCTGACAAGATCAAAATATTTTGGCAATTCGAACATGACTGAATGGCTAACAACAACGTTTTTAATTTCAGTGTTTTTGTAGAAACATCTGTCTTGTTTTTTTATGGATCCAACTATCCACAAGTTTGGCCATGTCAAGAATTAAATAGATTTATTATGATAGATTTATACTTTGATTTTGTCAGCCAAAAACATCTTCATGAGGAAACACTGTTAGCTGTGGAAAAGTCGGACCAGTAGGGAAGTACCTAGCCAACTGCTGTCCATCATCGATGGCAGCTGAAAATACATTGGTTCAAACCTCACCCATAATAGAAGCAGCACCTGTAGCTATATGAAAGGAATTCTCTCAGCGACCATGGTTTGTCAACCACAGCAGTATTTCCAGCATTCAAGCATTTGTTTCTGTCAGTAAAATGTAGGGGGAGTGAGCATGTCAGGCCTGACAGCAGCCACTGGACTACTTGACACCATGCAACTTACATAACTCATGCAAGCCCAGCTGCTTGCTACTGCTCTACAGCCACTGCCCCATGAAGTGTTGTGTAGTGGTTAGGGCTCTTTTTGCAGCAGGAACTCCTTTGCATATCAGGCGATACACCCCTAATGTAGCCAATCCTCCAAGAGCTTACAGTAGCCCCTGTAAGAAAAGCTCTGTAAGCTTTTGGAGGATTGGCTACATTAGGGGTGTGTCGCCTAATATGCAAAGGAGTTCCTGCTACAAAAAGAGCCCTGGCTGTTCCAGACAAGGATTTGGGAGACCCAGGTTTGAATCCGAGTTTGGAAATACTCTGAGATTTTCAGGGAGGAGCCTGAGTGTTGGGTGTTGCCTGAGACCCACCGTGTGTAAAATCTGCCAGACATGGGTTATCTCAATGAGAAATATCATTGATAGGGTTCCATTCCCATGACCTTAATGGAGGCAGTGGTAAGGCCACTTTTGAAAAAGCCATAAGAACATAAGAAGAGCCCTGCTGGATCAGACCAAAAGTCCATCTAGTCCAGCATCCTATCTCACATAGTGGCCAACCAGTGCCTCTGGATAGCCAACAATAGGGCATGTTAGATCCATAAGACTTTAATAATTACTAGTCTGTGTCTGAACTGTCATTCCTAAATATGATTCTAAGAAGGCAATGGCTTCTCAACACCAGGCATTTTTGAATGAAGCTGATTATGTGGAGCCTTTTCAATCTAACTTTTTCTTGGATATGGTGTGGCAAACATCCCAGTCTCCCTGATCAGTAGATGATCTATGCCAGTCTACTGACAGGGGGAGTGTGTCATGGGTCAGCCAGAACCTCAGCCAGAGCATTACAACAGCAAGGACTCCTTGGGAGAAGAGGATTCCTGAGAGTTACCGGGAATCAGTTCTGAGGCAGCAGAGTTTGAGATACAGGCTGTCAGAACTCGCAGCTGCTGGCTGGGGCAAAACCACCAGTATTCCCTAGCCCTGTTACAACAGATGAAGCTCAGGTGCTCGGTATCATCCGTCCAACTTCACCCCACTATTGGAATGCAGGAGAAAACTCAGAGCACATGTCTCCTGGCCCAATGCCAGCTACTGGCTGAAGATGAGTAGTTTCAGGGTCATGTTTGAGCATCTGGCTGCAATAGGGCTTGTTCTACAGATATAGATAAAAGGCCAGTCAGGGTAGCATCCTGAGTGGAAGCAACAAGTCAGCTTGGGAGACTGGATTGTAGTGTCTGTAGCGTGCCTGCTTGATCATGGACTCACTTTTGGATTCTGACCTTTAGCTTGTGATTTGGACTTTGGCTTTGACTCTGTAAACCTGACTTGTGTATGATCTCTGGATTTCCTGACCATGTTCCTTGGTTCATCCTTTCTGGTAACAGTCCCCTGGTGTGAATTTTTGGCTTGTTGACTTCTTGGACTGAGTTCTGGACTTTGTTGGTGTGTACCTTGCTTATGCGTGTGACCCAGCATGTGTCCTTGCTGGTTCTCCTGGATGTTTGAGCAGCTTTCAGTACCATTAACCATGGTATGCTTCTGGACTGCCTGGTGGGAATGGTGGAGTTCTGCTTCAGTGGTTTCAATTTTTCAGGAAGTGGTGTTGGGGGACTCCTGATTGCGGGATCTCAAATAGTTCCATTGTGTCTCCTGTGCTACTTAACACTGACATGAAACCACTGGAAGAGAACACTCATGGATTTGGAGTAAGTGATAATCTGTGTGCTGATGGCATGTAGCTTTATCTCTGCTTTCTATTTAATTTCAAGGAGGCAGTAGAAGTGCTCAACCAGTGGGCTGTATCCAACCAACCAGTTAAGAAAGCTCAGTGCCCTAAAATTTTGTGAAGAGGGGGAGTCAATTTCTGCTAATTTCTCCCACTGAGCCCCCCCCCCCCAATTTGTCCCTTAGGCCAGTAGACTCTCATAGTGGGAATCTGTGGGGGTGGGGCAATTGACCAAAGTTGCCATTCCCTCTTAAGAAAACTGAAATTACCGGCATTTAATTGGATATAGGCCACCGTCTATAGGCAATAAGGGTCTGGATGAGGGTGAAAAAACTACTTACCCCAATTCACAGCATTTCCATTTTACTTGGATTAATATTGACATGGGAATAGGTATTCAACCTGCAATAGCCAAAATGCTGACAGGGGCTTGCGTACATCAGCCGTTTTGTAGTATCTGCACCATCTCCTAGCTTGTTTCCAGGCTCCATATGAAGTGCTGGTTTTGGCATAGTCCTAAAATAGTTTTGAGTCCAAAATGCCATCACCAATATACATTGTCCCAGACTGTGAAACTGAGGAGGCACATGTTGCAGGATTTCACAATTAAGAAGGTATGGTTGGCAGGGATTGCATGAGGGCCTTCTTAGCTACCACACTTTGCCTTTGGAATCCCTTCCCTTGGGAACTAGGCATTCTTTCACCATTACAGGTCTTCTTATACTAGTTGAATTCTTTTCTGTTTCAGAACACCTTTCTGATTTCTACCCTTTCAAAAAATAATCTTGGAATTTTAAACTTCCTACTGAAATTATGATTATATGTTTTATAGTCATTTTGAGTTGCCTTGAGCATTTCTAACAGAGAGGTGGCATAAAAGTAAATATTTAGAAAATGTATAGGCCCCCTTTCTGTTCATAGAATGTTTTTGAAATTGCTTACTGTCATACTTGTGCTGAATGGCACCCCAGGGCAGGGACACCTGTCACACCTTTTTGCCCACCTCATCCCCAGCTACCACGATCCCTTTATTTACTCCTTTTTTTATACTCAGCTAAAGAGTGCTGTCCTGCTAATTTGAGTCTGCAGTCCCTTCCCTAAGTTGGAGCCTGCCTGCTGGCCCTGCCTCACCTAGGGTGCAACTGTGCCTGGTACCGCTCTCTCCTGCCTGGTTCTCTTCACTTCCAGTCCCCAAGCCTTTTCCTTCTCTGCTCCTTGTTCAAGTGAACCACCTACTAATAAGTTTTCCTTCGGCCTGCTCTTGGCAGCCACCTTTCCTTGCAGTTCTTTTCCTCTCTCTCCCACCTGAGCCGGCCTTTTTCTCAGGTGCCAGCCCTGGGAAGGGGAAATTGCCCCACCCACTGCAGCCCCACCATGCTCCCACGGCAGCCGTTTTTAAATTCAGCTGGGCTGGTGGCAGTTCAGGGCCCACTAGGGTTGCCACCCTCTAGGTGGCCACTAGAGATCTCCCACTATTACGACTGATCTCCAGGTGGCCAAGATCAGTTCCCCTGGAGAAAATGGCTTCTTTGGAGGGTGGACCCTATGGCGTTAGACCCTGCTGAGGTTCCACCCCTCCACAAACCATGCCCTCCCCAGATTCCACCCACAAAATCTCCAGGTATTTCCCAACCCAGATCTGGCAACCCTAGGACCCATGCACAACTCTTGTGGGCCTCTTCCCTCACACTTCCATTTGGATGGTGGTGGAGAGTACTCTCAAGACGCAGCTGATTTATGGTGACCCCATGGGGTGTTCAAGGCAAGAGATGTTCAGAGGTGGTTTGCAATTGCCTGCCTCTGTGTAGCGACCCTGGACTTTCTTGGTGGTCTCCCTATCCAGATACTAACCAAGGATGATACAACTTAGCTTCTGAGAGCTGATGAGACCAGGCTAGACTGGGCCATCCAGGTCAGGGCCAGACTTATGTTTAAGAACGTTCAATACACCAACTATTTTGAAAGAGGAAGATTAATAGCAATGTAAAATAAAACAAAGGTCCAGCAACAACATAACAACATTTACTTCAATATGAGCTTTCGTAAGTCAGACATCACGTCTTCAGATACGAGGAAGGGGATTTGGGGAATACTCCCCCATCTGTAATCTTCCCTATAAGTATTCCCCAAATAATTTTGTTTTCACATGTCTGAAGAAGTAAACTCTGGCTCCTGAAAGCTCATATTGAAATAAATGCCCTTAAGTTGCCACTGAACTCCTGCTTCATTTTGCAGCTACAGACTAGAGTGGCTAGTAGTACTGATCTGGAATGATCAAAGGGAAAGAAAGCAAAGAATTTGGTTGCAAGCCAAAGGGGCATTAAAAAACGATGCTTAATTGGGAGGGGCTAAAACAAAGAGGTAAGGTGAGACAAGGGCAACAGGAGACGCCTCAAGCCTCCCCTCCCCCTTCCATGGCACATTATGGTCCTTCACTAGCTATTAATAACTTCCAAGTGATGGGACATGTCCCTCCAGGGTTAGAAAGTGGAGACTCTGCATTTAATTACTTCCTCTAAGGGCAGAGGCTACACAATCATTTGGGCAAATGACTGCCAGGTAAGAGGGTCCTCACCTCCTCCCTGGTGATGGAGAGTAGTGGATCTGTTCTGTGGGGGAAAGAGGGTAAGCAACAGAATCTGCAGAAGCAAGCCCTGCTGCTGAATGACAGCCATGGAAAGTGTAGTTAATGGGTGTGCAAGTAAGAGGGCTGATGGTTTCTGAACAGAGGAGATTGAAAGAGTCACCTGTCAGGATTGGTTTTCCTTGAGCTCTGCGGCAGCCCTCTCAGATGAGCATTTCCCTGCTGTTCACTCTCACTCACATGCCTGAGCACGAGGAGGAGGAGGTTGGGGAGGAGGCAGCACCGCTAATACTCCAGGGCTTGCAGGAATAAGATGGCAATTTAGCAAAATGATTAAATGACTGCAAACATTTATTAATAGCACTCTTGCAGCTACAGCTTCTCTAGGCTGTTCTTCTGCTGGGGTGTGTGTGCTTACGCTGCCTGCCCACTCCAGGTACTAAGAAGGCGTTTGGAAATTTTGTAAGATTTCCATACAGAGCGAGAGGACTGTAAAGAAGTGCATTTTATTTGGAGGGGACTCAATAAAACCTCTGCATTGAGTTTTAAAAGTTTTTCTCTTAGCTGGAGACAGGCAGGAAGGGGTAAGCTAATAGCTCCCAAGCCTCTCCAAGTGCCAGCCATCAAAGCCTTGGATGTGCTAGTGGTCTTGCTGGCCAGAGACAGTGAAATGGTCAGCAGACACCTTAACTGGGAATCTGACACCTATAAGGGATATAGAGACGTGCAGGTGTGAAGGGCTGCTCGACTACCTTCCTGGAGGTTTCAGTAAAGGATTCTTTGACTCACAAGGGAGTTGGCAAATTGGGAGAATAAAATCCCTTGGCATGGAGGGAGAGTGATCTATTTAGGTGTTCCTTTTTGCACAGTAAATTCTGGAGGAAGCCGCTTTCGCATCCAAGCTCCGTCTTGAGGGCTGCCATTGCCATGTGGAGTAGACAATGGGGCTGGCTGGCTGAACCATGGGAGAGCCCTTAGAACTCGGTGGTGGAGGAAAATGCTGTCAAGTCGCAGCCATCTCATAGCAACCCTGGAGAGCTTGCAGGGCAAGAGCTGTTCGGAGGTGGTTTCCCACTGCCTCCCTCTGCGTAGCAACTGTGGGTTTCCTTGGTGGTGGCCCCTCCACGTACTAATCAGCTTCCAAGATCTGATGAGATCAGACTGCCTGGGCTATCCAGGTTAAGGTCAAAGCTCCCTCTAAGTCGTGGAGTCTTGTGAGTAAAAATTCTACTTTGTGAGCTGCCGGCATTAAAGTTGTGAGCGAGTGATTTGGCTACTGCATAAATTAGTTCTTGCTCTGAAGCCATCCTTCCTGAGCTAAGACAAAAATGTGTGAGCTGGAGGCTAAAAAACTGTGAGCTAGCTCACACTAACTCAGCTTAGAGGGAACACTGGTCAGTTGTTTAGGACTCTGTAGCCACGGCAAAAAGAGAGGCCATGCCTCCCAAAACATAAAGCTGCAGCCTTCTGCATATCTCTTTAAGAGAAATTGTACTTCCATCCAGTGCATAGTTTTAACTAAAGGGTTTGATCTTTTTGCATTGTTTTATGGTCTGCTCTAGCATGAGGAACGTCTTCTATGTTTTATGCCTTTTTTATGTTCTGGCTTGTTTTCACTGGCTTGTTTTTAATGGCCATGTGGTTTTATTGTATTGTTTTGGTTGTGAACTGCCTCAAGGTGATCTCTGGAGAGGTAGCAAAAGAGTGTTCTTCTGAATAAACAAATATAGTTCTCTGGCCACGCAGTTATAAAGCATCAGCAACTGCCAGAGCAGGAAAAACAGTGATGAGAAAAAGCAGTGCTTAAATGACCAAAAGCTGTCTGCTAGTATTAGAGCTGTGTGGAAAGCAATGGAGCAGGGTGAAGGAAAGGGGAAGGAGTAAGGTCTTTTTCTTAACCTGGGGTGGAGTCCTATTGTTTATCAGTGGATCAGCAAACTAGGAAATTAATACACTCGAATCCCATCCCATTTAGTTTGGACTTCAGAGGTCGCTGTTAAAAAAGAAGTCCTTCAGAGCAACTAGTGTTGAAATATACAAGGTCTGTTGTACCTAGATAAAGAAAATGACAAGAATATCCTGCAGGGGCAGTAGAAGGGACAACTAGTGAGATTGAGCAGCATTCTGTGCACCTTGGTGTTTAGTCATGCTGGCCACATGACCACGGAAACGTCTTCGGACAGCGCTGGCTCTTCGGCTTTGAAACGGAGATAAGCACCGCAACCCTAAAGTCGGATTCGACTGGCTTTCAAGCAAGGGAACCTTTACCTTTACCTTACTTACTATTTTCAGATAGTCTCCTTACTGCTCCTGATTGGCTCAATTAGGGGTTTCCTTGCTTCTGCTGAGATCTCCATTACTGACTCCCTCCTAGCTAGTTAGACAGATTTCTCTTTCTCTGTCCTCTTTCTTATAAAGTTTGTTCTCTTCTTAATAAACCAAATTTATTCTTTAAACAGTTTGTGTTCTGCTTTACTGCATATCTACATGCTGCCAACAGGGTTCTGGGCCTAGTGTGAACATTTCAGCTGTCAAAGAAAAAAGATTAGTAGGCAAAAGAAGAAAAAAACAAAGATGGTGACTTCCTGCAGCATTCAGCACAGTTATCTACTAGATAGGCTTACAGAAGACAACTATTTGATATGGAAGGAGAGACTCAAGAGTCACCTGCTTGAGACAGGACTGAGGCATGCTATTAAAACCCCTAACCAGGAGATGATAATTCAGCAAAGCAAAAAGCCTGGGAAGCCAACAATGAGAAGGCAAGAGGAGCCATGATAAAAAGTTTGACTGATAGAGACGTTCTAAGAGTAATTCAAATGCAAATTGCTAAGACTGTATGGTCTGAATTTGAGAGGCTTTATGTAATTCAGATCTGAGAGCAAGCTCTACATACAAAAGAGACTATTTAGCACTAAGATGTCAGAAGGGGTTAATCTGCATGACCACTTAGATGAAATGCTTAGTCTAACTCAAGAACTGCTGAGAAAGAGATTGCAGATCAGGACTTGGTTGTGTTGCTGTTGATTAGCCTGCCAAAGTCTTATGAAAATGTTGTGTCTCAAATTGAAGCAAAAGGAAAATTGTCTGTCACAGAATAAACCAACTTGAGCAGACATACAAACATAGACAATATGAGGAATCCAACAAGAAAGTTGAACCAAATGTTGATCAAGTAGCTCTAAATGTAAACAGGAAGAGTAAAATAATTTGCAATTTATGTGGAAAACCAGGGCACATTAAAAGACAGTGCAGTGCTTTTAAGCAAAAGGGGGTTTTCCAAAAGAAAGAAAGGGAGAGAATTTCAAGCAGCCATCATTGAAAAAAATATTTTATATTGACGCAAGGAGCTACCAAAAGTTACACTTGGTATTTAGATAGTGCATGCAAAATGCACATGTGTGCACATAAAGACTTATTTGAGACACTAAACGAAGAAAGAAGAGCGATATTAAGTGTCACAGATGGCAGATCTTTGATTGCAGAAGGGGTTGGCTCAGGAACAGTAAAATGCAGTCTCCCAGATGGACAAATCAGAGAGGTCCTCATTGAAAATTGCCTGTATATGCCACAATTAGCAAACAACCTGATTACTATAAGAGTACTTGCAAAAAGAGAAATGGTTATATCATTTGGAGAAAAATGTTTTATTAAGCAAAACGGAGAATTGATTGCAACTGGGAAAGTGCATCAGGACTTGAATGCTTTAGAGACATGTGTGCAAAGTGCAAACCTAACTAAACATTGCAGTAACAAGAAATGTTCCTGGGCATGACATAGATGCTTAGGTCATATTGATAATCATGCTATTGCCTAACTTGAAAGCCGGAACTTGACTAAGGGCATACAGATAAACAAGTGCACTGTTGAAAGAAACTGTATGCATTGCATTCAAGGTAAAGGAACCATAACTAGTTTCAGCAAGAGCCATGAGACAAGCCAGATACAGTGCCCCCTGGAGGTGATACACAGTGATGTTCATGGTTCAATGAAGACTGAGACCCCTAGTGGAAACAGATACTAGATTTTATTGATTATTTTTCAAAGTATACAGTAACCTACTTGATCAGAGAGAAAAGTCAAGTATTGGAGAAATTTAAGGCATATGTTGCAATAGTCAGCAATCGATTCCAGAGAAAACCACTGGCAATTTGCACCAACAATGGAGGAGAATATATGGGACATGACATGAAGAACTATCTAGCTGAACAAAGAATACAGCATTAGCTCATAGTCCCATATACTCCAGAACAGAATGGTATAGCAGAAAGGAAGAATTGCTCCCTGACTGAAATGTGTAGATGCATGCTGCTTGAAGCAGAGCTACCTGAGAAATACTGGGGAGAAGCAATCAACACTGCTACCTATTTACAGAACAAACTGCCTACAAAAGGTGCCAGAAGCATACCATATAAACTCTGGTATGGGCAAAAGCCCAGCATTACTACTTGAAAGTATTTGGGTTGAGCTTTCACCTACATACCCAAAAAGAAATGGACCAAGGTGGATCTGAGAACTGAACAAGATATTTTTGTCAAATATGCACTGGGATGGAAAGGGTACAGAATCTATAACCCAAGAACAGAAATTGTAAAAATCTGCAACATAGTCTACATTGATGAGAGAAGAATCTATACATGTAGAAAGAATACATGTAGGAAAAAGTGGACATCGGAGAATCCACACCATCAAAAGAAAATAAAGCACAGCAACCAGAAACTGTGCAACTGAGTACCATGGACCATACAGATGACACACCTGCAGAGCCACAAGAACCAGAAAGGTCTTCATAACCAGATGTCAGATGGTCAACTAGAACAAACAAGGGAGTACCAGTGAGAAGACTGTCCTACCTGACAAAGACAGAGGCTGTAAATGAATCTTCCACATGGGAAGATGTAGAAAGAATGCCTACCAGACAAGCAGAAAGATGGAGAATGAATCCCTAATCAAAAACCAAACATGGACTCTCACAGAAATACCTCTGGGAAAGAGGACAGTAGGATGCAAATAGGTCTCTGAAACCAAATATGATGCAGAAGGAAGGGCTTGTTGAATTGGAGTATTGCCCTACAGAAAATATGATTGCAGATGCACTTACCAAGTTGCTTCCGCATGAAAAGTTTGAGATTCTATGCAAGAAAATGAATCTTGTGGAATTTGCACACTAGACCTTGAGAAGGGATGGTGGAATGTGCAAGGGCTATCGTGCATAGATAAAGAAAATCACAAGAATATTCTGCAGGGGACAGCAGAGTAGACAGTAGTTAGGATAGTTCCTACTATTTTCAAATAGTCTCCTTCCTGTCTCCTGATTGGCTCAGTTAGGGTTTTTCCTGCTCCTATTGAGATCTCTTACTACTGACTCCCTGCTAGCTAGTTAGACAGACTTCTCTTTCTCTCTCTCCTTCCTCACAAAAATAAACCAACTTTATTCTTTAAACAGCTTGTGTTCTGCTTTACTGCATATCTACACAGCGCCAACAGCTAGAGCATTCAGAAGCTGGACAAAATTGGCCTGTTTTCTTCTGACTGACCTAGTTGTGCTTCTTTTTTCTTGGTTATCAGCTGGCACAGATCAGTAGTATCTGACAGTCCTCAATTGCTCCTGAATTGTAAGAGACTCAAGGAGCTGCCTTTAAAGTGATTTTCAATGCATTTACTGCAGGTGCGTATTTAAGATTTCATTATTTATAAAAGTACACATAGAGGAGGGGGGGTGACCAACAGTGCTAGCAATTACCATGCTCTTAGCCTCCTGCTTTAAGGTTTTCTCCTTGCTATCAAGCTGCAAAAGAAATTTAATTTTTTCCAATGGCTATATTCCAAGCTCTGTGTCCTCCTGCCAGGCTCACAATAGCTGAAACCTAGCTTTAGCATCTTTTACACAGGTAGGTGTAACTTGCATTCCTAGCTATGGGATCAAAGTGGTACAGAATCTAGATTATTAGGATCTGCTGGAGATAAAGACATAAAGATGCCTGAGCAGAGGAAAGGCTGGAATAGTGTAAACCCAGACTGGATACAAACAATGTTTTTTGAGAGCTAAAGGCAGTTTTCTCATGGTATGTGTATGCATTCTGTTTTTGCAATAGGCTTTTCTTAGTTTTGTATTGCATCAAAAGCTTTCGAAACCTATTTAACCAATGCTGGAATGAGAAAATGTGTATACCCCAGGGGAAGTGATGCCTCGCTTTTAGCTCTCTTCAAAATGGCTCATTTCCAGCATTATGTTCCAAATCACATAAAGCCAATATAGCAAAAATCTCTCACACAGAAGGGGGGCTGGTAGCAGAGCTGTGTGTGTTGGGGTCCTATTAACAAAGCATCCCCTGGCCTAGCTGGACCACAGCTTTTGGAAAGAGAACAGTGTTTGCTTCTGGCAGCCACACTTTCAAACCGATGGTTTTGGGAGCACCACAGAGCCGGCAAAACTGACCCATTCCACCTCAGTGGCTCATTTGGGAGCTGCAGGGAGAAGCTATTTATAATTGGCTTTTCAGGTTCAGTGCAGCCGCAGAGGTAGCATCTTGAACACCAGGAGAGATTTTTGATTTGCAAAAGGGAAACAAGGGAAGAAAGAAACACGATGGCCTCCTGCAAAGAGCAGTGTGTGCTGCCAAGACAGCCATCCAATGGTGGCTGTCGTCCCCTTTCTGTTGCCCTCCGCTAAGGCATTGCTGTTTGCTCCTTTCTTAAGAGCCCCTTCACCTCCCCAACCATGAAAAGGATTGCATTTCCTTCCAATGAGAGAGCACCAGAGATCTCAAGTGCCTTTGTAATCTTTGCTTTATTTACACATACACAATGAGGGCAGTGCATAAGCAGACAGCATAGCTGATCCCCAGAGAGAGCCCTTGGATTCAGCTTGAAAGTCTCAGATTTCTTAGGACCAAGCTGCCAATATGCTTGTTTTTCTCTCACCCATCCTCCATAACAGGTGTCCCGTATTCTATCCCTTACTACCAAGAGGTGTCATTCTGAACAGTGGATCCTTAGTCAGAGTAGAACATCTCTAGCCACTAAAGAAACATTGGGGAGGGGTTTGTTTGTCAAAACTCATGTCATTTGCCCTGACCGGGATAGTCCAGGCAAGCCTGATCCCATCAGATCTCTGATGCTAAGCAGGGCTGACCCTGGCAAGTACTTGGAAGGGAGACCTCCAAGGAATACCCGAGGTGGGATGCAGAGGCAGGCAATAGTAAGCTACCTCTCTGAAACATCCAAGCCCCGCTCGGGTCACCAGAAGACAACCATGACTTCCAGGCATACACACATAGATACACACACACACACAATACTCACTAAAAAAAAAAAAAACCCTCATGGCACTCATCAGCCACATACTCACAGCATCTGGTAACAGGATGGGACCAGGATATTTTAGTGTCTGGGATGGAAAAGCCAAATGGCATCTTCTCCCCCCACTGGTAAATTTAGGACATAGTCTTCCAGGTACTGCTCCTGGCCCTACAGCATTGTCATGCTCCTGCAAAATCAGTGAGGCTTTTGCAGGAGAATTTCATAGGTCACTGCCACTCTGTTGCTCCAAACCCTATGCCTGAGATGGGTGCATTACTGTAAGGCCTCATTGTAGGGCCAGCTCTGTTCTCATAGGGATTGTGTAAGGGAAGAAAATGTGGGTACAGAAAAGAGAAGGGAAAAGGGAGAAAAATGGGTTATACAACATAATTACATTTGTCAAAGACAATCATGTAGTACATGATGTACAGGATAGAGAATAATTTCCCTTTCATCCCCTTCATTGTAATTTTTAAGGTATTATCTATAAAATACAATAATTCTTATTTCTGTTGGGGCACAATTGTATTCATCATTTATGTTTTAAGTTTCAAATTTCATAACTAACCTATTTGAACTACACTGGTTTAATCATTACTAAATAGTCAGCATAACATATTTTCACCACTTCTACATATTCATTAGAACCTTTAATCGATAAGTAGTTTATCATGGTCTAAAAGAAAGTCTATTATGTATCTCATATAGAGAACCCATTTATATTTGGGATATTACATTTGGAACAGCTTTTAATTCTACTTCTATTTCATTACCATGCATTTGTAAATATTTTCTCACTTTAAGTTTGTCTCTTGCTAGCATAATACACATAATACATAATACATCTTTTCTCAAATTTCTTAATAGACCGGTTTCTCAAATAGGTTGTTAATTTTGTCATAGCTGTATATTCAGCAAGTTTTTTCCATTTTTCTAAATGTGGACAGCCATGTAGTTTCCATTTTGCTGTGTAAATAGTTCTAGCCATTGTCACCATAGCTCTTCTAAAATTTTTGGTAATTTATTAGGCAGAACACCTAATAGCAGGCTGTTGGCTTCCATTGGGAATTTAACGTTTTCTTCATTCAGTGTATTTCTTTCCAATATCTTTTTGCTTTTTTAGAAGTCCACCACATATGAAAGAAGGTTCCATCTATGTCTTGACACTTCCAGCATTTTCCTTTGTAGTTTTTATGTGGTTTCTCAAACAATGTCCTCATCAGTGCAGCTTTCTGTAGAGATTGCAACGTTGCGTGCTCATTTGGAGGGATTATTAGACTGAATCTCTTTGATGTGCCTATTTTTGTATCTGTTTGTTGGCTCTGAATGTTTTGGCATTGTAAGTTCTTTGTGGCCTTATTATTTTAAACTATGATGTGTTTTACTGTCCTTTAGATGAGGGGTCCCCAACCTTCCTGAGCTTGCGGGCACTTTTGAAAATCTGACATAGGGCAGTGGATACAATCATAAAATGGCTGCCAGAGGAGGCAGCACCAACCGCAAAATATCAGGGACTGATGTTATATATAACTGTAACAGTAACTCTTCAGCATTTCAGGCAGAAACTCTGTTTAATAGGATGCCTTTTAAATTAATCTGCACAGCCAATCCCCACCATGTTCCACCCACTTTTTAAAAGCAATGGGTGGGCATCAGGAAAGCTGTCAGCAGATACTGTGATGCCCACGGGCACCATTGTATATTTGTACCAATAGATCTATGTAAATGACCTTGAATGCAGAAGAAAGCAAGAACAATGTAAAAATATTTCTGAAAAACTTTTTGCTGAGTTTGTAACTTGAACTAAATTGATTATTATCCACTCAGCACTTTTCCAGTTTGATCGTTCCCGTTATTTAAGGAACATACAACTTATTTGATTGCAACTTGGATGGAATCTTTATGCAGATGAATTCCGAAAATACCTTTTCTTTACTGTCACATTTGGACAACTTCGTGACTCTTAAAACTGCACTTTTTGCCATAGCAGCTGGGAATATAAGAGTTAATCATGTGCAATATATTGCTGTTTCAAGTGAAGGTGACCCTTAATTAAGTTTATCATAATATGCTAGGCATATACGCAGAGGTTTCTCTATTCTGGTTTATTGGTTAATTGATGTAATGCCTATGTATACATTGATTTCTTCTGTGAGTTCCTTTTCAAAATAATGTTTTGTGATGATAAATTGAACAAACTTGGGTGTCAGTCTTGTTTCTTAATGGTATTTTCAATTGCTTGGAAAATGCTGTTTCCTTCTTCAGAAAGTACCGTAAATACAATTGGGAGTGGTGCATGAAGTGTATGGAACATAGGGTTTGCTATTTCATATCAGACCAAAGTAGGATTGCCAGCTGCCTGGAGAAAAATGTCCTGCCCCCTTTAATAGAGGTTTAATGGGATATTACCAGATGATGTTACTTACCTCAGTACCATGAAAAGCTTCAGCTTCCTGTTTGCATGTTTCCATTAAAGGAACATGTTTCTCCAGACTTGTTGGCAACCCTAGACCAAAGACCCCCTCAAGTCCAGCATTCTGTCTCCTGTTGTGGCCAGGAAGGGTTTGGAGGGTTTGATGTGATTTATAACTCCTATCATGTATCCTCTCTCTCATGGATCACTGCCTTGATGTCATGAGGGGGCTTGTGTGGGTTGATGAGGCTGCGGGTTATGCCGTGGAGTGCCACCCAGGATGGACAGGCCACAGCAGAGAACTCAGACAAAACGTGATCCACTGGAGAAGGAAATGGCAACCCACTCCAGTATCTTTGCCAAGAAAATCCCATAGACAGTAACAAAAGGCTAAAAGATACAACACCGGAAGATGAGCCCTTCAGGTCGGAAGGTGTCCAATATGCTACTGTGGAAGAGCAGAGGGCAAGTACAAGTAACCCCAGAAAGAATGAAGCAGCTGGGCCAAAGCTGAAAGGATGCTCAGCTGTGGATGTGTCTGATGGTGAAAGGAATGTCCGATGCTGCAAAAAAAAAATACTGCATAGGAACCTGTAATGTAAGATCTACGAGTCAAGGGAAGTTGGATGTGGTCAAAAATGAGATGGCAAGACTGAACATCTGCATCTTGGGAATCAGTGAACTAAAGTGGATGAGAATAGGCGAATTTAACTCAGAAGACCATTATATCTGCTACTGTGGCCAAGAAAAAATGGTGTGAGAAAAGCAGTAATGGGATACAGTCTCAAAAGTGACAGAATGATCTCAGTCTGAATCCAAGGCAAACCATTCAGCATCACAGTAATCCAAGTCTATGCCCCAAGCACTGACGCAAAAGAGGCTGAAGTAGACAAGTTCTATGAAGGTCTACAACACCTCATAGAACTAACACCAAAAAAAAAGTCCTCCTCCTCATCATAGGGGACTGGAATGCTAGGAAGTCAAAAGGTAACCAGAATAAAGGAGAAGTTTGGCCTTAGAGAACAAAATGAAGCCGGGCAAAGGCTAACAGAGTTTTGTCAAGAGAACATGCTGGTCATAGCAAACACCCTCTACCAACCGCCTAAGAGGCAACTCTACACGTGGACATTACCAAATGGGCAACACCGAAATCAAATTGATTATATTATTTGCAGTCAAATATGGAGAAGCTCTATACAGGCAGTAAAAACAAGACCTGGAGTTGACTGTGCCTCAGATCATGAGCTACTCATTGCAAAATTCAGACTTAAACTGAAGAAAGTTGGGAAAACCACTAAGCCATTCAGGTTTGACCTAGATCACATCCCTTATGAATGTACAGTAGAAGTGAAGAATAGGTTTAAGGGACTAGATTTGACAGAGTGCCTGAAGAACTATGGACGGAGGTTTATGACATTGTACAGGAGGCAGCAATCAGCACCATCCCAAAGAAAAAGAAATGCAAGAAAGCAAAGTGGCTATCTGATGAGGCTTTACAAATAGCAGAGGAAAGAAGGAAAGTGAAAGGCAAAGGTGAAAAGGAAAAATTTACCCAACTGAATGCAGATTTCCAGAGAACAGCAAGGAGGGATAAGGAGCCCTTCCTGAATGAACAATGCAAAGTAATAGAGGAAAACAGTAGAATGGGAAGGACTAGAGATCTCTTCAAGAAAATTGGAGAAATCAAGAGATTGCTCCGTGCAAAGCTGACCATGATAAAGGACAAAAACAGTAGGGACCTAACAGAAGCAGGAGAGATTAGGAAGAGATGGCAAGAATATACAGAAGAACTATACAAGAAGGACCTCAATGTACTTGACAACCATGAAAGTGTGATTACTGACCTCGAGCCAGACATCCTGGAGTGTGAAGTCAAACGGGCCTTAGAAAGCATTACTAACAACAAAGCTAGCAAAAGTGATGCTATCCTGGCTGAGCTATTCAAAATCTTAAAAGATGACACTGTTAAAGCGCTGCACTCCATATGCCAGCAAATTTGGAAAATGCAGCAGTGGCCACAGAACTGGAAAAGGTTAGTTTACATTCAAATCCCAAAGAAGGGCAATGCCAAGGAATGTTCAAACTATCACACAATTGCACTCATTTCACACACTAGCAAGGTCATGCTCAAGATCCTACAAGCTAGGCTTCAGCAGTACATGGATAGAGAACTGCCAGAAGTACAAGCTGGGTTTCAAAGAAGTAGAGGAATTAGAGAGCAAATTGCCAACGTTTGCTGGATTATGGAGAAAGCAAGGGAGTACCAGAAAAACATCTACTTCTGCTTCATTGACTAAGCTAAAGTCTTTGATTGTGTGGATCACAACAAACTGTGGCGAGTCCTTAAAGAGATGGGAGTACCAGACCACCTCACATGTCTCTTGAGAAACCTGTATAAGGGTCAAGAAGTGACAGTTAGAACCAGATATGGAACAACTGATTGGTTTAGCATAGGAAAAGGAGTACGACATGGATGTATATTGTAACCCTGCTTATTTAATTTATATGCAGAGTACATCAGAGTATTTAATTTATATGCAGAGTGGAATGCCGGCCTGGATGAATCACAAGCTGGAATTAAGATTGCCGGGAAAAACATCAACAGCCTCAGATATGCAGACAATACTACTCTAATGGCAGAAAGTGAAGAGGACCTTAAAGAGCCTCTTGCTAAGAATGAAAGAGGAGAGCACAAAAGTTGGCTTGAAACTCAACACCAAAAAAATTAAGATCATGGCATCCGGGCCCATCACTCCTTGTCAAATAGAAGGGGAAGTCATGGAAGCAATAACAGACTTCACATTCCTGGGATCCAAGACCACTGCAGATGGTGACTGAAGCAATGAAATTAAAAGATGCCTGCTCCTTGGGAGGAAAGCTATGTCAAACCTAGACAGCATAATAAAAAGCAGAGACATCACCCTGCCAACAAAAGTCTGTATGGTCAAAGCAATGGTGTTCTCAGTAGTAATGTATGGCTGCAAGAGTTGGACCATAAGGAAAGCCGAGCACCAAAGAATAGATTATTTCTAATTATGGTGCTGGAGAAGACTCTCGAGAGTCCCTTGGACTGCAAGGAGATCAAATCAGTCAATCCTAAAAGAAATCAATCCTGACTGTTCCCTGGAAGGCCAGAGACTGAAGCTGAAGCTCAAACACTTTGGCCACCAAATGAGAAGGGAGCACTCGCTGGAGAAGACCCTGATGCTGGGAAGGATTGAAGGTCAAAGAAGAAGGGGATGGCAAAGTATGAGATGGTTAGAGAGTGTTATCAATGCAACAAACATGAAATTGAGCAAACTCTGGAGGATGGTGGAAGACAGGAGGGCCTGGAGTGATGTGGTCCATGGGGTCGCGAAGAGTCAGACTCGACTGTGTGATTGAACAACAACATGTATCCTGCTTCTGAACATGGAAGTTGGTTTTAGCTATTCATAGCTGTAAAATAAACTTATCACCCATGACTTATTCTGATTCTGTTTTAAAGCTTCTATCACTGTATCTTGTAGCTGTGACCTCTTTAAGTTAGTTTTGCATTTTTTGATAAAATACTTTCCTTTGCCACTTCTGAAACTACTGCCAGTCAGTTGTATGAATACAAAGGCAACCAGGTAAAGGTTTTTTTGAACTCTCAAAAAACCCAAAGCCATGTTTTATTGTGGGCTCAGCAGCATAATGATGCACATTATGAACAAGTTTTGATCAGATTATTGTTTTCTCAGTTTTATGTCTGTTGCTTCCTCACATCCTCAGGGCAGTGCACATGATCTCCCCTCTTTCCTACAATCCTCACAACAACCCTGCAAGGCAGGCTAGACTGAGAGAGAGAGAGTGACTGCACCAAAGTCACCCAGTAAGCTTCGTAGCTGAGATTTGAACCCAGGACTCCCTGGTCCTAACCTGACACTCTAACCCAAGAATAGACAGCTACAGGCACATGCATTGAACAGCAGTATTCCACATAATTTTGCTTGGTGTGTTGGTCTGGTTCTCCATCCAAGCTGCCTTGGAGAATCTCTTTGGGTGGGGAAGTGGCGTATAAATGTTTTAAACAAATAAATAAATAAACCAAGGCAAGCCCCTGAGGCCCTGGCAACACTGCCAAAATTGCTCCCCGACGTCCTCTTCGCCTCTGTCAAAAAAAATCCTTCTGGTATACTATGGAACTCAGGGGGATGAAGTGGGAGCTTAGATGACTGGAGCGAATTTGGAGACGAAGCTGTGAGAGCATCTTATAGGACGCTTGTGAAATCCTCTGAGATGGCAGTGAAGACTGCAAAGAAAGAGTTCTACACAGCCTCCATTGCATCTGCTAGCTCTTGCCCGGCACAATTGTTTAGGATAATTAGGTCCCTTACGTCCTTGTCTGAGAGGATGCAAAGTAATAGAAATTCAACCTTAAGCTGTGAGGCATTTGCCAGCTTTTTTTGCAGATAAAGTTTCGTCACTCCGCCATGATCTTCCAGCCAGTATTGATACAGTAAGTGAACTGGAGGCCCCTTGGCCATCTCTGGAGTTGGTTTTTGACACCTTCAGTTGGCTCTCCCAGGCCAATGTTGACAGAATCCTGGGTGCTGTTAGGCCAACCACTTGCCTCCTGGATCCGTGCCCCTCAAAGCTGGTGAAGGCCAGCAGCAAGAGGTTACAAGGTCCCCTCTAAGATATTACCAATTTGTCCCTGGGCTCAGGGACCTTTCCCAAGGGGCTGAAGGAGGCAGTGGTGGTTCCGCTCCTGAAAAAAACGAACTTAGATCCTATGGATCTGACCAATTACTGCCCAATCTTGAACCTCTCATTTCTGGGTAAGGTAATTGAAAGAGCAGCAGTTAAACGGCTCCAGAAATTTCTGAATGATGCATCGGTGTTGGATCCATTTCAATCAGGCTTCTGCAACGGCCACGGGATGGAGGCGGCATTGGCTGCCCTCACGAATGATCTCTGCAGACAGCTGGATTGAGGTGGGTCAGCGCTGCTGATATTACTCGATCTTACAGCAGTGTTTGACATACTGAACCACGACCTGTTGACTCACCTCCTTGCCAACGCTGGAATTCATGGGGCAGCCTTGCAGTGGCTTACCTCATTGCTCCATGGTCAGGGACAGAGGGTGGTGCTGGGGGGGACAGTGTCTGCAAGGTACCCACTTGAATGTGGGGTGCCTCAAGCGGCGCTTCTCTCCCCGATGTGTTTAGTATCTATATGCACCCTCCTTGCCCAGCTAGTGTGGAGTTTTGGGCTGGGATGCCATCAATGTGCTGATGACACCCAGCTATTTCTGTTGGTCGGTGACCGGCCAGATACCATTCCCGGGAATTTAGCTGAGGGTCTGGAGGCTGTGGTGAGATGGTTAAAACAGAGTCAACTGAAATTAGTTCCAGGAAAGGTGGAGGTTCTATGGCTGGGAAGGTGAGAGCCTTGTTCGGGTTGCCACACTCTCTCAGCACAAAAGACTCTCAGTCATGTCCTCCAGAATACAAGGAAAATCACCCAGATCACAAACTATTGAAATGTCTATACGCTCCTTCCAAAAGCGTAGGCACAGCTCTCTGTCTAGTGAGGCAAATACTTGAGGAATGTTGGCACCTCAGACTGTTTATTCTCTAGTTTGCCCTCATCGCTGGGCTGTCCCTTTGCATGAATGTCACAGGAACTGATTAGATAGAACTTGAGACATCACACTATGTCCTGTGCCACTCTGTAAGACTGGCCCAGGAGAACTTCCCATTGGAATGTTTGACCCATGAGTCAGATCTGTCTGTCCTACTCCACTGTCCAAACTTTCTTGGTTAAAGTGGCTGTCTCACTTTGCCTCACAAAGAGTCTGATTTCTCTTTTCAGGGAGGCCCCTGAGATTTACAGCTGCAGCTGCACTACAGTCACCATGACCTGCATTTAGCAAGCCATCCCTGTGAAACCTGTGTGATTTGGCTGTTTTGGTCTGTCCTCAAGATCCTGGAGCTGGCAGGACCATAGGAGGGAGCCTGGGAAACTATATGAAGCTCTGAGAAGCTCAGGAGGGATTTGCTTCCTGCAATTCCAGTCCCACTTATTTTCTATCTGTGGAAAATCCCATTTGACAGTCCAGGCAGAGAGCTTCTAATTCTAGGGCTCATTTTTCACATCAGTCTCTAAGCAAAAGGATTTTAATACTTGATGGATTCAAACTAAATTATATCCATTCATTTGGCTCTGCAAAGCCTTTGTGGGAGGGGCACACGTGCATTTGGGGAGGGCCAGGGCTTGTTGGCATCACATTTTTTAATAATCCACCCTCTCCATGTGAACTGAGCAACATTTATTCATTTAGAACATTTTTATGCTGCTTCTCCAGGAACCTGCCCAAGGTGGCTTACAAAATAAAAAAATAATAAAAACAAAACATTAAAATATATTTCTTAAAAGCCAATTAAAAAAAAAATCCCCAGATCATAAAAACAGACCACAAGCAGCTTTAAGCAACAGTTTTCAGGATAAAATCGCATTTCAAAATCAACCCCTCAATTCAAAGCCTGGGTGGACAGAAATATTTTTGCCTGATGCCTAAAAGAAAGCAACATAGGCACCTGGTGAGCCTGAAGGGGAAGGGCATTCCACAATGGAGGTGCCACTACTAACAATGCCCTGTCTCTGGTTGCCATTTCCTCACCTCTGAAAACAAGGGCAGATAGAGCAGAGCTGGTGAGGCAGATCTTAACTGGGAGGCCAAACATAGTTTCACAAGATTTCTTTACTGATGATTCACCCTAGGTGGTCCTTTTTACTCTCGCTTTGGGTTCCTAGCAATAATGAAGCACACTTACCTTGGGCTTGGATGCAAACCAGGCTGTCCCAGTGCACGCAGACTCTCCCCATGAGGACATCCCGTAGCTGGCAGAAGGTGCTCCAGAGAGCAATGGCCTATGGGCTGACATCAAGGAAATCATCTGCTTCAGGCCTGTATAGCTTGTGCCCCACCAAGCTGAGCATGCCCAAAGATGGTGGTGTGCTGTACAAGGTTATTAGAAAAAATCCTTGGAGGTGGATAGCAGCTACTGAAAAGAACTACTGTGGTGTAGTGGTCAGACTGTTGGAATAGGACCTGGAATACCTGGATTCAAATTGCTATGGAGTCATGAAGCTCATTGGATAAATTTGGGCCATACTATGAGCTCCCCGGGAAAAACAAGAGATAAAAGGGTGACCAGGGGATAAACATTTGCTGCGAGAGCTAAATAAGAGCCTCCAGAGGAAGACGTCCAGGGCTGCCTTAAAGACTATTCATTTCAGCATCAGGTTTTGTGAAGCAGAACTTGCAGCTTCATCAGAAGCATCACTGAAGAAGCAAGCTCTGGCTCATAAAACTTTATGCTGAAATAAAAGCTATTATTTGTCTTTAATGCGCCACTGGGCGGCTATTTGATTGTGCTGCAACAGTTTAGTACGACTACCCCCCCCCTTTGAATTATTACCTAGGGACCATGTCTCTCAATGCCAAATTCTGCAGCTTCACAAGAAAGAAAGACCATCCCTTTTTTATGCCCGTTGGGTTCATCTTTATCCCTTTTATGCCTGTTGGGTTCCTCAGACCAGCTATGGAGTTGCACTGCTCAGAAATATGAAAATAATGTTGATACTAATTCCCCTGCACCAATGCAAAAAAAGTTTAATCCCTTTAATAGCTGGAGCCTTGTCATGTTTAAAGTCATGTATTAATATTCTGTCTGAATTCTAATGTATTTCAGTGATATCTGAAAGTGAAAGGGCTTATGTAACCCCCTGATCTGCTCTTGGCTCTGTCAGAGCTAAAGTGCCTCGGAAGAGCTCACGCTCTGTGTCTGCGCATCCTATCCTGTGATTAGTCCCTTACGCAGGGCGCCACCAAATGCATGCAAAGCACTTCAAGTGTTTAAGCCCATTTAAATATATATTTAAAAGCAAATCCCTTCATCTTTTGCAGAGCATGACGAGGGCTGTTACAAATGGGACAATGGCTTGATGAGGAATAGGAAACACTCCCCGCTTCTATTTTACTTATTTATTTATACCCTCACCTTTCTGCACAGTGGGGACCCAAAGCATCTTACATAATTCTCCTCCATTTTAGAGGAGGAGGAGATTGGATTTATACCCTGCCCTTCACTCGGAGTCTCAGAGTGGTTTACAAACCCTTTTCCCTTCCCCTCCCCACAACAGACACCCTGTGAGGTAGGCAGGGCTGAGAGAGTTCTTTCCAGAACTGCCCTTTCAAGGACAGCTCTGACAGAACTCTGACTTGCCGGAGGCCATCCAGCAGCTGCACGTGGAGGAGTGGGGAATCAAATCTGGTTCTCCCAGATCAGAGTCTGCGCACTTAACTACTACATCGTGCATTTATCCTCACAAGAACCCTGTGAAGGTATATTAGGCTAAGAGTGTGTGACTGGCCTAAAGTCACCCTCACCCATTAAGCTTTCGTGACAGAACAGATACTCAAATTTGGGTCTCCCAGATCCCAGTCGAGCATTCTAACCATTACAGCACACTGGCTGTTTATGCTGCATCATGTTTTTGTGCACAAACCACCAGAGTGATGTTGGTACAGACTAGGCATGCACTGGCTGATTGAAAGTGCCCTCAAGCCACAGCCAACTTAAGGCGACTCTGTAGGCTTTTCAAGACAAGAGACAAGCAGAGGTGGTTTGCCATTGCTGGCCTCTGCATAGCGACCCTGGCCTCCCATCCAAGTACTAATGAGGGCTGATGCTGCTTAGCTTCTAAGATCTGACAAGGTTAAGCTAGCCTGGCCGTCCAGGTAAAGACAGGCGTGCATTACAGCCTGTTCGGGTTTTTTAAATGAAAACCGGTGCAGTGATGGTGTAATCTGAAATGGAGGATCACCTTGGGAAGGGAAAGGGAGAGGTTACTTAACTGTTGAGGGCCAGTTTGGTGTAGTGGTTATAGGGTTGCCAGCCTCCAGGTGGGGCCTGGGGATCTTCCGCTTTTACAACTGATCCCCAGCTGACAGAGATCAGCTCTCCTGGAGAAAATGGCTACTTTAAAGGGTGGACTCCATGGCATTGGACCATGCTGAGACCTCTCCTCTCCCCATACCCTGCCCTCTCCTGGATCCACCCCCAAAGTCTCCAGGTATTTTCCAACCCAGATCTGGCAACCCTGAGTGCTTAAGAGTGGCAGACTCTAATCTGGAGAACCTGGTTTGATTCCCCACCCCTCCACATGCAGCTGCTGAGTGACCATGGGTCAATCAAAGCTCTCTGAGAGCTGTTGTCTCAAGAGCAGTTCTCTTAGAGCTCTCTCAGCCTCACCTACCTCATAGAGGTGTCTGTTGTGGGGAGAGGAAGGGAAGGAGATTGTAAGCTGCTCTGAGACCCTGAGGGAAGGGTTGGGTATAAATCCAATCTCCTACTACTACTACCTCCCTCCAGCTATTCCTTTCCTCAACCCAACCAGTTGTTCTCCCCCCACCCTGCAGTTGCTAAGATGTCAGGGTTTGAACCAGGAACTTCATGGCCCAAAGCTTGGCCTGGCCTACCTGTGACCAGGGCAGACTGGCCATTTAACTTACAGGGAAATTTCCCAGTGGGCCAGTGCCCTAAAGGACTGCTTGTGATTAGGAAGGAACTAAAGCTAAGCCGCAGCAACTCTGCCTGAGGCTCTGGGGCTGCTTGGCTCAGACCCCTCATCAGCAATGGGAGTTGGTCTCAGATCAACAATTGTCTTTTTCTACACTGCTTCCAGTCTGGGAGGTGATACAGAGAGTGGGTTGATGCCCACTGTCAGTCCCACTATGCTGAGTGGCCCTGCAGTGCTTGCCACTAAACTTTTTTTGCCCTAACACCATTTTTCCTTTCCTGTCCGCCCCTGCCTGTGGCCGTGTTTGCTGAGTTTCAGAGCCCTGCACAGGAACAGGAGACAGTAGGGCAGTGCGACACTTGGCAGCATTAAGCCTTTTAGTGGGCCAGATAGCAGTACAGGAGCCCGGCTTCCTATGCTTGCTTGGTCAGTGGAGCAGGGCTTTCTATCAGTTTCACTCCTGAGCCTCCAGCAAGTGACTCAGAGCTCCTGGGCTGGAGAACGTGCCCTGCTTGTCTGGATTTAGAGATGGCAAAGTGTCTTTCAGATAAGCATCCCACTGGGAATCCCACAATAAGCTTCTAAAGGACTCTAATTCCAGATGGGCAGCTGTGTTAGTTCACTGCAGCAAAATAAATCAGGAGTCTAGTGGCACTGTGGAGACTAACAAAACGTATTCCAGTTTATGCTGGATTTTTGTTTGTCTCTTACGATGCTGCTGGATGCTAGTTTTAAGCTTATCAAGCAACTCAAGTTACCCGGAATGAATTTGAAACTATTGGCTCTATCAGACCCTAACACTGTGTGACCCCGCTTTGGGCCAGATAGTCAACTCATGAGGCCAGTGCAGTACCCCAAGGTGCAACATGCCTACCTCAGAGGGTTGTTGTGAGGATAGAATAGAGAAGGGGGAATGATGTTGTAAGCTGCTTTGGGTCTCCATTGGGGAGAAAGTGGTGTGCAGATATCTAAATAAATCAATAGTGAGCCTGCAATCCCTTGCACACTTACTTGGGAGTAAGTCCCCTTGAATTTTAGGACATTTCCTAACAAGTAAGCATGCATAGGATAGTGCTGACTGGGTTTGGAAATTGTGGACATTAGACAATTCAAGAGGGAAATCCAAACAATATAACGTGAAACATTTCCTGTCTGTACATGTAAATAACAGGTACTTTTAGATAACAGGTAATGTCTATATTTAATTCAGAATTCCATTTCCAAATGAGATTTGGTGTTGTTGCTGGATGCAGGGGCTATGTGTATCCCCAGATTTAGCGCTCGCGCTCTCTCTCTCTCTCTCTCTCTCTCTCTCTCTCTCTCTCTCTCTCTCTCTCCATACTACAATGCAAACCTAGCCATGTCTACTCACACACAAGCTCCATTTTGTTCAATGGAATTTTCTCCAAAGTAAATGTGCAGAGGACAAACTCTCACAATGCTGCCAGGGGGTTCTGTTCCTTCCTTCGTTTCTGTCTGCTCTTGTTTTCTGTTGCTGCTATGCTCCCTCCTCCTCTCCATTTTAACACAAAATAACACCAAGGCCTACATTACACTTACACACACACACACACCAAAGCAGCAGGTGCAAGGCAGCATTTGTGGGCCTCCTCCTAAATCACCAGGATTTGGCCTTTACGGGGATTTTGTGCTCACCTGCTCAGTGCTCAGTGAAAGGACAGTGCTTTCTGGGCAATGGGGATACTTCTGGGACTTATTGCTTTACAACCGTTGACCTTATAACCTTAACTTGTTATTTAGTTTTTCACTTTGCCTAACTTAAACATCACCATGTTACATATTAATTTGCTGTTAAATCCCTGTCTATAAGTTTAGAACCTCATCTGGCATTCCAATATATTTGAAAAAGTGTTCCTTGCACACGAAAGCTCATACCTTGAATAAACCTTTGTTGGTCTTAAAAGTGCCACTGGACTCTAAATTTGTTCTATTGCTATAGAGGCATTATGTCAATTACCAATTCTTTTTGAGGATATGAAAAGGCCCTCTAGTGTGGAGGGTAGTGGGGGGGGTGGGCTGAGGCAAGTAAAGTACAGACAAAATGGCATGCAGACACTCCATTGCCTCTGTGAATGTGCCCGCAGTTTGCAGCAGCAATGAAGGCCACATGGAAACCCATTTCTGTGTGGAAGCACATTCTGTTAATTTCAGGACACCTGTGGTTACTGTTCCTTCTTCTTTCTATGCTATGCAAATATTTAGGGTTGCCAGTTCTGGGTTGGAAAATACCTGGAGGCTTTGGGGGTGGATCCAGGAGAGGGCGGGGTTTGGGGAGGGGAGGGGCCTCAGCATGGTACAACGCCATAGAGTCCACCCTTCAAAGCAGCCATTTTCTCCAGAGGAGCTGATCTCTGTCAGCTGGAGATCAGCTGTAAAAGCGGGAGATCCCCAAGCCCCACCTGGAGGCTGGCAACCCTACAAATATTGTTGGCTAATAGTTGTACTAGGGAAAAGTTTTCCATACAGGGCCCATAAGCATGATTCAGAATGTATCCATAATAATGCACTTTATGACACATGTACTCCATCCCCAACACAGTTGCAAAAATGTCACATGCACACATGCATCCAGTCCGATTTTTAATGGCACCCAAACTCCACCAATGGAAGTGGTGACCATCCTTTGCCGCCAGGTCAAAATGATTCAGATGTGAGCCCAAAATCATTTCTGCAACATATGGGAAAAAGAAAGTGCATACGGATGCATGCAAAAGGCCTTCACACCACAGCTGACTACAACTAGATCCATTTATATATGTAGCCTGAAGGAAAACTAGAGACTTACTTCTTAAAAAATTAAGGCAGAATTCCTCAGGAAGCAGCATCTCGTGGCTCTCTTTCATTCTAGAAAAGCTCATGCTGCGCTCCTGGTAACCTTCAGTAAGGCTTCCTCAGAAAAAATGTCTCACTGGGTTTCGGTTTTGGCGGAGCGAATGGCGGCCACCTCTTGGGACGCTCCCGGAGATGGTTAGCCCACACGCGGTTGGGGGGTCTTCGCATATGCGAAAGACCCTAGTGAGCCTTAGGCAAAGGCTCCGAACCGGGGGTGCTTGTGGAGTAGCCTCTTTGCCGGCAAACAGCCGGGAAATTGAGGCTTTCTCCCCGCCCCAGTCGGCCCCGCTGCGTTGTGCCCGTATGGGAAGTAGCAATGCCACCGACTTCCAGGAGTGAAGAAGCAGCGGAATGAATTAAAATAAAAAGAAGAATCAGCAGCAAATCGTGAGTTGGAGATCTGTTTTGAAGCGGCTAAATGTGCTCCCCCCGTAAGCGTATAAGCGAATGGGAGGAGGGAGGAATCCCCACCCCCTTTGAAAAACGGGACTGTTAAAGGAAGAGTGAAGGGGGGTGAAGCAAAAAAGCGGCTTGGTGAAAGTACCTTTGGGGTTTTACTGAAGATTGAGAAGCTAGCCTGTCTCCTGGGTGTCACGGTACGAACTTTGTTAAAGTAAACAAAAAAAATGTCGGGGCAGAAAAGGGTCCCAGAGAAGCCGGTAAAGAAGGGGGAAGGGACTTCCGGTCCTGGCAGCCTCCCCCTAGAGCCAGCTGTCAATCAACAGAAAAGCGAACCACTGCGCCCTCTGCTGGATCAAATGCAGAAAATCAGCGAAACCCTTTGTAACATGGAAAGTGTTCTCAACAGTCAACAAAAACAACTAACAGAAACAGCAAAGAAGATGGAGGAGATTGCACAGAAGTGTCTGGTCTCAACGGAAGACACCAAGAAAATTAAGAAAAGGGTCAACAAATTAGAAAAACATCAAGATGCGCAAGAAAAAAGAATTTTAATGCTTCAGATGGAAAAATCAAACCTGACTCTCCACTTTCAGGGCATAAAGGAAGAAGAGAAAGAAGATCTCAGAGCTATACTGGCGAATGCTTTGGCACCCCTAACTGGCAGAGAAGCACAAGAATTAAAAGATGAGATGGATATGGCCTATAGAGCCTATTCCAGCTTTACAAAGAAAAATAATCTGCCAGCAGAAGTGGTTGTCAAGTTTACTAAGCAGCGTACTAGAGATCAAATTTTGCGTGCAGTCTCAGCGGTGCCCTTGAAGATTGGAGAGCAGACTATCAGAACTTTAAAGGATGTTCCATATGAAATTTGTATGAAAAGGAAAGCATATAAAGGATTGACCATGTTTTTACAAAGACATCAAACCATTTACAGATGGTGCTTTCCCAAAGGACTGGTGTTCAAATTTAAGGATAAAAGAGAGAAGATTGACTCCGTCTTCAAAGCTCAAGAATTTCTGAAGAGACACGCCAGTTCAGAGGAAGATGCAGAACTTGCCAATTGGACAGAGTTAAGCAGCGAAGAGGACAGCAGCCCAGAGGAGGGAGGTGCCGGAGCGGGAGACGAGAAGGCAAAAGAGGGCCCATCATACAATCTGAGGGACTTAAAAAGAAGACATCCCAAGATATAGCAGTTGTTCGTGGGGCGGCAGAAGGGAGCTGATCAACAACTAACCCCAAAGGACTTCACTAACTTAACTAACAGAGTTATTTTGGACTTTCGGTAGGTGAAAAGAAGATCTTCCAATCACGGTGGATGCCAAAAACTGTATTTGTACTAACTAAAACTAATACTTTAACAGAAAATTCACTCCAATCTTTTCTTAGTCCATCTATATACCCTACCTTTTTCTTATTAAAAAAAGCAATAAAATTCTCTCCTTTTTAGGAGAGGTTTTTTACAAAAAAAAAGAAAAAATGTCTCACTGGTCTGCATGTGGACTGGGATAGCTGCTGGATTTTCCACTTCAGGCAGCAAAACGTATTAGGCCGATCCTGATTTACGCTAAGTTCTGTGGCACAGACCTGTCCACAAAATGGGACATGATCATTTAACACTCTGACGGGGCAATCCTGAAGACACTTTCCTGGGATTAAGCCCATTGAATAGATCTGAGTAGGATTCTGTGTAAGATTGCTCTTTGACAATTGCCACCTAGCAGGTAATTTCACCTGTCTGTTTGGTACTTTGACTTCAGGTATTTTAAAATTGGGAAAATTCTTTTTTTTTGTTGCTGTTGACTCTACAGCCAGATGTGTTAGAGACTGTTCTGTCTGACATCTCCAAGTTAGCCCACACATAACCCTTCCCACAAATTTGGCCTTTTCAAAACCTCAATCTGGCAACCCTCAGTGCTCTTTTCTTTTGCAGAACTGCCTTTGGACCCACCTGACCGGTGTTCCTCTGATGGCTGGCTCTCCTCTCAGGCAGTGCACATGTGTAAGTAATAAAAGTGGATTTGAGCAAAGGGATTAGATGAGACAACAATAATCTCTTTGTGATGTACGGGGATTATTATTTTTCCTCCTGTAAATCAAAATCCAAATGGTGACAAGAGCAGAGTGCTCGCCAGCCATTAAAGTGCTGAGCTGCAAACACCCCCCCCCCCACTGAGCTACGGATGGCCAGTTGCGTTCTCCCCAAAGCTAATGGCATTCATCCTCCTTGAAAGGTAACTAACAGAATCAGGACTGAATGGACAAGGGAAGTTTTGTATGTATTCCGCAATTCTACACAAGCACAGCAACAGAATTCCCTTTTGGAACTCAGAATCTCAGCCTTTTTTAAAACAAACAAACAAACAAACAAACCATCCTTTCAGGTTGAGCAAGTAAGCTTGAAAGTGGTGGGGAAGGTGCCTGATTGAAGACTCAGAAGCCAGATTTCCAGTGCCAAAGAAGCGGATGATGAGCAGTGCCCAGCAAAGCTGCTTGCCCCCCCCACATAGGACTGTCAACCTCCAGGTGAGGCCTGGTGACCTCCCAGAATTACAATTCGTCTCCAGATTACAGAGATCAGTTTCCCTGGAGAAAAATGGAAGCTTTGGAGGGTGGATTCTATGGCATTATACCCTGCTGTGGTCCCTTCCCAAATTCTGCCTTTCCCAGGCTCCACCCCCAAATCCCCTGGAATTTATCAACCAAGAGTTGGCAAACCTCCCTCCCTAGGAGTAGCAAAATCATGGCGAGTGGAGGAAAACCTGTTTAATCCCAGAGGCCCTGACCTGGATAGCCCAGTCTCATCAGATCTCAGAAGCTAAGCAGGGTCGGCCCCAGTCAGTATTTGGATGGGAGACCACCAAGGAATACCAGCATTGTGATGTGGAGGCAGGCAATGGCAAACCATCTGTGAACATCTCTTGCCTTGAAAACCTTATGCGGTTGCCATAAATTGTCTGCAACAGCAAACAAACAAAAAAAGACCTGAACTCCCAGATAACACATAATCAAATTACCACTCTATTAGTCAAACTAAGCATGCAGCTTACTTTAAAAAGTACTTGCAATTTTTTGCTATGCATAGGGGCCCTGAACAAAAGTGAATTTCCTTTTGTAATTGGTCTCATTTATTATTGGAGTGCTTAGGCACTGACTTTACAAAAAGAAACAGAACATTTCTGCTAGGTGATCATGCCCAATGTTGAGTTTAATTTATGAGGAGCAGACATACGCACAAAAGAGCAAATGTGTATCTACAGCAATACAATACAAATTCACAAAAAATACCACATCTGTCATGTGTAAGAGAACAAGCATACCCCAATGAATTTCCTCATCACCAACATGTTATTTACACATATGATACATTCTCTTCATGTTTCTGTTAGTTCTAGATGGTCTCCATCTCTAATAAATACAATTTCTGTTAGTTTCTTCTTTTCCATAGATGTTTATATCTTGTAATCTGACCCATGAACCACTAGAACTAGTCCAACGAAACCATTCCCATCCTTCATTTCTCTCTAAAAGCATTGTCAGCCAAGTACCAGCGTGTTACACCTTGGACCATTTTTTCTCTGTTAATCTAGAGTCCTGGTGTGATTTGATTAGTACAGCACCTTCAACTGTTCTGTACCTAGGGAATCAAAAGATAAGGAGGCCCACACAAAAGAACGTGGCAAACAGGCCCGTAGCTACAGTGAGGCATCCCGGGGCTAGGCCCCCTGACTTACTGGCAAGGCCCCACGACTTCCCATCCAGCCCAGGGCCCCTGAGCAGTGGCAGGTGGAGGGAAGGAGATGGGTATTCCTTTAATCTGATTAGCCAGTGCCCCCTAGGAAATTTAAATGCCCCCCGACTTAAAAAATCCTGGCTACGGGCCTGGTGGCAAGTGGAGAGAGTCAAGTAGATTTTGCCACTGAAGATAAAGAGGCTTGCTCCTCCATTTTCCCACCAATGTTTTTCTTACAGGGATGACTGGAGTTGAGAGGCCTGCTCAGGTAGGAAGTTAATGCAAAGGTGGCTCATGCTATGAGCTCTCCCCCCCACCCACCCCAGCACTGCTCAGTTCTTTTCCACTGCAGGTGGAATTGAAAGGAGAGTTCTACTTTTTAATAAAGGGCAAAATTCAGCATAAAAATCCATTCCCACAAGCAACATCCTCCTGTATCCTCCTTGGAAGCAAATCCCCTTTAGCAAAGTTTCCGCTGCTCCCCGCAATTTCCCTTTTGTTCAGTTATTTTCAGGCTAATAAATTATTTCATGTTTTCTTTGGACTTCCATTTTTCTCCCCTGACTTATAATGAATCAAAGGTTCACAGCCAGCTTTTGTTCCCCTGGGCAAAGGAGACTTCTGTATAGCTTCTTTTCTTTATTGCCATTCATACTCCCCCCCCCTCAAGATCTGATAATTTACAATTGATTCATGATCACCAGGCAGGCAGCAGGAGAGCAGGATGTCATTAACTGTGCTAGAAGGAAAGACTGAAAATTTAAAGAGGAATACCCTGGGAAGCCTCAATTGTACTATGACTGTCCATGTGGGAATACCTGCTGTTGTAATGGTATTTTGAGTTTTAAGAATTTGACACAAATTAGATCTGAGAAATGAAAAACAATGGGGAACATTCTGGGGTGCAATGGGTTCATTGGATGATCCGTAAAAGTGGAATGAACAAATCACGGAAATTGCAGATTAAATGGCAAATGTAAAATTGCCAAGTCACTCACTAGACCAGAGTGCTTTGGGGCTGGATGACAGTGTTTTAAATGTAACAGCAACATGAGAATTGGGATCAGACCTGTATCTTCATCCTTCTTTTTTAAAATGTTAACGTCAGCCCAATCTACAGCTAGCGTTTGCTCCACTGTTTTACCAAACCCACGCTGGAACAGAAATTCCCCTCTGCATCATGTGCCACTTTCACTCTGATTGATTGTCTGATTTATGGCAGTGTTGCTTTCACTTCATTTGATCTCTCAGTTTTGTGGTAGCTGTCTGCATAGATTTATGGCTGTTTTATGGCCATTCAGGCATGACTCTGCAGTCAGTACGGCCGGGGTATTTGGATATGGTTTTGAGCCGCATCTGTGTGGGTTTGGTAAACCAGCAGAGCAAATGCTAGATACAGATTGTGCCATTCTGTGCCATCCTATAACCTGTACTGATTTTGCAGATCTCCTCAATTTATCTAAGTTGGCACAAATATTATTTTGTGTTACTCTCATTTCCAAAGTACTGGAAATCTTATTCAAACATTCCTCTGGTTTCTTAGCATTAGAATTCACCAGATATTTTCCACATACTTCCAAACATATCTTTGAAATCATAAGGGCAATAAACTTGCTTTAAAAAAAAGAAAGAAAGGCTGAGTTCAGACTGGCAGTTTGAAGAGGGAGCCAGTCGTGGCAAAGAAGCCCCGGAATAAACTGTTCTGGGTTTTCCCAGTCACACTGCACCGACTGATGCGGAGCATACCGGGAGGAGGCACGCGGGAGAATTCAGACTGCTGGCCTGGAGGCGTGGCTGTAAATGGCTTTTCCCTGGTAATTCAGCTATGTGCACATATGCGCTCATGTGCATAAGTGCATCTGGCCGATTTGGGGAGGATCCCATTGTGCCGGCATTGCATTGGGCGATAGAGCAGAGCACAGCCAATCATATCGCTGCTGCCTTATGCACAACGCGGGTTGCTCCCAGCTTTTCGGGTTGGCATTCACACTTCCCAGCAGTGGAATGAAGCAGGATAAACGGGCTCTCAGGGATTTGCTACCACTTTCACCAGGTATCTTTTAAACATGGGAGCGAAGCGGAAAAGCACAGGTTGACCACGGGTGGGGAACGTCAGGCAGATGTGCCTGTGTGAACGCCCCCTTTAATCCACTTGTGAAATGTGGCTATAGTGGGGCAAACTGCCTGTCTGAACTCAGCCAAAGAAAACATTTTCAGGAAAACTAATATTGGCCCTGTTCACACGGAGCATTTGCCCCGCTGAAGGCACGGGAGCCCTGCGGACTTTCCGTGCTCGATCATACGAGCACATCTGGGAGGCGTAGTGCTCCCGTGGCCAACCCGCGGCTTCCCCTGGAAAACGCGGGGTAAAAAACTAGTAGGTCGGAAGTACTAGTTTCCGGAAACCCCGGGGCAAAGGCTGGCGTCTGATCGCGGGAGCGCCAGTATCCCGCGGCTTCCGACACCCGCCCATGTCCCCGGGGTTTCCGGATGTTGTAAGTGTCCATGGGATGCGCACCAACGCTGAACAGCGCATGCGCACACACAAGACACCGACAGCGGCCCGCCCCCCCCAATGGTGCATGTGCACTGCGCTGCTTTTTTGCTGTGCTGCAGCAGCGCAGTGTGATCGGGGCGCAGAGCTGGAGTGTGGCAACCCGGTGGCCTACCGCGCCTTATTTAGCTCCAGGGCAAACTGCCACGCCTCCCCCCCGCGTTTTCTGGCCCGTGTGACCGGGGCCATTGTTCCCAGTATCTGGCTTTTCTTTCACTCACAACCCTAATTGTGATGGATGTCAACCTTGTGAAGTTTAAG
This sequence comes from Gekko gecko, assembly GCA_029375565.1. Lineage (NCBI taxonomy): Eukaryota > Metazoa > Chordata > Lepidosauria > Squamata > Gekkonidae > Gekko > Gekko gecko. Next base: position 49,353,570 of record JAPDNY010000012.1, on the reverse strand, counting down.
TACTACACAATTCAGGGTTGTTGCTTTTGAACTTTTTATTTTCCAGATTAAATCCTACAAACAAATACAAATAGTAAAGATAAAATAACAACAACAACAATGACATTAACACCAGAGACGAAACATGAATGTGTATGTAGAAAAGGGGGCATAATGCCTGGTCTTCAAAGGAGCAATATGTAGGAGTCATATAAGCAACAAGGAATCCACAAGTAATTGTGTAAAGAGGAACAATCTGGAACAATCTGGAAATCCCTCTCCCCCAAAAATCTCTTCCTGTATGATGCTATAAGCTGTTAGACTTGTGTGGGCACCTATATTCCTTTGAACTGAAGCTTAGCTGTTTTCAACATTCCTTCCATTCTGGAGTATTTCCAATCCTCATCACACTCCTGTTTCCCTTTTAGTTACTTGAAAGATATTTTTCAAAATTCTGCAGTTCTTAGTCCTGTTATGTTACATCGTTTATTAGATGTATCATCCTATTGATTGCATTTATTTATATTGTGTAACCCACCCTGAATGTTAGTGAGAAATACCTCTGGGTATCAAATAGGGTTACCAGCAGGCCTAGAGAAGTATGACCTCTCCCTTTAATGTATGGAAATGGGCAGCTGAAGCTTTTTATGGCATAGAGGTATGTGACATCACCTGGTAAACAGCATCCCTTTAGAACACTATTAAAGGGACAGGACATTTTTTCCTTCTAATCAGCTGGCAACTCAGAGATCTATGCCTTGTATTAAAGTTGGGTGGCTTTTGTCATCAGCATGTGGTTCAGCCAGTTGGTATATGGATCCTAATGAATATCTCAGAGATGATGCATAATTATAGGTTGGGGCAGACTTGTCTTGGCAGTAGTACATGCAAAAAGGATCTAGGGGGTCTTAGTAGACTACACACTGAACACGAGTCAGCAGTGTGATGCAGTTGCTAAAAAGGCAAATACGATTTGGGGCTGTATCAACAGAAGTAACGGTACCACTTTCCTCTCCTCTGGTTAGGCCTCACCTATAGTATTATGTTCAGTTTTGGGCACCACAATTTAAGAAAGATATAGATAAGCTGGAACATGTTCAGAGGAGGGCAACGAAGATAGGGTTGCCACCTCCAGGTTGGGAAGTACCTGGAGATTTTGGGGGTGGAGCCTGAGGAGGGCAGGGCTTGGGGCATAATGCCATAGAGGCCAATTTCCAAAGTGGCCATTTTCTCCAGGTGAAATGATCTCTTTCCCTTGGAGATCAGTTGTAATAGCAGGAGACCTCCAGCCATCACCAGGAGGTTGGCAACTCTAAATGAAGATGGTGAGGGGTCTGGAGACCAAGTCCTATGAGGAAAGGCTGAAGGAGCTGGGTATGTTTAGTCTGGAGAGGAGACGACTGAGAGGTGATATGGTAACCATCTTCAAGTATTTGAAGGGCTGTCATATAGGCGATGGGGCGGAGTTGTTTTTTGTTGCCCCAGAAGGTCAGACCAGAACCAACGGCTTGAAAATAAATCAGAAGAGTTGCTGGCTAAACATTAGGAAGAACTTCCTGACAGTTAGAGCAGTTCCTCAGTGGAAGAGGCTTCCTCGGGAGATGGTGGACTCTCCTTCTTTGGAGGTTTCCAAACAGAGGCTAGATGGCCATCTGACACAGCAATGCTGATCCTGTGAACTTAGGCAGACCATGAGAAGGGAGGGCAGGAAAGGTTGCCTCAGTGCTTAGTTCTTGTGGCCCTTTCTTACATGCCCAGGAAAATGTTGATTGCCACTTTGGGTTCAGGAAGCAATTTTTCTCCAGGCCAGTTCGCCCAGGGATTCTGGAAGTTTTTTGTCATCTTCTGGGCATGGAGCAGTGGTCACTGCGGGTATGGAGGGGGAGATATTTGTGAATTTTCTGCATTGTGCGGGGGGTTGGACTAGATGACCCTGGAGGTCCCTTCCAACTCTATGATTCGATGATGATGATGATTACTTCATTCTAGGAAATACATGCCAATAGTTTCTCAATAAAGTGCTTTTTTCTTATATGGGTGTCTGTTTTTAACTGGCCCTGGATTCTGTTCAGCCATTTCTGGCAACCATTAGAAAATTAGTTTAAATTTGGCTGTTCTCTCAACAGTTTTTAAAAGATGGTCTGGTGGGGGGCTATTCCTAGTGAGTATCAAGTTACAGTTTTGACATGTTGGAGGCCCCTGGTTTAATGTCTTCATGCCTTGAGTAGGTCTATAAACATGCTAACATTTGCCTTCTTACTACCTCTACCCTAGCAGACATCCAGGTTTGTAACTGTGCACCATTTACATTTAGCTGTGAAAAAAAGCAATCTGCTAAGAATTGCATATATGCAGTCTCTAGCAGATACACATTTAGACCTAAATCAAGGTGATTTCTGCATTTTGACCCAGGTTTCCTCATCTAGCTGCTTCTGGAGTTCTTGTTTCCAAATTTGTGCTGTAATCCAGCTGTCCAGTACTCCTAAAAATTTGTTAAACTGTTGAATGAAAACTTCTCAGGGGACAGATACCCTCTCAGCCATAATTTTCCCCATTCTGTGCTAAAGGTACTGTGTATCAGACCAGTTCTATCTAGATTTTCAGACAGGGCAGAATTAAAGTCTCCTACTGGGAGAAGTGTTCCTTTTTGGAAGGTATTGAGCTGTTTCAACATATCTGCAAAGAATTCACTGAGATTATTAGATGAAGACACGGTTCCTACAGCGACTGCTCTATCCAACAGTCTGCAGAAAGGGATAAGGTGTTTGAAAAATGGAATGGCTGCCCTTTTGATTTCAAAGTGCCAGGTGATATCTATTGTTTGGGGAACCATTTAGTTCTTAGTAAAGCTCATGGCTTCCTACTTTTATGTATTTACTTTACTGGACGAACTTTTTACCAGACATGAAGTGTATCAGACCTGTTTGCTGAGGGAAATCTTCTTTTGACAAACTGATTCAAGCCTGTAACATTGAGCAATAAGATTTTATGTGCCCTTGTTACAGACATAAATAATTTGAACATGTTTGTTAATATAACACCTTTCCCTTCCTGCTTGGTTAGAAAAGCTGTCATAACCTGCTGTAAACATTAACTCTTCTCTCCCTATCCCCCCCATCATATGATCAGGTCAAGTGTGATTAACCTGTAGCCATTAATGTTTGATTTAGTTACATGAACCTGGGGGGGATCTACATGTGTCAGTCAGTGATTTTTCTGTTTTGTCATCCTCCTCAGTCAGTCACGAACACAACAGAGCATGAAAGGTGCATATCGCTACATCAATATGAGAAATAAAGGGTTTGGGGCAGGCATTTCAGGCTACTGCAAGAGGGCGAGAGGGGAATCACACTGTGCAGGTGAAGTCCATGTGCCCTCATAAATTTTAGTCCAGAGCCAAGCCAAAATTAATATGGACTTTCAGATGATGGTTCAGAAACCTTCAGTTAGTAGGAAGAATTTTGGAGAGGCTGCACATTCATTCTAAAGTGATTTCTTCGTGATTCTTCTTAACTCCTTCATCAAGCGGTCCCAGATGTAAATCAGTAAGATTCCCCTATCTCAGGGCTCTTCAGCGTGGTGCCCGCCAACACATTTTCTAGTGGCCGCAAAGTGTCTTGAGAAAGTCTGTGGGGCCAGGTGGGGCTTTTGCCTAGCAAGGCTCCTGATTGGCCATTGGAGACTGGATTGGCTGTGCCACCACAACACAAGGATCTTAACTGTGTGACTGAAGGTAAGCTGCAGCAGCCATTGTGTGGCTGGGTCTGCCTCCTGCAGAAGCCATTTTATGGCAGCCATTTTGGGGATGTGCCCACTATGCTGTGTCAGAATTCCAGAGGCTCCCACAGACTCAAAAAGGTTGTGGATCCCAGCCCTATCTGTTTGCCTTTTCTGCCTCATGGATGGTGCTGACATTTAGAGTGTCTTTTGTTTCAACTGGATGCCTTTGTTGCCTTCTCTGGGACAGAAGGTTTGGATACTCCTAGATGAAGCAGTAGATCTCTTAATTCTGATGTGTTCACTGGAGTAATGCCCTTATATCTAATCTCTACTTATAACACAGGCTACATTTTTGTACCTCTCAATAATGGTTTCTGTTTTCTGCCTCAGTGTTAGAGACTCTGGAGGATGTCCTGAAAGCTATTCATTGCACAGTCCTTGTAAGGGAGTGAGCCTTCTTTCCAGGCCTCAACCAGTATCCTCTATTTTGATTTGTGATACACAAATCTAGCAGTTAAGACAGTGGTACTCTCTCCATGGCTCACAGAGAGCCACATTCACGATGACCAGCAATCACAAGAGCCGCATGAATACAGTATGCCTGGTGCCCTCCCCACCAAACATACACATAGAATAATATAAATTAATATTAAGTATGTAACTACAACTCCTTTAAAATTACTAGAGTACCTCTGCACACGTAGGGTTGTCGGTCCCCACCCCTGTTGAGCCTTTGCCAGGCCTTGTGTGTCTAGGGTGAGGGGAAGGGCTTCCCTCTCCGCCTTCCTGCTCTCTCCTCAGCATGAGGCATGGCAGGTAAGGCAAGAGAGAGAGTGAGATTGCCAAGGGGTCCAGAGAAGGACCAGTCAGCCATGGAGAAAAAACACCACCGTCCCGCTATGGCCAGCTTGCTTTTTTTGTGTGGCTGTTGTGGTGATGGTGGTTGTGTTTCCTTTCTCTGCAGCCAGCTTGCTCACCTCCCAGCAGCTCCTCAGGTGCTGGGATGAGAGCACAGAACTTCAAATGTATAGGTTATTCTAATTTACTATTATGAAATTCTTTCAAAAGGCATATGAACTCATATGGAGGAAGCATATTCCCAAGACCTTACATTCTTGGGTTGTCAATTATGATATAATGGGGGGGGAGAAATTGGATTTATTTCCCGCCCTTCACTTGGAATCCCAGAGTGGCTTATAAACTCCTTTCCCTTCCCCTCCCCACAACAGACACCCTCTGAGGTAGGTGGGGCTGAGAGAGCTCTGACAGTATCTGCTCTTTCAAGAACAGTTCTAATAGAACTATGGCTTGCCCAAGGTCAGCCAGCAGCTGCAAGTGGAGGAGTGTGGAATCAAACCCAGTTCTCCCAGATTAGAGTCCATGCACTTAACCACTACACCGAAATTCATTCTCTTTGTATTAATTTTATATTTGTTGTTAGGCAAAAAAAAAAAAATGGAAAGAAGAACATTAGGATGGATCCAGTTTGCTCAGAAAAGTTACAAGCCTGTCTCCAGCTTAAAGCACCTTCCTCCAACTTTGGTGGACTCTTCTAAAGAACCACTTAGGAAGACGCCTTCAGTGAGAGGAAGGATTCAAACTGCAGAGCAGAAGCATCTGGCCCCACTTATCAGTTTCTTACCTCAATGAGCAGATATATGAAGTTGAGAAAGAGTAGTACACCTTCCTGGTAAAGTAACAGTATTGCAAAAATACGAATATTGATTGATGATGGAGTGATTATACCCTATGAACAGCTCTGTGACAAATCAAGGCTGTCAGACATTTGTATTTTCACATTTGTTATGCCCTGAGAGCAGTGTTTAATGCACAGACTCCCTTGAGGAACTCAGTCTGAATTTTTATTAGTTCAAATGGAACAGAGAGGGCTTGTCTCAACAATTTATCAGATTCTGTTAATGATGGTGAGACAATGAGCTCCTTTCTAAATACATGGGGAAATTTCTGAGTAGGATTGTATCCGAATCTGAATGGAAATGGGTTTGGCATCACTGGGGAGTTTTAGGTTTGTATCCACTAAGGAAATTTCCTGAAAATGTAACTTCAGTAGTATTGGACTCCCTATACATTGAAACATATGAATAAATGAATAAATGAAATGATGATAAGATTATAAGATGTACCCTGCTGGATAAGACTGGAGGTTCATCTTGTTCAGCATTAATTTTTCACACAATGGCCTAACAGTTGTCCTAGAGGACCAGCAAATCAGGCATAGAGACCAAGGCCTTCCCCTGATGTTGCTTCCTAACCCTGGTGGTCAGGGTGTTATTCTTTCAGAATTTGAAGGTAACCCTTAGTCACCATGGCTAGTAACCATCGATGGATCTATCCTCCATGAATGTGTTTAATAAAGCCATACATGCTAGTGGACATCACTATGTCCATTAGCAACAAATTCCACAGTTCAATTATGAATTAATCTGCCTTGACACTCAGTGAGAAAGGTGGGCTATACATAATCATTATGTCTTACTCAAAATTCATTAAATAGTTAGTAGTGGTAGTTCTTTTCATCCATCTTGTATGTATTGCCCATCAACTTCATTGGGTGCCCTGAAGTTTTAATATTATGGGAGAAAAAGTTTTCTCCACCTACTGTCCCCATCCCACGCATAATTTTATAAACTTCTGTCATGCCCCCCTTTAGCTTTCTTCTTTCTAAAATGGAAAAACTTGGATTCTTTAGCCTTTCTTTATAGCAAAAGTGTTCTAACTCCTTGATTATTGTGATTGTCCTCTTCTGCACTTTTTCCAGCTCTGCAAACTCTTTTATGAGATATGGTGACCAGAACTGTACACTTTTCCAAATGAGTCCACATCATGGATATATCCGGGGGCATTATCATAGTGGCATTTTTATTTCCAGCCCCTTTTTCAATCCCCAGCATGGAATTCGCCTTTTCACCACTGTTGCACACTGAGTCCACATTTCATGTTGATGATGGAGAGCTAGCACATTAAATGTAGATCTTACATTTATTCATATATTTGGAGTTGAGATAAAATTAAAGGCATTCAGAAGCTGGTGTTATACAATAAAAAGCAGATGTCTGTAATCAAAGCTCCTGTTATCTAGAAGAAATAGTAGAAGAGATAATTTGGAATCAAATAAGATGACAGTATTTTTGAATGGAAAAAATGCATTCTCTGATTATGGAAGATTTTTTTTAAAGGTTGGAACATGGCTGCTTTCATGAAATGACCATGTGAGGACCAAGTAGCTGAAAACAATTTCATTCAGAGATGGCCATTATTTGTTGTCCTGAAACAACCAGTCTGGTGACAAGGCCGTTCTATGTTCTTTTCTCTTTCACAAAGATGATATAAGATGTTACACAGAGTTTTCTCTTTTTTTGTATATTCTTGAACTTTTATAATTTCTTAGCTGTATTTTCCTTCTCTGTATAAATTAAAACACAGTGATCTTTGTGGGGACAGAAAGATGGGATATAAATTTTGTAAAATAAATAAATAAAACAAAACAACCCCAAAGTTACTGAAGGACTGTAAGTGGCTGGGGTTCTTCATTTAAAACTGTCTGTCAGGAACACACATGGAGTCAGAACATGACTTTATCAAAGTCAGACCTGTCCACTGTGAGTGGCAGCAGTTCTCCTGGGTGTCAGATGACTGTCCTTCACATCACCTTTTACCTGATCCTTTTAACTGGAGATGCCAGGGCTTGAACCTGGGACTTTCTGAGTGCAAGGTAGGTGCTCCACTTCTGAGTCCTGGTCATGTTACTTTGGCCAAAACTCATCCATCTCCTCTTAAGGAGTCTTTTACTTTCTCAGGCAGAAGGAACTTTTAAAGCTCCTTTGCTTATCATGGAAAAGCTCAAGAGCTCCCCCATCAGACCCCCAATTTTGGGTACTTTTAAGTACAGTACAGCAATTTTCATAGTTGATTTGATCAAGAGAGCTTCAGCTCTCATGAATACACTTGCATCAACTAACTCATTATCTACCTTCCTGTTTTCAGTGGTGCACCTCATCCCCGAGGTTTACATCTATTAATTATTGCTGCAACTATGCAAATTGCAATTACCTGCCTGCTGTACATAACTTTATTTGCTTGAAGTCTTAACTTGATCTCATCAGTATTGACAGAGTATTTAGAAACTAGTCCAGTTCCATACACTGAAAATTACCTGGCTCCAGTAGAATGGTAAATGGTTTCAGGAGCAGGTAGTGAAAAGGTGTTCAGTCATTCCCGATTGTGAGATAGATCTGACTTTGTGTTTTAAATGAAAAAGAGTAACTTTCAGAAGAGAACCTGGAGCAGGAGTCAAAGAGGAAGAAGGACAGGCATTTTCTGGAATCTTTTTGAGACAGTGCAGTCTGCTGACTCAGAACATTATAGTAATTGATTGAGATGAGAAATTCGACCTTCCCCATTAACAAAAGGCCAGGAAGTTCCCCTTTACAAGCCCCATTAAAATGAACAGGAGCTATGCAAAGAAACAAGAGATATATCATGTTTGTATGCCATGTCTATTCATTTAAATAGGACCTGTGCAGAACTTTCCAGTGAATGTTGCCCTGTGTTCACAAAATGAAAAGTGCCATGTATGTGAAAGCATCTTGGGACTTCCCATCTCCCAGTTCAGTGCTACCCACATCTAGTTTGTGCCAGGGCCCTCCCTCTGGCACAGCCACACTAACCTAAGTTGCTACTCTGAGCTAATGCCCTGACTGGTTTTCCTGTACCAGCAAAATGCCATGAGATGCAGCATACCGCTAATGCAAGGTCCTCTGCCTCTTACTTCTGGATTATATTTCTTGATGAAACATTCGTTCCACCTCAGAAAGCAGTGAATGAACATATTATGTAATATATTGTGTCTTGATTATTCTGTGCTCTCTCTCTCTCTCTCTCTCTCTCTCTCTCTCTCTCTCTCTCTCTCTCTCTCATACTGCCAGATGGCAAAGAATCCATCTTAGCAGCTTAGTAATGTTCGATTCCCCCCTTCTTGCTTGGGCTTGATTGCTGGGTTCCTCTAGAGCAGCAAGCTCTTTTTTATTCCAATGGTAACATGCAGCCTCTCATGTTACCCTCTGATCCCAAGATTAATCAGTGTCTACAAGAGGAGAGAAGCGAAGCTCTTTCAAAGCAGTAGTCCGAAGGCATGTTTTTCAAGCTCTCTGAATGCTCTGAGTTCCTGGCCTACTTGGATGGTCTTTCCATCCTATATTTCCATGCCATTCTCTTCTCACACAGCAACCATCTGGGGCTTGTTCTTTCACCTTCTGAAATCATTTTGTTATTTCCATTCTTGCAGGAAAAGATGCTCTGCATGTTCTCCAAATCACTATTTTCCATAGGTCACTTTTAAAATTAACTTGTTCCCCTTCAGAAAAAGCAATCTGCAAAGCAATTCATCCTTGTATTGACTTAAAAGCAATTATTCCCATTCTTGGTAAAGACACCCTCTACGTGCTAGAATTTTTAAAAATTCAGACACCTAGTTCAGAAGTTGCTTATAAATCCCATTCACAGGAACGCTTCAATATATTTTTGAAAAAAGTCTGGAGTTGGAGCCATCAACCAGTTAATTTTAGTTGAATAGTCTTCAGTCCTTTAACTGATGAAATCTATGTACTTATCACCAACAACTGGCTATTACTGCCTCAGGGAAATTGTGGATAAAGTGTAAAATATTCCACGATAGAAGCTACTCTTTAATCTAATGAAACATTTTTCTTTTCCTACTGCAAAACAGGGAAAAGTCTAACAAATTAAACTGTGTTTTTAATGTGTAGTCCACTGATTAAAATTGATCCCCACAAAAATTAATCAACTAAACCCTGAGTTGGTTAAAGTTTTAATTGATTAACATAGCAATTAACCCAGTTAAAGTTTGCAGCCCTTCTTGCTGAAGCCTGACTCCCAGGAAACACTGATACCCAATTGGTGTCAGGCCCTTGCTATTTCCATCTACACAGAAATAATGCTCAGTGATCTCCTTTCCATTAATAAGGCAGCTACTTCCAAGCCTGCAGCACTCAGTTGACTGAGACTGCAAACCTGCCTGTTGGTGGTCTCACCTGCACAATTTTCAGAAATAGTGTTGAGAGCTCCAAGCTCTTGAGCTGTTCAGGACCAAGTGAAATCAGCTAGGAAGGTTCCTTCTATGTTGCAACAGCAACAGAAAGGGAAATAAACTGTTCTGAATTAATTTTGATGTTCACTACAACAGTCTTCACTGAAACTGACAGCCATAACTTGCAGACATGACAACTAACTCTGAAGACAAATCATCCAGGAAATACCCTGCTCAATGGCTATTAGCTGTGTTAATAAAATGGAGCCTCCATAGTATGAGGCAGTGTATAGTGTGGGAAAGATATATAGACCATCAGGCTCGAATCGCTTGGTCTCTCCTCTGCAATGTTTAATAACATAAATTATCAAGAAGCACTGAAGCTGACTAGGCTGAGGGCGACTTATTGATTGATTGATTTTATTTATATCCCACCCTCCCCATGAGGTGTGCATGTTCTACTCTTATACTAGGGATCCCTCCCCCCATGACCTTCCCTTCATATGTGAAATCCCTTACAGTCCCTAGCCATAGACATGCCTTCATGCTTGCCAGGTTGAATACTTTCCAGACTGCAGAATTAATGGGATGCTTTGCCAAAATTCCGTATTCAGACCCTTTATGTGATTGTGCATCAGGTGCAATAGAGACACTGGATCGTCTTTTATTATTCTGCCACAAATGGATGATCCCCAGGTCCCTCTGGATTACTCCTGTTTTGCTTAAATATCAACTTCCTGTAGAACCTTGAGTGATATCTGGAAGATTCTGATCCAGAAATAACCCGCTCTGTTGCAAAATACCTGACAACAGTGATTTCCCTAAAACATTGCTGAAATGTGCTTTGTGCTAATTATAAAAAAGTGATGGGCTTACCTATAAGATCTACTAAAGAGCTCCTAGATTATATTTAATTTAAGATTCTAGAGATCCTAGGAGAAGTTAATATTTTATCATTCCCTATTTTACCTTCTTGCTTTTTTATATTTTATGTTATATATATTATATATTTTATGTGATGGGGAATATTTTTCTTCTTAATCTATATATTTATTTAAGGTCTTCTATCTTGTGATGACTGTGATCTTGTGACAATCTTAGAATGATCATGTAACTCACTGCTCAGTTCTGTTTTATTCGCTTGTTATGTAATGCTTTTATCTTGTTTAATGTTGCTTAATTTTTTGAGATGCCGTGGTTTAAGCTTAAGACCTCTGGTCAAATGAGCTAATAAATAAAAGGAAAGGTGTAGTGCTAGAAGTGAGGAGTGTCTGTTGCCTTCTGTCCTCCTTTCTTCCTAAATAGCACAGGAATGATGGGACAGTGACTGTGCAGTCACAAACACCCCATTATTTGTACCTACAGAAGACATTTTGTCTGGGGGCATTCAATCCATCCAGGTCTTACCTGGTGAGAGGAGAAAGACTTCACCTGTTTCAGGATCCTGTCTCTTCCTGGAATTTCAAGCCCCCAATACAGCTGCCCTATATGTGCCCCTCACAAGAAGCGTCTGCCCTCAGTTTGACCCACTGGATTACTGTAATATATAATGAAAGGCATTTGTGAAACTATGCCAAGTAAGATGTCAGCCTGCATGTAGGCCAATGAGAAACATGAGAGAGATGGCAGAAGATGGACTGTGACCTTTGGTGGCTGATCTCGGATTTCTAGATGGACATTTTACTTACTTGCTCGTACTAGAGAGAATCTGATTACAGTGTAATATAATTTCCCTCACACTCCTAGGGGATAGTTAACCCAAGATCCCTTACACTGCATAACTTCAGCTGCTAGGTGTTGATGCATCCATGCGCCAGCTTCTTGGGCTTTTATAATGGACCCGCTTGCTCAGCTGAGCGCCTGCAATTATAGTCACTTGCTAGTGGGAAATAGTTAGGTCTGGGCTGAGCTGTCGTGGGCCACAACATGGCCCTGATCCAGATGGCAGGGGCTCCCACTACCCTGAGTTGACAGGGGGCCCACTCCACCAGTCAGTGATCTTGGTCAGATCAAAGTAAATGAACGGGAGTTGCCCGGTTACCTGACACTTGTGCAGGAGATTCTCCGAGTGCATTATGCTGCAGAGGACAATAGTTCCTCTGTCTTCCACTCACAGACAGACTCTCTCTCTCTCCCTCTCTCTCTGACACACAACATGGGCGGGCCACTTATGTTGCCTGTCCTCCCGGCCCTCCCCATGTCAAGCCCCCCCCCCCGGGTTTTGTCAGCCGCCCTGAGCGCGTGCGCGGGGGGGGGGCGGAGTGTCAGTCGGAGCCAGAGAAGGCACGTGCCGGGTGGGATGCGCTGCCCGCGGGCTTTGGCGCCTGCTGCCCTGCAGGGACGCGACCACGAGGCGAGCCCTTCTCCCCTCGGCCTCGATAGCCTGGCTCGAGTTCCCCCTGCCAGGGCCGGGGCAGCCGGCGGACTCGGCAGGTGAGGGCGGGGAGCTGAGCGGGCTGGCGGCTGCCTCGAGCGGGTGGGCAGGCTGCTGGGGGCAGAAAGGAGGGCGTCGGTGGCGGCGAAGGCGCCGGTCTCTGCCCGAGGGAAGGCGGCTTGGCTTCCCACCGCTGCTCCAGGAACCGCCGGCCTGGAGGGTCCCAGGGCCGGCCCGGGCGGGCACTCACCTCCTCCCGGCTTCTCGCGGGCCGCGCCGAGGCTCCGTTTCCCTCCGCCTGCCGGCCGCCGCTGCATGCCGAAGGAGGCGGCGGCGGTGGCTGCGGCTGTCTGCCGGCTGGCTGGTCCGCAGTCCCTCGGCAGGCGGGCTGGCCCTGCGGCTGGCGGGCGGGCGGGCGGGCGGGCTGTGGGTCCTGGGCGGGCGGCGGGCTGCCCTGGCGGCGGGGAGGGGCCGAGGCTGCTCGCGGGGAGCTGTCACATGGGCCCTGGTGCTGAAATGTGAGGCGCTCCCCGGCGGAGCTGCCCGGAGCGCCGCCGCCCCTCGCCGCTGGGACTGCCTTCCCCGCGGCGCCCTCGCCGCCTCCGCCTCCTCCGCCCGCCCGCCCGCCCGCCCGCCCGCCTTAAGAGATGCTCGCCTGAGCGGCCGCGCCGACAATGAGCGCGCCGGGCGGCAGGAGCGACTCCCGCCCTGCCCAGCCGCGGGCGGGCGGCAGCGGGCGGCGGGGCCACGGACGGGACGGCAGAGGCGGCTCCGAGCCGGCCCAGGCCGAAGTCAGCTCGCGGGGGAGGCCCCTGTGCCAGCCGGGCGGCGCGGCGGACGGAGGCGGGCAGGGGCAGCAGCAGCCCAGGCAGGCGGCGCCAGACGGGGCCCGGCGGGGCAGCGGCGGCAGCGGCGGCGGCGGGAGCAGCAAGGCGCCCTCCCGCTCGGCCCGGCAGCAGCAGCAGCATCCGCAGCATCCGCAGCAGCACCCGCATCCCCCGCCGCCCAGCCCGGACCAGGACTCGCCGCCGCGCGTGGAGAGGGCTGGGCTGGCCAGAGAGGCGGGGACGGCGGGGGCGGACTCCGGCGCGGGCGCCAGCCGAAGGGCCAGCAGAGAGTCCCTCAAGCTCCCCGACGGCGCGTCCCCTAAGGGCGGCGGCGAGAGGAGCCCGGCGGCCAAGCCCGGCTGCAGCAGCCACCGGCGCGGGGAAGCCGACCCGCTCTTCCACCAGTTCCACCCCATCCTCAGCTCCGTCTTCGGCCAGGTAAGGGCGCCGCGGCTCCGTCGGCCCGGCTGGGGGTGGGGGGGAGAGAGCTGGAAAACTCCGGCCTGGAAATGCGCTGCTTCCGGGCTGCCCGGCGGGAAAACTTCGGCGGGACCCTCCGCGGGGAGCAAAATAGCAGCAGGAGGAGGGGGAGGGGAGCGGGACGGGCGGCGGGTGGGGGGGGTCCTCCGGGGCCGGCTGGTAGGCGGCGAGTGGGTCGGGGAGATCCGGCCGGGCGGCAGGCGGCTCGTGGTCCAGGAGGCGAGCGAGGCGGCTGGGACGCGGGCCGGCCGGCTTCCTCGAGAGCTGCTCCAGCGCCGGCGGAGACCCCCTGAGCGCCTGGTGGTTGCGTGACCCCGGTTCGTTCCTCGGGTGGGAAGCCAGGCGGCTGGGACTGTCGGTCCTGGACAGGTCCGGGCTGGGGGAGGGGGAGGGGGAGGGGAGGCGTTTTTGGGACAGCGGGGGACTTTCGAGCGCGACTCCGTCCTGACCGCAACAGGAGTCCAAGAGCGGGATTCGGATTCCCCCCCCCGCCCCCCGCGTTGACTGGCCTGTAACACTGGATGGAGAAAACAACTCTCCAACTTCAAGCCAGCCAAGCCCCGCACAGCGCTCACACCTGTGCGCCCCTGGCGCGCTGGAAGCCCAGAGGCACACTCGCGGTGTCACTGGTGCCAGTGCCTCTGGCCAGCGTACAGTTCGAATCTGGGGACAGGTTCGGGTCAACAGATGGCGCACTCCCCAGAACACTCTACAGACACACACGGGACAGAATCCTCCCGGATCGACGGGGCTGGTGCGGGAGAGCTTCCCGCTGGACTGTGCTCCCACCGGCACTTCCGCACTTGCTTGACTCCCTGATCAGCCCCTGCCGGACTCCGTGGATGGGCCACCTCTGCTGAATTCCAGGTGCCAGAAAGGCCAGCTGGAGGGATGCAAGTCGCCTTTTCAGAAACGACTTTCTCTTATTGTGTCTGCTGGAGGAAAGAACAAAGCCCAGGACCAGATTGGAGTGGGGGTGTGGAAATACCCGCAGCAGACTCTGGTGTCTGCCGTGTTTGCTCACTTCGGCTCCTGGGCCGCTTCTGCGCAGTCACTCGCCAAACATTCTGATGCTGGGAGCTGCCAGGGACTGCAGAGATGGTGTGTGCGCGCGGCGGCGGCGGCGTGTGGGAGCAAAATCCTTCTGACCCAGTTCTGAAGCCTTCAGATAGTCGGTATGTTGAGCAGGGCCAGGTGCAGCCAGCGGTTGTCTGCTCTTCCTGCCACCCTGAGATGCCGGTTTTTAAAAGCTCCTGGACCTGAGATTCAGAAAGGACGATTTGCTCAGTGGCTGTGGGGTTTCCTCTGTGTAGTCTGCACAGGGATGGCTTTGGAAGAGGGAGGTCTCCAAGAAGGCCAGGGCATGCATGAGAGGGGGGGTACCTCTTGTAATGGGCCCCCTTAGCTGGTGTTTCAGAGAAGCTCCCGTGTGGACCCCAAATTGCCCCTTCTTCTGTTCAAGGGCTACCTGCTGATATTAAATGAGATGCTGGAAGGCAGGTTTCTTCCTACAGTATGAAGTCACAAGGGGACTTTGCTGGCCAAGGGAACTTTGGTGAAAGGGATAATCCACTGTGCATTGCTGTCACCCGCCCTATATTTCAGGTGACAATCCTTCCCTGGGGGAGTTTTGATGGGGGAACCTATCTCTGGGGAGCCCCTTGATGATCCCCCACCTCCTTACAACAGATATCATGAAAACAAAGGGGAAGAGGATTGTTGCTGCAGGGAAATTCCTCCTTGCTTTAACCTAGAATGGAATATATTCAGTATGAATACCTTGTCCGGCACTTTGTAGGAACAGAGCTGGGGGGGGGAGACACCAAAAGAGAGGGGAATCAGGGGGTGGAACTTGTGGGTTTCATTAAGGACTTCCCTACCTTTTCAAGCTCTGAAGAAGACCTGATAAAGACACAACTTCCCAGTAGTGCACATTTGATACACAGAATGTTGTCACTGGAAGCTGAGATTCAGTGGGGGCTGGGGAGGATCACGGAGACTACGTGCATTTATCAGAGGGGATTTTCAGGCTTGAGCAGAATCAGCAGGGGAAGGAGAGAGAAAAACCCCGGTGATGTGGAGGGCATTTCACATAGGTCATTGCTGTATTTTCTTTACAGTGCCGTCCTAAGCAGAACTGGAACCTTCTAAGCCCATTGATCTGAATGGACTTAGAAGGGTGTACGTCTGATCACCCTGTCATCGTCTCAGGTGTGTCTCAGCACGCAGGCAAATGAAATGTGAGTCAGCATGGTGCAATGACTTAATTGTCAGATGTGGATTGCACTGGGTTCAGATCTTCATTCGGTCATGAAGCTTATAGTATGGTGATGGACTCAGCCACAGCCTGTCAATATAATTTATGCTGCCCACTTGGAGGAATGTTGGGATATAAGAGTGATGGAGACTTTACACCATTCCAGCAGATGCTCTCCAAGTGGAATTTGGCTGGGGCTCAGTAGCAATGGAATTTAGCAAGATTCCCTTAAGGTCTTCTGCTAGGCAGACAGGAATTGCAGGATGAGCCATTACTGGAAACCAAAAATAGCTGGACCAATGGTAATGGCAGAATCTCTTTTTCCTCACTCATTTTAAAGGACTCACAGTCAGGATAGGCTCTGCAGTGAAACCTTTGCGGTCAGGAGCAAGGATGGGTTGGACTCCAGCCTGGGCTGTGTACATAAGTGCTGAAGCAGGAGGCACTAGAATGGAGTGTACCACTGCAAATTACAGGTGGGGAGGTGCCACATTAGAAAAGTCTCCTATGTGCAGAAAAAAACCCTCCCATTGTGATAGAAAACAAGCACATCAAGGAAGAGAAGGTTCTTGCTCAGCAACTTGCCTGCTGTGCTAGTTCTCTGTTTGCAGGGAGTTTTTGCAGGAGGACAATTAAAAAAATGTGATGTCCACTTTCAAAATCTGTAGCCTGAAGTGATACATTCCATTCTGCCACCTCTGCATTCTAGCACCTCATTCTGCTGCAGATGTCAACCAGGCCTTTTGTGGCTTTTTAAAAAAGGTTGTTCATATTCCTGCAGGACCAGTTGACTGCTTTTAGTGATGGCAGCTAAATAGAGCCTCCATGTTCAGAGACAGTGCAGGTCAGCTTACCAGATGCAGTAAGGCAAGCAACAGGGGATGCCTGTGGCTTTTCTGCCGTACTTAAGAGCCAATGTGGTGTAGTGGTTGAAAGCAGCAGACTCTAATCTGGAGAAACGGGTTTGGTTCCCCACTCCTCCTCCACATGAAGTCTGCTGGGTGACTTTGGGCCAGTCATAGTTCTCTCAGAACTCTCTTAGCCCCACCTCCCTCACAAGGTTCCTGCTGTGGGAAGAGGAAAGGAAGGCGATTGTTAGCTGCTTTGAGATCCCTTAGGGTAGAAACTAGCAGGATACAAAACACCAACCAACTCTTCTTACTTGTGAACTTTACAGAAGTACCTCATTCATTGCTTTCAGAAACAAGGATTGAGTGCTATACCCACTTTGACCAGTGGCATAAAAGGTTGCCTTAACAGTGCAATTCCAAGTAAAGTTATACCCTTTTAAGTCCCCTGTATATAAATTGCACTGTAAATATAAATCACAATATAAATTGCACTGTAAATTTTACTGTAAATCTGACAAGTTCAGTTATACAAGTGGAAACTGGTATTGTTATTTTATTTATTTCTTATTTGATTTGATTTCTGTCCTGCCCTCCCTAGCAAGCAGGCTCAGGGTGGGTCGCAACAGAAATATAAATAATAAAACCACCTCAGTAAACCATAAACAATTAAGAATCCAATTTTAAAACAGAGGGCAAGCCAGTAGTACTCGACTGTGTTACTTGCATTGAAGGGCAGGCAGGCAGGCAGAAGCATAATAGTAGTCCAGTTACAGCTGCCTGTGTGTGAGATGGCCCTCACATGAGGTGGTAAATTGTGGATGCACTGAAAGACAGCAGAGTGGGTGGAACCTCCAGAGAAGTTCTTCTAAGCAAATCCCACCAGAAGGAATAGTAAACATCCTTCAAGGTTTTTCCGGCTGCTTCACTTGTGGAGGAGTCTACAAACGAACTTGTAACTTTGCTACAGAAGAAATGTTGCTGGCACTCCCCCCCACCATTGAACACCAATAAAAAGGACTCCCTAAAAGCCTCAGAAGAGTTTGTCACACTTATCCAAGGGAGCAGGAGCCCAGAAAATATTGAAAAACAAGGAGGGCATGATGGGGGGGAGTGAACACCACATGATGGAAGTGTTGCAGGGAACAGGGAAATAGGATGGTTAAAACCTTCCATCAACATGTTCTATACATATGTAATTCTGGAAAGCTTTGCTTGCAGGTGTCAAGGGGAACACTGAGCTCCATCCTTAATGATAAGGACAGTAGGACTAGCTATGTAGCAGACACTGCTCTGTTTGCGTGCCAGATGGCAAAGTAGATTTTTTAAAAGTGTCCCAATGGACTAAAGGCTGTGGCAGGAAGAGAGCTATTCTGTTCTGTTGCCAGTTCCACTGTGGTCTCTGAGCAGAAGTTTCAGGAATGACTTCCCACTAAATGCTTTTCTGTTGTGTTCAGTCTGGAAAAAACATCCCAGGTCTAGAGGAGATTTTCCAAGCAGCCAAGTTCACCTAAGGAGAGACATGTCACAGGCACATGAGCTCAGAGAGGCACGGTCTTCAGTCAAGAATCCACAGCAATGCAGTGGCTGTTTAAATGACTGCGCTTCGGGTCCTTTTGGCAAAGCCGACTGTCTTGGTGGCATAGCTTGCTCTGTTTGCACAGCAGAGCAACACATGGATAAGCAGATCCATGTCATCATGCAAGATCATATGCTATGGTCTTGCATTAGGTTAATGACAGGTTAGGATATTGGTTTTGTGGAGTAATTGTTTACTGTGAGCAGAGGGTGTTAGCAAAGTGCCGAATATGGAACTTTACCACTGGAAGGGACCAAAATGCCATTGTGTTCAATATATACACTGCAAGTTAAATTGATGCTACCTGGAGCCAAGGTTGTGTCAGGCACAAGAGTCTGGATGCTATTGAGGGTTGCCCAGTAGGAGCCAGGGGAAGTTGACATCTTGGTCTCAATCCACAGGTAATTTCTCCTATTCAGGCTCTTCTGCATTTCCTGTTCATTTCAGTAGAACTTATACAAGAGCTTCCTGGTGGGGCAGGCTCCTATGTTAATTAGGGGCAGAATATGGGGGAAAGGCCTCCCTTAAACACCAAACCCCTCCCCCGCCGCAGTTATTAGCCACTGCTACTTGGGTGAGGTGTAGACAAGCAGTCTGAGTAGTTTGTCAGCAACTTAGTTATTAGGTGATGCTACTGGGTTATTAGGTGACACTCAGGTAATCAAGCTGAGAGCCAGACCAGAGTTGGCAGTGCATTCCTTTGTTTACTTACGGAATATATCATGTGCTTTTTGTAGACCTTCTCAAAGCAGCTAAGAAAGATAATTTTCAAAATGAGAATAAAATACTAGATAGCACATTAAACAGAGAAGCAAGTTATTAAGGAAGTGGGGCTAAACAGTTGGGTCTTGCTTTCACATGAAGCTGCCTTATAGTGATTCAGACCTTTGGTCCATCAAAGTTAGTATTGTCTACTCAGACTGGCAACTGCTTGCCAGGGTCTCAGACAGAGGTCTTTCACATCCCCTATTGCCTGGTCCTTTTTAACTGGAGATGTTGGGGATTGAGCCTGGGACCTCCTGCGTTAGAGCATAAGAAGAGCCCCACGGGATCAAACCAGTGGTCCATCTAGTCCAGCCTCCTGTCTCACACAGTAGCAGACCACGGCATGTCAAAGTAGAGGCTCTTCCACTGAGCCATGGCCCTCTGTACCTAAATGACATGGATATGAAAAGGCATACCTGTTCCAAAGAATGTTAGTCCATGGCCCAAACATGACACTCTGTACCATGGAGACCCAGGTGTGTAGCCAAAGCCTCTGAGATGGCACAGGGTGTCTCTCAGAGCCACATCACAGTCTATGAAGGGGGCTGATGAAGGGAGCTTTGATTCTTGAAAACTTGGACCTTGATGGCAGCTGGTTTTCTTTTAACTGGCACTATTGAGCAAGATCCCTGGGTCACTTGACACCTGTTGAGCCAACAGCCAAAATACTACTCTTCGGCCATTTATAGTAGTGGTGCTGAAATGGAGCAGGGAACAAGCCAGCAGCTCACTCTTCAACAAAGCTTCCATTGTGCAGAGAAAAGGGCTTGGATCCTGGTGCCAGGGTGCCCAATTTGAGCCTCATGTTGAGTTGCCAACCTTCAGGCAGGTCATGGAGATCTCCTGGAGTTACAATGAAACTCCAGGTGGCAGAGATAAGTTTCCCAGGAGAAAATGGCTGCTTTGGAGCATGGACACTATGGCATCACATCCCTGCTAAGCATCCTTTCCAGGTTCTATCCCCAAATCTCCTGGAATTTTCCAACCTGGAATTGGCAACAGAAGCCTTATGATGTCTTTCTTGCTTTGACTATCCAAGTGAAATGTAACTTGGGGCAGAAGTGCAGGCCACCCAGCATCCTATTTGTAACTATAGTAGCTAGGACCTCTTCTCAACAAAATTTTTGGAGTCTGGGAATGAGGACATTGAGGTGTCCCTCCCTCCTTATGCAGAGTGAGAGCACACTGCTAGGGCCTCCGACATAGCTGTACACACCAAGTTCCTTGGTTCTGCAAGGCCATTTCAGAGCTTCAGCCTTTGCACGGCTATCATGAAAACAGAGATAGAGTGCTATAGTTTTGCTGATTTAAGTAGGGAAATATACATCGCAATGGTCAATGAGGTTGGTGATGGCAGTTTGCCACTGGAAGGATAAAATATTAAAGTATAGGGGAGTAAAGTTTTGATAATGCAATACTCCGCTATTGTGGTGGCATTCTGCCCAGGGCTAAGCCTAATGCGTGCTGTCACATTTCACTAGTGCATCCTACAGTTCATTCCAATGTTGTCAAGGATGCTGGGATACATGCATGCACATATTCTATAATCTTCTGCAACATTGTAAAGGATCCTGAGGGAATTGGGTTGTAAACTGTTTTACTGGGTTGTAAACTGGGTTGTAAACTCTTTTACTGGGGCCTCAAAAGATATTGCCATCCCAAACAGTCCCCAGAGTTACCTGTTCAGTGGGATGGTGAACTCATTTGTTATGAGAGCTGGATCTGACATAAATGAGACCTTGTTGGGCCAGGCCATGTGTACCATAAAATGTAATGTCAGGTAGTGGAGATATAAACTTTATAAATTATACTAACGAACACAATTGAAAAAAATTAAATGTCTGTGCTGTAGCAATCTTGAGTATGCTGTTCGGGTGTGTATCTGTAAGCTGCAACCCCACTTTTGATGTATTGCCATTCATTACAGAAATCTCATGGTCAGTGCTCTGAGCCTAGCTCTGAGCCTAGGACTCAGAGAAAAACATGAAATGGCTGGGCATTGCAAGCTTTTGTACATAAATTGCTTCATGTGCTGGTCAAGAACATGTGAAGGCATCATGACATAGACACAAGTTTGTCTACAAAACTATAGTCTTCCCAGAAAAATAACTGCAACACCCATAAGGCAGTGCAAGAATAGAGAGACAGCCATGTATAGTGGTCAGTATCAGCCTGCTATCTGGGAAGTCTACGTTCAAAACTCCCAGTCTACAAAGGAAATATGCTGGGTGAACTTGGTCTGGACACACGCTCTCAGCCTAATCCACCTCACTGGCTTGTTGTTATTCCTCATCTAAATAGTTCACATTGCTTTCCAGCTGAGAAAGACTGGATCATGAGGGCATGAATACAGTGATAAAGGGGAGGCAAACCCAGTTGCACCCAGGAGACCCACAGCATAACGAGCCCAACAAAACACACACACAAACACACACACAGCATAATGAGCACAACAAACTACACACATATAATGATCGTTTGTAAAGTTAGTAGAATATATTATATGCATTGTTTATAAAATGTTAAAAAACAAAACACACACACTGTAGCAAGGCACAAAAGCTCATACCTTGAATAAAATTTCATTAGTCTTAAAGATGCTCCTGTATGATTGAGGCAGCCTGGCCAGGAAGTGAGCTCTGCTCATTCCCTCCCTCCCCCTGAAAGGAGGGGAGGAGCCTCAACCAATGCAGAGAACAGAGGCTTGCCTATCTATTTCTTCTGTGCAGTTGAGAGAGTCTGGCAAAGCAAGCTGCAATGCAGCACTAGCAGAACTGGAGAAGGAAGCAGGAGAGAGCCAGCTGCTCAAGGGCTGGATAGGAGCCCTGCAGGGCCACATGTCTGACACACCTGGGTTAGAATGTCCAACCAGGATCTGGAAGACCCTGCTCTGCCACAGAAGCTCACTGAGTCACTTTGGGCCAGTCACTCTCTCTTAGGCTAATGGGGTTATTGTTGTGAGAATAAAAGCAAGGAATAAATATATAAATAAATAAAAATTATTGTGATATTACTAGCCACTATCAGCAGCCTAGTACAGTGATGTGTGAGCAAAGAACTAGGGATTATGAACATGTTTTCTTTTTGTGAAAGGGAGGTTTGCATCTATCCTGTGATTCTGCTATAGGTAGGCTCTGGCTATCTCTAGCAAATTGGTTTACCTGTAGCAAACTAGTTCTAGTCAATTCTTAAAAGAAGGCTGGCTATGAGAGCTATGTATTTGTTGCAATTTGTGTGTGTGTGTGTGTGTGTGTGTGTGTGTGCTAAAACTCACGAAGCATGCCACTGAGTGCCAAAACCATCTTCATTGTGATTTCTGAAAGCAAGCAAATTGCTAGGCCCTATATCTGTGCAAGTGGATAGGCAAGCCCAAAGCTGTCATTAACTGCAACATTATAAAAACAGCCCTTTGAGAGAATGAACTGAAACCTCTACACTCCACTGGAATGCAAAAGCAGTGGTGAGATTTTTGGGGTTGCAGCAATTTTTATGGATATGGATATGTACTGAAGACCTCTGTCATCATCAGTCTTACTTCGTGTCCCAGGGTTAGATTACAGTAACTCCTGAAAAAGCCCCCCACACCACACACACAGGCACAAAACTGTCTTACACCGAGTCTGTCTATCAAGGTCAGTATTGTCTGCTTTGACTGGCAGCAGCTCTCCAGGATCTCAGGCAGAGGTCTTTCCATCTACTACATGATCATTTTTTAACTGGAAATGCTGGGGATTGAACCTGAGACCTACACGCAAAGCAGATGTTCTACCACTGAAGCACATCCCCTCCACCACATTAAATCCTGCATACACAAAGTCTCCTTTTTGGCTACTTAAACAGGTAACAAAAAACAGTCTTTTAAATTTACCTCCAGCTGCTTTCTATTTCAGTTACTGAGTGTGTGCAACAGCTCCTGTCCTCTCAGGAGACGGCTGTGGGGTCCTCTGAGTTTCATCAAGGCAGCTGTAATCATGTGCCCTGCCACCATACCTGAGGACTCCAATATTTCCCCCGAACATTTTCCCATTAGGGTAGCAGTGCTCAGACTTTTGGATGTGGGACCCACTTCGAAACTGATTCTAGTTTTTGAGCCACACTTGCAAAATAACATCACACTGCTTTCCCCCTCCACAAAATAAGACACAAGAATCGTACATCATTTAACACAGAACAGGTTGGTATTGTGTATTTTTTAAATTTTTATTTATTAATATATCACATTATTGAGCAACAGGCTGTATGCATTTCAAGGCAGTTTCTTATGTTACGGGTGAAAGCCCAAACTTTCTGTAAGCCTCCAACAGAGCCTCTTCTCCCAGCTCACCATATTTCACTTTCTTCCTCCTGCCCAGATGAAAGTTGTAACCCACTTTGGGGTCCTGACCCATAGTTCAAGGACAGCTGGCGCAGGAAAGCTTCTGCCACCATATATGCAGTGGTCTTTAAAGTGCTTCAAGATTCTTTGTCATTTTGGCTGCAGTGGATTGAAATTTCTCTTAAAATCAGTTGCCTCCCTCACACCTCAGCTCTACTTCAGGCTCTCAGCAGGGCTCTTTGGGTGTCACTAAAGCACCCTCTGCTGGTAGTCACCAGAATATACCATAATGAAATAACCTGGTATTTCGTCTACTTGTGGGGCAGCAGGACAGCAAATTTGCTAAGGGGAAGTTTGCCTGAAGCACAAGAGAGGAGACTGACAGAGCTAATTGAAAGGCAAGAAACGAGATGAACAAAACAAGCTCATTAATTTAATCAACTCAAGATTTCCCCAGGATCTTGACAGACCATTCCCAAAGGCCTTTGAGTGGATTTGCTTATATCTGTGTTTAAATGTTGCATGTTCATTGATGGGTTTGAGTCCTATATGGGGGGGGAGCGGGATAGAAAATAATAAAATACATTTTAACTGTTATTTATTTTATTTTTATATTTTTATCATTTGTGAACCAACTTGGGCATGAATGGAAAAACAGCATAAGGTTCCTCTAAATAAATCAATGTAAACTGGGAAATGCCCAGAATCTTTAGATTTCCTTCTAAAAGCAGGTTCAGCTGCCATTAGCTGTGATGCTGACAATCTTCTGCAAATCAACTGTACCATGCAGGCAGGAAGAAAGGGGGAAACTGAACAAAGTGATCTGTGAGCACCTGAGCAGGCGCTGAACTATGTTGACCTTCCCAAGAACATGTTTTGGCTGTACAATGTCATGGCAAATTTCCATGTTGAATAGGTCACCTCTAGTCTCATCAAAGCAATTTAAACATCACAGGAAGGGCAGACGGAAGAAACATGAATGGCACATGCTTCTGTTCTTTCCACCTGTGCTGTAATATAGGATTTCTACAACCCCAAGTGATAGGAAATTCCAGGAGGCATCCTTTCATAGAATCAGTATCCTTATGAGAGCAGAGCCCTGGAGAATTCTGTAGTATTTGTAATCAGGGCTATTTTGGGGCAGGAACGCACAGGAATGGCGTTCCGGCTGGCTTCAGAGTTGGCCACACCCACTACAGACAAAACCTCTCAGTGTGTGTCTACAGAGGGAAGGCCTGGAG
This sequence comes from Gekko gecko, assembly GCA_029375565.1. Lineage (NCBI taxonomy): Eukaryota > Metazoa > Chordata > Lepidosauria > Squamata > Gekkonidae > Gekko > Gekko gecko. Next base: position 49,329,118 of record JAPDNY010000012.1, on the reverse strand, counting down.
AGTGACACCCATCCCCCCGTGACTCTGAGGTGGGCAGGCCAGGGGGAGGCCTGGAAGGACTGGGGAGGCATTGCCTTCCCCAGCCTGTCGAAGGGCCAGCTTACCCGGGCTCCCTGCAGCCGCGGGGTGCCTGGGCAAGCCAAGGGAAGGCAGTTTAAACTGCCTTCTCTTCAAGGGGGAGCTTGCCTAGGTTTCCCGCAGCCATGGGGCGCCCGGGCAAGCCAAGGGAAGACACAGGGGTGTGGCCTAATATGCTAATGAGTTCCTGCTGGGCTTTTTCTACAAAAAAAGTCCTGTTTGTAATACTAATAATTGTAGTATTTGAGGGTGTGGGGGCAAGACAGGCAGGAAACCAAACAGTCTGTCAAAGCAGAATCCGTTTTGTAAAAGAAAATAGCACATATTTGTAGCTGCTTAGGGCTTTTGGAAATCTAGCTGTCCTGTGCTTTCCTATCTCAGGAGCAGAGGCTGTCCTAGTATGATCTCTCAGAGGTAGCAATTTCTTGCCATTCATAACTGTGTTGTTACTACCTGATATGCTTTATTTGAGTTTAAGTTCTGCTTTCAGCCAAAAATCAACTCTCAATATAGATATCATTTAAAATAGAAGGAAAAGATGCTTGGGGACTGAGTTTTCAGCAGAGTGTGAATCCAGGACTCCAGACATGACGTGAGGCTCCTTCATTCTGTCCCTCTAGCCTCTCTTATGGTGTTTGCGATTTTGTTTCATATCTATTTTGTGACCTCTGGAATGTAGACCAAGCTGACATTCAAATGGAAGTTATATTAGTTTGTTTTGGAGATATTACATCCCACCTTTCTGCTGCCTAGGGTTTGAAGGTGGCCTCCAACATCCAATGTGTAGGGCAAGGAGAGCACCTGTCACAGAGTTCTCCTATAGGCAGCTGGCTGAATCGTATACTTTAGCAACCAGCTCCTTTGCTGTATTTAGACTAGAAGCAGATTCCTTATATCAACCAATAAGAAGGGGCCAAAAGTATTCTTTGTGTCACAGTATTCATTATAGACCTGCTAAAAGGTAAAGCTTCCTTGGGTCCCTAAATGTTTGCAGGCTCAGACGTGTCTCTGTGGAGCTGGATTTCCTAATGGAGGAGTTTAAAAATAAATAATAAAAAATAAAAAAATAAATAAATAAAAGGCACTCACAAGCTCATGCTATTTTTTAACCCACCTTTCCAACTTACATGGTAAACAGCCTTTGCAAGTCTCCCAGGCCAGAAGTAAGTTCCCTTTGAACTGGATAGTAGAGCTTGGCTGCCTGGTACAGAACTTCCTGACCCCCCTCCTGATGAGCAGTTTAAAAGAATAAATTATTGCAAAACTGCAAAATTATACAATGTGCAACATGTATACCAATCACGGGTTTTTCTTGGACCTGCCCTGCATGTGCTTACTCTGGCTTTACTTCAAGATCAGCAACTGGAGGCACCAAGGCCGAAGTGGGCTCTCTGTGGAGCACCAGCAGCTTGTGAGAGAGGAGGTGCAACCTCCGTTCCCTCCGTAACCTAGTTGCTGACCAAGGCTTCATGCCTTAGGAAACCTTCAAGCCCGTGACGATACTGGAGCCCTGTGAGTTCCATTAATCCAGTTATTTTCTGTGCTGAGCCCAGCCTCTCTTTAGTGTGTTTCTGCAAGTGGTGTGTACTTTGGCTCATTGCATGGCAGAACTGGTCACATTCATGATGAGAAACAAGCACATGAGCAGCAAGGCATGATGGACAAGCTTTGTGTATGGTTTTTTTAATCTGAAAAGTAATTCCTATTGAAATGAGGATACAACAAACCCAGCCAAACTAATGAAACAGATATCTGCCAATGACAACACTTGTTAAATAGCATTGTAGAGTTCACCCCTCCCCCCAAAAAAGTCAGATGGAGAGAGCTTGTCATCTTTGGGAAAAGCAGGGCACACGTTTGCGTAAATAATTAATCCCTTTGCAAATGAAGCCAAGAGCGGAATTCAGAAAGGATCTATTGGCCGGATTTTTGTCTTCCATAATCCTTTTGAAGCTTGAGACCGTTTTTAAAAACATAAAGCAGGAAAATCCATCACCTCGAGCATTGCAGGAGCATTGTCTGTTGGTCGCAGCATCCCATGGCTGTCCTAGAGATGTCCGCTCCTCTTTGCCTTTGATTTCTGCGGCCAAGCAATTGAAGGAGACGATCAAAGGATCAAAGCATCCTTTGAGTCAATCTAGTTTAGCAGCAGTGTCTCAAGAGATCTTCCCTTCCTCAATGCTGCTGCAGTAATGGGGCCATGAAGGAGACAGGAGGGCTGGACCACTAATATTGTCCTTTCCATGCCCATGCAACGAATTTGGCAAGGAACCATGTCATTGGCCTTGCTCTCCTAGATCTTTCACATAAGTGCAGGAAGGAAGCTGCAGGAACTCTGCTCCCACACCCCTTCTAATAAGCATGATATACAGCTCTCTGTTAGAGAACCTGAGCATGTCCCTCCCCCACAAACTACATATCCCAGAGCTCTCTGCAAGACAGAATTAGTTAAATCAGCTGTAATATACATATACCCATAGGTGCTTGGCAACTGTCATGTTGAGAGCACTTCTTTACAAGCTTATTTAGGGTGAGCTTCAGTGCTTCCCACAAATTCACTACTTATTGCTGCAGTTTTGAAGATGGCGCTAAGCTCCATCCCCCTCTGGACTGGCTTTCACACAGAGGTTCTGCCTGTAGCCCTAGTGCCATTTACTCTTCAAGTCTGAGCGAAGGAGGTTTTCTCTTTTGCACTCATGGCTGGCTCGCCCACTAGGTGAGCTAGGTGCTCGCCTAGGGCGCCGGGCCCGCAGAGGCACTAAACGGCCCCCACCTGCCTGTGAAAAGCCCCCCGCCACTGCCACTGCTGCCGCCTCCCTGCCACCGCCGCCAGCGAAGAGCGCCCAGCGGGGCTCAGGAGGCAGCGGCAGAGCTTGCCCGCCCTCCCCCTCCCCCCTGGGGGGGAGAGAAGGCGGAGGCGGCAGCCAGCAGCGAAGAGCACTCCAGTGAGCGCTCAAAGGCAAGCCGGCACTTGGCTCAAAGGGAAGGGCTGGGAGGGAAAGCCAGCGCTGGGAGGGAAGGGGCAGGGGTTAGAACCTCCACCCCTTCCTTGGCTTTCCTGGGGGCCCCGCAGCTGTGGAACCTCCAGGAAAACTGGCGCTGGGAGGGAAAGGGCGGAGGTTAGAACCCCCGCCCTTTCCCTGGCTTTCCTGGGGGCCCTGCAGTTGTGGAGCCTCCATGAAAGCCGGTGCTGGGAGGGAAGGGGTGGGGGTTAGAACCCCCACCCCTTCCCTGGCTTTCCTGGGGGCCCCGCAGCTGCAGAGCGCCCAGGAAAGCCGGTGCTCTGCCGCCCCCCGGTCTCCAGCCCCCCCCCCCGGGAAGTTGGCATCCCTGGTGGAGTGGGGGCCCCAAGCTGTCCTGCCTAGGGCGCCCAGACACCTGGGGCCGGCCCTGTTTGCACTGCATCGTGTAGAAGCTCCCACATAAAATCAGGGCATGCTGTGTTCCTCCCGAGGAAAAAAGCCCTCATATAGATGTACTCATGGTTTTTAAAAAATGCTGTCGTTTGACACAAGGTGTTGCCCTTTCTTGCAACTCCAGATCTACTGTTCCTGCATGAGACACCCAACTTTCTCCACCTCCTCCTGCTCTGGTCCCTTTCCCCTGTCACTGCAATGGCCTGGCACCTTTCTGCTCACCCACAAAACTCTCTCATGGTGCCCTGTAACCCCCAGCCTCTGCTCCATCAAGCAGTAATCTCCAGCATGGCTGGCCTACTGAACTTGTGACCCAGCATGTCAAATGCAGCCTGTCAGTCTCAAGAGCCCACCTGCTTTTGCTGCCTACTTGGGACACAAGGAGGAATTTGTAAAGGAGACACTGCATTCTCCCTCTGTGTGTCTGTGGTGGGGTGTTTGGTTTGCTGGGTCACATGTTGTGCAGGCCTGGTGGAAGAAGCTACTGGTGGAAGGCCAGGCCTGGTCTGCCAAATACTCAGGCAAAGAGAAACCCTCCTTGGAAGTTCTGATGGTCTGGAAGACTTTAATCACTCTAGATTCTGAGCAACTATTAAGCCCATGGGGTTAGTTCTTTAAGCTCAGCTCCCTGCCCAAACCACTTGTTCATCATTATATTTGGTATAGCAAGCCTGAAGTCTGAATGACTCCTTCCTTTACGTGGAGTCAGGTCAGCATCCTTTTCTGCTGTCCCTGAGACCAAGGATTTATACAAAGAATTCAGATCCACAGTTCAGTATTGTCCATTGTTCATTCCATATCTGAGGGGAGAGATCTGTGTTGCCTGGTGATATGCTTCTGCGTCTCCTAGGCCTAGTTTCTTCTTGCTCTTTTCAGAGCAAATCATTTATGTAAAACAGGGTTGCTTCCATACTAGCAGTTTAGTCTGGAAGAGGCATAATTTGTTCACTCAGTTTTTATGGAGAATTCAGTCAATGCTGTTGTCAGTCTAATGCAGTCCAGCATTTTCTGTTCTTTTGTTTTTTTCCATCTTTTTTTCCCCAACCTGATTGATGCTGATTCTCCCCCCCCCCAACCGCAATTGTAGTGAACTGATGGAGGCTGCTTCTAGATGGGGGAGTGAAAATACACTCCTACCACAGCAGTAGCAGCAAGCAATGCAGGAGTGGGCAGGAACAATGTCTACCCACAATCATTCCTGCACAGACCCCCCCCCCACTCCTCCACTTTCTTCCATTGAGCCTGCACAAATGCAATGATGATTGGGGGGGGGGGCAGCTGCTTGGAAGCCCTCTTTGCCTTGCTCCCTACTAAGCTACAGTGCCATTCAGCAGAAAACTGGGAGGGAGACCTTTAGAGGGGGTGGGGAATGGAGCATGTGGTGCATTGATTGTATGCATTACAGTGGAATGGTCTGCTTGTCCCCCTCTGATGTTTGTACACATTGGTTTGGTCTCCCGAGGTAGAGTCCCTGCTCAGTTGGTTCCGCTTGTTGGTTGACATTGTGGTGTGCATGAGCTCCCTTGTTCTGAAGCCAGTTGCCCTCACCTTTGGATCTCCTTGCTAATAAATGGTTTTGAACACATCCCTCTCAGCTGTGTACACCTAAGAGCAATAATCTGAGTATGCTATTCCTGACTTGCAAGGAAAAACAAACTTCACGGCACACAACAGTGAGCTGACTCATGTCATTTTGAAAACGAAGCTTAGCTCCCCCTCCTCCATCAGTCTTATCTGGCAAACTGTGACTGATAACTGAGTTGTAACCTGACCTCAGGAGGGTCACATCAGTGAGAGGAAACACAAGGAGGATGAGAAAGGCAGAGGAGGTGTAAAAATAATACACTGGATTAAAATATGGGTCCTGTGTTTATAAATTGGGATTAAAGATTGGTCTGGAGCCTGGAAAGGTTGAAAACTACTTGCGGTAGACAATACTTACTGGAGCAATGGCTAACTCAACGTAAAGCAGCCACATATATTCAGCTACTCAGCACTAGCTCAGTGATAAATTGCATATTTTGCATGCAGGACATTCCAGATTCAACTCCTGGTATGTCTAGTTGAAAGGATCTTTCTCTCTGAATTATTAGAGAGCTACTGCTGGTCATAGTAGAATGTATCAGTCTAGATGATTTGATTCTCTATAAAACAGCCTCAAATGCCCAGCTAATTTTATAGATTAATTTCATAGATTAGAGAACCAGTGTGGTATAGTGGTTAGAAGTGTTGGACTAGTATCTGGGAGACCTGGGTTTGAACTCCACTCACACCATTGAAGCTCACTGGGTGACCTTGGCCCGCTCACACTCTCTCAACCTCACCTATCTCACGGGGTTGCTGTGAGGATTAAATGGGGGAGAGGAGAATGGTGTAAACTGCTTTGGTTCCCCATTGGGGAGAAAGGTGGGGTACAAATGAATCAGACAGACAGACAGCTCTTCGGTATGGTGGACCACGTTGCTAAGAGTAGAAGGGAAGCCTGGAGAAAGAGTCTCGTATGAGATGTCCTGTCAGAATCAAGCCCTTTAGTTTGGTCCTTCCGGCTGCATTGATGCCTCAGCCTCACCCTCATTTTGTTAACGGCTGGCAGTTGAGGTCACATGTTTCAAGGTATAAGCCACTGGTTGGTCTCCAGGCTGGTGGTTCTTTGGTTCGCTGTTCTTGTCTCGGAGCTTTGCCTGTTTGGCTGCCCGATCTGTTTCCCTGCCTAGTTACGCATTTTGAAGAGCTGGAGCTGTGTTTGGAAATGGCTGCTTGGAGTTACTACAATACCTGGCTGCAAACCAGTATAAACCCAGCATAGGTTTGCTGTATAGATCTGCCCGAAGCATGACTGTTCTTACCAGTGACAAAGATTAAATCTGGACCACCATTCCTATCAACCCTGAAGCAACCGCCACCCAACTGTAGGAAGGATTCTTTTTCACTGAGATGAGTGCCTCATGGAACTCAGTGTCTCCCGATTTCAGCAAAAATGACTTTTGTTGAACATAAAGCTGTCAACTGATTAAAGAACATTCAGTTCACTGCTTTGCAAATGGTGTTTGGGGAACTGTGTGGAAAAGGTTTCTAACAGCACTCGAGCCGTTACCATGCATGGCTGCAGGGGCAAGTTCCACAGGAGAGGTAAGAACAATCACTTCTGTACTCAGCCGTTACCCTCCCTGAGGTCATTTTTGAAGGCCTTTCTCTGTACGTCTCCATCACTGAATGTCAGGTTGCCTTTTTTGCCCCTTGTCTTGTGGCCACAAATGTGGAATGACCCCCCCCCCCAATTTTGCTTTGCTGATGCTGAAAGTGATTTCACGGCAGCTTTGACTGCTGGTGGTTGTTGTGTCTTCCCTTTATTTTACTGCGTATATTGTGCTGCTGATGTTTATATGCTAGCTGGTTTGTTGTAAAGCTTCTGGAAGATCCTAAATAGTGGGGTTATTTTCAACAACAGTAATCATTATTTGAGGTGTGGTAGGACACACACTGAGTTTATGTGGGGTGATAGTGTGGCCCAGGTCCCCCTGAAGGTGTAGTGCTTAGTTTGTAAACAAGTGAGAGCAGAAAAGGGCTCCCTAAAAGCCAAAGTATGAGAGCCACCCCCACTCCCCCTTGAGTTGGCTGACTTTCACACAGTAATTGATAAACTGAAGCCAAGTCAATCTACGTGTCCTTCAGATAGCAGTAGAGGTGTCATTTTCAGATACTGAAGGAAGTGTGAGGTAAACTGCCTTTTCATAGACAAAAGCTGCCACTGATTGCTAGTGGAAGGTAAGGGTGCCTTTAAGATTTCCTTTCTCACTCGCTTAGAACAACTCAGGAGACTCAAAGCTTTGGACTGTGAACCCTTAACTCTCATCTTTAGCCATCGGCAATTAAAGCTTTAAACTCAATAATTAAGCCAATCAAAGCTTCTATGCACAGTATAACATCCCAATTTCTCTATACCTTAAAGAGTTACACACGTCAAAGCTGGGAAGGGTTCTCACTTGCCATCATATTCTCAGCTGTATATAGGCTGAGGAAGTAAAGAGCCAGGCAGCAACCTTGCGCTGTTTTTAAATCAGATGTGAACTCGACTCCAGTATGGGATCATGAGCCCTGGTCCCTCTTTGAGTTCTGCAGCCGTTTCCTAAGTGGATTGCTTTCCATCCAGCTGGCCTCTTTGGTAATCAAAGCATTCCACATTTCAGGAGATTCAGAACGGAAATTATTTCAGGGGCAAAGTGGGCCCAAAATAGCAGGATTTCCTGACTTGTTTATGAACAGTCACTTCTTGTGGTACCTTTCTGCTCTTCATCTTCCTTGGCTTGGCCGTCTTCAGAGAGTCAAAGCAGTTCCCTGCATATTGAGAGTGGTGGGAGGGATCTGAATTTTAATCTGATGTAGATTATACACCCACGTCCCTCTCTGTCCTCTCTCTTCCTTTCTCTGTCCCTCCCTCTCTCTGTTTCTCTCCCCTCCCTCCCCTTCCCGCTTCATCTCTTCAAGAAAGTGAACATAAAGTTTAAAAAAACCAAAACAAAGAGAGAGAGAGAGAGAAAGAGAGAAATAGAAAGCTCTCTGAAGAGGGAAGCCCCACCAGTAGCAGCCAGTTCTTATTTGGATTTGACTGGTGCTGCCTGTATCTCGCTTTGCTCCTAAAGACTGCCTTTAATGGAATCAATTACCCAGTTTCCTTTATAACCGAGTCTTCTGGCAAGGCAGCTTCAACATATTATGGGCAACTGTGTGAAGTCTCCACTGAGAAACCTCTCGAAAAAGGTATGTTCCCTGCCTGGACGTGCGTCACACATGTCTTAAGCCAGCATCTTTTGGGATCGGTGATGAGGTCGGGGAAGAGACAGGGAGGGATTGGTGGGAAGAATGCAAAGATGCCTCAGCCAAACTCCCCATGTGAGTCCTTTTTTTTGTAAGGCTGGCCTCACAAAGGTGCACTGTACTAAAAAATCAGGGACTCTAACACCTGTATGCATGCAGACATGGCTCTTTCCATGTGCAATTTGTGTTGGTGTGTAGGGCTGTGCAGTTGTGTACATGTGTTTGCAATATGTGGGGCTCAGTCCCTTGGGAAATTCTCCCATGTGAGCGCCGCTGAAATGAAATGCATCATGATGCAGCTCCCTTTCATTTCAGTGCCCCATAGAAATCCTGTTAGACTTTGCCCTCTGTTTATTATGAAAATGTCAGTGCTCCCTTTTGTAAAAAAAAATAAATACAAGTGCACATGTTTTGTACAAATGGATGTCTATGGATGTCAGCATAGTCTTGGTTTTGTGCAGGGATATGCGCACGTATGTCAATGTTACAGAGGGCGATGCAAGAAAACATGTCCATTTGGGCCTCAGTGGAGGTGGAGACACATAAATTAGCCCACGCTCCCAACAAGGACGCATTTGACCAAGACCATTTGTAGTGTGCTGTTGCTTACTTATTATGGTAATTGCACTTACTATAGTAAGTAGCTTTGCACCATGCTTGTGCGTCCTGTTCCTCTCATATTTTTACAGAGTAGTGGTGTCATGATCTCCCATCCTTGTTTGGACAGGTATAAAGGATGGCAATTATGCTTGGTGACCTACCCACTGCAACGCTCTCGCATGCTCTAAGGTGCGATTTCTCCTTCTTCCCTCGCCTTCCACTCCCCCTAAGTTTTCTCTAAATCAGTGTGATCTGCAGTCTCCATTTCTTCTGCCATACTATCCCTGATAAATGCGCATCAGCATGCAGAGCTGATCTCCATTTGTTCCTGTCAGATTGCAGGAGGGTAACTTTCTCTGAGAATGTTAAACCTGCCTGGATCTTACACAGACTAGAGAGTAGCTTCTTCTACATGTCCCTTTTCATCCTCTAGCCTCCCACTGAAAAACGGTTTGCTGAGAAAAAACCTTGCAATAAATAAATACGTATTTTGATTTTGGCGCCAGGTTAAACTTTCTTTAATATGCCAAAATGTGATTTTGAACAGTTAACATTAAGCTGGCTACTACGGCTTCCAAGATGCTCTGTTTTTATGACTGGATCTGGATGGGTTTTAGATGGATTGATGACTTTAATTGCCTTTCATGATCTTCTTGTGATCCCCAAGTGCCTTTTGTACAAAATGCAACAATAATCATCGATAAAAGCAGGACTGCATAAACACACAAATGCAGTAATTCTGAGACAGGATGTACAATGGTCTGAATGAAGGCCTGCCTCTGAGGCCAGTGCAAACAGGCCTTACAGTCAGGTACTGTGCTGTGCTGGGAGACCAGCAGCCTTAGTTTGTCATAGAAGGATACTGAGTGAAGATGGGTGCAAGCGTTCCTTGAAACACAAGCACAGAGTCATAGGAGCAAACATACACTAGCATGCTTGCCTGTATGTGCATAGTGAACCTAATATGTACTGTGATGTATGCATATAAGACGGTGCACATGTGTACATGGCGACACCATATATGGAGGCATTCCCCAGTATGAACATGTGTTTGTCAGTGGATGTGCTTGCACAGTGAATGTCCATTTCAGAAGACCTATGTGTGCCTGAGCAAAGGTGTTCTGTGTGTGTATATTAGCCTATGTGCTGAGAATAGTTTGTGAACTCAATAGTTGTGTGTGTGTCAGGCAAGCCCGATCTCATCAGATCTCGGAAGCTAAGCAGGGTCAACTCTGGCAAGTATTTGGATGGGAGACATCCTTGGAGTACCAGCAGTCAGGAGGACAGAGGCAGGCTTTATTCAGCCACCTCTTTGAATATCCTCCAGACCTCAGTAGGGGTCAGTCACCAGAGGTCGCCATGACTTTCAGGTGCACACACCCACACACATTTGAAAAAAAGGGTGTGTATGTGTGTTTATACTGGTGCACTGGCCTGGTAATGGGGTTGCAACAAATTCTGTGAAACAACTCTGGACAAAACATGTTGATGAGGCAGCTGGTGAGATTAATTCCCTTGGAGAAAAAAGCTGAAAAGAGGAAGAAACTAGGAGGCAATTCTTTGTTGCCTCTCATAAAAGGAAAATGGTACTAGGCAGTGCCGGAGATCGAGCTGTTTATTGGCCCTTCAGGGACCCCAGCACTGCCAGAGGTTCAAAACAGGGGAGAGAGGCTAGAACAGCAGCTACAAGGCTTGTCTGCTTGTGACTAATGTGAAAAAACAGGGCAGGCCTCTTCTCTTCTCTTCTCTTCTCTTCTCTTCTCTTCTCTTCTCTTCTCTTCTCTTCTCTTCTCTTCTCTTCGCTAGTCCTAACAAGGACAAGTTATAAACTCTACCTTTGCATTGCTGTAAGAGAGAGAAGAAGGAAGAAATTCACACTCTACAAGCTACCCGTCTGATTTCTGGAGAACAGAACAAGACTGCTGTTTAGTAGAGAGAGCAAACATGCCACATATGACATTTTTAGGGGCATAGCTAAGCTGTTTGAAGCCTGAAACTGTCAAGTGTGAATGCAGTAAACACATGTCCTGTACAAGTACACTTTGCCAGGGAGCTGAGATTGGATGCAGGTCCTTGCTGAGTGGGCCATAGCGAGCTTATGGGTAATGTGTGAAATGGCCCATAATAGTCTCTAGAACAAGGGATCAGTAAGAGTGCGCTTTCTTTCCTCTCCAAGCCACATTAACCCCTTCCCAGCAGAGACTTTTAAAATGATGCTGTTTGCATTCAAAACACATTAAGAGCAGAGGGACTGCAAAAGATGATGACAGTAGAGCTCTGGGCACTTTACGTTCTGCAGTTGGTCTTAGGGTAAATACAGTCTGATTGGTTCTCTTCATATCTGACGACTTGCACAACCTTGATGTTGTAAGGAAGGAAAATGAGAGGTAGTTTGAGATAAGAATGGTAGGGGGAGAACATGAACATCACAAGTCATATGCCCCAGAAGGGGACATCCAAAGAGCAACTGGTGCTCAAGTGCACCCTCCTGTATAGAAGGCAGTTTAATGCACTATTGGGACACACTGTGCCCCCAATGCCAGTGCAACAGCTCCAACATAAGTTGGGTAGGTGGAAACACATCCGCAAAAGGCTTAGCTGCCCCTCCTACCTTCTATACCATCCCTAGAATCTGGCTTAGCAGGAATCTATCAACCCACTGAGCTCACACAGGAGAATCTTAGAGGCCACTGCCCCTAGCTTCTTGAAAGCCAAGCTCCACCAGCCCCATATGTGGGAAGAAAGCAAACTGCCCTGCCTCAGGACTAGTTCAAGGCATTTTGCTGTGCTAAGCAGGATGAAAATCTTCTCTTCAGGATGAAAATCCCATCTGCAGTGACATAATCAGTTGTGTCTTATGCAAAACTGCAAGAGATCCTTTAGCACCCCTCTCGGGTTTCCCCAAATACAGGCCCTTTCCTCTCCTTCACAAATGTTGCACTGCACACTGCCTGATTTTAAAAATCACAACAGGCTACAGGTAGTACTCCCTTCCCCACTTCTCTATGCTGATTCTTTCAACAGCCTTTGATAACTCTTCTGGCGTTGGTAGGAAATTAATTGGCCAACCTTTTCCTCTGGTGTGCCTGGATGTGTTCCTAAAGAGGTCAGAGACCAGGAAATAGCTCCTTTTTGGGGCTTCAGTGGCTCCACATATGATCCAAACTCTTGAGTTTTCAGCTTATTTGCTCCATTAAAATTATGCCTATCAGATAGAACATAAACATTTAATTGGAAGAGTAATCAAGGGATAAAGTTTTAGTTGATTAATCAGTCGGGCCAAATTTTAATTGATGCATGTGTTTGTTTGGGTTTTAAGCCATTTTGATACTGATGCCTGAATGCCACAGGGAATACAAAAGAGTAAACATTCCCCCTACCAGTGAACAGTAGCTTGTTTTGTTAACATGAACAGTCTTGCTCTTCCTTCAGTATCTCAGAAAGGCATCTGCAGTGAAGTTTGGGTAATATGCACATTTATTTAATTTAAAAATCAGTTGAAGAACAGATGATTATCCAAAACAAGGACTGGGCAGCTGACAGTCCTGGTGTTCAAGCAACTGACAGTCATTGGACTTTTCAGCAGTTTTCCAGCCCTAGTACTTGGCAGATTGTTTTTCAGCGAACTAAAGGTGATTTGAAAGAGGTATCTGCTGATCTCACTGTTGCCACTGATTAAATAACTCTGGCAGCGTTTGATGCTGTTTGTACTAAGATCATGGGATGTGAAGTCTCTCAGATAATCTGAAACTCTCTTAAAAACCATTTTCTCTAGAGTAATTTAATATTTTTCTGGCATACAGAGAAGGATCTTCCCAACAGTTCTGTGCTGGCAGATGTGGTCTTGAGGGCTCTTTTATTCCAAGCTCTTTCTTTCCCTCCTGGTGTGCTTTTATCCACAATCGTGGCCTTGATGCTATTCTTGCCTCATTACTGCCAATAGCATCATAACTGCTGTGGACTGCCTCGAGACTGTGTTCACAAAAAAGCCAACTGCTATCAGGCTCAATGTGTGTCATGCAACAACCCTATGACACACTCAGCTAAGAAACACAGTTGCGCATGCAAATCCCACCCTCTGTGTGCGTGTCCTCGTCCAGGTCAAAAGAAACTTGCAGTGTTCAGCCGGAGTGCTCATTTTTTGGAGGACATTGTCCAAAGTAGACAGATGCACTCTGAGGAAAATGAGCCGTTGGCAAGGAGTTCTTTTGTCTCTCGTGAAAGCAATTACAGGATTGTGAATGTTTACTGCGTAAAATCCAAAGGTCCTACTGATCATTGCTGGCTTTTTATAGCTGCATGGGAATGCTAGGATGAAGCGTTTCTGACAGAGCCTCTGCTATGCATTTCTATATAAGGCCAGCTGCTGACTCTCCAGTGGGGCCTGGAGCTTCCACTATTGGATTCCATTCTGGAGCCCCTGAGTGCTGGAAGGCACGGACTACAAAAAAATGGCACCCTATAGAATCTAGTGTTGTGAATGTTAAGACTGTGGGGGAATTACCAGCCAGGAGTCAGGAACTGCTGCAGTTAACCAAACAACCTAGGGGGCTTACTGTGATTTTTGGCAGCCATGAACTTCACAGTGAACTCTACCAGCTCCCCCTCACAATTGATTTTGTTACACTTGTTAAAATTGCTTTAAAAAAAAATGAAGTACTGAAAGAAACCCTTGCCCTCTGATCATTAGAAATGCTTCTCATACACCACATGCATGTCTGCAATGTTAACAGGCATTGACCTCAATGTTTCAAGCCTGCCTTTACAATATTAAGGGCTAGAAATTTGCCTTCATTTTTAAAAAAATGAACTCAGAGACTCTCAGGAGGTGGCTCATTGCCTTGTTTTTTAGTTCATGCAGAATATCATCATGTTCATGCCACCTTGCACTGAGGCAGTCCTAAGCCTCTTTTACTTGACCGAACAGGGTATACTGTACATGTGGAAAGAGAAGAGCAGTGGCCAGCATATATCATTTGCCCATGTGAACAGTCATTTGATTTGTACCAGTTTTGTCCAGTATAAAGGCCACCTCCAACATTTGAGATTTGCCACTTGGGACTCTAGCCCCTGAGCGGACACAGCTGTGATGCAGATGGAGACAGGCTGTTTGTAGGAGAAAAAGGTATCTCATGGAGTCTTCTGAAGACCCTTTGAAAGAGCATGTATGAGTGTCCGATGGTCTGCTTTTCTTGCATCTGAAGCCTCACCTCCCATCTGCCTCCCATGAGTACAGCTGGGATGATTTAAAAAACAAAAACCCTGTACCTTCTGAAGGGAATTAAAAAATTATGCAGCAAGAAAAAACAAATTCTCAAACTCTGACTCTTTTGCATTACTTTCTTTCTGCTCACCACAAAGAAGGGCAGGAATACTGCAGAGTATGAAGCCCCAATCCCTCAGCCATGTGGCCAATTCACATCATAGGTTGGGTGTGTGGTCTCCACCTGTGTAATGGACAGATGTGAGCTATGGGTTCCCCTCAATTCCTGTGCATTCAGTGCCTGACTCAGGTCAGGACCATAGTGTGTATGGCTTTGGCCTCCTCCCTATGTCATTTATCCAACCTGAAACAGCCCCCATGTATGTGTGCGGGTGCTATTTCACCTGCTGGGGAAATCCACAGAATATGTGAGTTTCCCAGTTGGCCAAACAGCACCCATTGGGGCTGTTTCAGATTGGGAAAACTGTGAGGAAGAGAAGCCCCTCCTCCATGTGCAGCATGGTCTTGAGCTGAATCAGGCACTGTGCATGTGGAAATTGGGCAGAACCAGCAACTCGACTGTTGCATGGGGTGCGTGTATCCCAGTCCTAATCTGTGCCCTCTGTACTCTTGCACCAACATCTCCAATTTCAGAGGCCCAAACTAGACATTACAAAGAACATGTGGCTACCTCAAGCCTGCTTGTCCCCAGAAGATCCAGTAAAAGAAGACACTGCAATGACATCACAGTGCTTGGAGTTTTCATACCCCACCAGCAGCAGCTCCAGTGAGATGCAGCCAGGAAGTTCTGAGTGTCTTGATGTCATGCCACACAATGTGTTCTGCAACATTTTACAGAGAAGGAGGAGGCATAGATCAGAGATGCACGCAGCAATATTCTCACATTGCTCAGTGTTTAGTTTGGCTGAGATTTCAGCCCTATTCCAAATTTGTTTTCAAAGTTATCTTCACTGCCATGAGGACTAGGAAGCTGGTGTGTGTTTTTTGTTGTAAATGGCAGCCAAAATTCTCAGGAAACCAAATTCCATTTCTGTCCTTGACATGGTAAGATCCTGCATGCACAGGCAGCCCTGCCTGTAGTAAGCGTATCTGTAAATGTGGGAAGTACTGTGATTACTAATAAGTGGGTGCTGAATCAGTATTGCCTGAATGTACAGACCTCTCAACTCATATTCAGTGGGAGCCCCTAGAGATGGTTCTGTCACCAGCCTTCTGAACGCACAAAGAGCTACACCTGTGCCTCACAGCCTAGACATGAATCTCCCATTGTTTAGGGGTTGGCAGTAGAAAAGATCAGAGAATCTCTCTTTCCCGTCTGCCCTCCCCCCCATTCTATAGAGATGTGTGCAGTGCTAAGAAGGTTTTTGATATTATTTCAAAGGAAAAACCCTCCAGGCAGGCTAGGCTTTCATCACCTGTTGAAAGTGAACTCTGCTCAAAGCTGTAACAAACTGAAGGGGTGGGGGCATTACCAAAAGACAGAAGGGATGCAAGGCTTATTGGGGTGAAGACAGACGTATATTTTAAGTGTGGTGGAAATGGTTTGAACGCACCTTTGCTATCCTATAAATGCACGTACATGATTCTGTCCTGAAACAGGTGTGGGGGCGGGGGGGGGGACACCACAGTTTTGCAAGTTGCCAGCATGTCAGGGAGAGGAAGAGCCAGGGGCTGATGAGCACCAACTGGCTGCCACCCATGACATCACCATCATCATTCTCTTCCCTGCCCCCCGCCCTGGAGCAGTTTTGTAACATTAAGGTGAAGGATATCCTATTAAGCTTAAAAAGGCAGACAGCCTGCCTGAAGCACACAAGGGAAAAGACATGCTGTAGAGCTCATCTAGCATTTCCTCTAGGCAAGATATGTAGGTGTGAAGGCAGGTTGTGAAGCTGGGCTAATGGTATGAGTGAAGGACCTACTCAGGTGGCTTTTAAGAATGCGTCTGTCTTCACCCTCAGTCTAGCTTCTCTGCTCATTTAACTCAGAGCAAGATTGGGAGGAATAGGGAGGTAACTTCCTCTATTGTATTGTTTACTTGCTACCGATCTGGCCAAGAAGATCCACCATGAGGAGAAGACATGCTATAAGGCTGTCCAGACGAGCGAGGAGGGGTCGTCGGGCTGCGAGTACCAGGGCCCACTCATGGTGCTGGCCCAGAACTGCGCCGTGATGCACAACCTCCTGGGGCCAGCATGCATCTTCCTGAGGAAGGGCTTCGCAGAAAACAGGCAGCCAGTACGTAAGTTGCACCCTGATGGGCAACATGCAGAGCAAAGCCCAAAGGGTGTGGGGTGCACCACTCAAACACAAACATGTCACCCTGAGTCTCAGAGATCCTGAACACATGAAGCTGCCTTACACTGAATCAGAATATTGGTCTAACAAGGTCAGTATTGTCTACTCAGACTGGCAGCAGTTCTCCAGGGCCTCAGGCAGACATCTTTCATACCCCTTTAACTGGAGATGCTGGGGGTTGAACCTGGGACTTTCTGCATGCTAAGCAGGTGCCCTCCCACTCAGCCATGCCCTCTCCATCCTGCCTCCCAAATGGAAATCAAGAATCAAACAGGCCTCTTGCTCATGTACAGATACTCCTGTGCAAATTCAAATACAGAAAGTGACACCAAGCTACAGTGCCTGACAGGTTTATGGCAATGCTATAACAGATAGGTGAGACAAGCACCTAAGGAGGGTGAATTTGGAGGCATGTTTGGGGTAAGAGGCTCATGTAATCCTCTGGCGCATGTCCCCCTGAAGTGCCTTTACACAGGCCTCACTGAAATGGATGGGACTTATGCTGTAGGACAGATCCTTTGCTAGCCTTAAACCAGCCTGCCTGAAGCAACCACCTCATACTGCCTTCTAGAAGGACCAGCTCTAGAGCCGGGATTCTATTCCTAGCTCTGCTGCTGAACTGCCAAGTCATTTTAAAAACAGCAAACACTCATGCTCTCTCAATGAGAATAATAGCCATTCTGGCATTTAGGACACTAATGCTTGTCAAATCTTTGGAGATCCTTGGAGAAAGCCAGGCAAACTGCTGCTATTGATCCTGGCCCTCCAATGGGTTGCCAACACAAAGGCAGTGGGTTTCCCTTCCCCAGCGCCTTACTCAAAAGATTATTTCTGTTTGGCTTTAATAAAAGCAGAAGAAACAGGAAATCATATTTTTTTGAAATTACCAGCATAGCAAAGGATGCTACAGGATGAGTGTCTGCTCGATGCCCCACCCAGCACAGAGATGAAGACTATAAATGCCAAGGGGATCCATGCTCTGGCATAGCCTTCCTCTGCAAACATATAAGCCAACTCATTTGTCTCGGTTCGAAGCACTCTTTGGAGCAGTCACAGTAATTCACCCAGTAAAGCAATCTGTAGATAATTAGCCACATAAGCTCCGGCAAAGAGCAGAAACCCTTTCTGGAAACCTGTGGTCGAAATGAAGCAATCTTAGGAGACAAGGATGTCAAGGGGAGAGGCTGGAAATTGGGAATGTTTTTTTAGTTGTTCTCAATTGCCTGGCAGCCAAGAGGGGAGTTATGGAGGGTTTTTTTGTGTGGGGAACTAACCAGGAAGCAGTGCATTTCCACACTCTTCTTGCTATAAGCCGCTGGAGTTTTCCTGTGCTCTTCATAATCGGACACTACCCACACACCAGTCCTTTGAAACCCAAATGGATGGTTTGGGATATTTTCTAACTACAGCCAATCTTTCTCTTCTTCTTGTCCCCAAATGCTCCTGTTATCGCCAGGGTTGCCTTTCTGTCTTCGAGCAAGATCTGAGTCCAGTTAGCACCTTAAAGACCAACAAGATTTCCAGGGCAGAAGCTTTTGAGAGTCAGAGCTCCCTTCATCAGAAAGCTGAGACCCTGGGAATCTTGTTGGTCTTTAAGGTGCTACTGGACTTGAGTCCCACTCTTCTATTGCAGACAGACCAACACAAATAATCCCCTGAAACTTTCTGTCTTTGCCATCCAATGCTGATGGTGGGATCAGCCCAGGACAGAGGGAGCCATGGGTCCTACCTTTGGAGAGCCCAGGGTTCTCTTGGTCTGAACTGGCACGAGGTACCACTGTTAAGGGTATTGGTTTGTTGAGTGTGGCAGGGTAGGGCAGTTTACAGCTCATCACAGACCTCTGAGATGCCATGTAAGCTCTGGAAAAGCTCATAAATGCCATCACCTTAGGCTCTGCCAGTTTTTGTTCCTAGGGGGAAAATGTAAAAAGTGGAAGTCCATTCAGTGCTGTCACAACTTTTGGGAGTAAAGATCATGGTGAACTTGCAGGACACCTGGATCTAAGACTTGGAGCAGTGACATTGCAGTGGGACAAGCTTGAAAACAACCAGACAGCCACGCTTGACTCTCTTGCTGGGTGTCAGCGTCTTGCCAGGGGGTGTAGTGAACATGCTTTTCTTTTCAGTTTCTTCTTGGTGCTCTTTTGCCCCCCCACCCATACTCAAAAGGTATTATCCTGACAACACTTTCCTCTGAAAGAGATGGTTGTAATCCTGTATTCTTTCCTTTCAGGACAGAGAGCTGCGTCCAGAAGAAATAGAAGGTAAGCATTTGTCCTGTCATTGACAACAGGTTTGCTGTAATGGTCCAGTGTAAAAGGCCATCCTACTTGTAAGTGCCATTTTGCACATTACAGGGCAGCAAATTGGGCTGATGGATGTACCCTGAAACTGCCTGGGAGGTGCTTTTGGCCTGTTGGGGAAACCTATGCATTTCCCAAGGAACATGTGTGTTTTTCTCAACAGGCCAAATAGCTCCCCCTGGACTGTTTTTGTTCCTAGGGGGAAAATGGCATAGGAGGAAAGGCTGATGTGTCAATGGAGGGCCAAGATGACAGCACAGGCTATTAAGTGGTGGTGGCTCCCTTGATGGGCCTAGGCTAAGGCAACTGAGCCCAACCATGCCAGCCTCTGAAGCCAGCTGCACATTCCAAATCCACCAGCTGAAGCAGCCACTGAACACAGGCCTCCCAAGAGCCTCACAGGCATTCCTTTCAGTCAGTGAAACACAGAGATGACTTGAATGGCTGACGTGATCACTCCCCGAGGCCCTCTTCATTCTCATAGAGCCCATTCAGCTCCTTGGTTTATTGAGCAGCTTAAAGTGATGAAAGAAGTTGGCAGACAACTAGAGCACCACTGGAGAAAAACTTCTGACAAATAGTATTCAAGAGAGGCCAGAGAATATATTTGTAGCCACTCTGTGGTGGTACACCTGTGCAAAACCATCCAACTCAGTAGTTCCAAATGGTAAGGAGGTATTTCAGTTTGCCCCCTGATGGTGTCAACTTGGATAACTCTACAGCTTACTGTGACTCATCTGCAAGGTAGTTCATGGATAAAATTGCTTGTACCAACTGGGATTTGGACAACGCAACCTCAGCAGGTTGGTGCTGGATTGTTGCTGGAGCTCAGACTATTACCAACTGGGGCTTGACCTTTACCATGTTGGCTTATACCAGATTGCTAGGGTGAGGGATAGCCAGTGGATCCAGGGAGTGATTAATACCTCTAAGGCAGGGAACAGTTCCAAACACTTTGCAGGAGGCAGCTGTGAACTTCCTCCTGAAGAAGCTTCCCCTGGACGTAATTGATCTCAATAACTATTGCCAGATGGCAAATATTTCCTTTTGGGGTAAGGTCCTTTTGCCTGAAGTGGCAACACAACTCCAGGATGTTTGAGATGAGATAGATTACTTCAATCTACTTCAATCCAATTTCCAACCTGGTTTGGGAACTGAAACTGCCTTCATTTCCTTGTCTGTCAATGTTCACCTTAGAGAGACAAGGAGAGTGCATCTTTGTTGATAATCTTGGACTTTCGCAGTAGTTTATCAATGTTGTTGTCCATGGTAGGTGAGGCTAAGTATCAGAGGCATCATGCTCCAGTGGTTCTGGTCCTACCAAGCTGACTGGTATCAGGATGTGGTGCTGGGGGACACTGGATTCCTAGCACTTGTGCTGTGCAGTCCTAGAAAGTTCCCTCTACTCTCCCATGTTCTTTTCCATCTACACAGGACTACTGGGAGAGATTGTCCAGAGATTTGGAGTGAGGTATTATCAATATGCCGATGATACCCAGTTCCATCTCTTTTCAACTAATTCAGGGGAGGCAGTGGATGTTTTGAAACATTCTTTGCAAGCAATAATGGGCTGAATGAGGCTGAAGCTTAACTGAAGCAATATAGAAGTGCTATTGGTCAATACAGTCAGAGATAAGGAGTCATCTTGGACTCCTTTTCTCCTTGAAGGAACAGGTTCACAGCTTGATAGAGTTATTAGATCTGTAGCTACAGATGGAAGAGACCTATTCTCCTCTGTGGCAAATAGCTCCCTCATCTAACTTTGGTTGGTGCACCAGCTACAGCCTTTGAGAAACATGATCACAGTTACCCATGCTCTAGTTACCCATGCTCTAGTTACTTCATGACTGGGCTACTGCACTGCATTCTGCTTAGGGCTGCCTTTGAGAACTGGAAGCTTCAATTGGTGCAAAATACAGCAGTGAGACCACTTACTGGCACAAAGTTCTGGGAACACATTGTACCAGTTCTCAAAGAACTGCACTAATGGCCTGCACTTGTGGATACAGTTTAAAGATGAAGAAGACAAAGACGAGGAGGAAGAGGAGATTGGATTTAAACCCCGTCCTTCATTCAAAGTCTCAGAGTGGTTTATAATCTCCTTCCCTTCCACTCCCCACAACAGACATCTTGTGAGGTAGATGGAGCTGAGAGAGCACTGAGAGAACTGCTCTTGAGACAACAGCTCTGAGAGAACTTGTGACTGACCCAAGGTCACCCAGAAGCTCCACGTGCGGGAGTGGGGAATCACACCCAGTTCTCCAGATTAGAGTCCACCACTCTTAACTACTACACCAAACCAGCTCTTGACCATTACACCTTTAAGTCTTGGCCATTACCTTTAACTCTCTAAATTATTTGGGACCAGAGCAATCAGAAAAGCCATCTGCTGCCATATGTAGTTACTTGTCAATTACAATCTTCACCAGAAGCCCTGCTTTGCATGCCCCTACCTTCAGAGGCAAAATGGGTGGCTCCCAGAGTCAGTGTTTTTTCAAAACTAGCACAACATCTCTCTTTCCCTTCCGGCTGAGGCTCAAGACAGATTACAGGATATAAAACAGTAAGTCAGACAGCATCAGATGACCAGTGAACAATGTACTAGGACTAGGTTTACAAAATCAGAGAACGAGTCAGTAAAAGCAGGTGATGCCTATGACAGTCATTGCAGTGGACTACAGTCGTATTCCATTATAAAGGGGCCCTCCTGGATGATTCCTTTCTGCTGCAGTTCTAATCCCTTTAGAAAACTGCCCTCTTGAACACTATGATTTTGCACATGCTGTGGAATGACAGATGTCTAGGAGCCCGTTTGACCTTCTCAGGCAGGCCATTCCACAAGGTGAGAGCGACCACTGAGAATGTGTGTGAATGAGCAGCTGCAGACTTTACCATTTTCAGGGTGACACCTATAGAAGGCTTTGCTCAGACAAACCAAGCTGTCACAGTGGAGCACAGCAGGAGAGACGGTCCTGCAAGTGTGTGGGCCCAAGGCCATTAAGGGCCTTGTGGAACTTTCTCCTCACAGCACCTAGTTTTATGAGTTTTAGGTGCTTTATGAAGACCTTCTTAGGGTGTAATCCTCAATTGGTCTGCTCAGAAGCCTCATTTTATCCAATGGGGTTTACTCCCAGGAAAGTGCTCTTACGATTGCACCGTTATCCATCTAAGCTTTACATGATTTTTAATCTTTTTTTAATTACTAGCCTTAATATTTTTAATGTTTTGCTGTTTTAATGCAGGCTTTTAAAAGAATGACTTAGGGTCATGTGACTTTAAAGCGAGCCCTCTGGTTACAATACCATTATAAGGAAATGTCTCTAGATTATAAATTCTATCACTACAGGATTCAGCCTCTAATCACTATCTCAAAGGGCAATAGGGAGCCTGGGCTCAGACCATCCAGTTTCCAACAGAAAAAAAAATACCACCAATAATATTTAGCATTCATAGAATGTTCAAAGCATTTCATGTTATGCTACACATACACCTGAATACACATGAAGCTGCCATATCAGCTTCAGGCTCTTGGTCCATCAAGGTCAGTAATATGTCTACTCAGACTGGCAGCAGCTCTCCAGGGTCTCAGGCTGAGGTCTTTCACATCACCCACTGCCAGATCTTTTAACTGGAGATGCTGGAGTTTGAACCTGGGACCTTCTGCATGCCAAGCAAATGCTTAGTCCTGAGCCACAGCCTCAGTAATGCTCTAGTAGTAGTCCCCCTATGGGCCATGCAACATAACATTAAAGCTGGAACTGACACAGAATAAGACAACTCAAGATAGTAATCCAGAGGGCAACCATAAATCATAATAGAATAAAGCCACAGCTAACCAAGAGCAATGCAAAACAATCTACCCTTCACCTGTCACCTGAACCTAGTCAGAGAAGGCAGCAGGAGAATCTCAAGGAAGAAAGTGTCATGGTGCCACCTTTAGGAATCCAGTGGACCCAGCTACCACCCACCTAATTTTAGAAGACCTTAATGGATGGACAAATTTAAATGGGAGTAGCTGGTCCTTCAGACACCCCAGGCCCTGATCATGTAGGGATTAAAGGCCAAAACCAGCACTCTGAATGATGCCCAAAAACAAACTGGAAACCAGTGGAGCTCTTTTCACAAAGGAGTAATCAGTACTACAGCATATCCCTATTAGTGCTGTTGCTGCAGAGTTTCAGACATTTTACAAAGATCCCCAAAGGCAGCCTTACATATAGTATACTACAACAGTGAAAGCCTGATGTATGTAGAGTATGGACAGTTTTAGCCAACTTATTTTTTTCCAGGGAAGGGCATAGCTCGTGCACCAACTGAAGTTGTGAAGACACTTTAAGTCACTGATACCACTTGTACATTCAAAGATGTGAATTTGCTCCTCAAGGGGAAGTGCTACCCTATCCAGAATGGGCAAAAGCCACTCTCTTGATCCAGACCCCCAATAGAATGTCTGCCATGTCTACATTGAACTTCAGTGTGTATTTGCCCTCACATGAACACATGAAACTGCCTTAAAGTGATTCAGACCTTTGGTCCATCAAAGTCAGTATTGTCTACTCGGACTGGCAGTGGCTCTTCAGGGTCTCAGGCAGAGGTCTTTCATATAACCTACTGCCAGATCTTTTAACTGGAGATACTGGGGATTGAACCTGGGACTTTCTGCACGCCAAGCAGATGTTCTTCCACTGAGCCACGGCCCCTCCCCTCTCACTCAGCCCTGCTTTTGTTCTGGTGTAACAAGTTTTGCAGGTTTTTATATTATTTCAAAAAAATTGCAAAACCTCATTGACTAAAGGTGGCAGTGGGATAAAATGGTGTGTGTGTACTCACCATGGGAAATTAACACTGAGTCTGCTCTCTTCAAAATCCTCCAGCCTGAGAATCGACTCACCTAAGGTCTCCTAAAGAGGTCATCATTGAAATAAGACTTGCACTGAGGACTTTTCAAGCTTGCACTCTTATTCCCCCATACTCTTTTGGTTCTCATGAAGATCAGAGTGCGTTGCTTAGATCTGTTAGCCTGATTCCTTAGCTGTCATTTCAGTGCCAGAGATCCTGTGCAGGGCTCTGGATTCTGCCTATCCAGTGTGCCTGTCTGATAGGCAAACACAGGCAAATTCCTCTTGGGGAAAGTGGGATGAAGCCTGGAACAGTTTCAGTGGTTCTGACTCTGCCTCCTTCACTGACTCCCCCCCCCCCAACAGAGCTGAGAGAAGCGTTCAAGGAGTTTGATAAAGACAAAGATGGCTACATCAACTGCCGGGACTTGGGGAATTGTATGCGGACTATGGGTTACATGCCTACTGAAATGGAGCTTATAGAATTGTCCCAACAGATCAACATGAATTGTGAGTACGTGCTGTCTAAACTGATCCCGCCTCCCCCCACTCCATGAGGCTTCTGCCCCTTTCTAGCCAAACACAGCCCTTTACTCTCTTTCTCTTGCCTTTTTTGCCAGGCAATGCCTGCACCAGCACAGACTTCCAGTCCAGTTTTACCTAAGGCATGCATTCTATGCCCAATCTGCACAAAGATAAAGTGCCAAGGATGCATTGAGTTGACAACCATTCTGCCTTGTGCTCTGTCATTCCTAACCGAATGATTGTAATATATATCATGATTGACCTTCCTCTATTGGACTTGGCTTAGCAAGCTGTTCTTGCTAGTCAGCCTCTCTGTTCAGTGTTCTGGTTTGCCTGAGGCCAGTGACTCTCTGGGTTTGTGACTGAGCACATTGGTTGCCAGTCTGAAGGAGATCTGTGATCTGATGTTATTTCTTGGTTGTGGGGAAGGAGGAGCTTTGATGTGCAGGCGGTCTTCCATTGCAGCTACCTCATTGGTATCAAGCTGTGAGACGTATGAATTAGGGTGACTGGCTTCAAAGGAGGGTGGGAGAAGGGGGAATTCTGGCAAATGCCAGTAGCTGGTGCTGGGTGAGAAAAGTTGGAATTAATGTGCAGCTGTTAGAGCTGTACTGCTGCCCTCCTCGTGGATGTGTGATCAAAGAGGAAGGGTATTTGGAAAGTGCTGGTCTGTAGCTGTCCATAGCATGGCAGGAGAAAAACTGAGATTCTGCCCTCATGCTTTGTGTCCAATGAAATGAGCCAGTTGTGCAAAACTGATATCCAGTGGGGAATGAATTTACAACCCAGTTTCTGATTTGCTTCATCCTTCTGCTATTTCCTTCTATTTCCAAATGCACCTTTCAAACCCAATACCCACGTCTGCTCTGATTTTTGTTATTCAGACAAGCTAGAAAGTTAAAGATTCGTACTCATGCAGATATTATCTAGATATACACAACATTATATGTATACATACAAATGCAAACAGCAATCAATCACAGTACTTTCACTTTCATCCCCGATAACACAAAGGTTGCAGTTAGTTCTACAGATGAGCCAGCGAAAGAAAGGGCTGAAGCTGTTCAATCAGTTCTTTACAATGAGCAGTTACTCTGGGATGAGACTTGCATTTATGGGAAAGTTCCTGATCTATATTTCCACAGATGCAGCTATGTTATACAGAATCACAGCTGCAGAAAGCAATATTTTCCAACTTTTGTTCTCCCAGAATGACAATTGAGATCCAGACTACAGAAACCAGAGATCAGGGCTCGGGAGGAAATGGCAGCTTCAGAGATTGAACTCTTTGGTATACCATAGAGTCATAGGAAGAAATGGAAGTCCTAGAGTGGCTGCAGAGGGTGGATGTTCTAGGACTTCTGTTTCTCTGTGCTGAGCTGCTGAATGTACAACAGACTTTGGAATAATTCACATAATGCTACTGGCATGCTGAGAATGTTGGATTGAGTTGTGTGTGCATAGACTAAAAGAAAAAAGATATGGCTTAAATTATAATAAGCACATTAAAATATGATAACTGTACTTTGAAAGTTACAATTGTCTAATGTAAATGTTATTGACAATTATTGTCAATAAAGATTCCCATAGCTATTGCCTATAGTATTTGACTATGAACATCATGTTTTAGTAGACTTTACCCTAATGCTAATATTTTGTTCTTCTGAATGCTGAAGTTAGAAATTGTTTTCCTTTTGTTTGCAGCATTCTCAAGTAGACAGGAAGCGGGGGTGGAGGTTGTATTGAATATTAGAATGGCAAAAATGTACTAAGTGGTGAGCTGGTCATGAATTCAGAATCACTTTGGCACATGCCAGTCTGCATGGATTCATTCACTCTTTGCTCTCAACAAGCCCAGTTTGGTTGGATGAACTGGTTTGTTAGATGGGAAGAATATGCTCAAATACTGGCGCTCAGCTGATTTGAAGGCTTTAAAAGCAGAACTGAGCATTACTAGCTTACTTTTTGTTTGTCTTGGTGTCTCTAGTGGGTGGCCATGTAGATTTTGATGACTTTGTGGAGCTGATGGGACCAAAGCTTCTGGCAGAGACAGCAGACATGATTGGAGTCAAGGAATTACGAGACGCTTTCAGAGAGGTAAGAACCAGGCTGTGGAATCTCCTCCTGTGAGTTACTTGCCTACAAGAGTCACAGGTGATAGGACTGTCAGCCATGACAGCTGAATTAAACCCCTGCATGCAGAGTCCATATAAGGGTTGCCAACCTCCAGGTAGTGGCTGGAGATCTGCTATTACAATTGGTCACAGAGGTGACAGAGATAATTTGCTCTGGAGAAAATGGTCACTTTGGAAGATGGACTCTATGGCATTATGCCCCATTGAAGTCCCTCCCCTCTCCAAGCCCCACCCTCCTCAGGCGCCACCCCCAAAATCTCCAGGTATTTTTCAAAATGGAGCTGGCAACCCTAGCTATATATGTGGTGGAAGGATAACAGGGGAAAGCTTTTGCCTTTGTGCCCTGTTTGCAGGGTTCCTGGAAATATCTCTGGCCATTGCCAGAAATTAGATGCTGGGCTAATTAGGCCTTTGGTATAATTAAATATAATTAAGGGGCCATGGTGGCTCAGAGGTTAAGATGCTGAGCTGCAGACTGGAAGGTCTGTAGTTCGGCAGTTCGAGACCCTAGTGTCACGTGATGGAGTAAGCTCCCGTCTCTGACTTCAGCTCCTGCCAACCTAGAAGTTCAAAAGCAAGAAATTGCAAGTAGATAAATAGGTACCGCCACAGTGGGAAGGTAACAGCATTCCATGCACCTTGGCGTTTAGTAATGCTGGCTACATTGACTGTGGAAATGTTTTCGGACAGCGCTGGCTCTTTGGCTTGGAAACGGAGATGAGCACCGCCCCCTAGAGTTGGATTTGACTAGCTTTCGAGCAAGGTTACTCAAGCAAGTATACCTTACTATAATTAAGTAGTGCTGCTTCTACATCCAGGGTTTGCTACCCAGCTTGAAGAAGTAGACTGACTTTGAGCATGCATGACTCAGAGAACGATGGAATATATTAAGAAATGTGACTTCAGAATTTGCAGGTAAAGCAGATGAGACAGCAAAATAGGTGCCCCCTGCTTTTCCCTTGACTGGTTTTTTTCCCCTGTGTGGTAGTTTGACACCAACGGTGATGGAGAGATTAGCACCACTGAACTACGAGAAGCTATGAAGAAACTGCTTGGACAACAAGTGGGGCACCGGGACATAGAGGACATAATACGGGATGTAGACCTGAATGGAGATGGGCGAGTGGATTTCGAAGGTGAGAGAAAACAAACAGTTTGCCAGTGGGGTGGGTTAGCAGGGCTGGACTGGGCTTCACTGTTTCCTGCATTCTGTCAGGATTGTGTGTCACAGGAAACTCTACCAGTGCTGCTGTTCTGCAGACACTTCTTCCTTATGCTGGTCAGCCTGTCTCTCCCTTTCTCATTTTCTACTTTTGAGGCTACTAATCTCCATCCATGATATTTGACTACTTTCCCAGCATCCTCTGGGGCTCAAACTAAGGGCTATAGCCTACCTTAGTTTTGTTTCCACACAAACACCATCTAAGGCAGCTGCCTAAAGGTATCACCCATATAGTGCTATTTTGTGATGTTTTCTAGTAGGTGGTCCTGATGTCATCCCCTCCACATGCACCAATTCTTCTTTCCCCTTGAGTTTACTCTCCATCATTTGGTTTCCAGCATTACAGAATCGATTGTCCTGCTTCTTTCTGTCCAAAACTCATCCTAATTTGCTATCTCTTCCCTCCCTGCTTCCATTTCTCCCCTCTGAAATTTCTGCTCCATCAAGAAGACATCATCTTCCATGATGTTTTTGTCTCTGGATCCCTATTTGCCTTCACCAAAACCAGCCTCTCCACCTCTCACGTCACCATGACTGCCCTTGCGTTCTTGAGGTCTCTTTCCCACACACCTTGTCCTGAAGGCTACAGAGTTGATTTTTCCAAATTCTGCCAGTTCCAGCTCACACCCCATCTTGCTTAATTTTCAAGTTAGGTTATCAGGGAAAGGTCAGCTGGAGTTTTGGAGTCCACCCTCCCCGCACTCTGCCTCTTACTACTTCTGTCACCTGGCAGCCATTGGTTCAGTAGGTTTTTCTCTTCTGCTCAGTCTTGATGCTCTGCAGTTTCTGCCTTAGCTGGTCTTTAACTCCTGTTTCCGAATACATCTTTCATCTTCCTCATTCCCAGTCTTGACTTACAATCTATGTTCATGCTCTTGAACAGATGTTTCTGGCAGAGAACAAAAAAGTCGGCTGATCTTGTTCATTTTAAATGCATCCTTCTCTTCTTACCTGGCTGTCTACCTGGTTAAGCAGTGTGAATACACTTCCCTAAGCCAGACCCACTCTAGGAATCCTCAGTGCCCCTTTTCTGTATTTGTTGCTCTGGTGCAGCATGCCCCACCACCTTCTCCCACCTCGTTTTGCTAATACTTTGTGTCCTCCTTCAGTGATAAAATTAAAAACATCCAGTCTCATCTACTTCTCTATTTTCCTCCTCTTCCAGATTTCAATTGTTTCAATTCCCCTCCCCTTCTCACTTGATAAGCTAACAACCTTATTGGCATCATATAACAACTTCACATGCCCTTCCAACTTCTGGTTGCCATCTCCCCAAACCACTTTCTCTTCTCTCCACCACATGATCAACCTATGTCTCTCCTTGTGTTCTCTCCTTCTGTTCTCAATTCAAAAATTTTCCACAGTAGATTTTTCCTCATCAGGGGCAAACCTGAAGCTTTCTCCTTCTTACCATTTTCTGAATCCCCAGTTTTAGTGAGTTCTGAAAACTTGGGGTAAGAAGGAGAAAACTTCAGGTTTGTGCCGGGTGAGGAAAAATACACTGCGGAAAATTTCATATAACGCACAGTTTTTAAAACGTCAATGTGGGGAATTTCACTACTGCAGAAATGGGTTCAAGCACACCACTGCTTCTTCAGATCAGAAGAGTACCATGTGATTTACCATCCTATGATATATAGCCCTTCCAAGTAGACATGTTTGCCAGAAGTAAGAGCAAGCTTAATAAAGAAGGCCTGATTGTCTTGACCATTCCCACTTAAAGATTGCCAACTAGAAGTTTAAAATATTTATTTACAGGAATAAATTTTGAGTACAGTGGCACCTTTAAGACCAAAAAAGGCTTATTCAAGATATGAGCTTTCGTGTGCATGCACACTTCTGCAGACATAATGAAATGGAAATAGAAATAACAGCCATACGTATAGAGGGTGAGTATTAAATTAGCATACAGAATAATGAAGATGTTTTTTAACAGATTAAAAGAATAACAGGCTTAGTTTATATGGCTATCATCTGTTTGAGTTCAGCTTGCAGGGAAAAACACAGCATGAGTTGAACCCAAACAGATGATAGCCATATAAACTAAGCTTGTTATTTTTTTAATCTGTTAAAAACATTTTCATTATTCTGCATGTTAATTTAATACCCACCCTCTATATGTATGGCTGTTATTTCTATTTCCATTTCATTGTATCTGAAGAAGTGTGCATGCACATGAAAGCTCATATCTTGAATAAACCTTTGAGACCAACAAAGGAGCCAATGGACTCAATTTGTTCTACTGCTTCAGACCAACACGGCTGCCCACCTGGATCTATTTACAGGAATGTTCGTGTGTGTGTGTGTGTATCTATATATATCTTATAAAGACACATTCTTTCTTCTCCTTGGTGCATGGTTTCTTTCTAATAGTCCAGTGGTCCATACTATTCTCCCTCCTCAGTTCTTTCTGACCATCATTTCATATATACAATCTTTACATGGGAAGCTTATCTCAATTTTCCATGGCATTTCATAACTAGACACTTTCAGCGTTAGCTCTCTAGAGAGAATTCAGTCAAAACATAACAGTATCTTGGTGTCATCCAGGAATGGAAATCAAATAACTGAAAAGTCACAGTGTTCCTCACAATGCAAGATCGAAAGCAAAAAAAAATCACAGTCAAAAGGTCACCAGATTGGCATGTATCCATCACACGCCCTCTCCAGCTACAACCAGATTGCCCTTCTATCATTGGCCTCCAAACTTCTTGGGCATTCTGCTGATTCAGACTCTCGACCTCTTACAATCTGGCTTCTGCCTCAACTGAAAATCACTGACAATATCTTCACTGCCAAATCAAAAAGTTTCCACTCTTCCTCATACTCCTTGACTTCTCTGCAGTCTTTGCTACAGTGGATCATTCTCCCATGCTTCTTCACACCCAAGGATTCCTTGACTCTCTCCTTAACCAGTTCTCTTTGTACCTCTAATCATTTGTTCAACGTTTCCAGAGGGGGAAGCTCTTCCTCTATTGTCCCCTTCTGCTTTGGAGGTCTCCCAGGATCTTTCCTTGATCTTCTTCCTTTCGCTGTCTCTGCACTATCCTTGGATGACCTCAAAATCCTGTGACTTTTACTACCAGTTATACACCAATGACATCAAGCTCTACCTTCCTTATCACCAAACTTTTGCTTTCCATCCAATCCTACACCTCCAACTGCTTCTCATACATTTTCACTTAGATGTCACATTACTGGCTGAGTACAGACTGGCAATTTGCCCCGGTAGCCAGTCATAGCAAAAAAACCCCGGAATAAACTATACCGGGTTTTCCCATTCACACAGCGGGGGCCGTTGCTGGAAGACACGGGACGGAGGCGCACGGGAGCGTTCAGACTGCCGCGCCGGAGGCGTGCTATATTCGCTGTTTCCCCATTAATTCGGCTGTGGGTGTATGGGTGTATGAGCGCATTTTGCCGATTTTTTTTTTTTTGGCCCTGCAATGCCGGCACTGCATTGGGCAGTGGAGCGGAGCACAGCCAATCACACCACTGCAGCCTCCTGCCCAATGCGGGTTGCTCCCGGCTTTTCGGCTGCGCGTTCAGACTCCCTGGAAGCGGAGAAACGCGCGACACATGCAGGCTTTCGGATTTGCTACGGCTTTTATCAGGTATCTTTTTAATCCGGCAGTGAAGCGCAACAGTGCGGGTTGGCTATGGGTGGGGGATGCCAGGCAGATGTGCCTGTGTGAACGCCCCATTCACTCCGGGATTTAATCGTCGTTGGCCCGGGTCCCTACCGGGGCAAATTGCCAGTCTGTACTCAGCCACTGTCTCCAACTAAATATGTCCCAGACTGAACTTCTCATCTTTCCTTCCAAGCTGCCTTTTCCTTGTTTGCTATCTGTATCCATTGATGAAGTCATCAACGCCCTGCAAATAAGCACAAAACCTTGGACTTTTCCCTGTTTTGCTCCCCATTTTCTATTCTGTTGTTAGATCATGTTGCTTCTGTTTTTGTACATTAAAAAATATATTCCTTCCTTGATGTTCTGGTCATCTCTCACCTTGATTATTGTGTTTTTAGCCACCTTGAGTTTGTGGACATTATTTTAGGTATGAATATTTAAAATCAGTAAATTGTAAAAATGTATGTAACCTCCACTTCTCTTGCCTCTGACCTTGCCTCTGTCCATGAGGAGAATCATACACCTCTACCATCATCATTGTTCTGACAAGCAATAGTCCTTCTTTAAAACCCTAGAATGGTTTCCTGTCTCCTCCCAGATCCAACACAAACTAATTACCCTCAAAGCCATCCACTGCCTTTCATCCTGTCTTAACTCTTTGCCCTCACATCCTTCTCTGGGAGGAAGTTTTAAGCAATTGGGGAGAGCTTTGACATTTCTCTGCCTTAGCTGTTGGTATCACGGTAGGACAATTCAGTTGCTATTCGTTCCCATTCTGTGAGAATCCACCCAGCTGTCACAGAATGAGCAAAGATATAAAAGGGACTTCGTTACTGGCCAGGATGGGATGCCTAGTTATCCAGTTGGGATGTGATCTTCTGACCTCTCATTCCCTCTTACTGGGGTGGGATGAGCCAACAAGCTCTTTCTCCTTATTATTTACAGAGTTTGTCAGGATGATGTCCCGCTGAAGACTGTTTCAGGGATGAAAATTAAGCAGCAACTGAGGGTAGAAAAGGGCCCGAACGGAGCATCTAGCCCCAGTGTTCCTATGCAAAGATTGACACGCTGGCTGCACGTGAGTTAGTGCAATACAATGACCTGTCTCTCTGATCCAAAGTGGCCCTGATGCTCCTTCACCCTTCCACACTGTGAAAAGACTTGCAATCTGCTACAACTGGAACCACTGCTCGGAGAAGCTAGCTGTGGGGAAAGCTGCACTCTGGGAGCAGCATTGGAGCATTTGCAACCTGAAGAAACCTCCTTCCCTGCTCTTACTCTTCCACCAACCGCTGCAAAGCAACATGAGGAGAGGTTTTTCCCGGAACTGGTGGCTTACAGCAAGGCCATCCGGGATTGGTGCCTGCCATAGACTGTGCTCTGCGCCTGTTTTTCCTTGGTGAACTGAGTCTGTGTGTGCTGCCTCCGTGTGTGTGTGTGTATAATGTTATTTATGCCTCCTTGGAATGTTTATGTGTCTCCCATGGGTATGTTAATATCAGAAAAGATAAATATATGTTTTTTGGAGGGGATCAGATAAATATAAAAATATGAAACTTTCTACAGGCCTCATGCTTCTGTGTAAGGTGGAAGGGGGTAGAGGCAAAAGGGATGCTGATGGGTGGATCACTCCCCATTTTCTAAGGGCCCAAAGGCTATCTGGAGCTGAGGAAGCTGGATGGCTGCTGTGTCTTATTTCTAAGACAATCTTGTAGTTTGGCACACTTGGGGCCAGCAACCACTAGCTTAGTGGTAGCCTGATGGCAGAGAGGACTCAACAAGGTGTCATGCATTTCTGAAGTACTGAAGTCATGGATCTGAACAGGTTTACTCAGAAGCAAGACTGCTGTGGGCTACCTATATATTTGCCTCAATGGGGTAAAAGCTCTTGGGGTCAATTCTGATTAAAAGGGCATGACAAGGAGGCTTGCCCCCGCCCCCCCATTTCAAGACATTTCTGATCCAAACCAGGGCCCCATTTAAAGGGGAGAAATCTGATAGCTCCATTCCAAGAACTCCAAACATAGTGGCTGATTTGAGCCTCAGTCCCTACATATGTAAGTGCTGTCAAGTCACAACTGATTTATGGCGATCCCAGCAAGGGGCTTTCAAGGTAAGTGAGAAGCAGAGGCGGACAGCCTTCCTTGGCGGTCTCCCATCCAAACGCCAACCCTGCTTAGCTTCTGAGATCTGAAAAGATCAGGCTATATCATGCCACCTTCCCTGCTTCCTTATCCCAGATAAACATATATTAAGAACATAAGAGAAGTCAATGTTGAATCAGGCCAATGGTCCATCTAATCCAACACTCTGCCACACAGTGGCCAAAAATACCAGGTGCCATCAGGAGGTCCAGCAGTGGGGCCAGGACACTAGAAGCCCTCCCACTGCTGCCCCCCCCCAGCACCAAGAATAGAGTGCATCACCTGCCCCAGACTGAGAGTTCCTATCTATACCTTGTGGCTAATAGCCACTGATGGACTTCTGCTTCATATGTTTATCTAATTCCCTCTTGAAACTGTCCATGCTTGTAGTTGCCACCACCTCCTGTGATTGAGGGGTGCTATTTGGCCTTTGGGAGAAACTCACGTTGCCATGAAAATGGCACCAGGGAAAGCTGAAGTGTGCTGCTTAAAGAGTGAAAGAGCCCCTAAGATTCTGTAGCTCACATCTGGTCTCAGAACACGTGGCCTTTTTAAGTGCTTTCCTCCAGCTGTCTGGATGTAGCTTTCTTTCCCCTCTACAGTGTCAGGCCCTTCAGCGTCTGCCATTCCTGAGCAATGTGGACATGGCATGTACATCTAGGAAGAAAGGAAGAGATGATCACAGAAACACGGTGAAATGTATTCTATGCACATATAGTATGTACCACTGGTTCACACACTGCTTTCTATGTGCAGCAGCAGGAACACATATCAGGCCCACCATGTGTAGGGACTTAACCCATTTACCTATTAACTGGCCAAATGAAAGATCAGTCATGGAGTTTTCTGTAAATTAATTATATGTTGTAAAGTAGTATCTTTTTCTGTGTGTCCTGAATCTGCTGTCAGTCAACTTCCAGCAGGTTACCCCAAGAAGCAGATCTTAAGGCCAGAGACCCCAGGGTAAAGGGCTCCCAGATACTTTTCACACACATACAGACCCAATTTGAATTGTGGTAATGCAGGGAAAAGAAAGAGGATTTAATTTACCATCTCACTGTTTGAAATAGCTTTCCCCATGCAACTTACAACTAGAAAGGAAAAAAGATTGGCACCCATTTTTTGCCTGCCTTTTAATTTTTGAATGCTAATGAAAGCTGGGGGCAGCTGGTTTTGATCGGCAAAACCATATTGGGGGGAAAACTCTACTCTCCCTACCCCATCCCTGATCCACATCAGGCCCCCTTGTATTAGCATTTCAATAACACTGATGTCTCATCTGTTTTGACACCATCACGAGAAGTGTGTTATCTTGGGCCAATCCACCTGACTTGGGGACTCTGTAGCTTTTCCTGGCTCTGTTACCTGTGATTCTTTAGCTGGAGCTGCCAAGGATTCAATCCAGGACCCTTTTCACTGAAGACACTTCACCCTGCACACATGCACACTGAAGATATAACCACCTTACCTTGTTCAGTGGGGCTTATCCAAGTTCATTGTCAAAGGCAGTTATGACAGACGCCATCCACTTCCCTACCTTTTAGGCAAGATTTTCCTCCATTTTTCTTTTGTGACTCTTCATTGACTGAGCAGCCCCAGTATCGTGTATTCTTCTCCTTAAAGAAACTTTAGCAGTCCCACCCTGTCACTAATATTTAATGGCTATTTTCTCAGCCCAGGGCCTGAGGGAAGGGTTTGGATCTCCCTGTAACTAAAATGGCCCTTGAGGCACTATTAAAATTCAGAAATAATAGAAGGTTTTTATTTATCATCAAAGGGAATGGTCAGGTGAAGTCAGGGGTTGAAAATACTGAGGTAAAATAGTATGAGCACAAACTCTTATTCTTATGTATCAGGCTAGTGAGAGTTTCTTGAATTATTCACAGTTACTATACTTCTTTATTTTGAGAGGCTTCTGTTCCTGGGTTTTCCCAAACCACAGCATACTTTGTTTATAAAATAGCAGACTTTTTTGGTGCCCAGAAAGCTGGTACCCTCTTCCCAGTACCCAAACCCCTTCTCTTCGAACACCAGTTTTTGACTGACTCTTTATGTCTCTCCATGCACTTCTTAACCACACCAGACCAGGGATCTCTGTATCCTTCAGAGATATCACCCCATTCAAATGGGTAGGGGATTTTCTTCTCTCCCTAGAAGTTTTATCCCCTTTCCTTGGGCTGAATTGGAGTCTCAGTTTACTTCTCAAACCTCCTAGCCAAGCTTTCCTCAGTTCTCCTATCTGTGTTGAACTGCTATCAGCCAAGGCTGATATTAGACTCACAAGGCAGATTTCAGACTTTCTCTAGTCAAGGCTCAAATTGGAATGAATCTCCTCAGCATCCAGCTTTCTTAAGACTGTCTGTTCAGCCGATGCTGACCAATCAGATTGCTCAGAGCAGACTGTCATTCAATGCTCTGTGAAGAATTAACCCTTCACAATCTGTAGTTTTACGTACAGCACTTTTAAGCCTCTTAAAAAGTGCAGTCCGTCACAGTCTTGCAAAATGAGTATTAGTCAGAGAGCAGCTGGAGCTCTGCTCTGTCATTCTCCTGCAGGCCAAAGGATGGCTTTCTCTGAACTATGGATTTCAGGGTCAGATCTGACTCTTACTCTGTTGCCATGTGTGACAGACTACATTTAATATGCTGTCTTCCCAATGGAGCAAAATCAGAGAAGGGAGGTGAATATTTAACTCTGCTCTAGAATGTTGAGTAACAGGCTGCTCCTTTTCTCTGACTGGCCAGTATCAGATGAGGGAGTCTGTTTTGAGCTCAGTGGCAGTTCCTGTTCAATAAAGAAAAAGTTCAGCTAAAGGAGTGGATGTCTGAAGAGTCTGACTAAAAGTCTGTCAGACAGGTTCACCTTTTGAATAAAGGGAGAGACTCCTGGTTGTAGCTGTGTTAAACATAACCTGAGAAAGAATTCCATCTAAGAATTCAGAGTCTAGTGTCAGCTAAAGTTGAAGTTCGTTTTCACACAGACACCGAGAGAAGAAATATAAGTTCCATCCAGTTATACATGGAATTGGCACTGAGGCAGTTTCTGGTCTGATGTGGAAGGAAATGGTAATACACTACTCAGAGAAAAGAAGAAACATTGCGGTTTCAGAAAAGGGAAAATAATCTGATACACAAAAAGAATGACCTTTCCAAAAAACCTGAGCAGTTAATAGGAACCTATATGCAGAAAAAATGTAACTGAAACTTAAGTACTCAGTCAACCATCTCTCACTGATAAGAACCAAGAATTTGTAAAACTAAGCTGCCACACCACCAACTTGCCTGTCAACTGAAAAATACAGTTTTACCAACAATGTTTACCTCAGTCTTTCCAGTTCATGACTACCACATACCATCCCTGCCTTTTAAATAGAATCTTCATTATTGTTCACTGTTACACAGTCTCCAGTGCCATTTCAAGGGATCTAAAAAGAGGGCTCCTGTTTTATCCTGACAAATTCCTGGGCTGGGCAAAAGCCAAATTAGATTGTCAAAAGGTGGGACATTCCGATTTATAAGGTCGCACATATTATCTCACTACTGGGAGCCAGCTCGGTACCTGAACTAAGAATTATGGCAGGAAGAATCTGCCTCAGATTGAGGACAGTAACAGGGTCCATCATACCATCCATAATGGTATCCCAAATCTGCTGTCATCCATTGCTTCATGGCATCTCTACTAGCACTGAAAAAGCCTTAATTCTTCTTGCTTGTCCCATTGTCTTACACAAGGTAAGGTGAGACATCAGACGAGAAAGATGCTCATTTCAATGGCTACCCTCTTGTTATGGCTGGTAAAATCCATTACACCACCAATCCTGCACCCAAAGCTGTCTTGCCCTCCCCATTTCCAAACTGGCCAGTAGTTCATTTTCCAGTATGAGTCCAATTAGTCTATTTTTAGCCAGTCTGATTTCATTGTGTTCCTCTCCAACCAGGAATAATAAAAGGCCCCCAAAAGAGACCAGTGAATAGTTTGCCAGCATAAAGCCAGTCTAAGTAGATGGGATGGTGAAGCATATCAGCACTGGAGGAGGCAACCAGGCTATATCTCTGTTCTGACTGGCTTCTAGTGTCCTGGCCCCACTGGTGGACCTCCTGATGGCACCTGGTATTTTTGGCCTCTGTGTGACAGAGTGTTGGACTAATTGGCCTGATCCGACATTGGCTTCTCTTATGTTCTTATTACTCTTTCTACTCATCAGCTGGACTAAACTGGGTGGTCTTGCCAGAAGGTTAGCTGTGGAATTTCACAGAGGAGCAGCAAGAGTGAACTAACGGCCACAAAATGTAGTGATAGCCACCATTTTGGACGGCTTTGGGTCTCTCAGTAGAACCTTCATGTTCTAAGGCCAACATACACAAACACCCATTTGAATACCAGATGCTGCTCAGGAAGCTACACTGGGCTGTTCTCTCACTCCATCTGAATGGGTCCCTATCCTGGCAGAGCCCCAAGAATCACCTGCAGCTTGCCCTCTTGGCTGCTGTTGCATCCATTTACTGCACAGCATTTACTGCCAATGATAAGCTGTTGCTTGCCAATATTAAATATGCTGCACCTGGTCCAGAGAACAAAAATTGCTCTCAACATAGGTGCAACTGAATTCAATCAGAGCATAGCAAGCTAATCATGCCCTTTTGGATCTCTGAACTGGAAGTCTGTCCCTGCTTCAAACTCACTCAACCATATGGTCCAACTCTCCCCATTTTCTGGTATGTAACTTTGTCTGCTTCTTGACATCTGGTGATGCCAGGTGGAGTAAAGCCTTCAGCAACAGAAGTTGGAGGTTTCAAGCGCGTCTGAACGTTCATCTCTGATATTTCAGATAATCAAGCCTCCCCTCCCACCGGCCAAGACCAAGCAAAAGAATCTTCTCTACCAGCTCAGACTGAATAAGTATACCAGAGCCAGCTGTCCTTACATCTCTGAAGGCACAATGCCCTTACTCCAAATCTGATCCAGCAAGATCCAGTATGCCAAGTACTGAATGCCAGCTCAAGCAGCAAGATGGAAATGCCCACAGAAGTTTAAAGATTCAAAACAAAGTTGAAAGCTGTTTTCATAGGATGACGGTGGGGCTGGGGACAGATTGTCCAATTCCTAAAAACAGAGATGGCAGAAGATCCTGAGATTGGGAGTTCTGCCATCTGCTCCTTGCCATTTCCAAAGGAAAGGCACTTTTTGCATGTTCAGAAGTCACTGAATATCCATCTGCTTGAAAAAGGGAAATTGTTGCAGATGGAGGTGATGGTACTAGATCAGTGTGGCTAAAGGCAAGGGTATGAGTCACGTAAGAGCAAAAGAAGCAAAAGATTTTCTGCTGTATGTAAATGAGATGCCATGAGTATAAGCACTGTGGGAAGTTCTATAAGCCCTATGACTGAGTGGCCATAAAGTTTCATTCTTGTTGCCACTATGTATCTAATGCGATAGTCTGCCAGTTTGTTATATGGTTATTCTATTTCACCACTGGTGGCAGGAAACTTTGGAGGGGGAGAGGAACAAGAAATGCCTCCTTTGTTATGCAAGGGTATATACGATTGTCTGAAAAGAGGCATTAGATTTTCCTTTTCCTTATATAGAGTAACATTTAAATACTTGACACAATGAGTCTAGTATGCTTGTGAAAATGAGCATATGGTATGGCAGCCACTTCCTCTACTTACAGGTGAGGTTTTTTCCTGTCTTGGTTAGATTACAGTTTTGCAGCTGCCACCCACCTTAGATCTTACTGTAGTTTGGTCAGTGGATGAAAAGAACATTGAATTGTTTCAAATTTAGTTTTTATTTTGTAGCTTCTTTATTTCCTTTATTAACTCTTATCTGGAAGGCTCTCAACTGCATCCTTGGGAATGCAGGCCATTTGAAGCAGACCACAAGCTGTTAGGCTATTCCTATTCTTCCCCTTCAAAAGTGATGAGAGGCTCTTCTTACCATGATGCTTTCATTACTAAGGGAGGGGTCTTGGAATTTCAGCACCCTGGATGGAAGTCCAGTTTGCTTCAGTGACTAAGCCAGTCCTCTGGTCCATCTCGAGGCATCTTCATATTTACTCACAGTTCTTTCATACAATCAAAACCTGTTTAGATTGCTGCATGTGTTAGCATTTACTGCCAATACCCATGGCTGGCTACTTGGGTTGAACTCTCATTTCATATGACCCTGCTCCAGATGCCTGGAAAAAATGATGGTATGTGTGAGGAAAGGATTAAGGAGCAGAGCCCTTTCAGTAGTAGCCCCTGTGCTGCAGAACCTTCTTCCTAAAAAGGATTTCTCAGGAAAACTCACAGCTAAATTTCAAAAGGCTGGACAAGGCCTGCTTCCTAGAAGAGTTTAATCCTGAATCTTTGTGTCATCTAGCTATTATACTCTGTGTACATGTTGTTTTTTTAAAATGTAATGGTTTGGTTGCTTCTCATTTACATTTTTGAGTTGTTTTGAGGGCCCTTGTGGACGGAAGGTGGGATATTAATTTAATTAAACAAAATTAACTACTGCAACATACAAACTGCTAGCCACTTGGCTGGTCACTTAGGGCTAGTCATCATTACCTCCAGGCAACGAGGTAGGAAAGCCTTTTTTGTTAATTGGGTTAAGAGCTGTTTTTCCCCTTTTAAAGACCAGTCCTATGTAGTTAGGAGCACATAAAAACCACTGGAAATTAAATGAACACTGCACAGGTTGAGGCCACAATAAGGCTACCATTGAGGCTCCTTTTTGATGGTACTGCCACAACTGTAGAATTCTCTTTCCCCATTCAGGTGCCAGGTGAGGATTTAGTTGTTTATGTTGCTTTTG
Source organism: Gekko gecko (assembly GCA_029375565.1). Taxonomy (NCBI): domain Eukaryota; kingdom Metazoa; phylum Chordata; class Lepidosauria; order Squamata; family Gekkonidae; genus Gekko; species Gekko gecko. Next base: position 49,289,086 of record JAPDNY010000012.1, on the reverse strand, counting down.
GTTAAGTTGAGCTTGTTACTTGAGTATTTTTTTCTTAATTCTTAAATCTATATGTAGCGGTATTCTGAGTTAACAACTAATATTTATTGCTACTACATCTGTTGCTGCTATGTACCCATGCAGCAAGTTCCCTCAGGGCAGCAGTATCTGCTGGTTATCCAAAACCTGGAAAGGCTGTGTTCCATTTCTGCCCACTCTCTATTCATTCCAGTTGTACAGAACAGCCTTCCAGAAGAAATTAGTTATATCATCTGCAGGGGAATTTTAGGGGTCCAGGCCTCTTCCAGGGATTCCCAACCCCATTAGGGTTCTTTTTTACAGGTGGATGGAGACTGGCTAGGGAACTCAGGCCTTCAGAGGGAGAGAAACACAGAGAGAATGGTTGCCTTTAACTAAAAGTATTTATTAACTCTAAAAACATACACAAGTAAAACTTAATAGCATATATTTAGTTATCAATTGTTGTTGTTCAGTCGCACAGTCGAGTCCAACTCTTTGCGACCCCATCACACCAGGTCCTCCTGTCTTCCGTCGTGTTCTGGAGTTTGCTTAATTTTATGTTCATTGCCTCGATAACACTGTCTAACCATCTCATCCTTTGCCATCCCATTCTTCTTTGACCTTCGATCTTTCCCAGCATCATGGTCTTCTCAGTGAGTGCTCCCTTCTCTTTTGGTGGCCAGTATCAATACTCAACAGCATATAGAAAATCCCAATACCTTATACAGTGTACACTTCAGAACAAGGAATATTGCTGGACTGTGGACCAAGACCTCACTCAAGCCTAGGTGGGGTGTTGGCCAAACAGCCTCAAATAAAGCCCAAAACCTTTTAATATCCTTTTTCAGACAACAGGAATCAAGGGAGGAGTCAATAAAAAATGTACCACACTTGCCAAATATCAGCACATCCTAAGATGATAAGATGAACTTTTGCTAGTATGAACTTTTGCCCAGATATATTTTATTAACTGCAATGTCAAAAAGACCTAGATAGATATGTTTAGGCTTTGGAGCCTGGCACTTGGAAGGCTGGGGAATGTCAAATATGAATTCTGGCAGAGTTACATCTACAGGGCAAGACTTTTGCTTTTATGCCTAGGCTGCCAGGAAAGAGCAAAGGCTTATGGGACTTCAGAGCCAAAAAACAGAAGTCAGCTACAGCAAAATCTACATAGCATAGAAAAACAGAAAGGCTCAGGCTCACTGAACCCCAAATGCTGCCATACCATCTCTCCCGCAATTTCACAAGAACTACAGCAGCACTTCTAAAGAGAACCTCTTGATGGCTTATGTAGTCTGTTGATCTCTGTAGTCTGGAGCTTATTGTAATTCCCCACCTTAAGGCTGGAAAACGTACAAGAGACAACCTGCTGCGGGCAGAGGAAAGCATGTGGCAAGTCAGACAACAAAGCCTGCCACACCTTTTTATTTATTTAGGGGGGGGGAGTTGTTAAAAGTGCACCAAGACGGGTGTAGTGTGGTGTCTCTGCATTTCATGCAGTACCGAGCTTGGAAGAAGGAATTTAAGACCCGTGCAACTTTCCCAGTCTCCGCCACGGGCGCTCCCTCCAAGGTCCTGTTAGTAACCCGGGGGGCGGGAGTAGAGAAAGGCGCATTCCTCCCCTGAGAGGCCTGCAGCGGCTTCAGCAAGGCAAACCGGCGGGTATGCGTGCCCCCCCCCCCCGGTTTCATGCTTGCTTTCATGTCAAAATATAACTATGAGAAAAGCCAATCGCGTACATTTTGGCACTCTGAGGGTTACCTTGTAGCAGGATGACACAGATGGAAATTTCGTGAACCTGCTCTGAAGGTGGGGCGGCTTGCAGGAGAAAGCATATTACGTGCCAAGAGAGGAGGAAAGACACCGTCGATGTACTCAGAAGCTCCGAGAACGAAGAGAGCATCAGCCCAGATTTCCTCTTCCCGCTCTTGGGACCTAGCTCCGCCCCTACCTCAGAAACACAGTCCGTTACCTCGACAACCACCAGACCTCCAACGGCTCAGGAACCAACTTCCGACCACTACTCTCCCCATACTGCACCGCGCTCACTAGCTGCGCTGGAGTTTTCTGATTGGACAGTCAGTCACGGGCTCTACCAATACGTGTCAGAAATGTGGGAGAAGGGAAAACGGACGGGGCTAATTTCGTTCCATGAAAACAGTCGCATGGAAAAAAGTAACCGTTTCCCGATATCTTGCAATAAAAATGTCGTGCCTAGATAAGCCACTCCAGATAGAAGATAAAATAAAACCCGAATTCCTCCCCCCCTCCGTCAAATATGGATGGCATCACCTCAATAGGTGGAATATGCCATCCGCTTTAACGTGAAGAGAAAGGCGGGAAGCGTGTGTAAAGGCGGGGGAGGGACTTAAAAAACCTTCCCCGTTCAAATGGTTCGTTCCACTGCCTTAGAGCTCGCTGGCCGCGCTGTTCCCCGCAAACAGTTCGCTCGCACTTTGTGTTCTCAACGCAACTTGCTCCTTTGCTTGTGCGCGTCTGTGGGCCGGCTGCCTTGCCCATACGCAAATAAAGGAACTCTGGCAGCCAACCGGGTGGCGAGACTATGCGACGTAGTGTGGTGATTGGCTGACGCTGTGGGTAGCCGGCACAGCGAGTTGGTTAGGCTGCCCCCTTGCTGCGGTTGAGGCCACGAAGGTGTCGGTGTGAGGCGGACGGCATGTGCAGGAACGGCGGCGGCGGGGCGGGGCTGTTGCCGCGCTGAAGGGCAAGGAAAGAGCCGGAGATGGTGGCGGCCACGGTGGCGGCCGGGGCCGGTGGGCCGCCGCTTCTGGCCGCCCTCCTTCTCCTCCCGCTGCTGTTGCGGCCGCCTCCTTACGCCGCAGAAGGGGCCGGCCTGGCAGAGAAGGTGATCTGGGCTGTGAACGCGGGTGGCGAGGCTCATCTAGATGTCCACGGCATTCACTTCCGCAAGGATCCACTCGAGGGACGGGTGGGACGAGGTGAGCCTTCAGGCAGGCCTTTGCTGGGACCTTCTTTCCACCACTTTGCGTGTGGTCAGCTTGTGGAACTCCCTGCCACGAGACGGGGGGTGGCCGCCGCTTGGGTGGCTTTAAACGTCACCGAGTTTATGGGGGAGAATAGGTTTGTTAGCAGTAGTAGCTGGCTGGATCTTCTGTCTGCAGGTGCTGGGGAGGTCTGTTTGTGAGGCAGGCATTCATTGCAGGCATAGATTTATACGGTTATGAACATGGTTGAAGACTGTGGGAGACGGGCAGTTACTAAACACTAGAGCAGGAGGTGGGCCAATGAAATCTGTTGGCAGCAGCCTCTAAACAGAGGAAAGAGTGTACTTAAGTGGCATAATGCAGAGTTAACTTGCTGAACTCGCTGCTGCTACCAGATGTGGGAATGACCTCATCTTCAGTGGTTGCCGAAACGGCCAGACAAATGAATGGGTGAAGATGCATTGGCGAAAGCCATGCTAGCTAAATGGAAGTTCCAGGCATAAAGGCAAGATATTTTGTTTCCTTTGTTTAAGCTCTGTACTCCTAATAACTATTACTGTTATTGGATGTCTTATGCTATGTGATTGAATTATTTTTCTGTATTTTGTATCCTCCCTTGAATCTCAATGAGAAAGGCAGGCTGAAGATAAAATAAATGTCTCTGAATGTCAGCGGCTGCAGGCAAATCAGAGGATGGCTATCATTCCCTGTATGTGAGCTTCCTGGCGGCATCTAGGAACTATTTTTGACATCAGAATGTTAAAATAGGTCAGGTAGTCCTTTGGTCTGACCCAACAGGGTGGTAGTTAGAATCTTGACACACAATCACCCACCACTACCAGTTCTGTCTTTTCTCAGATATCCACTTAAATTCTATCTAGTGCAGCAGGAACAAAGGCATGCTTTCTTCTTATTCCAGATTAACAGGCTTCCCCTCCAACACTAATCAGGTGCCACGTGCTTGGTGCATGTATTAGAAGCAACCACTGGGAAATGCCTACGTTGCTCATAATAAAGTTTTGACTAAAAGGAGTTTCACCATCTGTGTTAGCACAGTATTATAATGATTAACAATAATATCTAAGGAGAAGATGAAAGGGCCACACCAGTCACTAAGAAATAAAGAAAGGGCCAAGGCCAATGGTGCTTGTAAAATAAAAGTATATATTTTATTACTCAGCTGAAATTCCATATGCGTTTCCCCAATGAGCTACTAATCTTGTACTCTTGTTGAAGGAACACTGAAAGACTAAGGTTCCCCTGAAGAAGCCTGGTGGTGAAAGGCATAGGGAATTCTTAGCTGAATAAGATGTATATTTTTACTTACACCATCTTATTTTATCTAGCAATAATACCTATACATGTTTGAATGGAAAGACACAGTAAATATATCAAGTAAAGACAATTATTGCGATAGGAAGCTCTTGCCCTAAACTGCATAGCCCAGGGCCTTCCTGATCTCATCAGATCTCAGAATCTAAGGAGGGTCAGATAAAGGGAGGATATAGATAAGCTGGAACGTGTCCAGAGGAGGGCAACAAAAATAGTGAGGGGTCTGGAGACCAAGTCCTATGAGGAATGGTTGAAGGAGCTGGGTATGTTTAGCCTGGACAGGAGATGACTGAGAGGTGATATGATAACCACCTTCAAATACTTGAAGAGAGAGGATGGTGCGGAGTTGTTTTCTGTTGCTCCAGAAGGTCGGACTGGAACCAACGAGTTGAAATTAAATCAAAAGAGTTTTCAGCAAAACATTAGGAAGAGCTTCCTGACAGAGCAGTTCCTCAGTGGAACAGGCTTCCTCAGGGGGTAATTGACTCTCCTTTGGAGGTTTTTAAACAGAGGTTGGATGGCCATCTGACAGCAATGCTGTTTCTGTGAACTTAGGCAGCCCATGAGAGGGAGGGAGGAAGTACTTAGTTCTTGTGGCCCTTTCTTACATGCCCAGGGGAATGCTGATCACCACTTTGGGGTCAGGCAGCAGTTTTTCTCCAGGCCAGTTTGGCTGGAGATCCTGGAGTTTTTTTTGTCATCTTCTGGGCATGGAGCAGGGGTCACTGGGTGTGTGTGGGTGTGGGAGGTATTTGTGCACTTCCTGCATTGTGTGGGGGGCTGGACTAGATGACCCTGGAGGTCCCTTCCAACTCTATGATTCTATGTTTAGTATTTGGATGGGAGGCTCTAAGGAAGTCCAAGGCTGCAATGCAGAGGCAGGCAATGGCAAACCACCTCTGAATGTCTCTTGTCTTGAAGACCCATGGGGTTGCCATAAGTCAGCTGTGTCTTGAAAGAAAGAAAGAAAAATGAAGCTCTTAGAAAACCTCCCCAGTCCCATTTACTGCTTCTGTTCCCATATTTGAAAAATCAGGGCATATGCTAACTAGAAATGCTGCTGCCGTCTCTTTTATGTTATTGACTTCTGATTCTCATTGCATGTACAAATTGACATTTTAGCACCAATACCTTCCTCTCTTTGCCAGTAGGAAGGTGGCTAAACTATATCAAGGCTAGCATATCTGTCCAGTTACATTATGATCCCCTTTGCTGTTTTCCTCATGTTCCATTTTCCCTTCCTGTTTGCCCTGGAATGTTTTATGCTGTCTTACTCCCTGCTCTGCTGTTTCCAGTATATTGATTTCCAGAGCATTTGTCCCTTCACTTCCTCGTACAAGGGTCCTTTTTAAAAATCTGTGCTGTTTGTAGTTCATTCTGTTGCTGGACTTTTTCTGTGATGTTCGAAGAATTATTATAAATGGACATTGGTTAATGTAAGCACTTGAAATCTGGGCATGCAGTCTATTCCCATATAGGTGCGCAATATGGGGTTGGGGGTGATGTGCATCCCCTTTGTAACTTGCTGGCAAAAATTCTCTCAACAGTTTTTGACATTTTGAATATGGGTAATGGAAGCCGTTTTCTTTCAAAAGAATGTTTTTCTTGGGAGCTTTGCTCAGAATCTGACTGAACCTGCTGCGTCTTAGCCAGTCTTTACACAGTGGCTCAAATCACTGTTCTTTCAACTTTCTTCCCTTATTGCAGGGCTGACACTGGGGATTGGGGTGGGGAATCAGTTTAGTCATTACTCAGTTGCTTGCCTTGAAATAAACCTCTTAGTTTCACTGTCTCGTTCCAGCCATTTATTGTTCCCGATGTGCTAATTTAACCAAGGTGCTTGTACACATTTCTTTCTTTCTGACTTTGCTGCAGTTGTTCCCAGTTCTGTTGCCCACATATTTGGTTTCAGTTGGGCTAAGGCTTCCGGCGCTACTAACTGTCAGAGAGCTATGTGTGCCTGATGTGGGTGTCAGGAGCACAGATGGCAGTGCCACCATGTACACTGCCTGCCAGTAAGGAGTTATGATTTTGCAATACCCTGCAGCCATGGTTGTTAAGTTGGGAAGTTCTTTTAAAAGTGTTGGATGTGACTTTTGCTGGAAAGTTGCAGTATCCTGTCCTTGTGATCATGTTGCTGAAGCTCATATCAAGGTTTGATGCTGTTGCATCAGAGAGAGTGAAATACAGTGGCAAATAAACAGAGCAGAAAACTAGGAAAGTGTCTGTTTGAATCTCACCTCTGCTGTATACTTGCCAAATGGCCTTGGGCAATCCACCCTCTCACGTTCAGACTCCCTCCCCCCACACTTCTCCTTTATATTGATAATACTGTCCTATCTTTTAGGGCTGTTGTAAAGATTGCTGAGATAATATATGTACAATTTATATAGTACCATAAAATGAAATCCATTTTTCTTGTCCAGACTGTATTTCTTGTCCAGAATCATGCTAATTTATACAGATGTTCCCTAACTTACATAACCATATGACTCCAGGATATGAATTTTCTTGAAATGTTGAAGTCATGATGGGGAAATGGTTTTCCACACATCCTATTTTCCAAGGGGAGGGGGAAGTTCTGGGAAACATTGCTCTATACATAATTTATTTATTTACTTTCTGCTCTACCCTGAAATTATTCTACTACTTCAGAAATGTTAAGGTGCATCGTTGGTATAGACAACTGTACTATCTGGAATATTTATGACATTTGAAATATAAATGCCTTTGTTTTGTTATAACAAAATTGCATGTGTGCTAGCCTGGTATGTAAGGCATAGAAACTTGACAGCTCTACCTAAGCACACAGATGGCCAGTTCTGTTATCTGAGGCTTTGTTGCTACCTCGTACCTGGTTTCTGCCTTCTCTCCCCCCCCCCCCCCAGCTTTTATCCTGTGGCAAGGCAGGGCAGTAAACTGCTTGTTTTCCTCTAGCTAAGTGTCTGTTATCACAATCTGGTGAGGAGAGGTGAAATGGTAGACATGGGGGAGTGGGAGGGGGTCAAGAGGACAGCAGATCCAGGGGACTGGCTTCTAGAATTTCCATGACATTAGATCAAAGTCATCAGAGGAAGCTAAGCAGCAATTGACAAACCAAGGCAGCCCTGAATACTCTTCTCATGAAGGTGCAGAAGATGTTATCTTGGGCTTGTTGTACACAGCATGTGCAAGGTTTATTGTTATCTACATCATACATCAAAATTTTCATACTTTTCAACTTTCAGAAAGCATTTTGACTAAACCGTTGTCTTAAGCATGTCACTCAAAAAAATTCATAGGGTTTTTTTTTGTTCCCCAAAACTTCTAATTTATAGTGGTGGTGGGGGGGGAGACTGAAGGCAGAGTGTGCAGTAAAAGTCCATTCCACTCCAGTGTTCCATGGGTCCCTTTTCCCAGTCTTCAGCAAGGACTGTCCTTTCCTGACAGTTCTCTTGCGTGTTTAAACAGCTGCATAACAGACAAATGCAGCAGGTAAAGAATTTCTGCTTGTCACAGAACTCTTAAAGCAACAGGAGCTCTGCTAGAAGAAATGTTGGCAGTAGTTGGAGAAAGACCCTCAGGGATGCTTTTCTAGGTTGATTTCAGCCTGCAAAATCTGGGCCTTACCAGGAATTTAAGGGTGTTTTGTGCAGGTTAAAATACTGAAATACCCCAGTGTTTCAAATAGAAAAATTGGAAATTTTGGAGAGCACTGGAAAAAAACTTTCTATTTTCTCATTTAGGGTGAGTGAAGTGGTTTTTAAGATAAGGTTTTACTCAGAATGTGTGATATGAACATTTTTAAGTAAAATAATTTCAGCATTAGAGAATAATTCCTGTGTACTGTAGACATAAACATCAACGGTATATTTATTGTTTAAATGTAACAAATTTTGTCTATGATGAATATTCTGTAAGTGTATGGTGATACAGTACAGAAGAGTTGTAAAATTTAAGTCCATGTCCAAATATGCTTCCAGTGCTATTGAGACTGAGACTGTCTGCCCAAATAATATGCTTTATTTTGCTTACTTCAAAATAATATTTCCATGTTTAACTTTTATTTTTCTGATCTCTCAAATGGCAAAAAATACATGCTAAAATAGCATAGTGTGCAGACATTTGTAGTGCTCTCTCTCTCTCTCTAGTATTCATTATTTTGCCTGCAGAAATACGCAAGCATTTATACTACAAGTTTTACAGTATGCCAGATAGTACAGTTTTATGTGCTAAGTTATAAATTATGAAGTTCATGTTCTTGAAGAAGTAAAATAAGTTTAAGATTGATAAGGGGAAAAGTTGCATATATTTCAACTTCACTTAACATTTCTGCTAACTTCCCCCCCACCCCGTTTCAACATTCCAGCAGCTTTGCATTCCTAGCTTCATGACACATCAGAGACTTGAACCTGGAGTTCCCACATCCAAGGCCAGCAGACCATCCATTACATTTCACAGTGGTTAGCTCTTGCCCCAAAATGCCCATATGGAAGGGGCTTCTGGAACTCATTCTGTAATGAGGAGTGCTGTTTACCTTTCTGTTGTGTGTGAAACTTTAGTCAGAACTAATTTCCCCTTTAATAATTACCTTTAACAACACACTCCACACTTAATTTGTGATATGAAATTGTTGAACACACTTAACTGGATCTGCAGCTGGGTGAGTATAAAGCTGCCACTGCCTCTTGGTTGGAAGTAACTTTTTCTCTCCTAATAACAAAGTTCTTTTCAAACCTCCTTTCCTGCTTTGTGGGTTTGGCAATGAAGAATTCTACCTCTGGGTACTTGTAGTAGGATACAAAGCATCATTTGTAGCTGCTGCTCAGTAGGTTAGTTGGTTCTGTCTGAAATCAGCCTTCCCTGTAACAGTTCTGAAGTGCTGTGCCTGGGGGGGGAGGGGGAGTAGGCCTAGATTGGAAATTAAGTGGATACAACTTGTGATGTCTGTGTTTATTTGAGTGACTCTTCCCCGTTATAGGGGTTGCTCATTTTTGCCTTTCTCTCCCTTTCTTGTGACTACTCTGTGGCCCTACATTCTGTTTCTCTGCAGTTTTCTCTTTCCTTGTAGTTGTAGGTGTAAGTTGGACTATGCTGCCTTGCTAACAGAAGCACAGATCTCTCTTAGCACTCAGGAGATTAACTGAGTTGTTCTTCATCTGCTGCATTCTGCCAGTGATCACACACCTATTCCCCCCAAAAAAATCTTTGCATTGTTAGCCTTAAGTAAGAATGTCCCCCCCTCCCTCTGGTGTGCAGCCATATTGCACTCACATCTGTGAGCACCAGAAGGGCTAGGGGGCTGGTTTTAATTTCCTCTTGCTCATTTAAGTGGGCTCCCTTTGGGAGCTTTGTGCTCGGCTTGCTGTTGAAGTATTCCTTTTCAGTTTGATTTCCATTAATAGCTGGTTTGTCCATAGGCTGTAGTTTTCCCTGGCTCCTTGTGTAAGTGTCTCCCATCTAGAAAGTCCTATCTCAGGATATCTCTAACTTTTGGGAGCTGAGGCAAACAACTTCTGAGTAATTCTAGGGCTTTCTAGAAGGGAGAAACTGACATGAGAAGCCATAGATAACTACTGTGTTTCTGGCACAGGATACTTTTTCACCCATAGTTCTGTGGTATGAGAGAGTAAGATCTGTGCACCCTCAGAGGAGACTACACTCATTTGTTTCTGCCTCCTGGTGGAAGGAGACCAGGCCAGAGCAGTGACTCATGCAGAAATACAGTAGACAGCCACTTCTGTCAAAGAGTGGCCGTGGACTCCTAGGCAGTGAGTTATTTAATTTCTTGAAATTTACAAAGATTTTTGTGTAAGAATAACAAAGCTGCTGGTTGGCAACAATAATGCCAGGTGCAGGCATTAAATCATAACATTTATAAACCAAGGGAAGTCTTATGTAAACCATGAGAAGTCTCTTTAAACAAAGTGGAATTCACCTAGGGTATGACTGTTGAGGAGGCAGAGGTCTCTTATGCCATGCTCAAACTTGAACCTCCTGATTTTTATATATATCTATATATATTGCTTTTTTGCTGGGGCCCCCTCTCATTTTTTGTTATTTTTTTGTGTGTGTGTGTCCGTGCTGGGAAGTCATGGCGACCTCTGGTGACTCCTACTGGGGCATGGAGGACGTTCAGAGAAGTAGCTTGAGAGCTTGCCTCTGCCTTCCGACCTTGGTATTCTTTGGAGGTCTCCCATCCAAATACTTGCCAGGATTGGCCCTGCTTAGCTTCCGAGATCTGATGAGATCGTGCTTGCCTGGGCTATCCAGGTCAGGGCGCTGCCTCCCCTTCTTGTTCTTGTAGGGGACCGAGGAACTCTGCGTATGGGGGTGCAAAGTTAAGATGTGGAATGCATAGCTCTGCAGCACTGTTTTTCTTGATGTTGGATCTGCACTTGATCAGCTGTTCAAAGTTAGCTTTTTAAAACAGGTACATAGAGCAGGAAACTTTCCAACTCTTGTTGCTGACAGACTTGTGGCCCCCCACATAGTCCAATTCACACATGTGGGTTCATCACTTGATCATATAGTGTCCTGTGCATGTGAATGGGTCAGCACAGATCAAATGCTGTGGACAGAACCTGCACATCTTTGCTCACACAGCTTCTTTCCATGGGGAGTCTTTTTGCTTATTAAGCTGTAATTCAGCATGTTATCCGCTGATGAGAAATCAAGATGTATGCAGGAGCGTGTGAGCCAAATATATTCTACTCATGGAGCGTTCCAGTTGTCAGATCTGGCCTGGTCTTTATGAGTCTCTGATTAGGGGCTCCCCCCTTAGGACTGTAATAATTTTTGTAAGAGGAGGTAGTAGAATTTTTGGGGTGGGCAGGTGAGTGGGTTGGTGGTTTCTGGGTCTACAGTCACCAAGTCAAAGTACTGCTAGAGTTTAATGTTTTATTTCTTTTTAATACAGCCTCTGACTATGGCATGAAACTGCCGATCTTACGATCCAATCCAGAGGATCAGATTCTGTACCAGACAGAACGCTACAATGAGGAAACTTTTGGATATGAGGTCCCCATCAAGGAGGAGGGGGATTATGTGCTTGTGTTGAAGTTTGCTGAAGTCTATTTTGCACAATCCCAGCAGAAGGTAAGTAGGTATGCTCTCCCAGTGGGACTCCATTGGTTAATTCTGAAATCACTTAGGCCTGCTTATGACTTTCATGTTTGGGTGTCTGTCAGGTATTCTGTTTTCATTAATGGGCAAGAGCAATATCTGAAAGTAGCAAGAGTACTTCTGAGGGCTAAGCTGGTCCCATCAGTATTGATAGAAAGGTGAGCTGACCTTAAGGGTTCATCCCAAAATGCGTGTGCTGCTTGCTGTGTTTTTTTTCATTGAGCTTAACTCTTTTGCGTATACACACAGTTAATTCACACAGTTACTTGGGGAACGTGCTCTTCTTGGGAAAGCAGGTCTTTCCTCTTCCCCCTCCCCAATTTCTGTTGACACTTGTAGAACCTGTTCTGCCAGAAGAGCCCACAGTTACTCATGTTGCTTTTATTAAGCTTGAAGATCCTTTGGGCGTTGCCATTCTGCCTGAAAAAAGAGCTCCACATCTTGGCCTGCTCTTTCCAAAACCCTAAGTATCAAATTTGAAAGGCAGAATCTCTTTTAGGGTAGTCTCTGTTGGTGGCACAGCAGGCAGGTTTTTTGTTAGTGCAGAATTTTTCAACAAGCATCATATAAAGCTGTCTGTTTCTGTTCTTCTTGAGAAGCTTGTGTAATTGTTGTCACGTTTTTATCCTATCCTTCCCTTGGGAACTGACAGTGGCATACACGGTTTTCCCTTCCTATGTCTTATCCTCACAACAGCCCTGAGAGTTGGGCTGGGCTGAGAGCACATGACTGGCCCAAGGTCATACTGGCTGCTCACCAGTGAACTGGAATTTGAACCAGGAAATTGAGCTGGAATTTGAACCAGTTCTTGGTCCTAGTCCAGCACTCTAACCACAGTGCTAACTTGAAAACCTTAATACTACTAAACCAGCAAAAGTTGACAGGTTAGTTGTTTTGCTGGCTTCTTCCTTTCCGCCATTAGACATTAAGAAGACCAGCAGTCCTTTACGCAGCAAAATGGAAACTAGATGTCTGCCCTGCCTAGAAGAATGGGAAAATAAATTTGCCAAATATGCAGTAATGGCAAAATTAACAATTTATCTGAGATCAATCATGAAATTTGAGGAGAGATGGAGTGTGTACTATGCAAGCAGGAGACAAATTTAGAATGAGAAACAGTTCAAAAATTTGTATGTAAATGTATTGAAATACAGAAGCAGAATGAGAATAAATTTTAAATGTAACATCTTGAATATAAATGCATAAAGAAGTGGATCCAGAGCAGAAATATTTTCCACTTTCTTATTATGAGATATATAATAGTTTTCTTTCTATACTCTGATATATTACCTATTATTAAAAGTTACAGTGAATAGGTAGAGGTGGCAAAAATATGTAATAGCAAACATGTAGTAAAGATGAAACCAATAATGTAGATATAAAATAGATCAGTTACGAAATTTGAAATGTAAAATGTTGAATATAAATGTACCCCAACAGAAGCAAGTACCATTGTATCTTGTAGACAGTGTTTTAAAAACTATAATGAAGGGAGTGTTAGGGAGAAATGCTTTTTGTTTCATACATTCTGTGATATGTAATTATTTTTGATATACCTAATTGTGCTATGCAACCCCTTTTTCGTTTCTGTAGCCCCTTTATACCTTTACTTTGTTTTCCAAAATAAAAAAACCAGCAGTTCTTGAAGGGGGAAAATAAAGAGCACAGAGGCAGGCAATGGACTACCTGGTTGTCAGCAGAAAGAGGAGAGTGACACAGGTTGAAATGGAATGGGAACAACAAGAAAGTCTTAATAAGATCTATGGTTTGGTTGGGATGTCAGCCACCTCATAATGTTCAAATGTCAGAGGGAGTGGGAGCATCCCCAAATTAGTTATATTTGATCAATTTATATAAGCCACATTGGAGATCCTTATGGGTTAAAAGGAGAGTTAGAAATTTATAAGCCATATAAGAAATTTACCTGCTGCTGGTTATTCCATCCATGGTGCTGTCAGTTGACAATCATTATTCTGTAAAAACAACAAGCCTGATTCCTCTCCTCTCTTTTTCCGTTTTCTCCATCCAAAAGGTTTTTGATGTGCGTGTGAATGGGCATGTGGTAGTGAAGGACCTGGACATCTTTGATCGAGTCGGGCACAGCACAGCCCATGATGAGGTTATTCCTATCAGCATCAAGAAGGGGAAGCTGAGTGTTCAGGGAGAAGTTTCTACCTTCACAGGGAAGCTCAACATTGAGTTTGTCAAGGTAACAGACTCTGGCTTGAAGACCTCCCCCCCACCCTTTTTTTCCCTTTGTGCTTCTCTAATGCAGAATTGTTAGGGTTTTGCATTTTTTATGTATGACCATATGCCATATGCTTAGTAGATGTTTCTGAGGCAGATATAAGGTATGCAGGGTGCAGATACATCAGCATTGTTCATTACTTAGTATTACTAAGTCCCCACCACTGCATTGTGCAGGGTAGTCTAAAAAGGGAATCAAGAATCAGGCTTATGTAAGAACAGGCTTCATTCTCAATTGTGGGGAGGGAAACTGAGATCAGCACAGAGGCTGGAAACAAATGTAGTCCCAATTAATGTCTCTGAGAGCATCCTGTCATTTACATTAAAGGAAGTAAGTTACTGTCCTTCATTTCTAGGGGGAAACCTGCACTTGGGGTCATTGTTGATAGGGACAACATAACTTTCAGTCTGCTACAGACAGTGGATATTGCATCCTTTGACACAAATCCTACATCGAGAGTACAATATATTTCACACTGTGCCTCCAGCTACAGCACAACCTGACCATCTATGCATATGCTTGCCTGTATTCATGAAGGATATTATGCTACCTATTGATAATCTTCCTTTCTTGCCAATTCTGTGACTTCTGGTTTTGGAAGATTGGAGATCATCTTTCAAATTGAGTAATATTGAAAAGGCTCAACATGAATGAAATCCATTAAAGCTAATTTTCCTAAAATCAAAATTTCTGTGATCCTTATTAATAGAGCTTGAACCTTCCTTTCCACTGCCTACAGTAGTATGCTAATCTGCCAAACAACAGTGTTCTGAAATTTGGGGGGCACGTGCAACTCTTGGTTTAGCTTTCTTTCCATTACTGAACATCAAAGCCAGTATAAGTATTTGTTGAGCAGTTCCTGGACTGCAGTGATCCCACTGCTGATCCCTGGCACAGCCATGGCTATTGCTCCTTGCCTTTACTCTCAGCATTGGCACTGAGATCAGACCTTCTGAACAGATTTAACCCTTCTGCATTGGTGCATACTCTGTGACTGGTGGCAGTGGATGGCTCTGGTTCGTCCCCCTTATTGTCCAGCAAGCTTGTCACAATTTGTCCATCTGTGCAAGCTATGCTGGTGGCTAGGAGCAGCTTTCACTACTGAGATGCAGGCAGGCAAGCAGATGGCAGGACCTTGGTGCTCTTTTGCCTGAGTGGGTGAGCTGCTATCAGTGACCTGCATGCCCATCTCACTTGAAGCACTGAAGGGATTGTCCTCCCCCTGGAAGTAGCCTCTCTTCCCTGACTCAGCAAATATGCTGCCACTTCCTTCTCCAGCTCTCTTCTGTGTAGCAGAAAGAAAAGTAAGTTGGCTTGCTTGTTTGTCCTCCTGCAAGGAGCAAACAGCATCGACTGCTAGGAACCATTACTTCCATTGATCAGTGGGAGAGGGGCAAATGAGGTGGGCAGCTGCTTCTACTCCATCACCGTGGACCTGCTTAGATGTTGGTTGGTAATCAGAGCTAGTGGGAGGAGAGAGAGGCCTGCCTGCTTGCATCTTGTGAAGGGCCTTGGCCAAACCTGAAGCTTGCCCCATAGAAGAATGGAAACTTCTGAAGGCTTAGATCTTTGCATGAATTGAAGACCTTTTAAAAGCACTATGCTTACAATGGAGAATTGCTTTGCCTTTAGCCAGGCTTCCACTGAATTGCAGGAAGGGGTCAGGCAGTTGCATTTCCCCTTGATTTAATCACACTTGTACAGATTTATTTGTTCCACATACAAGGAAACTATTATCAGGCAATTTGAATAGGCCAATGTTTAGTAATAAAGCTAACCTCTGCTTTCTATTTCTCCAGGGGTACTATGATAATCCAAAAGTCTGTGCACTGTATGTCCTCCGGGGAACAGTAGATGGTAAGTTTCCTTTAATAGCTCTGATTTTAGCCCTCTCTTTCTTCAAGTCCCCAGTTACTCTGTATATCATCACAAAGAGCTGTAAGGGAGAAGCCAAAAGGTTGGTCACCAAGGAGAGTGTCCTTGTCAGGCCACACAGCCCTCCTGTACCTCATTCAGTGTCCTGCATTGCACAGGCAATCCAAGGACAGTACAGCACCATGTCAAGACTGTGGACAGTCCTTCAGAGTATGTCTTGCATCTGTTAAGTTGCTTTGTTGGGCAACTGATGGTCACAGGACCCTACTAACTTCGCAGTCTAAATTTGTCCTGCATGGCTTTATTCTCCTCCACCATGCAACTGGTCATTATTAGAGCCCTACTGTTCTGTCCCCTGTCTTTTTCTTGCCAGATAAGTACAGAAGCCACAGGCAGGTTATGTTTGTTCTGTCTACCCTTCATCTTGTATCAGGTCCTCTGAAATTGCAAGATTTCTGCACATACATATCCCCAATTCATATTTTGTGACAATGAATATGAAGCCTTTGTGTTTAGGACAAAGCATATCATATGGTGTGTATCGGTTAGGTGTTCATCAGTTTAATTGAATATGGCAATGTCTGAGGCTTTTACAGAATTCAAAATAATTTTGGTAAGTAAGAAAGTCCCATATTCCAAATAATTTTATTTTCTTCAAATTAGGGAAGTGTTTTATGTTTGGATTTGAAAATAGCAGGCATAGCTTGTGGCTTGCTTAGACATTATGCAGAGGCAAAAAATGGGTGTGCCACCATGCATGCTCAGTAGGGTGGTGCTGCCAGACTTCCTCATGAATATATCTGTGTGGAATACATGTTTATGAATGTGTGTTTCTTGCATTCACATTTAAAACATAGCTGCACATCTGAAAAATGTAATAAGTGATGTGATGTTGCATCTCCTTAGCATGAATCTTTGCTTCTGTTTAAATGTGTATGGTATAGACCCTGGCATTTCTCTCTTCCACAGATGTTCCAAAGCTTCAGCCCCACCCGGGCTTGGAGAAAAAAGAGGAGGAGGAAGATGAAGAGGAGTATGAGGAAGGCTCCAGCACTAAAAAGCAGACCAATAAGAACCGGGTCCAGTCGGGCCCCCGCACACCAAACCCCTATGCCTCGGACAACAGCAGCCTCATGTTCCCTATCTTAGTGGCCTTTGGTGTCTTCATTCCTACCCTCTTCTGCCTGTGCAGGTTGTGAGAGACAAAACAGCAAGGCTGGAAGGGAAGGAGCCAGAGCAGACACAGCAGATGCTTTGGTTTCTCCTCGTTTCTCATAATTTAAGGGAAATAAAGGGTTGTTAAGGAGTACCAGGTACAATCCAGGGTGAGTTTGTACCACACTCTTTGAGGAGGGAGTCCTTCATCTCCCCCTCGCACTCAGCAGCAAGGCTTTGGGTTCTACACAGCCTTACCACAAGCAGCCACCTGTCCTGTCCAGAGAATCTTGATGTGAAGACTGGATACTTCTGGCTAAAAAATGTTGCTGAACTACAGCCCTCCCTCCTCCCAGAGGAAAGGAAGAAGTAAAAAGATGGGAAATACTAAACAGGGAGGGCAGAAGTTCAGATTTTGGCTTTAAAAAAGCAGACTTTGCCTTTGAGCTTCCTTGGATGGAATAAAACGTGTGCTAGAACTGCTGGGGGTGGGTGGGTTAGATGGGCTTTTTGACATTTGTAGCTAAACTCATGGTACTTCCTTTCTGTTATGAAAGAGAGAAGGTTCACCCTTGCTGGATGGTCTGTTGGTTTAAAAAAAGTCTTTGGAGTCAGGGTTGTCATTGGAGCAGGGCGAGCAAGTTGACCTGATTGAGTTGCTCAGGCTGTGAAAAACATTCTTTGCTCGGTGACTGTAATGCAGAACAGCTTCTGCCTTGAGCAGGCTCTTTTGTCATGTCATTTGTAACATGGATGTTTTTGTTTGTTGGGGTGGGGGTGCTCTTTTATATGTTACTTTCCGCTTCCATTTTTCTCTCCACAGTAGAATGACTCTTGGTCTGTCTCCTACTTTGTATCATGACAAGAACCTGATAGGTAAACAGCAGTGGATATCTAGGATAGCAGAGCAGGTTGTGTACTTTTCCTTGGGTAGCCTCTGATTTCCTTGAGCCAGAGGCCTTGCCACCTTTGGAGCTGAAGAGACATCTCTGCCTGTAAGGGTGACAGGGGAATCTCAAGCTCAGCTTTGTTCCCTGACCTTAGAACTCTTTGAGCTGCTTCTGGAACCTCAAAGACTTAAGTTCTGAAGGTCTATGCCAGTTTCACTTTCAAAGGGTGGGTTGCGTATCAGCTGTATACGTGAACTCATTTAAGTGCAACATTAACATAGTTCAACTTAGTTCTTGAAAACTTTAGTGGCATCCCTAAAAATGCGAAGTGGAAAGTGGCCAGTAGTTCTTGTGTCTGGAATATCCACAACACAGTGCAAAGTTGGATCAAGTGGGCATCCACTCCTAATTCTGCTAAGAGATATTGGCATGTGTCTGAGAGGAATGTTAGCCATTTTCATTCTAGTATGGGAAGAGCCATGAGCATTGATGTGGTCTGTTATAATGATCTTTCATGGACCAACCCTTTCCATAGAGACCTTTTTCACTTCACGCCCACTAGAAAATCATCATGCCCACCCTGGTCAGATTAATTGTTGCAATGTGTTCTTCCCTGGAGCTTTAAATTTCTCCCAGCTATAAGCTTCAGCACATCACTGTATGGCTTAAAAAGTGCAGCTCAAAGATATGATAATAGAAGGTCATTCGGGTGCCAACAACTGGATGTGCATAAGCCTGACTGGCTACTGATCCCTTTCAGGGACAGTGCTAGAGCATGTGGGGAATAATGTTACAACACCATTGCCAACAAATGCATTAAAGAACCATCTATTCCTCTTCCTTCCCAATTTGGAATCACACTTCAAAGGAAAGCCTGTCTAAATGTGAGCCTCTGCTGTGCTTTTGACCCCAAAATGCTTTTTGGATTAAACATGACTGGAGATATGTCTTAAACCCCCCATCCCACTGTTAGCTTTCTGTTCCAGTTTTCCCCTTGGTTGTTGAACCTCATCTAACACTTTGAGAAGCTGGTAAGAATTAGGTACTTCTAGTTTAAGGTTGAGTGTCCTGTTACAATACATCATGTTTGTTTGCCACAGTTCTTCCATCTCATTTTTTCTTCTTGCAAGCTCTGTATTTTGCTTAAAGCAACAGGAAGTAGTATTTGCTTCATTAGGTCCCAAAACTATAAAGAGTGGATTTGAAATTGATAGCAATTCTGGCTTGTTGACTTGGCCTACTTACTTTTCATAGCAAGTAGATGGTACTTGAGCTCAGAGGTACGTGTTCTTGTGGCCATGAGCATAGGTAAGGTGCTTTGTTTTTATCTGTTCTTATTAGTGTATTTCCTTTCTGGTTACCTTTTAGTTGCTGTTTATTTAGAGGCTTGTTTACATATCTACTTATGAGAAGATTGTCTCATCCCCCTCTTTAGAATAGCCAGATTCCTTCTAGAGTCATCTTGTTTCCACTATCTACTGATTAAAAACAAAGAAGTTTTGCAAGAACAGCCTTTCTTAGAACAGAAACACTGCGGCTGTTAGTGGTACATGGTAGAGTCTTGCAACCCTGGATCTGTTACCCACTTTCTCCAGCCCTGCATTTCCATGCTTCGAAAAGACTGATGGCTATTGATCACTTCATTGAATGAGCCCTGTCTACCCCATTTCAGAGTGTTGTGTCTCCCTTAAGGAGGAGTAGGTTTGCTGTAAGGTAGCAGGCTTTGACCTTGAAAATGTGTGAACCAGACCGCTTCAAAAAGAGATATGGCACTTCTGCTCAGTCATTAGGTGGTGGAGATTGCAGAAATTAGTTCATGTTGCAAGAGCTGACTTCCATGAGGAAATGCTGTAATTTATTTGGTTTGTACTTCATGATAAATTGGAACAGGGCACTGATAGTATCTGCTGATTCAAAAGACATTTCTTTCAGCAAGAGAACAGATTCTCCAGTACCAATGCCCAGGTGTGGGGAGTAATAGCTAGCTAACTTTATTCTGTGCATGTACTGTTCCATTCACTATGTAGTGAAAGTCTGAGAAATCCACCTTGCCTGGAAATTGGGGGTCCCCAGTTTTATTCACACAAAGATGGTTCTAGTTTACTTTCTGACTTTAGTTGCTTTGGCGCTAAGGAGAAAGCCTGAAAGCTTCCTTCCTTCTTTAGTGCTTTTTATGCTATAGGGAGCTGTCCCATTGGGAGTGTGTGTGTGGGGGGTGCTTCTTAGTGGAAATTAGAGGAATGCCAAAGTGAATGTATGCATTTGTTGTGCCTTTTTATTTTGGGGTTAGTAAGATGGCAACTTTTGCTTATAAGGAAGCTTCTGTTTTAAGGAACTTCATTTAAAAACTTATCTCAGAGTGCAGGGAGCAGGAACGCTGTCCTCTTTGAAGTGAACATTTCCCCTCATTCACAGGTAGCCAGAAAACAGATTGCTTGATCTTACTGGTCCTGTGCTGAAATGTCACAACCCTGAAGCTACTTGAAGGCTCAGGCTTCCATTCCTATGTGAAAAGAAAAACCAGGTGAGCTGGCAAGAGCCTTCCAGTTTGCCCTCCACAAAGTACCTCTAACCTGACCTCCACAGGGGAAGGTCTCTTCCTGCACTTAGCAAGGTGATAATACAACTCCTTGAAGTTATGCTTGAGGGAGACCTAAAAGGTTGGGGGCGGGGGAGATTTTGTCTCCTTATAATCTGTGAACGGGCGTCGAGTAAGACTACCTTAAGCTACAACTTCGTCTTCATGCCAACTCAGGTTATCTGTGTATGCCAACAGGTCACCTTTTGCTGTCATTACACAGTCAATGACCATTGACCCCAAGTATCTCTGAGTGTTTCATTGCTGTGTTGGGAATTCTGTACTTCCTGTGCAGGACCCTGATGCTAGTGATGGTCACTGTAAGGCATTGGGTAGTTTTAAGTCACTATTGGTACCCCCTTCCCAATGCCCTGCATTTAATTATACTTTAGTAAGACAGTGTTTGGAGCCAGAAGCCCTCTCACATGCTGGGGTAACATAATGTAAAATCTGTATCATGTTGCCTTTTTGTGGAGATCTTAATACTCCTGACATCCACTTTTTGCTTGCAAAAGTGTTTCTCCCATGGGAATAGGTGAGTAACTGAGTACATACCATTTCCATGTTGTTCAAGGTCTGTGCTCCAGTTGCTGGAGACATCTGTAGCTCAGACCTAAATGCACTGTAAATTCTAGAAAATAAAAAGGAAGCCACTGGATCCAGCAGCATAGTGGGAATTCTGGAGATTTTAAAAGATTACAGAGAGAAAGTCCAGAGCTTCTGGTCTGCTTCTGTGTCTGTTTGGGACAAGGAACGTGTTGTATACTAGACAGACATCATGAGGATCAGATAGAGCTAAAACTTGACGCATTCAGCTGGATGCAGATTAAAATAATTACTTGAACAGTCCCATAGAGACAAAATATTACTGGAGCCTGTAAGCTTTTTTCCCCTCAAGGGTGGGGGGAAAGGAAGTTTTAGTAAATAGGCTATTGTGTTGGGTCCCCTGCCCAATTTCCTGATCTTAGCTTAAGGTTTGTGTGCATAGAGGGCAGTGGAACTCATGACCATTGCACCAGATGACATGCTGATTTACAAGGACAAGTTAGTAGTAGCTTCACTTAATTGTTGGCATTTGCACACACAGAGAGTAATGGCAGAAGCTTTCTCTTTCTCTCTGATTCTAGCTGTCTGTTAGTTATTCAGTAGAATATTTTTTAGGTGGAAATGCTTTTATGAGGTGCCACACGCACTTTGCCTGGTCAACAAAGATCCTTAATATCACTGTTGAGAGAACATTTTAGTGTGTTTGTTGTTTTTGTTCCTCTTCCCCAATAAGTGCTTTATTTTAACAAACTGAAGTGCTTTCCATTCTGCCAAGGAAGTTTGCATGATCAGGTACTATTTTTACCTTGCAAACGTCTATGGAGGAGGAGGAAATGACTGGAGATGTTGCCACCAGCTTAAAGGAGGTTTCTCAGAACAGTTGTTCAGTTTGCTGTTTGTAAGCATTACAGTTTGAATTAATCTGACCCAGTATTATAAATAGATTTTTGAATGTCATCTTTCTCCAAGAGATTTTGGGCAGACTGGCTCATTCCCAAGGATCATCAGCTGCTCCTGACAGCAGGATATAAATGGTGATATGTAGGTAAGGGGGAGATCTATAGAACTGTCAGGAGATGGTCATCATGGAGGAATAGGCTTTTAAAGCAAAAATATACCTCCTAACTTTGATTTTCCAGTTGATGCTGTAGAGTCAGTCTTAAGATTACTTCCCATTTTAAGATTTTCAGTATCACAGGCTACACCACAGATCTTGTTTCTGGGGGCAGGGGGGAATTGAACATATAGCTTGGATTGGAGAAAGGCCCACATCTGAGAATCTGTGAGTGGATTGTCAAAATCCATATTCTCAAACAGAGGGCTGTTTTCATTCTCCTCTTGGGCACTGGGTAACTTAAATATACATAGGAAGTGGTCATTAGGGTGTCTAAGGAGTGCCTGGTTGAGGGATTTCAAATAAAAATCAGTTAAGAGTTATTCTAGGAAAGAACCTGCTTCTCTTCCCCCCCCCAAGTCCTAAGCATGCAGGGTCAGATTTTGACTCCTATCAGGTGGGAGTTGGGGACAGATAAGCAGCATGATTGTGCATATTGCATTTCACTATCTCCATTTGGATTCCTACCCTTCCTTACTTGTGTGGCATTCATAATGTTTTCAGGCAGCTGATCTCCTGGGCTTGTAGGACATCTCTGATCTTGAAAGTCCCAAGCCTAGGTTGAGTGAAACTGATTTCCTTACTGGTCATTTTTTCATTAACATCAGAGTTATCACTAGCTTTTTGAGGAGATGTTGCTCATAACCGTCCCTTGCCTTGTGTCTTCAATGACTTGCAGCAGTTCTTTTTCTTATTGGTTGGGGTTTTTAAATCACAAGTATAGGCAAAGGGTGAAAAGCACAGATGGCTTGGCTTTGCAAAATGATTTTCTTTCCCTTCTTGGGGAAGTAGAATGGGTATTGGTGAGTTATTCTGGGTTGATTCCCACCCCCCTCAGATTTGGTACATTTAGCTGTTTGGGTTTTTTTTTAAAGGGGGAGGGGTTGTCTCCCAGGATGGCTGGTTGAGGGAAATGTTCTGAAATCTACTGTCTGGCAGTTTTAACCAGCAGTGTGTTAAAAGAAATAAACAAAGTTATATTGTCAATCAAACTGACTGGTGCTTTCTTTAAAAGTGTGTGCATGTCTTTTTCTCTTTCAAAGAAGGTTTTAATAGCTTGCAGCTGCATGAAGCTGAAGGCTGAAACTGCACTGCAGTGACTATTGCAGGTTGCCAGAGACTTAATTTAAAGCCCCACCACCGCAGTAAGATTTTCTGCATCATCCAAGCAACTGTGCTATTGTCTCTGCTAAAAACTAGCTTTGTTGTTGTTGCTTTCTGTTTGTACTAATGAAGTTTCTAAAAATACCATTTCATACCACTGTTCCAAAGGGGTTCTGTTTGGGAATTTCTCATCTCTTCATCATGAGATTCTCATGTTCATGGGACTGCTTGTGACGTTTGGAAGGGGAGGGGAGTCATTTAATACAGTATAGAAGGCTGGACTTATACCACCTCAGCCATATGAGAAATGAATTGGGTGATGCTTTCTTCAATCACCTGGCCAAATTTAATGCATAAATTATTTTCCGTGCCAGCCTTCTTATGGAGCAAGGAGCACTGGACAATTCAAAGAGGCTAATTTCCACCTCCCTGTACTGTCCCTGAAATCTTGTGCAGTATGAATGTTGTGTTATGCTGGTCCATCTATGAGCATCTTATATTTTCTTGCAGAAGGTATTTCTTCTTCTATCCTGGGCCCATTTCTGTTGGGCTTCTGCCCTGGCCATGGGATGGAGACTGTGTTGGTAGCGCTAACAGATACCCTCCAGATACACTTGGATCATGGCAGGTCAGCGCTGCTGTTGCTACTCAGTCTGACAGTGGCATTCAACACAGATGACGATGATCTGTTGACCCACTGCCAAACCAACACAGAGATTTGGGGAACTGTCTTACAATGGCTGTCCTCCTTTCTCCATGGTCGAAGACAGTGGGTGGCACTTGGGGAGAGGGTTTCACCACATTACCCTTATGTTATGTTGTGTGCCGCAAGGGGCAATCTTCTCCCCGATTTTATTTACCATCTGTATGCATCCCCTCACCCAGTTAATCCAGGGGTTTGGGCTGGGTTGTCACCAGTATGCTGACACCCAGCTATATCTGTATACGGACAGACAGATGGACTCCACCCTGGAAAATTTGGCCAAGGTTTTGGAGGCTGTGGCTGATTGGCTAAAACAGAGCCAGCTGAAACTCAATCCAGTCAAGAAAGAGGTCCTGTTCCTAAACTGTGGGGGGATGGGTTTGGAAATCCAGCTCCTAGCCCTTGGTGAGTCTGGGTCTGATTCTGGATGCCTTTCTATGAGGAGAAGGAGATTGGATTTATACCCCGCCCTTTACTACCCAAAGGAGTCTCAGAGTGGCTTACAAACTCCTTTCCCTTCCCCTCCCCACAACAGACACCCTGTGAGGTAGGTGGGGCTGAGAGAACTCTGATAGAAACTGTTCTTTTTCAAGAACAGCAGTGCCAGAACTATGGCTTGGTCAAGGTCATCCAGCAGCTGCAAGTGGAGGAGTGCAGAATCAAACCTGGTTCTCCCCGCACACTTAACCACTGCACCAAACTGGCTCAGGTAACCAATATTGCCAGGTCAGCCTTTTATCATCTGAGGCTGGTTAGACAACTAATTCCCTACCTTTCTTCCCATAACTTGGTAATAGTGATCCATGTAATGGTCACTTTCAGGACTAATTACTGTAACCCACTCTATGCGGGCTTACCCATGGACTTGATCCAGAAACTCCAGTTGGTACAAAATGCAGTGCCGTGCCTGCTGTCTGGGATGTCTGTGCAGGTGCACATACAGCCAGTGCTGTGCCAGCTGCTTTGGTTGCTAGTTGAATACCAGATCAGATTCAAGGACATGGTATTAACCTTTAAGGCCCTTTGCAGCCAGGGACCAGCATACTGCAGGACCTTCTCCCCCCATATATGCCCTGCAGAGCCTTGCACTCTGTTGACCAGCACCAGCTAGTAGTTCCTGGCCCGGGAGATGTCCATCTGGCCTCAACTAGGGCCAAGGGTTTTTTGGCCCTGGCCTGGTGGAACATACTCCCAATTGAGATCAATGCCCTGAGGGACTTGTTACAATTTCGCAGGGCCTGTAAAACGGAGCCGTTCCACCAGGCCTTTGGTCGAGGCAGTGGATGTCCAATAACATTGGCCTCCCCTCCATTGGTAGCCCATAGCGCTTGTATATCAACTGGTGCTAGAAACAGCTGACCTGATCCATCTTCATCCATCACCCCTCTTAGCATGGGGTTGGCATATTCTAGTACGTAATCAATCACTGTGCTGTCATTAGGAAACTCAGATTATTGTATGGATTACTTAATGTTTTACCTACTTAATGATTACTTAATATTTTAAACTGCTGCTGTATTGTGATATGATGTGAACTGCCCTGAGCCTGCTTTGGGGGGTAAGGTGGGATATAAGCCACAAAAAATAAAAAAAGATGTTCTTTCTCTAGCACAGGTTCAGTGTGGTGCTTTTGGCACCCTCTACTACCGAACTGTAGTTTACTTGCTTTCACAGGAGAAGCTCCTGTGGGTGGTGGCCTGACCTAAAGTGGGTTTTGTTACCACTCCCATTAATATCTATCTATCAATCTATCTCCTGGAGAATGGTAGAAAGATGGCCATAAGCTATAAGGCCATTTTATGTGTTAGGGTTTAAAAGTGGCCTGAATCTGCAAAATGGGTGACTTGTGTATTCATGTGATTTTCTGAATATGTTATAGGGAAGCTACTACAAAAATCTTTTGCAGGACTCTGCAGTAGTCAGGGTTGCCAACCACCAGGCAGAGCCTGGAGATCTCCCTGAATTACAATATCTCTAAACCAAGCTCTGTTGGCTGCTTTGGACGGTGGATTCTATGACCACATCCCCTTGCTGAGGTCTGTCCCCAAATTGCCACCAACCGCAGGCTCCATGCCCCAGACCTCCAGGATTTGGCAACTATAGGCCTGATAAGGTGGTGGAGTGTAACTTTTTTTAGCAGGAGCCATTCATCTTCCTGCTCCCTCCCAGCTGCGGTATAGCAGAGAGTATAGCTAGCCTTTATCCTGTTGTTCTGGACAGGTTCCGGACTTGTCCCAGCAAATGCTTTCTTTAGAAGAAAAAGAGGAGGAGATTGGATTTATACCCCGCCCTTCACTACCCAAAGAAGTCTCAGAGCAGCTTACAAACTCCTTTCCCTTCCCCTCCCCACAACAAGACACCCTGTGAGGTAGGTGGGGCTGAGAGAGCTCTGACAGAAACTGCTCTTTTTCAAGAACAGCAGTGCCAGAAGTAGGGCCACCTGAAGCTGTGTTTGCGGTTAGGTGGAGCTCCTGAGAGGGAAGCGGAATGATAAGTCCCCAGGGAAAGACCACAGAGCGCCTTCGGTAGTTGTTTATGGAGCTGACTAGCCGGCACGGACTGGGCCAGATCAGGCTGGGCTCTCCCACCCACCCGGGGGTCGGCCCCTCCCGCCCGGCCAGGCCTCGTCGAGGCGCTTTCTCCGTTGCCCGGCAACGCATCCCTCCCTCGCTCGTCATGGCGGCTGAGCCTGGCCCCGCCCCTTGGCTAGCTGGCTCCCATAGCTACCGAAGGAGGCAGCTTGTGGAAGGTAGTGGCGGCGGCGGCGGCCATCTTGGCGGCGCCAGGGCCGGCGATGAGCGGCTCGAAGCCCAGGGTGGCGGCGCCGGGAACCTCGGGGCCGCTGAGCCGGCTGCGCGGGCGGAGCGGCTCCGGGGACGCTGCTGTGGCCCCGCCGCTGCCGCCACCGCGAACGGTCCTGCCCCGGACAGAGGCGGAGCTGCTGGCGCTGGAGGTGATCCGGCCCGATCACGTCCTGGGGCTGAGCCGCGTCACAGAGAGTGAGTAGCGTCTGCAAGGACTGGAGCGGGTCCCTCCTCCCGGGGGGGGGGGGCTGATTTCGCCTCGCGCTCCGCCTGCCTTGCCTCAGTTTCCCCCCAGGGCCTAGGGAAGTGGGCTCCCATGTATATCCTTCGCAGTTCGCACCCTGACTAGCTGTGCTTTGAATGGTCCCTCGGATGCTTTCTTTGCTACGCGCGCATAATAGGATCCTCAGTATCCGTTCCTGTTTTGTTCTAGGTGGTTCTCCTCATGTCCTCCCTCCCTCCCACCGCCGGCCAGACCCAGGACACTGAGGGACTCGACATACCTTTCTGCTCTGCATAATAAGCCCGACGCCGGACCCGGGCGCCCGTTTTCCAGCGAGCCCCCCCCCCGTCCCCTTTCTCTTTTTGTTTGGGGCTCCCCAAGCAGCCCAGATAATCGATCTCTCCACAATAAATTCTGCTGTCCTATTGAACAGTCTGTAAGACCTCTTAGTATCCCAGCTTCAACTTCGGCTTGTTATTGCTTATCCTTTTGAGGCTGCTTAATTCCCAGGTATCCCGGGGCCAATTTTGCCCTACTCTAAATAGTTGCCCCATGCAACACCCCCCACACACACCTTTCAGAACTGAAGTGTTGTCTGTGGGTTTTGTTTTCGTAAATAAGTGTTTTTACTTACATGAAGTAGTTTGACTAAATCTAGGCAGGGGATTTCTGAATCTGGACACCCTAGCATACCAAAATTACTATTCACCGTAGTTAACAAACCAGCTATAAACCAAAGTTAAGAATCCCACTTTAGCACTCCCAAACAAACTGCATTCAGATCTCCCAAACTGTCATTAAATCAACCATAATTTTTCCATGTCTGGATGTAGCATAGAATAATAATATCAGTCTGGTGGGTGTGGTTTTATTTGTTGTTTTCTTGTGAGCATAAAAATAGTTAACATCTTATTTTGGTACTGTTAGTGATATGTATTATTTGCAGTTTACCTTTGTCGTACCAGTATCCTGAATAAAGAAGCTTTGCTGTTGGCACTAAGTATGTGATTCTCCTGCGTGCACATAGTGAGCACCCTGATATCAGTTCTGAACAATCCTGTTGAGACTCCAATAAACTGGTTACCTGCACACAGCCTAGCATTTTTGCTTGCAGTGTGCATGTATGATAGGCTCTGTAAGACCAGTGCTGTTGTTACTTTGAATAGCCCTGCACCCTAGCTTCAGCCATTCAGTGCTGAATGGCTTTTGTACTTTGTCCACCAGCAAACTACTTCTATCAGTCTCTCTAGAGTCAGCCATCAAATAGTTTGAACAACTTCCTATTCTCAGAACAGGACCCACCACACCCATGCTTCTAAAGGGAGGCTCTATATCTGTTCTTTGGGCTTAGAATTTCTTTTCCTCAGCATCACAGCTATCAGCCACCTCTTTCATGTGTGGTGATGGAAGTCTGGCAGTGTTCAGTATAAGTAGACGCTTTTAAACAAAACTGTACCTGAATTGTGTGTGTGTGTATGACAGTTCGGTGTAGCCAGTTTGGTGTTTGATTCCCCACTCCTTCACATGCAGTTGCTGACGTGACCTTGAGTCAGTCACAAGTTTTTTCAGAGCTGTTCTCGAAAGAGCTCTCTCAGCCCCACCTACCTCACAGGGTGTCTGTTGTAGGGAGGGGAAAGGAGATTGTAAGCCTGTCTGAGACTCCTTCCTAGTGAAGGGCAAGATATAAATTCAATCTCTTCTGCTTCGTCATCTTATAAATGAATGAATAAAGTCTTATGCCAAGTTTGTTTTTGCTGCACTTAGTTCACCTAAGCACTATATTGTTCACTCCAGTTAGCAGTTTTCCAAGCTGTCAAGAAGATACATTTTTTCACTTTTGCTACCTGAGGTCATTTTCCCTTATGGTGCTGGGGACCATCTTCTATATTCTCTATATGTTGATTCCTATTCTGGGCTTTTGAATGCCAGTTTCCTTATTTTTTCCTTCTCCTAGACTATTTGTGCAAACCTGAAGACAATATCTACAATATTGACTTCACCAAGTTCAAGATCCGGGACCTAGAAACCGGGACGGTGCTGTTTGAAATTGCCAAACCTTCTGCTTTAGGTAAGCCAGCTGGAAAAAAGCAACAGGAAAATTACAGAATTGTTTATGAGGTCCAAAAGTCTCATTTTTTGTCTAGAAATTCTTGGCATCATATTGTGTCTTCATAGCCCACCTGCATGGCTTCTTCAAAATCCTGAAATCTAAGGTAGGGTTTAAGAAGGAACATAGATAATTTCTGCCAAAGATTGGGAGTGCCTGTCCATGCATCTACATTCCTATAGCTTTATCAAGTCCTAGGCAGTAAGCAGCCCTGACCTGGATCGTCCAGGCTAGCCTGATCTCATCAGATCTCAGAAGCTAAGCAGGGCTGGCCCTGGTCAGTATTTGGATGGGAGACCACCAAGGAAGTCCAGGGTCACTGTGCAAAGACAGGCAATGGCAAACCACCTCTGAACATCTCTTGCCTTGAAACCCCTACTGAGTCACCATAAATCAGCTGCAACTTGGTGGTACTTTCCACTACCACCCCCACATAAAAACACAGGAAGAACTCTGCTGCATCAGACCAGTGGTCCATCTAATCCAGCATCCTGTCTCACACAGTGACCTGCCAGTTCTCTGGATGGTGAACAACAGGATATAGAGGCCAAAGTCTTTCCCTGATATTGCCTCCTGGCTCTGGGATTCAGAGGATTAGTGCCTCTGAATGTGGAGGTTCCCCTCAGTCACCATGGCTAGTAGCCATTGATAGACTTGTCCTCCATGAATCTATGTAATCCCTTTTTAAAACTGTTTGTTCCTGTGGCCATCACAACATCCCTTGGCAGTGAATTCCACATTTTAATCACTCTCTGTATAAAATAGTATTTCCTTGAGTTCTAGTATTTTGGGAGAGGGAGAAAAAATTCTCTTTGTCAACTCTCTTCACCCCATGCATAATTTTATAAACCTGGCAGCAAGCCCCAGATTTGCATCTGGAACAGAAATTAAGCAAATTTGACACAAGCTGTTATGCACGATCTATTGGAAATGCAATTATTGGACCCTAGTTTTACAATTGCAGGGCAAAACACAGGATTGTAGGATTTATACATGTGATATTCCTATCCCACACAGCCCCATAGGAATTTGTGTAACTCCAGAATTAGCCATTGTCCGTTTATTGAGTGTTCATCAGTTATCATTGGTTGCCCAGTTCATTGTTGTCTGGTTGCTAAGTTGTTGTGCTGTTGCAGCTTTTATCATCATACTGGGGTAGTTCATCACTGGTTTCAGTTCCATTTTTTTAGTTGCCTTATGGAACTGGTATCTGTCATGTTTCTGCTTCCTTGCTTGTGGTTCACTCGAAGGCCTTTTTGCACGACAAGGTAAACAGGAACTATTTTTTTAATGCTATTAGGTTGGAAGTTTAGAGTTCAGAAGATATCTTTAACAATTGGGTGGTGGTTTAATTCTTATTACCCTGACTTTCCACTCCCCAAGTATGTCCCAAGATACTTTATTATCTGAAGCCAGAAAATATAAATGGTATCTCTTTGCCATCTCCCTATTAACATGAAGCACAAACAACTGGAACAAAACCTTTGAATAGTTTTACCATGCGCTTGAGTAGATCTTGCCCATGTTGGACTCGCACAGGAAAAAGTTCCTGACAACTGTGTCCTGTTACTCAAAGCTGTCTCCCACTGTGTTGCCCAGGATCTACCACCTCAATACATCTTGTTGTCATAAGGTTGTCTCTGCATTATGTTATCACAATAATTTAAGACCATTAGTTCTAGTCTTATATATGTTTTGCACAATATGGCTTAAATGCTGTTGTGCTAACCTTATCCCCCAACGAGCTCTTTACCTGTCTGCCTGCCCCACACCCCTCTGACCTAAATCTGTCTCTATTATAGCTTAGAGTTGCTTTGTCAGTGAGCTAATTAGCTGGAAAGGCTGGATTTGGCAGTGAGTGCCTTGATTGGAAAAGCTCCCCTCTCTCAAAACTGCACTACTCAGACGTAGTGCCTTAAGGATGGGCATGCCTTAACCCCAAATGTTTGCATTATTGTCTAATTGCTGACTCTTTAGTCATTGGTTCTTGCAGAACAAGAAGATGATGATGATGATGATGACAGTGGAGAAGTTGACTCCAGCGCAGGGCGGTTTGTTCGCTACCAGTTCACTCCTGCCTTTCTGCGCCTCCGGACAGTTGGTGCAACGTGAGTAAAAGGGATGGGGAGAAAGGAAGGCCGCCTTTGCTGATTACTTCTGTCCGAGGCCTGCCATTGTCGTGAAGTAATTCTGAATAGATAAGAGGCAAGTTTAGTAATCCAGAAAGAATCCTAGAGTTGGAAGGGATTTTATACGCCCCAGTTTCAACTCTGTGTTTGAGGCAGAAAGTCCAAAACTAAAACATCCACAACAGGTGGCTCTTCATAGTCACTGAAAGCTGCGCAGCCTGCTCCCCCTCAGATTGGTTCCACTGTCAAGCTGCTCTTAATGTCCATCTTACATCTACTGTCTTGTATCACAAAGCCATTAGTTCTAGTCTTGCCCTTTGAAGCAGCACAGAATGAGTCCTTGCCCTCTTCTGTATGACAGCCCTTCAGGTTTTGAAGTGTGCAGTCGTGTCTCCCCCTCAGTTTTCTCTTTTCCAGCCTAAACATTTTCGGGTACCTTGTAGGACTCGTTTTCCAGACCCTGACCATCTTAATTGTCTTTGGGTTAACTTATTCCAGTTTGTCTACAGGCTTCCTAAAACATGTCCAGAACACAGCACAGTACTCCAGAGAAGGTCTGACTAGCACAGAGTAAAGTAGAGCTATTATTTCTTGTGATGTGAATATTGCATTTCTGTTAATGCAGCCTGAAATCACATTGACTTGTTTTTGGAGCTGCATCACACTGCTGGTTCACTTTGGGTGCTTTCACAACACACACTAAATAATGCACTTTTAATCCACTTTCAACGCACTTTGCAACTGGATTTTACTTTGTGAAATGGCAAAATCCACTTGCAAACAGTCGCTGCAGTAGATTGAAACTGCATTATTTAGCATATGTGCAAGCGCCAGTTCATTTGGGATTGACTGAAATCCCAAAATCCTTTTTGTGTGTACTACTTTAAGCAAAATATTCTCCGTCCTATATCTGTGTATTTGTTTTCACCTAAGTGCAGACCTTAGCATTTCTTTGTTGAATTTCATTTCGTTTCAGCTGAAATTTACAGTGTATTCAGGATCACTTTGATTTTATTTCTCTTTTAGGTTGTTGACTATTTTTTGTATCACCTTCATATTTTATAAGAATTCTCTCCACCCCTTCATCCTGGTTATTAACAAAACTATTGATGAGTATCAGGCTCAAGGACAGTAGCCTCTGCAGCATACTCACTTGAAACTTCCCTCCATACTGAGCTATGTACAGGGGTGCTTTAAAAATCAATTCTGAAACTAGAAAAGTTGGATTCTGCAACCTGTATAAATTGAGCAATGGTACATAATTATTCTGATTTTGTGTAATTTATTTTACATAACTTAAGTAGCTAGTCATGGAGAGGGGCCAGGAACTGTACAGAGAATCAGACATACACACACCCAGGCCAATGATCACTGGAATTCTCACTCAGCCCTTTAAGATTTCATTGGGGATTGCCCATATATTTTCAAGCATATCTTCACAACCATAGGAACCAGAAACTTGCATTTCCTCTATTTAAATAAAACAACATTCTTAGGAAGCTGTCTGTGTTCTGTGGCTTTTACCACTTCTTATACCTTCTGGGCATTCTTGCAGCATAGACACAACCCTGGTTATCTTAGTTCAGCACAGTTGTTATCCCTAGGGATGGGTCAGCACATCCCCAGTATCACTTTTCCTGCCTTGTTGTTCTGCCCATCCTTCCTTTGCAGTGTTGAATTCACAGTGGGAGATAAACCTGTATCGAACTTCCGCATGATTGAGAGACATTACTTCAGAGACTGCCTGCTCAAGAACTTTGACTTTGATTTTGGCTTCTGCATCCCAAACAGCAGGAATACTTGTGAACACATCTATGAGTTCCCTCAGCTTTCAGAGGACCTTAGTAAGTATTTTTCCCATGGAAGATTGCAATGGCAGGCTCAGACCGAGGTCCGTAGGGTCCAGGGTTGTGACAGTAGCTTTGCAAACTGGGCAGCGTGTTAATCAGAAACCACTCAACCCAAGCCAGATTTCCAGAATACTTAGCTGTTAGGAGCTTGGAGAGGCCAATTTCTCCATCGGTTATCTCCCGCGGCCCCCCCTTCCCCCAGCTGTCTCTCAGCTACTCCCAATGTTCCAAGGACAGTGAGCATGTCCAGTGCTGATCAGGCTGGGTTTTTGTGGAGGAGCTGTTTTTAATTTACGAGATAATTTTTGTGTGCATTTACTCAGGAAATTTCATGATCATGCGGAAAAGCTCACTTTATCTGCAGGTGGGGGTGATAGGCTCCTGATCACAAAACTGAGTATTTAGAGGGAACAAGATGAAGGTCTGTAAAGAATCAAATGGTGGGGTAGAAAGGAACTTTTAGGGAATCTCTCATGTGCATATTCATGCATATACATCCCTTCCTCTGCAGAATACTATAATCTTAGGGACCTGAACAGGCCAGTTTCTCCATGCCCCTCTTTGTTCTCTCCCCCACATTTGACTCTCAGCTGCTGAAGCATGCTCAGTCGTCGTGATCAGGCCATTTTGGGCTGTTCCCCTTTGTGAATTTACGGAGTCATAATTTTCCTGTGTATCTGGGGAGTCTCCCAGATGTGCAGAAATCATATTAGTTAGGTCATCCTGTTCAGCTATTTTTGTGATTGGCTTGAGCCACCTGTTGTATTATTACTGGGCAGAGGGTCATGGTATGAGGCACTCGTTTTGTAGACTCTGCCATACACCGCTGTTAGAGAGAAGTAATAAATGTGCAGCTTCTCCATTCAGAGACTCCCCCTGCTCCCTGCCCAAAGATCTGCCTTCTCACTCTTCGCCCAGCCAGGCCACCCACTGTGCTGTCTTCCAGTGCTCTGTTCATGCTTTGTACACAGAACTCTCTTTCCCTACTGAGGAGCTGTGCCACCAACTGGGTCCTGAGTCTGTTAGGCTGGTAGACTGCTGATGGAAAGGAAGAATGTGGTTAGGAGCAGGGGCTGCTGAGTCATTTGCACTTGTGTTCACTTCCTGGTTTGGTTGCAGGATTGTGTAAATCTGAGCAAGTTGCTTGCGCTGTCTGCTGCAGTTTCCCATTATTATCTGCTCCTTGACTTCTGGCAGATAAAATGGAGACCCAATTTAATGAGTCTCAAATTTAAATGAACAACCTTTGTACAATTTGACGTGGGGGTCGTGTCTCATGTTACAGACAAAAGAACTGTGGTGCCCATGACTAATTGGAAGCCCATGACTTTCACTATCTCCTCCCAGATTCCTTTTGTCATTTGGCATAGTGGAAGCTGACTCCATTTACATTTTGTACTTCCTCCTCCTCTCAGTTTCTCCAGCTGTCCCTTTTAAGATTTTTACCGTGCCTGCTGCTCTATCACTTCTCATTTTAATTTCCTGAAATAGGGGGTAAAATTAGGGCCAGGGGAATACATACTGTGTGTCATTCATTCCCCAGCCTCCCTTTCCCTTTCTCCTAAATCTCCCATATATCACTTTGGATGGTGGAAGAAAAGTAACACATACCCTGCTTCTGGATTTTACCATTTGGGCTTAGAGCTAGGCACGAAGCAGGCCTCCAGTCTGTCACTGTATTTAATAGGAAATTGGCCCACTCCATCATGTTAATGAAAGCATCAAAATTGGGGCATCCACAGACTTTGGCTATGGACGTTGGGGATTCCAAGATATGCAGCAAAGTATGACTGTAAATGAACCAAAAGGAAAGGACCCCCCCCACACACACACACCCAAAATGGCTTGATGAGGAGAATGAAATGTTGGAGTCTAGAAAATCAGCCTTTTCAGGCCTTTGAGAAAAGAATCCTGGAGTTGGATAGATGAGGAGGCATGGACTGAGGAGGGATTTCAGAATTGAATCTCCTCTCGGTACAGTTCCTTGTGGGTAATCCTGCCTGTAACTGTTTCTAATAGTAAAATGATTGGCCTCTGTGCAGATGATGAAAGCATCAAAGCTAGGATACCCACCAACAAGGTTGGGGTCTTTACACATTTAGGAGATGCCCAGGAATGCAGAGATAAGACTGTAAATTATGTGGAAGGGTTGTATACCCCTTGAAGGAGAAGGTTCACCTCTTCAGAGGTGAGGCAGGTGGCAGCTAGATACAGGGCATTTTCTGTGTCGGTGCCCTGGGCTGTGGCTCAGATATAGAGCATCTGCTTGGCATGCAGAAGGTCCCAGGTTCAGTCCCCGGTATCCCTAGTTCCTGAGACCTTGGAGAACCACTGCCAGTCTGAGTAGACAATACTGACTCTGATGGACCAAGGCTCTGATTCAGTATAAGACAGTTTCATGTGTTCATGTTACAGCCTTCCCCCTTGAGGCTTGCTTGGAGCCTCTTTTACTGTCTTTCAGGTGCTGGGTCAAAACATATCTTTTTGCCCAGGCTTTTAATTAGAGGTTTTCTCTTTTGACCTTTTTAATTATCTGCTTCTAGTGTGAGGTGTGTTTTATGGGTAATTTTATGCTGGTTATGTCCTTGGGCTGATTTTAATGGGTTGTTTTTATATCGATAATTTATTATTATAAGTGTAAGCTGCCGCAAGTAGGGCTCTGAAGAGGTGGTGTAGAAATCTCCTAAATAAACAAATTATCCAAAAGGAAAAATCCTTCAGAAACTGTCCCGTTGATAAATTACTCCAGGAGCTGAGAGTTGGGGATGGAGGGTGCAGGGGAGATAACAGCTTGCTCCAAGCCCTTGAGAACTTAGAATCCTGCAGGAGAATATTAGTTTGCTGTGGGCTGCTAGCTTGTGTGTTCCAGTTTCTTTTACTACCTCGTTTGTTTGCTGGAAGCAATTCCTGTTTCCGTAGCATTTATTGACCCAGAGCTACACTCTACTTTGGGTTCTTTCCAGGGAGCCTCTGAGTTTGGTCAGCCCAGCTTTTTCTGTGTCTAAGGGGGAATTTTACCTGGCACCACTGAATGCAGCTCATATACAACA
This sequence comes from Gekko gecko, assembly GCA_029375565.1. Lineage (NCBI taxonomy): Eukaryota > Metazoa > Chordata > Lepidosauria > Squamata > Gekkonidae > Gekko > Gekko gecko. The sequence continues at coordinate 49,253,305 of JAPDNY010000012.1, read as the reverse complement.
TAGCTCAGTAAATAGGGCTCTGTCAGTGCCGTTCATTTTTCACTGCTGCTGATGAAAGAGGAGAGCAGAGTAGGACACAAGAAAGCAAAGGTTTCTACTTGTCACTTTCTCACTCAGTAGCTGTCAGTTTTGAAAGCACGTAAAGTTCAGTTTCAGGTGATGCCAAATACCTAGTGATTGGTATAGTGATGATACATACACTAGAGCTGTTGTAGGGTATGTACTCAGCAGCATATGGACTTGGACACAAAATCCCCACTCAGCCATGAAGCTAACTGCACTCAGCCATGAAGCTAACTGTATCCAGCCATTTATGCACACTTTCTATCTTCTGTCTCGGAGGAAGGGCAGGGTACAAATGTCGCAACTACATTGGTCCTCATCCTTCTGTTATAGAGAGACTCCTTTGTACAGCCCAGTTCAGAATTCTTCACAGTAGGTTGAACATAAGCACCCAGACTCTGATCTTCCGATTCAGCCAGTTGAGATAATTTCCTGTGGAGGGAAGAAGATTTAATGTTTTCATGCATGGGTTTTGTTTTAGGAAGGTAGAGTTGTCAGCATTGCAGCAGAGCCGTCTTCACTGCCACCCTGATAAGCAGTTGTTGTTTGCCTTAGACCACCCAGCAGTTGAGAAGGAAAGGCTGTTTCAGAGCAACTGAGGTAGTGACAGATGACTTATGCAAAGTAGAGCAAAAAGTGAGGCTGTTAGCTCTGTGTTGTATCCCTCCCCCCCCATATAGCTTTTTTTTTTTTTTTACCATTTCCCGTGTCCTGTGGTTTTTCATTAGTCCTGGTGGGCTGACTGATTGACTCAAAGCCAGAATGATTGTCAGCTCTCATTGCCATCAGTCAGTTTATATCATCCTCATCCACAAGAGCATGTGAAAATGCAACCCCAGGAGGGTAAGCAGGAGCAAGTGGCACTGAAATGGAGAGGAACAGCGCTCATGCATTCCTGTTAGTGAGCCCCCCACTGCTGCACCCCACTCATTCCCCTCTTTGCCCTCACTTCTGTTTATTTAAAAATATATGCCCCCCCTTTACCTTCCTTATTACTTTGCACTGTAACTCTACAGCACACCTCAGTAAGGAAAGGAGGGGAGAACATTTGAAGAGTTGGGTGGGAGGGAATGTGGCTCATGGAGCTTAGCTCTGCCCCCTTCCCCCATGGTGGCTGTGAAGGAGCATCTAAATGGACACTGTACCTGCCACACAGTTTCCTTTTTACTTCAGGGAAAATAAAAGGTATATTTTCAGCAGAGGAAAGAGGCAGAAGGGGAGGCAAGTGAATTGTGCACAGATTGGACACAATGTTGTCTGGACAGTTCTTGTTACTATGAAAATTTCCTGCTTTTTACGCAGGAAAAAATATCCACGAGTGCAGCAGCCCTGTTGTCAGAAAGGCAGTGCAGAGCTTCAGTTTTCAACTTCATCCCACCTCCATCTCCTAGGCCGTTGCTAGGTTATTTAAAGGGGATCTGTTAGAGGCAGTTTCCAGAGTGGGAAACTCTACAGTCTCTCCTCTCCTTTGTAGCAGTTTTACTACTTCATCTAGCTATTTTCAAGGCCCTGCCCTGATGATGCTGGTGGAGATGTGGAGGGAATCTGTTGGTGAGCATGAGACGTTGAAGTGACTGTATAGCTCAGCATGAAAGTAGGCTTGTAAACATTAGGATTGGTGTTCATATGCAGGAAGGTTCCTGATTTCTGGGTAGAGGCAGTATCCAGAGCCAACAGCCCTGGCCCCGCTCTCACCAGCTCCACAAGCACCTGACAGCCAGCAACAGCAGCAAAGCAGGCTAGCTGGGAGCCACAGGAAGCAACCCAGCAGCCTACAAAGGAGGAGAATTCTCCAGGTAGCACCAGAAGGAAGCAGAGGCCACAGAAGCAGCCATGACACGAACAGTCAGTCATGGGAGAGGGAGGGTGCGAGCCCACATGGGCCAAGCCAGGCTTCCCAAGAACTTACCGTAATTCAGCAGGGGATGTATACTTCTTAGCAGGACCATTCCCGGGGGGGGGGGAGAGACGTGGCACACGATGTCATCGCCAGGAAGTGACGCCGGGTGACGCTCTGGCAATGGGGCTGGAAACTTGATGGTCACTTCCTGGCGACGGCATTGTGCGGCGTGGGTGTTCCAAGGAGGAATGTTCTGGCTGGGGACTGTGTATCCTCGCTGAATTACGGAAAGTACTTGGCAAACCTAGGCCAAGCACATGGCCCTCTGAGGCAAACAGGAGAGGCAGAGGGGTTCTGGAGGATGAGCCATTGGTCCTTGATCGTGTCCTTCATAGAATCATAGAATGTTAGAGTTGGAAGGGACCTCGCAGGTCATCTTGTCCAACCCTGTGCACTCTGCAGGAGCGTAGTGGAAAGATAGCCCCACACACCTACAACATACTCAAAAGATGGTCATCCAGCCTCTGCTTGAAAATGTCCAGGGAAGGAGCATCCACCACCTCCCTTCCTGCAAGCCCAGCACCTTCAAAAAACTTACTAAGGGTAGAAGAGCCAGACCTCTTCTTCAGCTTGCAGGGAGAGAAGGGCAGCTAGAGAGAGAGGGCCAGGGGTGAAGCTGAGCCCCCTCTCACACTTCTGAGGCTTATCCTAGGCCAACGTTAGAAAGAAGGCCGGAGGGAGAACCACTCCCAGGCTCTGACTCACTGATGCGGGAGCCTGACAGGCTGTTTGAGGGATGAAGCATCTTTCCTCTGGGGAAGGGCTAGCCAGTTTTTAGTGTGCAATTCAAAGAACACTTCTGAAACAAGTTGGTTGGCTTTCCTCTCTTCTGGCAGCAGTAGGATTCATGCCAAGCCAGTGATTAATTTCAAGATGCAGTTTATTTTTCTGCTGTGAATAACAGACTCTTCTCTCCTACCTACTGCAGTCCGTCTAATGGTTGAAAACCCCTATGAGACCCGCTCAGACAGCTTCTACTTTGTGGACAACAAGCTCATCATGCACAATAAGGCCGACTATGCGTACAATGGAGGGCAGTAGCTGTTACAACTGCATCCTTCAGACTTTGTGCTACTACTAGCTATTCTGGATGCACAGAAGGAGAGCAGAAGAACCCGGTGCCTGCTCCATTGCCTCTCGTGAAACATCCTGCAAGACAAGATGTGAAATGAAGGGTGACCTGATACGACAGTAAAAGAGCTCTGCTTGCAACTCGGCCCTCCCCAGCAATGTTACTTCCTTGGCCTCTTTGGTTTCCGATGATTCTTTAGTCAGATAACAGGTCAGACCATGAAGTGTTAACTGATGTAGCAGTTCTTGTCACTGGACAGACTTGGCCTGTATGTCTTGTGTATTCTCCCCCTTCTGTCCAGAGACCACTGGGCCAGATTCTGCAGTCTGAGGTTGCTGCCTTTTGCAGGTACTGAGTGAAAGTTAAATAGCAGTCTCCCTTTGAAGGGTCCTGGAAGCTGGTGAATAACTTTGGGGATGCCAATGGTTCAGCCAATAGATGTGATTTTGATTGCCTCACAGTTTTCTTGCCGCGTAGCAATTCTCAAAGGCAGCATTAGGATAGGAACTTAAAATGAGTTACTGCACATTTAAAAGGAGCAGGGCTGCCTCTTCAGCAGTTTCTGGCCTTGTGTGTTCTTAGGGGGCACTCTTTGTGCACCTGCTTGTGAAGAGGGTACCCAGAGCCAGCACATGGTTATGATAGCTGGAGGACCAGACTAAACTGTGGGGGAGCAGATCCCATTCCCTGCTCTGACTTGAAGCTCCCTGGGTGACCTTGGGTCAGTCTCCGTTTCAGCCTAACTTACCTCAGGAGGTTCTTATGAGGATAAAGGGAGTCGGGGTGGGGAAAAGGCCTTTTGTGTCCAGGAAACGGAAGGAGGCAGAGCTAAGCACTGCCACCTCCCCCAGCTTCTTATCCCATAGGACAGTTTTGCCCTTTCCTAGATAGGGTGCGCAAAGTGAGGTGGGGAAGGAATGAGTGTTACCAGGAGGTAGGTTAGGTCTTCCCAAGGCTGTCTCCTTTATCTGCTGAAAACGCAACAGTTCCTGAAAAGGTATTATAATAAATGGTGGTGTTAATCATCCTGTATTTTCCTGGACCAGGGCTTCACCTCATGCCATTATCAGGCTCTAGAGGCTTTCCTAGTATGGTGAGGTGTGGCCCTTGCACTTAGCTGTGAAGTGAAAGCAAAAAATGAAGGGATCTCCCCCCCGCCCCCGCCCCCCCCAAAAAAAAATTCTACCTGTGCTTTCCCTGCTTGGTTGGCTCAATATGGTTTAGGAAATTGATAACTGTCTTACTGTTGAGGACGCAGCTCACCCTGTACACGTGGCTTATAGGCTTTGAGCCAGTTGATAAGTGCCTGGCCCTGGGGGAAAGGGGAGCATGTCTCAGTCTTTCAGACAGGCGTCTACTTCTCTTTATGTGATTACCTCCCACTGTCTTTCTCGTCCCAGTCTTCTCTTCCCTACCTTAGCCCATTCTTGCCTTGGTTCAAAGCAAAGGTGGTATTTCCTGCACCAGAGGAAAAGTTGTGTTGGAGGTTTTTTTTTAAAGGCCCACTGTCAGCTGCTGATTATCCTTTGTGGTGATCTGTGTAAGACAATGTAAGTAAAATCAGATGACCTTAGAAGAATGTTGTGGGCACTCCAGCCTGTCCCTCTGTAGGGAAATTCCCTCATTCCCTGGCACTAAATCCCTACTGGGGTGGTGACAATCCAAAAATGGGACACCAGAGGGCGATGGAGCGGCCACTGAAGGAAGCACAGGATGGCAATCACTTGGTCTCATATTTAAAAGAAGATATTTTGAGCAACCCAGACCTATGAAATAGTGGGGTGTAATAAAGCTGGGCAACTTTCAAATGGGTACCTGAGTTCTTTGCAGGGTAAAAACCTGGATAATGCAGAAGACATTTCATGTACCCCTCTTGTTTCTTCCAAAAAGCACCAGTGCTTCAAAGGATGGATGTCTTGTCTGTCTCTTCCAGCTGCTCAGTTGTCTCCTGAATGATGCTAATTTTGTTGCAGTCTGCCTGCTGTTCTCCACAGAAAGGTGCCTTTTTCTCCCTGCATCCAAGGCCACATAACAGAGGAACGTTAAAGAGCTCCATTCTTATTCCTTAGAAGATGGTCGAAGTCCCTGCATCAGTGTGGTTAAACATCCAGTGCCTTTAAACATCATTCTCTGTGTTACTCAGGCTTGGACATGTAGTGGATCCTGCCTGCTTCCCTGTACCAGGGTGCAGTCAGAAAGGTTATATAGTAATCTGACCCAGGAGTAGGTATAGTCAGCAATAAAGTCTTGTCAGGGAAGTTTATGTCAGTGACTCGCTCCCTGTCTGTACTGTGTCATCTGTTCTCTTGAAAGCTGATGCTCCCCACCCCGAAATCTAGCTGCTCTCTGTGTGCCTTGTGTAAGAATAAGCGACCACCTCAGCAATAAGAAACAGAAGGGCTGTAAGGGAGGAGAATGGCTTGTTAGATGTCAGAACTGGCCCGCTGCTTTACTGGACCAAATGTTCAAAGGGGCAAACGATGCTGGAAGTGACAAACATGCCCAGAAGTGCCACTTGGTGCAGTCTGGGACACTTTCTGAAAAAGGGTTGTCCTCAGTTCATGTGATGTCCTGCTCTTTGCTACTGGTCAGCTTGTGTATTTTTTTTATTTTTGGTCTTTTGTTGCCCTTGATACAAGCTCCCCAGGCCATATTTGTTGGAATCGGTAACATTGTTGTGGAAACTTGTATTCCCTCTGAGAGGGTTGTCATTCTGGTACAGTAACTGCATTCCTGGATTGCTTCCTAAGGAGATAAGAAGTATACATCTGCTATGTTGACCAAGGAGGAAGCAGATGTAATCAGAGCCTCCATCCAAAGAATGAGGCATTTAAGCATATGCTTTCATTAAATGGGCCAATCACTCAAGTAGCTATGAATCCTCCCAAATTTGCCATGTTAAAACTAGCTTAATAATTCCTACACAACAATTGCGTGGGTGACGGAGGGGAGTTGGTTATGGTATCTGGCACCTTAGGCCTGCCTAGTGAATCTGGGCCAAAATGTTAGTCTCCCTGACTTGATTTATAGTCATCACCTTCCATTTGTGTGTGTGTTCCTTCTTATCCCTGTGGAGGACAAAGGGAGAAATGGGGCTTATAGCATTCCTTGGGTGGAATGCAAGTTTGGAACACTTGGAAACAGGGAACAGTAGCAGAAATTGATTGGAGAGGCATTGACTGGTATGTGATAGGGGATTGTGGTGCGAGGGTCATGTTTACCATCAAGTATCTGCCCTGTAGCATCATACTGTTAGGCTGGGTGTTGGTCTCATCATGTTTTTGACAAAGATTGCTGTTTTTGTGTTCTTATTACACTCATGGTTGGATGCCACTCAGCTCTGCATGTCCCAAGTATTGGATGCAGTCCTTGGCATAATAATCAACATCCTTCATCACCACTACAAAATAAAGGACACCTAGTAATAAGGGGACAGCTGTATTCTGTTAGCAGTTCCCGTTGTCAAGCACCAGCAAATGTCATGGTCTGTTGTGTGGACCTCTTCTGTTTTTTATTATGAGTATCTTAAAAGCACATCAGACTCAGGCAAGGTATTAAAGTATTTCTCAGTGCCACTGATTTTTGGGTGCTTGCTTGTGATGACAGTATAAGACTGGTTATACAGTATTATGTGACCAAATTACCAGCAAGGGGTGGGGGACCAGTTGCAGTGCTATCAGAATGGAGCCCCAGCACAACTTTTTGGCTCTGAATTGGACACAGAAACAATTCCCCACTTGTCTTCTTTTGCAGCTAGCTTTTTGTTCTATTGTGGTTTTTGACTGAGCGTGTGTCCATGTCTTGGTCTTTGGTTTTCTCTGTGTCTGTAGCCCAGCCGAGGGCCCTAGGGGTTGTTCCATTTATGTGTAGGAAGAACAGTAGCAAGTCCGGAAGATTTCTCCCAAGTATATTTTTCTGTCAAGGTATTTTTCCACAAAGAACGGCCGAAGTGTCAATGAAACTGTCTGTGATCCCCTTCCCTTCTCCTCTTCCAACTTCTCCCCCCCGTGGTTGACCTTATCATCTTGTTTCTCTCCTGGACCATAGTAAGCTCTAGCTGACTTATTTGTATAAAATGTTATTTTGTCACAAGCAATAGTAATTAAAAAACCCAAAATTTATACTAGATTCTCGTCTTATTCAGTTCATGTTTTTAAGGGCAGTGGTGGAAGATCTACATATTATGATTTTAGAAATCAGAGGATTCTGAAAATGGAGTCATTCAATTCTAGCCTACACATAGATGGGCAATAAGTAGTTTAGATGTTCTACCTAAAAACATATAGTGACTGCTGATAATAGGCTTTCAGTATTACTTTCCTGTTTAAGATTGCACAGGAACAGTTCAGAAATGTTTGATTGCTGAAGCCATGTGGAATGTGGGCCAAGATGTGTCTTCTTCCTACCAGACTGACATGTGGGTGGTCAGGTGAGGGAAAAGCATGCCATTAACTATGCCCAGCAGATTCCAGTTGCCATGGCAGGAGGAGGACCCAAAGATAGCCCTCCATTTGACATACCTAATGCAACTACTTGGTGGTATCAACTGACACAGTTCAGTGAAGTGCCAGCCCTCGGGTGCTTGGTTTTTATTGATTCCTACCTGCTTTCAGCATATTAATATAATTACAAGATGTGAATTTAAAATGTTACTGGAGCAGTGAGCATAGTGGCTCCCACACTACTCTAATAATGTGTGAGTTTGTACAGTCAGAATTGTTTGGAGAAGTCTTTGTCAGATTAGGATCTGGCCTAGTTCATGGATATACAGCGAAATCGGGAGGCTCAGTGTGTGTAACTGACAAATGAAGAGAATGCCAATAACAGTTATTCACATTTTGGAAGGAAAACCTTCATGTCATAATAACAATTTGTAGATGGAACCCATGTAGAGTATTCAGATTTTCAAAACATGAATTAATGCTGACTAACTTGTTGCAGACTGGGTTCTTATGTTTTCCTTCTGAAACATGATTTACACCTAGGATACACATCTCATTGAGTTTAAGTTTAAATATACAAGTCAAGTATTACAAGAGGCATTGACTAAAATAATTTCAAGTATTTTTTTAATTTAAAAACGTGTATGTATTCTGGAACAACTTACAAGTTCATGTCACATTAGATTGGATTTATTAGTGTACCTATCGAAATGCCTGTGTGCACCCACTAATTGATTAATGCCTGTAAGTACATTTTGTGACTTCAAAGCTGCTTGTTTGGCTCATGTTATTGGCTATATAGAGATTGCATTACAAAAGACATAGGGACTTGGTTAGCATTAAAACTGTATTTTAATGATATACAAATAATTCTTACAGTTTTTAAATAATTGATCTTGGCATTCTCTTCATTTGCTAGTCCATGGATAGACAGCCCTCAGCACACATGCCAAATAGCAGCTTGTGAGACCATCTTGCTTGGCATGCAGGGCTGCTTCTCCACCCAAGGGACAGAATTGACCCCCTGAGGAGCTGATGGCATCCCTGGGCCTCAGCTGGCTCCCATTATGACTAGCCAAGTATATTCCTTGTCTCATCTGATATTTGCCTGGACACCAACACCTTCAGTACAGGCTGATGTTGCAGGGGGTTTGGTGACCAGGTAGAAAAGCTTGCCTACCCCCAACTTGGATGGCCTACAAGACCTGGCCTACAAGTAGAGTTGCCAGCCACAGGTTGGGAAATACTTGGTGATATTGGGGGTGGAGCCTGAGGAAAGTGGGGTTTGGGGAGGGGATGGACTTCAGTAGGATGTAATGCCATCTATTCCACCTTCCACAGCAGGCATTTTCTCTAGGCAAACTGATCTCTGTCACCTGAAGATCACTTGCAATCCCAGGAGATCCCCAGCCACCACCTGGCGGTTGGTAAGCCCTGACTTGGATGGCCCAGGCTAGCCTGATCTCATCAGATCTCAGAAACTAAGCAGGTCATCCTTGGTTAGTATTAGGATGAGAGACCACTAAGGAAGTCCAGGTAAAGGCAAACCACTTTTGAACGTCTCTTGCCTTGAAAAACCCATGAGGGGTCTCCGCCATAAGTCAGCTGCGAGTTGACAGCACTTTCCACCACCACTCAAACTGGTATTTCAAAGGAAAGTTAAAACCTGCCTAGCTGGATCATATAAAAGATTCTGCTAGCTCAGCATGTGGTTTCAATTCCAAGCAGTACCCAGACTAGACATATAACATTTCTAGAAATTTTGAAGCCATGGGGGGAAAAAACATGGTTTTCCCTCCCCTTTTTATAATTGAAAGATTGAGGGGTATTAGAAAGATGTGCAGTACTTTTTCTTATCAAGCCTACAATCATTTTAACAACATAATACACATAATTTATAGCTTCACATATAAAATGGTACAATTTGGTATATTTATGGAATTTAGAAGTAAACATGCCTTACTTTCCTACAAGCAAATAGAGGAAATATACTAGTGATTTGAAAGAGAGCTGTAAACTGCTGTACCCTATCCATATGTATCTTAGTTTTTGCCATCTGTGAGGCAGGAAAAAAAGGGAAATTAAAAAGTATAGAACTTGAGGTAAGCAAAATAGTCATTAATTGGACAGAAGCTGCTTCATACAGTCTTAACTGGATATTAAATTTGAGTCTAGTGGCACCTTTAGGATCAACATGAAACCTTACACCCAGAATTAAACTTTGTTGGTCTTAAAGGTTTCGCTGGACTCAAACTTTGTTCTGTTGTTTCAGATCAACACAGCTACCCACCTGAAAATGTATGTATAGTTAAACTTTATAACACTGAACTGCTCAATAGTATTATACATGTTGTGAACAAAATTATTCACATTTAAACCATGAACATATTTGAAAATATGTTGTGTATATCTACAGAATACTCAGGGATAGTACAAAGTATTCTCATTAGATTGGATCTAGACTAAATTTTTCAGTGGCAGAATGTAATTTCCTGCCTGCCCCCTCCTACTGCAGCCCACTGATCGTTATAGTTCACCTGTGGGAAAGAGGACCCTGTGAAACAACGCAAGGGGGAGTCTGCGTCAGGAAGGAGGAACTGGTGGAAACTGCCAAGTCAATCTAGATCCAACCCTTTAATTTGTCTACAAGATAAGGTATAGACGTGAACTAATACTGTATATTGTATCGCATAAAAATCTTGACATTGGACATATTGAATCAATAACATCTTGTCTGAAAAGGTATTTCATTCATTTCAAATTAGAAAATAGTCCAGGCTTTTTTCAGAGCTCCACCAAAAAAGTCCTCTGGAAAAAGAGGGATGGGGACTGAGACAGACAGACTTTTCCTAAATTCTCCCTGGACCTCCATGCTCCCATGTCAAGTGACTGGCTTCTTTTTTCAGCAGCAAATGCTCATCTAAAGCATTTTGTTCCCAAGGATAAGATTTTCACAGACTTTTCCCCCAGAGTTTCCCCAAATTTCCATTCTTTCTGTTGAAAAAAAAAGGGAGTCCTAGAGAGAAAATGGAAAGACACCCCCCCTCAAATCAGACATTCATATATCTAAGCCAGACAAATGCCATTGGAAGGTAGGATGGGTTAGCAACAACCTTGTCTTGTTTCTTGTCCTTAATTATCTAAAGCAGGGGTGTCGAACTCATTTGTTACAAGGGCTGGATCTGACATAAATGGGGCTTTGTGGGGGCCAGGCCATGCCTGTTGTAAAATGTAATGCCGGGTAGCAGAGATAAATTTATAAAAGATACAAGCACAAATATATTTTGTTTCACTTAAAATTCAAATATGCTTCAAACTCTTGAAATATTTTGTTTATTTAACAGTCTTTGATAACTGACACCTCCAAAACCTCCCCCCCTCAACCATGCCTGCCTAAAATTGAAAGGTGGGGGAATAGGGTTTGGCAATGCAATTTTTAAAATAAAACATCAAGAAAAAGCACAAGGATCACAACAGAAACTAGAAATATAAAATGCACTGAGCCTAGGAAGATAACATGCCTGGGCAGTGCAAGCTTCTCCCCTCCCCCCAGGTCTACTCAGAGTGGCAGTGGGTCTCCAGTGTAATGTTCCCCTTTGGCTGTGGGTTCCCAGGTTAGAGTAGTCACTCAGGCACCTGTTCTCAGGTCCATTGAGCAAAAAAAAAAGTTCTTATTCAGCTAACAGTTCAAAGGTGATAAAATACGCATAGATGTTGCTGTATACAGTATGGGGAAATTACAGATAGTTGGATTTTCTGCTTTTACACGGAACCTTCAAAATACGGAAGGACTCAAGGTTTGCAGTAGTCACCTTGTATGTAACTTTTACTGAACTTAAGCTAATACACAAGCCCGCACTCAACGCTGTCTCCAGTGACCATGATCATTTTCAGCACCCCTCAATTCTAGCCCTGATCTATGTGTGCAGTGAAGCGGCCACCACACTCACAGTATGGTTTTGATAGTGCCATAAGAACAACATAAGAACATAAGAGAAGCCAACGTTGAATCAGGCCAATGGCCCATCTAGTCCAACACTCTGTCACACAGTGGCCAAAAATACCAGGTGCCATCAGGAAGTCCAGCAGTGGGGCCAGGACACTAGAAGCCCTCCCACTGCTGCCCCCCCCAAGCACCAAGAATACAGTGCATCACTGCCCCAGACTGAGAGTTCCTATCTATACCTTGCGGTTAATAGCCACTGATGGACTTCTGCTCCATATCCTTATTCTAATTCCAGACTTTTTTTTTTCTGTGCGGATACCTATTCCCTCCAACAGGGGCCTCACTCTCCCCCAACAGCTTTTCCTACATAGTCAGTAGACTTCCTGGGTTTGTAGAAAAATCCAAACAGTGAGGAAATCCCTTCAGGGACGGTTGAATTCCCCCCAAAATGCCTTTTGAAATGGCCTCTGCAGGGACCTGACTCCAGGCATCGACGGTGAGAGATTAGAACGTGGGGGGGAGGGGGAGGAGAGGCTTCTGACTGGCTCTGTCAGTCAAAGGGTGGGGGAAGGGCCCTTTCTTTCCAGGCCTCTTTCGGCCTTGGAGGGGGGAGGGGGAGCCTTGGGGCCAGGCTGAGGGATTCCTAGAGGTTTTGGGGTGGAGTGCAAGGAGGGCAGGATTTGGGGAAGGGAGGGGCCTCAGCTGGGTATCATGCCACAGAATCCACCCTCCAAAGCAGCCATTTTCTCCAGGGAGACAGATCTCTGTTGTTCACAGATCTCTGGAGTTCACTCTCCAGGCCCCACTTGGAGGTTGCCAACCCTAGGCCTGGCAGCAGTATAGGGTTGCCAGGTCCCCCCACGGGCACTGGCAGGGGATGGGGGTAGTGGGGTTGCCAGCTCCAGGTCTGGAAACTCCTGGAGATTTGGGGATGGAGTCTGGGGAGGACAGGGACCTCAGTGGGGTACAATGCCCTAGAGTCCACCCTCCAAAGCATCCATTTTCTCCAGGGGAAGTTATCTCAGTGGTCTGGAGCTGAGCCATAATTCCAGGGGATCCCCAGATCCCACCTGGAGGCTGGCATCCCTAGGCAGCACCCTCTGGGTGACTTGATACCACCTAATTTGCATGACTCAACTTGGCCTGGCTGCTTGCTGCTGTTCAGCAGCCACCCTATGAAAGCCAGCAGTGATGCAGCAGTTAGAGCCTCAGAGTAGGGTCTGCAAGACCCAGGTTCAGATCCCCATATTGCGGTGGAAGCTGACTGGGTGATTTTGGACCAGTCACATACTTTCAGCCTAACCAACCTCACAGGGTTGTTGTGCAGATAAAAAGGAGGTGAGAATAATGTAAGCTGCTTTGGTCCCCACTGTGGAGAAAGACTATAATTTTCCTTGGTAGAAGCTGTGGGGGAGGGGGTGGAGACAAAAGCTGAAGACAGTTAAAGGCAGATAAAGGTTAAGTTGGCTGTTGGGTGGGAAGGAAATAGGGTTGCCAACTCTGGATTGGGAAACTCCTGGACATTTAAGGGGTGGATCCTGGGGATGGTGGGGTTTGAGGAGGGGAGGAACTTCAGACCAGTATAATGCCATAGACTCCACCCTCCAAACCAGCCATTTCCTCCATGAGAACTACCATTGCCAGCCTCTGGGTGAGGGCTGGAGATCACCCAGAATTACAACTGTTGTCCGGGTGACAGAGATCAGTTCCCCTGGATAAAATGGCTGCTTTGGAGAGTTGAGTCTATGGCTCCACCCCCAGAAGGGAGAAAGAGTGTGAGATAGGTAAGGGTAGAGGGGAGGAAGCAAAGGTGTGAGGAATGGGATGACCATCCCGCAAGTTTCTTGCGGGTCTCCACTTGTGTTTATCTAATTCCCTCTTGAAACTGTCCATGCTTGTAGCTGCCACCACCTCCCATGGCAGTGAATTCCATATTTCATGCAAACTGAGAAGAGAGAAAGTAACAAGACTGCTCAGCCTCTCAGGATCACTGGGTGTTCTCTGATTAGTAGACACTTCTCAGGTGACCAATGCTTTTAAACACTGCTGGATTGGGAATTCAATCTAATGCGGTTTGTGTGATGTTTTGCAAATCTGCACAGTTGCTGATTCTCCCTGGCACTTTAGCTGTTTTTCTTTTATGTATTAACCAGAACCTCTCCAGCCCTGATTATGATACTGGAGAAACCTTCTCTCTTTCTGGAATAAGCTATGTATGCTAGATCCCCCTAATTCTGCCTCATTTTTCCTAGCACTCTTTGGTGTTGTGACCTTTTGCACATATCCAGAACTCATACACTAGCAGACCAGAAAAGCACTAGGGCTCAGCTGCTGGACTTTGCTCTCTCCCTGGCAACTAACAACCACTTTGAACAAAAGGGATTTGTCCTGCTTCTGGAAGATCTCTACATTAGGGCTTTGATGAGGTTAGGAGCAGGGCTTCCAGACAGATTTTAAACCCCAGTGCCTCCCCCCCCCAAAAAAAAAAAAAAAAAAAAAGCACAAACGATCAAGCTCTGTCTAGGAGCTTTGCAGCATGTGTGGGCTGTCATATTTACAAACTCCCAAGGAATCAATCCAGCCGACAGAGATCAGCCCCCCAAGAGAAAATGGCTGCTTTGGAAAGTCAGCTCTATGGCTCTAGACTCCCATTAAGTCCCCCCTCCCCAAACCCAGCCTTCCTCAGGCTCCACCCCCGACCTTTCCAGGTATTTCCCAACCCGGAGCTGGCAACCCTTATCCCCCACCCCCGCCACAGCGTGGTTTTCATGGCGGGAAAACTGCGCGGGGGGGGGGGCAGGACCCCTCTCCCGTAACGCTTTTGGGCTCTCCTGCTGAATGGGCGCAGGGAACCCGAATTGGGCCTGGGGTTCCCCGACAAAACGCTTTAAAAACAAAAAGGCAGAGTTTGGCCCTCGTCAGTTTCATGGCTGAATGGAGATTTGAACCTCCGTCCTGCTCTCTGCACCGTGCAGTGTGTAAAATCTGGAACAGCTAGATTCGAGTCCAGTAGCACCTGTGTAAATTTTCTTTTTTAACAATAATTAATCGTCATAGCCTAAACTAAAGTAGACCTGAAGTTTTTTGCGCTTGAGGAAAGAAATGGCCGTGAGGGGGCGGGGAAGTCAGCGGCTTATTAATAGTAATGAGGAGGCAGGCCGCGGCAGGCGAGGCTGACAGACAGGCTGCATTGCTTCCCCGGTATGGCGGCCGCTTCTCTCTTGGCGTCGCGGTGGGGCTCTGTTGGAAGAGGCAAGTCGGGGGGGGGGAACCTCGCTCCCTCTCCGGCGCTGTCTCTTGGTATGCGCCAGTAGTCCCCCGGGGTTCGTAGAATGGCCTGGCGCGTACCAAGATGGTAAAGCGGGGTGAGCTTGGATTGTGAGGGAAGTTTGGGCGGGTGGTCCGTGGAGGTTGCAAGGAAAAACTCTTTTCATGAGAGGGAACAGGGAGAAGAGAGTTTGAACCCGTGAAGGGCGCTTAGTGGTGCGGTAGGGTATTCTGTTGTGTAAACTTGGCCTATGGAGAATGGCAGCACAGGGAGCATGGGGACCTTGGCCTGGGGAAGATGACTTTGGGATTCCAGCCTCCAGGTGGGACCTGGGGATCCACAGGAATTACGGCTCATATCCAGATGACAGAGATCGGCTTCCATGGAGAAAACGGATCCTTTGAAGGGTGGACTCTATATGGCATCACACCCTATTGAGTTCCCTGTCCCCCCCCAGGCTTCACTCCCAAATCTCCAGGAGTTTCCCAGCTTGGATCTGGCAACCCCATACCCCCGGCACCTGCTGGTGGCTAGAGGGGACCTGGCAAACTTAGCTCAGATGTTAACACATCAAATACTTTGCTAGGTGCTGTACAATTAAGAACAACAAAGCAATTTGATAGGACAGGACCACCAGAGGGAGGGGGAAGGGGTGAATTGGTGGGCAGGAGAGCTGGGCAAAGCTTAATTCGAACTCTGGCTTGGCATTTAGACTACAGCCTGGAACATGTGGTGCTGATTAAACATCTATTTACCTCCATGTGCAGGGGCTGTATACCTCTGGATATCAGATACTGGAGACAACTGTGGTTTGCTGGAAGAGGTCAATGGGCCAACTTTATAGCAACGACAGCTTCTACCATTTCCCCCTGAAACAGATACAGTTGGTCTTCCGGCTAGAGTCAATGCACCTCAGAGATTAGAAAAAAAGAACTTCCAGATTGGGGCTTATAGATAACAGAGTGCCAGTGACACTTTTTTTAGCAATCCACTGTGGCAAAGCTGGTATTTGAGTTACCTATAAGGATAGGATGATCCTAGAAGCACAGGTCAAGTTTCCTGTATGATATTGCAGAGGGATATTGCAGAGGGATCTTGCAGCCCACCCCTTGAGTCATACAGCACAGAATATCTTGGGACATCTCTGGATAAAGCACTTTGGGGGGATGTTCACTCTTGATCAGAAGGAGGTGATACATTTAGAGGAAAAGTGCAAGAAGGACCAGAGGAGATGGTAATGGGCAGGGGTTGCTTGGCCTGAGAGGGAGGCTAGGTAATGTAGTAGTAGTTTGGTTACGCTCAGGTCCTGTGGTGTTCAGTTTTGGCTAGATTGGCCAGGAAGTAAGAAAGCAAGCCTCACTTTGTCTTTGCCCCAGATGTTTATGGGAGAGGTGGGATCTTTGAGAGGGACACAAGGTGCTATTCACCTTTCTTCTCTGTTGGCAAGGAACTTTTGGGTGTGGGTTACTCTCTGTCAGTTTGCAAATCCTCTCCAAACAATTGACATGATTGTAAAACAGAAGGGATCTTTTCAGGCAACTCAGCTCTTGCCCCTGCTATAAAGCAAAGTGATATTGCTGCAGTGGATACTGTAAAGAGGGGTGTGTGTGTGTGACAAAGCTGAACATTCTGGGAGTGAGTTTGGTTAAGTATTTGCTACATGCTGTTTGGGCAGCTGCAGTAGATGTGCCAATGGCTACTTATCTTCTCTTGTCTCTGTCTTTGGTTGAATGCTCGGGACTTTAACCTTGTCCTCTTGATGGAAGGAACTGAAAGGTTCAGAATGGGAAATTCTTCCTATAGTTCAGGAGCTGGTGCTTGCAGGAAACTTGCAAAAAAACCCTCCAGTTTCAATAGAGGATTTTTTTGGTCTCATCCCACCGGGATTTCCTTTTGCAGCTCGAACTTTCCAATGTGTGCAACATTTGCACACTATATACCAGACAGTAGAATTGCCAGAGACTCACCAGATGCTCCGCCAGACATGCCAGGACTTTGCTGAAAAAGAGCTGGCTCCTATTGCTGCTGAGCTGGACAAGGAGCACCGCTTTCCTACTGATCAGGTACCAAACACTTGCTGCATCTTTATGTAGCATGTTGCTTTACTTTATGTAGCACCCTGGATGCCTCTGAAGGACCTCTTGCAACCAAGCAGGTCCATCAAATAGAGAAGTGGGTGTCTCAAGACTGAGCCAAATGTCCCAGTTGTCTTTAATATTATATTTGTCAGGATCTGGATCTTAACACTGCCCAAATCAAGGAAAACATTTTTCATATTCATACTTATGTCTCTATCAAAGATAAAGGTGTGTTTACTCTTATTTATTATTTATTTACATTATTTCTAGCTTGATTTTCTTCCAAAGAACTCAGGGCAGCTTTTAGAAACCCAGCATTCTACACTCAAGACTAGACTACTTCAATGCATTCTATGTAGGTCTCCCATATAGTCAACCTTGAAGACTCCAGTTGGTGCAAAACACTACTCTTCAGTTATTATCAGGAGCTAAGCAGAACTTGCATATGACTCCCATTTTGTAGATACTCCATTGGCTACCTGTCAGTTACTGGGTTCAAGTCAAGGTATTGACTGTCACATACAGAACCCTTCATGGGCCTGGTTCCTGATATCTGTGGAACCACTTTTCACTATATGCTCCACCATGACAGCTTTGCTGCTGTCCATACACACTCCTTCTCTATCATTGCCCCTACCTTGAGGTTCCCAGGAAGCTTAATTCTGTCATATTCTGAGCTTTTCTGTGTGTGGAATTACAGCCTGCATCCAGTCATGACTTTAACACAAATAACAGATTGTGCTTCACTTTAATTGTGATTTATAGAATGCTGCCTTGCACAAAGGCTCAATAAATTGAATTTTAAAGTCAACAAATAATAGATTTTAAAGTCAGCAGTGACTAATAAATTTTGAAGTCAACAAAAAATAAATTGTGCTGCTTACGGTGGTTTTTATTACTGCAGTATGTGTAGTACTGCAATTGAGCAACTTGCTGTGGTTCTCCTGAGGAAATAAACTATTACTCGAGCTGGAGAGTCATTTGAATTCTGCCGATTCCATCCACATTTCTTTAATGTTGTTTTTAATCTGAACATTGTTGCCACTTCAGTCTAGTTTTGTTTAGTTTATTATTATTACAGTCTTAAGACCATCATACAGAGTAAGCATAACATGTGAGGGAGAGGAAAAAAACAACATAATATACAAAAATAGAAATCTGAATTTAAGAACTTCTAAAATGCGATTCCTGCAATCTAAGAATTAATGCACAAAACTCAGCAACTGAGTGTGTACTCTCTGTATTCTTATCGATAGGAGCCAGTGAAGCCTTGCTTTGTTTGTATTAATGTGCCCAGGTGTCCTATCAACTAATGGGGTAATAATTTTAAGATGAGCCTCCCTGTAAAATGGACAGCTGAAGAAGGCCACTTCAGTCTCTCCTCCCTTAATGAGCTTTGCCACCTGTTTTCTCTATCCAGATAAAGAAAATGGGAGGTCTTGGACTACTAGCTATGGATGTGCCAGAGAAATACTTGGGAGCAGGACTTGATTACCTCGCATATTCCATTGCCACGGAAGAGATCAGTCGGGGCTGCGCATCTACAGGTGTCATCATGAGTGTCAATAACGTAAGATGTCTTTCTGCTGTGTGAGACACTCTGGGGTTCTTCCTCTAGGCCTGGGGATTGAAGCTGCTGCTTTACTTTGAAAGGGGCAGATATCTATTGTGATGTAGGAGACTGGATTGTGTGACACTCTTGTTGATGGTGGCTTATAATCTGAAGGTTAATTGAAGATTATATTCCTTTTATTTGTCTTAAGTCCCTCTATTTAGGACCGATTCTGAAGTTTGGGTCTGAAGACCAGAAACAAAAGTGGATCACTCCATTCACCAGTGGGGACAAAGTGGGTTGTTTTGCCCTCAGTGAACCAGGTAACTTGGACATTCAGATTCTTCACTGGATTATGACTTTACTCTGGGCCAGAAAGGTTTGTGGGCTTTGCTCATGGGGGATAATGGATCTTGAGAGGTCAGAGAACTGCAGATGAAAGGGGTGGATGCGGACTGGGGTGTTAACAATAGACAGGGCTGTATTTATTGTTGCTAAAGAACAAAACATAACTGCATCAAGGTAATTTTTGTTCTATCACCTTCCTGTGCTCAGTCTGATTATTTCCACTTTGCATAATTTATTCTGGTTTCCCTAGTCAAAGGAAAGAACAAGGTGGTATTTAGGGCACAAACTCTAATTCAGCCATCTCTCGTGCCTGAGATTAGCGGATATTACCTGCAGTAACATTGCAGACATAAAGGCTAGGATCTTGTGTTATTTTTATGAAAACCGAACTTCTCATGATGCTAAATTGTATACTGAGTCCCTTGTTCTGCTCATTTTCTGTGTCCATGTAGAATATATCCAACCCTGACTGTAAGCTCTCTTAAAAACTTCAGACCAACACGGCTGACCAACTGAAGCTCTCTAAGATTTAGCCATGTTTCTTCAGTGTCCTTTTAACTCAGGCCGGACAATTGACTATTAGAATCAGGCAGGCAAAACACTCAGTACAGGAGTTATCATGATTTACCAAGGCTTTTCAGAGCAGGCTAAGCCTGTTAGGGGACAATCATTGGGGTGCAGGATAGTAGTAGCAGTGCGGGGGGACCAGCAACGGAAACTGCTTGCGAGTTAGTGGTGATGAGCAGTGAGAAAAGACAGAAGGCCGACAGTAGAGGCCCAGTCTGGCCAGCGCACCTATTTGGTGAAGAAAAAATGCTCTCTGAGCCTTGTGCAAGCTTTCGTACTATGATCAGGTAGCTGCCTAAAAGTGAGTGTGCCAGGTTTCCTAATGGCATTAAACACATGGCCCTTATAAGTTAAGCACTTGCTACAATCATTTGTTGTCAGTGGAAGAACTAAGGGCAGCTGTGGGGGGATGGTCTTGAGGTGGGGGCATTGCAGCCCCTGGCTAGCACAAGAGCAAGGTCTGGCATGTTTGTTTTTTGTCTTGCATGGTGCCTCGCCAAGGAAATGGCAGTGATGCAGGAGCTGCTTCAACAGTGGCCCGGCTCGTTGGCAACGAGTGGGTCTTAAACGGCACCAAAGCCTGGATCACCAATGCTTGGGAAGCCAGCGCAGCTGTGGTGTTTGCCACCACAGACAAATCCCTGAAACACAAGGTATGCACTCCAAATGGGTATTTGCTTGGCAGGAGCACGCCAGAGCTTCACAGTCACACGTGGGAGTTCAGAACAGAGAGGCTGGCTCTTGGGGGCTTGAGAGGAGTCTGGGAAACACTGCCCGCACTACAGTAAATCTGCTCTCATTTCCTCTCTGCTTGGTTCCTTCACTGCTCTGCCAGGGGAGGTGGGTGGCATGAGGTGAGTGGTGGGACAAGCTTGCTTTTGTGCACCTTTCTGTCCCTTTGAGCAACCTGCACAACCAGCAAGCTAGCTTGTGTATATTGCATGGTGCTCTGAACTATACTGAAAGTTGTTGCTTTTTTCAGGGTATTAGTGCCTTCCTTGTTCCAATGCCAACCCCAGGCTTGTCTCTGGGCAAGAAAGAAGACAAACTAGGAATCAGAGCATCATCCACTGCCAACCTCATCTTTGAGGACTGTTGTATTCCCAAGGACAACTTGCTGGGGGAGCAGGGAATGGGCTTCAAAATTGCCATGGTGAGTGAACTGAGAATCATAGAATCACCAAGTTGGAAGGGGGCATACAGGCCACCTTGTCCAAGCCTACAGTATCCCTGACAAGTGTTTGTCCAGCCACTGCTTAAAGACGGCCAGTGAGGGGGAGTTCACCACCTCCTAGGCAGTTGATTCCACTGTTGCACGACTCTTACTGTAAGAGTGCAACCTCTTTTGAGAAGTACATCATGCAAACCCTTCCATAATGATTTGGGAACGAGAGATCAGACAATTTATATCAAGGGATAAGGGAGTACTGTTGACAAGCACCATGCCTTCTTGATTATTGGCACACAGGGTTGGCCTGTCTTTCTAGCCACCCAAGGGATAATACAGGCCTATTAGCTGAAAGCTGTGATGGAACACCTGTTCAAACGGTATGAAGAGGTCTTTGAATATTTATTATTTATTTGTTTCTTTTATACCTCCCTTTTCCTCCCAATGGGGACCCAAAATGGCTCACATTTTTCTCTTTACTTCCATTTTATCCCCACAACAACCCTGTGAGGTAGGTTAGGCTGAGAGTATGTGACTGACCCAAGGTCACCCGGTAAGCTTCCATGATAGAGTTGGGATTAGAACCTGGGTCTTCCAGATCCTAATAAGACACTCTGACCACTACACCACTCTGACTCTCTTTTGAATATCAGGTTTACTATAGCTACCCTCTCTCTGGCAGAATGGAGGCTTTAGGCATTCCTCCAAAGATCTTAGTGTTGACAAGGTGCTCAGTGGGACTTAGTGGGTGGAGAGTGTGTGCTTATGGAGTGTGTGCTTGTGGAGGTGGGGCATGTGTGAGTTTGGAGGAAACTGCTGTTGGGTTTTTGTAGAGGTGGGAGACAGACAGGAAGCGGGGTGAGAAATGAGAAATCCCCTTTAGTGTCCATTTCCAGAGATGTTTGGCTGCTTTATCCATTGGGTTACCCAGACATAGCCTGCTGCAAAGCAGTTACTCCTGTATCTTTCAAACATTTCAAAACGAGAATACAACCCCTTTTGAGAAGTACATCATGCAAACCCTTCCATAATGATTTGGGAATGCGAGATCAGACAAACCAGGTAGAGAAATGCAAGGAGCTCTTGACTGAGGCTGCAGGGCTATGATGTACCACTGTGTCCTCCTGAGAGAAGCTAAGAATGGAAGAAGCCCTATCAGTGTCTGGTTTGGAGATCCAAAGGTTGGGGTCATGAACATGCATACGAAGCTGCCTTGTAAGTAGCCTCGCTATTTGCCTGCCTGCCATGGGTAAGCCCCAGTCCCCCACCTGTGGGAAAGTGCAGAGTGGGAGAAAAAATGGCCTCCATAGTAACACTCTAGAAACTACCTTGTCTCTATGGTCTTTACCATTTAGAAGGAAATCCTAGAGTGTCCTGTCACATCCCACTGAAACTCCACACTCTAGTGGCAATGCCCTTAAAATTTCTCAGTATTTGCCATGGCAGTGTTGGCAACCCTAGTTGTGAGGAGTCAGACTAATCATCAGCCACATCAGTTAGTATGGTCAACATAAGTAGCACGAATCTGTCCTGCATTTCAACACTTCCATCAAGATTGATTAGGGAGCAGGGCACCCCAGGTATACTAGTAATTGTTTGTATTGACTAGCAATTTTGGATTCCCTGAGAAGTTTACATTCCCATATGTTTTGGAACAAGTGGGGGTTGGGAGAACCTTGAAAGGTAATTCTTTCCCTCTTCTCCCCATTCCTCCCCTACCATCTATTTTTCAGCAAACCTTGGACAATGGCAGGATTGGAATTGCCTCACAGGCCCTGGGAGTAGCCCAGGCAGCTCTAGACTGTGCTGTGGATTATGCTGAGAAGAGGATGGCTTTTGGTGCTCCCATCACTAAGTTGCAGGCCATTCAGGTACTGTTGCCAGGTGTCTTGGGAGCCCCCTTGAATATTGAAATATGTAAAATTTCTTTTTGGGGGAGGAGGTAAAAGGTTGTGGGGGAGTGTGTGTGGTGGTATTTTTTAAGTCACACTTCTCAAAGGCCAGTTGGATTATGAGGGGTCAGTACTGGAATTGGTTTACAAATTGCAGTGTGGTTCTTGGGGCCTTGTTATAGCCTACTGGGCAGGGAGCAGAGGCATAAGAACATAAGAGAAGCCAATGTTTGATCAGGCCAATGGCCCATCCAGTCCAACACACTGTCACACAGTGAAACAACGGCTGAGGGGTGACATGATCGAGGTTTATAAGATTATGAATGGGATTGAGCAGGTTAAGAAAGAAGTACTTTTCTCCCTTTCTCACAATACAAGAACTCGTGGGTGCTCCATGAAATTGCTGAGCAGTCGGGTTAGAACAGATAAAAGGAAATACTTCTTCACCCAAAGAGTGATTAACATATGGAATTCACTGCCACAGGAGGTGGTGGCAGCTACAAGCATGGACAGTTTCAAGGGGGAATTAGATAAACATATGGAGCAGAAGTCCATCAGTGGCTATTGGCCATAGGGTATAGATGGGAACTCTCAGTCTGGGGCAGGTGATGCACTCTGTTCTTGGTGCTGGAGGGGGCAGCAGTGGGAGGGCTTCTAGTGTCCTGGTCCCACTCCTGGACCTCCTGATGGCACGTGGTATATTTTGGCCGCTGTGTGACAGAGTGTTGGACTAGATGGGCCATTGGCCTGATTCAACATTGGCTTCTCTTATGTTCTTATGTAGTGGCCAAAAATACCAGGTGCCATCAGGAGGACCAGCAGTGGGGCCAGGATACTAGAAGCCCTCCTACTGTTGACCCCCTCAAGCACCAAGAATACAGAGCATCACTTGCCCCAGCCTGAGAGTTCCTATCTATACCTTGTGGCTAATAGCCACTGATGGACCTCTGCTTCATATGCTTATCTAATTCCCTCTTGAAGCTGTTCATGCTTGTAGCCGCCACCACCACCTCTGGCAGTGAATTCCATGTGTTAATCACTCCTTGGATGAAGAAGTACTTCCTTTTATCTGTTCTAACCTGACTGCTCAGCAATTTCATTGAGTGCCCATGAGTTCTTGTATTGTGAGAATTAGAGCAGACAGTTCGGTACCCAAATCAGACAATCCAAAAGGTGACTCATGTCCTCCCATTAGTGAACATAGCCTGTAGTCCTCTGGGAAGCTGAGCTGCACAAGAGCTTGAAGGAGGCAAGGGCATGAGGGGAGCAACCATTCAGTAAAGTTTTCCAAGGACTTCCTGATGGATTGTGCTCCCTAGGGCAGGTGTGCTGTTTTCCATTGACTCGTTACCCCACCCTTTAACCTGACCTAGCTGTGTTAGTTGGGCTGCCTTAGAATCTGCATTTTGTTCTGTATTATGGTCCCATGAACATGGGGTTGAATCTAGTACAAGCATAAATGTAAGAAAAAGACCGCAGTAGCCACTTGCATCAAGTCACTTATTGTATCTGTATTTGCATTTCTACGTGCATAAGATCTTGTGCAACCAATTTCTGGGCCCTGTAATATATAGGGAGGAAGGTGCTAGGTGTGGCACACAATCTTGCACAAACAGAGCAGCATCAAGTTTACATTTCTGCTTGTGCATCAGTCTATCCAAGTCAGTGTTCTAGTGTGTGTGTAAAAAGAAACCAAAACGCTGGAGGACAGTTGTAATTCAGACATCTGTACATCTGCAGTTCAAGTTGGCTGACATGGCCCTGGCGCTTGAGAGTGCTCGTCTGCTGACCTGGAGAGCAGCTATGTTGAAGGACAATGGGAAGCCCTACACCAAGGTAATGTATTTTGTGTGTGTGTGTGGGGGGGTGTTCTTTCAGGCATCCTAAAAAAGCAATGTAAAGGGCAAGCTGCTTACTGGATTTTGGGCCTCCACTCCTGCAAAGCCCAGGGAAATGGGGATAGCTTCTAGGGCAATAGGCCTTCCCCCATTCCACAGCACAGCTGCCCCAACTATTCCTTTTTCAACAGGAAGCTGCAATGGCCAAGCTGGCTGCTTCTGAGGCTGCAACTGCTATTTCCCATCAGGTAAGCAGCTCTGTTCTTGCAATGACTAAGGACCTGGGGGGGGGAGGCTTGCCCTCTTGCAGATGTCCTATTGGTTTGTGAGGGCCAAACAGAACCCTCAGCAAAAGCTTTGGAGTGTTTTCATTGTCCTGACCAGAAAACAACACAGCAGCTACACTGTGTGGGAGTGATTTACATGACTATTTCAAACTTACAGACCTGGTGGGAGTCAGGTTGGGTCCCCTGGAAACTGTTTCCCAGCTTGTGCAGTCTGTACTTTCCCTTTTTGCCCAACCCCAGGCTCATCTTGGTGACGATTAAATGCTTTGCTTTCAGGCTATCCAGATTCTGGGAGGGATGGGCTACGTGACGGAAATGCCAGCAGAACGGCACTATCGTGATGCTCGAATCACTGAGATCTACGAGGGAACCAGTGAGATACAGAGGCTGGTGATTGCAGGGCAGCTGCTGAAGGCGTACCGAGGTTGAAGGCTGGGGTAGGGGGAGACTTGCATTTAAGTGCCTCTTGGTAGTAGACTGTGCCTTGGGCAAAAAGCGCTTGTCAGCTGGGTGCCAGGGGCCAAGCCCTCTCCTTTGGCCATTGACCTTTTATGGGACTATGCAAAACCTGATCAGCCCAACTGCTTGGGAAATGTTGATTGTTCTGAAATGGTAGGACATTAACACCTGTTAGGCTAACAGTAGCTTATCAGAGCACATGAGCCTTTTGAGAGAGGGCCCAGAGTTCATTGGGTGAGTCTGTTTGGCTTGATGTCCAAGGTGCCTTTTTACAGAAATTGCACAGTGTATACTGGGATGGCAGCTTTGTGCTGCAGGAGAACCAATCTTCATATCTCTTGGGAAAATCAGGAAAAGTGACTTGCTCATGTGAGATGATGGTCTGACTCTCCTTGCACTATACCTTCAAGATGTATTGAATGAACTTCTGATTATTTAACTGACTTCTTTGTGAAGTATCTAAGTTACTTCAGCTGCTTGAGGGAGGCGGCGGAGTTGCAACTTGCAGAGCAAGGGAAGGAAAACCATAATCCGTACTGTCTTTTCATTAGTTTATTTCTGGAATGAAAGGGTGGACAGGATGGGGGTACTGATACTTCCTTCAGGCACCAAAGAGCTCCTTCACTACCACAACAACCAGAGCCTGGGTACTGAGAGTGAGGCTGCACAATGGGGCAGCTGTAGTATTTAGCCTCTACCCCTCTGCTGTAGCCAGTTCATTGGATTATACAATATGCTTAAACTGCAAGCTGAGATTGGTTTAACAATGGGTGGCAGCATTGACACCAGAGCAGCAACAATTTGCTGTCAGCTAATGGTTCCAAGCTCAGAATACTTACTTTGGCTGCTAGAATGAGGATTGATTTAGTTTTCCACAGAGCAATGAACATATCTTGAAATTAGGTTTCAAGGGGATTGTTGGATTGGCAAAAGTAACAATGGGACCATAAGAGTGGCAGAATGCGCACACACACAGCATGTGTGGGTCGTAATCATCTCTGGAGCAGTTCAGGCAAAGCTCTTTGGGTCAGTGGCTGAGCTTTGGCATCAACAATGGCATTAGCCTTCAGCTTCTCAAGAAAAGAGAGGTAAGCCCCTCCAGCACCCTCCTTTCTGTAAACGTCAAGAAATCCCACCATTGCCCTCAGGGATTGAGAGTTTTCTATAGGGAAAAGTAATAATTGCAACTGAATATATGACACATATAGCTTATTCACCAGTTGTAGCCATCAACCATGGTAGCCAAGTGACACTTTACACAGGCAGAGGCAAATGACGGGGTAATCGAGGCAGGAGAAGCTTGTTGTCTTTGTACCCTGCTTGTAAGCTTCCCTGAGACAGATGCCTGGGGGCAACTGGAAACCAAATGCAAGAATAGATGGGCTTCCAAGTCTGTTCCAGCAAAGCCTGTGCTTTGGGGGGTGGGGAGAAGAGACAATGCTTTACCTGCACTGGCAACAAAAAATTACATACCAAGAGTGGATCAAATTATCACAATATTATCTTTTTCCAATAAAAATATTCTCCCTCCACCTCTTTAAAAGAACTGCTATCTGTCTCAGTAACTGTTCTTCATGTCCCTGCCCAAACTTAGAAAAACTTTCTATAGCCCTTGCTTCCTAGATTATGCAAGGACAATAGGCTCACTGACACCATGAAATGTGGCTTCTAGCAGAGGCTAATACTTTTAATTTTTAAAAAGAAGGCAGTTCAAGGCCTTGCAGGAGAAGATAATGGCGTACTGGGCAATCGGGGTGTCTTAGACTAACATGAGTCAAGACCTCACATATGAGCACCAGTCCCTGTTCCACTATGCCCACAAAATTCCTACTGCTACCCTAAAAACTCATTCATCCTTCCCATACCGTTATTTTGTGACTGGATGGAGCACCTCGGTGAAAAGGGTGGCTAGCCTTCCATTAAACAGTTCCTCAAAGAAAAGTGTCAAACCATCATTTTTACAGTTAGTGACCAATATAATTTAGCTTGGGGCAAGCCTGGTGGAAATGAGTTTTGATAAGTCTCTAGAGCCTTTCCCCCCCTCAGTATCGCTTCTCTCAGTATCAGCAAAGAGGTAGGCAAGCTACACATTATGGCTAAATCTGCCAATATAACAATCCGGTTAGCCCAATTTATTTCCAAAAGTTTTGATTTCTGGCACCTTAACACAACTACATACAGTTAAAGCACATCAAGAAAAGGGAGAAAATATCCTCTAAGGCAATGGATAACCTGCACCATACACCAGTTAGTGGTGCTTTTGATGCAGCTAGCAGATAAGAGCTTCATGGTAGCAATAACAGGAAAGATGTCAAAGCTACACAGTGCTGTCTGCATGTGTGTTAAGGTAGGAGCAGCAATATGAAAGGGCAATCACCTTACAACAGGCTAAAAATGTGAATGTCTTCCAGCCATTCCTGCTGCAGCCAAATGGTTTAAAACAGATGACTCCCCCCCCATTTTTATTACAGCCCATTTTAACAGTTGCACATACAGACCTCATAAAGGAGATGGCCAGTGGGAAAAGACAAAAAGCTCAATGAAGAATGGAACTGCTCAGTGAATGGTGGGTTAACACTACACTATAGGGATCTCAGTGACCCACGCTGCACTGACTGGGGATGGAGCGTGGACAGCAGGTTCAATTGTGATACAACAGTGGATTCAAAGGTGTTAAGCATGACTTCAGGTCTCCTTCACAAGTGGCAGCACCTCCACAGCTAACAAAGGTGTTAGAAAAAATGTTTATAGAACATGGTGACAGCTGCTGTAGTGAATGACAGACCTGGAACAAGAAATTCCCTGATGCAACAGTCTTTGGGAAACTACAATCAACTACAGGTTTTCCTGTGCACTAGAGGGGTAATAATAAATCTAACTTGTGGATGTAAACATTACTGAAACCAAAGTATTGAATATGCTGAATTGCTCTATAAGTGCTTACTATTCACCAAATAAAACAGCTTCTCACCAACAACTGAACCACCCAACAGTCACACAAATCCAGCAACAGACCTTGATGCCAACTTTGTCTCCATATATACTTGGGTTATGGGACTAAGTAACATCAGCTACACCATCTTGGACTCATCAACTTGAACATCATTCAGTTTAATATAGGCCACGCTTTGCTAACAGTGTACTCCTTTCTGCATTGGACAAACATGTCTGTCTCTGAGTGAGAGAATAAATGAACACAAATTGGCCATAAGGAACCACAACATCCAGAAACCAGTGGGAGAGCATTTTAATCTCCTTAGACATATTATTACAGACCTGAAAAACAAACTTGCACTTACCTGTAACAACTGTTTGTCAAGTATTTATTTATTTATTTACTGGATTTATAGCCTCCCCTCCCCTGTACAACAAGGCTCAGAACAGATAACAGCATAGCCATAAATTAAATTATTAAAATCAGCTCTCAACAGTACTATTACAGTCAAATATGATCTTCTGTATGAATATCTTCTGTGCAGGCACACATGGAAACTGTGCATGAGCAAGCCTGCCATCAGAGGTTTTACAGCTAAAAGCCTCCAGGGGGCACTGCATGCTGGAGCCAGAAACCTGTTCCCGCCCAGGGACCATGTGTTCCTGCACAGCAGCGCCCCCACCCTCAGTACCCCTAGTACTGCCGAAGCTGGAGCATACAGCAGGGCAGGAGGGAGGGAATGTGTGCCTGCACAGAAGATACTTGATGAACAGTAGTTATAGGTAAGTGCAACTTTGTTTTCATCATCAATCTTCTGTGCAGTCCCACATGGGGATTCTAGCAAGCTACTTACCATGCAGTGGGGCATGCTCTCCTCACTTGAACAGCGAGTGTAGTTCTGCCTTTCCCACCTGAGCTTCTTATCTTGTCTGCAGATCCAATGCATAGTGGTGTATGAATGGGTCTGCTAATGACCTAGTAGCAGCCTGGCATATCTCTTGTCAGTGATACTCTATCGAAGAAGGCTGCAGAAGAAGCTATAGCTCTGGCAGTGTGGGCATGAAATTCAGGGGGCATGGCAACCCAGCTAAACCATAGCATTCTCTAGTGATAGAGACAATCTCTTAATTAGGCCCAGTAAAGCATACAAACAATGCTCTATCCCTGCAGAACTCCAAAGTTATTTTAAGGTAACACTGTAACACCCTTCTGACAGTTAAGGAGTGCAATAAACACTCATTTTCAGAGCTTGGTGTAGGAAAGAAGACAGGCAAAATAATATCCTGGGATAAGTGAAATCTGGAGACTACTTTAGGGAGAAACCTAAGACTGGGTCAAAGGATTACCCTCTTGGGAAAAAATCTTCAAAAAAGGGGGTTCTGCCTGCAGAGCTGCTAACTCACTCTCCTAGCTGATGTAACAGCCACTAAAAGACACTTTCATAGAGAGTTCAACCAAGGAACATGTCACAAGAGGCTCAAAATGCTTATGTATCAATTGTGTTAAATAAAGTGAAAGAGACCGAGGAACCAATGGGTCCCAAGATGGGCAAATATTATATAATCCCTTAAGAAATCTCTTGGACAAGTGATGGGAGAAAACTGATCCGTCATCAACTCCCTTGTATTAACAAGATGGCAGTCAGGTGGACCTTTAAAGAAGAAAAGGCTATAACTTTCTCAGGTACAATAAATATTCAAATATGACTTGCAACAGAACAGTTCCCAGAGACATTTCCCTATCACCACACCAGAGAGAAAACTGCCTCCATTTATACAAACAGGACTTTCTAGTATTGGGTTTATGTGAATTCAGGAGTCAGCCATTAACTTCCTGGGAAAATATTAAATCTCTGTTCCAAGCTTCCACACCATCAGGATGAGATGATTTAGATTGTGGTGGAACATTTGGTTGATATTGATTAAGCCTGACTGTTTGGGCAAGGGTACTGCCCCTGTGAAATCTCCGTAAGGATCAGGAAACAGATTCAACGAGGCCAAAATGGGGCCACCAAAATCATATTCCATCTTTCTCTCCTGGCCTTTTCTCTATCACCCTGATAAGGAGCAGAGATGGGGGGGAACATATAGAAAAGAACCCCCTCCCAAAGAATCTGGAACTCATTTCCTAGGGAACCTATGCCCCTCCCTGCTCAAGAACTGAATCTCATAGCCTTTGTGTTTCCTCTCGTCACAAAGAGATCAGCCTCCGGGACTCCCCAGAGGGTGAAGACTGGTTGCAGATACAGTCTTTATGGACCATTCATGAGATAGCATCCCTGCTCTGCTCAATCTGTCAGCCTGATTGTTTTAAGTTTCCAGGAATACGGATGGCCTGAATGTAAGCATTAAGCTTCAATGCCATTAACCAGGTCAGGGTAACCTCTTGGCATAGGCTCTTGGATCCTGTGCCTCCTTGCTTGTTTAAATAAAACACTTATAGTATTGCCCGTTTGGAGCAGTATGGACCAATTCTGCAGGATATCTGAGAAATAGCTAAGGGAATTACAAACTGCCCACAATTCTAACAGGTTAATATGAAGTTGCCTTTCCTCCCTTGACCACATAACCCTGTGCAGAAAACCCCTCACAGTGGGTGCCCCAACTCAAGAGTGAAGCATCTGTGGTAAGGATGACTTCATGCTCAAGAACTCCAAAGGTATGCCCTGGGGATAAGTTGTCATGAGAAAGCCACCATGACAGGGAATGGACAACCTGTCTGGGAATAGAAAATCTATGCCATTGGGGATGTAAGTCCACTCCATAGCCAGACAGCCCAAAAGGCGAAGGATTTTCCAAACTGATTGGAACCGGTTCAATCAAAATTGCCTAACTAAAACAGAAATGGTCTGTACTCTGTTGGGGGGCAAGAAACCTCTCCCTGCTATGGAATCCAACATGGCTCCTATAAATTGTACTCCTTGGGATGGGATTAAATGAGACTTCTCCCAATTTACCAGGAGTCCCAGTTTCTGGCAGGCAGTGTTCCTTCTAAGGTGAGTTAGTGTGAGCTAGCTCAGAGTTTTTTAGGCTCCAGCTCATACATTTTTGTCTTAGCTCAGGAAGGATGGCTCCAGAGCAAACTAAGTTATGCAGTAGCCAAATCGCTCGCTCACAACTTTAATGCCAGTAGCTCACAAAGTAGAATTTTTGCTCACAAGGCTCCACAGCTTAGAAGGAGCATTGCTGGCAGGTCTACAAAACTAGGGAACAATGCCTCAATAATTGGTCTCTGGAATCCACCAGCAGCAGCCAGTCATCCAACTAAGGGAATATATGGCAACCTTGCAAATGCAGGTAGGCAACCACTACAGCTAAACACTTTGAAAATACCCTGAGTGCCAAGGCCAGACCAAAGGGCAGAACAGCGTACTGAAACACAGGAATCCCACAAGTGTAGGAACTTGCAGTTTTGAGGATGAATAGAAACATGAAAGTAGGCATCCTTTAAATCAATAACAATAAACCAACAGTTAAACTTTAATAATTGTAAAATTGAGGGAATGAAAACCATACAGAACTTGGAAATATGGAGAAAAACATTCAAACTTCTGAGGTCCAGAATGGGTCTTGTCTCCCCCACCCCCATCAACCAGGAACATCCAGGAGAAAAACCATTTAGGTGCCCAGTCTCTGACACCTCCTCAATTGCACCCTTTTCAATTAAAGCACTTAACGCCTGGGACAGGTCTGGTGCTGCCTGGCTAAATACTCCCATCGGTAAAGAACATGGAGGAACCAATTTAAACTCTAATCCATAACCTAATCTGGCTATGGATAAAACCCACTCATTGGAGCTTCCTAGGCAGCATAAAACTAAGATAGCCTGTCACCAAAATTAACAGGAGTGGGAACCACTTTTAGTCAGAAGGATGATTTTTGTGATGAGACACCCCCTCTCTCAAAGGGGGTGGCTGGCGTGTCAGCTTAGGTCAACTGGAACCCTTGTGTTTATGATAGCACTGCTGGGGAGCAAAGAGCTTAGATATTGGGGTCCTGGAGGGTTAAACATAGCAGTAATCTGTCTGGTCAGCGTTCCGTGTGCCTTGGTGTTTAGTCATGCCGGCCACATGACCACGGAAACGTCTTTGGACAGCGCTGGCTCTTCAGCTTTGAAACAGAGATGAGCACCGCAACCCTAGAGCTGGATCCAACTGGCTTTCAAGCAAGGGAACCTTTAATCTGACTGGTAAGGGTGCCAGGACTGCCATACAAATGGCCTTTGTTTGGGTTGAGACACCCCTATCAGTTAGCCGTCTATTTTTCTTTATCAGGGACAGCATCTCGTCAGTCTTGGTAGAGAAGGGCATAGAACTTTTGAAAGTTAAGTCCTCAATCTTGTGCTTGGTCTCAACAGGCAACACTGTTGACCTCAACCAGGTGTAGCATCTGAAAATGATGGAGCTCACCATGGGATGTGCTGCACAATCTGCGGAATGCCAACCGGCATTAATCTGTTCCTTTGAGAGCTTGATGGCCTCAACATGCAGAACCTTAGCAAAGGGCCGCTTGTCCTCAGGCAGCAGCTCCAGGAAGGGCAAGATTTTCTTCCACAGGAAAAGCTGGTAGCCAGCCATGATGGTCTCATAGTTAGAGATCTTGAACCCCAGGGCAGAGGAAGAATAGTTTTCATCCTAGGACATCCAGCTTCTGTCCCTCTCTATCCATGGGGGCAGAGTGGTAAGCCTGATGGTCCTTGGGTTGTGTTTCCTTTGTCACTAACAAAGATGGTAGGAGATTAGTTGTTATATAATTAAAAGGCTCCTTCTTAATTTTGTAGAAATGTTCTGGTCTTCTAGATTCGTCAGAGTCAATGGTTGTATCTTCTCCCCTCACTGCAGGTATATGAGAGCAAGGCTTACATGAAATTGTTGCTGATGGCAGATAACATAAAAATCCCTGGGCCGAGCAAAGTTGTAACCCCACTCTTCCAGATAACCAGGGGACATCATATATGAGTGTGACAGCCATCGCACAGGCAGCTAAGGCTGCAACCATGGAATCACTGCCATCTGCTCCAGTTTAGAGTCATGCGGGGCTTGACCCACCAGTAAGCCTGCTTCTACTTCCCCATCAGAGATTGAAGCCAGAGGGAATTTCAGACCCAGAGATGGGGTCCTAGGCTTCTCTTGAAAGGTTGGAGTAGGCTCAGGAATGCGGACAGGGGCACATTGTTGAGAGGCAGGTTTGTGTTTATCCTTCTCTTTGGTTTTGTTCTTCGTCTTCCTAGCTAGTGGCTTGGCTGAGGTTCACTGAGTCGGAGGAGAGCACGACCCCAATCAGATCTGTTGTGACATGGATCTGGGGAGCAGAGCCAACCAACCGTATCAAATCCAATGATGTGGCAACAGACAATTTTTCCTGGGCCAACTTGGACAAGGGGTCCAAAACTTTAAGGGCTTTCTCCCACAATGCTGCTTTAAGCTTTAATGCCCTATCCCCCCTAGCTTTGGGGGAAGAAGTGTTGTCAGGCCTTACATGTGGGGACGTAGTGCCCTTCACCCAAACAAAACAAAACAGGTATCTGAAGTGAGCCTTTAAGGTGCTACTGGAGTCTTGCTGTTTTCTAACACGCCTATCCATCTTGATCTAAAACAAACATAAGTCACATTCATTCGTATGGGTCACCTTTGCCCCACAACAGATGCGTTTTCTGAAAAGGTGTTTCTGAGCCATGGTGTTGACTCAGAAGCAAAGACAATCCCAGCGAACCAGGAAACAATTCCTCACTGATACGAACTTTGGAGGGTGGGGGCGCTGCTGCGTGGGAGCACTGCTGCGTGGGAGCACATGGTTCCTGGGCAAGAACAAGTTTGTGGCTCCAGCATGCAGCGCCCCCTGGAGGCTTTTAGATGTAAAACCTCTCTGATGGCAGGCCTGCTCATGCACAGTTCCCATGTGGGACTGCACAGAAGATAAATGATCAAATCACTGTTCTACAAGTAAACTTCAATCGGAATATATGTAAGAGTGCTGAATTGATATCTTACCAAGAAATTAAACACTGTGTGTCATCCTGGCTTAAACAGAGATGGATTTCCTCACTCATTACAATCTCTAACAGCTCTACTGGACTTGCTTTTTAAAAATTTTGATTGGCTGTTCTTGTTTTATCAGACTATAACCCTAAACAAGTATCTGTAAATTTTTACTTAACACTTGTCACTTGACTTGCCCAATGTAAACCTCTGACCTCTCTCATTATCCGTTACTTCTAATTGCTAATTCTCTTTCAGACACACAAACCTCACACTTGTAAGTTTTATGACTGGATTTACACCTAACCTTTCTACCTCCCCCCATTTACACATGAAAGATTCATGACTGATTCAGGATCTGCTGCCTTAATTCACCTTCCCCCTCCTTGTAATCTTCCCCTTAAGTAGGATTTCCACAGATCTGAAGAAGTGAGCTCTGATTCACAAAAGCTCATTTTGAAATAAGTGTTGTTAGTCTTTAAGGTGTCACTGGGCTTTTGTTATATTTTGCTACAACAGATGAACACAGCTAACCCTTTGCAATCATGAAATAAGGGTACTTAATTATAACTTCAGCAAGCTCAGTCCACAATGTACAATGCTTCAAGTCTATACCAACTCTTCTGCCTAAATTTACAGGCTGGAGAACATTAACTGTAAAATTGCTTCTTCCTGCAGGGCAAAGTTAAAGTAGCAGATGCTAGCTACCAATTTTAGCAGTTAAGGAAAAGCTAGTTTACAAATCAATGCAATCTAGTAAGAATTTGCCGGGAGTATAATATTTTGTCTCTCCTGTCATTTTCCTTTTAGTTGCTGCTGAGAGAGAACGATGAAGTGG
Organism: Gekko gecko; assembly: GCA_029375565.1. Classification (NCBI taxonomy): domain Eukaryota; kingdom Metazoa; phylum Chordata; class Lepidosauria; order Squamata; family Gekkonidae; genus Gekko; species Gekko gecko. Next base: position 49,218,675 of record JAPDNY010000012.1, on the reverse strand, counting down.
CACAAAGCATTAAAAGAAATTCTGAGCGTCAATTACCTGTAATTTCCACCCTGCTGATTTTGATTGAAAAAATCCAAGCTACAAGCGGCAAATAAGTAGTTTGTAAGATGCTGGGGCGTTAATTATTATGGAACAAGCAGGTCCAATTCCACTCCTATATAATCCACTTTGCAACTGCTGGTTTCTATAATGATTACAAATGAGTCTGATTCAGCGTCAAGGATGGGGAGGGGAGAGCCTTTATCAGTTTCCAGTACAGTTTCCAGTTCAGTTTACAGGTACAGTTTAAAGGTTGCTTCTGCCTTAAATGACTCAGCCGCATTCAGATGCATTCACTGCATCCCATTCTCCTGCCCCCAGGATTTCTAGTTCCTGCAGATGGTTGGGGGAATGGGGGTAAAGGCACCCCAAACTACTATCATCAGCCTCAAAAGCTCCCTGCTACACAGACTGGATTTAAAGTACACCATCATCCTCAGATACACCACTAGTTTGCTATACATCTTTAGGTGAGCAGCAGTTAAAATCACACCAACATCCAATCTGACTACAGTGAATTTTAAATAAAAGCTCTTGCTGTTTTTCCTCTTTCAGACAAGGTGTAGCTTTCATGACAGCAAAAGACAACTTGACCACAGAAGGCTCAGACTGCTAATGGCTTCTAGCTGCGGCTGTGATGCTCTGCCTTGCCACTGAAGCAAGTTTGTTTCACCCACCTCCAACCCTCTGCCACCTCACAACCCTTGTCAAAAAGTTCCAAAATTTCAGGATCCATTTGTTACAAAAAATTAACAAAATCAGAGCTGTGCAAGTTACAGTGTGCAAAACTTAAGCTTTAAACACTTGGATGTGGGAGACTGGCTTGGATATTACGACTGTGCTACCCTTATCCTTCTCTATGGCTGCTGCAGAGGCCATTCTTTGCTGTGGTGCCTGCTCCCCTTGCCCCTGGCACTTTTCCTTGCACAAAAGGCTCTTTGAAAAACAGAGGTCTTGTGGAAGAGCTAAGGGCAGAGGAAGTGAGCCCTGCAGTGGAGAACAGCTTCCCCCACAGCCGGAGAGAACTGCAAGGGGAACAATGTCAGCCTCATGGGATCAAGCGGGAGGGAAGTGGGACATGTTGCTATTCTCTTCCATAAAATCTCATCACAGGGACCTTACTTTGAAATGTGCCCTGTCATATACCATACATGAGCCTTTTGAGGAAACCTTTTTTGAACTGAATCGAACAAATCTAACACAATTATTAATTTAATTTTGGTGCTTTCCCTAAGTAACATTATACTCAAGAGCACCGGTCTGTTTGAATGCCATTTCTCCAGCAAGTGAAAAATACACCTTTTAAAAACTTATGTTTTGTTCTGAGGAACAATAGACAGGAAAAGAAGTGTAATGCATTTCTGATTTAATTTAGTATGGGGTGTTCTGAAGAAATCTATACAAATCAGCTTAACCCAGTCAACCAAATCAGAGTGCCAACTTTTCAATTTATAGAGGAGCAAATGTATCAACTTGAAATCTTAAGAAACGGACACGTTTTGGCTTATTTTTCCAATGGGGATGTTGGAGAATGTAGTTTTCAGTTGCTGGCTTTGTGTCACTTGTCAAGGTTATTTCTAATCCACAGAAACACTGGAACAATCCTGCTAGATCAGATCACTGGTCCATCTGCTCCATATCCTGATTCCAAAAGTGGCTGGTCAAGATGGCTCAGGGAAAACTTATAGAGAATGGAAAGGCTACAGCCTTCCCCCAAAAGCATATGGGAAACACCAAGAAAAAGACAGAAGTGCTAAATTTAACCAATCTCTTTGGACTACAAGGTCTGTGAAATTGTGATGTCAAGAGAAGGCAGGCTGAATTCAAAGGAACAGCATTTTTAAAAATAAGAGGTTCAGAAACCCAGGCCTTCAGGCCACACTGCAAAAAAAGTAAAAAAAAAAAACCCTTCAAGCTTTCATTTTGGCAGGCAGAAGACGACCCTAAGAAACACTAATCTTTCACAGTTAAAATAACATAACCAGGACAGTTTGTTTTTTTAAAAAAGTCCACGTTTTAACAGACTCCCAGGTACAAAGCAGTCAGCACAAACTTTGACCAATCACAACAGCAGAGGACAGGGTTTTTTTCTTCTCTCTCTCTTTTTTTTAAAAGGGGCAGGGAATGGGGAAAAATACAGCACACTAATGAAATAAAATGCAAAAAAATTACAAAAAAATAGAAAATAGAAAAAAATGTATTTACAAGTCATACATTACTATGATCCGAACGCACAAAGACAACAGCTGCTATAATACATGCACTGGGTCAAGAAGGGACCTACTAAAAACCTGTAATGGAGAAGTTGTAAAAATACCCACAAACAAAAGGGGGGCAGGCGTGGGGAGAGGAGGTAAACCGTTTTAGCTTTTTTGTCCCCCTCCCCTAAGTTTGCTACATTGATTGAAATCAAATAATCCCCTAAATTCCAGGAGTACATTCAGTACAAAATACTACACTGGTTTTTAACTGAAGGTTCACTCATGGAAGGGGGGGAGAGACAGCAGCGTATTTGCAGATCCATATACAAGAAAGCCATAGTAAACTGCTCTACATGCTAAAAATTACAGCAAGCCCCTCTCTGCTACAAAGCATGATCCTAGCAGGTTTTTCCTTTGCATTTAATTCATATATATAGGTCTATAACGTGTGTATGTGTGTGTGAGAGAGTGTGTATGCATGTGCGTGTGGGTATCTGTGTGGGTATAAAAGTCGTGCCCTTGTTCACTGCAATATGACATCTGGGTGGAAATGTAACTCATTACAACAAAGTCTTTATGTTGTTTACTGCAAGAAGTCACTCAATGTCTGTGGATTTAATAAGTCACCTCACACCACAGAAAATATTTAATAAATCCCCCCCCCCCAAAAAAAAAAAGATTATAGTGACAGAAAAACTTCTGTCTCAGTTCTCTTTGAAACTGAAGTCAGACAGAAAACTGGTCCCAAGGTAGTTTGGGGGGTTCTCCAACAAACTCCGGTCTCTACAACCATTTTCCTTTTAGTGTTCACAAGTTCCTCAATGATTCTGCACCATTTTCACCATAAAGTCTGTCTCCTCCTCTCCAAGGAGGGTCAGCTGCAAATCCATAAAAGAGGAGGGGAAGAGGAAGATGAAGAAGGTGGCTGCAGTTGCAAAGAAGCATCCCCATTTCCAGACAGGCAGGGGGAGCCCCCCTCCAGACCCCTCGTTCTCGTCTCCTTTTGACACAGCATGTCCATTTGTACAAGTTCCACCAGTGGGCAAGTCTCCCAAATAGCAGCTCAGCTTCAGGAGATGACCAATCTGCAAGCCAAAAAAAGGACCAAAGGCAGAAGTTCTGGTCACTTTCTATCTGTTCCATCATACCTCCAGGAAACGTGAACTGCTAGACTTGGAGTGGAATGGTTCAGACCACATGCGGCGCAGATCACCCTGCAAAAGAAAAAAAAGAACACATTAGTTTATAAGGCCTCAGAAAAGTTCCTTATTCTAATCTCATAGGGCACTACTACTATCTGCTGCAAAAATATCCAGAATTACAAAAATGACTTGCTTTTCAAACAGGAGTGACAAAAGACACCGTTTCCCCACCTCAAATCAAGCGCCAGCTACTGATAGGACTCGCAATAATGGTTTTAGGGTTTAAATTAATGTTGAGAAGGTACTGGCTGGATATTAGGAAAAACTTTTTTACAGAAAGAGTTGTTCAACAGTGGAATCAGCCACCAAGGGAGGTGGGTGAGCTCCCCCTCATAAGCAGCAGCTGGACAAAGACTTGTCAGGGATCCTCTCTAGGTTGATCCTGCATTGAGCAGGGGGTTGAACTAGATGGCCGGTACGGCCCCTTCCAATTCTGTGATTCTAGGATTCTACTGGGAAACAAGAGTATTACTTCTCAGTGTCTTTTTTTTGCCATGTGTTGAAAATTCTTTTTTACATAATTCATGCTCACAGTGGTCAGGGAATCTGCCAACAATCCTCTGAAAGAACATTTGGATGGCAATCAGAAAGAAAACTAAGACATCCCACTCTGAAGATGGCTAAATTCAAACAGGAAGTAAGGACCTTGCTTCTACATGATTGCTGTTCCCCTCACCTTTAAGTAGGCCATGGTGAGGAGTGGCAATAAGGTGAAGGGTACCAAGTAGAGCAGTGCAGGCTGGGCTGCCCGGTGAATGCGAGAAGCAACTGTTGCTGTTAAAAGACCTACAAGACAAAAGAAAGTCAAGATATTGTCAGGGCCTCCGGGAGTGATGGCACCAGAGGTGTTGGGCATCTGGTTTCATTATTTCTTTTCTTTCAAGCCCAGCCTCCTCCATGGATCTATGAGAATGAAGAGGGGAGAAGAGGATTCCAGAAGCCAGGTTGCCAAGGTCAAGAGATGCCAGAGCAAACTGGCACCCAGCCCATCTCAGTTTCAGTTTTTCACATCTTCCCTGCATCTGTTCTTCCAATATCAAAAATTCATGCTAAATTACTGCATTCATCTCTGTAACATGGTTTACAGAGAATGCCAAACTAGTACTTGGTGCAGCATGAAAGAGTCTAGAAGGTTAATTTTACCATTCACACATCTTGAGCTAGTAACACCTGAAAAATGGAAACTACACTTCATAAAACTCTGTCAACAGCAAAATGGAGTAGAAGAATAAAGTATTCCCTCTCTCAGTTCTGCTTTGCCATTTGTGATCAAAGTTTTATGCAAACTACCCACATCTGTTAAAAGAAACTATTCAGCAACCAGCCTCCTCACCCACCTCAGGGCATGACTCCAACATCAATACACCAGGACATCATACTCAGGTAAAGCCATTCATTATTTTCATCAATATTCTGTACAATAATGTACCTACACAATTCCACTTAATTTATTTAAAACATTTTACACCACTTCATCCTACACTCAAAGTAGTCTTGCAAATTAAGTATAACATATCAACACAGTAATGCAGCAACACCCAAAGTCCTCAACACATGCTAGACTGATGAAGGAGGGCTTACATTCTCTACACAAATGTGACACAGCTTTCCTTATCTCTTTCAGCAAAGATCTCAAAGGGGGGTGAAACTAATCTGAAACGGACCTGTGACATGCCTCTTCCCAATACCTGAAGGGATTCTTCCCTATCCAAAGACCCAAAGAAGCATTAATAATTCCGGCCAGAAGTCCAGTAAGTTTTTGATGATGAGACTTAACTGAGCATCATGGGCAAAGATCACCTATGCCTAAAGCTGCCACTCCAACCCATCTTGGCCAACATCTGTCAGAGTGAGTAACCTGAGTAGGAAATGTTGAAGCTGTTGCTTCCAACACTGCCAGTACTGTCACTGTATCTAAAGTGGCATGGATGCTGGACCAGATTCAAGTGATTTTGTCAGCAAAGAATTGAGCAAAAGCATCAAAATAGATGGGAACTCTCAGTCTGGGGCAGGTGATGCACTCTATTCTTGGTGCTGGAGGGGGCAGCAGTGGGAGGGCTTCTAGTGTCCTGGCCCCACTGCTGGACCTCCTGATGGCACCTGGTATATTTTGGCCGCTGTATGACAGAGTGTTGGACTAGATGGGCCATTGGCCTGATTCAACATTGGCTTCTCTTATGTTCTTATGTTCATCACAGCAAGCAGCAGATGGCTCACCCTCTGTTGGCTCAAGGCTTGTTCACACACACACACACACACACACACACACACACACAAAACAGTTTGGCTGCATGTGATTCCGCTGACACACTGGTTGTAGTAAAAAAACCAAAAAAGGCCTTCTTTGCCGCCATCCCTGCCCCCTCATAGGCTTGTTCATAGACTTACAGCATTTTTGACAGACTTGGATGTTCCTCTGTCAGTTTCAAGTTCCTCAGTTTTTCAGTGACCCTTAGAGCCAAGGCCCTTACAAAACTGACAGAGAGGGAACAACCCAATCAGTTGCCTCTGCTACCATTTCATATTCTGACAAGTGGAATCAACAGTGTCATCGCTTAAGTTATCCAAACAATCCTTCAAACAATTCCAGAATCCTGATGATCTCCAAGTCTTGGGGAAGAGATCATGTTAACTGGTTCACTGCTTTTGCAGAGAAGGGCGACTGAATTCAGACGTACCTTCAGCAGATAATGATTCGTCTTCATCAATGGCCAAATCTCAACATCCCCAACCAGATCACCATTTTCTCACTCATTACAGAAAATGAAATCTAGCGTGTGGCCTTAGTTATGTGCCAACTCCATGGTTGCCAAAGCAACTAGAGTCCTAGTTTGGATCAGACAAGGGGGAGCCAGGAGGACCCTCCTCCCTTACCTACAAAGTATCCAATGAGTGTGCAGTGAAAATAGGAGACCTTCTGCATGCGACCAGAGATGTTGCCCTGTCCTGGTGTACCACAGGAGTCACTGTTGGCTTGTTTCTTGTAGTTGTCATAGCGCAGCACAAAGCACAGCAGGAGGCCTGGCATCACAATATCACCGATTCCCAGCATGGAGAAGTGGCTGCCTGTGGAACTGAGAAAAAAGGAGACACATTTACAGGGGGCTCAACACTGAATGCGGCACAGGCGCTAGCAGCTCTCTCCTCCTCCCAACACCAACACTCACATCCTTTGAACTGTCAGGGCTAATATGAGCCAAAAGCATATTTTACGTTGGTAAAGATGGACATTTTCCTGCTATCCCCACTGCAGCTTCCTTGTGTTCTCTTTTAAATGAGAGTGTTTGCCACAGAAGTTCAAAAAAGAAGGAATTCTCAACAAAGGGCTACATTAAAAAAACACAAATACAGTCATACCTAGGAAAAACAAGTTTGCCAGGCAGTGACAAGCGAGGGACATCTCGACCAACATTTGGTCCAAGGTGCAGCTTCCGGGATAAAACATCTAGGGGGTTATCAGCAGGTTGTGTGGCCACTTTCACCATAACGTTGCTGTTGAAGATGTAGGCAGAGAAGAAGACCTGGAAAAGAGGACATGGTAAGGGCATCTTTTGATAGTCTCTCCACATTACTCAATTTGGGAGCTCCATGACTTGTACATACTGGAGAAATGACTGAGGGATCATAAAGGTCAGTGAAGCACAGAAGGCAATGTAACATTTCCTCAGTCAGCTGATATGACACAGGATTAGTAAAATCTATTTATCAGATTTTGCCAGTGTCCAATAACTGATTAGTCTCTACACTGATTGTAGGAGGGAAGACATGGCTACTACATGCCAAGAAAAGAAAATTATTAGCCAGTGTGGTCCACCCTTGAGGGATGTGTGGATCAGTCTGCCTGTAAGACAGATGTGGCCACAGACCATGGATCCTGTGGCATCTCCAGGAATCTCTAGAGGACGCAAAGAAGGAGAGACAGAGAAGCAGAAGCCACATGCAGCAAGTGGAAAGAGGCTGACTAAAGCAGCCCTTTTCCCCACACCTCAACTCCCAGAGGAACTCTAGCACAGGAATGTCCCCATCCTTACTTGGATGATTTCAGTTTCGTGCCGGCAAACTAGAGACTGCAGTGGCCATACCAGTGATGAGACCTATGCTTGCTTCTCTGCCACTGAGCTCTGGGGGAAGGCTGAGATGGTGCCTTTTGAGCAGAAGTTGAAGCTGGCTTCCCAGATGACATGTAACTGGGAAAGTCAGATAGTCATACAGAAAGCAAGGGGGAAAGGATGCAAGTGAACTTCATGGGGGGGAACACTTTTTAAAAGTTATGAAAACACAGCAACAGAATGGGTTATATACTTGCAGATCCATTACATGACCAAAGACAGTATTTCAAGATGCTGCAGATGGTGACTACTACAAGCCAAGCTCCAAGGCCAGAAGAACGTTTTGCATCTGGTAAGAGGAATATTTAGACAATTGGAAACTCACCCAAAAGACATCATAAATTAATAATCCTGAGAGCAGCAGACAGGAAACCTTGAGGCTCGGCAACCGGACAAAGGCAATCATGGCAACACACAGGCCCATAGCCAGAGCTACAAAACAGAAATGTAAGTGCTCAATCACTATTAAAGAATTCAATTATTAGCGAAGCTTGCACTGTACCATATCTGTGTTATTCTGGAGAATGAAAGTGACTGTGAGACTATCACTCCCTGCAGACACCTTCTTGGATACACAGCCCTGTATACCTAGGGCTGTAGGTGTTTGGTATCAAAACAGTAAAATTTCTGCAATTGGGACATTTTGTAAATGGAATCGATGGTGCAAATTAGCTGTTTGCATGCACTAAATGTACATTTATAGTTTAATTAACTTCTCTAAGTACTAGACTTTTGGGGAGCAAAGAACAAACACAGGTGACACATTGCCAAGATGCCCAATTCAACAGCAGAGAAAACCCACACTCCCTAAACTAAACTGCAGCTATATGAAACACAGACAATGCCAGAATAGCCATGAACCTTTACTGACCTATCAGTGGCTACAATAGCCTTTTGACTGGTCTACACAAGTAATTTTGACAGAAATACAGAGGATGTTTGAAAGAACTTGAAGATGGATAGCAAGGCCCAAAATGCCAGGTCCTCACAGTTGGGAATGGTAAGCCATCTTAACCCTAAGTTAAACATTTGAGGGAAGGGGCGAGGAAGATGGTCACTTCTTTCCCATCCTTTCAGTTGACAAGAAAGAATGCAATGGTAACACAAAGAGTAAATCAACAGTGGAGACTGAAGAGCAGCTGAGCTGTGAACAAACAAAAACTCAGCAGATAAGACATCTTGGTTCAAGTCTCCTCTTGGCCTAAAGCATGCCAATCTCTTTTTGCAATTCAACCCCCAAACTTGCAGTGTGACTGCATTAATATGACCTAACTTATAGGATGGTGGTTGTACTGATTCCATATGAAACACTATGAACACACGAAAGCTCTATATAGAATTTTATGACTACTGCTAATGTTTGGTTGCACACAAGACTTTCACCACAAATACACATTAGGAAAAGCACTCAGTGTGTCAGTTTCACTGTGCAAGCAGCAGAGGAAACTCTGCAGTTCCCATGTTAGAAAGTATATAGTTTCTCCATACAGATTCATCCACATGGATCAAAGTGCTACCAAGTCAAACAGTCAAGGATGCCTGGAGATAAGCCAAGATACTGGCATTCGCAGTCTCCTTCCTCTTGGAATTAGTGATTTGTTTTCTTTCCGCCTCTTTGCTCTCTTTCAACATGATGGTGTAGAAATACCCAATTACATAGCACCAATGTCACTGTGTGGGGCAGTTAACTTTCATTCAAAACATGATGAGCTCAGTCAACCTTGTCTGTGAGATCAGAAATGGTCACACACAAGAGAATTACTCAAAGCTCAGATAAAATAGAACTGGCAAGAAAAATACTTAATTGTTGGTATATCCAGTGAAGGCCAAATCACCTGACGCAGAAGCACCAGAGAAAAAGGTGTGGCTTTAGCCACTTGCTACACAAACTGCATTGTCTTTCAATGAAGCAGAACAGCAAACAGACGAGAAAATTCTGTCCTTTCAAGAGCTTTAGCTCAAAATCTGTGCTAATATTAGCTCAGACCTGTTTATCTCGAGGTGCTCAGTTTTGCCACAAGCCTGGGAAAATTAACTTATTTTTCTGGAGATTAATACTTCATTTTCATAAAGTCATACAAGTTTTCCCTGAGACAAACAGCAAAGGAGGGGAGGGGGAGATAATTGTCATAAAGATGATTCCTGCAAACAGACAGGCAGCCTCAGCCCTTTCAAAATTAGGTTCAGACTCCATTCTCCTCCTTGGTAACCTCCTCAAAATTATGTTCCCCTTCTCAAGAAATGACTGTTTTGTCATTTGGAAAGTAAGGCATTGCATTGCAATCTATGCAACCAACATAATTCCCATGTATTTCAACAGAGTAACCCAGCAGAGACTCCTGGCCATATTGAGCCCCCTGAGTGTTACCGTCCAACTTCTTGCCTACTCACGAACAGAAGAGTGATGTGGTGAGAACAGTGTCAACACCACTTTGGGGATGGCAATCAGCCCCCATCACCAGCAAATCCATTGTTAAAGTGTCCCTGCAAAAAAACCCAACTGCTGACAAAGACTATATTATTATTGCTTATTCCTATCTAGTTATCTTTCTCACTGAGACTCAGAACGGATTATGCAGTGTAAATCAAGCACAATCAACAGGATGGGCCTCCAATGAGCAACACAAATAGGGTTTGGGCTACAGAAACCGGAAAGCAAACAGAGCAGAGGAGAGGGGGGGAAGTGTTAGCTTTTAAACATGATACATTAAGTGGTATAAAAATTACCCACTCTGGAGCATACTTACAGAGTTAGGTAGCGATATGTTGGTTTATGGTCACAGCCCCTACCCCTTTACCAAAGCAACTCTGTGACCATTTCATTACGGTACAGTTCTATCTACCTGTGCAAAAGCCCTCTTGAATAGTTGCATTTTGCACAGTTTGGGGAAGCCAAGGAGCCTCCTAGCCTCAACAGGGAGGCCATTTCCATTAGGTGGGAGCCACAATAGAGAATGCAGAAGTTCAGGTGGTTACCAATTTTGCCTGTTTGCAGGATGGTACTCCACAAGGCCCTGCTGGGATGAGCAAAGTTGGCACGAAAGAGCATAGGGAGAGAGGTGGCCCTGCAGATAAGAGGGGCCAAGGCCACAAAGAGCTTTGTATGTGATAGTCAATACCTTCAACTGAGCCTGATAAGAAATGGGCAACCAGTGGAGTGACTGCAGAATGGGGGTGATGTGCATGTTCCTCCTGACTCCCAATAATTACCTAGCTGCAGCATTTTGAACTAGCTGGACTCTCCAAGCAGACTTAAAGAGGAGACCTATGTACAGTGCATTAGTCTAGTCTTGAGGTACTATGGCATGAATCCAGGTCACCAGATTGGCCAGCTCAAGGTGGGGGACTCAAGATTGGCCAGCTCAAGGTAGTAATGCTGGATCCAGTATAACCCCAAGGCTCTTAACTGAGTCAGCAAGTATTGGCTGAACCCCATCGAAAGTGGGAAATGCAGGTTCCTTCAAGACATCTGCCCACCCAACTAGCATCACACCTGTCTTGTGTATATAAATTGCTCAAATAATCAGGGAACTGAAGACTGTACAGCTAAGACTTGATACAATGAACAGCTATATATGGCCATATTGGATATTAACAACACACACTCAAATGTGTATATAGGAATTGTAAGCTGCTAGATATTTGGTTGGTATGTCATACCTGCTATGACTATTTGACATACCTGGTTCACTAGCCCTTCCCAACAGCTCAAGCAGAATACCACACTGAAGGATAAACGCTCCTTCACAGTCAAGTAACCAGCCCTCCCCTCCCCCCCCAATCCTTGCTCTACTGCCAGTGGTTGAAGAGAAGCAGTACTAAAACACCTATTCACAAACTGGCCAGAGTTTCTACTCCAGAAGGTATCCTTTCATCTTCCGGACAGCCAGAAGTTATATAAGGAGCTCTTAAAACACTAACACATCTTGCAATTTCCTACAAAGACTGATAGTCCCATACTTGTAATTCACACAGAGGAGGGAGGGGCTGTGATTCAGCGGTAGATCCTTTGCTTCAATCCCCAGCATCTCTAGTTAAAAGGACCAAGGATGTGAAAGACTACTAACCTGAGACCTTGGAGAACTGCTGCCAGTCTGGGTAGACAATAATGATGGACCAAGGGTCTGATTCAGTATAAGGTGGCTTTGTGTGTGATCACTTTTTACCCTTTGCATGTGAAGAGTTTATCTGGTCACAGCACTACTGAGGAGGGCAGCCACATTCCCAACCAGCCATGCAGAAGTATACTCACAACAGAACATGTATCACACCACAATTCAAACCTTAGGGCGTACACTCATTCCTAAAGGGAGAAGGGTCTCCATGTGTCATATTGTAATATACAAAACAGTCCTTCATTAGAACACCTCATTTATCTGCCAGAAGTCCACCTCCGGGATAAGCCTCTATCTGAACCTGCCTCCTGACTGGATGGAGGCAACTCACAGCAGTCATTCTGCTAAGGAGGTAAAAGGCAGCCCTTTAAGGGTGGATAATGCTATTCCAGGATTCATCAGAAGCAAATAAAGGATCCAGTCATAATCCACATGTGGCAGAAGTGCTCCCTCCAATAGGAGACTGACTGGAAACAGATAGCTGGACCAGTGAGTCATATAAAGATGCAACAGTCAGCCTCTCCAAGGGGTTTTATTTATTAGGAGAATGTATATCCTTCCTCTCCGGAGACCTGCTCAAGATCATCAGGTATTTTTTCTTTGAGCACACAGGAGGATTTCATTCATACGTTTTTCCTGCAGCACACTTGCACTTTTGGACATTTCTTTCAATTTTGAAATTACCACGTTATGCAACATGCTCTGCTACAGGAAATGTAGAGTCAATTCTGAGCAGATTTAGTAACCCATTTTCACCTAGTCAGTCACATGACCGACCACCACAATTCACATATCTGCCACTTACCATCCATGAGAAGCCAATGACCAGTTAAGACCCAAATAAGGACAAGCATAACAGAGAGAGAGAAGGAGAGCAGCTCAGCAGCAGTGAAACGTCCACAGCAGCCAAAGGAAATCCTGGAGAGGAAGGGGACAAAAAACACACACACAACATTAGCAAGAAGATTTAAGGAGCTCCATTAAATGAAAGCGGGGGGGGGGGGGCGACACGACAACAAGAGAATCTCCAAATCTTATTTGGAAAAGATTAATGAACTTTAGAGCATTTTAATGCAGAAGTGACAAGATCTCTGTCATGGGGGAAAATACTACAGCTCAAGGTTCTGCTCAATTCTTACTGATCTGCCAAGAGTATAAAGTTTGAGAAGAAATGGTTTAGTTTGACTGTCCTTGGGCCTTCTGCTAAAAAGGGATCAAGCCACTTGTGCCAACTTGGGGGACAGTTCTACAAAATGGCTTTCTGCTCATGAGGGCTCTTCAGAATGCAGCTTTCCATCCAGCCGTCATATAAGTTGGGCAATGGTTCCACGCTTACTTTAGTACTGGAAATACCTGGATATTTGAAAGAGCTAATGACCTAGGTTCAGCTTTACAAGTTCTCTCCCTATCACATAATCCAATTTCAACTAAAAGGATGACCAAATGTGTTTAGACAGAAGCATCACCATTGTGCTTCTTTCAATCTGCTGGCACTGTAATGTGTTCCCCAGGCTGAAACAGGAAATGGGGGACACTGGTGTCTGACTTTAACAAAGTCGCACAGTTCTAACGTTACAGAAGCACGAAAAACAGACAGAAAAATGAGCTGCACTCCTCCCCTTCTTCCATTATACTATGCATGGGGGACATCATACATCTCTGGCGGATTGCCTACCATGAGACAAGGGGAAGCAGCTGTCCCAGGCAGTGGGTTCTGCACATCACTAAGGGCAACACAATGGGAAACAGATAACCCACATGGCAACATCTGCTTGGAAGTTCTTCTCAAAAATGCTCCTGAAGCAAAGAGGAACTGGAGAAGAGCACTAGCATCCCTTGCATACTTCCTGTCCACTTCTGTGGTGCTTGTGCCAGAGAGAAGATTGTGCCCCATGGTGATCAGCCAGAGAGTTCTGACTCTACAGGCATCCAGAATGCCTCAAGAATGGCTTCAGCCAGCCCTAATGAAAGCTCACATATGTAAGCAGAAGTAAGCCCCACAGGCCCTACTTTGCATAGTAAAACAGAAGCGCAGAAAGCAATGGCCTGATTCACTTCTGCTTCCTCTGCCTGAACTTGCTTTCAGAGCCAAAGCTATACAACCACCACAGTCCTGGCTTTTTGAAATAAGAGAGTCTTTGCAGTACACAGATGAAAAGAAACTCCTTACTTGTTTTGAGGTGAACAGGGTCGTGTTAAATACTGGCACATTGGGAGCAGAAGGAAAGCAAAGGCTATTGTTGCAAGGACTAGAGAAGTGGAGAGGGGGGAAAAAAACAGAATTAGTACAGATCCACTTTCAGTATTGCAAATACACCAGAGAAAATAAATGTTAACAATAGGCAGTGCTAGCTTTGAAACCTTTGAAAGGCTTTTGCTTTATATACTTTGCCGAGGAACATCTACGGCTCACGTGAATAGTCACCAGTAAATTACAACCATGGATCAAACTGGAAATACCCAGGACACTTAAGGCAGCACCGGAAGACCAAATACCCCACAGCATTTAAGTCTTGCTATGAAGCAGTTCTGAAATGCCAAATTTTTGCAACAGAGCCAAAAACACAGTACGCCAAGTTGGAGGGACTTTGATTTCCATGTGCACAGTTTAAATTGCTTGCAAATATTTTTTGCAACAGAGGTCTAAACACAGCAACACACTGTGTGCAAGCCTCTGTATTCCTGTGTGGCTCCTGTTCACTTAAGTGCAGCTCATGCAGGAGAGCTTCCTAGAGGAGTCTGCTCATTGTCTGAGTCACCTGTCCCAGCTTTACACACATCACCTATGTTAAGAGGGTCAACTTGAACTAAAATCCTACTGCAGAGACGAACATAAATTCTCCACTTCATGGAAGAATACCAATCTACACAAAAGATTTCACACAGACAAAACTTCAGCACTAACTGGAGAAGCCAATTCAGACTTTGTTGAAATAAATATATATATAGATATATATTAAAGAGGTCAGCTGATCTGCCTTCACAATAGATCCAAACTTAAAATAATACTAATTAGAGCACAGAATACTTAACACCACACAGGTGCACTATTATGATTATCACCCAATTAAAGGAATCTTACAGCCCAACACTTTGATGCATACTCAGAAGTAAGTGTTACTGAGGTAGGTGACTTGATTAAGGGGGGAAAATAATCAACTTAAATCAATCTTTTTCATTAAATACTTCCTGAATAAAAGTGCATACTGATTTTTTGTAAGCACAAAGAATATCCTAAGTTAAGGCTGAACAGAACTTTCATACAACTTCAGAGGATATACTTTTAACTATCTTAAATATTTAATTTAACAGTATTACTATTTTAGAAAGTGATACGCATTGCTTATTTTTGATAACAGTGCTCGTGTCCCTAGAGATTCATTTTTACGACCTGCCTGATACAGGTTGCTGCTGAACAACCAACACTAGAAAGGAGTGCTGCTTTCCTGTATTCCTTTGGGGCTAATTCATACATGCAAGAGAATGTGGGAACAAAGTGGAAGAATTCTGAATCACTTCAGACTGCAGATTGAGGGTCCTGTTTTGGAATGCTTCCCTATGTTAAAAAACTCTTTGCAAATAAAAAAAAAGACAATGCAACAAGCAGAGAGGGGATAGAATCTTTCTCCTTGCTGTTCTTGATTTCTATTTGCATAGAGGACTTTAATGCGAAGTTAACACTGCCAGTTGGCATCCTCAAGCAATGCAGCACATTCTACAACCACCTCATTCTACTGAATGAGTGACCCTTAGAAATACTCCCCTTCCTCATACAGATTACCTGCCCTGGTCTATCCTCACCTTATAAAAGTAAATCTTTTCAATCTGAAGGACAGGCTGTATTTTCCCACAAAAGGTAAAGTAAATGTTCAGGTTCACTGATGGCTAGGAAGACTCAACGGTTTATACTTAATGCTCTGAGATAGCTGCAGACACCGGGGGGGGGGGTGTTAATAGATTCAAATTTGGAGAGGGACCAACTGGTCAACCTGTGGGGATTTGCCAACCGCCCACACTGAGCAACAGCACAGGTATGACCATGCTGTCAGATGACTTGACAAAGAGTTCTCTCACTGTACCAGGAAAAAGAATCCCTTTTAAGCTCATAAAAGAGTCATGAACAGTTCTGAGAGATTTAAGAGATGCTGGAAATCTTTTTGCCACTTTTAAACAAATATTTCAGCCTGACAGCAATCAGACTGCATCAGACAATAACAATTTTGTTTTTTTAAGACTAAAACAAATTTTCTCATCTAGTTCCATCTCTTAAGATTCTACTACTTCTCTGTTGGGACTGGAAGAAGCATTTGAGGTAAACATTGAAACATATTTGTTGTTTCTTTTTTGTCCACATTTTTTCATATGGAATAATTTCCAACAACTCCTTATGACAGCATAAAATATATTTATTCCAAAAGCTACTGAATGACTGGACATTTACTGCAGTATCAATTTCATGGGTATAACAGAGCATTCATGAGTAAACCATTAGTGAAAAGTTCCCCATTTTTACTTTGTTAATCAACAGAATGGAAATACATTCTACAACGAAAAGACGGGAATCACCTTAATCATTTAACCAATTAGCCAGTCACATTCCTTTAGCTGCATGACAGACCAACCAAAGACTGGGTTCTCTGTCACCACAATTTTGCCATTTACTTTGAGGAATATTTAAATTAGTTCTAGCAATTTAACATCTAAAATTGCTGATGAGTTTTTGCCATCTGCATAACTTTATCTGATTTCACCATGGGAAAATTGCAGAATAAAAAAAAATAACTTTTGCAACTCAACTTACAACAACAATCCTAGTCCTTATGCCAAGCCCGATAAGTGTTAAGAGAAGGCAGTTACCTGCTGTGCATATGGTAAAGACAACCTGAACTGAGTCAAAGAAGAAGAACATTACTAGGAGAGAAACAGATGCACCAATTGGAAGGAACAGCGCCTGTGTTGAATCAATAGTCTGGATACCTGCAGAACGTACACAACAGAAAACACTTATTTTTTTGCATTATGTGACAGACAAGCATATTCTTTCTTTCTTGGTGTTCTTTACCCTTACAACTGAAGTTTAGGACAAAGCACCACACTAGAGATCAGATCTGACAGTTTTTTAACCCTAGAAGGCAGGAAAAAAGGGAGTGGATTCAGAGCAAGGCACGGCAAGAGAGGAGTTACCTCCCTCTCCCCAAAACACTGCTCTCCCTGAGCTAAGTCACCAACTCCCTAGAATTGGCCCCATTAGGGAAAAACAGCAAGTAACCTGCCTTTGCCTGTCTTCTGTTCCTAACTATAGTTCAGGGTGGAGTGGTTTTAATACAGCATTGGTGAAAAGGATTAACCCCCTTCCCTTGTACCATGCCACAGCCTCCTAATAACCACAGAGTTGCTTTTTAAAGTTGTTTGTGATTTGGTCAATGGACTCTAAATACATTTGGTCTTTCACTTTACATTTCTGCTTTCCTTAATACAGATCCAAGAAAGCTTGAGTATCTTTCACCAAAACTGTAAAATGTTTATGTTTAGGTTGGTTTTTCATTTTTGTCTGTTAAGGAGTGCTCTCTTTCTTTCATTTAAAAAGATAAACATGCCTGCAGGGTGGGCTACAAAGTTGGATAAATGTTTATCCCTGCTTAGAATTGATTCTTAAGCCAGTTTCAAACAGACTTCAGACTGCAGGCACCAATGAAGAATAACTTCTCTAGAGAATTTCACCTATTATTTATGGCCACTGAAATTAAATCATTTTCATTAGCATACGCACTGCTGTGCTTAATTTTCAGGACAGCCGTTTTAAAGGTAAGGCAAAAAGAGTTAACAGATTTGCAGCAAAGAATAAAAACCGGCTACAGTACAGAAGAGGCACAAGTGTATGCTGGTTTCACAGCTACATTTCAGTGGGATTTGTGCAGGAAAACCATATTCAGTTGTCTTGGAGGAACCAGCCATCTATGGTCACAAGCCTGCAAGACAGGTGAATCCCAAGTACTACATCCCCTCTTGCCTAACCAAATGTCTCTCTTAGACTTACTGTTATTTGTGCTGTTGCCATTGAAAGGCCCAGCTGAGCTGCTGCTGTCCTTTTCTTTGTCTTGATTCTCAAAGTCCATATTAAGGGATCTATGTGCAGCAACAAAAAAAATAAACTGTTCAAGTTTCTAACTGCTATCATAGTTTAATGTATCACAGTGTATTATCCGCCAATCAACACTTTGCACATTATATTATATTACTAGAAGGTGGCCCAAATGGTATCGTTGGTAAGCAACAGAGCAGTTTGTTGTTTTAGACACAGCGGCACCTAGGCCGTATTGCAATCAAGCACAACAATCCCTTCTTTCATTTAAACATAACTTTCCATCAACCATTAGATAAAACTGTGTGCAAAAAGAGAGCAGAATAGAGAAGCAGAGCATACAGAACAATATTTTCACCCAGAGAGAAAGAACTGGGTCCACATAGTACAAACTAGATACCTGGATATGTAAAAAGTTGAACAAATCCAAGGTCAGTAGCTAACTACTAACACCTATTGGAAGTCTCCGGTCCAAAGAGCATCTGGCTGTCCTCAACCAGAGCCAGGGCCGACTTGATGGAACTCTCTGCCTACTAACATCAAGGCCCTGTGGGACTTGTTACAATTCTGCAGGGCCTGCTAGGCAGAGATGTTCCGCCAAGCATATGGTTGAGGACAGCAACAGTTTTTTAACACCTTCTTAGCAGTTTTAATAACTACCCAGCTTTTAACTGCTTTTCGCCCTCTCTGCCCCCCCCCAATGCTGATGTAAACTGGGGGATGTTAGTTTTTATGGATTTTGGTTTTAGATTGTTTAATGTATTTATGTGTATTTTATATGAATATGCTGTGCACCACCCTGAGCCCACTTGTGGGGAGAATGGTATAGAAACCTAATGAATTCAATCAATCAATGAATCAAAACTCTGGCAGCCAGGTCTACAGCCCATTATCTGGCAAGTGGTACCTAGGACCTTTAAATTTTAAAAGGCCATTATTTCTGATGGGGTAAATCTGGTCTCTGGATTTCTGCTGTTACGAGCTACCTGTGGCCATTTGCCACTTGGTATTTGCTACCATACCAGCTACCACACATCATCCTACAACTGCCAGAACAGATCTTAAACAAGCTCTAATACATCTTCTCAAGCCCTTGAACAGTCTCCGCAGATCAAAACGTCTCTCTATGGCAATTCTGGGTTATGAAGCAACTTCATACAGGCAAATGGACTTTCATTCAGAGCAGTGAATGTTTTTGTCCATTGATCTCAAAAATCTCTTTACTGAAGAACATCAGAGATTAAGAGCTGTTATGAGCTGCTTAATAAATTCAACACATAGGCAAAAATTCTGCATTCTGACGCTAACCTCCAAGTAATGTCAGCTGGATTCCAGGAAGTCCCAATGAATGCTAGGATTACTGTTTCCATCTTGTTCAAGGAAATGATCTTGCTTGTGTACACTCTGCTGGGCCCGTTCCCAGGATCTACTACTTTGTTCTATATTTTCTGTTCTAGATTACCTGTCACATATGTGCTCAAAATGCCTTCCCTACTTCTGGTTTAAAGGTCATTTGGGACCACTTGGCCATGACCACCACCTTCTGATATGCTGCCCTTAAGAACATAAGAGAAGCCCTGCTGGGTCAGACCCAGTGGTCCATCTACTCCAGCATCCTATCTCACATGGCAGTCAACCAGTTCCTCTGGAGGTCCAACAACTGGGCATAGAGTCCAAGACCTTCCATGATGTTGCCTCCTGGCACTGGTAGAGGTTTACTGTCTCTGAATGTGGAGGCTCTCTTTAGTCACCATAGCAAGTAGTCACTCAGAGACCTATCCTCCACCAATGTGTCTAATTCCCTTTTAAAGTTGTCTACGCATGTGGCCATCACTACTAGGAATGGGCATGAACCAAATTACCAACAGAAATTCATCACAAACCAAGCCTGATTCCTGGTTCATGAACCTCAGTTCGTGCCATCCCGCCCTCCCAGGTGGGTTTGCGTGGTTTGTGTCAGGAGCAGTGTTCCCTCTAAGCTGAGTTAGTGTGAACTAGCTCACGGTTTTTTAGCCTCTGGCTCACACCTTTTTGCCTCAGCTCAGGGAGGGATGGCTCCAGGGCAAACTGATTTATGCAGTGGCCAAATGGCTCGCTCAGAACTTTAACGCCGGCAGCTCACAAAGTAGAATTTGTGCTCACAAGACGCCACAGCTTAGAGGAAACACTGGTCAGGAGACACACTGGCACCGGGGCTCAGAGAAGGCATTTAAAGAGACTGCAGTCTCTTTAAATGCCTTCTCCATGCCGCGCCACAGCATGACTCAGCAAGTCAATTGAGAAGGCATTTAAAGGCTCCCTTTAAATTTCATTGATCTCTCTTGCTCCCTTTGCCTGGAAGTGGAGGGAACGAAAGGGATACCTAAAATGACTTGCAAAAGCCATCTAAGGGGAACATTCCCTTTGAATGGTTTTTGGAAAATTCTCTCCCCCCCGCCCCCCATTCTGCAGACATCAGGGAGCTGCTGCCAGCAGAAAGGAGGTAGGGAAGATCTCCTGGGAAGAGAAATTCTGCCCCCCTCCATTCTGCTGGCCTTGGGGAGCTGACCCCAGCAGAAAGGAGGGAGGGAAGATCCACGGACCTCACAAACCTGAACTGATTCACAAGGTGCGAGAGGTTTGTCCTGGTTCATGGGACCTCACAAACCGGGACAAACCTCCATTTCCCCAGTTTGTCTCCATCCCTAATGACCACATCCTCTGGCAGCAAATTCCACATTTTAATCATTCACTGTGTAAAGTATTTCCTTTTGTACATCCTGAATCTACTGCCCTTCAGCTTCATTGGATGCCCTCAAATTCCAGTATTTCGGGAGACAAAAAACTAACTCATAAAGCCATTGTGAGGATAAAATGAAAGAAAGATAAGCGAGGCATACTGCTCTTAGTTCCTTGGAGGAAGAGTTGGATAAAAATGAAGAGACAGATGACAGACAGAACAAAATATTCTTACCTGAAGCTGCCATATACTATAAGGAGAATGGAAATTAGGAACGTAGACACTTGGCTGGAATCCACAAGGGAATAGGCCCTGAATGGGAGAGAAAAGAGACACAGAATATTATAGTAGAGCAACCTTCCATTAAATCCAGATTATAAATCTTTGTCCAGTTCTACAATTATCAAAAAAATTAACCCAACAGGGTAATTCTTCCTAATGTTTTAGCAACTAACATGATCATCATGTTACACTGAAGAATTCTCCCACCTAAATGTGGAAAAATTACATTTAAAGATGCCAAATACTCTACTGCTTCATTTTCTCAATGCAACTATTTATAGCACGTGGATTACCAAAGACAGATACCCCAACAGCACTCTGAATGTAAAGCAGATCACTATGTTTTATTTCAAATAAGCAAAATCATCACTGTTTCAGATGATCCAGGACTCCAACCAGGAACCTTATGGGCCGAGGTTAGGACTCAGGGCAGCCAATCTATCCAGGTAAATAGAACAAGCAATGTCAGCCTTGCAGTCAGTAGGCAAAGTGGGCCTTCTAGGTGCCTGGCATGCTCTCCTCAGGTGGTCGACAAAGTACAGCTCCTCCAGTGTTACTTCAAACTGAACATAGATCAAACCGAAAAGTGGGAGATGTGCAAATTCTTTTTACCCCAGATCTCTGAACTGATCACTGAGAATGGTGAAATACTGAACAACAGACATTGCACCTAAGCTATAAGCGCAAGCATCTGACCTAAAGGCCATCAACCCATATTGAATTTAATTAATCAGGCACATAAATTTTAATAGACTAGGTAACCTACTTAAATTTGCTTTATCATTCAATATGTATCTTGTTCAGACATTGAAGGAAATGCAAGAAGTGATTACCATGCAACAATAAGCTATCACTGCTTGTTAAAAGGAGAGGCCCTTTTAAACATTTTCCCACTACTTGTAGAAGTAACACATCAGAATCAAAAGAATATCAGAAAGCTATGCCCTTAATATATTTATTTATTTATTTATTGGATTTTTACCCCGCCCTCCCAGCCAAAGCAGGCTCAGGACAGCTTACATAAAATCAATACATAATTTACAATAAACTGTGACTAATTTGAATAAAAACAATTCTAAAATCATTTAACTATACAACTCAATAAAGTGCTAATAACAATAATTCCTGATGGCTGTGATGACACAATCCATTCTTCTTATAGTTGGTTCCTTGATCTTCTTGTAGTTGTCCTTCTGGCAACTGACACCAGCAGCCCCAGCTACCAAAACATGTCCTCCTCATTGCAATCTACATACCCAGACTGTGACCCTTGTTGCTCTGGCCCCTCACTCTCCCCCTCCCAATCATCTTCTTCCACCCACCCCCAGCATTCAAACACATTTAAACTACAAGCCTTTGGGAGCAAAGATCTTTCTTCTACTTATAGTACTATGTAAATCACTAGACATGCTGATTGTGCTAAAGAACAAATTGCTGCTGGGAATCTGAACTCTGCTTCTGCAACTTTTTTTTTTTAGCACAAGTTTCCAGGCATGACTATTTTCCCCCACATACACTAAAAAGCACTGTCCTCCCAAGCCTTCTTCCCCAGTTATGGCTTCATATAAACAGCCCTAACATGGAGACTTACAGATCACATCAGCACAGCTTCTGACCAGTGTTCCCTCTAAGCTGAGCTAGTGTGAGCTAGCTCATAGCCTCTGACTCACATATTTTTGTCTTAGCTCAGGAAGGATGGCTCCAGAGCAAACTAATGTATGCAGTAGCCAAATCACTTGCTCACAACTTTAATGCCAGTAGCTCACAAAGTAGAATTTTTTCTCATAAGACTCCACAGCTTAGAGGGAGCATTGCTTCTGACACAATGCTGCCTGCCAGTTAAATCGAGGTATCTAGGACTTGGGTTACGTGGATTAACCTTCTTTCACATGCATAATACACTAAGATATCCCCATGGCCCAGATGAGCTCAACGTGAAGGCTAAGCTTCTTTTGCACAATACCATGTGGAAAAAAAGTGTTTCAGTTTTAAACACTTGAATATCTTCTGTCTGAACTGAAAATGCTAAGGCTTTCCAAAGTGACTCACTCATTCACTGACAGGTGGATTCCAAACAGGCTAATGGCAAATAAAGAATCTGCATGTCCCCCTCTTGCACACATAAACATACAGCAAAGGTAAAAATGCAGCAATTTACTGTACATTAGGCATTCAGAAAAAAAGTAATGAACAGACTCTCAAGTATCTAGAAAAATATGCATTAAGACGTTTTATTTAGAAAGCACAGCAGTGCAGCTACACCTCAGATTCCTGGCAGGAGCAGCCTAATAACCTTTTTTTCCCTCTAACTAGAAAGGGTAAATGGTTAAGTCCTGTGTATCACCAGTAGGAAGGCACAGCTGTCTGTAAATAGGAAAGGAACCAGCTCAATCGATGCTAATGACCAAGGGGACTTGGGCTTGTTCATGAACTGAAAGGGAAGGTTAGGTGCATGCAAGAGCAGGACAATAAAGCATTTTTACTTCCTTTAAGGAGACGTCCAAAGAGAGACTAGGAAGACTGCAATCGTGACAAACTTGGAAAAGCAACACTACAGTCTGTGGTCAAGAGGCATCCAAGAATACTTAATCCTGTGATCCAGATCCATTATACAAATTAAGCTAATATCCAGTATTTCTCTCACGGTCTATAAATTATTCTGCAGTTTTTACTACCTTGCATCAGCTAATCAGAGCTTTGCTGGGTACTGACACAACATCTGAACACTGGAAATCTTGTCGAACTTCTGAGGCTTTTCCAGGCCTTCTCTGCACTTTCAAATATACCTTCACAGCTGTGAGAACCAGAAAACTGGGACTGTTTTTAAATTCATTTATTAGATTTTTATCCCACCCTCCCGGCCTAGGCCGGCTTACAAACAGAGTAAAATCTCCACAATACAATCACATAAAAACATAATTTGATAAATATAGTACTAAAACTCAGACAGAATAAAGTGCTAGTATATTCCTCATTCCCAGATGAATCTTCGGCCTTCGGTGGCTATCTAGGGTGATTGGTTCGGGCAGTATTAAAGTAACATTACTATATTGCAAATTTACAATGGTTACTGGAGCATACTAGAGAATTTCAGAAGAAAATCAGTTTGTCTTTTATAGATTCCAGCAAAATTTTTGACTGTGTGGATCATGAAAAGCTATGGGTGGTTTTAATACAGATGGGTGTGCCATAACATATGACTGTTTTGTTGCATAACTTGTACTACTATTAGAACAAAATATGGACAAACAGAATGGTTTCCAATCAGCAATATGTCAGACAAGGATGCATATTATCATCCTATCTGTTTAATTAACATGCAAAACATATCACAAGGAAAACTGGATTCCATTTAGATGAAGGTGGAGTGAAAACTGGTAGGAAGGACATTAATAATTTGAGATCTGCAGCTGACACCACATTACTGGCAGAAATCAGCAAAGATGATTTGAAGTGATGACTGATGACAGCTGAAGAAGAAAGTGCCAAAGCAGGATTACAGCAGAACATCAAAGAGACAAAAGTAATGACTACTGGGAGACTTTCTATTCCTTGCATGGCTGGATTAAGGCCAACTAAATGCCATAAACAAAGCCCAACAATGGTGCCCTTTGGCCCTTCCATTGCTTAACTGACAAGACACTGACTCACTAAGTGCTGAAGGTGAAATAAGAGATTAAAACTTTAGTTTTCTTCCAGGCCATCCCCCAGGCAACACCCCACCACTATATTAAATATAAACTTTTAAAAATGCTTATTTATTGCCCTGATCTGGGTATCCCAGGCAAGACTGATCTCATCAGATCTTGGAAGCTAAGCAGGGTCAACTCTGGCAAGTATTTGGATGGGAAACCTTCCTGAAATACCAGGGGCAGGAGGTGGGGGCAGGCTTTATGCAGCTGCCTCTCTGAATATCCTCCCTGCCCCTAGTAGGGATCAATCACCAGAGGTCACCACACAACATAAAAACACAAAAAACCCACTAAATAGCAGTATACAAAATAAGCAAAAAAAACCCCTCTGTGGTGTCCAGTGTTCCCTCTAAGCAGAGTTAGTGTGAGCTAGCTCACAATTTTTTCACCTCCAACTCACACATTTTTGCCTTAGCGCAGGAAGGATGGCTCCAGAGCAAACTAATTTATGCAGCAGTCAAAGTGCTTGCTCACAACTTTAATGTGAGTAGCTCACAAAGTAGAATTTTTGGTCACAAGACTCCACAGCTTAGAGGGAGCATTGGTGGTTCCCCCCCTTCCCTTGGTGACCTAAGCACGTGCTTATTTGGCTTAATGGTTAATCCAGGGCTGATTCCTTGGCTCAATCATCATCTATTAAAAGGGAGATTGCAACCAAGAAATCCAAAGCTGACTGAGACTTGGAAGGGAAGCCATGAAGGAACTAGAAAAGATCCTGTAGTGTAAGGGAGTGTATCTAAAGACCAAGATCAAGATAATTCATACTGTGGTATTCCCCATTACTATGTATGGATGTGAAAGTTGGAAAGTGAAGAAAGCTGACGGGAAGAAAATGGATTGATTCGAAATATGGTGTTAGAGGGGAGTTTTACAGATACCAATGGACTGCCAAAAAGACAAGTAAGTGGGTTCTAGATCAACTCAAGCCTGATATCTCCCTAGATGCTAAAATGACCAAACCGAGGCTATTGTACTTTGGTCACCTCATCAGCTGAAGGCAGTAGGAAAAGAGGAAGGCCCAACATGAGATGGATTAACTCAATAAAAGAAGCCACAACCTTTAGTTTGAAAGACTTGAGCAAGGCTGTTATCGACAAGACATTATGGAGGTCATTAACTCATAGGGTCTCTGTAAGACGGAAGTATACACAAGATTATCAGGATAATGTAGCTTTTCTGCATTCCTATGGACTCTCAGCACGTACAGCTGTCACACTAGTGCCTCCAATTAACATTTTAACTGAACACTGCAGCATGGCTCCCCCAGTTCAAGTCTAACCTCAGTCCTGAAAGGTAAGACTACGCGGGGCTGTCTTTTGACAATGAGCCCACCAAATGCTTTGCAAACTTTGCAAGGCTGCTCAGATATTAAGCTGCAGAATTTGGAAACAGTTTAATGACAGAGGTTCCAAAGCTAAGTAAGGTTACATGAAAGGATTGAAGTACTTTCCCAAATCCAAGGCCTTAAAATGTTGGCCTGAGTACTAATTGACCAGAACCGTTGAGCCACATTTGCCAGTTTGTGAAAGGCAAACCCAAGGCACAAAACAAAACAATCACCTAAGAAATCAAGGAACTATGCTGTTAAGAATTTAACATTTGCAGGGGCTTGTACCTGGTGTATACTGAAATTTAGCTGAAAAAAGTTTTCAGCTAAAGGATGATGTGCACAAGAGTTAACAGATTCCATCCTTTATAAATTCAGCCCAGAGATGTGAGGGCCCAGGAAAAATATGGGTGTCCTCCAACGTCCAACCTCCAACAACTGACAGCTCTTCTCCAATTAAAAGAAGAACTGGAAAATATTCTTTTTTGGAAAAGAATGGAATGCTTTTCAAAACCAGATTTTATTCACTTGAAATGTGCAGTATGAAGATTTTTAGGTAAGACAATCTAGAGCTCTAGACAACATGTGTGCACATAATCATGCAGGATTAAGGATATGTTTACTGTTTAAGGATGATGGATTCTGTCCGCAGTAAATATGCTGCAATGTCTATAATATACTACTGAAGAGTTTTCTGTGTAACTGTGCCTTGCCCAAACCCACATTTTCTTTTTGCTTACCACACCTTCACCACTCTACCTGCAGGCTGCAGAGTGAGGAAGGCATTTTGGTAATTTGGAATAGGTAGTACAAACAGTAGCAATCTTTTATCGATTTACCTGCCAGTATGACTGCACTTTTCCCTTATTAACAAACGGGCAAGATGGAATCACCTTATACAAACTGAGCTAAAATAGCATATCCAAAGATCTCATCAGGAATGCCAGAGACTTCTAGGCACCCTCAAGTTCCCCCTCCTCTTTCACCCCAACTTACATGTCCTGTTGGCGGGGAGCAATGGGGAGGCAAGAGGAGGTACCTAAGAGGACAGAAGATACTTAAGCATCACCTTTCATTCTTCCTCTCTTCCTTCTTACACAGTGCACTCTGGGAATGGTAGTACACATAAAATCTGATAGGCATGCCAGAAACTATAAATCCTGGAATGGGGGGGGGGGAGATGGAGACACTGCAAGTAGTCCCTCTCCTCTCAAACTCAGACAACTGTAATGCTCACCACACTTTGAAAGTGGACTTTCTGCGCTGCTGGAGCCTGCATTCCAAGCCAAAGGAGTATGAACTTCATTAGCATCTCTAGCTGCAGGCAGTTTTTTCTTGGGTACGGTTGGGCACAGTTTTGTGAAACCTTATGAGCCCCCAGCTCCCAGTTTCAAACTGAAAAAGTTTCAGGGAAGACCCTTTAGCTAAGTTCTACTATGCAGTTGCTGGAAGCTGCGAGTCTTGGTCTGATTCCACAAGGTGCCACTGAGGGTTCTCACGCAAGAGCCTCCACTCAGAATCACTTGACGTAAATTAGTTCTGCTTTGCCTGTTAGGTGATCCTGAGCATGTATACTTGGTTCTATAAATTTAACATGTATTAGTAAGACAACAGGGAGTCCGGGGGAAGAAGACTAAGCAAGACTGAAATCAGCCTGCCTCTCATGTTACAGTACTGTGTTCACCACTCTGCCTAAACTATTATGTGATATTAACAGACTTATAATGTAGGGCACTCCATCTCCCCTTAATTTGTAAGCACTTGTCTATAAAATGTGCCACTAATGTCTATGTCTGAACACAGAATAGTTCAGCAACTACAGGGGAAGTTCACAATGTGATGTTGTATCCCTGAGGAGACTACTGGGTGAATGGTTGTTTGCTAATGCCAGAGGGGGACCAGGCATGCAGCCCCCACTAACGGCATGCCCAGAGACACACAACAAGCACTGTTCTTTAACAGCTCTGGGTGTCAGCCTTCCATCTTTTACAATGACTGCATTCTTGTCTACACAACAAGCCAGCAGTCAGCTTTCTAGCCTGTCACAGGCAGCTCCACAGATTCTTACCTACAGAACAATTCCAGGAATGACTCTGCTGTTCATACTCTATACATAGCTCCAAACATTAAGCAGAGAAAATATGTCCTTCCAGGCATCCCAGCCTGTCTCAACAGAACTGGTTAATTTCACTATCTCTGGTAGGGAAGAAGAGAAAACACCTTGCTAAATCAAATACTTTTCAACCAGAGAGGAAAAGTCCAGAATTAAATCAGATCGTTTCATATCCTGACGTCAGAAAGCCATCCGTGGCACAGTGTTGGCCAGGCCTGAACTAACTCTTCCCCAATTTATAAATGCTTTCCTTCTGTTACATGGAGGCAAGTCTTTTAAGTATTTTTTGTTGTGCCAATTTGTTGCGGCTCAATGTTATCACCAGGAATCCAAAGGGCTTGGCACATATAGGTTCTCCTCTGAGCAGCTAATCCCCCGTCCTCCCATGCCATACCAATCTGTTTTTTACCTTCCCCCTCCAATTTCAGCAGCATGGGAGGCTGCCGTTGGGGAGGATCCACACTCCTCCCTAGAAGTATCAGTCCCAACCCCCATTTCCAATCCTAAAAGGTAGGATAAGAAGTATGCAAATGAAACTAATCTGCCCACCACTCAACATTTTAGTGTTTTGGGTCATGAGTGTTAATGTTTGCTGCTATCAGGAACTTTTACTGCATACATCTAGCTTGCAACAGTGACTGTGACTACAACTATGGCTACTATGCAAGCCTGGCCTAAAAGACTGGATGTCCTTGGGTGTTGCTGTGAGCTTCACAGCTAAGCAGGCATTAGAACCCAAGTCTCTGTTCTTTAAATACATCATGACCTACTGTAGCATACCTAATGCAAAAAGAAATATAAAATATTTTTTAAAAAGAAATGACAGTTGCTCAATTAAATCGTAAGCTATTTCAAACGGAACTCCTGTACTGAGACTCTGCAAATTTAAATCTGGTTTAAAGGTGGATGAATTAATCTGTTAGACAGATTTACAGATTTTTATCCCTTTGCACCCTTCTCTCCTGCTTCCACAGAACGAGTGGAAGTATTGATACACGGGACCCACTGCTAAGCAGCACTATCTTGAGTTTATCAGTTTCAAGTTTTCCAGAAGCAGCAGGAAAGCACCTACCATCTGAACTACCACAGCATGGGGGAAGGGGGAGAAAAGAGGAGGCAAACACAAAGAAGAAGCCAGGACAATGTCTTCCCATCAGATGCACTAGAAGACAGCAGCCTCAACATCCAGTTACACACATACACACACTCAAAACAAGTTCTTACCCAGATTTATGGTATTTGGGAGGCTGAGTGAATACTACAAAGGAATCTATGGTGCAACATGCAGTTTTAATCTGGGTAATGTTTCTTTACTTAGCTACATTACTTAACAAGATCAACACAGCACCCTTTAACTTGTGCCTTGTTCTCAAACTTCTGGTGGCAGTTTATTTCATCTTTTCTGAGATTTTTTCCCCCATAATCTGAACACAACTAGACTATGAACACAGTTCTTAACAGATGGTTGCCCCAGTGATAAAAGCTCCATTTTATACCATAGTTTTAACGACCTCATGCAATCAACAGTGGAACCTAAGCCACTTACACTAATAGCTATAGAGAGAGCTTTCAGTTTTCAAAACACTTCACATAATTATGACAAAATTGTTAAACAGGCCAGTACTATTGTTTCAGTACTGTAGATGATGGATTTACACCGTGCCCTTCACTACCTGAAAGAGACTCACGGCAGTTTACAATCTCCTTCCCCTCCCCACAACAGACACCCTGTGAGATAGGTGGGGCTGAGAGAGCTCTTTTGAGAACTGCTCATGAGAGAACAGCTCTGTGGAGGAGAGGGAATCAAACCTGGTTCTCCAAGATTAGTCTGTGCTCCTAACCACTACACCAAACTTATGGGGGGAGGGCACTGAAAAGAAAAAATGATTTGTTAAAGACTCCTTGTAAGTTCATAGAAGAGGCACGATTCAGAGTTCCTGACTTGTAACTCTTGTCTCTTCGCCATTATGTTACACCAGCTCTCTATCTAAAATAGTTACTCAGGTTTAGGAAAGTTATTTAAACCCAACAATTACATCCACAACCAGGCAAAAATATTTCCTTTCAGAGTCCCTAAATATCTGACTTAGTTCTAATGAAACAAAATGCACAACTGCCATAAACAAAATGAGGAGGGAGGGACAGTCTTCATGCAAATCACACCATTATTACATGAAATAATTGTATTTTTAAGTGGTTGCATGAGTGGGGACACACAGAACCACGATCACTACAATAATGCAAGATATTGGACAGAGGTGGTAGTATTCCATGGCACTTCTAAAAGTCACACTATGCAAACCAAATCTGAATTGTGTACAGTGTATGGCAAGTTTCAGCAAATGGCCCAGCAGCCAATATTCAGACAGCGTGCAAACTTAGAAATATTAGACAGTGTTTACATTACAGATTTTACAAGAGGTCAGAAATCAGACTAGGACCACGGAGACCCAGATTCAAATCCCTTCTCCACCATGAATTGCTCTGGATGACCTTTAGCAAGCTATTCTCTCTTAGGTTAGCATATCCCATAGAGTTGTTAACTGGATAAAATCGGAGAAGAAACCATGAGCTCCTTGGACAAACCATGGGATAAAAATGTAACAGATGAATATTCTCTGCTCAGAATAAAACGGAGAACAAATTTATTTGTCTGTTTTGCATATGAACACTGGACCATCTAACCTTCTTTCACCAGAGCACAGAGGATGGAAGCTAGACTGCAAGGGACTCATGTTGGAGGACAGAATGAAACACTGGACCTTGGACCTGAAGGTTCTTTCTCCTTCAGTGGGGGTGGTCATCCAGACTGGTTAGGTCACACCTCTGCTCACTCAGGTAGGGCTATGCAAATTTTTCTGCAGCTCCTATTGGAGAGACCTAGGCTGACCCTCCAGTCATGTCCAAGCCCTGCTGTTTATACCATCAGCTTTTGTTTTGTTTTATTCTTATAACACATTCCCTTGTGCCTTCTCTTCCATTTTTCTCCATCCCTTGGTTTCTCTCTTCTGCTATTTTGGGTGTGTGTGTGTGTGTGGATGGGATGTGGATGACTTCACCACCACTGAAGAGAAAGGACCTTCAGGTAAGGGCCAATGTTTCATTCTACTTCAGTGGGGGGGAAGTCACCCAGACTGGTTAGCTGTGCCCAAGCTGTGTTTTCAGTGGGCTCTATGTACAGACTTCAAGGTTCCACCACTTGGTGCAGCACTCTCCTTGCAAAGGCTGCTTCTGCTGATGACACTTGACCTATTCTATAGTGTCTCATGAAGGTGGAAACAATGCCCATGTCACTGCTCTGCAGATCTCCTTTACTGTAACCCTGGCAGAGAAGGCCACCCTGGCTGCCCCTGCCCTCGTGGAGTGCGCAGTAATCGCCTTTGTTGGTGTCAGGCCTTGTGCCTCGTATGCCTCAGTGATGCATTGCTTGACTCAATAGGTGATGGTGGGGTTAACATCCTTTTGCCTTGGTTTTGTGAACTAAGTACAATACACAGCACATCCAGCTGCCTGAACATAGCCATCCTGCCCAGGTAGATGCACAGAGCTCTGTGCACATCCAACATATGCCCTGTCCTTTCCTTTGGGTGCTTTGGATTTGGACAGAAGGGCTGCAATGTAAACTGACTGGTTAAGATGACAGGCCAAATTTACCCTGGGTATAAAGGATGGATCCATCTGCTGAGAACCAGATTCTTTCTGGGAAATGCACAACTCCTTTCTTGTGGATAGCACCACCAACTCTGATGCACTCCTGGCTTATGTCTTGGCTATCAACAAGGCCACTTTCCACGATAAGAACTTGAGTTCTGTTGACTTCAGAGGCTCAAATGGTAGTTTGAGAAGCCCTCGTAATACTGTAGATAAACTGCATGCAGGGAATCTATGTTGGACTGATGGAGCCAATTTTTTTTGGGGGGGGGATATGGATGACTTCACCCCCACTGAAGAGGAAGAACTTTCAGGTAAGGAACCTTCAGGTAGTCCTCCTGATTAATCTTTTTACATGCTTGTTCATAGAAAGTTTTTCTAAGCCTCCTTCGTCCAAGGCAGGAGTTCAGGGCTGCTACCTAACACCTTAGCATGCTAGGTTTGAGACCTCTCCTCCATTTTTGTTCAACACTTATGATATAGGCAGGGCCCTATATCGTAAGATATATGTTAGATTGGAGAAAAAACTGCCTGGGATCTGTATGGCCCGGGATATGAAGCTAAACCTCCCTGGGATCTATAGAGGGACTTGTAGGATGTGCCATAAGGACTCCCTTGAGCCTTCTGTTTCTTTATCCATTTCATGAGGCTTTAGAACTGTCCTCCGTTTGGCTTGTTGGCTCAGCCCTGGGGCCTGAGGAAAGAATCAGGAGTCCACTTAAACTTAAAAGGCACACAAGACATTCTGAACCCCAAAGAACAAATATTTTGTTGGACACGGGAGAAGCAAAATCAGGTGTTGCAATTTCTGAGGTAAAACATATATGTACTGACTTTTGATCTTAATTCTCAGGTTTACAAAGGTTTCTTAATACACCCACAGTTGCTTAGATCCGTATATTGAGGGGCTTTTGTTCCAGTGTTTTCCCCAAAACACCTCAGGTAACTTTCTTAGCGAAATCACTAACTCTGTTTTGGAAGTTAGTTTTGTAAGACCGGTATACTCTTTCTAATATCCAAATCCCTTCTCTTGAAACACCAGTTCTTGTCTTGAGGTTTCAAATCACTCTTTAATTATCTAAAGGCAGTCCCTAGCCACCCCCAGCAAGGGATCTCTGTACTCTTCGGAGCCTATTTCCCTTCTTAACATGTTTAGTAATTGTCTTCTCTCTCTAGGAGAATGATTACTGTTCCTAGCCTGAATGGAATTCTCCTTTTCTGTCCCAACCTCTTAGTCAACTTTTTTTCATCTCCTGACCATGGGAAAACATTCTCAGCTAAAACTGAAAACCACTGACTTCCGTCAGGGCAGAAACCAGAAGCCTGTCTTAGTATAAAGCTCTATCCAGACTTGCCTGCTCAGCTGAATGCTGGCCAATCAAATTGCCAGGAGCAGCCTGTCACCCAAGGCTCTGTAAAGCATTAACCCTGCCACAGACCTTTAGCTGTATGCACAGCACTTCCAAGTCTCTCAAAAAAGACACAGTCCTTCACAGAAGGCATTGCAAATGCTCGGCCTGGGCTGGCCTGGACTGACTTGTACTTCTGCCTCTTCCCCCGACCATTCACCCTCCTCCTCCTCTATAGCAACAGTTGATGGATACTCCCTGCTCCCCTTCTGGCATCGCTGGAGGTGGGCGTTTTACGGCCACTCGGCATGAGTTGCCAACACCTGGGCCCGGGGTCTGCCTCAAGAGGCTTGTGTCCACTAGCCTGGGTCTCGTCTTCCTCTGCGGCTTCCGAAGAGTGTGGCCCTCTGTCCCTTGGTGGCTCTGATGGCCTGACCCTTTTGTGAGGGAGGGTGGGGACACTGTCCTAGTTGTTGTTGGGTAACTTGGTGGGAAGTGAGAAGCCCTCCCCTTGCAGAGACTGCTGTTTCGCCTTCCTTTGTTGGCTTCCAACCACTGCACTATGTCCTCCTGTGGCCATGCTGGCTGTGACCATTCCATGCCCGGTGGATGCAGCCCTGGGTAAAGCATGGTGGGTGCCCTGCTGGCTGGCACCATGTGGGGGTCTGCCCTCATGGCTGCAAACCTGTGAAAGGGAGGCCTGCTTGCCTCAAAAAGGTAGCTCACCCCTGCACCTCCCATGAACATGGGTGGTTGTCTGGGATTAAGTTGGCCTGCCTCCCATGGACTCAGTCCAGGTGGGGGTATTCTAGCACATGGGTTCTCTGGTCTAACATCCGTCCTGCACTGCCCCATCACACATGGCGCAGTCTTACCAGTTCTCGCAGCCTCCATGTTGACCAGTTCTCGCAGCCTTCTGTGTCCTACGCAGGGCAGAGAGGAGCAGCCTGAAGCCTTGGGTCATTCTCCTCTCACTGCCAGCCTCACTGCCATTGTGAAGCTCTGTGTGGGTACCTCTATGCCTCCCAAAGCTTTGGGTGGCGGGGGCCTCTCCTTTTTTCATCTCCTGTGTCTCATGCAGTGAGGAAGCAGCAACCCAGAGCTCTGGGCTGCTCTTCTCATGTGGCCACTCTTGCCACCCTCAGAGGGTTCCACGTGGCTGCCTCCACACCTCCCAAAGCCTCAGGTGGCAGAGGTTTCTCTTTTCCAGTGTCCCGCACGGCAAGGGGTCTGCAACCTGGAGTACCGGCCCGCTCCCCTCACAGAGCCAGTCTCACTACCATTGGGGCAGCTCTGCACAGTCACCACTATGTCTCCTGAAGCCTTGGGTGGAGGAGGCCTCTCTTTCTTCCTTCTTCAGTGTCCAACACAGCGAGGAAGCTGCAGCCCAGATCCCCGGGTTGCTCTCCTTGTGCAGCATCAGCAGGTTACTCGCGGCTGCCTCATTGCCTCCTAAAACCTCAGATGGTGGAGGTCTCTCCCTTGCTTTGTTCTTTTCTTCCTTTTTAAAAAAACTCCATACATTTTCCTTCTTGAAATACAGGGGTCAGTAAGAGAATTTCCAACATCTTTTGACCTTAAATTTGTTTACTAGAGATTTTGGCTTGAAATGGAGCTCTAGCCTCATACCTGAGTAGTAGGGCTATCGAAACTGGAGGGTCAGCCTAGGTCTCTCCAGTAGAAGCTGTGAAAAAATCTGCATAGCCTTACCTGAGCAAGCAGAGGTGTGACCTAACCAAACTGGATAACCCCCCCCCCAAAAAAAAAAGTAGAAAGCCTGATCTGCAAGAGTAAGCAGCATACTCTAGGAGCATGGAGCAGAAGGGAAATCTGGCTGCAGTTCAAGAGGATGGGTCAAGAGTTGGCTCATCAAGTGAGAGGAGTGGGGGGGGGGGAGAATAAGAGTGATCAAAGTGGATAGTTTCAAGTCTGTCACTGAATAATGAGGCAAATTTTCACCAGAAAGCAGAGACTTAGGGTAGGCCATAACAGGACAAAGGTGAAGAAGAGGCATTGGGGAATCTGAGAGTTACTATAAATTGGGGAGGTATAGCAGAGCTGCAGAGCTGCTTAGCCAGGTAGAGTAGGTGAGGAGGAGGAAAGGATACTGGACAAATCAACCAGCTCCTTTTTTTTCTCTTCCAAACACACCCACAGCCATGTTCTAAGAATGGCAAAGCAAGTGATCCCACAAATGTGTGCTTGAAAGAAAAGCCACACATACCTACGCACCATGCATACTCCACATCTAGACCCCATCTCTTATTTCTTTTTGCACTGAACATACTGACTTCATATTTACTGTGGATTCTATTTCCCATACTAACTGTATTACTGTAAAACCGCCACTGCGTTTACCACAGAATCCACAATCATTATACACTGTGCTTCAGGGAGTTTCCCAAGCGCAAATAAATTTGCCATCTAATGCTCACCTAGAAGCAAAACAATACAGGATGGGGGAGGGAGAAAAGGCTGGCAAGGGACGGCTGCGAATAATGCATACTTAGGTCTGATCACCAGAAATGTGTCAACAATACTGTAGCAGGGCGGGGCAAGGCAGGGGCAGTTCCCACAATAACTTTGTTGTGCTCAAATAATGCTTCTACGGCCAATAAGCTGAATAAAACAGATCCTTTTCTGCTGCGGCTCCCCATTTGTTTCCTCTCTTTATCTGTTCACCAGTGCCCCCTCGCAGGTGAAGATGCTTATTTTCTTGGGAACCTTTTAATAAGTTGAGCCCCACTCTCCACCTCTGCCCTCTTTGACTTGCTGATACCATGCAAGTGAACTGTCAGTTCAGCTGGGAAGGGATAGTTTAGTCATTTTCTTGACCATATTGATGTTCCTTTTTTACCGTATTTGTGCGTGTGTGTATAGTGTAGTATAAGTTTATTGTCTTAGCCATATGCTATAACATATTGTGTGTGTGTGTGGCTTTACTGATCCAGCTGCCTCAAGAGTTTGGAGACAAATTAAACATATATTATACCGTACACATAACTGCAGACACTGGGGCGAGCTAGTGTGGTGTTAGAAAGTTTGGACTAGGTTCTGGGAGGCCCAGGTTTGTCTCCCCTCTCTGCCACGGAAACTTTGCTGGGCAACCTTGGGCCAGTCACTCCCTTTCAGCCTAACCTACCTCACAGGGTGGCTGTTACAAGGATGAAATGGAGGTGAGGAGAATTATGTAAGCCGCTTTGGGTCCCCACTGAGGAGAAAGGCAGGGTATAAGTGAAGTAAATTAAATATATAAAGAATAGTTTCAGCTTCAAAGGCTTCTTTGCAACTCATCACTTCGTAATTCATCACTTCTTTGTAACACCTAAAGATGTAAAGGCCCAAGGGATGAAAAATTGGCAAAATATTTTTTTCTCAAAGATTTTTTTTTCTCCCAAGTGACTGGCCAAGGTTGCCAGCTGGCTTCTACAGCAGTGTGGGGAATCCAAGATCTTACACTGACACTCTAACCAACACAACACTCTGGCTCTCCAAATGTATACTATAAAGACTTATATGCATAAAACCACAACGTTAGAAAATAATTCCTGTACATACCATATATATCCTTTTAAAAAGACGCTTCTTGACATTCTTTCTTCGCATACACACATCATTCATTTTCTCCAGTGTCTAAGCTGGCTTCTTTTACACTCCCAGGATACAGTTACAAGATATTTTTGTAAAGCTCTAGATAATACACACACAATCCAGAATGTCTGTTCATGGCAGTTCAAAATCTGTTCCTTCAATTGTCTTCTCCAGAACAAAATCCTTCTCAGTGGAACACCAGGCACTTGTAATTTGATATAGCCAAAGTAGCAGAGGAGGCAGGGCAGGCAGTACCAAGTTAAAAGTACATTTTATGACTGCACATCATGCAACAATGGAGGAGGGCTTGGTCCTCTGAGCCCCATCTGCAGGCCTTCTCAGGGCATCTGGTACAACACTGTGTGAAAAAAGGATGCCGAACTAGATGGACCACTGGCCTGATCCAGCTCAGATCCCGATCCTGGCAGAGTTGACAGCTATGAATTTAAAACATTCCTCTAAGTCCAAGGACATCTATTATACAATTTTTTGTAATGAGTTATAAAATGAGCTTCTGCTTCCTGACCAATCTAAAGAAAATGGCAAATATCATATTTTTATCCTGCCCTTCCTCCGAGGAGGTCTGGGATGTGTACATGGTTCTCTGATCATTAGTTCTAAATCAGACAATTGTCCCAAAGTATTCTTTTTTACTGAGTGGGGTATATAAATATTTTATTTATTTATTTTTGGATTTATATCCCACCCTTCCCAAAGCTCAGGGTGGCTAACAAAAAGGCATACACGCCGAGGTTAAAACAAATAAAAACAGAATAAAACAGTACAATAAAACAATACAGTACTATACACTAAAGTGTCGGTGCTCTAGATGTTACAGAATAATCAGTTACAAGATGGGGATCCTGCCGAAAGTTATTAAATCCAGGTAACACAACCATCACCATCTTTATCCAGGGACATCTCACTCCCCGATGGTGCCCACACAAATGGTGATGGAGGTGCAATGATGGACAGTAACGATAGATGAATAATGGTGATGACAACTCCTACTCAAAAGCCAGGCAGAAGAGCTCCTACAGGCCCTGTGGAACTGTACGAGGTCCCGCAGGGCCCAGATCTCCTCCAGGAGCTCAATTTTAATTTTATGAAATCAACACCAAAGTCCAAGTTAAAGCACAAAGCACAGGTCTGTTTTTAGAAGCATCAAAACACTTCTGGATTCTATCTGTTACTTACTAAAATTCCAGTTGCTAGTTTAAATATGAACTTTCAGACTGAGCCAAACCTTTACACAGT
The DNA here is from genome assembly GCA_029375565.1 of Gekko gecko. Taxonomy (NCBI): domain Eukaryota; kingdom Metazoa; phylum Chordata; class Lepidosauria; order Squamata; family Gekkonidae; genus Gekko; species Gekko gecko. The sequence continues at coordinate 49,180,946 of JAPDNY010000012.1, read as the reverse complement.
GCTTAATCAAGTAAGGTTTTAGTAGTTGACTGGGAGACTAAAAATGAGGTGAATGCAAGTTGGAAGGCCTGGTTTAAACAAGATAGGAATGGAAATTTAACTAGATTACCTAACTGACGTGAGGATTTGACCAAGTTCTAACAAACGAGGGGCATTAATCTTCCCAGAAAACCTGGGCTGTTCCAGAAGATCTTTAGATAACAGGCAACTGAAAGAAGTAACAGCAAAAAAAACCCCAACCCTTTTATTCCAAATGAAGTTCAGTCGCACATGTTTCCTACTGAATCGAATGCAAGCATTAGAAATCTTCCTATAATTGGACATAACAAACCTCATATCTGAGACAGATTTGAATGCTCCACATTTTGCTTTCTTCCTTCCTCTTTAAGAGATGGTTCAAATATAATGGCATTACACAGCTATTCTGATTTGGAAAATATTGTGATATATGCAAATAAATTGGGATCTGATCCAACATCTTTGATTTATATTCAGCAAAGAAGTATGCCATGTTAAGTTTAAATGCTGTATGAATCTCTTCCAGTTGCCAAAAACAGTTAATTTTATAAAACAAAACATTTTTAGAAATGAAAAAAATATCCATGGAAAATATAGCCCTACATCAATGGTACTACATGAAAAGCCTTGTGCTTGCACACTCCCTTCTTTTCCTCACATGTGCAAACCACTGATTGCTATTACATTTGAAAACAGCAAACTATGGTTGATACTCCCCTTCTAACCCAGGATTTCAAGCCACAGTTTAGTTTACAATCTTAGTTTGGAGGGGAAGCACAAATCATAGTTTTCCAGCTGTGAATGCAACACCAAACTACAGTTTGTGCAAAAATCACAAATCACTAATTGAAAGACATGTGAAAAGAGGACAGAACATGCCTCATCCACCTGTGAGTTGACATTATGTCTAAACATCCTTACAGTAAAATTTTGTTTATATTAGTTGAATGCAGCGATTCACAGTTGCTGTCAAAACATCTGATTCTGACCTTCCAACACAATCCTACTTTACATTATGAGCAGTTTAATAATTACTCTTTTGAGGGGAAAATCCTTCAGTACAGCTACCAAAGTTGGATGGTGCTGCTAACATCCACATCTTTATGAGGCTTGCAGAATATGAAAGAACAGGCCCCAGAGCCAGAATTTTTTTAAATTCGGGGGAGGGGCTATAAATAAGTCAGGGGGCACTGAAATAAAAATGAAATTTAAAAAAACCCTCAGGTACACTGGCTGGTCCCTGCCCCAGCTGGACTTCCCATGTGGTGACTGGAAGAAAGGGCACGCCAGGAGAGTTGTTGGGCCAGGAGGAAGCAGATCCTAAAGGCAGTAGAGCAAAGACTGCCCAGGCTGTGGGGCAGGGGGATCCTTTTCTTCCCAGGTGTCCTTTGCAAAGAGCCATGAAGGTGCTGCGATACCTCTTCTGTCCAGCTCCTTCATTAGTCAGGAGACCCCCCCACACACACACACACACACACACACCTACCTTCCCCCACCCGCAGGCTCCAACCTGAGTGATCAGAGAGTGACTCTGGCCCAGGAGAAGAGGGTGCTGCATTCAGCCATCTGCAGCCCAAATAGCAAAGGGGAGTCTGCATGTGTTAGATCCTCCCTGGGGCAGGAACAAGAGCTAGCGAGAGAAAGAGCCCTGGAAGCCGAGATGGGAGGCCCCACAGTAGCCATGGGCCTGTGAAAGAAGCTATGAGGTATTCCACCCAAAAGCCTACAACAATTACATCAAGCACAGGCCAAATTGGGCAGAATTTATCAACATTCCAACACAACGATGTCAAATAGTGTAACGGTTTCGTGCTCAATCAACCACATGATGCAGAATCAATGGCATTCTGTGATTCCACAGCTTGTTGAAATCCCCATCTCACATCCCCAGCCTTGCAGTGTGTTATGCCTGTGGCAAGGAAGATAGTCCCAATCCTTTACCATCAATTCTGTGTTTTCCAGACTTCAAAGGCTACTCATGTTAGCAACCAGCTGAATGAGATGGTCTGCTATTTTACTGGAGAAAGGGTGTAGTGCTCTGAAAAATTCCTCAGAAGGAATCCCACCCCAAGGCTGAAGGTTGCTTGTATCACAACTGCTTCCTCTTGCTTTCTATTCTTGAACTTTGCCTAGTACCTTTATGGTTTTCATTTTACGTTTAGCTTCTCATTCTAAACCAAGTTTTCAGCATAAGATCTGTGGACTGCACAGGGAACACAACCCAAATCAGTACAATCCACCTATCACATAGCAAATACACAAGCTCCTAACAGTTTGATATGACGTTCTTGGTATCTGCAACTCACTTCAACACAGGAGTACAGAATTTTCCTTTCCTTACAAAGTGAGCTAAGTCGTTGGTCTCGCTCATGCTCAACAGACAAGTTCCAGCAAAAGCATGGCAGAGAGTTTTCCAGAAGGAGATGAGTGTGCACACACACACGCTTGGAGACAGAATGTCTAACATCTCACTGCCTCCCATTTCGATTATATCAGTCTCTCTGGATTTAGTCATGGCAGCTGTATGGAAAATGCAACCAATAAAGAGGGATGCACAAGTTTTGACTGGTCATGGTCACCACTGGCCCCAACTCTTCTTGTTTAGTTCACGCAGAGACAGAGAGGGCTCAGTATCTCTCTTCACACCAGACAATGAAGACATTCTGAAGCAGAGATAATCCCCCCTCACTGAATTCAAAGCATGGTGAAAAGAGAAAGACGGGGGCCCCTTCCCACACGTTCTCTGTGCATGACCAGATGAGCTGAGAGACAACCACAGTTCCTTTCTCTGAGTTCTCCACAAGGCATAAATAACACAAAGAAGTTGGAGTCCAGAAAGATCTGTGGCTGCTACAGTGACCACATCCATGGAAACTTGAACAGATACATAAAACAAGTTTGTACTTCCAGCAACAGAGGCTGTTGATATCCCATGACCTCTGCCTGACCTTCTACTGGGACAACTCATGAGAGTTAGTGTGGTGCAGAGGCTGGAATGCTGCACTGAGATCTAGAAGACCTGGGTTTAAGACCTCTCTCTGCCTTGAAGTTCACTGAGTGACCTTCAGCCACCATTCTCAAACCTCAGGGGCTTTCTCTAACTTTAGCTGGCTGCAGGCAACAGCCTATGGGTCATCTCTTCCCTTAAAGGGCAAAAAAACCCACACTGTGTGTGTGTACAGCACACAAGACAAAACCCACAAACATTTGTCATTTTCGGTGGTGGAAGTGCCGTCAAGTCACGGCTGACATGATGACCCCATAGAATTGTCAAGGCAAGACACGTTCGGAGGTGGTTTGCCATTGCCTGCCTCTACATCATGCCCCTGGCATTCCTTGGAGGTCTCCCATCCAAATACTAGCCAGGGCTGACCCCTAGATCTGACGAGACTTGGCTAGCCTACACAAAAATAGTATTTATATATGAAAACTGCCAAGTGTGAAACACTCACATAGGATACAGTTTGCAGATGACCCAATGTTCTAGACCTCAACTTCTCAAAAACAGAACCCAAGTCTTCGCTTTAGTTTCTGTCTAAGCATTATACTTAACTTTATCAGTAATTTTGAAGCCACATATTCAGTGGAATCCAGTGATCCATTAGTCATGTGGATTTGTATTGTATTCTACTCCTAACCCACCCCACAATCCCTTCCAACCCCTGGAAAGTTGATTCCCAGGGTCGCAGGACCCATTTGGCTGTTTGTTCTTCTCACTCTTCCATCAGTGGATCTGTGCTACTGCCGGTGGGGATATCACACCCTTCCCCATCCTGACTGCAGCTGCCTAACCCATGTGACTGCTTGCAAGTACAAATCCAGTGACCCTGGAAATTTATTTTCCAAGGGTCTAAAGGGGGTTTGTTGTGTGGAGAGGGAAATGGTGAAAATCTGCTCTCCCTATGCTGACAGACTGGTGGATTCAGCTTGTATCACTGGGAATCAAAGCTCTAGTGTGTGTGTGCTGTAGCCACACTACAGACTGGTACAGCACTGACTTTTACTAGCCACTAGTACAAGACAACTTCTGTCTGGACTTGAGAGTAGAGATGTACATTTCCCAAAAAAATTAAGCCATGGGAAAAGAAGCATTCCTGTATTTCAACCCCATTAAGTATTTTCATACTACTAAAACATTAACCTGACCTGGATAGCCCGGGCCCAATCTCATCAGATCTCAGAAGCTGAGCAGGGTCGGCCCTGGTTAGTATTTAGATTGGAGATATCCAAGGAAGTCCAGGGTTGCTATGCAGAGGCAGGCAATGGCAAACCACTGCTGAATGTCTCGTATCAAAAATCTTACGGGTCACCATAAGTCTGCTATGGCTTGATGGCACTTTCCACCATAAAACATTAAGATACCTTATAAGCAAACTCTGAATTCCACTCTACTCCAGAAAATCTGAAAAGAGATACCATTCTCTTGGTCACACTCTGGAACCTGAGTCTCCTAGATATTAGTCCAACACTCTTAACCACTGCACCAAACTGGCCCTCAATGCCTATGTTTTTAATTTAAGTTTCTTGAAACAATATATTCCAGTTATTTTAAAAACAAAGTTCCCATCAACGAGAAGTGTTGAAGCGATATGATCCAGAGGAGTTAGCTGAACTAAGAATTGCGAATGCACACCCACAGTTCTTAAAACTCTGATTGTGTTGCTTACTCTTCATCAACCACCACATTTTGTATTAAAGTTATGATGGCTGCTTGGAAAGTTTTAAAATAAATATCAGTTCTTTATTCACTTTTGATGCCATAACACTAAATAAGCACGATAAAGTGATGGAACATCTCTGTGGAAGAAGCAGGCATTGCTGAGTGTGCACATGCTCAAAATACATTTGTCAGAACATGCAACTTTCCCCCCTTGCATTTTCCATACAACTATACTAGAATGCAGAAGGAGCAGAAGTGCAATGATAATCACTGTTAGCTCTGGAAGCTATAAGGAGTTTTTTATGTTAAGGGGAGGGGGAGTAGGAAATCCATGTTTCTCTGGAAGCTACCTGTATAAGCAGTTGTTGTGTCCAACTCTGTGTAGTGGTTACAGCAGGGTTCCCCAATGAGGTGCCCATGGCAACCATGGCACCTGTCAGTACTTTCTCTGGTGCCCTCCAAGCTTTTCAGGACTGGTAAGCACCTCAGCTTTCCTTAGTCAGTGTGTGTTTCCACTCTCCCCTTCAGATTTTCCTTCATTACTCTTTAACCTCCCTTCACTCCCCCCACCAGTTTTTCCTTTCTTTTTTAAACGCCCCTTTCTCCTCTCCCCCCCCCCATCACCCTCTTTGGCTTTCCTTCATTTCTTTTTATTCCCTTTCTGAGATTCTTTTGCAAAGTGAGGAGGGAGGGACTGCATCTGGCTGTGCTTCCTCTGGCAGCTACTTTGGATCCGGCTCAATTTCCTGTGGCAGCCATTTTGGGGTGGTGCTCACCACTCCCTCTGAGGGTCCACAATCCAAAAAGGTTGGGGACCCCAAACTAGAGTGTCAGACTAGGATCCAAGAGGCCTACATTTGTGAAGCAAACCTGTCCACTAACATTATATCCCACAAACTAATCCAGTAGCAAGAAAAGCCTTTATGTTTCTATTGTGCAGCTATCTGTGTAGCTCAGAGGAGAAAAAAAGAGACTTTCGTGTGAGCTGGGAAATGCCAGTATTTTCCAAAGAGTTCAACATATGGATTAGCTGGTACAATGTAGTTCCTCTTCCATAAGACAATACTCTTGACCACAATCTCTGGATTGCATAGCCCAACCACCACTGACGAAACAAGGTCCCTTTCTCATTAAATTTCTTCCAAGTTATCTGAACCTGAGCTTATTATGTGATTGAGCCTTACTGGGCTAAGATACCATCTGCTCATTAGCTTAAAAGCTTGCTCCCTTATATTAATACAAAAAGACTTCAAAGAGAGCACAGACCAAACTGTTGGAAAAAATAGAAGGAAATGTTTTAGCCCAAGTAGAGTCCCCAGTAATTTATACAGAGTGGGTATACTGCCTTTGAAATAAAAATGACTATTCCTAATTTTCCTCTCAATTACTTTAAGCAGTCTAAGAACTCAGGTTCTGATTAATTTTGAACATACAAAATGTTGGGTCTGAAGATATATGAACACTGGCATGGAACAGTCTTGAAAGTTATTGCATAAAGCTTCATTACTTAAGAAAAGTCTTTAAAACCTTCTAATATATTAAAAATTAATTTAGATTAAATCAGAATTCCTCCATGTCTCAAATGAGTTTTCTAAGAATTAGGGGGTGGGATATGAAGTGGGAGACGAGCAATTTAAGGGGCACGAGTTTTGTCCTTCATTTGCCATATTACCAATTATATTATATCAAGCAATGGGTTATCTGCTGTGAGGAGGCAACTCAAAGAAATTCTTCCATATATCTCATGTTCAATGTCTATCTACAAAACAAAAAAGTCTTCCCCCACTGGCCAAAGACGACAACAGAAGGAGGTCCACAAATCTCCCTGCAGAGAGAGTTCCAGAGCTTGCCACACCCAAGAAGATCCTCTCCCAGGTTGTCATCCACCTAATCTCAAAAGGTAGGGAGCACCTGAAGCAGAGCCTCCAAAGATGACTGTAAGGGTCTGGGGAAGGTTCATAAGGGATTAGAAAGTCCTTCAGATATGTTGGTCCCAAACCATATAGGGCTTTGAAAGTCAAGACCAGCACCTTAAATTGTATCCACAAATTGGAAGCAAATGTAGGTGGGGAAGTGATATGGTCCTTCTGGCTCATTCCAGTCAACATCCTGCTGCAATGTCCTGTACCAACTGAAGTTTCTGAACACTTTTCAAGGGCAGCCCCACACAGAGCGCATTGCAATAACCTAATCTAGATGTGACCAGGGTACGTAGCACAGTTGCCAGATCTTTTCAGCCCAGGAAACGCCACAGCTGGCTTACTAGTCAAAGCTGATAAAAATCACACTTGGCCACAGTGGCCATCTGTTTATCAAGCAATAGGCCTGGGTACACAAAAGCAGTCCCAGACTACAGGCCAGTTCTTTCAAGGGGACTGCATGCAATCCCATCCCAAACAGGTGACATCTTAAATCCCAAATCAGTAGCACTTCTGTCTTGTCGGGATTAAACTTCAGTTTGTTAGCCTTCATCCACTCCAAAACTGCCTCCAGACACTGGTTCAGGGTTTCTAAATTCTCTCTGGGATCATGTGGAAGTGCAAGATAGAGCTAAGTGTCATCCACATACTGGATGACACATCCAAATCTCCAGATGACCTCACCCAGCAGTTTCATATAGATGTTAAAGAACATGGGGACAAGATGGAACCTCATGGATCCCCACAGCCCAAAGAGTTGGACAGCAGCCCCAAGCATCACTTTCTGAAAGCTATCCTTGAGGTAGGACTGGAACCACCACACAGTGGCGCCTCCTCATCTCAGTCCAGAAAGATACCATGATCAATTGTATGGAAAACCACAGAGAGAACCAGGAGAACCAACAGAGTCACACCCCTTCTATCCATCTCTTGCATAAGTCATCCACCAGGATGGCCCCTGTGGTGAAATAGTGTTCTGGCACAGATGGACCACTTGACCAATCCATCAGGGCTCTTGTTATCTTAAATGTACTCAAGGCAACTGCAAAAAGGGCCCCCACAAACAAAATGGAGTTCAGAGTTCCTCTGAATCCCTTTCCAAATCTCTTCAAAGAGCCTGTGATTGAACATTTGTCACTTATTAAATCACCCTGAGCATCCAATTTTTTTCTTGTGAATATGTAATTCCAAGCAAAACTAATCTACCCTGGACTGGATCCTATCAAACAACCCACAGTTTAGGCGGGTAAGATACTAGAATCACGTCTGAGTATTATTTGTGTACAGGAGAGTAATATGTCAACAGACAGTATGATGCTTGTTCTGGGCAACAGCTAAAAGCTGCCAAGGAATGTACACAACCTTACCTTAAACTTTTACTTAAGTTAAAAACATAGCAAATACTCTTCTGCAGGAAGAGCACTAGGTTTTTTTCTAGTTAAGCCAAGGATTAGTTAGAAAATTCTTGCCCTGTTCCTTAAGGATTGGAGTATGCACCTCTAGTGAGACATGTTGAGATGGGAATGAAAAATTTAAACTCACTGAGGTCAGTGGAGCTTATTTCACCCCTTTTTTCTCTCTATCCATTTCCTTTTTAATTCAGTGTTCTTTCAAATATGTGAGAGTGCCCTACAGGGAATTTTTTTTGGGGGGGAGTCCTATGGTGGCTGACAGCAGCCCTGGCTTTCCTTCACTTATAAGCACTCTTCGCAATCAGGAGATCTTTCACCGAATTATTGGTCCGAAGCTGTCTCTTAAGTTGCAATTTATAGTATACCAGACGTTCAGTGGCCCTACAAGCTTCGTCAAACCAATTATTTCTTGGAACTGTTGTACAAACAGATGGCTTAAGTAAAAATGGAGAGGAAATTTCCACCAATCTAGAAAAGAAACAAATCCCCTTTTTAAGGTCAGTGATATTCTTTATCAATGTATAATAAGTCTGACATTCTTTTGAGTCCAAAACTACATCCCTAGACAATCTAGGGATGGGGACCAAAGAACGGCTCTCAAGCCCTTCTCTTGTGTTTCCAAATGGTCCATAGATAAAGAAAACTGGATAGGTAGAGAGTTGTTACCAGGGGCAACTGGTCACCTCCCAAGAACTTACCTATCCCAAAGTCAGTGATTAAAGGAAGAGCAGCAAAATTGGCTAAACAATTATCTATGGTACACTCCTGGCTATTGTCTGATTTTCCTAGTTCCTATTTAGAGTAGTCCATCTGTGGGTTAAAAAGTACAATTATGATCACCGCCTAGAAGGCTCATTCCCACTTTGAAAATTACACAGAACTTTAAGAGCAAAATGATTTAGCCCACAGTGAGGGCATAACATACTTTGAGGTCATAACTTTCCTTGGAGAAACAAGGACCTCCCTCTTTATAGATGCTGTTACACTTCACTGGTCTGTTCCTAGAAAAAAATGCTCCTTGGCTGTGTAAAAACCTTCTCAATAAAAAATTGCTGGTTAAACCCTAAATAACAGAGCAATTTTATCTTTTTTGTTTCTCCTTGAACCATGATTATGTCTTGGTTATCCTTGGTTTAACATTATTCTTGGTTAAGAAATCCATCTCCCTGCTTGAGCAGGCAGTTTGGCCATGTAAAGATAATATCCTAAAGTCAAGGGGTGTTGTACAAACAGTCTGAGCTTATAGTCAACATATATTCTATATAAACAGGCTTGTCTTTCCCTCTGTAGCAAGCTCCAAATATTCATCCACAAACAATGAAGAAAAGTAATATGTCTTAACAATATATACAACTCTCAACCAGCACACATCTCATCTCCTCCCCTTGTCCAATCAAAAATGAGCAGGTACAATTACAGGGTATATCTGAGCCCAGGAGAAACTACAAAGAGTTATATCCTTCCCATCTGCATGCCAACTGAGAGAGCTGCATGCATACCCCACTCAACTCTTCTCAGAAAAAGCAACAGATAAGCCAGAACAAGCAGCTGAGGTACTTGCTTCTTCCTATGTTAGTGAACAGATTGGCTTCATGTCTTCCATTTGGGTCTCAAGTTGGATCTAAACAGAACAACTTCCCATTTTGAATTATTTGGAAAACCTTCTGGAAACAATGTTGTTGGGCTGGATTCAAATGATACCTATTCAAAGCATGAGTTGTCCCTATTGAGGCTGATTCTATAGAATCAGCATATGGTATTAAAAGCTTCATCCTGACTGGATAACCCAGGCTAGCCGGACCTTGTCAGAGCTCAGAAGATAAGCAGGACTGACCCTGGCAAGTAACTGGAAGGGAGACCTCCAAGGAATACCAGAGGCATGACACAGAGGCAGGCAATGGCAAACCACCTCTGAATGTCTCTTGCATTTAAAGCCCTACGGGGTCGCCATAAATCAGCTGTGACTTGATGGCATTTTCCAGCACCACATTAGAAGCTTCATCAGGAAGGCCCATGTATTTATTTGCATCTTTTTTAGGTTCTGTGATTGAATACATTTGCTCTTATTTTTAAAAGTTCTAAAGTAAGATTCTGCAAAAAAATTCATGCATTTTATTGTTTCAAAATTATCTCTGTTTCAGCGATGCAAGAAATTTCACTATCATATCTCTGGGATGTGCCAATTGTTTGCTTAGGAGTGGCCAGGTTTAATAGGCTGTTTTCATCACCAGCGCTATCCATCCTTCAACTCTACTACCTGACTCAGCCAGACTGCCAGGATATTTTCCATATCTTATTCCAGCTGCACCATCACTGAGCCCCAGAAATGCAGGTTGTTCCACTGAGACTGATTTTCCAAACACTCAGTTGTCAATTGCCATTCCTTTTCCACATTCTACCCATAAAGTGCTTTCTGCAATGATCAAATCTCACTGTGAAGGGTAAACTAAGCTCTACTGCTGCCTGTGCCGTTTTTACCATCTCATCAAGGTTGCATGAATATCCTCCACCTTCCCTGAAAGTAGATTTTCTGATCTAATTTAATCCAGAGCTCAGTCTGGTGCTCTTTATAATCCCTCCAAGAGGTTTTGTAGCTCCTCTTCAGTGACTGGCATTGGCTGCAAACCAACTGTGGCACTGTCCCTCCATATTATTTTCCTCTTGGCCGCTGTTTCTCACCACTGATTCTTCAGGAGTCAGAAGGCTTTGTCAGAAATAAGCCTTTTCTATTTGACCTAAGAACACATTTAAGTCTTTCTTTGGCTGATTTACCAATTTAATAGCTTCACTTTTCAGCTGTACTGACACCAATGACCAAAACTGGGAGTAAGGAGAAATGTACCATTGTGACCATAAATGACTATTACAGATCACTGACAACTGTTTCCCTAAATTTTAATTAAAAAAAACAAACAGTTATCTTAAAGAGACCTTTAAAATAACTGTTTTAACACACTACCTGAATGTAATACAGACATATTAAGGCCAATATTCAAACTTAAATCCACAACCCTGTGTTCAACCAATGAGCTCTACTAAGCTTCAAAGAGAAAGACATGTTCAAGTTCAATATATACAGAAACCCCATCAAAACTAAGCAAGTATTGTCAGTGCTTGAAAGGAAAAGCACTTGGGAACCCAATGTATACTGTACTGATTTCTGAAGAAGAAACTGGGATAAAAATTTAACAAAATAAAACTGAGAAACTACATAGTACCTATTTTTTCTATGAAAAACAGACATGTGGCTACAAACAGTAAATATGACATTTTGATTCCATCAACAAGGACATTTATTTTTCATGTCATGGACTAATACTGTTCAGCACAGTAACTACCAGCCCTGGCTACTAGGAATTCTTCAGCTGCTTAGTAACTTTACAAGTCCAGTAGCAGCACTGAACAGAAATCCTTGATGCTATAGTTGTTCCCCACAGTTGATAATTTCGTAGAGCACAAAGAATGTGGGCTGTATGACCAGAAGTCTTTAATACTGCTCTGCAATAGCCAGAAAGCCTCATTTAGGTGCCATCATATTTAAATTGTTAAAACAGCTAATTGATATGCAGACATTAAGAAAATATGAACTAAAATGTTAGAGATCTTATTTAAAGTCATTCTCTAAAACCCACCTTTAAATGGCTTCAATAAATCCACCAAGCACCAAGGGCAAAACCGTTAGTAGGCCATGAAACTTAGGAACTTAGTTTAAGACAGTCCTGTAATCATATGCTTCTAGCTGACTGTGATCCAAGTCAAAGCATACCTATAGTGGACAAATCCACACTCAGAGCAAACTTTCTTAATACACCCAGTGGTCATCTAACTATGTAGGAAGGGATCACAGAACATCTGGAATGCTGGCTAGGTTGTTAACCAAAATCCGTTGTAAAGAGCATTTTACACCTGTAGGAAACATTTTTTCCACTGGCTCTAAGTTGGTTTCTGTGCACAACTAAAAATACTGGCTTGACTTCTAAATCTCCAAGAGGTCTGGTACCAAGGTACCCAAAGGACTGGCTCATCTTTTATGTACCTGCTCACCTACAGTGAAAAATTTTGGAGGTCCTTCTCCAGGCATCCCTGCTTTCTGATATTAGACAGGTAGCAATCAAGGCCTTTTCTGCAGCTGGACTCAATTTATATTATTATTGCTCAAGGTGGATTATGACAAAGATTTCTAATGCCATTTAGATGCTAGGCAAAGTCTACTCTGTTCAACAGTGCTTCTGCAATGCAAGTTTCTGTTTTCTTTTCTTCCTTTCCTGCTGTTGCTCACTCCATGGTAATCTGGCAGTTGTGCTGTTCCAGGCCTGATTTTAAGTTACTTTTTCAGTTCTAATTTAGAATTTTTTAAAACTTATTTCAAAATATTGTTTAAATGCTTTGTTTTGTTTTTTGTGAGGTGCCTTGGATTCCATGTCAGAAAAAAACAAGACAGATTAGACATTTATAAGAAGTGAACTAAATAAATAGCAATGGAAGAATGCAAAGTTCATGCACAATAGGATTCTCAAGACAGGTGGAGCCATCTTCCCCTCTCCAAATAAGATCACTGACATGAACTTTCTGGATAAATTTGAATCAGAAAATTTATATCAATAATTTAAATATTTATACAATGTTAGCAAAATTTAAATAACATTAGTAAAAGAAGGCAAATACACCTTTTACAAGCTTGAATCATGTACAAGCAACTGGGGTTTGTCCAAGCTTCATATCCTACATATAGATCATGTAACACAATTGATTTGCAGCACAACACTGCCGATAGCAATAAACAGACCATATTTACCTATTTTGGATCACTAGATAAGACACAGCTGGGTTGACAACCATTTAGCAAACGATTCTCACAGACCAATTAGATTGTGGGGCTGAGTGCTCCCCCCCATTATCGTCAAGCTGTTTGGGGAAGATGTTATTTTGTTTTAATGACGTTTCCCTCTGTGTGATTTTAAGTGCCCAAATGCTTTGCTGCATTTCTCTTTCAAACTTGCTTTACACACAAAAGCAGACTGAATACACATGACTGTATACACAGATCTAAGAAGTCGAACAGATAGCTGGTTTGGGGGGGGGAGGACACACACATAATTTAGAATAAGTTTACAAGGCCAAGCTCAGAAACTATATTGTCTTTGCTGCTGTTATCAAGCTAGAGAATCCAAGAGCATTTAATGTTCTCTAACTATTCCTTGTCTAAACATTCAATAACCTTCTACTTTGTAACAGAAAAACCCATAAATTGTTACCTGCCAAGCTTCATCTATGTCAGCAATTATCCCCCAAATTCTTAATTAAATCAATTTCCTCTAAAAATTGCCTTATTACCTCATGACTGCACATCCCTGAAGATACTAAAGACCGGGGTTTTTTTTCAATCGAGACTCCTCTAAAACACAGCACATGCTGCAACTTAAGCAGTTGCATTTTTAAAAGTATCTCAAAAAAGTCAATACTTCGGACTCAAATAATTAAATTGTTTGAACTGTGTAGTTTGCGATGGAGGATAAGAGCCACAGGGAAGCAAAAACAATTGATAACTACTTCACAAGTGGGCAAGAGGTGCTGCGTAGTTCTCTCCTGATTCTTCTTACATAGCTGCATAAAGCTAACTGATTCTTCTTACATAAAGGCAGGAAAGCTAACTTGCTGGACCAACAGAATAATTTGGTGGAAGAAATTCTCAACACCCATTAATAAACCCTGACACTATGTCACTTCCCAGATGTAATTTTAAAACATCCAGCACCCCTGAGTGTTTTGGCATATTTGTAAACCTGACTGGACGGCACCACATAGGCTAACACAGGAGAAAAGCTTTCCATGCCAAGAGCATTTTCCATTACAAGAAAGAGTTATGTCTAGCAAATGGAAGGAACGTAAGAACAACACAACACAACTATCCATATGGAGGGGGAACTCATGCATAGCCCTGTAAACAGACACCCCTACACACTTGCTTTAACAAGTACTGATTATTCTGCCTAGAAACTATCACTGCTGAATAAATGCACAGAAGTAATTACACGTTTGAAAGCAAAAAGAGACATTTAAAGGGAAAAAAACAAAGTGGTCAACTTTAAAAGTAGGTTGTTACCATGTTTACCTCATTTGCCACAGCGTACGGAACTGAAGTCTTGAATCATTTATGCATTGTTGCATGGTAAAGACAGACAAGCAAATATTAGTGAAAATGAAGCTCCGTTTCCTCTGATACATGTTTTGCCTACAGTCTCATCAATACAAAAAGAATTAAAGCTCTATTAATCTACTATGTATTGAGAAGCAAGGTAAATCCCAGCTAACCTTCATCTTCTTTCAACATGCAGAGAGCAGGTAAGAGTTAATCCTCCAGGGATTAAAAATTCATGACTAGCTTTAGCTAGAACCCAAAGCACCCTATTAGCCCCCTCCCCCATTTAAAAAAATCCTCAAAACATTTGAGATGACTTTAAAAAACAATAGCAGCACCATCCTAAACAGAGTTACGCCCATCGACTTCAACAGTTTTAGAGGGGTGTGACTCTGTTTAGGACTGCATTGTAAAAGTACTAGTTAGACCAGTGCATCTGATAAAATTCAACAACTTAATTCAATTACTGAAAAGCCCAAACAGCTAAAGGAATACAAAAATATCAACTGAACTATACTAAAACAAAAATACATCAGTAAAGCATAAATGCGTTACAGTTCAAAGTCACCTAACAGTGCAAAGGCAGTTACCGCGTCATTGTACTCAGTTAAGCACCAATTCAATCACACAGATTACCAATGTATACCTTGTGAATATCAGTACACACCATTATTCGGGAACTGATTACATATTTACTTCTCCACATGTAGATAAAGCAGAGAGCTGGGACTGGTTCATGTACACAGTTAACATTTCAAGGAGGCATTATAAGTCCAAAAGCTCCAAAGGCAGTTAAAAAAATCCACTGAAGTATCGTCCAAAGATGACAAAGGCGACTTAAGTAGCTGATTCAACTGAGAGTGTGTACCCTTTTACTACAACATATGAAATGACCTGCCATTGTAATTAGGACAAGAGAATAATTCAGGGGATTTAAATATCAAAAAGTGGGTGAAAAAGCGCCTAGGCACTGATTTGGTAGTAGTCCCCAACATGGCACCCAACAAGGAGTTTCATCGCATTTGCTTGTTCCTTAACTCGGGGAGAAAATCTTAAGAAACAAGAATGCAACAGAAACGAACAGGGAGCTTTAAGTTGCTCTCTGTCAGCTAACTACCTAGCAAAGCACTGATGCCATCCCAGCCAAGCCCATCACAACCACATGCTCTTAACTTGGCAATAGTCATAGACTTTCTTACAATGCTTGGCTTGGAAATCTCTTCCTCTGGCTGTGTAGAAAATACATCCTTCCCTTGGAAGTCTGATCTGATTTAGCATATTTATTTTGACTTATACTTAGTAAACAAATCCCAATGTTAATTTTATTTCCCAGTACCAATACTTGGACTAAAATAATTTTGGTTTAAATGTCATATTTATCCAAGCTAAAAGCTTTACGTGGGAATTATTTTACTGGAATCATATTTGTAAAAATGTAAAGACAATATAACATGTACTTCTCTTAGTGATGGAAAGTGCTATCAACTGATTTATCACGATCCTGTGGGGTTTTCAAGGCAAGAGACTTTTCAGAGGTGGTTTGCCACTGCCTGCCTCCACATCATGATCATGGTATCCCTTGGAGGTTACCTATCCAAAAACTAGCCAGGGCCAACCCTGCTTAGCTTCCAAGATCTAATAAGATTGGCCAGCCTGGGCTATCTTGTTTAAATTAAACAAAAAACTCAAAGCCAATGAAAATGTTGACACTCTTATTCCCATATCCCCAAAGAACTGTGGATGAAATGCCATGTGTTGTCCACTCAACTATTTCACTTTCTTCCATGGAGGTCATTGGGGCACCTAAGATTCACAATAACTCTATGGCTTGATTCAAATTACATGTTAAATTCGTAACAGATTGACAATTCCAATATACCTGCCACAATTTGAGAGGAGGAAAGAATTTTAGCATTGACAGCAAAATTATTAACTTAATATCTAAAATTTAGATTATTAAGTGTGCTTGTGTTTTAATCCCCCCAACATTGACAAATCAATAAGAAATCCATGTACTATAGAATTCCTGAGGATCACCTTCTGAAAAGACATTAATTACAATTTTGAAACTGCCAAGCTTGCTTGATGCTGTATTAATAGTAATATCCATCCACAGATAATTTTATGAAAAATGAAATCTTGGGGGGGGGGGGATGAAAAGGAATTTTCCCTCCCTGAAAAATAAAGCACTGGAAAAAATTTTACCCCACATGCCTGGAAAGCATTTTTCCAAGAAGTAATAAGGATCATTTCCATTTCCCTAACACATATGCTAAGCACCTTAAATGAATTCTCCTTGCCACACCATAAATATTCTCCTTTTCCCAGCACTGCTGCAAAAATATAATATACTACATACTGAACATGTCATATTTCCAAAAGCAAGCTATGTGTTAAAAGTTACAGTGTTTTTGCTACAGAGCATGTAAAATAATACCTATGGCTTCTCAAGACTCAAAACAATATTTTGCACAAAGCTTCTGCATTTCACCACTCTAACTTTTACAGTAATGGATGCTCTTACATTCTGACATTTATTCTATGGAATACTATACATGCCAGGTGCTGTACCAGGTAACATGGCATCTTTATGGGGTCTGGAACTGGTGACATCCTTTCAAAATCAGAATACACTAGCTAATCCTAGCCCTTAAAATATTATTACTGATCACTTTTCTTGACAAAAACAACAAGACAATAAATAAAATATGAGACAGTATATACAGCCATGTTGTCTGTTCAGCAAGTCTCAGAGGACCTGGAATAAGGAACACTGACTCTGTTCTTACCATTCTCTTCTACTCTGCTTCTAAAACTGACAGGGACCTGACCAAAGTTACCAAAATAACTGTAAAGCTAGGAAGTGGCACCCTGAAACTATCCCTGGGTTAGAACCTAGAATTTCCCTTACAGTTCTGATCCCTTCAAAACTGACTTTGCAATTCTAAATACTGACTTACAAGCTCTATCAAATTAACAGAATGGTCCGCTCATAAGATGCAAGAAGATATGGCTCTTCTTTTCAGTAAGTCTTAATTCTATGAAACTTGAAAGCATCAGAAGGAAGGGGAATCTGCACTGCTGCAGTTGATCAACACTCTACTAAGAGCCACCATATTTTGAGGAACAACTCTAGATGATGAGAGACACCAAAGGACAACTATTCCTACATTTCCTTGCTTGTGAACTTCCAGAGACTTCTGGCTGGCCACTGCTGGCAATACAACACTAGAGTAGACATTTCTGCAGTTCTCAGTTCAAATATCATCTCAGCTACAACTCATTAGGCAACTATTTCAGGCTCTACTTCTTTGTAATACTGGGATAATCTTAGCTTAATTCCAAATCCAACCATTTTATTCAGGACAAGAAACATCTGGATCCCAAGGTAGGGTTGCAAGACATGATACAACAGCCCTGCTAAAAGCTAAGCAGATCCAGGCCTGGTCTGCACTTGAAGTGGAGACCACCTTGGTTCTGGTTTATAATTGGATTGGACCCCATCCTGAGTTCCACAGAAGAAACAAAAAATATAAATTTAATAAATACTTTAGAGGATTGTTGCTAAGGTCATAAATATACCCTATGACCACTCAAAAAAACACTATCAATTCAAAGAGTTATTTATCCAAAAGGGGTAAGTGTGTATGTGTTTGTATACACCTATACTGATTGATTCATGACTGACTGCAATCCACTGGGCACTACCTTCAAAGTTTTACTGAAAGCTGCAGAATGTACATCTGAATTAACATGCAATAATTTGTGATTAATTTTTCTTCATTTTCTAAGATGCCCCTTCACCCCCCATATACACATCTCAGATCCCTGGATGGGACTGGAACATTTTTCAAAAACCTCTGGGTTCTCCTCCTCCCAATACTTTGGTTTCTCATGATGCACTGGCAGACACCAATGAGTGATCACGTCTCCAATGGGTGTGTGTGTGAAGCTAGAGCATCTTGCTGCTAACCCGGTCTTTCACACCCACATCGATTCTGAGTAGCGTTTCCACCTTTTAACCTGGCAAATTATGAACAGCCCAGATATTCATCACATCAATGTGGGAAGACAAGTAGTAACTTGTAAGGGACCTTAAAGTCGGGGTTAAACAGACTCCTTTCTTTAATCTTTCTTTAAAGTGGGGATGAAATAGACTCCTGAGGAAAATGCTTCCATGTCCCTAGATTTTTTTTATCTAAGAAAACTGAATGTTTATCACATTTTTTGCCTTGCTCCTCCTTCAAGTCCTGAGTACAGAGCTGCACATCTAGAGTTAGCGTCTCTGATTTTACGCTAATCCCCCTATGAGACTGAGAGACAGGGACTGTCCCAAGGCTGTACAGTGAGTTTCAGGGCTCAACTCATTTGAACCCTGCTCTCTTCAATAAAGATCATGAATTCTAACCACCACAACACACTTGCTCTTTCCCACAGAAAAATCTTGAGAGGAAATCTGTACATCTTGACATCAGAGTAACATGAGACTGATGGTAATGTAGACTGCATCATGAAGACAGAAGATGTATCTGCTTTATTCGTTCTACTGAAGAGGCAAAATTCATAAGCTGAATATCTTTCATTTAAAATGCTGTTGCACCTTAAAGATGAACAAGCCTACAGCCTAATGTGCGAAAGGAAATGCAGCCTACACTGCAAAAATCAGCAGGTGTAGCTTTTCCCCAGCTTGGAGACAAACATTCTATCTACTGCCAATCACGCTGCTGTAGAAGGCACGGAAGCAAGTCAGGCCAGTTTTTAAGAGTTGCCAAATGGAGTTACCAATTTTTCAACAGGTCACTGTTGTTGCATCAATAGCAGAACCTTGAGCCGCAACCATCAGTTAAGTTATACGGCTTTGCCCCCTGCCCATCGTTGCGGATCAAGCTTCGGCAAAGATGCACGGGGGCATGTCGAATCCAGGTTTTGTGGGCTCGCTGGCCAGTTGGCAACTCACGCTCCTAGTGGCCAAGAATTCCATCCAAGAAAAAGAGGAGAAAGGCACCCTTTCCGACCCCCCTACACATTCCACCCGCCTCCGGGAGGCCCAGAAAGGCCGAGTCGCGGCGGCTCACCAGGAGTAGGTCTGCTCCGCCATGGTGCCGGCGGCAGCCGCTCCTCCTCCTCGGCGGCGGCGTCCTCGTCCCGGGCGTCGATCTCGCTCCTTTGGCTCGGCCGGCTCACTCGTCGGGGCTCAGCAACGGCCCCGCTGTGGCTCCCGGCCCAACATGGCGGCGGCCGTGAGGAAGGGGGGGATCCCCGCCCGGACGACGAAGGAGAAGGCGGAGGCTCAGCAGTGGCAGCCGCACCGCAGGGCCGCACGCCAGCGCCGGGCGGGCCTCATGACCGGGGGTCAGCGGCGACAGGCTGAGAGGAGAGGAGCGGGAGAGCAGCGAACTCGGAAGGCGAGGCCGCTCTCCGGCTGGCCCTTCGATGGTTCCCGCACGGACGGACGGACGGAGGAGGAGGGCGGGGGGAGAGGACGCGCGGAGGCGGGACCTGCAGCCGAGCGTCGCTTACTGGCGTGCGCACGCGCAAGCCTGGGAACTGCAAGTCACGTGTTCACAACAGGCTCACGTGCTTGACGCAGCCGCATTGGGCAGTCGTGAGAAGAAAAGGAAGGAAGGAGGGAGGAAAAAGGGGGGGGGGGTTGTGCGCGCGTGTCTGCCGTGCCGTTTCAAGGGCCCTCCCGCACCGGTACTGTAGTTATGCTGAAGGTGAACGCGAAAATGGGGGCGACTTGTGTGAGTTGCACTGCGCCTGCGCCCATGGGGGGGGCCGTTGCTGTCCGGCTGCTGTTTGTCGTGCGCTTTGTGGCCTTTTTTTCTCCTTTGTTTTGAACTGCAGTCGCTTCTGTCTCTTGGAAAGATGCACCTGGAAAACGGGGTCGTCGCCGATTTATAATCAGAAAAGGGAACGTTTTGGACCAAGTTGGTCGAGATAGTTCAAGTCCCATCGCTCTGTGCGGCGGTTCCAGTTTAAAGGGGGGGGGAGTGTATTCCTTTATTCAGTATTCCGGAAACATAAATAAATTACGCAAATTGAGGAGAAGAGAATCAGTATTCCGGAAATATAATAAAATACATTGATACGCTCAACAGCAGTCAGTGAACTAGGGTGAGAAACGGGAGCAGCAAAACCAACCAAAAACACACTCATTTAAAAATAAAAGGGAAGTAATTTATTTATTTAAAACGTTTATTATAAACCTGTCTTTTTAGCAGTAGAGGGTGACCCAACAAAAATAAAACCAATGCATAATAAGAACATTAACATAGTCAGAAGGCACAGTGTTTTGGACCCTAGATGATGAAAGCAGGTGGATTTTTCTCAGGAGGCCATTCCAGGTAGGATACCATGCCACTTAATAAAAGGTCTTTCCTTATTTCCCAACAACATCTCTGGAGCCAGCAGAGTCTCAGGTGATGATAAAAGGTACCAGGCAGGGATGCCTGACAAAGGGATGTTTTCACCCTGTTTTTTGTTCTGCCTTTGAGGGCAATACTGCTATTTAAACTCTTGTATTCAATCAGCCTGGCTTTGGACTGTATAGAACTTTGTAGGTCAAAATCAGCGCTTTGAATTGTGTCTAGAAACAACACTAGAACTCAGTACATTACACTGAATTCCTCTTAATAGCTTTTATTCTGAACAATACAGTAGTGGCTGCATTAGAAGGACAAACAGAAACTAACAGGCAGGAGGCCAAGTCTAATGTACAGATTTTGATAACATTCATGGCAAATTCAGGAGCTACTGAATAGCAGCTCATGCTGGAGCAGGGTAGTAAGAGTAAATTCATATACTGCTGCTGAACAGCAACTTGCTTTAACTACTTTGATGTCTGTATGCTGGAATAAAGAGTGTTTCTTGCACCAGCTGTTTTTTGTTCTTTCTGATGTTTTCTGAACCAACTAATGGTTTTGAATGCTTTCCTAGGGTAGCTCCACATGTAATCTGAATAACTTTTCAGTCAGGGCAAAAGCCAGTTCCTTCTTAGTTTCCAGGTGGGCGCTATCCTTCTCACTATCAATGGAACTGTTATTCCAAAGCCGCCAGTGGGTGCAAACATATTGGAAATGGGTTGGAGGAAAGATACAGAAGTTGGGGGGGGGTTGCCATCAAGTCACAGCTGTTATGACAACTCTATAGGGCTTTCAAGGCCAGAGATGTTTAGAGGTGATTTGCCATTGGCTGCCTCTGTGTAGCAACCCTAGACTTCTTGGTGGTCTCTCATCCACCTACTAACCACCAGGGCTGACCCTGTTTGGCTCCAAGATCTAAGACTGGGCTACCCAGAGCAGAAGTTTCGACTGTCCTTATAAAGTGCTGTAAACTATTTTAAATATCTCAAAAGCAAGAAGTGGGATTTAAATCTAACAAATTAATAAGTAATAAATATAGTGCATTACAGTAATTTAACCTAGACATCATCAACACTGGATACCTTTACTGTTGTCAGCTTTTCCCTAGGGTCATAGCTAAAGCACCAACCCCAAAGTTAGTCAAGGTTATTTTGGTGCCACAAAGGCCACTTGCGTTTCCAGACTCAAGGCCTGCTCTAAAACTATCTGCAAGATGGAACATGTCTATTCCTTAAGGAGGAGCACAACCCCATCCAGCACATACTAAATAGCACCACTCTGGTCAAAAAATACCCATCATGTCTAGATTTAACCTAAGTTTACTAGCCCTCATCAAGGCCATTACCAGTTCTAAGCACTTGTGGAACACATCCACCTTTTCACCTGGCCTCAATGAAAAAGAGAGACTGAGTTGGGTGTCATCACACCCAAACCTTCAAATAGCCTCATATACATGTTAAATAGCATAAAGGAAAGATTGGAACCTGGCTGTACACAAATACCAGGGAACATGGCAGAAATCCCCCAGCATCCCCTAGCACACCTTCTGGAAACTGCTGCCAAGTAAGGATCAGAAAGTGGCACTCCCATCTTCAGTGGGTAGTACAGAAGAGTATGTTGGTTGAAGATATCAGAAGCTACCCAAAGGTCTAAGAAGACCAACAGGATCATACTTCCTGCATTTGTCTCCAAGCACAGGTCATCAGCTTCCAGTGACCAAGGCCATGTCAATGCTATACTCAGGCCAAGAAGTCAAATGAGTCCAATTCATCTATCTGAGTCAAGGGAAGATTTCTTAATGAACAAGGAAAATATCTCAGATAGGAGGCTCCTGGAGGAAGCTGAGAACAAAAGAAGTGTTCTTCTCATGCTTGTTACTACCTTAGTAATAAGTCTGTTGTTTCTCAGCCAATGGTATACCTAGTGATGATGTCAGACCATACCATACTTGAAAGCAGAAATGGCTATATAGAAGAGGGATTAGGTGCTGTTTCCAAACCTGATTCATAACTAAAACAAGCAATACTGATCATAATGGCACTACATTTTCTGGGATCCTCATATAGACTCTCAGGATCAGTTCATGAAACCAATGTGTAGGCAGCCAGCCACAATCATTATTATTGAGCCTAGATGAAACAAGTCATGGACAGCCATAAGTCAGAAATATTTGGAACACAGTTGTAACTGTTTAGGGTAGATTTAGCAATAACTTGTCATTGTTTGGCCCATGCTGGTCAGTTTGTGTTGGGAGAGCTTAAGTATGTTAAGCCGGTAAAGTTAGCAGAGTACATTATGCTCAGAGAGCAGCAGAACTCCTTTGTTCTGCTTGTAAGATTACAAAGTTACAGAAAGCCACTTATTAGTTTAAATGAAAATAACTGATTTATTTAGGAAATACATGTTTGATAGTGCAGGGTAGAAAAAGGGACAGATTCTATTCTACCTAGCTAGTGATAGATGCGGATGCAGAGAGGCAGCTGGCATCCATAGTACCAAAGAAGGAGAAACGTGTCCTCCCTCTTTTTAGGTATATGGGAACAGAGAGAAGGAGACCGAAGGAAGTTGTTTTCCTTAAGAGTAGCAGTCTACACTTCAAAGGGTTCAGTGACAGAAGAGTAAACAGGAAGATGCTTAGTGTGTGCCTATCTATCTGTAACTCTCTGATTACTTGCTCCTTGGAGGCTGAGGCACAGGGACATTGTATATGATTCTTCCCACAGCTCAAACTGACATTTGGCAAGAGCTCAGTTTTGTGATCCTTTCCACAAATACGCAGATATGACCAGTTATGTAAACTGCAGCCTTGTGAACTGATTCTCCAGCAGCATGTTACACTCTAGTGACCAAAATCTGCCAGTGATCCCTGGCCCAGAGAGTGTCTGGCTGTCCTCAGTCAGGGTCAGGACCTTTTCAGTCCTGGCTCTGACCTGATGGAACATTCTTCTGGGAGAGATCAGGGTCCTGCGGGACTTGTTACAGTTCCTCAGGGCCTGCAAAATAGAGTTGTTCCACCAGGCATATATTTGAAGGCAGCGATGGGCTCTATTTCAACAGTTTCCATCTTGGATTGGCCTAGGCTTGCCACTCCCTAGTTGGGGATGGGAGATCTCCTGATTTAGCAGCTTCCTGCCCGCTGCTGGCCAGCACATGGCCTGTTGATCAACTGGAGGGCCCTTTAAATCTTGTGGGGGGAGGGGGATAGCCGCTGGCCACATGCTGGGAACTCCAAGCAGCTTAGAGTTCAGGTGTGGGCAGACACTGCTTGCAAAAAAAAAAGAAAGAAAAATTAAAGGGAAGGTTTAAAATTTTTTTGCAAGCTGGGACCTCCCGCACCTGAATTCCAAGCAGCGAATTCGCCACTTGGAGTTCAGGCTTGCATGGCACCCATTTGCAAAAATCATTTAATTCCCTTTAAATGGTTTTTGCAAATGAGCACCATTGGCGCCTTCCAAGGAGCTGCGTCCCCAATGTGATGATGTTACTTCTGTGTGATGTTATTTTGTGCGGGATGTCCCCTCTCCCTCCGGGAATGCCCCCAAGCCCCTCCCCAGCAACAAAGTAGAACCTGGTAACCCTTGATTGGCTTCCTCCCTTTCTCCCCTTCCCCTTTCCTTCTCATCAGACAACTATACCTTACTCCCCCTGAGATTTTGCACCATCTTTTAGCTGTACAGTGGGATATATTTATTACGTATTTTATTATATTTATTGTCATTCCGTATTAGCCTTATGAATTGAACGTTTTTACAAATGATATTACCTGCTCTGAGCCTGGTTTCTGGGGACACAGATTATAAATTCAATAAATAAATTGATGATGATGATATTGATTTATCAAAGAATTCCAAGCCCAGACCAAGACATTTGCCATCCCAGGCAGCTGTGCCACATGATCCCATAATGCATGCTCCTGAGCTGTGCCCCTGCAAGGAATCCCTGGATACAACCTTCTAATTGTGCTTATTTCCATTAGCACCTTGAAAATACCGCCCACTCACCAAGTCACACTTGGGCCATTGAAGCATAATTTTGCTTCAGGAGGCTGAGCTGAATAGCATCACCTTGGTTAAAATGGCTGCAGCTTTGGAGAGGTTATGAGATCTAATTTTTAAAGACTTGCCGATGAAAGTGTAATTGGGAGAGGTCCCTGACTTATTCCTCCTCCTTCAACTGGATGGGAAAGGAAGGGATTGTATACAAAAGGCCAATAAGCTGTATCCCCTCCTTAAATTAGAAGTGCTGAATTTGCTATATCAGAAGATGCCACTGGCATACAAAGTGGATGTAGCATTCCTGCAGTCTGTGCATCTCATTATCTTGTCATCAGAAACATCTTGAGGTAGATTTAGTATCGCTTTGTAGCTTGAAATATGAGAAGGAACTAGGGTCCCTTGACACTTCTGTGGAGGCTCCCTTTTTTCATGGTGGGAGGCCTGGGAGTTTGTATCATTATGTGTGGGCCCTGGACAGGTTCCAAATGTCACATTTCTCCCTTTCACATGCACATGCTCAAAATTATTGGTGACAAGAATTTTAGATCTTTACAAGTCAGGTACCAAGTTCTTGCTGCTGCTGCTGCTGCTGCTGCTGCTGCTGCTGCTGCTGCTGCTGCTGCTGCTGCACAGACGCCTGCTAAGTGCTACTGTCCAGACATAACCTCCAACTTCGTCTTCTCCACTGGCAGTATGACACAGCTGAGAGTGCTATGCTTTGACAGGTTGCCAGCACAAGAGCCAATGAGAAGCAGCAGCAATGCCATTGCTGCCATGCTGCTTTCACTTCTACCTCATCTGTATTTACCCATTTTGTATGCAAGGCAGGAGCTCCTATCACCTCATTATGGTTGGTTATACCTCTGCTGGAAGGCGTCTTGTTTTCCTTGTTCCCACAAAGGTGCACAGACAGATTCCCAGCAGTCTGGTTAATCCATTGGTTTCTCTTCACTGAAGTGTTCCTAACACTACATAGGGTATCTGTCTACATGTGACCACTCCTACTATTCGAATATGACACAAATACTGCTTTTGGAGGAAAAAAACAAACTCAACCCTTCTGTACACTTTGCATAATGGAAATATTGGACCTTTTTATGGGAAGGAAGAGATATGGGGCCTCTCTTCTTTAATATAAATTAAATCCAAAATTATCACTCAAAAGGAATGGGTACTTTGTCATATACTTTGCACCCAAGTCCTCATAACGATTCATTTAATATTTCTATTTTGTCCCACTAGGCCAATTATGTGTAAACAGAAAAATAATTGTACCAGATGGATGTTTTATGCAACAATACTTTTTTTTCTTTTTTCATCCTGTTAACAGCAAATGCTACTTAACCACCATGAAGAAAATGAGATTAAGAAAATTAAGAGAAATATCACACCTAAATATTAATATTAATATTAATCAGTTAACTGTGAGAAGGTTTGCAGCAAAACAGATCCATTAGGGTTTTGTCTGTTTAATTCCAAAAGATGTGAAAATAAAGTCACAAGTTGGTTGTTTTTTCTTTATGCAAAATGTACCACTAAAATAATCTAGTTCCTGGGCAAAGACTTGGCAGCTGTCAGTACTAATCTCTGCTCTCTCCCCCTTTTGATGTACCCTAGCAAGTGCCGATTTGTGTAGTCCAAATCCCAAGAGTGACTGGCTGGATTTCAACTCTGTCAGCTTTCTCAACATTAGATGCTTTGGGTAAAATGTAAACCATTCAAATACTATTTCAAGTAAACATGAGAGACTCTGGGCTTTCATTTAGAAAATAAACATTTCTTATCTGTTGTATTTTTGTTTGTTATTTGGGTATATAAGTAACATAACAGATGCATAAAATGTGTGATACAGGGCTGTTCTGCACAACAATGCTTTCTGTGAGAAGGTCTAGTGTGGTTGCAGCTGCTAATGCAACACAGAAGCAATGGGGCTTCTAGATGGCAGGTTTCCCCCATTTCCCCTGCCTAGTACCTAAGGTGGCCATCCCCCTCACACACACTATAGGGGAGGCTTTTCTGAGGGTTTTTTAAAAAACTGATAATTGACATACCAAGATACCCTTAGATTGATATGACAATGGTGGTTTTTTTAAAAACTCAAAAAAGCCCCTTGCTGTCAGGGAGTGGAATAACTGCCACAGGGACAGGAGCATTAACTGTCTGCTTTGTGGGCAGGAGGACTGGGAAGACCCAGGCCTTCCTGCCCCTCCAGCAGCCAGCCCGGCTTTGGTTTTCCAAAACAGCACAGCAAGACAGGTTCGGGAAAGATTGCACTAAGAGTCAAGGAAAACCCAGGTGGAGCATAGAAGTATCAGGATACTATGGGGGAAGCTGGGGAAAAACCCACTTCCTCAAAGCATTGAGCCTGGGGCAAATAATTAATGTGGAAATGGCTATACTGTGCTATAATCCATTATTATAATTATCCATCCTGTTCTATGTCACAGTACACAGTGAACCCAAAGGCTCTTTGTCATGGACACATAGGAGAATTCCTTTCTGTATCAGAGCAAAGGTTTCCAACAGAGGCCAGCCAGATGTTTTTGAGGCCCGCAAGTCTCTCTTCACTGTTTGCCCCGGCACCTGGAATTGAGAAACATACCGCTTCTGAACATGGAAGTCCTATTTAGCTATAATGGAATTTGGACACAATTCCACTGTGTATGAATAGTAAAATAGTATGTATTTACAGGAGAAAAAAATGTGAGGATAATACAGTGTGTGCATTAAATTCTGAGAGGGTCTTGAACCAGCAAACTACACCAAAGTAGCCAACCACCTTCAGGGATGAACAGCAGGTGCTTGAGAGTAACTGCAGGGGAGGACTATTGCCTTCATGCCCTGCCTTTCTTAGAAACATCTGGCTGACCATAAGGCAGGATGAGATAATCGTTTGGTCTGATCCATTAGGATGTTTATGTCCTTATGTTCTCAACCTGTTGAGCCACTGAGACTCCAAGGTCAAACACTTCCTTTGACTTACTGATGCCTAAATATCTTCACTCTTCTGAAACATTCTTTCAATTTGAAATCTAGTACTTTTGCTTGAGCACTTGTGACCTTCTGGAGAAGTTCCGGGAAGGACAGTTGAATTGCTTTCCTTAAGTTTCAAAACTGCCTGTGGTCAGCTTTGAATATTTTAGAATTGTTAGCTTTTGAATAATTGTTAGATTAGCTTCTGATAAACTGTTAGATTGTTTGAAATTATATATTTTGCAGAGGATGCAAATCTGATGGGCTCAGCTTTAACTGCTGGTTAAACCTAGGGCTATAAACAATTAAAGATTTTTATCTGATTAATTAATCAGTTACGTGTAAATGATTAATCAATTACACTTTAGCGCATAACACTGAAACTTCAATATAGATACCACTCTGAGATATTGAATGAAGTGAATATATAATTTGATTAAAACACATTCATTGTTAGAAGAACTGGCAATCTTTCATGTTTTTTATTTCATAATTTTAATTTCCTATTACAATAACATGCCAAAACAGCTTTTCAAAAAGTCAGTGTTTCCTTAACTCTCAGCGCTACTAAAGAAATTTATGCATTACCTATACTAATTAAAACTTTCAGTCCTGTTTCCTGCTAGTTGTATAATCACTTGTTTTTGTACATATTCCCCCAGCCACATGCCAGCAAAAGCAGAGATGTGTACAATCTGAACCTTGGACTTCAGGTCAGTTGTCCACTATTTTTTTTTTATTGTCACCTTTCATGTGGAAGAAAAAAAATTAATTCACCCCACTCCAAAGAGAACAAGTATAATACAGATGTTTTTCAATGGAAAAAGTCCATTGAGGAGCAGACAAGATTGTTACAGTGTTTAAAATAGAAAAAGTGATTCCACTCATTGTCATTATGATAATAATGGTAATTATAGTGTTAACCTTTTCCACAGCTTTCCCTAGAGAGTGGACAAGTTCTGTAATGCATACACATCATAACAATGTGGTGGTCATAGGCTGCAATTTTCAAACCACTTACTCTGAAGTAGTCTAATTAGAGTCCCTCAGGCATCTTGCAAGGCTAAGAGATTAGAAGGTTTTATATTCATAATAAGTGCAGGCAGCAGAACAGTGTGGCACAGGAGCAATGGTAGATATCTACATCCGGGGCTGGTGTCAGCATATCCTGAGGTGGGGCAGTTGCCAGGGGCCAGGGCTTCTAACAGGGCCCACTGCTGTCAACCCCCCGCCCCTCATTTGCTAGCACTTTACCATGCTCCCAGCTACATTCACTGCCCAGGGCCACTAGGAAAAAGGCTGTGGGCAGTAGTGAGCATGAGCCCTTGGAAAGCTCGCAAGAGGGCAGGAGAAGGACACACAGGCATGTTGGTAGGGAGAAGGGCATGTGTGCGGGCTTGGTGGTAGGTAGAAGAGCGGAGGGGGGCCCTAGGAATTCTCGGTCTGGGGTCCTTCAAATCTGGAACTGGCCCTGTCTACATTTCCTTTAAGTTTCTGCAGAAACCTGAGGGGCTCCAGTGGGGAATGCATCCCCTTCCATGGTTGGGGGCAATATACTCTGTTTGCCAGATCCCACCTTCCATTTGGTTGTTTGCATCATCTGAGAAAACAGTGTGTGTATGTACATAACTCCTCTATACTAGCCAGAGGACAAACATGGCAACAGCAGGTCTCTCCAGAACTGTACATCCATGGCCAAATGGAGTCAGCCACGTTCAGTATCAACACCGTTTCTAAGAAAGCCCAACCTGGCTCCAAAAACTATTGCTTCATATAATCAATGTCAGACCAATCTTAAAAATAAGTTTACAGACCACAAATGTTTTATTAATTTCACTTATATTATCTTTTGTGAGCTGCTAATTGTCTAAACCAGAAACAAGGAATCAACCTTTTTCCAGTTTTCAAGAGCTATCCTGCCTGGGAACCTGGAAGAGATTTTAACTTGCTCCAAAGTGATGGAGCAAGAGATAGTTTAAAAGCAGGATCTGACCAGCAGGGAACATATTCAAATGCCCAGCTTCCATGGACCACCACCTTAGTCCCAATTCATAGCAGTCTGGCAGCAATCTCACCATGCCATGGTTTTCTCTAAAAGGGCCAGCTCATTGCCAGGTCAGTTTTAAAAGGACCTATAGCTCCTTCTGGAAAAGATATTAAATTGACTGATTAATGAGAAATCAAAAACATATAAAGTGGATTAATTACTTGCTATTTTACCCAATACAAAGTTATCTCCACACCATCAGTATAGGTTTTCCCCTTTAGACTAAAACCTATGCCTTTTGTAATTTCCATTCAAGCTGTCACCAATCAGCAACACAAAGACAATGTTTACTTCTCTATTCGAAGCCACTGCCTTACTCCGAAGTATACAGCATGAATAAAATGATTAATCCAAGTTCCTAGCTTCTCTCTCCTGACTCACAAACACAAACTTGAATTTCTATCTTGGAATTTTTTTTTACTTTAAACCCCCACAGTTAAAATTTCTAAGATTGTGAGTTTTCTTAATGCAACACAAGTATAGGGAAATTCCACTTTATCAAAGCTGAATTTCAGAGATATGTTTAGGCATTTTACTTTCAATAGTGAAGCCTGTAAGTCTTCCTCTTATGGCTGCAGGCTGCAGTTCCCTCCCCAGCTTGAGCTTCTGCAATTTTTTTTCCAATCACAGAACTTTTCCTGTAGCTTCTGGGTAGACAAATCCTCTTGTTTTCCAGCTTTTGACTGTACAGCTTCATAATCCAAGCCCTCCACATCCTGTATCTTCTCTACTGTTTCCAACATCAACTGGACATTCTGCAGCTGAGCTGCTGTACTTGGGCTCTTGTCGAGGCTCCCATGCCTTATTGTGTTGAGAATCTGGGTGCTGCATCAGTTTTGATGCATCTTTTCTCAGCTGCTGCACAACATCCATTTGCTGCAGGAATTTTGTCTCAAAGTCTTTCCTGAAATGAATTTACTGCTAGTTTTCTTGCAGTAGCGGTCATTAGCACTATCTTAGATCAACCCACCCATCTCCGAATGTATATTTAAGCATATACAATCCCATGTCTGATAACCAATGGTACACCTTCACCACATCCCTGAGTGGTGCACAGTTCTAGGGGCAACACTTCTGGATTTAGTTGGCATGTGAAAACACCGGGGGGGGTGTTTACAGTGTCTTTGTAATCCTTGTTTTACTGGCAAGTACAAGTAGAGCACATGTGGACACCAGGAAGCAAGCACCTGAATGAGGCAGCTGATCTTCTCTCCACTATCCCCAAAGAGAAAAGGATCCTGAATCCCCAAGATGACTCCCTTTTCAGTACAACCTCTGTTTCAGATTCAAAATGGACTGCCCTTTCTATACACACATACAGTATAGATGACACATACCCCACCTTTTCACAATGCCCAAGAGGGGGTTAGAAAAAAATGAACATATATAGTTGAAAACATAATTGAAGCATATAAATCAAGTTACAATTGTGTCAAGTTGTTGTTGTTCAGTTGCACAGTTGAGTCCGACTCTTTGCGTACATTAAGCTAAAACTAGCCCTAGTGTGGTCCTTCAAAACACACTCTGCTGCTTCTGTGCTTGGGCCCATCAGTGACATTTAAATCCTAGCTGCAAAAAGAATCTTTCTGGCTGGGTAAGCAGCCCTGGGGCAAAGCAAAGGCAGCAAGCGTGGGAGAGAACAGGCTGGCTAAGAGCAATCCAATGACACTCTCTGCACAGAGCTCTCCTCCATCTGCTGGAAATCTTTTTTTCTTTCATCAGTCCAAGCAACATCACTTTAATCCCACTTCATCAGCAATGGAGGTGAAGCAGTAAGCACAGAACTGCGTCATCAGGCAGGGCTGCCTTTAGGACTTGGGGCAAGAGAACACCAATGCACCACCATAAGCACCAGGGGTCAATGGGAGGAAGGCATGCAAACTAAGAGGACACTCAGGAGTCCTCTGCCAGATGACTCACACAAGCAAGCCAAGCCACATGCCAGATGCTTTTTGAAAAGACGTCACACTTTCCAACTCTTGGTTACATAATTGAGAGGCAGCAGCAGCACTGTCTATTGTAAAAGGTTTAGTCACACAGGGACTGTGCAAAAAGGGATTTTTTAAAGTGTCATTCTTTTGTACAAAGGTTTCATTCAGCTGCTTCTGACCTCTTCACTGCTGCATCCCCAGACAGAGTCCTATGCACTTAGGGTAACCAACCTCCAGGTGGGGCCTGGAGTTCTCCTGGAAATAAAATTGATCTTCAGACTACAGAAATCAATTTCCCTAAAGGAGAAGGCAGATTCTGAGGGTGGATTCTGTTGCATCACATCCCTGCTGAACTTCCTCTCCTTCTTTGGAGCCCTTGGGGATCGCCTTCATAGTATCCTCACTGCTGCTGTGGCTGCCAATACAGCACAGCAGCAATGAGGCTTCCATATGACAGGTTTCCCTGTTCTTTTCCTGACCCCGTTTTTTTTAATTGGCAACTGACTGTTGTTTTAACAACCTGTTTATTAGGATCTCTGAATTCTCACATTTCATTTTTAAGGAAAGTCTTAAGCCCCTTTGGTTGCAGAGATATGCCTTTCCCCTTATATCTCCACAATGAAAGAGGCTAGAGACTTTTTTTTTTAAACTAAACCTGGGAATTCAGAGAAATTAAATTGTTAGTTCAATATAACAATATTCGATTGCTGGTTAAGAAAACAAGAAGTCACCCCCCCTCCCGAAAGAAAATTGTAGCCACAGGGGCAGGGTAAACATGTGCTATGTTGGTGGGGATGGGAAACCCAAAGCTTCCCAGCTACATGGCATCCACCTAGGCCTTGCTGTAATCTTTCCCAAAATTTTGGAGCAGGTCTGGGAAAGACTGGTGAGAAGCCAAGGAAACTCTGTGTGTGTGCGCGTGCATGTGTGTGTGAATACACTACAGTGCAGTGCTGAATCAGGAAGGATTGCCAGCTCTGGAAACTTGGGAAATTCCTGGAGAGTTGAGGGCAGTGCATGGGGAAGGTGGAGTGTGGGGAGGGGAAAGAGTTCAATGACAATGTGGTACTATAGTCCATCCTTCAAAGGTACCATTTCTCCCAGTGGAAATGATCTCTGTAATCTGGAGATCAATTGCAATTCCTGGAGCGTGACAACCCCAAAAAGCCCACTTTCCAACAGCATTGGACTCAGGGTAAATAACCCACGTGGAAACAGCCATAGAAGGAACAAAAAAGGCAGAAGCAAACACAGGTGAGTCCCAGCTAAGCTATATTATGTCATTCCCACAAAGTGCAAAAATTGGCTGATGCTTTCATCTACTTGAAGGTCAAAATCTACTTAATACTATTATTATAAGGGGGGTCCTGAAATTCAGCAATAATTACTCCACCATCCCCATTTCCTGGAAGTTTCATGTACTAGAAATCCAATGCCAACTGCCCCTAATAAAGAACAATCAGTTCAGTAAGTCAGAGCAGAAACATATGGCAAAAATATCCCCTTTGTAACTTGTTTTTGCAGGGGAAGGAATGGATAAAAAGTGGGTGCATTGGTGGCAATACAGACAAGGCAAGAGTGGGCATGCATTCCCCCCACACACCAAAAAATTAATCATTGGTGAAAGGTGTTCCATCTGATATTACAGCTGTTAACACATTTCTCTACAAGTGTACATATACAAAACACAAAATTGGTATAAATTAAGCCCATTCAAACAAAGTTAATTTACTTTGGTACCTCTTCCTTTCACGGCTGCCCACCGGAAAATATCTTCCTATCTGAAGCTCAAGGCAGATAGCAGTACTGTACAAAAACACAGACGACCTGCCTCAGAGGCTCACAAGTTAATGTGAACTTTCAGCTTTGAGATTTCCTTGGTACAGAATGTGAGTGCCTTTGGCACAGCTCAGTGTCTTTGGCCGTAGAGAATGTGCTTTTGGCACAGATGCAACTCCCAACAGAATGTCTGCTTTAAAACTTCAAATGTCTTTCTCCTGTCATAACTTCTTGATTATTAAGGTATTTAATTATCTTTGATGTATGCTAGGGTGCTCAGGGTTTTACCTAAACCATGTGGAGTGGGGAGGAAATCAACTGAACATCCTCACATGTTCCCAAGTCTAAACAAAAGACCAAAGTTCTGAGAGCAAGTTCAGATGACATTTCTGGCAGCTCACTCTCACAAGAAATTGCCATCCCTGTGAGCAGTCTAATCAGTTGCGTGAGTTGCCAGAGGATAGGCCTTGCACAAAATCGCAGTTACCCCATCTATCAGGGCCAAGGGATTACAGATTTTTATCTGTGTTGTAAAAGCATACCTGGGGGCAATTGGCTTGCCGTGGCTAACTCAGGGCAGGATCTGATGCCTGAGGGACTGAGAGCTGCAGTGGGTGGTAGCCCAGAGGGAAAACAAAAGTATTCTGAGCCATAAGAACATAAGAAGAGCCCTGCTGGATCAGACCAGTGATCCATCTAGTCCAGCATCCTGTCTCACCCAATGGCCAACCAGTTCCTCTGAAGGTCCAACTACACAGTATAGAGGCTGAGGCTTTCCCCTCATGTTGCCTCCTGGTACTGGTATTCAGGGGTTTACTACCTCTGAATGTGGAAATCCCCTTCAGGCAGCGTAGCTAGTAGCCACTGACAGACCTATCCATCCATGAATCTGTCTAATCCCCTTTTAAAGCCATCTAAGCCTGTGGCCCTGACCTGGATAGCTCCAGGCTAGCTTGATCTCATCAGATCTTGGAAGCTAAGCAGGGTCAGCCTCGGCCAGTATTTGAAAGGGAGGACAGCAAGGAACACTAGGGTCATTACACAGAGGCAGGCAATGGCAAAGCACCTCTGAAAGTATCTTGCCCTGAAAAGCCCACAGGGTTGCCATAAGACAGCTGTGATGATGTTTAAAAAAAAAAAGCCTGTGGCCATCACTACGTTTTCTGGCAGCAAATTGCACATTTTAACCACCCACTGTGCAATGAAGTATTTCTTTTTGTCCATCCTGAATCTACTGCCCATCAGCTCCATTGCCTGCAAGTTTTAGTATTTTGGGTGATGGATAAAAAGTTTTCTCTGTCCACTCTCTCTAC
Source organism: Gekko gecko (assembly GCA_029375565.1). Lineage (NCBI taxonomy): Eukaryota > Metazoa > Chordata > Lepidosauria > Squamata > Gekkonidae > Gekko > Gekko gecko. The sequence goes on along the minus strand of JAPDNY010000012.1, from coordinate 49,146,395 downwards.
CCTGTTCATTATTTTATAAACCTCTATCATGTCCTCTCTTGGTTGTCTTTTTTCTAAGCTGAAAAGTCCCAGACTGTTCAGCATTTCCTCGTAGGAATGGTTCTGTACTTTTTCCAGTTCTGCCATGTCCTTTTTCTGAGATATGGATAACAAAAATGCTTTCCTAAAGTAACCAGGGCCATCATCTATTTTTGCTAGAAGGCATAGCCCAGAGGCTTAATTTGAGCACGGTTTAGCTCTAAGAGCCTACTTTCCAGTGCCAGGATGAATTCCTGTCACATGTGATTAACTAATAATAAAGTTTTAAAAAAATAATAAAACCACACTTCTGAGCAGGGGTTCTTAAGCACCGAATATTCACAAACAATCACCATCCATCAGGGTTTAAAGTAGTTTGGATATACCCTGATGCCTCTTTTTGTTTGGAAACTAAGCATTAAACATTGCAGGTTGTTTTCCCACTCCTGAGAAGTGGTCGTAGAACTAACTGGAATCAAAAGTGAGCCAACTACAGTTAATAGGTGGGAGTAGAAACCTAAGGTGGGGTTAGTAGCAAAACAAGTGGAACCTCAGCTGCCTTTTACAATGGAGTAAATAAGTAAGTGCACTGTCCCACAAAGAGCAAAGGCAAGGTTGGATCTAGCAGTATTCCTTGGCTTTGCGTACTTAACACAACAATTATTCATACGTATTACTCACCTACTTTTAAAGCCCTCTGGGGCAGGTCCCATTAGGACTTTCAAATTATCTTGCCACTCTCCAAATATAGGTTACTCTGGAGACGGTTAGAAGAAAGAACAAGAGTGAAGACAGACATGACATGCAAAGAACTGCAGATCCCTCACATCTGGTATGAACTTGGCCGCCTTCCAGCTATGCCATTTGCATGACAGATGTACAGACCAACAGGTTGAATGCTGAACCTGCTGTCAATCTTTTTCTTCCTCCTTTGGCTTCAAACAAGCTTTCTGCCCCTTAAAAAAATATTTACAGATTTGTATGTTACTTTATACTCAAGGTTCTGAAGTGGTGAATAAAAGACATAAAATATGGAAAAAGACATAAAATTCTTAAGAGATTCGAGCATTCAAATGAGCAAACCATATCCGAAGATAAAGCCACCTACCCAAATCCAACACTGATACAAACCATACATTACCATGCGTAACAGTGATGCAGAAGGACCATGTGAAATGCACTGCTTTTAACTAGCCAGTGTAACGTCAGCAGGGATGGTGTCAAATGATTTTCTTCAAGTCGGGAGTTCTAAAGTTGAAGGGCAACTACTGAGAAGGCCTTGCTTCTAGTGGGAGTCTTCACATAAGATGTCATATTGCCGATCTTAAACTTCAGGGAGGGTCACATGGAAGGTACTCCCAATATGCAGTGGACCAAGGTCATTGATGGTCCCATCTTCAGAAGAAAGACATTGCACTAGTTTAACCTAGAGAGTGCTAAGACATAAATTACCACGGCCAGGTGATACTGCATATAGTGAATGAATCAAAGCTGGAAAAAAGCAATCTGGGTACAAGATGAAACCTGGTCAGATCCTTGTCCCCAGTTAACAGAATGGCAATAATTACTTCTGTCTAGACTTGGCTTTTCACTTTCATCCAGTTACCCATTATGGAGCTTCAGTTCAGAACACTGTCTCACCTGGTGAAGATTAAAAGGAAAGCACATTTGGGTATCCCCTGCATACTGATTATACCATACTGCATAACTCCAGAAGACTTCACTTAGTCATTTTCACGACTCATTAGCATATTAGGCCACACCCCATGTTACCAGAAGTGTGGTCATCCAGTCACATCCACCTTTTGCTTCTTATTCTGTTTACCTTGTTTGTTGTCAAAACCCAGGGCTTTTTTTGGAGCAGGAACTCCTTTGCATGTAGGCCACACACCCCTAATGTGGTCAATCCTAATGAGTTTCTGCTGTTGGGTGTGGCCTATTATGCTAATGAGTTCCTGCCGGGCATGGTCAACTTGGGAGCCAACTGGAACTCCGTTCCTGTGCGTTCCTGCCCCAAAATAGTCCTGGTCGTTTCTATTACACAAACTAAGAAATCCTCCAGGAACCCCCTCCTCAGGCAATTCCCATGGGGAGAAACAGTAATCTCCCAAAAACTACTTTCTGGAATCTGCACTTGAGAAAAGAACAGACCACTGCAAAGCTACATGATGTTCCAGGAGGATATTATGGTCAGTGGTATCACAGTATAGAGGGCAACAATAAAAACTTAATTATATAGCATGAAAAGATACATGTATTTATTAACAAAGAATTAAAAAGCATATAAGGGCCCAATCACACCTCATGTAAAAATGCTAAAATTTAGCACACAAGGGCCAATGGACGTGTCAGGACAAGTCCACCTGAAACTAACTCAAAATAAAAGACTAACTGAAAGATGCTCTGGCTCCAGACCCAAAAAGAAAACCAGACCTGAAGTGAACCTAGGCTGGTTAGTCAGGGACTATACCAAGACAGTCCTTACTCTGGGTAACAGAGCTCACAACAATAAAGGGCTAAAATCCCTTCTCAGACTCCACCCACAAAATCTCCACGTATTTTCCAGCCCAGAGCTGGCAACCCTAAGATTATACGTAACCCCCTGAATTTTTAAGAATCTACACCAAACAGCAAGACTCTTTTAGCTTCAATGGTGGGCCAGTTCAAATGAATTAAATGCTCTGGGATGCTGGAAGGCCTTTACTTGTGGACACATAACAGGCTACAGGTCTCCTAGAAAAAGAAACAAGAGAAGAAAGTGGGTGGTACATAGAGATTAAAGGTCGACCGTCTACTGAGACACTTTGCAACACGCCCTATATACCCAGGGCCAGTCACAACACAAGAGGCTGGCTGAGGCACCATAATGACATTGGCCAAAAGGCTCTCTGTTTAGAAAGTTCCTCCCCTCACCCTGATTGGCTATTCCTGAAGACAGGGCTGGCATCAGCATACCATGAGGTAGGGCAGCTGCCAGGGCCCAGGACTTCTGGCAGGGCATACTGCTGTTGACCCTCCACCACCACTTATTTGCTAGCATTCCACTGCACTCCCAGGTACACATGCTGGCACTGCCCAGTGTTCCTGGCAGCTGTGAGTATAGGTAGTGTGGAGAGCTCACAAAAGCGGGAAGGGGAAGGACACGCCTTCAGGTGGGAGGGAAGGAGGGCATGTTTGAGGGCTTGGTAAATAGAAGGAAGGCGGCCTGGGGACTCTGCCTGGGGCCCCTCAAAACCTGGAACCAGCCCTCTCTGAGGAGATGCAGGTCCTTCCAGAAATGGGTGAGCAAAGATGACTCAGCAAAGGCTTCCTTCCTCCTTGCTGTGCCGTTCCCATCCCTTCCCCTCCTCCACTGAACCAAATCAAGGAGAGAAAGGAAGGGATGGGAACAGCCAGAGATGGATGATGAAGAATGACGATGAGCATACAGTTCTTTTTATTAAAAGTATGTTAAAATGAAAAGGGAAGAAATTTTTTCCCTGAATTATTTTATTTTAGCGGTTTGTTGTTCCATGATAACAAGTGGGATCTGAGAACGCTTGTTAATTTACAGGAGGAGGCAATGGGTATGCTTTTCTTGGGGTGACAAAAGGCCGTGTATCCTGATCCTGCCCATACCATTCATATTTAGAGAACTAACAAATGCTGGATGAGAGCTTCACAAGGCAGACATTGTTTTAGCCTGTAGAGAACAATACTATTGGGAACAGGGAAAACCTAAAATGCTTAAGCCTGAGTTGTTTGCCCTGGCTTGGAGTTTTTTCCCCTGCTTCTCCATAGCCTTATGGTAGTTCAGTACTCCTCCTGGGTTTTCCAGTCTTTTCTGAGATCTTTCCCAAACCTGTTTTGCTGTGATGTTTTGGGAAAGATCAGAACAGCATCCATGTGGACAGGAAGGTCCAGAATTTCCTGGTCCCACATCAGTGCAATTGTCCCCTGCCAGAGCCCCGTAAGGTGGCTATTCCCCCTGCCATGAGAAGGTTTTTTTAAAAAAAATCAGCAATTGGCATTATTATAGCATTATAATGTTATAACTGCCCTGACCTGGATAGCTCAGGCTAACCTGATCTCGTCTGATCTCAGAAGAAGAAGCTGGGTTTGCCCTGGTTAGTATTTGGATGGGAGCCCACCAAGGAATACCAAGGCTGCTACACAGAGGCAGGGGAAATGGCAAACCACCGCTGCACATCTCTTGCCTTAGAAACCCAGTGAGGTTGCTCTAAGTTGGTTGTGACTTGATGGCAAACAAAAAAGAGAGAGAGAGAACTATCTATCAGGTATCCTGAATTTCCAGCTTTCATTTTTTCAAAAAACTAAGTCTTGTCTCTTGCATTGCAGAGAAAAGCCTTTTACCCTTATATCTCCACAACAAAAGGGGTTCAATTTAAAATGAAATAAGAGAATTCAGAGTACCTAGTAGACAGAAATATCATAACAATATGTTCATTACTGATTGGGGAATGGCTGCCACATAGAGCACTGGAGCAAGCAAAATGGTGGGAAACCAGTTATGTGGAAGACCCATTGCCATTGCAGTGTATCAGCAATCACAGGGGAACCACACAAATCTGTGCCCCAGACTCTGTTAAAAATATTCACTTGCATCTATAGACATCCTTTCTCAATTTGAAAGGAATATTCAAGAAAAGTTTTTTTAAAAAATATTACATGTTGAGTGCCCCCCCCCCCGATTATACAGGGAAAAGCTGAAGCTATCACCTCACCTCCAGAGGTAAAGGCATTTGAAAGAGACAGAAGTTCATATGGTCTGGGACTGTTCAAAGATAACAGCTTTCTGGATAGAAGCAGGTGCTTTGAAAACACTGGCAATTTGTATAGTAACAACATTACCATTGGGAGACCATATGCAGAGACGTCTGACTGATACAGCTACAGCAAAGACAGATGTCTCCTGTGGGGAAAAAGGACAAGACAAACAAAGACATATGTATAAACACATGACTACCTCAAGGGTGTCTAACCTAACCCAGCTCTGCAGCTCCATCCTCTTCCCTCCTCTCGTCTCTCCCTTTTATTTTATTTTTTCTTCTCCTCTCCTCTCTTTCCCATTCCTCATCCACATCTTGCCTGCACACTTTCCCTTCCCAGTGGAAATCACTTTGTCTAATGTGAACAGAAAAAAACGTATTAAGAAATATTAGTCAAAACAAAACAAACACTCCCTTCCTCATTTGTGATCCCAGTTTTGCAACTTGCATGCTTGTGCTGCATGTGCATGAACATATTCTCAAAAAGACATCAAATTTATTCTTTCTCTAGTTTTTCAAGCTTGCTATCCATCTTTCAAAAACATTTAAAATATGGCTTTTAGTGATACATGCTTCATTTTATTTAAGAAAATATAAAATGCTTCAAAATTGCTCTTGGAATAGAAGTGTATTGTCTACTTCTAATATTGAGCCACCACAGTGTAGTGGTTAGACTAGGACCCAGGAGACCCAGGTTCAAATCCCCAATCTGCAATGTAAGCTTGCTGGGTAACCTTGGGCCAGTCACATGCTCTCAGACTAACCCACCTTACAGGGTTGTTGGGAGGATAAAATGAAGGAGGGGAGAATAATAGAAGCTGCTTTGGGACTATTGGGCAGAAAGGTGGGGTAAAATTGAAATAGATAGATAGATATTGGAGGTGCTAGCCAATAGGGACCCTCCACAGTCAACTTCAGACTAATGATTGTCTATTCAAACGTGCGGCAGCTCTCCAGGATCTTAGACAGAAGACTTTCATCTTGCCTACTATCTGGGGTTTTTTTTGCTAGAGATGCCGGGGATTGAACCTGGGACTTTCAGCATGCCAAGCAGATGCTTTACCAATGAGCTACAGCCCCTCCCCAACTAGTGGGAGAGAGAGGGTGACATTTGAATGTCCCACCTTGGGACGTCTCGGATCAACCCTGGCTATTTCACCAATCCACATCCCTAAAGAAAATATGACTTACGTTTCTTGGAGAGGCTACTGAACTTGTCACCAAGCCATAAGCTCCTCTTGCCATCCTAAGGTCACCCTCAATGCGTGCAAGGTGACCAGTGCTCCTTTGGCTCTTGCCTGTCTCCTCCAGCTCTCTTTTCTCTGTTCTTTTCTCATCTTTTACCCAATCTTTCCTCCTCCCCCCATGCTTTTCTCCCTCCCTCTCTCTCTGCGTACTTTGTGAACTGCTGCTGCAATGCCGAAGTCCAAAGTTCAGTAACTTGCCTAAGCACACAGATAAATATGAACCTTGGAGAATTTGCATTGCTCCAATGTAAACAGATAGGCGAGGGTCCCTTTATCAGTTCTGACTCAGGACAGTTGTGGGGGGTCTGAAGCGGCTAATTTTTGTGTCTTGGATTTTGGGGTGTGGGTGTGTAAAGGCGGGATCCACTGACCATTGGCTCTGCGACTTCAGAATCATGGTGTAGCAAAAAAAAAAAAAAAAAGGAGGTTGCGGCAGAGACGGTACAGCTTGCATATCAGAAGAAAGAGAAAGGAGGGGAAAAGACCATGGTCTCAAAACTGACTCATCTTCAGGTGGAACTGTTGGGAGCGCTACTGGAATCAGGGCTAAGCAAAGAGACTCTTATTAAAGCCCTGAGTGAGGCAGACCCCTACAGCGAGAGCCAGCGGCCCATCAACACAGCTCAAGCAGACAAACAGGAAACCTGTGCAGAAATCCCGGTTCTTACCAATGGAATGGAGGAGTCTAGGATGTCCGAAGATGAAACATCTGATGATGGAGAAGACTTCACTCCTCCAATAATGAAGGAACTTGAAAATTTGAACCCTGAGGAGGCTGCACACCAAAAAGCGGTGGTGGAGAGATTATTACAGTAAGGACATCTCCAGCCTTTTCTTTTCTTCTCTGCTTTCTGTCTGGTCTCAGCCCTTCATCTAAGCTCTTGGGTTTCGCAGCTGATCTAAGCGTTTCAGATGGTATTAGTAGCACTCAACTTGCAGCATACCGTGTCTCTTTGATATTATTTAAAAATAATAAATTTTTACAAATTACATGATATCCGGTCTATGCTACAAGGTCTAATCCAGAAAAGAAGTGCTTCTTTAAAGTGGGGAAGAACTCTGAAACTCTGTCTGCAAACGTCTCCCTCTTTTGGCTGCCATTCCAAAAACATAGGGGAATGGGTGTAGGAGAGAAGCCACATAGAGCCAAGAAGCTTTCTGAACTATCTCAACATAGTTTATAAAATCACAGAACATGAGAAAGCATCCCCCAACATCCAAAAAAAAATTATTTTGACTGAAAAGGAAAACAACAACATTTGCTGCAGGTTTAAGCACTTTCACTGTTAAAGGGGCTATAGAAATACACAACCTTTGCCCACCATCTTGAATAACTCCTATGCTACCTTGCTGTTATTGCCAAGAGATGCGCATTAAAGACCTCATGGCTAACCACCCCAGTATTTTTAATCCACAGAAATTCACGCAAACTTCACAGCACAAGTCTGATTGCCTCTTTTTCACCATTCTTTCATACATTTGGAAATGACAGACTCAATTTGATTTTTTTACTTTTGCTTGGCATTATTGTAACTATCACCTGTCTCAGATTGATCAGTGGTGATGGATAAAAGTCTCCCTGTTAGGTTTCCTAAAGATTTCTGTACTGAGTCCTTTGATCATTAGCAAACATCTGTGATTTCAGCCACGTGCGCTTACTGTCTCAGTGGACCTTATATTATTATAAAATTTAATGTACAATTTTGTGATCTCTTTCTTCTCCCATCCCATTGTCCTTACTGGCCATAATGCATTTAAAAATTAGCCCCCTGATACTAACCAACGTTTACGTTCCAATCTTCTTTCAAATTTCAGAACATTATAGTCCCTATCTGTGGGTCTCTGTATAACTAGGCAAGAATTCACATGGGGTTTCATTCTCTGAAAGGGGAGACACGTGAGTATAAGAAGAGCCCTTGGGGATGAGGCTAAAGGTCACTTATAGCGCAATCCTAAACAGTTATTCTGCTAAATCTGCTGACCAAAATGGACTTCAGAAGGGTATAACTGTGCTTAAGATGGCACTATTAGTCTGCTACCCAACAATGACCAGTTTGAGGATTCCTGGAAACTCGCAAACAGGTCATGGAGGCAACAGCTTTGCTTGGGGAGCAAATGAAAAACAGGTCAGTGGCCATGGTGTGTTAATGCTGGGGACAAGGAAACGTTCTATATTCATTGTGATGCCAAAAAATTAAACCAAACATAACAAATATCAATCCATATTCAATCATAAATCGTCAGGAAAGCAAGTCCTCCTTAATATAATCCCTATCCTCCAAATAACAATGACCGTGAACTAAAAGTAAACTAAAATAAACTAAATAAAACAAGTTTGGGAGTGGAACAGGCAGCTGCTGCTAGCCTGATGCCATCTTCCTCTGTCCGCTAATAAATCCCATATTCCACCATCTAGATACCTTCCAGCAACATAAATCAGGATGCACTAGAAGCAATTCTTACCTGAAGAATAAGGAGAGCCTTTAGCTTTCCACCAGTCCTTTTCTACCTTCATTGCCTCCTTTTTGACCTCTTCTCCCACAAATCATCTTCTTTTTCTTTTCTCTTTCTTAATATTTGTCTTCAAAGTTTCTTCCTTGTACCAACATTTCTCCTCGTGATGCAGTTTCTTCACCCCATCTTCCAGTCAGCATCTCCCCCCAACTCTGTGTTGAGTTCTTGGGGTCAGTTTGAGTTCTATAGCCTCAGGACCTGTCTAGTTACTAATTATCCAGTGGCTTTATTATTTCTCTTTTACCTTATAAATTTATATTTGAAAAGGCTCCGATAAGCTTTTTGATCATTAACTTCTGACAATTTATCAGGTCTCTGTTCTCAGAGGCAGCCACAAGAGTCAGGAGAACACCTAATTTGGCTTTTCTTTCTTGAAACGGATTTGGATGGAAAAGGAAACAGAGGGAAGATGAGTTTTGGAAAAGGGACCTGGGTGGGTGCATTCACACTAGTCTCTCATTCGGCTATAAGCCTGAAAGTGACTCTTAGCCCAGATGGATTCACATGTTTCCATTAACACCATGTACCGAAAGGGCATATTAACTAATCCTGGAAGATATATAAAAGCAATACTTAGTATTAATATAGTACTTTCTGAGAGTTCTAAGTGCTTCAAATACAATCCTTTCAAAAACCCTGCAAGATAGGTCAGTATTATTATCCCCATATTTGGGTGGAGGAATTTACTGAATTCCTGGCACAATATGATATCTGAACCAGATATTAACCAGCTCATAATTAACATAAGCCAATGTTGGATCAGGCCAATGGCCCATCCAGTCCAACACAGTGGCCAAAAATACCAGGTGCCATCAGGAGGTCTAGCAGTGAGACCAGGACACTAGAAGCCCTCCCACTGTTGCTCCCCTAGCACCAACTCACTCTCTTTAACCACTACACCAGAATAGATTTACAGGTTTTATTTCTTATTTCTTCCCTGACTGCTTTAGCACTAATGTGAAAAAAGAAGTCCAGAGGGACCTTAGAAACTGACAACATTTATTCTAGTATGAGCTTGAATGTGTCAGCTGAGCTCTTTAATTTACAAGCAGGAAAATATGTCCCTGTATGATCAAATCTTTAAGAGCTACGTGTTCAAAAGACACAAGGCATTATGATATCAGAGTGGTCAGTCTAATCCAGCCTTCCCATGCCATCCACAAGGACATTGCACATTATTATTTTTTTCAACTGAAAGACCTCAGACAGCTCATTTGTGTGTTTTTCTAACAGAGACATCCCAGAGTATAGGAACGATGATGGTTTCCACATGGGAACAAGCCTGTGTTGTTTCCCTGTTGCTGCTGTGGCTTCCAAAACAGCACAGCAGCAATGAGGCTTCCACATGGCAGGTTTTCCTGCAGTTTCTTGGCCCCAGGCTCCCTTCAGTTGGTTTTAAAAACCAGCAATTAAATATCATTATAGTAATATAGTTCATGGGGTCGCGAAGAGTCGGACTCGACTGTGCGACTGAACAACAATAGAAAGTTATAACAATCTATATATCAGATACTCAGGATTCCCAGCTTTCTTTCTTTTCAAAAGTAAATCTCTAGCTCTTTTTATTGGAGTTATAAAGAGAAAGGCATACCTTTTTTTTAAAAAAAGTTGGTTTTATACCCCGCCCTTAACTACCTGAAGGAGTCTTGGAGCAGCTTACAATCACCCTCTTCCTTCCTCACAACAGACACCTTGTGAGATAGGTGGGACTGAGAGAGCTCTGAGAGACCTGTGACTGATCCGAGGTCACCCAACTGGCTTCATGTGGACAAATAGGGAATCAAGCCTGGTACTCCAGATTATAGTCCACCACTCTTAACCACTACACCAAGCTGGCTCTGCCACTAAAGGGGTTAGAGACTTATTTTTAAAAAATGAAAGCTAGGAGCTCACAAAATCTGGTACACAGAACATTACAACATATTAATATAACAAAATTCAACAGGTAATTTCAAAACAACAACAATCACCACTGCCTAGTTGGCGGGGGGAGGAAATGGCTACTATTGGGACAGAGAAAATGTCCCAATAGTATTGTTGCTATTGTGGGTGGGGGAAAATCTGAAACTTCCCCACCTACATGCTAGCCATCCGGGCTCTGCTGTGATTTTTTTCAAAATTTTGCAGGAAAGTAGGTTTGCGAATGATTGGAGAAAGGCTGGGAAAATCCTGAGAGCTGCATTAATGAGGGGAAAAAATATTTCCCAACAGTGTCAAATCCAGGGCTAATCACCCATGTGGAAATGGCCTATGTCAAAATGCAAACTACCATCACTGTGACACATGGAGTCTGAAAACCAGTTACACTGGAGAATACTAATATTATCGGCTCATATTTTTGGCAGTTTTCAATGTAATAATAATAATAATAATAATAATAATAATAATAATAATAATAATAATAATAATAATAATAATAATAATATAATTCCCTTTATTTATTGAAGATTTACATAGTTTGGTGGGGACATATCAGATGTTTCATGGGTCTTAGAATTGAACCAGTCCAACAGAAAGTACTTGTGCACAAGGCCCACTGAAATAAACAAGGGGACAGAAGCATTGCCAGCTCCCCTAATTTTTCTGTCCTTCATGACACCCAAAATTCACTGCTTTTTGCTTCCCCTCACAGTACAGCTAGCTCAGGATTACAACCAGGAGCTTTTATATTCTGTAGCTAACCATATTGTAACCCACAGACAGGAAGAGAGTAGACATGTGCTCAGTTCCATACCATTAGTTCACTCAGCCTGCAGAAACAGTTTAGACTTTGGCCTAGAAAGTCTACTGATAATGCTGAAAGGATCAAAGCGGGCTTTGTGGCGGCAAAGCTCCTCTCCTCACTCGTTCCCCCACCCTAAGAACATCATGAGTGCTTTGCCCCACAGAGGAAAGGCAAGCTAGTCCCAGCTGGGTGTAGCGAAGACGTGCCATTCTCTTCACAGGGAGGACCAGGGAGCAGCAATCAAACTTTTGCTTATCAGGAGGTTATTGAGAAAGGAGTGAGGACAGCATTTCATTGGTGAGGGGCATAAAGCTAACCTGTGGTGTGGCATTAAAGCACCATCACAAGCGAAACTGACTTTAGTCTCCAATGGGGGGGAACGGGACATGTCCCCTGTGAATGCTGCTGTTCTGTTTTGGAAGTGGTCGCGAAGAGTCGGACTGGACTCTGCGACTGAACAACAACTATTACCAGAAGATCAGTAACTTGTCAATTTCTCATCTTCCCTATAATGTGCTTCCACAAGGGAGCATTCAGTATGTTCAGGGGTGAAGCCCGCATGTGCAGGGTTCCATCAGACGAGAGGGCCAATATCGGAAGTGTTGGGTTCTTTTCATTTTTTTTGATAACACAAATTCTGAAATCTGCTGTGAAATAAAAAGCAGCCATTTTACTATACACACCTTTTCCGACCACTATTTTTTTTGTTTAATTTCTAGATGTGGGGAATTAAAATAGATTGCTTAACATCACCAATGAAAACCCTTAACATCATTATTCCCTGAAGGAAATGTCCAGCATTTTCTTTCAAGAGTAGACAAAGAGTATTTAAAGAGAGAAATTAGAGTTACAACAAGTATTTATTCTGGGAGGCAGGATCTGGGGGGGAGGAGAAGCAAGGAGGACAAATTTACAACTGAAATGCCCCAGCCGTTTTTTTACTCATTGCTTTTTGGGTCCCTGAAACGGAATTGCAACATCACGTCTATTGCTTCAGTGGGCAGAGAGGCCAGCCTGAGCCAAACAGGGCCAAATTCAACAGAGACAAACATAGCTGGAGGTGATTCTTACCTTTCTTCCTTTCTGTCCCTTCCAGGTCCCATTTATTCAGTGAAATTAACAACAGATATAGCTTCGAGGGTCAAAGATCAGGAGTAGTGGTAGTCATGGTCCTAAGTTTCCAGGTCCAGCTTTGGTCCAATGCAGGAATTCCAAATAAGTTTTAAAAGGGATCAAAGGTCCTTTCTGTACTAAGAAAGCGACTTTAAAAGCAGTACCATATTGCCCAGTAAGAGAAGGGAAATGGTGGGGGAAAGGGAGTGTAGAGAATGAAGACAAAGGAGGACATTTAGGGGGAGAAAAGATAATTACTGATGGAAGACTGAGAAAGGACCCCACCCCACCCCAATGTTGCCTTCCCAGTTCTCAGGATTGGGCTTCCTTTTAATGCTAACAACTTGATATTTACTTACCATTTAAATTTGAGATGCTGCTATAAATTATCAACCAGGCTCTTGTTCCCTTTGAGTTTATAACTAACTACCTGGGTTACTTATTGTTCAGGTAACAAAAGGGAGGTGAGAAAGACCTTAAAAAGCAACCTCAGAACATAGGAAAGAGAGAAGCCTGAAAATTGATGTCCCTGAGAACCATCTATGATCATTGCTTAGGGGACCTGAAGACAGTAGATCGAGGACAGGGATGGGTGGGAGCGTGCTACTAGTATAGGTGCTTCTTCACTCAGGTAGTAAAGAGTTGGTTTTAGGCTTCAGCGTAAGTGTAATTCCCTAAACTTCACAAACCTTAAGTACAAAATATAAAATCAGCATGCAGTTTGTAGCATTTGGATTCACATTTCACTCATATTACCTGCTAGGTGCACAAAAAAAATTTTTTATTTCCATTTTAAAAACTTTGTTTTTGGTACCCAGTTTTAAGGAATTATTAGTTTCCTTTCTTTTGGGGTTGTTGTTGTTGTTCCCTTTTCCTTACTGTAAAGACTGGAGTTCGTGCCAGGGCCATTTCCTCAAGCCCTACCAGGCAAAGGGCTGGCATGTCCTGAGAATCTCTCACTCAAAACTCCTCTTCCTCCCTTGGTGTCTTGGATGCCCTTCTTGAAGCATTCAAGCATTTGTGTCTAATGTTAGACACCTGAGACTACATTTCCAGGCTGCACTGAGATGCTTCACAAAAAAAACCAATCAAGGCACCAGGGGAGACGAGGGAGGAAATTGATTCTTGATCCATACCAGCCCTCTTCCACGGCTTGGCTGGACCAACCCCGGACAGGGAAACAGGCATGTGTATGTGCAGGGGAGAAGCCTGCGTATCAGTTACATCATTTCTTCTTCTGATCTCTAAGCTCTGTGCCTTGTATATTACAACAAAGATATCCTAATATTAACAGAGGGCAGTTTTAAAGTTATGGCTTGGTATAACAATATTGACAAACTGTCTCTATTTTGTTATTTGATTAGTCAGTATTTCAATGAATACCCGTACCTATTTCCTTTCCCACATATTGCCACATCTCCAGATTGGGGCTGGTCCAAACCACTGCAGTACCTGATCTTGAATCTGCTGTAATATTCTGAGGAACTCTGAAGCACGTGTCCAGAGTGGGCACACATGGCTGCTTCAGTGTCATCACCTAAAATATTAAGACCCCAAATGGTTTTGTTATGTGCTATGCCAGGATGACTGAGAATGTCCATTAAGATATAGGGGCTCATTTGCAAGCTGGTCACCCTCCTACATCCACCTTCACTTCCAGGCAGTTATATCAGGTTAGAATAATAGAATCATAGAGCTGAAAGGGACCTCCGGGGTCATCTAGTCCAACCCCCTGCACAAGGTAGGAAATTCACAATTACCTCCCCCTCCACACCTGCAGTGACTGCTGTTCCACGCCCAGAAGATGACAGAATGATGCAGAGACTACTCTCAAGGGCCAGGAGGGTTGGGTAACCTGAAACTATTACACAGACAGAAGGTCTCAGTGGAGCCACACTGTAAAGTCTGTACCACTATATAGATGCCAATGTGACTCTCCAGTGCAGCGTGATGACATCCCTTATAGATCTGGCTCTATGCAACTCAGTTACCTCTACAACCCAAGAACAAGGATGCAATCTGGCTTACTTCTCTGGGTCCCCATCTCCCTCTGTACTCTTCATTAGAGGATATATCATCTGCCTCCCAAGCAAGTTCTCCTTTATCCTTTCTGCATTCCATGGAACAGTCTCCCAACACCCAGGCCATCTGCCTAGAGAAACAAGGTTCTTTTATTCTCCCCTTCTGGCCCCACCTCCTTGAGCCTCGGTTCCTGCCCAGTTGGGTCTACCGAAGTCAGCTCTGTCCCCTCCTTGTCTTTCAAGACTAGGTGTATTTCCAGGTTTCCCAGACCCTGTCTGAGGTGTTTGTGGTTGCTGCTGCTTTGCCCTTTCAGAGTCTTGAGAAGCCAACTGAAACACAAATTGCCTGCATGTTCAGCAGGACAAGCATGCAGGGTGACATTATTCATGGAGCCTTCACACTACAACTTTTATCCCTGACTGTAGAAACTTCCCACATTGCAGAATAGCCCCCCCTCCCGAGAAGGCTGGGCGTAGCCACTTGTACACCTGTATGGAGCTGGTTCCAGAGTGTGGCAAGGTCAAGCATCTGCTTGGGCCCCAGGACCATTCAAGGATCACCAGTTTCACTTTGCACAAGCCTCCCAGGCGGCTCCCAGATCAGCACATCTTGCCTATTCCAGGTTATGGGGACTCTAATGAGCTAGTACTGCCTTTGTATTCTGCATTAATCCATCCAAACTAAGTCCCCCCCCAGATGTGATGTTGATGGGTTACAAGCCCCGCATACCCATAAATGTGCATTGAGATGGTGGGAAAAGCCTGCCTTTTGATCTTGTATGTGATGTGCAATATACACACTACCACAGGGACCTTGAGTGACATGTACCCCAAGAAAAGGCCATTCACACTAAGAACGGAGATTAAAATATGTTTCAAATAATACATTATGATAATATATTCCAGTAGGTTAAAAAGAAGAAGAAAGAACAGCACCTCAGGTCTACAGTTTGATCCAGGAAGGCCTTTTGAAATCAACAAGATAATGGAAAGTGGAACCCAGTAGAGCTGGTTAGCTGCTATGGAAAAACCCGGCTGCATGAGTAAGAGAGATAAAGGTGTTTGAGCAGAGCCAGCAGGTGTGGACTTTGCCCTCATTAATGGCTATATTTGAAGACTTTGGAGTTGTTGTTGCCCAACCCTCCCAGCATAACATTTTGCTTCAGTTCCTTCCATCCCCCACTTTCAAGCCCATCAATTTGTAGCTATTGCTGTTCCGGAAACTACTTTTAATTAGAAAACCAAAACCTGCTACCCCAGTAAATGAAACAGATGGGTGGATTTAAGGGAGCACTAGAGGAAAAACTCAAATGCCCCATCAGCTGCTTGGGCATTCCACGGGAAAAAGGCATGCTGCTAAAGTTACCTAGAAGCTAGATGTGCTGCAACACACACACAAAAATTCCATAAATTTTAAAGAAGGAAAAAAATGTAAACCTTAAGAAGAGTTACAGATATTAAAAGCAGTTGGAAGAGTCACATTGAATCTTTGGCTTACAATTGTTCAAAGTTCTTGCGCCATATGCCTTGTCTAAATGCTGAGAATGCTACAAGCTGGAGATCTGCAAAGGGGCATCTGCCATTTCCTCTTTTCCTTCCCTGGCAGCCCCCATGGCCTCTCCCATTTCTCTGTTTTCTTCTCACTTACCAATCAACCTACCTTTATCTGTCTCGTCTTCAGCTTTCCCTCCCCCAATAGCCTCTCCCTGGGAAAACTTTGTCCAAGTTGTGTCCTACTGGCTGAGCTGAACCCAGTTATGTGGTGGGAAACCTGCAAGAACTTGCAGGGAGTACTCACTTTCCACTGTATTCCCTCCGCACACTTATTTCCTACTCCCCACCTTCTGGCAACTCCTCATCCTCACCTATATTTTATCTGACACTCCTTCAGCTATATTTATGATTTATTTACTTAATTTATATTCCACCTTTCTCCACAATGGGGATTCAAAGCAGCTTACATCATTCTCCTCTCCTCCATTTGATCCTCACAACAACCCTGCAGTGTAGGTTAGGCTGAGAGTGGGTGACTAGCCCAAAGTCAACCAGTAAGCTTCCATAGGAGAATGGGGATGTGACTCTTGTCTCTCAGATCCTAGTCTGAAACTCTAACCACCATCCCCTACTAGCTTTCATGAGGTGGGTGCTGTTGAACAGGAGGAAGCAGCCAGGCCTGGATGAGTCATGCAAGCTGTGTAGTATCAAGTCACCTAGTGGCTGCTGCTAGCCCTTGTCCTGATGAGTCCTCCCTCAAACACCAAAAGGGCCCTGCCTCTGGAAGGCTAGCAATATGTTGTGGTTGCCTAACAATGGCTACTGAGGGCATCCACTTCTTAAAGCTACGGGCACTCCTTTTATAAGTTTGGGGGTATTAAAAACCTATTTATTTATTTATTTATTTATTTATTTATTTATTGAAGTTCAGATTTATCTGCAAACCAGGGACTTTTCTCAGGTTTATAGAAATATGTGTCTTGTCTACCCATGCCCCCAATATATGGATTTAAGTATTCACAGAAACTATGTGCCTAATCCCTGTTTCTGGAAGCTATGGGATAGCCTTTGTAAGGTACCATAGGACTTGAACCAAGGATACTGGCAGAAAAGGGAGCTGTTGTCTATACTCTGCTGCTTTTTAGTGCCATCACTGGAAATGGACAGAGGTTGGTATTGCAACTATTAGCTCAGCAGGAAACAAATGACACAAGATGTAAACAGAATTCTAGTCAGCCCTATAAAACTGCTGATTTTTACTAGGTCTTCTCAGTTCGAACAACTAATTACTTAAGCACAGAGTTGCTCAGCCACAGTATGGTTGGCTTTGTCATGATACAAGGTCACCACTCCCCTCCCAAGTAATTATTTGAGGGACAAGTGTGTGAGACCACTTAGACCACATCAGTCAGAAACCCACAGTGTTTAGAAATCTGTGACAAAACTGGGCCTTGGACAACATTTTAAAAACCTACTGAGAAATAACAACAAAAAGAAAACATGAAGGTGTTTCAGGACTTAAGCCAATAGCAAGTTCTGAGCCTGAGAATCAACCTCAATAGGGAGATTTCTCTGATGTGAAATCTATCTGGCAGTGAGAGATTACATTTGACATTTAAAGAGGCACCAATGGCCCCTAAAAGAAAAGCAGCATGTAGAACACTATAAAGGAACAAATATTTTTAAAAGCATTTTTAGTCAACTAGAATACAAAATACAAGAATATTTACTAATGTACAGATACAAAATATATTATAAATATCTTAACTATAACAATTCAATGTAGTCTCTAGTCCATTTTTAAATATCTCAGGATTTCTTCCCTCACATTTTCACCTGGCTTAATTTTATTCCAGTAAATAATAAATAGCTGCCAAATTTTAACAATTTTTTCTGCTACTTTTCTCTGCCCATCCATAATTTTTTAATTGCAGTTATCTGCTTTACGAATCCCAACATCTGAATCAGGAAACTTTATCGTCTTTCCAGTTTTGTACCACAGTTAATCTAACAGCGACTAGCAAGTTTCTCACCAATTCCTTTCTTTCTGGTTTCTAGCTTCTGGGGACCATACCTAATAAAATACATTTTGGGACAGATTGTAATTTTATCCTTAATTTTTCTTCTAATGTTTTAAACATTTGTTTCTAATACATCTTTACCACCAGGCAGGACCACTGAAGATGAAGAAGTGAACCATTTTTACTGTCAGCTTTTACTGGTCCTATCTTTTATTGTACTATGTACAAGAAAATGGTATTCGTTGGTATTTTGCACCTCTCAGGATTGATAGAAAACAATCACCTCTTTGATGTAATGCATTCTCTGTTTTTTTTCCAGAGAGGATCCCTGGAGGGTAGCTAAGATGGTGAAGTCCTACCTACAGCAGCACAATATCCCCCAACGAGAGGTAGTTGACACCACGGGCTTGAATCAATCCCACCTCTCACAGCATCTCAACAAGGGCACTCCCATGAAGACTCAGAAGAGAGCTGCCCTCTACACCTGGTACGTCCGCAAGCAGCGAGAGGTGGCCCAGCGTAAGTACAGCAAACAGTAGCTCTATCCCCCCCAAACATAACAGAGCAATGCCAACCCAAGGCTGTTTGCTGCCCAAGCAAGTGCAGCAAGCAAAACAGCAGCTAAAGCCCAATATTCTTTCTCCCATCCCAGGGGATTTGGGGACACACCTCTCTGTACTATGGGCTCAAGAGCAGAGCAGACAGCCGTAGCCATGTGGGGAAAAAGTGTGTCTTGAAAGTTGCTCTAAGCCAGCAGTTCCAGAACTGTGCACAGGGGCATACTAACATGCTGTGAGAGTGCTGCTATTCTGCTATGAGCAATCAAATAAGTGAACACTCTTGTGAATCTTCAAAGGAAGCTGCCCATTGCATCTTTGTATGATTCACTACTCTGGCTTTGCCTCCTTTCAATCAGCTGCCATTGAAGATCACTCACTTATTCCTGAGGCAAAGACAGAGCAGAGGTACCCACTCTTAAACTGCCTCCCAAATCTCTGCATCAGTCCTCTGATCAGGCCCGTAGCTACAGTGGGGCATTTCGGGGCCTGGCCCCCTGACTTCCTGCCAAGGCCCCAGGCCCCCCAATTCTCTGGGCCACCTGGAGGATTCTCCACTGCTGCCCCTTCCCCAAGCGCAGCTTGTTCCCCTGCATAGGCAAGCAGATTGCAAACACTGCAAAAGTGAGTTTTTAAAATTTTATTTTTATTTTATTTTTTTATTTTGTGACGTCAGTGCCCCCTGACTTATTTAAAGGCCCCTTGAATTGCAAAATTCTGGCTATGGCCCTGCCTCTGATTGGAGTCATCTCCTTCCAATCAGAAGGCATACAGCATGAACAGCATGCTATACAGAAACAGCAGAAGAGAGGCTGTAAAACCCCACTCTGGCACTCTGTAAGCCTTTCAAGATGTAAGAGTGAAGCATGCCTTCAGTTTTAATTCAAAACAACAAACCGTGGGTCAGGCAAATACAGAAGACGAGAATGTGCCCTATTTTGTTTCCTGTTTGTCCAATTTTTGTTTCCTTTGCAGGAGAAAATAATGTCAGGAAATATAAGATGTAAAATAACTAATCAATGTACATCAAATTATAGTTTAACTTCCTCCCACCTGGATTCTGCGGAAGACTTGGTTTCCTGGAGATGAAAGTATATAAAAATAACATCCTTTTCCTTTGCGGTTCCAGAATTTACACATGCCGGTCAGGGTATTATGGTGGAAGACTCAATGGGAGATGACCTACCGACCAAGAAAGGGAGAAGGAATCGCTTCAAGTGGGGCCCAGCTTCACAACAAATCCTCTTTCAAGCCTATGAGAGACAGAAGAATCCTAGCAAAGAGGAACGAGAAGCATTGGTGGAGGAATGCAATAGGTGATTGGGGGACAATGCAACAGGGCAAAGAGGAAAAACAGCAATTACTCATGATAGTGGAATGGAACCTCCATGTTCAGAGGTGTTATACTTCAGAATGTCAGACACCAGAGATAAGCAACAAGAAAGAGCTATTGTTTTCATGCCTTACTTGTGGGTTTCCCATTAGTATCTGCCTGGCAGAAACAAGATGCTGGGCTAGAAGGAACTTTGGTCTTGCCCAACAGGGAGTCTACAACCTATTGTCATGTTAGTATTCTGTGCTAATTAGTGGAGAAAGGTATGCAAAGTGGATTTTGCACATCAAAGTTTGTTGGGCTAACCCTGTCTACACGGTATTTTTAGTGCATGTTAAGAAAGTACAGTCTTGATTTTGACTGAAGTGGGCCAACTTCTTAGTACAACAATGCTGCACTCATTTAGGCCTAAGCAGATAATTGACACTGAGGCCCAGATTAAGAGCTAGAACTTCAACTGTATAGCGATCAAACCACTTATTATTAGCCTATTATTCATCCAGTGGAGGTACCAGCTGTCACAGAGTCCAAGAGCAGCTTGTCATGTTGCTGAATTCCTGTGAAGCTCTCCCTAGCTCAGAACCTGTTCAGAAAAAAAGAGGTGTTCAGGAATGTGTAACTGAATAACAAGAAGAGGGGGAAGTGACAACAGTGGAAGAAAAGACCAGCAGAACACATATTGTAATAACTGGCAGACTGTCTACTTATTTCCACATTGATTTTTCTGCATATTACAGAGGATTCTAGGTCACATAGGCGGCTAGTCTAAATGACACACTAGTCACAAGGAGATTTCCATTTTCACATTGCCATATTTGTTCCGAAGCATTACCATATGCTTGTTGAGTTTGAAGCTTGCTACCTCCAGAACCCATTTCAAGAATTCCAGTATGATTTTATGTGATATTTTTAGCCAGTGGCATTCTGAATGTTTAGATTATGCTGAGAGAGAACAAGATTTTTTGGTACCTTCCACTGTAGAGTTCCACTTTCGACGGAGAGAATGGAGACTACTAGCCTTCTGTGTCCATGGTTCTCCTTCTAAAATATTGCCTTTTTCATAAAATTCTAGGAACGGTTTATAAGCTGCCTCTGGAGCTTCAGTGAGAGCAGAGACATCCCATGGAGAAGTTAAAATAGCCATACCATGTGCTGCTGATTAATATTTGCAGCAATCAACACAATGGCAAGCACTCATGCCGGAAGTCACCTTGCAGCTGAGGATGTGGTAAACTGTACTGCTTAGGCTGAGGGCCAAATTGATGGCATCCTTGTGGCTGTCATAGAAACACCGCTGCCATTTTAAAGTGATTTAAAATGTGTCAAGGGGGATCAAGCCCACAGTGTGGTGCTTGCCTCCCCTCGCATTTTCAAGTGCCAAAACAATTGTGGGGAGGGGGAGGTGGGGCCCTTTTGCCACTTGATAAGGTGCAGGGA
Source organism: Gekko gecko (assembly GCA_029375565.1). NCBI lineage: Eukaryota > Metazoa > Chordata > Lepidosauria > Squamata > Gekkonidae > Gekko > Gekko gecko. The sequence goes on along the minus strand of JAPDNY010000012.1, from coordinate 49,125,146 downwards.
GGGGAGGTGACAAAAATGCCTCAGCCCACTATGCTGTGGGCCTGATCAGGATTAGGCCGTTATGGCATTTTAAAATCACTTAAAATGGCAGTGGTGTTCCTGTGGTGGCCTTGAAGATACTGTCACGAAGTTTGGCCTTTAATCTCACTTCACTCAGGATAGACAGTCACATCGTCCTGTATGAAGTAGCATAGGCCTCATCCAGACTGGAAGTGGCAGTCAAGCTCTTTCAGGGAAGCTTCTTTGCCATCTTCTACCAGGACCCCAATGAGTATTCTAGAGATCACCTGGCATTCCCCAGTTATAGGATTTGGTGACAAAAGTATGTAAAAGCTCTCTTCATCACCTGGAAGAGAAGGGTGGGCCTACCAATTCTTGGAATTCAGCAGTGATCACATTCCCTTTGATTTGACTGAGGCTATTCCAGAGGAAATGGCTTTGCCTCACAGAGTGCTAAAATGACACATCTATGGCCTTTCTTGGCAGGGCAGAATGCATTCAGCGAGGTGTCTCCCCTTCCCAAGCCCAAGGGCTGGGCTCAAACCTGGTGACTGAAGTGAGAGTTTACAATTGGTTTGCCAACCGACGGAAGGAGGAGGCTTTCCGGCACAAGCTAGCCATGGACAGCTACAGCGGCTCACAGCCCAACTCTGCTCCCACCTTGACTGCACACAGCTCATCCTCCCTCCAACCAGCTGCACCTCTCTCGCCAAACAAGGTCCACGGTGAGCACCAGGCATGGAGAAAATTGGAGCTCTTTGGTGCTGGAGGTCCTGAGGCTGTTTTTACATACAGTAGATGGAAGTGGCAGGGGGAAATAATCAACCAAAAAGAGTGCTGTGTTACAAAAAATTCCGTACCAAGAAATGCTGATTCTATCTCATTTGTAGCTCTACAGAGTTATAGATGGCTCTCACATCTCTCACAACAGCTCTGTTAGAAGGGTTTGACTGGTCCATGCTCACCCTGTGAGAGTCATGGCTGAATGAAGATTTGAACCTTGAGCTCTCTAGTCCAAGTCTGAAGTCACACTGCCTCTCAGACTTTGTGGGCCTGGGCAGGTTTGTTTGCTTCTCTTTAATCAAAGGAAAGATACACAATGAGGACTGCCCCCGACGGCACGATAACATGACACTGCTGAGCTCTAGGACTGGATGGATGAGTAACTTCCTGTCACCAGTGAAAAGCAACTGCCCCAGGCCCACAGCTATGGGGGGTTTTTGGGGCTCCACTTCCTTTCTTAAAGGCACAGCCCCATTTCTTTAAGCAGAGTGGGGTGCTGTAGTTGACTAATTCCTGCACTGAGCAAGGGGTTGGAGTAGGTGACCTCTAGGATCCCTTCTAACTCTGTGTCAAGAAACTGGTCTCCTTTAAGAGAGTTTTTCTGCCTAAGTGTACACTTTCTTGACTATAGAAGTCATCACCCCCACCTGCTGGCTTGTTAGCAGAATTGTTGCTTAGGCTGGCAGAAGTGTTTGGCTTGCAGCAGCTGAGAACTGTCTCATCTAAAGTGATTGACAACTTGCAATTTAGAGATCTATCCTGGTAACTGTTTTCTATTGGCTAAATGGCTCCCCCCACCCCCGCAGTGAGAACTTCAGTCCCACCAGAATTTTTTTTTGCCCCACAAGCCACAAAATCCTGGCTATGGGCCTGAACTACCGCCGAGATCACACTAGAGATCTCCGAGATAGGAATCCAATGTCATCCACAGAAACACAAATGGTTAAAAATACTCCCCAACTCTTTTTATATTTTGTTTTTAGATCAAGCTCCCCTGCAGCAACAAAGCCTCTCCTTTTCTGATTCTGGCATGAGGTACAATCAGCAGCCTGTCAGTGAGACAGATTCATCTAATGGCAACCAACATGGGGGGAACAATTCCATCGTGACCACTCAGACCATCCTGCATCAAGCCTCTTCCCCTGGTCTGTGTTCAGCTGGATCTGGCTCAGTTTCAGATAGTAAGCTGGTGAGTTGGTCTTGATGAATCCTGGATCACACCGAACCAATAGAGGACTCCCCCAACACACACACACACACAAACATGGATCCAGACTGGCAGTTTCCACTGATTCCCCACTGCCCCTGCAGATCACTCTCATGCAATTCCTCAGGGTCCCCTATTCCCCAGGAGAAGCATTTCACTGCAGTGGGAGGGAAGAAAGTTCCTTTCTGGATCCAACCCAATAGCTTCTTAGAGATGAATGGGGCCTTAGTAAGTTCCCATTATGAAAAAGAAAATGCATAACTGCCTTCAGTCACAAAAAAGATGCTTCCCATTGGCTAGTAATTGTAATTTCTACTTCTGTAGTCCTTTTCGGCGTAGAAAGTATTTCGCTACCTTTTTTCACCATCACAATAGCATCCTTAGGTGCATTGTTATTATTCTTATTTCCAAAATGATGGCTTAGAGTTGAGAGCCTGTTGTTTACCAAAGATCACCCAGTATATTACTTTCTGAATTCAGATTTGATACATTGGCTTGTTAAAGTGTCAGCAATAATCCTGGAATTCTACTTCAGCCATGAACTCAGGCCCCATCTTTAAAATGAGCATCATCACATCAATCTATTTTACAGGGCTATTGTAAGGATTCTGAAACAGATATGCTACAGAAATACAATTACTCCTAAACCTTGGTGTTAGTCCAAGAACAGCACTTGCTTATCCTCTTTGCAAACTTCACATGTGGCATTTTCATACCTTTTTCTTGTCTGTGCACAGATCTCCGTTCCGGGGGGCTCTCTTCCTCCTGTTAGTACCTTGACGGCCTTGCACAGCCTGGAGCAAAACCCCCATGCATTGAGCCAGCAAACCCAGAATCTCATCATGGCATCGCTTCCCGGAGTGATGGCAATCGGACCAGGAGACACCTCTTCATTAGCACCAGCATTTCCTAATACAGGAACCTCCACACTGGTAATCGGTAAGGCTTCTTCATTTCAATGTGGAGAACATCCTGATGGATTGTGACCCATATTAAAAAGTCTGTGGAGTGAATGGGTGTTGCCACGTAGGTGTTTCCACTTTAGGCACCCAAATCCCTTAGTCTGGCCTATCACTTTACTGCAGAATAAAGGTGAAATGCATAAACGTGCAACATGGCATTAGCTGGGTTGCTAGGGGAGAAACAATATCCTTACTGAGCTTTCTGCCTTCCAGGCCTGGCCTCCACCCAAGCCCAGAGCGTCCCTGTGATCAACAACATGGGGAGCAGCCTCACCACCCTTCAGCCCGTCCAGTTCTCCCAGCAGCTGCATCCATCTTACCAGCAACCTATTATGCAACAAGTCCAGAGCCATCTCAACCAGAGTCCGTTCATGGCCACCATGGCCCAGATCCAGGCTCCTCATGGTAGGTTTGCAAGTCGGTAAGGCAAGAGTGAGAATTCCATGCTAGTCTTCAAAAACACATGATGAACTTGTGGAATTCACCGCCCACAAGATGCGGTGGCAGTGGCCACTAGATTTAGTGGCATTGAAAAAGGATCAGAAATGTTCACAGAGGACATGACAGTGAAATGGAACCTCCATATGCAAAGGCAGTGTACATTTGTATACATGCCATCATGTTGGAAGAAGCTGGCAGCAAAAAAAACATAGTGGCGAGGTATGTTGCTTGTCAATGAAGATAAAATACAATACTGCCATATACACTGCTGCCCTGAGCTGCTTGGGGGAAAAGAGGGTGGAAACCTACGCAACCAATTGGACACATGAAGCTGCTGTATACGGAGTCAGTCCATCTGGTCGATCAGGGTCAGTATTATTTAGTCTGACTGGCAGCAGTGCTCCAGGGTCTCAGGCTGAGGTCTTTTCACATCATCTGCTATTTGATTCTTTTAACTGGAGATGTTGGAGATTGAACCTAGGAACCTTCAGCATGCAAAGCAGATGCTGTACTTCTGATCGACAGCCCTACCCCCTTTGTCAAAAGACAAAGGAAAGCAGAAATTCTCCCCACCTCTCAGAATCTCTGCAGATCACAATTCACAATTTCGTGTTCTGTTATGCCTAGCTCTGTACAGCCACAAGCCTGAAGTGACCCAGTATACCCACACCGGCCTTTTGCCACAGACCATGGTGATAACGGACACAGCCAATCTCAGTGCGCTGACCAGCTTGACGCCAACCAAACAGGTAACAGGGATTTGTGGAAAGGCCACAAAAGCGGAGAGTTTAGAAATAACTTGAAGTATGTAGCTGCATGGGCTAATCCCCACCCCCATTCTGCATGCCAAGGTGTACAGGTGCCTCTTGGGTGGAACCCTGAATCATGTTGCTATACGTACAGGTTCTCAAGTATTTCCAGTACAGACTTCGCAGTGAAGCTGCAGATTCAAATTGATGGCTCAACAGTGGAAGATCAATTAAACAAAAATGATTAGTCAATAGAAAAACGTGTAGATTCTTCTGTGGGAGAGTATCAAGAGGAAGCTGGAAAGGCAGCTTGTACTTAACAGGGTTGCTAGACCTGAATTTTCTTATTTATCTGTTGAATTTTTTATACCTGGCATTTCTCCCCAATGGGGGACCCAAAGCAGTTTACAACATTGTGCTCCCCTCCCTCTGTTCTATCCTCAAAATAACTACCCTATGAGAGTGTGGGACTAGCCCAAGGTCACCCAGCAAGCTTCCATGGCAGAGTGGGGATTTGAAACTGGGCTTCCAATATCATAGGAAGACACTCTAACTACTACACCACAGTAGTTCTCAAGGCCTGATGTAGGTAGCAGAATAGGCTACTCCCTTTCAGTCTGCAGCTGGAAAATCTTGTTTTGGAGCTAATGTGAAAACTCAATTCTAAAAAAATATACGGGAGAACAGTCTATTATGGCTTTTAACATGCTGTGCTACTCCTGCACTTACAAGGAATTATGCATGTAGCAGAACTTCAGAAAAACCTAGTCCCTCACTTGCAATTCACGATACAGTCCATTCTACTCTACCACCTCATTCTGTTGGTTCTCTAAACTCTGCCCAAGATGATCTCCCAGAGAATTTCCACTTAAAGCATTCCCATTTGTTCAGCTGACATTCGGATACTACAGAACTAGTACTTCAGTTAAATTCCATGAATGTGAAAAGAGCCAGAGAAGTAGCACAAATGGGCTTCACAAATTAGTCCTCTTGGCTATGCCTATGGGAATAAGATGGACAGCTACAAGAAGCAGGATCTTTTCAGCGGAGGCACCCTTGCTGGGGAATTCCTTCTAACAGAAGCCAATTAGATTAGCTCTCATAGATGTCTAGGAAGAAAATTAAGAGCCAGTGTCTTCAGGAGGCATTTATTTGCTGTATAAATAGCTTTTCCTTGATTTTATTTGGAATGATTTGTTGATGGCAATGTGTTTCATATAGAGAATTGTTGTGTAAGCCAGTCTAAGGGCCACAGCATGGTATACATTTAATACATTACTAGGCACCTTGAGTGGTGGCTCAAGTGGTTTAGATGCTGAACTGCAGGCTGTGGAAGGTCAGTAGGTCAGCGGTTTGAGACCCAAGAGTGCTGCATGACGGAGTGAGCTCCCGTCTCTAGTTCTAGCTCCTGCCAACCTAGCAGTTCAAAAGCAAGAAATTGCAAGTAGATGCGGTGGCTCAAGTGGTTAAGACGCTGAACTGCAGGCTGTGGAAGGTCAGTAGTTCAGCAGTTCGAGACCCGGGTGCCGCATGACGGGGTGAGCTCCTGTCTCTAGTTCCAGCTCCTGCCAACCTAGCAGTTCGAAAGCAAGAAATTGCAAGTAGATAAATAGGTACCACTTCGGTGGGAAGGAAACAGCGTTCTGCGCACCTTGGTGTTTAGTCATGCCGGCCATATGACCACGGAAATGTCTTCGGACAGCGCTGGCTCTTTGGCTTTGAAACGGAGATGAGCACCGCAACCCTAGAGTCGGATTCGACTGGCTTTCGAGCAAGGGAACCTTTACCTTTACCTTAAATAGGTACCACTTCAGTGGGAAGGTAAAAGCGTTCCATGCGCCTTGGTGTTTAGTCATGCCGGCCACATGATCACGGAAACGTCTTCGGACAGCGCTGGCTCTTTGGCTTTGAAACGGAGATGAGCACTGCAACCCTAGAGTCGGATTCGACTGGCTTTCGAGCAAGAGAACCTTTACCTTAGGCACCTTTTAGTATTATGATGCTCCCAATCCCAATCTGCCTCTCAGCAAATAAAGACATAACTAATGTATTAGACAGGACTTTCTCTGAAACAGCATACCTAAGACAGCCAACGTAGTATAGCAGTTAGTATACTGGCCTTGGTCAGGGAGACCCAGGATCAAATCCCCATTTGGCTATGAACTCACTGGGTGACTTTGGCGAATTACTTTCTCTCTGGTTAACTTACCTTATGGAACTATTGGAAGGATAAAATGGGGTGGGGAGGATGCTATACCCAACCTGCAGAGATCCATTGTGGGAGGATCAAAAATAATCCCAAAGTCTAGCACAGCCCAAATTTTCTGTGAATTTCCCCCAGGTGTTTACATCAGACTCTGAGACCCACACAGAGACTGGTATCCACACGCCGCCAGCTCAAGCCTCAACCATCCACTTGCAAAACCAAGAGGCCGCCATCCAGCACCTTCCGCCAAGCCACCGTCTCTCCTCTAGTCCTGCAGGTAAGAGTACTAATGTCTCAGAGCATATGTTTGCAGCTTCCCACCAAACAATGTCCTTTCCCAACTAATAGCACAGTGGGCTTTCAGTTCTTATCTTCTGTTCCACTTCAAGTCCTTAATATTGCACTCACACTGTATTTTGTTATAACATGTTAAGCCTAATCCTCACTAGAGAAATCAAAGTCAAAATCAGTGTTTCCATGTATTGTCCAAAAGCAAGGAATGGCTTTATCAGTTCTGTGTTCAGAAGTACTTACTTCTAGGTTTTCTAATGCTTCAGTTTCTAAAGCAATCAATGCCACCCCCCCAACTATCCTCAACCTAGATCAGTAGCTGTACATAGCCATACTTTTCAAGAAATGCAGGGTGGTGTCCCCAAGATAATTCCACTTTATAGTCATAACCACAATGAGCCAGTCTGGTGTAGTGATCTGAGTGTCAAATAAGGATCTTGGAGTCCCTGGCTCTAACCTCATTTTGCCATGATGATGCTTTCTGAGTGACCTTGGGCCAGTCACTTTCTTCCAGCCAAATCTACCTCACAGGGTTGTTGTGAAGATAAAGTGAGGAAGACAAAACTATTAACTACTTTGAGCTCCTTGGAGGGAAGGATGAAAAAATGGGTAGAGGTAATGATTGATCAAATGAATACCTAGGGAGTTTCAAGGTTGTGTGAGGATTTGAACTCAGCCCTCTAAGGTCCCAGTGCCACACTACGGCAGCAGTCCTAAAAATACTTTCCTGGGAATGAACCACATTGAATAAAAATGGAACTTACTTCCAAGTGGATCTGTTTAGGATTGCTTCCTCTCTGTCACCCCAAATTTATCTTGCCTGTCATTCACTTTTATAACCAAAAGGAAGGAACCTCATTGATTGCTCTTTTGATCTTCCCAAAACTTCCCAAACACATACAGCTTCTTTCCTCATTCCCTAAGCACCACCTTGCCTTTGGTAGCTCACTAGGCCTCAAAGTGCATTCACAGGCAGATAGCTATTCTTTTCTGGAGTAACAGCCTTAACCAGGGCTATTTTGGGGCAGGAATGCACAGGAACGGAGTTCGGGCTGGCTTCTGAGTTAGCCACGCCTACAGCCTCCCCCCCCTTCGGGTTCCCCAGGTGCCTTACAAGCTGTGGGGTGCCTGGGGAAGCCAAGCCGATCCTTGGGTTCCCCAGGTGTCCCACAGCTGCAGGGCACCTGGGGAAGCCAATCCAGAAACTGCCTTCCTTCACTCGGTTCCCATGCGCTTCGCAAGCCGCAGGGCACCTGGGGAAGCTGATCCTGGGAGGGAGCTGTGCTGTCAGGGGTGTGGCCTAATATGCTAATGAATTCCTGCTGTTGGGTGTGGCCTATTATGGTAATGAGTTCCTGCTGGGCTTTTTCTACAATAGAAGCCCTGGCCTTAACTCTTAACCTGTTAGCTGTAACTGTAAACCTTAACAGCCTTAACTGTTAACCCAGTTTCAGTTTTGGGAGGGGTATTACCTAATCCTTTTTGGGGGATAGAAAGTGAAGGTCTCTAGTGGAAAAGTTCCTGTGGGTAAATTCACGTCATGTGTTTCTTCCCCATCCCATCCCCCATAAGTCTCCTCCAGCAACCTGGTACTTTACCAGACCTCTGACTCCACCAACAGTCACAGCCACTTGCTACCATCAACTCATGGTGTTATAGAGACTTTCATCTCAACACAGATGGCATCCTCCACTCAGTAACCACGGTGGATAGGTGATCCTAAAGAGTAAAGTGCATGGAGCTCCAGGCCTCACCCGATGATGCTTCCCATGGAGGAGGGAGGACCAGCAAACACCCACCTGAGCAGATGTTTCTTCTGTTTCCTCCACTCGCAGCATACAGTGGCCCATTCCACAGCCCAAGCCCTGGAAGAGACTTGAGCCAGATGCAAATATATGTATAGGGAAAGAGCTGAAGCACACACTGCCACAAGTCTTTGCAAACAGACAGAAAACATGGGCGATATTCTTCGCTCTGCGCAAAACTCTCTTCAAGATAGGACTAAGAAAAGAGTGGAGATCAGTTTTCATTGTTTCAACAGGGCAAAGAGAAGGCAGTCAGCGGCTGCTGCAGAAAAAGAGGAAGGTTGGCATACAGTGGCAGGAAAAGAAAGTCCTCCTTCACGCACATTAATGCAGGTGACAAGCCATGTGCCTTCTCCTTTGGGCAGGCACTGCAAAACAACTCACTACTCTGAGCTGTGGCAGAACACAGCATATGTCCAAGATGTGATATTTCCAGTCACAGGCCTAATGACATGGGAGATGTTCCTGCTATTTCTTTTTGTCCGGCTTCAAACCCACAGTGATTTGAGCTGATACACTGAAGCTGCACCAACTAAGGAGGGAGCTATGAGAACACCAGACAAGAAGTAATGGGACAGAGTAGGTAGAGTTATATCCTTATAAGTGCTTCTGAGTCAGGAGTACTAACTGAGCTACTAGGAGGTTTGGGTGAGGCTTCACACAACATGCATCCCCCCACAGCTATTCTCTCCCAGAGTTGTATAAACCCCAAGCTGCCTCCTCCAATCAGCATCAAATACCTTTCAAATACTGAAGAATTGTCCAATAAAGCAACAACCTAAAGAGGAGTATGCATATGTTAAATTTGTAACAAATGCAGAATTAGGAACTCCTAATCACAGAAGCTTAGAATTTCGTAGTATATAATTCCATCTGCCCCCCAAAATTCTTAGAAATGTGCATCATCCATATAGGCAAGGAGGGAAAAAGCCAAAAGCTTAGCTTAGTGTATGGTTTTCATCAAAAACAGCACTGATTTTTTGAGTTTTAGAGCAGAATTATGTCATCTCCAAATTACAGAATCTACATTTCCAATTCATCTAATTGTTTTGGGTAGGGACAACACATCAGCCTAACTCTTGACCTCAGTGATGATATCTACTGCAAGAAAAGCCAAGAGTATTTTGCTACTGAAATGAAAACAAACCTCTTCACATCCAAAGCACTGAAAGAAAAAAGCCAAAGGCGGAAAATACAAAACACTACAAGTGCAAAGGAAAAAGGGAGCAAATTAATTAAAAAGAAAACAAAAGCAATACCCTGCAAATGGTAGTCTCTGCCTGTTTCAAGTGCTAAAAAGTGAAAATCAGACTCCAGGATGTTTCTAATTACAGTGAGGTCTCCTGAATTACCAGAGGTTTCTTACAGTCACTGGAGTCCTCCGTAAAAACCAGAGTTGCCTGTTCTGCTTTATCCTGTAAATATATTTAATTTTCAGTAAATCAAAAGGAGGGGGAAAACTCGGTCAACATGACCACTGTGTATTTTGCTTGTTCATAACATAGCTAAAGCTGAGCTTTTGGGTTATTTCTCTCCCCCCAGCTACATTTGCACAAGTACAGATCTTACAGAAATAAAACTGCACAATGACCAGCGGGGTGGGAACAGGCAATTGGGAGGTTGTGGAAGAGTGGAAATGGGGGAAACTGGGTGATCAAGAAGAGCAAGAGGCAGGGACAAAAACGGGGGAGATGGAATTTCCTTTCCTGTGTGCTTCCTCCCAGGCCCCCCTCTTCTATTGTACTAAATGCAAAGCAGAGCTCCTTAGGGAGACACCAACAGCTGTCAGGGGAAACCAAAGGCCTCCCCCAGTGTGTCTGATTGGCAGACGATTAAGAATGACATAGCTATCCATCTCTGCCACTACAGAAAAAAAGATTTTCCAGTTGCAAGACACAGAGCTAATCCACATTTTAACAATGCATCTCCCTTTGAATTTTGCATGCCACACCTTGGCCATGCCTGAGCATATGTGCTCTATTAACCATTACACCTATTCTTTCTCGATGGCCCCAACTACATTACGGAGCCTGAGAACTTCTGAGGAAATCTGGCAAAATACAGTTTTGGTCACCAGTTTAGTGAGGCCTCCAAGAATACTGAAGTTGGCCATCCCTGCCTTAAGCGATGTAAACCATCTGGAATATTGCTGCTGAAAAAATTAGGTTCCAAACCTAAGGATACTTGACTCACTACTGAAATTGTTCTTTCTTGTGACCTAATAAGCAGTTATGCATGCTTTATCATCAATGGCAAAGAAGAATGGAAGAGAGGGCAAGGTTCCTCCTCTGTCTCTGCTGAAGGGGACTAAGAGACAACACTTTTCTCAGACTTTCATAGATTTACTAGCATGTGGATTAAATCTACGTGGTGGTGGGGAGATGAAGAGCCAACTCTGAAATGACAACAGAACTAGAACACTAGATCTTATGAGAGGGAGAGAAGCTGTGAGTTCCCAGAACTTTTTCACAGACACTTTTTCATCATATGCGGCTAGAGCTTCTTGTAAGCTTAGGGAGCAGTGTATCTGACAAACACTCCTATTCAGGCCTTCACAATCTGTGATTCGCCAAGATGAACCTAAGGCAGCCAGCCAGTCATGTATGCTGAGGGGCTCCATAAACCACCCATCCAGCAGCTTAGGAGTGCCTGGACAGGTAGGGCTGTCAAATACCCAGCAAGCCCGATACTCAGGACTCTGTGCAGGCTGCTCTGGGTCCTGGGACTTCCATCATAGGATGAAAAGATGGAGCGCAGGGCAGTCGTCTCTGGATGTTGTGATATACTACTCAAAGCTTGACTGGAATGCAGGTTCCTTCGATGTCAAAACATTCACCAGAGAGCTCTTATCATAAAATAAATGTCCCACACAGTAAGAGCAGGCCCCAGTCTTTTTTGGGTTATAAAACACAGCAATCCATGACTGCTTTTCCTCTGACCATGGAACACACCGTTAAGAGTCATATTCTGCCAGAGAATCATAGATGGCACTCTCATTCTGTCCTTGCTTCCATCTTCTTTCTTTTCTTCTTTTTCTTGATCACCATTACCTCTTTGGAAAATCCACTGTCCTCTGTAGCCACATACTCTTCTTCCCTTTCGTGCACCCCACTGAGGCGTGAGGGCTTCTCAGTCCACACATTGAACTTGTTCTTACGTGGCTTTCCTATTATGCCCCGCTCATTGTCACTCTCTTCTTTCACTTTTGCCTTCTTCCTTCTCCTCTTCTTCTTCTGGCAGGACTCTGTGGTTTCACACTTGTGGCCATTGCTGAGCTCCGGGAGCGGTGCCTGCAGGCCACTTTGCTTCAGGATGTCTACTGCTGACACAGCAGCCTCTTGGCATCTCTGCCACTCTTGGTCTTCATCTGTCTCACTGGAAGAGTTAACAAGCAAATTGCAGAGTGAAACCTGTTCCTTTCACATTCACTAAAATGTATATCAGAATTTCAGGACAACCTGTGGAGTTGGATACTATGCATTTCAAGGGCGCACAGAGTTTGGGAGGGTTTCAGGCTGCTCCTTTGGCACACACAACCCAGTACACACAGCAAACCACAGCAAATGTAGGCAGGTTTAAGTTGTATACAGATATTGCAGTCTAACCAGAGGAAGGAGCAATTTTGGGCTGCAAAGTTTCTTTTTTATCTCCTTTCCAAAGATACAGTGCTCTGCACCCTACAAAACATTACCAAGTTTTGGTAAGAACTATGACCCCTTGGGATGGAGTAGTTGTGAAATCCAACTACAACAATAACATTTCTTGGGTGCTCTAAACTCCTAAATGAGGCAGACAGAAAGATCCCATATGGGTAGAAATATTCTTGTGGCTGCAATGTATGTGACACCTACTCTGTGAAAACCAGTTTGCCAAACTTTACGAGCTAGAAAAGCCAATCCAATCCAACTGCATAAACAAGACATGTGGCTACTAATGAAACAATGAGACAGCCAAGAGAAGACTTGGGGGAGTAGAAACTTATGGGGGAGGGGAAACTAGAGGAACAAACTTCAAGGGACTCTGATTATCCTGGGGACACAAGGCATCATGTGATTTGTTTTCACAGGATACCTGAGTTCAGTGCAGATGGTGTGAATTGGACCAGAAAAAGATTCCGTCTGGGGTGGATGCCCTGACATCTCTCACACAGGAGCTCTCCATTGCTGTAAAGAGATCCTGGGGTGTACCTCTTTACTTGTGTGGTTCAGCAGCCAATCTGGCACTCCTCCCAATTATAGGAATATTAACAGACTTAAATTAATATGTCTAAAGGACTCAAGCTAGCTACAAATATGTTTTTAGATGTTAAAACCCAAAAGATCAAAACCAACATCCTTGATGTATGTCATATAAAATATTATGAAACCCAAGCAGTATTTAAAACTCAGGTAAGCAAACTTTTTAAACTCCATTTGTGTCCATCGGCACCTTTAAGACCAACAAAGTTTTATTCAAGGTATGAGCTTTTGGATGCACGCACACTTCCTCAGATACACTGAATCTGTACACCTGAATTTGTAATTCCATGACAACCATTGCAAGGCCTCAACCAATGAAGCTCAGGGCTTTGCTCTGGAAATGCTTCAAGAGAGCTGTTCACAACTTGAGGACTTCTACTTCACTGTAATATTTTTATCAGACTCCCAAATCCTTCCCTTCCTCACTGTAGTCAGCCCCTTTTCAAAGTGTGCGTAGCAAGCATTCTTGTCGCAGGGAGGCCTCCACCCCCTTGCATCTCCAAAATAACACAGTGAGACCCCTACCCACTACATCTTATAAGCAAGTTTAAGTAAAAAGTATTGTATTGTCTGCACATGGACTACAAGGTCAAGTCTAACAGGGTGGCTGATTCTATATGACCCCAACTCCAAAGGTTGTGACCCAAGCTCTAATCAAGCTCACCCTTTGACTGGAAGGAACTTTGTGCTGGAGCCAGCAAGAAACTTCCTAGCTGATTAATAACTTCCAGCCAGCATCCAGCTGAACAGAGATAGCAAGTACCTGGAAAAGTTTGCTGAGTTGCTTACAGAAATAGAAAAAGACTGACATCACACAAATCCTGAACTTTTGGTATTCAACTGAAAACCAAGATTGGCTGTTACTGTGTATTGACACAAATTGGCATCATCTATCTATCTCTATGCTGAAATCCTTTGCATTGGAAAATAAGAGTGAAAAACAGTTTTATACCTAAGTAACTTTGGCAACTGCATTATAACTGTACCTCCTTGGTACCATTCAACCCATATAGGAGTTCCTTGAGTTGAGAGATCAGCTCCCAGCAACCAATCAACACGTTTCTAGTAGTGCTCTGAAATTATCTTGGGAATGTGGTTTCTGCAGCCAGTGGCAGCTCTGTGAACATTCAACATTCAAAAAGAGAGAGAAGCCAATTCTGTCTCCTCCTCTAAGGCAGGGAGTTCTTTGCTCCCATTAGAAGAAAACTGAGAGGGTTCTGTTTCCATCTTCATCTGATGGGCACAAAATGGGCCTACTCTGTCCTTATAAAGGGCTCAAGGACCCTTGGATAACTTTGCAGACCCTAGTCCGAGAAATTGTGCTCCAAGGGAAGAGAAAAAAAAAAGCTATGAAGCATTTCCCCAGTATCTTCATTGTCTAAACTTAGTATATGAATGGGTACAATACTCTCAATTGGGCCACAGCGTGAGATGATGACCTCTTTTTGACATGGGGTCCATCCAGTGCTTTAAAGGTCAAAAATGGCATTTTGACAAGCCCAGGAAACCCTACAAAGCCAGTACAGAGGCATCTCTGCAATGTGCACAGAATGGTGGCAGTCCCTTAGAAGGCAAGTCCCATCATTGGCAGCCTCCAACCTGACCTGTGTAATAGAAATTTTACATTCACACTCACTCTCTACAACAGCCTCTAAAGGACAAACACACCACAGTAACGTCTCACCTGGAGCTGGAATGCTGCAGTTGTCTGCTTTGCAAGGGTGAAGGTTCTGGCTTTTCACTGGCTCCTGGGACAGATGAGGAAAAGAAACGAAAGCCTAATCCATTAAAAAGAGGGGGGGAGGAGAAGGAGAAATTAATGCAACCAATAAATCAGGCCCAGACCAGGAATTACTGTACTCAAATCTGTGGTTTGTGTATTCCACAACCCAGAGACCCCAACATCGGTCATTGCAGCTGTACCTGCTCTAGCCAGTCACAGAGGCTGATGTTGTATGTATACAGTCCTTTTGTGCCTGAGGCCTCAGCATACTCGGCCATGGAGCATTCACTGGCTATCCTACAACCCCAGTGCAGAGCCTCCCCAGAGTTCCTGACATACAGATATTCAGGATGCAGGGAGAAGCAGGATGACACTGGGACTGGCATAAAGCCAATCAGCAAATGCAAATCTAGCAGGGAACTCACCATCATCATCAGTCTCTGAGGCTTTTGTGGAAGTCTTCACATGTACCAACACGTCCTCCAAGATGGTGATAGAGCTTAAGGGAAAAGCATGATTTCAACATAATATTGTGAAGGTTTAGCTTAATGGTTAAATTAAATAACATGTCCAACACTCCTTTTCCAGCAATTCTTACTTGGAGTTACAGTGGATAAATAATGCCCAGTTCATGCAGAGGTAGGCAGAGGACGACTTCAAACAGCAGATTTGGAGTGCCCGTGGGGCAGTTAAACTGTTGCCTACAGGGCACAATCTGCTGAGGAGTTCTGTCTAACTTCCACTGCACTACAACGAGGCAAGGTGAGGTCTTAAAAGAAGGGTCTGGTAGGGAACAAAAAGATCATGTGTTGGAGCCCAGCTTCTCACTTTAAAAAGAAAGGTGTCTCTGGGTAACTAACTCCATGCATGATAACTTACCTAAGCCACGTTGTGCAAAAACTAAACACCAAGAGAAGACCTATAAACTTAACAGCACTTCCAGAACTTTGCCATAAACAAGGCACCTTGGAAAAAGGCACGTGTATTGTACTCCTCAAGTCCTATCTCACTTCTCTCCAGGCAAGGGTGTTCCTTCTGCACAAAGGGTCTACAATTTGCAGTGTAAGCAGCCGCCACCTTAAGATTTCCCATGAAAAGACAATTTCTACTGACAGACATTTTGCTCTGTTACATCTGGGGAAAGCCCTCAATAAGCCTTTGATCTCACAACAAAGAGCTGTAGTTTGGGAGGTAGTTGCAGATACCTGTCCAGGATGGATCCCAGTTTCTTTGCAACATGTGCTCGAAATTCTGGAGTGGTCTGCAGTTCATTCTGATCCTGCCCACGATTGCTGACCTTATGTCTGTTTAAGGAGAAGACACAAACAAATGGTAATTTGCTTGGAGCCTGGTAAAAAACAGTGGCCCTTGTTTAAAAAAAGCTAGAGAAACTGGAATATGTTCTTAAAATTCTGGAATGAGCCAACCAGAAGTTTAAAGAAAAAAAGAAATTGATTTAGTGACAGCCTTAGTACAATTCCCTAAGGATGGACAGGAAGCATTCTTTTTATCTCTCTCTCTCTCCCTCCCTTCTCCTCCATATCCGTTGGCACCAATTCCAGTGTAAGAGACGGATGTAGTCAATGTTTTAAAAGAGGTCCATGGAGAAGCTAGAAAATTATAGACCTGTTAGGGAGCACTCCTAAACAGGCCTCCTTAGAAGTAAATCCAATTTTATTCAATAGGGCTTACTCCTAGGACAGTGTTCTTAGGATTCACTGACAAACATCTGTTATGAGTAAATTAGTGGAAAGGATTCATTTGAGATTATTTGCCTTCCAGGTAAGCAGGTAACAGAGTTACACCCTTCTACGGCCAATGACATCAGCACAGCCAGGTTTTTTTTTTGGTCTTAAATTCTGGGTATCTTCCATATGGTATGTGCTAAGAGATAGGGAGATGTGTCAAGAGAAGCAAGGGGCTTCTGAGGAATGGACTGCATCTAAGGTCATTTGTTATCGTGCACGAGGCAGACACTGTGTGAAGTATCAAGATCTGTTGTACAGAATAATCTGTGAAATTGCTTTTGCATGGGAGATGGATAGGACTAGGTTGCTACCCCACCATTAAGGTGCCCCATTAAGATGTTCCTGTTAATGCAGGTGAAGAACCTCTCTGCATCCATGGAAAGGACTCTGGCCAGGGAGGGGCTTTGATCAGCAACAGCTAATATGTTGAACTGGAGTCTAAGAAAGTCTGTTGCTCCTTGCCATTTGGGAACAAATCCCACGTGTTAGGTGTTAAATTGTGGTAAGGCAATTGGTCAGAAGAGTAGTAAAAATGTTGGCATCTACATTTATAAGAGAGAAGATTGGTCTTCGCTGGCACTTGGCTGAGGGGTCACATCCTGGTTTCAGTTTTATTGATGTACTAGCCTCAAACTACTCTCTGGCATGGTACATTTTCAGATTTCTGAGGCTAACTTTGCTAGTACTGGTGAAAAGATATCTATTAGAACTCTATATCATTCCATACAAAAGACAGCAGGGCCAGGTGCTTTACCTGCTTTCATCCATTTTATTGTCTGCTCTATTTCAGGCCCTGTAACAGGAGCCCAAAGACATTTCCTGCTGTGTCTCGAGAGCCCTGACATTTCAACCTTTCTCAGCAACAGTCTTTTTGAGGATTAATGACACCTTTGTAAAGCTGGAATAAAATTCCTGGAATTGTTTATTAATGGCTTTTGGGTCTTTGTGGAACTGTCCCTGAGGATCTTTGATGCTACAGGTGATAGATCTATTTTTTTGTTTTTGTTTTAATCTATAAATCACTAGCTTTTTTCCAGCTCTAAGAGCATTTCCCCCTCCAATTTTCTTTTGATAAGACACTGTAGAATCTTCCTACGCTAGTTTACATTGTACCCCAAAGTAAGGACTGATTAATTTCTGGAATGTCATTAACTTGTAAATATTTCTAAATTGCCATGGTAATAATATGTATTAATTTTTAAAAAATATTATAAATGTATGGATTATAAATTTGGGCATCTATTAAGGATCTCATTAAAATACACCTCTACTAGTCAAGGTTTATCATAGGGAGCAATCTGAATAGACAGGCAGGTAAAAGAAAGTTCATCTATAAGGGGGTACAGAGAACTGACATAAAGATAGCCTTGCTGGATCAGAACAGTTGTCCATCCAGTCCAGCAATAAAAGAGCACAGAGACCGAGGTTTTTCTCTGATGCTGCCTCCTAGCACTGGTATTCAGAGGTTTACTGCTTCCAAATATGGAAGTTCCCTTTAGTCACCATGGCTAGTAGCTATTAATGGACTTATCCTCCATGAATTTATCTAATCCCTTTTTAAATCATCCATGATTGTGGCCATCACTACATCCTCTGGCAGCAAGTTCCACATTTTAATAATTGAGTAAAAAAGTGCTTCCTTTGTCAATCCTATTCTTTCAGCTTCATTGGGTATCCTCAAGTTCTAGTGCATCACCTTGCACTTACCTACAATGAACTTCATTTGCCAGATTGTTGTTCATTCATTCAGTTTAAAGAGATAATCCTGGAGCTTTTCACTGTTGGCAATAACAAGTGTGAAGGTTCTGGCTTCACATTCAGCAACTAAAATTAGGTATCCACCTACTCTATTTTAGATTTAACATGTTTAAAAGGCCCAGAGTCAAAATCCTGCCTGACCTAGTCCCTCTACATGAAACTGATGGGTTGGATCCAGACTAAGGTTTTCTTCAGGAAAATGGAACTTTATACCCCCTCCCCCTGATTTCCATGAAATGCTTGGGATATGAGACCCTGAGAATAATACAGGTGGCAGTGGCGGTCTGCAGTAGGAAGAAGGGATTGGTGGAAATTGGCAAATTAATTTGGATCTAAGCCAATGGTTTTAAGACATCAAGACAAATTCATGAATCATAGTGCAATAATGAAATGGAAATTCTGTGTTCAGCAGCAGGCCACCTCTGAATATCTTGCTTCCGAATGTATGCTTAATCGATTAAAGTCCTTAGAAAAGTCAACATGTCAGGAAGTAAAGTCTTCTCTCTCCCAATGCTTTAACTTTCTGTGTGCCAGGATTTGACACATATATGGGGGAAGGATTCAAATATGCATTCAGAGGATGAACGACCCTAGGAGGCCTGTACACTAGTGTTTCTAATGAATGTACCATTTTTAGCTTCCAATAGATGTGGTTAGAATCTGGATGTTTAGTCAACTGTAGAATATGAAAGGTACCTGATACTAGATACAGCTGATGGCAGCTTGCTCTTTGAGAAGACACCTGACACAAAAAAGTTTTTAAAAAATCAAAGTTAGAAACAGTCCCCTAAATAAGGAAATACTTCATTTTCAACAAAGTATTCAGCATTTTAATAAGCTGCTCTTGAACATAAACACAACATCTGCCAAGGATCACATAAAGAATACAGGCAGTCATTCAGCCCAGAGTCCTAGAGTGGCTGTTAAAATGGTTAAAATCAGGTTACTCACCCACCCCCACCACAACATGTAATGAGAGACTCAACAGAGAAAAGTATTCTGTAACAGCTTGACAAAAGATTGGTGATGTTAATATGGTCCTGGCATTTGTGAGACAGCCTGCTTTAGTTCTTGGCCAATTCCTTAGTTCCCAGGTCACCTTCAGACTCCTATGTAAGCAGACCCATAGCCACCGCGGGGGGGCGATTGGGGGGCAATGCCCCCACAGATGAGCGCTGCCCCTTTGGACAACATTTTTTTTAAAAAATCATTTATTTATTTAATGAAGTGAGATGCGCATGGGAGTTGGTTCCAAAATGACACCAGGCACAGTTAGGGAGGCTTCAGTGTCATTTTCTTTTTTCCCAGGCCAAAAAATAGTTTTTAAAATATGCAAATATATTAAAATAAAATTGCAAAAAAATTAAATTACAAAATGCAAAAGAGAGAGAGAATCGGCTATTCCCGCCCCTCCCCACTTACACAGAAAAGCAGCTCAGAATTGAGTCTCTCCAATTGAAAGGCTAGAGGAGGACTAGAGGTCGCAGCGGAACCAGAGTTTCCCGCCAGGGTTTCCCCATGCAGGCCACGCCCCACCAACCAAAAGTTTCTGGCTACACCCCTGTATGTAAGATACAGCTAGAACCAATTTAAATGATGTATGGTGATGTTTGTTCAGGAGGCCATAATTGCAAATAAGGCAGCAGTGACATGGTTGGTCAGAGTTTTTTTCTATAAGGGGATAATCATGACCTGTGCACAAGCTACAGAACATTTGCATAAGTGTAATCCAATATGGTTCTTCTAGGTTTCCTAACAATAAACAAAAGCTCCTTAGTCTTTAAGACCTCCCAGAGATATTTTGCTTTTGGTACCTTCTTTTTTGAGGGAAGTGAGCTCTTTGGTATTACAACAGACTCTGACCATCTCACTGCTTAACTCTATGTTGCTCTCTGAAAATTTTAGACATACCTAGGCATTATAAGGCTGCAGTCCCATGCACGATTAGAAGAGATTGGGTTTATACCCCACCCTTCACTACCCAAAGGAGTCTCAGAGCAGCTTACAATCCCTCCCCCTCCTCCCAACAGACACCCTGTGAGGTAGATGGGGCTGAGAGAACTGCTCTTGAGAGAACAGCTCTGACAGAACTTGTGATTGACCCAAGGTCACCCAGCTGGGTGCATATGGAGGAGACAAGAGTGGGGAATCACACCTGGTTCTCCCAGATTTGAGTCCGCACTCTTAACCACTACACCAAATTTAGGCCTTCCTTTGTTACTGTTTTTTCCGTCTTTACGGCTTGTTTATTCTTTTTGACCTTTGGGGTTCATGACTAAAAGCAAGAATGGACTTGACGCAAAGGAGATGAATAAAATCAGCGTGCCACCGAGCCATTTGTTCCGGGCTATTTTGAAAAGTCCTACAAGGGCAGGTTGTGCCTTATTTCATCCACTCATTCGCAGGCGAAAAATGCATTAGTTCTGGCTATTTCCGCTAGTCCCGCTGCCGCACCAAGGAGCTTCCTTCCCTCCCTACCGTCTGAAGACTTCAGAGAAGCCGCCGCTGGCAGGAGCCCTGCGTCCCATGCTGCTTCTCGAAACCGCTCCCACCCTTCATCGCCGGTGCTTTCAGAGTCTGAAGAACCAGTGGCCGCCGCCATGCTGAAAATCTCCGTATCAGAGTATGCTGGGGGATGTAGTCCAGGCCTAGTCTGCTGCGCTCTCTCCTGGCCTTTGAAGGTATAGTAGGTACTCAAGGCCTAAACGTAACTCTTTATTTCCGAGTAACAAGCTACACATGAGGAGGAGCTTAAGGCTCAGACACCTCAGTTTAATTCCAGCCTCATAAGGGGGAGAAAAAAAATCATATAATAAATTTTATCTCTCTGGCAAGGCTGGTTCATATGTTCCTTTAACGTCTGCACAAAAACCAGGTCAGAAGGCAAAGCTTTTTCCTGACATGTATAATGCAGAAACCTTCCCCTTCTGAATTTCTACCATAAAGATGTCAGAGGAACAAAAGAAAGAAAAAAGAAATATCTGGCAACTTGTTTATTGTATCAAATATCCACGTAGAAATTCCTCTTGAGACATACGGGCAGCTGTGGAATAGCATTTATAGTTTTATAGGTTTGATAATTTATTGCTCTCATTTTAATAACAAAATGTTTCCAGAGCAAGGCTCAAAAACAAAATAAAACAGCAAACAATGAAATTACATTGTTGTTGTTCAGTCGCACAGTCGAGTCCGACTCTTCGCGACCCCATGGACCAGATTACGCCAGGCCCTCCTGTCTTCCGCTGTCCGCTGAAGTTTGCTCAAATTACATATACAGTAGTAAATAGAAGATACAACCAAATCCGTAGCCAGCAAATTATAATCAGCAGTCAACACACATCTAGCTCAATCAAAGACCACGCCAATAGGTCCAGTAAGCTCAGAAAACCAGTGAAATCCTTAGAAATCCCATTGGATTCTGTAACCTAAAGACCAGTTTGAAATGGCCAGCCACTTGATGTGAAATGTAACCACCAGCAAATTAATGACATCGGTAAATTGGGGAAACGTGGGGAAAAACACTCTTTAAATATCTTCGACAACGCCCCAAATGGCTTTTAAAATTAGCACCAGTACTTTGAACTTTGTTGGAAAGGAATCTGGTAATGCCCTGACCTGTCCAGGAAAGCCTGATCTCAGAAGCTAAGCATGGCCAACCCTGGTGAGTACTTAGAAGGGCAACCTCCAAGAAATACCAGGGCTGAGAGGTGGAGACAGATAATATGAGCCACCTCTCTGAAATGTCCTAGCTCCACTATGGTTTGGCAGAAGTCACCATAATTTCCAGGCTTGCAAACACATACACAAAATACTCGCCACAAACAAACAACTGATCCTTCCTTCATTCCCGCCCTCTCCTCACAGCAGGTTCAGGGCAGGTTCCATCAAATTTAGTTAAAAATACTGTTATGTCCTGAGACCAGGGACAAGCAACAGCCAGAAGCAGCCTAGCTTCAGTCCAGAAAACAATAGGGACTAGGCTCCTGAATTCCCAGTAAGGAGCCAATAGGAACCTTGGCGGGAAATTTGAACCCACCAATAGAACAACGGGGTGTGTGTCCCCCTTTTGTATATAGGCCACCCGGCCCTTATTTGTTGTTCAGTATGTAAAGTACCAATAAATGTGTCTTCGCTTATGTTGTGGCTCCAGCCCTAATGCATGGAACCCATATACAGAAATTAAAACAGAACACCAATAAAATACAATATCTTTATTCATCTGGTGCAAGTTATAGTTAAAATTAAAGATTCGCAGATGTTATCTCTTTCAAGATTTGGTCCTTAGATGGTAATGCAGTTCTGACCCACAGAGGAGAGGCCCAGTAGAGTGCTAGAGTCTTGTCTATTAAGTACTTGAAATCTGGGGAGTCCAGAGTTGCCCTTGGACAGCATTGAAGAGCAGCTTCACGTTAAAGCAAATTGCAGTAGCCCAAACATAGTTTCAAAATGAGACAGCCCTCGGGCAGAGAAACTATATCCCAAGTACTGCTGACTGGTCAATAGTAAGGAGCACTAATGATTTTGAAAAATCAAAACGTGATAAAGAAATAAGCTCTAAACATATGCACAAGCATTCTAATACAGGGAATTATTTCAGAACAAAAGGTACACATTCAAAAACCGAATTCTGGGCAACTGAAATTAATTAAACTCTCCGTAATGCTACCAACTAGTTCCTCATCTCTCTCAGGCGGTACCCTTAGCTATCAGAACTCTAGTTGTCGCTGCTGCTCCCGCCGCCGAGCGGACCTTTCCTTGTAGCGGACACTTTGCGCAGTGCTGGAAGTGGTCCCTTCCGACATCACCCGACTTCCGGTAGAAGAAAAAAAATCAGGTGACAGTTGTAAGCTCGGGAGGCGGAGTAAGACAGCCGAGCTGGGGCCGACATTTCTGTGAGAGGGCTTCTGAGTCGCGGAAGGAGCCAGCGGTGGCCCCCTTCCCTGGTGAGAGACCCCTGCCTAGGCCAATCATGTCTGAGAAGAGGAGGGGTGGGTTGAGCAGTCCACTTTGCCAAGGGCGGAGCCTCGATCGGGATGGGTCAGGCAGTTTGAAGGAAGGAAGAGATGGGGGCCGTGAGAGGTGCCGGAGCTCAATGCCTTCCTCAAAACCGCGCCTTTCATACTGGATGACCTGGCCAGGAAGGTCGGCTATTGGCGACAAGCAGCCGGGGAGAGGGAAGGTTTCCGGGTTGTTTATGGGCTATCGAAGGACAACTGTCCGGCCACTGCTTGGAAGCAGGAAGATGGACTAGATGGGCCCTGGCCTTCATTCAGCGGCACTTATTTTCTTAAGTGTGTGCAGAGGAGTTTTATCTTAAAAGAAGGGTCCAGTGGCCCCTTATAACCTGACAAAATGTAAAGTCTTCAAGGTGATACTGGACCCTTGTTTTATGTTGCTGCTTCAGACTATGTGTCTGGAATGGTCTTAAAATGTTGATCTGCCTTTGGAGTCCAAACATGGATTTTCAAAGTGGCGTAGAAATAGTTAAAGCTGAGGAGGTTATGGCTTATTGTTGTTTGTGTGTTTGTGTGGGAAGTGGTGCTGGAGGCTAGAACCAACAATACAATCCAGGCAGCTGTGCATCACACCCCTCCCCCCCCAGTGATGGAATAAAAGAATGATGAATATCAACAGCTAACAAAAAGAGAGGCTATCTTACTTAGCCCGAGATACAGTATGTAGAAACAGCAGGAATTTTTGTTTCTATAGAAACAGCTCAGGAAACAAACACTTCTCTAATATGAAAAAGAAAAAAAATTGCCAGTGATATATTTGGATATATAGCAGATAATACCACCAGGCTCTTTAATAGCATAGCATCATCAAATGCAGGTAAGTGTTAGAGCTTTTGTTTCTAAACTCACAAGTTTTCCCCAGAGCTTCCATATCTGGTATTTGGAGGAGGGGGCCTCCCCGTTCTCCCCAGTGTCTATTTTTTAATTGGCCATATCTCTGCATGCATGGAGATACCTCAAGGTGGCTCAGGATAATTCACAGGTAGGTTAGGAAAAATGCCATATCTATCACATTGGTTTGTTTTTTAAAAAATGTTACTAAAATTCTCTGTATAATTCCGGCTATTCATTACCCTTTTTGTGCTTCTGCATTCCACCCACTCAAGAATGCAGCATTTTGCACAGCCTGTCAGTAGAAGCTGCTGTTAATACTTGGCATCACTCTGAATTTTATCTTAAGACATTGTGGTGTTGTTTTGTAATCTCCTAAAGTAGTTTTTGTGTGTCCATATTAAATGGACCAGAAATAATAATAGATTTATTATGTTTTTGAGTCCTTTGAAATACCGTACAGATCCACCTCCAGTTCTTCCATTTAGAACTTTGTTTTCTATAAATGTATTATTGCATAATCGTTCCAGACCAGGATAACTAATCCAGCTGCTTTATCTAACTCATTATTCTAGATTCCTTTTTTTTTTCTTTTTAGTAAATGAAGAATGTTAAATGTTTTGCTGGTAAGAGTGTTAAAAGTTGGCTTTCTAGAAGAGAGTAGAAGTAAAATGTATCTATTGATAGGTGATCATATTCTTGTTAAAATTGCTAGAATTCCATTACTTCTCCTTCCCCCTGTTCTCCAGATGTGTTCTAAAGAGATGTATACTTTGTCAGCATGTCTGGGAAAATATTTCAGACTCCAAAGGGTCTGTCCTGCAAACAGATATTTGAAAGTCATGCGTAATAAGAATTCTTGATGCCTCTCTGAGCAATTGTCTGAGCCTTGATCTGGAGGCATTTAAAAATGTTGCTTGGGTCTCCCAGTGAGCAGTGTGAGGTTCACCCAAAACATTTTGCTGCCCAAAGTGGTTGCAGTGTGCAGTTCAAAGGTGAAATGGTAAAGCACACCCTGGTGTTTTCTTCTGCTAGTTTGCTAAAAGTTATAAATCTGGTCATCTTGAGGCAATTCTTCCTTGCCACAGACAGTTTGATCTAAGTATTTTATTAAGAAAAAATACACTTAATATTTCTATCCTGCATTAAAAAATAAACATAAAGTGGCTTCAAGTATTAAGATGGCTGAAAGTGGTAGAGTTGGAGGAGAAGAAAAATCACTCACAGAAATATATCTAAAAAGCATGGTGCAGAGTTGGTGGGCAATAGACAGCTGCCAAAATAAGAGCAGAGGGTTTTGCTGGATGGGAAATTGCATAAATAATTGCTGTTAGATTCAAGCTGGTCTTTTTTGTCTTAGTAAATTAATGTGATAACTTTACTAGGAATGGATGAACTACTGAAAATGTGCAAAGCTTCAGGCAGCGTCCATTAAGGCTGGTTAGCTGATTGCAGATCTGCCCTTTGGGGACATCCTGCAAAATGATGTAACTGAATGAAAAAGAGCTGTTGAAATAGAGGTTTCTTCTTTTCCCACTTGCTGTGTTCTGGTGATTTGGTACTTAAACTGGGTTTGGGCATGACTCTTCTCTAATTCCACAGTAGGATTGTGTTGCTGCATGTGCAAATTGCCGTTTCCAAGAACAGAGTAGAGACTCTGAAGTCTTTCTTTGTAAAAGAAGTAAGAGGACAGGTTCAGCCTTCTTGAGGTAGGTTAGATGATGAGGCAGTCTTGCAAGGCTAGGATCTATTGTCTATTGTTTACTGTTGTGGAAGAATAGTTGTGTCAGGTGTTCTTTCTTATACAGCATGTTGTGTCTTGGCATTGTTGTATAAGGGGAAAGCTTTAATTGTTCTGGTCAGTTTCATGAGCTTTATTGGAGTTATTGGTGGGACAGAATTTAATTTGTGAACTTGAATGTTCAGAGCACTTTTTTAAAAAGCATTTTTATTCTCCTGAGTTTCTAATGTTTTGTTTCAGATTTCTGTAATCTTAGTCCTATTACATTGTTTATTGGATGTTTCATTGTACTGATTGCATCCATTTGCAATTTATGCTGCATAATCCAGGTTGAGTATCAGTGAGAAAGGCAGACTTTAAATAATGCAGTTCTTAGGTCTCCTCATTCCTAATCTAATACTTAGCTGCATTATATTTGTGGCTGTTTTATATTAAGGTTTTGGTGATGGGTTGATTTATTTATATTTAACTGAGCAGTTGATTAAAAGGCAGAGTACTTTTTATATCTTTACTCAAGTTGGCAGCCTTGTATTTTACTCATGAAAAGTGAAATAGACCAAGAGAGAAACTGCTCTGTTTTGGTTAATTGCCAATCATTGCTCTTGATTTTCAATTAAAATATAGGTGTGCTTTTCAGGACCTGATTAAAGGAAAAAGGGATGGGCTTAAATGGAAGCCAGTTGAGCAGGTGCATAAAATAGGCATGCCACTATCTTCTATCAGATGTGCTTTGATTGGTATAAGAGGATGGAAATTGTAATGAGCACAGGCTGTTTTCAGTCACAAACCAGTTAAAACAAAAGTTGTGCTATTATGCAACTCCTGTTAATTTCACTGAAGGTTTAGCAGAAGCTTTTGTAAGATTGTGCTTCTATAAATCAGTGGCAGATAGGGAACAGTGTTGTCCAATTGAATCTGCCGCCGCCAATGAATCTTGCCGATGAACACTTCTGTCATTCTAAGAGGAAAAATAATAATGTGAATGTTGAATACTAAAGGCTTTTGGTTACTTATGGCATATGTTGATAAATGTTCCTCTTAGTGGAATGCCCAGGTAGCTTTCTGCTATGTCTCCTTTTCTGGCTAATCAGTTACCAAAAATAAAGGGCTGCCACAATGCATTTGCCTTCCATAGGCCAGTGCAATGATAGTCCACTAAGTAGGGTCTGCTCATATCCCATTGAACTGTCTTCCAGAGTTGTAGCTTTGTTCAAGATGCACCTTTGTTTCCTGTTCCTAAACCTTATTAACCAAAGAGGCCATCCACTGTCTTTACGAGAAGTTTTTCTCCTTGATAAAAAATGCCGCTGAAAGAAACTTCATTATGTTGATGGTTAACTTTTGTAATGAGTCATTTAAAAGAAAAGGTATCCTTTGGATCTCAGATGTTTCATCTAAATTCCTTGTCCAAGAGATGATATATTTCTTTCAGTTTGTTGTACAGAAGGCAGTGGAACCTTACATAAACTAATGACTCTACCTCATTTGTATCACGTTTACATATAACTGGTATTTTAAAGTAGTGTTCTGCCATTTTTGCAGTCGGAAGGGCATTACAGCATGCCAGTGTAAAGATTCTTCTATATTTATGCATTAGGAAATAAAAATGTTTAGAAAGATCATGGAAAAGACAAATATACAGTGGAGAGTGTTTTTTGTTTGCATCTCTCAGTAATAACTTCCCATCAAAACTAGTAAGTTCCTTGTTTACTAGCTTAATAAACTTATCTTGTCTACCCTGTAGAATTGACCTAGAGCATTTCATATGAATCAGTTTATCTTCAGTACCTAAATACCAACTCTTCCAGCTCTGTTCTTTAGTTGCTATTTTTGTAAGGGTTGGAATCTTCTCCAATTTAAAAAGGCTAGCATAAAATTTAAAAGTAGCCTTCCATGTGAAGATATTTAACAGCCGAAGTTCCAGGGACAAAACACTTAGACTTAATATTATGAATAAATGATAGCTGGACCTTATGCATATTAATGGGGCCTTGGAACAATGCACCTTTGTAAGTTCCAGTTCCCGATCTAGAAGGGAAACTTGACTAACTCAGGCTTGTAACTAGTTGCCTGAGAAGAGTCATCTGGCATTGTGTTAGGGTTGCTTTCATTTTGAACCCTAAAATTCTGTCGCGCAACTGTCCCAGCAGGCAGAGAAGGCTCAGATGTGTTGGCTTGGCAGCTTGCCAGTTGGGAAGGGGCCAGGAGGTGACCTTTGAGATTCTGAACACAACCAGCTTCTTCCCATAGGAGTGGCTATAACTTATAACCAGGCTCTGATGCCCAGTACTGGCATCTGGGCAGCCCATCCATAAGTCTTCCATTGCTGGGACTCTATGAAGCATCTTTGCTTGTACCTTGCTGGACAGGCACTGAACTAAAATCTTGGAATTGTTCACCGGTGGCTCAGTCTGACAAGCTGAAAGCAGCAAAGCAGCTCTTAATTTTTTAATTTTTGGGTTGCAGAGTGTGTTCACCACTGAAAGGCATGGCTTACTGGCCTATTTACCCTGATTCTTTATTGAATCTTCCTTGGGCTTGTGTCTGGCAGGAGTAAGCTATTCTAATCTCACTGGATAGGGTGAGGTATAATAATGCTTCACAGTGAATTTTAGAGAGCATTTACACACACACACACACACACACACAATTGCAAGGATAAATATTTGTGACAGAGCAAGCAGGGCTTGGTTAAAAGATGTGCACAAGAAGGCCACAAGAAAGACAGATATTACTGTGGTTCCACAGTTGTTGATTGTAGCTGTGTGTTAAGATCAGGGTGTGCAATATTTCTGTTGGCTGTAATAAAAGTGAAACAGATGTAAGACTCAAAATGCTTTCATTGCATGAAAACAGCCTTCATTATTGTCTCATTCTAAGCAAAATAATATGATTGCATCCTTTAAATGAGTTGTCTTTCATTATCCTTAGATCTCAGTTGGAAAGAATTTCTTGGCTGGGCTTGATCAGGATCCAAGAATGGCCAGCAAAGGAGCTGCAGCTTCAGCCTCCATGGAGAACTCCAATACTGGTGGGACCAGTGGAAATAGCAGTAATGGGGACAGTGCCAGTCAGGATAGCACTTTTGAATGCAACATCTGTTTGGACACTGCTAAGGATGCTGTGATCAGTTTGTGTGGGCACCTCTTCTGGTTAGTGTTGTTTTCTTGTTCAGCTGTCCATTTGTTCAGTTAATGTCCTATTCTACCCTGATGGTTCTGAGTGCGGTACATAATAGTTAAAACTTTCCATTAAAAGGGTGGTGGGAATCCCAAAGAAACTGAATTTTCCCTTAACCTTTCCTGTTCACCTCCAAACCAGTTGTTAGTTCATAGCAATGATTCTTGGAATAGTATTTGTGTTTTGCATATTTGGGCTGGGAGGTAACTATATAGCTTGGCTCTCCCTACCCTCTCACCTCTGTTGTCACAGTGCAATTGTTTTGCAGCAGGACTCTTTCTGGAAGGGAGAGAGACTAATTGGAGCATTGATTCTGAGTGTGGGATGGGTGGATCATTTGAATTGGTGAAAGTGGTAGGTAAAGAATTTGCCATGGAAGTTGATTTGGTTGCTAAAGACAGAAATGTGCTTTAATTCTAAATAACTGAATCCTACGGATTACAAGCTTTCAAATGAGAAACTATAGCCCTGGCTAAATTTCAGATGGAATAAAATTTTGTCTCTGAAGATGTTGTTGCCTGTCATGACCTTACCATTTTCACTGCCCTAGATTTGGCATTCTCTGGAAAAATGATTTTGGAGGCTGCTGTTCTTACTAAAGACTTAGTTGGCCTGCTGGAGCCTGTTCTGAAGACTCTGGGTTCAGTCCTGACATCTCCAACTAAAAGATAACGTGGAACACCTCTGGGTCTTCAGGGTCTCAGGTGTAGAAAATGCTGACCATGATAGTTCAGTGGTCTGAATCAGTAGAAGGCTGATTCATGTGTGTGACTGGAATTATGACATGGTAGGGATAGGTTTGTATATGACAGGGAAACCTGGGAGGGCCCTGTGTATCTCCTCACTTTGCGCTCAACCACAGGATCACTATCAGCCAGCAGTCAATGGCACGTACAGCAGCACACTTTGAGGGTAGGCTTGGAGGTGCAGTTGTAGTGGGAGCTAGGCTCATCGCTTGCCTCACCTGACCTTAGTATCTGAGCTGGAGCAGGACAGGCTTTGTTATCCTAAATAGGTCATGGCTTTGTCCATAGAACTTGGTGAGACTTGATTGAGAACTAAGTCTGGCATGTCCGCATCTGTATAACTATACCGTGTGTTCTGTTTCTCTGTCATGGTAAAATGTGATGGAATCCAGGAACTAGCTTTTATATACTTACTAGCTGAATGGCAAAAAGATGCTCTTCAAGTGTATCTTTGCTGTTGCCAAGGGTTGTGGGGAAATTATGCCTGGTGTTGGGAGTTACTTTAAAGCAAAATAACAAGGTGGGTGTGTTTACTGTCTGTAGCAATCTGGTCTCATTTCAGAGATTGAACACTTGTTGGCCATTTATCCATCTAGTCAGTGCTTTCTGCTCATCAGTGTCTCAGGCCAAGAGGTCTTTTTCAGCCCTGCTGCTTGCCATCTTGTAGATGCTGAGGACTGAATCTGGTAGTGGTTTGGATCCAGACTAGGTTGGCAGTTTCCTCTGATTCTTCTTTCCTGCTCCAGAACCCATCCTGTTCCTCAGGGTCCCCTATCCCCCCCCCAACAGTAGCATTTCATAGAGATGAGTAGGTTGCAGACAGTGTGTGTGGATAGGGCAGGAATGTTCTAGCAACGGAAAAACAAGTCTGGATCCAGCCCTGGGACTTCTGTGTACAGAGCATGTGATCTATACCTAAGTGTGGGCTCTCCTTTTTATGAATCCTAATTTGATTAGTCATTGGCTTGCTTCTCCGTGACACTTTCATGGAGATCAAGGAAGTTTCATTCTCTTAGAATGCTCTGGTGAGAAGCTACTTCAAATTATTGCTGCAGCTGTACAGAACCCAGCTGTGGACAGGGAGCTTTTGAGGGCAGTCATGTTGCTGTAATTGTGTCTTATCTTTTACTTTATCTTATTTATGGGTCAGACTGCTTGAATGTAGGGCTTGGTAGCCTCTAGGCCACAGTGGAATTAATAATTTCCTGACTTGTTCCCATTTCAGGGTGTATGTCCAGCATGGCTGTATAAATTAGGGTTTCTCCTTTTCCCTCCCTATAATTACCATAAGTGTCAGCTACTCCCACTGTATGGGAGGTATGAGCTTGTCAGCTAAAAGTGAAGAAGGTAGGTCAGGTACTTAGTTGGCAGAATTTAAATGTAATGGGTTGTGTAGGCAGAAGTAATTGATGTGTGGCTGTCAGTAGAACTGCTTGTTTTCTGTTCTGTTTTCTGTTCTGGTGCCATCTACTTGCTTTGTTTCTTATTGAGATACCATAACAATGGGAGGTCAGTACAGGATCATATTTGCAGTAGAATCCTGGTCTGGGCCAACTGCAGAGCAGTCCATGTGGCCATTTGGGACAAGAGTGTTTTCAGTGTCATCAGAGGCAGCCATGGGTTTCCTGGTAGTGTAGCAAAGGTGATCTAGGAGTTGCAACATCCTCTGAGACATTTTTTACAAGGAACCCTGGGGTGTCTGTCTTGGATCGTGAAGTGCAGCCATTGGGTGGGAAAACATCTTGGCTTGGCTCTGGCAGAATCAGTCAGCTGCCCTGGTTATTTGAAACTGTCCATTCAGCAGGCCTCACAGTGTACCTTTTGCATTCTTACTGCAGGCTGTAATCTGGAAGGATTATAGAGGATTATACTATTGTGGAAGATTTTGTTTTTTAAAAAGAGAGTTAACTGTGCTGGTCCCTTTGTCCCTTTCAGCTGTGTGGTCTCTGTCAGATTGTACACTCTGAAAGAGAAGCAATTGAAAAAATCCTGCTTTTGCTGCTGTCCTTTTGAAATGTTTGGTTTATTTTAGTGTACTAGTGTAGAACCAGTGCTGCTGGAGTCCACTCTTCTGTTTGTTCACATGCAATTTCACATGTGTATTGACTGATTTCCCCCCCCTTTCCCTATCCTCTTTCCCTCTCTGCTCTGCAACCAAATCACTTTGGAAATCCAAACAGCTGGCCGTGTTTACACCAGGTAAGGTTGGTTTTCTTTTACTTTGTCTTTCATCAGCTGTTCTTGTGCAATCACTCCCTTAGCCCTCCCCAGGGATTCTGACAGAAGCTGCAATATCCCTTTCCGCTCCTAAATGAACTGTGTTTAAAATCCCTCAAGGGCCACTCAATTTGCTAATGGGAGTTAACATGCAATCGTTTGCAATCTGCTTTGGAGTGGGTGGTTCTTAGCTTTTCTTTGTATTGTTTCTATAAGGAGACACATTTAATAATGAGCTCAGAAGATTTCACATTAGTTTAGTAATCCTTACAGCTACCTTGTAAGGTAGGTCAGTATTACTATCCCTGTGCTACAGATGGGGTTGAATGCAGGAAACTGTCTTATACTGAGCCAGGTCAATATGGTCTGCTGCGACTGGCAGCTGCTCTCCAAGGTCACAGGCAGAGGTCTTTTGCCTCAAGGGAGAGTTTGGAGATTATTTGGTCTAAAACCCACTTATTTGTCTTTTTGGTGGTCGACATTATCCATAAAACTCTTCTCTGACACCACATTTTAAATTAATCAACTTTCTTCCTTGGAGATAGATCAAGATGGATAGCTGAGTTAGTCTGTCTGTAGTGGTAGAAAAGAGCAAGAGTCCCATAGCACCTTAAAGACTAACAAAATTTGCGGCAGAATCTGAGCTTTTGTGAGTCACTGTGCACTTTTTCAATTCAGCAGTGACTCATGAAAGCTCATACTCTGCCACAAATTTGTTAGTCTTTAAGGTGCTATGGGACTCTTGGAACTTTCTTCCTGTCAACTTTCTTAATTGTCCAACTTTCACACAGTAATCGGAAATACTATGGTATTAATTTTCTTGATCTTGGCCACCAGTGACACATCTTTACGTTTAAGAATCTTTTCTAGCTCTTTCATGGCTGCCCTTTTCAGTCTCAATCTCCTTCTGATTTCTTGGGTGCAGTCTCCTTTTTGGTTGATGATGGAACCAAGGAATAGAAAATCTTGAACAATTTCAATTTCTTCACCATCAGCCTTAAAGCTGTCTAATTCCCCTGAAATTACTTTTGTCGTCTTGTTGTTCAGCTGTAAACCTGCTTTTAACACTTTCTGCTTTAATCTTCGTCAGTAGTCGTTCCACATCTTTACTGTCTTCTGCCAGTAATGTGGTATCCTCTGCATATCTCAAACTGTTGTTCTTCATTCTTTGCTGTTCTCTTCTCTTTCTTTACACCGGTTATTATAATATTGCTATTATATGCATTGAACAGCTCTGGACTTTCCTTTTGCATCCATTCACATTACATTTTAGTCCAGTTGCATCATTAAGAACAGTGCTGTTCATAGTTGTCCTGTTATATAGGATACTACTCAATATTTATATAGTATGGTTTGTCTGAGACTTTCTTTAATCTTCTTTTCCATTGGCTCTATTTATATTACTCAATATTGTTCTCATTTTTTTGTCTTTCAGTGGTTAGAGACCAGGCCGAACAGGCAAGTGTGTCCTGTATGTAAAGCAGGAATCAGCCGAGATAAAGTTATCCCACTTTACGGAAGGGGTAGTACTGGACAACAGGACCCAAGGTGAGACACTTCAGAGTTATCACTCCTAGAAACATGGTTTCACTCACTTACATAGAACCCAGTGAATAGCATTTGCTGAAGTGATAAAGACACGTGGAATGGGTTGTTTTTCTGAAGTATTTACTACAACTTCAGATTCCTGTACACGTTCTTTGTTTGTCTGAACATCTGTTTGCTAGAACTAAATGCTCATTACTATTTGTAGATTAATTACAGGGCACTTATCTGCCAGAGCAACTTCAGTGGGGACATATGCAGTTTTATATAACAAGGTGTGAGCAATGGGAAAACCTTGATCTGGCGCAAGAGATTTGGATGCTCTGATGTCTGCTTGGCTTTGCTCTGCCATGCTACTGTAGTTGCTGCCTGTCAGACCATTTGTTTTACAATTGCATGCCAGGGAATTCTGGAGCTCCTGAGAAGCTCATCAGGGGTTCCTTAATGAACTGGCTAGTAATGGCAGGTGAGTTTCCCTGACGGGCAGCTTGCTTGCCCACCAGTGATGAGCTTCCCTTGCAATGTGCAGTCACAGGAGTGTGTTGGGTGTTTTCTTGGGCATATTCTATGGATGCAAAGTAATGGTGAGACAAACAACTCTGGCCAGAGTAAGTATGAATCTAGCCCTAGAACATCCACTGCTGAACTTATGTGTTCAGGAGATTTGTTGTGGAGAAGCTTTCCTAAAAGTAGGCAGTTTGAAAAGTCCTGAGTTACAGCAGTGGACATCATTTGACCGTTTTGGATGGACTATAAGTGATCTGGGTGCTGATCTTTATGCTGGGAGAGAGGAAGGAGCTGCTTCAGGCAGGTACTGAGTTTTGTTATAGGTAGCAAGCTGAGAGCTGGATTGTTATGTGACTCATCTATTCTGAGTATGCTATACCTGAAAGCAATGCTCCCTCTAAGCTGTGGAGTCTTGTGAGCAAAAATTCTATTTTGTGAGCTACTGGCATTAAAGTCATGAGCAAGTGATTTGGCTACTGCATAAATTAGTTTGCTCTGGAGCCATCCTTCCTGAGCTAAGACAAAAATGTGTGAGCCAGAGGCTGAAAAACTGTGAGCCAGCTCACACTAACTCAGTGTAGAGGGAACACTGCCTGAAAATACTCTGCTTTTGCCCAGCTCCTGTTGATTTCAGTGGGGAAGGGTCTTGTGGATTGTTCATCAAACTGCTGAAGGAGAAGATGCCCTCTGGATTTTCTGCCTTGAACATTGACTTGCACTGCACTTTTTGTTATTCAGTTGCACAGTCGAGTCTGACTCTTTGCGACCTCATGGACCAGATCACACCAGGCCCTCTTGTCTTCCGTCGTGCTCCGGAGTTTGCTCAATTTCATGTTTGTTGCCTTGATAACACTGTCTAACCATCTTATCCTTTGCCGTCCCCTTCTTCTTTTCCCTCCAATCTTTCCCAGCATCAGGGGCTTCTCTAGTGAGTGCTCCTTTCTCATTTGGTAGCCAAAGTGTTTGAGCTTCAACTTCAGTATTTGGCCTTCCAGGGAACAGTCATAGTTGATTTCTTTTAGGATTGACTGATTTGATCTCCTTGCAGTCCAAGGAACTCTCAAGAGTCTTCTCCAGCACCATAGTTCAAAAGAATCTATTCTTCGGTGCTCAGCCTTCCTTATAGTCCAACCCTCGCAGCCATACATTACTACTGGGAATACCATTGCTTTGACCATGCGGACTTTTGTGGGCAGGGTGATGTCTCTACTTTTTATCACGCTGTTCAGGTTTGCCATCGCTTTCTTCCCCAGGAGCAGGCATCTTTTAATTTTATGGCTGCAG
The DNA here is from genome assembly GCA_029375565.1 of Gekko gecko. Lineage (NCBI taxonomy): Eukaryota > Metazoa > Chordata > Lepidosauria > Squamata > Gekkonidae > Gekko > Gekko gecko. Next base: position 49,090,169 of record JAPDNY010000012.1, on the reverse strand, counting down.
TCACCGTCTGCAGTGATCTTCGATCCCAGGATCGTGAGGTCTGTCACTACTTCCACAACTTCCCCTTCTATCTGCCAAGGAGTGATGGGGCCGGATGCCATGATCTTAGTTTTTTTGATGTTGAGTTTCAAGCCAACCTTTGCTCTCTCTTTCACTCTGAGCAAGAGGCTCTTTAGGTTCTCTTCACTTTCTGCCATTAGAGTGGTATCGTCTGCATATCTCAGGTTATTGATCTTTTTCCCAACAATCTTGATTCCAGTTTGTGATTCATCCAGGCCAGCATTCCACATGATGTACTCTGCATATAAATTAAATAAGCAAGGTGACAATATACATCCTTGTTGTACTCCTTTTCCTATGCTAAACCAATCAGTTGTTCCATATCCTGTTCTGTCGCTTCTTGACACTTATACAGGTTTCTCAAGAGATATGTGAGGTGGTCTGGTACTCCCATCTCTTTAAGGACCTGCCATAGTTTCTTGTGATCCACACAATCAAAGGCTTTAGCATAGTCAGTGAAGCAGAAGTAGATGTTTTTCTGGTACTCTCTTGCTTTCTCCATAATCCAGCAAATGTTGGCAATTTGATGTCTAGTTCTTCTACCTCTTTGGAACCCACCTTGTACTGCTGGCAGTTCTCTATCCACATACTGCTGAAGCCTAGCTTGCAGGATCTTTAGCATGACCTTGCTAGCATGTGAAATGAGTGCAGTTGTGCGATAGTTTGAACATTCCTTGGCATTGCCCTTCTTTGGGATTGGAATATATACTGACCTTTCCCAGTCCTGTGGCCACTGTTGCATTTTCCAAATTCCACTGCACTAGGTGCTAAGTATTTATAGGCAGCTACTTATGGATCCATCTTTAACAAAGATCCCTAGATGAGCCTCTAGTGGGGACATCTATTTCCTCCTCCTCAGGGTTAGTACGAGCTACAAGCCTATAGGCTGACCTGCTAGAGGTTAACCCAAAGAGGGTTAAAGGGGTGTTTGGCAAGAGAAAGCTAGTGAACACCTTTCCACCAATTGAAGGTGAGATGACTGGAACGTTCAAATTAAGGGGCCCTAAGAACTAAGCAGTACCAAGCTTGTAAATTAACCAGTGCTTAACTCAGCGGAATTAATTATATCTTACAGAGAAAAAACACCACCACGACCTCAAGGGCAGAGACCTGAACCAGAAAATAGAGGGGTGAGTAGTGATTTGCAGGCTCCTGGAGAGAGTTTTCAATTTTCTTCAGAAATACACAGCAAAACGCATGTTGCTGGTCCTTGCAGTTGTGAAGAAAAATCTACAAGGAGTTCTGTGGCACCTTTAAAACCATTAAATATAAGTTTGCTGGATGAAACTACTGGTCCATCTCATCCAGCATCTTGTCTCACACACTGACCAATCAGTTCCTCTGGAGGGCCAACAACAGGGCATAGAGGCCAAGGCCCTTCCCGCCATTTGGTCTCTTGGCACTAGTATTCAGAGATTTACTACCTCTGAATGTGGAGGTTCCCTTTAGTCACTGTTCCTAGTAGTCACTGATAGACCTATGCTCCATGAAGCCATCTAATCCCTTTTTAAAGCATTTAGTGCCTGTGACCATCACTACATCTTCCGTGCAGCAAATTCCACATTTTACTGCCACATTTTAATCACTCCTTGGCTTTAATCATATTGTGACAGTAGCTTTGGTTAGCCAGAAGCAAAGCGCACTTGATCAGGTACATCCAGAGCAATATGGGCTCTAGTAGTGGAAAGGGCAGCTGACCTATGGTTACCCTGTGAAGTTTTCAAGGAAAGAGGCAGAGGTAGTTTGCCATTGTCTGTGTCTGTGTACTAACCCTGACGTTCCTTGGTGGTCTCCCATCAAAATACTAACCAGGGCTGACCCTGCTTGGCTTTCAAGATCTGATGAGACTGGGCTAGCCTGGGCCCAGGTCAGGGCACATTTATTTATTTATTTATTTATTCATATTTATAGCCCTCTCTTCCCACAAGTGGGCTCAGGGTGGGCAACAACATCCCATTACACTAAAAACAATATTTCGTTGATACAATAAATAATTAAAATATTAAGACACTGTCGTGTGCATTAAAATGGTGGTCACAACCCTACGGTAGAAAGATTAACAGTTACAAGAGGTCCTGGCCCACGGTAAGATGTAAATAATGGCCAGCAGTTGTTAAATGGGTGACAAAAACCTCAGGGAGGCCATACATTGTATGTCCATGGCCTTAGCCAAAGGCATTGCTGTTAGCAAGTGTGCCGCCGCCACATTTTGCACCAGTTGTAATTTCCAGATCAGCCTCAAGGGTAAGCCTGCATAGAGCAAACCGCAGTAATCATGTACTTTGGCTCATCAAAATATTTATTAAAATATTTATATTCTCCATTTTGACTAGTACAGACCACAAGGGGGCTGATAAAGCCAGATTAATAATACATAAATACAACAAAATAAAGCTTCGCAGAAGTTGGCAAAAGTAGCCCTTTCTATAAAACAGAGGCATATGAAAAGCAGCAAACAGCCCATCTAGTTGGGAAGTCCCATGTTGTCTGAAGAAAGTGGCTTGACCTGGTGTCTAGGCACCATCTGAGATGGAGGGAAATGAATTTCCCTAGGGAGGGAGTTCATAATCTTGGCATCATTGTTGAAAAGGCCCTTTCCATGTGGCCCACCCACTGAACTTCTTGGGAGTAAATGGAGAAGGGCAACTAAGGAAGATTTTAGTGTGCTGTGGCTAGGTCTTGTTTTTATTTAAGGGTGATGATCCAGCCTGTGCTGGTAGAATTTACTCCTGGCCACCACCCCTGATTCAGTGGTAGATCCAGAAGCATACCAAAACTGCTCAAATGGATCTTAAGGGGAAGTGCAGCTGCTCCTAACCCGGGCTATGTACCCGTCTCCAGATCAGACATATTTCCAGTCCACAATATTTTTACTTTGTCTGAATTAAGTTTCATTTTGCTTATTCTTGTCCAGTTCATATGTAACTCAGATATGGTTTCAGAATCTCTGCTGCCTCCTAGAATTGGATGGGAAGGACAGTGTTATCAGCATGCTGGTGACATAATATAGATGGTTCCTCCCAGCCGTTTTATGTTGATGCTAAACAGCATAAGAGAGAGTTTTGCAGCATCTGCAAGCCAAAGGCCATGGGATGGAGTAACTGTCATGTATTGGGAGTACTCCATTATAGTACCCAGCAGTCTCATCCAAGCAATGTGACCCAGAAGGATTCCTTGGCCATTGGCGTTGAAAGCTCCAGGGAGGAAAATGAGGGAGATACTTCCTCTTATCTGTCTCCCAAGTGGAGGTACAGTGATCAAGGCAGCCTCAATCCAAAACTAGACTGGTAGTTAAAACTAAAATAGATATAATTATTCAGAGCTCCTAAAGTTGTGTTGCTTCCATTTGTTCCAGGACCTTACCCGAGAGTGGGATGGACTGGATGGAAGCTGTTCAGATCATAGTCTAGAGTAGGCTTCTTTAGAAGTGGCCTCAACATGGTCATTTTAACACTGAGGAGGCCAATCCCTCCCTTAAGAAGGTCGTTACTACCTTCATGAACCAGGGATTCAGTTTCTACTTGGGCAGTTGAATTGCCCAGGAAGGACAAGGATGAAGAATTCTTGTGATGGGCCTCGTATATCCTAGGATCATCTTCTCAAGTTGCATAGCCTGAAAAGTGCCAAAAGATAAGAGGAAGCCTCAGGTACAGTCAAAGCCCTGTTTGTAGATAATGAGCCATTTAAGTCAGAATAGATGTGAATAATTTCAGCAACAGAGTTCAGCAAATTGGTCACTGCACCCCAGATTCCCCATTTTCGCCCCAGATGGAATTGGCCCTCTAACCATACAAAACAGCTAGTGAACGCTGTTCAGATGCAGTCACAGGTGAAAAGCAACCTTTTCTGAACCCTGCAACCTTTTCTATACCCTGCCTTCTTCCAAGACTAACCAAAGCAATCAAATAAACAATTAGATACTGGTATAGAAGAAGAAGAGATTAGATTTATACCCCGCCCTTCACTACCCAAAGGTGTCTCAGAGCTGCTTACAAACTCCCTTCCCTTCCCCTCCCCACAACAGACACCCTGTGAGGTAGGTGGGGCTGAGAGATCTCTTGACAGAAACTGCTCTTTTTCAAGAACAGTTCTTATCAGAACTATGGCTTGCCCAAGGTCATCCAGCCAGGTGCAAGTGGAGGAGTGGGGAATCAAACACGGTTCTCCCAGATTAGAGTCCGCACACTTAACCACTACACCAAACTGGTATAAAAATAAAAAACCCACCTTCCAACTGAACTTTTCTCATTGCCATTCTCTTTAGTAATAATCCAGCAGGAAAGATGTTACAATTAATCATCTACAGAAAGTCCTTTAAAAATGAGAAGCCATACAAGCGCTCCTAAAAGGAAACAATGTCTGCGTTGGCGACATAGCTTCAGGTGGGCCATTCTGAGGGCTGAGGCAGCATGTGGCCTGGTCCTCTAGTAAAGGCCAGGTGAGCGAATTTGGTGTGGGTAGGAGCAGAGAGTAGGGATTGCTGGGCAGATTGCAGATGGATTGCTGGTTTGTACCAGGACAGGTAGTTCCAAATCAGAAAGACAAGAATCAGCATCTTCATTTGAACCCAGAGGCAGATAGGTGACCAGCACATGTCTGATCTTCTGTCATATCTCCCACCACTCTGTGCAGTCCTTGCAGCAGTTACTCTTGAAGGTGCCACAAGATTGTGCTTTTCCTGCTCAGACTAACATGGCTACTCCTCCAGAAGCAAAATCTGGGAAATTTAAGCCAAAGAGCTAGTCGATGGAATGTTAGAACAACTATCAATTCCTTCCATCCCTCCTGATCTTGAGACCTTTTCCTCTTCCCTTCCCCTGTGCTTCTGTTGATTCCCTTTGGTCCCATTAAGAAACAACTTAAAACCTCCTCTCCTCTTCTCCCCTCTCCTCTCCATGTACATCTACCTATTCGACAAACATGCTGGTGGAAGTAGTTTGGTTTCTGCTTGTGGAATTTTAGAATGTAGATCTCTAAACTCTCTGGGCATGTGTATGCAACCACACTCTGACTGCAGTTGGCGTCATGCCAGTGTGTTGCTAGTGATGTACTAGAATGTTTGCAAACATAAAATATGTAGGCACAGCAGCTACGAATGGTAAACTCTGCATGGTTGGGAGAGCTGGCACAGTCTGCAGAATTTCTTAAGGTGCAGATGAAGTGTGTGTACGACCTGATGAAAGAGTTGCATATTTCCATGTAAGTTGGTTTGGAGCCCCCAGAGTCTGCTTGCTGTCCTCATTGCTTCAGACAAACAGCTCTGTTGAATGTGATTAAGGAGCATTTCTCTGTTGGATAGCTGAAAGCACTCAGCAGTTCAATCTCCTTGGAGAGTTGCTGACTTATTAAATCAGTTGGTGAACTTTTGATAACACCTTTAGTAGGGCCTTTTCTAAAGCTTTTGGAAGTCCAAGTCAGTTCACCATTAGATAGATAGTAAAATTTATTGTGTCACCATTACAATTTTTAAAAATGTACAAATTAGACAATTTACATTATTGGAATTTGAATTAGATTGAAATTATAACAACCTCTAAAAATCTGCTCATTCAGTATTTAAATAATTAAAATCTTAAATATAGATACCCATCTCCAGAAACACATACACAACCTCAAACATTGCCATTTTACATCGTTGTTTTACAATTGAATTTCATTTTACTATGTTCTTGTCCCTGATTTTACTAGCCATTAAGGCAAAGAGTGCTACCCTATAGGAAAAGTCAGTTCACCATTATCATATACTTGTTAACACTCTCAAATAACTCCAAGAGTCTGGTGGCTTGGAGCTGACTAAACTTGTGATTCAGAGAAACTTTATTCTGTTGAATTGTTACTCAGAGGTTGATGGAGCTGGTGATTTCACTTACATGAATCCCAAATGAGCCAATGTAATGGATTTTATCCTGGCCCCTCTTGAGTATCTCTCCTACTCTTGAGTTCCTAAAAGTTGGCAATTACATGGGAAGTGATCATCTCCCAGTCTCCTTTCTATAGCTTTATCTTTAAGACATTACCCTATTCCAGCACACAGCTTCCCTCTTTCTCAAAATCAATATAAGGTTTGTTGATTACACTGGAGCTCCAACTCTATTGACATAATGGTAATAGTCTTGTTAACTGGGTTGGATGCCCTCTCCCTATTGGCTTTCTAATCCCCCCATATAGCTATGCCTTTAAGGTTTATTTAGAACTCTGAAACTTTTCTAAAGTTTCCTTTCATGGGAGACTCTAGTGCCCTGGCTTCCTTGTCTGTTTTTCAGCTCAAAACAGCTGTTCAACTTGCCCTTACGTTTTCTATCTCCTTCCCTCCAGGGAGCTGAGATGGATCTGTCTTATAGCTTTATAATGTTTAAAAATTAAAACTTAACTCTTTCAAGGTAAAATCTACTCTGCAGTTTTCAAGTTAATTCTTACAAGTCTAGATTTGATCCAGGTTAAACTGCTATTTTGTTTAAACTGCTATAGCAGAATTGAGGGGTTGTTAAAGTTGTTATAGAAAGTCTTTTCAGTCCTACATTCCCACTGTCCTTTCTTTGTGTCGCTTGGTTTAGCACTTGGTTTAGTGCTTAGCTTCTTGCACAGTTGTTCAGCTCACCCATCTCTCTACAGTTTTCCAGTCCCTTTACCACAAGTGCTGTGATGCTTCGTTGCTGGGTCTTGCACATGCTCTGTGGAATATGACTGGAATGAGATAAGGACAGAGCAGTAAACTGTAGAGCTGCAGTGGTCAGCATTTTCTGTGAATGGGAAATGGAGGCTCACAGGAGCCTTTAATGATTGTTCTTAAATGTTTCCTGCTGCTCATATATTGAAATAGGACCAAGTCTAGCATTGTCAATGTGAGTGCGTAAAAGATTTAACTTTTTTCTCATTGCTTTTTCTTCCTTTCAAGGGTTTCCAGGGATTTGGATTTGGTGATGGAGGTTTCCAAATGTCGTTTGGAATTGGGGCGTTTCCTTTTGGTATATTTGCTACAGCATTCAACATAAATGATGGTCGGCCTCCCCCAGGTACAGAGCATCCTAACATTTCAGAAAACCCCATTGAAGAAAAACACTTTACCTCCCCCCCAACTCTGGCTTCTGTGAAATGACCCTGTCCAAAATAAGACTAGGAAGGAGTATCTCAAAAAACTGGGGTTGATTGGTTCTGTTAACTTTGCCTCTTGTGTAAGTGAGGATCTTAATATTTTAGAACGTTTGGAATTAAAACGAGAAGTTTTTCTATTTTACAAGCTCCCATAACATGAGTGTCCTTAACAAAAGCATGAATTGAGAACAAAACTTTCTGTGCTTGACAGTTCTCCAATGCAATAATCCACGCTGTGATTGATTTCATTATTCCATACTGAATAAAAGCTGTTGAGTCAGTTATGGTGGCCCCTTCCTGAAGAGATCTGAGCAGGCCTTAGCGAGATCTGCCTCCTTGTGTGTGTGAGCTAAGATCTTTGTCAGAATCTGTATTTGGGAAGATTTCCATGGCTTTGATGTGTATTTCACATGTAGTTGCCAGTGTATTGGGGTGGATCCAACTATCTTGCAGCCTAAGGAAGAACCACTTGAGTTGGAAGAAGGCTGCAAATTTTGCTCAATGGAGTGGTAGAATAAGACTGGGATTAGGGTTGCCAGGTCTGTCGGATGAGCGGGTGGGGGATGGGGGTCACTTACCAGGAGTGGGGAGGGAAGAAGCTGGGAATAAGTGCAACGACATTGGCACATGGGGGATGACATGCCTATGTCATCTGTGATGTAGGGATGCTGGGGGCAATGCTCTGGTTTGTGGGCAAAACCTCTATGGTAGAATTAGCTTCTTACTGTAGAGTTTTGCCCAAAAACCAGAGTGTCCCCTCCCCCCGACATCACCAATGTGCCTACCTCACTTCTGAGTGACATGGACATGTTGTGTTTATTTTTGGTTTCTTGCCTGTTGCGGGGGGTAATTTCCCCTGGTTCCTGATAGCCCTAAAGCAGGGGGAGGGCTCCAAACTGGGGGATCCCCCACCCCCAACTAGGGACTGACAACCCTTGCTGGGATACACCCCAATAAGTTTCCTGAAATCTTCACTGAAGAGCAGCTGTTGCTCAGTACTAGAATACCTGGTTTGCATGCAGATTCAGTATCTGGAACCTTCAGGTAAAACATACTGGGTAACAGATGCTGGGGGGAAACCTTTCTTTGCCTGATGTTCTGAAAGCTACTTCTAGTCACAGTAGACAGTATTGAACTAGATGGACCTAAGGTCTCACACAGTATAAGGCAAATATGTTGGCATTCAAAGTATACACGAAAATTCTCTGGGGTTGTACCTCTTTGGATTCATTTTTACTGTCTGCTAGGTGGCTATTTCAAGTGAAAGAACTTTTTGGCTGTTTAATCTAGATCAGGTTTTTTTGAGTTTTTCTCAAAAGAATGTGAGTGCTTACCTTTATCTGAAATATTTGATCTAATTAAAACAACTTTACTAGCTGTTTTGCTTTTTTTCTGATTACGCAGCCATCTTAACTGAAAGTCAGAATTTTTATTTCTTGAAGAGTTGGGGGAGTCTTTGCTAATGAAAAAAGTAGTACATTGGTTGGTTCTGTGCTTTTGCCTCTGATCCTGGAAATCCACTGCATTCAATTTGTGTTTGTTGGAGATGAGAGAATAACAGCTGTTTCCTTCCAATTTTCCAGCTGCTCCAGGGACTCCCCAGTATGTGGATGAACAGTTCCTGTCTCGTCTTTTCCTGTTTGTGGCTCTGGTGATCATGTTCTGGCTCTTGATTGCTTAAGTTTGCTCCGTGTTCTGTATTGTACAATGGTTTGCGGGGATCTGAGCTAGTTACAGACTGCTGCCTCCCCTTGGTCAACTGTAAACCTCTTGGTGTCTGGTTCCATAGATAATGGTGGGATCCTGGTAGCCATGGTGTTGCAACATGAGGAAGGAATCTCGCTTATTGCACCAAAGTTATGGAATTAAAGATCTGTTTAAAAGCATTCTCAAGTTCCACCACGTCTCACACAGAAGGTACCTGGCTGCAATAATGAACCCAGCTTTGAACTTCCATGCTCCTGAGAGGGAGCATTCTTTGAAATTTGTGTGCCAATAAACTAGAGCAGGTGCTGACCCAGGAGGGAGAGTGGGTGGCAGGCATTACATGGAAACTTTAGCAGTGTATGCCATGGAAGGGGGAGACTCACACACTGGGACCCAGATCCATGCATTCATCAAAGTACCATTTGCTCCAGGTAATCTCTTCTCATCGTAAATGGATTGGTGGAGAACATCTGGTGGAAGATAGTATCACCTCAGAGATGTTCTGTTCCTGCTGTTACCATCCCTCTTGAAGATGACTTTAAAGCCAAGAGCATCAGAGATTTTTCAGTCATAAAACTGGAATACCTTCATTTTCTGGAGCCAGATGGGACATGTTCTCTCATCTCAGGGTTTGGGTGGAACTATTGGACACTAGAGAGGCCACTCAGTGGTTGTCACTCAGCATACTTCCTTATCAGAAAAGCAGTGTTGTTTTCCTAAAGTTTCTATAGCAGCCTACGACTCTTTATTTGGGACTGACACAATTCTGGCTACTGTGGTTTATTGTACTCATTCCTCCTTCCTGAGTTGTATTCAGTTTTTTTTCCCCCACACTTTGATGCGGCTGAGTTAGGAGGAGTGGAAGACAATCTCTGTTTTTTACTCCGCCCCCCTGCCCTGCCACTGAAGTGATTAAAAGTTTTGGAAGTAGAAAAAGAAGCATTGTTCTCAATCATTGTTTGTATGTAGAAGCTCCTCGCTGATGGCTCTTAGCAAGTGAGCTTTTCCAAATTGCCAAAGGTATTCCTTTGAAGGTTAGGCACAATCCAACAGGATGCTTTCCTGTGCATGTCCTGGTGAAATGAAAGGAAGAGTTTTCTGCTGGGTAGTGCACGAGAGAGGGCTATTTTGAGTATATAGAAGGATTTCTTTTCTGGGGGAGAGGGAGAAGAAAAAGAAGGATATCAAGCTTTACAAAGTGTTGCTGCTGAAATTCTGGATCCATGAGGCCTAAACATATAAGGGATTCCTCAGTTTGGGGACCTCTGACTTTCTTGTAAATAGAAGGATGTCTTTAAAAAAATTCTAGTCTTTTAATTTTGCATTGCTTTTGATTTTCTGTTTGTTTACAAGCAGAGACTAGTGGCAATTATTAAGGGTTTCCGTAACAAATTGTGATTACAACATTGAGTGGAATAAATTACTGTGGGGGGAGTGTTTTTCTCAGGTTTAATGCTGTGCCTGGGAGGGTGAGCTTGGAAGTATCATATTATGGTAACATATCAGTATACCCTTTCCCAAAAATAATAGAAGGGGGTTGAGATTCCCCCCCCCTCCAGACACCTTGAAAGCCTGGCCAGTAGAACATCATCTGAGCATTAGGTAATCCTTCAGGTGTCCTCATGTGCAATAGAAGCAATTTGTGTGACACTCTGAATAAGTAGTCATGCTAGGAGCTTTTCCCTCCTTTTATATTAAAAAGTCTTCTATTATGACTCCCAAAAGGGGTTCAAAGGGATGGGGTGTGTTTCTAAACCAGGGATTCTTCCAGACTAAGCTGCTATAAACTAGTGGCCTCACAGATCCTATGTACGGCTTGGATTAATTTTACTAGGGGAGACAACAGCACCACCTATTGTTAATAAGGGAAAATTAAGTTGTATTGCTGCATACCATAGGGTTTTCTGATAATTTCCTTTCTCCTTTTACTGCTTGGGGGAAATTGAACACTGGAAATGAAACTGTACTTCGAAAAGCAATCTTGTAAATGGTTTAGTGAAGTCATGATCGAAAAGTTAAATTTATTGTAAAAAAAAAAGAATGTGAAAGGTTCTGTTGTGGATTTAAATGGTATTAAAGCAGGTATAAGTGGCTTGGGATTCTTTTAAAATGTAGTGTTGCTGTCTGTGCAGAGAGGGGTATATAGATGGAGGAGACTGCAGAGAACCTTACTGATCCTAAGAGTGCTGTTGTGATGCTAACCAGATCAGGCTGTCAGTGGTCTCCCTATTTTATGAATAAATCAGGTGTCATGTAACTCCTTGAAAGGTTAACAGATGAATGGTTCTGGAAACTTTCATGGACTTGAGCCCCTTTTAGGCTCTTTCTGCCCAATTGAGCTCTAGGCCATGAAGGTGCTACTGTCACTGTTCACATTGAAAAATGGCACCAAAGTCTGCTGTTCTGTTTGAAGCAGGCCAACTGTTAAAACACTGATCATGCTTTACTGGTGATTTGGAGCAGTCTTTGAATTTCTGCTTTGTCTTGCCTCTTTTTTTTTTGGTGGCATTTTATTAGCTCTCTCCTGGCGTTCCCCACCCCACCCCAAATCATGTATTCAGATTGCACATAGCCTCTGGCTGGCAACCGATGACACCATTGTTATTCACTAATTTTCACTGTTGTGAAAGTAATTTAGAATAAAAATGTTTTTACATTATCTCATGCGTAAGTGAAGTTTTTTCTTCATTTCTCTGGCTGCCATTGTGAGTGCAGAGGGTCCTTAGGCAGGCTGCAGCTGTGCATGCTAAAAGGGGTAATATTTGGTGTCTGTATTACTAGCATATGCTTTGTATCTGGGTGCCTGCCCTCCCCAGAAAAAAACACCACTTCCATAAAACAGAATGTTATTTTCCTTTCTACTCTTCGGTTACGAGTCTGGGAAAAGCCAGCCATAGATTTTTGTGATTAGTACATTGGAGCAAGGAGATGTGAGTTCAAACCCCTGTTCTCCCATGAAGCTTACAAGGTGACCTTGGACTAGTACCCCCCCCCAAACTAGCACTTTAAACCTGCTTCACAGGGTTGTCATGGGAATAAAATGGGAAGGGAGCAAGAATTCCAAAGAGATGGCTGTGTGAGTCTTTTGCAGCAACAATAGACAAAAGTCTTGTGGTGCCTTGCAGACTAACATTTCATTCCATCCATCATCAGCTTTTATGGACTAGAGATCACTGGTTGTGGGGGATTTCAACATCCATGCCAAGGCTGCCTTGTCTGGTGCAGCTCAGGATTTCATAGCCACCATGCTGGCCATGGGGCTGTCCCAAAATGTCCTTGCCCCAACACATATGCTTGATCTGCTGTTCTTCGCTGCACAGGAGGTGGTGATCTGGGGATAGGGATAATTCAATTCTTCTTTGTTCATGGTAGGACACTCACTGCATGCTAAGGCAGAGCCTCATGGGAGCTTCCTCTGTCTTCTGGGGCAGGGGACCAGTTAGCTCTGCCTATGCAGACTGTTCTTGGTAAATACAATTTATTATTGGATATATCACATGTTCATACAATTTAAACCTACCTACATATCCATTTTTCTTATTTCCCTTCTCCCCCCAAACAAGGCTTCCCGCACTGCTCCAACCCCATTAATGTCTCTCTTATTCTGTTACAATTACTTCTAAACTTCTTTTCTCTTACAAACGGTAACAATTCAAAAATCTAATTCTCTTTCATTTTCTTCTTAATAACTATCAAAGCAAATCAAACCACGTTTAATGTCCCAATTTTTCAACAAGTATTTTTGAAAGTCTTTCCAGTCTTCAAAGAAAGTTTCATCTTCTTCGTTGTTTAACTTTCTTGTTAATTTGTCCATTTCTGCCAAAAACAACGTCTTTTTAATCCATTCCCATGTTTCAGGTACTTTATCTTGTTTCCAACATTGAGCAAAAATCAGTCTAGCTGCTGTAATCAAGTACCATAATAATGTTCTCTTGGCTACATTTATTTCTTCCATTTTAAGACCTAGCAATAACATCTGTGGGTCTTTCTTAAAAGTACATTTCAAAAATTTTTGTATCTCATTGTGGATCTCAGTCCAATACTTTACTGCTTTATCACATGTCCACCACATATGGTAAAAAGACCCTTCATGTTTCTTGCATTTCCAACATTTGTTGGACATACTTTAATTTATAATAGCAATTTTTTTAGGCGTCATATACCATCTGTACATCATTTTATAACAATTCTCTTTAACATTTACACAAGTTGAAATTTTCATTGACTTTTTCCACAAATATTCCCAGGATGTCATTAATATCTCATTATTAACATTTACAGCCCATTTTATCATTTGCTCTTTTACAATTTCATCCTCAGTGTACCATTTCAATAAAACCTTGTACAGTTTAGAAATCATTTTTTTACCTTTCTCAAGCCATACAGTTTCAATTTCAATGTTCTTTTCTCTGAAACCATGTTCTCTTTTATCGGTCTTAAATAAATCATAAATCTGTCTGTATTTCAACCAATCATATTCAAATTCGACATCAAATCTATCTTGTAACACAAAATTTTTCCCTTCTAATTTTAAAAGATTTTTGTAAGGTAGCCAATCTAACCCTTGATTTCTTGAATGTGGGTTAATCACTTCAGCTGGTACTATCCAAAGTGGTCTTTCTTCTGAGAAGAATTTTCTATATCTCATCCATGTCTCGAACAGTGATTGTCTTACAAAGTGGTGTTTAAAAAATTTGTCCATTTTTACTTTTCCATACCATAAATATGCATGCCATCCAAATTTGTTATCATGCCCTTCTAAAGCCAATAGCTTCTTATTCTCAAGATTAATCCACTGTTCCAACCATGTTAAACAGACGGCATCATAATACAGTCTTAAATTTGGTAGTTGAAGGCCTCCTCTCTCTCTTGCGTTGCATAAAATTTTCATTTTTATCCTTGGCTTTCTTCCTGCCCATACGAATTTGGATAATTCTTTCTGCCACGAATCCAATACTTTCCTTTGTTTTAGTATTGGAATGGTCTGAAATAAAAACATCAAACGCGGTAAGATATTCATTTTTACAGTTGCGATTCTTCCCATCAATGATAAATTCAAAGTGTCCCATTTCTTCATGTCTTGCTGAATCCTGTGCCACACCTTTTCATAATTGTTTTTAAACAGGTCAATATTTTTCATGGTTAATTCAATTCCTAGATATTTAGTCTTTGTAACTACTTCACATTGGATTTTCTCTTGAAGTTCTTTTTGTCTTTGCTTCGTCATATTTTTACACATCACCTTAGTTTTGTTTTTATTAACGTAAAAACCCGCAACTGAGCCAAATTCTTCAATTTTCTCCATCAGATGTGGTATTTTCTCAATAGGATCCTGAATCATAAACATCACATCATCTGCAAATGCCCTGTATTTATATACGAATCCTTTCACTGAAAGTCCTTCAATACTATTATCTTTTCTTATTGCTGTCAATAACATTTCCAACATCCAAATAAATAGCAACGGGGACAACGGGCAGCCTTGACGTGTTCCCTTTTGAACTTGGAAAAAATCCGTCCTTTCTTTGTTTATATTCAAAGCCGCTTTTTGTTCTGAATATATTGCCACAATCATGTTTAAAAAGAACTGTCCAATATCCATTTTTTCAATAACTTGCAGCATAAACTCCTAATTTAAGTTGTCAAAAGCTTTTTCCGCATCTAGGAAGAGGAATCCAACTTCTTTTTCTGGATGCTTGTCATAGTATTCAATTGCGTCTATCACCACTCTTAAATTGTCTCTAATTTGTCTATTTGGTAAAAATCCGGCTTGTTCTTCCGCTATAGTATCTTTCAGATATTTTTTCAATCTCTCCGAAATTATTTTTGCAAATAATTTGTAATCATTATTTAATAGCGATATTGGTCTATAATTCTTTACTTGAGTCAAATCCAAACCTTCTTTAGGTATCAATGAAATATTTGCTTCTTTCCATGAATCTGGGATCCGTTTAGTCTTTCTTATCTCATTCGACAGAAGTACTAAAATGGGGGTTAGCTCCTCTTTAAATTTCTTGTAGAACTTTGCTGTGAAGCCATCTGGTCCTGGAGCTTTGCCCAACTTTGCATCTTCTATCGCCATTATCACTTCTTCTTTCGTTACTAAACCATTTAATAATTCCTTAATTTGTTTTCCCAGCTCTGGAACTTCAATAGTCTCCAAGTATTTCTTAATTCTCTGTTGATCAATTCCTTTCTTTTTAAATAATTTGGCGTAATATTTAAAGAAAGCTCTTTTATACCATTCAAATTCATAACATCCTTTCCATCTTCAATAATCTTAGATATAAAATTCCTTTCTTTTCTATTTTTCAATTGCCACGCTAAAACTTTCCTGGTTTGTTTGCACCCTCAAATGCTTTTTGCTGTAATTTCTTCAGATTCCAATATAATTCTCTGTTTAATAAAACATTCAGCTGATCTTGCAGAAAGTGGATCTCTTTAATAATCTTTTTCTTCCCTGGTCTTTTCTTTAATTCCTTTTCTTTTTGTCGAATTTTTTCATAAAGGTCTTTCTGTTGTTGCATCTTTTGCTTTTTGTCCTTGGAGTTCAGAGAGATAAGCATACCTCTCATTACCGCTTTGTACGCATCCCATACAACTTGTATATCCGTACCTTTATTTAAATTCAATTCAAAAAAACTTTTCGTTTCTTTTTTTAAAGTTTCATTGATTAGTTTTTGATCCAGTAAGTCCTCATTAATTCTCCAATATAGTTGTTTAGTTTTTTCTTTAGATATCCAAAGTAAGGGATTATGATCAGAATTAGTTTTCGGTAAAATTTGTATTTTATAAGTTTTTTGCGCCATCTCCTCTGACATCCAAATCATGTCAATTCGGGAAAAGGAGTTATGTCTATTAGAATAAAACGTGTAATCCTTAGTCTTGGGATTCCACTTCCTCCAAACGTCTTCCAGTTTCTCTTGCTTCATCAATTGAAAGAAATTTTTTGGTAGCTTTCCAATTGTCTCTCCACTTGCTTTGGATTTTCTGTCCAATATGTTATTCACTGTACCATTAAAGTCTCCAGCAAGGACTATTTGATCATAGTTTAAACAATCCAACTCTTTAGTCAAGTCATTGAAGAAAGTCTCTTTTGCACCATTGGGTGCATATATATTTACGAGCAATGTCTTTTTTCTATTCATCAATA
Source organism: Gekko gecko (assembly GCA_029375565.1). NCBI lineage: Eukaryota > Metazoa > Chordata > Lepidosauria > Squamata > Gekkonidae > Gekko > Gekko gecko. Next base: position 49,074,157 of record JAPDNY010000012.1, on the reverse strand, counting down.
TTTCCACGCCAACATATCTTCCTTCTTTATCTGAGAAGATTTTTTTAGGATCCAATTCTTTTGAAACATAAATCACTGTTCCTTTTTTCTTATTAGTTGCTGAGGAATGAAATTCTTCTCCCAATTTTTTATTAATCAAGTATTTATTATCTTGTTTTCTGATATGTGTTTCTTGTAAACAAATTATGTTACATTTTGTTTCTCCAGCCAATGATTCACTAATCTTCTTTTACTTGGTGAATTTAGTCCATTTACGTTCCAAGATAAAAATTTGTAATCCATAATTGTGTTGAATTAAATATCTTTAAAATCATCAAAATTGTTCTCTTTGAATCTGTATAAGTCTCCTTCAGATTTGAGGGTAGATCTCACCGAATTGTACACAAATGAAAGTCCATATGGAATCTCCCATCTGAACCTGATATTCATTTCTTTTAGTCTGTCTGTCAATTTCTTGAATTTCTTTCTGTCTTGTAAGATCGATCTCGGAATTTCTCTCAAAATTATTATTTTTTTTCCATTAATTTCCAACGGTTGTGTGAATTGTTTCTTGAAAACATCTTCCTTCATTTTTGTTGTCACGAATTGAACAATCACATCTCTAGGTAATTGCTTTCTCTTGGCATAAGCTGAGTTTACTCTGTAAATCAAGTCAAAGTCTGGATCCAAATCTCCAACATCTTCCCCTACATAAGTTGTCAATGTATTGATTACTAGAGCCCGTAGATCCTGATCTTTCTCCTCTTCTATCCCTCTCAATCTCAGATGATTCTGAGTAGCTCTATATTCCATCATGGACTCCAGTCTTGTATTTTCTAACAGGGTTTTTTTAACCTTCTGTTCCATTTCTTCAGATTTTGTCACCAGACTTTTGACCTCTTTCTTAACTTCTTCTGTATCTTTTTTAATCCCTGACACTTCTGTTAGTACCAGTTCTTTCAGTTCTTCCATATTTTTTTTCTGTACTTGGACTTGCACTTGTTCTATTTGCTCCAGTTGTATTTGCAGCTGTTGTTGCAATTGTTGTTGCAGCTGTGATTCTATTTGTTTTCCAAGATTCTGCACCACTTCGGTCATCCGTTTTTCCATCACTTCCATAGCCGCTTGCCACTCTTTTTTTTCCTTTGCAGTCATTCTTGGACTAGGTGATGGAAGCAGCTCTAGGTCTTGACCTCAAATCCGTCTTGAAAGCTACTTCAGTGCTAATCAATCTTTATATTAGCAATCTTCAAGCCGAATCGCCACCTTTATAACTTGTATCAGCGCTTTTTCGGCTTAAAATAACTTTTTAAAATTTAGTCCTCCTCAAAATGTCGGGCGCAATTTCTCTATGATTTTCCGGCTAGAGTAGGCTCCTTCCAGACTTCCTGTTTATCTGTCCGTCTCTGTAATCCAACTTCCGGTAAAGGTGGTGTCACACATTCAAACGTCCGTCTATTTCCGGCACAGCAACCTCTAAAACGTCCACTCTAGCCTACTTCCTGTATCATAGAGTCACAGTTAGTTTCGTTTCTGCTACGTAAAGTTTAGACTTGACTGACCACAGGAATGCAAAACAAAGTCACTTTTCAGCTGTTTTCTCTAAAGGAAAGCTTTCGTTTTACTTTTAAATCAAGCGGAATAGTTCATTAAAGGTTTCTACGCTTATCCGTACGATTGAATTTCGCGTTCTTCTTTAAACCGGTAAGCGCTTATTCGTTTGTTACCTTGCTTGTAATCTCGGGGTTTCGCGGTGCTTCTTCTGTAATCGATGTTGAACTTGATGTTAAAGAGATCGGTAGATGGCGAATTTATGCTGAATTCTCAGCCCAGCTGGTATCTGTAGTGCTGATTTGCAACTGCCCTCTTCACGGAAGGAGATCAAAGTGTAAACAAGCTTCCTCCGAAGCTTATCCACACCGATCTCAACTCCCCCTCAGGCTTGGCTGCTTGCTTGCCACCCCCGCCTGGGGAGTGCTGCGCTGGGCCAGATGAAGCCCAGACTGTCGTCAGATACCGCAGTACACTCTGCACAACTCGCAAAGTGTGTCAATTCGCCATTTTACTCCGACCGGAAGCCTCCCATGCAGACTGTTGATGCTGGATTTCCAGATGGCACTTGGAGGATTTCTACTGGGCAGTTCTGTCAAAGTTGATCAATTTCTGGAACACGGAGGTGATTGGCACCTAGGTGTTCTCTTCCTCTGATCTGAGCCTGTTCAGCCCTTTGGTATGCCACAGAGCATAAGGCAATAGCACTAGCATATAAAATGGCTAGAACACAGATGAAGACAGTCTTGGAGGTGGCGGCTACAAGCATGGACAGCTTCAAGAGGGAATTAGATAAGCATATGGAGGGAATTAGATAAGCATATGGAGCAGAAGTCCATCAGTGGCTATTAGCCACAAGGTATAGATAGGAACTCTCAGGCCCTGGGGCAAGTGATGCACTGTATTCTTGGTGCTTGGGGTGGGGGTAACGGTGGGAGGGCTTCTAGTGTCCTGGCCCCACTGCTGGACCTCCTGATGGCACCTGGTATTTTTGGCCACTGTGTGACAGTGTTGGACTAGATGGGCCACTGGCCTGATCCAACACTGGCTTCTCTTATGTTCTTATATTCACCACAGGCCAGAGCTCATGCAGAGCCTACTTGGTGATGGCCAAATGGAAAAATTTCTTCTCTGACACCCCTGCACAGAGATGCCCAGTGGAAAGCTGCTTCCTGTAAGTTGGCATAATGATTCCATAGATTTCAACAGATTGATGCAATTTGACTGCAAGGGCAAAACAGTCACATTGTTCTAAACACTACCATTCAGAGTAATTTTATGTTATGTCAGCATCTGGACACATTTGCTTGAATGTCTAATTGTTGCAGTTAAAGGATATGTACAACACACTGGGAACATTCTGACCTACAACATGCCTGCTTGACCCTTGCCCTTCTTGGTTTATTACATCTGGCTGAAAGGGAAGTTGTAAATTCCTCATTGAGAGGGGAGGTGGTCTCAGCCACCTTTAAGGAGAGGGGGGCTGTGAGACCATTCCTGAAGAAGCCTTTCTTGGATCCTTTTGGTTACTGGCTGCAAATATCAGCTCATTATGTATCTCTTATGTTTGTAACTTCTTTTCCACTGTGACATTTTATTAATCATTTTCTTCTAGGTTTTGGTGAGAGGAATCACAATTCAGCAGTTTTGTGCTGGAATCTCCTTGTTGACGTCCTGTTCTTGAAGAAATTTGACTTTCAGGTCAGAAATAATGTCCAAACTGGGATTCATAAAGTTACTTCTTACTACTTCACTGGCTTGAACAAAGATTTGTGATTTGTCATCACAGGGGTTGACCATTGTAGCAAACCTGGGTGACCTGGGTCCTATGTTGCAGGTATTACACAAGCTTAACCTATTTTTCTTGTCCAGGCTGAGATTTTACATGTCATATCACACAGTAATTCCTATATTTCATGATGCCTTGACTCTGCTGTTTTTTTCCACATCCCTGTATAAAATGTCAGTATATTTGATTCACTACATCCAGTTTAAGATGGGGGCTCTAGTTCACCAACATTTACTGAATTTATTATCTTGTGTATGGTCTGCATAGTCATGTTCATAGGTGTTGGTTGTGCCCTGTCAGTCCTGCCATTTTAGTCCCTTCATGTTTTTAAGATGTATATAGTGCTTGCTTGACTTCAGTAGATTTTTGTGCCCTATATAAATAGGAGATGAAGAAGAAGAGTAGGATTTATACCCTGCCCTTCACTTGGACTCCAAGTCTTGGAGTCTCAGAGCAGCTTACAATCTTCTTCCCTTTGTCTCCCTACAACAGACATCCTGTGAGGTAGGTGGGGCTGAGAGAGCTCTGAGAGAACTGCTCTTGAGAACAGCTTGTGACTGACCCAAGGTCACCCAGCTGGCTGCATGTGAAAGTGTGAGGAATCAAACCTGGTTCTTCAGATTAGAGTCCGCTGCTCTTAACCACTACACCAAAACAGATTTCAAAAATCATGTGGCAGGAGCACTGATAGGCCTCTTTAAGTCATGATCTGCTAAACTAGAGGGGCATTCCTGGACACACTCCTGACTCTCTGACTCCCTGCAAGCAGGGCCAGCTCGAGGTGTCTGGACACTCTAGGCAGGCCAGCTTGTGGAGCCCGTGCCCCCCGGCGATGCCAACCTCCAGGCTTAAACCTCTGCCTCTTCCCTTTGAGCGCCAGCTTGCCTTTGAGCTCCTGCCGGGGCGCTGTTCGCTGGCGGCCGCAGCTCCTGCGGGCGCAAAGGAGCCGCTGCGGCGGCCGATCCTGGGCGGCTTCCCGGCCAGCTCGCCCCTGATCCCAGCCTGACCAGCTCCCCCCCCATCCCAGCGGCAAACTGTGTCAGGGGGTTCGTTGCCGCTGTAAGCCAAGACACCACTTCTGAAAGGGGGTGCATGCCATACAGGAGGTTGCAAACCGACTGCGGTGACACAACCCACTACCATTCAACGCTCACTGTTGCCATTGTTCACGCAGAGTATGTTGTCGGCGCTCCTAGCCACCACCCCCGGTGTCCTAGCCCGCTATTCTCTCCAGACGCAGGCCAGAGGCTGCAGGCGCACAACGGAGAAGACAGCTGGAGGGCGCATTAGAGCCAGATTATTGATGGTCGCCCACTGCCTTGGGGAGGCATCTAAAGGGGTGGCTCGCGTAGCCTTGTCTTCCTGCCGCCGGCTTTCTGCAGCAGTTCCTACCATTTATAAACATGTCAATATCGAATGTTATAAACCGTGTAATTGAGAAAGTTGATAAAACATCACATGTATTGAGGTAATTATATATTAATCAGATATATTATAAATTCTTTATTGCTTATTTTATTAAGTAGTCATTACAAAATAAATAATAGCACCCCACTCCTGTAAGGTAACGGGAGCCTGCAGTATATCGCTCTGTCCAGCGGTGACCTCATCCGTCGGGTCTTGTTGCACGTGCATTCCCTAACTGGGCGAGATTAGAACGCTGTGATTGGTTCATGACAATATAGAGGGGCGGGCATAGAACGTGAGAAAGAAAGAGAATCAAAGAAGAGGAGGCGGGTGGCGTTTGTTCAAACTAGCGCTCGATTGGTTAGAGCTTACGGCTGTGGAATCTTTCTGAACACGCCGGGCGGCTGTGATTGGCCGATAGCATATGGGGGGGAGAGGCCCTGATGGAGAAGCCGTCTGAAGGTTCAGGTGCCGTGGCGCCGTAGACGGTGTCCTTGTGTGTAAGAGGGAGAGAATGCGATGTGGCCTACCTCGCGTTCCGTAGAGGCCGGGTGACGTCACCCACGGGTGGGATTTGCTGCGGCGTTGAAGAGAGAGCTCAGCCCGGTCGGGCGATGGATGGAGGAGTGGCGGCTGCATTAGCAGCAGCGGGGCCAGCCGGGGGTAAGAGGCGGCGGTTCGGGTTTTCCTCGTGGCTGATCAGCTCCGCACCTGGCCCTTAGGGGTCTGCCTCGGGCGCAGGGGCTCGGGATGCCTTGCTGGATTACAGGGGCGGGGCTGGTGTAGGATCCGGAGCAGTGCCGGTGCGAGAGTGCCCGTCCAGGTGTCCTGCCTTCTATAGACTAGGCGGAGAGCCGCTCCTATTGTTTGCTTCTCAGATGTCGATTGCCTTTAGATAGGGAGGCTCCGTTTGCAAGATCTCTTTCTCTCTCTCTGTCCAGCGCCACATCTTGCGGTCGGGAGTCCCGTACACTGATCTAGGTGCTACGCGGCGAAGGAATTTATGCCGATCGAGCCTACTAGTTGACCCTGAGTTCCATTGGAAAGGGCGAAAGTGCCCCCCTCCCATTTTCCATGCCTCTGCTGAGCATCCTGTTTCCAGTGCACAGATGCGCCTGGGAGGGTGGTGGCTCCTTGTTCTTTGTCTCTAGCTTTTGGCCCTGTTACCGCTAGACTTTGCCTTCTCTGGGCACTAGTTTCTCATTCTCTGTGGTAAGGTTCCTTGACAGAAGAGAAAACGTAGTAGCGCTGAAGCCTGCATGGCAATGGTGCTGTCTAACTAGAAATGTATATTTAATGCCAGATCTGTAGAGGCTGTTTTAGAGCTTAGTTAAGGTAGAAGTGTGCTCTGCATATGCCTGTAGTGCTGTCTGTTTCAAACTGTTTTGCTCAGGTGATAGGGCTGAGCCTTGCTAAATCAGTTGTTCTTGTAGAGCTTGCATTGCCAAAAGTTTGGCTTTTGCATCCTTCTGCCTCTTTTTTTTTTGCTGGGTTCTGTACCCATTCCATCCATTTAGGGGCTAGTTATGGCCTTTTGTGGCTGTAGAAAGAGATCTGGTAAGCTGAAGAGCTTTATTGTTTTAAAGGGTTGTGATTTAATTGGGGGGGAGGGGGAAAGAACAGTACAACTTTAAGCACCCTTTGTCAGTTGTCATGTTGGGCTCACAAATGCTTGATTTGGGCATATTTTATGGAGAAGTTGCAATTAGATAATTCAGATATATTATACTAGTGAGATATGCGTTGAAGTCTGTTTAAATGTTCTTAAATGCATCTCTTGCTTGTTTACAGTTGACCTGCATACATGTAAAGCTGCTGCAGCGTTTGAATGTTAAGCTTCTAAATCTAACACTGTAATCCTACTCTATTCAAACTAGTTGGAGTTCTGCCACTGATTTCAGTAGGAGTCGGATTGCACTTTAAACTTCCTCCTTCCAGTTACAACTATCTGTGGAGAGCAGGCTGAGTTAATCTCATTTTAAAATCAACAAATGCTGGCCCTCCTTCTCCCTCCCTCAATCTCCAAGCCACTGTAGTTCTGTCCTTTGTGTGCATACCTGCTTTGACTCTTCCTTGCCACCCTGATCATGCAGGAATGTGTTTGTTGGTATGCCTGAAATGAACTCTTCTTCTCCTTCCGAGCAATGAGCATGTGGCTCCTCTGCTTGATGTGTTTCTTTTTGAGAACTTGTTAACTCATCAGATACGGTATCTGTACAAACTGTTGTGTTGAAATGGTTGCTTAGAGCATAAAAAACCTGGTGTGCCAAAAAAAAAAACCCTTTGGGTCCCCCCCCCCAAACGAGGGACGTAATCTGGGTTGCTAAGGTGGTGTATCAAGAGTTATAAAATGGTCATTGATGATGGACAGACTGGGTAAAAGAAATTCCTGCCATAGCTGATCCCTGTAGTGCAGAGCTACAAAGGACCCTTTGGGTTCTGTAGGGTGACAACCTCAATAGGCTTGGCTTACTGACAGTGCATCCTACTAAGTAATTGTTCAGTCCTCAGTAGAGTTGCGCCATCCTCAATCCACTAACTTCAGTGGGTTCTGAAAGGTATAATTCTGTACAGGATTGCACTGTCCTCTGCAAAGGGTATGGGGTCCAACTCCTCGCCATTTCAGTCACTGTGGAACGGATTTTTCTTTATGAAGTTGGGAAGTTTAAATGCTGGTACATTGGTTGGTTGGTTGTAGTGTTAAATGATGGTCTTTAATGGGTGATATTAAATACCTACCCATCATGTAGATTTATTTGTTTTGGCAAACTCTTGGTGTTGGAACTGCAGGAAGGGTGTTTTCCCAGTCTGAAACAAAGGTCTTGCTTGCTTACATGACATGGATTTGAAGCACCTGTAATGTATGTTTGACCTCTTGGAATGCATGTAGATATTGTGTTGCTACATCCCGGGTACCAAATCTCACTGACTGTGTTGCAGCACTCAGGCGCTGTCCAGACTTGGTTCAAAGGCTTCTTAAGGCTACATTTAAGAACATTGTGTGGGAGTCCTATCCAAAGCTTAAATGTAGAGTTGCAGGGCTGTTTTTAGTTCAGTAAGTTGCAGATCTCTAGCAGACATGCTTGAAAAACAGCTTTTCCAAGAACTTGTTCTCAGAGTAAGAGTACACCCTGTGATTATGTCCCTTATCGAATTTATAGTCTAGCTGTCTTATAAAACAGAAATTGTGGCTGGAAGGTGGGGAGAGATGTCCTGGATAGCTTGCCTGCTTCTTCTTAGGTGTTCTTGCGATGTGTAGCCACGGGGAATGTTGGGTCCATTCTTGGGTGTTCTCTTGCCTTTATAATCTTCTCCTTGAGCCAGGATTACAACCCAGGGAACCATGTACATAATCTAGAATAAGCCACAGAATCCTTCACAGTATGCAGGAGTTCCTCAGCTGATAAATCATGGCAGAGAAATATCCTTGAGGGTGGGAATCATGAAACATTTTGTCGAACGGGAAGGAGATGAGGCTTCTTAAGTATGTGAAGTTTGAAGCAGAGGTCCATCAGTGGCTATTAGCCATAAGGTATAGATAGGAACTCTCGGTCTGGGGCAAGTGATGCTCTGTATTTTTGGTGTTTGGGGGGCAACAGTGGGAGGGCTTCTAGTGTTCTGGTCCCACTGGTAGACCTCCTGAGGGCATCTGGTATTTTTGGCCACTGTGTGACAGAATGTTGGACTGGATGGGCTATTGGCCTGATCCAACATTGGCTTCTCTTATGTTCTTAAGGCAAGAAGGCGCTTATTTCGGCTGACTGCCTTCTGTAGGTATTTGCATCCAAGCTTTTGAGGAGTATTTTAGATAGTGCAGAAGTTCTTGGCTCAGATAACTAAAATGATGACAGGAGCTGTCTTGAGTGGAAAGACAATGTACTGTAACACAGATGCAACCTTATGTTTCTGCAAGGGGTTACCAGGGCCACTGGCCTCTTCCTGAGAGTTCAGAAGCCCCAAGTCTAAACAGATTGATGGCAATACAGCAAGTTTCTGTTTTCTGATCTGTTGCTGGCTCATGAAAACCTCCTGCTGGTAACAGAAAAGGAACTATACATCAGTGATACTCAGTGGCTTAGAAGCCACATGCTACCTATGGCTCTTCTGAGCACCATTCCTAATGCAGCACCCACCCTATGTTTCAGGAAAGTGGGCAAGGCCCAGGCTTAGTGGGAACTGTGGTTGGCAATTGGTTCCAACCTTGCCACCATAGAATGGTAAAGTTGTAAGGCACCCTCAGGTGCAGCCTCATGCTAGGAATGGAAGTAAGTGTGGCTCTTTTGGTTGATGGTAATTGTGAATGTGGCTCTCCAGAACCAACAACTGAGTATCGCTTGCTTTACGATTTCATACTAGAATGTGAACTGTTTCATATCTGCTCTTAGGAATCTTTACAACAATCTCTTAAGGAAGGACAGTGCTTGTTATTAGTTATTGGCGATTTTGGCAGCTGAGGCTGAGTGAGGGCAGCTTGCCAAAGGGAAGTTTGTGGTAAGGCAAGATTTGAACTGAGGCTTTTTACTTTATAGGTGAGTCTCTTAGCCCTGACCGTAGCTCTCAAAATAACAAGGTCTGAACTAGTAAGCCATGCTTTTCTGGGTGGAAATGGCTGGTATACTCTTTGCATTAGTTGTTGCAGGAATGAAGTGGGTGGAAGCAAGTAAGATGCCATCAAACCACCATGCGGGACCACTTACATCCTCTTGAGAGCCAGTTTGGTGTAGTGATTAAGAGCAGTGGAGTCTAATCTGGTGAACCGGGTTTGATTCCCCACTCCTCCACATGCAGGCAGCTGGGTGACCTTGGTTCAGTCACAGTTCTCTCAGAGCTGTTCTCTCAAGAGCAGTTCTCTCAGAGCTCTCTCAGCCCCACCTACCTCACAGGGTGTCTGTTGTGGGGAGAGGAAGGGGAAGGAGACTGTAAGCCTCTCTGAGATTCTGAGTGAAGGGTGGGGTATAAATCCAACTCTGTTCCTCCTCTGTAGTTTCTATGTATTTCACCTTGGGAACAGTGGGTTGGATTTCATGATCCACATCCATCAGTGTCTCCCTTGATGGATCTTCTACATTCCCCTCCCTTTAGAAGTCCTTTTAGAGCCTGCAGAATAACTTCTAGAGTTGTGGGATCCGATCACATGGACTTTGGTGGCTACAGTTTTTAACTCTCTTGATGGAAGAGGAAGAAAGGAGCAATTTTACCCCCTTCCCCTTGTTTACCATATCCTTTTGACCCGCGTGGCTGTTAGTCCATGCAGGTCCTGTGATGCCAAAAGTGAGGTTTCCCAACTGGGAGAAGGGAATGTGGGAAATACCTGTGATCCTTTCCTCTGCAGTGATCCAGCCTTCAAAATGGAGAAACCTTAGGATGCATTTTCTGTCCAATATCTGGCCCTTCCACCCGTGAGCTCAGGACAACAGATGTTTTGCCCCATCTACACAACAAACCTGTGAGATAGGCTGCCCTGAGAAAATGGCTGACTCAAAGTATACCCATGGTTGTGCTGGAATCTGTCACCTTAGTCGGACACTTTGATTTCCACACCATGCTGGCTCTGGCCACATTAATTTACCTATTTGTCTGTCTAATACTGTCTCGTGGATTTGTCTCACGTGCTGGCCCTGTGTGCCATTGAGAGCTTTTATTGGAAAGTGCATGGATTTGGGGGTGGGCAGTGGGATTTGACCTCTCCTTGAGCTAATGTGCCAGAGCAACTTGAACACAATCAACTCTGTTTCAGAGCTCTGCTTAGCCAAAGTGGTTGTAGGTGAGTCATTCTTTCTGCCTAGCCTTCTCCTCAGGGTGGTTGTGCAATGTTTAAGCCTAACTTTTTGGGGAAGGGTGAGGTGCCATTGCAACAAATATATAAATGTTAATTAACAACAGCCAGAGTGACAACAGCAACAAGCCCACTTCTAACTACCTCTTCCAGATAGGGAAAGTGCAATTTCTAAGTCTTGAGGCCCATAGTTTCAGCAGTTAACCTCTTGGCATGGAAGCTGAAGGTTAACATGGAAATGTCTGTGGAAGCCATAATGCACTGCCCTCCTCACTAGGTCCTTTCCAAGGTGTGTTTCCCACCATAATCTTGTGTACTCCCATCTGTAAAACTGGTGGAGCATTTATTCCTGAGAAAAAGGTTAAACAGATATCCAGTAATGGTGGGAAGGCTGCCATTCGGGAGTCCTTTTTCTGCAAAATTAAACTCTTTGTTTAATTTATCTCCCTTCTGGGAAATCTCATCGGTGACGGGGGTGTAATCCGTCCAGCACTGAGTCAGCACTGTGGGGCAAACGCCAGCGTGGCCTCCCTTGGCTGCTTCTGTTAAGTCCCAGAAAGTGCTGAACCTGTCTGTCCCCTGCCTTGTTCCGGTGCTATGATGGAGGGTGGCCAAGTGGGACTGGTTCATTTGGACAATGGAAGACAGAACACCACGAGACTTTGCTGAGCTTAGGGGTGGAATTTTCACTTTAATGAGTGTGTATGCTTGACTGGCCTTGGTAGTTGGCCAGAACTGATGGTTGCTGGAACATGGTGTTGGTGCTCTTTCGAACCCTGTCAGAGGAAGGACCCTGCCCTGTCCCTTGACATTATGCTGAACTTCACGCTTGGAACTTGCTGCATTCTGGCAGCTGCTGAAGCCCTAGCATGACTACTCAGACGAGTCCGAGGCCTTCTTTCATGCTGTGTGTGAAAAATAATGGTCATCAGTATTAGTGGATCAACAGATCAATGCTGCAGTTGTAATCGCAGGGGGTGGGGGAGGTTGCAGTTGCAAATGGAAGGGACCCCTCTTGCTGTTCTGAGGCTGCTGCTGAAGTGACAGATCTTTGCTCTTGTGCACAGTGGAAGAGGACTGGAGGTGCCTGGGATGTGGAGACAGCATTGCAGCTGGTCAGAGACTCTACAGGACTGTCAATGAAGCTTGGCATGTCACCTGCTTCCGGTAAGTAAAATCAGTGCTGTTGCCTTGCTCTTATCACATCTAGATTAGATAATGTGTGGCTGCCTTTGAAGAATCCTGATGCTTCAGTTAATTCAGGAAGCGGCCAAGTGCAGATGATAGGGGATCTTGTGGGTCCTAAAAGAACTATACTGTGCTGGTGCATGATGCAATCTTTTCTGCAATACATGGAGTAATGGTATGAGGGATGCCAGCCTCCAGGTGGGACTTGGGGATCCCCTGGAATTGCAGCCCATCTCCAGACTACAGAAATCAGTTCCCCCAGAGAAACTGGATGCTTTGGAGGGTGGGCTCTAAGGCATTGTTCCCCAATGAGGTCCCTGTCCTACCCAGGTTCCATCCTCACATCTCCAGGACTTTCCCAGCCTGGATCTGGCAACCTTACCCCCATCTCCCACCTGTAGCTAGGGGGGACTTGGCAACCTTAAATGGTATGCTGTAGAGGAACGCAGAAGTGCTTTCATACATTCATAATAGAGCTAGCAGCATGTCTGGATATTGAGTTGACTTTCATCACATTGAGAACACCAGACTTTTCAGGAGTTTATCCGTCATGGAATCGTGCACGGCCAAGCAGGTTTGCCACACACACCTTCTTTTCTCCCCACCATGGGTGAGGGATCAACTGATGCTCAGCTTCAGGGCAAGAATTCCCCTCTTCGCTGTGCAGGGCCTTATATACTCTGTTGGAGCTCCGCCTCTTTAATAGGGATTGTTGCCTGTTTTCTCTCTGTTTTACCCCAGTCCAGTCCTAAGGGTTGGAAGGTTCCTAGGTAATGTAGGCCTATTGCAAAATTTGCCCAAGGCCTTAGGCTTCCATAAAAACTTTCATTCTACACATGGAGTGACTAAAATCTCATCCTGTAAAGTATTAAAATCTTTTTAAAAAAAGTTTATTGGAGTTTTGAGTGCTCCCTACAATTTCCTGCTTTTCCATTGGGGGAAGGGTGCGTGTTCCCCCCAATATCCCCCCCCGATTTCACATCTGTAATCTGGGAAGACTTAGCAACTTCAAGGCTGTAGCACCTTCTCTGATCCTGTCATACTGTTATAGGAAGGTGGAAAAAGTCTCAAATTCCACGCCTCGTTGGCTTAAGCAAGGCTACTTGATTGTAAGATGGCAGCATCAAGTTTTGTGTGCGCTGATGTGTGCTGTAGATGATAACTTGACCTGGAAGTGCCAGCCAAAAAGATCACTGAATGCTTGTGTCCAGGAAGGTGTGCCCTGCATTTAAGAGCCTCCACCTGTATCCTTTGCTTCCCTTCTGGTCCTAAGTGCTGGGTGCGGGACAGCATGCAGTCTGTGTAGTTAACCACTGTACTAAAAGGTGCAATAGAGGAAACGCTCCCTTGCCCCACCCTGCATTGCTAGCTGGAGAGGGCCTAATGCTGATTCCTGTGTTCCTGCCTCCACTGCTGGCTTTATTGTTAGCGTCGAATGTTCCTGTGCCAAACTTTTAAGAGGCTGCTGCTGGTAGAAGGCCTTTTGGCAGCTGGTAACTGTGAGTTCTGGCAACTCTTGCGGAGGCTGTGGACAGGCTTCCTGTGGATATTGCTGGCTTCTTGGCCTGAAATGTAATTGCTCTAATGCATGATTGGCTGTTTTCCTATGCTTGAAGAATGGCTTGCTCAGAATTGGCCTAGCTCACCAATCACACTTTTCACAGCCATAGCGGATGTATGTGAGTCCTTCTGTCCAAGTCCTTCTCTTTCTCTTATGAAGTTTGGGCTGAGATTTTTCTTGAGTTTTCTGGCTTCTGTGTTTAGTTGGCTAGAGAAAGAGTGACATGGTAAAATACTATTTTTTAAAAATGCCTAATTAATATATTTGCTTTATTCTTAGTACTGGAAGCTTCCGTAAAAGTTCCATTTGACTAGAAAGGTGGGATAAAAATTCCCTAAATAAACCCGAATTGTATCATAACTGGGCCACCTTCTTGGAAGTGCTGCTACAGGCTCTTTACTGCTTCTAAGCAGCCATGGGTCTCTTGCTTAGTCTGTATAGCGAATGAGATTTCATGGTGTACATTCTGTATTTGGGACTTGAAGTAATCTTACTCGTTCCGCATGAAATCACTTGAAGCTGGCTGGCAAAGTGGGTGGGTTTATGGTATGGCCTTCCTAAACAGTGCTGATTTGCCATTCCTCAGGCTGTAGCAGCCATCACTTGAGAACAGTGAGAGCAAGAACTACTTGTTGGGCTTATGTGGCTCTTGGGTTGGCCTGGAGCTGGCGACATGGCAGTCTTACTTTGGTGCAGTGTCTGTGCGGCACTTTTCCTTATTTAATTTGCTACCCTAACCACGATGTTCAGAATGACATTTGAGCCCATAATTTGTTCTGTCAGGTAGGTTAGACTGAATGAAAGCAGTTTATCCAGGGTCGCACCATGAGCTTTAAAGCATTAACCAATTTGCTAGCCACTGCCCCACCTAGGTGCTCTTGAGGTCTGTTCCGGGGAGGTAGTTTAGAAATTTAAAGACTCATGGTTAGAATCCTTTTAATGTCTAAATGTGTGTGCAGATAATTTGACATCCATGTGTTCTTAGTCCCGAGCAGTTGCTTTTTGTGGAACACATAAGCTACTTGATTGAATTTCATTTTGATTTTATCTTGTTTGGCAAAGAACTGTGCCACCTTGGGGATTACTGGTATCTTGAAAAGATAAGGTGAGTGTTACTCATGTTGGCTTGTTCATTTGAGTATGTTTGACATAATTGGGTCCAGTAATTACGGGTTATTAAGGGATTTCTGCCTCATAAAGGCACTATGTACATCTGCAAATCCTGCCTGTTCTTATGCTGGGGTGTGCTGCCCCGGCACTGATCTGCTCTTACTTTGTGTGTCCTGAGCCAGTGGACTAGTGGGCAGCCCTTATCTGGAATGAAGGGTCCTTCTCCCATCTTTGCGCTTGTGTTGATTCTGGCTACCGTATGGCATGCTGTCCTGATCACATTCCAGGTGTGCCTTGTAGGAAGCAGGCTCTTGATCTCACCTGGGGTGTGCCTTCTAGGAAACATTTCAGAGTACCTGAGCCATAGACCATGGCTGAGGCATTTAAAGCTCAATGGGGCCAAGCGGAACCCTTTCCTTGAACTGAGTGTTCTTGCCCCCACAACACTGCTACGTTGATTAAGCTTTTCTCCTGTAGGAACACAGTATGAGGATGGAAAATTACATTACAGTGGCTGTGGGAAGAAAAGTCTGAGTGATGGAAGGTTCATCTCCCCCCAACCTGCCAACCCCGGCTGCTTGAGCAGCCTTGAGTTGAGGGCGATGGCCTTGCCCTCTTTCCTGGGACAAGGAGCAGGAGCCACATTGGAGAACGGTGCTCAGAGGAGTTACAGGTGGCTTCTGAGCCGGTTAATGAGTATCACTAGTCTTGTGGATGAAAGCTTATGCTAGTATAAATTTTTTTTTAAGATGCTCCAAGACTCCTGTTTGTATTTGCTGAAACAGACTAAACACTGCTTCTCTTCTGGAATTTGGTACATGTTCTTTGAGAGAAACTGAAGAACTGGATTCTGTTGCAGAGGTGATTACGTGGGGAAAAAACAGTAGAGGCCAAATAGAAAATGTGTGAAGGGACTCCTTTTAAGCAAAATGTTGTCCTCTTCCATGAGACGGTGCAGTGCTCAGTGGCTTGCGAAATGAGGCTTTTTTCCTTGCTTCTTAAACTATTTTCCACATAGGTTATTTAAAGGAATTCAGCGGTCCCAAAGCTTAATCATGGCTTATGGCCTCCTATGGAATTCCACTCCACTCAGCCCCCCCCCACCAGACTTTCAATTCAGAGATGAATTTCTGTGTGCTAAAAGGGCAGGCTTCATCCTTCTTTTGTAGTTCATGTGTTGCCTGAAGAATGTGGCTCCTGTATTCTGTCATCTGAGGAACTCACTAAGCTTCTGAAGCCTGCCCCACTGCATTTGCACCTTATGCACTGAGTAGCTCAGGGAGGGAGGAAAATAACCATTCCACCTTTGGCTTTACTCTCAACTGACAAAATAATAAATAAATAAATCTGACTCTGCATGCATTCAAACACAAAAGAGATGTTGCTCACTGCCTTCCATTTGTCTATATGTGTGAGCAATTGAGACCTTGTGTGATGGAGTGATTAGCATGCCAGACTATGATCTGGGAGCTCTGAGTTCAAATCTGCACTCTGCCGTAGATGGCTTTTGGCTAGCATCTCTTACAGAGTGTCTGTGAGGAAAAAACGGAGGAGCACAGAACAGTGTATGCTGCCCTGAGCTTCTTGGATATGAAGGACTGAGTAAAAATTTAAATAGTATGTGAAAAATCCCCAACCTAAAGGATCACAAAATGGCAAGGGAGGAAAGAAGCTGTTATGGAAGCTTGCTGTTACTTTCCTAGCCCTTAGTGCCTTCCAGGTAAGAGAATATTTTTAAACTTCAGGCTAAATTGGTAATGGAAGTGTTCTGAACAGGAGTTCTTGGGGCATCTACAAGATCGCTTACTCCTTTGCTGACACAAATTAAGCCACAGAAGGATCAGCTTCCCTGTGGCTTATTCAGAGATTCTGTTCATGCAGAACCACTGCAAGTTTTCTGCATGTGAGGTTAACTACAAGCAATCCTGAAACCTTAACAAAAACTCAGAGTTGAAACAGCGGGGAGCGTAAAGGTAACCTGGAGACAAGACATTGACGTCGTCTTCTCAAAAGCTGGAAAATGTAATTGTCTGGAGGTGGTCCAAAAACATTGTAGGCTCTATATGAAGCAGAGTAAATGGCTCTCGTGGCATTAGCTTTATCAGAATTGCTGTGTTTATTACCGGAAGCTGTTTTTATTTCCTTCAGTTACTGCAGTGCAAGAAAGCTGATCCTTAGTCCCTCCTTTCCAGAACTGACTTCAGAAGAAAAGAGATTTCCTGTGAAGAGGATGTTTCCTGAATCTGTACCTCTGCTTTGAGACAGAGCATACCAAATAAGATTAATTTGCGGTAGTTTCTCTGTCTGGGTTCCGTGTATTTCTCAAGCTTAGCTCCTTAGCAGCAGGTTTCTCTTGCCGAGCCATGCTCTTCTTAATTGCATCTGTGGATAAAGTCTTCAAAGATGCAAGTTTGAGTATTAGCTGAGTTCGTGTGACAGTGGTGGGATTTCTGTCTCCACCGTCAGCACTGAGGAAATGGCCTTCCTCCTCCTGTCAGTGATGTGAAGCGAATCTTCTGCCAGTTCTCTTCTCTTCTCCCCCCCCCCTTCATGGTATGGAACTAATAATCCAGAAGAGTCTGGGATGTGAGCACTCTTCCTAAGGAGCATTGCAGGAGATGTGAAAGAGAATGCATTCCTAGACGCAGACTCATCACACTTACTGCTGTTTCCAACGGAGCTGGATAAATTGTCAGGAGGAATTGCACCCTTTCCCTGAAACCGATGGGCTGCAGCAGGATTTATTACCGTTCTCTCTTGGCTTTTGCATTTTACAGCCAGTCTGTAAAAAACCAGCTAAGTGAACAATCCTGGCTTTTGCGAGATATTCTCCCCCCCCCGCCCCCGCATGTGTCTGTCCCCCCTCCCATGTGGCAGGGGTGCAGACAAGTAAGAGCAGCTTGTCATCACTTTCATATTTTCAGGGAAGAGGGGAAATGTCTTTATTGAGAGGAAAATATCTAAGGCCAAAAGTTCAGTGTCTGCACTTGAGTGGAAAAACTGGCTTCTGTGGAAAACCAGGGTCTCTTAAGCATGCCGAGAAATGTAGGCCTGCATACCCCATAGGCTCCAGAACTGAGTCTGTGGGTGTCCTCATGGTAGAGAGGGGTAATAGCAGCAACTGGCGGATATTTTAAGCAAATAAAAACCATGCCACTTTTTTTGTAAATATTTCTCTTCCAGTGACAACTAGGTCATGAGAACTGAAGATATGGGTTATTAGGCTGTCTGTGGGGGAGGGGGGAATTCTTCAAATGCATCAGAGGGGGACGTTCACCCCTGCTCCGTACATGTGCACTTCAAGAACAAGTTTTGCTGTTGGCCTACAGTTTCCATAAAGCTATAACCACCTGTGTTGCATGCCTCTGCTTTCCTCATTACCCTAAATGTTGAAACATATCTAGATAACATTTTTAATTAATTTTTAATTAAGACCAACCAAAATGGCAAGGAAGGGTGTACATCTGGCTGGCACTCCTCCCCCCCTCCCCCCTGCAAGGCGGTAGCAGAACTGGAACTTTGTTTGCCACCTGTTTTTTAAACTGCATTGCTACTATAGAATTAAGGAATTTTGCTATCGTGGAATTTTTAAACTGTAGGATATGGTTTTGATTTTGTTGTACACCTCCCTGAGCCCTTTTGGGGAACGGGCAGTATAAAAGCCGAATATAATAAATCTTTTGAATTCTCCAGAACTCTTCATCCCGCTACTTTTGTTTTTTTTCCACCCAGCCCGACGAAGGGCTCTGGAGAGCTCAAAAACTTGTGTGTTGTTCTGTATCATTTCGATTGCTCTTGATTCAAAGTATTGAGGTATGAGTTGGCTTGACTAGTGCAGCTACCTGTAACATATTTTACCTTAAATGGAAGCCTTTGTAGCGCACATCTGGAAACCTTCGTTGCTGCCACACATCCCTGCTGAAGCAGCTGCTTCACCTTGCCCTTCTGGTGCTTAGTAGTATAGGCAGATGCAGCCCTGGTTCACTAGACAGTCCTTCTCAACAAGACCTATTAAAATGATTGGGAACTGTGCAAGAGCCCGTTCTCATGGTAGTGAAGCTTTTGCAGGAGAGCTTCCTTACCGCTTGTGTTCCTGTGTTAATTAGCAGAGGGAAAGATTGCAGTCCAGGAAATCTCATGAGACAGGAAAGCTCTGTGAGAAGCACACCCAATAGGTCTTCCTCCTGAATGCTGTACTGAAATGTGTAGACAAGAGTAGAGTTCATGAAGAAGCTACTAGACTTCCCCGTTCAACCCGCTGGATGGGTTAATTGGTTGTTTGGGAGTGCTGTGCCACTCCACGTTCCTGTAGACCCTTTGCCATTGGAGCAGGTCTTATGCATGCACCCCTACATAGGCAGTGAAATTTTAAGTAAAGGACTTGTGCTGATGATGTTCCCAGATTCTGCATGTGGACCCAGGAATTGCAGTCCTTCACTCAGACTCTGTCCTGGTTGGGAGGTTATTTATTACCAGGTGTTCTACCTCAGATGAGGACTTGGCCTCCCTCCCCTTATTTTTAAGAGCAGAAGTTATATATGTTGCCACCTCTTGAGTGTGTTGCCCAAGGTGGCATGCAAATTTTTTTTAAAAAATCACCAGCCACCCCCTTGCTGCTGTTGGTGGTTGTCAGATTGAGCTGGCAGGTAGGCAATGCTGTACAGCAAGCCAGGAATTGTCTTTTTTTACTTGTCGCCTGTCAGACACCTGTGAAGGGGAGTGGGAAGGGGTGAAGAGCTGTCTAGCAGAAGCTGAAGGGGGCAGCAGTCCCTGGTGGATGTGTCCCCAGCTGACCAGATTATCAAGCACTGTTGACTTGATTCTGTATCCCCGGTTTATCGTCTTTATTTTAAAATAGAGACTTGTGCCTTCCAGCGTTTCCGTGGCTGTAGGCTCCACCCTTTGCACAACTGTTCTCCTCCCCAAACTGTTTTAACCACTGTCCCCCCTCCCTTCTGAAAAGAGCTCCTCCTCTCCTCCTCCCTTGGGGTGGAACCAGAGAGGGAGGCAGAAACCTGGCAGCAATCTGTCTTGCGTTCTCCTGTCAGCCTTTACCCAAATGTGTGATGGTCCTCCCACGAAGCTCGTGCTCATGAGGGGTGCTAAAGAGCAGCAACAGCGCAGCTATGAGAGCTGCGGGAAAGTCTCAAGATCGGCACACGGCTTGGGATATGGCAGTCCTACGCTTGACTTGCTTTGAGGCAGCTGAATTGAAGGGAGGTGAAGCAAGCCCTGGCTGTTGTCATGTCAGCTAAAGCAGTCAGACAGGTTTGCCGTTCGGCGGGTTGAGCCACTGCCTGGAGATGGGAAGCTACTTGTCCGCCCCAGCTTATTGCATTCCTAAGGATCCTTTTTGGTAAGAGATGCTTGGTCTTTGGGAGGTGTGCTCTGGCTTCTCCCAGTGTAAATGCCAGGTGGGGGGGGGTTAGCAGGTTTTGGGTGCAAAAGCCCTGATGCAGAGCATGGCTGGATCTTTGGAGCTGTTCTGCTGAAGCATTGGAGGATAGCCTCCAATCTACCTGGTGGAATGAGAAGATATGGGATATGCAGGCCATCCCAAGTCAGGCCACAATTGCATTTACCTGTTGCAAGGGTGTGTGCCAGGTTTTGTATCAAGGCAGATTTTTTCCAGGTTCACTTCCAAAATGTTTACTTGGTATCTTAGCTAGGTTTGGTAGTCTTGGGTTGGGAAATTCCTGGAGATTTGGGGGTGGAATCTAGGAAGGGAAGGGTTTGGGGCGGGGAAAGACTTCAGTGGGATAGAACGCCATAGAGTTCACCTTCCAAAGCAGCCATTTTACCCAGGGAAACTGATCTTTGTCACCTGAAGAGCTGTTGTAATTCCAGGAGATCTCTGCCTGGAGCTTGGCAACTCTAATTTAGCCCATGTGAGGCAGTGGACAGGGGGTGATGGATTTGTAGAGGGGAGACCCGGATTCAAACTCTATTTATGCCCCCATGAGCTCCTTGAAGGACCAAAGTGTAGTAAATCAGGGGTGCGTGTATGAGGTAGCAAGTGAGACCTACAAGGTACTATTAAAGAGGAGGTAGAACTTACTACATGTGGATACTTTGGAGTGCTTTGTGCAAAAAAACCCAGGTGTTAAGTAACTTGAAGACCACAGCAGAGGCGATGATTGCCAGAAGAAGGAATGTGTTAGCATCTCTCAGGCTTGTGCCTGGAGGTATGGGGCCAGATTGCCTCCTTAGATTTTCAAGACTTGAGAAGTCACTGGTATTCTAAATTGGTTAATGTATTCTGCCTAGAAGGACCCTTTTGCTTGATTTGCCTGCAGCAACAGTGTTTTGTTTAATATAAGAGTAATAATGGATTGTCATAAAATATTGTACTGCTTGGGCTATAAAAATTTATAGATAAACCCAGTCTGGAGGATTAATCAAAAGTTTCAAGCATGCTAGGGGGTCAGCGTTACATGGTGGTCCAGGTATCAGTTCTAGGAGTAAAAGGAACACCTATTCCTTTACCCAGTATGTGCTTGAAAATGAGAATAACTATATCTTAGTTTGTATATGCTGCAGAATTTATGACAGAACAGAATTCTGAGTAAAATAGTGGCATACAGCAGTGCTAATTGAATTCCCATATGGGGAGGGGGCTCTGGCCCATTGAATTCACGCGCAAAGTGCTTTTGCCATCTGTTTGTTTTCATAACAGTCCTGTGAGTGAGGATCCTATATCTTGATGGAAGAGCATTTAAAACTGAGGGGCTAGCCCAGTGGTACCTGGCAAGTGTGGCTGCCATATGGTTTGTACCCAGGTTCATATCCACCACCAACCAGACTCGGATATGAATGCAGTTAACAGTCAGATTGGTGAACTGTACAGTAGAGGTTGGATATCTCACTTGTTGCATGCCTCCTCAATTGTAGATGGGCATCACTTTTGTGGCACCTGTGTATAAACATACCTGATTCTGTTCTGCTACCGGCTCCAACATATTCTTAATCTAGATGTATTTGGGTTGCCCCAGCATCTCTGTCCACATAGTGCATATTGCAGTGGCTGTTTGCTAGGATTTTTTCTCTGCTAGGAAGCAAACTGCTTGAGGTGGCTAGGCAGTCTCTTTAGGGAAAAAAAAAACTATAAAAGAGATAAAAGCCTTGTCTTTGAAAAGTAGGCTTAAATGAAGTCCTCCCAGACAAAACTGCTGTATATTGGGTGTGTGTGGGTGTGTGGAAGTAATGGATTCTGAGAAGAGCTCCTCTGCTGTGCCAAGTTTTTGCCTACTGTCTGTTCACTGCTGACCTAGAAACGTCCTGACCATAAGGGGCAAAGGGGTGGATTCTGAGTCACATTGAGAGACGTAACACAGTGGTAGACACAGGTCCAGCCCAAGTCCTCCTGCGCAAGCTGTATGGAAATGAGTACAAACTGCATAGAAAGCACTGAGCTTTCTCGCTGTAGAAAGTAATTGTTCCACTTTAGGTGTTTAGCGTAACAGGAAAGATACTATCATTTATCACCAGAGGCCTCCGGTTGGGAGTGGCTCACACCCAACCCATTTGGCTCCTGTTCTCATTTGTGTTCTGTATAGAACCCTGTGGCACACCTACTGTTCTCTTACATTTTCTTGGCCTCTAGGCCCAGCTTTGCAAAGTACTTTTTTCTCTTCGCGCGCGCGCTCGCTCTCTCTCTCTCTCTCTCTCTCTCTCTCTCTCTCTCTCTCTCTCTCTCTCTCCCCGCATACTTAGGAAAGCACTTTGTGAAGAGGATTCTGGTACATGAAAGCTCAGCCTGCCACAACACATGCATTAAAGTGGTATGGACCTCTTGACACAGTGAGGATCTCCATGGCAGTTGAAGATTCTGTAGGATTAGTAATGTGGTCACAGAATCTGGAATGATTATGTGCACTCTGCATACAGACTAGTACCTTGGGGATGAGCTGCAATCCAGGTAGCTCTTGATTCCGATATCTTGAGCTGCGAATTTAGGGCTTGAGCAAGTTGTGATCTCTGCACTCTAACCCATACACATCTCTAATATGGTCTTTCTGAATGTGGAGGTTGTAAGGAGTATGAAACAAAAAAATGACCAGTGCTTTGAGCATTTCAGAAAAGGGTTGTATGAATTACTACATCCAGCAAGCTGCCTGGGTCAACACTGCACATCATCTCCATGTGCACTGCGTGTAAGAAAATGCTTTTCCGTGTTGCAGTTTTTGCCCCATTTGAAGCAATCAGTGTGAATAGTACTTCTGCAGGTTTGGGCAAGTTTCTGTTGGAAACTTGTCCTGCCCAGATTTGTTTAATGATGGAGCAAAGGACTAGCTGCTTAAACGTCTCAGTCCCTCTCACCTTTTCCCCAGTATGTGTTGCAGCCGCCGCCTTTTCTTCTTCAGTTCACCAGCTTGCCAGGGTCTGGGAGGTGTGACTCTATAGATAAGGCAATCAGGATAAGAGGTATATACAGGCCAATTATCCCAAGTCAGCATAAAGCAGCAGCGCTGCCTGAAATTCCATTGACTGAACTGGAGTTGTTTCAGAAGTTCCTGTTCTGTGACTGGTGCCCTTAGTGGGTTTGCTGTGCTTCAGAGTCTGCTAACCAGATGTTTTGTCCAGTTCTAGGAAAAGGGTAGTAAGAGACTTCATTGCCTTATCATTACTGGGTGCCCTCTTCTCCAGCTTCCCCCAGGTTTGCTACCTACAAAACAGCCTGCTGTGTAGAGCCGGTCCAAGGGTTTTTTCCCCTCATTCGACAGAGAAAAGTGAAAAGTCTAGGATGAACATTTTACTTAATGGACATTCAAAATTAATAATATTGAAATTAAGAGAGAAGCTTTTGAAAAGCCTCCTGCATTAAATCATGGCAATGTGGAAGAATAGAGTCAGTGATACAGAGAGTTCTAGAAGCCAGTCCATGCCAGCCTTCCCTTCAAATCAGTAGAGGAGGTGCCTCTTTGGTGCTTCTCAAAATCTGGCACCCTAGGCGGTCACCTAGGTTTGCCTAGTGGTCAGGCCAGCCCTGCTGCTGTGGTTACCAGCCATTTGCCTTTCAAAATAAGTGGCAGGTGGGTATAGACCCTATCCAGGGGGCACTCACAGTAATGCGCCCAGCAGTCCTTTAGGATGAAATTGAGGTGTCCAGGCCATGGAAGGAGCGGTCTTAAAACCTGCCTTTGAATCTCCAACAGGTGTTTTAGTTTCTTGTAGAACATGTGCAGTATTCTCTCACTGAAACTGTGGTGTCCTTGCTATAACAAATCCAAATATTTCTGAAGCATGTGGAGGTGTGTTGCCAAGTTATCTTGCTTTTTGTATCCCAATAGTGCCACTCTTTGAAGTAACGTTTTCAGGCTAGAAACTGAAGAAGAGAGTTGGTGCTGTGTGGCACCCTCTAGGCATGTACTTGCATGTGGCTGAGGTGGAGTGGAATCTTCTATACGCCAGCTCTCTCTTGTGAAAGATGAGCATGGCTTGTTGGCATGTGTATCAAAGCCCCGTGGTAACGGATAATCACTTCCAAGGCCTCCTGGTCTAGGAGAGGGCTGCTTTTATATAAGCTAGGCAATAGCTGAGCTGGTGCTGTGAGTCAAGGTTCTCCTCCAGTTTCTATCAAGAAAATAAACCAGTGTAAAATGATGGGAACAAGGCAACTGGGCATTCTTGGGCCTCTGTTTACGTGATCTAAAGTGAACATGTAAAAAAAATGTTACCTCGCATTTTGTTTTTTGATGTAGGGGTGGCCTTACAAGAAGGTTGCTGAGTGTTGGCAGAGTTTAAATATGCAAGGAAGTGGAGCACTGACTGCTTAGAGAAAAATAAGTAGGTTTATTAAAGAAGAACAAACTGTTATAGAATATGGAAGAGAGAGAACCGTAACGGTCTAGCCTAACTGCTATGACAGGAGCCGCAAGGAGGAGGAAGCTCTACAGGAGCAGGAAGTCTCTAGAAGCGCCAATCAGAAGGCAGCAAGGACATAATTTGAAATTGTGGGCAATTCCTAATCTAGGTATGCTAACTACCAGTCCTTCAGCTGTCCCCCTGTAGGGAGATCTTCAAATCTTCATAAGGCTGCACTGTAGACATTGTATATTCCAACACTGAGAAGGGTTGCTGTTTATTCATAGGAGAGTGATGGAAGCCACAGAATACATTTGGACCACATTAAAAATAAGACTTTTCCTCTTACCTTGTGAATAAATAGTGTGGAAGGTCACCTGTTCCCTCAAGGGGAGAACCCAGCTCCCATTTAATGGAAACATGAGGTCTGCTGGTGTATTGGATGCTGTTGAGGACAGAAATGACCCTGTTCCTGATAGGATGGATGTATAGTCCTGGGAAAGGGAGGGGTGTTCCTAAGGGGGCAGTGCTGAAGGAAGTAGCAGGTGAGACTGCAGTGGCAGCTTGGTGAAGGGTTGCTGGTGAGATTAGTCTGCCTTTAAGCATCATCAGAAATGGTTTATAAATACAGTTTGGGGGCATAAGAGCACAGTGTGGCATTTCAGTACTAAGTATATATATATATTTAAAACTAAGGAGGCATTTAATTCATTGGCATTTGTGGAGGTGGGGAATGAGAGGCCCAATGGTAGGGAGGCAGGAACTGTTAGGAGTAAGTGGCCTGGAAGGTTTAGAATTAAGATTCCCCCAAACTTCACCTTGGATTGAGAAGCTCTTCATTATGTGCCTTCAACTTTGTATTTACATCTTCTTGTCTTCATATTTTGCACTGTGACATCGTAAAGCTGCCTTCTTTGTAATGAGTTGCCTAAACTTGGGTTGAGGGTGGGAAATCTTCCTACTAAGGAAAGTATTTGCGTTCTAGAAGCAGTCTGGCAATGGAAACAAGAGACTGAGGCTCCTGGGGGAGGGGAAAAGCTCCTCCTACCAGCCCTGCAGGTGTTCTAGAACAAGGCTGGGGGGGGGTGTTCTGTGTGATGATGCTCTGGATGGGGTCGGTTGCCAGGCACACCCAGTTCTCGTGATGGCTGCCAGCACCTCGTCTTGGCTGCCAAACTTCCTTAGGGTATTGTGTGTAGGGAGTGTCAAAAAAGAGAAGCATGCCATCCAGGCTGGAGCATGTTACCAAGCACGAGTTGCAATTAAAAGCCTGAAGCAATAATGATGAAAGGGGAAGAGGCTGAGGAACCATTTGAAGGCCTAGTTTAGGCCTACTTCCTGAGGGTTAGTGGCATAATAAAGAGATCAGGAAGCCTAGTGTCTCTCGAAGATTTCCATATGGCACTTTTCCTTCCAGCATTTGGAAATGCTTTCTTGATGCTAATTTCTCATAAGGAGTGAAATCCGCTGCTGGTGTGGTCGGTTGTGGCCTTTGTACGCAGGCTTACCTGCCTCCTGTGTGACTGCGGTTAAACTTTCTAGTGTAGATGAGAAGACCTAGATGTTTTTTGAAGTCCGTTGTGCCGCTTGTGGTATGTGAAATCTTCTCCTATCTCCTTCCATTAATTGTGTCAATGACTGGTGTGGAAACCAATGATGTGCTGCAGCTGCTGAAGTGCTCTTTGGAAATGGAGAGCAGAACAGTGTAGAAGATGGTGAAGTCCCCCTTTGAGCTGTCTAGTTTACAAGAAGCACTGCAGATTGCCTGGATACTCCCGGATTCAGGTTCTAGCTCTGCTGTGGGCTGATGGTTCCACATCAGCTGACAAAGTGGGAGTCTGGACCACAAATGGTGTATAAGGGTAGAGCCCAGTTCATGCACCTGCCAGACTTCTGGCTGACTCTTATCCTTCAATAATTGCTTTCCAACCCTCTTTCCAATAGATCTTCAAGCATATCCTCAGCCTTTCCTCTTCCTTCAATCCACCTCTCCCTTAAGGAGACCGTTTAATTTGTTTCAGTTTGTATGCTGATCACACTTGGGAAATTTCCTCTTCTGTCTGTTTTTTGCCTTCTCAAATTCTTCTTGGCATAGAAAGAGAGAGGGAGAGGGGAAGCGACAAAAAATATTCTGAATGTACAAATTCACTGCCAAGTTTAAACTTACTTTCCATAACTGTGTTAATAAAATGTAGCTGGATAGCAAGCAGGATGTAATGTTGGAAAAGGTGTTTATGTGGGTGTCTACATTATTGTACTTTGTCTCCTAGCTGCTCGGAATGCCAGGACCTTCTCACAAACTGGTACTATGAAAAGGACGGGAAACTCTATTGCCATAAGGACTACTGGAGGAAGTTTGGAGAATCTTGTCACGGCTGCTCTTTGCTGATGACAGGACCTGTGATGGTAAGGCTCTAGAGTTCAGTTCCCTTTAAGGCACTACCAGTAACTATTGACGGAGGAAAGGTGGTTGAGCCAATACAAGGGTATGCATTGGTAGTGGTAGTGGTGGAGAGATTTGCATTAGTCCAGCTTTGAAGTGGGGGGATCCCCTTCCCTTGCTTACCTGTGAAGGTTGCATTGCCCTTGCATGCTCATTGGGGGCTGGGAGGGTGAGGTGTCTGCGAGTTCTGAACAGAACGCTGATAGCAATACACTGTAATATTTATGCAAAGTGCTTTCTTTAGAGAAAGGGCACTTTGCACAAGAATCCTCATCACCAAAGTCCACCTGTGTGTGTGCTACAGGTGTGTCATACAAGAAGCCAGGGAGATAACAGACTGCATGTCGGGTGTCTGCATCTGATGTCCTTATTGGGGCTTATATAATGCTTGGGAGAGATGTAACCAGCTGTAGAGTTAAGCTGTTCTGTGGCACTGAGAGGTATCAGGGAAGCAATGAGGAAAAAGGGCCCTCCCCTGCCACACTGAATTCAGCAGGTGTGTTTATAGTAGTGCCAGCTTTTCTCATTAGCATATTGTTGCACTAAGGGGTAAGACATGGGCTGAGAAATGATATGTGCACTTGATGGGGGGAAGCAAACAGCTGTTTGTGCACTAGTACCTGCGTGCAGGATTGGACTGAGGCAGAGAACAAAAATATGGCCTTCACAACAGAGGTCTGTGCTCTTGAATGTCTGTCTGTGCTTAGAACTAGTGGTCTTTCACTTTTTTACCATCAAGTCACATCTGACTTATGGCGACCCTGGAGGGTTTTCAAGGCAAGAGACGTTCAGAGGTGGTTTGCCATTGCCTGCCTCTGTGTTGTGACCCTGGTATTCCTTAGAGGTCTCCCATCAAATACTAGCCAGGGCAGAATCTGCTTTGCTCGTGGGATTGGGCTAGCCAGGGCTATCCTGGTCAGGGCTTTTGCTTAGAATGCTGCCAGGAACTGTCTGTCATTGCTGTCTTCCTCGTGTTTTCCTAACTGTGTGTGGCAGTTTGTCTCCTTGGTGTAAGGAAAGGATGAGCAATGAGGCAGCTCTTGCTTTCTAGTGTGGCCTGGAGGCAGAAAGTTTGTGTTATTTCTAGAGATGTAAAATTTCTGGAAGTTTTGAAGGCATGGGAAGACTTTTCTGCCTGCTTCTTGGGAAGAAAAACAATTTGAAAAAATTGAACTGCATGCAATACTTTCGTATCAATCCTATACTCATTTAACATAAAATGCTCAATTTATAACTCAACATATAAAATTGAGCTATTTGGCATATTTATGGAATTTTAAAAGTATTAATGTTTTTGTTTTCCTTAAGAAAAATAGCAAGCAGAGCCAGTACTTGGTAAACAGTTGCAAACTGCTGCACTGTAGGCTATCGAAGTGCATACATCTTAATTTTGGCCATTTGAGAGGCAGGAGGAAACAAAGTGGAAGACAGGAAGCAAATTTTTTAAACATAAAGTATGTTTAGGCAGAAATACACAGTCAAAATAGGTAGAATGTTCAGCATATTTGGATAGTAAGTTAAATGTGATGTTGTTGAAAACACTGAACTCTGATAATGTATTATCATTAAACCAATTATAGCATTTAAACAAACATATTACTGAAAATGTATATGTCTGTATTATACAAAGGAATTATCATTAGGTAATGTTGTAGATTGCCATGCCCAAGCATTTTCATACTACACTTTTTTTTTTTAGAAAATTCTTTACCTTTCATTTCACCCATTCCAAAATGGGGGACCAAAGTTTTTTTCCAGTGTTTCCCAACATTTCTGAATTTTTCTAGATTTTTTCATGCTATACATTTTGAAGGAGAAAAACCTTGCCTTAAGAAGCACTTTACTCATCCTAAAAGAGAAAATATTTTTTTAGTGGTCTCCCAAAATGTCCAATTCTTCCACTGGAAAATATGAGAATAAGTCCTCAGGAGAAAGAATTGGGGGAGGGGGACTTCTTTCTGCATTTTTCATCCCCCCCCCCTCACTTTTATATCTCTAGTTGCTTCACAAATGAACCCTCATGACAAGCTGCCCGGTCTTTCACAATAGGGCTTTCCAGTGACGGCAGCCCATACATATGCACATCTAATGGCATGTCAGCAATACAGAGCAATAATGTTGTGAATACATCTTAGCACTATGTCAACGTTTGTCATCTCTGTTGTACAACATGCAAATGCTTTTAAATTCTTTACCTAGAAGCAAGTGAAACTGTTAGCAAACGCCCCATACCATGTTTAAAACTTGTTAGAGTCCAATAGAATAAACCTCTAGGGGGTTAAAGATTAACTACAGGCTGCCAGTTGGCAGTTCTTCACTGCAAGTGTACTTCACATCAATGACTAGTTCATGATGCATTGCTTAGGGCTGCTTTCCAAGCCTCCTGGCAGGGGTTCTCAGTGTAGCACTACCCCAAATAAAGTACTGTAAAGTATTCCTTTGAGCCCCTTGAAGTATTTTCAAAGTACATAAAACCTTACAATAATACATTAAAAGTACCTTATCAACTGAGGAATGTCTGGTCATAGCCATCAAACTTGAGAGTTGGTTTTTTTCTGTCCCTAGCAGCCTGAAGGCCATCCTAAACAATGTCTTAATCACTCTTTTTAAAATATATATTACATTTTATTAAATCTTGGGGGGTATATAGGGGTAGGGAAAGGAAACAATGATAATAAGTCTACTGCATATACACCTTCTCCACTTATTTCACATTACAAAAGGGAAGACTGTGAAATTTTAAAAGTTCATAGAGGCTTCTTCAATGTCTTAATCACTCTTGAGGTGGTTGGCTAGGTCCACCTTCTTGCAAGGCCCATTGTCATGGCAGCAAGAGAATGTGCCGTAGGTCTTGGAGCATGGTTGGTATTTTGGAAGGTCGTTGGGCGGGTTGTATGCTGGTCCTTCTTGGCTAAAAGAAATTTGATTTTGGCAGAGATGCATCAGCTGAACCCTCAGGTGTGAATGGAGTGAAACATTCTTTAGGCAAGGGCATGTAGGGAAGAAGTGATGGGCTTAATGGGGTGATTGTTTCACTTGCAGCCCTCTGTGCTATTCCTTACTTCCTGATCTCCAATTGGACCAATTCTCTGCAGGTTGCTGGTGAATACAAGTACCACCCAGAATGCTTTGCCTGTATGAGTTGCAAGGTGATCATTGAAGATGGCGACACGTATGCTTTGGTGCAACACTCTGTTCTCTACTGGTAAGGTGGAGTGTCTAATGCTTGCTATTGGAATAGGCATGAGTAATGACGGGTGCTGTGTTTGGCCTGTGCCAGTCCTTCCTCCTTCTGTCTAATCTGCTGGCATTTGAATTCTTCGTGGGACCTGGCTGCCGTTTATATGTAGGGAAGGGACTGTGGCAAAAGACCTTGCTTATGTCCTTAGTTGATGTTCAGTGGTGCCGCCACGCTAGATCACTTCTGGGTCTGAGTCAACACAGGGCGTAGCTGATGAGGCACCACTCCTACTGGAATGCCTGCCTAAAAAGCTCCATTTTCACGGCCCTGCAGAGATCTGGGAGGGGGGAAATACAGAGTCTTGGTTGGGCTCCTCCAACTTTGAGGCCGGCCACTGAGGAACAATAATGTTGTCCACACATTTTTTTTCTGCATAAGCTAACAGCAGAGATGGAAGATGGTCACCGAAGTAACTTCTTCTGCTCTCTTGTTCAGTGGCAAATGTCATAACCAGATTGTGCTGACGCCGATGATAGAAAGGCTGTCCACGGAGTTGTTATGTGAACAGCTGCCCTACACGCTGACGCTCATCTCCATGCCGGCAGCCACTGATGGCAAGAGAGGGTTGTCGGTGGCTGTTGAAAGTGGCTGCTCGAACTACGCCACCAGTGTCCAAGTGCAAGAGTAAGTATGAACTCAACTAAAGGTTTGTAGGGCTGCTGGATGCCAGAGAGTGCTTTTGCTGAGAAATTTTGGGCAGCAGGAAGTTGCAGCATCTACTACTGAATCTATAAAACCCTATATATTGTTGTACTGTAACCTGAGCATTACAGTGGAAAGGTGGAAGATTCCAACTCTTGGATTTCTGGCTTTTATTACAGTAGCTGGTTGAGTTCCTGCTCAGTGTTTTTTGGAGACTGCGTTTCCATTCCTTGATGTTATGTCTAAAGCTCCAGTGTTTATGGGGCTGTTTTGTTTTCAGGGGTCGTAGTCGGGGCTGTGCACTGTGATCTGGTTGAAACATAAAGCTCTCCATGTCCTAGCTGTGTGTCTGAGAATCCCTTGTAGGATGTCATTCTTCTCCCATACCCTGTCCAGGCAGATCCCTCCTCCCTCTCTGGCTAGCATGAACCAAGGATATGATGCATCCTCATGAGCTTACCCAGAACCTGAAACAAGGGCTAAAAGTGGGTTTCACTCTCTGGTTTAAAGGCTGACAACAGTTACAGTGCAGGGGTGCACCAAAGTTAACAGTAACCGGGGAAGGGAGAATTGGAGTAGGGGGAGAAGTGTGGGAGCCTATGGGGTGCCGGCTGAGCAGCATTATATTTTGTTCTGAACCTTGTTGTTGCTCCCTTCTTGTTTATGATGCTCACTTTCCATCCCTACATGCTTATTGCTCTCCTGCATTCCATCCTTTCTACTGGTGGATTGTATATTAACTGCCTTGGTGGTCATATGCATGGTGGACAGCCAGTGTGATGTAGCGATTAGAGTATCAGGCTAGCATCTGGGAGGCCTGGGTTCAAATCCTTGCTCTGCCATGAAAGCTCGATGGGTGAGCTTGGGCCAGTCACTCTCTGGGTCTAACTGACTTCACCAGGTTGTTGTGAGGATGAAATGGAAGAGAGGAGGACAATGTAAGCTGCTTTGGGTCCCCAGTGAGGATAAAAGTGGGGTATAAATGAAGTTAATACATTGTGGTATACCAATATTTTAAATGAAACAACCTTTCTGCTTGCTAGTATCTTGGCATACCAGAAAACCATGGTAATTGCATCCTGCAAATGTGGCTTCTGGTCTTTTTGCTTTTTCTCCTGTCTCTGTGTTGCTTGCTGAAAAAACAGAACTATTCTTTTTTCTGATCATCCTCTTGCGTACATGGTCTTCTCTGTTTAGAGTCAATCGAATGCATATTAGTCCTGATGTCCAGAACGCTATTCATCCTGGAGACAGGATCTTAGAAATAAACGGAACCCCGATTCGCACACTACAAACAGAAGAGGTATGTGGGGGGGTTTTCTCCCATGAGATCCTGAAAGTGTCTCCATCTGACTTTCTCCTCTGGTCTTGGATCATTTTTTGTGGAATGGAACAGCTGGGATATTTGATCTGATTCTTGGGAAAACTTCATTTGTCTTGCTGAACTCAAAATCAGATTCTCGATGTTGTGAGCTGACTCTCAATATCACGTTGCCAGGTGCATCTGGGATAATGCTGACTTCCATCTCTTGTAGCCGGATTAATTTGAGTAAGATGTACAAGTAGAATGGAGGTCACTACAAATGTCTAAGAAATCTTATTGCTAAGCTTGTGTCAGCTAATGGTGATGGCTGTAATGATCTCTCCTCCTTGGCTCTGCAGTGATCAGGCATTTGATGTCAGGATACGTCTTGGGTCTTCTGGGGGACGGGAGCTTCTCCATGCCTCCCACCCCAACCACTGAATGCTTTCCTTAATCCTGACTTTGCTCTTCAGGTGGAGGACTTGATTCGCAAGACGAGCCAAACTCTTCAGCTCTTGATTGAGCATGACCCCGTCTCTCAGCGCTTGGGCAGACTGCGCCTGGACTCCCGGCTGCCCCCACGCATTAAAAAGCCCTCCTCTCCCTGTCCCATTTCCCCTCTGGATCTCAAGGAGAATCTGCAAGGAACGTTGCGCCGTCGCTCCCTCAGGTACTGAGTCACTGTTAAGCTTCCCAGCTTTCATTGCTCACTTCCAGATAGCTTTGGTTGTAAATGGTATGGTTTTTGGTGAACTTGTAACTCATCTGAAGCATGGTTGATTAGGTGAGGTGTCAAACAAGAACCTTTTCTCCTGCTTTTCTGAAGTCCGGCAGGAAGACCCTTGGATGAGGGGTAAAACCCCTGTTAGCTTCCAAGCTCCATTCAGAGGGCTGGTTCTTGCCTCATTTAGAGGGCAGGCATAACCTTAGGGAGCCATGTACCTAAAGCACTCTTGTTGTGTGAACCTGTGTGGCTGCATAGGTCCTCCCTTCAGGTTACTTTTGGCATAGCCCTCCATCAGTCAGGTGTGGGCCTCCTTGGCAAGGTGTCTATTTTTCTTCTATCATGGCTGTATTTTACAGAATGGGCTTCTAGATGAGGCCAGAAGGGCACTTTGGCATTTTCTGCAAGGCAGTCCTCTTTAGTAGGGCATTTTACAGATTGGTCAGTTCAAACTTTGCTGGGGACAAAGAGATCCTGGTGATCCCTGGTCCAAAGACTTAGCCTCGACCAGGGCCAGGGCTTTTTCTCCCTTGGCCCCCACCTGGTGGAACATGCTCCCTATTGAGATCAGGGCCCTGTGGGATCTTACTCAGTTCCACAGGGCCTGCAAGACGGAGCTGTTCCGCCAGGCTTTTGGCCAAGGTAGCGGGTGTCCACACATGGACCGCCCCCCCCCGAGGTTGCTGTCTCCCACCCACTGATAACCGGCCATACCTGTCTACATCAATGGGCTGGATTTTCCCTACAGCAAGCTGTGATTATGGATTTTATATGTTTATAATGTTTTAAATTTTATTGTATTTACTGAAATGTTGTAACCTGCCCTGAGCCCATTTACAGGATGGGCGGGGATATAAATGTGAAAAATAAATAATAAAATAAATACAACTGGGGGGAAAATCTGATATCGTCTGACTTTATGAGCTTGTCTTAAATGAAGGATAAGAAGAAAATTTTTAAAAACAAAACTGAAAACTGGGAGAAGGGAGTTGTGTGCACCTTGCATAAAGACAGTCAATCAGCCGGGGCAATCCTGGTCTCCTTTCCCCTCCCGCTCAGGTGCTAAGTGCTTCTTGACCTCACCACCAATCATGACTTTGTCTTGTACTTCAGGCGAAGCAACAGCATTTCTAAGTCGCCTGGCCCCAGCTCCCCAAAGGAGCCACTCATCCTCAGCCGTGACATCAGTCGTTCTGAATCCCTCCGCTCCACAACCAGCTGCTCCCAACAGATCTTCCGGCCTTGTGATCTGATCCATGGCGAGGTGTTGGGGAAAGGCTTCTTTGGCCAAGCTATCAAGGTGAGATAGTGGAGAAACTTGTACATACTGGAATACCAATTGGCTTTTGGGTAGCTGCATCCCAACAAAAGGTGGCCATTTTGCTTTCTCCAGAGCTAATTCTTGGTGCTCCTGAAGCCTCCTAATGGTGTTGCTTTGTTCACTCTTCCTTGTATTGTCCTTCAGATGGGTGATGCAGCTGGCATTGATTATCAGCTTTCATTTTGCTCTTCCTGTAGAACACTTTGCTTTCTGTATGTCAGTCCAGTTAAATGGTGTGGGTGAGAAGAAGAGCCTGCATGGCTATATTTAGTGCAGTGATGTGGATATTGAGTTCCATGTAAGATGGTGGTTTTTTTAAGCTGAAAATCTGCAGCTCATGGGAACTTGATTGGCAAGTGATCAGTATGTCTGCTTTCAGAGTTCCTGTTTTGAGTCCAAATCTGCTACTGGGGAAAATGTTGTTCTTGGTCTGCACTCTGTTTATTCAGAAGCGCACCATGATAAAATGAGATTCAGACTCTGTACTCTTGTAGCTGAGGAGAGTAGAGATGCTAAGGGAGTGAAAGGGAAGAGGCGGAGGCCAGAGGCCAGCTTGAGAAGGCCGGAATGGAGAGGCAAGTTTGTAACCCTTTTGAGGGCAAGACTGATCTTTTCCTTTGCTGGAAGGAAGGAGTTGTAGCTACATTGGTCCTCTGTCCAGTGCCTGGGCCAGATTGCATTTTTTATTTGTTTTTATAGGTGCAGGATAACTCATATGAAAGAACTGTAGTTTTTTAAATTCCCCCTCTTCTCCCTTGCACTTGTTTGTCCTCTGGGAGGGGGGGAGGAGAACACCTCCCAGAGCAGCCATTTTGTGGTTGCCCCCATCACCCTGTGTCAGAATTCCAAAGGTGCCCACAGGCTTTAAAAGGTTGGGGGGCCCTGCTCTAGAGAATAGTTGTGGCTCCTGCATACTGAACAGCCTGTTTTCTGGAATGATAGAAACTGCAGGTCGGGTGACAAGTCTGCTTTTCGAATGCAAAGTGGCAAACTTGAATTTTGCCAGCCGGAATTCACCAGCCCCCTCTCCCCACCAATCTTCTGCTTTTCATACTTTGACTGTTGCTTTAAGGAGAAGACTGGGGAAGGTCCACTGCTTCCTCTTGCTGTGACCTAATAAATGGGGACTGGCCTGACTGTGGCTGTGTTCTGGCTTCAGGCGCCTTTCTTTACTAACAAGCTTGTTTCTTCCTCTTCTCTGGGTAGGCAAATAACAGGCCCAGGTAAGCTGGATCTTCTTCTTCTCTCTCTGTCTGCAGCATGCCTAGTCTTGTGCATTCTGGTTGGGTTTACAGTCCATTGACAAACTGTGATCTCATGCTTGTGGATGCCCTGCTATGAAATCCCTGGGCCAAGTGTGTAAAAAAGACAAAAGTGAGAACTGGAGGTGTGCGTGATAATGTGTGATGGTTTTAAACTGCTCTCATGCTGAATTCTGACAGCCTGGTGGGCAATTCTCCCCCCCACTCCCTCCTCACTTCCAACCATTGCCCAAAGCCAAATGAAACCCAATTGCCCATTAATCTGAAGTGGCCTAGTGACAAAAGAGGCTGAACTGTGAACCAAGGAATCTAGGTTGGCTTATTACATTTTTAATTTTTCCCTTCCACCAGTGAGCATAGAACATCTGTGGTTCTTCCTCTCCCACCCACCCCTCTCACACAATCAAGGTTTTATCACAGCAAACCTGTGAGGTAGGTTAGACCGAGAGAGGACCGACTCAGAGTTGCTCAGTGAGCTTCATGGGGCAGGGTGGGGCATTGACCCCAGTCTCCCTAGTTCATCTCCAGCACTCTAACCACTATGTCATCTGGCTTCAACCCTCACCTCTACTGCAAGCCACTTAGATGGCTTCAGACAAGCCTCCCCTGGCAATAGCCAAATAATATGCAGTGGCATAATGTGAGCAAGGGGCTTTGGAGAACCCAGAGTGCGATCTAAGTACCATCATGTCTCCTCCTAATAGTAAAATGGCCGACAGAAGTTGTGCAACTCATAGAAAAGCTGGGAGTTTCTGTATGTTTGGGAACTCTCCAGGTAGGTGGCAAAATACAAGTCGGTATATGGAGAAAGAAGAGACCCCCCCCTCCCCAAAAAACAACACCTGTGTAGTACGCTGGGCATGTCCAGGAACCATAGAATCTGAGACCAATGATACCAATTGGGAATTGTTTTAAGAAAGAAGGGAGTGAAAACTAGCTTGTACAAGCTATTCAGATAGACTCCCAGGGGAGTTTTCTGCATATTAGGGGAAGCCCACATATGCAGATTTTTTTGCCCTTAGGCCCACATTTTTTTACCCAAACAGTGATGAGGATTTCACATACCCCAGTCCCTGTCCTCAGTAAGCATTTTGCCTGCAGGGCAAAAAGGAGAGAAGGAAGAATTCCCTGCAGTGCTGACAAAGGGAGATGAACACCCACCTTCTCCCACCCTGCTTTTAAGAAAATCAAAATGGGTTGGAGCTTGAGACTCTAGTCTAGATCTTTGTAAGACTAGATCCCAACAAAAGCATTGTGTGATTCCTCTCATAGCCCATAGCTCAAGAATTTCCAAGCATGTTCTCCCCACACCCTTTTGAAAAGCTCTGGGGCAGTTATCTTCCCATGAATTTATTGGGGTTGCGTGAATAGACTTAGGAAGTGTGCTGCTCTCCTTTTTTGAAAGCAAAATTGTGGCACCCATTTCCCATGTACATATTATCGTTGTGCATTTTTTGTGATGGAACACCTTGGCTGTGCGCCCTACTCCCTTGACTGAAACGAAAGCTAAGTGCATGTAAGTGGGACTGAATGCATGTCCTTCCCATTTATCCCTGCATCTGCTTCTCTACCCTTCAGCTCTCTTATGTCAGATCTGTGACTGTAAGCTTCTCAGGGTGGGAACCGGTATTGTATTCTTTGCAACTCTCTCTGCATTGATAGTAGAAGATCTTCACCGAAAGTGAGGTGCTGTGAGTGTGGAGCCCCCCCCCCCATTTTGCAGAACTCTCTCTGGGTACTCTGATATGCAAAGGTGCTGTTATATTCCATTACTAGTATAGCCAGGGTGAGCTTCCATTGAAGGTGCTTCCAATGACTCTGCAAAACACCAGGGCTGGATTTTGAGGGGAGCAGCCCCAGTTCAAGAACCTCTTGTCCTTGAACTATTCTTGTATGATCCAGGGATGGAGCTCTTAAGGGTATCCTTGGCTGCTTGTAACAGTTCTTGTGGGATGCTATTGTATTTCCCTTAAGAGTGTGGGGTTTTTGCATGTTTAAAATACAAAATAAAATTACTGAGGGTTTTAATGCCATCCTTCTGTGGAAATCTAAGTTATAGTGTTGAAAAGAATTCTTTGGCTTGTTCTCACACTTAAGCCCCTTTCACACACCTGTAGCTCCCTTGCTGGCAAGGAAGAACCACAATGGGGTAGGAAAGACCTGTAAAGCCAGTCCCATCCACACAGTCCTGGTATTCATGAGTATGTCACAGCCACATGGGAGTGTGCATGCCCACACGATTTGGGGGTGGGGGGCTTCAACTCTGGGGATGGAGAGGTACGTTTCCAGGTCTTGTGCAAACTGCACGAATGCAAACTTATTCCTTGAGTCGTGCAAGCCACAGGTTGGCATTCTGGTGTGCCTGCATTCATGAGCGACACTTCTTTGGGTTTTGTGGGCTGAGCCATGATGAGCTGTTGCGTGTACGTGGCAAAATGTGCATGCTGGTTTCCGCACTGTTGAAGGCTTAGCATTCCTTCTTGTGTCCATTTGTCATAATGGCTTTTCATTTCAAGTCTCTGAAGACCTTGATTATATCATTGGGGTAGCCAGTTGTCAAGGGCGGGTGGGCTGGCAGCCTGGAATTAGCAGACCCAAAAAAGAGTGAAGCCAGCCTTAGGTGTGGTTTTTAAAACCTCTGCAGAATCCCATCCTGGGCTGCATCTCTCAGTTTGGGCAATATTTGTAATTTTCCTGCATCTCTTTCTTCAATAGAGAGTAGGTGTAGCACACTAGACGAGCATGAGCTATGAAGCCACTTCAGATCTTGCCTCTGCTGTGAACTGCACAGAGTGGTCTTGGGCAAGCTTTGCACCTTTGCTCAGCAGCACCCTCTCTGCAATGTGTGGCATAATACTACTGACCTCCCTCCACAGTGTTCGGACTGAAGCCTTGGAGCCCTGTAAGGATCTATACGAGTGCTGTGTATTGCAAAAGCAAGTCTTATAGCGCCTTAAATGTTATTTTTACTATTGGTTCTAATTCAGGTGACTCACAAAGCAACAGGCCAAGTGATGGTGATGAAGGAGCTGATCCGCTGTGATGAGGAGACGCAAAAGACCTTCTTGACGGAGGTAGGCACAACCCATGGCAGAAGCGTAGGCTGCCTCTGGCACTCCCATGGCAATTTTTGTCCAGAGTGAGATGCACGCGTCCTAAGAAATGATTTCCTGTTGAAGTTCACTGAAAGAGGATGCAAGGCTGTTGAGGTGTCCGGGGTACACTCGGAGTTAGGTTAGCAAGCCTGGGTTTGGGTTCTTGTCTGGACTTGTGCAGCCTTACTTGAATGCTGTGGCGCTTGGCATTTCCCCTCACATCTGAAGCAGGGCAGAGTCGTAAATATGTCAGTGTGTGTCTACTTTCAGAGGCCAGAATCCATACCAACCTCTCCCTGGTGTGATCTGGGGTTGTTGTATGTCTTCTCAGGTGAAGGTGATGCGCAGCTTAGACCACCCCAATGTGCTGAAATTCATTGGTGTGTTATACAAGGACAAGAAACTGAATCTTCTGACTGAGTACATCGAAGGAGGGACCCTGAAGGACTTTCTCCGCAATGTGGTGAGTCAAGCTTGCAAAGAACTGAAAAGGCAGCTGAAGTGGGGCGAGGCAGTCTTGGGGTGGCTGGATGGCTTTTGGAGAAAAAGGCAGGCAAGCAGTGCCAGTTAGCTGGCTATTAAAGCATTTATTTTATAAAGGATTTAGGTTTTTTAAAACAACCCAGCAAAATGAGTGGTGGGGGGATATTATAGGGTGGCACATCTCCTGTGAGCTGAACTTTTAGCAGCTGTCTGCCAATAACTGATAAGCTGTTATGCTTCTTTGTGTTCTTTCTGCCATCAAGTCACAGCTGGCTTATGGTGACCCCGTAAGGTTTTCAAGGCAAGAGTCATTCAGAGGTGGTTTGCCATTGCCTGCCTCTGCATCTCGATCCTGGTATTTCTTAGAAGTCTCCCATCCAAATACTGGCCAGGGCTTCTTTAGGTAGTCACATTTTTACTTATGTCTGCAAAAAGGAAGTTATTGGTCTTTTATTTTGTAGGATCCAATGCCCTGGGAGCAGAAGGTCAGCTTTGCCAAAGGAATCGCCTCGGGAATGGTGAGTCGCCTCTCCCAGATTATCCACTGTAAACCTGATTAGATTTGCAGCCTGCTCCACCTTGGAGGCCTGGGAGATGCAAGGCAGCATGTGAGACTTAAGCTGTCTCTCCTCCCTAAAATTTAATGTAATAACTGCGTTTTGTGATATTCCAGTAGCCACCCTACTGGCTCAGGAAGACCTGGGCTAGGGAACAATTTCTGGCATGAATACTTGCTGCTCAGGCTGCCTCTTAAGTTATGTGCTGCACCAGAGCATTTCCACAAGCCACAATTGCCATGAAATGGTAGAATGGCAAGAATTGTACTGGGGTGTTGCTGTGCTGGAGATGAGCGGGTGTTGCCTTCCTGGATCCCACATAGTGGGTGCAGTAGTCTTCCTGTTCAGGAAGACAAAGTATTCACCTGAGTCTTTTTGGTCAGCTCCCTCCCAGGAATCAGGGAGCCATTACCTGTCCTTTGCACACAGGGAGCTTTTCACTTGTCTCCAGGACTTCATTCTCAGCCACCTATTCACCTATGAGGATGGCAGGGGAAGAGCCATAAAGGCTCTATAGTTGGAGGAACTTGGCCCATAGGGAGCTTGCAAAGCAGACAGGTCTCACTTGACATCTTGGTACGTTCTAAATGCATCCGTTCCTGCCTCTCTCTTTCTGCAGGCTTATCTGCATTCGATGCGCATCATTCACCGAGACCTGAATTCTCATAACTGCCTGATCAAACTGGTGAGTCCCTGCTGCTGCTGCCTGTGTCCTTTTTCCAATTAGTTGTTGCCTTTTTACCCAAAACTGCTTCTTGAATGTCAGGAAGTGTATACTCTCTTTAGTCTGCAATCAGCAGAACCCTTACCTGAGAGTAAGCCAGTTGAACATGATGAGATTGATTTCCACGTAAACACGCATAAGGATTGGGCTGCAAAGGTTATGACTGTAGGTGCTTTATTTGGGTTCCCCTAATTAGTCTCTCCTGAGAGGTCTGGCTGATCTGCCTGCCCTCTGATTCATCTCATCATTCATCCTCTTCCCATAGCTCAGTGCTGTCATCTCGGATGAATGCACAAGGGAAATGTCCAGGGAAATCTCTCTCTTTGAATACCCGACCAGCCTAGCAGCAGTTGTTGTCTAGCAAACGAATCAAACAGGAAAGTTCAAAATACGCCATAATTTTCTCTGGTAAGAATGAATGTAGGAAAATGCTGCAGATAAGCATTCCTGGTCACCTGCTTACCGGTCAGTTGGGATGTATCAGAGGTTACCCAGAATCAGTGCTTGAGAGGATACATTGTCATGTTTATCTTACCTGCAGTTTGTAGACTCTGAAAACATCTGTGACTTGGTGGAACCAGCCAACCTTCCCACCTTTGAAGAGGCAGGTTTCCTGCCATCACAGTTTCTAGGCTGTTTGGAAGTGGAGGAGAATCTTCAGGGATAGAGCACAGGCTCTGCACACCCAAGCCTCTGAGTTCATATCCTTGGTGTTTTCCTGCTGGGGAAGAAAAGAAGGATCCTGGGTAGAGAATCCCCCTCTCTCAGACACTGGAGAGTTGCTACCAGTCATAGTCTGGATAGAGGGCCTGTTGGCCTGGTTTAGTGTAAGGCAGTTGAACATACTGCAGTGAAGGTGTTTTAGTAGTACAGAGGAATGCATGCTGTTCACATCCTGGGTTTCTTTAAGCCTAGTATTAGTGGTGCCGTGTGGCCCTGAAGTAATCTGTTCCGCCCCCCCAGCTCCCCCCACTAAGTCTCCCCTCTCTGGCAGCCTATGGGACTCATTGATTGTTCTCTCATCTTGAAGGCACTTCACAATTAACTCGGGTTAGTTATGGTGTAGTGGTTACAGCTAGACTAGTGCTAGGAAGACAAGTTCTTATCCTGAATCTCCTGGAGTGACCTTGGGCCAGTTGCTGTCTCTCAGCCTAACCCTCCTCAGAGCTGTGATGATAAAACAGGAGGAGGGGATTTATGTTTGCTACCCTGAACTTTTTAAAGGAACAGGAGAGTGAAAATAATTGTTTTAAAAAACCACATGCTTATGACACTGGGGAAACTGGAGGAGGGGGCGTGAAAGATCATGTCTGAGGAGAGTCGGGATAACTTCTGATGCTCTTTTCTGGCTCCAGGACAAAACTGTTGTGGTTGCTGACTTTGGCCTCTCCAGGCTGATTGTGGAAGAGAAGAAGAAGCCAATCCTGGAAAAGCCATCCGCCAAGAAACGAACTTTGCGCAAGAGTGACCGGAAAAAGCGCTACACTGTTGTCGGGAACCCCTACTGGATGGCACCAGAGATGTTGAATGGTAAGGGGGTCTGGTCTGTAGCATGTGCCATTGCTGGATGTTTCTACATGGCTGCCTGGAGCTTCAGACCTCCAGAT
This sequence comes from Gekko gecko, assembly GCA_029375565.1. Lineage (NCBI taxonomy): Eukaryota > Metazoa > Chordata > Lepidosauria > Squamata > Gekkonidae > Gekko > Gekko gecko. Next base: position 49,032,590 of record JAPDNY010000012.1, on the reverse strand, counting down.
ACTCTAGTACACCTCTGCTTTATATAGCAGCTTGCTGGTTTGTTTCAGCTCCCGACGACTTTAGTAACTGTTAACAAACAAAAAATAGGTGTGAGCTGCACAGTAATTAGAAACTGTGCAAAACAACAAACCATGCAAAATAATATGCAAATCAGCATGAATTAAATGTTCAATATTTTTATGTTTAATATTTTTATTTATAATATTTGTATATCACATGTGCCAATTATTAAATACATGTATAATAATCTGAATTAACAATAAACGCAAACAATAATAAGTGCAAAACAAAGTAGTTGTAGCAAGTCTTTTTACAAATAGAACAGAGTTCTCCAGTTCACTGGCAACTTCAAAGAAAGATACTGAAGAATGAATGAATGTAACCAATCTGTTTTACATTTCTATAGATGTAAACCTAGTGGGCTCCATAATAAACATACCAAAGCAATCATTCCACAAGACCAATCTGTTTTACATTTCCATAGGTGTAATCCTGGTGGGCTCTGTAATCAACATATTAAGGCAATCACTTCGATGTTTCTTGTAGAAAACCACAAGACTACGCATGAGCCAGCTACTCAATCCATGTTTCACCCAAGCTTCTTCAAAATCAGGAATACTTACAGAACAAGGAGGCCCTTATCAGTATTTTAAATTTTCTTTCAAAAAGTGCTAATGCATCAATAGTTTTACAGACTACTCCAAATTATTACAGCAACAGTTAAGGCTGTTAACTCACCTTGTGTTGCATGCAGAAGGTCCTGTTTTTAGTACCTAGCATCTGCAGCTGAATAATCTCTGATGGCTGCTTTGGAAAGATCTTTTTCTGTGTAAGACCCTGGTGTCCGGCTGCAGGTCGAGTAGAAAACATGTGGCGAGACAGACCAATAGCTTGAGATAATAGAAGGCTTCAGATGTGTAAAGAGACCGCCTGGTACAATGGGAGACTGATGTTCAGAACTCCCCTCCACTCTGGGTGCCTTTGGGCAAATGGCAACCCTAATCTCTATACTCCAGGCAGAAATGAGGAAGGAGAACCACGTACACTACCCTGAACTCCTTGAAGGGGGATAAAAATGTACCAAGATAGATAAAGTGGCACAAGTACTCTGAAGAACTGGGGGTGGTGGCAGTATCAAGTTAAGGTCCACATGGTCCAGTATCTTTTCCAAGGATCTCAACAGCTAGTAGACCCTAGATCTTGGCATATGATTCACTGTCAGATCACAGCCAACCTATAACAGTCAACCAGATATATCTGGAAACTCAAAGTTAGGGCCATGTTCTGTATCCTCAGTGTCTGGCCTTCAGCAATATACTGTCTGTGTGTTCATGGAGTTTTCATTTGACTGTTGTTGCTAGTCACTGTGATCCTCTCCTCAGTGAATCTGCCTATACGAAGGTCCCCTGTTTGGCTGTAAAGCCTTGGGCAAGTCAATACCTCTTCACCTTATCTAGTTGAGAGAGTTGTATAATTGTTGTGAGAGTAAAATGAGGGAGGGGAGAAACTTCTGTCCTGTTCCTGAGCTACATGGAGGAAAGGTAGAATGCCAGTAACATATATATTTTTAAATTATGTGCCATGAAAGGGCCTCAGCCTTCTTGTGTGTTCTCCTCCCCAGCCACTGTTCCAACCTCTTATCTTTCTGATACAGCCTAGGGGAATGTTCATCCTGTGCTCAGCTGCTCCCACATCCATGTGGCTTGGTTCTTCTGTGGTGTTGCTACATTATTTGCCTCAATTTTAATTACTCTTTTATATATTTATACAGGGCAGAGCTATGATGAGACAGTGGATATCTTTTCTTTTGGCATTGTACTCTGTGAGGTAAGTCCTAGCTATAGTGGAACTAACAGAATATCGAATCTCCAGGAAGGGTGGGGAGCACAGTACACTCCAAGAGAACAGCCTTTTCAACATTACCTCTATTAGTCTAGTTTAATTTGGCCCCTTAACTAGGACAAATGGTTCCCGGCCTAGGAGAGAGGCAGATGCCTCTGGAGGCTTAAATTGGGATTATTATCAGAATGGTTAGGACACTGAACTCCAGCATTCTGGACTTTCTCAGCAAGAGGTTCTACATAAGTGATGACCCTAGGCAGGGCTTTTTTTGTAGAAAAAGCCCAGCAGGAACTTATTAGCGTAATAGGCCACACCCAACAGCAAAAACTCATTAGCATATTAGGCCACACCTCTGACAGTGCAGCTCCCTCCCAGGATCGGCTTCCCCAGGTGCCCCACAACTTGCAAGGTGCCCGGGGAACCCGGGGTGGGGGAGGCTGTCAGCATGGCCAACTCGGAAGCCAGCCGGAACTCCGTTCCTGTGAGTTCCTGCCAAAAAATAACCCTGAGGTGATACCACAGATCCCCATGGGCCTGCACAACATAAATCCTGTGTGCCAGTGTGATGTAGTGGTCAGGGTGTTGGATTAGGGCCTGGGAGACCCAGGTTCAAATTCCTTGTCTGCGATGGAAGCTTGCTCGGTAGCCTTGGACTAGTCACACCCTTTTGGCCTCACCTACTTCTCAGGTGGTTGTGATGATAAAATGGAGGAGATGAGAATGGTATAAGCCACTTTGGGTCCCCTCAGGGAGAAAGGTAGTATATGAATGAAGTACCGTAAAAATAAAATAAAATCCCAAGGGTTCAGAAACCCCAGTTACGGCCTTCTAACCACAATTAGATAACAAAGAATTATGGCATTCTATGGCTCTCATAAGAACATAAGAGAAGCCAATGTTGGATCAGGCCAATGGCCCATTCAGTCCAACACTCTGTCACACAGCCAATAATACCAGGTGCCATTAGGAGGTCCACCAGTGGAGCCAGGGCACTAGAAGCCCTCCCACTGTTGCCCCCCCGAGCACCAAGAATACAGTGCATCACTTGCCCAGACTGAGAGTTCCTATCTGTACCTTGTGGCTAATAGCCACTGATGGACCTTCCCTAATAACATTCTCCAAGTGCTATAACAGAATCTAATGGTCCACCATGGTTGCTAATAGATCAAGCAGTATCAGAGGACCCATACATCTTATCTACTGACAGGTGGCTATTATCCACCGCAGCAGTCAAAACCATCTCTGCATCATAGTTTACCCTTTAAATCTGGTTTCAGGCTTAATGGCAGATGTGCCATCTGATCACCTTCAGCTGCTCTGCTGTTACCATTTTAGGCCCCCTCTCAAGGAAGGGCAAGATTGTAACTGACTGATCATTCCTATGACCCTGGTGAACTGTGCTGCTACCAGTGATGAAGCAGAAACTTCATTGTTCAGCCTGACAGATTAAGAACATAAGGTTCGGGGACAGTCTCTTGAGGTCTTGCTTAGTTCTGTATATTCAGGCAGAGATTTCTGACTCTCTATTTCCAACGCACCCCATCCCAAAAGAAGCCAGGCTACTTATTGTGCTTCTCACATACCTTTTGCTAGACCACTCTTCGCATTGTCACATTGGCTGCTACATAAAGGGTACTAGTCTTTACCTTTGAAAGCCCTTCACAGACTGGGACACATGTGTGTGAAGGACTGGTTCTTGCAGCTTGTACCCATGCAGACTTCATCAGCATCTCCATTCTGTTTCTTCCTGTAGGTTGGTTAAAACTGTCACCACACAGTTTCATGCTTTTCTCAGCAGTAGCCCTCACATTGCAGAATAGGCTTCCTGAATATGTCAGACAGACTCTTCTGATTTTGCTTTTTTAAGGAAGCTCTAAGGCAGGAAGGTTTTGAAGATGGCTAGTGGACTTTGATTATTATTTTTTATTGCTCTGGTATTTGGGGATTTTATTTGTATTGAGGCTTGTAATAGAGTGTGTCTAATTTTAAACGTCCTTATTAACTGCTCTGAATACTTTATTGAAGTAAAGTGGGCTTAAGGATAAGAACAGATGAAGGAGGGGGAAGGATCCTTTGGAAGTTCCCCAAAATTATTTCACTGGCCCGGTAGAGACACATTAAGAGCACCTCTGCCTGAGCCAGAGGCAAGTAGGACTAAGGAGCCAAGCAGCACTCAGCCTCGCTGCACTGACTTGATCAGGATTAGCATCGTTTACCCACACTGAGATAACCTGTTCTTTTGTCTAGTTGGTCTAATTCCTCCTGTCGTCAGTGATCGCAGTACTGCAAAATCCCAGCTCTGTCGGATCTTTATAAAGACCCATTAACTGCTTCTGCTTTCTCCTCTCTAGATCATAGGACAGGTGTATGCTGATCCAGATTGCCTCCCTCGCACACTGGATTTTGGACTCAATGTGAAGCTTTTTTGGGAGAAGTTTGTTCCTGCAGACTGCCCTCCTGCTTTCTTCCCTCTGGCAGCCATCTGCTGCAGGCTCGAGCCAGAGAGTAGGTAAGACTTTGATCCACCTGTGATGGGGGGGATGCAAATGCCTTTGACCAAGGGGAGTCTGGGGGCTCTTTAATTCTTATGCACCATCCTTTTTAAAAATAACTGTATAATATTCCAAAGGTTGCATGGCAGTTGATGAAGGCATTTCTGTCTCACAACAACTGCACTGCCAGTTGGGCAAGATCGGCTCTCTTGTTGTAGTCCAGGCTTTGTGCTTGGCTGCTGTGTTCACCATAAGATGCCACTTTGGGCCTCCAGCATAATTCATTCTGGCAATGGCAGCTTTCAGTGGAGGGCAAGGAAGCTCTGCAAAATAAGATCAGGAGCGAGGAGCTTCTAATAGCTCCAAGGCTCTGATAATTCTTCCTTAGTCCAGGCCAATCGCTGGCCAGCTCATCCCTTCTGCCCTACCTTTCTTCCCCATCTTTTAAAAAAGGGAAGGTAGTTGTCAATGTTTGACAGTGTTCATAAAACATTTCATTGCCACAGGAGAACTTAAAGCACAAAAGCAGTGTAACCAGGCAAATTATGTTTTCACAATATTGAATGATTTCTGAGCGGAGTCTTTATCTGCAGTTCATTTTGCAGGCTGCATTTTTTTAAAACTCCATGAGTTAATGTGCAGTTCACTCAGCTTTCTGCAGTCCTTGCAGAGTTTAGTTTTTGGGGTCCAAGAATTTTGTTGCAAGGTTTGGCAGAAAGTCCATATGCCTTGCATGTCTGCCAGCCCCCTAGTGTTGCTGCATTCTGTTTCTGATTGTTGTTTGCATAGTAGACTTAGCTTCCAGTTTGATCTGGAGGAGCTTCCCTTTCCATCTTGCCAAGGGCAACTGAACTACTTGCTGTTCATAGCTAGACTTCTCTTAACTTCTCTTTCTCTGTCTTTCTCTCCAGGCCCCCATTTTCAAAACTGGAGGATTCTTTTGAAGCTCTCTCTCTTTATCTGGGAGAACTGGGAATCCCTCTTCCCTCAGAACTGGAGGAACTGGACCACAATATCAGCACACAGTATGGGCTGATCCGAGACAAGCTACCTAGCAACCTCACTTAGTCCTTGTGACTTTCTGCATCCTTTCCATCGATGGCAGCTTCTGAGGCAAGAACTGCTCCTCCCACACTACACCAAGGGCATTAATAAGGCAGACCCAGTTTTTTTGGCCTCTTCCTCTCAACTTTGGCTTCCTCCAGCTCTCTCCTGTGGATTTGTGGCACATCCTGGTAGCAGAAGGGGGCTTGCCTGCCAGGGACTTCAGTTACTGGCTGGAACTGATTGGAAACACTACCCTTGAGGCCTCCTGGGGGGGGGCTTACCTAATTACTGTGGTGCCTTAGAACTTTAATAGACTACAAGGTGTGAAGAAGTGTGGGTGTTTTAGCCCAAGAAAGCACCATGTTTGAGGTGATTAGAACTGTCAGGAACCCAGAAATGCTGCTTCCAGCCCACTCTGCTTCCCTTATCCAACGGAGCCTGACTAAAGCCCCAGGCACTTCGTAGGAAACCTCGCAGGAGTCTTCGCCTTCTGGTTGGAGCTCTTGGAATTGGGAAAATGGCTCTGCTGGGGCAGCTCAAACAGAAACACTCTCCATAGCACATTGCCCCACTCCTTGATGCCTGTTCACACTACATCTGCAAATACTGCCGAAGACATATTCCAAAGCGCTGCACAGACCGCCGAGAACATTGCCCTGCTATGGTGGCAGCAGCAGAGATCATCCGGAGATGCGCGCATCAGTGGGAATGGCCCTGTACACTGTTGGGTGAACAGGTGTGGTCATTTCCCAGCTCGAATACCAACAGCGCCCCCAAGTGCTTCCCATTTGGAGGTTTCCTTTGAGGCATGATGGGTGTGGAAATGGCAGCTATGTAAGCGATCGCCTGGTATGCTGCATTTGATCATCTTGATATTACTTGTGCCTGGCTTGGGAATGAGATACTTCTCTTATTTGGGACCACTAGCCTTGAAGTTACAGTGCATGGCGATAGTGACTACCTCTGTCCTCCATTTCAGGCCTTGTCAGTTATACCCACCCTTCCCCTTCAAGCCGAAATGGCACTCTTGGAACGCTGCTGCCTGTTCTCCCGCTGGGTTTGGGCTGCGCCTTTGTACACCTGTTTTCAGAAGAGCAAGAACCATTTCTGGTAATCCTCCTTGGGAAAGTGACTCATTCACTACATTGTTGACCTTGCTAGATTCCCCTCCCCTGTTGTGAGACAGCATCAGAGCTCTTGGGGAAACCCAGGTGGACATCCGCACCTGCTTTTGGTTCTATTTTCAAGGTAGATTCTTGCAGTTCCTTGCTAATCTAGCCTTGAGCCTTGCTGGAGAGTATGGGGCCAGAGCTTGCTGTTCTGAGTGCTCAAACGAAACCTCTTATCTCTAGAGAGCCAAGTCTTTTAGGACTCAAGTTTCACGTTTAATCTGTGTTTTTAAGAGACATTGGCCCTTTTGCTATGGTGGGACAGTGGAAGGAGATCACCAAGTCCATTGTGTTTATGTCAGATTTTGCTCCCACCCATTCATCATAAAATGCAGACTCTTGTCTGTCTTAGGAGAAACCTGGATCACATGTTCAGGAAATTCTAGGCTCTTGTGATTGCACAACAAAACGTTCTATGACTAAATTAAAAGCAATAATAAACTTTATCTTATGAATGCAGAGCTGGTTAGTATGCATTTTGTATTTAAGAGACCATAGTAGTATCTAGACCAGGCTGTGTCCTTCATCTTAGGACAGCAGCCTTCTGGCCCTCGTAGTTTTAAAGACTGGATGAGGAACTGTGTAGGAGTCCGTGGGAATTTGCGTGCTGATGTAATGGGCAGTGAACACAGATGAGCTGTGGGACTTGGAATATAGCTCAATAGAAAAGGGAGTGCTTTACACAACCAAGGATTTCCCATTTTTAAGAGAGGAACTGAAACGCACAGTGCATTTTGCAAATAATGGTGGTTTTACTGTGCAGCTCGTGTGCTGATAAAGTGTGGTTATTCTTGGTGACAAATGGAAAAGAGGAGGATTCATGTTGTAGATTAGTGGAATTGTACCTTGCCTCTTCTGAACATAGATTCCTCTACATTTGCCCCATATGAACCTTAGGGAACATACGTTTTCATCAGAAAGAGGTCAGCTGCTTTTGAGGAATAAGTCTGGTATTTCTTGGCTAAATCTAATTACAGGGTTAGATCCTATCAGATTTTCCATTAGCAAAAGAGGAAGAGGCAGCCCATTTTGATCAGCAAAAGGGCTATGCCGGGGGTCATGGGACCCATGGACAAAAACCACATGACAGGAGCTGCCATGACTACTGGAATGGGGCAAGACTGAGTAGAAACCAGTGTTCCCTCTAAGCTGAGTTAGTGTGAGCTAGCTCAGTTTTTTAGCCTCTGGCTCACAGATTTTTGTCTTAGCTCAGGAAGGAGGGCTCCAGAGCAAACTGATTTGTGCAGCAGCTAACTCACTCGCTCACAACTTTAAGGTCAGTAGCTCACAAAGTAGAATTTTTGCTCACAAGACTCGACAGCTTAGAGGGAGCATTGGTAGAAACCTGGCAGGATCCAGCCCACCGTCTGTGAACCTGCAGGGCAGCCTCTCAAAGAGTTGGCATTCTGTGAAGAAAGGTGTCCTGAATGAAGCTTAAAGTGGATGGAGAGCTATTCAAGCAGCTATACCTGGAGATTCTGATTCAGCGAATGGGATTTCTGGACCTTGCCTGAACTGAGTAAAGGTGACTCTGTGTTCCTGTAACAAAGCTAAAATGAATGGGAAGTGTGTGTGTGGGGAGGGTTGAAACACTGGACTTAACCATGAAGGTTTCTTCTCATCACTGGAATGGAAGGTATCCTTGTATGAGTTGTACCTCCTCCTTGAAAGGAGAGGAATTAAAAACTACCTTTTGGAGATTTCTGTCTTAAGTAGCCACAGGCAAGGCAAAGTTGGCTGTTTTTCTTGTATTCTCTTGAATGCCCTATGAGTGGAAATGTAGGGAGAGTGTTGAGGAGACCTTTGTGCCCTGGGAACTGAGAGAGTGTCCTCACCCTTCTGCCTCACCAACATGCACTCTGTGCTAGAATTTGGGCATGTTCTCAGTTGGGGACTCGAGTCAGGCAGGGGACACTCTGCTTCCTGTAATCTGGTGGCTTGGAACCTAAGCCAATATTGCATTGGCCAGTTGGAGAAAGGAGACCCGCTCTTCAGGGAATAGAAGTCTAGAATGTACACATCCAGATTGTGTAGTGTACTTTAGAGGTTGGATTTGAAGATCAATCAGAATTTGTTCGAAGCTGTTTAGTGGAGTCTGGAGTCCCCTTGCCAGAAAGATACTTGGAAATGCCGAAAGGAAGTTTGATCTTTTCTCTTGGGTCTCTTCCTGCCTTGTTTGGAAGAAGAGGATATTGGCTTCTTTTTCTTGACCTCCACCAGGATTTCATCAGGCACAGTGACCCCAGAGAATCCAGAGGCTCTGTTGATCTTAAGGAGGTCCTGTTGGTACCTGAACAGATCAGAAGCTAGGACCTAGAGAGATTTCTCAGCCCTGAGTAATGGCAGCTTTGTGCAAGCAGGGGAGGCTGCACTTGCTGAGGGCAAGGTCTGGAGCCTCATGGCTTCTTTAAGGGAGCTGTCCCCATATATTTGAAGGAATTGCACCTAGAACAAAAAATCTGTCTTATCCTAGGAGAATCTGCATATACTTGCCAAAGCCTCTTGGCCATGCAGAGCTGATGGAATGTGAGATGCCAGCTTGAGCTGAGCTGTGGGTAGCTCTATAAATGGGCCCATTCGCCATCAGTGCTTTGGAGCAGGAAAAGGGTCACTGTCCACTCCCCATCCATCAGTACTACAGCAGGGGAGAGTGGCAGCAGCAGCAGAGGAGTTGGCATTGGACAGTAAGTGGTTAGTCCTGCAAATCCTTAGGCCAGAGTGACCTTCCCCAGAAAGGAGCAAAAATTCCTTCTAATGGAGAAAGCTGGTAGAGGCTAGGCCAGAAGAAGTGGTACATTCCCCCAACCGCTCCTCTTCTTAAACTAAAGCCATGGAGTCTAAAGCAGAGTTGGCATGTAATGACTCAGAATGGCCAGAGAGTCTAGCTCTGGAGACGAAAGGCAGAGCGGAATGCAGCTGCTGGCTAGAAGAGCTAAAATGGCACCACAGTTATAGCTAGATCTGTGGGATCCCTTTTGGTGGGGTTTGCTTCCCTCCCCCTTCAGATTGCACTTAATGTCCTTCATGCTTAGGTGTAATATAAGGACAAAGGTGAAGCCCTGGTGAGGACAATGGAGGGGGGGAGGTTAAAGAAGTCACCCTCCTAGTGGTAGATAGTTTACCTGCTGCCCCTCTGCTTACCTTGGGAGTCCCTTCCTGCAGCCAAGGGAGATGGACGGGGAGAGTCCCTTTTCACTGCCAGTACTTGATGGGGCCTCTTGGCCTTGTGTAGTTAACAGGTGCTGGCTCAGAAGAGCTGTAGGTGGCTCCGTTGATGGGCCTGTCCACCACCAGTACCTTTGAGTGGGAGAGGTCTGGTTGTTCACTCCCTTTTCCTGCCAGTGCTTCAGCAGGGGAGACGACAGCTGAAGAACAGGCACCAGTATTGCAAAGGCAGGAGTCCAGGGGCAAACAGCAGCCAAACTTACCTCTTGTAGCAGCTCAACTCAGAAGCCATGTTGGAATACTGTCCCATCCAGGAGAACTTTGTATACGTTCCTCCACTACTGATCGTGAGAGGTGGAGGCCAGTGATTTCTAAAAGTATTTTTGCCTGTGTTTTTAATAAGTGAGGTGGGAAAGCAGTGGAAGTTCAACCATTCATTGGAGCATGCAGGGGAGGTGGAGTGTCTCCTCAAGATAGTGGAAGGCTTTGCAAGGAATCTTCATATGCCCTGCCCATGGAGGCACAAGCCATAGGAGGATACCTTCCTCTGCTGATAGAGGATCAGGATTGGCTGCCAATCAGACACTGAAATGCGTGAACAACACTGAGGTTTTCCACAGAACCTGGCCTGGTATATTTATGATTCACAACGCAAGGCATTAATTACAACCTGAATAGTTTATTTCATAATCATGAGGTATTTTAAGATGCTTACAAAGAAATGGTATTCAAAGGCATTTAAAAAATTTAAAAATGTTTCCCTTGTTCTTGCTCATGGACATAATTTGCAAGAAGTCGTTACTCTTGGCAGCTTGGAGGCCCTCAAGTGGAGAAGGGTTAAAAGATCTGTATGGGTGGAATCAGCCCTTCATTGACTGTTCAGCTATACAAGGGACAGCCGGTCTTGGTTTATCTTCTGTGCCTTCTTTTCCTGTCTCCATCCACCTCTGGCCAAAACTCACCCTTCAAGTGCTTTAACTCTGCTAGTACAGCTGCTTAAGCAGTCTTTACCCAAAATGGCTGCTTTTCAGGAAAAGGCCCTGAACCCTCTCACTCTTGGAACCGCAGGGCATTCCTCTGTCACTGACTGGCACTTTACTTTCAGCAAAGTCTTTTTGGTCAGCAAACCCTTCTTTTAACACTTTTTTTTTTCTTCCCTGGAAATGAACTTCTGGAGAAAGGAGTGTAGAAATAATCCCTATAGGGTCAAAATCCTCTCCATTCCTGCTAAACCTAACTGGCTGGGTTCAGGAGGAGGAGTCGTTTCCTTGGCTGTAGGCTGTTCCCTGATCCCAGAGACTGTAGGGGTGGGTCCTAGCAAGTTGTTGGGACAAATACAGAGGACCATATTTCTTAATTTCAGGCAGGTAAGGATCGGGCTGTGGAAGACCTGGATTATTATTAACAGCTTTGGGGGCAGTGGAAAGGGTTTTGTTGCATTTTTTTGGCTGTTTCTTCCCATCCTCCCTTGGCCCAGTGCCAAGAAAGCCATTCTCTGCTACCACTGAATCTTCAGCATATGGGAAGCTTCCCACAAACTACCTGGCTTTTTAAAAATTAGAATATTGACTGCCAAATAAAATCTCTCAATCACTAAACACTGACATGTGCTAGGATTTTGGTGGTGGCACTGCTACTCCTTTGGCAGCAGTCACACACACAAATAAAATCTACATTCAGATATTCACACACCTTTTTTAAGCTCAAAGCCCCCCCTCCCCTGTTAAAAGAGCTTATAGGTACCAAGAATTGTGAACACCATCCACACTGAAAGGAGAACTGAAGGGAGAGGACAGTGGCCTCTTTAGCAGCAGACTCGCTGCACTCCACTGCAGGAACCACAGTGCTACTTCTCCTGTAGCACTCTAGAGGGACAGGAGGAAGAACGGCCTCAGGCTAGAGCTCCACTAGTCCTTCTACAGTCCAGGGATCTGCTCTGCATCAGCCAACTACTGTGGATGAGCCAGTACTGACACCCTTTACAAATCTTTTCTGTCTGTGTGGGCATCTTATCCCTCCCTTACCAGAAAAAAAAATGAACTCCCATTATCAAGGATGAGAGGAGAGGGGCTTGTGGTGGTCAAAGCAGGGTTATCTCCTAGTGCTCCGTGATCAGGCTCCGGGAGTGCCTGCCTGGCCCATCAAGGGTGCATCGCCATTGTGCATTTCCTCCACAGGTGTCTGAGTGGTGTGCACCACAACTGTGTTCTCGTCCACCAGCTCACAGGCTTGGTTGGTGAACGCTGAGAGTGGCAACGTGATCCTCTGCATTTCACGCTCGTAAACTTTCTGCTCATGCTGCTGCTTGAGATCTTTCCCCCTGAAGACAGAGAGGATGAAAGATGGTTGGTTCTGTTGGACATTTAGCAAAATAAATGAAGCACAGAATAATGCAGCACAGACACATGTATGTTTAACTTCTAAGAAAAACTGTACTTCAAAACTAGGGAAAGGATTACATGGAAAGAAAACAACTCTAATTCATCTTTCTGGATCTGTTTTGCTGCCTCTCGTTTCTTTGTTCCCTCTGACCCTAAGAAGGAAGGAATGGAAGTTTCCCCCCAAAACTTCATCCCTTGTGTGCTTGCAGAATAGCATCAACTATCTCCAATATATTGACAAGCCAATGGTCAATCTTAAGGGCAACTCATTAAGAATAAGAATAAAAAAGAATCTACGCGACACCTATTGGTTCTAGGCTAAACTTGCTGCTATTAGCTTACAGAAACTTCAGCTTAACCCTTTCATGGCTGAAGGGATGATACTTGCAAGCAAAACCCTACAGGTTCACTGAGTGTCAATGAGTTCTTTTAGTTAAGGTGTAAAAGCTTAGAGGGCTTAAAACACACACTCTTTCTCAATCTTTTAATTACTATTAACCTTGTTACCCTGGGGCCAGGAGAGTTTTTTCTCAAGAAGGGGGACAAAATGGGGAGTGGTAACTCAAGAGACCTCAGTGCATCTGGAAGCAGAGGACCTTAGCACATTGGTCTCCAATGTGGTTCCCTACAATGTGTTCCTTGGTGTCTGCTTCCTCCTGCCACAAAGAAAGGGACAACCCTGGAGTAGAAGAGTCTGGGAAGAAACAACTTTGTGTCTGCAGGGAGCACCAGTTTGGAAACGGCTCCCCCTATCACTGAAGGATTTTTGGCCAGGTGCCCCCTCACATTTTGTGACTGACCCCAGCCTCCACAGTGGCTATCCTGTGGTCAGCTGTACCCTGGAACTCTCAACAAGGTCAGGGAGAGGGCTGCCCTAACACAATGTAAGAGCAGCCTGCTGGGATCAGAACAGTGGCCCATCTAGTCCTGCTTTGTAAGCTGTTGTACAGTAGCACAAGCAGGATGTAGTGAACTGCTTCTCCACGGGGCCCAAGACCTTAAGGCTGGCACATGATTCTTTTTTATTTTGAACAAGAGAGCACCCCACATACACACCTCATTGCTTTTGCAAGTCTGTCTCAACAATGATTTCTGTAGAGAAACCTCCCTGTGGCCCAAGCGAGGCACAATGGTTGCTAGGCTGCTATTTAAGTGATCACGAGGGTGGCACTGAGGAATGCATCTGAGGCAGCCCCTCCCTCAGCAGTTATGCAAGGCTGAGGGAGGGGGCCACTCACTAATACTCAATGCTATTTGAAACCTACTGGAAGGCTTGTGGGAAGATAACAGTATAACCACCTCATCTGACCCTTCCACCACAAAAAAATACTGTGAGGCCAACTTATTGGTATATTCTTTATCTTTACAAAAACTGGATCTAGGAAAGCTATGCTACTTAAAGGTTTTCTTTCCCTTTTGGAATCAGTAAAATGTATTTTAGGGCAGGGATTGACTCATAGAGCATGAAATATTTCACATAAGAAGCTACAGGGTAAGGGTAACACCTATGAACATGATACATATATGTTTTCTACTTTATTTTTTGCATACAGCAGAAATTAAGATATATGTGCTCAGGTAGCATTGCTTGCAGCAATGTGCAGCACTCTCAAGGATTGAGTAAATGTACAGTTTTACTTCTCATCAATATGCCAAACAGTACGTTATATACTATCTACAGGTTAGATGATGCAGAATGCTATTAAAGCAATAAAACAAGTTAGGTTTGATAGGAAAGCCAAGTATTGCACATATCTGAAGTTTCCTTGTGTCACTCCCATCCCCCCAAAACCCTGGAGATATAGTGCCCCCACCTAGTTTCTGGAAATGTTACATATTCAGGTCAGACCCATTCCATCAGTACTTAATATTTTTCAGAAAAAGCAGACCCTGCTCTGCTTTGGAAGCCCTGGCCTGAGTTCTATGGGGCACGATTTAAATATTACACTTCCCATGAAGAAAGTAAGTTGAGGCAGGGGGAAGCGGTCAAAGTGTTGTGGCAAGCTATCCCTTTCCTATCCACTGCTTGCAAATACAAATGCAAGAAGGAATGTGAGCTTTTGAAGTCCTTCCAGCAAAATGAGTCCTAATGACAGACAATAAAACCATTCCCTCTTTATGACCATTCTCAGTGATTGTTTCCCTGCCAGAAGCGTCTAACGTTTGCCTCAGGATACAGTCCTTAGAAATGAATGGAAATGAGGCTGTGAGGAATTTTTCCATCCCAACACAGTAATGAAAGAATTTTGGCTAAGGGAATCTTTACTGCCCCTCCACCAATTCCTTGGGCAAATGTATCCTTAATCCAATTAGTGCTTAACAAACATTTTAAAAAACATTCCTTATTGTTTATCCTCTCATTCCTTCAACTTCAGCTTCTTTGAGCTGTAAAGCTTCCTTCACAAAAGGACAACACCTCAAAGGTAAATAGCAGCACCTTCCACAATACCAGATAAGGTGGACTGTTTTCTCCCTCTGGGAGTGATTGACTCAAAGGCTCCAACCGAGAGCACCCCTCCCTGACCTTGTGCATGTGAACATGTCCTTTAAGTTGGCCCCTGGGCTGTGACTGAGCAAGGGGAAAGCAGCAAGGATAGCGTAGGCCTGAGGGCACTTCAGTAGTGGAAGCTGCTCAAGCTACCTTGGGCTTGCAGTAAAGCCACTGGGAGGACAGGGTGAAGCACTGGCTTGAGAGGGCAAGGCTAACTGTCTGGTTGTATGCTGCATAGCCTCTTTGTGATTGGTCTGCTTGGTTACTGTCCAGAGGGGAGAGGGGAGCTGCTATTCTGAGGAGTGGGGTCGGAAACCCAGAGATTATCCCAGTAGCAGTGAAGCAGAATTATGATTTTAGCACTGAAACTGCTAAGCCACTTGTAAGATCAAAGAAGAGTGGGTGGGTGAATGGGTAGACTTTTGCTACACCGCAAGGTTACTCTTAAATGCTTAGGTTCCTCAGAGGGAAGAAACTTCCTGTGATACTTGCCTTTTGTAGATGTAGCCCACAACAATTCCTGTTCCAATGGCAATGATGATCACCATCATGATAAGTCCCATCACATAGCCTGTTTGGGGGAAGAGGGCGAGACGGGGGAGAGAGAGAAGGGCACTTTAATGATGCAGCAGCAGCTAAACAACCAGTCAGGTGTCTGTGCACCCCCCCCCCATCCAAATTCTACAGTGAAGCTATGGATATTGTATTTGTAAGCATTTTTGTCTACCTAGCTTCTCCCAAAATTCAGGTTCTGAAGAAAATCTGGAATTGGTTTTGTAATGTAGCAAGATGGCCAAGAGGGCTGGAAAAAGCAAAGATGAGGAATGCTAAAATTCCATAGATGTCATGGCCAAAGGAGTACCATCAAGGAACAGTAACCACAGGGCATGGAAAGCAAGTTGTGTAGAGCACAGAAAGAACTGGGAAGTGCAGATAGCCAGTGTGGAGCTTCTGTCTGTTTAGATATTTATGATCCACTTTTCTCCATGCAGTGGGAACCCTAAGCAGTTTAGAATATCATTCTCCTCTCTTCCATTTTATCCTTCCATCACCAACCCTGTGAAGTAGGCCAGACTGAGTGTGACTGAGCTCACCCACTGAACTCTTAGAGCAGAGTGGGGATTTGAAAATCCTAGTCAGCTCTCTAACCAACTCTACTGCACTGGCTCTCTAGATATGGCTCACAACTCTGAAACAAATCTATCTCAAGTATCAGGCATTATTTCCGGGTATTTATAGGAAACCCAACATACCTAGGGTGCCCAAATCTTTTTTTTCATTTGATCGCATCTTGACCCGCTGGCTAATCCCAACGACTGGCTGAACAGCAGCTGCCTCACTCCGGGATGGTAAGCTATTAGCAGATTCAAAAATGCGGTCTCCTCCTGCAGCATCCATGGTTTTGGCAGTAACAGCAGGTAATACACTAGAGGTAACATCTGTCAGAGAGGGGATAAAAATTGGCATCCAGTTTACTCCAAGAAATGTGTTCCCTGAATGTAACAGGGTGATCTGAGGGCAGACTAGAAATGGTGTCGCTGGTTGCAAGGCCACCATGCTCTGATATGCATAATATTCCTCAAGAAGTAGCTTACAGGTTGCATAACACTCATTCAACATGATGACAGATCAAGATGGGTAGCCATGTTAGTCTGTCTGGAGCAGTAGAAAAGAGCAGGAGTCCAGTAGCACCTTAAAGACTAATAAAATATGTGGCAGGGTAGGAGCTTTCATGAGTCACTCCTTCCTTCTTCTGATATTTCTTCACTTCTGAAGAAGCCAGCAGTGACTCACAGCAAAACTTCATATCCTGCCACATATTTTGTTAGTCTTTAAGGTGCTACTGGACTTTTCTACCCATTCTACTCTTTTCTACCCATTCAACATGTTTAGCTGATGCCTTTACCCTCCTGTTTGCTCCTGCCTCTTTCCTCTGCTGTTTGCAATGATGGTGTATGCTCCAGTCCAGTGTTCCCTCTAAGTTGAGTTAGTGAGCTAGCTCAGTTTTTTAGCCTCCAGCTCACACATTTTTGTCCTAGCTCAGGAAGGATGGCTCCAGAGCAAACTAAGTTAAACAGCAGCCAAATCGCTCACTCACAACTTTAATGCCAGGAGCTCACAAAGTACAATTTTTGCTCACAGGACTCCACAGTTTAGAGGGAGCATTGCTCCAGTCTGAACATGTGCAGTATTATAAGGAATCAGCCAGGAACAGTCGCAAATGCCATAAGATGTCAGTGGGTAGCTTGCTTCACAGTATGTAACTGCGTAAATGGGGCACTGAAGAACCAAGACCCATCAGCCAGGCACACCTTGACCCCAGGGGTTATAACTGTATGGCCTTAAATAACTTGCAGCTAATCTCCATGCACCCCATCCCCCAAAACAGCCATTTTCTCCAGGGGAGACGATCTCTGTAGGCTGAAGGTCAGTTGTAATTCCAGGAGATCCCCAGGCCCCTTCCTGGAGGCTGGCAAAAGTACAGCCCGTCAAAAGACTCATTTACGTGGGATACGGCTCTGGTAAGAAATGCGTTCGCTACCCCTGCCAGTGCACTGGGCAAAAAACACCCCACCCCTCTTTCCACGCCGCCCGCCCTTGCAAGCAGCTAAACTAGCCGCGCAGAGAGAGGGCGAGCCTCATACGCGGCCACCCACGTGCAGGGGCGCGACCAGGTTGTTTACATGCCTCGACCAGGCAGCTTGAAGAATGACATCACCCTAAAGCCGCATCCAATGGAAAGCTGGCTCGAGGCCTGGAAACAGTGTCAGCCAATCAAAACGCAGCAGCATCATTAGCTTTTGGCTGCGCTACCTGCGCAATGCAGGAAGCCGCTCGCTCTGCCCTCGGCCATCCAGTGCCTCTGAGCGCTTGCAGAGTGCGCGAGCGTCCCATTTGCTGGCCAAGACAGCTGTTGCTCGCCTATCCTGCGTTGCCGCGGCCCCCCGGCAACTGCTGTCAGCCTCGGGTAGTGCGACGGGCAACCATTCCTCACACCAAGGCACTCGAGAAACATCTGCTGGTGGCAGAGGCGTCGTTGCCGTGGGCCCGAGGGCATTTCAATGCGTGTATGAGCCTCGCGCGTGTCTAAAGGCGGTCCACGGCTCGCCGCTGTATGCATATTACGTACACCGCCCCACTCACATGTTCGGCCTCGCGTTCAGTTATGAGCATACAGGATGCACTTGTGAACAAACTCAGACAAGCACAGGAAGGGGGTGGGGACTCGGTGACGGAGCAAATCGCTGCCAGCTGCGTGCATCGAGCTCCCCGTTGTCTGCGCGACCCCTTCACAACCCGGCAGCCGCCCTTCTCTGCAAGCTCAGGAATTCTCTTCGTTCCGTCTTAACCCATCAGTCCAAACCGGAATCGCTGCAAAGCAGCAAAAAACGCTGCAAAACACCGCTGGAAGCAGCTCCGCTCGTGCTGCTCCTACCAAGCCACTCCCGGCCCTGGGGCTGAGCCTGGCGCGATCAACGACACCGGGGGGTGGGCAGGGTGAAGGAGAGCCTGCGGAACTGCCACCCTCTTGCAAAAAAACCACGCAGGACCCTCAAGCTAAAAGATGGCTGCAGGCAGCGAAAATGCGGAGCCAAAATGGAGCCAAGCAGGGAAGGGGGAGTCGGCGGGCAGGTCGCCTTATCGCAGCTCCCCCTTCGCCTAAAGCAGGGCTGGAGCGCGGGTGGGTGGCGGGGCTCAATTAAAGGGGCGCCGGTCCAAAACTCGCCTTTGTTCGCTCCAGCCAAGATGGAGCCGCGGGGGGGGGGGGCGCATGTACCCGACCAGATTGAGCGGGGGGTGGGGTGCAGTTGCGAAGCTCACCTTCGGCGGCGGAGGCCAAGGCGAGCAGCGCCCAGCAGCTCACGAGTAGCGCCCGAGCCCGGTCGGGCTCCATGGCCAGAGCAGCGCGACGCTGCGGCCCCGGCTCTGTGCGGCTCGTTTCTCGCTTGCAGTAAACAAGGCTGGTCTTTTTTAAGAACTGCCAGCTCCACCTCCTCAGCCCGGAGCTGCTGCGGCTGTGGCCGAGACGCCTTCGCCGACGCCTGCTGGGTCCTAAGCAGGGAAGGCAGAGACGCCTGCCTGCAAAAGGGAGCTTCTAGGTTCGGACGCAGTCTATCAGAGGTGTTGGATCCTGAAGACAGACAAGCATTCGCGTGTGGCTTTTCAGAAGCGTGCTGGACGCAAGGAGACACAACGCATTCTTTAATTGCGGAGACTATTCCATTGGGAGGTGGAGTGGGAAACCAACAGCAAAGGCAATAGCTTCACTTTGGATATTTTAAAATATGCTATAGGAATTCAACAGTGTAATTATAGGTACTCCCTACAGAATGTTCAATAGGACAACCTCAGGTTTACAGAGCTGCAGCATGTTTATGTTCACATTAACAGAAACATATGTTTAACATTGATGCAAGGAACATGAAATTGAGGACAGCAGAAGACAGGAGGGCCTGGCGTAATCTGGTCCATGGGGTCGGGAAGAGTGGGACTCTACTGTGGACTGAACAACAACAACATGTTTAACCAGAGCTTTTTAAGAAGAAGAGATTGAATTTGTACTCCACCTTTCACTACCTGAAGGAGTCTCAGAGAGGCTTACAATCCCTTTTCCCTTCCCCTCCCCACAACAGATACTCTGTGAGGTAGATGGGGCTGAAAGAGCTCTCTTAAGAACTGCCCCAGAGAGAACAGTTCTGAAAGAACTTATGACTGGCCCAAGGTCACACCAGCAGCTGCATATGGAGGAGTGGGGAATCAAACCTGGCTCTCCCAGATCAGAGCCTGTGCTCCTAACCACTACACCAAACTGGCTCTCCCAGTGTTGGAACTCTTAAGAGGGAAATGAAGTTTTCAATCTGTATACTGAAAACGCATGAACTTTTAAACATTTTTAAAAGAATTTTGTTGAAGAGGTTCTAGAACTCTGTTCCAAGGTGTTTCCCCCCAGAAAAAAAAGTCCTGTGTTTAACCCACATTAAACCCTTTTCTCACTGAGAGGGATTGGAGAGCCAAATACAGGGAGCTATACGGAGCCCTCTTTAAAGAAGCATATTACCCCAGTTCCCCTGTGACTAATTTTCAGACAGAGAGAAGTCATAGAGTCTACTGGTTAATTTTGATTTCACATCAGCAGTATCTCAGCTGCTGCTGTATGCAGAATAAAGAAATGAAGGCTATCTCTGTTAGCAGGTGTGGTTCAAAATCGTCCAGACAAAATCATGCACCTCTTATGTAACACTGTATATAACACCTATGAAAACACCTGGCTCTTTATGCAGCAAGCCATGTGCCTATCTACAGAGATGACTCTTTGTTTTTCTGGAAGGAAACTGCCAGAGAACATGTTGGGGCAGTGTATGTAATGACTGGCTGCTCCTTGGCTGTGGCTCCAGCTTTTATTGAGGTTAAATGGATTTTGGTATTGAAAACAAAGCTCAGCTGCCAGAGTTTCTGAAGGTGTTGATATCTGCCCTTGCCTGTAATTCCTGAAAGTGATTGGTCCAGCACCCAATGGTGAAGTCACCACCTCACAAAAAAAATTAAAAATAAAGGTGTCCCTAAGTTTCCTGTTTAAGCTGTGTGTGTGCCGCACTAAATATTTACCTCTTATCTTCCAAATGTGCCAGCTTGGATATTTGAGCATTAGTTCTTTTCCCCTACTAGGAGACTAGGGAACTTTTCTAAAGTACATATTTTGCAGTGAATTGCAGTTCCTGCTGCTAGTACTGGGGAAGTATGCCTGTAGATTGAGGCAGCCCTGTGATAAAGCATGATGAGATAGTATGCACTTCAATTGGCAGATTCAGGATGCTATTAAGCATGGGAGCCTGGTAAATCTGTGCCATAGATTAAGAATTTGTCTGGCACCAGCCTCACTGAAATAAATGTCAGCTATTCAAGAACCCAAAAAGACAAGGGAGGGGCTGGATGTCTCTAGCTCAGTAAGCTAAAGCTTTTGTCTGCAGTTGTTAGTTTCACTTTCTCCCATTTCACAGCAACAAGACAGGACTCCCAGATTTCCTTTCCCTGAAATTGTACCACCCTTCATCTTCACTTGTTTAGGACTGTTGGATTTGTTAGGCACAAATGCCTTTTTTTAAAAAAGGAGAAATCTATTTTGATGCATACTGCAACCACCATGTACTTGAACCAATTGCTCTGTGGAAAAGGTATTCCAAATAGAGTCAACACTAGACTTAGTCCTGAATGACATTCAGGGACCCAGTACAAAATATGTCTGCAAACTTAACATATATGTAAGTAGAAAGAAGGTCAAAGACTGTGTTGCATCAATGTCCAAAGAAGAAGCTTCTAAAAAATAGGGGGTTAGAAGGAAATCGAAAGGGAGGATCCAGAAAGTGAACACTCTCCAGTACAGATGCATAGAAAGTGTTTAAAATCACTATAATGGATGGTCAGCTAACATGTATACCACGAATTAAGAAATGTCCAAGCAAGTACAGAACTCTAGTACAGTAGTCCCTTAAGGATTAAAAAACACACACCCCAGAATATAAGCTTTCATGAGTCAAAGCTCATTTTGGCTAAAGTGAGCTTCATCAGATAGAGGAAGTGAGCTTTGACTCATAAAAGCTCGTTAGTCTTTAAGGTGCTACTGGGCTAGAATTTTGTTTTACTACTACAGACTAACATGCCTCTTCACCTGACACTACCAGAGTCAAGGATACAATCTTTAAAAAATAGCTTCTTTTAACTATGCAAAACTATTCAAGAGGGGATTTCTACTCAGGTACTAAGGCTGCATAGTACAAAATGGTTCATACTTACTTGGATAAATGATTGTGACTTACAGTTTATACTGTTATATATGGCATATTGTAACTAGGATCCTATTATGTGATTTCTATACTGCTGAATATGGCATGTTAATACTTAAGCTATGCTTTTGTTTCGTTCTGGTGCTTCCAGACCTCTAATATTCTAATGCATTAGTTACTGAATGTCGCATTTGTTCATTGTACTGACTCACTATGTATAATCTACCTTGAGTCCCTGTGAATGATGGACCTATAAATAACACAAATAAATTAGTAATAGATGGAGTGTTGCCCAAAGCAGAGGAAAAAGGAGCACATGCTCTGGCAAAACCAATGGAAGTCGTCAAAAGAATTAGAAGAGCATACTGGTAATACATTAACAGTACCCTTCTAAGCAGAGTCACATCCTTCTATTAGAGTACCAAGGAGTAAAAGGCCCTAAAGGAATTTAGGAGATTGCAAAGAGGCTCAATTCTTTCAGTCACTCTTTATTGTGGAGGATTTTGGGTAGTTACACCTGGCAACTTTTGAGAGGGCATTTGAAGAATTGAGGCAAACACCTGGCAACAGATGAAGTTCTAGGGCTTATTGACAAAAATGAATAAATCACAGCAAACACCCAACTGTTAAAGAACTCAAATGCAAAAAAAGCCTAACAAATCAGTATAATTTGTTAATACAATAAACTACCTTACTGCAAGATTGGAAAGTGACCCTCTTAAAAAACCAAAAAGCACCTCCAAGTTCTGCCCTCTGCTGTCAGGCACTACCTCTGAGTTCTTAGTCTGTGTCCCTCATCTCACCTCCAAGCAACCTCTTTGTAGGAGGTTCACTAGGCCTTGCAATCCCATTTTCTACCTTGTTTTCCACAGCCACTATTACCAGCAGTGTTCCCTCTAAGAGCTGAGTTAGTGTGAGCTAGCTCACTGTTTTTTAGCCTCCAGCTCATACATTTTTGGCATCGCTCAGGAAGGATGGCTCCAGAGCAAACTAATTTATGCAGCAGCCGAATTGCTTGCTCACAGCTTTAATGTCAGTAGCTCACAGAGTAGAATTTTTGCTCACATGACTCCATAGTTTAAAGGGAACATTGATTACCAGCCCTTACTTCTTTAAAGAAACATATTAAGATAAATTCTGCAGTTGTAATATACCATGATCATGCACAGAGTGCCATTCCTTTCACAACTGAAGCCAGGTCTAGATTATAAACTCCTTAAAGGCAGGGACCTCTGCTTTTGCTTATGCTATTCTGTAAAGCACCATTCACACACACACAATTTATGGAAAGCACACCATTTTTTATTTACCATTGTTTCATGTTTTAGGCAAGCCAAAGACCCAGTTGCCATCTTGTTCTAGATAGCAGACAATCTTTGTGAATGTTTGAAGTAGAAGTTTGTCTTGTGGTTAAGGCACAAGACCTTGACAAGAAAGAGCTATTTATGGCTCACTCCTTGTTTCCCAGAACGACCTTGGACAAGACAGTTTGTGTCCCTTTGTTTTTCTCCACTACTTCAAAACACAGGTTTTGATTTATCTTCAGGGTGTATGTATGTTTTGCAAGCATGTAGGGGGTCACCAAGAGTAGTCTCTCCCTCTTGTGCAGTGACTAAATGTATTATTAGAATTCTGATTATAATTTGATAGACATAAACCATGCTTATAAAAGAACTTGCTTGGGAGCAAAGAACCCCTTCATAGCTACTGTACAGGGATTTCATCCTTGAAATGTTTGGGTATATTTTTTTAACGATATGGCTGGAACAGCTGATCATCCTTTGTAGAATACACAATACTTGGTATAATAGTCTGATGCTGTGTTTGTGAGAACACTTGCAAAATGCCGTGATTACTGGATATGCTAGCCTGGCAGACCTGTCCTGAGGATTTGTACTGTAAACTGAAAAAAACTGGCTTCCAGACACATTGAAGTGTTGATAGTCAACTCTTACTTTCATAAATAGAATAGCTAGGCTGTATCTGCCATCTTCATTAAATTATGGAAAAACAGGGACTGAAATTGAAGTGAATTTGGGCATCTTTGTAGAACAGGAATCAGGGAAAAGGCTGTGGCTCACTGGTGTAACATCTGTTTTGCATGCCAGGCAGGATGTTCCAGGTTCCATCTTGTAATTTCCAGTTAAAATGGATCAGGTAGTAGGTGATGCAAATCCCACATTTCAATCACTCTGTGTAAAGTAGAATTTCCTTTTGTTCTTCCTGAATCTACTGCCCATCAGCTTTATTAGATGCCCTTGAGTGCTAGTATTCTTCTCTCCCAAAATACTAGAGCTTGACGGCATCCAATGAAGTTGATGGGCAGTAGGCTCAGGATGGACAAAAGGAAATACTACTTTACAGTGATTAAAATTTGCTGCCAGAGGATGTTGCAATAGCCACAGGAATAAAAATTTTAAAGGGGGATTAGATATATTTATGGAGGATAAATCTACCAATGGCTACTGGCGATAGTGACTGAGGGGAACCTCCAGAGGCACTTAGCCTTGGAATCCCAGAGCCAGGAATTCAGCAGGGCTCTTCTTATGCTCTTAAAGGCCTTGGACAGTCAAGATAAATTATACTGACCTTGACAGACCAGTGGTCACTCAGTATAAGGCTGCTTCATGCATTTATACATATGTTGCATTTCTTCCATTCCCAATTAGTTGCATCAAAGGGCTCTGGAGAAAGCAGGCGCTTATCAGAAATTTCTTTGTTTCACCACATATAACAAAGTGCCTCTTGTTCATTTTCTTCCTGTTTGCTGTGATTTATTCATTTTTGCCAATAAGCCCTAGAACGTCATCTATAGAGTATTTATTAGGAAAGGGATTAGAAAACAAAATGGCCAGTCTCATAATGCCCTGATTTATACAGGAGCTTAAGTATTTTTAACTTTGGGTGGGGGGAGACCTCATTTGGGGCAACCACAATTCTACAGTATGACTGTACCTTGGGCCAAACGAAGTTCTGTGACAGAAAAACAATCCGAGCTGCCATCTTCATTGCCCTGGGTATCTCAGTTTTGCTAGGGAATAAACAATTTCTTTCATTCTCTTGGTTCCCCCACACTCTACCCACTTTTCTCATCTTGCTAACTGAAAGGCTTTACTATAACCCAGTATTTCAATAATTATAATACTCCATGCGCAAAACTGGATTCCAACTCCATTAGGATAAAGTAGGAAATAACTAAAGAGCACTTGCTCACAAACCTATCTAATCCTATGGTTAATTCAAGTCTTAGTCATGCCGAATTCCCCATTACAATAATTTAGAAGCTGAATAATATGTAAGAGTCCTGTTTGCTGGCTCCAATGAGATTTGGGGATGTTTGTAATTCAAACAAAGGAAATCTGTGCATACCGAAAGACTCTACCAACTGTAGACAGTTGTGTTCCTTAAGCACAAAGTGAGAATTCCTCACTGAAACAGGGGCCATTATAGTATTATTACCTAAAATGAGGGATGGAACCAGTTTTACTGGATGTCTACCCTGGGAACTGAGTGAGAAGTGGTGGGCCAGGGCTCCAAATACTTTCCCTAAAAGCAGCCTGTCAGTAAATTCTAGTATCACAAATGGAATTTTTTTTACTGGCTTCACCGCAAGGGTGACTCTTCAATGGGCTGGATTTGGCCCAGGGACTTTCAGTTGATGACTATTTTCAGAGCAGACTATTCCACTACTTGCTGCAGTGGACTCCTTTAAAACTTTTTGCATTTTCTTAAGAGTTGGGGCTGTAAAGTGTGTCAAAGACTGGAAGGTGTTCCTTTGAATAGTGGCTCCAACATAATCTTCTGTTGGTGTATGCTACAGGGAAGTTTAAGCTTCCTTGGTCACTTGATCTTAACTGGGGGAGGGGGAGAGATAGACAAACAGGCACCATTCCTCAAAGACATCCCCTGAACAAGTCACACTGGAAGGAATTCAAGTTACTCAGTTCAAACCCCACCATTCTCATTGCCCTCAGTCAGTGCTTGATCACGAGACAGTGGCCCTGTGTAGATGTCATGTTCTCTTAGCTATGACTAACCAATGGGAAGTAGCCCTTGGGCTAATGTGCTTCTTCCCTCCTTTGTTCCCTTGTCAGCTGCAACAACACTAATCCTACCCATGGTTTTGAAGCTGCTTAAACCTGCCCTGGTTAATGCCAATAATGGTGTTAACTTAAATGCAGGCATAACACTAACCGTTGTTAGCACAGAATGAAAGTGAGGGGAAAATCTGATTAGAAGAAAGGAAGAAGGAGGGAGCCAGTCCAAGGGGTGCTTTCTGATCTCCTGAACGTGCTTTATAAATGATGTGCCTGTATCAGGTCAACAGCTCTGATGTAAGCCCCATCAGAGTCAATATTCCAGACTGTTGATGTGATAAGAATCTTGTTGATGTGATAAAAGTCTTGTTGCTTTCCAGTTCTCAGATACAAACATTTCAGGATGGTAACTAAACTGTTAACCCCCCCCTCATACCTTTCCAAATTAGAAACCAGACAAAAAGAAGGGGTGTAAAGTAACATTCTAACTTCTTTAATGCAGTCCAATCCAATTATTAAAAAAAATCACTCTGTGAACCCTATATATTTAATTGCACTAAACATGTTGGTGGTACAGAAAGATGTATCCTATCGCTGATCAATTTAAACTTCTGGGGTCTTTTATGTATCAAACCAGCATCAACCAACCAAGTGTGCACTGTTGTTATTTTTTATTTTTAACCTATTCATTTTTTCTTTTTTTTCCGTTTTTGCATAACTATTTTATTCCATAGACTTAAAAAACAATCAACTAGCCAAGTTATTAATTATGATACATCTAAAAAAATTAATACTAACCCTAATATGACTGCTGCTTTAAGAGCTCTCTGTATAATTGCCTTGAAAGGGCATCTCAGTGGCAAATCACTATAACAGGTCCTAAAATCATAAAGGTAATAATAACAAAAAAGAGAGATTCAGAAAACCAATAGAAAGTTTGTGAAGATTAGAGAAACGAACAAGGGGCACCGTCTGCTGGAAATTCTCCTGCCAAGGCCCACTGAAATGAATAGGGCCCCCTACATGGAGACTGTGCAGGAGAATTTCCCACTGGATTGTCCCAAGAACATGTTTTGGATTTGCTGACAGCCAGATGGTGGTGGCATTGCCCGTCAATCCTGCGGCACCCACTTTGATGTGAATCTGCATTGTTTAAAAACAAAAATAACTTAAAAAAAAGAAAGCTTGATTTCTGTTTTGTAAAAAGAACGGCACTTTTACCTACTAGATACCACAGAGTGTGTTTTTATGAGCAGACAATGATACTAATATGAGAATTTCAGGAAAGGGTTATGGGGCAGAGAGAATGAGAAGATCAAGGGTATCAAGAAGGCTAGCTCTCTCTGCCGGGTCAACTTGGGTTCTTTAAAATTCTCAAACCAGTGTGTGTGTGTGTCGCTTTTCATTCTTTCCTGGTTCCAAGCTGGGCCATCCACAGACCTCTTGGATGGGTTGCACAAATTCTGCCTGCACTGCAGCCCCAAAAGTCATCATCAATTCATTGTCATGCAGACACCCTGAAAATCGTCAGGTGACCAACATTCTCCACCCAGGGAAGATTTAGAGGAGAGGAGAACAAGTAAAGGAGGGAACCTAAAGGGTATTAAAAATGCCTCAGCTACAAAACTGGATTCTGTTACCTCCCCCTTGTTCACAGCCATTTTATAATTATACATAAAACAGACTGCTTTGTTAAGGTTAAAGCTGGCCTTCATTTTCCATCCGGCCCCATTGGTTGCTGGTCGACCTCTGGATCCACTAGGGAGGATGCAAATGCAGACTGAACAATCTGAAACCCAAATGATTCCAGAAGAGACATGTTCTGTTGGGGTGAAAAGGGGGAGCCCAGTGCAGGGCCCAAGTCCCCTAACGGGGCCCCCAGGGAGCGAACATGAACTTTCTGTATATGTTTGTTGAGATAGGACTTGGATCTGAAAAAGCTTCCACATTCAGGACAGGGGTACTTCTTATCTCCCTCTGACTCCAATTTATTTTTGGTGACGACCATGTCGCAGGAGAAGGAACCATTGGCGTTTTGTTTCTCAGGGGTCTTGAGGTCGCTGGCATCGGAGAGATCGCCATAGGAATCTGAACTCTCAATCTGGTCCGAATGTGAGCATTTCTGGCCTTCTAGGGAGAGAAAGAAAAGGCAAGTTTTTAGATCCTGGCAAGTATTTAGTACACTGGAGGTAACCACCTGTTTCCCCACGAAGACAACTCTACACTTCCTTTAGCATGCAATGGAGGCATTACAAACCTACACATACCCTATTCCATCCTCACACAAATGAGTTTATAAAAGTCAACAGCCCACATAATTTTGCTACTAGCCACTGGCTTAACCATATGTTCTTTGTAAACCCAACTTCCCTGCCTAACCAACCTGGATATTTTGACTTGCAGAGGTGAGCAGATAAGTAGCTATTTCCAAGCCGGGCCATAATGTGCATCAAAATTCACATGCTTTTGGCTCTTAAACTTTCATATTATGAACTGCAGTGGCACTGGCAGTACCTGCAACATTTGTATAAAATGCCTTACCCATGCCCTTATATATGTGTACATCTCAGGTTCACCGAATACTGTGTATAAAAGGTCCCTCATTACTGCAGAGCCACACATGGAAGTCTCTTCTCCCAGAACTGAAGCGCAAATAACTGCTGTGCATAAGAATGGCCAGTAAATTGTATCATCATCACAGGTCACAACGAAAGCACAACCAGTTTACAAAAGAGGAGTCCAGCAAGCCTCCCATCATGGAATCAACAGCTGCTCTCCACCTTGAGGCAGTCTTCTTCAGTGGTGAAGCCCCAACTTGGAATCAGAATGCAAAACTACTTCTAAAGACCTGTATGTTATAACCTGGATTAAATAATACTATTAAAATCTGGAAGGGTGTCATGCACAGAGGGACTATCCCATTTAGAGGGGTTTGGGTCATGCACAGAGAGACTATCCCTAATTACCAAGTTATATTCCCCAGCCAGAGTAGCTAGTATCCTTCATTTGGGCCCCACTCATCATCCCACCCCTTCCCCTTGTCTATGCACCCCTCACAGTGATCTGAATATAAAACATAATTCAATCTCCACTCTCAAGCTAAAGAATGTTTGCCGTGTTTGAAAAGCACAAACAAGGACTCTAGAGACACAAAGAGCCACACACATCTTTATGATTTTTTTCACAGCCATACAGCTTGGAACCAAGAGGTTATGGTACTACTCTTGCAATGTCCATCTGCGAAACAACATAGTGAAGCAAACCTCCCGCCATCAGCACGGCATACCACAAAGAATACAAAGAGCTTTTAAGGAAAGAGAATCCTGTAACAATATCCTCTGCTTTCCTACGGGAGTGGCAAGTTCCTAGTGTATTCAGTGCCAGAAGGGGCAATCATGCAGGACAGACAGTGGCAAACAGAGCCTGATTGACACTACTGTACACAAACTGCAAAGCTATTTGTAAACCTTCCCTTACAAAATGTCCCAAATAAAACCAATCAATTAAACCCAAACCAGATCAACGACAATAAAACCAGATGTCAAAATTTAGCCAGACACGTTTTGGGATCTGAAGAGGAAAGGATATATGGTATGTCACCCCCTTTCTAAAGGCAGGGCACAATTTATTGGGAAGCATTCCTGCACTGCACAGCTCTGAGCATTACTATGGTCTTACACAGGTCCAGCTCCTTCCAATGAGGCTTGCAGAGAACTTCACTGAGGGTTTTTGCCCTGGGGCTCAGATCTGTCTCCCTGACCACTGCCCTTTGCAGCACACAAGATCTGCCACCCGAACAGGACATTCGACTGGCAGCCCATAGCAGAACAGACAATTGAAATAGAAGCTTAAGTAGACATCATATTCACCCTGCAAAGATTTTCTCAAGTAGAACCAGAGGCTGAGGCCTAATGCTACCACTGAGGATCTAAATCTGTATCTAGGCTGAACCACTTCAAATTGCATGTAGTTGCTCAAAGAACTCTTCCATAGAAAACTAGATGCAATCCCCCTCAAAACATTAAAGGAAATGGTCCTAGGCTACCCTTTTCTCCAACAAGCTTGTTTTCTTTGTGGAGGCATTTTATAAAGGTGGGCTTCAGCCATGTGAGTCTGACGCTGCACAACCCAGACACAGGCTGACCACTAAGAACCTCATTTGAGCCCTGCTAAAGCTGGAGGCCAGCTCCAAAAGGCATCTCACAGGGAAGGTAATCTTAACAAGGGAGTCAACTGTGTGTTCAGCTTTTTGACTTCAAGGCCTTCACCTGTCTCAAAGAAAATGTGGATGTGCTATGATTTCCCCCCACACACAGATTCTATGAAGCGTGGGGGTGAGGAATATAAATCCTCTGCTCAGGGGCATTGTCAGCTACAGTTTACAAAACAGAACATTGTTTTATTTGTGTTTCCCCCCCCTAATTTATACTATCAAATGGTACAGTTCTTCCTGGACTTCAAGCTAAAAGTGGGGGATCGTGTGTCTGAATGTTCCTTCATGCGGGGAAAACCCCCCCTCAATACATGAAAAAGAAACACCCTAATATTTAATGGAAAAGGTATAGGCTGGAATCATCCCTCTAGATAAATTCCTTGACTCAATATGTGGCACTGTGGACTGGGCAAAGTTGCTGAGGAGGAAAAGGTCTGTCAACAGCTATTAGCCATAAGTAGAAACATGGAGCTTCCATGTTCAGAATCACTATAAATGACAGAGTGCTGGGATCCAGCAGGGCTCATGTTGTCTTCCTAGATGCTAGTGTTCTCCATGCAATGAGGATTCTTCCCCCTCTATGAAAGAGCATTCAGACATGCAACCTTCTACTTGCAGTCCAAGAGAAATGTTACCATTCCACTCTGCTGACCCTTACATTTGCTTTCTCCAAACCGTTTCCCTCTTCCCCTCCTTCCCATGCCCAGCATCCAACAACACAAAGTCCTACGCCGAGAGACGGAAAGTGCAGAGCAGGGAGTCGCTTGCCTTTGATGCCATAGGTCCTGATGCTGTGGAACGCTGCTCCCCCATTCGGGATGGGCTCCGGGTGCCTGGAGACCTGGGGAAGGGGAACACCGTGGTGGGTTTTAACATGGACCTTTAAGTAGGAGGCAGAGGAGAAACCTAAACAAGATAAAAGGAGATGAGATCCTGCCACCAGTACAGACACACCTCTGCCTTTCCCCTTATCTGCTTCCAGATCTTCTTGGGTCCTCTAAAGAACTTCTGCATGAGCCAAAATAAGTGCATTTTGGCCGCTTTTGAAGGAGGCATCAAAAAGTGAAGTGTGCCCTTTAGGCTTACAAATAAAAAACCTAGAAATTATAGGGAGCAAGTCTGTGCATGAGTGCCTTTTGCAAGAAAATGTATTACAATGAAGGTGAGAAATGCCAGAATCTGTATCAGATCTATGAGACCAAGCTCTGAAAAATTCTCTCTTGTAGGTAATCAAATGGTAAATATGTTGCCATGTTATTAAGTCTGGCCAGTTCCTAAAATAGCCTGTAATCAACTAAATCCAGTTTACTGGGCAGGAAAAAAGCAAGTTGTTGTGTCTTTAAATATGTAAATACTGGTTTGGCAGACCGGATTTTTAAAACTGTTTACGTATTACCAGAGTTGGGAACACACTGTGCGCTCCACTAGACTAGGACTAGCTTGAAAATGGGAGACAAGACAGAAATACTCGTGGCTAGGAAAAAGGGTTCTTAGGAGAAGTCTGATCATTGCAGATTTCCAGATGACCAAGCGTGACACAAAAATGGGCCCCTAACCTGGTCAGACAATGCTTCTGAATGCATGTTGTTCTCTTTCTTCAACAACATCAACTGCTTTCTTTAAAACAACAACAACAAATCCAAAACCCTGGATTTTCTCTTGGTGACAGCATGCAATTCTGCAACTTCATATGGTTATATAAAGGTGCTTTATTCCATGAGACTGGATGGTCAGCTCAACACAGTTGACATGGCTAGCAGGCTCTCCAAGAAGCCAGAAAGGGGTCATTCCCAGCAGTGCTCCTCAACAGCTTTTCCACCTGGGGATTCCAGAGATGGAATCTGGGGCCTTCTGTACACAGACTGGATGCTCTGCCCCTGACCTTCAGTTTCTCCTTTTATTCTATATATTTACTCAAATACTGCCATAATCTATTTAAATTACCCTGTTCCTTGTTCAAAATATTGCTTAGTATAATCCTCTTTTCAGCAGAAAAATCCACAGCTTTCTCTGCTGGTTCTCCTTTTCTATAAAGAGAAAGGCAAAATCTTATGTATTCATCCTACCATGTTAATTCAAGAGCATCAGCAACTAATGTAGCTGTAATCAATTTATTTTTTGCTTCTGCTGTCATTGCAAGCCAAAAACTCCATTTCCAAAATGCACTACGATGGCAGCAACTGTTTCTTTTTCTTTTTTTGGCTTCTGCTGGCAGTTTTGTTGGCTTGTTTCTCTGAAATTCTTAGAATCTGTGGATGGTGCTTCAGAAAACTAAGACATTTGTAGATGGGTGGACTTTGTAGGTGGGTTAGTGTAAGCAACAACATATGCCCAGCTTAGTTCTTGCTCACAGCGGATCATGTTACTGTTTTCCTTTTAGAGGAGGGAACTAACTGGGGTTTCTGGGGGAGGCGGGTATTTTAATATTGCATTATTTTTCTTCTATTTTTCACATTGAGCGCTCCTGGGTAGAAAGGGGGCTGAATGTTAATTGGCTGTGAGTTAACTGGCTTCTTGTGGGAAATGGGGTTGCTTTTTTAGGAACCTGGTAGCTGTAAAGAGTAAAGCCCTGGCTTAGGGCAAGGCACTGTGACAGCTTCAGAGCCTCCACGGTAAAATGGTGGGAACACTGATCCAGTCCGGAATGATAATTGTGCGAAGGAAAGAGGATTATAAAACAGGCTGTGCAGTTTAAAAGGCAATGTATATAAATGAGAAAGAAAAGTAACAATGGAGTACAATGATCTTGGCTAAAAAAAGTAGCCAGCCCAGCCACATTTTTCATTTAGCCATAAATTTACAGTAGCAGTTACTGCTCTGTCTACTTTCACATTCTTTAGCAAATCTCTGGATCCCCCCCCCAAACAAACAAACAACAGTTCAGAAACTCTAAGCCAGACACATCTCAGAGTCAGCAATGAATTCTGAAAACTGCAAAAATGTTTTAGGGGGACACTTAGCACGCCTGGAATGTTCAAAGAGTGGCACACATATTATCAAAGACAATGGAAAGCAGGCCAGTGTGTTGTTTGGGCAGTTGGGGGGACAGAGAGAGAAGGATAATTTGCAGGTTGGGCAGTTGGGTTGGGGCAAAGAGAAGGATGACTTGCGTAAGGCTACTTGGTGAGTTCCTGGCAGGGGCAACATTTGAACCATGGACTTCCTGGTCCCCAGCACAAATCTCTTAGCCACTGGCTACAAGAACTCTCTGTAAAGAACAGCTCAAAGGGGTTTTACTCTGTAGACTCTGGATGGAGAGAAAATAATGAAAAGGGAGAGAGGAGACGGTCTATTCCAGAGGGCAGTGGAGGACATACTCTGGTAGGGAAACCACAA
Organism: Gekko gecko; assembly: GCA_029375565.1. Lineage (NCBI taxonomy): Eukaryota > Metazoa > Chordata > Lepidosauria > Squamata > Gekkonidae > Gekko > Gekko gecko. The sequence goes on along the minus strand of JAPDNY010000012.1, from coordinate 48,999,634 downwards.
ATGCATTTCAGCAAAATCAGACTTGGAAACAAGGCACAGAGGAGGATGTCTTGGAAGCTTGGCAAGGTGTGGCTGATAGGCAGCTCTAAAACCAGCAACAACTTGGCCCTACTCTTCCCTCCTCATCATTCAACTCTTCTTCTTTCCACTGCTCTGCATGCTTATATACTCCCACAGGAATGGCTCCTCCTCGACTCAGGACTTGGTTTAAATGCCCCTCTCAACAACCCATGCTCAAAGCATGTCATGTGATTTGTTTGGGATTGGATCTGGATAGTGTGAAAGGGGTGTGTCTAAAATAATGCTTTGTCTGCGGGCTTGGGGTGACTCTTGGGCAGCCTAGCAAAAATCACTGACTGTGTTCCACTATGGGCATCATCAGTCCTTACCAATTATACAAAGGCAGGATAAATCACAGATATGGGGAAACAATGTCTCTTCTCTTCACTGGCCCAAGTTAAGAGAAAATACATTTGTTTATTGAATTGTCTCTTATTTAGAATAAGCCACTGCACAGTCAGTGTGATGTAGTGATCAGAGTCTTGAACTAGAAACAGGGAGAGCTTGCTGAGTGACCTTGGGTCAGTCACCTTCCCTTAGCCTCAACCACGCATGGTATACTTGGAGCGTGAATGAAGATTTGTATGCAACCCCAATCCCCTACACCTCAGGTTTGGTGACAAGGGCAGAGAGCAATTACACTGCTTCAAAATTCTCTTGCTCTCTTTCTCTCCAGTGAATGGTGGCACATATTCAACCACACAGTTCCTTCAACAGGGTGGTATTTCCATTTTTGGAATAGGGGCTGGCGATTTCTACAGATTCCCTCCTCCTATTGCCTCCATGCTGTCTCTGAGCCTTCTGAACCCAGGAACAAAAGGGTCTTTTTTTGGGGGGGGGGTATCCAGTGGGCTACATGGAAAGTTGAATGATCCTGGGAGTAAAACCCCATTGTGAAATCCACAGATGTTTGGTTGGATATAGAGAGGTTCATCTATGATGGTGGTTCTAGCTATCTATCACATTTTTGTCCTACCTTTCCTCTATGGAGCTTAGGGTACAAAGGTCTACCCTGTTCCATTTTACTCTCACAAGAATCCTGTGAGATAGAGAAATCTGAGAAAGAAACTAGTCCAAAGTCACCCATGGGGGTTTGACACAGGTCCAGACCTAGGCCAAGACATTAATCACTATACCACTCTGGTTCAGGATGCAACATCGGTGCAATCTACAATATGCTTCAGCCTCTTCCCACTAAGCTTATACTTCTCTGCTAAGAGGAAGAAACCCAAATGAAACACCATGTTCATAAGTGTAAGGAATGGGGGCGGGGGAATTCAGCATACTCTAATCCTTGACAGTTGATTAATAATAACCAAGATCTCCACTAATCTGAAGATTAAAAAATAGGAATAGTCCCAGCACAAGAGATTAGGGAGGTTTCTGGAGGATCAGTCAACTAACCCTGAAATCATGGAAAACAAAACAATGCACACTTATTAATTTAGGATACTTGTTGCCACCTTTTCCAAAAAGAATTCTCAAAACACTTTACTGTAAGTTCAAAATAAAACATAAAAATACATTATCAAAACCACTAAAACCTGTCATCAATACAGTCACTAAAGGCAGTAAAATGAAAACAGCACCATAAAAACTGAAGAAGTAAGTAGTGACTCATGAAAGCTCCTACCCTGCCACAAATTTTGTTAGTCTTTAAGGTGCTACTGGACTCTTGCTCTTTTCTACTGATAAAAACCATAATAAAACACTTAGCAAGAAGGAATACAACACAATTAACCAAATGCTATGGCAAACGAATTTTTACTTGGCATCTAGAATGAAATAAAACCAGGCACAAGGGTAGAGGGAGAGTATTCCACAGCTAGGGCACCACTACAGAAAAGGTACTTTGGTTCAGAAAAAAGAACAGGACCTCAGAAGTCAACCTTAATTTACACAGGGTCATACTGAAGGTGAATCTTTCCTATTCTGTCCTTGGTCAGTTCAGGGATGTGAAGATATGAACCAGCATTCTTAACTTTGCCATGGAAATGCATTGGCAGCGAGTGTAGTTTGTTTTTTAAAAAAGACAGGCAGAATATCATCTATATACTAATAGCGACATATGGCCCCCATCTGCGGGAACCTAAATCTGCGGATAGGGCCACACTGGTGCCAGACAGATTTTTCTTTAAATTTGGGTGAATTCCCAGGTTTGCAGAAAAATCTGAATTCAAAATTACAGGAGTATGCTGGGTTCAATAGTACGTGGTAGGGTCTGGAGTCGTACCAGGTTCAGTGCTGGGGGCAGATATGGGATTCCTCTCTCTGAATCCCTCCCCCAAACCATAAGGAAGGACTCAGGTGTGGGGAACAGGCAAGGATCCCCCCGCCCCAAGTACTGCAGGTCCTCACTTGTTATATCTAATTTTCAACACGGCCCCAGCTGTGGATTCTTAAATCCAGAAATGGTGGCTTTGTATGATAAAGAAAGAGCTTTCTATAGACCGGGGGGGGGGGAGTTTGTAGAAAAATACAAAAACCTTTTAAAAAGCACAGAGGTTTTTTTTTTTTAAAAAAACCCACAATTCGGAGAAGCAACTTAAGAAAAGCAGACAGTCCAAGCTTCAGGCCAGCAAGTGTAAAGCGGGGGAAAGGAAGGGGAAACCAGAGCCATCTTATGAGACAAGCAGGTGAAGATGCTGCAGGTGTTCTAACAAGCAGGTCCACGGGCAAAAGAGGACACAGGTGGGCTGCCCAGAATGCAGGCAAAGCGACAGGTATTCTGGCTGGCATGCAAATTGGACAACAGAGTCTTGGAGGAGGAGGAGGCAGGCAGGCAGGGAAAGCAACAGAGCCCGTGGGGAGAGACCAAAATAGGTGGGAAAGTATGCACTGGGAGGGGAATGAGATATGAGTTGGGGTGGGTGGGATCCCCCCCCAAGACTATCATGGGTCCCTCACTTGTACTCTTTATAACCTACATCAATCAGCAATTTCACCAACACATTCTGCATCATTGAAGCTTCCAAGCTGTCTTCAAGGGCAGCCCCATACATGACATATTTTGTTAATCTAACCTGGGTGTGGTCAGAGCGTGGTTCATCATGGCCACATCTGGTTTCTTAAGACTGTAATATGTGAACCAACCAAAGCTGGTGAGAGATAATAAATTGAGGCATAGAGTTTGTAAGCTGGTCTGAGACTGTGAGTAAAGGGCGGGGTATAAATCCAATCTCTTCTTCTCTTCTTCTTCTTCTATCACCCTCCTAACCTATGAATAAGTATCCAGCACAGACTGACACTAATTCACCACTAATTAACTACAATGTGGACCAACACCACCTCAGGCTTGTCTGGATTAATGTTTAGTTTACTGGCCTTCCAGCAGCCCATTATTGCTTACACAGATTTGTTCAGAACATTTGCTGACCGCTGGACTGTTGACAAGGAGAAACAGAATTGTGTTTCACCAGCACATTCTCCCAGCAGTTTCCATAGATGGGAGAAAGGATGGGACCCAGCAGGACTCCTCAGCAAAGATGTAACAGAGTAGATCAGCTATTACTTTAGCACACCCCTGTCCTTTAAAGTTCACTCCTCCCTGGAGCTAAACCAGGCAGCCATCTACAGGGTTGCCTTGGGAACTGAGTGATCTTGGAGTACCAGTACCAGCACTAGGCCCTGTTATATAACATTAGGTTCTGCTATACTTCCTCAGCGTCACCAACTTGCTGCTGAGGGAAGCCAGCAGCCTTACCACAACTGACAGTTTCTTTATACCCTCCCACACATCTGCTTCCTTTATTCCCCAACACAGCAGCCTCATTGCTGGTTTCCTGTTGTGTTGCCTCTCCCCAGCTGTTTTTAAATACAATTAAAGATCTTGACTGATCTCAGATCCTTTCTTATCACAAAGGTCTCATGCTTCTTCTGATTTGGCCCTGCAGCACAGGATACAAGAAAAATGTTTACCCTTCTTACTTGCAGACATGCTGTCTACTGCAGGGAGGAGAGGGAAAGAAATATATAGACTGATGGGGGGAAGAGAAGCAGATTCTACATGCTTACTCCCCTAACAGATAGGGTGCCTGTAGGTGCAGCATCTGAACAGACAACAGAATAGCAAACGAACAGGTTGCATTTCTGCTTATATCAGAACATAAGAACATAAGAGAAGCCAAAGTTGGATCAGGCCAATGGCCCATCTAGTCCAACACTCTGTCACACAGTGGCCAAAATAGCAGGTGCCATCAGGAGGTCCAGCAGTGGGGCCAGGACACTAGAAGCCCTCCCACTGTTGCCCCCCCCAAGCACCAAGAATACAGTGCATCACTTACCCCAGCCTGAGAGTTCCTATCTATACCTTGTGGCTAATAGCCACTGATGGACTTCTGCTCCATATGTTTATCTAATTCCTTCTTGAAGCTGTCCATGTTTGTAGCCACCGCCACCTCCTGTGGCAGTGAATTCCATATGTTAATCACTTTTGGGGTGAAGAAGTACTTCCTTTTATCTGTTCCAAATTGTTCTATATTATAAAATCAGGAATGCCATTGGCAACAGTGTAATGAAAGCAGGGACACTGTGTGCTACTATTTTCGATGGGAACATCTGCTAATCCTTCTGGCTGGAAGACACTCCTGTCAGTTATGTCTGGAGACACTCTCTCCTCATGCTGTTCTTCCTACAGCTGTGGAATGCAGACAAGACACTAGAATGATGGTTATTTCCAGAGATTAATACCATCATTTTTAGCAATCCTTAGAAGAGTTAACTTTGTCTAGAATTACACTGTTGGTATACACACCCTTACGGTTCTATACTTCAGCAATAATAACTTTAGTGCTTGACAGGCCTGTTCTGTATCCTCCAAATTCTACTTAAGATTGCCTCTCCAAGTAACCAAGGCATAACTATGTCAGCACTCAGAAAGGAGCTCCTGATAGCATCTTTTCTGGGTTCCTGACAGCACCTACAATAACAGATCCTAACCTCCTCATTAAATCCAGTTTACAGTTAGAGTACAATTTAATCTTAAATGATTAACATATGTCAATAAGCAGACAGTGCTTCATAGAAGGATGGAAATCAAAACATTCTCTTTTCCACCCTACAAACTTAAGGAATTGGTAAAGAGAGACACATAGGCAGGGCTATCAATCATTTTCTTATCTGATAGTGGGAATAACTTTTTAAAGGTAATATTTCCGAGAAACAGCAAGGAATCAATAGGTTGGTATGATTAATTCCAGCTTTGAAAAACATGGTGGGAATATTCCAGTTCCAGTTCAAGGGAATGAATTTTCAATCATTCACATTCCAAGTTCCAAAAATGATTATGAACAATTTGTCTATATTCTGATAAGATGACTTATTGGGAGAGCCTTAGACTTTGATCTTCAAAATCCAGAACCCAAAGTTTATTTTCCACTTCAGAAGTTCCACAGATCTCCTAGCAAATTAGAATTTGTAATGCCAACTCATTCACTGATATGACCCACAATATGTTTAAATGGAGCGACTCAGGGAACTACCATAAATGTCTGACGCTTAATCCTATGCATAGCTGCTCGGACACAAGCCTCACTGTACCCAGTGACACATGCTTTCAAAGTAAATGTGTAGGATCAGGCTGTGGGTCATGGCTACTTTAACAACATTTCAAAATTGTCCTTATTTGTTTTGACAAACTTTCCCCATTTTTCAGCCTCTTCATTTAGAACTCCAAGATATGCTCCCAACATTCAGCCTAACCCACTGGATACTCCAATACCACCAGCTCCATCTGTTACCAGCAGAACCATTTAAAAAAGTTTAATCCTATTTGAATCTGCTTAAGTAAGGAAATAAATTTAAGCTGCAAAGTGGAAAGTCCCTAGAGGCCCAGCATGTGCTGTTTTTAGGAGGGTGCTCCACCTTCCATGTCCCCATCCCCCAAATTTCTGAGCAAAATGTCTTTTCTGCTTGCTTATGTGAGCATAGGAAACTTCATTATATTGAACCAGATCAGTAGCCCAGAGTTGTTTACTCTGGCCGGCTGTGGCTCTCCCAAGACAACAGTTATTTTATTTGCATTATCCACCCCAGCTCATATAACAATCACATGCAAATGGGAAATGGAAACTAGTCTTCTTGCATCGTTTTGTATTTGATGAAGACACAAATACCTGTCTTCTACTGACACTGTACACAGTTCTTAATGGTCTATTTGGAATATCTGAAGCCTATCAATAATTCACTAACTCTGAACTAGTACATTTACTGCAATGTCTCAGTATTGCATTAATAACATTTCTCAGAGCCTGAGGCTGTAATCCTAAACACACTACTAGGAAGTAAATTCCACTGAATCCACAAGGATGGACTTCTGAGAAAAGATGCTAAGTACTCAGTACTGTACAGCTTAGTACTGTATAGCCATCATCAATCACCGAAATAAATTTTATTTATTTAAAACTTTTCTTCCAAAGGGGAACCTGCCTGCACTTAACAGGTGTGAGACTGGAGGGCAATTTCAGAAGAGTTGTAACTCAAGTCCTACCTTTTGCAAAACTGAGCACAAAATACATACATACATATACACCCTATTAAATGTTAAAAGGAAAGCACATCCTTTTTTTGAAAAGTGTTAAAATGTTTTCTGGGAAAGGACTGACCAAGAATTCAAAATTTCTTTACACTAGATGGGTCTGCAGGTATTTTGTACTGGGCAAGAATCAGCAACCCCAAAGAGATTCCATTTATATTAAATTTCCTCCTCTTTGATCTTTGGTATCTCCACCTCTTACGGTTTGGAAGTTCCCAAATCTGCAGGCTTCCCAAATATTAAGGATGAAAAAAGAAAAAAAAAACCCAAATACACGAAAATTGAGAAGCCGCTGTTTGTAAGGTAGAGCATCAGAAAACTTGGTTTCATACATATGTAGCCTTGAAAACAGAAGCCAAAATACTGGGATGGAAAGGTATACCAGCTCTGTACACAATGGGTCAGTTTTATGAGCAGTGCGAAATTCTTACAGATGATCCATTCTCACGCACAAAAGAACACGAAACTAGTAATCATGCCACTGAAGGCTGGTTCACATGTGCACTTACACATGTGCATTTGCATATGTAAACTGACTTGACTGAAAAGGCGATGATGGAACTTTCATATCGCTCAAAACCATTATCTATGGTGACTCATTCATATGTGGAAGTCATCACTGGATGTTGGGGATAACAAGTACTGACCTTTCACATGTGAGCCAGCCTCAAGATATCTACTGTTCACGGAAGTCAACAGCAAATGAGAACACAATTTACTGTAGCTTTCCTTCTCCTTGGAGAAGGCATTCATCAGCTAAGGTTCAAAGCCCACCCTTTGCCCCATTACAAGCTGGTGTATTAATTACCTCTGTTGCAGATGGTACAAAAGTTGCTTGGTCCTTCGCTGTGTTTCTTCAAATGATCAGCCATATACGCTGCCCGCAAATACTTCCCACAGACCTGGCATGGAACTTTGTCTTCATGGCACGCAAGGTGTGAGCGCAGCCGGTCGCGGGTAGCAAAGGAAGCATTGCAAGTCTGTGGACAGCAGCAGACCCATGTTAACCCCTCTTTCTCTCCCCCCCACACACATACACACTGCTACAAAGAGTAAAAGTAACTTATCTGCTCTAGGCGATAGACCCAACACAATAGTTTCAAATTCAGCAGACACATTCAAGTGATGTGAAAAAAGGGAATTAATTCTGTTGGATGAATGAGAAAAGGAAAGCCAACAATGCTCTGAATGAGTTGAGAATCTGCTCCTAAAAAGAAAAGACACCGACTGGGTAGAGGCTGTTCAAGAGTAAGGCCGGACGCCATTTTAGGCTAATTCTTCTTGTTCTTCTAGTTGACCCAGCAAGCCAGAGCAATACCATGTGCGATCTGTAAGAATGGTCTGGCTGACTGGACAAGAAAACTTCTTTTTTATTTTCCTTTTTAGACACAAATGACAAAGGCACAATAAATAAGATGTTGGGCTAATAACTTTTGTGGGCTTATTTGCAAGGCCAGACAATCATCTACATTGTTCAAAGCCTCAAGAGTTCCCAGTGAAAACAAGTGAACCCTCAATGATATGCTGCATTTCTATCATGCTCCACACATCTACCTTTGGAAATATCCCCATGTGCTACATTAATGACTACAATCCAAAGCTCTTCTGAGATCTGATATCCACATGATGCTCCATTCCCTTCAACAAGGGGGAATTTCTCCAAATGTGCCCAATGCACCAACAAAGAATTTCTGACTTTAAACATGGATGCTCCATCTCACATGGAATGCCATGTGCATATCAGAGCTCCTGTGGGAGTACCAAAGTCAGTGGAGCAGATGGAATGGCTGTGCAGTGCTCCTTATCCATCTGAAAGCAGAAAGGAAGGTGAAGAAGAACTGCAGGTAGATGGAAGTGCAAAAGGAACATAGCGGAGGCAGGTAGTGATGGAGTAGAAGGAGCTCCAGCACACAGTCCCAAGACCCTCTAGAAGCTGCTTTCTGTGGTTATAGTTGGAGTTAATAGCATAAGGAATCCTGAGAATGCCCAACAACCATCCTATATGCATGAGGATTTTCTCCACTCTGGCCACACACAAACACAAAAGTGTTAATTTTTTTTAAACATATAATTCGTAATTAACCTAAGGAATTCCCCTCCATAGGATCTGGTGATGGCCACTAGCTCAGGCACACATCAACACCTGAGTGCAAAAACAGCAAAAAGGGGGGAAATCGCAGAGGAAGAAGTTAGCTATGCTAGTTAAATGGACTTTCCATGTCCAAAGGCAGAATGATTCTCAATACCAAAGACTAAGGAGAAGACAGAGCCAACATTGTATAGTAGTTCCGAGTGTCAGACAAGGATCCAGGCTTTTATCCCCATTCTGCCAGGGAAGCTTAGTGGGTGAACTTGGTCTAGGCACACACGCCCAGACCCAGCACAACCTAACACAAAGGCTTGCTGTGAGGATAAAAATGAGAAGGGAGAATGCTGTAAGCCACTTTGTGGAGAAAGGCGGGCATAAATGAAGTAAACAAACACATTTTAAAAAACGGGAAGCAGCCATCACCTTCAGAAAGCCAGAATGGTATAGCAGCCAGAGTGAGGAAACAAAGGTTCAAATGTCCAATCAGCTGTGAAACTCACTGGGCCACCTTAGGCCAGTGCTCTCTTTCAGCCTAAGTTACCTCATAGGGTTGTTTAAATAATAAAATGGAAGGGGGGCACAGATCTTGTCCTGAGGAAGAGTGAGATGGGAATAATCAGAATGCACTGTGTCTGAACTTCCCCAAGACATCTGGCCAGCCACTGTTGGAAACAGAATACTAGATTCCAGATACGTGGGCCAGCAATTATAGGAAAGCCAGGCATATGTATCACTGGGTAGACATGCTGGAGAGAAGAAACTAAACTGCACCTTATCTTCGCATCTCACCTCTGTCCAAGCCACATGCAAAAGTAACTCAAGAACTGCAAGACAGCATTTTGCTCTGGATCCAACTTCAGAACCTGTTTGTGGTTCTTCTCACAGAAGCATACAAGTGTACTGTGGTTTTAATATCACCTTTGTATAGTTCTTCTGACAGGACATGACTCATGAGTGCACAGATTAAAATTGTCAAGAGGTTGTAGCTAGCACAGAGTACCAGAGGATATAACTCTAGGTTGTATGATACTGTCCAGCAGTTCTCAAAACTGTTTTGAGTTTCTCCAGGGCAGATGAACAATATTCATAAAAAATACTGATGCGTTTACAGTGCAAAGGGAAGCCTCTGTTTTACCTGTGGACTTCTCAAAGGAAGCAGGGCAGTCAACTTGAGATGTGAGGTTCTGCTCTAGAGCTAGGAAGCAGACTTTGTAAAGACATTTCCAGAGGGTTAAGAGCCAAGCCTTGCCCTACAGACAGAATATTCCATAATGGGAGGCAGCAAACCTATGTGGTAGTGGGTTGGGCTGGGGAAAACAACACGGTCCACCATATTTTTGCACCTGGTATTTTTGGCCACTGTGTGACAGAGTGTTGGACGAGATGGGCCATTGGCCTGATTCAACATTGGCTTCTCTTATGTTCTTATATTTTGTTGATGTGGCATGTTCAGCACTCCTGGAAAGATGGGTAAGGAAGCAGGGTTCCTGAGTCCCTCCCTGCCGCTGCACACTGTGAAGGTGCATATGGAGCTATGGTAAACCCATCATAGGTGGGGAATCAACAAATCCAGCACAGGGAGGATGCACGTACGCCCTCATGCCCCAGGTGTACTCCTCACTACCCTTTCTCCTTCTCACCAGCCCTTTGTCCACATTGGAGGAATCTGGCTGAAGGCTTACTTTAACCCAGGGAGGAAAAATCCCAGCACTCCAAAATCTTCTTTACATAGTCTGCTTCCCAACTCTGCAAAGGGAGCTTTTGCTTCCTCCGAACAAAGAATCTCAGACTCCAATGCTTTACACCTTGCTACACAGAGTGTAATCCTATGCAGAATTAGTTCAGTCCAATCCCATTGAAATAAGTGGTCTTAGACTGGAGTCACTCTGCATAGGACTACATTGGGAGGCTGGCAGGGGTAAGGCAGGCGTACAACAGCTGCATGCAAGTAACAGGGCTATGGGGCACAGCAAATTCCACAACCACTCCACGCCATCTCACATGCTGAAAGCTGTTTTTGAAACGTAGTAGATGGAGATGAGACATGGTGAGAAAGGCATCTGTTGCCAAGATAATCCAGCAGCAGCAGCAGCAGCAGCAGCAGCAGCAGCAGCAGCAGCAAAGTCCTAAGAAGGCAGGCATTCCTGACTTGGAAGTGGAGAGAGAAGAGGGTGGGGACAGGAAGGGGTAGTACCATTTTGCAGGTATTTAGGCCCTGTCAAGTTGGAATGTCTTGCTGCTCCGGCTACTTGGCCTGAAAGCAAACCTGGCAGAAGAAGGAAGAGGGGGAGAGGGTTGTTTGTCCTCAAAGGAAATAAAGCTAGAACCATAGGGGAACTATTAATGGACTGATAGTGCAATCCTAAGCATAATTACAGCCTTCTAAGTCCACTGAAATCAATGGTCTTAGCAAGGCATAACTCTGCTTAGGATAGCCCTGCGAGTTATGCCAATATGCAAATTACATTATCTGGTGGGAGTGGATGGAAAAGCTCCATGTCTCTTTAGAATGACAGAGAGCTCCATGTATATATGAGCAGCTGCACACACAGCTCAAAATCCCAGGCGAAGGAAGATAATTAATTACAGTATGGCATTGTGTGTAGAATAGTCAGGAGATCTTAAGATTGTCTGTCAGCCAGACTTCTAGTTCTTTAGTGTTATGAACCACTAGGCGAAATGCTAGACTTTTTTTAAAGGCAAGAGACGTTTCAGGGGTGGTTTGCCATTGCCTGCCTCTGCATCACAACCCCAGTATTCCTTGGAGGTTGCCCTTCCAAATACTAGCCAAGGCCGACCCTGCTTAGTTTCTGAGATTTGACAGGATCGGGCTAGCCTGGACCACCCAAGTCAGGTCAGGAGGAAGAGAATTTTAACTGAAGGTAATAAATATGACAGGGTTTTAAAAAGTGGCCAAAAGATTAATATCCACGTAAAATAAAAAGCTGTCAAAATGTTATGCTGATTCAATTGGGCAGAACTGCATTTTGAATATATTAATCACTTAGAGGCTTAGAGAAGTGAGTCATTTAAATCTGAGACCCCCAATAAAACTACAGGAAGTCAAAACACAAAATCTCCACGGGGACTCAGTTATATTACAGTTCTTGTTAAGAGATCATGCTTATTACTTTCTGTACAGCACCTTCTGCCTAGACGTCAGGGCTCTCTTCTGTCTTTTCCTCCAGCTCCATTTCATTTGCTACTAATACGAGTCATTAACACTTTGGCTCAGTTTAGATATCGTGGAAAACCAGGGTTTAATTACGCAAACTATGGTTAATTTTGGTCTGTCAAACCAGGAACTAAAGACAGGATCTTAAGTTGATTTATTAATCACGATTAGCCATAATTATGGCTTTGCTTGATATACAGATTTTGACATCCCGCCATGATCCTGGCTTGCCCTCCAGCAATGTTCCCAAGTAGGGAGAGAATGAAACCCGCAATTGTTGAGGCAAACCAGGTTTTCTTTGTCAGTGAGCGGATTCTGTTTTCACAAACTAACTATAGTTAAAATAAACGATGGTTTTTCTTGATGTCTGAACTGAACTGTTCTAGGAGTCCAGCCAGAAGACCTTCTATCCAAGTCAGATGGACAGACTAAAGATGACGGGAAAGGGAACAATGAAGATGAGGTAGGAAAGGCTCAACTGGAGGAGGCAGTGCAGAAGGGAGGGGGGAACAAATGGAAGGTGACTTGCCAGACAGAGAAAGGGCAGCTCCTTGAGGTACAGAGAAGACAGAAAAAAACTAAAGGAGGATAGCTAACATTTCTGTGGAAGAAAGAGCAAGTAAAGGAACTAGGTAAGAAGGCTTATCAGAGAAGTGAATGAAAAGGGATGTGTGAGGAAAACCAGGGATGTGTGTGTGTGTGTGTGTGAGTTGTGAATATGTCCCAGATTCAACTTTGTCAGAAATTTCAGCAAGTAGGTGAGCCATGCCCACTGAAATCTCTGAAACCACCAAATTGGCTGTATTGAGATTCCTTGTGGTTCCTTGCTCTTCCCAAGGCTAGCACTGCTAGACTAAATAATGCAAAGTAGTACACAATGGAAGAGTAAGAGACATATTATGAGGAAAAAATGGCCTGAATATGCAAACTGAAGAATCCACCTATGCTTGATACAGGAGTATACTTGTTCAAATGGTTAGAGTGGGAGAGCTCACATCTTGCATGCAAGTTAGGGGGTACTTCCACTCTGTAGTAAGTGTCCTGCTCATCCCATAGCAAGGATACCAGGCTAGACTACTTATTAGATTGGGACTACTTTTCCAATGGACCATAAAGGCCCTGAATTGTTCAGAAATATTCAGGTGAAAACTGGAACATGATAATAAACTCCACTACAGGAGTAATCCCACATCATTTCCTTTCCCTATCAAATATTGCCTACCCTCATTGCAGTTGTCCAATACAGATTGTGTTATGTGCAACAGTCCAATACATGTTGTGTTAATAAAACTCAATTACAAGGTTCCTCTTTGTTAACAGGTTTTGGATCAATTCCTGTGAGAACATTAAGCAGTAGATTCTATCTTCTTCCAGATCCAGGACAAAATCAAAATGGTAACAAATTAACTTTGTTAGGAAATGACCCTGCCATTACAAATGATGAAATTTAAAAAATGAAAATATAAGCTTCTAATATAACCTCTGGTGACATAGCGCTGAGCAAAATAGGTGCAGCTTTCATTTAGTAAAAAATATTATTTGGAAAGAAAGGCTTTAGATAGGATTCTAACCCAGAATATAATTTTAAAGTGCTGTTTCCTAATAATGGACAAGAAGAAAAACTTAATCAGCCACAGTAAGTTAGACAATAAGAACCAGGAAAATGATGCCAGTGAAATCTGGATATTTCAGACTGAAATATTTATGGGGCTGCAGTTTAAAAATGAGCTGCAGTTTAAACACGAGTTGCAGTTTAAAAATGACTCAATACTCAGAACCATAAAAACAAAACCCAGCAAACCCCATAAATACAAACAGATCTCAGAAAGTGATTGTGAAGAAAATCCACTGGGAAATCCTCCTTCACAGACCCCACCGAAATACTCTTGCATGTATAACTGCCATTCATTTCAGTGTGACTTGTTCAGGACAGATTCCTAGGGGATTGTCTCCTCTTTATAAGTTTCATACACTACTAACTCATAATGAAAATATCACAGATAAAATAGTGCCTTTCTGTTGCTGTAGTTCCTTCTCTCTTTGTTGATTTTAGAGTCCAATGGCACCTTTAAGACCAACAAAGTTTTATTTAAGGTGTAAGTTTTCGTGTACAAGCACACTTCCACAGACAATATTGTGTGAGAAAGTGTGTTTGTACATGAAAGCTTACACCTTAAATAAAATTTTGTTAGTCTTAAAGGTGCCGTTGGACTTAAAGTTTGTTCTGCTGCTTCAGACCAACACAGCTGCCCACCTGAATATGTCAAAGTTAGTTACTGACTGGATCAGCAAAAATAAACTTGTTTTTAAAAGGGTCAGAAATGTAACACTGCAGTTTGGAAATAAAAAAATAAGCTATCAGAACTTAATAGAGAAGAAATCAGGTCTGATGTTAACTAAACATTTAAAGATGTAAGATGTTAATGTCCTTAAAAATACAGTCAAATGTTATCAGAGTGGTGTTAGTATTTCTAAACAAAAACACCAGTGCTTTCCTGTCAAACATTGCAAAGACAGATAAATAAACCATAATTAGAGAAGTTTTTTTTAAAAAAAATAACAGTGTTTAAGAAATACCTCTTGAAGTTTCAACTGTTCTATGGATGTAGATGTCTCTGAGCTTATTCCATGGAGGCTGGAAATTTCCTGCTAATAGGCAGGAAGTAAGAAAGATTAGAAAAGGAAGAAACTCATTCGGCATTGTAATAATTTGGGAAAAGCACTGGGTTTGTGAATGCTTTTTAATTTCTATTTTTCAGGCAATACAAATTTAGTTTTTTGAGAGTCAGATTTCCCCCCCTAATTTTAGGATTGCCCTATGTGATCGACAAGTGCCAGGTGAAAAAGTACCCAAGAACTGCTCCCCAATTACAATGGAAACAAGGTATTTTCTCCTCCCCCTTACCATTCCAATAGACAATGTTGAACTTCAAGGACTGGCTCTGTGTCAGGATAGGCTAGCTAAGATGTTTATCTCTGTGCATAAATAGGGACATCATGCTGTCAAAGCACTCTGTGGAAAATGATGCCCCAGAAGTTAATTTCTCATCAATGGCCAGTTAACTCTCCCAACAATCCTTAATGCTACTGCTGTTGGTACAGTGAAGAGCTGTTGGTGGAGATGCATTCAGGAGACACAACTTGAACAAGTCAACACCACGACAAAGCCACTTAAATCATAGCAGCCAAAGAGCTGTGTGGATAGGTCCCATGTGGATGTACCAGGTCATCCAACCATACCTCTGCATGAGTGTTTTGGCAGCCCTTCACAATGCCAGAATCAACTGCAAGAGGGCTACCAAATGTATAAACTGGCCTGAAGCACAGCACCATCTTACATTACACTGTCTCGTCTTGGTCAGCCTACAGTCCTCCTCTGGGCAAGTCAGCTAGGAGAGAACAACAGTGCAACAGTAATATTTGCCCTGGAAGAATTATCAGCTTGTCAGAAATTTCCTCTATTACAAGGCTTTTAAATTTCTGTCCCAGTAGGGCAAAAAGGTGGCATCCTATGGAAACTTTACTTTCCTCACATACACCACACACTCTTCTGACAGGCCACTTGTGTCTCCCATCCATCATCACCGACAAAGTGGCTTAGACTGACTGCCATGCTGACATCTTTCTGCTGTAGACACCAAGAGTACCTACTGAGATCAATTTTCTACCTGTTGTGATCGCATGCAAGGTGTCTTTTAAAATCTTGGGTTGACCTTAAAAGGTTACAATAGGGAAGAATGGGGAAGAAATGATGTGATCAGGTGTTCTTGAATATTCTCCAACCCTCTGACGGTCCCATTGTTAACATACTAGACTGAGTTCTCTCTTTGTCGCTAAACAAAATCTTTGATTCTGCCGTCTACAGGATCTTCTCCCTTCCCTGGAACTCCATGGGACTTGCCCCATTGCTTTGAGAACCACAGCAATGACATCTTGAGAACCAGATGCTATGCCAGTGGTTTTCAAACCTCAAGTCTTTTCATGTCTACTTGTGTGCTGAGGAAACCTTGGCACAGTTGTTTTGCAAAGGATTCTGGAGCATGCTTGAGAGTATACATTCAGCTCACTTCACCTCACATCCTTTCACCCCCCACAGTGCAGGGCCAGGCCTTTTCTGCCTAACCACTGTCCTTCATGAACCACCCTAGAAACACCTTCTTGGCTGTGTGTGACAAAAAAGAAGCTTATCCTCCATTACTGGCTTTCTCAAAGAGGGGCATCCTGATACATTTCTTCTGTACTTCCTAGAATACCTTGAAATGCCACCAAAAATGTATATATAGAGAGAAAATTATTCTTTGCTGCAGCAATGCTTAGTAATTAATTCTGATCTGATTACAAACTAGAATTGTTATTAGATCATTGTGACATTTACATATGCAGTACCTGTTGCCTTAAACTGAAACTAGAGGGAGCTAAGTCCAGCATTCTACAATTGACTTCCAAGCAGCAGCTAAGCAAAATGGGGGAGGAAAAAAGCAGTGTGCTCACAGCAAAGCTATACTCCTTTCCTTGTCGCCAGTCCTGGGAATTTGAAGACTGTTTGGACAATTCAGCTGGTTCAGAGCACAGCATCTGGGCTACTGACTGGCTCTTGGATTTGCAAGCCACCTTGTGTGCTATTCTTTCTTAATTAGAAAGGCAGAATAGAGATACTTAATTGTTAAAACACAGAGATCAATTAGTAAATGAAACTGACGTAAATTTACATGTTACCAAAAGCACAATACAGACGTCTTTTTGAGATGTCAAAAGGAAGTGTAAAATGGCTTATAATTTAATGCACACAACACTGTGGTGCTTGTTGGCAGGAAAGACAATTTTTACTTTTTTCATTCCCAAGTTTGTCTTTAATTTGCAGTCTTGCTAATTTAAAAACAGCCCTCAACAATCAACCAACTGAAGCTTTAAAGCACAGCCCACTGGACTGGCCTCCTCTACAGTTCACCATTTTAATGAAATCCAACTGGCAACTTCTGCACAAGAATTTCTGATGGCTTGTGTCCTTGGCTCATAAGCCAGTTAAAGATTGCAGCAGCAGCATCAATATACCTAATTCTCAACATAACCGAATCTGTGCAAACTTATATCCAAAGACTGGAGCCATGAACATACAAGACAGGTCTTTCTACAAACCTGAGAAAACCCCAGGTATACAGATAAATATGAAATCTATTAAAAAACAAATTTGGGGATTAACCCCACAAAATAACAGAGGCAGCAACTGTGCCTTTAATGAATGAACACTGTCAGTGAACATTGCTAGGCAACCACATCAGTACTGCCAGCCTTCAAGCCTTGGTATTTATCAGTAAAGATAGGGGGACATGGCAGGGCACTTCTCAGGGTTGTTTTGGTCTTTGAGGGAGGATTCATTGGCAGCTGGCCCAGCAGCAGCCAGCAACTGATGTGTTACTAGGTGACGTGCATGACTCACCCAAGCCTAGGTGCTTGCTACCATTCAACAGCAGCCACTCCATGAAAGCCAGTGTGATATAGTGGTTAGACTAGGATTTCAGAGCCTCAGGTTGAAATTCCCATGGTGCAGAGGTAGCCCACTGGGTAACTTTGGGCCAGTCACATATCTTCAGCCTAACCTACCTCACAAGTTGTTGTGAAGATAAAATGGAGGAGAGGATGTAAACTGCTTTGGGCCTCCATTATGGGAAAAGGTGGGATATAAATGAAGTAAACAACTAATAAACATGCTGAAGATGGGGGAGGGCAGATAAAAGGTAATTGGGTTGGTGGGCTGGGAAGGAAGAAGGCAAAGGGAAGAGGCTATAGTGGCTGCCAGAAGGGAAAGAGGAAATAACCTAGGGAGGAGATATTACGGAAAGTGATGTACCCCCTGCAAGTCCTTGCAGGTTCCCAATTGTGCAACTGGGCCCAGCTCAGCCAGCTCAAAGCAACTTGGTCAGAGTTTTCCCAGGAGAGGCTGCCATTGTGAGGGAAGGAGGGAAAGCTGAAAATGGGGGGGTGAGCAGATAAAGACAGGTTGGCTGGTGGGTCGGAAAGAGGGAAGCAGGAAAAGGGGAAAGGCTATGAGGGGACTTAAGGGAAAGAGGAAATAGTGGGGGAAGGGAAAATGAGATTCCTCCCACAAGTCCTTGTGGGTCCCCTGCTTATCTAATCATATTAAATAATATCCTGTCCTAAGAACAGTGGCTACTTCTCCTTACCTTTTATGATCCAGCTTTATCGCCTGTAGCAAATAAGGCCTGCCACCCAGTGACCAATAAAGGGAGTTTTACAAAAGTTTTCCCAAACCCACTTTTTAGGCTACAGTTAAGTAAGTACACCACAGAGCCAGGATCTGGGAGACCCAGGTTCCAATCCCTGCTCTGCCACGGAAGCTCACTGGGTGGCTTTGGGCCAGTCACACTTTCTCAGACTAACCCACCTCACAGGGTTGTTGTGAGGATACAGTAGAGGAGAGAATGAGGTAAGCTGCTTTGGGTCCCCATTGGGTAGGAAGGCGGAGTATAAATGAAGTAAATAAATAAATATCAGAGACATGTGTGTGAGCGTGCACATTAGTAAAGTTTATGTTAGTCAATAGTTTTTCTAGACTTATTTTTAAAGCTGCATTTATCTTTTATGAACTCAAGGAAAGGGAGGGGGGAACTTCTGCAGGTACAGTGCCTTCTGCTATAGCCACATGCTTTCTGAAGTGAGCCAGACTATAACTGGGTGGGAAGCAGAGGGCTTGCTAGAGTGAGCAAGTAGAGTGGGTGGCTAGACTACTACAACCTGACAGCAGGAGAAAACAGTACCTGTCTGGAATTCTCTCTGCACTGAGAACAGGAGTCATGTACAGGTCAGGAGGAGGCTTATAAGAAATGGTGAGGGGAAAAACCAATTTGTGCCCTGCAGTGCTGTTGGAAGACAGCATGCTTTCAATTAACTTAACATTCAAACTGACTGACCAACAGACAACTGATGCTGTTCAAGACAAGTGAATAAGGCTTGTGCAAGGAAGAACAGAAGAGACCTGTCTGGTTTCCCACTGTTTTCAACATTTACACTGTCCTGTTCTGGTGTTCTTCTGCTGCAGCCTGGCTGCAGATATCAACAGTGGAAGCCTTGCAAAGCATGCAGATAAACACTATTACCTGCTAATGTTGGTGTATCAAATCACTGTAAAGGCACAGTTACACAGGCCGACTGAAAAGCTTGGCAATCCAGCCTAATATAGCTTACCAGTTTGCAAATGCCACTAAATTGTGTCCCTCATACGCTCTAAGTGGCTTCAGGACTGAAACTGATAGGGCACCCCTGATTTCAGAACGTATAGCTCCCTGAATTGACCTATAACTACAGACTGATCAATCCAGATACAAAAATATGTATTCTTAAAATCCTACACTGCATCCTCAGCACACCATACCGGACACCCTTTTATTTCCCACCCATCTGAAGAAGGGAATTATTTTTTACTGGTTCAAATAAATTTATGGCCATAGATCTGAACCCAGTTTGAGGCCTGAGACACATTAAGCTGTTTAACTGATTCCAAAAGCTTGCAGCTCATGTCTGAAGGTGATGAGCTCTTCCCAACTTTCACAGAAGTCAGAAACCACTTTGGATTCTGTACACAACAACTATCAGGCTGCTGCTTTAGGACTGCCAAGACTCCCCAATATCCTCATCACAATTTGGGTTGCTACCTCTGAAGCAAGCTGGAATATAAGAAAGATAGCTTAAAATCAGCTGTCTTTGCTCTCCTAGCTTTTGAGCATTGGTGGAAACTAAATTTCTAAAATCTGCTCTCCTTAATGGTGATAGTAGGTTTTTCTGGGAGGCCAACATGCTTACAACTGCCCACTGGGAGGCCTACATGCTGCCCACAACACAATCCCAGCCTGAAGGGATCTCTTTGCCTTTTCTTTTTCTTCAAAGGCTGGTCTTTTCAACTAGTGCCGGAGCGCGGTAAAGCCTGCAACTATGCAGAAATGAACTATACTGTGCCAAAATGGTCACACCCAGGCTTTGCATCTGTGAGTTTCCCACTCCCTGTGGGAAGGTTTGCTGCTGTGGCACTATGACTGAAAACTGGCAAAGAAACATTTCATTGCACAAAAACCAAAATAAAAACCCACAATCCCCACAAGTAAAAACCTGGAGGCCACTGAAGATTGCTGAGTCTCCAAACACCTTTTGTATTACTCAGTATGGAAAAGATCAGCAGAGGGAAAGGCAGCAAACAGACCATCTCAGCCAGCGCCTTAGCAACCTGATTTGCAGTGCATGTAATATAGTCAGGGACCTAGGATCTGTGTTTGGGAAATCTCCAGGTTAAGAATCAGAAGTCACACAAAGCATAACCTTGGCTGGCAAAAGTGAACTTAGAATTACCTATCCCTCCCTGACTCATCTGGAAAGAAGGGGCAGGAGAAAGGAAGAGTATAGATTTTATTCTAAATTTCTACAGGGGACACTCCCCTCCCTCAAAACTAAAACAAAATTTCAGCTGGAAAAGTAATTAAGCAAAAAAAAAGAAAAGTTGCTGTACAAGCAAATATTTATGAAAGTTTTTAAAAGGAGTTTGTCTGGCAGATTTTACTAGTATTTCCTGATTTCTGCCAAAGTGAAACACAGCCAACATGGGTGTACCTTTGGAGAGTGTTTGGAAGCAGCAGGTAGGGCAGAATTCAGGCACCCACCTACTAATCGAGGACAAGGAGGCAGGCTAATGTTTGCAGGATCTGCATGGCTTGCCTGTTACCCACTGGGCCTCAGATTAACTTCTAAAGTCCCATATGCCTGAGGCCAATTTGCACCAGGGTACACCTCTTCCTGTACAAGCCCACTCATCCAGCCTCTTTAGGAGGAATTGTCTTAGTTATTAAGAAGTGGTTTTTTTCACTCCACCTTATCTTAAACTCAAGGTGGCAAATCAGATGGTCTTGCAAACAACAGAGTTGGTTTCAGAGGACAGCAAGGACAGGCATTTGCCAAGGCCCCAAGATCAAAGGTCTGCTGCCCTAACAGAGCTGACATTCTTTGCGCAAACACCCAAGAATAACTGAATTAAGCAGTAGAAAAGAGCAAGAGTCCAGTAGCACCTTAAAGACTAACAAAATTTGTGGCAGGGTATGAGATTTTGTGAGTCACTGCTCACTTCTTCAGATCTGAAGAAGTGAGTGGTGACTCATGAAAACCAGGTGCATAGTCACAGTGGGGCACTAAGAGGCACATGCCCCATCACTCAAGGCCCACGCCCCACGACTCCTGCTGCCCCCGTGTCCTTACCTGCTGGCCCGGCAATGGGCGTGGAGGTTGCATGGCTGGAGTGCTTGTTAGCCACCTTGCCAAGTATTAATCACACCAACCCTGGCCGGAATGTGTTAAGTCACTTTGCAGTAGTAACAGCAGCGGCAGCAACAATAGCAACCAGGTGCCCACCTCCTCATCCGCCCCCTCTCTCTTTCCCTCCGCCTCAGCGCCCGCTGGCTTTTTAAGGCTGCCGGCGAGCTGCTGAAAGGGAAGGGATCACTTATTCTTCAGCCCCTCAGTCATGGGGAGACAGAAAGTCAAGAAGACTTCCTCTGCAGTTTCCCTTATGTTACGTTTGCCTGTCATTCAACACAACACCCCCCCCCCGCCACCAGCCAAGCCTAGGTTGTGATGAGCTGCACTGTGCTGGCAACTAGGGAGTCCTCTCTTACCTGCTGCGGTGGGATGGGTATTGCACCAAAACAGGGGTCTTTTCATAGAAAAACAGCTGCAGGAGCTCATTAGCATATGGTATGCTAATGAACTATTAGGCTATTAGCATATGCCACGCCCCCTGACATCACCGGAAGTGATGTCAGAAGGGGACGCAAAAAGGGGGGGAGGCATCTTCAATAGCCTCCCCTTCCCTTCCCCAGCTGGCCTGGGTGGGGGAGCTAAGAGAGAAACTTGGTGGGTATCTTGGGGAGAGGCTCCATCAGCTACCCTGTGAGTTTGGAGCCTCTCCCTCAAACCCCTCCTCTCCAGCCCCAGAATATACCCTATGTTTTCACCATTGACTTCAATGGCCCATAGGATATAATGGAGCTGAAATTGACATTCGGTTGCCTAAAAGACTCTGGGGACGCCGGCTGGGGGCGGGGCTTGGCTCCTGAGCTGCCGGAGCTGCGCTCTGGTGCGCTCCCCCCCCAAAAGACCCCTGCACCAAACCCCAGCCGGAATGTGTCAAGGCACTTTGCAGTAGTAGCGGTGGCAGCAACCAGGCGCCTGTTAGTTACTTTTTGTAAAAAAAACTTGCTGGTTGAGCATTTCATTTTGGAAGGATGAGAAAGTGTCCCACAGGATTTCCCAATGCCCCACCAACCAAAATTTTCTGGCTATGCCCCTGACGAAAATTTGTACCCTGCCACAAAATTTGTTAGTCTTTAAGGTGCTACCAGACGCTTGTTCTTTTCTACTGCCACAGACAGACTAAGACAGCTACTCATCTTGAATTAATCAGCTTACACTCCCAACCCGTTCAAGATTCAGGGGACCACCTGAAATGTTCCAAAATCCTGGCATTGCCTTGCATGTGACCATTATTAACATCCACCTAAAAACGAGTCCAGAGATGCTTCTTAATTAAAGCCAGGTTCTGAAAGTAACAATTTAGGGGCACCCTCCCCACCCTGGTTCACTTCATCAAAGGTTAACAATGGTTGTATTTAATAATGAACCTGACCGGGGGGGGGAGTGGAGTTTGTGCATGAACAGAAAGGGAGTCACAGTGATCTGGGAAATATGACATCTGCATCAAGTCCTGGTGTCTACAAACTACCTCATTCAAAAAACAGAAATCCCCATTAATATAATAATGAATGCGATCTATCATTTCAGTTTAATTGTAAAAGGTCTAACCAAGTTTTTTGTCATACTAAAGCATAAACATATGTGCAACTGAAAATACACACATATTCAGTGTCACAGTTAATACTGAGCTGATACTATACATTGTTCCTCACTGGGGGGAGAAAAAAGAAAAAGCTTCCAATTTTGCTCAGTGCAATGTTCTGAAGGCTGTTCAAAGTCGGGGGGGGGGGTGAGCTGTAACATGTTAATGCGCAATTACTAACTAGAATTTTCCTAAAATTAAAAGACGATATGTGAGCCACCTGTTGGTGGGCACAGAGAAGAGAAGAGAGAAACCATCTGCAGTACTGACAAAGACAAAGCTGCAAAGAAACAGATCCAGGGTGTGGGCTTGGCCTGAGACGCAGGAAGGAACATCTGGGAAGGGGGAGGGGATGCAGAAGAGCCAGAGACACAAGTGATGACATCAGGATGAGGGTGGGGTCGGCACAGACAGAGATGCAAAGGAGCAGGCAGTCTCCTGGGGACATTTGCAAGGAATGGCCACCCCCGCTGTCATAAAATACACTTCCACATTCTTTGCATGCTCACAACTTCTTTTATGATTGCATACCCTCCTCCCCACCCACCCCGCCATTCCTACCTGACACTTGTGAGGTCTCTCTGATGTGTGCACCTGTTTGATGTGCCCGTTCAAGTGGTCAGGCCTTTAAAAAAGAAAATGTACAAAAAGAATGAATAAATCTACAGTTACTTT
The DNA here is from genome assembly GCA_029375565.1 of Gekko gecko. NCBI lineage: Eukaryota > Metazoa > Chordata > Lepidosauria > Squamata > Gekkonidae > Gekko > Gekko gecko. Next base: position 48,976,212 of record JAPDNY010000012.1, on the reverse strand, counting down.
TGCAACCAAACCAACAAAGATTTTCAGTTGACACATTAGTTAAGCTGTGCAGTTCACTCACACCATCAGTTATGTTTTACCCATGTGGCTCACCAATACTTTATGCTCTGTACAAACACCTTATTCCACACATTTCCTTTCAAAACAACTGCTGCAGTCCCGTGCACAGCTATACAGCATAAGTCTCACCAACTTCTACTGGATGTAAGCGTCCTGTCTGCAGGATTCCAGTCATATCATGTATTTCTTCTCAGATGAAGATATAAGCCAGAATTAACTGATCTTGGACAACATTTCCAATGCAGGCTACAAGACCAGAAGACCTATCTAATTCATAAAAAGAAGCAAAGTCATAAAAACACTTTTTATTGAGACCATCAAGTTGGCCTCAATAAAATGCATTCATGTCCCGTCCCCCCCTTTTCTGGATTTTGTGTAAGCTAATACAGCCGTTTACAACTTTTACCTGATTCACAGTAAGCAGTAAGCACCTAGACAATTGCTATTTCTACGGAAGCTAGAGATCTGGAAATTGCTTTTCATACACACTCATTTAAAAACTTTAGCCATATAAGATGCTTGAGAAAAGTTTTATTTATAGTTTAATGTTTTAAGTACTTTTGTATGCTTCCCTGTATGCAGTGTCTGAAAAGCAGGTGTCTAAATTATAAATATATAAGTAAAATAAATTTTCAAAGATTGCAAAATGCTATCTAACCAAATGGAAGCTAGAATAATTAAGGCAACATATACAATTCCAGGATGCTGGAGTTTCAAAGAAAAAAACATAAGCTATCCAAAATATTTTAAAGCTGGCAGCTCATCTTGGAATCTCTCTCTTTCTCTCTCTCAAAAAGGGGAGGGGGAGGTGATCTCAGCCACTTGCTTTTATGCAGGTTTTCTTCAACCTTGCCCACAGAAAAAGATCTAGCCCAAGCCAGCGGTGCTGTTTCATTGAAAACAATAGGATTTACATTACTTATTTACTTACTATATTTTTATACTGCTTCTCCTCACTGCACAAAGCAGTTTATAATAAAACAAATAAAAGTGGCCAGAAAGTTGACATATTAAAAACAATAACACAACTAAACAGTATTGGAATCAAGTCAGGAGACGACCTACCTAAACAATGCAGCTTTACACCGCCTCCTGAGCTGAGAAAAGGCAGCCCATTCTAAAGATGAGGTCACCACAGAAAACATCCTTACCCTGGCAGTCAGGGATCTTACCACCTTCTTCTTAGTCTGCAAACCCATGCACACTTACTGAGGAATAACACCTGCTGGACTCAGTGGGACTTACTTCCAAGTAAACATGTAAAGAATTGGGCTTCATGCTCTTATGCCTTGGATTTTAAGAGTCCTTACCCACAGCTAACATTTGCTGGACTGAGTGCTTTCTAAGTGAAGCCGCAGGGTTCAGAGGGAGGACTTCCCAAGGAATAGGACTATCATGTTTGTTAAGACTGTAACCTTAATTCTACGAATTCTGAAGATCTCCATTAGAGAATGCAAGAGAAACTGAAAATTATTGCTGTGTTAGGTCTGTTTTTCCAGTCTTGTTTTGACTATAGGGAGCCTGAAAAGCTGCTGATTTTCTTAGGGGGAGGGTTTTTTTTCCCTGGTGGGAAGAAAGCCTTGCATTGTTTGAAACCCCAAAGCTGCTTGGAAACTAATTATCCCACCCTCCTCCCCCAGTTTTTCTGTCTTCAGCCAATTACATAGGGCTCAATGGAATCTGGAGAGACAGGAGATAAAACAGCTCTTCAGTTCAGTTGTTAAATCTGATGCAAAAGGCAGGTGGGCCGGACCTGTCCAACTGGATACTCTGGTTTGGGTCTAAAAGCCACTTTTATGCTCAGAGACACCTCCAGCGTCATGGCAACAATGCTCCATGAATCAATTCTCAATTGTAAGGGCTGTTGCAAACATTAACACAGACTTCTAGAGCTCTTCTTAGGATTTTAAAGTAAGGGATGCTGTTCAGCTAAAGAAATCAATTAATAGATTACATCTGCACAAATGTGTATACCAACAAAACCTGAAGATGGAAAAACATGCTTCTTGGATCAGGCTACTTGGAATTAAGCCTCACCAACTTCAGTTTCTAGGGACACCATCTTGGACTTGTTTTTAACCTGGTCTCCTTTTAATTCTCTTATTTTAATTTTGTTATGATTGAAATGTTAATATTTTGTATATTTGTTTTATGGCTCTATGCCTTTTTGTTGTACATCACCCAGAGCCCTTCACAAGCAAGAATAGGCCAATTGACAAATAATAATAATGATGATGATGATGAAATCTGCAGACGTGTGCTCTTAAGGTCTGCTCTGGCCTGACTGGTGTGATGTCTTGCCTTGATGATGGCATCAGCTAACCAGCTTCATTTTTCATTACTGACACTGTGAACATACAAGAGACTACTACTAGTTCTGCTGTGGGGAGAGAAAAATGGCAGGCTCCAGTTTAGAAGAAAAGAGAAAGGAAGACTTTAAAAAAAATGACAGCTGATTAATTGGGAGTGCTTTTGAAAATCATTTGAAAGGTCTCCAAGCAAGCAATCAAGCAAGCCAGTTAATCACATGAAACTGTCTTATACCAAGTCAGACAATTGATCCATCAAGGTCATTAATGTCTACTCTGACTGGCAGCAGCTCAGGTACACATCTGTCACATCACCTACTACCTGATCCCTTTTAAACTGGAGATGCAGGAGGGGGATTGAATCTGGGACCTTCTCCATGCAAGGAGGACACTCTACCACTGAGCTATGGCCACTCCCCAATCAATTAAATATCACAACTCAAATTTAAACTAAACGTTCAGTAATCCTGACTGTGCTAAAAGCACAGAGATGACTCCTTTTTTATAATGGACCTTTAGGTCCTGGTTCCCAATATACTAGAAAATACACATCCTAGCCTCTGGTTCAAGACATCAGCATGCCACACATCACCTGCAAATTCTTACATTAAAGCTACTCTAACAGTCAAGCCACTCCTGAAAGGCAAATCTGGGAAAGTTAACAACCTTCCTTTCTTAGATCAGTAAAAACTTTGGCTAGACAACATTTCAGAACCTGTTTTTAAGACAGTCTGTTGAGCACATGTAATGCTCAGGCGAATGGAGGCTGTAACAGGATTTGATGTCCCTTCGTTTTTATTAGTCTTTCTTCCAACAAAAGAAAAAGCTTTTTCTTCATTTGGAGGGGGGGGAAATGGAAATAAGTCCTTCCTGTGTCTCAAGCTTAAAAGATTGCAGGGGCTGTCATTAACTGAGTTTGAATAACAAGACTGCTTCACTGTCCCACTAAGATTTGTTATTTCCATGCAAGAATGCCTAGGTTTGGTCTGTAATGCCTCAATTCTGAATGTACTTATTTTCAAGTAAATGTTATTACAACTGGAGTATAATGGCCCCATGCTTACTCAGATGTCTCATTTGTGTCAATAGGACTTGTCAAAGGCACCAATCCCAAGAATCCTTGGTTGGTGATATGTTCCCCTGAAAGTCATGTAACGAATAAATATACACTGCAAGAAACTTTTGTAAATTAATGTGTTCTGTTTATAACTATCATTCTATAAAGCTATTATTAACATCCTAGTCAGGTATGTATATTCAGTACATTCAATATAACAACAACATTCAGTTCATTCAATTTAACAACTACCAGTCAATTTTGCATCAGTATTTTAGAAGTCAAGCCCCAACGGGAGTTTCCAGAATTACAAGACCGCTTCTACTTGCACGAGTTCTTCCAAAAGGGGGGGGGGAGCTTTCATTTATAGTTGTGTTGATGCATGCAGCCTTGAAAATGACAAGAGTGCTCCATCCATGAATCTTAGCTGCACTATGTGTCTTTTGTAGGACCAGCAATTAGCATTTACAGAAGTTTCTTGCAGTGTATATTTATTCGTTACTTGACTCTCCTAACACCGTAGCTCAGGTTGCTACCCCTGAAAGTCATGGCATTTATTTAACAGTAAATGTACAGTCATTCAGACTCTGAAGCAATATAGGTACCTAATTTTGATGGATTCCACAAAAGCTACCACTGTCTTGTACACCAAGAAGTGATACAAGATGAATTTCAATATATCCAAAGTGGTAAAAAGTCTTAAATCTTTGTGAAAAGGACACGGGTGGGAGCAGAGGTTTTTGATTTTTGCTGCAGAAAATTCTCAGTTCAACTGCCATTCCAGTCAGTTTATCCCAAGGAGAATCTTATAGTTTACTAGTAACTTCTTGCTGCCCTTCAACATATGAACAATTCAGGTCCAGTGCTAGACAGGAGTACTGAGATAGCAAAGCAAAAACAAAACGCCTAATGGACTCTGTTGCCCATAACAGTGCCCATTCTTCTTGAACCAGGGCTGGCCAACTGGACAAACAACCCAAGCTCATTCTTTGGGCAAGGGTACTTACAGCAGTGCCAGTGAAGCAGTGCACAAATTCAATAGGTGCACACAAAAAATCTCTTGTAAAACTACAATGATCCTGCAGTGTAACTCCCATATTCCACCAGAAAGTCACTTGGAATGGCAAAATGTCTTATGCCAGTCCTGCCTTTAACTGACCATTATATAGAGCCCCACCACCACCAGACTGCTTCCTGAGCTCTACCAGCTGAATGTTTCACCTACACATATTAACAGTGCCATCCCAGGCAGGACTACTCAGTGGGATTTACTCTCAGGGAAGTAACCTCAGGATTGCACTGTATGTTTCCAGATTTTTAAACGGGAAGTAAAAGATGGCCATTTGATTTAAAGACTAAGGGCACAATCTCCCCCCTCCCCACAAATGCACAGCTACTGATCATTTCATCTGGTTTTGCACAGAAGAATGTTACCCTTTAATAAAACAGAAATATCTTCACAAAGATAAATGTGAGATTACACAGACCAGAGCCTGCAACTTCATAGTCTGTGATCAGTCAAACCTCAATGCTGGATTCACTTCAGAACAATTCCAAAGGGCTAGGAGCCTAAAGGGCCTCAGCTCAGAGGCAGATCACATGCTTTGCATATTGATGTGTCCAGGTTCAATCCCTGTAATTCTAGTTAAAAAGATCTCAAGCAGCAAGGATGAGGGATGCATGTCTGAGACCTTGGTGAGCTGCGGCCAGCCAGAATAAAGTGTACTGTGCATGACAGACCAAAGGTCTGGTTCAGTATCAGGTACCTTTGTAGGTTCCAATGACCAATCAAGGGTTGGGGAGAACAGCTAAGCAAACCTTAAAGAAAAAAGTTTCAGGAAAAACTTTCCATTTCCACAAACATTGTTTTCATAAGATGTTGACAAATTCCCAGCAATCAAATCAGTATATTCCAAGCTCCTACAAGCACAAATGAAAATACACATGTCTTGGCAGGATATAGGGTTTAAACATGGGTATATGCCAGAGATGCTTTAGTTAAGCTGCTAACTCTTCCCTTCAGTGAGGGAATAGCCCGCACCTACTCATCATGGGGCCGCTGGCACCACCATTGCCATGTTTCTTTAAAATGTGCATATGTATGTCAAAACCATTGAAAAATAAGTGGCAGCTGACACAAACACAAAAATACAGGAGCACTGGAGATGGCACGGAGGGCCATCTGGAAAGGCTTAGAACAGGATCTACAGGATGGCCTTTTATAGCCCAATCCTATGTGCGTGCACACTTAGAACTTTGACTGTATTCAGCGGGATTGCCTCATCCCCTAGTAAATGTACACAGGGCTGCAGCCCCAATGCCCTGTCGAACTAGAGTGTAATGTATAATACAATAAGCGAATGTAAGAAATTGTTGAAATCCACTGCACTGAGGGGCAAACCAAGGCACAATTTGTACCCTTATTTCTCTCTTGCTACTATCTGCTTTCCTCCTGAACATTAGCCCCATGGAGAGATCCACAAGCATTTGGTGTCATCCCTTGAACAAACCTAGTTTTCTAAAGCAGTAGTTGAGGAAGCCAGGTTGAAGTCCTGGTTTAACATGGGCATCACAACAAAGATGACAGAGAAAACTGTCCTGTGTTTTTTGTTTTTTTAAAAAAGTCATACAAATCTGCCATCAGTCCATGAATCAGACATGATCAAGGTCATCACATACAGGCAGATCTCATTCCAAACATTCTCATCTGCTTCGGGGGGGGGGACAGGGACAGATGGACAGTAATGCCTAAGTTCTGCTTGACAAAGCTGGGGAAAGAATTCAGGTTTTACTCCACGCTACTCATATCTACATACTGCAACACAAAAACAGAACTGATCTCCCACATGATAACCTTGCAATACACCCAATTTGTAAATTGGCAAAATGCTAGAAAAAAGACTGTTCATTTCACTCTCCTCATGAGATGCCTCATTAACTAAGCCAACAGGGTCTGGTGGTTAGTTTCAGACTAGGATCAGGAAGACTTAGGTTCAAATGTCCACTCTGCTATAAAAGCTTGCCTGGTGACCTTGGGCCTCTCATACACACTCAGTGTAACTTACTTCACAGGGTGGTTGTCAGGATAAAATAGGGGAAATGTTATAATCCACATCGGGTCCCCATTGGGGAGTAAAGTGACATATCAATGAAGTAAATAAATGAACTCCAATAAGTTTTATAAGGCTACATGACCAGAGCAATCCACAAACCCTTTGGTACTCTAGGAAAACTATAAGCAAAGTGCTGTTTTCCAAATCAGATCCTGCAACTAATAATTCCTGCACCTAGCAGCACCTCCTCCTCCTCCTCTGTGGATTTTCAATCTCTCAAGAAGCCTCCTTCGCCTCCCTGAAAATGCACACATCTTTGCTAGCTACATGCCCACTAAACAGCTGTGATGTCTTGCAGTGCGATTCTGAATGCATTTACCCAGAAGCAAACTCCATGGAGTTTGAGGCTTGCTCTCTAAAAGGATGCAATACTGTGTATGCTTTCCTGGGAGCAAACCATATTCAACACAGTTGGGCTTAACTTCTGAATACACATTAATAGGATCAGGCTGTTAAAAGTCCCCTTTGCCTGTGACAGCCTGAATGCATCACTGTTTTCCACAACAAATATAAAATAGTTGTAAAGGAGTCATGCCCCTCCAAATTCACTGAACAATCACCAGGGAACCACAGGCCACTGCATCTTCATAGCACATGTGCTTGGACTTATGCACCTTCCTCTCCACATGTTACATATTTACTATAATAAACATTATGGAATACTGGCACAACTGAGCTGAGATGTGAAGTATAAGGCTGCTCCTTGCCTGTGGCCTTCGAGGAGCATATCCTTTCAGTCTACTGTAGCTCTTACAAAGTTCCACTTCAACTTGTGGAGCAGTGAGGTAGACCTCCATGCAGGTCTTTGAGGGAATGGACTATCATTACGTCGGCCACCAAAAGGGTGATTAAGAGACCTAATAAGCGTCTTTGCTTTCGACTTTCAGAACCCGTTATCTTACCTAGAGAAACCTTTTCCACAGCTCTGACAAATGTAAGGCTTCCCCACAGAACCGTCATGGGACCGAACGTGATAGGACATTCTGTCTTTCCTCTTGAACCGCAACCCGCACACCGGGCAGGAGTAAGGCTTCTCGCCAGAATGTGACAGCTTGTGTCGGTTCAAGTGGTACACGTCCCGAAAAATCTTCCCACAGATCTCACAAGCCACCTGCTTTCTTGTCCGGCTTCTCTTTCGGGGGGCCTCGGAGTCATCCAGACCAGGCACCCCATTTTCACCAAGCCTCGGTGGTGGGATGTCTATGTAGCCCAACTGTAAGCTGGTGACCCCGTGCTGAGCTTCGTGCTGCCGCAGGCGGTTGGCATCTGTAAATACTTTCCCGCAGAGGCCACAAGGAAGAATACCTGCATCCCTCAAGCCCCCCGGCGCACTGAACATCATGGAGTCCAAAAGGTTGGCTTTGCGGGGTCGGCCCCTTCCCCTTTTGCTGTTCAAGGAGGGAGCAGCAGGACTAACATTCTGGAAGGGTGAAGCCAGCAGGGGTGGGGACAGTGGGCCTGCTACCATGGGCAGGCGGTCTACACCCTGCAGGACAGGCAAGGACGACTGGGCAGCGGCAGAGAGCGCGGCCCTGGTGGCCTCATCTTCAGGCATTCCAGCAATTCCGTTGCCATTGGGTGCAAGTCCAGTGCCATTGGTCATGTCGAGGGGGAAACCGAGATCCGTGGTGGCAGCGCCAGGACGGAAAAGCATGATGTCAGGGCGAGCAGCCGGAGGGACTAATATCTGCACGTTGGATTGTTTGATGACCTCTTGGCAGATGTCAATGACTGAGCGCATGAGGAGGAACTTGGCAGCTGTCATAAGCTCGGGGAAGCTCTCCAGGCGCACCACGATGCGGGACGTATAGGCAAAGTCGAGGATGTCCCCAAACACCTTGGAGCTGATGGTGTGCATCTCCAGCTCCCTGCCGACGCCGGGGGCACCCCCTGCACCGCCGCCGCCGCCAGCCGCTTCAGCGGCGCCCCCGTCCTGCGCCCCGGGCCCTCCGGCGCCGCCTCCGTCGGCCCCACCGTTCAGTCCTTGGGCGCTGAAGACGGACTCGAAGTACTCGCTGCAGGCGGCCAGCACGGCCCGGTGCGCCGGGAAGCTCTCGTCCCCCACCCGCAGGAGTACGTCGCAGAAGCGCCCGCCGTTCTTGCGTTGCTGGTTGAGGCTGTGCAGCAGGTCGGCGCTGTGGCGGCTGACCTGGTAGGTGTAGCAGCCTGGCGGGGACGGGCCGCAGGAATTGGCAGCAGCGGCGGCGGCTGCAGCGACGGCCGCCTCACTCACCCGCTCCATCGAGGCTGGCGACCGGCCGGCCCTGCCCGCTTGCCTTCCCCAGCTGCGGCCAGCAGGGGGCGCGCTGTCCTGGCGCTCGGCCGCTCCCGTCGAAGGTGCCCGTGCGCGCGTCCGCCCGGAGACCGAGAGAGATGGGGCGGGGGAAAGAAAAGAGAAAAGGGAGGAATGGCGCACGCGCTCCGCCTCGCGCCTCGCAGAAAATCCCCAGGCCCCAACGGCGCTGTGCGCGAGCGCGCAACGCTGTGCTTGGCAAAAGGCGCGCGGGGGACTGCGAGGCGGCGAAGAGGGAAGAGGAGACGGAGAGAGACAGAAGCCGAGAGGGAGGGAGGAACAAAAGGCTCGGGCGGAGGGGGGCGCGCGCGCACGGACCAGCAATTGCAGCAACAGCGAGGCCCCCGCCGGAGAGAGAGAGACGGGGGGGGGGGGTGCTTCCTTGCAAGCTCTTTGCGGCCGCCACGAGGCGCTGCGGCGGACCGGGGAAGGCAGCCGGGGTCGGAGGCGGCAGCGGCGGTTCCTTTTCTTCGCCGTCGAAAGCCTGGAAGTTTTCGGGGACTGCCGGCGCTCTGTCTTGTCTATCTGTTCGTCCCCCTCCCTCTGTGTGTGTGTATGTGTGTGTGTTTGGAGAGGAGGAAAGATGGCAGCGGCTGCACTTCCTCTTGCACTTTCACCCCTGGGGGGAGGGAAGAGAGGGGGGCTGATAGTACAAAGCCCCCCCTTTGGAAAAAAAAATCCTTCGCTCGCTCTCGTCCGCGGGGCTCTGCTCGCCGCTTCGGCCTTTGCTGGTGGGCCGCCCGGGCTGCCGCGTTGCAAACTTTGCTTGCTCTTCTCCGGCTTCGGCGCCCCCCACCCTATGGATAAAAGGACCCCCCCACCTTTTTCTCTCCAGCCGCTGAAGCTCTTCCCCCTCCCTCGCTTCCTGCCCCCTCCCTCCCCGCATCCGCCAATGCAAAGGCAGCCAGAGGCGGCAGGCCGGCCCCCACGCCACTACCAACCCCCTTCCTGGCCACGGGGGCTGGGGGCTGCTGCAGTAGCCCTCCCCCTCCCCAGCACAGATCTGCCAATGCCGAGCTAGCAGCGGCAAAGGCCCCCGCCCCAGGCTGAGCAGGGTGGCGGGTGGGACTGGTTTGCAAATATCCGCCCCCCCAACACATGCACAAAAATAATCTGTAGCCTGAAAGCGGGGGGTAGACTTTAATCCTCCCCCTTCCTCCTCCCCCTTGGTAAATGCAGATTGTGCAATTCAAGAACTCTGCCCCCGTAGAGCTTCAGAGAAAGCTCCCCCCCCGCTAGGGGAAATCGATCCCTGAGCTATGGACAGAATAAGACAGAAGCAGGCTTGGTTTGCAAAGGAGGGAGGGGGCTTGGCTGCTGCAGAGGGCCCCTACCGAAATTGAACCTTCCCCTCCCCCGTTTGAGCCCCTTCATGGTTTGCAGGGAGTGCGCTTGTTGGGCCCACTGTCTCTAAAGGAACTCCAACCCCCCCCCCCAACATCCCGAATTCTGTGCATGGGCTCAGGAGAACAGTCCAAAGGAAGGCCCTGATTTAGATCCCAAGAGGTTGTTATCCAGGCGCTGCTCAAGTCAGTCTCTGTTGGATTCAGATACCAGGCAAATAATTGCAGCTAGGATAGGGCCTTAGCCGTACCTTCCTGAGTGTTCCACAAGTCTCTGAAGTTTCACTGCATGCTTTTTCCAACTTGTACTTTTTGAGTTGCCGTAAGTTGCTTTAGGACCTGAAAAATAAGCCACTGTGAATTTTGGTCTCTCTTCAGGACCCACTAGCCAGTGTCTTATCACAACAAGCACCCCTTTAAAGCTAGAAAAGCACTGAAGTTTTGGGCATGCCTTTCACATCACTTGCCCAGAGAGTATTAATGATCACTCCTGTTTTTTTCCTTCAGGCATCAGTTTTCTTTACGGGTGCATTTTTGACCAGGCAACAGGGCATATTTAAATTGCATGCAAAACTTCCATTCCTGGAATCTTAGCAAGGAATTCCTTGTTGAGCAGCAGATAAAATGTAAAACCACTGTGAGGATTGATATGCAAATGAACAACATGCCTTCAGCAAACCCCCTCCCCCCCATGCAGTACCCTAACATCCCCTTAAGGCCCCAAAATACCTTGACTCCCCTGTGAAGGGGGGCACTTCTACAGCAGTCTTCTAGAGCAGAAGGCATGTGTGTATAAATGATGTATGGCTTGCTGAGTCCTTTTATTCCAGATATGCTGATGGCAAAAAAACCCACCCTACATCAAATCCTCGTGCGGCAGCACTAGCGGTATTGTCCTTTAAATCTGCTTTCTCATTGCCGGAAGCAATTACTGTCACAGAAATAAAAATCTGCTCTACGCAAGTGATGTTCATATTGAAACAGGTGGTATTTCACACGCTTCTTAACAGTAAAATAGAATAAGTGGCAACGCTCTTGGAGTGCATAGCCTCTTGTTCTTTCCCTAAAACCACCCCTGTTTTAAACCTTGGGTTGGTTTGCCTTATTCAGTTGTTCTTTCTTCCTTAACTGATTCTGAAATGGGATGATGCTTACTTTAAACGTGTTGGCATAGTGCAATTGTGTCTCCAACACTGTCTGCTTGGCTGTTATTCATTTATTCACTTAATTTATAGCCCAGCTTTCTCGCTAAGACTCCAGACGGTGTAAGTCAAGACATCTACCAAAGGGAGACAGCCTCCCTCCCCCCTTAGCTTATACAGTTGCTAGGCAATTCATTCCTTTATCTTTTGCCCCTGCAGTAACTCTGTTTGATTACTTATGCTCGTGATGTTTTGTCCGTATTTTGCAGTTTCTCTGAATTGAAGCACTGGGCTGTGCGGGGTGGGTCTTACTTGGACCCCTGTTCAAATCCCCACCCAGCTATTAAACTGGCCGGGTGATCTGAGGCCAGTGTTACAGGGTGGTTGGAGGGTAAAATGGAGACAGGGATGTATGCTTCCCTGAGCTCCCTGGAGGAAGGATGAGCTAAAAATGTGCTAAATATTAGGCCTAGAGGCCGAGATTTGGATGACCCTGGCCATCTTTCCCAGACCTGCATCCATTCTCTCCTATGTTTTTCCAGTCCCCCCCCCCCCAGGCCACCTCTTTCCATCAGTACTCTTCTAAGCTTCTCTTCCAAGGCACCTTCTAACTCAAGTTACTCTTGATAACTGGAAGAGTCTCAAAGAGGGGCATTTATCTGTCCCCCAATGGAGAACATGAAGTATAATATGTATACTTCATTCAGAGGATAGCTTCGTTTCAAATGTCTACAATCTAAGTGTCTTACATTGATTATTAGATGGAGTGCTTTTTTTGGAAAAAAAGTGCTGGTACTCATATATAAAGCTGCACTGATTTCCACCAATTCTCCCCTCAGGACTGGGGAGAGTCGTCGTCCCCCATACCACCACACACAAAAAAGCCATGATTAGATGCATCATACAATTGCAGGACTTGACAAATCTCAGGAGCCAGGTTGCTGTGGTGCCTAGTATTTTTAGCAATTTTATTGTTGGGTCTCCATGAAAATTACAAAACATCATTTCACATCAGAATATGTTTTGTTGTATGGCATTAAAATATATTTGCCAGAAGTTTTTGTCATTGTTTATATCTTCACTTTACACCATTCAGTGGGGGGAGATTAATTCATTTCTTAACCCGTTGCTTCATCTACAGGCCCCAGTGTTCCATTAAGTGGAACTTTTAAAGCAACAATGGAATGATTAGAATTAGGGGAGAACTTAAGATAGGAAAGAGGTTAGCTTTTTGTTGTAGTGATGACAACAAGGACCATCTCTGTATTTATATACAACACTTTTTTTTTAATTAAGATAGGGATACGAGGGGGGAGGGAAACATATAAATGTTATACAAATTCTTGTTCATTACAAGGACAATCAGCATCAGAGTAAATATAGAACATTTTACTTAGACATTTAAAATACACATATAAAATGTCTGAACATTTTATATGTCATGTATACTTAGCATTAAAGCCTAGAATTAATACCATTAGTTACTATTAATGTTGACTGCTAGACATTAAATGCTAAATTATATGTTCCATTACATTTTAATACTACTACAATTGTTATAAACTATAATCAAAAAGGCAAATAATACATTTTAAGAGCATTTCCAAAAATAAAAAATATAATGATAAGATAGGTTCATATATAGAGCAAAAATTGATTTTATGGTCTTGTGTATAGCATTATTTTAAAAAAAAAAACGTACTGCCATTATAATATTATCTATAATAACCTTAATTGTATTAGTGCCTATGCCACCATTATATTGATGAATCCAAAAACATTACAGTAGCTTTTATATAACACTTTTATTATAGCTTTAATAAATTTATGAAAAACTGAAGATTAGGTTTTGTAGTAACAATAATTAGGAAATTAATATGTAACACTCTGAAGAATGAAAAATGAGTCTGGGCCCTAAATTTGGGGGCTGGCTCCTAGAGCTGAAGAAAATGTAAAGGCTTGTCCTATTGATTACAATGAGGTAATGTAACTTTGAATTCCATTTGGAAAGATGGACTAGAAATAATGTAAATAATTTTTTTGAAAAAAAAGTGAGTTTTTCAACCTGTAATGGGACCTTCAAAATGGGATGCAGAGACCCATCTGTTAGGTCCCAAGCCACTTGTTCAGCTTTTTAATTATGCTGCTTTTTGGAAGGCTTTCCTATTTTTGCAGATCTGCTGACAAAATCTGCAGGGTGGAAAGGTGAGGCTATTAAAAAGTTTCTTCGTGGCTCTGTTGCTTGTCCATTACCATTGTACTCCTTCCTAGTGCTCAGTTTGTCTTTTCAGGCCCTACTTCTGTTGCTCCACTGCCCATGGTCCTGGCCTTGAAACTAGTGAGATTGTAACTATGGCTCCCCTTTTTCCTGGCATGTGGTTGTGGTATTGCGTGACTTTCAGACACATGTTTGCTGACACACTGGCTCTCAGGTCTGGAAAGGCTGGAAACTACTGTCCTTCCTACGAGACTCACCTCTATTCACAATCACTAGAAATTTTCTACGCACATAGGCCATCTCACTCTGCTGATGATAAAAATCTAAACAGTAGATTCAATATGTTCTTCAAGAGGCTATAGTAGTCCCACACTGAAACTTGACATTTGGGACATGTCTAAAATGCCCTGATTACTAAATCAGTTTTAAAATGGCTCAGTGTAACTCAAAACTTAAAAGTCCAAGTTTACTTCATGATACAAAGCAAGCCAACCTGCAAATAGGCTATGGAGGTTTGCTGATTCTGCCAGTAACAGCCAGGTCCTTAGTGGACTCACTGGAGTTGGTTAGGATTCTTTCTTTTGAGACATGTGCCTTAAAATTTGGTCTATATGACCAAGGCATAAGAACATAAGAGAAGCCAATGTTGAATCAGGCCAATGGCCCATCTAGTCCAACACTCTTGTCACACAGTGGCCAAAAATACCAGGTGCCATCAGGATGTCCAGCAGTGGGGCCAGGACACTAGAAGCCCTCCCACTGCTGCCCGCTCCAGCACCAAGAATAGAGTGCATCACCTGCCCCAGACTGAGAGTTCCTAGCTATACCTTGTGGCTAATAGCCACTGATGGACTTCTGCTCCATATGTTTATCTAATTCCCTCTTGAAACTGTCCATGCTTGTAGCTGCCACCACCTCCTGTGGCAGTGAATTCCATATGTTAATCACTCTTTGGGTGAAGAAGGACTTCCTTTTATCTGTTCTAACCCGACTGGTCAGCAATTTCATGGAGTGCCCACGAGTTCTTGTATTGTGAGAAAGGGAGAAAAGTACTTCTTTCTCAACCTGCTCAATCCCATTCATAACCTTATAAACCTCGATCATGTCACCCCTCAGCCGTTGTTTCTCCAAGCTAAAGAGCATGGTTATTACTAGAAAAATAAAAATGGAACATTTATGAATCTCCCACAAAACGGGGGCTCCTTTTGGAGTATTCCCCAAATGGTTCATGCTAGCTAGAAAGCTGAAGGTTGGATCACATGCAATCCAAGTCACTGATTACTAGGGAAGTCTGAAGGGACACTTTTGTATGACTTGTCCTAAAATGCAGGGGAAATAATTTTACTTCACAAATAACACACAATATACCTGAGATAGCATTCTGTGGGAGGGAAGTTCTGTTGCCTCTTCAGTAGTTTATGTTTGCAAATGGAAGTGCTCTCTCCCTCTCTATATCTTTCTCTCCGTGTTTGTTCTCTGTCGACGTGTCCTGAGCAGGATGGATTTTTGTCCTGACTCAGCAAAGCAATTCTTCTAATAGTGAGTTTGATGGTCCCTATCTTATCAATAGATGAAAAAGGGCCATCACACAAATATGGTGGAGATTTCTGCGTACTTGGGGACTTCACAGGTATGGAGGAGAGTAAATTAAAAAAAATTCAAACCAAACTTTATTTATTTAAAGAAGGCTATTACAAGTAACCTCATGCCAGTTAAAGGGGTAGAAGAAAATAGCATGGAAAAAATGTTGGCCTTATCAGTTCATAGTAAAAAAATGCATTGGTGTATATGAAGCTCTGGTGTGGCAACTAATTAGGATAGAAAGAAAGTATTTGTTCTGATTCTCATTAGTTGCATCTTCTCAAGGACTCACAGCTACAGGGACAGTTCCTGGTGTGTTACTGTAATGTATCCACTTGAGATCATGGGCTCAGGGCAGCCATGTGCTTGGACTGGTTCTAACCGGTCCACCATGTGGCCAGGCGAAGGGCCTGAGCTTCGCCCCGAAAGACAATGGACTAGAGGATCCTAGCTCCCCTCCAATTGAGGAGCAGGAGATAACTCAATCAATGTAAATAGCGAATCACCGGGTGTGTGTGTGTTTGGGGTGTGGGTTCACTTGGGAATAAAAGTCTTGTTCTTCAACTAATAAAGTATGTGAGAGCTGAAATCACTAGTAAGTCTCCGTACTTTTCAGTTACCTTGGACATGTGCAGTGTGCTATGTGAGTACAGTCTAAAATCTCCCTCCAGCACAAGTAAGGAGAGGTACCATTGTTCCCTTGCACTCAGGGCTGCAGCTACTCCCAAGCCTCAGCAGTCTCACTACAGAGGTTTGATTAGTTATCCATGCGATACTCGCATCTAAAGTAGGCTAACTGCAATGTACTTTAGGTGGAGGTGCTATTGAAGACAGTTGAGAAGCTTCGGCTAATTCAAAATGCATCAAAAAAATTAGTGTCTGGTGTGAGTTGTAGAGCACATATTTCAGCTGCAAAAGATTTATCTTGGCAAACGATTTGCTTCTGGGCTTAAGTCGGTGCTGACATTTAAAACCCTACAGTCTGGAACTGGAATAGGTGAAAGGCTAACAAGTATTCCCATATTTATTTGAGACAGAGCTCTTTTCTGTGCTGGCGCCATAATTTTTGAACACCCTGCCCACAAACACTCGGCTGGAACCCAGTGTGCTAAAGCTTCCAGTGCTAGCTGAAGATGACTTTCTGTTGATCATGCTTTTTTAATGTGATTTTCATATGTGATTGTTCATATTGTTTATAATTGTAAGCCTCCCAGAACACTTTTGGTGGGCAGCATGATAGAAATTAATACTCTAATCTCTATATATAGATACATACAGTAAAATGGGGCAATTACACGATAGCGCTAGGCTATTCAGGATAAATGTACAGGGAACTGCTCTTCAACCTTCAGCATTTTATGAACTGTATTAATAATAATGGAATTGTTTTATATGATTTTATGCTGTTTTAACTGTATTTTATGTACTGACTGTGAACCGCCCTGAGCCTGCATCGCGGGGAGGGCGGCGTATAAATATGATTAATGAATAAATAAAATAAATACCTAGCCGGAACTGGGGGGGGGATTCTTAATCTTTCTCTCCTCCTGCAGGTATGTTCTTCTAGGAAGAACAAAATAAGAGTCCAAGTCTCACCGCCCCCCCCCAGGAAAAGTCATAGTCTTATATCTGACACTCGTAACTATTACACTGCGTCACTTGCCCCATTCTAAATACGCATGTGGTAACTGAAAAGGACACGGAACTCTGCACATGCTCAGAGGCAGTCCCATTCTTACGTAATTTTCATATTACACCTTTGGCAGGGCCAACGGCGACAAGGTAGTGAGCGATAACCCCTCCTCCGAGCCGCCGCAGGACGAGTGGGTGCCAGTCAGGTGACCTCACCGGTTGACGTCCAACTACCGTGTTCCGCTCTAGCCTCTCACTCTATATCACCCCTCCTTTCTGGAGCCATCGAAGGACCATAGAGAGACGTGTAAAGAAGGTCGAAGTAGTTCTCGTTCAGCACCGGTTACCCTTTTGTTGGAAGTCTCGCGGGAGCTGAGTTCTGCGCCTGCGCAGGCACAGTGCTGAGGAAAAAGAGCCGTGAGGTTGTGCCGTCGTCTCCGCCGTTATCATCATGAGTACGACGTTAGCGAAGATCGCCGAGATAGAGGCCGAGGTAACTGGCAAGAAAGGGAACAGGAGCCTTTTTAGGAGAGCGGAGGGGAGCCTTCATGAATAGTGGCAGTCTACCACTGGGAACAGCCGGAGGCCTGCCGCCTTTATGCTCATCGCGGGCTTCTGGCTGGCAGCTCAGTGATGAATAGAGGCGTATCAAATTCGCATGGGTGGAGGCAGGGAAATCTTTCTCCAATGAAGCTCACTGGCCGGGTTTTTTTCAAGGAAGCTGAAAGAAAGCACTTTGCGTAATTAACTTGTGGACTCACTTACTACAAAACATGGTGATGGGTGGTGGTTTAGATGGCTTTAGCTAAAGAGTCAATAAATTAATGGAGGCTGGGTCCGTCAATACCTACAATTTATATATGGAATCAGTGCATTCATAAGTAATTAACCTGTGAATGCCAGATGTGATGGGGCATACAGTGATGGATGGCTGTTATGCCATCAGAACACAGAAGCACCTGTCTGGGTGCTGGACACAAAATCCCGAACTAGAAGCACCTTTGGACAAGTTTGGGAAAGAGGAGGTGTTTCACACTATCTGATAATTGGGTTTTAAAATCTGGCTGTGTTGTGACAACTTGGCTGTATGGATGCAGTTGCTATCTGACTGAGAAGCTTCCCCCCATTCCAAATATGTGTATGGTTTCCCAGAAGCAAGGGAAAAAACGTTTTGCAAATGCTCAGTGTTTTCTTGTTGTACAATAGGTATGCTGCAAACAGGTTCTGTGGCTGAGCAGTGATTCCTGTTAACCCAGGAGATAGGTCTCAGTGCTCTCACTCATTTGCTGACAGTGAAAACTATCCCATCTTCCTTCTGTTGGGGTCAGGTGCTGCTTCCCAGAGGCCTCTGGGTCACACAGGTGAAAGTCCCATAAGATACATTCCTACCATGAGAACAATACCTGTGCCCTTCTTTAAAAATCTGAGGAACCATGGAACAAGGCAGGCACCTTTTTGGCTTTCCTGTGTCTGTAACCTTAGCCTTGTTTCCCTAGTTTTCTCACAATTCTTTAAATGTCTGTGTATTCTTACACAATTGTGCAGATGGCCCGCACGCAGAAGAACAAGGCCACGGCTCACCATCTGGGGCTGCTGAAGGCTCGGCTGGCCAAGCTGCGTCGAGAGCTCATCACCCCAAAAGGAGGTGGAGGGGGCGGTCCAGGGGAAGGTGCGTATTTCCTATGGAATGATGCAGATGATAGCAATTCAACTCTAAAACTATAATTTGGCTTGGGTTGGGTGAGGGCATATAGCTAAGTTGCCTGTGATTGTGACTATTAGAACTGAAATAAATGGCACCAAATACAGCATTATATGTGCATAATTTATTTAGATGTAATTTTGTCTAAAAGACTAAGAGATGTACAGACAGACATTTCAATAAAAAAAAATACCAAGGAAAGCAAAACCCACAAAGTCTGTCTGGTATACTGATGAGAATGCTGGAGTAGGATTTGGAAGGCCCGTGTTCAGATCCCCAGCATGCCATGCTGTGTAACCTTGGGGTAGTCACATACTTCAGTCTAACCTACCTTCAGTCTAACCTATGACCCCAATGCTGGGAAAGATTGAAGGTAACAGAAGAAGGGGACGGCAAAGGATGAGATGGTTAGTCAGTGTTACTGATGCAACAAACATGAGTTTGAGCAAACTCTGGAAGACGGTGAAAGACAGGAGGGGCTGGTGTGATGTGGTCTATGGGCTCACGAAGAGTCAGACTCAACTGTGTGACTGAACAACAACAAAAAATTTAAAGAGAACTTTTGCAGAAGGGTGTCTCTTTACTAGTACAGGACTGATATGGAAATTAACATGAGATTTAGAATGTGGTCTTCCCTGATAAAGAGCTTCTTTCGGCAGCATTTCTCTCACTCAATGAGGGACATAGACTTCCTATAAACATCTTAAACAAAGATCTGCTTAATTGGAACAACACGCTAATACATTTTCTCTGGGAGGGGAAAATATCTAGAATAAATTAAAATATTTTACACAGACCTGCCTGCATTGGTGGCGTGGATTTCCCATATATCCGTAGCTACTACGAGGCTACAACCCTGGCACAAGTTATACAAATGCTCCTATTGGATCAACAGACACCATGGATGAAGTTAGAGGAGACTTACTGTGCTCCATTCAACCTACAAGAAATTTTTTGGGTGAAGCCAAATCTGAGACCGAAGACCATCAAATACAACATGTTATTAATTAACACAATTTAAATCTGGGACCAGCAGAAGAGGCTCCTTCCATCTGGGGTTTCGCAAATCTCAGCTTACACTCACCAAACCTGGTTTCCACCTGGCAAGATCCCAAAAGCTTTTGACATCTGGGCAAAAGCAAATCTCACCAGACCAATCGACTTAGTGAATGATGGAAAAATCCAGGAAAAGCAATATTTCAACCAGAAAATAGGGGTACAAATTCCATGGTACCAATATCTCCAACTGAAAAACCTAATGGAATATCTGGCAAGCCTCGGGACTTTCCAAAGAAACCTCACAACTCTGGAGAAGATAATTAAGTGCTACCCTTCCTCACCAAAAGGGACACTGTCCAAATTATACAAAATCCTAATAATGGCAAACAAACAAAATTAAACATTCAATTCCGCTGGGAAAAAGATCTCAACCAGCAATGGCAAGACTCAAATTGGGAAATAATATGGACATCACTGGTGAACGAATCCACAATATACAACTTACGGATACAAAACTTCAAACTGATCACAAGATGGTATATAACACCAATTCAGTTACACAAAATTAACAGCAACAGTGGCACAACATGTTGGAAAAAGTGCGGGCAGGAGGGAACTACCTTCATTGTTGATGGAGCTGTCTGAAAATTCTTCAATTTTGGAACAAAGTAAATTCCTGTATTAATGAGATCACCTCTCAAAAGGTTTCCTGCACACCAGAGATCGTGCCACTGAACAAATGGGACAATTCTGTTAAAGACGAGGCAAGGATACTTACATCGACACTTCTGGCAATGGCAAAGTTGACAATAGCAGCATCCTGGAAATCCCCCACCCCGCCAGTGCTCAAGGGGTGGCATGACAAACTGTGGGAGCAATTCGTAATGACAAAAATAGCAGACCAAAGCCAACGATCACTATCACTAAATAATACCGTACATTCTAAATTCACACAACTTTGGGCACCAGTGATAAACTATATGACAGCACACAATGTACTTCCCACAAATCCTATTTACCACAGGTGGTTATTCCTGTAACCAGTTTCCAACCACAGTAGCACTCAACAAAAAGACACCTCACCAACCTCACGTGTAAGGCTTAAGGGTCCAGTCTATAATGCTATTCACTCATAACTATACGTTTAAGTTACAGGCTCGTCTGAGCATGTTCTGATAAGGTAAAGTGACCAGTAACTTATTTTACAGATGTGATATAATCTTCTTGTTTGCGTTATATGAATTGTGTTGTCTATTCTCTACATTATATAAAAGAATAAAATAAATAAATAAAAAACCAATGAGGGACATAGTTACAGTATTTGAGAAACATGCATTCCTGTTTGTTCTTTGTCATCATTGTTGTGCCCTCTCTACGTGTTTACTACCTTGCGTTATAAACCAAGGTGAGTGCCTTTAGATCTCTAAATGGGCCTGTTCTCTAGCTGAGGGGAAGGTTGATGTCCACCTGTTTTTCAGTCTGTCAGTGACATCCCACTAATTGTTCTCTTGAAGGTTTTGATGTTGCGAAGACTGGGGATGCTCGCATAGGATTCGTTGGCTTTCCATCAGTGGGCAAATCTACTTTGCTGAGCAATCTTGCTGGAGTGTACTCAGAAGTGGCAGCCTATGAGTTCACAACATTGACAACTGTACCTGGAGTAATTAGATACAAAGGAGCAAAGATACAGGTGAGAACTTTGGAGCAGAGGAGAATGGTGTGTTTGAGGATGCAGTCTGCTGTTCAAAGACAACTGCTGAACTTGGGTTAGCCAAGTATTTTTGAATGCTTCTCTTGTCTGGGAACAGAAGCTCCTCTATTGGCTCAAATAAGAGTGAGGCCCTCCATTCATGTCAGTAACTCAATGACTGAAATAGCACTAGGTGACTTTATTATTACTGTTTTAAAGAGCTTTCTTTTTTCAAAGTTTTGTTTGTTTTGTGTTTTTGCCTGAAGAGGAAACGTAATACAAAATAAATGGATTCAAGACAGTCCTGATTGTGTTCATGCCTCATTTGTTACTTACTGTACCACTGGCTGAGAAGCATTTTTAAGAACAAAGAGGAAAAAGTGATCTTGAGGAGAAAAGCTGAGATAGAGCTTGTAGAGCCACTGCCAGTTAGCATAGACTTCCAGTTAGAGTAGAGAGCACTGGGTTCAATCGACCAAATATATGACTCTGTATGAGGTAGCTTCTTGTGTTCATGTGACAAGGCTGTATCTTTTCTGTTAAGTCATATTGGATTTCTCCAGGGCTAGAGAGTGTTGCAAGGTCTGACTTCTTAGTTTTGTCTGATGGATTTCCTTTTCTCCTACCTACAGCTTCTTGACCTTCCAGGAATTATTGAGGGTGCCAAAGATGGGAAGGGCAGAGGTCGCCAGGTCATTGCAGGTGAGCCTTGCAGTGTCTGGGGAAGGAATCTTCCTCCAGGTTCCCAGTGTCTTTGTGCTGGTGGGAGGGTGGAGGATTTTGCAGGTGGGATGCATATAGGTAATGTGGCCTTCTTAGTCATTGCTAACATTTGTGGTGTTGTAAGTGTTGGGGAGTTTGACCTAGGCTTGGGGAGATCTAGGTTTAAATCCTCGTTCAGCCATAAAGCTTACAGGTGACTTTAGGCTGAGAGAAAATGACTGGACCAGCTTAACTCATACAGTTGTTGCAAGGATAAAATGGCAGAGGGGGAACCATGTGTGTCACTCTGACTTTGAGGGACGGAGGGATGAAAATGTACCACATAAATGGAAAGCAGCAGTGAGGTTTTTGATCTGCTTCTGTTGCCTATATCTGAATTTATTTATTATATTATTTACAGTCTGCCTTTCTCACTGGGACACTTACGTATCATGTAGAATAAGTCAGTACAATCAACAGAGTGTGACATGCAGGAGACAGTGCAATAGGCATTTGACTTGTAGCGATCTGGAAAACCAACCAGAGGTGAAACACAGCATAAGCATTAACATGACACATTAAATAAAAGCAAAAATGACATCATAGGAGCCTACTTACAGTAACAGAGGGTATGAACTATGCAGTGGTGTAATCTTCAGCCCTCCTCCTCATTATGCACTTCATCGTTAAGAATATGAAATAACTTGTGTTCTTGCCTGGAACAGGAGATTGCAAAACCAGGATGGATATGGTCTCTGTTTGCCTTGTAATAGAAAATGGCACGCGCTGTTCAAATTCCCAGCATTTCTGAAGGGACTGAGAAAACATCCTTTTCAGATCCTTTTCTTTCTCCGCAGTTGCTCGAACCTGCAACCTTATCCTGATAGTTCTGGATGTTCTGAAGCCTCTGGGGCATAAGAAGATCATTGAGAATGAGTTGGAGGGCTTTGGAATACGGTTGAATAGCAAACCTCCTAATATCGGCTTTAAGAAGAAGGATAAAGGAGGCATCAACCTCACAGCCACTGTAAGCATGGCAATATACAATCTACTTTATATAATTTTAATAGGGCCTGGAGAAAGCTCTCTGTTTCTTAGAAAAATGCCGTGGTGGTAGTGTAATTTCAAAGCATTCTCCCGCTAAACCTGCGATGCAGGCTTTGGCTGTTGTGGCAGAACTCCTCAGTAGTAATCCTAAGCAAAGAGCACGCTGCCTTGAATGTTTTCTTTATCATATGATATGAAGAAACAGTAAGAGACTTAGTGAAAGGGGTGGGGGAGTGGAGAACTATGGTTTGTTAGCGCTGTGCACTCCTGTCCTTGGTGCAAACAGAAAAGTCATAAAAAATGTCTACAGCAGTATGCTCTTTGGTTAGAATTACTATTGAGAGTTTGAGCCTCTCATAGAGGGGAGGTTAGATAAGGTGCAGGTCTTCCAATGGAGGCCAGAATGGGTATACAGGGATGTGCTTTCCTCTGAGAGGGTTTCCAACTGGAGAACTGGGATGAGCACAGTATGGGTTGGTGCCCACAGGACCTTTCCAGTATGTAGTGGGAACTATCCCGGCTCAGAAACATTCCTTCTCCTTCCCTTTGTGGAAATCCCGAGCCCCATGCTGCCAAAACTGACAGGGTGGGACAGCATCATGCAGCAGGCTCTTACACTGCCAGATGACTCGTGACCTATCCCACAAAGCAACAAAAGAGATCAAGCTTCCCATCCATTGTGAAGGGTAGGTTATTTATTGGGACAGGAAGTATTCACCAGTTACTAGACTATCTGTGTTCTTTTCATCAGTGCCCGCAGAGTGAGTTGGACACCGAAACAGTGAAAAGCATCTTAGCGGAGTATAAAATTCACAATGCGGATGTCACACTACGCAGTGATGTTACTGCCGATGACCTCATTGATGTGGTTGAAGGAAACAGGTAAGGCAAGAGGATTTATAAATTGGACTGTTTGAGTAGAATCTGTAGGCTTAGTTGATTTTGTTGGGTTTGAGTGCTTGAGCTCTCATACTGTGCCATAAATGCCTCCCCATTCCCCCCCCCCTCAAAACCAGAATCTAGGGTATGTGATGCATATGGAAGTCCACATTTGCACGATGTTAAATAGATATTTTTTAATGGAGGGGTGTGTATCACTTTGCAGAGTTTTTCACTGGTGTACTCCAATGACCTAAGAAATTTCAGCGTTAGAAGTTAGGTGAGAGGCAGTATACCCCTCTCAATGAGTCCAGTAGCAGAGGCTTTTTGCTTTTGGCCCTTCTAGTAGCTGAAAATGTTATTCCCAGAGAAATGGGCCTTATGCATAAAAGGCTAACATGGATGTGGGGGATGCATTGGGAAAGCACCTATTCCTCTACCCAGGCTTCTTTCCATTGCCATTCTGCAGCTGAAGTGAGTGCCTTGCTCAGTTTGGCTGCATGCTGTCAAGTATGGGTATATCTAATTTGAAGGGTTCATTTCAAAATGCTTCCTGTCATGGTGGCCCAGGAATGGAACTTTTCAGTAGTAGGGACTAATCCATGGGCCTTTACAGTTTTGTATATAATTTATTTTCCTTCGCAGAGTCTACATACCTTGCATTTATGTGTTGAACAAAATTGACCAGATCTCCATTGAGGAGCTAGACATAATTTACAAGGTGCCCCACTGTGTTCCAATCTCTGCTCACCACCGGTGGAACTTTGATGACCTGTTGGAGAAAATCTGGGACTACCTGAAACTTGTACGAATGTGAGTCTGAATTTTGCATTACTAGGGCTGCAAATGTCTCAGAATCCCATTCCTGCTGCTGCATAATTCTCTTTGGTTTTGTACCTGGCCTTCACTTCTAGGTTAAGCCTCCCACTTCTAGTTCTCTGTCTGAAAGCACAGCAGGCTAGCACTCCAAGGGGATTTGCAATAAAACATTCTGCACATCAGTCAGTCTGTTCTGTGATGGATGAGAAAGTGGGGAGGATAGCTTGCGCAGGCCCAAATTTTTCCTCTGGACAACTGGAGGAAATGTAAAATAGTTCTTGGAGGCTGTGCTGTGCAGCCTCACAAGTATGAATCCCAGGTGTAACACAGGTAATGGGGGATTCTTCAGGCTGAATGCAGATCCTTGGCCTTCCACAGATAACTAGTTAATGAGAAGGGTTTTACTTTGGCTTCTTCCCTGATTCCCACCTGCAGTCTGAAGTGATGTAGTTAAGAAGGAACAGCTTTACTTTATCTGCTGTTTGCAAGAACTGGGCGTTAGAGGACGTTGAGTTCCTAGTTAGAAGAAAATGGTGTCTGAAGGTCATCTGCTTACTAAATTGAAAGATGTGCATTAATTAATTAACTTGAATTTGCAGTTACACAAAGCCCAAAGGACAGCTCCCAGATTATTCATCTCCAGTGGTATTGCCATACTCCAGGACCACTGTGGAGGATTTCTGCATGAAGATTCACAAAAACCTTATCAAAGAGTTTAAATAGTAAGTTTAGTTTACAAACTGCTGCTTCTCCATCAACGCATACTCTGATTTCTCTTCTGGTGACATTTTCAGATCAAGCTTTACAACGTTCCTAAATGTTTTGTTGACAGCATTTTCCCCTGTTCTGTATTTGAAAGAAAGCAAACACAATAACTGATCAGGCAGTCCATAACACTGTTCAGATTTCCTCTGGGAGGAATTACTGTACTTTGCTTTCTGTTATCATGTTCTCACAAAAGTATGCATTTTGCATGACCAGCAGCATGTTGGAACAACAGTGGTATTATGTAGTAATTTGATAATATAATGCAAGATGTTCATTGAAAGAGAAAAGCAAGAAAAATAGTAACATGAGTAAGAAGGAGAGAGAAAGATGGGGGAGATGGTAGCACTAGCAGTTTCTTGTGGGACATGGCTGAGAGTTTCATAGAGATTGTGAAGGAAAGCAAGACTTCAGTAATAATCTCTTGGATTAATAAATAAATGAGGGGCGACAAGTTTGCTGCTGCATCTGTATAAACAATAGACTATTGAGTGTTTCATTAATTTGCCCACATTCTGTTTCAGTGCACTTGTATGGGGCTCGTCTGTCAAACACAATCCACAGAAAGTTGGCAAAGATCATACGCTGGAGGATGAAGATGTCATTCAGATTGTGAAGAAGTAAAAGTGTCTTCTGGCCATTGGTCCTTGATGAGCTTTCAGAAAGAAGGTTGATTGTCAAGCGTTATATATACAGGAGTGTGCTCCCACCTGAACTGTACTGTGCAGTCTAAGTGTGCTACATTTAGACCTGATTAAACTTTCTTCTGGGAGATGGAATAATTGTATTGAGGCTTTGGTCTGTATCATTGTTGGTGAATGAACAGATTACACACTTGCATAAGGGTAACTGATGCCTACTTTCTATGTGATGCTGTCTAGAGCACTTTTCTTTCATATGACCCAAATCATATCAAAGTTAGGTGACACAAGTTCTGTGCCATTAAGACTGATCACCAATGTTCCCTCTAAGCCATGAAGTTTTGTGAGCAAAAGTTCTACTTTGTGAACTACTTGCATTAAAAGTTGTGAGCGAGCGATTTGGCTGCTACATGTATTTGTTTGTTCTGGAGCCATCCACCCTGAGCTTAGACAAAAATGTGTGAGCCAGAGGCTAAAAAACTGTGAGCTAGCTCGCACTAACTCAGCTTAGAGGGAACCCTGCTGATCACCTGGTTCTCAAAGTACTCTTCCACTGCACTATTCTCCAAATAGTGACCCTAGTTAAGTTAGAGATTGAACTGCTAGACCAAAATTGACATAAATTTTGTTATTGCTGTAAGAAGTTTTAAGGTCAGCTCTAAAAATTCAGGCTGTAATGCTGATGCCATAAATTGTTTCATTTTGGAGTGAGAAAGGCAATAGGAAATAGAGAAGAAAGATTCCTGGCAGAGATTTGCCTCCCATCTCTTTATATATAATTGTGAAATGGGGTGTCACTTTCCACCTCTCCCATTGGCTGCGCAATGCACTCCCTCAGCCATTGGCTGGGTGCTGGGTCTGCTCCTCTTCCCCACCCGCTCCCCCTTCAGCCACTGTTCCCTGTCAGAAGCACTGTCCCAGTCTTCAGGCTGTGTCTACTGAAGAAGACACTTCTTCTGCTTGGCTCCTCTGTGGGACTAACTTTTCCCTCTGTTGCTGTTGTGAGGCACATTGGGGTCAGTCCTGACTAGGGTTGCCAGCTCCAGGTTGGGAAATTCCTGGAGATTTGAGGGGTGGAGCTGGGAGAGGGTGAGGTTAGAGGAGGGATGGGTCCTCAGACAGGTACAATGTTGTAGACTCCACCCCTCCAAACCAGCCATTTCCTTCTGGGCAACCATTGTTGCCAATCTCCAGGTGGGGGCTGAAGATTGTCCAGAATTACAACTGGTGTCTAGGAGGGAGGGGGGAGGAGATGGAAAGCTGAAGTCAGAGGGGCAGATAAAGGTAGGTTGATGGTTGCCTGGGAGGGAGATAGGGTTGCCAACTCCAGGTTGGGAAATTTTTGGAGATTTGAGGGGTGGAGCCTGAAGAGGGTGAGGTTAGAGGAGGGGTGGGACCTCAAGACAGGTACAATGTCATAGACTCCACCCTCCAAACCAGCCATTTCCTCCTGGGGAACCATTTTAGTTTGAACCACTGCTCTTCAGTACTATAATATGATTGTCTTACAGTACTGAGGTTGGAGGAAGTGAATAATTTATCTCAGAATCTGAGCATTTTGGGGAGCAGCCATCCCAGTCTATTGTTAAGTTTGAAGAGGCTCTGCTCTCTTCAGGGCCAGGATGTATGATTAATGAGGGCAGAAGGAAACATTATGATTCTTAATTAGAAGGCAAAGTCACAACTGTAGTAATATTTGGGGACTTTGAGGTTGGAGGATACGTGTCTTGCAGCACATATCCACTGATGTTAACTCCCTGTCCCCAGGCCCTATGAGCTGTCATGACTTCTTTCCTTACCCCAAATTAATACTCAGTTGCCCTCAAAACTATGTGATGCATGGAAAGTAATGAGTATGCCCACTCTCACTAGGTGGTTGCTTTTTTAAAAGCTTATACTCATATCTTTCTGAGCAACTGAAGAGAGCTGTCAAATAAGTAGACACTCCAGTCTCATCTGTGGGTGGCCTCGTTTCAAAGCAAGCTTGATGGTTCCATGCTATTATGACTAAAGGTGCAGTCCAGTGAGGGGGAGTAATTTGTTTGAGTCAGAGCATAAGTAACTCTTGACACAGAGCAACTGGTTACTTAATTTCCCCCTTTCTCTTACAGTATTGTAAGAGCCCTCATTAATAACACTGGGGAAAGAAAGGTTGCCAGACAAAAGAACATTAGACTTCCACTCTGTATCCATGAAGGCTATCCTAGTGAAGGTTAATCCTGCTTACTCTATAGGAAGGGCTATGTAAATGAAGGACCTATTTTCAAGAAGGACCTATTTAAAAAAACCAAAACTTAATTGCAAAGAAATCTTTGCTCTGTCCCAGGAAGAGTGAGACAACCCAGGTGGTTCAGGATATTCTCCATCCACCAATGTTAAGTATAACATGTATCCATTAGTAAAGGAGGGTAAGTCAGAATTATGTTAAACTGCAGCAGTCATACTGCTGCAACGTATGTAGGAAGAACTTGCTGGAGTACACATGGACGGTTCTAGCTTTGGCATGAAGAATACTTCATGGATCATGCTTGTTTAGTTTACTGATTTGAATAACGAGATCATGGACTGTTTAGAGACCTAGTACATTATGTATTACTAGTCTACTTGGATACCCACCTCATCTCACAGAAGCCTGCCTTCATTTGACTTCCGCTCCTTGAGTAGCATCCATTTTATTCAGTTACCATTACATTAACATTGTTAACATTGGGTTTGCCTCCAATGTACTCCCCAAAGCAGAGCATATACTAATTTATTTGCTAAGACTTCCACATGCAGCTAGAGGCAGACCCCTTCAAGGCTTGCCCACAAAAAACACCAAGTAAAGTATTCAGCTCTGTCTGGAACATAGTGAAAAAGCTGGAAATCTGAGAACAACTAAGAACCTTGTTGAATCTGACTGTTGAACTTGCAGTCTCCATGAGGTGGGAAAGGATACCTTCCAATCCACTGATCAGAAATGCTCATGTTAACTGTGGCACTTCATTCTCCATGAGCACAGGAAGGTATCCTTTAACATTATGGATGCTGAAAACCCGTGTTATCCTGCATGGAAGATGACAAGTAACTGCAGAACAACCTGTAGAAGACTATCTACCCAAGACTGTCTCAGTTACATCAAATGTACCTACCAAACAGAAAGATGCCCCAGTTAGAGCCTTCTGACTAGAGAAAAGCTACAAGCCTTCCTCCTGTGCTTCCAGCTATATAAAAAGCAGATGGATAGTGTGAATGATGACAAAGGGCCATATCTTTTGAAGTATTTCACTGTTCTGTCCAACTGGAGATGAGCCTGAAGTAAGAAAGCAGGAGCTCCTGGTTTCTGAAAAAGATATGAATTCACCCCAAGGATGAATTAGGAGTCTGTACCACCACTATGATGTACTTCAAGGATGACACGGAGAATTTTAGGACTCTACAAATTGTTGCAATAGCCATAAGGAAGGCCACCTTGAAGGGCAAGATTTGCTGTGAACTGAGGAGTCTGAATGACAATTAGTACAATGTCCAAAGGATCTTGTCAGGGTCCCAGGATGGAAAGCTGTGTGGCATCAGGAAGACAAACACATTCTTGCGAAAACCTTCAGTGAAACTGCACAGGGAGGAGCTGGTCTTCTACCAAGTTGAGGACAGAAGGGCAGCTAACATGTTTCAGAGCACTGAGCAACTAACTTAGCTTGCTTGCCTAGAAGGGGGAGGCACTTACAGAATCGCTATCACTTAGGAATAAAATACGCTTTTTTGCAGCCCTATCACAACATTGGCTTCAAAGGGGGGGTCACATATGGTTGTTTGTATCAGATCAACTGGAAGCCATTCACATATTGATGGAAGATGGTTAACTGAGGTGTTCAGATTCTTTACATTTCCAGATAGAATCAGTTTTGGGTAGGATGAAAATAGGATTCTGCAGCTGGATTTTATGATCAATGGAGACTTGAGCTCTTGCTTGCTACCAGATTGGAGATTCCATGAAGACCCTTGGCTAGTAGGGAGCAATAAATTACTTTTGCCAGCTATCAACTGAACCTGTTAAAGTCAGTGGATTTGCAGAGTGAAAGGAAGGTTAGAGCATATTTGGATACTGCTGATTCTATCAGACTAGGCTCTTAACAGGAATCCTGTTTTCTGGGACTACAAACTAATCCAAGGTTAAAGCATGCCTAGGCTTGCAGCTAACACAATCCCATTGCCCAAGGTCCCAGTCCTGATGAACTGAGCAGAATGGCTTTCAGATAGAAAAGCCCTGACACAATGCAGTATGGGCCTGCAGCCAGAACAGCAGATGGAGAGCTTTTATTGAACACTATGGGACTCCACATGTCCTACTGGAAAATACATGTGCCTGCCCTAATCACTGATACTAAGAATGGTCTCTCTATTGCTGGTTGCCAACTGCAGTTCCCCCAGCCTGAGAAGCCAACAGATGTACTTCAGATCCTGCTCTAGAACTGCCACCAAAGCCTCAGAGTGGGGGAGGGTCAGCCGCACACTCACCACCCCACCAGAAACTTGGCAGGTGAGAAGAGCAGCAACATTGAGGTATCCTTTCCCTTCTTGCTTGCCTCTCATTGAAAATAGAATTCTAAAAAGGATCCCGAGGACTCAGCGGCTTTAAAAGTTTTGGGGCTCAGTTCTTGGACACATGTCTTCCCATCCTACAGCCTCAGCTTTTTGGTAGCTGCAAAATTGCTTCTTTGCAAAATATAGGGGGGGGACAGGGAAATATGTTGCCATACAGCTCACCTTTCACCTTTCCTTTTAAAAAAGGTAAAGGGGACAAGAAAAGAGAATCCTCCCTACCCTTTAAAGTAAAAAGTACTAGAGCAGGGATATATCTGTTAAACAAGAGACAGGTTTGGAACAGGAGAGGCTCCTTTCCACCAGAAGGGATAATTCTGTTTGTTGAATGGGTGGGAGGTATAATTTACTAGCACACCTTACCTTGATCGACAGTAAACATTCTGAAGTGGTCTGCTAAACTATTTTATAGTTTACTATGTGATTACTATGTGATTAAGTCACATTTCTGCTACCCTTAGAAGCCAGTTTAGGTATTCTTATTCAGAGTGGCTTAAAGCAATACATATTTCATGTGGTTTTTTAACCTGGTAAACAAACTACTTTTATTGCAGGAATGGGTGGCTCACGGGTCCTATCACTGGTGCAGGAAGAACTGGCAAAGCGTCAAGAGACTGTTGTGGTGACTACAAAGCTTTAGATGAGTGCTTTATACCCATTATTGTGTATAGTATGAGAGCAGCCTCTATGTAAAAGCAGCTCTGTTAAATACCTTTCAAGATCCTAGAAGGAGCTGCATCCCAGTAGGCAGCTGATAGAACCTAGCAAGTCACTTGATGTTCCTTTACACAGCAGAGACAGACAGCTTGTAGAATCGACTTTATTTACAGCATGAGTTTTGGGAAAAAGTCACTTTAAAAAGCTATGAAACAATCTTACAGGGATGAGGCAGTGACTGCAAGTTGTACTTACACTTCAGTATTTTGTAAAAAGTGAATTCAGTCATTGATGGCCCATGTGGACTCCATAATTTTTGGAGCAACAGACAAGTCATTTCTCAACAGTATCTCCTGGTCATCAATCGTAGTCACAGCATGCTGTTAAGTTGCAAGAACTTCAGCAGTTTGGTTGATAACAGCTTAAAATCCAAGCTGTTATTTTCTTTTGAATATGGAGAAGGGACAGAATAGCAAGTCAGACTGCCCTCCAGAGGTAAGAAGCACAGGAGACTGCAGCAATGCTTCAGCTGTTGCTATATGGTAAAAAGGCCATTATTAAAAATTTAGTAAATTGATAACTCACTGCTATGAAACAAACCCAAGAGGCAGATCTAGGATACGTTCAAGCCTCTCCTCTCTGGTATAGAGTTGGACGTAGTACAGAATAGGTTTACTGTAGCTACTGATCATGAAGCACCAATGGTGGCAAGGAGAAATCGAGGATCTGCTTTTGACCTTTAACTAGGTGAAAACTATTTTAGTGGTTTCCCCAGCAGATGCGAGGACCCATTATATCAGAATCTATCTAGGGGAGGCAGCTAATAGAGTTAAGTATGCAACAACCCACTTTCAGTGTTTAGGGGATGCCGAAGGTCCCAATTTCAGTGCTGTTAAGAGCTTATTTCCTTTTGATAAGAGAAATGCAGGCTGTACAGTGGTCATATTTTTCCTACTTGTTATTGCCACCACATTACATGACAAGAGATGCAGTGGAGAAACTGCAGAGGAGACCAAAGAGGCAAAGCAACTTCACCCTGTTCACTCACACTTGACATATGCACCTTTAATCTTAAAGAAGTCCCACATGTACAGTGAAAAGATTCAAACCATAGGCACACCAACTAAAGCTTAAGTTTACCAGCTACTCTTATGTACAGCTGTATAGGTTCAAAAAGCTATCTGGTGGATATATACAAAAGTCATTTATACATTGGTCTGTACACAAGGGTCTATACATTTAATTCCCTGTGAGGAACCCTTAGCTGCTACCTCTACCCCAAGAGGATACCAGCACTTCATTCACATATCTTACAAAAAAGCCAAACACAAAAAGTAGATGCTTCCAGAATTAAACTGGCACTGTCTTGCATCAGAGTTTCTTCTGGGTTCACTGTTCAGTCTATAATAGATCCTTTAGTCTCAATATAGACATGGAAACTGGGACAAATGCCATGTGCTTTTAGTCACTCAAAAAAAAAAAAAAAGAAGAATTTTGCACAAAGTGCTAAAACCAAAAGGGCCCCAAAAAACAAATACCAGTGAAGCACAAGAGGACAAGCTCCCAAGGACATCGGCGTCCAGTCGAAAGCAGCACAGGTACCTGCTCTCCCCTGTGGCTATTCATTGCCGATATTCCAGTTCATCTACACTGATTACTTTGGATGGCATAGAAGGAAGAGGCTGCTGCAAGACATCCGAGCCAAACCATTTTGCAAGGCCAACAGGGGAGCCACTTCGCTGGCTAGCACGATGGTCAAGCTGTGAGTGTATGTGAGACAGTCCAGTCCGAGATGGCACATTCTGAGGAGTTGTCTGCACACCCATAGCAGATCCCTGTGTGCTTGAGCCTGCGGAAAGAGAAGAGAGAGGAAATGTAACCTTTGAGTCAAGCATAGATACCAATGAGAGTCAAAAGGAGACTTGTGGAGCATCTGTTTTGACCCTCTAGCTAGAAGTTCTTTGCTTTTATACATATATATCAGTACTGTCTCCTGAGTTGGGCAGCCTGATCAAGGCGAGCAGTGCAGTTTTAGAAGCAAAGTACAACAAATCAAACTGTACTGTAGGTATAAATTATCCTGTGCTGGCTGGAGTGTTTTCAGACATCCACTTCCATTTGGGGCAGAACTACTTCATACATATACATCAGCAGCAGTGCTGCCAAGCCCTCAGTTTTGAAATCTCTGAATCAGCAACAGGAAGCTCTAGCCTTCTAGGCTACTGATTAGAGAGCTTCCAAGTTAAGCAACTGAAACCAAGCTTTCTTTTCCCACATATTTATGGACTCACAAACAACTTCTTGGAGCTTGTTAGTGCAGGAACGGGTTTCCTTTAATTCCACTGGAAGGAATGGGATGGATCAAGCAAGACTGAAGTGTAAGCTTCACAGTGCAAACACACATGCTCAGGATGAGTTAGTACAAGATGATCACTTCATGCATCAGACCAAAGGCTACCTTATCCAGCACTCTGCAAGAATCTTACAACCAGCAGACTCTATATAAGGTGCCGGTCAGAGAACTGCATTCTACTTTCTTTTTCCACACACCTTAAGCAGCTTGCTGTTTCTACCTTTTGAATGTATCATGTACACTTTCAAATGTCTTACTTCTTGTAGTCTAGCACTACCTGATCTCTGTAGCTGTTGTTGCATCATTGCCAGCTGCAGGGGTGTCCCAGAGCGTGGGTTCAGAAGAGGATGGCCAGTGGTTGGCAGTTGATAGCAAGCCTGACCAAGGATAGGGGCAGATACTCCTTGTAGGTGAGTCAAGTCTACTCCAGGAGGGATCACACCTGAAAAATCAAGAATGGGAAATGTTGCACTCCATTTTGTGCATTTCTGGCCTACCTATTACAGAGACTCAGGACAGAACCAGCAGTTTCAACAATGGTTTGTGGTTTAAGCCTCCCAGACAAAATCCCCAATTAAATGTTATCCATCAGGAGGTATGCCATTGTATTCTCAGTTAGGTTCTTAAGGCATTACTTCTATGGAATGTAGAATCTGAAACCAAACATCTGTGCCTTTTCATTAGGTGGAGCTGCTGAAAAACATTCTAATTGAGATATCCACTAAGTTCCAGGTACAAGAAGATGCCAGTTTTCATAATGCTAATGGTTGCTACCTTTGTGAGAAAAGAGGTTACTTAGATGGTATTCTTTCAAACCTTATGATGATAAAAGATCCTTTGTTATTGATCAATGACCTGATCATTTTATTTCCCATTATATGAATAAAGTATACCTGCTTGCAGAAGAGGCGGAAGATGCTGTGGATGAACACCTTGTGCCAGCATCCTCTGGACTAATCCTGGAGGCAGCTGATGAGCAGGCCGTACCATTGGTACATGAGGAACCAGGGGGACCTGGTGGACAGGACGGAGAAAAGGAGCTCCGGGCACTGGGGAAGCCATGGTAGGCGTCTTCCTTCCAGCAACCTTCGGCCTGTAATCTTGTTCTTTGGTGCAACGATTGGTCTGAGAAAGTGGTGTTGAACATGCTGAGCGCTGCAGTGACGCTAGCTTGGTGCCAATAGAGGGAGCATTCTCTTGATCTACATGGTCTACAGACCTAGATGGCAGCAGGCTCTCTGTGAAGAGAACATGTCTTTTGAATGCAACATAGGTAAGAGAATCATGAAAGAAAACTCACCTCATTACAAGTCACCACAGCTATGTGGCCATCAATGTTCCCTCTAAGGTGTGAAGTCTCGTGAGCAGAAATTATACTTTGTGGGCTACGGGAATTAAAGTTGTGAGCCAGTGATTTGGCTACTGCATAAATTAGTTTGCTCTGGAGCCTTCATTCCTGAGCTAAGACAAAAATCTGTGAGCTGAAGGCTAAAAAACTGTGAGCTAGCTCACACTAACTCAGCTTACAGGGAACACTGGTGGCCATGACAAATTTTCTTCAGACCTAAGCACCTCAGGGCAGCTTACAAGGTGACTTCCCATGTTCTCTTCACCTTGCAAGCAAAAATTATTTTCACAGGCAGGGGAGGAAGAAAAAGTGGAAAAATCAGCTAAAGGTTACAGTGATGATGCATGGATGGGTGCCCCAAGTCTCACCAGGTCAAGATACATCCTGACCACTCTACTGTTGTGGATGCAACACTAAAGGATATGCAAGCTAGAATGCAGAGCTCATGTTTAGAGAGAAGTACAATTTCAGTGGTTTGTACAATTCCCTGCTCTTTTATGGCACTCTCCTAAGGGCCTACAGAGGCTCCTTACCAAGTGTTTTACTCCCTAATGGACCTGTAAGGAAACCTACAATTCTATATATTCTCACATAATCTAGGTTTGCCAAGGTACTTTAACTAGGAGCACAATCTTACTATACCAGAAGCTACCTACAATTACTAGCAAACTTTGGCTATGACCTGTGAGAAACTGTGTGGGGTGGGACTCCTGCACTTGATGATTCACAAGATGACCGGGGGGGGTGTCTCTCAACAGCCTTCTTTGGGTCTAGACTTTCTACTCCAGACACCACAGGCTGATCCGTGCAAAAGTTCCAGAGTTCATTCACTCCAGGAATTGTCTGGAGCTAGGTTCTGAAAGACTGCCCAGTCATCCTGGCCTCCCCCTCCCTTGAAAGGGTTTTTAATTCCCTAGGCTCTGCTACCTCTTAGGAAATTCCCCCCAGTATCTTCAGCCAGCACTGCTGGTATTAATAGGCCAGCCCAGCCACTGCACAGTCAGAACTGAGCCTTCTCCCAGCTCCAAAAGCCCCGATGCTTCAGGCAGGCAGCCACTAAGATCAGGGGTTGATAATGGTCATCTGCATTTGTTTTTGGCACAACTAAAGAGTCTGCCAGCTTTTAATGCTCTACTACAAGATGTATATGACTTGCAAACTTTCATTATCAGATCAACCCAATTCATTAGAATAACCGGATATACCTTGCTGTGCAGTGTGTGCTTGTGGGACTGCAATGCAAGAAAGCCCTGCAAGCCACAATGAAGATGTAAGCATCTTGCTCTTAAGCCATGAAAATCAACTGGCAATGTGCATGCCCAAACCTTTTGTCTAAATTGTCCTCAACCTCCTCTGTTATGGGGGATCAAGTCATTAAGTCATTTTTCTGTATATCTGGTATTTGTGCAGAACTTTTTCCTTTAGCTTCTGTACTTCCATGACTGAATAATATCAGCCATTTTCAGAGGAAAAAAGCACGAAGCCTTGTAAAAATCATATGGAGGGGAAGAATAACAGTTTTGACATTTCCCTACTCCAGAATTCGATAAGCTTCCCTCATTCAACTCAGCTGCTTTCAGCATTCCACTCTTGAAGTTTCTCAATTCTCATTGTAACTCCCCAAGTTTGCAACACTCAGATATTCTCTGCCCCCCATGGCACAGCATATACAAATTCCTACCTTATGTCTCTTTGGCATCAGCTACCCATTTTTAGATATGATATTTATTATTGAAAGCATTACCCGCCTTTCTCCTTTGCAGAACTCAAGGCAGCTTACAATATAAATGAAACATTAAAACAAAGCCACAATGAAAACAGCAATTATAAAAACCAAATAAAAACCAATTTAAAACTCCAGTTAGGACCACCAATAAAGAACTACATCAATCAAATGCAGTCCTAAATAAAAACATCTTTAACTACCTCTTAAAGATCAACAATGAAGGGGGGGCAGGGGCACCTCCCTGGGGAAGTCGTTCCATAATTGTGGGGCTACCACTGAAAAGGCCCTCCTGTGTGCCCACCAGATGAAGCTCTCTTAACTCGTGGGTCAACCAGGAGGGCCTCTTCCTCTGATCTTGATTCCTGGGCAGGAACATATGGGACAAGACAGTCCTTCAAATACCCAATTCCAAGCTACATAGGGTCTTAAAGGTCAAAACCAACACTTTGATTTGGGCCTAGGAGTAGAGTGGTAGCTAGTGTAATTGC
This sequence comes from Gekko gecko, assembly GCA_029375565.1. NCBI lineage: Eukaryota > Metazoa > Chordata > Lepidosauria > Squamata > Gekkonidae > Gekko > Gekko gecko. The sequence goes on along the minus strand of JAPDNY010000012.1, from coordinate 48,939,067 downwards.
TGCAGTATCAGGGACATGTACTCCTAGTAGCTGGGTCAGACCAGTAGTTTAGCTGCAGCATTCTGCACTAGCTGCTGCTTCTGAACACTCTCCAAGGGTAGCCCCAAGTAAAGCACACCGCGACAGTCTAGTCTAGATGTAACTAAGGCATGGATCACAGTGGCCAGATCTGACTGAACCAGGAATGGGTGCAGCTGGCAAACCATTCTTTACACTAGCTGCAGCTGGGCAAATGCACTCTAAGTCACAGCAGCCACTTGGTTTTCTAAGGTGACTGCTGTGTCAAACAGAACTCCCAAACTGCAAACCTGCTTTCAAGGGGAGTATAATCCCATCCAAGACAGGGGAGATTTGAAGGCTCTGGTCTGCCTTTCAGCTAACCCAGAGAACCTGTCTTGTCAGGATTTTGTTTCAGCTAATACTTCATGTGTTCTCTTAACTGATAGTAGGTATTTCAGTTTGGTCAAAATAGCCTTTAACAGTTTCCGCATTTGACCTCTGTGATACCTGATTTATAACTTCTGTCATTATCTTGCTTTCCAGCTGGAAAGCCTTGTTTAAGCTTTAAAAGTGTTGTTTTTCTAAGGTCACAATTCTGGATGAGGTGGCAAGGATTTCAATGTGTAGCATGGCACCACTTTGGCCTGCTTTTAGATCCCTACATCAACCACATTACTTATCTCTCCTTTTCTAACATGACACACAGTACCTTCATTTGCCCTTGGACCATCATCTTTCTCACCGGATTTCAGCTTTGAAGGATTGGGTTCATCTTTGCTTTTATCTTTGCTTTCGTACATCTTGCGTATTACTGAGGTAGGAGTAAAGGAAGGAGACAGCTGCAAAGAGCCAAATACCAGAAATGAGTATCCAGTATAACAAGTCAGTCTCTACCAGCAAAAACTCTAAAGGGCACTCACAGGCAGTGCCTGAGACCTGGGGTGGTGGTAGTGGTAGTCAACAGAAGGACATAACCCAAGGAGAGTCACATGGGGAAAGTATTATGGTTATGGAAGTGCCAAGTTCAGGAATCAACACATGTCAACCTGGTCACACAGCCTTTTATTTTGTACATCCCAAGAGCAGACTTACTAGTTAAATTCCTTCTCAGGTAACATAACCAACAAACTTACACAACTTGGAACTAAAAAATTAGGTTCCAAATCCTTTATTAGGGCATAGTGACACTAACCATGCTGGTGATGGAAGCAGCAGGTGCTGGAGGAGAAGATGCATTCCCTCTGTGGCCAAGAGGAGCAGGAGATTTAGTCATCCGTTGCTGCCTACAAAAGAGACATATTACTGATACTGACACTCTTCTTTACAGATCTGTTGGCAACAAATCAACAGAATCACTGGACCCACCTTTCATATCTAAATCAGCAATGCTATATAGCAGTGACTCAGTTTTCCTAGGCAAAACATCAAGCCTGCCTCCCTGACACTGAACAAATTATCTGGAAACTTCACTGTAGGCACAAGGATACCTAGGCTGATCAGTGGGAAAGAGGAAGACAAGCCACTAACTCATTAAGTCCTTCTGGGCTCTGCTCTACTGGAATAGTCGCACCATAAACCATAGTGACCAGTTTGAAATTTATAAAGAATGAACACAATAACTTTCACAGATGCAAGGCAAAAGACAGGCTAATCCTACTCCAAAGTATATGGTATAATTACTATGAGTACTGTATTTAACCACATGGAAATCAAATTCCTATACTGTCTAAAACGTTAAAGTTCCCAAATCAGCACAAATTTCAATGTGCAGTTCATACTGACCATCTGCAAAACAGGGCTAGGACAAAACAGAGGCAGCACTGAAATAGTCTTGCACTGGTTTAAGATGGTAGATCTGTAGGCTTACCTGCTCCTGAAGCCATCTCTGTTTTTGTCCATTTGTAGTTTACCAAAGCCCGGCTGGTAGAAGTTTGACATTTGCATGGCTAAGTCATGTGGTACAGAGTGTCCTTCTAAGGCAGCTTGCTGTAACTCAAGTTGACTCATCTGAGGTTAAGGAAGTAACATGGAATAATGAAAAAGCAGAGCCTTAAGATAATTAAGTACTATTAAAAGTTGTTGGTATTGCTTGTAGCAGGATGCGAGTACTTAAAAGTTTCACATTAACATAACTATGAAGTTCATACTACAATTGTCATATTACACAGTAGATTTTCATATTACACAAGGTAGTATTTTCCTATTACACAGTAGTTGTTTAACATCTATATGCGCCCCCTTGCCCAGTTGGTCCAGGGGTTTGGGCTGGTTATCATCAGTATGCTGACGACACCCAGCTGTATCTGTTTTTGGATGGCCGTGGCTGGTTGGTTACAGCAGAGCTGGCTGAAGCTAAATCCATTATAGATGGAGATCTTGTGCCTGAGCAGTGGTAGGGCGGGGATTGGGAATCCGACTCCCAACCCTTGGCGAAGTGCTATTAACTCCAGAGCCAACAGTGAAGAGTCTAGAAGTGATCTTGGATGCCTTGCTTTCAATGGAGGCCCAAGTCACAAATGCTGCCAGATCAGCATTTTACCATCTTCAGCAAGTCAGGCAACTGGTTCCCTATCTCTCTTCTCACGACTTGGCCATGGTGATCCATGCAACCATCACCTCCAGGCTGGAGTATTGCAACTCGCTTTATGCAGGGCTGCCCTTGAATCTGATCTGGAAACTTGCAGCTGGTCCAAAATGCAGCAGTGCACCTCCTGAATGGGACCTCTTTGGAGGCACATATATAGCCAGTGCACCTGAGAGCATTGTTCAAGTACTGTTTCGCCATCATGTGTTACGTTAATCCAGGCTTTATAGTTTTTAAACTGTCAGTATGTGGAAGTTGTTTTAACTGTTTTATTTGCCTGTTGTAATCTGCTCTGAGCCTGCTTGCAGGGGAGGTGGGATAGAAATCCCATTGATAAATAATAGATTTACCACTGATGGTTCTGAAGTGCAATTATAGAGGGGCAAATTAGTCAGTCAAGCTGGCAATTCAACTGCTTAAAAGTTAAGCATTCTCTTGTGCTTCTCAATTCTGCACAAGCACAAATAAATCCAGCTTTGAGATATGGTTTGGTTTTCTAATCTAGAACATTTTCCCTTCCTCCAAAGAACTCAGAGAATGTACAGTGATGTATCTTCTCTTTAGCAAAACCATCTTATATGGTAGGTTAGGCCACAGGAAAGAATGGATGGCCAAGGATCACCCAGCAAACTTCACAGAGGAGAGAAGATTTGAACCCAGGCCTCCCAAATCCTACTCTAGGATTCCAACCACACTGGAATAAGATGTATATTCTAAGGCAGAAATAATAAAATGCAATAAAAGATAGCATTAAAATAGATGTTCACCTTTGCTACCCAATTGCAGCTCCTGCTGTAGAAAGCAAGAAAGGATTTAACTAGGTCTTCTGATGAATGTTTGGGCATTATGCTTTGGAGCATGATTGTTCGCTACTTACTCCAGCTGACACCTCTCTCCATATTCTCAAGTGATCGAGAGGCAATTTAAGACTGGTAGTGGATGTCCTGTATGACACAGGGAGTATGTTCCAGTGAGATGCACACTACTTGGGGGCAAGGTACTCACAGTAGGTCAAATAGTTAGAGAAAAGGCCATGTAGAGGCAAAGAACTCCCTGTTGGTGTTTGCTACTGTATTATGTTCTTGGAGACTACAGTCAAAAGCAGGAGGAAAATTACACCAGAGAAGACTACAGAAGGCTTGAAGAAAAAACAAAGTGCAGTGGGATTTAATGCAATTCTACAGGGCCTATAAGGCAGAGATGCTCTGCCGGGCTTTTGGTCGAGGACAGCAATGGTGTGACCATAGCTGGCACCCTCCTTCCTTCCTTCTGTTTTCATCTGTTTTCCTCCTCCTGCCTTGCCCATGGGGCAGCACAGTCCAATAAGGGAGAAAGATTTATTAAGGCACCATCTTGGATTTTAGGTTTTTTAATTGCATGTTTGACTGTATATTTGATTTCACTTTTATTCTATTGTTGATGTATATTGCCCAGAGCCCTGTATTTACAGGGATGGGGCAATTCATAAACTGAAATAATAATAATAATAATAATAATAATAATAATAATAATAATAATAATAATAATAATAATAATAATAATAATAATAATAATAATAATAATAATAATAATAATAATAATAAGTTGCAGAACATACAAGAAGAAACTGGGAGTTTCCTTCCTGGACCAGCTAGGATCTAAGGCTCAGCCAATTTGCATGGTCTAGCCTGATACAGATTCACCAACAGAAGACACAAGCCAAGCAAATTAGATAATAGAACCAAAGTAGCTAATCCTGAAAAATAAATCTCTGGACCTAGTCACAACACCCCAAAGGCCAGGCATCATATTTGTGAGAAGAGCATTCTATAGTTGAGGATGCCATTCAAAAACTGGCTCTCTGGGAAATATCCATCTTTGCTCTGAATGACGATTACACCAAGTGGGGCTCTGAAAAATCATAGATTGGCTAGTAAGTCTCAAACAAACCCAAGCTTCCAATTTCTCTGGGCCAGTCAGCAAACATAAGATCATCTAAGTCCCTACCTCAGCCCACAATCTTCTAGATGTAGGCCAAGGGAAGACCAATATAGCCCTCTGCTAGTCTAGCTCAGCTACTGGTATTGATCACAGGAAATTATGTCATTACATATACTCCACACCACAAATGCTGTCTTATGCTCCTGTGCAGCAGAAACAAGTCCATACTCAACCCTTCAATATATTTGTTTTATGCTAGCTGAACCAACCTCCTTGGTTTGTACAAGGCAGATAGGTTCAATGAGGCAGAATGTCTTCTATAGTTTCTCTAAAACATGGATTTTTCACATTGAGCACTATAGCACTTGATCTTACTCAGCTATCTATCCTTTTTACCTTACCTGTTCATTAGTCCTGGGTAGTAATACAAATCATGCCAAATCACTAGCACAGTGAACATGTTCCTGGTGCTTGCCACTGAGGTATGCACAGTACATCCTAACCTTCAACCAAAATGCTACTTCCCACTGCAGGCAGTAAAAGAGCTTGCTTACACTTCTTGCACCATGGGGATAGAATGTATAGTCCCAGCAGGTGTGGTGCTGTCTTAGAATATAGTATCAGTGGTGTTTAACTGAAAATGCCATTTTTACTACATGTAATACTCATGTATTTAGTATAATATATATAATTTGATCCTCACTCTATATCTCTTCTGACCCACATTTCCAGATGAGATCCTGAAAGGTAGAAGAAAAATTCAAACTCTCACCTGTGCAGCAGCTGGGCTCACTGACTTCCGCATTCCCTGAAATGGATCACCAAGCAACTGCTGAGAACCTGGTCCAAAGCCTACGAAGACAGTGAGAAGTTGACATGAAGTCTCTATGGTGCTTTAGGCCCAGAATACATAAGTTTTTCTTGGCCAGATCTCTAGGACTGCTAGTACAAGCTCTGAACAAATGTAGCAGATCAGAACTACCAGCCCTCTGAAACACTGGAGAACTGACTTGATGAGTTAGATCAGTGTAATGGTTTTGACCAAGGTATTATTCAAAGTCCTAGTATTGCTTGTCTTGGTTGGAAGCTCTCAGCTGTAGTGGATATCTAGGATGCAATGTATCAGAGGCAATCTAGTAAGAAAGGTTTCTGGAGGCAGGTATTTACCTATTGGGGAGGGGACTGGATGTCTCAAATAGTCAGCAGATGCAGCTCGAGTGGGAAACATCTGTGAAATTGGAGGAGATGGTGCTCTTTGGCCAAGGAGTGATACAGGTTCCAAGCCACTCATCAAGCCACTGAGGACATTGGTGGAAGTCGATCTTCCAGCAGGTGGCCCAAGGATCTCCTTTGAAGGAAGAAACCCAGCAATTTAACGACAGCTTTTCCATGCAAGTATTATCTCAAGACTAAAGTAGTACCAAGCTTTCCATGAAAGCATACGTCAAAATCAGATGCAGTCTTGAGAACTTAGCCCTAGAACAGGCATTCTAAGCAGCCTATTGCAGTAACTGCCTCCAGACAACTGGCAGGGAAACTTTTGAAAGTCATTTTCTTTCCAAAACAGATTAATATATATTTAAAGGCAGGCAGAGCAATACTTTTCGAATTTGCAAGGCTGCAACACAACTTGCTTGTCCAGTCCAGCTCTGCCTGGCTAAGCTTTAAGGTCTGTAACCGTCCCCCCTGTATACGCATCTGCCATAATATGTTTTTGCACAGCAAACTTTTAACATTAAATTTGTAGTCACCCAAATCCAGACAATGCACTGATGTATAGAAAGCAAAATTAACATTCTATCAAAGGATGCACTGGGATCCTAATTTTTTTTAGCTTGCCTTTGACTACAAAAATGGGCCCCCAAGATGGCTCCTAACAAGTAAAAGATACCTCACAATACCTGTAAAATATTCTTTGTGGCTGGCCGGCCTGGCATCTCAGGAGGAGATATCAAGTGGCTTTCAAGAGTTTGCTGGAAAGAAGGTTACATTTTTACATGTCATTTCCACAGGTCAGTGCTTATAAAACCATCTATATCTACAAGTGTCAACTGAGGAAGCAGAGTGATGTGCCAGGCTCCCAAGGAGGCTAGAGTCAGGCAGCCAGTCAGTTTTTAAGATGGAAACGCGTGGCCTCAGACTTTGTTTACCATACCAGAAGTAAACTGACACTAGTACAATTGAGCCATTAATCTGGTATTCTGCAAAGTAATGTCTAAAAAGACAGCAAAATTTTTGATGTGGAACAGTAAGTTTGTATGTTCCTCTGCTAACCCATTCTCTGGTATACGAAATCCTATCTAATAAGCACATAGCCTGAGTGAAACACGCAGTTAATCAAGGGAAGTGCATAGTGCAGTAGCTTGCATGGTTCTCTTCAGCTCAGGTATCTTAAAAATGCTGACCTCACCTGATCAGATGATCATCTCAGGATACTATAGTGGTCAAACCCTTTGGATCAGGTATACCACTTAGCAATTGACTCTGGGGTACCCTTTGGTTAACCAAATCAGTTTAGAAATGTGACTGTAGACTGCACTGCCCCCTCAAAAGCAGCTGTGGTCTTGCAGCTAGCGTATGCAGAAAACTGACAGCAGATGAACAAACTGGCACCACTTTGGGAAACAATACTAAGAGCCATAGGTGCTATGTCAAAAAGCCACATGGGGCTCCTGAGCCACTGTGTATCACTGGTTTATAGCTTAAAACCAGCATATAGAAAAGCACAGGAATACTTTGTATATGCAGAGTAGTTCCAGGAGCAATTCCTGTCACATGACACAGCCAGAAAGACTACAGAGATAACACAGCTAGCTCATTTCAAACAAATGGTTTTGTACTTTATGTGCTCTAAGAACTACTCCTAGCACCATCCCCATACTGGGAAATGTTGTGCTGAAGCTGAAAGCTTCCGCTTGCATCCAGGGAGTCTTAACAGTACCAGCTTGTCTTCAGAGGCTGTGAGTCACTTAACAATCTATTACTTCAAATGAACACCAGTATTTATAGCCTACTTGGCTGCGATCACATACACTAAATAATCCACTTTCAATGAATTTCCATCTGGATTTTGCCAGTTCACATAGTAAAATCCAGTTGGAAAGTGCATTAAAAGTGGATTGTTCAGATCATTCCCTATTTACAATTCTAGTAATGACATTTTACGTCTTCAGGCTTTTAAAACCCTTTCTCATTGGTATATAACTCTGTCACATTTAGCCTACATCTCAAAAATAAACTCAAAAATGTACTGGAAGAAATGCAGGTTACAGGGTAACTATATTCACTGTTGGTGGAGCTGTTTAGTTATACAAAAGTTTTGGGAAAAAGTCATATTTCATATTCAAAGAATCACAGGAGTTCAATTACTTTGTAAACTAGAAGTGATATTAACCATGGGTATGAAACAATCTCTTCAATGGCCACCAAAAAAGCAATTACAATTTTATTGGCAGCTGCCAGAATGATCATAGCTAGCAAATGGAAAAGCCAATCTAAACCTACAAAACAAGCATGGTTTAATCAAATATTTTGTTCTAGGCAGGTTAACAGATAAGATTAAATATGCAGAATATAGTGAATACCACTCAATGTTTATAGGGCAGTGTCCCCTATTTTATCATATTTATCTAATAATGATATTCAAAAGTTGTTGATCTTTTAAGTTAAGCTATTTTTAGAGGCAAATTCAAGCCTCTATTAATGATATTTTTGGTTAGACTGTTATGAATAGATGTGACCACTGAACATTGAGCATTTTATTTGTTAAAGTTCTTGTTAAAATTAGTTTTAAAATGTTTTTTAAAAAGAAAGTGGATTATTTATTTGTGTGATCGCAGCCCTTGTTATACAACCCAAGTAAGCAGTTTCAGTTCACTCCAAACCTTACTGATACATGAAATTTAGTACTACCCAATACTTACATTGACTTTAGGTTGTGAAGGGAGCGTTCCACTTGCCTTCATAGTACTGACTAGCTTGTTGAAGGCAGACATATCACCATCCTTTTTAGGTTGCTGGGAGTCTGTCATGTTTAGCGCCTCTTCCATCTGCTCTGCCATTAAGGGGGTAGCATTTTTCCCCTCCTGACCCACTTTCAGGCCTTTCAGCCCAGCTTCTACTTCTTCTACTGAAAGTACAACTCCTGAATGCGCTGAGGAAGGGGAGGAGGAAGAGTTAAAAACATGACTATTTAAAGCAAGATTCAGTGGCAACAGCAAAATCAAGGAAGCATGAAGTTACCATCAGCTTCGTTCTAGACCACTGTTTGGACTGGTATACTAAGGCCATGCAAAATTTAAGCATATCAACATTCAATCAGTAGTTTAATCAGAAGTTATTTTTCTCAGACCTTTCCAACAACAAAGAATCAAGAAAGGAAATGGTAGTTCAAAGATATTGCTTATTTAAGTCACTGCATTAGTGAGACTCTTAAATATGAAAAAGTTACAAGCTAGCAAATAGGTGTGCGTTCCCTTGAAAAAGTATACAGCATTACATGATGCTATAGTACAATCATTGACATTAAAAGCATGAGACACACTCCACTGGGAAGCCCTCCTATGCAAACCCCATTTAAATGAATAGGAGCAGCACCAACAACACTTCCTAGTGGATTGTGCTCTAAGGCAGTAAGAGACAGGATTGTGCTTTAAGGCAATAAGAGGCAACATGCAAGCTGTAAGCTAAGCAAGGCACCGAGTTAGAATCTTGACCATTCTTCCACTCAAAAGCTAGAGTTAAGTGCTAGTTTGACTGCAACATGGTGAGGGAGGGGTGGGATAAAAATCTAATTAAATAAAGGAACAAACAAAGAGGTCTTGATGGTCTTCATGATCTAAGCTTTTTTGATAGAGAAATTTAATACAGGGCTTTTGTTAATGCCAAATGGTTCAAGTAGCCTACAAACATCACCTCTTTGCTTGTATGCAGATGAGCAGTATGTGGCATTGAGAAGCAGGTGTTCTGCTTACAGAAGGCTGCACTTCTGTAGTTTTACCAAGGGATCCTGAGCCACAAGGATTATCCTGGGGAGCTGAAGATGGATCAACTGTATAAACTTATTTAACAGACCATTCAATTTGTAATTACAAACTTGTATGCTCTCCTTGAACTTTGGAAAGGTTTGGAATCTCATCTTATCACCTCAACAGCAGCTACTTGCTTTTTCTCAGAAGCAGCTACCCAAATGAGCAGTTTAACAGTAGTCTGTTGTATACACTGTCTTGCATTTACCAAAGTTGTAGCATTTGTGCTTTTTCAGGAGCTTAATAGAGCATAAATCGCCTACTTCTACTCTAAGTCACGCCAATCAAGACAGAGAATGCACTGTTGCATGGGAGTGGCTGTCAAGATTCCCAGTACTAGTCATGCAAGACCACAAAAGCATCACTAAACAGCTCATGCTCTGTGCTCCAATGTCCAGCCATCTAGGCAAGATGCTTCCAGTCCGTGATCACAGGATGTACCACAGAAGCACCATGGAGAAGGCAGCAGTGTTTGGTTTCCATTAGGAATTGCAGTTCTAAGCAGCACACATACACACTTGGCCTTTTAAGATGCTTTACCATTTGCACAAACAGAGGCACGTGCTCAATTCACATGCCTGTGTTTTTTTAACACCAGACTTGGCAATAATTTGGGAAGAAGCTCTACCAAGGATTACCCTCTTCCCAACATGCATACTAGTCCAGCAACCCTAGAGAGATTATGGACATCGGGTTCTTCCTGCTGATCAAGACACAAAGAAGAGTCGTTGAGCTCAATAGAAGTTTCATTTGTACTCTTGTACCCGCTGCTTATTTCCAGAGATTTTGAAATTTAAGCCCATGTAGAGCCTCTTGAATATGCATAAACCACATGCATGCAATTTCAAATCATCCATGCAAGTCTTCTGTTAACATGCAATTAGAAGCTTGGGCCCCAACCACCAATAGAAATTCCAGCAGGAGCATTCATTGTTAAAACATTCCTTTCCTATCTTTTTTCCTCATGAGTATGGCTGTCATTTCATGTCCTAGCCAATTATTAATTCAGTTTTATAGGTGATACCCAAATAAAAGCCACACACTCCAGATTAGCTGCTGAAAGTGTGGCTTAAGTTACTGGGGCAACAGGTGCTTTGGTGCAAACTTGGAAGTGTAAATAGCAAGAGCTGCTCAAGTCTCAAGCTTAGCAGTGCTTGACTTTTTCACCATCTTCCAATATGGAAACAGATTCAGATGCCAGGTATGGTTGATACTGGAGCTTCATTTACACCACAGGCTTCATGTAATCCTGCTGTCATCCTATGGATAAGGGTCAGACAATACCAAGGCAATGCAGAAATCCATGGGAATCCCAGTAGTATTCAGTACTTCCTGGCTGAGAACCAGAACTTGGCAGTTGAACATGTTTTTGCCTAAGGCATCATAGGATCACAACAGCAGAAGGGAAGACTTACTGCTCTCTCTAAGCTTCTCCTTGTTGGCTGAGAGACTTGAGAGGAGGGGTTTTAAGTCCACTTTGGCTTTCTGTAGCATTTCTAAGATGTCCACTTTGTTTTCTGAATGGTCTTCCAAAGGAATGGGAGCAAAGTAGTTTCCAGAGTTCTGACCAGGGGATAGAATGCCTTGTTCTAGACCTGCAACAGCAAAAACCAGGAGGACTGCCTTGTAAGATTTTTTGCTAAGCAACCCAAAACACAATGAAGTTTCTCCTCTTCTTTGTAAAGATGTTTGACACTGTTGTCCAAGCTTTGCTTCAGAAGCTGAAGCATCATGATTTATACAGTAAACAATCACTGTGGAAGAGTATACAAACCTGAATCTTTCTAGCAGAAAGAAAATGATACATGAAAAGACTAGATTACCTGCCAATCTTTCCAGCTCTTCATGAGGTGTAGATCTAAGGCTACTTGAACGGCTCCCAGAGCGACTAGGGTTAGAAAACCAGCGACTGAACCTGCTGGCTGAGACTGAGCCTTCCCCCAGCACATCTTCTATCATCTGCATTATGAGGGGAAATGAGCAACATTTCAGACAAACTAAAGTCTGGTGAACAGGCCAAAATCCACAAAATTTCAGCAGACCTGTTGAACCAGAATTTGCAACATTTAGATCAGTTTCCTTCCCAAAACTTGCATGGCTGCTTAGGTGATACAAACAGTCTACTTGCATATGATCTGTTTTGTATTGTTAGAACCTTGTGAGGGGGTTTGTCCTGAATTTTTTGCTCCATAACCACTCAACAATAGTTACACTGCATTCTAGTATGCAAATACACTTATCTAGAATTCATCCAGTGGTTCAACTTGTTAGCTATTACTCAACCAGGGAATAAAGCTTCTATTTGTGTTATGACACTCAGATGCCAGTAATATGTGGATGGAATGTATCTTCAGACAAATTCATTATGCTACTGTTGTAAGACATGTTTGGGAAGGCTGTTCTGTATTACCTTTTTTTTTTTTTGCAAAGTCAAGTGTACCATGTACTGAAAAAAAACCCAGTTTAGTACATACCTTTCGGTGGCCAAACAGCAAGTACAGTATGGCAAAAGGTCTTCAGACAAGAATCTTACCCGTGGAACCTGAAAGCTTATCTTTTTCCCAGTGCCAGATCAATGCAGATCAAAAATTCTGCACAATGGGGCCATATACAGAAAAGTGTGTGGGGGGGTCCTGCCAATCCTTGTCTGCAGAAAGATCCCCAAGCCCCCCTCAATAAGTTAAAACTCTCCTACAACATAGAATGCAAACCAATCTCATGAAATCTCAAGGTCACAACTGATGAAGAGAAGAGACTGGATTTATGCCCCACCCTTCACTACCCAAAGGAATCTCAGAGCGGCTTACAGTCTCCTTTCCCTTCCGGTTTGGTGTAGTGGTCAAGTGCGTGGACTCTAATCTTGAAGAACTGGGTTTGATTCCCCACGCCTCCACTTGCAGCTGCTGGATGACCTTGGGCAAGCCACAGTTCTGTCAGAGCTGTCCTTTAAAAAGCAGTTTCCGTCAGAGCTCTCTCAGCCCCACCTGCCTCACAGGGTGTCTGTTGTTTGGAGGGGGAGGGAAAGGAGTTTGTAAGCCCCTCTGAGACTCCGAGTGAAGGGCTGGGTATAAATCCAATCTCCTCTTCTTCTTTTCTTCCCCTCCCCACAACAGACATCCTGTGAGGTAGGTGGGGCTCAAAGAGCTCTTTTGAGAACTACCCTTGAGATTACAGCTCTCAAATTGCCCCCTCTTCTACAAGCACAAGTCTTCATGCAAGCACAAGTCTTCATAGCAGCCCCCCCAGTCATGTGGCTACTAGCGTAGATGAGCAGAGTTAGATGGGCAGAGTTAATTTACTCAATCAGAAGGGGCTGCTTAAGGGTGGGGAATGGAAAGTGGGAAAGAAATGCTAGCATTTTCTGCTGATGGATTGCTAGACCCATCCTGACTAAAAGCCACCTCCTTTGAACATGCAGCTTTTTCCACCAAGTTCTACTGCTAATATTCACCACTATTCTGTTATTTTTGCACCCCCAAATTTGAACCCAAATTAGTTCCATGCTCTGCCTGTGTACTATTACAAACAGTCAGGATGTGCAGAACACGTCACTAAGTTTAGTCTTTCAGAATGTTCTGTGCCCTTACTTGCTTAATTGAGACAATGCATCTTCAGGAATAACCATCTCATTTCCACTGTGCCACCAGCACCTGAATGATAGCCCAACTTGGTATGATAGAGAATTTGGTTGACTGACGCTACCAAAAATATTTGCTTTTCCTTTAACTGCAAGTTTTTTGTTGCATTTAATCTATTTTATTCCTTAATCACCTTGATAAGGCAGGTAAACTGCAGGCATTACAAAGACTTATAAAGGCAACTGACCATGGTTTTAGCTCAGCCAGCACAACTTTAAATTAACACAGTAGAGTTGCATGATACAGCAGCCTTCCCACACAGATTTCATTTGTTTTGGGTTGGTGCTCAGGATGTTTGTGTCTTGGGACTGTGCAACTCTCTGAAGCAGAATTGCATATAATCAAAATGGCTTTGCATTGAAAGTCTGAGTTGCATTATCAATTCATGTGTGACAAAAAGTTTAATAGTCCCATGTTCTTGAAGGCATTCAGAATCCTTATTTTATAACTTCCCCTTTTGAGGCAAAAACTAAGTTTAAAGTTACCATTAGGATTGACATAACTGCTGTTCATAGGATCAGATGCCACAGTAGAAGTGAAAGCAGTACTAGATTGCTCAGTACAGTGAAGCATAGCTATAGAAGACTCACAGCACAAGGAAAGACAGAAGAAATTCACTGGCTGTAATACTAGTTCTGAATCTAAAGAGTTCAGAAATCTTTACAGATTTACGAAAATTAAACAAGTTGTCAGTCAGAACTGGCTATTGTTCCATTTATGTCTAAACTATGGTTACCCTGAGAGACTCAACCTATTTAAACAAGTCTGAATCCAACACAGAAACTGCAGCGTTTAGCCAACTCAGTAACTGCTTTAATTGGTGCAAAAGGGTTAAATTTTGAATACAAGTGAACAGAGTTTTGCCCATCAAATTTTATGCTAAAGCAATCCCACTTCTGCACAATGTCTGCAATTCCCTTTATTCTTACCTAAACAGCTGGGCATCAATGATATAGTGCTAAAAGTACCTGTACATTGAATACAGATATAAAACATGCCAACATGAGGCCATGTAAATAATTGACTTCCATGGCAATTGAGTCCAATACCTGTATTTTCTATAGTACCATCCCGATATTCTTGGCACGCTAAATATAGTCCAAAGAAAAGGCACACTATATGGCTGCAACAGGTTACTACAGGTATTTCGGAAACATAACCAGGATTTGACTTTGAAACTAAGCCCATTTTCAAAGATAACTACAATGAGTACAGAAAAATCTCAGCTCAGCTCATTTTTTCTTCAACCACATGTTTGAAAGAGGTGAAGAGACTGGATGTATACCCCACCCTTCCATCCAAAGTCTTTTATTGGCATATACATGCAGCAATTTAAATACAAAATCATGCAGAGTAAAATTAAAATTGCAGAGTAACATCACAGAGTAATATAATAAGAGTAGCATCATAAATACCTCACCCTTCACTATCCAAAGGAGTCTCAGAGCAGCTTACAATCCCTTTCCCTGTGAGGTAGGTGGGGCTGAGAGAGCTCTCTCAAGAACTGCCCTTGAGAGAACAGCTCTAAAAGAACTTATGACTGACCCAAGGTCACACCAGTAGCTTCATGTGGAAGAGTGGGGAATCAAACCTGGTTCTCCCAAATTAGAGTTCACACTCTTAACCACTACACCAAACTTGAAAAGCATCAAGTTTTACAAGATGTGGTTCAGTGTCACGAGCAGCCTTCACAAGGAAAGTATGAAGTTGTAGGACTTCTTCCCATGCACTAAGATGGCATTGTGAGTGATCCACATAAGTATCAGGACAAGCATGTCACATGGATATGGAACCATGCTCCGAGACACTGCGCTCTAGTACACAATGGCACCCATTTTAGGAGAGGCTGTTGCCACACTTACCGAAGCCAAGCCTGGAACACTCTTATCAAGGTTGAAGAACTCATTGAAATCAAACTCCCCTGGAGCTGGTTCTGGCAATACCACTTCTCTTGGGACTTCCTGATCTGTTGTTATCTCCTGACCCAGAACCCCCTGGGTTTCCTCCTCTTCTGCTACTCCACCATTGCATTCTATAGCTTGGAAAAAACATAGCCATGATAGTTTCCAGGAGTAGCCCAAGCCACTATGTTTCACCTCCTGGGACTCAGTTTACAAGTACTGTATATTTAGTTCACAGAAAGCTCCTTCAGAAAGACAGTTTAGTGGTAAATTTTGAAGAGTGGAAGCTTTTGATGACACCCCATCTGTGTAATCTTGCGGTCGTGCCCCAATAAGAAAAAGTAATGGACTTTTAATATTCTAAAAATAAAACTCTAATCCCCTCCCTCAACACACAAACATAATTCCTTTTGAGTGAGTGGTCAACCCAGCATGACAGTGTACCCAGGCGGAGCACAACCCAAATACCGTTCAAATGTATCTGTTTCAAATTACAGCACCAATATTTTGCTTTCACATAGTGACTAAGTTAGATGGCCATAGTCAAAGCACTCTCACAATACTCATCTACCTTATAGATGCAGCCACAAACACTGCATTTTGTAAGGTCTAGTGACAAACTCAAATTCAGTGACTGTTCTTGATGGACATCTTAGCTCCAGCCCATTTACATTTCAATGTGAAATACCTTCTTTCAGAGATGTTGTGCGCCGCCTTGCTCGCTTTCTTCCTTTGTGTTCTTCCTCTAGGATTTTATCATCAAAACCAGTCAGCTCAATGGTTTCTGACTGACTTGTGGGCCCAGCAGAGAACCATTCTGGTTCCTCTTCTGTGTAAGAGTCATTCCTTCGACGTTCCCCAAAGACACGCTTGTTGTCCCCAAATTCTCTCTGAAGAAAAATGGCATAGGAAGGGATAACATCAGGCTTATGATTCTTTGTAAGCAAGATGTTAAACATGTCAAAATCTGCAAGATGAACATCTGAGAGATGCATTCCCAAAGAAGTAGAATGTATAAATTCTCACAAAGAATGGGAGTATGTACACCTCCCAAAATGTACACCTACCCAGAACGAATATACACCTCTCAAAGAGTTTTATAATTTTTATTTTAGAGTACCATACAATGTCAGATGTTCAGATGAGCATCTGGGAGTTTCATCAACAGTGTTCTATATATTGCCCTGACCTGGGTGGTCCATGCTAGCCTGATCTCATCAGATCTCAGAAGTTAAGCAGGGTTGACCTTGGTTAGTACTTGGATGGTAGATGACCAAGAAACTCCTGGGCTGCTACATGGAAGCAGACAATGTCAAACCATCGCTGTTCATCTCTTGCCTTAAAAACCCTATGAAGTTCCCATAAGTGTGCAGCAACTTGACGGCACTTCCACCACCATTCTATATATCTCATAGCCTATGCTGACCAGAAGTCTAATTCAGCATTCCTTCTCCAGCCAAATGTCCCTAAACAGTTTCTCAACAGAGCAAGATGTTGGGATCAAGCCAACAGGGAGTCACCTACGCTTTGGGACAAACTTTTGTAACCAACTGATTCCCAGTAAATGAAAGTTTTCAAGTTAAGTGTCATTTAGTGCATTCTAGTTCATCCTGAGAGGGAATCTGGCATTAAAAAGTATGTGCAAGGTAACCTTTTCCAGTCAGTTCACCTGTACTGCAGTTTTCAGGCAGCACATGATCCACCTCATTTAAAACTATGAACCACATTAGTTGCTTGCAATTGTAGTTGCCTGCCTGATAATTTGCCATCTCTGTCAGAAGGAAAGCTGTCTAACATTGATATGAAACAGACACCAAGCTCCAGTTAGTCTTCTGCTTAGACCAAGTACTGACCCTGAACCGTTTCTCTTTGTACTCCCTGTCACGGTCTCTGTCTCTTGCATCTCTTGAGTCCTTCTCGCTACCTCGGTGGTCTTTATCAAAGTTCCGGGCAGAAATTATTCTCCCACTGCCGATCCTGCGGCCACCAATGACACGAACACAGTCATTCTCCTTTTCCAGTGGGCTCCCTGCTCGGCGTGAGCCTACAGCAGCAGTGACATGGCAGCCTCCTCCAAAGCTTCGCCTCTGTGGACTTAGCACCACATCCAAGTCATCTTCTTTTACCCGCTCCCTAGGATCTAAAGATTTGAAAAGAGTTTTAGCCGTTTTGCATGCTGACAATAGTTTAATAAGCTCAAGAAAACAAAAACTGCTTTGTTCAACTACAAAATTTTGCCACTTATTTTTGATTATTTAATACTAATGCAAAGATGAATCTGAGTTAGAGATAGGGCCATACTGGAGATTTAACTAATATAGCTTTAATAAATCAAGAGCAAGAATGTAATGAGGAAGGAATATGCTAGCTTCAAAGGTAGGATAATTTATATACTTCAGAATTCACCAGAACTCACTTAATCCCTATACTGCTACTTGGAAATGTTATTCTATTTTTTAAAATTTTTATTATGAAAGTTAGGAAATAATACAGAAATCAACCGTTGTATACATCCCAAATATGACTGTAAAGATGCCACAGTTGTGGTGGAGATTACATACTCTGATATTGGTATAACATAGTATTTAGAGTTACATGAAAAGGAAATATTTTCAGCTACACAAGCTAAATTGTGATCCTGAAGGACTGCCAATGTTCTTAGTAACTTTTTATAGCTTAATTTTGACCAACTGGTACATTAATCTAAAGCTAGTAGCTTAAATTTTGTCTCTGTTGGAAATGTTATTCTGGTTCAGTTTTCTGTTTTTATTTGTATTCTTGGAAATGTTATTCTGGTTCAGTTTTCTGTTTTTATTTGTATTCTTGGAAATGTTATTCTGGTTCAGTTTTCTGTTTTTATTTGTATTCTTTATAATGATGTTTGTTCAGATAAGTTGGGAGCTCTCATTGGTTTCAGATGAAACCATTTCTGCCTGTAATTTCCACCACCAAGCATGTGTGGGTGTGGGTGTTAAACCCTTTACACAGCAGAGCTTCCCTGCTAAATTTCAGACAGTGGAGACAGCGGAGAAAGGGTTCTAGTCTTTCAAGCCATTATGATTTTCCCTTGTAAAGCAGACGTATGGCGATATACTTCCTCTGCCCTTCTCATCTTAAGAGATTCTAATATGGATGGTGGCCTATTTAAACAGAAATGCCAAGGGATGTTAATTCCCCCTCATTCACTTCCGCGTCCTTCTGTTCCCATCTAACAACCTACTTTTTGGTAGCCATTCAACGGACAGTTACGGCACAACAAAAAGATATAAAAGAATGTCTACCACCCTTCACCAACATACTTTAGTTCTATAGAAAGATATACCCCCCCACACTTCTGCTTCACACATGAAGGCCAGGCTAGCAGACTAGCACCCGAGGCCAGGCTGCTTTTAGACAAGAGATCAAAGATAATCAGTGGTCTTGAGAGATTCCTTGTGTGTATTTGTATACTGCTGATAGAGAGGTCCTCCAACCTGCATGCACTGTATACACAGGAATTGCCAGTCAGAAATAACCCATCAGTCAAGCCTTACTCTCCTAGCAGCCATGGAGAAGCAGAAACAAGACTCAACAGGAAATAGAAACAAAGCAGAATTCAGCTACAGACTTTGTAGTGCTACCAGAAAGATAGCCAGGTCTAGCCTAGCTGGTTCAGATCTAAAAAGTAATTTAATTTTGGCTTATTCTTCTGAGGTTATATGATAAGACACATTCAGAATGTACGACCCCTGAACACCTTAAGTCATGGAAATTTTCTATCACATAAGGATGCAATATTGTCATAATGTAGATTCATAGCTTCCAAGGGCCTTTGCAATACACTCACCTACTATCCTGCGCATAAGAGAAGCCCGATCTGCATCAGAGTCTTTTTTAAGCCCTTCCACCGGTGAAGTCCTCCCGGAATTTGGATACAGTGATGCATGCCATTTTTCAGGGTCCCAGACACCATCACTGCAGAGTTGCAAGTATCACTTTACTATTTTAGAACTCTAGACATTACCACTTCTATAACCAATTGTAATAGGCAACTGTGTAGTCATCTTGCATAAAGGCCACTTTCTATGACATTTATACTAGTAAGATACTAAGTTGACAACTCTGAGCCTAACACACAATTTGTATTCCATAACAAGTTGCTCCCACTAGTCAGTCAAATCTTCAGTTTAGGATAATATTACCATATCATGTCTACATTTGAAATACATTAGGCTACTTGTGAAGGCTCCTCTTTCTCAAATGAAGAACTACATCTATAGATGGGCAATTCCTATCCACCAGGGGGCCAACTATGAAACTTCCATTGGAGGTATGCAGTAAACACCAGTGAAGAAGTTTCCAAATGCAACTGAAATAAATGTAATCCATCAGAGATGGACATGTCTGAACTCTAGCTCGTCTAGCTAAGGGGAAAGCTTGTTAATCCTAGGGAGAACCAACAAAGGCAAGCCTAAATATCCTACTCTAAGGTGGACTTACTATGAAGACTCTCGTATTTCATTCTTTGAGGGAGAGATATTCATCTACAGGAAGTCCAGCAATCTAATCACTATACCATACTGGCTAAATGTATGCAATACAAATCAACCTGAGGATTGACTTGTGCTTGCTCCAGTACATTTCTTCTATCCCAAGGAAGTGTAGATAGCAGAATACGGACTTATTCTAATTAATCTTTCAGTGCACAACAGAAGCACTACCCAAATGGTACACATATCCAACAGCATAATCTGTGGAGAACATCAATGTCGTAGTAGCTACCTGGTCAGAAAACCTAAAGAAATACAATCCCCCTGTAACTGGTATCAAAACTTCAGTCCCTTATCTATCAGTTTAAGACATGCCTCTCTGGGGAATTCTTTCACATGAGTATATGAAAATATGAACCCTAGGAAAATATGAAACCTAGTTGAAGCCGGAGGACCAATGATTTTGCCAGAACTTGTCATTTGAGGATATTAGGCCAAAACTCCTAAGATACACCTTTACCACAGAAAACCTAGATGGTGCACTTTGACTAGCCTTGACAGGATGAATGCTGCATACACCAACATATGAAGGTCCCTCCAACTCATTTTCTAGCTTATAGATTTACTGTGCAAAGCCAAAACAATATCTGCCACTTCAGAACTGTATCAAACTTGATAAGCTCAACTTTTTGATTTCCATGGACAGAACTACCCTGGGTCCTATTGGAAAATGGCCTGAGGTAAGAAATATGGAGATGGGGGAATTGGAATTAAACACTACTATTTTCTTAAGTTCTGTGATACAAATGCCTCATCCGGGACACTTTTATTCAAGAGAACCTTAACTTGGGACTATCACCATCTCCCTCCAATATGGTTTAGTCAATTTATGTTCTGGTACAGCTGGATCTCCTAGGCAAAGCAAGGTTAATATCCTTCACTCTAGCATAAGCTTTACTATTTAGCCTTCACAGATCACCTACTATTCACTATTCTTTAGCTGTATTCTAGATTAAACTATTATATAGCACTTCAGATGTGAAGTTCTCTAAAATATGCATTCTATCCACCAAGCAGGCTGCCCCAGCAGCAGATACCACACAAGCAATCTGGTCATCTCCTCAATTAAAAGAAGCAGTTGAGATTAGCCAAGTTTAAAACAAAATATCCCCTACTGTAATCCCGAAATATGGCAATTCCAAGTTCTATATATTACAGAAGCAATTTGCATCTCCAATGGCCATGAGACACATAAGCTAGAGACAAAGAGCATCAATATGTTTATATTTTCAGATAAATAGGTATCTAGATACACCGCACGATAATGTTTATAAGTATTGATGTAGATACAGCTATGGTGTCTTGCTGATAGTCAAGATTTTGAAAAGAATTACAAGCAAGCCTTGACATAAAACCTGCCTTCAGTATAACTTCCAAAATGTTTACAGGGCTAGTGTTAACAGCATTACAGACCTGCAGGAATTGCATTTACACATTGTTATTTTAGTAGAAATACCTGTCATATTTTTCAGAAAGACATGATGGCCTCTGTTTAGAATAGGGACGTTCTTTAATGTCCAAGAGTTCTTCCTAAAGAAAAGAGAACAAACATTCTCACATTCCAAATTATGGAATCAGGATTTAACTCTAGATCAGAGTTCAGTTCATGCAATGTAAATAGCAAGAGTATAGTCTGTTTCTCTTTAGTTACCCATTGGGGTTATATCCTCTGATGGTGCCTAGAGAATATGGCAAGAATATCCTGCACACAGAAACTTTAAAATATCATTTTTTAAAAGAGACACTTGGTTTCATACAATAAATTCACAATGCTGAACATGCATGCTACAGGGTATTAAAATGGGTCTGTTGAGAATTTCAGGAGTCCACTCAATGTTCAATTCATTATTGAATATATACCTCCCTGAAGTCCATTTCTTCCCAAAGTTTTATGTTCTGTACTCTAGATTGACTGTTTACATCAGCACTGTAAACTAAATTATATTTGAAGGTCTGATACAGAATTTTTACTTAAAAGCCGCTCAACTTTTCAAACATCCTGCTGTTCAATCCATTATATTTGCAGACACAAACTCCATTGTTTTAAATCAGATCTTTGGCCTCCTGGATTTACAGTGAAGGTGCCAAGCAAGTTTGTAGGCAAAAACAGACTAAATGGTACCACAATTGTTCCAGTGAAGACAACACATGTTAACAGCAAGCCTCATTAATCAACAATAGTTATTTGGACTAATGCCAGGACTGCTAGATCTCAGGTGCTATGGTGCCTAGAAATTTCATTGAGGAACAGTATTTTCAGCAGTGACTTTATTGTAGTGTCTCTTGGTGACTCTCAACAGACATACAAAATTTGTCATTTCGAATCAGAATGTGTGTGAACTTCTTGTCATTCCTTGTTTATATGTTAGCTTCACACCATTCAGTGACCGCAGATATATTCATTTACCTGTTTACAATCTATACTGGCTCCAATATTTACTCAAACACAGTTTTTAAAAATAATCATAAACTTATGCAAAACTGGGTAAAAATTAGGGTTCGTGTTTTCTAGTGATGACAGCCAGGTTTACCCCACATTTATTTATACTCTGTAACACTTCTTATTGCTTTAATAAAACTCTGAACAACTGTGAAAAGCTGAAGATTAGGTTTTGTAGTAGCAATAACTAGGGATAAATATTAAATTAATTAAGATTAAAAGGCTCCCCCCAGGCATTTTTAAAAAATTCTGATGGAAAAGTTATAGACTATCAAAATATATGCTACATATTGTGATTGCTTAAGTACTTCTGTCCAAATAAAATTTGTTTACGACAGAATTTATTTTCTACCTTCAACATTAATTTTTTCCCTACTTCTCAGAGGACAAAAATTCAGATACATGTGCAAATGAGCTAAGACAGGGTAAAGTGCAATAGTTTGTAGTGCTCTCTCAAGAAATGAGTATATCTGCAATCTCGCTTGTAAAAACCCAAGGAAGTCCGCAATATGCATAACTCTCATTCTACTCATATGGGAAGAAGAGTGGAACAACCACTAGTTTTAGGAAATTTAGCAGTCTAAATGTTGAAACTCTTCCTTCCTTCACTGCAGTGTAAATAATTCTGAGTTTTCATCTGTAAGGTGCTTTTGTGCAGACTATCAACAAGTGTACTAGCAGACTTTCTCCATTAGCCCTTCATACAGAGTTATTAAACAAGAGATATAGCAGCTTACTTTTGTATAACGATGAGGAAATTTCATTGCACTAATTCTGCTAACATCAAGCAAAGTATCACCATTCACAGCTTCTGTCAAGGCACCCCGCTTATCCATAATTGCTTGAAGACTTGGAACATTCACCTGACCAAGAAAGTAAGTGAAACATAACATCTTACAACTGCGCAACAAAGTTTCTCCTCATGTGTTTGCTACACATTTCTATACTAAAGATCATTAACAAAATTCTTCCAAACAGGGGTCAATTTAAGGGAGGACAACTTCCAGGAATTTGAACATATTATTAGAGTATCCAATTTTAGTACCTTCCAAGCCATAAACACAATTTTAAACTCTTTAAACTGGTTTCCAGCTTTGCCTGAAATTTCTTCACACAGCTAAATGACATATAACCAGGACATTTGAAAGACTGTTTACTTCCTCATATTCCTGCAAACCAATCAAGATCACAGGTCCAGTCACTATACCTCAACTGTTACACTATACCTCCCCTCACTTAGTCACATGGTTTCATTATCAGACAACAACATTTTTGTAAACTCAGGACTTTTGTTAAATTGTGAGCTGGGTTACGGTTATTTATTATGTCAGCTTTATTGGTGGTCTTAGTGTTCACAGTTGCCTAGTTTAATTTCATTTTAGCATTTTTAAATTGTTTCTTGCTCTGTTGCTCTGCTCGTGATACATCCTGCAGCCTCCCTTCTGTTTGTGGAGGCTCTTAAGTTATTAGTTGGGGGTTGCACTCATGACAGTAGTGGTTTTCAGTATGCAAACTACCATTAGAGTCTTAGGGCCAACAGTGGGGATACAAGCATTCAGATGAATAATTAGTCTTTTACACTACCATCTTAGCCAGTAACCAAGGTATAACACAGAATCACTGACAGGAGAAACTCATCCTGTTCACATTCTTCATCTGCTTCAGTATACTTAAGACAACAACATTCACATGGTGTATTTAATGAGACTGGGTGTAGCATTTCTACACCTACACATTCACATGTCCATACAGTAATAAGGAAACTAATGTAGAATGCCACCTAAATACCAAGGCTGTAAAGGTGAACATCCTTCAGCAGAGCAGAGTCTGCACTACGGCATTCCCCATTTAGGGAATGAGCACGGTGTGTAGCTTCAAGATGCTCAGTCTTTCAGCCAGTGCAAACTATGCTTGACAAAGATGACCAGCGTCTCCCCATCTCCCCCTTCCCATACCAGACACACACCCCTTACTGTGCTGGCAAGACCCCTGACCGGTTTAAAAGCAACTCGTGGCAGCAAGTCCTCCCGGCCCCCAACACACATAAGGTAACCTACTCCTTCCTCCTGCGTCCCACGAAAGGCTGTTCCGGGTAGCCTAAAAGTAGGGCTACCCGGGAAGCTCCCTCCAGTTCCAAGCGTGGCCCGGAAAGGTTTCGTTTACACTCTCAATTCAGCCACGCTTTCCGAATGGAGAAAGGGAAAGAAGGAAGATATGGAAAGGAGAGGCGGGCAAGCCTCCCGTACTCTGCGAGGTGCCTGACAGGACCGAGGACCGGGGTGGGCGGGTAGGTGAAGAGACGCGCGTTGAACGTCGCCGCGCTACACAAGAGGCCGAGCATTAACAGCGACCACGCCAGCCGGGAAGGCGCAACCTCCAGCTCCGGGGCCAGGCAGGTCGCACCGGGAGAGGAGAGGGGACTCCCAGGCCGCACCCCCACCACCTCGCACCCCAGGCAGACCCCCGGCAGGTGACTCAGCGGATCCCTCGCCGACCTGGCCCGGGCCAGGCCACGTCCCTCCCACCCACCCTCCCACCCACCCCGCGCCCCGGCCGCTTCCGCCCGCCAGGCTCGGTCCTGTACTCACTGTGGAGAAGGCGGGTCCCCGCCGCAGCGCTCGCCGGTCTTCCCGCCCCTTCTCAGCCACGGGGGCCGTCGCTCCCCCAGCCCCACTATCGCCTCTCTACGCTGGGCAGGGCTCGCCCCACCCCGTCGCTCGCTCGCCCGCCCTCCCCCCCTTGGCGGCTCACTCACGCGCCTCTCCTCATTCCCCCTCCCCTGCCGCCTGCTTCTCTCTCTCTCTCAGCCGCCGTAACCGGGGCCTTCATTCCCCACCCCTCCCCCTTTAATAGGCATAGCGCATGCCCCAAGCTCGGCTTCCTCTCCCTCCGCCGCCCGCCCGCATGCGCGCGCAGCACAGTTTTCTTCCGCTATACCGAAGGGGTTGTCCGCGGTATGTGCCTGACTCGACGGACGGACGGTGTTTGTCTGGAGGGCAAAACTCTGAAATCCCTTCTAATCTCCTTTCCGAGTAAAAGAATATGCATAGTTTTAAGTATATTGAATCTTTACAATAATGGGTTGAAAGGGATACGGGAGGCTCTGAAGGGGCCCTTGAGGCGTTTCATCTAGACAGCCCCATCGTAGGACTCTGTATCCTGACTCTTGGTAGTTATCTGAAATGAAAACCGATGTAGTTTAAGTACATGCAGGCTTACTCAGAAGTAAGTGCTACTGATTTTGGCGATCATGTTCTGAAGAAAGCATGCATAGGGTTGCGGTTTAATAATCTAATCGTATACGGGCACATCTGATAGGACCGAGATCTTGTTTACCGAGGGGGATGGATAACCCCAAGATTTTCGAGGGATTCGGTATGCAGTGAAATCATTAGTACTGGGATCACTAATATAATGGGATCTGAAAGGAATTACGATCCTGACAATGCAGTTACATCTTTCCAGAGGGATAGCCGTGTTAGTCTGATGCAGCAAAAACTAGTGTAATAACACTAACAAAATTTAAATCAGCATAGATATTTGTGAGCTAAACCTCACTTCCTAAGATGCATGGAATGCATAACCATTGTAGAGGCACCTTTATAGACCAGTTTATAAGGCAGGAGAGATATCTTGTTGTAAATCCTTGTATACCCTTCCAGATCTTCAGTTGATTTACTGTGCAATCCTAAAATCCAGTTACTTCAGTGGGTTTGTTGTTGTTGTTCAGTCGCACAGTCGAGTCCGACTCTTCGCGACCCCATGGACCAGATTACGCCAGGCCCTCCTGTCTTCCGCTGTCCGCTGAAGTCTGCTCAATTTCATGTTCGTTGCATCGATGACACTGTCTAACCATCTCATCCTTTGCCGTCCCCTTCTTCTTTGACCTTCAATCTTTCCCAGCATCAGGGTCTTCTCCAGTGAATGCTCCCTTCTCATTTGGTGGCAAAAGTATTTGAGCTTCAGCTTCAGGATCTGGCCTTCCAGGGAACAGTCAGGGTTGATTTCTTTTAGGATTGACTGATTTGATCTCCTTGCAGTCCAAGGGACTCTCAAGAGTCTTCTCCAGCACCATAGTTCAAAAGAATCTATTCTTCGGCGCTCAGCCTTCCTTATAGTCCAACTCTCGCAGCCATACATTACTACGGGGAATACCATTGCTTTGACCATGCGGACTTTTGTTGGCAAGGTGATGTCTCTGCTTTTTATCATGCTGTTTAGGTTTGCCATCGCTTTCCTCCCAAGGAGCAGGCGTCTTTTAATTTCATGGCTGCAGTCACCATCTGCAGTGATCTGGGATCCTAGGAACGTGAAGTCTGTCACTACTTCTACGACTTCCCCTTCTATTTGCCAAGGAGTGATGGGGCCAGATGCCATGATCTTAGTTTTTTTGATGTTGAGCTTCAAGCCCACTTTTGCACTCTCCTCTTTCACGCTGAGCAAGAGGCTCTTTAGGTCCTCTTCACTTTCTGCCATCAGAGTGGTATCGTCTGCATATCTGAGGTTATTGATCTTTTCCCCAGCAATCTTAACTCCAGCTTGTGATTCATCCAGGCCAGCATTTCGCATGATGTACTCTGCATATAAATTAAATAAGCAAGGTGACAATATACATCCTTGTCGTACTCCTTTTCCTATGCTAAACCAATCAGTTGTTCCATATCCGGTTCTAACTGTTGCTTCTTGACCCTTATACAGGTTTCTCAGGAGACAGGTGAGGTGGTCTGGTACTCCCATCTCTTTAAGAACCTGCCATAATTTATTGTGATCCACACAATCAAAGGCTTTAGCATAGTCAATGAAGCAGAAGTAGATGTTTTTCTGGTACTCTCTTGCTTTCTCCATAATCCAGCGAATGTTGGCAATTTGATCTCTAGTTCCTCTACCTCTTCGAAACCCAGCTTGTACTTCTGGCAGTTCTCTATCCACGTACTGTTGGAGCCTAGCTTGTAGGATTTTGAGCATGACCTTGCTAGCGTGTGAAATGAGTGCAATTGTGCGATAGTTTGAACATTCTTTGACGTTGCCCTTCTTTGGGATTGGAATGTAAACTGACCTTTTCCAATCCTGTGGCCACTGTTGTGTTTTCCAAATTTGTTGGCAAATTGAGTGCAGCACTTTAACAGCATCTTCTTTTAAGACTTTGAATAACTCAGCTGGGATACCATCACCTCCACTAGCTTTGTTGTTAGTAATGCTTTCTAAGGCCCATTTAACTTCGCTTTCCAGGATGTCTGGCTCGAGGTCAGTGATTATACCATCGTGGTTGTCAAGGACATCGAGGTCCTTCTTGTATAGTTCTTCTGTGTATTCTTGCCATCTTTTCCTAATCTCTTCTGCTTCTGTTAGGTCCCTACCGTTTTTGTCCTTTATCATGGCCAGCTTTGCATGGAACGTTCCCTTGATTTCTCCAATTTTCTTGAAGAGATCTCTAGTCCTTCCCAATCTATTGTTTTCCTCTATTACTCTGCATTGTTCATTCAGGAAAGCCTCCTTATCTCTCCTTGCTGTTCTCTGGAAATCTGCATTAAATTGGGCAAATCTTTCCTTATCCCCATTGCCTTTAGCTTTCCTTCTTTCCTCTGCTATGTGTAAAGCCTCATCAGACAGCCACTTTGCTTTTTTGCATTTCTTTTTCTTTGGGATGGCGGTGAGTGCTGCCTCCTTTACAATGTCACGGACCTCTGTCCATAGTTCTTCAGGCACTCTGTCTATCAAATCTAGTCCCTTAAACCTATTCTTCACCTCTACTGTATATTCATCGGGGATGTGATCTAGGTCAAATCTGAATGGCCTTGTGGTCTTCCCAACTTTCTTCAATTTAAGTCTGAATTTTGCAATGAGTAGCTCATGATCTGAGCCACAGTCAGCTCCAGGTCTTGTTTTTACTGACTGGATAGAGCTTCAGTGGGTTTAGAATGATGCAATTCTCTTTAGGATTGCATTGTTAGAGTGTTCTTCGTGTAGTCTCAGGAATTACAATTACTAGTTTAAAGAATCACAAGATTATAGTAAATTCTTTGTAGTGGGTGGATGAAAGAAAAAAGTACTGGATTTCCCCCACTTAGTTGGATACTTCATTGTTGCATGGAACCATGCCGGGAACTATTCTGGATTAATTGATGGGGGGGGGGATGAGACCTTCTGCATGTGTTCTTAAAGCTGCAATTTAGACACACTTAGCCCAGCTGGGACAAAACGCTGAACAGGACACTGAGAGTGAATTCTGTCGAACTCAGTGAGACATAATTCCTAGAAAACATGCATTGGATTAGGGTAAATACCTCATTGAAATGAGCAAGTTCTGTTCCCACGAAAACCTGGACAGAGTTGCTGAAACAGCGTTTCGTGCGCCTTGGTGTTTAGTCATGCCGGCCACAGGACCACGGAAACGTCTTCGGACAGCGCTGGCTCTTCGGCTTTGAAACGGAGATGAACACCGTTTCAAAGAGTTGGATTTGACTGGCTTTCGAGCAAGGGAACCTTTATCTTTACACAGCTGAATGTTACTGCACTGTTGCTGAATACTAGAACCGTAAAGATGAGTCTACCTTTCCAACCCATGTTTTAAAGTAGGGATTATAACATCAGTAACTGATTATAAATGGAAACGCACAGTCCAGGCAATATTCCGGGGTGGGCGGGGATTGTGTGCTGTAAAGGTCTGAGGGAATGGATTTGATTTGGTCTGCAGTAGTCTGTAAAGATATCCTTATAACAACCATTCCCCTTTCATTTAATGCTTTCCAGTAGTCGTTCAGGAAATCATTCTCTGGATTCCAGTAGCAATTTCCTGTCATTTCCTTTGTTCTGGAAGCTCTGCATCACCCGTTCCATAAATCGGCGTGAGTCGTAAATTAAGAAACGATGCTTTGCACATGTTCAGAGGCTTTTTGCTAAGCTCTATTTTGGTGGTGATCGCAGGGCCTATTTGCCTGCCTCCCGGGCGCCTGAGGCTGTTGCAACTCTACAGCCGCCAGCTCCGGTCGCCATAGCGACAGCTTGGCGGGCAGCACCCCGCGGGAAAGGCTGCTTTGGGGGATTTACATGAGCGGTGCCGTCTAACAGCTGCGGTTGACCAGGGGGAAATAACAGGCAAGTGCAAAAGCGGTCTCTGGGTGAGGGTCGAGGAGACCGTCCCGCCCTTTTTTTCAGCGTTGCGGCAGCTCGGGGTGAGGGTAAACCTGCTGCCGTTCTTTCCCCCAGTTCCCCAAAGGCAAGGCTGCAGGTCCCGGGGCCTTGAAGCCGCCTGAGCAGGTTTCTGGGGTCCACTTTAGGGGAAGATTTGGGGGTGTCCTTTCGGCTTCGATTCCCGTGTGTTGCGCGGACGCGGTGGAGACCCGACTTAAAGGTGAGGCTTGTGGGCAAGGAGAAGTCTGGGGTACGCAGATAACCAGCACCTCCTTTAGAGTATAGGTTTATGGAGGGTTCGACAGGCCCTAAGCCTGCTAGGGCGCTTGCATTCCGATGGACCCTCGGTAAATAGGAGGTGGAGTTAAGGGGCTCCTGAGCCAGGGAGCTTTTGTTCCGGCGGGGATGGGGGAGCAGCAAGCACAGCAAATAGGTCTTTCCTCACGTCTGAATATGGAAGAATATTGTTGAGAAGCTTGTGGGCCGCCGGGTCGCCTCGAACAGGTAGGTGAGGTAGTTTGTTCTTAGATTCAGGTGGGTAGCCGTGTTGGTCTGAACACAGTTTGAGTCCAGTGGCACCTTTCAGACCAGCAAAGTTTAATTCTGGGTATAAGCTTTTGTGTGCATGCACACTTCTTCAGATACATTGAAACACTGTAATGCTCTGGAGCTGCTTTGAATTGCCTCAACTGAGATGGCAGGTGGGATCTATCAGTAGCTTGAGCATCCTGGTGTAAGTCGTTCCTTTGAAATTTCAGAGTAATTGTGAACCTTGTTGTGAACAAAAAAAAATCGTTTGGTAGTGCCTTTTTGTGAGTTAGCATTCTATTTGTTGTAAGGGAATGTAGTGTAGTCACAGCCTTATTTTATTAGCAGGAAGTACATAATGCGGGTAGGTAGGGGAAAAATAAAACTAGTTAAATAAAACTAGTTAAATCAAATAGTTAATGTTAAAAGTATTATAGAGTAGGTGAAAGATATAGGAGAATAAATACAAATGCAGGTTAGACCTATTTCTTTGGACAATTATTCAGCTGTAGAAGGTGATAAAGATGCTCCTAACGAAAATAATAGATTTGAAGAGTGAATTATGCAGCTTGACCTTGCACTGGGATATCCAAGCTCTGGTGCTCTGCCTCTCTTGTGTCTGCAGCTGTGGTGTCAGTTTTTTATGTCACAGTTCATAGAAAGGTGTTTCCCATCATACGTTTGGTGGATTTTGATATGAGGATTATTGTATGTTTTTGCTAAAGGTGTTTTGATCTGTCACTTTATGAGAGACTACACAGATGGCACTGGACTGCAGTGGAAAAAAGAACACTTAATTTTATCAGTGTGATGGAGAAGAAGGCCAAAGGAAGGTGAGAAATACTGAGGAACATAAGAACATAAGAACATAAGAGAAGCCAATGTTGAATCAGGCCAATGGCCCATCTAGTCCAACACTCTGTCACACAGCGGCCAAAATATACCAGGTGCCATCAGGAGGTCCAGCAGTGGGGCCAGGGCACCAGAAGCCCTCCCACTGCTGCCCCCTCCAGCACCAAGAATAGAGTGCATCACCTGCCCCAGACTGAGAGTTCTCATTCTATACCCTGTGGCTAATAGCCACTGGTGGACTTCTGCTCCATATGTTTATCTAATTTCCTCTTGAAACTGTCCATGCTTGCAGCTGCCACGACCTCCTGTGGCAGTGAATTCCATATGTTAATCACTCTTTGGGTGAAGAAGTATTTCCTTTTATCTGTTCTAACCCGACTGCTCAGCAATTTCATAGAGTGCCCACGAGTTCTTGTATTGTGAGAAAGGGAGAAAAGTACTTCTTTCTCAACCTGCTCAATCCCATTCATAATCTTATAAACCTCGATCATGTCACCCCTCAGCCGTCGTTTCTCCAAGCTAAAGAGCCCCAAGCATTTTAACCTTTCTTCATAGGGAAGGTGTTCCAACCCTTTTATCATTCTAGTTGCCCTTCTCTGCACTTTTTCCAATGCTATAATATCCTTTTTGAGATGTGGTGACCAGAACTGTACACAGTATTCCAAATGAGGTCGCACCAATGATTTATACAGGGGCATGATGATACTGGCTGATTTGTTATCAATTCCCTTCCTAATAATCCCCAGCATAGCGTTGGCCTTCTTTATTGCAGCTACACATTGTGTAGACATTTTCAGCGAGTTATCCACTACGACTCCAAGATCTCTCTCTTGGTCAGTCTCTGCCAGATCAGACCCCATCAACGTGTATTTATATTTAGGATTTTTGGCTCCAATGTGCATCACTTTGCACTTGGCCACATTGAACCCCATTTGCCACGTTGACGCCCACTCACCCATCCTCAACAGATCCCTTTGGAGTGCCTCACAATCCTCCCTGGTTTTCACCACCCTGAACAACTTCGTGTCATCTGCAAATTTAGCCACATCACTGCTTACTCCCAATTCCAAATCGTTAATAAACAAGTTAAAAAGCATGGGACCGAGTACTGATCCCTGTGGTACCCCACTGCTTACCACCCTCCACTGAGAGAGTTTCCCATTTATACTCACTCTCTGTTTCCTATTTATAAGCCAGTTTTTGATCCACAAGAGGACTTGTCCTTTTATCCCATGACTATTGAGCTTACTTAGGAGCCTTTGATGAGGAACTGTATCAAAAGCTTTCCGGAAGTCAAGGTAAATAATATCTATTGGGTCCCCCTTGTCCACATGTTTGTTCACTCCTCAAAAAACACTAACAGGTTAGTGAGACAAGATCTTCCCTTACAGAACCCATGCTGAGTCTGCCTCAATAGTTTTTGTTCATCAATGTGCCTACTAATTCTTTCCTTAATAACAGTTTCCACCAACTTACCCGGTATCGATGTCAGACTGACTGGCCTGTAATTTCCTGGATCTCCCCTGGAGCCCTTTTTAAAGATGGGAGTGACATTAGCTACCTTCCAGTCATCAGGAATGGAGGCAGATTTTAAAGAAAGATTACATATTTTTGTCAGGAGATCCACAAGTTCACATCTGAGTTCTTTCAGAACTCTCGGATGAATGCCATCCGGGCCTGGTGATTTATTAGTTTTTAAATTGTCCATCAGTCGGAGGACTTCCTCTCTTGTCACCGCAATCTGATTCAGGTCTTTCAAACCCCCTCCCGAAATCAGTGCTTCTGGAGTGGGCAAACACTTCTCCTCTTCCACAGTGAAGACAGAGGCAAAAAATGCATTCAGCTTCTCAGCCATTTCCCTATCATCCTTCACTACTCCTTTTACCCCTTGGTCATCCAAGGGCCCCACTGCCTCCCTGGCTGGCTTCCTACTTCTAATGTATTTGAAGTCTACATGAAAAAATCTAGCTGACAAAGACAGGTTTTGAGAGCAAGGATTCAGGGAAGATGCAGAAATCCCTGCTTGTATAATATGGTGCTGCAGTTGATTGAGTATACTTCTCTGCAGTATGATTTTGTTAGTTCAGGTAGACCTCTTTGCTGAGGAATTATTTTGTGCAGATATAATATATAAGCCAGTTCTGGGGCAGCCTGAGCAAATTACTTCTCTTTTTGCTACTGTGTTTTTTAGATGGAAGACATTATTCCACTCTTTCATGTTATTTAAAAAAAAATAGTGCCATTGTGTTCTACATGCAAAACATATTACAAATGAATTAAAATATACAATAAAACTACAAAAATGGTCCAAACATCATATACCCAGTTAAACAACACCACTCAGTAATGTATAGGTATACACCTCTCTACAAAAGGCCAGTCCTCTGCGGAAACTTAAAAGCAATTTAGTCTGTGTTTCCTTTTAAAAAAAAATCCAGACAGTAGAGGCCGCAACTGAAAAAGGAGTAGATTTTATCTCCACTGCCTACATTTGAGGGTGTGAGAGCTGCACCAGTAAAACTTGCTGAGATGATTTCATATGGGCTTTATGTGAACAGAGGTAGTCTTCAGATATATATGTTATCTGTTCTTGAAGAGCTTTAAAATGAAAAATGGGTACCTTGAATCAATGACTGCAGCTGTCACAAGATATGTTGAATGTAAGCATGGCATCCTGTGACCAAATAACATATGGGCTGCTGTATTCTGCGCCATCTGAAGTTTTCTGTTTGACTTCAAGGATAGCCCTGTGCAAGCCTGAAAGTTTTAGAAGCATAGATCAGCTTGGAAAGGTCATCTACTTTAACAAGGGTTTATGTACACACATAAACTTCGTTTGTACCTCAACTTTTCTCTCCAGTGGGGACCCAAAGCAGCTTACATTGCTCTCTTCTCCATTTTATCCTCACAACAACCCTGTGTGTGACTGGTGCAAGGTCACCCCATAAGCTTCCATGGCAGAGTGAGGATTTGAACTAGGTCTCCCATATTGTAGTTTGACACTAACCACTACAGCATGCTGGCTGTCATATAAGATGTAGAACACAATGAGTGTGGTATGTGGATGCTCCTATTAAAATCAGGGGTTTCCTGTGTTCCATATAGGGAAGAATGCCCTATTCAGAAGAGCCCAAGACTGCTTTTTTCTAGCTTAGTCTGGTGACCCAGTTGTATGCTTCCCTGGAATAAGCTAACCTAGCTACAGCCATCCTTTTATCTAAGAGTCAAGGGATGACTTTAGCCACACAACCCCCAAAAATCTGTAAAAGCATTTTAAACAACTGAGTCCAAGAAAAAGTATCTATTTGGTTAATTCTGTCTCTTCCTAAATTTTTAATGGTATTGATGTATTTACTTAGTAAATGTTTATGGGCTGCCTCTCTAGGAATCTGCTTAAGGTGGCTTACAAAATAAAAATAATAAGAACAAGGCATTAAAAGATATATTAAAATCTAGCATGAATCAGTTTATTCAGTCTCGTAAATTTTAATTTTGAATCCAGTGGTTAAAAGTAGCAGTCATTTATTCTTTCTTTAAAGTTTAAAGTGTACAAAGATACAGAAATTGCATACTCCTAAAGAAGGTGCAGGTAGACAACTTGTTTCTCCTCATCTTATTGGAACTTGGTGTCGGGATGGCAGTCATCGGATCTCTTATCGTGTTGCATACACTTGGAACCGAGGTGGAAGGTTAAAAGAAATCCGTATTAGGTAATGGTCACATCTATTTTTTGCATCGTTTCGGTACCATTTTCTGCCCTATTAATGGTGGCAGCTGTTCAGTTCATTAGATTTATTTTATTTTACTTAAAATGTATATCCTACTGCTTTCTTTAAATGGCACCATTAGTGTGCATGTTGCTTCACAGAGTATAAGATGACAGGTCCCTGCCTGAGGAGCTTGGGATAACTGTTGGAGGGGCGAGAGTTGAGCTGCTGGTTACGAACAAGGGTTCATGAAGTCCAGCATCCTGTTTCACACAGTGGCCAACAGATGCTCCCCAAAGGGCCTATAAGTGGAAATTGTAGACCAAGTTGCCCCATGTTGTTATCCTATAGCTCAGGTATTCAGGGGGTTACTTCTTCTGAATGTGGAGGTTACATTTAGTCATCACGACATAACCATTGATGGACCTGTTGTACATAAAATTGTCAAATCCACTTTTAAAGCCAACTAAATTAGCCATGATCACTCCATCCCAGGGCAGTGAATTCCATAAGCCACTCACTGTTCGGGTGAAGGTGTACTTCCCTTTTGTTTGACTTGAATCTACTGCCCATCAACTTCACTGGGTACCTCCGAATTCTAATTTTTGAGAGAGGGATAAAAAGTACTCCACCTACTCCATGCATAATTTTGTAAATCTTTATCATGTGTCCCATTAATAACCTTTAAACTAAAAAGTCCCAAACTCTTTAGTTTTTCTTTCTAGGGAAGTTGCTGTAACTCCCTCGATCACTTTGATTGTTTTTTTCCTTCTGCACTGTTCTCAGTGCTGTAATATCCAATATGCATCTGTCCAAGGATGCTCAAGCCCATGAAAGCTTATGCTTCAGTAAATCTGTTAAGTCTTTAAGCTGCCCAAACTCTCCTATTTATTTATTGTTGTTCATATAAGCGCTGGTATGATCCAGCAGTTTAAAATCAAGGAGAAATGAGTTCAGGTGCTACTGGTAAAGTTTGCTGAGTGTCCTTGGCCTAAACCTCCTTAGAGCTATGGTGGGGAAGAATGGGACACCAGGGTATGCCACTCTTAAGTTCTCTCAAGGAAAAACTGGTTTAAAAATGTAATTTAGTAAAATAAATACATAATTGTCTTCAGTGGTGAACTAGAACTGAATAGCACTTATATATGACATTTCTGTTCATCTTGAAGACCTTCATCTTAAATTTGTAGAGAATAAATTACACACTAAAAATCCAATTAACATTTTGTGTTTTTCAGACACTTGGCCAGAAAATTCCTTTACATATGGATAAGGAAGGCCTTTGGAAGAGTCCTCCCATCAAATGCCAGGTAGGCGCAACAAGATTTTTGCATAAAGTGATTGAGTATTTTTATATTATAGTTCTGCCTAGGCTAGTCACCTACTACTTCTCTGTGTAAGTTAGTGTGTGGTATTATGCTGCATATTCTGTATGGAGCTTAAATTTGGGGAAAGGATTAATTGCTCATTAATTCTGTCTGGATGTATAATTCTATTTAGACCCATATGGGATACAAATGTGTGGAAAGTGGCCTTCAGTCTTGGACTCCCATCCTACCAATGTGAACTTGGTATTGCCTTGGAATTGTCCCTTGGAATTTGCTGGCAATGTGTTTATTTATTTATATCCTGCTTTCTCCCCAGTGGGGACCCAAAATGAATTACAGTACAGGAAAAGATACAACCGGGGGGGGGGGGCTTCCAAATGCCAAGCAGGCCTTCTCTCTCTGCTACCCAGTCTTCCACCAGGCAACAACTCTCACCCTCTGGGCACCCCCAGGCCTTAAGTACCTGTGAGCGGAGGAGAACAAACTTAGCAAGAATTTATTCAGCCACTTTTAGGCTGCTAGCTAGCAGGGTCTTCCACAGGTCCTCCTTTGCCAAAAGTGTCTCTCCCTGTGCTCAGGCCTTAAGTGCCTATGCACAGAGGATAATAAACTCAGCAAGATGTTATTTTTGGGGTGCCAGCCTGCAGGTGGGACCTGGGATCCCCTGAAATTACAGCTTATCTCCATAATACCGAGAGTAGTTCCCCTGGAGAACATTGATGCTTTGGAGGGTGGACTCTATGGCATTATACCCCACTGAGGTCCTTATCCTTCCCAGGCTCCACCCCCAAATCTCTACAGGAGTTTCCCAACCTGTATCTGGCAACCCTGCCCCACCCATCCCCACCAGTGGCCAGGGGATGTTATTCCCTTATTGCAATAGTTCAAATGCCATCTCATGTTTCAGTCTTTAAAATGTGATAAAGGCTGCTCAGGGAAGCAGTTCTTAGTGAAGTCCAAATCCAGGCAAGTCAGAGTTGATGAAAAGGCTGCTGGCCTGCTTCCTGTTATTTCTCGGGCCTCAGCAATGGCAGCTGGTCACTGGGAGGAGGAGAGCTAGATTCATGTCCAGTAGCATGTTAGAGACTAACAAGATTTTCGGGGTATTGGCTTTCGAGAGTCAAAGTTCCCATCACAAGATACGGGTTAGGGAGGAGGAAGTTATCAGTTAAAACCAGATTTTGGTTAATGTGATGTCTTTTCATTTCTAGTAGTAATATTCTACTGGTTTCCTGGGTAAGGTTGTTACCTAAAAACTGCCAGGAATAGGTAGAATGTGGCAAAAACTTGTGCTGGGAGACATATGCATGAGGAGGAAAGGAGATTGTAAGCTGCTCTGAGACTCCGAGTGAAGGGCAGGGTATAAATCCAATCTCTTCTTCTCTTCCTCTTCTTCTACAGTGGTGGGTATGCTTAGTGTATGCATAAAATAAATGAGCAAAAATAATAAGGGTCCTGTTTGTTTAAAACACCTACCCAAAGAGGAGGCCACCTGCATGATTTACTGGTTTGGCCTTGGCCCCCTAATAGCTTCTGTTTGAGGTGGCTAATTTTGCCACATCTCTGCAATTAATATGATCAAATGGTTTAACTTGTCATAGTACAGAGGAGAAGTAGAGTAACCTGTCAGTAGAGGAGAAGGGGAAATGGTAACAGTGTGCATGGGACCAGGGAAGATCTGGGTTTTTCTGTCCATGTGAGTGCCACCCCAGCTTTGCTTTGATCTTTCTGAAGACATCACATCAAAGCAGGTTTGGGAAAGATATGGAGGTGCACAGAAGCACCATGATGCTGTGGGGAAGTAGGAAATAAACCTGCTTCCCGATAGCATCCAGAGCAAGGTAAACAAGCCATGTGTAAGTTAGCTTCCTTAAGAATACTCATGACCAGGGCAGAAACAAGCCACAGTTAATGGATGCAGCCCCATTCAGATAGCACAACTGATTAGAATTAAATTGAAGAGTTTTGCTTTCAGTCTTGGCATACCTTAAAGGGAATGAAACATGAGAGCCTGAGAGTCAGGATCGTTCACAAACTTTTCTTTGTAATGTCTGGTATGAATCTCAGCCTAACTTAGTGATCAGCTTGCTACCTAATGATTGGAGCACTAGGATGTTGGGGCCCACAAACTTTCGTTCTTCTCTTCACTGCATGCTTTAGAGTGAGCTCTCACTGAACAAATCTGCCTTTTTGTGAGTTCCAAAATGAATTATATGTAGTGTAATTATTTCTAGAAGCACCTGCATATTCATAGAAGGAGATGTGGTATATTTATTTATTTATTATTTAGATTTATATCCCGCCCTCCCTGGAGGCTCAGGGCAGCTGCACAGTTAAGCATGCTTTAGTCTTGTTGACTTCATTGGGATGATTATTCCTAGCAATGGGTGCGTAGTGGTAAAAATGTCACATAATATGAGTGAGTAGAACAGAAAAAAAAGAGTAATTTACAAAATTGAGTTCTCAAAAATGAACATTTTCATTCCATGTGCTTGTGTTAATTCAATTGTTTAGGCGCTATTATGATCGGAAGATACTGAAGAAAACCTTTGGCAAGTGGAAGGAAGAATGGTGGATTGTTTGCAAAGAATGGAAGCTTACCATCAGGGCTGATTGTCATTATAGGTTTGTGAGATGGACCTTATAATTCCATGGTATTGTTTTCCTGTTGTTACTTTTAATATCTTTATCCTTTTGTTTTATTAATCATATATGTTGGGAGGTGCCTTGCACCTAGTTGGAAGCAGGGTAGTAGAAGATGGTGGGGTGGCGAAGTTCCCAAGTTTGTAAAAAGAAAGAAAAAAAGGGACTGTGTGGGGTATGGTCCGTCATGATGCATTTTCAACCATTCTTTTCACTCTCTCCAACTTATTCCAAGTTCACATTCTTCTTAAGCAAAAAATGGCCTTGCAGCACCTTAAAAAGTATATTAATTAGTGCACTTGGTTAAGATCTGGGAGATCCAGGTTCTGCCATGGAAGCTCATTAAGTGACCTTGGGCCAGTAACATATTCTTAACCTAACCACAGGGTTGTTGTGAGCGTAAAGTGATGGAGAACAGCATAAGTTACTGTGAGTTCCCATTGGGCATAAAGGCAGGGTATAAATGAAGTAAGTAAAAGACAGATTTATTGTGGCATAAGGTTTGGTGAAATAGAGCCTGCTTCTGTTAGTCTTTACGGTCCGAGTAGGCTCATTTTAACATTGCATTTGTATCCTGGGACCAGACCTTTTACTTTTTCAAGGTGATTGCATCATGTGTCATCCAGCCATAATGTGGGACCTCCTGATTTTTGCTACATCTAGACTAATATATCTATAACTCTGTAAGTTTTCTTCTAGTGTCCAAACTGAACAAGTCAGTGCTTCAATTCAGACATTATGCTAAACTATGGCTTGTGGTAGCTTGAGTTTAGAGGATGCAAACTATAATGTAAGTTTCTGAATTATCTAGT
Organism: Gekko gecko; assembly: GCA_029375565.1. NCBI lineage: Eukaryota > Metazoa > Chordata > Lepidosauria > Squamata > Gekkonidae > Gekko > Gekko gecko. Next base: position 48,900,027 of record JAPDNY010000012.1, on the reverse strand, counting down.
CAAATCATGGCTTAAAGCAGCTTGTCTAGTTTAATTTTCTGTTTGCTCAGCACTCCTGTTTCTCTGATATTGAGGTCTTTGGGGGTAAAACAATAGTTGTATATATGGGTCCTCAGTTGTTGCCAAGTCATAGTCCACATAAACAATGGATTGCATACCTACTTCAAAATGTGATTTCTAATTGTGGTTTGCTGGATAATCAAACTTAAGACTTCATGCCAATCCTATAACCATGGCTTGGTGTGATGTCTGAATTGAATCAAAGTCTTATGTGCTAGTTCTCATTTCAGTGTGACTTTGCTTTCAAAAGCCATGATAGTTCTCATTCTGAATTATATTTGCAGCCGATTTCTCTCCTGTTCTTTTGACAAATGCAGATGCTGAACAGTTATTTTCCATGTTATGGAACTGGAATGATCTATCCTCTGTGTTTGATACTAGTATCTGTTTAATTAGTGTGGCTGCACCAGCCCTTGTAGTTTCTGGTACCTTGTAGAAGTTCACTGTTACTATTTACAAAACCTACTAGCTCTCAGATATTTACTAGCCCATCCATCTCCACATTTCTGTGTTCAGTCAGTTTTTATCCAATGTTTAATAGAAGGAGAAGCTCTTGTAAAACTTACTTTTTGATCACCTATAGATGAATGTTAATCACCATAGGCAACCGAGTGAGTGGCTCTCTGCAAGCCTCATGTAATTACATTTTATTCCTGATTGAACAAATATTCTGTATGGTGTTTATGTGATGAGAAGCTTTAATATACAGAAACATTTCTCCAGAGCAGTTCAGAATGAATGATCTGTTGCTACATTGAATTAATGCCTGAGTCAAAGCAGCATTTCTTCTGTTGGTCAGGTATTTTCTGTACAATCTGGTCTTTCGGTCCTGGAAGTCTTTCTTATTTCAGCAGCGAGAGAAGACAAAGAAATACTGTGTTGCAGAGGCTCATGGTAAGGAAGTAGAAGTGGAGCAAGAACATTAATGGACTGTTATAGAAGCTATGGTTCTGTGCTTGTTATATAATGACTTCTTCTCTGATAATGTAATGCTCACATCCAGATAGGTAACTGCTTGAAAGTGGCACAGATTTGGATTCTCCTGGATCCAAATCCCCAACTGAAACTACTCCTGACTAGTACATGTGACTGCAGTTGTTCGTGTTAGTCCATTTTGTACTTTGTGTCTTCTCTTCCTCCCTTTGTTGGCTCTCCCTCTTGTAAAAAAATCAGCAATACTATATTAAAGCTAATTCCTTCAAAATCAGGTTATTGGTAGGTTCAGCAGGAATAACTTTTGAATGCATGAAGCAATAGAAGATGGAGGGAAATAAATTTGCAAGTGAACTCATCAGATCAGTTTGATGAGAAGCTGTGATGAGGCAGGCAATATCATCTTATCTGCTGTGGGCAATATAGCACTGCAGCATTACCTCCAAGTCTCTGGAAGGTTATCCTACACAGCCTAAATAGAATAGAAAACACTTCCCTTATGAGCCACAAATTGGGGAGGGGGGGAATTAAAACCCTATTAAACCAAATCTGAGGTCTGTGTCATGCTTGTTTAGATTTCTTCATTTTTTCATATTGCCATTATTCAAATTATAGTCTGTTGCATGATGTGCTAGTAGTTACAAAATAGGTGGTTTCCACTTGGGAAAGGGCTGTTTTCTCATTGGTATGGGTGCATATAAAGTGCAGCAGCAGTGGGGCTTTCTGCAGTTTCCACGCTCCAGTCCCCCAGCAGGTGCTACCCCCCTTCTCCTGAGCCACCAGGGCTTTTGCGTTTTTTTTTTTAAATCACTAGAATATCATTGTATTCAGGCCGATAGCCAGGATTTTTTTTAATTTGGAGGGCTTTAAAATATGTTGGGGGGCACCCCTGAATGCACTTTCAAGCTCCTGCCCTTCCCTGCAATTAAATTAAATTAAACTATTCTCCCCCCCCCCAGATTCTCTGCCAGCAGATGCAGGAGAGGGAGTTGGGAGAGTTTGTACTGCAGTGCGCCAGCCGGAAGGCCAGGTACTTCTCCAGGGGGAGGAGGGAGAAGGCATCACCCCAGGTTCTCTCTCCTCTTCCCTCACCAACGAAGGAAGGATGTGTCAATCCTATTAAGGCCACAAGGCCTATAAGGCCTATTCAGAAGTCTCCCCTGTAGAACCATTGAGGATATAATATTTAACCTTGTGAATAAGAAAGTGCTGAATTATTGTGGGATAGTAAGATAGTACGTATGGGGGGGTAAAGGTTTTGATATTTATTTCTTTATTTCTTAATTTTTGCTTATATTCTGCCCTCCCCACGAACAGGCTCAGAGCGGATGACAACAGGAGTAAAACATTTCACAATAAGAATTACAGCATTTCATAATAAGTCTTTCACAATAAATAGTTAAAACAGATTAAAACAATGCTATAAACAAGATGGATGGCACAGCAGTTTGATATGGTAGTCATAAAACTGGGGCCACTAGGCTGTAGATCAGACAGACCAAAATACAGGGGTTAGCAAACTCGGCAGGCTCAAGATCAAATTACTGTAATCAGTATCTAGGACACACTTTTTGATCAAAGAAAATGCTTTGGATTACCCCATATCAGAAATATGATTTGCTAACATTCCAACTAGCATCAGTTTCTTCTCCAGAGCTTTCATCAAAGTCTATTTGTGGGTATCCCATTTCAGAGTGGCTAGTAAGCCATCTTCAGCACAGAACAATTTTAGTCTCAGTTTGAAGGCATAGAGCTATGCTCTTGCTTCCAGGGATATTTGTCCAAATTCTGCCCGCAATACAACATGGGTGTCGCTCTTTCCCTGCCTCTCTATTATTAGTTGAGTAACAAAAAAGGGCTTGATCGCCATCTGGATTGGTTGTTTTATTAGTGCATTGTAATAATTTTATCATGTTGATTGTATTTTATCTGTTTTAATGCTGTAAATCACCCAGAGCCCATTTGGGCTATTCAGAAATCTAATTAATAATAATTTGATACACAAAGGGGGACAATCAAGTGTTTTTCTTAAAAACTGGGCCAGAGGTTGATCAATATTATCAGAGATAGCTTTGATCCAAATAGCTGAGCCATAAAGAATAAGGGGGACCACTTTCAAGCTAAAGACTAGCAGAGCTCCAGGAATATACTCCCCCCCCCCCATTATGGAAAAACCTATTTATAGTGTTTGCACATGGTTTTGCTTTGTTGAATGCTGTTCTAAGTTGGGGAGTTCACGCTAAATATGTTGATAATAGGATCCCCAAATAGGAGAAGACCTTAAACCTGCTCTATATTGTATCTGTTGATTGACCATTTCTTGGTCTTGGTAAAAACTAAGATCTTAGATTTTGGATAATTAATCACCAAGGTTTCTCGGAAACAGTAACTGGAGAAAGACTACAAGACAGGTGTGTAAAGCAGGGCAGAGACACAAGTCTCAGCCAGTTTTGATGGGTGGCAGCAGTCATCAAAGATTATTAATTTATTTATTTTTCGTGTTTATATCCTGCCTATCCTGCGAGTGGGCTCAGGGTGGGTCACATCATCTTTCAACAATTACAGTAAAGTTTAAAAGTACAGTATAAACATTTAAACATTTTAAAACCATGGTTATAGCTATTGGTGGAAGTTCCGACCCATTAATACAGATGGATATGGCCGGTTGCCAATGGTTGGATGGCCAGCAGGTGGGAGATGGCAACCTTGGGGAGGCCATATGTAAATGCCCACTGCCTCAACCAAAGGCCTGGCAGAACAGCTCCATCTTGCAGGCCCTGCGGAACTGAGTAATGATTGATGCCAAATTGTTTAGATATAAATTAATAAAGAAGGAGCCAGCAGACATCCCTGTTGTACCCCCTTTTCCAAGTTAAATACATTTGAAAAGTGCCCTTCATACCCACAGTTTTAAAAACATCTATGCATATGCAGGCGTCTCTGTTAATTTTGGGGAAGATTTTTTTAACCTCAAATCTTTTTTTTAAATCTGTAACCTAGTAATTTCTATGGCTTCATTTGCCTATTAGACATAAGGACTATAATTGATTTTATACCTACAAAAGAATTTCAGACCCTAATGTTACCTCCAGTTTTTCCATTTTTTACACACATATAATGAGGCTTCCCTAGCAATCTTGCTGAGATGAAGTTTCTGTTATTAATTCTGGCAGCTATCAGTAAGGTGGCCCACTACAGTTTTTTCTTGGAAGCGCATTCTAAGCCTGTCCTAGTAGGTTGAATGGGTGAAGGAGTTGAGTATTTCTTTAAAATAAAGAGTTTTTAAACTTGCACATGTTTTTAAAACCTTGTATCAATTGGATTTTTAAAGCAGCAAAGAAGAAAACACTTCAAGCATGGTGTCACTGGTTGAGCTATGTGGAAATGCGTCGCATGAAACGTAGGATGCATTTGGAAGCATTCAAATTCAAGGAAGTGAGCACCCTGCGGTAAGGACAGATCTAGAGCCAATTGTGAGGGATCAGTCTTGCAATCCTGTTCCTGTGTGTTCAGGGGCTCTGAAAAGTCCCGTGGCCATCCTGGGTCACCACTTGGCAAGGTGAACCTTTCCCTTGGTAGTATCAAATTCTCTCTGGATAGTAACCACTGCCACCCACAGATCTAAAGAGTGTCTGCCACTGGAAGGATATTACTTCCAAAATTCCATACTACATTCCAATTTAAAGACTGCCTAGTTGCCATGTCTCCTGCTTCTCTTGTACTGGCTAGTGCGAGAGAAATCTATTGCACATTTTGCATTTTCGTGGCAGCAAGCTCAACTGCTGCCCCTCCCCTTTACTGCTCTTTGGAAAGCAGGACCAAATGGGTGTGTTTTGCATACAGAGATGAGGCTTTGGCATTCAAAATATAAGAAAGATTCATAGTCAAAAAGAGTACACATGGTCTGTAAAGCATTAGGCTGAATAACGATTGAAAGTAACAGTGAAAACACACAGTCCTCTTAAACCCTAATCTAGCCTTCTCCTAACAATGTTGTTACTGCTATGAGTTAGTTATTCTTGAAGTTTCAGCATTTAAAAATCCATCATTACCTTAATTCTCAGAGTTGGGCTTCTCTAATTTTCCCTCAACATGTGGTCAAGATGGAGTCTTTCTCACACCTTGAGAATGTATAGTCTCCCCTTGGGAGTTTGTCCCCGTCTGAGGTTATTCACTATCTTCTGGATCCAAGAGTAAGAAATACCATCTAGCCTTTTGGCTTTAGCAGTCTGTCCCATTAGCTGCAATGATCTAGCAGAGGTATTAGACAGTAAATCTTTTGTCTTACTCTGTCCAGAGCCATTTGTTTAACCCTGTGCTCTGTGCTTGGGGTTTGAAGACTCATCCCCCAGCACCTTTCCTCTTTACCTGCTACAGCCTTGCAGCTGTGTTCCAGCTCATAGATAGAGTGCAGTCCCAATTATTGAATTATTGAAATGAATTCTAGGATAGCGGCATTTCTGCAAATCAGTAATCTAGACAAAGCTCCTGTTTTTCATTCCTTTCTGTTTTTTTAAACAGCTTCCCAATCCTGAACCGAGCCAATAGGGCCCCACCCAAACTGAGCTGGTCCAGTGAGTTTGGTTGCCCCTTTCTCCCAGCTGTGGGAATCCACGGCTGGGAAAAGGGGGGGTGGGGATCATCCTGGAAGGGACTTCTCTTCCACCTTTCTCCTGGCTGCAGCTTGCCAGGGCCAGGAGAGAAGGATGGGGGATCGCCCGGGAAAGAACTTCATCACGGTCAGGAAAAAGTGGGTGGGGATCACCCAGGTAAGGTTAAATGGCTACCATTTAACCATCTGGTTTTGCTCCTGGCTGCTTCGAGGGTCCTCCAGTCAGCTGTCAGGTTTAAATGGCTGGGAGCCATTTAAGCCTTTGGCTTTGCTTCAAGGGGGGAGTGAAACTGAGGGGTTTAATGGCTCTCAGCTATTTAAACCTAATAGCTGAGCCTTGACCTGGATAGCCCAGGCAAGCCCGATCTCATCAGATCTCGGAAGCTAAGTAGGGCTGAACCTGGCAAGTACTTCAAAGGGTGCCATCCAAGGAACTCCAGGGCCAGGACACAGAAGCAGGTAATATAAGCCACCTCTCTGAAATGTCCTAGCCCCACTAGGGGTCATCACCATGACTTCCAGGCTCACAAGCACATACACACACACAAACACACAAAAAAACCCTAACAACTGAGTGGGTTCACCAGCCACTTAGCAAGTCCCTGTGCCACTCAGCTGTTAGGTTTAAATTGCTGACTACGAACAGCCATACCAAACTGGCCAAAAGTCCACTAAATGTTCGGGGAAGGTGTTTTCCCCAAACATCAGTTCCTGAGCTCTGAACTGGCCCAAGTTCAACCCAGATTTTGTTTCATGAGCTGGTTTGTGCCTATCCATAGATATGAGGTCTTGAGCAGCTGTTTGCAAAACTCCTTGCTTTTATGATTCCTTGCTGCAGACTGCAGAGCTAAAAATTTTTTAAATATCCTAAAACTTTTGTTTTTAACAGCATGTCATGGAAACTGTGGAGAAGGAGATGGTGCCAAATCCAAGTTAGCTGTGAAATGGATGCTCAAGCTCTACAGCAGTGGACCCTGGGCTTGCAGTTTCAGGTGAGTGCTATAAATATGAGTATTTTAAATCGTTATAAAATGGTACAAAAATTAGCAGCTGCTACTAGTAATTACAGGTGTCACTTCTTTAAAAACATAAGCTTGTTGGATCATACCATTTTATTTCAGACACTGGCCATTCAGATGCCTCTGTAAACTTACACAGAATGCACAAAATCAGGGGCTGGCCTTTGTTATCCATCTTTGCACCTATTACTGAAGGTGTATTCCAGAGGGGTAGCCATGTTACTCTGTTGTAAAGGTTTATTATCTCTACTTTTGGTTTCATAGAATTGTCATGGCTGATAGCCATCCCTCCATTCTCTGTTCAAAATGGAGAATCCAATCTAGAGACTCTAATCTGGTTTCAGTTTATTACACACGAGGTCTGAATTTTGTTTTTCCTTAAATAAGAATGACATATAAATTCTGAGAGAGGTCCATACTTTCCAGATGATTGGATGAGTTCTGTTGTGTGAAAGAACAAACTGCAGGAGTCTGAAGGGAAAGACTGCTGTGAATGAGAACTTTTTAGCCTAAATTAATGGGGATGAGTAATAGAATGCAACTTTTAATGGGAGGAAAGTATGGCTGACATTTTGCATTTTTTTCCTTCTGCATCTGGTGAATGCTTTCCCTTGCTCTGCTTTCCTGTCATTTCCTTGCTCTTGGCCATTCATTCTTCCTGTTGATCCTCTGTTCTTCTGATGTCAGGCCTGGTTGCGGTGGAAGGAGGTCTATTCATATATACAGAATATGAAAAAGAAGGAAGTCAGGGCACTGATGCATTACCGTCATAGGAAGATAGGGAATTCTTTGAAATCCTGGCGTGTCTATGTGCATCTCCGAAGAGAGAAGAAGCATCAGCACAGTAAGTTGAAAATAAAATCTGTGGCAAAATGGGATTAATTTCTAGTGCAGTACACTAATGCATCTGTTTTGAGTGAAATAGTTGTGATCCTGGCTGATGAAAGCACAGATGGCTTGTGCCGGAATTCCTGAGCAGCGTTCTGGAACGATTGACTGCAAAGGACTGTGGGAATTGTCAGGCCACACAGAAGTCTCTATGGAAGAGTTAAATAAAATGCAGCTGAATATTTACCCGAAGAAATGAATTTACTGCCATATGAGACAAAGGGCTCAATAGCTAATCACAGCTGGGCATCTGTGAGGGTAAAACATGCATACATATCAAAGAAACCCTTCACAGATTATTTCAGTGGAAGCAGTTCCACTGGGACAGTCCTATTCCCTTAAGTGTTCATCATAGATTCTAACCTGATTCTCTTATAAACATGAGCATTGTGTGACCAGGGACAAATTCCTATATGTGGCAATAAGAGCATTCCTCTGAATCTAGCTTTAGATATTCTCTGTCAAGAGACAAGGGTATCTTGGTGAGACTTACTCCTCCTATTTGCACCACAGGCTCCTTTCTAATCTGGTTTCAGGCCTGGTTATGGGACTGAAACAGCCTGGTGGTTCCAAAGACTTAAGGGCACTTACATTTTCTTAGAAGTGGGCCATTATTTCCACTGATTTCCTATTTCCTACCTCAGACTAACTCTTCACCCCCTATGCTGCTGCAGAGAGTCCACCAACACTCAGAAGCAAATCCAAAACTAAACGAGTTGCTAGATTAAGAGAAAATCTATTGAGAAAATGCACAATAGTGACCCTGATCTCATCTGGAATAGATTTATGAAGTAACATATAATATTAATGAATCATGTCTTACTGATAGGTAAGTTTTAGATAGATGCCTCCTTGTCCATCCCCAGCCAGTTTGTTTGTTCTTTAAAGTCAACCTGCTGCCTTCTTGTGAGCAGAGTGGTGAGAACCCTGTGGGGTCTGGACCACTGTCAGGCAAACAAGTAGAAGGAGAATTCATACAGGTAACCAAACAGTTTGATCCATAGCTTAAATACTGGACATTACTTTCATCCTCAGTTCTGCTTAATATCAAAACTTCTCTCAGCCTTATGCTTGCATGCCATACCTGGATCCCGATATTACAGTAGTTGGGGCAATTTGTGTGTGTCTTTTTCCAGAGCTGGCTTTGCAACACCGTCATAACTGCATGCTCCTTCAGTTTTTCTTGTCATGGCACCTGGCTTGGGAACGCAAACAGCAATTGCACATACACCAAGAACACATTGCTCACCTGGCAGCCAGGATTGCCTTGAGAAGAGCCTTCTTGCAATGGAAATTCTGTATCCTTTCTCTCATAGCCCCTTCGCAGAGGTTTGGGGGATAAAGTGAACAGTAAGAGTTGGATTGGGCACTATGTGTGCAGAAAATGACCAGGAGGATCAGTCTTGTGTTATAACAGGCACGTTACAGATTCCAGGGTGGAAGAAAAATCTGGGACTCACCACTTGGTCTTCTGATCCACTGGATCAGCTTAAGAGAAAGGTTTGGGTCTCATAGTACCTTAAAGACCATTGAGATTTCCAGGGTATAAGCTTTCAAGAGTCAAAGCTCCCTTTGTAGATAGAAGTAGTATGAGCTGTTCCTACCAGTATCTGATGAAGGGAGCTTTGACTCTCAAAAGCTTATACCCTGGAAATCTCAGTGGTCTTCAAGGTACTATAGGAGACTTGAATCTTGCTCTCCTCCTGTAGACTAACAGGTTACCCACCTGAAACTGAATCAGCATAGTGGTTCTTGACTTGGCCATAGTAAGTGCAAAAGTTTATAAGGACAGTATGTGTTTAGTGCTGTCAAGTCACTTCCGACTTATGACAACCCTATGAATTAATGTCCTCCAAAATGTCCTATGATTAATAGCCATTTTCAGGTCTTGCAAACGGAGGGCCATGGCTTCCTTGATCAAGTCAATGCATCTCATGTTGGGTGTTGCTCTTTTCCTTCTGCTTTCAACTTTTCCTAGCATTATGGTCTTTTCCAGTGACTCTTGACTTCTCAGTAATGTGACCAAGGTATGATGGCCTCAGTCTGGTCATTTAGCTTCTAGGGAGAGTTCAGGCTTGATTTGATTTAGAAGCCCCTTATTTGTCTTTTTGGCAGTCCACAGTATCTGTAAAAGTTTCCTCCAACTCCACATTTCAACACCACATTTCAAAGAAATCTGGTGTAGGTCAAACGCAGATATTCAGAGAATTAGGGTTAGGGTTAACTGTTCTCCTTCGCCACAAAGGCACAACGGGATCCCAGTTGGAAATACAGGTTAGTGGAAGGAATTATTAAAAAATGGGCCAGCATTTTTAGGCAATAATAATTAATCTCTGAAACTCACTGACGGATATTTATATATAATTGTTCTGTATGTAGGGCTGCATGCAATTTTTTAACAGACACATCCTCATAAAATTAAAGAAAAGTAAAAAGCAGCAGTGATTTCAAATAATTAAAACTTCCATAATCCTCCCTATTAACATTTTGCATTCTGCTATATTTTGATGCCTCTTGTGTTATGAATGCCTGTGATAAACTATGGAGCATTGATCTGATCCAGCAGAGTAAATGCAGTTTTCTCCTTTAACCCATGTAATGGATGTGTCACTGTGTACTGAAGCAGCTAAACATCAGGAGCTGGCTGAACACCATTACAGACGCCTCCTGCTGGTAAGAAGTTTGCAGAGCCTGGCTTCTTTAAAATGACTTTTGACCAATGAAAGATGTTTCCCACATTTATGATCCTCACATAGGTCTCACATATGTGTGACAATTCCTTGCTTGTATACAAGCAGCAGGAAGCCTTGGCCAATCCTAGCTGTGTACCTTCAGGAGGTACAGGGCTGGAAACATGTGCTTGCTTCTCCTGCACATGGTACAGTTTTATAGGTAGTTCTCACATGATTTTCCATTCATATGAATAGATTTGTATAGAACTTCCTGGTAGATTGTATCTGCACTCATTTGTTGCAGCCGAAATCTCCCACTTGAGGCTGCTACCTCACCTTGCCTCATGGTAGAGGCCATATCTGTATAAAGCTGATAGCTACAGATGGTAAATAAGATGGGCTCTTGAAAACAAAAAGGGCCCTACTGGATCAGACCATCTTACTGATCATCCTGGCTTTCCATAGTGGCTAACCAGATGATTCCAGAAAAGGCCACAAGCAGAAAAGGCTACAAGTTTCACCAGCACTTTGCAAGGATGGAAAGGGTTTCCATTTTCAGAGCACAACTTGCTCTCCTTCTACAGTTACCCCCCCCCCAAACAGCATGAAGGGGGAGTCAGCGGTCTGCAGAGGGAGGGGAGGGGAAATTGGTGAATATGCTTTCCCTTCCATTTGTGGAAATCCTCTGATTGATCTAAGCCTGCGTGTTCCCATCTTTCCTTCAAGGATGTGAGTGATGTACATGGTTTTTTACCCTGTTCTCTTTTAGTCTCACAACGCTGAGAGAAAGTGGCTTGTCCAAGGCCATGCAGTGAGCTTTATGGTAGAGTGGAGACTTGGACCTGGATCGCCCCAGACTCCGTTTGATGTTAACATCCTCTAAATAGCACACCAGCTCTCATGAAGGCAACAGTCTTTCCACTAGTGTGTGTCCCCCCCACCCATTATAGATATTTATATGCACACTGCCATTTCCATTTATTCAGTGAAAATGTGAGCTATTGGCAGACATATTCAATTTTTAAAGGCATCTAGGATAAGAACACCTTCGCCCTTTTCAGCAGGATTGTCGTATCTGATGAGCTTTGTGGTTTAGGCTACTGGTGTTTCTGCTTTTCACAGTATCGTGGGTTTAATGCATTACAAAAAAATGTGGTGGAAGCGAGCGTCAAGCAAATGAGAAGAAATTTGGCTTTTCAGCAGCATCAAGTTATGGTAAGCCTGACCTTATTTCATCTTGCATCTACAAAATCTGCATCCTGAGCCTTCCTACTTTCTTTCTTCGTCAGCAAAAGAGTCATATTGTATCAGTGAGTTGTTCTCTGCAAGTAGAGTGCTGAGCTTCAGAAAACGTTTTTTCCCAGTTACTCTTGAATATTTACACAGTGTTTCATGAACCACTTACCAGTACTCCAGGTACCATCTAGACGCCAGATTATATCTGGAAAATACCAATAGGATATTTTTTGACAGCTACTTGGACCATAAATATTTGAATGCACACCCCCACTTAAGAATACTTTATAAATCAATAATGTATAATTTATTATAATAAATAAATAAATTTATAAATACATAATATTTCTTTTAAAAATTGGGCTGAAAAAGGGAGGCACACAATTAATCTGGGTCATTACAACTTTCACGCAACAGCCTGTGTAGCCCCTGCACCTTGTGGGCTAAGTGCAGTCCTGCTTCAGCCCAAAAGCTTCCTCAGACAAAAAAAGGAGGGGGTTTATGACACTCTCTCATTCTCGTGGTTCCCTTGCTGTGTTTCTTGAGCAGCCCCAAGTGGATCGTCTTTAGCTTTGACTGGTCTGGCTTTTATACTACGCAGGTACGGTTACTTCTTATAAGCCTGTTGTCCTCCTGGGTAAGGTTAGCTACAGTTGGTTCCATGACAACAGCATCACCACTGTGGAGGGACTCGGCCCTTCCCCACCTTCCACCCCCAGAAATCAGAGTTTCACCAGGGACATGCCTAGACAGCCGATGCCCATGTCCAAGTCACTCCCAGTCTGGCAGCAGCCACACTGAGGCATCCTGTTGCCAGTTCTGAGTAACACTTTGCTGCATCCAGGCTTGCTCCTGATGAGTGTTCCTCCCCTGGTCCATGAGGGGAAGCTTCTTTGGAGCACAGACACCACATAGATGTACTGTAAATCACTTGGTGACTATATGTGTAATTGGCAAGTAAATGTGGTCAGAATGCATTCTTTTACCATTGTTCAGGTTAGATGTTAGCTTGGTCGTTACAAATAATGTTTTTGTTTTGAAAAGATAATGTCTTATTTTTTCAGTGTAGAAGGACTCTTGATTTGATTGTCCTGCACATTATGTCTCTTCTGCTTCCCTTCCCCTCCCCCACCCTCCCCAGCTCTTGCAGAGGTTCTGGAATTGTTGGAAGTCTTCCTTGGAAAGGAAGGAGGAAGCACAGCATTGGTGTGAGACTCTGGCAGCTCGTTCTCACTACAGGTAGAGTAGGGCATAAATAAATACAGCCGTAAAAATGAAACTCTGGAGCTAGCGACTGCTGTTTTGAAAGCTGCAATGCATCCCGCTGTTGTAAACTTTGAATCCAATTTTATTATGAAAGAGATTGTTCTTCTTACTGCCTATTCTTTATTTTTGTTTTAAATATTAATTTCCCACCTTTCCTCCCAGGACCTTTTGGGTGCATATTGAATTTTCCCCATCCCCAGTACTAGCCAGGCCTGGACCTGCCTCATGTTAGGGACAGAGCTACAGCAGGTGCCTTTGGGTGGGGTAAAGGCAACAAGGGGCATTTTTGGTTGGCTTCAGCAATAAATCTATCCTTTGAACATTGCTCACGTCTAATTTAGATCTGTTTGCCGCTAGGTGGTGAAAGTCCCTGTGTAATTAAGAAACTGATGCGGTTTATGCAGGCATAGCTGCCAGCCATTTTACAAAGAATTTTTGTATCTGTGCCAGACTATTAATGAAATTATGTAGCCTGTGTTCTATTGTACTATCTCTATTGCAGCCTGGTGTTACTGCAGAAATGTTTCCGGACCTGGTTACATCATGCAAGTTGGAAAAGGTACAGAAAGGTAAGGGGTGGAGTCATTCCATAGCACAGTAATCTTCAAATTTTGCAGAACAGAGTTCCATTTCTCCACGTGGGGTCCATATTGTTTTCATATATGCACGTTTACTTTCCCCAGTTTTTATCTTTTCATCTGAATAGCCTTGTGTGTGTCCCTTTCTTATTCTTTCTCTATTATTGCCCATTTTCTTTTTTGTGGGTCATCATCCCACATCATCCAATTCTGGAGCATATTTAAATTCTTTCTGTAGGTTTGTTAATACTCTTTCCTTTCTAATCTGTTTGTTTTCAAGGATCCCATTTTCAAAGTGAGAAGGTCTTCTCTGGGGAAGTATGGACTGTTGCTCTTTCCCTCTTATATACAGAAGCCCCTAATAACAGAAAGCAAGTCTCTAGTTTGATGTTTCCCACTTTAGCCATGGTATATATTGTATCTGTCTGTCTCTCTTTCAGTTATCTCAAACTTTGGCATTTCCTCAACATAACAACTGTATTTCCTGCTCTGAAATCCTCATTAAGGTTGCCATTTTTTTTTTCAGTTGCAGTACGCAGAGGCTGATGCTCACTATAGAAGAAGAATCTTGCCTACCGCATTCCAAGCCTGGAAGCGATTCAGGGCTCATCAGTGCTGGTGGAGAGAGATTAAAAGTACGGCTGTGTGCTTTCACAGGTACAGTGGGTTGTTCTTTTGACTAAAAGGAGAATGCTGCTGAAGAATATAAACAACTGCATAAACAAAGTAACTTGTCCAGCATGGTGTAGTGGTTAAGAGTGGCAGACTGTAATCTGGAGAGCTGGGTTTGATTCCCCACTCCTCTACATGAAGCCTGCTGGGTGACCTTGGACCAGTCACAGTCCTCTTGGAACTCTCTCAGCCCCACCTACCTCACAAGGTGACTGTTATGGAGAGAGAAAGGGAAAGCAATTGTCAGCTGCTTTGAGACTCTATAGGGTAGACAGAAACGAAGTATAAAAACCGACTCTTCTTCTTCTTGACATCAACTTCTCTTAAGAAATCTCTTGTGGCAGAGCCAAAAATACCTCCACAGTGTCTAGCAGAGTTAGAAACATTAAATTAGATCAGTCATTCATCTTGATGCTGTGCAAGGAGACAGAGTCCTTGTATGTATTCTTATGAAGTGGACTATGCAAAGGGAATTCTTTTTCTTTCCCTCGCTGTGGCAGCCTAGTACTTCAGAGGGGAAAAGCACATCTCTGTTGGCGGAGGAAAAACTCCAGGCCAGGTTACTTCTCTTGATTGCTGCACAGACATGGCAGTGTTAATTGGCTGAATGTTAATTCCAGCCAGTGGGGGGTGAGACTTCCCAGTCCCAGTCTTGTCTGCTCCATAGCTAGATGCCGAATGAGATTTTTCTCCTCAGCTCTCCAGAAACTTCTTTTTTCCTGTCTCTGTGTTTGAATCCCTCTTCTCTCCCCCTTTTTCTGCCCGATGCCTTCTCTTTCCTTTCCTTTTTTTGTGGTGGGTTTTTGGTGTGCTTGTTTGTTTGCTTTTAGAGCAGGGGTCCTCAAACTTTTAAACGGGGCCAGTTCACTGTCTCTCAGACCGTTGAGGGCCGCCGCGTTCGCCCCCCCCCACCAGCCTGCTCGCCCCGCCGCCGCGCCCCCTCCCCCACGACCAGCCTGCTTGCCCTTCCTCCTCCTCAGCTCCTGGGCGCTCTTGCCGCCCAGGGCTGCTGGAGGAAGAAAGAGGCTGCGGGGGCACTGCTGCTGCGCTCCTCGAGGAGGCGGCAGCTCCAGGCAGGGGGGCGGGCATAAACACTCAGCGGGCCGCATAAATGTCCTCGGCGGGCCGCATGTGGCCCGCGGGCCGTAGTTTGAGGACCCCTGTTTTAGAGCATTTAATATATTTCAGTAATGACCACACCACCTCAAAAAGAAAAGTTGTAGCACAGGGATCTCCAGCATGGCACTGACCATCACCTTCCCTGATGCTATCCAAGTCTTTTTAGGAAGTGGGTGGGGCCTTTGCCCAGCAGAGTGTCAGCTGGCCTGCCATTGGAGAGCTGATTGTTTTTAAAAACATTGCTTTGCTGGCAGCTGCCACCACAGGACAAGGATCTTCACTTGAAAACAATACATTCATTTAAGAAGGCATCCCGTGAAGCAGAGCTTCTGCCTGAAATGTTGAAAGATTTACTATTAGAGTTATGCATGTCCTCACTCGCTGACAGACTGTGGTTGGCTCTGCCTCCCGCAGCAGTGATATTGTGGTTGAGCCCACAACTCTGTGTTAGAATTCTAAGGGTGCTCACAGGGTCAAAAACATTGGGGGGCCCTGTTCTAGCATGTAAGACAGAAAAATTCTACCCGGGCTTTTGGTGGCTCTTCTGTTTTTCTGTATGCAGGAGAGTGTCATATCTATATGTAGGAACCCATATTTAGATCCCACCTCTGCATATAAAATGCCTAATAAAATGTATAAACCAAGAAAATACAATAAAACACTATAAAAGCAGCTAAAAGAAAATCCTTTAGAACCATAAAAGATGCAATCGATAAAAATTATAATTGCAATAATAAAAGCATAATGGAAACTAAAAAAAAACGCAGACAAATTGTTACCTAATCTTTTGAGCTCTTTATTACAACACCTGTGACCTGAGGCCTCGCAAACTGTGAGATTTACCTGGATATAGAAATCTTTTCTTGAAGATCTTTGAGCTCATTGGTCATTCTTGCTGCTTGGCAGGGAAACATGGACAAGACGTTTATTTGACAGGTGGCAGCTGAGAACACATCAGCAGCAAGAGAACCACATGGCAGAAAAAATGGTAATTCTAGTTTTTTCCCCCCTGTAGTCCTCACAAGACAATAGGCAGTTTCCAGATTTGTGAATGAGTGCATTTCAAGTAGGTATGACACTCCTCCATCACTACAGGAGGATAGCCTAGTAAGGTGCCTTTTGTTTAGGGGTGAAGCAGTGGTAGAATACTTGGTTTGCGTGCAGAAGATCCCCTGCATCTTCAGTTAAAAGGATTGGGTAATGGGTGATGTGAAAGACCTTCATCCAAGACCCTGGAAAGCTGTTGCTGATCATAGTAGACAATACTGAACTTGACAGACCAATACTCTGACTCAGTATAAGGCTGTTTCACATGTTTCATCAGAGCTACTGCACAGGGAGGGTTATGCAAAACAGACCAAGTTTCTTTTCCTCGTGATTTGTGGAGAGCTGTCCCACTGTTGAAGCAACAGGGCATCCCAGAGTGCTGTTCAGCCATTTCAGTACTCAACAACTGGACCATCCTTTTTTTTAATGGCTTCCTTTCTCCATTCTCAGACACTGCAGGATCAGATTTCTCATAATGCTGACCAAGAAATCAAAATCCAAGCAGACAGCTGCTTTTTCATC
This sequence comes from Gekko gecko, assembly GCA_029375565.1. Taxonomy (NCBI): domain Eukaryota; kingdom Metazoa; phylum Chordata; class Lepidosauria; order Squamata; family Gekkonidae; genus Gekko; species Gekko gecko. The sequence goes on along the minus strand of JAPDNY010000012.1, from coordinate 48,883,403 downwards.
CTTGTCACTCAAATCCATGTCACCCAAGACAAATAGTAAAGGTTCCAGTTCTTAGGACTGCAGCATAAGTTTATTATTCTTGGTGAGTCTCTGCTGAGGAAAGCACTGAAATCGGGGGGGGAGGTCTTCCCACAGGAAGGCAAGATGCTGTCCATTTTGCATCACTCTGTCTTTGAAGTAGGTAGGTGGAGGAATCCTCGCCAGGATATCCTCCTTCCACCTACAAAAAGAAACCCTCACAGTAAATCCAGTTTTTCATTTTCACCCTGTAACATAGGCAGCATTGTAAGGGATTTTTTCTGTGGTTATGATAATCTCTGATGACGTTAGTGCTGTCAATACTGAGTGTTGTCCCTGGTACTCTCCTCTCTTGGCAGGCTGTTCTACACTCTGAGCAACAGCTGCTGGCCCGCTTCTGGTATTTATGGTGCAGGAGAACTGTGGCGCATATAGAAGAGCAAGAGGAAGAGACCCTGGCCCAAGAACATTACTGTCACCAAATCTTGCAGGCAACTTTTCATCTCTGGAAGGAGAACATTCAGGAGATGAAAGAAGGGTAAAAGAGTTGCAAGAGGATAACAGTGTCTGCTTTCCTTTGTTGTTTCTGTAAATGCCACACCAACTGTGATCTTGCATCTTTGAGCCACAAGCCACATCAGGCTCACTAAGGCTGTCCAGTCATTCCTCTTGATCACTGCCTTTTCCTCTGAATTTTTTTTTGCTCCTGTGACCATTTCCTGCTGGCTGCATTGTTTGCTGTTACCCCCTGGGTGCAGCACAGAACTTATTTTCTCATCCATAGAGCAAAGTTCTAAGAGAGGCAAGACCATAATGTAAAAAAAAATCCTTAAAAACCAGACACACAAGTGAGTTGATTCTAAAAGGAATATCTCAGGACCGACCCAGCCCTCCCTGAAGCCCCAGTGCCTGGAGCAAAGAGGAGGGGGCTGAGCACTCCAGACTCATATGGCCACTCGAGAGCCTCCCCCACCATGTAATAAATAGTTACGCTCAGAAGCCTTGGTGCCCAGCAGGGGAGGAGGAAAGGAGAGGCAAGTGGCCCACAGATTGCTTGGGGCAGTTGCACTGCATGGCAGGCAGGGGGCACCAGAGCCCAGGGGGATGTCTTTCTGCCCAGGTGCCCTTATCACATGCTCTGTTTTGGTATATTGTTCTAGAGGGTGCTTTGCAGGTCTTGCTGATTTTCTGGAGGTTTCCTCCTTTTGGTCAGAGTTTAATGAAAATGCACCAATTGAATACTAACCTGACACCCATCAGACTTAAAGCTTACTTTGAACTTTGATGATAATATGCTAACAAACAGCCTTGTTTTCGAAAAATATAGATAGCTAGTTATGTGACGCTGCCCTACATATTGCTGTGACCATATGTATTTTTCCTTTATTTAGCTACTGAGTTTAGTTCAAGAGAAATAATAATACTCATACAGGGCTCCAAAAAAGAAAATGTGTATAAGATGTTTTTTAGGTGGCACTGGTCACCAGACAAGATCACTAAATGTGCAGGGAACATTTCGAATAACTGCTGGAAATGTAAAAAGAATACTGGAACGTATTTTCATGTATGGTGGAGCTGTGAAAAAATGAGGAAATTCTGGAGAATGGTGGGAAAGCTGGTACATGAAATTTTAAATGTAACTATAAACCTATCCCCAGAACTGTACTTGCTGAATATGTTACCTGATGGCCTGAAACAGGAAGATAGGCAGGTACTAGCATATATGTTAACTGTGGCTAGAATTTTATTAGCTAGGAAGTGGAAGAGTGAGGAGTTACCCTCCAAACGAGAGCTTGTTTGGAAACTGCTAGAATGTGCCAAAATGGACAGATTGACGTTGTTTATTCAGGGAAGAGATGAGTCGGTCTTTCAAAACAGATGGTTGAAGGTCTACAAGTGGTGGGAAAGAGAATGTGCATAATGGCCCCGAAACAAGGGAAAGTTAAAGTGTATGGTTGTTGTATATATGTTAAAAAAAACAATAAATAAAGTTCAAAAAAAAAAGTAGATCCCTTACATAAGGCAAAAAAAAGCAAGCAGCTTTGCTCACAAGAGCACAAAATAAGCAAAAAAGCGAAGGCTCATGTCCACTTGAAGAGTGAGAGTGCCGGTTGTGGTTTCTTTCAGGAGAAAGAAGGAGGAAAAAGCTTTGAGGTTCCACTCCATAAAGCTGCTGCAGGGGTCCTGGTGTAAGTGGCAACAGGTGAGAGAAATGATGCATCATCAAATCCCACCCTCTCCAGTGGTTGCTAAACAACCAGTACTCTTAGCCTAGCTGCTTGTGAATAGAAATTCTGCCCCAAGAAACTCTCCTCTAACAATGAAAAATTGGGAGTTTCTTTGTGAGCATTACTCCTCCAATTCAGTCTCAGGCAGAGCTGTGCAAACTAGGAAGAGTCCTTTCCCCTTGCATTGGAGGAGGCTGCACTATTCCAGTTCTCCAACACCTCCAGGAACTCTTCTTCTTTTCTTCTTTATCCCCGCTGCCTTATGCAAGTAGTTTTCACGCAGGAACAGGCTTGTGTGATTTCCCTGCAGTTTCTCTGCCCCAGTATCCATCCCCTCTGCCTCAGGCCATTAAGGCTTTTTCATGAAGAAGGCATTATAACAACATGTTTACCTTAACTGGTTCTCTGAATTCTCAGCTTTCATTTTTTTAAAAAAGCCCCTTGTGTTACCATGATATGCCTCTCCTGCTGTATCTTTACAATGGAAGTGGCTACAGATTTATTTTTTAAATGAAAGCTGGGAGTTCAGAGAACCAGCTACATAGTGTTGTATTGAGACAATGATATTTAATTGCTGATTTTTTAAAAAAAGTTCTCCCACCGCTGGTGGTGGAGGAGGCCACCATGGGTACAGGGATGGGGAAAATGGCTGTTTCATGGATGGGAAAATCTCAGATTTTCAACCTGAATGGCAGACTGCCAGATTATACTGCAATATGTCCCAAAATTTCACAGCAAAGCAGCCTGATTGGGGCTCTTCAGTGGCAGTTGAGCCCCACAATGTCCCCTTCCTCTCAGATGGTGGCAACAGTACTTCTGTTGGAACCGGGCCTGCAGCCAGGATTTTTTTGTTCAGAGGCAGTTACATTTTTAAGGGGGCAGTTAACTTAACAGTTAATTAAATTAATCTGAATGCCTGTCTGTAAAGCGGTAGGTTCTACACCTGTTTCTAGCCCTTCCTTTCAAGGGACAGGGCAGCAAGCGCATCAGTTCTTAGGAAAAAAACAGCTCAGAGAACATTTAATTGTCTTCAAAAGCCTTTTGAGTTCCCTTCCACAGGGCAAGAAAGCTCAGAAGGGCACTCTTAAGAGCTGTACCTTCAGTACATCTCCAACAGTCCCCCTTTCTGCTAGCCCAGTCCTGCTGTATTCCCACCTAGGTCATGGTGAGTCTTTCAAAAGCATTCCCATGAGCCTTAGGTGTTAAAAAAATGAACTTCCACGCAAGGGTTGCTATTGGAGTTACAAAAAATGGCAAGTGAACTCTCTCCTTGTCCAGAAAAATTGGGGGAAAATGAGTAAAGCAGACTCCAGGCTGCTGACTGTATCAAGGGTTCCTTTTCCCAAAGAAAGGGAAAAGGCTGCATGTCCTTGACTTAAGCTGGCAATTCAAACCTGAGCCTTTTCTAATAGAGCAATTTCAAAAATGAACAAAAAGAAGAGCAGTCTCCAAAGCTGCTTTCCTCTGGAAAGATAAAAGTTTTGTTTTAAAAGAAAAAACTTTCCCAAAAATGAATGAAAACAAAAATAATTGTTTTGCAAAAAGATTGATTAGATAGAAATGAGATAAGGATGATCTCTAAGTTTCTAGTTTCTCTAAGTTCAATGCTTACTGCTAGAACTTTAAATACAGAGTCCTCCTTTGGGTTTAGCCCTGGAAGGTGGCAAGTCAGCAGGTTTATTTGAATTTTAAATGGAGAGTGAGAGTCTTACATTTTCCTCTTCAATTTGAGACAGAAAAGTCAGAAGAAAATTAGTACACATTAATCATTAGTACATTCCCTACATATTAATACCTTTAGTAGTAATTAGTTAGAAGGACAAATCTTGATCAGTAAATGCTCTCTCTCTCTCTTGAAGCTGTATTCCTGCGCTGACAGGCACAGAGACAAAGCTGGTTTCGCCTTGCCTCGAGGGCATTTGGCTCTTTTGTCTTCCTGTGTTGATCACAGTGAAGAAGGGGGGTCCGGTTGAGCGTGGCGAGTTGGTTCCCAGCTGGTTGCTGTAAATGAAGTCAGGTTAATGAAAGGGAGAAGTTGGGCATAGTTCCCTGAGCTTTTGCTTTGCTGTGCCCAACCACAGAGAGAGAAAAAGGGACCTCTCTCTCCTTTTTTCCTCACAGCAAAATCTTTTGAATGTTGCTATCTAAAGATTGGTGGCTTATCAAAACATGTCTCTTTAAAATTTGAAGTGAGCACAAAAACTTTGTGTGGGCGCTCTCTCCTTTTCCGTGCTGATGCACTCTTTGAATACAAACTCTGCAAGCATTTAGACCACATGGCTTGAAAATACCTTTTGCATTTCTTCTGCCCAGGAGATGGCATTGGCTTGGCTGGGGGTCAGGACAGTCCGTGTGCCTTCCAAGCACGACAGCTGTTCCATTTTACCAGAAACCTTGTACTGCTGAAATTTTTGGAGGGATTCCCTGTGTTTAAAGGGAGTCCCGACAATTGTGTTAAAGAAAAGATCTTGCAAAGACTTACAGTAACTGGCTGCCTGTCGGACTTCTGTTTGAACCAAGCTGCAAAACTTGAGTTCTTAGGCTGTCAGCTGTTCAAAATTACTGTCTCAGTGAAGAGGGGGGTGAATTTCCTGTGTGCAATGTACCTTACCTGGAGATTCCGGGAGATTCCGGGAGATTCCGGGAGATTCAAAAAATTAATTCTTCTGCTCCCCCTTTGCTTGTGGTTGTGTCAGTGAGTGCCTTATCTCCCCCTTATGACACTTTCTGATTTTTATATCAGGAAGGTGTCATTAAAGATAGTAGAGAGAAAAGTTTCACTCAAAGCTTCAAAGGGTGAAGTATTGTACACCTTAGTGGTTGTCAGTTTGCTCACAGGGTTCTGCTGTTGTTGCAGGGGCTGGGAGACTGGTTCTCCTTTCCATTCCTTGAGCTGTGAGGAATGAAAGAATTTTTCCCAGAACTGGCCATTCTTTCTTGGAATAGCTACCTTATACACAGCAGGGCTTATCCTGGCGACAATTTCCACCGGTCCAGCCCACTTAGCCATGAGTGCATGCTGTTTCCTTGAGAATTTTCTGTAGAGCACCTGTTTTCCTGGATCCCAAATCCTTGGATTCCTGACCCATCCTAGCTTTTTGTCTACAGCAAGGGTGCTTCTTCCTATCTCTTTGGCAACCTGCAGGTGGATTTTTAATAGCTCAGCAAGCAGCTGGCTGATCCATTCATCATTGACAGCTCTGGTTTCTTGCTCTGGTGGCAGATCTGTCTCCATCCAGAGGGTGAAGATGGGCAAGCAGAGGGCTATGACCCACTTCAGCACCTCCATCGTGCGTGCGCGTGTGGTTGCTCATGCAGATCGCGATTGGGGCTCTTCGGGGTTTGACCGTGGATCCCGCCTGCGAGCTGCAGGTCTCGGCTTCTGGCGAGGTTGCTCACCAGGGAAAAGATGGAGGCTAAGGGTGGGCTGAGACCCTGTAACCCTTAAGCTTCCGGCAGGTTTTCACCCAAACAAACGCTGGCTTGGGAGGAGGGGCCTGGTAACCTTAAAGAAAGTGCGTTTGTGTGCAGAAGGACGCCTCTTCTGTCCCCTGTTGCTATAAAGGAATCTCACCTTCAGGAAGAGCTTGTTTTAGCTCACTCCTGTAGCAGGAGACCTTTATATGCAATCAGTAACAGGCCTGCGGTTCTGCCTCCACAAAGGCGAGGGCAGATTTGGAAAGCAGATTTTGGAAAGGATCTCTCCCTTCCGTGGTTAATCTGATAACCAAAGCTATAGATTTTGGAAGTGGGGGCTCTACCTCTCTCACTTCTGGAGTACCTAGAAACCAGACTACAGGTTTTAGGGCTTTCCACCCTCTCTAGGATGACCTGGGAACCAAGATGCAGGTTTTTGCGGGGTGGGAACTGTCGTCCTTCCCACTGGCGATCCTGTTAACCAAAAAGCTATAGGTTTTGGAAGCGGGGCTCTACCCTCTTACTTCTGGTTTACCTAGAAACCAAAGCTTGGCCACGGGTACCCTCTCGGTCCTCGTGCCGCTCAGTTCTGAGTACCTGGCCCCTTCCGTCCTGGTCTCAAGGCCTGTACTAGGGCATTCCAGCTCCCAGACAGCCTGGATGCGGGTTTTGGCTAAGCAGATTGATCAGATCTACCGCCTTTGGGTCACCCACTGAACCAAATGAAGAGGTTTCCAAAAAGCAACCCTCTGGCCACTTAGGAGGGGGACGAGATTTACCTCTCAACTCGACTTCCTCCTTTCCGTCCTAGGTTTTCCGTTCCAGTGCTTTTAAAGGGAGGGGGATTATATGTGCCTGCATGTATGTGCGTGTGTGAGCGTGTGTGTTTGTGCTTGTGCAAACATCGGGGCTCCGCCGTCTGGTCCTCTTCGTGGTCGCGCCTCGGTTCCACCCAGAGCGAAAGAGAGCGGAGCGCGGCGCGGGATGCTCCAGGGGGCAGAGAGAAAAGGTGCGGAAACTCCAACCCACGATAGATTGCCTTTCTAACGGCCAAACATGCAGACAGAAACCTTTCACACTCTAGCTGACTTCTCAGCACGACGCGGTCTCTCCACGTCCTTAGCTCAGAGAAGGGGCGGGTCGGGTCACCTGTTCTCAGAGCTCAAGGGGCAAAGCCTCACACGGGGCACCAATTAAATCTGTTAGCCGAACTGCTTATCTACGCAATGGCTGACTAACTTTTGAGGTCTTTTTGCCAATGTATACAGAGAAACCGGTGTCCGTCGGCTGAGAAGCCTATTTCTTCAAGGAATGATGCTTGACAAAGGTTTCTTAATTTGAATCAAGATTCTCTTTACTGAAAAGGTTCTTATCATTACAGTCATACAAAAACAGATACACACACACATACATTCAAGTTCCTTTTAGATACAGTAGAAATGGAAAACAATATTGGGATTTAAGCTAAAGGTATGTCTTCAGGAGGGGGAAAGCAATTATACTTATCTGCTTCAGGAGATGTTGGTTCTTCCAGTGCTCAGGAACAAGGATTGTTTCTAACTAAGGATTCCTTACTTTTGCTACACACAGATAGGCCAGCTATATGTGTGATGGTTCCTTGGTCGCGACTCCAAGTTACCACAATAAGTTACCTTAGCTATCTTGTTGATATGAAGAAGGAGCAGCGGCTGCAGGAGTCAGAGCAAGCAAAAAACCCCTTAACAAAAGGTTGCACCCCCTCTTATCAGTTAGTCTGGGGGCTGGCTTGGGGTGTTTCTGGGTCCATCCCATCCCTATACTATTGGCTAAAGGATGTGGGGGTTCCCTCCTCCTAAGGTGGGGCAATGCTGAAAATCTACACCTTTCTACAAGGGAGGATTTTGGTCCAGGTGTCAAGATAGGTTGGCATGGAAACCTTTAGGTATGTAGATGGATCTGGCCGGGTCTTTATACATGCAAATGCCAAGCATCCTGTGGGTACATGGTAGAGATTCCTCAATGGTGGAAAGTTGTTGTTTTTACATTCTGTGGAAGGGCTGTAAAGGCTGCTGGGTAAATGTGCAGGAGCTGTGACCTCATTTGCATGGAGATACAGGCTGTGTGGTACCTCATTTTACAGAGAAGTCACATTAACTCATGCATACATTCTCCCAAAGCAAAGACACTTGCTGGCACCATTCCTGGTGTGCATGCGGTCAGAAAACAAATAAAAGCATTTTCAAAGTTCACCTCCTAACAAGGGAAACATGCAAAAATAAGATTTCTGGCATGGCTATTTGTGGGGCAGGTCTTTTAATTAAGGGGGCAGGGCCCCAAAATGCCCCACTGTAGCTACAGGCCTGGTTGGAACCTCTAATATTTAGATACCACCACCACCGGTAGTTATTTTTCTAGTGTTGCCCACTAGTAGTTGCCACTACCCTTTTGCAACATTCCAGAAGTGCCAACAGGCTTAATTAGATTGGGGGTCCTGCTTGTAAATTAACCAAAAGGAAAACAAATTCAAAGTCTGGCCTGAGGGACTGAGTATGTTCTAGATGGGGCAGAATACTGATAGTAGCTGGGAGTCAGTTAAAAGGGGGGAAGACGAGATAGGTGAATGGGCTTGCTTAAGTTAAGAGTTTACAAAATCCTGGTAGGGGAGATTCTGAACATGGGATGTAATTTTCACATTATTCTCTCCCTCCTGTAGTTCCTTGCGGGACTCCACCTCTCCTCTTCATGCCACTCTGGCTTCAGAATAAGAGGAGGACATTGCTCACATCTCAGGTTTAGGGTCATACAGTGGATTTCTTGGATTGGAAATTTCAAGGGATTAAGTGGGTCTAGGGATGAGATTCTAATCCCAGGCCCCTCCTCCTCTTCCTCTTCCAGAGTGTTTCATCTTGATTACTTTGTTTCCCTGTTAGCCTTAATTGCTTCTGTTCTTGAGTTACCCAAGGAACGTGAACAGGAACCTTCCCAACATTCCACTAATCCCAGTGGAGCTTCTTAGGTTGTCTAAAAAAAAATAGGAATTCATCCCAAAGTTATCCTCCTCTGCTAGTTCTTTGATGAAATCCTTAGGAGAGAGTAGTCCAGCATAAAAGCCGAGGAACTCCAAAGACTAAACAGAGCTTTGGCCTAGAGCTAGATTCCAGTCCAGACACAACCCATCCCAATCTGCGCTTCCTATCACTTTTTCTAACTCCAGACCAGGTTGAAAGCAATGCAAAGTATAACCCTGCAGCTCCCACCTTTGGGTGTGTGTGTGGGGAGTGTTGCAGTTGCTTTTACCCAGGTTGTAGAACCTGCACAACAGGCAAGTTGTTTTGTCAAACTGTGCTTAGTTGCTGTATTGAACTTAGGCACTGACTGAGGCTAGTTCATTGCATCTCCGAAGTCCAGGATCTCTAAGAGTAAGGCAGAGGTGAAAGACCTGTCTCTAGTTTCAGTGAACAGTGACCTGTTTGTGTGTGTGGCTCCTTTATAAAATAACCTGTCTGAGCTGCATCTTTCACTCAGACCACACACTAACTCTTGAGGCTACAGAAAGCTATGGAAATGACTCTTCCCAGCAATTTTCGTTTGCCTTTTCCCCTTATAGTATTTGAGACACCAGTCTGAGAAATGGAAGAAGCTTGTGAAAGCAGATGTGCATTACCAGCGGGTATTACTGCACAGGATCCTTTCAGCTTGGAAGGTATGTTAAAGTTTGTACTTGTGCAATACCAGGTGATTTACTGTGACCAAGTGCTGTAGCCTTGAGGCACCACCTTAGTTTGTCTTGGCTGTGATGGACTCCTGCAGTATATGCCTTAGAATGTGGTGGTGTTCTTTTTCTGTGTAGGACTAGTCAGATGCAGAAGGCTAGATTATCCTTACATTGGGATAGTTGCTGTGTTTTTGAGGAGGGCCTTTTTGTGTCCAACGGTGTCAGGTATGAAAAATCATCTGGACCACAGAACATGAAAGTACCGGTTACTGTATATTGCTTGAAACAAATAACAGTGTAGGCAGGTCCATAGTTACCCATCATTTTGCCTTGATATAAGAAACTTGCAAAGAAGGAACAAATGATGTAGTATATTGGAGAGCCCCTGATTCCTAGAACACAGTAGCTGTCAGTTGCCTCCAGAGCTCCCTGTTATATCTCTTTGAAGCTTCATCTGCGTAATGTTGATACTGCCTTGGAAGGGTCGAGTTATAGATGGCTGTATGAAATCAGAATTAAGAGATATATTTAATCAAAATCTTAAGGAAAATGAAATATGCAAGACATTTATAAGAGGTCAGTTTATTGGCAAAATGTGCTAACTGGATTTTTAAAGAAAAGAATACCAAACAAGGGGTATTGTAGAAGAGATCAAAACTTTGGAACGTGATAATAAAAAGCATTCTGAAAACACATTGGCAAAATTAAGATTGACCAAGGAGAAAATAGATCTGTTGGATTCAGGGAAAATTGAAAGGCAGACAAGCTCCTGGTTAGAATTGATTACAAAAGTAATTGCTAATACAGCTGGAAGTAGCCGTATTGGTGAGAGTGAACTGTAGTCAGATTCCCATTTTGCCGAGAAGCTCAAAGGTATGACAGGGGAGGGGCCGTGTACAATGACCTTGTGCAGTATCGTGAGGGAAGGTTCAGACTGTAAGTCTAGTAAATAATGGAAAAAGGAGATACCACTTTAAAAAAACTTTATATAAGGGAGCAGTTCATGTTGTTATATGTAAAAAAAAATTATGTACCCCAGAGCCTCCAAAAATGTTAACTAAAGGACAGGTTTTTGAATCTTACCAGTAGTAGCCCTGTTATGGTTAGATAGGAATTTTACTGTAAATAAAATTAAAATTAAAAGGGAGCGGTGGCGCAGGCAGTAAGAACACCTGCTGTAACATCAATGAACAGCCATTACAGCTGTTCGAGACCCACCGTGACCAGGGTGAGCTCCCGGCCCTAGTCCCAGCTTCCGCCCACCCAGCGGTTCGAAAGCACTAAAAATAGCAAGTAGATGAATGGGTACCTGCCCTTAGGTGGCGGGGGACACCCTCCTCCTTGTGGGGTGTGCAGCAGAGGCATCGGCAGCGGTGGCGGAGCGGCGGCAGCGGAGAAGCAGCAGAGTGAGGGAATGGCTGGCGAGTGTCCCTGGGAGCGTGATGTTGAGCAGCTGAGCCCAGCGGAGGTGGAGTCACGGAGATGCGACGGCGTGTCGGCACGGCGGAGCCGGAAAAAGGACGTTGGCCGAAGCTGCAGCTGACACAGGGCCACGCACCGGGATGGGCCTACCAGGAGGAAGCTGCTGGACTAGAAAGACCTGCCCCAGGGCACTGAAGGTGGAGCACCGACATCTGAGGCCCGCCGGAAAAAGGAGCCGGATAGCAAAAACACTACAAGCCCTGCTGCCTGGGTGTTGGTAGGCAGTCACTCCCCTCTATAGTTGTGGCCATAGATAGGAATTGAATTCTGTGTAAACCACTCAGAGACCCCTCGAGGTTAGAGCAGTATATAAATTGAAGGTATAAAATAAATAAATAAAATAATACTGCTAAAAGGAGCAAGGTTGCTAGGCCAGATGGTTCCACGGGTGATTAGTACAAACATCTTAAAGAAATTTTAGCACCAGTTATAGCTATGAGTAAGTAACTAAAAATACTACCATCATCCCCAGTCTTGGAACGAAGTCAGTGTCATCTTTATTCTCAAACAAAGGAAAGATGAGATGAATGTTGAGTCATGTATGCCTATTTCAGGGTTTTTTTTAAATGAAGGCTATAAAATTATGGTTGTGATGTTGGTAAATGACTTAAATCTGGGAGAAATAAGATTCACTGCTTTCCCTTTGCAGATTTACCAGACTAAAGTACAACACATTCTGTATGATGTGGATGAAAAGGAGAAGAAGCATAATCAGGAGCTGCTATGGTGATTTTTTTAAATCTGTAATTCTGTGCAACTTGGCCTGATGGTGCTGTAGAACTGTATAGACTCTTTCATTCTTTGAGACGCAGACACACATACCGCCCCACCGCAGCGTTTCTCCCATTCCAGACCTCTAAAAGGAAAGGAATTGTCCTTGGCAAGACTTTCACTCAGTTTTTACATCTTCAATTCTGTATATCTGTTCTCAGGCAGGTGCTGCATGCCTGGAGGGGAAAAGCTGCATATCTCAAGGATAAAGCCAAGAAGGCTGTACTGGCAGAACAGTATTTCAGAAGAACAGTTCTCTCCAAGGTAACATCTGGCATGAAGGAAAGACACAGATACTTGATTAAATTGTGGGGGGTGAGCCTACCATCCTGGTGGACCGGGAAGGCCAATCACACTTTCCTATGCACCTTCTGTGGCTACCCCACAGCTTCTTTTGTTAATTTCACATATGTACAGCATCAGGGCTGAATAGGAGGGTAGGCAGCAGCAGCAGAAGTGGAGCCTTCACAGGCCACTTGGAGGGGTGCAGTTCTGATTGGGGAAAACCTTTGAGCCATCGGTTGAGGAAGAGGGCAGTAAAAGGTGGAGCAGGACTGACTATGAGAAGGAGGCTGTTTTCTCTGCATAGGTGATGCTTCACTGGAGGGACACGACCTCACTACGCACATACTTCCGTCAGCAAAAAGCAGCGGCTGTGATGGATGCTAGGAAACATTTGCATACTGGTGAGCATAAGAGTACCCCTGGGTAAATGCAGCCTGCTCGAGCTTGGCATAGATTCCAGTTTCTAACTTTGCTGCTGTAGTCAGCCATTACATGCTTCTCTGCAGGCAGCTACACATTCCCTCTTAGATGAGAAAGGAAATTTAGACATGGGTGGCCCCTTCCAGTAGTGGAGACAGGTCTTGTATAGGTTTCCCACTGGAGGGGGCGGTCCTCTTAGTTTTCTACCTCACTCCCCTCTCCCACTTCCTGGGGGGGGATGGAAGCTTCTATGTCAATTGTATATGACTGCAGACGGGGTGAGGGAGAGGGTTGTACCTTCCTACTTAGGACTTTTGTGACAACTGCAGAAGCTTCTTGCTCCATGCTTTCTTACATTTGCAAGCTTACATTGGCACCCTTTCTTTGGCACTGCTTCTGTTGTTTCTAGATTAGTATGGGGAGTGCTCTCCCTCATTTTTGCCTTATTTATTAAATTTGTTAATCGACCAGTCCCTGCAGTGCAGGATTCTGGGCAACGTACAACATTCATAAAAACATCAAGATAAAACAGTTAAAACATCAATAACATATTTCAAGCAAATAGATGGCATATACTAACTGAGCCAATTTCGGACTGCCCCCCTTTTATTTCTTCCCTTGCTGCTGTGTTAATTTTTCTCTTTCGCTTTGGACAGTGAAACTACAGGCTGCATTTATCCTTTGGAAGGAGTCCTGCATCAGATCCTCAAGGCGGAGGGGGCTGCTCCTCATGGCAGTGCAACACCACCGGAGGCAGCTGCTTAGCAAGTGTGTGGCCTGGTGGAAGCAGTATCACCTTTGGTGCATCAGAAAGATGGTGAGATGGTCTGAGAATTCCTCTCTCTAACAGATAGTAAATGCCAAAACATTAAATGAAAAATACAAAGCCAGGCTTCCTGCTACAGAGGATGGTTGTGGCAGGCAGAATCTGAGCAGGAATGGTCCGTATAGCCTTTGAAGAACTTAGCCGTGAGTAATGCAAGTTCTCATCAGCTGTTTGTGTCCATGTTTACTGAGAACTAAGTCGTGTCATGGGTCTCCAAACTTGTTGAGCTTGCAGGCACGATTAGAATTTTGAAAAATAGTCATGGATGGCTCTGCAGAATGGCTGCTGTGGGGGCAGGACCAATCACAAAATGCCTGCCATGGGAAGCAATTACAAAATGCTGGGAGATTTGGCAGCTTTATTTTAGTGGGTGCTCCATGCAGACCCAAAGGTGACGCCTCCTGAGCTCTTGTGAAGCACCTCCTTCTCCAGTGACAAGTAGGGAAGGTTTTTGTGGGAAGGACAGCTGGGTGCCAGGAAACGGATTGGTGGGCACAATGGCTCCCACAGATATTGTACTGGGGCTGCTATCTTACACAGTTTAATCAGGTTTATGCTTATGTTGTTCATCTTCCCTTCTGCTTTTCATTTTGTCCCACAGGGAAAAGGAGAAGTAACCGCTCTGTTTCCCCCTCCTCCTAATCCTCTGCTATCTCCGGAATAGAAAGAGAGCAGAAGACAATGTTTCCCCCACATTCATTACAGCTGTGTTCACAAAGCAGCTCTTTATTGTTTGCTCTGGCAGCCACCGCTTTGAGAGAACCTGCTGCCAAAAGAAACAGTAAATGGATTGTTTATGAGGATAGGAGCTGGTGAAGACCAGAGGGATGGAATGGGGAGTGGCACAGCAGTGGCTCCTTTTTTGTTCTGGACAGAACACAAGCTCTGTGAGCAATGCTCCCTGCTCCAGATATGGCAGTGGATATCCTGGAATCAGTAATAATAGGACGAAGGGGGGCTAATACATTGGAGGCCAGTCCAGCCAAGACAGAAACCTAGATGGGTGAAAGAGATTTTTTCCTCCAATGTGCCAAATCACTTGTTTCTATTTCCAGAATCATTTGATGAGGCATGGAGGAGTCAATGGTGTGGCACCCCCTCTCCCCATTAATGGCAGCAGTATAATTAGCCATGCAGAAATAAGTTACATTCCACCTAATTCTTCAGGGGCCAAGAGTCTCCTGGTGGATGCAACACTGATTGTCCTAATCTCTGATGCTGCAGTCCTGAAGCATAGAGAGAGCTCCCTGAGAGACCCCTAAGGCAGAGTTACCAGCCTCAAGGTACGGCTGGATTTCTCCTGGCATTACAGCTGATCCCCAGAGTGCAGAGTTCTGGAGGAAATGGCAGCTTCAGATGGTAAACATTATCCTATGCCATAGAGTGTAAGGGAAACTGAAGTCCTAGAATTGGCATCTCATCCTTTCTAAGCTGCCTCCCCTCCTCCAACTTTGCCCACCCAAGGTACTACCCCCCAAATCTTCAGGAATTTCCCAGGCAAGAGTTGGCAACTCTTCCCTCAGGCGATAAAACTGCCAATCATTGTGCTTATTTTCTCCCAAAGCTCCTGAAGAGGCAAGGAGATCAGCTGATGGCCCAAAGGCTTTTCTTTACCTGCTTCTCAATGTGGAAGATACAGGTGAGATCAGACACAAAATCTTGTTCCATTCTCCTGTCACAATAGCTTATGTTGGAGTTACGAGTTCAAAAGAGAATTTTTTTTGGCTGGTGGGACCTGGTGACTTTTGTGTTTTCCGACTGGCTCTGTCTATAGAGAGAGGGAGGGGAGTTCAGCTGAAGCTGACCACAGTAGCAGAATAGCTGGTTTTAATTACTCCTCTCTGCAACGGAGGATGGCCCTGACCTGGACACTCCAAGCTAGCCTAATCTCACTTGATCCCAAGAGCTAAGCAGGGTCAGCCCTGGCGAGTATTTAGATGGGAGACCTCCAAGGAGTACCAGAGGCATGACACAGAGGCAGGCAATGGCAAACCACCTCTGGACGTCTTTTGCCTTGATAATTCCACAGGGTTGCCATGAGTCAGCTGTCACTTGATGGCAAAAAAAACAACCATGGGTGATACTTGCCTTGGCATTGGGCAGCTGTTCTGTGACTCAAAGCTAGAAAGAGAGAGCAATGCAAGATAGTTTAAAGGGATACTGAGCCGTGTGTCTGACCATCTTCTGTTACTATCCCTTTCTTCCATATCGGGCTGAGTTTGTTGCCTGCAAACTGTACAACTGGGTAACCAGGACCACATGGGCTTATGGGGGGCCTTTTCCTTCTCATCAACAGTTGGCACACAGGCGGTGGGAACAGCAGGAAACAGTGCGAGCGCTGTGGCACTGGTCCCTCTCACTGCAGGGGAAGGTAAGACTTGGTATCCAGGAGTGAGAAATAATGAGTTAGCACTATACAGTTGGGAAGGAAGAGGCTCAGTGGCAGTTGAGCAGTGAGAGCATGAAGGCCTTCCCCCCATGGCAGCTCTTCTATATGGAAGCCCTGCTGTTGCTACAGCTGCCGATGCAGCCCAGTGGCAAGGGGGCTTCCAGATGGCAGCCCTCCCCTCCTTTTCCCCCGTGGTGGCCATTTCCCACTCCCTCCTGCACTACGGGGGGGGACGGGGACGTTTTCTGAGATGACAACTGCTGATTGAAAAACAAACTCAATACAGCTCCCTTGTGGCATGCAGGTGGGAGGGGGGAGTAGCTGTGTAGGGACTAGGGCAGGGGAAATGGGTACTGTGTAGTCAGAATGTGGAAAATGTGATGTTTCCCAGAACGTCAGAGCAAACCAGGGTTGAGAAAGATGATAGAAAATACAGGAAAGCCCAGGTGAACGCACATGACATGGCCTTATACTGAATCAGACCATTAGTCCGTAGAATTCAGTGTTGCCTACTCAGGCTGGCAGCGGATCTCTGGAGTTTCTGGTGGAGGTCCTTCACATCACCTCCTCCCTGGTCCTTTCAAACGGATATGCCGGGGATTGAGCATGGAGCCTTCTGCATGCAAAGCAGATGGTCTAGCACTGAGCCACAGCCCCTACCTAGTGGCGCTGTGATACTGTGGGTGTGAAGAAAACTTCCCAGCAACATGAAACATGGGGAAATCACCAGTGTGAAAAGGGCCAAAGTGCCTTTTCCACCCTCTTTCTAACTCTTTATGTGGCACTGAGAAGTAAAAGTCCAAGGAATCACACATCACTTGGGAGTGTGACGTCATTCCACCAAAGAGAATAAACCCTGGAGGAGAAGGGTATTCTTAAGAGGGATGCCGAGAAGCTGAGGGCATCCTGGGTGGCAGTCCTACATAGTAGGACTCACTACAGTTGGAGCACCTGCCATCCAAATAGTTCAATGGCTACACCAGGAGTCCCCATTCCACCAATGAGAAGAAACCCTCTGGTTAAGCACAGTGTTCCATTCCAGTCTCTTGTGTGTCTTCATTGCAGGTATTTGATGCTTGGATAGGATCTGTCCTGGAACGGCGACGGAAAAAGGCCCGCATAGAGAAAGCTGCGGAGGTTTACCGGGTTGACTTGTTGCGGGAGGGTGTGACACGCATCCTGAGACATGCAGCTGGCATGAAGCAATTCCGAGGGAAGCTGCAAGCCCAGCACCAGCTGAAGGTAAAAAGAGTGAGATGGGCTTCACGACAGTCCTGAGCCTTCCCAGGCTGCTCAGAGCTGGGCTGATGCAGTCTTTACACATGACTGACCACATGTTTTTTTTCAGGGGATCCCCTGCTGAAAAAGCACTGCATGGGCCTAAGACAGAATCGCCCCTAGCTAGAACTCTGCTCAGCAACACTGGGAAACTTTCTGCTCCAACTTAAGTAGGAAGAGCTGTTTAAGATGGAAGGCTTCCTTGGCTGAGGAAGGCTTCCAGTTTTGCAGAACAGAATGGTCGGATGCACAACAGTGGCTTGTTCAGGTCCACCAGGCAGGCTCCTCAGCCAAAAATTAGCCTGATTCTGGGTTTCCCATTTTCAAACATCACATGCTGTCTGCTGCACCAGGCTCGGGCTTCATATTAATCCTTCGAGGCTGCAGAGGTTTAGCTTAGATCACAGCAGAATTTTTCAATTAAGACTTGGGTCAGTAGGTAGGGTATATTCATTTCATGTGACTGAGGACTTGTGCAGGCATAGGCTAGGTTTCACACGGACTGAGCTTGGTGCGCTTGTGATAGCATAAATATGTCTTAGAATCCCACAGCCTTATTTCTGGGAATTTGGTTTGCTCTGATGCTGAAATAATACAAGTGCATTTGCTGGAAGGGATAATTGGATCCCCAGCTGTGCTTCAGGACAAGGGCCGTGGTCACACCGGCAAGGTAATTGCACTTTGTTCCCACTTTAATTTAATTTAATCGGGAACATTTTTCTTCGGGTTGGGCTGATTAGATGCAGCCGGCCTCTCTCTTCCACCACCCGCTTGCCTGTCAGCTTGTAAGCAAAATCCTTCCCCTGCCTGCCTCCCTCCAGGAAGCCGCCTCTTGCTGCCTGACCAGCCAAGAGGGCTGCTGCGCTCAGCTTACCTCGTTGGGGCTGTGGCGGAGCCTCCACCGCACCGAGTCCCTCCAGGCGATCCTGCCAGCCACGGGGCAGGCTCGAGTGGCTGCTGCTCCTGCCACCGCTATGGGAGGTGGTGCCATCGCTGCTGCTGCTGCCATTGCCCCACGAAGGCTCAGCCCCGCCATCCTCTGAAAGCCGACCCGGCACTCCCCCCCATCTCCCCCCCAGCGGCTTCCGCCTCCTGCTGCCCACTGCAGCTTCACTCCTGGGGTGGGCAGGACTTTTCTCCAAGCAGGATGAGCACTTGTTTGCTCAAGCACTCAAAACTGGAAGGTTTTAAAAAAAAGAATTGCACAAAGAGCGGTCAGACAGCCCTAATCGCAATCATTGCGAAAAATGGCTGTCCATATGGGTGAAATCGTGCATTCGAAGCACAAGTGCCAGGAAAATATTTGCTTTTCCCGGGGGCAGGAAAACCTGGAACCATTGCAGGAGTGAGCCTGCTTTGGCACGGGAGGCGGATTGGCACATGTGGACAGAAAATTTAAATGCGAGAGGGAACAGTGGCAAACCCCGATCGACAGGACCGTGTGACCGCACCCAAGATGGATGACTTGGGAAGCCCAAAGCCACTAGCGAAGCTGTCATTTTTCCCTGATGGAAAGTCAGGCTGTCACCTGTAGGGCAGCAAAGAGCCAATTTGTCCCATCACCAATTGCATAAAGGACTCCAATCCATGTTAGCTCTTATATCACTTAGAAGTCATGCATGGCCATTGCAAGTCGTGGGAGGACACCACTGTCTCTAGTTGAGAGAGAGAAGGGGAGGGGGAGCAACCTCCTGTCTTTCTCATGCATACATCTAGCCAAGATGGGCCTGGAAGCATTTCTTCCCGCATTATACTGGGAAAATTCTTCTTATTGGAATTTCCTAGGTGTTGGTGGCACTATCCTGGTTTTGTTCTGGTTTGCACAAAAGAGCCCAGATCTGGATAAAGCCAAACACACACACATACTTGAATTCCATCTTCTTAGTGCCTTAGCTCAGCTCAGTCGCTTTAGCCAAAAGACAGTGAGCTGCATCCTGAAGGGGTGAGATGGGTAACAGGTGCTAGCCTGACTTTACCCTGGTGCTGTTCAACATCTGTGATCCAGACCAAGGACACATGATTGGTCCATTAGGTCTGCCTGCCCATCTCTTTCTTGGAGCACACTGAGGAGCACCTGTTCCTTTCCCTGTCTTCCGCATCCCACAGTCTACTGCTGTTTTCCAATTGCAGATGGCTAGCCACTACCACCATCTGGTCTATCGTTGTGCCATGCTCTGGAAGCAGAAGGCTCTGTGCCAGAAGCGAGGCCTCTCTCTTCCAGGGGCCCCACTCAAGAAGCGAGTTTCGTTCAAGGTGCCAATGCCAGATGCAGCCTCTAAAGCTGGTGGAGGTAGTGGGGAAGCATCAAGTCTGTGCTCTGGGCTAAGGCCTGCTCAGAGTGAAGATGTACAACTCTGCTTGGCTGCTGGAGACTCCATCCTTACTGAGTTGTGAGTCAAAAGGAAAATTCTTTCATTCTCTTTGCTAAGTTATTCTTGAACATCCAAACTGGGACAAGTTAGATTTCCTTCTCTCTAGTACACAGCCTATCCAAGTAACCACAGCTGCTTTAATTATGCAAGGTGCCATTTACAGGGTAGTGCCTGCTTTGAAACCAGCCACAGCAGCCCAGTCTTGGCCTTTCTCTCTCAGTCCACGGATTTTAAGAGCTGGAACCGGTCTCTCTTAAGGATGGAACTGCCTGTTATGGGTGACACAGAGATGCTATTGATAATGGCATCTTCAGTGTCTTGACATCCATCTGTGTGACAGTTTCTCACACCTGCTTCACAAATTGGCTGTCTGCTACCGGTAGGGGTAAGAACACAGTGCAACACAGTGTTATCACAACCAATGCTCCCTCTAAGTTGTGGAGTCTTGTGAGCAAAAATTCTACTTTGTGAGCTACTGGTATTAAAGTTGTGAGTGAACAATTTGGCTACTGCATAAATTAGTTTGCTCTGGAGCCATCCTTCCTGAGCTAAGACAGAAATGTGTGAACTGGAGGCTAAAAAACTGTGAGCTAGCTCACACTAACTCAGCTCAGAGGGAACACTGGTCACAACACAAGGAAAGCACTGCTTGTGATGGTGGGAGAGAACTCTGCGCAGGAATGCAGCCCCGTGTTTCTAATACGTAGTTCTATCTAACAGGAGGGCCAGCCCAGGCAAGAATGCCTTGAAATGCAGAACATTCCCCCTTTCTTTGGAAAATATAATGAATTGTTACCTTATGGAAAACTTTGGGAGATCTGGAAATTTTTAAGAGTCAGTCAAGGGGTTTTATAATGCTTAGGATTCTTTCTCTTATGGAAGAGAGAGAATCTGTAAACGGTTCTGTTTTGATTAACAAATACAGTGCTTCCTGGGATGTACAGAGAAGCTAACCCCAGGGATGGTGACATAGGAGGGAGAGCTGGAGAACAGCATCTCCATGTAGAACAGACCTGCCAAGCTTGGCACAGAATAGCTTTTTTTTCTGGCTTATGTATTTATTATTCAGAACATGTCTATGCTGCCTCTAGAGGAACCTGCCAGAGGCGGTTTATAAAAACGGAACATTCAAAGTTCCTAATTAAAAAGACAAAATTTAAAAAGCTCCATCATGCCTCCACTAACCTTACCTTCTTTCTTACACACAGGCACTCAGCCCGGCAGAGAAGGCTGCAGCCACGCCGGCCCGATTTCCTGCTGCAGTCTCTGGAGAGAATGGAAATGCTAGGCTCCAGCTGGAATGGGTAGGGACACAACCACTCTCAGGCATGACAAACTGCAGCCAGAGCAAGCTTTGTATAAGGGCTGCTTGCAGTGCCCTTTGGGGGGCCTAGTGAGATCTAGTCACTTTTAGCCAAGATGCCAAGCAAGCATTCTGGTCCTCCCGTGAAATTCTGCTGCCGTTTTGCAGTTCCTGCTGTTTTCTTGCCAAAGGTATAAAAGCCTAAAGAAGAGCAGGACTCTTTTCCTGCAGTGAGAATTCTAGGTTTGACAAAATACGATAGTCTGGAAGAACAACCATTTGGTTATAAGAGAAACTGGTAAGAGTTGCAAGGCTGCATGGATTCTAGAGGATGTGTGAGGAGTTTGAAAGTCTTCTCTTTTGTTTAAATAAAGGTAAAAAAAGTTCTAGCTCGGGCACTGTACTTGTAGAGAAAAGCTTCATGTGTGAAGATTGTATCTATTGCTCCTATTAGGTTTTTCAAGCATGGGATGCAGTGCCTCATTCCATACTGTTGCTCTCTACAATCTGTGTTTTTTTCCTTGCTTCCATCATAGGTCTACCTCTTTTCAATTTTTCCAAGTCATTAAATAGGCACATATATTTTTGTAACCAGAATGAAGCATGTACACGAAATATCTACTGATTATCACTTACTGAATTGTAGACCACCTTGGAAGCTGCATTTGCATCCCTTCTCGTAAACCAGTGTATGTCTGCAGAAGGCTGTACAGGTTCTCTGCATCTTCCTCTTTCATGTCAAGGATATCTGTGTCTGGACTTTCTCAAAAGAGAAAACAATCTTGTCTTCCTTGCTCCCTTCTAGACCAGAAGCTCTAAGTGGGCCTTTGCAGAAAAATGCTCTGAGCAAACCGTGTCCTCCGGCTGGTGCCTCTTTGCCATCAACCCTAGAAGACCAAAGCAGTCGCCTTGCTTCATCCCATTTAGGCACCTCCAGCTATTCATCGCCTCCCTTTCTCAAATCTGCTTTGCCACATAGCACAGCCTATCAAAAGCTGGAGTTATTGCCCCCTTCCTCTTTTGTGCCACGATTAAGAAATGGAGAGAAAACGGTGAGTTTTCATGCAGATGACAGTGGTCATATGAAGAGCAATTGACCTCAATTACAGTTTGCTAAAGTCAAAGAACTGGCCACTTTTAAAATGCAGGGCTGTCACAGTGGCCTTCTACAGGCCAAATTAGGTTATCTCCTGCTGTATTTAACCTTTAAAAAGGAACTGGGGAGGGGGTCATACAATAAGTGGCAAGGGGGGAGGTGGTTTGGTGCAGTGAGAGCCAGGATAGTGTAGTGGTTAAGTGCACGGTCTCTAATCTGGGAGAACCAGGTTTGATTCCCCACTCCTCCACTTGCAGCTGCTGGATGACCTTGGGCAAGCCATATAGTTCTGGCACAGCTGTTCTCTCAAGGACAGTTCTGGAAAGAGCTCTCTCAGCCCCACCTGCCTCACAGGGTGTCTGTTGTAGAGAGAGGAAGGGAAAGGAGTTTGTAAGCTGCTCTGAGACTCCAAGTGAAGGGCAGGGTATAAATCCAATCTCCTCTTCTTCTTAACTGGCCCCTCCACATATTGTTTTCCAGACTGAAATCCCGTACCATCTCTCTGTGTTAGTCCTGGCAGGAAAAGAAGACAGACATCTAGCTTTCCTTTCCCTACCAGTGCTAATTGTTGGTCCAGGAAGAGAGGAAGTTTTGGGGAAATGACATGTGGGAGAATGGTTGAATTCTCTGTACCCAGTGCCATGGTTCCAACGCATCCCACCACCACCACCACCCCCATGGAATTTTCTTTTTGTTAAAAAAAAAGTGATCGGCTTGTGGATTTCCAGCATAAAATGTTGTTCATCTTAAAAGCTTATTGGATATTAACATACATAAAATTCCATCCAATGACTTTGCAAGCCTTATAACATGTTTCAATGGAAAACTTTGTTTGGCTGAGTATTTGAATGTTTTTGTTTTCTCTCCTTTCCAGGGTGAGGAGAAGTCTTTGAGTTTTCACCCAAAGTGCTATGCTACAAGCCCTCCAGTAGCAGGCCCCTGGAAAGAAAGAGTGGCAACAGGCCAAAGAGAAGACCTGCTCTTGCCAGCAGACTTTGTCAGAAGCAAGAGCCCTTCCTCCCTTTATGGAAGGGCAGGTAATAGTGCTGCTCATACGTGTGTTGGTGGAAGGAGCAAAACACTTTCTCTTGTCAGCAGGCATTGTGGCTTCTGAATTATGCAGTGATCATCTGTGCTTCAGGAGAGGAGGGAGTCACTTGGTGGAAAGGATGTT
The DNA here is from genome assembly GCA_029375565.1 of Gekko gecko. Lineage (NCBI taxonomy): Eukaryota > Metazoa > Chordata > Lepidosauria > Squamata > Gekkonidae > Gekko > Gekko gecko. The sequence goes on along the minus strand of JAPDNY010000012.1, from coordinate 48,860,650 downwards.
TAGTAGAAGGGGAAGAATATCTTGCATCCTAGCATGGAATTCAGTACAGAATCTGGAAGCTAAGCAGCAGGAATGATGTAATCCTGTGTCTTGGTTTTGGTTGCAGGCCAACAGGAAAATCAGATGGACAATTCCACACGAGAGGCAGAAGTTCGTAAGCAGCTGGAGGCTGAGCTCCGACAGATTGGGCAGAAAATGCAATGCTATTACAGAAATCAGCAGGAACTGAAGTGTGTAGTGACATACCCTTTCCTCATTTGTACTTGCGGCTCTGCCTTAGACATAATAACTATTGGCAGCCATTTTATTGGGCTTCTCTTTGGGCTGCTACACTGATGTGATCCTCCTTCAGCAATGGCATCTTGCCCATCAAACATCAGTTATAACTTGTAGTCAGGTTCCAGGCGCAATGGACATGCAGCAACCACCAGCACTGGTGTGAATGGTCAGAACTGTCACAGCTGCTCCCAATGAGGAGCTGCATGTCAGTAACTCCCATGTCTTCCTCTCCTACAGCCCCACCAAGAGCTGCTGTGATAGGTCATCCTCTCCCTGTAAGCTCTGTGGCTATTGCCTAGGGCTGCAAGGGATTGTTGATTCCATCCTTATTGTGCTTAGATGTACTCAGCTGCTAATCAAAGGAAGAGAGTCTACTGCTATTTACTTCTCCTTGTTTGCTGCAGTTTGGTCAAACAACCTGAAAGAATAAGCACTGCTTAGAATGTAAGGGTGTAATGTCCAACTTTCCCATCCAACCAGGATTATAGAATGTTGCAGTCAGTAATGGACTGGAGCAGGTACTGACTTCTGGCGCTCTTTGTGGGGGCTCTCCCAAGTCCTGAGGGGGGAAATTGGTGGAAACAGTGCAACCTTAGTGCAAGCAGTGCATCAACGCTTGTGGGAAGGGTGGGATATAAATCGAAATAATAAAAATAAATATATGAGTACCAGCACTTAAAAAACAAACAGGCACTGGGCTGGAGGATTAAATTGTTCTGTCAGTACACTCCATTTATCAAAGACATATATAGAATGTAATTAGTAGCACAGAGAGGAAGAAGTAGAGATGAAATGACTTCATTGTTTTCAGATGTTGATGCACCATTTGATGAAGCAGAAAACAGATTGTTGGGGGGAGGGTTATAAACTAAATTTGCTGAGGATGGCCCTGGCCAACTCAGTAATCGGCCATCTTCAGTTCCCATCTGTTAAATGGAAATATTAGTGGCCTGCATCATGATTCTGTTAAGAAAACATCTGTAAAGTACTGAGCACCTTACACTAGTAGTGCAAAGTTGTGTAGGCCTGCATGATTGGGAAGTGATAAAATTAGCCTTCTTGCTTGTCTCATCAGCTGCTACCAGTCCAAAGAGGGAACACTGGGAGGTGTTTTTTCCCCTTTCAGATTATGCCAGAGAAGGCAACGCATTTTGCTCAAGTGGCTAAAAATGAGTACGGGGACTGAGGAGCAAGCATCTGTGCAGCAAGTAAAAGGAGAGTTGGATCAGGTACAAATGCAAGTCCTTCTCAGTATTACTGCATGAAAGTATGCTAGATTTGCCCATTAGTACAATGGCTGACAGTGAAAGGAGACAAGGAAATGAACAGAAAACAAATATGGAATCTTTAAAGATTGACAAAATTCTGCTCCAGCAGTCTTTTGTGACTAGAGCCCACTTCCTTCAGACGGAATGCAGTGGATCCTCATTATGCAGACATACAGGAAGTGATTTAAAAAATAAATGCAAGTTTAAAGGGCCATAAACTTAAGGCAGTACAGGGTGAAATAAAATTAACTTTGTATATTAAAAGGCATACCTAGTGAGAAGACATTCACTGCATCTACTCCGCAAAAGTTGATGCTAGGATATTTAAATCTGTTGCAGGAAAAAAAGCCACAGGAGTTTAATGGCATCCTAAAGACTAACTTGGATGACCTAATGGAAAAGAAAATGTTGGAAGGCATATACCCTATTATGTGACAAACACCCCGGTATTTTTTTCTGCTTCTGGGGTTCACCAGCTTTGATTTTTTTAAATGAAGTGCGTAGCCTTTGGGGCTAATAACAAATGTGTTTTTAATGAAATCTGAGAAGGTGGGGGGCCTTGAGTAGGACATTTTGTGGTCAGGGCTCAGGGGTGTTAACATTCTGTGTAATCCCCTTGCCCTTCCCTTTGCTGTGAAACACCCATACTTTCTTCATTCTGCTTTGGTTGGCATTGGTGTTTTGCTTTAAATCTAGTAATATTCAGTCTCCTGACCTTGCTTGTTTGTTCTGTTGGTCCAAATTACTGCACCGAAGTACGGTGTTCAAGATTATGATTTTGGGCAACAGAACAAGATGGGGCAAATCCAAACTATTTATTTGTGAGCAGGTGGCAACAAGAATTCCCAGTGTGTTAGCATCCTTTGTTGCTGCTTGTAGGAAGGCCTTGTTACCTTGATAATGGTTCCAAAGCTGCTTGGGTATGTGGCGCTAACTCCTGCTATGTCTGAATTAGATATTTTATCATTTTAACTTAAGTGTTCTCTGCAAGAGGTTAAAAGTTATTGCATATAGGCGCAGATTCCCACCTCTCTGTGTCACACAACGGCTAATGGTTTCTGCATTCTGCTTTCTCTGCAGCTGAAAGTGCAGATCCAATCGCTCACAAGCCAACTTGGAGAAGAGCGAGAAGAGATGCAGAACTACAGCACACGCATCCAGGACATTCAAGCTGCTCTTAACAGCTAAATGACTGCTTGTGCAATGGGACAGTTAACCTTTATAGGGTTAGAGAACCTACTAGCTCCATGAACTCTTGCAAGGAGTCATGCCTCTGTAAAAAGGCCGGGCGCTTTGTCTTGTTAAAAAGTCAAGCAGGGCAAGTCACTTGTTTTATTTAAAAATGTTTGCAATTAATGAGTTAATGTCCATAAGTTGTACATTTTGACATACAAAAATACTGTGCTACTGATACAGTTGAAAAATTAAATGGATTCTCCATGTAGGAGAAATTCACAGCATCACCAAGAAACCCGCTCCCACTTATTTAGGATCAATGTGACCTTTTCAACCCTGGCTGCCATGTGACCTAGCTCAGCATAGAACGTTCATCCAGTAGCTTCCTGTTGAACAGACCAGGCAGAACATCCTTGAGTTCAGAACAATACAGCTAGATAGGCTGAGGAATAAGACATTAGAACTCGAAGCCACAGCCACAGTGGGAGCAATTTGTTCCTCCAGTGGTTGGAACAAGGCCGCCACCCTCCCCCACCCCCCTGGTGCCTGTTGTCTATTTTCAGCTGCTTTATAACTGTCCCTGTTCAATTAGATTTGCCTCTTGAGTGATGTACCAATACAAGAGATGTCAACTATGATGACATTCTAGGGTTAAAAGAGGGTGAAGAGGGTGACTTGCTGCATAAGAAAGAAGTCTCTGCCCTACATCAGTCCCACCACCAGAAAGACGGGGGTCAGTAGAAGCATTCATGCCTCAAGCAGGACACACACAGACATATCATAAAGATCTGCTCTTTTCTACAGCAGGCATCTTCATCTCTGTATTGTGGGAGTGGGGCTTAGCTTTCTCTTCCAGATACTCCTTTTATATTAAAAGGAGAAGACTCTTGCATTCTTGTCACACGCATGTGTGTGGGTGGGTGTGCGCTGGCAAGTATACACATAAGGCTTAAGATAAGCATACACAAGAGGTGTTTTTAAAGGGAAGATACAATTTAAAGCTAAATAAACTCAGCACTCCTGGTGTTTATCTCTGTATGCTTGTTTTTTGAATTCAAAACAATTCTCTTAAAAACAAAGCTCTAAATAAAGGAATCCCATCTCTTTCCTTCCCTTTTGGCACCAGTCACCGTGAGCCTCCTTCCAGAAACAGGCATGATGTTAAAGAGTGGAACCCATTCTGAGCATTAATTCTGAGACGCGTCGCTGGCATGATGAAGCTTCAGAACAGAATTCTTGACATCTGATCTTGCATGGGGAAATTTGAATTTCTGAAGAAAGCTACATAAATATTACCAAGTTCAGCAAAGAGTGGGAAAAGTCAAACACATGCAAGAAGAACTGGGATTACTCAGAAGATTCCAAATGTTTTTTTTTAAAAGTCTATCCTATTGCTACTTGAATTCTGCATATATGCAGACACTCTCACTGTTTGCCTCTTCCCTTCCCCCAATCATGGCTACTGACTGTGCTTGCTTTCAACAGCAAAAATTCCCACTAGCTGTGCACAGAGAAATGAAATGAACTGGGTAGTCTTTAATGTTTCAAGCTTAAAGGAGTGTGGGTATCTCCCATACAGAACAGAAACTTTTAAGGCCCAGAAGAGTAAGCTGAAATATTAGGTTCAGGGTGAGCTACACTTATGAGTAAAACAGGCTTCCTAAAAACAAACACAATCAAGTCAAATAAGGAATGTGGACACAGTGTTTGAGGTTTAAAATACAGTGCAAACTTCTGCTTTAAAGGGAGAGTAACAGATTTAACTTTAAAAAAAGATAAGTCTAATGGTACTTGAATGTTTGATAATTCCCTTGTTCTGCTGGCATTGGACATTTTTTTTAACTGACAATGAAACAGGCTTCTATGAAGAGAATTTGGAAAACAAGTTTACCAAATAAAACAATATGGCGCATAAGTCAATCTGCTAGTGTCCCTTTAAAGGAGGAATCTCTCAGCTTCCTCTCCTCCCTCTGACTGCAGAATTTATATTGGCTCAACACAGCCCTCGAGGTTCTGTGCAAAAGCAGGCTGCATAAAGGAGTATAAAGGGAGAAACTATTGTTACTGCAGGCACAGGGAAGAAGAAAAGCCACCCTGGTCAACATTCTTAAAGGCCACGATCCCTGATATGTATGGAGCTCTCATTGGGGTATGCACTTGCGCACCCCCAGTTTAAGAACAAGTGTCCTCACTCAGGTCCTGCTGAGCAATACTCCCACCTTAGAGAAACTTTTCCTTTTTCAAATTGAGTCCCTATTGCATATAAAACCCCTCCTGGCAGTGGAGGCTCTAAAGAGATCCCAGGGCCTCTCCAAAGCGGATTTTCTGGCCAGGTTTCAGGTAGAAAATAAAGTCCTTCGGTGCCTCAAAAATCAAGACGATGGTTGATCCCAGGTTAAACTCTCCTAAATGTTCTCCCTTTCTCATGGGGATGCCCTCTTTGTTGTTGTTGGTTACAAAGCTGAAGTCATTATAGGAGCCTTTGCTGTATCGGGGGCTGTTCGTACGCAGGTCCTGCACAAACAGAAAGTGATGTTACTTAGCATCTTTGTTATTCATGAAGGAAGAAAACTTGTCATTATGCCTGCCTGAAAGCTTAAGGCGGTTACCCATTTTTGTGGTTATCCTTCCCCTCGCCCCCAACTAGTCAATCTGCCAGCTTAGTCTTCTGTGGGCTAAAGAAAAAGGCCAACTTTTGCAGCACTTGCCTGCCTGGAAGCAATAGTGACCACCAGCAACAAGGTAAGTGGCTACTTGCAAACCTAACTCATGGCCAAGAAATATCTACCCAACTGCTCTACTACTAAAATAGTATTCAGTTGTTTTCTTAGCTTTACCCAGGGAAGGAAAAGTGGATACTTGAATTAATCTCAAATGACAGCAACAAGCAAGTGTTTCTACAGGAGCTGTTTATTTTAGAAAAGATAACTGGATACATCACCACTTGCACCCATACTAAGACTTCCACATCTGGATGTGCTAAGGTTCCACATTATTATAAAAAGGCTGTTCCTCTGCTACCCCAGTGCTGTCGTCTACGACTGGCAGCTCCATTCCAGTGTCTGAGGCAAAGGTCCCTCCCAGCCCTATTATCAAAGATCCGTTTACCTGGAGGTTTCAGGGACTGACCTTCAGGCGTATACTGTATTGCAGAACTAAAAAACCTGAGGTTCAGGGGACTTGAGCCTACTTTGGAAACTGACAGAGCATTCGGTAGTTTTGCCTCCTTGGACCTTTTGTTAAAATAACTTTTACTTCTACTCTGAATTTTGAGACAGACGTGACAGTTGCTCCTCCCTCATAACTCTTCCATTGCTTCCTCTACTCACTTGGTCAAAATAGATGCGGATAGACCCCACGTTTTGTGCTCCAACTGCTGTCAAAGAAAAAAAGCCATGTTTCCAGCAACCACTGAGGACAACTCGTTCATTATGGCAGAAGAGTTCCTTGATCCAGCGAGCAACCCCAGGATTCACAGACATCAGGGAGCCTGAGTGAACCAGGAGAGAAGAATGAAAGCCTTCATTTAGTCATCCAACTATTGTAAATATGGGGACACATGATCAGGAATGACCCATAAGACAAAACTCAAGACTCATGGCTGTCAGGATTGCTGCAGTACACGAGCCAGATAGTAGTAAAATGAAAACAAGAGAAGATCCACTTTTGTTACAGCCCCCAGCAGCAACAAGCCAGTTTGGTGTAGTGGTTAAGTGCGCAGACTCTAATCTGGGAGAACCAGGTTTGATTCTCACTCCTCCACTTGCAGCTGCTGGATGACCTTGGGTAAGCCATAGTTCTGTCAGAGCTGTTCTTGAAAAAGCAGTTCTCGAAAGAGCTCTCTCAGCCCCACCTACCTCACAGGGTGTCTATTGTAGGGAGGGGAAGGGAAAGGAATTTGTAAGCCGCTCTGAGACTCAGAGTGAAGGGCGGGGTATAAATCCAATCTCCTTCAAGTTCTTTTTGGGGAGGGATACAATTATTCTATGCTCATTCTAAAGCAAACCAATTTGCCAGGAGCAACAAATACTGGGGCAGTTTGTAGCAAAAGAAGGAGGGGGAGGAAGGATATGATCATTACTTTTCCACATTTTAAAATCCTTTAGGAAGAAGTCTTTGGCAGGGATGCATATAGGGCATCACTCGCAGTGTCTTTTGGCCTAGCCCTCCCTCCATCATGTTCAGAATATGTGAAAGGAATCTGTATAGTTACAGCCTTTCATTGTTCTATGTCTTAAAGGCATTTTTAGCAAGTGCTACAGTGCTTGCCTTTAACAGCCATTTCCCCATTTCCTACCCTTATCTTCCTGAAATTAGGACAAGAAGGGAGCTGGATTATGCCTGCACCAAGCCATGTGGGTTCAAAGCCACCTCCAAATATGAGCAAAGTGTGAAAGGCAAGAGAAGCTCCAGTGAGTCAGACCAGGTGCAGCAGGAGAGGTCTTCACACACACCCCAAGATGTGCATGGTGCCAAACCTTCAAAGGTGCAGCCCAAAGCCCCTCTGGTGGTTTCTAGGATGGCTGAAGACAATAAGGAAGATGCAGGTATGGAGTAGGCATCCTTCCCCAATCCCCCAGTGACCCTACAGGCAAATCATTCTGATTTGACATCAGAAACAATGATGGTCACCATGACATTCATGGCAATTCTAGTTTAGACAACTTCTACCCGAGCCATGCCAGCTGGTACAGCAATCAGATGCAACACTTGTGCCTAAAGCACTGGAATTTGAATACGGCTTCAAAATCTAGCACGTCTGTTTTTCCTTTCCAGGGAAATAAACTGCTTGGGAACTCAGCTCTGAAAAATGTGTTGTCATCAGCACCCCCCTCCCCCAAAAGAGGAACATACAGTTGCCAAACAAGGCAGTAATTGACTTTGTCGCAATAAGGCACAATACAAAGCCAAAACTGGGAGAAGGCAGCAACAGACAGGAGTCAAGCCTGATTTATAAGTGGCACAAGCAGGCAAGAACTCGCCCCTGTGATCTTCCATCTGCACACTGGCATTTAAACTGAGCTGCTATACATACAACATTAGCACACGGGTTGTGCATGTGACAGCAATGCTGATTCTGTGAACTTAGGCAGATCATGAGAGGGAGGGCAGGAAGCGTTGCCTCAGTGCTTAGTTCTTGTGGTCCTTTCTTACATGCTCAGAAAAATGCTGATTGCCACTTTGGGGTCAGGAAGCAATCCTAGAGGGTTTTTGTCATCTTCTGGGTGTGGAACAGCGGTCACTGAAGGTGTGGAGGGGGAAGCATTTGTGAATTTCCTGCATTGTGCAGGGGGTTGGACTAGATCACCCTGGAGATCACTCCTAACTCTATGATTCTATGTCTGGTGTACCAAAGCTGTACTAAAGTTGCATGAGAAGCAACTGAGACCCAGTGTATATGAGTTGCTGGGTGTGTGATAAGCTGACAGCATCACTTCTAAATGTGGTATTGCAGACCTCAGGAAGAGGGGTAGAGACTTCAGATGTTTTGGGGTCATTCAGACATTTCAAGAAAGCTTCTTTGCATAACACAACAATAAATCTGTCTCCAAGATCCATACTGCTGGAGAAGCATTAGAGTTCTCCAAGCAATTCAACACCTGGGATAGCCAAGTGATAAAGCATGCGTCTCTAGAACACTATTTTTCATAGTCCCCCAAAAGACTCTCTCAATGACATACTGGCTGTGTGTCTCCCACCTCTAAAACGAAACCTACCTGGGAAGTGACGCCGATGAGACACTGTCCAGTCAGTGGGCGAATGGAAACAGTGGTAATCGCCAGGTGCCAGGTAAATCACACAGTGATAGAGTTCATTGTTTTCTTGTGTGACCAGCTGCTTTTGGAAGGAGTCAGGGCAGGAGGCTGGAAGATAGCAAGAAAAAATTGCTTTCAAGGATTTCAACACAACATCCAGAACAGAGGATTAGCAGCACAGACCTCCAACTAAGCTTGGTGCTGGTAGTGGGGATGCTCTAAATGGCATAAGCCTGTATTTTAAAAACACAAAGATTGATTCTCTAATGTCACATCAGTATAATAGCTGCAAAAATGTGAACTAAAGCAAAAAAAGAGAATTCGTTTTTTGAATGTCTCCAATGTCAAGAATTTACACCATTCACAAAATGGCTCCCATTTAAAGACAGACAATGGGGGCGTGGCTTCAACTGTCATGAAGATATTGTCCTGCTCCAAAGTTGGCTTAAAGTGTTCACTAAATAGATGTCTTTCATATTTTATAACAAATAAATTACTTTTAAACCATGAAAAATCAAATATACTTGTCTTTTCCAAAACTTGGAAAGCATTCAAATGGACAATCGGAGGCAAACAAATTGAACAAGTTAAAAAATTTAGATACTTAGGTCTGCACTTCCAGTATAATGCATCTTGGTCTGTGCAGTGTAATTCAGCAATAAATATGGCCAGCATAAATGCTTCTGCCATTTCCCAATTCTTCTAAACCAGAGGCAATCAATTCATACCAGTTGCGTTAAAATTCTTAAAGGCCAAAATAATCCCCCGACTCATGTATGGTATTCCAATATAGATAAGGGCACTTAATGGCACAATAGAATGGATTCAATCTAAATTTCTTCAAAAGATCATGGGAATGCCGTGCTGTGTACCTTATGCACCCTTGTGTTTAGAAATTTGGTTAAATTTTGTGGAATCTGTTGCATGGCTAATGACAATAAAATATTGGCTGCATTTACATTACAGTGTAGACCAAGGGAGCCTCATACAACAAATGCTCACAGAGTCAAACGTGTCTAATTGGCTACCACACATAGAGAACAAAATAACTGCCATGGTCATCCCATTGGACTCACTGCTTATGCTCCCTTTTATGGGTGCTTTTCAGATTATTAAACGCCCCATACCTATCAGATATACAAGCACCACAACAGCACAGAGCCTTCGCACTAGCAAGATTCAATGCACTACCATCAACCATCTTGCATGGGAGATATAATAATATAGCACATACGTGTAGACTTTGCCATTGTAACTCTGGATGCAATGAGACAGTTTCACATATCTGTTTGCACTGCCAATTTTATGTTGATATACGTTTTAGATATTTAAACCCTATTTTAGCCAACATGATGGACCTTCCTGATGTTTTAAAAGTGCACCATCTTCTAAATGACTCCGCTACTGAAATATCAGTGAAGGTAGCCATGTTTTTACAATCAGCAATAAAGCTACATCAAGAAAAGCTATCAAAATGAGCAACACTTTGTAACAAATTGTTTTATGTAACATTATGCAATACTATGTAGTTTGCAAAATACTTGGTTTTATATGTATGGTTTTATATGTGTATTTTCTTATAGTAATCCTCTTTTAAGGTATTTTTTATGCCAATAAAGGCTAACTGACTGACTGACTGTCATGAAGATAGAAGCCTAAAGCCTGAGCTCCCAACCCCATCCCAGACTCTAACAATTTATTTGAATAACAGGAGACTCAAGGACAACAGCTAAGGTCATGGGAAGCAAAGGAGATCCAAGAATCACAAGCTCCACAGTAAGATCCCATTCTGTCAAATCATACACAAAGGAAACCTGACGCAGGAAGGAAATCAGATTTTAAAATGGCCACTGAGGATTTCGCTGCCTCACAGGACACAGCTCCCATTACAAAAAAAGATCTAATAGAAGCCTTACACTCTGTGAAGACCAAGATCTTAGAGGAGATGTCTCTTCTCTTAAAACCCATCACAGACCAGATAAATGAACTAAGAAGTGGCTTAGAGCAAACTACACAGCTAGCTGATAAGATGACAGAAATGGGACTAATGGCATAAGAGGAAATCAGAACCCCTCAACAATGTGAAGCCTGGCTAACAAGCAAAGTGATGCTACCAGAAAACAAACTTAAAAGTGGACATTTAAAATTTCAGGGGAATACCAGAGAAGGAGGAAGGCAATACAGAACTCTCTCTTTTTGGCTTCCTGGCTGGCTTTGATGGTGAACCTACCGGGTAGCATAGCCCTGGTTATCAATCAAGCTTACAGAAATGGCTCAATGAACAACCCACATTTTAAAGGACCGAGGAAAATAACAGCCAAATTCTCGAATGCCTTGACTCAAAAGAAGATATTACATTTATCCAGGTGTCAGGGCTTCCTCCTACATTGAAATCAAACAGTTCTCATCTTTCCAGAGCTATCATCATCAGCATTAAATAAATGGAGAAGCCTTAAACCCATTGCAACTAGGCTTGCTAACGCATGCATTCGTTACAGATGATCTGCTACAAATAGTGTCATCGTTAATCACCAAGGGAAGATTTATGTAGCTACAGATCTAGACAGTGGGCAAAGTTTCCTCCAAACTTTAAATATAGAGACTCCAGCAGACCCTCCAAAGATTTCTCCAAAGGAAGAAAACAAATAGAGCAAGATACCAACAAGGCAGTCTCAATAACGTTAAAACTAGTGTTCATACTGATGTACTTTCTCCTTATTTTTTCTTAGTTATATGATACGTAATTTGAACAAGGGATAAAGATTGTGTCCTTGAAGAAGTCATGATTTGGGCAACCAGAAAATTTAAAATTTATTTGGAGTTGGGGAGGGGGGACTACATTTCATGTAAGGTAGTGTACTGATGGGATCCCAGAATTGAGGCAGTGCTTTTACTGCTCTGGATAGAGCCGGAGCCTCTGTGGATTATGGGCTTAAGAAGGTTTTTTTGTTTTGGGTTTTTATGTTTGTTTTTTAATGACCAATATAGGCTATTAGAAGCTGCAGCTGAGCAGGGAGAGGGAAGCGGGGGAGGGTTTCAAACATTTTGAATACTAGTTCTGCATTTGGTCAGTTAACTTCCATAGAGATCGGTTTGAAATTTTTGACATCTCTGCAACTTTGGTATAAAGCTAGAGGCTTGTTAAGACTTTCTTGTTAGGCTACATGTTAATCATTTCACAGGGGAAGAATATAACAAAAAGGTTCTTCCACCTTGACTATAACTTTGTTTCTGGTAAAAGGGTAATGGCTTCAGAGAGGTGGGGGAGAAGGGGGGAAACATTCTGTCTCTTTGGGTTACTTATTAGCACGGTCTCAAAGTTTCCACTATGTCCATGAAAGATCGCGTAAGCCTAGAAATGAGTTATTACAATACATTCCACTTGAGAGGTGAATGTCACTTCATCTATCTGTTTGTGGGTTAAAAAATGGAAAGCAAGCTACTTTTATCCATTGAGGCTAAGAAACAAGGAGCAAAATGGTGAACTAGCCAATTCATTCTCTCTAGTCATGAAATTTAAAAGGGATAAAGAAAAGAAATATATAACACAATATTCATTCAAGGAAATTCAAATCTATGGGAAACAATTCCTAGGGGACTGACTTTAAAGTACTTTCCCTTAATGTTAGGGGGTTAAATAACAAAATCAACATGAAAAGTGTATCCACAAACTTAAATTGAAGCCCGATAATGTCTTCTTGCAAGAGACACGTATTAGTGCTTATATACAACCATTAATACAATCATAGTTGTTTCTGAAGCAATTTCAGGCACCTGGCTCATCTAAGGCATGAAAGGGTGGCCATTTTACTTTCTAAAAATCTCAGATTCACTCTTTCAGCTACTAAGGCAAATCCATTGGGGAGGTACCTCTTTGTTAAAGGTAAATTAAAGGAACAAACGGTAACCTTGGGATCCATATATGCACCAAATGCATCCCAAATTGTCTTTTTAAAGGAGACTTTTTAAACCCTCAGATTTCCAGAATGGTGAGGTAATATTAGGTGAGGATTTTAACTTCACTGCTGACCCTAGCTTGGACAGATCTTGCCACAACAAAAAATGAATAAACACCCATTCCAAAAAAATGGAACTAGTTAATTTATTTAATGAATTCCAGCTGTACGATGTATGATGACATCTTCACCTATCTGTCAAGGATTTCACTTACTACTCACCACGGCATGATGTTCACACCAGGATCGACAAACTCCTAGTGACATCTGTTCCCTAGCAAGAGGTAAAATCTGCCAATATTGGCTACAAACTATGGTCAGACCATGCCTGGTTGGACTGCCTAATCTCCATAACCGGTACTGTCAGGCCTAAAACATGGTCACTGAACAAAACTCTTTTAAACAACTTCTCTTTGAAAGAGGAAATTGAAACCCACATTAAGGAATATGAGGAGGAGGAGGAGGAGGAGGACACTTAGGAATTTGTCTTTCCTCCCTTTTATTCATTATGGAGGAAAGACAAATTGGAAAGGCTCCATAGACATCTCTAATAAAAGAGGCCTTGTGGATAAAATTGAGCTTGAAGGTAAACAGAATAATAAACTGTATTGGTTTAGATATCTTCAATTAAAAAACCTAGCTGAACGTTTAAACTTATCCCAACTTATTCCTCAACCCTTTACTGCTCTAGCGCAAATACTGAAACAGGGTACTCCTTCCATAACTTATACAATTTTGATCTCCTCAGATAGTGTTCAACAGACATTGTATCAAAAAAAGTGGCAAAGGAGTTGGAAATATCTGAAGATCAATGGTCCTGAATCTGGTCAGCTTATATCTTTAATAACTCAAAAATAAAAGGCTTCAGACCTTTAAAATTCCATCTCATGAATATTTAACCCCTCTTAAATTGTCTCATATGTCTTCTAAGTGTGCTCCATTGTGCTGGAAAATGTGTAGAGAAGTGGGTTTGTTTGAGTATTGTCGGTGAAAGTGCAAGGTTATAATGGCATTCCGGGAACAGATTTTAAATTGGATTTATATTATGACTGGTTTTAATATACCTATGGAACCAGAACTCTTATTTCTAAACTAGATATACCAATATTTACTAAAGAATTAATAGCCACATTATTGATTGCACCAGAAACAGCTATGGCTGCTAAATGGAGAGACAAGGCAGAACCTTTCATAAATACATGGCATAACAAGATATGGAATCTCTATATAATGGGGGGAAATCACTGATCAAATAACTCAAAGTGATATACATTCCAATTTGTAGTAAAGTGGTTTCCTGTATTAGAATATTTGGCTTCTCACAACATAGTTCCTAAAAAATTGGTTCATATGAACTTGCTTAATATCTGACATTTAAAAGGTTGTTCGGTAGTTGGTTGATTTAAATTCAGTGTTATGATTCACTTTTCTAATGCAACATAATTGAGAAGTATTTTTGTATGACATTCTATGCATCTTATATGTTCAGTATCTTATCACAAAGTTGTACAATACTGATGTGTTCCTGTTTTGTATATATATTGTAATAAACCCAATTTTAAAAAGGCAGGCAACAATGCATCAGCACAGAACTCCAATTGAGAAATTGAGCCCTGTCTACAGTGCGGTGGCTCAAGTGGTTAAGACGCTGAACTGCAGGCTTTGGAAGGTCAGTAGTTCAGCAGTTCAAGACCCAGGTGCCGCAAGACGGAGTGAGCTCCCATCTCTAGTTCCAGCTCCTGCCAACCTAGCAGTTCGAAAGCAAGAAATTGCAAGTAGATAAATAGGTACCACTTCGGTGGGAAGGTAACAGCGTTCCATGTGCCTTGGTGTTTAGTCATGCCGGCCACATGACCACGGAAACGTCTTCGGACAGCGCTGGCTCTTCGGCTTTGAAACGGAGATGAGCACCGCAACCTTAGAGTCGGATTCGACTGGCTTTCGAGCAAGGGAACCTTTACCTTTACCTTACAATTTTAGCAGGAGTCTGGCCCTTCTCAAAGGCACACTGTGACAGCTGCAAAATGCAAAGTGTACCGCACTGTATGGGCCAATAATCCAGACATGTGCAACTGTTAGACGCGTAGTACTTAATTCAGTAAAACATTAGTATCGACCAATGGGTAAATCCCACCTTGGGAAGTGTAAAGACTGAGAAGCAGCGATCAAAGTCTACAGTGCTATGCACCTGAGAGTAAGTTGCATTATGAGTAATGGGACTTCTCATTAAATATTCACAGGACAGGGCTGTAAATTTCTTAGGATACAAGGGATCACCCTAATTTAAAAAATAGACAGGAGCTGTACAGACAGTGTGGCCTCTGCAATCCTGGTTTATAAAACAGCCTTCTGCATTTCACACTATTAAAAACAAAAAAAAGTCCTACATCGTTTTAGGAGGCTGTGTCAAGTATACTGCCCACACGCAGGTGCAAAACCACACACAAAGACACACACGTTAATGGCCTTGACTTTCAGTTTCCATGGAGATGGTACACATTGTTTGGTGATTGTCTGGTCCCTGCCCAAGGCTGTGTGACCTCATCACCACAAAACATTATCCCACACACAGAGGTACAGCGTGCTGGTCATAGTTCTTACATTCTCAAAGATTTGAAGATAGGGATTGGTGGAGAGCCAGTCAGTTCCCATTATTCACAGTGAACCCTAATGAAGCATTATAGAAAGAAATTTAAGAGAATTATGATCAAGTTCTATGGCCAGAAAGGAGGATGAGAAAGAAGAAATTCTGGAGTTGAAGAGGAAGGGTACACTATTCTGTATGCCAAGGCACTGTACAACACAGCTAACCAAACAAGACCGTTGCATTTATTTAGACATTTACCTGGCTTGATGTCAGCATCTTCGGTATTGGCATGTGGGCCCAGAAATGACTCCAGGGAGTAAGTAATGCCTTTCACTTGCTCAACCTCACAGTTCTTCACTTGTCCAAAACTGAGAATCTTGCCATCAGATGGACTGATCTACAGAGAACAAACAAAAATCCTCATGGTGCTATTTTTCACAGCAGGAAAACAACCTCCTGGTTATTCAGCCCACCTTTTCTACTCCGTCCCAGTGCCATGCATAAACTTTTGTATAATCTTTTGGGCAGGAGAGGATACAAACCCAAGATCCAGCAAAGCCCCTTTATTAATTCTAACTGGAGGTCGGAGCTCACATGTCAATTTCTTGTCCTTTCCCAAAACATTCCCCTCCTAAGAAATAAATGAGCTACAGCAAAATAGAGTAGTTTAAGAGGAGTCATGCCCTAATTTAGAAGAAGAGATTGGATTTATACCCTGCCCTTCACTGCCCAAAGGCGTCTCAGAGCGGCTTACAAACTCTTTTCCCTTCCCCTCCCCACAACAGACATCCTGTGAGGTAGGTGGGGCTGAGAGAGCTCTGACAGAAACTGTCCTTGAGAGAACAGCTGTGCCAGAGCTTGTGACTGACCCAAGGTCACATCAGCAGGTGCAAGTGGAGGAGTGGGGAATCAAACCCGGAGTCCACGCACTTAACCACTACACCAAACTGGCAGGAGGAGATAGTGGCTTCTTATGTCAGTCCATTTGCCAGTTCCTCTTTTGGCATCCATCACTTGTTCTCTCTCTCTGAATCTCATCCCCACTGTGGACTCTCCCTGCTGCTTTCCTTCTCCCCCTCTGAAATCACCCAGATCCTCTATGATCTTTTCCTCTCTCCAGCTATTTGCCTGTAATGTATCAAGAGGGTTTGATGTAAGATATCAAGAGAGTTGCAACCACGTGTGCCTGGCGATGCAGTCAAACAGACCTACAGACCTTCGGCCCTAGAACAATAGACACCGCGGATCCTAGGCGCGGAACAATGGGAGCACCAGGATCCTGCAGGGAAACTATAATAGTTTCCAGGGCCATGTAAACCGAACCTATCATGTGTGTTGGGGGTGTGTGCTGATACGAATATAAGCCGGGGACCGGCTATCTTTATCTTTGTTCAGATGTAACTAAATAAACTTGAGCTGATTTCACTATGCTGAGTCTCTGACGTCAGTACTTTTCACTGGCAATGAAGGTGGGATCCCGATGAGCGAGCCTGACTCCGACGAAGAACTGAGCTCCGCACTGCACACCGACCACCCAGATGACACGCCCCACACTGCTGACTCCAGGTCCAGCACCACACCGCGCACTGAGTCTCCAGTCACTGTGCCCTGCACCACTCCAGACAGCACCCAGCCGCGTGCTTCCATCAGAGTCATCATGGCTGCAGCTCCGGGAAACCTCCCTGAATTCAATACCGCACACCCCGAGCACTGGAAAGCCTGGATCAAGAGACTGGAATACTATATCAAGTTCCATGACATCACTGAGGAGGGTAAGAAGAAATCCCTGTTGCTCAGCTCCTGTGGGACTGAGGCACTCAGGCTGCTGAAAGACCTGATAGCCCAAAAATCCCCGAAAGAGGCCAGCTACGCCGAAATTGAGAAGGCGCTCACAGACCACTTCGTGCCAAAACCTACAAAAATAGCCGAGCGCATCGGTTTCTTTGCGTGCCTCCAGGACTCCACCAAAACCGCAACCGAGTTCCTAGCGGGCCTCCGCCGCATGGCCACCAGATGTCAGTTCCCCAGCCTAAGCAACACGCTGATGAACCAGTTCGTCGTGGGCCTCCAGGAACCCAAGCTACGCCAGAAGCTCGTGAGCCACGATTATCTGACCCTGGACAAGGCATTGAAGGAAGCCACACCATACAAGAAATTGCACCTAGAGCGCCGCAGCCACACGTGAACCTAACAAGTACATCTCCAGCCTCAGACGCATCGGATGAGGAGGAGGTCTTATAGGTACGTCAACTGGCTCAGCAGAATCCGCGATCAATGGCATCAGCACCATCGCATCCTGAGAAGCAAATCACCTCAGCCGCTTGTGCCAGCTGCAGGGATACACAAGAGCAAAGGACTTGCCAGAGCCGAGAAGCCATCTGCCGTTCCTGCGGGAAGCAAGGCCACATCGCCAGGGCCTGTTGATCCAAAGGACACCAGGGCCGTGCCACCACCCAGCAAGAAACAGCCGAACTCCACAGCATCTCAGTACATTGCAACCAGGTACATTTTTTGCCCTGGAGGTCCACCAATAAGATTAAAGTGACTGTGTTAATAGAGGGTGCCCTTGCATGATGGAAGTAGATTCAGGGTCCTCTGATAATCTTTGAGGAGACCTTACACACGCTCTGCCCTAACGGGGGACCCCCACTGGTAGACACCGGCCTCGTGCTATGGGATTTCCAAAAGAACCCGGTAGCCATTAAAGGAGTGGGCCAGTTCCACGTAAAATAGAAAAAATTCGAAGGTCCACTGGAACTGGTCGTGGTCAAGGGCCATCTCACCAGCTTACTGGGGCTAGCCTGGTTCGATGCTTTAGGTCTAGCCATCACCAGGATACATGTGGTGCAGTCGGGGAACTTCAGTAAAGTGTGCAATGAGTTCCCGGCAGTTTTTGATGGATCGCTTGGCCGCTACATGGGTCCTCCAGTGGCCCTGACCCTCAATCCTGCAGTTCGCCCACTCCATCTGAAAGCCCGGTGGCCCCCATTCGCACTTCAGCCCAAAATCAAGGCTGAACTCGACCGCCTGGTCAGCCAGGGGGTACTGGAGCCAGTACCCCACGCCAAGTGGGAGACCCCGATAGTAACCCCAGTCAAGCCCAACAGGGACCTCAGGATTTGTGCAGACTACAAGTGCACAATCAATAAGGCCCTCCAAGACCACGCATATCCCATTCCTGTGGTGAGCCACATCTTAGCGTCCCTGACAGGGGCCAAAATTTTCGGTAAACTGGACTTGGCACAGGCCTACCAGCAACTGCCAATAGACGACGCTATACCAGTAGCCCAGACAATCATAACGCACAGGGGGGCGTTTAAGGTCAAGCATCTCCAGTTCGGGGACAGTGTAGCTCTGGGGATTTTCCAGAATTTAATGGACTGTTTGCTTAAAGGGATCCCTGGAGTACAACCCCTTTTTGACGACGTTCTGATTGTGGAGGTGTCTCCCAAAGCCTTCTCCGACCGTCTGCAAGCCATCCTGCAGTGCTTCAATGAGGCCAGGCTTAAAGTAAAGAAGGAAAACTGTCTTCTTGGTGTCCCCAGCGTCGAGTTCCTGGGATTCAAAGTTGACGCCCGCGGCATCCACCCCATGCCGGTCAAGATCACAGCCATCGTCAACGCACTGACCCCCTTCTCCAAACCTGAGCTGCAGGCTTTCCTCAGCCTGCTGAATTTTTATCACACATTCTTCCCACACAAGGCAGCCATGGCCGAGCCCCTGCACTGTCTCTTGGACAAACGTGCACATTGGAAGTGGGGGCCACTGCAAGCCACAGCTTTCCAGGCTGTAAAGGACCTCCTAACCTCCAATGTTGTCCTGGCCCATTTTGATGAATCCCTCCCCAAAGTGCTCACATGCGATGCATCAACCTACGGAGTGGGGGCAGTCCTGGGTCATAGGCTAGCCAATGACAGTAAGGTCCCGGTAGCCTATTACTCACACACCTTGTCTTCAGCAGAGCAGAACTACGCTCAATTCGACAAGGAGGTGCTGGCGATCATGGCGGGGGTGCGGAAGTTCCACAACTACCTGTATGGCCGCCCTTTCACTATTTTCACGGACCACAAGCTGCTGCTGGGTCTATTGGCCCTGGACTGCCAGATGCCCCAGATGTTGTATCCACAGATGCTGCAGTGGTCTATCTTTCTCGCAGGTTATGAGTACACCCTGCAACACCGGCCTGACAAGGTGATGGGACACGCTGATGCCCTCAGCCGCCTTCTGCTACCCGTCTGTGGCTCGAACCCGGCTCCTGCACACCAGATCTTGTTGCTGGAAGACCTCCCCGATCACCCGGTACAGGTGCCAGACGTCGCCAAACACACCAGTAAGGACCACGTCCTCTGCCATGTTCGGGACTGGGTGGGGAGGGGCTGGCCCACAGGGAGTGTGGGCACAGAGTTTACAGTGTTCTCGTCCTGCCTGGATGAACTGTCCACTCACAAAGGCTGTATCTTGTGGGGTAGCCAAGTAGTCATCCCTAGCCCCCTACGTAAATGCATACTCGCTGCACTGCACGAGACTCACCCGGGAATCAGGCGCATTAAAGCCTTAGTGCACAGCTATGTCTGGTGGCCTGGCATGGACGGAGAGATAGAGGACCTGGTTAAACACTGCCAGACATGCCAGGAAACACAGCTGGCCCCTCCCGGGGCTCCGGTAAGACAATGGGAATCCACACACAAACCATGGGCCTGCCTCCACCTAGACTTTGTGGGCCCGTTCCAGGGACAGACATTTTTCATTCTCGTGGATTCCTACTCTAAGTGGCTAGAGGTGGTCCCTGTCTCCTCTACGTCATTGAGAGCAGCGATCAAAGCCATGTGGAAGATATTTAGCACCCATGGCATCCCCGACACCCTGGTTTCAGATAACGGAGCTGCATTTACATCAGCAGAATTCCTGGACTTTATGCAGTACTATGGGATTCGGCACATCCACTCCCTTCCACCCAGCAATCAACGGACAGGCGGAACGGATGGTACACACAACCAAGGAAGCACTGCACCAAATCGTCCAAGGGGACTGGGACTACAGGTTAGGTGCCTTCTTGTTCGGCCAACGAACGACCCCACACACATCCACAGGATGCTGCCCCGCAGAACTCTTAATGGGCCGGCGCCTAACAACCAGACTGGACCAGCTTCACTCGGACAGGGTACCCAACCACAACCCGGGCACAGTAACCCAGGAGGCACTCCGGGGGTTCTTTTTCGAGGGCCCAGTATATGCCCGTAACTACACACGTGGCAAACCCTGGATCCCGGCCTGAGTGGTGAGAATGACAGGACCTCTCTCATACGAGGTCTCGACGGAAGATGGCCAGCTCCTCTGGAGGCATGCAGACCAACTATGCTGTCACCTACTCCCCCTAGATGACCCAGAGGTATGGGATGCTGAGAACAGCGATGAGCTGGAATGGGAGGAACCGGCGTCAGGACCAGCAGAGTCTGGCATGGCCACAACTCCTGCCCCAAGTTCCATGCCAGAGCCCAACAGCAAAATTGCCCTGGGACTTAACTGGCAGCTGTCACCGAGCTGCAACCCAGGCCAAGCACACCTACCAGCACCCCGACAGAGCCACACTGCTCCACAAGAGAACGATGGCGCCCGGAGTACTTGCCGGACTATATCTGTTAGTACTTCGGAAGTAATGGGGGAGGGGTGTAATGTATCAAGAGGGTTGCAATCACGTGTGCCTGGCCATGCAGTCAAATGGACCTACAGACCTTCAGTCCTAGAACAGTAGACACTGCGGATCCTAGGCGCAGACCAAAGGGAGCACCAGGATCCTGCAGGGAACCTATAGTTTCCGGGGCCATGTAAATAGAACCTATCACGGGTGTTGGGGGTGTGTGCTGATATAAATATAAGCCAGGTGTGGACCGGCTATCTTTATCTTCGTTCAGATGTAACTAAATAAACTTGAGCTGATTTCACTTTGCTGAGTCTCCGACCTCAGTACTTTTCATTGCCTTTAACCAGCTCCTGGCTTCTCAGCCTTCAAAGTAGATTCTGTACCTCTCTAGTCCCTTTATCTTGTTGCAGTTGTATATTACCTTCCAGGTTTCTCTTAACCTCAACTTTGTACTGACTCACCTTCTGACAACACCTGGCTCCTAGATTATTATAATACTACCACGATAATCCCTTGGACCCAGATGCCTGACCTCACTGTGTTGGTGTTCCCCACAGATCTGTCCTTGGTCCTCTCCTACTCTCTTGACCCAGTGTCCTTGGGTAACCCCATCCAGTAGCTCCATGCCACCTATATAATGACACCCAGTGCTACCTCTCCATCCCTGTATTTTCTTCTCCTCCATCCAATTCCACATCTCCAGTTAACTGTCTGATATTTCTGCCTGGAAGTCTCAAACTCAGTAAATCCAAGATGGAATTTCTCATCTTTCCTCCCATTACTTACTCTCTTCATGGATGCTCCAGGTTCATTGACAACATCCAACACAATGTAGAACAAGAATGGACCCTTGACTTTAGCTTTGATCCTTCTCTCTCTTTTGCTTCACATATTCAGTCTGCTGCCAAGTCATATGGCTCCTCCCTTTATAACACAACAAAACTGTCACAAAATTACAGTTCTTCCTTTCTACCAAATGAATGAAAAATCTGCTCTGGTCATCCCTCTCCTTAACTACTGCAGTCTCCTTCCTCCTGGTCTTACACTGATGCACCCCAGCCCCTACATTTCACTCTGCTATCAAAATCATTTACTGCTCTCATCTTCAGAACCATCCTTGGCCTTGCCCGCCCTTACCTGTAGGCTCACATACATCCCTGCCTATGATCTTTACTCCTACAGCTCCACCACCCCTCTCCTATCTAAAGGTCTCATGCTCCGTCAAACAGTTCTGCTCTTTCTTCCTTGCTGCCCCCTTGTTCCAGGAACGGGCTCCCAAAACACCTGCATGATGCCACCTCCCTCACTTCCTTCAAGCTTCTCTTTCAAACACAGTTTCATCTACTGAAACGAAACCTTAGAATGTGTAACTAGATTGCATGCCTAGTTGTATCTGGTCCATCTTCACTGTTCGCTTCTCCTGTTGTTGCCTTCCTCATCTTAAAATTTCTATTTTAAACTCTTTGGGATAGGGACAGTATCTTCTTGTACTTCGTGAAGGAGGATGCACAACATCAGCAACAAAAATCAGCACAAAGAGTAGGAAATCCGCAGCACCATTCTTGTCAGGCCTGCTTCTGCCAATCAACAAACAACATGATTATTCCATGCAACTTACCACGCTATGGATACCACAAATAGGCCGTGCCTGTGGCTTCAGCTTCCGTCGGAAGAATTCACTAAGGTTTCGGTAGTGATGAAGATCTTCCACAGCTGCCTCCTTCATGTTGACACCAAATGTCCAGATGTAGAGGCTGAGGACAGGTTTCCGGAGCCAGTTGGGCAGTTCTACACTGTTCAAGCGTCCCCAGGCTCGTGAGAGTAGTCGTGTTGGCACAGATTTGTATAGGGAAACCTAGAGAGGGGGGAGGGAGGGAAAATGGGAGCTATTGCACAACATCTGCCACCTCCCTACCAATATGAAAACTGAACTATATTCATTAATGGCTTTCAAATGCAAGAGATCAAAGACAGCAGTACTTATTTTTTTTAATTGTCCCGCCTCACCCCATGTCTCCCTCCACTGATATGCAGTGGTGGGAAAGCTGGATAGAAAAGCATTCAAATTACTGCTAATTATAACATGAGGTATTTGATTGAGCTGACAGCCCCTGCTCTTTTGCTGTAATAATAAAGCTTCTTAAGGACTCATTTCTCTACTCATTGTATGAAAACCATTCCCACACAGGAAAGCAGTGAGTAGAAATGCCATACTACAGGACAAAGCTTACGCTCCCTGCTGACATTTCAGCATTTAGTGATGGGCTCGCCTTTCTGTGGAACAAAATATTCTTGCTTGGAACGATTAGCAAGTACAGTTTAGCAAAGGAAATTAATCTACAACGTGGGAAAACATGCAGAACAGAATATCTTGTTTGTTACAGTTAGAGAATGTGTCCCCCCCCCGTGCAGAGCCCTGGAAGCTATGGCTAAGATTGTTGGCAGACTATTTAAAAATAAAATGTAAATAAATAAAGCTGGTGCATTTCAGTTTTCATAACAGCAGATCACAATACTCAAATGTGTAGAAGCCAACAAGATAGGCACAGGTGATGACCAGCCTACTGCCTAATCAGAAAGAAGCCTTTTCTGCTCCAGGTATCGCAACCTGTGCTAATGGATGCACATAAATTATACCTATTATATTGAAGAGTACTGCGATTGGAAGACTGGTCCTATCCCTGATTGAACAGTTCTGCCTCACTTATTGCTAAACTCAAGGAATTTGCAGCAGCACCCCCAATGGTTGAGGCTCCAAAGAGTCCACTTGCACATTTGCCAAAAGTTAGTGCTGAAATGCTGTACACAGGAATTAGACTCTTAAATGTATTTCCAACCAAAGCATTTTACATTAACTGCTGGCCTCAGTCAGTTGTCACTACAACTGAAAAAATGGCAAGGAAAATGTCATTCTGTATTCTAGAGGGTTATGCTACAGCAGAAGAAACACTAAGATGAAGCAGGATAAAATGTAGGTCAGAACAGGGTGGGAACAAGTTAAAGAATTGTGGGATAATCTGTAGTCAGCAAGGCCTGATGAAACTGCTGTAGCTAATTTCTTTAAATCCCCTGGGGTTAATCCTCGAGCCTTGACATTCCTCTTCAGGGGCACAGAACATAAAAGAAGTCTCCAGGAAAAAAATAAGGAAAACTTTGAAACAGCAAATCACTGAAACAAATCATAAAACTGTTTCTAAGCCTTTAGCAAAAAGCCAGGCTTCACAAGTCAGGAAGGGTTTACCAAGAACAAATACTGGAAAGCCAGCTTTATCCCCTTTGACAAGGATCTTGTGTCTATTAGATCCATTCCAAATTCACAACATGATCCCAACTTCAGTCCCTTCCTGCAGAGTTCTACAGCTCATGCACACAAGCAAGTCAGAGGGGCACCCACAGGACTGAGCAGTTCCTTTTAAAAAGTGCTCTGGAAATGGGAGGGAGGAGAAGATCAGCACCCTTTTGTAGGCAATGCCACAACTGGTCCTGCATCTGGAGGTTTTCCCAACACTTTCCTCAAAAAGGTGGATTAATATATGCTGAGGGTGCACAACTGGGAACCACTTTGGAAGATGACTAAAATTCACACAATCAGGTTTGCAAACAGCCAAATGCCTGAGTGAAATCAGAATCTCTTCCAGGAAACCAAGAGGAGGAACTTTACTAACCTGAATGAGAGCTGGTTCTTTTTCACATCAGTGACTGAAATGTCATAAGGACTAGTAAAAATGTTATGGACTATTAACTTCTTTGGATTTATTTTCAAGACTGTGATAAAACTGTATCAACTACAAATACATGCAAAGTATTACCTACAGGAAAGGTTTCTTACTTGTAACTAAAGCTACAAAATGTCTTGTGGCACCTCGAAAACTAACAAATTTACTGTGATAGATGTTTTCTGAATCAGAGCCTATTTTGTCAGATGCATGGAATGTTACATTACCTGGCAGAAGTATAAACACAAGGGTGCAATCAGAAGGCTAGGTGGGTTGTTTCAAAAAAGAGGCCAGAAGGCCCAACACTCCAAGCCACAAGTGTGTTGTTATATGACACTGCAGAACACCAACAGAAACAAGGTCTAATAGCAAGACTGCAAGGCAATCAGAATGGCAAGATGAAGTGGCAAGTAAGATTAAAAGTGTAGAATTAGTTTCCCTACAGAGCTAGTCATCCCTAGTCTTTACTAAGCTGAAGCCACATACTGTCAAATCAGTAGCTTCATGTTGAAACTGCCCTTGGAAACTTTTTTTTTCTGAAATATATAAGCCTTTACATTCGCTGTTGAATGTCCAGAAAAAGTTTGAATGCTTCCATTTTTACTGTATGATGTGTGTTCGTTTGTCTTCTTTCACAGTCCTATTTGGCCAATGTAAATGGGAGAACAGCACTGCCAGTGCATGGAAACATCCATCACATCAGAGGATGTGCAGGTGAATGAGCCACTGATGGCATTAGCTGATCTTCTTAGACTCCTGTATGGTATCATTCAAATATTTAGCGTCAAAATTGGCACTGGGGCTTGTTTTCCATAGTCTGGGTTTGTATCCTCAATGCGCAGTCTGTTGCTGATGAGTAGCTGCTTTACATTTGGAGACTGTTTGCTAGCAAAGACAGAGCAACCGCACTGAGGACTGTCAGTGGAAAGGCCCATCATCTAGGAAGACGATAAATTTGTGATGATGCAACCTATATTCCTTCTTCTTGGTCTTCATGCAGTGCAACATATACTTGATTAGTTTGCTGATTTATCTAGAGGTGGGTTCTGATGTTCTGAGTAAAACAAGCTATATAGATAACTGCTCTGCCCAAGGCTTTATAAGCTGTCAAGCACATATCTCAAGCACAACGTGTTAACAAACTCAGAAAGCATGCTCTACATGTCAGTAATGGATGTGCCCTTTGCCAAGGCAGAAAAGTGGCCATGTTCCTAGCAGGATACCTTTTTGTGGCCCCAATCACACGGGCCAGATAACGCAGGGTGGGGGGAGGCGTGGCTATTTGCGCCATCGCTATTTGACCTGCCACTACACGACCAGACACAATGGTGGGGAACCAGGGTTTTTTTCAGAGGCACATGTTTCCAGCGCACTTCAACGAGGCAAGAGGAGTGCGCTGGAGCGATCAGATGGAGAAAGTCCGTCTATGGCCCATCACAACTGTTTGATAGTGGGCTTTTGCTGGTACTTTTTAACCCCGGATCTTCAGCTGGATGATCCAGGTTGCTGACAGCTGCAGGATGCTGGCCAGATGTGTCCGTTTGATCGTGCCCGTAAAATCTGCCCAGCATTCGTGAGTATCCCGTGGCAAATTCTGCGTGTGATCGGAGCCTATATGAGCTAGAACAAACTGATTCTTAATAGCATAACAAATAGCATTGTGGACACAACCCACTGAAAAAGTATTCTAGGAGATATGTAGAGGCTCCTCTTATGCATACCTCTTCCATAAGGGGGATAATGCCACATTCACACTAAGAGACTAGTAGTGGGCTCCCCAACCCCAGTGAAATAAATCTGAGGGGACAGTGACCACCTAAATAGTTGGAAAAGCATGCTAGTAAATAGAATTAACCTCTCCCGATAAATTAAGAGAATATAGTTCTATGCCTAGAATATTCAGTAGTTTAGAGTGAAGTCTCTGAAGTCTGTAGAATACAAAATAAAAGAGATCACATTCTAATATAAGCACAGCTGAACATGAACACAGTTGCTGCTAAAAATCTAAGACAACACAGGATACAGTGTGCTGCCTATCTTGGACTGAAAGAGCAATCACTGCCCAGGATTAACAAGGATTAACCAAAGTCCATTTATACTATGGAAGATATGCCCAGGCACAGCAACTCAAGGACTCTGCTTTTGCTCCTGTAAAGTACCAATAACAGGATCCCAGATGATAGAAGGGTTATCTGGTATGATCACTCCCTAATGGTAGAAAGTAAATAAGGTGCAATTCAAAAACTGTAAGTGCTGGCAGCTCTTTCCTTGTAATGCTCCAACAAAGTTAGGAGCTATGCAATTAAATAAGAAGGAATAGTATTTCCCTATGCATGCCTCTAAAAAGCTCCAAGACCACTGGTAGGGCTACAGGAGATTACATCACTAGGCCACATTCTTGAGGAACAGGCAGCTGTACCTCAGGACTTAACCATCCTCATACTTTGCTCAACATAGGGGCATATACTGAACAGGAAACTGTATGTCCTACTGTATGGCTCTCAAGGCTTATAATTGGTATGGGGCTGTAGATGTTGCCATGGCTACCAGGACTGATGAAGGGAACAGTTAGTTCCTGTTGTTGATACTGGCCTTGACGGAAACAATAATACATGCGTTGACTGAGGGCAGTGAGACTGGATCAGATGCTCCTGAGGAAGACACTGTAAATCTCAACAAGGAGAGAAGGAGTGATAAATTCCTGGTCCTAGGAATGTTCCCTAAATATCTCTGCAGGATGATGTAATTCACTATTCAGGCAATCAGTATCTGCAGAGCAGAAAAGGAGGTAGCATTGTATTCTGAAGCAATAGTTTGATCCTGGGAAGGTGGTCTTGAGACTGGGAAGAGTTACTCCAGAGAAGTAGCCACATTACACCAAAAATTAAAAAGGAGTCTTATGGCATCTTAAACATCAACATAAAAGTGAGTAGTGAGAGCTACTTGTGACAGCAAAAAAGCTCTTAATGACGGTTGTAAAAAGATGGGTAAAAAGTTCTGGAAAACCAGTGTAAAGTACTGGGTTCGCCACATGGAGGCTCGGACTATGACATGCGTTCAGATGCTTTTACTGTACTTCACATCACGCACACAACACAAACGGCCTGCAAGGGCCAACTATATACACCCCCACCCGGTACCCCCATAGTCCCATTGGTGGGTTTGAACTTCCCACCAATGCCTAATTGGTGGATTCCAGGTGGACTAGGATCCTAGGTCCTATTGTCTTTTTGTACCAAGCTCTTGGGCTTAGGTAGCGGACCCTAGTGGCAGTCCACATACACAACACCCCTCCCCCCATAGTTCCAACCCAGCCTATGTCACATAGTCCTGCAAGTAGGCTGGTGGTCTACGTTCTCTCTGTGAGCGCCGGGGTGCTGGGATGGGCTCGCTTGTGATGGGCTCTGGGTGATTTTCCGGGACGGTTGGTTGAGGTGGCAGCGGCGGTGGTTCCTTGGGCTCTGGTGTCTCTGGGGTCACTTCTCCTGTTGGTGCCTCTCCAGGGGCTGGAGGGTTTGGCTGGATTCCCGCCTCTGGTGCGTAGAGCTCCGGTACCCTTGGCCGCAGGGGAGCCTCTCCTTCCTCCAGGAGCTGTTGCCTCCGCAGTTGGTCCATGTTTTTTAAGGAGTTGACTGTCCTCCGTTGAGACTTCAGACGATACAGGACCAGTGGCTCTAACAACCCATCCCACCAGCCATGGGGGCCCCTTACCAAAGTTTTTGATGAAGACAGGGTCTTCCGGGAAGAAACCCCTGGGAGCCTCCCTTTGCTCTGTTAGCTTCCTTGAGTCGGGGGCCCGGTCCAGATGCAGCTGGTCCAACAGGATAGTCGGGCGTCGGCCCATCAGGAGCTCCACAGGACAGCAGCTAGTGATGGGATTGGGGGTAATTCGCTGAGTTAGGAGGAAGTGGGCCCTGTCTGTAATTTGGCTGAGCGCTTCCTTTGCAGTGCGCACCATGCGCTCCGCTTGCCCATTGGTTGCAGGGTGGAAGGGGGCTGACCTTACATGCTGGATCAGGTTGCTCTGGAGATAGTCCTGGAACTCTGCGGACATGAATGCTGTCCCATTGTTGGAGACGATCGTGCCCGGCAGGCCATGGGTCATGAAGATGTGGCGCAGGGCGCAGATGACCACCTTCGTGGAGATGGTGGAGACTAGACTTACTTCCAGCCATTTAGAGTAAGAGTCCACAGTGACTCGGAAGATAAGTCTTTGGAATGGGCCAGCAAAATTAATGTGGAGCCAGGACCACAATTTGCGGGTGGACTCCCATGGTTGCAGGGGCACGCTCTGCGGGTTTGGTCTGATGGCCTGGCAGGTCTGGCATCGCTGCACCCAGGACTCGATTTCTGCATCTATCCCTAGCCACCAGACGTAGCTCCGGGCCATTGCCTTCATCTGGACTATTCCCAGATGGGCCTCGTGGAATGCGGTGAGGACTCTTTATCTCAGGGCACTGGGGACTATCACACTCTCCCCACATAAGAAACACCCCTTGAGAGCTGACAGTTCATCCCTGCAAGTGGCAAATGCCATGAATTCCGGGCCCGTGGCAGCTGTGGGCCACCCCCTGACCACCCAGCCTAAGACCCAGAAGATGACCAGGTTGCAAGCCAAGAATCTGGCAACATCTGTGGCTCGCAGGGGCTGTTCCAGGAGGCCTTTGAGCAGGAGGACCCCGGGGGCCAGGGCAGGGTCGGCATCTATGTAGGGGAGTGGGAGCCAGCTGAGGGCGTCGGCATGCCCCATCGCCTTACCCAGGCGATGTTCCAGGCGGTAGTTGTAGCCCATCAGGAAGAGAGACCAGTGGAAGACTTGGGGTGAGAGCACCTGGGGGGTCTGCTTGTCCACCGCAAACAGAACCACAGGCAGGCAACTTGTCGAAATGGCTAGCACTTTGTTCGAGATGAGGAGAGCTTTTACACCTCAGAACACAGCCGCTTCCTGGGGTCCCCATGCCCACGGCGCCAACTTGTGCAAAAGCCGGTGCAGGGGGTTGGCTACCGCTGCCTTGTGGGGGAGAAAGGCGTGGTAGAAGTTCAATAGTCCCAAAAATGCCTGAAGCTCTGCCTTGCACGATGGTGGAGGGGCTTCCATGATGGCCTTCACCTTGTCCCTTGCCGGGTGAAGGCCTGATGTGTCAACCCAGAGTCCCAAGAATTCCACCTCTGGGACCTCAAGCAGGCATTTCTCCTTCTTGACTTTCAGTCCCACTCCGTCGAAACGGCTGAGGACTGCACGAAGACGAGAGGTGAAGTCGTCTGGTGTTACCACAACGATGAGGACATCATCAAAAAATGGCATCGCCCCAGGGTTCCCTTTCAGCAGTGAGTCCATTAACTGTTGGAAAATCCCTGGGGCCATACTCACCCCGAACTGTAGGCACTTCACCCTAAATGCACCCCAATCTGTCACAATGGTCTGGGCAGTTGTGGTGGCATCATCTACGGGCAGTTGTTGGTACGCTTGTGCGAGATCCAACTTTCCAAAGATTTTGGCCCAGCCAAAGTGACCAACACGTGACTCACAACTGAGAATGGGTAGGAATGGTTGTGGAGGGCCCTATTCAGTGTGCTTTATAGTCCGTGCAGATGTGGACATCCCCGTGGGGCTTTATGGGGGTCTCCCACAGCGCATGCGACACTGGTTCTAGGACCCCTTGTGCCACCAAATGGTCTAGTTCCATGTCTATTTTGGGCTGTAAGGCTATCAGGGTGCGGCAGAACCTCATACAGATCAAGGCCACCTGGGGGTCTAGCTGCAAGGAGACCGGGGGCCCTTATAACAACCCAGAGCCCCACTGAAAACCCCGGGGAATTCCCCACACACATCGGCATAATCCCAAGACACACAGTGTCTCACCCCCCCGCAATGGTGATGCCCAATGGCGTGAACCATGCCCACCCCAACCGACTGATCAAGTTGCCCTCCACCACAATCAAGTCCAGTAAACCCTCGAACCCTCAGTACTTCACCCAAAATGTGCCCACGCCCTGGATTGGAACCTGGTTCCTTTGAAAATCCACGAGGCTCAAGGGCGACGGGCGCAGGCGGGGTCCCCCATTCAGACAAAGTCTGTTCAGCGTTTCCATTGAAATGATGGATGCCGCAGATCCAGAGTCCACCTCCATAGTGCAGGGGGACCCTTCTATTTGGACCTGGACCTGGATCTTGGGGGTTGCGGGCCGGTTGGGGAGGTGGAGTACCTGTAGTGAAGGCTGGCTGGTCAAAAAGTAGAGGTTGTCCGTTTCCGTGGTGGTCTCGTAGTGTGCGGAGGTCTGTCTGCGTTGTTGGGTCTGGGGGTTCTGGTTGCCATTGGATCTGCAGACGTGGGCCCGTTTCTCGCACCTGTGACACATGGCGTCATGGAACCAGCACAGCTTGTGCTCATGTGCCTCTCCACAGCTGGCACGACTCGCCAGTCTGCCGGGGTGGCCTGGGGTGCCAGCAGCTCCTGGTGACTTCCTGCGGCTTGTTGGGCAGACGAGGCGGACGTTGTGCTTGTCTGAATTCTCCCGCACCAGGTCGGGGAGCACCAGGTGTGCCGCGGACTGCGGCTTATCTCGGTGTGAGGACTCGTATGCGATTGCGAGTTGCAGGGCATCGTCAACTTTCAGGTCGGTGGTGCCAATCATCTTGCGGTGGAGCTTCATGTCACTGACCCCCCCATACGAACTGGGTCAGGATGTTATCTTCCACCTTGGGGAAGGCACATTCCATGGCGTGTTGGCGTAGTGCAGCCATATACACCGCGGCCATCTCTCCAGGCTTCTGAAGGCACCCCTGGAAGTCCATTCACCTCGCTAGCATCGTTGGCTTGGGCGTTAGGTACCGAGTCAAAGCCTCGATTATTTCTTCATAAGAACACTCATGGATGGCCTTAGGGGCCAGGAGGCTCTTGGCTAGCTGGATGGTGGCCGTGCTGCGGGAACTTAGAAGGAGGTTCCTTCTCTTGGCCGCGTCGGTCACTTCATGGTAGGTGAGGTAACAGGTTAGCTGATCTGTCCACGAATTCCAGAACTCGGGATGTGTGGGGTCCTAGCACGGTGCAGGGAGCAGAAACGGGGAGAGCCGGGCGCGCTGCAGTGCTGCTCGGGAGAGGTACAAGGCGCAGTAGCTTCCACAGGGTTGGTGCTCATTGCTGCACTGGAGAGTAAGGCCTGCTCATGGGATCCCACCTTCGTTGCCACTGTAAAGTAGTGGCGGTCCGTGTACACAACAACCAGAATATCCTTGGCACCATCCTCCATCCAAATGGAAACATCAGAGTTACTTCTGAAGGAAGCCTTTGCTCACTGTTAACTGGTCCACTGAAACTGGCACCCAAGGAACTGAGAATCTCCATGCTGCAGAAAGGTATGTCAGAGAATGCAAGTTCAGGGTTCCCAAAGTGAGCAATACCGCCCCCTGGGGGGCGCTGGAAAGATCCAGGTGGGCAGTAGGAGCCTTGGGTGCAATTGGGGGGCATTGAATAAAAATATGGAGGCAGTAGAAGCATAAAGAAAGAAGAGTCCAGAACCTATTTAAAGCAGCCTTTTCCTGCCTTCTCCAGGTCTTCCCTGGGATCAGGGAGGGAGGTGGAGGTAGAGAGGGGTCCCCACAGCCAATGACAGCCATACATTTGCAAATTGCAAATGCATGTGCACCCTTATAAGACTGGCTTCAGGCCAACATTATCTTTATTTACAACAACATCTTTCTTTACTATGTGCAGATTTGTCATTGCATCTGTTTGTCCACTTCTTGAAAGTAGATTTCCAGGGGGCCACTGAGTAATTTTTTTTCCTGAAAAGGGGGTGATATGCCAAATAAGCTTGGGAACCTCTGTTCTAGAGGGACAATGTCCCTTCAACAGCCAACCTGGACCAGAACGACAAGCAGTTGGCAGGGCCGGCCCCAGGTGTCTGGGCGCCCTAGGCGAGACAGCCTGGGGCGCCCACCCCACGGGGATGCCAACCTCCCGGTGGGCCCTGGAGACGGGGTGGTGGTGGTGGAGTGCCGGCTTTCCTGAGTAGCAGCGTGCTCAGGAAAGCCAGGGAAGGGGCGCCCGTTTGAACGGGCGCCCCTTTCCTCCCAGCCCCAGCTGGAGACGGGGGGGAGAAGTGCCGGCTTGTGCCCCTTCCCTCCCAGCCCCAGCGCCGGCTGGAGATGGGGGGGGGAGCGCCGGCTTGCACCCCTTCCCTCCCAGCCCCAGTGCCGGCTGGAGACGGGGGGAAGCGTCGGCTTTCCTGAGCACGCCGCAGTAGCGGCATGCTCAGGAAAGCCAGGGAAGGGGCACCCATTTGAATGGCCGCCCCTTCCCTCCTAGCGCCGGCTTCACAGAGGTGGGGCGGGGGGCGCTTTGGCGCCCCTGTGGGCCCCAGCGCCCTAGGTGAGCGCCTAGCTCGCCTAGTGGGCCAGCCGGCAGTGGCAGTTGGTCATGAAAGTGATGTAGTGTTCTACAAAGCTGCCATTGTGATGAAACTCAACTCAATTCAGGTGACTACAAAACTGTCCACCCCTCCAGGATCCATCCCCTTAAAGTAGAAGGTACTTTGAGTAGCTCTGACTCTGAGTAGCTTTACCATGGTAATCTCTGAAAAAGCCTTTAGATCATAACCCCGTCTGTCATTCAAAAGGAGAATACTTTGTGGTCTGCAGGCATAAACCTTGAATTCCAGAAATCATTGGGTGTGCCCTGTGTTAGTCAGTTGAGGAGGCATGCTTGGTCCTACCTTTCCAGGTGAGATGTGGGGTGAAGCCTATCCCCAAGGAGCTGATGTGCAATACTTTCTGTTGCTGGTTATTTGTCTAATAATCTTTGTAGGAGTTTTTTGCAAACCACTTTGAGTACTCAGTGGGGAGCAAAGCAGGACAAATATTTAAACAAATATCTGAAGGGACTGCATCTCCCCGTTCCAAACCATTTGGTAACTCCTTGCAGCAGCTTGCTGCAAGTTTGGTGTAGTAGTTAAGTGTGCGGACTCTAATCTGGGAGAACCGGGCTTGATTCCCCACTCCTCCACACACAGCTGCTGGATGACCTTGGGCAAGCCATAGTTCTGTCAACACTGTTCTTCAAAGAGCAGTTTCTGTTAGGGCTCTCTCAGCCCCACCCACCTCACAGGGTTTCTGTTGTAGGGAGGAGAAGGGAAAGGAGATTGTAAGCCGCTCTGAGACTCTGAGTGAAGGGCGGGGTATAAATCCAATCTCTTCTTCTCTTCTTTGTTTGCACTCCTTGCAGAAGTTTCTCCTCTTCCCCCCAATTCTGTGGCACGTTCTACCTGTCAGTCCCACAGGAGTTTTCACCCAACCATCCCTATATTATGGAACAGATGACCAGAGAGAGTTTGCAAAGAACCAAACAGAGATGGTCATTCATAAAGCAAGAAGAAAGAGGAGGAGGAGGAGGAGGAGGAGGAGGAGGATTTATACCCTGCCCTTCACTACCTGAAGGAGTCTCAGAGCAGTTTACAATCCCTTTCCCTTCCCCTCCCCACAACCAGAGCCGGCTCGAGGTGTTTCTGTGCCCTAGGCAAGGCGCAGATGCCAACCTCCCGGTGGGGCCTGGAGACCCTTTTGTCGCTGCCACCTCCCCCCCCGGGGGGTGGGGGAGGGCTGGCAAGCTGCCTCCTGCACCCCAGCTGGGCGCCTGCTTCTCCCGGTGGCCGCTGCTGCCTCCTCCCCCCCAAGGGGGAGGGGGGAGGGCAAGTGAGCTGCGGCAATGCCTCCTCCTCCCCAGCTGGGTGCCTGCTTCTCCCGGTATCCGCCACCACCGCCTCCCCCCCGAGGGGGAGGGGGGAGGGCGGGCGAGCTGTGGCGATGCCTCCTGTGCCCTGGCTGAGTGCCTGCTTCTCCTGGTGGCTGTTGCCGCCTCCTCCCCCCCGAGGGGGAGTGGGGAGGGCAGGCGAGCTGCAGCAACGCCTCCTGCACCCTGGTTGGGCGCCTGCTTCTCCTGGCCACCACCCCCTCCTCCCCCCCAAGGGGGAGAGGGAGGGCAGGCGAGCTACAGCACTGCCTCCTGCACCCTGCCAGGTGCAGCAGTGGCTGCCCAGCGGCGGCAGTAGTGGAGGGTTCCCAGTTAGGGCGGCGGGGGGGGCTTTTGGTGGGGGTGAGTGGCACACTTTGGCACCCCTGAGGGCCAGCGTACCCTAGGTGGGTGCCTAGTTCACCTAGCAGGCGAGCCGGCACTGCCCACAACAGACACCCTGTGAGGTAGGTGGGGCCAAGACAGCTCTCTCAAGAACTGCCCTGAAAGAACTTATGACTGGCCCAAGCCACTGTGGAGCAGTGGGGAATTAAACCCAGTTCTCCCAAATCAGAGTCCACACTCTTAACCACTACAACCAAACCCAGCAGGGTCTCTCATGTGGGCTCGGTTTTTAAAGCTCAGTTTGAAGTAACTACCTTATCTCTCAGGCAATTAATCTGATGTTGCTTCCTTTGCAAATTTCTATATTGCCATTTAATACAATTTTAACTGTGTTGCTTGTCCTGTGGTCACATTTGTAAGCTATGGTGGCCTAAAGTGGAAAGGCATGATACAAACGTTTTAAATAAGTAAACTGGAGACACTGGAGTGCTTATAAGCATGACAGGGACTGACACCAAACAAAACTTGCTCCCTGGGACTGTGACCACAAGCTTTTCCCCCACAAAGATGTTATGTGTTTAGAAAAATCACACCCAATGTGGGAGAGAAACAAAGAGGGGTGCTCAGCTAATTAAAAGAGAGTGCGTGTGTGGATAAAGGAAGAGACTCTCTGTGAAGTAAACAAACAGAAAGAAAGGTAGCTAGAACTGCTTTTAAAAAACCTCCAGAGAAAGTTTCCTGAGTTGCTGCTGTTGTGGTAATCAAAAGAAAACTGAGCAGGAAGATGTTCACCCTAGTCCTCAAGACCAGCTTAAAGTCAAAAACTGGGATTATAGTGTAGTGGATGTTTACTCTCCAGGTACACAACACTGACTCTTGTCATTTCACTGTGTGGTTTAAGAGATTCCTCTTAACTATGATTTTTAAAAAATAAAATAAGGGAAATTACTTCTAAATAAGAAAATCTATTATTAAAAAATCTAGACCAAACAAATGGAGTACATGCTTTAATGGCTGCAGTCAAAGAAACAGGAGGGAGAAATATCCCAGTTTCTCAATAACTCAGTAGCTCAGCATACTTTAAGTCCTTTATGCACCTTTTCTTTTCAGCTAGGCTCCTGCTGTACAAACTGCAAATGATGGGCAGCTGTTTTTTCATTTGTCAGAAGTCACACACAAGACTATAAAGCAAAAGCTTTTCATTCAGTAGCTGATATGTTGAAAATGTGCAAACAACTGTTTACAAATGGATTTTCAAAAGGCAATACTCTTTTCATTCATAATTTCACTCTTAAATTTGAAATGTCAGTGTGCTGTGTTGTAGAGTGTTGCATGCAAGGAAAACAGATACACCCAAAGGACTCTAAAATGTAACAGTTTCACACTACTCAGCAGTGAATAGGCCTCTAGCGAGGTCTGATGTCTGTTGTGGTGTTCCATTATTTCTGAAAAATTAAGGCAAGAGAAACAAAAATAGTACCTTCTATAGATTCTAAAAGGAAAAACAGAAGGATCTAAGCATAGTCACCAAAGAAAAGAAGATAGTGCTATTGAAGGATAGGGGAGAAGATGGAGACAGAAATTCTCTCAATATGATTCTTTTTCTTTGCAGTATGATTGTGATGATACAATGAGAGAATTTCACATGTACCACCCTGAGCTCCTTGGGGGAAAAGGTGGGCAGGTGACACATCCAACATACAAATACTGTACTTCATTTCTGTCTCTCAATATTCTCTCTGGTCACTTGATGGAACAAAGAAAGCACACTTTTAAAGACAAGACATTATGAAAGAGCAAATGGCCAAGGGGCATTGTGAAGATCAAGCTAGTTATTTCCCCCCTACTTGTACTTTTCACATTATAATCCTTGTCTAGGATGAAGAAAAGGGAGTAAACTAGATAGCGGCAATGGTACCTCTCCTGCCTAACAAGTCTTTGGCCCTACAAAATATTCAAAACAACAGCAGAAGCCAGATTTAAAAACAAAACAGGCATAGAGAAATTTTTTTAAAAAGAAGTGTACTGCTTTTCAAATTGGTTGTGTTCTTTAGTGTAATGCAGCTGGACAGAAAACAAACATCTCTAGAAGCCTGCTGTAGCTGTGTCTGCATAAAGGTTTTCAAAGTGTACCTGAAAGATATACTTAAAGCTTCCCAAATGACAAAGCACCCAACAAGAATCGCTGCCTTGGCCTGTGATCTCTGCAGTTGAATTCTAGCCATGAATAATGTGGGAAGAAATCTCCACCCTCCTCTATACATGACATGCAGCTTAGCATTCCTGAGACCCAGTTCCCCCTAGTATCTGAATCTATGCACCATTCCCTCTTGCGGATAGTGATGACTCATCAAGCTAACATATTAAACTCTCCACTACTAGAACTTTGCCTGTCCCTGAAAGAAACATATCTCAGCCAAAGAAGCTTTGCTACAGACAGAAACACTCAAAACATTGGGGAAGAGGAAGGGACAACCTCTTCCTGTCTTCTATGTCCATCACACTCCAGCTCTGCTTCAGTCTTTTCCCTTTGCTAACAACCACCCTCCTTCTTCACAATAAGGTATCACAAAGCCCAGTACAAACCTTCAAACACTTACCCTGCTCATAGGCCTCCATCCCACTCTGGTCAAGGGTTTAAGAGCACCAAAAGGCAGAAGATAATAGAGAATAGTCAGAGGCCAAGAACGGAGTTTCAGAGCAGGCCTAGACATACAGGTCAGCTGGCCCAATCTCCGCCTCAGGGCCAGCTGGGGAAATTGCAACCTGTAGGATCACACACATACACACACACAAGATGGTCAGCCAACTCTAGTTCAAGCATCACCAGCTTGGTCAACCTGAATTATATCTAGCTGATTCTCATGCTCTCCCCCCAAATAAAAGGCTAGTGCATGCCAGAAACAAGGGAGCACTAAACATGGCACAGAACACTAGCCACATACTCTGGGCCTACTGTTACTTTCAACAGTTACAAGACCATCTTTACCATGAGCAGGTCTATCTAGTCCACAATGTACTTTTGAGAACCACTTAAGAAAGCTTTCTCTCGCATTCAACAGAAAAGTAAGCGAGAACTGGTTCAGACCCACAGGAGGAGACCTCCTCAAGTACAGATCATGTGAGGTCATGAACTTGTCTGCAGTAAAAGGGGATATGGAAGTGAGGGTGATACAAGGTCTTATATAGAGGTGATGGCCTTTCAGGGGCCCTGATTTTTTTGGTAGGATGGAATTAAATAGTCTACTACCACCCTCTGCTGTTTATTTGAGAATCTGTGGACCCCGAAGACAGCAATTCACTAACCAATACTACAAAAAAAAGAAGTCTTTTTGACCCTAAGAAGTTGATAATGCCAGAAAACTACTAAGCTGGAGGCAACCAAGCTGTAGCAGGCACTGAGTTGGGTCAGGAATGGGTCTTACAGCTACCCTCCTAGAAACCAGCAGGTTTGACACACCTGTTTGCTTTCCACAGGCAACAACTGAGATGCCCTTATTTTTGTTTCACAAAATTCATATCCTGCCTTTCTGCCCTCAGAAGAGCCACCAAGGCAGCTAACAAATTAAAACATATATTATAAAATCATATTTTAAAAACATTAAAATCAGCACCAAAATACATGCCCCTCTGGGGCAGCAGTCCAATAATAAGTCACAAAAGTCAAAGGATGACCTGTGAGTACCAGACAATGAAACAAGACACTGAAAGACCCTCACCTAAAAATCATCACATCTGCTGCTAAGCACTAGAAGAAAGTTCCATTCTCTTGGGCCTCCATGGCAGGTTTCGGAGTAATATATACCTTGCTATGGGCCTGAGAACAGATTCGCCTCATGCTCCTTAAGACAAAAGGAAATATCACTAGAAAAAATTCCAGTTCTATTCTATGGGACTATTTTTCTCTACGATTTCAGTTTGATGATCAACATTTTGGAGCCAGAACCAAGCAAGCCTCTACCTGTCCATGGCCAGAGTATTTCATGGCCAGCATACTTCATTTAGCCCCTTTGATCCCACCTGGAAATTCTGTTACTGGCCAGCACACAGCTGATGCGTGGCTCTGCTTATGGAAGGATCACCCAACTCAAAAAAGGAAGAACTTGTTTTATAGAAGCCATCTCCCTACTTCCTTCCAAGAATAGAGCAAAGGAACCTTAGGGAAGCTTCGCCAACATATTTTGATAAGGATACTGTTCTAGAATGAAAGCTAAGGCACATATTTTGTTTAATAAAGAGGCCCCTGAAAACTCAGCTCACTTGTACAATTGTATTTCAGAAGAGTCAAGATAGGAAGGATTAAGGGTAGAGGGGAAAAACTGGTGTTAAAAAGAAGCTCTGGCATACAGCTCACCTTCTTCTTACTGTTAAACCCCACTGGCAGAGGGCATTGCCAAAGGCTCAGAGGACATGGTACCACTCTTGCCTCCATCTCCCCCCTTTCACTGCAGACAATCACGGGCCAATCCCTACAAAGCTGCAGCCTGGCAGCTTGCTGTAAAGCATCCTTGCTTCCCACTGCATGGCCTTATTGCTTAAGAATACCTCCCGCTATGTTTTCTTCTTTCCCCACTACCCAAATACGATTCAAGAGACAAAAGGCTTCTTGGCTATAATGCAACACCCCCTCCTCATTTGCTAGACAAGTATATAAAGAGCTTTAAAGTAATTAGGCCAAACAAAGGCTTTGCAGACAGCTGCCTTTCTTCCTGCCCATTTTACCCTTCCCTCCCTCTGCCACCTTCTTGCAAAGCAAAATATAGGCTAGACAGTACCTGAAACGGGCTCTCCTATTTGGGGCGCCCCCAGCAAAGCCAGCTGGGCCTGGATTTTCCAGCTGTGGGTGCTGCTCCCCGGCACAGCTGCCGCTGCCACCATTCCCTGAACGCAGCCTCCGGGCATGAATTTTAACTTTGTGGAGGTTGCAGCAAGAGGGAGGAGGGTTAGATAAAGCTTTGCAGCATCTCACCATTTCCCTGAATGCAGCTCTGGTCCCTGCAGGGTGTTTGACTGACACATCGTCGGTTGTAAGTCTCAGTCTCTCTCTTCTTGTCTGCCTCCCTTCCCTCACTCACTCCGGCAAAAGAGGAAAGATGCGTTGTCACAGGTCCCAGTTTCCCCCGCTGGCTTTTCCTCCGATTTGCCCCTGTCTCTTGCCCTCTTTATGATGGTCTCAGCTATTGCAAACAAACAGGCATTGTGTCACAGCTCAGCATCCTTCTGCAGAGACAAAAACCAAGCGTTTCCCACACACAAGCCCTGCTTTGTGAGGCACCACTTCAGCCAGGGGCTGCCATCAAAGCTGGGGCCCTCCAATGAATCTCGAGCTGCTGGGTACTGATGTGCTATTGTCAGAAACTCAGCCCGTTAGCCTCACACATCTCTCCCAAGAGCTAGGCTGAATGCAAGCAAGGCTGAAAGGAGAGGGGGGAGGGAGGGAGGTAATTCCCGGCTTTGACTCTGCACTGCAGTAACTAGAGCTCCATCAGTCTTAGGCTGCTGTGCAATCTGGTCTGCATGCAGCACTCACATTGCCAGAGAGTCATTTCCTTCCCACACGGCTCAGCTAAGACATATACTACAAGGGGAAGGGACCCATTTCCCACCCTGGACAACAGGAAGAGCTATCACCTAGCCTGTGGAATCCAGCCACTCTTTGCTGAATAGCTAGGAACAGAGGCTGCAAGCACATTTCAGAACCAGATCATGTAGCAGTTTAAAAAACAGACCGAGAAAGCCAGAGGATCAATATATTTTTAATATCTCCAAGAATCCCAATACTGAACCTATTTTGCAACACAAACGTATGAATATTCATAGGTGTGGGAGGCTTTTCCTTTCCTTCTTGAACGGCTGCTGATTAAATCCTTTGACCAGGTAATCTTAGAGCTCCCCTGTTCATTGGACCAAGATAGTAACAGATAGAGGATACTGAAATTGAAGAGGACACAAGGCAGAAAAAAATAAACCTGCTCACGTTTGTCCTCATTATCAAGCTAACAGCAAAGCAATGTGAAGTTTTTAAACAAAGAACAAGCATTTGATGACAAAGATGTAGGGAAAGTAATTACTGGTACCCCAAAGTGCCAGCAATATTAAAGTGCTTTCTTATTTTGGAAAGAAGGGATGAGACACAGTACACTGGACTGGCATTAAATTATCTCAGCAAAGGCTTTTAAACATTTTTAGTAAACTTTTCAAGGCTTTCTAACAGTTATCTATAGTTCTAACTCCAGAAATTCATGCAGCATGTATACTTGAATGTAGCCCACTTTCAGTGAACCTTACTTCCATATAAATGTCCTCCTCATCATTT
Organism: Gekko gecko; assembly: GCA_029375565.1. Classification (NCBI taxonomy): domain Eukaryota; kingdom Metazoa; phylum Chordata; class Lepidosauria; order Squamata; family Gekkonidae; genus Gekko; species Gekko gecko. The sequence goes on along the minus strand of JAPDNY010000012.1, from coordinate 48,819,882 downwards.
TTATACGAATAGAGCCCCACTTTCTCCTGTACAGCCATGCTGAAGTGAATATAAGTTATTTTTATTCATTCATTTATTTAAAACTTTAGGTGCCTTTCTTCCTTATGAAGCACAAGCCACTTACAAAATAAACAAAACAGATTAAAAACACAAAAGCAAAAATGTAAAATCACAACTCAGGACTGCTAGTAAACTTAACCAAATGCAATCCTTTAAAAAACAACAACAACCACCTATCTTCAACTGATTTAAATTGAAGGGCCCAGGCACACCTTCCTGGGGAAGTTGTGCCATAATCATGAATGCAAGAGCATTCACTTCAATGGGGCTTGCATTGAATGAGTTCTTAATGGATTATTCTAGCCCTTAATCAAAACTTAGTCTTTATTCTAATTCTGTATTTAGAAGACAGTAGAATAATATTGTTATGCATCTGTCTACACCTCCCCCTCCAAACACCTTGACAGTTTTTCCAAATGTATCATCACATGTTCTTTGTACTGTTCAAATATCTTCTTTCTTCTGCTGTTCGAAAGGCCCAAAGAACAGAATCAGACCATACAAAAGAAGGCCATCTACAAAGTTGCATCAAATGTGCTAAGCAGAATACAGATTTAAAATCACATGGTTTTATTAGTAACTAACAGCAAAATCACCAAATACAACAGGGGTTCTCAGAAGCGTGCTTTGAAGACTACATTTGCACCATACATATCTAAACACACACACACAAACATATACCAGTCTCCCCAATTCCAACAAAGCCCAGGATCAAGAGACTGCATAGCCCAGCAGTTATACATCAACCAGTGATAGTCTATCTGACTGGAACAGTAAAAAAAAGCCCTGGTAATGAGCTGCAAGCCTATGGCACCCTGTTACATTGGCTAGGGGCTGAAGCACTAGTGGTTACACAGTTTGCTGAACCAGGAATGACTGAGCTCTACTATCTGTGGTGAGGCAAGAGAAATCCCTGCCAGTACATTAGGAATTTCTACAAATAGACCTTTAGGGTCCCAGAATTGAAAGAAGGAGTCACATATTAATGCAAGTGTTCTCCCATTCACATGTAACACAGGGAAAGGGGAGGTCTATTTTTAGCAGAAAATTAAACATGTGGCCTCCTTACTTCACCTCCCTTTGTTGTTTTAAATATTTTCTCCTGAAAGGGAGACAGGCTGGAAGAAAAATGCTTCAAGCAATGGAGTGCCATAAGGTAAGGAGAGGAGGCACATGTTAGCTCTCCTCACCTAATTTTCTATTAAAAACAGATCCCCACCCCATATTTTATATGTGAATGGAAGAAAAAGGGAATAAAATGCACACAGATCTTCTCGTTTCATGTAGTCTGATCTGAAGTTTGCAATTATTCTTGTTTAGATCAGGGAAGACTTCTTTCATCAGGCTCATGAGAAAAACAGGCTGATCTTTCAAGCCCCTAATGGAAAAGGCCAGATCCAGAGAAGCTTGAAGAATGGCTCCCAGTCTGATGTTCTTCCCCTTGCATTCCTGACATGCAGGGGATCCCACACTTAAGGAATTTGTTCAGCACTTTTTCTTCCAGCATTCTCTTCAGAAACCTCCTCCACATTTGCCTTCCGTGCAGAAAAGCCCAGAGAAAAATCATCCTTCCAAGGGACATTTCAATCTGTTCTAATGGCATCAAAATTAAATATGTCTAAATGTGCACCCCACACCTGACAACAGAAAAGTCTCTGAACTTCTACATTAGACAACATGTTGTTCCCCTATGCTGAAAGCATTACACAATACAGCTTTAATTCTGAACGTCACAGAATATAAGACACCTACAAAAGGAAAATAGCTTGTTTCAGTCAGAAGGCCTTGAGCATCAGGGACCCTCATACCTTTGGGACTGCCTCCTCCAATATGGCCCCAGGAGAGCACTTAGATCAGCTGATAACAACTTACAGGTGATCCCCAGCCCTAGGGAAGTCCGGCTGTCCTCAACTAGGGCCAGGGCCCTTTCAGTCCTGGCCCCCACCTGGTAGAACTCTCTGCCAAACAGCTTTAGGGCCCTGTGGGATTTTATACAATTCTGCAGGGCCTGCAAGGCAGAAATGTTCCACCAGGCTTTTAGCTGAGAGCAGCCATGGTTAAAACTGGCACCCTCCTTTCTCCTCCTATGGCTCCCACATCCCCTGCCCTGCCCTGCTGTGTGGAGAGCACTACAGTCAGCAAAAAAGGGTTAATCGCCATCTGAACTGGTCGTTTTATTAAGTTGGTTGTATTTTATCTGTTTTAAGGCTGTAAATTGACCAGAGCCTGCTTGCGGGGTTGGGCAATTCATAAATCGAATAGATGATGATGATGATAATGATGATGATGATGATGATGATAAAGGAGGTCCTTCCTTCTACTTTCATTGCACAGCAGGGCTGGCCCAGGAAAAATATTTTGGTGTCTCAAGGAAATCTAAATGACATCTACCTCCTCACTGTCATCAATGAGCACAGTCTAGAAGGAAGTTCAAAAGAATATATGAATACATCAAGGGTTTTATAGATTAGACCACTGGAACATGTAATGCAGCAGCTCTCTCAGCCCCACCTACCTCACACAGTGTCTGTTGTGGGGTGGGGAAGGGAAAGGAGTTTGTAAGCCGCTCTGAGACTTCCTTGGGTAGTGAAGGGCGGGGTATAAATCTAATTTCTTCTCTTCTTCTTCTTCTGTTCAGAGGTACTCTGCCTCTGAATGTGGAGGTTTCATTAAGCCATTGATGGCTAAGAGTCACTTGATCGATCTATCCTCCACGAATGTCTAATTCCTTCTTAAAGCCATCTAAGTTATTGGTCACTACCGCAGCTTGCAACAGCAAATTCCATAAGTAACTGTGCATTGTATGAAGGGGGGTGTTTTTTGCCTATCTTGAACCTACTGCTATTCCATTTCATTGGGTCATTCCACATTCTAGTATCATAGGTGAGGGGGAAAACAGTTCTCTCTATCCACTTTCTCCATACAATTTACAATTTTAAAAACCGCCATCAACCCAAGTTATCTTTTCTCTAAACCAGAAGACTACACATTCTTCAGTTTTTCCTTGTGAAGAAGATGCTTTGATTTGAAGATCCAAGTCTGGCAGGTCCATCAATTCATGTCAAAAATACTGCCAAATAATTGCTTATTATTTGCCCAGAGTCAAATATGTAGTCAAATATTTGATGAAACTAAGAATATCACTATGTGGGTAGTAGCTTTGCTTTTTTATTTCATTTGTTAGGAAGAGCAGTAAGGGAATCTTGTCACCTTTCCCTAGAGCAGCCTTGTACAGCCCTTGAAAAGCCAGCAGCACAGCCACCTGGAAACTGATAAACAGGTGAACTGAACTGCTGCACGCAGTACAACCACTTTTAAAACAGAAATAAGCAAAGTTACAACAAACTATTTTAAAACTTTTAATTTAATTTTAAACAATAGGCTGACCTTGATGGATAAACCCCAAAGCGAAAAGCTGTTCAATAGACCAGTCATATGTATAGTCACAAAGTTGGTAAAAGTTATTATTTTTATAGTTGCTGGGGTTTTTTAAGTTAAGTTCCCTTGTTTCTTTACGAATGTTTGACCAGTGCTTAAAGAGCCAATTGGCCAAATCCTTTATGACTGGTCAGACAGTCAACCCTACCCTGATTATTTTGGTTACCCTTTTCTAGTTCAAATTTCATTGAAATGAATGGGACAGTGTACCTATGACCTTCAGAGGCTAAAGAAACCATCTCTTGAGCCAAGAGATCGAAACAATTATCAGCCCATCCCTAACTTTTGTTGTGCGAGCAAAGTTCTTGAAAGTGTAATGATTTCTCAATTTCAGGCATTTATGGGTATCTATGGCCTATGGAATACCACAAGCTGTGATGTGGGTTTTCTGGGAAATGTTTCCAACCCAAATTTAAAAACATAATTTAAATACTGTTAACAAAAAGTTAAATGTTTTCAGAAGAAGGCAAGTACACCATGTACAAGCAACTGGGGTTTGTCCATGCTCATATCCCAGATTTAGCCCATCTACTATAGATAAACAGTGACTATATTTATACATGTGGAGCAGAATTTTTTTTCACAGAAAAATATAGCATTGGAAATTTTTCTACCTAACATCACTGACCGCATGATTCCATCTTGTATCCCATGCTACATGAAACTACTAGGACAAGTCATCCAGAGATCTGAAGAATGTCTTCAGTATACCAGCAGTATCCAGCTTTCTCACTCTCCTTTCTATCAAATTCCAGGGATGCAAAAGAAACTCTGAACCAGTACCTGGAATCCATGAAGGGATGGGTATGAGCGAGACCTTGATAAGATAGTCTAATCAAGTTTGCAGATTGGAAGTAAAAGCTGATGCGGGAATACATATATAACCTGTTCAGGATGATGATGATGAAGAAGAGATTGGATTTATACCCCGCCCTTCACTGCCCAAAGGCGTCTCAGAACGGCTTACAAACTCCTTTCCCTTCCCCTCCCCACAACAGATACCCTTGTGAGGTAGGTGGGGCTGAGAGAACTTCTGACAGAAACTGTCAGAGAACTGCTGTGCCAGAGCTTGTGACTTGACCCAAGGTCACATCAGCAGGTGCAAGTGGAGGAGTGGAGAATCAAACCCGGTTCTCCCAGATAAGAGTTGGCGCGCACTTAACCACTACAGCAAACTGGCTCCCAACTGGATGGGATTGTACTCCCCCTAAAAGACTGCAGTCTGGGAATGCTCCTGGATCTTATTTTTGTCCCTGGAAAACAGGCTGCAGTGAATACCTTTTATCACTTTAGGCTGGTTCACCAGCTATCATCATACAGCTTAATGCCACCATGCATATTCTGTAGACATAAAAGGCAGGATATAAACTCCTGGGGCTTATACAAGAGAACTTTCCACTTGATTACACCTCAAGGATTACAGGTATCTTCACTCTGCTGCTCTTAATAGTGTCCAAAATTCACCACCTGCGACAAAACTGTCTCTGTTCTGAAGCAGAGCAGATGGAACAGCCCAGAAAACAATAACCCCATCTCCAGATATCTAAGATGATAGTTTCATGTCTGGATTTCTCTTCTGAGCTCAAAAGTTGCCCTGCAGAGCTCTCCTTACTGGCATCAGTAACTAGATTCATGTGCTAACAGCAGCTTTATGAAGAGGCTTGTTGTGAGCCTGAAGCTTCCCCCTGAATCCATGAAGAATTCAAATTAAGGGAATAAAGAGAACAGCAACTATCTAAGTACAAACCTCCAGAGGGGGAATTATTGTCTAATAACAGGCAGCTAATTTGTCAGTAACACAACTCCACTATGCACTATCAGGTCACATAACCATCAAACCCAGTGACCCCATTTAATTATTCCTCAACTCATTATGGTCCCAAACTTTTCCCTGAGGACTTCAAAAATACTAAGCTTTGATATTTGCAGACTTCAGAGACAGGGATTAAAATTCAGCTATACTTTGAGCTGAAATACATTTTAACGATAAGCCTGTTTCATTCTGTAGCCTAACAATCATGCCTTCTAAAACAATGCCACTTTTCAAAAAGCAGAATACAGGGTGAGCAAACCAAGGACCTGTTTTGCATCAGCAAGGCTACCCAAGGTTGTCAATTCATGAGCAATTATCTTAAATAAACCACTCAAAGTGTTCTAGCCACACTCTTTTTTACTGACTGGGGGGAATAAGACCACAGAATATCCTAGATTCCCATGTTACTAGCTGTTTCCAACTCTCTGCCAAACATGGACACACCAGTTCAAGGGCCCATCAAGCGTTCAAGTGTGTTATCCAAACTTCCTGCAATGAAACTGCCTTAAAACTGTTTGTAAACTACTGTTTCAGCTGTCTGTTGCATAGAAAGCTGGCTTGCATCTTTCTTTCTTTCGGAATTTTGAATATGTCATTTAAACTAGAAACTCTGGACAATAAACACCTTTACCCTGGCTTTTATTATCCCCTTTTTTTAAAAAAGGAAGTTGTATGTGACTTTTTTACCTGAGCCAACTTCAACTACTTTTGACTGGGAGGTAGCATCATCAACACTTAGAATTAATTTATTTGTTACATTTACTGTTCATCTTTCTCATTAGGGCCAGTTTTGCTACACCTGATAGACTGAGCCATGCTTGCCTATGAACATCTAAACTTTTACAACGCATGAGAAAAAATGCTTTGGCTGATGGACTATGTGGGGGAAGAGTAAGGCAGGAGAGGGAGAAACCTTAGTTCTAGTAATGTTTTAAGTTTTTGATCTCCTACTTTATACATTAATAGGACAGAAATATGAACAATATGAGCTACTACTATCTGGAGCTGTACTCTGGCCGCTGGAAAGAGTGCCTGCCTACTCTAACCACACTGTTTTCTCAGCTAATGCCAAAACTTTTTGAATCCTTGGTTACTTGTATATCTCTACTGCAAAAAAGTTCAGCAAGTTTACATAATTTGTTTCTCAGTGTATCAAATCTCTTTACAGGGACAAGGCAGTCCTTTGTTCAGATGCATAATTTCTCCCTAAAATGGTTTTACGCTACACAGCATGAATTGTTCTCTCAGTTGTGCTGCTGAATCCCAAAAATGATGTGGCCTGTACCTTTCACATACTAGCCTTTTACTGCAACAGAGTGGCTGTTTGCACTTGGGGCATGGCTACCTTCTTCTGCCTTTTCGAAGGCGTAATCTAATCCACCAGTCTTTATGAACATTAGCAGATGTTCTGATGTATGCTCAATGTCTTGATCATTAAGGACAGTAGTGTCCGCTTGCGGTTTATGTCAGCTTGCCAGCCCCATATGTGTATTTACAGAGATCACAGAGAAGAAAATCAGGTTGTTTACCTTCTACTAATGTTCTTTTGAGTAGCCATCTGTGTGTATCCACTCTCTTTCCCTGCTGCTGCTGTCTCCAGAATTTATATGGGGGATTCCCATGGAGGTTATAAAGAAACTTCAGGTAGGAGCTTGCCCTGCCTTTTCAGGCATGCTCAAAGGAACAGGGGGGAAAAACTCCCCTTGAAAAAAGGGGCATGAATGCCAGCACCCAGGAAAGAGTTGCAGAATGTTCAAATGTCACTCTTCAGCAGTGCAGAATCATTACGCGTGATGCACAGATGGCCATTCAGAAAACATCAGTTTCTGGTAAGCAGCCTGTTCTCCCACCCCAACCCACTTTCAGCATTGGATCACCAACAGTTTATTTAAAATAGTTCTATACTAGTTTTCCTCAAAAGCTCAAAGCAGTTTCCATTAATAAAAATTCCATATACAGCAAGTAACATCAGGCATGGAGGAAAAAGCCAACGTCCGGCCAAAGGCTCTTCTAAAAAGTTCTGCCCTGCATTTTTTCCTTAACTGCAAAAAGCAGCCCTCACATTATTTGACAGCCTATTCCAAAGGGAGCTGCTACAGGAAACACTGTTGCCCTGGCTGAAGCTATCTTCACTTCTGTAAAGAGCAGAAACTGAAAGCGGGCCTCAGTAAGAAGACTGCAGAGGCTGACATTGGAAGTGGTGATCTTTCAAGTAAATGGGTCCCAGGCCTTAAAAGGTCACTAACCTGAACCCAGAAACAAACCAGTAACCAGTGTAGTTGATCCAATATTGCTACAGTATAACTGACCTGAGTTACTCAGTCAACAAATGCACTGCTGTTTCATTCTGGATCGAGATCTAATCAGGCCTGTGATGACTCCCTCAGGATATGCTGATACTGGCCCTGTCTCTAGAGATCTCAGTACTGATGTAGCCATACCCAGCCATAAGGCAAGAGTAGTTTACTGAACAAGCGTGGCCACTAAAACCACCTGATGCTCTTAGGGACAGCATCTGCCTCCTTTTTGCTCTGCTCAAAAGGAGAATGATTAGGAGTTGAATCAAGACCTAAAAGTTTGCATCCACATCCCCTTCAGACTGTGCCTTTGAAACTGATGAGAGCGGGTTCAAGCAGATGAAGCTGGCAATAATAGCACTAACATGAATGAATTGCAGTGATGATAAACTTAGACCCAGGAACTAACTTGCTACTTGAGAAGATACTGGTTCTTTAGACTGAGTGGTTGTTTCTTCTTTTCTTCAGTTGCTTACAGGAATAAGGTCACCAATCAAAAACAAAGCCACAAGTATTGGCCTCATCTCTGTACTGTCTAGGTCCTTTCATCTCTCAGTAGACACAGACCACTGTAAAGACAAAGTGAAGCATCAGAAGCACTATGGTGAAAAGGTATTAGAACTGTCAAAGAAAGGGTCATCCCTGAGTATAGAACAGTTAGGCTGTGCTGGAGAAGTCATGGTTTCTGTGGCCTGCAATGCTCATTCCCAAGGAAGTGTACAGGTGAAAAGCAGATATTACTTTTATTATTATTTTATTCATAGTGGGTCTTTTTCACTCAAGGCAGATTACACAGTGTAAGTCAGTGCAACAACAGAATGAGACATCAGATAAACATAAGGTTCCCAAGTACTTACTGCATGGGAGCGGGGGACACATGCTCCCCGGCCGGACCAGTCCTCCCTGTAACGCACCATGCCATCGCCAGGAAGTGACACTAGGCGACACTCTGGCAATGGGCTGAAAACTTGATGGTACCATTGAGTTTCCAGCCGCATTGCCAGAGCGTCGCCTAGTGTCACTTCCTGGCAACGGCATCATGTGCGTGTCTTTCCTGCCCCCGGGGATGGTCCTGCCAGGACGTATCCGTCCCCCACCGAAATATGGTAAGTTCTTGGCAAGCCTAGATAAACAATGTGATAGGACTATGATTACAGCAGTCTGAAACAAAGCATTAATTATTAGACATGATATGAGTATGCTTGGTAAATTTGCCACAACCCTACTCTCCAAGAAACTGGCACATCAAGGACAAAGTTAGGCTAGGCATCTTCTCCCTTACACCTGGTTTGTATAAGTGGGTAATTTCTTTCATAAAGGAACACTGAACTATGTAAGAGTCCCAATCTGCATCTCAAACATACAGTCAAATACCTGGTTTACTGTTTTATCCGCTATTTTGTAGAATGAGTCCATAAGCATTAATTCCAATTCTAAGCTTTCATTAGACAGAACCCATTTCATAAGATGCCTGGACCATAAGCATCAATTTAATTTAACTGAAGGTGCTTTCTTTTTCCTCTGAAGATATCTGTAATGCCTTCTAAAGTTTATTCCCCTGGGCTTTTTAGACAGTTTTGTTACTCTATATTGACAAGAGGGGGACATGCAAAGGAAAGAGAATCCCATTTCCTTCCCTGCTGGTTCCTGTTTCCCATTCTCTTGTCCCAGCTCCATTTCCCCTATATTCCTGTGCACTATCTCCACCTACCTAATCACTCACCCTCCTAATCTTTCTCCGCATCCCCTTGCTCAGTCTCTCACTCAGTCTTTCCTATTTGCAGTCACTCTCCTTCCCCTCCACAGCCCTTGCAGTTTCTCCCCTTTATATTCCTCTCCTCATTCCTCCTTTCCCCATACACTCAGTTCTTTCCTTTGTTGGGAACCATTCTGGGTTGCCACAGTAACCCAAAATACCACCTGAAGTTCTCTCACCAGTGATTTACTATGAAAAAAACCCAAAACATTTCTCATATTTTTCTGCAGACATGGGGTGTTTCCATGGGTTTGCAGAAATGTACATCTTAGCATTTTGTATTCCCCTTGAAGATTTTATATGCTGGGGGGGCATACTTGACTATTAAATATGATGTAATTGTGTTTTAACTTGTTGTGTACCACCTTGAGGACCTTGGGGAGGAAATGAAGCCTAAAAATAAGCATATAAATAAATGGTTGCCATGCTCCTCCTCTGGATTTCCTCACAGATCTTTCTCATCAGCTTTTTAGGAATCCTCAGCATCCTAAGACTTGCTGAAAGATTGCTGGAGAGCTCATGTGCTTTCCGAAACAGTGCTGTGAAAATATCTTATGACAAGTATGCAACCCAAAGCCATTTTGGCTCTTGCAGAAAATCGCACTCCATGCATTTAGACAATCAGTCTTCTCTCTGTCTTCCCCTGACAATGATGGCTTCCCACAGTTTCCTTTACCTCAAATTAGAAATCTGTTGGTTTAAGGATAAATGTGGCCATACTTTAAAGACAGAAAGAAAGCCAAACGGGAAATAATATTATCTGCCTTATTAAAGAGTACTGTGTAAACAGACATGATACTTCATACACTTGCTGTTTCCTATGTCTCTAAGGGCCACTTTCAGCCATACAAATCTAGTGGAAACTGTGTTAGAACCTCATAACAGAAAAAGGAAATTCTGATTAGTATACAGAATGCTAGGTAGATAGATCTCACAAATAAATTAGGTATCTTCATCCAGGGGGAATAAAGTTCGAATACTACCAACCCCATCATTATTCATGCAGCAGAACAACCAACTTACGGTTGTCAAAAGCGTTTGAACGATCAGTCTGCAAAAATGAGTGATCCTGTGAATGAATCACACTCAGAAAAGATATACTGAACCTGACAGTCTACACAATTTTAAAAGATTAATATAAGGGGGGGGGCTGAGAAGAATCCAGAATCCTGTTTATAGATCATCTCCAAAATATTTCCATGAATAAGCAGTTTAACTTTTCACTCATACATTCTCACAAAATCACTTCCAATAATCATCAGTAAGTCACTTCAGAACAGGTTGAAGGAAAACTCTTGAGACATTTTTTTTTAATTTTGATTCCAAAACTAGGCATGGGGAGCTTCAGCTTTTTCCACACCTTTGAAAACTACCAGGGCTGTATTCAGAAGCCACATGTAACTGCAGATGAGAAAAAAAATCTGCATGAGCCTGTGTTATTACTGGGCTTGTGCACATGTCTCCCTTCTCACACTGAAAAATATAGTTAAACATTAACTCTCATTACCCATGACGTATAAATGAAGCCACACACAAATATTGAGTTAGCCCCTCCTTCAAGGATTTTGAACTAAAGTTTAATCTAGGTTTAGAATCCTGGTTAATGAGGCCTGAGGAAACTAATTCTAGTTCATCTGAGTTCCTACATCTGTACATCAAAAGCAATGAGAGTTAGTATTGTGTGGCAAAAAAATCAGGGTTGTGCACATTTTTCTTTAATTTGTGATGTCTGAACACAGCTCAAGGGAGATCTTTTAAAAATATCTTCCTTTTAAACATTCAATACAGTACACAGCCACTACATTATACCTTGATTCCATCACTTGAGTCACAGGCAATGTCATTTCAGATTCTTTGGCTATTTTTTATTTAGAATAATCTGAAGAAAATTATTTCCATATGAATAAGTGGGAAATCATCAGCACCTCACATAGTACAAAACCCGCAGCTTTACTAGAATAACATTAAACAGCTATGTGCACAATTTATTGTAACAGCAAAATGCACATACTGAATTCTCAACACACACTTCTCTGCTCAATACAGTAGAAAGCGTCTTAAATTAAATCTACTAAATGTTTCTTTAAAAACAAACAAAGAGAATTTCCCCACAACTCCCATCTTTGCTTACAGATGGGCAACTTAAGGCCTGTGACAAGCCACATTCAACAGCACATCACCTACCAACACTCACGGCTATTCAAACCCCTACATAGGTGGCATTACAGAATCAAAACTGAAGCAGTTTTGTTTTAAAAGATACCATTTGTTGCAGCTCTCCTAGGTTACATATAAATCATTGTGGTAAATTTCTATAATCCCTATTCAATACAGAAAGACTGAGCATATTTTTTGCGTTGTTAACTCTCCTTTCCTTCTCAAAATGCCCACAAGACAAATCTCATGTTACATGGTATAGAAGTATATAACAGTTGTATGTAACTGATCGGTCCCGACATGAACCCGTTACTAATTATCTGCATTTCACCTGATGAAGATGATGATGATGATGATGATGATGATAGTGGCCAAAGTAAGATTCAGAAGGGCAATTCCAAGAACCACAATCACCACTCCTACTCCTTCTGAATTACAGCCTCAGCACACTAGTTCCAGTCAGTACTTTGTTTTAAGAAAGCAGTCACAAAGCAGAAACTGCCCCTTTCCAGCTCACATTTCAGCTATGCCGACTTCAGGATGATATCTCTTAAGGACGTTCCAGCCTCAAGTAATAAAGAGCTTGCCTTTACCTAAATAGCAGATAGTACAATGCTTCCTTAAGGGGAAGAGGCAAGACAGGAAAGAGAAAGAGAAACAAGGGAGGGGGCAGAAACCCCATAGCAACACACTCACTTCCACCAGACCACTTGCCAGCTCCGCTCTGCCCAGCGTCACAAGATATCAAAATCTGAGCAGGATGCTGGGGACAGCTGATGAGTCATCTCTGGAAGAACTAACTTCCCGAAATATTTTCAGCAGGGGCTGCTCAGAAAGAACTTTCAGAAATGAAGCCTGCTTTTTAACAGCATGAATGACACGGGCACTGTTCAGCCTGGGAGACTGATCTGTATATTCAAGTAAACTTTTATATACAAGAGTTTAAACAGGGTAGCATTTTCTGTTTCCTGAACAATATAACTGGATATCATTTAAGAGCAACCAAAGAAAACTATGGCACATGACAGAATGTTCTCCAGGCCATTTTGATGAAGGACTTGTAGCCTGGCCACAACATATTACTGGCACACACTGCATCTCCTCTTTAACAACACAAAATGTGGCTCAAAAGAGACACAAACTGTATTCTACTCCAGAAAGACAGTATCAAGAAGGTAGAAATTTAAAAGCTCTAAATTCTAATATATTTAGATACCCAGTCTCCAGAGATTCGCCTAGATAGATAACTTTGTTGGCTCTTGCAAATCCTACATCCAATCTCTCCGCCTGTATGCCCAGTCAGCCTCAGCAGTTCCCCACTGCCTGCTCTTTTTCAGTCACTCAGAGATTCAAACCCAGGCATCTCTCCAACTGCAGACATGACGTTATCCAGGGCCCCTTTTATAAGCCCTTGCAGGAGGGGAGGGAGAGCCCCTCCTTCCTTAGAAGTTTCCCTTCCCGTTGTTTCCATGCTCAGCTAGACTACAGCAATCCTTGCTTCAGAACAAAGGAAAACATTTCCACTTTCCAGAAATCTACCTTGCACACTCCTCCTCAACTTAAATCCAATAAATATATTTAAACCAACAGGTCACAAGTCTCCCCATCCCTTGCCTGCAGAAACTGATTTGGCAGTATCTGTTTGCTGATATAAGATCTAGTTCTTCTAAGTAACTTGGTATGATATAGGGATGTACGATTTTTATTTCACTACAGATGCTAATTTTCTGCTCCCAGCATTTCCCCACTGATCTAATCAAGCTGATTACAAAATGCATTGTGCCTTTGCATCCTTTACAAGCATCCTTTACAACATCCCTCCCACCTTCTGACTGGAATAAAAGGACTCAGGGATTTTCATTTCTACTCATGTTGTACGAATGGAGCTTTGACTCTCAAAAGCTTATATCCTGAAACTCTTGTTGGTCTCTAAGGTGCTACTGGACTTCTAAGTGATACGATTCCTGAGAATTGATGAAAAGGGTTCTAGCTTGTAAAAGCTTCTACTACAATAAATTCGTTAATCTTGTAATAACACAATTTTTTGTGCAGTAAAAACCTGCAGAAGAAAATTTTAGGTGGAAGAATGGACTGCACCACTTCAGAAAGCAGACAATGAATTACAGCTCTGAATGGCCCTTCCAACTAAAAACTGAATGCAAAATGAAACTAGCATAGTTCCCCTTTGCATACTGTGCCGGTTTTTCTAATTGCAAGAAGTTTCAGAAGGAGTGTTTAACAAAACTGAACATTCTAAAATGTGATCTTCCTCAGTCCTCCATGTCAGATCTCTGCCACTTCACTCCCCTTTATATATGAACCCTTAACAGACTAACAGTTACTCCTCTAGAATGTGATCCCTGATGAGTTCTGTGTTCCACGGACAAGACCATGCTTCACAGTCCTTTGTTATGCTGATATTAAAAGTAAGAAGCAGGGCACTTGCTGCAACAACCCAAGGAGTGCCTGAGAAGGTCCGGGGTTGTTCTTCCCTCACAGTATTCCTGATGTTGTACAAACTCCATTTATTCCAAAAGAGGTTTGACTAACAAGGTTTATTACTATGATAGCTGCTTTGGGTGTTTTTATACTATTTTATGCAAGCCACCTATGAAATTATTTTAAATAAATAAAATAGTAGGTGAACTTTTAAAGTATCATTAACACATAATTACCATATTTAGTGCTTCTAGTTCTCATTACTGTGCAAATAGTGGTTCTGAAAATCAGATACCACCATATGAATGACAAGTCCTTCCCAATGCCTTGCTCTGGAGGCACTGATGCTGTATTGTAAACTTTTGTTGCTCTTCTTCCAAAGAACAGATTTACATACTTCCCATCCTGCCAAGTAACTGTTTGTCCAAAAGATGACTCAGAAGGTACAGAGTCAAAGACACGTGGCTCATGTAGAATAACTGCAGCCAGCGTTTAAAGCAGGTCTGTCCGTCTGTACATTTCAGGTTATTTCCTGAATGTTGCCAATTTCTTTTCTGTAGCCTGTTTCTACCAGTCAAAGCCAAATTCTGTGCAGTGTCTAACTATTATATTAACATTTTTATAAAAAACATCAATTAGAAACACATCATTTGAAACAGCTCCTTTAGAGGTTATGTTCCAAATTCTTGAATAAACCAGGTAAACAGTCTCAAGCTTGTATTGTTAGCCTACAGTATTATAAAAACTGAAGTATTTGCTAAAAAAAATTAAAACTGCCAGCGTTAGGGAAGCATGGCACTTAGAACATTCTTCAACAAAACCCCTTCAGTACAGAGCACATCTCCTTCTGTATCAAATGAATAAATACTTCATCCATTGTAACTACACTGCAGAGCCAGCTGAGGAACCAGATCAGCATGGCTTCATTCAAGACATCGTGTTAGCCAGAAAGGAGCTTTTTGCTTTGTTATGAACTATGAACTGTGCATAATGTGTGCCAAGGGACTATAATGTATGGTGACCAGAGTGAGATACCAACACACCCACATCAGATAGTGTGCTTATGGCTTCCAAAAGGTTTCCCTGTTCCAGAGATGTTCCTGTACACATGTAAAGTACCACACCAGCAGCCATTTGCTATGGCTGTTCAAACTGAAGATGTTTCAAGAATGCTGGCACATTCCTCCCCCACAACTTCATCAAACACAAAAAGGATTATCTTCAGCTTTTCCTTAACAAAGGGACTAGCTCGCCTGCCCATCTGGAAGAGAACTGGTCCTGCAACCTCAAGACAAAAGGGAGCAATCAATGCTAGCCACTGACTCAGCATGCTAATCAGGATCCTCTGCCACAAGCTTAATTAGATCTCAATATTGCTCCACCTTTAAGCCCCTCACCTTCACTGTGTAAACTGATCACAGAGGGGCTGTGTCAAGGGAGGAGTCCAGCAAGACTTCCCCCTGTGACACCCCAGAGGAGGTGGACCAAGACATGTGACCAGCTTAAGCCACCCCCAAGAGACATGTGACCAGAACATATGGCCAGCCGGGCCCAACCCCCCAAGCCCCCCTCATAAAAGGGGACAGCTGACCACATGGTCTCTCTCTCTACACCCTCTCAACAACCTCTATACTCTGATTCTTATCCTAGTAGCTACCTTGCTACCCATCCTACCCCAGGGTCTTAGTCTGCAGCTGAGGCCTACCTTGTGCTTTCTGCTGGTCAGTCTGCACACTCCCTTTCCTAGCATAACCCCCATTTTTCTGGAATTCCCTTATTTTTCCATTTCACAAGCTTCATCCCTTCAGACAGGTAAAGTATATCCCAATCAATGAATCTTCTGCTAATGCAAACATGCTTAAAATCTCTCTTTATTTCCTAGAATCTGAATATTTGTGTGTGTGACTGTGTATTGTTTGTGTGTGAAGAAGATTTACCATAAAAGACATTATTTTAACTAAAACTCAGTCTCCTTGTCTGTTACTGGTACTTCTGGAAGAGTGGCACCTCTGTATATACAGGTGAAAGGTCCCTTAGCCGATTGCATATTAATAATAATTCATAATTCCCCAATACTGGTAATAATCTAGAGCAATCAGGCTAACAACAGGCATGCCAACTCAGCTGAAATATCAGATTTAGTTTTGCACAGGCAATATACTAGGATTGTGGAGTTACCCTCTGGTATTTTCCACTGATGATTCTTCTTTTTTTGCCTGTCCTGTTCTGTGAGACAGGATCCCCCATCAGGAAATTATTATAGTATCACTGTACTGGACACTGTGCCCCCTTTGCAGAGAAAGCTGTTTCATCAGACTGGATTATTCATCAACATTATGCTACTATCCTTAGTTGATGATTGATCGGCCAATCAAGTCTATGAAGCTGAAGCTGCCACAGACTTCCTATTTCTCAGATTTCTGCCAGGTGCCCAAATACAGTCTGTGACATTATGAATACCTCTATCAATGTGGTGAGCTATGCTAAACTGGAATGACATGTTGAACACCACATGTTCAGTATTAGATGTCACTTTGAACTGGTCCTTCTCCAAAGTTCATTGAGTTCTCTTGGATATGTGATGTATCTTCACCTGACTTCTAGGTTATTCTAGTCAGCCACTCTGAACCCTACTACACAATATTATTTTCAGTCTACACATACATGAAAACATAACAGGAGAAAAAAATCCAGAGAAGAGCAGTGAACTACTCTTCACTACAACAGATTTCTCAGGACCTCAGAGATATGGAGCAGAAAACAGAAAGTTTTCCAGAGCTTTATTTTCCCACAAGAAATCTTCTGTTTCCAAAGACTTTTCCAAATTCGATGGTGGTACACTCTTCGGCGAAATCGAAGCAGCCTATCCGGCACTCAGCACCGCCCAATCGCAAGGGCCGTAAAGTCCATGCTATCGCATGGACGATGTATTCCTTCGCCTCCATGAGTCTCCGTATTGAGACCTACCTATCATACCTGTTAGCTTATGCTTTCAATGTAGCTAATGCCGTGCATCCTGTGTTGGAGTCTGTTCCAGAGGAACACCGTCCCACGTTGTCAGGGGCTTTGTCAGAAATTTGTACAATCTCGAAACAGCAGATCAACTCAGTCCGTCATGCTGTCACCTGCTCCTCAAAGGTCCTTGTCTCCTCTGTTGCCCTCCGTCGTCACGCTTGGCTACGAGGCACCTCTCTACAGCCCGATGTGAAATTTCGTATTGAGGACCTCCCGTTCGATGGTGAAGGTCTCTTTCACTCCACCACTGACGAGGCCTTGAAGGCCGTTGATGATAGCCGGAAGCAGGCTGGAAACCTGGGTGTCTCGATCTCGACGCCTCGATCTCGGTACCGCTCTTGGAAGCCGTACTATTCAAGACACCAGACATCTCTGGCGTCCACTTCCCAGTGGAGAAAGCGGCCCTATGACTCCCGTCCCTTGAATAGGCCAAGCCAACAGGCTCCTAAAAAGTCCCAGCAGCCCAAGCAGTCCATTTGACCGCTTCCATCACTTGCCGTCTCCTCCGTCATACACCCCTTCCATCCGGACCTAACTCTTCCCCTTTCTTCCAACATGGGAAGCCATTTCCACCAATTCCTGGGTCCTTACCATCCTACGGGTCGAATACGCCATAGAGTTCATTTCGCCTCCCAACCTACCTCACTTTGTTATCATGCCCCTGGATCCTCTCCTTGATCTCGAGATTTATGCACTTCTCGCCAAAGGCGCCATCGAGATCGTCCAGGAGGCGCAACCGACCCTAGGCTTCTACCTCAAGTATTTCCTCATACCGAAGAGGGACGGCAGCTTCAGAGCAATTATAGATCTTCGGGATCTGAATCGATGCATCCGATGTCACAAGTTCTGAATGGTCACATTACAGTTCATTCTTCCACTGATTCCCAAGGCTGCATGGCTAGTGTCAGTTGATCTCCAAGATGCGTATTTTCATGTCACCATCCGTCCCCAACATCGAAAGTTCCTTTGTTTCGCTGTGGGAAACACACACTACCAATACCGAGTCCTCCCATTCAGACTCTGCACTGCCCCGAGGGTTTTTACCAAGCTGATGGCTGTGGTGGCTGCGGATCTTCATCATCGAGGGACTGCCCTGTATCCCTATATCAACAAAACTATATCTCATGGCTGCTATGCAAGACCAGCTCCTCCAAGACATCCACACCACCCTCTTTCTCCTTTGTGTCCTCAGGCTTTGTGTCAACCTACACCCAAGACCTCTCTCCGGCCTGTCCAGGTCCTTCAATTTCTGGGTGCCCAGCTCGATACCAACCTCGAGACTGCGTTTCTCCCAAACTTGAGGCTTTTGACATACTCTCGTTGGTGTCACAGTTCCAGACATCTCCCAAGCAGTCCGTGTGGTCTGTTATGAGGCTCCTGGGGCACTTTGCATCTACTGTCTTTGTTGTCCGTCATGCCAGGTTGAGGATGCATCCCCTTCAACTGTGGCTTCTTCGTCCCTTCGATCCTCTCCGCAGTCTGTGGCACAAAATCCTGTCGATCCCACCCCTTGCTGTCGACTACCTCACATGGTGGTCTCATCCTCAACACCTCCTCTCCGGCATGCCCTTTCGGCATCCTCCTCCACAGGTGTCACTGTCCACCGATGCATCTCTCTGGGACTGGGGAGCCCAGTGCGGGATGCTTTCAGCACAGAGGATCTGGTCTCGTCACGAGGCCACCCTTCATATCAATGTCCTCAAGCTGCATGCTGTTCATCTTGCTCTCCACTCTTTCCTCCTGGTGCTTCGAGGCCGGGTCATTCAGGTTGCTTCCGACAATACCACCAACATTTACTACCAATGTTCCCGCTAAGCTGTGGAGTCTTGTGAGCAAAAATTCTATTTTGTGAGCTACTGGCATTAAAGTTGTGAGTGAGCAAATTGGCTACTGCATACGTTAATTTGCTTTGGAGTCATTCTTCCTGAGCTAAGACAAAAATGTGTGAGCTGGAGGCTAAAAAACTGTGAGCTAGCTCACATTAACTCAGCTTAGAGGGAACACTGTTTACTACATAAACAAGCAGGGTGGGACTGCCTCCCTTCGTCTCTGCAAGTCAACCATTGATCTCTGGAGTTAGTACCTCTGCCATTCCATCACGCTCTCCGTGATACACATTCCGGGCATTCAAAACATTGATGCCGATCAATTGAGCCATTCCCAGTCATCGGACAACGAATGGTCCATCCACCTTCGATACCTGTCTTTGTCAAATTCGGTCGCCCTGTTGTTGATGGCTTTGCAACTGCAGACAATGCCCTGTGTCGCCTCTTTTTCAGCAGGGGTCTGCCGTCTGCTTGGCCGCTGGGAGATGCCTTTCTCCAGGGCTTTTTTTTGTAGAAAAAGCCTAGCAGGAACTCATTAGCATAATAGGCCACACCCAACAGCAGAAACTTATTAGCATATTAGGCCATACCCACGTTACCAGAAGTGTGGTCATCCAGCTGTCACACCGGTGCTCCGGTCCATGCTCTGCTCCCCCGGTGGCCGTGGCATCCGGGGGCACAACGGGAGCGGATGTCCTGGCAACGGGATACTCGCAAGAAGGAGGGGAGGGGTAAAGAGCCTCAGACCAGCAGGGGACGGGGTTAACACCACCCCGCAGGTCCCTCTGCTAGCGTGTGAAAGGACTACCCTCGGCCCTCTTCTCTCTCTGCTGTCCGTCTCTCTCTCTGACATGGTCTCTTTCCATGCTGCTGCTCCTCCCCGGCTCCTCAGTTTCCCCACCTTTTATTGCTCCATCTCACTTCCAGCACCACCGTCCGTCCCACTGTGCCCCCCCTTCCCTCGGCCCCACCCCCCTTTATCTCCTACAATGCCCAGGCAGTCAGCTGGGTGGGGTGGATGCTGCGCCGGTGGTGACCTGGGCAGCTTTGGGGCCGCGCCGCCACTCCGCAGCCCCTCCAGCCCACGGGGGCCCATCAGGGGCCCTCCTGGAGCTCCAGTCGTCCTGCCGCTCTTGCTGGCCCCTCGGGGAGCCCGGCGCTGTTGTTGAGCCCGCCTGGCACTGCCCCCTCCCTGAGGGCCAGCATTGGGTGCCTCCGCCGCAGCTTGCTTGCTGAGCCTCACTCCCGGCTTCGCTTCTTCTCGGGCAGGTGGCTCTTCGGGTGAGTGGGGCGGCGTGGGTCGCTCCAGCAGGTTGCTCAGGGGTGGGGGCCTCTGTCCTGAGCCCGCAGGGACGGGACACCAGCCACACCTACCTTTTGCTTCTTATTTGTTGTCAAAACCCAGGGCTTTTTTGTAGCAGGAACTCCTTTGCATGTTAGGCCATACACCCCAAATGTAGCCAGTCCTAATGAGTTTCTGCTGTTTGATATGGCCTATTATTCTAATGAGTTCCTGCTGGGCGTGGCCAACTCAGGAGCCAGCCAGAACTCCGTTCCTGTGTGTTTCTGCCCAAAAATAGCCCTGCTTTTCTCCACACCTGGAAGAGGACCCTATTCTACTTCTTCCCTCTCATCTCCCATGTTGTTCAGAAGATTGTGGCCGATGCCATGTCGTGAATCCTTGTCACTGCCTGGTGGCCACACCAAGTCTGGTTTCTGCACCTCCTCCACCTTTCCAGTTGGACATTCCGGCCACTGCCTGTCATCCCTGATCTCCTCTCTCTGGCCCGTGGGAGGATCCTGCACCCCAATCCTGGCTCCTTCCGGTTGATGGCCTGGAAGATCCTGCACTAGACTTCCCACCTGAGGTGTCTGAAGTCCTCCTGAATGCCAGGAAGCCCTCTACTCATGTCACTTATCGTTTGAAGTGGAGGAAGTTCCAGTCCTATGCCTCTGATCACTCCTTCGATCCAGACCAGTCTCCATGAGATTTTTTCCTACGTCGTCTCCTTAAAGAACAATGGCTTGGCATACTTATCTTTAAAGGCCCATTTAGCAGCCATCTCCGCTTACCAACCCTTGATACAGGGATCCACAGTTTTTTCCCACCATCTCATGAAGTCATTCCTCAAGAGTCTCCTCCGGCTTTGTCCCCCTAGGAAGCCTCTGGTGCCTTTGTGGAGTTTATCACTTGTTCTCTCTTAACTAATGTCCAATCCCTTCAAACCCATGGCTACGGCCGATCTCTGGTTACTCCCCTGGAAGACGGCCTTCCTCATAGCAATTACTACTGCTCGTAGGGTAGGGGAACTAGCTGCCTTTCGGGCTGATGCCCGAATTTTTCATAGGGAGAAGGTTGTCCTTAGACCAGATTCTTCTTTCCTGCCTAAAGTCATTTCTGCCTTTCACCTGTCTCAGTTGTCTGTCTTACCTACTTTGTTTCTGGACCCAGCTGATGCACCTCAGAGAGCCTTGCACTGCCTCAATGTGCGCAGAGTGCTCTCTTTCTATTTACATAGGACTCAGCCTATCCATAAGTGTCCTTGGCTGTTCCTAGCATATGACCCCCCACATGCGAAGGAGCCAATTTCCTCTCAATGTTTGTCTAAATGGGTAACTTCCACTATAGCCCTTTGCTATGAGCTTGCCCGTCAACCTGTCCCTACCTGTGTCACTGCCCATTCCATGCGGGCGGTATCGACATCCACTGCTTTCCTGGCGGAAGACATCTGTGCGGCTGCTACGTGGTCCTCAGCATCGAACTTCGTGACCCACTACACGCTCAGCGTCTGAGCTCGACGGGATGCTGCCTTTGGTCAGTCGGTGCTGTGATCTCTCTTCGCTTGACCCTGCTGCTTCCTCGGGTAGGACCATTGGATGATTTTTTGCTGATGATGCTGTGTCTTAACCAGTATTTTTGTGTCTTTTTCAGCTGCCACCTCCCTCCTCCAACTGGTTCAGCTCTTGTAATCACCCATGTGTGGGACTGCACAGAGACCACGACGAAGATAAACAGCTTGCTTACCTGTAACTGATGATCTTTGAGTGGTCATCTCTGCAGTACCACAATCCCACCCGGCCTTCCCCGCTGCTGGCATCTCCTCATCTCCTTTCTTCAGTTTGATGGGACTTACCTGTAGCAGTCGAAGGAACTGAGTGGGAGGCGGCTCTCTCCCCCGCTCCAGGCATGCGCAGTGCATGCCTGCTCCCCAGGGCAGGAAGAGAGCTCACCAAAAGTGTTCTGAGGCAAAGCTCTAGAAGTTTCTCCGGTCGAGGTTGTGCACAGGCGCCCAGCCCATATGTGGCACTGCACAGATGACCACTCGAAGATCATCAGTTACAGGTAAACAAGCTGTTTTTCTTAGCTGATTATCCCTAGCAATTGTGTGAGACAGTACATGTATGCTTTATTGATTTGTCAACAGGGAGTGGATGGTAAACCACATAACTATAACAATCTAAATTAAAAAAAAAGTTGTGAATTCATCTGATTAACCTACACGGCCAAAGCTAAAATTCTTAATTATGTCTCTTCTCACAAGGCGGAAGGGAAATTGTAGTCACCAATCTGATATGAATTATAAGTAATGCAACTGATGCTTTGGACAGTGAAATAAAACTCTGTGGTACGCTGTCTCAAACTCTGACAGCTGCTAAGCTCTCCCTTCCCCACCCCATACAACTTGTGTTATCTGTGTTTTGGCTATAACCAGCAGCATCTTTCATACAGAGGGCACAGGGAAAGCATGCACTATGCACTATGGAGAAAGGGAGACCACAAAACGTATATGCACAGGTAAGCTTCCAGAATGTTTTGGTAAAGGTAACAAAGAGCAAAGATTCATTCTGGATAAGCTCCTCAAAATCTGCTCCAGTCACTGCTACTGCTGCCAGCCACCCACAACCTCTTTTGTCTTGCTGGATTAGAGTATGGCAATGAGGCACAGTACAAATAAAATCTGCAGAGAGTGTTCCACTGCAACCCCCAAAAGAGGATGGGTGAATATAATCTTGACACCAAAAAACCCTGTCACCAAGGGGGTAAAACAAGGCTGCGTCTTGGCCCCCCACCCTGTTCAACTTTTTCTTTTTGAACTTCCTCCCCTATTTATGCAAAATTGAGGGTCACACTCCCAAATTACACTCGAAATTGGTACCTGTTCTCCTATATGCTGACGATGCTGCTGTTTTATCTCTTACTAAAGTGGGATTAGTGCATTTTCTATCAGCTTCCGTCTCATATTGCGCCCAGAATTCCCTGTTCATCAATTATGACAAAACTAAAATTTTACTATTCTGCAAATCATGGAAGTGGCACACTTGGAAAATCAATGGCAGAACTATAGCCCAAGTTAAATCCTTCATTACAACTTAAAATGGTCCATGCATAGCGACCAAGCCCTTCTCTTGACTAAGAACAAGCTGTCAACATTAACCTACTTTCATTATCAAAAAGGTAATCAATTTGTCCCGGCTGCTTTATAGAATTTTTGAACCACTATTCTCCCTCAGTTACTTTACAGGATTCCTGTGTGATTCCAATGCTTTAACAAAAATGTCAAAAAAATCAAAACATCTTTCCTACGTTGTATCTTAGGCATTCCCAATTCAGCGCTTTCTTTCACCCTGTGTGCTGAACTGGGCCTTCACACAGAAGAATCTAGAGTTTGGACCACCACAATTAAATACTGGCTTCATCTCTACTTTCACTCTCCACCCAACAGTCTGATTTCCCTCTTACCTGCAGATCCTTTTATGCCCAAATGGTTCAGGTTAGTACTTGGAAAAATCAGGTCAACTGGTATTGACTTAGATTCGCTGACAAACTCCAATGAATCATATATAGTCCAAATGATTAATAGGAGAATATTAGATATTCATTCTCAATTAATAATTGCTGGAGCAAAGAGCACATGTTCACCCCAATTTCTGGGCCTTCCCCAAAACTGCAGGGCCCAGTATTTTTCAAATTTAATAAACCCTTGCCAACTCCAAGCTCTTATGTTGGCCAGGTTCAATATATTTCCTTAGTTTGTGGTTTCTGGCAGGTACAAGTGTATTCCTTATGAACAGAGATTATGCAGATGTGGCAAAGAACCCAATTCTATATGCCATATCCTATTAGATTGCCCATCGCTTACTTCCCACCGATGCTGCCTGATTAAACCACTTCTCCTAACCCCCAATCTTGCGACAAATAAATGGATAGAATCTTCACTAGCTGATAAATGCTCCTCAATCACCAAGCAGGTGGTGGAGTTTCTGTCCATTGCAGTGAAAGAGATAGAAACCAAAAGTGGTAAAAGAGCTAGGTAGGCGAAGGTTATGTGCCTACTCTTCTAACTTAAGTTCTGACTGTACTTATGTTTTTGCTATGCTGCTTGTATTGGAGAATTTCTGTGGACTGTTTTTTTTTAATTTTCCCCTCAAATCTCTTTCAGGTTTTTGTATCTTTCTTTGTTATGCCAATAAAGGTTTTGTGTGTGTGTAATCTCAGTGAGTACACTATCTCCTACAAATGGTGAAATGCAAAGTGTTGACTTCAACAAGTGACCCTCAAAGCATGGTTAACACTATGGTGAGATTCAAACCTTCATTTCCTGACTCCTATCTCTACCACTGAGTTATTTGGGAGGGTGCAGCATAAGCTGTCTAAGTGCACATTTGTGTCTTCTACTGTTGCTTGTACTAGCGGAAGTAAAGAAGCAAGGGCGGAAGGAAGGAAGAAGCAATTCTTCCCTCACAGGAAAACTGTTTCTCTAGCAGGACTTGAACCTTTGGCCAAGGAAGCCATTTGGTCTTCATATGTGTTTCCCCCACCCCACCATGCAAGTTGTGGAGGTAACTGGGTAATATCTATCCTTCCTTCCCTTTGTGTTTTCCTGTCAAAAGGATGGTTTGCAGGCTGTGTTTGTGTGTGGTATATGCAAACTCAAAGCCCTAGCTGCAAGGATTCCTGGAGTTCAGTCATTATAGAGCTGTACCAAAATTGTTAATACCAATGATGATACTGTGATATGTCTGCTGGGGATATATCATATGTGGTTACTAGGACAGGGTGATGTCAAGGAAAAATTCCATGGAATCATTAGGCTCCTTCCATGCACAGATAATGTATCAACAATGTATGCCACATTATCATACATCTTGGGGAGTATCAGTGGTGGTGCTGTGCTCCCTGTTGTTTAGAAGGGTGTTTGTTTTCTCTTCCAGATTTTCTGTTGGTAGCACACAGGTTCTCAAGTACACCTCACTGATATTACACTGGCATTAGCTAACACTTAGGATTATGCAATTTATATAACTTATGCAAAATCATCAAGATTATCTAATGCAGAGATGGTAGTACCATCTAAACAGGCAACACAGTTTTTGCATACACAGAAAAATATGGCCATTGCAGTGTCTTAGAAGAAGGGCGGGGGAGCTTAAGAGGCCCAGCAGTTTGCCATCTCCCCTTCCAAAAGACATAGCTCAAGACAAGAGGTCATACCATGTGTACATAAGCACACTCTTTGGTCAAGGTTTCCTTATGTACATCAATGTGGCAAGAATGCTGTCCTATCTGGAGGAAAGACTACCATTTCTCTGATATCTCTAGTACTTTGTACACAGTCAGTGGCCCTGGTGTGGAAATGATCTTTGAAAAGCTCAGACTTCTTGCATCACCCATCCCTATGACAAACATCTATCCATCAGACTCATCTGCTTCCATCAAATTAAATAAGTGATTAATCCCCTCTCGTATTCATAATCAAAGCAAACTGATTCATAATCAAAGCAAAACTGAACATGACAAAGGTAAGCATCAGGGTACAGGCAAGGACAATCTCACAAAAGGGGTGCTCCTCACACTTATAGGGATATTTATCTGGTGGCTTGTTTTATCCACTGAATCCACTTCTGACCTGGTTACATGCAACTATATATCTCACACCAACTACGCTGTTTGTTTCTTCTCATCACTTTAATTTAATAAAGAAGGGGAAATTCTCAGCAGTTTGTGACCTAGAATATGAAAAACCACACAGAACAAATACTGCAAAATTTACAAGTCAGCAACAAGATACATCAAATTCTCATTAAAAGAACAATCAAGCTATATTATTTGAACCTCCTCCTGTTGTGATACATTGTTTGCAGACAAAAGAAAAACAAACCTTTCCAAATCTGCTTCTAATTTGGGAGCCATTAAATTGAAATAATTCACTAGTGCTTAAAACTTAAGCTACCATAGCCGCACCTAGAATCCAGCCAATAGTAAATGAGAGAACATTTGGGTAAATCATACCAATCTTATTTAGTTGCTTCCTTATCGGTATGGAGTCCCTGAAGCTACTCTCCAGGGCTCAAACTTCTCTTTTACTGCTAGTCACTGTAGAGCAGTGGGTTCTGAAGTAAGTAAGGCAAGCAGCTGAAACTAAAGGCAACACCAAGATCTTCGCAAGCCTCTTAAATCCCATTTTATTCACCAACATATGATGTCATATCAGATCACAAACTGCACTGCCCTACATCATTAGCAACTCACCACCAATATTTCAGGGAGAGTAAAGTGTTTTCTGTCAAATACAAAATCTACAGTTGTTTCAACAACACTGGAAAATCATGTGTTACACCCTCAATTTTTCTTCATTACTTCATTACATATGCCCAGAAAAAAAATGGCTGAAATTCTTTCTACTCTACCTTTTCTACCAAACACAGAATAAATGCAAGGGAAATCAGCAGTTTGTCACCTGAGAACAAGACAAGGCATGAGGTGTGTATCAGAAGACTTAATAAAGTTTGGTTGTGTCTCGCTCTTCTTCCAAGGAGCTCAGAGTGGTGCTTGTCCCTCACAACAACCTCTGCAAAGTAAGTTTGGCCAGGATATAGTGGCTTGCTCAAGGCCACCTAATGAGAATAGAATGGGGACTGCAACATGGTTTTGCCCCATACTCTAGCCACTGGATCGCAATACTCCATCTTGGTTGCTCTGTTAAGAATAAGGTAAGTGCGAAGTACAAGAATATGGCATAAAGCTTCAACAACTTACCTCCCAATCACTTGCAATTTTGGGTGGTGACTCTTGACCCAATTTTTCTACCTGCTGCTCCTTATACTTCTCATATTGCCTGTATCCTGTATAACCTGCTCCTGCGGCCACTAAAAAATGCAGTGGGCGCAACCGCAATACTCCCCTTACTGGTGCAGTGTGGAGTTGCCGCTGACCTGCAACAAAAGAAGCCAGGTCTTTAGGAAAAAAGCAGGCAGGCAGCAAAAGCAAGCAAAGGCAGCAAGTCAGAGAAAAAGAAGCTCATGCTGTAACTAGTATCTCCAGGTACACAAATGGAGACCCAAAATTCAAACCAACATTACAACAAGAGTTGCACTGACAGTCATTTCCTGGATGAGCTGATTCCCCAGTAAAAACTTCTCAGAACTTTACTCCTCAAGCACTTTAGAAAACAAACCACATAAAATGTGAAACAATTCTGGTGTAATTTATTTAAAACATTTCTGACCTGCCTTTCCACATAAGTGCTTACAGCAGCTTAATTAAACACCAAAACAGTTTTAAAGTCCAATAAAATAAACACAATAATGTAAACACCAGCAGCAACAGTTTTAAAAGATAGACAGCATTCAAACAAAAAGCTAAAGAGAGTAAGAAGGTTTTTACTTAACACCTACATGGTAACGGAGATTGAAAAGACCCCTTTACCACTCAGAGCAGGGCCTCAGATCTGGTTTCCTTATTGATAGGAAAATAGCGTAGGTTAGGATGCAAGCTACAGAGGTGAGCTATAAGAAGCATTTTCAACAGCTGAAGTGCTGGATCCAAAGCAGCTTCCATATATACAAACAATACCAAAGTGATTAAAATTAGCAACAAAACAATCAGCACAACAAGTCAAATTCAAAGGTCAATGGTTCCAACCATTTACTTTTTTTTTTTTTACTTTTTTTTTTTGCTTTTCTAAACTACAAACCTACAGGGTCAGGGGAGTGGATACAAACTAAAAGAAAGAGTAGCAAGGATCATAATACAATTATTTTTTTAAAATCTGATATTTCCCTTTTGCCCACATAGTAAAAAGTGAAAATTAGTTATAAAAAAGTATAAAGCAAACAATCACAGTCTTATTCTACTGTAGTGTGTACATCTTAGCTTTAAGTTTATGTATTAAAGATAAACATCAGGCTATCAAAATTAATCTATTTTGCTTTTTTCTTTCCTCTAAGCTTCTTTTTGTCAAAATCCAGTTTAATTTTTAGAGGTTTAGGGGCAGCAGCCCCTAATTCTGCTTCCAAGTCAGACGATTCTTCCGAGCTGGCCGAGGTGTTGTCAGAACTTTCCTCCTCTTTCTCTTCTTCAGCTTCTGTATCTTTGTTATCCTCCATTGTCTCAGATCCCTCTGTCGCTTTCTGTTGTTGCTCTAAGAACCTTTTCGCTTTGAAAACAGAGTCAATCGTTTCTTTTTTTCTGTTGAAGTTGAAGATAAGCCCTTCAGGTATTATCCATCTGTACGGTATTATTTTGCTGTAAGAACAGTGCCAAGTCTTTGTATTGTCTCCTCCTTTTCCTAATCTCAAATGGAATGTCTTTTAGTACTTTAATTTGTTCTCCTTTAATTTTCAGGGTTATTCCATTTGTCGCTTTCAAGGTTGTATCTCTTGTTGATCTTTTTGAGAATTTCAATATACTTCCCTGGATAGCTTCTTTTTTTATATAAATTCTGGATACGTATGGTAAACAAGGTCAATATCATTTTGTAGAGCTTCTGCTGTTAAGCCCACCACAGGGGCCAGTTCCTCACTTAGAATCTCTTTTAAATTCTCTCCTTTCTGCTCCGGGATGCCTTGAAGTCTCAGGACATATGCTGATTTTTCCATTTGGAGAAGAAGCAGTTGCTGTTGTCCAGAGATTTTTTCTTTTTCCACTACCTCTAATCTTCCTTTTTCTCCTCATAACAACCCTGTGAGGCAGGTTATGCTGAAAGTACGTGACTGGCCCAAGGTCACCTAGTGAGTTTCCATGGCAGACTGGTGATTTGAATCTGGGTCTCCCAGACAATACTCTGAAACTCTTAACTGCTACACCACACTGGTTTTCATAGGGTGGCTGCTGTTGAATAGCAGTAAGCAGCAAGGCCTGTGTGAGTCATGCAAATCAGGTGGTATCAAGTCACTAAGAGGTTGCTGCTAGGCCTGGCCCCAATGAGTCCTCCTTCAAAGGTCAAAACAGCCCCAGAAAGGGCCCTGCCCCCCCTTTACTGTCAGAACCCAAGTCTGGAATGCTGTGGTCGCCTTGCAACAGCCACTGATGGCATCCATTTTTTAAAGCTGCATATACTCCTTTTATCGTTTGGGGGCTTTTTTATATTTCAGATTCTTCTGCAAACCCAGGGCATTTTTCAGATTTGTAGAACGATCTGTTCTGTCTGTTCATGGCTCCAGTTACCAGATCTAAGCACAGCCTGTATGGTGTAGGGGTTAACAGCACAGACTCTAATCTGAAAGAACTGGGTTTGACTCCCCATTCCTCTACATGCAGCTGCTGGAGTGACCTTGGGTCAGTCACAGTTCTCTCAGAGCTGTTCTCTCAAGAGCAGTTCTCAGTCAGAGCTCTCTCAGTCCCACCTACCTCACGGAGTGTCTGTTGTGAGAAGAGGAAGGGAAGGAGACTGTAAGCCACTCTGAGACTCCAAGTGAAGGGCAGGGTATAAATCCAATCTCTTCACTTCTCTATCCTCAGATATGGCCAAATTAACTATCAGAATATACAAATGAGGATCTGTGATACAGGAGAATCCCATCCCCCTCTTAGCTTCTCCCCCTCACTGCCACCACTGCGAGGCCCACCGGGGCTCCTGACTATGCCCACTGTCATTGCTGCTGGGGCCACAGCTGCTCTGGCCACACACACCCCATCATCACCACCAGGCCCAACACAGCTCCCAGCCTCCACCATGGCTTCCCCACCACCACCACGGCCCCATGTGGCTCCCAGCATCCAACACCAGGTCTGCTGAGGCTCCCTGCCCACTATCATAGTCAGCATATGCACCACCAGGCCTACCAACAGAGGAGGAAGAAGAAGGGGAAGAAGAAGAGGAAGAGATTGGATTTATACCCCGCCCTTTACTTGGAGTCTCAGAGCAGCTTACAAACTCCTTTCCCTTCCCCTCCCCACAACAGATACCCCGTGAGGTAGGTGGGGCTGAGAGAACTCTAACACAAACTGCTCTTTCAGGAACAGCTGTGCCAGAGCTTGGGACTGACCCAAGGTCACATCAGCAGGTGCAAGTGGAGGAGTGGGGAATCAAACCCGGTTCTCCCAGATTAGAGTCTGCACACTTAACCACTACACCAAACTGGAAGGTACATTGTTTTTTGTTTGGGGGGGATTTAAACCACCAATAGTAGTAGAAGAAGAAGAAGAAGAAGAGATTGGATTTATACCCCGCCCTTCACTGCCCAAAGTTGTCTCAGAGCGGCTTACAAACTCCTTTCCCTTCCCCTCCCCACAACAGACACCCTGTGAGGTAGGTGGGGCTGAGAGAACTTCTGACAGAAACTGTCCGTGAGAGAAGAGCTGTGCTAGAACTTGTGACTGACCCAAGGTCACATCAGCAGGTGCAAGTGGAGGAGTGGGGAATCAAACCCGGTTCTCCCAGATTAGAGTCCGCACACTTAACCACTACACCAAACTGGCTCTCAAAGTACTGAAATCACTGACTTTATGATCAGCTTAAACTGAGCACAGTAACATGAAGCTTGATTGCAGTTTCTACTACTGTTTTAAATTACTGTTTTAATTATTTTAACTATTGTTATCGAAATTTTGTGACTTTGTAACCTGCCCTGAGCCCGACCATAGGGAGGGCAGAATAAAAATCAAATCAAATAAGTAAATAAATATTTTTTTAACCTTTTCAGATTTTTCTGCAAATCTGGAGAGTCCCCCAGGTTTGCCGAGGTATCTGTTTTATGTCAGTGTGGCTCTATTACACAGATTTAAGTATCTGTGTATTAGGCCACACTTGTCTATTAGATGTAAGAAGATGATACATTTTAAAAACATGCATCTTTTTCTGTTTTAAAATGAGTATTCTTCTGCAATTATGCAACCTAGAGAAACTGTTATGTCTTAAAGATGATAGTAATGAAGCTGCATTCTTATACTATGATGACATGCTTGTGATGTTAAACGTAAATCTTTGAACAGCTGAGGAGATCTGATGTGCTCAGAATAGCAACGACAGAAGTCAGAGAACCTCTGGTCTTTCTGACAATGAAAGACACAGTACCATATGATATGACCAATTATTTGGTAATGTCTAATGAGTGCTGATGGCAACCTATAATTTCATGATTCACTGCAAAACCAATGTTTGCTTCATTGTTCAAATCACATGTTACCATACAGCAGAGCCCAGAAAATAGATATAAGCTGATGTTAACCTAATACAGAGAATGATTAATTATGCATGCACTCGCTGAATAATACAGATGTTTGATATTCTAGTGCACAAGAATTAGCTTCTGAAAGTTGGAGGACAGAATTCCCCATCAAAGGCAGACCTTATCCACCTTGTGGACATGCCACAACAGTTCTACATTCTGACCTGAAAACATGCATGTGAATGAATGGATATACACTAATTTAAGCCTCAGGAAACCCTTATCAATGTCAGACTTTTGGTGAGTGAACTCATGTCTTCTTTCAGTGTCGGTATAGCACTCAGCAGGCTTATAAGCAGAGTGGGCATCACCTTTGACTGAGCTCTTCCTCCAGGCTTTTAAGTAGGGTGCCACCTCGATTTTATGGCCCTGGCCTGATTACCAACAGTACCAACAGCCCCACCAACTGAGGCTTTATAGCAGGTCGGGAGTTTGATGACACCATTCAGTGTACAGTAGATATCAGAAGATCGCCATCTTTTAATGTAAGTTATGTCTAAAATGTATGATTTTATAGTGATAAATAGTTTCATTGGAATTTTAATGTATATTTATTACGTTGTTAGCCGCCCTGAGCTGCTGTATGGCAGGGAGGGCGGGATATAAGTGTAAATAATAAATAAATACATTGCAGTCTATTCTACAAAGGCTGTCACACAGTCTAAAGGAATGGGTCTGAAGAGGCAACACTGAAAACCTGATGGGCTTCATGCACAACTACCACTGTTGTCGAGTTAATGCATTGCTATGAATGAGAACAATGGTTATCTAGCCCATTGTCTCTCTGATGTCCTCGTAACAAGAAGGGTGACTTACAACAGCAATAGGACTTGGTGACTGTTTGTGGTTTCACCAAACCCAGCAAAGGACTATCAACTAGGAGAGACCATCTCAAACTTCAGGAAAACTATGAAAAGGCTAAAACAAAATAGATTTGGAAACTCAAAAAGGTTCATGAATGAGTCGTAGTCATCTCTGTACATACAGATGTTGTGATTCTTCTGTGGTACCTCCTGACCTCCGAAGTACCTGAAACATGGATGGTCTCTGGAATTTCTAACACCTGAAGCCTGTAAAGGAGAACCTGCTAAGCTTCCACACATTACCATCCTCCTGTGATGATGGAAAGAAGTCCTGCTGAAAGATTTTTCTTGAACAACCACACCTTGTCCCTGGTTTTGGATGAAATGGGTATTACTCAGATGTCAGGTGATTGTATGCTGCATGAATGGTATCCCAGATGCCAAAAATATTAATCCTGCAAGGCCATTACTATTAACTAAGGACAAAAGGGACCTGCAGATGCTTTCCACAGTGAAAGATGTGGCAGTCTGATTTGGACATTCCGTACAATAAATTATAAGAAATGACTCCCAATATGTCCCTCGAAGGGCTTGTCACTCCTATGATCAACATCTACTAGTGATTCCCAGCCCAAAGGATATACACCTGGCCTCAACCAGAGCCAGAGTTTTTTCAGCTCTGGTGTTGGCCTGGTGGAACAGTCTCCCAGTTGAGATCCAGGCTCTGTGGGATCTAATGCAGTTCCATAGGCAGGGCCGGCTCGCCCACTAGGCGAGCTAGGCACTCGCCTAGGGCGCCGGCCCTGCAGGGGCACCAAAATGCCCCCCACCCCCCACCCCGTAAAAAGGCCCCCAAGCTGCCCAATGCCGGCAGCCCCGGCTTTCCTGGGTGCCTCGCGGCTGCGAGGCACCCGGGAGAGCCGCGTGCGCCACCCCTGGGAGGGAAGGGGGGCTTGTAAGCCCGCCCCTTCCCCTGGTCTCCCAGGTGCCTCGCAGCTGCGAGGCACCCGGGAGAGTCGCGCCGCCTGGGAGGGAAGGGGGGGACCCCTTCCTCAGCTCTCCTAGGCGCTGGGCCATCTCCAGGCCCCACCGGGAGGTTGGCATCCCTGGTGGGGTGGGCGCCCCAGGCAGTCCTGCCTAGGGCGCCCAGACACCTGGGGCCAGCGCTGTCCATAGGGACTGTAAAATGGAGAGGTTCAGCCAGGCCTACAGTTGAGGAGGCAGGAACTCACCTATAAGGGCCTTGCCTACTCTGATCTGCCCTGTTCTATTCCATCATGGCTGATTTTTTCACATATTCATTTGCTCTGTACTATTCCATCTACAGCTACCCACACTCTGAATCCTTTGCGACGTTAATTGTGCAGCAGATGCCATCAAATGTTTTAGTAATGTTGTGTATTGGTTAACTAATAATTTTAAGGTTATATTGTTGAAGGCTTTCACGGCTGGAGTTCATTAGCTGTTGTAGATTTTCCAGGCTGTGTGGTGTGGTCTTGGCATTGTAGGACCTGACGTTTCACCAGCAGCTGTGACTGGCATCCTCAGGGGTATAACTCATAAACATGGAGTACCTGCCTACCATTTTTCTTCTCACCTTGACACACAGAGTACATCTTTCTGTGTTATACCTCTGAGGATGCCAGTCACAGCTGCTGGTAAAACGTCAGGTCCTACAATGCCAAGACCATGGCCACATAGCCCGGAAAATCTACAACAGCTAATTTTAAGGTTGTTTTATATTTTAATTATGTTGTAATATGTTGTAACCTGCCCTGAACCTACTTACAAGGGAGGGAGGGCTTAAAAATTGAACAAATGAATAAAATTGAACTTGGCTTTCAAATATGTAAAAAAACAAAATAGTTGAATGGAACAGTTAGAACATTCTGAAGCCCTATGTTTGCAATAATTTGGGGTGTTTTTTTTCCTTGAACCCTTGTAACACTTGACCTGGCAGAGATGGAGTTCCTTTATATTCATTATGATGTAGGGTATGTGCAAATTGGCTCATTATGTTCAAAATTGCAAGTGTTTCCTCCAAAACAGTCTGATTTATGCCATTCAGTAATATGTGACCTTGATATGAACTTAAGGGTATCATTCATTAATGCAAAAATGATCTCACATGGAGGCCTGCTTTTGAAACCTGACACCAGAAACATATTTTCTGAGGCACTTCTTGAATTTTGGCTAGTCTACTAATTTCACATCTCCTACAGTTTAGAGCTTCTACACTGCCCTGCTGCCATCTGCTGGACAAAAAAATGCATCAGTGCCCCTGGAATAGTCTGTGGAACAAAAGAAACCCATTAAATGCAGGACAGAGTTAGATAAATTACATTTCTCTCATTTTTATTCTGACGCTTCAAACAAGATCCACTGGGCTTGAGACAGAGAGATAAATAAAGAAATAATGATGGAATCATTGTTGTTTTTAAAATTATATTCTACCTTCTGACAGCTCATGGCAGGGATGTGGAATGGAATATTTTCCAAAATGATTTATTTTTCCACCGAAAATATTTCATTTCTAAAGATTTATTGTTTCATTAAAATTAATAACCTATCAGGGCTCAGTGAGAGCAAGGACTCTTCAGGAGAAGAGGACTCCTCAGGAGGAGAGGAGCCATGTGTAGCCAGCTCTGAGTCAGTAGAAGCCAGCAAGCAATAAGACAACCTGCAGGTTTGTCAGGATTCACAGCCAACAGCTGGTGCAAAGCTACCAACACCCTCCAGCTCTGATTCAACAGGAGAAACTCATTTGATATTTTCCAGCCCTCCAGTATCACCCACACCCTTAGAGTGCTACAAACAGAACTACAAGAGAGACAACAAAGTACACACCTCCTGGCCTCCTGCTTGAGTAGTTGCAGGATTACTCCTGAGCAGCTGGCTATAAGCATGACCCATAAACATATGGCTATAAAAACCAGCCAAGGGAGGCTGTTAGGCATGGAAGCAACAAGTTGAAATTCCTCTAACTACTGAATTGGATCCTGCCTTAACCCTGTGACTTTTCAGACTGTTTCCTTGTTCCTAAACCTGCTTGTGAGTAATTCTCATATTCTCAGACCCTGTTGTATAGACTGACCCTTAGACCAGACTCCTGACTCTATGCATAACCTTGGACTGGACTCTTGACTATGCTTCACGAGTTGGTGGTCTTGCCTTACTCCGCACTCTGACAGTGCGCCCTATGCTGTTTCTGGCCCAGCTCACAACACTATCAATATATGCCATTGCCAATACAACACTAGGGTAGCCTTGCAGTTTCAAAATTCTCATTAAATGTTGTTCTGGTCATTATTCCTAAGAGTTCTGTGAGAAAGTACATACATGTTTTATTGTTTTGTAAACTGGGGAAGGAGGGGAATTTCAGGGCTGCCTCACTGTTTCATGATATTTGGATGGTCCTAATAGAAAGGACTATCCATGGTTTTTGGAGTCTAAATTATGGAGTTTAGTAGCCATCTTTATATAGGTGAGAAATGCAACACCTACTTGGCACATGTAGTTCTATTTGGATAAACCACTTCACCTCCACACCTGTAAAATTTTGTAACTCTTGAGATTAAAAGAGACAGCCAAAGTCCTCCAGGTATTCCAGTGATGGCAACTGATATAGGAAGACATTGTCTAAACATGTTAAGTCACTGATGTACTCTGGTTATGTGGACAACATTCAAGACAATCTTATGGTCTGAAGATTTAAGTAAAAGGAAAAAGATTTTTTAGCCACCAAGATCAATATTTGTATTCCAGGAAACAATGGCCTGAGGTAGGTTTGCAAACCATGGCTTGGAAACAAGGCACTACATAATGTTTGCCAGTTCAGATATCACAGCAAATGACGGTTAGGAATAACTGGATAGTAGTTTGGAGACTAGTTTGAACTAAAGCCATAGTTGGTCACACATCATTGTTAGCTTGCTTATCTTTCCTGGAAAATTAAACAACTCTACTATCCTCATGGTGAAACTGCACCAAGAAAATTGTAACTGCATCAAAGAACAAGGCAGGAAGTGGATGGGTTATCTGGTGTCTAGTACACAAGATACCAGCAGAGGAAGAGGCATTTTTCCCTCTAATTCCCCCTCACTGGTGCAACCTGCTTTATAACAATGAATTTGTTCGAGAGGTTCTCCCAACTCTCAGAGAGAACTATCAGAGCAAACAGCACGCTGCTTACAGAAATTCCACCAACTCCTTCTTCAGGCTTTTCTGCTGGATCCAATTCTATGTATACATGCCAATGTAAAACAAAGTTCAGTTTCAAGGAATGCTGTTTACTTTGTGCCACCACTAGTGATAACACTTCATCACATAAAAATATTTAAGGCTTTTCAAGCACATACTACAGAATTTGATGACACTATTAAGAATTAGCATAAAATGGTATCTGGACAATCTGCACCTGTCTGGTATCACATTTCCATGCTGCCAACATCATGTAGTGTCAGGGTTTCAAGTGCTTAATACGTGATAAATGAATTAATGTTTATATAACACTTAACATTCTAAAAGTGCTTTACATACCATATCTCAGTCATTCTTACAACAATACTGTTACGGTAGTATGTTATTCCTGTACTGTAGATTGAAGGGACTAAGAGAAAGGCTTGCCTGAGACCACCTGAGTTCAGGGCAAAGACAAGATTTGAATAGTTCTACAAAGAGAAAGGTAAAAGATTGAAGGTAAAAGAAGAAGGGGAGGGCAAAGAATGAAATGGTTAGACAGTGTTATCAATGCAATGAACATGAAATTAAGCAAACTCTGGAGGACAACGGAAGACCGGAGGGCCTGGTGTGATATGGTCCACGGGGTCAACTCGCAAAGAGTCAGACTCGACTGTGCGACTGAATGACCACAACAAAAACAAAGAGAAAAAGTAAAGTATGCAAGAGGTGCGGCTACTTAGCACATAAGGGACTTCCTTTAAGCCTTCCAAGTGAACTTTGTCTAATCCCCAGTCCCTACAAAGAACACCCATTCTGATTATAGTTAAAAGATGGAACTACTTTACTGAAGGATCAACTGTAACCTTTTCACTGAAAATATTTCATTTAAAACATGTGAGGAATCTTACCTGCATGAAAGTAGGGGGAAAGTGGTTTCTTCCAGAGTACCAATGTCTTCTTCATGGGATGGGTCTCATGCTTCAGGAAACAACTGTTGAATATAGCACTGGTAAATATAAAATAAGAAAAATACATAAAAATATGGACCTACATATACACAAACATAACTAAAAATACTCAGATACAAATGATTCTTCTTACCAACAACAAAGGTCACTTAACAGACCCCACAACAAACCCAAAAGCCAAATCCATCTCCATTTACACTCAGGCAATACTTTTACAAGGCCCAACAACAACACCTATACCAACACCTATACCATCCTGTGTTCATTCACTAGCTCATCTTCCAATGTGATATCTGTTGTTAATGTGTCAGCAATGCCGTCCTCCTTACATAGGACAAACAGGTCAGTCTCTATACAAAAGAACAAATAGTCACAAACCTGACACTAAAATGGCAACACTGAGAAACCAATGGGAAGGTAGTTCAATACATTGTTGCTGATTTTTTAAAAATCACCATTCTCCAGTAAAAAGGACTATAAGGGAGACTCCAATATGAAAGTTTAAAATGAGAATTTACCAGGGAGCTTGACACAACCTCCCCTAAAGAGATGAAGCTAGGATTTCTCAGCCATTACAGTTGTTAAATAGCTTAGTAAAACCAAAAAATGGCCACTGCAGCTACTGTGTGTGGTATGGGTGGTATCTGTACTTCTCTTGACTACATTTGAATTTTGCATACTAATATCTCAACCTGTACTTACTTGCATTTCACAGTCCTTTGACCTTGATGTATGTATGTTTTTAATGTATAATCTGTATGTGCCTTGTGGTGGCCTATATTCAGTACAAACTCCCCATAATTACCTTGTTTCCTCCCTTATCTCACCCACCACTCAGGCTCCACCCCTAGGGGCTGTCTTTCCACTCTGGGGGCTGTCATTCGAGTCCCAGAGTAGCCTATCTGGACCCAAAGACCTTAATGGAGAAACCATTCCACATTTTCTTTGCAACTTTTTTTGTGCTGCAGTGTATTTCAATGGAGCCCATGCAAGTCAATTGGCATTCCTGGCTCCCATTATCTCCAATGGGCCTTCAAGCCTCTCCCGTTGTTTGCAATCCTGTCATTCCTTTTATACATCCCAGTTAGTTGTCCCTTTGAAACTGTACCACACCATTTTAAGTAACAGCAAAATGAAGAGCATGAACATGTACAGAGTGCACATTTCTTGCCAATGTTCTTTCTGGGCTGCACACAGGACAAAAGGAAATTTTAAAGTGTCTCTGGAAATTTTAAAAGTCTTTTGTTGAACCCCTTTAAGGGAAGAGGCCATAGCTCCATGCAGAAGGCCCCATGTTCAATCCCTGGCACCTTCAGTTACAAGGATCAGGTAGGAGGTGATGCAAAATACCTTTCCCTGAAATTCTGGATACCCACTGCCAGTCAGAGCAAATCCAGACCCTGACAGACCAAGGGTCTTACTCAGTCAAATGCAGCTTCACGTCAGCCAATAATGCAGAGACAGCAGTGTGCAGGATGGCACCCTGCTCTCTTTGCACAACTAGTACATTGCCTGACATATTGAGTACTTAAAACCTGTTAAGTGGTTAACAAAAATTAAAAAACAAAAAGGAAAAAAGAACAGCACCACAAATGCTTTAAGAAACATGCCCAAGTGTCAATGGAAACTCTGATACAGTCAAGTTGTCCAAAGTTTTTCTACAAATGGCCTTAAGAGACACAGAATAAAATCAAGGTACTTATAACTCCACTTCAGACTGTCATACAGATGATGAGGTCAGTAAAAGAAGAACCAACTCATCATGATAAAACTATCTGGGTGGGGGCAAAACAGATAAACCTAGAAATTAACAACATGCAACAGGGGTTTTATATGCTGGCATCAAGGTTACATAAATAATCCCCCCCCAAAAAAACCTCTATTTTACTGCACATCTATAAATAATTCATTATTAACCACTGCCAATAATCAACTAAAACCAATGAGAAGCCTCCCTTTCTATTGGGCTACTGTAAATTCAAATACAATTTCATGCTTCCCTTCAGTAATGTAAATTGAAGCCTCAGAGAAAGAGTGTGGTGTGTGCTGGTGCAGTGTGGCTCCTTGCCACTGTTCTTCAAAGGCACCAAGCTAGACATTAACTTTCTCATGACAAATCCCAGATGTTTCCCTTTGAGCTCTTCTCTCATGTTTCAGGCCTAAGTTTTGATATGAAGATTGAACCAAAGTTTTAATGCAAGAACAAGGAATTGAACTGGAGGTCCAGTTTTCCTTGACAGGCTCTGCAACGTGAACACTGGGTCAACGCCCTACTTATTTTTGTTTCAAAACAGATCACAGTATCCGAGCAGGAAGCTATTATACACAAGCAGCTTCTAGGCGCAGCTAAAACTAATAATTATTTAAAGAATTTACATTTAATTTTACCCTAAAAAAATTCCCAAATCACATTCAACTTACTTTACCCCTATAATTAAATGGGGTCATTTCAAACTAAATTAAATCTGTATGGCCTTGCTCTACATCCAGTCAGTTAGTCATATTACAATAGGATAAAAAGATGGAATCCAAGAATTGGCTTGTATCTAAATGACTATCAAAAAGCTTGTCATTATGACAGGAAGGGGGAGCTGTATTTAGGCATGGGCAAGAACCGGCTCGTGAACTAAAGTTTGTTACAAATTTTGGGCAGTTTGTGGTTCATGAAGCGATGTTCACGAACTGAAGAACTACTATTAACTTCCATGAATTTTAAGGCAGTTCATGAAGCCATTTAAACCTCTGCTTTCTGCTCTTCATGAAAAACAGCTGAACGGCAGGGAGCAGAAAGCAGGAGTTTAAATGGCTCCAAACCATTTACACTCCTGCTTTCTGTTCCCAGATGCTCAACTGTTTGGTTTAAATGGCTCAGAACCATTTTGCCGCCAGCTTTCTGTTCACTACCACTTTTGGCAGGGAGCAGAAAATAGGGGCATAAACTGATATGAACCAGTCCAGTTCATGAACCAAACATATCAGTTCATGGTTTCATTCATGCCCATCCTTAGTTGTATTAGATAGGAAGATAGCAACTCCTATGGGGAGCAAGAATAAAATGCATCTTTACCAGGGATGGTGTAGGGGTGGGGGAGTAACCTCACCTTCTATTCCTTATAACCTCAGAAGCTCCCACTATGTTCCCAGTAACAGGTGGCTTATGGTGTATGATCTCTGGAACTCAATGGCAGCTTCTGAGAATCTAACCCATCTCAATCTGCATCTATCAACCCTGGATTCCATTTTATAGTAGCATTTTACAATCCTTACCTTGACACCTGAGTAGCTACACCTTTAATATTCAATCTAGAAATTGAGAACTAAGAGATATCCACCTGCCCAGGGCCACCTGGGAAATCCACAGTTAACAAGGATTTGAACACTGCTATCTTCTACCAAGTACAAACACTCTAGTCACTGTATAACACTGTATAACACTGTATAACAGTGACTAGAATTATTAAATAACATTTCTCATAAACCTATATGAACTACAACATATTCTCTCTGTGCGCTGAAATACAACTATGGGCTATTGATAATATATGCCCAGAAACATCCTCCCTAGAACTAAATATATTAATTAATTGGGTCTGCAAATTATGAGCTTCCGCAGAAGGAGATCACAATATTCTTGTCTTCAGCAGCAGTAATCTTCCCATGCCAGGAAGCCTGTTCATATTACAGACCCTGAGGCTAAGTCTGTAAGGCTTTTTGGCACATATTGCAGCCATATTGCAGCATATTTTACACAGCTTTGCAACAAGGCTGTACAGTTTGCACTTCTACTTAAAAAGTCATAAGAGAAGCCAATGTTGAATCAGGCCAATGGCCCATCTAGTCCAACACTCTGTCACACAGCGGCCAAAATATACCAGATGCCATCAGGAGGTCCAGCAGTGGGGCCAGGGCACCAGAAGCCCTCCCACTGCTGCCTCCTCCAGCACCAAGAATAGAGTGCATCACCTGCCCCAGACTGAGAGTTCCCATCTATACCCTGTGGCTAATAGCCACTGATGGACTTCTGCTCCATATGTTTATCTAATTCCCTCTTGAAACTGTCCATGCTTGCAGCTGCCACCACCTCCTGTGGCAGTGAATTCCATATGTTAATCACTCTTTGGGTGAAGAAGTATTTCCTTTTATCTGTTCTAACCCGACTGCTCAGCAATTTCATGGAGTGCCCACGAGTTCTTGTATTGTGAGAAAGGGAGAAAAACAATCTTAACAAAAATCTCACCCCAGCCCCATAAGTACAAAAAAAGGGGGAGCAGTACTGCCTGACCAATGGAAATTAGAATCAAAGGCTTTTGACATCTTCTTTTAGCATTGATTTGCCACCTCTGCACTGAAAAATTGCTTTGACAACTTGTTGCTATGATTTCTGGGAGCATCTTCTAGTATGACATAGAGAAACTGAATGTACCCCACAAGACCAAACCTATAAAGATCTACTGGATTGGAGCATGCAAGCAAGAGGTTACAGAAATTCATCCCTCATGGAGCCCCAATAACCTTTGATTTGGCTCTGAGCACAGACATCTTGAATTTACAGATCACAGACTACATACAAAGAAAGGGAATAGGTGACTTCCCATTCTGAATAACTTAACAAGAGGCAGTGTAGTTCAGCAAATGGTACTGAAGCTGCGCACACCTCAGCCATGATTACTGTATTTTGGCTTCAGTATCTTATCATGAAACTGGAATTATAGCAAGCTGCTGAACAGGGTTGTAGTAAGGATATAAAATAAAGATTCTAAAGCACTTTGTCTTTTATACAGTATTTCCATGTCAATAATGTGTCTTTGCAAATGACAGAATTTTTATTCTACTTTTGGTAGTGTGGCATAACATACCAGTCCTTCTGAGTACATGGCAGGCCATAATTCTATGTCCTCCAAGTTGTACCTAAGATGTGAAAGGAAGGCCAGAGGGGTCGATAATTCCGTGCTGTCAGTAACTCAAGGGAGTTTAAGGACGTTGAAAAAAAGGACACTGTAAACCTGATCCCCTCCTCTCCCACCCACCAGAAAAGAGTTCATGGGAGGCATGGGGTGATTAAGTCTAGTCTCTAACCCTAGTGACTTACCATTCTGAGCCCATCTGTATCAACTCACTGACCTGACTGCAGCGTGCATTGGGGGGGGAGTTATTCAGAGTTCAACCTTCTGTGCTATAAAGAGAAACAAACTAACAGGAGAGTGAAATGGGAGAGTGTTATTCAGATCACAGTTCCAGCCTTACTATTCTATTCTCAGTGACTTGACTCCAGAGTGGAAAAGCTTATGTGCATACCCTCAAAGAAGCAGTAACACACTCACCATCACTGCTGCCATCACTTTAAACAAGTCAGAAGGGAGCTTTTTACCAAGATGTAAGAAATTACATTGCAATCAAGAGCCAGATTCAAGTCCAATAGCACCTTAGAAACCAACAAAATGTTTCAGGTGTGAGCTTTGGAGAGTCAAAATTCCCTTCTCAGATACCCCCAACACAGCTGCTACAGGAAGGGGGGACTGTAGAAGTTGCATTCTGTGGGCAGAAATCTTTGCTCCAAGAAAAATGCACCACTGGATCCAACCCAGCAATTTCTTGCATTTGGATATTATCTGTACTTTTTTGCCATGACTCAAACAGTATGACATTATACTTGTCAAATTCTAGCCACCAAGTTAATATGATGCCTAGATTTATTACTGTGGCACCTAACATTATCATCAATAATTTTATTGAAGCCTCTCAGCAAATCTCAGAAGCACAAAGCATATCATTTTCCAACAGAATATTTTGTTGTATGACACAAACACAAATGCTTGAAGTTCTTGTAGTTGCTTGTTTATATATAAACTTAACTTTATGCAATTCAGTGGTGGTGTATGAATTTGTTCCTTAACCAGGTACTTTCTATACTGCCTCCAATATTCAGTTAATGAAGCATTTTATAGCAGTAATGGACTTATGAGAAATTAGGGGCTTATAAAAAATAGGCTAGAGTTAGAGGTTAGCTTTTTGTTATGGTGATGACAACCAGGGTTATCCCTACATTTATAGTATATAATATAATTTATATATGGAAGGTGTTATATATAATTTATAGTTGGAAGGTATTATAGTGCATACCTTTACCATCACTTTAATAAAACGTTGAAAAATGCAAAGCGTTCAGGATGAGGGTTTGTTGTAGCAAGTAATTATAAAATGTGTTCCTGAAAACACAAAACTCTGAAGGCCAAAACAATTAGTTAAGTTCATATATTTAGGAGAAGCTGCGTGGAAACAAAAATTAAGGGATAGTTAATGTGGAGAAACGCCTTTTTGTGGGGCCTGGATAGGAGGGGGCCATCAAACCTGAGGGAGGCTTGGGCCTAGTCTCCTCCTCATTCTCCTCCCTCCTGTCTCCAACCAGCAGTCAGAGTGCAGCTCCCTTGAGAGGACAGGAAGTCCGTCATGTTGGTGAGGAGATCTGCCCCAGAATGCTGCAGGAAGGGGAGCCACTTCCTAGGCGGGAAACTGCTGGGTTGGATACAGTGGAGCTTTTGGGCGGGAAGTCAGTCTGAGAGAACTCTGAAGGCAGTCAGGCTGTTGGCTGGAGTCTGCAGGAGGCAGGATGATCTGACCTCCAGGGAAGTGAAGCGTTTGTGCCTGCCCTGCAGACCATCTAGACAGGGTATGAGTTTAGAGAAGGGAGAGATGGAGCGTTTTTGTCACTTTTGTTTTGATTCTTCCGTTCAGTGTTAACAAGCCTGTAAATAGTTAAGTTCAATAAATCCTTTTTACTGTTGACCTAGAGAAGTCCCTCTGTACCACATAGTTCCCCAGCCGCTTGGACACGCTAGAGGTGGGTCGGGGACTCCCTGAGGAGGAGAACAGGGGCAAAAGGACTAGTTGCCAACTCTCCAGGGGAGCCCCAAAGATTATCAGGAAGCCCCAGGGTGGGTTCCTAGCAACACCAGAGGGAGGTTAGGAGGCTGTCCCGCCTAACCAGAGCCCAAGACAGGGACAGTGGTGGCAGCGATACCCGGAAGTAGCAGAGAAAAACTGCCCCTACAGGTGCCGGGTCAGGCAAAGGAGGGGTGGGCAGAGCAGGGCCTGCCAACTGACGTGGGCCCGTCCTGCCACAGCTAAATTAAGGAAGTTTAGACACATAGTATTTATACAAAGACGGAGTATATTTATAGATTGCTGGAACAGAATTAAACCAAAAGAGAATGCATTTGCATTAATGTATTTATATCCCACTTCCCGTCCTCCCAGTTGGGAGTTCAAAGAGGCTTAGAACATCATTCTCCTTTTCTCCATTTTCTCACAACAGCCCTGTAAGGTAAGTCAGTCTGAGAGTTTGTGAGGAGCCCAGGGAAATACTTGGAATGGAATTTTGCATTACATGCACCTTAAATATACCCTTTCCCTGTGATAAAAAATGTTTACAAACAGCAAATTCTGGATTTCTGACTCTGTCACTCACATTTCCATTTGAATTTCTAATGATCACAGTTTCTGGAGTTGGTCAACAAGAGCTAGTGTGGTGTCACAGTGTTGGACTAGGATCTAGGAGCCCTGGGTTCAAATACCCATTCTGCCCTGAAGTTTACCTGGTGATCATGGGCCAGTCGTACATACACAACCTAAAATCCTTCCCTACATCACAGGCAGTAATTACAGCCAGTCAGCTGTGTCAGTCTGCTG
This sequence comes from Gekko gecko, assembly GCA_029375565.1. Classification (NCBI taxonomy): domain Eukaryota; kingdom Metazoa; phylum Chordata; class Lepidosauria; order Squamata; family Gekkonidae; genus Gekko; species Gekko gecko. The sequence goes on along the minus strand of JAPDNY010000012.1, from coordinate 48,774,992 downwards.
CAGAAATGAACAAGTCTTGTGACATCTTCCTTAAAGACTAACAATTTTATTCCAGACATCTCAGCATCTGAAGCAGATTCCATTCCACAAAAACTTATGCTGGAATAAAACTGTGTTAGTCTAAAGTGCCATTGGACTCCAATTTATACTACCTCACAGGGTTATTCCAAGAAAGGACTGGATAAAAATGCATTAAATAGACAGCAGAATTAAACAGGAGTCCAGTGGTACCTTAACAAATAACAAAATTTATTCCAGCATAAAGTTTATACAAGTCAGAGCTCATATCATTATATTCTCTGTTCTGTCTTGCTGCAAAAGACTAACACAGCTACCCAAAGAGACAGAAACAACCCTATGATTGAAGTTATTCTCAGAGGGTAGCTGTGCTGGTCTGCACTGTAGAACAGCTAGATTGGAGTCCAGTAGCACCTTAGAGACCAGGGTGTAAGCTTTCGGGAGCCAAAGCTCCCTTTGTCAGATACAGCAGAATTGGAGACCTGAGTCCTTAACACAGCTTCTGATTCTCGAAAGCTTATACCCTGAAACTCTTGCTGGTCTCTAAGGTGCAACTAGACTCCATTCTAAAAACCCTATGCTTTTTAGGTCATAAGTGTTCAGTTGGATTCCCACGTAAGCGTGCTTCAGACCGCAGAGACTGTCATCGCACTGAAGGGATGGGAGCGATGGAAGTTAAAGTCACCTAAACTGCAGCACAGGCGCCGAGAGGAGCGCTCTGGGTCTCGTCTGAGTGAGCCCCTCCCCGGGTATCTCCTCCACGCTTCTATCTCAGAAAGTGGCGACGATCCCCCCACAACGACAGCTCTCAACTGGGCAAGGGCTGAGCCGAAGTTGTGGGGACGGGTAGGGGTCAGGCGGGAGCTCAACCCACGTGCTAGCGGGACAACGGCTGACACAATATGGACGGAACTTCGGGGCGGCGACGCAAGGCTCGAACTACGCAGACATCCCTGAGGCAAAGAGGCGACCTCCTTGTCGCTAGCAGAAGACGGCGAAGACTCGCTGCCCTATCCAGCGCCGCAAGCGTCTCCGCCCCATTTCTCCCCCCCTCTTCTTACTCCGCCGGGCGGGAGTAGGCCCAGGCCCAGCCCCCTTCCTCCTCCCCCCCCCGAAGGAGGGGTTGTGGTACCTGCCGCCGCTCGTCCGCAGCGCGACCCCCCCACGTAGCAACTTCAGGCACAACCCCGCCGCCATCTTTGTGCTATTGCTCCTGCTCAGTCAGCTGTCGCCGCTGCCTCGCTCGCTTCACACCACGCCGCCACCTCCTCCTCTTACCACCCAAGCTATCTTAGAGAAAGCGGGCGGGCCCATGGCGGGGATGAGGCGGGCGCAGTTGGAGCGACCTCCTCTCAGAACCGCCTCCGCCTTCGGCTGCGTTTTCCACAGGGGTGGGGGAGAAGAGGTGTTTAAGCCCCGCAAATGGCTCCTCTGAGAAACGCCAGTGTTGCCTTTGCTATGAAGAGGGGGGAAACGGGACTGTGTCGTCTGTATAGCGCAAAGGCTCTGTTAGGGGAATTTTCAGAACTCTGGTACAACTACCCCCTTTCTCCCAGTACAATCTGAGAGAGAAAAGATCCACCAAAGGCTTTTTCGCTAACAAAGTTTTATTAAGAGTGATCATTAAGACCAGATCATGCTAGTGTACTGGGGTGTTTTTGTTTTGTTTTTCTTGAAAATTAATCCTCAGATACACAGACAAACTACTGACAATCAGTGTTCCCTCTGAGCTGAGTTAGTGTGAGCTAGCTCACAGTTTTTTAGCCTCCAGCTTACACATTTTTGTCTTGGCTCAGGAATGATGGCTCCAGAGCAAACTAATTTATGCAGTAGGCAAATCGTTCGCTCACAACTTTAACCCTAGTAGCTCACAAAGTAGAATTTTTGGTCACAAGTTTCCACAGCTTAGAGGGAACTTTGGTGACAACAAACTGTCATAAACATGTGAGATCATAGTAAATAATCAAGTATCAATTAATTAACATACTAATACATTTGTAACACAATTTTGATCAAAATGGTCTTTGTTTTGAACAATAAAATTTAAAACAGGGTACCCAAATTATTAGGAGCTGCGGTGGCTCAAGTGGTTAAGACGCTGAACTGCAGGCTGTGGAAGGTCAGTAGTTCAGCAGTTCGAGACCCGGGTGCCGCATGACGGGGTGAGCTGCTCCTGTCTCTAGTTCCAGCTCCTGCCAACCTAGCAGTTCGAAAGCAAGAAATTGCAAGTAGATAAATAAGGACCACTTCGGTGGGAAGCTAACAGCGTTCCGTGCGCCTTGGTGTTTAGTCATGCCGGCCACATGACCACGGAAACGTCTTCGGACAGCGCTGGCTCTTCGGCTTTGAAACGGAGATGAGCACCGCAACCCTAGAGTCAGATTCGACTGGCTTTCGAGCAAGGGAACCTTTACCTTTACCTTACCCAAATTATAATAACTGAGAGGCAGAGGAAGGGTCTTTATTGGAGGTTTGTATCAGTATCCTTTCCATTGTGAGATAATCCCATATATTCCTGTACCTGGGGTAAGAGAGATTTCCAGGAGGAGGTGATTGCTAGCATACTGAACAAGATACAAAGTTTTTCCTTTATAGGATAAAATTGACAAGAGGCCAGTGTCTGGTATTTGGGGGGAAAGATTCAATCATTCAGTGTTTAGGCATAATTCAGTCTAACTTCTGTTCCTACGTTCTACATTCCTAAGAGGAACATAAGGAAATCAAACCATATACACTTCCCTGAAGAGAAGGATGGCACCGACTCTTGACCAAGATAAGGTTGCTTAGGGATCAGGAAGTCAAAGAACAGATTTTGGGTAGGGGTGAGAGGAAAGACAGAAACATCCTTCCTTATATATAAAAGGATTTTCGTCATACCTTATATGGTGAAAATGCACGCCGGAATCAGTTGGCTGAGGGACCTGTCAGTCAGAGACAGGGTCCCTTGCCACTGGCTGCCTTGCTTGCCTGCGTTGCTGCCATTGGCCCGCCAGCTGCCGCTCAAGACTGCTGGTGTGCCATTGGCTGGGAGGCGGGAGGCGAACGCTGCGAGCGAACACCGCCACCAGGAGCCAGGGAAGGGAGGCTGCGATGCCAGCCGACGGTGCTGGCCGGGGAGCGAGGCAGGGCCAGTGCCAGGGAGACGTTGCAGCCCCGGAGAGACGGGGTCTCAGCGAGAGGGACAGCGGAGGCTGGGGACGGCGGGTGAGCTCCTTCCCCAATGGCCGCCAGATACGCCTGCCTCCAGCACCTTCTTCGCGGGAAGGGGGCCTGTCTAGCGCCCGTTGTCTCGGTTCCACAACGGGCTTCCCTTCCTAGTCCTTAAATATAACAAATCAATCTGAAAGGTGACAGACCAACTTTTAGGCTCTCTAATCAAAGTCATTGCAAGAATCTTAAGTCTTTGCTAAATTCTTGATGGTGAAAAACTTTTAAGATGCACCTGGCTTCATTGATCCTGTGGGCAGTTTAGGAATTCTGAGAAAGAGTAGTAGATGGGTGTCCCCACAAAAAATGGCTGTCATGGGGGACAATGACAAAAGATTGTGAAGGCCCTAAGCTAAGCATTCTCCTTGCAGCAGCAATTGTGTCAGATGGGTATTCCCAGCAGACCCTTAGGTCTAAAGCACCTCCTGGTGTGATAAAAGGGTGGTGGTGGCATTTCACTGTGCTTTGAAGAAGAAGCATGTGGGCGTCCAGAAACAGTGGGCACTGTGGTGACCAGAGGTGACATGTTAGAAATTACTGATACATTGTGTGAATTAGTGCTAGAGCTTCTGAGTGCTCCAGCACTAATTCTCAAATGTCTGTATGACATATGTTACTTTTAACATATGAAGAATGTTTGCTGCTCACCGAAACCATTCCAATGACAACTCTAGGAGGAATTTTTTCCAGTTTAGGGCAGCTTAGCTGTCTCCACTTGCCATGTGATAGGAATGATGTTACTGCCCTTCAGGTGCAGATGTGCATTCAGACTGGCCCACATGATCACTGATCAGATGTCAGTTCCTCTGGGTTAACATGTAGTTCCACGAGGCTTTCACTTCTGGTTCTGTTATGGTGCCTTTAACAACCTTCTACTGCATCGAAATTTAATGTTAACATTTTCTTGGCACAAAGCAAAGTGGTGGAAAAAGCTTTGTACTACATTTCTGTGGGGCAGTCTTCTTAGGAAATTGAGTAGTAAATACAAGTAGCCTCACTAGTTTCATATGTGGTACCTCTTACTTTAAAAGTGAAGGATTTAAACCTTTTTGGTTGAAATATAACTAAAATCAACTTCCAAATAAAGTTGAGACCAGGCTGTGAGGAGGGGAGACATCATTGTTATGTTCTGGTTACTCTGTTACACAAATATGCATTCCCTCATTATTAGCCCTCCTTCCTGTTGCATGTTTATATGTTTCATTTAATTGTTACAAATAATATATATGTGATTGCTTTTTAAATGTTTTTGAAATGTTTTTACTGTTCTGATGTTTGCTGGCTTTGAAGCCCTATATCAGGTAGAAAGGTGGCAGGCATGTTTTAAATAAATAATTATATCAAACGTTTGCCCATTCCCACCCATGTTTGACATATGAAAAGGTGCCCTTGTACTCTTGAATGTTTTATGTGTCTTCCTGGTATGTATGTAACAGATCATGCTCTTTTTGGGTGGAATACTTAATATAGAGTAGCTGCTACCTTCATTCTGTACTCGCAGTCATTAACATGTACTACAAATTCCCATGTCATCCATGACTGTACACTGAAAATTGGACAGGAATCCATCCTTCTGATACTCTTTAATCATACTTATTGTATTACAGAGCTTCTAGGGTTTCATTAAATAGTAAGTGACTTATGGGTGTGGAAGTATACAAGATCACACTTAAGGCCATTGTCCTTGCACATTGGATGATTTTCATATGAACATTACACATATACAGAGGAACTTTGCATATCCTGCTCCCTTTGCACTAGGTAGAATATGTGAAGCCATTCTCAAGTACACGTTCTGATTTTACCCATCAGCTGATTTTACCCATTAGATCAGTTCAAGACAGATAGTGCAATGTAACCTGAAGAGTTTTCTGTGCCATCTTCAGCAGTTGAGTTGGTGCTTGCTGGAATGTAATTGTTTGATATCTCAGCATCTAATCTACCTTGTGTTATGGAGGTGTTACATTGTCTCATTGTGCCACCCTGTTTTTTGATTATGTTGTTTTGTAACCATTGGTTGGTGATCACAATCTGCTTAATTAGTAGAGAGCCATCTGGGAAAACTTGCTTCTCGAGGACTTCTAACCTGTGGAAGGAGGTGTGAAGAAGGAAAGACAATCACATCTCAATGGGGTTTGAAATAAAACAAACTTATTTTAATTCCCAAGGGATAGCTGTGCTAGTTTGCTGTGGCCAAAATGACAATCTTGTGGTATCAGTTTGTTGTGATAGAGGCTTAACTATGTTGTAGTTATGCTCTCTGTTCATTGAAGTTATATGTTTTTCCCTTTTGATATCTTGGTAGAGGGAACACAGGATGCAGACTAAGCCCTACCCAATGTCTCGTTTCTTTGTTTGTTTAATTAGATTTTTGACCGCCCTTCCCTGCTCGTGCAGGGCTCAGGGCGGTTCACAACAATTTGATTCAACGCAGTGTAAAATAAGTTAAAACCATAAAAACCAAATATTTAAAACATTCAGAACATTTAAATGTTTTAAAAACAAGATGGCAGTGCTAGCATTCAGTCAAGGGGGGGGGGTGCCAGGCAGATGTAAGGAACTGTTGCAGGCCTCAACCAAAGGCCTGATGGAACATCTCTGCCTTACATGCCCTTTGGAACTTTAATAGATCAGACAGGGCACAGATGTCACTCAGCAGAGATCCACCAGGCTGGGCCAGGGCAGACAAGGCCCTGATCAAGGCCAGCCAGATATCTTTTTGGGCCAGGGACCACCAGAAGGTTTTTATCCGCTGATCTTAATGCCTTTCGGGAGACTTTCTGGGAGAGGCGATTCCAAAGGTACGTATGTCCCTGACAGAGCCGGCTTGAGGTGTTTCTGCGCCCTAGGCGGGCGCAGATACCTACCTCCTGGTGGGGCCTGGAGACACCGCCACGACACCCCTTCCTCCTCCCCCCCTGAGGGGGGAGGGGGTGGGCGGGCGAGCTGCACCACCGCCTCCTGCGCCCCAGCCAGGCGCTCTGTACTGGTGGCGGCAGGGAGTCCCCACTGGCCACCGCCATGCTGCCCCCGCCTCCTCCCCTCATGGGGGGCGCGGGCGAGCTGCAGCGCCTCCTCCTATGCCCTGGCTCTGTACTGGTGGTGGCAGCGGGGAGGCAGCAGTGGCGGGCCCCCGGTTAGGGCAGTGGGGGGCTTTTCAGGGTGGTGGGGTGCCGTTTGGCGCCCCTGAAGGCCGGTGCGCCCTAGGCAAGCGCCTAGTTCGCCTAGCGGGTGAGCCACTGCTGGTCCCTGACCGGTAAGGACCTTGAAGGTATGCACCAAAATCTTGAATCTGATCCGGTGCTCCACTAGCTGGCAACCAGTGCAGTTCACGCAGCACTGGATGTATGTGTGCCCTCCATGGAATCCCCATAAGGACCTATGCTGCTGCATTTTGTACCAGATAGGGCTTCTGGCTCCGTTTCAAGGGTAGCCCTTCATAAAGTGGGTTACAGTAATCCAGCCTGGAGGTGTCCATTGCATGGATTATTGTGACAACATCAGGGCGCAACAGATAGGAGGCTAGTTGTCTGACTTGGCACAGTTGGAAAAATGCCTGCTGGACAACATTGGCTATTGGGCTTTCATAGATAAAGCAGAGTCCAAGTTCACCCCCCAGCCACAGAACCTGTGTCTTAGTTGGTTTCAGCTTCGCCTCAGCCATCCCACTACAGCCTCCAAACCCTTGACCAGATTTCTCAAGGTGGAGTCTGGGCAGCTGCCCATCAGCAGATATAGCCAGGTGTTATTAGCATATTGTTGATACACAAGCCCAAAGCACCAAACAAGCTGGATGAGGGGGCATGGGGGCACATGTACATATTCAACAGCATTGGGGAAAGGATCGCCCCCTGAGGCGCTCCACAAATTAGTGGGTGTATAGTTAACATCTTCCCCCCAAGCACCACCCTCTGTCCCTAACCTTGGAGAAACGACATCAGCCACTTCAAAATTGCACCAGAGACTCCTATGTCAGTGAGGCAGTGGATCAAGAGATCATGATCAACCATGCCAAACACTGCTGTAAGATTTATTTATTTATTTATTTGATTTATATACTGCCCTCCCCAGACGGGTTCAGGGTGGTGTACAATTAAAACAATGTTAAAATAATAATCTGCACAGAATAGTATCATAAAATACCATGTACAAGCAGAGAGATCAGATGTCAGATCAAATCCAGCACCTAATCAGATGTCTAATCAGATTCAGGCCACTGGTGGGTGATTGGCCAGAAGCTGGGGGGGGGTGACATCCACTGCCTCAACCAAATGCCTGGTTGAAGAGCTCCATCTTGCAGGCCCCGGAGAATTGCAATAAGTCCCTCAGGGCCCTGATCTCGTAGGGGAGCTCATTCCACCAGGTGGGGGCTAATCGGTCAAGGCTAATCGGACATCCCTGGGGCTGGGGACCACCAAGAGATGTTGATTTGTAGACCTCAGTGCCCTCTGGGGCTCATACGGGGAGAGGTGGGCTCATAGGTACCTTTAAAGCCCCCAGCCATATAGGGCTTCAAAGATAAGCACCAGCATCTTAAAATGGATCTGGAATTCAATAGGCAGCCAGTGCAGTTCACGCAGCACTGGGTGGATACAAGTCCACACAGGTGTCACCATCAACACCCATGCTGCAGCATTCTGCACTAGCTGCAACTAGAGCAGAGTCAAGGGCAGCCCCACATAGAGAGAGTTGCAGTAACACAGTCAGGAAGTGACCATTGCATGGGTCACTGTAGCTAGGTCTCGGGGAATGAGATATGGGGCTAGCTGCCTGATCTGTCTCAGATAGAAAAAGGCAGATCTGGCAGTGGTGGTGATCTCGGTCTCCATGGAGAAAGAGGCATCCAGGAACACCCCCAGACTCTTCACCTAATAATAGCAGTGCCGACCCACCTTGCTTCAGATGCCTATGAAGGTCATCCGTGAGGGCGACCAATGCTGTCTCTGTCCCATGGCCAGGGCAGAAACCAGACTGGAATGGGTCCATTGCAGTTGTTTCATCCAGGAAACTCCAGAGCTGCTCAGCAACCACTTTTTCAATTACCATACCCAGAAACAAAAGATTCGAAACTGGGCGGTAATTGGCTATATCGGTAGGATCCAGAGTTGGATTTTTCAAGAACAGAACAACCACAGCCTCTTTCAATTCCTCTGGGTAGACCCCTGAATCCAAGGACAGATTAGCAATTGTTTACCAAGGGGCCCCATACATCTTCACCACCAGCCTTCATCAGCAACGAAGAACATGAGTCTAGGAGGCATGTGGTTGGCCTAACAGCACCCAGAATCCTGTCAACAATGTCATGATGGGTTCAACCCTAAGGAGGACACACACTTCCTTGGGAGAGGTGTTCTGTCTCAGATATCAGTCAGTTGTCAATGAAGAGGCCACAGATATCAGTTACTTAGTTTGTTTTTAAACTAGATGGGGTATATACTTTACACTTCAAGTAGTCAGATGCCTTGTGCCACTTCTGTTCCATCTTTTTTTAGGTTAACATGACAATCAGATTGTTATGTACTGAGCCTGAACTGTACTTGCAAAAGAGCTTGGGGATGTATAACAATAGCTTTCTAGGATCCTAGAATGAACCAGTAGGGTGGCAGGGATCCTAGAGTAACCCAGTTGGGAAACAATGTAGTGTAAATAGCCTATAGGTGGGAGTGGTGTGTGTTTTGGGTGTAATCTTTTTCAGGCATAAATACCCAGTTTCGGCCAGGGGTTTCTCAGTCTTCTTTCTCTCGCTGAATGAGCTGATCACTTGAACACGTCTGAACCTAGTATATTTCACAGATAATAATAGGAGCCTATGCAAATTGCTGTGCAAGTAAGGAAGGTATAGAATCCAATCTAGTGAGGTTTCACAGAGAATACAGATGTTTTGAAGCTCCACAAACTTCTGTCCTAAACAGATAACCCATGTGGAAAAGGAATAAAAAGGGGGTTGTCGCCCATTCAGTTATGTCCCTGTTGCAGACAGACTGTCCGAGCATTCAGCCAAGGCCTGTATATGACAAAACATTCATAATGTTTTCCATCTGTGACCAGGAATGGGGCCCCTTACCCCGCCCATCATTTTCTTTTAGTTATTTCTTGCAGCTAAGCTCTCACCATGCTTTTTCTGTCTGTTCTCCATGTATTAGGAGGCAGTGCCTAGGCTCTTGTTTTCTTCCCATAGTTTTACTCATTGTTCTGGAATCCTGATATGAGGCAAGGGGAAGGTTTCTACATAGAGAAGAGACAGCTTTCCGTTGCACATCAGCAATCATGACCGCAGTGACAGCCACCATCCTTATTCTAACCACGGTTACTCTTCTGTCTACAGGTAAGCAGGGTACTGAGGGAGAGAAAAGCTGTCCCATAATGCTGAATAGATTCTGCAACCTATTAATTGTGCTATTTATTAAGAAGAGAACATCAGCAAGCATATCCTCTCTCCCCTCAGCAATGCTCCACCATTCCATGAACCTTCTGATTGCTTTTTAATGTTTAAAACAATGCTACATTAACTAGTTCGAGGCAATACCCTTCCTCAGCATTGAAACTCTCATCTTACTTTGTTATTTAAACAATGCACATTGTGCTTTGCCACATCCCTGCCCCAGAAAGTTTATAATCTACATTTCCAGATATTCAGGAGGAAAACAAAGGGAGACAATGCCAAATTAGCAAGAGACAGAGGGAAGGAATGAAAGAATCAAGAGTCCCAGTGGCGGGTTAGGAGAAGCAAAGGTTGTTCCATGTACTTGGACCAGTACTTCAGCTGAGAGCAAAGACAAGAAGGCTTATGTTAAAGGCTTTACAGAAAAGGTGAACTTTGATCGGAAGACAAACACAGATGGCACCAGAGAAGTGTCCAGTGAGGGATACTGATTTCTCAAGGAGTTATGATTCAGAGGGACACAGTCAATTTTTAATGAGAATTTGCAGTAGCTTGCTACATGTGTTTGGGAGACACATTTGCTGATCATCTGGAAAGTCCTGTTTTTTTCCTTCTCTGCTCATCTACCAGCTACTTGAAGTTTCTTCACCAGCTTACACTAAATGCTGCTGCCCTCTGTTCTTGCAGGGAAGAAATTCCGATGGTGCACCCTTTCTGACCTGGAGCAGAGGAAGTGTGCAGAGCTTTCCAAAGTGCTTCTGAGTGTGTTGCCTCCTGCCACAAGCAGTTCCTTTGGCAGAGTTTCCTGCATCAGAGCTCATAATACCCACGACTGCATTGAAAAGATAAGGGTAATTTCTTGGAAAATGTTAAGAGTTTGTCCCCTTCACAAATCCTACCCTTTTATAGAGCATACATTTCAGCAGAGAAATTATTCTTTGGGGGAATTCAAGTATTATGGTTGCTAACGTAAACTTGTCAGCCTGATCTGCTTACTGGCTCAGCTTCTCCCTGTGCCTATGTGTGGTAGAGGTTGGAAGCGTATACACTAAATCCCCTGGCTCTCTAGGTTAGTTGGGTCAGCTTAAAGAGGGAGTTTACATGTGCAATCACCATGTAGTAACCCATTCCTTTGTGTGAGTGGAAGTTAAGGCACACATAAGGGAGACATAATGCTTAGTTGCTTATGAAAATGGATGCTTATTGAATGCTCTATGAGAACTTTGACTTAAGGGCCAGGGGATTAAGAAAGCACAAGAGAGACAGAGGAAAGATACAGCTGCAGGCAGTTCCTCTTTTGAAGTTTAACAGTAGAACATTTAGGCCCGTGTGCTGGTCAGAGTTCGGACTGCTTTTTAATGTTTAAAACAATGCTATATTAACTAGTTTGAGGCAATACCCTTCCTCAGCACTGAAATTCTCATCTTACTTTGTTGTGCTTTGCCACATCCCAGCCCCAGAAAGTTTATAATCTACATTTCCAAATATTCAGGAGGAAAATTGTTAAGTATGGGACTCAACAACAGGATAAGCTCAACAAGTGATTTCAGCTTTATTCAGCGGCAACTGTAAGTCAGGAACACAGGACAACAAGGGGAGCACAGCTCCTTCTTTTAAACTCTCCCGGGCTGTCAAAGCCACACCCACAATATGTTAACAACCAATAACATTGCAGGATTAAAGGCCAATCAGGACCATTCCCTCTTTACAACAATCTCACACAGTGATTGGTATTTACAAATGGTTTCGCAGAAACCGACTAATAATAATGCGACATCTGAAGAGCCACATTCAGACTCAAGCGTTACATGAGAATGTATAGCCTTGATTCATTTTCAATACATAACAAAAATAGAGGGAGACAATGCCAAATTAGCAAGAGACAGAGGGAAGGAATGAAAGAATCAAGAGTCCCAGTGGCGGGTTAGGAGGAGCAAAGGTTGTTACATGTACTTGGACCAGTACTTCAGCTGAGACCAAAGACAAGACGGCTTGTGTTAAAGGCTTTACAGAAAAGGTGAATTTTGATTTGAAGAGTACGCTTGTGGTTAGCTAGCTAGGAGACAACGGTTAGGCTTAAGACAGCCAGGAAAAGAAGAAGAGACATGAGTATAACAGCATATATGGGGATGGAGAGAGAAGACAAGATAGAGGGAAAGGTTCAGCAGCTTACTTATGCAACTTGTATGCAACTTGTGCATCTGTAGTAGAACATGCTGCAATGCAACAAATTTTAACTAATGTATTTGCTACACACTACTAAACATGCCTATAAAGAGGGGCAGTGCAAAGGGGAAGTTGACCAGTCCACTTGCCTGATTACAGGGGACTGTTCCTTTTATTGCAATAAAATTCTACAGGGCGTTGCCTTGGACTGAGACTTGCCTCCCTCCTCATTTTTGGGTTTGGGGCAAGATGCGTTTGCGGGTCTTACCCACCAACACCTTTGCAGGTCTTACCCACCAACACCTTTGTAGATGGACTACTGCTACGGTAGGCCTACCAGGCCTCTTGTTCGACCTCTGTCCTCCCTACGCATTCTGTTAGGTATTTTCCCCACACCAAGATGAGGCCCTGCTTTGAGAAGCTCTGTGAGGTAGCTACATCAGGCAGCAGATTTTGGTCATCATTAAAGTGGCAGAGAGGGGATGAATCCTAGCCACCGGCCACAATCCAATTGCACAACTTCCACTGAATTAAACCAGGAGCTGTACAAGGATGTTGTACTTTTCTTTTTTGTTTGCAAAGAAAGAATTGCCTGCTTCCTTTAAACAAGCTTCAAGTAGCCCTGCCCTCAGGTTAAAATGTTAGTTTGAAAAGAAAAATGTACTTGAAGGCAAGAGCAGGGTACTGTGTCTTTGTCCAGATGTTTTTAAAACAGAAGTTACCATTAGAACACTAAGGCTGTAATCCTAAAAAACACTTTCCTGTGAGTAAGGCCCATTGAATAAAATGGGACTTCTAATTTTTTTTTTGTTTACATTATTTATAATCTGCCTTTCTCACTGGGGCTCAAGGTGGATTACGCAGAGTGACTCAATACAATCAATAGGATGGAACAGTCAGTAAACAACGAAATAGGATTTGGGTTGTAGAACCAAACAGAAATCTAAAAAACACAACTGAAATAAAGCATAAGTGTTAACATGACACATTAAATTATGAAAAACTACATAGTAGGATCCGATTTATAGCAAACTATACACAGTAGTATAGACCACAGTCCCTAATAATTCAAATAACTTTGTGAATCGTTTTGTACAGTGCTACCTTGTTGCCTGCGTAGAAAAAGCCCTCTTGAATAATTCAATTTTGCAGCGTGTGGAAAGCCAGGAGAATGGTAGCCTTCCTGACCTCAGGCAAACCCATGTAGGATTGTTCTCTAAAAGTGTATCATTAGGCTTTTCTCCCAGGTTCCTCTTTAATAACTAAAATTAAAATAGTGTGACTAAATATTCATAATTACACTGAGATCATAGTAAGTCCCTTTACACCTTACACTGTACTGCTGCAGTTAATATTCAGAGGGTCCATAAACTGCCAGATTAAAAGGTGTTGACGCAGTGACCCTTTTCAAAAAGCCTTTGTATTCCGTTTTAGTAACTGGTTGCTAATGGTTTTTTCCCTGTCATTTCAGACAGACCCATTTTAGTAACTGGCTGCTAGCAGAATTTATTTACCTGTTCATTCAAACCCGCTTGCATTGGGTTAACAAAGTGTGATTGAACCACTTTAGGGGGAAACTGCTTTTTCCCATTTTCAACCTCTCATTGTGCTTCTGAATTACTGTGGTGTGCTGTTTAAAATGTCCACAGCACTTCCTACAATGCCGCTTTTTCCTCATCTTTCTTTGCTGTGTGATCTTCCTCTGACTTTTAAAAAAACGTTCTAATGTGAGCATTATAGTGCTAAACCTCTATAGCACTTTGGTGTTATAGCAGCACCATTGAGATATGCTGATTCCATTGACTTCATTGACACATCTCAATGGGGCTGCTATAGCACAGAAGTGCTATAGAGGTTTAATGCTATATCGCTCACCGTAGAACTTTTTTTAAAAGTCCAAGGAAGATTGCACAGGAGGAAGCGGCACTGTTTGAAATGACCATGGCATTTCAGAGACGGCTCATTAATAGAAGGACATTTGCTGTATGAAACCCCCATCCCTGTATCACTTTACTCAAAATCTAGCCAACAACAAATAACATCCAGTTTAGAACTGTAATATGAAAAGGGCCAATGTCTCCTCCAATGGAGTACTTGGAAACCTTGTAGCTTTGAAAAGTAGCACAAGCCTGTGTTGCTGTTGGATGTCTTGGTTTTATGTTTGTATGTGATCTATTTTATGTGTTTTATTAATATTGTAAGCTTCTTTGAAGTCCATAAGGAAGAAATGCAGCTAATAAATATTTTTAATTAATGTCCATAAGGAAGAAATGCAGCTAATAAAGATTTAATTAATTAAATTAAATAAATGTTAGATTCCCTATGCTTTATTGCATAGGAAGAAGGCTGATTTTTTTCAAGCTATTTACAATGCTGATTTTAGTTATCATGAACAAACGATTGCAGAAATAGCAGCAGCAGCTAACACACTGGAATTAATGTCAGGGTATGGATGAATACAAAGAGTATACATTCAAACATTATTTTAATAATTGTGCATACAAAATATCCATTACAGGAGGATGTGGTTCTGTTTTGGGGAAGACAAATATTACTGGAAACAGTTTCACACTTCATACACAACAGATTATAGCCCATAAAGTGCTAATACATGTTAGTCAGGCCTCCCTCCTAACCTGATTAAAATCTGCCATGATCAGAAGTCGAATGTTAGCCAGGAATTCCAGACGTTGATCAGGAGAGCCTATCAAGCTAGAAGAACTTGACTTGAAGATATGCTAGTACTGTTTTAAATAGCTTTCTTCTTTCTCTAATTTTTTAAAAATTAAGGTGAATAAAGCAGATGCTGCTTCTTTGGATGCTGGAGATGTCTATTCTGCTGTAAAGCTTTATGGCCTGACCGTGGTGGCGAAAGAAGTCTATGTGGAAGGTCAGTTATCATTATCACATGTGAGCTGCCAACATAATACATCTTTTCAGGACAATGGATACAGAATCCACTGAGCCAAGCCTGGAAATTACAGTCCCTGATAGGCACTTTTGATGGGTTTATGGCACATGGGAGAGCAATGGGAGAGTGGATTAAGGATCATGGACATATCTTGTGTGCTCTAGAGACTCTTGTCGCATCTTTTGGGATGTGGAGTTCCAATCACAGCTGAAGAGTAGGTAAGTCTGGACCACAGGGCAGTACTTAAATAATTGATCTTCTCAGTGTGTTCTTTCACTGTGTTGAAAAGTTCTTTGATGTCCCAGTAGTACATCTTATCTGGAGAAATCTTGACATAGTGTAGTTTGGTGTCCAACTATTTGTCCCAGAGGCAGTATAAGCTTTATCCTGTCTTACCAGATACAGCAGTCCCTTAGAGGGGCTGAGTTCAGACTGGCAATTTGCCCCGCTATAACCACCTTTCCCAAGCAGATTAAAGGGGGCATTCACACAGGCACATCTGCCTGGGGTTCCCCATCTGTAGGCAACCTGCACTGTTCTGCTTTGCTCCCGGGATGAAAAGATACCTCTTGAAAGTGGTAGCAAATCCCGAAGAATGCCTTTATCCCCCCGCATTCTGCTTCCCAGATGTGTGAACACTCAGCCGATAAGCCAGGAGCAACCTGCATTGTGCATAAGGCAGCAACAATCTGATTGGCCATGCTCCGCTCTACCGCCCAATGCGGTGCCTGGGATCCTCCCCCAATCGGCTGGATGCCTATGTGTGTATGAGTGCATGAGCACATGAGCACTCATGCGCTCATACACACATAGACATCCAGTTGATTTACCAGGAAAAAGCCGCATACAGCCGTGCCTCCGGGCCAGCAGTCTGAACACTCCCGGTATGCTCTCGCATCTGTCGGGCCCCATGTGACCAGGGAACCCCAGAACAGTTTATTCCGAGGCTTTTTTGCCATGACTGGCTCCCGCTGCAAACTGCCAGTCTGAACTCAGCCAGGGAGTAGCTCTTTCAGCTTTAAGCTTCCATTCGAGAGCTCTAATACAAGCTTGAGGTCTGGGGATTTCAGGCTGAATTTGACCCGCAATGCGACTTCCAATATACATTTGGGAACTCCAGAAATCAGTCGTAAAAATTGTAGCAGCGGGTTATCCAAATCTTCATTAACTGTTTCAGTCCAAACTGGAGCTGCATATAATAGTTGAGCAGTAATGTTAGCCTTAAAAGCGGTGAGGGCAGCACTCTTAATGCTATGAAGTTTTGAAGTACAATAACACCAGCATACATTGAGGGAAGTTTGCTTCTATCACCGTGAACCTGTTATGGATAAAAGGAAGTACTTCTTCACCCAAAGAGTGATTAACACATGGAATTCACTGCCACAGGAGTTGGTAGTGGCTATAAGCATGGATGGCTTCAAGAAGAAATTGGATAAACATATGGAACAGAGGTCCATCAGTGGTTATTAGCCACAAGGTATAGATAGGAACTCTCAGTCTGGGGCAAGTGATGCTCTGTATTCTTGGTGCTTGGAGGGGGAACAGTGGGAGGGCTTCTAGTGTCTTGGCCCCACTGGTGGACCTCCTGATGGCACCTGGTATTTTTAACCACTGTGTGACAGAATGTTGGACTGGATGGGCCATTGACCTGATCCAACATTGGTTCTTATGTTCTTATGTTAACCTCCTCACTCTGAAATGTTATCTTTAAGATGAAAGTTTGTAGAGGAACAGTTGGCATTAAAGAAACCATTTACAGCAGATCTTATTCCCAGGAAAAACCAATGACAGAGTGAAATACTAGGCTTCCTACATGGCTGAGCCTTGAGTCACTGTAGTTCTCCAGGCAAATTATTTATCTCAGTGATATTATGATTCCTGCTACAGAGCACCTATCAAATGAATATCTGTTGAATAAATAAGTATTTTCTTTTCTTTATGCCTTTGGTATAAAAATATTAAGAAAGTTTTGAATCATAATAATATGTTTTCTTTGCCTGTTCAACCTGTTCTATTCACACAGAAGCTCTACCAGTATTTATCATGGCAGTCCCTGCATCTCCACTTTTCACATCTCTAGGTACCTGTATGTTTGCTGTAGCTGTTGCCAGACGAGGAAAACTGAATATCCAAAAGCTAAAAGGTACCCGTAGTTGCCACAATGGAGCCAGGTGGACTTCAGGTTGGAATATCCCTTTTGGCTTCCTTCTAGCTAGAAATTACCTGATGTGGGATGAAAATCAGCCCCTAACCCATGGTAAGTGAGCAGTGAAAGATCCGATATCCCCAGGATTGTGGTTTTGCCTATTGAAACTCAAGGAAAAGAGAAACATGTATAGCACCCAGGTACCACATTAGAAGCTCCTTGTCCTAATGAGTACAATCCAGCCCCAGTGAAGAATTTTTAAATTCTACAGGTTTGAGCGAGGAAACACAAAAGTCCTTAACTTTGATGAGATCATGCCCATTATCTTTTATTATATTTGGCAGAAACAATATGGTCTCTCTCATGAACATACATATTTTACTGTACGAATTTGTTATTGATATGATGGCCCTACAAATTCATAACTCCACACATGAGACAGGCATTTTTAAAGTGTTCAGATAAGTGTGTTTCAGAATTTCAGATAAGAATTTCAGAAATAAACAGGAGTTATATAGCGCCTTAAAAATTAAAAAAAGTTTATTCTGTCATAAACTTTTGTGACCCATAACCCACTTCTTCAAATGGAATGAGTGGTTCCTCGCAATGTTGTCATTTTCTCTCTGTGTGTAAAGTGCTATCAAGTTGCAACAGACATATGGCAACCCCAGCAAGGGGCCTTCAAAGCCAATGAGAAGCAAAGTTGGTTTGTCATTGCCTGCCTCTGCAGAGTCTTCCTTGGTGTTCTCCTTTCCAAGTACCAACCCTCTTTAACTCCTGAGAGCTAATGAGGTTGGGCTACACATGCCTCCTTCCCTCTGCCATTTTATGTACAGGCATGAAAAAACAAACAACAGAGTAAACAGGCCATGAAATGCCAGAAATACAGAATGAAATGTAATTATACAAAATTCAGATGGGAATCAAGAAAAATGTAGAGACTGTTGACTAGTTAAGCTAAACTAGTTAACACCTGGAATGGGTGTAGAGTTTCAGTGTAGTTTCATACTACCTCACCCTTTGAACAAAAATTTGGGATTTTTAACTAGTTACAGATATTATCTATCTTAGCAAAACACGGGATTCTCTATCCATTAGTCTACAGTTGATAAGTTAAAACTTGTACTTTTGGACAAGAATTAGGCTAGAATCTGATCCTGCAATTCACCAGGCACATTTGGTAACAAATTATCTTTACTTTCTGTGTCAAGCAACTTATTAGTATTTCATCCACATCCTTCCATCAGATTGTCTCCTCTTCTTTTAAAGATTACAAAATGTTAATAAACACCACACTATAAATAACTGGTGAAGGTATTCAGGACTTTTTTTGTAGAAAAAGCCCAGCAGGAACTCATTGGCATAATAGGCCACACCCAATAGCAGAAATCTATTATCATATTAGGCCACACCCCATGACAGCACACCTTATTAGCATATTAGGTCACACTCCCATGTTACCAGAAGTGTGGTCACCCAGCCACACCCACCTTTTGCTGCTTATTCTTTTTACCTTGTTTGTTGTTAAAACCCAGGGCTTATTTTTGTAGAAGGAACTCCTTTGCATGTTAGGAGACACACCCCTAATGTAGCCAATCCTAATGAGTTTCTGCTGTTGGGTGTGGCCTATTATGCTAAGGAGTTCCTGCTGGGCGCGGCCAACTCGGGAGCCAGCCGGAACTCCGTTCCTGTGCGTTCCTGCACAAAAATAGCCCTGAATGTATTCAATATACAAACTCAGGCCATCTAAAGGAGAGTCCAAGTGACATAATTAGTAATACCAAATAATATATGTATTTACACATGCAAGTTTACATATATATATGTATATGTATATATATATCTTGCTTTCACAGCTATTTTCACATACACAGACCCACAATAGGAATCCACTACTAGTCCTGTTTTAGTGGTTTTCTTCATCAGATGAATGTAAAGTCAAAAGCTGATAAAATGATTGTATAAAACATCAAATACACATTACACACACTACCCATTGCATAAAAGAAACTAGGGTCCTGGTCACACGAGTGAGATAATCCACAGGGAAAGTGAGGCTTTTTGCTCCGGAGCAAAATGAAGCACGGTATCTTGATCAGACATGTCCCCTGAGGTTCCGCACACATGCCATCAGCCGCGATCACACGTTGGTGGGGAAGCATCGCAGAGAAGGGCAAGACGGTTCAGCAGCACGTGTTTGTGCACATGCACAGTTCGGGGTTTGCACGCATACCATGGCGGCTTACAAAGAAACATCTGGTGGGAGGCAGACAGCCGTCGGATGCGATGGGATACTAGCACTTCTACAATCAGACGCTCGCCCATGCTGCACGTTTTCCAAAAAATAGTGCACTTTCCCCAGTATCTTTTAACTCCGCTTCTTCGGATGGGTGATATGGGTTGGAGACGGGTGCGTGACGCTTGCCAGATGTTGCCGTATGATCGTGCCCTTTTAATCCTCCCGGCAGTCATGCCTCTCGCACAGCAAATTCTCAGTGTGACTGGGGCCTAACTATAGAGGTCTCAAGAAACTAACTATAGAGTTCTTTAGTAGAATCAACTGCTTGTAATTATTTTACTTTTTGGGTAAAAGTGCCCATACTAAGAGTTAATCATTAATATAAATGTATATTAAGACACTAGGTAAAGGTAAAGGTTCCCTTGCTCGAAAGCCAGTCGAATCCGACTCTAGGGTTGCGGTGCTCATCTCCGTTTCAAAGCCGAAGAGCCAGCGCTGTCCGAAGACGTTTCCGTGGTCATGTGGCCGGCATGACTAAACACCAAGGCGCACGGAACGCTGTTACCTTCCCACCGAAGTGGTACCTATTTATCTACTTGCAATTTCTTGCTTTCGAACTGCTAGGTTGGCAGGAGCTGGAACTAGAGACAGGAGCTCACCCCGTCATGCGGCACCTGAGTCTCGAACTGCTGAACTACTGACCTTCCACAGCCTGCAGTTCAGTGTCTTAACCACTTGAGCCACCGCAGCTCCTAATTAAGACACTAATGTGGTGTTTATTAGCATTTTGTTATCTTGCTTTATTACACTGTGTTCTTTTGTATTTGTTTATCCTCTTATTTCTTCAGTGATCAGTGGTTATTTCAATGCCAGCTGCATCCCCGGCATTGGTGTTACCACCCCTCAGCTATGCACTCTATGCCAAGGTCAGAAGTCTTACATCTGGGAGAAGAACCACTTTTGTGAGTCCAGTGGTGATGAGCCCTTCTATGCTTCAGAGGGAGCCTTCAGGTGGCCTTGAACTTGCTCTTGCACTGCAATTTGATGATAATAGAGGGGAAGGAGAGATGCTCCTTATGCTAATACTTTTTAAATCTGTATGCAGATGTTTGAAGAGTGGGATAGCAGATGTTGCTTTCCTGGATCACCTAACAATGAGGAATGTGACAGGTAAACTGACTTTTTCACAGTGAACAAGTATGGGTAGTTAATGCCTGATAAGATAGTGAAGCAGCCCCCCAAGTATTAGATCAGCAAATTTGGTCTTGACCAATGCTCCCTCTAAGCCATGAAGTCTACTTTGTGAGCTACTGGCATTAAAGTTGTGAGTGAGCGATTTGGCTACTGCATAAATTAGTTTGCTCTGAAGCCATCCTTCCTGAGCCAAGACAAAAATGAGTGAGCTGGAGGCTAAAAAACTGTGAGCTAGCTTATATTAACTCAGCTTAGAGAGAACACTGGTTTTGGCTGTCCTACCCACAAAGATACCTGAAAATGATTGAGCTGTGGCCTGCAAGTCAAGGTGGGTAAAGAAGCCTTTGCTTAGCAATATCCTCACTTCTTTCTTAAGGAACTGAAAAAGGTAGAGTGGTGCCCCTTCCCACTGCCCAGAACAAGCAGGCAAGTTGCCTATCTTAGCAGATTGCTGAGGATTCCTCAGTGGCCTTCTGTTGGTGGCAATATGAACAGCAACATCTTTATTCATCTTTATTCCCACCCATCCTGCGAATGGGCTCAGGTCAGGTAACGTAATTAAATAAATACAATTTAAAACACAATATAAGCAATTACAATTTAAAACAGTATATAAACATTAAAACAATAGGTACAGCTTAAAACAAAACATCAGCTGGTTGTAAAAATCCTGGCCCGATGGTGCAGTACTGTTAAGGCCAGTTGTCAATGGTCAATAGGTGAATGGGTGGCAGCAATCTTAGAGAGGCCATATGTGGATGCCCAGTGCCTCAACCAGCCTTTTCTGTTATGGCCTGTTTGCTAAGCCAGGGACTCTCACTCCAGTTTCTCTGAGTGCCAGTATTTTCTTTCTATTTTCTAAGAGTCAGAACAAGAAGAATATGAGCTTCTGTGTCCTGATGGGTCCACAGCATCTTTGAATGCCTATGCCACTTGCAACTTGGGCCATGGGCCAGGACATGCCATTGTTACTCGCCATAATTTCCAGAAGATCACCAAGAAATTTCTTACTTTGATCCAGGTACTTTTTGGGCAATACATTGAGTGTCTGCAAACATTGACACATAGGAATGAGCAGAATTCTTGGGTTGTTACCTAAGGCTGAATTCCCATAATGCTCAGCTGAGTTGGTTATTCTTCTTCTTCACATATCTAAAAAAAGAATTCCTATACATATTATAAATGAATGGCAGGGAAAAGAGTTCTAATCTCTGAGTCTAGTGACACCTTTAAGACCAACAAAGTTTTATTCACAGTATAAGCTTTCATGTGCAAGCATACTTCCTCAGTGTGCTTGCACATGAAGGCTTATACCATGAATAAAACTTTATGGGTCTTAATGGTGCCACTGGACTCAAACTTTGTTCTGCTGCTTCAGACCAACACGGCTACCCCACCTGAATCTATTCTAATCTTCTCACTGATCTAGTAGTTTGTCTGTGTGTGATATTTTTTTCACTGAGGTAGTATTTGACTACACAGTTCAAAGTGGGCTAGTCTAGGAATAGTTTAGTCTTTGTCCAGATGTAGGCCTAAATGTATCTGCTATAAGAAAATTGGCATCCAATACAAACTATTGTCCTGTTACTTAGATTCTTTGGCTTTGCAAGATTAGCTGAGCATCTTCCCTATGTTATTAGTATTTGCATATTTTATTGGGGTTTACTAGATTGTAGCAAGAAGGAACAGCAAAACTTTTCTCTGAAAATACAGTGAATTAGCACACCTTCTAGGATTCCGCAATCCATCTGTGTTCTCCTTCCTTTGTCACTTCCATTGCATAGGTTTAGTTGTTGTTACAGTCAAACCTACTTCCAGTCAACTTCTTTGCTTCTTAAGGAAATGCTGTCTCTCAGGGCTTTTTTTGTAGAAAAAGCCCAGCAGGAACTCATTAGCATAACAGGCCACACCCAACAGCAGAAACTCATTAGCATATTAGGCCACACCCCTGACAACGCAGCTGCCTCCCAGGATTGGCTTCCCCAGGTGCCCTGCGTCTTGCAGGGCTCATGGGAAACCTGAGGGAAGAAAGGCAGTTTCTGGATCGGCTTCCCCAGGCACCCCGCAGCTGTGGGGTGCCTGGGGAATCCGAGGAGGGGAGGCAGTTTAAACTACCTTCCCTCCCTGGATCAGCTTGGCTTCCCCAGGCACCCTATGGCTTGCGAGGCCCCTGGGGAACCTGAGGGGAAGGAGGCTGCAGGCATGGCCAATCCGGAAGCCAGCCGGAACTCCATTCCTGTGCGTTCCTGCCCCAAAATAGCCCTGCTGTCTCTACTTCTTTGTGCAACTAGTATGCTCTTGGCATGAGCTAAATGTTTACTAAAGAGGTGCTGAAGTAACAGGTGTTAATAAGAAAAACCATAGTTCTCAGTATTGCAAGAAAGTGAGTCACGGCATATAATTTTAAAAGACGTCTTCAAGCTAATTAAGGATTGTTAGGAGTAAGACTTTAAAAATGGGGAACTGTATGATGCTGCACAATAGAAAAAAAATAGGAGGCAGAGAAAGCCAAGTGACCTGCATCACTGTTTCCACACACATCCCACTACCT
Organism: Gekko gecko; assembly: GCA_029375565.1. Classification (NCBI taxonomy): domain Eukaryota; kingdom Metazoa; phylum Chordata; class Lepidosauria; order Squamata; family Gekkonidae; genus Gekko; species Gekko gecko. The sequence goes on along the minus strand of JAPDNY010000012.1, from coordinate 48,752,178 downwards.
CCCACTTCTTCACTAGTGGAGGATGCTGTGTGGGTTACTACTCCCTTCTGCTTCAGCTCTCAGGGCTTGCTATTCCAGCTGAGCTGCTATATATACCCTGCTGTAGGTATAAGCCTCTCCAGGTTTTCATCCTGCCTGCTTTGCCACTGTGGAGCACTCAGCATCAGAACTCCCACACTTTTCCTCTGAGCTGGGCCTTGCCTAGTATGGATACTATGTGGAGGATTTGGGTAAGGAGAGAATTGCAATCAGGGCTATTTTTGTAACCAGGGCTATTTTTGTAGGAAAAGCTCAGCAGGAACTCATTAGCATATTAGGCCACACCCCCATGTTACCAGAAGTGTGGCCATCCAGCCACACCCACCTTTTGCTTCTTATTCTGTTTACCTTGTTTGTTGTCAAAACCCAGGGCTTTTTTTGTAGCAGGAACTCCTTTGCATGTTAGGCCACACACCCTTAATGTAGCCAATCCTAATGAGTTTCTGCTGTTGGGTGTGGACTATTATGCTAATAAGTTCCTGCTGGGCGTGGCCAACCCAGGAGCCAGCTGGATCTCTGTTCCTGTGCGTTCCTGCCCCAAAATAGCCCTGATTGCAACCATCTCCAAAATGCTCTAGGATATGTCATCTGGCAAACCAAGTCACTGTTAATATGACTTATAAATTATTTTATTTACTTCATTTTTAGTGTGCCTTTCTCACTAAGACTCAAGGCAAATTACATAACTGAAAGAACAACTGAAATATTAAAGTACAATTATTACAAATGAATTATAAAATAGTACATAGAATAAATATAATAAAGCTGAATCACAAAATTAGAAAACAATGTAAAAATTAAACCTACAGAGAGCAACACAGTGGTAATAGAGATATCTAATATTTAAAAGTGTGTGGGCAATATGGTTAGCCAATGCCACACTTGCTTGTTAATTATAGTAATTTTAAGGAGATTGGTGATAACATCTGTACTAGTTCACTCTCCTAATTAAATTCAGATAGGCAGTTTCCCTCAGTCTAGCAGAACTCACTGTGAGTCTACTTCTGACACCTTCATTACAGATTGTGGGTTCTCTTCCCCCCAAGTACTATTTTTTGAATTAAAGAATTTGGTAAAGATTTATTTTGAGGGGAAAAGGCACTCTCTGAGGTGAGTCGTCATTCTGATTACTCATGGTAATTCCCTGAAAGCCAAGGGTAAACCTGCCACAAAAAAAGAAGGATATGCCTTCCACTTGTCATCAGGTATGGCAGGTTTCATCAGAAGAGGAAATTATATTAATGCCACACCTAACTGAAACCTAAGAGATCCCACTAGCATGGGTGTTATTTTTGAAGTGGCTGAACTGGAAAGGGAGGAGAGTGAAATGGCCGGTGAGGAGCCAGATGTAGAGACATTTCTCCCAGACCAAGGGGCTTCCACTTCTAATCCTGGAATGCTGATCCACTCATTTCAGCCAGCTTCTCCTTTCAAGGCTAGAAAACCATGTCAGCCCCATCCCTACCTCTGACACATGCAGACACATTTTGAGAAAGCATTCCATCTTTACAAGAGGCAACTGCTATTCTGACAGGGGCATGATGCATCTCTCCCATTGAGGACAGATGTCCCCTGTGTTATCAGGGAGGCTTATTGTTTCCTCATTTTGGGGATGAGTCCTTACATCTGAATTTTTTGGTGAGATACTGTGGAGTCTTGATGCCTTCCTCATCTAGGCACTTTTAACAACAACAACAAAACACTCCAGAAATTTATGCAGACTCCACACTTACCACTAGAGGTTGATTCTGTAGCAGCATCGCGTTCTAACAGTTGTTCTTTAACATTTATGACTTTTCTAGCCACAGGTGAGTTACAACCTTGGAAGTAAAAGACTTCCAGTGATCGTCTCAAATAGTCAAACACAGTGTATTGTTTCTGAGTTCAGTAGCACCTTAGAGGCTAACAAGATGGGGGGGAGGGCATAAATTTTCAAGAGTCAATATTCCTCTTGTCAGATATCTGATGAAGGGAGCATTGAATCTTAAAAACTTTTACCCCAAAAATCTTGTGGTCTCTAAGGTACTAGTGGACTTGAAGCTAACAACGTATTGTTTGTCAGTGTTGATAGGCCTCTCCCTATATGAACCCTAAGGCTATTGTCCCCATTGAAAAATGGTTCCTGGAGAGCAGCAACTTGGACAGTAAGCTGAACTGCCTGAGCTAGGTTGCCTAGTTTTCAGCTACTAAATCATCTATCCCATATGTACAGGTAGGCCCATAACTCACTGATAAACATCTGCTTTGCCTGCAGAAATTCCCAAGTACACCATCTGCTTAAAGGATCAAGTATCAAGTGATGTGAAAGATCTCTGCCTAAGGCCCTGGGAAGCTGCTGCTAGCATAATACTGATTTAGATGCAATGTAGTAGGGCAGTTTCATGTGTATGTGAATGTATGGCTAGATTTCCCCATCTACCGGCAAGGCAAAATAGCTGTCCAAAAGGGCCAGGAGTGGAATCCAAGTCGAAGTTGCTGAAGCAGTAGTGGAAATGTCCATCAAGATAGCTTGAGGCAGGATGCAAAGAGAAGGTCAGAAAAAGTTGCTGTACCAGGAGCTTGCAGGTGGCGACTGAATGTTTTTCTGTCCAGCTTTATAGTCCTCCAGCGTAGTACTGAAGGAAGGGAGGGCTTATACTTCCACATTTGCGATCTGCCATCTGATATGCTGCTGTTTCTGTTCTTGGGGTTCTGTGGGTACTTGCAGAGGGGGTAGTGAGCCTTCTAGGCAGTGTGCCTTCTAGGCAGAGGGCAATGCCCCCCCATCCCACAGGTTACAAAGATAGGTCTCAGCAAGATTGCTGGCTCAGGGACTTTTACAGACAATGCTTGGCTCCACATTTATGGGGGAGGGGACTGGCAGTGATATTCTACTTTTTTCTGAGGATGTTACCAAGGATGTCTTGCCAGCTCTGGAAGCCACTGGGCACTAACAGTCCTTCCCTTCATGGCACTGCAAATCTGAATAAGGCAGCAGCCAGCTTCTCTCATTTCAGTTCATGCCGCTTCTAAGCAGTGTAAATTGTAGCTAGTAAATCTGTTTATTGTCTTTAGAACTTATTTGGAAAGAAGGGAAAGGAAAAGACCAGGTTTGAGCTGTTCACTTCTGCATCGTTCAGTGGAAAGAACCTGCTATTCCATGATGCAACTCAGTACTTGCAGGTAGTTGAAGAGGACGCTGAACTCAGTCATGTTCTTGGCTTGGATTATGTTGCTCTCCTGCAGGCTTTGGGACATGAAGGTGAGTGTTCTCTCTTTCCCAAGGAGCTGTAGGACAGGGAATGGAGAAGAACCTCAAAGAACAGAGCTCAATAAATGGATGACACAATTTGTTCTTTCTTCTTTCTGCTACTTCAGGGAGCTCCCTATCCAACAGTCTGGTGCGCTGGTGCTGTATTAGCAATGCTGAGCTCCAGAAGTGTGAGGAGTGGGCTCTGAATGTCAAGTCAGACCCTCTGGTGTGTGTCCAAGCAGACTCTATGATCAACTGTATCGAACTGATCAAGGTGACCACTTATGATCTGTAGAGTGGAATTGTGGGTCTGTATTACATTACCTGGCTAGCCCAGGCTAGCCTGAACTTGTCAGATCTCAGAAGCTAAGCAGGGTCAGTCCTGGCTAGTATTTGGATTGGAGACCTCCAGGGAATACCAGGGTTGTGACATGGAGCCAGGCAATGGCCAACCACCTCTGAACCTCTCTTGCCTTGTATACCCAATGGTTGCCATAAGTCACCGGTGACTTGAGAGCAAAAAAAATCACATTACATTTTTTCAGGTAGCTGAAGGAGACACAATAGAGCCAGTGACTGGCTACTGTTTCATCTTTCTGTGATCTCTGGTCAAACAGGTAGTGTATGTTTTTGTAGTGCTTCTAAAATCAGCCAGGTCTGTTTGAACAGAGAATGTAGTGAAACAGAAAAACTAATCTATCTGTTCACTGCAGGTGTTGTCTCTTACCATACAGGTATCTGAAAAGCTTTCACAGAGTAACAAAGATTGATTATTAAGTACTTATGCAGGATGTTTAACCTACAAAAGAACTTTAGAATTTTCATTTCATCCCTCTATCCAGGCACATTCTGAATTGCATGGATATTATTCCTATTTTGTAGATGAGTCACTTGCCTAATGGTTGAGATAGAATTTAAACTCTGATCCCTGTCATCAAAGGTCAAGATGATGTCCACGGAGCCACCTGACTGTCAACATTAATGCATCTATATCTAATTTTTTTTGAGGGATTTAGCAGAGTAGTGGCGCAACTGAACAAGATAGTGGGGGATCTGTGATAACAACTCCTGAATTTTGTTTGAAGCTGCAGCCCCACCCCCCTTAGATTGGGTCATGGAATGGGCAGGGGAAGTTAACTCTTTCCTCCTACACTACACTATTTTCCTGATTTAAATGGCTCCTCCCCCTCAAGCAGTTACTTGCCTCACAGGGGAAAATATACAGGTAGCCATATTGTACTTGTATGTATGTTCACTGTTTATATATATATTTGTTTATTTATATGTTGTGTTGGTGATTTTAAGTCACTTGACACAGTTTCTAGACAAAAATAATAATAAAAAATATTGTATTTTTTTTTCAAAATCTCAATAAACAGATTTAGCCATATAATACATTGATTTCAAACAGCACTCAGCCTAAAAAGCTGCGCACAAAAGCTATTTGAAAAATATCAGCATCATCAGCCAGGGAAAAATAATAAACCAGGATTAAAGCTTCAAAGGAGACAATAAAATCAAGAATTAAAATGCCTGGCAGAACAAGGGTGTCTTGGCCTGGTACTGGAACTTAGCCAAACGGTGTTCCACAAACAATGTGGCAGAAACAAAAGGGCCTTGTCCTTGTGGCAAACTGCCTTATCAGCAAAGATGAGGGGATGGGAACCAGGACTTGAAACAATGTGCGTAGCTCTTGGGCTGCTTCATAGAGCAATCAGAGGTCCTTAAGGCATCTTGGTCACAGGCTTTTTACAGTATCATCCCAAATGGAGTTACACCTTTCTAATCTCGTTAATTTCAGTGGTCTTAGAAGTGTCTGTAACTCTCCTTATGATAGCACTGTGAGGGTTTTAAAGGCCAAGATCAGCCCCTTGAATTGGGCCTGAAAACAGTAGGCATTGTTTATTTGATATACCTAAAATTGCTTTCTGCCATAGCATCCAAGGTGCTTAGAACTCAAAACTGTTTACAATATAATGCACATGATGATGCAAAAGGAAAGCAGGATATGAAGGGAAGAAGAAAGCAAGCAAATTCATGTATAAACTGAGATAATTTATAAAATGGTTTTGTAATGATGAGATGGAATAACTGCTTTGGAAGACAGGTCTCTGTGGAAAGGAGCCACACAGCAGTTGGTTCCAGGCCAGCTGATGGAGGCGGTGGGTTCTTGATTCTGGCAAAAACGCAAATACTCCTAGGAAAAGTTAGGGAGGCATTGGGGCAGATACTGTTCCTCTGGATGCCACTCATGCCTATTTTGCCAAGAAATATGCACTAGTTCATGTTGCTGCAGAGTGCTGTGGTGAGCTTGCTACACTGATTCCTGCAACCCACTAAACAGGCCTTTGTTGTGTTGCAGAACAATGGGGCAGATGCTGTTACTCTGGATGCCACACACGCCTGTTTTGCCAAGAGATATGCGCTAGTTCATGTTGCTGCAGAGTGCTGTGGTGAGCTTGCTACACTGATTCCTGCAACCCACTAAACAGGCCTTTGTTGTGTTGCAGAACAATGGGGCAGATGCTGTTACACTGGATGCCACACATGCCTATTTTGCCAAGAAGTGTGGGCTAGTTCCTGTTGCTGCAGAGTGCTATAGTGAGTTTGCTACTCTGATTCATGCAGTTTGTGGAAATGGGGAGCTTAGTGCCATTCTCAAAACTACCCACAGTAAAACTGCTGCCAGCATTGATACCACAGGTGGACTTCAGAGAAGAATGTCTTCTCTCATGCCTCAGACTGTGTTCAGGAGACCTGTGTCACCTGAAATTCCTGTGTAGCGGCCAGTGGACTAAGCTTTTGTAGGTCTCTACAAAAAGCCAAGACTACAGCTGTGAAAGGCATGCAACACTTAGTGGTATATTATGAACTGTATTTGAGGTGGTATTATAGTAGTTTTTTTCTGTGTTGTTATGTAGATTGATCAATCATTCATGTAAGTCATCACATGAAGTTGCTAGTCATTGGTCCTGGTCACATGAGTGAGATAATCCCGGGGGGGTGGGGAGTGAGGCTTTTTGCCCCAGAGCAAAATGAAGTGCAGTGGCGCAATCAGACGTTCCCTCGAGGCTTTGTGCTTAGACCGTCTACCGCTGATCACACGTTGATGGTGAAGTGTGGCAAAGGGAGAGGGAGAAGCGGCATGGTGCGATCACACATGCAGTGATCACAAGCCACCACTTCCCAACGGCAACAGGCATTTCCCCTCCAAGCTGGAGTTCCCGCATGCGCATGACCATGGAAGCACATGACCAAGGAGGTTTAAAAAAAACATCAGGTGTGAGACGGGACGCAGACGGGTGCTGGATGCGACGGGATACCAGCTCTTCCACGATCCGACACCCACCTGTGCCCCGCGTTTTCCGGGATATACTGCACTTTCCCAGGTGTCTTTTTACTCCGCTTCTTCGGCTGACTGATATGGGTTGCCGACGGGTGCGGGATGCTTGCCAGATGTTCCCGTGTGATCACGCCTGTAAAATCCATCCGGCATTTGTCCCTGTCGTATGGCTAGTTCTGCATTTGACCGGACTCACTGAATGACAAAGCTTGAATAAGCAGCTCGTAGTGCCTCTCTATGTAGCTGTCTTGGATTTGTTGCTGCAAATACCTAGAGAACACAATAACTTTGTAATTAGCCAGAGTGGTAGTAGCCTGAAGTCTCCTTCCTGTGCCTGCCCACCTAGAATGTTTTACATGGGGAATTCCAAGCAGTACCTCTAGATTCTGGCTTCTAAAGCAAGTGCATATTGAACTTCCCCATAAAAGAAGCTGGTATTACCATGTTTGATAGAAAAGATCATTCTTGTGGATGACCTGATGCAATTAGTCTTTCTTGCCACACCACCTTTCTTTCTTTCTTGTTCAATGGGTTAATGGTGAGGAATAGAGGGAATGCTTGTTAAATTTGCAGATGATACTAAGTTGGGAGGGGTAGCAAATGTGGTAGAAGACAGAGTTAGGATACAGGGTGATCTTAACAGGATGGAAAACTGAGCTAAAACAGAGAAAATAAATTTCAGTGGGGAGACATGTAAAGTTCTGCATTTAGGTAGGAACAATCAAATGCATAATTATAGGATGGGGGAGACTTGTCTTGGCAGTAGTATGTGCAAAAAGGATCTAGGGGTCTTAGTAGATCATACACTGAAAATGAGTCAGCAGTGTGATGCAATCAGGGTCAGCCCACCCACTAGGCGAACTAGACTTCTGCCTAGGATGGGCCAATCATGAGGGTGCCGAATTGTGCCCACCCGCCAAAAGCCCCCCACCGAAAGCCCTGCATCATCCTGACCCCAGCTGCCACCGCCGCTTCATTCTCTCCCCCAGCAGTCTTCATCCCGATCACCACCGCCTCCTGCCAGTGCCACCTTCAGCCTGCCGGACCCATGCCCTGACCACCCTCCCTCCCTCCAGCTTCCAGCAGTGACCGACCAGAAGACCACAGGCAAGCTGGTGGTGGGGCGGGGGCTGGGGGGCAGTGCAGCCACAACACCCAGAGTGCCCACCTTGTTCGGCTCCCCCCACCCAGGTGGCTGGGCACGCCTTGTTCATCTTCCCCTGTGGCGCACATGGTTCCCTCGGCACCTCTCCAGCCTGGCCAGGCAGGCCAGGGAGAGGTTGCTAGGCTCCAAGAGCACCTGACTTCTGCCGAGATTGAGGGGGAAAGGTGCAAAGCCTCCCCTGCTGGAGCAGCCAGCAGGCCTCCTCCCCGTCCCTCTGTGTGTGTGTGTTTGTGTGGTGTGCACTCAGCAGCTGAACTGCAGCCAACCCCTCCTCTCCCCGGATCCCAGGCAGTGGTGTTTTTATGTGCCCCGAGAGAAAGGCCCAGCCAGAACCACACTAAGCAGGTAGCCTTGGGCTATAAGCAGAAGGCCTCACGTATCCCTCGCTCACTCACAAGGGGTGAGGGCTGGGAGAAGAGGAGAATGGCTTGCTGTCGGTCTCCGCAAACTTGTGGCGTCTGCACTGCTGGGGTGGAAGACACGGGGGCCTTCTCGGGTTGAGACATGCGTACCCGTAATTGTAGCAACCAAGAGGCATCTTGCGGTACCTATGAGACTGGGGGAGGGGGGTTGTGCTATCCAGAGATAGTTGGATTGCATCCAAAAGTAAGCCCCAGTCCAACGTCCCACCATTGGTAATGGACCACACTTAAAACTTATTTAGGGCCGAGGTCCTCACCAGGTGCTGTCTACCTGCCGGAAAATATACCCCTTTTTGCCACTCATAGAGGCATTCTTTATTATAAACTCAAGAGATCAAGATCTGAGACTATAACTGTATTTAGCAACAGAACTACACGCTGTTGAATGCTGAAATGGAGGAACCCAGCCAGGTTTATATACTATTAAGCAACCATGCACTGTATGCTTAAGTTTATTTATTGTGTCTATGTAAATATAACATGTTTGTATACTCTAGATGGATAGACCTCACAATTAACAGGATTTTTCAAAATGCTTTGTGATTTGTGTATTCTCTCCTTCTTTGGAAGTTTTCAGACAGAGGCTAGATGGCCATCTGTCAGCAATTCTGTGAAGTTAGGCAGATCATGAGAGGAAGGGCAGGAAGGGTGGCACCAGTGCTTAGTTCTCGTGGCCCTTTTTTACACTCCCAGGGAAATGTTGATTATCACTTTGGGATCAGGAAGCAATTTTCTCCAGGCCAGTTTGGACAGGGATCCTGGAGGGGTTTTTTGCCATCTTCTGGGCATGGAGCAGGGGTCACTGGGGGTGTGGAGGGGGAGGTATTTGTGAATTTCCTTCATTGTGTAGGGGATCGGAGTAGATAACCCTGGAGGTCCCTTCCAACTCTATGATTCTATGATTCAATGTTGATCAGCTGCTAAAGAGTCTCCATCCTATGTCCTCTCCTGCTTTCACTTTTTTTGGATCTAGCTACAAGATAAATTTTCCCCAAGTGTGTTCATACTTCGGTCGATAGGTATGTTCTGTGTTTCCAAGATGCATGTGGGCCCAATTCAGATTATAACTGCCAATTGCAGGGACAGGGAATCTAAGTCTTTCCTTATGTGCCATTTTCACAGATAGAGTCGCCCTAAGGAATAGCTGTTTTCCCTGTTGAGGAAACTTAATGTTTGCTGATGGGCTATGTGTTTAGGTTAAGAAAATGGCACGCGCTAAGCCCCCTTTCTCCACATTGTGTTGACCCAGTCTGAATCAGGCCCATGCATGGATAGGAAGCACAGAATTCCCAGACCACTCTGTTGACCCAGCCCCACGGGTCATCTCTGGGGGAAATGTATTGTGTTCTCAGTGACACTTCTACATAATTTCTGTGTTGCACAGGGCAGGATTGCACAGAAGCTAGAAGAGAAGAGCAACAAGAGATACCGACTCCCCTTACAGGTAAATAAATGGGAGGACCAGAGTAGAAAGAGAGAACTGGGATGCTAATACAGTTATCTTAGAAAAGTAGTTTTTCTTCACTCTGCAATTCCCCAAACAAGATGAGGTTTAAAGAAATAGCCCTCTAAAAGGTCAGTTGCCTGAAGCAGAAGATCCACTCTACCCAGTGCTTTTTTTGTTAAAAAATTATTTTGTAAAGGTGTTGATATTCATATATAAGGTTGCACCAATTTCCACCAATGTTCCCCTCAGGACTTGGGGGTGGGGGGTGGGGCTGCACCACAAAAGATCCAATATAATGAGCACCATGGAAAAAGCCCTGACTCTGGCATGGGGCACAGTCAGGAAGTTCTCTGGCACAAACCTCACTGAAGTGAATGGGAGCTGCTCAGGAGCTCATTAGTTCATTTGGCTCAGGCTTTTGAGCTTTTTAATGGGTTGTTGCCCTGTGGGTCACAACTGTCTACCACACTTCTGCCCTTAGTGGCATCCAAAATCCACCATCTCCACTTTGCTTATGGCAGAGCTGAACACAGGGGCATTTTTAATTCCCAGTTCCTCTTGTTATGCCACTCTGATTTCTAACTGGTTGCTTTTGCTGCACAGAACTGCCTCCCATCTATGCAGTTGCCTTAGCAAAGAAGAATGACAAGCACATAAAAATTCACAATCTGGAGGGAAGGCGCTCCTGCCATAGCTATGTGTACAGTCCTGGAGGATGGCTGCTTCTTTCCCAGTACACTGTTGGGGCACTGGAGAATGAGTCCCTCATCTGCAACATCAGCTCTGGTGAGAATATCGGCAAAATCGTGAGACAGCCTGGTGTAACAAGGGTGGGCAGAAGGGATGTTGGAGCTTGATTGGTTTATTGTTAACATGAAAAGCCAGGGATAAGATTGTATCTATCCTTCCTTATATATAATTGCATTTTGGTCATACCTTATATGGCCAAAATGCGCGCCGGAATCAGTTGGCCGAGGGACCTGCCAATCAGAGGGGGTCCCTCACCACTGCCTGCATTGGCTGCCTGTGTGGCTGCAGACCCGCCCACGCAGGCGCCGTAGGGCCTCACGCCCCCATTCTCATGCCACACGCCGGGACGGATGGCTGCTCTGCCAACAGCCCGCCTCACGACCTAGCCCTCTGCCCGCCGGCAGACTCGCCTGAAGAGAGGCGGCGGGTGCTTGATCTGCTGTGCGCCAGGACTCGCCCTCCAGGCCGGCAGACCCGCACGGCTACAGCCGCACCTCAACAGGAGCAGCGCCCGCTTCCTCCACTGTCCAGGCACATTCGCCCTCCAGGCCGACGGGCCCGCCCTGCTGCAGACGCGCCTGAAAAGAGGCGCCTCCCACTTCCTCCACGGCCGCACGAGCAATAAGCTCCCGCCGATGCTGCCCCACACAGGTAGGCCTCAGGGAGCTCGATGCCCGTGCCGGCTACTGGCCCCTACCGCAGCCCACAACCACCAAAATGCCTCCTTCTCACGCCTCTCCAGCATTGGAGAGGCACGCCGCCAACGCTGCATCCCAGGAGGGCGCGGGGGGGGGCCTTCACCCACCAACCGGCTAGGGCCCATTGCATCGCGCCACGCAACGGGCTTGGCCGCTAGTATTGAATATTTCAAATATCAAAATACAGCAAGTGTACACCTATTCCAGGATAGTTTGCTAGTTTGGACCTTGGCTCCTGATTGAACTCTGATCTTAGCCTACAGTTTCTGCAAGCTGCAGGTTCATGGGACTGGGACTGGTATTCATGGTGACTGATTTTGAGGACCCTCCAGTTCAATAGAGTGCTATACACAGTCAGAGAAGAGACAGTTTGGTATCATTCCACTGGATAATAGGTGCTCCTTCTCTAAAGCTTTCCAGGATTTCTTTTGGAAGAGTTGCATGCCAGGAGCCAGTGGGAACCTTTGTAAAGTCTGCATTGGACAAAAGGAGATGGAAGGAGGCAAGGGATTGGCTAGGTGTGCTGCCAATCATAACGAACGCTACTATGGAAACATGGGTGCTCTCAGGTGAGCAGATTGTTTGGAAAGAGAGGACTAGTATTTAATATTAGCAACTGCTTAATTTTTCCAACTGAAAGGTTGGTTTTGTCCAACATATAATTCGACTGGGAGAGGCCTCAAATGTCTGTTGTAGAAGAACAGGATGTGAGAGTCTTCTCCCCACTCCCATTTCTCCATAATATCATCAAGTCAGAGAAATCAACATTTGCATGTCTTCCACTTGAGAGATGTGCAGGTTCCTGATGCAGACATTGCTTGTGCATCTTCTGAGCACTGGAAATGGTGAACGCTGACATTTACTGTAACTTTTCCACTCCAGCTGCTTCTTATATCTGCCTTGTCCGCCTCTCTCCTGTCCACAAAGTAGTCAGCAGTCTGAAATTGGATAAATTAGTACACGCCATCTGTTCTGTTTGAAAGGTGTTATTAATGTTTTAATTGTTTTATCCCTATATGTTTTTATGAATGTTGTACATCACCCAATTCCTGCTAATGCTAATATAAATAAATGACTCATGATAGGAAATATCAGTAGTATGTGTATCATGAGGCTTGTTTTTATCCTTTTCACCCATGATATGGAAAATGCCCTTTATTGGTGATTGATTTAAATGAGGATGATATCTAGTCATTTGCTGAAGACATTCAGCTTCCTTTGAGACCAAAATGGTGTCAGAATCCTCCATAACTTGTGGAGGGTATCTTCTTCCAACTTTTTCCAGAGGCAAGGCAATCAATTACAACTACAATCCTTCCTGCAGTGACTGGCAATTTCAAGAGCTACTGCTCTGCTCCCCTGCTAATTTTGAAGAGCAAAATTCTCTGGTCTTTCTTTGGATTAGTTAGTTAGGGTGGGAAGAGAGCCAGCCAAGCTCAACATTATGCTAGCAGTAGAGACAAATGGATCAGGGCTTGTATTTTCTAGACCCTGAGATACAATGCTGTCAGGGTCCTCTCAGATCACTTTCCATTATCAGTGCCAATGGATGGGGGGGACCATTTGGCCTGGGCCTCCAAAGAGAGCCTCAAATGTAGACACCTTAACTTTTTGTCATTTCATAACTTGTTTTTATGTGCATCCCCCACTCGGGGGGGTGGACTTTCTCTTTTCTTTTTTTGTCTGGTGAAAGTATTAATTTGGACAGTTCTTACCCATGGATTATGTCCTGAAATGGGGAGGGGGGAGAAATCCCATCAGAGTGATAAATAAGACAAATGAGGGTCCTGATCTCCAAGCAAATGAATGCTGTACCACTTTCCAGGAGACACTCTGTTCACTGATTCATTCATGAAAACTCTAATGTTCCTTTTTTCTGGTTATTCTCATTCTGTTAATCTTAAAAGTTACTAGTAAACTAAATCTCCAGTTCAGTAAATTTCTGATTGTCGACATAACATAGTTTACAATGAATGCTCTAAATTTTATGACTGTCACACAGGGGTTAACCTTCTCCCCACTGTAGTGGATCCCTTGAGCTGAATCAAACCTATAGTAATACAGTTTTCAGCATTTATGGACAAACATTGACATTAATAAATATTTGATCGTCCACTGTAATGTACATCCATAAGTTTTGAAAGGACCGTTTTATTATCTGGAACTTGACAACAATTCTTATTAGTTTCTCAAACCCTGGGCTCAACTGTCAAGTTATCCAGTGCTCCATTATATGTGGTCTCAGTGATTTAATCACTGATTTAGATATGCTGGCTCAGATACAGCTACAGTTAGTAATTTATCATCCCACTAAAAGCAGTTGTTTGTTATACAATTGGTTGAATGAGACTAACTCCCTGCATTGGGACCATTCATTCTTATTCCAGATGTCTCCTTGGCGACCCCAGTGGGAGAAACTTTGGTGATGTGGCTTTCTTGGAACATCATAATCTGCTCCAAAATATTGAGTGTAAGGTGCTCTTTTCTTTATAATCTGGAAAATTACTCCCTCAAACAAGATTTTCCTCCCAAGTTCTCAACAGTTATGATGCCAAATCAGCGAAGTTCTGATATTCCTGTCCAGTTTCCTATTGTAGTCAGTAAGGGTAATGAGGGAAAGGGATTAGTTCAAATTTACAAAAGGGTGTACAAGCTACTTTTATATCGTTTAAAAAATAAGGGTCAGAATGACAAACTGCATGGCCATTTTAAATCTGCCTTTTTCATTCTGGCTAAAACTACACTGCAGAGATTTTTTTAAACAATGCTTTCATGTTTGGTTGGCCTGTTCAAGCAATTTTAAGGTTACCCAGCTGTTTTAAGGTTAATGCTTGCAAGCCTGCTGAATCTATTCCTAGCTGCGTCTGTAGTGTTCTAACTGCTACAGCAGAGTTGAGAGGAGGTACATTGCTACAGATTTACTCCCTCTACTGTGGTGACCCAAAGGTGAGTGTAAGGGGAAGTGCTGGGAGACCCCAGGATGGGAAGAAAGCAGAGAGGGACCTTGCCGCCACCAGCAGTGGAACTGTCTTTGAGAAGATGCTACTGGATTCCTTGTCATGCACTGCCAGGACTTTGGCAGGCTGGGGGCAAAACAACAAAACAAAAAGAAAGCTTTTAAGAAAAGTTAACCCTTTCCTTCCTTGAGGTAATGATGCTAAGTGGTTTAGAGGTGTGCATGGATACTCAAGGAAGCATAGTAGCACTTTATTTCAGGTGAAAAAAACAGCGTATATTTAGAGAAAAAACATAGAAGGCATAAGGAGCAGGGCTATTTTTGGGCAGGAATGCACAGGAATGGAGTTCCGGCTGGCTTCCAAGTTGGGCACGTCCAGCAGGAACTCATTAGCATGATAGGCCACTCCCAACAGCAGAGACTCATATTAGGATTGGCTACATTAGCACTGTGTGACCGAACATGCAAAGGAGTTCCTGCTGCAAAAAAAGCCCAGGGTTTTGACAACAAGGTAAACAGAATAAGAAGTAAAAGGTGGGTGTGGCTGGATGACCACACTTCTGGTAACATGGGGCCTGGCCTAATATGGTAATGAGTTTCTGCTGCTGGGTGTGCCCTATTATGCTAATGAGTTCCTGCTGGGCTTTTTCTACAAAAAAGCCCTGATAAGGAGTAAGTACAAGACTAATTGAAGAGTCAAGAGACTCAGGTACAATCAGCTCTCGCTTCTGCATGTGCAAGTTCCTCCACAAAGGAGATCTTGTAATAAAAATGTTTAGTGTTCTCAGAGTTGCTATTTACAATGAACTGACTAAGGATGGACACAAACTGGCTCACCAACTAAAGTTCATAAGGAATTTGGGCCAGTTCATGAAGTGAAATTCGTGGCAGGTCAACTGGCACAAACTTTCCATTAACTTTCAAGTTGTTTGTAGTGGTTTGCGAATGGATACATTTCCAGACAGACATGTCTCCACTCAATGTTTACCAAACTTCAAAGCAATAGGGAGATGGAACTTGGAGGGCATGCAGAGGAGCATCTGGGGGAGGTCCACTGTGACTCTGATGTCTCTAGCTTGCACAGGAACCTGCACCTGTCTAGCCTGCACTCTTGAACCTGCACCTGTCATTTTCTCAGAAAGAACTTTCCTGGGGTCACCTTATGGGGGGGGGCATAACTCAGACACCATAAATCCAATCCTCACCAAACTTGGAGGGCAGGTAGAGGAGAGTCAGCCAGAGATCCCCTGCATGTTTGGTGTCTCTAGCTTGCACAGGATCCATTCTATACACTCCTGAACCTGTACCTGTCATTTCCCCAGAAAGCACTTTCCTGTGGGCACCTTCTTTAGAGGGACACAACTTGGACTCCATAAATCCAATCCTCATCAAACTTGGAAGCCAGGTAGAGGAGCATCAGCTGGAGATCTCCTGCGAGTTTGGTATCTCTAGCAGTTGGGGAGGGGGCGTTCTGCCATATCATGAACCACACAAACTGAACCAGTTCATTTGGCGGCTAAAAGTTCATGACAGTTTGTGGTTTGCGAACTGGGCACACCATGAACCATGAACTGAATTGAACTGCATTTTCCTGGTTTGTGCCTATCTGTAGAACTGTCATTTGATTATCTGTATAAGTTTCCTAATGCCAATGTCAGATCTTTGTATACTGGTCTAATGGCGGGCTCTCATTAGTAACTGCTTCACTTCTATTCCTTTGCAGACTTGAAGAGCTCAGGCTGGGGGACAGGAAACACTCCCAGTGACTTTGAACTTTTGTGTCTGGATGGACATCGTGCTGCAATAGAGAACTGGAAGGCCTGTAACCTGGGCCCCGTTCCTCCTAACATAGTGATGACACGCTCAATGACTGTTAGTAAGGTCAATGATTTCCTGCGGCAGTCACAGGTCAGCTTGGAAGTTGTGGATTAAATCTTTTTGAGATTATTAAGGATCTTTGAGATCCAGAATATGTGAGGTGGAAAAAATCCAAATGGTATCTCCTACCCTAGTTCACATGGGATCACAAATTTGTAAAGTACAAGGAAAAGTCACTGTGCAGACATCACTAAAATGAATGCGAACTATGAAAAAGCACAGTAATTTTCCCAGCATACACCACAGGCAATGCTCCCTCTTAGCTGTGGAGTCTTGTGAGCAAAAATTCTATTTTGTGAACTACTGGCATTAAAATTGAGCGCCAGTGATTTGGCTGCTGCATAAACTGGTTTGCTCTGGAGCCATCCTTCCTGAGCTAAGACAAAAATGTGTGAGCCGGAGGCTAAAAAAACTGTCAGCTAGCTCACACTTACTCAGCTTAGAGAGAACACTGACCACAGGTCACCAGGGAAATCTTTGATGAGTGGGAGGTAGTAGCAGCCAAAAATCCAGTTGCCTAGCTAGTAGCGCCTTCCAGTTCTTATAAAAGAAAACTTCCTAGCAGATTATGCCCAAAAGAGTCACTTCCGTCTTCTACCGTCTTGGTCTTGATACCTCAGATCTGCCTGTTGAGATGGTTGTCTCTGATTAAACCTGAGTGAGCCAGTCTTTTATATACATTCACATAGAAGGCTCAGTAAGGATCTGAGCAAATGTTGAACAATCCAGCTGAGAGGTATGGGGGAGAGGGCTGAGAAGTGAATGAGCTGTCGAGGCTGGAACCATAGTTCTGTCTGTCTCCTTTTAGGAACCAAGCCTGGGGTCCACATTTCAGCTCTTTCAGTCACAACAGTATGGAGAGAGTGACCTCCTCTTTAAAGATGCCACTCATTATCTCGTTCCCACAAGCCACCTGGATTATGAGGCAATTATTGGAACATCTTTCTTCCATCTTGTAGAATCTGTGTTCAACTGCACACATGCAGGTAAGCTGGGCTGCTCTGAGGGAAACATAGCAGGTTAGACTTTTGTTCAGAGAGCTGTGAACAGATTGTAACTGGCCTGTGATAAGCAATGTAGTCCCACGGAAGCAGGCTCAACTAATCCTCCGTCTGCCTGGCAGTGTAGATTGGCCCCTACAGTTTGGACCACCAGAAGGAATGCACACTGCACACTCCAGTTGGCCCAGGCTATTCAGAGTGGAGTGTGGCAGTTAAGAAGGAGAGTAGTGAAAGCTAGAAAGTCCCTAATGCAAACTGCTGTAGGGAATCCTTAGCCCTACCTGAAACAAGAGGATAATTCTAGGATTAAAAACCCCCCAACAACTTTGGTTTTAAGAAAATGTAGGATTGCTGAAAGTATTTTTACCCTAGAATTTCCTGGTGTTTTTAAGAAAAGGAAATGATTGAAATACACCTCCTTTTGTGTAATTCCAATCCACTTGAGTAATTTTACTTTCATGCTATACCGCTGATTCTCATATCAGCATAAAATTCCATCATTCAGCTGTTTTAGCGCAAGACTCAAGGAAAATCCTAGAGGGTAGGATCCAGCACAGGACCTCAGTGTGTAGAGTTAATACTATTAGATTTGGACTCAGCAGGGACTAGGGATGGTTGGTTCACTCAGGAAAGTTCTAGTCTCTTCTTGGAGTTTCATAGATATTATTCAGATTTATTCTCCTTTGCTAATTAATCAACATTTGGCAGTGATTCATAACTGACTAAATTGCTGTTGAAGGGAACTTTGTTTTCGTGTTTACCCTCCAACATTATGTAACACATCTTTCTCCTAGGAAATGGGGTCTTCTGGCCTCTGCCTTTTTCCCTTTAGTAACTTTGGGTATGTGTTTTTCTCTGCCAACTGAGTGCCTCTGCACTTCATGCATCTTACAAAATTAAGGCTTATGCCACAGTAAGTTTTAGTCTTTAAGGTACCAAAAAACTTTTTGTTACATACATAGAAGCACTTGAAATGGCCATTGAAGCCTCATCAGATTTCATTTCTAGATGTACATGCAAATCAAAGAGGGAAGAAAGCAGAAAGGCCCCAGTTTTTTCAGTGTTGGCTTCTTCTAATTAACTGTTAAACAGAGATATATGAATATATTTGGATCCTTTGTTGTGATATATCTTTATATCTTCACAACACTGTGGCCTAGGGGCTGGGTTTTTACTAAAAAGATAAAGCTCTCACAAAGTGTACTTTTGCCACATTGAGTTTTTCCTGCACTTTGGAAGAGTCACAACACTCATCTCTGAGCATTGGTAGCATCATAAATTAAAATAATCCTCTTTTGGTTTTCAGACATCCTTGACATCTGCAAACAAGATACTTGCACCTAATGCTGCCCCACACTGAATATCTACTGACAAACTCCATGGACTGAAGCAGGAATGTGGTGTGAGGCTTGCTACATAAGAGCAGCTTGATAGTTTCATTTTCCAAAAATACAAAGTGGTTGATAGATTGTTTGACTGTCAGAAATGAGATTACCATTCCAGGGAATAAAATTGTATCTATCAGCTTGGTAGGTGGTCTGAATGTTTGTCATGTTCAGCCAAAGAGACAGAACATTTACTATCTGATTTGCATAAATTAAGGAAGAAATAATGCCATCATATCTCTTTCTACTAGAATATATGGGCACTCTTAACTGATCATTAACATATATTAGGTCACAGCAGTTTACCTATATTCTACTTTATCCAGTGCCAAATGAGTGAAGACTCTAAATGGAACAGTTAACATTTCTATCACAGATCCCAGAGGTAGTCCTGTTAGCTTGCCACAGTCAGAATGACAAAGACCCTTGTGGCACCTTAAAGACTAATAATAAATCTGTTGTGGCATAAGTTTTAATCAGCTAGAGGCCACCATGTCAGATATATCATATGAATCTGATGAAGTAGACTCTGGTACATCTGTAGTACGTCAATAGAGTGCATTTATTAATTTTGGTCCCACAAGACTTTTTGCTGTCTCTTATTCTGTACTCAGCTAATGATACTATATTCAGATGACATTAGCTTGGAGGATCTGTTCCCACTGCGGCTACAGCTAGGTTCACCCTCTTCATCTGGCTGGGAAACTGGTGAGCAAGTTGATGATGACACTTTCCCAAAGCAAAATGCTTCATTATGTCACTGGAACAAAATAGAAAAAAGAAGTAGCTTTCTCCTTTTTGGGGAGGAAACCCAAGGGACCCAGAAATAGCACAACACTTACTGAACTGGCTGTGCCTAAACAGTGAAGCAGTATTTTAGTGTCGGTCTAGCCTGTTCTGCAGCTCTTCCTACTCTTTCACCGCAATCTTAACAATTAAGCTGGAAGATCAGTCGCTATATTACATGCCATTATAGATGGAGTAGGGAAGAACAGCCTACTTGTCTAGCCCTCCTCTCTGAGCAGTTCCACAGAACATTCTAACACTATCTAATGGGGAATTCAACTGCAGCCATTTGTCAAAAATCAGAATATTCCTGCTTAACACAAATTCTTGTTTGCAATTGTCATCACTGCTCCTAATTGTGAACTTTGATGGTCAGATGCCTGCAAGCAAACATAGCCACCCACTGCCAAGGGAGGGGTTTCTACTGAAACTGTCTCTGTGTGTGGAAAAGTGTAAATAAAAAAAAAAAAACCTACTGAAAACCATAATTGGTCTGATGAGGTTGGTTCCTCATTCATTCTACCCTAGAAGCTAGGAAGTACTGAAGGAAACACAGACTGGGGGAGAAATTGTCCTGACTGGCCCCTTACAACTTAATAGAACCAGGCATGCCTCACAGTCCCAAATCTCCCATTCTCCTCTAAAGTTTAAGGGCTGTGTCCATCTTGAGACTGTGTTTGTGAATCAGAGGGAAAACATTTTCCCACAAGACTTTGATGATGTGGGTACACAGGATTACCTTTGATGTATGCTTGAATTTTTTTTAATTTAAGCACATAGGAAAAGTGAAATTTAAAATTTGAAGCCTACTGACATCTTTAAAAACATGATAATGGCATAATAGAGGATAAGTGTCAAAATTTCAGTTCACTATTTCTTAGCACGAAGGACTCAAACAAGCGTTTCTCACAAGCTGTTCTTAATTATTAACTACAAAGTGGCTGAAGCTTCATCACGCAGTTCTTAATCCAACATAAACCAGAACAGCTTGATATGACAACATTGAAATGCTTGCTACCTCTGTTGATGAGACATCTGGTGAGCCCCAGTATGAATTCTGCTGGCAACTGCAAGGGATAAAAATGTTGTTTTGAATTTTGGACAGACCCACACATAACCCTTCCCATCTGGACTACAGCCTCTTGTGTCTTGTGCCCCTGCCACTAAGAACGATACCACAGTTTACCAAAGGTCTTTTTTGAGGGAGGATTTTCTGTCTTTAATGCTGAATCAATTCCCTCCCCCACTCGTGATTGTTCTGAACACCAAAACAATCTATCAACCAATCCTTGTCTTCTTCCCTTTGCATCAGCCATACTTCAGAAGGGCTCTGTCTGAAGACAGCCTTCCAAGGGAATATCCTCAATTTCTCTTTGGGGTATGGGGAGTTTCAGTATCCCAGAAAACGGGCTGTGGGGACTTTGAGCACATATACCCAACAAGAGGGAAAGAAGAAATCCTTTTAACACAGTAATGGCAAAAGTCCCACCATTGATTGGATTGCCACAGACCCTGCCCCAGGCTAGGAAATCTTCAGCGCTGTTTTCTAGACAGCAAAACAAAACTGAAAATAGTCTTAGTGTTTCCCTGTTGCAGCTTTATAAAATTTCAAAGAGAGAGCACACTATGAAAAATAACAAACATTTTAAAAACTCACAGTGGAAAGCAGAACCATGCCTAGAGCATTCTCCCTGCCTGGCTCTAACAGAACACCAGTTCAGCTACATATTTTCACAACAGAACCTGACAAAGTTTCCACATTAGAGTCTGTACCAATGTGTTATAAAATCCCACTATGGGACAAAAAAGAGCTTTAAAACATACTTCTAACAATGATTCAGATCAGTGCTCCCAAAGTATTAAGATAAAAAAATATTCTGGGGAGTCCATGATGAAGCTATTACTTCGTAGCCTTAAGAGCCCATCGATTTGCATGCAGTAGCAAATGCATCTTGTCACAAACTGGCTAGTAAAATAATTATTCTTAATTCATATCTTGTTCACAGGGGGAGGAAACTATCATGGTATCCATGCAGATGAATATAGAGCAGAAATCCATTTAGCATTTCAGGCACAGTGTGGCATTCATTGCCCTTCCACTTCTTGCAGCTTTAAGGCCCAGGATTCCACAGGCTACATTGGCTGATTTCAGTTCCTTGCTTGCTCTTAAATACAGGAATGGCAGAGGAAAGAGAAGACGGTGCATCATTTTAATCCCAAGAGGGCAGCAGCAATCCTTTTAGGAAAAAAGGGCTAAGCTTTTTCTAGCATGGCTTCAGATAAACTGACTTCTAAACTGGATACTGGAGTTACGTATTCAAGAGGTAACAAGAAGGTATCCATGGGGCACAGAGGCACAAAGTGCAAAATCTGAGATGCAAAAGTGGGAGACAATCTTTGAGCATTTCAGCTGTTAAGCCTGGCTCAAATTGTATGTATAGGCACTGCAGACAGAAGGTACCTGATCACAGCTGTTCATGATGTGAAATGGTCAAATAAAAGAACCTTAATAGAATCTGAAAAGGGGCAGCAGCATTCCCTTTAGGGAAGAAAGGTTACTGTTTCTCAAGCACAACTTCAGATAATGACTAATGGCCTGCTTATTAAATTAGATGCAGGATCCAATATTAGATTGCTAGCCATAATCAAGAGACCGATTTGTTCAATCAGACAAGCTAGGTAATGTTCCAGTTCTGGACTTTTCAAGTTAACCACAGAAAGGAAATGGCTGTGGGATGGAGACATACATTTTTGAGGTCTCTTCAGCTTTCTTATCTTAAATAAAAACTGCAGTATTCCATGCTGAAGTTTACCAGTGCTAATCAGCCAAGTCCAGATCAACAACAAAAAAGAACACTGTGGAGAAACAGTCCAGAACAAGGCTGAGCTTAGGCTACCAGCTGTTCCTTACTTGTCTTCAGATCTGGGAGAAAAATTAAAAACAGCTAAAGTAATCGCAGAGGGGACCTCAGATCTGTACTGCTGCACCCCCATAATACAAGATTAAAAATATGTATGACACACCACATATTATGAGGTGCCCTCATGCAGCAAACAAAAAAACAAAGTGCAACTTGCTAAGCTCTGGGACTCACAGGGGGGTCCTGCTGCCCCACATCACTGGGGCAAGAGGACGGAGACGACACACTTTTTTGTGTGCGCCTTTCTTCAGCAGGAGATGTCTATGCATAAATATCTTCGGTGTTTCCTACACCCCAGTAACAACCTTTTGGAGGAGCCACTAAGGAGAAAAGCAGTGGATGCAAACAAATGTACACAGGTCAGAAGTCTTTAGAATCTTATCGTATTTGAAGGTGTGTTGTTTCAGCCTTGAATATGCCCCACTGATTTTGAAAGATTTTTTAAACCACAGGTATTAACAGTAATTTCCAGTCACCTGAATGCATTACCAGAAATGAGAGGCTCACGTTCAACGATTTTTTTAAAAACCCCATATAAGCACCTCGAGGTCCATAACCAACAGCTAATCATGAGCATCATGGCTGAGCAGCTGGTATGGGAGAACTAGTAAAGGTCCTTCCAAGCACATCAGATCACTTAAGCCATTTCCAGCTAATGGCTCATCCTCAACTCCCCAGTGCATGCCCTTGCTCCCGCTCCTCCTCCATGGCAAAAAAGGCTTCAAGATCTGTTAGTTTCTGAATCAGAAGGGCATCAAGTTCTCTTCCCTCCAAGGCTGCTTTCTGTGCCCGGGTGAAACTGCCCATCACTTTGACCCTGCTGCGAGCTTTCCTCTTCCGGGGAATGGTGAAGTCCTGAAACTCCAAAATCCGCTTTCTCTTCTGGTGGCTGACAGAGATCAAGCATCCATTTTTCTCCTTTGGCTCCTCAAAGATAGTTTCTAGGCTCCTGGGAATAATATTAGAATACAAACAAGTCTTAATGACCAAAGAATAATCATAAACAGCCCTGTGATTTTAGAGAAAGTGATCTGATGACACACTAAATAGTGGCCACTCTGGAATTCTAAGATGGCACAGCAGAGTAGCTTAGAGAATAAGCTATCATCTGGGAAGTCACCAGAACAAATCTCCTCTTAGGTACATATTCACTAAGTGACCCTAAGTAAGCCACACTCTCTCAGCCTGAGTCACCAATCTGCAGATAATACCAACCTTCTTTATAGGGTTGTTGAAAGGATTATTGCAGTAATTGATATGTGAAGCACTTTGAACACTGATGCTGTACAAATGTTAACTATTAGTAGTATGCATTTTCAGAGATCTTGGCAAAAGCCACACACACAAAAAAGCAAGAAATACTTTCAGCCATTATCCAGTCCTTAGGACAGTGGTCCGCAACCTTACTGAACCTGTGGGCACTTTCAGAATTTTGAGAATGCTGAATGATATTGCCACAAAATGGCTGTCATAGCATACTGCAACCAATCATACAATGATGGGAGGTTTCAATCCATGCACCCTCTTATGATGGAGATGGCTGTTTCTGAGCAGGGCTTCCTGCAGACACACTGGTGATGGCTATTGGGCTCTTCTGAAGCATTTCCTGCTCCAATGAATGGGAAAAAAGCCAGAATTGGCTCTTTGCCTTGGGGAAGACATAATTGGGCACCAATGTATCAGTAGTATCACAGCACCAATGGACACTGCCTTAGGACATCCTCTGGATGTTCTTGCTGGCATGAAGGTACTTAGATGAAATCTCGCAGTGCTTAGCTCCAAAGCACAGATCAAGAACCTGTAGCCAATGAGGAACAGTCCAATCTAAGTTGAAAGGAGAGGAGGGCAGAGTGAAAGAGGACGTAAACATTAGGTACAAAGTGTTGACCCAAATGTGCCTAGGCACTGATGCTCCATTTCAACATGAAAATTAGCATTATTCTCTCTTGCACAGTTAATGCGTCAGCCTTAACTACTGCACACATATAGTGGAGAGTTTATTCAGACCACGCTATGTTGATTCTTCATACAGTCAGCTAATATCTCTACAATTCTGTATTTTGAAACTCTTGTCTCTGTACCATTATGCAGCTACTTAGCCTGCCCCACCTGGTTGCAGGAGGGGATTTGTAGTTCTTGTTGGTATATATTTCTTCTAAGCTGAATTCTTTCTTCTTTAATCTAAAAGAAAGAAGCAAGAGACTTACGACCATCTATAGCTCTTGTCTCACAAACAACGATTCAATACGAGTTGCAGTCGTCTTTGCCAGACCAAAAGATCTACTAAAAAAATCTGATGCAGAGAGAGTTCATTTTGTGCCTCATGTGGAGCAGAACATGCAGCAACAAGCAACTTCTCCCATCCTTCAGTAAAGGCTTCAGACCTCAGCTGAAGGGAGATTAGTTCATCATTCCATTTTCAACATGTCTTTACTGCTATAAAAGAGCTTCCAGAGCCTTTCCTAGTCTCAGGCATTTGTTAGGCTAACTGAAAATAAATAGCTTTCACCTTTCCCTCCCATTCTCTATTTTATTCAGTAAGGAGAACTAGAGAATTCCCCCCCCCTAATCATTACCACATCTAGCTCCAAGTAACTCAAAATGAACTTGGAGACTAGAAAAGAGCCAGAGCCTCCAAGCTCCATGAATAGCAGCAGGAAAGGGGTCCCTAGAACAGCTAAGGGAACACAAAGCTCAGTGCATGTTATCTCCCACTCATCAGTCAGTATTCTCACGGGCCCCAAGAACAGCACCTTCTTTGAACAGGTTAAATTGATAGCTACTGAAACTACAGAGAAGATCACAGACACCAAAGTCCCACTTTTTGATTTTGAGGGTTTCAAAGATAAGCAATTCCACAGTATACTTTCTTCTGACCCCCAAAGCATTCCAAGTTTCTTAACCACATCACACTGTCATAGAAAGGATTTGGCCTCAGATCCCTAACTGGGAACAGGCTGTGGAGCCTTACCTATGGACAAGCCAGAGGCTGCCACATAAGCACCAGCTTTCAGCTTCTGAGCCTGATAAAGGAGGACAGGCAGGGACTTCCTTGGATCCTCCCTCAGACAGACTTATGATGTTTAAGGCCATCAAGGTTTTAAAGCTAACTCTTCAGCCTTCCTCCAGGGACAAGCAGCACAACTCCAGGAGTGCTGAACAAGCTTTCCCAAGGTCTCATATCTACCAAATTTAGTCATTTATATCCCCGAAGCAGAAAAGGCTAAGCCTGTCAGGTAAGCTTGACCAGTAGCGCAAAGAATTTTTGTGCTCTACCTCAAGAAAGGATAGCCACTGTACAGAAGACTTGGGGCTGCCTTCGTCTCTGGAGATACCTCTGAAGTTGGAAAGGAAGAGAGTGCATGCGAATACATACAGACTTCAGTCTGAGTCATACAGAGGAACACTTATCATTAGAGTCCTGAAGAGTGTTCAAAGAAGTGAAGGAACAAGGAGACTCCCACAAATTCCCTCTCCAACTTTGCCCCCTGTGCTGTTCATGAGGGTTTCTGAGCCCCAGGAACAGAATTTCAGGAATCTTAGTGGACTGTGGGAAAGTTGTGCTCATTAAGCTCTGCTCAAGGACTTCAGAGGTTCCAGCAAGTCTTTGGGAGGGCTTCTAGTGTCCTGGCCCCACCACTGGACCTCCTGATGGCACCTGGTATTTTTGGCCACTGTGTGACAGAGTGTTGGACTAGATGGGCCATTGGCCTGATTCAACATTGGCTTCTCTTATGTTCTTACGTTCTTTGCTTCCAATAGTATAGCAAAATCCTATGACCATTAAAAACCTGGATTTGGATGAAGTGAAAAACTAAAGCATATTGTTAAGAGTACCATGGGAGTCTCACCTTAATTATATTCCTGTTCTTCAGCCCAAGCCCTGACCTGGTACTCTTTCATATGCCCTCGCCTCAGTCTATTTGTATATGTCTAAAATCAGCAAGATGTTTTACAAGACATTTTGCATTAACAAGTCTTCTAGACCAGAATCTTGGTACTGCTTTATCCTGTACAGACTATACCTCTTTGGCCTAGGAAGTCCCATGGGGGTGAG
Source organism: Gekko gecko (assembly GCA_029375565.1). Lineage (NCBI taxonomy): Eukaryota > Metazoa > Chordata > Lepidosauria > Squamata > Gekkonidae > Gekko > Gekko gecko. The sequence continues at coordinate 48,726,098 of JAPDNY010000012.1, read as the reverse complement.
GTTGGGATCTGGTTTAGGAATAGTCTTCCGAATTCGAATCTGAGACACCTTCTTTGGCCTCTTCTCCAATTTTGCCTTGTGAAAAAGAGAGGGATATATAAATACAACAGACCTTGAAACAGCCGAATCCTTAATGAAGTAAATAAAACAACTAGAGAGCCATATATTAAATCATCTCACCAATTTGATCCCCCTGCCAAAAAAACCCCCTGTGAATGATAAATTAGACAGAGAGGCAGCTTGCTCAAGGCTACCCAGCAAACTTTATGGCCAAGGGAGAATCTGAACTACAGTTAAACCCATGACACCAGCCCTTGCACTTGATGGCTCCCCTAAGACTACTTGGCACTTACACGGCACTTTTTCTGTGTGTTCAAAGATCCTCACATATGTTCATTACAAACAACCTATGGGGGGGCAGCAGAAAGGAGATACTGGCTTACATATGCCAACTACCTCCCCCCCCCCCGACTTCTCCAGCTCCAGATTCTTAGGGTTGTGTGTGTGTGGTTCTGTTTCATTTTTCACTTACCATTTCCAGTACCTACTAAAAACTTCCCTCACCTTTCATGCAAAATTATGTGCCTCCGAGTAACAGAGCAATGAAATAAAGCTGGGTTCGTGGTGAATTAAACTGCAAAAGAACAACACTCACCGCGATGAGTAAAACCTTAATGTTTTTTGCCAAAAGTTATACATGTATACAATACATACATTACTTAAATAATTCTACTTTTCTGGTTTTGACCATATATTTGAGGACCTTGCAACTATATAACTTATATTCTAACTGAAATCTTCAATAGTAATATATAGCAGGAGAAGGGTATGTTTAATTCAGAATGAAGCTGTCTACTAGCTTTGCCTGAAGTTTCTTGGAAAACATTGGTTGTAAAATCACAGCAATTCTTGAAAGAGAGAAAACTGAAACAGGGGGACATCTGTGGCTACCTATGAGGTAGCTGGATTCTTTATGAATAGATTTTGATCACTATACAGCTGAGGCACGTTGAAGTAACACTTCTCAGAATTTGTTAGTGAGAATTCATTTTTAAGGAGATTTTGTATAATTTAATAGAGTGTAACCACAGTGTATTAGAATACTGGATTGTAAAGATACCCCATATATATGGTGTTCAATTTATTACTATTGAGGAGTTCAGTTAGAAAGATTTCAGTTAGAAGATAAGTTATATAGTTGCAAGATCCTCAAATATATGGTAAAAACCTGAAAAGTAGAATTGTTTAAGTAATGTATGTATTGTATACATGTATAACTTTTGGCAAAATACATTAAGGTTTTTTTCATCGCAGTGAGTGTTCTTTTCCAAGTAACAGACAGCATCATTCCTTACACTAACTTTATGTACCTCTTTGGGCTGCCTACCTGTTCGCAAATTGGAACTTACTTTTTCCAACTGAGTACCACTTGTGGGCAATGTAGGGACAGAAACATCGTCTAAAGGGCGGACCTGAAATTCAGGTGCCAAGTGTCCAAGAGGAGAGTGCTCAGGTTCTGGAATCGAGCAAGATGTTGGTAACAATGCAGAGAAGTATGGTTCCAACCTAGGAGGGAAAGGTTTGTAAAAGTTCTTATTAGTGCTACTTATCAATGAAGCAGCTTTGGAAACAGCATCAAGGCACGGTTCGGGTAACAGGACCAAAAGCAGTAGTGATGTGAGACATGGGCACCAAGACAGGAGGTGAAGTTGGATGACAGATCAAGCAGTGTAATGGGGTCATGACTTAGCTAGTGGCATAGATGACTGGTACAAGAAAGGGAAGGCAAAGGAGCCAAGGCCAAACAGTGAAGAGGCACCAGTGACAAGGGCTGGGGAGGCAGCAGGACAGGGCAAGAAAGAAGTCAGCCCCATAGAGAACACTAGTATTCCTAGAGCTACCTCAAGTTTAGTGTAAGGAGCTTAAGGAACAAGGAGAAAGCCTCAAAGATCACATTTACCTCAACTCATCATACACAATCCTGGGAATGTCAACAACCTGGTCAGGCACATGAGGCAACATGGTGGAGCTGGTGCACAGAAGAAAAAGAAACCACAAACAAGACATAGAAGTTAGAGTTATACAGTACAAAAGTAGAGATCCCATCTCTATACCCCACATATCAGGAACAGTCAGACCCACCAGTAATGGTTCAGATGATATTTGCTTCCCTTTAAAAAAAATTGGCAAACTCAAAGTGACCAAGCTACTAGATTTAGGAAGTCTAGTAGCAACAGGTGTGTCCAGAACCTTCCATGCTAAGTGCACAGCTCCTCTACTTTCACCTCTCTTCCCTCCCTCTCAATCTTCCTGAAGGCTTTCTAATTGATGAGAACAGCAAACATTCTTTATACCCATTTTTGGTTGCACAAAGAAAGAGCAGGAGCCATCTTAGAGGCTGAGTTATTTACTGCTCCATACAGACTTAAGAATTCTTGTAAACAAACACTAGACAATCATTGTTGGAAGCAGCTGTTCCTGCAGCTGTAAAGATCAAGCCTGTTCTCATGTTCAAACCAGGGTTCCTAATGCCTGAAATTAAACAGACTTAGTTGCAGAACAGACAATAATATCCCCCCCTTTCCAAACTCTGGGTCCAAACTCTGGTCAGTGGCATGCAGGATGGCCAGATAGGTCAACATTTTAATTACTGCCATCCTACTGGGGCTAGGATCATTAGCCATTGGAGATGCCATCTGACAGGAGCCAAGCAACCAATTCTAATGCCAATGGAACTGCTTTTGGGAGAGCACACAATCTGTTCTGAGTGAGACTTCATCACAAGAAGATGGAGCTTCAGACCCGAATGACATTGGGGCAGCCTTACTAGCATACCCTGCCCAGCCAAGAAATCAGCTAAGCAACACAGATTTAAGCAGACAAACGGAAGAAGCCCTGGAGGTCCATGCAACAGGCCATCAGAAAGCCTTTTTTATTCATATATAATCCAAGCAGCTGGACTTCTACCCAGGAGGGCAGAGTCTGGGCTCATTTACTTATAGCACAATGAGCAAGACATTGTACAAACAGCTTATTTCCCCCCAATGAGGGCTGATCTTGGGTATTAGCATCACCTCTGCAAATCTACAATTACTTAAACATTACACTGTACAAATGACTGCAGAGGGAGATGGGACCTTCATCACTAAGGGCTCCTTTGTAATTAGAAAGCCACATTTGGACAAATACGCCTCTATTCCTTTGTCAATTTTTAAGACTGAATGTAGAATGACACTTGTCATGATTGGAATCCTTCACTCCTAAGAACTTAATCATACCTCACTTAAATATATTAGAAGCAGAAGGCTACTGACCTTTCCTTGGCTTGCTCTCACATCTAAGCTCCCATATAGCTACTGGAAAATTTGCTTGAGACACACACAATAAAATTAAACAGGACAGCTGGTCTCCCCTCAGCATTCAAAAGTGACTAGAATGCTTTTCTAATTAAGCTGCTAAAATTATGTGGACTTTAGGGAAATTTCAGGCCGCACTCTGCCCACTGACTTCACTAGAAGCCAAAGAGGAAGTTTCAGACTGGCATTATTTGCCCATCAGAAGTTATATGTTTCCCAGACCAAAATTATGAGAACCTCCCAGTGAAAAAAACAGGATTTTTCTTTTATATGTATATATATACAACCTTGGAAGTTTGGAGTGGAAGAGATGAGGCTATAGAAGAGCTGCCTGAAAGAAAGAGCCCAGCCCACACACAGTTCTTTGTAACATTGCATGGTGTCCTAAATCAGGATGTTACAGTTAAAATGTATTTGGATGTTTGTTTCATGCTTGCTTTGTATGTTTACAGTGCAGCCCAAAACCTGATCACCATAAGGGAATCCATAGTTCAGTGGTAGAGCACCAGCTCTCTGTCCAGAAGCTCCCAGGTGGTCTAGGGATAGGTAGGATTTGAAAAGACTTTTGTCCAAGACTTTGGAGAGCCACTGCCAGTCAGAGTAAACAATTCTGGACTAGATGGACCAGTATTCCAATTCCATATAAGGCAGTTTTCTATGTTTACATGTTGGACGAATGCCATCTTTAAAGCATTCAGAGAAGCAATGTAGTTTTATTAGACTTTTATTGGCTTTCAAATTTTTGTTTTGTTTGGCAGCACACAAGTAGCTGGAACAAAACTGTGGCTACATCAGGTGCAATAGATATTTTGGAAGAAACAACTCTAGGCACAACAGCTGGCCACTTTATCTGCTTCTTTCATTACAGCCATAAGAAACGCAATATTGCAGATTTGTAAATATTCCAGAAGATCATATCCTGATTTGACAGAGGCCTGGGGTAACAAACCCATAAAGGAGAAAACAAGTTACTTAAGCAGTTAGACGAGTGGGGCAAAAATCCTGCTTAAGTTCAGTCACCCACTGCCTCAAAAACTAGAAAGACAGTATTTCCTTTCCTGCATTTAGCTCTATTTAAGCTTTCTCCCACCTTCTGTTCTCTCTCAGGCAAAAACTCCTTGCTGAGCTACAGCTTGGACGATGCCCAGAGAGCAACTATTTACAAATCCATCAAGGACAAAAAATTATCTTGCTCAAAGCTTCAGGAGGGTCGGTATGTAGTACAATAGCAAAATTTAAGTCCAGAAGTACCTTAAAGACCAACAAGATTTCCAGGGTACAAGCTTTTGAAGTCAAAGCTCCCTTCATCAGATACTCAAAAGCTGGGGGTGTTGAAACCCCTGAAGCACGGCTGTCATTATACTAAGCAGAGTGGCTCTAAATCAGGGCAACACAATCCTTTTGGTTCAGAATCCATTTTGCAAGGTCAAGAGGTGCTCCGGTGGCTCAGATCTCCAAAATCTTTCCTACCTCAAAAATCCAGTAGTTCCGCAGCCAGATTCTGAAAAGCATTAGTGAGGTAGCTCACCTTTCCGCAATAAATGTTCTGGCGCGAGATGTGTTATATATGGCCGGGAGGGAGAAAAACAGAGTTAGTGGTCGGTCAAAAATTAAAGCAACAAAGCCTAAGTCTACATCTGCTGCCAAAGCAGAGTTCTGCAGGGAGCCATCTGTGTGTGTGAAAGTTTAACCAACAGGAAGTACACACCAGGTAAACAAGATGGAACACAAGCCTATTCCTCTAATGCCTAACTTCTTCCCCTCTCCCTCCCAAGAGACAGCACACAATTGCACAGACTGATTTTCAGAAATAAGGTGGATGGGGTTTTACCTGTTCCCGAGGCCCAGACTTGTGGTTGCAGTAGTGACAGGCTGCCACTTGCAGCGATTGGAATGGAGAGGAGTAAATTCGGAGGGACAGGTGGAAGGACCATGCTGGCTCCATATGGACAGTACCCTACCCAGCAAATAGGGCAAGGAAGAGAAGAGGTCAGCTGATACAGAAGAGGAACATTTTAACCCTTTCAAGCCCTGGGCAAATTGTAGCACAGTCAGCCTCTGGATAGCTGGGATTTGACTTGTTAGATTTCTTTCTCTCGTCCAGAACCTATAACATCCAGGGGAAGACAACGCTAGTACTGTCTGCAGGCCAAACATGGAGCAGCCTGAACTCTTCTTAGCTACAGCATATCTTCTGCTATCCTTTGCTGCATGTAGAGATGCTGACACCGTGCAGGACTCAGCAGGAACACAGGGACCTTCATGGACCGGGGATTCACCCAAGCTACTTTGAGACAGGAGGAAAGAGAAGGTCCATTTTGCAGGCTGCACAGCTTCTGGCTCTCCCAAAGCCGCCCTATTAGTGACACTGTGCAAGGACATAATCCCCAGGGCACTCCTCATAGGACTGGAGCCCATGTTTATATTAAAAGAAAGTGGGAATTTGGGAGTACTGAATGCTAGGGGAATTCTGTTGCTTGGTTCCAAGGCAGACACATGTATTGATTCTACAGGATAAAGTGCCAAAGACTGAGAGCTGAACATCTTGGCAGAGTACTTGTTGCCCTTAATCCACCGAGAATTTAACTTCACATTAACCCAGGAAAAAACTTCCAGTAGCTTCTTTCTTCTAAGTTGGATGTTCTTTTCAGTTAAAGGGAAAAGATTTGTGGAATTCACTGATAGCTCGAACTTCTGAGGGTTTATTGAAGGGGCCAGCAAATTATTGGCTAATGCAGACAGCCTCTTCAAGACAGCTGGGTCTTTGGTATGTTTGCTAGCTCCGGAAACGTCTAGTGAGCTGCTTCGGTTGGCTCTTTGCTTTGGCGTTTGGTCCCATATCACAGGTACTTTGTTTTCTATGACAGCTGGTTTAATGGCTAAATATACAGAGCTGATAAGATTACAATTGTGCTTAGGGACAATCTCTAAAAGATGTTTTAGGAAAGCAGAACTTTTAATTTGGTTCCTTTTTCTTCTAACCTTGAAATGGCCTTGCATGCGATACTTCTTACATATGTTCCCTGATCGTCTGCTTAATGGAAGAGATTGCCTTATTTTGTGTGCGCTTTCAAAGGTTACTTGGTTTCTACCATGCCAAAAGCCAAAAGCTTGTGGCGACATGCAAAGGACTGGAGCAACAGGGATATCGATATTGGTTGATTGCTGACTACGGTTCCTGATGCAAAGGCTGGGACTTCTGGCCTCAGAGCCCTTGGCCTCCATATATTCCAGCCCAATTAAGTCTTTGGATCTCTTTGGCCTTTTCAAGCCCCTTAAAGTGCTACAAGGATGTTTGTCCTCACTGTCTTCAACAATATTCCCCACCATCAGAGTCCATGTAGGATCTTCAGGTTTCCCAGCATTCAACGCTACTACCTTATTACAAGAGCTGGCTATAGGATACTCAGTTCTGATAGGCCTCTGCCTGAAGAGGTTCTCTGCCTCCCCCTTATCTTTTGCCCCCCAATGTTGACTAACTGCATTAGAGATAGTAGTGTACTTGGCTGCATTTTGCTCCATCTCCTCTTGCACAGTTCTCTTCATAAATGTTGGAGATTTTCCTATTTCAGAAGTTCTTTTGTTTATAGGATCCACATTGCCTATACTGACCAAACAATCTAATGGCTTCCTTTGGCCTCTTGCCAACTTCCCTGTGCTCTGTAAATTTCTCACTTTACTACTGAACCATTTGGTCAAGGCTTCAAACAGACTGTCCCTTAAAGAAAGACAAGGCACGGTGCTGCAAAGGATTCTTGGTGTTTCTGAGGGAAATATATCTCTAGGTTGCAAAGCATGCTGTTTGACCACGGCTGGTCTGGAGGGATCTTTGGCATATGTGTGTCCTTCATTCAAACTAAGCCCTGAAGCGCATCCAAGTGGGCGGGAAAAAGAAGGCCTTATGTGTATTTCAGTCTTGAAAGGAATCATGACTTCTTCTTTCCCAACAAGAAGAAAGTCCAAAAGAGCTCCAGAAGAACCTTTACTGAGCAAATGAATTGGTATCTTAGTTTTCTCAGTCATTAGACTACGCTCTCTCTGGTTATTGTCAGAGGACTGTTTGATTTTCTTTGAGGGTTCAGGATTACATGATGTTATGTATAAAATTTCTCCTATTACTTCGACACCGAGCATGCTATGTACTGTGCTTACAAGTATCTCTTTGCTTCCAAGAGAAGAGGCCACATATACAATCCCTTTGACAGAACAGCGTGATTTGCCATCCTCTGAAAATACTAGGCGGATGTGATCATCGGCTTTTCTTTCCAATGCTGCTACTGCAGAAGAGTCAAAAACATTTAGAGACAGTGAAGTAGATGGTTCATCTCTTCCAGGCAAACAGGCTGCTAAATTGTGAGTAGGCTGCTCTCCTAATGATATACATATAAAACTGTCCTTGAACAATTTTGAACATACACCCTTCATAGAACTCTGACCAGCAGCTGTTGTAAACATCAGTGAGTTCAGAAGAAAAGAAATGTGATTAGGAAGTAATCTAGGCTTACTTCTAAACTTTAGGAAGCATTTATTTCGCATTTCCAAAGATCTCCTCCTGACTGATCGCAGGACAGAACAGAATTCATTTGTTCTCTGATGACCCCGTTTATGAATGAATCTACTTGACTTCAGTCGTTCAAAAGCAAGTCCTAAACATTCTAAAAACATTTCAGTGTGATTTAATTCTACTAACCCCTCTTTTGATGGTTTTGTATAGCATGACCTATTACCCCTCATGCTTGGCTGAAATGTCTCTTGAACACCATTTTTTATTAAGAGCACTGGATAAGTTTGCGGAGTTAAATTTTGGGTTCTCTTTGGACATACTGACTCATATTGACTACCGATGAAAGATGTTTGAGTCTCTTCAAGTGAATGATTCACACTCTGAACGGTATTATCTTCCATTTGCTTTTTGGAGACAACCAAAACATACTGCTGGCATGCTAAAACTCTGATTTTTGGGGATGTTACATTTTTCTGATTAAAAGACTCTAGGCTATTAACATGATAATCCTGACACGCAAGGGCCTGAACTCTCATCCGATGCTGACCTGGATTTTTATTCAGGATGGGATGGTCCTGCTGCTTTGTGCAATCTGGGTGGTCAGAGATCAGGTCCATCTTCAGACTGGAAACATCTGAAAAGGAGGAAGGGTGAGCTTGGCATTTCTTTAGGTCTTCCTGGTGCTCTCCTTTTGCAAAGCTGTGAAATTTCAGGGGACGGACAATGTTATTCAAACCTGTTGATTTTTCATTCCTTCTGTTTCCAAGTCCGTTTTCATATACTTTTATGCTTTCCATCGTTTCCACTCTGTCATTCATCTCCGGTGAAGCCTTAGTCAGTTCTTGTTCTAGGTTTGTATCTGGAGGGTAAACACGGATGTCAACATTCAGAATTTCTTCAGCATTTACACCACCACCACCATCACCATAATCAGCCCTCTGATTCTCGGCTTCTGCACTGAACTCTAAAAAGTCAGCCTGAGAGAGACCAGTGCTAGACACACTCAAGGAGCAAACAGAATCTAAGCTGCCATCTGTTCCATCCAAGTGACTCCAGCTACTTTCATTAGAAGGAGAGTCACATCCCTTAACATCATATTCCTCGAGAAGGCCAGCTGTCTTGATAGGCACAGAAGCACAGCTCATTTCCAGTCCATCAACTTCTGCAGTATTCGTTGTGGCTGCTATGTCAGTTGCTCTTTTTTCTGCATCATTCAGTATACATGGCACACTTGTCAGGATGCTACTACCACACTTTCGATTTGTTGAAGGCAACTTCCTCTTGTGATGAAGTAGGCAGTCAGTGCTTGCTGACTGCAATGTTGCACAGAGCCCAGGGAATCCTTCTCCAGGCAGGCTATCTAGGAACTCAGTGCTACTTAAAGTCACATCAGCTTGCTGGGTAAGTGAATGCTCTCCAGAGACTTTACTTCTTCCATGATTTTCTTCATCAATACCCAGGTCAGTGCCTGTTGTGGAAGTAGCAATGGTAATGTGCAGATGTGTAGCTGAAGCACTATTCAAGATTCCTTTCCTTGTATCACTGCTGGATTCTATTTTTGGTAAACCTTCTTGGCATAATTTAGTGTCATCACCCAAAGAGTCATGGTAGGTGGGAACTGAATTAATGCTTACAATGGAACTGTTCTGTAAGCCATTGGAAGTTTTTTGCCCGCAAACAATGTTGCTAGCTTCCACCAAAAAAGGGCTGTTTTCTTCCACCTTAGTGGATATACATCCATCATTGATAAAGGCACATAGCTGATTTGCCTCCTTTTGTGGGCTGTCAGTTTCTGAAAGGACTGGTTTTATGTCATTTTCTAAATGTTCTTTAGATGCCTGACATTCAGAACTTTCCTTACAAATACTACTATAGGAATGATCCATACAAATACCCATTTCTTGTTCATCATCACTGGACAGGTCTTCACTGCTCCAGACCGGTGATGCAGTCTTCTTCATATTTATGTCAGGGGCCCATTCTTCCAGAAGTTCAATTGTTTCAGTACTAGTGTTGCTTTTCAAGCTGTCCTCCTTGCCAAGATGGCAATCCTCCTGCATTTCACAGATAACTTCAGAGATCTTCATGTTCTCTTCCCAAAGTGCACTTCCAAATTCCATACAGCTTTTAAAGTGAAGACTGGAGGTTTCCAAAGTCATGTCTGATAGCTGATCATCAGCAGCAACCAGGCTTTCCGATACAGGAACAGATACATTATTGAGAAAGTTCTTTTCATCTGGTTGGAAAGGCAGATTGTCGTTATGGGTTGCATTAGCAGCTTTATGATAACTGAATGAGGTTTCTCCTACACCCTCTGAGCCAGAAAGGACATAGGGACCTGTAGTTGCTGATAAGACTGTACAGGCTGTCAGCTCTTGATGTTCATTCTCTTTTTGTGAATGTTCTTCTGAGGTGGCATTGTCCATGACATTTACAGGCTTGTGAGAGAATAAGGTGCTGGTTTCTGAAACCTCAACCTTAGCCATGACAATGTCTACATCTGAGCACTCACTGCTCTCTGGTGGAACACCTGTACTCACTCTGGTATTGCTCTCTCTAAACAGCCTAGTCCCATCAGCCTTCATACCTTGTGCTTCTTTCATGGAGTCTGGCAGACTTTCAGTTGTCACCTGCATATTTGCTGGGTTTTCTCCTGTATAAAAGAAAGAGAAAGAAAAACATTACTATGGTGCATTTCACATTCCTGTGAACGTGCCTTTTAATTATCATGTACATCTCATTCAACTAGCCAGTTTGGTATAGTGGTTAAGTGCACAGACTCTAATCTGGGAGAACTGGGTTTGATTCCCCATTCCTCCACTTGCAGCTGCTGGATGACCTTGGGCAAGTCATAGTTCTGTCAGAGCTGTTCTCTCAACAACAGTTGTCTCAGAGCTCTCTCAGCCCCACCTACCTCACAGGATGTCTGTTGTTAGGAGGGGAAGGGAAAGGGGTTTGTAAGCCGCTCTGAGACTCCGATTGAAGGGCGGGGTATAAATCCAATTCTTCTTCTGCTTTTTCAACTAAGTTTTCAGATTCTTGCAAATTTTGTACTGGGAGTAGAGAGTCCATGGCAACTGGGCACAAGAGGTGGTGTATGGCGGCTTCTCATTAGCTTGACCCCTGGGGGGACTCCCTGGAGACCTACTGTAGTTCCAGCAACCCTCCATGCCACTTCCGCCACACCCACATCTCCCTCCCTCGCACCCCCTCTCACCCTCCTACACTGTCAGCTCCACTGCACTTAGCTGTCCCCTTGTTGCCCCCCCGAACAATTTTTTTCTGGCTACAAGCCTGGTTGGATCTTATGCACTGCCAAGTATAAGGTGTTGGCAACAGCAGATTTTTTGTTTGTTTGTTATCTTCCCTAGTAGTCCTCTGTGAGTGCTGAAAATGTGATGATGGGGGGGGGGACACATGTGGACAAAAAGCATACAACCAACAACTACAGTGTTGAGAGGGAAGTGAGCAAAATCATACATCTCTGCTTCTTGTGCCAGTGGAAGTGTTGTTGACAGAAGAGGCAGGATATGGCTTTTAGTTCATATTGGTTCCCCAACCTTCAGAATCATGTTTTTGGTACACATGGGGGCTGCTGGGGAAGGCAGGAAAGATCTGTCTTTGTCAGCACCTTCTGCTGCTGGTGTGTAAGATCTAATACACTGCAACAATCATGTATTGAGGACACAAGAAGAAGCCCCAAGTGGTACAGATCTTCTGATAAAGTCAATGCAACAACATTAATTGTCACCATAGTTAAATAGGTGTGCTCACATGCCTATGATCAAATGACCAGACCAGAGGTGTTGAATTCATTTGTTCTGAGGGCCGGATCTAAACGAGACAGGAAACCTAGATCTCAATTCGGTTCAGGAGGATTCAGACCAGGAGGATGCAAAGAATAAATGGACACAAGTCTGACATTAGAAACCACAACATTCAAAAACTAGTGGGGGAATATATAACCTTGCAGGACATTGCCGACCTAAGAGTAGCAATTCTCTTATGAAGGAATTTCAAAGTGAGATTAGAAAGAAAGACTACTGAATTGTAACTGATAATGAAGCTCAATGCATTCTCCAGGGCTGAACTGAGACCTAGGTTTCCTGTTTCATTACCAACGCCTGCTATTGTCATTTGGCATCTGAAATCACTCCACTCTCCAAGATATAAGGAACAATGGACTCACATTCTACCTGTATCTAAAGGAGTAAGCAATGACTCACGAAAGCTCATGTGCGGCCACAAATTTTATTAGGTGCTACTAGACTCTTGCTCCTTTCTACTAATAAAGCTTGCTCTTCATCATCTGTTTAAACTGTAGAGGGGGATCTCTCCAAGTGAAATAACATGCTTATTTCAGATTGGGCAGAATCCACTCAAGTGCTAGTGATGATGATGAAACAGTTGAGTGAAGAAAGGGGGAGTGAAGAAAGACAGCCAGTGAGGTGGGAGGGAGAATGGGAGACATGCTGAATTGGAACATATGGAACCATAATGTATTTTTAAATCTATCTTCCATTATTAAACAATGGAATCTAATGGAATTAGATTATTAAACAATGGAAGCCAATCCAAGTGTTCTAGTTTCTAATCAGGGTCTTTTTGAAAAATAAAATCCCAGATAGGCACAGAGAAATCTAATCTTAAAAAACAAACAACCTTCTCAGAATAAACCAAAAGAATTTCTTTTTAATTCTCCTTTCCCCTTATCCCAAGGTGCCCCCTCCTTTTAACACACATGCATGTGTGTGTGAGAGAGAGAAAAAGAGAGAGATCAAGTCTCAAACAAAAGAGTGATCTCAGTGTAAATTGTACTTGTCAGAAGAATCCTCCCTCCTTCCCTCTGAAAAATAAGTGTACAAAAGCTTCTACCTGAAATAAAATGTTGCTGGTCTTAAAGGAGCCACGGGATTTAGACTCTGCTCTCTCCTGGGCAGGGCTCTCTCTTGCTTTTTGCCTCCTCCTCCTCCCTTCCTCCCAAAGAATGAGTCCTCAGCCAATAGAGGGAAGGGAGGCTTGGCTTGGAAGGAAGCAGGAAGCAGCAGAGGGAGTTGGGCAAAAGAAAGCTGCAATGCAACAGCAGCCCTGGAGAAGGAAGCAGGAGGGAACCAGTTACTTGCAGGCCAGATATGAGCCTTGCAGAGCCTGGATCTAGCCCGTGGGCCATATGTTTGACACTCCTGGACTAAACAGACCTAAGAATCCACAGATACCCTCTATAATTAAACATAGTATATTTTTAAAAAGTTGTAAGATCCAAAGGTGGAACCTTACTCCAGCAAAAAAAGCCTCCTACTGGAGGAAGGCTCCACAGTTAGGGGAACAAAACCTGTGAATCCAACTCCCTGAACTTGATTTATAAATTCCTAGAAAAACAGATAGTGCTTGGAATTCTACAGTGTTTGTACCATTCAGTACTTTCTTCCAGAGCCTTGTCATATACCTCATCTGTTTTGTATTGTGCTGAGGTAGTCTCTTGCCACAAAGACTTTGCCAAAAGTTGTCCACAGATGCCTATAAAAAACAGCTGAATGATGACCTTACAGCTTAATGTACTCTGGGCAGGCAACCTGGAAGCAGCATTAAGAGGTTACTATACTCAGTTAAACTGAGAAATGAAGTGACCAGAGAACATGTAATCTAGAACTACAGAAGATAAATCTTTTTTTTTTTAAGTCTACCCTACTACAGGCCTAATTGGTCTGTATAGAAAACCCCAGACAGATCTCATAAATGGCAACAACTATTTCATCTAAATTTATCCAAATCTTATTCTGACGTTATTTTGGCAGTCAAGAAGAATTCAACAATATGGCTGCAAGGATAGTGCAGGTAATTACCACAACCCTAGCCCACATTATGTTCTGTGCTACTATTAGAACTCTGATCAGATTCTAGAGTTCTGGCAGGTACCATTTGTGAGGTAGGTAAAGCAAGAATATCCCTCGTCTGAAGCTAATGATTTTAATTTACTGAATTAAATTATGGTCTATGATAAGGGTGATAAAAACAATTTTAAAAATCGAAATAGAAAGTGCTACCAAAAAGAAGCTGAACCAGAAAGAAGCATCAGAGGAATAACAAGATAGTCAAGACCAGCCTCCCACATGAATGGTAGTTGTGATAGCAAGGCTAGTGCTCAGGGATTACACTTACATGTTCCACCTGCACACATGGCACAGCAGAAATGCACATTAAAAACCCCACATGTGAAAAGGCAGCAATAGAGATGAACCTTTAATGAGATCGAAAACTAGGGAATGGATAAACAAGACAAAAACCCTGCTGACTACCAGCATCTTGTGACTGTACTCATTGACTTCTCAGAACAGTAAATTTATAGGACAAATATATGCATTCTACATGCAGCTGGGTTTTGTTTCTAATTCAAGAAAACAAATAGCACAGAAACTAGGCAAAAGAGGGAAAAATTAAAAGGAAACATCCCTCATTAACAACTGAAGTGGCCCAGGCATCATCTAGCAGATATATCTAAGTCAAGTGATTTTGGACAGATACCCGGTATCACTTAATACAGATAGATGAGCTTGTAACATTTTTAAAGACATTTGTGTATATGCAGTCAGGGCAGTTAGAAGTTGGTGAAGAGTATGGATTCCCCCCCCCAGACTTTCAGTGCCACTCTGCACATACAGTAGCAAATTCTAACCCATTTTAATGCCTGTAAACATGGGTAGAGGGGCCTGTCCTGGATAAAATGCCTGACCACACACACATACCTAGATTCTGCAGCAAGCCTGCTATTTCAGCACAGAAAGACTTTGAAAGAAATTCTCTGTTCTTTTGGCTTAGCTGAGACTGCTCCTGAAAAAAAGCACACAACACATGGCATCACAGATGCAGCAGCATCTCCATTTCAGGTGGAGAAATAATTAGAACTTTCCAGGTACCAAATACACCTAGTCTTAAGTCCAGCCTCCACGCAATAATACATTAACATGCTATATAATTTCTGAAACACATAAGTTACTCCTTTGCAACCATTAATTTGTAAAACAAAGGTGAATCCTTGCATCAAAGAAAGAGGTACCCAGAATGCAGGTTACCACAGATGTTTTCACTGTAGCTTTTGTACTTGCTGCATTTATTTTTAGTTCCTGACTTAAATACTTAGTGTATGCCAGGCGTAATATAATGAAATTCTAAATCAATACACATTCCCAGCATACACATCAAGGCCAAGTTCCATGTTACACAGGAGATCTGCAGTTTGATTCCATGGCTTGCCTC
Organism: Gekko gecko; assembly: GCA_029375565.1. Classification (NCBI taxonomy): domain Eukaryota; kingdom Metazoa; phylum Chordata; class Lepidosauria; order Squamata; family Gekkonidae; genus Gekko; species Gekko gecko. Next base: position 48,710,984 of record JAPDNY010000012.1, on the reverse strand, counting down.
TTCGCTTTAAATGAGTTTCTGTTTTACATATGTATATTGCTGTTTTACATATGTGTATGTGTGTGTGTGTGTGTATATATATATATATATATATATGCATACTTTTGTGAGCTGCCCTGACCCTGCCTTGGCAGGGAGGGCGGGATACAAATTAAATAAATAAAATAATTAAAACTTCTTTCTCACTAAGAGTGGGGTAAGGCAGGCTGCATTGAACCCTTTTCCACGTATTGATGTTGCCCCAGTTAAAATCAGGACATGCACACACATCCAAGCTGCTGTGAATAAATTGGCGGAGGTGGGGGGGGAAGCTAATTTCTTTTCTGTTTCAACAAGGAAAGTGCCAGAGTGGGAGGAAGTTAAATTCCACCCCCCATACATGCTGCATTTCAGGTCAAAGGAAGGTAGGGAGTGGAAGATCACAGAACTCCTGCATAATTCTTGCTTAATGCTCATATGAAATGCAAAGTATTCCACAAGCCTTTTAAAAAAAATAATTATACAGTTCGAGCGCACAAAATACACTCGTTCCCGCCACGGCACAATAGGTAGTGTGAATACTTTTGAGATACCCAGTATCTAACAAGAGGCCCTATTTAACAAACAAATCACTCTTTCCTAATGGACTTCATCTTAACAGCCCTCAGCTTACCTATTTTACCCATTTGGCTGCAATTTGTTCAACCCACATTACCAATTGGACTTACTTCCATTTACGGATAGGCCATTAATAGCATACTTTCTACTCACTGTAAGTGTTATACTTCAACATAGTACCAATCAAGATAATTTCAACATTTAATGAAACTACACACTCAGGATGCACTTACTATATTATATTAGAGCATCCAGTGATTCTTAATAAATTGGCAATTCCACTAGATTAAATAGTAACAACTGCTGGAATAAGATTCGCTACATTCACGTGACAAGAGTGGTTCACGATTTTGTTTGGCAATGTATTTTATGCACATTCTGTACCTCTTTTGTACTTTGTTATTACTATTGTATTAAAATTTATTAATTTTTTAAATGAAGCTACAGAATCAGGATATAATTTACTATACTAAATTACAGCATCCAGTGATTCTTAATAAATTGGCAAACTCATCATATATCCTGAAATTATTTTTCCTTATACTAGCCTCCAACATTTTGAACAACTCAGTTTTATAAATACTCTGCCTGTTACCATGAGTCACAGATATTAAATTTTATCATGGTTTTCTTTAAGTGTTGGGGGAAAATCTGGGACTAGAACAAAGATGGGATTGAAGCCTAGATGTGTACCAGACAGAAGTGGTAGAAAAGATTTTACTCCTACAGACAGCAGATGGAAGATCATATCACTTAATACTCCCATCAAATATTTTTTTAAAAAATCAGGAGAACGATTCTAATCTAGCCCTTCATGTGCTGTTCCTAGTTTTCCCCTTAGGCCAAATTATTAATATAGGAAGACTCTGAAAACTGTAGTCCTTCACCTGTAGTCTGACATGGTACTATCCATTCTACCTTATTACCTCCCCCCATACTACTGTATGGATAGACCAAACCTCAGTCTCCAAGATCTTCTCATTTTAGCTTATCCCCATAGGACTCTCTATTTTCATGTTTCTCTAATTCTTACCCATTTTGAACAACAGTTTTCCTGTTGGGTTAGAGAACACTGCACAAGACCTTCCTTAGCAACATCCCTTATATCTGTTGTCACCTTTGCACTTTCTCTTAGTTTTCTACAAAGAGAATCTTCCTTCAGTAAAATCCTGTGTCGTACCTCGGCATCTTCTGCAAGATCACCAGCTTCTGTAGGCTCTTCGGCAATTAGTTCCATCGGTCCAGGGCAGGATATCTTGCCTGCACAATCTAGTCTTTCACCAGAGTTCTGGGAACAGATTTTCAACCCATAATTTCTTTGGTGCTCAGATGGCACATCACTACCACACGACAGCACAAATGCTGATGCTTTAGGCTGTGCATCTAGTACAATCTTTGGATCACACAAAGCAATACGTTCAGCAGTGAGGGCAACCGGCAATTCAGCATACAGTTCTTGTACCACAGCAGACATGGAGGAATTTAGAGTGTCAAAATGGTTTTTTTTTTCTGGAACACCACCATCAGAAGAGAGCATCAGGACGGCTGGATCCACCTTTTAGAATTCACCGGAAAAAAAGGTCTGTCAATATCTGATTATTAAGCAGCATACAAGACAAGGAAAACACCACCTTGAATGTTCCCAATTTTGCATTGAAGGCTGCTGGCAGTCAAAGATTTTACTGAATTGATCACATTTTTACTTTGCCTTTGCTGCAAGAAGCTCAAAGCAGTGTATATGATTCCCGCACCCCCTTCACTGTATCCAAACAATATTCCTAGCTGAGAAAGAGTAAGTAGCCTAAGGTCACTCAGAGGGCTTTTAAGATAGATGAGGGAGTTGATGACAGGTCATCCTAGTATGACACTCAGTACTACTTATCCTTTCCACTCTAGACTTACTCCTAAAAGCCTTCTCCATTATAACCTACCTATTATTTCCTTAGCCCAACTCAGATATCTCTCTTGTGGCAAAAGAGAATTTGGAAGGAGAAAGACAGAAGGGTTTGGGTAAAAATATTCAGACTTCTGATCTACCAGAGCTCCAGCATGCACAGCATTCCCCATTCAGGTCACTGTTGAGAAGCCAGGTACAACAGAACAGTCACTGTAGCAACAAACTTGGATTACGAAAACCTGAGTTTGAAACTCACTTAATGGCCATGGGTGCACCCCTGTCAGCCTCATGTACCCCACAAGGATCTTGTGAGGATAAAATGGGAAGCCCCTCAATACATTACCACCTTGAGTTCCTTAGAAAAGGAACAGGATCCAGAGACAGTAAATACTATTAAGAAAAGAGAGGGAGCTGTAAGGACTCATGGTGGAGGAAAAGTCCCACTACCTCCCTCTCTGGCCCCTGCTTCCTCCCCTCTAACTTTGGCTCCACTCACCCACCCTTTTGCCCTCCACCTACATTGTCTCTGCTTCCTTCTCCACTCTGATCACTGGTCTTTCCTCCTCCTGGCCATTTACCCTTGCCAGTTCTCCTTCCCCTCATTCCCGCCCCCGCATTCATCACTTTTTTGCAGCAGCAGTGGCTAGGCACCATTTTGGCAATCTGTGACATTCTTTAAACATGACACCTGTGTACATGTAAACATTACTGTTATGGGTTGTGTGTGTGTGTGTGCTTTAGCCTCCAACTTCATTTTTCCCACATTTTCTTGCAAACCAGCAGCGGTCCATTGCACAGAGTTTTTGACTAGCAACGGGAAGGGGTATGTTTTCCATCAAAGGCGCGATATGAACACAAAAATCCCTTTATCACTGAAGGGAGCAGGGAAGTTCACACAGAAACATTCTGGATACATGCAGGGAAGCTTAGCATATTGCACCTTCAGCTCTCAGCACAACCAGAACTTCTTACATATGCTATCAAAAACCCCACTGACCCCATGCTTCCTTTGAGGACACTAAACACAGTTCACCATGCCAACTACCCTCTCCTGATGTGCCTTCTCTCCTTCTCATCTCAAGATATATTCCCTAAAAGAGGAAGGGAAGAGAGGTAACTGCCGAAGCCCCAAACCCCAATTCTTCAGCAGCTGCATAGGTTCCCTGGATTCATTTCAAAGCTCTGGAGCTGCACAGCTTATGTCCCACGTACCAGCTTCCACAATCTTTCAGATGAACTGGAAAGGCCGTCCTCGAATCGACATCCCCCCACCAACCCTATGTGCCACGTCAGGCCATCCCGGTCATTCTCCAGCCGGAGACTCGCCAAAGCCCGAGCGGGATCAGAAAGCGTTACTCAAACTGACTGGAAGGGGCAGAAACGCTCGATTTACTGCAAGCTGCGGGGGTGAGGAGGACCCGACAGATTCCAGAGAACCCCCAAAGGGCACACGACTCAGCCCCTCATGCCCGACAGGCGCTCTCTGAACAGGAAAACTCCGCCGATCTCTCTCTCTCTCTCGATCTCCCCCCCCCCCCGTGCACTCCCTAGGGCAGGTTCTTAGGGTGGGGCTGGAAGGGGTAGCCGGGCTCCCCCCTGCCAGATGGTTCTTCTCCCGGAGTGCCTGAAAACCGGAGAGAAGTGAGCGAGAGAGAAGGGATCTTCTTCCGTAGACATCACTTTGCCCCTTTTTACCTGAACGAGCCGCGGGCCTTCGCCGCCGCCGCCGCCGCCGCCGCCACCACCATCAGACCGCTCTTGGCAGTTCTTCTCTATGGTCGCATCACTTCCTCATCCGGAGAGCACCTGTATATCATAGAGAGCAGAAGGAGGCGGAACTTGACCATTCGAAACGTCTCTTCCTTGATAGCAAGGTATAAAGGCGGGGGGGGAGGGTCACACTTTGAATAATTTAATAAACCAGAGTGGTGCAGTAGTAGAGCAGTGGTTGGAGGGAGGGAGGGAGGAAGACCCGAGTTCTAATTTGCATTTGCTGTGAATGTTGCTGGGTGATGATACGCAGGCCATAATATGTGTCAAATTTAAGAGGCCCCGTGGCGTTACACCCCCCCCCCCCAAAAAAAAGAAAACTTGTAAGGTGTTTTTTTTTTTTTTTTACGTAGAGGCCCTAAACTGTAGTCTACTTCACTGGTGCATAAATTCAACTCTACTGAGTAACTTTAGGGCAGACATTTTTTGTCCAATATTTCACAGAGTTGTTAAGATAAAATGGAGGAGGGAAAAAGCAATTACACCACCTTGGGCTCCTTCAAGAAGGGGTAAGATCAAAATACACCCAATAATTGTTGATATTAGCAGTCTAAGGGAGCAGGGATGGCAGCCTTATCTATTGCACAGAGAACTCCACAAAACCGACTTGAGTGCTTTTCTACTTCAAGAACAGTCTGGGGCAAGTGTACTTTTCAAATTATCTTGGTCCTTGTTTAAATGTGGTGCTGGCTAAATACTGAACTTCCCCCCTGCAAGGGCTCAACATCTTGGTGTGCTGCAACCTGTGCAAAGCAGCGATGTGTATTTAATTTACCTGTCAGCATAGTATGCAAAAAGACAACAGATCCTTGCCATGCAAACTGAGCCCATGTAGCTGCTTTGCACAAGTTGCTACAGAGTTTAAACAAGAGGCTGAACTCATGCAGAGACCCACAGGGAAGATCTTTGCTTCACCTGCATCACATTTAAATTAGGCCTTAAACTGGGCCTCTACATGGTCAAAGTAACGGCATGATGTTAGCATGCCCAAGCAATGCCTGCTTGGATCCTAATTTAAGTGTGACAGTGTAAGGGCAGGTTTTACCTGTGCAATTGGCACTGCTATGTGTTAACACACTGGTGCAATCCTCACACAGGCTATATAGCATGTTAAGGTTACACATAGGTAAAGGTAAAGGTTCCCTTGCTCGAAAACCAGCCAGATCTGACTCTAGGGTTGCGGTGCTCATCTCCGTTTCAAAGCCGAAGAGCCAGTGCTGTCCGAAGATGTTTCCGTGGTCATGTGGCCGGCATGACTAAACACCAAGGCACATGGAACGCTGTTACCTTCCCACTGAAGTGGTACCTATTTATCTACTTGCAATTTCTTGCTTTCAAACTGCTAGGTTGGCAGCACCTACACATAAAGAAGATGAAATCCCAGGTTAAACAAAATGCCTAACTTATGAAGGACTGCATAATCTCCCTACTTGCTAGAATAGTTTTTAAATTAAGCCTGAGCTATGGATCTCTGCTGTGCTAACAATGTACATATAGCACATGACAGTCCAATTTAAAACAATTTGCTGAATTTAGAACTGCACTGTGGGACACCTAGGTTTAAATCCCCACTCAGTTGTAAGGATAACATGGAAAAAGGGACAACAACATACGCTGCTCTGAAGTCCTTGAAGTAAGGACAGCAAAAATGTATTAAATAACTGTTCAAATCAAGTATGTAGTGTTGGCAGAGTAATTAACACAGCAATGGTGCACAACCTGATTAAAGAGTAGACAAAGGTTTATTTAGGAATTAATATACTTGATAGGAAACAGGACAAAGAGAGAGAGGTTCCTAACTACATCTGTAGTTGAGAGAAAGGGTTAGACTCATTGTGGCACTTCCGAGAAGGGGAAGATTGCCCTAAAAGTAGCAATCTGGAGACAGACAAGGATTGACACTTAAAAGGAGAGAAGGTGCTGACATCACTATCTTATCTAATTATCTTCTTGCTGCCCGCTGCCTTTTCCAACATGGGGGAGCCAGCCCGAGCACAGTAAATTACTATGTTAGACTTGGGAGCCCTGTGTTCAAATGCCTCATGTTTTAGAGATCATTAATTCACAGAGTAGCCATAAGTTGGATGCAACTTGACAGCACTTCACACACGCAGTGAGCTGAATGACTTTGAGCCAGTCACCCTCAACCTAATCTACCTCATAGGATTGTTGTGAAACTGATGGAGAACTATGAAGGCCAGGCTCACCTCTCTGAAGGAAGAGTGGGATAAAAGTTCAATGCAGAAAAGAAGAAGAAAAAACACCGACACAAGCCCCGTGGAAGTAAAAGCCTCACATTTTTATCCTTTCTCTAATTGGTATGCAGTTCTCCTTTCATTTATCCTGGTAACAGCCCAGCGATGCTGAGCGACTGGGCCAGTTAGCTAACTGGCTGATTGAGGAACTGAACGTGGTCCCAGACTCCCTCTTAGCAATGCCAAAGTCGCTCCCCGTTGCTTCCCCCTTCCCCCACCCCTAAACAGAACTTGCGGACCTCCCTTGCCCCAATTAAATCACCGCTCTGGCTCTGAGAGGCTCGCCTCGGTCCTCGTGTCCATGGCGACGGGATGGGCGGACACATGACTGAGCGACGCTCCCGGGTTCCCGACGGCGAGGCCCGGATGAGGAAGTCAACTAGTGAGGTGTTCATGAATGCGATTCTATGGAAGCGGGTTCGCGGCAAGTAGGAGAGACTTTGCCTGCGGTGCGCTCTGCCTAGATGGGGTGAGAGTGCCCCTGCGGATGTCCAGAGTGCCTTTTCCTTGTCGTTGGTTAGCGTCCCAGCGTGTCCTCTCCCCGCGTCGGATTTTGAAATCTCCCCCTCGCCCGTTGAGCGCTTTTTAGCCAACTTGCTGGAGTCCCTTAATTACGTCCTCCGTGCTTCCCCCCTTGCAGTTTCGTGGAGCCCTGCAGGCTGCCGTTAGGGCCTTGGGAGGCTGTTTGTTAACAGGGCCCCACTCTGTGCCATCCAAATCTAAGGGATGGGGGGAAGTGAGTGCCCATTTGTATCACTGTGAGCATGAGTGCAAAAGGACAGCAGATGCTTGTTATCAGGGCTTAGGCTTGTCCCCTTCCTCCAAGAAGTTGGTAGCTATATGAAGAATCCTTACCCCCCCTTCACAGCTGTGAAAGTTGGTGAACTTTATGACAATACAGGAATTTAAACCCAAATTGATCCTTTCCGTGCCTAATACAGCATCAAGCAGACTCTTGTCTGCTTCTGTTTTATAGATAGTTTCCCATTGCTTTTGTCCAATGGCTTGTTTTTCATATTGTGATGCACTTTTAATTGTAAACCGCCTTGAGCAGGACTCTGAAGAGGTGGCATAGAAATATTGTAAATAAATAGTATTTTTATCTTGCCTTTCCTTCAAGGAATTCAGCTCAGCATACATGTTTCTCTTTTCTGCATTTTATCCTCACAACAATCCTGGGAGGTTGGGGGAGCGTGGACTGTAGTGAGCTTCACGGCAGAGTGAGACTTTGCAGGTCTTCCCAAAACTTTCTTTGGCACAGCAGCCACTATATCACACTGGCTGTCAAAACAGCTAGTAAAAATAGAGTGTTTAAAGCACTGGCTACATTGGAAGTGTGCCAGAAAATAACCTTTTGGGAAGCAATTTGTTTTTTCTAGCCATCAAGCTGCACCAGTCAAAATCCTCACCTACCCAGCTTCAAGGGATGAAAATGAAATGTAGAATGTGATTATTGGGTATATGATATATATGTCTGAAACAAGATATGTGATTTTGAGAGACAAGGCTTTTTTCATTATGATGCTGAATGGAAAATGTGTTGTAACTGTGAAGACCTCACTCTTTTTTTCTTGCCTACAGCACAAGAACAAAATGTTGGCTACTCATCTGGTTTCTAGTAGCTGAGAAGAACAAGATTCAAGATGAGAACCAACAAAGTCTACAAGCTTGTAATACACAAGAAGGGCTTTGGAAATAGTGGTCAGTAGCTATGGAGATGGATATGCCCAAGGTGGCTACTAGTAGTGAATAGGGTCAAAACATGTTAAGTTTAAGAGAAAAGCTGAGGCTTGTACAAAGTTATGTTTGAACCAGAAAGTATGAAAGTTATAAATTAAGAAGTTTGACTTGACTTCCAAGCCATGAAAATAATCAATACATTCTAGAACTGTTCATTTGTGCTGGCTTGCAACTTAACTGTGATGTGCCAACACTTTTCCTTTGGCTGCATCCAGACATAATCTCAACTCATTTGTGATGAGAACAAGCCTGAAATCCTCAAAGGTCTTGTGCTGTTTCCCTTCTCCCCTCATATGCTATGCCAATATTGAAAACTTCATGATTTAGGAAGTTATTGATCTAGCCACAGTTTGTTTGCTGCTTATAAAGATATATGTGCTGCTTTTTCAGTAAAAACTACAATAATACAAAAGTTTTTCACAATAATACAAAACAGACAGTAAAAAACAATGAACGACTAAAATTTCATACAGCTAAGCCAAAGCACTGGTAAAAACTCAGCCATTTGTTAACCAACCAACCAATAACAAAAGACAGAATACAACAGAATGAAAAGCTGAGCAGTCACAATTATAGCCAGTCAATGTGAATACCTACTGAAAGAGAATGGTTTTAACAAGCTTTCTGGAAACTTAAGAGGAAGGAGATAGATGGACATGTGGGAGAAACAACTGTAGAGTCTTAGTGCCCCCATAAAGGAGGCTGCTTCACATGTACCTGCCGAGGTCACTTGAGGTCCTCTAGCTGACCTGCATATGTTGGTAGCTTCATATTTAAGAAGGCTGAGGTACTCCAGCCCCAAACTTTGGAGGGCTTTTAAGGTTTTACCCAGCACTTTGAATTAGGCTTAGTAACAAGTTGGAGGCTAGTCATCCGTAACTCCAGCTGCATTTGAACTAGTTGAAATTTCTGATAACTTTTCAAAATCAGGTCTGCATAGACCACATGACAGTGATTCAGTCTGGAAGTCACCAGGGCATGTGCAGATATGGCCATGTCAGCTTTCTCCAGAAATGATTGTAGGTAGTGAACCAGCCTGAACTGATAAAAGGAGTCCTGGCCACAACCATTGCCAGGACACAGAGGAGCAAATTCCAAACCTGAAGGTGGTTTTTTGGGGGAGTACAATATTGTGTAAAACTTGACTTCCCAGATCATCCAGTCCTCAATCAACAGCACCTCTGTCTTGACAGTTTTTATATAAACTGCTTCTTCCCAACTTTCAATTTAAAATGGGACTTTGAAACCTCATAACTTTAGGAATACAGAGTGAAATTTCACCAGTCAGTAAAAAGGGGAAATCTGTACTGGCCTTGAATTTTTTGACACAAGCAAAAGGAAAAGCTGAGCATATGACATAATTGGGTGGAAACGGGAGTTCTGCATCTCCTTAGAACTTCTAAAAGTGTTCTTTGTTAAGGTTATTTGAAATTGGGCCCCTCTCTAAGTAGATACCACATATAGAATTTCACAAGTTTATGATAAATTGGCTTAATTCTATAGAGAGTAGAATAATCATGCATTATAGTATAGAAAGCTGTGGTAGAAGAAAATTCAGCTTGTATGCTGTGTATAGCCCATGAGGTGCTTTTGTGCAGCCTTGTGCAGTTCCTGAGGATGCTAGCTGAAGAAGAAAATGCTTCATGCACATATCAAACATTTAGAGTTTTCCCCATACCATTTTAGTCATCCTTGTAACAGTTCTGCAGGGTAGGCCTGCGGTATCCCCATACACTAGATGTGGAAGGGACTAAGGCTAAGAGCTAATAGCCAGCCTTCTGAGCTCATGACTGAAACAAGATTTGAACCAGGAACTTTTTGTGGTGCTGTCTCTCAGCCGCTGTGCTGGATGATCATTGATTTTATCTTCATTCTCTTCTTGCTAAAGCCCCTTTCTGGTTTTGGAGCCTTTAATGACAATTTCCAAGTTTTTAGCCAAGCAATAGCCAAGATAGAAATTTTCCTTTTTGATGAAACAATATGAAGGTGTCGTGAGAATCACTCTAAAAGACAACATACTGCAAATAACTTTGATTCTGCAGAGTAAATATTTCTCCCACATACACACTAATTTTTTTTCCAGATGATGAGCTTGTGGTTAATCCCAAAGTGTTCCTTCAGATCAAGTTGGGCGATATTGTGGAAATTGCACACCCCAATGATGAATACAGGTGAATCCAGTTATGCTTTGACTAATGTCCCTTCAGACCTTTTCAGACCAGGCGCATGATAACAAGTATCTTTGATGCAGAGTTTGGAAATTCTGGTGTGTATTTTGATAAAGATCTTTTTCACAGATGCTCTCTGTTATCATCTTTTCTCCCTGGTGTGCCGAGTGCATTTACAGGAAACCAAAAAAAAGAAACATCAGGCAGACAGATATGTTTGCTTCGGCCTTTAAGAAATGGCAGAGAATGTCATTGGCCACGTTTGCCCTGGGTTGGTCAGCTGGACTATACATATCCCAAAGGGGCCACTACCTGCCCTGATAATGTTCTTTGTAACCTCCAGCAGGGAGTCATGTGCTTTTCCATTTGACACTCTAGCCTCACACAGAGTTTGACCATATCTCCAAATCCTGAGAGCAGACTAGAGGGCAGAAATTTGGAAGAATGGCCTGTTTCACAAAGGAACTGCAGGTTTCTGCTTGAAGTGGTTGGAGAGGGGAAATCCCTGAGTGTCACATCATGCTGTGCGATGGTGGAATGTGTTGCCTGTCTTTTAGGGATCACCAGAAGAAAAGATGATTAGCTGAAATATTATCCTGCTTTTGACATAGTTGCTGCTTACTGTTTTTGTTTTTTCCCCACCTAACTTGTGGTCACACACTGTGATTTTTGAAAGATATATGTGTGTGATATTTTCAGGGGGAAACAATGCTTTAACACTTTTCTTGGGCTTCTTAACATTTCTGAGCACTTTTTGTGATTAAAAAAAATGCTTATTATAGTATGCGATGGGAACATGATAGATATGTCTATTGAGCTCTTCCTTCTCCGTCATTCCAGCCCTCTGCTTCTGCAAGTCAAGTCTCTAAAGGAGGATTTACAGAAAGGTAGGAGTCTGCTGTTGGCTTTCAGAAAATGTATGGGTCTGTAGTAGGGATGGTGAGATCAACAGCAGTAATTAATTTGTTACACTCTAGCTATGGTCATCCCTTGATCGGACTCACGGCTAATGAGTCTTCTCATGTACAGACCTTCCCCTTGCTTCTTTTCCACCCAGGTTGTTCAGTTGAATGCTTTCGTGTTAGATATATTCAGTCCAGAGTTTGTTAAGCTCTGTGTATGTTGAAATATAGATGAAGTATTATATGTTTATTTGTTAGCATATGAGTAATGACATGTACTGGTCTTCAGCCTTGGGCCTTATACGTCAAAGCATGCACTCTGCCACTGACTTTAGACATTGCAATACGGTTTATTGGGGTTTATTTTTAATTGATAACTTGTCATTTCTTCTCTTTCCATTCTGTACTGCTTTGGGTCTTTTACTGTAGCAAGGTAACTAATAAATACAATTGGTGTGTCAGTTAATAACAGTAGCTACATTATAGCCATGACAACCTGCCAGGATCAATAGTTCTGCCTGTGGCATTGCCGGGGAACCACTACAGTCTCCATTTGAAATGACCACCTTCCTTATTAGCGTATACTTTTTTTGCTTTCATAGAAACTATAAGTGTTGATCAGACTGTTGCTCAGGTGTTTCGACTACGACCCTACCAGGACGTCCATGTCAATGTTGTTGATCCAAAGGTATTTATGGCAGCTGGAGGAGTTTTCATCGGGGGGGGGGGGGCTACTGCTAAGATGGGAAAAGAATTTTCTTCTTGTCAATTATATCAGTGTTGTTAAGGGTGTGTGCAAAAATTCCTTCTGCTTTAAGCCAGCAATTATACTACTTTAAGGATGCAATCCTAAGGACGCTTTCTTGGTAGCAAAGCCCATTGAATAACATGGGACTTACTTTGAGTAGACCTGCTTAGGATGCTCCCTGGGTGACATACCAAATTGTTGGCTTTTCCTAGGGTAAGAGAGCACTGATATAACGCATAGACTGGTGGGTCAAAGGAGGGAATGTTCTTTAGTTGCATTAAAGATTATGTAGCTGCATTGCAGAAACTGGCAAAATCTCCTTCAGTGTAGGAATGGCTGAAGAAAGTAAAGGTAGTTGCTTTAATGGGCAAAAAAATTAGCGCTTAAGGGAACAGAAGAGTGATTCTAACCTGAGATAAACAACGTTTTGGTAAGATTAAAATGAGAATTGTACTTGCATGCTCTTTTATCTTTAAGCTTATTTCTGAAAAGAAATTTAAGTGTAGATGGATAAGAAAGACAAAACAAAAGTTTGTTCTTTCTGATGGATGCCTTGGGTGTGCATTGATGGCCTCTGCAAGACCCAAATGCAAGATCTTTCTGCATAGAGGGGCAGGCACCCATGAATCATTCTTCCTTTTTCTACCTTGTTTTCTAGGACGTGACCCTTGATTTGGTGGAGCTGACATTCAAGGATCAATACATTGGGCGTGGGGATATGTGGCGGCTAAAGAAGAGCTTGGTGAGTGCATTGCTTCTAATGGTCCTTATTTGTTCTTGCTGTTGGACAGCAGGGAGTTTAGCTTGGGAATCTGATCCTATATCTGTCTGCAGGAAATCTTAATTAATAAGTCAAGAAACAGATTTTGATTTTTGAATGCAATATTGAAAAAGTGTATGTGGGTTCATGTTGCATCGGGGAAGTTTTTATTAGGTTTTGAAATGTTAGATAAAGAGGGAAGTGGGTTAAATGGCACAGTTAGAAGGCATAGTGCTGGGAGAAGGAGCCATGCTAGATTATGCTTAGGAACTGCTTTCTGGAAGCCCTGGTTTCTGGGCCTTCCACAAAAATGGTTAGTTTTTTCCAGGTTTAGCCATGAAAATAGAAAATTCCTTCCTTTAACTGCTCAGGCTGGATCTAGGAGGTTCAGTCTGTCCCCTGCAGATTCTCACTGCCTTAAGTGTTAATTGAAGGAAATAAATAAATAATTCCCTCTTTTTTTTTTTTTTAATGGAATACTCCGTAGGTTGGTACATGTGCTTATGTTACTCAGAAAGTGGAATTTGCAGGTATTCGGTAAGTATCCAACCACAACATCTTTTTTGATGTATTGTTAAGAAGCTTGTAGGTAAAAATATGGGCACACAAGTATTTATATGGTTGTCTTTATAGAAATAATATATGACTAGCCTTGTCACTAGTTAGCTGTCCAGAGCTGCCTTTCTGCTGAAGGAATGGGTGGAAGGGGCTGTTCCTTTGAAGTGTCACCTAATGGGAAGTCTGAGGTCATAACCTGGGGTCTACTGAGAGGGTCCACTGGAAGCCTGAGGGTGGAGCAAGGTTTGGGGAGTGAACCACATTTGCAGTTACCCTGGACTGAAAGAGCTACACTTACTTCCATCCCTGCTGTGAGGCCTGGGCCACGGGGAGGTTCACAGCTTACCAGTTCCTCCACCAGTAGCAATTTCAAGGTGGGAACTGCTAGGGATTTCTACATAAACATAGAGTTAATAATGCAGCGGAACACTTGTATTAGCTTTTAAAATAGAAACTTTACTTACTAATGAGGGAGGGAGTTACTGGGAGATTAAAGAAACAAATGGTACAGGAAAAGATCCTGTCTAGCTGCACAAACCTACATCTTTACTGAGGCATTTCCAAACCTCGTGTGAGGGAAGAACTAGAGGAGAAGGACAAAGAGCAGTAAAACTGAAACCCAATGCTTACTCTCTAGTCCATTCCAAAGTACTGATTGCACAATTGGAGAATCCCAATGCTGACTCATTAAGCATTTTGTCACCTTGCTCTGGAGGCAAATACGTGCAGGCTTCCCCATTGGGTCTCTAAGTCAACTACCTAGAATATTAGCATACATAAACAAACAGTTAATTCTTTCATGACTTCAGAGAGAGAACTTGTAAATCCTAACAGGAACCAACTACCAGTCACAAGCCCCATCAGTCAAGGGCCTTGCCTTCTTTCCTGAATGACAGAGCAGGTGTGGCATAGGGGAACAGTGTTGAGTAGAGCCACAGGTGGAATGTAAGTGAGCCACAGAGTGAGTATCACTAGTTGAAGGCTGTAGAGAAGGTATGATTAACCAGTATGAATTGTCAGGGCTAAGCACACTTGTTTATTTATGGAAGCTACTTTGCCTTTTACTGTAATTTGGTGTTAAAATGAAAACATTAAAGAAGCAAGAACAGCTGTAAAGTTAAGGTAAGCTGCTGTTTCACTGTTATTCCATTATAGCACCAGTGTAAAATGGCTCAGGGTTTGTTTGTTTTTAATTACCCCAATCTTGAACATTCATAAAACTGAGACTATATTTTATACACCTGAAGGAGGAAATCAGTGGTTTAGGTAATACACATATCAATTTACCTTTAATATATTTGTTAGATATCTATTTTGCTTTTTGACCATAAGATCCTTCAAGTAGCTTTCATTTTAAATTATAAAATTATGTATAATTGATGCATTGAATAACTGGGTTTTTAAAGAAAAATGGTGATCCACTTTAAAAATAGTAACTCTATTTAGGATTGGTCTTTAAAGATGCATTTGAGAGAGGGCTTGAGGTATATTAAAAACCCTTAAAAGATACTTTGGGCACATCTGTTTACATTGTCCTCCAAGCCACCCGGCAGAACTCTAGTTTCTAGGTCTACCCTAACTAACGTTTGCATGTGTGTCAAATTATTTTCCTAGGGCTCAAGCAGGCGAACTGTGGGTTAAAAGTGAGAAGGTCACATGTGGCTACATCACCGAGGATACCCGGGTAAAAAAAGCTCTCTCATTTTCAAATACTGATTTTTGGCCTCTGAATTGCTATCCATTAAGAGCTACAGCAGGACTCTCTCTCCCTGTCCACTTCCTTGCTGTGAAATGTCTGCATATGGCAGAGGATTCTGGGGACAGAAGAGTGCTGTTGGGAGCATGCTCAGTTCATATGGAATGCTAACAGGCCTATTTGGCCTCACCAGTGAGTGCCCTGCTAGACCTGAGTGTTGGGAGGAGAAGGAAGTCCTCAAGAGAAGTTTGTCAATACTGATCTTCTCATTGAGAAGCCCCCAGTAGACTTTTGGAAAATTCTTGGATTTTCCAGATTGCAGCTTGGAAACCACAGGATTTGGATACAAGAATCTCCAGTTCTGATCTCTGCCCAGTAGATTTCCCATTTGCCTTCTTTGGGCAGGCATCCTCCCAGCAGATGGGCCATCCCACTTGCCCTTGCTTAGTCAGTGGGCAAAATTTGGGGGAGATAAAAGACATTGCATGCCACCATTACCTCTGGGTGAAACCCTGGCTGTGATGTCAACACGTCAGGTGATGCTCTTGACTTCCTTCAAAACTTGCCAGAAGTATTGACATCACATCTGAGTTTTCTCTTGGAAGTGGCAGTGACATGTTTTGCAATATCATTTCTGTGCCTTGCCCTGCCTCCTAAGCTCATGAGCATGCCAGGCAATGTCCTGGCATCCCTACTGCACAGCCCTGGGTATCTTTCTTATTCTAGAGTTGGCTGTTGCTATCTAATTACAATGTATTATGCACACACACTGATTATTCCATGAAAATACCTGGCAGGGTTAATTTCAAGCCATTTCTTTGTTTGCTACCCTTCTAGACTATATTAAGTATATATGCAGTCATTGTTCATGTAAGTAATACTGTAGTTGCGTCTGACCCAGGTCCTGTGCAGTTGAAGGCAAGGGGTGGTGGTCTGTAGTCAAAAAGAGTAGAGGCCCAGAGAATAGAGAATAGCTATCGAGCCTGATTGGAAAGCTTTTAGAAGGTTTAGGTTGTCCTGCCATGGTGTATTAATTCAAGGAGGTGCCTGGCCTCCCAGCCATGTTCTCCTACCGCCCGAGCTGGGCAGTAGCATGAAGGATGAATAATTGCCTGACACTCACATCTCCAGTTTAAATGTTGACAGATGGTTATCTTGGCATGGACTCATTGCTAGCATGCAGTAACCATAGTTAGCTGAAGCATCCTGCTAAGGCTCTCTTTTCTGTGTGAATGAGGATGGCTGATTCAGAATTACAATCCTGAATCAGCTGATTCTATCCTAACTAATATTAGGATCTGAACCTTCCAGTTCCTGCCTTCCAGCTTGCAATGGTGTGTTTTTGTTTTGTAGGTAGTATTTCGTTCAACCTCTGCCATGGTTTACATCTTAATCCAGATGAGCTCTGAAATGTGGGATTTTGACATCTACGGTACGAATAAGAAAACAGCTACCCATGGGTGCTCTTTTTTAGCTTTGTCTTGCATGATTGCTAAAGCAACCCAACTGAGTGTTCTACCTTTCCATAATCTAGAGCAGCGGTATTCAGTCTGCAGCTTTCATAGAGCCACATTCACATCTACCATCAACCAAAAGAGCCACATTTACTTTCATTCTAAGCATGAGGCCTGTGTCCCGGGGACGCATGTAGCTGACCCATTCTTCTAGTGGTAGCTGTTGCCTGGTAGGAACCACCTGCTAACCACAAGCCCCACTGGGAATGGACATTGCCCACTTTCCTGAAACATGGGGCAGGTAGGGAACACTGCTCAGAAGAGCCACAGGTGACATGTTAAAGAGCTACATGTGGCTCCCCAGCCTCTGAGTATCACTGATGTAGAGGAAGGGGCAGCTGGGGAGGGGTTTTTTGCTAATAAAGGGGAGGTGATTGTTAACCACCTTAAGCAATCTTCTTCAGAAAGGTAGTGTACAGCTCCTAAAAATATTATCATTGCTGGTACATAGGTGTACCTTTGAGGTGGGAACCCTTTCATTTTTCCTGTCTTTAGGAAGATGGTTGACTGACCCCATCATGTCCCAGTTCTGCCACCCACTGGCAACTTTCTGGGCTCACAACTCTTCTGTGTTTAAACTCTGTATAGTGATCTTGCTTGTCGACCTGCAGCTTAAACACTGTCCTGCTGAGCTACGGGCTCTTCCCCGTGGAACAATCCTGGAAGGTTAGCCACAAGTCATGAGGCTTCTTGCCACAGAAATCCCGTTTTGTCCCTCTTTGCTACTGCTTCCTTTGCAGGGGACCTTTACTTTGAGAAAGCAGTGAACGGCTTCCTTGCTGATCTCTTCACCAAGTGGAAGGTAACTTTATGCAGTGGTCCCTGCAACTGAATAAACAGCATGCTACTTCTTTGTATGGGTATCTCGTGTGAGGTTTTGTGTAGAGCATGGCTCCTCAGTAAGCCTTCCTACACACACACAGTTCTTCCAAATAGCTGTTCAAGTCTTCTCAAGTATACATAACGATGGGAGGCTCCTTAGCCCAGGACCACAGGATCCAGAGAAGATATGTAGGAGATATTGGGATGACTGTATGTGACATCCCAATAAAGAGTTAGTTTTAAGGATCTGTTGGATCATTAAAATTGATAATAAAGTGGCATCTAGTCCTATCTTGACAGTTAAAAGATCCTGAGCAGTTCCTACTTAAGAGGGAACTTGCTCATTTGTGCTTGTTGTTTGACAACTGCAGTGTCATCTGCTCCTGCAACTAGGATTGTGAACTTTCAGACTGATCCCTTTAGTTGTCCCCTTGAATATCAGTTTGATCTGCAGCAAATACCAGGTGATGTTCTTTAATCTCATGCTACGAAAAGTTTCAGCTGCCGATTTTGACACATTAAGTCTCTGTTAAAGGGACAGGATATGTTTCCCTGACTAGATGTGAGGCCTGACCACAACTGTGTAGGGTTGTTCTGTGGGTGTGATACATTTGTGTTCTGCGCTCACGAGAGTTCATCTCCCCCACCCCCATTTTTCTCTGTGAAGTCAAGTAAATGTATCCTAGAATTTAGCATCCTAGAAGAGAAAAAGCTCCTAGTACTTTGGCCAGCATTGCCCTGGTAAAGTTAGAAAAAGCCCTCTCTGGTAATGTTCTCATTAATAAAGTATTGCAGAGTAGCCATTACCCTCCTCTAAAGCTGAGTATATGCTTCTGTTTCTCTTGTTCTTATTGAAAACAAAAAGTGCGTTAAATAGAAACAGCCGGGGGGGTGTGTGCACGCCTGCTGTGTGTGAAGATTGGCATAGTGCAGCACAACATTCTCTGACTCATTGGCTTTCATTCCTGTTGGGCAGGAGAAGAACTGCAGCCATGAAGTGACAGTAGTTCTCTTTTCTAGAACATTCTATGATGCCAAGTCCATAAGTAAGTAGCCACAAATCAATCATTGCTTCTTCTTGTAAGCTGCCCCTCCCTGGGATATTGTGCTTAATTTATTTACCATATTGGGCATTTCATGGGCTTAATGTTGTCCTATCTCGTGCTTTTGTTCTGTATCGTTTGGGGAAGACAGTTCTCTTGGAATTTATGCTGTTTAATCGGTAGTAGAGGAGAGAGGGAACACAAGAAATCAGTCCCGCTAGCAGTGTTCTTCCAGTCAATAAACGATGATACCAAATTTCCCCAGAGAAGCCTTCCCTTCAAGCACCCAATTGACAGGCATGCCAGTCTTTCCTACCTGGTCTTCCTTTTATCATAGCACGCCATGTGAAATCAAAATATTCCCTATCCCCTTGCACTGGTAGTGCAATCTCTAGAAAAAGAGCACTGGAATGAAGAAAATGGGCAAGCAGTTGAAGAAGTGATTCTGCCTGCTGTGTCAGTGCAAGGATTGGTGCTTTCCAGCAAGATACCCAAATCCTTGCCTGCTAAAAACCTATGGGATCGTGCTGAAATTGTGAGCTTGAAAAGGGAGAGCTTGCCCCATCCTTTGCTATACAGGGAAGCTTGTGTGCTTTGGAAGTCACAGAAGCTTTTTAAAGTCTTGATTTTGTTCATTTTAGATGACTTTCCAGAGGCACAGCGCTCCTCAATTCGGGAGGATCATGAAGGAAGATTCTACGAAGACTTTTACAAGTAGGTTTTCTGTGTGTTTCTTCTATCTTCTCTGGAATTATGCTTCCCACACCATTCATATATAACCATGGATCCAGGAATCTGCAGAGAACCTGATAGTTGCCAGGAAATAATAAGAATGTAAGATTCTTTTAAGTGAACACTTTTCTAGTCTTGACAATTGGATTGCTTATTAAATGCTTTACATGTGAAGTAGCATTAGCATACATTTTTGCTGCCTCTTACAGTGCTTTCTGATAGCTGTAGCTTGGCTGACCTTCCTCCTCATCTTTTTCTCTGTAAAGGTCTATGCTGGTTTCATTTCTGTGTTACCCACTTGTGCCATTTTTTTACAGGGTGGTGGTTCAGAATGAAAGACGAGAGGAATGGACATCCTTGCTTGTAACCATTAAGAAACTCTTCATTCAGTACCCTGTTCTGGTGCGATTAGAGCAGGCAGGTGAGGTTCCTTTATCATTATAAAAGCTTGAAATGTGTAATTAAATCAGGCCTTACTTAGCACTGCTTCAACTCTCTTTTTGCTCTCAAGCAGCAAGCCTTTCTAACAGTTTTTTTCTGAGCCGTGCCAGTGGAGAGGCTTGTTTGGCAATGCACAATACTATACACGGTCAGATTAGTCCACAGCATGCTTAAAAGTTCCATGGGGCAGCACAGAACTTGTAGAAAGGAGATGGCTGCCCATCTGCCATTAGCTGTGCTGAATCTACTTGAGGGTTTTATATCATTTGTCATCTGGAAGGAGACAGATCTTCTCACTTTTCTTTTTGAAAGGCCTTCCAAGGCAGAAGTATTTGTCCCCTTCTTTTTGAGTAAGATCTCTGTCTGAAAACATACTGGAATTGACCTTCTCTTGGTTTGTGTGCTTGTTGACACTGGGAAAGATGGAATGCCAGTGGAGCTAGTTCCAGTGCAGTTACTGTCTCTGCCTGAAGAGGATGTTGCCACGGCTCAAGCTATCTTGTGATTTATTAAAATTTGTTTTAATGTCTTGGAATATGTCACTCTTTTTGAAGTGATCTATGCTAACAGAAAACACTTGCATTTTAACATCATAGTTAACTATCTCTTTCTTTGTAATTAATATCCAGAGGGCTTTCCTCCAGGCTGCAATTCAACCTCTGCTCAAGGAAATTATTTGGAGGCCATAAATATCTCTTTCAATGGTAAGTATGGGGCAAACTGACATATAGCAGCATAGGAGACTGCTCCTCCTTTGTTGCATTCGCTTACAACAGTTGCTTTCCCACTCAAAATGTTGCCTGTTCTTGAGAGAATTCTCATATTTATGAGAGATTTCGGTGGTTTTCAAATGTCCCTACCTTCAGGAAACACTTTTTGGTATTGGTGTGTCTGCTGAGGAACCCCATAAGCCTGTGTTTGTTATAATATTTTCCTCTTGCTCAGGGTTTCCCCTTCCTCATCCTCATAACAACCCTGTTGGGTAGATTAGGCTTAGAGATAATGACTGGCCCAGGATCACCCAGAGCCCTATGGCAATGTGAGGATTTGAATCTGCATCAACCTGGAATTAATCCTGCACTGACCAATTCATTGGCAGCACCACACTTGCCATGGAAACCCTCTGTATTGTGCACAGAATTTGAGGGTATGTTCTGGTACACACACTTGGTGGTTGTGGGGTACTGGCCACATCTATTGCCCCATGTGAGCTTAGGCTGGCAACTGCACATCACAACTGAAAGCCAAGTGATGGTGCATGCATCTTTCAGAGAAGCCTGACCATCAATACTTATTTTGTCTTCAAGGAGCTTCAGAGGAACGCTGGGTTACCCAAAATACAGTTATATTAAGGAAATGTTTCCAGAAGAACCCTACAGTGAGCCAGTTGCCTATCTGTCTTATATTCTAAGCAGGAGAATGAAGTCTGTTTCTGCCATGCCAGTTTTCATCTCTCAGTCCTACATTCCGCACACTTTGTTTAAGAGTGGAAAAGTATATGCCTCTTTGGCTACTGAGATGACAACTGTACTTACCTGGAATGGGTCTCAGTGGGAGAAAAGTGCTCCAAAAATAACAACATTGTATAAAAGAATATGGGGCATTATCAGTATGATCCAGTTAACAAACGTTAGACATGTAGAGGGTAGATGAGAATGTGGAAAAGCTACCAGTAATATAGATCCTTTTATATTGTTAATACTTTATTAAGCAGACAAATAATTGTGGCAGGCCTCATTGGGAAAAAGTATCAGCCATTAAAAATAGGATATGTTGTCGAAGGCTTTCACGGCCGGAGTTCATTAGTTGCTGTAGATTTTCCGGGTTGTGTGGCCGTGGTCTTGGCACTGTAGGACCTGACGTCATTATCTTGTAGGCTATGAACATGCTAATTAGCTATGAACATGGTAATTAACAATTAGCATGTTCATAGCCTGGAGAACTACTACAAGATAATGACTCAGCCCTACCCCACCTTCCAGGGTAGATATAAATTACCTGCCTACCATTTTTCTGCTCACCTTGACACAGAGAGTACTACATCTTTCTGTGTTATACTCTGAGGATGCCAGTCACAGCTACTGGCGAAACGTCAGGTCCCACAATGCCAAGATCACGGCCACACAACCCGGAAAATGTGCAGCAACCAAAAAATAGGATAATTGACTTTTATTGAAAACAAGTATGGAAAGGGTGCAATCTCTAAAAACACTGTATGTTCTTATGATTTTTTTTTTTTTTAAATAGTGTTTGACAAACATTACATAAACCGAAATTTTGACCGAACCGGGCAGATGTCTGTGGTCATCACGCCTGGAGTGGCAGTCTTTGAAGTGGACCGGCTCCTCATGATCTTGACCAAACAGCGCATGATAGACAATGGTAAGATGGTTGTGCGATAATCTTGTGTAAATTGGAACCTAGCACCAGTTCACATGTGCAAGACTTGGCTTATTCTCTACCTATTTTTCCCATTCTGCTGGGCTGAGATACAGCCAGCAGCTGCTTCTGCAGAAGTTAGCAGTAATTTCCCCAACCACCAAAAGTAAGGAAGTAAAGATTTCTCCAAGATCTTGTGGGTGGAAGGAATTTCATAGAGAACGTAAGGAGCATGACTTTATGTGACATCCCAATAAAGTGTTAGAAAGCACAAAGACATACCCATGTTGAGGACTCTTTCTCAGACTTAACACTTTCTAAACGCCAAGAGGGTATGACTCAGATTGGCTTCTAATGTGAATAGAAGTAAAGCCTGTATTTTCTGCTGTACAACTTAACAATTTTTTCCTTCCAAATTCTCTCCTACGGTAATAGTATTTAAGTGGTTCAACAAGCTAGAAAGAATACTGGGAGTTCTGCTTAGATCTGCATGTTAATATATCTTAATTCTGTGGGTTTCTGGATCAGAATTAGCAGCTGAACTGCATGTGGCTAATACTTTGTCTCCCATCCCCTGGGGGAGCGGGATTTGTTTATCTTTGTAGGAATTGGGGTAGATCTGGTATGCATGGGAGAGCAGCCACTCCATGCTGTGCCACTCTTTAAGGTAAGGTACATTTTTTCGGTTCTGTTCCTCACTCCTCACCCTCACATCTACCTTGTTTAAACTCTCACCAGCCAAGGCTTAGTACAGGGTTCTGTATTTTTGGTGTCTCCTTTTCCCAGTCCAGTATCTGCACCAGAATATGTGTGTGTGTTAAGTGCCATCAAGTCACTTCCTACTGATGAGAACCATATGAATTAACGTTCTCTGAGACGTCCTATCCTTAGCAGCCATTCTCAGGTCTTGCAAGCTGAGGGCTGTGGCTTCTTTTATTGAGTCAATCGATCTTACGTTGGGCCTTCCTCTTTTCCTGCTGCCTTCAAATTTTCCTAGCATTATTGTCTTTTCCAGTGACTACAGGGTAAACATCATGATGGATTTTGCTTTACGGTTCAGTTTGTGCCCATCCATACTTGAGAGTCTAAGGATTATTATTATTGATAATACCTGGAATTCGTATAGAACATTCTGAGTGTTCAGATTACTTCACATATATAATCTCACTGTGATCTTTACAGCTAGGGGTGTGCAAAAGAATCCCCCCCCCGATTCGGGTCTGTTGGACCCAAAAAAATTGGTATTCCCGAATACCAGTATCAGTTTTGTCTTGGGATGCAGGTAAGTATTTGGGAAACCTGAATTTATTCTGCTCCTTTATGCTTGCTGAGTTCACTTGCCAAGTTGTGCTGCATCAGCGGATTGACTCTGTGAGTGAACTCAGCAAGCATTTAAAGTTTTAATCCCTTCTGAATTAATTCGCTGATTTGTGCCACGGTGGCGGCACAACTCGGCAAGTGAAATCAGAAGGGCATTTAAAGAAATTGTGGTCTCTTCTTCAAAGAACTCACCTTATTGCTGGAAGGGGTGCCAACAAATCGGAAATTTTGCTCATTGTTGGTGGAGGTGTGAAAAAATCAAACACTTTTGGATGGAGGTAATATCAATAATTAACAAAGTCACTTCAATCAATGTACCATTTAATCCAGAAATGTTATTTTTAAACTCTTGGCCTAAAGATCTAATGGACTGTCCACACAAATCCACTATTGATGTCATGTTGGATGCTGCCAAGACTGCTGTAGCATCTTCCTGGAAAGACACAAAACCACCTAACTCAGAGGCATGGTGTAGGAAATTATGGTCTCACTTCCTTATGGATTCTGTCTCTGTTCAAATACACTCAAATGCTCACTCGTCACTACATACATCATTCACTGAAAAATGGTTCCCAGTTCTGAATTATTTATCACAACAACAGTTTATATCACATGATTGGTCTCAATTTCATAAATGGATCTGAAACTTAATTTTAATTTTTTATTTTCTATTTTTATGACTTGAGTCGTTGTAAAGGAAATGTATTTTAATGCAAAGCAACACTCGTATAGTAGATGGTTACAATACCTCACAGTTTACAACTAAGTTTATAGATTATGCACATAGTTTTTGTTATTGTATCGGCATTATTATTATGCATTAACAGCTGTTCATGTTTCTCTTTTTTCTAACTTGTAGAAATGTGTATTGTTTTCTTCAAAAACTTTAATAAAAGGTTTATAATAAAAGAAAAGAAAAGAAATTGTGGTCTTTTAAAATGTCTTCTAGCTGCACCAGAATAAAAGTTGAATAATATCGGCTTTTATTCAGGCATGGCTGGTTTGGTAGCCAAACCCAGATCTTCCAAATTATTTTTCAGGTGTTTATTTGGCATGGTATATGGCACACCCATATTTACAGCAGCCCTGTACTATTATTTCTGTGTTGCAAATGGGGGGTCCAGGGCTGTAATCAGTGTGGCATGTTCACTGCGGAAATGAAACTAATGCTAGGGTCTGTGTGATTTTTTTGCTCACTCTCTTAGTCACTACTACTTGTTTTAGAGTTTGGTGCCTGGCAGCAAATTCCTTCACTTGCAAAACATACCCCAGGATTCCCAAAACACAGCCTTATTATTTACAGTTATGCCATTTTCAATTTTTTCTTAGCTGCACAATCGCTGCAGTCCTGGAGATTCTCGCTTGGGGGATGACTATAACATACCACACTGGATAAACCACAGGTAACGTATATGAAGTGGGGATAGTTGCAGATGAAGTTTTAGCATTAAGTACTTCATTTGGGGATTTATTTTGTGTGCATCCTTCATCTTTGCTACTAATACACAAAATAAGGCAAAAACCCCTCTGGATAATCCTTGTGGCATTCTCTATGCCTTTTCATTTTGTTCTACTGCTGAAAATATCTGCAAGCTTTTTATTTATGTTATTGGTTTGTAATCTGTGCAACAAAAATGCCCAAAGTGACTCAGGGCAAGTTTTTAAGGATATATACTTAGAAAAGAGAAAAACCAGGAAAAAGGATAAATAAATCAACAGCATCAGATAGGATAGTTACATATTCAAGTGACAGCAACAAAACAGCATCTCAGTCAGACCATAAAAAAATCACAGATAATTAAAACAACAGGGAAAAGAATATATAGCAGCGCAGTAAATAGAGGTAATGTTTTTTAAAAGATTTAAAACTCTCAACAGGTTTGGAAAGATAAAAATATTTTCACTTGGCACCCACAATTTAACAAGTTTGGTACTGGGCAAAGCACGATTAGTTTGCCATTAGCCATTCAACTACAGCAGTCAGCCATTGGTTCAGGGACTGCATAGCGTTACCAAGTGATTTGTGTAGAGAAATGTAGAGCTGGGTAACAGCTGCATATTAATGGCACTCTATTCTGAAACCACAAATGATTTTTCCCAAGAGCTTCACATAGAGTCCTCACTAATATGCCCCTTTCACACCTGGTAAAATAAGTTGCCTTTGACATCATGTCCCAGTGCCAGTGGGAAGAACTCAGTTGGTGCCTGGTCTCAATATCATTGCAGCAGCAGTTGGCACTGTTGTGCCAGGGTTTGCCTTCTGACCCTTCCATTGAAGCAAAATACACCTGTGTCTTAGGGGAGTCCATGTTAAACAATACATGTGTTTTAATTGAGACCATGCAAGGGATAATCAAAAACTGGCTGCTCTGTTCTTTTCTATTAATCATCTACAAGGAGTGGTATCCTTTTTTATTTTTCAAAAGGATCTTCCTCAAAATACTCCCTCTTCCAAATTCAGTCTGGAACCTTCATTTTTAGGTAGATGCTACTTTTCTAACCACCCATGGAAGGTTCCCCTTCTTTTAAAAGTTACTGTCTTGCTGCTCTTTCTTCCTTTTTTTTTAGTTTCTACACCTCCAAAAGCCAGCTCCAGTGTAACAGCTTCACTCCACGGATCAAACTGGCAGCCAGGAAAGTAAGTTGACTGCTAAAGAGTATTTTCCTTGACTTCCCTCTGTGCCTTCCCCATCTGTCCTTGGCCATGTGGTCATAGTGGACAGCTTCTTTACTTCAGACTTGGTATGAAGGATCCCAGAAGGATTAATTTTTGTTTATTTACTTTAGGTATAGTGGGTGCAATTCAGGAACTGCTTCTTCATAAAAACACAGTCATCCAATTAATAAGAACACATCAGTTTGTAACTGTCCTAGCAGGCTGGGCTATTGGATGAATTGTCAAAGTCACTCTTGCCAGTTCCCTTGCTGCAGTCAGAGACTGTCATTAACACTGGAATAATGTTTTTGTGGCACAGTTTGACATTAATTTCTGTTGCCTTTTCTCCATTGCCACTTTTTTGTGTTGGATTCCAGCCACAGAGTGAAAAGGTGAAAAGTAGCAAGGATTCTTGTGAGTAATCATCCCACATCTTTGACTCTATTGGCTGCGGGGGTGGGGTTTTGATATTATTCTGTGGTAGTGGAAAGTGCGATCAAGTTGCATCTGACCTTGGGGTTTTCAAGGCAAGAGGTAGGCAGAGGTGGTTTGCCATTGCCTGCCTCTGCATAGCAACCCTGGACTTCTTTGGTGGTCTTCCATCCAAGTATAACCAGGGCCAACCCTGCTTAGCTTCCAAGAACTGACAGGATCAGGCTAGCCTAGGCCATCTTGCTTGGTAGCTATACTGAAAGAAAGCAAGTCTGTGAATCAGGTCGAGGCAGTAATTGTGGCAAAAAGCAGCAAAAGAAAAATGAGTGTGAATGTGGGTGTCAGGATGGCGTTGCAAGCTACCTGCAAGGTGGATAGATTGTTTTTTGCTGATGGGTAGAAAAGATGTTTCTCTTTCAATGAGGAAGGCTGGCCTTCTGCCCTGGCTTCTCTTACCACCTGCTCTGCTGGCAGGCCCAAGTCAATAAAACAGAAACTTGCTAGATGTGCAGCCAGCCTTTTTATTCATAAGCCTCTTGTCCTTGTCTCTAAGGTGAAAGCTGGAAACTTCTAGTTTACTTTTAGATCCTGGGGCTTGAGTCTGATTCTCAAAAGATGCTACAGTAGCAACATGGAATTTTCTTCCAGCTTTAGGAGCGCCTAAAGACACAGAGAATGCTCTCCCCATTCAAGTGGATTATGATGGTTATGACGCCCAAGTTTTCCGCCTCCCTGGCCCATCCAGAGCCCAGCGTTGTACCACCTTCAGGTAAACAAATTTGTGTAGGAAATAAGCCAGGCATTGTGGTACAGGCTTGTTCCCCCAGGCATAGATGCTAAATAGCCTTTGCAAGGCAATGAGTATATTTATGGCAAGCTGCACGTCAGCATAACCCTGTTTGCATGCTTCCACATGAGCCATAGTGATGGGGAAAGCGTGCAGAATGCAGTTGGGATGATGAGCAAGGAGGGGTGGTAGGATTTATGAGCCTCTGGCCTAATTCATGCTTTTCTTTAAAACCATGAAGGCTAGAAAGCTTGGTTTCAGGAGACTGTTGGGCACCTTTCTAACTTTCTGGATACTTAAGTATTAAGATAAGGTTAGCATTGCACACAAACTACTGGATCATGATCCTTGTTGGCTGTTGCACTTGTTAACTCATTCACATAGGTTCATTCAAAATGCACTAAGGGTAAAAGGGTATCACCAAAGCAAAGCAGAGTGTATTGTTTATTCTTTAACTATCAGCAAGTGGAACTTTTTGATGTTTGTGGGAACAGCATGGCTGGTAGAAGTTCTAGGGAGCCTTTCAATGAAGGGAGATCTGGACTCTGGAAGCCATTTTGCAGGCCAGATTAGCCGACCTTTTATGGCCTTCAAAATGGTCACTGGCGCACCTTCATCCGTGGAAACTGGGCAGTGAAATGTAGCCATTTTTGTTTCTGTTTGAGATAGGGTTCTTGGCACAAGGCCACTCAGTAAGCCTCTGTCTCCTGGTCCTCCGACAGATCTGTGCGAGAGAGGGAGAGCCGTACCCGCAAAAGCTCCAGCTCCTTTGATGTCTCATCCAGCCCTTCCCTGCAGAGCCGCCCCCTGCCCCCAGAAGAAGTGAGGAGCCAGGCTTCTGATGACAGCTCCCTGGGCAAGATTTCCAACATCCTGATGATCCCGCGACCTCACCTGCACCAGTATGAAGTCAGCAGCTCCTTGGGCTACACCAGCACCCGAGGTCAGACTGAAGTGCAGTGTGGGAGTGGCAAAAGCAGCAGTGCCTGCAGAGTTTCCAGGGAGTGCACCCTGTAATTGCTAACAGCTATTCTGTTCCTGCTGTATGGCCTCAGTAAGCTGGAGTGCTCTTCGCCTGATCTTTCTCCTTCTGCAGTCACCCTCTTTGGCAGTCCTTCTTCCTTTCTTCCCTGCGCTTTGAAGGTCACCTTAAAAACCATCCTCTGCAATTGCATTTATCACAACCTTTCTTCTCAGTTTTTGCCCTGTCACAGTTTGTTATGTGGTGTCCCCCACAGAGGTGTTCTGATGCCAATCTAGTAATTATCCCAGCTCTTTACGAGTCTTCCCTTTATACCCCTTTTCTTTGCCCCCTTTTTAGCATCTGCAAATAGCAGCTGTTATCCAACTTCCCTGCCCCGTTTTTTAAATTGTTTGAAGAGGTCAGCTTTGTCAGCGAGCCCATCAGTGGTCTATGTTTATAGCCTCTCTCCAGGGATAATTTATAGCCTTTTGTGGTTCTTCGTTTTATAAAAGATTTTTGAGGACCTGCTGGGAATAGGGGATTGGGCCTCAGTCCAGGATGATTTCTCAGCCTTATTTTTTTGCCTGTTTTATTACTGCGACAAATACCCAAGGGGTAGCCATGTGAGCCTGCTGCATCTAAAACACTGATAGTGAAATCCTAAGCAGAGTTATGCTGTTTTGAGTCCACTGAAGTCAGTGGGCTTTTAAGGTTATAACTCTATTTAGGATTGCAGTGAAAGTTGTATGACACCTTCAGAATTCACAGGTATGTTGGCACCAGAGCATGTTGATACCAGAGTACCAGGCATTTGTGGACCAGAGCCCACTTTGACAGGTCCCTGAAGAGCTGCATTCAGTGAATAAAAACACACAGAAGGATACAAGCAGAAAAGCAGGGATACTGATAGAAGGAAAGATTGGCAGTCTGGCATTCCAAGGGCACAGATGTGTTAGACAACAGATGAAAACAAGATCCAGAAAAAGAGTAAAAGATCCAATAAGAGGGGGTGAGAAACTCTTCAGGCTGTTGATCTGTTGAAAGAATAAGGTGAATAGTGTACTAAAACCTGGGATGAGAGTGCTTGAGTTCTCCACCCAATGTCCCTTTGAAGCCAAACCTGATAGTGTTGAATATGTATGTGAATCCCAATTCAAGAGCTTTTCACAGTTGTCAGCTTTTGAAACTCATCTGCTGAAGTATTGCAACATTTAAGATAATAATAGAATATCCAAGGTCATTGAAATGTTCCTCCACTGGTTTCTCAAACTATAGTATACAGTTCTGCCATTTTCATGGCTCATGAAACTTTATGCTTCAACAAATCTATGAGTCTTTATGGTGCATGAGACTCTTTATTGTGTTAGTACTGATGCCCTTACAGAGTAGCTCAGAGGGCAACACGGACAAAAGACTATGAAGTCCTTTATAAAAATTATCATTAGTAGCTATTGTAGTTACCACCTTTTGCTTGCGCGCTAAGAACATGTATTTCTAGCCTCAGTTCTAGGCAGGCCATTCATTTGCTTGGTGTAGTGGTTTGGTGTAGCGGTTAAGTGCACGGACTCTAATCTGGGAGAACTGGGTTTGATTCCCCAAGCCTCCACTCGCAGCTGCTGGATGATCTTGGTCAAACCATAGTTCTGTCAGAGGTGTTCTTGAAAAAAGCAGTTTCTGTCAGAGCTCTCTCAGCCCCACCTACTTCACAGGGTGTCTGTTGTGGGGAGGGGAAGGGAAAGGAGTTTGTAAGCCGCTTTGAGACTCTGAGTGAAGGGTGGGGTATAAATCCAATCTCCTCTTCTTCTTCTTCTTTTTCTTCTTCTTGTTTCCTCAGTATGGGCAAAGGCATTGTGATGCTGGAGGCAGAAAATTCACCTGGCTGTCCCTCAACCACTGATTAATGTGGGGCAAGAGTGTTCCTTTGTCTCTAAGAAATCAAATCAAAGGAATGTTGTAATTGTTGTTGTTTTTGTATGCATATTTTAGCTTTGATTATATATGGTTTAATGTTTTTTTAAATGGTTTTTAAGATGTGCTTTAATTATGTATGTTTCTAATCTGTTAGCCACTTTGGTGGCCCTGATGAGAGCAGTAAGGCAGGGTATAGATTTTGTAAATAACTAAGTAAATTTCTCACTAATTCCTGAGACAATTCTCTGCCTTCATCTCATGACTTGGCTGCATCTGTGTGGACCCAAGGGATCTTGTGTTAGTACATGGCTTTGTATTACAGATGCCCTGGAGAATATGTTGGAGGCTCAGCAGCGTGACTCCAGTGCGCCTGGAAGATTCCATGTTGGCAGTGCTGAATCCATGTTGCACATCCGTCCTGGTGGATATGCACCACAGCGGGCACTCATAAACCCATTTGCCCCATCTCGCATGCCCATGAAACTCACATCCAATCGAAGGCGCTGGATGCATACTTTTCCCATGGGTAAGGTCTTTTTTTTGGCTTCAGATGACTCATGATTCTAAAGGTTGGCCTCAGTATAGTTTTTCATAGCCATAATTTCTCCCTAGATTCCCCCAAACAGCATTTTTGTGTGTTAACAAAAATGTTGGAAAGGAATTTTGAGATGGGGTTGTGAAGTAGCCATGCTTTGTTCTTGCTAGAAGAAACTAATGTAAGAAATTAGCAGGGTGCCTCCAAGGAATCTGAGTACAGTGGTACTAATGAAGAACTTTTAGCTAATGAGGAGGGAGGAAGAGTGAGGAAAAAATGCTAGAAAGGGGGCTAGTACAATATATTGGTCAGACAGATGATGGGAAAACTTGATGTGTGCCTTCATGTGAAATGTCTAGTAGTGGCATATCAGACAAAAGACATGGGGGGGGGGGTTGATATGCGGAGACAGTGCAGATCACAGCACCTTCTACATGCTTTTAGCATGAGATCATGCTAAAAAACCAGGTTGGAAGCTCTTCTACAATGTGAAAATTTGTGTGGGAGGGTCTTCTCAAAGAGTGGGGGAAACAACCTGAGAAAGCAGGAGGGAAAGAGCAAAAGATGATGAAAAATTGTGATTGGGCAGGTCCCTCTGGAGAAGCCATCCAGATTCATCACCAGACTCGTCAGAACATGGCAGAGATGCAGGGCAGCGGGCAGAGAGATTGGACACACTCCTCGGCAGAGCTGTTGGAGCTAGCCTACCATGAGGCAGCTGGAAGGTGAAGCCATCCAAAAGGAACACGTGGGAACTTTTCCTAATTTCACCAAAAAACAAAACAAAAACACCCACACTGAAGCGCCTGTTGCCCATTGCAGCAAGAGTGTGAGGATCCTTCTCCCACATGCTCAATCTATCCAGCCTCCAGGATTTTTCCTTTAATCACTTCGTGTTTGTTTGATACGTTTAGATTTTTGACACTCTAAAGCTTGGCACTCAGTGAAGTTCTTGTTATTACCTTGTGATCTTTGAGGGGCCATTCAAAGAGTGATCTGTTTATATATTTTAATTTTGCCTTTCCTCTAAGGAGCAGGTACATGGTTCTCCATTCCCTCATTTTATCCTCAGAACAACCCTTTGAGTAGGTTAGGCTGAGTGAAAACGACTGATCTTGAATGTCATGGCTGAGTGGACATTTGAACCCAGGTTTCCTAAATCATCATCTGACACACAAACCTCTGTGCCACATATTTTGGATCCTGATGTAGCAGCGAGGGGATGCTTAGAATGAACCTTACAAAGCCCATGATCAGATCGTTAGAAGCTGCTCAAGTGATACTTGAATTATGAAAGCAATTTCCAGTAAATTATTTCCTTCTTTCTTCATGTACTTGGCAAGAGCTTCTGCCTCAGTATTCTACTTTAGAGCTTTGAGCTAAGAGCCCATGGGAAAGGGGAATGGTTTGTCTTCCTTCAGCCACTTAGTAACGGCTTCCTTTCTTCCCTCCAGGCACGTAGTTTCTCGGCATCCAGATGACAGCAATTCTTTCCTGAGTTTCAGTGGAATGGAAGATTATTCCAACCAACTGATCAGCAGCAATGGTAACACAGCTTGGATCACTGGTACAGGAAATAGTTAGAGTTGGAAATGGTTATAGGTGGTGATAGCTGTCTCTTTCCAGACTGATCTGGCCTCAGCCACAAAACGTAGAAGCTTCTTCTGGCCCGTTATAAAAGCATATGGTTGTATTTTTCAGTGGTCCCATGGTCCCTTACATATTCATATACCTACAGTGAGATTTTCTTGGCATCTCAGATTGAATGGCAGATGGTATTAGGATTGTAGGTTGCAAGGTGAAGCTTTGCCTGGGCTCTTTTTTCTGCTTCCAGACTCCAAATGAATCATCTTAGCTGTCCTCTAAAAATTTGATCTATGGTTCATGACAGTGAGGTTTGCACAGGAGAAGTATATTTTAGAGCTGTAATCTGCTTGTTGATCAGGATGCTGAAAGTAATTTCAGACAATATTATGATATAAAACATTACAACATCCATTTTAGACTGATTTCTCACAAGCCATTGCTCTGCCCTCGCGTTTCCCTTTCCCCGGATTACATTAGTCAGTTTCCCACTACTTGCTGTGTGGCCACATTTTGTCCCACAGCTTCACCTGATTTCCCCTGTGTCTACTTGATCCTGTTTTTTGAGGATTGAGTAGACGTGGGGGAATCAAGTGAAGCTGCGGGGCAAAATGTGGCCACACAGCAAGTAGTGGGAAATTGTCTGATGTAATTGGGGGAAAGGGAAGCGCGAGGACAGAGCAGCGGCTTGTGGGAAATCAGTCTTAGTTTGGGTAATGGATGAAGGAACTCACTGCTTCCCTTAAAGTAAAAATCTATTTCCACTTCTTACAGGAATGACTGTCAGAAACCAGAACAAGGATTCAGTGGAAGACACAGTTTCTAATGCTGCTGATCCGAGTAAGCGCAGTAGTGGTGGGATCAGGGAGGAGGTTGGTTTGTTTAGATGAGGGGGAAAGTGAGGTGAAAGGTCAAGTCAGATGTTCAGGAGCTGAGATGTAACCAGTCTCCTTTTCTTACTCACAGAGATGGCAAGTTTTAATGTTATATATTTGGTTGCTTCCAAACCTACCTATGTAAAAGCCAACATGGTACAGTTCCATGAGGAGAGTCACAGATACCTGCCAACAAATTTCTGCCTGTCTGGAATGTTTGTCTGAGAGTAAGCAATTGTAGCAGAAGTGGAACCCACTGCCTTTAAAAATTAAGTGGCATTTGGTTCCCAGATGGCATAAAATTGCAGAATATACACAATCCCCTAATGCATTGTCATGCTTTTTCCAGTTTGAGAGCTTCAGTAATTGATGCCAATAGCTCCATTTAACTAAATGTTCTTGTTAGAAGATTCTCCTATGAAGAGTTAGAGTGGGTGTTTGACTTGGCTCTGTGTTTTAAAAGATTCTGTTCTGAATTTTTAGAGGAGACAGGGAAAACAGGAGGCAGAAGTCAGACGATATTATGCAAATTAGAAAATTTGATAAGGCATACTATAGTTGAGGGGTCCCCAGCCTTTTTGAGCCTGACCTCAGCAGTTTCTTCCACTCTGTGTCAGCTTTGTTTCCAACCTTTGGAATTTTGAGAGGGTGTAGTAAGCCCTACCCGAAAATGACTTCTGCAGAAGGTGGAATTAAACCCAAAATGGCTGCCTCAGGGGGTGGAGCTAAATGCTATACCTTCCTCATGCCTTTGCAAAAGGAATTGTGAAAGAGAAATAAAAAGAGACAAAGAAAAGTCCATAGCAGGAGGAAGGGAGAAAGAGAAGGGGGAATAAAAAGAAGGAAAGCCTGTAGGGTGAATGAAACCAGAAACCTGGATGCTTTCTAGTCTTCCTCATCCTCTGGATGCTGCCGTTGTTGTTGTATCTGTGGAAGACCCTTTGTTAAGTCCTGCCTTACAGAGCCCCCCTTTCTAAAAAGGTCAGCAGTTGCCAGGAAAAATACAGGCTGGCCCACAATATAAATCCTTATTACGTATGCAGGCTTTAAGATTGCCTATGGCTGAGGGTGGGTTAAATCAACTGTACTGGGAGTGTGGAGGAACTTATAGCGAGTTTCAAGGGAAGCCATTTGGGAACAGGCTTTTTAAAAATGCTGATTACTTTTTTAAAGTAGTTGAAACTGCAGAGGACAGTCAGCCATCTTAAAAGAGGCATTTCTCCTTCACTCCTGTTCAGGACAGAATGCCTCTTAGATGGTACCTGCTACAAACACGCATCCCCTAAGATCAGTGCACACTGTTTCCCCAGAGCAGTATGCCCATTTATGCAGATTTGGCCATTTAGTTAATTTTGAACAATTAATTGGCTAAGATGTCCTTAATTGATTGAAATTCCTAATATGAAGCTGCCCTAAGAGAAGCAAGGGCCTCGTAATTGTGAAGAAGTGTCTGCAAAAAGATAAGGGAGCACCCATGACCTCAGCAGTTTCTTCCATTCTGTGTCAGCTTTCTCTTTCTCTGTATGGAGTCTTCTGTCCCTGTTGCCCCAGTATCCTACATTCACCTTAACTTTGGCAAAGACTTAAAATTTTTACCATGACCCCACTACAACCAGCCAGCTGTCACAATGTAATAAACGGAGTGTAAGGACAGCAGCAGGGCCTTGCTCTCCAATAATAATGAATAGTTGATGAAGCAGAAGCCATGCTGTTTCTTCTTTTGGAAGGCATATATATTTCAATACCTGTAGCTTCAGTAATGTTTTTTGCTCATTTACTTGGAAGAAGGTTTAAACTAGTACCTGTAATAAGAATTCTCAGGTGTATATTATCTGGACCTAGTGATCTATTAAATTGTAGTTTATCAATTAGCTGTAGAACATCACCACTTGTCAGTTTTATTTTACTTGGTTCTTCAGCTACCCTCCACATATGGGGATTTGCCTGTCATGCATAATTTGCAAAGGCAAGAAGACAGGATTGCCCCTCTTGGCACAGAGTCTCTTTTAGCTCTTGAATTAAATTCTTGTAGCATCACTAAAGGCTATCACAAGGGCAACTTATTGCTGTTCCCTGTACTTCAGGTACATCTCTTCAGAAACCAATACAGATTGAAGAACTATAAATAGGTTTCCTTTCTGAAGTGGGAACCAGAATTCTTCATCTCTCTCATGGTTATTAAAGGAGTTTTTTTTCCTTGTCCTCACTGCTGAAATTTCTAAGTTAAGCTCACAATGTGGCATAGGTCAAAGCAGTTTTCAGCCATGCTGGAGGAGTCTGATGTCCTAGAACACCAAGGTGACATGCTGGTCTCCATCTGCTCCTCCTGGTTTCATAGAAGTACTGGCTGGTTTGAAGCAGATTATCTTCTTTTCTGTATCAAGCATCTAAGATTAAAAAGGGGATCTCCATTTTAGAGGGAATTGCCTTGATTCCAAGCAGGGTTGAGACCAATGCCTTTAATTGTACAAATGAACTCTAGTCCTAGAGCAAGTGATGGCTTTGATGTAGTGAATTGCTCTTTGAAGGTCACTCTCCAGTGTTCAGAGCCAAGGCTTAACCAAAGCAGGGACAAGTTTTGCAAGATTCTATTTTTACTCTCCCTCCTTACGGATAGGAGTTTATTCTTGTTTGGGGTACATCCAGCCTCCTGGGACCAGCAATCGGGGCCAAGCAACTTTGCCTGGGAGGAGACCACTCCCTTCAAGTTTCCACTCGTCTCTCAAGTCTAGATGTAGAGGGGAAGGGTTTAGCAGGATCTTTAAAGCCTTACAATAAATACAGTTTTAAAATTGCAAACCTGAAAGTCAACAAAGAGAGGACTACAACTTATACTGTGGCTGCAGAAGCCTACACAGTGACTGCATTTCTGCCTTCATTCGGGTCAAAAGGGTGAGCTCGAGAGCACAGAAGCTAAGATGAATGCTTCCTCAGCACTCCCCTTCTGGCAAAAAATAGGCTGCTTTTCCCCAAACACCCATTTCTACAGGATCACTCAAGTGTTTGAGTCAGCAGTGGCTATGTATGCTTCAGCCATCTTCCCCAATCTTTATAAAACTGGCCTTTGTGAGGCTGCACAATCTGATCTCATCCAAAGACAATCCCCAGATCAGCAAAGGACACCTTAAAGAAAGTGTCTAGTAAATTTCCTGCCTAGCAGATGTCTCCCTAGATGTTGTGCAAATGGAATCTAGCTCCTCGACCTCTAATGTAGAAACAAGGTGCAGTATGTGAGTTAACAACTGAGGAATAGATCTAAGTTCTAAAGCAGACTTTATTGCTGTCCCATTCTTGGGCCAGAAATCTTGTGGAAGCAGTGCTGGTGGAGAAAGGACAAGAAGGTGGCCGTCCATTTCCCTATGAAGAGCAATGAAGTGTTCCTGCCCCCCTTAAGGGGGTTGACTGATGGAGTTCACAGAGGTTTGTGCTTGTACATATCAAATGAATAAGTGCTGCACCCTCTGAAAGAGGGACATCTCCTAGACTTTTCCTAGTTATCTTGGAACTTACCCTCAGACAGATTAATCTCCTCTTCCCTCATCAGCAACCCAGTGAAATGTGATCATGTTGTCCAAACAATGCAACATCTCCTAGACATGCATGCAGTTGACTCAGTCCCAACAGAGAGTACTCGCTAGAAATATTTCTGTTTTCGTTACTGTTTCCAACGAGACCAAAGCTATCTTAGATTTCAGTAAAGCAAACAGATTCTTGATCCAGAAAAAAATTCCATATGGGGACCCCCTGAGCTGTCTTGAGACTGGGTCCTGCATTTATCCCAAGGAATAGTACTGTTTTCAGGAACTTATACTGCCCACTTTATGCCCATAATATACTGCTCCAAAGGAGCAGCATTTCCTTGATGTCTGGAGAGCCTTCAAGTTTCACACAGGTTAGACCAAGAGTTTTATGGATGCCACGGACCGGCAAAAAGACAAATAAGTGGATTCTAGATCAAATCAAGCCTGAATTCTCTATAGAAACTATAATGACTATACTTAGGCTATTGTCCTTTGGCCACACTATGAGAAGACAGGAGTCACTGGAAAAAGCAATAATGCTAGGAGAAGGCAGCAGGAAAAGAGGAAGACCCACTAGGAGATGGATTGACTCAATCAAAGAAGCCACAGCCCTCAGTTTGCAAGACCTGAGCAAGGCCATTAACAACAGAACATTTTGGAGGTCGTTCATGATGACACTCAAGACATACGTAAGGAAACATGGCTGTCTCATGTTCATCCCTGGATAGCAGCATATTGTCTTCCTGTCTGTCCATATAGCTGACAGTATAGACCTGGTGTATTGTTTTCGAGTTCGGCCATTCCTGAAGGTATGATTGCTCAGTCACAAAAGAGGCAGTGATTTCAACAGCATATGAGAGAAGGACTCCTTAGAGAAGATTTGTAGAGTAACCATGTGGTCCTCCATCTGTTTCTTCATTCATCACTAAACAAGCAACACTTTTACCTCTGTGCAGGCAACCTTTGGATGGAGGATTTTTAAAGCAAGAATGCTTGACAAGTGCCAGGGGATTTGAGTGACAGCCGGGAGTGCTTTTTCTTCCATCCAGGGATATATTGTGCTCTAGTTTTACAAACAAAAACAAACTCCTGTCTATCCACAAGTAGAGAAGAAGATTGGATTCATACCCTGCCCTTTACTCGGAGTCTCAGAGCAGCTTACAAACCCCTTTCCCTTCCCCTCTCCACAGCAGACACCCTGTGAGGTAGGTGGGGCTGAGAGAGCTCTGACAGAAACTGCTCTTTTTCAAGAACACCTCTGACAGAACTATGGCTTGCCCAAGGTCATCTAGCAGCTGCAAGTGGAGGAATGGGGACTCAAACCCTGTTCTCCCAGATTAGAGTCTGCCCACTTAACCACTACAACAAAGAGTGAGTCCTTACTTTCTGAACATCTTCTCTTTGATGGTAGTTTATTCAACCATATTGGCTCAATTCCTGAGAGTGTTCTTGTTTTTGCAGTATTATTTCAGTTTGTGAGTAGGTCAGTTGCTTGGTTGAGAGAGAGCTCTGTCTCATCTCTACAAAGAGTTCCCTGATTATTTCATGCTCAGGTTTTGTTTATGTAGTTATAGCTCAGTTTTAGTTCATGGGCCTCCTTGAAATCTGGGAGCTTGCGGGAGATCTCTCCTCCTAGACAAAGTTGCTTTGCCCTGCCTCCTGGTCCTAGAAAGCAGGGCTTAACCCAACAG
The DNA here is from genome assembly GCA_029375565.1 of Gekko gecko. Classification (NCBI taxonomy): domain Eukaryota; kingdom Metazoa; phylum Chordata; class Lepidosauria; order Squamata; family Gekkonidae; genus Gekko; species Gekko gecko. Next base: position 48,672,686 of record JAPDNY010000012.1, on the reverse strand, counting down.
AAAATGAACATAAGAATTAGAAGTTCACCAGGTAAGAACTTCTTTTAATTTCTCTGTTCATTTCTGCCTTTCTCTGCTATATTTTCGTTTTGGTTTTGACGACTTGAAGAATGTCCCTGTTCCTTTCCTCTGTTGCCACTGTGCCCTTCCTGCCAAATGTGGTCCTTTTTGTTGTCTCTCCTCCCTTCCCCTGTGTCTCTGGCGCTCATCCAGGAGGGAGACCCGGTCTTAATTCTCTGGTTTGGGCTTGAAATATCGGTGTTGTCTTGTGTTTTTGTTTTTCTTGGTATGCTTAATAATGGTGTTAATTCTGCTACAGCTGTATTGGCTTGAGTATATAATCAACAGACAATTTATTAACTTTTGAGTCCCAGTTGCATGATGGGAGTGAATTGGCATGGGCGCTGCATTGTTTAACAATCTCTGTCTTTCTTTCCCTCTCTCCCTCCCTTCTTCCCTATCCTTGATGATTTTCATTCCCCCACCTACCCGACACGCATCTTTTCATGCCTCTCCCATTTGCTTCTGTGGCACATTCCTCCTCTTTTTTTTCTTTTTCCAATTCTTGCTCCTGATATATCCCCCCCCCCATTGATGCCCCGATTGCCTTCCACCATATGACGAAACGAGGCAGTTCTGACACTGTCTGCTCCCCCTGTAGTGCCAGGCTTCTGTTGTACAGTCGGGGTGGACTGGAAGTCTCTCACCACTCCAGCATGCCTCCCCCTCACCACCGATTACTTCCCAGATCGTCAGAGTCTACAGAATGACTACACCGAAGGTTGTTATGACCTACTCCCTGAGGCTGATCTTGACAGGTATGTGCCTATTTGCTTTGTGAGTGTGTGCCAATGACATTAAAGCTGCACTGCCTCTCAGGGCATCCTGGTCAGAGTTAAAGCCTCTAGCAGCTGGAGAGTTGCAGCAGGTGGCTGAATTTCCTCCTTGATTTCCTATCTACTCGTAGGCAGAGCTGTGCGTTCACTCGGCCTTTAAAAAAAATTAACATATCCATTCTCGTTTTGTTACAATAGTTTTGTAACTGATACTGCTTGGTTATTATTAATGCTTGTATGTACTTTGAAAAGTTTCATATAAAAAGATATATAAATTTCATCTAAGTGTGTTTGCCATCATTCTATTTAAACATTTATGATTTAGGTCACCTGCACGATTGAGTGTGGATTTGAAATCCTGTTCCAGTCATCTAAGTGGGGAGCTGGCGCTGCAGCCACCAGACAGCTGGCTTGGCACTGCCTGAAATGTAAATGCCTGTCTTGGCAAATCTTTTTTGAGGGAGTGCCCAGACCTGGATGGCCCAGGCTAGCCCAAACTCACCAGATCTTGGCTGCTAAGCAGGGTCAGCCCTGGTTAGTACTTGGATGGGAGTCCACCAGGGAAGCCCAGGGTTGCTACACAGAGGCAGGCAATGGCTAAACACCTCTCGCCTTGGAAGACCCCTGTGGGGTCACCATAAGTCGGCTGCAACTTAATGGCAAAAAATAAATAAATCATGGGGTGCTTTTGGTTCTGGATATGTTCACAGCAGCTTCTTGTCTAGCTCTTAATGGGGGGCAGTACTCCGGATTGTCCCAGTCCAGATTGTATGGCAGCATCTTTTAGATTATTGAGTGCAAGAACAAGGTGATGAACTGCCTGATCCCCTGTGATGAATCTCTTCCACTCAGGAGGGACGAGGAAGGTGTTCAGATGACAGCCCACCAGGTGTTCGAGGAATTCATCTGCCAGCGTCTCATGCAGGGTTACCAACTGATTGTGCAAAGCAAACCACAGAAGCCAGCTGCAACTGTCCAGCCCCCTCTCAGCAGCAGCCCTTTGTATAGCAGAGGTGAGCCGTTTAGACTTCCTTGTTCTCCCTCTCCCTGTACAGAAAGGAACATGAGCTGGTTCCCATTCCCCGGTCTACTAATGCAGAACAGTGAGGTACTAGAATGGACTACAGAACTTCTGATTGTGGAAGTTTTGGAATGCTCCATGAATTCATCTATGAGAATGCTCCATGAGAACGCCTTTCCTGCCATCAGAAAGCTTAGAGCAAGATTTCATCTTGCTGTGTTCTTTCAAAAATATAAATCCATTCAAAAATGGCACCCCGTGCTTGTTCTCTGAAGTAACACAGTCCACTCTGTCCCCTCTTGCCGCTGCATGCATAGATCAAGCCAGCTTTTAATGATAAGTACTGGCTGCTATCACACAGGCAGGTTATACCTTAGACAGCTTGGGGCCCAATACTTAGGTGGAGCTTACACTGTTGGCACTGTGCTCTTTTGAAACTAGTTTCAGTGGGGCTAATGCAGGAGGACTTACAGGTGGTTTGCTTCCTGTGGATCAGACCCATCTGTCTGTCACCCACCTGTTATGCCACAGTCTGTCTGTCTGTCTCTCTCGTCTGCATCTAGGGCTTGTATCACGAAATCGGCCTGAGGAGGAAGATCAGTACTGGCTGAGCATGGGCCGGACCTTCCATAAAGTGATCCTGAAGGACAAAATCATTACTGTCACTCGCTATCTACCAAAGTGAGTATCCATTCCAGTCATCATGTGGACTGGTTGCTCTCCAAGCACTTGTGAACTGGCCCTCCTTCCCATAGGATTCTTGGCTTTGTGTTCCATATAGAAGCAGCAGCAGCAAACCATCAGTGAGTGAAAGTGATTTGGGTTTCTTGCATACAGAGAAAGTAGTACCTCATGTGGACTAGCAAATTTACACTAAAAATGTACCAGAGCTGCAGTAATTTGTTCTGATCTTTTCAGGTATCCGTATGAATCTGCTCAAATCAACTACACCTACAGTTTGTGCCCTTCCCACTCTGACTCTGAGTTTGTCTCCTGCTGGGTGGAGTTCTCCCATGAGAGGCTGGAAGAATATAAGTGGAATTACTTGGACCAGTATATCTGCTCTGCAGGTTCAGAGGATTTCAGGTAGGCAGGGCCACAATTGTGTCTGTCCCATGCCCCACTGTTTTTCCATGCATGTCTGCAGGTTGCCCAGCTCTTAATCGGTAAATGTTTGAGGAGCTTGTGGCTTTTTGAAAAACAAGAGGAAAGTCACCTAAAACAGAGAAAAAATGGAGAGTTTGGTGATGCTGCCATCAGAAAGTTTTATCACTTTTTGCTAACCTCACATCTCAAGCCCCAGCTTATCAGGGATTTAGCACATAGTCCAGCCTTCAGTTAAGGCTTATCCGTTTGCTCTAAGAATCTTGCTTTCCTGAATTTATGAAATTACAATCTCCAAGCATGGGAAGAATATTTGGGGGGAGAGGATCAAAGGAAGTTTATGTGGGATATAATGCTTTTTAAGGCAACAGTCTGCACAAATATGTGTGAAATGCAATATAAATTCATGAGCTCTTGGTACAGAATTAGTAGAATGTAGAATCCAAAACGTGTCCTGGGTCAGAGCAGACGCAGCCAAGACCAAGGAGATGAGACAGAATCACTAACCAGAAGCACAAGTCAAGAGTTCAGTCCAAAAGTCATACACAAGGGAAGCCAGCCAAGGGTCCAAGAAGCAGAGTCTGAGCAGGTCCAAGAGGCGTGGTCAAGCAAGTCCGGGGTTGAAGCCAAAAATTCAGGAGTTGCAGACCAGAACCAGTTCAGGTGGTATGGTCGCACGTCTCCAGAAAGGTGATGAGTTGCTCCCACGCCTCCCCCATCTGAAGCCCGGTCCTTTATTGGCGGCTCACACCTGGGTCTCATTGCTTGCGAGAGAGCCATCCTTTTGGCTCATTAATCCCAGGTGTTCCTCTTGATTTGGCAGTTGCTGGGCAATGAGGCATGTGTTCCACCTCCTCTCAAGGAGCTCCAAGTGCGCCCACTTCCTCCTGCGTTCCCCTGGCTCCAGGGAAAGGGGAGGTGAGGCAGCCTGTGAAGTCTCCCCAAGACCTTGGGTTGCTGAGGTGCTGCCTCTCAGGGTTGCCTCTTCTGTGTTCCTAGTGCTCATGGGGCTGGAATATAAGCTGTCCTCAGCAACTGGGACACTAGGACCTGCCTCCACCATCTCAGGGTCGTTGGCAGCATCAGCTGGTTGAGTCTCAGAGGTGCTGACAGGAATGTTGTCAGCATCAGCTGAGTGATCCTCAGCTAAAGCAGGCTGGCTCATGACAAAATGGTCAATAATGAGATGGTAAGTCTGAACATCGACATTTTGGGAATCAGTGAACTAAAGTGGATGGGAATGAGGCAATTTAACTCAGAAGACCATTATATCTACTACTGTGGCCAAGAATCCTGTAGAAAAAATGGTGTGGCCTTGATAGTCAACAAGAGAGTGAGAAAGGCAGTAATGGGATACAATCTCAAAAATGACAAAATGATCATGGTCCGAATCCAAGGCAAACCATTCAACATCACAGTAATCCACATCTATGCCCCAATCGCCGATGCAGAGGAGGCTGAAATGGAACAGTTCTGTGAAGAGCTACAACACCTCTTAGAAGTAACACCAGAAAAAGATGTCCATATCATCATAGGGGACTGGAATGCTAAAGCAGGAACTCAAAAGGTAACCAGAATAATGGACAAGTTTGGCCTTGGAGAACAGAATGAAGCCAGGCAAAGGCTGACAGAGTTTTGTCAAGAGAACACGCTGGTCATAGTGAACGTCCTCTTCCAACAACCTAAGAGGCAACTCTACACATGGACATCACCAGATGAACAACACCAAAATCAGATTGATGATGTCATTTGCAGTCAAAGATGGAAAAGCTCCATACAGTCAGTAAAAACAAGACCTGGAGCTGACTGTGGCTCAGATCACGAGCTACTCATTGCAAAATTCAGGCTTAAACTGAAGAAAGTTGGGAAAACCACGAGGCTATTCAGGTTTGACGTAGATCACATCCCTTAGGAATATACAGTGGAGGTGAAGAATAGGTTTAAGGGACTAGATTTGATAGACAGAGTGGCTGAAGAACTATGGACGGAGGTTCATGACATTGTACAGGAGGCAGCAATCAGCACCATCCCAAAGAAAAAGAAATGCAAGAAAGCAAAGTGGCTGTCTGATGAGGCTTTACAAGTAGCTGAGGAAAGAAGGAAAGTGAAAGGCAAAGGTGAAAAGGAAAGACTTAACCAACTGAATGCAGATTTCCAGAGAACAGCAAGGAGGGATAAGGAGTCCTTCCTGAATGAACAATGCAAAGTAATAGAGGAAAGCAATAGAATGGGAAGAACTAGAGATCACTTCAAGAAAATTGGGGAAATCAAGGGAGCATTCTGTGCAAAGCTGGCCACAAAAACAGTAGGGACCTAACAGAAGCAGAAGAGATTAGGAAGAGGTGGCAAGAATACACAGAAGAACTATACAAGAAAAGGATCTCAATGTCCTTGATAACCACGACGGTGTGATCACTGACCTCCTGGAGTGTGAAGTCAAATGGGCCTTAGAAATCATTACTAACAACAAAGCTAGTGGAGGTGACAGTATCCCAGGTAAGCTATTCAAAATCTTAAAAGATGATGCTGTTAAAGTGCTGCACTCAATATGCCAGCAAATTTGGAAAATGTAACAGTGGCCACAGGATTGGAAAAGGTCAGTTTACATTCCAATCCCAAAGAAGGGCAATGCCAAGGAATGTTCAAACTATCGCACAATTGCACTCAGTTCACATGCTAGCAAGGTCATGCTCAAGATTCTACAAGCTAGGCTTCAGCAGTACGTGGATAGAGAACTGCCAGAAGTACAAGCTGGGTTTGAAGAGGTAGAGGAACTAGAGATCAAATTGCCAACATTCACTGGATTATGGAAAAAGCAAGGGCGTATCAGAAAAACATCTACTTCTGCTTCATTGACTATGCTAAAGCCAGGGGTCTTTTCGTAGAAAAACAGCTGCAGGAGCTCATTAGCATATGATATGCTAATGAGCTTTAGGCTATTAGCATATGCCACACCCCCTGACATCACCGGAAGTGATGTCAGAAGGGGAAGCAAAAGGGGGGGAGGCATCTTCAAAAGCCTCCCCTTCCCTTCCCCAGCTGGTCTGGGTGCGGGAGCTGAGAGAGAAGGGGTTTAAAGTTTAAACTCCTTCTCATGAGAGTTGGGCCACAGAAGGAGGAAAGAGGGAAGGAAAGAGAGAGAGTAGAGAGAAGGAAAGAAGGAAGGAAAGAGGAAAAGAAAGAGAAGGAAAGGGGAGGGAAAGAAAGAGGGAAGAAGGAGGAAAACAGGGAAAGGAGGAAAAAAGAGAAGAGAAGAAGGAGGGAAAGAGGAGAAAGAAAGGAGGGAATGAAAGCAGTTCGGCGGCAATTCAACCCCATTATATCCTATGGGCCATTGAAGTCAATGGTGAAAACATAGGGTATATTCTGGGGGATGGAGGGTAGGGGGTTTGAGGGAGAGGCTCCAAACTCACAGGGTAGCTGATGGAGCCTCTCCCCAAGATACCCACCAAGTTTAAAGAACATTGGACCAGGGGATCCAATTCTATGGGCCCCCAAACAGGTTGCCCCTATTCCCTCCATTGGTCTCTATGGTGGGAAAAATATAACTTTTTTCCCACCATAGAGAACAATGGAGGGAATAGGGGCAACCTGTTTAGGGGCCCATAGAATTGGACCGCCTGGTCCAATGTTCTTGAAACTTGGTGGGTATCTTGGGGAGAGGCTCCATCAGCTACCCTGTGAGTTTTGAGCCTCTCCCTCAAACCCCCTCCTCCATCCCCCAGAATATACCCTATGTTTTCACCATTGACTTCAATGGCCCATAGGATATAATGGAGCTGAAATTGACATTCGGCTGCCTGAAAGACTCCCCGGGATGCCGGCTGGGGTTGGGGCTTGGTTCCTGAGCTCCCGGAGCTGTGCTCCGGTGCGCTCCCCCCCAAAAGACCTCTGGCTAAAGCCTTTGATTGTGTGGATCACAACAAACTGTGGTAAGTCCTTAAAGAGATGGGAGTACCAGACCACCTCACATGTCTCCTGAAAAACCTGTTTAAGGGTCAAGAAGTGGATATGGAACAACTGATTGGTTTAGCATAGGAAAAGGAGTACGACAAGGATTTATATTGTCACCCTGCTTATTTAATTTATATGCGAAATGCTGACCTGGATGAATCACAAGCCAGAATCAAGATTGCTGGGGAAAACATCAACAACCTCATATATGTAGACGATACCACTCTAATGGCAGAAAGTGAAGAGGACCTCAAGAGTCTCTTGCTCAGAGTGAAAGAGGAGAGCACAAAAGTTGGCTTGAAACTCAACATCAGAAAAACTAAGATCATGGCATCCAGCCCCATCGCTCCTTGGCAAATAGAAGGGGAAATCATGGAAGCAGTGACAGACTTCACGTTCTTGGGATCCAAGATTACTGCAGACAGTGACTGCAGCCATGAAATTAAAGGACACCTGCTCCTTGGGAGGAAAACTATGGCAAACCTAGGCAGCATAATAAAAAGTAGAGACATCACCCTACCAACAAAAGTCCGTATGGTCAAAGCAATGGTATTCCCAGTAATGAGGTATGGCTGCGAGAGTTGGCCCATGAGGAAAGCCGAAGGCCGAAGAATAGATGCTTTCGAATTATGGTGCTGGAGAAGACTCTTGAGACTCCCTTGGACTGTAAGGAGATCAAATCAGTCAATCCTAAAAGAAATCAACCCTGACAGTTCCCTGAAAAGCCAGATACTGAAGCTAAAGCTCAAATACTTTGGCCTCCAAATGAGAAGGGAGCACTCACTGGAGAAGACCCTGATGCTGGGAAAGAGTGAAGGTAAAAGAAGGGGACGGCAAAGGATGAGATGGTTAGACAGTGTTCTCGATGCAACGAACATTAAATTAAGCAAACTCTAGAAGACAGCGGAAGACAGGAGGGCCTGGCGTAATGTGGTCCATGAGGTCACGAAGAGTCGGACTCGACTGTGTGACTGAACAACAACAAAGAATCCAATATGTTGGGGAAAGTTGGGACTTTGTTCGTGTTGGCAGGCATGCTCTGCCATGCTAAAACGCTTGAACTAGTCTCTACATAAGCATGACAAAATCATGAATCATGCAGAATGAGAAATCTTATGTTGGTCTTGCGGCATCCTGTTGAACCAGATGTTCCCTTTCTATCTGGCTTTACTTCTCTACTGCCAGTTGTTTGCTGCAGAGATTTCCTGGGCAGGAACGTCCAGACCTCCATTTCATCAGGATTGGAGAGAGTGTGGCTCATATATAAATGAACTTGTCGAATCTGAGCTGCCATCATCTTTTTCTGATGACTTGGTTTGCCTTTTTCTCCTGTATTGATTTGCTTCAGATGAATGGGATGAGGTCCCAAAGCAATATAAAGACATTTCTTTATTGCAGTATGCTTAATTGTTGAGATGGAGTTGACTGAAGTTGCTTCTGGAACTGTAAAAGCAGAAAGAGTCTTGAGGTACTGTAAGCATTAATAGATTTATTGAAGCATAAATTTTTGTGGACTAGAGACCACTTCAGCCTATGGATGAAATGAATACTCAGCTCATATACACACACATACACAGGGAGAAATTTTTAACAATGAGTTAAAAGGTCATAAGATGAAATGTTGTTTGAGACATATCTTTGCAAAACGTCAGAGCCTACAAGATAGCACACCAACTGTTCACAGCAGCTGTAATTGGTGATGACATTGTCTACCTCAGTGGTTCCCACTGTTTCCAAGCTTGCGGGCACTTTTGGAATTCTGATACAGGGTTGTGGGCACAACCACAAATGGCTGCCAAGGGAGGTGGCAGCTGCCACCAAAACAATGTTATTTTAATTTGCATGGCCAATGAAAACTCCAGTGGCCAATCAGAAGTCCTGCTGGGCAGGAGCCCCCAGTTAGCCCCACCCACTTTCTAAAAACACTTGTCAGGCATCAGGAAACCATGGTAGGGACCCCGGTCTACCTAGTTAACACCTGTAGTGGATAAGAAAGGTGCCAGCTCAGTTTAATCCTTGGCTCATTGTCATGCTACCCTGTGAGTTGCCACCTTCCTCTGCCACCTTCCTCTGCCCAGAGTACCCTCCTAAGCACAATCAAAGTGCCCTTGTTTATCTGAGAAAATATAGGCAGAGAACATAAAAATGGTTTATTAATACAGTAATGGGCAAGGAAACAAGACAAGGTGCTTAGAATATATATATAACCGTGTCTAAAGGTAAGTAAAACAAATCTAACGTGGCTACCTATTTCTCTTAACTGGTTATTATTCAAGGCCCACAGCCTTTTATACCTGGCCTGTTCCTGTACTCACTCTGTCCCAAGTGAGGGATCTTTCTCTCAGACCAAACTGTCCTCTCAGCTTAGCTCTGTCAGAGAAAAGAACGCAGTTCCACAGCCCACAGAGTTTTTAGTAACAGTTTCCTCATACAATCCCTGGACACCGATTGGTTACAAATGGCGCCAAGCATTGTAGGGATTGTAGGCAGTGTCTGCTTTCCACTCCAACACAGGTCTCCTGGGCCTAGGCCTCACTAGGCCTTGTTTCCCAGTCCTACACAGATCATGACACTCATACAGATGAACCTGTTGATAAGTTGTCATTGAGCAATTTCTCACTAGAGTGTCGCTTTGCAGTTCTATTACTGAAGATTAATACGTTTCTGGAACCGAAAGAGTGCAGTTTTATTGATGAAAGAATTTATTTACAGCCATAGTGGTCCAAAAGCAAAATCCAAAACCACGAACACAACCCACGTAATACCTAATTTAGTAAGCTATTGGAGATGTTTGTTGGACTTAATGTGTTTTGCTTATAGAATGTAATTGATATGTTGTCTCTTGGTCTGAGAAACATTAGGTATAACTTGAAACCAAAGCCATTTGAGTTTGCTCTGCATCCATCATGCAGTGAAGGCTCAAACAAGACTTAACATCATGTCCTGAGGAATTTTCCCCTAAACCCTTGTGATTTTTTTTTTGGTAACATCCAGACTAAGGAAGAGTTTTGGAGAACTTGAAAGCTCGCGCACGGTTACACTTCATTTGGTTGGTCCTAATATGGGTTATGCTCTTCAGGCCAAACTACATGTTCAGGTTTTTAATGAATTGGGTCTCGGTCAGCCAAATAGCAGCAGCCAGGGTATGGCTTTTTTTAAAAAAAAGGTGAGCCCAAGTGAACTTGCAGGGCCGTCACAGGGGGAGGAAGGGCTCCTGCCTTTCCCTCTGAGCCAGTTTCCTGCAGGGAAGCCACATTGAGGACGGAGTTGAGTTCCTCTTTTTGCTGCTCCATGGAGAGTATTCTGGGCCCATAGAGCAGCAAAAACAGCTTGGGGTGGAGAGGCAGGAGCTTTCCTTCCCCCACTGCAGCATTCCCAGCCCATTCAGGCTCTCTTTCTTTTTTAGAAGCCACTCCCCATAGCTGTGGTGGGGCTGCAGGGAAGCTGGACCCGACCCATTAAAAACCCAAACGTGTACTTCAGCCCTTAGTTTTACTGTTATCATTTTGACCAGTTTGATCTATAGATAAAAGTCCCTGTAAATGTTCTGGCTCTGATCTTCCTGTTGTGGGTCTATGAAAATTTCAATATGTGTAAATCATATGAACAAGATCATAGCTGAACTGTTGGATGTCCCTCCCCTTACTAGAGATGTGGCTGGCTTGGAAAGAAGCTCTCATGCAGAAGGGAAAAGAGAGCCGTGTGGAGAGTTTATGAGTCTCTTTGCTTGCCAACAGCCCCCTTGTCTGTGGTAAACAAGAATCCAAACAGGGAAGAGTCACAGAAGTGGCTTCTTCGTTTTCTTTTAGACTGGCAAGCTATTAAAATGTTCTGTGAACTAGTAATGTTGTTCACCTGTTTGCAGTTGGTTTACTCTCCTTATTGCATTTGAATACCTTGGGGGAACTCATGTTTAGCCATTAGGTGCTCATTAAAATTGTATAGGGTATAAAGTGTTCTGCTTGATGTATTTTTTCCCTTAGTCCTTCTGTTTTTCCTCTGTGCAGTCTCATCGAGTCACTGAAATTCTGGCGTACCCGCTTCCTTCTGCTGCCAGCCTGCGTCAGTGCCACAAAACGCATTACAGAGGGCGAAGTGCATTGTGATGTGTATGGCGGCAAGCCCCGCTCAGACGAGGAGGAATGGCAGCTTTTGGATGGCTTCATCCGCTTTGTGGAGGGGCTGAACCGTATTCGCAGGCGTCACCGATCAGACAGGATGATCCGGGTGAGCCAATAATTTTTAACAAAGCTGTGTGAATTTCAGAGCCATTTCACACATTATGCAGGACAAACTCAGATTTGCCACTGGATATACACTTCACAAAGAACTCCACCCAATCCTGGTTCTCTGACAGATGTACCTGTGCTATGCATGTCTCTGTCCAATTTCCACCTTGTGACCAGACTGTATTTGCATCTGACAGAGTGGGCTCTGATCCATACAAGCTTGTTCTAGAATAAAAATAAACACAAATGTAGCACCCAACAATTCTTACACATTCTGGAAATCTTTCTTTAAAACTACAGTGAGGTAGTAAATGCTCATAAGCCACATGATAGTTCAGCTACTGAAGCTGAGGGATGTGTGTATGGCCCTGATTTATGTCAGATCAGAGAGTACATGGAACTATTTATAACCTATTGTAAACTCCTTTAAACTCCTTGGAGGAACAGTAGCAGTATACATCTGACAAACAAATACATTCCAGTGCATTTCACGCTGGAACTGTTCTTCATCAGGGATGTGGCAAGGGACAAATACCCCTCCTTTTGGTAGCTTTCAAAGGGCACATTTGCACTGTGAGCTTAAACTGGTTTAATTGGTCATTCTTCCCAAGAAAGCTTGGGAACTGGAGTTCAGGGCCTAGGAGGGGAGGTGCACCAGCAACGGGGAAACCAGAAAACCCCAACCCTGTGTGGAAGACACCTACAGTTTACAGGGGGGTGTTTTTTGTGTTGAAGAAGGCATGAGAAAGTTGGTTTGTAATACAGGCGAGTCCACTAACAGATTTTTCAATCACCGTAATATTTTCCTGATGAAGAACTAGCTGCTTAAGTATTTATTTACTTTGCCCCCTCTCCTCTCCTTTTCTGTTTAGAAAAATGCAGTGAAAGGCTTACAAATGGTGGGTCCACTCTCCACTCATTCATTGGAACCATCTGGGCCTCCTCCTGTTGGCAAGAAGGGGACCTCTGCACTTTCAGCTCTTTTGGAGATGGAAGCTAGTCAAAAGTGAGTCTGATCAAACAACCAATCTAGGACAGTCTAGAGGAACACATCCTTTTTTCACCCTGAGACTGAACTCTGCAGAGGTTTCTCCTTGGTAGTTTATTCTCTGTTTCATGTTCCTTGATTATGGCATTCTTTTGGGGGAAAAGGTGTAGTTGTTCTTGCCAGCAATCTTGTTTTGTGGGTACATCCACTTGCTTTCTGTCTTGTAAGTGTAATTTGTTTTTACTAGTACACGATGTAGCATATCATATCTTGGCAAACTTATATGAGCACATGACACTGACTTATACCATCAGACCATTGGGTCATCTAGCTCAGTATCATTTTCTTTGATTGGCAGAAGCTCTGCAGAGTCTCAGGCAGAAAAAGATCTTTCTTCCAAACCCACTGCCTGTGGCCCTTTAACTAGAGATTCTAGGGGTTGAACATGAGACTTTCTGTATACAAAGCAAGTACTCTACCACTGAATTGTGCCCCCTCCCCAGTAAATCTCTTAAGAGGGTTTTGGGACTTGGAAAACCAAGTGTTCATGGACCCCACCCAACAGTCCCCACATACACCAGCCAAATCCTTGGATGTCAGACTGCATGGTGCCAGTACAGTGTGCAGGCTAAGGGATCCAGAACAAGCCAAGAGCTCTGTAGCTCTCTCCCTGCCAGTGTTATCTAAGGCATTGTATTATGTCTGTGCTAGGAATGGGCACAAACCTCATCACAAACATAGCCTGGTTCATGGTTCTTGAGCCTCAGTTTGTGCAATTGCATCTCCCATGGACCGCCCACAAACTACCATGTTTTCTCACGGAGGTTCATGATGCCAGTTTGTGAGCCAGACATGCTGGTGTCAATGGATTGTCAAAGCAATGCAGGGATTGACTTCTGCAGCCTTTCTGCAGCCCTGGAAACACCAATAGTGGCCCTCCAAACACCAAACAAAAGTGGTCCTTGTGGGACCCAGGGATGCAGAGGAAAGCATGAAAGAGCCCAGGTCAGGGGTGGAAGGAAATGAGGAAGAGGCGAAGGAGGAGTGTGTGTCAGCGGTGCATGAAAGAGAGGAGGCAGAGATCTGAGGCTTGGGGAAGAAAGGATAAGGCGATCTTCTTTTCACAGAAGTGGTGGGAAGTTCAGGAAACTGGCCCATGAAACAGTCAGAGGGAGGCTGCCAATGAGGCCAGGCCAAAGGGGGGGGCAATCTCCCTTTGGTAGAGGAGTCAGCTGGAGACTCACTGTGAGTTTGGCTTCTCTAGCCCATGGGGGGGCCATTCTACTGCATTACAACCTCAGGAAATGAACCAGTTCAGTAAACTGGAAGGTTCATGAAGGTTCATGGTTCATGAGACCGCTCACGAACTGGGACAGACCTCCATTTTCTCGGTTCATGCCCATCCGTAGTCTGTGCTAATACTTACTGTAGCTAGCCTTCAAGTCATGTTTTGTAGGTTTACAACTCTAACAAAAACTAAGTATAGCAAATACTTGTATAAATATAATGCTGCATCAAGGTTATTTCTTCATTGGTCCTAATATTTTTACTGTACTACTTTTCCCACTAGGAAGTAGTGCTGTTCTGGGCATATGAGCTGTAAATGAAGTGTACAGTGGGTGGTTCTTTTACAGTGACAGTCTGTAGCATCAATTAAGAGTCATAGTCTTTTGGCTGGCATCTTTGTTGTACCTGTGAACTTATTATTCATGTACTGAAGAAGGCGGTAGCAATTGTTCATTCCTATACTAAGTCTTAGTTTTTCCCAGTGGTTCAAGTCACTTTGGGATGACACAGTGTGGACCTTCTAATGATTCATTTCACAGAAACAAAGACACAATGTATATATAAGGTCATTCAGGCAAAAGGGGGTCACATGTTTAATCCATAAATGTATGTGTACCCTGCTGCTAGTATTTGAGTTCCAATCTCAGCTTCCCAATCAGCTTTGGTTGAAGACCCTTTGGAGTCATCCTGAGTCCTGAACCTCTGATAGGTAACTGTGGCTTTATAGGTGTCAAATAATTTATTAGGCTGCTTCACTTTAAATTAGAATAAGCAGGAGTGCATTTGTAAGGAGGCCAAAGGCTGCAGTGTTGTAGATTTAGTTAGCATATAACCATTTGAATTTATTCTTTTGCTGCCTCTGATCTATCTTTCAATTTCTGTGTTTGCAGTGTATTCAGTTCACCCCTCTGTTACGCTTCTAGTTCCTTTTCATTCTTCATTTTTGTTTGTAATATTTTCTGTTTTATAGTTGTGCTTTAATAAATGACTTAATTTGTCTCAGTTAAGCTCTGGAGTCTGTGTGTTCCGTACTATTTCCACGTTTGCCCTCCAGAGCAATATAAGAGCCCGTTCTTCATGAACTTCATTTATTATTCATATTGCACATTTATCATTCAGTAATTGGAATTCACATGCTAGCAGCAGGATCAAATTGTAGGTTAATGTTAGGGATTTTGTTAAGCCCTGATCCAGAAAGAGGACTCTCTTTATGTTCTGACCTGTCTGCCCCTTGTTTTCCAGGACCCTGGGTGAACAGGCAGCAGCAGCAGTGGCTGGAAAAGGCTGTGTCCAGCCATCAGAGGGTGGCAGCGTTGTCATTACACCCACCTATGTGGATAGTCCACGCAAGGTAAAGACCTACTGGAGCACTTAAACAGACAGGGAGAGAGGTCCTGATAACTGGACTGGTGCGTGTGACTAGCATGGACCCATAAAATAAAAATGCCAGAATATTTCTGACCTAATTTGTCACTAACAGGCATGACAGTGTGTTGTCCATTTTGTCTGCAACACTTCAGGGCGATTAGAATTCAGGTTCAGCGCCATTCCTGATACAAGAAGAGCAGTAATTTATAAATGAGGATCCATCATGTTCAGGCTTTTAGAAAAATGTTTGCAGTACTATTTAGCCTTCATGTGGCTTGTTCATTGTGACTGTAGCAGCCCCTGACAGCTTCTGTGCTCAGGCATCTCAATGCTTTTCCAATTCAGGTTGATCAGAAATGCTGATGCAGCAATGGTGTATTTAAAAACTGTATGCCCACCTTCCCTCCTGATCAAATGGGGGCTCAAGGCCTACAAATGTAAAAGACATGCAGAAAGACAAATTTAAAAAATGGAAAAAGACCTGCATCCACAAATCATCCTCCTGCCAACAGAAGTTGCCCATTATTCCCCTGTACTCTTGAGCAAGGCAACAGAAAGCTCCATAAAACAGCTGTATTTCTAAGAATCAGGAAGGAGGGTGCTTTTGTTCAGTATCTCCACTGGGAACCCATTCCAGAGAAAGGATGGTCAAAAAGCCCATAACCAGGCTGCAGATGATTTGTTGCATTTGTCTGTTTAATGCATTTTATCTCACCCTTCCCCCAAGGAGCTGTTGGTGGCATGCATGTCTTCATTTCCCCATTTTATCCTCAAAAGAACCCTCTGAGTCTGGGAGAAAACTAGCAAGCTTTGTGGAAATTTGAACCCAGGTCTCCCAGGACAGTCTACCCACCACAGCACACTGATTTCCATATGATGACATCAGCAAAGAGTATTGGGAATGTCGTGGAAGGAAAAACAAAGTTGGTTAGCAGTTAGGCTGTAATTAGCTACAGCTTCTTTTTGTAGTAAGGGGTTTTAAAAACAGCAGTCTAATTAATTTTAGTGATTAGCCGTGTTGGTCTGAAGCAATAGATACCGATGAAGCGTGCATGCACATGTAAGCTTATACCCAGAATTAAACTTTGTTGGTCTTAAAGAGGCCACAGGATTCAAACTTTGTTCTAATTTTAGTGATTGGGGGGGGGACCCTCAACCACTCTGGAGTTTATAATCCCAGTGAGGGGCACAGTTGCCTTCTCATGACATAATATTGCCAGCTGTGAGGAACAAGACCACTATAAAAGGATTATCTTCTCAGAAGCCTATGTAGCTTGAAACACAATAGTAACGTTGTACTTTGAATTAGAATATCTTTGTCTAGCGCTTTAAAGTGCTTTGTGTACTTTAGTTCAGCAATAAATCTAACAGCCCGTTAGGTGGATTGTATTATAGGGTTAAATATACCAGGCTTGGGGCTGAGGCTAAGAATAGTGGCTTACCTCAGATTACCTAGTGAGTTTGTGGCAGATGAGAGACTTGAACCAGGGAACTTCCTAGTGCACAGTTTTAGCCACTAATGTTATGCAGCTCTGTACTTAACGGGCACACTTTGCATGTCACTTTGGTGCTGCACCAGGTAAGAAATGTGTGACGAACAAGTGATGACTCAGTGAAATGAAAACCTCAGAAAGCTCCATTATCCCATCAAGCAATTAGACAGCAAAAGGGACAGTCTTTGTTTTGGATATCAATAATGGGCTGCTTTTGGATGTGGGACTGAGACACAGGACTCACATTCAGCAGCTGCTCTCTGTTTGGAAATCAGACTTGCCTCTCACAGAGGCTGTGGCTACATGGTAGAGTATCTGTTTGAGGAGCACAGGGTCCTAAGTTCAATGCCCAGCATCTCCAGTAAGATCAGGTGATGTGAAGGACCTTGACCTGAGAAGTGGGAGAGCCACTGCCAGTCTGAGTAGACAGTACTGACAGTCTGTTGTAGTGGTTAGGAGTGCAAACTTTAATCTGGGAGAACCAGGTTTGATTCCCCACTCCTCCAAATGCAGCCAGCTAGGTGACCTTGAGCAAGACACAGTTCTCTCAGAGCTGTTCTCTCAAGAGCAGTTCTGTTCTCTCAACCCTACCTACCTCACAGGATGTCTCTTGTGGGGAGAGGAAGGGAAGGAGATTGTAAGCCGCTCTGAGACTCCAAGTGAAGGGTGGGGTATAAATCCAGTTTGTTGTCTTCTTAGTGGACTGATGGTGTGGCTCATCATAAAGCATTTTCTTATATGTTCATAAGCCTTCTAAGGGAAGTACTTTCCTTAGGAGTATGTGTCTCTGAATAGAAAGGAGAAGAATTCTGAGTAGACCTATGTCAGACGGCTCTCTTAAACCCAGCAAAAGCAATGTAAAAATAACAGCCCAGGAAGGGGAGTCTGTCTCTCGTTCTCATTGTGCCTGCTTGAACATATTGGCAACATTTTGCTCCCTTACTCCTGCAGCTGCTTTCTGGCCTTTGAACGGCTGTTACTCTTTCTGGTGTTTTGCAGGGCTCTCTGTTGCTGTGCAGTTTTCTTAACATGAAAGGCTTCACATTGCTCCTAGTAGATATTGGCCTGGGATGTGCTTTGTGGTCATGGCTGAGATTCTGTGGAAACACGGGGGGGGAATGAAGAATATGGGAGTGGGCACGAAATGCCGTTTCCCGAGATTTTCAGTTTTCAGTAAAAAATAAATTCAAGCCTTTATAGCAGGGGTCCTCAAACTACGGCCCGCGGGCCACATGCGGCCCACCGAGGATATTTATGCGGCCCGCCGAGTGCTTATGCCCGCCGCCGCCCCCCCGCCCGGAGCCGCCGCCGCCTCCTCGAGGAGCACAGCAGCAGCGCCCCCGCAGCCTCTTTCTTCCTCCAGCAGCCCTGGGCGGCAAGAGCGCCCAGGAGCTGAGGAGGAGGAAGGGGCGAGCAGGCTGGTCGTGGGGGAGGGGGCAAGCAGGCTGGTGGGGGGAGGGAGCGAACGCGGCGTTGGGGCAAGCAGGCTGGTGGGGGGCAGGGGGCGAACGTGGCGGCGGGGCGAGCAGGCTGGTGGGGGGAAGGAGCGAACGCGGCGGCGGGGCGAGCAGGCTGGTGGGGGGGAGGGAGCCAACAGTGGCGGGGCGAGCAGGCTGGTGGGGGGAGGGGCGAACGTGGCGGCCCTCCAACTGTCTGAGGGACAGTGAACTGGCCCCCTGTTTAAAAAGTTTGAGGACCCCTGCTTTATAGCTATGAAAACTACTTTTGCTTTTTAAAAATAGTTAAACTTTGCCTACTAATTCGTTAGGCTTCTTGAGACAGTTTAAATAATTAAAAAAATACAATGAAACCAAATAAGTTAAGATTTGAGCATGTGGAAGACAACTACTGAAATACCTGAAGTTGGAGAGAGGTAGCCAACAAGGCTTTTCAGTGGGGATGGAGCAATGTTCTTGTCCTTTCTGTGCCTAGCAAACAAGAATAAATGATACAAAATAAGGGGCATGATGAAAAGTGTGCCCTTTTGTTCATAATTCATGCTGCTCATGCCTAATTCTGCTTTTCTTTGGTGCACAACTATAAGCTCTCTATTTGTCGCCCTCCAACAGAAGGGCAGGTGTTGCTGGCACCTTGCATTCTGGGGGTCTTGTTTTGGTAGAAACCCCTGTCTTGGGTGTCTTGTGTCCTTCCTCCTTCCTTGTGGTAGCAGATCTGCACAACTTTGTGTCTTATATCCTCTCGTTCCTGCTTCTGCTGCTTCCTCCAATGCCTTCAGGATGGGACCTTCTTTATGGATTTTGTTCGGAGCCCACGCACAGCATCCGCCTTCCACTCTCAGGTCAGTTTCTAGATCAGGGTATGTCTTTTCCCCTACTTCTGTAATTCCCTCTATGAAAATACCTAAAATGATTGCCATAATGTTTTCTTCTTCGTAGTATCTGAAGGAGTGTGCTTTGACACACACAAATGTAAGCTGAAATAAATATTGTTAGTCTTTAAGGTGCCACTAGAGTTCTGCTTTATATCTGGCAAAGCCGTAAAATGAGTTTCAAAGTCTGAAGCTCCTTTCTAAGGTCTGAGTTAATTACTGGGCTATATATGTGGACTACTTTATGAATGTTTACCTTCCATCTTCTAAAGAAAAAAATATTTGGCCCTGCAGAGAAGACAGATAGGCAGGCAAGATTTTACCCAGTTGTCCAGTAAGAAAGAAACCTGCTTCTGCCTTCTACTATTCTGGCCAATGAGTACAAAGTCATTCAGATAATTTGCAGGATTTTGGCACTTAATTTTGATTATTACAGTTATTTCTTGTATCTTTAACTTTGGTTAGACAAAATTAGACTACTGGAATACAGTTGTTTGCTTACACCGTGCCCCAGATTGTGTGTTTTGAAAGGACTGTGTCCCCAAACCATCATAGATGAAGAGAGTACAGAGAGTACTGTGAGCTGTGTCTCCATGGCACACTTGTCAGACAAGTCCTGATCATTCATAATCACCGTCACCATTTTAGGGATTTATCCACCCACACAGTTTGTGATAGTGTTTATGTATCGGAAACGTTTTTATGTGCAAGATGATGATGTAGAATTTTGATCATTAATATCTTGACTGTGACATGAAATAGCTTATTGCTGGTGGGGGGGACACAGGTAATTTCCCACAAATTAAGAGTTGAAAGATGACTGACATGACAAAGCGTACTTACTTTTAGGAATTAAGTATGCTTGTAAGAATTAATAATTTCCAGTTAAAATGAGTCAAGCTCAGTCACTTCTGGCTTCGGGTAGTAGATGCTCAAGATAACAGTATTGGACTCTTGTCAAGCCCACGATTTGCTGTGTTGACTTGCCCTTCCCTCGGCCCTTTCTCCGCTGCTGCTGGGCTTGCTTCCTTCCCTCCTCCGTGCCTCCTCTCACAAAGCTTTAACATAATGTGCTGCTAATGGTGGATGGGAGCTGGCAACTGCAACCTGTCTCCTTTTAATGCGGAGGCTTTAGGGGCTCATGTTCTTTTCAGAAGGCTTTTTTTATTGTTCCGTCTGCTGCAACTTCTGAGTATACTACAGAACATTGCACAATATGGGAGGAAAGCGTTCTGTAATATATCACTCAAGTAGCAGAACCAGGAAGGGAAAGAGCAGGTTTATGTCAGATCGTCAGTGGTTCCCGGAAAACTTTAAGGAAAATGTATGTGTCTTAAACAGAAGAGACAATTTGTTGTAGCTTTGCAATCGGAGTTTTTCTAGGCTTGGCTTTGATGAAATACAAATGACTCATGCATACACATAGCCATACATATACTACCTCACTCCCCAATGCAATCCCATCTTCAGCTGTAGAAATGTTCTATGCTGGTTGCCTGATATGCTCTGATCCCTGCCTGAGGGAATGTGTGAACCAGTCATCCTAATTGTGTTGCCTGTTGGCACCATGGCATCTGCTGGTGTGTTTCCTGGCACCCACTTGGTACTTCCCCAAAGCATCTCATCCCCAAAGAGAAATTGTTTTCCTCTCCTTCCCAGAGTAGGAGGTGCTTCAGAAGAGCCTAGCAGGTGTCACCTTTCTGTCTGCAGGCAGTGCTTGGCTTAGAACCTCCTACCATTTTGTGAACTTTCCAATGTTTTGTGAGTGGGCCCAGCCCCCTCCCCACAGCCATTTTGTTATGAAGGGTACTACCTTTTTCAAAATTCCAAAAATGCACTCAGGTTCAAAGAGGTTGGGGTCCTCTGATCTCGACTACAACCTTAAGCCGCTTTAATTGTTAGTGCCTCTTTTCCAGGGAACCATAGGACCTCCGAGAATGAGAGATCCGTGGAAAAGAATTCTGAGACCGTCACCTTAACTACACTTTCTGTTGAACTTTGGCAGTTGTCTTCATTATTAAGCCAGGTTAGGTGGTTAACACAGGCAAGTGTAGACTAAAGAAAACAACATGTCTATGCCGTGGGGCATCAATACAGCAATCCAAGTAGTTTGGGCTCTTGAAATGTGCCCCTGCATATTTTTCCTTTATGCTTATCCAACAGAGCTCAGGTTAGTGCCTGCAATAACATGGATTCTATTCATGGGTCAGTCTTTTAAGTTTGATGCATAGGGGAAATTGTAATGAATTGCATGGCGGCATTAATGTTTGGCCTTCCTCAAGGTCTCCATCGATCAGACTGCTCCTCCAGTCCTAGAAGGCAGCATGCTGATCAACTCAGGACAGTCCACAGACCGGAGCAACACTCAAGCCTTTGCCGCCTCCCAGAACGTAGGAGACCAGGGATCCTCTGTGTCTGGTTCCATTGAGAATAGGTACGAAAAAGAGAGAAAACTGTTCCTTTCCTGTCCAGTGGTGATGTCTAAACCACCATAGCAGGGCCAGAAGAGTGGTAGGATCTGGGAGAACCAGGTTCGAATCCCCACTCAGCCATGGAAACTTGCCGGGTGACCCTGGGCCAGTCACACTTCCTTAGCCTAACCTACCTCACAAGGTTATTGTGAGGATAAATTGGTGGAAAGGAGAATGAGGTAAGCCACTTTGGGTCCCCATTGGAGAGAATGGTGGGGTATAAAAGAAGTGAATAAATAATACTGGATGACGGGGCTGCAAGGGTTTGAAGGGCTCTATTTCAAGGGCCTGCCTGGAGCCCTCCCTTTCTGTGGATCCACTCATGACGTTGCTGTCTTCTGCTCAGGCAAGGGGGGGGCTTCCTCAGGGAAGGGAGACAGGCAATCTGTTCTTCCTTTTGAATAGATGAGCTAAGAAGATGTTCATCTATTATTTATGCTGAAGAGCAAGAAACATTTCCCTAAAATTAACCAGACCGGCAGCAAAATATTTTTTATTTTAACCTTTGCAGCTCTCAGCAATTTTCTGCAGGCTCCCTAACATCATCATCTACTTTGATAGAGATCCTTGAAGCCATGAAACACCCCACGTGAGTGCCTGGTCTGTCTCTCTCAGTTCCCCGCCTCCCTTACCTCTTGAATATTCCCCTTTCTGGAAAAAAGCACAGCAGATGGCAAATTTTTCCAGTTTCAGAAGCAATACCAAGTCCTCTCTTAGCAAAGCATTCTTTGGCTTCCTGCCATCTTCTGAGAAGGTTGCAAGAATTGGAGTTTAGGTGCATCTGGAATGTCCTGTACATTCAGTGAGACTGGAAGAACACACTGGGGGTTCTTCTTCTTTTGGGGCAGGGGAGTGTTTTTTAAAGTCTGTCTTAACCTATCCATTGTCCTCTTGGCCTTTAGTACTGGGATCCAGCTGCTGTCAGAACAGAAAGGTCTCTCGCCATCTAGCTTCATCAGTGCTGAGGCGGTCCACTGGCTGGTGAACACAGTGGAAGGGGTGCAGACCCAGGCCATGGCCATCGACATCATGCAGGTGATCTTTATTTACATTAAGAAAAAGGTTTGCATCTTGACTATAGTTCGTGTTTCAATTGGTTTGTCACAGAATCGACCAGAATGCTCACTTGCATTACAGATGTCATGTATGTACATTAACAAATCGTTCTGATTGGCAGGTTTGTATGGAGAGATTCCTGTTGATGAGTGCCAGGCCACCAAGAATTGGGTGGGAAATTTTGCCCTTCCCATAACAACATCTCAAGGGCACAGCACTGAGGGACCCCATAGGGTGGGGAACCTATTCCCTGACCTGAAGATGTCATTCTAGGTGCTACAGAGAACTTAAACCTGCTCCTATCTGCATTGCCCTTCCTGTGTTCAGTTGCTTAATTGTGCTACAAATTGCATAGGGAGTGTCCTTTTGGATGCTCTATCTGTCTGTCTCTCTCAGTTCCCTACATCCTGCGCCTCTTGAATAGTCCCCTTTCTGGGAAAGAGTACAGCAGATGGCAAATTTTTCCAGTTGCAGAAATGATACCAAGTCTTCTCTCTTAGCAAAGTGTTCTTTGGCTTCCTGCCATCTTCTGAGGAGGTTGCAAGAACTGTGTGACAGAATGCTGGGAACTGACTTGTATGTACCAAGAAAGTAGCATAAATGGCTCTTCACAGACAATTTAACCATCACCTTTAAAAACACTCAGAGTTGAGCTGAATGCCACCCTCACTATACTATTGAAATGATGACACTCCTCTTTGTTCTTTTTCTTAATTTTTTTTAGAAGATGCTGGATGAGCAGCTGATCACACATGCCTCTGGAGAGGCCCTGCGCACCTTCATCTACGGGTTTTACTTCTACAAGATTGTAGCGGACAAGGAGCCGGAACGAGGTCAGGCTCTGAGCATCAAAAGACACATAAGTAGGAACGTGGATTCAACTCCCTTTTTCAGGGATGCTTCCTATGCAGTTTTTAGCATAAGACTCAAGTAGAGGCTCTGCCCATTCTAGAGCATGACCCCTATCTACCAGATGAGTGAGCCTTATTTCATCAGCTCTTCCACCAGAATTTTGAGAGTGGCAGATGGGAGGCAAGCACTGCAAACTTACTGAAATAAGAGCAGCTACCCAAAAACACAGTATCAGTTTGGGGTGCAGCTCCCATTAGTTTCAGGGGTGAACACGGGAAAGTTTTGCAGAAGGGCATCCTTCTGGGTTGTGTTCCTTAATTGGAAGGACGGAAGGTACTATCTGACGCATCTTCCAAGAGTCCTGAGTGCCCATATCCTCTTAGTTAACTCCTTATCTATATTGATCACATAGTTAAAAAGTATTGTGCTTCCAGAGGGCTTCATTCATTCTTTCTTTTTTTTTGGTGCTGTCTCTCTCCAGTGGGAATGCAGCAGCCCACCATGTGGCACACAGCAGCAATGGATGATTTTTCTGCTTTCCAACGGAAATGGTTTGAAGTGGCCTTTGTGACTGAGGAGCACCTGCACTCAGAGATCCCAGCCTTCCTTCTTCCTTGGCTGCCCAGCCGCCCAGCCTCATATGCCAGCAGACACAGCTCCTTCAGCCGCAGCTTTGGAGGGCGGAGCCAGGCAGCTGCGCTGTTAGGTAACTCCCTCTGAGAGGGTGGGTTGAAGGATGGCTAGCAGGAGCCCAAGGCTGTGTGAATTCATCCAGTCCCGTAAAAACAAATGCCCCAGAGCTGTTCCTTGTATATGTATGAGAAGGAGAGAAGCGTTAAATACATCAAACTGTAGTCCTGTTTGTGCCTGGGTTGTTCCCTTCTTCTCTCGTCATTAGAGGAATGTTCTGTGGCGCAGACAGAGAAATCAGACACACATTTAAATTTAACGCCAATCTGAAAAAAATTGATTGCTCAGTCCCACTGAAAAATCAGTTGGATTAAAATGCTTCATTAAGCATGTAATTATTTTGTTTTTTACTTCAGTGGATTTCAGGTACGGCGGACTTTGTGGGGATTGTCCCCAGCGTGGTTTTAATGACACCATCTCTGTGCCCCGCAGGTGGAATCTGGCAAGTTTCACAGGGAAGGAAATTGCCTTGCAACAGAGGCATTTATTTATGCAGGAAATAAACTTGTTCCTGTTCTGTTCTTTAAAAAATAAATAAATAAAAACCTGCTTTGAATCTGGGCTGGTGCTAGTGATTCGGGGTGTGTGTGTGTGGTGTGTGCCAAAAAGATTCCTGTGTAGCAACAGAATCTGATTTTATATCCTAGTTTTTCTACCAGAATTTTTTCAAATCTGCTTACAACAGTTCTACAATACAATACTTATATCCTCATCTGCACCCCCTGTTCCCAGCCCCTCTTGGTGTCTATATAAATGGCAGCTGCTTGGACGCTGAGCACCCCAGCCTCCTCTTCCCAGGACTGGAGATCTTTAACGTCTTAGGTGCCAATGAAAAAGAAGCCCAGCATCTGCTCTGCCTCCAATGTTATTCTGGCTGGGGAAGTTGTTCGGTTTATCCCTGAGAGCAAGCTGTCTTCTGTGCTAAGAAAGTGTAGTTTTCTTTCATAAGCAAGGGCAATTTCTTGTTGAACAAATTAGGTTGATTGCAGTGTCTGGAAAATTGACACCTGGGGGGCAACTAAAGCAGAGTTTAACTGACTTATCTCAAGAGTTTAACAAGGGCAGGTAAGTATGTGGTTGATAAGTTCTTCTATATCATTTCCTTTTTAAAGTATTATTAATCCTTTTGTTTTCAGAGAATCACAGAGCTGCAAGGGGCCATTCAGGCATCTAGTACAACCCCCTGCTCAATGCAGGATCAGCCTAGAGCATCCCTGACAAGTGTTTGTCCAAGTGCTGCTTAAAGACTGCCAGTGAGGGGGAGCTACAGTCTCAGTTTCAAACTAACTGCAGTCAGACTTATATGCAGCAATCTAGCTCTGGAACTACCTCTCCCCTTTTAGCTAAAATTTTGTCGTTTGAACCCCAAAGTTGCTGGTTTCTTTGAATTGAGAATACATTATTATAATAATGCATATCCAAACTAACAGATTCTTGCCCTGATCCCACATGTAGCCAATAAATTGCCATGCATTTTCTGTCTCCCATTTACCCTATTTGCATTGGTTCCTTGCTCTACGGCAGCTGCCACAGTACCAGAACAGCGGACGGTGACGCTGGATGTGGACATCAACAACCGGACGGACCGCCTGGAGTGGTGCAGCTGCTACTACCATGGCAGTTTCTCCCCCAACGCCGCCTTTGAGATCAAACTGCACTGGATGGCTGTAACGGCCGCAGTTCTCTTTGAGATGGTGAGATCTCACATGGGATGCACATCTGACAGATATTTCTTTGTGGGGCAGATATTGGTGGAAGATACGGCATTGTTTATTTTTGCTTGATTGGGATTTATTTCCCCCAGATTGGAGTTTCATCCTGCATCTCACATGACATGATCTGTAGTAATGCTGGGATGGTGCATGAGTTAGAAAAGTTATGACACTGGGGAGAGTGATCTGTTGGAGAAAAGATCAGAGAGAGCTTTTTAGGACTTACTGGACAGCTAATCTCTCTGCCATTCAGTGCACGTGTAACAAAAACTTGGTTGGATGATGCTGACAAAGTCATTCAGTCTCAAATTATACTTGAGGGGTACAGGCAACAGGTTACTGTTCTCTGTGAATTGTTTTTTCAGTGACTTCTTGGTGCAAATTATTGTCATTGTTTATTGTGTGCAGTTTGTGTTGGGTTCCAGACATAGACTGAGTGTTCTGCTACCTCATCAGTGAATGCCCCCCCAAGCTGGCAGAGGTAGTCTCTGACCTGGTCTTGGATGCTCCTGTAATAATAGCCAGGGTGAAGAAATCCAGGGCAGGTCCCATTGCTAGACAAGGTGGCAGTGACAGTGGTAAAGAAGCAGTACTTCTCTGTTATGATTGCATCATCTGAAATCCCCTTAAGTTCAGTAATTGAGGGTAACTTGGCTTTTGATGACTCCAAGGTCAGAGTTCCAAACTGATTATACTTTGATCATTAGCAGTAATGTTTTTATGCAGTTCTTTGCTGATTAAAGTCTTTGTTCTCCATCGGTGGGGGAGGGTAACCTCCTAGTAGTCTCAGTTAATTCATCTTTCTGACTGCCTTTTCTTAAAATCAGCTGCAGATCCAGGTTAGTTATATACAGAAAGACCTGTGTGTCTCTTTTCAGTTCATAGAGCAAGACATTTTTCAAAGGGGGAGGGGCCTGCATTTATAGTTTTAAGGTTTTTTTTCTCCTGTAGAATAGTATGAAGTGTTATTTATTTGCATTATTTATAGTCTGCCTTTTTCACTGAGACTCAAGGCAGATTATACAGTGTAAGTCAATGCAATCAATAGGATGAGACATCAAATAAGCATTTCAGTAGGAGTAGGATTACAGAAATCTGAAACAAAGCACAACTATTAGACATGATACGCTGAACAATGCAAATGACAGTATTACATAAGTAGAGAACAGGGCAGTGAGGGCAAGATAATACATCCAAAAAACTGATTATACATATATACCATGCACAATAATAGCCCAAAGTCCCATTCCCTTCCTGAACTGTCCCATTGTGATATAACCCTATCACCTTTATAAAAATGCCCTGGTGAACAATTTTGTTTTATATATTTTGTGAAATGACAGAAGTGCGTGAGCCTTCTTGACCTCCTCAGGCAGGTAATTCCATAAGGTGGGGGCACAATAGAGAATGCACATGTATGGACAGTTGCTGATCTTTTCCATTTGCAGGGTGGCTCTGCTCAGATGAGTGAAGCTGTTGCAATAGAGAGACAGTCTTGCAGATATGAGGGTCCAAAACCATGAAGGTCTTTGTCAGATGTTGATGCCTGAATCCTAGCAATATTTATACATTTGTTGCTTATTCATGCTATTACTCATTTGGATTCAGTTATTAAGCCTGGTCCCTATTCAGCCACATTGGCTACCCAAGTAGATTACAATTAAAATCTATAACAACATGCAAATAAGAGCAATAGTTGTTGCCATTTAAGCAGTTTGCTGCTCAGTGTTACAGACTGAATAGCGGTATTTGCTTCTGGAGAAAAGAGAAGCTTTGCCTGTGCTGAAGAGAAGATATTGAACAGGGATAACAGGGAAGAGCTAATTCCCAGCCTGACATATTCAGCTCTCATCTTCCCCCAAGCCTTCTGCTGACTCAGCCATGGCTGCTGTTCTTCCCTGTCTCCATGGCAGCTTTGTCCTAATAAGTTGTTCGGTGAAAGAGCATTGCCTGCCTAGGTTGCATCCTTTAAAGAGTATGATGTAGGCTTGGACCAGTTTTGGCTTTTGTGTTCTTTTCCCCCATCCTACCATGTGGCCATAGCTCATCCTTTCAATCTCCACACAGGTTCAGGGCTGGCATCGCAAAGCCACATCCTGTGGTTTCTTACTGGTTCCAGTCCTGGAAGGTCCATTTGCACTGCCCAGTTATTTGTATGGGGACCCTCTTCGAGCACAGCTGTTCATCCCACTCAGTGTCAGTTCATTGCTGAAGGAGGGCACTGAGCACCTTTTTGATGGTAAGGTTCCTGTCCTCAGTGTTGAGAATCTCGTTTGCACTCTAGCATCCATGCATGTCCGTCCTGAAGAATCTATAACTGGCTGCATTTGAAGAGAACCAAAACCAATGGGTTGAAATTAAATCAGACGAGTTTTTGGCTAAACATTAGAAAGAACTTCCTGACTGTTAAAGCGGTTCCTCAGTGGAACAGGCTTCCTCAGGAGGTGGTGGGCTCTCCTTCTTTGGAGGTTTTCAGACAGAGGCTAGATGGTCATCTGACAGCAATGTTGAGTTTGTGAACTTCGGCAGATCATGAGAGGGAGGGCAGGAAGGGTTGCCTCAGTGCTTAGTTCTCGTGGACCTTTCTTACACGCCCAAGGAAATGCTGATCACCGCTTTGGGGTCAGGAAGGAATTTTTCTCCAGGCCAGTTTGGCTGGAGATCCTGGAGGTTTTTTGTCATCTTCTGGGTGTGGAACAGTGGGTCACTGGGGGATGTGGAGGTGGAGGTATTTGTGAATTTCCTGCCTTGTGCAGGGTGTTGGACTGGGTGACCCTGAAGGTCCCTTCCAAATCAATGATTCTATGATTCTATGAGATGAGTTGCCAACCACAGTGTTGAAGGAGCAAAGATTAGAAGCGTGCATTGCCTGTCTGTTGGAAGTATAAGAAAGCAAGCTAGTAAAGGGCTTACCTTTGTCGGAGAAGTTCATTTTCAGAATGCTGGACACTTGAGATTTGGAGGGCAGGGGTGAGCCAAAGATTAGACATTCCTTGTTTTGGTAGAATTTGCCCCCAAAGGCAACCTCTGTTCTGTGGGACGTTCTGTGTGGATAATTTACCTTGCTGGGCCAGTTCCTCAATTTATGAACCTTAATGAGGAATTGACCTCTTCAGCCTCATTCTGCCGCCATCTCAGGTGAAATAATAATCTCTTACCACTTGCCATGGCCATAAGCTTGTATAGTTATGTCAGGTTAGTTCTTCTGGAAACTAAACCATCTCCTCTGGACTCTTGGAAGACTTCTTCAGTTAAACAACCACAGACCTTTCCAGGCAACCTCTGCCAGTTTGTCCTAAATGTAAGAGGAAAGCCTGGGACCCATGCCTATTTAATCACTCAGATCCATCCAGGAATTCCCCCACCTTCGTTTTGTAACTTGGTAAGCGTGTGCCCATTTTAGGCTTTTATATAGGGGTGGTCTGATAACTATTATTAGACACTGGTTTTGTAAAAAGAAAAGAAAAATGTACCTTACACATAAAGCCAGGGTTGGGTTATATGTGTGGTATGTTTGACCAAGAGAATGTTTAACAAATACCCAGGAAGGAATAAAAAAAGAATGCCTCTCCTCCTAGGTTTAAAACTTCTGTCTCTCTCCTCCCCCCCACCCCCCGGAGTGAATCTTAACTTCAAGATGAGGGGGTAGAACAGAGATACTATAAATAAATAAAAAAAAGTAATCTTCATGGCCAGATTAGGAGTTCAGTCTCTTTTTAATGCCATATTTTCTCCAGCTTGGCCACATGGCTTCTCCTGCCTCTTCCAGCTGGTTATCTCCCCCCTCCAATCTCTGAGCCCCCTCCCCTGATTTCAACAACAGCATTCTTCATTCTATTATGCACATCAGACCCCACCCCACTTACCTAGTGGAATATTCTAGGCAAAGCTACTGTTCACCATGTGAGAATGTGACTTGCCACATAGAGCTGTATTTGCATATCTCCCTCAATACTTTCTATTCTGGCAGGTTCCCAATCTTATGAAAACCTTTTTAATAGCCTTTGCCATACCTTGGAAGACAATATAAGACCAGCCTCGGAGCATTAACTGAGCGCAGATTAAATGTTTCTTTTCCCTAAGCTTTACACAAATTTACCTGGTGGAATAAAATGTCATTTCTCCACACCTCTTCCTTTATTGTAAAAGTGGCTGTGTACCTTAGGCTCTTTCCCCACTTCTGAATTAAAATTGAATGCACACTTCACTCTTCCAGCTATAAAGTCCTTCTTTTTACACTGGGTAGGAGTAAGATTTACTTGCACTACCTCTGTGAGGAGCTGCAGTGGCTCAAGTGGTTAAGACGCTGAACTGCAAGCTGCGGAAAGTCAGAAGTTCAGCAGTTCGAGACCTGAGTGGCTGCATGATGGAGTGAGCTCCCATCTCTAGTTCCAGGTCCTGCCAACCTAACAATTCGAAAGCAAGAAATTGCAAGTAGATAAATAGGTACCACTTTGGTGGGAAGGTAACAGCATTCCATGTGCCTTGGTGTTTAGTCATGCCAGCCACATGACCACGGAAATGTCTTCGGACAGCGCTGGCTCTTCGGCTTTGAAACAGGGATGAGCACCACAACCCTAGAGTCAGATTCAACTGGCTTTCAAGCAAGGGAATCTTTACCTTTACCTCTATATTTCTGCATGAATCACTGATCCAGGTGCATCTCCCAACTTAAACAAGCAAGCCCAGTGCAGGGAAACTCCCTTAAGGTTGGGTTATTCTGCTGCAGTTATATATTGGGCATGATTAGGTCATTCGATCACAGCTGATGCTGAAATGCAACAGAATTTCCCCTCCTCAGCAGGGTTACACTGGAATATTTTTTGAGGTCCATGGTAAGCAGTGTAAAGCAGTACCCTTTTTGCCACAATTTGTTAACATTTAAAAAATCCAGCTGGTATCCCCTCTGTTTTCCTTTTGGCTGCTCTGTGGTGGTATGCCTCATTCAGCTGTCCTCATCCCTTCTTCCAGTCCAAGATTCTGTTTGCCATGCCTCTAAGAAAGGCATTCTCTGTTGCCATGGTTACCCTTCAAACTCACAAGATTATGGGGAGGGAAGGAAATTGCCATCTTCTTCTGTAGAAGCATCTTCTCGCTTTCCAGAGATGCTCTTTTGATATGACGAGATTTCCTCACAACAAGTACACAGGGACCAGAAGGGAATGCTCTTTTCAAGGGATGTGTAATTAAAACAATTCAGTAGGTTGTCTCTGTCATTGGTATAGCTATTCCATTGCTCCTATGCATAACTCTTAAGCAGGGATCCCAAAATGGTGTGCAGAGGCCTATACAGGCTGAGAGCTCCAATTGCACTGGCTGAGCCAAGAAGGGCAAGACTTGACAAAGTCAGTGTGCAGGAAAGCAGAATTGACTGAGGAAGTAGAGCCAACTGCAGGAACACCTTCACAACAGAGATGTGCAACTCTGTTCACACACACCCCCCGCATCACATGGCATATGGAAAATAATAAATGCAGTTCATTTAAGAAATGTTTTCCTCATCTGATTATTCTCTTTCAGGCTTCGAACCAGAGACTTACTGGGATCGCATGCACCTTCTCCAAGAGGCAATTGCATACAGGTAAGCAGAATCAGAGAGGAGTGTCCACTTAGCGCTGGGAGGGCTGGGAGAACATCTACAGATGCTGTTTCTTATTCAGGGACAGAGAGAGAAAGTGGGGTATGGGCTGTAGGTTATGTCTTGGGATGGAGCTAGGAACTGTTCACAAAGCAATTCATATTTAGCTAGGGTTCTGGATGAGAGTTTATCTGACTTTCTCATAATGGTGTGTCTGGGATGACCAATAGGTTCAGCTTCTGTTTTATAACTGATCCACAGTAGAGTGTGAGATCGAGCAACAAATGGGAGGTGGCTCCACAGTAGAGTGTGGCCTCCAGCAACAAATGGGAGGTGGACAGACAGGTGACCAGACGATGGCATCTCTTTATTTTTGGCCTATGTACTCAGTTGAATAGTTATTCAGAGAAGCTTTGCAATACTTAGAAACATTATCAAAACAAAAGTTACCAGCATTAATCATGAATTGTAGAAATAGTCTGTTAAAAGAGCAGCATTAAAATAGGCTAAAATTAATAAAAGCAGCAGCAACAGATGAATGGTACCAATGAAAATACTGGGTAGTCTGTTAACAACAGCAGTCTAAATATTCAGAGGGTATTAAAAAGGCTGGCCAAAAAATAAACCAGCCAAAAAACCAAGCTCAGCATAAACCTAGGTAAACAAAACTGGTGCTGAAAATGTAGCAGGCTTTTCACCCAGCAGAGGTGCAGCAGCAGAGAAAGGCCCTATCTGTAGTGACAACCTATCTTACTTCAGCCAGTGTGGGCACAAAGAGAAGGGCCTCTCAGAGTGATCATATTAAGTGGGCAAGTGTGTGTGGGAGCAAGGCAGTCTTCCAAGTAACCTGCCTATGGTTTATGTTGGGCTTTAAATATAATAACCAGTATTTAAATTGGGGCCAGAAGCAGAGCGGTTGCCAATTTAAGACTTCTTAACATTAGCAAGATCCCTGTAACTTTGCACCAGCTGAAATGTTCGACCAGTAGAGACAATTGCAACAGTCTTACTTTGAGTGGCAACAGCCTTCTCCCTCTAATTAAAGGAGTTCTTTCTCTGGCCAGCCTTTGGAGACTCATATGCCTAAAATGTATGACCCTGCTCAGCCATGTATCATCTGGGTTGTTTTTTTAAAAAAAATCTCTCAGGGTTCCTTCTGTTTGTTCTTCTCACCATTATCTAATTCAGGGGTGTCAAATATGTGGCCTGGGGGCCAAAACTGGCCTATCTAGGGATCTTATCCAGCCCACGGGCAACTGGTGCAAGGGAGGGAAGGCAGAAGGCTGCTTGGGGAGGGGGGCAAGCAGGTGCACATGGTGAGGTGTGTGAAAGGAAAGGAAATGGCTAGGGGACAGGACTATGAGGCTAAGGCAAGATAGTGTGGGGGGAATGGCAACAAAGGTGGGGAAAGGGGAGGCATGGTGCTTTTCCCCCTCTTACCTCCGCTGACCACAGCTCAGTGAGGATTGGTGAAGCCATTTACATGGGGGGTGGAGCCAAACGGCTTCACATTTTTCCCAATGAAGACTGTGAGGGGGGTTGGCAAGAACCAGCATGTGGAGCGGCAGTTTGCCAACAAAGAGATGGGACCAGTGGGGGGAAAAGGAGGAAAAGGGCTGGTGCATGGATTGGGCAGCAGCTGGGCTGTCTTGTGCATGGCCATTCTGGGGAAGAAGATGTCCTGGCCTCAAAATCAAGTGGAGGAACAAAGGGGAAAAGGACTACATATACAAAAAGTAACTAATTTGTATGGAAATGTAAGATTCCCTCCTTTTCATGGTATCCTTTGGAATAAACCTAGTCTTGCATAATATTGATTAAATACATTTATTGGGGATTTTGTGGGATTCTCCAGTAAATCAGTTGCTTTCACTGCTAAGAATCAATTGCTTTTGTTTATAATTGGGTTTGCCTGTGTCCTTTATATCTCTAGTACCCGGCTTAACATTTTAAGGCACACATGGCCTGGCCCAACAAAGTGAAATTTATGTCAGATCCAGCGCTCATAACAAATGTGTTGGACACCTCTGATCTAATTATTCTGAAATGTTTTGTTCTCTGCAGATTTGGATTTGTACAAGATAAATATTCTGCTTCTGCATTCAACTTCCCTGCAGAAAACAAGCCCCAGTATATCCATGTCACTGGTGAGCATGCTTTTCTTGTTGTGTGGCTTTGTGTTTAGGGAGCAGCTGGCTTACTCCAGTCTCTAAAACAATTGCCAGTGAGCTGGCAGGCAGCTGCAACAAGGGAAGCAGAGTAAGCAAAAGGCTACCAGCACACAGCAGTAATCTTGCTATTTGAGGGATGGATTTAAGATAGGCTGCTGGTCTGGGTAATTTCATCTGGGGAGGCTGCATTAGCAGCCCCCATTCCATCTCTGGGGAGGATAAAAGCACACCTAAGAGGCAGGAAACACAGTAGCCAAAGATGATCCAGTCAGCAGGAACTTGGTACAGGATCCATATGGATTGGTTAAGAACCACAGCATTCTGGATATTTGAGTAATCACCCATCAAGTCACCAGAAGGAGAGAGACTCCAGCCAGGGAGTGGCACATGCCTAATGCTAGTGCTCTTAAGGTCCAGGTAAGAGGTTGCTACCAGTGTTCCCTCTAAGCAGAGTTAGTGTGAGCTAGCTTACAGTTTTTTAGCCTTCAGCTTACACATTTTTGTCTTAGCTCAGGGAGGATGGCTCCAGAGCAAACTGATTTATTCAGTAGCCAAATCACTCACTCTCAACTTCAATGCCAGTAGCTCACAAAGTAGAATTTTTGCTCACAAGACTCCACAGCTTAGAGGGAGCATTGGTTGCTACCCCTACTTTGCCCATCAGAAGGAAAGACAAAGATGGTAAAGTCCTTAAGCTGAGGCAGAGCTTTCTGCCATTTTTTCCTGCAAATCTCCTCTCTTCCCCCCGCCCCTTATCTTATTCTGAATTTATGGAGGGTGTGTGCCCCGATGTTTCTGATAATGTCAGTGTTCAGATAATGGAAGCACCTTAGCTACAAACCAGTACCAGTCTTGATACATTTTGACCACTTCCGCGTTTCCTACAGACTTACTGTTCTAGGTCTGTTTCATTCAAAAGCATTGCAAAGGGGTTTTTTTTTTGGGGGGGGGGATTTCCTAAATCAGTGCTACTGGCAGTAAGGAGAAACAAGCGATGCAGGAGTGCATGGCTAGGTAACATTAGAACTGTTTGCAGAAATTCAGGCTGCTCTGCAAATTAAGAACAGACATGCTAAGGCTGTTTTTGCTTTCTTTTCCTGTTAGGCATTGTAACAAATCTTATAGCTAAATAACTGCAGCATGAGATGACTGACGCTCTTTAAAACTTTGTTCCATTTCATTTCAGGGACTGTGTTTCTTCAGTTGCCTTACTCCAAGCGGAAGTTCTCTGGACAGCAGAGACGACGGCGCAATTCTACCAGCTCCACCAATCAAAATGTCTTTTGTGAAGAGCACATTGGCTATAACTGGGCATACAATACCATGCTGACCAAGACATGGAGGTCCAGTGCCACAGGGGACGAGAAATTTGCCGATCGGCTGCTGAAGGATTTCACAGACTTTTGTGGGAACAAGGACAACCGGCTTGTCTCCTTTTGGACAAGCTGTCTAGAAAAGATGCATGCCAGTGCACCCTGAAGGACAGAAGTCAAATTGAATTAGGATCAAGGGTAATGAAAAATTGGAGAGCATCTTGAGAAGCCTGATCAGGGTATTGGAAATAAGAGATATCAGGATGCGGTGGCCAGTGGAGTTGGTGTCT
Source organism: Gekko gecko (assembly GCA_029375565.1). Taxonomy (NCBI): domain Eukaryota; kingdom Metazoa; phylum Chordata; class Lepidosauria; order Squamata; family Gekkonidae; genus Gekko; species Gekko gecko. Next base: position 48,637,944 of record JAPDNY010000012.1, on the reverse strand, counting down.
ATCACACAGATGCATGGACAGGCTCCTTGCCTGACATGACTCCCATCAAATGGAGAGAAGGAGAAAAGCATCAGACTGGGCTAGAAGAAAACTGTTAGCTGTTTCAAAACCATGAGTAAAATCTTTCCAACCCTCTACAGTGTTCATGGTTTTGTGTGCATATGTAAGATACTACTCATTCTCTATATGTAAATACACAAAATAAAGATATACAAAATAAAATATGGTTTCCCTTTAATTGATAATGTTACATAATAATGTTATGGTACCTAGATCTAGACAATGTCCAAAGGACTAAAATGAGAGTTCTTTGGTGTAGTGGTTAAGTGTGCAGACTCTAATCTGGGAGAACTGGGTTTGATTCCCCACTCCTCCACTTGCAGCTGCTGGATGACCCTGGGCAAGCCATAGTTCTGTCAGAGCTGTCCTTGGAAGAGAAGTTTCTGTCAGAGCTCTCTCAGCCCCACCTACCTCACAGGGTGTCTGTTGTGGGGAGGGGAGGGGAAGGGAAAGGAGTTTGTAAGCCGCTCTGAGACTCCAAGTGAAGGGTAGGATATAAATCCAATCTCTTCTTCTTCATACAGTGAAGTGGTACATTGAAAAGACAAAGAAAATAGTTAATTTCAAGAATCTTTTGTATTCAGCACTCATTTCTTAGACAGCTGCAGATGTGAATGCTTGAAATTTGGTGAATGTTGATATTTGCTTGTAAATGTGGACAACCCCAAATAAATTCTGTGAATGTCTAAAATCTTAAAGAGATTGCTATAGTATTGAAACTTGATAATTCACCATTTAAATGTGTCTGTCAACATTCATTTTTGTATGGCTGGAAAGTGGGAAAAGAACATTTTCAACCCATCACAATATTTCAAAATCTTATTGCCAGTATTGTCAGCATTCACTGGACTACATCTGCTTCCTCTATGGCCTTGTGTATGTGTGAAATAACCACACAGCAGCTTAATGTCTGGGTAGGGCAAGAGCCTGTAAAGAAAATGCAGCATATTTCCCCAAAGCATCCTGCACTTGAGAGCCCCATTTTTTTGTGTGTGTGTGAAGAAGAGTTGGATTTATACCCTGCCCTTCACTCGGAATCTCAAGAGTGGCTTGTGATCTTCCCTCCCTCTCCCCACAACAGACACCCACTGTGAGGCAGCTGAGAGAGTTCTGAGGGAACTGCTCTTGAGAGAACATCTCTAAGAGAACTGTAATTGACCCAAGGTCAACCAGATGGCTGCATGTGCAGAAGTGGAGAATCAAACCTGGTTCTCCAGAGTCTGCTGCTGATAACCACTACACCAAACTGGTGTGAGATTTGCCCATGGAACTCCCAACCCCCAATTGCTGGGAGCACCTTTTTGCTGTCTGCAGGTAGAGAAGGGGGCCAGCTGTGACCTGGATTTTTTGTTATTGGAGGCTGAGGTTTAGTGGAGGTAGTTGTGTGGAAATGAGTTCTGTGGAGCCTTTTGTTCTAAAGCACCTCAAGGGTGTGTAAAAATAAAAACTGGTGGCACCTTAAAAATCAACAGAATTGAGGACTGGAGCCCACTTAAGATGCAACAAGAGGGTCCTCGCTATAGTTTTTAAGTAGGCGGGGTTTTTTTGGGGGGGGCGGGCAGTGATACCTGAGCATGCTTTAGAGTGGAGAGCATCCACCGAGGACCTCAAACCCTATAAACGCCCCCTCTTCAGCCCCATAATGGAGCTTTTAAAATGCTTTGCAATAAAGAAAACGGAGCTACTGGCAGCGGCTGGGGAGACCTAATCCTGCCGCAGTTCGTTTGCACTAAGCGCCTGGGGGGGGGCTCGCTGCCGGCAGCGCAGTTACTCCGGCCTACCCATGCCAGGGAAGCGACAGAGCCGGGCGCCTTGATAAGAATCGCTTCCCAAGCACGTGCCTTACGTGTTCGCACACTGACGCTCTTAGCGCTCCTTTTGCCGTTCTATGTACCCGCAGGGAGTTTGGGCTAAGGCGGCCCTCGTGAAACGCGACAGATCTTTTTTGAGACTCCGCTCAGAAGGCGGGGCTGCCGCTGCGGGGTGTGTGTGTGTGTGTGAACTTTTCCCCTGGTAGTTTCCCGCGAGGCGAAACAGAGCTTGGCAGGCAGCCCTACGCTGGGTCCGTTTTCGGGGTAGCTGCTTGTGTAGGCAGGCTGGAAAGACACCCCGACCAAAATGGGCAGGTAATGACCGCATGGCTGGCAGGTGAAAGTTCGCTTGAAGTCCCCCAAAACTCAGGCTGGAAGTACCTCTCGGTAGAGCCTGCGGCTTCTAAAACAGGGTTGGGGCACTCCTCAGGAGTAAGATGCTCCCATGCAAAAGCTGTCGACAAATAACATGCAAAATTCTGCGCGGCGTGGTAAAAGGAGATAATGGGGGTTTCCTCTTTTTCCTGTAATACACCCGGAAATTTAACTAGTTGGTGTATGGCGGACAAAACGAAGGCCTTTACCCACCACAGTTCGCTATACCTGAAGCATTAAAACCACCACTAAAACCAACAGTAAAAAAAACCATAGGGTAATGCGGCCAAACAACTACTTGGGCCTTTTTAAAAAATCTGCACGTTTTAAAATGTATATTTACTAACGAATGTATATTTACTACCAGATTGCTAAAGTTGCAACATTTAAATAATTTTAAAAGTTTAAGATATATTTTAACATTTCCAAGAATATAAATCTATCTAGAAAACTTGGTTCTTAAGAAGAAAATTTGCAACAAAGTAGTCAACTGAGGGGGCAAGCCTAAACTGGTCTACGTAGAAGTAATTCCCATGTTATTCAATAGGGTTTATTCCCAGGAAACTTCTTTAGATTGCAGCCTAAATTTAGTTTTCTTTTTCTTTTTTTCTCATAGTTTCTTTTTAAAAAAGTAATTGAATTCAAGGCACATTAGATTAATTTGTTTAGAATAGGAAATGTGTTCCAGGACATGGGCTTGGATGAAATGAAGTACTGTATCTTAAGGTTTGCTTACTGTATTAATTTGTTTTTTTAGGTCACCTTGTGCAAATTTTAATTAATTTTTATTTGCATGCAATTGGAATAAAAGAAACCAAAACAATACTGCTATTGCATAATTTTAGTAGTTTAAATCTAGAATATTAATCAGAACTCAAATATTCCAGAATGATCTGCCACATTCAAACCCCAAATCAACGGATATAATGCTGGGCTGAGTACTGGTTTCAAATCTCAGTTCACCAATAAGTCCATTGAGAGTAGCCTTCACTGTCACCAGATTGCCGCCTGATTCTATGCCTCTTTGCTGGAAGAAAATTCTATTGAGTTCTATTTTCAAGTAAATGTGCAGAAGATAGTAGCCTTGGATCCCTTTGTGAAATGAGAGGAGAGATTCAGATGGCTGCAGGACACCTAATGAGCTTAAAATTCTCCAAAACTCAGGCTTGTCCAGCTGAAAGTGCCTCAGGACACAGTTTTGGACACTTATGATTGTTATTTATAAAGACTGAGAACTTGGTTCAAACAGCAGTAAGCCAAAAGTGTGCATATATAGCTCAGAAAGCACAGAAGGCTAAAACTTAATTCCCAGCACTTACTGCATATTGAGTTATTCATTCATGCTGCTGACACTTAAACTGGAGTTACATAGTTGCCAAAATCACTGGTTAGGGAGGGGAAAAAATGTTACTAAGATGTTTCCATAAAGTATTTCCTTGTGAAATTACACAGCAGAAACTCTGTGTTTTGGGTGCAGAATGTGTACTTCAGGAGAAAAGATAAAAAGAAAATTATGTAATTTTTTGAGAAGCGTATTAACAGTGCAGTCCTAAACTGATTCCTCTAAGCCCATTGCACTGTAAAAATGTTTATTATAATTAGTTGCTTTTAATCAATATCTTGCTTGTCTTTTCAAGCCTGGGATAATTCTCACTGTCACAAGATGAGAAGTTGCTCTATAGGGATCTGAAATATCTTTTGGGGGCTCTGGAGAATTTGGCATTATTTTCTCCTGGCTACCCTCCATGCTAAGGAGCTGCGGTGGCTCAAGTGGTTAAGACACTGAACTGCAGGCTGTGGAAGGTCAGTAGTTCAGCAGTTCAAGACCCGAGAGTGCCACATGATGGGGTAAGCTCCTGTCTCTAGTTCCAGCTCCTGCCGACCTAGCAGTCTGAAAGCAAGAAATTGCAAGTGGGAAGGTAACAGCGTTCTGTGCGCCTTGGTGTTTAGTCATGCCGGCCACATGACCATGGAAAAGTCTTCGGACAGCGCTGGCTCTTCGGCTTGGAAACGGAGATGAGCACTGCAACCCTAGAGTCGGATTCAACTGGCTTTCAAGCAAGGGAACCTTTACTTTACTTTACTCTCCATGCTGATAGGAACTCTTTGCTGGGAGAAAATTCTACCAAGTTTTATTTTCAAATAAGTGTGCAGCAGACAGTAGCCTTGGATCCTTTTGTGAAATGAGAGGAGAAATTCCAATGGCTGCAGGTTGTTTTTCTTTTCCTTAGGCTGTAGATTTTGCCCAGAGAAGTAGGTGCAAAGAAGATGTGGTTGTTTTCAATAGTTATACCCACCTTCCCAGCTACACAGTGGTTGTTGAGGTGACAAATATGAACAAACATTAAAAAGCAAAGAAATCCCATCAGCCAAAAATAATATACAAGCAGAATCCTAAAGAGTTAAGCAGCAAAAAAAAATGGTGACAAGGAAAAAATTAAAATATCTTTAAACCAACAGGTCTTACAATAACCAGAGGAAACAAAGGGGGAAATGAAAGATACATGAGTGCGTTGTACTTTTCACTTAGTGAACCAGGCTGTAAAAGCTCAGGCTTCGATAAATTTGTTCATCTCCTTTTTTATACACATAGTATGACAAGTGCTCTAATAATCAGCAAAAATAGTTTGTGCACTTGCCACACCTTGTGCCACCTTTCCTGAAAGGATCAGCTGGGCATTTTGGCCAGCCCGATTCCCTTCGTAGCTGGCATCTGCTGAATCTGCTTTGAGTCTTAAGGCCAGGTCACTATTTCTCATTTTGGAACTCTCATGGTACATCTTGACTGACAACGCCAGGATTTGCAGGGCTAACAGGCAATGCACTATGAGCACATACAAATGATGCATACTGGGAGCAGTGTTGCTGTTGGGGCTGTCTCTTCACTGTTTTGGGGGCTCTAGCAAGCACCTGACCTCACTGCCCGCTGGACTTGGCCCAGCCAGCAGCTCAAAGCTGGCCAGGAAGCTGAATTCAGCCTGAACCTCAGTTGTCTCTGTCATCTGCTGGCCTGCCCATTTAACCTAAGGAGCTACTTCTTCTGGTCACCACTGAGTCTAATACACATTCAGAAAGTCTGGGTATGCCCAGAGCCCGGGCACTGAGAAAGAGCAGGGCTGGTGACATCCCATGTACATCTCCCCACTTCTGATCTGGTCCAGAATTCTGATTAATAGACTGGATCTCTGTGCCAGCTTGAGGAGGAGAAACAAAGCAACTAGGTCCCCTGGGCAATCCTCTCTACCTTTTCCCCTCAACAGGAATAAACTCTGGAACATATAAAAGAAATAATAATGGGCAGCTCTCTCACCTTCTGTCTGTGTGTGTGTGTGTGTGTGTAGAGGGTGTTTCTAACACTGCTGAGTCGACATAGCCATGGCCCTTGTGCCTGAAATTATGTGGCAGGGCTTTTAGGGAAGGCTTGTCAGACTCAGGCCGAAGAAAAATTTTAAAAATTGTGTTGTGTAGAAGGGAGGATTTCACCAAATTCATCTTTTCCCTTTACATGGGTTGTCTCAGTGAGAGCCAGTTTGATGTAGTGGTTAGAAGTGCAGACTCTAATCTGGGAGAACTGGGTTTGATTTCCCACTCCTCCGCATGCAGCTGCTGGTGTGACCTTGGGTCAGACACAGGTTCTTTCAAAGCTGTTCTCTCATGGACAGTTCTTGAAGGAGCTCTCTCAGCCCCACCTACCTTACAGGGTGTCTGTTGTGGGGAGGGGAAGGGAAAGGAGATTGTAAGCCGCTCTGAGACTCCTTCAGGTAGTGCCTTCTTCACAGGCAAAGAACTGCTTTCTGGGGCCATTTCTGGTCAAGAAAATGGGAGCCCCCACATGGTTATTGTTTACCCCCCCCAATAAAAAACCCATCTTCAGAATTCCAACCACAGAACTTCCAGTTCTGCTCCATTTTGATCTTCAGGTAGGAGGTGTTGAGGAATGACCTCTCTCTGCCTGAGACCCTGGAGAGCTGGCACCAGTCAGAATAGACTTCAGTGTAATTTGGTTCAGTATAAAGCATCTTCATACATTCAAGGACTTGTCCTTTGCATCCATTTTGACTGTGGAAAATCCTATCTGAAATGTTGTTTATGTTACACAGAAGAGGCAACTCCTGGGCCAAGAAGATGAAGCGGTTCATGGCTCTGCTTAAGAGGAATGACTGTGAAGATTCTCCCCAAACCAAGCTGCTGGATGAAGCAGGAAGGCTTTGTCAGAATCTCCAGCACTCTTCCCGTAGTCTGGAGAAGCTGGTGAAGGCTATGGAGCAGGGAAGGCACTGGGGAGTCCTCCTCACCAATATCCACATTGTCCGGGCTTCTGTACTTGTTCACATTCGCAGCAGTCAGTACGATGTGGCTTGCAAACTTCTAGAGGTAGAAATACCCTCTTGATCTCTTGCAGTAATACTCTTAACATTTTTAGGCCCCATTCACACTGAGCATTTGCCCCACTAAAAGCACGGGAGCCCTACGGACTTTCCGTGCGCGATCATACAAGCACATCTGGGAGGCGTAGTGCTCCCGTGGCCAACCCATGGCTTCCTGTGAAAAACACGGAGTAAAAAACTAGTAGGTCCGAAGTACTAGTTTCCAGAAACCCTGGGCCAAAGGCTGGCGTCTGATCACGGGAGTGCCAGTATCCCGCAGCTTCCAATGCTTGCCCATGTCCCCGGGGTTTCCGGATGTTGTAAGTGTCCATGGGATGCGCACCAACGCTGAACAGCGCATGCGCACACACAAGACACCAACAGCGGCCCACCCCCCCCCATGGTGCATGTGCACTTCGCTGCTTTTTTGCTGCGCTGCAGCAGCGCGGTGTGATCGGGGCGCAGAGCTGGAGTGTGGCAACCCGGTGGCCCGTGTGATCGGGCTACCGCACCTTATTTAGCTCCGGGGCGAACTGCCACACCTCTCCCCCACGTTTTCTGGCCCGTATGACCGGGGCCTTAATAGCTCTTTCCATGTTCAAAGTGCTTTATGTACATTATCACAGAGGGATATCAATGTGAATCTGTTGGGGAGCAAAAATAAATAGCAGTTTTGTGTTGTCTTACAAGACTAAGAAAAACGCCAAATACATACCCAAGACTAGAGATTCTATGAGGGGATCTTCAGTTTGTGTTCATTTAATGGCTGGGGAGGGGAAAACCCTTAGAAAGCAGGGTTAAGGGACCATGAAATCCAGGGAGCATAGAGTGAAATATAAAATAAATGTTGTTATAGTTTTCACAGTAATCCTTCCAAAAGTTTTGAAATGTTGGCCTTTTTTGGAGAGGCTACTGTGGGATTAGGAAGATAGACAAGGCCAGAGAGAATGTTTTTATGCTTCCAGTGCTATTTCAGAGTCCAGCCCACAGCACACACTGTACCTCAGGAAGCAGGAAGCATGAGAAAAATGGGATTGGTGCTACATTTCATGAAAAATAAACTAACTACCCTCCTGTTGTCTCAGAACTGCAGAGCAATAGAGAAAGAGGAACTGGTGCGGCTTTGGAATGAGATCCACTATCACAAAGCTATGGAGAAATGGCACAAGCAGTCTTTGACACCTGTCCAGAAATTCCGGTGTAGGAAAAGGTACTTGGTGGGAGGGAAGATTAAGTGGGGCCAAAAGAAGTAACCATTGGGAGGGACCGATTGATGTGTTGTTTGCTGGTGGAAACTGAGGTTCTGTTAAGCTTGCTAACCGAGTTATTCCAGTGGTTCCTTTCTACCTTACTCTGTTGCTGGAGGATTCCAGAGCTGAGTCTAGTGGTTATTTTGCAATGCCAGAACCTGGAACTCCTTTCCTGAATTGTTGTTGAATTTTGAAGGCTGTCTTGAGAAAAGATCTACAAAAGCATTTCCAAGCACACACGGGACTGCAAAAGGTGGAGGATGTGTGTGTAAATGGCTGGAACTGCACAGAGGACATAAGGGGGTCTGCAGGCCACCAGTGTAATGCTTGTGAATGCTACAGGACCCCCTTATGGGTTTCCTAGAGTCCATTTGCTTCTTTGACAAAGCTTTGCACCCTAAAGCAAAGAGCCAGTTGTGGCTTTCCCCCACCTAATTTGAGTAGAAGATGGTTCAGAAGGAGACATCAGCATTGGATATGCAAGAACCTGTTGGGGTTAGCTGTTTAGTGGAAGCATGCTGGGCCCATAACCTGTTGGGGTTAGCTGGTATAGTTAGTCCAGTAACCACTGACTAGTTAGCAGAATGCATAAACCTTCTAGTGCAGGAGCATGTCCAACCAGGGTAACAAAGCTTAGAGTGTGACAAAGGTACACAGAGCCATGTTTTCAGTTTAACAGACTAATACTAGTCTCTTTATTCTCAAACTACAATCTGGATAGGAAAGATGACAGATAGGATAGTATTCTAAGGATGGACTCAGATGGTGAGAGGCCATCTGAGTCATGGTGCCAAGATGAGGACAGTGTGTCCTCCCTCTTGGTGCATGCAGGAGGAAGGAGAGAGAAGTTCTAAGGGAGAGAAAGAACAGAAGGAAGGAAGTTGTTCCCTGAGATCTCCATTCTGCATATCAAAGGGATAGTGACAGGAGAGTAAACACAGGAAAGAAAGGCCAGTGTGACTTTCTAGCTATCTGTCTCTCTTGCCACAAAGCCTGGAGGCTGAGGTAGGGGACAGCACCTTCACTTCCAACAGAACCACCCATTCAGAAACAGCTGCCTCCTTTGTAACAAGATGCTTGGTTTGCAACCTTCCCAACATTGTGTGTTTGACCCAGTGTCAGGGCCGGCCCCAGGTGTCTGGGTGCCCTAGGCAAGACAGCCTGGGGCGCCCACCCCACGGGGATGCCAATCTCCCGGTGGGGCCTGGAGACGGGGTGGTGGTGGAGCGCCAGCTTTCCTGAGCACGCCGCACTAGCGGCGTGCTCAGGAAAGCCAGGGAAGGAGCGCCCGTTTGAACGGGCGCCCCTTCCCTCCCAGCGCCGGCTGGAGACCGGGGGGGGAAGCCAGGGAAGGGGCGCCCGTTTGAACGGGCGCCCTTCCCTCCCAGCCCCAGCGCCAGCTGAAGACGGGGGGAGCGCCGGCTTCCCTGAGCACGCCGCAGTAGCGGCGTGCTCAGGAAAGCCAGGAAAGGGGCGCCCGTTTGAATGCCCAGTGTTCCATGCCAGCCATTTTTTGATTACCTATTTTGAGAGAGCATGCACGCTTCTCTTTGTATTAACAGAATACCTAGTATGTGTCCAGTTAACCAATTAATAGATTGCCCTGGAGAAGATATACTTCTGGAACTTAAATCACTATTGTACCATATTGGCTTGGCCCTCAGTATTTGCATGTCTTCACCTGGTCTAAACACTGCTCTTGGTGGCATAAGACTCAGGGGACTCTAGCACCAGGATCAGATGTCTTGCTTTCCATCCCAGTGTGGCACTTTGCCCATGGAAGGAGCAATACCCCTGTGGCTGGCTAGAGAGTGTTGCTGCAGCATGAGTGGTACAGAGAGTGGTACTGCAGATCAGGTTCTGCCTAGGACTACAAAGCTGCTATAGCCAGGTTGGCTTTTCAGCCTGAACAAGTCAACACAGGCACAACTTGAGCTGTTGCTGACCTTGCCTGGTATCACCATTGTCAGTTGGGCTTAGAAACAGACATCAGTCTACAGCAATACAAAATTCCTGTTTGCCACCACTACACCTCATGATATGAATGGAGGGCTCAGTTTATCAGCAGCTCATAGGTGTTTAAGTCTTGCACCTGATTGGTTGGTGCAATTTATGGACTTGGAATAGGGCTCCAGTTTTTCTGTCCCTTGTGCACAGGAATCCTCCACCAGCCTCCCTCTGTCCTGAGGGAGTAAAAAACCGGAATTACCCAAAGGAGGTACGTCAGATGCTGCAGAGGTTTGCCATGGAAATGACGGCCAAACCAAGCAGACAGCAAAGGGTAAACATGCAAATAACTCTTTGAGTGTTGTTCATGTAAACAAGGATCATCAATCTGTGGTTATTGTCGGTACCTAGTCTGTGGGAGATGTTTGTGGGTGAGGAGATGTGGCATAGTGGATGGAGGCAAAACCAAGAGCTAGATTAATTACTGTGGCTGTGAGTCAACTCTCTGGCTTACTTCAAAATCTAGGTTTGAATCAAATGTGCCCTAATGGAAGAAATGATACCTGTCATACAACTCAGCTATGAAGCCTTAGGCAACCTCCATATGCAGCCAGCTGGTTGACCTTGGGTCACTCACAGTTCTCTCAGAGCTCTCTCAGCCCCACCTACCTCACAAGGTGTCTGTTGTGGGGAGAGGAAGGGAGGGAGATTGTAAGCTGCTCTGAGGCTCCAAGTGAAGGGCGAGGTATAAATCCAATCTCTTCTTTTTTTCGGCCCAACATACCTGGAACTGGTTGGCCACTATGTGAAGGAGGATGCTGGACGAGATGGACCACTTGTCTGATCCAGCAGGGTTCTTCTTACGTTCTAATTAGGGTTGCCAATCTCCAGGTAGTGGCTGGAGATCTCCCGCTATTACAGTTGATCTCCAGATTACTGAGATCAGTTCCCCTGGAGGGAATCACTGCTTTGGGTGGCAGATTCTATGGCATTATACCCTGCTGAGGACCTTCCCCTCTCCAAACCCCGCCTTCCCCAGACTCCAACCCCCAAATCTCCAGGTATTTCCCAACCCAGAGCTGGCAGCCCTAGTTTTTATTTTTGGAGGTTGCTTTTCTTCCATACACTGCCTCATAATTCTGGAGATTCCCCACAGTCCTCTTAATGCCACTGGTTACATGGTTGGCTAGGAGGACGCAGGCATGAAAAGAAGCATTCCCAGCACTCATCCACCATTAGTGAGCTGTTTTAGACCTGCCAAAGTCTAAGGTCTTTTCACAATTTGTGCCTCATTTGGGACATGGAGTGAATAGGGAAGAAGAGTCAACTACTTGGATAAAACATTATGTTCTGTTGGGGGGGGGCAGTGTTTGTTATCTGGACATAGCCTTCATTTGCATTTCTCTCTTACCCCTTGTGGGATGAGTGATCTGATAAGCTGGCACAGGTTGTTCAAAGGCCCAAATGGTGTAGATTTGATCCATCATGGTGCTTTAGATCAACTCAGAAAGATAACTTTGTTGGCTAAGGATAACTAGTATGACGTACATTAAAAGGTCATTTATAAAGACGAAGAGCCAATCTGGATGTGATTTATGCCACGTCTTTTGTTCACCACAGGAAGGTTTGGCCCGGGCAACAAACCTGCAGCCCCAACACATCTATAACTGGTTCGCTAATTATCGCCGTCGTCAGAATGCCAGGCCCGGTCAACCAAAAGAGCCTGTCCAATTGGCAGGTGTCAAGGATACAGTTCCCCAAGAAAAACCTCAAGCAGAAAGGATGGAAGATCAGAAAGGCCCTGCACAGAACACAGGTCAGCCTTCCTTCTTTTTGTTACCAAGGTAAAGATTGTGGTTCTCACGGTAGAGAGAGGGAGCCCATTCTGGGATGGAGATGCACTTACCAAACACAAACACACTGAGGCACACCTGCCCTCATTACCCTCCTGTGCCTTGGACTGAATGTTGCATTTGGCTCCTGGTGAGTTTGTGCTTATGCTGTGATGGGGGATGGAATGTGGCTAGTTGAGAAACTTTACAAAACTCTTTTTCTTCTTTTCAGCCCTTCAGGATTCCTTGCCATCCTGTTTCCAGTCATTAGCACAAACTAGCAACTGACTCTTGTGCTAATGATCTCTAATGATGTGTTGTTGAAGGCTTTCACGGCCGGAGTTCATTAGTTGCTGTAGATTTTCCGGGTTGTGTGGCTGTGGTCCTATAATGCCAAGACCACGGCCACACAACCTGGAAAACCTACAGCAACTAATCTCTAATAATGCTTCACATAAAGCTATAATTTTCACATTACAAAATAGCGTGAAAAGAGAGCACTGTTTATCCATCTCTCATAAGCCAAATCTCTGGAACTCATCTGTCCCCTTCTGTTGCTGTCTTCCACCAGTGGGTAAAGACTTTTTTGTTTGTCTGGCACTTCCTTAATGATCTCTCTTTCCTAACCAATATTTGATTTTTTTAATGTTTTGTATGTATTTTCAGGGGGTTTTTGTAATATTTTTTATTAATTAATGATAAATGATTACAATCAGCAAAATTTCAGTAGTTTGCTGTATTTTCAGTTTTTAAAAATTGTTTTAATGATGTGGCTTTTGGGGGTTGGTTTTAATGGTTTTAAAATGTGATTTTATCATGTATGTTTTAAATTGTCAACTGCCTTGGTGGCCCATGTAAGTACAGAAAGGCAATTGGATGGATGGATGGATGGATGGATGGATGGATGGATGGATGGATGGATGGATGGATGGATGGGGAGATGAGCCTGTTACTACTGTGCTTGTACATAGTTCCCATTTGTTTCAGGGGGGCTCATGCAGAGATCTGCCTGGTGGATGGTGCTCTTTGGGTCAAATCAGCCTGTTTCTGATTCTTCTTAAAAAACTGTTACCTATGGCAGCAGATGACTTACTCTGAACAGGGATAATGCTGGTTCTAGCAGGAACACAGCCTTTCCCTCTAAATGCTTTCCACTTCAACCTGTTGGTATCATGGCAAAAGTTAAGGTTGTGGGGTAGGAGCTACTCATAGAAGGCCAGCTACTGGAGCTTTATTGAAACTCATCAGGAATGGCTTTAGAGAGAAGTAAAGTAGATTATCTGTTTGCTTCTATGTGGAGCTGGTAGACATGTAATAATTAAAAAAAACCTGGGCTGCTTATAAACATTCATTCAAGTAGTAATTGTGTTCCAGAAATGCACTTAGCAGATGCCTGTTTTACAAACCATTTCCTCTCCATTGCAAAACTCAAGGAAAATGAGTTTTGCTATTTGTAGCAATAATTAGCCATGCACAGCACTGATTGGTCACCCCTGGGACATAACAAACTATCCCCTCTGTAGTCACTTACCTGCAAGTTGTTTGCCCTGGCTTAAATGCTATTGGAAACCAGAATCATGATGCTTCTGTGCACCTCCCAGATTTCCCTTTCTTTTCTGCAGTCTTTCCCAAGCCTACTTTCATTTAGTGTTTTGGAAGAGATTGCAACAGAGCCAGGTGACAGCCATGGGGATGGGAAAGTCCAGATCTTCCAAGTACCATCCACACTGGCACTACTTTGTCTGCCCAGTCTCCTGTTGTAGCCATTTGTGCCTCTGGAGGGCTTTTTTAAAAATCAGCATTTTACAGCATCATAACAATCTGTCTGCCTGGGACAGTTTTGCAACTTTAAAAAATTGATGATGAATGTCTTTTGCTTGAATATCAGTGCAATCCTAAAGAGAGTTACTGCCTCCCAAATCCGTTGAAGTCTGTGGGCTTAGGAAGGTGTAGTTCCACTGATATTTCCCCAGAAAATGCAGCACTTCCCAGCAAATGCAGCACTTGAAGCATAGTGGGACAGGGGAAAAGATGATAAAATGTGCATCTGTCTTTTTCCACACCAAAGCCAAAGGTGGCTTTTCTTATCTGTTGTAAAGAGAAATAAATCTATGGCATTCCATTTCTAGGCACTGCCAGTTGTCATTACGTGGAAAGAGGATTCTCTCTCATGTCCCCCAAATATTACCATCATGTTTGCGTTTTTGTAATTTCTGGATGAAATTCATGGGAGTGTTTTTTGATCTGCCTTTTCTCATATTGTTTCAGATGGACTTCATGAAGGCACTGGCTTGGAGCAAATGGAGATGCCTCTGGTGACCAGTAATCCAGGCTGGGAGCAGGCAGGCAGAGACCAGCTCTGCTCCAGCAGTGGAACCTTTCTGTTGCCTGGCAGGTGATGGATAGCAGTGATTTCTTGGGATCCTTTCTGAATTGCTGCTTTTAGTACGTTGCTGTCAAAAGCCATCCATTGTACATCTCTCTCTCTCTCCCCTCCCCATGAATCAGTGATGATTCAGACATAACTTGAAGTGATTATTTTAACTGTAGTTCAGTTCAGTTGACCTTTATTGGCATAAAATACCTTAAAAAGGATTACTATAAGAAGAAATATACATTTAAAACCATGTATAGCCAGACATATAAAACATAAGGTAGCATAAAACAATTACTCATTGGAAGTTTTCCTGATTTAACTGTAGTTTATGAAACTATGATTTGGATTGCTGGTGAAAACTCAAATACTGGTTTGCCTAGTTAAATGCTGATTTGGTTTGATGGACCTTAATTAATCATAGTAGAGTGGCCTACGATACTATGATCATACAAACAGTTGTTTAATTAAGCCATAGTTGTGCATATTTTTCTGAACTGAGTTTGTGTTTACAGCTTCTTACAAAGTAGCCACTTGGAAGGATTTGGTTCAAGCTCTCAATTCATGAGCCCCATCAGAAATGGAGAATCTACAGCGTTCTATTCCCAAGCTGAGGAACAGCATGGAAGAAGCCTTAGCACTGCTACTGTGGAATCTAGATGGGAACCCAACAGCACTGCCACCAGTCTCTGTAGCTGGGAAGTCCCCAGCTACAATTCTTGTGTTTTACACCCAACACAGCAGTGGGCCGAAAGACTGTCAAGTTCTAGAATAGCATCGGAGGCCACCTGCAAGGCAGACCAGTGTACTCTCTGGAGCTTGGATGCATCTTGTGAGTCCAGTAGTTCTTGGGTCCGGTGGTAGCCTTCCTATGTAGAACAAGGTAGTGGATGGTGTGGGCAGCAGCAGAGTGCAGCTGAGAGCAGAATCCACTGCAAATCCATTCTGTCCAGGCCCCCTGAAAGGAACTGGGAGATATGCAAGCACATGACCATGGGTGGAAGAATGCTGCCATGTCAGCTATGAGACTGTGATGCCACTCATCTTCTGTTGACCAAGCTGTTACGACGGTATTTTTAATCTGGGCATTTACTCCCAATGCAGGTGTGAGATTTGCTTGCTGCAGAATGTCTCCAAGTGTGTGTACTGAGGTCAGGGCGGAGACTGTCGGGGATCAGGCAGAGAATGAAGGCCTCGTGCTTAGTGAGAGGCAGCTAGGGTCCATGGAAGCACCTATGCCACACAGGTAATCTAAAGAGCCAATGTGTGTAGGTTTCTGGAGCACAACTGTGTTTGAATCCCTGCTCTGCCATGGAAGCTCGCCAGATGACCCTGGACCCATTGCAGCCTCTCAGACTGACCTACCTCACAAGGTGGCTGTTGTGGGGATAAAGTAGAGAAGGGGAGAACAATGTGATAAGCCCAAGCCTGTTTTGGTTGTGAACGGGAAAAAGCAGGATATAATTTCTAAAAAAGATGCCCAATGAATCCTCAGCTTACCTTGACTTGTGCAGCTCAAATCCTCTTTGAATAACGTGCAGACAGTCCCCATTAGAAAGCATCCATACAGAAGTCAATGCACCAGACCTCCCTGCATGATTAACACCTTTGCTCCGGTGGTATCCACTGAGGTCATGCTTGATTATAGTGGACTCCAGGAAACCACTTCCCATAGATACATCAGAAGCCTTGCAGGGTCAAACCAAAGGTCCATGTAGTCTAGTATCCACGTTCCCTCAGTGGCCAACCAAATCTCACACAAGTCAAAGCCTCCCCTCCCCTCTTTTGGCTACTTTTTAGCAGCTGGCATTCAGAGCAGTGTTCCCTCTAAGCTGAGTTAGTGTGAGCTAGCTCACAGTTTTTTAGCCTCTCGCTCACACATTTTTGTCTTGGCTCAGGAAGGATGGCTCCAGAGCAAACTAATTTATGCAGGAGCCAAATCGCTCACTCACAACTTTAATCCTAGTAGCTCACAAAGTAGAATTTTTGCTCACAAGTTACCACAGCTTAGAGGGAACATTGATTCCGAGGTGTAGTTCCTCTGAACATGGAGATTCCATTTAACTCTCATGGCTTATTGCCATTGATGGACCTGTCCTCATTGCAACAGTGTAAAAAATGAACCACCCTCTGTGGTTTTTACCCAGACGTGGCTTATTTTTTGAGCCAGGCTGTTGTTTGTTTTTATCCAGTTCAGAATAGGCTGCTTTTTACTTTACAGGTGATATTTTCTTAAGAGAATTAGAAGTGGTATGATGAATGAATGGGTGCTCTGCATATGCATACTCAGTTTCTGTAGTGCCATTGTTATCTCTGGTCAAATGGTTTTCACGTTTTTGGAAGCAATAGGAAAAATTGCCGACCCGATTGTTTTTTTCACTAAGGCAATTCCTCAGTCTCCAACCCCAGTCATTTTTTGGGAAGCCATTTTACAATTCATGAGCATTTGTAGTGGATGAGCAAGGACTGGTGGGCTTCTTTACTGTGGGAGGGGTGGCAGTGCTCTCTTCATGGGTCGTGAGCATTGTTCTCTCTAAGCTGAATCAGTGTGAGCTAGCTCACAGATTTTTAGCCTCCGGCTCACACATTTCTGTCTTCGCTCAGGAAGGATGGCTCCAGAGCAAACTAATTTATGCAGTGGCTAAATCACTCGCTCACAACTTTAATGCCAGTAGCTCACAAAATAGAATTTTTGCTCACTAGACTCCACAGCTTAGAGGGAGCATTGGTCATGAGAGGGAGCTGTATGTCTTTTCCCCGTGACTGAGTTCATTAGCTGAAGGACTTGAATTTATTCCCAGTCCATGCAACTAAGAATGTTCTCAATTTTCTGGACCTGTGGTAGGACAGAGTGCCCTTTTCCATCCATGAGGAAGGTATCCTTGAATGGATTAGGCCTCCCATTCATTCCACAAGGTGGGACACATGCTAGTTAACTTACAAGCAGGGCTTTTCTTCTGGGGGAATGCACTGGAACAGAGTTCCAGAATCTCTTCAACAAAATTCTTTTAAAAATGTTTAAAAGCTCATGAGTTTTCCGTATGCAGACTGAAAACTTCATTTTCCTCTTGAGAGTTCCGGCATCTCTTTAAAAAGAAAAAAAAGCTCTGCTCACAAGGCTCATTGCCTCATTTTTATTCAGACCCCACTCCCTCTTTCCAGGTCAGAGGGGATGAGTTGAAGTCACCTACCTCTTCAGGTGATTCTCTAATCTTGTGGGATGCTGAGGTGCACAATTCCTTGAGCCCTCTTGGAGGTTTATACAACTACACCCAGCAAAAAAGCTACTCCAGAAAAAGCCCATAGGCTATTTATTTATTTATTCCATTTTTACCCCGCCCTCCCCGCGAACGAGCTCAGGGCGGCTTACAGTGAGGCAACCAAGTGCCAAGGACAGACAGCTTAAAAACATATAAAACCAATAAAACATTCCGAAAAGGTAACATCATAAAGTGCTCAACAGTTATTCAATCAACTCAATCCAATGGCATCAGACGGTATTAATCACAACGATGTTGGTCACAGCGGGACCCGATAGATCTCACTCGGCTGTCCCCTCCCTCCACCACATAAGATGGTAGAATTGGTGGCAGAGGGGAGCGCAGGGGCAAGAGGCATTCATTTTGATGTACTCCCCTCATTCATTTCACCCTGAGGTTCAATGATGAGCAATGCTCCCTCTAAGCTGTGGAATCTTGTGAGCAAAAATTTTACTTTGTGAGCCATCACATTAAAGTTGTGAGAGAGCGTTTTGGCGACTGCATAAATTAGTTTGCTCTGGAGCCAACATTCCTGAGCGAAGACAAAAATGTGTGAGCCAGAGGCTAAAAACTGTGAGCCTAGCTTACACTAACTCAGCTTAAAGGAACACTGGTGATGAGCACCCTCCCTACCAGTAATTAATAGGGAAACTGTCCCTCACGGTATGGAAGGAAAAAGTTAGACAGCCTCTGTTCCTTTCCCTATCTTCAAAGTAATCACCTAGGCTACTAATTAGCTTTTTAAAATTGTGTGAGATTCTAATCATGCATCATTTAGATTACATTCAGTTTGGCCCTTACTGTCACTCATGGAAACAAGGTTCCAAACTAACATTTTGTCCCGGATTTTAAAAGCACCTAGATAGTGGACAAGGTATTGCAGCAGTAGGAGAGTTTATAAATCCTTCCCCTTGTGCAATTTTACCATAGGGCCCTGGTCTTCCACCCCCCCCACCCCCCATGGCATTGTCAGTGAAGTGTATGATTTGGATTAGGAAAACGATGTGGAAGGAAAGGGTTAACAATTATCACCATCCTGTTCCAGTGCTGTGATTCTGGTCATACTGGGGACTCCCACAGCTCCCTTTAATACTTTCAGATTATACAGGAGGATTGATCAGACCTGTCATCTTGTCTAGTTTAGCCTTTAGGCACAGAATTACCTCCCTTTTAATGCATTGACACAATGCCAAAATAGATTGCTGGGCATCAGTGAAGCAGTGGGGATGCTTGCAGAATTTGAGTCAAGAAGGGAAAGCATTTGCATGTAGTCTAACTTGCAACCAACATTCCTTTCTCAGTTCCCCTCCTAGATGCTCAGTGGTTTCCATGCCTTATCCGGAGGAAAGCCATATCTGGGCTCATGAGCAGGTAAGAACCGGCTGCACAGTCATCTGCAGCATGTCTCTTCCAAATGGAGGGCAATGTGCAAATAAGAGGGAAGGGGAATTTCCACCTGGTTCCAGGTGTCTTGGTCCAGCGTAAAGAGAAGTCACATTTGATTCTGAGGATTCAAGATGAATATGTGAATACAAGAAAAATGGAATGTGGAGTTAGGCCTGCAGTCATTCCCTCTCCATGGGGAATTTGTAGTTCTCTATCAATGGAGGAAGTATCTTTAACATAATAAGCTCTCTCCTTGCTCTGCAGACACACCTTATGCAAATCTCTCACTTCCTCACCAACTTGGAGGCACACCCCCAGTCCATGCCCTTCCTGCTCCACAGCTGAACAAGCTTCTGTTAAAACATGCAGAAACACTACAAGGAGAAAGTGCACTGTAGATTTGCAACAGGAAATCTGATCACCTTTGTCAAACTACAACTCCCAGAATTCTTTGGGGGGAAACCCATGACAATATCCCAAGTTAGTTGACTTGAACAAAAGACATGCCTTTTTACCATTCTCAGGAGCAATCTGGTGGTAGAGGGGTGAGTAGGAGGGAATGATTCATCCTGTTTTAACTGTAGCTCGTTCCTCTAACAATCCGTTTATTCATGGGATAAAAACACAAGAGCCTCACAGTCACAGTGTTTTGTGCTTTCTGGGGAGGAAAAGCCACACTTCCCCGTCAGGATAGAAGCACCTGGGGCAAAAATGTATTTCCTGTAGCAGCTGAGTAAAGCAGCTGCTGCCCAAACAAGGAGGCACCCAGGAAGGGTCTGCACTGCAGCTGATGCTTACTCAGGGGGAGGCTCCAGCAATCCCTGCGGAAGCCTTGTGTCTCATCTCTGGCTGAACTCCATTGCAGGGAATGAAACAAATGCACGTGAATGAACATCCTGAGGCAGGAGTTTGAGCTCCAGCTCCTTAAAAAAAAGAACACTTTTCTATTTCCCTCCTTTTGAAAGATAGCCCAAATTCATTTTCTGACACTGGTTTTTATGGACGGTGTTGCTGCCACCATGTCAAGAATTCCCAATCCAGGGGATCCTTGGAATGAATTGCAGAGCTCAGAATTACACAACAAACCTGCCACCAGCCTGTGAGAGTATCCCTATGATCAGAAGCCAGTAGTGCTTTTGGCACCACTCTTCCCGGTGACCAAACAGCATGGCTCCTTTTCACTGTTCTTCAAAGCACAAAGGACAGACTTGTTAACTCTCTCATGCCAACAGCCAGATAGTTCCCTTTTGATCCCTTCAACCCATTTGCGGGCCTAGATCTTTAATACGAAGCCTTAACCAAAGTTTAATTCTACGTCTAATGAAAGGACAAGAAATTGACTGGAGGTCGAATTTCTTCACATTGCTACCAACCCCTTGTTTCAACATGGACAGTTCCAACATGCCTGTTACTGAACAAACACTGCATCCTGAAGATGGATGATAGATGCAGCAGCAAGTTGTTCATGTCTGCATCATAGGAAGGCAGCTCAGAATTGTCTATAAAGCATTCATGGGGTTTTTCCCTCTCCGGTCTCACCACCCATTGCAGCACCTTGGAAAGAAATTAGGCTGTACTGGTCAGATGTTGTAGCTCATAAGGGCAGTAATCCCAGTGCCTTCTTCTGATTTCCACCTGGAGGAAATTCCCAGTAGTAAACATGGCACTTTTAACAGCTGCTACCCTAGCCAAACAAGCGCAGACTCTTAAGGCCAGTTCACACATTATAAAGTCAAAATGTCTCCTATATGGACATGTTCGGGGAATTCCCTGCTGGGTACATGAGGACTGAGGTCTATGAGAAGAAGCACTGAGGGGAGCTGCTATTTGGCTGTCAGAAGAATATACATGTATACTCATGCATGTATGTCAGCTCCCCAGCTGAACAAATAGTGGCTTCCCTGGGCCATATCAGGTTGAAGGGCCCTTCTCCTCAAACTCTCTGAGCCCAATCCAAATCAGGCCTGCATGCACCTGGCAGTTGAGTTCCCAGCTGGGAAGTCTAGGCACATATCTGACTCAAAGTCCCTGTGGACATCATAACATGTGAATCAGTTCTTGAAGAGTATCAGCAGTGAGTAAATGTGGTACATCACTGCAGTCTGGAGTGTTGTTTTACTTGGTGTTTTAAATTCAGCATAATGGGAGGAAAGACGCATTTTCTCTGAATTAGCAGAAAAGAGGAGGGGCAGTACCTAAGGCCCTCTTAGCCAGTGTTCCCTCTAAGCTGTGCACGTGAGTGGCTGCTCATTAACACAGGGAGCCCCACTCAGGAGCAATCTGGATCTGAATCCTAGGATGATAACTTTTCTTAGAACCCCTCTGGAGTCTTATAGCTCCTAGCTTGCTAACACTAAACTCACTTCGACCCTCCTTTGAAAATAATGTTCCCCTCTCATCAACCAACGTACCTCTTTTCTCCTCAGGACCAACCCTCTGGCTTTCTTCTCCCCAAGGGGGGCCACTAGCATTAGCCAGGTGCTGCTGCTCTGTTGAATACCATCCCCTCAGATTCAGAACACCCAGGTGTCAAGAGACCTGTCTTAACCTGCTTATGAAGCACTTTATTCTAGGGATGGCACCAATCAGTTACACTTCCTCTTGCCCACTCATCCACAGCCCCCATTCGTCAAGGGTTTAATAGAATCAATAAATTCTTATAGCAACCGCTTAAGAAGAAATCTTGTTAAGCGTACTGATGCTACTGTTTTTTCAGGGGTGTGAGAAGGGTTTACTGATCTTCTTATTGAAAAAGCAGAGCACATGGTTTTGTGCCTCCTTTAAACAAATGTATACATATTCCAATTTGGTTTAGTCCAGGAAGGGCCATAAGGCAGATGGAAGCCACTCTTTCGCCTCAATTTTCACAGAAGTTAAAATGAATTCTCTAAATCAGCAATGCCTGTTTTTCCACTTTATATTCTGTGCTGCTGCTGCTGCTTTTAAATATTTTGTATGCAGTTTCAAAACAGCAGCCAGTCTAATTGAGAGAATCTCTGGCTTTTTAAAAAAGAAAAGTGAAAGTGATCAGAAGAAATGCCATTTTATCCCCATTCTAGATGCTGGTGGAACTTCTACTGATTTCAACCAGGAGTTGGGGCCAAGCCCTCCATGCAGGGAGCATGAAATAAGAGTTTTTGCCATTTTAAACACAGGTCAGAGGAACTGCAGGCTCAAAGCAGCCTCCCTCCCCAAATAATACATATTTAGAATTATAATGTATTTAAATTGTCAAATGTTCTATATGTCTATGATGCCATTATTTAATAATTTGCAAGTTCCATTGACACTGGAGATGTGGACTGAAAGTTAGATGAATGATTCATCATTTCTAAAGAGCAGTGTGTCCCCCACCACCACTTCCCCTCCTGTCCATGGTTTCTTTATCAAATCTGTACATTTAAATTATGGGATGTTGTGTCTCCATCTTGTAAATAACATTTTTTTCTGTCTTGTGTATTGGTGGTATTTCCAAGGCGGATTTGTTTAATTCATGTGGGGTAATAAAATAAATATTAATTGGGGGGGGGGACCACAGGAAGCCCCGCTCAGCAGCAGTCTGGAGCCGTGCGGGGTCTTGCACTGCCCCTTGCCTATTTTAAGATTACAGCAGTTAAATTCTGCTCACGATGTGAACTGCTCCGCTCAATTGGGAAAAATACTAGAGGGAACATTGCTCTTAACCGTTTTGCCATTTTTCTGGTGGTTCCTTTTCTTGTTTACTGACCCTGCTGCAGGTACACTTCCTTACACCTGTTATGCTGAATTTAACACAAAATACAAAAAAGCAGAATCTCCCCTCCAGAGGGAAAACCCACATTCTTGATCCAGCCTTTGAACTAACACGTTGTGTTTTAATTCCAGATGTGGTGGGATCCATCATACGTTGACACACTCCAGGCAGCCTGGTTGCTCTGTGAATTCTCTTGTAGCAACCGTTTGTGATTCCTCCTATATTTACTCTCGGATCCTTTGTGGCTAAAGGCTGAAGAAAATACTACAAGGGACTTGTGGCTACCACTGAGAGATGATGGGTTGCTGCTGCTGCTGGCAGCACGTCACGTGGCTTGGCCCTAAAGGAGGCTCCAAGTTAACTGGGAAGCAGCTCCTGATTACAAATATTGTTTTAATTAAAGGGTTATCTATTTCTAAAGTCACTGGGAGTTGGTTGAGGCCTACTCCCTCCCATGTCCCAACAACAGTATTTTGGAACCATGTGAGTTCCTAGTATCTTAGTGTTCACCGGAAGGGCACAAGAGCGGCATGCTCATGTTGTTCAAAGCAAGGCTTAGAGTGTTACTTCTGGTTTTGTTGCAAAACTTACTAGTGGGAATTGTGTGTTCTGTTCATGTGCAAGACTCATAAGAGGAGAGAACACCTGTGCTACTTCAGATGCCCCAGGTCTGCTTCCCTTTCCAATGTGCAACTTTTTGTTCCATGCCAGATCCCATGGACTAGATCTTAATTAAACATAACACTAGCTTGGGGGGGGGAATGGGACTTTGCACTCTCTCAGGGTATCCTTTTAAACTGGGCTGCTACCTGTGCACAGTGCTCAGTTTAAATAGGGACTGTTCATGAGCAGAACCCCCAAGGGATGCTGCTTTTGCTTCAGCCAGTGTCACATTGAAATCAACTCTTGAACAGGGGGAATCATGTGTGAGGCAGCCTGAAATCAAATGACTTCTTTTTATGCAAGAGTCCAGCACAAAAGTTCTGCTTCACTGTTTCAAAGCAAAACTCTTTGTCTCTACAATTGACTTTCTATAGTTGAAAAGTTTCAAATAAAAGTTGTACCTGTCATCCTTCTCTCTTCAGTAGAGCAAAAAACAAAACAAAAGCACAATAGATCCTTGTTTTTAGAATGGTAAAGTACCCGTGGGAGCATTTCTTTATACAACAGCCTATGAGACAAAAAGAGGGAGTCTTGGCAAGGGGCTGTGGCTTAGTGGAAGAACCTCTGTTTTGCAGGTTCAATCCCTGGCATCTCCAGTTACGGAGCAGGTAGCAGGCGATATGAAAGACCTTCACCTGAGACCCTGGAGAGCCACTTCCAGTTTTGACTAGATGATACTGACCTCGATGGACCAAGGTTTTGGTCCAGTATAAGGCAGTTTCTTATGGGTTCACGTGAGTGTGATAACACTGTTATTCACGAATGAGACAAAAAAAGGTGTGTTGTCGTTTTCAGGGAATGAAGGCAGAGACTTTGAGCAAATCGTTTTCTGGCATGTGAAAAAATTAATAATTTAGCATTCCACCTACTTTATCCATCTGTCCCTCATCTTAACTCATCTAGCTTAACTAGATGTCCCTTGCATACACATGAGATATTAGAAGCACAGAAACAGAAAGTCTGATCCCTTGAGGGAGGTGATGTTTCAAGGCAAGCCCCAGTCCTGCCTCATCACAATTGGCTAGTAAGCCTCCTCTGCCTTTAGCAACAGAGACAAATATACCCACATCTTTTCTTACTGGCTAGATCTTGGGTTGACCCACAGCAGAAGAAGAATAAGATTCTTTCTAGAGCTAAAGTCTCAACTAAGAGGCATTGCATCTATGAATTGCACAGGAATAAAAGCTATTCCCACAAGAAGTCTGCAGTCTTTAAAAAAGATGAAAATTAAGCAGGCGTAAAAAGCAGAATTCTTAAGTAATATAACTGGGGCTTGCACTGGGAGAGCTCCCTCTATCAGATTCTGGTACTTCAGAGAAAAGGCAGGAGAAGATTCACTGCTTGCTTAACATCGTGCTTACCTCTGTTCCACTAGAGATGATCGGTATAAGCTGATAACCAGAGGGTATATTACACCCACAAAAGTGCAATCCTATGCTAAGTTCCTCCAGTCCATTTATTTATTTATTTAACTTTCTTTATTCGCCCACCTTTCTCACTGAGACTCACGGCAGATTACAGGATTCTATAATACATACAGTAAACAATGCAATAAAACTGGATTACACAACTAGAGAGCGATGAAATGAAAACAGTATAATACATCCAATAAACTGAATTTCACAATGCCTAGAATTTTCACAGACAATTAAAACCTATTCCCTTTATAAAAAGTCCCTCTTAAACAGTTCTGTTTTACACAGTCTGGGAAATGATGGGAGCCTCCCTGATGGTGTAATTAAAAAGCCTGAACTGGAATAACTGCAAATTGGATATTCAGGGTCAATTCCCTGTATAAGGGTGATCAATATTCTACCACAGGTTATTAGAATAAAGTTTGAGATTCAAAAGAAGTGCATTCCATTTAACATCTACAAAAATCAAGGTGGATAGGTGTGTTTGTAGTAGTAGAAAAGAGTCCAGTAGCAACGTAAAGACTAACAAAATTCATGGTAGGGTATGAGTTTTCGTGAGTCACTACTCACTTTTTCAGATACGGCTAGAACGTGAGTCCATCTGTCCGATATATTGGAAAGTGGAGTGATTTCAGATGCCAAATTACATTAGCAGGCAAATCACAATAGCAGGTGTGATTGGATTAGGTGTGATAAGCAGAGAGGTAGCAGGCGTGGAGAAATCCGCATTGGTAATGAGACAGGAAACCTAGGTCTCGATTCAATCCAGGTGGATGCCTTGTTTGAACTTTGTTATCAGTTGCAATTCAGCAGTCTTTCTAATCTCCCTTTGAAATTCCTTTGTAAGAGAACTGCTACTGTTAGGTCAGCAACCGAATGTTCTGGAAGGTTAAAACGTTCCCCCACTGGTTTTTGAATGTTGTGGTTTCTGATGTCAGACTTATGTCCATTAATTCTTTGTCGAAGGGACTGGCCTGTTTGTCCAATGTAGAGCATGGAAGAGCTTTGCTGGCACATGATGGCACACATTACATTAGAGGATGAGCAGGAGCAGGAACCCGAGATAATATGGCTGATGTTGCTTGGTCCACTGATGGAGTTGCTAGGACCTATATGAGAGTGAAGTTGGCATCTTGGTTTGCTGCAGGCCTTGGTACCAGAGACCATGTTACTGTTAAGTAGTTTATCACTGCAGGTGAGTTGTTGTTTTAGGTTAGCAGGCTGTCTGGAAGCAAGAAAAGGTCACTATGTCACTATGCAATATCCTCATTTGTTACTGCTGTGTCTTCCTAATCTTTTCAGTAGCTTCTCTTTTCCTGTCTTGGCTCACTGCACATTGATGCCTAGCTTTACAACTCCAGCACTGAAGACTTGAGTTATGTGCCAATCCAGTATTTTTAAACAGATGGCGACCCAGCCGTTCTCTGGCTTTAACCTACGCACACACAGATTCATGTACAGTTGCTTCCCTCCCACCTCCACAACAAATCTCTCTAATATTTGGCAGAGAAATAAATCTCTCCTTATCACTGCTCTCAGTAAAGCTACTTCTTCAAAGATGGATAGCTAAAACAGAGGGTGGAACTGGGCCCCTCGGTGATGGGTAACAAATACCCCCAGACCTGTGAGAAAAATCCCACTTGGTAGAAACAAGTTCCTGCTTGCCCTGAAACATCTCTGGACCAAGGGCATCTGTGCTGTCCTTGCTCTGCCTCAGAGCATTGGGAGCACAGAGCAAGACACAGGAACAAGTCTCAGCTGGTGAGGCCAACAAGAAGCAAGAGGCATGCTACCTGCTTCCTTTCAGCCTGAGACATAAAAGGAGGGTGAATTGGGCTTCAGAGGACCCCCCCCCCAGTCCTTGCCTCTTCAAAGACCCTCTTTTAGGGGCAGACTGCCTGGCTAGAGCAATAGCTCCCTCCCCAGAGATGCATAGAGTTTACACCTTTGGTGCTTGACCTCAGATAGTAATATATTGTGCAGAAATGTGCAAAAAAAACCTGATGAGAAATACCAAATGGATGAAAGCAGGCTGACTGAGGAAGAAGGTTCCAGAATTACCAACGCTGGAACAAATCCTGGCACTTAGCTGGGGAACATGAAGCGGAGCCAGTGTGTGCCTCAGGGTGCCCGGAGAACTCTTGTTAATTGTAGACATGCAGCCTACTGTACATATTTGAAAGCTGCTTGCCACCAGACAATATCATCCACACCTCAGATTAGTTCCCCAGAGTAAAACTGATTTAAATGTAATACTTTAAATGTAATGCTGGTAAGTTTGCTGGCAAGCCTTGATAAAACTGTCCAGCCCCTTTAATAAAGGTTTAGTGGGATGTTATTTACTGATGTAACTTACCTCCACGCCATAAATAAGAGAAGTGAAGAGAAGCGCGGGGGGGGGACACACACTCCTGTGAAATGTTTTTTCCTCCCTCCAATTTAGAATGGGTTCAGGCTTGATGGGAAATTTTCAGGTTTTCCCAACATTTTACTTTTTAAAAAATGGTTTCCACAGCTCCGTAATTTCCAGAAATTTTACATCTCTAAGCCATGAAAAGCTACAACAGCGTATTTCCATACATTAAGGTTCTATTAAAGGAACAGGACATTTTTTCTAGGTGTCATACACCTTTTACCAGGACCCCCAATGTATCGTGCCCTATGAGAGCCTGCCTGCCTTTCACTGTGCCAGCTTCCAATAATTATTAGTGTTGCAACGCAATACTGAACATATTTACAAGTAAGGTACAGTTTACTCGGTGCGGTTTACTCCCAGCTTGATGTCCCAGCAAAGAAAACTAAGGCAACCCCAACCCACTTACCAAGGTGTAAGACCCACTAAAACTAAACAAGCTCCCCTGGATAAAATGCATATCACCCTCTCCCACGAACCACCCCCACTCTCCCCCTCTGCAATGCCGTTCTGCACACGCGCGCACCACCGCCCTTTGCAATGCAGCACTTCTACTACGCCTGCGCCGACTGGCACCGCCCGGATCTTCGCTACAGCGCAGGATCTATTAATAGTAGCTGACGTCACCTAGAAATAGAACGAAGGTCCGGCGGCCCTCGCGTCACTCACTGTGCCCCCTCCACTCGCTCGTTGTCCTCACAGTGCGCATGCGCGTTGTATAGTAAAAGGACACTAGCGGACGGCTAAACGCGAGTCGCTGTGATCCTACTATAGTCGCCCCCTCCTCCCTTCCCGGTCTTCTGGAGAACTTTGGCGGGAGCGGCCGCCAACGGTCGCAGGGAGCCCGCGCGCATGCTCCCACCCTTCGAAGCGCCTCCACCACTGCCCGGTCCTGGTCAGTGCTGTAAGAGGCGCGTTTGCGCATGCGAGAAGGAACAGCGGCGCGCTCTCGCTGATTCCGCTCGCGCGCTCGGTGGCCGGCCTGAGGTAGGAGGGAGCCGCCGTTGAGGCGCAGCTCCCCTTGGCCTTGTGAGGACTCGAGGGAGGGTGCCGAGAGGCTCTGTTCGTTCGCCCGCCCTGCCAGCGCCACGACGGAGGCAGCAGCCATGAGCGACCGGGAGCAACTGCTGCAGCGAGCCCGCCTGGCCGAGCAGGCGGAGAGATACGACGACATGGCCGCGGCCATGAAAGCGGTGAGTGGCTGGGGGGGAGGAGGGGGGGTCCTCGGGAAAGGCAGGGCACCCCCCACGGGCCCCGCCGTCGCAGCCTCCGCTTGGCCGCGATGGAGCCAACGCCCTGGCTCGCCTGCGCGCCCCCCTCCCAGTCTCTGAGGGGGCCGCTGAGCCTTTCCAGGTGAGGGGCTGTTCTCGTGCAAGGTCGGCGGAGTTTTCCGGGTGGTCTTTCAGCCCGGAAGGTGGATGCGGGTCCCGCTTCACAGCAGCCCTTTTCTCTTTTCCTGTCTCGGTCCTGTCGCTGATGCTGGCCGCCCCCAAGCCGTGTGTCGGCGGCAGCAGCAGCAGCAGTCGGGTGATGCCCGCCTGTGTGTTGGAGAATGAGCAGGGCGAGGCGGTGGACTCGAGTGGCATCCAGTTCGTGGGGAATGGAGGCAGACTCGCACACGGCAAACGGTTTTAAATGAATGGGGAGGACTCATATGCAGAATCAGGGTCGTACTAGACCTGGGGATGTCAATATAGAGGACAGGAAACGATCGGTACAAAGGCATTAACTCCCCCAGCAGAGTAAGCTGGTTTCTTCCAGTGTGTGGCGCCTGGGTTTGGGGGGGGGGTTGATTTGCACCAAGACATTCCAGTAGACGTGAATATGCTTGGTGATACAGCTAGCTGTTTCTATCAGGGTGGGGTCCAAATCAATAACTGTTCCTAAGCAAGGAATGGGTGTAGTGTGTTTCTCTTCATATCGCTTATGGTCTGCAGAATGCCATTCACAACTATAAGAAGAGTAAGAGTTTAAGCTCTCTTTATGAAAAACTTTAGCAGAATCACAGTATTAAAATACATACATCCATATTATATTTCTTCTGAACCTCAGGTCAGTGTTATGGGAAGGAGCCACTACACTTTGGATTTGTAACTTACGATTTCAAGTTGAGTGGCTATTATATGTATTCATAATACAGCTATAGAGTTAATATTTGAACCTTGTTAGATGAGCTGAGGCATCTAATGACCAATTTATCTTGTATTTAAAATGAAACGTCTGGTGTCTTCCTGTATTTTCCATACTGCAGTGCAAACTGGAGTAGGCCTTGCCTGTGTCAAACTTGCACTGAGTTTTGGAAGAGGTAGGAAATGGTGATAGACTTCTGTCTTCCTTACTGCTAGAAGGGAATATGTGTTCCTGCTGGTTGCCCTGCTCACCAGAGGTCTGGGGCACTTTCTCTTGGCAAGCTGGTGAGTGGGCATTTGGATGCCTGAAGGCAAATTTCAGGATTCTGGGATCTGATTTCTTAAAAACGGAATCCAGGATTCTTTCCAGCCAGAGCCAGTCACAAAATGGTATCTCCAGGCCAGAACCAGTTAAATACCTACTGCATCCCATAAGCCATAAACTGACATGACCTGCCTGTGCCACTTCAAATTCATATGTCAGTTCTACAAAACAAGATTGCCCCTATCATATTATTATTTTAAAAAGCTAGTTATGTTAATATTTGTCTGTTGTTTTCCAAACTATATTGAGATCTGTCTGTCAGAGATGTTCACAATATCCCTTGAGATAAACCCCAAAAGTCCAGTCTACAAAGCGCAAATAAGAAAGTGTAAAAGGATGATTTGACAAGAAGATAATTGCATCAGCGACATACTCCATGAGATGGTAATCAACATCTTTCTCAGTGTACATTGCTAAATTGACCACAGATTTCAATATATGCCTTTTACTTGCCACTGTTTTTACCCTACAAGTTTTTTTAAAGAAATCCTACCTCAGAGATTAAATTTGAAAAATTAAAAGATTTCATCTTGTGACTTAAAGATCACATTCTACAACTGCATTGCTTTTAATACTTTACACAGGCTCTTAATTTGTCCTTAACCCTGCTCTCTTCAGATGAGCTAAAAGCAAGTCATTATGCATGGCAGCCTTGAGCATCAGCTCTAAATGCAGAGGGGCAGGGGGGAGAAATTGAGGACCAGCAGTGAGCTGTAGCCACTGGTTCTCTTATTCATTCTGTCTGTGTTTTTATCTCTGTGATGCAATGATAAATATATCTGTAATAGGATTGCACAACGCTGTGAAGCCAGCAGTTGTTGATCTGTCAAACATGGTTATGTTCTACTTGACCCTGAAGTAAGGGGCAGTAATCTGTATAATGCAGATCTAATTGGGTGTTTCCTCATTCATTTTAATCCAGTTGAGGCCCATTTAAAGAGTACAGTTGCTGTTCTGTACAGTGTGGAACATAAAACAGCAGGGACTGAACTGCTTCCAAGTTCTGGGTGCCAGGATTACATTTTTAATTGTCAAGCTTGTGTAAGGATAAGTCAGTTCTTAGGCATATGCACCACAATTGAATGCATGAGATTTTTTCCAACTATATATATTTGTTTTGACTGTGATATTTTGATGCTGTAAAAGTATACCATATTCACTAGCTAATAGCCTTTGTGCCAGGGCAGTGACTCTTTTGCACTGCTATTTCAGCCATCTTTCTCTATTGTCCCCTAATTTTCTTAATGCAGGGTAGATAAGTTTATTTTGCTCTTAATTTAAGCATGTTTTCAGTGATATCCATAGTGAGTTGTTGCTAATCTATGTATTTCTAGCAGAAACATCTTTACAGTAGGCTACCTAGAAAGGCTATCTCGGAATCACAAAAGAGGATTTTTTTTCAAGGTGTATTTGTATAATATACAAGGCAACCAAAAGGAGGATACTGTAGCATCTCTGTGCTTACAGTAGGTCACTTGCTTTCTTCATGGTCTCAGACACAGAGGCTTGGGGCTAGCAAGGACTTTCTCTTCCCCTTTTTGTTCAAATATGTATATACCAGCTCACAGAATTCTACTTTATCCTCTTGTAAGATCTTTATGTAAGATGTGGGGTTATAGCCCTTACTTACTATGTTGCTACAATTTCTTGGTTAATCTGGGCTTTCCTGGGGGTGTGATGTGTGCACTCACAAATCTAGTAGTCAGATTTCAGAAACCAGACATTACCAGACGAGGATCTTTGTGTGTGTCTACAGAGAAAATGGTTTCAATATTCAGAGTGTGAGATATCCTAAGGGGATGACTTGAGAATGAAGCATGCAAGCCAGAGAATGTCTCCCAATATGGAGTGTAGTAATGTCCAAAGCAGCACATTGTTTTCCTGGACCCTGGGTAAGACAGTAGTGAACACTATATTGAATGCTACTGCTCTTTTGTGTAACTAAGTTATTGTATTAGACTAGTTTCACACGTTAAAATTTAGGAAATGTGATTAATGCTGATGACTTCAAGGCTTTCCCAAGTGGTTCTTTAGAACTTATTTCCTCTTTGGCTTGGCTGACCAACTGACAATAGCTGGTTTTCCTTCTTGCATTTTAAGAAGACATGGATGAAACTTGTGTGTATGAGGTTTATTTTGTGGTTTCTTGTTTGTATTTGAGAGGATCTTATTGTCCCTGAAACCAGATTGTCTCAAAGTCTTTGTGTGCATTTGCAGGTGACTGAGTTGAATGAACCCCTTTCAAATGAAGACAGAAACCTGCTTTCTGTAGCCTACAAAAATGTTGTTGGTGCCAGGAGATCTTCCTGGCGAGTCATCAGCAGCATAGAACAGAAAACCATGACTGATGGGAATGAAAAGAAGCTGGAAAAAGTTAAAGCATACAGGGAGAAGATTGAAAAAGAGCTGGAGACCGTGTGCAATGATGTTTTGGCGCTCCTAGATAAGTTCTTGATCAAGAACTGCAGTGACATTCAATATGAGAGCAAGGTCTTTTACCTGAAAATGAAAGGTGATTACTACCGCTATTTAGCAGAAGTTGCTACAGGT
Source organism: Gekko gecko (assembly GCA_029375565.1). NCBI lineage: Eukaryota > Metazoa > Chordata > Lepidosauria > Squamata > Gekkonidae > Gekko > Gekko gecko. The sequence continues at coordinate 48,606,054 of JAPDNY010000012.1, read as the reverse complement.
GAAAAGAAGAACAGTGTTGTGGAAGCATCAGAAGCTGCCTACAAAGAAGCCTTTGAGATCAGCAAAGAGCACATGCAGCCCACGCACCCAATCCGGCTGGGGCTGGCACTCAACTTCTCAGTGTTCTACTATGAAATCCAGAATGCCCCTGAGCAGGCCTGCCTTCTAGCCAAACAAGCCTTTGATGATGCCATAGCAGAGCTGGATACACTCAATGAGGATTCCTACAAGGACTCCACTCTTATCATGCAGCTACTTCGAGACAACCTCACTCTCTGGACGAGCGACCAGCAGGATGAGGAAGCAGGGGAGGGCAACAACTGAAGAGCTTTTCCCCATCACAGCTTACCATCAAACCCCCATCACCAATACTTCCTTGCCACAATCACACTATGTATCTAGTGCTAAGCATATCTGTATTGTTGGCACAGCTATGAGGTCTGCCAGATGCCGCATCAGACAGCTCTTCATGTGCATTGCTGGACTGAAAGGTGTATCAGCCCCATTTAACTATTGTGGCATATTGATTGTGTAGAAGGAAAATGAGGCATTTTAGTTTCATTTTATTCATAATATATTGGTTGACATAATGAAAAGTGAGAGGAATTGATCAGAAATCTGAACAATTCAATTTTCTGTTTGGAAGGAGCAGATTGTGTGTGTATTCAGCAGTATGCCTTGTACATTCAAAACAAATGAAGAATATGCTGATCCCGTCAGCCAGTGGAAGCTACCATAAGAAGGTGTGAACTGATTTTGTCTTCATCAGTTTTAAAGTAGTGGTGTTCTGTAATCTGTGTTTGCCTCATAATGTTCACGGACTTTGGTTTCAGGCAATGCATCTTGGGAGGTTTTGATATTTGTAACTTTTTTTGCAAGTTTGGAAAATCATGACATTTTGTTTTGGTAAATTCTTTGGCTGCTCAGTTGCCTGTGTATTCTGACAGCTCTGTGTCAATGTAAGCCCATATTAAGATGGATGATGATGAGAGACCAGAATTCTAAATTAAGTGTGTTGGAATTAAACAAAAATAAACTGCTGCTTTGGGGATATTGGCTGTAAGATGTCCTGTATTATTTACTAAAGAAAATTATGCTGGCAAGGAGTCTAATTGAGTAACTTAAATAAACTTTTAAGGAACTAGAGGCCATGCCTTATTGTTGGTTGGGTTTTCCTGACAATGTAAGACAGTGAATTTGTTGCTTTAGTAGCAACAGATGCCTGACTAAATTCTCTGCTTGCTAAAGACACAAATTTATCTTCTGTCCTGTGGGCCCATAGACCGATCACTGACCAGCCAATTCTAAACAGATTCACTTATCATTTGCTGGGTGGGTAGAACTACACTCTCTTCCTGCTATCCTGGCTGTTTTAGCCCAGACACATTTTTATTTTCTGGTGATAGTGCAACAGTTATGGGGTGGATTCTTGTAATGTTGTCTTTGTCCTGAGAGATATATGGTGATATGAAGACAGTTCCTGACAATTCTGTCATGCACATTCTCCTTCTCTTTGATCCAAAGGGGAGTCTTGCCAGACTGCCCCAAAATCTGGCAAAATGCAGCCAAGCACATTTAGTATAGTTGTAAGGACTGCGCATCTGACAGAACCAATTTCTGTCTTTTTCAGCCTGGTGTATTCAAGTGGTCTTTTTGAGGACACACATGAGCCCTTGCTGGCTGTAGCTTTATGCCATTCTTGTTTTTTTTTCCACATCGTGTCCAGAGGGCAAGCATCTGCAGAGTACCAGCCTGTGTCTCTGGGTTAGTGGGCATGCACTGATAGACTGTGTGTGGGAAGTGGTTAGAATGATCCTCCTGTACTTTAAAGTTGAAATAAAATAGTACATAATTACTGGCTGTCCATTTAGAAGTGATTTGTCTACAATAAAGTGTAGTTATAGTAATTCGAAAGCCTGTTTATAAACCCCAAACATATGGTCTTTGACTTAAAGTCACCTTGTTCTGCAGATGAGTTGCTGTAACTCATGATTTTTAGGCTGATGGATCTATGGTCAGATTAAGAAAGGATGTACCTGATTAAATTTGCTTTCTGTTTTCTGCTCTCTTAATGAACTCCCTGGGGGAAAACACCTTTTCATACAGAAGTGTAGCCTTCACCAAGGTCTGACAAACCATTAAATAATTGCTTTATTACCTAGCTAAATAGAGCAACTTCAATATTCACTCAATTTTGAGAGTAATTACAGGAGAACAGTGGTAAGTACTGACACAGTTTGTTTGGAAAATTCCTTGCCACATCAAGCAAAGAAGATCCTTGCATATGTCTAAAATCCAGTGCTGCTGGTTTAAGACAGAGAAAGATACCAATACCTTTGTGGATTCCATAGGTGACAGTGAAACCCTGGTGCATAGGCAGGGCTTTCGATCAGGATTCATGGCATCAATCCATATTCAAGAACAAAACTCCCTGTTCATTTTACTAGTTGTGAATTACACCCATGGTTAACACAACATGAAGAGATTCATGTTCTCATCATAGTCATTTATACATGCTCAAATGTTTTTCAATCCTATGGTGAGCATGTACTACACAAGCTGGAATGAAAATAACTGAAAAACCCATGCAAGTGGTCACGGTTATTTCATGGAGATATGCACTTTCACAATATGGAGGTATTCATGTAAAAGGTATCTTGGAGCACTGTGCTGGAATGTGGTTATTGCCTGGGTCATCCAATGCATGCTGATGCTGTCTTATCAGATATTCTTCAAGGTGCCTTTGCTGGTTAGTTGTCTTTGGTCTGGCAAAATGGAAATTAGAGGGGGTCAGGGGTTGAGCCAGGATAGTTCAGAGAAGAGGCTGGTAAGCCTGTATTCTGCCTACTGGTTGGATTGTGGCTTTACTGTGGTTGGCTAAGATGTTTGGGTTGATAACTAGTATTAAAAAAAACCAGGCTAGTGCCTTCTCCAACACTGCAAATCTTGTACAGTTAGGTTGCCCTAGAATGTCAGCTGTCTCTTCAATGTTCTTGCCCCTACTGCTAAATGAGACAGTTCTTCTTTTACTGAAGCATCAGATTGCTTTGCTTGAGGAGAATTTTGACCATTTCCTCAGAGAAGTTATCTGGTATTATAATTGTAAAATGTCTTACTGCTGCTTTTCTCATTTGCAAAAAGGTTGGCTACTTTCCTGTGAGATTTAACAAGTAGGGGTTGGGGGACCCACAAGGGCTTGCAGGAGGCATGTCATTTTCCTCTTCCTTGTGAAAGCACCCATAGCATCTCCCCTTTTCCTGCTTCCTTTCATTCACACCTACCAGCAAACCTACCTGTCCAGATTTTTCTCCGTCCCTGACCCAGCAACCTCTCCCTGGGAAAAGTCAGACAAGTTGTGTGGTTATACAGTGGGTAAGCAGCAAGTACTTAAGTGGAACACCTTACTTTCCCCTGTATTCCCTTCCCCATAGTATTACCTCTTGGCAGCCCCCATATCCTTAACTGCCCCCATTCTTTCTCCTCACTAACCAAACATACCTTTTAATACCTTCAGCTGAAGTTTTGTTAATTTAATTCATTTATGCCTACCTTTCTCCCCAATGGGGACCCAAAGCAGTTTGTATCATTCTTTTGTCTTCCATTTTATCCTCACACAAACCCCATGAGGTAGGTTAGGCTGAGGGTGTGTGACTGGTCCAAAGTCACAATGACCATCAATGACAGTGGGAATTTAAACTTGGGTCTTTCAGATCCTAATATGAAACTAGCCTATACACCGCACTGACTTTCATGGGGTAGCTGCTGTTGAGTAATAGCAAACAGCAAGGCCTGAGTAAGTCATGCCAGTTGTATGATATCAAGTTGCCTGTGGTTGCTTCCAGGCCTGGCCTCGATGAGTCATCCCTCAAAGAATAAACAGCCCTGGAAAGGGCTCTGCCCCCTTCCCCATGCCTTTTACTGACAGAGACCAAGGCTTGAAGGTTGGCAATGTTGTGGTTGCCTAACTACCCTCATATTGGCCACATTTCTTAAAGGTACAGGTGCTGCTGCTTCCATTTTGTGTTTTTTTAAACCCACAGTGTATTTTTAAGAGTTTTCAGATTCCTCTGCAAACCTGAGGCTTTTTACAGGTTTGTATGAAAATCTGCCTTGTGTGTTTATGGATCTAATAATTGGATTTTAAGTATCTACAGATTTGGCGATGTTGAGAATGACATATTTTGACAATGATGATCAAAGCCTGCACTATAAAGAGAGGTCAGCATTTAATTAGGAGCCTTGGCAGAAGTGTGGATATGTTGCAAAAAAGTGTTCCAAAATGCCATTGCTAAGTGTAGAAATAGAATTTGGATACTTATGTCAAAGCAAATTGTGCACCCTTGTGGAGGCATATTCTTTCTGCAACTTTTGCATGATAGTTCGCCTGCCTTATTATAGACCCTGAGCAGTTAATACATTTTGCTTTTCTCTCAAAGGTAACATTCCCCAATTCCATCTCTTCTCTGTTTCCTTTAGAGTATTTTCCCCTTGCTTTTCATGGAGTGTCACTATGGTAATGCCATGACATCACTGCACTGGGAACTGTTGTCTTGGAAACAGTGTGACGTCTTTGCACTGGAGTGTTGCTAGGGATACTAAAATGACTGGATGAGGCTTGCTGGGTGGTAGGAGAGGAAGTGGTGATACCAAACCCATGTCTGGAAATTTTCCTAGTCAACAGGGAAAGAGCAGAAATAAATCATTCAATAAAAGAGCTGCTGCAATTTTGATTTCCCAGTCAAGGCTCCATTAGCTTGAGCTTCAGTGTGCCTATCCATCAGACTGTCTGTTTCCAAGACACCAGCCATCCCAAGGGTAGGATAAGCTGCAAAGTTCAGCTTCTGTTCCAAAGGAGAGAGTATGCAGTCTGGTTCTCTTTTCTTTTTCCCGTTTCTGAAACAGGACTTGCAGTGTACTATGTTTATTTATTTAAAACATTTCCATTCCACCTTTCCACCCTAAAGGTCTCAAGGTGGCAAACATCCTGCATGAAAACATACAAATAGTCATAATACCAAAAACCAGGGAGGAGGCCAATATTGGAATTACAACAAACAGAACAAAAAGATCTTCAATATCCATTTCAATGGTGGTGAGCTTTGCCTGTCTTTGTGTCTTCACACTTTATATTTAAAGGTACCACTGGGCCTCTCAGTTAATAATAGCATGGACTGTCTCAAGCTATATAAGCTTTTGATTTTTTTTAGTGTGGGTGGCAGACAAGTGTAGATGGACTTGAGGAGTGTGCTTGCTGTCTTCTATGTACAAGCATCCTAACTCAGTTAACCTTGAAAGCAACTAAATCATTTTGTTGCAGTGCTCATTGGTTAGGAGCTTTTGTAAAAAGTGTTCTTTTTAAAGGCACCAAATAAACTTGCCAGATACCTTGAAGGAAGTTAAAGTTGAAACATTGCCCCCACATAAGGAGTGGGTCAAAATATACTGCAGTGGAGACAGGACATTGGTCAGTAGATGAGGAGAGGGAGTGAGAAACAGTCCACCCTTCTTTCCAGACGGCGGTATGACTGTCTTCACATGGGGTATTGTGTGGGGAAGGGCAGACAGATGACTTATAAAGCATGATCCATATTCCACAGCTCCCATTCATTTCAATGAGGTTTGTGCCACCAATATGCGGATAACACCCAGCTGGATCTGTTGATGGACAGATGCATGCTGCCCCAGATTTTTTGACTGAGGGGCTGAAGGCCATGGTTGGATGGTTGAAACAGAGCTGACTGAGACGGAATCCATCAACAATGGAGGTTCTGTGGCTGGGCAAGGGGGGATTCAGGGTTAGGGTGCCAACTCCCAGCTCTTGACGACATACCTCTAACTCTGGTGCCAACTGCCAGGAGCCTGGGTGTGCTTCTGAATGCCTCCTTAGCAATGGAGGCCCAGATCACAAACGTTGCCAGAATGGCATTTCTCCAGCTCCACCAAGTCGGGCAAGTGGCCCCCTTCCTGGCACACTCCGACCTTGCCTCAGTAATCCATGCAAATGTCACCTCCAGGCTAGACTACTGTAACTCATTCTACGGATGGCTACCATTGATACTGACTCAGAAACTACAATTGGTCCAGAATGCAGTGGTGTGGGTTCTCGTGGGAACCCCACTGACAGCATATATCCAATTGGTGCTCCGCCAGCTGCACTGGCTCCAAGTTGAATACCAGATCAGGATCAAGGTTCTCCTACTAACCTTTAAAGCCCTAAACAGTCTGGGACCAATATATCTATGGGACTGCCTTTCCTGGTATACCCCCCAGAAGAGCATTTCGCTCTGGGGAGAAGAACCTTCTGGTGATCCCTGGCCCAAACGACATCTGGCTGTCCTTGACCAGAAAAGGCCCTGGCACCAGCCTGGTGGAACTCTACGCCAAATGTCATCCATGATCTGCAGGACTTGGCACAATTCTGCAGGGCCTGTAAGACAGAAATGTTCCGCCAGGCTTGTGGTTGAGGACAGCAACCGTTTCCACTGTGCCTGGCCTCTCTCTGTTCTTCTCCTCTTGCCCTTACTTATGGGGTAAGGATATGAATTGGTTTTAAATGCCATCTTGTAATAGCTATTGGATTTTTTTTGCAATTTTAACTATTTATTGATTTGACTGTAAACTACTGAAATGTTGTTCACCACCCTGAGTCCTACGTGTAAGTGAGAGCGGTCTATAAATTGAATTAATGAACAAATAAAGAAGGCTTCCTTGTAGATTATGGCCCTATTTTAATTGGTGTCTGGGGAAGGAGCTATTTGCATTTTCTACTTTAGGCATCAAAATGCCATGGGCTGGAATTTTTTTAGCACATTGCCAAAGGGCTGCAGTGCTTCATATGTGTTTCAATAGTTCTTACATTATTCTTTTAAAGTTGCCTGGTATTTGTATCCTTTTATAACCAATGGGAAGCAAAGGCAGTGGTTTTCCAAAAGCCACCAAATATATGGTAGAAGTGAGGATTTAACCAGGGACTATGTATTCCTCAAGAGCTACACGGCATCAGAAAGCAGGCAAAATATTTTTAAACCCAGTACATATTCTAGCTAGTGTAGGTGTTATATTCCGGTGCAGAGACTGGAATACAATGATTTTTGGAATGCTAGATGTGACTTCCTGGCTTGGGGTTTCCTGTCTTGCTAGATCTGTTATGAATCCATCAGCACATACATTCTAGCTGCATCCCATGCTTATTAATTATAGCCAGATTTCAAATGCACAAGACACCTATTGAATATTTTCCCTTTCAACTGCATGTCTGTCAAAATGTACATATTTTAGAGATTTACATACTTCAAGAAAATAGACTTATTTTTTCTTAACTTTATTTTGGATTTCTTAGTTAAAAAAACAGCAGCAAAAAAAAAAGTCAGCAACTGAATTAATTTGAGGACTCTTCGAATGAGAAGACCTTCTGCTGTGGGAGAAAGAGAACTGCCTAAAATCTTTATAGACAATTGAAATTGTAGCCTTATTACCTATATAAAAAGTGGCCTGCACAACTCTATTGTGCCTGAACTCTAGTGTCTTTATAAAAATGTCCTACACGACTGAGCAGAAACCTGAGTAACCTCATTCTGAACCTCATCACTGCCCTGGTTCTCAAGATAAAGCACAAAAATACTCAATATCTACTTAATATCAATGGCATTCACCCTCTGAAGCATATTTGGTCGCTGGACAAAAATTAAGCAGTGAGGCAGTGGCAATCTCTTGTTTATTTACCTACTGGGTGGGGGGGGACTTATGGAAATCCTAGAAAAGGCTCAAAGAGTGGTGTCATGGTTAGAGAGTCAGTAGGATCTGGATCGCCCAAGTCTGAATCCCTGCTCTGCTATGGAAGCTTGCTGGGTTAAGCTTAGGCCAGTCACAAATTCTCATCCTAACCTATCACAGAGTTGTTGTGAGAATAAAACAGAGGACACAACAATGTAAGCTGCTTTGGGTCCCCACTGGGGAAGAAAGGTAAAGGAAAAGGTTTCCCTTGGTCAAAAGCCAATTGAATCCAACTCTAGGGGGCGGTGCTCATCTCCGTTTCCAAGCCGAAGAGCCACTGCTGTCCAAAGACTTTTCCGTGGTCATGTGGCGGGCATGATGACTAAACGCAGAGGCACACGGAACGGTGATACCTTCCCACTGAAGCGGTACCTATTTATCTACTTGCAATGTCTTGCTTTTGGACTGCTAGGTTGGCAGGAGCTGGGGTCAGAAACGGAAGCTCAGTCTGTCATGTGGCACTAGGGTCTCGAATTGCTGAGCTACCGACCTTCCGGTATGCAGCTCAGCGTCTTAACCTCTGCACTACTGCAGCCCCATATTGGGGAAGAAGGTGGAGTATAAATAAAGCAAATCAATACTTCTGAGTAATTGCCGAGCCCTACATCTTGACTTGAAGTTTTAGAGTCTTGGCCTTTTTTTCAAGATCATTGAATCAGAAGATGTGGTGTCAGACTCAAGGGACAGAGATGTTATTTTCTTCTTGGCCTGAGTTTCTGCCATTTTCTTTGCCCTGCGTGCCTTCCATGCTCCATTGTGAGGTGCTAGGCTCTTTCACTAATTTTGCCCTGCTCCAATCCCTCCAGACATCATAAATATGGTAAGGCTGCAACGAGCATGAAGGTGCTGAATTAAATGTATGAAGTGGTGCTGGGCAGAAAAGTGGAGACCAGTCTTAGTCTGATGCTGCATTGCCATGGGTGTTATCTGCTGTAACTCACTTATGTTTTGGTTGACACCTTTGGGCTCTGAATATTCTTGGCTAAATTACGTTGCAACTGCTTTCTGCACAGGCCAATGTGGGTTTCTTCTGAACATAGAGTTGGGTAAATATCAATTTGATTTTTTTTAAAGCAACTTATTTGAGGAAGCTTTGACCTGAGAGGGAGAAACATGCTGCAGTTCCCCTAGAAATCTGCTGGAGGCAGTAAATTCTAAAAAAAATACACATGTAGATGCTGCCATTCCCTGTGGCATTTTTTTAAAAACAGCAGGAAAATTGTTTGCGATTTAATTTATGTTACCCTGGCAAAATTATAGTACCTTATTTTCATGTCTGCATGTACATTCCGGGTCAACATCAACCTAGTCATATAGCATCACCTCTTTTTTTAAAAAAGATACTTTGCTTGAAACATCTATGTCTGAAGAAATGTTCATGGCAGTGTAAAAGCCTGTGTTTCCAGAGTTTGTCATATAACTTAGTTTGGGACATTCAATTAATTGTTTGGTATTCTTCATCCTAAGGCTGATTTCTGCTGGAAGAAAGGAATTTATCCAGCCATTTCTCTGGCCTGGGGAGACAACGGGTCTTTCCATAGCTTGGATCCACTGAAATGTTTCAGTGGATAGGATTTCTACAATTAGATCATCAGTTTCTCTTCTCTCCCCTTCTGCTACAGCCCCAGCTACCAGTGAGGAAGGGGGGAGACATATTCTGCTGGCAAATATACTTCAGATTGTGGAAATACTGCAGTGGATCCAAACCCATAATTTCCCCAGTGTGATGATGCTTGTGTGAGTAAACCAGCCAGATATGATATGATATCATGCCATGTTTATTAACATAACCAAATTAACATAAATCAATATAACAATAATCCAAATTCCATACAGCAGTCTCAAATAGAAGTGCCAACTTTTTTGGCTAGGCAACCTGTGCATAATATACAAAAATCAGCAGGTGAAGCATTTCTGGCCAAACGTTGTATATATGCACACATGCATGCATATGTGTGCACAGTTGTAACAGTGGTGTGAAGAAATGCCATACACCCCAGAATTTCCACTCAAAGTTCACTGTAATTTAGTCTATGCTACAAGGTTGTTGTGAGGAAGCAATGAACATCTGTCACAGGTATTTGACATTCTAGGGAAAAGCAGCTTGTGCTTGGCTCATCTTACAGGCACAGAGCAATTTGGTGACTTACACAAGCAAATGACACAACTTGAGGAGAGCAAAAAGTACAAGTTTACACAGCAGCTAGAGAGTCACACCTGGGAACACAGAGTTTAAATTACCCACAAGGGGGTGCACAAGAGGAGATTATATATTTCCTAATGATGGAAGAGGAGGTAGTTGCTCTTAGCCTGCAACTTCAAGAATTATTACCTATCCTAGTTAAACACTGTAGGGTAAGAAGACTGCGTATTTTCACTTTTTCTTTTGAATCCTTGCTCAGACTGATGCTTGAGTAACCATTTGTATTCTTATTTGTTTTCTAAATTTCCTTTCATCTTGAAGGCTGTAGTTTGAACTCTCTGATCCACATTTACTCAGAGAGAGAGAAACCCAAAAGGGAAGAGCAGGACTTAAATCCCTCAGCCCTCTAGTACTCAAGTGAAGGTGCTGGTCCCCAGGATTAAGAGAAAAGACCAGGGAAGTGCCCAAGTGAAGCCTCTGAAGGCAGCAGAAGAAAGGAGCTTGAGAACAGACCACTCAGGAGGGAATTCCTTTGATATGATCTGTGGTGGCAGCAGCTGTTCAGAAAGAAGGATATAGGGGTGCAGAGGAAGTGGGCAAGGGCTGCATGGAGATTATCAGCTGAACTGAGCAGCTCCTCTCCCCCCAGAGAAATAGGCTCTTGCAAGGCCTGTTTCTCCACAAGCAGTTGCCAAGCAGAAATAGCAAGCATGGTGTCAGGAACTACTACTGCTGGATCAAAAGGCTAAAGCCACCCATGATGGAAAGAGATGCTGCTTTGTGTCACAGATTTATAGCAAATGTGAAGAAATGCATTTTTGCTTTGGGAGTTTGAACTGAACAAAACTTTCACCCTGAGTTTTAATAGTTTTTCTCTCTGAGCAGGGAACAGGCAGGAGGGAGGAAGATGGTTCAGTTGCTTTCCAATCTCACTTCAGCCACCTTTTTAGAATGCTAATGGGTCTAGCTAGAGACAATGGGATGGTCCAGTCCCCACTTCAAGCAGGGAACAGAGATTTGGAGGAATTAAGGCTAGAGAGACTTCAAGAAGAAACTCCTGGAGATTTCAGGAAAAGTGTCATTAACATGGCCTGGCCTGGTCAGTGAGAGGGGAAAGAGAGATGCTAAAACTCTTGGGAGGAAGGAGAAAGGGCTCTTTGGTGCTGATTCCATTGAACCAGGCAGAACATTTAACTGTGGTCTGGAGGAGGCAGCCATTGCCATGTGCTGGCCTGCACACCTGAAGGAGGCTTGAAGGTAATGGTCCTCCTGTATAAATCTGTAACTTTCTAAGCAAAGGAGCCTGCCTTATATTTAACAACTGATAGGGCATGTATAGAAGGAGGGACAAAACAATTGTTTTACTCCTTTCTTTGGAATCCCTTGCTCAATTTGGTGCCATGCTAAAATTATGCTTATGAACATTTTCTTTTAAATAAATGCTTTATAACCTTTGATTTTGGTAGTGGTTCTTTGTGTCACACAGACTTCCACTGTCTTGGACACGGTGGTTGACCAGAGAGAGAGAGAGAAAAGCCCCTGCAGGTGTTGGGAGAACCTTGGAAGGCAGGGTTGAACAGGGCCTGCAAGTCAGAGCAGGACCATTCCGCCACAGCATCAAATATGCTAATCAGTTACTTTGTTTTAGTTTTATTTTTAGTATGTCCAGGTACTTTAGTATAATATTTTATGCACAGCAATAATGGTGTGGCTGTGTACTCTGAACTCATTGTATCAAACTTATCAATGCATACTCAGGATAACAGAAAATGTCCTAAGTCTAAACTTGACATGTTTCACCTCCTGTCAACGCCTGTAAACTGGAAGGCAACTCTCCCTGGAATGGGTCCACCTGATAAGGCTACTGAATTACTCTTTTGAGCTCCTTATATTATACAGAAGGCAGGAAGGTGAGGGTCTTGGGGACCTGAAGCATATAATGTTATCCAGACACAGAAAGGGGGCTTTTAAAAATTGTGCATCTCCCAGGGCAATGTTAAGTCTGGAAAGTGTTTTCAGTGCCCCAGTCCTCCAGCAGCATGGTACAAATTCAAAAATAAGAGGGTTGCTGACTTCTTAAGGGCAGGACTCTTTTGTCTTTCATAGCTGCATAAATCAGCAAGTGAAACAGTTCCGGATAGACAAGGAGAACTTAACTGGCTGATCAAGGACTCTCTGTGAAGAAAAGAGGTGGCAATCCTAATCACAGTCTGGGACTTGACTGTAGAACAGCTGCATATTTTAAAAAGGTTTTGGAGTTCTTAAACACTGATTCTCAGTGTAAGAGCACTGTGGCCGCTGGGTATTCATTTTAGTATGGGAGATGATGACTCTACAGCCAATGAGAATAAATTAGGGCTCCCAAGAGAAACTGTTGGGTTTGTGTGCATGTGTGTTGCAATTTGGGCAACTAAGGCCTAGAGGTGTTAATGAAATTGTTTAATGGCACAATTACTGGCATGGGAACAGACATCTGGGAACAGTTTTTATTTAAGCAAAGCATGTATTTAACAGTACCTAGTCATTCGGTTTAGGGAAGAGGAGATCATGGGATAAAAAACCAACAGTAATTGGATCACAGATTTGATCTTACATAATATATTCACCCTCTATCGTCAAGCTACATCATGAGATACAGGAAGCAATAGTCATGTTAAGAAAGCCATTTTGGTGTAGTGGTTAGGAGCGCAGACTCTAATCTGGGGGAAACGGGTTTGATTCCCTATGCCTCCACATGCAGGCTGTTTCAGAGCTGTTCTGTCACGAGCAGTTCTCAAAAGAGCTCTCTCAGCTGCACCTACCTCACAGGGTGTCTGTTGTGGGAAGGGATCGCAAGCTGCTCTGAGACTCCTTTGGGTAGTAAAGGGTGGGGTATAAATCCAATATCTTCTCTCTCTTCTATCTCTTATTCACAAAGTATTTATTTAATGCATCTGTTTCCCACCTTTGTCCCCAATGGGGACACAAGGCAGCTTACATCATTCTCCTCGCCTTCATTTTATCCTCACAACAACCCTGTGAGGTAGGTTAGGCTGAGTGTGTGTGACTGGCCCAAGGTCACCCAGTGCAAGCTTCCATGGCATGAGTGGGGATTTGAATCAACATCTCCTAGACACTAGTCTGAGACTCTTAACTACTACACTACACTGGCTCTCTTAGAGAAAAGGAAAATGGATTGTAAAAAAATGTGGTGACACAATTGGCTCTGGAATTTAGCTGCTCAGTGCAGTTATGCCCTTCTAAGGGTGTAGTTCTGCTGAGGACTGAACTATTGTTTTGGCACTGGAATGTACTTGTATTCATTTGGTGTGACCTGTTCTGGGAATTGCAACGTCCATTTTGGTACATCAGCTCAGACACAAGACAGTTCCTGTCTATGATTTAGATCAAAGGCTTGGTCCATGGACTTTATTAAGCCTGCTAATGACCTATTTAACATCTAGGTCTTTCTTCACTTGTGTTCCTGGAACAAGCTTCCTTGGCCTTAACAGGGGCACAGCCTCTGTATACATTATGGGTAATTATATTAGTCATATCTTAACGTTATGATGAGGCTCCTGTGCTCCATATCAAACACAATCTTTCCATTGCTTGACAGCTATCTTGGTTTCCTGTTGTTAACACTAAACATTTCCAGGTGTGCTAGTATGTCTTTGCCTTTAGGGCACAAAATTGACATCCACCCCCAAGGTAAGGTGAATGAATGATCCTCCAGCCACAAACCATTTTGGACAGGCAGAGATTGCAGTTGACCAGTCTCCCCACACAGCCAGCTTTTAGGGGTTACCATACGGCTCCAGTCTTCTTTTTCTCACCGAACAAATGAAAGATTTGAAAAAGACCTGGGCCTGAGTACAATCATTTGCTTATATATACCCCTGCCTATCCATATAGAATCAGAGAGTTGGAAGGGGTCACACAGGCCATCTAGTCTAACCCCTTGCTCAATGCAGGATCAGCCAGCCTACAGCATCCCTGACAAGTGTTTGTCCAGTGGCTGCTTAAAGAAAAAATCTCCTTTTTAAAAAAGCCACTTACAGTGCAGAGTTGATGGAAAGTGCTGTCACGTTAAAGCCAACTTATGGCTCCCCTTTAGGGTTTTCAAAGCAAGAAACAAACAGGTGGTTTCCCACGGCCTGCCTTGACTTCCTTGGTGGTCTCCCATCCCAGGACTAACTAGGGCCAAGCCTGCTTAGTTTCTAAGATCTGATAAGACTGAGCTTGCCTGAGCCATATATTAAACGACACCAGGTGTTTTGGTTGCAACTGCCCTACAATTAAAACGATCTGGTCCATTGTGGTCTTTTGAATTCTGTTATACATTTATATATTTCTAAAGAAGAAAATGGTTAAGGACAGTTTTCCAGAAGTCAGGGCAGGATAGGCCCCCACAGAGTAAATGAACAGCTGGTAGACAGGAGCCTTTGGTAAACAGTAATGATACTACCACTGTCCACATGTTGCAGTGAATACACATGCTTGCTGCATGTTACATGCAAATGAGACCAAGGATCAGTACCTAGATAAATGTGGGGTTTAAATCACATGTTCAGCTGTATGTGTGTTGAATTTAATATGAGAATTACTCAATGCACATATAAAGAAGAATCAAGTATAGCTGCCCACAGATGGACATTCGCTATAGTGTGCAAACAAAGCTAGTGTATGTGTATGTGTGTGGGTTAACCTTATTGCAATAACAGGATTCTCACAAATGCACAAAGGTGTGTCTGTTTAATTAGAAGACATGCAAACAGCGTTGATGAGATTAAGAAGGGTCGTAGGTGAACTGAAAGCTTATACTGGAGGTCCTCAGTCATGTTCAGACTATGAGCACTTTTTAAACTGTTAGAACAGGGTATGGGTGTTGTGTTGCCAGGCAACCCCTAGGAAGCTGGAGGGCAAGACTTACCTATGACTAAATGTCATTATGATGCTGTGAGGTCAGTTCTGGCTGTATAACTGGAAGTGATGTCACTGGGTCACAGGATACTAGAGGAGTACCCAAAGCTCTTTGGTTTTTACCATAGCATTTCAGGTAAATCCTAGGGCATCCTGTGACATGGTGACATCGCTTCCAATTACACAGCCAGAAGTGATATCATGGGCCATTGTTTCACCCCTTCCATTTTTCCACGGCCAATCTATCAAGCAGCAGTAGGGAACAAAGATCAATGGCAGGAGGTTGCTCACCAAAGCAGGCAAACCTGGCCAGCCTACCTGGGTGCCATCACAAAATGGCTGCTATAGAGTACTGAGGCCAGTCACGACATTCTTAGGATTTTACAAGCCAAGCATCCTCCTATGATGGAAGTAGCTGTTTCAGAATGGGGTGCTCCCTGCAAACACAAAGGTGATACCTCATGGGTTGTTTTGAAGTACCTCCTGCTCTAATTAGTTGAAGGAAAGCCAGGATTGGCCACTTTCTTTGGAGAAGGAATGCTTTGGGAAAGAAGTGTATAAGCACCAGAGTTCCCTCTAAACTGAGTTAGTGTGAGCCAGCTCACAGTTTTTTTAGCCTCCAGCTCACACATTTTTGTCTTTGCTCAGGAAGGATGGCTCCTGAGCAAACTAATTTATGCAGTAGCCAAATCGCTTGCTTGCAACTTTAATGCCAGTAGCTCACAAAGTTGAATTTTTGCTCACGAGTCTCCACAGCTTAGAGGGAGCATCGATAAGGACCAGAAAATCCACTGAAAGAGAGATCACTGGCTTACCTCATGCATTCTGAACACTGGGTGAAAGTAGGCTTACCAAATACTTACCTCGTGCTGGCGGGGGACAGATACGTCCTGGCAGGACCCGCCCTGGGGAAAGGAAAGACGCGCCACACGATGCCGTCACCAGGAAGTGATGCTAGGTGAAGCTCTGGCAATGCAGCTGGAAACTCAATGGTACCATCGAGTTTTCAGCCCCATTGCCACAGCATCGCCTGGCGTCACTTCCTGGCGACGGCATGGTGCGTTACAGGGAGGAATGGTCCGGCTGGGGATCATGTTTCCCCCGCTCCCACGCGGTAAGTACTTGGGAACTCTAGGTGAAAAAACTGTCACATTTGCATTTGATTTCTTCTTTAAGTGAGACCCTCTTGCCTTCAACCAGCCAACTGAAGTGAGTCTGTCAGACTCTGCTCTATCCATTTTTGGACTAGAGACAATTGGCCTTTGGAGTTGGAAGGCAGATTGCTGTTTAAGGTGTGGATGTCCATTTACTTGTCACTTTGGGTCAAACAGATTTGTAGGATTCTTTTTAAATGTCTTTGGTCAGGGGCGACAGTGAAACAAAAATTCATGAAGTGAACAGACTTGAAGCACCTTAAACGCTTGTAAGAACAATGCAAAACCAACAACAGTGTAATACCATATTGATTTAGTTAATAAGCTGGTAAGAGTTTTTCTGCCAGCCCAATGAAACATGTTGGGAAGTTCAAAAGCTTGCTCAGTATTATTTGACATTTTAGTTCATCCTAAGAAAAGGCATTACAATGTTGTTGTTCCCCGACCCCCACATGGACCAACATAGCTGACTGCAAAATCCGTATCTTTAAAACGGTGGCTGACTCCTGGTGCCACCAGGTCCACTGACCTGCTGTAGCTGTTGGCTGCCTGAGTCCTTCTCAATTTTTTGCATTTTTCCCAATTCATTCTAATGTAGCCTTTAGACACTTTCCCCCACTTGCTGCCTGCTGCTTTGTCACCACTGCTCTCCTTTCAAATAAAATCAGACAAGTAGATAGCCAAGGCTACAGCACATGCAGAGGAAGGTAATAGAAAATGCAATCCTAAACCAAGTTATATCCTTCTGAATCCACTGAAGTCAAAAGAATGTAACTCTGTTTAGAATTGCACTGGCAGCCTCATCTCCCAGGGGATAAACCACAGAGAGAGCTGAGGATCAAAGAGAAAAAGAAATAATTTTGGAACACCGAGTAAGGAGATGAAGCAAGATCTTTTGCTGTGATAGGGAACAGCTGGGTAGAATTTCCTGGATCTACAAGCCATCTAACTGAGATAATCTTTTGTTGTTGTTGACATTGTCTTTTAAACTGCCATAGTGGTTTTTTTTTCTTCCTAGCAGAGTCATAACCTTCTTTGACATCCTGAATTTAGCTCTGAACTGAGATCAGTGTGGATATTTACCTGCCAAAACCTCTTGGTTCATCTCTGAGCAACAGTGACCATCCTTGAGACCTAGCCAGCACACTTTGTCTCAGAGCATTCCTGAAGCAATTGGACCAGTGCGCGAGGCACAAATGTGCATCACAGGAAAACGCATGGCTGCTGTTAGCTGCTGTTGATCTTTCTCTCCTTAATCATACATATACTTTAAAAATGCTTAATACGGCATGATCATGTTGCCATTTCCTTGCTTCACTGCTGCTGCTGCTGCTGCTACTTGAAGTGGAACTGCTCATGGAAATAATAACACAACAATGATGCTTTGTGCCCCCCCAATTGAGTTACCAGAGCTACTGAGAGAGATCTGTAGCAGAAGCACTTGTGCACCTCCCTATAACATACCATTTGAACTCTGATGACTGCCAGATGGGTGTGCGACTCAGCTCCAGTGAAATGTTGTGCTTAGAGGTGATGTAAAGCAAAATGGAAGTCCGATCTGTGGTGGTGCAGCTATGATGGACAATTTTCACATGCAAAGCATCAAGGGGTGAACATGCATATGTGAACCAACCTTTTAGAAGTTATGAATGCTAAGAATAGCATTTGAATTTGCCTATGAGATACTTCGCCCCAGTGCACTTCAAAGAAGCTTCTGCAAGGGAACACCTCTCTCCCTGTTAAGTCGGGGTGGGAGGGTGCCAGTTGGATTTCCCACGTCAGGCATCAAGATGTCTCAAGCTGGGTCTGTTAGCAATTAAATATGACTCATTGTGTGTGACAGTATGTCAGGTCAGAAGATGAGCTACTCATTAACACTAGACTGAGCCAGGAGTTTTCTCATTGTTTCAGATCTGAACAGGTGCCTTTTTGGTGTGGCCTGCAGGTTAGAGTCCATCACTGAGCTATCTTGCCTAGCGATTTTCTGCTCTTTTGAGTGTTCTAAGAACATGATCCAGCTGCGTGAACACGGTATACTTCCTTCACCTCTGGACTCATTCTGGATGCTTGTAACCTGAAGCCAATTGCTGGTTTTTCCATCTTTTTTCCAAACTAATTTCCCACCACCTGTGTTTCATTTTTTTGCAGTGTTCTACCCTTCTTCCACACAGATATCCTGTTAATGGATAATTCACTGCACAAAAGGAAGGGCACCACATTAGCAGGTTTGGGAGCAAAGAGAAACCTCAACTGGTTCCTGTGGTACCTGCTGAGGAATGGTATCTAGCCCACAGCTCTTCCACTCTTGGGACTGATTTCAAAATAGCACAGGCCCATGGGCAATTTAATGTGCATGTGGTATTATGTTGTGTCCACTCTGAAAACATCTGGAAAACTGCGGCTGGAGATTAAGAATTTAAAGGGGCTCAAGAGAAGTTTCACTTCCTGTGGTGTCTGTGTACACACAACTGTGGCAAATACATGTGCATGCACACTTTTTTTTTCCGCTGTGGGCTCAGGTCACACAAGTTTTGTGAGTTTTTGAAATGCTGCAAAAACCTGCAGAATCCATTTAGTCAAAGTAGAAGTGGAGTGAGTATTCATACCTGTGGGTTCCTCTTTTGAACTATATTCAGCTCTCTGCAGGGGAAATGGAGCTATTCTCTGGTTCTAGTGTATGCTGATGTGATAGAAACTTGGATCTGGTATTGTTTCATTTTATTTCTATCAATATGAATGCAGTACAAAATGCATACAAATGCAAAGATCACCCTAAACAGTTGTGGCTGTTGCTGATAGATAGCATCCAGCTGTCCGGGAGCTTCCTCCTCTGAGTGAGCTTTCTTCAGGTACTAGAGTCTGAGTGCCATTAAGTGTGGTAGAATAGGGGGACCCAGACAGATGCAATCCACCGGGTGTCACTCAGTAAGAAGTTCTCCTGCAGAAGCTTCAGGGAAACTTACGAAAGCCGTTCAAGGGCATGGGAATGCTCTGGCCTATCTTTGGCTCATTCCAATGAGACTTACACACGAACAGTTCCTGCTGCTGGATTGTGCCCCATTTTCAAGGAGAGAAGTACCTCTTGGATTGTCTGCCTCAGGGCCAAACAAGACATCCATGTTTTGATTTGTTTTTTTGAAGAGTTGTGTCTGGGTTTCTTGGACCCAATACTGGTTGGGTGAGCAATAGCTATTAAATAGCTACTAAATAGCTGTGAGCAATAGCTACTAAACAAATAAAGGAGGACCTGTTTGGGCTTGGAACACCGCAGTGAGGGGAAGAAGGGCTCCTGCCTCCCACCCCACGCCATTTTCTGCACTGAAACAGCACTGGAAGAGGTTATTTTGTGGAGCAGCAAAAACTGGCAGATAACTCCCCCAGCACTGTTTCAGAACCCTTCTTCCCCCACAGCAGCATTCTGAGCCCAAATGGGCTCTGCTTTGATTTTTGCACTTGCCATTCCCCACAGCTGCTGTGTGGCTGCAGGGAACCCAGATTCCCTGGGCTCACTCTTAAACAAAGCAAACCTCTAGTTTGGCTCTCTGGCAGTGTGATGTCTGTGAGTGGGTCTGCTGTAGCTTTTTCCTCTCCTGCCTTGTCTGTTTGCTTTTTGTTTGTGTTTTACTGTGTCTGCAATAGCAGGATTTTTTTTGTTTTGTTTTGTTTCATTACTCCTTGAGCAGTTGTGCAAATTTGTGCCAATTAGGAATGATTTCTTCAATTTCTTTCTCAGCACAATCAGCCAAAACTTTGGTGATGTACATTGGCAAAGAAGCTAATGCTGGTGCAAGATGTGGCTTCTAGGAAATTACACGGTCCAGGAATTTTGCCAGATGGAGCCTTGAGCCGGGTTTCTTTCAGGCACCACGCTTCAAGCCCTTATTAAGCCAGGAAATGGCTGTGTTGCCAAGGAAATACGTGACCCATTAAGCGGCAGGAGCAAGAAATATTCACACTGCTTTAAGCACCTTTTCCCAAGCAATGCTGTTGCTAATGGAGAATGAAGGACGGTCTGGAGAGGGAGGGAAACAGGGAATGAAACTTCATTCACTATAAAATGAACATCCTCTTTTTTTTGTTGCCTCAAGCAGGCAGCTTCCCCGCCCCCCAGAGCAATCATGTAAATACTCCTCTTCAGGGCTCTGTGTATTCAATGCACCACAAAACAAACAAAGTACAAGATATGTAAGCAAAGTATAGAAAGGTATAACCAAAATGATTGTCGGGTTAGAACTCCTTTCTTAGGAGGCAAAGCTAAATCATTGGGGGCTTCAGAGGAACCGATCTCTTGTCATCTGGAGACCAGTTGTAATTCTGCGAGCTCACCAGCCACCACCTGGAGGCTGTATAAGAAAAAATGGCTATACAGTGGGTGTGATATACTATAGATCTGAAAAACACTGTAATTTTTAAGGAATATACACAAAATTCTATTGGAAATTGCAAAAAATCTCTTAACTGTTTTTAAAGATGCAGTACAAGTACAAATTGAATGTAAACATGTGAAGCTAAACCATCATACATGAGGTTAACCACATAGTATTAACCACGGCAACGGATGTCCCAGGTAAATCTCTGTTTCGACTCTTCGTCAGGCCATAATCATATGGTAAAGCCAGGAAAGAGTAGAGGGGACTAGTGCAGGACGTGCACAAGCACTTATCCTCTCTTCCCAGTTGCCCTCCACCATTCAAGTGTTATACCACGCTAAGGAGCTCTGCAGTTTCCCTTGACACTAAGGCCTATTCAATGTTCCAACCAGCTCCACAAAGTCAAAAGCCTGAGATTTACCTGGGACATCCATTGCCGCGGTTAATACTATGTGGTTAACCTCATGTATTATGGTTCAGCTTCACATGTTTACATTCAATGTGTACTTGTACTGCATCTTTAAAAAACAGTTAAGAGAATTTTTGTAATTTCAGATAGAATTTTGTGTACATTCCTTAAAAATTACAGGGTTTTTCAGATATAGTATACCACCTGGAGGTTGGCAACCCTAGGGGGAGTAATGACTTTCAGGGTTTAGTTCACTTCTCCCATATACTCCATTTTTATGAAACAACAGATATGCACCACTTGTTGTTCAGGGAAGGCGTGCAGCCATCAGTCGCATGCCTTACCTGAACTCCAAGCAGGGATTTCGCTGCCTGGAGATCAGGTGCAGGCAGCCCCTGCTAGAAAAACAGCATTTAAAGGGTTTTTTTTCAAGCGAGGGCCGCCCAATGCTTGAACTCCAAGAGGTGAAATTGCCGCTTGGAGTTCAGGGAAGGTGTGTGGCTGGCAGCTGCTCCTCTCCCTCCCCTCCTGCAAGATGTAAAGGGCTCCTGCTGATCAGCTAGAGGGCCCTTTTAATGTCATAGGAGGAGAGGGAGGAGGGAGAGGGGTGGCAGCTGTTGTGGAGCGTGCCTCTCATTTGAGGATGCAGAGCCCAAAATGCCTCACTGTACCTACGGGCTGCCTCCCTCTCATCATCTGCCTAAGTTGACAGAATCAGCATTGCTGTCAGGTGGCCATCTAGCCTCTGCTTAAAAACCTCCAAAGAAGGAGAGCCCACCACCTCCTGAGGAAGCCTGTTCCACTGAGGTCTAATGGTCAGGAAGTTCTTCCTAATGTTTAGCCAAAAACTCGTTTTGTTTTAATTTCAACCCGTTGGTTCTGGTCCACCTCCTGGGGCAACAGAAAACAACTCTGTACCATCCTCTATACGACAGCCCTTTAAGTACTTGAAGATGGTTATATCACCTCTCAGCCATCTCCTCTCCAGGTTAAACATACCCAGCTCCTTCAACCTTTCCTCACCGGACTTGGTCTCCAGATCCTACCCCTCATACCTTCTGCAACGCAGAACAGTATTTCCTGATAATAACCTTTTGCTCTCCTGTCCTTAAGATTATCCTTCTTATCTTAATGGTTAGGAAGCAAAGGAACATTAATTACTCCAGGGTGCACAAAGTACACTGTGCCCAGCACTTACACCAAACGCATGCTTATCGACATTGTGAACAATCAGTTCACATATAAGCACGCCTCACGTTTGCTGAAAGAGTCATGCTGCCTCACTGGTTGTGCCCATGACTTGTGTGCCTATCTCCCTTCTCAAGGAGCAGATCAGAAACGTGACTGGTTCAGATTTACCCATGGAACTAAAGTGACTACACGGAGCAGCAGGAAGGCAAGAACCCAGGAGGCTTGTGCTCAGGTTGGCCGGGAAACAGCAAAAGGGCCGTCTCCTAGGATCAAGGTTTTGTTTGGCCAACCCAGAGGTCTCTTCCCAGCTGCTTGTTGGAGAGTCTGTGTCAGTGCCAGACCTGAAGAGGGCTCTGCCTCTTCAACATTATAGCCACAAGAGAGGTCCCAACACAACCCATTTTCTTAGTCATGCTGCATTCTAGTTCAACTGCAGTTAGGAAACAATAAGGTTTAAACACTGTGTTTTTAAACATTCGTCTGTCTGTGATCTGCACAACAGCAGGCAATCAGTTGTCAGCCTTAACTGCTGCTCAGATGACTCTTACAAGAAAATACACAGAAGTCTAAACAGAGCCTCTATAGAGTGGTTTTCATATTCCACAATAGAGGTCTAATTGGCCCCTTGGAGACTGTGAGCTGGGCAATGAGGGCTGAACTTCAGCATTAAAGTCCTGTGGGCTGGAATTGGCTCTCTTCCTAGGAATGCCGTCTCCATGTCACCATGTTATACAGCCGCAATCAAAGGCACGTGTAAGCAATTAACACAACTGCAGCTGATCAATACAGAAAGAAATCTGCTAGTAAAAGTATCATGTCATTAGGAATTAATCCAAGCCAAGGGCAACTTTCAATTGTCCACGCAGTGATTGAACCTCTGATATGGGTTAGCAGCCAGCTGTTGCGTGGCTTGATAGTCTCAGGCACGGAGCTGCTAGTGCAATCTCAACCTCTCTCTCTCTCTCTCTCTCTCTCTCTCTCTCTCTCTCTCTCTCTCTCTCTCTCTCTCTCTCTCTCTCTCTCTCTCTCTCTCTCTTGTATTTTTAATGAGTGGGTGTGTTTCTGTGACTGTGTGTGTACCTGGAAGTCATAGCAACCTCTGATGACTGACCCCTACTGGGGGCCTGGAGGATATTCAGAGAAGTGGCTGAATAAAGCCTGCCCTTGTCCTCCCAACTACTGGTGTTTCAAGGAGGTCTCCCATCCAGGGCCAGCCCCAGCTTATTTTGCACCCTAGGCAAAGATCCCTTCTGGAGCCCCCCTGTGTGCCCACCAATTTTCAAAAATAAAAGCAAAAACAGAAGTGGGGGAAATGCTGGGGAGGGAAGGCAGGCAAGGAGGCAGGCGGCACTGGCCCTCCGCAGCCCCGAATGCCCCCCGGGACAAGTTCTAAGAGGGGGTGGGGCTAAGCCCAGCCACCCACCACACGCAGGAGGAGGAGAGGCGGCCTGGCAGTCTCCCCGCGCAGCCCACGGCTTCTCGCCCACCAGGCACAGCCATCTCAGGGTGGGTGTCCCACCCAGGCAAGGGAGGTCCACGGCCCGGCCAGGGCTTCGCCCCCAAGACTCACCTGACCCTGAGGTCGCCCTCCAAGTTGCCCCCCCATGCCAGCCTGGCCTGTTCTTGTGGCGTTCCCGGCCTGTGGCGCAGGAAGGGGCAGCCCTCGAGGACGCGGAGCCCGTGGGGGGGCAGCCCGGCAGAGCGAGGGTGCAGGGTGTGGGGTGGGGGAGGGGCCTCCCATGACTTAGGGAGCCACGGCCGTGGCTGGTTGCCAGGGCAACAGCAGAGCCAAACCTGAGGCAGTCGTGGAAGGCTCTCAGTGCGAGATGCAGGCAGGTACGTGCGCACCCCACAGCCCGACCTGGAGTGCCTCCCGCACAGCCCTGATGGCCCAGGAAGGAACGCCACCCCCCCACCTGCCTGTCTCGGTGGCACCCAGCCAGGCTGGTGCTCCCCCCCGCTCTAGCTCTTGGTGATTCCCTCCCACCCCAGCCAGGCACTCAGTGGGAGGGGGCGGCCCTGACCACGTGCTGGACTCCCCTATCCTGCCGCTTGGGCTGCCTGTCCCCGGCTAGGTCAGGGAGATGCAGGGCTTTTGGCGAGGGTGCGGAAGCAGTTTGGTGCCCTAAGGGCCGGCCTGCCCTAGGCTGGCCGGCCCTGCTCCCATCCAAGTACTTGCCAGAGTCGACCGTGCTTAGCTTCCGAGATCTGATGAGACTGGGCTTGCCTGGGGCCTGGGGCAGAGTCAGGTCAGTCCTTGACTGGATGTCACCAAGTCTGACAAAGAACTCTCTTCTTTGGAGGACTGCCCCCTTTCTTATTTGGGCATCCTCATTACTCATGAGTTTTGCTTACTGAGGTAGCTTACTGCAGAGGTTATGCTTACTAATGTCATCAGCAGCAGTTGAATAATTTTTTAAAAAAATACAAAACCGGTTTGTCAGCTAAAAAACAAACAAGCAAACAAGTTAATCTCAAACCCTCCTTGATACATCAGCCAGCCCATACTACTGGCTTTAGTTTGTTTGTATAATCTTGCTAATGCCAAGACACCAGGAAGGAAGTTCAAAATGTGTTTGTGCATAGAGGTCTTGGGATCAAGCCCCAGTCTCTACAGTTAAAAAGAATCTCAGGTAGCCAAGTTGAGAACCACTCCTCTGCTAAAGACCATGAAAACCTGTTCCTACCTCTCCACTTTTTTTCTGGCTGAAAAAATTCCATGATTGCCTGTGGCTTTCAAATCTAATTCTAAGCCCAAGGTCAGCAAGATAAGGCCAAAGTTTAACCTTGGGGTTCCAAGCTCTAAAGGGCTAGATGCCCCAGGGCTCAAACCAAACTGCGGGTCAGGCTGCAGTTCCACGTTCCCACCCCACCATTCCAAGGTAAGAACTGCTCACATCTTAAAGCCAGGATCCTTCTGGTCCAGGGAATCAGGTGACCCCTGTCAGACAATCTCATCAGCTCTTGTCTGCTACAAAGTTGAAAGGGATGTTCATTCTCCTTCAGTGGGGGGAAGTCATCCAGGAACTGGTTAGGTCACGCCTCTGCTCGCTCGGATAGGCTATGCAAATTTCTTTGTTGCGTGGCTCCTGTTCGGAGTGGCCTAGGCTGACCTCTCCAGTTCCTGCATAGCCCTGCGCTCGGTAGGATATCTCGAGCTCCTAATTCAAGCTAGAGCTATCACAGCCTTATACAGAAATAGAGTTGAGATCTCGGAAGAGCAATACTTCTAGGAGTAGCTGACTTCCCAGGACAACCAGGATGGCAAAAACTGGGAAGACGAAGACACAGCCTCCCCTGCCTCCCAGTCCCTTGGAGGGCAGGGAGCAGGCGACATCTTGGGCCCCGGTGGAGCAGCAGCCCCTCTCTCACGAGGAGGTGGGAGAGGGCCTGCAAGAAGACCAGCGGCTGGAGAGTGCGCCGCTGCAACAAACGACCGACGGGAGCTCCACAGGTGCAGGGCCGGACGATCGCATGGTGCCGGCCGGCCCCTGCCCTCTTATCTCGCACGCGGTCCAAGATGGCGGCCAGGAGGTCGCTGCCGGTGCCGGAGGTCGGGGGGGGGTCTAAACCCAAGGGCTCCCTCCCTCCTCCAGGAGCAAAGAAGAGGACAGCAAAAGCAGCGGGGCAGACGGCAACGAAGAAGGAGCGGCGCGGGAAACTCAAAGGGCCGGCGTGCCCGTCCGGTGAGCTCATTCCGGCGGGGGGGGGAGGTTCCAGTGGGCCCGATCCCAGTGCCGCCGCCACTCCAGGACCTACACTTGGTCCCTCAGCCAACCCACGACTGGCCTTCGGGGTGTAAGGGAACGGGGGGGGCGCTAGGACCACGCGGAAAGGAGGCAGCTCCACAGCCTTCCCAGCCCCCCCTCCTGCCCAGCTACAGCCGCGGCTACTAGGACCGCTCCTACAGGAGCCCGATTCTCGGCAAAAACCTCCCCCGCCAGACCTGACGAAGACACAGCTGCTCCCGCAGCCGCTGCCCCTCCAGCCCATCCAAGCCTTTTACCGCAGCCGGCTCCCCAGCTATTCCAGCCACAACAGCTGCAGCCGGTGCAGTCCCAGCCGCAAGCACAGCTTACAAACGGCACGGGGCCGGGCTATCTCTTCCCTCCGGGATTCCCCCGGCCTCGCCCTGGCTCTGGCCTTTCATGGGGGGGCTTGGCAGGCCGCGCAGTGGGGCCCGAATGCAGGGAGCCAGGGGGGAGCCCCGCCGCCGCCTTTCCCACCTCAGTTGGGAACTCAAGAGGCCAGGGGCAGAGAATTCACGAGGGGATCCAGGCGCAGGGGGCGCCATCACTCCTCCTCGTCCTCTTCCTCCTCAGCTTCCAGGTCCCCTGCAAAATGACCGCGGGGCACTGGAACGTTTATTGCACAGGAGGGCTCAACCGTGCCAGACGGAGAGCAAGCCCAGGACAGCCTCCCCAGATGCCCAGCTCCCAGGGCCACCTCAGGGAGGGTGCGCCTGAACAGCGTCAGTTCAGACCAGGTGGACACAGCCTCCACCATTACGTCCCTGACAAATACAGAAAGGGAGGAAGGGGAGTGGTCTGGGGACGAGACGGAGGTCAAACCTGTCTCCTCTCGTTTATTCCAGTCGGAACACTTCCAAAGACTGTTGTCAAAGGTCATCTCTACTCTCAATTACCAGATGGAAGAGCCCGAAAAGCCGAGGTCCTCAGCCTCCGCCAAACTGGACCCCAGGGGTTTTAAGAAGCCCATTAAGGTCCAGACCTTCTCCCCCTTCCCAGACTACTTTGATGATGTGATTCGGGAGGAGTGGGCCAACCCGGGGGAGGGACCTCCCTGTTGTCCGTAGCAAAGCGTTTTTACTCCCTACCCGAAAACACAATGGAAGATCTGAAGGTACCCCTGATTGACGCCCCAGTGGTAGCTTTACACTCCGGTGCAGTGCTCCCAAAGGACGGAGAGAATGCCCTAAAGGACGCCATGGACAGGAAGAATGAGACTGCCCTGAAGAAGGCTCACGAAGCCATATCTCTGGCAATCCGATCTGCAGCAACACTGTCAAACTTTACCAGGGCCACTGCTATTTGGGCTGACAATCTACTACAGAGCCCTGATGTGTACCCGCTGGTTCTAAAACAAACCCTTCTGAAGATGAAACGTGCAGCAGAGTTTGCAGCGGACGCATCCCAGGACAACATCCAATTTTGTGCCAGAGCACAGGCGGCCAACATCATCATCCGCCGAAACATCTGGCTCAAGCATTGGAAGGTGGACACCTTGTCAAAAAGCAACCTGGCTACAGAGAAGTTTTCTGGGAGGCTCCTCTTTGGAGAGTCCAACCTGGACAAGGTATTAGTGGAGACTAGAGAAAAGAAGAAGGCCATGCCTTCATCTTCTTATCGTCGCGAGAGAGACACCAAACCCAGACCCCCACAGTCCTTTCGTGGCCACTACAATGCCGGATGGGGTCGGGATACCCGAGATCATAGATTATTCAAGAGCTTCAAGTATGCCGGGCATAACGCCCCCAAGAATACAGCAGCCTACAGAGCTGGAAAAGGTGTCCCACCTAAGAAACTGGCATGACAGTCAGATCGGGGGACGGCTCCAGACCTTCGCCCACGTCTGGAGCCAGACCACAACAGACCAGTGGGTTCGGGCGATTATTTCTCACGGTTACAGGATAGAACTCATGGGTTCCCCGCCCCACAGCTTCAACCCATCTCCAGCCCCAAAACAGGGGGAAAGACGGCGGCAGCTGCAGGAGGCGATTCTGCATCTCCAGCATATAGGTGCCATAGAGGAGGTACCCATGGGGGATCGCTTCAAAGGTGTCTACTCTGTACTGTTTGTAGTCCCAAAGAAGTCCGGGGACTGGAGAGCAATCTTGAACTTGAGAGGTCTGAACCGCTGGGTGATTCAGAAGAAGTTCCGGATGGAATCTCTGCGTCGCATCTTGCAAGTGCTACAGCAGGGGGACTTCTTAACCTCCATGGACCTCAAGGAAGCATACCTACATATTCCTATTCACCCCTCCTCGCGACAGTTCCTGCGCTTCTGCTTCCGGGATCACCATTTCCAATACAAGGCCTTGCCATTTGGCCTTTCTTCGGCTCCCAGGGTATTCACCAAGGTCATGGTGACTCTGGTGGCAGCCCTGCGCCTGCAGGGGATACACATGTACCCGTATCTAGACGATGTCCTGATCCGGGCGGAGGACTACCAGACAGCAATACACAACACCCAGAAGGCGAAGGAATTCCTGTGCATGCATGGTTTCCTCATCAACGAGGAGAAGAGCCACCTGACACCGACAAGGGACTTGGTGCACCTGGGAGCACGGCTCAACACCGTTCATGCTACAGTTTCCCTCCCGGAGGAGAAACAGATCAAGATCCGGGCTTTGGTGACAGAGGTCATATCCAAGGATCAGGTGGATCTCATGCAACTAGCGGCATTGCAAGGTCTGATGATATCAACGATAGACCTGACTCCCTGGGCGCGGTTACATGCCAGGCCACTACAGTGGAGGCTGCTCCCCTTCCAGCGGGATGTAGCCAGGAAAAGGCACATTCAGATACCGATATCAGACAACTTACGACGGGACTTACAATGGTGGATACAACCCGACAATTTGGCCAGGACCGTCTCCTTTCTAAGGCCTCAGCGACTGGTGGTAACCACGGACGCAAGCAAGAGGGGCTGGGGAGCGCACTGCGATCACCTGGTCGCTCAGGGCAGGTGGTCCCCAACTCAGGCTGCCCACAGCATAAACTGGCTGGAGCTCCGAGCAGTCGCACTAGCACTGAAGGCGTTCCAGCAGTACACCCAAAATCAACATGTACTGGTACGCACGGACAACATGTCCACAAAGGCACACATCAATCGGCAGGGAGGCACCAGGTCCAGGTCCCTCTTCACGGAAGCCAAGCATCTACTTCACTGGGCAGAAAGACACACCAGGAGTCTCAAAGCGGAACACCTGAAGGGCCTAGCGAATCTGCAGGCGGATTGGTTGAGCAGAGAGGATCTGGATCCAGGAGAATGGGCACTGAACAAGGAGGTCTTCGCCCAGCTCACAGGACGTTTCAGGGTCCCTGTGATGGACCTCCTGGCGAGTTCCAGGAACAACCAAGTGACACGGTTCCTCTCCAGGTACCAAGACCCAGGCGCGGAGGGAGTCGATGCACTGTCTCACCCTTGGCCGGAGGGTCTCCTGTACGCCTTCCCTCCCACAGCCCTCATAGGGGCGACCATATCCAGAATCAGGCGCGAGAGGGCCACGGTGGTGCTCATAGCGCCACACTGGCCAAGACGGCCGTGGTTTTCGGACTTAGTCCAACTCACTTGCCAGGAGCCATGGGCACTGCCTCAGCGGCCGGACCTGTTACAGCAGGGACCAGTTCTCCATCCCGACCCTGCATGGCTTCAACTGACTGCATGGAAATTGAACGCGCGCGCCTAACAGACAAGGGCTTCCCCTGCGAAGTGATCGAGGTCATGCTGCAGGCACGGCGACCTTCCACAAGTCGCATCTATACTCACACGTGGAATACGTTCGTACAGTGGGCCACGGCACAGGGGATACAACCACACCTAGCCTCAGACAGGGAAGTCATACTCTTTCTCTCACAGGGATGGCAAAAAGGCCTTCGGCCGAATACATTGAAGAGACAGGTGGCAGCCATACAGGCATGCCTGGGACACGAGGCAAGAAGGAAGGTGGCCACAAGCCACTACATCAAGAAGTTCCTGAGGGGGACGATGCAACTCGCTCCTCCGGTACGACACAGGTTCCCCACATGGGACCTACACAGAGTGCTACGTGCCTTGACAAGACCGCCCTTTGAGCCACTCAAGACGGCCGAACTTCGTCTTATGTCTTGGAAGATCGCCTTCCTCGTTGCGGTGACTACAGCCAGGAGGGTCTCAGAACTGGCGGCACTGGCGGCAAGGAAGGAGCTTTGCATCTTCCAGAAGGAGTCGGTCTCCTTGAGAATGGACCCGTCCTTCATTCCCAAGGTGAATTCGGCATTTCACATCAACCAGCCTATTATGCTACCATCCTTTTGTCCAAGACCGGCGCATCCTAAAGAAAAAGCATGGCACAAGCTAGACGTACGTAGGGCCTTACGTATATACCTGGACAGGACGGAGGCATTTCGCAGATCCGATGCGCTGTTTGTGTCTTTCGGAGTTCCAAACCAAGGGAAAAAGGTGTCCAAGGCCACCCTGGCATACTGGATAAAACAATGTATTACTAAAGCATATGAAGTGCAGGGGTTTACACCACCAGCCCATTTGACAGCTCATTCCACAAGAGCGGCGGCAACGTCAGCGGCATTCTCTACACGAGCTACTGTTGAGGAGATTTGCAGAGCCGCTACCTGGAGGTCCTTCTCCACATTTGTGAGACACTATAGACTGGACCAAGCAGCCTCGGCTGAGGCGGCCTTCGGTAGAAGAGTGCTACAACAGGTGGTAGAAGCATAGATGCGAAGCCACTAAGACATAACATCAGTCACCCACCCATAAGACCAGCTTGGGTACAGCTAACCAGTTCCTGGATGACTTCCCCCCACTGAAGGAGAATGGTACATTGTACCTACCTGAAGGTTCCTTCTCTTCAGTGGGGGAGAAGTCATCCACATCCCACCCGTGGAGACTGAAGATCCAGTCAATAGTGCACAGCGCACCAAAGAGAAACATGGTCACAAGACACGAGGTGCAATATTACAACGATTTACAGTCAGGGCTTGAACATGACTGGAGAGGTCAGCCTAGGCCACTCCGAACAGGAGCCACGCAACAAAGAAATTTGCATAGCCTATCCGAGCGAGCAGAGGCGTGACCTAACCAGTTCCTGGATGACTTCTCCCCCACTGAAGAGAAGGAACCTTCAGGTAGGTACAATGTACCATTCCTCCATTTGGAAAACTTTTTTGAGAAAAGCCTATGGACTTCACTGACCTGCCTGCCTGCCTGCCTACCTGCCAAGCAGTGGGAACTGGTTGGCTTAGGTACCTGATAAGCTTTGCAGATTTCCACCCTAAATCACTGGGGCAGACCCAGAGTGAATAATTTTGGGGGGGGGTCCCTCCGAAGGGGATTTTTTTATTGCATTTTCTATAAACTACAAGAGGAAAAAAAGGGTAGGGAACTACAAACTATAGGGGAAAGTAAAGAAAACCCACTAAAAACCCAAGAGATGGTGGACATACATAATGCTTATAAAATCAGCTTTTTAGCCCAAACTTACAAAAAAAGTTCTTTGAAAATGTTCATCTAGTAATCTGTTTAAACTTGAACATCTACAAATTGAAGGGGCCCCCCCATATCTGCCTCCATAGAGTGAATAATTGTGCAGTGTTGTTGTTGTTCAGTCGCACAGTTGAGTCCGACTCTTTGCGATCCCATGGACCAGATTACGCCAGGCCCTCCTGTCTTCCGCTGTCCTCTGAAGTTTGCTCAATTTCATGTTTGTTGCATCAATGACACTGTCTAACCATCTCATCCTTTGCCGTCCCCTTCTTCTTTGACCTTCAATCTTTCCCAGCATCAGGGTCTTCTCCAGTGAATGCTCCCTTCTCATTTGGTGGCCAAAGTATTTGAGTTTCAGCTTCAGGATCTGGCCTTCCAGGGAACAATCAGGGTTGATTTCTTTTAGGATTGACTGATTTGATCTCCTTGCAATCCAAGGGACTCTCAAGAGTCTTCTCCAGCACCATAGTTCAAAAGAATCTATTCTTCGGCGCTCAGCCTTCCTTATAGTCCAACTCTCGCAGCCATACAATACTACGGGGAATACCATTGCTTTGACCATGCGGACTTTTGTTGGCAAGGTGATGTCTCTGCTTTTTATCATGCTGTTTAGGTTTGCCATCGCTTTCCTCCCAAGGAGCAGGCGTCTTTTAATTTCATGGCTGCAGTCACCATCTGCAGTGATCTGGGATCCCAGGAACGTGAAGTCTGTCACTACTTCTATGACTTCCCCTTCTATTTGCCAAGGAGTGATGGGGCCAGATGCCATGATCTTAGTTTTTTTGATGTTGAGCTTCAAGCCACTTTTGCGCTCTCCTCTTTGACCCTGAGCAAGAGGCTCTTTAGGTCCTCTTCACTTTCTGCCATCAGAGTGGTATCGTCTGCATATCTGAGGTTATTGATCTTTTCCCCAGCAATCTTAACTCCAGCTTGTGATTCATCCAGGCCAGCATTTTGCATGATGTACTCTGCATATAAATTAAATAAGCAAGGTGACAATATACATCCTTGTCGTACTCCTTTTCCTATGCTAAACCAATCAGTTGTTCCATATCCAGTTCTAATGGTTGCTTCTTGACCCTTATACAGGTTTCTCAGGAGACACGTGAGGTGGTCCGGTACACCCATCTCTTTAAGAACCTGCCATAATTTATTGTGATCCACACAATCAAAGGCTTTAGCATAGTCAATGAAGCAGAAGTAGATGTTTTTCTGGTACTCTCTTGCTTTCTCCATAATCCAGCGAATGTTGGCAATTTGATCTCTAGTTCCTCTACCTCTTCGAAACCCAGCTTGTACTTCTGGCAGTTCTCTATCCACGTATTGTTGGAGCCAAGCTTGTAGGATCTTGAGCATGACCTTGCTAGCGTGTGAAATGAGTGCAATTGTGCGATAGTTTGAACATTCCTTGACATTGCCCTTCTTTGGGATTGGAATGTACACTGACCTTTTCCAATCCTGTGGCCACTGTTGTGTTTTCCAAATTTGTTGGCAAATTGAGTGCAGCACTTTAACAGCATCTTCTTTTAAGACTTTGAATAACTCAGCAGTGTATAGCCTTGTAACATTGCAACTAGACAAGCTTGGTTATGGCTTCCCTAGATCAAGGACAGGAATAATTTGGTTGCCCATCAGGAACTTCAGAGAAAAGGCTGGCCGGCACTACAATTCCCACAGAATTCATTGTGATACTCATTACTGTTACATTGTCATGGCAGCAAAATGGAATGAAACCCCACAGAAGTCTGATGTCACTCAGAGCTTGTAGGGACATGACCATACAAAGACACCGTTGATTTGGCCTTGTGGAATGTACTGCTGTGGGAAGGCAGTTGCTCATCTGTTCCTGAATCTCAATACACCTTGCTGGAAATAACTTCGCAAGTTCAGTGCATGAAGAATTCTGTTTGTGACTATCAGATGACTCAGAAAGTGACTCTCTTTATTGACATCCAAATAGAATGTTATGTAACTAGTTCTAGGATTTCCAGAGTGTTGCCACTTTCTTGGAACATCAGGGCAAGCCTATAGGCAGCGCTAGAGTTCTGTCCCTGGAACTCCAGGTGTGTAATTTGGTCCTAAAAGGCAAGTATGCTGAGCATGGGTGTGGGTGAGCTTGACATAGATTGGGACAACAGCACTAGGGAAAGGAGTCCTGCATCAGCAGAGACAGGCCCGTAGCCAGGATTTTGCAATTCAGGGGGCCTTTGAATAAGTCAGGGGGCACTGATGTCACAAAATAAAAAATAAAATAAAAAGCAAATTAAAAAAAACCTCACGTTTGCAGCGTTCGCATTTTGCTTGCCTACATGGAGGAAGCAAGCCACGCTTGGGGAAGGGGCAGCGGTGGGGAGTCCTCCGGGTGGCTCAGAGAGCCAGGGGGCCTGGATGGAAATCGGGGGGCCCTTGGCAGGAAGTCAGGGGGCCAGGCCCCAAAATGCCCCGCTGTGGCTACGGGCCTGAGCAGAGAGGAAGCATAATCAAACTAGCCCACCTGCCTGCCCCATTACAGTGCACCTGCTCTAGTGGACATCCACTTTTGCTCCTGCACTGGCTTGCCCATTGAAAATAAATTCTGGGGGAGGAAGTGCATTTCCAGTGGGGAAACAACTCAGGATGAAAGAGCAAGCCTTTCCTTCCTCACTGCAGCACACCCAATTTTAACTGCCCCCCATAAAGCTGTGTTATTTATTTGGTCTTAACAAAACCACTTTGTCGAGAATCACAGCATTCTAGTGCTGGGTGTAGTTTCGCTCTCCAGTTGATGGGCTGAAACACAGAGCAACTTCAAGTGTGCTGGGAAATTCCTATTTTGCTTTCTGTGGGAAGTCATGAGCAATAGTGAGAAAGAAGCCATTGAATTAAATTAGTGGGCCTAAAAGCAAATGGGATTGTAATTCTCTTCTGAAGGGCAGTTTGAAGGGTGGCGGAGGCCAGAATTCCGGGAACACCTTCCTTAGACATGTAAATCTCTTGGAGAGGAGAGAGACACGCCTATACTTTAGGAGGAAGTACACCAAGGGTGTCAAATGATAAATTCTACACTGAAAGCCTTCTGATCTCTCTTGGCCTACCCATGACATAGATACTGCTGGAAAGGGGGGACAGGAAAGAAGCAAAAAGCGTGAAATGAGAAAATACAAATAACTAACTCTGAATCATTGTATGTCCTACTGCGTTATGCTATCATAATACAGAAAGTGTGGCAATAAAGGTAAAGGTTCCCTTGCTCGAAAGCCAGTCGAATCCGACTCTAGGGTTGCGGTGCTCATCTCCGTTTCAAAGCCGAAGACATTTCCGTTGTGTGGCAATAGCAGCATTTAATTCCTCTAGGGTAGCAAAAAACTGGGGTCAGCTCTGAGTCCAGGTCATCCAACGTTCCCCCTGGATCAGCAAAGCAGGGATGCCAACCTCCAGGTGGGACCTGGGGATCCCACAGAATTACAGCTTATCCCCAGACATCAAAGATCAGTTTCCCTGGAGAAAATGGATGCTTTGGATGGTGGGCTGGACTCCCGATTTAAAGGGCTTCAGCTGCTCGACGGGGATCACGTGGCCAATCAGCTAGAAAGCCCTTTAAATCTAGTAGGAGGGAGAGAGGGGGGTGGTTGCAGGCCACATGCTTGGCTCGTAAAAAGACCCTATAAAAGGTTTTTTTGTAAGCAGGTTGGGGCCCCCAGTGCATGGGGCTGGGGGAAATCCCAGCTGCTCCCCCCAGCTGCAGTTTGACCTATTGGGGATGTGAAGAAATGCATTTCATACTGGGAGGTACGAAATGAATGAAACCTCCACTTTGCATTTTAGAAGTTTTTTCCTCTGGGCAGAGAATAGGTAGGAGAGGAGGACATCTGTTCAATTGTTTCCCAGACATACCTCAGTTCTTTTGTTTTGTCGTTCAGTCACATAGTCGAGTCCGACTCTTCGCGATCCCATGGACCAGATTACGCCAGGCCCTCCTGTCTTCCGCTGTCCTCTGAAGTTTGCTCAATTTCATGTTTGTTGCATCGATAACACTGTCTAACCATCTCATCCTTTGCCTGCCCCCTTCTTCTTTGACCTTCAAACTTTCCCAGCCTCAGGGTCTTCTCCAGTGAGTGCTCCCTTCTCATTTGATGGCCAAAGTATTTGAGCTTCAACTTCAGGATCTGGCCTTCTAGGGAACAGTCAGGGTTGATTTCTTTTAGGATTGGCAGACTTGATCTCCTTGCAGTCCAAGAGAGTCTCAAGAGTCTTCTCCAGCCCCATAATTTGAAAGCATTTATTCTTCGGCTCTTGGCCTTCCTTATGGTCCAACTCTTGCAACCATACATTACTACTGGGAATACCATTGCTTTGACTATGTGGACTTTTGTTGGCAGGGTGATGTCTCTACTTTTTATTATGCCATCTACGTTTGCAATAGCTTTCCGTCATACAAATGTTAATAGATCTAGCAGGAGAGGTAGCAGGAGAAATGGGTGGGTCAAGCTCTCCCCCTTCTCCTAACAGGGAACAGAGATTGGAGGCTAGAATGGACCCAGGAATAATCTCCAGGAAGAAGCCCAAGAAAATGCTTCTCTGACCTGGCCTGACCTGGCCTGACCTGGTCAGGGGATGGGGAAGAGACAGGGGATTAAAAATTCCTTTCAACAAGAAGAATGTCTCTTTTCCTTGGATGCTGAGGCCATGAGCGCACACAGACCTCTCCACTGAGGAGGCAGCCGTTGATCATGTGGTTGGCCTGGACAGCTGAACAGAGCTTCAAGGTAATGAAAACTATGTAGAGATCTATAACTTCTTAAAGTTAAGGCGCCTGTCCTATTTTAACATCTGATAGAGCATGTATGGGGCTGCGGTGGCTCAGAAGTTAAGATGCTGAGCTGCAGAACGGAAGGTCTGTAGTTCGGCAGTTCAAGATCCTAGTGCTGCGTGATGGAGTGAGCTCCCTTCTCTGGCCCCAGCTCCTGCCAACCTAGCAGTTTGAAAGCAAGTAGATAAATATGTACCGCTTTGGTGGGAAGTTAACAGCATTCTGTGCTCCTTGGTGTTTATTCAGTCATGCCGGCCACATGACCATGGAGAAGATGGACAGTGCTGTCTCTTCGGCTTGGAAACGGAGATGAGCACAACCCCTAGAGTCGGATTCAACTGGCTTTCGAGCAAGGGAAACCTTTACCTTTTCGGGCATGTATAGAGAGAGGGACAGAGGATTTGAGTTTTACCTGTTGTGGAATCTCTTGCTCATTCTGGTGCTGTGCTAAAAGTATGCTTGTAAACATTTTCTTTTTAATAAATACTTTAATTTTTGATGCCGACAGGGTTCTCTGTACCACATAGACCTCCACCATCTGGGACACAATATTTTAAAAGGAGCACCATGGAAAAGACAAGTAGTCGGCAAGTGGCCTATTCCTTCAGGGGCACACAAGCCAGAGAACTGTCCCCATGGTGACCAGGTGCTGGGCAGTGGGAGACAGAGAGGCAAAGCCTCAGAACTTGGGAAGAAAGCTGGGAATCCTAACTCTCCTAGTGGGCAATTGTTTGTTTGTTTTTGCACAAAGCTCAGGTGGTGGTGGTGAGCTACCCGAGAGTGGAAGAAAAAGCTCTTCAGAGGTGAAGAAACGCCTAGGAGGGCAGGGCAGAACAAGACCTGCAGGCCAGAGCAGGTCCATTCTGCCACAGGAGAAAATACTTAGGAACCTTATATTCTCTCTATGCAGCAAGTAGATCCTCACAGCTGCAATCCAAACTGGACTTCCTGGTTTTTTTTCTGTCACAATGCAGCCAACTTATGATGACCCTGCAGGGTTTTCAAGGCAAGAGACATTCAGAGGTGGTTAGCAATTTGCTCTACATAGCCGCTCAAGTATTCCTTGGTGGTCTCCCCTCCAAACACCGACCAGGGCTGATCCTACTTAGCTGAGATCTGATGAGATCATGCTAGCCTGGGCTATCCAGGTCAGAGTGGACCTTCTTAAAGCTGTCATTTACCAATGAAAACTGCTCAGGAAGAGCCATTTATGACAATGCTTTGTCTGATTTGCCTTTACCAGCAGCAGATGGTGGTGAACCTCTGCTGAGACTTTAACACTGCAGACTGCGCATAGAATAGCTAGTGTGTTAGGCTAGGTACTTTGTCCAAAACATAAAGATTTCTATGTGCAGGGCCTTTTGTTGGACAAGGGAACATTAGTCCATGTGGTCTCCCAACTGAAAGTATGATGTGCTAAAGGTCAGGAACAGGTTTACCTCTTGATTTCCTTAAAAAAAGACCTTATAGAGCCCTGATCTGGATATCTGAGGCAAGCCCGATCTCGTCAGATCTTGGAAGCTAAGCAGGGTCAACTTTGGCAAGTCCTTGGATGGGAGACCTCCTTGAAATATCAGATGTGGGAGGCGGGGGCAGGCTTTATTCAGCCAACTCTCTGGATATCCTCCAGACCCCCAGTAGGGGTCAGTCACCAGAGGTCACCATGACTTCCAGGTGCACACACACTCACATACACATTAAAAAATACAAAAAATATCCCTCCAAAAAGAGAGAGAAGGCCTTATAGAGCAGCGGTGTTAAATGTATGGCCCAGGGGCTGGAACCAATGCTCCCTCTATGCTATGGAGTCCTGAGAGCAAAAATTCTACTTTGTGAGCTACTGGCATTAAAGTTGTGAGTGAGCGGTTTGACTACTGAATAAATTAGTTTGCTCTGGAGCCATCCTTCCTGAGCTAAGAGCCAGCCATCCTTCCTGAGCTAAGATCTAGAGGCTAAAAAAACGTAAACTAGCTCACATAACTCAGCTTAGAGGGAATACTGGCTGGAACCAATCCGTCTAGGTCTGTTATCTGGCTCACAAGCAAGGAAGAGGAGGGTGGTGGCAGTGGTGGTGGCAGCAAAAACAGCTAAAAGACCTGCATCAGGTTGGCGGCTGGAGGGTCCATTCCCCTTTTCCTCTCTCAGTTTGGCCAGGCTGCTCACGTGCAGCCACCCCCCCTCTTCTCCTCCTGTCAGAGGTGGGGGAGTGTTGCTGCCTCCCTGTCACTGTGCATGTGCACTGGGCCTCCCCTTTCACTTCAGCAGCAGAAGCCGCATCCTTCGCCACTGCCACCTTATACACTCCTTGAATGGGATGCCTTTCTTTGTCTTAACCTGGGAGCTGCCCTCTGACCCTTCCTCTCTCCTTTTGTCCTTTCACTCTTGTATCACATGGCCTTCCATGGAGACACATGTCTCTGCTGCAGGTCTCTCCCATAGATACAGTACCCTCATACTCTCATACACATGGTGCTGGACAAGATGTTCATTTGTGATAGGGAAAGTACTCTTTAGATCAGGCTTCTTTCTCTTCTTTTTGATCGCAACCTGAATGTGAACTGGATCTACTTGATTAAATGTAAGTGTTTACCTTCTTGGGAGATTTATTGATTGCATTCAGTATCACATTTCTATTACTGGGCAAAACTCAGCTATATTAACCAAATATCCCATCAGAAACTCACTAGAATCTAGAGGTCTAACTTGCTCAAAAAGTTTGGCTACTCACAAATTCCATTGAGGAAGTAGCCCCATGGCATCAAATATCCAAGGGGGGGGGCACATGCTACCATTGGTTGTTAGCTAAAGAAATGTCATCAGAGATTATGCTTGGAGTAAGCAACAGGGGAAGGCCTTCAGCTCCATGCCCTGCTTGTGGGCTTTCTGAAGGCATCTGGCTGAGCAACCAAAGCATGTCCATGAAACCAAACTGAGCAGGTAAAGCAGTGTGTGGGGGGGTGACTTACCTGCTTAATTGTCTTTATATCAGGTGGCTCCAAGTTCATGAAAAGATGATTTAGCATAGTGCTCCTTTTCCTACAAAATGGCTGCTGGTCTAGTTTTCCATTTTCTACAGATGAGTCCAGAATGGCTTCCCTCCGTGACCCTCTCCTGGAGGGTTCTGGCCATTGTTGTGTGTAGGATCAAAATAGCTGGAGAAGGCAAAAAGCAGCCTGCCCCAAACACATCTGGAGGGGAGACAGTACAGTTAGTCAACAGTAGAGTTAGTCAACACACAATACATATCCAGTAGGCCACCGTGGAGGCCAGTATGTTAGACTCCACTTTATGCTTTCTGACCAATGGTCTCTACCTGTCATCCTAAAGGTTTCATTCCAGGCCACCTGTTGGAATATATAGCAGAGTAAGGAAGGCAGTCAGACGTGCATTTGTTTAAGAAAAAGACTTTACTATATAAAGGGAGAAAATGGGTTACATTTGGAAGTAAAATAACAGACATCCTATCTAACTAGTTCTAAGGACAATGGAATCCTTGGCATTGGTGAAAGGCAGATCAAGCAAAATGGTGAGACTCAATGTCAAGGTGAAATGGAACAATGATAATTTGGAGTCGATTATCAGCTCCGATGTGAGTCAGAGGTTTGACATCGAGGAGGGGAACTGACTGCTGTCCCCGAAGGCAGTGACGTATGCTGTCAAGGGAAAATGGACTCCCAGTGTTAGGGAGACTTTGATGTTGGGTGTTGAGGAGAGGCCTTATTTCTTTACTTCTTCAAAGGTGGTTCTGGTGCCAAGCAGGTGACAGCTGGCTGTATGGTCTGTATCAAAGTCAATGGGGTTGGTGCTGATAATACCAAGGTAGTGGTCTTTTATCAGATTGCAACTGTTTTTCTGCTGGGGTGTCCAAGGCACCCAAAGTCTTCTCCCACAAGGCGGCTTTAAGCCTAGCTGCTCTACCCTCTCTCGTTTTTGGGGTGAGGCAATGGCAGGCCAGACAGAAAGTGGTGTTGTGCCCTTCGCCTAAACAAAATAGGCAGGACTTGTGGTCATTGTTCTGGGCCATTTTGGCTCCGCATTCCTCACATTTCTTAAATAAGGCCATTAGCCTGTTGGTACTCATGATGAGAAGAAACAACAACAAAGACAGAAAAGGCTTGTACACTCCTCACAGAGGCAAGGAAAGAACTGAGGGAAAAGTGCTCGCCCTGCTTCCGTCACGTGACCCTTTGGGTGGGAAAAGAGATACACTGAAGATAGGGTGGGGAGGAGCACCTGTAGGCTCTGGAAAGTTCTTTTGTAAGCTCGTTAGTTCTTCTGTGGCTGGCCTGCAACTGCACAGTCCCCATGTGTGCCTGCACCGAAGCCACAACGATGAAACAAGATTATTATCTGCTAAAGTCTGTACACAGCACATTTCAAAAACAGTCCCTGTGAGCAACTGAATATTTGGCAACTCTAGATCCAGTCGGAGCTGGGGCTTTTTTCTGGCAGCATGCCTATACTTTTAAAAGTATATAATTTTGACATGATGGAAGAAGAAACCTCACTTATCTTCTCCTTGCTTTGCCACTGTTAAAGGCACAGGAGTCTTGCGAGCATGGTGTGGTGGTTAGTACCAGATTAGGATCTGGGAGACTCCGGTTCAAATCACCAACTCTGCCATGGAAGCTTGGGGGGTGACCCTGGGCCAGTCACTCTCTCTCAGCTCTCATAGTTGCTGTGAGGAGAAAATGGAGGCGGGTGGAACAACGCTTGGGTCCCCATTGGGGAGAAGGGGGGCATAACTAACTAAATAAGGGGGGAAAGGTTGGCAATCTGGATTTCAATGGAAAGAATGTTGGATTTATGGTGTGTTCAAGGCAGCTTTGGCACAACTCTTTCTCTGAGCGTTCCATGAGGAAGAACGAAGTCATGGTTCTGAGGTATGCCTAAACAATCCGGTATTGAGCGAGCTGAAAGAGGAGGCTTCTCTTGTATAGTCGGTCCATGTTAATCATTGCTATTAAGCCAGGTACTTTTACTTCCTTGTTTATTTTCAGTTTAACTTTATTCTCTTTGACAAGGTAAGCATAATTGGCATGAATTTCCCCATGAGGCTTAGCCTTTGCTGTCAGTTAATGGTTGTACAAGAATGGGGGAAACCGGTTTTTTTAACTAAAAGCCACACTGGGATTATAGTGGAGTAGGACAGTATTATGGGACAATTGATGTTTAGGGTTCATTGTGGCAATCGGTTCCTGGCAAACAATTAACTGAATAATTGCATGAGGAGGAGGAAACAGAAATTTAAATTCTACACACACACCCATACCCAGAATTCTCTTTGCTCCTTTGATTCATGTGGTATCCCACCTGATCTGACAACTGTCCCAAGAGGCTTATAGGTCCTGATTGCAATAAGCAGCTTCTGTAGTATATGTGAGTGGTATTAAATGCTGGTTTGGGCTGTTTTCATTCTGAGCAAGTTATTTTTAGAGTAATACTTTTCTCCCAGTCGATCTTTTTGGAAGCCCTGTGTGAAACCCATTATGTCAGAATGGCAAATCAGTACCAAACCCATTCCAGTAGTGAAAAACCCATGTAGGTTTTG
The DNA here is from genome assembly GCA_029375565.1 of Gekko gecko. Lineage (NCBI taxonomy): Eukaryota > Metazoa > Chordata > Lepidosauria > Squamata > Gekkonidae > Gekko > Gekko gecko. The sequence goes on along the minus strand of JAPDNY010000012.1, from coordinate 48,564,544 downwards.
CAGTCTGAGAGGTGTGCCCTAGAATTCCTTGCAATACCCTTGCAATATGCCCACAGTATTCTGGGCATAACTTGTCAGCATTAAGATTTTCAACTCTTCAAACTCTTGGGCCTTATTAGTGATTTATTTAGAAACTGTAAATGGAATTTAAATTTAAGATTTTCATCAGAGCCACGGGGATTTGATAAGGTGCCACTAAACATTTGTTTTTCCTACAACAAATTCACATGGCTACTTTTCTGGAACTATTCATATTTCTGCAGGTCCTGTATATGTATGTATGTGCCGTCAAGTCACAACCAACTCATGGGGACCCCAGCAAGGGGCTTTCAAGGCAAGTGAGAAGCAGAGGTGGGTTGGCATTGCCTTCCTCTGCAGAGTCTTCGCCAGTGGTCGCCCACCCAAGTACAATGCTGCCTAGCTTCCAAGATGGGATCATGCTACACCATGCTGCCTCCCCTCTCCCTGTATATATTCCCCTGAATATTTATGGTGTAGCCCTCCCCCCCCCACCCCCCTTGCTAACTGTCATTCATTGGGCTACAGGGTGGCCTACCTCACACTTTTGAGAATCATAGTATTGGCTTGTTAATTTGGAGTTGATCTCACACAAAAAACTGCTCAAGATGAAACAATTGCACTGATTGGCATTTGCAGATTTGGACTTTGTGGCTCTGTAATAAGAGATTAACTCCGCTCCATATTGTTTTCTGCTCTGAAGCACCACTGTGCATTCTCGCCTCCTGCAGGCAGCAGGGATGACACATCACAAGGAAGTTGGTCCTTGAGTCCTAGGGGATCCCCAAAACTGACGTCGCACCTCTTTGTAACTCTCGGTAAGCAGGGAACACATGAGTCCCACAGAACCAGACATTCCAGAACAACCACTTCAGGATGGCATCCAGAGGCACGGAACAGCACCTTGCCAAGCCACTCCTGCTGCTGCTTTCTCAGCCACCTGTTCCCGGGCTACAAAAAGCTTCAGCACCTTCCGCTGCAGGGCACGTGAAGCCAAGAGGACTTCTTCGCCACAGTCTCCAGAAGCAAAGAAGCTCGGGAGCAAAGTGCCACGCAGAAAGGCACCTGCTAGGACTTCAGGCATCCCAAGAATACAGAATGAATTTTTGAAGTTACGTATTATATATAGCCTGGAGAAGGGGAGCACAACGGTTTATCATTAACTTGTAGGCACTGCCGGGTGATATAAAAAAGGGGAGCAGCTGAGGAACAAGAGGCACAGTCAGCAGGATGGAATCCACTGCATGGCCCACGACAGCCCCTGCCACTTCCAGCAAAGACATTGCCATCAATAATGCAGCGGACATTTCAGTCATCGTTATCTATTTCATAGTCGTCTTGGCAGTGGGCCTTTGGGTAGGTCTTGATTTTTCTCCTTTACTGCCAGCCTAGGTTGTCAGGGTCTAGATAATACTGGTGCAGAAAGCAGAATATGAGAAACAGCTTCTCTGGGAAATTGGGTGTGGAAGGCGGCAGGTGCATTGAGGATGCCAATTACATATGATTCCTTGAAAGGGAGACAGGGGCGAGAATTGGGTTGAGACAGAAATAAAGAGCAGGCTGGAGAGAGTGGGGACTTTTAAGAGAGGTGGGAGTATTAGGAGTGGCGGCCACAGTTGGCGTGAGCAGAATGGCATCAATGTTTCGGTGCCAAGACTGGTGTGGGGGCAGTGATGGGAACAGGAGAGGAGGAGGAAGGTACACTAAGGGGGTGGGAGGGCAGAGAGTGTTCTGGGCATGAAGGCTGCCGGCTGCTTTTGATGCAGCCTTATCAATGGTCCTGACAGGCAAGATTGAAGTAACGTGCAAATCTATCATCCAAAGAATTTAACCTCTGACAGAAAAGGCCCAGAAGGGCAGGGTTACCGCCAGGGTTGGTCAGGATGTTTTGCCATCCAAGTGGCTGAGAGCTGCATGGTGTGAGAGCCCCCCCTCCCCCCATCCCTTGCAGTGCCACAGTATTGTTCAGCTGGGCCAGTCCTGGTCAAAGATTGCAAGGTAGTGTAGTTATAGAATGTGAAGCTTCTATCTCTGTGAAGGCAGGAACAAAGAGAGAACAATTGAGATATGAAGACAGGGCTTGATTTCTTGAGTGAAGTGTGTGTGTGTGTGTGTGGGGGGGGGGCCTCTAGTGGTTCTCAAGCTAAGCCTTTTTGTTTTGCAAACTCTGCTTCTGATACCAGGTGGGGAGACTTGTGATTATTTAGTAGTGAGGCCAAAAACACTCTGCACTCTCTTCTTTATGCTTCCATCGTTTGTTTCAGTGGAAGTGGCACAAGTATCTTTAGGGTCCAGCCGCCTAGGGAAGGGAACTCAGCAGGACAAACACCCGGCCTGTCTGGAGGGCAAGCACAACTGCACATAACAGTGGGGAATGAAGGAGGAAATAGGGTTACCAACTGTGGTCTGTGAAATTCCTGGAGATTTGTGGGGTGAAGCCTGGGGATTGGCAGAGTTTGGGGAAGGGAGGGACTTTAGCCAGGGTATGACGCCATATAGTCCACACTCCAAAACAGCTGTTTTCTCCAGGGGAACTGATTGTTGTTATCTGGAGATCAGTTGTAATTCCAGGGGATCTCCAGGCTGCATCTGGAGGTTGGCAACCCTAGGAGGAAAGAAGAGATAGGCCAGACTGCTTCAGCTCATGTCTCCCACTACAGTGGCAGTTGAGGGGATATTAATGGAGTCACATCTGTGTGTGTGTGGAGGGTAAGGTAGCATGGTGTAGCCCGAACTCATCAGATCCCTGAAGCTAAGCAGGGTCAGCACTTGGAAGGGAGACCACCAAGTAAGACTTTGAGCAAGGAGGCAATAGGAAATCACCTCTGCTTCTCACTTGCCTTGAAAGCCCCTCACTGAGGTCACCATAAGTCATCTGTGACTTGAGGGCACTTCACACATGCATCTGGGGGGGAGGGACTGATGGGTCTCCAGGGCTGACCAGACAGGTGACCAGAGGTGGTAGAGTTGACACGTCTGGGTTGGAAAATACCTGGAGACTTTGGGGGTGGATCCAGGAGAGGGTGGGGTTCGGAGAGGGGAGGGGCCTCAGAATGGTACAGTGTCATAGAGTCCACCCTTCAAAGCAGCCATTTTCTCCAGGGGACCTGATCTCTGTCAATTGGAGATCATTGTAAATGTGGGAGATCTCCAGGCCCCACCTGGAGGCTGGCAAGCCTAAGAGGTGGCTGTGGTGGCAGGAAGGCTTTTTAAATTACCAGAACCTGGTTAACACTAGGACAGTTCAGTGCTGTGGGATGGCTGGTGCCAACTTTTATTTCTTGCTCCTGCACCTTTGAGAGAGATTTCACTGATGAAGAGTTTTTCCAGCCTTCTTCCTGCTTCACCTGCTAAACGTCTGCATGTCAGTCGACTCTTGAAGGCACAGAAACAGAGCCAGTAACAGAAGGTGGCCAGCCTAACTGGCGACAGACAAGAGAGGGCTGGGGCAGGTGACGTGAACGCACGGTCCTCTAGTTTGCCAAGGCTGCCTCATGCTGATTAAGAACATAAGAACATAAGAGAAGCCAATGGCCCATCTAGTCCAACACTCTGTCACACAGTGGCCAAAAATACCAGGTGCCATCAGGAGGTCCAGCAGTGGATCAAAGAGTCCTCCTGACCCCCAGTGACCCGTCTTTGAAGCTTTAACTTCACTGGAGTTGCACAGAAGAGGAGGCAGTCTCAAGAGTCCAGGGGTGCCTAAACCAAATTCAATACACCTGCTGCCATTAATGTCCCAAAGAATATATCCCACTAAATGGAGTCGTACGTATAGCACTGTCTCGCTGTTTAAAAGCTCTGCCTAGTTGCTGCGCCTCCCACTATACTCCTGTAAGTAAGCGTGTGGGTGCCATCTCCCCTGTGTTCTCCTTTGCCCCCCCCCCTGAGAGTGCTCTTGTGCACTTGCCAGCCATTGCTGAAGAAAGAAACCCAAGAACATTTCCAGGTGGATTATGCCTCATGTTGGTTAGTGAAGGAGGAGGCTATTTTCCTCCACAGTGGGATGGAAATGACTTCTTCTAGGAATGCAGTCGTGGCACCATTCATCCGACTCTTTATATCACACACAGCAACTGTTTAGCCCAGGGGTCCCCAGCGTGTCCCCCTGATACTCTAGCTGGAGCCCACCCAAGTGTCTTTAGAAGGTGGGCATGGCTTGGTGGAGCTTTTGCCCAGCAACGTTTCTGACTGACTACTGGAGATCTGATTGGCTGGGCAGATTTTTAAAAATGTTGCTTTGGCTGCAGCTGCTACCACTGCACAAGGATCTTTACTGTGTGACTGAAGGTAATATGCAGCTGTCATTTTGTGGCAGCCATTTTGTATTTACGCCCACCACAATGTATTAGAATTCCAAAGGTGCCCGCAGTTTTCAAAAAGATTGGGGACACCTGGCCTAGCTGTACCAGGTAACTCACTTAACATCTTTCTACCAAGCTATGATTTGCTCATACTAGAAAGTTGGAAAGGCCAAGTATGAGTGAGGTTGCTTTTCAGGAATTATGGGTTGCTGGATAATGTTATTAGTCCTACAATATGGGGTAGCTTTTTCCCCTTCAAAAGTCATGAGGACTAGGAACACGCTCTATTTGGTCTTTGTTTTTTTAATTAAGTATGTTAGCAGCAAGTTCCTGTTACTGAGCAGTAAAACCACACTCTGCAGTTTGGTTCCAGGTGATTTATTATGGACTTGGCTATGCGGTCCCCTTCTGTTGTGGGGTTACTGTGACCAGTCATCCCATCCACAGGGCGTTCAAAGGACAGCAAACAGCCATTCATTCTGTACTAACAAATGTACTTTCCATTTCCAACAGATTTTTCCTGTTTTTCCTGTTTTCTGTGCTGCAGAATGAGAAATGTTTGCTTCAGAGTCTAACCTTGCCTAATGTAATCAGAAATGTCATTTAAAATATTTATTTCTCATTTTCAATTAGAATTTCCAGTGCAGCTCTCTATTAGCTTGAGATTAAACCACAGGAAAATATGATCTCGCTTTCCCACAAAGCAGCTTCAGAGAGACAGCACCTCAGAGCTGTTTGGTTACAGTGAATGCCCAAAAACGTGGTGAATGGTGACATTAAGAGAAGGGCTATAGCTTCAAGCTTTGTAGGGAAAAGATCCTGGGAAGTCCTCAGTAGCTCCACTTAAAAGAATTCCAACGCAAAGCCCCCCTCTCTCCGTGGGAGATCCTGGAGAATCTACTGGCCACAGGGTTAATAGGACTAGTAACTGGCTCTGAGGCAACGTCTGTGTTCATGTTCACAAGTGACTGCCCAAAATCCCAGATGCATTTTGTAAATGTCCAAACCTAGATATGTTTTGCTCCACTTTTCAGATACATACCAGTGACTGTTAGCATTCAGCTGGGGTTTTCTGTGTTAGATTCACTGGTACGGTATAGCCAGGAATCTCTGTTAGGCAGCATGCTGCACAAGGCTTAGATGCAGCAGCAGCTTCTCAGTACTGTGTGTGCCAGCAAAGTTACAGAGTTACACTGAGCCACTTGTCAGTTTCAAAGTAATAAAAGTCCTTTACGCAAGGAACTACATTCTGGATATTATGGGCTGAGAGCTAGGAATCTAATCTAACTAGCTAGGATGAATGCAGATGCAGAATGCATGTCCTGCATCCATGGTGGACAAAGATGGAGAATGTGTGCTCCTTCTTTGTATGCGTGTGAGAGAAGGAGTAAAGCCGGAAGAAAGGAAATTTTGCCCCTAAGAATAGCATTCTACTTCAAAGGGATAGTATCAGATAGCAGGAAGGAAAGGACGCTCCGTGTGTCCTAATGTCTCTGTCTAGATCTATGGTTCCTTCTCTGAAGCCTGAGACAGGAGACAGTGTACAGTCTTCAACTTCCAACATTCTGAATGTCTGAGCACTTTAAACATTGGTCTGGGATTGGCAACACCCACATGTGAATGTCCACAGCTGCCATATTTCAGATATTCACTGACATATATTCATGGCAGAAACAATCGTGATAACTGAGAAGAGAATAATGGAAACTGCTTTGGGTCCCCATTGGGGGGAGAAGGCAGGGTACAAGTGAAGAAAATAAATAAAATTTATTTGGAAGTCTCTTGGCTTCTTTGAAGTGTTCTTATATTATGCTTGTGGTACTTTACGGTGTCATTCAGGAAGGGCTGGCCCACTTTGCAGTGAAGAGGGGCTCTGACCTATGAACACTGAGAGCTAGATACTCCATGGCGCGGACCAGGTGGCAACTAACCATGCATTGAATATCCACTGCAAAAAGGAATAGGCTAAATGCTTGCTCAGAATAATGATCTTTCTAGCAAACATCACCATAGTGACTTACTGTTCTCACAGTTACTGGCAGTGATTCTGGGATGATACCATGGCATGAATTACACTTATGGGACTTCTACTTTCCCCTGTTTGCATGCTAGACTTTTGCATCTTTGTTCAAATACTCTCTGTTCAAATGCTTTCTTTCTGAATGCAGCTTCATGGAATGGCTCTTGCATGCCCGCAATAGCCATTGTAGCAGTTTTATTGCCTGTCCCTCCTGAGAAGCTATGGGAGTGAAGTCATTACCATTTTCTCAGACAGGAAATTTGATTTTTTTTTGCTTGTGCATTTGTACATGTTGGTAATATACAAATATATTTATATGTAGTTAATACAAATGGTTTACAGACAGATTAATTTATTATAAATTCTTTTAACTGGTGGACTGCTCTCATCTCTTCCTGATTTCCCCCTCTTCTCTAGGCTATGTACTCCACGAACCGTGGGACTGTGGGTGGATTCTTCTTAGCAGGCCGGAGCATGGTTTGGTGGCCGGTGAGTTGCATCCAAGAAGCGTCAAGTCTCTTCCTTATGTGTGTGCAGCAGTTCCATTTGTTTTTCTCCCCAAAAAGGTTTTACTGCTTCTGCAAGGAAAGGGTCCCTGATTCAGGCAACTGGTTTCCCTCCCTCCCAGGCCATGATGTTTGGCAGGGCAGGATCATTGTGGGTCTTGGTTTGAAGGGAGCTTATCTGAAACAGGCAAAAGACCAAGTGCAAGTGTGTGTATGTGTGTTTGTGTGGGTAAGATTGCCCTTCCACAAAAAAAGGAAAAAAACCTCTCTGCATGTAGAAATGTATCACATCAGGGAGAAGCTGGTGTAAAGCCTTTACTCATTTTTTCTGTACAAGTAATTACTTTTCCCATGGTCCCAGTGTTCAGACCCCTATTGCAGTGTGATGGTACAGTCCTGGCAGAGCTTTATCACATGTTGGCTGAATAAACTGGCTGACAGAGTAGGGTTGCCAGCAGGCCTGGAGAAAAATGCCTGTCTCTTTAGCAGATGTCTAAAGGGCTGTTATTTGCCTCCACGTCATGAAAAGCTTCAACTGCCGGTTTCCACACATCAAGCCTCTATTAAAAGGAGAGGACCTTTTTTCTGGGCTGATTGACAACCCTCACTGTCGCCCCCCCCCCCCAATCCCTCATTCACAGAGTGATCTCAGGAAATGCAACACAGGCAGGAGCAGTTCTGTCTTACACCCATGACTGGGATTTTTTATTTCCTAGTTCAACCTCTGATCAAACCTTATTTATTTATTTATTGTATTTATATCCCACCTATCCTGCAAACAGGCTCAGAGCAGGTAACATCTATAATAAACACAATTAAAATTTAAAAACACAACATAGAGATTAAAATCGATGGTTACAGCACAGTGGCTATGGGAGATTCTGGCCTGCAATTTGCAGGGCTAGAGAGGGAGTGAAGGACCATGCCTAAGGACTTCCTCCGGTCTAGAATAATTTAATGTGTGTCTTCTTTCTGGCATGAGTGTCATACCTGGAGAACTAAGTACTGAAAGCTAGTGTGGGACTAGAGTTGCAATGCTGTGGGGGGGGGTTAAACTTTCCCCCCGTGGCAAAATACCCCCTGAAGCTGTACTTTTCCCACTGAGGGATAACCTACAGGTTGCTTTATGGGTTAGACTGCGCCATGAAAGAGCAAAGAGGTTGCCCAAAGAATGCATCATAAGTACAAAAGTGCAAAGGCGTTGCTCACATGGGCTGGCTCTGAGGTGGAGAAAACCAAACAGCATGTTTTTCCTGTCCACTCAGATGGGGCAAGACCCACTGAAATGAAACAAGACATTCACTCTGTCTAGGGAGTTACCAAATTTAGGATTACAAATCATAACAAGAATGCTTGAAGAAACCTATGGCTTGCTTTGTTTAAAGGAAAGGCCATAACAGATTGTATACATCAGCAAAGGAGGCGTGGCTGGGATTTTTCTGCACTGAAGTCTTCCTAGAGGGGCAGCAATAACAGAAAACCTTTCTTGAACGGCCAAGGGAAAAAGTCAGAGCAGGAGGAGGGAACTGCTGAAAGAGTTGAGAAAATGCGGTTAATAGTTTCTTGGAAGAGCTTTTCTAATAACCCAGCAGCATTAGCTGTACACATTAATTGAAGAGGAAATACTTAGGTTACTTTCAGGAAGAGAGGCCTCATCCTGGAGGTTTGGGCTGGGCACAATATGTCAATTAAAACAGAGGGGGACTCCCCCCCCTCCGTTAAATGGCTCCATTGGAGGCTTTGCAAGCCACCCAGCCGATCGGGCTACTGAACTAAATGCCTTGCAAGCGCTTAGCAGTTTGTCATTGACTGCTGGCTGCTGTGAGAGCAATTACAGCATCTCCTTTACTTAGAGTTGCCAGCTCTGAGTTGGGAAATACCTGGAGATGTTGAGGGTGGAGCCTGAGGAGGGCCGGATTTGGGGCGAGGATAGGCTTGAATGGTTATAGTGCCATAGAGTCCACCTTCCAAAGTGGCCATTTTCTCCAAGTGGCCACTTTGGAAGATCAATTATAATCCCAGAAGATCTCCAGTTAAGATCAGTTGTAATCCCAGAAGATCTCCAGCCGTCACCTGGAGATTGGCAACCCTAACTTTATCTGTATAAATAACAGCCTGTTCGTTTCTGTTCCTCTGCTTGGCCATAACTTTGACCGATAATGAAGCAAGTGAATGGACGCCAGCATTAAGGAAGTAGCACCTTCCTGATCCCCGTCCATCCCACGCTGCCCGTCCTCCTTCCAGACCGACCACTCGTGCCCCTCCTTCCCTCCTTCCCAGCAATCTGCCAATGGTGGGGCTCAAGGGGGACCGGAGTAGCCAAACACTGGGGCCCGGGGTTGCCCGCACCTATAGCTGTGGTGTCAGCCTCCTTCCTGAAGTGCTGCCTTCCTTTCATGTCATACTTCTGTTGCAGGGATTTCCCAGTACTCAAGTTACAGCCTGGGGTTGCTGAGAAAACCCTCTCCAGCTAAAACAATTGTCATCCCTTGGCCTCAGCCATAGCCAGCAGGTGTAACAAGCACAAACCTTGTCTGCATCCAGTGGCGTTTGACAGGGAGGCCTGGGGTTCGAATCCTGATTCAGCTGGGGCCTCAGAGGGTGGCCAAGCCACTGCCTCTTTTCTGGCTTATTGATCTGTAAGCTGTGCATGATTGTGCGTGTGTGTGAGAGATGCTGCAGAACCCAGCCTCCCTCCCTCGTTCAATCATGCACCTTGTATGGGTGCTCTCGACATCTTTGCAATCATGCAGTTCTAATTCCAGACCTGTGCAAAGGGCTGAATGAGATGAAAAACTGAGAGATCCATATTGAGACCTCAGAAGCATTTTTCTGTGTAAACAGTAGCCGGATAAGACCCCAAGTGTGGACCCAGCCTTCCCCTTTGCCGGTTCCCCACCCTGATCTGCTGTTTGCCCTCCACCCCATGAGGTCGGCACAAGGAGTTTCTCCTTAACCAGACTTCCTTGGGTGGGTCCCCTTTTAAAATCCTTTCCTCATGGGTGTTTTGTTACATCATAATTCATTGCCACAGAAACTCTGGGGATATCCCAAACGTGTAAGGTTAGTCTTCTCCTGGAGGGAAATTCCCTGGGACTCCTTCCAGCTGTGGCTCTTCCTTCTTTGCATTAAAAGGGATCATTACCATGATGATAATGGAGAGGAAGGAGAGATGCTTTCATGAGAGGAAGGACATGCAGCATTGTTGTGCCAGCTTTCATTGCTTCAGTCCTAAGGGTTCAGTGTAGGATTGGGCAAGCGCTGATGGATCTACTTCAGGCTCTGGGAGTGTGTTGCTGACAACCAGACTAAATATGAGGGCGGCATATCCGTCCATTTGTTTAACCCAGATCTGCTCCTGTCACAGAGGAAGAGCAGCAACATTCCAGAAGTCTGGAACTATTTTCTCCCCGCTCGTCCCTCTGCAGTGTGTCCTCCCCCACCCCAGCTCCAGGCATTTTTCTCTTCTTTTGAACTCCTATCTGGGCAGCATGCTGGGTTAGGAAAGTAGTGCTAGGACCTATGCTTCTGCCCTCAGACACAGTTTGGTGTAGTGGTTAGGAGCATGGACTCTAATCTGGGAGAACCGGGTTTGATTCCCCAGTTCTCCACCTGAAGCCTGCTGGTGTGACCTTGGGTCAGTCACAAGTTCTTTCAGAGCTGTTCTCTCAGGAGCAGTTCTCGAAAGAGCTCTCTCAGCCCCACCTACCTCACAGGGTGTCTGTTGTGGGGAGGGGAAGGGAAAGGAGATTGTAAGCTGCTCTGAGACTCCTTCGGGTAGTGAAAGTTGAGGTATAGATCCAATCTCTTCTTCTTCTTCTCCTCTCTCTCTCTTTTTGCTGTCTATAACATTGCCCATCTAGTCCTCACTGTGGTGGGAAGCCTGTGCCTGGACTGTACCACTTCAAAGATGAGGAATTCTCCACCATGCAAAGAATACCTTGCACGTAGAAAAGGTGTCCATGAAAAGGGGCTTAGCTTAGCTTTGTTCCTAACGTGCTGGATTTCTGGTGCAGGGAATTTAGGGGGGTATGGAAAATCATGAGACTGGAGTAGCAGGTCCATATTAAGGCACATGGATCTGTTGCTGACCTACCTGGTTTAGCAACTGGAGCACTGTGATATGGGGGGAGGGGGGCATATTGTTTCTGGGGGATCCGTCTGGCTTTGTGTTAACACCATAAACTCCATTTGGGAATAATCTGTTGCAAGATGCAGAGAAACTAGATCATGCGTGGTTGATGGCACACCCGTGATTAATTAAGACAGGACTTTGAGTTTTGCTGACCAAAGCTGTTTGTTGTGGCGGGAGCTTCCGTGGGCGAGAGAGTCCAGTGCCTCAGGTATGAAAAGCTCATCAAAGATATTAGATGCCTCAAGGCTTTATTATAGCAAAGATTATGAATCTGACCAAATGTTTTCCCTCCTTTTTGTGTCCAGATTGGTGCCTCGCTATTTGCCAGCAACATCGGCAGCGGTCACTTCGTAGGCCTGGCTGGGACGGGCGCAGCTGGAGGGATTGCCATTGGAGGGTTCGAGTGGAACGTGAGTGTGACCATCTTCAGCTGTGTTGCGGGAGGACTGGGTTTGAAATCCCAGTGTTTGGGTCTTCCCTCTGACTCACCCTGCCCCATAAGTGCCTTTTGCCGGGTGGGGAGTAGTTCTGGGGGTGTGGTGGGGAGTCCCTGGGGACCTCTAGCAGAAGATTCTTCTCCTTCCCTCCCAGGTTTCTCATGGCAAAGCCTAAGCAAGCAGGCGCAGTTGTGCTTCTCGCCTCCCCACTGCAAGCATAGCCATGCTCATTGGCAGGTTTGCCGTTCCTGTTGTGCGACCTCTGCTAAAACTCCGTCTCTCATTGCTCGCAGGCCCTGGTGATGGTGGTGATTCTCGGCTGGTTATTTGTACCCATCTATATCAAGGCTGGAGTAAGTACACAAAGCAGAGTGCCAATTTCCTCATTCCAGGTTAATGCCTGTCAGGTCCCTTATTGTCTGTGTATACTTGGCAGGGAGAGCAAAGGCACAGAGCGGCACGGCTTCCTTTCCATCCCACTTCAAGATCTGTCCCTCTCCCCCCACAAAACCATTGCCACAAACCCTTCATCTTCATCCACAAACAAAGCCTAGTCTAATCATGCTGAATGACATTGACTCCGATTCATTCCTGGTTATTCACCTGGGTAATTTATACTCTCTCTTTTTGGCATAAACTCTCAAAACAAAAATAAAACCAACAACACCAGGCCACATTACAGTAGCTGTCACAGGATTTTGGTCATAATAAAACCAACAGTGAAGTCAGAGCCAAGGATCTTAAATGTCAAGAAAAGCATGAGAGAGAACAGCACAGCCTTTGCCAGAGCTAAAATGTTAACTAAGAAGGTGCAATGCAGACACGCTGAGGAAGAGTTCAGAAGGCTGGGTACCACCACCAAAAAGGCTGTCTCTCTGCTAACCCCTGCTCCACACCTCTGAAGCTGAGGTAGATGGCTTCCAACAATGGCAGCAGCTTGACTGACAGATTTGTGAGGGAGAAGGTGGTCCCAGGTTATTTAGGTCATTAAAGGTTCTCCATAATTCAGAACTGATGAGAAAACACAATGGAAGCCAGAGGGGGTCTTTTTCAATGCTGGTGGCAATATGTCCATGGCATACCACTTAATGCTCTTGTTTGCTGTATTTTGTGCCAGCTAAAGTTTCCAAGCACTTTCCAAAGGCAGCCCCACTAGAGCATGGATAACAGTGGCTGGCTTAAGGGGCATAGCCGGCTCGCCAGTTTCAGCTGAGGAAAGACATTGTGAGCTGCCAATGCCTCTGGCACATCCCTCAGTAACGCTGGCAGGGAACATGAAGCTGCTTTATACTGAATCAGACCATTGGTCTTTCAAGGTCAGTATTGTTTGCTCAGATTGGCAGCAGCTCTCCAGGTTCTCAGTCAGAGGTTTTTCACATTGTCTACTGCCAGATCCTTTTAACAGGAGATGACAAGGATTGAACCTGGGCCCTTCTGCATGCCAAGCAGAGGCTCTTCCACTGAGCCGCAGTCCCTCCATGCATGTTGAGACTTGCCCTCTCTGAGGTATGCAGGCTGACCCAGCCCAGCCCTCCCCTTCCTGCTCCTGACCAACAGGAAAGCAGAGAACGAGAATGATGGGATGGGGGCAGGCCAGGCTAGCCTGTGTGCTACTGCTGCTGCCGCTTGGGACAATGGCTGGAGATGGTCCCTGGGGTAGCTCCTCCCTGTCCTGAGGGCTCCCTCCCTTATCTCTCCCTTCCTACTGCTCAGGGTCCAAGAGACATCAGAGGGCAGGCTGGCTGCCATTCTGTCCTGAGCTGAGGTGTGGCAATAGAATGGTTACCAACCTCCAGGGGGGATCTGGGGCTTCCCGGAATTACAGATCTTCAGGCTATGGAGATCGGCTCCCCTGGAGGAAATGATGACTTCACAGGTAATAGTGTTTGGACGGGAGACCACCAAGGAAGTCCAGGGTCGCTATGCAGAGGCAGGCAATGGCATCTCGCCTCTGAAAGTCTCTTGCCTTGAAAACTGTGCGGGGGGTTTGCCATAAATCAGCAGTGACTTGATGGCAAGAGACAAACAAAGGCAGCTGACGACAGCTGGGACTTAAAGCAGCCACCTGGCAGCAAGGTCAGCCTGCACTGCTTGCAGATGGGGGAAATGCCCCTGCTTCAGGGGTGGTACCTAAAGGAGGAAGCAGAGTCCTGGCTGCAAGGTCTGCAAAGAGAGCCCCCCCCGCCCCCTTACTGACACCTCTGTCGACAAGCACCAGGAAGCCCATTATAGCCCGAGGTGCTCTTGTAACTTTCACCAAGCCTCATCCCATCCATTCATCCAGACATCCCCCTTCCTTATTACTTCCTTTTAAAACTGATAATGGCTTCAGTAGCTGAGATGGGATTCAAACCCTGGGCCTTCTGGGGACATGGCCTGTGCTTTATCTGCAAGATTCGCATTGCTCCCAGCAAGTGGCTGCCTGCCTGCCTGCCTGCTTATCTTTCTGTTCTGCTTACTCAAAATCCTGTGCCGTTCCTCTCTTTCCAGGTGGTGACCATGCCGGAGTATCTGAGGAAGCGGTTTGGGGGGAAGCGGATACAGATCTACCTCTCAGTCCTCTCTCTGCTCCTTTACATCTTCACCAAAATCTCTGTGAGTCAAGCTTGTCCACTTCCTTGACTTCCCCACCCCATAGTGTTCAGGGAATGGGGAGGAAGGAGCCTTTCCCCACGTTTTTTTCCACCACCCCCCATCCCTCCACTTGGGATCAGACCCCCTCTCCCAGTGACTGCTCTGAAAGATTGTGCAGGACACAGATGGGCAGCTGTTGGTGTGAAGAAGCTCAGGCTGGAAATCTATCACGAGCTGGATGGCAAGGCCCACAGCAAAATCCTAACCTATTAGTACAATTATTATTCAGAGAAAGCAGAGGTTAGAGACTTCTGTAGCATACGGGATTTGTAAATGAATCTGACTCTTTCCAGTAGATAAGCTTTGACTTTCTGCTCTAATTCTGTCCCCCTTCCCCACTGGCTCAAAATACACTGTTTACCTGAGGTGCAAAATCCAAAGGGCACTTCCTCTCTCCCTCCCTAATACAGGCACAATCCATCAGAAAGCTTTCTTGCCTGAGCACCATTGAAACACGCACAGTCATTCTAGCACTTGCAGCTATCAGAGCTGTTGCTTTTCACCACTTGAGAAACCTGGAGCTTTGCAGCCCAGGCAGCCTCTGCCCATTTGCTTTCTGGCAGCTGCCTCCGAAGGGCTACTCTTTGCCCTTTTGAGTGGGAGCTGAAAGATAATCCTACAAATTAACCTAAGTGGCCTGGCCTTTTGCCCTCAGTCTCCACCAAGCTGGCAATAACTGATTCCTATCAGAGTTACTAATTAAACACTAATGGGACCCTTCTTAACGGGTATGCTTCCCTTCCTGGATGTTTCTCTTCACTGCTTGGAGAGCCCAGGTGGGATTCTCCCATCTTATGTGTAAACTAGTCACTCCACTGTCATGTCCTGGGGAGACAGTGGTAGAGACAGGGTGTTTTCTTGACTCCAAGGTAGTAAATTTTCTTGACTCCAGGGCAGTGCAAGTGAGACCAGGTCCAAGACTTCTCGCCACCTCCCCACACACTCGTTGTGCATCACAGAATCCCTTGCAGTGTTGCACTCTGGAGCTGCTGTTAGCTTTGCAGACTGCGTTTGTTTTGAAAACTTATATCTCTCACCTTTCCATTATAGTTTGCAGCTACCAAAATGGAATACGTAAAGACAGTTTAAAATTCAAGCAACCTTATTTTCCCCAGAGTGGTCAATAGCCACTCAGAGGGGGTGAGAAGAGGAACATTTGAGGCTAATAAAATTATACAAAGGGTAAAGCTTCTCTCCCCCGCCCTGCCACAGTCCTGATTTGAATAGGGAACCCTAACACCAGCTATTCATCAATAAAAGCCACTTGGGAGATCCATCCCAGATCTCACACCTCTGGTAGTTTGGCATCAACAGTTTTCTGCTTTTCTCCTGTTTGGGATTTGCCATTAGTTTGTTGGCACATGGCTTCTCAGGCAATGCCTCCCCAAGACAAAGTTTAGTCCATTAAGAGATACGATAAGGCTTTAAAGAGGGTCATAAAAGGTACTTAATGAACATATCAGATGCAAGCCATTGATCTAGCTCCTAGATGAGAAGGGCTCGGAAGACTTCTTGGAAAAATCATCAGCATTCAGGAAGTGAAATGCCTCAGAGCTTGTTTTCTTGTGGTGCCACGTGCAAGGTGAAGGGACAGGAGCTTGGTCTTAGATCCACAGAGAGAGAGAGAGAGAGAGAGAGAGAGAGAGAGAGAGAGAGAGAGAGAGAGAGAGAGAGAGAGAGAGAGAGAGAGAGAGAGCGAGCCCTGGATGACAGAACCAGAAAGCTCAGGAACAGCCCAGGACATTTTGCAGACAATCCAATCTATCTGCTGCGCTACTTAACATGGAGCACCATCCACATGGCACCACTGAAATGAATGGGGAAGCTGTGAATTCTAGGTGCTGGGGGAGAAAACTGGGATAGCTGTCAGGGGAAGGTGATCCTTCTTTACATTTGGTTTATGCGTTTCCTGGGAGCATCTGGGCTGGCCACTCTTGGAACTGAAAGGCTGGACTAGACGAACCTTGATCTGATCAAGCCACGCAGTTGCTATGAAATTTGCCATAATATGGAGATTGTTTTCAATTGGCCTGCCAGGCAATCTGTTTATGTGCAAGTCGGTCACCCATACATATCGCCAGTCCTATTTACACAAACTATGTTAAGCCTTTACCCCACCCCACCCCTTTTTCCACACATCGATACGTTACAGTCCAGTGGCTCTGGAGGCTGTTTGTAGCTGGTGATCCAGTTCCACAGCAAGCAGGAGGTGGATGTGTCCTGAGAAGGCCCCTTTTGTTTTACCTCTGGCTTGTTTGTGGGCAATGCTGGTCAACGGCAATTACAGTCCAAGGTGTGTTTACTCTGGAGCAAGTCACACTGAATTCAACGTGGTTGCTCTTCTGTAAATATGCATGGGAGAGTCACAGGCTTATTTTTATTTTGCATCTTACATGCATGTGTGAATCCAGATAGCCACAGATGTATTGCTGCCATGTTCTACAGATATGTAGGCTAACGAGTTGCTTAACATGCCACTTTTGTCTGTGTTTCAGGCAGATATATTTTCCGGAGCAATATTTATTCAAGTAGCCGTGGGGCTGAATATTTATGTGGCTATCATCATATTGCTTACTATCACAGCCCTGTATACGATCACAGGTGAGGTCTCCATTTCTGCAAGTGAGTCTCCTTCTGTTCCTTAAAATAAGCAGCACAAGCTGCAGCTTCCTTGCTTGGGGGGGGAGGCAGCGTCTCAGTTTGCCAGCCATTTCTGACTGTTCCCTGCCTGAATTCTGTCGAGTGTTGTGAGCAACCTTGGGCTTGTTAAGTGAGGAAACGCACTGCTTCCAGAGGGGGCACTGGGTGGGGGAAGGTCCCACAGAGGATCTGGAATACAGGCTCATCCATTTGCCTTTTTTTGCCCTTGGACTTTCAGGAGGACTTGCGGCTGTCATCTATACGGACACATTGCAAACCGTCATCATGTTGGTGGGGTCTATCATCTTGACAGCATATGGTAAGCCTGAATAATCCTCCATCAAACCCAAGTCCTGCAGGCCACATAATCAAGTTCTCAGTGTGTTTTAACTCTGTTTGGTTATTATGCTAGTGCAGGTGTGAGCAAACTACGGCTCAGGAGCCGCATGTGGCTCTTTCACACATATTGTGTGGCACCCGGCAGGGTGGCTAGGGAAGCGAAGGGGAGGCATGCCTCCCCAATCAGTCTTTCCTTCCCCAGCAAGTGTTCCCCTCCCAGGTAGGCTTGAGATGGGGGAGCAGAGAAAGAAAGCAATTTAAATGCATTCTCAAAACTCCCCCTCCCACCGGCTTGGAGAAGGCATTTATCATTTTAAATCCCTTCTCCAAACCAAGCCAGCCGGCATGGGGGCAAGGGAGAGGGGCTAGGAGGATGCATTTAAAGTTCAAGTTGCTGTCTTTCCACCTCCCCCTCCCTCCCTTCCTCCCCCTAGAGAGCCAATTTGGTATAGTGGTTAGGAGTGCAGACTCTAATCTGGGAGAATCATGTTTGATTCCCCACTCTTCCACATGCAGCTGCTGGTGTGACTTTGGGTCAATCATAAGTTCTTTCAAAGCTGTTTTCTCAAAGGCAGTTCTCGAGAGAGCTCTCTCAGCCCCACCTACCTCACAGGGTGTCTGTTGTGGGGAGGGAAAGGGATTGTAAATCACTCTGAGACTCCTTCAGGTAGTGAAGGGTGGAGTAGAAATCCAGTCTCCTCCTCCTCCTCCTTCTATTTGCTTTCTTTCTCACTCTTTCTTTCTTTCCACCTCTCTCATTCTTTCTTTCTACCTCTCTCTCTCTTTCTCTTAGACAAATAAATATAATTAGCAAACAAATATCATTGGACTAATAAAGATTATTAATAGTCCTTTTGTTTTTATTTTTGGCAGTCTCATTTAATGTTAATAAAGAGCAAATTGATGTATTTTTCAATAAAAACATGTGTGTGATATTTGTTCCTGTCTTGTGGCTCTCAGACATCTGACGTTTATGTGGCTCTTCCGTTAAGCAAGTTTGGCCACCTCTGTGCCAGTGTTTCAGCAAGGGTGGTGTAGAGCCAGGCAGTGGGCAGGCACTTTCCAAGTTAATGCTTTCTACCAGCTCAGTTTAGCCTGGAAAATGGACCCTTACCTTGACATGGCCAATCTGGCCTTAACAAGCCATTTATAGCTTGCTGACTTGTGAAGCTGAGAAAATACCAATTAAAAAGCCTGCAGATTCAGACAGGAATTACTGACACATGACAGCCCATGTATCCCCAAGCTTTTTCTTGTGGTTGTGAAGACTAGCAATGTGAGTTGTTCAGTAAAAGCTGAGACTTCCTCAGTGGCAGACTTGTGATTTTACTCTTGTATGGAGATTCTGAAAATTCAATGGAAAGGAAAAAAAAAACAGCCAGAAAATGGACCAGTATGTTCAATAGGACAAATGGTCTGGGCAGCTGATTCATTTAATTTAAATCCCTCCTTTGAGTAAAAAAAACCCAAACAAAAACTACAAAGGCAGATTGGTAGGGAACCAATTACAAGCAATAATAAAATGCAATGAAATTATAGCTTACAAACACAAAAGCAAAACTATTCAGCCACCAATAAAAACAGAGCCATCCAGCAACAATATGCAGGATAAAAATCTGTTGGGTTATGTAAGGTAGCAGAGCAAAAGAAAGACGCAGCACAAATGTGTATTAGCTTTAAAGACTAAAATTTACTAATTATTTATGGGGAAACAGAACTGGGCGTTTAAAACAATAAACATCCTGTCTAGCTTCTCTAATCTATATATTGTCTCTTTAACATTTCCCTTGTGTCTGTGCCCCAGGCAGGAGTTAGAACAAAAGACAGTAAACCTTTCTAAGCCTCCACCCCACCCCCGGGACATCCTCAGATCTATTGATTAGCCAATAGACAATCCTAATACCTATTCATTATGCATACTGTCACATAGACTCTGCTGGAAGATACATGTACACTGCTCTATTGGTTCCTAAGGTAACTAACTAGGAAATTAGCATGCACAAGTAAACATGCAAATTCTTTCATTATAATCAGGAAAGGAACTTGCTCACACATCCCAACAAAATAACCCCAGGATGAGTGTTATAACAGCCATTGTCGGTTCTTATGCTGACATAAGAGGGTACTTTTACAACCCTTTTGGGTTTTAAGGTTGTGCAATCATACCATCAGCATAACTGTTCCCTGGTGTGTGTGTATGTGTGTGTACATTCTTGGGTTTCATCTAATCTTTGTCTTGCCCTAAAAGATTGCATTACCTTTTGCAGCATTTAATGAAGTAGGAGGATATGAGGGTTTCATGGAGAAATACATGAATGCTATCCCATCTCAGATAATGATTGGAAATGTGACTGCTCCCGAGAGGTGCTACACTCCCCGACCGGATTCCTTCCAGATCTTCCGGGACCCCATCACTGGTGACCTGCCATGGCCAGGACTCATCTTCGGCTTGTCTATCCTGGCTTTGTGGTACTGGTGCACAGACCAGGTAGTGTAAAGATCAGTGTTGCTGATGCAGTCTGACAGGCCTGGCCCCTGATCTTAGTGTGATGCTGGATTGTCAGTGTTCAGTTCCTGGGTCATGCACCACACTGGCCTGATGCCTTCAGTCTGCACTGAAGCCACAGGATATAGATGGAATGCTATGTCTGGGGCAGTGATACTCTGTATTCTTGGTGCTTGGGGGGGGGCACAGTAGGAGGGCTCCTGGAGTTCTGGTCCTGCTGTTGGACCTTCTGATGGCACCTGCCTTTGGCCACTGGATGAGCCATTGGCCTGATCCAACATGGCTTCTCTTATGTTCTCTTCTCTATTCTAATACCTTCTAATATAATGATGCTCCTGTAATGTAAGTGCGGAGGTCTTACATGTCAGGCAAGGTCTTGCTAGCTGATAGAACAAAACCCTGGGGCAGGGAGTGCAAGTCTCAAAGCCTGAGGCAGACCTCCCGCAGGAGGCACATCACTGCTTAAAGTGGGCCCAGGGTCTTATTAAGAGAATCACAGTGATGCAAGAAGTCAGCAGACCTGCCCCAGTGCTTCATGCTTGGCTTATTTCTCACAGTCCCCCGAGATTATCCCAGTACGTACCACTAGGAAAGAGCTGGCTCCCACATGAAGTTGCATCATACGGGGGAGTCTGCAGAGCATGGAGCTTTCACATGACTCCGTCCAGTGAGCCCAGCTATATAATGCCAGCCTAGGCAAAAATACCCCAAACCGAAGTCATTACTTAGAAATAAATTTAGCTTGAGGCTAAATCTTCCATCGGCAGAATGGCACTATGCTCCCTCCCACTGCAGCCCACAGACCTCTACCAGATGCTGCTCCTGGTGAACAGGGGGGTCCAGGACCTGAACTAGCTGAAAAGCCTTGCCCAGGAAATTCTGTGTGGGACCAATTTCCTGCCCCCGGTCAACTGAGCTAGGGAGGATACCATGGGTGAAATGAAGGAAGGTGTGCTGTTGTAAATCAACTGGAAGTGCCCGGTGTGTTTCACTGAGCATTCTTCAGAGAAATCTGCATGTGTTTGGTACAGCTGGTTGACCCTTGGTGAGATCAGCTGTCTGTATACATAGAGAACTCAAGGAGCCGCCAGTGACGTGTCTGGAGTCTCTGGTTTGCCAGAAGGAAAGAGACCACACACTGGCAGCTCCAGCCGAAGGGAGGAAGCTGAGATCTCTCTGGTTGTCTTGCTTCCTCAGCCTCTGTAGAGGCAAATCAGATATGGCAAACTGGCAGCACAGCAGCATAACTGCTCTGAAGTCAAAACGTATTCTTAATGTATCACCACATCTGCTTTGGGGACCGTGGGTGACTCTGTAATTGCCAATATACCCTCTTGCTAATGAGCAGGTGTTCTGTTTCTTCAGGAAGCCATCACCGGCCATTGTGCCAGAAAGTACGCCAGTGTTTTTTTCTTTTCTTATCCACTTTTTTTCCCTGTGATAGCCAAAGTGTAGAACAGATGTCACATCCAACATGGGCAAAAGACATGCCGCTGATGAATCTGTAACACCTGGGGCGCATGGGACAGCATGAGCGTGACGAAGGCCTACATATTTTGACAAGGGCTCCAAAATAGGCTCCTTGCTTGATGCAATGGGTCTCCCTGGCAAGGAAAGAATATTTTTTTTAAAAAAATGGGTGATATCTGTTCTTGTCAGTTCCCCCAAAGAAGACAGGCAAACTGTGTTGGGGAGTTATCTGTTAAACTAATATTAGCCCTTATTGGCTTTGCCTTCAGGGACACCCATTTTCTTGCTTGTAGGAGATGTACCATTCCTGCCTTTTTTTTTACCTCGCTGACTCCGAGGTGCCTGCTCCAGAGTTAGCTGCTTGGAGACGGTCCCTGCTGCCCCTCACTTCCCTTTGTCCATCTCTCTGCCAGGTCATTGTCCAGCGTTGCCTCTCAGGCAAGAACATGTCCCATGTCAAAGCCGGCTGCATCATGTGTGGCTACATGAAACTGCTCCCCATGTTCCTGATGGTGATGCCAGGGATGATCAGTCGGATTTTGTACACCGGTGAGCCCCAGCTAGTTGCTCGTCTTTCTCCACAATCCATTTTAGGAGGGGAGGAACTGGGAGGCTGGGGCTTTGCTTCCACAAAGACCCCTTCGGGGTCCCCTGCAACATTGCAGTGCTTCTCTTGGGCTGGGCAAAGCAGCTGCTTGGAGCTGCAAAGCACATTGGACCAGCCTTTTGGTAACTTAGTCCTCCTTTCTTTTCTCTTCAGATGAGGTGGCTTGTGTCGTGCCGAGGGAGTGCAAGTTGGCTTGTGGCACAGAAGTTGGCTGTTCAAATATTGCTTATCCAACACTGGTGGTGAAGCTTATGCCAAATGGTGAGATTCTGGCTACAGCTGCATTGTTGGGACAGTAGACTTGCTTTTTGGAATGGTAGGTGTAAACCTGGGCCTAGAAATATCAGGAAAATCTAGCAGAGCCAAAGTTTGCTGGGGATGAAGACAGCTGCACATAAAAAAGGTTCCTGCGGTTGTGGATGCATGGCTAGTTTTGCATTCACGAGGAGCCATAAATAGGGTTGCCAGCCTCCAGGTGGTGGCTGGAGATCTCCTAAAGTTGTCAGGTCCCTTCATTGCCACAGTGGGGGGATTTGGGGGGGCATTCCAGGGGTGGGCAGGGGCATCGTGCAATGCACTGACATCACCCGGAAGTGATGTTGGTAATGTTGGGGGCGACACTCTGCTTTTTGGGCAAAACTCTATGGTATAAACAGCATCAAAACGTAAGAGTTTTGCCCAAAAAGCAGAGCATTGCCTGCCCTGACATCACTGACGTACTGACATCACTTCCGAGTGATGTCAGCACATTGTGCATAGCATCGCTGTTGGGGATGGGGGGGTGGGGTGGGAGAATTTCCTCCCGCTGGCCAGCAGTACGGTGTTGGGCAAGATCCTGCAAAGGTGGGGGATCCTCCACCCTGGGGAATGGTATCCCTAAGATCTCCCACTAACACAATTGATCTCCAGGCAACGAGAGATCAGTTCAGCTGGAGAAAATGGCCACTTTGGGAGGTGAACTCTATGGCCTTATGCCTTATTGAGGTCCCTCCCATCCCCAGTCCCTGCCCTCCTCAGGCTCCACTCCCCAAATCTCCAGGTGTCTCCCATCCTGGAGCTGGCAATCCTAGCTGTAAAACTGACTTTACCCTGTTGTCTGCCCTCCACTGAAACTTGAAATGGGCCCCTACAGATAAGAGACTTGAGAATAACAATAAAGCTCATGTGTGTTGGGGAACAGAGGTTGTTGTGAGAGTGACAGGGAACTGCGAAGGTGCTGAATTCCTCTGACATACTTTTGGAATCTTTTAAAAATATATTATTATTTGGTATTTTTTGGGGGGGGTGTCCCCGTGCCAGGAAGTCATGGTGACCTCTGGCAACTCCTCCTGGGCACAGAGGACATTCAGATAAATGGCTTAATAGCCTGCCTCTGGCCTCCCGGCCCTGGCATTCTCAGGAGGTCTCCCCATCCAAGTACTTGACAGGGTCAGCCCTGCTTAGCTTCCAAGATCTGACGAGATCGAGTTTGCCTGGGCTATCCAGGTCAGGGCTACTTTTTGATTCTTGACCAAGTTCTTAGCAAGCTTTGCCTACCTGCATTGGAAAAATGCCTTTGCTGAAAAGTAAGATTCTCAGGAAGGCAAGTTCCCAAACACATGTCAGATTCTGTGCTGCTCACGGGTTACCCTACTACCCCCTTTCCCCCCCACACAGTGTTTTTAGACAGACAACATTTGCCTCTTGTGAGACCCCACTAAAACCATTTTAAATGCAGCTCTTTCTAAGCACAGCTGCGTCAGCAAAACAGGCGGGCAAACCTGCTTGTAAACATTAGCTGCAAACATCATGAAGTGACTCCAGCCAAAGACAGGCATGCAGTTTCTTCTGCTAGCCCAGCAGTTCTTCCATGGGGCCCATTTTGCATCTGGCCAATAGGCAGCCAAAGAGATTGCTGTCATTGTGTTTTGTGGATGGTTTATAGATGGAACAGATGCATATAACAAAGAAACAAATAAATAACCACACCCAGTGACAGGGAATATGGTTGGTCGGGTGGCAAATATTCCTGTCATCTGTTCAGTATTCCTCGAGCCATCTCTCTGCATAGGTTTGCCATCATTTTCATCTGAAACATCTTTCCCTAATAAGAACCAAGCTATTTTTTAAATTGAATGGCAAGAAGCAGCTTTTTAAAAAAGCAGCATTTAAAAAACCTGCCCCTGAGCATATCCTCCTCTAAAAGATACTGCGGGTTTTTTTTTACAACAAATTTCATAGAAAATAGAGAAATAACAGTGAAAACAAGGCCCACACAAATGCATACACTCTTTTCCCCGTGTTGGTAGATTTTTGTCTAGGCCCTGACCCTAACTGCAGATACTTCATAGCCACTTGAGGGGGCAAAATGTATTTGTTTAAACCCAGAGGATCCAACCCAAAGTAACTGGGGACGCTTGTGCCTCGGGGCCTGACTCAGGCATGCTGAGGCCCTCCAGTAGGGCAAGTTTAAGAGGCCTCATAGCATCACCGCCCCCCCCCACTGTAATTATAGTGTTTAAAAAAATGTAGAAGCCCCTCATATTCTGAGGCTCTGTGCCATAGCTCAAGTCGCTTGTGTATAAATCGAGCTCTGCTGTGTCTTCATTACCCAGTTAAACGGTTCAGCTGGGGGTGTTTCTGGGGTTGCCAACCTCCAGGTGGTGGCTGGAGATCTCCGGCTATTACAACTGATCTTCAAGTGACAGATCAGTTCACCTGGAGAAACAGCCGCTTTGGAAGTTGGACTTAGTGGCATTATGCCCTAAACCGTGCCCTCTTCAGGCTCCACCTATAAAATCTCCAGGTATTTCCCAACTCAGAGCTGGCAACCCCAGACGTTTTTTGACCATGGCTCAGCTCTTCCTTCCTCTCTCTTGCTTGTGTTTTAGGCTTACGAGGCCTGATGCTGTCTGTCATGCTGGCCTCTCTGATGAGCTCTCTCACCTCCATCTTCAACAGCGCCAGCACACTGTTCACCATGGATATCTACACCAAAATACGAAAGCAAGCATCAGAAAGAGAGCTCATGATAGTAGGCAGGTAATGATGATGACAAGCATCAGTTTGTCCTAAGAGAAATTGCTTCAGAACACTAGTGATGCTGTAGTGTCCCCTTGTGGAAATTTGGGCTCATTGCATGTACATTTTCTGATAGCCCGCATGCCAAGCTCCTTGTTATCCACTAGACATTTCCTTTAATTAAATCATTAAACAATTTTCCTCTTGGATAACATGGCTGCTTGCTAGACAGAGGCACAGTAGCATACACTGGCTGTGCTACTGAACAGATCTTTCTAGCCACTGAAATACGTTACTATGTTTGCATTTTAAAGACATGCTTAGAGGTGCAGTCAATATGAACCTGAGTATTTAACATGTGACTATGTTGGTTCAGAGAGTGGAAAATGATAAGAGAGAAAAGGTCCTGCGCAGAAGGGAGGTCTAAACCTGCCTCTTTAGGATTTTCAAATGAAAGGCATCAGTTGAGTATTTACTATAATGAATGCTTTGATTGCATTTGCAGGTTGTTCATCTTAGTTTTGATTGGTGTCAGCATTGCCTGGGTCCCTGTGGTGCAGTCAGCTCAAAGTGGGCAGCTCTTTGACTATATCCAGTCCATCACCAGCTACCTGGGCCCGCCAATCGCAGCTGTCTTCTTTCTGGCTATCTTCTGCAGGAGGGTCAATGAACAAGTAAGCATGATGTGCCATGGCAACACTTCTGGGAACCCCAGGAAGGGCAGATGACCCCCGAGCCTCCTGCTTCAGGGAGACCAGCAAAAGACTGGTGAAAACGAGCAGCATGCTGAAGTTATGGGGGGGGGGAGTAAAGCCAAGACAGGGCCATAAAGGCAGCTGAGCCCCCTCTCCATAGAGCCTTTTAGAGCACACTCCCTTGGAAACAGGAATGCTGAGGATGTGTCACTCCCCCTCCATGGTCATTGTCCAGAGTGGTGGTGGGATAGTGGGTACCCTAGGCCCACCTCAGTGGCTGAGGCCGACATAATTTTTCTGAGGCAAGGAATCAATGGAGGAGGTTTGAACAGAGGCAGATCCCATGGCAGCAAGCCCCTCATTAGACAGAGAAGCGGACTATCACTAGTCGACACAGTATTAGAACCAAGGTGTCTGTATGAGCCAGGAAGGCATATGGAGGGAAAATTTGGACACATCTCAAAGAAAACAGTCTTTCTGGTCTTTGCATCCAGTTCTTGCATACCTGTCACAAGCAGTGTGCTAATTCCATCTTACCATGCCCTTTACATGGCTACACTCTAGTCAAGAGCCTTTGCTGCCTGCCCAGCTTATTATACAGTTTCAAGTGATTGGCTGTACCACTTTAGACTGCCAGGAGTATGCAAGTGCTGAGTATTGGAATGCTTCCCACTGCCCAAAAAAGCCTTCACCAGACTAGGACATGAGTAATCATGACTGCAGAAAGTGCTTAAGAGAAGGCTTGGCATCAAACAAACAGCAGCTAAAGCTCTGTCTACCTTTTGGTGTCTTCCACAGGGTGCCTTCTGGGGCCTGGTTATTGGGCTGTTGGTTGGTCTCTCTCGAATGATTACTGAGTTTGCCTACGGAACTGGCAGCTGTTTGCAACCCAGCAGTTGCCCGGATATCATATGTAAAGTTCACTACCTCTACTTCGCCATTATCCTTTTTGTCATCTCACTCATCCTCGTTTTGACTGTCTCGCTCTTGACCAAGCCCATTGACGAAGTTCATGTAAGTAGTCCCTCTTGCTCCTCACCTGACCCCCGTCCTTGCTCCTCAAGGTACTGGCAATATGTGAAAGGCATTTCATTAAAGAAATAATATATATTCGGTATAGCACAATGCTAGCCTGGGTTGATGGGGGATCAGTCCCAAGGACCTGTTTCAAATCCTTAGTGTGTGACGTAAGGAAAGCAAGAGCCTCCTTCCCTTTTGGGATCTAAGGCAGTCTTCTGCTTTTGAGCTTCCAGAGCAAAAGGGTCTGCTTTCAGCTCTAATCCCAATACTTTCTCTTTCATTGTTGAACTTAATAGGTAATGGAAGCCCACTTGGGTAGAGGGCTGGATGTGTGTGGATAGAGGTAGAGATTCAAACCTTGGCTTAAGCATAAAGCTTCCCTGATTGATTCTCTCTTAGCCTGGCATACTTTGCAGAACTGTTGTGAAGACAAATGGCAGCAGAAGTGTCTGGTACTGTTCTTTGTACATAGTAGGAGCAAATGACAAACGATTGACCTTTATCAGCCGATTGCTAATTTTTGGGTACTGAGAAGGTCAGAGTAGGCAAATTTTAGCATCCTTTTTGGCTTCAGAGCTTTTGTGCACGAACTACGAGGCACAGTGGGCTGATCTCTCAAGTTCTTCCAGTGCGTGGGACTCCCGACCATTCTCCTCTTAGGTCTCATCCTCCAAAGGTCACCTCTATGCTCTTGTTTTATGCAATGGCAGCTCTATCGTCTTTGCTGGACCCTGCGCAACAGGACGGAGGAACGCATTGATCTGGATGTAGATGATATGATGAAACCTGAGGAGCCTGACCTCGGCGATGAAACTGGTACTTCCAAGTTTAATATTTGGCACTAAATAAGTGTTCCTGAAAATGTGGGTCTGGCCAGACCACTCCCAAATGGCCCTGTACAGTACAGGGAAATGTACAGACTAGGATAGGGATACCAGCAGCTGCCGCAAGCCACAGAGGAAGAGGTCGGGAAATGGTGATGGGGGGAAAGGGCCAGCTGAAGAGTCTGGAGGGTCTGATGTAGCTCCCTTCACAGGAGTGGTTCCTACATAGGCAGGATTCAAAAACATGTCTCAGTTAGAGGTCACCCATTGGCTCTGAATGCAAATATTTGGAGCAAATTTGGTAGGTCCTGCTCGGATAAAACATCTGCAGGATTTTTGTCAGAAGTTTAAAGAATTTTTAAAATGTCTCAGGTTTTTAAAAAACCCTACTCCAGTAACCAATGGTCCACTGCAATTATTCTCCTACTCCCAACCACCCCATCATATCCCATGGCTTTGAAGTGAAAATCAAAACCCTGGGAAATCCAACCCACGTAGTATGCAGTTTAATCTCATATCTAGGGACCCCCATGCTTTATTTTGTACTTCATTTGTACCCCACTTTTCCCCCAATGGGGCCCAAGGCGATTTACAGCATTCTCCTCTCTTCCGTTTTATCCTCACAACAACCCTGTGAGGCTGGTTAGGCTGAGAGAGTGTGTGACTGGCCCAAGGTCACCCAGCAAGCTTCCATGGCACGTGTGGGGATTTGAACCTGGGTCTCCCAAGTCACTATTAGTCTGACATTCTTAACCACTGCAACACAGGTTCACAATAGCCTTGAACTGGTTTAACTGTCATTCCTCACTCCCCACCAAAACCCCATAACCATCATTTTGTAAAGGAGACTACAGACCTTAAGCAGAGAATTCTCAGCACCCTCACCAAATTTAATTCCCGGGATTCTTTGAGGGAAGCCATGGCATTCAACTGTTATAAAACCAATGTAAGTTTTGTACTGACTCTCACAGTGACCTAAAAAAGGGAGTAATGTGCAATGCTCCCTCTAAGCTGTGGAGTCTTGTGAGCAAAAATTCTACTTTGTGAGCTACTGGCATTAAAGCTGTGAGCGATCGATTTGGCCACTGCATGCATTAGTTTGCTCTGGAACCATCCTTCCTGAGCCAGGACAAGAATGTGTGAGCCAGAGGCTAAAAAACTGTGAGCTAGCTCATGCTAAATCAGCTTAGAGGGAACACTGGTGATATGAATGGCACTTTTCTCCACCCACCTCCCTCCCAGCTATATTCCATACAGAATGATGGGTAACAAGGTGCTTTTGCTGCTTGGATGGCTGGGCACCTCTTTCAGGTTCCACATTTTGGGTCTAATGCAAGGTCTCTGTTGCAGTCTCTGATGGAGAGGTGAGCTGTTTCAGGAAGGCATTCAACTGGTTTTGCGGCCTGGATGATCAGAAAGGCCCAAAGCTGAGTAAAGAGGAAGAGGCAGCCCTACAGATGAAATTAACCGACACATCTGAAGACCCTTTCTGGAGGCGTGTGGTCAACATCAACAGCATCATCTTGTTGTGTGTGGCTGTGTTCTGTCATGGGTATTTTGCATAGACATCTATGCTCTAGGGTGCTTTTATTTTAATGAAGGTCTCACTCGCTCGCTGAAATTGCACTGTGGAACCATCGTTACGTCCTTATCGAACCTATAACATTTGTTTCTATTGAATTGATCCATATGGCTTAATCAATTAATTAGAATTAAAACAATCAGTGGGCTAAAGTGAGACCACAACAGTGAGACCACAGAGTCTCCAGTACCTCATGAGCACCTGTGTCATTACAAGCTCCCTCTTCTGAGGGGGATCATGCCCACCACATCTTGGATTCCACATGCAAAGAAATGTGGTGGGCTAGCAGAACCACGTCAGTGACGCTCAGTGTTTGATGATCAGCGATGATCATCAGTGTTTGAGGATCTGTTTTGAATTTTTTTTTGTACAAAGTGTGATTTAAAAAAAAAAAATGCTACTTTTTGTGTTGCCTTAATTTGGGGGGAGTTTGTTCTCTTCTCTCATAAGTGATGTGATTTGTAAAGAAAACAGAAGGAAAATGTGATTGTCTGGCAAATACAGACTGCTCTGTGGAGTTCTCAAGATTCATTTGCGGGCAGAAGCTTTTAATTATTTTGCTTGCTTGCTTCCTTTCGGCTTCATGTTTAGCATTGTCCTTTCCCTGCACAGATTTGCTTCCCCACCGTTAGCTGTTTTCATTGTCTTTTGCCCTGACCTGGATAGCCCAGGCTAGCCTGATCTCATCAGATCTTGGAAGCCGAGGAAGGTCGGCCTTGGGTAGTATTTGGAAGGGCAACCTCCAAGGAATACCAGGGTTATGATGCAGAGACAGGCAATGGCAAACCACCTCTGAAATGTCTCTTGCCTTAAAAACAAGCCTAGCTCACCACCTAGTGGTGCATAACGCTAAAAAAAGAGCTAGAACTTCTGGCTAACAGACAATCTTAGGATCTCCTGGCTATACTACACACAATGCCATACAATAATAATAATAACAATACTTGTCTCTTGTCCTACAATGTGAACTGCAAGCATCTTCATGGGACATTGGTTGCCAATGCAATTTCAGTGGGCTCGAAACATGTTTGGAGATGAGTTTTCTCTGATAACAAAGTCTGTTAATGACTAGCTTTGCCTTTGTACAATGCGGTTGCTGTACATCTGTGTGAAAATACATGACCTATATTTTTAAAAAAGAATAGTTTTGTCTTTTGTTGGAAAAGTAAAGCATCCCATCCCCATTACTGCTGTAACATCCTGGCCAAAGCTAGCATCTAACACCTTGACCCCAGTGTATGCCTAGTCAGAGTTATGGCCATCTCAGGTGCTAAGCTGCAGCAATTGTGGCACTGGAGGGTGGACCCCACAAGTCATGATTTGGAAGAACTGCTGAAGGGCTCTGAAATGGCATAGGAGTGCACAGAGGCTGGTACAGGCATGGCACAGCCATCTCAGAGACAAAGGGGATGGATCTTCTGCCTAAGAGGAGACGAGCCTACAGCTTTGGAAAAGAGAACTGACCTTGAGCCAGTGTGGCATGTGGAGAGGCTAGCATTCAAATCCCTTCCTGGCCGGGAAGGTCACATTGTGGGCTTGGGCAAGACCCCCACCCCCAGTTACAGCCCAAGAGGGAGATAAATTAAGAGGGAAAGGTTGTTTTATCTTGCTGTAACACCCTAACTACTGCTTTGCAAGATCCTGCTGAGCTAGGTACAAGGAAAGGAAGAGAGAAAAACTAGACTATTGGAGAAAATGACCTTCAGGCTGGCAATTACTGTAACAGCTATCAGCATGCTGGCTTGGTTGTACGATTTGTTAAGCAAGTTTGCTTCAGTCTTGGAAGGGGAGAAGAATGGATTTATACCCTTTCCTTCACTACTCGAAGGGGTCTCAGACCAGCTTACAATCTCCTTTCCTTTCCCCTCCCCACAACAAACACCCTGTGAGGTAGTGGGGCTGAGAAAGCTCTGACAGAAAGTGCTCTTTCAAGAACAAATCTGACAGAACTTTGGTTTGGCCAAGGTCATCCAGCAGCTGCAAATGGAGGAGTGGGGAATCAAATCCGGTTCTCCCTGATTAGAGTCTACACTCCTAACCACTACACCAAACTGGCTCTCAGAAATGGAAGTCTAGCTGATCCTAGGGTGCTTTTTGCTATGCTTAGACTTCCTTGTGCCCCTAGTGGCTGCAACCAGAACTGCACTTTTAAAATAAAAGGAAAGCCTTTCAGCTGGATTCATCATGATGCTGGCTTCAATTGCCCCCTTCAAGGGCCTTCCTCAAGCTGTGCCCGGGATGGAGCACACACACCCCACCCTTGGTGCGCTACTGCTTGAAACAAAAATTATATCCTACACTCCTCAGCCAGTTCAGGTTCCTGAGATGACTTACAAATCACAAGATCTTGAATGCAGCCCTCCCAAATAATTGAAAAGTTAACCAATAATAAAATCAGCAAGAAGATGTATAACCAATAAGTTAGCCAAATGTTAACCAATAATAAGATCAGCAAGAAGATGTACGAACCCAACAAAATGCCTGGGTAAATAAGCAAGTCTACTTGGTGCCGGATGCTTGAGCAGCTCCACAGAGGAGGGGAGGGCATTCCATAACTGGGGAGCCACAACACATAAGGCCCTTGTGACTGCTTGTCTGACTTCCAGTAATGGAGGAAAATAGAGCAGGGTCTCAGGTGGCAGCTGGCCTTTTAAATGGCTTAGTCCTAGGCAAGTTAAGGCTTCAAAGGTAATCACCACCACTTTTAATTGGGCCCAGAAGTGAACACCAGCCAGCATAGTTGTCCTAAGACTCTCACAAGATGATCTCTATAATCTGCATCAGTCAGCAATCTGGCTCCTGCATTTTGCACTGGCTGCAGGGTGCATTGCAGTGGTCTAACTTGGATATGATCAAATTTAGAATCCAGTGGCACCTTTAAGACCAACAAAGGTTTATTCAAGGCATGAGCTTTCGTGTGCAAGGCACACTTTTTCAAATCCTGTATATTATGACTGTTTTTTCTCTCCCTCACATATTATGCTTACTCTGTATGTTGGTCTTAAGACCGTAATAATAAACTATACTATATTAGTTGCTGTAGATACTACTTTATCAAATCAATATTTGATAAAGTGTGCATGCGCACGAAAGCTCATACCTTTGTTGGTCTTAAAGGTGCCCCACTGGACTCTAAATTTGTTGTACTGCTTCGGACCAACACGGCTGACCATCTGGATCTATCTGGATATGATCAGTTCATATTTGCTCCTCTGAGCTCACTACAGGAAGGCCAGGACACAAATTAACAGTAGAAGACTCCATCAATCAAATAACATCACACCAGGAACCCCGTGTCCAACTCCCTCTGGAGCCCACAAAACCTATCACCCTTGGACTGAATGTGGTGTCTCATGTGCTTCCCTTAAGCAATAGGAAAAGACTTCACGGGCACCTTCTGTGGCCAGAAATCACAACCCCTTTAGTGCAGTTTTCTATGCCTTCCTGTGATTATATGAGGAATATCTTGCAACCCTCTCTACAAATATGCCTCACTATCCTAGACCAGCAGGAAAGGTTTTTAGGTTCAAATAAGCCAACTTTCTGGCTTGTATTGCATTGCAACTTCTGCTCTTCAAATCAGGATGGGGCAGGAAGACCTCTGTGCCATTCTGGGTCCTTAGCAAGCCCCTTTTCTATATGAGCCAAGATAGATGGTCTGGACAAGGTTGAAACCTTGCCCCCAGCGTTTGCGAGGGAGCTCAGCTGATTATTGAGTTCTGGCCAGCATTAATTATAGCACTAATCAGTGCTGACTTCAAGCGAAAAGGAGAAGCAGGCTATTGTTAGTCGAATTAGGCTTCTGCCGTCACAGCACAAGGAAACATCATTCCTACACCCAGCGTCACTCACCAGGGGCGTTGCAGCAGGCGCTGGCTGAGGCTGACACGGTTTTTAGAAGCGTTAGAAGCGTCAGGTTTAATTACAGGGTGCGAAGGTGCCGGAGCCTGATGTACTAATTGCTGCATTTACCATAGGCAGGAGGCAACGCAAAAGTGGTGGTGGTGGTGGTGGGGAATCAGTATTTCCGAGTGACTAAGTCTTTTGCAGCGAGATCCCCTGGCACGCCCTTAAGAAAACCTACAGCTGCTTCTGAGTCTTGCACAGCTTTCTGTACATGGGAAGTGTAGAAGTTTTGAGCAGAAAGTGCAGTTGTCAAACAGATACATTTTGTCAGAACTCTGAAGCAGGAAATTATCTCTGCAGTGTTCCCTCTAAGCTGTGGAGTCTGGTGAGCAAAAATTCTACTTTGTGAGCTGCTGGCATTAAAGTTGTGAGTGAGCAATTTGGCTACTGCATAAATTAGTTTCCTCTGGAGCCATCCTTCCTGAGTGAAGACAAAAATGTGTCAGTTGGAGGCTAAAAAACTGAGCTAGCTCATACTAAGTCAGCTTAGTGGGAACACTGTTCTGGCAATATTAGAGCCAAGTGATTTGTAAGGGAGGGAGCTTATGAACATTCCTCTTCTCACTTTGTGTGGCGGAAAGCGCCATCAAGTCACAACCAATTCATGACAACCCATGGCAAGGAAAGAGACGTTTGGAGGTTCCATTGCCTGCCTCTGTGTCATAACCCCTCTGTGTCTCCCATCCAAATACTAGCCAAGGTCAACCCTACTTAGCTTCTGAGATCTGGCAAGATTGGGGTAGCCTGTGCCACCCAGGTCAGGCTACTTTACAGGTCACTTTACAGGTCAGTCAAGATGCAGCAGTGGTTAACTCTGTACTAGAATAATAAAGCCTGAAGACTTTAGGCTTTATTGGCCACAAACATTGGAGGGAAGGCACAATGTTTCAGCAAATGCATCTAGGGAAATGGGCAAGAGATGGCCTTTTAACAAGCATAGGGAGGTGTTAGATTTTTGAGCTGCACTCAGGGTGAAATAAGGAGGAAGAAGTAGGTGCCAAAACGCAGCTAACCTCCCTTTGCAATGAGGTCCTGGACTATTCCAGGACAAAGATTTGGAGGTAAATTACAAAGCCAATGAATATAACTGCTAACTCTTGCAGGACTGTCCTCCACAAAGACATGAGATGTTTTCCAAGGAAAGTAGCAGCAAGCAAAGGCAAAGATTCCTTACACCAACATGCATTTTGAGAGATGAAAGGGAGGACTGAAAGGTGCATAACAAGGTGGGAAGAGGCATAGAGTAGAGGGATAGTTTAAGAGGTGTGAGTTAACAGCTTGACAATTTGTTGAGAGGAAGACAACCTAGAGCACCTGGGAACAGAATGCCTTATAATGGATCATGGCCAGTTTCCCAATGGCTTATGTTAATTTGGTTCCCTCTTCATTAGGGTTCTTACCCATTCCAAATTGCAAAGCAGGACCAAATTAACAGCTTGTGCCCCAGGGCCCTATCTGTGCCCATTTAGGTTTTCTGTCTCAAGCACCAAAATGCCCAGGACAGACAGGGGATTCTGAAGTCAGAGTGTGAGTTGATGGACACGATGAAGGCTGCTCACTTCACTGCTGTGCCCTGAGATTTCTTTTCTCAGCAAGTAACTGGCAGCAGCATTTGCTTGTAGGCAGAAGAGCCTTTTGGCACCTTAAACACTAGGAGCCCTCTTCATCGTGAAAGCATCTGCAACAGTAAATTAATTAGTCTTTAAGGTGTCTCAAAGACTCTTTGGCAGCTTGGCTGCAGCAGACTTCGCAAGGCTGTCCCCCTGGAGTTATCAGTGGAGCCATTTCCCAGAAGGCCGCTGCTTATCACTTCCAGTAATGGCTTGAGAGGGCTTCGGAGGAAGTTAATTATTGTGGAGTGAAATCTTCTTAATGACCCTTTCTTTGTGGAAGGGAAGGGTCCTGTCCTTCAGTTTGGTACCAGGGATTGCTTGCAGCACTGGAGAAAAAGAAATCAGTTACTTGTGGGCAGACCACTCTTGGCTGAAAACAGGGCTGTTAGCTCCTCTTTTTTTTTTTTTTTTTGAATACACACCCAGAGCAAGTGAAAAGGGCATGTCCATACCCTCTAGGTTGTCAGTGGAAGAGACCAAGTTCTGTAGCTAAAGTGTGGCTTTGTTGCCGTACTGAACAGACCTGTGGCAAAATAACGCCCCCCCAATAATCATAGGTAGATCTTTCTTCAACACATTCCCTTGTCGTCCGACATTGGCCGTGGTCTGTGTCCCTCTCCAATGGATTCAACCCATGAAAGAACATAACTCATGGGTCTGATTCTTGCCTTTTCATTTTTCAATGCACCAACAAGGCAGCAGAGCGAATGGGAATACAGAACTGTTCTTACGGGTGCACCAAAGCAATGCTAACAGCTCACTGCCAAGGAGTGTAAAAAACCCAGTAGCACTTTATAATAGGCTTTATTGTAGCATAAGCTTTCGAGAAACACAGCTCTCTTCATCAGATGCATCTGACGAAGAGAGCTATGTTTCTCAAAAGCTTATGCTACAATAAAGTTTGTTAGTCTTAAAGGTACTACTCGGCTTTTTACTATTTTGCAGGAAGAGGAGGCTAAATTCCTCTGGATCTATGCCAAGGAGTGTGTCTCCATGGGCAAGTACTGGACTCTTGCCCCCAAGAAGGACTTAGGGATCTCACAACAGATGTGACAAAGCCACAGAAGTATGCCAAAGAGATGCCATTAACTCAGAAAGGGATGGATGATGAGTGGCAGCTGCCCTCTGAGCTGGGAAACAGCAGCTTCCCCAGAAGCTAGAAGCTGCAGCACTCACAGGGAAGGGGTGGAATCACAAGCAAGAGCACAAGAGATCACAGGAGGATGTTGACGGCTGGGTGTTGGGCAGGGGTGTGGGAAGGCTGCGGCTCTACTTCTTGTGGCACACATTAAAGAGAGCACAGAAAGGAGGGAAAGGATCCAGAGTGATCCTTTCCTTGTCATCATGGGGCATGTCAGTGGAAAAATGCTTCTCTTAGTTGGCAGGAAAGGTCAGGGTTTGCTACAGTTCAGTTCCTCTGAGTGCTAATACTGTCTCGTAATACTGACTAATACACATCTACCAACTGATAGCTCTAGGACATACGATGACATTGACGTTCTCTTCTAAATATCAACTATTTATGTTCAAAGCATAGTTTAGAGTCCCAGTTTAGCCATCACCAGCAAACCACAGTTTGGGCAGCCTGGACTTCACATTAAATCTGGGTTAAATAATTTATAAACTGTGATTTATTGTGATATCTGAATGCAACCAACTGTATACCACTGCCTTCTGGAATATTCCAGGACCTACTGCACTCCCTCAGGCTGTGAAACTTTTTAAAAGGAGGCCTCCTGACTATCCTGCTACCTAATTGACTGTGACCCCATTGTAGTGTTTTTGACCACTCTATTCCTTTCATCTAGGCCAGGGTTTTAGACTCTTGAATCCACTCCAGTGCTTGTGGTGGGCAGGAACAGGGAGAAAGGAAGTTGTTATCACTACAGCTGTACACAGAGAAAGAAGCTGGCTTAAAACTATGCTGCCTCTTTATTCTGATGCCTAGCATTAAGGACACAACACCCATTCTTGCCAGTTCTTGAACCCAAGAACCTGATAACTGTGTAGGCAGCTGTTTTAGTTTGCCCAAGCATAGCCAGTGATCTATTTGGCTGCATCCTTGCCTCTCGACTGAGGATGTGATTGCTAGACTACAGTCTGATAGCAAGCTGTTAGTGTATGTGAGGGTGTGTGCGAAAGAAAATGTACATGTCTGTATACAGGACCGACCTAATTGCACAAGTAGGTCAAGCAGCACCTTTTTGGGTATCAATAGAACAGCATATGTGGTTCAAGATGTGCAGGCCAGGTTCCCTCTGTTGCGTAATCTTGTTGAAAAACAGTGAGCCGAGTAAGCTGCTGTGAGAAAGAAGTGACTACAGCCCAGTTCAACTGTAACTGTGGCCCACAGAAATCTTCCCAAGGAGCAAAACATCCATCCCAGGCAGGCCTAAGACAGCACCTGATATAAAAAATCAAAATAGTACCCCCCCTTCTAATAATTATCACAGAGCAAACTTCTCTGGGAGTTTCTTCATAGCATAACGCTTTCTGAAATGTACAGGAACTGCAAAAGAGCCTAGTAGTACCATTTCCACAGATGCTGTGCAGGGATTGCTTCCTAGTCGCTTGTATTGTATGGCCCAGATTTGCATGTCCCCCCCTCTGCCATCTGGGACAGTGCCCGCTGCCTGGGGCAACCACCTCACATTACATCTCTGCATTAAACCATGTAGCTCCAACTCTTTCCCCTCCATTTTCTTGGCGTAAAAAGCACCACTCCTCATGAAATAAAGAGCTCTCCTAGCTCAGTTGTCTCAGTGCAGCTCTACACATCATGGTACTCCTGGAACGTGGCTGTTTATTGTAACAAATGCTTCACAAATTAATATTTGGCCTGTGTGGACATTTTTTTTAAGGTTTCCAAGTAATGACTTCCACAGCAATGTGGGCAGCTCTTCTCACAGCCTCGCTGGGGTCTTTCATCCTCTCCTGAAACTCTTCCACATGGCACAGTAATGTCTTGCGGCCTTCTGGGGCTTCTGCCAACATGGTCAGAGCCTTGATGGAGTACAGACGGACTTTGCTTTTTTCATCATGAATCAGCGGCAGCAGCGTCTCAATGGCTGCAGCGTTGATCGCTGCATATTTCCCTGAACACACAAGAATACAGTTAGCAACTAGTAAAGGAGCAGCAAGGGAAGTGGGACTTATTTTTTATTTTTATTTATTATTGAATTTCTAGCCCGCCTTCCCCCTGCACTGCAGGGCTCAGGTAAGGCTCTGGGTTCCTATGTGCCATATACCTGGCTCTAACCTCACCAGTTCTGGAAGTGGGTCTGTGTACTCTGTTGTTAAGAGAAATCCTCTTAATTCCTCTTTACTCCTCTTTACCAGTTTCTCCCTGAAATCCAGTGATCTGTTATAGTTCCTCTTTTTTGAAATCTGTAATCTGTGTTTAATAATTTAATAAATTTTTGCTCTGATCAAAGAGAAATTTGAAGAGAGAAGGGGCAGGAAGGAAGGTTCTGCAAAATTTCTGGATTTCACTCTGAAGATGCTCAGAGGCAGGCAATTGGCTTCCCAAACCTTCCCATCCTTCTGCTAGAGCACCACCCTGTGGTGCAAAAATCTGCCTGCAAGCACTTAAGTTACAAAAGAGTGCATTGATTTCCCTACAGAGAAATGGATAAGAAATTCCTCTTTTAAAAGAGAAACAAGACAGTAATAAGAATCAATGGCTATATCTAAAGAAGTGAATTTTGGAAAAAGAACTCTCCTCCCCATAACAATGTCTGGGATCACTTTTCACTAAATGCCATTCTGTTGCAACATCTGGGTGCTGTCTGGCAAACCATGCACCAACACACCTAGAATTCAACAATGCCTTTCTATATGTATGTTCTACAGCAGGAGTATTTTTTTCCCTTCCCAGGCTTTCGATTAGGAGCCACCACTGATGAATGTGCCCTAGAACATCTCCTGGCCTGGGACCCTGCTGGATGCTATTTCTAACATTGGGTTGATTTGGAATACCGTTATCATCTGACCCTGCTGGATGCTGTATCTACCATTGGGTTGATTTGGAATACCGCCATCATTTGCTTCTTTCTATCTGTAAATTGATGTTGTTTAACTTTGTATTGTATTTTTAACTGTTTTAACTCTGGATTGTTTTATGATATTTTAATCTTGTTAGCCGCCTTGAGCCAGTGTGTCCGGCAAGGCGGGATACAAATAGAAATAATAAATAAATAATATAAATAAATTTAGTAATAACTCCAGGAACCTTGGCAGGCACTGATAGGTTTCTTAGGACCATTTCACTCTGGGATATGACATGACTGCACTTCTAGCAGGAACTCCTTTGAGGAAAAGGTGCAACAGTGATTGGAGATTTGACACAGCAGCTGCCTCCCCTGTTGCTGCCCCTCCTTGCTGCTGGCAAAAAGAAACGGGTTTTGCTTGCTGAGGGATACTTTTGTATGTTGTAACTTCTGCCATTCTATGGCTGGAAGGCCAGGATTATAAAGTATCAAATAAATAATAAACCCCAATACAGGTGGCAGTTCAAATACCACTATGCAAGAAATCAGTGGTGGGGGGGATTTGAATCTGCCCACACCCCAGTGGGAGGCAGGGTTGCCAACCTCCAGGTGGTGGCTGGAGATCTCCCACTATTACAACTGATTTCAATGTGACATGGATCAGTTCACCTGGAGAAAATGGTCACTTTGGAAGGTGGACTCTATGGCATTGTACCCCATTGCAGTCCCTCCCCTCCCCAGAACCCCCTCCTAAACTCCACCCCCCAAATCTCCAGGTATTTTCCAACCTGGAGTGGGCAACCCTAGTGAGAGCGCACACTCCTCAAAGGCCTCTTTCGGGAAGAGGAGAAGGAGAATGAGTGCCTGGTTCCAAGACTGGGAGCGGAAGCTCGGGTAAGGTGTCTGAAGCAGCCCAGGACCATTTACTGGCTTGGGGGTCCTCACTGGAGAAAGCAGAGGGCATATGTTGTTGCAGATTTTCCAGGCTGTATGGCCGTGGTCTTGGCATTGTAGTACCTGACGTTTCCCCAGCAGCTGTGACTGGCATCCTCAGAGGTATAACACACAAAGATGGAGTACTCTCTGTGTCAATGTGGTATAACACAATCCCATTGACACAGAGAATACTCCATCTTTCTGTGTTATACCTCTGAGGATGCCAGGCACAGCTGCTGGTGAAACGTCTGGTACGACAATGCCAAGACCATGACCATACAGCCTGGAAAGTCTACAACAGCTAATGAACTCTGGCTGTGAAAGCCTTCGACAACATAAAGGCCATACGCAAAGACATTCAGTGGCATGGCTGTGAGCCAGAGCTGCCCTTTTAACTTGGTGGGGCTCTGGCACTTATCAGGTCCAGCTGGGGGGGGGGGGAGGGAGGGATACACTGGCTCTGCCTGCTTTGGGCCCAGTCAAACCAGCAACCGCTTCCTTAGGGAGCATTTTCTAGGAGCTGTCCCAGGTCCTGCAGACCCTGGCCCTGCTCTGTACCTCCTTTTTGTTTTTACATTAAAGGTAAAGGTTCCCTTGCTCGAAAGCCAGTCGAATCCGACTCTAAGATTGTGGTGCTCATCTCCATTTCAAAGCCAAAGAGCCAGCGCTGTCCAAAGACGTTTCCGTGGTCATATGGCTCCCATGAGACAAAAACATCCGGCCGAAACAAAGAGGGGAAAGAAACTTAACCCAATAAAATTGAATCAAGAACCAAAAAGGTAAGGAAAAAAACCTGGTGGAGGGCCAGTAGTTAAGGTAAAGGTAAAGGTTCCCTTGCTTGAAAGCCAGTCGAATCCGACTCTAGGGATGCGGTGCTCATCTCCATTCCCAAGCCGAAGAGCCAGCGCTGTCCAAAGACGTTTCAGTGGTCATGTGGCCAGCATGACTAAACATCATGGTGCATGGAACGCTGTTACCTTCCCACCAAAGTGGTACCTATTGATCTACTTGCAATTTCTTGCTTTCGAACTGCTCGGTTGGCAGGAGCTGGAACTAGAGGCAGGAGCTCACTCCGTCATGCGGCACTCTCGGGTCTCGAACTGCTGAACTACTGACCTTCCACAGCCTGCAGTTCAGTGTCTTAACTACTTGAGCCACCGCAGTAGTTAAAACCTCATATAATACTTCTTTTATTTTGAGAAAAGTTAAAAAACATATAAGGGGGCCCAATGAAAGCCCTGTTAACAATGACTAATGACAAGTGCAAAAGGAACAATTATTGTGACCAAAATAATTATTGGGCCGAAATGCCTTCGGTCACAATAATTGCTCCTTTTGCACTTGTCATTAGTAATGGTTAACGGGGCTTTCATTGGGCCCCCTTATATGCTTTTTTAACTTTTCTCAAAATAAATACATGTATTTTTACTTATAAGTTTATATGAGGTTTTTATTGGCCTTCCACCAGTTTTTTCCCCCTTACCTTTTTGGTTCTTGACAAAAAAACAACCCTCCGGCAATATAATGTCCCTGTCTAAAGAGGAGCAATGGCCGCACCAGGCAACCATGTCAGCACCTCCCCTTGACGCTGAGTCCAAATGTGCTAAGCCCAAATGTGCTCTTGGCTTCTGTGCACGTCACATAACTCAGCTGCAACCTACATCTGTCAAACATTTGGTAGGAAAATCTGGGCCATTTCGCAGGTACACCCTGAATCACTGTGATTCCAGTTGCCAGGTGAGCCAGACCCCTCTGTCTTGCCACTCCAGTCCCATGCAATGGCATGCACAGGTATTTCCAGCGCTGCAGGGAAATGCCTACTTTGGGACTGGGACACTAGAATCCACCTCAAATGACAGTGGGAAGTCTGAGGGCATAGTGGCAGAAAGAGCAGGAGACTTGGCAGAACAGTTGGAGGCAGTGGCCAACCACGGAAGAAAGCGAACCTCAAGAAATTTGCCTAAAATTTGCCTACCTGAGTTACTCTTGTGGGTCTCTAAGGGGCTACTGGACTCGAATCCAGCTGTTCTACTGCAGACCAACACGGCTGCCCTCTGAAACTACCTGAATTAAAGTAATGGATTGAGTCGGTTCTCTGACACCTGACAGATCCTCCTGGGAATCCTTTGTTCACACATTAGGTTATAGGGTACTTTTTGCGTACATCTGAAAACACAGTATGCACACAGACTAACATTTATTTTCAGCCATGCACATCTTTATCAGTACATGGAACAGGAAACTCAGATTGGTTGGTGGCACCATCTGCTGCAGGTTCGTGTGGCAGCAAATATGCACTTATTGCCATGTGACATCTGAAGTGGCTTTTTTTGTGTTTCCATTCAGTCCCACTCACCCTTCAGCCAAGGACAGTGTTGTAGGCCTGAGACTGATTTGCTTCAACGCAGCTCAGAAACTATGCAAACTCCAGTCAGCTGAGTAGCAACATGGGTCCTGCATCTCTGCTGTGACCACAAGCTGATTCCTGCCAAGCCATGCTTTTGCAACAGCATGGATGCATCCTTACAGAGTTTACCTGGATCTGGCAAAGTGCCCCCACTGACACTTCATTTATGTCCTGTTCTTGGAGCAGGGCTTCAGAAAACTTGTTTTGCTTCAAGCTACCTGACCTAGGAATGTCAACTGTTGCAACTAGGCTCCCTTCATAAGGGGCTGGATCTTCAAAAGGGCCCTCCTGCAGCACTTTTCCCATTCTCACCTTGTGTTGTAACTGCTGCATTCATCAGTGCTCCGGCT
Source organism: Gekko gecko (assembly GCA_029375565.1). NCBI lineage: Eukaryota > Metazoa > Chordata > Lepidosauria > Squamata > Gekkonidae > Gekko > Gekko gecko. Next base: position 48,522,606 of record JAPDNY010000012.1, on the reverse strand, counting down.
GCATTGCCTCGGACCTCAGCATCATCATCGTTCAGCAGGCAGACAAGGTCTGGGAGGACCCCCTCTTGAAAGACCATATTCTTCCCCTCCAAAGGGACGCTGAAGATAACAAAAAAAAAATGGAGATAACTGAGCCTCTTGAATCTGCCTGTGCACTGGACAGAGGGGGCACACAGAGAGAGCAGTCTTGTCAGAGGGATGTGTGGCCTTGCCTTGTCTCCCTCTCTACAAGATAAGAGTCACCATCTTGGAGCACTGGATGCAAGGAGGCTGCATGTGAAATTTACAGTGGGGAATACGGAGTATTTAGGTCCAGCTTTGGAATTCCCCCCCGATAAAAAAAGTAGACATGATGGGAAGCGGGAAGCCCTGGAATCCATCATGATGGGAGTATTGAGTCCAAAGGAGAAGGTAGAAGTCCATCAGTGGCTATTACCCACAAGGTATAGCTAGGAATTCTCAGTCTGGGGCAGGTGATGCTCTGTATTCTTGGTGCTGGGGGGGGGCAGCAGTGGGAGGGCTTCTAGTGTCCTGGCCCCACTGCTGGACCTCCTGATGGCACTTGGTATTTTTGGCCGCTGTGTGACAGTGTGTTGGACTAGATGGGCCATTGGCCTGATTCAACATTGGCTTCTCTTATGCTCTTAATCCTCATTTGCCAATAAAATTCACTGGATATTATTGGATAGGTCACAGGTGTGGAAGTTCTCCTGTACAAGCTTAATTGGGATGAACCAGTACTAACAGTAGCTCCCATTTGCCTAATGGGGCTTGCACAGGAGAACTTCCCACTGGCATGTGCCCCATAAGTCACACTGGTATATCTGCCACTCTTGCCACCCATAATGGTGCCCAAGACTGTCTGAGGTGTCTGTCTGCTTCTGACCATCGGGGGGAACCTCTACTGACATCTGCCTCTGATCCTGAAAGAGTTATCAACCTGAGTGGAAGACCCTGGAGAGCAGCCCTTGGGTGTAACATGTCTTTCTCTCACCTGATGGCCATGAGGGCCTCTGCTGCTTTGCTCCTGATCTCCACAGAAATGTGGTTGAGCATCTCCTTGAGAATGCCAACGGCTCCTGTGGCCAAGGCTTCAAAGGCCTCAACGCGTAGGCAGCCTGCCAGTGTCTCCAACAGCAGCTTTTGAATCTCTTCGTTCTCTGTTCTCAGCTTGAGTACCAGAGAGGGAATCAAGCTACTTTCCACAATCTCAATAGCCCCTGCAAGAGCAAACAGAAAGAGCTTAGTGACTTTTTTTTTTTAGCATTCCATTTCTGGAGACCATTTGGGCTTTTCAAGCCAAGAGAATTGCCATGGCAAAGCAGAGAAAGCAGAAGAGGAAAACTTGCCGCAGAAGAGAACACACAGTCCACGAGTAACCAGTTGCAAACAATCCTCAGCCGCCTGGTTACTATGACTAATCCTGTCGTTGCTAGGAGAGATGCGGCTCTGCTGAAAGTGATTCATGTGCAGTTGGATGATGTGGAGGTTTCGCTGTGCAAGAGAGAACCGGGGAGTTTCTTCAAAGGAATCTCTCCTGAGATAACAGCTGGCATTTTCTCCCCATCCACCCACAGCTGTGTGGTGTGGTGTGGTGTGGGACGGATAAAGGGCTTTCATGGCAGACTAATGGGCAAGCTGATTCCTTCTGTGTGAAGGCTTGGGAGTAGAACAAGAATAGCCTCCTCTTGCTTGTAGAGGCTTTGCAATATCAAACACAATCAGCTTGTTAATGGAAAAAATGAATCAAATTTCTACTGTGAGCTCATTAAGGATTCTGTCTGCACCCTATTTGTCTGAAGGACTGGTATGCAAGTGTAGTGTGGGACTCTGTCAGCAGCAAATTGGGTGGCTTAATGCCTTTTTTTTATAATGCAAGCCATCATTGCTGCAGGGAACAGCCAGTAGTCTTGATTACCCTGGCAGACAAATCTGCTGTGTAAAGTCAAGTCTCTGGCTGAGTGCTAAAGGTCTGTATACTAAAGTGACAATACTACTTTGAGCAGATAGGATGTTAGGACCAGTTCTGGGGACTGCTGAGAGTCTCCCCCCCAACACTGGAACTTTAAATAAGCTTGTGTAAAAACTATCTGGTGTTTTGTATCAGAGTTTACACATCACGTGATTAATTAAAGAGACATTCTTCATTTTCATTTTGGAAATGGACTATGTAGGGGACGAGGTTTGGGGCCCCATTTGTAGACATGGTCCCTGAAATTGCTGTGCAGCCCCTTTACATGCCTTTTGATAACAAACTGATGTTAGTATTACAACAGTCAACATGGTTTCCAGGACCCTCTGTCCTGGGCCTGCCATACCAACAGCTTCATGTCTTGACAGTTTCAGAAGCTGAGGGTGGCAGCCACATGAAAACTGCCTTGAAGTCAGAAGATCTCAGCTTCAAGACCCTGCTTTGCCAACTGCTCTCTGGTATTTTATATCAGACAACACATTTTGACAGCTTGACCTTAAAGCATTTTTAGATGAGATGCCATTGCTGAATGCAAACTATAAAAACATTTTTTTAAAAGCTTGGAACAAAATGTAAACATTCTTCCCTTGCCAGTCTTTCACTTCTGAAGCCATACTGTTTCTTCCTTGGTTGGGGGGGGGCACATGGTTTGTGTTCACTCTGAAGAATACTTGTAGTCCTCATGTCACACACACACACTCCAAGAGCAGAGGGCCTACAGGCTCCTCACCTTGTACTCTTTGACTTTTTTACTCTAAGGATATATTTGCACTGCAGAACTCACTCAGGTCAACAAGCACACCCTTCTGAAATTCTCTTTCCTGCACAACTTTTAAAGGTTAAGAAATGATTCCTTGTCCTGCCTTTTGGCTGTTACCTCCTTCTTGCTCCATGCATCTTTAAGAGCCTGAAGAAAAATGTTCAATTTATTCAGTTCTTAGTTGGACTGCAGGGCTTCTTGCCTGCTTCCTGTCTTCCAGCAGACAGTGTTGCCACTTGCAAAATAAGGGTGGACCACTCTGTTGGTGCTTGGAATTAAAAAGGCTTGCTTAATCAGATAAAACGAATTCTTTACAACATGTTCTGGGGAAAGTATGCAACAGGAGGGAAATGCATTTAAAAGATGGCTCTGTTCAGAAGTGATTTGTGATTTGTCATGAAGGCAACAGGCCTCGGGAGTCCCCAGGCTTGCACATTTACTCCTGGCCATCTCCTTGTATTCAGTTCAGATGCTGAATACTCCCTGATTAACTACAAGCCATATTTTGTCATGATGTCTAAACTGGACAAAATGACAAACTTGTGGTTTGCTCTCTTGCGTATAAGCCAAAGTTTAATCCTGATTTAGAATTCTGGTTTGTAGGCAAGAAAATAATCTTCAGTTTGTCATTTCATCCTTCTGAGATACCAACAAACTAATCCATTGGAATACAAATGTCTTAACACTCTGAGCTATGTAGAACTGGAGGAGAAAGGGGAAGGAGAAATGAGCAAGTCCAAGGACGTTCAAGACTTGTTCCCATAATGACAGATCGTGGTATCATCAGTATGAGACAAGATCTTGACATATTCTCCTGAAAGCCATCTGAAAGGCTGGAAAATGAAAGCAATATTCCTTCCCTTTCAACATGTGGACTGACTCAAGCTGCCACTGCAACAGATAAAACAGATATAGGGTACGGTATAGATGGTGTTCAGCAACTGGAGAAATCCAACCACAAAAGGTATTTACAGCAACAGTCAAAGCTAAAATCACAAACTCAGCAACCTTTATGAGCGTGTCATGCAGTGAATCAGTAACATACATTTAGCAGGCTGAGGCCCTAATTTACTGTTATGTGCAATCAAACACATTATAGCTCCAATGCTAGTTTGTGCACTAGAAAAACAGCTTCAGGAAGCAGGGAAGGGGAGGAAGTACTTTACTCTTTCCCCACTGTACTCCAAATCATCTCTTAAGCAGCTTTCCCCTGTGGGGTTTCAAGATGAAATGAACCCAAGTTTCATATAAATTTAACAAGAGCCCTGCTGGGTTGGGTTGAGGCTGGTCTGTCTAATCCAGCTCCCTGTTTCCAAGGGACCAACCAGATGTCTTCTGGAAGCTCACCAGCAGGGGGTAACAAACAATCCTCCTCTTCTTTTTAATCTCCAGCCCCTACCACACAGAGGTACATGACCTCAGACCTCGGAAGCATTTAACTTTAATTTCCATTTCTGTTTTTCTAGCCATACTGGTTCTCCAAAGCAGCTTACAGAATTCAAAAACAAATACAAATTTACATTAAATATAATTTTAAAAGGTGCTTGGGAAGGTCTTAGTAAAGGAACAATTTGGGGCCTCTGCCATTTCTTCCTCTGTCCTCAGCCATGGCAGTTGGTAGCTGGAAGAAGGGGCACTCAGACAGAGATGTATCCAGGCACTATGGTCCCATTTGACCATTGTCATAGCTACAAACCACTGGTAAACTGATACATTCATAAAACGGAGCTTAATTCTGCCCCGTCCTCTCTTCCTGAGTGGCTGTGGGTGGAACATCCAAATGGACATGCTGCCTGCAGCCCCCCTCCCCCTTTCCCCTTTGAGCCAGATTAAAATAAGTTTATTTCTAATTGGACTCAAAAGAGAAAATTACAGGACGCCGATAAATCATGCTCACATCAGGCATGGTGTCATCTGCACACTCCCAAATATTGCAGGAGCTGCCTACTGCTGATTTTTTTTTTTGGGGGGGGGGGGGACCCTGCGTGGAAGCTGACTAAGCTCAATTGGCATATCAAAGCCCCAGTGGAAACATATATGTAGCCAATACGTCTTCTCTGCACTCTCTGTTCAGTAAGTGACAAAACTCAAAAACAACCAGCATAAGCCTGTTACTGAGGAAGTAAAATTGTCCACATGCTTCTGTTCCAAAGCAAAACCATGCCTCTTTCAAGGAGTATAGCTGCCTGCCATTTTATACCTCTATAGGGAGTGGGAGTTCGTTTTCTTAGAAAACATACCTTTTGCAAAGGTATCACACACTGAAAGTTTTGGTCTTTTTTGGGGAAGCTGAGCTGATTTTGTTGGTTTCACTTTGTTCTTCATTCATGCTCAACACAGAGACATAAGGAGGTGCATCTGGCCATTATTATACCCATGGTTGTAGCTAGGAGACGCATGAAGGAGGAACAAGGACACAGCTGTCAACTGTGCTTCAATACGCCAATTCTAGAGGTACCATTAATGGGCAGAGAACACTGTTTACTATTTGGGCACAAACTTCACACGTCTAAGATCCTGTCCCTCGCATATTCTATAGATGGCGCTTGGGCAGCAGACAGAGCTATTGCCAGTTCAGTTTGATGGTATCAGTATAAGGCAGGCAGTTCCTGGCACCCCTGCTGCTCGATCTCAGTTTTAAATATTTACTAGACAAGAGCTGGAGTGTGCACAATTATACGGAGTGAGGAACTTCAGTGTGGATGCATGACATGGTGAAGCTTTTACTTGGAGTTTGGCCAGATGTGGATTTTGCAGTGTTGGGTCCAGGGATGAGCTGGTTCAGAATGTGGGAAGACTTTTGGAATGGGGCAACAGTACAGGCTGCAAGGAAAAACCAGAGAGATCAGTCCATGGAGTCACTAATGCAACAATCTTCCAAGTTATTGGTGTGCAACTGGACCCCCCCCAAAAAAAAGTCTCTACTGCATTGAAAATGCTGGCATTAGACCAAACACAAGAGACACTGGAAAAGGGACAGCTAGCTGCTGTTCAATACTTTGGCCCAACTAGAGAAGCTCCCCCAATTTCAACATCTTGGGGAGAGCAGAAAGAGCAGCAGCAATAGCTCTGGCAGCCAGTCTTGACAGAGGAATGGAAGAGAGTATTTCAGGCTGGAAACAAGGGCAAAGGTGCATCCTAATTTGTCCTGGCCAACATCCTCTCTTGAACACTGGCAAGGCTTCTCTTCTCTCCAAAAGCAAATTTTGCTACTCTGTCAGCCAGAGTGCTACAAGTTTCTTCAATGGCAATAATTATTACTGTTGTTTGAATTGTATATTACAGATTTTAATTGTAAGTTGCGTTGGTAGCCAATATAGCTAAAAAGTGTGTGTGTGTGTTGGTGGGGGTGGAGTTTAATAATCAAATAACATAATTAAACTAGTAATTGTGTGAATAAGCACAATTCAAGCCTTAATGTCTGATAATACTTCAAACTATTGTATGGGAGAAAAAAAATCTTGAAAACTAAAAATGTAGGTCCCCTCCATTAAAAAGTGCTCTGCTCAGATCTTCTTGCAGTAAAACAAGACACACAGGTCCTTCTATATATAACTAACCTAGATCTGCAGCTGATTTTCAAAAGAGAGCTAGTTAAAAAGATGAATGAACCAAGACTACTGTACAGCTTGCAACAACCAAAGGTGGAAAAATAGGGGGAAGATGTTTTTCCCCATGGGCTTTTGCTTTGCTCTTCTCTATTTGTATATGTGCGAGACAAAAGCCAAAATCTGAAGTATATTAAACAATTAGGATGACACAATGATTTTTGGAATATATATATGGCACGTAAATATAGCTGAGTTTTCTTTTTTTAAAAAAACCCACCAACACAGCCATTTTTACTGTTGTCTTCTTTTGGTGTGCATGCCTTTCCTTCATCACCTGAGCCACAAAGGACTGAGATTATCATGGCACCCCTACTGAATCCCTAGTTTTGCCATTTGGAGAAGATCTTGGAAATGTTCAGATAGGGATTAGTGGCAGTGGAAAGTACCATCAAATCACAGCAGGCATACAGCAACCCTGTGGGGTTTTCAAGGCAAGAGATGTTCAGAGGTGGTTTGTCATTGCCTGCCTCTGCATCACAACCCTAGGACCCCTTGGAGGCCATGCTCCCTCTAAGCTGTGGAGTCTTGTGAGCAAAATTTCTACTTTGTGAGCTACTGGCATTAAAGTTGTGAGCAAGTGATTTGGCTACTGCATAACTTAGTTTGCTCTGGAGACATCCTTCCTGAGCTAAGACAAAAATGTGTGAACTGGAGGCTAACAAACTGTGAGCTAGCTCACACTAACTCAGCTTAGAAGGAACACTGCTTGGAGGTCTCTCATCTAAATACCAGCCAGGGCCAACCCTGCTGAGCTTCTAAGATCTGATGAGACTGGGCTAGCCTGGGCTATCCAGGTCAGCGCAAGGGATTTGTAGCCACCCTCAAAGAAGAAGAATTCCTATATTTCTCTGGAAAGATGGAATTATTTGGGAAGGTGGCCTGTCTCAGTAGCAGAGCAAATGCTGGGCACGACATCTCTAGGAACAAAAGGACCTCAGGAAGCCCATGCCTGGCAAGAACTTTATCAGTCTGAGTCCTTGGAGACCTGACACCAGTCAATATTGAATTAGACCGCTTTAGCTATTCATGTAACTGGTAAACCAGTTTAAGTTTGTAGTACAAATACATCCCAAATCTACAGGGGGGGGAAATGGGTTATCACAGGCCAAAAAATGGCAAATAAGTGCTTAAAGCACTTCACAAGTGCAAAGACTGGAGTTCTCCTTATTGCTCTATTCTCATGCCTTTGTCAGATGTGAATTTAAAAGATACCTGTGGCATCTACCTCTCTCATAGATCGTTGTCTTGATGTGGCGAGGGGGCTTGTTTGATTTGATGAGGCTGCAGACTATGCCATGGAGGGCCACAGTAGAGAACACAGGATGGACAGGCCACAGTGGAGAATGCAGACAAAATGTGAGCCACTGGAGAAGGAAATGGCAACCCACTCCAGTATCTTTGCCAAGAAAACCCCATGGACAGTAACAAAAGGCTAAAAGATATGACGCCAGAAGATGAGCCCCTCAGGTCGGAAGGTGTCCAATATGCTACTGGGGAAGAGCAGAGGGCAAGTACAAATAACCCCAGAAAGAGTGAAGCAGCTGGGCCAAAGCTGAAAGGACACTCAGCTGTGGATGTGTCTGATGGTGAAAGGAAAATCTGATGCTGCAAAGAACAATACTGCACAGGAACCTGGAATGTAAGATCTAAAAATCAAGTTAAGTTGGATGTGGTCAAAAATGAGATGACAAGACTAAACATTGACATCTTGGGAATCAGTGAACTAAAATGGACAGGAATGGGTGGATTTAACTCAGAAGACCATTACATCTACTACTGTGGCCAAGAATCCTGTAGAAAAAATGGTGTGGCCTTGATAGTCAACAAGAGAGTGAGAAAGGCAGTAATGGGATACAGTCTCAAAAATGACAGAATGATCAGAGTCTGAATCCAAGGCAAATCATTCAGCATCATAGTAATCCAAGTCTATGCCCCAACCACTCATGAATAGGAGGCTGAAATGGAACAGTTCTATGAAGAGCTACAACACCTCCTAGAAGTAACACCAGAAAAAGATGTCCATATCATCAAAGGGGACTGGAATGCTAAAGCAGGAACTCAAAAGGTAACCAGAATAATGGACAAGTTTGGCCTTGGAGAACAGAATGAAACCAGGCAAAGGCTAACAGAGTTTTGTCAAAAGAACACGCTGGTCATAGTGAACACCCTCTTCCAACAACCTAAGAGGCGACTCTACACATGGACATCACCAGATGAACAACACCAAAATCAGACAGATTATGTCATTTATAATCAAAGATGGAGAAGCTCCATACAGTCAGTAAAAACAAGACCTGGAGCTGACCGTGGCCCAGATCAAGAGCTACTCATTGCAAAATTCAGGCTTAAACTGAAGAAAGTTGGGAAAACCATGAGGCCATTCAGGTTTGACGTAGATCTCATCCCTTATGTGAATATACAGATTTAAGGCAGGAAGTTTGCCAGAAGCAGAGCTGACCCAGCTGAGCTCTGAGAAGGAGCAAGGTGTTTGAGCTGCCAGAGGGGTGAGTGGTATTTTTATTTATTTACTTTCAGCTGAGGTGCTTTAGCTGAAAAGGTACTGTGTCAGGGACTGTATTTGGGAGTGTGTGGGTGAGTTGTAACAGACTCCTGACTGCTGGAGTTAGGGTGTGAAAGGGTCATTGTTTGCCTGTAATTAAGTGCTTGGGTGAGATTGAATAGCAGACTCCTGGCTGCTGGAGTTGGAGTGTGAAAGGGGCTTTGTTTGACCGTCATTAAGTGCCTTGGGTGATTTTGAGTAGCTGCTGGCCACACCCTCTCCTGGGAGACAATTCCATTTAAGGCAGGAAGTTTGCGAGAGCAAAAGGGCAAGGCTCTTTGCCTGTGGCTCTTGGCCTAGGGGCTCTGTAAGAAGCCCAGGAAGAGCCAGGAAGCCAGGACCTTGGCTCCTTGGTAAGGTAAGGTAAGTAGACTCCTACAACAGGAGCCATATAAATACAAAGGGTTTTAAAAGGGGGGTTATAGAAAAGTATTTGTTTAAAAACAATTATGAAGCCAGAATGCCAGCAGGGGGTTGGGGGCTATCCAGTGTTTTGCATGGAGTGTCACATGTATGACTATCTGCCCACTGGTCAGAAGTCTTGGGTGTGTGCTCGGTGCAAGGAGCTCCTGGTTCTCAGGGAGCGAGTTTGCTCCCTTGAGGCCAAGGTGGCTGACCTGGAGAAGCAGGGACAGTCAGTTAGGTGCACGGGGAAGACTCTCGGGGACTTGTTAGATATGTCCCACTCTGGATCTGGCAGCCCGGCTGCTGCCAGGGAGCATGAGGGTCAAGGGGAAAAGGGGCACCATGCTGAGGATAAGGGGAATGTGCCCTCAGAAGGGACCTCTTCTTCAGCTGGTGAACGGGTATCCTTTCGTACCAAGGAACCGTCCCTGGGAAGGGTGGGAGGGGGCTCTTGGTAGTTGGTGATTCGATCCTTAGGCAGGTAGACAGCTGGGTGGCGAACCCGCGTACTGACCGTATGGTGACTTGCCTGCCTGGTGCGAAGGTAGCGGACATTACGCGTGTTTTAGATAGGCTGGTAGATAGTGCTGGGGAGGAGCCAGTGGTCGTGGTGCACGTCGGCACCAACGATGTGGGGAAATGCAGTCGTGAGGTCCTGGAGGAGAAATTTAGGCTGCTGGGCAGGAAACTCAAGGCCAGGACCTCCAAGGTAGCCTTCTCGGAAGTGCTACCTGTTCCACGCGCAGGGCCGGAGAGACAGGCACAGATCAGGAGTCTCAATGCGTGGATGAGACGGTGGTGTAGGGGGAAGGGTTCAAGTTTGTTAGGCACTGGGATGCTTTTTGGGACAAGAGGGAGCTGTACAAAAGGGACGGTCTCCACTTGTCCCGAGAAGGAACCAGGCTGCTGGCGCTCAAAATCAAAAAGGTGGCAGAGCAGTTTTTAAACTGAATAATGGGGGAAAGCCGACAGGAGATGAAAAGTCTCTGGTTCGGGATGGCTCATCTCAAAGAGATGAAGGGGTAGCTATTACTTTTGTACAAGGAAATGGATTACAATTGTCCACTGAGACTGTGGCTAATGATAGGAACTGCCTGGCAAGGTCTCGAGGCAGCAAGAGGAAGGCTGTGGGCTTAACAAACGTGGGAAACTATAAGTGTTTATACACAAATGCTAGAAGTCTCCGAGGTAAAATCGGGGAGTTGGAATGCTTGGTGTTGGGGGGGAAATAGACATTGTGGGTATTTCAGAAACTTGGTGGGATGAGGAAAATCAGTGGGATACGGTGATTCCTGGTTATAAATTATATCGGAAGGATAGGGGGAAAGGGTTGGAGGTGGGGTGGCTCTGTATGTCAGAGAGGGTATACCATCCAGTAAGATTGAGAGGGTAAGAGAATTGGATTCCCTTCTGGAAATGCTATGGGTTGAAATAGTGGGTCCAAAAGGAGGCTTAACAGTGGGAGTTTGTTATCGCCCACCAGATCAAAAGATAGAGGAGGATTATAAAATGATGAATGAATTAAAGATAGCGGCTAGACGAAATAACTGTGTTGTAATAGGCGACTTTAACTACCCACACATTGATTGGGTCAATATGAGTTCTAGTCGGGAAAAAGAGATTGCGTTCTTAGACACTCTCAATGACTGTGCTGTGGAACAGATGGTCACAGATCCTACCAGGGGAGAGGCGATCCTGGATTTGGTCCTAAGTAACACCCAAGACCTGGTGAGAGATGTAAAAGTGATTGCACCACTTGGAAACAGTGACCATAATGTCATTGAGTTTAACATTTGTACAGATAGGGAGTTGCCCAAAAAGACTGACGCAACCACTTTTAACTTTAAAAGGGGTAACTTCTCTGGTATGAGGGGACATGTGAGGAAGAAATTGAAAGGAAGAGTGGAGAAGGTCAAAACCATTGGGGAAGCTTAGAGACTATTTAAAAAGACAATCCTAGAAGCTCAGAAAAAATATATACCGCAGGTTAGGAAAGGTACAAATAGGTATAGAAAAAAGCCTGCATGGTTAACAAATAAAGTAATGGAAGCTGTAAAAGGTAAGAAGGATTCCTTTAAGCGGTGGAAAGCTAGTCTTAGTGAGGTTGATAAAAGGGAACACAGACTATGGCAAATAAAATGCAAGTCTGTGATCAGGCAAGCAAAAAGGGAATATGAGGAGCATATCGCAAAAAACATAAAGACCAACAATAAAACTTTCTTCAAATACATTAGAAGTAGGAAGCCAGCCAGGGAGGCAGTGGGGCCCTTGGATGACCAAGGGGTAAAAGGAGTAGTGAAGGATGATAGGGAAATGGCTGAGAAGCTGAATGCATTTTTTGCCTCTGTCTTCACTGTGGAAGAGGAGAAGTGTTTGCCCACTCCAGAAGCACTGATTTCGGGAGGGGGTTTGAAAGACCTGAATCAGATTGCGGTGACAAGAGAGGAAGTCCTCCGACTGATGGACAATTTAAAAACTAATAAATCACCAGGCCCGGATGGCATTCATCCGAGAGTTCTGAAAGAACTCAAATGTGAACTTGTGGATCTCCTGACAAAAATATGTAATCTTTCTTTAAAATCTGCCTCCATTCCTGAGGACTGGAAGGTAGCTAATGTCACTCCCATCTTTAAAAAGGGCTCCAGGGGAGATCCAGGAAATTACAGGCCAGTCAGTCTGACATCGATACCGGGTAAGTTGGTGGAAACTGTTATTAAGGAAAGAATTAGTAGGCACATTGATGAACAAAAACTATTGAGGCAGACTCAGCATGGGTTCTGTAAGGGAAGATCTTGTCTCACTAACCTGTTAGTGTTTTTTGAGGGAGTGAACAAACATGTGGACAAGGGGGACCCAATAGATATTATTTACCTTGACTTTCGAAAAGCTTTTGATACAGTTCCTCATCAAAGGCTTCTAAGTAAGCTCAATAGTCATGGGATAAAAGGACAAGTCCTCTTGTGGATCAAAAACTGGCTTATAAATAGGAAACAGAGAGTGAGTATAAATGGGAAACTTTCTCAGTGGAGGGTGGTAAGCAGTGGGGTACCACAGGGATCAGTACTCGGTCCCATGCTTTTTAACTTGTTTATTAACGATTTGGAATTGGGAGTAAGCAGTGATGTGGCTAAATTTGCAGATGACACGAAGTTGTTCAGGGTGGTGAAAACCAGGGAGGATTGTGAGGCACTCCAAAGGGATCTGTTGAGGATGGGTGAGTGGGCGTCAACGTGGCAAATGGGGTTCAATGTGGCCAAGTGCAAAGTGATGCACATTGGAGCCAAAAATCCTAAATATAAATACACGTTGATGGGGTCTGATCTGGCAGAGACTGACCAAGAGAGAGATCTTGGAGTCGTAGTGGATAACTCGCTGAAAATGTCTACACAATGTGTAGCTGCAATAAAGAAGGCCAACGCTATGCTGGGGATTATTAGGAAGGGAATTGATAACAAATCAGCCAGTATCATCATGCCCCTGTATAAATCATTGGTGCGACCTCATTTGGAATACTGTGTACAGTTCTGGTCACCACATCTCAAAAAGGATATTATAGCATTGGAAAAAGTGCAGAGAAGGGCAACTAGAATGATAAAAGGGTTGGAACACCTTCCCTATGAAGAAAGGTTAAAATGCTTGGGGCTCTTTAGCTTGGAGAAACGACGGCTGAGGGGTGACATGATCGAGGTTTATAAGATTATGAATGGGATTGAGCAGGTTGAGAAAGAAGTACTTTTCTCCCTTTCTCACAATACAAGAACTCGTGGGCACTCTATGAAATTGCTGAGCAGTCGGGTTAGAACAGATAAAAGGAAATACTTCTTCACCCAAAGAGTGATTAACATATGGAATTCACTGCCACAGGAGGTCGTGGCAGCTGCAAGCATGGACAGTTTCAAGAGGAAATTAGATAAACATATGGAGCAGAAGTCCACCAGTGGCTATTAGCCACGGGGTATAGAATGAGAACTCTCAGTCTGGGGCAGGTGATGCACTCTATTCTTGGTGCTGGAGGGGGCAGCAGTGGGAGGGCTTCTGGTGCCCTGGCCCCACTGCTGGACCTCCTGATGGCACCTGGTATATTTTGGCCGCTGTGTGACAGAGTGTTGGACTAGATGGGCCATTGGCCTGATTCAACATTGGCTTCTCTTATGTTCTTATGTTCTTATGTACAGTGGAGGTGAAGAATAGGTTTAAGGGACTAAATTTGATAGACAGAGTGCCTGAAGAACTATGGACGGAGGTTCGTGACATTGTACAGGAGGCAGCAATCAGCATCATCCCAAAGAAAAAGGAATGCAAGAAAGTAAAATGGCTGTCTGATGAGGCTTTACAAGTAGCTGAGGAAAGAAGGAAAGCAACAGGCAAAGGTGAAAAGGAAAGATTTACCCAGCTGAATGCAGTTCCAGAGAACTGCAAGGAGGGATAAGGATGCCTTCCTGAATGAAAAATGCAAAGTAATAGAGGAAAGCAATAAAATGGGAAGGACTAGAGATCACTTCAAGAAAATTGGATTGGATATTGGATATGCTGAGCTATATTGGATGTGATAGATATGATGAGAGAAAATACTCAAGATTTTTTTGTATTATATGATGTTGAATTACTTTGCTGTGGAAAAATGTTCTTTATGCTTTCTTATGTTTTGGAAAACTAATAAACAGATTATTAAAAAAAGAAAGAAAATTGGAGAAATCAAGGGAATGTTCTGTGCAAAGCTGGCCATGATAAAGAACAAAAACGGCAGGGACCTAACAGAAGCAGAACAGGTTAGGAAGAGACGGCAAGAATACACAGAAGAACTATACAAGAAGGACCTCAATGTACTTGGTAAACATGAAGGTGCGATTACTGACCTCAAGCCTGGAGTGTGAAGTCAAATGGGCTTTAGAAAGCATTACTAACAACAAAGCTAGCAGAGGCGATGGTATCCCAGCTGAGCTATTCAAAGTCTTAAAAGATGATGCTATTAAAGTGCTGCACTCAATACGCCAGCAAATTTGGAAAACACAACAGTGGCCACAGGATTGGAAAAGGTCAGTTTACATTCCAATCCCAAAGAAGGGCAATGCCAAGGAATGTTCAAACTATCACACAATTGCACTCATTTCACATGCTAGCAAGATCATGCTCAAGAATTTACAAAGTAGGCTTCAGCAGTACGTGGATAGAGAACTGCCAGAAGTACAAGCTGGGTTTTGAAGAGGTAGAGGAACTAGAGATCAAATTTCCAACATTTGCTGGATTATGGAGAAAGCAAGAGAGTACCAGAAAAACATCTACTTCTGCTTCATTGACTATGCTAAAGCCTTTGATTGTGGATCACAACAAACTGTAGCAAGTCCTTAAAGAGATGGCTGTACCAGACCACCTCACATGCCTCCTGAGAAACCTATATAAGGGTCAAGAAGCGACAGAACTGGTTATGGAACAACTGATTGGTTTAGCATAGGAAAAGGAGTACGACAAGGATGTACATCATGAGAAATGCCAGCGTGGATGGATCACAAGCCAGAATTAAGATTGCTGGGAAAAACATCAACAACCTCAGATATGCAGACAATACCACTCTAATGGCAGAAAGTGAAGAGGACCTAAAGAGCCTCTTGCCCAGGGTCAAAGAGGAGAGTGCAAAAGTTGGCTTGAAACTCAACATCAAAAAAACTAAGATAATGGCATCCAGCCCTATCGCTCCTTGACAAATAGAAGGGGAAGTCATGGAAGCAGTGACAGACTTCACGTTCCTGGGATCCAAGATCACAGCAGACAGTGACTGCAGCCATGAAATTAATGATGCCTGTTCCTTGGGAGGAAAGTGATGGCAAACCTAGACAGCATAATAAAAAGTAGAGACATCACCCTGCCAACAAAAGTCCACATGGTCAAAACAATGGTATTCCCAGTAGTAATGTATGGCTGCGAGAGTTGGACCATAAGGGAGGTCAAGAGTCGAAGAATAGATGCTTTCGAATTATGATGCTGGAGAAGACTCTTGAGACTCCCTTGGACTGCAAGGAGATCAAATCAATCAATCCTAAAAGAAATCAACCCTGACTGTTCCCTGGAAGGCCAGATACTGAAGCTGAAGCGCAAATACTTTGGCCACCAAATGAGAAGGGAGCACTCACTGGAGAAGACCCTGATGCTAGGAAAGAGTGAAGGTAAAAGAAGAAGGGGACGGCAAAGGATGAGATGGTTAGACAGTGTTATTGATGCAACCAACATGAAATTGAGCAAACTCCAGAGGACAGCGGAAGACAGGTGGGTCTGGCGTAATGTGGTCCATGGGGTCACAAAAAGTCAGATGCAACTGTGTGACTGAACCACAAGAAGTGGCATCTACAAAATGGAATCTGAAATCTGAACAGTCTCTGGGTTATAAATGTCAGTCTGAGGCTGCCTGACATCACACAACTGGACAAATGAACAGAGCTGCTTGTGTTCTGCTATGCCTGCCCTCTTGCTTGGTTTGAGGCTCCCATATAAGCCTCATTGTAATAAGTAGGTTTATTGCCATATAATGTAGGAAATAGTCCTGCTCTGTTCCTGTGGGTCACGTGACCACTATGGATAGTGGGGTGGACTACTCTCTGATTTTACAGTGTTTTGCCATATTGGTTGTTGTTTTTAATCTGTAATTTAAAAAAAAATAGAGGGACACAGAATCAGGAGCCTTTGTGAGGCAGCCAGTATTTCTTGGCTTGTGTGCGTCTGTATTTCTGCTGAAGCCACTGTGCAGGTTGGGCTGCTGAGCCTTGATTGGCAGAGAGCTTTGCAGCAGAGCCAAGTCACTGTTTACTAGCAGACAGAACTTGGCAACAGGGTAGCAACCATTTGTGCTTGGTCAACACAATCATCCATAGAACTGTAGTAGCATAATTCAACCAATCTGACCAGTGCAGACACAGCTAGCACGCCCTGGTTCTTTGCTTGCTCCGTGCAGCAGCAAACACTGGGCACATGAACAGAAGGAAAAGACAGACCATACAGCAGTTTCAAAGTCCTGCGGGTGGGGATGTGGGTGCCCAGAGCTAAGAACCTCAGCCATGCAAATGAGTAGTATTGCACACTACTGGTCCTTTTTGAAACTGCAATGAAACTTCACACGTGCGTTCCCTGTCTCCGTTTCCCATTTATGCCTTCCAGCCTCCGTTGTTATACTGCTTGTAACTGCAGCCACAGGATGAAAGGGACAACCAGTTTTCACGTGAGCAAATGGACAGCATGTTGATAAAAGAACACCAACAAGAAGCATAGGGTTTAATTTGCTGCTCTGTAGAGAAAAGTAGTTGCTATGGAAACTGTCTCAGTGCTTTGCATCTTAGAAACAGTATCTTCCACATATTGACCACCCATGGTAAGAATCATTATATTGGGCGCACCATGTCTAGGCTGTGCTGTCTGTCCACTGTCCTTCTCTCCAGATGTTGTTAGTTTGATCTGTCAGGTGATCCTCTTTAGCTCTAGCAAGCACTTCATACACAAGGGCACATGGAAAGGATTTTCATAATCTTTTACAGAGAGCCAGTTTGGTGTAGTGGTTATGTGTGTGGACTCTAATCTGGCAGAACCAGATTTGATTCCCCACTCCTCCACGTGCAGCTGCTGGTGTGACCTTGGGTCAGTCATAAGTTCTTTCAGAGCTGTTCTCTCAAGGACAGTTCTCAGCCCCACCTACCTGTTGTACCTGTCTGTAGTAGGGAGGAGAAGGGAAAGGTGTTTGTAAGCCACTCTGTGACACCAAGTGAAGGGCAAGGTATAAATCCAAACTCCTCCTCCTTCTCTTCTTTTTTACTGCACTCGAAAACCAGAGGGGCAAAGTAAACAGACAAAGGGCCTAATGCCAGAGGAGGGCAAGCAAAGACCAAAAGAGAGGCCAGTGGCGACAGGCATTCTATGGTACAGGAAAACAGTGTAGGAAATGAAACAGTGAACTTATTGGGACTAGCAGGCATAGCTTGTGAGTCTGCTGTACCACTGTACAACAATCTGAGTTGCCTACTCTGCAGCTCATTTTATGCATCTGCATGAGAAACAGTCCTTAGATAAATACAGGCAATTAAAAAGGAAAAGCATCTTCTGTACCAGGAAAGGCTAAAGAGTTAGAAGCCACTGTGCTAGAACCATAATGACTAAGGAGAGATTGGTATCAAGCTTATAAAATTAAGCATGGGGAATTTGCAAAAGAATATGCAGAAGCTGTTGGCTAAGAGTCAATTGTGATAAAATTGTGAGGATAAAACAGAGGAGAGGAGAACCATGTAAACAGCTTTGAGTCCCCACTTGCACAGACAGGAGTTGGGGATTCTCTGATGAAACACGCCACACTCACTAAGAGCAGACATCTCCAAACCCATACCTGAATTTTTGAAATCTATCTTTGGAGAACAGTTAGACTATGATCCAAATATTGTGGTATACCTACAATATGACATGCTAGGTAAACATTAAACTCTTTATTTCAAATGCTTCCCATTATAACACTTTTATTATAATTTTTAAATGACAACCTCAGACTGAACATTTTAAGAAAAAAATCAAGACTAAATAAAAACACTGTATGTGTGCGCACGTACACACACACATTCCTCACCTAGTCTTATTTTCCATTTGGTTCTACCAAGTGATGCCTATGGAATTGTCCATGCACTCCATACTTACTGTTCTGTATGCATAATACACAGCTGTTTTGTGAAAATGCCTCCTTCTGAATGGAAAACTTGGACCTGCTGGTCTCAGCATACAGATCATTTGCTTTGCTATGCTATGATGCTCACAAGTATAGTAATTCATGGATTGGGAAACTCATGGTCTAACTATATTCAGATGGTCAAAGGGAACCAATGCGAAAGGGGACAAATGATAGAGATAGGATGAGGTGAAAGAAGACAGAGAGAAAAAGGGTAGCAAGTGGGTATCAGTTTGTTGGGCATGGGGTTGAGGACTGCTGGATTGGGAAAACAAACAAATAATCTTGAATTCAGTGCCATGATATGTGGTGGTGACTTTAGCGAGTTTTGAAGCAGAGTTAGCCCTATTCAAAATGGCCAGGTGAACTGACAGCTATTGGCCACAATGGCCAAGTGGAACATCCTCAGAGGCTGTGCACAGATGAGTAACAGATATGTGGAGGCTTTCTCTAGGTGGTTTGTCACATTTTTATCTCAGCCTTCCCTTGAAGAGGAGGAGCTCAGGATATCAGATATGGTCCTCCTCTTATCATTGTAGAAATGCTGTTGAATCTCAGGGGCAGTGATTGGCCCATAGTTATGCAATGAGCTTCTTCTCGGAATGGGATTTATCCATCTTGCTCTTCTCCTGAGCTTTCCAAAGACATCTCCTGGCAGGAAAAGGGCAAACTTTGGTCAGGTACCCCGACACAATTCTTTCATTCTTACATCACTGCCAAGGATTCCAAGGTGCAATGGCTGGATCCTGCGGCCCAGCCATTTGGACAGTCAAACGTTCCCAGACAGCCCTAGGGAGGTTTATCATGCAGAGTGCATACACACACACAGTGAAATACACGTGGGTCATTTTCAGATTCTGCCGACGCAGGCGTCTTTTCCGTGCGAGAAATGCGGACCGTGTAAAGCAGCCTCCAAATACGGCACGTGATTTAAAAAAAAAAACTTGTACTACGCATTATGTTTTCCTTCCTTATTATTTTCAGACTTCTCTTTTTCAAATTAAGCCGCTGACCCTCTTCTTCGAGAGGGAGAATGGCGCACAGGGGGGACGGACACCTTTTCTTCCTTGCTTTCCCTCTCCCCCCCCCCCGCTAAAAAGGCACCCCTCACTGCACGCCCCACCCCATTAGGAAGCAAAATACGGACACGAGTAAATTTCCCCCACTAAGAACGCCGAGAGCTCCAACGTCCCACCTGGCAGGAAGAGACTGCGGCATGCAGCGCAAGCGTCACGTAACGTGTGCACGCCAGCCTCCACGCCCGTCCCGGAGGGCCCTGTCCGTCGGGGCAAGGGAGGCACGCGGGGCTTCAGCACACAGGCCTCGCCCCTCGTGCGCTCTCATTGGCCAGCGCTCTCGCCAATCCGCTCCTTGACGACCAATGCAGGAGCGCGGAGCCTCTGCTTGCTCGCGGCCCCGCCCCCGTCCGAGGCTCCAGAGCGTGGTGTGCTCCTCCTTGCAGCGGGCGGCGGAAAAACCCTCTTCGCTGGCTGGGGGCGCCGGCGGCTGAGCGAGCGGTTCCTGAGCCGGCGGCTGGGGCAAGCGCCGCGCATCCCGCCTCGCCGGGCAAGACCAGTCCCCCGCGGCCGCGCGCCTTCGCCCATCCTGCCGGGAGGATGGCAGCGCCAGCGGAGCCCCGCCGCCGAATCCGCCCGTTGCTGCTGCTGCCCGGGCTGTAGGGAGGTAGGTGCTGCTGTCTCGGACCCCCGCGAAATAGGTCAGGGGCTGCCTCGGCGAACCTGCAGGGCTGGGGCGCTTGCGGCAGGCGCAGCACAGGGCGCTTGCGGATCCCTGGCCGATGACCTTCTCTGCCGAGATTGGCCTTGCCGAGAGACACGGGCGCCCCCCCCCCCGGCATACCAAATGCAGCCGGGCGGTTCAGAGAGGGGTCAGGGGAGCCCGGGGGCGGGTTGTCCCCTTGGACAAGACCCACGGCAAGTCCTGGCCCGATCCGTCCCTTCTTCCAGGCTTTCCACTTCCCGGAGCCAGGAGCTCTTCTTCCAGGCTTTCTGCTTCCCGGCTCAAAATCTAGTCTCGCTGAATTGGCCAGGAGGGCGTCTTCCTGCAGAGAGACAAGGGGCAGGATTCTGCCCAGAGCTGCACCTGTGGACAGCTCCCAGACAGCAACTTTGCAGATCCAGTAGGCCTCTGGCCGCTCGCTGGCGGGGAGCTCGCCGCATCTCCAAGCCGTCGCGTAATGCACGCCAGTCTTCTTTCCTGTCTTCTGGTGCTACTGCTGCTTGTGGCGGCCGCGCTGTTTCATGCATGCTTCTGCGGCGTTTGCACTAGACGGCGATTGCCCTAACCTAATTACTTGGCATCTTCTGCATACAGCTATGCTAAAGAGAGAGAGGGACTCGATACTTTTCTGCAATCTGCTTTCGGAGTGGGCTCTGTGCTTCGCATCGTAGCGGGTCACACCCTTTGGATGACTGTCTGAATCAGTTTTGCTGCAAAGATTAGAAGCAGCCGATCAGGCCAACAGTCGCCCAATACCAATGTTGGTTGTGATGAACTTAAAAGGAGAGTGTTCTGGGTTTTTTTGTTCTGTTGCTGCTCCTTAGAGAAGGCTTTTGATATTATAAATGCTGATGTTGTCTGAAACCCAAGCTTGCAGTTAGATCCCTCTTTGTTTGGACAGAGATTGCTGGTTCTTGCAGCTGGAGATGCTTCCAACTGTGGCAGGATGCATGCTTTCAACATGGCTCTCTGTGCTAACTGACTGGGTTGAGAAGCTGTCAGCCCAGAAAGGATTGATCCCTGCCCTTGTGTGGAGGACATGATGACAGCACAGTTGCTGAGAGGCATGGGTCGTGGTGATAGGTTTGAAGAATGAAAATACAAACAGGTGGACACCATAAGTGCATTTCAAAATCCAGATAGTTTCAGGTGAAAAGCCCCCCCCTTTCCCATTGCTCTCTCAATGAGTCTGTGCAAACAGGCATATACATCATAGGATGCCCTCTAAAAATGAACACATGGTTAACAGGAAGCATATTGCAGCCTAGCACCCGTGTTTGGAGTGAGATGATGCTCTTCTTGAGTCGGTGAACAGGACTGAATCTGGCTTCTGACAGTGTCAGCCATTCCAAGACAATCTAGTCTAGCCTTTGAAAGGCAGAACAAGAAGAACGGCAGTGATTTAAAAGAAATCTGAAAATAACTGGCCCATAGGCTATCCAGATCTGAAAAGGTGCTGTAAGCCATTCTGTTTACTCACACAATGTTTGTTTGTATTGCCTGGCTAGGCTAAAAGTAATCCCTAGACAGAAGAATTAAGGGATGGGACTGTGTTCTCCCTATTTTATGAATTATATTGGGCATAGAGTGAGACAATAACTTTTGATGGTGGAATGTACAGGAACCTAGTGGTGTCTGCATCCCTTGTTGACACAGCCCAAGTTGAACCAATTGGGAACATGCATTAAAGGACCAAAACTCAGAAACTGACTATGTATTTCAGTGACTGACTCCAATCAGTGTGCCAGCTGGTGCTTGTTACAGGAGGTAGTGACCTCCTGTTTTGCCCTCCATAACTACTTTCTGTAGAAAGTTGGGGCACAGGATTTGGCCATGATTAGGGGCCCACTACCTGTTCTTCCATTATGCAAGTATGGATAGTAACAGTGGGTCATTTTGTTGTAGTCTTATAAAGTATTTTAAGCCAGTATTTGCTTTTCTGTACTGAAGGTGTCCCTGAACTCCAAAAAGCATCTTTGGAGTTCCACCAGGTTAATGGAAGGCAGAGTTAGGTTATTCTAGAAAAAACTTGATCCAGCTGGTGCTGAAGCCATCATGAGTTTTGGTAGAAACAGAAGTGTCATGTAATGCTTAACTGCTTTATGACAGGTTTCAGAGAGGTCATTGGCTTGGTGACAAATTCCACAACTGTGCGTTGATGTCACCATGCTACTTTACAAGTCATCAAAGAGATTTGTTTATGCAGTAGAATGTTTGACACTGCTTCCTAAATTCTGGATTTTGAGTAGTTTATGGTGGTTGTACTATTATATGCTGTCACTTTTATTATTATTACTATATTTTATCACTTTTTTCTTTAGAAGAAAGAAATCACAGGATTCTTGTGCTTATGTATATTGCATTATAACACTACATTGTTCGTAACCTGCCAGGGAGCAAGTTGCTTGGCCCCAAGATATGCTTCAGAAAAAGCAATGTTCTGTTCTTAAGGGTATACACAGGCATCAATCCTTGTCTCAAACAATCACTGAGAGAATCGTAATCAAGGTGGACAAATGTCAATTGTTATAAAGTCACCAAAATAATCTGTAGTCTTCTGAGCACACTTCTGGTTTATTCTCCTTGTGCATGCTTACTTGGGGGCAAACACCAAGAACATGCATTGGGGTATACATACATTGAATGAGGCTGCATTTAACCATTTTTACTACTTAGGGCTGTATGTTCTGGTTTATTTTCATCTACTATAAACCAGAAGTAAAGGCTGTAAAGCAGCAGTGAAATGGGTGTGTATGGAGCAAAAAGTACAATATGGCTACTCTAAAAAGTGTTTCTTCTCAGAAAGTCAGAGAATTACACAAATATGTCTTTTCAGACTTATATTACTGTAACAAGTATTCCTATTGAAAATTGGTCTGCTTTCTATCAGGTGCCACAAAATCAACCAAACCAGGGCTTTTTTTCTGGGGGAATGCGCCAGAACGGAGTTCCAGAACTACATTGACAAAATTCCTTTTAAAATGTTTAAAAGTTCATGAGTTTTCAATATACAGAATGAAAACTTCATTTTCCTCTTAAGCGTTCCGGCACCTCTTTTTTTTAAAAAAAAGCCTGCACCAATCCATTCCTATCTCAACAATATGCAAAACATGAATTAACCATTCCACAATTATTGGAGTTAATCAGCTTTCCAGTGATAAACCAATACAATTTTTGCAGCAACCAAATTACTCTGTATTAATTGTTTAGTAGCCCCTTGAAATACCTTTTTTCCATCAAAGAGTTTAAAATGATGATTAAAGGATCAAATGTTAACTGGCTTCCCACAAGTTTACTGGACCTAAATGGTAGGAATAATAAGTAAAAACTCTGCTTTATACTCTGGAAATCTGTACAGGTAGCTTCTTGCTTGAAGCATCTAAGGTGTCTCTTTTTAAGATGCTCAGTTGTCTTCAACTACACACGACACTGGGACTTGTTTCAGCAGGGTTTCTCCTGTATTTTTCCTCTATTAATATCCAATGCATAGAGACACAATTAGATAGGGACTGCGGTGCCCAGGATACTATTTGCCCCACTGGGGCAAACATGCAGGTAATGTTTATGTTTGTCCAAATGGGGCATAGCTGCTCCATGGGGCCATTTCAGATTGGGAAAATGGCACCAGGGAAGGCTTAAATTGCCACTCCCTTGTGCTGTGAGTCAGATCCAAACTGGATCCCTGCATCTCTGATTTTTAGAAAGGGAAAAAACTGGGTTCTCCATCCATGGAATTTCCAGCATCATGGCTGCTTGAGCCATGAGCCTCATTTAATGAGAACTGTATCTGAAGAAGTGTGCTTGCACATGAAAGCTTATACCTCGAATAAAATTCTGTTGGTCTTAAAGGTGCCACTGGACTCTAACTTTGTTCTGCTGCTTCAGACAACACAGCTACCCACTAGAATCCATAATGAAAACTGTCTAACTTGACATGTAAATCTTCCCTTAAATTTCTCTCACTTCCCCAGTTCTTCACTGAAAATTAAAAGAATCCTTCATTTTCCAGTAATTTTTCACATTACATTAACTTTCTCAAATGACCATCAGTTCTTATTTCATGTAATACAAAATGCTATATTATAATTGATATCTAGTGGCATCCATCTCTGATTTTATACTTCATGGAAGATAAATTTCATGTGAATCACTAAGGGCCAGACTACACATGAAAGATAAGTTAGATGCAAAGGAGATTTTTTATTTAGATTGCCAGGGATTTTTTTTAAATGCCCCCAGTTGCTTAAAGTGGAAAAAGACTGCACAAGATAGTTACCTGTCTTTCCCCCCTCTCTTGTGGCACACTGCAGTCTGGGAGTGGGATTTTGATCAGAGAAATGGTATAGGGGAAGGGGGGAGAGGTAAGTTTCCCTTGCTTGGTACTGTGCCCTCAATCCAGATGTAATTTCCTGCAAATCTTCAAATGCACTTTCTAAATTAGAATCTCTAATAACTGACCTGTGATGATATTTTGTATCTATGATTTCCCCAAGATGTCAGTATTTGTGATGAAACAAGCTAATTCTCTGTGTGTGACCTTTCCTGCTTTCATTTATCAACTGAGGATGGAAACTTTGAAGGAACTGACATTTCCCCCCTTTCCAACTAAAAAAACAGCCCATAATCTAAACCACTGAATTTGTGCTGCCTTATGGCACCAAAACAGATTAGAAAGCACAAGACAACTCTTTTCAGTAGACCTCTACATGGCAGACAATGTGATCCTAGAACATTTCCTCACATTTTCACTTTGTAAAAATCCTCCATCAGAGAGACATTTGTATGTTTTTCTAAATGGAGGTTATTCTTGACTTGTAACACATTAAAAATCAACTGGTAGTCTTGATAAACTTATATTCTGCTACATTTGCTGAGGATGAAGACAATGGCTGAGCCTGAACCTCTCCATAGTATATGAAAGCTGAACGAGTGGCTGCAAATAACTTTCCTCCTTGATATTGAGGTCTGACCTCTAGCTGTGGTACAACTTTGAAAGGCTACCGTATACCAGCGATCAAATGGAATTCATAGTGGGGATTCCATGCTGAGACCCACAGAGCCATAGTCAAGAATGATCTAATAAAGAATCTGATGTTGAATCTGTGTGCGTGTGTGATGAGCAGGAATTTGTCCAGGTATGCTTTTGAAGAAATTTGTTACCTTTCCTGAGCTTTCAGAACAGAATGGCTTCAGAAATCAAAATAAATCTGATATTATATAATCTAAACTCTCTTTCCCCAGGGTTCTGATTTGTCACTCATTATTTTCTCCCCTATGTTTCTTAACAGAGGGATATGGAAACGGGGGGAAGGGGGGAATCAATTATTTGACCTGCTGATAAAACGTATCAACAGAAATATACATGCAAAAACAAACATCCTTGTGGACAGTATACATAATTCTTGGAGTACTTTTACTAGTTGCTAGTGTGTGTGTGCATGTATATGTATATACACACACACCAACAACTAGTAAAAAGTACTTCAAGAATTGTGTGTGTATGTCCTGACCTGGATAGCCCAGGCAAGCCTGATCTCAGAAGCTAAGCAGGGTCACCTGGTAAGTTCTTGGATGCGAGACCTTAGAATACCAGCCATCTGGAGGCAGGGGCAAGCTTTATCCTCTAAGCCCCCAGGAGGGGTCAGTCACCAGAGGTCACCATGACTTCCGGGTTCACATTCATGCACACACACATGCCTATATGAAAAATACAAAAAATACCCCCCCTCAAAAAGATAGGGGCTGGCATCTGGCACAGCTGTGGCTTACCCATGGATCACTTGCACTGTATGTAGGATTTGATGGGTGGTTTGTTCTTCCTAGAAGCTGGTCATCCCTCCTTGATGGAACTTGGGACTTGCAGCTCCAGTGATTCATGAGCCAGTCCCCTCCATAACAACTTGGGTTTAATACTAGTGAGATTAAACTAGTTGAGAATCCTTTTTATTTTGTTCTCTTCTGCTTTATAAACCATTACTGGCTGCTTGCTTCTTGAGTCTTGAGAATAAAATTCATAGAGACTTGGAACAGGAAAAGAGTCTTTGGGGCTGCTCACCTTACCACTTGAATGACTGACAAAGCATCCCAGTTCCATATATCAACCACGTGTGCTTGGCTTAGCCATAGGCACAGACTTTTTATGTTTCTAGGCTTAGTGACTTTGCATTATGGCTATGCAGGGGGCAAACCCTTCCCCCTCTTTTTTTTTAAACTAAAACCAAACAACATCTTTTTCTCCAGTGAAAAAAGCCAGTCCCAGCATTCCTCCACATCTTCGGTGCTGGGAGTGTTTCAGAAGAGCACAGGAGGTTTTTTGAATTTGCAGAGAGCACATACTAGGAAGGCATACAAGGATGCTTGACATCTCCCAGAATTTTGTGATTGGGTCCACACACACCCATCAGCCATTTTATGATTGGTCCTGCCCCATGGCAGCCATTCTGTGATGTACCCTTTCTCAGCATTCCAGAATAACAGGCTCAGAAATGTTGTGGACACCTACACTAGGCCATATGCTTTGGGTTCTTAAGGTGTACTTTGGTTCATTTAGAGTTCTTTGCCATCTAAGTCCTTAGGGGAATTATAGGAGGGGAGACTTAGAGCCCCAGTGATTTACACAGGTGAGTTACACAGACTACATAATATTTATGGTCAAGGGGAAATTTTCAGCATTTATCTAAGAACCCTGCAATCTGCTGTTATCCCATGGGTCCGAGGTAAAAAGCCTGGCTAGGAGCAGGAGACTATATTGCTGTTTTAAACTGATCAGATTAATGATACAGAGGAGAAGAACATAACAAAGATTGCAAAGAATTACAAGCCTGTGAGTGGTTGTGGGTTTGTCATTCAAAGTTAGAAAAATTTAAAATCCTACTAGGTATGCTTCAAGGAGCTGTTTAGATCCCAGGTTCACTTCTTGTACCTACCATGGTAAAAATCTAATTTAGAATAACTTGGGCCACACCGAATTTGCCGCGGGAGAGCCACAACTGAATGGTGGAGTTTCCAGGTGCGATCACACCACAACATCTGGGAGGCGTAGCACTCCTGTGTTCAACCCGTGGCTTCCCGCCAAAGATGTGGAATAAAAACTACCTCCTCGAAGGTACTAACAAACGGTTTGCCATGGGCTGCCTCCAGACTTCCTCGGTGTGATCGCGCCAGTGCACGGCTTTTCCCTCTGGCCCCTTGTTGACGCGCAGGTGGGGAGGGAAGGAACCGTGACATGCTGCTGACACGTGCGCCACAAATAGCTCTGCCTCCCCCCCGCGTTATCCAGCCCGTATGACCAGGGCCTTGGAGCGGCTGGTAGGTTCTATAGAAACCTATATACCTATAAAAACCTATATACAAATGGTTAATTCTGTAGGTGCATCTTGCCAAGTCTGCTGTATCTTCACTTCAGCATTCTGTGGGAGGCACTTAGAGCCTAGCCATTTTCAGTTCCAGTATCAACACATTCATTTATTCTGCCCAACCCAACCAACTCTTGCATCAGACATGGCCTCTTACATCTTGCTGATAGTGCAAGAGGGGCATCAAGTCACCTTAAATGCCTACCTAATAATATCTGTGGGTGTTTTCGGATTATACACATTTGACACGTCAGCTGGTCAACTTTGCACAGAACTGCAGAAAACAGTACACAGGACTATAACTTGCAGCAGCAGCCAGAGGAGTTACAGCCAGACTGCCATGGACTTGGTTAAATTTACATGGGAGGAAGTCCAGACTCCAGGCTAGTTTGCAAGTCAGGCTTTTTGTTAGTTCATGATGGCATTATATAGATATTATTCCAGTAGATATGTTGCTGGGAATGTTCAGGATTGTGTTGGAAGACGGCATGTATAAAAACATGCATTGTCATTTGTTCTCTTGGATCTCATTCTGGGTTAACTAAGACATTAGGAGAAGAGATAACCGGCTGATTTGACCTGTATGAAATAAGTGCTATCTCATTCTGGTTCAGACAGCATAGAGTGTAAGAGTTAGCCGAAACATTTTGTCACCCAGGGCAGAAAATCCAAATGGTGCTGTCATCCAAAGCAACAAAAATAGATTGATTAAAAATCAGCCTGGTGCATGGCTGGCAAAATCTGCCCCATCATCTACCTCATCATTTAAAGCTTTGTTGTATGTAATGAGAAAGGTGGGTATCGACCCTCATTGGCTCCCTCTTCTTCGCACAACAACACCAAACAGCACAAATGTAATAAAGTCTTAATGAGATTTCAAAGTTCTCTCTGGAGAAGTTAGTTGAAATTGGAGTTGTGTTTCTTCCTGGGAACAGAGGAGACAGAGAAAGGCCTAACTATCTGTAACTAATTAGTTGTGTTTGTTTTGTTCTTGCCTTACCTTCTTTGTTCTATGTGCTGCAGCCCTAGCCAGGTGCACCTCCTGGACATATTATGAGACCATCCCTCCCTCCCCCCCGGACAGACCTTAACGTCTGAAAAGTGCTAAAGTTGGTTTTGTTAAAAAGATCACCTCCTTTGGGTGTTGTGTGCTGATATGAATATAATTTCAAAAATCTTTTTTTTCCCTTTGAAGTGAAAATTAAGTTCTGAAAGATGCAGGACAAAGCCCACCTTTCACAGTGAACGTGATTTCACTGAGAATTATGTTCTCTTCCCCTCATCTGTATCACTAATTGGGGACAGTGTTCCCTCTAAGCTGAGTCATTGTGAGCTAGCTCACAGTTTTTTAGCTTCTGGCTCACACATTTTTGGCCTAGCTCAGGAAGGATGGCTCCAGAGCAAACTAATTTATGCAATAGCCAAATTGCTCGCTCACAACTTTAATGCCAGTAGCTCACAAAGTAGAATTTTTGCTCACAAGACTCCACAGCTTAGAGGGAGCATCGATTGGGGGAATAACTTTTGAAGACTACGTGTCCAGGCAAGCTCTGCTGCCAGAGTAGAGGACTGAAGTGCAGACCTCCAATCCCTTCTCAGCTAGCTTAAGGCTTCTCCTGTCACATCAAAGAATATTGTTGAACATCAGAACTCAACAGTAGTTTGTTCTGCCATCTACTCACTTGTGTCATAAAACTGACCTGTCTAGTTTCAATTTGTGGCTTTTTTTATATTTGCTTTCCACAGAATTATTAACTAGCTGACAAGTTTATGCAGAAGCCATGCATTCTGAAAAGCTGTTGGAGAGCACTCTTGGGCAGACTTTTGTTTTTAAAATGATCTTGTACCACAAACCATTTTCCCCAAACAACCTTACATGCAATAATTCAGACAGAGAGCACCCCAATATAGTTTATGCTGGGATTCAGAACTACATTTCTGACATTCTTAGATATCTGGTAGGCACACAAAGCAGAAAAGAGGTTAAGGGCTCTGTAATGGTATTGACTCATAGCTGCAGGCTGTGAATTCAGATAGAAATAATAATTGGGTGGGGGGGTAGATTCAGCATCAAAAGAACTAAAAGACTGACACTTGCAAAGGCTTCCAACTAATAATGCTCATGGTGATGGTAAGTTGCTTTTCTGTCAGACACTCTTGGGATTCTGAGGCTTAACCCAGGAAGCCTGAAGTCCAAGGTTCAGAACCCTTTTAAAGCACAGAGATTGTATAACCAGTGTGGTGTATAGTTTGTGTGTGTGTAGTTTGTGGACACTACTGGGATCTTGAGAAAGCATAGTGACTACAGAATGGCTACCAAAGTGGCTGGGGGCAATTACAGACCACTGGGAGGTTCTAAGCCAAGTGCTCCTACGACACACCTGCTTCCTAAGAGCAACTCTGTGCAGGTGATGCCTTCTGGGCTCCGCTAAAGCACCTCCTGCTCCAGTTAGATTGAGCAAGGCTGAGAGTGGTTCTCTGCTTTGGGGAAGAGATGCTGTTTGGTTTTGAGAAAGAGGAGGTCTTGCTGTCTGCATAGGGATAGGTTGCCAAGCCCCAAGACAAAAGAAAGTCTATGTTTACGGCCAGGCCAAGAGCAGACAGCTGTGGCATGCCTGCTTGGAATGAATTCAGTTAGTGTTTTGCTAGTCAGAAGCCAGCTGTTAGGGAGTGACAAAGCCCCTGGGGTTTTTTGTTTGTTTGTTTGTTTTGTTCCATTTAGAGACACTTTGATTTTTATCCCCAGGATTCAAGAAGTAAGCAGGTACCAGGAAATATATTGGCAGGTGCCATGTTGAGGACTAGTAGATTAGAATGATATGAGCCCCACTCCGCCACGAAGCTTACTGAGTGACCTTGAGCCATAAACTCTGTTAGCCTAACTGATTTCATTAGGTTGTTCTCAGGGTATAATGGGTCAGAGGAGAGCCTGAGGTCCCTGATTGATGGGTGGGACAAAAATATAATGTATAGTAGGGATGTCATGGTATTTACAGCTAGCGTGGATGGAGCCTCCAGATTTTCTGGGATTAACACTATGAGCCCAGTTTGCTGTTGTTCCCTGGTCAGTGGAGCAGTGCATTCTGCTCGCTGCACCTGAAGCTTCCAGCTCAGGCAGCTGGCCCTTGGGCCCCTGAGGAGGACCTTGAACCCTCTGGGACAGAGCAGGTACAACTGCCCACAGCTCTGACCTGGTGTTGGGGAATATGCATGTATTCATGACACATGCACACTTTGTGTGCTCAGTGGGTATTATCATCCCTTGTTTCACCTGATCCTCACTTCCTATTTCTATTTAACACTAATTATCAAACTAATTAAAAACAACCCAGAAAACCTACAGCAACTAATTAAAAACTGTTTTCCTTCTAGTTGTCACAGTTTGTGTGTGCAGTTGTTCTGCATTATGTCTCGTTGTAATGTTGTAATCATTGGTTCATTGGCTTCTCATGTTCTTATGTGGATCACCCTCTATTAAAATCAGACAATGGATGCCATACATCTTCTTTGTTCCTTTGGTGAGATTTGGTGTTTCAACACAACAACCTGCTGATGTATGTGTAGTTCCTTACTACTTTGGTAATTTTAGAAACACATTTAAAAGGCAGCAACAGATAAGAAAAGAACTTGTAAGAGTTCCCAGGCCTTTAGACAGGTGCTTGCAGTTACAGATGTACAATCAAGCCAACCTATTTATCAGGTTAGAAATTAAATGAAAAACATTATTAGTAGTGTGTTCTGAGTTTTCATTGGTTGAATTAAAAAAGATCCAGCTCTTCCTGCCACATTTCAAGAGACAGAGTTTGCAGGCTGGGTTGAATGTGTGAATACTATTCTTAAGCATGAGAACATGTGTTGGGCTCCATTCCCTATAGGGTTCTTGCTATAAAAGATGGTAGGCACAAAATATAAATTCTTCACATGTCATATGACATCTTCCTGACATACCTTCTGTTATAAGAAGCTGTTATCACTGTCATGTGGGCACCTTTTTAACCTCCTTGTAGTGGCTACTGCTTCAAGATCAGCTACTTCCTTGTTTGTGTAATTGCTCCCTGCGACGGGGAGCTGAACTAGTAGATTTTTATTTAATTTATAAGCAACATAAGAAAATACAAAAAGTCTAAACAGCAAGAACATTTAACACAATAGTTACCTGATTTTACATCTGGCCATGTGTGATTTTTGTCATGTATTTCCATAAATTTGCTTATGGTTTTGATAAAGTTCTTTGTACATCATGGCTCCTCTATAGTGTCAAGACCCCCAAACTGGACAGTCCAGGTAAAGGAGAGCTAAGCTGCCCGATGTGGCAACAGAATGGAAGGAGATAGTGGAAATAAGCAGAAGGTAATGCACAATAAAATAAAATAATATCCAAATTTTGAACATGTTGGTGTCTAGATTGGTTGGCGTTACCCCAGAAAGAGATAACTAATTTCTGGAACTGATACCCATTCTGAAAATATCAATATATTTTTATCACTAGCTAAAAATATTCTCAAAGTAATTTACAAAAATAATCGTTTAATGTCCATACAATATAATACCACAAAGGGTCATGAAGGAAACAAGTTCCATTGCGTTGGATAAGGCATTCCCTCACAGAGTGATCATGATTTTGAAAGCCAAATACCTGTTGTTGGGTACGGAACTACATGAATGCATTTTGGACGTTTGCAAGTGTGTCTCTTAGTATTTCAGTAGCAGACAAGTTCTTGTACCATCACACTCAATATTCATGGTTATGGTGTAAGAACTGCTGATGCTAGCATTTCTGAGCTCTCTCCTGTCCTAATGATTCTGCTAGAGTAAATAGTGCACAGTACACATATGTGCTATACACATTCCCTCCCCCCTGTCTTGAACAAAATTATAAGATTCTAATTGAAGACTGAGATTATTTTACTCTCAACTGTGGTCATTTCAAAGCTTCCCATGTAATATGCAGCATTTCAATCAACTGAATCAATACAGTGTGTGAATCCTGTGTAGGAACATATACATTGGAAAACATTTCATTGCTTTCAGTTTTATTTACAGCAGCCATCTGTTTAGTTCGCACTCCCATTTTTAGTCGGGAAATACTATTTGGAGGAAAAGCAAGGGATGGATGATGTGGCTTTTAAACCTAGCTGAAAAGATATTTCTATCAGAGCAACATGGCATTTTTAAAGGTGGGGAATCAGAATGGGCTACAGGTGCCACAGTGAAGAAATTGTGTGAAGATAAGAGAAACTTAAAAATTGGGAGAAAATCTGTGAAGACAATGTTATATTGATGCACTTCAGAGCAGGCAGAGGTGGCTGTTTAATTTACAGAGACTATTTCTGGTGATCTAGAGCAAGCAGAGCCAAGCACCAGTAGTTTTGTGGGTACCACAGGGGGCTTTTGGTTGGATGCTTCGGTAGCAACAATGGTCAATGTCTGCTCACCCACGGTTTCCTCTGCCATCATTGCCATGAGGCTGTGGGTGAGCCAGTGCCCAGGCTGCTCAACCTGGATTGTCTGTAGGCCATTTTAACTTCCCAGTCTGTCCCTGAGAGCCTGCATGCAAATAACTTAATTTGTGTAGTGGTGAAATTTGACTTTCTGGGATTTGGACACCAAATGTTATTAATCCAAGCTCATTTTGACTCTGGTCTAGACCCTCTGGAGTTCAGACCCAGAGTGACATGGTCTTCTTTTGGACCTACTTTCTACAAGCCTTTTCTACTGTTCCCTTTCCTCAAACCTACTTTGTAGAGTCAGGAAGGCAGTAAGGAGCACTTACAGTAAGTGTATACCTCATGATGGAGACACAGAAGCTGTTGCAGTTTTGTGGAGTGGCATCCATTGATGGTAAACTACATGTAAGTTTGAGAACTGGGGGCAGGTAGGGAAGGCTTGCAATGGAGGTTGGTTGTGGGGAGACCGCCAGGGCCTGTTGCGCTATCAGTGACATCTTCAGGGGTGCAAAGGGGCCCAGTTCAGAACAGGAGTAAAATTAAGATAAACATAGAATGTACCATGAATATTCTTCAACATGATTTGTAAAAATCTGGCCTAGGGAGTACATCCATTAATATTAATAATGGAGACCCAGAATTTGAGGTGGTGTATGAGCTGAGTTAAAGGAATATTGAAACATTGCTGAATATTCATCAGTCTAGTTTTCAAGGGACTTGGAGTTCCAAGGGCATCTACGGATTGTGGAGTTTATTGTGGAACCTATGTGGTGGGAAACTCATATCCATAAGTACCTTACTATTGTGTGTTAGTTTGAATGTTGGGTGGAACCTTTAAAGCTCATACTAATCTGTTTTTTAGTGTTTGTATGCTGAATGTTTTTATATTCTGTGATTTTATTGTAGTTTTCTGTAAGTTGGCATTACGTTAGCCATCTGGGCTAAGGGTATCCTTAGCTGAACCTATTTATCCATTTAGATTTTCTGGAGAGGCCCTCCTCTGGGTTCCCTCACAATCTGAAATGAGGTGTCCGTTGACTGAGGAGAGGCCTTCTCAGTGTTTGTGGACCTCTATGCTTGAGGATTGCCTGGCACCTTCTCTGTATTCATTCAGGTACTGTATTATGTTCTTATTGTTTCATTCTACTTTTGTTGAGTTTTAGTTATGGCCTCTGTAACCTTCCCAGGTCCCATGCAAGGTGTATGGGTTCAACATCTCAGAGGGTTTCATTTTCTTGTCCTAGGACCTGTGTGAGGACCTTTAATGGTTTCTGGTTTTCTGTGGTGAGGATGCCTCTCTCTGTCATGGGGAGTGTGTAATTGCATTCATTATAGGGGCAGTCATTGCGGAAATGTTTTTATTGCCCTGATGTATGACAAATTCCCCAAGGACCTTACATTACAGCTCTTTTGGAGTTTAGTATGTTGTGCTCAGATGTCCTCATCTTGCCTTGGGACCCTCTGAGATATTTATACAAGACCTATATCTAAAGGAGAGATTATTGGTCCTGAGTTGTATGAATCTCTTCTTTGAGCTGCTGGAAGGTGGTGGAAGATGTTGCTCTCTGAGGACTTTCCTCTCTTTCTTTCTTCCTCTGCTGAGTCTGTCAGATGAATCCTTGCTGAGGGTGAGGCTGCCTTGTCATCTCAGCTACTCTCTTGAAGGTGACGAGGTATCATATGATGGAACTTGCTTTCTCAGGCAAAAACCTGGTCTGTAAGTTAATACCACCAGTGCAGTACACGTAGCTTAAAATCTTTTTATTATGTTACACTGTGCATTCCTGTGTATTAGGTCACCTTGGGCCTCGCTTAATTATTCTTCAAACTGGGAGACTTCTATTGTCAAAAACATTTTGGCTTAGTATTTATTCCTATTCAGGGATGGCCCAAGGACTTTTGACATCCTAGTCAAGCCACTGTTGGCCCCTGCCCCTGCAAGGACATGTGCATGGACCCACCATGACCCAGGTGCACTCTGAGCCCTGAAGCCACTATGAAGCTGGAGGGAGGGAATGTGGTGGAGCTGGTGGCTGCTTGCTCTTCCTTCCTCCCTTCTTTGAAGGGGTGTGGCAGGGGAAGGCAAGCTGGGCCAGCTGCCATTCCCCAAGCTGCCCTGCCTGCCGTGAAGCTGGAAGAAGGCAGTGGAGTCTGGCATAGTGGATCTGGCAGGAAGGTGGGTGGAATGAGCAAGGCAACCTGGGTGGTGGTGCTGGGGGCACCACTTGGAGCTGCTGCCCGCCCAGTAAGTGTCTTTTGGTGCCCCTGCCCTCTGGTGCTCTAGGCAATTTCCTAGATCTGCCTAATGGGTGAGGCCGCCCCTGCTCCTGTTTACAAAATCATTTTCCTTTTTTATTTTAAAGCCGTCAGGAAGTCACCCACACCTAGAGGATTGCCTGCATTCTCCACCAGTTGTGATGCTGTCCTCAAGTCATGTATTACTGAGGTATCATCAGCTCTTCTAAAGGGGGTTTAGAGATCACATCCTCAGTCTTTGTCTTCAGACGTTATCAGCTGTAGCTTAAAGGAGAAGAGGAGAATTGCCAACCTACTTGTTTATGTGGTTTGCTGAGCCATCAATGAGAAAGATTAACTGGCTTTCTATGCTCCTAATTCTAGTCCAGGTTTTCAAAACTGCTGCTACAGGTTACAACCATCAGCTGACAAACCTGTCCAGCCTTCTGTTCAGTAATGTGGGGAAGCTGACTCAGTGTAGGCTGTGATGCTGCTCTTGCTACTCAGGCTGGAGGTGTTGCTGCAGACTCTGGCAGAGTGTTTGCTGTTTGATCACAGGTGTTTGCTGTGTCGCTGTCCTTTGCTGAGCTGCCCCCTTTCTTCCAACTGAAGCCTCCATTTGGAGGTACCTGGCAGGGGAGTGAAGCCACAACAATATGGCAACTCAGGTTTCTAGCTAGTCTGTCTCCTTCCTCAATGGCTACAGCCGAACTGCTCACAGTTCAGCCTCGTCACACCTTATTTCCTTATAGGTTCAGTTCCCTCATATTTATTTTGGCCTATGTAATAGCTGCTGTATATTGTTACAGACTTGGGTTCTGATTACTGTGGATTGGTTGATCCTATATGGCTAGACAAATTTATAATGTGTCTTAACTATTGTGGATATGTCATCAGTGGCTCTGGCTCCATCAGGGCTTAGAAGAGCTGAATTCCTCTACTGGGAGAGGGGCAGGGGCAGGGAGATAAAATAGTGTGGCTCAGATTCTGGAAGACAGAAGCAGAGTCACTGCTGGGGGCTGGGTACAGAATCTCTGTCTTGTGAAATTTGATCTGGGGTGGTGGAGCTGCTGCCTTTTAGGAGTGCCTCTGTGCCTCTAAATGTGCTCTACCTGTATATTTGTAAATGAAGCAAATACTACAAAAATGCCATAAATGTCCTTAGAACTTCTCACTACTCAGAACTAGGGTGTGAATTAAATTTCCTTAAAATCTCTTTTTAACTTATATGGTTTTAATTTATTTAACAGTTATTCATTTTAATTTATTATGAGATTTAGCTTTAATATGTATGTAAGCTGCAAGAATGTCAGGAAAAGCAGAATATAAATATTTTAAATGAAATGTTTGCCAATATTGTACTCTTGGAACTCTGGGTGATTTGGATAATTTCCAGAAAGAAAGCCTTTATACAGAAGCACAGAACTGTGTTGCAGAAATAAACTCATTCTTATCCTTGACTGTTAATTTATTTTAGTTTTTACTCATAACCAACCTTTTGACCCAAATGGATCTTGAAGGCATTCCTTCTTAGCATCATTCTGGGATGGCCTCTCAAGACCAGGGAGCTGTGGCCAGTCCTTCGTCCCTGTTATCCCATCTCCCTTCTCTGGCCGCTAGCAGTTATGAGGCTGCCTGCAATTCTTTACTCCCCCTTTCTCAGTTGCAAGGTTTTTCCCCACTGTCTTGGGGAGGTTTGACATTTTTATTTAAATGAAAAGAAAATGTGTTTGTTCACAAGAACAGTAGAAGAGAGGGGCTGCTTAAACCTTTCTAGCTATTTCCCCCCCACCAGTGGCCTCTCTGTCAAAATGCTTTTCCACTCATAGGGGGGAGAAGATAGGGACACACAAGGCTCCTTTCACACATGTTGGATACTACACTCTTGATGCACTATAGCAATATGTGAAACAGGAAAGCCCAGTTGCAAATTATTGCTGTAGTGTGCACTGAGAGGACACTATCCCATGTGTGCGAAAGCAGCTTAAGAGTCACATCTTAAAGGCAGCCTGGCCCCCAAAATGGTCTGAAAGGACCTGCTGCCTTTCCATCCTGGAAGAGACACTGCTGCAGGCATGGTCAGTATCTGGATGGGAAACTCTGTATTAGGCTGTTCTGCAGTTACTGGAGGAAAGTCAGACAGCGAGGTATTGACAAATAAAACTTCAGTTGGGTGTAGAAAGAGTTATTGTAAATTTGGGCAGTTCACTTTTTTTAAAAAAAGTCTTGCAGATCTTGAATTTACGATATATTAGTTTACCATATGTGGATAAACTGCTACCAGGCTTCATCAGTGGGCAATAGCACAGCATGATAACTCTAAAGCAGATTGCAACCAATTTATATATGGGATTGGAAGGATTAAGCAATGAACTAGTGCCATTGACGGATTAGTTTCTATAGATTAAAGACATTGGCCTGATCTAATCCAGTTATCTGGGCACTGTCACTGCCTGGACCTTTACAGCTCTTGAGGAACATGAGGAATGTCTTAAGGACTAGAGAAACGAGCTTCTGTGACAGCAGCAGGTGAAAGAGCATCTCGGGAAGAAAACACTGGAGGGCTGTGCTGACCTTTTTCAACATGAAGCTTTCTTGCTGATTAGTTTATGGCTGTACATAGGGTGCAGCATAAATGGGGAAATGGCCATTTCAGGTCAGCTGGGGAAGTCCTGTTCCAAATCCTTTCTAGGGAAAAGATGACACCAGGAAAGTTGTATAGTGCTGCCTCTCCAGTGATACCCACCGATGCCTGCCCAAAAGCTTTGGGCTTTGGTCCCTGGCTGGCCCTGCTGGAAACTCTGTGAGTTAAGCAGCATTTATAGGTTTGTGATGTGCCTTTGGTAAAAGCTTCAGGATGTTTAATTTCATTCCTAGCAACGTTTGAGTATAAAAACTTTCAACTTTTAAAAAGACTTCTTAAAATTGGACTCACTTTGGATTTTAGTAAGAAAAGCATTATATAAATAAGTGATGTGGTGGAAAGTGCCATCAAGTCACAGCTAACTTATGGCAACTCCAGAGGGTTTTCAAGGCAAGAGGTCTTCAGAGGTGGTTTGCCATCTCCTGCCTCCATGTCATGAGCCTGGTGTTCCTTAAAGGTCTCTCATCCAAATACTAGCCAGGGCAGAACCTGCTTAATAGAATAATAGAATCAGAGAGTTGGAAGGGGTCATACAGGCCATCTAGTCCAACCCCCTGCTCAATGCAGGATCAGCCTAGAGCATTCCAGACAAGTGTTTGTCCAGCTGCTGCTTAATAGAATAATAGAATCAAAGACCTTAGCTTCCGCAATCTGATGAGGGCAGGCGAGCCTGGGCTATCCAGGTCAGGGCATGAATTAGTAATAGTAGCAAGAAATGTTGAATAACCAATACAATAAAGGCCAGATACAGTGCTAGAAACCAAAACACAGATGAATGGCAGACTGTTCTTCAGTGTTCTATAGTTTTTGGACCACTTTGAAATAAGTGTTTCAAAGCAGAAAATGATCATAAATTAAGGGGGTAAAATAGAACTGCTTCCCTTTAAGCACTTGATAAAAGTAGCCTTGATCTAGCTTCTTTGTAATAGGGAAGTAGTCTTTCTGCAGTTACACTTGTGTTTAAACTTTTGCTGTTGTGTTGGAGAGGAGAACATACAATCCAAAGAAAAATAGTGTATCAGAATATTTTGGAAAGGACATTGCTGTTAGACAACAGGTAGCCCTATGCATGCATGCTTGCACATGCACACTATCTCAATCCACTTTTTCACAGGGTACATCTAAATCTCAGTGATAATGGGCACTATATGTGGCCCCAGCACCAGTGGAGAAGGCAGGGGGAGGGTGTCGAAGGCAAGGGGTTCCCCATTCCCTGTACTCCACTAACTCCATTTCCAAACCCAGGTTTGAATAACACATGAACAATGCAGTTTTAGGAATAAAATTGTCTACAAATTTATTGGTTACAGCTGTAAGAAGCCTTGGCACAGCATGGGATACCAGATCCTGGACATCAACTGACCAGTCGATGATACCCCTGCCCACCCCAGCCCACCCTAAAGTGGCTTCCCCTGCCACCTGAGTGTGAAGGTAATCCCTAGCGGGCCCTCCAGGCTGGGCATTCCTCTTGAAACCCTCACTTCAAGAAACCTTAAGGGGATCCCCATACTCAGGAAAATGGGCATGCAGGCCGGCTTTCCTTAGAATGCCTCTGGCCCCATACTGATACCACCTGTGATGTGACAAGTAAAAAACAAAATTAACTGAAGCACAAATCCCACGTGAAATCACCGCACAAACAAAGTTAACTAGAAATGTGGAGGTTGGGCAGGCAAAACCCACACAGCAAAGAGGGTGGCCAGAGGTGGGGCGGCAACTTAAATGGCCGCCCCACCCCTAGCTCCCATGGCTCTCAGGATAGGTCTGGTGGGGGTCAGGGCGGGCCCAAGCTTCCCACTCTTGTGGCCTGGCCCCCTCCCAGCCAGTGAGAACTGCTGTGGCTGCCACCACCCTCTCTGCCCTTCCTTTCCCCCCTTGAGGTCGCAGACAGGATCCACGGTGAATCTGGGCCCTTGCTTAATTTGTGTCTATATCAGTTGACCCAACGGTTGGGTTGTGCTTCTGGATACTAGTTTCAGCATTTTCTCAGGGAACAGTTCAGAATGGTACAAAAATCTGCAAAGTCAGTTTATCCAGAGGTTTTGCCTCTGTAGATCAAATCTTTCTTTCCCTGTCTGTCACCCTTCAAGGCATCCAGTATCAGCCAACTTTACCTCACAAGAAGGTCAGCTCTGATGGAAATAGGCAGGTGATCCCATTCTTAAACCTGTAGAAGCAAGTCCCATTGATTTCAGTGGACTTTATGCCTATGTAAGTATGCTTAGGCTCACAGTCCAAGACTAGAGGATAGGAAGGCATTTCTGTGAACTTCAGACATTTAGAAAGTTCCTTAAGGGTATTTTTTAGACATATCCAACAAGATATGACATGCTTATTATAGAAGTCTCTGCTTCAAAGAATTTATTATTACACGTTATTATGCAGATTCTTGCTCAAAAGTGTTTACTATCAAAATTTCAACGGTGGGGAGATAACAAGTGGAAGGGGAGGAGTAGATGGGGCAGGAATCACACGGGATGAATGAAACAAAAGTAGATACATATACTTAGGCTAATTTCAGTTGGAGATAAGGACTGAGGGATTATGGATATATTTGAATACTTTATCATTGAATCAGTTAAGTGGGACTGAGCTAGAATGTCTTGCTCAATAAAAGAAAAATGGGTAGGGATCATGGATTCTGCAAAGATCAATATGTGTGTCATTTCAGACTCTTTTTAATGAGATCTGTTTTGAAAATTCTTTCCCCCCATTAAAAATAAAGAAAGTGAAGTAAAACCAGGTAGGGGTACACATACAGAACAGTCACAACAATGGTTTACAGAGCTAGGTACAGGATATAACTGAAGGAGCAGGGAAGGAAGTTGTGGAACTCTCTCTCATGTCCTCTAGTTTTAGGAAAACTGTCTGAATGGGACTGTGCAGGAAAGGGATTGTCATTACTTCTTGCTGCCAGATAAACAGCTCGGCAGCACTGTTTGCTTTCATGTGGGCTTGGGTAAAAAGAACAGCAGGCTGGAAAGACAAGAGGATTTGATTTCCTATTGTTCCAGGGACATTTTTTTCCAGGACCCCCCCCCACCGCCGCCTTTACATTTCTTTAGCATTCCAAGATTTCTTGCTTTCCATTGAGCACTTTCTATCTGGGTTGTCTAGTTAGATAATAATAATGTTCAGCAGCACAAATAGTATCAGTGGCTCACATCAGAAAAACCACATCTCCCAACTGAATTCATTTATTCCCTTCTCCTTCCGCTGTCTTAACAGGTTGTGAATGCAGATTCACAGTTCCAAACTGGACCAGCTTGAACAGCTGAGTGCCAAGGGAAAGCTGAATAAACGCTGCACTACATCTGACTGGAGCTTCAGCTACACCTGACGGCATCACCACAGAAACTGGGAAATATAAGTGAAACGGAAGCGCTTCAGAAGCAAGTGTGGCTCCTGACATTTGCACAGAAGGGGTGCAATGGAATTATGCAGGAGAGCAAGAAGTATTTGGCAGATTTGACCACTGTGTGGGGGAAAGTGTCTCATTCTTAGCAGGAATGTGCAACTATTTACTCTTGGAAAGGGGGAGTGCCATGAGATCTATTGAAGTGATCGTCTGTTTGTGGTTGTTACAAATAGCTTTGCAACCCTTCTGGGACTGAAATAGTACAGGTCCATTGGGCCAAATCATATGTTGGACAGTGTTATTTTTAAAAAATTCCCTGCTCCCAGAGGCTACACCTGGTACAAGCATTAAGATACTACAGTTCCTTTTTGCAAGCAGAGAGCGGGAGAGAGGAGGGCAGAAGGTCAGAAAGAAAAAATCTCAAAATCTCCCCTTTTGCTAGGCTCTTCTGTACCATGGGATGTAGGCAAAGCTCTGAGGAGAAAGAGGCAGCGCGGCGGTCCCGAAGGATTGACCGCCACCTGCGCTCTGAGAGTCAGCGGCAACGACGTGAGATCAAGCTCTTACTTCTTGGCACTAGTAATTCTGGCAAAAGCACCATTGTCAAGCAGATGAAAATTATCCACAGTGGTGGCTTTAATTTGGAAGCTTGCAAGGAATACAAGCCTCTGATTATCTATAACGCCATCGACTCCCTCACTCGCATCATTCGTGCTTTGGCCACCCTTAAGATTGAGTTTCACAACCCTGACAGAGCCTATGATGCAGTGCAGCTTTTTGCCTTGACAGGCCCGGCTGAAAGCAAAGGTGAGATCACGCCTGAGCTGCTTGGTGTCATGAAAAGGCTCTGGGCTGACCCCGGCGTGCAAGAGTGTTTCTGTCGCTCCAACGAGTACCATCTAGAGGACAATGCTGCCTATTACTTGAATGACCTGGAAAGGATTGCTGCATTGGACTACATTCCTACAGTTGAAGATATTCTGCGCTCTCGGGACATGACTACGGGGATTGTGGAAAATAAGTTTACCTTCAAAGAGCTGACTTTCAAAATGGTGGATGTGGGTGGGCAGAGGTCTGAGCGCAAAAAATGGATCCATTGTTTTGAGGGAGTGACAGCAATAATTTTCTGCGTGGAGCTGAGTGGATATGACTTGAAGCTGTATGAAGATAACCAAACAGTGAGTCCATATTCTTTTTTTTCCCCTTTGCTGGTTTCAAGAGTTCTACTGCTTGTATGTTGATAGTAACCACAGATTCTGGGCGAGCTAGCTGCTTGTTTTCTGTTTTGAGTGCTTAACAGGGAAAGTCCTGGTTCCCAACTGCCCTTGGGGGTTTTCCCCCTCCCTCTTGGTGTTAGAAATCCTGACTAGTCTCTTTGACCAAAATACAGGTTTTTTTGTCATGTTAAAAGAAGAGAGTAGAACTCTTATTGCCACTAACTGAAGCATATTTGCTTTTTCTGAAGCCAAAGATTGGACCACAGAGGCTCCAGTTGTAGACATCATGGATTTGATAATCACTGTTAAGTGAAATCTTAATTTTTCTGCCACAGCAATTGTGACTTTATATATAGGGAAAAACCTCTACAAAGCATTTTGGAAAGACACAGCTTAAAAGGTGATCCAAAAAGACTTAACTTTCAAAGTTTCACAAGCTTGAGTTAACACTTTGTCCTGTTTTAAAATGGCCTGGCTTTGAAGTAGGCTTTATGGAGAATATTGTTAAAAGGTTTTATAGTGTCTGCTACACAGCTACTCTTTTTATCATAAAAAATTCTGCCTTTGCATTTTCTTTTTAATATGAAATACCAGGCTTCAGTTACCTTGAGCGAACAGATACAGTAACTATAGCAGTGGCTGAATATGTAAAAGTCTGTTTATATCATTGCATTCATCTATCTTGACTTGACCTGCATTGTCCATTCTGTTTACATTTTCCAGTATCCTTGCTTAATATTGAATTTAACTGAGAAGGTAATATACATAATTGCAATGCTTCCTTTGGAGAACATTTCCTGTATGGAAGTCATGGTATCCAGTGATGAGTGAATTGACTTTGTTATGAAATGTGCTTCATACAGAAAATTGCATTTAACCCTGTTCATGGCCATTGCCAATAATATAAGTGCTCTACAGAAGACAGTTTTGTATTATGTTGGACTTTGGTGGAGAATCTCACAGGTTGTCTTACAAGCTGCTGCACAGCCAGGCATTGCACTGGCACTACAGGTGAAACCATCTTGGTCCCTTCTTGCTGACTCTTTGAGGGGGTGGGGTAAGGGAGATGCAAGACGAAGAGTGCAGAAATGAGAGAA
Organism: Gekko gecko; assembly: GCA_029375565.1. Taxonomy (NCBI): domain Eukaryota; kingdom Metazoa; phylum Chordata; class Lepidosauria; order Squamata; family Gekkonidae; genus Gekko; species Gekko gecko. The sequence continues at coordinate 48,479,516 of JAPDNY010000012.1, read as the reverse complement.
GCAGCTTCAGGAAGGATGGGGGATCCTTTCCAAGTCTTTGATACATGAATTCCTTTGGGACACAAAGAAGAGCTTAGTGTTCCTGGCAATATGTTCATGGCACAAATAATTCAGTTTGATGTCTATAAAAATACAGCCTATAGGTTTTGAAACCAAGCACTTTTATGTAATGGGGCAAATGCATCCTTTCCTGTAGGATGCAATTATATAACAACATTATACTGTTCCATTTAGATGATGTACAATTATAGCAGTTGGAGTTGGGGTAAGAGTAGACAGATGTTAATGGTGAGAGACAAATGTTATTTCAACTGGTTTTGTAATGTGGTTTGGGTGATGTGGTTTGGGAAGAAGAAAGAGCGTCTAATTTTGTCAGATTATTTGCTGATTTAAAAAGTAGTCCCTGTAAGTTATGGCACAAATTTATGGTTTTAGTTACCATGATGTTACCTGGGTTTGTGGATGTCAATGCAGAACTTTTCCCAGATCACTAAATTGGCCATTCAAAGAGCTAGTGAAAGGCAGCCGTGTACACTTGATCCAGCATATTCATATAATCAAAATTTGAGTAGGATATACAATGTTCATGTAGAGCTATTTGAAATGAAGCTACATGGAACTAATTTGGTGACTTCAGAATACTGGGAAGTTTGCCTGAATTGAATCTTAAGACATTTGGGGCCCTCTTGTTTCATTTCAGCTTTCTTGTAAGCCTACTGCAAATGTTAACTACACCTTCCATAAATGTCAATTATTTTAAAATTGTGTATTTCTCATCAGATAAAAGCGAAGGAATGTATTACTGGAATACCCCTCCTCCTTCACAGACAAATAATCTGGTGTGAACTTGACTGACCACTCCAGAGAATATAACAAGTTTAATTACTTCTAAGACTGAATCTGAATAACAATCTGGTATGTTTTTAAAGAGATCTGGCAGTTGTCTCCTCCAGGCCTCTGGGCAGCTCCCTTCCTTTAGAGAAGAATTAATGATGCCCCCTTGCTCAAAATCTCAGGATCACTCAGTTGTCTCTAACCAGCATATATACTGAGGTGGTAACATGGGTAACCTTGTTTTGTGCATGGCATTTGGGGTCCAAAATATTCTTTGCTTTCGATAATGTTTTTACAGATTTCTTTTAGAAAAACAAGTTTTAGTGTAAAGTGTCCCAAACCCATGTTTGATCCCTGCCCTCTGAATCTTCAGCTTTAGAGGCTAGTGTATGTGAACCTTTTTTTTTTACTACCATAGTTCTTTCTTCATAATGTAAATAATAGCTCTCAAGGTTGAAGGGAAATTGTATTTGTTCCTCAGAACCTTTTTACCATAGTTGCTACCAGCGTTCAAGTATCAATAGCATCAAATTATTTTTCTCTTGATAAAATCTTATTAAAGTGGGCATCTTGGGGAATCTGAAGGGGGAAAAAGTATCCAACTATAAAGACATTGAACTTCATTATAACATTTCAAAGATTTGTTTTAACTGGGAACCATGATTTGGTTGGTCTTAAGTTGCTATATATGTAGCAGCACTAGTACTAAAAGTGCTGTGGCCCCTGAAGGCAAAGTATTTCACTTTGAAGATCACCTTTTTGCCAGTGCCATGTTTTTAAGTGGTTTATATGTAGCTTCTGTACCTGCTGAGGCGTACAGTGGATTTGGTGGTCAGGAGGCCCTAATACTTAGGTTTATCTTGAATGGGCTTGGACACTAGACGATTCCCTCTTTCTCTAACATTCTTCTGTCACCTAGGTTTTATGACCTCTTGTCCCCTGTCATATCTTGTCTTTTGGTATGTCTGAGCTTTATGTAAGTTTTGGGAAGCTTTACTCTGGGTCTATGCCAGACTTTCCCATAGTTGTATGTATCTACATTGGCCCATCCCCTAGGGGTAATCTAACTTTCCTCCAGCACATCTACAAGACTGAAGGCTTGGCACCCATAGCTGCAGGTTGGTAGTTTAAATTCTGTGTATACTTTATAGGGGCTTCCTAAATGGGAAGAGCAGGTGCCTTTAGGTTACTTACTTCCTTATTACCTTTCTTAAGGTATGATTAAACCTCTCAACAAGGGATGATAATTGAAGGTGAACAAGAGTTTGATCCCTAGGTGTTGACAGAGCTGCTTCATGAGAACAGCTGTAAAGGGGTTCCTTGAAAATCTCTCTGTGTGTTCCCATTAATTTAAACAGCTGAAGGAGAGCATTGTCTACTTCAGTTTGTATACTGTTCAGAGATATAACCTCTGGGTGCTGCATGGCATAGGAAATGAAATGAAAATCTTTTGGAGTTCCAGTGTAAGGGCCCTGTAAAATCTATATCAGTACATTCAAAATAGGACTGTAGAGTGGGGAGGCCACTCCCTTGAGGATTTCTGCAACACAGCAGTTATGGCCAGCAGCTCTTTGTGACTGTAGAATGACAGCCAAAATAAGTGATATAAAAGGTGTGTCAATATCTTATTAGGGCATTTATAGCCTGTCCAGAGTTAGATCCAATGCAAAGGACTTTAATCTACGGATCATGATTTTCATGCTCACCCCCCAGCAGCCCCAAATGCCTTCTGAAATCCTACTTCTGGGGGAGAGCAGACCCCAGAAACAGGATCTGGAGGGCATTTTAAGTTGCTGTAAGACAGGGGAGGTGTGAAAGTTGTGCTGAATGGGCAGCAAGTGCATGTCCTTGCATGTGCAGAAATCCTGTGATGGATCCACCCTTTGGTTCAGCATGATGGGAGATTAATAAATGAGCAGTTTCCTTACTCTCCCGTAAATCCTTTGTAATTCTTCACCAGACCACCTTCCATGGGACGTTCGTGGCTTTGAACAGGACTTGGGGGATCATGTTATTCTCTGATACTGCTTGTTGTAGTGGCAAGAGAGTCTCATCTTTCTCCTAGGGCTAGCTAGGCCTTCTGAGCTGGATCACCAATCCATCTGTCAGGGTCTGGTCATGCAGGGATAGGTCTCCATCAGGAACTGACTTTTCTGCTTCCAGTTGCAGGGCCTGACTTATAGCTGTTGCCTGATTTATCAACAGTATTATGTTGGGGACATCTCATATTGATAACGCTGGATAGTCTACCAGGAGTAATTTCACATCTCATGTGACTCCTTGATACGTTGCTGGGATTCAGAAAACTGGCTAATGATACATGTTTATGAACATACCTTATTGACCTGTTGCATGCCATAAATGGTAAACCATTGACATGGCACTGCTGAAGCAGACAGCCATCAGTCACCCATTCTGAATTATCATGAATGCAGGTGTATGTGGAGATCAGGCTCAACCAACCGAGGTCTCTTTCTAGCCAGTGTCACAGTTCATAAATGCGCACTCCTGTTTTAAGTGCTCAGTTGGGCTGCATGCAGGGGTCTTTTGGGGGGGGAGCCCACCGGAGCGCAGCTCCCGGAGTTCAGGAGCCAAGCCCCGCCCCCAGCCGGCGTCCCGGGGAGTCTTTCAGGCAGCCGAATGTCAATTTCAGCTCCATTATATCCTATGGGCCATTGAAGTCAATGGTGAAAACATAGGGTATATTCTGGGGGCTGGAGGGGAGGGGTTTGAGGGAGAAGCTCCAAACTCACAGGGTAGCTGATGGAGCCTCTCCCCAAGATACCCACCAAGTTTCAAGAACATTGGATCAGGGGTCCAATTCTATGGGCCCCTAAACAGGTTGCCCCTATTCCCTCCATTGTTCTCTATAGTGGGAAAAAAGTAACTTTTTTTCTCACCATAGAGAACAATGGAGGGAATAGGGGCAACCTGTTTGGGGGCCCATAGAACTGGACCCCTGGTCCAATGTTCTTGAAACTTGGTGGGTATCTTGGGGAGAGGCTCCAACAGCTATTCTGTGAGTTTGGAGCCTCTCCTCAAACCCCTCCCCTCCAGCTCCCAGAAAATACCCTATGTTTTCACCATTGACTTCAATGGCCCATAGGATATAAAGGTAAAGGTTCCCTTGCTCGAAAGCCAGTCGAATCCGACTCTAGGGTTGCGGTGCTCATCTCTGTTTCAAAGCCGAAGAGCCAGCGCTGTCCGAAGACGTTTCCGTGGTCATGTGGCCGGCATGACTAAACACCAAGGCGCACGGAACGCTGTTACCTTCCCACCGAAGTGGTACCTATTTATCTACTTGCAATTTCTTGCTTTCGAACTGCTAGGTTGGCAGGAGCTGGAACTAGAGACGGGAGCTCACCCCGTCATGCGGCACCCGGGTCTCGAACTGCTGAACTACTGACCTTCCACAGCCTGCAGTTCAGCGTCTTAACCACTTGAGCCACCGCAGCTCACCCATAGGATATAATGGGGCCAAATTGCCGCCAAATTTCTTTCATTTCCTCCTTTCCTTCTCTCTTTTTCCTCTTTCCCTCCTTCTTCTCTTCTCTCTTTCTTTCTTTCTTTCCCACCTTCTTCTCTTCTTTTTTTCCCTCCTTTCCCTGTTTCCCTCCTTCTTCCCTCTCTTTCTTTCCCTCCCCTTTCCTTCTCTTTCTTTACCTCTTTCCTTCCTTCTTTCCTTCTCTCTACTCTCTCTCTCTCCTTCCCTCTTTCCTCCTTCTGTGGCCCAACTCTCATGAGAAGGAGTTTAAAGTTTAAACCCCTTCTCTCTTAGCTCCCCCACCCAGACCAGCTGGGGAAGGGAAGGGGAGGCTTTTGAAGATGCCTCCCTCCCATTTGCTTCCCCTTCTGACAGCACTTCCGGTGATGTCAGGGGGCGTGGCATATGCTAATAGCCTAATAGCTCATTAGCATACCATATGCTAATGAGCTCCTGCAGCTGTTTTTCTACAAAAAGACCCCTGGCTGCATGTAAAATATGGTCCCCAGCTGGTGGTTTTGGTTTCCCCTGTCTTCTTCATGGTTTCTTTGTTCCGACAAATAGACATTTCTGATTATTTCTGAATGTCCTTAGGAATGCATTATTAGCGTAAATGGGCAGGGATTTCCTTAAAGAGTAAGACCATGAGCAAGTACCTGAGTGGGGCTTTCCAGCCTTGTAAACTTCTGAAGAAACAAGAGCCTGCATCTTTTCCTGGTCATGCTCCATTGTCCAGCTGCATGGATTGCTCTGTTGAGAGTAGATGGTTTATTTATTAAATCCCAGGACCTGGCCAAAGCTGGCACAACCTTGAGAGCTCTTTCTGTTGCTACCTTGACAACAATATGAGTCTTTCTTTTTATTGTGGTCTTCAACTATCTCCTTGTGGTTATGTCAACTAGCTGCTGGTTGATCATCCCATCTGTATTTATGGTGTTTGGAAACTGTTCTGATAGGTTTTAGATGATTTTATTGCAGTGTAAAATCATTTCTTTAAGCTGTTCATACTCACTAGTCTTTCAGTGTGAGAGAGTCCTTAGTGTGGCTTGTCCCTCTCCTCCTTCAAGTAGGGGCCCAATAAATATAACCAGTAAGGCGTGGACCATATGAACAAGGCTTTGGTATTTTCTTCTGGAAATAACTTTGTAAGATGGAAAAGTAACATGCTGAGTCTCCTGCACCTTGCCAAAGAAACAGTCCAACAGGCTTCAATCTCTTTTGTAAAGTTCTCTCGCTTAACCCTGTTTAGCTTTGACACTGGATACCTTTCCTTGGTACTCCAGAACCTACTGTCCATGGCAGTGGATATTCTTACGTCCACTGCCTACTTCTTCTAGTAGGCATTTCAACCCAAACACATCCACAGGGTTGGATCCAGTGCAAAATTTCTGCTTGTTCTAAAGTTGTTGGTGCAAGTGGAAATGTAAGGAAAAGACGGTGGTATCTACTTGTGCTAAGTTATATTTACTGTATCCTCACTTATGTTTCTGCTCATGCAAGATCTTGCACAACCAGTTTCTGGGCACTGTAAGGGGAAGTGTTAGGTATTGCACAAAATCTTGTACAAGTGGTACTATGGTAAGCCCATTTGTTTCCACTTGTGCACTGCTAGATCCAAGTCACATTCTCCACAGTGTGTGTATAAAGAAAATGAGATGTTTTCCTTGTTGGCTCTTCCCAGCTCACTGCCCAAGCCCTCCATACCCTCAGATAGAGAGTCGAGTAGATAGAAACCAACCACTGTGTTCTTTTCCTTTGCCACTGGTCTGCATTCTGCATCAGTGAGGACCAGGATAATCTTCTTAACCTTATTCCTTCTTTATCTTAACTGTGGTCAAATGGGCATCCTGAAGAATTTCACCTTCTTGCAGGACATCTGGTGCTTGTCATGGCCTCACTGTCTTCTGTGTTGCCAGTACAGCCATGTCTCAGCATATCCTAGCAACTGTGGCTCATAACATCATCCTCCGGACACTTCACCATTGGCTTCAGGAGCCTGAGTGAGTGCACTCTGTGCCCAGTTGCAGTCTTGCAGGGTTGAGCTCATTGGCAGTGTTATCATAACGGTATCAGCAACTAGTGACTCTTGAGTTGTGTGGTTTGCTCCTACAGAAACAGTTTAGGTTACTCTTATAAAAAGAAGTATAAGAAAGAAAAGGCAGAGGCATTTATATCAGTTTTGCAGAAAACAAACATAGATATTTTGTTTTTGGACTTGGATCCCCCCCCCCGTCAGTGGGCCCTGATAAGTGCAGTTGGCAATCACCTGGCAACATTTTTGCATGGCAGAAAAGCTGTGCTGCAAAATGCAGCAATTGATTCTACTCTTCAAGAAATTTCCATGTATCCATTTTTATTCCACCTTTGCAAAGATCTCAAGGTGTTGAGCGTGGTTCTTTCCTCTCACTTTATCCTCAAAACAACCCTGTGAGGTAGGTAGGTTAGGTTGAAAGAGTGTGGCTAGCACAAGGTCACCCCCAGCTAGCTTTAGGGCTGAGTGGAGATTTGACCCAGGATCTAGTTGGACACTAACTATTGCACCACATCAGCTCTCAAGTTTAACATAGTAAGCCAGAAACGACTTCTACTTAAAACAATCCCAGTTCCTTTCCCGTCTTGTTTCCATAACAACATGCCCTTGTAATGGAACATATAAATGCAGTGTGAGATTTCCTCCAGCACTGCCTTACCATCATTAGCCTGTATGTGTCTCAGACACTTCTAACTTCTTGCAGTCGAGTTAGGGAGCTTGTGACATGAAGGTGGATTCATTAAAAATAATTCTCAGGCATATTGCATTGCCAAGGACTGTTGCATACCATGTAACCACTATCACTTTTGGCCGTGCATCAGTCAATACCACCATGCAAGCTTCATGTACTGTGCAATTTCTAGGTTGTACATTCACTGTTCAAAGTGGTCAGAAATCACATTTGGGGGGAAAGAGTAAATTTTTCATCTGATTTTCCTTTGTTTTCATCTCATTTTCCTTTGTTTTATTTTATTTTGATGTGAGTATAAAATGGAGGTCTGAGGGAAGAACAGCCGAGTCATGTTTGAGGCCTTTCAAAGGCCCTTCCATGTTTGAGGCCTTTCAAAGGTGGGTGGTGATGTTTCCTCTCGTTTTGTTAGGAGTATAAAACATAGAAAAGACTTCACAAAAGTCCTTGGAAGTTCGTGCATACAAAATGTCAGATGGCTGTTTACAGATTCCTTCTGTGTTGTTATTTTAGAAGGGGAAGCAATCTCAGTTAGGGATGGGCATGAACTGGCTCATGAGCCAAAATTCGGACTGAACTTGGGCTAGTTTGGAGCTCTGGAACTGATGTTCAGGGAAGGCACATTCCCTGAAAATTTACCGAACTTTTGGCCAGTTTGGTTCAGCTGTTTGGGGCCAGCCATTTAAACCTAACAGCTGAGCAGTGCAGGGTTTGCTGCTCAGCTGTTGGGTTTAAATGGCTGGGAACCTTTTAACCCTTTGGTTTTTCTCCCCCCTTGAAGTGTTTATGCATCCTTAAGCAGTGTTGACATACCATGAGTGATGGAGTTCCAGGATCTGCTTGCATAGCACAAAAGCATAGCGGAGACCTTTACACATACCCAGATGAACTTAGGAGTAATGGTAGATGCAACAGGACTCCTCCAGCTTGAAGGTATTCTAAAGGTGGTCATAGTGTCATCTCAATGAAGAATATCCCCCTCAGTGATTCCCTGTCTTCCTCTCTGTCTTAGATGTACAGTGCAGTTCTAAGCAGATTTATAGCCTCATAAGCCTGTTGACATTAATGGAGGTAGAAGGACGTAACTCTAGTGCTTGTAATCTCCCCCCCCAAAAAAAATCATTTTGGGTCAAAATTCTGTGCCAGAAAAGTAAATCTATATTGGGGATATACTACTGCTGGCCTGAACAAAATTTCAAGAGTGATTTTATGTGGAGAAAGAAAAGGAAGGAGAAAGTTTTCTAATAATGGGTGTTATACTAAGTGATGATTGGGACCTGATGTGAGAACATGCACCGATTGAGAACAGTGATCCTAGTGCTCTTGAAGCTCACCATTTTCGTGAATGGAACTTTGCCCCAAAAGTTCAGAATGACCACATTTGATTCCAGAAGAAACTTCTGACATTAGGGATTGTTCAAAAGAAACCTGAAAGGGAGGGGCAAAAATGTGCAAATTGTCTCAAGATGCTTGGAAATTATTTAAGTAGACAATAATGGAATTGCATAAAAGCCATAAAAGACTTCCTTTAGAAATGGAAGTTTTGCCCAGATAACGTGAACAAGGAGGTGCACAGGTTCTAGCAAAACAAATGCCAGGAAGACAAAAAGAGAATATAAGGACCGTGTTGCTAAAAACATAAAAATGAACAATAAGAATTTCTTCAAATAAATCAGAAGCAAGAAATTGGCCAGGGAGGTTGTGGGACCTTTGGATGACCAAAGGGTGAAAGGATTGCCAAAGGAAGTTGGAGCAACAGAAAAAAAACTCAATTAATTGATGCTGGTTTTCACTGTGGAAATATGGGCAGTTACCCACATAGGAGTAGATGTTTTGAGGAAGGGTTTTGGAAGAATTGAGGCAGTGAAAAGTGATGTTCTATGGCTAATAGACAGATTAAACACTAAGATGTTGTTGGGTCCAGGTATATAGCTGAAGATTCTTAGGGAATTCAAATGTGAAGTAATCTCTTAGCAAAAATATGCAAAATCAGCCTCCCTTCTAGCAGATTAGAAGTTAGAAAACGTAATGCAGGGTATTACAGACCAGTTAGCCTAACATCTGTTCCAGGTAAATTGGTGGAAACTGTTGTTAAAGATAGTATTTTGAGCACATCAGAACAAACCCTACTGAGAATGAATCAGCACAGCTTTTGTGAAGTGCTGTCTCTCCAGCCTTTTGAAATTCTTTGAGAGTGTTAACAAACACAGTGTTTTTAAGGAAAAATAAATATCTCTGTGTAGGATTGCACTGTTTTTTCACTGAATGATGACTCCTGCATTTCCTTCTCTTCAGAGGGTTCTAATTTAGAAGAAGAGGAGATTGGATTCATACCCCACCCTTCACTACCCAAAGGAGTCTCAGAGCAGCTTACAAACTCCTTTCCCTTCCCCTCCTCACAACAGACACCCTGTGAGGTAGGTGGGGCTGAGAGAGCTCTGACAGAAACTGCTCTTTTTCAAGAACAGCTGTACCCCTGTTCTCCCTTCCTCTTCCCGCACACTGCTGTTTCATTTGCTCTGGAGATATCTGAGGCTGGAATATGGCCTTATAGCTTTTCATGTTGCTCTCCTTGCCGGTGTATCCTACAGACAAAAGCTACATATTGCATTAACAGCAGTTTAACTTCTGTGAACATAGTCAAAGAGAGCAGCATAGCTGTGGCAAAATCCTGACAGTCTGTTACATGGTGATGGAGTTTACAGGACTAGACTGTAGAGTGTCAGCAAAGCATTATCAGTGTTGGCTTGCTTGGGGCATAGCTTGGCAGTGGCATTCTTATATGAGAATCTATAGCTCCAGATTTCCAGTGAAGGTATTGCTAGGGTTGATAGTGGGCTTCTCTCAGAGTGAAAGCAGCTGTTATGAAAGACATAGGCTGCCACAAAATGGAAGCCCATTACTTCTCATCTCCAATGACTCACATCCAGGTGCATTTCCTCACCCTAACAATGATGTGGAAAGGGGGCAGGGAAATGTGGTGACATTAAGTATTAAAACAGGGTACAGTGGAGATAGAAGAACTTGGGTACAGAGATACTATTTTAGATCATGCTTCTACTGTAACCTTCCTTTCTGTCCTCCAAGATAAGTGTTATTTAAAGCTGCAGCAATGCAAACCTGTTTATGGTGCTGCAGCTAAAGTGATCCCGTAGGATTAGGCTGCCCACATAATAATGTTAACCCCTCCCATGAAACACTAATCTGACCTAACGGCACAGTCAGGACCTTGTGGGTTGTATCTAGAAAAGGAGACATGCATCACCTCTGCAAATCATGCAGGTCTGTTGGACAAACAAGAGTGCAGCTTCCACAAATGAAAATGGAGGAGGCAGGAACATCACTCTTGCCATGCCAGGAAATGTAAGGAAACAAGCCACATTGTCATATCATCTGCTACTAGGTCTTTTAAGTGTGGTTGTGAATGGACAAGAAAATGCAAAAAATCTGTTTTATTTCTAAACAAATTTAGGGGGAGCTTAATGGAGAAATATTATCTCTTTATAATGTTTAGAGGATTATGCAGATGAGAATATAATGGGGGGCATGAATTATAGTATACAGTGGAAAATAATTACCCAGTCCATTTTCAGTGCATTTTAAAAAATTCAGCAAGAGAAAAATAGTACGGCTACATTCTTACCCTCAGACTCTTACCTAGTATAAGCAGTCCTTGCTGCTTTAAACTGCAGCTGGGTTTGGAGTTATTACTACTCTCTGTGTGTAATTATACCTTATGTGTACCAGCAGAGAAAGGACAGAAGCTGTAGGCAACTGAAACATATACATTTCTAAACTGTGCAGCCACAATTCATGCTGGATTCCTCAGCCACTGCTCTTGTGCCAATCTACTCCATCTCAGTCCTGCAGTGAGCAACAGAGATACTTCCCTACCCTCCAAACACATGCATACTCTCCAAAGCTGAGTGGCCACAGATCTCCCCTCAGTTTTTAACATGAGCCTATTAAGCTTATGGCAGAGAATCCGAGCCGTCAAGCCTTTAAGCTTGACTTCAGACTCTGTCCCTGCCATACACGCCATTCTTTTTTCTCTGGTGCATTTATTCTGCAGCCCAGCCAGGCTTGCTATGCATGCAGGGAGCCAGTGACTCCCTCTAGGTGCAACTCTGCACTGTCTCAGTTGAAACTGGGCAGCAGGAGAGGGTAGCTTAGCCGGGTGCACTGTGCATGCGGGGAGCCAATGGCTCCCTGCAGGTGCCGCTCTGCACTGCCTTCTACTGCCACCCGGCTGAAACTGGATGGCGGGAGAGGGCAGCTCAGTCGGGCTCAGCGCTGCTTTCTCCTGTTGCCTGGTTTAAATGGGGCAGCAGGAGAGGGCAGCCCAGCTGGGAGTAATGTCTTTTCTTTTATTTTACATGCGGCATGAGACTAGCAATAGTCTCCTATAACTAGACTCATGCTGCTTGTAAAAAAAAAATTTTTTAAAGGACACATCAATGAATTTTATTTATTTATTTATTATTTACATTTATATCCTGCCCTCCCTGCCATAAAAGGACACACCGATGAATGGTGGAAGATGGGCAGAATGACCTCGATATGGGCGGGCGGTTGATCTTTGATGGGGCAGCAAAGGGGCAGGGGGAATCTGAAGGAAACTGTACACTTTTGAATAACCTTTGGCTTGGAAGCAAAACAAGGGGAAAAATTTGCACAAAACCACTCTCAGAAAACCTGGGCAAACAGCAACCGGAAAGCGAACTGAATGCTGGGCGGGGGGGGGGGGGGAGATCAATGCAGAACAAAAAAGAAAACTTGCTGGACGTGCAGGATGAAAGCGATGCAAAACACCTGTGCATAATAGGCCATGTATACTGTATTTACTGTTTTAACACAGTGTGTCAGTAAAATCTGGCGTAAAATTATATGGTCAGTATTACATTGGATATAGTGGCCAGAGCCCTTATTAAAATTATGGTAAAGAGCAGGCTTAGATTAAATGCGGCCAGTGGTCCATCTAACCCAGTTTTCAAGGCCTCGGTCAATGGTCTCTCTGGAACTGTTTAGCTGAAAAAGCTGTGCATAAAACCTGAGATGTTATATATTTGAAGCATGCCTTTGATAGATGATGTAAAGAAATGCATTCTTTTTTCCTGGGAGGTTTGAGCTGAGCAAAACCTCCACTGTGTGCTTTAAAAGTTTGTTTTCTCTCTGGGCAGAGAACAGGTAGGAGGAGAAGAGTCAGTTCAGTTGCTTCCCAGACGTACCTCAGCTCACCTTCATGCTGGAGAGATAATGGATGGGTAAAGCTGTTCTTCTTCTCCAAGCAGGGAACAGAGATTTGGAAGAACAGAATGCTAGAGAGTCTCCAAGAAGGAGATTCCTGGAGATCTCCAGGAAAAGCCTCTTTGACCTGGCCTGACCTGACCTGGTCCAGGGGTGGGGAAAAGATAGGGGATAAAAAGGAAATCTCTTTTCCTTGAGTGCTGAATCCATGAGATCACACAGAGCTCTCCACTGGGAAGGAAGCCATTGACTATGTGCTTGCCTAAAGAGCTGGAGCAAGCTTCAAGGTAATGATAACTCTGTAGAGATTTGTAACTTCCTATGCTTTAGGAGCCTATTCTCTTTTAACATCTGATAGGGCATGTATAGAGGGAAGGACAGAGGATTTGCATTTTACCAATTTCTTTTGAATCCCTTGCTCAATCTAGTGCTGTGCTAAAAATATGCTTGAGAACATTTTCTTTTTAATATTTTATAACTTAAGATGCTGCCTTTGGTTCTCTGTACCACATAGACCTCCACTGTCTTGGACATGCTATTTTAAAAGGAGTGTTGGGGGAAAGCAGGCAGTTGGTAAGTGGCTATTCCTCCAGGGGCACATAAGGCAATAAACCCTCTCCATAGTGACCAGGCGCTGGGCAGAAGACACTGAGGCAAGGCCTCAGAACTTGAAAGGGAGCCCTAACTCTCCCAGTGGGTAATTCCTGTAAAGGTCAGGTGGCAGCAGTGGACTACCTGAGAATGGAAGAAAAGCCTTTCCAGGTGTTGAGAAAGACCGGGGAGGGCTGGGCAGAATAGGGCCTGCAGGCCAGAGCAGGCCCATTCCACCACAGATGGGATGACAGTATTATATTCCAAACAGTTTAAGAGCCTAGGGATGCTGTTTCTCCTGGAGTAGCAGATGGCTGTGGTGACCAGGGCTGCCTTTTAAAAAGCTGCATTTATTGGCCCTCCTTGAGGAGATCCCCTTCTTGAGGCAGATCCCTTTTTTTGTAACCACTAGGACTGACTACTATAATGTACTCTTGCAGCTCTGGAAGCTGCTACTGGTGCAGAATGCTGCCACTCATGATTTCTTGAAGAATATGGGGAGGCAAGAGCACATCCAACCAACATTGCAGAAACTGCCTGGCTACCTTTTGGCTTCTGACTCCTCTTCAAGGTGCTGGAGCATGCAGATCTTTAAAGTGTGAGCTGGAACCTATATATCTTTGGGACCGATTCTCCCTTAATTTACTCCTTGCAGTTAGAAATCAGCTGCTCGGACCAGAGACTTTATCCAAGTGCTCCAAGGTTATGAAATCCCCTTCCCTAGATAGGTCAGGGAACAATAATCTTTCTATGCTTTTCTTAAACAGTGTGTGACTTTCTTGCTTTTGTGTAGTAAAACTAGTTGGTTAATGAAGAGGAGGGGCAGACTTTATTTTGGAGATTTTTTAATGCTACCTCTGCAGAGTCCTGCTTTATGTTTCTGGGAACTACGTTTTTACATGTGGCTTGGGAGCTACCAGTCACAAAATGGCAGCTTGTACAAAAGTCACAGCTTTTCAGAGCAGGTCTGCAGTGGTTGGGTGGGGAAACCTTCCCTCTGCTATCTGCCCAAAGCTAACCCTCTCCAAACTGTAACTAGCCCATCAGGAGAAAGATACACAGTTATTTCTGTTTCCCCCACCTCTGGAATAGGCAAATAGTTTTGATACTGGGTAAAGAGTCAACAGTTTGTGCTTTTCCCATTCATAACTAAGGGGCGTGTGTGTGCTTTCATACACAAGAGTAGAGAAGCTGTTGCAATGGCTTTTGTAAGGAAGGACAAGAATGTGATTACAGCAGCACTGGAGGAGCGGCAGAGACCTACTTTTAATTGCTTGTTGAATGACTGGTCACTCCCATGTGACCTGCCCTCCCCAGGTTCATGCATTGCCAAGCTTTGGTTTTGCCTTGTTTCCTGATGGCTGCTGTTGTCTTAAATCTTGTTAAATTATTTGAGGCACTGCTTTAAATTTATTGTACAGTGTGTTTCATTTCTTATTTATTCTGTTGTTCACTACTTCAAGCACAGGAACAAGGGCATATAAATGCCTACAAGAAAGCAACTGCTCCAGCATTGAGCTCTGGTCCTTGCCTCTGCTGTGAGCTGCAAGTTAATGAATGATTCCTGCCGCTGTGTATTCCTTGCTGAGTTGGCCCTGGCCTGGCCTTGGAGCCCTGCCAGTTCTTCACTGGGCTCCTCTTTATTACTGTTTTGTAAATGAAATAAGTGTACTTAAGTTGCAAATCTGTGTTCAGCTAATATATTTGTCCTTGCTGTGGGTCTAAATCCACCAAAGCAACTGCCAAAGTTCTGTGCTGTGATCATTATGGTACTTATATCTCCAGAAAAAAGGGTATCATTTTTTTCTTATTTTTGAAATGCTTATCCCAACTGAGAAACAGGCACATGAACATGTGAATATTTGTGTAGAGTCAAGAAGCTTACATTCCTGACTCTCTGCCTGCTTCAGTGCTAGAGCATCTGCCACATAAATAATCTTTCTCTGTGTTTCTGAATATATTAACACCTATAATATCACCATCCTTATTTGCTATTTCCATGGAAACCTGAAGAGGAACTTGGAGTAACTGCATTCATTTACAGTGGTTAGATGAGAAACTGTGCTCGTTCTCTGTCTCTCCCCTCCCTCCCTTATTCTGGATAGGCTGATGTAAAATAAGCATTTTATAATTATGTACAGTGCGTATTGATTAATTGATTATACTGTCCTCGCTTTCCTAATGGTTCAGGTCTGGTTACAACTGGGAAACAAAACTAAAAGACACCCTTAAGCACTAATAGTGTAAAAAGCAAAAGATAGTAGCTCACAGGAAGTCTGAAATCCCAGGCCCCCTCCTGTAGATTTCTTTGTCACTCCCCCCCACACACACATGCTTATAGCCTCTTCTCTCCGGGGGACTATCTTTCACTCCTTATCCATTTGCTTACTCTGGCTCATCTGCACATGGCTTCATATTGATTTGCAACATCCAGATAACTGTCTTCAATAATCGCTTGAACAGCTCTTAGGGTGTTTGAGGTGGAGGTGAACAGTCCCAATGAACGAAAACAAAAAGAAGTCTAGTAGGATGTTAAAGGCTTGCAGTTTTATTGTAGCATACAAAAAATGCTACAATAAATTTCTATCTGAGAAGGCAGGAGAGTATCCCTAATGCAACAGAAGCCCAAGGATGACGGAACTTGGGACTGTATCACAATACCAGTCACTTTAAGGTGATCAAAACATTTACATCCCACTTTTCTTTCTGAAAACAGAGACCCAAGAGGGCTCACAATATGTGCTATGTGCATGAATATAAGAACATAAAACCAGAAGAGTTGGGGAAAAACAGGCCTACTACAAATGACAATCAACAACTATCAACTGAGGAAACCACCCACTGTTTCACCAAGCCTATCATAATCTATACAAAGCCTTTTGAAATAATGCAGCCTTATAACAGTGTCTTGAAAATTGGGAGGGTAGATGCTCCCCTGACTTCCTTTGACAGCACATTCCACAAGACAGTAGTGATGGCTTAAAAGGCCAGAAGTAGAAAATGGCCAAATGCATCATCCTATAACATGGTACATAATGTGAGCAAGGAGCAGTGGGAAGAATGAAGCTGGCACATGAGTTCATACCAGGAAAGGCAGTCCTTTTGATATGTGGGTTCTAATTTAACCCATAAATAAACATGTAACCCAATGAGCTCTTTTAAGATTGGTGATATATGATCACATCTGGTGCCTCCAGTTACTGCATTTTACATTAACTGGTGTTTTCAATTTGTATTTAGATAGCCCCACAGTAAAATGCATCACAGATTTTCAACCTCAAGGTTATAGAAATGTGGTTCAGTGAGGTCATGTCTGCTGAGCCTAGAAGACATAACTGAAAGAATGCACTCCTCCCAATAATAGCTGCCTGCTTCTTTAAAAGCAGTACAGCAACAATCCTAAGCTTGCCATAGAGTCAGTGCTAGACTCACCCCATCCAAAGTAAGCAGGGAAATACTCACTAAAACATCAGCCTCACCAACCAGCATCACTTCTGTCTTTTGTGGATTCAGTTTGTTCTCTCTTGACCACAGCATCCAGACATTGATTCAGGAATGTAGGCAACCCATTTCCAGTGCTGTGTCATTAATGAAATTTGGATTTGTGGATGACACCTAACCCACTAATGATAATCTCATTCAGAGTTTTCACATAAGCATTAAGCAGCACAGTGGAAAGGACAGAGCACTGCGGAACTCTGTAGGACAAATCCCAAGCTGTTGATTCAGCATCACCAATGACTACTTTCTGAGTTTTGCCCAACAAAAAGCATTGAAGCTGTCAGAGTCTTCAGAGAAATCTAATGGAGTAAAAGGGAGGATTTCCCTTATCCAGTGGCAACTGGAGATTATCCATTAGAACAACTAGTACTATCTTGGTCTCAGACTCAGGCCTGAAACAAGCCTGAAATGAGTCATGGGCAGCTGTGTCATCCAAGAACTTCTGGAGTCGTTCTGCCTCCACCTACTCAAGTACTTTGCCCCAAAAAAGGCAAATTTGAGATGGACCTATAATTTGCTGCCTCTTTTTAAGCTAACCATGGGTGGTACAGCAGAAGTCTAATTATTGCTTCCTTTAGTTGATTAGGGAGGGAAGGAGACACAGTATAGCCCGATTTTGTCAGATCTCGGAAGCCAAGCAGCATCATTACATGGAAAGGAGACCACCAGGAAGACTCTGCAAGGAAAGGCAGTGGCAAATGACCTCGGCTTGTCTAGAAAACCCCTTATGGGGTTGCCATAAATTGGTTGTGAATTGACAGCACTTACAGTACCTGATAGACTGGAAAGAGTATGAATTGACAGTACTTACCAGCACTTACGTACTAAGGGGGGGGGGAACCTCCACCAGAGATGTGTGTGTAAGTCTAGCAGTGTTCTAAACCAAAGGAGGTAGCCTTCACAACACCCAGAATCTGTAAGTGGCCCCTGCAGGATCAGAGCAACCTCATATTCTTCCTTATCAGCTACCTGGATGGGTGCCAACCAGTCATGGGTACAGAACATCAGTAGGCCGGGTGGATTCAGAATTAGCAGAGATTGGTGAAATACCTGATGTACTTGTATTGATGGGGATAGCTGCAGTCAATATACTGCCAGACCAACAACCTAGGAAAGGATCCCCTGTAGCGGTTATGCTATTTCTTGGAAGGATGGTTGGTCTTGAGGTATTTGGTGGACAGCCAAACACAGTCTCTCATATTCAGCAACTTCCCAGGTTGTCATTTTCGACATAAGAACATTACTGGCCAGTGTTGGATCAGGCCAATGGCCCATCCAGTCCAACACTCTGTCACACAGTGGCCAAAAATACCAGGTGCCATCAGGAGGTCCATCAGTGGGGCCAGGACACTAGAAGCCCTCCCACTGTTGCCCACCCCAAGCACCAAGAATACAATACATCACTTGCCCCAGACTGAGGGTGCATTCAGACAGCGTGCTGGAGTGGTTTAAATTGCTCTGGTCCGATGCGTGTTTTTTTTTAATTTGGAGAATCGCAATCACACTGAACTCCTTGTTCCAGGCTCCCCGCCGTCCACACGCAGGTGGCGTTTTTTTCCTCTCAGTTTGAACATGTGAACAGGCAGCCCTCTCTAGAGCTAAAATTTTTGCACATGCACAGAACAGCGATTTCCACACATCCCTTTAAACTTTAAATGAAGACTTCTCTTAAAATTTTTACCCCGAAACTGGCCTCCCTGAGATCCTGGACTTGTCTAAATGCTTAAATTAAGCACTATTTAAGCTTGTCTTTCATTAACTTAGGAGCGGAGCTCTGCTCAAGCGCACACTGCCAAGGCATTAAAAAAAATGGCGGACTAAAAGCAGAAGCCTGAGGCAGCTTCCCAGAGGGGAGGGGGGTTGAAGCACCCGGAAGTGGCTTGATGGAGTGATCAGATGTCAGGAAAGGGCAGCTCGAAACTGGAGAATCAGGAAAACACCACTTGGTAAGTGGTATCAAAATACTCCGGTTTAAAGGGGGTTTGCTACAGAAAGCCATGGCTGGGGACAGTGTGCAGATGTTAGGTGTGTGAATGCGCACATAAAATCCGTTCCTGAGGCATGCCGAAAGCGGCTCAAATGGAGTGTCTGAATGCACCCTGAGAGTTCCTATCTATACCTTGTGGCTAATAGCCACTGATGGACCTCAACTTGCCTTGTAGGCCTCTTTGGCCAGATCCAGATGGCATTTCAGAACAGCATGCACCGCAACTAACTCTTGTACCCTCTGGTGGGCTGCAGGTACAGCTGATTGTTCTGTTAGTGTTGAGAAGAACTGGAGATGGAACCCATATGTTGTAAAGAAAGGAGAGTGTTTGGTGGACATGTGCAGAGCATTGTTATAAGCAAACTCAGGAAGTGGAAGGAAGTCCACCCAATTGTCCTACTGGAAATTAATAAAACACTGGAGGTATTGCTCTAGAATGGTATTTATCTCTTCTGTTTCCTATCAGTTTGCAGGTGATGAGCTCTGGCTAAGCAGAGGCAGACACCTAGTGATATAAATAGGGCCTTCCAAAACCAGGGGGTAAACTTTGGGCTGCAGTCTAATATAAGATGATCGTGGAGCCCAATGTAGGCAGACAACATGTTGGAGGATGTGGTTGGCTGTGGTGCATGTGCATGGGGTTCCTTAGCAGGCTATGAAGTGGACCATGAAATGGGGGGAGATGATGTACCCCAGGAATTCCACCTCATCCAGGTGAAAGGCGCATTTCTCAAGCTTGATGTAAAGATGTTGCTGAAACAGTCTTTCTAGAACTGAGTATACATGGGAAGTGTGAAGGGCTGGATCCTGGGAGTATATCAGGATATTGTCTAGATAGATGATTACGTACTGGTCTATCAGATCCCAAAACACTTCATTCATGTGATGCTGGAAGACTGGGGGAACACTGCATAACCCGAATGGCATTATGGTGTACTCAAAGTGGCTGTACTGGGTGCAGAATGTGATTTTCCACTCATTGCCTTTCTGGATCTAAACTAGGTTATATGCTGCCTGGAATTCTACTTTAGTAAACTGGGTCACTTCCCCAGAGATGGTGAAATAGCTCTGGAATCAAAGGGAGTGGGTACCAGTTTCATATGGTGATCTTATTCAGGGCCCAGTAATCATTGCACAGACAGCCCTCCCTAGTCTTCTTTTTTTTTTTTAAGAGGACCGGAGCAGCCACTATAGAGGCTAAGGGTCAGATGAATCCCCTGGCCATATTTTTGTCTAAAAAGTCTCTGAGGGCAGCTAGTTTGGGTTCCAAAAGGGAATATAAATGATATGCTGGAAAAGGTGCCTCAGAAACAAGGCGCAATCATAAGTGGGTGTGGAGGAAGTGTGTCAGCCTCCTTGGGGCTGAAGACATCCTCATAATCATGATAGGCTTGTGGCAGACCAGGGAAGTCAGGATTCTGCACTGCAGATGCCAGGATTGTGGTGGAAACAGGACAAAGTGTCTGGCAGTTCAGGGATTGGAAGACCACCTATTGCTGGCTCCTAGGAGACCATGGGATCGTGCAATGAGAGCCAGGACATCTCTAGCACCACTGGGAAGTCAGAAAAGGCCTCCAGGTTGAAGGAGAGCTTTTCCGGACGGCCCTAGATTCTCATTGTCAGGGGCATGGTATCCTGGGTTACAAGTCTGGACTTCAGTGACCAGCCATCAATGGTTTCCACTGTGAGGGGAACTCGTTAGGGTTGGCTGAGTATCTCGTGTTTCTGGGTGAAGTCAGTGTCTATGAAATTGTTAGAGGCTCCTGAATTCACCGTGGACATGATGTGCAGGACATAGGTTGAACATGATTGAAATAAGCATTATTATTATTAGCCACAGGATATAGATGGGAACTCTCAGTCTGGGGCAGGTGATGCACTCTATTCTTGGTGCTGGAGGGGGCAGCAGTGGGAGGGCTTCTGGTGTCCTGGCCCCACTGCTGGACCTCCTGATGGCACCTAGTATATTTTGGTCGCTGTGTGACAGAGTGTTGGACTAGATGGGCCATTGGCCTGATTCAACATTGGCTTCTCTTATGTTCTTATGTTCTTATGTTAAGCAGATGAGTGGAGGTGTGGATTGAAGAGGATAGCATCTTGGCCAGACAGATCAGGATATAATGCCCCGGGTTACCACAGTATAAGCAGAGATTGGCTTGCCTTTGCTGATTTTTCATTTTGGTGGTCAGCTTTGACTGGGACACACCCAGCAGCCTGGGCTCTTCAGCGCAAGGCAAGTGAGAGGACAGTAACAAAACAGGCCAGGGTGGTTCTTGCAGTCTGTCAGTGTTTCCTGGCTAGTATGCTGAGAACTGCCGGGGAGCCCATTGATTCTCTAACTAGCCATCAATTTGAAGACAATTGGCAAACACAGTCTGCAGGTGGGCCACAAACCCATGGAACTCCACCAAGAGAGCAACAAGGGTTTTACCCACTTGTCCACAATGCCTTTAAGAAGACTGATCATGAAACTTACTTTGGTGCTATCATTGGGGAAATCATCCTAATGGAACTCCGTGTACAGTTTGTACCGAGCCAGGAAAGGTGGAAACAGGCCAGCATCTCCCTTGAATGTCTCTGGCATGCTGACTAAGCATTTTCTGCATGGAGAGGCAGATGGAGGCACTGGAGGGATGACCACTTCTGCAGCTGTTCCCATGGAGCAGCTGCTTGCTGGCTTAGAAGACTTACTTGGGCCCTCAACACCTAATTTTCTGCAGCCAGGTTCTCCATCTGTAGGGCTGGATCAGCTGTCCAGTATTCTGCAGGCAAGGCCATTCAGGTCTGCCCTGGAACAGTGCCCTGAGGTCTGGACAGTGAGGCTTGGGAGTATCAACAGGGACAGGAGCTGGGGCACAAACGTGCAGTCAGTGGATCAGCTGATCCAGCAAGACAGCTTTCCCAAGTCTCAACCTAAATAGGCAGCATGCTTAGCTGCCCTGCTAGCAGGTATTGATCTCCTGTGGCTGCACTGTACTTTGGCCAGGATGCCGCAAAGAGTTACTGTTCTTACTGCCTGGCTCTGGGATGGGATTGCATGTGGCCAGTTGAACACTTGGCCAAGGCCCTTCACCATCACTGTTCCTGCAGAGTGAGAGTGTCCTCTGGTAGCTATTTCAAGGGCTGGTGGCAAGGCCTCCCTTGCAGACTGAGGCAGAATGGCTTCTGCTGCTGCTAGACCATTGTCAGCAGGTGCCTCAGCCATGAACATTAGACTCTCCCTAGTCCTTCTCAGCTCATTGCCTTTGTTCTTCAGGCTCTTCCTCTGAGGATACTGAGTCTGAGTTGCTGAGCTGGTCAGAGGGGGTCAGTACAAGACACAATCTTGCAGACATTGTGGTAGCAGAGAAAACACATGCTTTTTGTGGTGCTATTACCACCACCTCAAAAGCCTAACTGAGCTGTCTGGTGTATTCTGTTTGCCTTGGCATGAATCTTTCACCAATGCCACTCAAGTTGTCTCCCACCCTTTCCTAAGCACCCTTGGACACCAGGGTGCTGGGGCTCTACTAGGAAGAGAGAGCACTAGGGAGCAATGATCTCTATCCCTTTTCCAAGCCTGATATTCTAGGCATGCATTGAAGATCCAGTTGAGTCACTGTTTATGCTCTCAAAATTCCTCAAATTATTCTGGAAACCTATTCGATCTATTGTTGCCTGGAGGTGGACAACCTTGACTGGTTTTCTGATCCTATGGAGAGGGTGTGCTACTGAGCCTTAGGTGAATAATGATGCAAGCAGGAAAAAAATAAATGACCCAAAAGGAAACTTTGCTATGATAATCCAGAGTTCTTCAGTTCTTAGACAACAGCAGGAGAAAATATTAAAGAAAGTGTGTGTGAGAGAGACATTGTCATATTGCTGGATTAATTTCAAGCTCTCTTTAGCTGGTAGGAATTTCCCTTCAATGTGATGCTTTCTCAGAATATGATTCAGTCATAGAGCCATTTGTTAAGAGCATTTCCAACAGCAAACATTAATCAGCAGGAGCATCTGGCACAACTTAAGAACTCTTGAACTAATACTGGAACTAGTACACAAACCTCTGCATTGCATCACAGAGGGGGGAAAACCAGCCTCCTAGAAGAAGTAATACACACACACACACACACACACAAACAAACAAACAGGTAAGTCATTGGTCTTACCTCCCACAGATAGATGACTTTGACCAGGATCTCACCATCTTAAAAGATGGGTGGACTTATATGGGAATGTAGTTTATATACTGATTCAGCTTGGGATAATTTATTTGTGAAGTTCAACTTTTCTAAATAAAGTATTCTTAAGATGGACCTCAGAAGAAAGGAACTGCAAACAGGCTGGCATAAGCTCTGCTTCCCACAATAAGAAATTTCCTCACAAAAAGTGAAATAGGATAACCGTAACAACCCATAACAAAGAATGCTGTAACCGTAACAAAGAATGGATTATACCTTTAGTTTTTGTGGAAGAGTTACTAAACATGGAAGTTGAAACAATTCTAAATAGGAGCATCTAATGTTTGACCTCTTATAAAACCTTCTAAGAATCTTTTTCTAAATAAATGCATTCATTGCTACTGCATTTACAATACAATCTTGAACAGAGTTTACCCTTCTAAACCCATTGCTTTCAATTGACTTAGTGGCATGTAATTCTGTTTAGGATTGTACAGTTAAGATCAGGAAATATAGCATTTTTCCAAATGTATTACCGCCTAAGATGGTGGTTATTTGCATCTTATTGTACAGTTTTGTGTTTATTCCTAATTGGATTCCTTTTGTTGAGTGGACAGGATTGAACGATTGACTTGTATTCCTCCTTATGAATTCTCCATACTTTCCTTCTGTAAGCACTTGCATTATACAGTTCTATGCAAGCCTTCAAAACAAATTTCTGTTAAACTCAGATATACTTCTGTGTAAATATTTTTAGGGTCAGGATGCAAGGTCCTATCTGCTTTGCCATCTGTGTTCCTCAGTTTTTGAAAGGTGCTCAGAACACCTTTTAGTGGATTTTAACTGTATCTGAAATGTGTATCATGCCAGTCATTCAAAGAGCTCAGTTCGACATTTTTATTCTGTGATGTGCAGCTGTTTGCTTATTTATTTTTAACTCCTGTAGGGCTTCAAGGTAGCTTACCAAAAAAGCGAAAATGTAATCACAATAAATTAATAAAACAGCAAAAAATACCTTACAAGCACATGACATCCACAATTTCAACCAGCCAGCCAAATCAGTTAACAAAAATTTAAACCCTCACCTGCCTTCAAAAGGCCTCTCAAAAAGCGCTGCTTTGACTTTCGGTTTCGGTGGAGCGAATGGCGGCCACCTCTCGGGACGCTCTCGGAGATGGTTAGCCCACACGCGGTTGGGGGGGTCTTCGCATATGCGAAAGACCCTAGTGAGCCTTAGGCAAAGGCTCCGAACCGGGGGTGCTTGGGGAGTAGCCTCTTTGCCGGCAAACAGCCGGGAAATTGAGGCTTTCTCCCCGCCCCAGTCGGCCCCGCTGCGTTGTGCCCGTATGGGAAGTAGCAACGCCACCGACTTCCAGGAGTGGAGAAGCAGCGGAATGAATTAAAATAAAAAGAAGAATCGGCAGCGAATCATGAGTTGGAGATCTGTTTTGAAGCGGCATAAATGTGCTCCCCCCCGTAAACATATAAGCGCATGGGAGGAGGGAGGAATCCCCACCCCCTTTGAAAAACGGGACTGTTAAAGGAAGAGTAGAGGGGGCGAAGCAAAAAGCGGTTTGGTGAAAGCACCTTTGGGGTTTTACTGAAGATTAAGAAGCTAGCTTGTCTCCTGGGTGACGCGGCACGAACTTTCTTAAAGTAAACAAAAAAAATGTCGGGGCAGAAAAGGGTCCTAGAGAAGCCGGTAAAGAAGGGGGGAGGGACTTCCGGTCCTGGCAGCCTCCCCCTAGAGCCAGCTGTCAATCAACAGAAAAGCGAGCCACTGCGCCCTCTGCTGGATCAAATGCAGAAAATCAGCGAAATCCTTTGCAACATGGAAAGTGTTCTCAACAGTCAACAAAAACAACTAACAGAAACAGCAAAGAAGATGGAGGAGATCGCACAGAAGTGTCTGGTCTCAACAGAAGACACCAAGAAAATTAAGAAAAGGGTCAACAAATTAGAAAAACATCAAGATACGCAAGAAAAAAGAATCTTAATGCTTCAGATGGAAAAATCAAACCTGATTCTCCGCTTTCAGGGCATAAAGGAAGAAGAGAAAGAAGATCTCAGAGCTATATTGGCGAATGCCTTGGCACCCCTAACTGGCAGAGAAGCGCAAGAATTAAAAGATGAGATGGATATGGCCTATAGAGCCTATTCCAGCTTTACAAAGAAAAATAATCTGCCAGCAGAAGTGGTTGTCAAGTTTACTAAGCAGCGTACTAGAGATCAAATTTTGCGTGCAGTTTCAGCGGTGCCCTTGAAGATTGGAGAACAGACTATTAGAACTTTAAAAGATGTTCCATATGAAATTCGTATGAAAAGGAAAGCATACAAAGGATTGACCACGTTTTTACAAAGACATCAAACCACTTACAGATGGTGCTTTCCCGAAGGGCTGGTGTTCAAATTTAAGGATAAAAGAGAGAAGATTGACTCCGTCTTCAAAGCTCAAGAATTTCTGAAGAGACACACCAGCTCAGAGGAAGATGCAGAACTCGCCAATTGGACAGAGTTAAGCAGCGAAGAGGACAGCAGCCCAGAGGAGGGAGGTGCCGGAGCGGGAGACGAGAAGGCAAAAGAGGGCCCATCATATAATCTGAGAGACTTAAAAAGAAGACACCCCAAGATATAGCAGCTGTTCGTGAGGCGGCAGAAGGGAGCTGATCAACAACTAACCCCAAAGGACTTTACTAACTTAACTAACAGAGTTATTTTGGACTTTCGGTAGGTGAAAAGAAGATCCTCCAACCACGGTGGATGCCAAAAACTGTATTTGTACTAACTAAAACTAATACTTTAACAGAAAATTCACTCCAGTCTTTTCTTAGTCCATCTATATACCCTACCTTTTTCTTATCAAAAAAAGCAATAAAATTCTCTCCTTTTTAGGAGAGGTTTTTACACAAAAAAAAAAAGCGCTGCTTTTCAGAATTTTCTAAAATGCAGGCATATGAGGGCCTTAGGTATTTATATGGTCTGGTAGTTATTTTTAATGCAGTTGAGAACTGTGATTCTCACAACATGTAAAATCCTATAAAGCAGAATTCAAAGTTTTGTTCAAGAATAGTAGTCTCTGATCAACGGTACAAAGTAGGTTAAAGCTGGACTTGAAGTTTCCAGTTTAGCCGTATTACCAGATTGTTTAGATAAGTATCATAGACCTGATAAACAGTTGTGCTATACTAAACTATACTATTTTAGCTGTTATACTAATACTATACCATACCATACCATACCATACCATACCATACCATACCATACCATACCATACCATACCATACCATACTATTTTAGCTGTTAGTCAAGGTTGAAGGGTGGCTAAAATGTAATTTATGCCTGTGATCCAGAATGAGCATATGCCTGTGATCCAGAATGAGCATCCAGAATGAGCATAGAGACAATTAGAATATCTTCTTTTAGTGATTGTCAAAAGAAGTAAACACCATCATCAAATGGTAGTGGCAAGTTCAAATTGTTTTCAGTATTTCACTTGTTCTTAGCAGAAATGTTCTGAATATTTTAAAAAACACATTCTTATGCCACCTTTCCACCTAATCAGGCTCCACAAGCTGATGATCTTAAGAAATATCAAAACATTTCAGTAATTAAAAATTCAGTTAAAATGATAAAATAACCCAATTTAAAACACATAAACTACAATAGAAGAAGGGCCAGTAATTTATTGGGGGCATATGCCAGAGGAAACAAAAAAAAATCACCTGCTGGTGAAAGATACTGATAGAGGGAGACAGACAAATATCCTTGAGGAGGGAGTTAAGTTTTGGTGCTATGACTGAGAAGGTCCTTTCTCAGATTGCCAATCATCTAGCTTCAGATGGCAGGGGCAACCGAAGCAAGGCCTCTGAAGATGACTGGAGTGTATGGTTAGGTTCCTATGGGACAAGGCAGTCCTTCAGCTATGTTGGTCCCAGGCTGTACAAGGCTTTAAAGGTCAACACCACCACCTTGAATTGAGCCTGGAAGCAAATTGGATGCCACTGTAGATGTAACAAGGCCCACTCCAGTCAACAACTCTGGCTGCAGAATTCTCTACCAACTGTAGCTTCTGGACAGTCTTACAGGGCAGCCCTATGTAGAGCACATTGCATTAATCTAATTTGGATGTTACCAGGGCATACTCCATAGTGATATGAAGGGCTGCAGCTGACTCATCAGTCACAACTGATGAAAGGCACCCCTAGCCACTACTTCAACCTGTTTGTCCAACAGGAGGCCTGGGTCCAGAAGCACCCCCAAGCTATGAAACTGCTCCTTAAGAACATAAGAACATAAGAGAAGCCAATGCTGAATCAGGCCTATGGCCCATCTAGTCCAACACTCTGTCACATAGCGGCCAAAATATACCAGGTGCCATCAGGAGGTCCAGCAGTGGGGCCAGGACACTAGAAGCCCTCCCACTGCTGCCCCCTCCAGCACCAAGAATAGAGTGCATCACCTGCCCCAGACTGAGAGTTCCCATCTATAGCCTGTGGCTAATAGCCACTGATGGACTTTTGCTCCATATGTTTATCCTTTAGGGGAAGTTCAACAGAACAAGGTGTAACCCATTTCCTGAGTTAGACTCTCTTCTCATCTGTAGCACCTCTGTACTCCCTCTGAGGTGGAGGACATCTTGGTTGGTGATTCCCACCCTCCAATCAAAGAGGCAGGAATGAAGTCTTCCACTTCTTGTCTCCTTGGTGAGAGTTACCCATCTCTCTAGTTCTTTTTCTGCCTTTACAGGGAGAGCAGCATAGAATAGGCTGTGCCTAATCTATTTCCATTCTTTACTTATCTTTAACCCTAGATCTTATTCCTAGCCTTCCTCCTGTCAACCTATTCTAATTTCCCACTTTCTTATGCACTGTCTCATGTGCTCCCATGAGGAAATAGTGGAGAAGACTTCTGTAGGAGGAGGAAAAGCTCTTGGCCACAGTGGCCATTTTCTCAAGGGCTGGAGCAAAGAGCGTGTAATTCTACCACTCTTGAGGTGTCAGATTGTGACGGTAGTAATGGCTTCCTCTTGGAAGGAAAGTTAAAAGCCCCCCTCACTGCCGGTCCCGGCTCAAACACCAACAAGAAAGCAGCAGACACAGTGGGAGCAGTTTCTAAAGTCATTCCCGGGAAGAAGCAAAGTGAAAGTCAAAAGCACGCTAAAAAGAGATGCCATTCCTCCCTTCCCTCGGAATTGGTGGCAGCCATGTCTGAGCCTACCACTAGGGGAGACCTTGTCAATAGTCTGGGAGGAGGCTGTAGACTGAGTTTCCCCACTTCCACAAGTCATGTAAAAGGCTCAGGATTCAGAGAAAGCCATCTAAGCCATCCTTCAGATTATACAGTAGTCCACACCAGACAACAAGATAACAGTTCTACTCATAAATAATGCACAGGAATCAGTGCCTTCTATATTTTCTCCTGAATTTATATCCTTGCTCAGACAAACCATGAGAAAGGAGATTGCCAGTTTTTGCCAGGGTGGAGGAGAACCAGATGCCTCTCTAGTTCCTCCTGTAGCCCCTCTCCCACCAGACAAGGGAATATGGACAGAACTCTTCTTAATAGATGAAAATCCAGCTGGCCAACCAAGACAGCTCAGAAAGAAAACTACAGCAGAAAAAGAGAGAGAGAGAACTCTCAGTGGGACACAGACATAGTTTCAGATAGCAAAGCAGAAGAGATGGAAGGTGAATTCCACTCCAATGAGGAAGAGGATAAGATAGAAATCCCAGAACAGTTCATCAGATTCTTTAAATTAGAAGACTATCACTACCTTCTTTCCAAAACCATAGCAGCCGTAGAGCTGCAAGAGCTGCAAGAGAGTCTATTAGGACAGGAATCAGATCAAAGGCCTCTGCGACAGCCTCAGTAGTTTCAAGAGCTATTGTTTGGACCAGAAAACTTCTTCAACTTATTACGACTAGCAATTGGTGCCTGGTAGAGGGAGTCAATAGAGTCCCCAAAGCCCCCTCTTCATGGCAGATGCCGCATTAGATTCCATAATCTTCTCATCCAGGGCTCTGGCATCTGCAGCAGCTGCCACAAGATCCTTATGGCTAGGACTTGGCAAGCCAACCTCCACTTGAAGGCAATAGTTACAGCCTACCCATTTCTAAGATGACAGACTGTTTGGAGAGATTCTTATAGAAATCAGAGATAAGAAAAAGGCTATGCCTAGAACACTAAGTTGTACTGACAGGTGATCTTTCATGAATTACTCCTTTTGTTCCCAACGAGTCCTCCCAAGGTTCAACAAGGACAACAGAAGGTCAAATTGAGGCTCTTCTAGACAACCCTTCAGAAGAGGACCATTCAACAATCATTTCAGCAAACAATTTCCAGTCAGATCCAACAAACCAGCCCATGATAATAAACCAGCCAAAGCATGACTACGAACCTCTTCCAGTGGGGGGAAGACATGCCTGCTACACTTTCAAAAAATATGGATCAGATCTCAGATGGACAATTCGTCCCCAGAGATAGTCAGAACCCCACTGGAACATTTTCTTACCTCCACCATACACAAGACTCCAGAGAAACTTCACAGACCCCAGGTGTCCATCCAACACCTCACGATTCAGGCCATAGAACCTGTTCCCCCTTCAGAAAGGGGACAAGCAGTTTACTCCATATTCTTCATGGTGCCAAAAAAGAACAGAGATTGGAGGGTGATCTTAGACTTAAAGTATCTCATCAAGTTCATCAGACTGAGACATTTCCATATGGAAATGCTGAGGTCCATTATATAGTCACTGCAGCCAGAAGAGTACCTCACATCAATTGATCTAATGGAAGTGTACCTCCACATTCCAATCTTTCCTGGCCACAGAAGTTTCCTTTGGTTCTGCAATTTAGGGCTCTTCCATTCAGCCTCTCTATAGCACTGAGGGTCTTCATGGAGATCTTGATCAACCCTGTCATGAAGTTAAAGGAGCAAGGGATTCATATCCACCCTTAGCTGGATGACTTGTTGATCAGGTCAAGTTCTCCAGTCAAGTCACATCAAGACACCAAAACAGCTATCCAATGCCTACAGGGTTTTGGCTTTCTACTAAACCTTCAGAAAAGTTCTCTGCAACCAACACAAAGACTAGAGCATCCAGGAGTCATACTGGACACAACATGCAATTGTCTCTTTCTAACTGAGACAAAGGCAAAGAAAATGAAGGAGATGTTGCAGGCAACCATAAAAAGCAGGTCCTCTTCACTGATGTCACTTGCTAAATCGATGGATCTACTGATTTCCAGCATCAACACTATACAGTGGGGTCAGCTACACATGAGACCTTTACAAGTCCTGAGACCTTTCCAGCTACAAATACTGAACAGAGAAGACCTGTCCATCAGGATACCCTTGAAGGTGAAAACCAGTCTTATCTGGTGGACATCCAGTCTCCTACAAGGAAAATGTAGTGTGCTCCAGAAGTGAAGCAGATCTTCATGGATGCCAGCCTATCCAGGTGGGGAGTAATTCTACAACATTAGTTGCTGTAGATTTTCTGGGTTGTGTGGCTGTGGTCTTGCCATTGTAGGACCTGATGTTTCAACAGTAGCTGTGACTGGCATACTCAGACTGGCATACACGGAAAGATGGAGTACTCTCTGTGTCAAGATGAGCAGAAAAATGGTAGGCAGGTAATTTATATCTACCCTGGTAATTTATATCTACCCTAGAATACTCACCAGTACAGGGTCAGTGGTTCAGCAGTGAAGTGAGATGCCAATGTGTCAGCAAACAGGGAGGATCCATATCTTCACTGCTTCACAAGATCATGGCATGGACAGAGAAGAATCTGGCATCAATCAAAGAGGAGGGGTGGGAGGAGGAGGAGGAATTTATACCCTGCCCTTCACTACCCAAAGGAGTCTCAGAGCGGCTTACAAATTCTTTTTCCCTTCTCCTCCCCACAGGAGATACCTTGTGAGGTAGGTGGGGCTGAGAGAGCTCTGACAGAAACTTCTCTTTTTCAAGAACACCTCTGATAGAACTATGGCTTGCCCAAGGTCATCTAGCAGCTGCAAGTGGAGGAGTGGGGACTCAAACCCGGTTCCCCCAGATCCCCCGGTTCCCCTTCCTCTCAGACCATCCAGGAAGGGGAATGCTCCCTGAATAAGGGCCTGCTCCAACTAATTACAATGCACTTCAGTCTTCCTCAGCTGGACCTCTTCACATCACCAACCAACCATCAAGTGAGCTGTTTGTTCACCAGTTTTTACCATCCCAAGGCCAAAGCAACAGATACCTTGACGTCTTAGTGGCCATGTGACCTTCTGTTCACCTTCCCACTCATGCTAGTTCTTCCAAAATTAATCAGGAAGATCAAGGATCAGAAGGCAGAAATCATCATAGGAGCACCATATCAGCCTTGGTGACCATGGTTCTCCGCCCTTCAGGAACTGTCGATCCATCCACCTCTAACAATCCCAGTAGCTCCAGACATGCTTCAACAAGGCCCAGTTTGGCATCCTCACCCAGAGTGGCTTCATTTAACCGCCTGGAGATTGACTGGGATAATTTCTTAAGATATTCAACGGAAGTAACAGACACCTTACTAGCTTCTAAAAAGCAATCCACTAATAGGATTTATAACTCCTCTTGGAAGGCCTTTTTAGGTGGTGCTGAAAGAAAAGAGTCCATCCACTGAAACCAAGGATTAAATCTATTCTGTTCTTCCTACAAGATGGTCATGCTGATGGTCTCAAGGATTCAGTGCTAAGATGTCAGGTCACAGCCCTGTCAATGGTATTTCCTCAATTCCAGAGATTGAGTTTATCCAGACACCCACATATTTGACATTTTCTTAAAGGTGCTGCCTTTAAAGACCCACCACAAACGCATAGTTTCCCAAGATGGAGATTGCTTACTGTGCTGTCAGTTCTTAATAAACATCACTTCAAACCCATCAAATAAATTCCTCTTAAATGGTGGAGGATGAAAACCTTATTTCTTATAGTGGTAACATCAGCAAGGAAGATATCTGAACTATGAGTGTTATCAGTTAACCCTGGACTCTGCATCTTCCATAAGGACAAAGTGGTCATGCAGACAAGACCCTACTTTCAAACTGAAGGTATATTCCACTTTCCACATAACTCAGGAGATCTGCCTTCCATTCTTTTGCCCAAATCCTATTCATCCTAAAGAAAGCCTATGGCATACATGACTTAATGCACACACTAAAGACCTTTATTTGCAGGACAGAACATATTAAGAAGATGGATTCATTATTCATTTTCAATCTCTCCACCTAATAAAGGACTGAAGATGTCAAGATCAGCCATCACTCTCAAGTCTTGCATTATTGAAGCATACAACGTTCAATAGTTACCCATACTGAATGGATCACCGCCCATTCAGTTTGAAGTGCTGCAACCAACACAGCCTTTGCAAGACACGCTATAGCTGAAGAGGTCTGTAAGGCATCCACTTCGTCAACAATTATCAACCTTCATTAGACACTACAAGATGAACATCTACGACTCAGCAGATGTAGCATTTGGCAAAAGAATACTACAACACAGCTTGGATACAGAAGATGATGACCCACCCAGAGAATAAGGACACTGCTTTGGGAGGTCTCACCAAGATGTCCTCTGCCTCAAAAGGAGAGCATACCATTACATACTTTCCATGAAGCCATCATCATTCTTCACTCTTCTGTTCTACAGAACCACTTCCTGTCCTATGATTTCTGTTCTTACGGTTATTAATTATTCTCTTTCTTATAGTTCAAAAGTGTTAATTTTGTCAGGATTAAGTTTAAGCTTTTTAGCCCTCATCCATCCCAAACCAGTCTCCAGGTACCTGTTCATGGTTTCCACAGCCTCCCTAGGATCTGCTGGTTGCGTGAGATACAGCTGAGTGTCATCTGTAGGTGGCAGCTCAGCCCAAATCTCTGGATGACCTCTTTGAGCAGTTTTACATAGCTGTTGAAAAGTATGGAGGCAAGATGGAACCTTGGGGAACACCACAGATTAAAGGCCAAGGGGCAAAGCAGCAGTCCCACAGCGCCACACTCTGAAATCTACCCAGATTTTAGATTGTACCATTACACTGGTGGCTTGCTTTTAGACTTGCACTTAGGAAATTCACAAGGAGAAGATACATTTTTAGAGAACAGGTCCTCAAGATGGAGTCCTGGGAGTTGCATAGCTCTGCTAACAACCTGCAGACCATATGGACATTATCCCTCTAATGACTTACTGGGTTTTTTTATCAGTATTATATCACAAAAGATGTGTACCTATAGAAATTAACTACAATACTTCGAAAGTGCTGAAGAAATTCAGACAGCCTCTTTTTTGCTTTCCAGTTCAAGATCGCACTGTAGAAAGACATAATGTGAATTTATAGGTTTTTTTAAAACCATACATTAGGTGCTAACCAATTAAAATGAAGCACTTTTAAATCCCATTAACTATTTGCTTAATCCCCTCACTTAAATAAATGGGACAAAGTACCTCACCATGGCTGGATTGTGCTCAAAGGCATTATTAACTTATTTAAAATATTTATACCTTGCCTACTAATAGAGTTCTACCAGAGTTCTGCTTTCCACAGACAGCTCAAACATATGCAGTTAACATTGAGATTTGTATATTGTTACCCTTGGAGCTTCTTTTAAAATAATTAGCACAAATATTTTTAGAACTCATAATTTTAAACTCTGCATGAAAGCTGTGTTCCAATTGGGTACCATGGACAGCTCCATGTGAACCCTTTCTAGGAACACTAAAATTTAGATGATGCTTCTCAGTACTTGAGTGAACTCACTGAATGCTTAATAGCTGCTCAGACTGCTTGAAATATTATAAATTTTGTACACTGGAAAGAAAAGCATGAAAACTGTGTATAAATTAGCACATGTGATTATCAGAAGGAAAGCTGTAGTATTTAAAAAGGCCCTAAGTTCAGAAATACAAAACTGATATTTTGAAAATTACTGTTGTCTTCCTATCATTCAGAGCTTGTCTAGATGGGTCCATTTTCAGTGAATACTGAGTTTAGCTATCTCTTTCAACTTGCCTTTTTGCTAAATCATGCTCTCTCTTCTTAACACATAAAACATATCAAATTGGTCTCAGTGACTAATAGAACAGTATGGGGTTCTCAGGGGGAAGAGTGGCTCTATTCTCCTAATGCTATATAAGGGAAGACAAAAAATCAATTCAAAATTGTGTTATATGATGCATAAGGAGCTTATAGCAATATATTGTGGCTGGAATCCAAAGAGCATTCTCAAGGGCATTCTGAGCAGCTTGGGCATGCCAAGAGTTTTTCCTTTGAATGGCAAGCCTTCTCCCCTGCCATATCACAGACATGCTTCTGAAACACTTCTGAGTTTCAAAAGGGGGCTGCTGTGTGGGGGCTGTTGATAAACACTTTGGGCATGTGGAACAAAGATGTAGCTGTTTGGATCCATACATGAAAATGTGTTGCCATACGGTGTTGACACCATTGCATCCTCTCAAGCAGGAAGTGAGTTGCGCGCTTAGGTAATAAACATCTGCAGCTCCCTAATGGGATCTAAATATTGATGCTGCATAATAAGAATAACCTTGAATGTTCATTCCTCTAAATATTGTGTGTTACAAATGAGAGGCACAAAAGGAAATGTACAACACTTAGAATATTCAGTCTAGGGAAGGGAGTTATATGAAGGGGCAACAAGAAAAGTAATGTTTGCATAAAGAATTGCTGCTAGGAAAACGTGAAGGATTCATGCTTCTGGTAACAGGATAGATGAGCATCTTGTTAGTAAACTGCAAGATTTAGTTAAATATTAGACAGAACAAAACTGAAGTCCAATAGTATCATAAAGACCAACAAGATTTTCCAGGGTGTAAGCTTTCATGTGTCAAAACTCACTATGTCAGATACAAAAAAGACAGGTACTTATAAAAGGTATAATTAAATAAATATTAGGCAGTCACTTATAATAGCTACAGTTAAGCCACAGATCCAAATACCAGCAGATAAATATCATCAGTAGATTTCTTTTTATGTCTGGTTTTGGTATAATTAGCTATGTTCAAAGCAGATGCATAGATATGGCATATGTACTGAAGTCACTTTAAGCCAACATGTATAGTATTTTGTGGCAAAGCTATATTTTCTATAACGACTAGTAATAAGGACTTCACTTTCTGTTTAATATTATTAGAATTGTTAGTTTGAGATGTAACTGTTTTCCTGAAGGAAAATAAATCCTGGGATGTGCTCTGAAGATTTAGTATTTTAAATTATGAATATTCATTATTAGTAATGATTTCTAAATCTAATTGATCTGAATTTGCCCGATTCACTTTCTGCATATTAAGCTGGATAAAAATGATATCAAAATAAGATAGAAGGGACTGAGTTTCTTTACATAAGGACCTAGAGGACCAGCCTGCAACATTCCAGCCTAATAGCTTTATAGATGATAATAAGCCTCAGAGTGGCAAATGTATACTAATGTGATTTTATTAATAATCCAAGTACCATAACTGGTGTTTAAAACCTTCAAACTCTTTTATCTTTATAGCAGAGAGAAAAATCCATCTTATCTTGATTTGTGATTTGTTTGATAATTTTAAAGAAATAATTCATTTTCAGTGTAGGTCAGGTGAGAAACACATAAGACTTTAATCAGGAGTCCAGTGATGTCTTAAAGACTAACAGAATTTTATTCCAGCATAAGCTTTCATGGACCAGGCAGTGCTCATTTGACTTGCATTTCACCCTGTCCTTCTTACATTTTATAGCTCCTTGATCCTGCTGTTTGTTTATTTTTTCATACTGCCTGCACAGAAGGTCTCACTAATGAGCACAGTAGGTGAAAAAGTGAGCTCTAGTCTGTGAAAGGTTATGCTGGAATCAGATGTTGTTAATCTTTAAGGTGCCACTGGACTCATGTTTACTTTTACTGCAAGAGACTAGCATGGCTGTCCATCTGAGACCTAAGACTTTGTTCACTAACAAGGTTGTGGCTTATTCAGTACATTCTGTGTTTTGTCTGGAAGACTTTTGCTGACATTTGTATTCTTTCCACAGAGCCGAATGGCAGAGAGTCTTCGCCTTTTTGACTCCATTTGCAACAACAACTGGTTTATCAACACCTCCCTCATCCTCTTTCTGAATAAGAAGGATCTGCTGGCAGAAAAAATTCGCCGAATCCCGCTAACAGTTTGTTTTCCTGAGTACAAAGGCCAAAACACTTATGAAGAGGCAGCTGTCTATATCCAGCGGCAGTTTGAAGACTTGAATCGCAACAAGGAGACCAAGGAGATCTATTCACATTTCACTTGTGCTACGGATACGAGTAATATCCAGTTTGTTTTTGATGCGGTGACAGATGTCATCATCCAGAACAATCTCAAGTACATTGGCCTTTGCTAAGGAGCCATGCAAATGTGTTTGGTTTCTCAAGGTGATGCAAAAGAGGCCAGCTGCCTGTCCTCACAATGGAAATACCAGGGCAGCATTTTGAAGACCCAGTCATGGAAGGGAGAAATATGAAGTATGTTCACAGATCCCTTCAGCTGCCTACACACATTTTTTGCAAAAAAAATTAAAAAGTTAAATGTTTTGGAATGTGCAAGGCCTCCCTATATGGTGAGGTTTTAAACTGTATGGAAATGTTTTCACTACTATCACCACATCACTGGTTCATTCTATGTGTTTAATTTATTTTTCCTAAGATGGTAGAACTATCCTATTCTGTGTAAGAGATAGATCGTTGTCTTTGCTGTCTTAGAAACCATTCAATGTCAGGAAGATGCAGAGCTGGTTGAGTGGGAGAGAGGGCTTATGTTGTGGTTCTTTTCCTCCTAAGAGGCTAGAGAACTGACATACCAACAAATATTGATCCTTACAATCCTTAACAACTTCCTGATGCAGTCAGTAGATGCATATAGACATGGATCATGTATACAAAAGAAAACAACTTGCAGCAGATACAAAGTACATACTAAGTACATATGTTGTCTTTGGATCATAGTTAATCATGAATATTCTGCCTGTTGGAGGAGTTGATAGTGCAGAAGAGTTATGAGTTCCTATCCAACCTGTAGCTCTTTTTGCTGTTTAGACCTTCAAAATATGCAGCAAAAAAAGATAAATGAAAGGAATTATTAAATACAGACTAGGCCAAATTGCGGTCAGTGTTTCTTCTACCAGAGAGGAATTTTATACATCAAAAGTCTTATTTTACATCCTTTTTGCCAAATAATTGTGCTCTTTCACAAAAAAGCTGAAAGTTTAATAAGTGGTTGGGTGTTCTTTTTTTAAAAAGTACAGATATATATAAAAAAGAAGACATTTTGGAAAAATATTGTTTTGTGTCTGGATTTATGAGTGTGCCAATGGACAAACCTATTCTGTTGCTCCAAGGAAATTCTGAGAAGTATGGCAACATTTATAACAGCCTTTCCAAAAACAGGAGCCAATGAAACTGTACAATATAGCCTTTTCTTTTCTTTTTTTGGTGTTTTTTATTTTTAAACAATGTGCTGTAATTACTAGGTGAACAGATGAGTGATATGAACAATACCTAAATGTCTTGATATTTAAATTTTTAAAATTAAAACTGCAGTTTAGTGAAATTAAATAAGTTGAAGCAATGCATTCTTCGGCTTCCTTTCATCCTGTATACAAATAATACTGGATGGTGTATTATTCTAGCAAATTTTCAGGCAAGTTTGAATGCCCAAGAAACTGTGTGATATAACTAGAAACACTCACACAGACACACAGACATTGATAATGCTACTCTCCTCTCCTTCCTCTGATCCCATGCAAAAGATGTCTTACAGGATTCAGAACTAAGTGTGTAAATAAATGTTTAAGAATTGTAAAGCACATAAATGCATTCACACTTTCTGTCACATACACACATAGCAAGAATTCAGGGAGAATCTTCTCCCTCTGTTTCCCACTTGTGTGAAAATTAGTGCAAATTCTCAGCCAAGGGCCCTAAGAAAAATATAGAGGAAACATTGAATGAAAATGCAGTTACAGGCTGTTCACTTCAAAAAAATAAATAATCTTAATGATCCCAACTAGTTCACAGTGTGCTCATTGTTGTAGATCTTATGATTCAAAATTCCAAAAGTGGTTTCTCTCTTCTTTATTTGCTGTAGACTGGAACACTCATGAAATGAAATCCATTTTAGTTTACAGGTTTGATGGTCTGGCTATAATTCTAGTGCCTCTTCACTGTGTCACAGATACAATATGGTATTGTATGAATTGGGACTGCAGCTTTCTTCAGAAAGAGCTGAAAAAGCTGAGGGTTGAAGGGTACCCTTGAGAGTGCTTTGTGGGAGAAACTTTCCCAGTGTCATTTTGCCTAGTTCCCAGGGCACCAATCAAGAGTCCTGTTCGTTACCTTTAAAGACACAGCCACTTTTCTTGGAAATCCTTTATCAGTGAGAATTCATACTTGTGGATACTGTTGACTGTAAGGCTGCA
The DNA here is from genome assembly GCA_029375565.1 of Gekko gecko. Classification (NCBI taxonomy): domain Eukaryota; kingdom Metazoa; phylum Chordata; class Lepidosauria; order Squamata; family Gekkonidae; genus Gekko; species Gekko gecko. Next base: position 48,441,538 of record JAPDNY010000012.1, on the reverse strand, counting down.
GATCTGGGAACCAACATTTAAAAGGCTATTATAAATGCCAAGGCTTCAAAAGGGGGGGATGGGGGAAAATGCCTAACAAGCTGATCTGTACACAATTATTTAGTGAATGCTGCTCTCTGACCTAAGCTTACAGTACTTGCTAGGTGTGGAGGATGCAGCAGAAGAAGTGGGTCATTTTTAAGTCCCCTTATCTGACATCCCATGGACTGGTGCCACCTTGTGCCATTAGAAGGTAAAAGCAAACAGCTGGAAGGGTAGACTGGCAAAGCTACTATGGATTATTAGATGATTTGCTTGGACTTATTAGCCTCTGAACTTAATGGGACATCTTTCCAAGCAAATGCACTTAAAAAATTTGAATCACTGAGAATTCCAAATCAAACTGTAAGATGCTTGTTGCTGAAGTATGAGGATTTATGGCAATTCAGATGCCTTGGCTGAAATCAGAGAACTCTGACTGCAGATTGCAGGTGGGAGTGGTCAACTGCTAGAAGTTTTTATCCCCAGTTTTTATCCAAATTAAAGTTGTAACAGGATCTAGCCCAAACACACAGAATCTTGAGCTCAGACAAAGATGTTGAAAGTAAATACTCATATGTCATTTGTGATTGCGGTAACCAACTTCAAGCTTTCAGTCTAAAATATTGGTATGTCAGATGGCTGTACTATTCATGGATTTTTAAGATGCAGAAGTCACCACTTTTAGGATATGTCTCTTTGTGCTTGCATTTGATGTCCAATATGTAAGTGGTCTTAATGTTACAGTACTACAGCATAAAACTCAAATAAGTGTTCATTGGTGCGGGGCTTTTAAATAACTACTAACCTGAACTAATTGAAGTCTGGTCTTGCTGAGAGGAAGTGACATTTCCCAATCAGACTGCCCTAATCTATAAATGTTCTGCTTCAAAGAGAAAATTGTTCTAGCAGAAGGATTTGGCTCTTAGCTCAAGAGGCCAAAGCTGTACTGCTGCCTCAGAAGAGAAATCAACATGAAGGTAGTGCAGGCTACACTATGGATAGGTACAGAGCTGTAACTTCTCTTGAGTCACAGAGAAAACAAACACACCCACAAACAGATTTCAAGGAAAACCATGGGTTAACTTGCCAGCTGTGTTTTAAATAGTCTGAAGCCCCCAACTCTATTCCCAGCACCAAATATATTTACGATTACAGCCTCTCAGAAAGGTCAGGTTAAGAACAAATTATTTTGAAGTTCCTCTTCCCTTGAAATTTTACCAGTTTTAATGGACCAGCTGCATCCTAATGGATTGTTCACAGATATCTAGTGTAGCCATGCCACAAGTCCTGAGGTTACTCCAATGTGTGAATGATGATATTCCAATGTTACAGTGATGTCAAATCTCTAAATAAAGATTAATTGTTAAAGTCTCTCATAAATACAATCTAATATGACCAAAAAAAAGCCTCTTGTGGCTCTGTCATACCCCATGGTGTCCCAGGTCAGTATGTGAAGTGGAGAAGCCTGGGAACAGCCCCAAGAGAGGCTGCATGTTAGCTAACAGGAGTAGGCAGGACTGGGCCCCTAAACAGCAAGTAGGGGCAAAGACTGCCAGTATCAGGGTCCTTGGGGATAAAAGCTGCCTCAGGAGTAAAGTAAAGGCCTAATCAAGTGTAGATCATGCCAGAGAATAGGTGGGGAAAGAGGAAGGGGAATAAAAGGCCAGAGAAGGAAGATGGGAGAGAGGAGAACCAGCTAGTTGGCATTGGTAATAAGACAGCAAGGCCTAGGGCCCTGGAGGACAGAAGGACCAGGCACACCCATGGAACAGGGAAGTGACATTTGTGGCCAGGAGAACAGCAAGTTATTTCTTTGGAACCTATCTATCTTAATGTCTAACCTTGTAGTAAAGGTGCAGTGGCTAGAGGCAGCAAGTAAGGAATCCCGGGAGCAGAACCAAAGCCATAATAGGGACTGGTGGAGGCTGTGATGTCCACCAGGCTGTGATCAGGTAATGTGAACCTGAGACTCTGTTATTGCAAATAAATTGCAATAAACCACAGCCTTAATGGTCTTCCTTTTGGCTGCCCTTTATTGGAGAGGCTGGAAAATTATGGAATGCCTAGGTGAATAAGCAGCCCCTGGCCCTACAAGTTTGACAGGCACCTTAAAGACTAGCAGATTTATTATGACATAAGAAATCTCATGGGCAAGAAAGCCCACTTCATTGCTTAAAGTGTTATCAGCTGTATATGAAGAGAGCACAGAAACTATTAACAGCAGTAATTGATGATGATAACACATTCTTCTTAGACTAAATTCAGCTTCTTTAACACTTGTAGTGTAAGTGATAGGAATTCATTGTCCTGACTGAGCCTTAATTGGATACTGTTAAGTTTCCCAATGAATCCTAATTCTGCAGTTTCACACTGAGGTTTATTTCTATGCAGAAACCATTAAGAACACATGTAAGTTTCCCCAATAATGTTGGGTGGATCTGGCTAAATGTTTTATATTTATAGAATTGCACACAGAAAATACTTTATAAACTACAGCTTGTGCAACCTGTAACAGTAAAGTTATAACAGGAAAAAGCACTATTTCACCAAAGAAGCAGACAAAGGCACCAATTATTCCTTTTTAATTAAGACAGTTGGCAGCATTTGGTGGCAAGGTACTGCTACTCAGTATACTTGCCTAAAACCCAGAGGTCTCTTGAGTTCAATGGGACTGACTTCCCAGTAAAAGTGCAGAGGGTTGCCACTCCAGATTAGCCCTCTTTGTTATTTCTTATCTTGGAACCCTTTTTCAGTCCTTTCTGCCCATACATACTTCCTTCCCCTGGAATTGCAGGCTCTTTTTTAAAAAATAGTTAATTATAACATTTCCTGGGGGGACTGTAGGGTAGGAAAGTGAAATATATTGAAATTGATCTTTGATGCTTCTACTAAAAGGAAACAGCAGGCAAGACCTAGTTGTTATTTTTAAAATAAAAGGCCATTGACAACAGTGGAGAAACAGGATTTTCATCCCACCTGTCCTCCATTGAGTTCAAGGGAACAAATGTACATGGAAGGTTCCCAGGTGGTCTCCCTCCTACAACTCACTATGCTTAACTTCAGAAACCTTACTGTATTAGATAAAGTGCCTTCCAACCAGGAAGGAGAATGTTGTGAGACTTCTGACCAAAACCAGCTAAAAAAGGTTATACTTTAATGAGGGATAAGTCTTTACACCAAAAGGCATGCCATACATAACACATTATCCTGCATTCTTGCTTTGTATAAATCAAAAGGAAAAAAGAAACTGGGTGTTAATTTTATGTGTTTTTTTCTTAACCTATTGTGCCTTTTTATGATTTATCAATTTCTGCTTCTCTAACTTCCTCTGACATCCTTGAATCAAAAATCCTTCTCCTTTCAAAGAATAAATTATGCAATTAACTTTGTATCCATTTCTTCAGTCTTCTGGTTCACCAGTTATACTGTATACTAATACCTGGAAGTGTAAAAATGCATATGAAAATCCTTTCCACCCAAGCAATTCTGGCATGCCCAACATAGTTGCTTCACCTGCTGAAATTAAGAAAAAGTCTTCTGGCCCTCTTCACATTTGGCACCCTGTGCAGTAATACAGGTTGCAAAAAATGCAATTCATCTCACTGAAGTTTCACAAATAGTATCAAAACTCTATGATAAATTAGCCATGAAAAGCCACACAATTTCAGAAAGCTGTACCTTAAGGCTGGACAGTAACCAGTTCCCAAGCAACATGCAACCAAAGTGCTTGAAATTTTGCTTGCTTTTAGCTATTTGATGATGAAATCACTGGGCAAAGTATAAAGAATTTCTGGGTTCTGCAGCATTGTGGTGGGTATCTTCATACAGTAAGGACCCCTATCCTTAAAGAAAAATAGCAGGAGTTGTTAGAACTACTCCTTGCACACCCCCAGCTGCCACTAATAGCAACTGCACAAGTATATTTCCCTTATGTTACCAGTGAATACTGCTGGCAGCAGTGCACAGTATACAAGTGCTACCGCTGGGATTGCAGGGATCATAAGAGAAGTTCTGCTGTCTTGCTTCCCTGTAGATGACACCATGAGCCAGCAGATAGGATATCCTGGGAGGTTCTCTGGGAGCTGATAAATGGAAAAGCAAATGGGGCTGCCCCTTTGCTACAAAAAATATACCCAAAGGTGTACGTGTGGTATCACATATCCTCTTAAGCCCAATTCCCCTCTCCCATGACTCTTTTGTCAGCTGAGGGAGGGTGAGTCCTTTGGAGACTTAAAACATCCCAAGGAGAGGGGACAGAGGGGCCAAATTCCTCCCCCCTCCAAACCATTAATGGCAAAATGCTTGTTATCAAAGTGGAATTTTCATAGGTTTTAAATATTTTTCAAATTTGGCTTTATTACCATAAAATATAGTAAGAAAGCAAACAATATACCTGTATTACTTCTCCTGTGAAAGATAATTATGAAATAGCTTGCATAACTTGATATTGTTTCTCTGTTTTTAATTGGCACTCAGTATATTTGAATAATGAATGTAAATAATGATGCTGGTTTCCCATTGGTACAAAATGCCTTTATTATAGAAAACTACAGCATTTTACTACATGTATTGGTGTTAACCATACACTTGGAGTGTGAAGCCTACCAGTTCTCCACTCCAGCTGCCTGTTGTGCCTGCTAGTGTCATGTTGGTAAAAGTTTAATCATGAACACATTTTATATGCTTATTGCTTTATCTCAAGCTTGCATTAGCCTGGTTGCCCAAACCAGGTAAGAATCTCTTCAAGGTGACTAAGCAGGAAATCTTTTGTACATTGAGAGAGTTTTGGAATTTACTTCATATTCATTAGCAAAGGAGAACCAGAATATTCCCTGAGTAAATTAGGAGCTGTTCATTATGCAGAAATTTTAGAAGAAATTTTATATTCTGACACCACCAAGAGATAATTGTGCTTTTTCTACGACATTAGAAACATTTTCTAAATACATTATGATTGGCTATTTTACAGGGGCATTTTTAGTGCTTTACAGAAACAACAAACCTGCCCTAAACAACTTACAACCTTAATATAGAACTGGGGTGAAGGGATCCTAGAGCGAGGAATAGGAAAAGGTAACAAGAAATAATAGGAACATGCAACAAATAAATGAATAGAATCAAAGAAGGGTTTATCATATCATAGCTACTCAAATGTGTAGGCTTACATACTCAATAACTCCTTCAACAGCCCTATAAAATATGCAGGTATCATTGCCCCTTTGTTTCATGTAGGGATGATATTTCATGGTTTGCCAGCCAGCCCCAGAGTGTGCTATGATTCAAACTGGGACTCCCTGCTCATAGCTAATGATCTTAACCATCTTGCTACCAGCAGTTCAACAAAACAACCGCAGACCAGATAATTCAGAGAATGCCAAGAGAAACAAACAAAAGATATTTAAACTGAGGTCCACCACAGACCTGCTGTATCAACAAACCATAGACCAACAGGCTCATCACAGGGCACATCTACACTACAAACTTGTAAATACCAGTTTAATTATCACAGCTTCCCCTGAAGTTCCTGAGAAATGTATATTAGTGAAGATACCAAGAATTAAATCTCTACTCCCAGCCCTTCTCCAAAATTAGGGTCCTCTAGGAAGGAACAAATCTTAAAAGTTTAACACTGTAGTCAGGGCTGGTTCACTGCCTATGCAACCCAAATGCTCGCTTCAGGCACCAAATTAGTGGAAGGTAGCAAAGTGGAAGAAGGTAATCTAGGTGTGACTTGCATCTGTTGTCACCTCCTGGACTGTTCAGCCTCTTGAGCCCACCTCGGACACAGTATTTGGGAGGTAATTTGAGGTGACAAAATGCCTTGAATAGGCCTGGTCCATATTATTAGATGCATTCTTAAAATTTGGGGGCAACTGGACAAAGCAATCTAGTCCAATACCCTGTCAAAGTGCATGTTCTACTGACTCCTCCACTGTCCTTCTTCAAGCTGCAAGTTGAAGACTGTCTTTAGCTGATTTGGTCTAGGTAAAAACTTTTTTTTTACAATAACATGACAATTATTTATGCCCTGAGAAAACTGAAGTGCTGGGGATACTCACCATTACATGTGCATTGCAAATGCCTTTCATGAGCACATTTAAGAGTGCACATTACATAAGTTTAAACTGCTATTATTGACAAGCAGTAAAATTAAAACAATCAATAGTTCTAGCTAACTAATACTGTGAATTTTAATTTGTCATACCTGTAGCCAGTTCTGACATTAGTTTCAATCCATAATGCATGTTCCACCGACAGATGTCAACTGGATCATTCAAAAGTTGTGCTAGAGCTGGAATGATTTTATGTTTTATAAAACTGTACCTAAAATCAGAAAGTACAGATTAAAGTAATTAATCACATTTTTGTTCCACCATTCCTCTGAGATGTTCACAGTAATGTACATGGTTCTCCCCTCCCTCATTTTATCCTTACAAAACCACTGCAGGGTAGGCCGAGCCAAGAAGGGGAGTGAACCACTCAGAACTCTCTAGTGAGTTCCCTACCAGCTATCTTTGTTAAGTATGAGACTCAACAACAGGATAAGCTCAACAAGTGATTTCAGCTTTATTTGTAACAGCAACACCAACTCAGAACACACCATCAAACACCCACAAAACAGCAGAGCACAGCTCCTTCTTTTAAACTCTCCTGGGCTGTCAAAGCCACACCCTTGTCACATAAGAACCAATAACAATGCAGGGATAAAGGCCAATCAGGACCGCTCCCTCTCTGATACATTCTCACATAATGATTGGGTATTTACAAAGGTTTTGCAGAAACCAGCCAATGGCAATGTGACATCTGAGGAGCCACATTCAGACTCAAGCTTTACATGTGAAAAGATAGCAGCGATTCACATTCAATACACAACAATCTTATTAGCAAAGAACTGAGCTTATCCAACACATGTGCATCATATTTCTGTATTCATGACTTGGACACAGATTTCCTTACATCTCTGGACTTGGTATCCTCTCTTTGCAGGGATGCAGAAAGCAAGCATTCACCTTTCTTTGGAAACTGAAAGCAAGCAACATTCCAAACAAAAGAGCTAAGCTCAGCTTTCCTCAGCCTCCTTGGAGCACATGGTGCTTCAAAAGAGCCTAGGAAATATGTTGCATCTGCAAAGAACACCTATTTAGAGGCAGTTACCTTTGTTTGGAGGGGGACACTTGGCACAGAACTGTCCCAATATATTTTGTGGACCCCCCCGATATATTGTTGTTGGCCCTTCCCTCTGGCAACCATTCTTTGGTGGCACCTATTACTTTTTCTCAAAATTCCAAAAGCACCTGCAGGTTCAACAATGTTGGGGGAACCCCCCCATCATCATAAAACACTGTGTCCCATTCAGGTAAACATATAAAACACTCATTTCTATAACCTAGAAAATTTTTTGCCAAATGTAACTGTGTGAATCTTTAGCTAAATGTCTATAACAGTTCACATTTAACTTTGGACCAAATACCTACCTGCCAACATTATGTGTAGCCATTATATATAGAACTTCTGTTGTTTTTTGTCGCACAGTCTGATCTTCATCTAAAAGCAGCTTTTTCAAGTTATCTAGAAATCCTGAAAAATAGGATAAATAGTCCTACTGCATTCTTAAGGGTGGTAGTTAAACAGTAGTTACAAAGCACTGGGCTTAAAAGCCTGTAAATATAAGCATCATGCTGCCTGCCCTTCCTTGCACACATCCAGAGTTCTGAGCATGTCCTGCCACAACTTAGTCCCTAAAGATTACGGGATTGCTGTCATGCATGAATACTCTAGTTTCATTTATTTTCAGGTTCTTTCCTAGAAACCTAATTAGAACTTGCTTTAACCTCTCATTATGTGCCTGGTTGCTCTTCCCATATGAGAATATCATTTATATAACATCTGACACCATTAAGACTTCCAAATGTCTGTTAGCTCATCCTTTGGTATATCTCTGAAGAGAAGAGAAACCATTTGAGCTTTTCAAGGTGCCTGAGAACCTAACTGTGCATTGTACTAAGATTTTCTCTGCTCTGTCCTAAATTACACAGACATCCACAAACCCACCAGTATCAAGGATGTAGACACATAAGAAATTTTTCTGAATTTTCTTAATTTCAATATTTATGTCCTGCCTTTCCATGTGGCTCAGGGGAGCCTACAAGTCATAGCTGAAACATTACAATTTAAGACCAGTAAAGCCCCCAATGCCTCTTCCCCCCCGTACTTATTAATACAGTTGTTAATTTAGGAATTCCCTAAACAGTCCAGAATCCATTGATAAAATTATATTTACGGCACCTCCACACACCCCTAAACTCCACACACTTTCCCATTTTCAGAAGACCACTTTATAGCCTGATCTGAATGAGCGATACATCCACATTTAGCAGGATTCAGAAATGTACCAACCACAGTACAATTTGATCCAATGCAGTTTGTGAGAATATTACACTAGCATCCCAGGGACATTATGGCAGTGTAAATGGTTACTGTGACGGTGTCAAAGTGACAGGTGTAGCACCAGTGATTTCTTACCTAAACTTATTGCTTGGTATGCATTCTCCGGATCATGCACCAGATCACACAGTGACATCAGTGCTCGCTGTCGGGTCAGCAGGTCAGAGTCTTGTAATTCTTCCTTGAGTTTAGGAAGGGCCCTCCGGCCAAATGCAATAGGGGCTTTTGTAGGATCAATATCAGGAGGTAATTTTGATGAGATACGGGGGTGCGCCATTGCAAATTCTTTCTACCCCTGCAATCAAACTCAAGACAGTAATTCTTGTAGATGAGCCCAGGAAGGAAGGAATCTATTGCACAAACAGACTCAAGAGCGTTGCTGATTGGTGAAAGCCTCCTCCCCTCCGGCAAAGTGGATCACGAGAGGACTGGGGAAAGGCAGACACACCCGCACACCACCTTTGCTTTAACTGCAAGGTACTTGTGTCGAGAAGATACGTGTCTGTTTTGGGTTTGAGTGCTACAAGGGGGATCTAAATTTAAAGTAGGAATCTTCCGACACCCACCCACCCCCAATTCTGTGTGAAAATAAAAATATAACGTCGTGAAGGAGAAGCTTTCGGGAGAAAGTAGAAGCCAGGAGAACTGGCAGAGGAAAAGTTAAAATCGGAACAAAGAATAATCTCTGAAAATTATCATCTGGGCCACAAAGAAAATCACCCACCAAAACAGCAATAGCGGAAGAACCCTGTTTTCAAGAGGGGCGGGAGAAACCGCCGAGCTCCTCAGTCAGGCGTTGAGTCCCTCAACATGGTTGAGCCCCAGACGTCCGCCCTGGTTGCTAGGCGCCAGCGACGCCCTCGTTACGGTCGCCGGTTTCTGGGAATACTAGATTACGCCGTAGTCAGCGGCAGAGCCTGAGTCCACCGGAAGGCAAACTCCGTAGTCGCCGGCGGCGGTTGCGGTAGCTGAGTGGCCGCAACGACAGAATGGGAGAGCAGAATACGGCGCAAACTGCGACATTGGCGTACTAGAGAGCGCTAAAGGGGCGGAGCGGGAGGGAAAGAGACAAAGACCTCCCTCTCCCCTTGGAGGGTGGGAAGAGAGAGAGAGCGCTATGGCGATGGCTGACTCGGCTGAGCGGCATTTGTACGGGACGCCTTGCGCCCCTCGAAAGCTGAGGGAAAGCGCCTGGATGATTCGCTCCTTCCCTTACGCAGCTTGCAGAAGGGTTGGAGACTCCAGGGTGTGTGAAGCCGCCGGCATCACGGGCGGTCCTGCTGTGCAGGAGCGGCGTGCTGTGGAATTACAGCTTGGCGTCTGCTGCTGCCGCCCTTCGGGATAGGGACGACTGCCTGTGGGTGGCCCTCGTGGAGCCAGGACTTTTCAGGGGAGTGGCCATTGGGGCCTTTTCTAGAGAGCGGCACTTCTGATATGTATGGCCTGCTCAGTCTTGTGGTGTTTCCCTTGCAAGGTTGCTAAAAGTGCCGGATTCATGTGCGGGCTAGAGAAACTACAGTTTAGGGCCTCACAATACGAAGGGCTATTCGGTAAGAAAAAGGTTAGATTGTGAGATAGACAGACAGATATATTCTCTCATTTATTATTTGCATTTATATCCCTCCTATCCCGCAGGTGGGCTCAAGGCAGGTAACATCATTAGAATAAGTACAATTTCAGTTTAAAACATAAAACACGATAAAACATTGTAACAATTAAAACAATGAGTACAGCTTAGAACAGCATCAGTTGGTTATAAAATTCTGGCCTGATGGTACAATGAGTTAAAGACCAGTTGTTGGTGGTCAGTAAACAGGTGACAGATGGGTGACAACAACCTCAGGGAGGCCATAAATCCCGCAGGGATATATAGATTTATACATATAGATATATTGATATAAATGTTAAAAAAGCTTTGCATATATTCACAGGTGAAAGGGCAAAGACACAGTCCCGATTGTTCATGGTTATATTTTTAGTGTATTTTCTGTGAGAATAAACTGACATCACATCATTTAGGACCTGGCTGCTGGGTGTGCCTAAAGGGTTGTGTGACTACACCAGCAGGCTTCTCTTAATAGCATTTGTTAAGTCTAAGGGAAACTTTGCTCCAGACGGAGACAGAAGGAACTGAACTGGCCCTCAGCTGACCCACAGGAGTCTGTTTTGTGCAGATGAAATCTCTTAATGTCGGTTAAATAAGACATCCAGCCAGTCTGGTGTAGTGGATAAGAGTGGCGGACTCTAATCTGGAGAACCGGTTCGATACCCCACTCCTCCATTTGAAGCCAGCTGGGTGACCTTGAGTCAGTCACAGTTTTCTCAACCCCAAAAATAAACCTAGCTCACCACAAAAGGAGCTAGAGTTTCAGGCTGCTAGACAATCTTTGGAGCTCCTGTCTATACTATACACACTATACAATAACTAATGAAGACACCCAGCACCACACATGCTGAGGCCGAACAAGATGAATGTTGCAGAGTGCTTTGCACACTCACAGTGCAATCCTAAGCACTGAGTTCAATGTGATTTACTCCCTCGTAAGGGTATTTAGGAGTGGAGTCTGAGAAACACAACCATGGAGAAAGGACTCCCGCAGTTTTGCATATGCTTATGGCTTAAACTGGAAACAGTTCATTACGTTGACATAGGAGTATAATAAAGTGATGCATGCACAGGGAAAATGCACAGGAAATGTATGCCACTAGAACTGGATTTTTCTATGTGGACAGGGCAGCCCTGTTGCAAGTGATTCCTATAGGAAAACAATAGTAAAAAATCCAACCATTTGTGGATGCAGCCTTAGTGTGTGACAAGTGACAAGTGTGGACCTGCCACCAAGGTGAGGCAAGGCAGCCACTGGACCGTGGATGAGGGACTTTAAAGAAGGAGATGGAGGAGACTCACAGGGCACAATTTGCTAGGAAGTTCTCTTGCAGGAGCCCCATCAAAATAACTGGGAGGTGCATAAGAGAGCTTGCATTCTTAGTTGCTATGCTGCTACAAATTTTATGGCAGAATCCTACTAGAAAAAGCCCTCTCAAGACTGTTGCTTGCCTTTTCATCCTACTAAAGTCATAGCATTGTAATGAGTTTTAAACTGGATTGTTTGACAAACAGCAATCATATGCCTCTGTGGCGCCTATGACCTAATTTGGGAGAAATTCTAAGCTTTCATGCAGGCAATTGTGAAGCTGGCTACTTTAGTGGCTTTTGTTATAGGGTATGGTTCTTCTCCAATACAAATAAGCAGTGTGATTATTTATACAGACCATCTATTTTTTACCCCACTGACATCATGTAACAATAAGAAATTATTTTAAAAGCATTTTACAAAAGCAGGAGTCAAGCAAGTCAGATGGATTAAAATAAACCATGAAAATGGATGCTGCCTTGTTATCAAAATCCACAGCCAGCAGCAAACAAATTATAGTAAAATTAATTTTTAAAGCTGTTAATGTTCTTGATCACTAAGTTTAAGAGGAAATAATCCCATCTTGCATATTGTCTATAAGGGGTTGTCAACTCACTCTATTACTATGGCAAATTTAGTATTGTCTACTGACCATGGAAATGTCTTCGGACAGCACTGGCTCTTCAGCTTGGAAATGGAGATGAGCACTGCAGCCCTAGAGCAAGGGAAACCTTTACCTTACTGTAGTAGTTGTAGTTCCACTGAGCTTTGTTTTCCTCCACTGGCATGGCCCTTTTGCATTCACATGACAGTGCCTAGAAATACAGCTGTTTGATTCAGGTGAGCTGGTGGAATATTTTCTTGCTCTATGAACAGAGGTCTCTGTTTTCCTCTGTGAAGCAGCTCTGAGTGGGCGGGTAAGAAGTTTAAGATCAGGAAAACAGTGCAAGAAGAAAAGATTAAACTCTCTTATCCTCATTCAATGGTTCAATGATCTCTCAATGTCACATCTAGTTTGACCCTTTTGCCAGTTGCTACTGGTTTTGCCACAGGAAACCATGTAATTTTGTCTCTCCTGTATGTGGCATTTCCCTTAACAGAACATGGGAAAAAATATTCCAGTCTCTTTTCTAGTAGGATTCTGTGCAAATCTGAAGGGCAGAATACCTTAGCAGGCGTTAACTAGATGTGGTGGATAAATGTAAAGCTCAGGTGCAGATAGACATCAAGATACCCACTGTGGGTAGGCAATAACTATTAAATGTGTTGCCTTCTCCCAGAGCTCAGTATATTGTCTGTTTTCTTTTAAAACAGAGTTATTTGATATTTCTGTCTCTGAAATTATCAGTATGGTCAATTTCAAGTGCCACCATCCTGTAAAGTGGCGACATCCTGTAATAGACTGTTTTTCTGTTCCACAGGGCTGGGTTTTAGAGGGCTGCAAGATCTCTCAAATGGTTGGTTAGGTTTCTTTTGCATTTGAGCTCCGCCTTCTTATTTGGAGGGAGGTGTTGAAAGTTGCACTCTGGTTGCTATGGCCACGCAGCAGCAGGCAGAGTGGTGTATGTGACGGGGAACCTGCTGCATGAACTGCTGCATGGTGAGTCATTTCTCTCGCTCTTTGCTGAACAATCTGAATCCTAATGGGAAATACCCTGATTGTAAATGTAACAGTAAGTGTTATATCTGCTAAAGAAGGGCTTAAGTTAGACCCCATCCTCCACTATCCTGTGGCTTCCTTAAGTGTGAGTCAGCTATTTTGTTTCGAACAAGTGTATTGGCAAAACTGAGCTGCGGAATGAGGGTTTGTGTTCCTCTTGTGAGGGTTAAATTGGCTTTTCTGTAGATTAAATTGACACGAATGTAAGACCCACACCAGTAACAATGTATATTTGATTTCTCTACCATGTTTTGACCAATGTGAACAACATTCTGGGTGAACTGTTTTGGCACCTGTGATCGAAAATCTGAATACCTTTTACCGACTGCCTTGGTTGGTTTAAAAATGAACACAAAGTTAATATCACAAGTATTTCCTTTATCTGCTCTCTGGTTGGATTAAAGTTCCTGCAACAGTTGTTACACAAAAGGCAGTCCGGATGCAGGAGGGTTTCCATGGAAGAATTTGCCTTTAAACAAAGGAAAAGAATGTATATTGTCTTGTGAAGAACACATTTTAAAAACCATTTGCCTGAGGGAATGAGGTTTTTTGTTGGGCATTTTGTGTGTAGAGAGGTTAGGCTACGTTAAAAAATAATCCAGATAAAGAATGTTGACTCTGGCATGAGGCCCTCACAAGGGGAGACTCCTATATCCCTTTCAGTGGCTATGTGGGTTTAGGATGCCACTCACCTTTACTGTAGCAACCCAAAAGTACCTTTTTATTGGAGAAAGGCCTCAGTATTTTATTACCAAAGGAAATGAAAGACCCCTCAACAACAGACTGCAAATTTCCTCTGTGTGAAATAAAAACATGAACAAAGTTAGGGAAAGCAGATATACTGGCAGGTTTTTACAGCACAGTTCAGATTGGGAAATTCAACCCTTACATGCCTTACAAGCCAAGTTCTGCCTTAAAACCTGCAACAAATTATATGGCAGGAAAAACTATTTGGAAGTGTTTGCAGTGGTGCTGAAATTCAGGGTATACATACATATAACTGAAAAAACTGGTTGCTTTGTTAATTATACAGATTGTTAGAACAAATCAACACAGAATATCAGCTCTACACTGGGGTATGTGAGTGGGTTTGTTGTTACTAGTTAACCCCTCCCTCCACCATTCCCTGTCCACACAGGCATGCCAAGATAATGGCCATGTACCTGGTAGTTGAGTTCAGACCATGGAACTTGTATGGCACCTCTGCTCCAAAGTCTTCATGGTAGACCCAGAAATGATGCAAGGATAATGCAATATATAGTTCAGCCCTCAGACTGGTTTTTTTCTTATAAGAAAACTGATTTATAAATGGGTAATCAGAGCAACCACTTGACTTTGAATTGCTTGTTTGAATGGTAATTGTGTAATCTTGCTAACCAAATTGAGATTTTCTTTACAGGAGCAATAAATTGCCTTAATCAATATATTTGCACATGAAGTTGGATACCCTCAACTATAATAACAGGCCATTTTATGTTCTATCTTATTGAGATTTTTCCTGATAATATAGATGCTACAGGTGTCAGAGCCATTTTTTTGACCAACCCTAATTGAGGGGAGAGGAACAAAACCCTGGGGATCTGTGAAGGTCATCAAGGGATCCACAAGGCCTTTGTAAGGACTGTCTTGCTACCATGAAAACTGAACCCTCTTGGTTTTCCACAAAAGGGGCAGAGGCTTGTTCTCAGGGAAGGGGGTAGTAGTCTACTCCCCCCCCCAAAAAAAAAAAAAAAAAAAGATTGTAGAGCGGTGCCCACAGTCACCTAGATTCCAGATCTCCTCAGAACACTGTCCAGAAAATATACTGATTGGTTGTGGGAGCCAATAGCTCATCCATACAAACACTAATGGGTTGGGTGGCACCAAGGTCGTACAGCCTTAATGCAGGCATTCCTTGTTATTTCCAGTATAAAATAGAACTCATTTTTTCTGTTTTCCAGTGCAAGGGATTTCAGCATACAGACAGAGAAATGGGGCTCTGAATCTGTGGACAGTAACAGCCAATTGTGACTTTCAAGGTTTTGTGTGACTCTAATCTTTTTTTTTTTTAATTTCTCTGGGTAGCTCTGAAAATGTTTCCAGGCCTCTTCCTACCCCCATTCAGCTGTCTTCTATCTAGAAGTCATTAACCAATAAAGAAGAGAGAACCATTGTGTTGCAGTGGTTAAGAGCAGCAGACTCTAATCTGGAGAACCGGTTTTGATTCCCCACTCTTCCCCGTGAAGCCTGCCAGGTGACCTTGGGCCAGTTACAGGTTTCTCAGAACTCTCTCAGCCTCACCTACCTCACAGAGTGCCTATTGTTGGGAAAAGAAGGGAAGGTGATTGTAAGCTTCTTTGAGACTCGTTAGGGTGAAGAAAAGCGGGGTATAAAAACCCACTGTTCTTCTTTATTGCTGTCTTCATTGTAAAGTCCTACATACTAAAGAGCTGAGTCAGAATAGAACTTGGGATGGCATTTGCAGCCTTGGGCACCCTGTGTGGCCTGAGCTTGTAGGCCATTTACAGACAATATAAATATGTTATTAAAACTTGCTTTCAAAGTATAGGTGATCTAGCTGTAACTATATTGTTTTGGAGATGGAGGCCTACATGGGACATTTGTGGTTTGCCCTGTGTACTTTGAGAAGGAATTATTTGGCACATAGTAAGAACCAGCAAGGCAGGAGGGGAGGGCTTAGGGTAGCCAAAATTTTTAAATCAAAGTGGAGGTTCATATTAGGGATGCTAGTGTCCAGATGGAACCTGGGGATTCCCTGGAATTACAACCTTCCAGACCACAGAGAACAGTTATCCTGGAGAAAAAGGATACTTTGAAGGGTGGACTTTATGGTATTGTATCCCACTGATGTCCCTGTCCTCCCCAGACTCTACCACCAAATCTTCAGGAGTTTCCCAGCTTGGAGATGGCAACCCTCCCCCCCATTCCCGTTGGTGGCCAGTGGGGATTTGGCAACCCTAGTCCATGGGCTGCTAAAGTTTGAGAACTACTGCTCTAAAACATAAATATGATTTAAAATAAGTATGATTATTGCTTTATTCTTTCTCTGTTGGCAGGTCTACCCAGGTGACCTCCATAGTTACTGTCTGATGTCTTTTTTATTAGAATTTTATTCCAGTCTTCAGCAAAAAAAAAAAATGGTGCCCTTAATCTGTTGGGTTTATGGATGGCAGTTGGAAACTGTTAGATGTTTCATACTTTGTAGGATAGACTGAATTTGGGCAATGAAGACCACTTTACTGCATGTTGTACCACCAGTGAGCAGAGACAGAATAATCTCCCACTTCCCAAAAGTAAGTGAACTTTTAACTTTTGTTCATTTCCTTGCCAACTTGGGCTGTTCTCTTAAACAGACCCATTATAAAATTGTGCTTCAAGCCTGGTAAAGAGGCCCTTATGACGTAGCTGGGGAACACCTGGAAGACCTATACACCATCCTGTATAGAGACAACGCCTGCTCTCTTTGTTTCTGCAGTGGTACACACCTGAGGCCTGCCTGCAGTTCAAAGATCACTTCCACATCCAAGTGAGGAGCGCCTGTCAGCGACGGAACACTGGTACTGTTGGGTGAGTTTTACTTCAAGGACAAATCAACATTTGCATTCTAAAAGCTACTGTGGCATGCTCCCTACTTCCTCACGTGGTGAGGAGTTCCAGGGATAGCACTAGTTGGGGTTTTGAGACGGTAACACTGGAGTCTTGTATTTAAATATGTGTTTTATTTACAAATCTACAAGGAGAGCACAGGTGGAGACAAAGAAAAAAGACTTATAGGGAAGTAGATCTGTTGCCCTACATCAGGTCCCCAAAGAGGGAAATCCTTATCTTCCTGGTATTTTAGCCAACCGATAGTAGTCTCTGTCTTGTGTTCAGGCATTCAATCACATTTTGCAAATTCTGCCATTTCTAAGAAGCTGATTCAGTGCCACTTCCTATAAATATTGAGAAAGTCAGCCAGGTTTGACATCACTGCTAATCCAAAGGCTCAGTTAACCTTCTAAATAAATCACCCATCAGAACAACATATTCAGAGGTCTCACATTGACTTTAGGGTAAAAGACTGACATGAGGTTCAGGGCAGCATATCTAAATGGTACCCCAGCTCTTTCTCTACTTCACATGGGGACAAAATCCAACTGAAATCCAATCCTTATTCCTATTTTAAAGTTCTTCTTCATTTCAGAGAACTGCCCAGTGAATTATTCCTCATGGGTTAGAGCTGTCTGTTTTGTACTCTGCTGCCACTTTTCATTTTGCCCCAAGTTAAGGTGGCAGATACGGACTACTATCAACTGGCATTTTTTTCTTAAACAAGCCTGGTTGAAGTGAATCCCTGATATTTGGCCTTTTCAACAGCCAGACGATGGCATAAAAGTGAACAGGCAGGTGTTTGCATTCTTATCTATCACTTTCCTGTATGAGCTTAATGAAATCAATACCAGTTCTAAAGTTCTGATGAGAAAAGCAAATTAACAACAGTAATAATGGAAACCTGGACTGCAATTACCTTCACAGCAAAGGTGTAAGTAACTTACGGAAACAGAGTATGAACAACAAAAGCACAGTACATAGTCATACTTGAGCTTGAAAATACAGTCCAAGAGCTAGCATTGACTGAATGAAAGCATGGGAAGTCCTTGTTCTATTCCTGGGAGGAGAAGGTGGTATGGCTTGTCCCAGGCTGTTTTTGCTCTGAGGGTTATAGACTTCAATGGTTGTTTCATGATGGCCAAATTGCTGTTCCAGATTTGGGCCATTCCCACAGAGGTTATATGCCTGGAGTCCAGTGGTGCTGGGAAGCATTTTTTTCACATTCCCTACAGCATCATAGTACATTAGTGCACATCCAGGGTTTCCCCAGGTTTTCTCAAACCTGCTTTCCTGTGAAGTTTTGGGACAGATTCCAGCGAAGCCTGGATTGTTGCTGTATGGATCAGAAAGTTCAGATTTTCTTGATCACATGACAGCCATTTCCCCTGATACTGTCCCTTTGGTGGCCATTTCCTTCCCCTGCTACCAGGAGTACGGTTGCCAGGTTCAGCCTGAGAAATACCTGGAGATTTTGGGCAGGGCTGGCCCACTCACTAGGCAACCTAGACTTTCGCCTAGGGCGGGCTGATCATCAGGGCACAGAATTGCGCCCAGCCCCCCCCCCCAAAAAAAAGACACACCCCCCGTCAAAAGCCCTGCATCAGCGATAGAACATCGCCCTGACCCCAGCCGCCACCGCCGCCTTTTTCTCCCCCCCAGCCGTCTTCATACAAAAACTGCCCTGGGGCGCAGTGAGGCTCCTGCCACCCAGCGTGCATTCCACCCAACCCAGCATGGTTTTTTGGGCACCGCCCAGTGTGCATTTTACTGGCTCCCAGCATGGGTTTTTGGGCCCTTGCTCATTTAGGTAGGCCTCCTCCTGGGCTGACCAATTAGGGTGGCACAGCAGTTGGAGCGAGCTCCTGCCGTTGGTCCTAGCTGGGCTTGCCCTGAGGGAGGTAGGGAGGACAGAGGCTGGCTGTGGCTCCGCCCCTCCCTCCTCTGCCTAGGTGAGCTGGGAAGGCGCGGTGCCAGCCACCATTTCCTCAGCATCTCCTGCTGTGACCACTGATGTGGGGGCGACACATGGCTCTCACCTGGCCCAATCCCTCCTCCCTCACCTACTTCCCCTGTGAGGGGGGTGCCACGTACTTTGGTGAGTTGCTAGAGGGGCGGGGACAAGATGGGAGTGTGCAAGTCGGTGAGACTTTTTTGCCCCTTTAGGGCAGTCAGAGGATGCCTATCTTCTGGCAGGATGCGGGGCTGCTAGCCTTGCCTAGTGCGCAAAAAAACCTCGGACCAGCCCTGATTTTGGGGATGGAGCCTGAGAAGAGTGGGGTCTGGGGAGAGGAGGGAATTCAGTGGGGTATAATGCAATAGAGTCCACCTTCCAAAATGCCCATTTTCTCCAGGTGACCTGATTTCTGTTGCCTGGAGAACAGTTGTCATCCCAGGAGGTCTCCATTCACCACCTGGAGGTTGGTAACCCTAACCAGGGAGGGGTTTTCATTTGTTAAAACTGGTAACTCAGTATTGTTATATCAATATAATGTTATAACAATATTTTAAACAGGTTCTCTGAATTTCCAGCTTTCATTTAAAAAAGTGTCTAGCCCCTTTTGTTGTGGAGACATGCCTTTCCCTTTACGTCTCCACAAAGAAAGAGGCTGGAGACTTACTGTTCTTTAAAATGAAATCTGGGAATTCAGAGAACCGCTTATGCATATTGTTATAAAGTTACATCAATATGACAATATTCAATTGCCTATTTTTCTCAAAGTGAAAAAACCCAGGTGGCCTAGGGGAGGAGGGGATGGCTACTGCCAAGGGACCGGGACAAGGAAAGTGCAGGGAAACCTGTGGAAGTCTTGTTGCTGCTATGCTGTTTCAGCAGCCACAGTAGCAACAGAGAAAACTGTAGAAGCCTGTCCCTGTGTGGAAACAACCCTGGGTGGAAACCCTAGATCTAGATTCCTTGAGCATGTATGGTACACATAGTCTTCAGTTCTTCACTGTGGATGCCTCATGTTACTGTTGTGGTCTCTAGTGATGGCCTTTCTGGTATCCTCCACATTCCACTGTGAGGATGAGGGAAGGAGATGGGTGTGGCAAGATCAAGGAGAATGAGGAGTCAGCAGTAGTAGATGCGGAAGGAATTGAGGAGGAGGGATCACTAAGGACCTGAGCAAGAGAAAGGAATAGAGGATAGGTTATTATTTTGGTCACTACACTTGATCTAACTTAATGTGAAAATTTGTTCACAGGTTAAAAATATCCAAAGTGGTTGTGGTGGGAGACCTGTATGTTGGAAAAACAAGTCTCATCAACAGGTACAGTGAATATCAACCCCTAACCCAGGGGTCTGTCAACACTGTGTTTTGCAGTTTTATAAGCCCCTTCAGTTGACTAGTTTATGGTGCTATAAACTCACAGTCAAATTTGTTGAAGTCCTTGTGGAGAACTGATCTGGCCTCGGCTGGGAGGGTGGGGTATAAATCCGATAATAAATAAAAAAAATAAACTCTCCTTCATAAAGATGGTACAAGGCTTTTCCAGAGAACCCCTCATTTATAGTTAATAAGATGGTCACATCTCTAATCTAGACTCTACCTCACAGCATCTTGTCGCACAACAACAAAAGCATGTGGCTTAGTAAGATGGTCACATCTCTAATCTAGAGCCCGCCACACAGTATCTTGTCCCACAACAACAAAAGCATGTGGCTTGAGACCACACAGTAGTCAGTGAGGTAAGAAGGAGATTCAGGAACTTTTAAAAGATCCTAATGTCAGTTTCAGTAGCTGATTCTGTATTGAGAAAATTACATTTTATCTACTGGCTAAGCAGAATTGTAGCTAATGCTGAAGTGATCTAAATTTGCTTCCTTCTTCCATATTGGATCCTCCCTCAATTCTCTGCTTCAGGATTTGATATCAGTCTTCTCTCAAATTTTTGAAATTCAATTCCAGATTCTTGAAATGTTGCATGTAATTTTGGGCCATGGGTATTCAGTGTAGGGTATGAATATTTTCTGCATTGGTACCATTGCCTGTACTGTAGCTTCCAAGATTTATTTGAATCAACAAGAATAAGCAAATCCTAGATCAATTTTTTTCTCTCTTCCTCCTTCTCTATACTTTATATCTAGCAAAATATCACTTTGGAGTACTGTTAGGAGCGTGGACTCTAATTTGGGAGAACTGGGTTTGATTGTGATCTTGGGTCAGTCATAAGTTCTGTCAGAGCTGTTCTTTTATGGGCAGTTCTCGACAGAGCTCTCTCAGCCCCACCTACCTCACAGGGTGCCTGTTGTGGGGAGGGAAAGGGATTGTTAGCTGCTCTTAGACTCCTTCAGGTAGTGAAGGGTGGGGTATAAATCCAGTCTCCTCCTCTTCTTCCTCTTCTTCAGTGGATCAACATATTTCCCCTGCACCTCAACTTTCTTTAAAAATATATGTTTTTGGTACTTTTGCATTTGTGTGTGTGGGTGTATGCATGCCCATGCCTGAAAGTCTGGAGAGTCCTATTGGGACACGGAGGACATTCAGAGAAATGGCTTGATAGCCTGCCTCTGGCTTCCCGGCCCTGGTATTCTCTGGAGGTCTCCCATCCAAATGCTTGACAGGGTCAGCTCTGCTTAGCTTCTGAGATCGGGCTTGCCTGAGCTATCCAAGTCAGGGCTACCTCAGCTTTCTTGTACCCCTTTTTTCCATTGCAGGTTTTGTAAGGATGTGTTTGACCGTGATTACAAGGCAACCATAGGAGTGGATTTTGAAATTGAACGTTTTGAGATAGCTGGAGTTCCATATAGTCTCCAAATGTAAGTTTGAATGCAAACGGTGCTTGCTACCTCTTTTTCTTTTTTACATAGAAACTTCTGATAGAACCAGATCAAGCTTTAGCTAGTGGTATTAATATCACCTCTAGCTGACATGCTTGGACAAAACTAAATATGATAGTAGGAGATTTGTGATTGGATCTCCAATTTTTTAAAACTATTGCTAATAGCAACTGATGGGAGAGGCAAGATGAAATTGAGGCTGTGGTTCTGGGAAAGGCATTTTGAACCCCTTGCCATCCAAATACCAGCTTTTCAATTTAAATTATTCCCCCTGAATCTGCTATTTGCCCCATGGGAGAAAAAAAATAAACACAACCAGTACCTATAAATTTTCTCCTGCAAGGCAATACAATTGGGGGACAGCAACGTTTACATCGAGAAAGTAGTGTAGGGGAAAAGGGGTTAAATCCTTCCTCCAGTGCTGTGGCCATGGTACAATTTGGGGTACCCTGCAGGTTCATGAATTTCTTACAAAGAAGTCTAGTTTCAGCCTTAGCCAACATTATTCATACAGGGAAATTGACTTTTCCAGTTATAAATCCTCTTTCTTAGGGCTATAAGCTGTGCAACGAAATTCTGTGCTTGCCTTCTTGGAATTAAATTCCACTGAATTCCGTGGGACATGTTCTGAAGTAAGCGTGCATAAGATCACAGCCTAAGGGTATCTGATGTTAATAAATAAAATTACAGCAACCAAGTATTGAAGAGAAAAATACTGTAGGCAATATATTTTTTCCAATTTTAAGAATTGCAGTGTGTGCTGTAATTGATTACTCAATAGCATTTCTTAAGTTGTTTTTGTTCTAATCAGCTACAATAGGCACAAAGAAGACAATATTGAAGAAAAGCCACCACTTGTTAGAAAACAAAGGACATTTTTAACATGGTTTCCTTGACATACAAACAGGTTTCTGTGTTTGGACGTGAGGAGCAGAGCAGCCATCTGTCTCTGGACTGCAGGGAATACTTAAGCAGTATTTTATATTATCTGAATTGACACAGTTAAAGCAATTATTGTCTGTGAACATGGGGAAAATAATAGAACAAATATTGATTCTTTGATAGTTATAGTTAAAAGTTTTCATTACAGGATGTTAACCCATACAACTATTATATAGAATTGCTTCAAGTGCTCCTGTAATGAAATGGAGGCATTTTGTGAGTGTGAAAGTCAGTCTGTGCTCACACTGCTTCTCAGTCCTGACTTTCTTGAGCTTGTTTATACTCAGATCATCACCTCCTCCTGCCTTCTCTCCTCTTCTTTACTTTAGCTCTTCTGCGGGCCCTTGTTTGTCCCACATTCCTCTTCATATTCCAAATATACTTTCTTCAGGCTCCTTTACTCAGGCCCATTTCTGGTCTGGACAATGCTAAAAATATCCTTACAGGTATATGCATTACAGTTTCATGGTCTCAAAGAGACCCATATTGATTGTTTGTGATATGAAAACACCTTTCAATTCAATCAATTCACTCATAACTAGATATTATTTAAATAGTTGGCAGCCCTATTCAGACATTTGTGCCTATTACATCACTTAATTAACTCATAACTAGATGTTATTTAAATTGTTGACAGCCCTATTCAGATATTTCTATTCTGGATCTCTAAACTCCCTTTTTGACATGTATGATGGCCCCATACACTTCCCTCCCTCAGAGGCAAGATTTCCCCTCCGTTATTTATTTATTTATTTATTTATGTATTTGAGATTTATATCCCTTTCCTGACTGAGCCACCCTAGTAATGTGTTTTCTTCTTTTCTGAAGAACTTTGGCTGTACCACCCTGTCACAGTATGATAATCTGGCTGTTGGCTCAGCTCAGGAACCTGAGGGAAGGATCAGGAGCCCACTTTAACTTAAACAACTTAAATGGCACTCAAGGCGTTTTGAAATTCAAAAATAATAAAATATTTTATTTAACATAGAGGGAAAAGGTCAGGTGATATCAGGGCTTGAAATTTCTGAGGTAAAACCAGTACATGCACAGACTTTAGTTCTTATGTATCAGGCTAATGAGAATTTCTTAAGCTATTCACAGTTACACAAAAAGGCTTTATATTGAAAGGCTTTATCTTTATGTTGAAAGGCTTTTGTTCCAATGTTTTCTCCAAACACTTCAGTACATTTTCTTTGAGTATTCTCTGATTCTTTTGGTTTCCAGAAGTCTGGTACACTCTTTGCAGTACCCAAATCTCTTCTCTTGAAACACCAGTACTCATCTTGAGTTTTTAACTGACTCTTAAGGTTTCTAAAGGTAGTTTCTAACCACACCAGACCAGGGATATCTGTACTCTTCAGAACTAACTCCCTGTTTGACTGGGTAGGGAATTTTATTCTCTTTCTAGAAGATATATCCCCTTTTCTTGGCCTGAATGGGAGTCTCTGCCTACTTCCCCAACTTCCTTGCCAACTTTCTCCCAGTTCTCTGTCTGTGTTAAACTGTTCTCAGCTAAGGCTGAAATCAGACTGCATCCAATCACGGGACAAATCTGACTGACCCTCTCCTCAGCATGCAGCTCTCTCAAGACTTTCTCTGCTCAGCTGATGCGAACTAGGGATGGACATGAAGCAGCACACAAAGCGAAAGTCATCACGATTCATGCGGCTTCATGTGTCATGAACAGCAACCTCTGGCGATTGCTTCATTGATGATGCAATCCACAACTTGCTATGTTTTGTTTCAACAAATCATGGCACTTCATTGGGCCAGACAGCCTGGCATCGATCAATCAACTCCCCAGGCAACGGGGAGGAGCTTACTTCTGGGTTAGGCCACCCAACCGGAAGTGAGCTCTGAAGGCATTTAAATGCATTTTGAGCCCATTTCCAGGTCAGGCCCACCGACTGAGATACAGGAATGAGCTCCGAAGGCCTTTTTAGGCCCAACTTGACTGACCTCCCAGAGTGAGCTCTGAAGGCTTTTATAGGCCTTATATGCCCTTATATGAGCTCACTTCTGGGTGGGGCTACGGCCCCAAAAACTTCCCAGAGCACAAACTAGTTTGTGCAATAGAGAAGTTTGTGGAAGTTTGTGCTTCATGAAAACTCTGCACCTCTACAAGCCTCCATTTTTTCTGGTTTGTGCCCACCCCTAATGCTAACCAATAAGATTGCTTGTAGTAGCCTGTCACTCAGGGCTCCCTGTTTCTGTAAAGAATTTACCCTTCACAGTCCTTCAGCTGTTTGTACAGCATTTCTAAGCTTTTAAAAAGTACAGTCTATCATAGCATGGCTAGCTGAGAGGCTAGATCAGTTCTGTTTCTGGTGTGCAGGAGTATCCTTCATGATCTTTTTGGTCAAGTCTAGCAACTCTTGCCCTGTATTCCTGGCCATATTGATGACAATTCCTGAAGAAAGAGCTGCATCAGTCTGTTGTAGAAAAACAGCACAGGATCCTGTGGCATCTCCAGAACAGGTAAATAAGTTTTAGTGTAAGCTTTTACAGGCCAGAGCCCACTTCTTCAGATATAGGGAAGCTCAGTCTTGGATGTGCCATGGGACTAATTTTTGTTTTTTTAAAAAGAACAATAACTAAAGGATTGAAATATTTTTTAGTGAAAGAGAGAGACTCTCTGATGAAGCAGTAACATACCACATTGTTCTTCAATGTGTTGCCATCTCTAGCTTCATCAGGTTTGTTAAAGTTGTGCTCATTTGGACTGATCTGACTTTCCTTATTTTACCTTGCCCAGATGGGATACAGCAGGTCAAGAAAAGTTCAAGTGCATCGCATCTGCTTATTACAGAGGAGCAGAGAGTAAGTAGAGAGCGGCTTCCAGGGTGATCCCTTCATTCTCCCTTATTTCTCCTATTCTTTAGCCTTTAACTTCTGTGTAATGAAACTAGAAAGACTCGCATTCTGCTGTTTCATCAAGCTTTTTTTATTTTCCTGTGTTTGCATTGCAGTTATTATAACGGTCTTTGATTTGACTGATATCCAGACTCTGGATCATACCAAGTAAGTCAGCAAATTTTGTTTGCAACAGCTTTTTATGTAAAGCTCTCATAAAGTTGAACTGGGATTCGTTAGGTACAAAACAGGAAAGGACGCAGTGTCAAGCTATGGTGTCCCAAAAATGTGTACCTCTAAAGGTATGGTATCTAATGGCTCCAGCAGGGCTTAAGAAGATGGCAGCTGAGGCTTGCTGGGTTGGCTCTTTTGTCTCCACTGTTGTCTTGCAGTAAAGCCAACTGGGATATTCCTTCGTGCTCTGCTACATGTGCAGTACAGAGGAAGGTGTACAAGGTATGAGCTGTGCTAGTTAAAAGTGCATGGCTCTGATTCCCATCTGTTCATCCTCTTGTAACCCAGCAGTAACTCCACTGACATAAATGTCAGAGCTGCAGCAGATGGTCCCTCTGTGCTTCTGTTGTCTTTACACATTATCATCCTCATTGCTTCCCCTTAGCCTCTGATGTTACCTGGTTGTTGTTGTTTTTTAAACTTGGCCTTGTTGCTTTATCAGTGCTGCTGCTTTACACCAAAGACAATTCCAACTCTCCAGGGCTCCCCCCCCCAAATGGGAATGATTGGCTGAATCATTCCCCAGTTTTGGTGGGCAGGAAGAACATCTCCAAGGGGACCACAGTGTAAAACAGTGTTTTTGAAAAGGAAAGAGCATATGGTGTGTGTTCATCTGCCAATTGCTTTCCTTGTGCTTTTAATTTCCTGTACCCCGTGCCCCTTCCTCTTGTTCTTTTAATTTGATTACTTAATTCCTCTTATATCCTCCTTCTATTTCTTACTGTATTTTCACACCACAAGATCAATTCCATAGGGGATTTTTCCAAGATCCTGCTCTGGAATGAATAAACTTGGCAAAATGTGTCAGCTTGACAATTGTTGGTAGATTACACTAGTAAAAATCATGATTGAACAGAGCCTCTTGCCACCAGTCTAGCCAAGGTTCACTATCAATGCTGAGAGCAAAAGCAGACAGGGAGGTCTCAGGGCAAACAATACAGCCATCTCACCCCGCATACCTAATTTTAGAGAAAATGCTAGCAGTTGTATGTATGTGTGTATAGATAACAGCATCCCTACTATGAAATGTCATTTTTATTTCGTTGTTTCCCCATAGTACTTAATTACTAAGACCTGGTTCAGTCATGCAGGAGAACAAGGTAGTAGAATGGACTGTACCACTTCAGAAAGGGGGTGGTAAAGCTTTGAACATTATTTTATATAACAATCTGTGTGCAGATAAGTTACTTTGGGAGATGACTATTAGAAAAAATGGGATATAAATTTAACAGACAAACAAAAACTAGCTCAGCAGGGAGAAAGGTATCACTCCTTTTTCATTCTGTGCAGGTTTCATATTTGCAGGCAGTTCTTAGGAAAAAAGAATATCCCAAAATGTAATCCTCTACCTGCAGTTTGAAGTACTATAGCCCATTCCACTCCCTTGGGTCTCTGCCACCTCATCTGTAATCCCCTTGGAAGCAGGGGTCTGTACAAACCCAAAGTGTCTGTATTTGGAATAAAAATTGAGCCTACAGGATGGAACGGAGATGTAATAAATTAACTTAGGATATCTGTGTCATTATTTATTAGATTTATAATATTGATACAGATATTGTAAATTAATTAATTACATCTCAGTTCTGCCTTGCAGTTAGCTTGCAGTGTAGCTGAAATGGTTCTGCACACGAGAGAGCCCTTTACAGGGAGGCATTTTTCACTTGACCTCAGGTGTCCCTCCGCACCCAGACCACGGGTGTCACAATCGGGTAAAAGACCCCATGTCCTCCTTCCTCTGTTGGACATGTCAAAAAAAATGTATGGCTGCTTTCTGGGGTACTGTGCTATAGGAGCTGCTTCCACATGGGGATATTTCCCTGTGCGGATGTCTGGATGCCCCTGCATTTTTTTTAATCTTCCACACGCTGTCATGTTCTTTCCAAGCACAGCTTTTGAGGCTCCCGGGCTTTCTCATTTGAACTGGATCAAAGAAGGTTTTCCTTTGATCCAGCTCTCAGGAAGAAGCTCTGGGTAGCTGTAGGCGAGACATTCATGTGGAAGCTTCACCCACAACCAGTCTGGGGAGTGGTTGTAAAGCTACACTGTCTGTTCAGAATGGCTGAGCTAAGTTCTGTGTTCCCCCACCATCCCTTTGACTGGCCTTTTTTATTTTACAGTTGAGTCATGGTGTCCCTTTAACTCCAGCTCAGCCATGAAGGGGGAAAGCGGTGGGGGGTTGCCTGGATGCCAGGGGTAGTTGGGGCTTGGCATGATTGTCAGTGTGTGAGCACTTCTGTACCGACATGACACTGAGGCAGGAATGGGGTGTGCATATGCGTCCCCACCCACCTCCACACAGTTTGCTGCTACTTCTAAAACAGGGGTGTCTTTTCCTGCACCTAAGTGTAAAGAATTGTAATGACCTGCTCTTGGGCCTGTCTGTGCCTTCCCCGTTTCCAAACAGATGTCTCTACAATGGGCTGATCCTGAATCTTCTTTTATGACATGTGAAAGCATACTATTTCTCTTCGTTTTGTGTTTCAGACAGTGGCTTCAGGATGCACTGAGGGAGAATGAACCAGGGTCCAGCTTCATCTTTCTAGTTGGAACAAAAAAAGATCTAGTGGTAAGTAGCTCATTAAACCAATGGCGCTGCTTGAAAAAGTAGTTTCTCTACTTATGCCTTTACAGCTCCTAAATACAATTCCCTCATCGCTTCTGCGTGTCACCTGCTGCCTGTCATGTTGTAAGGTACTCTTCTTCCAAGGAGCTCAGGGTAACACGTATCATTCTCCCCTCCCTCGTTCATCTTCACTACAGCCCTGGGATGTATGTTAGGCCAAAAGAGGTCCAAGGTGAGTGTCATGTCTATAGAAATTTCAGCCCAGGTTTCCTTAGTCCTAATCTCATTGCTGTCTCGCACTGGTTCTGAGATGGCTGGTAGATAGTTGGTCCTGCTGCATGATAGGGATTAGAAAAGGTTCATCATAATTCCTCCATTACTAGGATGTTTACAAGGAGTCAACTGGAGTTAAAGGTGAAAACTGTTCTGGGAGGTGTGCTCACCGTTCAGACTGAGAGGACTGTGTACCTAATCGTGCTTCAAAGCCTTGGTCTGATACAAAAGCCTTCAGGTACCCAGAGCCACTCACACGGGAAGCAAAATACTCCAATCATTGGCAAAGGGTGCTGCAGTTTTTGTTTTGCTCCAAGTCCTTTTGCCAGCCAAGGCCAATAGCAAGGCTGAATACCTACCGGCAAATATCCCAGTAAGAAGAGGGAAGACCTCTCCTGAATCCTTCTTTTCACATCCTAAGTCCATACTTTCTATGGGAGTCCTTGGTTTAGGGGTGCTGAATGATTCACAGCAGTCTCAGGACAGGAACTTCAGAGTAGCCTTTCCTCTCTTCCTGGTATACCTGGCCATATGTCAGGAGGAGGAAAATGGCTATTACGAAGTTACTGTCCTTGATTTTAATTAATTATTTATTTCAGTACAAGACCAGCTCCGGAAAGTCAGCAGTAATAGTAGAAAACAAAAAGATAAAAATAAGGAGGACACATGCAGTGCAACAAGCACAAAACAGTCAGTGCAGATTGTGTGTGTGGGGGGGGGGACAGAGAAAATGATGCCCTCCTCAGACAGAGAGGTAAAATTACTGATTCTCAGTCAGCTTCTTGCATATCCCACACGCCCAAAGGCAAAATTTGGCAACTCTATTACTTATGTCCTCGGAAGAGTCTGCAAGAAGGAGAGAGACATCAAGTTGTTCAGATCTTCCTGGTGAAGTTGACGGAGTAGGAGCAATATAGAATGAGTAGTGCAGCAGAACATGTTCAATAGACTTTACTTTCCCAATATGGCATGGATAGAGCTGTTGAGGCAGTGGGACATGATGGTATCTGCTGTCCCGGAGGGCAGAAGGTAGGGCATTAAAGCGTACCAGGGTAAAGATTCTCTGATATTTGGAGATCTCAAAGGAGCTAAGATAATCTGCTGGTTGAAAGCATTTGGCATACTGAAGAATAATTTAATATTTCTGTATCTGTGCCCTATCTGATTGTAGGGCATGATCCCAGAATTACCATTTAATTATTTCTTTTGCTTTTTGGTACCCAAGATGCAGTAAAACTTGGGGGGGGGAGGCTGTGCTTCTGGAATTTCCTCTCAATCTGCTCTTTGCTAGATTGAAGGGTGGCTATCAGCAAGGATCAAGGGTAGTAGACCCACTGGATTGAAAATGAGTTTTAACCAGTAGGTAGATGCGAGTCTCCAAGGGGATCAGTCCCGCCTCTAGTCTAAGAAGGGCATTCAGAATACATCACGGGACTCCAAGGATCGTTCATAGGAACTTGGATTGTAGCCCTTCTAGCGAGCGCTTTCCTTTGTAAATACAGAGCTGGGAACTGTATAAGAGCTGGGTGACAACCTTTCCTTGGAAGACCTTGATTGCTGCAGGGATAAAGGAGGCTCCTTTTGTGAAGTAGATTCTTAGAATGACAGAGGATGCTCTGTGGACAATCTCTGCAGCATGCAATGCCTGAGCTCTCCAGTGTCCAGATGACTGGAAGACTATACCAAGATATTTAAAGATTTGTTTCCCCAACGTTGTGGCCCTTTGTTTGTCATCTATGGATTTGATATTTTTGGCAAAGATGAGGGCTTTTGTTTTTTGGTAATCTATCACAAGCTGCACCTTTTTTCAGTACAAGGTGAAGGCATGGAGTGCTCTCCTAATGCCCACTTGTGAATAAGATAGGATGAAAGTATTGTCTGCATACAGTAAGGCAGGAATCATTTTATCAGCAAACTTTGGAGAATGGAAGCTTGGATTTCTTAGGTGTTGCACCAAGGAGTTGATATAATAGTTAAAAAGTAGAGGAGCCAGGATACAGCCCTGTTTAACTCCTTTGTCAAGTGGGATCTTATTGGAGAGATGACCTTGAGGACTGCATCTTACTTTTAGGAACTTTCCTTCATGCAGCAAGCAAATAAGTACATAGAGTCCGTAGGCTATTAAAGAGTTCTCAAGCTTTGCCTTTTTACTGTCCTTAATGAGAAATCTCCTTGAGGCACTGCCCCATTGTATGCTAGGATGCCTACAATGACCTTGCTCAGTAGAACTTCTGAAGCCCTACCTCAGATAAAAAGCTTGTATAGGAGAGAAAACACACAAGCAATATAATTTGAAGAGTAAGCAATTCCTGGTGTCTTGTTTTATTTTCAGTCCACTGCTGCATGTGAGCTGACAGAACTGGATGCCATTCGCTATGCCAATGAGATGCAGGCTGAGTACTGGTCAGTTTCAGCCAAAACAGGTTAGTTGAACTCTTTGAAGTATGTCAGAGTGTGGGGCAAAATGCAAGGAATGAGTATGTTAGCCATCATCTCCAGGAGTTAACATGTCATATTGCCCACGAGATTGTCTTTATATGTGTTAGGAAAGGCAGTTTCCTTTTGTAGTTGTACTCAGCATTTGATCATTTTCAACTATGTACATACTTTGGTGTTCTAGCTGGTCTTACTCCGAGGTGTGCCAGAAGGTACTACCTCAGCAAATTTGAAACCTTATATTTTTTAGGAAAGATGTTGAAAGTACATGCTCTCACTTTTTAGAAGGAAAGGTATTGGCCAAATTTGACAGGTTCTCCATAAGCAGCACATGTGTGACCTTGTATATCACTCAAGTGAGTCGTCACTCAAATACCTCTCTCTTTCTCTCTGTCTCTCTCCCCCCTCCCCACCTTTTCTTCAGGGGAAAATGTCAGGGAGTTTTTTTCCCGAGTTGCTGCCTTGGCCTTCGAAAAGTCCATGCTGATGGAACTGGAGAAGAGCAGCAGCCGCATGGCACAGATTGGTGCAGGAAACCTTATCAGTATGTTTAGTAGTCATCAGCTTAAAAAAAACCTTTGATCATGTTTGATTCCAGTCCAGCAGTACCTAATCGACCAACAAGAGCTTCACAGTATAAGCTTTTGGGAGTCAAAGTTCCCATTGGACTCTCCAAACCTTGTATCCTGAAACTCTTCTTGGTCTCTAAGATGCTACTGGACTCAAATCTAGCTGTTTTACTGCAGACCAACACGGCTACCCTTCGAAATTGTTATCATGTTAAGAGTGGTGGATATGAAAACCAAATTCCATTTGTCATGGAGACTTAATGCTGAAAGCACAGCGGCTGTCTGTTTAACATTTTCTCTGCAAGGCTGTGCAAGAATTTCTGGAAAACTGTAAATGAGACATTGATAGCTGTTAGATTCCTGGAAAGTGATGCTCAGAAGGGATTAATCTGATCATTTTTCTGTTTCCTCATTACAGATATAGAAGGAACTTCACTGGAGGCTTCAGAAACCAACCATCAAGCCAACATAGGCTGCTGCTAATGGCCGGGCTTTGGTGCAGGCTTCTCATACCAGCAGCACTTCAGGAAGCTGAGTCTCGGAACAAAGAAGCAGTGCAAACCTGCCCTTTGCTATGTGTTGTGTTGCCCTTCAGTGATGCAGCCTTCTGTGTTCATGTGGCGGGAACCTATCCGCCTTTTCAGAAGAGGATGTTAGCAACACAACCTGCCTGTTTTTAGGAGAATTGTCACCTGCTGAACTTGTACAACCTGTTTCCTTCTCCAGGAGAGGAGATGGTAGGCTTGACTATGGGAAGAGTTCTGGAACAAGCTATTGTGTCTTTTGGTAAACTGAGTTAAATTGATGGGCACTCTCTTACTATGACAGCTTCAAATCCTGGTTAAGCTGAAACCCTGGTTTAGCGTTAATCCTGGCTCGTTGGCAGTATCATTGTAGCCCTTAGGCATAGCTGAGATCAGCAGAAGGAATCTGCACTTGAGAGGGAACAGAGCATGCAATCCCATGGTCTATTCCCTAATCCTGGTTAAGAGCCAGACCACATTGATGTCTGCACAGGCCTGTGGAGAAATGTTGTCTGTATTGTTTGGAAAGGCTTTAGAGAATAATCCTGCTACACACACTCTTTTAAGTCTTAAGAACTCTTGTATAAAGCACTGGAATTATTTCTGATGTAGTGCAATCTATATGGCGTCCAGATGCCATACTCTGAACTAAGTATACTTCTGATTTCCTTTTTAAGATTTGTTTTAGGAGCCAGAATTTTTATAGACTGCCATGCCCCCTGACGTGAAAGGGGAGAGAAGAGACTGTGTGCAGCGTAGAATGGCTTGGCTGTTGTATTCTTGCCCAGAAGCCTGTGTCTTGGCTGATTCTGGTGATCCTCTGGTTCAGCTGTGTGAATGAACTCAGCTGGCTGAACTGTTAACAAGGCAGGAATGCTTGTCATACAGCACTGGAAACAAGTAAATTACTTGTAAGCCCATAACGCCTTGTATTGCCAGAACATGCTGATGCAAGTCATGTGACATGTCTTGTCAGTAGTCTGAAATGGTGCAGGGGGCGATCCCAATTATGCCATTTTCCTGCCTGCTCACTTAGAGAAAACTTTTACTCCCCAGGTAAACAGCTGATTTGGCATTTACAAAGCCTGCTATAATAGAATAAACAATTGGAAATAGCTTTGTTCCAGAGAATCCTAAATCCAGATCTATACTGTTTGTATATATGTGGATTTTAAAATGATTGAGTAGACGTTTCAACTCCTAGGTAAAGCCCTGGTACATACATGCAGCTAAATGAGATGGTAGAATTTTGAGGTGACAAAAAGCAATGTACCATTTCAGACTCAGGTGGGAATGAATTTTAATGCTCCCCTATGTAAAACCATATAAAAATAGCTTATCAAGAAGAAAGTTTCTGACACTGCCTTCTACAGGGTGTGATAGTTTTGCATTTATAGGGAATTATTATTGATCAGGAACTTTAAGAAGTGTCATCTATTGCTTGTAGTCTGAATTGAGACAGTCCATGTACTACTTTGGCACTCTGCAACTTCATTACCAACTCAGTGTGTGGCATGTCAAGGCCAGGCCTGTGCCTGTTCATCAAAGGGAAACAAAAGAATGTCCTTTTTTGACCCTGCCAAACCTGCACAAACAACAGAGGACAAAACTTACTAACTGAACCTAATTTATTAGCTTGATGGAATCTAACCAGAGCTGAGTTTGTGTAAAAAAAAAAAAAGGCTAGAGGGGAAAAAAGAAGATGAGGAAAACCTTCAGAATTCAAAACTGGTCCAAGAAGGTAAACCATTTGGTAAGGAATTTCCCGTTTGGGGAAGAGGCAGAGAATGGGAGCAAGAGATGAGCCAGCCTTGCCTTTGTCTCTGATTTAAGTCACGGATGTCTGAGGCCAAATTGTTCCTCTAAAAATTGCTAAGCTTTTCTTTCTTTGTCTAATGATGCCACCGTTCATGTTCCTTGGGTTGGCAAGGACAGTCGTCATTCTCTTTGGAAGGAGAAGGGAACGTGTGGGTTGAATGGAGGCACAGTTTTTTATCGACACTGCTAGCATTTTTAATGCTGTTGTCATCTGACATTCATGTAGCTCCTCTCATGTCTGTTTCTACAGTGGATGATGCTTTGAATCATGTTTCTCATTTCTGAAGACAGCACAGCACAGCTGAGTGGGCAAGCAGAAGGGATGGCTCACCCCAGCAGGGCAGGCATGAGTAACACGGCACCGATCTTGGGGTTAGTTGAGAGGAGCCAATAAGCTGGCTCACAGTTCCTGGTTAACTTTTTTTATTATTATTTCTAGCCCTTTTTATGGCTTCAGGGTACATTCCAAATAAAATACACATGTCCCAGTAAAACCAAGAACCTCCCCCCCAGATATATTCGATGCAGTTCATACAAACTGTAGTCTGAAATCTCACATCCTGAAACTGCTACGATGTTTAGGCCTGTTTGGATTTGTCCAGCTAAGATGGAAGATGGTGGAAGAAAGAGAGAGGTTTATAAAATGATGTACAGAGTAAAAATTGACTTGAGAAGAAATCTGCTTTTCTGCTTTTCATAGGGTTTCCATAAGTCAGAAGCGACTTGACAGCACTGACACAAACATTTAGGATAAGAACAGAAGAAGAGCCTGCTGGATCAGACCAGCAGCCCATCTAGTCCAGTATCCTGTTTCACGCAGCAGCCAGCCAGTTGCCCCGGAGGGTAAACAGGGCATAGAGGCTTTCCCCTGCTGCTGCCTCCCAGCACTGGTTTGCTGCTTCTGGATATGGAGACTCCCTTCAGTCCCCATGGCCAGTAGACATTGATGGACCTCTCCTCCTTGAATCTGTCTCCATGCTCATGGCTATCACTGGCAGTGAATGCCACAGTTTAATTACTCATTGAGTAATAAAGTATTTTGGTTCATCTGTTCTGAACATATTTCCAAACAATTTCATTGGATGCCCCCAAATTCTAGCATTATGGGAGAGAGAGAAAAAGCTGTAAAATACCTATGAAAAAGGTCCAGGAAAGAAAAAAAACACCAATAACTTCCCCACAACACAATGTATGGAATTTATTACTATAAAAGTCACAGTGACCAATAGTTTGAATGGCTTTGAAAACCAGACAAATTCATACAGGAGGGGAGGCTTGTCAGTGGCTGGTGGTCATGGTAACTCAGAATGGAACTACATTGTACGCAGGCAGTGAATCTTTGAGGTTCAGATGAGAACAATCAGCAGAGGAAAGACATGACTATGCCCTGCTTGCTAGCTTCATTGGGCATCAGAGGCAGATTTTAATGGGGTAGTCTGGCAGCAAAAGCAAAAAAGAGACTTGGACATGTTAAAGACTGATGGGTGTCATGAAGCAGAAGCTTTGGTGGGTGTTGCTAGTTTCTCTCAATGGAGTCCTGGTGCAATGGGCTTTAGCCTATGAAAGCAACTGTTTTAGAGTATCTGTTGGAAGCAGAGTTCTGTATCAGGTGGACCTTTTCATCTCTCCTAACAAATGCCATTCTGCAGAGCATCATGTTGGGCCTCTTTAATAACATGCAGTTAAGGACTCTTGTTAAGGGCTCTTCCATCATCCCTTGTCTGCATAATGGAGGAAAACAGTGGTCTGTTTTCAGGCAACAGAAATGATTCAGTAGCTGATTTGATGCCATCACTGTTTCATTTCATTTGGTGCTGCAACCCATGCCCAGGGTCACCGTGGGAAGATAAAAATAGTTTTTGTACCAAGTCTTGCCCCATTTGCTCTTCTTAAAGCACATTTGTTTTCTTATTAGCAGTAATAGCCTTTTAAAAATTGATTTGTACAGGGGGAAAAAACACCCAACTGTAACCCAACTCAGATCATATTATGCCAGCCAAGAAATTGCTCAAACTGGATGATGCAAAGTTTGGCTGAATGATAAGACATTCACACCCATTTGTTCGTAATTTCTTGGGCAGATGCTCATGTCTTGGCTTAGCTTTTATTTTATGTGTGTTATTAAGGAAAGACATGAGAGAGAGAGCACACACTCCTGTTTGTTTGTCGTATAGCAGCCTGCCCTTCTTCTGCGAAGGGAGAAGGACAGCACTGGTGGCAATATGGACTTGGAAAAATGCTTCACATTGTGTGAGGCCAGCTGGCAAATCCTCCTCCTTGTCCTGTCCATGGGCCACACAATTCCTTCACTGTTTCCCTTAAGGAATGATTTAGGGAGGCATGCGGAGGGACAAGATTCATAGCTGTGGTGTGAGGGAGGAAGCCAAAGAAGTTTCTCCCACTATGAACGTTAACTAGTTTAAGATACGTACTGATTGTCTGCTGCGTGCATATATACAAGACTGGGTGATGCAGAGGAGGAGACCACCCCACCCCGTTTCTGCCTTTCAGTTCTGTTCCCCCATATTTGTTTGCTCTTTGCTTTCTACCCCCTTGGCTACCTGTCCCATCTTTTTTACCTGTCTGCTGCTTCTCCGGCCTGGTTGTCCTCTTCCCATCTGCTTCCCTCCCTTCCTGTGTTGGGTTTGATTCTGCCCCCTTTCTGTCTCCCATTTTACCCTACCCTGGCCATCCTCCATACCCTGTTACCTTCACCAGTGCTTTTATTCTCCTCCACCATGCTTCTGGCTTTGCTCCCCCCCCCCTTCGTACACTGACTTTCTATCTTCTCTTCTATCATGCTGGTTCTCTTCCCTCCTATCTCCTAAAATGTTTTCTTGCTCCTCCTGTCTTCATCTCACTCCTGCTTCCTCATCCCTATATTTTGTATCATCCTGGTTGCTGAGTGCTCTTCTGAGTTGCTTTGGGAACCCAAAATACCACCTGATTGGATTGCCCTGTGATGTTGCTGTTGCCATGGGTGATTATACCCACCCCCCTCTTTGAGAAAAAAGATTTCCCAGCAAACCTGAGAGTTCCTTCTGTGTTGTAGAAATATCCATCTTAGCCCTCCATGAGCCCCTTTAAGGATTTTTGGCATGAGGACCATTTGACATCTTTTCTGAATCTAGACCCAGAGAATGGGTCAAAAAAACCATGCAATGGGGCCATGGATAAACAGAAGGGATATTTGCAGAAGACTCTGGAAAGGATGGGTTTAAAAAAATATGCGAGAAGCAATGTGTGTACCTGTAATGGGCAGTCAATTCAGATGACTGAGTCAAATCATAGGACTTCTATTGTTTTATGTTCATCTGTCTTTGTTAAGCTTCCATTTAGTCTTCTGTAACCACTAGTGGAATAGCATCTACATTTTAATTGTCATATTTAAATATCAGGTTTCCCCCCCCACTCTTGGATGGGATCATTAAAAGGGAATAGACCTATTTAAGTGTATAATTTTATTCATGGGCTGTCACATGTGTGCATGTGTATTATATATAAAAGGTTCTTTCTGCAGCTCAGGTCTGCCTGGAAACCTCCTGGTGATGAGCCTGATATGTTGAGGGAGGGTGTAGTTATTCAACAGTGTAAGAAGGGCATTGTGCCATTTGTTCAGAAACACACTCCTCATTAGTAGTTTGCGTATTCAAGGGCTGCACCCTAGCATGGAAACTAGATCTTGGGGAGCTGACTAATCTCTGGGGAAACAGCCTACCCAGCCTAGGGTGGGTGGCAGTGGGCATTAGTCAAAGATGACTGTAGTGGATGATGGCAGAATTTCAGGAGCTCTGACATTTCCTAATACGTAATCATCTGTTTTAGTAACTGATATAAACAACTGAAGAGCAAATAAGCCACTTGAGAGCGTAGTTCCTCCAAAATGCTCTTGAACAACTGAAAGTTTAAAGACTCTAAATGAACATTGTCCGTACTTAGACTCTAAATAACTTTTGTAGAGAGCACTGGATGTTAAAGCCCTTTTTTTCAGAACCATGTGAGTAGTGGTGGAGGGTCCACACCAACTTATATCACACTTTTCCTACCTGGGTGTAAGAAAGACTGTACAAAACAGGTAGACCATGACTGAAAGTTGTACTAGTGTCCATTTTAGCACAATTTACCACTTTTATTATAATTGATTTACAAGCTTGCTTTTTGCACGCAGAGGTGCAGCACCCAACAACAAAGGAGACTGCTGGTATAACTGTCACGCATGATGTTCTGAAAATGTGATTCTTCTTTCACTGAGAGGTTTGCCAATGCATCTTTTGCAATCCTGAGTAATTTTTAAGACATATCTAAACAATAAAGATGCTTTCTCTTAAGAATAAAGATGTATTTGAGCATCCTGTCCTCTCCTGTGGAGTCTGGAATGCCCCTTGGTTTACTGAGAAGCTCGGTGTGATTAAATAGGCGGCTGATTGGAGGAAAACTTGAAGGGAATGTGACTTAACACAGGTGAGAGCACATTGTTGTGCCTATTCTATGGTGGCTAAGTGAGCATACTTCTCTGTCACCATTGCATCTTCATGATGAAGGGGCTCTTATTTGAGGTCCTGGAGGACATAGACTCAGAACACATATAGGCCTGCTGTGACATCTTTTGCAATGCATTTTCCAGATAAAATTGCTCACTTTTGCATAGAGTCCACAGGTGGTTCAATTAAACCTCAGGATACCACTGGAGCGCAGGGGGTTTTTTTTGCCATCAAGTCACAGTGACCCTGTGGGGTTTCCAAGGCAAGAGACATTCAGAGGTGGTTTACCATTGCCTGCCTCCATGTCACAACTCTGATATTCGTTAGTGACCTCCCAGCCAAATATTAACCAGGACCAACCCTGCTTAGCTTCTGAGATCTGACAATATGAGACTAGCCTGGGCTATCCAGGTCAGGGGAGCACAGTCTGGTTCTAGTTATATGGCTAACTTTCAGTTGGTGACACTACTAGAAAGAAAGTGTGTGGCCCATCCTGTCTTGGCTTGACTCTGACTCCTAATGGCTAATAGTATCATGCTATGCTGGGTTGGTTGACTTGGTCCAGGGCATAATAAATGTCTGTGTTGGAAGGTACAGTTCTCACTACTTTGAAAGAAGTGGATGTGAAACCTCTCCTGAATAAGGCCTCCCTAGACCCTAATGACCTAAATAACTACTGCTAAAATTCCATTTTTGGGTAGGGTGCTCAAGTAGGTGCTGGGGATACAACTTCAACTGGTCTTGGATTTAGATAGGTTACCTAGGTCCACTTCAGTCCAGATTTAAGCCTGCATGTGGGATGGAGAAAGCTGTGGTCATGCTGAGTAATGACCTTCACCAGGAAAGTGGCAAGGAAGTGCATCCTTGTTGAGTCTCCTATACTTCTTAGAAACTTTCAGTACTATTGATCATGCTGTCCTTCTGGAGAGGCTGGCTGCATTGTGATTGGGGCCCATCATGCTTTGGTGGTTCTACTTTTCTTGATTGGCTGATGCCAGAAGCTGGTGCTGGGAGACTGCTGCTCGTTCTGTGCCATTTATACTATGGGGTCTTGCAAGATTTTATCTTGTCTCCCATGCAGTTTAACATCTACATGACCAGTGAAACCTACTCTGATCACATCTAGGTCAGATTACTATAATGTGCTGTACGTGGGCTGCCCTTGAAAATGGTCTGAAAACTTCTATTGGTCCAAAACGCAGAAGCCGGGTATATGGAAACACTACTTGTCATTAAGGAGCATTCCCCTTAGATCAGGGGTCCTCAACCTTTTTAAACAGGGGGCCAGTTCACTGTCCCTCAGACCGTTGGAGGGCCGGACTATAGTAAAAACAAAAACTATGAACAAATTCCTATGCACACTGCATATATCTTATTTTGAAGTGAAGAAACAAAACGGGAACAAATACAATATTTAAAATGAAGTAAAGTTAAATCAACAAACTTACCAGTATTTCTCTTTCTCTTTTTCTCACCGCCTGAAGCTAGATTGCGGCCAGACAACAATTCCCATGATCCAGCGCTTTAACCTGCCAGCCAAATGGCGGCGGCCGCCGCCCCCTTTCCCTCTTCCACCAATGACCTTCTTTCTCATGTAAAAAAAAAATGACAGACAAGCAGCGGCGGCATAAACACCCGGCGGGCCGTATAAATGTCCTCGGCGGGCCGCATGTGGCCCGCGGGCCGTAGTTTGAGGACCCCTGCCTTAGATGTTTGAAACACACAACTGTAAGTTGCTTAGACTTTTTAAATAAATGCTAATCTAACATCTACAAACCTTTTGCAGTTCCAGTCTTGGGAGCAACCTTATGAAGGCTTGGTGTTTCCTCCCTAGTAGTTACAGCTACAAACAATAATTAATAATTTGGCTTTAATTGGTTAGGTGGTTGCCTAATATGCTGGGGAGGTGGTAAAATAGCAATTGCCACTCAGCTGATGGCTCTCCTTTTCTTTTACTGTCAATGACTGCCTTTTGAAGAATCCTTCACCTTTTCCTTTCAGGACGTTGTCTCGCAGCATGGCATAAATTTGAACTCTGAATTAATTGGAATGTTTCACTTGGTCAGAATGCCATT
This sequence comes from Gekko gecko, assembly GCA_029375565.1. Taxonomy (NCBI): domain Eukaryota; kingdom Metazoa; phylum Chordata; class Lepidosauria; order Squamata; family Gekkonidae; genus Gekko; species Gekko gecko. The sequence continues at coordinate 48,401,358 of JAPDNY010000012.1, read as the reverse complement.
TAGCTAGCCAAGGAGTAGTAGTTTTGTAGTTATCTATATGCAGGGCTATTTGTGGGCAGGAACGCACAGGAACGGAGTTCCGGCTGGCTTCAGAGTTGGCCATGCCCACTACAGCCAAAACCTCTGCATGCATGATTACAGAGGAAAGGCCTGGAGAGTGACCCCCCACTGCAACTCTGAGGTGGGCGGGCTAGGGGGCCCCCTGGAAGGACTGGGGAGGCATTTAAATGCCTCCCCGTGCCTTCCTCAGCCTGTCCAAGGGCCAACTTGCCTGAGCAAGCCAAGGGAAGTCATGGGGTGTGGCCTAATATGCTAATGCGCTGCACTATCAGGGGTGTGGCCTAATATGCTAATACATTTCTGCTGTTGGGTGTGGCCTGTTACACTAATAAGTTCCTGCTGGGCTTTTTCTACAAAAAAGGCCCTGTCTATATGACTTGTTTCCATTATTGCAACAGAAGGTACTCCTTTTGCTTTCCATTTTAGCATGTCTCTAATAAATTCTGCTAACTTTTCTAAGACTAAAGTGTGGAGCAGCATTACTTGTGAGCCCTTTTTATCTCCCTCAGAAACAAACCCAAAACTGGAGAGAGAAACCTCGGGGAGAGGAGAGAACCTTAGTAATTAAGGCAAACTGCCGCTTGCCAGTTTTTTGGAATCTGGAGTGGTTGTAGTTTCAGCGCACAGACCTGAGTCGTGGGGCAGTGGTTTCATATACTGGCTACTGTCAGGGATTGGTTACAGGGACATTACCACCCCTGCACTGAACGATTTGCAAATCTGTATCTAGGTATAATTCAATGTGCTGATTCTTACCTTTAAGCAGGGCTATTTTGGGGCAGGAACCCACAGGAAGGAGTTCTGGCTGGCTCCCGAGTTGGCCACGCCCAGCAGGAACTCATTAGCATAATAGGCCACACCCAATAGCAGAAACTCATTAGGATTGGCTACATAAGGGGTGTGTGGCCTAACATGCAAAGGAGTTCCTGCTACCAAAAAAATCCTGGGTTTTGACAACAAACAAGGTAAATAGAATAAGAAGCAAAGGTGGGTGTGGCTGGATGACCACACTTCTGGTAACATGGGGGTGTGGCCTAATATGCTAATGAGTTCCTGCTGGGCTTTATCTACAAAAAGAGCCCTGCCTTTAAGACCCTAAATAGCCTGAGACCAGTTTACTTAAGGACCACCAGTTAATATCCACTTCCCATACCCTAATCTCCATGCCCCCACCTTCAGAGGGGAGGTGGCAACTAGTGAGAGGGCATTTTCAGCTGTGCATCTCATCTCTGGAATGCACTCCCCCTTGAAGCTCACCTGGTGTCCACTAGATTGTCTTTCAGGGACTAGGCCAAAAACTTTATTTTTTACCCAGACTTTTCACTGTTGGGTTTCGTCTTTTTAGCTGTTTTATGGTCTTCTTCTGGTCTGAGGTCCATTTATGCTGTTTTTATGTCTCTGGCTTGTTTTAATAATAACTGCCTAATAATAGGCGTAGCCCCTAATAAAAGGTATTACACAGATTTTTAGTATGGCTTGTTTAATAGTTCTTTTATTTAAATATTGGTGCTGTAGCATGGTTTAATTGTGCTTTTACTAGTAATTCACCTCGAGCAGGACACTGAAGAGGTGGCATAAAAAAGTCCTAAATACATTTCAGCAGGCACACAAATCCTTTTTTAGGAATACCATAGCAACCTTAGAATTTAGGGAAATAAGTGGCTTTTGTCCACAAGAGGGCATAGCAGAGAGACTGGCTACCTCAGCATTGCCTTGTTGCTGGCTCCCATATTAAACACAAGAGGGCTGGAAAAGGAGCTTGGAAGTTGTAGGGTGCCATGAGTGAAGGCTGAAAAGGTATATGTGCTGTTTTTCAGCTCCCCTTCCACTGTGAGCATGCATGTGCGAGAAACAGGCAGTCTGCAGAGCACTTATACTGAGTTTCTTATTTAACTGAAGGCAATATAGGAAAGCTGATCAACAGTTCCATCCCACTACGTTGCACATTGCAGTGTACACTGGGTTTCCGTGTATGAGGGTTGTTGTTGTTTAGGGACCTGAAATCCATTTTTTGTCTTGCATTGTAGCATCCTAAGTCAATTCTCTCTTGTTTGATTAGCTGATTCAGGGCCTCCAGGGCAATGGGAAGCCGTGCTCCATTATAAACCCTTTGAAGAAAGACTAGAAGTATATTTGCAAAGAGCCCACTGTTTTCCATTTAAATTCTAATGCAAAAGCACCGTAACACCCGTAAGTCACACCAACAACCAGGGGTCTTTTGGGGCCGGAGTGCACTAGAGCACTGCTCTGGCAGCTCAGGAGCTACCACAAATGGTGCTGGTGGCAAGCCCTGCCCCCAGCTGGCATCCCCGGCCTGCGCCGAAGCACTGCGGCCTGGGGGATGCCCGAAGAGGCCCCCCACCGGCGTCCCTGGGCCCATGCAGAAGCGCTGCGGCTCGGGGACACCTGAAGAGGCCCCCCCCCCAGTGTCCCTGGGCCCGCACAGTAGCACTGTGGCCCAGGGGATGCCCAAAGACCCCCCTGCCAGCATCCCCGGGCCCGCGCAGAAGTGCTGCAGCCCGGGGGACGCCCGAAGAGCTGCCCCTGCCAGCGGAAGCTTGATCGCAGTAAGTGTTGGGGGGGCGGGGGCTTGATGGGGGGGCGGGAGAGCCCCTCCACCTCTTTGCCATCTTTCTTTTCCTCCTTTCCTGCTTCTTTCTTTCTCTTTTCCTCCTTTCCTTCTCTCCTTTTCCTCTTTCCCTCCTACTTCCCTTTCTTTTCTTCCTTCTTTCTTTCCCTCTTTCCTCCTGCATCCCGACTCTAGTGAGAAGGGGTTTAAACTTTAAACCCCTTCCCTCTTCACTCCCCCCCACACACCTTGGCAGGCTAGCTGGAAAGGGAAGGGGAGGCTTTTGAAGATGCCTCCCCCCCCCCTTTTGCTTCCCCTTCTGACATCACTTCCAGTGATGTCAGGGGGTGTGGCATATGCTAACAAGCTAATATGCTAATAACCTAATAGCTTATTAGCATATGATATGCTAATAAGCTCCTGCAGCTCTTTTTCTAGGAAATGACCCCTGCCAACAACAAAGCAAAAGAGGATCCAGTCTCCCTTTGCTTTTTAAACAAGCTCTCTGAAACCCGATGCTTCATTCTTTAAGGTCTTCCCCTGACAGGAATACTTCTCATTAAGCAGAGGAGTAAATAATAGATGCTTTTGAATTATGGTGCTGGAGAAGACTCTTGAGAGTCCCTTGGACTGCAAGGAGATCAAATCAGTCAGTCCTAAAGGAAATCAACCCTGACTGTTCCCTGGAAGGCCAGATACTGAAGCTGAAGCTCAAATACTTTGGCCACCAAATAAGAAGGGAGCACTCACTGGAGAAGACCCTGATGCTGGGAAAGATTGAAGGTCAAAGAAGAAGGGGACAGCAAAGGATGAGATGGTTAGACAGTGTTATCGATGCAACAAACATGAAATTAAGCAAACTCTGGGGGACAGTGGAAGACCGGAGGGCCTGGTGTGATGTGGTCCATGGGGTTCTGAAGAGTCGGACTCAATTGTGCGACTAAACAACAGCAAAAATAAAAATTTGCATTCAATAAATCAATTTGCCAAAAGGATGCAGCTTTAATAATACATATCAATAAACTAGAAACATAAAGAGGCAAACATATTTGATGGATTACTAAAGAACTGCATTAAAAACTCAAGAGGGAAAATTCATTCTAATGCTTTGGACTTTTGACAATTTTTAGCCTTGGATCTCAAAATATGTTGTAAATATTAATGAATTACTTGGCAGCCTCTTGAGTCTAGCATCAATGTTAATGAATGACTCACTGAATGCAACTCATGTAAGTTTTACACACATTTATTTTGCATGCCTCTGGGTCACTGAAAGAAGAGAGGCAAGCCACATCGTTGTTGCACTGCTCCGCTGAACATGGCAGATTTGAGACACATTTAAATAATGAGCTCTGTGCAAACATGTGGGTAAAATGGAACAGGGGTGGCCAGAAGAGGTAGGTAATTTTTTTAACCAATGTGTAAACAGAGACATAGAGGGAGGGCTTATGTTGGAGATTACAAGGAGAAGCTGCAAAGTGAATGAACAATTCTCAAGTGTTCCTCTGTTCACTGACCTCTTTGGGTCTTCCTATTTATGTTATCAGACTTGGCTGCTTGCGCAAAATTCTTCCTCTTTGCGCAAAACTCACTTTCCCATGGGACCCTGCAGGTGGAACAGAAAGCATTGGGAGCTCAGAGCAGGCTGTTATATTTGCCTCTGTGTTGAGGCCAATGGGGGAGTTTCACTTACACCATTGCTTCTCCCAGTGTAGAACTGATACTACTGTAGCATCAGGAGGAACTTAGGAAAGCAACTGAGTCCTGCTCCTCCTTCAACACCACCCGATTCTAGCCCTTACACTGACAAAATGCCCCCAGTGATGTGGTGATGTGGGGCCACTGTCCGGTCTTCAAGATATGCTCCAAGGCAGTCTTAGTGATTCTGGGCAAAGCTCCAGAATGGGGCCCTAGAACTACTGACACTACAGCCCTGCCTGTTCTTCCACCAGGACAACCCTCCCAATACAGCCATGCAAGGGGGCAGGCCTCACCACATGTGAAGTGGGCAGAAACCACAGCCAGAAGCCGGTTGGCCAGTCCCTGAATGGGGCGTGCACAACCGGCAGCCGCAGCAAGCCAGCTTTTCAAGCCCCAAGACAAAGCAGATGTGAGTGGCCACGGCTGATTAGGCTGCCGGAGCCCTGGACAGGGAGGCAGGCATGAGTAGCAGTGGGAGCCTACTCTTCCTCTCCTAACTTTGCTAGGGTTGTGGGGCTGTGCGTGGTCAGGGACCACCATTGTGGGGCCCAGGGCACTTGCCCTGGTTGCCCTGGGCTAAGACTGCCCCGATTATGGTATTATGCGGCAGCATCCTACGAACATAAGAACAACGCTGCTGGATCAGATCACTGGTTCCTCTTGTCCAGCCTCCTTTCTCACACAGTGGCTAACCAGCTACTCCGGCAGGCCGGGCAAAAACAGGGCAATGGAGGCCGTAGAAAAAGCACTACTCCTGAAATATTAGGCAGAACCATTTGTTGCCCGTCCTGTGTTCCGGGCTGGTAAAACAGCAGTGAAAATGAACGCTGGATTTAGCACTCGAAGAAAAGGCCGTAAATAGAAGAAACGGCCCGGCCCAGCAAACTCCGTACGGGGCGGCAAAACTCGACCGCGGCCTTCCTCCTCCAAGGCCGACTCCAAACTCTAGAGACTGAGGACCCTGCTTAACGTCGCGTGGCGCCAGCCCAGCCACCTGTACCTTAAGGGGAGGCCGGCTCCCGCGCGCTCTTGGGGAGGCTCCAGCCGGCCAGCTGCTCAGACCACAGCAGCCGAACCGCCACCCCGCTCTCCTCCCCCGCGCAGCTCCTCCTCCCCACTGCTGCCCCTTTAAGGGGCCCGCCCGGACTGCTGCTCCGCCCCGCCCTCTCGCTTCCCTTCCCGAGCCTGCCAGCAGGAGAGCAAGCCCAGCGAGCCAGCGATGGGGAACCGCGACCCTACGCAGCGCCAGCCACAGGGGCGCAGGACTCGTGGGAGCCTCGTCACGGGATAAGTGCCCGGGCCTCTTCATCCGTGTGTGCCGGGGGGGGGGGGGGAGCACGCGGCGGAAGCGGCCCCCGGCCCCACCTCGGTCCCGGTGCGCGCGGGGTTGGGGGGCCGCTCCCTTCCCTCTCCGCCTCGCCTTCCACGCGTGTCCCTTTGTTTCCCGTCGGCCGGTGCCGCGCAAGATGGGCAGCGGGACTGGCTGAGCCCCGGGGGCTGGCGCGCGCCTCGAAGGCGGCAAGATGGTGGAGCCGGTGGGCTTTGCCGAGGCTTGGCGCGCCCAGTTCGCGGATTCGGAGCCGCCCCAGATGGCGCTGCAGTCGGTGGGCGACATCGAGCAGGAGCTGGAGCGCTGCAAAGCGTCGATCCGGCGCCTGGAGCTGGAGGTGAACAAGGAGCGCTTCCGCATGATCTACTTGCAAACGCTGCTGGCCAAGGAGAAGAAGAGCTACGACCGGACGCGCTGGGGCTTCAAGCGCTCCTCGCACGTGCCCGAGACCGACCCCCCTGCGCCGGCCGACGGCCCGCCTCAGCCCGAGCGCGCCGGCAAAGGCGCCGGCGAGGAGAAGCTGAAGCGCGGCCTGGAGGACGCCGAGGCCCGCTGCGAGCCCGACGTGTCGCCTTCCAAGCACCGGCCCTCCTCCGGGCGCCGTCTGCCGAGCGGCGGCAGCAGTGCCGACAAGGAAGGCGCTTTCGAGCCGGTGGGCAAGGAGCGGGCCGCGGCCAGCAGCGTGGCCGCACTCCGCTCCAACTTCGAGCGGCTGAAAAGGGCGCCGTCGGACGTCCCGGAGAAGCCCTTCTACGTGAACCTGGAGTACCATCACGAGCGGGGCCTCGTGAAGGTCAACGACAAGGAAGTCTCGGATAAGATCAGCTCGCTGGGCAGCCAGGCCATGCAGCTGGAGCGCCGACGAGCCCTGCCCGCACTGCCGTCGCCCCGGGCCCGGGCTGCGGAGGGCGTCTGCGCCCTGGACGGCGAGTACGAGGACGCGGACTTGAACCCCCGCTTCCTGAAGGACAACCTGCTCAACGCCAACGGGGCCGGCCGGCCGTCTTGGCAGCCGGTGGACTTGCAGCCCTACCAGAGCATTTACGTCGGCGGGATGATGGGCGATGCCGAAGGCGGCCGAGGCCCCCTCCTGCGTAACCCCAGCGCGGCCGAGCCCGAGAAGCACCTCACCTGGCCCCGGCGCTCCTACTCCCCGCGGAGCTTCGAAGACATCGGCGGAGGCTACACGCCGGACTGCAGCTCCAACGAGAACCTCACCTCCAGCGAGGAGGACTTCTCCTCGGGCCAGTCCAGCCACGTGTCGCCCAGCCCCACCACCTACCGCCTGTACCGGGACAAAAGCAGGTCTCCCTCGCAGAACTCGCAGCAGTCCTTCGACAGCAGTAGCCCCCCACCCCCCAGTCCCAAAAGCGGCACCGGCAGCAACAGGTCATCGTGTCCGAAGCGACCATTGTGGGAGTAAGGAAAACGGGGCAGATCTGGCCCAGTGACAGTGAGCTGCTGCCGGGGAGGCCCTCTCTGGACAGTTGTTTCCATGGAGATGCTGGTGGGTACTTTCTCCCCCCCCCTTAGCGTTAAAACCCTTGGCCTAAAGGTGGGTGAGCTGCAGCAGATGTCATAGCATGGCCTGTGGTGACACCTCGGCTGTGGCTTCACATGATTTCTTAGCCGAGATTGTAGGAGAGGCAGCAGATCTTTATATCCAAAGCAGTTTGCTATAATTAAGGTCAGAAGGCCACAGGAAAGTGTGAAAGCTTTAGCTGTGTGAGGTTAGATGTTTGGGCCACATTTCCAGAAAGTGCTTTGATCTTAAAGAAGATGTCCTGCATCTGAAGGAGTCCGAAATGCTCAAGCCAGTATTTCTGTGTCCTACATTTAGTTTGGCAGCCCTTATTGCTGGATGTGGTTCCTTGTGTTGAAGGAAAATCCTCCACCGTTCTATTGTTCTGGGTCACTTCTGCTTTTATGGATGAGAGGGAGTGTTTTCTGCATTGATTTGTTGCTGATGCTGGGAGAAAGGGAGAGATAATCAGGATTCTTCTCAAACCATCTGTGGTGTCCAGTATGGCCTGGTCTCTTCTTGAGGTTAGCATGAGCCCCCCCTCCACTCCTGTGTTGGTGTTTTAAATTGTTGGAGGCAAAAGGCCTGGCTCTTGTGCTTACACTCTCAGGAGCAATTCGCTCAGTGGGCCCCTTTTCTAATTTGTGCTTTGCTTCCTACTGACTCTGATCTCTGGATTGTAGAGTTGGTGTGTATGGGGAGGGGATGCAACAATACAGTCCTTAGTTCATGGTCTGATATCTGGGCTACAGTAGCCTTTTTCCACTCTGGATATTTCTGAAAGTTGTCTCGTCCCTCCTGCTTAACTGAGGCAGGCTCCTAGGTGAGATTGTTCAGTTGTCCGAGCTCTTCGTTCTCCAGATAAAGCAGAAATGAACAAAATGGGTCAGGAAGGAGAAGACTGCAGGCAATGGAGCATTTGTGGGCTTGGCCGTGCTCAGTCAGTCCTTGGGTGTTACTCTGTGAGGAGAGGGGCTTTCTGCACATTCCTTAAGGCAAAGCCTACCCCTTGACCTTGGGGGCCTGTGTGGAATGTGTGTGATTTGCTCCTAGAAAATTGCAGTGGGATTTGAGTAAATAAAGTGCAGATGCTGGGGGGGGGGCTGTATGGATCAGGGTGACAGCACCCATGAGACTTAACTCTCCTCTTCTTCCCCTAATGACATTTTCCCACTTGAAATGGAACCTTTATCAGCTCTCCCCCTGTGTGTTAAACTCTTGAATGGAGGTGGGGAGAGACTGGCATGATATGGATGCTGGTTAAAGTCTGGTGGGGCTTGAAGCAGTTAAGGACAGGCATTTTTGATCAGGGAAATGGCATGGAGGGTGGAAATTAACTCTTGTCTCCAGGACAATGGACCATTTAATCCATAGTTTTCTCCTTTGCAGGGCATCTTCGGGGGGAGGGGGTAAATAGTTGCACAGAACTCCAGCTTCATGTGTAGTTTGCCCTTCTGAATCTGGCATCTGTCTGGACACTGTTGAAATAAAGTGATCAGCGGTGAAACCACAGATTTATTGTTTCTGCATTCCAGTTCTGAGCTGCTGTCATAGCTGTTTGAAGTTGTCCTGACAGAGTGCCAGGTGCTGTACATTGCACACTGGTGGCTCAGCTCCTGCCTGGTGAGTGGGTTTAACATCCTGTTTCTAAGCTGCAGGGGAAAGCACGAGGCCTGGTGGAGCTGAAGGAGGGAAAGATTGCCTTGGACACAGATGCGAAAGGCCTTGCAGAATAATTTATTTTTCCTGCTATTAAAATCCTGGTGTGCTTTTTTTTTTAAATTAGGAACTCAGTGCAGTTTAGGGCTCACTATTTTAAATGTGCAGTGTGCAAAACAGTGCGAATTAAAACCTTTATCAAGAAATTAACGAAGGGGACAGCATTACAGAGTATGTTGTGCATGAGAGAAAATGCCTAGGCAGTGGGATATTAGACTGTATTTTGACTGGGTCCCCCCCCCCAAAAAAAACAACAACACCCAACCACAAATGGATTTGTGTTCAGCAGTTTCATTTTTGTGTTTCTCTTATAAGCTTTTGTCTCCCTGTAGGAAACTGAAGACCCCTTTTTCTCATCAGGTCCACATTTAACTTTCCCTTTTCTCTGCCTTTGTTGGAGGGATTGAGTCGACACCTGCAAACAGCACAGAATTCCTGCAGAAGTGGGGAATCTCCCCAGGCTGAAGAGCTTCTGGGAAGGGGGGGGGCTGTCTTCATGCTCTTGAGCTGTTCAGTTCTCAAGGGCAATTTCCATTCTTGTCTGTGCATTTGCAGATCTGTTGAGGCCAACCAGCTCTGGGGTCCTGTTGACTGTATGCAAGCTCGCTTGGTGGAGTGGGGGCAGTCGTTTGGAAGTGGGATCTTTACGATCACATTAACCTCTGCCGATCCCCTCTGTTATGTGAGGGAAAGGCTGTTTGGGCCTTAAGCTGGCTTTTGTGCATACCAACCCTTATCCTCTCTCTGCCTCCCTTCCCCCAGTCAGATTAGAGAGAGTAGTATGCCTTTTTCTTTTTTTTTACTCTGGGATTTCTCAGGTCTTGCGGATCTTTTGTGAGTCCTTAAAGGAGGAGGGCTTTGAAACTGGGACTAAATGCTGATTGAAGCTGAATTGCAGCCATCTGTCTAGTGATGCTCTTTAGTGGGCTGGGGAGCCTCCCTGAGTTTCCAGTTTCTTCCTAAGGAACAAAAGGGTGTAGAAGGGAGAAAAGGTAGCCCTGGCTCCTGATGGAGGGGCAGATGCAGCTGGCAGAGTTGCTGCTGTAGGCAGGGCAGGTGCCTTAACATCCAGTTTTGAAAGCTTTTTGTCTGTCATGCTAATGAAGAGACTATGTCCTTGCCCTTTCAGAAAAAGCTTAGGGTAGAAGGAGGAGGAGGAGTTGGTTTTTACACCCTTGGTTTTCTCTACCCTATGGAGTCTCAGAACGGCTAACAATTTCCTTCCCTTCCTCTCCCCACAACAGTCACCTTGTGAGGTAGGTGGGGCTGAGAGAGTTCTGGGAGAACTGTGACTGGCCCAAGGTCACCCAACAGGCTTCATGGGGAGAAATGGGGAATCAAACCCAGTTCTCCAGATTGGAGTCTGCCACTCTTTACCACTACACCTCACTGACTGAGAGAGCTCTTTCTCCTCTCCCTTCCAGTGTTCCCTCTAAGCTGAGTTAGTGTGAGCTGGATCACAGTTTTTTAGCCTCTGGCTCACACATTTTTGTCTTCCCTCGGGAAGGATGGCTCCAGAGCAAATGAATTTATGCAGCAGCCAAACTGCTTGCTCACGACTTTGATGCCAGTAGCTCAAAAAGTGGAATTTCTGCTCACAAGACTCCACAGCTTAGAGGGAACATTGCTCCCTTCCACAGCAGCCTAAGAAGGCAGCTGCCTGTCATCCTCCAGTAGGCTAGTTTGGTGTCTGTGCCTTTGCTACCAACGATGGCCCTACTGTTCCCGCCCCCACCGCTCCAATTTATTTATTTATTTAGAACATTACTACCTCTTAAATGTCCCAATTGAGGCAGTTTACAGTATAACACCCCCCCCATGAGGCAGGTTTTATTTATTTAGGATATTTCTTTGATGCTTTTTCAGAGCTTTGCTCATGAAACCAGGACACAATATTAAAAACAAGCCATTGGACAGCAGAAAAACTATCTATAAAACAGGCAGATGGTTAAGAAGCTGGTAAGATAAACCCCCTAATTAAAAGCCTGGGTAAAAATCTGTGTTTTTTGGCCTGGTGTCTGAAAGAAAGTAAAGTAGGTGCCAGGTGAGCTTCAAGGGGGAGGACGTTCCAAAGGCAAGTTGCCACCATGGAAAATGCCCTGTCTCTAGTCACCACCCACTGTACCTCTGAAGGCAGCGGCACAGAGAGCAGGGCTTGAGAGGCAGATCTTAACCAGTGGGCTGGATACTATTGGAGTAGATGGTCCTTCTAGTGCCCTAAGTCCCCTCTTTGCTCAGAGAAAAGTGGCTGTTTGAGATTTCCATTACTAGCTTGCACTGTGTTTTGGCCATTGCATACTTTCAAAAAGTGGCTGAAGGGCTGGCATTGCAAATCCCTTTTGAACCTAAGCAGGAAGTGGGGTAGCTTCTGGAATCCTCCTTCTGTCTTGTGCATTTTCATATAGTAGATGCTATTCCTCCCTCTGACATGAGGGATCCCATGGACTGGAAGCAGTCAGTTTCAGCCCTGGATTCTTCAGTTAGTGAACTGATTCCTAGGTGGCTAGCAACATTAAAATTGCCATTAAATGTACATATACAAAACAACAGAAGAATAAAAAATGAAATATAGGGAGGGGTTGTGGCTGAGTGATAGAGCATCTGCTTGGTGTGCGGAGGATCCCAGAATCAGTACCCAGCGTCTCCAGTTTTAAAAAAAGACCAGAGAGTCGATGACGTGAAAACGCTGTACCTAAGACCATGGAGAGCTACTACCAGTCAGAGTGGGCAATATTGACCCTGATCAATCAGATGTCTGCCTTGGTAGAAGGTGGCTTCATATGTTCTTGTACAGTTTGCAAGAAGTACTAAAAAGGATTAAATATCTGCAGTTCGGTGGCAGAGATAAAAATAATTTTAAAAACGTCTACTAATTATACTAAAGAGACTGAAAGAACCCCTGCCCAAGAAACAGAACAGTCTTTGCTGAAAAGCAAGGGAGAATAGATTGTTCTTCACATGCTGCCGGAAAGATGCTAGATCAGGTGTTAAGTCAGCCTCAAAGGAGAGGTAGTTCCAAAGTTGGGGGTCTGCAGCTGAGTAAAGCTTGCTCCTCTCTGCTGTCTACCTCACCTCTGTTAAAGAATGGAGCTGGAGTCGGACTGTGGATTATACTAAAGGCTGGACAGGAACATAGAGAAGAAGGTGGTCCTTTTAAAGCCATGGATCAGGATAGCAGATGACTAGCACTTGGTCCAGGAGCCTATAGGAAGGCAATGAAGTTGCAAGGCCAGGGAGATATCTCTGTAGCTGGAACCACAGCAGTTCTGAATGGTTGCAGTTTTCCAGCTGTCTGCAGAGTGCATTACAGTAATTAACCTGGATGCAATCAAGGCCAAATCTTTGCTTTGCTGGTGCAGAAGCTTTTGAAATCTGCAGTGGTCCTTGTATGCGGAGTTTGATCTGGGCTGTTTTGGGATGGCTGTAGTTGAAACTGGATGTTGGCCCAGAACTTGAGCAAGCCTTCATGTGTCTTTCTCAGGCCTTAATACATACAAACTGGGAAATGGAAATTATTGTGGTCCATCTGTGATTCTGCTCTGTTTTTTCTCCTGTCACATACTCTTGTGCTTCTGTCTGACAAATGTGGCTTTTCTGCATTGGGATGGGGACAGACACACTTGTGCAGCTGGTTAAAGGTACTGAGTCCAATTGGGAGCCTCTCATTTGGAGGGTTTACAAGTGCTTTGCATTCCTGGCCATGTGCTATATAAGTAACACACTACCTCTTCCTGTGTGTTTTTGGATTTATATGCTGATTTGAGCTAAGGAGAAAGACAGGTCATAAATATTTTAATAAAAGTAAATGTAAGTAAATGTAAAACCTGGTAGTAGAACCAGGCAGCATGGCCCGTGCTGTTGGCACTTGTCCCTGAGCAGCCATGGTACATTAAATTTCTTTGCCTCACCTGTCTCTTGAGCATGGACACTTTAAGATGCTCCCTTTCTTGGACTGACTTGGCTTCAAAAGCTGATGCTGCTGTGCTTGGTTGGTGGCAGTTCATGGGTTTAGCAGCCAGTCTTGGATTTTTAGACTGGTGCATCTTCCTAAGCTGAGGTGTGGGTTGAAATCTCTCACATTCTTACTGGCATTAGCTGTCACCACTGAGGTGAGTGAGCAGAGGCTAAACTGCAAATCTTGTGTCCCTCCTCCACATTCAAGCTTGTTGCTGCCTTATTTCTGAAAATATGGTACTGAGCTGTACGTGGATGGTCATGTCAGATTTGCACTTGTGGGTTGTGCCGCTTGTCAAGTATGTAAAGGTGTGTCTCCTCTGGGGGATCTTCTAAGTTCTTGCGACATGGGAGAGGTTTAGATGTGCCAGTTCTACATGTGAACACATCTGAGATGTGAGTGCTGTCTCCACAAGATGACCAGAGTTCAGATCCACTCTCAGCAAAGAACCTTGTTTGGTGACCTTGGGCCAGTCACTGTCTCTGTGCATAGCCACCTTCACAGGGTTGTTATATAGCTAAAATTGGAGGATGAGAAGAAGCAGAAGATAGATTTAGGTGGGTAGCCATGTTGGTCTGAAGCAGCAGAACAAAGTTTGAGTCCAGAGGCACCTTTAACATCAGCAAAATTTTATTCTGCATATAAGCTTTCATGTGCATGCGTACTTCAGTGAAGTGTGTGTGTGCATATGAAAGCTTCTACCCAGAATAAAACATTGGCCTTAAACTAAGACTTTGAGGTCTTAAACTGGACTCAAACTAAGAAGCAGAAGAGTTGTTCTTTTATATTCCACTTTTCTTTACCTTAAGGAGTCTCAAAGCTGCTTACAATTTCCTTCCCTTCCTCTCCCTACAACAGCCACTTTGTGAGGTAGATGGGGCTGATGAAAGTTCTGAGAGAACTATGACTGGCCCAAGGTCGCCCAACAGGCTTCATGTGGAGGAGTGGGGAATCAAACCTGGTTCTCCAGATTGGAGTCCACCACTCTTAATTGCTACACCACACTGGCTCTCCCAGTGTGCAGGCTTGGTAGGATGGAAATCTGATACCAAAAAAGAAAGGTTTTTTTTTTAGAAAGTTGATAAGGAGAGGCCCTTTTCTGAATGAGTTCCTGTGCTGATGGCGCTACTGGAAGATCTGTGAAAGACCTTTTTGCGGGTCTTCTCAGCATCTGTGGAGAGGGAGGTTAACTCTCTCTCTCCTGCCATATTCCCAACCTTAATCCCCCCTCCAAAAAAAACACAGTATATGTGAAAGATTAAGAGAGATTTGGGGAGGGGGAATGGCATGGGTGGAAGCTCATCCCATGCTCTGATCTGGTTCTCTGCTTCCCCACCCCCACAGTTGTTGCTGTTAGAATTTCACAATGCTCAGATTTTTGTCCTCAGAATTGTAAGGGTTCATATTTTGAGAAATGAGGAAAATTTTTAAAATGCTCACTCCTACCTTTGGTCGCCCCAGTAAGGTTTTAGATGTGAATCAAGGAGTGCTGTGTCCTCTTCTGCTTGAACTTCCACCCTTCCCCACCCCGCAAGGCACTGAAGAGTCAAGGAATGCCCCTGGAGTACTTTGTCCCCCTCTGATGGTGTATTGTTTTGAATGATGTTTTCAAATGGCTCACCTCAAGTTGGAGCCAGTATAGATTGGTAAGCTTTGTTGTGTGACCCTACTTGATTGTGTTATTAAAAATGTAGTATGGCTGTGCTCTTTTTTGCCATGCATTTTTCCATGTGGACGGTCATTTGTAGTTGTAATCTGGTAACATGGAAAGAAGAACATACTTATCTCATGTATAGAGGTTCATGATTAGTTCTCTTTTCTCTTCCTTCCTCCTGTCTTTAGATTTTTTAAAAAAATTATTATAATTTTTTCATAGAAAACATTTATACAACAAACACAATATTGTGTAGAAGGTAGAACATTTAAACTATCACATCAACTGAGTTCCTTAGTAAGTTTCTACAGAATCATTTAAAAAACAATACATCATATCATTGTCTCTGAGTATTCAAAAAGTTGCCATGTGCTTATACAGAATATTCACCGGAAATATATCTTGCTCAGCCAAATATGTTAAAACTGGGTACCAAATGGCTACAGATTTCGAGTAATATTTCTGCTCGTTTGAGAAAGCTACAGAATATGAGAGTTTTGCCATTATAAACTTATCCCATATCTTCGCATGCCATTGGGTTATCGAGGGAGGAGTATGATCCTTCCAATTTGAAGCAATAACCAAGGAGGCTACAGCCAGCAAAATGGTGATGAGTTCTTTCATCGTATTATGCATAGGTATTTCTGGCCAATAATGCAGTAGGAATACTTCAGGAGTGAAGGGCAGTTCGATAGTCATGATCTTTTTTATATGTGCCCTTATTTCGTGCCGAAACTTGTTTATAACAACACACTCCCACCAACAGTGTTTATGTGATCCAGTTTGACCACAATTTTTCCAACAGCTTGGTGAGTTAGTTAAATGCAAGCAAGTCTATTCGGTGTTAGGTACCAATAAAAGATAACTTTAAAAAATTGAAATTTAATATTATAAATTTTAGAAGTATCGTTGGGGGAGGCCCAGACCGTCTGCCAGGCTTGAGGTGCTAAAGAGAAGCCATAATCTGCCTGCCATTATTTTTGATATTTCAGTGGTCTGAATAAATCTGGGGTGATCAAGAGCTTATATATTTTTGATAATATTCCTTTATTGGCACCTTTCATATTTTTGCTAAGAGTTTCGAAGTTTGTGAGGGGCCTCTTAAGTGTTCCTAGAGTTTTTATGTGTGTCATAGACCTGACTTGAAAATATTGAAACCATGGGATTGAAACCTGAAAACGGTTCTCAATTTGAGATTTATCTAAGATTCTCTCTTTCTCCTGTAAATCTACAATATGCATCTGTCTGAAATATTTCCATTTTGTGGAAAAAATCTCTTGTTTCTCAACTTCAAACCATTGATGATATAATAAGGGAAATAACTGAGATGTATCAAGTGCTAGGTATTTATGGGATCTGTCCCATAATTTTAATGAGACAAAAAGAAACTCATTGTCTTTAAATTGAGATAACTTCAATGTTTGTTTTTGTCAGATTACCCCCTGTCTTTAGATTTCACAATACCAAGTATTTATATATTTACAAAGATGAAACTTTTTGAGGTACATTGATGATGTATATTCCATTAGAACTGGTGGTTTATTTAGCTCTCTGGGAAAAAATATCCTGGTATCTCAGAATTTGTGCTTGCTCATGTTATTGTGTGTGTATGTGTGTACAGAATTTTTTATTGTGATATATAAAGTAAACTCTTGTGATTTGTCATTTCACAATGCATGTGTAGTGGCAGAGGTGTTTTTTTAAAGCAAAATCCACTTAAATAAAGAGTATACTTATATTCACTAAGGGTTTACTTTAACTTCTCATCCAGGCATTGACTTCTATAAACAAAGAACCAGGAAGTAGTGACAAAACACTGCAGCAGTGCCTGTAAAGAAATTCAGAACTAACGGCTTTCCTCCATGGCAACAAGAGGCGTAACTTGTAAGGGTGGAGTGACAGCAACCATAGAATAGTTCAAAACCAACCATGATTTTCTATATTAGAGTGCTTCAGCCCACCTCTAAGACTCAAGTGTAGCACCCCACACTTCTGATGCGGTAAGCTGAGCTGCTTTCATACGGGACAATTCTGGATTGTGTTCTCACTGTTACTATGGTAGATTTATAGTAGCAGTGGAGTTTCCTCAGGGAAGGGTGTTCTGTGTTGTTCTCTGTTATCCCATCATGCTTGCCATTCTCCACTTCTTTGCTTTTGCCATTTTAAAAAAATCTGTAATAGGTGTATCACTATAGTGTCATAATGTTATAGTAATGTACATACTATTGATTTTTCAAAGCTGGCAAAAAGCCTCGTGGTGGTAAGATGAGAAGTGGACAGAAAGTGGTGCTAGAAGTGGGTGGGGGAGTGTGTAAATCTGCATCTTTGTGTCTACACTGTGACCAAACCCACTTTGAGTTCAGGCTACCCAGAAAGATTGTACCAAAGTGGGTTTGGGAAAGCAGGCTGTGAGGTAGGGCAAAACCCAGAATGCGTACAATTGCCAGAGGGTGTTGTGTGGAAGCTGAAAAACCCCCCAACATTGTGGTGGTGGTGGTGGGGACACAGAGTTAAAGATCAATGAAGGAGTACCCTAATCAAGTCTATGTGGTGAGCTGTGGCAGAATTTGAATGTTGCCCCTCAGGCCGGGCTTGTGCACTTATGGGTCTGGTACCACACATTGGTGATGTGGTGCTGGGACATGGCTATTCTGTTGTAAAACGAAATGGAATTTTGGTTCTTCTCTTTCTGTGCGTAAAGTATTATGTATAGAAGACTTGTGTTGTTGTTTTTTAAGAAATCTTCAAAGAGGCAGTGTGCTTATAATGATTTGGGGATCAGACCTGGTTGTCCAGGTTTCAAATCTCTACTCGGTCATGAAGCTCTCTTGTTGACTTGGGGCCAGGTGCTTTCTCTTCAGCCTAACCTACTTCATGGGATTGTTGTGAGAATAAAATGGAAAGGAGGGGAGAGCAATATATGCTGCCCTGAGCTCCTTGGAGAAAGGGTAGGAAACTTGCAATAAAAATAGCACATGAAAAAGTGAGATTGTTTTCTCAAGTTCACTGGTGATGAACTGCCCATAACTCTTAGGATATGTATTGGAAGAGCTTACCAGCTTTGCAAAGGGAACTTGCCAGTGCCTTCACCTCCAGACGGCTTCCCTTCAATGGGAGGCCTGTCCTTGGACATACACTCCCACTGGCTGTGACTGGTCTATAAGCGGTTCTCAGGTCACCTGCTTCCTGAGCAGAGGGTCTCCAGTTGGAGAGAGCTTTGGCTGCAGACATTATAGAAATGAAATGAATGAATTAATAAATTAATAAATAATATATGACTATTCCAGGAGTATCAGCTTTATCTCACTCTGCCCTGTTCACATCCACCTGCTTGCTTGCTTCTCACTTCTCTCAGTCTTGTGTCAGATTGCCCCAGTGGCACCAGCTACAATTCTCCTGGTTTGTTTTCCACCCTATTCTGATTTCTCATCTTGGACCTCTTGGTTTCTGTCAGAATCTCTGGGAGGACTGATTCTGCTCGGCCATTCGGTGTTGCCAGAAGTCTGTTGATGATATTATAATACTTGGCATTTATACAATGCTTTTCAGTGGCACTTACTTCTACATAAATGTGTTGACAGACTTCAGAAATTCATGCAAATGATGCAAGTCTATGCAAAATAAGTAGAGTGATGTGTGTGATTTATTCCAACATAGATTTCCTTGTTTCCTTGGTGGAGAATTTGATGAGTTTCTTTGTGTGGGTGGTGATGCAGTGTGCAACAAGCACTACACATGCTCATGTGGATGAGCTGAACTCATACACAGTTGAATTAGAGTGTGGAAAAGAAATCCGAATGTTGACCACACTTGGAGTGTGAGCCACTGTTCTTTCAGTGAAGGGATGGGCTCAAAACCTGCTGATTTTTAGACTGAGCCATGCTGATGATTCAATATCACCACCAGGCAGAGTGAAGGAGGAGAATGTTTGAGGAAAACAGTGGTTGGAGGTGAACATATGCTCCAGTTGTGGGACACCCTCATCATGTTACAAATTGTGGAGCAAATTTGCTGGATGCCCTGCTCAAATTAGAGGGCTTAGTTGGTTAATTATATGGTCTATAATAGATTCTGTGGTTGAACCTGCATAAATGGATGTAAGAATTTAAAAGGTTGTTTTGAAGGAACAAAGCCACAGCCAGCACAGTCGTAAAAGAGGTATTTCTTCCTGTGCATGAAGGGGAAAGAAGTGGTAACCGTTACCTGTGCTTTTAGAAGTCTTTTATTAAAAGAAAGAGCATTTCTGACAGATTAATCAAGGATACCTCTTTACCACATTAACGAATGAATCAACTAAAATTAGGAACCTCAGGTTTCTTGCTGGGTGTGTTTTTGAACTGTAAATCACCTCAAGAAGCTTGTTCATAGTTAGATTCATTAATATTTGCTTATATCAGTGGTTCACAAATTGAGAAGTGCCAGCCCTGGCGAGAGATGGGATTAGTGGGGCATTAAAAAGCAAGGGACGGGAGAGTGCTGGAGGTGGATCCCTCCGACTGTGTTGTTCACTTATTTACAATTGACCATGCTGGAGCCTAGATGCTGGCAAATGGTACTGCCAAGTTTCTGCCTCTGCTGAGGGCTGAAATCTAGTGGAAACCATCACTAGATGCTCTAGTCAGGCCAGTATACCATGTGTGTTTTTTGTCTCTTTGTCATCAAGTTTTTGCTGGTTAAGTCCTTAACATAATTACATTGAGTGTGGTATTTATTTTCCTATGTTCTTGGTTATTGAACCTGTTGCTTATGAAACATGAGACATCCAATATGAATAATTCTAGGTTATATAAGGATTTAAAATTTCTGAATAACTGATTTCAAAAAGGGGAAAATGTTTTTTTAAGGAAAAATTCAGGTGTGGTTTCGGTTTTGGCGTCGCGAATGGCGGCCGCTTCTCGGGACGCTCCCGGAGGCGGTTAGCCCACGCGCAGTTAGGGGGGTCTTCGCGTGTGCGAAAGACCCTAGTGAGCCTTAGGTAAAGGCTCCGAACCGGGGGCGCTTGGGGAGTAGCCTCTTTGCCGGCAGACAGTCGGGAAATTGAGGCTTTCTCCCCGCCCCAATCGGCCCCGCTGCGGCGTGCCCGTAATGGGACTTAGCGGCGCCACCGAATTCCAGGAGTGAAGACAGCGCTATGGCTTAAAATAAAAAGAAGAAGTAGCATCGAATCGTGAGTTGGAGATCTATTTTGAAGCGTAAATCGGAGCCCCCCTGCGTATAAGCGTTGGGAGGAGGGAGGAGTTCCCACCCCCTTTGAGAAGCAAGATCCACAAAGGGAGCGCGAAGGGGGACTGAGAGAAAAAAAAGTGTTGGTGAAAGTACCGTTGGGGTTGCATGGAAGATTCCGATCATCTTAGCTTCCTGGGGGATGCGGCACGAACTTTTTAAAAGTAAATAAAAAAACAAAATGTCGATACTGGAAAAAGTCCTGCAGATACCGGAAGAGAAGAGAGGAGGGACTTCCGGTCCACACAGCCCCCCCCCAAGAGCTTGCTGTCAATCAACAGGAAAAGGAGATGCTGTGCCCCCTGCTGGAACAATTGCGGAAAATCAACGAAACTCTGTCTAAAATGGATAGTGTTCTCATCAGTCGACAGAAACAGATATCGGAAACAACTAGAAAGATGATGGAGATTGAACAGAAATTGAATTTGATTCTAGGTTTCCAGGGCATTAAAGAGGAAGAGAAAGAAGATCTCGGATTTACCTTGACAAATGTCTTGGCACCCCTAACTGGCAGTGAAGCGATAAAATTAAAAGAAGAGGTGGATGAGGCTCCCAAAGCCTATTCCGCTTTTATAAAAGAGAATACTCTTCCAGTAGAAGGGGATGTTGA
Source organism: Gekko gecko (assembly GCA_029375565.1). Classification (NCBI taxonomy): domain Eukaryota; kingdom Metazoa; phylum Chordata; class Lepidosauria; order Squamata; family Gekkonidae; genus Gekko; species Gekko gecko. Next base: position 48,381,015 of record JAPDNY010000012.1, on the reverse strand, counting down.
GCATAGCAAGCGACAAACTGGAGATCTAATTTCATCCGAAGAGTTTGTGGAGCCCAGGAAGCCTGAAAGCCAGAAGTTTAAGGAAAAAGAGAAAAGAAAGAAGAAGGATTTCATCTTTAAAATACAGAAACTTCTGAAGAGACACGCCAGCAGGGAGGAAGATGCAGTATTCCAAACTGGGACAAGCGAAGAAGACAGCAGCCCAGGGGAAAGTGGTGATGGAACGGAAGACTTCAAAGTTAAAATGGACTCAATCCATAACTGGAAGAGATTTAAAAAGAAGATATTTTGAGGACTGTTCGTGTAACATCTGGAAGGAGCTGTTTAATTACTAACCCCAATGGACTTTACTAACTGCATTAACAGAGTGATTTTGGACTTCGCAATAGTTAAAAAGAAGATCTTCTAACCACGATAGATGCCAAAACTGGTATTGGTTATTAACCTAAACTAACACTCACTAACAGGAAAAATTTCACTCCATCTTTTTCTTTCTCCATCTGTCTACCCTTCCTGTTTCTTATAAAAAGAATAAAATTCTCTCTTTTTTAAGAGAGTTTTACAAAAAAAAAAAAAAAAGGAAAAATTCAGGTGTTAGAAGGAAAAATTGAGGTAATTGAAGGGGTATCACTGGGTCAAGTTCATCAATTCTGCTGAATATGTTAAACTAAAGTTTTAATTGGCTTTTTGAATAAATGTGCAATCAAATGTTACTGTTTTGGATTTTATTGTTATTATCTTCCTCAGTGGATTGTGCAAACCGCTATTCTGAATAATGTTGTAGGGTAAGGTAGGTGGCACTGGGGATGAGTTTTTCCATAAAACCAAGGGGGTGCTGGCTGGATCCAGTGGCGTGTATGGTCAATTAAAAACACACTCACCAAAAAACCCAGCAACAGGCAAAATTGACATAAAAATCCTGTTTCAGCCAAACATTAGACAGGAAATGCAGCAATTTTAAAGTTTAAAACGATAATAAATATCATGGTAGAAGAACAAAAACCATTCAACTTGGACCGGTTTTTGGATCAGATTTTTATTCTTAAAAAGATATATTTTTTAAAGTGGTGCCAAAAAGTCAACAGATCTGGTGCACTGTGAATGGATAGGGGATGGCATTTCAGAGGCAGTGCCACAGAGAAGTGGCTGTCCACTTCGTTCCTTTGAGGCAGGCTTTCTGGTGGAGTTCTTAGCCAGGGAGCTCAAGAAGCCTATTCCACAGAGCAGGAGCCATGATGGAGAAGGCCTGGACTCTGGTTGACATCATTTTACACCACAGGGAGACCAATCAGCAGAGATTAGCTATGGCTGCTAAATGCAGCTTCCTTAATTGGAGACAATCTGTACCTCTGGATGCTAGAGACAGATAATGGGGTATTGCATCTCCATCTTGCTCTTCTTGTGAGCTTCCTAAGAGCATCTGGCTGACAAAATGGACCTTTGGGACTGATCCAGCATAGACTGTTCTTATGGGTGGAAACTGTTGTTGCCAAATGTGGACATGGCCATCTGCAGTCTCAAGTACCCTGTACAGGAATGCTAATTTTAAAGCAAAATTCTGTTCCAAAAGGTTTCAGGAAAGGTTAAGGTCATTGATTCATTGGGTGTTGGTAATTCTGCTCAGACCTGCCCTTGGAGTTTGGCTGGTGATGCCAGCACAGAGCCTGGTAGGATTCTATCTACATGCATTGAAAGAAGTGGAGAAGTATGACCTGGAAGATGCAGTAATGATTTCATATCCACTGCCGGCCACACTGTACTTGGAAAAGGTGGTTTGGAATTAAGCTTGCCTTTTGTGATGATTATAGATTGTCTTTATAAACTGGGTTTTGTCGTGTCCCGGACCCTGGCTCCCAAGAAGTGGTTGCAGCATACATGTGTTCGTACTTATAATTCTAAAGGAGAAGTTTCTGATTTCTTTAACAGTTTTGTGTTTCAGGTTGGCATTTGACTGCCTATGAAGGGCAGCTGTAGGTACTAAAAGGAGAGAAGGCGGGATTACAAACTTCTTTATGGAAGGGTTGTACAGAATCATGCCAGATCTGAGTGCAAAGATGCACAAATTATAGTTCTGTTTTCTAGTAGGCGAATAGTATTACAGTTCTGAATAGCATTTGCAATAAACTGCACAGTAGGTGGTCTCTTCTTGGAATTGTGAATACCTGGGGCTGGTTTCTCACTTGGTCTTTGTGTGTCTGGATTTTTCAACAGTTAGCAATTCATCATATCTCTAATGAATAAGAAAAGCCTGATTAGAAATTTTATTTTCTTTAATGTTAATTGTTGGGTGTTTTTTTTTCAAAGTAGTACAATCTCCACAGTTGAGCGTCTGATAACAACTGTGACACATTTTGTAAAACAATTAAAGTGTAATTTTTAACAGTCTTGGGTGGTGGAAGGCTGCTCAGATGAGACCTCTTTTTATACTGAGGGTGCACAAGGGCCCATAGCTCAGTGGTAGGGCACCTAGTTAGTATGCAGAAGGTTCCAGGCTTCATCTCCAGAATATCTAGGTAAACTGATCTGAAGAGGAAGGCTTCTCTGCCTTTGTTTTCGAGAGCGGCTGCTGGCCAGGATGGTTGGTACTGGGACAGATGGATCAATAGATCTGACTCACTTGAAGGCAATCTTACAGGTTCAGCAGATAAGTTTGTATTTCTTACTGGTAATCCAAAACAAATTACTCAATTTGAGCAGCGAGACAAATAATAAAACAGTGGTGCGGTAGGAAGGCAATTTTATTCCAATATGTTAGTAACCCCTACACATTTTGCATTGAGCTTCCTTAGGGCAGGGGTGGGCAAACTTGCTCAACGTAAGAGCCACATAGAATAAATTTCAGATGGTTGAGAGCCGCAAGACATGAACAAATATTACACACACATTTTTATTTAGAAAATATGCAGATTTGCTTTTTATTACCATTAAATGAGACTGCTAAAAATAAAAACAAAAGGGGTAAAAACAGATATTGATAATGATATTTATTTATCCAATGATATTTATTTGTCTAAGAGAGAGAGAAAGAGGGGGAGGTGGAAAGAAAGAATGAAAGAGGTGGAAAGAGAGAGAGAGAGAGAAACAAAGAAAGCAAATAGATAGGAGGGACGGGGAGGAAGGGAGGAAGGGATCAAAAGTATACCTCCCCTTCACTTTCCCAGCTGCCCTGCTGGGAGCCACACAATATGTGTGAAAGAGCCGCATGTGGCTCCCGAGCCGCAGTTTGCCCACCCCTGCTTAGGGGGATCTGTGAAACATGAAAACAGCAACACTCCTGCTTTGCTCTAATCGGTGTGGCCCATTGTTCTCTTCAAACTGAGCAGATCAACTGTTTAATTTGGGAGAAGGAAGACATGAATATTTTTTTATTTTTAATACAACTATTTTAATACAACAATTTTAAATTTGTTTTTAATACAGTACAAATCTAATAAATACATTTTTAACAATAAGATAGAAGAATAGAGGTCCTATATATTAAATAGTTTGATCTGGAACTGTTCAGGAAGGTTGGCTGTTTTACTTCATGACTTGCATAACCTTGTTTAAAGATTTGTGTAATCTTATTTATGGAGATCAATAATGAGAACCAAGAAACTGCTTCTGAAGGCTGATGAGGATGATCACTCTAATGAGCTTAAATGGAAGGAAAAAAGGGTTTAGGCTACTTATAATATGGTTTTGATTTGCCCCATTTCCTCCCCTCAACCCAGTTCACTCTGCTGTTGGCTTTTCCAGGGCTGCGTTTGCGCTATGCATATTGCCATCAAAAGAAAACCCTCAGCCTTACGTCTGCAGAAATGTTTTTAAAGGTATTTATACCTTGCTTTTTCTCATCAGGTGCAGTCCAAAGCTGCTTACAACATTATTCTCCCCTCCTCCTTTTTATTCTCACCAGATTAGGCTGAGAGAGTAACTGTCGCAGGCTCGCTCAGTGAGCTTCCATAACTCAGAAGGGTTCAAACCTTGTCTCCTGGATCCTAGTCTGACACGCTTAACCACTATGCCATGTTGGCTGTCAGAAATGTGAAGCCAACAGTAGAACTAGAGCAACCATCTTTTTCTGCTGTGACCACTGGCTACTTTTACAACACAGAGCTGGAAGAATAAATTAGGTGATGATGGTGAAAGTCTGCTCCTCGGGCCAAAGGATGAAAACCTTTTCCAGAATTTGCCACATGACTTGGATGTGTGATGCTCTCAAATCTGGGGCAGTGTGCAAGAAATTTTGGCCTAAATATGGGACCAGGCTATCAGAAAAAGCTGTGGAGATCTGCTGTAAGTGGGAGTAACATCAGTAACTTCATGATTAGTGTTGTGCTTCTCGTGAGAACTAGAATGCTTCATTTGTAAAGCTAGGATTTTGGGGACACACTCGAGCATCTTTGCAATGGCTTTCAGGAACATGAGGTACATGCTCCCAGCCCCTGAAAATGATCGCCTCAGCACTGTCATAACAAGATGAACTGCAAAGATTTCCCCTGCTAAATACGACAATATCCAATGGAAAACTTGAGCAGATCCCTAGGATAAAATGTCGTAATAAATGAAGCTGTTAGCTGTATTTATTTTCTGTGCAACTTGAAAATCCTGTTATTTGTGTACTGGCATTTGGTCTGTCTTCTGCAGACTCATTCCTTCATCTGGTTTGCCTTTAAAAGGGCTTTCTTGGCAAGTGCAGCCGAGGCAGCAGTAAGCAAGTATATGAATAATCTTTTTAACAGGTTTTTTCTTCTGTCTCTAGTGTCTAAGTGGATTTCCCTATGTCATCTAGGATTGCCTAAGAAGCTGATTGTGGGGAAGTAATTTCTGTTCCTGGTGTGCCCCCCCCCCCATTTAAACTTTCATCCCATTGGGTACAGTTATATTCTTTTGGATCTTACCATAGCTTTCTGCAGCAAATTTGATCTTTTGTGTGTGTCATTAATTAACAATGGAGGAAATTAAAACTGGGGGTTACCACACCTCATGGTACTTCAATGCCCACAGCTCTTCTGATATTTTTACAGTATACCATAGAGGTCTAGTTAGTTTTTGCCTGCTTGTCACCCCTGAGATTATAATTTGTTTGGTGCAGTGACCAAAGTGTCAGACTATAACTGGGAAGAGCTTGGTTCAAATCCCACTTGGCTGTGAAGCTCAGTGTGTGAACTCATGCCTCTTTCAGCCTAACCTGCCTCCCGGGACTGTTGGAAGGATAAAATGGCAGAGGGGAAAACCACATAACCACCCTGAGCTCCTTGGAGGAAGGGTGGGATAAAAATGTGATCAAGTAGAATCCGATACAGTGGAGTACTCTTTAGGGCTGCCAACAGCTGTAGTGAATGTTTACATGCTTAATACTGTTGAAATCGGCAGCAGCCTACAAGAAACCTGTTGAACCAGTTGGTTTCTAACTTTGAACCTTGGCTGGTATTGTGTCTGTTCTAATGTTGGCTTTCCACACTTCACACATTCTCTATCATTTCTGTAAAGCCTGAATGTGTGGAAAGGCCTTTAACCACTTCTTAGCCAGTGGAGCAAGGGGTGTTTACTTCTGGTTTACTTTTCAGGGAGTTTCTCATCCTTAGGACAATGGGAATGGCTGTTATTGGAACCATATGAATAGCTGATGTCCTTGCAGTGGCATTGTGTATGCTGTCAAGAGGGCTGGAAGGGAGTTTTGGTTTTCCACCTTCCTTCCGTTCTGTTGCAAACAAGTCTGTCCTGCTGGGTGTCATTGCTGGTGGGGAGGAAGTCAAGGTAACCTCGAGTTCAGAAGATGACTTGGGCTGTAACAGCTTCCTGCTGAGGCGAGTTGGGTGGGTAGAAGGCCCTGTGTTCTCTCTCAGAGCTGAGTTAGCTTTCTGTGAGGAAGAACAGTGCAGGATACGGTCTGCTTCTGAAGGACACTGATTGATTTTAGTAGACATAACACAACTAGTTGGTGCTTGCAGGAGCTAGTTGGTGTGGGAAAAGAGGCAACCAAGAAGATAATAAGACCAATGGAAATACATTTATTTCAGATTGGTGTTTTTTTTAATTACAATTTGTGCCTTCAACCATTAAGCAAATGAAACAATATACAGCTATTAAGATTGCATGGTCCTAGTTTCAAGACAACAAAATCTAGTAAAACAATATCTTCAGCAGGACCACAAGGATTCCTTACAAAATTTAAGTTTTCATTTTTAAAAAATGGCCTGTACATTAACAAGGGGGTAGAAATTTCCCCAAATCAGTTCCATAAGAATGCAGATTAGCTATCAAATTGCAATCTGAAAACAGTATTTATATAATTAAACAAAAATACAGGCTGCAAGCCATGAAAAATAAACGTGTTCAGATTAATGGATTCTTGTATAAACCATGCGTTCTACTGCTAAAGCTGCTTTAGGTCGTAAGAAATCCTCAAACACTTCCAAGCTAACACTTGTCCAGCAGAGATGGCATCTGCTGTACTGGACCTTACTCCAGTGTAACTAGTTGGTCCCTTATGCTCTTCCAGCCATGACATCAAAAGTACAATAATAGCAGCAGAAGAGAGCTGGCATAGCAACAGTGACGGCCTCTCCCACAGAATCCCTAGCAACAAGGTAACTGCATCTCTCCCGATGACATCCCCACACTAACTGTGTGCACAAGACACCATGCAACCTGCCACGGCAGTGAGAACTCTTTGAAGTTTTGCGGCTCATAGCCATTCTCACGGCATACTAGTCTGCCCCAGAGTAAGTTGGCCTAATGCACAAAAGACTGTTTGTGCACCCAAATATTAGAAATCTATTCATGAATACTCCCTTCTTCTCAATCAACTGAGCGTACCTTTCTTGGGACCCACAGAGTTTCCTGTGTGCCCGGTGTTAACCCAAGAGCAGTTAGTTTTCCTGCAGGGCAGGATGGGTTAGAAATAACAATGGGTCCCTTCTAGGCAGTATAGAAACTTTTGATGGTGGTGTTACTTAGGGCTGCTTGTTTAAGAGTAGCCACAGTGCATTTCATACAGCTGATAACCACTAATGAACTTGTGGGATAGGGGACAGTGGCCATTGCTTCTTTCCCCCATTATTCGTGTCCTTGGATTTTAAGGGTTGTCCATTTATGCCTTGCAGTATGTACAACACCTGCAAAATGAGCCTCTGCATGCCAACTGCAGTGCTAGTAAAATGTTAGGCAACAAAATGCCACTGGCCTAAACTGAAGAGTTTCATTTCTTTTCTTTTTGTTTTGCATAGTACCTCTGCCACCTCCTTGCTTTGGTTGTTTTGTGATACTTATTTTTGTCCTGCCCACCTGAATATCCTAGTGCTGCTGTTGTACAGCATCAGGAAACTTTAAGTGGAAGATTATATGGATTTCTGGTCTCTTTCCCTCGCTGTTTTTCTTAAGAAACCAGCCCATTTTCCACTTGATGAGAAGCAGACTGGGTGTCCAAACCTATTTCTGTGCTGTTGCACTGATTTCCAGCCAAGCTGGCTTTTCTCAGTTTTCATTTTTGTTAATACAGAATTTATGTGGTATTTCATTGCTTGGAACAGCCTGATTAGCCCAGGTTGGCACGAGCTCATCGGGGCTTGGGAGACCACCAAGGAAGACTGGGGCTGCTACATGGAGCAAGGCAATGGCAAATCACCTTTGCTCACCTCATCCCTGGAATGCCTTGTGGGAGGGGTCACCATGAGTCAGTTGTGATTTGAAGGCATGTTGTTCTCTTATTGATTGGAGAATAGATGTATGCTTGATAGCGCTCTGGTTCTGCCTTTTAGGAAACTGAAACTAAGTTCAGCTTTTCTTTTCTTAGTGAAAGACTGAAGTTTGTTCTAGCAAGTTTTTCAGATCAGCACTTCTTGTTTCTTTTGTTTTCTTTTGGCCACCTTGGAAGAGCTCAGTGTCCTTTTGAGAGAATGTTGCAAAATGGGATTGCCTTTCAGGGGTAGAATTCTCCTGTGTTTTTGCATCTTTCCAAAATCTTTCCTTCCTCCCACTATGACTACACTTTTGCTCCAGGAGTTTTACAGAATTGCATTTCAGTTTGCCCAGCCTGAGTTTGGCCACACAGACAAAAAGGGCAGCCACTCCAGATCTATGTCAGCAAGTTTCTAATCCTACATTCAGAATAAATTATGCTTGATCAGCTAATCTCTGTATCTCTTTGGGTGCAAACTGATTTTTACGGAGTACTTGACATCTCTTTATTTAAGTGATAGAAGGGAGGGGGAGTTGCAATGCTTGAGATTCTTGAGTGTAGCTATCAGGCCTGAGATCTGTGGGGCACTTGAGATGAGCTGAAGATAAACTTATCTCTGTACATGTGGAAGGGAGGGCAGCCTTCCCACAAATGTGATGACTGCACTCTGTGATCCATGTTCCCAAGTGTTCCTCTTTTACACCAGGTGGCAAACTACAATTGCTTAGTGGAATTACCTTCTTGTGGTTTTGACCTGTGAATTATTTTCTGCCATGGAAATGTTAAAGTAGATAGCAGATATGCTAAGGCTGGTTTTCCTTGCTTTGTGGCTGTAGCTCACAAAGGCTTTTTAAAGTATGATCTGGTCCTTTGTTGCCTCTTCAAGATGGTGACCCAAACACCTTTTGTAAGAGCTCCTTCAAGTCCCCACTGATGGAGAGGAATTCTGTTCTTTCCGCTTGGCTCTTTTCCAACTGATCTCCTAGAATTGCTCCTGGATGCTAGTTCTACCCCAGAAACGAACTAGCCATAGAGGGCAAGCAGCTGTTAGCAGCCTGCATGATTGAATGAATGACCTTCTTGTCTGGTGCGTTCCAGAATCCTTGCCCTTCAGGAGGGAAAAATCAGGGGGGAAACTGTGCTTGCAGAGATCTTGACTTGAGGCGCTGTATGTACATGTTCCATGTCCATGTGTTTGTGTGGGAGACTGAGCAGTAGATGAGAAGAGCTGTGTCACAGAATTACTCCCTGTGGCTGTCAGTGGGGTAATGTTGCACCAAAGAAAGCTGAATGTTATGACGACACATTGCAGAAATCTGCATTTGTAGCAAGACACAGAAACCCTGACCACAGAAGCCCTGACCACAGAATCGTCTTCACCTGTCACTCTGGTCTGGAATTTCAGCAAAGGTTGCCTAAGTGCTCACAGATGCATCCGTGTACCCATGAGGGCTAGAAAGTTGGGTTCTGTGTTGTATTATCTGTGTTCCCTCAGAATGCAGGCAACTCTGGGATAGGGCAGACACAAAGAAATCCAGAGATGTTGGCATCACTGAGTGCCTTGTTTTCCTTAGCAAGACCTTCTGACATCCAGTTCTGCTCCATCTCCTGATCTCAGGTTGTTAGGCAGGAAAAGAGTGTGCCAAGAACTCAGGTGGCTTGGACCAGGGAGGAATAGCCCTTGTGTGTTGTGCATGTTTTGATGCTGCAGTTTCAGTCTGCCTTGCCTGAGCCAGTGCTGTAGTCCCACCAGGAAGAGCTCTGGGTCAATTGAACATAATCAGGCTTGGCTGGTTGGCTTTCCAGCTGCTGCCACCGTTCCCAGCTTTATGCCTGTGGGGATCCAGAGCAGTTGGTGGGGGGTGGGGGAGAAAGCTGACACAATTCCATATCCATCTTTCTCACAGAGTTCCTATTACTTTTGGAGCAATCCTCTAGATATACTTTTGATATTAAGGACAGTGTTTTTTCTAGCCATGGGTTCTGGTCCAGAGATTTTAACAACCTGAACAAATATTCTGTTTAGTAATGGCTGCAGTTTAGAGAAACAAAACATTTCTCTTTTATTGTTAATATACTTTAATCTTAAATGTTGGGTACCATAGGAAGGAAACTGAGGTAGGGGTTCCCTTCCTTAGCTTGCAGAATCTCTGCAATTGAGTGCAAACAGCTGAGGGCTGATTAAGAAAGTCTGCATTTTTCCTTTGTTCATTGACACCTAATTGGGTGAGTCATGGTTGGAGTGTCTTCAGGAGGAGGGCAGAAAGCAACTCTGTCTGGACAATTCTCTTGGCATTCTGCGGTTTGAATGGGTCATCAACCACATCTGAATCTTAGGGGAACATTTAAAAAGAAACAAAACTGAAGCAAAGCAAATAGGTACCAATATTGTTCCAGCTTATTCACCGCTCTAGCTTCTCTGCTAGAGGGGAAGCAGGAAATAAAGACAATAATTTTGAACTTTATTCCAAAAGCTGTTCAATAGCCATCGGGAAATGAATTAAATGGAGGAGAGCCTCAGAGCAGATGCCAATTGTGTTCCCTTTTTGTTTTATCAGGAAGGGACAACATATCCTAGGGAGAGAAAATAGAAGAGCTGGATTGGGGAAAATGAGCAAAACCCAAATGCTTTGAATGTCGTTGCCTGCTGAGTTGTTGATGATGCTCTGTGGTAGTGGTTCTTTGTTCCTGTGGTTTCCTTTCCAGCCGCTTCAGTTTCTTGCATCAGTTCCCAACCACTCTATTGCCTCTAAATGTAGCATAAGGCAAAATATATGAAGGTTGTGGAAGCTGCTGCCTCTGTGTTGTTCTGGCTTCTTTGTGAATCAGAAGGAAAAGAGAGAAAATGGTCCTGGAAGCAGTGCTGTCTTTTAGGTCACTTGGTTTGAGTCCTACCGCAACTGGAATTTTTGTTTATTGCTTGTATGTTCCTGTGTTGGAGTGAGTGAGTCAGATTTAGGGATTGCAAGAGGAGGTTATGTGCTTAAACACATCCAGGACTGTTGCATGAGCTGTGCAGAGAACTCATTCTGTCCAACTATCCAAGGGGTCTTTGCTTACAAGGTGGCTACTAAAATTGTCATGACAGTATCAGCTTGTTGTATCAACATGCTCAACTTTGAACTTGTTAATTGTTTTTTCTTCTTTAACTGTGCGGATGAAGCAACTTATGTGTGTGTGTCAGCATGTAAGAATAACATTATCATTGGTAATATTCCATGTAGCCAAATGCAGCTGAGAAAAGGGAGATTAGAATATCAGTGAGGGAAGCATTCTCTTATTGTGCTGGTCATTGTCTCCTCATCTAGAGATTTTGTGCCTTTGCTTCAGGAGCCTCCAAAAGCTTCCTTCCTAGAGGTTTTATAGTACTTATACTTTACAGATACATCTGTTTATGAAAACAGGGTAGTAAATTTTTGGTTCCCACAATAGCCCAGTTTTCACTAGTGTCCTGGGAGCCTGAAAGTCATGGGTTGTGTCTCGTGATGCTCATTACAGTTGCATACTCTTGTTGCCACCTCTCCTGGAGGCCATATATAACTTAACATCAAATAAAGTTCCAAAGTGTTCCAACTCTTAGACTCTTCTTATTATTAAATATACTATTGGTTATTCAATACATAAAACACAGTGGTTACACAGATAGGCTAAGGATTTAAAGAAAACTTTACAGTCCCCCAAAAAGACTTCACAATCCGAAAATGGACTGAAAAGCACAACTTCTAAACGTCCATAAGGCAAGTAAGTCCAGTCCTTAAGACTTGAGGCAAACAGTGAATGATGAGCTGCAGTCTGGATTGTCCAATGGGTTATCTATCCCTTCATTGGGACTCACAGAAAGTAGTGCCTCCAAACTGCCTTGTTATATAGCAACTGGAACTCTCTTAGAACAGTGTCTCCAAACTGCATTGTTTGTTTTTATTCATGATGAATGCGTGTAGCCTTACTCTGTAGGCATTCTCTCATCTAGATGAATATAAAAGACAACTCTAAAAGACCTCTCCTGGAGGGGCTGCCTTTTTGCCTCCCCAGATGGTTGTCAGAAACACTGTTTGGGAGGCGGCTCATCAGCTTGCCCTCCAAACAAGACTGTTTCAAGGACAGGAGGTAGAATGTTCCAATGAAATAGCCTGCTGGTTTGGGAATGTGGAATGGCTGCACATGGTATGAAGGAGGCTGTTTCTTGGGAGGGCGGTGCTACTAGAAAGACTTAACAACTTGCTTTCCTGGTTCTACTTTCTGATTTTGGTGGTGGTGGTGATTAACTTTAAAGCTACAGCCAATTTAGCTTGGAATGGGAGTTTGGCTCCATGAGGCAGGTAGGCGGTTGAATGATGGTGAATTCTCTGTTGATTAAAGTGGAATGCTTCTAAAAAGTACCTAGCTATTCCGAAAAGCTTGAGATGGGAATTGCTATTTAGTGAGCACTTATTGAAACCTAGGAGAAGAATATGGGCCATAGTGGCTCAGAGGTTAAGACGCTGGGCTGCAGACTGGAAGGCCTGTAGTTCAGCAGTTCAAGTCCGTAGTGCCCCGTGACAGAGTGATCTCCCGTCTTTGGCCCCAGCTCCTGCCAACTTAGCAGTTTCAAAGCAAGAAATTGCAAGTAGATAAATAAGTACTGCTTTGGTGGGAAGGTAACAGCATTCCATGAGCTTCGGCATTTAGTCATGCTGGCCACATGACCACAGAAATGTTTTTGGACAATGCAGGCTCTTCGGCTTGGAAACGGAGATGAGCACCGCCCCCTAGAGTTGGATTTGACTGGCTTTCAAGCAAGGGAAACCTTTACCTTTAGGAGAAGAATATTTACTGTGTGATTCTGTGTTCTTGCTGATGGGCTTTCTACCTGTTCTGCCATGGAAGGGGGAATAAAACCATTAGTTGATGTTGCTAATAAATCAGTGCTAAGGGCTGTATGAGGATGTTGGGCTTGTGTGTGTATATGCTGACATACCAGATCTATCAAAGAAAGAGGAGTCACCTATATATGAACATTGTAATGTGGTTTTTAAAAATCAGTTTGCTTGCTTTTTTGGGGTTTTCCAGGAAAGCCTGCTGTTCCAGCCAGACATAAATATCTGTTGAGCAAAGAGGTGGAATTTCCTGTTCATCTTTTAGTTTTTTAGGTTTCTTTCTTTTTTGAAGCTGGTCTTTCGGTTTCCGCACAAACAATTAGCAGCTCTGTCATGAACCTTTTTTAAAAAATGTGGTATTCTGCCCACCTATGCTGCTGCATTTTTGCCTTGTATGGCTCCTTGTGTAGGCCACACTTGGCAGTTTTGGGAATGAAGACACTTACAAAATGGCTGCCACAAGGCAATCACAAAATGGATGCCATGGAGTGCTGGGACTGATTGCAGAATGGTGGGAAAGTACAAGCCAGTCATCTTCTTATAATGGAGGCAGGTTTATCTGAATAAGCGCTTCATGCTTCCACGAAGGTGATGCTTTCTATGTTCTTCTGAACCATTTTCAATGAGGTGAGGAAACCTAGTATAGGCTCCTTGCTCTAGGGTGAGAGACACTTTGTCAAAGAAGCAAATGGTCACCAGGAAACCAGCCAATGGGCACCATGGCACCTACAAGCACCATATTGGGGATCACAGCTGTAGTGCTACGTACTTTCTGTGTTACTGATCATTTGTTATATTCCATTTATCCCCAAAGGAGCAATTTAAAATAAGGAAAACTTACTGTGGGAAAGCCTGCCAGATCAAAGAATCCAAATATTTTTGAGGAAAGTGAATTGTAATGTGAGGGTATTTTTCTTATTTACTAGCAGGTTACTTACAGCTTCATGCAAGGCACTGTCAATGAATATTGTATGTGCCCATACTTTCTTCTCTGAATGGGACAGAGAGAAGTCTTTCCCAGTAATTGCATTCTGAGGACCAAACTAGACATGCTGGTTTTTAAAGAGGACCAAACTCTTTAAAAACCAGCACATCTAGTTTGGTCCTGAGATCCTTTAAATGGAGGCAGATTAAACCCCCATAGTTCTTCTGCATGTTTCCTTTAAGCAACTCTAATTTTTTTAAAAAAGTTCTAAACATATTTAATCTGTTTTGCACTTCTGTAAGGTGCTCTTTAGGGAGCTGCGGTGGCTCAGACGTTAAGACACTGAGCTGCAGACTGGAAGGTCTGTAGTTTGGCAGTTCGAGACCTGAGTGCTACGTGACGGAGTGAGCTCCCGTCTCTGGCCCCAGCTCCTGCCAACCCAGCAGTTTGAAAGCAGGAAATTGCAAGTCGATGAATAGGTACCATTTAGGTGGGAAGGTAACAGTGTTCCGTGTGCCTCGGCGTTTAGTCGTGCTGGCCACGTGATCACGGAAAATGTCTTCAGACAGCGGTGGTTTTTGGCTTGGAAACAGAGATGAGCACCGCCCCTTAGAGATGGATCCGACTGGCTTTTGAGGGATAAAGAGGGGATTGACAGATAACATGTGAGCAACAGAGTCCATTGGGATGGAAGAGGAATTTACAGGAAAAAGTAGCACCAACTGATGTGACCAAGAAAACAGATCTTCCCAAACTAAAACATCATCAATTATAGCCTAAACATGAACCTATATTGTAATGCATTAAGTGATGTAGCATTTAGTGGCATTTAGTTGAACTTCCTGGACAGACAGATGTATTTTGGGTTGCCACTGGACAAACTGTTCTGACTTTAGAGACTTGGGGCAAGAAGCAAGGCTCGAGGAAGGGGATGTAGATCCATGGTTATAGAAAAGAAGGGGGCTAGGAATTGAGAAAGCAAAGCAGTCCAAATGAAGCACAACATAGAAAGCTGCACATAGTTGAGAGGAATTAGAAAGGAATCGAAATGCACAGTGTGAAGTACATTTGAGAAATTATAGAAACAGCATGGAAGTTTCTTAGTTGGGGTTAGCTACAATGCTATTGCAAGGTCTGTGTGATATAACAGGGGAGGCAGTCCACAGAAACCTGTATGACGTTTTCAGACATTCTCTCTCTCTTCCCCCCACCCTCATACTGTAATTGTTTATCCCCTTCCTATAACAATTCCTCATCAGTCTAACAGAGACATCCTACTGAAGTCTATCCAAGGGGGCTTATTCCCAGGGAAGTGTCCTCAGGATTGGACTATAAAGAGCTCTATTCAAATCCTTAACCACTGAGCTTGCTAATACTTTCTCTTTCAGTTCCTTAGATCAATTTGCCCAATCCCCCATCAAACTCAAATCTTATTGGCTCTTGCAACTATGAGTAAATTATCATTACACTTCTATCACATGGCTCTTTCCTAAAGATTGTGGCTCCCAAGAATAGGTTGAAGACAATTTCCTGGGAAGCACTCACACAGCACCATGCCATGGACCCATATGACTCAGGTTAGCCTGATCTCATCAAATTTTGGAAGCTAAGCAGGGTCAGCTCTGACTAGTATTTGGATGGGAGACCTCCAAGGAATGCCAGGTACATGATGCAGAGTCAGGCAATGGCAAATCATCTTTGAATGTCTCTTACCTTGAAAACCCTACAAGGTTACCATGAGTTGGCTATGACTTTCTAGCACTTTCCATCACCACAGGGCAAGTGCGCTTTAATGCCCAGAACCATTTGGGAAAGGCCTAATGTGTAACTACTGTCAGTATCATGAGATGGACCTACAGCTCAATTGGCTCTCATATCACTGCCATAATATACAAAATAGTAAAAAGCTCCGTAGTTAAAATTAGCAAACTGTATTGTAGCATAGTTATTACTGTAATACAAGGGTTTTCAGAAAGCCACACACTTTTCCAATCTCACTCCAGTGCGAGTTCCTGTCCTCAAATCCATAGAGAAACCCAAACATTCTCATTTTTGGTAGACTGACACCCCTCCCCTCCTCCACCTGGTTGTTGTGCATCCTATACGAAGTAGGGTGATTTGGCAAATGCAAGCTAATGCCAGCAGTTTGCATGCACCAAGTCACACAGCAGAACCAGAACTTCCAATTTCAGCACTGGAGCTAGGGATGCCAGCCTCCAGGTGGGATCTGGGGATCCCTGGAATTACAGCTCATTTCTAGTCTAAAGAGATCAGTTTCCCTGGGAAAAACTGATGTTCTGGAGGGTGGACTCTATGGCATTGTGCCCCACTGAGGTCCCTGTCCTCCCCAGTCTCTATTCCCAAATTTCCAGGAGTTTCCTAACCTGGATTGGGCCACTCCTCCCCTCATCCCACAGAGATGGCCAGTGGGTATCTGGCAGTCCTAACTGGAGCTATTTTAGTAAGGGAGGGGGAAAGCTGGGGGGAAAGCAAACAGATTGGGAGAGAGAAGTGAAAGACAGAAAGAAGTGAAGGAAAGAAAGAAAGAAAGCCAGACTGCAAAGGAAACAGCCTGGAGTGGGGAGGAGCAGCTCCCCAGCCCAGCCTCTCCTTGTTTCCAGCTCTTACAAACTTCAATGGAAAGGGAGAGAGAAACAGAAAGAGAGAGGGGAACAGAAAGCACAGCCCCTCTCCCACACTGATTATAGGAGAAAGTGAGCCCAGGATTTTCTGTATCCTGGAGCAATGTGCTCCGTGCAGCACAAGGGTTCCTCAATGACGGCACTGGCAACCAGAGGCCACAGAAGGGCCCCCCCCACCTTTCCCCACCTCCATTCTTACCCACCTCTCCTCCCCAACCTCCATCCTCCCCACTAAGTGGCAGCCAGGCAGATTCTCATGCCGGCTTTCCTACCTCCCCTGCTTGGACTTGCAGGATGGCTGGGTGGGTGCAGCCACCCTGGGCTCCCACCCCGGGCTCCCACCCCACCCCACCCCACCTGAAACAAGCCCCCACTCCTTACACCCACACCTACTTACCTTTCAGGCTGCTGGTGGCGGCGGCAATGACAAGCAGAGGCAGCACATGCTGCCTCGAATCCAGTCTCCACGTGAAGCCCTCCAGCTCCACTCCAGGCTGAACTAAGGGCTGCTGTGGATGGAGTTTAGCTTCCAGGAGAAAGCAAGCCCTCTGCCCTGACTTCCATCCAACTCCCAGCCCAGCCAAACTTAGTCTCGGAAAGTTGAGGGGAAAAACCCTCCACTTTCAAAATGGGGGGTTGGGGGGTAGCAAGGCTCTGGCTGACACCGGTTTCCCCTGGGGGGGGGCTCAGTACCTTTGGGGAGGCAGGAGCTCACCAGCCCCCCCCCCCGAAGATTATGCCTATGGTGACTAGACAGCACTTTACACATAAACACGTAATTTCTTGATGCTCTTTCTGTTTGGAATGTTCTGCTAGATGCCAGGTTTGCCTTCTGTGTCTGCTCTTCCTGCCCTCTCCCACAAATCAGCTACTTTGTCCCCCCCTCCACACACAGCTGTTAAAAGCCTTCCCTTTATCTCTAGGAATCCAGTCTATCCAGTGAAGAAATCACTTTGTTGCTCCTCAGGAGACTGCTGAAAATGTGCTGAATAACTTTTATGGCCCTAGCTGTGACAGGCACACTGGTGGGACAAAGCATGTTGGACATCTCTTTGGGTGGTTTGGAGACAGTCTTGGTTTCTCTCTTTGCTCTTAGGACAAAAAATCATGAGGTATTTTGTTGCATTACTTGGGGTACTCTGAACAAACCTTTGGCTTAACCCAGAAATCTTCACATCCACAACAGCTGACACTTCACAAATAACAAGCAAGATCCGAAGCTGATGACATTCATCCTTTGCTCTTTGTGCATCTCATTTCTTCCTCTTTCTTAGTGCAGAGTTTAATACAGTCAGCAGAATCTAAAGATAAAGCTTGTCTCTGATTGTGCCACTTCAAGCTTGCATGTGAGAGAGCAGATTTCCTGTTTGACAATTTCCCCATGAGAGAATTTCCTAACATGCCATTTGTCTGTGAGCAAGGAGTTCTCTCTGTGGGGAAGTTGTAGGTGTATGGCTGCATGTTTGAAGGGGTCCAGTTATCGCAAGATTCTGCTGATTATAATGTCCTTGAAGGAGGGACTTCTCTTTCTTGTCCGTTACTCTGCAAAATGCCTGTTGTGTTCATGATACTAGTCAGTTGACTCTCATCACTTCTTGAAGAGAGCCTTACAGCTCTTTAGAGATATACAACTGCCATTGGCATGGTAGTGAAGAAGAGCTAGAAGAGGATGCCACCACCCAAATACAGGGGTTAGATGTTCACATGAATCTCTTCCCAAAAAGAGGCTCTTGTCACATCAATGTGAGCATTTGCTCCTGTGCCTATTTAATTATATTTATAAATACGATTTCTAAACCGCCCTCCCCCATACGTGGGGCTCAGGGCAGTATACAACATTCAAGGGATACAATAAGCATAAGCATTTAAAGCATAAGCATTTAAAACAAGTTAAAAACAATAAAACCGATATAATGACCATTCCAGATTGCATCTAGAAATCAAATTTGTCCTTACCCCAAGAGGGAGGGAAAAAATGAAGGCCAGAAGAAGAAGAAGAGATTGAATTTATACCCTGCCCTTCACTCAGAGTCTCAGAGCCTTTCAAGGACTGCTCTTGAGAGAACAGCTCTGAAAGAACTTGTGACTGACCCAAGATCACACCAGCAGCTGCATGTGGAGAAGTGGGGCATCAAACCCGGTTCTCCCAGATTAGAGTCCGCGCTCTTAATCACTACACCAAACTGGCTCTCAAGGCTGAATGAAGGACATTGCTGTCCTCAACGGTAGGCCTGGCAGAACATTTCTGCCTTACAGGACCTGCAGAACTGAACTAGGTCCCACAAGGGCACGGATGTCATTTGGCAGAGAGTTCTACCAGGTCAGAGCCTGTGAAGCATCTTTCTGCAGTGCAGAGCAAGAGGTAGCCCCACATGCCTTTTTTTTTGGTTGTGTACCAGGCCCTGCAACCAATCAATAGAGGGCGGAAGAAAAGAAAAGCCCATATAATACTTTTAATTAGTACTAACCACATTCACGTCCAATGCTGTGCAAGTTTTCAAGCTCATGATAACTCTTTATCAGGATGGATGTTACAAAGTTTAGAAGAATCTGCTTTCTTCTTCAGGCCATGGTATAAAGGTCTGACCTCTAAATAGCCCTGGCACTTTGCCCTGATGTTACTTGTTGCTTTCCTAAATAAGAGATTCCTTACACACACACCCCCAAGCAATGGTTTTAAGTTGCACAGCAAGTTTGGTTGGTCCATACAGCGGTTGGTCCCTACAACAGACTGTGTGTTAAATCTCACATCTATTTACTAGCACCCCACCATTCTCAGTGGGCATTGAAAGTGGCCTACATTGTTCTCCTGTCCATTTTATTCTCATAACAGCCCTGTGAGGTAGGTTAGGTTGAGTGTGTGAGACTGGCCTCAGGTTGCCCAGTGAGCTTCCATGGCGGAATGGGGATTTGGACTTTGGTCTCCCAGGTCCCAGTCTGATACGCAGTCACAACAGCAGCACTCTGATGGTTCCCTTTGTTCTCTCACGGTCTAATGTTTGTAGCCTGTCCAGACATTTGGCAAGACTTTCTGCTGAGGTGGGGCAGGGGGAAACAACAGCAGAAAAGTTTAAACATATCATATTGTTAAAATCATTTATTTACCTCATTATTTATAGTCAAACTTTCTCACAGTTTCAAGGCAGATTGCACAATCAAAAATAATGTAATAGCAGTGCAATACATACAAGCAGTGCTTTGAGGCTGGATTACAAAATTAGAGAACAGTGCAAAAATGACAAGTGAATAATACTGAATAATGCAAAAAACACCCTCAAGAATTGCAGAATGGGAGAGCCACATAAGTTGGAGGAAGCCTGCCACTTGGGCCAAAGGGAAAGATGGGGTATAAATATGTTAATAAACTTTACTTGGTGGAGTGGTTGGATAGAGGTGTAGAATCCATCCCAGTGTTACATATTTATGTGTCTTATGGTGCCTTTGGCTAATCTGATGCCAGAATCTGGTGCTGATGTGGACGTCATGACTTTTGTGACTGGTAATTTAGCTGCTTTGATGTCCCAAAGGAGCTTGTGCATGAGGGCTTAGGGAGTTTGCGGGGACCTTCAGAGCCTGAGTCTTGAGGTGCAGTCTCTGTTCAGTTTAAGAGCTTCCGCTAAGCCTGTGTGTGGTGGGCATTCGAGTGATGGATTGTGGATGCAGAACAGGTGAGCCTCTTAGCGGGATGGGGCAGATAACTCTGCTTGCTAGGCAGGCTGTGGGGTTAGGTTAATGGTGCCTTCTCTGGACCCACCAGCTGAACAATACCTACCCAGCTAAAGAAAGAATGTAGAAAAAGCCAAGCAACATTCTGTATTCCAGTTGCCAAGAAGGGTGTGCTGGATTTCTGGCTTTTCACCCACTCTTTAGGTATTCAGTGGAGTCAGTGGGGGACAAACAGGACACAGCTTGGAATTTCCTGGGTTTTTTGTTCTGAAGCTGCAGCATGCTTTGGGGGCTTTTATTTCCTTCTATTTTTAATTTTCTCTGAAAACAAACTGCTTCCAGCATTCCATGTTTGCTTTGCAGATATAAACCTCATAAAGCCTGTGGAGCAACGTGTGTTTTCTTTATCTGCTGGAAAAACAGCGTGCAGCATTTAACACCCAGCGTGGCTGCTCTTCCGCAACCAAACAGCAGCTGTGGGTAAGGGCTCTGTGCTGTTGCTGCCATTGCTTTCTTCTTACATGTGAAGTGGAGATCCTCTGTTGTTGTTTTTAGCAGGCACATGGGAGCAGAGCATCTCCTGGTTGCTTTCACCCGGGTGGTTATAACTCTGATGTCCAAAGTGGGTCATCTTCAGATTCCGCACTGTCCGTGGAAGTAGAAAAGAGCAAGAGTCCAGTAGCACCTTAAAGACTAACAAAATATGTGGCAGGGTGTGAGCTTTTATATCTGAAGAAGTGAGCAGTGACTCAAGAAAGCTCCTCCCCTGCCGCATATTTTGTTAGTCTTTAAGGTGCTACTGGACTCTTGCTCTTTTCTGCTGCTACAGACAGACTAACACGGCTGTCCATCTTGATCTGTCAGTGGAAGTGCCACTGCTAGTTACCGCTGGTTACAGGAGGGGTGCCAATAGGTTATCCAAGAGGGGAGCCTGTGCTTTTAATAACTGCTAGGGATCATAGCTGGAAAAATATTTTTAGGTTTTGCAAATAAGGAGCCGGCTTTAAATTGTTTTGGTACAGTTCTCCAAGATACAAAAGCAAAGGTCCACACAAGTGCTTTAGCCCTGCCAGTCCCTATGGCTGGGATCCAGACTATTGTTTCTGTGGGTGTAAGAACTTGATTTTTCCCGCCTCCCCCCTCTGGCAGCAGGTCAGAGCTCTTACCCAGGAGCAGATTTTTACAGAGCTTTTTGGGCTGCTGTGGGACAGGAGAGGGGGAAAACCTCTGCTCCAGTGGCAGAAATCCTCACGTCCACAGAAATGCCAGTCTGAGTGCCACTTCAGTGACAGGCAGGGTCAGAGCATTTGTGGTTAAGGAATACTGAATGTAGCATTTGCATTTTCTCTTCTTCTTGTCCAGTTATTTACTGTGGGAAGTATTCTACGCGACAAACTGATTTTTTAAAGAATCAAACAGAGCAACACCACACTAAACACAGCAACAAGAGGCAAAGATGCTGATTTTATAACCAGTTTGCGGAGCAACAGCATTAAAGCCTTGCAAAAAAACCCGAATAACAATTATCTAACCAAAAAAAGAGGAAAGTCTTCCCTGGCCAGCTGTAGCCAGAAGTTGAGCCTGATCTCCCTTGGGTAAAATGGAGGTCCTTCTATTCTCTGATATCATGGAATCCTAACAGAAGAGCCGAGGCTTGCCTGACTGCAGATTCTAGTCCTGCTTGGTTTGTGAATCTCAGAGGGTTTTGCTTGGGTTGAGCTGTGGTTGGAGGAGGGGAAAATGTATGTATGTATGTGTGGGTGGTGGGGAGGAATATTTAAACAAGCCATGGCTGTTATCTGTCAGACACTGACTGAAAGGAAGGCTTATCTCTTCTTTCCATGTGTCCCAGAGGAAGCGGGGATGCAAAAGGGAAGACCCCGTGCTGCCTGACAACAGAGAATAAAGCAAAACAGGACTGGGCACTAAATAGTGGGAGACTGTGGAAAACAATTCCACCAGTCTAGCATCTCTTCTCCACCCCCACCCCCAAACCCCACGGCACTTCTGCTGCATTCTTTTTTAACAAGTGCGGTTTCTAATCCCAGCTGTGCCAACTCGGCATTTCAGGAAACAAGACTTGTGGTCAAAAAGATCATCTGTCTACAGATAACTTTTTGTATAAGGTTACCTGAAAAACGTGCCTAGTGGGTTGTAGATCAGAGCGGTACTGTAGAGGTAGTTGGGGGTGGGTGGTTTGGAAGAGAGCTTTGTCATGTTCCTTGAAAAGGTCACAGTTTGCCAGGAGCACAGGAAGGGGGGGTAGGTTTGGCTGCTTTTGCAGCAATACCTTTTGATGGCTTGGCGTGGTGATATATGGCAGTGTAAGGTTTAAGTGGACATTTGGGTTGCCTTGTGGTTTCCTTTCTTTATTTGCTGTTCAGAATTTTGCTCCACTTTCTCATCATCTGTGGCCTTTAAGATGGTTTCTTTTTGTTTCTTGATGTCTCTGAGGACAGCATGGATTTCAGATTCCTAGAATAGTACCTCCAAAGCAAATCTGTCATTTTTCACTCTGAGGATGAAGTTGCTTTCCTTTTATTAAGAGTATTACATGAGTATACCCGGATAGGGTATATCTTCGCAGCCTACATATAGGGCTTCGCGCCAACTAGAATTTTATTGGCATGGCTAGGATTTTATTCTCTTGTCTGCTTGCCAATGCTGGAAGGTGCAAAGCCAGAATAATTTCTAGGCTTCCAGTCATTGCTGTTAGTGTGTGTGTATCTGATATATTCATTAAAGTGTGGCACGTTGCTGCATTGTTACTGGGCAAGTACTAGCTAGAGTGTTTGTCTCGGGTATTTTGAGAGGAGAACAGTGCTCTATGCCCCCCGGGAGTGCTCTGTCATGGGCTGTCAGATCTTTTGCAAAGATGGCATCTCAAAAATAAAATATTAGGTTTATTTCATTGTAGACACCTGTCTTTCAGAGGCCTGTGTTGAAGACTTCATGCAGGCAGAAGTGATTTCTCTTTATATCTGTGTATCTCTGCAGAGACAGAAACTTATGGCTAGTTGTTTACCATGTTAATGTGGTTCATTTATTATCTGCTGCCAAGGCGTGCATTAATTCACTTTGCTGGGAGAAAACTGTCTCTGCTCAATCAATTTGGAGCCATCCCCAAAGGGGATAAAATCCAGCATATAACATATGGCATGCAAGCAACGCCACCAGCCGCCTGTTACACTGGAGAGCAGTGAAGAAGGGGGGTGTGAGTCAGTGGAAGTCATAGAGACACAGGTGGCCTTCTACCACTTAGGCAGTTACACAAGGAGGGGCTGTGGCTCACTGGTAGAGCATCTGCTTGACATGCAGAAAGTCCCAGGTTCAGTTCCTGACATTACTCCTAAAAAGACCTCTACCGAAGACCCTGGAGAACAGCTGCCAGTCAAAATAGACAATACTGACCTTTATGGGCCGTGGAGAAATGTCATTCACCTCAGTATTTTGATAATTAGAGCTGCACTCTACACATGCACCAGCAACTTTAATACTGGTGAAAGACTGGCAAAAGAAAAACTATAGGAGATGAGTCTTCTCTCTCCCAAGCATAGAGCACTTCAGTGCTTAGTTATGCAGATGGACTCAGACAAAGTGGAAGGACAGGTTTACCATCTAACACCTTGTGGGGAGGAGCCAAATGCTAGATTGCCACTCTTTTTTTTGGGTCAAGAGGTGATGAATGACACTGAGTGGGAATGGACTCCCATAAATTCTCTGGACTCATTGGGGAAGCTCTCTCTCTTCTGCTCTTCCTCTTCTGCTCTTCTTGCTGGCCAGGCCATGAAAGGACTCTATCTTGACCATGTGTTGAGGGACAATGGGCAGAAGCCCCTAAATTGGAGAATTAGGTAATGGAGGACTTTTAAATTGTTGTAATCTCAAGAGTTAAATAGTCTATCATAGCAACACCATTATTGGGGCATGTTTAGAGCCAGGGATAGAATCATAGAGTTGCAAGGGACCTCCAGGGTCATCTAGTCCAACCCCCTGCATAATGCAGGAAATACCACCCCCCCTTCATACCCACAGTGACCGCTGTTCCATGCCCAGAAGATGACAAAAAAAACCTCCAGGATCCCTGGCCAAACCAGCCTGGAGAAAAAATGCTTCCTGATCCCAAAATGGCAATCGGCATTTCCCTGAGCATGTAAGAAAGGGCCACAGGAACTAAGCACTGAGGCAACCCTTCCTGCCTCCCTCTCATGATCTGCCTAAGTTCACAGAATCTGCATTGCTGTCAGATGGCCATCTAGCCTGTGTTTGAAAACCTCCAAGAAAGGGGAGCCCACCACCTCCTGAGGAAGCCTGTTCCACTGAGGAACCGCTCTAACTGCCAGGAAGTCCTTCCTAATGTTTAGCTGAAAACTTTTCTGATTTAATTTCAACCCATTGATTCTGGTCTGACCTTCTGGGGCAACAGAAAACAAGTCAGTACCATCCTCTATATGACAGCCCTTCATATGGTTACTATATCACCTCTCAGTCGTCTCCTCCCCAGGCTAAGCATACCCAGCTCCTTCAACCTTTCCTCATAGGACTTGGTCTCCAGACCCCATCACCATCTTCATTGCTCTCCTCTGGACACATTCCAGCTTGTCTATATCCTTCTTAAATTGTGGTGCCCAAAACCGAACACAGTACCTTTGGTGAGGTCTAACCAGAACAGAGTATAGTGGTACCATCACTTCACGTGATCTGGACACTATACTTCTGTTCAGGGCTCTTTTTGTAGCAGGAACTCCTTTGCATATTACGTGACACCCCCCTAATGTAGCCAATCCTCCAAGAGCTTACAGAGCTCTTCTTCCAGGGGCTACTGTAAGCTCTTGGAGGATTGGCTACATTAGGGGTGTGTCACCTCATATGCAAAGGAGTTCCTGCTACAAAAAGAGCCCTGCTTCTGTTGATACAGCCCAAAATCACATTTGCCTTTTTAGCAACCACATGACACTACTGACTCATGTTCAGTGTATGGTCTGCTAAGACCCCTAGATCCTTTTCGCACATAGTACTGCCAAGACTAGTCTCCCCCAACCTGTAATTATGTATTTGATTTTTCCTACCTAAATGCAGAGCTTTACATTTATCCCCACTGAAATTCATTTTATTTGTTTTAGGCCAGTTTTCCAGCCTGTCAAGATCATCCTGTATCCTGACTGTTTCTGCCTTTTCTGTATAAAAGCATCTGTCTGATGCTTTTACAGATCACTTATGCACGTCTTATTTATTGAACTTTCTTATAATTTGAATGCTTAAAGCTTGATCTCCAAGCCCCCATACCCTGCCTGATTCAGTCACACTTTTCAAAGAGCGGTAAGGACAAGAGAAGGACCATTGATGAGCCCCCTGTCCCCAAAGTATGAAGCTGCTGAAGTGCGGAAGATCACCACCACGTTGTCTGGTATGAGTGAAGTGGGAGATGTGGCAACTAGGTGGAGTCTTTAAATGACAATTTCATATTGAGTGCTGGAAGCACAAATTTTCCAGCCAGAGATACTCTTTAGGATGTGTTGGTGGCAGTGGTTGCTACTCAAAGAGAAGTTGGAAAAACCTGTTTGGGGAGTAAGGGGATGAAGGAAGGTGGTGCATTGCCAGGCGGAGATCTTGGACAACTATGGAACTCTGAGCTTCTGGAGCAGCCCTGTAGCCAGAAATGTTTGGCTAGTGAGGTAGGGGCACTGGGGCAGGGAGTGGGGAACTTAATTAGATTACCCAACAGTGTGTGGGGTAGCAAACTAAAGAGGGAGAAGGCATGCCTTCTCTCTGTCTTTCCTTCCCCAGCCCTCCCCCCACAGAATGGGGGAGGCTGGGGAAGGAAAGAGAAGTTGCCCTGTGGCTTCTGGTCAGTTTCACTCCCCTCTCCAGGGGCTTCCCTAACTGTTAAACAACAGTTGATCCAGGGGAGTGAAAATGACTAGAAGCAGCAGGGGGGCTTCCCTTTCCTTCCCCAGCCTCCTCCCCAAATGTCCCACCGTGGCTACGGGCCTGTCCTGGAGCCTGAGGGGGTGGGGTATGGGGGCTGTTTCCTGATATGAATCAATACCCCATTCAGTATAAGGCAGCTTCTTGTGTTCAAACAGTCATGTCTACTCTAGGCATTTTTGTGGTATTCTGGAAATGAGAAAAGGAATTGTCCCCCTTTCCTAATACAATATCTGCTGTTTTTTTCACAATGTACAGAATCATTACCAAAAAAAAATCTCTTAGTGACCAAACTACACAATACGCTGTTCCCAGGTCAGTCTCTGCGTCTGTCCCAGCTCCTCTCAGGCAGATGTGCACTTTGAGTTCCAGGTTGAAGCTTTAGATTCTCAGATGTGCATTTGGATCTCTTGGATCAATTCAGGCCAGGAAAATGGTGAGCGAGGAAGATTTAAACCCCCTATTCCCATATGTTGTGGTCCTGACCTGAATCAGGGCCCACGTGGGCCTGAGAACGACAATGTTTCTAAGCAACGGCAGCCTAACTTTCGTTTTCCCCCCTCTGTGTTTATGCAGATTATTTATAGGACATACAGTACTCAAGGCAGCATAGTCAAGCATTACATCCCTCCAAAGTCTTAGCCATGACTTTAGCATTCAGAATACATCAGAAATCTGATTTCTAGTTTCTCCTCCCAAGTGGAGGAGTCTATTTCTGGCTTTTCTGAAACCGACACAGATTGCAGGTAAAAGTTGGCCGAGTGGAAAAAAAATCAAACCCAGTTTTCTTACTGCTTCGGGACACTTTGATATTGTGCTGCTGTTGTGTTTGGATTATTTTCTGGATTGGTTTTTCACACTCCACCAGTTCAGTGAGATGTTCTTTGCTGATTTAATGGGCAAATGAGAATTTAAATGCTGTTGGGTTCTATCAAATGTTGGCTGCTGTTGAAAATGTTTTGGACATCAAATACTTATATTGCTGATTATTCATACATCTTGAGAACGTTCACTGTAGAGGATAATTTTAAGGGGAATGTTGAGGAACCAGTCTGTTTTGGCTTTTTCTAAAATTTGATCAGCATAAGAACTGATGCAGTCCTGAAACAGAGAAGCCAGCAGGCGTCTACCTAAGATGTGATAGCACTGTTTGAAATCATTTAGGCCCAAGCAGCCTCAGTAGAAGTTCTCAGATTATATGAGTTTGCAGTCTGCAGCCTCAGCCAAATTCTTTTTTTTTTTTTTGTTCTAGCTCCTCTGAGGAGGGCAGTTCTCTGGGGAGATGCTTTAGTGAGTGGTAGGTGGGCAGAGTTTTATTTTTAACTCTGGGGACCACTGCATATGGTGTGTTGGTTTAGCTGCACCATGAGAACAGGAAGGGCTTGGCTGTGGGACTCAAGAGTACACCTTGTACAGCCAACTCCATTTCTGCAGTTGACCTGTTTAATCTGTGCAATCCTGCAGCAGAGAGCCATTATGCTAGTTTTGGCTTTCACGTGCTGGAAGTTAATTGGTACCCATTGCCATTTAAAGCAAAGAAAACCCCAAGGCTGGCCTCTGTACATCTAGGCCTTGGTTAACCACATGCGATGCTGGAAGGTTTGCAGTGTTCCTTGGCCATGTGGGTGGAATCCTGTTTATAGGAGAGAACCTGGAGCCCCAAAGACAGGCTCTTTATGTGGAACAATCTGGTCAGATGACCTTGAATGAATAAAGTGTTGCTTTGTGGTGAGCCACTGCAAATTGCCCAACCGTGAGGCAAGGTGAGAATTGTGTGCTGCTATGGTTGATAAAATGGGAGAGAGAGAGAACTGACTTGTGGCATAGTCCAGAGGAGTTGTGCAAGAGAACTCCTGTTTGCAGAACTGAGGGCTAAAGCTTCTTCTGGATTGTACCAATTCAGGCTACAGCTGAGGGTAGTCTGCATGGTGGGATGTCGTCATGTGGCACGGGGGTGGTGCTGGTGAATGGGAGACCTCCTTGTGGTCACAGACCAGAGCTGGAATGAGAAGCTTTGTTGCCAGCATTCTGCATAGAGGACCATTCAAACAATGCAACCCACCACCCTTGTGGTTGGAAGTGGTGCAGTCTGGAAAAAGCTTTGTCAGGCGGCTTTGCAGATTGTATAAGCTGTCCATAGGAACTTGTCAGCTTCCCTTGTGTGACATACCAGAACTGTGAGAGTACACAATGGCATGCAGCTTTCTCTCACTTACTTGGGGGTAATGGTCCCCAAGCAAGGTTACTGGCTAACTGTGCACCTTTTGTTGTCTTGCTGCCCCCAAGGTTAATCCCCCAGATGCTTTGATGGCTCTGCCGCCTCTGTCTGCCAACCAGATGCTATTAAGGTCCATTACTGCTGATGGCTTATCTCAGTGGATTCCTCCCAGGATACAGTGGGTTGGTTTCATGAGGAGGCAGAGCTTGAGTCTCTCTCCCCCTCCCACTTCCTGTTTGCATCATTCTTGATATGTCTGGCCACTGTGTGAGCTGCTTGATAGAATCTCAGCCGTTAAAAGAAAATTAAAATGCAGGTTTCTAGTCCCAATAGTTTTGTGTGAAAGTATAATGACAAACTGGAAATAGAGTGGAAAAAAGAGGGCAAATATCAAGCACGGGAAATTAACCTGCAACGAAGGAAGCATGTTTCTTCTGCCTCCCCTGCCCCTTTTCTGTCTAGCCACATTCCCTGTGTCCAGTAGCACTTACAGTAAGAAGCTGATAAACCCTGTTGTGGAAGAGTCCCAGATCAGTGCTGCTTTGCAACAGAAGTACAAATCAATTAAATCCGCAACTTGGAAAAGGCTGAACTGAACCTTGACACAGACTGCCTGTTTTCTGAGTAGAGCTCCATTGCACAAATGGCCTAACTGCTTATTGGTTCTCCCTCACTGGCAGAGTGGTGGAGGTTTAAGGAACTGAAATGGGGTTAAGTGCCCCCAAAGGCTAAATGTGACTGCCGGAGCAAATCAAATTAGGAAAGAACCATTCTGCTGCCTCTAAATGAATCAACTGACAGCAGGATCTAGCTGTGGTCTGGGGCACCAGCGGAATTGGGCTGAGGATATAGGTACCCAAAGTACAGAATATCCAAGCAGTAAGTACCTTCCCATGGTGGGAGGAATGACAATCCACCAGGAAGTTCTCCTGCGCATAAGCCTCACTTAAATGAGCACAAGGGTGTAAGTTTGTGGAGAGCCATTGTGTCTTTTCCCTTCTTTAAATATACATGTGGATGCAGGGGGAGTGTCTTTTGCATGCGTAAACTGGGAATTCCTGAATCATAGCCCAATCTCAACCATTTTGCTGCATCTGCTTGCTTGGACTCTGTCCTTTTACTGAGTATCCAAGGATGCCACTTTCATTCTGTCTTGGTTCCAAGTCTCTAAGAACCAAACTGAGTAACTGGAACTGCTGTTGATGAACAAGGGAAGGTAGGATCTTTGTTCAAGCAACCTTGGCTGCAAGTCAGAATTTTTAAAAACGTTGAGGGATTTGTTTAAATTCCCAGTGGATAAAATAAACCCATTAAAATAGGAAAGTGTTTATCTACACAAAGCATTAAAGCAGAAAATAAGTTCAGGAGTTGTTATCACCCAAAGCTAGTTTACAAAGATCAGCCTTTAGTGCACTCCTAAGAAGGCCTAGTGAGAGGTAAGTAGCACGTGGCCGAATTGCACAAGCATAAAATTACCACCTGTAGACGTCAGCTCTTGTCTCTGGTGGTTATAGCAGTTGTAGGAAGATCTTGCATTGGAGTTCTGTGTAGCAGGGGATGGCAGACTTCATGTTCCTGGGAGCTACCAGTCACAAAATGGTGGTTCAGTAGGGTGGGTAGAGCCAGTCACAAAATGGTAGCTTGTACAAAAGTCAGTGTTTAAGAGTAGACTTTGGGAAAGACTTTCCTCTCCCATTTTTCCAATGCAAACCAGCATCCCAAATTGCAATTTGCCCTGCAAGGGAAAATGCAGTTATCTTCAAGAGACAAATACCAGCTTTGATAAGGGGGATAGGACGAGGAAATTTAGATTTATACCCCACCCTTCACTCAGAGTCTCAGAGCAGTTTATAATCTCCTTCCCTTCCTCCCCCCACAACAGACACCCTGTGAGGTAGGTGGGGCTTGAGAGAGCTCTGAGAGAACAGCTCTGAGAGAACTTGTGACTGAGCCAAGGTCACCCAGCTGGCTGCAAGTGGAGGTATGGGGAAAAACCCGGTTCTCCAGATTAGAGTCCACCTTTCTTAACCACTACAGCAAACTGGGTCATTAGCATCTTCCTTTCCTGTCCTCAGTAAGGGTGCGTGTGAAGGAGGGCATACGAAAGGGAGAGGATGCTGGTGCTGCAGCTTTCCGTGCAGAGCAAAAGTGTGAGAGAAGCTGCTGTGGCAGCTTTAAATAGAAGGATAAGAAAGTGACTACAGAAGCATTGGAGTAGGGGTGGAGGGATACTTTTTCTTGGTTGTGGAATTACTGGTCACCCCTGAGTACCCACTCCTTGCTTTGTGTTCCTTCAGCAAATTAAGATGCAGGCCTTATCAGGTTTTAAAAATAAAAATCAGCCGCCTGTCCTTATCTTGGAAGCACACTGGATGCCAGTGAAGCTGTTGTATCAACCATGTGCTGTGCTGCCATATTGTGGACCAGCAGTAGTTCCCCAACTGGTTATAGGGAAAGTTCCATGCATAAAGCACTACAGTAGTCCAATCAGCCCCACCAGGTCATAAGTAACAATAGACAGGAGTATGGCTGGTGCCTGGTAACTCCCAGAATATCGTTTGAAGTTGGGTAAAAATCCCCTAGACTCCCAGTTTAGGGAATGCAAGTCTGGAAGCAGGAGCACTTTCCGTGCTTTAAGCTTCATCCTTGAGAGAGGACCCCACTCAGGACAGGCATGGTACTCACTCTGTGTTGTCTGGATGGTTCTGTGCATCCTCCAAGCAGTCCTTCAGAGATGAGGCTGCCACTGCTGGGAAGGAGCCAGTAGAGTTGGGTGTTGTCAGCAGGGCTCTTTTTGTAGCAGGAACTCCTTTGCATATTAGGTGACACACCCCTAATGTAGCCAATCCTCCAAGAGCTTACAGTAGCCCCTGTCAGAAGGGCTCTGTAAGCTCTTGGAGGATTGGCTACATTGCCCAATATGCAAAGGGGTCCTGCTACAAAAAGAGCCCTGGTTGTCAGTATATTGACGGTGTGTCCCTCCATGGCCCTGACTCACTTTGTACAGGGATCCCCTGGACATGCAGAATTGCAGAAGCCAGATCATGCATAGCCAAAGGAAGCCGGCTTTTAGGGTCTGGCCAGAATGCTGCCTTTGCATACTTTTCCTCCTGCTAGTGTAACCAGCTGGCAGCAGCTGGTCCCCTCCCCCATTTCATTAAGCCGGTTTTCATGATTCTAACCAGGTTGGCAGCAGCGATGGGTAATCAAGGTCTTCTTGAGGACTGACATGACATGCAAATGCTGTGGCTTAGTGGTAACCAAGGGTTAGGATGTGGCCTGGAAGAGCTCTTAATCGTCTGAGCAAAGTGCAGGCTTTTTAGCTGTTCAGAGCACTTCCCCGGCTCACCCAGAATCAAAAGCATCATAGATATTTTCTCTTTTCTTCCTCCTTAGGAGCAACCAAGCAGCAACCAAAGGATATATACCAAAACCACAAATCCTTGTGTGGCTAAGAGCCTGTCGTTGCCATTCCTTAACACTATGTTTGTAGCCCCTTTTTCTGCTTTCACCAGGCTTCCCAGCAGGTGGGCTGCCTTGTGGCCCAACACTGTTCTGTTGCTGTTCCATCTGTCCTTGGCTTTTGCTTTGTCGTCTAGCCTGGTTGGGAATTGGTGACTTTTGACAGGTGCACAGGAAGAAGGCCCCTTCTGCTCTCAGTGCCTCCAAGTCATTACTTGGGAATTGTTTGCTCCGCTTGTACCTCTGCATTCTGACAAGCTTTCACCTACCAGTAGTGGTGGAAAGTCCTGTCAAGTCACAGCCAACCCATGGCAACCCCATAGAGTTTTCAAGGCAAGAGATGTTCAGAGGTGGTTTGCCATTGCCTGCCTTTGTGTAGCAACCCTGGGCTTCCTTGGTAGTCTCCCATCCAAGTACTAACCAGGAGGCTGACCCTGTTTAGTTTCTGAGATCTGCTGAGATCAGACTAACCTGGGCCATCCAGCTCAGGGCTTTCACCTAGTTGGTTGGGCAAACCAGGTAAGGAAGCTTTAAAGATAGCCCCCCCCCCCTTTCCATTAAAGGCTGAAAACAAACATGGGCATTCCTGCTGGCGCAGCCTCAGTGGCCTTGGTTGCCAGACTGACCTCCGGTACCCCTTTGCTTCCTTTCTTTTTCTCTCTTGCTGCCCTGACTGGTCAAGCATACATTCTTCTAGCGCTGAAATCTGTCAGCAGTGTCTTGAGGGCGGAGTCCTTGTCCAACTACAGTGGGGTTGGACCAAATGATCTCTTAAAGTCCTCCCCACTCTTGTGGTTTTCTACACTTTCTTAGCCCATTACTTTTTGCCTTTTAAAATACACTAAGAGAAATGTGTCTGTGTCTTTCATGTCTCCCTCCCCCCATGAATGCACTGATGGGGCTGGAAAAAGAAGAGGATGCCTGGGTGTTCCCCATCTGCTTTGGCTGAAAGAAATGGAGAGTGCCCTGAAGAGGCTGTTTTTCCCCACTTGTGGCTTGGTCTGTACTGGTTTCCTTCAGCTTTTCAAGTCCCTTCCCTGTGGGCTTGTAAGTGCCTTAGCAGGAACTGGGGCAGCCTGCACTTGCTTGGCTTAGTCAGCCCTCTCCTGTTGGTGGTTCCTGCCAGTGCAGAAGGAGGGCCTTTTTCATGTCTTATACCAGCCACCCTTGCTTTTTTCTTTGACCGCTTTCTTGCCTTGTTTAGTGCCAGGTTCCCAGAGGTCAGGGAGCAGCATGGGGGCTTCTGGCACTGAGCACCTCTTCTGTCCTAGGGAAGCTGTGAGCACAAAGTGCAGCTGAATATGAGCTGCAGCTCCACGGAGCCAGCCTGAGACTGGATCTGCTGGTGGCGCTTCAGGCTGTAGGCAGGCAGGAAGGTGTTGAGTTGCAGAACCAGGTCTCGCTCTGCTTTCTACATTATTTATCTTGGCTTCCTCCTCTGTCCAAGCCTGTCTGTCTGTTAGAGCTGGTGGAAAACAGAGCCTTGCTTGCCATGCAGAAAGCATCTTTTCTCTCTACACAAGCTCTTTTTCTTCCTCCAGAGAAATTCACAAGCCAGGGAACCGTCTCAAAAGGCTCAGAATGGATCTAAGTCTGGACTCCTGACTGCAATGGGACTTGAGTTATAAGCAGTGCAGGTTTACAAAATAAGTTTATTGTAATATACAGTAAAATAATAAAAGAATTATTAGATGCAATAAATTTAAGTTGAATACAGTTTGAAAAACCATTTTTGAAATATATTCTGTACTTTTAAATGGCATGTGTACAATGTAAAATTGTGTACAATGTACAATTTCTTGTTGAGGTTTATTCTCATGGAGTAGCTGGGAAGGGAGGCTTCATTCACATCAGCAGTGTTGTATGATATAGACTTCAGAGTGGCAAGTCTTCAATTTCCTAAAGGGTGGTGGTGGAAAACTGTACCCCTCCTCAAAATGGATTTTATGTTTGTTTATTTTATTGGACTTTTAGCCCACCTTCCCCTGGACAGCAAGACTCAGGTAACAAGTTTAAAAACATTTAATGTTGCTGTAGCTTCTGCTGTAGAAACTAAAAAGGGGAAAGAAAACAAAATACTTCTTATTGCTTGCCAACTTCTGACTGAAGATATGTTATTTTCAGCTATAGTTCAAAATCCTTGTTTTTAATCTTTTTTTTTAAATAAAGGGTTTGAAGACATTTGTACTTACAGTAGTGCCAAATTATGGAACTCTGTTCTTCTGCATCTGCAGTTATTTCTGTTACATATATTTGGTGTTGTTTTTTTCAAACTCAGTGTAAAGTTCAAGGGAGAGATATAAATTTTGAATTCAGTTTTAACTAAAGTTCTGAAGATGGTAGATGTTACGCTGAAACTATCCCTAAATAGTATTTTAAAACAGGGATCATTTGCATGACCCTGTGGTCGTTGCAGACTTTTACCCCGACAGTGCCCTGACTGTATTACCCTCTATGTTGGGTGAAGGCTGAATCAGCTTTGTGTTCTCTGTGCCAGTCTAGCACTGCACTCTTCATCTGGCAGTCATATTAAGGGCCATTTCAACACAGCCTGACTAAAAACTCTAGGCTGCCAGGTCTCCAAGGATCCTGTGAAAGAAAACAGGAAAACTAAGGACAAAGCACCACTGCTTTGTGATTTAAAGAACGAGAGACACAAAGTAAAGCCCCGAAATCTGGAACAGGCAGAAGGTGTGATCTCCTGAGCTAGGTTAGATCATGTTCTGCCTGTGTGCCACAGGGGTAATCTTGCCCTGTGTGCTAGCTGGTTTGGTGGGAGCCCTGCTCCTTCAGGAAAAGCTTGATACTGATATTAGAAGCTCTTTTTTTTGGATGGCACCCATGAAGTGTGGGCATGACCAGCTGTCACTTAGACAGCCTGTTGATGCCTCGTGCAGCGTCCTGTAGGTGTGTTTTAGGGTGTGGGGGTAATAACTAAGGAGACCAATATATTAGCCCTAGCCCGAGTCTCCCCCTACTCAGGGAAGTGCTTAATTTGTTGGATCTTCAGGAGATTCTGAAGGGCAGTTGCAAAGCTGTTGGAAATCAAATATAGAAAGTGCCTGTCTTTCAGAAACTGGAGTATCAGAAGAAACGGAAGCGATAAAATGTTTTTCTCTGATGCAGCACAGTTTAACGTAGTGTGCATCTGAGTCACATTTAAATGTCTCCTTTGAGGGTTTTTTTTTGTATAAACAGCTTGGGCCAAAACCTACTGCTAATCCTGGAATGTTCTGCAAAATGGCAGATGAAAGTTCCTGGTAGGTGTGATCAAACAATTCCTATTGATTCATTCGGACTATACATGAAATCATGGTTTGATTTAACTAGCTATGGTTAGTCGATCCTCTAGTGGTGGGCACTCTGCTAATCATGGTTAGTTACAGTGTGTCAAACCAAAGTTGGTTTATTTAATTGCATTTGGTCTTAACTAACTTGGTTCTCTTTTTCTCTCTCACGCACAGACACAGAGCTATCATTGCTCTCTAGCGCCACCGCTGCCACTGTGCAGACCGGGGTACTAGCTTGATCTGTATAGGAAAGAGCAAAGGTGATGAAACCAATATTTGTTAAGTTAAACCAGGGGTTTGAATTACTGCCCGAGATCCTGGTTTCCAAAATTAACCATAGTTAAAACCATTGTTTTGTGTTATGCTTGAAACAGGCTGCTGCTGCAGCCAGGTTCAGGCTAGAGTGATATAGTTAGTGTGGTATACAGAGAAGAGCAGGGGTGTCAAACATGCGACCCGGGGGCCAGATCAGGCCCCGGAGGGCTTCTTTCAGGCCCACAGTGGAACTGGCTGTCTTCTGCTTCTTCTTCCAGTTCTGCTGCTGCTGCATCATCGTAGGTTTGCAGCTTACAGATACACACCTGAACAGCATACTCAAGATTGCAACAGCACAGACATTTTGATGGAATAATTCAGAGCAAGAGGTGTCAGTTATCAGACACTGTTAAATAAACAAAATATTGCAAGAGTGCTAATGTTTTAAGCATGTTTTTATTTTAAGTAAAAAAACTGCTTTGTGTTTGTGTCCTTTATAAAGTTTATATCTCCGCTAATTGGTGTTACAATTTATGACACCCATGGCCCGGCCCAACAAGGTCTCATTTATGTCAGATCTGGCCCTCATAACAAATGAGTTCAACACCCCTGGAGTAAAGTGTCAAACTAGGATCTAGGAAACCCAGGTTTGAATCCCCAATCTGCCATGGAATCTTGCTGGGTGA
The DNA here is from genome assembly GCA_029375565.1 of Gekko gecko. Taxonomy (NCBI): domain Eukaryota; kingdom Metazoa; phylum Chordata; class Lepidosauria; order Squamata; family Gekkonidae; genus Gekko; species Gekko gecko. The sequence goes on along the minus strand of JAPDNY010000012.1, from coordinate 48,345,421 downwards.
TCTTAGGCCATTTGGACCTGTTTTTTAAGATACTGACAAGAAGAAGCATCAGAACTACCTGCTCTTTCTTTGTAGTTGGGCCTTTTCCTAGTTCCTCAGCTATTGAGGGTCTAGCTAAACTATGCACGTGACACAAGCTAAATTGGGGCTCTCTTGACTTGGCTTTCAGTCATATGTACAGTTGGGGCACTCGTCTGCCAAAGTGCCTGTTGCTCACAGAGGCTTGTGAGTGCTGGGAGATGGGAGGGAGGGGCTTCCCTCCCATGTTGTTTTCCTGATGGAAACAACCACGGGAAGGCCTGTTTGTGTCTTTCTCAGGCTCCATGTTTCCCAGGATGATGTGTCTAATAAGGATACCTGAAGCCTGAGAAAGGTTGGGAAAATATACTCATTTACTTGTACAAGTTTGGAGTTGATTTAGTATTGTTGTAAACAGTCTGGTGGTCGGAAGATCTCCCAAGTGTACCTTCTTGGTAACAGAAGATGCTGCTGCTGTGTTCTGTCTGTGTCCACCTCATGGAGTAGGGCTATTTTCATGAACTGCAAAAGGATGTGCAGTCATTCAATGCAATCTGTGTTGGAAGTGGAAAAATGTGTGCATTCAGCGCCGTCGAGTTGCTTCCGACTTATGGCGACCCTACAAAACATCCTCTCATTAACAGCATGGCTCAGGTCTTGCACGCCGAGGGCCCTCGTGGCTTCCTTCATTGAGTCCGTCCATCTCATGCTGGGTCTCCCTCTTTTCCTGCTGCCTTCAGCTTTTCCTAGCACTATTGTCTTTTCCAGTGACTCTTGTCTTCTCATAATCTGAACAAAGGAAAGGAACAGGGGAGGCCCAAAATAGCCTGCCATCACATGTATATTTTTTTTAAAGTCACTCAAGCATATTTTATAGTGTTTTACAAAAATTTATTTACAGAAACACACGAACCTGGCTTGTGTTAGCCCTGTACAGATGCCCCCATGCGATTGCTGGGTTATCTATGTATTACAAATGTGTGCATGCCCTTCCCTGTTATCAGCAATGCAGGAATGATCACCGAGAGGGGGCGTAAGTGATTGCTGAGTTCCTGCGTGTACACCCCTTCCTTATGATAAGCAATGCTGCTTTTCATACACGGTGAATGGATGTTTGTGTGGATACTTCCTCTGTGCGTTCACACCATGTAGACAACTTGGCAATGACATGGACATGGGGTGGGGCCTGTGTACTCGTGTGCAGCAACTCAGCATGTGGATGGGTCATCTGCCCAGGGTTCATGAATTACACCATTGGTCTAGCTGAGATAGCATTGTCTTCTCTGAGTGGTAACAGCCCTCCAGGGTCTCAGGCAGAGGTCTTGCACATAACCCATTACTTTTAACTGGAGATGCTGGGGATTGAACTGGGCCTTCTGCGTGCAAAGCAGGTGCTCTGTTACTGAGGTGTGGCCCCTCCAGAAGAGAATTGACCAGTACTAATCAATAATTGGTATTTACTTCCATGATAAATAGTCCTAAATACCTGTGTGCCTGTTCTGCACTGCCTTGCATGTGCTAAGTATCATGGAGTACAGTCCAGACTCTCCTGTATGGGTCTCATTGACATGAGGTACAGGGCCCTTGTGCCATTCCTGCTCATTTAATCTCTCCCTTGTTTACTAGTAGCCCCTTAGCCTTTTCTATTAAGATCAAATTAGAAACGTTTCCCTCTGTGTGTGTTTTTACCCCAGCAGGATGGTCTTTGAAATGCCGCCTCAACCTGTATGTTGTTCCACAGTGGTGGCAAATGTTAGGAGCATGGCTTGATGGCAGCTGTAGTCCCGCAGTGCGCAGAAAATAAAGATGCCTACAAAAGGGAAATAGTTTGGTCCAGGCAAGAGGGAGGTCCTTCTCTCTGCTTTCGTGGTGTAGCAGGGCTGGCCCAAGACATTTTGGTGTCTGCGGAAGGAAATCCAAATGGCATGCTCCCTCTGCACTAATTATCAGGGAGTATAGTCCATCTGTGCAAGCCTCAGGGAGATGAATGGGAGTTGTGGAAGAGCCCTCCCCATACTCATTTCATGGGAACAGAAGCAGGAGAAACTTCGTGCAGGCTTGTGACTGTAGCTTGCCTGCTTCCACGCCTGTTAACATTCTCTGTCGCTGCTGCCTTAGTGGCACTGGCACCCAAATCCATTGCCCAAGGCAGCTGTTTTGTCTTGCAAGAAACTGAGACTTTATCTGTTTAATGATAGCATGCACGTGTATTTAATTTCACACAGTTGCACACACAAGATGAGGAACTTGCCTTTGTTCTTTCAGGAGAAGCTGCAGACTTCTCTTGTGATTGCTGAACCAAGGGAGTGGCTAAACTGATTATTTCAAGAGCAAACCTTATGAACCTGGGTACATTGGAGCAAAGGTGAATTTTTAAAGGAACTCACCCTGCAGTTTAGACTACATAATTAAATTGCCCAAGCACACCGGACTGCCTTAACGCAAAATCCCCATAGTTATCTTCTGCAATTCCAAATTTTAATGGAATTGATTTTTTTAAAACAAGAAAGTTTTTCATATGTTACAGCGGAGGATGTGTTGATATCAATTATTCTTTCCTGATTGAAAAGAAATATGCACAGAGTACCTAGGATTGCCCACATGGGGATTTTTCAAAACATTTGCAGTCACATTGTTCACTGGAAAATAGGGAGGGGCCACTAGGATCCGTTTCCTTCTGCGCAGCTGAGCGGTGAAATTTCAGCCTTTTGGAGAGGGCTCTGCTTGTGCTGTTAAACCATGGAGGGCAACTGTATGCATAGGACCTGTTTGTGTATGTGGCTCCTATCCAGCTGTGGACGTTGGTACAAAAACCAGATAGGGGCTTTGCCATTTAATGGCACATATTGATGCCAAGAGGGAGCGTAACTAATAGAGAGATGTGCTTGTGTGCTTGCTTCACCAGCTTATGTTGGCTTCTGGGGCAGGTGGGCATTTCCCTGTAGAGTTGAGGTCCTCAGGAGAGGGATGCAGTACCTTAAAATGATTTCACTGTGCACATGTGAACTTTAAAGGGGCTCTGTAGGAAGAAGCACCTCAGTGCATTGGGTATCTAGCTCAGGGCTATCTGCTCGGGCTGGCAAGGTAGCAGGCAGATAATTCCCCCCCCCCCCAAATTTGCTTCCCAAGATCTTTTAATTGGAGATGCCTGGGACTGAACTTGAGCTTTCTGTGTAAAGCCGATGCTTGGCCATGGAGTCACAGCTCCTTCTGAGTTATATGCAAGCTGGCAACAAGTTTATACAACTGCGGAAGTGTAATTGTCTGTACAGAGTATCTGCTGTAGGCCCATCACTTGCTTCAGGTATGCTAAAAGATGACAGTGTTGACAGACGCTTGCAAAGCTGCTCTGATCTGCTTTTCCTCCTCGAAATATGCATGTTCTAAATTACACAATAGGAAAAGCAAAGTGAAATGAAGGCTTAGGGGACCAGTGAGCCATCCCAATATGGCTTACCTTAGATGAGTGATGGCAGTGCTCTCCACTGTGTTCTCCTGTCAAGATGGCACATCTTCTCTTTCTAATTCAGCAGGGGAAAGGAAACTGTGCCTTTTTTGTCCAGGGCTAGGCAGTAAAAGCTGTCCCTAGTGTCCCTTTGGTTCCAGTCCATGGAAAGTTTCCTGCAGAAGCCTGGTAGAAATGGGTCATCTTCTGCCCCAGTTTTAGCCAAAGGGGCTGACTGGAAGCAAATCTCAGTATTGCCTGCCTTGACCAGCCTGGGCTAAAAGCTGGATGCCTGCTGCCAGGCTAAGGCTTTGAATGGGTAAATGAAGGAAAATGAGCAGGATGGCTCCAGGCTGCTTCCAGCTGCTGCTGCTGCTGTAGACTTGTTGGTGGTGACGGGGAGAATCCTAACTGGCTGGTACCCTGACCTCTGGGGTTACAAGCCCAAAAGTTCAGGAGCATTTTGAGGATCCCAAGAAGTGTGTGTGTGGGGAACCTTTAGGTTGACACTGATTTGGGAAGTCTGGGTTGAAGTAGCTTGTCAATGAAAGCCCTGGAGGACGGGATTGTGAAAAGGGGCTCATTTGATTTCTCATGGTGGTATTTCTTGCTGTGAACTCTGTTGTTAGATTACATTTTTTTAAAAAAAAGTTGCATAAGGAGTCATTTTCCTCAACTGGTTGGCTCTGTGCAGACTTTACTGATGGGCTTGGGGGAGTGTTTCTGTTTTGTTTCAGTGACACTGTGTTGTGGGAATGGGGGCTGTTCCATCCCTGCTGGAAGGTCTCTGCCACTTAGAAGTTTTTTTGAAAAGTATTGTTTGTTTGTTTGATTGATTGATTTGATTTGCCCCCGCCCTCCCCACCAAGGAAGGCTCAGGGCGGCTTACATAAAAATAGTGACAGATTAAACAACAATATAAATGTCAGCATCAAACACAACATAGTTACTAAAAACAATTTGTATGGCGATGGCGATACAGTAGTAGCAGCGTACGTTATAAACATACAGTCGGTGGTAGATTTCCCTGTCAGCATACTCGTGCCGGATGATGATATTGGCACAGGATCTTAGATAGTAAGTTGCGGCTCTTTACTTAAAAGCCTGGCGGAAGAGCTCTGTTTTACAGGCCCTGCGGAACTGTAAAAGGTCCCTGTAAAGGTAAAAGGTAAAGGTAAAGGTTCCCTTGCTCGAAAGCCAGTCGAATCCGACTCTAGGGTTGCGGTGCTCATCTCCGTTTCAAAGCCGAAGAGCCAGCGCTGTCCGAAGACATTTCCGTGGTCATGTGGCCGGCATGACTAAACACCAAGGCGCACGGAACGCTGTTACCTTCCCACTGAAGTGGTACCTATTTATCTACTTGCAATTTTCTTGCTTTCGAACTGCTAGGTTGGCAGGAGCTGGAACTAGAGACGGGAGCTCACCCCGTCATGCGGCACTCACTGGTCTTGAACTGCTGAACTACTGACCTTCCACAGCCTGCAGTTCAGTGTCTTAACCACTTGAGCCACTGCAGCTCCTTAGGTCCCTGTAAAAGCAGCATATAAATGCCGCATGTCGGTCATTTTCAAACTGTGGTAGGGGAACAGTGTTCTTTCTCAGGCAAAACCTGAGACTGGGAGGACGGAAGTGGAATAGGGTGAGCTGAGAGAGGAGTCCCTGGGGAGCTCGAGGGCAGATTTAAGTTTGTCTGCATAATGCGTGAAATGGCCATGAAATACAGCCTTGTCGCTGAATAATGCAATATTATTTATGAATATAGAAAAATGAAAGAGCAGGCAGTACTCTACCACTCCATGCGCTAAACATCTTGTTTCCCCACATCCTTTCAGTTTTTGCAGACCCTTCCTACCCATGGAAAGATAATTCCCAAGTCTGCAGTACTGTGGGCTGCGGGGGCTGGAGAAAAGAGAGCAAAGAATTGAAATCAGCTGTCCTCCCTCTTTTGCAAATGCAGCTCTACTGAGGAACGGTGTCACTTTCATCTTTTTATGCCTTCTCACACCAGTCCACCAATCCTCGGAGCTATTTTTCTGCATGGATCCTGCAACCCCAGGGATTATCATTCCATGGGTCTGGAAGAGCTGCAGGAAAGGAGAGGGACATGGGGAAATTATGCGTGCCTTGCACACACTCCTAGTAGGATACTGCCCATTGTGTTCTGTATTAACTGCTGTGAGTGTGAATTCATGTGTTTTATGCTGGGGAGGAGGAAAGTAGCATGGAGTTAGTTTGCAGCTGGGTCCTGAAAAGTAGTATAAGTTTTAAAACCGGAACCCACTTCAGAAGGTTTGAGAACCACTCCTCTGAGTAAATAAATGAAGCCATGTGTGGCAGGCCTCTTTGTGTTCTTCCGGATTCCCGTGAAAGGGAAGGTTTTGGAGTTCAGTCGCTGAAGAGTGGAGGAGGGGCTCTGTTTCCTTAGTAACTAAACAGGTCTCTTGCAGTGCCTGGTATTGGCCGTGTATTTATTTTTAGTAATATAAAATATTTCGCCTCTCTCCCTGGACTTTGAGGTATGCTTCTCGTTTTTGTAAGGTAATCAGCTACACAGTTGTCTTGCCTGTTGAAGGAAGGAATCTCACCTTGGTGGGGGAAATGGCAAGTATCCTTCCTCTGCCTTGAAAGCCGTGATAATGGTTTTCCAAAAAACAAAGCAAAACATGAAGTAGAAGACTTTCTGATGTCTTAAGTAGAGTGTGATTTAGCACATTTCTTTTACTTATATTTATTAAACAAAATTTTAATAGTACCCCATATTAATTTTAGGTTGTGATATAACAAGTACTCAGCCCTGGCTTGGGTAATCCAGGCTAGCCTGAACTCATTAGATCTTTGAAGCTGAGTGGGGTCAGCCCTGCTTAGTACTTGGATGGGAGACCACCAAGGAAGTCTAGGGCTGTTGCTACACGGAGGCAGGTAATGGCAGACCACCTTGGAACATCTCTTGCCTTGAAATGCCCATGGAGGTCACTATAAGCCAGGTGCATCTTGGGGGAAAGCAATGGCAAATATTTAATTGGGAGGAACATCATATGTGGTTTAAAGGTTCAAAAAATGAAAAGTTTTATATGGGAATTATTTTTATTGGAATATTAACTTGCAAAACACACACCATCACATATACTTCCTTTACAGTGTTAAAATTTAAGAAAAACAGACATGTACTTACAAAATTCCTAGGGATCATCACTTGAAAACAGTAATTACGACTTTGAAATCATGAAGGTTTCCCAGTACTGTGTTTGCAAAGACATCTATTTATTCTTACTAGTTTTAGGAAACAATGAATCTTTGGAAATTGAAAACTTTCCACGGTAAAACATTACAACCTGATAGATACCAGCCTAGGCCAGGATGTGTTGAGTGCCTTTTCACTTTTTTCTTTTGTATTTATATTGTAGTATGGGGGGGGGGTTGAGTTTGCTAGCTGCTTTGAGTCTCTGTTGAAGAGGTAAGTGGAATAAGAAATAATAACGTGTTATCAAGTTGTAGCTGACTTATGGCAACCCTCATGGAGCTTTTGAAGCCAGGGTGGTTTGCCATTACCTGCCTCTACATAGCAACCCTGGACTTCCTTGGTGGTCTCCCATCCGAGTACTAATCAATATTCCCTCTAAGCTGTGGAGTCTTGTGAACGAAAATTCTACTTTGTGAGCTACCGGCATTAAAGTTGTGAGCGAGCAATTTGGCTACTGCATAAATTAGTTTGCTCTGGAGCCATCCATCCTGAGCTAAGACAAAAATGTGTTAGCTGGAGGCTAAAAAACTATAAGCTAGCTCACACTAACTCATTTTAGAGGGAACACTGGTTACTAACCGTGGCTGACCCCTCCTTAACTCTCAGACTCTTAACAACCTGAGGCTAGTCTGGGCTAGTCAGGCTGCTAATTGTGTACTATTAAGTTGCAACCAGCTCATGGTGACCACAGGACCTTGGAGTTTTCAAGGCCAAAGATGAGCAGAGATGATTTGTTGCTTACCTTCCTCTGCAGAATGACCCCAGTCTTCCTTTGTGGTTTCCTATCTAACCATGGCCAACCCTGCTCAGCTTCCATCTCTGCTGAGATTGGGCTAGGCTGAGCTATCAGGCTGCTTGGGGTAGGAAATGCACTAAAATAAATAAAATCTCTGCTTGAGAGGTTTTGGTTTCCTGCACATACACCCTGGGTTGACCAACATGCTCAGTGTTGCTGCAGACCCTGGAAGCATTCATTAAATGTAATTTTAATGACATTGGGCCCCCTGCCTTTCTCCTAACACTGTGAGAAACCAAAGCAGTTAACAACAAATACAATATTTTAAAATTAATATTTAATTGTTGATTATTTATTGATATGTAATTTTAAAGCAGGCAATTAAATGAACAACTAAAATAGATGATTGAAACCATTAGAACAGCATCCCTTGTGGGACAACAGTATTTTAGGGCATCATGAAAGTGCCTCCTAAGTCCTCCTAAGTGTAACATCATATAGAAAGCTGTGGCACCTCCCTCAGGTTAGGCCAGGCAGTTATATGTTTTGGGCCAGTGCAGTTCAAGGGCTGGTGCTGTGCTGCTTCTGTGTAAAACTTCACTTCCTTTGTCTGGGAGAACCATGCCTTAGCACAAAAGTTTATATGTGCCAGAACGTTTGAGTTCCTTTTTCTGCTCTGTGGTTTGCTTCCCGGTTGTCCACTCCTGTTGCAGGCAGAACTGTGCAGACCGAAATGTGGAACGCAAGCCAAAATGTTAGGGTACAAATGTCAGACTCGTACTGTGGCTGCTGAACACCTACTGATCATGATCTAGATTATGTATACGTGCAACACACCATTGATGCAGTTGAAGTTTCCCGTTTGGACCTGTGGTTGAAGACACCCCCCCCTCAAATGCCCTTGAAACTTCATGCTTTCCCTTTCCTTCAGAGCAGCAGCAGATCTGAAGTCATCCCTTCTCCCGCTTAGAGCACACATTTATTTCTTTATTTAACATATTTATATCCTGCCTTATCTCCTTTGACTGAAGGCAGCAGACAATGCCACAACAAGTTGCAAGGACACAAAAACAACATAAGATTTTTTTTAAAAAAACAACAGATTAATTCCTAAGTGCTAGGGATGCCAGCCTCCAGGTGGGACCTGGGGATGCCATCGAATTACAGCTCATCTTCAGACTACAGAGATGAGTTCCCTTGGAGAAAATGGATGCTTTGGAGGGTGGCCTCTATGGTATTGTACCCTGCTGAGGTCCCTGTTCTCCTCAGGCTCCATCCCCAAATCTCCAGGAGTTTCCCAACCTAAATCTGGCAGCCATACCCCTTCATCCTCCACGGGTGGCCTGGGGGGACGTGCCAACCTTACTAAGCGCACAAATTTGGACTTGCCTTCACTTCTGCATGCCGACACGCCTCATGGCAGTCTTGTGCCTCCTGATAGGGCTTTTGTTCATCCTTGGGGAAGAAACCTTCCAAAGACTAGACAGTGTGTAGGAAACAACCTCTCACCTGATGAACTTTAATCTGGTCTTTGAGCCCTCCACTCTTCCCGTTCCTCTTACCATCTTTCTACAGATGCTGTCGGTGGCTCAGTCCTGTCCATCATGATTTCTTAGGAATACTGCATTCGTGTGTGTATTGTAAGGAAATTTGAGGATGAGCCCACTCAGGACAATTTGCAAGAAGAAATGTCAGGAGAGGAGCTTTTGGACTCCTAGCCGGTGATCTCCCTGGTTAGGCATAATGTGCAGAGAAGATAAAAGATGATGGTTCCCAGTATTCTTGGTCTTTTCTTTGAGCTTGGAAAGGGCCCGAAGGTCACCCGCACTGCACTTTCCAATGACCCTACACTATCTGGATTACAGAGACATATTAAAGGAGCCCAATACATTTCAATCCTAGGGGACTGTTTCTGAGCCTGACCATACACCTCAGTCTTATGAACAGCACATGGCTGTTTGGGGCACAACCTGTGCCATCAAAGGTGATAGGAATGTCTGTTCTATGGTATAGGAATGCTGTAAAATAAGGTGCAGTTCCAAACAGTCCTGCCGATGTCTGAAGGGTTTTCAGTGCAGACTTGGGCAAGGCATCATGATGGGCTTCAGTAGGCACCAGACATGGCTTCAGGGAAACTCAAAGAACACCAGAGACACTGCAGTATACTTGTGGGGCAGCTTAGAATGCTTAGGGCTAAGAATGGGTGTTTACCTACATGGCAGTAATTCAGTTTTCTCAAGTGCTGCTTGTTCTCTTCTCAGATGCCTCCTTCAGTGGAATACCACCCGGTTACGCCTATGATGTGGACAGGGCTGAGGAACAGCGGCGACATCATGACCAGATGCCCTACATTGATGACTCACCTTCTTCCTCTCCCCATCTCAGCTCCAAAAGCCGGGGTAGCAGAGAGACCCTCTCCTCAGGATCACTGGAGTCCACAAAATCAGTAAACATCCTTTGTCTATTAATGTGACCTGTGGGGAAAGAGGGGTGGAAAACTTGTATCTCTGTTCACTGTATAAGCCTGCGTCTTCAGAGATGCAACATGGGAAGGTCCCTTGAGATATATTAGAAGAGGCTTGCAGTGCTGCTGTAAAGAATTGCATCCTTCTAAGTACATTGAAGTCAGTGGGCATAACTCTGTTTAGGGTGGCACTGTTTGGTATGCTTTTTGTTTGTAGGGAAAGTTCAGTCTGTCACAGGCTGCTTGCCCATGAAGACAATTTTCTGTGTAGTTTTTGCTGCTATTACTAATGCAAAGGCATTTGCTGTAGCAGTGGAACGTCCACGAGGTAGTTTCCCCCTCACTTTATTTGTCTCAGCCCCTCTCCACAATTTTCCACATGGCTGTTGTTCTCCTTCTCCCCTGGAGGGCTTTTTGGGGCTTTTGAATAAAATCTGAAATCAGCATATTGCTTTAGTGTTGTCAGGGGTCATTTCGTAGAAAAAGAGGTGCAGGATCTCCTTAGCATAACTCATTAGCATATGTCACACCCTCTGATATCACCAGAAGTATGGCTAGCTGGCGAAAAAGAAAGAGAGATGGGGAGGAAGGAAGAAAGAGGAAGGGAAAGAGGGCAAAGAACTTTGGGAGAGAGAGAGAGATGGGGAGCGAGGAAGGAAGGCAGGAAGGGAGGGAGGGGAAAAGGGCAAAGAACTTTGGGAAAGAGAAAGAAAGAGAGAGAGAGATGGGGAGGAAGGAAGGAAGAGAAAGAGGGAGGGAGGGAAGGAGGGCAAAGAATGGGGGAGAGGACAAAAAGGGCAAAGAAAGCGGGTGAGCAGAGAAAGGCGGGTTGGGGGTGTTCCGGAGGGCTTTTTCTACCCATCCGCCTCAGCAGGTGGGCAGAGAAAGGCGGGGGAGGGGGCTCCAGAGGAAGCCAGGGATGGGGTGGGAGGCAGGCAACTTACCTTCCTTCTTCTGCCTCCTCGTGGCCTGAGGGCTGCTGGGAGCATGGGGCAAGGCTTGGTCATGTGCCCACCCCCCAGGCTCCTCATTTCTGGACCTCCGCTCCTGAGCACTCCGGCTCCAACCGAGGCCTGAGTGTTATAGTGATCTAACTATAGTTCTCTGATTTCCCAGGTTTCATTTTTAAAAGAACATAAATCTCTAGCCTCTTTTGTTGTAGAGATCTGTGGGGAAAGGGAAATGTCAGTTGCCAAAATGGTGCCAATGTGGGTGGGACCTGTAAAACTACCCACCTTCCTGCCCTTACTGGCATATATATGCAATTTGTCCACAGTCTTTCCCAAAAGACTGTATCAAACCAAGTTTGGGAACACAGCAAAATGCATAAAGTGTATGATCAGGGGACTGTGTTATGCAGATGCTCCCCAAAAAACTGCTTCATTTTGCACACCAAAACCTCATTGTGGAAGCAGCTACAAGTCTGCTTGCGGCATCAGGGTGACACTTGTCATGTTTATTTACTTTAGCTATACCCCGCCTTTCTCACTGAGACACAGGGTGGATTAGAAAATTTTAAAAAACAATTCGATCAGACAGCAAGGATCTCCCAGCAAACATTGCAGTGGGAAGGAATGCAAACAAAAAAGTGTGCAAGGCATGATGACAGTGCCATTGCGCAACAAGTGGTTTACAAAGGTAGAAAATAGTGCAGGAAATCTATTGACTGTGGTATCCTTCTGGACCACTGGGCCGGAATGGGATTGAGAAGCAGTGGGGCTGTGCTGGTTCTTATTGGATGGTAAGAGTCCAGAAGGTTGTGCTAGGACATGGCTGCTCCTGTCTGTGTGACCTTTAGACTATGGGGCTCCAGCTTTCCTCCTGTGCTTTTCAGCATCAATGTGAAATTGCTAAGGGAAGTTTGGAGTGCTGCATGGCTCTTCCTTTCCTCTTAAGATCAGATGAGGAAGGCAAGGGATTTGCTTCATCTGGGTCTGGAACCAGTGGCGGGGTAGAAGAGGGTGAACTTCATTTTCCCAGCAAGCATTAGTGTTAAGCTGAATAAGGATTCTTTTATAGGGAAAGATTTTAATGGGTTTTGAGGTGCTGCTTGTTTTGTATTGCCGGCAAAGAGTGTGTACATTGCTTGGGTTTTTTAAAATGTGTGTGGTGTTGTCTTACGGCTTTTATAAGCCACTTTCATGGCACCTTTAGTAACAATAAGTAGCATGTAAAAAAATTTAATGAAGAAAGAATAACATGGGGGAGGGAAAAAGACCAACAGCTGAGAAGCTGGAGAGAGGGCAGAAGGGAGGTTTGGTCGTGGGTTCACTAACTGTATAGCTGGGGAGTGGGAGGCACTGGCATTCACAAGCCAGAACGCTAGCCTCAGAGGCCTAAGAAATTAATATGCTGTACCCTGACAAACTGAATTCCATAAGCTGTACGTAGAATTTCAGGTTTCGCACATCTGATTCTGCAGTGTTTACTACTTTGCATGATTTGTTCTGCTCCTGTAAATTAAAGTGTGCAGCCTTGAAACCTCAACCACAACCCCTGGGAATTTTCCTGTTTTCTTTCAAGCATACCATCACAACTTTGTGCCGAGTGATCTTGCTTCTTTTCCCCGTGAAAAGCTGCACCCAGCCTTTGCCATCCTGGGCTCCCAGGTGGAATAGTGGCAGATCCTTGGAGTTCTCTGAACAAAGGTGTCTTTTCCTGGACTTCACTTTATGCAGGGTTTTGTTAGGCTTCACCAAGCCTTTTACACTTGCTGGGAATCTAGTGCACTGGAATCCTCTGCTGCTATAGGCACCTCCCGGTAAGGGAAGCTCCTGTACTGATCTGGATGTACAAGGCCTGACTTTCCCAGAGGCTGCCTCTGCCCTTTGCCAAGCTGCCAGTTAAAAATGTTCCTCCCTCTGTGTGTGTGTGTGTGTGTGTAGGCAGGATGTCAGATAAAGCAAGCACAATTTAACCCCTTGATTGATGGAAGACCTTGCTGTACTTAGGGATGCAAGATGCAGACTGATCAATATGAATGGAAGCTTCACTGAAGCAGCACTGAAAGGGGATAACAAAAGGTGCCTTGGGGCTTCCCTGTCTTGATTGTAAGGGCGTAGCATTCCTGGGGCCCCTGATAAATTGAAGGGGAGAATTTAAAGCAGCGGGAGCTTGGGAAGAAGAATCCAACCCAAGGTGTAGCTGAGGAGGGTTTTCTCTGCACGTTTTCTGCTATCCCTGTGGCTTACCTTTCTGTGGTTCCTTTTGCTTTACGATTCATTAGCTGCAGCTCGCCCAAGAAGCAAGGCCTTTTAATTTCCCTGGAGTCTGGTTTGGCAAGAGGGGAGGGAGGCAGCAGCTTGCAGCAGTAATGCCAGTGTGTGTTTGGAGGCTGTATTTCTCCATGTCAAGACACTGATGGCAGCTCCTGCCGCTATAACAAGGGAAGGCATCTCTGGAAATTAATTTTCTTTTTCAGGAGCTGGAGCCTTTTCCTGCCAGCTGTTGTAGGCTTCTGTAGTGGAATACAAAGTCTTCAAGAACAACTTGTGCCAAGTCAGCTAAGGCCATGGGTGGTAGCCACTGGAAAGATGGCCTTGCAGCAGCCTAGCCGTGGGTGGTGCGGATGGTCGGTACATTCTTTCCTAGATGGACACGAAAGGCAGCCAGACCGGTTCTGCAAATGCATCATCGCTGCTCCTTCGCTTACAGTTACTGAGGACTCAACCAGATGTTTCAGTTTCTTCCACGTTTTATTTTAAACAATGTATTTTCTTTTTGCAAACACAGCCTCTGGTGCTGCTTTATCGAGGGGGAGGAGAACAGTGTGAAGGGAGAAAGGAAGACTTTCACACTCTCTTCTCTCTCACCATTTTTTTTTTTTGCGGGGGGGGGGGGTTAAATGCAACCACAGAGCTGCTTTTGCACTCAGAGAGAGAAACAAACACAGGCACCTGTACGCTCTTCCCAGAATGAGTAGAAGCTAGGGTGGCTTTTTGTCAAGCAAGAAAAAGGTAGAAAAATTTAGAGGAAGCCCGATCCGGTTTTTTGCCTGTTTGTTTCCAGGCATTCACACCTCTAATCTGAGCCACGTTGTAGAGCCACACCCAGGATGCCACTGTCTGCACACTCACAGCAGATTAATCCTCAAAAAGTGGGCAACTTATCCCCCCCCCAAACACATTTGAGCCCATTTTTTTTAAGCTGGGATCTGGGGATGTGACCTCTAGAGAGGCTGTTTGGCAAGGAAGGGTGTGCTGCAGATAACTGCAGATTACACCTTGGATAGTTGATTCAGTGGTAGAGCATCAGTTTGGCATGTAGAAGGTCTTGAGTTCAATTTCCGGCATCTCCAGGTTTTTTTTAAAAAAAGATCTGGCATTAGGAGATGTGAAAGACCTCCGCCTGAGACCCTGGAGAGCTGCTGCCTGAGTAGATAATACTGACTTTGATGGACCAAGGGTCTAATTTCAGTATAAGACAGGCTCATGTGGAAGGATTTGAAGCCAGACTTTTCTAGATGGTCTTGGCAGATTGTGTGTGGGGGGTCCCTACGGGAGAATTCCCTCCCTGAGAAACCCAGTCCCAGACCATTTTGTGCCTCTCAGGGTTGAAACCTGCACTTCAAACAGTGTACCTTAAGCAAGTGGTAATCACTGGCATCCCAGGTACCTGCTGGATGACTCTAGGGCAGTAGTTTTATCTTACACTGCCTCACTTCCACTAAGTGTATAGTGTCATGTAGCTACATTGCATCCTCAGCAGAGCAGGTTGTCTTGGCTTCCCCTCACCCTTTCGTCTTTAGAGTGCTAACCTGTTCTATAGGCACTTATCAAAACCACCTTGGTATTGTGAGCAGGACAGGTCAATGAAGCTGTATCACATCCCCCCTTGCCTGCAAATAGGCAGAAGTGGAGGCTCAAATGACTGGGAAGGGAAGGGTCTGTCCAGGCAGCTGGAGAGAGCGCTTGGACCCAAGGGAGGGCCCTGGCAAGCCCTTTGTTTGGGTGGGGGGAGGAAACCATGAAAGCCTGATGCTCTTCTCCTCTCCATTAAGCAAAAGCAGAGAAGCTTCCAGGCCCTTGGCTCAGAGGATATTCAGGCCCTGTGATTTCTGACCAAACCTCATGCTTTCCCACCAGACGCCCCTTCCGGCCTCAGCATCTCAGCTTTCCTTTCCCTGTGCTGCATTTTGTTTCCATCCCAAGGTCATCAGCCTTGTTGCTCGCTTTCACTTTCCCTTCCACCACCCCCACTCCGCCTCTTGTTCTCCACTATTTAATGGTTCTGCCTGAATGTACAAGCCCTTCCTGAGCAGAGGTTGGCACGTATGCCATTGGGTGGTTATAAATAATACTGGCTTCTCTCCCTTGCTCCTCCGCCTCTCCCCCCATGAAGCAGAGCTTGCAGGCTGTGCCGAAAACATTCCCTGTTCAGTATCACTCAAGCAACACGGCTTCAGCAGCTTGTTAAACAGAAGTCTCGGAAGATAACGTGCATTGTGCAATTCACAAGGAATTGGCTTTCCCCCCACCCCATTTTCAGGTGCTCTCTGGGAGCCTCCCTGAAGCCTCTGCTTTGCATTTGTGCCACTTCTTAAAATGCTCTTCTATAAAATCACAAGAAGAAGTTTCTTCAGATTCTCCTGAAATGTGCCTGCTTGGAAAAAAAAACATTTCCCCTTGCTGGAGGGAGGTGCCAAGGAAAGATGCTGTGCAATATTTATTATTCATAGAGTTTCCAGAGGCTAAATCCATATGATCCTCACAAATGTTAGCTGCTGAAAAAGGTCCCAAGTCCTTTGAAGCACATTGCAGAATGTAGTGGGTTCTGCCTGATCCTTGGGGTTATTGCAATCCCCTGGGTTTCTGTGGTTAAAATCAGCACCAAGAATACAGAGCATCATGTCCCCAGATGTAGTGTTCCATCCATATGTTGTAGATCATAGCCACTGGTGGACCTCTGCTTCAGCAGACCAAGCAGTCTGGCTAAGTCAGCAAGTGGTACTTTGGGATCCACCTTGACTCTTACTTAAGAATACAGGGATTCTATTAACTATGCAGGCTTCTTTGGGTTCAGTGCTTTGGCTGATTAAAGCTCTTGTTCAGCATTGTGCTGGGAAGGAAGCTTCACCACACAGGCCCCCAGATGCTAGAGGCGTTAGGCTTCTGTTGGGATTAAAGTCCCACCATCCCTCCTTCACATTCTGCTTTGGAACCTGAGGACAATGCCAGAATACCAAACTGGCTTCTGACATAGATGAGGAGTGTAGTTGGAGGGACAGAAGCCCCAGAAGAAAGAAATGGAACTGTGAAGGGCGGAACTCAAGGCCTCACTCACCCTGGCATGCAGCATGGATTTTAGCAGCTTCCATGAAACTGTTCTAGGACATTTGGTCATTCCATAATGCATATGTCACCAGTATGGGAGAAAGCTACTTGTTGGTGTTGAGTTATAAGCCCCCCCCCCCCAAAAAAAAAAAAAAATATGCAAGTTTGTGTGCTGTTGTGTAACTCTGAAGTATATATGTGAAAACTCTTTAGCTGGTCCTGAGAGTTCCTTTGATTACAGGCATCAAAAAGGCCGCAGAAGATTAGGATCAATTTTTTCAGCTCCTTAACTTTGTGGGTTTGTGTATCAGCCTTGGATGTATGGTTTTTATCTTGCGTTCTGCTACCGCTTTCTGTACTGAGTGTGCGTATGTCTTTCTCTCCCACAAACATATTAATTATAAGTTCAAACCAGATGTGAGCCCAATCCTCCTGTCTCATAACCCCCCACATACCTGTAGTCTTCCAGAGCCAAACTACATGATGCATTTGGCCACAAGACCCATTGTTTCACTCCGCATGCAGTATTCAGTACACATGCAGCTATGCAATGAGGCAAGTAAGACCCCTCTGGAAGCTGTTTCGACTTGGGAAAACAGTGTGGGGAGAAGCCCCCAGTGCTGCTGTAATAATACAATGTGAGCCCTCAAGCCCCATAGCTCCTGGGAAAGCACAGCTGTGGTGTGGCTGCAGGGAAAATGACTCAAGTTGGGGGAACCCTGACAACCCAACTTGTGGCCAAATGCATTGTGTAGTTTGGCCCCCAGTCTTCACTGTCTCCTTGTCTGCACATTTCCTTCTGCCCAATGCTCCAGAAGCCAGGCCACTGAATCACCTGGGGGACTGTTTGCGGGGCCGTGAGGAGGGGAGGGGAGACGGCATCCGTGGCAGGCTGGCAGAAAGGGTGGGCCAGTGCCGGATGTGGGAAACTGGGGCTCTCCTGACCATCGTTGGCCCTATCAGCAGAGTCTTGGGCCCCCTGGGGGCTATGTGCCGTTTGTCAGTGCAACATTAGAATACTCGTGTACCTTCTGTGGTATCACAGCTAGGGCAGGTTGCCAGTATCAAGTGAGAAATGTAGCAGCCACCCATTTTACCTTGTCTAACAATTTTTTTGTTTATTTTCTCTAGAGTGAGCCAGACTTGGAGAAGGGCTTGGAGATGAGGAAATGGGTCCTTTCTGGAATTCTGGCTAGCGAGGAAACTTACTTAAGCCATTTGGAGGCTCTGTTGCTGGTAAGGCTCACAGGGTGTGTTGAATGGGAATTCTTTCTGTTCAGAGGTGGAAAATCAAGAAGGGTTGGGGAAAACCCCTGTAGTGCCCTGTAGTTACTGTTTTTTTTCGGTGGAACCCGAGTAGAAGAATTTTCCTGGGTGGGTGGTTAGGTTGGCCAGCTTTGTCCATCTCCCTCCCCCCAGGCTAGGGAACTAGGCCAAACCAAAGACCCTGGTTCTTGTGTTGCATCTGTGAATGTACATGATCTGTGGCCTCTCTTTTGCAGCCCATGAAGCCTTTGAAAGCTGCCGCCACCACTTCCCAGCCTGTGCTGACGAGTCAGCAGATTGAAACCATCTTCTTCAAAGTGCCTGAGCTCTATGAGATCCACAAGGAATTCTATGATGGACTCTTCCCACGTGTTCAGCAGTGGAGCCACCAGCAGCGGGTGGGGGACCTCTTCCAGAAGCTGGTAAGTGGATGTTTGTACCTTACTGAGACAGCATGGTGTAGTGGTTAGAGTGCTGGACTAAGATCTGGGAGACCCAGGGTCAAATCTCCACTTTGCCATGGAAGCTCTCTGGATGACCTTGGGCCAGTCACATTCTCTCTTGACCCAATCTACCTCACAGTTTGGTAGTTGGGATAAAACTGAGGAGGGGAAAAAGATGATGTCAGCTGACCTGTGTCTCCCACTGAAGAGAAAAATCACTCTACTTGTGGTTTCTACTGTTCAGGATGGTTGCTGGTACACCATCGTTTACCATGTATTACAGAGCATAGTGCAGTGGGAAAGGAAATATAGTGGCTGGGGAACAGTTCCCCTTTGTAACAGATGTGTGTGGCGGAAGGTCCCCAAGGTTCACAGTTGTGCTGTCGTCCCCCCCAGTAAGTAGCACTGCCCTGCCACTGTATCTCTACAGGGGATCACAGCATCCATGAACTTTGTCTCTCTGATCTTGAGCAAGGCCTTTGGAGCCCTCCTGTACTCTGGCTTGGAGTTTGCACTATTGTGTAACAGAGTAGAATGTAAACTTTCTGGTTCATTTGTCATACTTACTGCATCCTGTGATGCTTCATAAGAATAGGCTGTAGGGCAAAAGGTAAATGAGAAGGGTGACAAATTCAGTTGCAATTATTTGCTTTGGCTATATTTCTTAGGGGGGACTTGTGCATTTTTGCTCTGATCATTTTTCATTAGCCTTTTCCATTTGCAGAAGAGGCTGGATATCTTTTTGACATTTTATAAACTCTTGTGCAGTCCAGTGTAACATTTCCTACATAGATCCATAGTTCCAGGCTGGCTGATTTGGTAGCAAAGAGTGCCATGTGTGAGAATACTACTGTTTTTCTTGCTACCCACCCACCCCATTTCAGTACAGGTTTTCACATTCCCAAATCTTTGCTGTGTTCTGTGCATTATGCTGTGTGAATATCTCCTAATAACTGGCCCTTCTGTCTATATGTAATCAAGGCTGTGACCAAATAGGCAGCAGCAGAAAACCAGGAGCCCCTTCCTCCACCTGTCTAGGTTGTCTTCTCAGCTCTGCAAGAGCAGATACAACCTTTGGAATCTTGCCTGGGGAGGAGGGCTGCAGGGCACAGGTGGTGGGAAGGGAAACCAGACAATTAGATCAGATGAACCCTGGCATGTTTGTGGGTATTGCTGCAGAACTGTGGTTTCTTCCCCCATACCTACATTTTTGTGCTTTCTCTATATATATATCTATATGTATTTTTGAGGTGACCAGAGATGGAGTTCTAGATCTACTGGAGAAATTAAGAACCAATAAGTCTCTAGGTCCTGATGGAATACACCTGAGAGTTCTTAAGGAACTCAGATGTAAGATAGTTGATCTAATAACCCCTATATGTAACTTATCACTAAATTCAGCTGCTGTACCAGGAGACCGGAGAGTAGCAAATGTTGCATCGGTTTTTAAAAATGAATCCAGATGGGAACCTGGAAATTACATGCCAGTCAGCCTAACTTCTGTCCCAGACAAATTAGTAGAAACTGTAATCAAAGATAGAATTGTTAGACACATAGAGGGACAAAGCCTGCTGAGGGAAAATCAGCATGGCTTCTGCAAAGGGAAGTCCTGCCTCACCAAACTTTTGGAGTTCTTTGAGAAAATGAACAGGCATGTAGACAACAGTGACCCAGCAAGCATTATATACCTGGACTTTCAAAAGGCTTTTGACAAGGTACCTCACCAAAGACTCCTGAGTAAACTTAACAGTCATGAGATAAGAGGACGGCTTCTCTTATGGATGAAAAACTGGTTAAATGACAGGAAGCAAAGAATAGGAATCAATGAACAGTTCTCACAATGAAGGGAAGAAAGCAGTGGGGTCTCACAGCGATCGGTTTTGGGGCCAGTACTATTTAATTTATTCATAAATGATCTGGAAGTAGGGGTGAGTAGTATAGTGGCCAACTTTGCAGATGACACAAAATTATTCTGGATGGTGAAAACCAAGGCTGACTTTGAAGAGCTCCAAGAGGACCTTGGGCGAGTGGGTGACAATGTGCAAATGAAGTTCAGTGTTAGTAAGTGTAACATGATGCACAATGGGACAAAAAAATCCCAACTTCAAGTCTAGGCTAATGGGGTCTGAACTTGCAGAAACTGAGAGGGAAAAGGATTTTGAGGTCTTAGTGGACAGCTCAGTGAGAGTGTCAGCTCAGTGTGCTGCAGCAGTGAAAAAAGCAAACTCTGTGTTAGGGATTATTAGGAAAGGGATCGAGAATAAAAGAGCCAACTGTAATCCCCCTGTATAGATCTATGGTGCGGCCTCATTTGGAATACTATGGACAGTTCTGGTCGCCATATCTGAAACTGGACATTACAGAGCTGGAAAAAGTACCGAGGAGAGCGAGCAGGAAAATGAGGGGGTTGGAACACCTTCCCCATGAGGAAAGTCTTTTCAGTTTAGAAAAGGGATGACTCATGGGGAGGACATGATAGAAGGTTATAAAATTAAGCATGGGGTGGAGAGAGCTGACAAACATAATTTTTTCTCCCTCTCCCAAAATACTAGAACTTGAGGGCATCCAATGATGCTGATGGGCAGTAGATTCAGGATGGACAAAAGCAAATACTGCTTTACACAGGGAGTGAATTAAAATGTGGAATTCACTATCAAAGGATGTAGTGATAGCCACAGCAATAAATAGCTTTAAAAGGGGATTAGATTGATTCATGGAGGATAAGTCTATCAATGGCTACTAGTCACAGTGACTGAGGGTAACCTCCACATTGAGAGGCACTAACTAAGGCACTAATCCTCTGAATCCCAGTGCCAGGAGGAAACGTTAGGGAAAGGCCTCGACCCCTGTGCCCTGTTGTTGGCCATCCAAAAGAAATGGTTGGCCGCTGTGTGAGACAGAATATTGGACTAGATGGACTATTGGTCTGATCCAGAAGGCTCTTCTTATGTTCTTATGATGCTGCTGTGCTGTGCTGATTTTCACCCCAGCAATCCACATGATGCCCCAGTGGCAATGCTGACACGTTTTTAATATAGTAGTTTGAGTTTCTCAGAGCTTAAGCTTCACAAGAGACAGTGCAGAAAATAAAAAAGCTCTTCCTCAGGAGTCTAGGGATCCCCCAAACAGATCCCAAGTCACTTGCATTCCAAAGAAACTTTCCAACCCCTCTCTGGGATTGGCTGCAAAAGGGACGATCTCCAGCAGTCTCTTGGAGGATGGAATGCCTTCTCTTAAAAGAAACCTGCATTCCTCAGGTGCTTCTGGTAGAGGAGGAGGGTCATGCAAGGGTTCCCTCTTGTGTATGCAGGCCTCTGTCTGCTTAAGGAATGAGTAGTTCACTGGGTCAAGGACTCTTGAGGCCCCCAACTAATGGGCAAAATCAGTGCCCTCCCTCTGTTGTTCATGCTCTCAGTAATGAGGAAA
The DNA here is from genome assembly GCA_029375565.1 of Gekko gecko. Classification (NCBI taxonomy): domain Eukaryota; kingdom Metazoa; phylum Chordata; class Lepidosauria; order Squamata; family Gekkonidae; genus Gekko; species Gekko gecko. Next base: position 48,324,110 of record JAPDNY010000012.1, on the reverse strand, counting down.
GATGGGTCGTTTTATGACTTTCCCCTTTTCATTTTAACATCTTAAATGAATTACAGTAAAGTCAGAGAACCAAGAACCAAAAGCCAGGTGGAACTTTTCATTTCTGAACCAGAGTGCACTTGAAGACTTCCGGCATGGGTAGGGAGATTTTCGGCCGAACGTAGACTCCTTTTGTTGGCTGTTTCTTTCTTCATTTTTTGCTGAGAAATTGGTCTTTGACTAGTGTGGAGCACCTATGGTGTGCAGCACAGCAGTCCCTTAAGAGTTCAGACATGCTTGGAATTTGCCCTGGGAGTTCCCAACCTGTGTCATATGCCGTCTGGCACAGACCCTGGCTGCTGTTTACAAGTCAGCAAACGAGATCAGTGCTAAGTCCCCATGATTAAGAGAGGCTTATTCTAGTACTTCTAGCACTGCTGTTGCAGTCACTTCCCCACAGTCTGACCCTTCTCGTCTTTCAGCTGTGAGTTCTGTGCTTGCTGATGTGTCTTTGGTTTCACCTCTGTCTTTTGCTTTTTAGCTTTGTGTTTTCTGGATAGGGCCATATGCTTGTGGGAGGTCTTTGGCTTGAGTCGTTCATCGTAGGCAGGCGTTCAGGGATGGACACAACATTTCCTGGGGACTGGTTCATGATACTTAGCTGGCTCCTCGGGGACTGTGACCTCAGGCCAACCTGCCTCTGGCAAAACTTCTTTAGTAACGGTGCCTGTTGTGGAAATTGCCAAACTGGAAGAAAGGCTGGTGATGGTGACTCCATAGCTGTCCCTGCTTGAGCAGGCCAGGGACCGTTTCTTTTGCTTTCCGGGTCCTGAGGAGGAAAGATCTCTTTGTGTGTGACACACTTTGTCCTGAGAGAAGCCCACATGGCAGAAGGTCCCTTTTCCCTTTCTTGTTGCATTTGAATGTAGCCAGCAGCCATCTCCCTCCCCCCTCCCTCAGTGTTTATTTCCTTTCATGTTTGTTTCTTACAGGCCAGCCAGCTGGGAGTGTACCGGGCCTTCGTGGATAACTATGAGGTTGCCATGGAGACGGCAGAGAAGTGTTGTCAGGCCAACGCTCAGTTCGCGGAAATCTCAGAGGTAATGTTATGATGCTCAGACACACGCAGTGCCTTGGTCTGGCTAATGTGCTCAGATGGTGCTCTGGGGATGTTCCTGCTGATGCTCCTGGACAGTTCCTGTTCATTCCATGTGTTCCATGAGCCAGAGTTGCCTGCCTGTCATGGCGATTAATGTCACCCAGGATCTGTACCTTACCTTGCCCTGTGAATCTCCTCCCTTCCCCTGTGATGAAGCAAGAGAGCCTTGCTGTAATGAGATGCTAACCATGGAAATTCCCGGAGCCACTGATTCTCATGTGGCCTCTTTACCGAAATGCCTGTTCTAGTTGGCTATATCACACTGTGGGGTAGGGCTGATTGGGGGAGGGGTGATATTTGAACGCTGCAATGGAATCGTCATAGCAGAAGAGATGCAAGGGAATTGTTAAGAGGCTGCCTGGAGAGGCACGTGTCAGCCCTTGTCTGGGAAATCACAGGCTTCATTAGCTTCAAGTGTAGCGAGGAGGAGTAACACAAGAAGGTGCTCGTCTTCCAAGTGACAAGTGGATTCATAATATTGTGTTGCATTCTCCTTTGATTTCCTCTGGGAGCAAAGCCCTTTCAAGCTGGATGCATCATGACAGAGGTTTCTCGGGCTCCTTGCCCCTTGGGGGCTCTTCTACAGAAATCCTGTACAGCCTGCAAATGATTCATAGTTTCTACTGCTGAGGGAACCCACACCTGATATTGGGACCTGTTTATCTGCTGCAAACTACTGGCCCACCCCCAACCCTGGGATATTCTGTGAAGTCCAAGAACTGCTCATCTTGAGGGACATTAGAATCCCAAACCAAGAAGTCTAATCCATCCTTTCCGCTCTCCCATTTTCCTGAGTCCCACCTCCCCCTCCTGGTATAAATCCCTTAGAATTTGTTATTTAAAACTTGTAGAATTCTTTTTCCACCTTGGCTTTAGCTGTAAACTTAACCACCTAAGTTAAAATATTTCCATGTTTTGCACCTACTGTTCTCTCCAACTTACCACTTCTTGGGCTCCTCTGCTTTAATACCTACAGATATTGCAAGGGGATTGGTTGTTTTTTTCCAAAATGCAACAGGGAAGTCTTGCTACAGAGCTGAGACTAGATTCCCTCCCTAGATTTCCTTGGTAGTAGATATATGTGAACTCACACCTTCCTTCGTAGCTACTTCCTCCTTCTTAGGCAAGAGAAGGTCTGTCATAATTACTGGGGTACTTTCTTTGCTGTCACCAAAACTAAAAACAGCTCCCTCTTTTTCTGTCCTTTAGCAGGGAATCCTGCTCCTAAAACTGAAGGTTCACAGGGGGATCTGGTTTCGTGATGGGCCAGATGTTGCTTGTAAGGTAGACTAAACCCACCCCAAAGGACTCACATTGCTCTGCCGCAGAGCTACATGTACATGTACTTGGCTTGGTTGGACCCTGGGCCACTTGTTTCCTTGACTTGGCAAATGATGTAACTTCTCTGGAGTTGGCTTGAAGTGGATGTTCAGTAACAGAGTGTGCTTAAGCCTGGCGGAATGTATTTGACAGGTCTGTGCCTCTCCTAGAGGAAATCTCACCCTCTGGCAATTTTTCTTTCTTTTTCCTTTTTGTAGAATCTGAAGGCTAGAAATGCCAAGGATTCTAAAGACCAGACAACAAAGAACTCCTTGGAAAGTGAGTAAATACTTACGGACCAAGCCTGTGGGTGTGTCCAGAGAACCTTGCCTGCCTTGTCTTAAAGGAAGAACAGATTTAAACCTGCTTAGTTCCAGACAATAAAGGAAACAAAGTTGAGGGTCCTTCACATGATAACTAATTCTGCAGGCTTCTAGAATGTTAAGTCTGTGTACTTTTGAAGTAGAATTTGGTGTTGATTTTTAAGAAGTGTACTGTTAAGCCTCTGTTTTGGGGGGGTGTCCTTGTGTACAGAGTAGAAGGCACAACGACCAGTTTGAGGAGTAGTCTTATACCTTGGTGGGACACAAAAGAAGTGGGTTTGGGTCATGTTGAAAACTCTTCAAGGCAAAGCCTATCTTTGCAGGCATTCTTCCAGTAACAGTTATTTTTTTAGGTGTAGAGGTGATGATGGCTTGTGTGTATGTGTGATTCTGCCACCTCTCAAATTTCAAATACAGTTTTCCCTCTTAGTCTTCCTTCCCTACTGAAATTGGGTCATGTGATGAGAGTGAACATAGTTTGTCTTCATGGGGGCATGGCATGGACTTGCTTCTTTGCAGTCCGCAATGTGCCATGCCTGCTGATGTCACAGTATGGACAACAGACACCTGAGGCTGTGCTTAGCTTCGCAGAGGTGGAGCTGGAACAGGCACAGCTTTGAGCATTGTCTCTTACAGGGTGAACTCTGAAAGCTGCCAGGACAGGACTGAGGCTGCTGAGACATCCTTTAAAAAAAATTCTTGCAGAGTCTCTCTGCCCTTGAAAGCTGCATAATGGGCTAAAAGGTGCACCTGTCCCCACCATTGCTCCTCTGTGCTGTGTACTGCTGCACCTGCCACTTGGTTGTTATATGCTCTGGAAAAGAGACCATGGCACTGGGAGGGTAAAGGGAACAGTTGGCTTCCCACAAGCCACTGCAGCCATCACAGGCTTCTCTGATGTGCATGGCATGTAGGGTTGGAGAATAGCCTGGCTTCTGGGTATGTTGAAAGGCTACCTGGTTGTGTGGAGATGAGAGGAAACAAGGGGAAGTAATGAGCAGTGGGTAGCAGCTGAACAGCTCATGGTGTGCATCTAATCACAGGCACTGTGAAAGATGCGTGAACCCATGAAGCTGGCTTATTCTGAGTCATAATTTAAGAATAACCATTCTGGGTTAGAACCATGGACCATCTTGTCCAAGTTTCTGCTTCATGCAGTGGCCAACCAGGTGTCCCTGGGCAACCTACAAGCAAGGCATGGATGTCAAAGTTTTTCACCGTTGTTCCTCCCTCCAGCACGGTTCAGAGGGTTACTGTCTCTGAATACAGAAGTTCTATTTGTCATCATGGCTGATAACCACTGATGGATCTGTCCTCTGGGAATCTTGTCTAATCCCCTTTTAAAGTTATCACTTATTGTTGAATACTGTGGCAGTGAATCCCACACATTAATTGCTCCATGAGTACTGAAGTACTACTTTTTGTCTGTCCTGGCTGGGGCTTACATACCACTGGTGTCGTGTTATGACTCCCTGCCACCTTACAGAATCCTGTTGTCAGTTGTGACTTTGAGCCTGGAGATGGTATGGGGGCAGTTTTTTGGTCCTCTCTGATTATACTGAGAATTTTCACTGACACCACCACGTTATGCTGTTACTGGGGGGTGGGACCAATCTGTAAGCGATTCTGAGTAGCTTCTGCTGCTTCTCTCACTGGGCCCACTGAAACCGTCCTCCGTTTCTGACCTGTGCTTTCCTTCTACCAGTGCAGTCCCCTTGGTATAACATTTAGTCAGCTGGTACAAAGCGCTTGGTAGTGCTGCCCTCCTGCCCAGCCAGTGTAAGCTGGTGATAGGCTCAGGCTGTTGGACTTTTCCCTCCTCCCCTGTTCTGTTGTGAGGGTGTCTGGGTCATTTTGGCTGAGGTAACGTTTCTTCTTCCACTCCTGCTCCCTTTTTTCTCCACAGCTCTCCTGTACAAGCCAGTGGACCGAGTAACACGCAGCACACTCGTCCTTCATGTAAGTAGCTTTGTGTGGCTAGGCTTAAGTGTGTGGTTGGCACTAAGCAGATATGGCAAGCTAGGGGTCTCTGGGAGTGTCTGTCTGTGGGATATCCTATAGAGGTTTTCCTATGATGGAAAATAACAGAAAGCGTCAAAACAGCTGTGAACATACGCAGGAAATGGGTGGCAGCAGCTGTATAGGGAAAAATGCAGTCTATTATTCCCAGTGTCCTTTGAGTAAGAATCTCTTTCAAGGAAATGTATATTTATAAATCTTAATGTGAGTTGTCACTTTTTTAAAAAATTGGGTTTAATCAGGTGTGTTGTCTTCACTTATAGCAGTAGTTTACCTTTTTTTTACTGTGAGTACCAAGAAGGTTGAATGACAATTCCCCTCAGAGGAACTTTATTTGAAATGTGTCAGGAATATAAAATCAGGCTTTTCACCCAATCGTTGCTGCTGCTGCTTGGTAAATCCTTTTCATTGGCTACTGGAAATTGTTTTGGGGATAGCGTTTGGAGGCCGGTTTACACTTTCCCATACATTGACTCGGCAAGTTCTCTGCAACAGAACCCCTCCCCCGCATCTCTCTTTGTTACCAAGGGAAACTGCGTTGTGTGGGGGAGACAAGTGGCTGCATGAAGGGGACTGGACTGGTTTCCAAATCCAAGCCAGAAGCCCTGTGATGTTCTGGGTGTGAATCTGCAAGATGCAGCACTGAATAAAGAAACACTTCCCTCACACCTGCTTAACCCTGATATGGGTGGTGGTGGAAAGTGACATCAAGTCGCAGCCAACTTAAGGCAACCCCGTGGGGTTTTCAAGGCAAGAGACCAGCAGAGGGGGTTTGCCATTGCCTGCCTCTGCGCAGGAACCCTGGACTTCCTTGGAGGCCTTACATCCCAGTACTAAGCAGGGCCTACCCTGTTTAGCTCCCAAAATCTGATGAGACTGGGCTAGCCTGGGTGGTCCAGATAGGGCTTCATATGGGTACCTGTGCCTTTACCACAAGGGGACAAGCAGTGGCTCCTTTAGGCTATTTCAGCCAGATGGGGGTGGGTGGGAACCTGAGAATGTATGAAAACACTGGGAGTATTGTCCACAAAACTCCCAGCACCATGTATAAGTAAGCCCTAGGCAGCTTTTCTGGAGAATGCCTAGACTTTTGTCAAGTTGAGGCAGAAGAAGAGAGCTCTGTCCCTTCCCAATTCAGTCCCTACTCCTGGCCTTTCTCTTTGAAGCCCCTCCATTTCTCTGGCCCTCCGTATCCTTTCTCATCACCCTCATTCCTCCACAATGCACCTGCCAGTTATCTTTCCTCCATCCCACTTTCCCTTATACTTTTTCCAGCCCCGCCCCTTGCTGTTCTCACCCTCAGTGTGTCCTTGATCACCTTCACCACCTTCTTCCCACTCTGCTCTTTGTCTCCCAGGCTGTAAGCTCCTCCCCCTCCTCCTTTTGGTGCTAGAGATTGTGATAAAGCGTTGGCCAGCTTGGGGCTGCAAAAAGATTGCATACCCCTAAGGCAGGTCAGGATAAGAATCCCATGGGTCTGTCTCTCCTGGCTGGGCTACCACCTACAATCCCTGCGATGTCTTTGTTTCGGTGCAGGACTTACTGAAACACACTCCTTCAAGCCACCCGGACTACTCGCTCCTGCAGGATGCCCTCCGCATCTCCCAGAACTTTCTGTCCAGCATCAATGAAGAGATCACTCCCAGGAGGCAATCCATGACTGTCCAGAAGGGAGAGGTGAGGCACCAGTGGTCTTGTGGGTGTTTCTGTGTTAACAGCACCAATGCCTCTCACAAGGGCACAAAGATGTTGGCCTGCTGAAAGTGGAAAAAGGCAAAGGTGTGGGGGACAGGGTTGCATTAAGCAGCCTGTTGTTGTCTCTGATGTTGAGGAATTACTTGAAAGTACCTCCGGCAAAGATTTCAGAATCATTTTGACACCAGCTTTCTCTCTTGAGAGGCAAGAAGGGAGCAGAGGCAATGCTGGAAGAGGAAGGAGGGAAGTTCTCAACTATTCCGTAATGGTTTAGTTCTGGCTTCTGCATGCTGACTTCTGAAGTAGAGATTTCTCCCTTGAACTTCACATCTTGGCCTGGAACCGGACTGGGGAACACTGGTTGGATGGAAAGCTTCCCTTGTAAGAGCGGGTTGATAATTTTGCATTCACAGTTGCAAGCACTGGGTAGTGATTGTTGCTTAGTTAGGGGTGGCTCTGGGTGAGTCACCATCTCTCTGCCATCTGTGTAAAATGTTGAATATTACTGCCTGAGCCACTGAAAGAAGGTGAAAGGGAAAGATGGTTATGACAGGCTTTGTTTACTACATGCAGCATCTGTATAAACAAAGATGAACAATGGAAGGCTGGGGGCAGCGGAAGGTTGCATTAAATGGATGCTGATGGAAGGGGATGCTGAAGGATGGGGGGAGATGGGGGGGACTGTTGTTCTGTTACTGTCTCTGGGTAGGATGCAGGCTTTGAAGAAAGCCCTGCAGAATCTTAATGAGGAGAGGGCCAGGTCTGCGTGGGAGGGAGGGGGTGGTGTTGATGTCCCCTGTGGTGATCCGTGTCTTTGTAATCGTTCCCAGCTCTGAAAACGGCAGCTTGTAACATGCCTGGAAGGGTTTTCATGCATTTGGGGGCAATTGTCTATACCAGCCCTCCACTCATACAGATGTTGGCAAGGAAGGACAGAATTTCACCTTCCAGCATTGTTGCAAACCACAGAAGTGCTCTGGCTGTTGTTTCTTTGCCATCTCTGCTTGCAGCCTGTTTCCCCTGTGCTCTGATTCCTTTTCAGGCAGGCAGGATGGATCCTTTGCTTTGCTCAGCCTTTGCAACAAATCATGATCCTTCTGCTTGTGGCCAGCTCCGGGCTGGCTGATTGTGGTAGACATGGCGAACCATTCTCTACATCTTGTCTCTCATGTGCTACTGTAAGATGAGTAGTTTCTCCTACACAAGTCTGATTCTGGTGTTGTTTTTTGTTACTCAGCATAAGCATGTGGCTGACTTGCATATGGTCGGGCCAGTGGCCATGACTCATGTGGGAAAACGGCAGCCCCGAAGGGTTCTGTCTGCAGATGGGAGGGTGCTGTGCTAGGATTGGTGGACAGGTAGGGAGATGGTGAAATGCAGATTAAATGCTGCAACACATATGCAGCTTGCTTCAAAACTAACTCAGTGGTTACCAGTGCTCCCTCTAAGCTGTGGAGTCTTGTGAGCAAAAAATCTACTTTGTGAGCTACTAGCATTAAAGTTGTGAGCAAGCTATTTGGCTTCTACATAAATTAGTTTGCTCTGGAGCCATCTTTCCTGAGCTAAGACAAAAATGTGTGAGCTGGAGACTAAAAAACTGTGAGCTAGCTCATACTAACTCAGCTTAGAGGGAACACTGGTGGTTACTTGTCTAGAGATGTGGCTGGCCACTTGGTCCAATTGGTGCTTTGCTGCATTGTGGTTTTGACGATTCAGAAGGTTGTATATCCCCCCCGTTTCCCCCTTGTTTGCCTTGAGAGGAGATTCTGCATCCACAGTGTGGAGTCTGTGCTTCAGCCTCTCCCCCATTGCCGACACCTCCCCTGGGGTGACACAACAGCATGCTGTTTGCCTCACCTGATACATAATGCATTTTTCTTTTAATGAATATGGAGCCTGCTTTGATGGCTTTTGGGGCCTCCCTCCTGATGGAGCTGACTTTGGAGAAAGGCAGGTGGGGTGGGGACTTGGGAGAGTGACCCCCTTTCTTGAGCCAGCATTCAAGGGCTGTGTCTGTCTTTCTCTGTCTCCTTTTTCTGCTGCCTCCCTTTCATTTCTCACCTTCAAAAGGCTGAATATTTTGCCCCTTCATTGGGCTTTCCTGCTGATGCACTGATGAAAGCAACCAGCCTGATGCTTAATCTCCCCAGTGATAGACAGCTAATTGTTTGGGGGATGGCAGCATGGCAGGCTCTGCAGCTGGACACCTGCAGCCTACCAGCATGTCTCATCTGCCCACTGTTGCAGGGCGCGTCAGTTCCTGCCTGCACAATAACAGGAGCTGGCATTGGAATCCACGCACCTCTCGCCCAGTCTCCTGTCTCTGTCCTAGTGGCAGAATTAGATTTGAGTTCAGTAGCGCCTTAGAGACCAACAAGATTTTCAGGGTATAAGCTTTCAAGAATTAAAGATCTGTCACATATAAGTATGAATGGAGATGCCTGAGGCCTTCTATCTCGGGGATCTCCATTCCTACTTGTATCTGACGTAGGGAGCTTTGACTCTCGAAAGCTTTATGCCCTGGAGATCCTGTTGGTCTCTGAGGTACTACTGGACTGCAGTCCAGCTTTTCTGCTACAACCCAACTCAACTGCCCTCCTGGAACTGTCCTCGAAGCAGTTCTTCTTTGTGCGTGTGGGACCCCCTCCTGATCTCACTTGAATCACTTGACTAAGGGATCCATTGTAAGCTGCTTTTAAAGGATATAAGCCCCACTGGCAAATCCGAGTAGTACGCCTTCAAATGTGTTTGTTTATCGATTACATTTGTCCCTCCTGGGAGGTGGGCGGTACACATGTATCAAGATCAATCAAAGTTGTACTTATCTGTGACAGAGCAGAATCAAAAGATGTCTAGTCGTGTTGAGCTGAAAACCAGAGGTCCAGTACACATGTATATTTCCCCCCATTTTATCCCCACAGCAACCCTGTGAGGTAGGCTGAGAGAGTGTGTGGCTGACCCAAAAATCATTCAGTGACTTAAATCCCAGCCTCCCCAGCCCAACACCTTGCCAGCCACTTGGGATTTTGCATCCAGCCCTGTCCTGTAACCAGCAAGTTCTGTTCCATGCTTCTGTTGCTTTAAAACCTGGTTCATAGTCAATCAATACTTGTTTAGTAGCCTGCTGTTAGCTGGCTATTCCTGACCCAGCAGTTTTCTGTAACTTAGTCCTATGCAAGTAGTAGCAGCATCTGCTTCCTTCGTAGCCTGAAGGCATGCAAGACTTTTGACCCCCTGCACGTATTTGCATGAAGGCTGCTGGTCACTTTGCTGCATATTTAATTGCAGACAATGAAACCAAAGGTGCCTTTGAATCTTGAGCATCCCTTGTTTTCTCTTTGTTGACAAAACTGAAATTTCTAGTTCTTTGCCTGCAAAACAAGTAAGGAAATCTTGGAGCACTGTTGCCCCCCAGCACACATTCTGCATCCTTATAGAGCAACTGACTGTTTTTTCTCTGTTTTGGAGTGGCTCTGTCTGGGTCCTTCATTTCAAGATCCTGTGCTAACCTCTTACTTTTGACAGCTTTTTGTTCCTTACTGCCAGAGCCTAGAATTTGAAAGCTGTGCCCCATGTGGACTCAAGGACCTTCTTTTCTTCCTGATTTATGGCCAAAGACTGAACGTGAGCTTTGAAAACAGATTCCAAATGGCTCTGAGTGGGCTGCCAGTGGCTTGCATGTCCTTTCTAGCTGAGGTTCTATGCAGTTTCATTAGCTGTTTCCAGGAATTTCTGCTAAAATGTATTTGTGGGGTGTTGCTCGTTGACTGGTTCTGTAACTACCCTGTGGGTGGCAAAAGCAGGCCAAGCTTGTTCCTAGAGAGCTTGTTGACCTTTTCTAGGCAGGGCTGTGTGTGCACCCACTTGTGTGTGCATGCCACCTCCTCCCTTGGTTTGCTTGACCCTCAAACCCTTTCTCTCTTGCCCACTGAGTTCCCTTCTTCTCTCCTTCAAGCTGAGTCATGGCAGCAAAAAAGAATGATCCTGTCCTGGCTTTGAGTCACAGCACCAATGCCACCACCACAAATCCAAAGCCCCTGTAGACAGTCTTGTCCTCAACATAGTGCTCTGGGCTTCCAAGATACAGGTGGTGGTGGTGGTGGTCCTCCCTCCTGCTGAAGATTGCTGCATCTTCAGCCAAAGAGTCCCTGGCATTTGCATGATTCCCAGAACCCAGCCTTGCCTGCAGAATGACGTACGCCTCTGAGTCAGCCTCAGTCACACACACCTGAGTCAGCCTCTGTCAGACACCCCCAGTGTTGGTGTGACTAGCCCGCCTCCTGCTGTTATGTTGTAGCCATCTGCTAATCCCCCCCCTCTGCTGGCACCCTTGGGACATTCCTGAGTGGGCATCGGTGTCCTAAGAAGAGGTCAGATTTCCTGGGTGTTTGCTTGGCCGGTGATGAATGCAGTTGAGGCCTTTTGGCGGTGAAAGGGAGAAGTGGGGGGAGCCCTGTCACTGATGGGCTGAGAAAGACAAAGGCTTGGAGCCTTTGGGAAAATTTCTGGAGCCAGGCTGTCTTTTTTTGCGGACCTGGGCTTTGGGTGCTCCAAAATGTGTCCCAATCACAACTTGCTCCATGCTGCAAAAAGAGACCAGAGGTGAAAATGCACCATCCCATGGAGAATGGCAACCTGGATATGTCTGATGTTTGTGGTCCCACTGGAGTCTTCACTCTGTGTTGGTGGGGTGGACTGGCCAGGTTGTTACAGAGAATGCATAAAAGACCTTATTTTCTGTGTCTGTCTTCAAAATTCTGTACCAATTACAGGGGACAAGGTCGGGGAGGGAGGCTTGGAAGGCCCACTGTGTTTGTTTCAAGCACTTAGCCACAGGTTACTGACCCATTGCAGTGCTCACAGCAGCACCTGTGGGAGAGCTGAAGGGCTCTCAGCTCTGCCATGGCTAATGCCATCGGGCCGCTGAAGCATGAGGCCATCTTTGGACTCCTGTGGAGCTGGCATTCTGGGATTGCTTGCCCTAGCCCAGCAGAGCGGAATGTAGTTGCATTTTAATCAGTATTCATTAATTTATTCTTAATGGAATTAGAGCTCTGGATTGCTGAAGTGCTTTCTCATTTTGATGACCCTATGCAGTTGAACCACCTCCCACCCAGCTTCAGTGCTTGGTTGCTTAGGTAATCTTTTGTTTTCATTTGGCATCTTTAGCTCTCCAGTGGGGATGGGGGGGGGATAAATGCACATGGATGGCAAAAACATTAAAGCAGGCTGGCATTTTTAAAGCCTCAGGGGTTTCAAGTAGGCCAGGAAGTAAATACTGACCCAGTGGAGGTCTGTCCAAACCAGGCTGTGTCATTTCCACAGAAAGGACTTTCCTGGGGGCTGACTCTGCTTTCCTGGCTCTTCTCTCATCTTTTCCCTGAACCTGGTCATGAATAACCCTTGGTTTCTCAGTCCTTGTACAGACTGACTCTTGGACTAGACTCCTGACTCTGCTTAACTTTGGACTGGACCTAGACTATACTTCTTAAGTTGGTGCTCTTGTCTTACTCGCTCCACACTCTGACAATGTTCCCTATGCCATTCCCAGCCTGGCTTATGACACTTGCACAGGATCCGTTCTATACACTCCTAGATCAGCATCTGTCAAAATTACAGGTGGTCTTTTTGACAGGCACAGGTTGAGGGGATTCAGGAGTGTATACGATGGATCTTGTGGAAGCTTGATATGTCAAAGTCACAGGGGAGCTCCCTGGATGCTCCTCTACCTGCCTTCCAAGTCCCCCCCCATCACTTTGAAGTTGGGTAAACGTTTAGATTGAGTGGAGATAGTCTTTCTGTAAATGTATCCTTTCACAAACCAGCACAAACCTCCATGAACAGCTTGAAAGTTCATGAACAGTTTGTGCTGGTTGACCTGCCATAAATGTCGCTTCATGAACCATGAACTGGCCAAAATTTGTCACAGATTTCAGTTTGTGAGCCAGTTCATGCCCATCCCTAGTAAGGAAAGTTTTATTTAGATTTTATTATGGAGCTACACATTTTTTTCAAAATCTGCCTTAGGTTTCTTGGAAAATGCATGGAATAGACAGCTTTTGGGTCCACACAGGGAAGATGTTTTGTTGTAAGGGATTCTCCATGCAAATTGTTTGAAGACAAGCTTGCAAGTTATGACTGATTTCCTAGACAGCTGCCATTCATGGAGTTAACACTTCATCTGGGTGAACATACCCTTGCTTCAGCAAGCTCAGTATTGCCTGTCTGATTAGTAGTGGTTCTCCAAAGCCTTGGGCAGAGAGAAGTCATCCCTAGCATCTTTGACTGGAGATGTCAAAAACCTTCTGCATGTAAAGGTGTGAGCCCCTTGCCCAAATGCTTATGAATATGTTATGTCTGTGAGAGTTGTAGTGCAGGGCAGGTGTGAATGGAATTTGTTGAGTGCAGACCCAACCAAAACATCAGCTATTGAAACCTCAGGAGGAAAATGTCAGTATCTCCCTGGAAAATCAGCCACTTGAGTCTGGTGTGTTAGAAGAATTTCTTGGATCCAACGTGTGTAAAAAGACCATGTGTCTCATGTAACATATTCAGGAGAATATTTCAAACATATAAATTAAGTGTATTTTATCATCCCTGATATTTTGGTCCTCAAATCCCTGTTTTGATTTTGCTTCTCCCTTGTGTGACTCAGACTCAATTTTTTTTAAAAAATTTCACCCCAGTGTCCGTACCAGATTTTCTGCATCAAATGTATGCATCTATCAATAGCCCAACATTATATATACATTATAACTATAAATGATGTTCATATAAATGCCACACAGATTGCAAATACAAAAATCTGCAAAACTTGTAGCACAAAGCATAGAATGAAAACTATAGAAAGAACATAAGCAAATGTAAAAACTGGGGGAAACTCACTTATCCCTAATATAAATCAGAAAACAAAAGCCATGTAATAAGCCCAATCCAAATAACACAAAATAGTGTGCAAGCTTTCAAGTTAAAAACAAACAGAAGAGGAAAAGAGAGAGAAGAAGATGTTTCTTCCATAAGTTCTGTCTTTTCCCAGGCCATGTTTCTCCAGTGCAAGAATGCTCCCTTTGTTGGTTTAAATTCAGGTACTTCCGGATTAGACTGAGGTTGCATATAACTATATTGGTCTAAAGCAAAATTCAAGAACAGTCATTCAGTACCAAAATATCACAAAACAATGTGCCCCTTTTTTCTCAGAAGGCCAAGGGTGCAAACATACCAGTTCCACCCGATACCAGTATCTACTTACAGGATGGAGACATGAGGTCTTAAGATCATGGCCTGAAAGATCTTCCAGCTTTCCTTCCAACATCCAGCCTGATGTTTTGCAGAACTTGCACATTGTTTTGTGTTAGTGTTGGTCTTAACAAAAGATATTAAATGGCTTTTGCTGGTTGCTTTGGACCTATGTTTGGCTGCCTACAGCCTCTATCTAGACAAAACCAATTTGTGTTAGGTGGGGGGGGGGGACTTACCCAGCTGATGTTTTTTTAATATGCTTGCTGATAAAGAGAGAGACTGTGAATTTTCAGAATATGGTTCATTCTGAATAGCACTTAACAGTGCTTGTGGCTATAGAAGTAGCAGCAAAGGTTTTTGCTGGCAGGATTAGCAAACTCTGGTTGAAAGGGAACAGGCTGTAATTTTCTCCTGCCAATGATTATGATCCAGCATTGCAAAGAATAGCTGTATGATGACCTCTGGTGGTTAGTGGGAGATATAATCTGTTGAGCAAGGCTGGAAGATGGTGATTTGGTCTTAACTCTTGAAGATGATCCATCTATAGCTACAGGGGTATATTGGCCTTCTGCTGAAAACAGGGACCAAGCCAGACAATTTCCTTCCATGAATCACATTTCCTTGAACATGGTCCAATGATGGTTGCTGGTTGGAGGCAGTGCGGAATGCTTCCAAACAGCGGGCAGCTCTTTGTGGGAATTGTGTAATTCTTGCAAACTGCTCCACCATGTGGATCATGCAGAAAGCATTACCAGTGACTGCCCGGAATGTGGTGTGAGTGTTCAGGAGTGATTACACACACACACACACACCCCGAGGGAGGGTTTTTAGTACACATTGTTTTTAAAAATGAGCAATCTTTTCCTGAGTCATTTGATCCAGTAGAGTTCTTTCCACAATGCCAGGCAGCACCTTCAGTTTTCCCCTCATCTTGCTGCTGGAAACCTTTTAGTGAGAAATTTCAGTAGCTGAACCAGGTAGCCTGGGTTGTTTGTGCTCAAAATGTGTAAACCAGATTGATTTGTCTTTCAGAAGCCCTGGGAATTGTAGCTTGGTAGAAGTGCTAAGGCTACTTGTAAGATCCTCAGCCTCTTCACAGGATTATGTTTCCCCACGGTTGTGAGCGACACTTTTTTAAGGAGCTTCAAGACTCATTTAAACATGTAGTATGGTCATGGTTTTTCTCCATCACCTCTAGTCTCTGCTGTGTATAAGCCTTTCCCAGAGCCTCTCCCATGGCCCCTAAGATTTAAATTGCTTGTAGGGAAAGAATGGCCTTTGGCAGTTTCAGGGGGTTTTTTTAACATCCTTACGATGGAGAAATGGGACTGGTTAGTCAGCAGACTAAGAACATCAAAACAGAATCAGCAGGAGGAGAAAGGCAAACGGTCCTTGGTTTCTCCTAGTGTGCAGAGTATCCGGTGCCATTGTGGATGGAACTGTTCAGTGCGGAATATGGGATATGGGGGGGGGGGGAAGCAATGTGTTTTCCAGGAAATGCTTGCAGGGGATTTACTGGACTATTGGCAGTGATTCCTTGCCCATCACAAAATGAGCTCAGCATGGTGGAACTTTCTGTGAGGGCTTTTGTGCCCATCTATACATATTGGAATAATGACATCTGGGTGTGGGTCATTTGCTGTCTCTGTATCTGGAGTGGTTGCTATTGCTGTTCATTCAAGGGACAGCCAACTAAGCTGTTTGCTCACTGGGCTGCCCTGAGCCCGTTCACAGGGAAAGTGGGGTATAAATTGAAATAATAAAATAAAATCTACCTGTTCCTGTGCTGCTGGGTTCTCCTCAGTCCTGCTCCTGCTTTCAGTCTCCTTGATATGATCCCCAGTACTACCTGGACTAACATCTGTCCTGAACCATTCCCCACCCCATCGCCACTCAGCTTTAACTTGCTCTGCTTGAATTTTGCATTGTCATTCTGACCCTGTGACTGCCTCTAGGCCCCCACCCCCACAATTGCCCAGCCACCCTGCTTCAGCCCCGTAGCTAGACCTTTTTCGGGGGGGGGGCACAGTGCCTATTTAATTAAATGAATTAATCAAAATGTCATGGGGTCACCGTGAGTTGTAAGGAATCTTCCATGAAATAAATACAGGGGGAGAGAGGGGAGAGGAGGCGAAAGGCACCCACCTGCAGCTGTACTGGATCAGCAGTGTAAAGGTGGTGAGCTGGAGCTCAGTCTCAGTCTGCAGCTCATGGAGGGAGATGCCATGGCTAATGGTGCAGGGAGAAAAGGGGCGGGCCACCATCCTGTCCCAGGGAGGGACAGCCTGGCCATGGCCAACCCCTGCTAGGAGCCGCAATGCCTGCTGGTCTCAGTTGGAGGGACTCTTGCAGGCCAGGCAAGGGGATGCCAAAGGCCACCTATCTGGAGTGGCCAGGCACTGCAAACTTGAGGCCCATACAGGCACCTTCAAGGGTAAGGTCAGCTACTAACGCAAGAAGGTTCCAGCCCAGATGTGTGTCCCAGGGAGGACGCCCCTGTCCCCCAGACTGAGATGCTGCTCTGTCCCTCTGCTGCTTCCTTAACTGGAGCCATCTTCTTTTTGGCAGCACCGACAACTCTTGAAGGACAGTTTTATGGTGGAGCTGGTGGAAGGAGCCCGCAAGCTGCGCCATGTCTTTCTCTTCACAGACTTGTTCCTGTGTGCCAAGCTCAAGAAGCAGCTTGGAGGGTAAGGATCTCTCTGCTGGATTCCAAATAGGGGACCATGCCTTGCACAAGCATGTGGGAGAAAAGCTGGCTGAGAGGCTGGCACAGTGGTGATGAGAATCAAAGGAGAAACATCACATGGGATCTGGAGCTCACAAGCTGATCATTGTCATGCACCTGGCTTCTGTCTGGAAGCTTCAGCTGCAGCAGTATGAGGTTGCCTAGCTCTGGACAGAGGTGAGCCTAGAAATCAGAAAAGATAGTATTGCACTGCCACAACAGGCATGTTGATCTGAGGTGCATGCTTGCAGTTGCTTGTGAGGCAATTCCGATGTCCCCCATTGGGGTTTTTTATACATTTCCAAACATGATTTTCCCTGGCCTAGGTATTAAAAAAAATTGTAAAGGGCCTCTGAGAAGCCTTGCAGTACTATGAAAGATGTTCATTTAAATTGGGGGTCCCCCCCCTCAAGACGGTGATATAGGCTGCTGCAGGAGATGGGGGGGGTGCAAAGCCCAGGATCTGCATGAGAATCTTACAGTATTTGCACGTCTATCTGAATGCCCATGGCTCAAACCGAAAGCTACTTTTAGACCCGGCTGTAGCCACAGCCTGGGCTTGCAAACTTGTGATTCTAAGAATGCCTGATGTGAGCTTGCTAACTTTCTGTCTTTGCAGGAAAAGCCAACAGTATGACTGTAAATGGTACATCCCACTCTCAGACCTCAGCTTCCAGACAGTTGATGATTCAGAAGCCGTGCAGAACATCTCGCTTGTGCCAGATGAGGAGCTGGATGCCATGAAGATCAAGATTTCTCAGCTCAAAAGTGATATCCAACGAGAAAAAGTAAAGGCAGAAATTTAAATAGTACATATTGTTTATTCTTTACTGGCACACCGTAGATTGCTCATGAACCTTTGGACAGTCTTTCCAACAAGCCTGCAATGTAGGATTAAGATGAGAGAAACAGACAGACAGATGAGGGGCTCAGTTCTGTAGCTGAGGTGAGATTTGAATCAGGGACTTCTAAGTTCAGAAAGCCTGGTCTCATAGCTGCAGTGCTACACTAACTCTCCTGAATGCACCCTTCCCTTTTTCAGGGTGGAGTTCCTCTAGCTGGATTATCAGTTGAGTTAAATAGTGGATGTGTGCTCTGAGCAGGCTCAGCTGTATTAAAGGGGCCTAAACAGTTTTGTACTCTGGGTCCTCACATATTCTGGACTCAGACCATGATGGAAGCTTCTCACTGTGGCTGCCCGTACACCAGGCAAATCTGGACACACTTTGATTTGTTTCTTAACATGAAACAACTATGCAAATCAGTAAAGTAGGTACAAATGTAATTATTAAACTCCATATTTACAAGTTATGTCTAACTCTAAAGTAGAGCTTCTGCAAAGAGCAGCCAGGTGGCAGAAAGAGAATGGTTGATTAAGGATGGTGTGGGCAGGGGACTGTGATGGGGAATGGCTACTTGTCTTGTACTGCACAGCACAGCAACTATCACTACTAGAGATTTCCACCAAATTTCAACCTGCAACCATGAGAGCCACAGAGCAGCTTTAAGGAAATTTAAATGCTGATATACTTATGAACACCATTTGTCAAATGCTGGGAAGCAGAAAGTCCTGTTCATGTGTGTTCTCTTGCTTTTCTTTCCCCAGAGGGCCAACAAGGGGAGCAAGAATATTGAGAGGTTGAAAAAGAAGCTTTCGGAGCAGGAATCCATGCTTCTGCTGATGTCTCCCAACATGGCTTTTCGAGTGCATAATCGGAATGGCAAGGTGAGGGGGGACTTCTAAATTCAGTAACCAAGAATGTTGATTGAGTAGCCTGAAAGTAGCCACCAGGAATGTGCAGTACTGGCTTCAGAAGTTTATTGGCTTGAATCCCCCCCCCCCCCAAACTTCAACCAAACCATTTTAGGTCCAAGGTGGCTTTACGAGTACGTGGATGCCCACATGTACAGTTTATCTTGTAGAATAAGTCAGTGGACTCTCTTGCCTCACACCAGAGCGGTATGCCACTTATATATGCATGCACATAACATCAGTGAGAATTAAGACACTATTTCCATGCAGTCTCATGGGAAATGTTGCTTTCCAAGTAAGGCATTTTAAGTGTACACTCAGCAAGGGACAAGTGTATTAATTTCATTTCATTTCTGTGGAACTGCCACCTACCTTAAAAAGAAAGATTCCAGTAAGAAGCTGATCTCAGTAATTGTGAGGTATGAGCTGGTGACGCTTTATGGTCCAAGGTGTTCTGTAATGGTTTGCCGCCCCCCCCCCCTTTCTGGATTGTTGTGATATATTTGAGCTGTTAGAAAAGGACCTACAAAATCAAAAAATTAAATAAATCTTGGTTCTCTGTCTTTCCTGGGGGCACTCAGAGCTACACGTTCCTCATCTCCTCGGACTACGAAAGGGCAGAATGGCGAGAAATCATCCGGGAGCAGCAGAAGAAATGTACGTGAAGGGCTCTGACTCCCAAGGGCAAGGTTGAGAGTCATCCTGTTGTTGTTTTAATAAAGGAGCATCCTGTAGCGTGTGCTTCTGTACGCAAAAGACAGATATGCTCCTGTGCCATGTTTGGGTGTCTGACTTCCTTGAATACTGGTGCATAAACTTCCCTGTCCACTTAAGTTCATAATTGCCTTGGCAAACCAAACTACTCCTACCCATCACTGCAACTGGAAAATAGGTTTGAGGCTGCTTCTGCATGTGGATTTTTCCTCAAGTGGAAAACCACATGCAACCAGTGGGAGAGGGGGACTTCCACACAGTGTTATGCTGTTTCCAGGTGCAGTGTGTGAAGCTTCCAGGGCTTTCCCCTCTAAGCTGGAATAAAGGAAGAAACTCCTTTGTTCTGACTTAAGGAGGAAATGCTGTTGGCGGGGGACTGTGTGCCATGCCCCAGTGTGCTCAGCGTGCAGCCTAGCTTCTGTTTGGGGGGAGTTAACCTGCTCAATATTCTTTTAAGACCATGTTTTTCTGCAACCCTGATGTTTCAACCCTAATGTTTCTAGACCCCTGCCATCTGTCCCTGGCCCCACTGTGTGGAATTTTGAGCCACATGCTAGGGTTCAGAATTGGATATCACAATAGTTTATGCTTTACCTATTAACCAGGATTCCAAACTAGAATTAACTGCTATTTGGAATCCAGCTCTGCAGTGAAAGGATGCAAACCACAGTTGACTAGTTCAGAGGTAATGACAAACCATTGTTTGCTGTGAACCCAGAAATGTCTAATTGTATGGCTTCACATACAATGTAGGGCTAGGGATAGATTGTGAATGCAAATCTGAGGATCTTTGAGATTCTTAATGACATCATGATGCTGTTGCATTTGAACCAAGCCACTGACTAGAGAAATAATCTTGAGGTACACTAGCATTTTCAAGGATGCATGATTGAACTGGAACAGAATATAAATAGAATACAGAAATTTTGGGATATCTAATTTTCAGTATATGAGATAATGGTGAGCAACAAGTTTGGCAGGAAACCCAAAGTGCTGAGAATAGATAATGGAGGAGAATACATAGCAGGTACAACTCAACAGTTCCTCAGAGAACAAGGAATTGAGCACCAGAGAACAGCACCATACAATCCTGAACAAAATGGAGTAGCAGAAAGAAACAACAGAACCCTTACTGAAATGGTAAGAAGCATGTTTACTGATGCACGTCTACCAGACAAATTTTGGGGTGAAGCCCTGGTGACAGCCGTGTTCGTACAAAATAGACTTTTTACAAAAGCTACAGGCTGTACTCCATATGAGCTATGGTTTGGCTGTAAGCCATTGATGCAGCACCTAAGGGTGTTCAGATATAAAGCCTTCTCATATTCCAAAACAGAAGAGGTCCAAGCTGGATAACGCAAGTACTGAAGGCATCATGGTGGGTACTCAGCCAATAGTAAAAGCTACAGAATCTTAAATCCAGAGACATATGAGATCACCATCAGTAGATCTGTGCAGTTTTATGAATCTGAAGAACCACCAGCTTCAGAGGGCGCTAGAGGTGAAGTGAAGAGCCAAATTGCATAACCTGAGGTGATCACCAGTAAAGAGGAAGATACAACTGATTCTGAGACAGACCTGATCAATGAAGAGAACCAGAAGGCGAGACCACAGAGGTTCCAGTGAGAGCGTTCAAAAAGAGGTGTACCACCACCTAGACTGTCCTACCTTGCAAGAACAGTGGGAACACCAGAAACAGCAACATGAGAAGAGATTTCCCGACTTCCACCACAAGAGGCACAAATGTGGAAGCAAGCTGCAAGAGAGGAGCTTAGAGCTCTACACAAGAACAAAACATGGACATTTACAGAACTTCCTCCTGGAACAAAGGCAATAGGCTGTAAATGAGTCTTGTAGTTTGACTTGGAAGCAAGTTCCACTGAGTTCCACGGAGACACTAGGACTCAACCCTGACTTTGTATAGGGATGAAATGTTGTTATGCCATATATCAAGGTCCACATATAATCACTTCTTATTTAATCTGAACCTCTTTGCTTGTAACTTGATATCTCCAAGTTTTCAAAATGTTTCTGTTTACTGTTTTTCAAAGCTTTCATTCTTTTCTGAACCTTCAGGCTTCAAAAGCTTCTCACTGACATCAGTGGAACTTCAAATGCTGACAAATTCCTGCGTGAAGCTACAAACTGTGCATCACATTCCCCTCACGATCAACAAAGAAGGTAAGGATGCCTGCCTGACCTGTCATCACACCTAGCCCCAGTATATTGGCCTATGATAGCAGGCACCAGTCAGGGGCTTTTCAACAGGTGGGTAGTGTCGTGTGTGGAATCTGCAGCTTGCCATGTCTCCATAGCACTGAAAAGGTTCTTTGAGTCAGGA
Organism: Gekko gecko; assembly: GCA_029375565.1. NCBI lineage: Eukaryota > Metazoa > Chordata > Lepidosauria > Squamata > Gekkonidae > Gekko > Gekko gecko. Next base: position 48,302,840 of record JAPDNY010000012.1, on the reverse strand, counting down.
TGATCTTGCTGAAAAATAAATCATCTCTTATATCGCCATTCCATCCCTTTGTGCAAGAAGTGAAATGAGTTTTTTGTACAAAAGAGTGATGGCTTTGTGGAGGGATGTGCAAAAACAGCCTTTCTGCCTTGAGAGTTGATTCTAAAACTTTGACAACTGTGGGAATTCATTAATCTTGCCTTTCAACTCTTGTGATGTGTATGTGTGTTTTAAGTGGGCATTCTAATTCACAATCCAGTTGGCTTTTTAAAAGAAGACTTCATTTGTCTGAATTAAGTGGGGACTGTGTGATGTCTCAACACCCCCCCCCTTTTTTTGGACACAGAAAACTTTAAAAATCCAAATTGAAAAATAACAAAATGGAGGAAATATAGAATTGGTTGAGAGGCAAGTCTGGTGGATCAGGATGTTGGACTTGAGATGAAAAGTCTGATTCAAATCATAGACTTGCCTGGATTGCTTCAGTTCCTCATCTGTTGAATGAAGGAAAACAGTGCCTTCCTTCACCGTATTGCTGTGATATTAAACAAAGACATGGGCTGTGTCGTGCCGAGATCCCTGATCTGAACATCATTATATTGCACACTCTCTCCAGGGATGAAGGAGACCATTTCCCAAACCACAGCAGAACACATTTAACTTAGTCACATTTGATGAGAACACACAGTGTTCAGAACAAAATATATGCTGATAAATCTTGAGGAAATGACATCTCTCTTCCCTGCTTCTCTAACAATAGTCATGTGTTCTTTCAAATACAGATGATGAATCTCCTGGTCTCTATGGATTCCTGAATGTCATTGTCCATTCAGCCAGTGGCTTCAAGCAGAGCTCAAGTGAGTTGTAGGTGTATGAGATGCTTGCATATGAGTGAACACACAGATGTATCTGATGAAGTGTGCTTGCACACAAAGGCTTATACCGTGAATAAAACTTTGTTGGTCTAAAAGGTGCCACTGGACTCAAACTTTGTTACACAGAGCTAGAGTTACCATTCTGCACCATGGCTGGAAAAGTAGACTGCCCAATAGCTCCAAACTAAATTATTTACTGGAAATACTTATATCTTGCTGTTTCTCCCAAGGGCTCAAGGTAGCGCATGGAAAATGTCTGATGGTATCCATATCAATAATAAAAACACAAATAAACTCCAGTCACATACCAAGACCCCATTCTACACCATGCACCCTTTGCCTACAGTAGGTATGGGGTAAGGCTTGGAGCCTTTTTTATTTATTTGATTTATAGACCACCCTTCCCTGTGTGTCGGGCTCAGGGCGATAAACAACATATTCAGTAAATACATTTGGAATCAGATTAAAACACTCCTGATTAAATCAGATTAAAACAAAGTAAAAACAATAAACAAGTTCTGTGACTATTTCAGATGGCACTTAAAGGACCACTTTATGTCCTTACCCCATGAGGGGAGAGGAGAGATGGGGGAGGCCAGGCTCAATGAAAAAACGCTGATGTCCTCAACCATAGGCCTGGCAGAACACCTGTGTCTTACAGGCCCTGTGGAACTGCACTAGGTCCCACAGGGCATAGATGTCATTAGGCAGAGAGTTCCACCAGGCCACCATTCCCTTAAAAAGGAAATGACTGCTCATGGTAGTCCCTTGCTGTCCATTCTCTTGCCTCCCTTTACAAAACACTCTGTATAGTCCAGAGAAAAGGTGTATGACTGAAATCTCCAGGGGCTTGGAACCAAGAGTCTCAAACTGTGGGTTGCAGGAAAATGCAGATATCTACAATACTGACCCTGGATGTGAGCACGCAGCCCAACAATGACCAGCAAAATGGTAAGACAGGCTGATGATGGTATTCAAGGTGTTGCTTCTTTGCCCTCATTCCTCTAGACCTGTACTGCACCTTGGAAGTGGATTCCTTTGGGTACTTTGTAAACAAGGCCAAAACAAGAGTCTACAGAGACACAACAGAACCCAATTGGAATGAGGTAAGCTAGGATGGCATTCTGGGCCACCCTCCTTACCCACTGGAGAAGCTGCAGCCAGTTAATCAGTGATCTTGTTAGAGTCAGTTACAAATGTTTTCTCCTTGTGTGGAGCATCAGAAAGGGGTTCCTCTGGACTCCAGTGGAAGAGAGGCTTCTATGGCATGGTTCTGATAAGATAGACACTCTTAAGAGCAGATGAATTTTACCTTCCCAGCCATTTTCATTTCCTGAAGAGTCTTTGCATAGACAGCCACAATAGACCATCCTATATGAAAAGCTGAGAGAACCAAACTCGGGTGTTTAATTTGGGGGTCAGCATGGTGATGCTCTTGTGTACCTCCCATTCATTTCTCTGAAGCCTTTACAGGAGAAGTTTCTGCATGTGTTAATCAATGGTGGCTGATTATGTGTTGGATTTTGATTTTGGATTGGCCTGTGGATAAATCTCTCTTTGCTGAAATCAAGAGGAGCTCACAGTGAGTTTAAGAAGAAGGTGGCTGTATTTTGCACAGAATTAAATATGTGCATATGAGAAGATGAAGACAAAAGCTATGCTCTTTTTCTCAGTTGTTACTCTCTGGCTGCATCCCCAGGCAGTTGAACCTTCTTCTCTGGAAGGATGGTGGGGCAGGAGAAGGCACAGATTTCAGAATGTAGGGAAGTCCTGTTCCGGAGGCAGCAGGACCCTGCAAAAGTGGTCAGACTGCCTTTGTTGCTGTCTTGTGGTTGTTCAGTTGTGAAGGTGTTACGTAGGGCATGTTTAGGGCTCGGCCATTTAGTTCCATCAAATCTTTTTAGAATGATTTTTTGGGAGTCATTGACCCTTTGGTATCTTTTCTGGAGAAGCTGGGATTGTGCCTCTGTGATGGACAGGAGGCCGTCCTGCTCCTGAGAGGTAAAACACTCAGCTGTTTTCACACCTGAGCCAATGGGAGTGCTGCTTCTGCATCCAGCCTCCTTCCAGGGGGGAGTTGAAGGCTGCCTGAGGGAGAGTGGAGACAGGAGAGGGGAATTGTCAGTAACCCTCAGCCTGCCTGCTATGCTCAGGGAAGGGCACAGCCCACCTTTGGGAAGAACACCCAGCAGATTCAGGCAGGATTGTCAGTGGACTCTTCCCCCCCCCCCAATTGGTTTCCTTATTGCTCCCTTGGTTGATGACCTTTGCTCTTCTTCTCCCACAGGAATTTGAGATTGAGCTGGAGGGCTCACAGACCCTGCGGCTCCTGTGCTACGAGAAATGTTACAACAAATCGAAGCTCACCAAAGAAGATGGAGAGACCACGGACAGACTGATGGGCAAAGGCCAAATCCAGGTGGGAGCTTGCTTTTGGCTTCCTTTGCAGGAGCCTGCAAGGATGCAGGAGCTCCTGTTGCTGCGTGTATGTGTGGTCTCAGCTGTGCTGAGAATCACAGTGTGAAGACAGACAACCAAAATGTTCTTCTGAGAGACCACACAGCATTTTGTTTCTATAACTCCATTAGCTGCCTTCAGCCATCTTCTCCAGCTCCAGATACTATAAAATGATGCAGCCAAAAATCCAATCCTGGTCCGCCCTGCAAAACAGCGATGCTACTCCCCAGGAATAATAGTCAATGTTTGCACAATCACCAGGTCCCAAACATGGGGCCTATGATCTAGTACCTTTTGTCTAAAAGAGAAAAAGAGTAGCACAAAGCCAGATCTGTCTGGTTCAGCACTGCCAGCATCATGACTTGACAAGGTAAGGTAGTTGCTGGGGCTACCCACCAGCAAGCAAGCCAAACCACCCTTCTGCTGCTGATTTTATTGATGCACATTCAGCCACGCAAATATTAATGGTGGCAGAGATAACTTGCTTCAAAGTAAGGAGCAGGTTCCTCAGCCACACATCTGTGTCCCTAGAATTGGCACTACTACCAGTACTGGCAGTGTGGGTGCCCTGCGTACCTCTCTTCCAAGGAAGGATCAGGGAAGAGAGGAGAGATGCTGTGCCATTAACTGACAGTAGTGATGCTGCTGTCTGGCCATTTGCTGTTCTTCCCCATCCTCAGAAGTCCTGCATGCTCAGTGCCAACTGGTGAGAGTGTGTGTGTGCACGCACATATAAAAGGGTCAACTTTACCTTGGTTAGCTGCTGTCATGACCCCTCAGCCAGTGCCCAGTCCAGAGGCCCACAACAATCCAAGCCTTTGAGAAGTGAGTTGCTTCTTTTGGTTTGCTTGCTTAGTCTATTTCTGTCCTGATTCTCAGTATGGGATGCACACAGGACAGCTTCTAGTAAAACATATATCTCATAACTGGATATAATTAAATTGCTGAAATAACCCACAAATAAGAAAACCAGCAGTTAGAAGAGGTTCCATTGAAGTCACTCTCCTCTTCTTCCTCCTCCTCCCAATTTATTAGGGCTGTGCCAGAGCCCTTGTTTTGTTAATGGAATCATTTCCTGACTTTCCTCCTCCAGCTACACCAGAGAGGGGCTGTCTTTGGGAAGGCAGGCAGCTGCTGGTAATTGGCCAAGACCTCTTGATGAGTCAGTAGCAGGGGGTGGAGGTGGGTGGAAGAGGTCAGCCTTCAGGCATCCCCTTCCATTCTGTCCCTCTGCTAGAAGCAAGTGGAAATGATTGTGGCTTAACCAAACAATGGTCACTTTTGAAATTGATCTCTATTGTTATGGAATTTGAGAATCACACCATTTTTTATAGTAGGGAAGGCAGTGAGGCTCAGCAAGTGGAGTTTGGTGTGAGCGGTGTATTAGTTCCTCCCCCCTCATTTCTCTATTGCGTGTAGGATTGAATAGGAAGGAGAGCCATAAATAGAACTTGAGCAACTTGGTCTCTTGTTCCTATGGAAAAGAAGGTGTACTTTTATTTGCAGAGGCTTCCGTAGGTTGTTGTTGGGATTTGGACTGGGAAGTGGTGTGTGTTCAGAATGTCCTCATGTAGTTTCCCAATCACCATCGCTTTGGATTTGTACATGTTATGCATCTTCCTTGGTAATGATTGTGTGGGAGTGCTGGATTAGGAACAGCGAGACCCAGGTTCAAATGCTTATTCAACCCGGAAACTCACTGTGTGATCTGGGCCAGTCATTATCTCTCAGCCTAATCTTTACAGGATGGCTGTGAGGATAAAATTGGAGTGGGGTCAGGGGTAGAATCCCAGTGTGACCAGAACGGCAAAATAAAATAATTTGCTTTTCTTTGCCTTATGACCTAGGAGTTCCGTGTGTTCAGATCCCTTTCACAAGACCCATTTGCATGTGGGTTCCATCAGTGGTCAATTGAAAAATGCCATGTGGCAGGAAAAGAATCATGTGAAAACACCCAAATATGTGAATGAACTCAGTGGTGCACCAGTGTTTGATTTTTACTGTTTCTTTGCCATGTGGTGTCAAAGATCCCTGTAGTGCCCATGCAAAGCAATTGTCCTCCATATGGGTGAGTCACCTGGAATTTCCAGACTCTCCCTCTATAAATAGGCTTAAAGCTACAATTCGTCTTTTCCATTTGCTGTCCACTTATATATATATATATATTTCCCCAGAGGGATTACCTTATCTGTCCATTCCAGCTGTCCTTTTCCCTCTGTCATCCCCCCCATCACAAAAACTACTTGTCTGGCCTGCCTAGGACAGGGGCTCCCAGCCTTTTTGAACCTGTGGGCACCTTTGAATTTCTGGCACAGGGTGGTGGGTGCAACTGCAGAATGGCTGCTGCAGGAAGTGGAGACACACACACATACACATAGAGGAAGCCCAAGTACAGGGGAGAAGAGGGGTAATCTAAAATACACTTGGAAAGAGGAGCAAGAGGAAATAAAACCAACACTGTGGTGGCAGATGCTGCTGAAACAGTGTTGTTTTAATCTGTACAGCCAATTGGATCACCAATGGCCAATCAGAAGTCCTGCCGAGCAAGAACCCCACCTGACCACACTCACTTTTTAAATGCACTTGGGTGCCTGGAAAGGTGGTGTTGGGCACCATGCTGGGGGACGCCTTACCTAGAAGGACAGAGCTGCTGTTGTAAAATATCATTGATTTCCTCTCTTAATCCCTTGCCATTTGTCTTGGTGGACATATCAGAACTGATCTTTTCCCCTAAGATGAATTTGTTGTATGTTTTTTTTCCAAGTCCCATTCTGCTCTGTGGGTGGAGGGAGACTCCAGGTTAAAATACCTCCTCCCAGTTGCTCAGCAGGCAGAGCATGCTAATTAGCTGAGCTAGTTGAGGCCAAGTGAATTAACTCCTAGTGGGTTGGAAGAGCACTCTTCCAGTCCTGTCTGCTCCACAGGTGGCTGTTTGTGGCATGCTTTCATCACCACTTCCTCTCTTTATTTCCCTCTCCCTCCATTTCCCTCTCTCACCCTTCACCTGAATGAGCTAGAGAGCCCTTTGTCCAGTATTCTGACTTTTTTTGAGAGGTGTTCCTTGAATGAGGCCTTGTCCTCTGTCTCCGTGGCCTCTGTTCTGTCTCCGTGGCCTCTTTCTTCCTTTGAAGTGTGGCCAGCCATGCTTTGTGTCCCAAGAACATCAGCAGCTTTGCTTAAATGGAAGGGCAAGCTACACCCCAGATGCTCTGAGATGCAGGCAGTAGTATCTGAAGACCTCCACTGAGACTGATGTTGTATGCATGGCTCCCGTTATACAACTCAGCCATGGGCTACAGCACAAACTGGGACTAAACTGGCATGGAATCATCTGGCACCAGCTGAAGCATCCAGGGTTGCTCTGGAGGCCTTTTCAAGAGCAAACGTTTTCCCTTGGGAACTCAAAGTAACTTGGCAAGAAATATTGCAAGTGTCAGACAGTGGTAGTGAGTGCCTATCATCCTGTGGTTGGCTGGTAGTTGTCTCAGATTGGTTGTCTCATGGAGGCCCATCACAGCTCCTGGAAGGCAATGTGGTGTTGTTTCACAAAGGAAGCCAAGCATCTCAGAAATGTTGATTTTGGGCAGAAAACAGAAATGTCAGTTGCTGGCAAGAAAAACCTCAGCTCCTTCCTGCCCCTTTTTCCAAAGGGCTTCTGCTTTTTGAGGAGGAAAAATGGCAGGCGGCTTGTTGGACTTTGCATGGCCACACCCAAATGGGCAGGTCAAGTGTTCTCATCAAAGACCTCTTATCAACAGGAAACCATTGTGGGTTGCTACATATGAGTCTTCTTGCACAGAGCATGCAAAAGATGTAGAAGCTGCGGCTGACCAGCTTCTAGGAGTGTTCGGGTATTCCTGCCACAGCTGCCTTTGCAGGATTTATCATTGTACTGCCCTGTCATGCCAAGTCTGTGACAAGGAGGTATTGAGGAAAGATTGGCATTAATTCCTCTCTTCCCCCAGTTAAATGAGCTCTGTGCGGTGCAGGAAGGTTGAAGTGCAGCTTTGGTTTGTGTGGCATTAGTGGGTCTCCAGGTGTGCAGCTCTCACCAGCAGCCTATAAGGTGTGTCTGAACTGCATCATCTCAGTTAGCATTGTCTCATAATGAAACATTAAAAAAAATCTGTCCACACTTTTTCAGTTTCCCAGACATGCTAATTTTCAATGTGCAGCATACATTTTTTAATATGGAGGAGGCTTCAGTCGCACATTCATTTTAAATTAAAACAGTTTAGGCACAGGTTGACCACCTTATCTGCTGTTTGGGAGGTCAAAGAGAAGCCTTGGCTCCGTAAGTCCAAAGCTAAGGTTTGGACAGGTCTCAGTGAGACTGATGAAACTTGGCAAACAGAACGCTGTGCCAAAAGCTCTGCTGGAAATCCATCAGTACACCGACTGCCTTCTATGCAGCTGTTTGTGAGGTCTTTCATGAGGATAATTTTATAAGCTATGGTTGGTTTGTTTTCATAACTTCGGTGTTGTTTCTACAATTTAGGTTTTTGAAACTATTTGGAAGAAAAATGATAGTAATAGAAGGGCCCTGACGTATTTCTAATATGTTTTTTTAAAAGATCAGGATAGGTTGCCATGGTAGTCTGTTTACAGCAGTAGAAAAGAGTAAGAGTCCAGTAGCACCTAAAAGACTAACAAAATTTGTGGCAGGGTATGAGCTTCTATGAGTTACAGTTCACTTCTTCAGTTGTTGTTGGGTTTTTTTTTAATGAAATGTACTGCTTGTTTCCAGTTTGGTGTAGCACGGACTCTAATCTGTGAGAACTGGGTTTGATTCCCCACTCCTCCATTTGCAGCTGCTGGATGACCTTGGACAAGCCATAGTTCTGTCAGAGCTGTCCTTGAAAAGGCAGTTCTTGAAAGAGCTCCCTCAGCCCCACCTACCTCACAGGGTGTCTGTTGTGGGGAGGGGAAGGGAAAGGAGTTTGTAAGCTGCTCTGAGACTCCGAGTGAAGAGCAGCATAGAAATCCAATCTCTTCTTCTTCTGAAAAGTTAATCAGTTTATCTCAATTCCCCCATTCCCACATTTCTGTAGCTTGCACACCATGCTGACTAGTAATCTTTAATGTAATGTTTTCACCCAGTGTAGTCTCTGCAGCTAATCACTAACATGCTAATAACTTTCTGTTTTTCAGCTGGATCCACAGACATTGCAAGATAAAGACTGGCAACGCACAGTCATTTCGATGAATGGTGTAAGTACTGACAATCCAAGATGGCAGGCTAGCTGACAGTGCTGTTTGCTGCATTGCCTTTTGTGGGCCTGTTCTTGCTGCCCACAATTACTTCTCAATTTCTGTCTCTCTTGCTAAGAGATAGCTGCAGTACATGTATGCCAGACCCCATGCAGCTACTCTGAGAGCCAAATTATTTGCTCACTAGGCAGTTGGGAACCAAACATGTTTGCAGGCACAGGAGGGTATCAGATGTTTGTTTGCTCCCTGGGTGTGGCAGGCTTCCGTTCTCTGGCTTCATATTCCTCTGGAGTGATGTCATGTTGGAAATTCAGTCTTTGATCTCTTGTGTGCAAGAAACAGGAAGGTGGTTTTTCCAATGTGACAGTGTTGTAGAGAAGCAAAGTCCCATGTGGAACTTGAGCGTTTTGTTTCTGCATAGCGACAGAACACACAAAATTGCTTGCAGATTCCACAGATTGCTTGTGGGCTTTGGCCATAAGGCTAGGGGCCTGACCCATCAGGTCCTGTATGTTAGTGGGCCATAAGCAGAGCTAGTCCAAATTGGAAAGGTCTCCCTGGTGTGCCCATAAGCCAACTAACATGAGGCACAATTTTGTTGGGGTATTCTTCTGTGCTGGCCTCATTGAAATGAGTGGAAACCACATAAGACTCCTGTGTGTCTCCCATTGATTTAGATGAAGCTTGTGCAGGAGAACTTTCTGGCCCCTTTGGCTCTCAGCTGTTTGTCTGGAACAGAGATGTCATTACAACTGGAGTCCCGGTTTTCATTTTTTAAAACACAAGGAACTGCTTATGTAGTCCTACAGGAAAGAATTGGAGCTGATTTAGAATATGCATGTTTGGACATGGAAGTGGGGTGGGGGGAAGAAAGGCTTTCACTGTTGAGTTGCCTGAAGTATTTTGTTATAGTGTTTTAATTGTCCTGTTAAAACTGCAAACAATAATGGGTAAGAGAGGGACCATTCTGTGAGCTGCATCAGTTAACTGTTCTGTTGGAGAGTTCTTTTTGTGTGTGTGTGTGTGGGGGGGAGGCACTCCAACGGAAAATGACATCTACGAGTATCAAGAGCTTTTGCTGTGGCTTTGTTAGTACCAATGGTCTGACCCAGTCCTGGACCTGACAATTCCCTTTAGTTGGGGGGTGGGGGGGATGTAAAACAGAGCATGGTAGAAACCTTCCCCAGTTTATGTAACCCCCAAACCATTTTATTTTAACTTTTGCTCCCCCCATCTTGGTGTGTACTACTGGTTTGAGGGTGCGGTCAGTCATCGTGCTGAGAGCAGGTTAAACTGTTCCAATTCTAACTGGATTATAATTGATCTGGATAATCGCAATCACACTCACCTCCCTTATCCCGCCTCACTGCGCAGTCACGTTGCTCCCCGGTGTCTACACTACTAATGTACAGGAGCGTGTGTTGGTGGGTTTTTAAAAATTTTCCTCAGTTTGCGCGTGCGCATAGGCACCCCTCCGTAGAAGGGGGGAACTATCATGGCGCATGCGCAGAACCACCAGGGCGAATCAATCCAACCCCTCCAACAAAAGACTTCCCTTTAAATGTTTGACCTGAAAATGACCTCCATGAGATCCCAAACTCATCTAAACTTTAAAAGAAGTGAGCATTTAAATGTCGGTTTTCTAAATGCAGTGGTGGAGCTCCGCCTATGTGCCCACTGCCAATGCATAATAAAATGGTGGGCAAAAAGTGTAAGCCTCGGGCAGCTTTTGAGCGGGGAGGGGGTTTAAACCGGAAGTGGCTTCGACAGATGTCAGAAAAGTGTGGCTAGAACTGGAGAATCAGGAAAACACCACTTGGGGAACTGGTAACAAAATACTCTGTTTTAAAGAGGGGTTGAGCTGGAAAGCAGCGGCTGGGGACAGTACACAGATGTTGGATGTGTGAATGTGCACATAAAATTCGTTACTGAAGCATGCCGAAAGCGGACTAAATGGCCCGTCTGAATGCACCCTTAAAGTACCTTCTGGTCAAAAATGCCTCCCCTAGAAAAGCCAGGTAGTGGTTGTGGACAGAGAATAAAGAGGAAAGACAGAACCATCAAAATGTTGCATCTGGAGCCTTGAGGCACACTTGGAATTAAAAAGCCTGAAGTTAGAAACCTGGATAAATGCTCCTTCGCTTTCTTACTTTTTGTTGGAATTCCTCATTTTTGCTTTCTTCTTCCTTTTGACATTAACTTATTGTGAATGTTTAGATTCCTTAAAGTTCTCTGTCTTTGTATTTTAAAATAATACAATTCTAGTACAGTATATAATTGAATTTCTTTTGCTGTGCCAAGGCTGGGCTGAATGAAGGCAACCCAGACAGGCCTGGCAATTCAGGGCAGAGCAGGGATTGAGGGCCCTGAGTCTGCACATGCATTTATGAATGGTTTGCTGGGCAAACATGCAACATGGGAATTGCTGTAGTTGGCAAGAATTGCTGTGCAGCTCCATGTCTCATAGGCTGAAGTGAAGCTGTCCGTGAAGTTCACAAGCAGGGAGTTCAGCTTAAAGAGAATGCCATCCCGCAAGCAGACTGGAGTCTTTGGAGTAAAGATCGCTGTCGTCACCAAGTGAGTCAGTCATTTGTCTTCTTTTTCTCCTCCAGGATGCTGCCTTGAAGTAGATTTTTTTCATCTTACGCTGATGCTGAATGGAAGTTTCCATGTATTTATTTTCCTGCTTTCACCTGGGTAGTTCAGGGGGGATTTGTGTGTGTTGTGGGCTTGAGCATCAGTATGCATGCATGCTTTTTCATGCACATGCTTGAAGAGTGTAGCTTGTTTACTTTGAACGTCATGCATTGTGCTGTGTTCAGGAACCAACCCTTGGCCTTTTCCTTTGCTATAAAGATAACACGCCCTGGAATTTTCCAAGCTACCAAGCTTTTTGTTTCATGCTTAGAAAGTAGGTGTTACATGAATTCCAGTGTAGTATTTGAATCCCTAATTTGCTACAACTCGCTTACTTTCAGAGTCTTGTTTGTTGATGCTGGAGAAGTTGAGAGAAAACCATTTTTCACTGGCTGTGATCAGGTTGACCAAGGCACACTTCAGTTTTATATGTATGGAAACTGAGAGGTTGGATAAGGAAGTGTTTTTTCATAAATATTTCCCAGCTCTCTCTCTTTTAAAAAAGTGTGATGGTAAATATTGTGGATAACCTAATAAAGTTAGATGGGGACATGGAGATGTTGAGTTGAAATGCAGAGGGAGAGATGCAGACAGATGGTTCCTTTCAAAAGGGTGGGCTTTAGAAATGGCCAGCTTTTGACTCCAACTAATCTTCATATCTCTGATTGCCAGGGGATAGTCTATAGTCCTATTTGCAAAGAAATTTTTGCCTTCCATAAATAAGATTCCTTTTATCGCTATATAGTCTGTTGATTTGAGAACTGATTCAGCAATTATCCCCACTCCCCCATCCCATCCCCAAGCATCCGAAAGTATTGACAACTTCACTTAATCTATTCTATTACCTCATCACTGCATGCATTTTAATCAGTATAGAATGGATGTATTTTCTCCTAACTCTCCCCATTGTTTCCAGATTCAATTCAACAGATAAATTCCTTTAAAAATTAAAAATAAGTTTGGTTTCATGCACTTGGTTCATTCAAAGCTCAGCTTCTACCTTTGAATGGATTGTGGTGGGAGGAGGTAATTGGCAGAGGTACCATATCACGATAAGTTCCTCCCTAGAACCTCAGAGAGGGTATTTGGGAATGCTGTTTGTTGAGTATGGGTTGCAGTACAAGTCCTGTTATATTTTCCACACATGTCTGTGAACTTGCTTTCAAATAGGACAGCATGTCATAGGCTGGTAAATGCCTCAAAATGGTGTCCGCATGCTGAGAGGTACACCAGAAATGGCACTTGGAGTGCAAGAAAACAAGTCCCTGCTCCAGAGAGCTTACAGTCTTAAAATATAAGGGAAGGAAGACATCAGTAGGAGAGAAGAAAAATGGAGGTTGGGATAAACAACAGAAGGCCCTTTGTTTGTTCTAGTGGTGCTTATTTTGCCTTATCTTCAGTGTAGGAGGAGGACTGAAGGACTGTGCCATGACTTCATGGGAAACGTGGGCTTTGAGGAGAGACTTGAAATGGCGGGCAGGTGGGCAGGCTTCTTGTAAGAGTTTCAGGCAATTTCAGACATAGGGTTAAGTAATTGAGAAAGGGAATTTGAGGAAGCAGGATACCTGTACTGGTGAGAGTGGTGAAGCTGAAGTAGCAAGGATGACAGACAGGGATGGATTAGGATATGAGAAGGGAAGCAAGGCCATGGTGGGCTTTGAAAGTAAGGATGAGGAGCTTGGGCTGGATCCAGGAGTGGACAGGAGGCCTGTGTAGAGATTTAAGGAGGGTTGTTGAATGGTTCACAAGGGGAGAATGATTTTGGCAGCAGAGTTTTGGATAGAGGTGAGGTGGCTAAAAAGTGACAGTGGAAGACCAGTGAGAAGGTAGTTGTGATAGCCAAGTTTAGAGATGGCCAGACCGGGGAATGGAAAGGAAAGGCCACATCTTACTATTTTCTAGAGAGAGATGACATGGTAACAAGCTGAACATGGACAGCAAAGGAGACCAAATAGTCAAAGACCTAGCTGAGGGTTCCAGTCTATTGATTGTGTGGATGGGAATGTTGCCCATGGATACGGAGAATAAGGAGAGGAGTGTTTGGGAATTGGGAGGAAAGCTCGGACATATGGAGTTGAGCAGGAGATGAGACATCCAAGCGCCAATATTGGATAGGCAATTTAAGATGTCGAATTTGAGGGAGAGAGAAAGTTCAGTGTTAGAGAATGAGAGTTCTGGGTGGTACTAAAAAAGCCATGGGGTGTGATCAGGTCACTCAGACAGTATGTAGAAGAATAACAGAGAAGGACTAAGGACAGATTCCCTGGGAGATCTTAGCATGTTGTTTGGCGCTCAGTGCCTTGCGCATTACCTGCTTCTGAATAAGATCCTAATAATGGATGGTTGCAGAGATGGAAGTGGAGAAGTATCTTCTAGACAAACAGTTTAATCTTAAAATACCCCTTTTCCTTTCTAAACTTGCAGGAGAGAAAGATCAAAGGTGCCTTATATTGTGCGCCAGTGCGTGGAGGAGATTGAGCGCCGTGGCATGGAGGAGGTGGGCATCTATCGGGTCTCTGGTGTTGCCACCGATATCCAGGCTTTGAAAGCTGCCTTTGATGTCAGTGAGTATATGCTTGTGAGGTTTTCCTTTTCCACTCAAGTCCTTAGTCTAGCCCAGCAGGTGGCCAGGAACACACTTGTTCCTTTTTGATAGAGGCCAAAAGTTAGTATGTGTCCAGCATGATTACTTTTCATACCTGCTTATGTTCCTCAACACACCCCAGCTTGCTTATTGATTTTTATGTTCTATATTTTCTGTCACCAAAGTAAAGCATTAATATACTAAAACAGTACTCCAGATGGCCAGAGGAGGTCTCCCTGCAATTGTTTACTGATTACAAATAGCATTGCAGTGCGGATGAGATGGACTCTTACAGTACCCACAGGACAAAGCCCAGGGAAATAGCCATGGTTCCTCAAAGCTATCTTCTGACAATATACTTGGGGAGTGGAACCATTGCCATATCCCTTACAGGCAGCCGAGAAAGATTTTATGGTAGAGAATGTCAGAAACTTCTGAGACTTCCAGAAGAATCCAACAGGGTACTGAAAATCTTTCTCATCCAAGTATTTCTGGAACTGTTCCACCACTGTCTGCTAGATTACCCCATCCAAAAAAAGGCAAATTTGAAACCAGCCTACAGTTATTGGAATCAGCTGTTCACAAGGAGAACGAAGTCACCACCATCTTTAACATATTAGGATGCAGCTCTCCCTTTAAGGAATGAATCACCATATCATATTCATAAATCTATTAACAAGAGGATTGTGTCCCTCTTGGTTCTCCTAGACCTCACAGCAGCTTTTGATACCATCTTTCTGAACTGCCTGGCAGGAACAAGTCTTGGTAGTATTCTGATGGGAATTGTTTTGAATTTTCCTTGAGGTTGGCTTCAGAAGATGATGCTGGGAGACTTTGGTCCTTTGGGGTGTCCAACAAGGTTCCATCTTAACAAAGTTTGAGTCCAGTGGTACCTTTATGACCAACAAAGTTTTATTAAGAACATAAAAGAAGACAATGTTGGATCAGGCCAATGGCCCATCTAGTCCAATACTCTGTCACACAGTGGCCAAAAATACCAGGTGCCATCAGGAGGTCCACCAGTGGGGCCAGGACACTAGATGCCCTCCCACTGTATACAGTATTCAAGGTATAAGCCTTCGTGTGCAAGGACACTTCTTCTGGTGCAGTGAAACAGAATTTCCTCAACCACTACATATAGGAATGGGGGGATTAGTTGCCAGGAAGGGCTAGTTAGAATCAAGATGCATCAGTAACTGGGCTGTTATAGCTGAGATTGGATTAAGGTGGTTGTTAAGATCTGTGAATGGCAGTAAATTAGCATACAAATACAAGAGTTAAACAGATGTAAGAACAAAGTTTTGAGTCCAGTGGCACCTTCAAGATCCACAAAGTTTAATAAAGTTCCATTCTGGGTATAGATGCAGATTATACTTAGAATGTGTAAATGTAGACTCATTCAGATACATTTGAACAGATTTCCTCAAATATTACATATAGGTGGGGGGTTAGTTGCCAGGAAGAGCTAATTAGAACTGAGCAATAAATGCTGCTAAGATTAGTATAACACATTTGGTAAGACATATTAATATCAGCAAATTGCCATACAGATAATAAAGGAGTTAACAACAGATGTGAGAACTAAGTTTGAGTCCAGTGGCACCTTTAAGATCAACAAAGTTTAATTTCTGGGTATAAGTGAGAACTGAGTATGTGTAGTGAGATAAGAAGCTGATATTTCTGTTAAGCCCTGTGGCTTCCATCGTCCTGAGTGCTGTAATAACTTGTAATTCAGCAATCTCCCATTCCAGTCTGTTTCTGGATAATTCTAGATATTGCTGAATTCAGCAATAAAACAGCTACTCTGAGGTTCCCCATTGAGTGCTCTGGGCGGTCAAAATGTTCTACAGGTTTCTCATTTTTTTGATTCTTGATGTCAGATTTGTGTCCATTTATCCTTTGGCACGGGGTTTAACCTGTTTGTTTCATGTAGAGAACTGAAGGGCATTGTTGGCATTTAATGGCATATACAGCATTCCATCTTGTCTCCCATACTGTTTAGTTATCTATATGGAACTGTCAGGAGGAAATATATGAGGGTTTAGAGCGAGCTAACATCAGTGCGCTGATGACACACAACTCTATCTCTCCTTTCCATCTAATTCTAGGAAGGCAGTTGGTGTGCTTAACTGGTATCTGGAGGCAGTGAGGGTGGAAAACTGGATTGTCTGGAAATGTCAACCGGGTCAGAATGTGGCAGTCAGAATGCTAATAGGAGTGTGCTGCAATGAGTATATCTATTCTGTACCAACTATATTGATTGCCACCTCTTCTGGGCTTAATATAAAAAGCTACTTCTGACCTTTTAAAACCCTAAGTGGTTTGCATCCCAAAGAACCTGAAGGGTCACCTCCATCCACCATACATAGCCAAATCGATACTGTTTGAGTAGATACTGCTACAGGAATGCACAATTTCAGAGGTATGTTGAGGAACCCTCACAAAGGCCCGCTTGGTGGCTGCCTCTAACCCCTAGAAGTCTCTTGCCTTGGAATTATGCCAGTTACTATCATTGTACAAGTTGAAGACTTTTTGGAAGACCTTTTTAAATTAGTATCTTGCCCTGTTTTTTATAAAAAAAGACATATTGTCTTAATATTTAAAATACTAAATCTATGATTATACGCATTCTGTCTGCCTTGAGAATTTTTAATAGAGAGATAGCATGTAATTGTTCTGCATAAGTAAATAAATCACCTGCAGTACCTTCATGCCGCTGGGGAAACTACCCAAGAGCAGGCTTGGAGCCCAAGGCCCCTTATCTACTCACAGGCCTATGGAGTCCTGAGCTGCATCTAAAAAGGTACTTTTGGTGTGGATATTGTAGGTTCCTGAACAAGTGTCACAGGGAAGTTATCGAAAAGTGGGGTGGGCAAGTGCCAATAGAATCCCCCATTTTTTTACCATCCTCAAAAAATTCTGCTTTGGAGGCTATCCAGATTTCTGGTAACAGTAGTTTACTTAATTCAGGTCTTGTAGCTATTATCATTAAACTGGAAATGGAGGAGGGACTTGGAGCATGAGAAGATGGAGCTTTAGAGAATCACTAATGTAATGTCCAAATTCAGCAAGCAGTTGTGGCAAAGGGAACTTCAAAAGCATCATGTGAGGAGCCCAAAACTTAACTTCTCTCATGCCTTCCTCCATGTGCTCTTTCAGATAACAAAGACGTGTCTGTCATGATGAATGAGATGGATGTCAATGCCATTGCAGGGACCCTAAAGCTCTATTTCAGAGAACTGCCCGAGCCTCTCTTCACAGATGAACTCTATCCCAACTTTGCTGAAGGCATTGGTGTGTATTGAGATTGGTTTGAGTTTGATAACTAACCAACATACTTTTTCAGGGTTGCCTAATCAAAAGTGGAGAAATCCAAAGCAAGATGCTAGAAGTCTTGCAACTGGCCCTGGTGCAGAGGGAAACAGGGGCTATTATTTTTTTACTTATCAACTGAATGACCTGAGAACTTGGCCTCTCCCATAATGTCAGTGCATAACACATTATGTCTCGTTTCCCCTTATTAAAAATTTGACTTGCACGTACAGCATGGAAGATGGCTAATAGAATATGAACAGGCTTTGGCAGATGCACTAACCTGTTGTTTAAATGGGGCAAAATAGCAGGACCCGAATGTGATTGTGGTGCAGCCCGCCAAACTATTTTTCATCTGTCACAGGAATGTGAGCATCATACTTTCCAGGGAGATGTGACAGAACTCTTTGAACTTTCCCCAGCTACAATTGAGTGGACTGAAAATTTAGATAGTAGTATTTAGAGGGATTGTTCAATCTGTGTACCCGTTGTATCAGCTTGGTTATGTATTTTATATTATTATATGCTTTCTCTGTGTAGTCCTGCCATACAATAAATAAATAATTAAAAATTGTTTCTCCTCTCCTCTAGCACTTTCAGACCCTGTCGCAAAGGAAAGTTGTATGCTGAACTTACTGCTGTCTCTTCCAGAACCTAATCTTGTCACATTCCTTTTCCTGCTGGACCATTTGAAGAGGTAATGTCAATGCTGAAGAAGAAGCTGTGACTATCTGTACACACACACACACACCCCAGCAAGAAGTTCTGTGTCTGGAGGCCTGGACCGTTTTAAGTATAATGGCTCATTGACTGTGCACCCAAGCTGTGCATGTTACGAGACGCTACTGAGAAATGAAGGACTGGTATTTCAGCATGCGTAGTGAACGTCTACAGAAGTAGCACAGAATATAGGCCAATTTTAAAGTAAAGTATCTCATTTACTTGGAGTTCATTTTACAGTTCTGTTAGTTTAAAGTGCCTTGCCTGGCCAAAAGTTTATTTTCAGCTTTCTTCCAGGACACACTGGTGCTCTAGCCTGGTTTTGCCTGTAGTGGTAGCCCTACACAATGGTGTTTGATGTTGCCCCATCTTGTTTTCTTATTGCACACACTGTTGTGGAATAGTATATATGGTATGAATGAGCCCTCTTCCAAGATGTTGAAATCAGGCTGTCTCTCCCCCTTCCCCAAACTCCTTTAGGGTTGCTGAGAAGGAGAGCATCAATAAGATGTCCCTGCACAATCTGGCAACTGTTTTTGGACCTACACTGCTCAGGCCATCCGAGAAGGACAGCAAGATCCCTGCCAACCCAACTCAACCCATAGCCATGACTGATAGCTGGTCACTAGAAGTTATGTCCCAGGTAAATGGAAGTGATTCAGCCCAGGAAAAGTGTTGCAAATTGAGTCTGTGGAACACGCAAGGCCAAGTGAAACCCAGTGGTTTGCCTAGTAGAGCTTAGGTTTGTTCTCAGCCAGAGTGGTGGAGGTGCTGAGGGACATGGAAGTTACAGGGTGGGAAGGATCAGGGTCACATTATGCCCTATTTGCTTGGGTAGAGTAACTTCTTGCCACCAATATCAATCCCTAGCACTGATAACCCAGTAGATATATCTCATTTCATCCTCACAGGCATTTGAGGGTTGGTCAGGCTGTGGAAGTGTGACTCACTCCAGGAAACAAAATGGGCTTTGTGGCTGAGCTGAGTGTTTGAACACAGGTCACTCTGTCTAATTCACGGCCCAGCATCAGCCCAGAACATTTTGCCTCATTTCCATCCCACAGCCTGCACTAACTAACTTGGGGTACAATCCACAAGGAAGTTCTTCTCCACAAGCTGTTTGTTTCAGTGGGGCATATGCCCCAGTAGGTTTGCTGTCTCTGCCCTCTGTGCTGCTTCCCTTATCTGGAGTTCAAATTCTGCCCTCTACTGCAATTGCCTTGTTATGCTTCTGACATTATGCTGGCCCCACACAATGCACTCCTTGATTCTGTGTCCCCTGTACTTTGCAGGTTCAAGTTCTCCTCTACTTCCTGCAGCTAGAGACGATCCCTACACCAGACAGCAAGAGACAGAGCATCTTGTTCTCCACAGAAGTGTAGAAGCCTTGCTGAGCAGTGAAGGGGCTTGTGGACTTGCCCTTGGGGTACACTGCCTGCTCTGGGGACCAGAGAAAAAACCATTCCTCTTCTAGACATTCCTGGCCTGTCCTTGCCCACATGGGAAGCAAGTCCTCCTGCAGTTTTGCCTGGCAAAGATGGGCTGAAGATATACAAAAAAACCCCCCAAAATTCCTGCCTGTTGGACCACTGGTGGGGGGGCAGTGCCAGATGGCAGAGCAAGTGCACTGTGGGTTTCCTCCACCAGAGGGAAACAGCGGCCAGCAAGAACTGTTTTTGTGGCTAATCATAGAGCAAGTTTCCAGGATGTGTGTGTGTGTTTTAAAATTAATTCAGTTATCATTAGGAAGCTTTGTGATGTCTATTTGGACCAGTTGTGAAGATGAGGGAAACAGAACAAAAGGGTGTGTCAATGGGTAGCTTTCTTGGCTACTGTTTTTTAATTGAATACTGCTGAATCTAGTGTAATTCATCCATGATGGCCCTCTCCTTCTTGGAAATACAAACCTTGAATGATTTGGTTTTATATTTGCTTTTCTTCCCTTGCCTACCTCTCTGCTTGGACACATAAAGGAGCAAGATAAACTATTTTCCTGCCTCTTGTCTCAGACCACTCCCTTTTTTTGAGAGGGGCTTGCTCAAGGGGGCAGACCCTTGTGCATTATATGGAGGTCCATATACAAAAAGAATTATGGGAAAGGGGGAAAATACAAGGATGCTTAGCTAACTTTTTTTTGTCTGGACCAAAAAATAACAGGCAGTACTAGTGTAAGAGACTAGCTGGAATCTCCTGGCCTTCCAAATATAATTGGATGACTTGTAAAAGCACTCATCACACCTGTGGTTTTCTTAAAAACAAAACAAAACACCTTTTCCCAGTTTTCTGCCCAACTCAGTATTGGCTTTCCAGCGTAAACACCATGACCTTTTCATTTAAAAAAATTCCCCCAAGATCTGGAGATTAGTGTTTCTGGCTGTGTTTCTGGCTGGTTAATCTAAAGTTTTCTCAGTATAGCTTTTTGATACTTGAATTTTTATTTTCTTTCCTGAGACTTTGTATGTTGCTTATGAACAGTGTCTCTTTCCAACCCTCCCTTTTCTGGTAAATAGGAATGTTTTTGATGTTTAATATCCTACGTAACTGGCAACTGATGAACAGGTAGAATTTTGTATTTTTTCAGAAGCTGAAACTCTGTTTTTAATTAAGGTTGTTGCAGAAATTTCTATGGCAGAATAAACCGCCCTTACAATTAGCACTAGAACAGCCACTTCTGGAACTATGAAAAAGAATCAGTACTGGCAGTTGGAAATATAAACAAACTGCAGAGTCCCTGGGCAGGCAAACAGGGATTGTTTTTGCTCTGAGATTTCATTTGTCTCTGTCACTTTCCACCCAGTCACGCATCACCATTGTTAGCTATGCTTGTCCCATCACCAACTTTGCCAAAATGAGAAACGGAATGCTGACAAGAGAGAAGACAAGTCCACTTCCTGCTCAGAGTGTGAGGATTAACAAGTTAAACTGGTTGGCTTGTTTGGAAGGGGGAGAAATTTCCCCCAAAAGACTCTTGATACCTCTAGGTTCTGATTTTTTTTTAAAGACAACTACACTTAATAAATGAGGACAAAAAGCAGCAAAGAAACAATTGTTTTGACAGCCGCTCTGATTCTTACTGTGACATAATGCCTGCTGCTTTTGGTACTGTGAAATCACACATTCTGAAAGAGAGAAGCTTTATCAGCTTTGTCAGTGTTTTTCATTGTAATGGACATAATTCATGTAGGAATTCAATATTGCTTGGTGCTTCTCCCTTCCCAGGCACAGCCATAGAAACCTCTATTTGTGATGTTGTGTGACAAAAGCTTTTCTTCTAATTCCACTACTTTTTCAGTGCTGTCTCTCCTATTTTCTTGCTGTCGAATCAACCCTGACTCTTTACAAGAAGTGTGATTTATTAAGTATTGGGAAGGTGCTGCAAAGCAATTTGAAGGTATAAAATGTGCTTTTAAAGTTGGCTTGGCCTTTAATTATTCATTATTTAAAAATAATTGGGTCATACTAGAATTGGCTTGTTGTCTGAATTTCAGTTTTCTGCCTTGCTGTATTTGTCTGTAAGCAACCTTGTCTAATAATGGTCTGCGTGCTTTTGTCTCCTTATGTCTCCTTATGTCAGGTGTTCATCTACCTGTTCTTCCAAGGCAAGTGGTTGGGGGGACCTCTCTAGATAGGCATGAATTATAGAGCTAGAAAGTGAATGAACAGGCCATTGCTCTATCCCTTGGTTAGTGTTCAGGAAAATGAGAATCTCACCACCTGGATTCATTCGTTATCAGAGCAGTAGAACAAGCTGCCATTTTTTAATTTGGGGAATGGCCACACTAGGCTGACAGATAAGAGTTCACATGCTGGGATCACACAGTGGATACAGGGCATAAGTGAACTGAACAAATCTTGCTGTCTTAGGTTTGTCTACTGATAGAAATTAGGGGAGGCAATATGGACCATCTGTCCAAATGATCAGAAGCACCAGGGTTCTCTTATGTTATATCATTATCCTATCCTTTTTTTGGGACTATCACTAAAGCTTCTGTCCAGACACATTTTTGGATTACCAGAGGTCTAGTGCTTGCCTCTAGTCTGTAAGGGAACTTTGCCTGTATTTTGTTCCAGAGAGTTTCCCATGGTGTGCGTGTAACTGGGAAGTGGAAGAAACAAGAAGTAACTATTTCTTCCTTTCTAACTGCTTGCGCAGGCAGCACAACCCTATCCTGTCTTATGTGGCTGTACAGGACCACTGCCATCTGAAGGACTATCACAGAGTGGGGCTGTGGGGGCTCATGATGCAAAAGGCATTGATTGGATTGTCTACAAAAATGGCAGAAGCTTACGTTACACTTGGGGGGGGCTTCTTTTGAGAACTTCATACCTTTTTTAAGGGCTTCACACCATTTTTGCCTGATCACTCTGAAGTTGTGCCACTTTCAGTGATTGCAGCCGTTGCTCTTCCTTGCATTATTTGTTAGTCTATAATCCACGGCTGCAGTTTAAAACTGGAAAAGCAATACTACAAAGATTGTGCCAATTCATCTTGCCTGCCTTTTTGTGTTTTTTTAATTTATATAAAAATTGAAATGTTAATATTGAATTGATGCTGCATAGTGTGTAGCTGTGAGGTGGTTGCTGTCCATAATCCTTGAGTGGGATGCAAGCGATTGGATTGTAGGAGAGGATGCATAATTGCTTGAACTACAAATGACTGCTCAGTGATTACAAACATTTTCCTCCGAAGTGGTGATTTTGGGCACAAAAAATAAGAGCGCTCAATTTAAAGTGATTTGAAGGACAAGGGATGGGGTTGCTCTCTTTTTTTAATGATGTTGTTATGCAGGGAACACTTTTTTAAAAATTCAGAATTTTAAGCTAAGCTTCTTTATTTCCTCTGCTTGGAATTTTCTTAAAACCACCATAGCTGCCTTTCAGTAGCTTGGTCTCCACATCAGGATGGCCTTTCATCCTCTTTGAAGATGATACAGAATTGGGTGATACAGGCTGCTTGAGACTGTCCTGTATGTGTTGGTGATAAACCAATTAAGCCTTCAGAGTGAAGCCGTTACCCTAGATTTAAGGACTGGGATTGCTTTCAAGAGATATCTGCCCTATTGGTTGATTATGACTACCTTGGCAAGGCCGGGGATTAGGGCTTCCTGCCTCCAGGCTAAAAAGTGCCAGACTGTAGGCCCTGCTTATACATGAGGCTGATGTTTCTTTACTATTCTTTCTTAAGATTACCTGTATTGCTGCCCAATACACCAGGTGAGGGGGGTTAATAAGGGGTCTGGACACCAGGTTGATGTGCACTGCCGTGCATTTCCTGTTGGAAGAGCTGAATCAATGCTGGCAAATGCAAGAGAGGCCTCAAAGGTCCCTGCTGAAAACTCAGCCAATCTTGTTGGAGGCTGCTCCTTCAGTGCCCCAGAGGTGAGATGGATTGAAAGAGAAACATACCCCAGACTAAACCAAAGAAATCTTCTGACTTGGTATCATGTTTCCCCTGTAGCTCAAGGGGTCAGGGGAAGATTTCCTGTGCTTTTTTTTTTATTAAGCAGGTATCCTAAATAAAGTTGTTTGGGGTGTGACCAAGAAAAAAATCACCTGCTGTGTGCAGAATTTTTTTACCTTTATGTATTTATAAACAAGCCCAGATTTGATTTATGAATTTTGAATAAATGTATTTTCCTGAGATGGACAGCAGGAGCAGGAGATCAAACATTGGTTCCACCAGCTTTAAATTATGAAGGAAACTTCTCTCACTTTCTCATCATCATTTCCATAAGGGATGAACTTTGGCAATCCATCTCACACAAATCAGCTGAAAACCACAGCCAGGATATTGGCCCTCCAGTCCTGGTTCCACAGTGGATATGGCTGGGTTTAAAAGGTCTTCAGATCTAGAGCTTGGAGTTTTAAATCGGTGGGCACGTAACTTTGGGCAGTGAGTCACAGGAAAGTCAAGAGTGACAGTGGCCTGCTAAAGAATCTTTTGGGAATCCATGTCTGTATCTTAATATACATTTCTGGAAGGCCTGCTCCCAACAGCCCATTGTTGTTCAGTCGCACAGTTGAGTCCGACTCTTCGCGACCCCATGGACCAGATTACGCCAGGCCCTCCTGTCTTCCACTGTCCGCTGAAACAGCCCATTACCCAGTTGTTTTTCACTTATGTGGTTCCAGTTTTCCTATCTGGCTTTCTCTTATGCTGTGATTTTAAAAGATCTGGGGACCCAGAATATTGCCCTGGTTCATAGAATATTATTGGTCTAAAAACCCTAAAGATCTTGAGACCTAAACTGACAAGTTAAATTACCCATTAGGATCCTTAATGCACTACCTCTGTGTCTTACTGTGATCTTTAAGAACGATCAAGAGTGCCCTAGCTGCTTAATAACTCTCTGCCATAACTGCATTCAGACAGGAAGTGCTCATATAGTGTAGGGGGAGGGGGTCCTCATAAGGAACCACAATTATGGGAATCCCTTCCCATGGATACTCTGGGGAAAACAAATATGAAGTTTTGCATTGATTTGGGGACTCTGGGTCACTTGTAGAATTTGGGTAGGTAGTAAATAGCTGCTATGGATTCTAATACATTTAGTGGAACACCTTTAGATTTGCCTTTTATGTCAGGAATGATCCAATGCTCAGTATGTGCCAGGGTTTCCTTCTGCAAACCCTCACAGGCCAAATGGTCCTGTGCTTGTAGAAAAGATCTTTTCCTAAGTATTTGAGACTGGGAAGACTGTACATTTTTAAAAAAGAGCAAAAGCTATTCCGTACATGCAATTTGCTGAGTCAAGTGTGAGATTTAATTTCTTGTGCCGCATTCTGAGGGTCACACATACCTTGTTCCTGCCCTCTTGGCCCTGCAGCAAGTGCCTGTCCAGGGACACAAAGGCAAATGTAAGATCCTGAATCTGCAGAACAAAAGTCAACATTCTTGTTTAGTAGCACTGCCAGGATTACTATCGGGAATGATCCAAAGCTCAGTATGTGCGGGGATTTCCTTCTGCAAGCCCTCACAGGCCAAATGTTCCTGTGCTTGTAGAAGAGAAAAGGTAAATTCCCTATGTGAGTGGGCTTCTGTACGAGCACTGGAGTTGCTGGATTGTGGAAATATTTTGTTTGAAAATAACACTATCATAACTCTTCTGCATACAGTGCTGCTATTAATCTACAAGATTAAATGTAAATGTAGAGGCTTCCATCTTCCTTTGTTTGCCTGATCTTCCATTCTGCTACATCTTTGACTCTGACCATGAAATGTGCTCTACCCCATAGTGCGTTTTGCATTTGAAAACAGTTTCCAGTGTTGTTGTTTCAAGGGAAATGTATAGCCATGGTCCTTTCAAATTTGTTTGCTTGACAAGCCTCACTCTCTTAACATACAGGTAAGTTTTTCTCTCTAAAGTTTCTGCAATAGTGAAGCTGGTCAGAATAAGAGGACTATGAGCAGTATCAAGACACTGCATGTTGTCATCCTTACCCTTTTCTTATCCTTAAATTGTGATCCTCCTTTCACAAGTAGATTAAACACTGGCAACTATTCTGTGCTGTTAATCTATGCAACTATTTTACAACTTTTAAAAGCTAGCTAGCTATTTTCCAGTATTTAAAAAGCTAGGTTTCACTTGTGACAGCTTAGCATGACCAAAAAACTGAACCCAGGGCAGGGCAGGGCAGAAATATGCAGACAGTGGGAGCCACTGAAAACCAAGCTCCTAAATTCATTGAGACTAAGTAAATAGATTTTGGTAGCTAGGCTATTGAGAGAGGGGCAAAAACTGGTAATCATTAGGTTGAGATTCAGCTCCCATGCCAGTGCATTCCTTGGATGGTTGGCATTCATTCCTACAGGAATAAGTAAGCACATAGGGAAAGCAGAAACAAGCTTGCATGGGTCACTGCTAGTCCGTCCTGAGCTGGAGTTTAGGAAGATCTTCCTAACTTGGAGAATGGTGATGCCTAGAGAAGGTGACAGATGTTCTCTCACCAGAGATCTTTAAGGGAGAGAAAAATATTTGGCAGGATTTGCTTAGGTGGATTCTGTCTCTCATTAGAAATCAGGGTTTAGAGTCCTTTGATAAGGATCATTTTGAATCAGGTGGTTGTTTCTGATGGTTAGGTGGATTTGGAAACAACCTTATAGGTTATGATTATGTATTATACTCCAGATTAGTCTGGGGATTCTATCTGGGAACAGGGAATTGCATGGTCTCATTGTATGTGCTACAAGTGGAACTTCAAAATGCTTAATTTTGCATGCTCCGTACTACATGATACCATTGTTTTATACAGACATCCTGCTGAATTTTTTTAAAAGGCAAGTTGAGAAACCCTTCCTATGCTAATAACAATGAGTTTGTTTTGAGAGGGAAATTTACATGCGTATGTGGACATCTCCTGTGCAAGGTGACACTTTTATCTTTACTGGAAAAGAAAGCAACTGTACTCTGTTTATAAATGGACACCAATGAGAATTAATATATTACTGATATAGTAAATGCATGTTTTGATCAGGAAGAGAAGACAGGTATTCCACTGGGTAGATACTTCCAGAGATAAACTGTAATGATGCAAGGTACCATATGATAACTGACAACATTAATTTCACATGTTCAAGTGGTGATCAAGTGGTAGCTGTTTATCACATGATAGCATAGGAAGTGCTTGCTCTTGAATATGTCCAATCAACTGTATTACAGTCATAGTAAGCTATAATGAATTTAGGAAGTGATAATTGTCTAGAAAGGGAAATAGCAGATAGGTATTTTATTAATGAGAGGTTTCTGATATAAGTCAACTGAAAGAAATACTAAAACTTTCTCAGTTCAAGGACAGTTCTTGGCTTTAGCTTGTTTGATGGCAAGAAAGATGGGAATGGTTTTGCATTATCATCCTGCTGGCCAAACTCTCGACGTGAGCAGGGAGACTCAGGGTCTGTCTTTAGTAACATCAGGACACATCCCAATAGTTCATACATGAAAAAGTGGCAATAAATGTGACATAGCCAAAGCTTCACTCTTAAATTCTACAGATTTCAATGGGTGAAATGCATACTGAATGCTACAAAAATAAATGGAAGTTCAAAACCCCCTATTTTGCTTGATTTATGCTACATGATACTGTCCTGAAATTTTTTTTTAGACAGCTGAGAAACTTCTTAAATAGACAGAGGGTTGTAACCATGAAAACAAGAATTTAGTGGCTGGTTTAAGTTTGGGGGTTATTTTGGGTGAAAGATCACAAACGCGCCCTCAAATATATTTGTCTGAAAATTACTTGAGTAATGTCAATGTGAGGGGCAAAGATATTAAGCTGCACATTCATGCAAATAACATTAATACAACATAGTAAAAATATAAAATGAAACCATGAAGGTTATCATATTGTACCACTGAGATTGTCTTGGTGATATAAATGGAATTAAGATCTGAGGACACTGAAATATGCATTTTTCTGTGTTTCTTTTAAATGAGAGACTTCTCTTGCCTATGTAACATCTGTAACTTTTCCTTATTTCTACTGTTGTAAGCATTTATAATTCATGTGGAATAGAGGAAAGCAGATGAATAAAACTATTTATTTAAATATAAATGCAATTAAATTATATACTTAGTGCTGACATTTTCAGCTGTAGAAGGGGTTTTTTTGGGGGGTCACTGTTGGTGGACCATCAGTTTTTTGCCGCAGAACTAATATTTGTTGACACTGTTTTAACACTGCCATGTTTCATGTTTAAAGCATTTTGCTTTGGCATTTTATATTGCTGCTGCTCTTGCTTCAATATCCTAAATGCTCTGATGCCGAAAAGAAAAAAGTAGAGCTATTCTGAAGAGGTGCTGAGCATGTAGAACTGCTGTTAAAGACAGTGTTTTTGTCTGTCAGGTCCAAGAAAACCCCATGCAGCAGAAAAGTAAATGTTAAAAGTGTCATTTAAAAAAAATTGATGGAAATGAAAAGAGATTGAGAAACCTGTATTTGGAAATAAAAATCCAAGGCATTTGTAGCCTTTGTTTGTACACAATATTAAATAAATTTCTTCTGTATCTCTGTTTAATGAACTCAAATGGCATTTTATTCTCAGCAAGTTGTAACAAATTTCTTGACAATGAAACAAACTGCATCTTCTAGAGCCCCTGATTCAGGGCTCTGCCCCAGACCTTGTTTCTGAAGGGCAAAGCTCGGCCATGGAATTTGTGAAGAAACACCTCTGGGAATATGCAGAATGCCTTTCCATCTCCCCTGAGGAGTGTATCCAAAGGGACTGTAAGTAATCATTAATCTATACTCTTTATAGAAGTTTTTTCCAGCTCTGCTCTAGCAAGTTTATTGGACTGCTTTAGATGTATTTTTCAGAGTTGTATCCTGCTTTTCTAAAAAAAAAAAGCCCAAACGTGCATCTCAAACTAGTATAAAAGAAGTTCTGTGACCTATACCCAACCATGCTGTGATGATAGAAGTCATTACATTGTAATAAATAAATAAAGCTACACAATTTTGCATAGCAAACACAATCACTGCCATTTACCCCAATGCATGCATCCATGTTTTCAGTGTTTGCTGTAGGATAAGCCTGTTTCTTTAAACATGCACACATTTGGTAAAATCAATTGGTCCAGGGCTCCCCACTGTGTGTTTACAAGTTCTTAGATATAAGAGTATGCTGTCAATACATGGTGCAGGAGAAAGTGGGATAATTCTGGATTATTTCAGTCCACTCAGCCTTGAGGAAGTCGACAGATTGCTCTCAACAGCATGCCCAAACACATGCAGCCTTGACCCGTACCCTTCATGGCTTATAAAAGCTGGCCATGAGGGATTGCGAGGTGCCCTCAGGGATATTATCAACAAGTCCTTCATGGAGGGACTGTTCCCAGGGGCACCCAAGGAAGCAATGGTCCGCCCTCTCTTGAAAAAAACCATCCTTGGACCCGGCCAAATTGGCCAACCATTGGCCGGTTTCCAATTTGCCCTATTTGGGCAAATTATTAGAGAGAGTGGCGGTGATTCAGTTGCAGAGCTTTATGGATGACGCATCCATGCTAGATCCGTTTCAGTCCAGCTTCCGGCCAGGCCATGGGACAGAGATGGCATTGGTTGCGCTCACAGATGACCTCCGGAGGCACCTGGATCGAGGCAGCATGGTGGCACTGTTGTTGTTGGACCTGTCGGCGGCGTTTGACATGGTCAACCATCAGTTGCTGATTCAACGCCTCACCGACATGTAGATTCAGGGGCTTGCCTTGCAATGGCTCGTCTCCTTTCTCCAAGGTCAGGGACAGAGGGTGGCGGTAGGGGAGCAGATATCCAAGAGGTACCTGCTGATGTGCAGGGTGCCTCAAGGGGCGGTGTTATCCCCAATGTTATTTAACATCTACATGCGCTCCCTTGCCCAGATTGCCCAGAGGCACATGACACCCAGCTATATCTGTTCCTGGGTGGCCAGTCCAACTCTACCCCAGATGACCTGGAACGGGCGCTTCAGGATGTGGCAGGCTTGAATTGATTGAGCCGATTGAAATTTAAACCAACGAAGACAGAGGTCCTGTGCCTGAGTTGGAGCGGCACGGGGGTATGGATCTCACTACCAACCTTCGATGGGGCGCCTTTGGTGCCAGCACCGAGGGTCAGGAGTTTGGGAGTGCTCCTGGACGCTGCCTTAACAATGGAGGCCCAGGTAGCAGCCACTGCCAAGTCGGCCTTCTATCATGTACAGCTGATTAGGCAGTTGGCTCCCTTCCTTGAACGCAATGACCTGGCAACAGAGATCCATGCTATGGTCACCTCGAGATTAGACTACTGCAATGCTCTCTACATGGGGCTGCCGTTGTCTCAAATCCAGAAGTTGCAGCTGGTGCAAAATGCGGCAGCCAGGCTGTTGATGGGTCTCTCTATACTAGATCACATCCAACCTGCACTGAAGGCATTGCACCGGCTGCCAATGGCATACCAGATTCGCTTCAAGGTGCTGGTTTTGACTTTTAAAACCCTATATGGTCAGGGGCCTGCCTATCTAAGGGGCCGTCTTTCCCCATATGTACCCCAGAGAGCAGTGAGGTCACGGTCACAAAATCACCTGACTCTCCCTGGCCCGAAAGACCCCAGATTGACCATTACAAGGGCCAGGGCTTTTTCAGTGACAGCTCCACAATGGTGGAATGAGCTCCCAGAGGACATCAGGGCCCTGTGGGACCTTTTAGAGTTCCACAGGGCCTGTAAAATGGAGCTCTTCCACCAAGTCTTCGATTAGGAGCCGCCACTGACAAATGAACCATCATAATCTGAATAGGTTACGACCCTTGTCATAACACCTGACATGGCCTTTTCTCATCAGTCCAAGTATAGAAAATCTCCACCATCTGTATACACTAGCACCTTATGTAACTGTTTTTACTATAAATTTTATTGTATTTATTGGTTTGATTGTATTTTAATTTATGTAAGCTGCCTTGAGCCAGTTTGCACCAGCTAGGTGGGATATAAATTGGAAGTAAATAAATAAATAATCCTAGTGTATCTGCAGTAACTGATTAGTGTGTAGCCAATTAAAAACCGTTAGCTATAAACATCAGTGATCCCCTTTTAAAGTAACAATCCAGTATATTCAAACTGGCTGCTTAATTTTTAGGTATCATGTTTATATATGAACACAGTTGTACTTAAATGTGAATGTTGGCAAATGCTCTGATAGTGTACAATTCTAGAATCTGTGCTTCAGAAACTACATTTCAGGCAACTATTGTAACAGTGCTTTAGCACAGCACGGGTATTTGAGAATTTCTTATGGTTGTCACCTGACACAATCAGTTTCCTGGATGACTTACTATTTTTCTGTATTAGCTGAGGCAAAAGAACTTACCTATGGGGTTCAGCACTGGGAAAACATCTCAAACGGCACTGCTGACCAAAACAAAACAGCCATACACCCTACATTGAACAGGGATAGGAAGAAGAGACTCAGTCGTTTTACCATGCCAGCCCGCCAACACATACTTGTCTCCTTGGCGGGAAAACCCCATGACACACATCTTCCCTTCGAGCGACTCCCGTTTCCCGCCCTTTTCGGCAGCAACCAAGGCGAAGGGAAAAGATACACATGCGCAGAAGAACCCGCTAGGACTCTGGACGCGGCGTACCGTACCCTGCGTTTCCCCCTTTCTGCGCCTGCGCATTGCTTGCGTCTGCGCAATACGGCTCCTGGCTCTTTGAAGTAGGGGAGGAGTATAGTCGTAACTCCGGTTGTCACCGCCGCTGGCCTTAGATGTGCCTCATCCGGTTTTCCCTTAGTGACTAAACCAGGAGAGGAGGAAGCAGCATTAGCGATTACGAGCTAGCAGGCGACGCAGCCCTGTAAGGGCCGAGTGGGGCCGCCTTGGGAGGGCGACAGGAGGAAACGCCCCCGGCCTTCCTCCTCAGAATCGAGGAGGGGGGTCGAGTGCCGCCGCCCAGGCCTGCTCGGTGAGCTTCCCTGTTGTCCTTCGCCCTATCCGGGCTGTGGCTGCCTCATACGCACTCAAGAGTGCCGTCCGTGCCCGCTCGCTCGGTTTGTTTTGGGTTTGCCCCGCAACCGGGGGACTCGTTGGAGACCCACGTCTAGTGGTAGGAACTGGGTGGGACTCAGCTGTCGCAGCAAAAACTGAAAAGGCGGTACTGTGGCGCTTTCGAGGCTCCACTCCAGGCGATACTGTGGTGGAAGTTTTTGGGTTGCCGCGCGAAAGGTTCTTCTAAGGTGGCAGATGGGCATTCCTGAAGGGATGGGGAGGGGTCGCTGTCCCCGGCTGCTTCCTCGCGAGCAAGCAGAGCCTTCGAAGCTATCGGGCTTGACGCTGATTTACTCAAGCTTTTGTCGTGGTACATGTTAGTCTTTGTGGTTGGGTTTCATACGCGCATGGTCCCAGAGGAAAATGTCAACAGTGTGGGGAAAGGTTGTGAAATGCAGGAGGTGCAGCCTGTGGCCTTTCTGTGGCCTTACTGGTTTTCTCGGTAGTCTTTATTTATAAGCTGCCGCGAGTATTGAAAAGGGAGTGCAGTTTTTTTCTTAATAAATGAAATCTCAGATGTAAACAAGTAGAGTCCCTTCATAACAGAAGTAGTCATGCTGTTGCCAATTATTGCTGTTGTGCTTATTTTGCATACATCAGATATTTGCATAGAAATTTCATGAGCCTACTGGACCTTGTTACTCTGTTGTTTACAGTTCTTATTATATTCACCTCTGCACTGAAAACAAAGTGGGCTATAGTCCATAAAAACTTTTGCTTGAACAATGAGCATTTAGGGTGTCATATAGGATGTTTACTTTAATGCTCATACTCCAAATGGAAAGAAGCTTGGATAGTAGGTCCAAGTAGATAAACAGTTAGTGGAAACGTTTGTTAGTAGTGAATATACTTTTGCAGATTTTGCTGATGTGATTTCTCACCATTGTGTTTTAGCTTTGTTAAATTTTTAGTATGTTAAACTGTATTTGGCTGGAAAGGCACTCAGGCTTTATTGTAGTCAGTAGTTGTAATGTAAATAGGTTTTGTATTCAAAGTGCTTTATATGTTTTATATCTCAGCAAGTCTTGTAACAACTGGATAAGCTAAGCCACTGTTATTATATCTGCTTTGCAGATTTATTTAATTCATTTATGCCCCGCCTTTCTCCCTAGTGGGGACCCAAAGAGGCTGGGGGCCAAGACTGAGGAACGTTGTCTAGCCTAAGGCTAGCCAATGAGTTTATAGCTGAATTCAGACTTCACGACAAATTGAGATTGGGTGCAAATGCAGTTTGTCACTGTGTTCATGTGCAGCCCTTGCTCTTTCCGTCACCCTTTATGCACAGAGCCTAATTAAATTCTGTTCGTTTTATTTGCCTAGCCATAACAAAATACAGCGAGTGTGCTGAAAGTGAAACTAAAGCAAATGTAGAAACTGTATGTGTCATATGTATTACAGTAATAAATCAATAAACAAGTGGTCCTTCTACAACATCAACAATAGCTTTGGTAACATTCTTACTACCATGACCAAATTGGCTTTGTTCAGTGTTATCTCCCTGTTCAATTCCTGGTTATTTGTTTGGCCCTTGACCATAACAATACTCAATTGGCCACAAAAAATTACAGTTCTGGTATTCTCTAATTCATCTTCATTTACCTCAAACAAAATCATTAATGAAATAGCAAAAATATATTTAAGAGATCACATAAACGTTTCTGAATAAATTAAAGATAACTTTGTATGGGCTGTTTCACATGATTACAGAAGACAATATCTTTATAGACTAGAAATATAAAAAATAGAATATTGCAATCCATATAATTGTGAATCATTATTAAAAATATCCTGGTTGGATTAAACTGAAGGAGAAAGGAAAAACTTAACTTCCATGCCTTGTCACTTGAGCAAGTGGTTGGTTGCAAATTTGATGTTTACTTAGCAAATTGTAGCTTGGTTGGTCTTTCTGTGAGGGCATCATTTGAAAGCCAATTCCTGATTTGCTTGCAGATCTCTTGATAATAAAATAAACATTGTTATTAATTTACAATGGCTTGAAGGAGGCCTGCAGATTGTATTTGTCTTTCTGGTTTTAAGCCTTGCCGTACAAGTCCAGCTACTAAGAGCAGTTTCCATGGTTGAGCAGGAGCAAGGGGACATTAAGAGTTAACAAAATGTATTCTAGCAACCCCATACTACTGAGCATTCTGTGTAGTAATCCTGTTTTTAATCTCTGTTTGAAAGGCTGCCATTTTATGCTGCACTTATTAGTGTATTCTGCCAGTTCAGAGAAGATTGTTTTTTAAATGCAAAAGAAAAATCTTTCCTATTGCACTTTACAAAAAGTTGATTCTCTGTACTTTTAAGAGGGCTTGTTACTGTATCATGGGGTTTGGCTGCAGATGGTGGACTGCACAGGTGTACTGTGAATGAAGGACATGTGGAGAATAGTGTGATCGTTGGTGTGTTTGCACTATAAGGTAACTTTTATGCAGGTCCTAGCCAATGCTCCCTCTAAGCTCTGGAGTCCTGTGAGCAAAAATTCTTCTTTGTGAGCTACTGGCATTAAAGTTGTAAACAAACGGATTTGGCTACTGCATACATTAGTTTGTTCTGGAGCCATCCTTCCTGAGCGAAGACAAAAAGGTGTGAGCTGGAGGCTAAAAAACTGTGAGCTAGCTCACACTAACTCAGCTTAGAGGGAACTAGCATAGTCACAATGAGATATCTAAAAATTTAAAAAAAACTTAAGCTGTAGTTAAGGCTCACATTAATTGTACAAGGAGAATTGTTATAGTCGCAGTGAAACTTCCAAAGAGATTTCTTTCTCTGAATTCATAGAATGTTATTGATTATCACAACTATTAGGGAAGGACAGCAGTTACGGAGGAAGCTTTGTTTTGTTACTGTGAATGTTGGCATATTTTGAAGCAGTCTGAGTATCTGTAGTAGCACTATCGATCTACAGATTTTAAATAATAACAGGTAAAGAGCCTGAGAGTGCCATAAAGCAAATGGGCTTTGGTGAGATCAGAACAGGCAACTAGTTTAATTGACTTTAAAGGAGATCAGACAAACTCATGGAACTTGTTAGTAGCTTTTAGCTAAATAGAACCTCCATGTTCAGAGGAAGTAATGCTCTGAATGCCAGTGCTGGTAGAGGCTTTGGTCTCAGCCCTGCTTGTAGGCTGTCTGGGGGCATCCGTGTGAAACAGAATGCTGTTTGTATGTTCTTGTACTCCTGAGGATTTGTAATCCATTTTAGTGTGTGCCCGACAAAGTTAAGTTTAAAGGCAGTGTCAGCACAATTTGGGAAATTACAGAGGTGTGAACTAGGGAAATAGAAATAAAATAGGTTTGCTGCTTGGTTTGTATTTTTCTTACTGAAATCTTGTAATATGGAAAGCGTAGGTTTTTTTTAAAGAAATCCTGGCCCGGTCCCCTTAAACTGTGGATTCAACAGTGTTGCTTTATGTAAAATGATTTAAGAAGTTGAAATTTGTTCTTGTATGAGATGAAAGGAATGAGCTTCTAGGAGTACTCTGTCCCATTTATTATCTGCTATTAAATATTTGTCCTTCTGATGTCACTAGCTTCTTGTTAAACTAAATTACTATACTGCAAACTAGTAATATATAGATACCCATCTTTTCCTTATGCACTAATTTACATGCCCCAGATCATTAGTTCTAGATACGGTATTCTGTCATCTCACGAGAAACATATTGATTGCTGTGAGAAAATCTTTGAGGCATTTAATTACTAAAATCACGAGGCTTCTGTATGTCAGCTGTAGTGGATAAAAATCAATTTAAAAAAAGTTAAATGGTTATAGTAACAGATTATGAGCTTTATTTGGGAAGTGTCTAAATAATGGAAATGTTTGATTTAAATTATTGATACACCCACTGATTTAAATCAGCCTCTTTTGATTAAGCCATCCTAATGTAAGGGTTCAGAACAGAGGTTATCGTGGTACCTGTGCAGTCTCACATGGGTTCTGCACAGGCCAGCCATGGGGATATTTTGGAAGCTCTAAGGAATAGAGTGCACTCATTTCCCCCTTTCCCACATCATTTTCTTGCTTTTTTTCAGCATGAAGAGGAGAGGGAAGGAGACCCTCTCCTCCACATGCAGCCAGCTGGGTGACCTTGGGTCAGTCACAGTTCTCTTAGAGCTGTTCTCTCAAGCAGTTCTTTCAGAGCTCTCTCAGCCCCCCTTGCTTCACAGGGTTTCTGTTGGAGGAAGGGAAGGAAATTGTAAGCCGCTCTGAGACTCTGAGTGAAGGGCAGGGTACAAATCCAATTCTTATTCATATTTATTACAATAGTTTATCCTTGAGATTATAGTGGCCTGTATCCATATGTATTTTATTATAAACTTTATAGGTGGAAAACTTGTAAGGACTTGTATGGGTCACTTCATTGCCCCCTGTATCTTCTTCCCCACACTATTTCCTCTTTCTCACCTCCTGGCATCCCCCATTCACCTATCCTTTCCCTGTTTCATTCTCTGGGAAACCACTCTTTCTTTTATGTGCCCCCAAGGCTTCAGATTTATTGATCATTTATATCTTACCTTTCTCCCCAGTGGGTACCCAAAACAGCTTACTTCATTCTCCTCTCCTCCATTTTATCTTCACAGCAACCCTGTGAGGAAAATTAGGCTGTGTGTGGCCCAAGACCACCCAGCAAGCTTACATGGCAGAATGGGAGTTTGAATCTGAGTTTTCCAAATCAAACCTGACTGTTCCCTGGAAGGCCAGATACTGAAACTGAAGCTCAAATACTTTGGCCACTCATTGAAGGGAGCACTCATTGAAGAAGACCCTGATGCTGGAAAAGATTGGAGGTGAAAGAAGAAGGGGACG
Source organism: Gekko gecko (assembly GCA_029375565.1). NCBI lineage: Eukaryota > Metazoa > Chordata > Lepidosauria > Squamata > Gekkonidae > Gekko > Gekko gecko. The sequence continues at coordinate 48,266,756 of JAPDNY010000012.1, read as the reverse complement.
GCAAAGGATGAGATGGTTAGAAAGTGTTACTGATGCAACAAACATGAAATTAAGCAAACTCCAGAGGACAGCGGAGGACAGCCCTGGAAAGGGCCTCCCCCCTTTTACTGACAGAAACCAAGTTTGAAGGCTAGAAACCAAGTTTGAGGGCCTGGAGTGATGTGGCCCATGGGGTCGCGAAGAGTCGGACTTGACTGTGCAACTGAACAACAAAATTTCCAAATCCCAGTCTGACTTTCTAATTACTACACCACACTGGCTCTCAGCTTTCCCTCCTTCCCTCCCCTGGCGGGAAAATTCTGGCCAAGTTGCAAAAGATGTGTGGTAGCAAGTCACGTGGCTGAATTGTGTGGTGACCGCTGCTGGTAGTGGCCAAGTTGCATAACTTGTATGGAGGTTGCTCGGCCTACACAAGTTGTGTGGCATCTATTCAGCCAGTAGATGAGTTGCACAAATTGCATGGTAGCAGGTTGCCCAGTGCCTGGCCCCAGTGAGTCCACCCTCCAGGATAGGGGGAAGGGGAGCAACGATGGGCTGGGAAGCTGAAACAGCCCTGGAAAGGGCCTTCCTCCCCCCCAACCTTTTACTGACAGAAACCAAATTTGAAGGCTAGAAACCAAGTTTGAAGGCTTCTTATTGTTGTCTAGCAACCCCCACAGTGGGCCACTTATATCTCCTTTCTTGAACATACAGGCACTGTTCCTATTATTTGGGGGGGGGGTTAACCCCCAGTGTATTTTTTTTCAAGATTTCATTTTTTTTCCTGAAAACCTTGGGGCTTTTCTCAGGTTTGTAAAATGATCTGTCTTGTCTGTCTATGGCTCTAATCTCTGGGTTTAAGTATCCCCAAATGGAGTCATGCTGAGAATTAGATACATTTATTTTGTAAAATGTTTTTATTTTAATAGTTAAAAATATTCAGAAGGAAAAAGTTGCACTAACATTCGTATCAGTTCATAACAAGGTATCTTTAAACATATATTTCAATACAAAGAAATAAAATGGCTTTATGTTTGTTTTAAAATATTCAAAATATTCACCATTATTTTTAGACAAGAAAATAGTATTTATTATAACCTGATAAAATGAGAAAGAGATGTATTTCTTTGGAAGTGCATAAAGTCCAGACAAACACGGTTAAAAAAGGGAAACCATTTCTCCATGTAGATAGATTGGTATAAAGGATTTTCATTAGCAGCAATTTGTGATGATTTTATTCATCACTGAGTAGTCCCGTGTTTTCTGAATCCATAGTTTCAGTGAAGGAGTGTTTTTGGATTTCCAGGAATGGGCCAATAAAATTTTGGCTGCCCCAGTAGTAGAATCATAGTTTGAAGGGACCTCCAGGGTTATCTAGTCCAACCCCCTGCACAATGCAGGAAATTCACAAATACTTCCGCCTCCACACCCGCAGTGACCATTGTCCCATGCCCAGAAGATGACAAAAAACCTCTGGGATCCCTGTCCAAACTGGCCTGGAGGAAAACTGCTTCCTGACCCCAAAGTGGCAATCAGCATTTCCCTGGGCGTGTAAGAAAGGGCCACAAGAACTAATCACTGAGGCAACCCTTCCTGCCTTCCCTCTCATGATCTGCCTAAGTTCACAGAATCCACATTGCTGTCAGATGGCCATCTAGCCTCTGTTTGAAAACCTCCAAAGAAGGAGAGCCCACTACCTCCCGAGGAAGCCTGTTCCACTGAGGAACCACTCTAACTGCCAAGAAGTTCTTTCTAATGTTTAGCCAAAAACTTTTCTAATTTAATTTCAATCTGTTGGTTCTGGTCCGACCTTCTGGGGCAATAGAAAACAACTCCGTACTATCCTTTATATGACAGCCCTTCAAGTACTTGAAGATGGTTATCATGTCACCTCTCAGTTATCTCCTCTCCAGGCTAAGCATACCAAGCTCCTTCAACCTTTCCTCATAGGACTTGGTCTCCAGACCCCTCACCATCTTCGTTGCTCTCCTCTGGACACGTTCCAGCTTGTCTATATCCTTCGTAAATTGTGGTGCGCAAAACCAAACTCAGTACTCTAGATAAGGTCTAACCAGAGCAGAATAAAGTGGTACCATCATGTTGCGTGATCTGGACACTATACTTCTGTTAATGCAGCCCAAAATCACATTTGCCTTTTTAGCAACTGCATCACACTGCTGACTCATGTTCAGTGTATGGTCTACTAAGACCCCTAGATCCTTTTTGTACATACTATTGCCAAGACAAGTCTCCCCCAACCTATAATTATGTATTTGATTTTTCCTACCTAAATGCAGAACTTTACATTTATCCCCTTTGAAATTCATTTTATTTGTTTTAGCTCAGTTTTGCAGCCTATCAAGATCATCCTGTATCCTGACTCTGTCTTCTACTGTATTTGCTATCCCTCCCAACTTAGTATCATCTGCAAATTTAATAAGCATTCCCTCTATCATCCAAATCACTGATAAAGATGTTGAACAAAACAGGTCCCAGGACGGATCCTTGAGGCACTCCACTTGTTACTGCTCTCCACGAAGATGAGGAACCATTCACAAGCACTCTTTGGGTGTGATCTGTCAACCAATTACAGATCCACCTAACAGTCATAGGATCCAAACCACATTTTTCCAGTTTGTCAACAAGAATATTCTGTGGAACCTTATCAAAAGCCTTACTGAAATCAAGATAAACTATGTGTACAGCATCCCCCTGATCCAGCAAGGTAGTAACTTTCTCAGAAAGAGATAAGGTGAATCTGACATGACTTGTTCTTGAGAAACCCATGCTGGCTTTTAGTAATTACAGCCATCCTTTAGCTAAATGGTCAAGGATTTGATTATTTGTTCTAAAACTTTCCCAGGTATAGATGTCAAGCTGACAAGTTGGTGGTTACCTGGATCCTCCTTTTCCCCTTTCTTGAAGATGGGTACAACACTTGCCCACCTCCAGTCTTCTGGCACCTCACCTGTTCTCCAAGAATTCTCAAAAATAATGGGCAGAGGCTCAGAAATTACATCCGTGAGTTCTTTTAGTACTCTTGGATACAGCTCATCTGTCCCTGAGAAGTTAGTTTAATTTAAAGAAACTAGGTGTTTATGTACTACCCCTGTGTCAATCCTAGGCTGTAACTCCCTTCTCTCATCATGTGTTCTGTTTTGCCATATTGAGCACTTTTTCCCTTGCAAGAGAAGACTGAGGAAAAGTAGGAATTGAGCAATTCTGTCCTCTCTTGATCACCTGTTACAATTTCATTTTCCTGTCACCTCAATGAGCCTACCATGTCCTTGCTCTTTTTCTTACTTTGAACATAAGAAAAGAACCCTTTTTTGTTGTTTTTAGCGTCTCTCGTTAGCCTAAGTTCATACTGAGCTTTAGCTTTCCTAACTCTGTCTCTACAAGCACTGGTTATTTGTTTATATTCATCCTTGGTTGTAAGTCCCTCCTTCCACTTTCTGAATTGAGTATTTTTTATTTCTCAAGTCTTTAGAAAGCTGTTTATGGAGCCAACCTGGCTACTTTAGGCTCCTCCCATTTTTCCTTTTTGTAGGAATTGTTTGATTGTGCCTTCAGTATTTCACTGAGTGCTTGTAGAGACAGTGCTTGTAGAGACAGAGTTAGGAAAGCAGAGTTGGACTTCCAACAGATATCTGGGTAATTGAAATTTCTCATGACCACCATGTCCCATCCCTTTGATTAGCGTTATCAGTTCTTTACATAAAGTAGGAATAGAGTTGTTTGACCAGTCTCTTAATAAAATCATTTCTGGTTGTAAAGGGACTGAATAATTTGTGATATTCTTAATGTTTCTTATTATCATTTCCCCAAAAGATTGGGGTTTTGGGCAGCTCCAGGAACAATGGTGGAACGTTCCTATATCGCCGCATCAATGAGGGTCATTGGATGAGTTGATGTGGTGGAGTTCTAACCATGTTATGTGCCATCTAGTCAATAACTTGTACACTTGAATTTTAATATTAAGTGCCTTGGTTGTATATATGTGGGAAGAGCAAATATTTTTCCATTGCTTTCCATTTAAAGTTTTCTTGCAGTCTTTTTGCCAAGCACCCTGAAATTAAGCTGGTTTTGACCAAAATTTGTGGTTTAGTTGTTTATAGATTAGTCCAGTTCCTTCTGATTTGCCACTTATTTAATAGGGACTTGAAAAAAGTAAGATCTCTTGGGGACTGGGAGCTAATAACTGAGTTCTTCTTAAAGTGATGGGGCTGATAATATTGAAATCAAATAATAGAACATTTATACCTGTATTCTAATTGACTTTTATGTAAAATTTGGCTTTCTAGAGATGTCATGTAAAATGTGACGCTTTCTCCATATTGTATGTGTCTCTGGATTCTTACCTGGGGGAAACCATTGTTGGCCAAGAAATGACTTTGGAGCTAAAGAGTTTCTTGTTTTGTCCCAAATATACAATGTACTATTTAAAAAGGAGTTTAAAGATGCTGAAACTTTTCTCTCTTTGGGTTTGTTCTGTATGATCTCCTGCAGAAGTCTACGGAATATACTAGATCCTTCAATTTGAACCTATTTTTAATGGGAGTCTGGATTGAAATAAGCAAGTTTTTAAGCTGAGGTGCCTCATAATAAGCAGCAAGATTAGGGTAACCTATCCCTCCAAATTCTTTGGCGTGTATTAAAAGGTTGAAGCTTAGTCTGGACTTCTTGTTTTCCCATATGAATTTATTAAGTCTGGATTGCTATTTTTAAATAAAGCAGTAACACTGATGTTATTTGAAACTCTGTACAGAAAGGCAGAAGTGATGTTTGATTTTCAGACTTCAAATTTAAATTTCAAATTCAGTTAGTAAGAAGCAATAAAGGTGGAAGATGTTTATTTTCTCTCCAGATACTTTAGCAGTTTGACTTGGCTCTGTGGCCGGCTGCCATTCTTGGCATATAAAAAGGGTAACTCTCCATGAAAATTGATGCAGTGTATTTTTCCAAGGTATATTCTGAGTCAAAATAGGAGAGTTTCTAACTGTGTTGTTCATTAGAGTTGAAACCTCAAGATCGCATCTTTATTGCCTCATTGTGTTAATGTTCTTGCAGTCATGTATGTTTGTATCTCTCTCAAAACATATTCACACTTTATGTATTCAATTCACATCCTCTGATTTTTCAGCCATGGTTTGGGGATCAGTAACATGCCATATCTTTGCATCTTTCTTTTTATCTCTCATGTATGGACTTCCTCCTTCCTTTCCAGATTTGACCTATATAACAAATTGCTGCAATACTCTAAGGAGGAAGATTACACTTAGTTCTAATTGCAAATTGCCCACAAGCCATGGTTTGTAACTCATTTCAAATAATGCTTTGGGAGCACTTTATAGTTAAACATAATTTCAGGTTCATAGCAAACTGAGCAAGTAGGAAATGGAAGGAAGGAAAGGAATCTGCATATGGAAGGAAAGAAGGGACAGCGTGAGCACAAAGCATGGAGATTGGAGAATGTGACATTTGAATTGAGGCAGGGTGCATTAATAACATTAGAGGGGGCAGGGTGAATAAAAATCAAAGATTTTTTTTAAAAAAATTAAACTCTGTTTTAAAATTTAAATCAGGTTTTTAAATTTAAATTGGATTTTTTAAAATAGAATGTTTTTTGAGGAAAAATCTATCTCAAGATAGCTTTCTGTTTAAGATACATTATTGTCCAAAGGTTATTTATCAAGAGATATGGATTAGTTTTTAATTATGTAGCATGAGGATGTTTGAATTCCATTAATCACAATGTCACGCTCCCCCCAGAGGTTTCTGTAAGTTTATTTTGGGCAGTTTTTCTATCTAGAAGATATTATCACAGATGCTTTGTTGTATAGTTCTTAAAACTGTGGATTTGTGTCTGCAGAGATAACATGCCTCTTCTTCACAGCAAAAATGTTATAAAATAAACATACAGAGTTGAGAAAAAGACCTTAATTCCACTGTTCCTCTAGAAATCCATGTACACAGAATCAACCCCTTACCTCTTAAGTGCTAAATTTCAAAAAGTTCAATGAATAGAAGATTGCTTGGAGTTGAATAGATCTGAGCAAGGAGCTAAAGGTGAGGAGGGAGGGGCAAGCAGTAAAAATGAAAATGAAGCCTTTTGAGCAGAACACTTCACAGGTCTTGGGATCTTTGTGTGTATAGCTTGAGGTTTATCATATTATTTTCTCCCTGGAGGAGAAAACCTGTAATGGCAGCAGGCCATAAAAGAGATCCAGTCTGGGAATACTTTAATGATGTTCCTCTGTCTATGGGGCAGGCAGGCATGCAAAATGCGAACACTTAAGATTATACCAGCAAGAATGAGTCTTTATGTAGAAAATCATAATTTAAATATAGTATTACTAACTAGTGGTTTAAATCAAATCCACCCTGGAGCGGTGTTCTGAACCTTTTTGAGCTTGTGGGCACCTTTGGAATTCTGACCCAGTGAGGTGGGCACAATTGCAAAATGGCTGCCGCAGGAGACAGAACTAGTCACAGAATAGTTGTTGCGGCTTACCTTCAGTCATGCAGTGAAGATCATTGTGCTGAGGTCACAGCTGCTGCCAATGCAACATTTTTAAAAATCTGCACAGCCAATCAAAATCCTTGTTGGGCAAAAGCCTCACCTGGCCCTGCCCACTTTCTGAAAATATTTGACAACAGGAAAGGTGTCAGTGGGCACCACGTTGGAGACCCCTGCATTAGAGGGTCACTAGTTGCAATATGACTTGCTGTGGTGCTCTCACATTTTAATGTAGGTTTGACCTTTATTTTTCAATTTTTGAACCATGTAATAGGATGGATGGCTAGGCCTAAGGCTGAAGCTCTCATTTTACTATCTCAGTTGAAACCTTCATAGTAGATTACTTGACAAAGGCTAAGATCTACTGTCTTGAATTCAGTTACCATCAGAATCGATGTGTGCCAGTTAGGAAGTTCTTTCTCCCAAATAAGATCCAATGCTGTAGAAAAAACCACTAAAACAGTCATAGTCTCCATTATCCCTCCAGTATGACACAGCAGCATTCTGTGTAAGAACACACAAACCATGCTGTCTTGGGTGTTATGGGGACATGGCTTTTGACAGCCTTGAGATGGACAAAAGTATGTGTTTTGGGACTATTGTACCAAGTGTTTGGCAGGCAGCTGATGGCATTCACTGAATATGATCTTTCTTTTGTATAAAAATTCTAGTATGTAAAGACTTTTGTGTGAACCGTACTGAAGTGAGGTGCACTCCAGAGTAATATTCTACATAAAACATAATATCTTGCTTTTGTACAAATTCATCCATTGTGTTGTAATAAAGTTAGTTGGGCAGTTTTCAGTTTTTCAAGATGGCCAGCAATGTTAGTCTGTAGCAGTAGAAAAGATCAAGAGTCCACCTTAAAGACTAACAAAATGTATGGTAAGGTATGAGCTTTCGTGAGTTACTGCTCACTTCTTCAAATACAGCTGGAAACTAGCTGTATCTAACTGTATCTGAAGAAGTGATCAGTGACTCATGAAAGCTCATACCCTGCCTCAAATTTTGTTAGTCTTTAAGGTGCAAGTGGACTCTTGCTCTTTTCTATTGCTTTAGTTTTTCATTTCCTTTTTGCTTTACTAGGCTGTTTTTATGTATGAGCTATTTTTGAGATACTCATTAAGCATTAAAAATACTTTAATGCTTTATTCCAGAGAAGTAGAAGGGAGTATAAATGCTATGTATCCCTAAACTGTTCTAAAATAGAAACTGCTCTAAAATGATAATCCAAATGTAACTACTGTAGCTGGAGCATTCTCCAACTACAGTAGTTATACTTGAGATCACCTTTGTTTTTTAAAACTTTTTTATTGCTCTTGCCTACTCACTACAAATTCAGAGTAGCAGGGTTCATTGATAACCTTACGCTTAAACTATTTCCCTTTATTTTTAGGTTTACAATATATCATTTACCTTCTAAATATAGAGTATTCAAATAGAGAGAACAAAAATTAATTACTTATAATAATGCATATGAGCAATAACACGTTCTAGAAATTTTTGCATAGGAGAAACATCTTAGGTCTTCATTTTGACATCATCTTCTCTTTATGCTTTTTCTTCTTTTGCCAGGGGATTTTTATCTTAGAAGGTCTGGGGGCTGCCGCTCCCAGATCAGAATCATAGTCAGAGTCAAAGATTTCGCCCAACGATACCAAGGTAGAAGAGGAGCTATCTCTAGATAACTCCTGTTGCTCACTTTTTTCTTCTGTAGCCTTCTTTTCCCCTGCTTTCTCATTTTTCATCACCTTTGTTAATATTATCTAGTTGGGAGCCCATTTATGTGGATTGTTATACACAAGACTGTGAACTTTTTTTGGGTCCATGATAATCATGTGAAATTGTCCTTTTTGTGATATGATACATTGACTGATACAAGAGGCACGATTGAAAAAGATCTCAAAACAAGGTCACATCCGAAATCTTTGTCTCATGACAAATGTGCATTATTGATTCCACGGCTGTATACAGAGTCTGGAGCAGTGTTACTCACGAAGACGTTCAACACAGCCCTGCAGTTGTTTATACATTGATTTGTACTACATGGCTCCTTTTGTGGGTAGTTCAAAGTTATGAGCCAGGTTTCATTTACGATTTTTTGCTGTATGTTTATGTTGTAACATCATTAAATTTATTGTCTTTAAGACATTTGATAGTATAGTATTGTTAATAAAGTTTCTATTTTAGAGCAGTTTAGGGCTACATAGCATTTATACTCCCTTCTACTGATTTGGCTGTTATTCCAGAGTGGTAGCTATGTTAGATAGTTATAGGAAAAACTTTAAAAAGAGTTTTGTGGTTTTATGGCATGTGAAAGACCAGTTAGATTTAGTGTAGCATAAGCTTCCTTGGACTGCAGTCTTCTTCATCAGGTACATCTTCTGTGGCAGGTATATATAGAATTTCCAGTATTTTGGGGTATAAAGAAAAAATGTGAATGGTGGTGCTAGATAGCTATGAAATAAGAGGTGCAGAGTGCTATTTCTTTACAAACATATACGATGAAATGTATATATGTAAAGTACAGTAACATTCACAGCGGCAGTAGCTGATAACAATGCAACTTTCCTCACTTTACTAAACTAATTAAGACCTAACACACACCTTTACCAGATGGACAATATATTGGTCTTGATTATTTGATGATGCTCAGGTAAACAGAAATGTGTCCTATGAGACACTGTTTACTAAATGTTGCCATCTTTATTGTCAGATTTGTACTCGTTCATTTGCAAGATCAGTGGTTGTCAAATTTTTGGAAGTGGTACACTTACCTACTGTAACCTTTTGGATCCACTTTATGTTCATATGAACTGCATATGAAGTGAGTTCACAGAAGGAGTTTTTGCTGCTTTTCTCTACCAGTGCAAGATCCTGAAAAGTTGCTTCTGGGGACTGAATGACCTTTAGAAACAGCATGGAATTGTGGTATGCAGGGTCACACAGCCAGAATGCAGAATCAGCAGAAATAGTCCTGCACCTCTTGAAAAAATTGTTCTGCATCTTGTGCAACAGGTGGGAGAATTCTGCTGATTTCTCTTTCTGGCTGCAGGTCCCCATGCCACACTGAATCTCTGAGAACTGTCTTTTCAGGCCCTGTAAGTGATTGTAGTGGGAAGGCAGTCCCTGAAAAGCCATGAGGTATGTGAGGCCCTTTGGATTCTTGCCATGTTCTTCTTCTTGTGAATGGCCCAACAGTTCATAAAGTTGTAACTTGTCCTTCAGATAGTAATGGTAAACAGTGTCCATGCCAGTCAGTTGTTCACTTCATTGAAAAAGAAGCCCTGTTTTCCCAGCAAGCCTGCACCATTAGGTTCCACTAGTAATGTGGGTACATGAGGTGATAGGAATGAGCCAAGCCCCAGTTGTGCTGTGTGCTACTGCAGAAACTTTGCTGTAACATAGGCTATATCACAGGTCCAGGAGAAAACAAATGTAGGCCACGGCCATTGCTTCTTGCACTTCTGGAGCTTGGCTCAGACCCTGATTTAGCCAGAGAACACACTCCTTGCACAAGCTGAATCTCTACCCTCTTCTCTGTACCCTCTGTACCATAGGCTATATCACAGATCCAGGAGAAAACAAATGTAGGCCACGGCCATTGCTTCTTACACTTCTGGAGCTTGGCTCAGACCCTGATTTAGCCAGAGAACACACTCCTTGCACAAGCTCTTTTCACTGAGGATACATAGCCAGTCTGTAGGAATGAGTGGGCAAACAGAGACCCAAATGATGGGAGGAAGACCGAATATAGAAACTCCACCCCATTTTCCTTTTCAAGCAACTAGAAAGCAATGGGCTTAAAGTCCAAAAAGAGAGGCTCTGCTATCTCCTTACAACCCAGTATTAACTCTAAAATGCCACAAGGTTCCTAAACATATTACTTATCAATAATTTACACTGTCTTAATTTGGGAATTGTTTACCCTCAAGGAAAGTGAGTACTGATGATTATTTTATTTTGTTGTTGATCCTCAGATTTTTTTCGCCCTTCTATGTGCAGTACTGTAGATAAATTTACACAATTAAGCTTTTTCTAAAAGCTAGTAATATTTCCTAATTAGCTTTCTCTAACTTTGATGATTTGTGTTGTTCGTATTGTACCCTAGTGAATAAATTCTACATTACTTATCTGAGTTAATTGCATATTTACATTAAATAATTGCAAATGCAGTTGGGAAATGATGTAAACTTAGGTGTGCCGACTTGGCTCCAGATTAATACACTTACAAAAGGATAGCATTTGCCTTGCCAAGGGCATTGGCAGAAACCTTGTTTTTTGTAATATTTGAGTGTTAAACTTTCTCACAGAATCTTAACATGGACAAGCAATTACAGCAGTGTAGTTTAAGTAGTATGAAGCATAGTCATGGAAGTATATGCCCCAAGACTGGGGCAAGGAGAAAACTATATATGCTTTTCCAGGCTCTGAGCTCATTACCATGTTGTATATTTTTATCAGAAACAAAATGTTGTTTGTTGAGCTTGTACGCAAGGGTTGGAGTTGTGTTGGGGTATTTGTGGATTGGAGCTTATGTTACAGATTTATATTGGGTCCAAGGATACTGTGCTGTAGAAATATCATGTATTCTTTGTAACATTTTTTCATTTATTTCTTTCCAGACTTGTTTGTAAATGCCTGACAAACAGGTAGCCAAGAATGAAGAAAGCAAGCCGGACTGTTGGTTCAGCACCCAAAGTCCCAGGGATAAGTAAAATACAAACAGTAGAAAAAGTTAAATCAGAAAACGGTTCCACAGTATCTGTAGTAGCAAAACTTTCAAAAACTGGGACAGCAACATTATTGAAGGTATTTCCTTTTTTTCTTTAATTAAATTGTACAACTGTTCGATAAATTAGAACAAAACAGTGGGGAAACAGGGGGTATAGCATCTAAATGTTGTAACACATGTTTTTGCTAAAGGATTTCTCTAGTCACAAGCCAAAAATGTAGCCACAATATATTAATAGGTTTGAGTTTTTGTTATGTTTTAAGGACTTAGTGGTTCAATAAGTTTATTTAAATTACCTTAAAGCTCAGGCAGGATGTCATGCTGCAGGTATTCACGTGTTATTGTAGTCTTCTGTTCTGTACAGGCCTTTCATTTATGTATCAATATTTGTAAGGCAACCATTCTCCGCTGTTAGCTGAAACAATTGTCTTTTGCTTTAGAAACTGAAGGAATGGGACCGAAAACCAGAGCCTACACTACTACCTAAGGCTTGTAAATGGGGACTCACAGAGAAGAATTTAATCATTATTAGTTGGTCATTTTTGAGTTCTTTGTAATGCTTGGACTGTTACATTGTTAGTGCCGTGCTTTCTCCACTTTATTTGAAAAGTAGAAATATGCCTACTCTAACAATAAAACCTCCATTTTCTCTTATTTAGTATAAGTTGGCATGTGATAGGTAAGCTTTTATTTCTCACTGCTTCCACTTCATTGTGTTAGCAAGGGGGAGGAGGTTTCAGGACACAGCCCTGTGTCCCTACAGACATTGACAGTGTGACCACATGACATACAGACTTGTTAGAGCAGTTTGCATATTGGTGCAAAGGTGATATTCAGCTGTCTACTGCAGAAGAGTGGTGTGGACATGAGTTAATGTTGTAAAATTAGTAACCCTTCCTAGCTGACTAGGATGTTTGTAATGCTTATTTAACAGTTTCCAGCTGTCTTGCTAACATAAGAAGGGTTATGATGCATCCCTGAGGCGGTTTGGCCAGCTGCAGGTATACATTTTCTTGTTTTTGTTTTCTTTTGTACCTGGATGTCAAGCAGCATCAGGTACCCATCAGCCAATTTTGACAATCAGGATATTTTTCTCTTAAAAGAAGCAGTTAAGATAGTTTCATTGGAGGCACAAAACTTAGTCGTAATCTATATTAGACGATGATTCATCTTTTTACTCTCATATTATGCAAGCTGTGGAATGGCAAACTAATTAAGCCTACATAGGCGTTCCCTTGCAGGAGGAATGTTTGTAAATGATGCTAACAATCTGTCATGCTTACTGTTCTAAAAGGTCTCTATGCCTGCATATTTCTACCTTTCAAAAATGCAGACCTCTTCAAGAGATACTTTTTAATGAATGTCTCATAGAGAATGTCTGTAGAGAAAGTTATTTTATCTATATTTCTTTAACATATTTCTGATCCCTAGTATCACAGTTATTAGGTTCATCTCATACCATGGCTGTATAACTGATAGTTTCTGACAGGAATGAGGCAGGAAGTCTCTACCCTGTCCTCCCTTCACATGCCTTGTTCAGGTTAAAGTTTTCCTGCATTGGAACTAAAACAAAAATCACTGTGACGTTTGAATAGGTCCTTTTGACAAATTGTGGTTTGTTTCTTGTCTATAAATCAAAGTTCTAAATCAGGATTAATTCATGATGTACAATCCTGTTTCATAGGTAAAAATCAAACTTGTTTTGTTGTTTAGTTGCACAGTCGAGTCCGACTCTTCGCAACCCCATGGACCACATTACATCTGCAGTTTGTTTAAATGCCAGATTCTGACATCACAATAAATTGAGGTTATTTCTAAGCTATAGTCTTTGCAGTGCAATGGTTAGAGTGTATGCAAGTGAGGAGACCTGGATTCAAATCCCACTGTGAAATTCCCCTTGGGGCTGTCACTCACTCACAGCCCAACCTACCTTACAGCTATCTATATCACCCTGAGTGCCTTAGAAGAAAAGCAAGATTAAAATGTAATAAGAATAAAATGGTGCTCAAGGGGAGGGAATGCATGACATCCAAATGCAGTCAGAAAAGCCTGTGTTAAAACACAGGAAGCTGAGAGGCCAAACTATTAGATGTAAAAGCAGTTTTCACTTACTGGCTGTTCTTCTTACGTAAATTTTCAGCCAGTTCTGCCTGCTCTGTCATAAGCTCTTCTTGTTTTTTGTAAAATACTAACATTACCATAGCCTGGAAAAACCTGTTTGGCTGGCTGTGGAAGTGGTAATCTGGACTAGAAGCATTCTTTGCAAGATAGAAAATAAACAGTGGCTTTGTTTAGGACAGGATTAGAGTTCATAGACTTTTTTGTTTCCCAACTGTGAACATCACAGGAAGAAATTACAATTTTCACACCCAAGGTATGCCTCATTGTGTCTCTGCTTACTTATTATCTGTTTCACAAAAGTGACTTTTTCCCTCACCTGTCCATCATGTTCCTGAGAACTGCTTCTCTGCTCATGGTGTTACAGAAGGCAGAGAATGTATATATAGTGAGAGAAAGTTCTTGAGCTCTTTCAATAGATTTAGCATTTGAAAGCCCGAGCCTGAAGCATGACTAATGTTAATTAAATGTTTTCAGTGTAGATTTTTCCGAGCTGAATCATACTACAATTTTTACAACTTGACCTATTTGGCTCAGTAATGCACAGTTGCTACCTACATGGTATATCTATAATTAACCTGCTTAGCATATTCTTCATACTAGGTGTGGTAGCAATGCAGACAATTGGCAGTAAGATTTAACCCGCTTGGATTTGCTGGCACAAGACATCAGTTTTGCTAGACAAGCCACAATCAGAAATTACCAAAGCATGTTCATTTAGCTTCATTTTGTCTTTGTGAACCATCAATATTTTGAGTAGATACCATACATCCTTTACTTAATAGATAATATATTTGACGTTTTCAACCACCAGTAATACAAATAAAAGACAGACTTTCTTAAATCTTTTCCTACAGACAAAGGGCTATATTTATAAAGATGGCACTACATAATTACAGTAGGAAGAAAAAAGATTGCGTTTCTGATGGAATGTATTAGAAGATTCCATTTTTATATAGGCACAATTTCTGTCAGTTAACACTATTGATACAGTTCTCAAAAGCTTCTGATGGCACTTAAAAGTAGAATACAAGACATACATTGGAAACGAAGTATGGCTGAAATGCCATCAGTAAATCACTGCTAAAAATTCTAGAATAAAACTTCTACGTAATTCAGAACAACTTAAACATTGTGTCTAACTAAAAATATGTTGCAGTAAATGATAAAGTAGTCTTCAATTATAAGTTGGTTCCATAAAGCTGGGTTACCACAGAAATCCCTCATCAAATCCTGGCCTACCTTCCTTCCCTTAAGGATGGGTTCCTGACTTTTGTTTCTCAAGGCATACCAGGTCAGGTGTTCCCTGAAAACTAGTAGATGCAAAACACCTTTTCATATGCCAGGGTTTCAAGCATAAGGTCTATGGTCGTATCTCCCAAACTCTGGCAAGAGATGGATTACTGCATTTTGTACCAGTTGAAGTGTTCACATACTCTTTAGGAGCAGCTCTTCCCCACCCCCAATTCAAGTATTTTGCAGTGATTATTCTTTGGTGTTACAAAGGCATGGGAAATAACTGCTTGCTAGGGGTGTGTACTTCAAAAATTGCTTTAATGCCATATTGGAAAGTTGGGAAGGGCATGATGACCATTTTCATTAAATATCAGGAGTATTGTTATTATTCCAGAAAGCTGTGTCAGGAAAAATTGTTTTAGTATCGGAACAGTGCTCCCAATTTAGTGGAAATTATAATCATGCCATTTCTGAACTTAGAAAAGGAAAACAAAAATTACTGTTTTTAAAGAGCCTCCCCTCCAAGGGATCGGAGGGAGGGAGGGAGGGAGGGAGGGAGGGAGAGGAAACTGGTGCCCAGCTCTCAGATGGAGGCTTTAAACTTTAAAGTGACTCAATGGCAGTATACATGGCTTTTCCAACTCTGGAGGCCAGGTCTACCACCCATTGAAAATAATGGCTGTTTAAAGCTGTTGAAGCTCTATTAACCTGCTGCCCCCCTTTTATTTATTTTATTTATTTATTACTTCAACTTTTACCCTGCCCTCCCTTACCAAGGGAGGCTCAGGGTGGCTTACATAAAACCAATGAAACAATATACATCTCAATATGAAATACGTTATAAACAATTTAAAACCATTGATATGTCAATGGTGGTACAATATAGTAAAGTGTGTTTAAAAACATGTTCAGTGGTGCATCCACTCTAGGTGGCTTAGGCTGGGAATAAAATTGGCATAGGGCATGGCTGATAAGGTGCAGCTCCTATCAAAATGCCTGCCAGAAGAGCTCTATTTTCACAGCCCTGCAGAACTGTGAAAGGTCCCGTAGGGCCCTGATCTTACCTGGGAGCTCATTCCAGCAAGTTGGAGCTGCCACAGAGAATGCCCTGGTCCTGGTTGATATTAGCCTGGCGTCGTCCTTCAGGCCAGGGAGGGCCAAACAATTTTGTGCCCCTGATCGCAGTGGTCTCTGGGGAACATACGGGGAAAGGCAGTCCCTCAGGGAGGCAGGTCCCTGGCCATAAAGGGCTTTAAAGGTCAAAACCAGCACCTTGAAGTGAATCCGGTATGCTATTGGCAGCCAGTGCAATGTCTTTAGCACAGACTGGATGTGCTTTCACATAGGGAGACTCATCAACAGCCTGGCCACTGCATTTTGCACCAGCTGCAGCTTCTGGAGTTGCACCAAGGGCAGCCCCGTGTAGAGAGCATTGCAGTAGTCCAACCTCAAGGTGACCATTGCGTGTATCACTGTAGCCAGATCATTGCATTCAAGGAAGGGAACCAACTGCCTGATCAGCCAGAGGTGGTAAAAGGCTGCCTTGGCAGTGGCTGCTACCTGGGCCTCCATTGTTAGGGAAGCATCCAGGAGCACTCCCAAGCTCCTGACCCTCGGCGCTGGCACCAGCAGCGCCCCATTGAAGGCCGCTCCGATTCAGGCACAGGACCTCTCTCTTCATTGGATTCAATTTCAGTCTACTCAGTCTAAGCCATCCAGCCACATCCTGTAACGCATGGTCCAGGTCTTCCGGGGTAGAGCCAGACTGGCCACCCAACAGCAGATAGAGCTGGGCGTTGTCTGCATATTGGTGACAAACTAGCCCATGCCTCCGGGCAATCTAGGCAAGGGGCACATAAAAATGTTAAATAGCATCAGGGAAAGCACCGCCCCTTTGGGCACTACACAGATTAGTGGGTGCCTTTGGGACAGCTGCTCCCCAAGAACCACCCTTTGTCCCCGACCTTGGAGAAGGGAGACAAGCCATTGCAAGGCAAGCCCCTGAATCCCCATGTCAGCAAGGCGGTGGGCCAGTAGCTGGTGGTCAACCGTGTCGAACTCCACCAACAGGTCCAACAACAACAGCACCACCGTCCCGCCCCGATCCAGGTGCCTCCGGAGGTCATCTGTGAGGGCGACCAGTGCTGTCTCCATCCCATGGCCTGGGTGGCAGCCGGACTGGAAGCCGGAATAGGGCAAATTGGAAACTGGCTGATAGTTAGCCAATTTGGCCGGATCCAGAGATGGTCTTTTTAGGAGAGGGCAGACCATTGCTTCCTGAGAGCCCCCTAGAACAGACCCTCAGAGAGGTACTTGTTAATAATATCCCTGAGGGCACCTTGAAACCCCGCTTGGGCAGCAGGAATGCTCCTCTGCTGAGCCATAGCACACTGGCCTTTTAAAGAGCAACTATTTTCAAATGAAAAGAGATGATGGACTTCACCTCTGGATTATTATTTTTCAATTGAAACTAATGGTCCTTTAAAGTTTAAATGGTGCTTAAAGGGGCTATTATTCTGCAGCCCAGCTGGGGAGTGTGTTGTCTCTCTCTTCCCTCTCCCTCGCTGCTGCTGCTGCCTCCCTGACATTATTTCCAATTCCAATATTTTTGGAAATGGAAGCATCAGGAATATTGGTGGGGGGTGTCTTTTATGCTATTGGATATTGCTGATCCAGTACTTGAAATAGCAGGCATTTTATTGGATAGGCATCCTTTATCAAGTGCACACTCCTAAACCCTACAGTTAAAGTGAAGGTTTGCACTTGTATGTAGCATGCACTTGATAAAAGATGACGCAGCAGCTATTTATATGAATTCACTAGCAGTGCAACATCCAGAAGCAACCCTAGTCTGTGTACTTGATCTTTCAGTGGGGTAGTAAGACTGCAGTATCCCAGGTATTAACCTCTTTGGGATATTGTGGAGTGGCTCGAGTCTGGTTCCTCCTATACACAATCAGTCCTGATTGTCTTCAGATGCAAACTCATGTGAAAAGGCTTTTCCAGGAGTCACTTGCATAGGGATTCAATCAGCAACAAAAACAGTGATACCATAATCGCAAAAAATGATTCTATGTCAGGAATTCTTTGGGTTGCACTTGTATTTTGTCAGGTCATAGTAGGGGTACATGTGACTGAGGCTGCCTCAGAACTCTTTTCAGTGTAGGAGCAGCATCCTGCTAGCTTCATCTTAAGTATGGCATCCTTTTTTAATAATACAGTTAAAGATACTGTTAATGCAAATAAATCTTGCACTCTCTATACATGTATAAGTTGTTAATGAGCCATTGCTTTTTATTAACTAACCATATGTGGGATGCCAGTTTATTTGGTTACTAGTGACTTAGATATAACATTATTTATCCTCTTGTCCAGACAAAAAGCAATGATGATCTTTTAGCTGGGATGGCTGGTGGGGTTACTATGAGCAACGGTGTGAAGGGAAAGAAGAGTACTTGCACTTCCACAGCACCTCCCACTGCAGGGACCACTATGAACAACTTGGAGAACAAACCCAAACCCATTACAGGTAAAGAAATAATGGTCTCAGTGGTCCAGCAATAAAGGCATTGCTCATCATAATGCAAATTATGCAATGTGAAAGGGTGGGATGGGGTTATTGTTAACAAGATGCACTCAAACCTCCTTTTTGTGCCAGGGAACTGCAGACCTGCAGCTAATTGCTGTAGCCCAAATTAATTTGGTAGGTTTAGTCATGTATGCCTTAACTACACATGAGAATGTGGTTGAATAACTTGCAGAGCCTTCTGCTTCATGCAGCTCATTTATGAACTCTTCTGGGGGAGTTATCAAGTAGTGGCTGGTGACTGGGATTTGTACTTCTAAACTTTTATCTGCTAAAAAGCCTAATACCACCATGGCGATCTCTGTCTGTGGACTGTGGCCCTGAGGAAGTGGTAGGGTGAACCAGGCCTTATTTGCCTGTCCTCTGGCCAACAGTTCAGAGCCTCTCCTAGATGTATGATGAGTTCTCCCAGCTGTTCCAACTTATTAGCCTTTTTGCCAAGATCTTCATACTCAGCAACTAGACTTTCCTAAATGAAAGGTTTTTTGCTATTTTGAAGGTTCAGATGTTTTCTACTGATTGGACACTACTGAAAAACATTGCTATATGCCTCTGTTATCCTTACTTCCTTTAAAGTATTTAAATGAAAATTTTCCATACAAAGTGGTCTATATATAGTGTTAATCTCTCAGTGTTTAAGCTCAGTTTAGGTGATCCTTCTAATCATAGTTTGGTGTTTTGATAGCTTGATTTGGAGGACTGTGTAGAGGCCTTTCCCTATCCATTTTCTGTTTGGCACTAACCATAGCTGAGACAATTGATACACAAATCATCAAACTATGATTACGGCTTGTCCTCTAAACTAGAATCAGAAACTTGTTTTAAACTATGGGTTCTAATTCTGGTTTGGAGAGCAAGTGCTAATTATACTTTGCCAGTGTGGTTATTATGGCAAGATGGTGTTAATCTCTAAGGAGAAACTAAGGTGGGTGGAAGCAACATGTGAACCTGTAGCAAACTTCAGTCTTCCATACCATGGTTTGAAGTAACATCTACACTGAACAATACCTGGTAGACTGCATATTTTTACCCTTATGCCCTTTAAAGACGTATTTTTTATAAATGTGCTGTCTTAATAGATTTTTGATTTATTTGAGATATAATACTATGCCTTTAGAACTGGAAGAAATGTAGTTTTGCTTAGCTGTTCAAATCAAGATTAAAACATTTGCAGTAACTTCAAAAAAATTATTAAATTCCACTTTAATAAGATGTATATAGTACTCCGGATAGTTTCCGGATAGTTTCCAGCTACATGGATTAGAATTTGTAGCATAATTCTGGAAAACACATTGCTTGGAATTGTATAATTACAAGCAAATGTAATTGTTTTTCTGACCTTTTAAAAATACAGGCACAAGTTCTGCAGCTAAACGTAGCACTTCATCTGGAAATAAGGAATCTAGCTCTTCTCGGGAAAGAATTCGTGACCGTTCCCGGCTGACTCAAAGTAAAAAACTGCCCCTGACAGGACAGACAAGCAATGATACAATCCTTGCAAAGCGCTCTCGTAGCCGTACTAACCCAGACTCTGATGTTCGCATGAGCAAGTCTAAATCAGACAATCAGATCAGTGACAAAGCTGTTTTAGAAGCAAAAGTGAAAGATCTTTTAACGTTAGCCAAAACAAAAGATGTAGAGATCTTGCACTTGAGGAATGAGCTCAGAGAAATGCGTGTTCAGCTAGGCCTTAATGAAGATCAGTTTGAGGGAGATGAAAAATCTGAAGAAAAAGAAACCATCACTGTCCACCAGCCAACTGATGTAGAATCCACATTACTGCAGTTGCAAGAACAAAACACTGCCATTCGGGAGGAACTCAACCAGTTGAAAAATGAGAATCGGATGTTGAAGGACAGGTTAAATGCATTAGGGTTTTCTCTGGAACAAAGGCTAGATAACACTGAAAAACTATTTAGCTACCAGTCCTTGAGCCAAGAAATTGCAGCTGGAAACCACAGTGATGGTGGGGGCACCCTTACTTCTTCAGTGGAAGGTTCTGCTCCTGGTTCAGTAGAAGATCTTTTGAGCCAGGATGAGAATACTTTAATGGACAATCAGCACAGTAACTCCATGGATAACTTGGACAGTGAGTGCAGTGAAGTTTATCAGCCGCTCACTTCAAGTGATGATGCCTTAGATGCTCCATCATCTTCAGAGTCTGAGGGTGTGCCAAGCATAGAAAGATCAAGAAAGGGGAGCAGTGGCAATGCCAGCGAAGTATCTGTGGCTTGTTTGACAGAACGAATACATCAAATGGAAGAGAACCAGCATAGCACAGCTGAAGAACTTCAAGCAACTCTTCAGGAACTTGCAGATTTGCAGCAAATTACTCAAGAATTGAACAGTGAGAATGAAAGGCTTGGAGAAGAAAAGGTTATTCTTATGGAATCCTTGTGCCAGCAGAGTGATAAGTTAGAACACTTCAGTCGACAGATGGAATATTTCCGATCACTTTTAGATGAACATCATATTTCTTACGTTATTGATGAAGACATGAAAAGTGGGCGCTATATGGAGCTAGAGCAACGTTACATGGACCTTGCAGAGAATGCACGTTTTGAAAGAGAACAGCTCCTTGGTGTCCAGCAGCATCTGAGCAACACTCTCAAAATGGCAGAACAAGATAACAAGGAAGCCCAGGAGATGATAGGAGCACTGAAGGAACGGAATCACCACATGGAACGAATTATTGAGTCAGAACAGAAGAGCAAGAACACTCTAGCAGCCACCTTGGATGAGTACAAAGCCACATTAGCTAGTGATCAGATTGAGATGAACAGGCTGAAAGCTCAGTTGGAGCATGAAAAACAGAAGGTAGCTGAACTATATTCCATACACAATTCTGGTGACAAATCAGATATACAAGACTTACTAGAAAGTGTCAGGCTTGACAAGGAAAAAGCAGAGACATTAGCCAGCAGCCTACAAGAGGAGCTAGCTCATACACGCAATGATGCCAATCGCCTGCAGGACACCATTGCGAAGGTAATGTCCTTTAGAAAATGACGTTAAACAAGGGGAAATTCTTTTCTCATGACTTCTGGAATGTTTTGGGGGGAGGAAGTAGAAGGAACGGGGATACAAGCAGCTGGCTTAGAACTTTGACTGTGTTAATTGTGTACCTGCTTTTGTGGAATTTGTTTGTGAGGATTGTTTTTAGCTAAAGATTACAACTTTTTTTCCTTTCAGGGAGTGATAGCATTACAGTCTACACTGTAGAATAAGCACAGAGTACTGGCTTTATCTGTGACTTGTTTGGGGAATTTTTTGTCTTTCATTGCCATGAGTCTGTTAACCAGTGGGCATTACTTATGTTTTTGCAACTTATCAAAGATATTGCCCCTCTTCTCTGTCCCCTCAGTGAAATCTCTGTTCATCTGTTGCCCTAATTAGTGCAATTTTCCCTTCTCTGGTCTTCCATTGTCCCACTTTGATTTCCTCTTCTCCATCTAGTACTCAGTTGCCAAAACCATTCACCTTTCTTAGTCCCTCTGACAATACGGTACTATACTTTATATCTCTGTACTGACTGTCAGTCTGGTATGAACTCTTCACCCCTTGCCTTCAAAGGCCCTGATGATCTAGCACCTACAGACCCATGCATCCCTACCCATGACCTTCACTCCACCTCCCTCATCTACTCAAAGATCTCATACCTCAAGCAGTACCACCTCTTAATACCTGGAACTTCCTCCAAGAATGCCTTGGTGAAGCTGCTTCTCATTTTGAGATCCCTTATCAAAAGCCATTTTTTCCATAAAGCATTTAGTAGGATCCCTTAATCTTAGTTTTGGTAAAGGATGAGGTTTATGTAATTGTAAGGAGCATATTTACTTCCCCACTGACAATTTCCCTGTTTGTCTCCCATGG
Organism: Gekko gecko; assembly: GCA_029375565.1. Lineage (NCBI taxonomy): Eukaryota > Metazoa > Chordata > Lepidosauria > Squamata > Gekkonidae > Gekko > Gekko gecko. Next base: position 48,244,709 of record JAPDNY010000012.1, on the reverse strand, counting down.
GTTAAATTTTGAATATTAAGCTCATTAGAGGAGAATCATCAGTTCAATCATCAATGTATTTTTGAGTGAATCTCTTTGCTTCTCATATCATATCATATAAGTTAGGGGAAGGTCCAGTGATAGAGCATGTGTTTTGCATGCAAATGTTCCCAAATTCAGTCCCCAGTAACTCCAGATAAAAAAGATCTTAAGCAGCAGGGCTTGGACCGATCTCTGCCTCAAACTTTCAGGAGCACATCTGTCAGAGCAGATAGTTTGTGCTAGATGGTCTGATTTGAAAAAGGCAGGTTCATGCTGATTTTATTTATATACTATTGTCAAATACAGTTCTCAAAGAAATCATCATAAAAAACTTCATATAGTAGATACTAGCTTATCATTAATTCAACTGCTGTGATTCTTTGTATAATAAAGTTTACAGCTACAACGATATAAATATAATGGCATAAAAGCCATGCTTTTGTATATATTTTGGAAATTTTATTAATAGCCTAACAGTGAAGTTAGATATGCAGGGCTCTTTTTGTAGCAGGAACTCCTTTGCATATTAGGTGACACACCCCTAATATAGCCAATCCTCCCAAGAGCTTACAGAACTCTTCTACCAGGGGCTACTGTAAGCTCTTGGAGGATTGGCTACATTAGGGGTGTGTCGCCTAATATGCAGAGGAGTTCCTGCTACAAAGAGCCCTGGGGATGATGCCATTAAATGTAATTATATAATGTTAATATTTTGGTATGGCAAATTAGATTTTTATGGAATGTAGGGCAATAGTTGGAAGTGGTGATTACAGAAATAAAATATGTAATTTAAAAAAAATTTAGATAGAAGATGAATATAGAGCTTTCCAAGAAGAAGCTAAGAAGCAAATTCAGGATCTGAATATGACTTTAGACAAGCTTCGAACAGAGCTGGAAGAAAAAGAAACAGAAAGGAGTGATATGAAGGAAACCATATTTGAATTGGAAGATGAAGTAGAGCAGCATCGAGCTGTAAAACTCCATGACAATCTCATTATATCCGACTTGGAGAGTAAGTAGCGCATCTTTCTTATGTAGGGCTGCTACATGTATTCTAAATTGCTGTGGGTTCCCATACAAAAGAAGCATTAAAATACTCTCTGCATGATAGAGAAAATTCTTGCATGCTAATGGTAAATAGAGCTTGCTATCCATGTCATTAACATATCTTTATATCAGAAATTTGTAGCCTACTTTTCTAGTAAAATCTTAACTCGGAGTGACTCAGTTTCTTCTTATAGAACAGATTTTTTTCTTAAAATGCTGGCCTTAAAAATGTTTTGTGGGCTCGTGCTTTGAAGGTCTTTAGGGCAGATTGTTGATTTTACTTAAGTCAGACAATGACATTTTTATGCAATAGTACCTGACCGTCATATTATTTTTATGAAATCAGCTTTTAAATTATTCCCCCTTTTTTACCATCTTCTCAGTTTTCTTTGGGAAAGCACAGTTAATTGATCTGTTGTATGCAGGGCCGGAGCGTTCATAGAGGCGAAGTAAGGCAGTCGCCTTACCGCGCCAAGGTAGAAGGGCGCTGCACTGGCCTGCTGCTGCCCTGCCTCCTTCCCCCCTCAGCTCTGTTGGTCCTTGGCCTGCCACCCCACCAAGGCCATCGGCGCCCCAGCAAGCGCTTGAGCCAGCAGGTTTTAGCCAACTTTGCTCGGCCCAGCAGTGGCGCCCCTCCCAAACTACATTTCCCAGCATGCCTTTCCCCTGCCTCCCCCCTCACAGCTGAGGAGCTGCTGGGCTTGGAGCACGGGGGGAGGGGAGCATGTAGCCAGCCAACCCTCCGCGCATCCTGGAGCCCGCACAGGCAACGCTTCCTCAGCCGGAGCTGCCGCTGCCAGGAGAGTGTGCAAGGAGGTGCCAGGCCCGGGGCTGGCGCTGGGTTCAGGGGCGGGCAGGCTGCCGAGCCACATCAACAAGGCTCCTGCCAGCAGCAGCTGTGTGCCAGGCTGGGCACGGAAAGTGCGCCTTGGGCGCTAGGGCAGGCGGGGTGGATCCCCGCAGAAACCTTTTAATCTGCGCAGGAGGCGAGCTGGGGGAGGGGGAGGGAAGGGCAGAAGGGGCCCAGCCTGCGCTGCAGCCTCACTCTCCTCAGAAGTCTTCCCCAGATGGCCTTCTCGCTTCTCCAACCAGCCGCCAGCTCCCGCTTAAAAAGTTAAGTTTTAACTTTAAAATATGCTTAAAACATTAGCACTCTTGCAATATTTTGTTCATTTAACTGACACCCCTTGCTCTGAATTATTGCATCAAAACGTCTGTGCTGTTGCAATCTTGAGACTGTTCAAGAGAGTATCTGCAAACCTACTTTTGATTTTTTGACATTCGCTACAGAAATCTCATGCTCAGAGTACTGAGCCTAGGGCCCAGGGGAAAACATTAAATGGCTTGGCATTGCAGCCTTTTGTACATAAGTTGCTTCATGTGCTGGTCAAGAACATGAGAAGGCATCCTGACACAGACTGAGGGCTATGTGTTTGCCCAAGTGGTCAGTATCAGCCTACTATCTGGGAAGTCTTAAGTTCAAAATCCCCAAAGGGGTGACATGAAAGAGGTTTACAAGATTATGCATGGCATGGGATAGAGCAGGCAGAGAAAGAAGTACTTTTCTCCCTTTCTCACAATACAAGAACTCATGGGCACTCCATTAAATGAATGAGCAAAAGGCTTAGAACAGATTAGAGGAAGTCCTTCTCCACCCAAAGAGTGATTAACACATGGAATTCACTGCCACAGGAGCTGGTGGTGGCTACAAGCATGGACGACTTCAAGAAGGAGTTGGATAAACGTATGGAGCAGAGGTCCATCAGTGGCTCTTAGCCACAAGGTATAGATAGGAACTCTTAGTCTGGGGCAAGGGATGCTCTGTATTCTTGGTGCTTGGGGGGGGTGTCAACAGTGGGAGGGCTTCTAGTATCCTGGCCCCAGTGGTGGACCTCCTGATGGCACCTGGTATTTTGACCACTGTGTGACACAGAGTGTTGGACTGGATGGGCCTGGTCCAACATTGGCTGTTCTTATATTCTTAACTCATTCACACTTCTTACATACACTGAAATAGATTTCCTCAAATATTACATGCAGGTAGGGGGAGTTAGTTGTCAAGACGAGATTATTAGAGTCAAGGTGAATAAGTAACTGAGTAATAAAAACAGCAAGACTGGAATAACAATACAGTAGGATGTGTAAATTGCAGTTCTCTGCATAGGACAAACAGGTCAAACCCTACACCAAAGGGTAAATGGACACAAATCTGACATCAAGAATCGCAAAACTGAGAAAACTGTAGGAGAACTGCTGCAAAAGAGACTATTTGGTTTGGCAGTTATATCAGTTGAACACACTGAAACATCTGCACTTGACCTGAAGGAATCAGTGACAAAATTTGCAAAGAAAAAGGCACACAAAATGAGATCTTGATGTGCCTGAAATGGTAGCATTCAAGAGCCTTAATTTTTGACATCACAATTCACAGGCTTATTCAAAATGATTGGTGAGTTGTGTGCTAAAACTGTTTTCTATTTGAGAAAGAAAACCAAAGGCTGTCATTTTATTTATTCTCACAATTTTTTTAACAAAAAATACCAATGTCAAGTTTTGTGCTCTTAATTTTCTCTAGAATTCATCTGTTTTTGAAAATTGGTTAGCAGTGTGGGGGGGCGCAAGTAGTTAGCCTTGCCTAGGGCGCCAAAAAGCCTGGCACCAGCCCTGGTTGTATGGAGGTAAGCAGCCTTGCTCCCTGCAAGTTGAAGATCGGGATCCAAAGGATCTCAGTGTTTCATGCATGCACATTGTCTTTTCAGGCCACCCAACACAGCCTGTTGTATCCCTAAAAAGCCATGCCTGAAATTGAAAGATGTGGCAAAGCATTATTTGATGCAGCTCCAGGAAAGCAGGAAACCCTCCATACACATGTAACTGGAAGGAATCTTTAAATATTGGCCATAACTTGCTGTTCCAGGAGACAGGAAGTTATTGAAGGTTATTTCAGTTAATTTTAAGGCTCATCACCAAGGGTTTATTTTTCCATTCAAATGTAGTCTTTTAAGTGAGAATTAAATATGAACTGTAAGACTTAAGAGTCCTTGAGGAACTGAAGCAAAGTCCTCTCCATAGATCTGTAGACTAGTTGTCAAACAGTCTGTGTTTTACAACCACGGGTGACTTGTTTCAATGTATCTGAAGAAGTATGTGTGTACACAAAAGCTTATAACTAGAATAAAGCTTTGTTGGTCTTAAAGGTACCACCAGACTCAAACTTTGTTCTGTGTCCTATAGGGAAAGAGTGGAGGATGACACCTTGTGGTTGCTATGAAGCATGACTGCTATGTGATGTTACAGTGAACTTAAAATACAGTACCCTTTATGAAGTCTAGCTAATAATTAAAATGTGAGGAGCAGAGAACATTGTTTAGACAGTTGATTGGCATTCTGGGCTAAAGAAAAATAATAGTCAAGGGGCCTCTGGCTTGAGTCTGGTCAAAACGACTCTAGGCAAACCTGTCCAGCTCAGCTTCATCCTACTGTCTGTGTAATAGGGTTGCACTAACAAATCTGCAGAGTTGTTATAAGAAAACAGTGTATGCAACGTGCCTTGAACTGAGATAGCTGATATGCAAGGATAGGACTGAGGAGACCTAGCTAGGAAGGTCACCAGGTGTCTTTCAACCACCGTATCTCAAAAAGGACATCGCAGAGCTGGAAAAAGTACAGAGGAGGGGCAATCAAGATGATAAGGGGGTTGGAGCACCTTCCCTATGAGGAAAGGCTGAAGAGTCTGGGACTTTTCAGTTTAGAAATGGGATGACTAAGGGGAGGACGTGATAGAAGTTAATAAAATTATGTATGGGATGGAAAGAGTTGACAAAGAGAAATATTTCTTTCTTTCTCAAAACACTGGAACTCGAGGGCATCCAATGAAACTGATGGGCAGTAGGTTCAGGACAGACAAAAGAAAATACTCCTTTACAGAGGAAGTAATTAAAATGTTGAATTCGCTGCCAGAGGATGTAGTGATGGCTACAGGAATAAACAGCTTTAAAAAGGGATTAGATAGATTCATGGAGGATAAGTCTGTCAGTGGCTACTAGCCATGGTGACTGAAGGGAACCTCCACATTCAGAGGCACTAATCCTCTGAATCCCAGAGCCAGTAGGCAACATTGGGGGAAGATCTGAGCCTCTATGCCCTGTTGTTGGCCATCCAAAGGAACTAGTTGGCCACTGTTTGAGGCAGGATGATGGACTATTGGTCTGATCCAGCAGGAAACTAGTTATGCAAGTTTGTTCACATAGCCTGGTCTATAGGTTTTTAAGATCCTTTGGTGGTGTATTATTCCTTCTATTTCTTTCTTTTTGCTTCTCTTTCTATAAAAGAAAAGAGTTCAGAAGTTAATGTAGAAGGTGGTATTTCATTAGAAAATACATTGGTAGGTGCCTCAAGCCAGCCCAAAGGCACCTTCTCCTTTCCTGGGAGGCACAGAATGGAAGAATCACAGTATGGAAAACCCTAAATGTCCATTGCTAGTACTGCTTCTTACAAGGAGCCTTGGAGCCAAAAGGTTGAAGCATGACAGGCATGTCCATTTCAGGAGCCAGGTTCAGCCACTGCTGCAACTACAAATCAGCAGCCCTCTGAATTGGAGACAAAACATAACTCCCCCCCAGTCCAAATGTGAGACTGTTCCCTCTGTCCTCCCCATACAGTGGCTGTGATTGAGGGAAACATGCTTTTCACTGACATCTGGACCTGCCTTAGGAAGATGGTAGTAAGAGACTTCTGTGGTTTCTTTCCCATCTTCCAGCAGCTCAAAGGATTGAGAATTCAGATCACGTGTTATCCCTTCTCATTTGCCCAGCCCACCTACTTCTGCAGTAGCAGAAAAGGCAGGAAAAGGACCAGAGAGCTAAAAACAGGGGAGAATTGCTCTTCCTTCCCATCTTCAGCTGCTTAGGCATTAACAACCAACACAGATCTTACCCAGCAGGTAGCCAGTATTGCCTGGTCCTCAGCTTTCTGTTCTTAAGTCCTTAGCTGTGAGAATCAGTCTCAAATGAATCACAGGTCATTTCTGTAATCTTGTACAGCAAATGTATGGGTGAGCTCATGAGGAGTGGAGGCTTTGCAGCTGGGGCCCAGTCCCTCACAGCTCTTCACATGTTTCCCCCCCCACCTTTTGTTGAATAAAACCCATTGTACTCTAAAACTCCAGTAGGGGAGAGCTACAGTTCCAAGATAGCCAAGCCAAGGATGTCTTTCCCCCTGCGAAGATACAAGATGAAAGAGGAATGGTCTTCTCCCTTTTTCCAGTAAAACATCTTCTGCAGCAGCTAAAAAGTTCTGTCATACCAGGGCTGTCTTAGATCTCATACAGTCTCCACTGGATTCTGTTCCAGTTGCCACATATAATTTCTGGGGCAGTGGTCCCCAGTGATGGCAAGAACTCCTTCAAGGCAAGGACTCCTTCACGGACATGGAGTATAGAAAAGCAGTTCATTGTACAAAAGTCCCATGAGGCAATGATGTGTCAGAACATTGATTGCCACCTCTATTTTTGCCAGAGCTTCTGTGTCATTAGCTATTAGAGGAGATTTTTCATGAGCCAAAGCGTGTTAGGGAAGGGATGCATAATTTTTTTAACTGCCAGCCTGGATGGCAAATGGAGCCTTGGATTCTTTACAGTTCACAGCAGGGACAGGGACATTGCTGTGACCATTAGATGCAAGGTCTCAAGTTCTAGGCAGTTGATGCTGCCTTCAGATTGAACCAGATCTTCACTGGCAAGAAACTTCTTGATGTAGTAGTGGAGTCGGGGGCGGCGGCAGGGGGCAATGTCCCCTCATCTTAGGAAGGAGAAACATAGAATCACGAGGCTTAACTCAGTCTTTCTATATCCACTAGTTGCTCCTAGATGCAGAGTTTAGGAAATCATTTGGGTTTAGATTTAGCCTTGCTTAGAATCTGTAATATAGTTTCATCTTCAGTCTCCTGTGTAGTCCCACATTGGTACTGTGCTTGCGCAGGCCAGCCACCAGAGGCTCTCTTACAGCTTCTCTGGATTTTTCTACCCTCCAAGGGGAGCTCCTCCCCTACAGAGCTCATTAGAGTCTGTTTCCTCACCTAAGGGTCACAGGCTTTACAGAGAGGAGCTCCCTCTTTCCCTCAGTCCTTTCTTCGTTGCCGCATTTTGAGGTATCATGAGTTTGTCTCGAAGTTTCTTTGCTTCTGGGCTCTCTCTTCTCTTTGGGAAATGTTGCAGAAGGCTTTTTTTAAAAAAATGTACCCAGTGCAGTACAAAAATGACCCATTCAGATGAGCACTTTCTCTGTCTTTTCTGCTTGGGTGAGGCCTATAATACAGCCATAAGCAAGATCTGCCTCCAGTTTACCCCAAAAGCAGCGCACTTAAAGGCAAGCTTATGGGAGAAAGCACTGTCTTTCTCGAATAGCCCGGCAGAGCACAGGCAATCCTTGCTTTTGAAATCACTTATTAGAAATGATCAACTTGTGAGTCCTCCATCAAGTGTCTCAGTTCCGGGGACAGAACCAAACTGTCTGGTCCAATCACCTGTTCACTCAACTGAACATTGTGTGTCAAAACCATCACCTAAGAACACACATTCCAGGTCCAAACATAAGGAGAAGCAGTGTTCTGGTCCCAAGACACTCCTGGAATCAATGGACTCTTCAGTTCCAACCAAATCAGCTGCAGTTCCAATGGAATGGAGGGGAGTTCCCCCACCACAAACTCCTTCTCTGCATGCCTCCCGGGCTCTTTCACTCTCTGAAGGGGAATTGGAGCCTGGCAAGGGCACTTTGGGGTTTCCAGCAGCTAGTTGTCCATTGGAACCATCCTCCCCAGCTCCGTGGCATATGCCTCCACCTCCTTGGCAAGGCTACCCTTACTATTTTCCTTCTCTTAGACCTCACAAATGGGGTGACTGAAAGTTGCAGAAAGCACCTCCAGAACCAAGGGACCTCTTTTCATGGGACCATGATGCTATGGGTCCTCCAGTTTCGTATCCTCCTTCAATCTCTCCTCACCCCCTTATAGGGCATTCAGATTATGAGGAAGAGCAGGCTTTGAGGGCTGACTACCCTTCTGGTCTGGGCTCAGACATACCATCAGACCCTTCTCCTGATGTCACTGTCGGGAACCCTGATCCGGTGTCACCTAATGAAGATCTTAAGCTCTATGCAGAGCAAATGATGCAAATGGCTAAATTGCTGGAAATAGAGGTGACCTCCAGCAATCAAAGGCCTCGAGACGAGATCTTAGGCAAGCTCTATGCAGAGTCGCCTGGTATAATCACCTTCCCTATCCTGGAGGGTATTGCCAACATCGCCAAGGCCCTCTATCAGAAGCCAGCTAGCAGAAGCCAGCTAGCCTGCCTGCCACATCCAAAAAGGTGGAGAATTTATACAGAGATACAGAGAATTTATAACAAGATAGTCATACCTATTTATTCTGCCATCCTCCAGCTTCATCCCTCATAGCTGAAGAGATACAGGTGAAACAGCATAAAGGGGTGCATTCCTCACCAGATAAGAGAAGGGCAAAAGATTGATGCATTTAATAGAAAATTTTACTCTTCGGCTGCACTCAACCTGTGCATTGCCAACTATGATGCAGTTGTGGGAGGATATCAGTTGTTCCTCTGGGAAAAAATGGCTGTTTATATAGAATTTCTGTCTGAAGACAAGAAACCTTTGGCTAAACTTCTTCAAGCAGAAGCATTGTGCCTTTCCAAGCAACAGATTAGTGCTGGCAGACAGTTTGCTGGCTCCTACTCCAGGACCATGGCTTTAGCACTCGTACTGAGAAGGCATTCTTGGCTGTACTTCATGGCTCTTCCTCCTGACACCAAGCAAAAGGTAGAAGACCTCCCATTTGAGGGAATGACACTATTTGCTTGTTGACTGAATCCCGTGGAGCATGGTAGTTGGGAAAATGGCCTCTGAGAAGGAGGAGAAGAGATTAGATTTATACCCTGCCCTTCACCTACCCAAAGGAGTCTCAGAGCAGCTTACATTCCCTTCCCCTCCCCACAACAGACACCCCGTGAGGTAGGTGGGGCTGAGAGAGCTCTCTCTCGAACTGCCCTTGAGAGAACAGGTCTGAAAGAACTTATGACTGACCCAAGATCACACCAGCAGCTGCACGTGGAGGAGTGGGAAATCAAACCTGGTTCTCCTGGATTCGAGTCCACGCTCCTAACCACTACACCAAACTAACTCCTTGAAGGATAGAAAAATCCAGAGTGGCTGTAAGAGAGCCACTGGTGGCTGGCCTACACAAGCGCAGTCCCAATGTGTGCCTGCACTGAAGATATCTCAATGAACAACAGTTATAGGTAAGTGCAACACTGTTTGCTTTGAAGGAATAGATGGTGTACTTCTTGGCATTCCACCCTCTGGAAGTCACCTGACTCCATGGTTCAGTATGATGTTAGGAGTGCTGAAGAGGGTCAAAAGACATCTGAAGCATCACTAACAGAAATAGATAAATATGACAAAACTATGTTGTAAAGCACCTTGAAAGGTCAATGGCATAACAGTAATAGCAAAGAAGCAATATTTCTTCACTACCATTGTGTCAATTGTATCCACAACACAGGTGCCAGTTTGAGAGCAGTTTAGATAGTAGAGGTGTCTGAAGCATTCTCTGGTACCTTTTTATGGATAGTTTGATATCCTTGGACAGTGATGACAGAGTCCGGGGGTGTTGGGAAGGTCTGCCTCTTGACCATCCTATCTATTAAAATCTTAGAGCGACAAGGTGGTGGAGCTAGAATTCTGTTTGAAGGGACTTTGAGATCACTGAAAGAAATGGTCATTGATCCTCTGTAAAAGAAGTCCTCTCTTGATAAAAGGGTTGCAGGTGATTAAAGGGCAGTCTCAAATATCTTTCTTAGGGAGTATAATTGAGAGGGTGGTGGCAAAGCATCTCCAGTGCTTCCTGAATGACCTATCTGACCTTTACCTGGTTCAGGCTGGCTTTAGACCTGGTTATCAAACAGACACTGCTTTGGTTGCTCTGGTGGACAACTCTCCATTTGCACATTAAGAGGCACACTTCCTTACTGATTCTGCTGGATCTCTCATCAGCCCTCAATATAGTTGACCGTTCAATTTTAAACTCCTGAAAGTTGGACTGTGAATTAGAGGAGGGCATTAGACTGGTGTAAGTCTTTTCAGACTGTGTTCAGAGGGTTGCAGTGGGAGTACTGAAATCAGCAGTTTGGGATTTATTCTGTGGTGTTCTGTGGTATGGTGTTCTGTGGTGTTCCACAGGGTTCTGTTTAGCTATGTGTCTTTTTATCTAAGCCTCCAGCAGTAGCTGTCTCAGTTCTAGGCTAGTGTCTGTCTGCTGTTTTCATAGGAGGGAGAACAAGCTGACATTAAATTTAGGCAACAACGGTTATGGTTGAAAAAGCAGATGTATTGGATGGTGATATGTGTCTATCTTTGATGGGGTAAGTTTATCTGTCAGAATTAGTTAAGAGTTTAGGGGCTTTGCTACAGTTTGCTCCTCTGGAAGAAAAACATATTAGTGTTGTGACAAAAAAGCCTTTTTTCCTACTTCATTTAGCACAGATTCATAAACTTCAATCAGTGTAAAATACAGAAGCTCATTTGTTATCAGCAGCAAACTCCCATGCACTTAAACTTATTTGAAGACTGTTGCATTGGGTGCCTACCTGTTCCTGGCTCAAAATGCTGGTTCTTACCTATAAATCATTCAGGGTCTGGAACTTACAAATTCCCATTGTGAACCCATGTGGCAGTTCCGCTCCTTCAGTGAATGTTTGCTCAGTTCCCTCCTGCCATCCTGATAGAATGGCCACTGCCCAGTCTCACACTTTTTAAATGGTGGCCTCAGTGTTGTGGAATGGTCTTATTGATGACAGCTTGTATCCACTCCTGCAGCCCCTTCTTAGTCCTAGAAGGATCACTCTATGTGGAGGAAGAGCTGTGTGGGTTGGGGGACTGCAGTGAGGCAGGGGAAGGGGTGAAGTTACCCCCTTCTGTTTCTTCCATTAGCAGAGGTATGCTGGTGCAAGAGGGAAGAAGGGGAAAATCTTACCACCACCCTGTACTGCAGCCACCAGACCTGAACAGCTAATCTTCTAAGTGGATTCCACAATTCTAGAAATGGTCCTTCCAGGGTCAGAGGGGCTGCGGTAGTGGAGAGAAATACAGGAAAATCAGTACTCCATGGATGCATCATTGGATACCAGCTGGTACTAGGAAAATACTCATTCTTTTGATATTTCGGAAGGTCTGCCAGGCTGAATGATTCAGGAAGATGTGTGCAGCTGAGTGATGACGGGAGCTTTTAATAGTTGATATTGTAGTGGGATAATGACTAATTATTTTGGCTAATGTTAGTTTTTAAACATTTATTGAGAGTGGTCTGTTTTTTGAAAATATAACCAAGTTGGCTTAAGCTTGTATAAAAATCCTGAAAGTAATATCAGACTCTGATTATCTAAGCAATTTTATTTATTTATTTCAATTTATATCCTGCTTGCTGGAAAAACTGGCTCAAGGCAGCATACAGGCATTAAATTACAATAAAACAATAAATACAATAAAATTCCAAACATCATAAAATACTAATACAAGATGCTGTAAATATTAAATGGAAGCATGAAAGTCCAATTTGAAATTATATTCTTCCTCCCCCCTATCTGTACATGTTTGAGGATCCTGGGTATGATTCCTTTTCCAGATATTCTGAGGTCTGGATATAATATTTGTATAGCGTATGCATGCACAGGGCCAGATTATGCTGTTACCATCCACGTTTATATGGGAGGTGGGGTGTTTAGGACTATAGAAGTTGGTTTTTACATACATATGCCCTATTCAAACATTACATCTACACATGATGTCCAGTAGAACAATTACATCCTAAGGATGGGAAGGCACCATCTCCCCTCCACATCATGCTCTAGGAGAACCTAAACTAGCTTTTTAAAAAAATAACAAAAAAGCTCACTAGATGGCAGAGTTGGGTTTTGAGGATGGGCATTTGTGTTCTCCTAAACTGCTAAACTACCACAATGGCAATCTTAGACACATCCTCTCCACCATCTGTCAAGCAAACCTTAAATAAGTGTCTTTTGTCTTTGTGATTAGATGTTTGGTCTTTTAAATCTGCAATCTACTTGCATAAATATTAGGTCTGTGTCATATGTAGTAATATTAATCATACAGATTATTAATTGCACTTTTGTACACACAGTTTTGTATGTGCAATAAAATTTTATGTACACACTGAAAGCTTAATGAATAATGCAAGGTTAAGCATTATAACTTTGTTCAGGTCCAGCCACCTAGTGAAACAGTTTCTTAAAAGAATTAAGCAGCAGCAAAACTGAAGTTGTTCCTGGTGTATTTTGCACTTTCTTCTTAGTCGATGGTCTGAAAGAAAGTCAGAACTGTCTCCGAAAAAGATACATTCCTGGAGTTAAATTACAGAAGCTATGGATTATAAGAATTGTTAGATGCAATTAATGCTGATCAAATGCGGCTTTTGTTTGAAAGAAGCACTGCCAGCACATTCAGAATGTGTTTCACAAACCATTAATGACATATTATGACCCTGAATTAAACTGCATAATTTATCATGGTTTATGTTTCCAGTACAGGCTGTATCTTTTGGTTTTCGAAATAATTTACTCCTGATACCCAAGAAAGGGTAGAATTTCTGAGAAATGTAGCCTGTACAAGTTTAAACCCACAAGGAAATGTGGGAAGGGAGAATGATTTGGAAATTCTCCCCACTCTAGGATCCTCTGCTCTCATGGACATGAATAATCTCTTTCTCCTCCTTTTTCCTGCTTTTAGCGGACACTCAGATGCTCTCATCATTCTGACCTTTGTGGAGCATATTTGGTCCTCATGCCATTTTAACATATTTTTTCCTCTTAGTTCATTTACTAAGTCATATCTCTTTACACATCTAGCAAGTTTCCCCAGTATGTACATACCCCAGCTTGTCTAGGGTGTTCTAATTGTACCACTTTTGTTACCCTAATAGTAACCAGCTAGTCACTATTAGATATAAGTATCAAGGTGGGAGCCTATGAGGAATTGGGGGAGGGAAGTACTGAGATTCTCTTTCTCCAGGAATCATTATGTCCTTTCACAAGTTGATTTGTCTCTTGCCCCCTCTTTTTAACTGACACTCAACTGTTCTGGACTTTGATTCTTTTCTGGAGCATGTTTTGCCCTCAATTGACCAAAGTATTCTGCACACTTAGGGAGTCCACATAGTACGCAGAGACACCTGTATTCTGTCTGTGAGTGGCCTGATTTTTGTGGCTTTTGTCATTCATACAGAGGCCAGGCAATTTAATTTTAAATACAGTGATCCTGTTGTATTGGTTACTCTGCTGCTTAACCAGCATCCAGTCATTCTGCAGCATCACAGTAGAGTGAGGCTTATTTCAGTGGCCTGCTGATCAAACTGTTACCTTACCCTTCAGTAGCTGGACACTGTGTAGAAGGTTGTACAGCAAAGCCCTTTCCCATACCAAGGAATAGGCTTACTGTCTAATACTCCTTGTTAGCTGCTTTGGGTTTTCCTTTTGAAAAAAGAAGGCAGGTTATATATTTATTCATCATCAACCTTTTTCTACGTTAGAGGCAAAAACAAATAGATAAACCATGCTGTTCTTCAAACAGTGAACAAATGAGACAACCCAAATTGCATTCATTTTGTATAGCAGATAAAAGAAGTACAGTGGCATCTTTCATGTGATGATTTTACTGCCTGTGTTTGAAAAATTGGGCTGAAGTCAGTGTAGGACATCCTCAGCTGAACAGTATTTTTTCCTTTTATATAATTTGCTTGTGTTTAAAAATGTATGCACTGTGGTTAGTTGGAGTCAAAATACTCGATTTTTATTACTTGTATCAGTGAAAGAGAGTTACTAGCACATTTCTTGGGGGCAGGAGAGATAAAACTGAAGTACACTTTAGGGATACAAAATCAGTTTTGGGGCAGGAAAATGTCCTTGTTGATATTGCCCCCTCATATATACAAAGCTCATGCTTGATATTTTTGTATAATGTTTTGTCTGTTGGGGGTTGTGATGGAGGGGAAACCAAGGTTCTTCTGTTGAATGCAGTCAGTATTTTCTTTAGGCTTTAACAAATTGTCCATTAGGAAGTAAGTGCTGCCTTGTTAGTACCTCTTTTAAAAAGTACTTCCAGTTATTGTGTCTGTATTTAAGTGTCTGTTGAGGCATGTGAAAATGGCTTGGTTTTGTTTTTCCAGATACCGTAAAAAAGCTTCAAGACCAAAAGCACGACATGGAAAGAGAGATCAAAACTCTGCACAGACGGCTCAGGGTAGGTAACAGGTTCATATGCCTTGCTTGGGCAAGGAGAGGGGCTGTAGTACTATATAGTGTAAGTGAGTGACTGAGGAGCCACATATGACTGTTTGACATGCCACCAATCTGGCACATGCCCATTGCTCCAAGAAAGTAAGCAAGGCTATTGCCCTGTAGGACTTGTGGTTGGCAGGTGGTTCCCACCTTGAAACAGTCAGTAGAGAACGGGTAACCTACAATTCTCCCTGAGCCACTAGCCTCATTCCAAGGATGGAAGTGAAGGGTCCATCATCTTCATCTTTTTTGTTGCCTCTGCACTCTCATCCCAGCACCTGGGTTGCAGCAGGGAAGATAGCATGTGGCCATAAGAGATTACAACCACCACCATCACCATGACAGCCACTCAGGAAAAGAGCAAACTGGCCACAGTGGGATGCCTTGGTGATCTCACTGAATCAACTGAGATGCTGTGCCTCCTGCTGAGGAGAGCGTGAGCAAGCAGAGGAAGAAGCCCTCCTTTAACTCCAGATAAACAAGGGTTGGCTGAGCTTCAACCGTGGTTGGGAGAGACTGTCCTAAATGCCTAGAACAAATATGGTAATTTAGAAAGATTATCGTTGTATTTTAATATTAACGGCTATATCTTACATTGTTGTGTGTGTTTGGGGTGGTATAAAAGACATACAGTAGTTGTGTGGCTCTTTGGCTTGATGGCAGTTGTGAATGTGGCTTTCTATCAGTCATGGAGTACCAGTCATATAAACAGGGGTATGTGGTATGTAAGTACCTCTGGACAAAATACCTCATTGCTACTTATTAAAATTCTTTTTTAAAATTATGTTTACATTCTCTGTTTCAGGAGGAGTCTGCAGAATGGCGCCAGTTCCAAGCTGATCTGCAGACTGCTGTGGTCATAGCAAATGATATAAAATCTGAGGCTCAGGAAGAAATTGGGGACCTAAAGCGCAGGCTCCATGAAGCTCAGGAGAAGAATGAGAAGCTAACAAAAGAGTTGGAAGAAATAAAATCACGCAAGTATGTTGTTGAAAGTTGGATTGATTGCTTATCTTTTCCCAAGATTAACTGATTAAAATTTCCACAGAGATAGTTTCAGAGGGTCTGCAGTAGAACAGCAAGATTTGAATCCAGTCGTATGCTAGAGAACTTCATATCTAATGAAGGGTACGCAAAATCTGAGAACAATTTATAATGGAAAAGATTACTGCCCGGGTTTGTTACTCTGACAACATTCCCTTATACGAAGACTTCAAAAGGAGGTGGTCCCCCGCATTTAACTGTCTTGCCCAGAATAAAATTGTTCCTAGGATTTTAAAATCCTTTAATCTGTTGCTATTTTGATCCATTAATGTTCCTGCTTTAGGCTTGACCCTGGTGGCTCCAAAGACTTTACTTTGCAATGGCTCATTTCACCTTCTGATCTTGGTTAATATAATTTGGTTTTTGTTTTTTTTTTAGTTTTTAACTTATAAAGTGTATATTTCCAGATTCTTCATAGCTGTAATATTGTACTGTCTCACTCAGCACTTTTCTTGGTTGTTTTTATAGTTATTGTATCACCAGTCTCTGGTGGGGGGGAATCTAATGAAGAGAGTGTTGACTCTCGAAAGCTCATACCCCAAAAATCTTGTTGGTCTCTAAGGTGCTACTGGACTTGAATCTAGTTATTAAAACTTGGAAGACTATTCATCACGAAACTTAAGTGTTCATGAATTGCTACTATCAGCAACAATATTTCTGATTTCTGAAATGCCAGCAAAAAACAACAACCCCACAAGGTGACGTGCATCAATAGAACATAGAATAAAAGACAGCAGAGCTCTGCCCTTGTAGGAGGAGAATTTGGAACAAGAGGCAGGCCTGTGAACATTTGAACAGCAATACTGAACCAAGAGGAAAGAGGGGATATAAAAATTTTAATAAATACATTAAATATAATAAATGCATTAATAAATAATTTTAAAAAGTCTATGCACACAACTTAGTATATATGTGTGTACAGCCATTCCAAAAGGCTTTTAGAGGAGGCTGGACAGGATCCAGTATAATTACAGCACAACTGAGTTGGATATACTATCGTCTTTAAAATTGTTTTTTCTCTAAGAGCTTTGGAGGCTTACAAGGGGGCATGCTAAGCAGCTGCAATGTTCCCTGGGGCACCCTTCCCTATAGGTGCCCTTTGTTTTATGCTCCTCCTGGGGTTTTGGGGTAGGTGAAGAAATGCTGCTGCAGAATGTCTCATCAATTCTTTTATGAGCTCACCAACTGCAGAAGCTCCAGCCACTGGATTTGAGTTCTGTTAGCTAGACTTGTCCCAGTAAAAGAGCGCTGGCTTGTGGTGTGACTCGTTTTTTTAAACACACCCTACCCTCCCCAAGATTTCAATAATATTGTCTCTGGTTGAATTGTGTGGTGTGCAAGCTCTCCATTCCATGCAGAGAACCATGTGGCTCTAGTAAATTCCTTAATGTTGCAAGTGGTGTAGTAGGAGCTGAGATCTTTATTAATATATAGTCCCAATGTTTTATAGTGTTAATTCTGCCCCAGCCCCTATAGATTCCACTTGCTCAAGCGTGTTTTTCTCATTTTGTGGTGAACTTAATGACAAGTACCATCGCTTACTGTTTTCATGAAGCTGTTTTGTGGTTATTCTGCCCCATGTCAAAGCCTCCCTTGGCCATGTTATCCAAGGGGTAAGGCTTGTAGGCCACTCTCCATTAATGTCCTTTGCTCCCTCCACACAATTAAATTTAGCTGGAGACATTTGATACGCAGCCTTTGTCCATCTGAGAAGGCTTTTTTTGTTCATGTCTGGGCACTAGGAGGGTGTAAATTAAACATATACCTTCAAAAAATCATATATCACACTCTCTTGATACAGACTCAAGATTCAGGCTACCTCAGCCTGCAAGAAGAATTTTCTAAAAAGTTAAAGATGATCTTACTCCCATTTTCAGGCAGGAGGAGGAGCGTGGTCGTGTTTACAATTACATGAATGCTGTTGAAAGGGACTTAGCAGCTTTGAGGCAAGGAATGGGGTTGAGTCGCAGGTCATCCACTTCTTCAGAGCCAACACCCACTGTAAAAACACTCATCAAATCCTTTGATAGTGCCTCACAAGGTAATGTTTTATTAAATTGTAGCTGCACAAATATTGTTCGATTACTTTGGTATATTATTATTTACAGTGCAGTCCTTTGCAGAGTTCTTCCATTCAAAAGTCCGTTGAAACAAAAAAGCTTAGACTGGTAATTTTGCATAGGAGTGCATTGTAACTAAACAAAGATAATCTTCCATTGAAGTCAGTGGTCTTCATGTGAGTGTGACTCAATTCACATTAGTTTAAGTATAACTGTGTAAGTTAGTGTAACTCTGTTAAGATGGCACTGAGCAATAAAGCTTCCAAAATTAATGTTTGTTGGAATTTGGGAAGCCCATAGACATGCCTGTTACAGTATGTCTATCCTTCCTCTCCAAAAACCTTGCCTAAGGAGAAAGAAACGTCAGCTTTTTTTGAGTACTGTGGTGTTGTTTAAGATGCCCTGTTTGTATTGTATTAATTTATATTTCTGTATCATATGGGAATGCCTGTTTTGCCTGTAGCTTTTAACAGAATGCTAATGTAAAACCTTTTCTGGAGTTTAAATACTATAAAAAAAGCACTGTACACCAAAAAGGCACCTTTCAGTAAGTGAGTTGGGTGGTTTGCTTGCATTCATTTACAGCTGGAGAGGTGTCAGTCACTAGTCATGCCATTTGGTCCTGGATTGGCCTCATGTGAAGATACCTCTGAATCCTAGGCTGTGTGGACACCGTAAATGACTGCCATATTTGTGCTGGGTGTGCTTCAGATGAGAAGAGGATAAGAAGTTTTACACTAATTTTGTGATATAGTTATGCAACTTTTAACTTTGCTTTGGTAGTTCCTAGTCCAGCTGCAACTACAATTCCTCGTACCCCTCTGAGCCCAAGTCCTCTGAAAACACCTCCTGCAGCTGCAGTGTCTCCAATGCAGGTAAGTGTGTGGGGGACGAGGGCATGCATGGCTTGAAGAAATCCTGACGGGTTAGCATGTTAAATACATATACAAGACAGAATGTCTGCAGAGGAAAGTGTATTATTTATTTAGTCTTGTTTATAATTTAGTCTTGTTTATAATTTATCATGTTCCTTTTTTCCAAAGAACTCAGTGGTGCACCTTCAGTGGTTTACTCTTACTATGACATTGTGAGGTAGGTTAGGCAGTGAAGGGCCAGTCTTAATAGTTCTTGTAAAAGCCAGATAAAACCATTGGGGGAGGGAACCAAGTTGCTGCCCTAAGTTCCTCAGTGGAAGAATACGATGAAAGATAGATCCTAACATTCATACGTAACCTAGTTTTGCCATTTATTAAAACAGTTTAATGGATGATTTCTGTACCCCAGAAGTAATTATTGTGTTTCTTTCAGAGGCATTCTATAAGTGGACCAATATCTTCCTCTAAACCCCTCACAACTTTGTCAGACAAAAGGCCAAGTTACGCAGAAATCCCTGTCCAAGGTGCGTGTATTTATTATTCTAGTAGTGCCCTCCAATCTCCTGAAGTATTTTATTTTTATGCAATCAATGTACAAGGAGTTTTACAGGGTAAAAGAAGAAAGGCCTTGCCCTGAAAAACTTACAATCTAAAATTTAAATCAAGGAAGATAACAATAGAAGAGGAAGGCAGTGGAGATAAAATGGGAGAGGAATATGTCCATTGCAGTTGCCCTTTTCTAGACAGCTGAGGGGACTGTAATCAGAATTGGCCGTGTCTTCACCCTATCAGTCTCAATATGTTACTATTAAGTTGTCTGTTACTCTTCATAAATAGGGGTCAAACGAACCAGCTCATGAACTAAAGTTCATCATGAATTTTGGCCAGTTCGTGATTTGCGAAACAGTTTACAAACTGAAGAGTTGCTGTGAATTTCCACAAATTTTAATGCAGTTTGTGTTCGTGGAGAGCAGAAAGCAGGGGTTTAAATGGTTCCAGGCCATTTTAAACCCCTGTTTTCTGCTCCCTGCCACTCAGCTGTTTGGTTTAAATGGCTCAGAGCCATTTAACCCCCTGCTTTGTGCGCACTGCCGATTTTGGCAAAAAGCAGAGGGTTAAATGTCTCTGAGCAATTTAAACCCCACTTTCTGCTCCCCGCCACTCAGCTGTTTGGTTGAAATGGCTTGAAGCCATTCAGCCCTCTACTTTGTGCTCCTTGTGAAAAGTGGTGGGGAGCAGAAAGCAGTTCACTAACCAATACTAACTGGTTCATTTTGTGAACCAGACTGTAAATTCTTGAACGAATACCAAAGAAGGGGTGATAATTGGACTGGCCTTTATGGTGAAAATGTAGTGTAGAGTGCCTAGAGCTGGAATGCATCAGGGAGGTGTGGTTGTATTACTTAGCCAAGTAAATATCAGACAAAATAGAAGATGATGACTGTGTAATATACAAAGTTAGCAAATTATTTTGTTTTCTTCCAGAGTTGTTTCTTTTAATTTGAATAAAACCTGAAATTATGGGCTAGGTTCCAAAGAGCTACTTTATGAACACTCAAGGGCATCTTTTCCTCCAGAGGAATTTCTGACTGACATGTTCTTGGAAGAACAGACCACCTAAGTGCCAAACTGCTTTTGAAAGTCCTTTCATAGCATGGGGGTTGCCACACCAACACACAATCCGGTGTTCTTGTGTATGAACACATGAAACTACCTTATACTGAATCAAATCCTTGGGCCATCAGTCATTATTGCTTACTCAGACTGGCAGCAGCTCTCCAGGTTTCAGGTGGGCATCACATCACCTTGTACCTGATCTGTAACCTGAGGTGCTGGGGATTGAACCTGGTACATTCTGCATGCCAAGCAGATGTCCTACCGTTGAGCTGTGGGCTTTCCTGTGCCATGTTTATGGAGAGCTAGTCATGGCTTTTACCTTTACTATTAGTGTAGTATTTTCAGAGATCAGGCCTGAGGAGATTTTTTTAATGAAATTACCTCCTTTCCTCTCTGTACAGATCACCTGCTGAGAACTTCCTCTGCCAGCAGACCAGCTTCTTTGCCAAGAGTGCCTGCCATGGAAAGTGCCAAATGTATTTCTGGTAATAACATGGATCTTCAGCATCGATAGACAGCATTATTATCTGCCTCACCCTATTTTTGCATTTATTTCGTTTTTTCCCCCATGGCCACTGTCATGCTCGTCACGTATTATATAAAAAGTAGTTGCATCTTTAAAGACTTTGTGTTTTGTGGCACTGCAGAGTGAGGTGGGAGCTGTCTACAGCAGGGGGTCCCTAACCTTTTTGGAACCTATGAGCACATATGGAATTCTGACATAGCATGGTAGAGCCAGCCACAAAATGACTGCTGCAGGAGATTGAGCCAGCCACAAAATAATTGCCACAGCTTAACTTCAGTAATGCAGTGTGGATCCTTGTGCTGTGGTGGCAGCTGCTGCCAAAGCAACCATCTAAAAAATCTGCATGGCCAGTCAAATCTCCAGAAGTCAGTCAGAAGCCTTGCTTGGCAAAAGCCCTACTTGGCCCTGCCCACTTCCTCAAACCACTTGGCAGACATTAGAAAAGGTGTTGCTGGCCACCATGGCGCCCACAGGCACCACGTTAGGGACCCCTGCTCTATGGACTCTGTTGTGACTATAAGCCTCTGTACAGTGGGTGTCTAGTGTAGGAGGAGAGTGGTTTGGGTGACCGAAGAAAGTTTCCTTCCCTTGGTTTGAATGAATAAGACAGAAGAAAATTACAACTAAAATGGACAAATACAACTGCCCCTTTTTCAATTAAAAGTGCCAGAAACTGATATCAGAATTCTAACCCTGTTATTTTCAGTGTAACTCCAAAGGCATATATTTCTGGAACAATTTTCCTCATGAAGTAAAATCTAAATTGCTGCAGTCAGGGGTCTTTTCGTAGAAGAACAGCTGCAGGAGATCATTAGCATATGGTATGCTAATGAGCTATTAGGCTATTAGCATATGCCACGCCCCCTGACATCACCAGAAGTGATGTAAGAAGGGGAAGCAAAAGGGGGGCGGCATCTTCAAAAGCCTCCCCTTCCCCGGCTGGCCTGGATGGGGGAGCTAAGAGAGAAGGGGTTTAAAGTTTAAACTCCTTCTCATGAGAGTTGGGCCACAGAAGGAGGAAAGAGGGAAGGAAAGAGAGAGAGAGAAGGAAAGAGGGAAAGAAAGAGAAGGAAAGGGGAGGGAAAGAAAGAAAGAGAGGGAAGAAGGAGGGAAACAGGGAAAGGAGGAAAAAAGAGAAGAGAAGAAGGTGGGAAAGAAAGAAAGAGAGAAGAGAAGAATGAGGGAAAGAGGGAAAAGAAAGAAGGAAAGGAGGGAATGAAAGAAATGTGGTGGCAATTCAGCCCCATTATATCCTATGGGCCATTGAAGTCAATGGTGAGAACATAGGGTATATTCTGGGGGCTGGAGGGGAGGGGGTTTAATGGAGAAGATCCAAACTCACAGGATAGCTGTTGGAGCCTCTCCCCAAGATACCCACCAAGTTTCGAGAACATTGGATCAGGGGGTACAATTCTATGGGCCCCTAAACAGTTTGCCTCTATTCACTCCATTGTTCTCTATGGTGGGGAAAAAGTAACTTTTTTTCCCACCATAGAGAACAATGGAAGGAATGGGGGTAACCTGTTTGGGGGCCCATAGAATTGGACCCCTGGTCCAATGTTCTTGAAACTTAGTGGGTATCTTGGGAAGAGGCTCCATCAGCTATCCTGTGAGTTTGGAGCCTCTCCCTCAAACCCTCCCTCCAGCCCCCAGAATATACCCTATGTTCTCACCATTGACTTCAATGGCCCATAGGATATAATGGAGCTGAAATTGACATTCGGCTGCCTGAAAGACTCTCCGGGACGCCGGCTGGGGCGGGGCTTGGCTCCTGAGCTCCTGGAGCTGTGCTCCGGTGGGCTCCCCCCAAAAAAGACCCCTGGCTGCAGTAAACATTCTGTAGTGAAAGCAGCATACAAATCTAGCTTCTTCCTGACCAGCAGAATATATATTCCTGCAAATATAGGGGTGAATACATTTAAATGCAGGGGGGGGGAACCCTCTAAAAAAATCATTTTTTTCCATTTGGTAACTTTAGTGCCAACTTGATATTGGATTAGATAGATTTGTTGTCAACCTGGACAAATAACAACTCTGATTCAGTACAGTAAAGAGCACAGAATGTGAACATCCTTTTTACAGAATATCTTGTTAGCTCCTTGGATCCAATTTTACATAGAGATGGTTTTCAAAATATTTTTTCTCCTTTACAGTGTCTCGGCGGAGCAGTGAAGAAATCAAGCGGGACATTACTGCTCCTGATGGAGCAACTCCAGCCTCTCTCATGGCCATTGGGACAACTTCACCACAATTGTCACTCTCATCTTCACCTACAGCATCCGTCACTCCTACAACACGTAATAGAATAAGGTACATATAGCTTATTACCTCATGGCCTCAGTTGTTCTTCATCTAAGAATGTCTTGTAAAATAGTCCTTGGAGAGGTTCTTTTACCCTTTATAGACCTTTTGGTAGATAAAAGGTAGAACTTCATAAATAACAAGAAAAAAGCAGTTTCTTAAACTTCACTGATCACCAGTAGGAGATCATCCCATCAAATCTGTTTATCTCATAATGCAAATGTACTGGATTGTATATATCATTTTTGATAAGGAATTAGGTGAGGAGAGAGATATGTCATATGGGAACAGGTAAATAGCTAACCTGGTCACAATACAATAAAACAATCCCACAACAGTTTATAGCACAGAGGATAGTAAAGCATATCCTCTGAATCTTGGAAGTCCCATTCAGATGGTTTTCCTTTTCGAGCCTGCTCTTTTGCATTTAAAGGAAACTTGTAAGTTTCACTGGCACAAAGATCCACAGGCAGAAAGGGGAGGGGATTCCCCCCTTCCACAGAAGCCCTCCAACTCACCCATCATGTTGTTCCTGAGGGGCTTCTATCCCCCAGGACCAGCTTTTCAGAGAGCATTTTGAGGTGCTTCAGGAGGGAGGAAGCAGGGAAGATTCAACAGGGACCATTATCCTATGGTGTCACGACCCCAGCAGGTTGCCACCTTCCGCCACCACCACCCTGGACTTACGGTCCCTTGAGAAGGCCCAGGGTACCCTCTCAAGCCCAACCAAAATGCCCCTTTTCAGCCAAGAAAACACAGGCGTGACGACCAGGCAGAGAACACTTAACCAAATGGTTTATTTAAAACAATACTAGGACATCGAAAACAAGGCAAAATGCTTTAAAATGTATAACAGTGTTGAAAGGAAAAATAATCAAATCTCTAACACGACTAACTACTTCAGGCCTACAGCCCTCTATAAACCAGGCTTGTCCCTGCAACTCATTCTGTCGCCTAAGTGAGGGATCTTTCTGCTCAGACCAGACTGTCCCCTCACTGAGATAAGTCCGCAGAAGAGCAAAAGAACTGGTTCCTCACAGCACACAGAGTTTATATCACAGTCCAGTTTAGCTCTGTGAGAGGAAAGAACACCATTTTCCACAGCTCACAGTTTAAGTCAGAAGACTCCTCACAAACTATGTATCAATCGCTTCACAGAATCCCTGTACTCTGATTGGCTAAAAACCGTCCCCAAGCATTGTGGGGATTGTAGGCTGTCTGCTTTCTACTCCCAGACAGGCCCCTCCTAGAGCTTAGGCCTCTAGGCCCTGCCTTCGTCCTGCACAGATCATGACATACGGTGTGACCATGCAGACAGCCCTGAAATTCTCAAGATGATAGGTTTTGTGGGCATGAGACACACAGGCCTTGTTTTGGAACAGATCTCAGCTCCACTAGAATTTGCACCTCTTCAGTGGTACTTCAGCTATACCGGTGGACTAGTAGCCTCTTTGTCTTACCATTCAGCTGTTCTCCCATCAGAAAATCAGTTTGGCTTGTGGTCCAGGTGCTCACAGATGCGGTGTTTAAGCCAACTGCAATAGCAACAGACTCAGGGCAGTCATGGCAAATGCCCTACGCCAAAGGGAGCACTGCAGGGTTCCACAGAAGGCACAGTGAAGAGTACCACACCACAATGGCAGCAGGGGAAGGACTGAAAAATGGTACTCATTGGTGCCTTCAGATTGTTTGTCTGTCACAGTGAGCATCACCCATCTGCACTTCCTTGGTTACATTTCCCCCAACACCATTGTGTATGGCAGGGGTGGCCAAATTGCTGCTCGGTAGCCACATGCAGCTCTTTCACACACATTGTGTGGCTCCCGGCAGGGCAGCTGGGGAAGCAGAGGCATATTTTTTCTCCCTCCCTCCCATCTATTTGCTTTCTTTGTTTCTTTCTCTCCCTCTTTCCACCTCTTTCGTTCTTTCTTTCTACCTCTCTTTTTCTCTCTCTTAGACCAATATCATTAGCAAACAAATATAATTGGACAGATAAATATCATTATCAATATCTGTTTTTACTCCTTTTATTTTTGGCAATCTCATTTAATGTTAATAAAAAAACATTTGCATATTTTAAAATAAAATGTGTGTGTAATATTTGTTCATATCTTGTGGCTCTCAAACATCTGATGTTTATTCTGTGTGGCTCTTAAGCTGAGCAAGTTTGACCACCCCTGGTGTATGGGAACACACCCTCAAATTTGTCAGAACCCCATATGGGAGTACTGTCTGTATACGAGACACTTGACATTGCATTTTTTATTAAGGGGGCCTGCAGCAGATTAACTGCTGGCATATCGTCTGACCCTAGACATAGAGGCCAGAGTTATTGGTCAAGGAGCATGGCTGCCATGCACTGTGGTACAAAGGCCAGTATGATACACCTTTTGCCCTCCAATAAAATGAATGGGATGGCACATAACACAATGCTCATGTCTTGCTCAGGTGACCGGTTCCAGAGACCTGCCATCCTAGTCAAAGCATGCTGCTATGGAAGCAACCTTCCTTTCTCATACACTGGCCTTTCTACTACTGGGTACATGCAGAGATGTTCCAAGCATTGGAAGATGGAATCCAGGGAATGGTTCTTTCTTGGCATAAATGCCTTGACAGCTGTAGCCTTGGCAACACCACTGACAGTAAGACAAATGGGTGGCTCCTGGTGGTGCCCAAGTCCATCATGAGCTTTAATGATCGTACTTCCTCACCCATCATGAGCCTGCTAGCTATCTGCTTGTTTCCTGCTCAAATATACTTGTTCTCAATTTCAATCCCTGCTGGACATGAGCCTTGAGACTTCAGGGCAGGGGTTCGCAACCTTTCTAAGTCCACAGGCACCTTTGGAATTTTGAGAAGAGGTAGTGAACAACACCCCAAAATGGCTGCCTCAGGAGTTAGAGCCAAACACAATACCTCCATCTTTGCTTTGCAAAAGAATCGCGGAACAGGAATGAAAAGTAACTAAGGAAGGCTGGTGAGGGATTTAAAAAGATAGCTTGGAGGGGGGAATGGAGCCACAAGCCTGGTTGCTTATTGGTCATCCTGGCTGTGGCTGTTATGGCCCTTTCATTTGAAAGAGGGCTGCCATTAATAAGCCCTGTCTTACAGCACTGCCCAATTTTTGAAGTGCTTGACAGGCATCAGAAGAATTACAGATGGGTGCCATGTTGGGGAACTCTGCTTCACTGCATTACAACCTAATGAGCTTCCAGCAGAGTACTTTTTGGGATATGTAGTATTCTCTGTAGTGATGCCCAGCCACCTTGAAGATAGGAAGCTTCTCAAACCTTTTGTTCCATTCAGTTCAGTACTGGCAATGGAGAGGCTTTTCACAGCCTTGCCAGCTATGGTGCTCTTAACTGCAGGTGCCAGGTATTTCATCATGGGACCTGCCTGAAGTTTATTACATGAGCTTATTAACCTTGCAGTCATAATCCTTCCTGATTCAGGAACAATGGCACAACTGTTGGCCTCCAGAACTGCATTGCATGGTGGTGGTGTCTTGGTGACGGCAGTTCTACTGGTCTGGGCTCCTGGTATTTGGACCCCTAAAATAGCTGATTCTGGTTTTTTGGGATATGACACTGGCTATAGGTTGAACATTTACCTTGGTGCCTGCCTATGCTTCAGGGTATGGTTGCTGCTGTGCTTCTTGGTAGTGTAGGTTACTTTCCCTGCTTAGGGCCTTGTAATCACTGTACTGGTCTGATTCAGCTTCTCCACTATTGGCCATCTTCTGTGTTGGGGCCCCGTGGTTCCAGGGTGCTTCTGCAGCTTCATGAGTGCCAGCAATGCTGGAATGCAGCCCAATCTTGGCCACCTCCAATGCTGCTTCTCTCCTGGTGGCTGCTTTTTGACCAGGTCTTAGCCACAGCATCTGTTGCCTTTAGAGATACCATTCTTGGCATGCAGCATGGGGTTCCACAAGCACTAGGTCTCATAGTAGTCTATATATAGAGAAGCTGTGTCTGGGTACACAAGCACAAGTGTTTATATGCCACTGTATATTTTCCACTTGAATAAAACTATGATTTTAATTAAATACATTGCTAATGCCTATTTCTGAGAGTGTACACTGGCTGGTAAACTTTCTTTAATCTGAAAGTTTGTGTAAGTCTTTTTTTTAAATTCCCCTGTTAGGTCTTCACTCTTTCTGTGTTCATTATTAGAATATTCTGGGGGATGGAAGCAAATACAGGCCTGTAATGCAAGCCTGAAACTATTAATCAGGCCTTGGATTTGGAATGCAGGTGACCTAACAAACTCATTTATAAGATTAATATTTGTTGTAAGCCACTTCTCATTGTGTTCACACAGTTCATTTCATTTGTTTCCTGCAACACTATTTTCAAAACAAAGAACGTGACATAAACTGCGTTCCTTACTGGAATTTAGAAACAAACTGTACTGTTCTCTCACAATGTTATGCATGTTTAGCTTTTAAAAAGAAAAAACTGATTCAAAGTTCCTGTAACACTCTCAGTTCATCTACTGTGTTCATTTATTTTTTCCTATTGTATGTTTGCTGCATCTGCTTGCCTAGTCTGGATGTAAAGCTCCAATTTAAATCTGTTTCAGACAAAGTAGGTAACAGTGACCTTGAGTGGAAAGAAATGTAAGGACATAGCATGCATTTGAGTACAAAGTGATGAAAGCTACCAGGTCTTTCAAAACTTCACTCTAGGGTCTGCAAGTTTCAGTATAAATCAGGGGTGGGGATAGAATTTATTTGAAGTCATGGTGAAACATGGGCAATGTTGTAAAATACAGACTTTTATTTTGTTTCAAATGAAACTCTTCAGTGTATAAAAAGTGTAAGTCATGTATTACAGAGTAGAGGAAGAAAGATGTGTTTCGAAGTATTCATGCATTTCTAGATAGTCTTTGGTGACCACTGCTGGTGCAGATTTAGCTTCATATACACATTAGCAATCCCTGTTTCATCTTCCTTGCATATATTATCCATGTAAAAAAAAAAGGCAGACATGCAGTCATCACTTGCGACAGTCAACATGCATGCTGGACATCAGTTCTTACACTGATGGGCCTTCCACTTCAGATTCAGCCATAATTCATAAAGAATTGCTATGAAGCACAAGTATTTCCTTCCTGAGTTCAAGAACTGCTTCAAAGGCTAATGTTCTAGCTTTTATAGTACAATATAAAGCTTCAACTGTATGTATAATGTTTTAATTTAAAATATGATTCTGTTCACTGTTGAAGTTCTATAAGTAGAAAACAGGCATCTCAAGGAGAAGGCTGGGCTAAAACTCTTCTTGATGTATTGGTTGTCTACATACAGGAAGAAAACTATTTATTAAAATACCTCCCCCCCTTGTATCAAGGTAACTTGTGGTAATAATTAAAACATCACAAGTTAAAACCAAAAGTAAATAATAAATCCTAAATTCTTCCACTCCTTCCAAAAGATGGCTGTTGTTCACAGCCCATCAATAGCCCCAGCAAACAAACAGGCATTGCAGCTCCTCTTAAAGATCTCCAATGAGGGGGCACTCCCAACCCTTTCAGGAATCCCATTCCACAGAGCAGGAGCCACAATGGGAAAGTCCTGGGGTCTGGTCAATACCAGGCACACAACTCTTAAGTGGGGAACACCCAGCAGGTGGCAGCCTGAAGGCTATAGTTGGTGCATAAGAACATATGGAAGGAGACAGTCCTTCAGATGTAGGGCCCACAGACCATGAATGGCTTTATAGGTCATAGCCAGCACCTTGAATTGAATTCAGAAACAAATCAGCTGCCAGGATAGTTATTTCAAAGTAGGCCACATATGTTCCCATCGCTAACCTCTGACAGTAGTCTGGCTGTGCCCCATTCTGGCCTTATCTTTCCTCTCATAGCAGGCCTTTAAAAACATCACATGACATCACATGCTGAGTATTCCCACTTTCATTCTATTTTGCTGGCTGAAGTGGAGCAGGAAAAGTTGGAGAGAGATAATGCATTCTTTTCCTACCCATTATCAAGGGGAGGAGGGAGACAGCATTGGGGTTCCTGGTTTCAACGGTAGCCACACATTTCCCGTAACCTGTATTTCCAATCTAATCCTTTTGAAGAAGGTAATTTGTCAGTAGTTAATACTCCAACTTGTATTTCTTTCAAGGTGACATTTCTTAATCAGCCATAAACTGTCAGGAGATACTATCAGTTTATTTTCTAAATTGAAAGTAAGGCTATTCAGTATAGCTTAATGTTCAGTTAGGATGTGCCTCAAATACAATTTCTTTTTCTTTTCTTTTTTAAAAAACTTATTTGATTTTCACTAATATGAAGGGCATTTTAGGAAGGGAAGGACATGGGGAAAGGGGTAAGACATAAAGGGAAATTTATCAAGCTTATATAATAGCTGCTACAATACAATTCCCATCTTAAACCTTTGTTTCCATATCTCTTTCATTTATATAGTTTCTAAAGCTATAGACAATTAATCCAATGACTAAAATCTTCTATTATGGTTCCTGAAAAAGTACATATTCTTTACAGTTCAAATTACATTTATCCTAAGTTTATAACTATAATCCATTATTGATGATCCTCCTTTTCAGTTTCTTTTCACCCATTCATAAAATGGTATCAAATTTTCTCTCACATTTTGTTTACTTTGGTCTTTCAATGGGTCCGTCAATATATCCATTTACGCTGTTTCAAAGATTTTCATCAAGAGTTCATCTTTTGTTGGTATCTCTGATTTCTTCCAATACATAGCATAGAGAGTTCTTGCTGACATAACTATATGTATAATTAAGTGCTTAGCTTTCTTGTCTTTTACATCAGGCATAATATTAAGTAAAAACATTTCTGGTTTAAATTGTATTGGTATCAAACATATTTTTTGTAACATTTCATGGACCCTTTTCCAATATACCATCACTTCTTTACATTTCCACCCAACATGAAAGAAGCTTCCCACCCATGTCTTACATTTCCAGCATTTGTCAGACATTCCAGGGTACATTTTGGCTTATTCAGTGACAGCCCCAGGTTTTTTCGCCCACTAAGCGAGGATACATTCTGGTGCGCATGCGCCCCCCCCCCCCGTGTGGGATGGGGGCGGACGCCAGGCAGTGGGTTGACACCGAAGCGAGGCCCAGCTTCCCCCCTTGCCTGCCTTCCTCAATTGCAAAGGAGACCGACCGCAGAGGTCCCTCCCCTTTTCTGGAGCTCAGTTGGGGCGGGGGGGGGAGCAATCCAACTCTTGCCAGATCTGGCCCCCGCCACCAGTTGCGCTGCCACACAGAGCCCTGCGAGTTTGGATTGGCCCCCTCACTCTTGCTGTCTTTGAGCACGTTAAGCCATTGCTTTGCAGAACAGGAAGCTAGCCATTTAGACTCTGGAATGGCTCCTTGCATGCAGCCCTGCGGGACTTAACCCCTTGCGGGGACGTCTTGAAAGCTGAGATCCTGTTCACCCTTACTTAGGAGTAAATTCCCACTGAATTCGGCAGGACTGCCCAGGGCAGAGCAAGAAGCTGGCAAGGGAGGTTTCCTGTGCAGGGCAAGGAGGGAACGAGACCGGCCTTGGCGACAGTCTAAAATTTAACAATAATGGACCGGCCCTGGGCTTATTTCTCTGGCATTATATACCATCTATAAAACATTTTGTATAAATTCTGTATAAAGGAGACTGATTTTGTTATTTTTATATTTGTTTTTCACATCTGCAACCAGTGATCAGGATCAATATTATGACCCATATTTTGGGCCCATTTTATCATGCATTCTTTCTTAATTAATTTATCATTTGTTTCACATAAGATTGTATCAAATGCTGATTTTTCTGCATAAGACTCCTGAGGTTTGTCTTTAGCATATTTAGATTCCAATTGTACTCTTGTCCACCAATCCAAGTATATATCTTGTTTCTCTAATTCTTCTTAAGACTTCAACCTATCTTCCATTCCTAATAAATCTTCATATCTAGCTACTTCTTTTCATATTCAATAATACAGGTTGAGTAAATGCTTCCACTGGAGAGACCCATTTCAGAATCTTCACATATATATTATTTCTGACTCTGTCCCATACTGACCGTAGTACTTTCCTTATCAGATGGTTTTTAAAATATTTATGATTATCCGCTTTTTGGTAGTCTCAAAAACAATTTCTAACCACAGCTCTAAGAGAATAACATGCATCATTCCTTTTTAAAAATTCATTTGAATCTGTCTTAAAGCATTTCTTCCCTGCGTATTTCATTTCTTCATGAAATACACAAGGAGATTATCCTTTTTGCTCTGTACCTGGAACATGTCAGTGTCTAGGACAGTGGCAGGCAGATTGCTTACTGGGAATTGGCTTTATGGGTCCTGAGGAGGAAGTAAAAATGCATGCAAAATATGGTGCAGTCTACAAAGTTACCATAAATGACTTAGCTTGGCCCAGCACAATATAGATTTGAAGGGTGGGGGAAATGGCAAAGCCCTTTTTAATTTTTTTAAAATGCATGTACTTAAGAAAGTGATGCATTATGAGCTTTAAACTTTTTTCTTCCAGAGAAGAAAGGAAAGACCCTTTGTCTGCTCTGGCAAGAGAATACGGAGGTTCCAAAAGAAATGCTTTATTGAAGTGGTGCCAGAAGAAGACAGAAGGCTATCAGGTAACTGCAGCTTGGCCTCAGCGCAGTGCAATACAGGAACATCTGCCTGAAACTAGTAGCCCAATTGAGGCTGCTCCACAGTTCACTGCATATATTGTGAGGGAACTGGGTATGTACTGTACTTGTAGGAACACATGCTGCAAATCATAGCTGTTATTAATAGTTACTTGATTACTCTGCAGTAACATAAATGCATCTTCTGCCAAAGCAGCTGGCCCCCTCATTAAAGGAGACTAAAATGCCTAGCCTCTCTTTTGCAGACTGGTAATTCCCATTATGTATTGTGTTAATAGTGAGAGGGGGTTTACTGCGATAAAAGCTCTCCAAATGCCAGCAATACAATACTTAGAAGGGAGAAAATGAACTCATGTATGATTTTTTCGTGTGTCTTCATGGTGTTGCTACTAAACGTACACAAAGCCAGAAAGAACTACACAGGTTTATCATTCTCATGTTCTGTGGTTGATTTTTTAAGACATAAGGTTTTTCAGACCAGTAAGGCTGTGAACTAGTTGAATTTGTTTTGGTTAACTTGTATTGAAAGGATTGTTCTTTCTTTTTTGCTTTGTCAGTAGCTTGAGCCTCACAATGCAGGGGGAAGCTGAAAGACCACGTAACAGGATGGGGAGGGGGCATTCATAGGAAAGCTGCTCTTTCAGTACAATGGGAGACTTCGTGCTGTGTAGACAGAGGGCATCCCTCCCCTGCTTCCTTGGCATCTCAGCATTTATCAAATGATTCTATTTCTGAACATGGGCCCTTGTTTGTGAAGGTCTTTTACTTCCGCACTTGTTGTTAAAGGCAGGATGCTAGACATTTCTGAATAAATCATAAAAAGAAATGTTCTGTTATGTGCTTTATCATGTATCTGACAGTTTTCTTAATTTACCACGGAAAAATATTTCAGACTTTCTATCTTGGAACAGTCAGTGCCAAAAAAAACAGTGGTCTTGCTGCCATTGATTGGCTGCTTGTTATCAATCTTCCTGGAGCCTTGTTACAGGCAGTATGGGGGGTGATATGAACAAACTTCATGTCTGGCTGCTCGAGCAGTTTACGTGACTTTCAGCATATGCTTTTCAATGCAGAGTTACAGTATGATGTGTCTTCTTTTTTTAACCTTACTTTTACTATTTAAAGGGATACAGAATAAAAAGGGACAGAGGAAATGAGAAGCATAAAACATAATTTGTTAAATGCATTTTTAGGACATTGCATTATAAGAGCATAAAAAAGGAAAAAATAGTATGGCAAATCAAAATATGGTAAAATAATCAATACTTCGACATATATTTCCATTATTTCGTATCTATAGGGCTAGGTAAGAAAGCATATAAGCAAGAAGCATCAGAGAAGAAAAGAGTAAAAAAATCTTTATATAAAGTTTATACTATCATATAATAACTAGTAAATATCATATAATAAGTAAACTAGTAAATATGTAACTATCAAAGATTAATGAGAATAACTACAATAATGTGATTATATGATTTTGAGTATTAATGAATTTGAATTTCTTTGTAGCTCAGATAGCTTTATCTAATCTATGTACTTTGTAGTGATTATAAAAGGCTTTCCACTTATTCTCAGATTCGATGATCGGCTTTTTTATATATAGTTCATCATTTTTGCCATAACAGCATATTCTTCCATTTTGTCTCTCCAGTTCTCAAGATTTGGGCAGATTTCAGTCTTCCACTTGATTGCAAATACTAGTCGGGCAACAGTTAACATATATCTAAATAGCTCATGCTCTAATCCAGAGGTGTAAAACTCATAGAATCACAGAGTTGGAAGGGTCCATACAGACCAACCCCCTGCCCAATGCAGGACCAGCCTAAAGCATCTCTGACAAATATTCAGCCTCTTCTTGAAAGCTGCCAGTAAAGGGGAGCTTACCACCTCCCTAGACAGCTAATTCCACTTTTGAACCACTCTGACCGTGAAAAAGTTTTTCCTAATATCCAGCCAATACCTTTCTGCATGTAATTTAAACCTGTTGCTTCGGGTCCTATCCTCTGCTGCCAACTGGAATAGCTCCTTCCCTCCTCCAAATGACTTCCTTTCAAATATTTAAAGAGAGCAATCATGTCCCCCCTCAATCTCCAAACTAAACATTCCCAAGGCCCTTAGCCTTTCCTCGTAGGGCTCAGTCTCCAGACCCCTGATCATCCTTGTCGCTCTCTTCTGCACCCTCTTGATTTTGTCCACAACCTTTTTGAAGTGAGGCCTCCAGAACTGCACACAGTACTCAAGGTGTGGCCTGACCAAGGCAGTATACAGAGGAGCTATGAGCTCCTGCGATTTCAATGCTATGACCCTTTTAATACAATCCAAAAGTGAATTTGCCTTTTTTTGCCACCACATCGCACCAACTGCTCATATTTAGTTTACAGTCCACTCTTGCCCCAAGATCTCTTTCACATACACTACTCCCCAGAAACGTATCCCCCATCTAGTATTTGTGCTTGACATTTTTGTGGCCCAGATGTAATACTGTGCATTTATCTTTGTTGAATTGCATCCTGTTTGCAACTGCCCACTTCTCCAGAGTATTCAGGTCTTGTTGAAGTTTAATGCTATCTTCTTAGGTGTTTTCTACTCCTCTCAATTTGGTATCATCAGCAAATTTAATGAGTAGCCCTTCTACCCCTTCATCCAGATCATTGATAAAAATATTGAAAAGAACCGGGCCTGAATCCGAGCCCTGCAGCACCCCACTGGACACCTCCCTCCAATCTGATGAAACGCCATTGACCACTACTCTTTGGGTGCGGTCCTCTAACCAGTTCCCTGTCCACCGAACTGTCCTATAGTCCAGTCCACAGTCTTCCAGTTTTCCCATCAGAATGTCATGGGGAACCTTATCAAAAGCTTTACTGAAATCCAGGTAAATCACATCAACAGAGTTCCCACAATCCAGTAAGCTCGTCACATGATCAAAGAAGGAAACCAGGTTGGTCTGACAAGATCTGTTGGGGACAAAACCATGCTGACTTCCCTGGATCACTAACTGATCCTTCAGATGCGTACAGATTGATCCCTTTAAAATCTGCTCTAATATCTTCCCAGCAAGCAACAGAAGTCAGACTGACCGGCCTGTAGTTTCCTGGGTCATTCTTCTTCCCTTTCTTAAAGATTGGGATAACATTTGCTCTTCTCCAATCTTGTGGCACATCCCCAGTCCTCCAGGAGGCCTTGAAGATGATGGACAGAGGCTCTGCAAGTTCATTAGAAAGTTCTTCGAGCACTCTTCGGTGCACACCATCTGGCCCAGGGGCACACCATTTGTTACATGGGCCGAATCTGACATAAATGTCATTTTGTTGGGCCAGGCTGTGTGTGCCATAAAATGTAATGCCAGGTACTGGAGATATAAACTTTATATAAAGTTCAGCAGCTGGTAAGCTCAGAGTTGTTGTATCCTCACTGCAAGGCCCCATGGGCTGCGAGGGGGCTGCAAAGGAAAACCTGTATGGGCAGACCGGAGAGCCAGTGGTGCAGCACTGGGCAGACGCTCCCACACTGCTTGACTGCTGCAGATGAGGTTGTTCCGCCATGCTGAAGCTGCAGTTGGAGTGGCTCCGTTCAGTCTCCCTTGAGCAGTCTCTTATTCTCTCCCTTGCACTAGTTGCTCACGGGCCGCAAAAGAGCCCTGGACGAGCCAGTTCCAGCCTGTTTGACACCCCTGTTCTAATCTGTTTATATTAAATGGTAAGATTCCTAAAAGCATGGGAGATTTTAAGTTCAAGATTTTCCGCATTTCAGTATGTATTTCTATCCAAAAATTGTTGGTCTTTTTGCAGGACTACCACATATGGCAAAAGGTATCATCTGTCTCTTTACATTTCCAGCACTTTATAATTTTTATCCATCTTCAAAGAACACATTCATTTTTTGCCTTTACTGCCCAGAGTTCACTAAATAGGCATAGTGAAGTCTGCTACATAAACTACACATCGCATTGTGGGAATGAGCTTTTCTAACTTCTGACTCCATGGCTTTAATCCTAACAAGATCATTTACATAGTTGTACTCACTTTCAGCAACTCTATTCCTCTGAGCTTTAAGCTAACGTGGCTCTGGGATATGTGGCTTCGTGGTCCTAATCTCAGGTAAGGCCAGTATGGTACAGTGGTTAGTGCTGGACTAGTATCAGGGAGACCCAGGTTCATATCTCCATTCTGCTGTGTTCACTGGTTAACTGTGGCTCTCTGCTATGCCTACCTCACAGGACTGTTGTAAGAATAAAGTGGGGAAAGAAGGGAAAAACTGAAAATAAAGTGAGGATAAAGTGGGAGATGTGCCACCCTGAGCTTCTTGGTGAAAAGGTGGGATAAAAATGCTAGGGCACTCTTAAGAAATGTAACTATTATCTGGAGAAAGTAAGGAAAAAAACTGTTGCACAACTTACAGTATGAATAATTTTGAAGGTACTGGGCTAGACTGATATGAATGGAAACATACTCTGTCAATGGATGTCATATGTGGCATCCATATTGAAGCATTCTGCTTTTCTTTAGTTAGAACTGGGTTTTATTCAAAAGCACAACAAATCCTACAGCATATAAAATAATGAACAAATCCAGTAAGAGATACTCCTGTGCAAGTCCATTCATTTCAGTGGGTGCAAAAATAAATCCAGGATATGATCGTGAATAGGGTTTTAACATGAAATACCCTACAATTATATCAGTGTTTTTCCCCAACTGCTGAAATAATGAGAGTAGGAGGCATGTAAGTGCAAGGCTTACTGAGCAGCAGAAGGCGGAAGACAACTGCCTTCCCACATGGTTAATCATTGCCAAAAAATAAGCCTCCACTGCAGAATGAGCATTTGTCTGCACACCTGATCACTCATGGCTTTCTGGGAAGGAGCATCAAGCTGGTATAAGTCCAGGCATGCAAGTGCGCACATGCACACAGAAATACCCCTCCAAAAAAGGATTTATACCAAATAGAAATCTAACAGATTACATAAAACTTGGCTGGGAGGGCGCGGTATAAATCTGATAAGTAAAATAAATAATAAACCATTGAAACGATAACCAAATTAAAGCAATCATTCTAGCTTTAGATATTGCAAAAGCTTTTGATAGATTGGAAATCCTCTATTTAAACATTGTATTATGTCACTTGGATTTTGGAGATAATTTTATTCAAGCCATCCAAACTCTTTCTTCAGCACCAAAAGCCCAAATTAAAATAAATGGTTTAAGATCTAAAGATTTTTTGCTTTCCCAGGGCACAAGGCAGGGTTGCCCTTTATCACCAATATTTGCAATTTCTATAGAACTGCTAGCAACAATAATTAGGCAAAATCTCCAGATCAAGGGTATAATAATCAAGGATAGGGTATATAAAATAAATCTTTTTGCTGATTATCTCGTGTTATATTTTTGGATCCAGAGAAATCATTATATGCTTTAGAAAACACCACTAATATGTTCAATAAAATTTCAGGTTTAAGTATAAATCATTCCAAAGCAGAGCTATTGAATCTGTCTTTGTGGCTAACTAATTTCATTAAAGATACATTTTCCTCTAAATGGGTTACCAAGTTTTGGCAATACCCAGGCATTATAATACCATTAGATTTGAATGACTTGTTAAAATATAATCATACTGAGTTAGAGCTGGTTTTTGGCCTGGAGATTTTGGTGATTCATATTTATTATGGAGGGCTTTTAATTTGTCTTGTGTGTTAAACATAACTTATAAAGGGCATTCCACTGGAAAAAAACTAAATTGGAAAAAATAACTGAAGTCAGGATCCCTTGATTTGAATACCTGCAAGTAACACATTTAGTAGAAAATCCAGAAATTAAACATTCTGATTAGACCTATCACTGAAGTTGAACACATTCTTAAAGAAGGCAGAGGCAGATATAAAGAACTAGTTTCAAAAATATCTACAATCTTAATTTATTTGGAGGAATCAAAACCACCAAATTATCAAAAGTCTTAGCATGTTGATTGTAAATTCGAATTTACTGAATCATAGTGGGAAAAACGTGGCAATCAGAAATAAATTTAACAAAAGCAATAAATATTTGAATGCAGTCCTTTAAACTTCTAGCTTGGTTGTATATGACCCCTGTAAAACTTCACCATATTGATTCTAAAATCCAGCCTTTGTGTTGGAAACAATGCAGTGAAATTGGTTCATTTATACACTGTTGGTGGAATCAGAAGGTTTCGGCAAAAAATATTAAAACAGATAAAACTAATTACAGGATATTTGGTCCCTCCAAGACCAGAGATAATTTTATTCAATTACTGGCTAGATCCATCAGTTCCACAATTGCATTAAAATGGAAAGATAAAAATCTCCCAAAAGTCTTATAATGGGAATCTGGGATTGTTTTATTATGGAGAAAATCTAAGATAAAATTTCACAATTGGAACCTCAAACATATCAAACAAATTTTATAGAACAATGGCTTCCTGTGTTAGAATTTATGGAAAATTTAAGTAATACCTTAAAAAGATTTTTTCTGGATAATCAGTATTATAGTTTTCCTGCTCTTTTTTAGAAACAGGTCTATATTATGTAGGGCAGGTTTTGATATCTTACTTCCTTAAACTAGAAAACTAAACATAACTTGTTTTTTTAAATGTTTATTTTTTTATTTTTTGCATTTATATCCCGCCCATCCGTAAATGAGCTCAGAGTGGGTTACAACATTTTAACAAATACAGTAAAATTTAAAACACATTAAAACATATAAAATTAGTAGTCATGCTTGCCGTAGTCATGCTTGCCCATTGATGTAACTGAGTATGGCCGGTTATCAGTAGGTGGGAGATGGCAACCTCGGGGGGGCCAGATGTGGACACCTGCTGCCTCAGCCAAAGGCCTGGTGGAACAGCTCTGTCTTGCAGGCCCTGTAGAATTGCATAAGATCCCGCAGGGCCCTGATCTCAATAGGGAGCGTGTTCCACCAGGTGGGGGCCAGGGCAGAAAAAGCCCTGGCCCTGGTCGACGCTAGGCAGATGTCCTTTGGGCCAGGGATCACCAGGAGATGTTGACTCTCAGAGCGTAACACTCTCCAAGGCATTACATGGGAAGAAGCGGTCCCTTAGGTATGTTGGTCCCAGGCCATATAAGGCTTTGAAGGTAATTACCAACACCTTGAAGCAGATCCGGTACTCAACTGGCAACCAATGCAGCTGACAGAGCATATGCTGAACGTGGGCCCGCACAGGTGTCGACGTCAGCAGGCACGCCGCCTCATTTTGTACCACCTGTAATTTCCAGATCTGCTTCGAGGGTAAGCCTGCATAGAGCGAGCTGCAGTAATTAAGCCTGGAAGTGACCATTGCATGGGTCACCGTGGCTAAGTCCTGGGGGGAGAGATAGGGCTTCAGTAGCCTGATCAGCCTGAGATGGAAGAATGCAGATCTGGCGACTGCAGCAACCTGGGCCTCCATAGATAAGGAGGTTTCCAGTGTGGGAAGGCTGGTGCCCACCTCCAAACCCCCATGACCCAGGTACAGGACCTCCATCTTCGATGGATTTAACTTCAGTCGACTCTGCCGCAACCATCCAGCCACAGCATCCAAAGCGTCGGCAAAATTTCCAGGAATGGAGGATGGATGACCGTCTATTAACAGATAAAGCTGAGTGTCATCAGCATACTGATGGCAACCCAGCCCATAACTCCAGACTAACTGGGCGAGGGGGAGCATATAGTTGTTGTGTTTGTGTATTATTCCTCTTTAGATCTGTATAGTGATTTAACTTTAAATTTGCAGCTTGAACTCTTTGTAGCCTGTTGTATTTAACAATTGAATTCTCTGTTTTGTTTGTAAGCATGTTCTTATTGCTTTTGTTTATATTTGAAAAAAAGTTTAAAAAAAATTTTTTTTTAATCAGATGACAAAGAAAGATTTCCAGACTGTCAGGTTCACAAACCTAGATCTTCAGAGATCTATTTTGGTTGTGTAATTTCAAGACTATCTTCCTTTCCAGGAAGGTAGTTTAGAATTTAATCTACCTTGCTTTGTTGTTGTTCAGTCACTCAGTCGAGTCCGACTTTTCGAGACCCCATGGATCATATCACGCCAGGCCCTCCTGTCTTTTCCCATCCTCCAGAGTTTGCTTAATTTCATTGCATCGATAACACTGTCTTACCACCTCATCCTTTGCTCTCCCCTTCTTCTTTTACCTTCAGTCTTTCCCAGCATCAGGGTCTTCTCCAGTGAATGCTCCCTTCTCATTTGGTGGCCAAAGTATTTGAGCTTCAGCTTCAGTATCTGGCCTTCCAGGGAACAGTCAGAGTTGATTTCTTTTAGGATTGACTGATTTGATCTCCTTGCAGTCCAAGGGAGTCTCAAGAGTCTTCTCCAGC
Source organism: Gekko gecko (assembly GCA_029375565.1). Taxonomy (NCBI): domain Eukaryota; kingdom Metazoa; phylum Chordata; class Lepidosauria; order Squamata; family Gekkonidae; genus Gekko; species Gekko gecko. The sequence goes on along the minus strand of JAPDNY010000012.1, from coordinate 48,204,888 downwards.
ACCATAATTCGAAAGCATCTATTCTTCGCTGCTCGGCCTTCCTTATGGTCCAACTCTCACAGTCATACATTACTACTGGGAATACCATTCCTTTGACCATACAGGCTTTGTTGGCAAGGTGGTGTCTCTACTTTTTATCATATTATCTAGGTTTGCCATAGCTTTCCTCCCAAGGAGCAGGCGTCTTTTAATTTCGTGGCTGTAGTTACCGTCTGCAATGATCTTAGATCCCAGGAATGCGAAGTCTGTCACTGCTTCCATGACTTCCCCTTCTATTTGCCAAGGAGTGATGGGGCCAGATGCAATTACCTTAGTTTTTTTTTGATGTTGAGTTTCAAGCCAACTTTTGCGTTCACCTCTTTCATGCTTAGCAAGAGACACTTGAGATCCTCTTCACTTTCTGCCATTAGAGTGGTATCGTCCGCATATCTGAGGTTTGTTGTTGTTGTTGTTCAGTCGCACAGTTGAGTCCGACTCTTCGCGACCCCATGGACCAGATTACGCCAGGCCCTCCTGTCTTCCGCTGTCCGCTGAAGTTTGCTCAATTTCATGTTCGTTGCATCGATGACACTGTCTAACCATCTCATCCTTTGCCGTCCCCTTCTTCTTTGACCTTCAATCTTTCCCAGATATCTGAGGTAGTTGATGTTTTTCCTGGCAATCCACTGTATATTCATAAGGGATGTGATCTAGGTCAAACTAGAATGACCTTGTGGTTTTCCCAACTTCCTTCAGTTTAAGCCTGAATTCTGCAATGAGTAGGTCATGATCTGAGCCACATTCAGCTCCAGGTCTTGTTTTTACTGACTGTATAGAGCTTCTCCATCTTTGATTGTAAATGACATAATCAATCTGATTTCGGTGTTGCCCATCTGGTGATGTCCATATGTTGAGTCATCTCCTAGGTTGTTGGAAGAGGGTGCTCACTAGGACCAGCATGTTCTCTTGACAACACTCTGTTAGCCTTTGCCTGGCTTCATTTTGTTCTCCAAGGCCAAACTTGTCCATTATTCCGGTTACCTTTTGACTTCCTACTTTAGCATTCCAGTCCCCTATGATGAGGAGGACATCTTTTGGGAGGGTTAGTTCTGGGAAGTGTTGTAACTCTTCATAGAACCGGTCCATTTCAGCCTCCTCTGCATCAGTGGTTGGGGCATAGACTTGGATTACTGTGATGTTGAATGGTTTGCCTTGGATTCAGACTGAGATCATTCTGTCGTTTTTGAGATTTTATCCCATTACTGCCTTTTTCACTCTCTTGTTGACTATAAAGGCCACACCATTTTTTGTACGGGATTTTTGGCCACAGTATTAGATATAATGGTCTTCTGAGTTAAATTCGCCCATTCCTGACCACTTTAGTTCACTGATTCCCAAGATGTCAATGTTCAGTCTTGCTGTCTCATTTTTCACCACATCCAATTTACCTTGATTCATAGATCTTACATTCCAGGTTCCTATGCAGTATTGTTCTTTGCAGCATCGGACTTTCCTTTCACCATCAGACACATCCACAGCTGAGCATCCTTTCGGCTTTGGCCCAGCCACTTCATTCTTTCTGGGGTTACTTGTACTTGCCCTCTGCTCTTCCCCGGTAGCATATTGGACACCTTCTGACCTGAGGGGCTTATCTTCCAGCATCATATCTTTTAGCTTTTTGTTACTGTCCATGGGGTTTTCTTGGCAAGGATACTGGAGTGGGTTGCCATTTCCTTCTCCAGTAGATCATGTTTTGTCTGGGTTCTCTACTCTGGCCTGTCCATCCTGTGTGGCCCTCCATGGCATAGCCTGCAGCCTCATCAAACCACACAAGTCCCCTCACCACGTCAAGGCAGCAGTCCATGAGAGAGAATCTACCTTGCTAGAATAGAATTTAAGCTAGTAGTGCCACTATTTATCTTATTAGAACTACCAGCAAAGACCACTGAGCTATGTAAGAAAGTCCAAACTTCCCAGCTATAAAGCCACATAGAGAATAGCAACCATTACATCACCCATCATTGCAAAACTCTCTCAAATCTAAACGAAAACCCAACTTAGCTCAGCAACTATTACTCAAAGCAGGAATTGAGGCAAACTTAAATGATGAGCCCATATTATTCAACTCCAGTACTCAGTGATGAAAGGTAGTGAACAAAATAGCACTTGACTTACCAGTTGTCTCAGAAGTTCAAGGGAAAGTAGGACTTTACCTAGAATGCACAACGAAGACTGCAATAGGGGTGTGCATGAAAAAAATCAGCATTTTAAAATTCCCCCCTTCACTCTTCAGGGGTTTGCCACCACTGTAGTGTTACTCGGGGAGGGAAGAGGAGGCATTTAAAATGCCCCCCTTCACTCCTGGAGTTGTGTCACTGCAGCAACTCTGGGAGGGAAGGAGGGACCTCAGCCTCCATCCTCGCCACTAACTGATGGCCCTGGCAGCAGGAGGCCAGGCCACAGTGGAGTACCGGGCTGCGTTGCTGGCAAAAGGCTGGTGAAAGAGCAATGCAGTTCACCTGATGTAGCAGGTCTTGGGCAGCAGTAGCAGGTTCCAGCTCATGCCACCCAGCTGGCACAGGTGAGCAGACTCTACAAAATCCTCACACCACCATAGGAAGGAGGCCTCGTGGGCACCAGTGCCCGCTTTATAGAGCTGGCTGAGCAGGAGGGTGGGGTCACCCCGGGAGAGGAAGCAGCCCTACACTGAGCTAAGATGCTCTGCACTGAGGGTAAAAAACTGATCACCAGCACATGCTGATGGATATTTATTTATTTATTTATTTTATTAGGCTTATATCCTGCCCTCCCCACATTGTAGGCTCAGGGCAAGTTCCAACATATAGGTCTGCAATTTATGCAGGTTTACATTTAAAATCTGTGAAATCAATAAAATCATCACATACTAAAACAACAACGCCTCAACAAAAAAACATTGTAGTCTCAGTCCTACTTCACGGATCTGCAGTCACTGGAGGGAAGGCCAACCAAGTGGATGCCTGCTGCCTCAACTAGAGGCCCCGCAGAAGAGCTCCGTCTTGCAGGCCCGCCAGAACTGTAACAGGCCTCACAGGGCCCTGATCTCATAAGGTATCTCATTCCACCAGGCAGGAGCCGGGGACAAAAAGGCCTTAGCTCTAGTTGAGGCAAGTCAGACATCCCTAGGGCCAGGGACAGTCAGGAGATGTTGGTTCCTAGAATGCAGTGTTCTATGGGGCTCATATGGGGAGAGCTGGTCTCGAAGTTATGCAGGCCCCTGGCCCTATAGGGCTTTAAAGGTATGCACCAACATCTTGAAACAGATCCGGTATTCAATAGGCAGTCAGTGCACCTTAGCGAGAACACTGAACATTACCATTACCCCAATTGTAGCATTAATCCAGGTAGCCATTGCAAATGCAGACACTTCCAGTACCCATATTCTCATTTTCTGGGCACCTGGATATTCAACTGGACTTGAGACTCAGTCTTGGGCCACTTTCTAAGAAGCCTGACTACTTTCCTCACAGAGAACCCACAACTTCTTCTCCAGATCAGTTACCTTTGATTTAGTTTGCTCAACACTGATCCCCTCAGTGTTCAAGATATTGGGGATCTTCCCACTGTTCTTCACAGGATGCAGTGCCTTTTGCTACTACAGAGCTTAATTACTTTGATTTTAATAATCTGCAAATATCAGAGTTCATCATGAGAGAGTATTCCTCTAAAAACGTTTTAGTTGGCGACAATGAAATATAATGAGGCCAGTCTTGCCTTCACCAGGGATGTGTGAAGCAAAGAAATTTCTGAGTGGAGTCAGGAAGTACTTTATAAAACATATTTCTACTTGCAATTGTTCTGCTTCAGACACCCTCTTCTGCACTTGTTAAGGCCACTCTATTCATTTCTAACAGATTCAAGCTAATTCTTATGCATTTGCTTAATATTCTTCATAACCTTCTCTGCTAATGTGATCCTACATTTAAAGTTAAAAGTATTGAATCCTTTCCAGAAGTTTAATAGTTTAATTTTGTCTAGACATTGCTTTGATTCTTCAGATGAGTTTAGCCTAAAGGTGCCACGTCTATAAGATTGTCCACATGTCAAGATAACTGAAGAGATCCTTAGGGAGGATCATATGGTGTCATCAGATAAATTACCTTCCATCTAGTGCCTTTATTGCTGGAGAATCTAGCCACCTTCCCATTACAACAATGCATTCTCTCACTCTCCAACCCAGCCTGTAGTAAAATGACTTTATTCTCAAATATTCCCTCCATTGTTCCTGAAATAGCTTTATGTGCTTTGGTTGTGGGTGGCTTGCTTTTCTCTCTTTCATGCTATTCTTAGTTCAGTCATGACATGGGGTGGGGCTCACATTGCTAGCCAACTTGATGCTTGTTTGTCATGATTTCACATTCTGTGAGAAACCCAGCAGCCTTGTATTCATTTCCTAGTCTACATGGATATTTTTGCATGTACCAGAATGACTGCTGACACACATAAGTGCTCAGTTGAGAATTAAAACCACTTAGCAACATATTTAGTTGAACCTCTGTGAAGTCTCACAGCAAAATGTTAGATACCTCATGCCCTCATGTTTGATCATCTTTCAGAGGAAGATAAGACCTGAGCACTTAGTCATAGGTGACTTGGCAAATTGATCAAACATTGATACTGACCATATCAAGTTTGCTGTTAGTCAGCATTCCTGCCATAAACCTGCACTGTTGTTGCAGCTTCCTGTTCAGCACTCCCACCTAAATCTCCATTGCTTGCAACTTGCTGCATTGATTGAATTAATGTTCACAGCTGACAATAAATGATTGGCATTTTCTACTTTGAGGGCTATAAACCATAGGAACCAGTGTCCCTCCTAATTATGTGCGTTACAGACAGACCTTAAGAATGATAAATGGGAAGGTGTTACACTATGCTGGTACAGCAGTCAAACTCAAAACACACACAGCTGTGAGGTGATTACAAAGGCAGTGCAGGTGGATGCACAAACATTTGTAGGGACTAGTGTGAGGCATTTCCAGTAACGTCTATGAAAAAAACATATCCACCAGACTGAAAAAAGTGCCTCTGTTTGGTGTTCCTTAACAGCTCTTCTTTCTAAACATTTCAGAGCTCTTCAACTGCCATTCATTTTTAGTTTTTTAATTTACATGTAGAGAATGCCTTAAAGTTTTTAAAACCTCTTGAGTTCACCTTTGTGTCTTCTGCTGAGTCCCACATGAGACTGCCTTTTGTCCTCCCTTTTGTCAGAGCTAGAGACCTTTTCCCTCTCATTCGGTCACGTGACAGTGGAGAGAGCACTATTCCCTCAGTTCTCTTTCTGCCACCGTGGAGAGAGAATATACCACTAGCTTCTTCTGAAGAAAAATCACTTCAACATTTGTTAATGTGATTTATTGTGAAAAAAATCTCAATTTTGGTGATTGTCTTCAAAAAGTGCCAAGCCTGTGGCATGAAAATAACATTCAGAGTGTTTGATGAAATTTGGGGGAAGGGCATAACACCAGCATCTGCCAGGCTTGCCACCTTTTCACACCAAAAGTGTGCCAGTACTTGGCTCAACGCCTAAAAGCTGCACTATAGGAGAAGTTGTTGGGTGTCCCCCCAAAATCTTCGGAGTCTTCTCAAAAGAGTCCTCGCCCTCCCTCTGTAGTTTCCATTCCAGCTACTAAGTCAAAGCCTGCTTCTGAAAGTGCCATAACCACTCAGAGAGCAGCATCAGAGCCCCCAGCAAAGAAAGCCAAAAAGAAATCTAAACATTTAGAATCATGAAAATCTTATCCTGACCATTCACCCACCACAGTGGCGAAGTTGCCAGTTGGCTCCCTAGCTGAACACCATTCACCTTCCTCCCCTTGATGCCAGCACCCATCACCGATCTGACCCTGACATTCTCCATCACCTCAAGGTCAATGTCACTTGTCTCTGAGTGAAGCATCAACATACCCAACTCGATACTGATCACATGGTAGCCCTTGATGCCGAACACTGTTGCCGACTCCAACACGTAGATTAAGCTCACCTCGAAGTCAAAGATCTCTCTCACTACAACTACATTCGCCACTTCATTGATGTCATAGCATCTCTCCAGAAGGGGAAGGAATCCCCAGTCAAAAAATGTGGATGCCAACCCCCTCTTTGGGTCCAACTAACTAGTATTCTTCCCAGAACCTCAATCTGTAGCAGAGCAAGCACTTCACACATTGGATGTGAGGAGAGCATTACTATTTTATTTAGATCGTACATCTCCATTCAGAAAAGACAAAAGCCTGTTTGTCTGCTTTAAAAGTACCCATAAAGGGAAGTCTGTGCCATCTCAGATGCTTTCTAGATGGGTCACGACAGTAGTGAGACTAGCGTGTGCCAGGGCAAAGGTGGAATGCCCCTCCCTCTAAAAGCTCACTCAATGAGGGCCCAGGAATCATCTGCAGCATTCTGATTCAGCGTCAATTTGCGTGAGATCCGCAAATCAGTGACTTATTCCTCACCATCCACATTTGTGAAGCATTACTCGATTGATGTGGATTCCAGCAGGGAAGCCACTGTGGGAAAAGCAGTGCTGTAATTGTTGTTCTGGTAAACAGGCCACACCCACCTTGGTAAGTGAGCTTGCCGTTCTCCCATGTGGGACTGCACAGAAGACACAAAGATGAAAACATGGTTGTATTTACCTGTAACTGATGTTCATCAAGTGTCTTCTGTGCAGGCACACATCCCTTCCTCCTTTCCCCACTGTGAGCCGGCACCACTGTGCTCTGTTCCATGCTCCCCAGCGAGAACTGAGAGAAGAGTGATGCCTCCTCCACCATCACATGACCATATGGGTGGGAAAAGGTTTCTAGCTCTGACAAAAGGGAGGGGGAGCGCTTGTTAAAGGGGCTTTCTAGAAGCTTGTGGAGATTTTTCCTTCCACAACAGGCCTGCATCAAGGCAGTCCCATGTGTGCCTGCACAGAAGATACTCAATGAACATCAGTGACAGGTAAGTGCAACCCATGTTTTCCTTGTAAAATGCCCACTATGTGATGTGATTTAGAGGGCTCGAGACTTGAAACGACTACTGATGAAGGTTAAAGTAGAAAGTGCCAAAGCAGGACTATAGCTGAACATCAAGAAGACAACAGTAATGACTACTGGGGAATTACACAACTTTAAGGTTGATGGTGAAGAAACGGAAATTGTACAAGATTTTCTATTCCTTGGCTCCATCATTAACCAAAAGGGAGACTGCACTCAGGAAGTCAGAAGGAGATTGAAACTCGGGAGGGTAGCCATGAAGGAACTAGATGTGTTGCTGGCGACCAGGATCAAGTTAATTCATGCCATAGTATTCCCCCTTACTATGTATGGGTATGAAAGTTGAACAATGGAGAAAGCTGACAGGAAGAATGTAGATTCCTTTGAAATGTGGTGTTGGAGGAGAGTTTTATGGATCCCATGGACTGCCAGAAAGACAAATAAGTGGGTTCTAAACCAAATCAGGCCTGAACTTTCCCTAGAAGCTAAAATGGCTAAACTGAAGCTATTGTGCTTTGGTCACATTATGTGAAAGCAAGAGTCACTGGAAAAGACAATAACTCTAGGAAAAGTTGAAGGCAGCAAGAAAAAAAGGAAGTCCCAACATGAGATGGATTGACTCAAAAAAAGAAGCCACAGCCCTCAGTTTGCAGGACCTGAGAATGGCTGCTAACAATAGGATGTTTTGGAGAACATTAATTCATAGGTTCGCCATAAATTGGAAGTGACTTGACAGGACTTCACACACACACACAAAGTAGCTGTAATACCTTGTTTAACCAGTGGACAAGGACCTTTCTGTTGACATGTCAAGAAGTGGTTTTGATTTTAAACACTCTACAATGTTCAGATTTTCCTAGAGCAAAAATGATGAGACATAAAGGCCTTGGGTGGTAAGGGAGCAAGCTCTCTTGAATTTTCTCGTGAGGTAACTGAAACGCCTATGGTACATGATACAGAACGTTATCCTGTTTTTACAAGAAAAATAGCTCCTTTCTTCTGGTCATTTAAGTTCAAATGCCTTCATTAAAAAAATCAGAATGCAAAGGTCCTTAATTCCACCACCTTTTTCACTTGTTGGTTGGGAACAAGGAAGTCTGTTCTTTTCCCCCTTCTTTATAAGGTAAAACAATTCCCACATAGCTCTCAAGCTGAGTTGTGAGTGGAAAAGAGGCTTTTTCTCACAAAGTGTAATACAGTAATAATGCAAGCCTATGAAGTACTACTCCAGTCTAAGCCCTTTAAAACTAGCAGGCTTAAACTGAAGTATCCCTGCACAGGATTGCAGTGATATATAATGTGGCACCAAATGATTATGATGTACAGATATTTACAATGGAGTCCTTTAATAAAGAAAAGAGACCAGAATGAATTCTCAGCAGAACAGTATATGAGGGAAATGCAGTTTGAGTATTTTAAAGAATGTACAAGGTGGCTTGTATAAAAATACAAAATTAGTGCAAAATCCATCAGTATATGGTGGACTGAATACTCGAGGCTCCAAAAGCAGGCTCTTATTTGGGCTGTTTGCAGTGCTTTACTGGGTGGGCCTGTGAGAAACTTAATTGCCCTGTGCAGACTTTTGGTTGAGCTTTACTGAAGTATTCTAGGCTCTCTAGCTCTTTCCATAACATGCCTTTTCCACTGTTTAGTTTGCTGCTTCGGATGGCTTTGGTCAGCGCTCTTATGGTGAAAGGGCACCTTGCTAATAAAACAAGTAAACCTAAGAAGTTCATTTATTGTTCATCTAATGTGTGTGTATTTTCCCCCTCTTAGAATATTGACATCACAAACTTTAGCAGCAGTTGGAACGATGGATTGGCTTTCTGTGCTGTTCTTCATACTTACCTCCCTGCTCACATTCCCTATCAAGAGCTGAACAGTCAAGATAAGGTACAGTATTATATGTTTATATGGTTGAAATATTGCTAGAAGCTATAACTCCCTAGCCAGTCTTTAATGTGGCTGAAATATTGCTAGATGCTATAACTCCCTAGCCAGTCTTTCATATACTGAATTACCTTTTTGCCACATAATGTTGTTACCTTTTGTAGGAACACTCTTGTTGTACTTTTTCCCTGCTTTGCTAAAGATCTTTCTCAGTCTGAGACCCCGGTGACCAATATCTGTTATCTGAGATCTTTCTACATGCAAAGCAACCACAAGACAATAGATTAGTGATTTGTGAGCAGTAGTGAAGTTTGGACTTAAAATTTCATGCAACTCTTGCTCACTCTCTGTTTCTAAAATATTACATATGTTTTAAAAATAAGTATTCTAAAGAGCCTGTCATCTGTTGCATATATGAATCAAATCCTAGCAACCAGAGATGGAAACTTAACAGTAGGCGTTTTCTCCCCATTTTTGACCATAAATAAGCACTGTATGGTGGAGGCAGGTTGAAAAACATTGTTGAAGGCTGGTAACTTTGATTGACTTGCAAGGCGCATATATATGTTTAGATCTGTAGTGTTTTATACAGTCCAATTCCTGTGTATCGCTGTGCTCTGGTATGACCAAGAGAAGGAAAATAGTTGAGCTTTATCATTGTAGATTGTGTATTTTCCCCTGTTAATATGTTGGAGAAAGGGACTCTGGCCTACTCCAGATACGGTAGTTTTACAGTTGCAGAAGTTTGAATAGCATTAATCTGTAGTATAAGTTTACTTGTATGTACTGAACATATGAAGCTACCTTATACCAACAGGCAACAGCACATCAGGGTCCCAGAGCAAGAGAGGTCTTTCTCAGTATTTGTAATTTGAGGTCACTCTGCATGCAAAGCAGATGCTCTGTCAAAGGGCCATGGCAGTATAACTATGTATCTTCTTTAGCGTATGAAGTCAATAGCACACTGCCCCAAGAGACCACAGGTTGACTCAGTCTCTTGCTTCTCATGCACAGTTGTCTAATATGTCTTGTGCTCAATTCCAGTGTGTGTGTGTGTTCTTGTTTTCTCTTCTTCCTTTGTCTCATGATAGGGATGACTGACTTCTGTTCTGTGCTGTCTCCTTTCTCTACTGGCTCCCTGGGCTACATATTTCCCATGCCTTCTTGATTCCTTTGGCTTCAGTGACTCCCTCAAGCAATATGTTTTATGTTTTTAACGTAATTCTTGCAGGAATTGCTTAGGGGTAGTTTTGGAATGTGTAAAAAAGGTTTCTTCATCTTCACTACGTGGGTGTTAAAAGCATTCCTTCTAAAGAAAAAAAACACCTTATATTTTAAAAGCATTAAACAATGAGTGGTTGTGTGTCCCCTAGGATGGTAAGGGGAGGTGAATTAGCTTGCTGTTTTAAAATGTGATATACTTTTTGGACAAGCCATTGAGGTAATGTTTCTGAAAGTTAAATTGTGCAAACTTGTAATGATAACTTACTATACTTTCAGAGGAGAAATTTCACTCTGGCTTTCCAGGCAGCAGAAAGTGTTGGCATCAAATCCACTTTGGTAAGTCATTGGTGCACACAGAAATTCTAAGACAGAACCATGGAAAATGCTTTCAAGGTGAAAACTGGAAGGTTTCTTTTATGCCGTGTGCAGGTATCCTTCGCTGCTTCTCAGTTTCCCATTTCAGGGCAGGTGCTATTAATGCACAAAACAAAGCAGACTAGAAATATACTGAAAGACTACCACAACCTCCACCGTGCTGTACTTATCACAGCAGTCAAATGCACATTCTGCTTTTGAGAGAAATTACACTTCAGATACTTTGGTGTTCAGAGGAGGCAAACCTCTAAAAACTTTAAGTCTCCTCCATCATTGTTGGAGTCTTTGCCAGCTTGTGCACGCACAGCAGGAAGGCAAGTGTGGGCTTCCTTTAAAAGTCAAAACTTGTGCTGTCCCAAATGATGATATATGGTATATGAAGGCGGAGCTGGCTTTGACCCAAGAGGACCATGTATAATGGTAGGTCAGTGTGTCCAGTTTGCTGATAATCAAATCTGAAGGACAGAGGCTTACCTAGCCAGTTCTTGCGGGCTCACCAGCAAACAAGTACAGCCAGTCTTCAAGTGCTGTAGAACTTGGGTGCAATGGAGTGAGTTGCAGTCCTAAGCTGCTTTCAGTTCTTAGCAAGTCTCATTACCCTCTTTTCTTAACAGGAACTATCTGGTTTAGACTCTTTACCTTTTCATTCTCCCATCAATTAGTGCTTTTTGCCAAGGAGCTAAATAAAAGCCAGTGATAAGGCCAATTTGATTGGCCATGGCTGAGTGAGAGACCATCTGCTTGACATAGATCCCCAGCATCTCCAGTTAAAAAGTATAAAAGATCAATTAGTAGGTGATGTGAAAGACCTCTACCTAATAGCCTAGAGAGCCACAGCCATCCACTCTGAGTAGACAGTGCTGACCCTGATGGACCAGTCTGACTCATTGTGAGGCAAATTCATGTGTTCAGTCTATGGGTATAAGAAACGGGTATAAGAAACCATAATTCCCAAACAAATGTCTCCTTCTAGGGTGTGCCCAGCTGAAAAGTAAGGGTAGGGCTTGCAAACTTCTGTTTAGCAGCAGTCTTCTATTGGTTACTTGAAGTATTGTGGTTTAGATGAACAGCATTGTTTTCCTAGAAGTTTTGCAAGGTGTGGATATCTTTTTATATTTCGGTCTCTTCTCCCCCCCCCCCCTTTTTTTTTTTTTGTTAGGACATTAACGAGATGGTACGAACAGAGCGTCCAGACTGGCAAAATGTCATGCTTTATGTTACAGCAATTTACAAATACTTTGAAACCTGAGAACCTGATAACAAAGAAGAATATTAGGCAAAGCTGAAATCCAACTTGATACAGTAATCTCGACCGACACAGTCCACACCCCTCGGCCTCCAATGAAACTCCTGCTGACTATTTTGAGTGGTTTTGTGAACAAGGTTTTGTTACAGTGCTTGTCAAAAGCCAAAATAGCTAAACTAGCTGGATTAAGTTATTAGCCCAGAAAGCTTGAACTTTAAGAAAAGCCTTGTATAGACCTGAAGCTCTCATACTTTTTTAAGGAAGAGGAGTGAACTGAATGGATGCCACAGAATACACAAGATTTAAGTGGACAGCTGAAAGTAAGAGATCTGTATAATAGAATTACTAAGACCTTTCTTCAGAAAACACCCCCAGAGGTCGGGTGAATCATCTGCTCATGGCACCCCCAAGTATGGGAACAAGTTACTTATAATCTAGTTATTGCCTTATATCTCCGCCTCTGCCAAGTGCACAACTTTTATAGGAAAAAAGAGGTTTGGTGTATGTTTCTCCCCTTATGCCAAGCACATCTGTCTGAAGAATGGTGTCAATTCTGAGATGAGATTGGCTTGGTGAAAAAGCTATTCAGTTTAAGGATATGTGTTTAAGCCTACCTCTGCTCACCAATAACGGCTTCCAACTTTATTACTGGATTAATTCCAGCATTAGCACACATAGTTCCCAACTTTCAGGACATTACTGTATTTTTGTTCTTCTAGAGGAATTTTCTTTGTGTGGATTTTACATTTTTCTCCCTGCCCCCAGATTGACAAAGTGGAACCTTTTCTTTGCAGAAATTCTGATGATGCAGCACTAAAAGTTTAGAATTAAATCATTTTGGTCATTAGATAGGGGGTATGCTCCTTTAAAAAAAGAAGCCTTGTTTCTCGCCACTGTGGCCATCTAGCTTTGCCGTGGGTTCTGATCTGTGCATCCACCAAGAGCTGCTGCTGCGTATCCTGAATCTATTTAAAAGGGGGTTCCAAGACTGTTCCTCACAGGCCTTGTTGAAATGAATAGCGCTTGCCCAGCAGTATTACTTGGTAGGTTGTGTGTCTTAGATTAAACTTATTTTTATATAATATTAACAGTGCCATCCTAAACAGAGTTCCACCTTTGTAAGCCCATTGACTTCAGTGGGCTTAGAAGGGTAGAGCTGCACTTAGAATGGCACTGTAAAGCTGGTAAGGGAAGAAAATGTATCTTGAGTCTTGTATTGTGTTGTTGAATCCACCTAGCAAAACTTTTTGGGTGAAAACTATTCATGCAAGTGCCTTACTTGCCTTGAGCTGAGAGAAGCCGCAGCTCCAGGGCACTGCACAGAAGACCTACCAATTCCTAAGGCATCTAGCAACAGTAGCAGGACTTGGATAAAGGACTGCTGTGATTCTGTCCTTCAGACATTATGAAGCCTCTGCTCCTGCCATGGAAGAGTTCAGCCACTGTGGAGATCTTGGACCTGTCTCTGCTAGGTTGTTTGTTTGCTAATGAACTCTGTTAGCCTTTGTTTATAAATGTACTTAGCTATTTTCTAGTCAACAGGCCAACTAGGCATACTAATTTTGCAATTACTTCTGTATACCTGGAACTCTTAAAGGACACTTCGAATGTCATAGGTGTGTGAATTCAAGAATGTAAACCAGATCCCAGGCTGGTTATCAAAGGACCCCCAGCACAGAGTACGGATGCCAGGACAGTATCTTGAGGCAGGCCAGAACAAGCTCTGAAGAGTGTAGCCAGAATCAGTTTCATTGTGCCTCCAGGAAATGCTCCATTTTGAACATGGTTTACAGTACAGGGACTAAAGCAAAACTTGTTCATGGCTGTAAAATGCCTTTCTGGGGCAACTCTTTCCTAATGACGTTCATCTTCTTTTCAAATCTTCAGCTGACATTAAGGACTCCTGCAAGTACCTAAAGTACTTTAGCCTGTGAATAAACAGGGATGATGTTTCCCAGTGAAGGGAGTAATACTACAAAAGCCTTTTTTTTTTTGTCCCATCAAAAATTGTGAATGGAACTTGTCCTTTTACATTTTTCCTTTTTGTTCAGTCCTAAAACTAGACACTAAAATATCTTCACCATTTTGTTACTGCATCTGCTGCTCTGGTACGAAGGAGGGTGCTCCACTCTGTTGCCAGTGAACTGACAGTATCTTGCTCCGCAGTGATGCCTCTTTTATTTATTGCATTGTAACTGAAGAAACATAAGAGACCTCTTTCATCTACATCCAATTACTGAGCTTGAGCCCATTGGCAACGAGACACATTTAAGCAGAATCCTATTTATAAACTTGCTGATTCAGCTTAAAGTGCACAAGTTAAAGCATATGGACATGGATGAAAGGGGGACCTTAGTTATGAAGGAAGTGAGGGGCAAACAGGTGATCATGTTGGTTGTATGGAGCAAAACTAACTGTAGGTTGCTTTTTTGCATTGATTATCTGAAACTTTTTGTGGTGTGAAGTCTGACCTGTAAAGAGATCATGTCAGAGAAATTATTTCACCAAGAGAAGAGGGATGGAATATGGGGGGTTTTTTAGTTGTGCTCAACAGCAGAAGATGGGCTCAAGGAGAAAATCTTTGCTCTTGGTTTGATTATCTACAAAACTTTATCTCGAAAAGGCATTATTCAACTCATCACCTTTAAAAAGACCTATTAAATTACACTTTATTGTAAAATGCATTCTTGCTGTTTTCAGTTTTTGTTCTATTAAATATTTTTAAATATAGGGTAAAAAGGACAATGTGCTGTTGTTGTTATTTTGCATTTCTTTAGATGTCTTCAAAGTGCCTGTACATTTAACACCTTGGAGTCACAAGCTGAAAAGGATAATGGATAAGGATCATACTTCAGGTGGCTTGCTCACTGTTTTGAACCCTCACGGTCCTTGTAAATGAATGATGGGTGGCTTTTTCCCTGTAATTAGAGTAATTTGAAGCACGTGGAGATCTTGTCTTCTCATTGTCTCTGTTCTCAGTTGTAACCCAAGCAGATCCCTGTAAGCTAGTACAGACTTTCTTAAGTAAACCTCAAGCAGTCTGTTTTCTTTTAGAACCTTTAAACCTGTTTATACATGGATCAAACTTGTAAATGGAAGGAGGCGAAGGATATTTAAATAACACTTTTATTTAGAATAAAAGGGACAGTATAAAAAAGTGGGGAGAGAGAGACAATTCAAAACAAAGTAGTTGGTCCAGCAGAATATCAGATACACCCGCAGGAAGCTAGTATACAATCTAGGCTTGTGTAAAGATACCTGGGGAGGGGGAACATTGGTTCCTGAATGGGCAATAAAAGAAAGGATGTAAAATATACATCATCCGATGAAAAGGGTGGGGGGGTCCAAGGTCTAGGATTCCTTGATGATAGTGGCAGGGGAGATGGTGCTTGGGCAAGGCAGAGTCCTTGTCTGGTTCCATGTCAATGTTTTGAGTCCCAAGGGTGGCTGAATCCAAACTGCTCGACAAAAGAGCCCTTTTTATACTTTTTGTCTGTTGGGGTTTGAATTCAGGTGGGGAAAACCCAGGTTTTGGTAGAGCTACAAGGGGTTGCTGAAAGACAGGATATGACTGAATTGTTAGTGCCCTAGTTAATGCTCTGCTTCTCTCAGTAAAGCAGGATACCTGCTTTCATTCTGGGTGCAATTGCTTAATTTACTACTCTAGGGGGGGAGTGCAACATTCACTGGAGGGGAAGTTAAAGTAATTACCAGGCATCCAAGAGATCCTTAACGATAGGTGCCTGGGGAGGGGGGGCTGTCCTGGCCTTAGTTGGCATTTGATTTCCCCTGTATGTATGGCTAGTTTTAAAGTTCTCTTTAATGGCAGAAAACAGGCTTTCCAGAGTGCGGGAGGGACCATAGTGACCATTTTCCCTTTTCTAACATGGCAAAGGTATAAGACTCTAAAGGTGTGGGCCTTCTGGGTGGTATATATACTAGGGGATGCCTTCTGGGGAACACAATGGAATGGTGTTCTGGTTTCTAGGTTAGAGTTTATTTGGCTTAGCTGAGTTTATTTCTCCACTGAGCCCAGTCAACCTTCAAACTTGGGGGGGGGGGGGCTCCACCTACTAGAAGAAAATCCAGATGCTTGTTGAAGTCCTGCCTCAGAAGTGGGTCAGGGGAGTCACCTGTCTTCACAGGAGCCCAGCAAGCACTCTCACAGGAAATTGCAGCCCTTCTTTCCGTCTTCCTCCCCCTTCTACTTCATCCCCAGCTTCCATCCTTTCTTCCTCATCTAGTGCCTTGTGACTTTAATAATTATCTTTGTAATTCCATGCTGGGAGAAAGGTGGGGGGGAGTCAGATCTGTTTGTGTTTAGAGTAACATGTAGTGACAAAATAATGTCGGTTATTGCCAGAGAAATATGATTTCCTGCTGCAGCCATGCTAGCTAGAAGGAAAGGCAAAGGAACAGCACTGTGTGGCATTGTTGATTAAAATGAATGATCATCCGGAAAAGCTCTGTAGTAGAGCCAGAAGCAAATCCTGCGCATCGGGGGGGGAAATTGAACAAGGGCTCTTTTGTTGCCTGGAGTGGGAAGGTTTCTTGTTCTTGATGCAGTTTAGTGACTGTAGTTCTTCACTGCTTCTCCTGTGCGTGCACTCGGAGAGGAAGGCTAAGGAAACCTTGCTTCTGGGAAGGGATCTGGTTTTCATCCCACAACAGCAGAGATAAAACTAACAACTTGATGAGTCTTTGTTTCACGCAACACAATAAAGCTCTTAATAGCTCTTGTCTCTCCAGTTGCCCCTCCTTATCACTATTCTGTTTTAATAGCTTAATTCTCCTGCATTGCATAATTAGCACTTGGGATTTTCTTTCCTATTTGTCTATTTCTCCCTTTCAGTACATCTAGACTTTTAAAACTGGATTTTTTCCCCTTTTAAATTTCATAAAGCAAAATAATGAATCCAGTCTCCTGTTTCCTGTGGTGGCCAACTGGATGCCTCCTGAAGGCCAGAAACAGGGCATGGAAGCCAACGCCCTCCACATAGCACCTGACATTCAGAGACAGGCTTCCAGAGGTCCCAATCAGCCATCGCAGCCAATAGCCACTAAGGAACTTTTTCTGAAATCTATTTATTTACATTATTTATAGTCTGCCTTTCTCACTGAGACTCAAGGCAGATTACATAATACAAGTCAATGTGACCTACGCGAAGTAGAAATATGATGCAAGAACAAGTATTAAAAGTGGCATGTTAATGTAGAAAATGGTACAACATGAATAGAAACACTGCAGTGAAAGCAAGAGAATACATGTAGCAATATATAGTACATATATTATACACAATAGGATAGTCTGCACTTCCATTTTCTTTATCAAAATATTGTGAATCAAACTACTATCGCCCTTTCCCTTTATAAAAATGCCCCTCTGAACAAGCCTGTTTTACATTGTTTGCTTCCTGACCTCGGGCAGGAAATTTCAAGGGAGGGGGCACTGCAGAGAATGCATGGGTATGGGCAATTTTTGATCTTCCCATTTGCAGGGTGGTGCTTGCAGAAGTGCCTGTTCAGATGAGTTAAACGAGGGGTGGCCAAATTTGCTGAGCAGATGTTTGAGAGCCGCAAAACAAACATACACACATTTTTATTTAAAAATATGCAAATTTGCTTTTTTATTAACATTGAATGAGACTGCCAACATAAAAACAAAAGGGGTAAAAACAGATATTGATAATGATATGAAGTTGTTCAGGGTGATGAAAACCAGGGAGGATTGTGAGGCACTCCAAAGGGATCTGTCGAAGATGGACAAGTGGGCATCATCGTGGCAAATGGGGTTCAGTGTGGCCAAGTGCAAGGTGATGCACATTGGAGTCAAAAATCCTAAATATAAATACACCTTGATGGGGTCCGAACTGGCAGAGACTGACCAAGAGAGAGATCTTGGAGTCGTAGTAGATAACTCAATGAAAATGTTGAGACAGTGTGACTGCAATAAAAAAGGCCAATGCTATGCTAGAGATTATTAGGAAGGATATTGAAAACAGATCAGCCAGTATCATAATTCCCCTATATAAATCAATGATGCAACCTCATTTGGAGTACTGTGTACACTTCTGGTCACCATACCTTAAAAAGGATATTATAGCTTTGGAAAAAGTGCAGAAGAGGGCAACTAGAATGATAAAAGGGTTGGAACATTTTCCCTATGAAGAAAGGTTAAAACGCTTGGGGTTCTCTAGCTTGGAGAAACGACGGCTGAGGGGTGACATGATCAAAGTTTATAAGATTATGCATGGGATAGAACAGGTAGAGAAAGAGGTGCTTTCCTCCCCTTCTCACAATACAAAAACTCATAGGTACTCAATGAAGTTGCTGAGCGGTCAGGTTAGAACAGATAAAAGGAAGTACTTCTTCACCCAAAGAGTGATTAGCACATGGAATTCACTACCACAGGAGCTGGTGGTGGCTACACGCATGGACAGCTTCAAGAGGGAATTAGATAAACATGGAGCAGACATCCATCAGTGGCTATTAGCCACAAGGTATAGATAGGGACTCTGGGGCAAGTGATGCTCTGTATTCTTGGTGCTTGAAGGGGTCAACAGTGGGAGGGCTTCTAGTGTCCTGGCATCACTGCTGGACCTCCTGATGGCACCTGGTATTTTTGGCCACTGTGTGACAGTGTTGGACTGGATGGACCATTGGCCTGATCCAACATTGGCTTCTCTTATGTTCTTGTGATATTTATTTGTCTTCTAATGATATTTATTTGTCTAAGAGAGAGGTGGAAAGAAAGAATGAAAAAGCAAATAGATGGAAGGAAGGGAGAAAAAGTATGCCTCCCCTTCACTTCCCTAGCTGCCCTGCCAGGAGCCACACAATATGCGTAAAAAAGCTGCATGTGGTTCTCGAGCTGCAGTTTGGCCACCCGTAAGTTAAACTTTCATGGTGGAGCATAGGGGGGATAGGGGGTCCTGCAGATATGAGGGAGCCAGTTTGCTGTAGTGGTTAAGTGCGCAGACTCTAATCTGGGAGAACTGGGTTTGATTCCCCACTCCTCCACTTGCATCTGCTGATGTGACCTTGGGTCAGTCCCAAGTTCTGGCACAGCTGTTCTTGAAAAAGAGCAGTTTCTGTCAGAGTTCTCTCAGCCCCACCTACCTCACAGGGTGTCTGTTGTGGGGAGGGGAAGGGAGAGGAGTTTGTAAACTGCTCTGAGACTCCTTTGGGTAGTGAAGGGCAGGGTATAAATCCAATCTCTTCTTCTTCTTCAAGACCATAAAGGGGTTTGTATGTGGTAGCCAGTCCCTTAAATTGAACACAGTACCTAATGGGCAATCAATGGAGTGACTGGAGATTGGTTGTAATATGCATGCTCCACCTAATTCCTGATAATAACCCAGCTGTGGCATTCCACACTAACTGTAGTCTCTGAAGTGACTTCAAGGGGAGACCTATGTAGAGTGCATTTCAGTAGTCTAGTCTCGATGGTACTGTTGCATGGATACAGGTGGCCAGATCAGCTGATCTAACTATATATTGGAAGAACTGCAATTTTTGGTACCCCTGACATTCCCAGTCATCATCTTGAAGTTAGATTAGTATGTGTTTAGTCTTTGGAGATGGAGGGTTTGTTCATGGATTGCTTTAGTTAAAATTAGATAAGTTCACCTTCACTTCTGAAGAATCCTGGAAAAAAATTAAGAAAATCAGATCCACAGCAGGATTGGTGGGGCTGTTGATGGATTATTTCCCAAAATTACACAGATGGGCATTGATTAAAAACCTTATTCTTCAAAGTTCTGTGTTTTGTGTTTTTACCTTCATGGATATGGTGGTTACAGAGTATTAGCTACAGCTGAACTGATATATATATCTTTTCTGAGTAAGCCCTCAAATAAGTTAAACTTTGGGGAAGGGGTGTAGTCCCCATCATCTCCAGATAGGAAGTGATGGGAAAGACCTCCAGTTGAGAAGTTAGGATGCTGCTGAAATTGAGAAAGAGGATAGAAGGAACTTTTGCTCCTTCTCCCTTAATCCTGGGATTCAGGGGCACTCAATGAAACTGTTAGCAATAGTTTGAGGACAGACAATAGGAAAGATTTCTTTACTCAACAAGTAATTGAACTGTGGGATTCACTGCCAGTGGAGATAGCAATGGCCACAAGCATAGATGGCTTTAAAAGGTGGTTAGGAAAATTAATAATGAAGAGGTCCATCAATGGCTACTAGCCCTGGTGACTGAAAGGAGCCTCCATATATTCTAAATACCAGTAGCATCAGCAGAAGGCCTTGGCCTCCCTGACATGTCTGTTTGACCCCTCATGGCACCCGGTTGGCTGCTGCATGAAACAGAATGCTGGACCACATGTCTGATCCAGCAGGGTCTACTTATATTCTTGATAGTCTGACTCAGTTTAAGGCACATTCATTTGAGCTCTGCAAAGGTTGCTTGTAAATAAGGGGTGGGACCATGGCTCAGTGCTAGAGCATCTGCATAGCATGCAAAAGGTACCAGGTTCAATAACCAGTATCTCCAGTTAAAAGGATCAGATAGCAGATAATGGGAAAGACTTCTAACTGACGCCCTGGAGAGCCACTGCCAGTCAGAGTAGACTATAGAAGAAGAGGAGATTGGATTTATACCCTGCCCTTCACTCAGAGTCTCAGAGTAGCTTACAAACTCCATTCCCTTCCCCTCCCCATAACAGACACCCTGTGAGGTAGGTGGGGGCTGAGAGAGCTCTCAGAGAACTGCTCTTTCAAGAACAGCTCTGACAGAACTATGGCTTGCCCAAGGTCATCCAGCAGCTGCAAGTGGAGGAGTGGGGAATCCAGCCGTGTTCTGCCAGATTAGAGTCCGTGCACTTAACCACTACACCAAACTGGTTCTCATGCAGTAGACCGAATGCAGTAGACCAAGGGGCTGATTCAGTATACAGCAGTTTCATGTGTTTGGGTATGCAGATCATTAACTATCTGACCTGCAAATGGTGGATGCCCCTGTGAGTAAGGGCAACTAAGCAGATGGCACTTGAGTCTGTGGTTATTGATGCTGATCTGACCATACTAATACTTTCTTGGGAGATAAGGTTCCTTAAAGGAAGTGTTCTTAAATGTCCTCCAGGAAGAGTAGAGTCAGCCGTCTGGCGGGGCAAATTTGCCTCAGTGGCAGTGAGGCAAAAGATAACCCTCCCCCTTTTGTGGCTCAGTAACAATAACCGTCATTTTGTTCATTGCATCTTTGTTGCCAAATTCCTGTCTCGATACAACCCCTTGGCCTTATAAACCCAGGGTGCCCTGCCCTCCGTGCTGCCATAGATCAATCTCAAGAAAGGCTGCCGCGGAGAGATCATCTGATTGGGGCTGACATCCTTTTACCGCTTCCAACAGTTCCTCCATTGTGTGAAGGTGAACTTTGTTGGACAAACCCGGGCTGCATGCAACATCCACATGGCCGCTCAAGCTGCCAACTTGAGCTTTATTAATAGCTCACAACCGGTGTTTGAACTTACTCTAACCGGGGTGCTGAATTAGGTCTTTCTTTTCTGTTGACCTGAGAAGCAGCAGGAAGAGAAAGGGATGTCCCAGCTCAGCACTGGGCTCCTAAGAACACACATGCGATGCGAAGAAAGATCCCACTTGGCTTTGCTGGATCCAAACACTGCAAGATGCACTCTACAGAGTGAGGCCTGTTCAGCATCCCTGGCCCTGCTCTTGTGCATGGGAGAGAGGCTTGCTCAGGAAAGATTGCCCTTAGTTCCTAGCAGGGCTGTTCCTGCTGCAATTGCAGATGGTGTGGATGGGCAGACTCCTGCAGTGTGGATCCACACACACACACGCCCTTCTTCAGGTGTTGAGCCCTCTCCCCCCACCCGGTAGCCTGCCCTCCCTCTCTGTTATTTTGGGCTGTTCTTCACAGGTTGTTTTTGCTCTCCTTGGACTGGAGCGCTCCCACAACACTTCTTCCTTGTAGGGAGTATGGGTAAATAAGTTTTGGGAATTTACTAGACTGATTCAGGTGGATGGCCCTGTGAGTCCTGCAGCACCTTAGAGACAAAGGGAGATTTCCAGGTTATAAGCTTTTGTGAGTCAAAGCTCAGGAGATCAGTGGGTCATCTCTTGTACACACTATAACTGCAGCCGGTCACAACGTATGACGCACCTACTTGTTTCATTCAAACTTTGCTTTTTTTAACTTGAGTGTTTAAAGCATCATCATAGGTGTAAATGACAAAACTGAGGCTCTTCTTCTGTGGTCACATGAGGAGAAGCGCAGAGAAAAGGCAACAATGTTAGGAAAAGTTGAAGGCAGCAGGAAAAGAGGAAGGCCCCGTCCCCAATGTGAGATGGGTTGACTCCATCAAGGAAGCCCACAAGCCCTGGCTTTGCAAGACGACCTGAGCCAGGCTGTTAAGGACACAGGGCACTTGGGAGGAGGACTTTCATTCATAGGGTCGTCGTCAGTGTTCTCTCTAAGCTGAGTTAGTGTGAGCTAGCTCACAGTTTTTAGCCTCCGGCTCACACATTTTTGACTTGGCTCAGGAAAGATGGCTCTAGAACAAACTAATTTATGCAGAAGCCAAATCACTCGCACACAACTTTAATGCCAGTAGCTCACAAAGTAGAATTTTTGCTCACAAGACTCCACAGCTTAGAGGGAACATTGGTCGTCGCCATAAGTTGGAAGCGACTGGCGGAGGGCACTTGACAGGCACACGCAACAGCCCGAAAGAATATAACGGGTGAAGAGAGCGCACCGGCCGGGTAGGCACCTGGGCACAGGCGCGGCGGAGAAACCGCAATTGCCTCCCCTGCGATTCGTCCCGGGATGCGCGGGAGACGCTTCCCCAACGGAGGGCTCCACCCTGAGGCGCGCCAGCGGAGGGTCAGTGTGTGTGGCGGCGGGGAAGAGGCGCTCTGCTGTCTCGGCGCAAGCGGGCGGGGGGCGCGTCCTGGGCGGGCTTCGCTCGGCGGTCCGGGGGGCTCGGGACTGGCGGGCGCTGCTGCCGGTGGCGGTGGTGCCGCGGCCGGCAGGGGGCGCGCCCGGGTCGCTGGGCTGAGGCGCAGTTTGGGCGGCTGGTCCGGGCTGGAGCGGAGCAGCTGGGAGGAGCGGCCGGGACGGGGCCGGCGTGGAGCGCGGAGGAGCCAGAGGGCGCCCGCCCGAGCCGGAGGAGGAGGAGGAAAGCAGGTGAGCGAGCGGGCGAGGGAGCGAGTTGCGCGGGGCTCGCCGGGGAAGTTGCGAGGCTTGGAGGCTCTCGGGCAGGGCTGGGCGCGAAGAGCGGGACGGGGGCGGGCGGGAGACCCCGAGGAGGAGAGAGGCGCGCCCGGAGTCCAGCGCTGTGGAGGGAGCGGCGCTAAGTCCCGGGCGGGTTGGGAACCGCGCCCTAGCAGGCGGCGAGAGCTGGGTCCGGGGGAGCAGCCGCGGCCGGCAGCGGGCTCCGTTTCCCCGTTGGGGCCAAGGGGATAGATAGCAGCCGCCTTCCGGACGGGGTGGCCGAGAAAGGGGGGGTGCCCCCGGGGGCAGGCCTTTCATATTTCCTATTGTGAGAGGGACCAAAGAAAGAGAGAATTTCCAGAATACTCCAAAGGAAAAAGAAATCTGACCGGAGAGCTTCAGCTCCTCACAGTGCAGCTGGCCTCGCGTCTTGCCTGTCCCTGATAAGCAAAAAGGCCACCTAGTCTGGGCTGATTTATACACGATGACTGACCCTGCGATACAGATTTTAAGGTGTTGTTTATTGAGATGCACAGGGAGGAATGTCGAACTTTTAAAACACCTGAAACAAAATGGGCACATGCCTGGTGGCCTTGCGGCCCCATCAGCGTCCACCTGAGCTGACTCCAAAGACCTGGGCTCCAAGGCTTCCTCTGTTCTGGATGCCACTGGAAGAGTCGGGGCAAATTTGTGCCTTGCAGAGTTCTGTGGTCCAGTTATCCAGCATGGGGGGTTTAGTTCTGAAGAGCAGTGGGGGGGGAGATGGTAAAGAAACCACAGAGTAAGGGGAATGGTCTTGTTTCCCTACAGGGAAACAGTGAGGGGAAACAGTTTGGGGGAAGAAAGAGACAGTCGGGGAAACAGTCAGCTCCCCTCCCCTGTGATCTGTATCAGTCCTCAGTCCTCAATCAGAAAACCTGTCACATCCACAACAAATCTGGTTTGAGAGGACGAAGAGAGAAAGGTTTGCAAAGGTGAAAGTCTTAGAGATGGCGCTCTGAGCAAGAGGACAACAGAATATGCTCCAAGACTGGGCAGAGCTTGGTTTGTCAGGCTGAAGTCTCCCCAAGTCCTTCATTTGTCACTGCAATGGAGTGATTCAATTTCTCCGGCTTCTAGGAAATTGTAGCTCCCCTGCCTCCTGCCTCCCAGCAGCTGCCTGTTCTCATTGATCATCATCATCCTTCCAGTTTCCAGGAGACTTCTTTGAAAGGGGGCTGTGTTGACTCTTTGTCCTTGGGTGATAAAGGCAAAATTTCCTCCTCGGGGTGCCTGGTGTGATGGAGTCAGTATGGTGCAGCGGTTAGACCGTCAGACTAGGAAGACCCAGATTCAAATCTTTACTCTGCCATGGAAACTTGCTAAATGGCCAGTCTCTCTCTCTTCACCCAGCCTACATCACAGGGTTGTTTTGAGAATAAAACAGAGGCAGGGAGGACACCCCCCTGAGTTCCTGGGCCTTTAGGTTCTGCAGAGTGAGAGGGAATACTCAGGCAAGTCAAGTAGAGATGATAATTTGTTTGGAAGGGGCACCTTCTCTCTCCCCTCTGCCACCTTCTGTGGATGTGCCACAGATGGAGTGATTTCAGGGGAATCTTTTTTCTCCCACTTTGATTTCAAGTCCCACTGCGCTCCTGGCTTGAGCACAGAACTGGGAGTGCCGCAGCGGGGAGATCGAGCGTGCCACAGAGCCATTCTGCCATGGTGGGCTTTGGGCCACCGCATGAGCATCCTGGGCATCCCAGAAAGACTCCTGAGATCCCCTTTGGACTTTGTGCGTACTAAAGAAAAGCAGGACACTCCCAACATTTTCTATTCAGCCTCTGTAGGTACCAGTTCCCTCTTGGAAAGCCGGGGATATTTCAATTAGCTGTCTTAACCAGAATGATTTCAAGGAAGAAACAGCATTTCTTTCACTCCCTCTGCACAAGCTGCCCCTTCACACATCTTAAACCAGAACCATTGTGGAGGAGCAGGGCTTTTGGGGGGGAGGGGGCAGAACTCTCAAGAGGGAAATGAAGTTTTCGATCTGTGTACTGAAAACTCATGAACTTTTAAACATTTTTAAAAGAATGTTGTCGAGGAGGTTCCAGAACTCTACTCCAGCGTGTTCTCCCAGAAAAAAAGCCCCGTTGAGGAGTAATGATGGCCGTTCGTCAGCTCTGTCTGGAAGGTGCCTGCCAGCTATAGACAGGTAGATCAGGAAACGGGGATGAGTGTACAGAATTGGATTAGGGCCCTCTCCATTAAAAGATCGATGCACTTAACTGTCATTTTCAGATAATTTGTTTAAAGAGCCCACTTAAATGTGGCAAATAGATCAGATGTCCAACAGCTTGATTCTCCATGCACAAAGCATCAGTGGGATGGGGGCCATTTGGGGGAGGCTGTTGTTCACCTCCCTACATGTTTCAGACCCTGCAGTGCAATCTTTAGGACTCCCATGTCTTATCTGTCTAGTTCACTGTTTGAGCAACTGGATGCTGCCCTCTCCTTTCTCTGCAGCCTGAACAGAGTGTAATGCTGTGGCCCAGAGCCACTTATTTGGAAGTGAGTTTCACTGAAGCATCATTGGGGAGAAATGACAAGGCAGGGGTCGTAGTTTTTGCAAAAGCAGTTCTCATTTGTCACTTTGAGGGCTTACATAAGTTGGAGAAGCAACTGAAAAAATGCCTGAATAAAAATGGTTAGCCTCCAAACACTGGCTGCAAATTGCAACCAAAGTGACAGCAGGACAGGAAGGGGATGCATGAAAAATTACTTTAAGCATGTTTATGCTGGAGCCCCTCATATATGCACACTGGATTGCATCATAAATAGCTGGTTTCTTTCTTCTGCATTTTCAGAAGGCTGCCTTTTGCTCCCACAGCTTTACATCTAAAACCTAGAAACTCTCACCATTTCTTCTTCATAAGGACTACATCACTGCTGTCTTGTGGGGGGTGGGATTCCTTTCTATTGTCTAATGAGGCGCTCATTTAGTCCCCAGGGTGTGAGGAATGAGACTCATTTGAGATTTTTAGAAATGATAATGCTTGAGAGGAGTGCAGAGCCCAGGAAATCCCCAGCAGTTCTCCCAAGTAGTGTTGATATTCCTGAAACAGAAGAGACTCCTTAGGATTTAATTTACAAGTCTGGCTTCAGTAAGTAGCCCTGAGCAAAAGGACCTGGGGGTGTGAGATGCTTCTGACGGGAGTCTCACCAGCTGCATGGAGTGGGGGCTGGGCCCACCTGCTCCCTCCCCTCGTGGGCTGGCACACTTGTCAGAATGCACATGTTGCGTGCAATGCTCCCTCTAAGCTGTGGAATCTTGTGAGCAAAAATTCTGCTTTGTGAGCTGGTGGCATTAAAGCTGTGAGCGAGCGATTTGGCTAATGCATCAATTAGTTTGCTCTGGAGCCATTTTTCCTGAGCTAAGCCAAAAATGTGTGAGCCAGAGGGTAAAAAACTGTGAGCTAGCTCACACTAACTCAGCTTAGGGGGAACACTGGTTGCATGCCCAGCTCTATCAGGGCCAAGACCATAAGCAGGGTCCCAGCAGAATATCTGAAACCAGTAGGAAGGTGGAGTCAGCCCTCCAGCCTTAGCTCCAGTAGGGCTGTGTTTCCATGGTGTTGGTGTTTTAGTGTCTTTAAGGTAGGAGTTCTTAAAATTAATCAACCAACTGTTGGTTTTTACCCTGGAGAAACATCTCTGGCTCTTCTGGCTCTCTGCAGTGAGGGTGTAGCCAGGCAGGTCAGCCCACTCGCTTCCCTTGAGCTTGTTGGAACCTCGTGATACGTTTATCAGTGGCCTCCTTGCATCCAGATGGGCAGTCATATCTACCCTTCTGCTTTCTGAAGCAGAAGTTGTTCTCTCCTCTCTGGTGGACAGAGATACTCTGGAGAGAGCTTGGCGGACTGGCTGTTGCTCAGTTAGCATCCCCACAGACAAACAGTGGTGGTGAAAAGTGCCAGCAAGTTGCAGCCGACTTATGGGGTCCCCGTGGGGTTTTCAAGGCAAGAGGTGGTTTGCTGTTGCCTGTCTCTGTGTAGCAACCCTGAGTTTCCTTGGTGGTCTCCCATCCAAGTATGAACCAGGGCCAATGCTGCTTAGCTTCCAAGATCTGACAGGGTTGGAGTCCTTTAGACCCTCTAGGTGAAGGCAGGCAAACTGTGCAGAAGTAAGACGTTTTTGTTTAAAGTCACAGCACTTTTTATTAGGACCAGTCAAAAATGACAGAAAACAGTGGGCATGCATTCAAGGTTTCCCAAATGCTTTCTTCGGGGGGGGAGGAGGAGGACATGTTTCGGGCCATGAAGCTGAGGCCTCTTTGTCTCCCTCCTGTTGGATGCTTGGCTGACTTCAGAGGACACAGGGTGTGGTGGGCTGGAACCAGATTGTGTCAGGCCGTTATCTGATTGTGGAATGCTGGGAAGAAGGAACTGAAAATGGAAGCGTCCCATTGAAAATACAAAAAGCAGCCCTTATTCAAATCTCGAACGCCAGACAGGATGTATCAGTCTCTTGATAGGGTAAGAGCAAGAGAATACCATGGCAGTCCCGAATGAGTGCACTTCTCTTGCAAAGGGAGTTTACGCTCTTATTGCATCTGCATTTAACATTTCCTTGTTAGACCAGTGCAGAAGATGAAATGTGTCGAGAGCGAATCCTGAACTATCTGTTTACGAGGCTGTGAGCCAAAGCCAGATCCTCCTGTTGTTCTTTGCAGCCAGTCACCCATCTGGCTGTTTGTGAGGTGTCAAGCCTGCTGTGAGGGTTGATTCTGGTTCTGCTGTTCTGCTGTGTTAATTTGACTGGGAGTTCTTGCCAAAACCGGCATGCACAAATCCCCTCAGCCAGACAAAATGCAGCAATTACAACACTCAGAGGAATTGGAAGCGGCTATGGGGCATCAGACTTTCAGATCAGAGCCAATAGTCCGGAGCCTGGACGTTAACTGCAGCTGGCAGCTTGTGAGAAGTTGGCACGGGGTTTATCCTGGGAATCAGACAGTGTGCCCATCCTGGCACTCTGGAGGGAGGGGGCTTTAGTCTGCTGCAGGGAACTGCCCTGTCCATACAAACACCAGAATGGCTGCAGAACTAGGGCTGAGGGAGGGCATACAGGTGTGCCGGCCAGCATCATGTCTTTGTCACATGGGATGTGGTCCTTCCAAAGATGTTGAAGGATGCTGCTGCATAACACCAGCAGCTGCTGGGGTGGAGGGTGATACTCTGAGGTCGGCCCCTGGAGTTCACAAGAGTTACAGTCTCCTGTCTGCAGACTGAGGTGCTACAGCTTGGGGATGTGATCTGCTGCCTGTGTAAAAGCAGGCCATCTGGGACCACAGTGTAGCCTGACAACATCCCTTGGCCATAAGCAAACTACAGTTTGTTCCCATGCTCTGCAGTGTTGTGAGTCCACTCTTTATGCAGGCAGGATCCAGAGGTTTCCGTCAGCATCTTTCCCCCCGACCCAAGGCAGGGGCAGCTCTTCCCCAGCCCATGCTTGTCCCTAATCTCCTTTCCCTTCCCCTCCCCACAAAAGACACCCTGTGAGGTAGGTGGAGCTGAGAGAGCTCTTTCGAGAACTGCATGTGAGAGAGCAGCTCTGAAAGGACCTGTGACTGACCCAAGGTCACACCAGCAGCTGCATA
Source organism: Gekko gecko (assembly GCA_029375565.1). NCBI lineage: Eukaryota > Metazoa > Chordata > Lepidosauria > Squamata > Gekkonidae > Gekko > Gekko gecko. Next base: position 48,176,344 of record JAPDNY010000012.1, on the reverse strand, counting down.
TGGAGCATTGGGGAATCAAACCTGGTTCTCCCAGATTAGAGTCCGCGCTCCTAACCACTACACCAAACTGGCTCTCTTATTGCACAGAATGTCCCAAAGCTCAAATGGTTGGCTCGGGTTTCCAGACCCAGTAGTCCCTCAGACATAACTGCGGTGGCCTCTGCAGCAAATATAACATTTGGGTTGCTCCGCTGGCTGGGAGGTGACTGTATGGGTCTCTTTCCTACAGAATCAGGATCTGTGATCAGGATCAGCCCTCAAGCAACTGAGTCATATGTGTATTACCCTTGCTGTGTGGAAGCCGCTCACAGAAAAGATATATGGCGAGGGTAACATTTCCCCTTCTGGTGGTAGCATTGATCCTGTTTATAGGGAACTTCCATGAATGGGTGACTGCTGGTTTTGCAAGAACGTGATGGGTTATTTAATTATATATCCACTTTATTTCTAGCCCTCCTTTCTCAATGTGGATTACAAAGCAGAAAATCAGTCCAATGTGACATCCCATAAATAGTGCAGTAGGACAAGGATTTCAGAATTAAAATGCAAAGCAAACAGAAATCAGCCTAAGGCATGACATACCGTAATGCAGAAAGTGCTTTACAAAGGTCGAAGATGGTGCAGTAAAAGCAAGATGACACATGCAACAGGTATTGCAATAGACTGCAGTGATGTTCCCTTATACAAGGCCATCCTGGCCTGTTCTACTACACCGCAGTTCTAATCTCTTATAAAAATGCCCTCCTGGGAACCCTCCAAGAGTTCTTCCAAGCCAGATTTGCTCACTGATTTTCGAAACAGAAACCAGGCACCTTAGGAAGGAGCTGCCCATCTAGGGAACAAGACCGCAGTCTGGTGTCCCCCCGCCCATGGATGCGTAGAAGTTGCTCAAGTGCTCCTTTGGAGCTTTCACTCTTTTCCAGGGAGGCTTGTGCAGGAGAACTTCCTGCTGGAGGATGCCTCTGCAGTGAAAGGCTTGTGTATCAAGCATGTTCCAGCCACAAAACAAACACAACAAGCAGCTACAGATTCTGGATTTGGCTGTGGGGCTCTTTGATTCTTTCGGCCACCTCCCTTTCTTCGTGAAGGAGCAGCTGCAAGGGAAATAATCTCTTGTTAATATTTAATTTCCTCTTATTACTGGAAACAGACAAATATCTAAAACAAATTAGAGAGGCAACCAATAGGAAAGGAAACCAGAAGATTTATATCTGCTTCTATTTATTACTGGGGGGGGGGTTGTTGTAATTTATTTATTTCCATTTCTGTCAACAAACCACCCAAAGCCGCCCATCTCTGCTGCACCTCGTTTCCCTGTGTTAGTCTAGTGGTCAGAGCACTGGACCAGGGTCTCCTCCCACTAGCCTTAAAAACAGACTGGATGACCTGATGCTAGTTATGGTCTTTCAACTTAACCTACCTTATAGAGTTGTCAGGCTAAATCAAGGAATGGAGAAGTGTGTCTGTTGTCCTAAGTTCCGTGGAGGCAGGATGGGATAAAACGTAGTAGAAAGATACATTTTCACATCTTGTCCTTGTCAAGAGTTTAGCAGGAAGCAGATAAACATTCTTTACTTTTGGTGGAAGATTCAAGAAACATTCAAGTAAGGCCTTCTTCCTACCCCAGTGCAGGTTCCAAACTACAGCTGTGAGCCAGTGGACTAAACATTTGGTTGATGTGTTTGAAGATCAAGATTTCAGGTTTCTGCATTTTTGCCCAGCACATACACAGTATGGTGGAATTTGGGGAAATCCACATGTTTCCTGGTTTCTCCAGCCGGCCCAATAGTGCCCCCCCAGAACTCTTTTCAGTAGGGCTGCCAACTCTGGGTTGGGAAATACCTGGAGATTTTTGGCATGGAGCCTGGGGAGGGGGGGGGTTGTGGAGGAGAGCGATCTCAGGGTGGTATAATGTCATAGAGTCCACCTTATGAAGCAGCCATTTTCTCAAGTGGAATTGATTTCTGTCATCTGGGAATGAATTCTAGTTCCAGGAGAGCTCCAGGCCCCACCTGGAGGTTGGCAACCATACTTCTCAGACTGGGGAACTGGCACAGAGTCCTTTCTCCACCTGCACTGTGGTCCTGACCTTCATCAGGCACTGCACGCACAGGAATTGAGGAGAACCCACAACTCACGTGTGACTGTTATATCTGACACAGGGTGGAGACCCAGAACCAACTTATGTACTCTGTAATGTGTGAAGAGGCATTTTAGATAGGATATTCCTTGGGTTTGTTGGAAGGCGAGGTGCTACCATGGGCAATCTAAACCTCTCTGACTTGAATATAAGATTCATCTTTTGATATCAGTGACACCTGGTTCTAACTGACTGAAGGTAGCCTGCATGCTTCAGTTGCTTTGACTGTGTGGCAAGATTGGTTATCCATGGTTGCCTGTTTTGAACTGCAAATAATTATTTTATGTGTCCCTTACTTTCCTCTCATATACATAGAGTCCTCTCTTCCTGCTGGATTTCCTGGCTTGCAAGCTTTTCTTTCTTAATAAATTTGCGCAATGGCACCCAATACATTTTTACTCCAAAACCAGCATGGGAAAGGGGAGACCATGAGTCAGTACTGTAAAGTAGCCAAGAGTTTATCTCTTGCTAGAAAACAAAATGGCCAAACCGACTGGGTAAATGGACTTGTAGTTGGGCAACTCTGCCTCCACTCTGATCCTCTGTTTCTGGCAAGCAGAACACGAGGTGAGGAACCTTGGCTGGTAGCAGTGTTCCCTCCAAGCTGAGTTAGTGTGAGCTAGCTCACAGTTTTTTACCCTCTGGCTCACACATTTTTGGCTTAGCTCAGGAAGGATGGCTCCAGAGCAAACTAATTTAGGCAGTAGCTAAATCACTTGCTCATGACTTTAATGCCGGTAGCTTCCAAAGTAGAATTTTTGCTTGCAAGACTCCATAGCTTAGAGGGAGCATTGGTGGAAGCTGCAGTAGCTGTGATAAGTGGGATGGGATGGGAGAAGATATCCATTGCCAGGAGAAGTTTGATGATAAACAGTAAGGAGACTAGGGGGAAAAGCTTACTTTGAATAACTTCTTTAGTAATAGCTGAATATTTGCCCAACAGCTAGGGTTATCAGCTCCACTCTGGGAAATTTCTGGAGATTTGGGGGTGGAGCCTGGAAGGGGCAGGATTTGGGAGGGGAAGGATCTCAGCAGGGTATGGTTGCCAGATCCTCCTTGGCCACTGGAGAGGGCGGGGGAATAGGGTTGCCAGCTCCAGATTGGGAAACTCCTGGAGATTTGAGGGTGGAACGTGGGGAGGACAGGGACCTCAGTGGGGTACAATGCCATACAGTCCACCCTCCAAAGCATCTATTTTCTCCAGGGGAACTACTCTCTGTGGTCTGGAGATGAGCTGTAATTCCAGGGGATCCTTAGGTGGAGGCTGGCAGTCCTACAGTCGGGTATAATGCCATACAGTCCACCCTTCAGAGCGGCCATTTTCACCAGGGGTATTGATTTCAGTCTGGAAAACATTTGCAATTCTGGGAGAACTCCAGGCCCCATCTGGAGGTTGGCAACCCTAGCAAGACCACTTGGTAGTAGGTCCCATTGCAAATAGCTTTGGAGGGTGATGTGAGAGACCCTGGGCCGACCCCTATGTTACATTATCCACATGTTTCTCCTTCCACTGCTTTTCCACTCTGATCTTTCAACCAGGCAGACCAAAACAGAAGGGGGGGAAACGAACCATAAGAAGCAACAAAGATGGGTACCCAAAGGTTGGGTGGGAGAGAAAAAAAAATACTTTGAGAAATAAACTAAACCAAAATATATGCATTTATTACAAAGTGCACTAAAACTGTACTTTAAAAACATTTGCACAATCTGCCCTTAAAGTGGCTGGCATTCACACTAAGAAGTCCTGAATTTTTATAATCTGATACATTTTGCTATTTCTAGGTTTAAAATTTTGAACCAGTAAAACAGGACCAATAATTCAATATATCTAGGTGGATAACCTTGAACCATGTTAAAACAGGACCAAATGCGCTTTGGCCTCCACAGCCTTCCTCAGTGATCAAATTTTTGTACATACACGCACACTATAACATATAAGCACATGTTAGTGCCATGGCAGGTCGATTATAAAGCATTCCAGATATCCTGTGTGGCAAAAGAATTGGGTTGTGCGAGGGCTATCTGCAGCACCTGGGGAGGGGGGGCTTAAGTCTTCCCCCAGTGCCATTTCCCCAACCTGAAGGGGCCCCACCCCGGCACCATTTGCCCCAGTGGGGAACGTGAATGTGTGCTGCTGATGGCCTAGTCAGGGCCCCCAAGGACAGCCCCTTCTCCTTTCGGAGGGACATGCTTGCGACAGCAGCTGCTTTATTGAGTTTTGAGAAGACAAGTTTGTTGTCAGGGACCAAGAGCTGTAATGGAACATCCTGTTCTAAGGGATGATAAATGGGCAGGGGAGAAGTGATGGGCTTGGGAGGAGCACAGAAAATTTGTTTAATAATGAGAATAAGGCAAGAACATAGCCGAGGGTAATAAGGAGGGATGGATTCAATTAACAGAGCTTGAAAAGTAGTATCAATTCCAGCTGTTTTTCTGGTCTTTTATGATAACAGCGTGAGAAGTGTTGGTTTGCGAATGTCACAGTCTTAACAGTCACACGTTGCCGCTCTGCACTGTGTCCCTCCCCAAATGATAGCATTCGAAGCGTATATACCTTGTGCACAACATGAAAACACTGTGGCTTCTTGACATGTTTTTCTGTGATTGAGTAAAATCGTATCCCCGCCCCCCGGTGAGGGAAGGCAATGTAACCTTTTCATCAATTTATTTTTTTTATGTTGCATTGGGACAATGACTAAACTGTATATTTTCAGAACCATCCCGTGGTCCTGGGACTCTGGCATGACACTAGGGTTGCCAACTTTGAGGTGGGGCCTGGAGATCTCCTAGAATTACAGCTGATCTCCAGGCTACAGAGATCAGTGCCCCTGGAGGAAACAGCTGCTTGGGAAGGGGGCTCCTATGGCCTTATACCCCGCTGAGGTCCCTCTCCTCCCCAGACCCCGTCCTCTGTGTGCTCCTCCCCCAGATCTCCCAGGAATTTCCCAACCCTGCCAAAAAATTACAGTCAAGGACACAGTGTCGTCTGTGTGTCTTCCGTGTTCTGTAGTGGATGGGCACTACCGAAGTGTTGCTGTAGATTGGCTCCTTTTGCACATGGCTGACATGGGGGCATTATTGCATTCTGCTTCATGATGGGTGGGTGTTGGTGGTGTTACAGTGCTCTTTGCTCCTTGGTGAGGCAGGCTGCTTAGTGGTCTCCACGCATTCATTTTGCTGAGCGCCACACCTCCCCTAGGTCCGTAAGCCTGATTAGTTCTGTCGGATGCTGTCCATCTGTCGTAGCAACCCTTGTTTTTTTCTCCCCTCTGTCCCCCTCTACGTTAAGCATCCCAACTGTAGTTTATCACACTAGCAGTAACTGGGGCAGCTGTGAATCTGAAGGAACCAGTTCCCCCTTGCTGAAGCTAAAGTAGCCAGAGAGTAGAGAACCTCATTGGCCCCCCTCCCTGTAAGAGGCCCATCTTGAAGGGTGCTGAGCTGGCAAAAAACAAGCAGGGGTAGGGACAGATCCCAAGGCAGATACCATGGAGGGAGAGAGCCATGAAACAGTCAAAATCTTTACAGAACAATATCGGGAATGGATTTCTGAGAACAAATTGAATAAACAAGGCTCCCCACCTTCTCATTCTAGAACAGGGATGTCCAAACTGTGGCTAGGGAGCCACATGCAGCTCTTTCACACATATTGTGTGGCTCCCGGAAGGGCAGCTGGGGAAGTGAAGGGGAGGCATGCCTCCCTGATTGGTTTTCCTTTCCCCAGCCAGTGTTCCCCTTCTTGGGTAGGCTTGAGGTGGGGGGGGGAGCAGAGAAAGAAAGCAACTTTAGTTTTAAATGCATTCTCAAAGCCCCTCCCCCAGCCTACAAATATCATTGGGTAAATAAATATCATTATCAATATCTATTTTTATCCCTTTTGTTTTTATTTCTGGCAGTCTCATTTAATGTTAATAAAAACCAAATTTGCATATTTTTCAATTCAAACATGTCTGTAATATTTGTTCATGTCTTGTGGCTCTCAAACATCTGACATTTATTCTATGTGGCTCTTACGTTAAGCAAGTTTGGCCACCCCTGTTCTAGAAGAACAAGAAGCCAAATCCATGCAAGACCATTTATTAGGTCCAACCAAAATGGCGCAAAACATTGTACGTGCAAGCTTTCAACCTTCATCAGGCTAGATGTTACAAAAATTAGACAGCAGGATAACAAGTATAGAGGTTCCGCTATCATTGCATCCCTATGTAAAGATCATTCATCAGAAAACTTTTTGCAAAAGTATGGCAATTGGCTAGATGCAAGTTGGTAACCCCCAAGAGTCGCCACAGGATGCTGTCACTGATATTGCTGTAGGCACTTCTTTCTGTTCCATTCTGCATTGGGGATGGGAAGACAATCTTGACTTTGCATCTATTACAGGGGCTGCCTAGAAGGAGCCAAAAGAGATGCAGGAACAGACATGAATCAGTGTTCTGTTGGACAAAGATTGGGAAGACTAGAGTTTCCGCACTCTGCCACCAGTGGGTGATCTTTGGCTGGTTGCCTCCTCTTAACCTAAGGGTGACTGTGATAGTAAAATAAGCACTGGATGACCTTGTTTTCGCCTTGGAGGAAACCATTATAGGCAATGAGTAAGGCTCAGCATCTACAATGGAGAGTATCTAGGCTGAGGCACTCATTGAGTGCTTGTGAGTTGCTACTGGAGAGCATGGTGCCACTTTGTGATCATCAAGCTTGAATGCCTCCTCATCATCCCACTCTCCCTTCCTTTGTATTGCTCACACTTGAAGGTTCACCCATCAGGGGAGTCACCCACCCATCCCTTATAGGGAGCTGTAGTGGAACTCTCTTTGGTCTGCAGTTTCTGTTTTGTGCAGCTGCATGTGGCCAGGCTCTGATCCTGCAAAGGGAAAGAGTCCTCAGCAGACAAGCAAGGTGCCTTACCAATGTTCATTATCAAGTCAGGTCCTTTCTACAGAGTTCCCATCTGTGGTGTTCCCATACATGTTCTAAGTATGCATGTGACAAATGTAGAATGATATAGTGGTGCGTGCTCTCTGTCACTGGAAGGCCAAGCTACACAATGCACCCTACACATGACAGGTCATGGGTGTGCAACTGGACTTACAGTCAGACATGCATCAAGGGAACTCACATTAAACAGTGCTCACTGTTGGGGGGGGGAGGGGAAGGAGCTTCTGGTTTGCCTCCCACACCACTTTTGCCTGCAGAAAGGGCAGTGGAGGGAGGTTTTCACTCCTTTTCTCTGTCTCCACATGTTGTGTATCGTGTATGCCCTAAAGTATAGGTGTCCTGGCAGAAGGTTCTGTACTGCTGTAGGAGAGCTGGGGTTAGCTATAGAATTGGTTGGGACTCTGTGCTCCACTGTGGCTGTGTAAGCTAGGCAGGAGTCCACAGAGTGCAATGTTTTTTCGTTCCATTGAGTTTGACGGGAACATTTTGACTTGCACCACCTCTTTTCCTGGTGAGATGGTAGGCCCAGAGCTCTAGGCTAAAAAAGTTTAAGATACCAAATAAACCCTGCTCTTCCCCTGAAAGCCCCAATACTGCCATATACTGATCCCTGTCTGGTGGAGTTGTGCCAGCATCAGGTTTATGTTGGCATCAAGATGTTAAGCCCTCGTTGGCATGTGTATCTTCAGCATCCCCGTTGCTAGGGGGATACCCAATGCAATCCTGAGTGGAATTCTAAGCACTTTGACTTTGATAGACTTAGAAGGGTATAACTCTGCTTAGGATTGTCACCATAAGCCTCCTCAGCCAGCACAGCAGGACCATAGGATAGCACTATATTTTACCTCACAACACTGTTTTCCCATGAAGCTTTTGGAAATATCCCTTAGTTGAACCCCGACCCCCAAACTAAGCTTCAGAAATAATAGCTGGAATAAATATACATTCTTCCTCTGTTTGCCTTCTCCCTACTTCCCTTTTCGCCATGGAGTCTCCCTTATGTCAAAATTTAAACTGTAAGCTTTCTAGTGCAGGGGTCTGTACTCCGTAAAGTTCCATGCACATTGATTGGTCCATATAAATAATAATGCTAATAGTCTACTTTTCCACAAGCTCAACAGCAAAAGACAACTTCTGAAAATATGGAAAAGTTAAATATTTGCCCCTTCTAACAGACAAATAACTGCTGTTGCTCATCTTGTGAGACAGTGGGGAGTTTTCTCCTCAGGCAACTACTGCTATGTCTGTTTGGTAGTATTTTATTTTGGCAGTTACTCCCAAAACAGAGGACTGTGAGTGGAGTGGATGAAGGGTTAATTCCTTGATGTGTTTCATCCAGATAGGATAACACAGTACGAGAGAACTGAGTACAATCCTGGCAGTCCCAACAGAGAGCAATCATCAGTAGTTCTCTCCTCTCCAAGAGGGAAGATCAGTGAGCCTCTAAGCCAATGAAATTTCCAATATTAGATTATTTCCCTGAGATCAGAAGTGAATCACAAGCTAATGTGGTTTCTTTTTATTTTCATGGTCTTTACTCTTTATCATTTTTATCCTGAGGCAGCTGGACTCTGGCCCCAGCCAAGCCTGCATTTGGTGAAGGCAAGAATCCCAGCTGGTGGAATCTAAAAAGGCATCCAAAATTTGGCTTTGAGAGGGTACCTGCTAGGAAGTTTCACTTCCTGTGTATAGAAAGAGAGGGGGACAAAATGATAAAGTCATATGGAGGGGGTGATTTTAGAACCACCAGGTGATAGGGTTGCCAGCCCCCAGGCAGTGACTGGAGATCTCCCACTATTACAACTGATCTCCAGGTGAAAAAGAGCAGGTCACCTGGAGAAAATGGCTGCTTTGGAGGGTGGACTCTATGGCATTATACCCCATTGAAGTCCCTGCTTGCCCTAAACTCTATCTTCCTCAGGCTCCACCCCAAAATCTCCAGGTATTTCCCAACCCAGAGCTGGCAACCCAAGCAGATGACTGTAGTTTATTCTGCCTTTTCACCCACTGCAGAATGACAGAATTACAAAGGATTCTCATCTTTGTCTCTAAACTTGCCCTCTCACATCCCATTTCCTCCCCAAGTATCCAACTGAAATAATTTCCAAAGTAATGGATCATGCCCTGAATGGGTGAGCAAAGAGAAATGGCTGAATGGCAGCAAAGAACAGCAGTGCAGAAAACCCATATCAGGTTCTTGAAGGGTTTCTGATGACAATCTCACCTTTACATTTTGAAAAAGATCCAAGTTCCTGTCCCCTATGTTTGCAAAAATATACTGACAATACAGACAGAATAAGATCTCCAGTACCCCACAGAATACTTGCCACTTCTCAAGAGTTGCAAAATCAGAAAATTGTGCAAAACAGTAATATTGGTATAAGAATGATTTTGTAAATCTTCACCATTTATACAGGGAAGAATTTATCTTTTCTTTTTTAGCGTAGAGCACACTGGGCTTTCTGTTTTCTCTGAGCACTAAAGCCATGGCAGTTCTTTTTATTGAGACCAACCAAAATAACATGTTATATTGTAAAGGATTTTGAGTTCTCTAGAACTCTTTGTCAGGTTGGAAGTTAAAAAAGGGCAGAGGTGTTAAAGCCTCTCTGGTTGCTTCATGCATAGGTTGCTTAGCTGACTTCAAAGGGCACAAGGTATTGGCTAGGATCAGACTGCATCCCTGTCATGCTGGGAAATCCTGTGTCTTTTTGTATCTTCTGCTGTACCTAAACATGTTCTTCCTGTGGCCTCTTCCCCATCTCTCTCTTTATTAAAAGGAAGGAACAACTGGAGAAATAGGGATCTCTGTAAGAGTTGAAAGTCCCCAGCTTTGCAGTCATCCACTAGAATATAAAAGCAGAAGAGTGAGCTGTCCTGGGATGTGTCGCAACGGAAGACAGGAAGCAGCAGAAAGGAGCTGTCAAACTTCAACAGTGATCTAATTTTCCACACTGGCATCAAGCTGCCTACAGACAGCATACATGTTCTGTTCACTTGCTAAAAGACCTGTGTCGTCTGACACCTGGACTCCCTTCTCCAGCACCTGCATACCCTGAAATGTTGCTGTACCTTATGGTTTGTCTATAATAGGAATCTGAACCTGCCAAAATCGGGAGGAGAGCAAAGAACCTCTTTTGGACCTTGAATGGCTTGAGGTGTGTTCCAAACACCCACCGCACTGCAGATATGGACACTGGGCTTGCCGCACCAACTTCACCATGCTAGTCCATGGGAATAAAAATTTCCTCTATGACGTGGTCTACATTGTCTTGGAACTGGTCATTGCTGTGCTGGCAATCTTGGGCAACGTCCTGGTCTGCTGGGCCGTCTATTTGAACAGTAACCTTCAAAACGTCACAAACTACTTTGTGGTGTCCCTGGCGGTGGCTGACATAGCGGTGGGTTTGCTGGCCATTCCCTTTGCCATCACTATCAGCACTGGCTTCTGCGCTTCCTTCTATGGCTGCCTCTTCATCGCCTGCTTTGTCCTGGTTCTGACGCAGAGTTCCATCTTCAGCCTCCTGGCAATCGCCATGGATCGAATCATTGCTATCCGGATACCTCTCAGGTAAGCCCATAGAAGGTAGGCTCTTCATGCATTCCCAAAGGATAAGCTTCAGAGAACCAAATGGGATATGGTTGGAGCCAACATTGGTGCAACAATGATGATAACATGAGAGTAGACTTGCAGGATGAAGAGCTGTAGGGCCTAGCCCAACACCAGTGTTCTCTGCCTGGTTAGACCCGCTGCTGCTGCTGTTCTCTGCCACCTCTCCTCAGCCTCTTCCATGCCCTCTGTGAGCAGCCCAGACCCCACTGCTACACCAAGCTTCATTGGACAGGGCTGAGAGGGGAAAGGGAACAGTGTTCCCCCTAAGCTGAGTTAGTGTGAGCTAGCTCACAGATTTTTAGCCTCCAGCTCACACCAGGCCCGTAGCCAGGATTTCTTAAATCAGAGGGCCTTTAAGTAATTCAGGGGGCACTGAAATTAAAATAAAAAGGGTTTGACTCAGGGTCTTCCAAAGAGTTGACTTCCAGCCCCAACTGAGTCCTGGTGCGCTGCGCCCAGCTCTCCCTTTCCTTGTCCCTGCTGCTCAGACCCGGGCCTGAAGCATGAGTCGTTGTCCTGGAGCCCCAGGATGAAGGAGCGTGCCTGCCTAGTCTGTGCACAGACACCCCATGGCCAGTGGCCCTGCTCCCCGCTCCGGAAAGAGGGTCCACAGCCCCCACTGTGCCCACTACTGTCCCGTCCTGACTGTCGGCACCCGGGCAGGCAGCCATGGGCACTCGCTTGCTCTGCCCGGTGTGGGAGGGACCAGCTGGGGCTGGAGAAGGCGAGATGGCCGCTGGGAGCAGCCCGGCCGGGGGTAGAGTGGAGTGCCACGGGGTGAGGCAAGGCGAAGGAGGAGGGCTGCGCTGGGCCACCAGGCACTCTGCCCACTGGCTGACCAGCAAGTGCATCTAACCTGGGTCTGCTTGGTTGCCTGCCTTCCTGCCCGGGGTCATAAGTTGGGGGGCCCTGACAGAAAGTCGAGGGGCCGGGTCCCGAAATGATCCAATGTAGCTACGAGCCTGGCTCACACATTTTTGTCTTGGCTCAGGAAGGATGGCTCCAGAGCAAACTAATTGATGCAGTAGCCAAATCGCTGGCTCACAACTTTAATGCCAGCAGCTCACAAAGTACAGTTTTTGCTCACAACACAGCTTAGAGGGAGCACTGGAAGGGAGGAGGGTAGAAAGGACATGGAAGTTCTCCCATCATAACATATCTGTGGGGGAGGGGGGAAAGATGACAGGTGGATGGTGGTGGGGAGTATACTTGGCAACATCAGCTCTTCACTCTTGTGACTCCTTCGTGACGATGTGTACATATTCATGGCCTAACGAGCAGGACACTTAGGAATACCAGTAAGTGTATATGTGGGAAACGTCACATCTGGTTAGACCTGTCGACTGTTGGGTGCATATCTTTCCACAGAGTGGATTGCTTGTTGCACGGCTCCCTTTCTACACTTGCTAAAAAGGAATGCAGATGACCCACAACTCAGAAGCAGAGCCACCTGCTTTGCATCTGAGAGGTCCCGGACTGAACCTCTGGCATCTCGAGTAGAAGGAATTGGATAGGAAGGCTGGGGAAAATTGGGAGAGCTGCTGTTCATCAGAGCAGACAGTGCTAGTTTAGATAAACCAGTAATCTGATTCAGTATATAGCAGTCTTGATTGGACCAAGTGCAAAGGACAGTGACTTTCTTTTAGTGAGCAAGCCACTCCCAGAACCTATTAAATCCCCGTTCCAAGGTGTCAGCTTTGCTAACGAGTTTAGCAGTGTTCAGAGCCACTTCAACCGGATCTTGTCTTTGTTTGTCTTCTGAGCCACCAGCTGCTCTCTCTTGCATCTGCTTGGCCTTTGGGTCTCACTTTGTAAAAGGAGAACTTTTCATTTTCTTGTTTTTCAGCTACGCAATTAGGCAGCTACCCTCTGCAGCGTTACTCCGATCTAAACACAGCAGTTTCCATGGTATTAGATTGGAGGAACTGCACCTTGCATCTGCCAAAGTGGGTTCTGACCCACAAAAATTGATATCACCTCCTAGGTCTTTGCACCCTTTGAGGAAATGTGATTGCTCCTGTGTATTCAATTTGCTTTTTTTATTGACAACTTTTTCTTAATTGATCCTGTATTTTTTGTTTTATTCTATGCACCACCTTGGCCATTCTTTAAATGGAAAGGCAGCACAGAAATTCATTAAATTGTTGTTGTTTTTAAATTGGTCTCGAAGGCACTACAGAACTGGACTGTATTTCTCTCAATCTACTGTCAGTCTGAGAAGACAGCACTGAGCCAGAGGAAACAAAAGGACTGAGTTCTTATGATTGCAGAGAGGTAGCCATGTTAGTCTGTTGTACCAAAATGAGTGGGAGTCTTCTTTCTTTCTTTCTTTCTTTCTTTCTTTCTTTCTTTCTTTCTTTCTTTCTTTCTTTCTTTCTTTCTTTCTTTCTTTCTTTCTTTCTTTCTTTCTTTCTTTCTTTCTTTCTTTCTTTCTTTCTTTCTTTCTTTCTCTCTCTCTCTCTCTCTCTCTCTCTCTCTCTCTCTCTCTCTCTCTCTCTTTCTCTTTCTCTTTCTCTTTCTCTTTCTCTTTCTCTCTTTCTCTCTGTAGTATTTTTGCATTTGTGTGTGTGTGTGCCTGTGCCTGGAAGTCATGGTGACCTCTAGCATAACCTACTGGGGCACGGAGGACATTCAGAGAAGTGGCTTGATAGCCTGCCTCTGGCCTTCCGGCCCTGGTATTCTCTGGAGGTCTCCCATCCAAATGCTTGCCACAAGGTCGGCTCTGCTTAGCTCCCAAGATCTGACGAGATCAGGCTTGCCTGGGCTCCCCAGGTCAGGGCAACAGGAATCTTCTTGTGGCATTTGAAAGACTAACAGTTTTAGCCCAGCATATTCTTTAGTCCACCACCCCCTTCTTCAGACACAGGGCCTAACTACATGTTGTACTTATTTACAGGCCCACCCCAGGACCTCTGCAGACATGTGCTGGGAGTTCCATGATGAAACTTGGATTTTTGGATGTGTGGTTGCCCAATATGAATTGTGACTGGGGCACATGTGGAGAGGCTCCATCCCTGTGCTTTTTTCCTCAACCTGAAATGGCCAGGAAATCTACACATAGCCCGTTAGTACAGTGCGCATGTTTCCTCCATGAGGCAAATAGTGGCTCCCTGAGGATATTTTAGGTCAGGAAAAATATAAAGGGGAAAGTAGAAGGCCCCTGTCCTTGCATGCAGTGTCCCAGTCTGTATCAGGCTCTCATGCACCTGAGAATCTAATTTTCATCAGGGAACTTCCAGCATATATCTTCTTGATATGACCTCAAAGTTGCCAGGTCTGGGCTGGGAAATACCTGGAGAATTTGGGGTGGACCCTGAGGAGGGCAGGTTTTGGGGCAAGGAGGGTCTTCAGTGTGGTAAAATGCCATAAAGTCCACCTTCCAAAGTGGTCATTTTCTCCAGGTGAACTGATCTCAATTGCCTGGAAATCCCAGGAGGTCTCCAGCCATCACATGGAGTTGGCAACTCTACATGACCTGGAGTGAACATGAGTCAGACCCATAAACAATGGTAGTTAGGCTTTATGAGTCCTCGCTCAGCTGACATTTTATGTAGATGATGTAGAAAGGAAAACAAGCAGACAGCAGGTCAAGGGGCTATGAGATGCAGGAAGTGAGGATCTAGCCTACTCATAGCCAGGGCTATTTTTGGGTAGGAATGCACAGGAAGGAGTTCCAGCTGACTCCTGAGTTGGCCACGCCCAGCAGGAACTCATTAGCATAACAGGCCACACCCGATAGCAGAAACTCATTAGGACTGGCTACATTAGGGGTGTGTGGCCTAACAGGCAAAGGAGTTCCTGCTACAAAAAAAGCCCTGGAGTTTGACAACAAACAAGGTAAACCGAATAAGAAGCAGAAAGGGGGTGTGGCTGGATGACCACACTTCTGGTAACATGGGGGTGTAGCCTAATATACTAATGAGCTGTGCTGTCATTGGTGTGGCCTAATATGTGTGTGGCCTAATAAGTTTCTGCTGTTTGGTGTGGCCTATTATGCTAATGCGTTCCTGCTGGGGGTTTTCTACAAAAAAAGCCCTGCTCATAGCATTTGAAAAAGTGTTTTCTAGTCCACAGAGCCTTATGCTGGAATAAAGGGTCGGCAATCTTTAAAGTGTCACAGGACTCCTGTTTATCTGAGCGGCTAGCTGCATTTAACTTTGCAGCATTTCTGACCTCTTTAGGCTGGAACTGCATGTGTTTTGCGATTTTTGTCTCACGGCTTAAAAAACTGATCCCAGATGAAATCTTAGACCACTGTGAAGGTGCCTTATACTGAGACAAGCTATTGTCCAGTCTGCCTCATGTAGTCTGCCCCAAGCTGTGGGCCAAGGAGGGGGGAGGTGGTTGAATAAGGGCCAAACTACATTGGATGACATGGAGTCTCTGAACACGTCTCCTGCGTTAAAAAATTCTGTCGCAGCTGCATGAGACCGTGGTTTGTGTCAGGGCCATGGTGTGGGCAGTGGAATGGGTTGATTCTTTAGTTAGGGGAGAAGCTGTGGCACAATGGTGGAGCACCTGCTTGACATACAAAAGGTCCCAGTTTCAATCTCCTGCATCTCCAGTTCAAACGACCAGGTAGTAGGTGATGTGAAAGACTTCTGCCTGAGACTTTGAAAGCCGCTGCCAGTCAGAGTAGACAATTCTGACCTTGATAGACCTGACACAGCATAAGGCAGCTTCATGCGTTCTCTTGCCATTTCTGTTATCTGAATAATCCCTTTGGGGTGTTGTTCTTCTCATGAGGAAAATATGCAGGTAGCCATATAGTACTAAATCATAGGCCCAGGGAGAGGACTTAGATTTTGAAAGTGGCACTTGCGCTATGGAGGGTGGATTAAAAAACAGCAACTCTCTCTCATGGCTTGGTCTGAACCAGTGCCTTGAATGACTGTAAGGTAATTTTAAAAAGGGGGGGATCCATTCATGGCTATTCCATCATCACCACCATCATCATGCATAGCTTACTTCTCAGGGATCAGAAGGAATCAGTGCTCCCCCTTCCCCTGCCACTGTCTGAAATAAATAGCCTCAAGTTACTTTGAGAAACATCTAAGGTATGGCCTGTTCCGGCTGAAAACCCAGTCCTCTCTATTGCTACTTCTGTTGTGTTGAATGACTCTAGATCTGTTTTTGTGTGGAGTTTTTTTTTTTTTTAAGCCTCTGAGTGATGCTAGAAGATTCTGTTTGTTGAGAGGGTCAGTGAAGACCTGCCCCCGTGCATGTCTGCAGAAGGGCTTGGCTTTGATGGTTTTTCTCAGTTCTCCCAGCCTGCTTGAGAGCGACTCCTCAGAGAGCAGCAGGGCGCCTAGGGGCAGGGAGGGGGGAGAGTGTGCTGGGGAGCTCTCTCTCTCCCTCTCCAACCGTGGGACAACAGCTGGGCAAAGACCAGGCCAGTTCTTAGTCTTTTATTAAAATTTGTACGTGTCTTCCGGCAATTTCTTTCTCCTCCCCCTCCTCCCCTTTGATGATTGTGTCTTTTCGACATATTATTTAAAAGCTCAAGTGGGACTTCCAGTGCCCTCAACCAAAGCAGAGGTTGGAGATAGAAATGCTGGAAAATCCTTTCCCTGAGGAGGAGGAGGATAGCAAGAGGCCACATTTTCTTAATGGGTCACTTTTAATAATTGTTCATAAACTGACACTGCCTACCCAGTGTGTGAAAGACAAAAAGGAGTATCCCTTTCTTAAATTTCAGCTACTTAAAGTAGCAGCCTCTGTGAAATTGATCAGGTAGATGAGAAACTGACCAGGTAAAATTTGAGCAGAGGTTGTTGGTAAGGCACAGAATCATCCACAAATGAAGTCTGGATGGGCCAGCAGTTAAGCTATTGAGGCTTCCAAAAGTCATCATAGCATCAGGAAGGGGCTTCTTGCCTCTCAAGGGCTGCAACATGATCCATTACCAGCGTTCAAACCCCAGCTGAGCCCCATGGGTGGTCTTGAACAAGCCCTTCTCTCTGGGACTTCTGAAAGGCTCAGACAGACATGACGCTGGGAGTGTCACAGACAAATCTCCTAGCATGTTCCCCCCTCTACAAATTAGATACACAAGAAACTAACTCAGATTGGGACTGTGGTAAGGGGAGGAGGGTTAAGTCCAGAGCTCCCTCTAAGCCGTGGAGTCCTGTGAGCAAAAATTCTACCTTGTGAGCCACTGGCATTAAAGTTATGAGAGAGCGATTTGGCTACTGCTCTGGAGCCATCCTTCCTGAGCTAAGACAAAAACGTGTGAGCCAGAAGCTAAAAAACTGTGAGCTAGCTTACACTAACTCAGCATAGAGGGAACACTGGTTAAGTCTGCACCGGTTTCCCTATCTGAAATGGCTCCAGGAACCCACTTATAGGAGAAACATATAGGACCTCTGCAAAAAATAGCCTGCCTCACAGGGTAGTTGTGAATGAATGACGCACAGGCTGTACAGTATCTGAAACCTTTACAGTCCCCCCTGTGAATGATACTGTGGATTACAGCAGCTTCTCTCCCCTGCAGGGGCTTAACCTTCCTCCTGGGAGAGAGAAGCCAGCTGTGTTTGGGGGGGGGAACAGAGAGTGGTTTTGTTTTTGTTTTATTAAGTGTTTGTGAAAGGAATTTAGGATGGAGAAGGCAGGGAGCCTGGGAGCCTGACTCTACCTCGGACAGATCACACGCACACGCAAGGTTCTGCTGGGGGCGGAATGGCATGCAGTGGCGGGGCAGGGAGGCTGCTGCTGATCACTTCCTGTTCATGTGGCCAACAGAGGCTACATGGGATGTGTAACCTTATCATAAAAGTGGTTTGGCCCAAGGCTCCCACAACCAACTCAGGATGGGTGTGTGTGTGTCACATGCAAAGAATACTATTTTCCAGTACTAGTTTCCAATAAAGAATACTAGTTTCCAGTATTCCTTGCATTACACCCAGGATTCTATTGACCCTGTAACCTTAGCTTGTTTCGTTTTGTCTTCAAATATCTTAAAACATCTTCATCATATTACATGTTAATTTGCTGTTCAGCCCCTGTCTATAAATTTGAACTCTTACCTTCTCTTCCAATGTATTTGGAAAAATGTGCATGCACATGAAAGCTCATACCTTGAATAAATCTTTGTTGGTCTTAAAGGTGCCACTCTACTCTAATTTGTTATCAAGAATACTGTTACACTTCCCTGGGCAGTGAGGAGTTCCAGAGGAAGCACTTCCAGGTTTTTCCTTCCTTTGCCTGAGAAAGCATTGGAGACATACGGTCTCTTTGAAATAATTGCTTTGTTTACAGATATACAAGTGGACAGAAGAGGGCAGTCCTGCAAGGCAGTCAGTCCCCCTGCCATCAGCTCCCCAGACAGGAAAGTGTACCCCAAAGTGCTCAGCCTATAGTTATCTCCTTTGAAAACAGTCGAGAGCGAGCTTCGGCTGGCAGGAGACTGTCTCCTAATAATTAGTTCCCACTGAGGAAGCATCAGCCAGACATTGAGGGCCTAATGGATGGATAAGCCAGCAGCTGTAGCAGGACGTTTGGTTCCCAGGTCAAGTTTCAAGACATAACAGAGAATAAATCAACGGTTTCACAATAATTAAAAAAAAGTAAGATGATTGATTCGTGCATTACAAAGTTCTTTCCCCATCACCAACATGGGTTTTGTCTTTAGCCTAAAAGCGTATCCCCTTGCACAATTCCCATTCAAACTACCAACCTTGGCAACAGTTTGGTGTAGTGGTTAAGTGTGTGGACTCTAATCTCGGAGAACCAGGTTTGATTCCCCACTCCTGCACTTGCACCTGCTGGATGAGGTGTTCTCGAAAAGAACAGTTTCTGTCAGAGCTCTCTCAGCCCCACCTACCTCACAGGGTGTCTGTTGTGGAGAGGGAAGGGAAAGGAGTTTGTAAGCCACTCTGAGACTCCGAGTGAAGGGTGGGTTATAAATCTAATTTCTTCTCCTTCTCCTTCTCCTCCTCTCTCTGATCTACCTCTGGACCAGGAGGAAGTCAGGCACGCAGGGTGGGTGCCTACTTGCTGATTTTGGAACAGCTGGAAGAGAGAGAGGCTGCTCTCTTTGAGGGTTGCTTGAGCAAGGTGCTTCCTTTCTCCCAACAGTTTTTGCCAGTCGCTTCCTCTATTCTCCCCCTGCCACCAAGACTGTAGAATGGTAGGGCTACAAATCTCCAGGTGGCAACTGGAAATGTCCTGGAATTAAAGCTGATCTCCAGACCTCAGAGATCAGTTCCCATGGAGAAAATGGGAAATGCTGTTTGTCTGTGACTCCTGCTGCTTGGCAAGGGGCCACTGTTAACAGCACCCCCTTCCCAAAGTCTGGCGTCCACACCTGTTTTAAAGGTTCAGACAAAAATGCCAATCACATGGTCGCTCACTGGCAAGTTGTGGAAAGAATCCCTTCTTTTTGCCCTTGTTTTAGGTCCCATCTTACTTGTCCCTTGGTACAAACTACAGATTAGAGTCCTGCCACATGTCTTTATCTGGGGCTATTAGCCTAACAACTTTCTTTAATTGTTTTTAGCAGAGAAGATACTAATGTTAACAGTAACCCCAAAGCATGTCTACGAAATTCTGCCACCTTTCCTTGTGATAATGGCCAAGAAGCTCTTATCACTTGTAGGGTTGGCCTTAGTCTCTCATCATGTATTCCACAAGATCTTTGGGTGGATTTAAGCAAGCTGCTTCATACCACACTATCTGTTCCTTGCATCTTCCTTCAGTCACTGGCTAAACTGTAGTGATGTAATGAAATGTTCTCATATTCTCTGACTTTTGTGTAGAAAGAGTCTATAGAATGTTCACAAAAGGCACAGTTTTTGGGAAGAAGTTAAAGGCCTCTTTGACTGCAAGAAAGTTTACTTATGTCTCTTTCTTTATTTCATTTATACCCTGACTTTCTCCCTAACGAAGACCCATTTTCTGTTATCCTCACAACAACTCCATGTAGTAAGTTTGCTTGAGACATGTGGCTGGCCCAGGGTCACCCAGCCAGTTTCCATGGCAGAATTGGGATTTGAACCTGGGTCTCCCAGATATAATGTGACACTCTAGCCCCTATACCATGTGAGACAGACCTAGGGAAAGGAAGGACTGGGGACAGGAATGTAAAGAGGTATTCTCAGTGCCTGCTACCTATAAAGTGCATAGGTTTCCTCACTGAGCGGGAACACACTGTAGTGTATCATGAGACTCTTATGCATCATTCTGGCACTAGGAACAAAAGTGCCTGAGGTGTTTTTTCTTAATATTAATTAAGCATTGTCATCTGTTTCTCAGGAAATCTTCTTCAGAGAACATAGGGCATGCCTACTCTATACTTTTCATCTAGTTTAACAGTTATTTCCCCCTCATTGGGGATCCCTGGAAATTACAGATCTGCTAAATGAATTAGTGATTTCTAACTGAGTTCTCACTACCCTCATCAAACTACCATTGTGGGGGGAGGCTGGGACAGGTAAACTGGTAAAAAAACAAATGCAAGTTTTTGATGGATATTGGCAGATGGATTACTAGAGCTCGGGGGGGGGCATCTTGACCAGCTTTCTGTTGACAGAGGACCCATGGTATATTTCAAAGGTGCAGGAGGGAGTAGTGAGCAGTGGGTTTAATTTGGTTTTTGTACTCTGTAAAGATTGTCCTGTGTTAGAACTGAAACTAGGCCAGATTTTATGTGCTGACTGTCCCTTGTTCTCCTGCCAGGTACAACGCTTTGGTGACCAGCTCGCGAGCAAAAGGCATCGTAGCCATCTGCTGGGTCTTATCCTTCATTATTGGCCTGACACCCATGCTGGGCTGGCACAAATACTCCTCGGAAAGCAAAGGGCAGAACAGCTCACTCGACAGTAGCTGCAGCAATAACAGGATGCCTTGCTTGTTTGAGTCTGTCGTCACCATGGAGTACATGGTCTACTACAATTTCTTTGCCTGCGTGCTTGTCCCCCTCCTCCTCATGTTTGGCATCTACCTGAAAATCTTTATGGCAGCCCGGCGGCAGCTCAAACAGATGGAGAACAACATGGTTCATGGAGAACGGTCCCGCTCCATCTTGCAGAAGGAGGTCCACGCGGCCAAGTCTTTGGCTATCATTGTCGGCTTGTTTGCCATCTGCTGGCTTCCCTTGCATATCCTCAACTGCTTCGCCCTCTTCTGCCCACTCTGTGTGCGTGCTCCACCCTGGGTAATGTACTTAGCCATCATCCTGTCCCATGCCAACTCTGTGGTGAACCCGCTGATCTATGCATACAGGATCAGGGAGTTCCGGCATACCTTCCGTAAAATCATTGGGCAGCACATCATGGGCAAGAAGGAGCAGTTCAAGCCTGCCACTGCCAGCCAGAGGACTTCCATTCATGATGGAGATGCTGAGCATTCCAGCATACGGATCAGCATGCGTGCTCAGAACTTCTACACCAGCGGGGACTCGGACAGCGTCCACACTGAGAGTGATTTGGGGAAAAATGTGGCCTTGGAGTGGCACCAGAATGGAAATGCGTTGGATGGGGAAGCGAACGGACATATCCCATATTCCTGCAACAACGGGGACCTCTTAAATGCCCCCAGCAAAATAGAGCTGCTCAGCAAAGAGTATGTCGGGGTTCCTGTCACTTTGGCTAGCATGGAGGTGTCACCTGTAGAAGCCTCTGATGTTTCCTGATGCCTCACAGGAAGTCATCCTTCTGGAATGGAGTCTTTTCCTTCCTTAGTTGAAACGTAAAAGTTTGGCTCATAATTGGTGGAAGGGGAAGGAGTCCCTGCCTGAACTGCCAGAAAGACTCTAAGAACTGCATAAGGAGAGAGGTCTGGAGAAAGGAAAGGGCCGTGAGGTGTTTTACCTTTCAAAGGCCCAGCTCATGGGCATGGAGGAAAAAAAGGCCAGTCTGGACAGAGGGGCATGTGCTTTTGAGTCTCAGAAAGAGAGGCTGTTGCAGTATCATCGCATTATATCTCTTGTGCATCCATGGCCATGTCTGGCATGGGCTGGTTGTACTTAGCAAAAAGAAATAAAAGTGTAGCTGGAAAGATGCTTCAATGTACCAAGGCAGAGTGGAAAGGGAAATTGCTTGAATCTATCTAGAACTGTAGGAGCACGTGGGTTTACTTTCCTCAAGTGCTCCTAAACAGCACTGCTTTGCAGCACTTCCTTAAGTTTACCAGGGTGGGACTAGGTTTGCCAACTTCCAGGTAGGGCCTGAAGTTCTCCCAGAATTACAACAGACTAGTGTTGCCAGTTCCCAGGTCCCAGCGGGGGTTCCCCCAGTTTTCGGGGCTTCTGCTCGCTGCTGGCAAGGTGGCTGGTGGGGGAAACCCCGCCTCCAAACAGTGACGTTGCTGTGCGACGTCCCTGACATGATGATGTCACCCAAAAGTCACATCATCACATCAGGCGTTGCATGGTGATGCTCTGGTTTGAGAGCAAAACTCTACGGTTTGAAGGCGGTTTTTCCATAGATTTTTGCCCTCAAACCAGAGCATCAGTGCACAACGTCCCCGACATGATGACATCACTTCTGGGGTGACATCATCATATCGGGGATGTGCCAGAACACCCTGCCAAATCCCCCTGCCAGCGCGATGAGGGGATCTGGCAACCCTACTCCAGACTAGACAGATCTGTTGCCCTGAAGAAAATGGCAACTTTTTGGAGGGCGGACTCTATGGCATCACATCCCTCCCCCAAATCTTCCCTCCCCAGGCTCCACCCCCAAATCTCCAGGAGTTTCCTAACCCAGAGCTGACAGCCTTAGTGGGAGCTAATTCAAAATCCTTTCCTTTCTAAGGTCTCCTGACACCTCTCCTCCAATCCAGACCTCCCAAACTCAAGTCTTGTTTCACGACCTCTTAACTCTCTCCCGATGGGCATGAGCTGTTAATCCAAAGGGTCAAACTGATCTGCTGCCTCCTTGTGTGCCTATTAATTGGCCTTCCTCTGAAAGGTGGGGTTGAGGCCCCCTCCCATGCATAATCCTGTGAGAAAAGAACTGTTGTAAAACTGTCTTTATTGTCATTTGTGAACTGTTGGGGGTTATGTCTTTAGTGTTAAAATGGGAGCACTTGGTGAATACCCTGGAGGTTAACTCCGTTAAGGGCATACTTGCTTCCTTCTGTAATTATCATGTATTCTGTTTCCAATAGTCTTAGGAGCAGAACGCTCATAGTCGGAAGCACGTCAGAAGACTGCATTATCACATTGTGTAGGCCACGAGTGGGCTGCCTTCCGTCCTGCACGGTTCATTTTATGTTTGTTTTTTCTTTCTAGAATCCTCGTGGTCTGGTGCTGGTGTTTTAAATTCACAAAGCAAAAGCACATGTTCTGTTAACAGTTAAGGCACAACTATGGTACTTACTCCAATGCAAGACTATTTTTTCCCAAAATATGCCATAAAATGGGGGGGGGTGTCTTCTTACATTTGCACATGTGTTACAGTTACATCCAGTAAACGTATTTTCTTGGTGCATAACTTGTTTTTTGGGGAGGTCTTATATTCTGAGTTCCCTTCCTTTCATGTAAATATGGTCATTTGTGTTATCTGATTCTGCCTGTGAAGCTTTTGCTTAAGGCAATGCTTCCTTGGATCAGACAAAGGTCCATCAAGAATTTACTGACGTTCAGTGGCCCAGTAGAAATTGTCTAGTAGCCAGTGAGTGGCCCATTGTCTACATTCTGCCCACCTCTGTTACAGGCTCAGGGTAGATCAGTTCACATACTAATAATAGGTATCCAAGCTAAAACGAATTCCTTACATAAATGCAAGCAAACATGCAACTAAAAATAACCTCATGCTTTGGCAGCTAAAAGCCAGTTTTCTGGAAGAGGGATGTATGTTCTTCAGCAGACCTCCAGGGAAGGAAAGTGTGAGCTGGAAATGAAACCCTGAGAACCTTCCTCTCCCTCAATACATGTTGTCACCACCCATCATTTCCATGGGCTTGGCTGCTAAGGGCTGGATAATGCTCTCTTTATTATTGTGATGTCATTCAAACCAGGTGGCCGTGGTGACCCTGTGAAGAACAAAATTCCAGGCTCACAATGATCACATGGAGATATTTTCATGGCAATCTGGACTTGACCACCTGCTCAAATACCAAGATGACCTCCTCCCAAAGTTTTGCCCTTCATTTCTTCATCCTTGAACTACTGACGATGGTGTAAGACTAATATTCACTCAGATTTATTGATACAGTCATTGACCAGCATAAAACATATGATATCTTACATATGACTCCTAGACAATCTTATAACCAATATGTACACTCAAAAATTACAGGGCTAAAACAGCTAAAATTTGGATACTCTACGCAGTATCTCTTGACGTATTTTATATACAGCTGCTAAAAAACTTGCACTGGAAGCTGTGACTGTTGGGTTAACACCCCTGAGGAGCATTTTGCTAACCTCTATGTCTGTACAACCCTGATATTTCTTAAGAAGTGGGGAAATCTTCTTTGTTCTAATTTCGTGATAAATGGGGCAATACAGTAATACATGTTCGATTGTTTCGACCTTGCCATCCCCACATGGGCAAACCCTCTCATGTATGGGAGTCTTTCTAAACTTCCCGTCTAACACAGCGGAGGGAAGAGCTCGCCATCTAACTAGCGAAAATGCCCTCCGTTGGGCTGGAATCTCCAGCTGGGACAGGTACAGTTCTGGAGCCACCTTATATTTTGTATGTTCTGCAGCCAAAAATTCTGGGGCTTTATTGATGTCAATTTGACGTTGGGTATCCTGGATCCTTTGTTTGATTACTGTCTTTGCTTGGTCATACTCCATTTTTTGGACTATAGGTGGTGAGAAGCCTAATTTGCTTAGGTTTAGATGTACAGCCTTTAACCAGGAGGATTTAAAACTATCGCTGAGAATTAAGGGTGCTAGGCCGTAAGGAGTAAGGTTTAGTTTTAGCTAAAAATTCAATGAAGTGAGGCATACCCTCGACTCTACTTTGATTAAGCCAGATTCCAGTCGCAGGCTTGCATTTGAAACACATTTGGGCATCTGAAAAGCTGCTCTCAAAAACTTTGATTGTGCACACTCAAGTGGGGTGAAGCAGGAAGATGGTGGCCCCATTATTGTCCCATACAGCAGCTGGGGTAATATTTTAGCCTGGAACAGTTTGAGAGCTGCTGGTAAATATTGCCCTCCCTTAGTGCATAAGAATCTAATTATGGCCTGAGCAGATTTTTGTCCTAAATTGGCCATCTGTTCGTGATGAGCCATTCTAGCACCGTTCGATTGTAATACCATTCCCAGATATTTGAAGCTTTTGACCTGTTCTATCCTCTGACCATTAATACTCCAGACCCTTCTTTTAGCTCTTTTGCCGAAAGACATAACTTTGGATTTTTGGTAGTTAATCTCTAAATGGTTCTCAGTACAAAACTGATTAAGTGCCATCAAGGCTCTCCTTAGGCCCACTGGGGTCCTAGAGAGTATGACCATATCATCAGTGTAAAGTAATACAGGGATCTTCTAATCAGCCAACATAGGGGGGTGAAAATCAGAATTTTTTAACTTGCTGACCACATTGTTAATATAAAAGATGAACAACAGTGGGGCCAGTACACATCCCTGTTTCACACCTTTTGTTGTGACAATGGGGTTTGAGAGGTTCCCCTCTTCTATTACATCTGACCTTAAATGACGTATTAGGATATAAAGCTTGGATTAAATATAAAAGCCTCTGGTCTATAGTTGAACCTTCTAATTTCTCCCATAATTTAGACCTCAAGATAGAATCAAAGGCCATTTTAAGGTCAATAAATGCTGCGTGCAATGATACCGAGCTATTTGCAGCATATTTTTCGATCAAATGTTGCATGATCAAACCGTGTCCGAAGGTAGATCTTCCCTCCCTGAGACCGGCTTGCTCTTCGGCAAGTAAACTTTCCTGTTCAATCCAGCATTTGAATTTGTCTGCTAGATGGCTGGCATAGAGTTTACCGATAACGCTGAGCAGGCTGATTGGCCTATAGTTAGCTGCAGGGGTCTTTTCGTAGAAAAACAGCTGCAGGAGCTCATTAGCATATGGTATGCTAATGAGCTATTAGGCTATTAGCATATGCCACGCCCCCTGACATCACCAGAAGTGATGTCAGAAGGGGAAGCAAAAGTGGGGGAGGCATCTTCAAAAGCCTCCCCTTCCCTTCCCCAGCTGGTCTGGGTGGGGGAGCTAAGAGAGAAGGGGTTTAAAGTTTAAACTCCTTCTCATGAGTGTTGGGCCACAGAAGGAGGAAAGAGGGAAAGAAAGAGAAGGAAAGGGGAGGGAAACAGGGAAAGGAGGAAAAAAGAGAAGAGAAGAAGGTGGGAAAGAAAGAGAGAAGAGAAGAAGGAGGGAAAGAGGGAAAAGAGAGAAGGAAAAGAGGGAATGAAAGAAATTTGGCGGCAATTCGGCCCCATTATATCCTATGGGCCATTGAAGTCAATGGTGAAAACATAGGGTATATTCTGGGGGCTGGAGGGAGGGGGTTTGAGGCCCCAAACTCACAGGGTAGCTGATGGAGCCTCTCCCCAAGATACCCACCAAGTTTCAAGAACATTGGACCAGGGGTCCAATTCCATGGGCCCCCAAACAGGTTGCCCCTATTCCCTCCATTGTTCTCTATGGTGGGAAAAAAACGTACTTTTTTCCCACTATAGAGAACAACGGAGGGAATAGGGGCAACCTGTTTGGGGCCCATAGAATTGGACCCCTGATCCAATGTTCTTGAAACTTGGTGGGTATCTTGGGGAGAGGCTCCATCAGCTATCCTGTGAGTTTGGAGCCACTCCCTCAAACCCCTCCCCTCCAGCCCCCAGAATATACCCTATGTTTTCACCATTGACTTCAATGGCCCATAGGATACAATGGAGCTGAAATTGACATTCGGCTGCCTGAAAGACTCTCCAGGACGCCGGCTGGGGGCGGGGCTTGGCTCCTGAGCTCCCGGAGCTTTGCTCCGGTGCGCTCCCCCCAAAAAGACCCCTGGTTAGCTGGGTCGTCTCTTCTTCCTTTCTTGAAAAATGGAATTACAATCGCTTGTCCCCAGTCCTTTGGAATACATCCTGTGGAGTCAATGTAGGTGAAAAGTGAGGCCAGGAGAGGAGCCCACCAGTCAATGTTGTTTTTTAAAAGTTCGGGAGGGATATTGTCACAGCCTGGTGCTTTCCCTCTTTTTAGCTGATTAATATACGATGTAACTTCTTTCACGGAAACAGGAGGCCATTCTGGTAGTTCTTTAATAGTTTGCGAGGAGAGTTCTTGGTGGGTATCAGTATATATCTTACAAAAATATGCCTCCCAGGTTTCTGCCATAATTGTTGGTTCTAACGGAAAGGAGTCCTTTACTGCATAATTGGAGGTGATGTTCCAGAAAGTTGAGGAATCCTTTTCTTTGGCAGCTTGTATCAAATGCTCCCATATCTTTTTTGTGTAAGCTTTTTTTTCTGGGCTTTTTTTCACTCAATATCAGCCTTAGGACTGACAGTCCCTCCCCAAATAGTGCCATGTTTTGAGGTGAAACATCTTTGCCAGACAAAGCAATGACTCTGCCGTCACCACAGCCTTTGGTGAAAGGGATAAGCAAATATGGAAACAATGGCTGAGACACTTGAGTTGTGTTGCTGACATCAGGGGATTATCTCCCCTACACACACACACACACACACACACGGAAACCCCCCCACACACCCATTGTGCCATTTTCCCTCTTGTTCCTTCATGTCAACAGTTGTCTCTTGTCTCACTTTTGCTTCTGGCATTTTTTTCTGGTGGATCACATTTGGGGTATTTTTTTTTCCTGCTAGAGCTGAATGGTTCTTCGTTTCTTTTTGTCTTTCTGCATAACTGCCTTCAAAATGCATCCAGGGAGATGGGTCTCTCTCTGTTAATCTTTCCAGAGCCCAGGAAGGATAAGCCAAGCCGATCCTTGGGTCAGTAACCCTGAGATCCACACACAGAACGAACTGTGGGAAAATACCAGTGCAGTCTGTGCTGGAGGAAACAGCTACATGCCAGAGCATCCCAGCATGTGCATGTTGTCCACATGCTGGCCTCTCTCAAATGCTGTATCAGTTTTGAGTTTTAGAACAAAGTTTGAGTCCGGTGATGCCTTTAAGACCAACGAAGTGTTACTCAAGGTATGAACTTTTGTATAGCACACACACTTCCTTAGATACAATGAAATTTTGTGAAAGCTAAGACTGACTGTCCAGAGGACTGCTCTGCCAGGATATTGGACCGTTTGGTGTATATTTGTATGTGTGTTTGAGAGAGGGAGAGGTAAAAAAAACCCCACAAGAACACACAGTCCACACAATACCTTTTATTAGAACCAATCAAAATGGCACAAAACAGTGTAAGCTTTTAAGGTCACCAGAACTCTTCATCGCACCAGCTGTTGCAAAGGATAAAGAAAAGGAGTTGAGGGAAGCAGATTATCTTAAGACCTGTTCATGTCAACATCCTGTGCTTGATGCTGTGCATGCTTGCAGGTTTTAAATGGTGCTGGTGTAAGGTGGTACCTTTCGCTTTCTGGGTTTGAGAAGCAACAAATAGTTTTCCCCCACTGAAAATAAAAAGCCAGCAACAGTCCTAATAGAGAGGCGGGAGTGAGAAGGGGTGGTACAAAATGCTTGCTATATGAATTATTGCATTTCTATATGGATTTTTCAGGAAAGGTCAATAAGGAAGGGCTGGTTATGGATCTTCCCCGGGAAATGTTCTGACATTGTGTTCTCAGCTTTTTCACTCCTGTGTTCTGGTGCTGTTGCCAGAAGCATGTTATATTACCTTTAATGGCTTATTGACTAGATGCAGGATCCCCCACCCAATTCCTTCTGGCCAGCTGACATAATACAGTAGCAGATATGAGGCAGGCAGCCTATCTTTCAAGCAAATACCCATCAACGACTTAGAAAACTCAGCAAAACAATGCAGTCACATTAAAAAATATTCTTAACATTGCTTGCATTCCTAGAAGGGAGGCTTTTGTTTTGTTTGCAAGATTTGGAAAAATGTTGTGCAGTCAGAGATGACCTAGGACAGGGGTCTCCGACATGGTGCCCTTGGACTCCTGGCACCCATCAAGAGTTTTTAGAAAGTGGCTGGAGCCAGGTGGGGCTTTTGCCCAGCAAGCTTTCTGATTGGCCAGTGGAGATCTGATCAGCTGTGCAATTTTTAAAAAAATGTTGCTTTGGTTGCAGCTGCCACCATATACCACAAGGATCTGCACTGTGTGACGGCTGCTGCCTATATGGATTCTTATTGTTAATACTTTTAACTGTTTTTAAATGTGATTTTATTGTAACAAGTTTTGGACTCAGCTTTTGTGATCCGCCCTGAGCCTGCTTTGGGGAGGGTGGAATAGAAATCTCAAAAATTAAAAAAAACCCCGAAAAATAAATAAATAAGGTAAGCCTCAGCAGCCTCTGAGTGCCTGGCTCTGCCATTTTGTGGCTGTGCCCACCATGCTGCATCAGAATTTCAAAGGAGCCTGCAGACTCAAAAAGGCTGAGGACCCTTGACCTAGGACATGTAGGTACAAATCCAAAATAGAACCAGCCCCATCATGGTGAAATAGCATCGCTATGTTGTTTATTTATCAATTCCCTGCCTAATGGTGGGAAATTACCAGCCTGTTGTCTATCTTGCTAGGAATTTGGAATGTCGGTGTGTGAGGCTATGGCTCATGTCTAAGAAAGAAGATAAGGAAAGGTGCTGAGTGCTGGCTTCCCACAAAACCTAGGTAGCTCATTCAATATCCCTACCACAGTCCAGTTTGTCCCTGATATTTCAGAAGAACCTAAATGTGGCTTCAGATTTCCTGTTGCAGCTGCAGAGGATCAAATACTTGCTGTCATATGTACATTGCTCCCTCCCCCATTCCAGATGGCTGAAATGAAAGGGTTTGTGTATTGATGTATGACTTGAAAGCCAAGAGTTCTGCTCCAGCTCATGATATGTCATGAAAGAAAGATCCTGGTTTCACAGAAATTAAGACAACTACTTGATTGATCTCTGTTTTTTTTATTGACTGAGTAAATGTATATTCAAATGGTAGGAAATAGAGGATGTTTCTAGAAATGGTAAATGATTGTGCCTTAGAATCTTTAGGACACACACTTTGACTTAGTTCTGAGGGGAATTCAAGATCTGGTACACAGGGCAGGTGGTGCCAAACTACTTTGGGAACTCTGATAGACATGCTTTAAAAATACAACATATATGTAAGTAGAAAGTTTTGATTTCAAAAAGAAGGGAAATTCTTTAAAACGAGGGGATTCATTGACAGGAAGTGGAAAAGCAAGTTATCTCTCTTTACAATGCTTGGAGGTTTCAATTAAAACCAAGAGAACTGAAGCTCAGAGTGTTTACCAGAGATAAGGAAAGGTATAAAAAAGTCCAAGAGGATACCAGCATAGTTAATAAACAGGGTCAAGGATGTTATAAAAGTCAAGAAGTGTAAGTCCTTTAAAAAGTTGATGTCTTACCCAAATTAGGTAGATACAAACAAATGCAAATTCTAGCAGAACAAGTGTAAGTTTACAATAAAGCAAATTAAAAAGTTTCAGGATTAATTTTATTTATTAGTTGCTAAAAACCATTAAAAATACAATTATTTTTAAATGCACCAGAAACAGAAAATTAGATTGGAAGAGAGTGGTTCTATCAGATGGCTAAGGTTCTGAAAGGCCTATAGAAAAGGAAAGGGAAATTATAGGGAAGTTGAACAAATTCTTGGGAGTCACCGAGGAAGATCTCAGACACAAACACAGACACACACACACACACATACCAGTTTCATCAATCAAATGAGAACAAGTTAAGGCTAGTTGACAAATTAAAGGTGAACTTGTCTGGTAGCATGCACTTCTTAAAGTAGTATGCAATTCTGGTCCCCTAACAAAATTATGCAAGCTATATTTAAAATCAACCTCCTTACCAGAGGATTAGAAAGTA
Source organism: Gekko gecko (assembly GCA_029375565.1). Lineage (NCBI taxonomy): Eukaryota > Metazoa > Chordata > Lepidosauria > Squamata > Gekkonidae > Gekko > Gekko gecko. Next base: position 48,145,749 of record JAPDNY010000012.1, on the reverse strand, counting down.
GTAGATGAAGGACCCATTTTTTAAAAGGAATGCAGAAAAGTACAGTCTAGTAAGCCCAAAGCTTGTTCTAGGTACATTGGTAGAAATGGTTATTAAAGAAAGAATTATTAAGCATATAGAAGAACAAGACCAGCTGAAGAATCAGCATGGTTTCTGCAAAGGGTTTCTGCAAAGGGTTTCTGCAAAGGGAAGCCCTTCCTCACCAACCTTTTAGGAGTTCTTTGAGAATGCTAGGAAGCATGTGGGAAAGTGTGATCTGGTAAACATAATCTACTTGAACTTCCAAAAAGGTTTTGACTTAGTCTATTACCAAAGATTCCTAAGTGAATTTAACAGTCACAGAACAAGAAGATGATTTGTCTCATGGATCAGTAGCTGATTAAAGATTAGAGATGGTTGTCACAATGGAAGGAATTAAGTAGTAAGATCCTCCAAGGATTTGAATTAGGATCAAACCTTTCACTATTCAGGATGGAAAAACACTAGTGGACTTCAAGGATTTAAACAAAGATTTCTCCAAACTAGGTGAATGGGTAAAACCCCCAGCAAACTCAATATAAATTAATTAAAATATGACGAGATTACTTAACAGAAAATTGAAGGAGAGATCAAATCTCTTCAAAATGCTTTGAGGTCATTTAAATTTAAGCTAGAATAAGAGAATTTCAGGATGTATACAACAGATTAGGAAAAGTACAAACAAAAGGATGTTGGCACAGTTAATGACAGAGTCATGGAAGCACATTGAGGCACAAAATCGAACACTGAACAGGTCTGAACTTGAGACTGTCCAGGAAAGGGAGCTTGGGGTCATGATGGGAAACAAAATAAAAATGTCATATCTGTGCAGCAGTGGTATAAAAAGGAGTATTCCACAACAGAGATTATTAGGAAAGTGACTGAAAATAAATTGTATCAGTATCACACTGTATTTATGATGTGGCTGTATACAATTCTGGTTGCCCCTCCTCAGCTAGTGGATCTTCTACATGGAAGAGGTACACTAGGGTACTTTTGTGCTGTTCAGTCATTCCTTTTCCACAAACAGCTGCATGCTGACTTGCAGCTGTGGTTCCGTATGGGACCCTATCTTGATTTGGCTGATCTTGCTATGCGGATTTATGCAGTAATTATCTTGAGGCCAGACTCTTGTCATGCACTCTGTATGGGTCTGCCTATGAAGACAACCCAGAAACTCCAATTGGTGCCGAATACTGCAGCCTGGCTACTAATGGTTGCACACTGGACCACGCATGTCACAGCCATTCTGCACTTACCAGATTTGTTTCAAAGTTCTGATTATCACTTACAAAACCCTCCATGACTTTGGACTCACATACCTCCAGGGCCTCCTCTCTTGCTCAGTTGTGTCACAGCAGCTTTGCTTGGTTGAGGGAAGCCTTCTGAAGGTGCCACAACGCAAATGGGTAATATTGGCAACTGCTTATTCACATGAATTCTCTGTCGCTCCCACCTTATGAAAGGGCCTGCCTGATGTGCAAAACAGAAATGTTTAGGAAAGCATTTTTACAAAGGAACTAGAATAGTAATATAACTGAACAGTACAGGAGGTCACTTCTATAGGGGTTTCTAATGCAGTCTATTGCACTATTTATTGTATGTATCACCTCCCTTTTTACTACAATGTCCTCTACTTTTGTAACCTCTTTTTGTCATTATGGTATGTGATGCCTTAGACTGTGTTTTTGTTTGCACTGTTTTTCCAGTTCTATAAACCTAATCCTACCACATTGTTTACAGGAAGTCTTTGCTGTCTGATTTAATTGTTTTTCAGATTTTGTAATCTGCCTCAGAGTCTCAGTGAGAAGGTCAGGCTATACTTTAGGATGACAATGATTATATTCCCCATTAAAATTCAGCAAATTTCATGCTAATAGAAAAAATCCTACTATTATGTGTGCCTGAAAAAAATCTCATTGTGTTTATCCTGCAATTTTCCTTTGGCACCTTTCTTTACAGCTTAATTAGTAATTTTCTGTAGCTGCAGCATTCCAGAATCAATGGGTCATTAACTATTCTTGTTTGGAAGGCAGAGTCTAGGTACTGCTTTTTACTTTCCAGTCAAATCTACGGCTTGTTATTCTATTGTGTATTTTTGTGACTTTTTTTTTTACATTGTAAGGTGAAAAGCAGTACCTAAGCTTCCTATCTAAGAAACAAGACTAATTAACAATAGATTCAGAAATGTAGTGGTTGGAGACCAAGGAAGCAATTTAGTAAGTTGGAAGCAGAGTGAAAGGGGAAAAGTGTAAAATGGCAGTAGTACTCAGAAATATCAAAAGCAGTTTGACTGTCCATGCTGGACAGCACTGAGTTGCAAATATGTTTTACATTGTAAAAATTCACCAAAAATCAGGTATGAAAAAGATGGGAGGACAATGGGGAAAACACTGCAATGCAATAAGTTGCCAACAATGTTACTTGGATTCTCTGTTGAAACTGAATGAATGCATATTGACAGTTCTAGAGTAAACAACTCATTTAGAAGCTAGTTAAATTAAAGGCCTGGGGCACCTCTGCTACATGGGAAAGCATTTGGAGTTTGGAAAAGAAAGACCGGAAGATGGGACAATGCTCAAAACCTGATGAGATATGTAAACGTGATAGCACCTGTTGGGAACTGTGACCATAATGTTATTCAGTTTAGCATTTATGTAAATAAGAAGCTGAAAGGAAAGGTAAGGAAAGTCAAATCCCTTTGGGAAGCTTGGAGACTATTTAAAACTACAATACTGGAAGCTCAGATAAAATGTATACCACAGGTTAGGAAAGAAGGATTCCTTTAAGCAGTGGAAGGCTAGTCTAAGTGAGGTAAATAAAAGGGGGCACAGGCTTTGGCAAATAAAATACAAGTCAGTGATCAGACAGACAAAAAATGTCTATGAGGAACATACTGCAAAAAACATAAAGACCAACAATAAAAAATTCTTCTAATACATTAGAGGCAGAAAACCAACCAGGGAGGCAATGAGGCCCTTGGATACTAAAGGATGATAGAGAGATGGCAGAGAAGCTGAATGCATTTTTTGCCTCTGTCTTCACTGTGGAAGGTGGGAGGTGCTTGCCCACTCCAGAACTGCCAATTTCAGGAGGGGTGTTGAAAGACCTGAGCTGGATTGAGGTGACAAGAGAGGAGGTCCTACACTGATGGACAAACTAAAAACTGACAAATCACCAGACCCAGATGGCATACATCCAAGAGTTCTGAAGAAACTCAAATGTGAACTTGTGGATCTCCTGACAAAAATATATAATCTATCACTAACATCTACCACCATTCCCAAGGACTGGAAGGTAGCTAATGTAATCCCCATGTTTAAAAAAGATTCCAGAGGAGTTCTGGGAAATTACAGGATGGTCAGTCTAATGTTGACGCTGAGTAAATTAGTGGAATCCATTATTAAAGACAGAATTAGTAGGCTCATTGATGGACAAAAGCTATTGAGGAAGAATCAGCATGGAATCCGTAAGGGAAGATCTTGTCTCAGTTACCTTTTAGAGTTCTTTGAGGGGGGTGAACAAACATGTGATCAAGGGTGACTCAGTAGGTGTTGTTTACCTAGACTTCCAGAAAGGTTTTTGATAAAGTTCCTCATCAAAAGCTTCTAAGTAAACTAGCAGTCATGGGATATGAGGACAAGTCCTTTTGTGTGTTGAAAACTGGCTAATGAACAGGAAACAGAGAGTGAGTATAAATGGGCAGTTTTCACAGCGGAAGGTGGTAAGCTGTGGAGTACCTCAGGGCTCAGTACTAGGTCCAGTGTTTTTTAACTTGTTCATTAATGATCTGAAATTGGGAGTAAGCAGTGAAGTGGCTAAGTCTGAGGATGACACTAGGTTGTTCAGGGCAATGAGAATCAGGAAGGACTGTGAGGTGCTCCAGAGGGATCTGTCAAGCAGTGAGTGGGTATCAACGTGGTAAATGAGGTTCAACAAGGGTAAGTGCACAATAGTGCACATTGGAGCCAAAAATTCTAACTATAAATATACATTGATGGGGTCTGACCAGGAGGGAGATCTTGGAGTCATGACAGCTAACTCATTGAAGATGTCAACTCAGTGTGTGACTGCAATAAAAAAGACAAATGCTTTGCTGGGGATTGTTAGGAAGGGGATTGAAAACAAATCAGCCAGTCCCATAATGCCCCTCTATAAATCTATGGTGCCACTTCATTTGGTATACTGTGTGCAGTTCTGCTCACCGTACCTCAAAAAAGATATAGCATTGGAAAAGGTGCAGAAAAGGGCAACTAAAATGATTAAAGGGATGGAACACCTTCCCTATGAAGAAAGGTTAAAGAAGTTAGGGCTTTTTGGCTTAGAGAAATGACCATTGAGGGGTGAGATGATAGAGGTTCACAAAATTATGCATGGGATAGAGAAGGTGGAGAAAAAAAGTACTTTTCTCCCTTTCTCATAAGACAAGAACTTGTGGGCACTCAAGTAAATTAATGAACAGCAGGCTTAGAACAGATCAAAGGAAGTACTTCTTCACCCAAAGAGTAATTAACACATGAATTTCACTGCTACAGGAATTGGTGGCTACAAGCATAGACAACTTCACGAGCAGATTGGATAAACAGCAGCCAACTATATACACCCACTCCAGACACACCTGTAGTCCTATTGGGGGGGTGTTGAATCTCCCTCCAAACTCCGTGTTGGTGGACTAAAAGGTGGACTAGGATCCTTGGCCCCTATTGTGTTAGGAGCCAAGCTTGGGGACTCTGGCCATAGACCTCTAGTGGCAGTCCACAGACACAACACCCCTCCCCCCATAGTTCAAAACCAGCCTATCTTACATAGTCTTGCAAGTAAGCTGGTGGCCAATGTTCTCGCAAGGAATGCCAAGGTGCTGGAATGGGGGCTTCCTGGATTGGCGCTGGCCCCTGGGTGCTAGGTGGTGTCGGCGGCAGTGATGCTTCCGCTGGCTCCGGCATGGCAGGTGGCACGACTTCTCATGGTGTTTCGACGTAAGGAGGCGGCTGTTCCCTTTCTCCTGCAGTGGGGGTTGTGCTGTCTAGCTCCTCTGGCCTCCCTGGCCCCTCATCTCCCAGCAGAAGTAGGTGCTGTCTTAGCTGGTCCACGTGCTTCCTTAAGAGCTGGCCATCCTCCATGGACACCTTGTAGGAAACTGGACCCATTGGTCAGATGACTCTGCCAGCTAGCCATGGGGACCCCTTTCTGAAGTTCCTAATGAAGATGGGGTCTTCTGGAAAGAACCACTGGGAAGCTTCCTTTTGCTCAGTCAACTTCCACAACTCTGGCACCCTGTTGGGATGTAGCTGGTCCAACAGAATGGTGGGCTGCTGACTTCTCAGGAGCTCGGCTGGACAGCGGTCAGTGACAGGGTTGGGCATTGTCCATTGTGTCAGGAGGAAATGGGGCAACCGGAATTCCCAGTCCCCATCCGTGATCCGACAGAGGGCTTCTTTGGCTGTCCTCATCATTCGCTCCACCTGTCTGTTGGTGGCCGGGTGGAAAGGAGTGAACTCACGTGCCAGATTAGGTTCCTCTGGAGGAACCCCTGGAAGTCCTCCGACAGTTGTCGGAGATGATGGTGTCTGGCAATCCATGTGTCGCAAATATGTGGTGCAGCACACAGATGATGGCTTTTGTGGATGTTGTGGAGATGGGGCTGATCTCCAACCATTTGGAGTATGAGTCCATGGTGACTAGGAAAAGCAGCCCTTGGAAAGGGCCGGCAAAGTCTATGTGCAGCCTGGACTATGGCTTGTGAGCTGACTCCCAGGACTGGGTAGGGGCGCTAGGCAGATTCAGGTGCACTGCCTGACAGGTTTGGCATCTCCACACCCAGGCTTCTATGTCTCTGTCGATCCCTGGCCATCATATGTAACTCCTGGCCAGGGCCTTCATCCGGACGATTCCCGGGTGGGCCTTGTGTAGCACGGTGAGGATGCACTGTTTCAGGGCATTGGAGATGATGACTCTGTCTCCCCAGAGAAGGCACCCCTTGTGTGCCAAAAATTCATCTTTCCAGGAGCGCCTTGACCCCCCAGAACACCACAGCCTTGCGGGGGCCCCAGGACCATGGTGTGTGTCTGTCCAGCAAGCGGTGCAGAGGCTCCATGACCACCACCTTGTGTGGGAGGAAGCCATGGTAAAAGTTGAGGAGGCCAAGAAATGTCTGAAGTTCAGCCTTCGATGAGGGCGGAGGGGGCTCCACAATCTCCTTGACCTTGCCTCTCACTGGGTGTAGGCCATCTGCGTTGATCATGAATCCAAAAAATCCACCTCGGGAATTCCTAGAAGGCATTTCTCCCTCTTCACCTTGAGCCCAGCCTCGTTGAAACGGTAGGGGACGGTGCGGAGACAGATGGTGAAGTCCTCCGGGGTGACTGCGGCAATCAGGATATCATAAAAAAATTGTGTCACTCCAGGGATCCCTTTTAAGAGAGAGTCCATTAAGTGCTGGAAGATCCCTGGGGCCACGCTTACTCCAAATTGTAATCGCTTCACCTTGAACGTCCCCTGGTGCATTGTTTTCTGGGCAGTGGCCATGGCCTCATCTACCGGCAACTGTTGGTATGCCTGGGCCAGGTCCAACTTGCCAAAGATCTTCACCCCCGCTAACGTGGCCAACATGTGGCTAACTACCAGGACCGGGTACACATGGTCCTGAAGCGCTTTATTCAGGGTACATTTATAATCCGCACAGATGTGGATATTCCCGTTCAGCTTTATGGACGTGACTATGGGGGTCTTCCATGCTGCATGGGAGACCGGTTTGAGGACCCCCCACACCACTAGGCGGTTCTGCATCGATTTTCGGATACAGGGTGAACGGGACACTGTGGAATCTCATGCAGATGGGGGCCACCTTGGGGTCGAGCTGTAGGGACACCGGGGGGCCCTTGTAACATCCCAACACCCCATCAAAAATGGCCGGAAATTCCCCACACACATCACTAAAGTCCCGTGGGGTACAGTGCTTCACTCCCCCTATGGAGATCCCCAATGGCTCGAACCACGCCCACCCCAAGTTCCCTTCTACCATGATTAAGTCCAGGTACCCATCAAACCCCCAGTACTGCACTTGGAAAGCCCCCACACCCCAAATTGGGACTTCTTTGGAAGTCTACTAGGTTGACGTGTGAAGGTCGCAAGCGGGGGGCCCTGTTAGGACACAGTGTGTTAAGCATTTCCACCAATATGTTTGGCGTGGCTGACCCCGAGTTGACTTCCATGGTGAAGGGGGACCCTTCCATCTCTACCTTAACCTGGATTTTGGGGGGTGCCGCCTGGCTGGAGGGCATAGTACCTGGACCAATGGCTGGCTTGTGAGGAGGTAGAGCTTGTCTGTGGACGCGTCGACCTCATAGTGCGCAGTGGCTCAGCGGTGTTGAGGTGGCTGGGAATTCAGGGCCGTGGCCCCCTTGGATCAGCATGTGCGTGTGATGTGGCCCGAGCATCCGCAGCTCCCGCATGTCATGTCCCTGAAATGGCATGTCTTCCTCTCATGTGGGTCTCCGCAGCTAGCACATTCTGGTCTTGTGGAGTCCTCGCCTCGGGGGAACCACGGTGGCAGCCTGGGCTCCCTTCATCGCAGGGGCTGTTGGGCCCAGTGGACTTTCTTTCTGTCTTCATCCATCACCTGATAGAAAATCAGGACAAACTTGAACCCGGTGACCCAAGCTCCCCATTGATGTGGATGGGAGTGGTCAAATGGGGGGAACAACCCTGTTCCCGGAGCGACTGCCATTGTGCTGATCAGTGGAGGCAAGGGAGCGGCTTGCCTGTCATTGTTGCTCATCTATGGCGGCAGCAGCAGCACTGGGTCTCCTATGGTGCCTCGTCAGCCCGGCTCACTCAGCGGGATCCCATCCTTGTCGCCAATTAAAAGTAGTGGGTTCGCTTCATGGAGAGGCAGACTACAACATGCTGAACAAGACTGGTTTATTTAGTATGCACACAAGAACAACTACTGGCTGGCAGCAGCCAACTATATACAACCACCCCAGACTCACCTACAGTGCTATTGGGGGGTTTGAATCTCCTGCCAAACTCCCTATTGGTGGACTAAAAGGTGGACTCGGATCCTTGGCCCCTATTGTGTTAGGAGCCAAGCTCGGGGGCTCTGGCCGTAGACCTCTAGTGGCGGTCCACGGACACAACAAAACCCAATTGCTTTTAGCACTGTAGCCAAGCTGTTATACTAGCAATCCGGGTGGGTGAAAGTACACACAGAGTGGAGTTCAGCCTATGCTTTATGTATTGAGTGGAGATGGCTCAAGAGCTCGAGAGTGCAAGTGGGAGGGGTGCTGGGTGTAGCAGCTCTGGATTGCCTAGATCCAGGTCCAGGAGCACCTTAGAGACCAACAGCATTAAGCTTTTTTATTATTATTATTTTTTATTTATTTTACCACATAACAACATATATGAAACAAGTGTTACAATTTTACAATTATGCAATCTCTGAGGTCACTGCCATCTCTTATAACCATTTTCCGATCTTTCTCTTATCACTAATGTGGCTGCTGCTGGTTTTCACGTTGTGTAGAATGAACTATGTATGTTAGTTTGCCAATTTCCTTGACTGAGGCTTTTTATTTTTTGTTGGAGCTTTCAGACAAATAACCATCTCTGGTACTGTGGGTTAGATGGGATTATTTCATGTCTTGTCAGATAATTTACTACTGGTTCCCATTTTCGCTTGAAATTTGCATGTGACGTCGCACTTTGCATTTGCACACTATGACTCAGGTCTGTTATTTTCGCCATTACAAACTGTTCCCATGTTTTCTCATGCCATGCTTTGAGAGTTGGAGGGTTTGGTGTTTTCCATGCTGCTGCTATTGCTAATTTTGCAGTTGCAAGTAGCAGTGCAGTGATTTCTTTTGCCTTGTCCCTTACTGGATTAAGCTTTTGAGAGTCAAAGCTCCCTTCATCAGATACCCAAAGAAGGGAGCTCTTGTCTCTTTAAAGTACATACCCAGAAAATCTCATTGGTCTCTAAGGTGCTACTGGACTCCAGTCTGCCTGTTCTACTGGAGACCAACAAAGCTACACTCTGAAACTAGTTCTGGATTAGACATGAAGTCTAAGGATGGGATTTGCAAGGGGGCAAAGCAGATGCTGGATTAAACAACAATTGGAGCAACACAGAGCAAGATCAAGTTTGGTGACTGTGAAGGCGAGTACTGATTTATTATTGCCAGCATGGAGTCATGGTTATGCTGTTGGACTATGATCTGGGAGACCCAGGTCTGAATCCCCGTTCTGCATTGTGACCTCTCTCTTGATAGCCTAATCTGCACCACAGCGTTATTGTAGTGAGGACAAAATGGAGGAGGGAAAGATGATGTGGTAAGCCACTCTGAGGCCCCATTGGCAAGAAAGACGGGAGCCTTACGACATAAGGAACTTCCTCTATGTCCAGTATGCTGGTTGAAGGAAATATAAACTGCTTTGCCCTGTCTGACCAATGCATGTTTATGCGTCTCTTTACACTTACTCTGGAAGGACAAACACTCCTAGTTTTCTATGGTGTTTTTGGAAGTGCATTTAACAACATTACAGTCTATGGTGTTGCTACTGCTTGATTGACAGCAGGAAGTATGATTAACTCTGCTGTTAAGAAATCCTCTGGTTAAAGGAAAAACAGCTGTAGGACAGGGAGGATGGGAGGGAGAGAGAGATGCAAAGGAGGAAGCAGGGCTGTGTAGCAGTGGGGAATGTAGCAGGTACTGCTTGTCCTACTGAAGTAAGAAAAGCTGTCCATGCCAGAAGTCAAAGTACAGGAGGTCTGATGTCCCCTGTTGCACCAGTGCACCGTATCTTTATGATTGTTGTTGTTTGATATTATTTATGCAGCACCATTACTGAACGTAATATGTTACAGAGGAATTCAAGCAAGAGATAGGTCTCTTCCCTGTAGAGTTTCCAATCTAATCTGCAATAATCTAATTGGTGATAACTGGTACTTGGCAGAGATGTTGCTAAAATAGCAATGCTGACACAGAAGGCAAGAAACTGAAACAGACCATTGTGGAAGCAGAGCAAGGAGGAACCTTTTTAAAGAAAAAAATTAATTATATGTGTATATTTTTTAAAATTCAGGATGTTTCCGTCTGTGCTGAGTTTTGCTTCACAAAGCATGAAGTACCAGTGACTCTTTTTTTATTATGCAGTGCTGCTTTCTCTATGGAACTCTGCCCAAGCAGCTTCCATGGGTGAGTAAATGCATAGGGCTGCCAGATCCAGGTTGGGAAACTCCTAGAGATTTGAAGATGGAGCCTGGGATGGACAAGGACCTCAGTGGGGTACAATGCTATAAAGCCCACCCTCCAAGTCATCCATTTTCTTCAGGGGAGAAAGGTGTAATTAAGGTATAATTCTGGTACCACCTGGAGGCTGGCATGCCTAGATGAAGGGGGATTATGTGCCCATCATTATAAGGAAAAAGGGCACCTGGGACTGGGGCCCTGACAACCACAAGAAAGGACACAAAGATCAATAGAAGGCCCTCAACCATCAGCCAGCCTCAGAGTCCACCTTCAGCTCTAACCCATTAGGGATTGGAAAATACCTGGAGACTTTGGGGGTGAATCCAGGAGAGGATTTGGAGAGGGGAGGGGCCTCTGCATGGTACATTGTCATAGAGTCCACACTTCAAAGCAGCCATTTTCTCCAGGGGAGCTGAACTCTGTCAGCTAGAGATCAGTTGTAAAAGCAGGAGATCCCAAGGCCCCACCTGGAGGCTGGCAACTCTATAACCCATCCCTCTGGAAGGGTCAACAACCTGAACTGTGTCCTCAGCTGCCAAGGCCCAACATCTGCACAAACAGGTATCCCTAATATAATAGACCTTGGCACTGAATTGTAATTGTCATAGTCCACTTCTGGAGCCAATCGTGGCTGAAAAGTGGGGTATGAATAAATAAGGAAAGTGTGACCATGAAAGGGAAAAGGCATGGTCTCAGTGGCCCTGATGGCACCCCTGAGCACTCTCTGTTGACAGGCACAGATGTGCAGCCAATTACACATCGTCTTTTATTCCAAATGCAAAATGTGGGATTGTCAGCATTGATTTTTCCAGCACTGCATATGATTTGGAAACTAATGTGAAGCGCATTGATCAGAAGCTTTCAAAGCGGCTCGTGATTAAACCCCAGGATTCTGGGAAGCAAATCCCCTGAGATGGGTAGGCAATGCAGCTGCTCGGGCTGGAAATTGTTTCTTGATTGCATTACGTGTTGTTAAAATTGCCAGCCACACAGCACTAGTGTTCCATAAGTCCCAAAAGTTTTGGGACTCCTTGTCTCCCTGTTGCTGGGGAAGCTGGCTGAACCTGGTTTCCCTGCCCCTGTTCTTCACTCTCTGTTCTTTATTTTTTAATTATTTTGCATGTACATGCATTGTGAATGGGGAAAGCTGGAAGTGTGTGCATATGCATGGTGCGAGAGGAAATTAAATGTATGCATTGCACTTACCTGTTGTCTCCTGGCCTGCCCCTCCCAGTATTGAGAGGAGTAGTCTGGCTGGCTGCCTCACTTGCAAGCTGGTGGAAGACGAGGCAGGGAGAAGTGACAAAGGATAACCAGCTAGTTCTGCTTGCTCACCCAACGTCAGCTCAGCTGCCCAGGCCATCCAGGCTGTGCAGGATGGCCACATATGGCCTGCAGGGCTCCTAGGATCGGGGGCAGAGTTCTGGGGTCCCAGGGTACAAAGCAAGGCACGTGATTTGCCTTCAAATGATGCTTGAATCTGGTCTCAGTGGTCTGGAGAAGGCTTCAGAGGGAGTCTTTGTCTGGGGGCCTGTGGTGGCTGTCCCCGACACCTGCTCAGCTTTCATCCCATTCTCAGCCCTGTGAGGCTGAGCAGCCAAGCTGGAAGACAGCATTCCATTCCATTTCTTTAATTTATTTATTTGATTGTTTGTTTATCTCTTTCTGTTTATATCCCACCCTACCCCGCAAGCGAGCTCAGGGTGGCTTACAACATTCAGTAAGACAATCATTATTCATTCAAACAATAAATAATAATTCATAAAATCAACAGTTGCAGTTAAAATTCCTGATGGTGGCTAACAATTTCTAAGTACAGTGCCTGCTGCGCCAATGTTAGGGACAGCACATTTCTCTTGAAGAGACCCGAGTGCCAGTGCCAAGTTGGTGAGGGCAGTGCCCTAAAGCAGGAACAGGAAGGTAAATGGAGAAGATTAATCAAGCAAAGCAGGGAAGGCCAGTGTCATTTGGCCGTCTGCTGCCTCAGCCAAAGGCCTGGCAGAACAGCTCTGTTTTGCAGGCCCTGCAGAATTGTGAAAAATCCCGCAGGGCCCTGATCTCAACTGGGGGCATGTTCCACCAGGCAGGGGCCAGGGCTAAAAAGGCCCCGGCCCTGGTTAAGGCAAGGTGGATGTCCTTTGGGCCAGGAACTGCAGGGCAGTGCTGCTCAGATTAGCATAAAGCTCTTTGGGGCCTGTATGGAGAGAGATGGTCCCGTAGGTATGCTGGTCCCTGGCCACAGAGGGCCTTGAAGGATTAGTGTTTAAAAAGGCATGAAAGAGTTTCTTCTCATGTGTACTGCTATGTGTTGCTCCTGGCCTTGACCAGGAACCATAATATTGTCTTTCAAAAGCCAGTAATCCTCCTTATCACAGAAGTATTGAAATCATTGAGAAGTATTGAAAAAGTTAAGAGATGGAGGAAGCATCTTGGAGATCTGATACTAATGAAGCTGCCATTTGAAGTTATACAAAAATCCTGGCAGACTGACCTTGAACAGTGACTTGGGTTGCCGTTCTAAGAACTCTTTCCTGGGAGTAAGCCCTATTGACTAAACTGGAACTTACTTCTGAGGAGGTGAGCTTCCTACAATACCATTCACTGTCTCTGGCACTGTCCCATTCGCTTCAGCTCACATTCTCTCAGTGGTTCTCTGGTTCCCCTGGATCTTAATGCTTTAGCACCTCTCCGTATGACCATGCAATCAGCAGCCTGATCTTTGGAGCAGTGGGGAACCATGTCCTGGCCCCACTGCTAGTGTCCTGGCCCCACTGCTGGACCTCCTGATGGCTCCTGGTATTTTTGGCCACTGTGTGACAGAGTGTTGAACTAGATGGGCCATTGGCCTGATTCAACATTGGCTTCTCTTATGAATGAGGCATGTTTAACTGAATGGACTTGGAGATGTTCAGCTTGGTTATGGAGCCATATGGAATGTAACAGGGGCAGAGAGAAACCTGAGAAGGAGACGTAGAAGGGGGTTTGGACAAAAAGTTGTGCCAGGGAGAGAGCTAGGGACACTGCAAGAGAAATTTACAGGAGCAAATCGGGGCTAGATGGGGCTTCCTCTTAGGATTGCCAACCTCCAGGTAGGGTCTGGAGATCTCCCAGAATTACAAAAGATCTCCAGATGACAAAGAGCAGTTCCCCTTGGAAAAATGGCTGCTTTGGAGGGTGGACTATATGACATTATACCCCACTGGTCTCTCCCCTCCCCAAACCTCACCCTCCACAGGCTCGGCTTCCAGATCTCCCAATCCAGGGTCAGCAACCCCACTTCCTCTGGCTTTTCCCTTGGAACCCAGATGGGCTATGTTTGCTACAGTCTGCAGTTCTTTCTTAACTTGCATTGTGAGTTGAATTCCATGCCTAGAGATCCCTCCATTTTTAAAAGTTCACTTGTCACTTGCACAGGGACCAAGTTCAGCTTGAGACCACAGCTAAGGGGAGAGGAGTTAAGCCTTCCCCTAGTGGCATCCTAGTCCCTTTTCTATGTTTTTGATAAGAAAGGATACCCTGGCAATCTAGCTGCAGGACCTCCAAATAGCAGTACAACATTCAAAGTTTGTTTCTCCCGGTAGAAGCTGGTGTTCTTCATGTTCTTCCAGCTATCCAGTCAAGTGTGAAACTGGGAAACTTTCTACAATACTGGGTGTTTTTGTTCTGAAGCATCAAAGAGGAAAAGCTGGAGGAACAATTGATGTCAGAGGAACAAGTGCAGCCCAAGGAGCTGGGGAAACAATGGCTGTGCCATTCCTGAGAAGAAGAAACACTGCACAATTCACCTGCTTGGGAAATCCAGGTATAACTCAGTTATACTGAGCAGAGAGGTGCAGCTTAAACTGGGGTCTTGAGAGATGAGACATCTTTAACTCTTGTACAAAAGCAATGTTATTGTTCACCCCCCCCCCCAGTTCCCTCTTCCTTACCCATCCGTCTTTGCAATATCTGTTCCCTTTGGAGGAGGGGGATGCCCCAGTGCAGTATGAAAAGAATTGAACCATACTGTATCTCAGGGGGCCATGGCTCAATGGCACAGCTTGCAGATGTCTTAAAATAACTCTTCTTGTCACATGTCACAGCACCCTGAATTATAACCATAGGATAGATTTATCTTTTGCCCACCAGTACTGGAAACAAAACATTTAAAAATACATTTTGTTGTTTTTTTAATAAAAGAAACTTGGATAGGATTTGATTTCTGTTTGACACCTGCAAGAGATGCTCTCAAGCATGTCAGGCCAGCAAAGATGCACCCACCAACCTGTGTCAGAGCTCTGAAGATGCCTACAGGCTCAAAAGAGTAGGGACCCCTGCTCTAGTCTCTAGATTTTTTCAGTATCCAGGACCCAACTCTGGCCACAGGAGGAGAAGGAGGAATGAGGAGGAAGAGATTGGATTTATACCATGCCCTTCACTCGGAGTCTCAGAGTGGCTTACAAACTCCTTTCCCTTCCCCTCTCCACAACAAACACTCTGTGAGGTAGGTGGGGCTGAGAGAGCTCTTTCCAGAACTGTCCTTGAGAGAACAGCTCTGACAGAACTGTGGCTTGCCCAAGGTCCTCCATCAGCTGCAAGTGGAGGAGTGGGGAATCAGACCCAGTTCTCCTAGATTAGAGTCCACGCATTTAACCACTATACCAAACTGGCTCTCACACTAAACTGGTGCGGGATCATCAGCTCCTTATATAAGCCTTCAGCTGATCTCTGGCCTTTGGTGGTGTAACAGCTCTCTAGTCTTGCTTGGGCCATTCCTGGTCAGTTGGTTGGTTGGTCAGTCTGTCTGTCTGTCTGTCTGTCCATCCATCCCTGCCCTTTTATGAACATAAGAATGGGATCAGAACAAAGTCCAAGTCTTCAAGAGTGGCTACCCACATGCCTTGAGAGATTCACAAGCTGAATGAGATTACCCTTGTTTGCTGTCTTCATTGCCTAACGTTAAAAGTTATACTGTCATTCTAAACATGGAGGTTCTATCTAACATGGCCATAGCTGTTGGTGCACCTTTTCTCTGCGAAGATATCTTCTTCTTCAAATAAAAGCCAGCCAAGCTAGAGGCCATCACCACATCTTGGGCTAGTAAACCCCATAAGTTAATGTGCTGTGTTCAATCTGGCACCCAAACATAAGTTTTTCACACTGCCTTCAGGAGGGTCTTGACTATGCGAGAAGACTGTTTCAGAGCGTCATTAAGAAATATGTACAATTGCTGTGTCTGGTCAAAGAAAGCTCAGGCATGCACTGCTTGGGGTTGCAAGAGGCATAAAGTTATATGGATGGTCTCTTATCCAAAAGAAGCTAATAAAAGGTCAACAGGGCAGCAAGGCAATTCAGCTATATGGGGGATCAAAGAAATGAAACTGGTGGGCTGGTATTAAATTCAAACAGGAGGGGAGATGCCTCTTGAACCTACATCCTGTTGTTGCTGGTGAGGAATGCAGAGGTCCCAGCCAATAGAAACAAAGCAGTATGACAGACCCAGATCATATCAACACTGCAGCCTTCCTAGGCTATAGGAAAGGGGACTGGCCAGTAGTCTAATGTCAGGGCCCTTCCTCTTAGCAAAGCAATTCTGCCTGGCTTTGTCTAGGGGCTAGCTTTCTTCTCTTGGGACACAGCTACGAGACCAGCAGTACCCAAGGAGGAATCCATGTGGAGCAGGTGCAGGCTGGCATGTACATCTGTGGCTCTTTCTCTCTAAAAGTGCAACTTTTTAAAAAATCACTTAAAGTTTTTCTTCTTAATCTTTCCTCTTAACATCTATGGTTGGGAAGACTTTAAATGTGGATCTGTGTGAATGGGTCTCAAATTCACACTAGGGCAGTTTGAGCCAAAGCAAGAAAACATTCCTTCTGCTGTTGCCAGGCTTGCCAATAGGGGGGCTGGGGGAGTTCAAGATTCCCAGGGCCCAAGTCAGCTTGAGGGACCAGTGAAGCTAAAACCATCCTGCATTCAATGTATTTCTAATGCAGTTCTGCAATGGAGCCTCTAGGGGAGCAGGCAAGACACAGCCATGGTAAACAGACAGATGCTCTTCCTAGCTGGTGTATTTGCCACCCTTTTTAGCAGCGATTTTTAAAGAAAGCTCTCCATGGCTGCAAATTTTTTAAACTACAAGGCTGAAGAAAACATTTCCTATCATGGAATGTTCCTAAGCCCATCAACCCAGCTGGTATGCTTTCATTTCTTTCTCCCCACATAGTAACAGAAAGCCAAGTGCTTTGTTTTGTTAGGATACTTGTTTTGGATCAGGGTCATGGAGAGGTCCACATGGAATTTTTGTCCAGGGGCCCATGGTGGTTCTCAGCAGCCTGGCTGACACTCAGACCTTGAAACTTCTGGCTTAGGTTTTACACCCAGTTTACGGGAATGCACCAAATCTGGGCAACGACGCAAAGGTGTTTTCCATGCAGGGACAGGGTTGTGTAGTTTCACTGTTGCTGCTGCAACTGCCTATACAGCACAGTGTCAGCAGGGCTTCCACATGGCAGGTTTCCCTACAGTGTTCCTGACCTAGTGCCCCAGCAGTGGCCACTCCCTTCCTGCACATTTTTTTAATTTTCTTTTAAATTGGCAATTGAATATCATCATAACAATTGGTATATGATGTTCTCTGAATTCCCAGCTTTCATTTTCAAATTTCTGGCCTCAATTATAGGGCCAGAGGCTTGATGTTAAAAAAAACTCTGAGTTTGGAAAGGTGGAGGAAGGTCAGGTGAGTTAACTGGTGTGCTCACAGAGTGGCTGAAGGAGAGAGGTCCAGGGCCCTGGGAATATTTCCAACTATGCTGAGAGGAGAAGTCTCTGGGCAGAGAGGTGGTGTAGTTGGAGGTGATTTCATCATTGAGTGGAAGGTTAATTGGGAGAGTCCAATAATTCTAATTAGGTTACAATCCTACCAGTGTTCCCTCTAAGAGCCAGTTTGGTGTAGTGGTTAAGTACGCGGACTCTTATCTGGGAGAACCGGGTTTGATTCCCCACTCCTCCACTTGCACCTGCTGATGTGACCTTGGGTCAGTCACAAGCTCTGGCACAGCTGTTCTCTCAAGGACAGTTTCTGTCAGAAGTTCTCTCAGCCCCGCCTACCTCACAGGGTGTCTGTTGTGGGGAGGGGAAGGGAAAGGAGTTTGTAAGCCGCTCTGAGACGCCTTTGGGCAGTGAAGGGCGGGGTATAAATCCAATCTCTTCTTTCTTCTTCTTCTAAGATGAGTTAGTGTGAGCTAGCTCAGAGTTTTTAGCCTCTGGCTCACACATTTTTGTCTTAGCTCAGGAAGGATGGCTCCAGAGCAAACTAATTTATGCAGTAGCCAAATTGCTCGCTCACAACTTTAATGCCAGTAGCTCACAAAGTAGAATTTTTGCTCACAAGACCACACAGCTTAGAGGGAGCATTGAATCCTACCCCCTCTGCTGGCTTTTGGCCTTTGTCTTGGAGATGACCTAATTTCTGGGTCTTGACTGACTGGCAGACAGGAGCTGGTCTTGGCATTGTGACAGAGGGAGAAAGGAGGGGAAGGTTAGAGTCAATTAATACAGAGTCATCATGGCAATATTTTCCTCTTTACATCTTTGGATCTTCACCCCAAATTTCTTTGAAGCATCTCCAAGAAGCACACATGAGCTCTCTATAGGATCTAAACTTTGGCTTCCTCATTACTTATTATTTGGAGTGGGCCTTTAAATATATTAATAGAAATCAAAACAACAAGAGATGGCAATGCCAACAGAGGCTTCCTGTCCTTTGGAGGCTGCTGTGTGGTCTGTCAGTTCTGCTCTCCAAAAGTTCACAAGGTTAGATATTTTAGCCACAGCATTGGTGAGCCTGTCAAAATCTTGATTTGCTTTTGATGTTGTTTTTGGGTCACATGCAATATTTTGCTTTTTCTGTTCTGGTCCTTACTAAGGAGCTCAGAATGCCAAATGCACAATCAAAAATAGTATGCTCACTCCACCAGCCACACAGGCAGTTCCACATTCATAAGAAGGCTCTTGTTTTGTGTATTCATTAGGATTCTCCCAGGCTGGCAGGAGAACCAGATGGATCTCTGGACTGTAAAATTAGATACTGAGCCCCTTCTCTTTGCAACACCATTCCATCCTGGGATTCCTCCAAATGGGTTTCTTCTGCAGTACTTTTTACTGTGGACCTGCATTATCACCTTGGGTATGCTGTTCATCAAAAATGAATCTTTTAGGTCATTGTCCCAACATAGATAGAGACTTTAGATGCTCTCATACACACTGATAAGGCACTTTCACTATACTTTGTAACTGGATTTTGCTGTGTGAAAGAGCAAAATTCACTTGCAAATGATGGCTAAAGTGCTTTGAAACTGTGCTAATCAGTGAGAGTGAAAGTGCCCCTTCTATGCTACATAAAGTATGCATCATATCACCACTGGTCCTAAGTCTTGTGTTGGCAGTTACATGTATTCATGTACCTTGGACTCTTACATGAAAGCTACTTGGAGAAGTCTGTTTGCTCTTGCATCTAAGGGCAGCATGCTTACAAGGAAAGATAACAGAAGGTTGTTGTAGAAGCATTTATCCAAGAATGTGGAAAAATCCTTCCCAAACTCCAGTTTAGCTGTCATTGTGCAACTGGAGGAAAGAAGAAAAACAGAATGGTATTGTTCCTATCCTTGCAGGGGGAGGAGGGAGTCATCCCAACTAACCAAACCTGGGTCTCATCTGGCACAATGCATAATTAAAGCCAACTTTCCTCCACCTCACTTTTCTGTTCTTAATACAGGAGTCAGCTCTTCCCTATCATGGATGCCCACATTTGCTCTCATATTTCATCTGTTGGCTACATGGTCCAGAATACATGATCAGTTTAAATCCCCTTCCCCATCTGGGACAAACCCCTTGAATCCCTCCACAAATATAGACCATGGAGCTGTATTCTTCTGAGTTTCCTTGTGGCTCTTGTCAATCACTGCTCACAAACACTGACTTCTTTCAAAAGACACACATGCCAACAATCAGTCTCTCTCTCTCTCTCTCTCTCTCTCTCTCTCTCTCTCTCTCTCTCTCTCTTCTTTGGGACTGTGAAACCAGTTGTCACTTTTAGGTTTCTTTTCCAGCTGTTCACACCAGACAGCCATGCCTGTCTCTGTCTCATCTACAGTTGGCAACAACATCAACAGAACCCTGGAAGCTAACCACAGGCATGTGCCAAAAGGAGGGTCAAACTTGGTGCTCACGTTCCCATTGGTGTAGTACAGTTGGGTAATTATGGCTCTCTGTCCTTAGCTGACTTTTAAAACAGTTGTGGTTAATTTTCCTTTTCCTTGTTGAACACAAGTTTCATTTGATTCTTTTTCAGGCATCAAGTTTCTTGTACTAACAGGTGATATCCTTGGAGCTATTAAGAGGGAGCTGTTCTTAAAAGACTTCAGAGGGTTAAGCATTTTTTTATTGCTCAGTCATGGATTGCTCCCATTTGGGATTTCTTCTATAGTGATTGTTTTGCCTGTTATGGGTTTGGAATTAAACAGCAGCATTGACATTTGGGCTTTAGATGTTCCTGCATCTGTGGCCAATAGTCACCCTGACAGCTGTTCCTTACAAAATAAAGACTCACAACTGAAAGCAAGAAAGTTGTACCCCTCTGGAACCTGACACCCCTAGTGCTTACTTTTCCTTGCTTTGTGATGAGGGTAGCCCTGGATATTTGGATGGCTTTTGCAGCTGACCCAGGGTGGCTTCCAGTGCTAGACTCTTCTTCTGCACAGAGTACAGACATAAATCCAGCAGATTAAATTTCAAAGTCTGAGGGGATATATTCTTTAGATCCTTGTATATAATCTTTGGGCTGTTTCCCATCTGTTTCTGGGAAATAACCAACTCATAAACTCTCTCATTAATAGGGAAACAGTCATGAAAATTCTTCAGAGAGTTTAAGGATTTTGGCTACGTCTCTTCTACCTCAGCTTTTTGCTCCACTTTGATGTTTGCAGTAACAAAAAATAAAAAATAGAAAAAGTCCACACATTTTGTAGGGTCAGTAGAAATCAAGAATGCCATTTTTGCCTCTGTCTCTCTAGCCTTGGATGCAGCCTGAAATCTGCTACACCCAGTACTATCTAATCTAATTTAGATGCTAATGGATTTAATTTAGATCTTCTTGAAGCCTTTCCATTATGGTCTAAAATGTTTTTTTCTCCCCTTCACCCCTATTATTTTTGTGTGTACTGAACATCTGGCCTGATCAAGAGTTCTGGAAAACTTTAAAGCTTTCACATGGTTTTGTGATAGTTTGGTTGGTAAAAGGTACTGCACAACTTTTTTTAAAACTTTTTTTCCCCTGTGGACCAATATGACTACAGTCCTAAACAGAAGTCTACCAGTCCTTGCTGGCTGGTAGCCTTTTGTAATGTGAATAGACACCTGGCAAGCAGAATAGCAGAGTGCTCTTGACCTGCTCACCCTGCACAAGAGATAATTGTAGGTATGTCAGTACAAGCCCACTTCCTCTAGTGGTCTGAAGTGAAAAAGTGGATATGTACCAGAGTAGAATGTGAGTTTCCATCTTGGGCTGACTGTTAAATGCAGGGGGAATTATGGAGAGGGGACTTAATGATTTAATGAAAAATGTACCTTATTCAATGTATTTATTTCCTACTGGTTTCTTTTATCTGACAGTATCAGGGTAAGTCTGTTTTATGAGTTATTCATGAACTCCAAAGGCATACCATAGCAGAGATCTTTAACTGGTAGCTCATGAACAACAAGTAGATCGTCAATGCTGCAGAGTAGCTTGTGCATCCCCGAGAACAGTGGTTCTCAACCAGTAATACGTCTACCTTTGATGGGACACAGAATTAATCTAGGTGGGATGCAGAGTTTGCATAAGTAACTAAGAATTTGCTTCCTTTCAGTCCCCTCCCCATGTCTACCTTCAAATGTGATGTGCCTCCTCTGGGTGACCCTACCTGCCATGGACTGTCCATCTGTGAACTTTTGCCTTGGTAGTAAGAATAAGAGAATGCCTGTAAACATATTAATATCCCTCTCAGAAAAAAGTGGGCTTTTTGCTTCTATCATGGTGAGACCTGGGTTCTTTCACAGAGTGATTGGTGGAATGTGAGATCAGGAAGATTAAGAACCATTACCCTAGAAAACTCAGGAAAATATCACAAAAAATCTGCCCTATGCCATTTTTAAAAGACTTTTATTTCACAGGATTTTCCCCTCTGTGCTCTTTACCTGATAGCATCATATCTGTTCCTGTTCCTAGTCCATATTCTGTTTCTAGGACAGAATAAAACTTGGCAACATACTGGGGAGGGGAGTCGCTTGGGATATTTTGCATTACACTGAAGTAGCTCTCATTCAATAAAAGCTTGGCAATCCCAAGTCCAATATTCATGTCCATTACTACACTAAGTATTCTTACACATTTACTCTTAAGGATTCCAAAATGCTGAAGGCCTCCTGGGAATGTATCTATCTACAGCTGCCAACAAGAACATTTATACACTCAGGGTTTTAACATTTTTCATTCTGACCACTAAAGGGAATCTTTATTTTGACTGCTGAGAAATTGACTGTCTACATTTTCAGGATTTGCTAAGAATCTATGGACAAGCATGCCCCCTGCTGTCTGTAAAGCTAACAAATTATTAGTAATTAATTGGAATGCTTAAAACTTCTGTATGATGTCCATGTAAAATCATGCGTCTGGGGGCCAAAGTCGCAAGCCAAAGAGGATGTAAATAATGGGTATTTTCTGTGAGAGTTTAAAAATATCATCAAACACATTTTAGAAGTTTAGGGGCCCCATATTCCAAAAACTGGATCAAGTTACAGTCCTTTAAAATTGCACACACACACACATTAGACTTGCTAAAAGGCATGTTTAAAAAAGCAACTGGTAATCACAGCAAATGAGTGAATTAACTGAAGCAGAGAAGGAAGAGCGGGGAAGCAGGGGGTGGGGGAAAGGAAGGATAAGGATTCTGGGGAAAGTGGTATGATTCTCAAGAAACAAGTGGCTGGGGGAGAAGGAAGCATGAGTTGCATCTCCAGGATTTTCTACAGAAACTTGAGGACTAGAGACTTACTTAAAACAAAGAACCTGTAGATTCTCAGGATTCCAAGGCATCTAGCCTTTTCTGCATTAAGGCCACACAATCAGCTCTTCTCCATACAGATATCAAGCATGGAATGGCAACAAGATGTCCACATTGCATCTGGCAACAAGATGTCCACACTGTCTAACAATGCAACAGTATTTAAAAGAACACAAAATATTATATAAAAATAAATAACTTTCCTATGTACCCTTTAAGGATCGCTCCATATAAAGCATGTGACAGTAATCTAATCTGCATATTATTAGGATATGAACAAGAGGATTCAGGGAAGGGACATCGCATCCCTCCTACCAGATCGAACTTCTGCCCACTGGCCCAGCTCTGCCCCCATACTTCTCTCACCTCCTGTTCCTGGTGGGTACTGCCATCATGGTATTCTGGGGCACCATGACAACCCCTCACATGTTATGCTTCAAGGAATCAGCTGCAGGGTTTACTGTCCTCTCCCAAATACCAAGTGACCCATCTGGCACCTGATTTACAGGAGAGGGCCCTTACAACCAATTTCTTGAATCCCAATGTGATATAAAGGTTATGCCATCTCTTTAGACCTACTTGAGGCAGCTCACAGCTAAGACAAAGCAAAACCAGGACAATAAAAACAATCTAGTAAAATAGGCCAAGTTGATACGACAAAAAGAAGTCAATAGAAATATAAAAGCATATAAAACAGAACAGTCTAATACAACAGTCCACAGGCTAGAATTATACTGTAAAACAGCTTAAAAAGATGGGATCCCTTATATGAAAGCCTGGGTAAAGAGAAAAGTTTTGGCCTGATGACTAAAGGAAAGAAAGTAGGTGTGTCTGCTGAGCCTCAAGGGGAGAGCATTCCAAAGGCAAGGTGCCACCAACCAAAAAGCCTAGTCTCAGGTCACCACATACATTACCTCTGCAGGGGCAAGGACAGCAGGGTCTGAGGAGATCTTGTGAGTGGAATCCTGATAGTTCCAAGTTTTCATAAGGCCATTTAAAAGAGTTTATTTTATGCCAGTTTCTTCCCATGACTATAATTAATATGATCAATTACAAAGGGGAGACAGGAGTTATATTACTATAAAGTAGAAGGCTTTGAATTAGAAGAGTCTATATACCATTTTTTTAAAACTCTTGATTTCAGCTTTAGTCATCATAAGGCTTAGCTACATGTGATGCTGGGAGTTTTGTGAATGGAGTTCCCACCATTTTTGTACTGTGCTGTATGAGAGATTAAACCTCCCCACCATGCTACTTTACCAAACTGAAACAGTCCCAGGGAGCTGCTCATTGCACTGCTGAGGAAATATACTGACAGGAGTTTCTGTAAGCTTATCCTGGTTACTTACTCCTATGCTCGTGGGCTCAACTTGAGTGCTGTTTGTGACACTACTGACTCCATGACCTACCTAACAACTGTGTACTAGAAACAGGTTATTTAGAAACCAGACAATATTGACAGGAAAGCTACATGGTATTTGATGAAAAAGAGAGGCCAATTTGAAGCAAAACATATTCAGAGTTTTCAAGAGGGAGGGCTGAAGGTACAACTGTGATGCACAACTGACTTTCTTCCATTCTCTTCAGATCAAAAGTAACTTTTCAGTGGACTGAATTCTGTTTTCTCAGAACCCCCAGCCATTCCCATTTCATCCTCCTTTTTTCACTGCCTCC
Source organism: Gekko gecko (assembly GCA_029375565.1). Classification (NCBI taxonomy): domain Eukaryota; kingdom Metazoa; phylum Chordata; class Lepidosauria; order Squamata; family Gekkonidae; genus Gekko; species Gekko gecko. Next base: position 48,121,730 of record JAPDNY010000012.1, on the reverse strand, counting down.
CATATGCCCATAAACTATAACTATTAAACACACCTGGCTGCTTTTATTTACATGGTTCCATGGTTGGAACTCCAGATGTGTAATTCAGCCACAACCCAGCCAGAGAGGATCAATATGGATTAGGGCAATGGTAATGGGGGGGCCCTAAATATATCCCCCCCATCCTATTATCCTGATTGTAAACACACCTCAAGAGGGAAAAAAATACTAACTGCAGCATGGAAGGGGAGGTATATTGCTGATCAGGGGAATGGTGTGCAGGGATACTATGAGGGCAGAGAGTATAAGGACAACATTTGTTTTTAATGTATTATTTATTTCTGTTATTTATAGCCCGCCTTTCTCACAGGGACTCAAGGTGGATTACACATAGTGATTCAATACAATTGACAAAATGGAACATTCAACAACCAGTTATTAGGATTTTAGAAGTCTGAAACTACCAGAAAGCATAGCATAAGTATTCACATGGCACATTAAGAAATTACATAAATTAAATAAATAGGATCCTACTTACAATAAGCTAAACACAGTAGTATACTCCACAATCCCTAATTGCTTATCCAAGCAAGTTTGTGAAACCAGTTTGTACAGTGCAACCCTATTACATGCACAGAAAAGCCCTCTTGAATAGTTCATTTTTGCATAGTTTGCGGAAAGCCAGGAGAGCGGGAACTAAAATGTAGATTCAGGGACTGAACCTAGGACCTTTTGCTTACTACTAATGTGCTTTTCCACAAAGCCACAGTCATAAGATCAGCAACAGCAACCTTCAAGGGCTGGTGCTAAGGATGGAGGAATGAAAATTGAAACACATATTGATGTTTAAATGATCTGAAATTACTCTTGATCCTTCTTTACACCCTTCCATCCGTCTTTATTAACATATATCTGTAGGTAGGAGATGGTCGAAGAATTGTGTATCATGCTGACAAAGAGTTAATTTCAAAAGGGTGACCTTGAGGGCCATAATCACATCTGGATCTTATTTCTTCTCAAAGAATGAATTTGACACCATGACATGGTCCAGTGGCTTTGTTCCTTAAAACATTGCAAAGCATTTCCCGCTTTCTCCAGGTCAGCTCCCTGAGAATGGAGACTCTGTTTCCATTGCTGAATAATGCCTGTTCACCCATAGCAGCTGGCCTGCCTCAGTGCTGAAGGGATCTGCATACTATGCCATTATTTTTCCATTACACCAAATATGCCCTTCCTCCCTTGAGGACCATCAGCATATCATAGTTAATTGGAAAGATGCAGCAACAAAATCTCAGGTCACAGGAGATGCAAAGCGAGTCTTCCAGAGACCTTCTTACCCTTGAGGTCAGCCAGTACTACCTCCAAGTTGCTGCCAAGGTACTCAACTACCAACATCTTGCCCCTAAAGTATTTTGTTATCAGTTTATTGCATTTTATGAGTATATAGATTCTGTGTTTGAGAACATTTTTCTGGATGGATTAGTTCTTTATCCAAGCACAGTCTGGTGACGACAAGAACTAATTTGGCCTGAGCCACACTGAACTCCTAATGTTGTAGTATTGTCATGAAGTGGGAGATTCAGTGTATCGAAGTTGGGGTTCTCTCTTATGAAAGGAAACATATTTTATAAAACATCTTCCTTACTTCTGCATGGTATTCTTATCAGTCTTCATGTTAACTGCAATGAAGTCTGCTTCCTATGCACGTACTTTAAGCCATTTTGAAAACAAACAAGCCATCAAAAGAGAAGTTGCTGAAAGTTCAAGCTAAGAATAGAAACATAACTTGAAGAGTTCAGCTATGTGACCTCTTTCAGGAGATGGACACTAAAACAACAGCTCTGTGGATTATTTATTTATATATTTTTGCTCTGGAGTGTGCGGTTTGTACAGGACATATTGAATTAATACCAAAGCACAACTAGCCTCTTTAGGCAAGTTCCCAGACTTTAATAAGCAAAAGCTATGTAATGCTAGGGAGTTTATTCCAAGCTGAAAGTGACCCTTTGGAGTGGAGACTGGCGTGTCAGTGATCAGTAGCCAAAATGTTCAGACTTACTACATAAGCCTAAGTAATAAAATCTTTATTTTAGAAGTGGGTAGAATTCCTGAAGGCGGAAGATGATGGTCACGAAGAGTCGGACTCGACTGCGACTGAACAACAAGAAGAAATTTTGAGTATATTGGAGTTTTGACTAATATTTTGGGCCATGTTTTCACAGAAAAGTTACTTTTATAAAGTTTAGAGAAATTAGTTAACTAAAGAGTAGTGTGTGAAGATAGATTGAGGAGGACCACCTACTCTATACCTCTTCCTGAGCATCTTGTTCATGGGAATACTACTCTCTCCATCCCTTTCCAGGGTGTGTCTGTCCACCAGCTCCACTTTAGGAAGTATCTTTCTATGGGAATTTATCCCTGTGTATGCATAGAGATTAATTAGCTCCTAAGGATAATAGCAGCATTGTCAATGAGATTTATGATGACGTATCTAACTATATTCTCAGATCGCAGCACTGTCTCTTACAGATAGGAGAACCATAAAGGCTTGGGGCTCAGGCAGCATTGTGGAATATTCTGCCAAAGCACATGTGACTACTTTCCTACCAGTTTTCCAATATCTCATCAATGCTGGCCAATGCTGGCAGAATTTGTCGTCTCCCCCCCCGCCCCGAGACCTACATTTGTATCTTCTTGGGAGTGTTTTATTTGGGATGTTTGTTTTTTATTTTGTAGTTTTATACTGAGGTTTTATGTTTTACAGTTTTTTTTATTGTTTTTAACATGGTTATTCATTTACCACTTCAGGTGCCATCCAGGCAGAGTACGTAGTATATAAATCAGAAATAAACCACAACATGCATTGGCTTGAATCCCACACAGATTTGCACGGGTGCAAAAAGGATGTTTGTGTAATTTTTGCCAGTCTCTCCCCTCCCACAGGAGATACCCACTTTCCCCCTATGTTACTCCTGGGGGTCCTTTCCCCCAGCAGCAGCATTTCAGGGGGTGTTCTGGGCTGCTGCAGGAGGGAGGAATCAGTGAGGAAAACATAAGATATGCACTCCTGTATCTGAAGGTATGGCTTTTATTCCTGCATAATCCCTCTGTAAGTACCTAATACTAATTTACTAATCTGTGTACAACCTTAGTACAACACAAGGAAAGATATAACAAAGACAGCAATACCTTTTATTAGAACAATTTACAGTTGGTAGGACATTACATTCCTATAATTTGGTCTACTGGAGAGAATGTATTTATTTTTAAAAATATTTTTGTTCCATTTTTCTCCGCCATTGGGGAATCAAAGCAGCTCACAGAGTAAAATGCACATAAATACAAATGTCAACAAAAATACAAAACCCAACAAATCCTGCAATCACAGCTCAAGACAGGTGATGGCCCACAAGTACATCCCGGGCTGGTGCTCGCTCCACCAGCACATCTCAAGTACGGACACAGCCTGCAAGTCAACAAGCTAAGAGCCAAGGACAAAGAGCTCTTTGGCTGACTCCTCTGGTCAAGCACAGGCTCTAAGTCATCTGCAAAAGAGGGAGTGGCAAATGCTCATCTCAGGTCTTCTTCAGTTGGCTCAGATGTTGATCTTGGTCACTATCTTTTTTCCTAACCTACCTTGCAGGATTGTTTAAGCTAGAATGGGATAGTTCTGTATATGCTGCTTTGTGCACAAGGCATTTTAATAATATTAAACGATTTTTAAAAAAAATAATTTTCATTTTAGAGCCTGAACCACAGCACATCCCTGACAACTTTCCCCACTATAAAGTTTCCACCCTGAAAGAGACCAAGCAAGAGCAGGGTAAAGTGCTGCTGAGCAGGTTCAGAATGCATTTTCCTCACCAATGAGTAGCATCAGATTCCATAAACAGCAGACACCACGAGGAAAGACTTTCAGATCACAGATGTGGTTTCCAAGCAGGTTTGGTTTGATTTGTAAAATTTATACCACACCCTCTCTGCTGAGGCAGGCTCAGGCACACATTTTAATCCAAATTCAGCCCTGGGTTGGGTTGGAAATTACCCTGGCTGACCTAAGAGCTGGTTTGCATGGGGAAAGTGAAAAGTGAAGTGTATTCCTATTGATTCTCCTGGACCCAATTGGTGGCTTTTGATGCCATTGATCATGGTAATCTTCTGGAAAGGTTTGCTGGGTTGAGAGTGGGGTCATCATGTTTTGATGTTTCTGCTCTTACCTAGCTGGCTGGTTCCAGAAGATGGTGCTGGTATGGGGTTAAACAACTAGGGGCCACACAAGAGTCTGGCTAGTTCCCCATTCTATTTAATATCTACATAAAACTACTGGGAAACATTTTCAAATATTTTGGAGTGAGTTGCCACTAATATGCGGATGATCTGTTTCTCCCTAACATATGAGTCAGGTGGGTCTGTGGGATGTCCTGAACAAATGGCTGAAAGAGAATGAGTTGGATAAGGGGCAATAAACTGAAACTGTCCTGATAAGGACAGAGCTGCTCAAGGTCTGAGAAGTCAGCCTGTCCTGAAGGAGGTGGAGCTCTTGAAGCTCTCCTTGAAGAAGCAAGAAGTTGCTGGATCTTGGCATACAGTTGGTTCAGGTCTCCTTGATGGCATATATCACCTTTCATCAGCTTCAGCTGATATGCCAGCTATGGCTGTTCTTCTAAATGAGTGATCTGGCTATGGTAATGCCTGAAGGACTATCTTATTCTGTTCTGTTCAGCTTGCCAGTTAAGATAGCTCCTGAGATGGGTGGTGATGAGACAGGGTGCTTTCTCAGTTGTAGTACCTTGCCTTTGCAATGCCCTCCTAGATGAGGCTAACCTGGTACATATTTTAGTGTCTATTATGTGTTATGCCAAAGCATTTCTCCTTGCTCACGGTTTTAACTGAAGGGTTCCATCCTTTCAATGGCCGTTTTTATGGCCTGCTTCTAGCCTTATAGGTTTCATGGATATCATTTTGTGCTGCTGAATATTAGGCTGTCATGATGCTCATAGTATTCTCTTGATTTGTTTCATTTATAACTGTTATGGCTGATGTTTTGATGATTTGCTGTTGTGTTGCCTTTACTTTGGGAGCTGTATAGAGCAGGGCTGTGGAGAGGGGGCATTTTTGTTAATTTAGAATAAATAGCACCTTGCTTCTTCAGATTAAACACCATTGGACCACTCCAGCTAAACTGCTTATGTAACATTTTGTTGCCCAACATGATTAAGATTCTTACCTGTAATGAAAGAATTTATAATTGAGAGACATTCATCTACATTTAAAAGTAATTAGGAACTGGTAATTTGGGGGCTTTCCTGTCAGGTTCAACAGCAAGTAGAGATTCATTGTCAGGAATAACGGGTAGTGCATGGGGGGCTGTGTATATACTCTGATGCTTCAACTAGCCAAGAAAATGAAATCCAAGCATGCATGCAGGAAATCTCCCTGTGGGACATTACATCATGAACGAGAGACCACCACCCCGCCATAGGGCCGATATATTCACACCAGCTGGGAACCCAAGCCCTCTCTTCTGTCAAGGTTACACTGATAGTGGTGTCTAGCAGAGAAATGTCTCCCACGGTTGCTTCAGTAAAGCAAAGCTATGCGCATACGAGTAAGCAAGGTATGAGGTTATACAGAAAACATGGCAGTTATCTGACATTTCCCTACAGTCACATGACCTTTGTTAGTTCTAGGCTTAGACACTGCTGTACAAGATATTTTAGTTGTTCCTTGTATTAAAATTCTTTTAAGCTGTTCCTCATTCTTGTTGTCTTAATCTGCGGACCCAGAAATATTACTCCCTGCTTTTCTCTGAGGCAATTTCCACTATTTTTAAACAACTGGCTATGCCCTCCAATGGGATTCAGTAATGGCAGTTTGGTGTAGTGGTTACGAGTGCAGACTCTAATCTGGGAGAACCGGGTTTGATTCCCCACTCCTCCACATGCAGCTGCTGGAATGACCTTGGGTAATTCGTAAGTTCTTTCAGAGCTGTTCTCTCAAGGGCAGTTCTCAAGAGAGCTCTCTCAGCCCCACCTAACTCACAGGGTGTCTATTTGTGGGGAGGGGAAGGGAAAGGAGATTGTAAGCCACTCTGAGACTCCTTTGGGTAGTGAAGGGCAGGGCATAAATCCAATCTCTTCGTTTTCTCATTTAGCGGCATCTAATTCATTCCTCATTTCCTCCAAAAACTTGCCTCTTTTTCCCTCTACAGTATGTTAATTTTGAGGATAAAAGAATGTATAGCTGGTTAAAGCAAAAAGTTTACACTTAAGAGACTGTAGAGAAGGTAGATTACCCATGGATTTTTTGTATTTGGATTACAGTTAAATATTAGTCATTCTTCCTCTGACAGTTTAAGAAGATTAATATTTAACTGGAAAAGCCTGTCAGTAGTATGTTCTAAGAATGGTTCACTACGTAAGAGGTGTGTGTGTGTGTATATATATATATTTATATATATATATGTATGTATGTATGCACGTATGTATCCCTTGGGCAGGGATACCAGTCTCCTCCAAGCAGCTAGAGGTACACAGAATTCATGTAATATGTATATCCGCGAGCACAAGACTGGCTCAGAAGTTACTAAAGTATGGGAAGAACTTGGCTTTAAAAGTGGTATCTGACTATTGGATCTATTCTTTTTATTAGCCAGTGTGCCTTAATAGCTGGGTCTGAATGTAATTTGGTATTGGACAGCAACTCCTGATTTATGTGGAAGATTAAGGTTTGTGGGCTGCAGGATGATTTTCCAGCGATAACCAAGCACTCAAAATCAATTGGTGAGAGCATGGTTAATCATTATGGCTTCTGGCACATACAATGTGTCACACTGCTCTTAAAGAGAAGGTTCACATAATGAAAAACATGACCTTGTGTGAAAAAGTTGTCTATTCTCAGTGCATAGCTGCGCTTTACTCAGCAAAAAATGCTTTTAAAAGAAATTTGTAATGATCTGAGATATATATTACCAAGGCAGCAAACTATACAGTCTACTAAGTATAGTGAGAATTTTGCTGTTGACGTTACTGGGGTATGAACTGTATCTGCAAAGGGCTCCGATCAGGTAGCAAATATTCTTGGGAGAAGCATACTCTCTTCAAAGACATCTCTGAGGTAAAAACACAGCTGACATGGCACAGATATTCTCAGAGCTTTTTCCCCTGAGGTTGAAAACCATTATTTTAGCTGCTCTGTCTTTTATAAACATGCAAGCCCTTTTGTTGTGTAGCACAATCTGTAATCTCTTTTTGATATAATTAATTCTCTCTTTGATGTAGTTAATTTGAACATTTGATGTATTTTTTTAATTATTGTGTTTTGTTAAAGCTGCTAATGTAAAGTACTTCAGTCATACTTGGAATTTTAAAGTGTAGCACAAACTCTATTAAGTGTTTCAAAAGGTAGCTGTGTTGGTCTGCAGTATAACAGCCAGATTCAAGTCAAGTAGCCCCTTGGATTTTAGGGGTATGAGTTTTTAAGAGTCAAAACTCTCTTTAAGAACATAAGAGAACATAAGAGAAGCCATGATGGATCAGGCCGATGGCCCATTCAGTCCAACACTGTGTTACATAGTGACCAAAAAACAGGTGTCATCAGGAGGTCCACTAGCTGGGCCAGAACTCCAGAACCCCTCTCACTGTTGCCCCTGAAGCACATATCTTTGTCAGATATGAGTTAGAAATGTGTGCTGTGTATGTGTGTAGGAAGGAGAGGCATATAGCCTTATCCCACAAACATGGCACTGCTTACTTAGTACTTTCATGCATGGCATTCTCAAGTACAAGTACCGATGGGTTATGCAGAAATCCTGAAATTAATGTACAGAACACACCTGAGGATAAGAAGCCAGAAAGGACTTTTAGATTCAGCTGCATTATGGAGAAGCAAAATGCAATTCCCCGCGTAAATTTCAAGTACCACTCACTCCACTGCTCCCTTCTGTGGGTCCCATATATTCTCTATTCTTTTTCTGTTTGGGTACTTCTCAAAAGCCATAGCCTTCTTTTCTGGGACTGATAGCCTCAAGTTCAGACTGCAGGTGAAAGATGGCCTTCTGAATGCTCCCTCCTGTGAAAAATGCTCCGTAAATTATAAAACAAACAGCAGCAAGCAAAGCTGTGTGGATTTTCTATTGTAGAGAAGGGTACCTGCGCGTGCACCCGTGCGTAGTAAAGCACCATCCAAAGCTCGAATCTAGCAAGTCGATGTAATTCGTTCTACCACCTCAGAGCACTTCTTCCTGGTTCTTCTGCACGTATGAACTAAGACTTATTGATACATGCGTGCGCGCCTTCTCTTACAGCAGGGCGTCACCTGCATCGATTGACTGGAAAGTGGAGCCCAAAGCCAGCTCGCCTCACGCGGTTCTAGTTTTCCCGCCCCAGAGACCGTGTTCTGAACTGGACCACTCCCCCCCCCCCTTCAGCTGCAGCGAAGCCCGCCAAAATGGGCGGTGGAAACCTTGTGAGGCGCCTCTCCTTGAAGACCCTCCTCCGAGAGCAACGTTCATTTCACCGTCGGTTTGCCCTAGGCAGTGGCTCGTGCGTACGGGTGACATGGCAGCTGGTGTAGATTCGTTAAGTCGGTGTCTAGAGCGCTATCTACCTGCCGAGCAACTCGGAGAAGTGAAGCGGATCCTCTACGGGGAGCACGTCAGGTTCGCTTAGAACTACATATCCCGACAGGCTCTGCGTGGGCTGATGTACCCTGGCCGAGAGGCATGGACAAGCGACCGCCCGCGGCGGCGGCGTCAGTTCTCTGTACTTGTGGGGGTGGCACTGAGGTCCCAGAGAAGAGGCTTGACCCTTTTAGGGACGGGGCGAGCTGCTGCTGTAATTTCTTGTAAAAATAGATTTTGTTGAAAAGAATATGAAAAAGTGGCACGTAATACGTTATTGCAACATAAACTGGCGTGGGCGGAGGAGATGTCGATTATTTGGTGGTCGTATTAGACAAAACTGCAAATCCCGTTTCAAAATCTTCAAGGGGATTTCGAGTGCCTTTGAACTCTTTATCGGGCTACATGGTGAAGTACGAAAAGCAACCAAAGGGGGTGAGGAGAAACATATGGTTCAGGCCACGACAGAGGAATTTCAGTTTTGTAGGTCAAGGGCTTGGGCGTCTCTGTTATGTCCCGAAGCGTCCTTTTTCTCCCATCCCCCCCCCCCCCCCGTTGTTCAGGAGAGATGATCAGACTTCAGGTTTAAGAGGGGGATTTAAAGTAATTCACTGCTGTATGTTAGTCGAGCTCATTTGTTTTGTTGGCATTTGACTGTTCAGCAGTTGCGCTCTTTAAAGCCCTTAAGTGGGTTAAGAGGGCAGGATCTTCTGTGCTGTTAAGTGTCCTTCGGCATGTCCCCCCTCCCATCCTGCAACACCTTTATTAAATGTGAACTTGTCCTCTCTGTAAATGTGGGTCCAGTGGCACATGCTGAAACTTTTCTTGCCATACAGAAAATGCAAAATTACTGGAATAGAAGGACACTCAGATGATGCAAACTCCAGTGCAACTGACAAAGAGCAATTCAGCATGCTGAGGAAATAAAAATGCTATTCAGTGGGTATTTTGATGGTTTTAAAGGCAAGTGGTATTGTGAAGTAACACAACATTTTCTGCACTTTAATATAGTTAAACTGATGCAGAAAGATGTTAAATAGCAAACTTTTGGGGGAGACTTGATCCATTCCTTGAAACAATTTACCCCTCTCCCCTGCATTGCATGGTGAAATAGTAAGGACTGGTTTTTCTGTAGCATGTCTCTTGTGCTTTTAACAACTGTGCAGCAAGAAGAAATTCAGTAGGTGTAGAGTTTTGCACCATGCAGATGCAATGAAAATCTTCACCTGAATTTCTGCTTCTCCTGGGTCTGAATTGGAGCCCTTTCACATAAACTTTGGTATCCTCATTTCTTAGTACTGTTGAGAATTGAAAGCCATTGACTGTTCTTCCCATTCTGGTCATTCCACAATTACTTTATGGCAAGAATAATTTTAACAAGAACCATCAAACTACTAAGAGCCCCAATCCCTTGCTCAGTCAATCACACACCAGGTTGACTGAGGGCCAAGCATTTGGTGAAGCCTTTAATGTTTTTTTGTAGCCACTATTTTTGACTCCTTTCTGAACCAGCAGCGTGCCTGTCCTCTCTACCACTGTCTATATGGCCTCCCTCAACAGTAGCTCTGGGACGTGTGTGGGGGTGGTCAGGGTGGTAAATGGCATGCTGTTTTGATTTTTGACGGATATTCATTAATCCATGATGACACTAGTTTTATTAAATCAATAGTTTATGAACACTGAAGAAAACCCAAAGGCCGTCTTGTCCAGTTCCCCATGCTAAGGCACCCTTCCCCAAGTGAGTCAACATGTGATGTTGCAATCAGCTCAGAAGTCACAGAGTGCAGCACTGTAAGCAGCTTGCAGAGAACTTAGCTTCCAGGGGTGACCTTAGTTTTTCCATTAGTTATGCTGTTGTGCTATGGAGGTTGATTAAATTTCCCACAAATTAATTGCCAAGTTTCTACTTCTAGGTACTGGGAGGCACTATATAAGGATTCCACATTTGTGATCGTGAATAGTTTCCACAGACTGTGGGTGGGTTGAAAGGATAAGTGGGAGGCAAAGGATCTGGTTGAGCTGGTTGTAGAGGCCATGTGGCAAATTTGGGTTTGCTTCTGCATAATGTGCAAAATGGCCATGAGGTACAGCTTGCTGCTCAGTAACGGGTTGTATTTCTAAATATTAAAAATGGAAAATAAAAATGTTAGCTGATAACTGATCTGAGATTCCTGAGTTTGATCTTGAGTAGAGATGTGAAGGAAAAAGTCGGGGGGGAAATGTCGCCCCCCCCATTTTTTTCCTGAAGCCTTTTTTGTTTTTTCCTGAAAAGAAAGAAAAAAATTGATTATGGAACGTTTTATTTTAACACGATGCATAAAATATTTTAAGACAAGGTGTTCAAATATTTTTCCAAATTGTTTCTAAAAAATATATATGGTATCAGATTAATCTAATTTCTGTGCACTGAGGACAAGCAAGTCCTAGGTTACAAAAGGGTTTTTTTAAAAAAATTTAAGACTGTGGAGAGGAAATATGAATAATTGTTACTTCTGGATTTTTAAAAATTGTTTTGTGGAGGTTTTTTGTCTGTTCCACATAAACTAGTAAACAGTTCAGGAGATTGTTGCTCCATTTGTTACAATTACAAATAAATATTATTTAAAAAGTAAATTCTGTTTGTAATAATTTTTTGGATATACTATATTTTGAATATGCTAGTTGTGATAATTTCATGCCAAGTAAAATTGTCCATAGTCATATTTTATGTTCCTAAAGTAGCAGAATGACTTTCAATCTGGAAAAGAAAAAAGTGCTAATGTAGCATTTTTTCAATTTATCTGAAAATTTCTGTTTTCCCCCGAAAAAACTGGGTTTTTCCCAAGTTTCAAAATTTCTGGAAATTTTACATCTCTAACCTTGAGGGAGGAGGAAAGTAGCATGGAATTATTTTGCAAATGGATCTTGAAAAGTACGTTAAGTGTGTTCCATGTCAAAAAAATTGAGAATTATTCATGTATTTGATTTCTTTGTAGATGCAGTAATTACTTCCCATTCTTGAGTACTGTTTGCTTGTCATAAAGAGGCAGACAATTAAACAAACCCTTTATCATTTAAAAGGCTATCATAAAAAATACATTTCTGTGACCTTGCAATTGCTCAGTAAGTTACTCAGTATTACACAAGGAGGGCATGAAGGAACAAGTGAGTAAATCTGGGTCAAGCTTGCAGCCTAACCTTCCTACGGTTTGCTTATCCCTCTGGTTGGCCCCACTTTGCATTTTTTATTTGTCCCCCCGCACCGCTAAATTGTTGTTGGCATACAACAGAGGGAAGGTAGAATGTTCTTCTGTGTTCTGCTTTTCCAGGCCACTGGATTTGCCTTCTGTTGCTACATCAGCAGCTGCTGAAAGGAACTTTGAACTACTGGGCTATGGATTTCGAGCTGAACTGGAACAGTTGAGGCAGCCACGTGTTGTCCGGGTGGGACTGATTCAGAATAAAATTCAACTCCCCACAGATGCGCTGGTTGCTGAACAGGTACTATTGTTGCTAGTAAAGAGAGTGGTCACAGACTAACATCATTATCCTTATTACTACAAGTTGTGGGCCACAAAAAAATGGGGCTAGTTATAAACTGTGAAGAAACCCCCCATTGTATTGCAACAGTGTAAAACAGCTGTGCTCCAGGGCTAGCTGGATAGCTGCCTGCTCCCATTACTCTGAATCTCAGTGTTCTGGCATCACAATGCATTTTCCTGTTCAGCCAGACTGGGGGGTTGTGAATTCCATGCATCAGAAATGCCATATTGTCTATTTTCTGCCTGATATCCTGAACTGCAAGCAGTATGAGTTACAATCTTATGATCTTGGCAAGGATTTCTTATCTCTCTTAGTTTGCTTCAGTGTCTGGCTTGCTTTTTGAAAGTATAAAAAATTAAGACGATATAGTGCATTTAGGACCTTTTATCCCATGATTGTATAACAGATTTCTGATCAAAGACTCCATATAACCAATTTTCTTTACCTACTGCAGCTCCCTGTCAAAGAAAACTGTGTAAGTATTCTGCTGGGATTGTAGGAAATCAAGCTGTCTGCTTAACATGACAGCCCCACAGAATTCCCTGTGATACAAGGGATGCTGCCAGACATCTGTGCTTGGTGCAGAGAGCCCATAATGCTAATGTTTGGTCTAGTGCATCTTCTGTTTGTTTATTTAGGAGATTTCTGTGCCACCTCTTCAGAATCTTCCTGTAAGTGGCTTACACTGCAAACAGTTATCTATGTAAAAACAAGCCTGGGGAGATAAAGACAGCATAAAACTATCCATAAAACACACCTCAGACCAGAAAGACCATAAAACAACTGGAAAGATGAATCCCCTAATTAAAAGCCCATGTAAAAAGATATGTTTTAGCCTGGCACTTAAAAGACAGTAAAGTAGGTGTCAGGCGAGCCTATTTCTAGTTCATGTATTCCTATTCTGATTGTGGTTATAACAGTAGCTTTATTTTTTGCTGTTGTGTTTAAACATCTCTGTGATGTTTTGCTTATTTCTGAAACCCCTTGTATGTAACACCTGTAATAGCACCTGTCTGTGATGTTCTGAGATGTATGATATGCTGCCTTCTTTACCTTCCTTAGTGTTTCCTGCTTATTTTCACTGCCACCCTAAAATTCTTAGATGGACCAAAAGAACAGGAAGACTTAGTTGTATTTCATAGAATGACAAAATGGTCAGCATATAGGGGTGGTTTTGTGGTAAAATAAAACAGCTAAATAAAACAGCTGTTTTCACTTAAACATAGTTTATTTAGGAATAATAACAGTGTAACGGTTTCAGTATAGTTCATAAGCATAATGGTTTCAGATAGGTATAGTTCTTCTTTCTCTAAAGTTCCTTAAATAGACCTAGCCACTCAGACTTATTTTTCTCACTTGTCACTTAGGCTAATGATTTCCACAAAGAACACAGATTTCTCTTATACTCTACAGCACCTCACCCAGTCTCTTCACCCACTCAGCTCCTTCTTTCTCTCCCACAAAACTTCTTCACGAAGCCAGTTAACTGCCCCCCCATATGGCTGCCATCCACACTTCAATCATCCATCCAGGCCCCTCCCCCTTTGAACACGTGAAGCTGCCTTATACTGAATCAAACTTTTGGTCCATCAGAGTCAGTACTGTCTACTCAGACTGGCAGCAGCTCTCCAGGGTCTCAGGCAGAGATCTTTTATATCAGCTACAGTCAGATCCTTTTAACTGGAGATGCCGGGGATAGATAGGCCCCGTTCACACAGAGCATTTGCCCCACCGAAGGCACGGTAGCCCTGTGGACTTTCCATGCGCGATCACACCGGCACATCTGGGAGGCGTAGCACTCCCGTGGCCAACCCGCAGCTTCCCGTGGAAAACGCGGAGTAAAAAACTACTAGGGACGAAGCACTAGTTTCCGGAAACCCCGGGGCAAAGGCCGACATCTGATCACGGGAGCACCGGTATCCTGCGGCTTCTGACGCCTGCCCATGTTGCGGGGTTTCCGGATGTTGTAAGTTTCCATGGGATGCGCACCAACGCTGAATGGCGCATGCGCACACACAAGACACCGACAGTGCCCCCCCACAGCACATGCGCACTTTGCTACAGCGCGGCTTGCGTGCTCTGCTGCACTGCTTTTTTGCCGCGCTGCAGCAGCGTGATGTGATCGGCGCTCGGCAGCGGAGCATGGCAACCCAGTGGCCCATGTGATCGGGCTACTGCGCCTTATTTTGCTCCAGGGAGAACTGCCATGCCTCCCCCCCACGTTTTCTGGCCCGTATGACCGGGGCCATACTGGGACCTTCTGTATGCCACTGAGCACAGCCTCTCCTTTCTTACTCTAAAGGCCTGCATTTTAAGCTACAGGGATATACATATAAACCCCCACATTAAGTCACAGAAATAAAACACACGCAAAATATTTAATTGCCTTGCATGTGACAAAATCTCAGAGCTGAGTGTCAAAAAACTAGCAGAGTGGCTAACAGAAATAGGTTGCAGATTTGTGCAAATGATCTTAATTTGCACTGTTTATTCAGGGACAGATTTACATGTTGACGTGACTTGGCCTGGCTACTGAGCCCCCTCCACCCCCACTCCCTGCCAGCGTAAGGAAGTTTTCCAGACAGATCTGAATAGCTCTTGAAGTTATAACTGCTTTCAAAGGGGAATGCTGTTGTTTCTTTGTCTCACTATCAGATCTTCTGCACTGGGCACAAATGAATGTAATCTTCCCAGAGCTTCCTGAATCATCTTAAAACTATGTTCATATATATTTATCATTTTCATTTGCCTTAGTAAATAAGTTATGCTTGTTTGGATTTGTTACAATAGGCTTTCTTTCTCTTCTGAATGCATGTTAAGATATACTTAAGATATGATGAAAGACCATGTCATTCTTTAAATCTGCTCTCCCTTCAAAGTTACTGCATTGCAGCAATAGTTCTCAAACTGATGAGTTACATGTCAGACTGAGAATTAAGAGTCCACTTATCTTATGGACTATGCAGAAAAACTGTCTCACATTTTCCGAGAAGCTACTCAGACATCTGATCAGTGGGCTGTATTATGAACAGAAGCTGATCAAGGAGAAACTCTCTGAACTGGGCACTTCTACAAGGAATCGATCTGCTTGACAAAATTTCAACAAGAAAAGAAAACCGTTTACCACTCTCAACTGGAGTTGCTGAAGCAACAAAAAGGCTCTCCTATTGCAGGCTGCTAATCTTAACATCAAGAACTCCTCCAACAATATCAACCTTTCACAGCACAGGCTCAGCCCCGCAGAGGAATCATTTCTTTCATGGGGGCTTTCATTCTGTCCCACCAAATCCACACAGATTAATCAGTTCTGTGGGGCCCTGGAAGCCTTTTTCCCCTGTCTACGGCTGAAGGAGTATTTTCAACGTATGCAAGAACAGATCAAGAAAGAATAGGCAGCATCTTCACAACATACCATCACACAATCTACTGGAAAGCAGCTACCATCCCTCCAGCCCACCAATGAACAAGATACTGACCACCAGCTGCCATCAAAACAACACTTCAAATGATGGTCACAATGCCATGCTGGATCTTTACATCAAATGTTTTCACCATAAGAGTCCAAACCAATGTGATCAACAAACACCACTGCATACAACAGAATCTCAACCATGCTGAAAGGAAGGCCATAGACAGTCTCAGGAACAGTCCAGATATTATAATTAAAGAGCTGTTGTCATCTTGAATAGATCAGACTACATCCAGGAGGCTCAAAGACAACTCTCAAATACTGCTTTTTACAAACAACTGGACTCAGGTCCCACACAGGAATACAAAAAAGAACTGAAGATTATAAATTACCACTACACATTCAGGAACAGATACACCACAGGAACCTCGACCTGGTACATTTTATTTTCTACCCAAAATACACAAACACAGCAGCCCAGGATACCCCATAGTCTCAGGCATAGGCACTGTTACTGCAGGAGTATCTGGATACAGGGACTCTGACCCTATGCCATGACCCTAGTTATGTGTGTGACACCACAGACTTTCTGAGGAAAATACAATCCAGAGAATACTATTTTAGCTACCATGGATGTGGAATCTCTGTAAACCAACATCCACCACAAAAATGGATTACAAGCCATAAGGAACATAATTTCTGACAACACCACAGCTGACTCTGCCACCAAACTGTGCCATTTTGTTCTCACCCATATCTACTTCAAATATGGTGACAATTTGTTCCTTCAGATCAATGGTGCAGCCATTGGCACCTGGATGGCCCCACAGTATGCTAAAATCTTTATGGCTGACTTGGAACAATGATTCCTAAATTCCTACCCACTCACACCTCTCTTATACCTGTGATACATTAATGACATCTTTATTGTCTGGACACGTGATAAAGAAGCCCTGGACATATTCCACCAGGCATTCAATGACTTTCACCCCACCATCCATCTGACAATGAACCAATCTATGCAAGAAATACATTTTCTGGACACTGTTGTAAAAATACACTATGGATGCATAGACACCACCTTATACCGGAAACCTGCTTGCCAACAAACATATCTACATGCCTCCAGCTACCATCCTAAACATACCAAACAATGTTCAGCCACATCTGCTCCAGTCCTACAGAAAGAGATTCTCACCTGAGGGATCTACAACAAACCTTTCTGGAACTAAAATATCCACCTGATGAAGTCAAGAAACAGAATAACAAAGCCAGAATGTTACCCAGAGAAAACATATTGCAAGACAGGCCCAAAAGGGACAATAACAAAATACCACTAGTGGTCACATACAGCTCCCAACTCAAATCAGTTCAGTGCATCATCAGTGACTTACAACTTCTCCTGGATAATGACAGTTCTCTTTCATAAGTAAAAAGGTTCCCTTGCTCGAAAGCCAGTCGAATCCGACTCTAGGGTTGCGGTGCTCATCTCCGTTTCCAAGCCGAAGAGCCAGCGCTGTCCGAAGACGTTTCCGTGGTCATGTGGCCGGCATGACTAAACACCAAGGCGCACGGAACGCTGTTACCTTCCCACTGAAGTGGTACCTATTTATCTACTTGCAATTTCTTGCTTTCGAACTGCTAGGTTGGCAGGAGCTGGAACTAGAGACGGGAGCTCACTCCGTCATGCGGCACTCTCGGGTCTCGAACTGCTGAACTACTGACCTTCCACAGCCTGCAGTTCAGCGTCTTAACCACTTGAGCCACCGCAGCTCCTTTCATAAGTACTGGGGGGCAAAAATTTTCTTGCACATAGCTTCCCAGTCTTAAACAACTCCTTACCCACAATAATACAGCATCTAATCTGAACATGGACACTGGTACCAGAGCTTGCAATAAACCCAGATGCCAACTTTGCTGCCACATACACCCAGACAACACAATCACTGGACCTAACAACATCAACTATACCATCTCAGGCACATTCACTTGCTCATCTTCCAACATTGTACATGCCATTAAATGCCAACTGTACCCTTCAGTTCTCTACATAGGGCAAACCAGTCAAACCCTATACCAAAGGATAAATGGACACAAATCTGACATCAAGAATCACAAAACTGAGAAACCTGCAGGAGAACATTTCAACCTCCCAGTAACTCAGTGGGGAACCTCAAAGTAGCATGTTTATTACAAAGAAATTTCAGAAACAGACTAGAATGGGAGATTGCTGAATTACAAGTTATTATAGCACTCAGGTTGATGGAACCCCCGGGACTTAACAGAGATGTTGGGTCCGTATCTCACTATACATGCTAAGTCATTCAATTCTTTCTTATACCAAGAATAAACTTTGTTGGTCTTAAAGGTGCCACTGGACTCAAACTTAGTTCTCACATGTTAACTCTTTTATTATTTTTATGCTACTTAGTTGCTATTCACAGGTCTTACCAACTGCTTTAATCCAATCTTAGCTGTATTTATTGCTCAGTTACTTATGCATCTTGACTCTAATTAGCCCTTCTTGGCAACTGCCTCCCCACCGATATGTAATGGTTGAGGAAGTCTTGTTTCAATGTATCTGAATTGCATGCACACAAAAGCTTATATCCAGAATTAAACCTTGTTGGTCTTAAAGGTACCACTGGACTCAAACTTTGTTATGTCAAAAGGAAAATGAGGATGAGTTGGGAGAGTAGGTTTTGGGAAGCTCAGTGGTAACTTTGGGTTTGTTTCTGCATGTAGTGCAAAATAGCCATGAAGTAGAGCCTTTTACTCAGCAGTAATGCTATAATATGGAAATAATAAAAATGAAATATAGAATGTAAGCTTGTTCACTGTTAACTGATCTGAGATGCCTGAATTTTATACTGGTGCAGGTAAACGATATGGAGTTAACTTTGTGAGTGGGTCTAAAAAGTACAGCAAGTTTAGGTGTGGCCTCCAACAGTACAATCAATTTAGAAGTGGGTTCCACTTCAGAAAGCTTGAAAACTATTGGGTTAAAGTGAAACCGATATAGTTATTAAAACTCCTTTGATGGAGTTGCAAGGAGAGTTGTGTCAGGGAGTATTATGTTATTTACAGCTGAAAAAAGGAATATAAGGGGAGAGTGCCCTTTTCAGTTTGAGAAGTGCCACACATTCCAGCTTCACTGTTCTAAACAGAGTCCTAACAAGGTTTAGAATGGGAGGGGACCTCAAAGGAATAGATAAGAATATCTGCAGCACCAGGACCTGCCTGTCCAAGATACTCTTTATCTGCTCTTCTTCACAGCAGTACACTGAGACCCCCACTGTTTTTTACTGAAGCATTTCAAATCCATCAGAGGTTAAACTTGGGATTTAGTTTGTGCCTGAGTTAGAAGCAAAATGGGAACATTAATTACTTACTGTATTTATTTACTGCTTTTCAGCAGAAGGTTCTATATTCAGGTTATATAGCAAATTGAACTGTTCAAATGTTATGTGTGAACTTTTACAAGCAGTTCTGTTGTTTTCTAGGTAGCTGCCCTGCACAAGCGCATAGAAGAGATCATGGAGGTGGCAGCGATGTGCAAGGTGAATGTAGTCTGTTTCCAGGAGGCCTGGAGTGAGTAGCGTTTTGCTTTGTTTCCCTGTTTTTGGGCTCTGATGTAATTAATGCTCAAAATCCCATATCAATTAAACAGCTACGTTAAAGCCTGCAATAATAATTAAATAGAAACTTTCCAGATTTCAATAAATTGATGTTATAAACAAACATCAAATGCTGAAAAAAGAATGACAGACTCCTGGAGAAGAGCAAGGCCCTGTCAAGATCCCAATCAAGCCTCCCCAGAAAGAATTTTCAGTGGTTGTCTATAGCCATGCCGTTCATTCATGTTTTCTCTCACCTACCCCTGGACTGCAAGAAGATCAAATCAGTCAGTCCTAAAAAAAATCAACCCTGACTGGCCCTGGAAGGCCAGATGCTGGAGCTGAAGCTCAAATACTTTGGCCACCAAATGAGAAGGGAGCACTCACTGGAGAAGACCCTGATGCTGGGAAAGATTGAAGGTCAAAGAAGAAGGGGACGGCAAAGGATGAGATGGTTAGACAGTGTCACCGATGCAACAAACATGAAATTGAGCAAACTTCAGAGGATGGCAGAAGACAGGAGGGCCTGGTGTGATGTGGTCCATGGGGTCATGAAGAGTCGGACTCGACTGTGTGACTGAACAACAACAACAACCCTTTTCCTTGTGTTATGTCATTGGGCGATAACTCTTTCTTTAAACTAGAGTTTTCCAAACTTTTGATACATGACATACTTTCCCCCTAAAATAGGAGACACTCTTCATTCATACCCCAGAAGACTTTTACGATGTATAAGAATGATCCACCTTCAGAGGAACTTGACCCCTTTTCTTTCCTCTGTGACTCACTGGTCTATAAGGAGACAAGTCTGGAGCAGTGACTCATGTAGAGATGCAACAAGCCGCCTTATTTGAATTGGATAATTTTGCTTAATTTCTGCAGAAGGGAATGAATGAGTGATCACGCAGGGAGCTTTTTTATTGGCATGGCATGAGATTTTCAAAGGCACAGACCTCTTCTTTAGGTAGAAATTAAAAAAGAGTTCCCAGATGATTCAGAAATTGTGAAGCCCTGTCAGAAGAAAACAGTTTCCTGCTATGTACCTCCCACTGCCAAACACCATATAGCCTCACAGCTTTGCTCCTTGCCACAGCTCTGTCCAGCATGCCCATTCTGCAACTCTACTCAACTTCCTGCTTTGTAAAGTCAATACTCCCCCCCCCCCCCAGTTCTGTACAGTGTAGAATCAGTGCAGAGTCACCTGCCTGAACTGAGACTGTTTGGAGCAATGCAACCAGAGGTGTCTCATGTGCCAGGGGTCGATCAATCTGTCACAGTTTCATCTCTTGCTTCCTTTGTGGAGCTCAAGGCGGTAGACATGCTTCTCCCCTTCTCCAGTTTTTCTTCACAACAGCCCTGTGGGATCGGTTAGTATGTGTGTGTGAGAGAGAGAGCAACAAGCCCAAGGATGCCCTGCAAGCTATGTGGCAGAGTGGGGTAGATAGTGATGGTTGTAGCAAAACAACATCTGTTGTTAATATGGGGAGGAAATTCCTAAGTGTGTGAGTCATCTCCATTCTCAAGAGCATTGTAAATTTGCAGTGAAATCTGAATTCAGCCCAGCAGCTGGGTGAACTTGAAAAGATAATCATGTTAATGTAATTTTTTATTCCAAGACAAAGAAGTAGCCTATTGTCGGACACTAAACAAAGTTGCCTGCATAATAGTCCTAGAAACAGAAAGATCTTGGTGTCAACTATGATAATGTTAGGCATCAAAACCAGAGTTGTCATCTTGTGCATCCAGGTGACACTGGGAAAATGCAGCCTAGGAACAGGCTGCATTTTTTTTCTTTTTGTTTGTTATTAGTCTCACTTTCAGAAAGATGACTTAGGTTCAGCAGCAGAAGAACGGGTTTTGATTAGAACCCCCATGTGACAAAACTGTTGTGTTGATTTCTTGCTGTGGTATTTTTCCAGCAATGCCTTTTGCTTTCTGTACAAGAGAGAAGCTTCCTTGGACAGAGTTTGCTGAATCAGCAGAAGATGGCCCAACAACAAGATTCTGCCAGAAGGTAGGAAACTGAATTCTTGTCTCTCTGTTACTTTATACCACACTTCAAACACTGACTAGGACTGTATCAAAATAGATAATGCACAATATAAAAGATATTTCTTGGCCACAAGGCTCCACAACTTAGAGGGAACATTGGTATCCACCCACACAGATATATTCTTGTGTGACTCCTGCTCACTATAGTGAGTTGTGAATAAGAGGACTTTTGGTAGATTGAGCCTGCTGTTAATTAGTGAGCTAGTAACTGTGTCCACAGAGGAGTCTTGGAAAGTATTCTTTATTGCAAGATACAGATGTTATAAACAGTGAAACACAATTTAGTCACAAACTTTAAAAACTTTTATTGATTAAAAATCACATTATTTTTTTAAAAACTGGAACGTTTGGATTCAATAGAAAAAATCTATTCAGTTTGAAAAAATTAGAAAAAACATCTTACAGACAACCTCTAAAACCAGCACAGGAGTACAAACATCAAAAAACTTATTAATTTTAGAGCTGTTAATACAATTCCAGAGTTTTTAAAGTCATTATTTAACCTTTGAGTGTTACTGTGTGTATTGGGAAAACACATGTATACTTTACACACGTATTTGTGTGAATGAGGCCTGCTTTCCGGTCTTGTCCAAACTCATTATGGGGAAGACTGAACATAAGGAAGAAATCTTTGACCGTAGCTGCTGGGTTAGATTTACTCTCGGCTTGGGGGGATGACATACACACTAATAATGTCTTTGTCAAAAAATGATCCCATCAGTATGCATCAGTAAATGCACAGGGCAGAACATAACAGGATCTGAGTACCATGCATCATTTGAGGGTAGATTTTTGTCTTCAGTTATAGGACCTGGAACAGAATAGGATGCAAAAGTTTCCCTTTTTTCTTGACTTGGGAAAGGAGAGGAGAATTTAGGTGAACTCACTGGGAGGCTCCCTGGCTGGCACAATGACGTGATAGGGAGTTTCCAAATACTGGGAATTCTTAATGAAAAGAGAAGTTTGAGTGCGCAGAGTAGGGTCAGTAGAATCTGTCTTGACTACCTCAGTGGAACGTATGAATATATCAAGTCAAGTTGGAGAAGAAATTGTTAACTGAAGATGCTGATGTGGTGGGAATTCTTTGTTCAAATGAACACAAGTGGAGTGAAGAGTACTTGTGTCAAAATGCCCCTTGATTAGTTTTTGAGCAGTTCTGGTTAATAGTCCAAAAGCCCCAGCACCAGATGGGCCAGATCTCTCTGAGACTGTTGTTTTCCAGCAAGCTATGATGGGATCATGGTGAGTGTGCCTCCAATCCTGTCCCCTGTTTAGTCAACCCTCAGCATTTGTAATGTCAATGACCCAAAGCTATTATTTTCAGGCCATGTGTGAGTGGCACAAAGCCAAGATGGAGGGAGAATTGAGAGGCCAACAATATGAAGACTGGATGGCAATGAGAGATGCCTTTAAATTTCCTTTACATTGCAAGTAGTAGTCTAGCCACAGCTATTGTCTAAAACAATTATTTTCTCTATTAAAATTCAGTAAACCAATTTTAGGTTCCATAGAGATGTTACCTTTGAGTATCTTATTAGCAGGGCTTTTTTTGTAGAAAAAGCCCAGCAGGAACTCATTAGCATAATAGGCCAAACCCAACAGCAGAAACTCCTTAGCATATTAGGCCACACACCCCATGTTACCAGAAGTGTGGGCATCCAGCCACACCCACCTTTTGCTTCTTATTCTGTTTACCTTGTTTGTTGTCAAAACCCAGGGCTTTTTTTGTAGCAGGAACTCCTTTGCATGTTAGGCCACACACCCCTAATGTAGCCAATTCTAATGAGTTTCTGCTTGGGTTGTGGCCTATTATGCTAATGAGTTCCTTCTGGGCATGGCCACCTCAGGAGCCAGCTGGAACTCCGTTCCTATGCGTTCCTGCCCCAAAATAGCCCTGCTTATTAGTCATATTAATTATATGATACCGAAAAATCTTTGATTTGCTAGCAGCAGTGCAAAAAACCTGCCTTCTCTCTTTGATTTCCAACATTTCTCAAGAATTTTTATAAATTTTAGCTATACTCTGAGGTTAAACACCTATAGGTAATTAATTCATAACAATTTTTCTTCAAAGCTGAGTTATTCTGTTTTCACCAGAAATACTTCCAAATGCTCCCAGTTAAAGGAGGATCTAGGACTCTTTCCTGGTTCTGATGGTTTTCAGTTCCAGATAATCTTAACAAATTTTGGTAAACCTGTTACAGTGTTTTTACTATCATAATAGTCTTGCAGATTGATCATACTGCTGTTTTCAGTCTAACTCAGGTTGATTCTGTGTGTGATAACTTACCTCATAATGGTAAACATTTATGGAAAGAAAATGTCATGAGGAGAAGGAAGAGGGACTGTAACTGGATCAAAGAAGGCATGAGTAACCAGTACTGAACTGTAACACAAAAGATTTTCTAGGAACCAAAAGCAATTATTGTATTTGTTTTTTCTATTGAAGAAAAAATGTTGAATCCACATTATCCCTTAAAAGCAAACTGTTTTATATTGTCACCCTGTAAGGATTTTCTTTTTAGTGTTACAAATGCTACTGTTGTCTGTATAGCATGGTAAGGTAATCATTAAGCTGTATTAGAATCTGTGTAGTATTAATTACTACTGAAATTAATCGGACAAATACCATATGATGCCTATGGAAATCAGCAATAAGTCTTCGATATTCTTGGTGAAACCTCTGCATTGGGGTCTCCTTTATAATGACATTGTGTTACAGACATTGTTTAACCATTTGTTTGTTTGTTTGTTTATTATTATTATATTATGATTGGTATATGACATTAGGGAAAAAATTCTTCCAGTCTGTCCTGCAACTTCTGTTTCTGAGGGCAAAAATGAGATTGCAGAGAATTAACATAATTGAAGAATCTTTGATAGAACTCTGTGAATCTGTTCTGAAACTTTAAAATAAACTCATCAGTACTCACAAATAGCTCCTATGGGGGTTAATGCTCTACACCTGTTCCTGTTATGTTTCTGATTTGCCTTGGCCCAGTCATTTTTCTGGCAGTTTGAATGTGAACAAAACTCACTCCTTTTATTGTAATGGAATGTTAAATGTGGAGCACCTTCTCTATGAGGAGAGGCTGAAGCATCTGGGACTTTTCAGTTTAGAAAAGAGACGACTAAGGGGGGGACATGGTAGAAGTTTATAAAATTATGCATGGGGTAGAGAAAGTTGACAGAGTACTTTTTCTCCCTCTCCTAAAATACTAGAAATCAAGCACATCCAATGAAACTGATGGGCAGTAGATCAAGATGGGTAGCTGTTTTAATGTTTTTGTAACAATAGAAAAGAGCAAGAGTCTAGTAACGTCTTAAAGACTAACAACATTTGTGGCAGGATATGAGCTTTCATGAGTCACTGCTCACTTCTTCAGATATTTGAAATTTTATTAGTCTTTAAGGTGCTACTGGACTCTTTGCACTTTTCTACTGATGGACAGTAGGTTCAGGGCAGACAAAAGGAAATACCACCTTACACAAAGAGTGATTAAAATGTGGAATTTGCTGCCAGAGGATGTAGTGATGACCACAGGAATAAACAGCTTTAAAGGGGATTTGATAGATTCATGGAAGATAAGTCTATCAATGGCTACTAGCCATGGTGACTGAGGGGAGCCTCCACATTCAGAGGCACGAGGCCTCTGAATCCCAGAGCTAGGAGGCAATATCAGCAGAAGGCCTCTGCGTCCGTACCCTGTTGTTGGCTGACCAGAGGAACTGGCTGGCCACTGTGTGAGACAGGATCCTGAACTAGATGTACTATTGGTCTGATCAAGCAGAGCTCTTCTTACGTTCATATAAAATTGGTATCTGCAGCTAGCCAAGAAACATAATATGGTTGTGGTGTCTCCAATCCTGGAAAGAGATGATGTTCATGGAGGAACTCTGTGGAATACTGCAGTGGTGATTTCAAACTCTGGTGCTGTCCTTGGAAAAAGCAGGAAGAATCATATCCCACGGATTGGAGACTTTAATGAGGTTAGTGGTAGCTTTTTGCTGAAGCCATTGGTCAGCACTACCTAGCATTTTCTTTTACTTCATTTAAAACATTTTTTCCTGGTCTCCTAATCAAATGGTTCTTAAGGTAGCTCAGTTCTCAATACTCAAATGATGCAATAACAGCAAGTAAAATATCATAAACACAGAAAACTGCAGCATAAAAAGAAGAGCCAATATGGTCACTAAAACCTGCACTAAAACAGCCAGGGAAGAGTTTTGGGGGACTTACAACTGTTACCTTCAAGGTGGCTGGAACCATCTCTCCCTCTAAGAAAGGTCAACTGCCTCCCAATTTGTACCCCTCAGCATCATCTAATAATTCTTAAAAGGCATGAGCTGAACATAGAAGAGGTAAGCCTTGCCTCTCCAAGCAACTTGGCCACATCCTCAGGCTACAACAATCACAGTTCATTCAAGCAGCTGCTAAAAGATTGCTCTGATAGCATTCTGAGATTGATTTGTCAAACTCATGGAATCTTTACAGATGACTCATGAATCTGCCTTATACTTAGACCATAGGTCCATTGAAGACAGACTGGCAGTGGTTCTCCAAAGTCTCAAGCAGAGGTCGTCCACATCATCTCCTACCTCTTCTACTTTTAGCTGGAGATGCTGGGGATTGAACCTGAGACCTTCTGCATGCAAAGCAGATGCTCTACCACTGAGCCATAGCCCATCCCCTAAATGACAGTCTTCTAGTCTCTATGGTATACCATAGGAGAAGCAGAAATCCTAGAGTATCTACCCTTTGTAGCTTTTGCTGACCCATGACCCCTAATAAACTATTGATTGATTGAATGATACCTTTTGTAGCTACTTTCAGAAACTGTTTCTATTATGAGCAATTTTATTTGTGTAATTTTATATGTATAATGCCTTGCAGACAAATCACAGGGCGCAACCTAGTCAGCCATACGTTAATAATTGGGGTTTTGAGGTCAAAAAGCCCTGGGCAATTCAGTAAAGTTCTGTTGGATGGCTTTGTGCAGAAACGAGGGTAGGGGAGAAGTGCTGTCCTTTGCTGCCATCATCCTTACCCACAATATTGGCATGCTATATAGCATGCCGTATTTTTGTAGTTTTCCTACCCATTTGTGTTTTCATACATCTGACAAAGTGGGCTCTTGCACATGAAAGTTTATGCTACAATAAATCAGTCTTTAAAGTGTTTCAAGACCATTAGTTATTTCCCTCTATAAATTCCCTATTACTATGTATGGGTGTGAAAGGTGGGAAATGAAGAAGGCTGACAGAAAGAAAGCTGATTCATTTGAAATGTGGTGTTGGAGGACAGTTTTACAGGTCCCATGGAGGGTTTTAGATCAAATTAAGCTTAAACTCTCCACAGAAGCTAAAATGACCAAACTGAAGTTGTTGTACTTTGGTCACATTTTAAGGAGACAAGAATCACTGGAAAAGACAATAATGCTAGGAAAGGTTGAAGGTAGCAGGAAAAGAAGAAGACCCAATATGAGATGGATTGCCTCAATCAAGGAAGCTGTGCTCCTCTGCTAGTCCTGAGCAAAGCTGTTAATGATAGGCTACTTTGGAGGTCATTGATTGAAAGGATTGCCATAACTTGGAAGCAATTTGACGGCACTTTACACACACACACACACCACTTTTCTCGGGCAACTAGATTGTGGGTGTTCTTCTAAATAGGAACCATCTAAACTGCTGAGACATCTGGTTAAATTATACACGGCGCTTTATGATCTATGTTGTTTTAAATTGTATTATATACTGAGACTGATGGAACCTGCCCTGAGCCTGCTTGCAGGGAGGGCGGGATACAAGACCAATAAAATGAATAAATAAAGGGGAATGTAAATGTATAAACATATAATGGCACAGTGCAGCTGTGATTTCACATAAGAAAATGGACTAGTGTAGCTACCAAAAAATTCCTTAACTGACTTTAAGCTGCCAGAGAACAGCCAGCTGCCATGTTTTTAGGCCTGGAGTTCTCCCAGAATTACAACTCATCTCCAGACTACAATTAATTCCCCTGGAGAAAATGACAGCTGATGGGGCATGGTGGTCTAGGAGAAATGGAAGTCTTAGAGTGGCTACAAAGGGTAGGAGCTCTAGACCTTCTGCTTCTCTTACAGTATACCATACAGACTATGAAAAATATTGTCATTTTAAAGACACTAGTCTGTTTGCAGATTGAGAGTGGGAGACAAAAGTAAAAGTTAGCCCTCTTCCCAACTGTAACAGGTAATGGGGAAGGGGAGTCATTGACTTTTCTAGCTCTGTGGGCGGGCATGTTCATAAAGTCAGTCCCATTTGAGACATCAGTATTAGTTACTGTGGAGATGATTTGAACCTTCAGTGGGGAAGTGGAGAGAAAGAACTGATGAGTTTTCAGTCTCCCTTCTTCCCACCCCAAAGCAGCCATTTCCTCTTTTTATAGTCATGAAACAAAATACTAAAAAATCACAGAGGGAGTGGGTTTTTAATTGACCCTCCACAGTAACATGAGGGTGGCTTTGCTTCAGCAGAGAAGGCAGGACTTCTTTCTGATTTATTTTGGAAGAGTTTTACTTGCTCTTCAATAGTAAGAAGTGATGATTAGCAGCACAGGCTTTGTCTGCACCCTCTGTTGCACTGCTGTGCAATCAATGTGTGCTGGGCCTGGAAAATCAGGAACATTTGTGGCTCAGGGCAACCCAGTGGTGCTGTTTCTCCTTGTCCTTGTCCTTGTCCTGTACAGTTTGTGTTGGTCTGGATTTTTCAACTGTTACCTAATGGGGAAGAGCCAAGGCACAACAGTCTGTGCCCTGATATAAGGTGGTTACGCATCTGTCTGCAAATTTCCATCCCTGCAGATGCTGCCATTTAGTACTCTGCTAAGAAGGGACTGTGGCTGGTTTCTTTGATCTCTTCTATTAAACTGATAATGAATATAAGCAGAGCTGCATGTATTTTCTCCCTTCCTGCCCCCCTCCTCCATTCTATATCAAGGAGGCTCATATTGTGCTCTCAGAAGACATTAGGCAAAAATATGTTTACGTTAAACAAATGCTTCTGGAAAGGGTCAGGAGGGCACCTCAGGATTGCAATTGTGCCAGCTGAGGAAGTGAACAAAGGAACAGATCTGCCCCTTTGCCCCGTTACCTAGATTGGCTCACTAGCCTAGAGGCTTGCATCAAAAAGGAAGTTTTGGGGACAGAATTGTAGTATATTGTGAGCGTTTTCTGGTGGAGTTTCTTTCTGTCCTTTAAGGCATTTGTGTGTGTGTTTTGCAGTCAACCTACTACATGGAAGGGGACAGAGGACATCCAGTGTTCCAGACTCAGTTTGGGAAGATTGCTGTAAATATTTGCTTTGGGCGCCATCATCCCCTCAACTGGCTCATGTACAGTTTGAATGGAGCAGAGATCATCTTTAATCCTTCTGCAACTATTGGGAAACTCAGGTACAGTTGGAATCTAGCATGCTCCCTGCAAGATGTGCTATCCTGTGTTGTCATCAGATCTTTGATTTTCTGGCAGAAGTGTACTCTGGTTTCCATGAAATTGTGTTCAGTTTGGTTCATGCTGCCTTATGGCTTCTGCCATTCTGTTTCATAAGAGTGTTAAGAATTTTCTTCTCCTGCATCAGCCCAAGGGTGCTAAATATATATGTATATATATATATATATATATATATATATATATATATATATATAAAATCCTGTAATAAGGAAAAGCAGTTTCTGGAGGCTGAGTATATTATATACCAGGAGTGCGTCACTGCAAAACCAAGAGAGGAAAGCCAACACTGGCTGGAATTCTCTATTCTGTCTACCATCTTTGGGAAGAAGATGCATGTTCCAGTCACCCTTTCTACCAGAGCCATAAAGAGTAGTGAGGTTAGTTAGTTTCGTACATTCTGCTATTTTGCAACTTTATTTGTTTACTTCATTTATACCCCAACTTTCTCTGCAGTGGAGACTCAAGGTGGCTTGTGTAATTCTCCCCTCTTCCATTTTATCCTGACAACAATCTCGTGCTACAGGAGTCTGACAGAGACTCTATAAGATACTTATGCAACATTATCAGATAGCAGGAATACAGTCTTCTCATCTACAGAATATGTGTTTATGGCAGATAAAATTCCTGTCAAAAATTTAACCCTAGGATTAGTGTATAACAGACGGAATAAGATATAATGAGATCAGTCCTCTCAGGTAAGCAATCCACAGATGCAGACACGTTGGTCCATTGGTATTTGAAGATAATGGCCTGATTCTTCAGTATGGAAAGCTGGATCCTGTAGCACTTGAGAGTCGGTCTTTTTAGATTATTAGATATCTCTTTGTAAGGACTGTTACCAGTTTACACTGTGTAATCTTCTTTGAGTTTCAGTGAAAACGGTGGACTATACAGTCAATAAATAGCTAGTTTACAAGCCTGCAGCTTGCTTAATTCAGTTATTGTACAGCAGCTAGATTTTGAGGTGCTTTATAAATAATAATAGTTACATTAGTAAGCAAAGTACACGGTGCTGATGGGCCACTACCTGTCTCAACTGAGGCTCTTTGTTGTTACAAGAGCTGATAAGTGCTTGGTTGGATTGTTCAGTACCAAAAGCAGCATCCTGAGCAAAGAAGGCAAGCAAATATCCCATAACTTGGAGAGGCTTTTACAGATTTAATCATATTTCCCTCAGTGGTGCTTGAAGGGTGAGATCAGAATAGTCCTCATGATTTATGATATTGTGTCTGCTGTAATGCAGAGGTTGAGGACATTGTGCCTTATTTGTTTAGCTGTTCTGTAACTACATGTGTATAGGACTAGTTTCTCCCTTGGCTGTTGAGAGGATGTGTAATTGGAAACTGTGTTTTTAAAAACACAGTGAAAATTTGTGGTAAACACTCAAAACAGCTGTTGCCTTAATGATGGCCAGAACACAAATAGTCTTTGTGAAAATTCATGCTCATTATTGTTGATGCCATATTTATTCTTGGTTTCTGTTGATTATTTTTCAATTGCTGGCCCATGCTTTTATTTGTTTTATTTGTATTTTGCTTTAATTTTATCACCTTGAGGATAAAGCCAATTTATTTGGATGTTTTGCAGAAACTTCCTTTAAGAGAAGCAACACTGTATTTGTGTTTGACTGACAGTGAAAGGAATTTGATGTGCCATTTTCAGGTCAAGGCCAGGTTTTGCCTGCCTTTCTCCTACCACATTTCATGAAATGTCTTAAAGGTCATATGTGGGATGGAGCTGAACTTTGGCTGGATTGTGTCTACTGTTTAAAATGTCGGATTGCTTCAATGCCCATTAGAAAGGAAACTGATGTGTAATTGTATGTCAATTTGAGGGTTTTTTTCCTGGTTTCTCTGAGTGGTTTTATTGCGGCAGGATGATTGGTGCTCTCGCCCCTTGATTGCTTTATTACTTGGCAAGGGCATCAACCGTGATTTAAATGTGATACTAGTGAAGCAAAAGCATTCACTTATAGGACTTTGCACTTGTACAGCATCTAATTTAAACTGGGCTGCTACATGGTATGTGTATCTTGCATGGGCAGCAGCCCACTTTAAACAAGATACTGTCTGCCTGCAAAGTCATACATTTAAATTGGGACCAATTTGAAAAGTGGAAAGAGATTTCTTACCACCCTCTATAGAGTACAGTGAAGTGCTTATGTACCGCTGTTTTTCACACTCATTTGGCTTAATTTGAAGATTCAGTTTCAGTTGGCACCTAGTGCCTACTTCATTGCCAGGGCCAAACTAGGTGTTGCATCTAGCTGTTTTATGTGCCTTCCCCCCAAAAAACCCCACATTTCCCCCTAAAGAAAGAACAGTTCCAATTCATTGCAATGAGACTGGTACAAGAAAATTTTCCGGTGGATTGTGCCTCATGTTGTGGGAGGGAGATTGTACCATTAGGATTTCCTGTCTCAGGCAATAATATATTTTATGCTGGTCCTCATGATCCAGGCATGGAGAGTGCCAGAGCTGCGCAGCAGGCCCTGAAAGCAGCTGTCTGTTTGCTCCTGGAGCTGAGAAACCCTCCCTAGAATCCTTTTGGGTTACATGTTGAGACTATAGGGTTTTCCACACAGGTTGTTTTGCTTTGGTTAGGATGCTGTTGGAAAGCAGCCCCCCCCCCCCCGGTTTCATGGGGATTTCATTCACCTTCTGGATGTTTCCAGCCTTGCTATGGACAGGCAAGTCTGAATCTTTCCTGATCCCATCCACACTGGTGCCATTTTCTTTGCCTCAGTCCTGCTGGGGTTCATTTTAAAAAAAATATTGCTAAGTGGCATACCAATGAAATGTTAATTACCAGTGGGGGAAATAGTGCCATGTGACAGTGGGAGACAGAATAGTCACTGGTGGGACTGGGGCAGGGAAAATGTAGGGAAACCCACAGCATGGAAGTCCTGTTGCCACTGCATTGAATCAGTGGTAGCAGTGGGGAAGCCACTGAAAACACTGTCATGTGTAAAACCCCTGTGAAATGAAATTGAGAGGAAGGTGGTCTCTGAAATGGGTCTTTCATGTGCTGCAGTAATAGCATTATGCATTCTGTTTATAAATCATTTTTGCAGTGAATCTTTGTGGCCCATTGAGGCAAGAAATGCTGCCATTGCTAACCATTGCTTCACCTGTGCCATCAACCGAGTAGGAACGGTAAGATTTTTTAATCCCTTGCAGTTTTCAGATTTATAACTTGGGAGCGGAACTACTTTATACAATGGGCAAACGGGGCTGTTTCCCATGGCCCACTGCTGTTAGGGTCCACACACAGATACAGTAAGAGTAACACATTCATGGATGGGCCAGGTCATATAGAGAGGAAACAAGGCTATACATGCTGACCCTGCCTCTTCTCATATCTGTTTGTGCATATGAGTAGCATTCCAGGTCATGGGGACAGCAGCACCCAGATGTGCACCTTGTGAGGGGATACTTGAGGTGTGCATGATATGAATGGAGCGTGCTTGATCCCTCTTCCCTTGTATGTGCATTGGCCCTCCTATGAATATAGTGGATTAGCAGGTCCATGAGAAGTCATTTTGTACAGTTCTCCTGCCCCCACACAGCTGGCTCCATTCATGTGTTGTAGCTTGGAATGATGCTCATTTCAAAATATAGAACTTAACAGAATGATGTAGTAGCATTAAAATACCTAATTGTAGATGTATGGGGGAAATGTGCTTCTCTGATCAGCAGTCTGCCTTTTAGAATGGTCTGTAAGCAGCATTCCATTTCTGATTTGCCTCCATTGGCACCCTCCCCTCTGTGCCTCTCATTTCTGGCAAGTACCAGGATGCTGTGGCACAGGAAACTGTCCTGCGTGTCCTCTGGACAGGGAAAGTTTGGGGCAGCTGGGTGTAAGAGAGGTGTGAGCACAACCAACTGTGTCCTGGGGGGAGGCAGAGGTTGCCAGTAGCCATATCTTCCCCTACAACATATTCTTGAGCCCCTCCCTTTTGGGGCCTTTGGCTGTACCGCCATCAAAATAGACCAAATAGACTGTACCTGTGAGAATATGAACTCTTGTGCCCATGCAGTGGTGTGGCTGCCATATCTCTTCCCAACCTCCCCTTCCCCTTCAGTCCTCATCACTGAGTGGCAAGTGGCTAGTGAATGTTTCTCTGTGCCATCAGCAGAAGGCAGTGCAGTAAAAGACTCCACCTTGCCTCTTTTGCGTGAACCAGTGGGCACACATCCCCGAGCGGGTTTTGCGTTTCATGAACATCAAGCAAATTGGTAGACTGGATGTGCAGACAGGCCACTCCAAAGGGAGAAGGCAGTGCTTTATTCAAAAGCCAGACGAATCTTATTAGATTTACAAAGACCGTCAGATAACAAAGGCAACATTGTTAATCTAGTTTTGTGAAGGATGTGAGTGTTGTATTGCTGTGAGAGAGGCAGAACGAAGCAAGAGTGCCATCTTCTGTTTGTTTTATTGCAGGAACTTTATCCAAATCCCTTCACATCAGGAGATGGAGGGGAGGGTACGTTCTGCAGTCACCTTTTCCTTTCTTCCCTGTGGGGGTCTGAATCAACAGCTCTTTGTTCTCTGCTATTTGCCTTCAGTCTCACATCACTGATGGCCCCTGAAGGTGGCGGTGAGGCGGGTGGGGGTGGGGTGGTGCTTGTCTACCTACCTTACATTTTTATCCTGCCATTCCTCCAAGAGGCTCAGGACAATGTACATGTTCTCCCCCCACCCCCCTTCTCCTGTTTTACTCTTGCAACAGAAAGTGCCTAACTTAAGGTCACCCACTGAGGGTCATAGCTGGCTCTCCCAGGAGTACCCTTGCTACTACTCCATACTGGTTCTCTGATTATCTGGAGAGCTGTATAGTTTTGAATCCAGCTGCTTGTAGAAAAGCAGTCCCATATCAGTGCAAAAGGACTCTTGGATGGATTTGTTTCACTTGAACAGAAACCTCACTAACCTCTTGATATTGTGTGGCAAAATGCCAAGGAGTGTTTCAAAAGCGGTTTATGCTTTGGCTGTTCAAAGAAATCCATCTAGTCTAGCAGAGTGTCTTGTGTGAATTGGAGTAGCTCTTTGAACTGTGGCCATGATCTAAACTTAAAAATGAGTTTAAGCCGTACTCTTGTCCTTTCCTCTGCAAAGAAAATTCAATAAAAGTCATTTGTTTTACCTGCTGGGGGAAGACACTGAAAAGATACATTGATTCTAGGAATTGTCCATGACACTTTTTTCATGAAAAGAAATCATAGAACCTTGAGACTGTGCTTGCAGCTCAGCTCTGTACCATGTGGCAAGGCTCATCGATGTTGTAAATAATATTTGCAATTTTAAAAGGGGTGTTTCCTGCCCTCAAGCCACAGTCTGCATTAACCTGTGTCTACATTTAGTTATTTTAAGAATTCCAATCCTGTCCTTCAGTCAGAACTCCCAAGGCATGTTAGAAATTAAATGAAAAATTAAAAAGGAATTGAAACATAAAGAACAACGAAACCAGAACTGAAACCAAAAAAGAAACAAAAGCCATTAATCTGTCAATCCATCTGTCTGCACCTAGGGGAGAGGTGAGACTGGAAGGCCCCCTCCATTGGCCTACCATTGGGCTCCTCCCGCCTGGAACTGTCTCCTGCAAAGGCAATTCTACTTGCTCAATATGTAACCACATAAATTACCAGATAGCAAAACCATGTGTTACAAGTAGTTATGCTGCTGCTGTTTACAGACTGCCACCTAGAGAGCTTTAATTTAGGCAGATGAGCATGGGCAGGGAGACTATTTAACTCTTTCCCCTGGTTTGTTTTCCCTGCTGAGAATCACTGTCCCTAAGCTACTTTTACCCTCAATGGAGAAAATCTGCATTTTCCCAAGCAGGAGTAAAAGCATGTGAGGAGTGGTGATTTTCAGTGGAGATGAGGAGTAGCAGTTTTCCCTCTTCCCTTCCCTTCCTGTTTCTTTTTCCTTTTGTGCTGCATGTATGAACCATCTTGAATGTAAAAAAATATAAACCCCTTACTGATTAAAATATGTGCCTTGAAACTCCTTTTAGAAGAGCCCCCAAGCAGTGTGTTATATTATGTAATTAACTTGCTTGTGGCTTTTTTGTTTTGTTGCTGTTTCTGAAGCTCATCATGATTTGGGTCATTTTTATGGCTCAAGCTATGTAGCTTCCCCAGATGGGAGTAGAACCCCTGAACTCTCGCGCACTCAGGATGGCCTTTTGGTAGCTGAGATGGACCTAAATCTTTGCAGGCAAGTTGGTGACAAATGGAATTTTAAGGTAAGGCTTTCTCTGTGCAAATTTGCTCAGATTTCTTTCTTTCCTACAAACATTTGACTGACTGAGTTCTCAAGGCAGCTTTCAACAAACAGATGAAAAACATTCCATAACACCAGCTTCCAAAAATTAATCAAATTCAATATGATTGCCATATGATACAATTTTAATAATCTGCAGTCTTAAATAGGCCCAAAGCCTTAATGATAGAAAATGAAATTCACCTGCCTCCTACATTCTGGCAGTGAGGGAGTCCTACAAACCTTTGTTGGGAGGGCATTCCACAGCCTTGGTGCTGCCAAAGAGATAGATTTCATGTGACATATTAAAGTAAACAATTCAAATATGTTTAAAGTGATAGGATTAAGTTGTCTAACAGTCACATACACTTGTAAGACGTGCACAAGAAGCCATAAGTTTCTTTCTCTTGCTGCCTTCTACAAGCTCTAGAATGGTTCTGGTTTTTATTGTTGGTATCCGCTATCACTGAGTGCAAAGTGTGGAACCGGGAAAGAGGCGGGTGCATGCACATGAAGGAGGCATGACAGATTGTTTCAGATGGACTATGCCAGTTTAAAGTTACTTTAAGGGCAGTCTGGGTTGCTCTTTCTAGGACTGGAAATCTTTAAATGTTCAGACTCTTCAAATAACCAAGGATGGAAACTATATAAAAGCCAGCTTTTATAACTGAAAGGGGGGGAAACTACTAAATTATTTTTTTAAAAAAATTGCAGTTTTCCAAATGAGTTTTTTCCAAAATATCTGGCAGCAATTAAAAACACATGAAAACAGTACATAGTGAAAGCTAAAATTACAATAAATGGCATTGGCATAATCAGCAGCAAATGAATCCAGTCTCAAGCAAATGGATCAAGGTCTCAAACAAAAACCAAGGCATTGAGCAACAGAACAAATAAATGATGTCAGTAAGTGAAGATACCAGATGGATCTCATGGGGGAGAATATTTCAGGGTGTGGTACTGCAATTCAGAAGGCCGTATGCATCTGGAGACACCAACCAACTCATTCCAAGTAGTGGGAGAACCCAGAGCTTCTGAGACAGACCTCAGTGCACAGGCAATTTGGGAAGAGAGCACGTGTTCCTTCAGAGATGCTGGATCAAGACCATTTAGGAGATCTATTAGGTCAAAACCAGCACTTTGAATTCTGCCCAGAAACAAACTGGAGCCCAGTGTAAATAGTTGCAGTACTGGGCTGATATGTCACATCCCTGTTAACAACACTGTTGCAGCATTTTAAACCAGCTGAAGTTTCTGAGAGACCACATAAGAGTACATTACAGTAGTCTAACTTTGACATGACCCAAGTGTCGACATGATGGTAAAGTCATTTCTTTCCAAGAAGTGATGCAGATGGCATACCAGAAAAACTGCTAAAAGATATTTTGAGTTACAGAGGACATCCAAAAACAAGGCACCCCACCCTCATGCTTTGAACATAATCCTTTATGAGGATGCAGCTCTCACTAGAACAGGCTGAAAGGCACCATCCTGGTCCACAGAACTCCCCACCAACTAGCACTAAGGCAAGCAGAGGATCTGGAGGTCCGATTCTTGTGGCCTCTCCACTTCCTTCCACATCAAGCTTATGTATTCTGAGGGCAACATTTGAGATGGTTCACACTACTTGCCCTGTTCAGCTGGGCTTCAGTAAAACAAGGTAGGTCAGCTCCCTCATACAGGATTAAAGTCTCCATGTCATTTTCCTGTGGCATTTGGCAGTAGCAGTTACAGCTGTAGACTAGATAGCACTTGGGCATGTTAACTAGAGGGTGCTTGGCTTGGGGAAGACTCAGATGAGGCAAAAACCCAAAGGCATTTAATTTCTGGCCTTTGCCTGTAGCCAGATCTCTCTCTGTTTTGTGACAAGACAATGAGATGAGGGAGAGGTGTGATACCCTTAACAGAGGCAATATGCAGTGGCAAAACCAGAGAGAAGAGATTAAAGACAAACAGAGCAGATGTGCCAAGGGAACTGTGATCCCTCCTGTCATGCCGCTCAAAGCCTGGCCAGTTCACCATGCTCTCACTGCTCTCGCTAGCAGTAGTTTAACCCCAACTCCCTTTCACCAGAAAGGTTTTCCCCACACCCGCCTCTCTCCATGAAATGGACCCCACACTGCTGCTAAAAGGAAGCCCTTCTGCCAACTACAGAGGGTTGTTTACATCAGACCTAAATGGCTGCTGTGGCAACAGTGAGAAAAGTACCTCCCCTCTTGCAGAAGGCTGTTGGGATCAATAGCCAAATGTTTTCCATCTCTGGGAAGGAGGACTTTCTCGCCTGTGTGCAGATGGTCTAGCATAATCTCCATGAAGATGGCAGTGAGAGGGTTAGGACCAGTATGTTTGAATTTTTACAGCAATATAAGCGATGGAAGAGCACTGAAGTTTTTTTCCCTCTTTCCAGATGACTGGGAGGTACGAGATGTATGCCAAGGAACTTGCTACGGTGGTACAGCCTAACTTTGTGCCTAATATTATCCATGAGTGATTTTTCTCTGGAGTGATTTTTCTTCACCTACTCATGTGGAGTAAGGGAAGCCCACTTCCTTTCTCTTTCAGACATGATCTCTGTCTCTTGGTAATGTTCCTCCAGGGAGAATGCCTCAAAAAGCATGAATGCGTTGTTGTTCAGTCACACAGTCAAGTCTGACTCTTCACAACCCCATGGACCACTTCACGCCAGGCCCTCCTGTCTTCCGCCGTCCTGTGGAGTTTGCTTAATTTCATGTTCGTTGCATTGATAACACTGTCTAACCATCTCATCCTTTGCCATCTCCTCCTTCTTTTACCTTCAGTCTTTCCCAGCATCAGGGTCTTCTCTAGTGCTCCCTTCTCATTTGGTGGCCAAAGTACTTGATCTTCGGCTTCAGTCTCTGGCCTTCCAGGGAACAGTCAGGGTTGATTTCTTTCAGGATTGACTGATTTGATCTCCTTGCAGTCCAAGGGACTCTCAAGAGTCTTCTCCAGCACCATAATTCAAAAGCATCTATTTCTCGGTGCCTGGCCTTCCTTATGGTCCAACTCTTGCAGCCATACATTACTACTGGGAATACCATATGAATCAGTCGGCTAATAGCAATTTTGACTCCCCACCCCCTTTGAATGGAAGGTGCATTCCCATGCGACGCAATATACTTTGATGCCAGCTGTCAAAAGCTGTTTTTTGAAAGTCTTCTCTCCGTTTCCAAAGGAGCTCCATGTGTGGTCTGGACGAACTGTTCAGTCATGTAACATTTTTCGATACAAGGCCCACAGGTTTTTGAAATACGCATATTGTGGCTTTAAGAAGGAAGAGTTGGTTTTTATATCCCACCCTTCACTACCCGAAGGAGCCTCAGAGTGGCTTACAATCTCCTTCCCTTCCTTTCCCCACAGCAGACACCCTGTGAGGTAGGTGGGGCTGAGAGCGCTCTTTTGAGAACAGTAACTGTCCTTTAGGGCAGCTTCAAAGAAATGTTTTGATCGAGGGCTGCCTTTAAGCATATGATTGGTTAGAAGGCAGGGTTGCCAATAACCTGGAGGGAGAAAGAATATCTTCCCTCATTAACAAAAGCTCAAGAAATAGGCAGTTGAAGCTTTTTCATGGCACAGAGGTTAACATTGTCTGGTAAATCATATTTCATAAAGGGGCAGGAGATTTTTCTCCATGTTGTTGGGAATCCTAATGAAAGTGCTGGAAACTTACAAAGGAACAGGTTTTTCAAATGTTTCACATAAATGGCCCAAATCAGCCTCGACCACTGGCCTACGTAACTCAGTTTCATCCTGTTTAGTTGGCAGTGGGCTCTCTGGCTGTCTTCTCAAAACATGACATCCAAAGGCCTTCTTTAATCAGTATTCAGTTTTTGCATGCAAAGCAGGTGCTCAAAGGGAGCCATGGCTCCTCCCCGGTTTTAATGTAGGGTTTTTACCCACTTGGATAGTCCCCACTTCACCCCCCCTCAGCAGGGTGTCTAAAGGGAAGGCACAAGGAGGGCACCCACTCCACAAAGAAAAACCTGCAGGATCAAAGTGAAGACAGGGTAGTGCTGACCTGCAGCAGCTAGAAATGGGTGCTGCATCTGTGTGTGTCTCATGGAAGAGACCTTTCTGTTACAGCTTTCTAAAAGTGATACAAAACCCATTTAAATGACCTGTGTGAATTACAACAAATCCCTTTTGTTCTTCCTCTTCTCCACCTGATGAGGTACTTGGTGCTGAAACCAGTGAGTTTTGAAGTTTCCTTTTTAGAAACTATCCACTGTAAAGCCTCCGAGCTTCTCCGAAAGGAGGAAGGAGCATGCATTTTGTTCTTGGATTACAACTTAATCCTTTATTGAGAGTGACTCAATTACAAAGTACGTTTTCCATTTAAAATTTCTCTACGTAAAATATTCCTTTTGTTACGGACAAGAGTGAATGAAGGTCTGTTATGACAAATATTTGCTTGAATTCAGCAGCCAGATGAACAAGAAAATAGTGAGGTTTAGATATGTTTCCTTGAACAAGCCTGTGACGTTGGGCACAAAAGGAATGAACCCCCACCCCACCCCGTTAACTCAGAATTGCCTTTGATTTTGTACTGAGTCCATCTGCTCGCTTTTTTAGGCTTGTGCCTGGTATATGCTTGAGAGACCTTAATAGAGGGAATGCACTTTCACCTTTCTTTGTACAATGCAGATATATTTGCTCTTGCACCCTCCCCAGTAGTAGCTTCTGCTTTGTTATTAAGCCACTATCTGAAGCGAGGTTTTTTTAAAAAAATAAATAAATAATTAACTGGCTGTAAAGGCCAGGCTCCTAAATTGTACAATCTTCCAGGGTCAGTTCCTCCATCACATCAGGGAATGAGGTGGTCATGCCTACCGGTGATTCATCTAAAATTGTAACTTGGGAACGGTTTATACGTCTTGTCGGCTTATGTGAAAGATTTGAGTAAGAATGAGCAAGCAGTTCTACTTAATTAACAACAGGTGCATTTAAATCCTGCATCTTTTACAGTGCTATGACTCCTGGCCTTTAAAATCATAAAATGGCCCTTTAGTATTATTAGCCTTAAAAGAATTCAGCAGTGCCTTAAACAGAAAGGACTGTTTTCCCCTTTACTGTTGAAAGTATACATCATTTTAACAAAGAAAGAATAGCATAAATGAGAATAGATATGAAGCCTGACCTTTTGACCACTGTCCAGTTTTCAGAGCTTTATTCCCACCCTACCCCCACTCCTTGCAAGTGGTCTCAAACAGAAGAGCTGCAGGTAGGACAAGAAATTCAGAAAGCCCAAGTGACAGAACTCTTTGGATCATGCCATAAAAGGCCACAACAGCAGGAGAGAAATGTTTACCCTGTTCTTAAGGTCTGTGCTTCTAGTGCAATGGGGCTTTTGTTTTTCAGATTATTTAGAGCACTTGTTTCACCACATTCACTTTCTGGGGTGGATAAGATGTTGAGCCCAAGCAACGTGGCATTTAATGGCACACAGTTCTTTAAAAATCCACAAGGGAAGCCATGCCACTGGTGCCTCCCAATTTCAATTGTCTATCGTTGCCAGAATTTTTTCTTCTTCACTGGCTAATGTCAGGTGTGTCACCACCGATTCTCTGTATTTGCAATACTTTCAAATAAAGTACACAGTGGGTTATGCTGTATGAAAAGTTTTATTTTATTTTAACAATCAGGGAAGCCCCATCTGAGCATGAGTGTAGTACTGATGAGGTAGAAAGTGGATCCTGGCTAGCACCTGTTCTAAAACTCAGCTAAGAGGAGTTTCCCCGTTTCTGTTCTGAATCTGGCTGCTGGCTGCCTCTGCCTTGGAAGTTCATGAATACTGTTAGCAATAGAGTTCCAGTCTCCAATTACAGGTCTGTAGCAGCTTATGAAGTTTCCGTCCCTACCTGTTAGCCCTGTAGCGATACTGCCAACTGCACACATTTAAGTGAATTCTAAAGCATCGTTCTGTTGCCATGACATCAGTTTCTAGATATGTTCTGGACAGCACAGTTATCAGTTTAAAAACAACAGTAAGGCTGGGCCTGTGGGTGGCCATCGGCAAGTGTCACTTGGGAGGTACTGGCAGGGGGGAGGCTTTCTTCAGAGTCCTACGAATGATGACTGTTCAAGTGGTAACAATGCTGACCCCACTTCCACTGTTCAACATGCTTAAAATCAAAGGTTTAAAGATCTTTAATTGTGTGGGGCTGGGACTGGTAAGTTAGCAAAGCACTCTTCCCAAATTTATCTTGAAAATACTTAACTTGTTGAGAAGCAGCATGGTACATTCAGGATTCTGCAACCCTTCCCCAAGAACTGCACTGAGGAAGCAAGCAGAGTATCTGAAAATAAATGGGTGGCATGCGGTGAGCAGATTCACACCACTATTTCCAAGGTGGCAGTGCAGTCGGTATGGAACAACTTTCCCTTTCACCGACTCAAACCATCTTCTGAAAGCACTTCCAGCCTGCTGCCAAAACAGCTTAGATGTCCCTCTCTGCTTCAAAAGTAGCTGTAGCAATCAGCCTGCTTCTGTCTGTAGAATCCTTTTTAGACAACAAGGACTTCTTCCTCTAGCTGCCCACTCAAAAATAGTTTATTATGATCTGGGTGAAGGATGTGTCTTTATCTTTTGCTTCTTCCTGTGTCTACCCTTTCTCCAAATGCCCCCAAGTGACGACTAACATTATATGGATTTGGTTTCGGAGAGTTTTATTCCTGGGAAGGAAAAGGGTCTGACATCCAACAGGAAAAAAGTCTGATTTTGCATTTTAAACTTAAGTGTGCAAAATTAAAATTAAATACATACACATTTGTATGTATATAGCATAGTGTATGTACACAGTCTATTTCGTCGTCAAGAATAAAAAGATGGTGATAGGACAGCAATGTAGCTCTACCAACGTCTCTAAAGCATCCCTTGTTTGCAATCCTGCTGCAGTCTGGGAGCAAAGTCTCTGTAGCAGGAGTCCTGAGACAAGCTAGCTGCCCATAGAGGTGCTGGGCAGGCTGGGCCAATGACAAACTGGAAGCGCCAGACCCGGGTGTCAGCTGTCTGTGTAAATAAACAGGATGTCTTCATCTGTGCCATAACTCGTCCTGGCTTCCTCAAAGTTATTGATGCTGGTGCTGCATGTTCCTGTGGGATAGGACCAAGAGGTATTCAGTGGGGAATCAGGGTTTAAGAGAGACCAGAAAGCCAGGTAGTGGGAATCCACAGCTGGAAAGCAGGGCTATCTAATCAGCAGCCCATGCGTCAGAGACTGTCTAGGGCTTGGATCCAGACTAGACATTTCCATGGAATGCAATTTCCCCCCTACTGTAGGAGCCCCCAGAACAATTTCAGGAGGGATTTGGGGCTGCCATGGGGGGGAAGTAGAAAAATCACATTCCATGGGTGGAAATCCTTGTGCCTGCAGAAATGCTAGTCTGGATCCAACTCTATGCATTGCTGTGAACATCTTGCAGTAACAACACAGAACAGCTAGTGTAGAATATTTTTAAATGACTGTTTTATAACATTTTTATCATGCCTTTCCTTCCACGGATGGGTTGATTTCATTAATTTGTTGTGCTGTATCATGTCACAATTCTGGATGTGGCAGGATATAAAATTTTTAATAAATAAAAAAAAACTCCGGGCAGTATACATAAGACCCCCCCCCCCACGTTTTTTTCTCCTCACGACTGTGAGGTAGGCTAGGCTAAGAAAGTGAGGCTGCTGGTCCGAGGTCACCTAGTAAGCCTTGTGACAGGGTAAGAATGTGAAATGGGATCTCCAGTCACACTGTAGCCATTAATCCACACGGGCTAGGAGATCACAGCAGACATAGAACAGAGCAACTGTGACTAGCATTCTTTGAAATTTAAATAAAAAAATAAAAGCTCACAGAACTGGAGAGGAGGAGAAAACCAGAGCTTGGAAGCAGGGGGTGGTTACTCACGATCAGCATAGGCAGGGTTGTTGTAATAAATACTCCCTGAGGCTTCGTTGTAGCCACACAACACAATGAAATGGCCCTGGTAGTCGGGGCTCCTGCAGAAGCACTTCTGTCCAATGGGGA
Organism: Gekko gecko; assembly: GCA_029375565.1. Lineage (NCBI taxonomy): Eukaryota > Metazoa > Chordata > Lepidosauria > Squamata > Gekkonidae > Gekko > Gekko gecko. Next base: position 48,078,738 of record JAPDNY010000012.1, on the reverse strand, counting down.
GAAAGCAGCAGTATTTGACAGGGCTGGAGCACAGGTCACACAGCAACAGGACTGCATTCACCAGCACAATGGCAACATGGCCTTGGGCCAAGTGTTCTTGGATGTCCTGGACAGTCACTGTGCTGTAAAAGAAGATTGAGAGAAAGCAGGCTAGGAGAGCTGCTAGCTAAGAAGCTAAGGCCATCGAAACATCAATTATGAACCTAGTGCTGTTTGAGGACTGGAATAGATGCCAAGTATTTTTTGCCCTTCAAGGCCATCTAGATAGTTTAAGTAAAGACAATAACTCCTGGGGCAACTTTGGCAGAATGCCTGTACAACATACACTGAAATGCATCATATGACCACAGACAGGCATTTCCACCTGAAGGAGCTCTTCTAGTAAGTGTCTTTTAAAAGTTTAAAAGAGCTCCTTGTTCCTTTGCCTCTCCCAAAGGCTAGGTTGTGACCACTGTAATATGGATTCTATAACTGGGTCCACCTTGGGGACCCCCTATTTGGGTGGAAAGGTAGCATATAAATGTTTTCAATAAATAATAATAAATTAATCTTGAATCTGTGCAAGTGAGAAGCATGTTACAAATTTAGGGTTATAACTAGTTTTGTTAAAATTCCACATGCTTACACATATGTGAACTCTATTCCGTCTCTGCATAAAGCTTATGTTATGATGCTTCAAGGACAGGAGGTTAGGGCTACAATCCCCATGCTGATGAGAAAATTCCTACTACATGTGCATCCCAATAAATATTTAGGATTATGAGCTACAGGATGATGCATTTTATTCTGGAATAAGGGTGTCTGGACGGTTTAAAAATCTGCATTTTGTCACCCACTGGCATGTTAGCCCTGAACAGATTTTTTAAAAAGATATTTTTTCTGATAACTTGATTATACTTGTGATGTGTCAGGTAACCCTGCCATAGCTGGACATGGTGGGGGGAAGAGACATCTGTCACTGTTCTGGAATGCGGGAGGAACACAGAGTCTCCAGCTTCAGTAATTTACTGTCTCTGTAGTGTGTCTTATCATTTCGCCTGACCTTGGGTCCCGATAAGAGCCCCCCCCCCCCCAGGTGAAACACCATTATTTATTTATTATTCTTTAGCCCTGGCCACAAGACCGGAATGTCAAAACACATCTAGACTTTTCATAAAACAACTGGATGTTTTGCACAGGCCTCAGTCAGATAGGACAGGAGCTCCCAGCCCTCAAGTTTCAAGTGCAGGTAGCTGTTCCTGTCTTTTCAGCAGGCAATGGATTTCAGAACTGCTAGTGAAACACCCATGTAAGACCTTTCCCTCTGCTGCTAATCTTGCTTGCTGAAAAGACAATGGAAGATGATGTGTTCCATACCACTTTGAACATGCTATTTGGATCTGATCCATAGCCAATGGGCTCTTCAGCTTCCCCTTCAACCTTTCCAGTCCAGATGCACATGCCTCTTGCACTTCTGGCATTCATCTCCTTTTATCTCAGTGCCAAAGGAACTTGTAGTATCAGCTGCACACTGTCAAGACTTGCCCTGACCAAGCCTTGGTGTGGGAGGAAGACTCCCCAAGGCCTGAGGAACCCTCTCCATAGTCAGTGCTATACCTGAGGCTCCTTGCACCCCCCCAGAGCCTCCTTTCTCGATGATGGCAGCTTCCTGTTCAAGAGCTAGTGATATAAGCAGAACAGGAACTCCACCTCCACAACCCCTACAGTCTCCCCCAGGAATGAAGAAGGCAGAGAGCTGGTGTCACAGCCCAGACCAGATGAAGGACTATATACCTGGCAGCTCAAAGCACCCTGCAGTCTTGTCTCAAGCAGGAGGCCAGCACCATTTTCTGTACCTTTGCAGGATTCTGCTCCAACTCTGGTTACAGGAAGGAGTGGGATCTTGTGCTCCCTATATAAACCTTCAGTCAAACACTAGGCTTTGCTAGATCAACATCAATCTAACCCGTACTAAGTCCTGGACAGCTTGCACAAGCTCCTACTCTGACTCTGAGGGTCAGCTTCAGCCTGGATTTTGGCCTGCTGCCAGAGACTCTCTGCCTCCATCCCTGATGGATGAGGTACAAGACTGAATACACAGTCTGTCTCCATGCAAGGAGAAAACACTAAGGAAACTATCCTAAACAGACTTGCAAACTCAGTGGAACTTACTTCTAAGTAAACATTCTTAACATGATGCTGTAAGAGTACAGAAAAATAAAGCCAGCTCTTCACAACTTGTTGGTGCCCATCTGGATGAGTGACTGCCACTGACAGCCAATATAAAACTTCCTGGAAGCAGCTGCAACTTTTCATAGGACTGGGTTAATCCTGTTCAGAGTAACTCTCTGCCCCGTGATCTGCCAGTCATTTTCATGATCTTGTTCTTTAACAACCATTGATTTCTACCATGTGTTTTTACCATTAATGGGCCTTCATTTGGAATAGAAATAGAAATTACGATTTTCTGCTTGTTTTGTGGTCAAGAAGAGCACAAAGGTTCAAATCTGCAATATTTTTTTATGGCAATGATGCCTCCAGAGAGCTACTCTAGAGACTGAAAAACCTTTCCCAAGATACCTGTACTTAGCAGAATCCCAACTTTTAATTTAAAAGAGTACTCCCATTTGGAGAGACAAGCTGGAAAACTAAAGCAACTGCAGCCTTGCTGATAGCAATGTTAAGATGAGAATAAATTGCAAGGAATTCCACAGACCTTGCTCCCAAGTAAATATGCACAGGATTAGGATGCAAGAGTTATGAGAGATTTGTTTCTCAAACTTCATTCTGTTGCATTTTTATCCTGTTCCTCCTCAGGGTGGTAGATAAGAGTTCCTCCCTCCTCACCTGGGTCTCCCCTGTCCCAGTCTGACACTAACTTAGTTGGTTCCCATTTCTCCAAGCCCAGATGAAAATCCGAAGGAAGGCTGACTCGAGAGCTTTCACATTATAGAGCTAACTATTCCAGAAGAGTTATTCCATTTGCACAATAAAGCAAAAAGAGAAAAAAACACCACCAAGAGCTCACCACTTCTCCACCAGCACCTTGCAGGCTTTGGCTTGTGCAAATAGCTGGTTGACTCGGTTCTCCTCTGTGTCAAAGTGTTTCCTGTAAAACGACTGAACAAAGAAGACGTTGAAGCTGGTCAGACTGACTACCAACATGAACGTATCTGGAGCAGGTGGCTTTTGAAGGACCCAGGCTATACCAGAAGGTGCTTCTTCATTGAGGGGTACACAACTATGGGATCCAGAACCACACAGCAGTTCAGCAGAAGCAAAGGTCAGACAGACTGGAATGCTCATGAACTGCAAAAACCAAAACTATTCTTAAAAACATAAGAAGAGTCCTGCTGGATTAGACTAGTAGTCCAACACCCTGTTTCATACAGTAGCCAAACAGTTGATCTGGAGAGCCAACAGAACACAAAAGCCAAAGGCTTCCTCCTGATCTTGGCACCGGTATTCAGAGGTTTACTGACTCTGAATGTGGAGGTTCTCTTTACTCACCATAGACAGTAGTCAGTGATGGACCTATCCTTCATCTATCTAACCCCCTTTTAAAGACATCTATGTTTGTGCCATCACCATGTGCACTGGCAATTAATGCAATAATTTAATTACTCATTGAGTAAACAAGTACTTCCTTTTGCCTATCATGTTCCTATTGCCAATCAACTTCATTGGGTGGCCGCCAAGTTCTAGTATTATTTTTAGCTCCTCCTTATCCACTCCATGCATGATTTTATAAATCTGTCATGACCCCGCCTCTTAGCCTTTCTTTCTCTAAACTAAAAAGCCTCAGACCCTTCAGCCTTTCCTCGTAGGAAAGGTTCTCCAGCCCCCTGATCATCTTGATTGCCCTCTTTGGTGCTTCTTCCAGTTCTGCAGTGTCCTTTGTGAGATATGGCAACTACACAGTATTTCAACTGAGGCTGCACCATGGCTGTATACAAGGGCAGCATGTTTCATTTTCAGTCCCTTTCCTAATAATCTCCAGCATGGAGTTTGCCTTCTTCACCACTGCTGTGGTGCTCCTAAGTAAACCATGGATTGAACCTGATATGGCCGTCAAAAGGAATCCCTGCCTTCACTTTGCCAGAGAACCAGAATTTGGGCAATACCCACATTTCATTGTTAGAAATAGGAAACTGACCTGGGTTTTATAACCCTTGTCTACCCCCAGGGTCTGTGTGCAGAATCTGTGCTTCACACCAAAGTGGCGCATTAAGTAGGCCAAGTCAATGGTCCAGATGCTTTTTGTCAAACGGAGTTCCTGAATGGCCTTCTGAAATTCATCATCATTCAGAAGATTCAGGTATCTGAGGTTAAATAAAAAGGGGTGGATGCAACATTAGGTAAAAAAGAGCATTTCGGAACATTTCATATGGCACATGGGAAACGCAGAATTATAGGATCAGTCTAAAATGGACAGACACCCCGCCACCAGAAGGACCCAGAACTCCAATCAATGGGATGTCAAATGCTTGCTTGCTTCAGGGACTTTGTTCTTGGCTTAATAGGTTTACAGGGTAATGTATCTGATGTGTTTATATGAAAATGTATTTTAGTGCTGTTTATAATCCACTGGTTTATGTAAATGCAATAGGAACCAAAGAAGAGGGTCTGATAGCTACACGTTTGGTGTTTTTTTGAACCAGTGAGAGACTGGAGGATAAAAGTAAACTTGGGAAATATCTGATGGGAAATTTCCTCAGGCACTGGGATACAGTTCAAATGACCTCCAAGCCATGGTTCAGTTTGCTTCTGCGCTCCCTCCTACCCTCTTGGAGCAGAAATTCCCCACACCCATGGCTTTCTGTATCTATACTTCAGTGTTACAGCAACATTAGGGCTCACCCCTGTGGTCTGAAATAACCAGGCCTCCCTTGAAATCATGGTTTGAAGTGGGTTTGCAAGCCATCAGTTTTGAACAACCTGGTCAGCTCTAACGTTAGCCCCAATAAGGCCATAACCCTGAACTATGATTAGCACAAACCCTGGGAGGGTAGGGGGAACACATGAGCCTGCAGTGCATTCCCAGTGTGCAAACCACGATGATGTCTGAACCAGACCTGCATTGTGGCAGACAGAAGAAAGACAAGACAAAAATTGGTGGTAGGAGAAACTTCAGGAACAGTGGGAGAGAGCCGCTCATTCAGGATCAGGGTTACAGGGTCACCTGGGCAGTGAGAAGAAGCTTGCAGGAAAAGCCACTGGAATTCAGAAATGAAGAGGGTTTGGGTCTTCAGGAAAGGAAGTTTGGTTTTGGAAACTGTTTGGAATGGGTAAGGCAAGAGGAGAGGTAGGTTACAAGTAGTCAAGATGGGAAATTACCAGCGCACGGACTAACGTCTTGGCAGAAGGGATGGAGAGAAATGAAAATCTTCTGCTTCATATCTATTAAGTAGACATCTAAATATTCTCCTGCACCTAAAGCTCATGTTCCTCTGTGGAAGGAAAGACGAGTTCAGCAGGACAGCTAGCAGGTTGGAAAAATGAAACCCAGGCAACACAACACACAGAAAATCAGAACCATTGTTATTTGTGGGTCACAAACAGCAGCAACTTTGTGGAATGGAAAAGGGCAAGATATGTATGACAAATGAAGAGGACAAAAGCTACCTGTTGATTACAATTACTTAAAGAGCAGTGCAAATCAGTGGTATGATTCAAGGTGTAGCCTGTGGGGGAAATAATGGTTTTTCCAATTTTTACATCAGATCAGTCTCTGATAGAAGCTAAAGGTCCATGTTTCCCCCACTCTCACAACTGAGAAGCTGGCACTACAGCTAGTCACAGAGTTTTTTAAAGGGTCGGCAACTTTCACAGTGGCTCAGATCTAGGAACTATCTTGCTGATAAGTGTTATCATTGGCCCTTGCCAAATTTACTTACTGCAGTACCATCCTGGAGCAGGCCAGCCCACAGTCCCAGTGGTACCACTGCTGGAGCACTGGCACTTTCAACTGCACATGGTCCCCTGCACCAAAAAAAAGAGACAGTTAATTAACTGTATGGCAGAAAAGCTCAGATATACTTCTGCCAAGGTGAGTGCAGTGGTAAAGAGCAACAGACTCTAACCTGGAAAACCGGGTTTGATTCCCCACTCCTCCTCCACATGAAGCCTGCTGGTTGACCCTGGGCTAGTCACAGTGCCCTCAGAAATCTCCCAGCCCCACCTACCTCACATGGTACCCTGTTGTGGGGAGAGGAAGGGAAGGAGATTGTAAGCAACTTTGAGACTCCTTAAAGGTAGAGAAAAGTTTTCCCCTTGAGGGAAACCTCATCTTTCATTGTGTAGAAATCTACATGCAATTTTTAAAAATGACAGAGAACCTAATTTAAATAAAATTTATGAAGGTAATTATGCAAACAGCTATCATAGAATAGCAACCGTGGGGGGAATTAATTAATTTCTATACCGCCCTCCTCCGAAGGGCTCAGGGCAGTGTACAACATGTATTAAAAAATACAATACTTAATTCAAAAACATCAACAGCATCAGACTTCAAACAACCAATGATTAACCAGAAAAAGTGTTCAAGACATAGAAGTAGGGGCAATATATTTATTATTACTGCTTTCTCACAGAAAAAAAATCACTACTAAAAACGCAATATTTATTAGCATAGAAAATGGATTAGAAAATAGCCAAATTAGGCAGTTTCAAAGTTGTAATTTGATTTCTAGGGCTAGTAATACGAAGAAAATTCTCTGTCATAAGCACTATTTAAACTCCACTATATCAGCTTTGCTGATCTCCCCATCAATTACTTCAGGTCAACTACTCTTGACTAATACAATGGCAATGATCACCTGCATTTCCTGTAAAAAGAAGAGTTGATTTTTATACCCTGCTTTTCACTACCCGAAGGAGTCTCAGAGCAGCTTACAATTGCCTATTGTAAACAATAGACAGGTTATCAACACTGTATAGAGAGCTTCAATCCACCCATTACTGCAAAAAGAAACACAGGCTCACAGCAGCTGTAAGAGGAAGAAGAGGAGGAGGAGGAAATTGGGTTTATATCACGCCCTTCACTACCTGAAGGAGTCTCAGAGCAGTTTACAATCTCCTTTCCCTTCCCCTCCCCACAACAGACACCCTGTGAGGTAGGTGGGGCTGAGAGAGCTCTGAGAGAACAGCTCTGAGAGAACTTGTGAGTGATGCAAGGTCACACCAGCAGCTGCATGTGAAGAACTGGGGAATCAAACCTAGTTCTCCCAATCTGCACTCCCAACCACTACACCAAACTGGCTGAAACTAAGTGGGGATGGTTAGCAGTTCAGCACCAGCACTGCCTAATCCTCCACACACAGTGAGTCTGTAATCCCCTTATTGCATGGGATGGAGATATTAAGACTAATTCACTCATCTTTTTCTGTAGATCAGTTTCTTTCAGTGAGGTAACACAGAACAATTAGGTACCTGAATCAGAACAATAAGCTGCAACTGCCATAATTTCTTTCAGTAGGTAAGCACTTAACCTTGGAACTCAGGTGGTTCAGTTAGAGGGCTCCTCACATGTCAGCCTGGCCCAGCAGTGAGACCTCTAGGTCCTCCCTCCCATCCTGTCAAACAGATGTATGGGATCACCAGTTCTGTCCCTCTCCTCCTTTGCCTACTCCTCCCAACAGTACCAAATCCTCAGTCTTTCCTCTACTCCCTTCTGTGCTATAGCAGCAGTATGAACACCAACAGAGCAGTGGGAAAAAGCAAAGTCTCGGCTATTATCCATAGATGAAAGCTGTCCCTGCAGAGTTCTGACTTGCACACTGCCAGGAATCTTGTGGCACTCCTGCAGCAGAAGTAGGAAACACGGAAACCAGGTCTGGAGTGCCAATGGACAACTACTGTAAACCAGCAGCTCAGGAGCAACAGACTCCAGCACAGTTTCAGAGGGATCTGCAGAAGCACAGCTCAATTTGAGTCCAGTAGCACCTTAGAGCCTGGCGTAATCTGGTCCATGGGGTCGCAAAGAGTCGGACTCGACTGTGCGACTGAACAACAAAAGCACCTTAAAGACCAACAAGATTTTTGCAGTATGAGCTTCCAAGAGCCGAAGCTCCCCTCTCAGGCCTCCCTTTGACTCTTGAAAGCTCATACCCTAAAAAATCTTGTTGGTCTTTAAGATGCTACTGAATGAGAATCTAGATCCCAGAGCAGGTGGTCAGGTAGTCTATAGGGGGCAAGGCAGCTTTTCCTCTACAATTTCATTGATTAAACGATTATGGCCAACCTCAATTCCTTTCAGGCTGGATCTCTACTAATTCAAGAGATGCTGAAGGGCTCAGGTGCAAGGCTGTTTTGCACTTGTAGCCTGATCTTTGCATTTTAACACAGAGAAAATAAGTTTGGATCAGTGACAACGTTCCCTGTGGTCTTTAGTCGTAGTGGCTGTGTTACAGCTACACTCACTTGAAAGTCCAAGATACAGCGCACTGGCGAAGGGAACAGGAGATGCCCAGGAAGGGACGGCAAAGGGAAGATTCTCCCCCACACACACCCGTCCCGAACCATGTACACACTACGTGTCGTTCTGCACATCTTTCCCCAGATATTTTTTTTTAGCAGCAACCGCGGGAGGGGGGATGGCTTCAGAGGGGCTAGATGAGCAACGGCGACTCCGGGGGCTTAGAGCAGAGGCTGCTCGTTTAGCCCCGGCAGCCGGCAGAGGAGAATCTCCCCTAAGCGCGTAGCACCGCCCTGATGCAGCACACCGACAGACCCGGCGCTTTGCACATGCTCTGCGGGCTTCTCGCCGCGTTCCCTCTGGCCCCTGACCGACCTGCGGGCGGCTCCGCCTCCTCTTTGAGACTCTTCATGGCGGGCAGGCGAACGTAGGACCAAGAAGCCTTAGGGGGCGGCCGCGGGCCCGGTCATGGCTCCCACGGCGACGGCGGCAGCTCTTCCGCCTCCTCCTCCTCTTCCACCCTCCCTCCCGGGCCGACAGAGGCGGAGCCGCCCAGTGGCGGGAGGCGAGGCGGTCTGGTTGGGCGGGCTCCTGTCAAAGGAAGCCGCGCGGCGCTCCCTATGGGCTCCCCCACCTAGCATAGGAAACGCCTTGAGGCACGGCCACGATGTCTGGCCACTGTATGTTCACACATTACTGCTCCCGACACGGGATGCTCCGTGAGGGCTGTTGGCAGGCTGCACTTCCCCATGTCGGGCAGAAGGACCCGCTGGAGGTCGAGCGCGACACTGCAGCAGCCCCTGAGGTTCCCGGGCCGGGAGCCTCGGCGTCTCCTGGCCCAGCACGGCAGCCATGTTGGTCTGTTAGTGGTGCTGGTTAGAGGTGCCTTTGGAGGGCAAAGCCGCGCCTATGCCTGCCTGCCTGCCTGCTGCACGGAACTGTTATCTGGGGCTTCTCTTTCTCAGCCGGCCCTTTCAACTTGCGGCGCCTCGGATCATAGAGTTTGCCAGTTGCGGAGCAGAGCGGTTACGAGTTTCCGGGTGATTGGCGCGTTGTATGGTGGGGTTCCGGAGAACGACGATCCGTCGTTGAAGCAGCAGCCACGATCAGGATCCCAGACGGTAAGGAGCTTGGTTGATGCCGTGGAGGGAAAGGTTATCGGGGTAGGCCTGGGGTGGTATTGATGTGCTTGTAGTGTCGTCGTCCCGTCCCCCGTCCCCACCGACCGGTTTTTCTGCGCTTGAAGTAAATGGCTCGGGTCTCACGTAAGACGGCCTTTTAGCTTGGCTTCCATCGGTCTCCCCGGTACTGCCTGTTTAGTATCTCCGGTGTTGTGTGGGTCCTTAGAATATCCTCTAGGGCTCTTCGTGCTTTTGATGCGGCTATAGCCGTTCAGGAAGCGGAGTAAGAAATAGCGTCCCGTGGATTATTCACGTGGCCTGGAGGCGTGACCGGGGGAGGTGATGTTGTGTTCACTCCTGTAACCCCTACTGTACCCTTTTCTGCTTATAAAGACTTGTCTGGTGGTTGTGTTAGTTGTTGTGTTTATATGGTTAAAAATTTAATAAAAATATTAATTGCAAAAAAACCCCGACTTGTCTGGTGGTGGCGCCTTTTCCCCTTCGTCTTCCCCATCGATCCCCCCTTCTGGTATTCTTGAGCTTTCTCACTAAGTTTATAAGGTTGATTGGGGGCAATAATGTGAGGAATGAATTTTGCATTTTAACTTCTCAGGCTTGAACACAGACAACAACCGCTGCCATGTCCATTGGAGTACCAATTAAAGTTCTGCATGAAGCAGAGGGCCATATTGTGACCTGTGAGACCAATACAGGTGAAGTCTATCGGGGGAAGCTCATTGAGGCTGAGGACAATATGAACTGCCAGGCAAGTTTCCACTGGGAAGTAACAGTTGTTGGGGGGATAGCCTTTACAAATTGCCCCACTTTGGGTTTTCATTCAATTTGGTGGATCTTCAAACCAACAGAAAGCTGGATTGACTCTATCTTTGCAGCAGAAGTAAATCATAAACTGGTACAGCTGGAAGAAGTACTATCTCGCCACACCCACCCAGGTTTTATTTTTTTAGGCTTCTTGGGGTCCCCCAATGACAACAGAGTTGATCCACCCCAGGTATTGTTGATGCTTTATATAAGCAGGGTATGAATGATCTGAAGAGTATAGGGAAAGGTCCTCAGTATACAGGGCAAAAGTCTAATCTATTCCATATATTTAGCACAAGAAACAAACCTAGACATAGTTCCTTGTAGTTTTAAAGTACTAAAACAATTTGACAAATTGATGACCTTAGCTGCCCATTCATATTTGGTTTTAGTCAGATTTACTAAGTACTGGTGATGCTTAGTGAGAGAGTTCTTTTTGCCTTGGGAAGTAGCCAGCAAATCCTGCTTTCATGCTTCTTTTTTCAGCACTTTTTCACTCAGCAATTCCAATTTTTCCTTTCCAGATGTCCAACATCACAGTGACCTACAGAGATGGGCGTGTGGCACAGTTAGAGCAAGTGTACATTCGGGGAAGCAAAATCAGGTTTCTCATCTTACCAGATATGTTGAAAAATGCTCCAATGTTGAAAAGCATGAAGAACAAAAACCAAGGTTCTGGAGCTGGAAGAGGCAAAGCAGCTATCCTCAAAGCCCAGGGTGAGTGCCTGTCTATGTGTAATTCCAGGAATCAGGAGAGGGGGTGTGATCCAGAAAGGAGGATTTTCATCGTAGGGGAAAGGGGTTTCAGCATCCTGCACTGGTGCATCACCCTTTTCTCTCCCTCTGCATCAAGATACAGTTCCCTTGTCTGTACAGTTTGCCCATCTGTTAACATAGCCTTCCTTTTCTGTTTCCATGGTCCTTGTCCAATATGGAAGGCTTAGATTTTGGAATAGTGCAAACAGGAATGAACCCGGGGGGTTGGGGGGCTTTCTAGATAGAGAACTTGGCTTGCCCTGGAGCATTTACAAGATCTATGTATGTGTCTGGGGTTTTTTTTCCTTCAGTGGCTGCAAGAGGAAGAGGCCGTGGAATGGGGCGTGGCAACATTTTCCAAAAACGAAGATAACTTTGGACTGTGTCTCTCCTTGGTGAACTAAAAACTGTTGGAAGTTAATTGTATTATGTGACCCAATAAATGTGTTTCTTAAAAAATGGTAATTCTGTTCTGTGGAACTAAGTTTGCTTTGGATTTACAAACTGGCTGCTGCTTTACCAACCAAGTTAAATTAGCTTTGGAGGGTACAAATGGTATCATTTTAGCTCCCTTCCGCTGCTACCCCTCCCCCCCCCCATCCTTGATTTGAACAGTACTTGTGTGCTGTGGATTTTCACACTGTTGGCTTGTGAATGGGACTGTTAACCATGATTTACCACACAGAGAAGAATGTCATGCACTTAATTGGTAATGTGTCCTGGTGTTCAAGCCATACACTTTGATAAACAGAATATTAAGCATGGCTAAAAATAGTTTGCAGGTAAGTGTTCAAATCATGAGACTCTGATGCCTGCAGCATTGTTATTTTGATGGTCTATCCCTGACTATGATTTGTTCATAGTTTGGTATTGTTTGCTATTTACATAAGTTGGATGCCCATTTCCTTTTTTGTGTTCCTGCTTGAGAGACTCACTCAATGTAATGGTTCTCTAACAGCTTTAGGAAAAGACTGAGCATGGCATCCAGTCATTGCAGCCTTCATGGAGGGCCACTGATCACTTTTCTGCTTATGATCCATTGTCAGTACATGAACCTTTGTTCTACAAACCTCCAGAGACTAATTTTGGTTTAGAAAAGAAATTGCACCTAAAAGGTAGTTTGATAAAGAAAGAAATTTTATAACCACTAGCTGTTGAAAATAAACTAGAAAATTAACTAGAAATCTTTGTAACTCAAGATCTGGCTAGTTCAAAACAGTATACGCCAAGAAGGCTTCTATACCTTTTAAAAACCTACATGTGCACACAGTTTCCCTCAGCACTGAACTGCAGTAGCGTCAGTGTGATGGCCACACAACGGTGGTGGAGGTAACTGCTGAAGAGCAACATGAAACTGCTTGTATCATTTTCTTCCAGTGAAAGGTCATGAAACGTATTCCAGTGATTAAGAAAATCACGAGGTGTTCTGCTTCTGCAGGTGTGTGTTGCTTTCTCCGGCACCTAAGTGCTGCTGCGCTTAAGGAGAAGGCAGAAAGTGCTCAGCCTCCAAAATAGTAAAACCAACAACTTAAACGTCTTCTGAGAGAAGTTGATTATCCTTGTTTTTCTTAATTTTGTAACATGCTACTTGCTAGGACAGCACTTGAATTACATTAATTTGTAATGAAGACATTCTGTTTAATACAGAAAATGGTCCCCCTCTCAAGTGCTCTTCCATACCTTCCATTCCATACAGCAGGGCTTGAACAGAAGAACTTCTAAGTCAGTTGTCCTGGAGGTCTGTAGTGAGCCTGCTCACTCCCTATTAACATATTCCACCTTTAGGGGGGAAAGTCATTTATTGTCCTTCATTGCATACAGCAAACTGTGGGAAGTACCGCAGTGTCTATTTCCGCACTGGCCTTGACGTATCTTAACACCACTTTAAAATCAAGCCATCCCCAGTGGCTAGCAAGCAAGGCAGAGCTGTGATGTGTTTTAGACAGGTTCATATCTCTGTATCCAGCAGCCCAAGCAATACAAGCATTCCTGCTTCTCCCCCTCCAAACAACAGCAGTATCTGCAATACTTGTTTCTTTTGATACCCAAAGAGACGGAGTAGAGACACCCATCCCTAATGCCTGGGCTCGAAATACCCTGACACTGCAACACAGTCACATGTTCTCTCGGTCTGCACACACAGCTGAATGTGGGATTCCATTACCCTTTGTTTGGAGAATGAAAACACTACTGCAGTGGGGAGGGCGCTTGGCACAAGGGAGCAGCTTGTGCCTGCTCTTCTTGTCGAGGCCCTCCAGAGGAGCGGCTCAGCCTTTAAACGCAGAACCCTCACTGAAAACAGAAGTCATTGCCCCCTGACAATGAGTTGAGGGGAAGAAAGGGAAGCAAGAAGGCAACCGCTTGTACTTTATCCCAGCTGGTGCTATCTGGAGGTGGTTCTGAGTTCCTACAAATTGTTTTATCAACTGATGGGTTCCTTTTCATCACGGTAAGTGACTGATCCCGTTACAAAGTACGTGAGATGAAGACTCTGGCTGTGAAGTGCAGCCGTCTTCCACTGGAAAAACGTACAGTTGATCAGGGCTGTTAAAGGCAAGAGAAGGGCCAAACGAAACTGGCTGGAAGAGCTGGAGGCCTTGCGCCTGTACAGCATGTACTACTGCCATGGTATCATTCTTGTACAGATGGTCTTAACTGCACAGTCACCTTTCACACTGGGGGAAGATGCATGACTCTTCTTCAGCCTTTGGCTGTGCCTCGTCAGCTTGCAATGCTGCTGCTTCTGCTGCCACCTCTGTGCCTTCTAGCTGGCCAATCTTGGGGCTGGTAGAGAGCTCGGAATCACTGTTGAGGGACTCATAGATGGTAGGCAGGGTGGTCTGCAAGTTGAGACGCTTCCGCAAGCCAACCAGCAGAGGCTGTGGCATAGAAGAGACATCTACATTGTTGCCAAGGTCAATCCAGGCCAAGCAAGGGAACCGGTTCATGTCCTTCATGGCTTCAGTCAGTTCTTTCACAGTGGCTTTGGTCAGGCGATTCCCGTTGAGGGAGAGATGCGTGAGTTTGGGCAGTGACCACAGAAAAGGAAGCAGGAGGTGCATCTTGTCATCATTCAAATCAGTGAAGCTCAGGTCCACTGTGCTGAGGCTGTGGCCGTTGTTCTGCAGGTAATAGGCCATGTGATGGATGTCCCGTGTGGAAAGAGGGATCCCTGACAGGTGCATAGCATCTTGGCTCAGCTTCTTCTGTAGGGCATTCTTCAGACTAGAGAGACAGTGCAGATGGGGGAGGATTAAGGACCTTGGTACTTAAGGGCCTTCAGGGCAGGGAGAAACAGCTTGGTAATGCTATCTTGGTTCCTCAAAGTGGCACCCCTCTCTAGTTTAAAAAAAAAATCCCCAAAACTGCAGGCCAAGCTAATGCAGCTAGGCCCCCTGTGGAAGAAAGTTGCAATGGCTGAAGAGGATTTACAGTTTTAAGCCCATCCATAACTTAAGATCTTCCTGTTGTGCAAGGCTGAAACTTGTGTCACTCACTCATTCCACCCTGCAATAGTTTTGCATGCTCTTAAAAGGTATTTTGGGTGCATGTCAGGCAATGCGGTTCCCAGAACTGATCTTAACAGTGCTATCAAAGAATGCTAGAATTCCAGAAAACCCACAGATATGCAACTTGTATTTTCCAGCAGTCGGAAATTACTTCCTGGCAGGTGGTTTTTGTGCCTGGAAACTCTTAACACAGGAATGTATGTGGAGATGACTTCCGCAAGCCACCTGGCTTGTTCAGCAGAATACCAAAAAAGCCTTGCAGGGAAACACTGCAACCCGAGTAGCTTTGCAATACATCTAAGGAGTGACAGCATAATACAAGAGGCAACCACTGTAACCAGTATTCTAAAGGTAAAGGTTTCCTTTGCTCGAAAGCTAGTCAAATCCTACTCTAGGGGGTGGTGCTCATCTCCAGTTCCAAGCCAAAGAGCCAGCACTGTCCGAAGACATTTCCATGGTCATGTGGCCAGCTCAGCGTCTTAACCTCTAAGCCACCATGGCCCTCAACTTGTATTCTAGGAGACCACAACTGTAGCAAATCAGTTTGCCACAGAGAAGGCTCAGCCTGTGGGGCTGTATTTTGGAGGGACTTTACAGAAAATCCCTGCTATTTAAACAGGAAAGTAGAAACTGCTTTAATTGAACAGTCAAGCTGAAGTGGGATGTGAGGCAGCTGGAAGTGGCAGGCTTCTCTCTTTGTCCTAAAAGTTGATTTGCCTTCCTCTCAAAGAGGCCTTGGGAACTGCTGGGAAGCAGGCTGCTGTGGGAAGGAAGGCTTTTTCATTCAATTTAGGCAGGACTTTGAAATAGGCCATATTGTGCCATGCTTCTGACTGGTATCTGCCCATCCCCCCAATATTATAGATGCAGCAAATATGTAGCTGCACTATCCAACAGTTCTCCCTGAAATAGGGGAAAGTTTTAACAGCTTACGTCTTTAGCCTCCTATGCACATCTAGGGCCAACTGTGGCTCCCTCTGGTGCCTGCGACATATTCGCAGTATCCACATACCTGTCATCAATTCCTATTTACATGGAAAGCTGCTTTCGGGGCCTTGCTAACAAAGCCACCTAACTGAGCCCATGTACTCATCTAACCTTCTCTCTGGAGCTCTTGCGTCCAATCCCTCCTTCAACACCCTTCCGCACTTCCACTCACTTGCTCCCTTCCTCTGGCCAAACCCATCACATCTCAATCCCAGACAGACTTCTTTTCCATGCCTGGGTTTCTTCTTGCAATAGGCCCCCTTAAGTTTATGGTGTGTAGACTGTGGGGGGGAGGTAGCACAATTGTGGTGGAGGAAGTAATGTTCGCTGGCATGCTGATTGTATGAGGGTACTGTTAGGTGCCGGCCTTGGATGCTCAGGATGATGTGCCATTTCCACACAGATAGAGAGGGATGGCTGGGGAAGAGGAGCCTTTCCCTTAGACAGAATGCCCTCCCAGGAGCACCAGCTGGCCCCCTATTGCTGTGTCTCCTGCCACTCTTGCTGATGCCCAGCCAGGATCAAGAGGCTTACACTTGTAGCTGTCCTGTCCCACTTTCGACCCCCACCCCAATCTGCATTTCTCACCTTGCCTGCGATTTCCGACGTGGCATGCTGTGCTGTTGCCATTTTGAATGAGGAGTCAAATGATAAATCAGTTGCCGGCAGATCCGATCTGCAGACTTCCAAGGGTCATATTCCTGAAACCAAAAGAATCTAGACTATTATTGGTGGTTTTAATTTCTACAGCACAATGATAGAACAGAGACCAGGAGTAGCCTGCTACAGGACAAGCCCAAAACAAAAGGTCAGGGACTACTGTAGATAAACTGGGAGGTGTAGGTGACGCTGAGCTACAGTACATCCTGGACAATTATACTTTTCTGCCTCTCATCATTTATGAACAACCCCCTAATCTAAAACAGTGACAATGGAACACCTAACAGCGATGCAAGCTCAGAGACCAGACCTTGCAACAAACCCAGGCACACCTACTCGGTCCCCATATCTAATTACCAATCCTAATAACATCGGCTACGTTATCCTGGGCTCATCTTCTACTGGGATGTCATTTGTCAGCAAAACGGCAAAAATGTCAGTGCCCACAGTACACAAACGAATAAATGGACAGATATTCACTGTTCAAAATGGCACTACTCAGAAACAAGTGGGAAAATCTTTTGATCTCTCAGGACTCACTGTTGCTGATCTTGCAACCATTCCATAGCAAAAAAAATTAAAAGGAATACTTCACTGTGAAAACTGCTAAAGTAGAATTTATCAGGAAGCTACATATTATCTCATTAGGACTCTACAGGAATTCTCAGTTCCTCTCATAAAAGCAAGACTTAGGCTAGCAAAGTCTAGTAAGAATATTTTATGATCCATTAATGCTGTTGTGAGTGGCAGATGAGCTTATCGTGTACATATTTGAGCTTTGCACAGAAATGCAAGAGACAGAAACTGACATTTCATTGGCCTTTGACCCCACCATTCACATTTCTTCCTCCACGCCTCCTGTCAACTGAGGACACACTTCATTCAGCACAAGAGTTCTAATCAACTAAACTTCTGGCACAATAAATCTGCTAGGCTTTAAGCTGATGCAGTCCTGTGTGCATGCATGCACATTCATTCTGAAGCTGCAGACTGTCTCATGCCTTGTCCTCAACTGATGTGGGAAAAGAACTATAAAATTCCTATCTTCTCGCCTCCGAGCTCAGGAAATTACCCTTAATGAGCCAGTCAGAGGGGTGCCTTTGGGACACCTGAGGACTGCAATTCCCAGGGGCAACTGCTCTTAAAGATACACAGCAGTTTTACTAAACAACTATTACCTACAGTTAATGCTGACTGGGGGCAGCACACTGCTTATCAGGGCTCTTATAACACACACCATGTATGCTGGGTTTGCCCTGGGACAGACAGTTGCACAACTGACTTGAGGCTTTCATGCCAGGGAAAAAGTAAGAGAAGGATACCATGCAGTTAAGACCACCATGTCCAGCAATGGCATTTAGTACTTAGGATAAAATATGGTACTATTTAGCATATGTATGAACATTAAAAACTGTGACTATACCAGAGAAAGAGCATGTGTTAGCTGGAAACTGCTGTGCCCAATGCTCCCTTAGCACATTATTTGAGAAGTGGGAAAAAGAAAATGCTGGAACAAATACTGTAGTAACTGTACATGTATGATTTGGACAGAAATAGTCACAATGGGAGTAGCAGCATGTTTGGATTCTGAGTTAAATTTTATGTGTATTATATCATACACATTACAGCATATTAAAAAGGGGCCACATTTAAACGATAAACCTATTGAAAATATTGTATATGTCCACAATATAGGCATTGCTATTCTCCAATGTTGTAGATTGCTTTGCATCTGAATCTCCATCCTACATATTGTACGTAAATCCTTGTCTTAAGAAGCACTTTGTTCCTTTCAGTTGCTCCCCCAATATTTCCAGTTTTTTCTGTTTACTGGAAACAGCAAAATTCCCTAGTGGAAAACATTTTTCCCCAGGCCTCCACATCTCTAATTGAATCTACCTGAGCACCTCTGGCAGCTTGAGCAGTCCTCCTGTTTCCTCCCCAAAGTAAGCAAACTCTGTACGGAGGCATTTCTCACCCACCCACCCACCCAAGTGGTAAGCAATGAGCCTCACCTTCTTGGGGCACTGCAGGTCTCTGGCTAGGCTCATCAGGAGCTCATGGGAGATGGGATCCACAAGGTTGAGAAAGGCAGCATTCTTATAGAGAACTTCACTAAGGAATGTCCCTTCTAGTCCAAGGTCCTACCAGAAGAAAGCAAACCAACTTAGAGATCAGCAACACTGTTGGGTGGGGTGAGGGGATGCCAGAAGCCCAAAACCAAGAGTGGCAGCTGCAGCAGCAGGGCATGCCACTATGTCACTTTAAGGGGTGGACACGGTGGCTCAACATTTCCCACTCCTTTTCCATGCAGCCTTCCAGCAAAATGAGCTGCAGAGCATGTACACTTGGCTAGGTTTCCTGAAAAAGAAAGGCAGAGGCCATCTTCAGTGAGGCCATCCAGTCAGGAATCACCAGCTAAGGCTAGAATTGGGGAGCACTTGCCCCAGTGTTCTGGAATAACTGTCCTGGCATTTTTGCCCCTGTTTTTGGTTTGGCCCTGCACCTAGCACCCAGATGTTATGCTATCTCTCCCCCACCCTTGTTTTCCCAGGTCCTGCTGCAGGGCCCCCTAAACCAGATTAAGGGGAGTTCTGGGTACTGCCGCAGGTGTTTAACTTTATTCCATTAAATGAGTAGTTCTTGCTCCACAGCAGTCCTACCACTGCACTGTGGAACAAAAGGAGCATAACAAATCAATGGTGTGCAGGGCACGTAGACCGTCCATGCTGGACCATCCCCCCCACCAGCTGGCTTTCAGATTTACAGGCTGGTGAGGGCTAACTTGCCAGAAGGCTCCAAAGTGATGATGTCACAACTGGGCTATAGGCAGCTGACTCGGATCGGTGTCGGGGAGGGATGGGGTGCCGCCGGGGCCCTGGAGGAGCGAGATGAAGGCAGAGCCCCGACTTGGCTGGGGTGTTGAGCCGAGATGGGGGCTGGAAGCAGGACGCGGAGGGCAGCCGCCACAGGGAGGGTACAAGTGCTAAGCGACGGGGAGGGGAGCCAGCCTCGAGAGGTGGGGCGCCAGGAGGCCAGGCGTGCCACCCGCCCTTCCCTCGCTCAGCCAGCTCCTGCTCCTGGAGCGCCCCCTGCGCTGCCCTCCCTCCCAAGGAGCTTGGCACCCTAACAAAAGCCGGCCATAGTGGCCCGCCCCGGTCGGAGCGCAAATGCAACGGGCCACGCCCTGGCCCCCCTCCCTCCCGGACAGCAGCCCCTGGCGGGGTATGGAGAGCGCCCCACCCCGGCAGTCCCCGCCGCGCTCCCTGCCCCTCGCCCCAGCCCACCAGCCCGCCCAGAGCTTCCTAGCGCGCGCGCGCGGCTCTTGGAGCCGGGGAGGAGCCGCCGCCGCCGCCCCTGCCCCTCCTGCGCCCTTCGCTGGCCGCCGCGCCGCTCACCTTCCGGAGCAAGAGGAGGGCGTGGAGGGCCTGCTCCCGGTGGCGCGCGCGGAGGGTCGCCTGGATCTGGCGGATCCACTGCACTCGCCTCTCGTAGGGCGCCGCCGGCTTGGCCGTCCTCAGCGCGCCGGGCAGCTTCTGGGAGCCGCGGAGCAGGGAAGCCAGCGGGAAGCGGCCCGGACGCCCCTCCGGCGGCCTAGTCCCGGGGCCAGACGCCCCGCGGCCCCCTTCCGGGCTCCTGCTGCTGTGCCTGCTCAGGCGGGAGCCCATGGCGGCGGCGGCGGCGGCGGTGGTCCCGTGCTGCTCGGGCTCAGCCTCCGGAGCCGGGGAGCGGCCGTCCGTCCGGGCGGCCTGGCTGGTGCGGGGCGGCCCCCCAGCATCTCCGCTGCGGCTCTCTCTGCGCCAGGCACGTGCGCGGGGCGGGGGCGCTGCCGGCTGCTGCTGCGGCGGGAGTCCGGCTCCGGGGGGAGCGGCGGAGGGCGGGGCGGGGGATTCCCGGGGGACGCCCGGGCTCTGGTGGCGCCGCTTCTCGAGCTTTGGCCCGCTCAGGACCGGCCCAGCCAGGCATGTCCCGTCTCGGCAGCCCGGTGCTTTACGGACGCTGACCGCCCCCACCCCCCCGCACACATGCCAGGCTTGGCTCCCGGACCAGGTGAATCCTTCCGCTGGGTTCACCCACCCACCCCCGGCGTCACCTCTTGCCCAGGGGTCTTTCAGTTACGGTGTCGGCACATTTGCGCATAGCGATCGCGAACGCCAGCAATTCCCTGAGGCTTCGCGGAGTAATTCTTCACGTTCTTAGTAGTACTGAATGGAGCAACAGTAGAAGCTGTCAGGCTGCAAAGAACCCAACGCGTTCATTCATTCAGCCCAGGAGGAGGAGCAGGGAGGGCTGTCTTCTGAGGCGGGCCCAGCCCTGACATCAAGGTTCTGAATACTGACTGAGATTCTACTGATAGGCAGAATAGACATTGTGAAGCATTGGGTTGGAGCCAGCTAAGTTTTTTGCTTAGTGGTGGTCCTTTCTGCCATCCCTGTCTCACTTTTGTCCATGCAGTTCCCCTGATCTTAGCATAGCTATTTTCCTGGTCAGAGTCCTGTCTTTTTCAGCAGCAGAAAAGTTCGTTGGCTCCAGCCCACTGAAACAGTGTTCCCTAGAGGATCTCACAGTGCTGGTGAAATTAAGATTCTTCCAGGGTGCCTTCAGACAGCGTTCTGGAATGGTTTAAATTGCTCCGGTCTGATGCGGGTTTTTTGTAACCCGGAGAATTGCGATCACACTGACCTCCCCGCCGTCCACAGCAGATGGTTTTTTTTTTCCTCTCAGTTTGAGCATGCACACAGGCAGCCATCTCTAGAGCTAAAATTTTTGCACATGCGTAGAACAGCGATTTCCACACGTCCCTTTAAACTTTAAATGAACACTTCTCTTTAAACTTTTATCCCGAAACTGGCCTCCCTGAGATCCCGGACTTGTCTAAATGCTTAAACTAGGCACCATTTAAATTTTTCTTTTATTAACTTAAGAGCAGATCTCCGCCCAAGCGCACATCGCCAAGGCATAAAAAAATGGCAGATGAGAAGCGGAAGCCTGAGGCAGCTTTCCAGAGGGGTGGGGGTTGAAGCACCCGGAAATGGCTTGATAGGAGTGATCAGATGTCAGACAAGTGCGGCTTGAAACCGGAGAATCAGGAAAACACCACTTTGGTAAGCGGTATCAAAATACTCCGGTTTGAAGGGGATTTGAGCCAGAAAGCGATGGCTGGGGATGGTGCACAGATGTTCGGTGTGTGAATGCACACATAAAATCCATTCCTGAAGCGTGCCGAAAGTGGTTCAAACACAGCGTCTGAACGCACCCCCAAAATGTCTTGCTTACACAACCAGATCTGATTCGTTTGGGGAGTCCAGTAATTCAGTACATGAGAACACTTAAGTGTTGAAGGTTTTATGGATGTGCTTTGTTGAGTGTCATTGTGACAGGTAGGTTAGGTTCCCTCTCTCCCTAAGAGTGACCAGTGAGAGCTTGATGGAATATTGAGAGGCACAGGTAGAAAACAGCAGTTGGGAGTTGGCAACCGGGGGGGGGTGCGAGGGGAAAGGGTATGTCTGACTGAGTGAAGCTGAGGTGAAGAGCAGCTTAAAGCTAAATGGAAAGAAAAGTCAGTTTGTAACAAAAGATCCCCAGGGGACATAGTTCTAAAGTTCAATGGAAAACAAATGTAACGTTGAGCTTCAGTGTTATATTCAAACCTTAAATAAAAGTTCATCCCTTGTTTGTTTAACCCTGTGGGCTGCATGTTTCAGAGAAAGAAATACACACATACACGCAAGTCAAGATCACAGTCTGTATATGTTTTAGGATTTGAATAAATGGTGAAACTGTCTGAATGGAACAACATTTGAGTCATAAGAACATAAGAGAAGCCAATGTTGGATCAGGCCAGTGGCCCATCTAGTCCAATACTCTGTCACACAGTGGCCAAAAATACCAGGTGCCATCAGGAGTTCCAGCAGTGGGGCCAGGACACTAGAAGCCCTCCCACTATTGCCCCCCCCCAAGCACCAAGAATACAGAGCATCACTTGCCCCAGCCTGAGAGTTCCTATCTATACTTTGTAGCTAATAGCCACTGATAGACTTTTGCTCCATGTGCTTATCTAATTCCCTCTTGAAGCCATCCATGCTTGTAGCTGCCACCCCCTCCTGTGGCAATGAATTCCATGTGTTAATCACTCTTTGGGTGAAGAAGTACTTCCTTTTATCCATTCTAACCTGACTGCTCAGCAGTTTCATTGAGTGCCCACAAGTTCTCGTATTGTGAGAAAGGGAGAAAAGAACTTCTTTCTCTACCTGCTCTATCCCATGCATAATCTTATAAACCTCAATCATGTCACCCCTCAGTCGTTGTTTCTCCGAGCTAAAGAGCCCCAAGTGCTTTAACTTTTCTTCATAGGGAAAGTATTCCAACCCTTTTTTCATTCTAATTGCCCTTTTCTGCTCTTTTTCCAATGCTATAATATCTTTTTTGTGATGTGGTGACCAGAACTGTACATAGTACTCCAAATGAGGTGGCACCATTGATTTATACAGGGGCATTATGATACTGGCTGATTTGTTTTCAGTTCCCTTCCTAACAATCCCCAACATAGCACTGGCCTTTTTTATTGCAGTTGCACACTCTCTCAACATTTTCATTGAGTTATCTACTATGACTTCAAGATCTCTTTCTTGGTCAGTCTCTGCCAGTTCAGACCCCATCAATGTGCATTTATATTTAGGATTTTTGGCTCCAATGTGCATCACTTTGCACTTGGCTACACTGAACCCCATTTGCCACGCTGACGCCCACTTGACCATCCTCGACAGATCCCTTTGGAGTGCCTCACAATCCTCCCTGGTTCTCACCACCCTGAACAACTTTGTGTCATCTGTACATTTAGCCACTTCACTACTTACTCCCAGCTCAAATAATTAATAAACAGGTTAAAAAGCATCGGACCGAGTACTAATCCCTGTGGTACCCCACTGCTTACCACCCTCCACTGAGAAAATTGCCCATTTATACTCACCTTCTATTTCCTATTACTTACCCAGTTTTTGATCCACAAGAGGATTTGTCCTTTTATGTCATGACTATTGAGCTTACTTAGGAGCCTTTGATGAGGAACTTTATCAAAAGCTTTCTGGAAGTCAAGGTAAACAACATCTATTGGGTCCCCCTTGTCCACATGTTTGTTCATTCCCTCAAAAAACACTAACAGGTCAGTGAGACAAGATCTTCCCTTACAGAACCCATGTTGAGTCTGCCTCAGTAGTTTTTGTTCATCAATGTGCCTACTAATTCTTTCCTTAATAACAGTTTCCACAAACTTACCCGATATCGATGTCAGACTGACTGGCCTGTAATTTCCTGGATGTCCTCTGGGACCCTTTTTAAAGATGGGAGTGACATGAGCTACCTTCCAGTCCTCAGAAATGGAGGCAGATTTTAATGAAAGATTACATATTTTTGTCAGGAGATCCACAAGTTCACATTTGAGTTCTTCCAGAGCTCTCAGATGCCATCCGGGCCTGGTGATTTACCAGTTTTTAAGTTGTCTATCAGTGGTAGGACCTCCTCTCTTGTCACCTCAATCTGGCTCAGGTCTTTCAACAGCCCTCCTGAAATCAGTGGTTCTGTTTTGAGTGATGGTGATTATTAAAGGGGGCTGTTGATGTCTCTGTGACAGGACCTGAGGGGTGAAATGGTCATGGTTCTCTGTAGACTTTAAAAGAGGCAAGAAGGGTAGTGATGTGTGATGGCCTGATCTACTTGTAACCCTAATAGGGTGAGAAGTTGTGGAGGGTGGTAGGTGCTCTGAGTGGAGAAGGGGCTCACAGTCATATGCATGTGTAATCCCTCTGGAAGGCTGTCTAATGCCTCGCTGTCTAGTCATGCCGGCCACATGACCATGGCAATGTCTTTGGACGGCACTGGTTCTTTGGCTTGGAAACGGAGATGAGCACCACTTCCCTAGAGTTGGATTCAACTGGCTTTCAAACAAGGAAAACCTTTACCAAAAGATCTCATTGCCCTGACCTAAATGGCCCAGGCTAGCCTGACCTTGTCAGCTCCCGGAAGGAAGCCTGGGTCACTGCACAGAGGGAGGCAATGGCAAACTGCCTCTGTTCATCTCTTGCCTCGAAAAATGAGGGGTCACCATGAGTCAGCTGCGACTTGACAGCGCTTCATACACACACAAAGATCACCTTAGCAGCAAGGCTTTTCTTTCTGATAGTCATTCAGAAAAGACAAGATTCCAATAGTAATTTTGAAGGCACTTCGCTCATTCATTCACTCCCCAAGGGTCTGAAGCCAAAGAGGTTCTTAATCCTTCTCATGGGAAGGGGAATAGTCTGGGCCAGAGAAAAGCTGTTTCCTTACAGGAAGGAAGGGGAATTAAGCAAAGGCAGCCACAAGCTCCTTTTCACTACAATGAAACTGGCCATGGATGAAGTTCTCTCCCTCAAGGGAGTCTTTGCAGCCCTCAGGAGTGGCTCAAGACATTTGACACACATCCCCAAGTGTCCTCTTCCTGTGCTACTTGCTGTGACCATGAACTCGTCATTAGAGGCAGCCCTTAGCATAAGCAAAAGGTTGACATGTATCAGAGAACCCATCTATTATCTTGGACAAATTATTGAAGGTCACTGTGTCAGTTGGGCAAAACAAATAGCCTAGAGAGGACTTAGTGCAACTCCAGTGTAATTGCAGGCCTAGAGTAATACTGGACAACAGAACAGCTTTATCAGACCCGATCTTGAGTTGCATACCCATTTCAGTTTCAGAATGGGGATCTGTATCCCAAGAGCACCACATGGAGACATCTGTGAATATTGGGAGGCAAGTGCTATGCCTCCCAGTGGCAAAACAACCACATTTTCTGCAAAATGTAATGATTATGACGATGTAGTGGAAGTAAAAACAGACTGGAGCTGGTGCATTAAAACCAGTTAAGTACTACCTATTTCTGCTCATCACTCCCCACCTTGATTTCCTCCCCTGTACCATGAGCTGCATCACTTGCGTTCCCTTTTTCCACCATAAATGGTCATACATGGTCAGGCTGGGGACTGCCAGTAAGTTAAATTGTAAGTCACAGATCTGCAAATCTGGACTTCCGGTTTTGGCAACCTGCATGGCAGACTCATCCCTTTGGAGCTCCAGAGGACGTGATCCATGACCCGGCAGACGGGACCGGTTGTAGATTTGAAAACAGAGTTTCTTCAAAGCAAGATGGATATGGCCTACAGGACATATTCAGAATACATCAAGAGAAATAATCTGCCTGATGAAATTTATGTGAAATTTATCCGAAAGGCACATCAGAGACCAGATACTTAAAGCGACTAATGGAATTACCTTGAAAATCAACGACAGAGAAATTAAAGTATTAAAAAACATTTCCTTTGAAATAAGAAAGGAGGAAATATAAAGTCTTATTTCTACAAAAGACATCTACACCCTACAAAAGGATTATTCCAGAAGGCATTTTCTTCAAATACAACAATAAGAAGGAAAGGACTGACTCTGTCACAAAGGCTAAAGACTTTCTGGAACAGTTGCAAAAGCCAGAAAAGCCAGTAAAGCCTCGGGAGGACGACAGTGAAGAGGACAGCGACCAGAGAAGCCAAGGGAAACTTTCATCATCATCTACTGAAGAAGAATCTGAATCAGAATTAGGGGCAGTGGCCCCCAAAACTCCTAAAGTCAACCGAGACTATAATCTCAGAAAAAAAGAGAGATAAACATTAACCTCTATCTCTAGAGCTTGAATTTAACTTACTTTCAGCAGATTCTCAGATGTTCTTTATATAGTTAACGGTTCCAGATGTATTTACTAACTCTTTTCATTTATACTGCACTTCTATAGTATTAAGGCGCAAAAAACAATTGTGAACATTATATGATCACCGCTTCTTGGGTTTTTACTGGTTATCTTTACTTTCTCCCATAGTTTATAGTTGACCCTTCCCTTGATTTCTGTGTAGTTTTTAGAAAAGCAATAACAATGTTTTTTAAAAAAATATCTGCAAATCTGTATTTTACTGTTTGTAAAACGAAACATAGAAATAGTTAATCCATATAAATAAACCTGACATATATGCTGATTTCGTATTGTGATTGCAACTTTTATCAGTGGCCAGCAGCACTACAAAACATAGAGGCCCTTCCACTTGACATTTTTTGAACTGCTCGCTTTTTATCTTGATGACCTATTTTCAGTTTTTGTACAGACAACAGCTCTGTTTCAAATTTCTGCCATCTTAGTCCCTATTACACTGCTTATTAGCTGTATCATCCCACTGGCTGCCTTGATTTGCATGGTATAATCCTCCTTGAGTTTCAGTGAGAAAAGCGGCCAATAAATAACGTAAATAAATATTAATATAGTAAATGCTGAAACATGGTAATCTCTTAAAGAAGCTCAAAAGGCATAAGCATTCCTTGTCACTTCCATTGGTGCCCATCAAGCCCCCAAAAAGAGTAACTCATCATCTATTAACACTTGTGAACAATTGTTGGACTTGGTAATTGAACCTCATCCAGTGCAGACTAACCTCACAGGTTGGTATGTCCCACCCAAGACTCCCACTGGTTCAAAAGAATATGGCATTCCAGCCTTAATTATAATGTTGCTATTGTGTGGTTGTAATTAGCAGCTGAGAAAACATTAATAAGCACAGAGTCACCTAATTGGGTTTTCTTATGTAAGAGGCTTTTTGAGAAGGAAAACTGCAATTTGCCACTAGAGCTAGAATTCAGAGAGCGCCGTGTGGGATGATGAAATCAGAGGTTTTGTTGCCAGTTCCTTTGAGGATGCCTTGCACAGAAACTGGTGGACTAAGCCAACATGGATGGACCAAAATCTGGGTAAATTCCTTAGCAAACAGACCTCATGCTCCTTCCCAGGGACTGAGGGCTGGGTGGGGAATTTGGAAGTCCTGGGTGGAAGGTCTTTTTCCCCTTGCTTTGCAATGCTGGTAAGTTAGGTTGCATTTCTTTTTTTTTTAATTTTTTAATTATTATTATTTTTAATAAACATTAAAATTACGTTCTAACATAAAATAATGCAATCAATCAAAGCTACACTCCATAAAACTAAACTGACGAATTATAAAACATTACATGTATAAAATCTAAATCTCTTAAACCATACTGCTACTTCAACCATTTACTTCACAGCAATTTTAGTATCATAATCAAGGCAGTTTCATCAACTCAAAGTATTTATGATTCTCAAATGAAGACTTGCTAATAGGATTATTATCCAATTTTTCCAACACTGTGTTCCATTTACTATGAAAAATCTGGTATGCCTTATATGTATTTTTGACATTAATAGTTGTAGAAATCTTATCCATAACATAATAATCCCAAACCTTGGAATACCATAGGTTTATAGAAGGGGGAAGAGGGTTTTTCCAAAACTGTGCTATCGATGTCCTAGCAGCAGTTAATAAAATAGTTAACAAATCCTCTTTAGCCTTAGTAGCATTGTCCTTAGGCCACCAGTTTAATAGAGTACATTCTAGATTAAAGGGAAGCAGCTGGCCAGTCAAGTCTTTTATATGTGCAATAATTTTCTTCCAAAAGGACTGGATTACCTTGCAGTCCCACCAATTATGTTTGAAAGTACCTAGAGGTTGCATTTCTCAGAGGAGAGTTATTTTGATGCTGTAAGTGGTGTGTTATAGCCATGGATCCTGTTTTGCAATGCTGCAATGAGTCTGTGGTAATTTAAAGGCACAGGTAGATTTGCTGTGGTGACGCAGGTCATCACTTGCCTCTTTGATCATGAGTGATTCAGGGTGGACCCCACCAACAAGCAGAAGCATCTTAAGCTAATAAAACAATGACTCATGTACTCGTTATCTTTTGTGAGTTGCTTGTCTCTGGCTTTAACGGTGATACAGATCATGAGGCACAAAATGGTGGCTCAAGAAATTTCCTTTCTGTTTACTAAATAAAATTTTATTTTCAGTGTGTTTACTATTATAGCTTTAATTTCAGTAATTTATAAAATCCTACCATTTACCTGTATAACTCTTCTGAGGCTCTTTTCTCTGTCATTCCTCTGTTATGAGCCAACTAACACTGCAAGAGGAAAACAACAAGCAGTACCACTGTCCTGAAAAAGAGAGATAGATGTAACGTGTCAGTGCGTGGGCCCTGGTAGCTTACAGTGCTGTGAATATGGCACACTGCATGCTTCTAGAGACATTACCTTAGTAGTCTGTTTAAGAAGGTTTTGTGCCTCGGATATGTAGTGACTCCGAGCTGGGGTATTAAGAACCTCATTGGAAGGTAAAGTATTTTAAGGAACTACTGCATTTCAGGTCCCCCCACCCCATTTCCAGTTTTTCCTTCTGATCATTCCATTTTCACCCCAAAGGTTCTTTTCCCGTCATTTGATCTTAGGTTTTTACCATCATAATGGAAAATATAAGCAAGTCCTTTTCAGTTCAGTGTGGGTAGAGAGCATTGTGAAAATCTCTCTTGTGTTGGACTGGAACAGGCTCATCTTGATTTTG
This sequence comes from Gekko gecko, assembly GCA_029375565.1. Classification (NCBI taxonomy): domain Eukaryota; kingdom Metazoa; phylum Chordata; class Lepidosauria; order Squamata; family Gekkonidae; genus Gekko; species Gekko gecko. Next base: position 48,050,012 of record JAPDNY010000012.1, on the reverse strand, counting down.
GATCAAGAGATTGGAAAAAATGTGGCTGTGTGAAAGGCAAACACCCATGAGAAAAAGTCAAAGGAAGGACCCTGTTTGAAGTGTCGGTACATATTCATGGTATGGTGTGTGGTTCATTCAAGGTAACCACTCTGATTTCGTGGTTCTTCGAGGCAAAAATAATGGCGACTGAGGGTGGAATTGCATATTATGTGCAAACTGTTCTTTCCCCCAACAGTTCTTGTAAGAGAAAACAGCTGCTGGGGCTGCAACTTAAAAGCCAGGCAGAGGGGGAATGGAGAGATTTAAATGCCACACGCATTTAAAAAAACACCCTGTGTAAAGTACTGGGTTCGCTGCATGGAGACTCGGACTACGACATGCATTCAGACGCATTTATTGTACTTAACATAACACACACAACACAAACGGCCCTACACAGGCCAACTATATACACCCCCACCTAGTACCCCCATAGTCCTATTGGCAGGTTTGAACTTCCCGCCAATGCCTCATTGGTGGATTCTCGGTAGACTAGGATCCTAGGTCCTATTGTTTTTTGTACCTAGCTCTTGGACTTAGGTGGCGGACCCTAGTGGTGGTCCGTGTACACAACACCCCTCCCCCCATAGTTCCAACCCAGCCTACGTCACATAGTCCTGCAAGTAGGCAGGTGGTCTATGTTCTCTCTGGGAGCGCCGGGGTGCAGGGATGGGCTTGCTTGCAATGGGCTCTTGGTGATTTCCCGGGACGGTTGGTTGAGGTGGCAGCGGCAGCTGTTCCTGAGGCTCTGGCATCTCTGGGGTCGCTTCCACTGTTGGTGCCTCTCTGGGGGCTGGAGGGTGTGGCTAGATGCTTGCCTCTGGTGTGTAGAGCTCCGGTATCCTTGGCTGCGGGGGAGCCTCTCCTTCCATCGGGAGCTGTCACCTCCACAGTTGGTCCACATGTTTTTTAAGTAGTTGACTGTCCTCTGTTGAGACTTCATACAATACGGGACTGGTGACTCTAACGACCCAGCCTGCCAGCCACGGGGCCCCTTACCAAAGTTTTTGATGAAGGTGGGGTCTTTTGGAAAGAAACCCCTGGGAGCCTCCCTTTGCTCCATTAGCTTCCTTGAGTCTGGTGCCCGGTCTGGATGCAGCTGGTCCAATAGGATAGTGGGGCGTTAGCCCATCAGGAAATCTGCGGGGCAGCGGCCGGTGACAGGGTTGGGTGTTGTTTGCTGAGTTAGGAGGAAGTGGGCCAGCTGAAACTCCCAGTCCCTGTCCATGATTCGGCTGAGCGCTTCATGCACTCTGCTTGTCCATTGGTTGTGGGATGGAAGGGGGCTGATCTTACGTGCCAGATCAGGTTCCTCTGGAGATAATCCTGGAACTCTGCAGATGTGAACACCATCCCGTTGTCAGAGATGATTGTGTCCAGCAGGCCATGGGTTGTGAAGATCTGGCTCAGGGCGCAGATGACTGCCTTCATGGAGGTGGTGGAGACTGGACTTACTTCCAGCCATTTAGAATAAGAGTCCACAGTGACTAGGAAGATAAGTCCTTGGAATGGGCTGGCAAAATCAATGTGAAGCCGGGACCACGGCTTCCATGTGGACTCCCATGGTTGCGGGGGCACGCTCGGTGGATTTGTTCCAATGGCCTGGCAGGTCTGGCACCGCTGCACCCAGGACTCAATTTCTGCATCTATCCCTGGCCACCAGACATAGCTCTAGGCCATCGCCTTCATCTGGACTATTCCTGAGTGGGCCTCGTGGAGTGTGGTGAGGACACTTTGCCTCAGGGCATTGGTGACTACCACCCTCTCCCCACATAAGAGACAACCCTTGAGAGCCAAAAGTTTGTCCCTGCAAGTGGCAAAAGCCATGAATTCTGGGCCCGTGGCAGCAGCGGGCCACCCCCTCACCACCCAGCCCAAGACCCGGGAGATGACCGGGTCACGAGCCGAGTGGCTGGCGATGTCTGCAGCATGCAGGGGCTGTTCCAGGAGGCCTTGGAGCAGGAGGACCCTGGGGGCCGGGGCTGGGTTGACGTCTACGGAGGGGAGCCAGAGCTGGCTGAGGGCATCAGCATGCCCCGTCGCCTTACCCAGGTGATGTTCCAGGTGGTAGTTGTAGCCCACCAGGAAGAGAGACCAGCGGAGAACTCGGGGCGGGAGCACCTGGGGGGTCTCCTTGTCTGCCACAAACAGGCCGAGGAGCAGCTTGTGGTCAGTAACAATAGTGAAGGGGCGCCTGTACACAAAGTTATGAAACTTTTTTACCCCTGCCACTATCGCCAAACCCTCCCGGTCTATCTGCGCATAATTCCTCTCAGTGGCCGACAAGGTCCAGGAGTAATAGGCCACTGGGATCTCTCAGCCATCAGGGAGAACGTGCCCCAAGACCACACCCACGCCATAAGGGGAAGCATCACAAGCAAGGACCACAGGCAGGGACTCGCCAAAATGGGCCAGCACTTTGAGATTAAGAGGGCTTTTACACCTCGGAACGTGGCCGCTTCCTGGGGCCCCCATGCCCATGGTGCCAACTTGTCCAAAAGCCGATGCAGGGGTTCGGCTACCGCCACCTTGTGGGGGAGAAAGGCGTGGTAGAAGTTCAGTAGTCCCAAAAATGCCTGAAGCTCCGCCTTGCACGATGGCGGAAGGGCTTCCACAATGGCCTTCACCTTGTCCCTCGCCGGATGAAGGCCCAATGTGTCAACCCTGAACCCCAAGAATTCCACCTCCAGAACTCCAAGCAGGCATTTCTCCCTCTTGACTCTCAGTCCCACTTTGTCGAAACGGCTGAGGACTGCACGGAGACGGGAGGCAAAATCATCCGGCGTTGCTGCACTGATGAGAATATCATCAAAAAATGGCATCACTCCAGAAATCCCTTTCAACAGAGTCCATTAACTGTTGAAAATCCCTGGGGCCACACTCACCCCGAACTGTAGGCGTTTCACCCTAAATGCACTCCTATGTGTAACAATAGTCTGGGCAGTTGCAGTGGTGTCATCAATGGGCAGTTGTTGGTACGCTTGTGAGAGATCCAACTTTCCAAAGATTTTGGCCCCCACCAAGGTGGCCAACACGTGACTCACAACGGGACTGGGTAGGAATGGTCGTGGAGGGCCCTATTCAGTGTGGATTTATAGTCCGCGCAGATGCGGACGTCACCATTGGGCTTTACGGGGGTTACAGTGGGGGTCTCCCATGGCACATGCGACACTGGTTCTAGGACACCTTGCACCACCAACGGTCTAGTTCCGCATCTATTTTGGGCTGTAAGGCTATTGCGGCGCGGTGGACCGTCATGCAGATCGGGGCCACCTGGGGGTCTAGCTGCAAGGAGACTGGGGCCCTTTATAACAACCCAGAGCCCCATCGAAAACCCTGGGGAATTCCACGCGCACATCAGCATAATCCCGAGATACGCAGTGTCTCACCCCCCCCAATGGTGATGCCTAACGTCACGAACCATGCCCGCCCCAACAGACTAACCAAGTTGCCCTCCACCACAATCAAGTCCAGTAACCCCCGGTATCTCACCTTAAAGGTTCCCATGCCCCAGATCTGAACCTGGTTCCTTTGAAAGTCCATGAGGCTCATGGGCAATGGGTGCAGATGGGGTACCCCATTAGGACAAAGTCTGTTCAGCATTTCCACTGAAATGATGAATGCCGCAGATCCAGAGTCCACCTCCATAGTGCAGGGGGACCCCTCTATTTGGACCTGGACCTGGATCTTGGGGGTTGCGGGCCGATTGGGGAGGTGGCATACCTGTAGCAATGGCTGGCTGGTCAAAAGTTAGAGGTTGTCTATTTCTGTGGTGGCCTTGTAGTGCATGGAGGTCTGCCTGCGTTGTTGGGTCTGGGGGTTCTGGTTCTGGTTGCCCTTGGATTGGCAGACACGGGCAAGGTGTCCCTGTTTCCCGCACATGTGGCACGGGGCATCACGGAACAGGCACAGCTTGTGCCTGTGGCACATGTGGCTCGGCTCGTGGGTTTACTGGGGTGGCCAGGGGTGCCGGTGGCTCCTGGCGGCTTCCTGCGGCTCATTGGGCAGACAAGGCAAACATCGTTCTTGTCTGAATTTTCCAGGCCTGGATCGGGGAGCACAAGGTGTGCCACGAACTGTGGCTTATCTCGGTGTGAGACCTCGTATGTGATGGCAAGTTGCAGGGCCTCGTCAACTTTCAGGTCAGTGGTGCTGATCATCTTGCAGCGGAGCTTCACATCATTGACCCCCCCATACGAACTGGGTCAAGATGTTATCTTCCACCTTGGAGAAGGTGCACTCCATGGCGTGTTGGCACAGCGCAGCCATATATACCGTGGCGTCTCTCCGGGCTTCTGAAGGTGCCCCTGGAACTCCATTTGCCTGGCTAGCGTCGTTGGCTTGGGCGTTAGGTACCGAGTCAAGGCATCAATTATTTCCTCATAGGAGCACTCGAGGATAACCTTAGGGGCCAGGAGGCTCTTGGCTAGCCAGATTGTGGCCATGCCACAGGAGCTTAGGAGGAGGTTCCTTCTCTTGGCCGCGTCGGTCACTTCATGGTAGGTGAGGTAATAGGTTAGCCGATCCATCCATGAATCCCATAACTCAGGATGTATGGGGTCGAAGATTTCGAGGTTTCCCTGAGCGGCAGCCATGGTCTTAGCACGGTGTGAGGAGCGGAGACGGGGAGAGCCGGGGTGATGCGGTGCTGCTCGGAAGTGGTGCAGGGCGCAGTGGCTTCCACAGGGTCGGTGCTCGTTGCTGTGCTGGTTGGAGAGTCAGGCCTGCTCGTGGGATCCCACCTTCGTCGCCACTGTAAAGTACTGGGTTCGCCACATGGAGACTCGGACTACGACATGCATTCAGATGCGTTTATTGTACTTCACATAACACACACAACACAAACAGCCCTGCAAGGGCCAACTATATACACCCCCACCTGGTACCCTCATAGTCCTAGTGAACTTCCTGCCCATGCCTCATTGGTGGATTCCCGGTGGACTAGGATCCTAGGTCCTATTGTCTTTTTGTACCTAGCTCTTGGACTTAGGTGGCGGACCCTAGTGGCAGTCCGCATACACAACACCCTGCTTTTTTCTGCTGAGGAAAATATTTGGGCATCTTTTTCTCTGAGCACAAGTTTTCAAAACTAGCAAGGAGTGTTCCCAATAGCATTTTACAGTTATCAGCCTTGCTGAACTAATTGAAGGATCAAGAGAGCAGCCAACATAAAGCACATGACAGTAATCCAATCTGGGTTTGATCAGAGCATGAACGACTATGACCACATATTGCTTTTCCTGGAATCCATGCAAATACCAAACCAATTAGACTTGATTGCCAGCGCAATCCTAAGAAGAGCTGCACCTGTCTAAGCTCATTGACCTCAATAGATGTAGGAGGGTGTAGCTCTCTTTACGATGGCACTGTAAATATGTAATTTTCTACAGTAAAATTTAAGTGCCATCCATATTCTGCTGACAGCTCTTTAAAAATACCTGGGTGACCTCTCCCAATGGTTTTATGTAAATGTTAAATAGCATGGAAGGCAAGAAGGAACCCCGCTAGATCCCATAGCATAAGTGCCAGAGGAGATGACATCCAGCACCCTTTTCTGGTACAGCTTTACCAAATACAAATGGCACTACAGAGGGGCATTTTCCCAGTGACCCTTATGGCAGATGGTCCTGAAAGCTTTGGAGATGAGTAACAGGATGATCAACAGCATTGCATTTTCCCTGCCTCTTTACTGAAGGTCGTTAGTTATGGTGTTCCAGGAAGTTTCTGGTCTGAAAACCAGATTGGAAAGTGGATTGACATGGCTCTGGATTATTTATTTGATCCAATGAAGGCTGGTGCTATATGGCCACACACACACCCTTTGAGCACCTTGCCTAACAAGTGGATATTTGCAGCTAGCCAATAGTTGAAATCATTTGAATCCAAGGACAGCTTCTTTGTGTGTGGGGTGTGTGAAGGTTTGCTTCACAAGGTAGTTGTGATAACTTCTCTCAAAGTATGAATGGACTTTCAGACATAGCTTGATGGGCAAAGATCAACCTAAGGGGTGGAAGTCTGAATCTTTCCAAGCAGCTTATTAACTTTCTCAGGTTGTAACAACTGAAACTCATCCAAGTAATTGTGACCAAACTACCCTCTGATAATTTTCAATGATTGTCCCACAGAAACAGTACAGTCTGAATTAGAGCGAGTACGGGCATATTATATGCAAAATTCTTTCAGGCAAATCACAGTGGGCTTGAAATTTATCTGTATTTTCATCTTGAGGGTTTGTATGGAGAAGGCCCTTTACAACTTCTAAAATTTCTGATGGATGACTTTGCAAGTTTGCATATGTGCAGTAATGACAGAAAAATTATCACTGAGGATAAGAATGTGTTCCGTTTGTGCACACTCTAAGTATTTGTTCACTGCCATCTCAATAGATCTGTCCCCATTTCTTTAGTAAAACAAGAAGTCAAACAGGACTTTCATTATGAGACAGTATTGAGGAGACATAGTGTTTACCACCATGGTTACCTACAGATTCTACAGTTCAGTTAGGGTTCTTGCAAGAGCACCAGCTCTGTCAACAACAGACCACTTTGACAACCATCCAGACCCATCAGCATCCAGGACAAATCTTAATCAGTCCCCCAGTTTAGTGTAGTGGTTAAGTGTGCGGACTCTAATCTGGGAGAACCAGGTTTGATTCCCCACTCCTCCACTTGCACCTGCTGATGTGACCTTGGGTTAGTCACAAGCTCTGGCACTGCTGTTCCTGAAAGAGCAGTTTGTGTTAGAGTTCTCTCAGCCCCACCTACCTCACAGGGTGTCTGTTGTGGGGAGGGGAAGGGAAGGGAGTTTGTAAGCCGCTCTGAGACTCCAAGTGAAGGGTGGGGTATAAATCCAATCTCCTCCTCCTCCTCCTCCTCCTCCTCCTCCTCCTCCTCCTCCTCCTCCTCTTCTTCTTCTTCTTCTTCTTCTTCTTCTTCTTCTTCTTCTTCTTCTTCTTCTTCTTCTTCTTCTTCTTCTTCTTCTTCTTCTTCTTCTTCTTCTTCTTCTTCTTCTTCTTCTTCTTCTTCTTCTTCTTCTTCTTCTTCTTCTTCTTCTTCCTTCCCAAAGTTCTGAATTCCGATAAGCCTAAGCCTTACCAGGTAATGGTGTCCATAGCCCATCATCAAAGGGAAAAGAGCTGTGGCTCTGTGGTAAAGCATTTGCTTGGCAGGCAGAAGGTCCCAGGTTCAATCCCCAGCATCTCTAGTTAAAGATCTGGTAGTAGGTGATGTGAAAGATCTACACATGAAATCCTGGAGAGCTGCTGCCAGTATGAGTAGACAATACTAATCTCTATGGACCAAAAGGTGTGATACAGTATAAGGCAGTTTCATGTGTTCATGTGATCTGCCCACCACAGAAATCCCAAATTAAGCATAAGACCTCCGGACACCAAGATGGTTCGGGAGGCCTCATTGTTGTCCTGAGCGGTTCCAGAGAAGGAGACCTCAGCATAGGTATTGAAATCCCCAAGAGCTAAACCCTGCAATCAAGCAACTCAGGCAATGGGGAAGTTGGCACACAAACAGGATTCCTAATCTGTCCTGCAAACATTGAAACTAGCATCCTGAATGACATGAAAGATGATGACAATTCCCTGTCCCTGACCACCAAGTCTGGGCTGATGCTGCACAGAGAAATCAGGACAGAGCAAGGATAATCAGGACTATTTCCTCATTCAGGATCAGATCATAGAAATATTCTACACTGGGCAGAACAGGCATTCAACAGCAGCACATGTAGCGTTAGTGGTCTGTGGCCAAATCTGCATCTAGCATTTGCTCCACTGTCTTACCAAACCCACACTGGAACAGAAATTCCCATCTACATTGTATGCCACTTTCACTTTGATTGTCGAATTTCATGGCAGTGTCCAGACTGCATGCCACTTTCACTTCCTTTGAGCTCTGGTTTTATGGTGGCTGTCCACACAGATTTATGGCCGTTTTATGGCCATTCAGGGGTGACTCTGCAGTCAGTATGGCGTTGGCCTGGGGTAGTTTTGAGCTGCATCTTTTTCTGTTCCAGTGTGGGTTTGGTACAACAACGGAGCAAATGCAGATTGGACCTAAGGCTCCCTGACAGATTTGCCAGGGTATGAAGCCAGACTGCCCTTCCATTTCTTCGGTTTTGTAATGAGAGAAGGCACAGCAAAACAAAGCAGCAGCTAGACTCTGAACTCTCCTTTCTCTTGAAAAACAGTAATTAGCAATTAAGAAGAGAAAGGGATAAGGAAGTGGGGAAGCTGAAGGAATGGTCTACAGAGCAGAGAGTGAATCAAGCCTCTTTTTATCACCACCTGAGGCTTCAAGTTCTTGTTACTTAGACTACTTCCTCCCAGTAATTGGCCTCCTCCAGCCCCTCCCATTTATAAAGTTCACTTGTTAGCCTTTACTAACAGATTGAAATTCCTAACCTAACAGACAAGGAGGAGAGAAGAGTGTTTTGATATATTTTTAAAGCAGGAAAATAACCCTCTGTGGATTCCTAGGTGGTTCCTAGCTAATACCTCCTAAGGTATGTAATAGTGCATCTTCATTTTCTCTGCTTCATGTTTCTGGGATGGGGGGATTGTATCCTTCTTTTGAGACTAACAAGATTTTTTTCTGTTTAAAAGTAATGGAAAAATCTTCTGTGGCTTCTTTGGTGCTATGCAAATCATTATGTTGATGTTACAGTCATTCTAGCCCTGCATAATTCCTTCCCCAAGAAAGATTTCTTGCTATATGAAGCTGTCACAAGGTGGCTTTCACATGGAGGTTTTGTTCTGTGGTGACATCCTTACTGCTTTAGTGTTCTTGGGAGTTCCCACACAGCATCATCCTTTTTTTCCCATCCAGCCTCTGTTGCTTTCCCTGCACTTTCCTAAACGTGTGTAGCTACAGCAAGGAGGTGGGGAAAGAGTACCATCTGGCTGTGTTAGTATGGTGTACGGAAGCAATATTGCACGTCTCTCTGCCCTGCAAAGGTCCTGCCCTTAGTGGGTATAATTTTGCCCTGATTTTCAAACCATTTCCCCCCCCTGCAGTGGTACTGGTGGGTGTAGTGAATTCCCTCCCCCTTAAACTGTGGCTATGTATGCATTATAACAGGATTATGAAATGTGGCTAAATGCAACAAAATACCAATTTGAACTGTTTTAATAAATATTAATAAATGCTTCTCTAGTTTTGTCACTGTTGTGTATGCACAGGAGGTAAAAAAGGCACCCTGAACCATTATTTTGGAATCAAGATCACTGAGGATCATCAATTGCATTGAATTGCCTTCCTTTAAAAAAAACAACAACACTGGTGTCTATTTAATATTTCCTTTCTTTCCAATCAGACCTTATTCCCTGATGTTCCCTATTTTTATTTTCCCATTTTGTGGGCCACGCAGACAGGCACCCATGGGATTCCTGGAAAGTGGGAGGAGATTCTGGATCTACTTGCCCTTTGGGGTGAGCAGAAAGTACAGGAGGCTCCCTGAAGCCAAGTGGGGCGATATGGCTGGTTACAACTTTTTCTCTGAAGTTGCCAGTGCCACTGTTTCAAGCACATTTCCAAGGACATAACTGTTTAACAGTGAGTATGCAGAATCAGAGAAAAAGCCACATGTCTGGAATACAAGCAGGTCGTCACCCACAATAGCCAGTCAGGTACCACCTGCCCTTATCTTGAGGAGCACCATAAGGTTCTTCAAGCAGCAAGGAGTTTGAACTTCCTCTGCCTGCCTGCTTTGCCTGAAAAGCCATCCTTCGCACTGTAAGAAGGAGCAGTGGAATTCTTCAGTCGTGATCGAGCTACCAGAAACCCAGAGGATGTATGTTGCTTCACCCCTCAACCGACAGGTATTTTTCATTTTCTCACTAGGGTTCAGTGTCCACTTGCCCCTTCACTTCTTTTCAGTGAGTAACTATTTACCATTTCTCTTTTCAGAGCTGACAGTGGTTGCCGCAACCAGCTGAATCACCACCTCTGCAGATGAAGTGGCTGATGTGATGCAAAGAGAAGGGGCACAGGTATAGCATGTAGGGCTCTCCCCCCCCCCCAATTATCTGTGGTCCTTTGGACTACCAGAATCTTAGTCACAAAAGAAGCCACGCTGGTGGTCCATTGTGACTTTGTTAGCCTTACATGCATTAGCCTTACACACACACACTTCTGCAATCAATAGGGGGGCAGAGCAGGGCTATTTTGGGGCAGGAACGCACAGGAACGGAGTTCTGGCTGGCTCCTGAGTTGGCCATGCCCAATGGGAACTCATTAGCGTAATAAGCCACACCCAGCAACAGAAACTCATTAGGACTGGCTACATTAGGGGTGTGTGGCCTAACGTGCAAAGGAGTTCCTGCTACAGAAAAAGCCCTGAGGCTTTGACAAGAAACAAGGTAAACAGAATAAGAAGCAAAAGGTGGGTGTGGCTGGATAGCCACACTTCTGGTAACATGGGGCTGTGGCCTAAAATGCTAATGAGCTGTGCTGTCAGGGTGTGTCCTGATATGCTAATGAGCTCCCACTGTTGGGTATGGCCTATTATGCTAATGAGTTCCTGCTGGGCTTTTTCTACAAAAAAAGCCCTGGGGCAGAGTATTGAATAAAAAGGTAAAGGTTTCCCTTGCTCAAAAGCCAGTCAAACCTGACTCTAGGGCGCGGTGCTCATCTCCATTTCCAAACCGAAGAGCCAGGGCTGTCCGAAGTATTGTATAGCACATTACTAATATGATTTGTAGATACAGCAGTATAACAAAATTATCATACACCTTTCACCTTTCCCTATGTCCTTCAGTCTTTATTCCCCCCATCCAACTTTACAACTCCTCCCTCCCAGTGATTGAGGGGGTAGTTTGTGTATTCTTAAAATTGCTTTGAAAGTCATGCAAGGGAATTAGGGTTTGTACTGACTTAAGAATGGGAACTTCTCCCCCTTCCTCACCAAGGGACATGAGAATTAAATCAGTACAAGAGTAGGCAAGGTAAAGGTTCCCTTGCTTGAAAGCCAGTCAAATCCGACTCTAGGGTTGCGGTGCTCATCTCCGTTTCAAAGCCGAAGAGCCAGCACTGTCCGAAGACATTTCCGTGGTCATGTGGCCGGCATGACTAAACACCAAGGTGCACAGAACGTACAAGAGTAATCTGCACGCAAAATAATGTGAGCAGTGCATGCCAAGGCCTGTCTGCAGACAGGTAAGTAGCTTGTGGTCTGTGCTCAGTTTACCGCTTCCTGTATTTGGGAGATTAATTCATACACAAAGAAATGTGGTATGTCATGGATGTGTCAGAACCATTTGCCCCAAGATGCTAATTTTCTACATCATGTTTTTAGGTTGGGGTCCCATGAGAGCCTGGCGACAGATATCATGGCTTGAAGGATGACCCCCACATCTTTCAATTATTTTCTTCATTTTTTAACATGAATCCTGATGAAGAGTTCTGCAGAACTGGATGGGTAACACAACGTTTCATGTTATCGTAACTGGTTTTAATAAAAACGACTGTGTACATTTTGTTACTAGTGATGCGTAGGCCTGTGGAGGGAACATACTGTTAGTGATAAGAAGTCATGTACTCTATCTTTCTGGTACAATTTTTTTACTGGCAAAAAATGTCCAGCGACCTAATCTTTCTATTGAAAACAGTGAGATTCTTTTTAAAGTAGTGAATTTGCACGCTGCACAACCTGCAGACTAATGTGTGGTTTTCTAAGGAATCATATATATTTTTTGTATTATGGCAAATATTGCTATGCAGAGGCAGATTTATCTCTTGCCTTGAAACCCCTATGGGGTCACCATAAGCCAGCTGCGGCGGCATTTCCCACCACCAATATAATTTACAAATCATATGTAGTAACATTTTGAGTAATGCACGACCAACTAGGTCAAAGTTTGTAGTTTTAGAAAGTTGAATGGGCTTTTTCAAGGCATCATCACTAACCATCTTTTCTCTTTCCAGCTCGTGCATTCTGGAGAAGAGGAGTGATGCAACAGGATCCCTGTATGTCTAATAACTGATGATAGAGGTATAGATCTGGAGGTATAGATCTGGACCTTCTTATCATTTCCCACCCTGCTCGTCCTTGGATTAGATCCGATTTTATATTAATCGTGTTTGCCCATCTAACAACAGCTGGAAATCGTCCTTCACCAAATGGAATGGTTACTCTTTTGATTGGAACTTGTTATAAATTGGAAACCGCCCCATACTCACACGCTTCTCTGTTGTTTGTAGCTTTTAGTGCAAATGCATTTGTCTGAGGAATGAACACTCCAATGCATCTGATGAAGTAAATGCTGACTCATAAGAGTTATGCTGGAATAAATTTTGTTAGTCTTTTAAGATGCCACTGGACTCCTGTTTTCATTTAGCTTGCTACAGATTGATACAGCTGCAGGGCTAACCCAAAAATTGTGGGCACCCTAGGCTAGAACACCCAAGCAGGTCTACCCCTCTCCAACACTTGCCCTCTTCCTCCTCACACTATGGCAAGAAGCTACCTGCCCTCCTGACCTCCAATCCATCAGGCAAGGTGCAGCAGAGGTAAGAAGGAAGAGGGCCAGGCCCACCCCACCCACAGAGGGAGGGAGGAGGAGGCAGGCTCCCTGTTGGGAGAAACCTCCCAGGTGCTGCAGAGAAGTGGAAGAGGGCAGCCAGAGGGCGACAGGGCTCCACCACTGGTGCCCTAGCCAATAGCTAGGGATGGGCGTGAACCGGCTTATGAACTAAAGTTTCTGATGAATTTTGGCTGGTTTGTGGTTCACAAACTGAAGTTTGTTGAAGTTCAACCAGTACAAACTTTCCACGAACTTCCAAGCAGTTTGTGGGGGGTCCTGTGGGTTGGTGAATGGATATATTTCCATACAGACTGTCTCCCCTCAAACAAAATGTTTACTGAACTTCAAAGCAATGGGGGGGGGGCAGAATTCTCCAGCCTTGGAAACACTCTTGTCAGTTCCAAACTAGTTATGTCAGTTTCAAAAGGAGTCCCCCCCTTTGGCCCCTTCTTTTTTGTTCCCTTCCCACTTTCTTGCAAAATCCCACCCACCCCTGGCTTGGATTTGTGACTCTGTGCTTTGAGATCAGTCCTTTTAAGCTTGCAATGTCAGTGGCACTGGGTTCTGCTGGATATTTTGCACATTGTAACTGATTGTGCTGGGCTTGCAAAATCCCTCCCTTGCTTGGATTTGTTGTGACTCTGGTTTGAGATCAGTCCTTTTAAGCTTGCAGTGTCACAGTGGCACTGGGTTCTGCTGGGCATTCTGTACACTGAACTGGTTCTGCTGAGCTTGGACACCCCCTTGCTTGGGGAGTGATTCTGTGCTTCACATCAGTTCTGTTGAACTGGCATTGCCACAGTGGCACTGGGTTCTGATGGGCACTAGTACATTGCACTGTTTCTAGCACACCGGGGGACATTCTACTGTATCACAAACTGAACTAGTTTGTTTGGCTCTTAAAACATTGTGATGATTTGTGAACCAGGCATGCCATGAACCATCACGAACCACATTTTCCTAGTTTGTACCCATCCCTACCAATTCTTGTCTAGGGTTGTCTAGTGGATAGGCTGCCACCCCTCAGCTAGCATAATTGTCACAAAATATGTAGAACATCCTGTAGACGAGTTTACCACAAGGGGGTCAGGACAGCAGGGCAAGGTAGGAAGTGGGGTAGGAGTCCAGGTGAACAAACCCTTGCAAACGAACTCATTGCTCTAAACAAATATGCTTTGCTGGTTTTATGGAGAAATGCTATAGATTCCGTCTTTCTGTCCTCAGAGAAGAAAGGCCTGAAACTATTTCCATATTAACAATGCATAAGAACTGGGCAAAGGGCAGGTTTTCCTAATTCCTTGGCAGAATCTGCTGCAGGGCAGGGAAATCCACTGTTTCATACCAGTTCCCTTAAATCCAAATAATGATATGGGCTTCTGCAGTGAAAGTCCTCTATATTTTTGGATGTCAGTAAATCCACTGGGAACCTCTCCTGTGCAAGAGACCTATGGCAAGGAATGGGAGTCACACAGCCGAGTAGTAGTTTGTGTCATTAAGTTGTATGAGGGTATACAGATTAAAGGCTGAATCGTGCTCATGCACATTAGAGGGCATTTGTGCATGCAAGCAATGTGCACGTGGGAGCACAACAGAGTGGCACTTCCTACTGTCTTGATTTTTTTCTTGACGGTTACGATCTGGCTGATTGTGGAACCAGATTTGCTGATAGGGAATACTTAAATATTTTCCTTTTGACTGTTCTTGGATGGCTCTGGTCTTGGTTCAGAGATCATCACAAAACCTCACTGTGGGGACTGGCCTTACCTGAGGCAAGCTGCGCTCCACTGGGGATTTATAACATGAGAAATCTGTAGGAATAAATAATTTTTTTGTTTCAAAGAGTCCTCTGGGAAGGAAATGCAACTCGGGCAATTGTTCTAAGTGTTGTACTGCCTAATACTAGTTTGCTCGCTATGTACCTAAATATTTTCCTTTCCTAGAATCTCTTAGGATGCATAATTTCAACCTACTTGCTTATTAGAATTCTACTAGAGTGGCTAGCATGCCACATGCAAAGACAATGTTGCATAAGAAGGAAAAGGTGCAATTTCAGTCCTTCTACTGCATGACAAGTGGCTGTTGGGTCAAAAAAAAATTCTGTGCCAGGGCAAAAGGTTTGCATCTGGTCTCTTGAGGAAACGCTGCTTGGTAGTAAAATTTGTGTGGCCTGCCCAGGGTGAAGGATGTAATGAGGCCACCTATTGTCTTGGCAGCCCCCTTGGGTTCATGCACAAGACCTTTGTGGCAGATTGTTCCCCACGGGCCAGATCACTGTGTCCCTCTTTGCTGCCAAGTCCACCTTCAGAAGCAGGTGTAATGGGCAGGGTCACATTTGGCTGTGTGGATACCTGGGGAACCAGTCTGGTTGCTTCTTCAGGTCTGAGGCTCCCAGCCAATGAATAGTGTGAGAATGTGCCGCATCTTCTGTGGTTTGCTGCTTTTTAAAGGTGCTTGCAGATGGAACTCTCGCCAGCAGACGTGGCACACGAGAGCAAGTTGTCTGCCATTTGCTGCTGGGCTTGATAAAGAGAAAAGAGTGGCTCAACAGGAATGGTAAGAGGCAGCCTGAGACTCCATAGGGGCTGTTTTGGTTCTACGCTATCTAGAACTGTGGCCTGAAGATCTCCTAGCCTGTGTTATCTTTGGGAACAATCCAGCTTAGTGAAATGTGTGCAAGACTGTCCTGTGGGTAAATGATCTATGAGACTTAAGGGTTATTGTTGACCTTATGAAATGTTGCCTGTCCGTTGGTAAGTGCATTCTTCCAAGAGGATGTCAATTCAAAACAATTAGAAAGACCTAGTTTAGCTTGGTGGATCAAGAAGTTAGAGATTATCAAGTACCTTGGAGCAAGAGAATTAGTTCATAGTAAAGTGGATTCACTTCTGACACCAAAGACAGTGCTGGGCTTGAGAAAGGGGGAAAGGACTTTGTTGTGTGGATTCTAACAGTGTGTGTGTGGCTAGGGAGCTGTTAGGTATGAGATGTGGGTGTTGTCTCTTTATAGCCTTCTTTCCTTGAAGTAGCTGTAGAAAATGTCTGTCTTCAAGAAGCTGAAAGCTGCCTGCTGACTGAGAGAACTACTACTGGGTGCCCCCTATTCTTCTGTGACACATCTACAAAGAGCTATGTGCTTGAGAGTAAACTGGATCGAATATTGTGAGATTTACTTTTGAGTAAAAATGCACAGCTCTTTAAAAGTTGGCTATCTGACGAAATGCTTGTACTAGTACACTTGGGTGTGAATGTATGCACATCAATACCACACACACTCTGCATTTCTTCCTCCTCCCTCCCCCACCCAAATAAAGACCCATCCAGATATGAAGAAGAAGAAGAAGAGATTGGATTTATACCCTGCCCTTCACTGCCCGAAGGAGTCTCAGTGCAGTTTACAATCACCTTTCCCTTCCCCTCCCCACAACAGACACCCTGTGAGGTAGGTGGGGCTGAGAGAGCCCTTTCGAGAACTGCTCTTTCCAGAACAGCTCCGAGAGAACTGTGACTTACCCAAGGTCACACCAGCAGCTGCATGTGGAGGAGTGAGGAATCAAACTCGGTTCTCCCAGATTAGAGTCCATGCTCCTAAATACTACACCAAACTGGCTTTCTGTGATGCTGAATGTTTTTAACTGGTAGGTATAAATACAACTAGTTCTGTTGTGAGATTAAGCTTCCCTAGGAAATTAATGCCTGTTACAGTTGATTAATCTTCTGTGATTCGGAAGCTGGTGCAGGGCAGACAATAAAAAAACTATGCTGCACAGCAGGCTGAGGCAAGTCTTTGGCTCAGGTATCTATGATCTTCAGCACGAGAACAGGTGCAACAGCCATTCAGTGCTAAACATAGGGAGGTATGAAGCTTCATGCCCTATTCCCCTCTTTTGTTGTCTATATATTTGCATACTGTTGTTCACAGTTGTTTTGGCAAACTGAATTAAGCATGGACTTAAGCCAGGTTCTGGGGAAAATTATATAGACACGTGTGGTGGTGAAGTGGATGAGGGAGGAACAGGCTGGAGCTGAACTGAAGGAAGATGGACAAGATGGTAGTGGGAAATGTGGATGCCCTGAAGAGGATTAAGGTGCCTGTTTTGGATGGAGTAAGGTGATCATTGTTGAATCAGATGAAATGTTCACAAATTCTCTTGGACCCAGTCTGTTGTTTGAGGGACATTTTGGCTCTGTTGCTAGGAGCCCCTTCTTCTCTCTGCACTCAGTTCATAAGCTTTCCTCCCTTCTAGACATGCCTCATCTGACCAAAGTGATCCTTTTTTCTGTAATGATTCCAGAGATATTTTGTCAGGTTGATGTTTGCATATATACACACCTCAAGAAAATTAACTGCCAAAATTAGATCTAATCTGCAATCATACATTTTTGTATGTGCGAGCATGAAAATCATGGAATCATCTAAAAAATGTGACCATTTGGCCACATGGAATAAAATGTGACTCAATAACACCTGGTTTGACTTAATATATCAGTACTTGTTCTTGCTGTGTATGTAGGGTTGCCAGACTCTAGGCCTGGAGATCTCTTGCTTCTGATCTTCAGGCAACAGAGGAAGTGGCTGCTTTGGAGGATGAACTCAGTGGCATTGTGCCCTGCTGAAGTCCCTCCCCTTCCCAAACCCTGCCCTTCTTGGGCTCCACCTCCAAAATCTCCAGGTATTTCCCACCCACAGCTGAAACCCTATGTGTACGGATGTATTTGTGACCACTGAAGAGGGCCATAGAGCCGAATGTGTTTGGTCTCGTTCACTGTGATTGTGGTCTTGTCGGTACATCATCAGCTTTGGGATTCTCATATGTATTGTATGTTGTACACTGAGGACTACTTAATCTGGTGGCTTTCAATCTGGTATTTTAAATGCACTGTATAATACATTTATATTTTGTTTAATTCATTTTTATATTGTCTCTCCTCAACCTTCGTGGTACCCAGGGCTATTTTGGGGCAGGAATGCACAAGAACCGAGTTCCGGCTGGCTCCTGAGTTGGCCACGTCCAGCAGGAACTCATTAGCATAAGAGGCCACAACCAACAGCAGAAACTCATTAGAATTGGCTACATTAGGAGTATGTGGCCTAACATGCAAAGACATTCCTGTTACAAAAAAAGCCCTGGGTTTTGACAACAAACAAGGTAAACAGAATAAGAAGCAAAAGATGGGTGTGGGTGGATGACCACACTTCTGGTAACATGGGGCTATGGCCTAATATGCTAATGAGCTGGGCTGTCAGGGGTGTGGTGTGGTCTAATATGCTAATGAGTTTCTGCTGTTGGATGTGGCTTATTATGCTAATTAGTTCCTGCTGTTGGGTGTGACCTATTATGCTAATGAGTTCCTGCTGGGTTTTTCTACAAAAAAAGCCCTGGTGGTACCTAATACAATTTCAGAGGAGCAGCAGATTTGGTCTATTGTAGTAAAACGAAACAGTAGTCCAGTGGCACCATATAGACCCACAGTACTTATACTAGCAGAGCTTTCATAAATCAGAGCTTACTTCCTCAGATGCAATAAAAGAAAGAAAATTATTCATTTTTATGCAGAAAAATACTTCCTCTTCTGTCATCTTCTGCCGAGAAGATGAGTAAGATTATTTTCTTTCTCTCATGGCATATAAGAAAGTGAACTCTGACAAAAGTTCATGTTGAAATAAAAACCATTAGTCTTTAAGAAGCCCCTTGGACTTCTTATTTCTGTAACCTTTCATCTGTTCTATTGCAACTGGACAGAAGCTTCAACTAGAACCGAAGATAGTGGCCCACGTGAACCCAGAACTTGCATTCCTGAAGGTCATCTCCCATGCTCCTGTTCAGTTTACCCCACCCTGTAAACTCTTATGATGATCTGCTTTAATCCAGCAGGTCTATTCTGTACAAGGGCGAGGACTTTTTAGTTGTAGCACCCTCCCTCCCTTCAGTACAGAACAATGTTCCAGAAGAGGTTTTGAGATGACTGTCATTCTAAACAGATTACGCACAGGTTGCGCACAACTCTTTTTTTGTTGTCAAAAGGCTTTCAGTGATTGATTTGTTTTGTTGTTGGCCTGGTTCAACTATTTAGCTGTTGTTATCTGGTAGCTATTATACATAAGCCGTGCTGGACACCCATTTGAGTATGGGATAAATAAATAAAGAGATGTCCCTTAGATTTGCTTTAAGAGCAACTTAATGAAGGTGAAAGTGAAACTATCTTGTTGCTAATGCTATATACTGCCAAGCATCCTGACCCTAAAATTCACCAAGTATACACTATAAGCACATTTAAATTGTATCACCACTGCTCTTCAAACAAGATAATGAGGGAAACAGGCATTCCCTAACATTACAGGGAGGTTGTGTAATTGTTTTGCCAAAGACTGTGGGATCAACAAGGGTGAAGCTCTTATCAAATGTGGCTAAATATACCATCCAGAAGCCTAAATGCAAATAGAGGGAACAGGAACCACTCCTTGGGTTACCAGCAATGCACTTGGTCCCCTTATGAACCAATGGAAGAAAGTTACACTTTGTCTTTATTTCAAGTGCCCCAGGGCTGTTTTCTGTACAGTTAAATGAATGAAAGCTTTGCAAATTTGGGGGTGGTGTTGGAGGAGATGAGATGGCTTTTGGCACAGAGGCCTATCATGATAGGGATGGTGCCAATCTGCAAAATTTTGCCCTAGTTGGCAAATCAGAGGCGCTTCAAGTGCAAACCGTACAATGAAAGCCAATATTTTTAAAATTAACACTACTGAGGGGAGGTTAGGCAGAC
Source organism: Gekko gecko (assembly GCA_029375565.1). Taxonomy (NCBI): domain Eukaryota; kingdom Metazoa; phylum Chordata; class Lepidosauria; order Squamata; family Gekkonidae; genus Gekko; species Gekko gecko. Next base: position 48,030,697 of record JAPDNY010000012.1, on the reverse strand, counting down.
TTTCCAAAATGTGTGCAGATGCTGTAGGACTAGCGTGACCCCCCCCCAAAGCCCACATCTTTAGCTAGCTAAGCATACACATGTATACACACAGGTGCCTTCTGCAACTCGGAATGCTGCAAAAAGCAGGTCCCTGATGGTACCTAAAAAGGCTGTGACCGTGCACCTGAACATACTCAGTATGTTTGGCTGAATGCCAAGGTTTGGAGCATGTGTCCAGCAGCTGGAACAGTCCTTTTTCTCCTCTATGCTTATGAATAGTATTTCGGAACCACTGCAAACCCCTGGAGATAGGCAGCCTTAAGTATAGTCTATCAATCCTTGAACTGAGATATATGCAACTTTCTGGAGTCAAGTGCGATTGTTAGCATGCATTTAATGTGCCTGTTGTACTGTAGTTTCTACACTGTAACATTTGCTTATTTGGGATATACATCTCCCACCTTTCCATCAGTCATGTCTTCAACATAATTTAAGATGGCGTAAAAATACTAACAATTAAACAATCCAATGTGGTAAATAATCCAGTTTAGAAAGAAAATGAACAGGTAAGTGGAAGCTAAGAGCACATCAGTGTAAACTGCTGATAACAGGCCTGGGTGAACAGAATAGTGGCTGGTAGCTGGAAGATACTAATGAGAGGACAAGTGAATGGGCCCAGGGAGGAAGTTCTGTAATCTTAGTGCCAACACAGAGAAGGCCCTGTCTGTGGAAGCTCCCACAAATATCTGAATGCAAAGATAATCTCCCCCTGGTCTCTGATGATCATATCTGATGAGCAGGTTTGTATAGGAAATGCACTTCTGTAATCATCACAGGTTCCTACTGGATATTGCTCTTGATGTCACTGGTGAAGAGCAAAACAGCTCTCTGCCCCCTCTGTTAATATATCCCCTGTTGTACCCTGCTGACATTCTGTAGATGTATTGCTACTGCAGAGGCTGACAGCCCATCTAACCCTCTGAGAAACCAGGCCACTTAACCCACTGCTTTGTCTCTCTCTCCAGCAATGTCCTGCCAGCACATGTCTCTTTTAACTATTCTCTACTATTTTTTTTTTTAGTTCTGTAAGGGCTTGTATGCCCCCCAGCCCTTCTTTCTAGGGCTGAAACCACCCCGGTTTGCTTTTTGCCTTTATTTAGCCAGTGGCTTTGCTGATGTTTTTCTTCAGAAATATGAAGAAGCATCATCTAGGGATTGGGATCCTGACAGCAGTACTCTTGGTTCTCACTATATCCCTTGGCATTGTCTTTGGCCTGCGCTCCAAGTCATCCTCTGAGCCAGAAGACCTGCATATCTACAAGAGGGCAGCCGTGGCCACAGATGCAGGCCAGTGCTCCGTTGTGGGAAGGTAAGCAGGTCACTTCACTTTCCTAGAGAAACATCCAGTCAAGGAACCTCTCGTATTTTGCAGTTTTGGTGGTGGAACAGTGTTGATAGTGCTCCTCCTGGCATGGAATCATGACCTTGGGGTCAAGTAGTATTTCAAGATGTGCTGTTTCTGTCTTAATATTAAAACACTCTTCAGTCTTTGAATAAACTTTAAACTTGATGGTAATACTTATTTACAGAGTTCTTCTCTCAGCCTTGACCTTCTCTCATTCTGCTCAGGCCCCAACTGAGGAGAAATAGAAACTGTGTGTTACACTTGCCTCCTTTCTGGCTCTTCCCAGGGACTACAATATAATCAGTTTTTCCACATTGCTACAAGCAGCATTGTGGTGTGTCAGTCACAGCCAACCCTTGAGGCCATTTTCCACATCCTTTGCGTGGTAAGGCGACAGATTGGATTGGCTCTAGGTCTTTTCCCAGTTGAGGAATAATTGGGACTATTGCTAAGAGAACAAAGATTTATCAGAAAATGCAGATATCCAGTAACCTTAGCCAGCATTATTTTGGTGAAAAACCCACAGCCCTTTTTCATGCATTAGTTCCTGGCTCTCTTTACCATCCAGCCTGAATTTTTGCACTTTGGCACTACTTTGTACACATTCATAAGCACCACAAAGAAGAGATATGATGTTTTTGTTGCACTAGTAGAACAGTCGAAATTGTTTTAAGAACCCCATGGAAATATGTACACATAAATGTTAATGGAAATTATTAATAATGGAAAGAGAGTGGTTTACTTCCAAAAACAGGAGTTATGGGGCTCGAAGCTACTCTCCTCTCTTGTACTGTCTCCTGCTTTTTCAAAGGCCTCTTCTGCCCACTCCCTCCTATATAGATGGAAGCTTCTCAGAGAACCTACTTAGTGTTTGCCCTCCTTCAGATCCCTCCTTAAAATCAGCTGCTCCCATGGCATGGCTTCTTCTGTCGTCGGCATTTAGAACAGATTCCAGAAGTGGAGCCATATCCACAAAGAGCCTTGAAGTACCTTAAGCACTAGGGGTTTTTCAAGGCATTAAGATGGTAACTTTCTTGGGCCAGTTCCCCCCCCCATACTGTATGCTATTCAATTAATGCTTGCATTACTCAAAAGTAAAATAACCTGATTGAAAAACCCTTCTCACAAATCCTACATATGTGAGGGGCTAGCTGAGTGGGAAATCTTATACTCAAGTCCCCCCCCTTTTAAGAGTGCTCATATGCTGTCCCCCTAGAAACTTGCTTGAGGCTGCTCACAAAGTAAAACAGTTATATTAGCAACAGCATAAAACAATATTCTGCCACCTAAAATAATGTTAATAAAATAGTCCTGAGGCTATAAGCGAAACAGAGAAAAAAGAAATGGAACCCCTCAGCCTGGATAAAAAGAAATGTTTTGGCCTGGCACCTAAACAAGCACCAGATAAGCCTTGAGAGTGTTAGCCAAATGGGCCCTATTGCCTGGTGTGCCAATGCCCAATAATGAACACAGTCAGTGAGATTCCAGGAGCAGATAGAACATTATTTGAATAAAGGGGACAAAATCCGAGAAGTCTGTTAGTAAGGCATCAGCAACAACCTTTTATACAATATGATAAACAACTTTTAGACATGCACAGATGTCTTGCAATTACATAGTACATATTTCCTATACGAGTACATTTCTTAATCCTATATGTATTTGGGATTTGGAATATTAAAGGTTTTCTGTAGACTTTGCAAAAATATGCCATGCAAAATGGTTCTCTTATCTCCCCACAACAACATTTCCATTTATTTAGCTACGTTCCCAGACATCTTGCCCAGACATCTTGCAAAATGCCATTTTGCCCACTGTACCACATCCTCTTTCACATAGTCACTGACATTAGTTGCTGAAATTAGCTTAGCTTGCTCTAAACATATTAACACAAAAATTGTGTTAATCTTGCCCATCAAGGGGGAGTGCAATCCACAGGTAAGGGGCCACCACTGAAAAAGCCTGTCTCTGGTTGCTGCCTGCCTCACCTCTGAAAGTGGGGGCAGAGAGAGTAGGACTTGCAAAGAGGATCTTAACTAGTGGGCTGGACTGTATGGCCCCAAGCCATTTAGGGCATTAAAGGTAAGAACCAGTACTTTGAATTGTGCCTGGAAACAGATTGGCAGATAGTAGAGTTCTTTCAGCACAGGGTGATGCAGTTCCTTGTACCTAGCCTTTGAAGATGGCTTGGTCACTGCAGTTTGAAATTTCTGGACAGTTTTCAAAGGTAGCCTTACATGAAATAATCTAACATGGATATGCTCAGAGTAGGATTGTTGGGCTCAAGGCGGGGCCAGGACATCTCCTGGAATTACAACTGGTCTCCAGGTGAGAGAAATCAGTTCCACTGGAGAAATCAGTTCCCCTCAAGAAAATAGCTGTTTTGGGGGCTGCACTCGATGGCATTATACCTCACTGAGATCGTGCTCCAGGCTCTACCAACAAATCTCCATAAATTTCCCCATTCAGAGCTGGCAAACCTAAATCAGAGCACTGATTATCATGCACTCCTATTTAGGGTTGCCAACCTCCAGATGGGGCCTGGAGACCTCCCAGAATTCCAGCTGATCTCCAGACTATAGAGATCAGTTCCCTTGGAGGAAATGGGAACTTTGCAGGGTGAGCTCTACATTCAGTATTCCTTCTAAGCTCTGTTAGGGGGTGCTAGCTCACAACATTTTAGCTGGCTGCTCAGAGATTGTAGCAAAGCTCACAATGGAGGATGGGTGCACCTCCTTCTGGGGCCCATAGAATTGGACCCCCTGGACAATTTGTTTTTTAACTTGGGGAGTGTTTTGAGGAGAGGCACCAGCAGCTATGCTGAAAATTTGGTGTTTCTACCTCAAAAAACACCCCCCAGAACCCCAGATACCCCCAGATCAATTCTCCATTATAGCCTATGGGGCCCATTGACTATAATGGTCCCCATAGGCTATAATGGAGCAGGAAAAACTGATTTTTTTTGTACACCCATTTTATGCTTTTCAGTATGATTTGTAAGCTGCCTTGAGTCACAGGGGAAAGTGGGATATAAATATTTGAATAAATAAATACTTTGGGCAGGTTGATAACATTTAGGCAACTTCCTGTTTGTTAGGTTAGTCAGGGTTCTGACAGTGATTGTTCTCTGGAGGCCAGGTCTACTACTATACTAGAGAGGGTGGACCAGTTCTCCCAAGACCAGGTCTACCAATATAGTGGAAAGGGGCATGTAGACCTGTTCTCCTGGTCTACCCCCATAGAAAAAAAGTCTTTAATGAAATTTGACTTGATTCTGTTTTCTCTTATAATGTTTAAATTATTGTTAAAGTATAGTTTAAAATAATTCATTCTGAGATTTTTACAAGGTTATGGAAATAATCTTCTAAAAAACTTCATGCAATGGTCAAATGTAGACTCGCTCACAACTTTAATGCTGCTAGCTTTTTTTGCTCATGGGGTAGAATTTTTGCTCGCAGCACTGTGAAGCTTAGAGGGAACATCAACATCCCTGCTGATCTCCCTTCCCAGATTCTATCCTCCTCAGGCTCTGCTCCCAAATCTCCAGGAATTTCCCAACCTGGAGTTGGCAACTCAACTTCTGCTGCTTGACTTCAGGGCTGTGCTGTCTCAAACAAAAATCCCAGTTACATGTGTGCCTGAAGGCTGTGATAAAGAAACATGGCCTACAATGTTTTCTTCTCTGCAGGGATATCCTTCAGAAAGGGGGATCGGCTGTGGATTCTGCCATTGCAGCTCTCCTCTGTATGGGCCTGATGAATCCGCACAGCATGGGCATCGGAGGGGGCCTCTTCTTCACCATATACACAGTTGATGGTAAAGATGTGTCTACTCACAGTTGTGGCATAGCAGCAGGAAATGACCATGGCAGGACTATAGGTGGACGATTACAGCTCAAGATCATGTCATAACCCCAATTTGCCAGGTCCTGAAAAATAGGTTAATAAAAAAGGAGGCGTGAAAGCTTTAACAAGCAAAAGGGATGATGCGTTGGCTTCAACATGTTAAAAATAATTGTGTGAGTCACTTGCTCCTAGTTATGAAGTGCGGAATGAACAACCGTATGCATGACCTAGCTCTTTTGGGAAGAGTGAGCTGGGTTGCTCAAAAGCAAGAACAGTTTGACCTTTTAAAAGCAACCACTGGCTCCAGAAATATAGAAGAGGATGGTCTGAATGGGCACAGTTGATGTGGTGATGCAGGGTGATTATAGGCTTTTTGATATATGTATGGAATGCTGACATATCACGCAGTTTGCTTGTTCTTGGCCTTTCTTTGAAACATGGAGTGAAACAACTTCCTGTATGTGTGGGACTTGTTTGAGCATACCAAAGTCTTCAAGCGGTTTCACCACATCTGTTGTTGTTCTGAATCCATCTTGACAATGTGGTAGGAAAGGACTGAACGTATGCATAAACACAAGAGGCTGTCTTTATCCTGAATCCTCTATAGAGATCAGTATTGTCTACTTGGAAGGCATCAGCTCTCCAGTGTCTCAGGCAGAGGTAGGGAAACCAGGAAAATGTGGTTCAGTTTATGGCATGTCTGGTTCACAAACCATGAATCATGACAAACTTTTAGGAGGCAAATGAAACAGTTCAATTTGTGAGGTTTGTGACTGGTAGAATGCCCCCCTGTCATGCTAGAGACACCAAATTTACAGGGGATCTCTGGCTGACTCTCCTCTACCTGCTGTCCACGTTTGGTGAGGGGTGGATTTGGTAAACTTTGAAGTTTGGTAAACTTTTAGATGGAGCAGATATAGTCTGTCTGTAAATGTATCCATTCACAAACTGTCAGGAACTGCCACTAACAGCTGGAAAGTTTGTGAAAAGTTTGTGACAGTTGACCTGCCACAAACTTCACTTCATGAACCATGAGCTGGCCAAAATTTGTCAGGAACTTTAGTTTGTGAGTCAGTTTGTTCCCATCCCTAGGCAGAGGTCTTTGGCAGACCTACTGCCTATTCTTTTTAACAGAAGATGCTGGGGATTGGCCCTGGGACCTTCTGTATGCAAAGTAAATGCTCTGCCACTGAGCCACAGCCCCACAGACTGAGAAGATCTCATTCCTGTTCTTCCTAAAGGGAAAGTGGAAATCATTAATGCCAGAGAGGTGGCACCGAAGAATGCATCCCTGAACATGTTCGGCAACAACACAGGCCTGTCCCAGAAAGGTAACATGGTGTTTTGCACTTTTGGTTGCCTCATATGGATTCGGGTAAGCATTTCTTTAAATCTCGGCTACTCTTTGCTTTCTCTTCTACATGGTGATTGTGAAGATTCCCTATTATACCATATTCATGTGTAACTCACAATCTCTTGAAATTAGGAATTGTCATGTTCAAGATGTGGGACGTAATGAGTTCTATCCCACCATGTGATAAACAGAAAAGTTTTACTTAACACAGCTCTATTTGCTTGAGATAACTGTGCAAGAGCTACTATAACATCAGGCATGGATTCCCCCCCCCAATTTATAATCAGTGTTGCTGCGTACAAAAATCAAAAGGTTTTTTAATAGTTATTGAAATCCAAATGAAAGGTGTGATATGCCTGAGGAAGGTCAATATCAGGGTGGGGTTGACTTAGAACAAGGGCTGCTTGCAATGCCTGTCTTGTACAGCTGCTTGTGCAAGAACACTTGTGCAAGTAGACATGCTCCATGGGATCCAGCCCATTATCTCAAAGACGAGAATTCTCCACTTTGGCCTTAGATGAGAATGAGGAGAGGATTACTGTTATCAAGCTTGCACATTTGGTTATTCATGCAAATGTCTGTTCCCTTCCATAGCATGGCTCAGAACAATACAAACAAAGCTATATCCAAACAGCTCAATATATATATTTGCAGTAACACCAAATAAAAATACCACTGCAAATATGCAGGTAATCAAATGGTGAGATGCCAGGATCACTCCCAAAAAGCCCTCCTGGCAAGAAAGGTTATTGCCAACCCTGCAGAGTCACAAAAAGACTGTCTTTAGAACCAGGTCTACACACTTTGTTTTTTTCCTCATTCTCAACCCAGCCCAGGTCCAGGGCGATCACCCCCAGCATTCCCATCCATTTAGCACCTTCTGCAGCAAGGAAGCAGCAGCAGCAGACGCTCTACCAGTCCACTGAATTCCCTCCAGGGGAGATCACAAAGCTTTGATTTCTGTTGTGCTGTTGGAAGATATGGCTTAGGAATGTACTTACCTGATCTTTGCTCTCTTCTTGCTTCAGGAGGATTGTCCATTGCCATTCCTGGAGAAATCCGTGGTTATCAAATGGCGCACAAGCGCCATGGCAAGTTGCAGTGGAAGGAGCTGTTTCAGCCCAGCATCAAATTAGCAAGAGAAGGTTTCCCAGTTGGGAAAGGCCTGGCAGGAGCTCTCCGATCCAAGGAGAAGAGAGTTGAAAGCAATCCATCTTTGTGGTAGGTAGTGCAGTTTCTTATATGAAGAGGCTAAGACTTCTGTACTGGCAGGGTAATCTGCTCTCTAGACATTGATCTGGGGCTGGAAGTGTATTTTGCTCTAGAGACTTGGGCTGCAGCCACACACACTAAATAATCCACTTTCAATCCACTTTCAGTGCACTTTCCAACTGGATTTTGCCAGTTCACACAGTAAAAATCCAGTTGGAACGTGCACTGGAAGTGGATTGAAAATGGATTATTTAGTGTGTGTGACTGCAGCCTGATCTACTTGCTAGTGGTGAGGTTCTGTAATGAAGGTGCTGCCATCTAGCAGTAAGGGCTATGCTGTCAGGGAGCACATGTGCTCAGGCATGGCATTACTTGGTGTAATGGTTAGAGAGTCAAATTAGTCTTTAGGAGACCCTGGTTCAAGTTCCCACTCTGCCATGGAAGCTCTCTGGGTGACCTCGGGCCTGTTACGCACTCAGTCTTCACAGGGTCTTCACAGTCTTCACTTTCCGTCCCTATTGGGAATAAAGGCAGGATATAAATGATGTAAATACATTGCATAAACAATATACATTGTGATAGTGTGATACACAAAATCTAAAAGAGATCATTTAAAACCAAAACTTTAAATTAAACATTTCCCCCCCGCCCCTTACCTTGATTAAAAGAGTTACAGGGGCTAGATAAAATTGCTTTGGGGGCCAAATCTTGTCTATCAGCTGCCAGTTGGCCATCCCTGGTTAAGACCATTGCAATCACTTCTTTTGGTTTAGTTAATCTGTGCTAGAAGCTATCCCATGTAGAAATTCCATTCTGTATTAGGCATGTGACTTGCTGTATTCTAGGCCAGCATTTCTCAAACTGAGGTCTAGGGACCCCAGGGTCCCTGAAGGTATTCCAGGAGGTCCTTGGGTGCTTCACAAAGGCAGAGGATGAGGCCCTGTCACAGCTATCCAACTAACACAGAAATTGAGCCGATTATTTTAGGAAAAGGGGCAGGGACTTTCTACCTTGGGAGAAGACGATGGGAACTAGTTTCCCCTCCTTTGGTCCTCTGTCACCAATCTCATCAGAACACCAGCTAGAAAAACAAATGCTGATTGGTGGCTTGGAGCAAGTAGTTCAGCCTTAGAGACTCTGGTTGGTTGGTTGGTACTGAGAAGGACAGTCCTAATAATAGTCAGCATAGTTGCTTCTGGTATAAAGGTGAACTAGTTGCTCAGTTTTCCGATGCAAATTTGCAATGCAAATTGGAAATTGGTCCCTAGAGAGAGATACCAATTTGTGCCCATAGACAATAATAGCCAATGGCAGTTTTCAGTTGAATACCAGAAGTTTAGATTCTGTGTGATTCCAGTCTTTCTGTTTCTATGAGCAGCTTTGCAAGCTTTTACATGCAGCTTCCACCCTTGTTGGCCTGTACCTAGAAGTTATTAGCCAACTGGGAAGTTTCTTGCCATCTCTGGCATAAAGTCCCTTCCAATCAAGGGTTGAGACTGAGCAGAGCTTGGATCAGTACTAGGCTTGCCATTTGCCCATCCATGGCTGTCCCCAATGCCCTGCTCTAGAGAAACTGAGGAAAAGGAGAAGAATGGTTGGGAAATGGACTCCATAGTGACACTTTAGGAATTTCCCCATGTCTGTATGGTCTGTACAGTAGATATTAAATAAAACTCAACCCTCCCCAGGCACCACTCTCAAACTCTCCCAGTATTTGCTGAGGTAGTGGTAGGGTTTCCTGACCCCCCAGTGGAGGCAGGGGTCCCTCCTGCCAGGCCCCACCGCCCTGCCACTGACCAGCTGGCTGGTGGTGGGGACTTAGCCTGAAAAAGCTGGAGATCCATTTGATATGCAGGGACATGCCCACATGACCCAGAAGTGATGTCATCACATCTGGGACGTCGGGGTGACCCTCTGGTATTTGGGTAAAAACTCTATGGTAGAAATGAAACTTATCATAGAGTTTTTGCCCAAATACCAGAGCATTGCCTTGACGTCACTTCTGGATCATATGGGCAGTGACCTGGACACGTTGCTGTACATCAGATGGGCCTCCCTGCTGCTCCTGGTAAGTCCCCCATTGGTTGCCAGGAGGGACCTGGCAACTCTAGGCAGTAAGGCAACCCTAGTTGGGGCCTTTTGAGTTGTAGCTTTATAGAATCAGTTACCCTTTGACTTATAGCCAACGTAGGAACACCAATTTGTATAGCTAACATGCTTTTCACTGCATTGTTCTCATTAATCTAGAAGATACCTAATTGGAGCATGTGTGACTTGCTGTGTGCTTTAGAGTTGCCAGACCCCTGGTCTGGGCAGAGTTTTCCCCAATTTTCAGGGCTTCAGGCCACTGCTGACCAGCTGCCTGGTGGGGAAAGCCTCACCCCTGAACAGGCATGTTGCGCATTGACGTTTTGGCCAAAATGCTAGAATGTTGCCATGTGATGTCCCCAGTATGATAACGTCACTCCCACATGACATCATCGCTCTGGCGATGTCCCCCCACCCCCTTCTCCCAGAAGGCACCCTCCCAGCCCCCATGGGCAGAACAATTGGACCTGGCAGTCCTAGTGTGCTTTGGAAGGGAGATATCTGGTATAAGGCAGAGGCCAGACAAGACTTGGGGGGGGGTTGTCCAGGAAATTTTAAAATTAAAATGGGGGTTCCTAGGTTGCTACAGTTTGAGAACTGCAGTTATAGGCCTAAAGGCCTCTCTGTTGAAGAAGCTTGACTCTTTGTTCTGTCTCCAGTGAGGTCTTCTGCAGAGGAGGAAAGGTCCTCAAAGAGGGGGAGATACTCAGACTGCCTAAACTAGCAAACACCTATGAGACATTAGCCAATGAGGGACCAGATGCCTTTTATAACGGGAGCTTAGCTCGTCAAATTGTCACAGACATCAAGAATGCAGGTGAGGAACCAGGGTCTGGGAAGAAAGGATCATTTGTGGGGGTTTTCCATTCTATGTTAAACAAGCCAGGGACCCGTGAAACTCGCAGGGAAGGGGCATCCCAGCCCTCTCATCCAGCCCTCACACTGTCCCCCCTTCTCTCTTTCCAGTTTTTACTCTCCTGCATTTTCCATACTCTCTCTTCTAAGCTTCTTTACTTCCCTCCCCATCCACTCACCACTCACCCTGCTGCTACTGCTGACCCCCAAGCTGCAGCCATGTTGGAAATGCCTAGGCTCAATCTCTTCTAACTTGGTTGCTAGGAAACCCGCAGTGCTGGCTGTGATCCTGTGACCTCTCAGCTGTCATTCTAAACGTGAGGGTTTTTTTTTTTAATTCCCCAATTGTCTTTATTAAGTTTTATGATTTTTCTGTGATTCCCCTTTGTCATCCCCCATCTGTACATTTTAAAAATCTGTATTCTAGAACTATGTTCAAAACTTTACATATTTATACTGGCAATTGGACAACCATACATTTCATTTATGAAGACCGTATCTTTTACAGTGTTTACTGAGAATTTTTTTGGATATATCTAGCAGAGAATTCTGTACAAAGAACAAAAGACTTGTAGCATTTTATAGACTAATTTATTTGCTATAAAACATACACATGTGCACATTCACCTGAAGAAGATACTAAATCTTCAGAAATTGGATCAGTCTGGGCATAGTCCTACAATCTGGCTTGAGGAAGCTGTTGCTGGGGGATGTTGGTCCACCTCAACCTTCCCCATAGCCTTTGGGAATATCTCTTTTTGGTGCTGAAAAGGCAGTGAGTCCCTCCCTCCATTTGGTTTGTCCTAATGTTCTGTATTTAATAAACTTATTCCAGAAACACTTCAAACTGGAATTAATAAAAATGATTAATTGTACAGTATTTTAATTAATTCCAGTGGACTTCATCTTAAGAACATAATATCAGGTTTCCAATTACAAAGAAAGGAAATTAGTTGCTTTATTTAGCAATCCAGAAATAATTGAAGCTTTACAGAGCAAATAGAATTAATTGGGTATCAAGTAAGCACAAGTTCTCTGTTACAAGACAAAATGTCTCCTGTCTGGAATTTGCAGTTAAATTAAAACACTGCACAATACTTGGGAAGCCAGTAAATAATGGCTGTTGGAGATCTTTTTACCACCTGCCCACAGGAAGTCAGGAACAGCGTATTTGCTCCATTTGTAATCAATGCTTCACGGCACTAGGCGTCAAGCTCTAATTTGGGACCTTGATCCCTGTCTTTCGATTACTTTTAACTGAGAAGCAAAAATTAATTAACATGGAGCTGCCTTTGAAGACAACTCTGAAATTGGAGCTGGTGCAGAATACTGCTGCTCATCTGCTTACCAGACGAAGTAGATCTGAGAACAGCACCAATTCTAAATCTTTTGCACTAGCGTCCGCTTTATTTCTGGATTCAATTCATAATGTTGTTGGTTACCTGTAAAGCCTTTTACAAGTTGGAAATCCAAACAACAAGGGGAAAAGACTGGTGTCACAGGAGTCCCAAATATACAAATTCCACTAGTAGAAAAAACCATCAAAGATTGCCAAAACAATATATTAAACAATTATAAAGTCGGTGGTGTCACACAACAATATTAATGCATACTGTAACTATAATAAGGCATACTGTAACTATAATAAGGCATAAGATAGAATATTCTGCTTTTCATGTGTGTTTTTGTGGCTAGGCATTTGTCTAAATGTCTTCACAGTTCCACTTACACAGCCGGCAAACTGAAGAAGTCGAAGGAAATGGATCTTCCAAGCATCTAGAATGGACGTCTTTGCAAAGGCTGTTTGGAAAACGTTATGACTATGTGGACTCCTCCTGTCAAGTTACATTGACTACATGGACTTTATGTCTTATCTTCAAAGGAGGAAATACTGTATCTTATGCCTTATTATACTTACAGTATGCATTAATGTTGTTGTTGTGACACCACCAACTTTATAATTGTTTAATATATTGTTCTGGCAATCTTTGATGGTGTTTTCTACTAGTGGAATTTGTATTTTTTACAAGTTGGGGCCCACATGCCTGAGGGACTGCCCTTCCTGATATAGATCACACTCAATTAGATCGGCTCTAACATTTCTCCTGTCCATCCCTTCTTCTCAAGCGGTGAATGGACACTGAGATGTTGTTGAATGATAATGTTGGTAGATAATGGTATTATGGATGAGCCACTTTTTTTAACATAGTGAAGGGTAACTGTTTTTGTTTCATGTCATTTTGGTAGAGCAAGATAAACATGTGTGAAATTGATAACATAAGTGAATTATTCAGCTGTCCTGTAAACAGGTACCAGGGGGAGAAACAGCATTCTCAGTGTTTAAATTTAACACTCAGATTTTTGATTTAATAATCCAGCTAGTCATACCTGATGGTTGGAATCTGAATATTGCTGTCCCATCTTTAAGAAATGGTAGAACTTCCCTTCAGACTGTAGAACAATAGTCTATTAGATATTTTCCCAGTAGGGAACAAAGGAAGCATTTTCATAGTGCAATCCTAAACAGGTCTACTTGGAATTCTACTCAAGTCAATTCAGGAAAGTTGTTCTTAGGGTTGCAGTGTCAGTCACAGAAATCATGTATGGCAACAGAGCTTAACCGACCAGGGCTTTAGCCCACCACATCTAAAAAAGTGTGCACCTTACAGGAGGTAAGGAGTTAAACATAATCTCCTTATTATCCACTGGACATTAAATATTCTCTTTTCTAAGGATTTTACCAGCACTAATTAGTCAGAAACTGGAAGAGGAACCTACTCCCTTATTTTCAGAAATAACATAAGAGGTTTTGCCAGTGCAAACCAGTGCTATTATTAGCCTTGAAAGGAGAAGATAGATGCCCGAATCGTAATCCTGTGCGTCTGTTCTTTTATATTCAAGCCCCCAGAGGGCTGAAATTTAGTACATGTTGTAGGTTTTAAACAGCCTGTTTACTAGAAATATTTGAAAGAAGGAGCGAAGCTTCTAGATGTGTATCTGGGGAACAAGGGAGATACACCTATGTCAGCTCAAGAACAGAGTGTGATGTCTCTCTCATTGCATGAGTGTACAGCCAGGACTGACTTTTATTCTTGTACATTCAATGTGTGAGGGAGGCAAGGAGTGGGCAGGAGACCATTGTGCAGGCTCAAACGATACACTGGTGGAGTTTGTCATGGGTCCCTAGATATTTCTTGCAGCAAACAGATAAGAACATAAGAACATAAGAAGTGCCCTGCTGGATCAGACCAATAGTCTAGCTAGTCCAGCATCCTGTCTCACACAGTGGCCAACCAGCTCCTCTGGACGGCCAACAACAGGGCATAAAGGCTGAAGCCTTCCCCTGATGCTGCCTCTTGGCTCTGGGATTCAGAAGACTAGTGCCTCTGAATGTGGAGGTCCCCCACAGTAACCATGACTGGTAGCCATTGATAGGCTTCTCCATTAATCTATTTAATCCTCTTTTAAAGCTGTTTATTCCTGTGGCCCTCAGTACATCCTGACAGCAAATTCCACATCTTAATCTTGTTTGTCCTCAAATGTTTGTGTACCTCTGCAGAAGGTAAAGTTTTTTTGTTACAGGGGGGATTATTACACTTGAAGACCTGCGGGATTATGAGCCAGTTCTAGACAAAAATCCACTAAACATAACCCTTGGTGAATTCACACTGTATGTGCCCAGTGCCCCGCTCAGTGGTCCTGTGCTAGCGCTCATCCTCAATATTCTAAAAGGTAAGACCACCCCCTTTCCCCCTCATTATATACAAGGCATTTTTAGCCCACCAAAGGGCTTTGGCGTGTTGGTTTTCTAAATGACTCCTGACACTTTGTTACTATTCAATAAACAAAGTAATGAATGATTGTACTGATAGACTGGCAATAGACAGTGATGAAAAGAGCAAGGGGAGCCCCCCTATACCAGCACCATAAAACAGAGGGGTTAGGGATTACTTTTGATTTCATGCTAAAGTGTGACTAGGGGGAGGCTCAAGCCAAATTATCTGCTTTATTATACTGGCTGAAAATGTGAAGAACTCCCTTTCCATACAAAGGAAGCATAATGTGGAACACTCTGTTCTGATCTGTTACAGCTAAATGGAATCTCCATTTTCGGAAGCAAGGTGCCTGTGAACAACAGGTGCTGATGACAAGCGGCTGAGTGGGGAGCTCAAAGGCCGCTGTTAGAAACTCTGACCTGTCTAGAGGGACTCCTGCTGTGATCCAGCAGGGCTCATATTAAGTTATCTTTGCATCTTTCCTGAAAACAAGTGATGAGGGAACTGGCAGGAGCTTGGTTAAGGATACCAGTAGTTCTTGGGAGGATCAAATGCTTGCCCTGAAAGAGCCCTCTTAAAGTTTTCAGGATGAGGATAATTCAAATCCCTTTGTTCAAAAGAAAGTAGCTTTGCTAGAGCCCGGGGCAGCACCGAGCCGGCTGATTTAAATCTCTTTCAAAAACAAGCATGAACTGGTGGTATTTGCATTCCACACCATTGCAACAGTGTGGGGTGGGAGTCCCTTCTCAACAGTTCTTCAGGGTTGAGGAAGGTCTTTTGTTTTGGTTGAGAAATTTTTCCTGGAACTTTTCTGAGGGCTTGATAGCTGGCCAGGGATTTGAACCCAGGTCTCCCTCACCTGTACCCACCTGAGGACTGACACACTTCAAGGAGTTTCCAAAAGTTAGTGAAGCAAAACGTTCCTTTGCAAAACCTAGCCTGATCCTTCCCCTTTTCTTCTTTGATGTTTAATAAAATCTAGCTTTGATCGTACTTTCCCCCAACATCTGGGGACAGGTAAGTAAGCTGAGATATTGGGGATTCCCCCGCTTCCCTTCTTAAAACCAACGTTATATGCTGTACTGGCTTTCACCTTCTAACTTGACTGATGAAATAAGTTCCATTACTGATGGGGGAAGCCTGACCTGCTAACTGCAGTGCTACGTTAAGTGTCCAGTTTTGCTCAAGTGCTAGTCTGCCCAGCTGAGGCTATGAACGTGTCTGTTTTTATGTCTAATGCCCAGTCTTTGTCTCTGTGTCAGGATTTAATTTCTCCAGCAACAGTATCAAGACTCTGGAGGAAAAGGGCTTGACTTATCATCGCATTGTGGAGGCTTTCCGGTTTGCCTATGCAAAGAGGACTTTACTGGGAGACCCAGCGTTTGTCAACATCTCTGGGGTAGATAGCAGATAAGTCTGTAATGCAGTGAGGCTGCCTCCACTTGGCAAGAATCCTCCATGTTCCTTTTATTTATTTGCTTGTTTTGTATTTTGTGTGTGTGCACGCGCCTGGAAGTCATGGTTGACTTCTGGCGACCCCTAGTGGGGCTTGGACACTTCAGAGAGGTGGCTTAGTATTGCCTGCCTCTACATCCAGGTCTGGTATTCCTTGGAGGTCTCCCTTCCAAGTCCTTGCCAGGGTCATCCCTGCTTAGCTTCCGAGATCTGACAAGCCTCCGTGTTCCTTTAAGCGCTGCTGTGAATGCAGAGGCATGCACACTCACAACAGAGTGCTTCCACCCAGGAGTTCCCCCAACACTTTCCTCCAGCAGTCCTCTGTGGGCATACCCAGTATTTTTCTTCCCCACAAATCCAGAGGGCTTTCTGTGGGATTTTTTAAAAAAGAAGTAATTGCTATAGCCAGGGCTCTTTTTGTAGCAGGAACTCCTTTGCATATTAGGCGACACACCCCTAATGTAGCCAATCCTCCAAGAGCTTACAGAGCTCTTCTTACAGGGGCAACTGTAAGCTCTTGGAGGATTGGCTACATTAGGGGTGTGCAGGGGTCTTTTGTAGAAAAACAGCTGCAGGAGCTCATTAGCATATGGTATGCTAATGAGCTATTAGGCTATTAGCATATGCCACGCCCCTGACATCACCGGAAGTGATGTAAGAAGGGGAAGCAAAAGGGGGAGGCATCTTCAGAAGCCTCCCCTTCCCTTCCCCAGCTGGATGGGGGAGCTAAGAGAGAAGGGATTTAAAGTTTAAACTCCTTCTCATGAGAGTTGGGCCACAGAAGGAGGAAAGAGGGAAGGAAAGAGAGAGAGTAGAGAGAAGGAAAGAAGGAGGGAAAGAAAGAAGGAGGGAAAGAAAGAAAGAAAGAAAGAAAGAAAGAAAGAAAGAAAGAAAGAAAGAAAGAAAGAAAGAAAGAAAGAAAGAAAGAAAGAAAGAAAGAAAGAAAAGAAGGAGGGAAACAGGGAAAGGAGGAAAAAAGAGAAGAGAAGAAGGTGAGAAGAGAAGAAGGAAGGAAAGAAAGAAAAAGAGAGAAGGAAAGGAGGGAATGAAAGAATTTGGTGGCAATTCGGCCCCATTATATCCTAAGGGCCATTGAAGTCAATGGTGAAAACATAGGGTATATTCTGGGGGCTTTATGTTTTCACCATTGACTTCAATGGCCCATAGGATATAATGGAGCTGAAATTGACATTCAGCTGCCTGAAAGACTTCCCCGGAGGCCGGCTGGGGGCGGGGCTTGGCTCCTGAGCTCCCGGAGCTGCGCTCCGGTGCGCTCCCCCCCCAAAAGACCCCTGGGGGTGTGTCTCCTAATATGCAAAGGAGTCCCTGCTACAAAAAGAGCCCTGGCTACAGCATTAAAGCACTATAAAATGGTTGGATTTTTTTAAGACCCCCCCCAAAAGCCTTCCAGTGGTATGATATAAAAAAATGGCAGCCATAAGGGGCTACCAGCATAAAAAGATCACTGATGTGAGCAGGACCTGTCTGGACGATGTAATAATGCATTTGGACTGTGCTCTTTCCAAAAAGACTGGAACAAAGCACATTTGGGAAGAGGTATTGAGGATGAGGAAATAGTGGCGAGCACAGTTACAGCATGGCATGGTGTGAACTCTCACAAAAAGTGCTCTAGTTTGTAAATGGAAGCTGAGAAAAACCTCTCTGTGGAAACATCCTGAGAACTATTTTATCTTTATTTGCATTAATACCTTTGTAGTCTACTGTAAACTCCTCCTTCTGATTGCTGGATGCTAGGGACAGACAACAGAGTATGCCTGTTACAATATGCCCTTCCTGTGAGCTTCCAGGAGTTGTCTGGTTGCCTACTGGGGGCAGGAATGCTGGATTTAATTATCTTTTGATCAGATCCAGCGGGGCTTTTCTTGTGTTATCTGTAATCATCTTTTTCTCCAAGTTAAGCAGCTTTTTCCTCACAGATAAAGTGCATCCAACACTTTGTACTACTTGCCCTTTTCTGTACACCTTTCAGCTCTACCTTACCCTGTGGTTTTTGTTTTGCTTCTTCTTTTCCTCCAGGTGATCAGCAACATGACATCAGAGTCCTTTGCGGCTAACCTGCGGGCCAGGATCACTGACAATTCTACCCATGCGAGTGGATACTATGAGCCGGAGTACTACACTCCAGATAATGCCGGTACATCCCACCTCTCCGTTGTGGCTGATGATGGCAGTGCTGTGTCCGCCACCAGCACCATCAACCAATAGTATGAGCTCAAACATTACTTCCATGTAGGGACTCTGCTGCCTTCAGTTGGTTAGTATAACTCTTGCCAGCTTGGCATCAACCCAAGTGGGTTGAGGGAGAGACTTACTTTAGCCTGACATGTTCTCCTTTGGTGGAAGTGATCCAAGAGTGGGCCATTTCTTTCACTCAGCTTCAGAGGCTAGAGAGTTGATGCTTGGTCCATTCCAATGGGATGGAGTGTGCTTGCACAGATATACACACACCTTTTCACTCCTGTCTGCTTCAAAGCAACAAGAATTTCAGAGCTCCAGCTCTGGGAAACTTTTCATTTGTTTTGTTGTTGCTTATTAAAGTATTTGTATCCTGAATTTCTCCCCATTGGGGACCTGAAGGACATACAATATAATTTTCCTCCTCCATTTTATCCTTACAACAACTCCTCTGTGAGACAGGTTAGGCTGATAGAGTGACTGACCCAAGGTCACCCAGTGAGCTTCCCATTGCAGAGTGAAGATCTGAACCTGGGGTCTCCCAGACCCTGGTCCAGCACTCTAACTTTTTTCCCACCATAGAGAACAATGGAGGGAATGGGGGCAACCTGTTTGGGGGTCCATAGAATTGGACCCCCTGGTCCAATGTTCCTGAAACTTGGTGGGTATCATGGGAAGAGGCTCCAACAGCTATCCTGTGAGTTTGGAGCCTCTCCCTCAAACCCCTTCCCCTCCAGCCCCCAGAATATACCCTATGTTTTCACCATTGACTTCAATGGCCCATAGGATATAATGGGGCTGAATTGCCACCAAATTTCTTTCATTCCCTCCTTTCCTTCTTTCTTTTTCCTCTTTCCCTCATTCTTCTCTTCTCTCTTTCTTTCTTTCCCACATTCTTCTCTTCTCTTTTTTCCTCCTTTCCCTGTTTCCCTCCTTCTTCCCTCTCTTTCTTTCCCTCCCCTTTCCTTCTCTTTCTTTCCCTGTTTCTTTCCCTCTTTACTCTCTCTCTTTCCTTCCCTCTTTCCTCCTTCTGTGGCCCAACTCTCATGAGAAGGAGTTTTAACTTTAAACCCCTTCTCTCTTAGCTCCCCCACCCAGGCCAGCTGGGGAAGGGAAGGGGAGGCTTTTGAAGATGCCGCCCCCACTTTTGCTTCCCCTTCTTACATCACTTCCGGTGATGTCAGGGGGCGTGGCATATGCTAATAGCCTAATAGCTCATTAGCATACCATATGCTAATGAGCTCCTGAAGCTGTTCTTCTACGAAAAGACCCCTGAACCTAGGAAATGAAAGGATTTTGATCTGATTATCCTCACTCAAGATGTTTCCTTATGGTAGTTTCTGTGCTGAATCCTGTTTGTTCACTCCTGGGATTTGCACACAGCTCTTGGAGCATTTACAAAGGCTCCTGGCAGGTTAATATCCTTTAAGGGTCTTGGTTCCAAGTTTCAGGCAGCCATCATTTCAGACATCCTTTCTTTAAGTAACCCTATGTCCAACTCAGTTGATGTGGCTGCTTGCCACTCTTCTAGCATTGCCTTCATGGGGGGTGGGGGTGGGATCAGTCATTGGTGACTTTTTTGCCACAAGATATACCTCCCAGAAAGACCATGCTGCTGTTTTTGTATCTCACTCCTGTATAAACTCGATTGCTAAAGGAGAAAGGATCATTGGAGTTCTTGGGAAGATTCATTCTCCTTACGAGATGGTGGCTATCCAGACACGCCCAATGATTGCCTCACCTGGGAAGGGGGCCCAGGGCCAATAGTTCAAAATAATAGGGTTCCTGAGGATGGTCTTCTGTTTAATGATAATATACCCAAGCACGTTTATAAATAGCTGTTAATGATTTCTTGGATTCCAAGTTGTATGGCAGTTTGAAACTGGGAGTAGGGTGTGGGTAAGGCAGCTTCTCCCATTGGAAGGGACCAAGCACTAAGTTATTGGCATAACCCTGCCTCTGAAGCAAAGTGGGGGGACTAGTCACTCCTGGATATCACCCATGTGCTGAGAAGAATGAACTTTCATGGTAAGTCCAACATTTCCCTTTCTTCTCATGGACTAGAGAAGTGCCTTGGTAGCAAAGAATGAGGCTGAGGATGAGGAAATCAGCTCTTATGGCTGATTTCCAAGAGAAAGGGATGATTACATCAGATTCTAGAACAGGGCAAACTTTTGACCTTACCCTTGAAGGGTGTACAGTGCTTCTTCGCGTAGATGAAGTATTGGGGAAAACTCTCTGGGTATAGGTTCTTCCTAAAAGCAAAAATCATGTCAGGATAGAGCAGATCTGGTATTAATTTAGTCAAGGGGGGGTAGCATTTTTTCACAAGTCTCCTATGCCTTTAACCGCTGCACAAAAAGCAACCGAAGGGTTTCTGTAACAGCAGTTCCATACTGGAGAAAAAAGGCTTTACCTACAGAATTTCTGGGTTTTGTGCAGGTAATAAAGGTACAGAAGAGGGTGGTGGTAAGTCTTTTAGGGGTAATTTGCTTCCACATCTCGGGCTGGATCCAGATGTTGTCTGCCAATGGAAGGAACCTTAATCTGTGGAACAAAATTTTCTTTCCCTCCCCCCACTCCTGCTGCAGCCCATTGACCTCCCTGAAATGCTTCTCTTGGGAGAGAGGAGACCCTCGGGAATAGCAGGAAGGACAAATTGGCAGTCTGCTGCAAGAAGGGGGAATTGGTAAAAATTATACTTCCCCTTTCACTAGTGGAAAACTTAGTTTGGATCCAACCACTTGTAGAGTCAGAATTCTTCATGTGGTAGCAGAGGTGGGGTTGCATTTAGTGACTGACCAGATTGGGGTAGATTCTTGAAGAACTAAGGCCAAAGTTCTCAGATCAAAGGCAGGAAGTAAGTCTCTAAATGCAAATCCAGATGTTATTACAAGTCTAATTCTTTTCTAAAATCTGTTAGGAACACTTTCCTGTGCTCGTGCTCACAGATTTTTGATGTCCTAATGGCTTCCAGCTCACTCTCCATCCGGGAGCCACCAGCATCCTACCCCCTTGCCCCGTACTACACCAAGACATGGTGAGGTGGGAAGCTGCCGCTCACCTTCACCATCACACTGCAGCACCCTCCTTGTCTCATACCATGGAGGGAGGGAAGGAGTGGGCTCCTTGTGGGTGCCCAGTGGGGCTGGGGGCATCTCCAGGGTTGCTGCTTGCTGGGGCAGACCCCATTGCTGTAGGCAGATGGGGGGGCAACAGGGCTAGTTGACACTGTTCCACCACTGGTGCTGTGGGCAATTTCATAGGTATGCCTAGTGGATGCAGGCAAATTTTTACTAAAACAAAGATTGTTAAGACCAGCGTGCTCACACTGAAGATGGATTAGTAGGAAACTTGAGAACAACCCTCCTTTACAGGCACTTACTTCCTTCTCCACTGACTCTTCTTGCATACTTTACTGGCATAATGAATTATGGGTACAGGAAAGCTTTCACTAAGGCACGCCTAGATATTTTGTAGGTTACAGTTTTAGTAGGTCACTTCATTGGTATTCCCTGTAGTGCAAGAGTCTCCTCCTGTGACTATAGGTCCATTGCAGATTTGTCCCATGTCACATTCCAGTCCCTGAGACAGACTTGAGGATGTGAGTAAAAGATGTTTTAGGACTGTTGTATCTCAGTTCCCAGGAAGGGTCAGTTCAGGATAAGTTGGTGTTACTACTAGCAGCTTGAGATAATTGTATTCCTTTTTGAATGGCAAAGTTTATTGCCGATGTCATAAAGATAAAGATGATGGTGAGGCATTCCGACCTAAGCATGATTGACCTGCACACCAATTGCTCCACTCTGGGTCATTAGCCATTTCATTTGTAAGTTGGTTTTATTTTGAGATATTTAAAATTATTACATATTTTAATTTTTCCTATGTCTGCCTAGTGGATGGGCTGGCCCTGCAAATGGTCAAGGCACCAGTCACCTCTTGCAGTTGTGGGACAGAGACTATTTATGTATACAAGTATACATTTATGTATGTATATCTTAATGTCTGATCCTTGGGTGGTGGATAAGTTAAAGCAGAAGCAGGGAGTTGAATAGAAGCATTTGTAATGCAGTTTAGCATTCTGGACAGCTTAAGTCTTACATTCACATTAATAAAAACTGAAATAAATAAAATAAACCAAGGAAAGCAAGAAGTGCATATAAGGTACACATAGACAAATAATAGATTCAGATTGGTAGCCCTGTTGGCCTGAAGCAGCAGAACAAAGTTTTAGTTTTGTGGTACCTTTGAGACTGACAAAGTTTTATTCAAGGTATAAGTTTTCGTGTGCATGCACACAAGCCAGTTTGGTGTAGTGGTTAAGTGCACGGACTCTAATCTGGGAGAACCGGGTTTGATTCCCCACTCCTCCACTTGCACCTGGCTGGATGACCTTGGGCAAGCCATAGTTCTGATAAGAGCTGTTCTTGGAAAAAAAGCAGTTTCTGTCAAGAGCTCTCTCAGCCCCACTTACCTCACAGGGTGTCTGTTGTGGGGAGGGGAAGGGAAAGGAGTTTGTAAGCCGCTCTGAGACGCCTTTGGGTAGTGAAGGGTGGGGTATAAATCCAATCTCTTCTTCCTCTTCTTCTTCTTCTTCAGATACAAATTAGTTTCATTTGTGTGTTTCCATAGAATTTGGGGTCAGAACTGTATCATGTGTAAAATAACAGCAAACATGTTTCCCATGATAGGGTGTGGTCATTAATCACAGCTGCCTGGTGCACACACTAGCCTAAGACACACATTTGTCACATGTATGCTTTGTCTAGTTATGGGTACATCTTGAAAGAAAAACCCTGGAAGACAGCAAAGAGTAGCAGTGCTGGGAGGCCACCTGCACTGCTACTCTTTGCTGAGTGCTGAACAAACATATTGCCTGCATGAACACTCGCATGGATTTTTGACATCAGGCTTTCGGTGCAGGGTGACTCTCCTGAAGCTTCTGCTGCTACAAGCTGCATCCACACATGATTGGAGATAGCTACAGTGCAACAGTATTGCAATAATTGACCATTGGTTTGGCTCGTCTGCACAGGAAAATACAGTTGAGAATATTTGCTATAACACAATATCCAGTGATGTGTGGACGAATCCACCATCATCTGCTCCTGCTATGGGTTTGACTTGTTTTTTTTGCCCTGTTTTAGCTTTGGGTCAGATGTCCGTTCCAATGTGACTGGAATTATATTTAATGATGAGATGGATGACTTCAGCTCCCCTCTAATTATTAATGGTTTTGGGGTTCCACCTTCGACCGCCAACTTCATCGCCCCAGGTAACACTTCTCAAGGTGACTTCTTTGCTCCTATGCAGCTGCCATCTTTCTGTGCGTCTCTTTGTCCCTTAGCATAGGTACTCACAGGTCCCTATGATGGGTAGGAATCTGGTCACATTACCTGCTGGGTAACTACAGGGATTATAGTAACTGGGAGTGCCTTTGGTGTTCTCATGATTTTTTGACTGATTACACTGCTGGCCTTGCTGTCAGATGTTAATTTCAGTGCTGGGTCAGACCCATGGTCAGTCTAGTCCAGAGTGAGATAGAAATAGCCTCCCTTTATTGCTTCTCCCCCAAAACATGCAAAGACATGCGCTTATATAATGTGTGAATATGAAAAGTATTCAGAGTATGTAACTATAAAAATAGATATCTCAGTGTATATATATTCATCCAAAGCCAAGTGAAAAAATACAAAAGTTTACAGTATTTTGAAATAATCAGAACAATTCATCTCCTTAGACGGTGTAACAGGTAAGTAAAACCATAACAGTTATATAAGTTGTTGATGAAAATCTCTACAGTCAAATTCCATTTCAAAGAGACTTCCTCTGAACAGCATCAAACTTTTTGAGTGGCAACAAACAACAAGATGTTTTCCTTGGTTTCCAATAATAGTACTCATTCTATTCCAATGGTATCCTGATCCAAGATTTACAAAGATTTGCTTAGATGGGCATGTTCCCTAGGAAAACATCTTGTTGTTTGTTGCCACTCAAAAAGTTTACTTATCTGTTACATCGTCTAAGCAGATGAATTGTTCTGATTATTTCAAAATACTGTAAACGTTTGTATTTTTTTCACTTGGCTTTGGATGAATATATATATACTGAGATATCTATTTTTGTAGTTACATACTCTGAATACTTTTCATATTTACACATTACATAAGTGCATGTCTTTGCAGCCTTTCTCTGTGTTTTTTCTTTCTGTTACCATCTTTGTGGCTGTGACCTTCTAATTGTGTCCCCCAAAACAGGCAATCAGAAGTATTCTGGTTCTCAACATGGAAACTCCCTTTAGCTGTTATGGCTAATAACTGTCAATAAAGTGAGATTTTGTGCATCTGATTATTGTTTGTCTGAGATAGGTGCTAGCCACCTTTCCAAAGTGAGGTAAATAATTAGTACATTTAAGCCAACACAACAACTATCAGCATGCCGAAATGTACTACATATTAGAATGCACACATTCAAAGGCATGTTTTCCAAATACCCCCCCCACAGTGTGTGTATAATTCAGGAAAGGAAATGAAAGATGCTAAAAGGAGAGAACAAAAGAAGAAGTCAGCTCCTATAGCTTTTTTTCCAAGCAGAAATACAAATAACGAGGTCCAGGGTCTTTAAGTTCTAGGCAGCCAATAAGTCATAAAGTACAGTGCGGCTGTATAGAGCAGGAACTAGCACATTGCCAAGGCTGAGAGAATAACACATGTCAAGCCCTGGAGAAACAGGGTGGCACTTGATGTCTGCCAGGAATGAGAAGGAGCAAGTGTCACGCAAGCAAAAATGCACAGGAGTTTTGATGTTCGGGAAAGATACAGGCTGTGATTACAAGGCTAGAAGCTTGAATGGAATGCAAAACATTTTTTCCCTCAGGCTGAGAGAAAGGGGAGGAGAATGCAGATAAGATAATCGGTGTGGTCCCTGATTGGTGGAGGGAGGGAGTTCCCATGTCCTGCATCTATTGTCTCATAAGGAAAGGAAGAGAAGAGGAGACTAATTTTACATAAGCCTTTGTCCCACACTCGCTCTTCCATTCCCTCCACTTGGTCAATTTCACACCATTTGACCCCTGGCTGCCTTTTGACCCACATCTTCCCCCAATTTGCCCCAGGTCAGCTCGATCCTTGATTTCCCAGAAGTTTCCTGTTGCTGCTCCTCGCCTTTTTTAAAAAATGGTGACATTATAATGCAATGACGAGGCAGTGAAATACGGACCCTCACTATTTTTAAGCATATCAGCCCACATAGTTCCAAAACTTAATTTTTCTATAAAACAGACAGGAGTCATTGTAATGAAATGATGAGGCAGTGAAATATGAGTTCCCGCGAGTTTTTTAGGCAGATCTGCCCACATTGTTCCAAAGGTGATTTCTACAGTGGTTTAAAAAATTCCTTTACTTTCAGAAACACCTCCAACAAGCATGGAATATGTTGATCTGACCCACGGGAGTAGCGGGCTGGAGGGGAGGGAGGGAGAGAAGAGGGGTGATTTCAACTGGAATTTAAATTTCCCCCCATTTCCCGAGTTTTATATTACTGCAGTTGCATTGCTGTAAATTGTGGCTGTAAATGCTGCAAAAGCTGCATCCACCATTTTATGTTCCTGACATTTTGATGCAAGATAAGAGAATCTGCAAGTAACAGATTAGCCAATCAGTGATGCCTGTTCCTTCCTTTTATTGCATCATAATGTTGTAACGCTATTGCGCATGCATTTAAATTCTTTTTTAAAAAGGGAAGGAGTACGGGAAGGGCTAAGAGGGCAAAGAAAGGGGAGTGGGAGGAGGGAAGCAGCAGGAAACCTTGCCAAGGCAGTAATGTGAAAATCAAACTCCGGGAGCAGATTGGAAACAGCCGCGCGCCAAAAGCTTTAATGGGAAATCCATTTGAACAATCCGGGGCAAACTACCCCGCCTGGAACCAGAGGCAAGTAACGTGCAAAATCGGTCGGAATATTAGAGGCAGTATTTTGGTTTGTCTGATGGGCTGGCCAGTTTACTTCCAGCAGAAAACGTCCCGCTCCTTCTTGCAGGAATTTAGTTGATTTGTAAAAACTCCCTGGCTTTGTTTATATCATAATTATTGTTCTCATTATCCTTCAGACCTTTTTATTGGCCTCTTGACTTATTTTTTTGCTATTTGACTATGATTTTATTAGTTTCTTATGCTGATAAATGGAGCCATCTCAAGAGCATTTTTAGGCTCAGAGTTGTGGGATAAAAATTGGTTAAATAAATAAATTGGAGTTTCGTGCCTATGAGGTGGAACAATAGAACTGCATTTCTGTCTAATGCCCTCTGCCTGCTTCCCAAACCACATTTCTTTCTAATACCTGCCCCCCCCCTCTATTTCCCAAACAGGTAAACAGCCTCTTTCTTCCATGTGCCCAGCCATTTTGGTGGATCAAAATAAC
Organism: Gekko gecko; assembly: GCA_029375565.1. Taxonomy (NCBI): domain Eukaryota; kingdom Metazoa; phylum Chordata; class Lepidosauria; order Squamata; family Gekkonidae; genus Gekko; species Gekko gecko. Next base: position 48,004,113 of record JAPDNY010000012.1, on the reverse strand, counting down.
AATGTCAAGATGGTGGTTGGTGCCTCTGGAGGGACAAAAATTACCACAGCAACAGCCTTGGTAGGTTGTGCTGCATGGGCTGACAGATGCTAAACAGGCTGGTTGAGATCAGAACTGATGTTGGGCTTATCTGACTTGATGTGGTAATACATGTTAAATGTGTCACACAAAGGCAGGCTATTGAGAAACTGGGAGAGGGAACAGAGCAAATGGAAGAGTTATTTCTCTCTTGCTTCAAGATCTTGGTGTCTGCATCTCTTCATCTAGTAGTTGGGTGGAAGTGCCTTCAAGAAGTTTTGGATGAACTTCCTAGGAGTAGCTGTGCTGTATTAGATCAACAACCCATCTAGTCCGGCATCCTGTTTCGCGCAGGGCCCAACCAGATGCCCCAGGAAGCCAACAAGCAGGACAACTGAGCTAAGAAGCCCCCAACTCCTTAGTCTTTCCTTGTAGGGAAGATGCTCCCACCCTTTTTATAATTTTGCTTGCCCTTTTTACCATTTCTCCCTGCACTCTACAACATTCTTTTTGAGATATAATGACCAGAACTGCACAGAGTTTTCCAAATGCAGTCACTTAATAAATCTGCACAAGAACATTAATATTAGTCTTATTTTCAATCACTTTCCTAATAACCTCTGGTATAGGATTTGCCTTTTTCACTGCTGTAATTCAATGAGTTGACATCTTCATTGAGCTATTCACTAAAGGAGCTGGCAGAGTGGATATTCTACTTTGCCCAGGCAGTTTGTGGTTTGCTCTGAAAATCCTCTCAAAGGTTTAGGAAAGCAAACAAAATGCATTGAAGTCCAGGACACTGGAGTCATGTGAAGAGAGGGAGCTCGGTAAAATCACTTGCTTCCTCTTCTGCTAGTGGCTTCTGTCAGCATTTGTATGCAAGGCTCCCTGGAACCTTTGAGAGGATTTTCAGGCTGTTTGGGGAAGGGGGAAGGGGAGACCTACTCTGTTCAAGAGCTTTTGTGCCAACTCCAACCCAGTGGCAGCATCTTATATTCTAATAGTGAAGTTGGCCAATCTTTAGATATTTAAATCTGCTGTCTGGAGCTGTGAATAGGCAAGACAACTCTTTCTATAAAACCTGAAAAGGGCACAGGTTTGCAGAAAAATGAGATTTAAAAAAAATACAGTGGGGGTTTTAAACAATCTGAAAATTATAAAAGGAGCACCTGTAGCTTTAAGTAACCAATTCCCCCAGTGGCTATTGCTAGGCAACCACAGTATTCCGGACTGGGTTCTGTCAGTAAAGGGCAAGGGGAGGAGGCAGAGCCCTTTCCAGGGCCTTTTCCAGGCCTATTTTGGCCTTTGAGAGAGGACTAATTAGGGCCAGACCTGACCAAAGTTGTCAACTCCAGGTTTAGAAGTTCCTGGAGATGTTGTGGTAGAGTCTGAGGAGGGAAGGTTTGGGGAGGGGAAGTCCTCAGCTGGATATAATGCCATAGAGTCCACCTTCCAAACCAGCCATTTTCTCCAGGGGGACAGATCTCTGTCATCTGGAGTTCAGTTGTAATTCTGGGAGACTTCCATGTCCCACCTGGAGGTTGCCAACCCTAGGCCTGGCAACAAACTCTGGGTGACTTAATACCACCTGACTTGCATGACTCAACTAAGCCTGGCTGCTTGCTACTGTTCAACAGCAGGCACTGATGAAAGCCAGTGTGGTGAAGTGGTTAGAGCTTCAGAGTAGAATCTGAGAGATCCAAGTTAGAATCCCCATCTTGCTGTGGAAGCTCATTGGGTGACTTTGGACCAGTCATATAACTTTCAGACTAACCTACCCCACTGGGTTGTTGTGCAGATAAAAAGGAGGAGAGGAGAATAGTACAAGCAGCTTGGGTCTCCACTATGGAGAAAAGTGGGATATGAATGAAATAAATAAATTATGAAATGTAGGAGAAGAGAATCCTCATCTGAATAAGAGGCCTGTTTGCCCTTCTGACTTTCATATAATGGCTCTATTAGCGGATCTGGATTTTGGTATAAAATAGATGTGTATAAATATATAGTTTCTGCAATTACGTGTGATTTGTTTTTAATGACTATTGAACAGCAATAATGTTATACTGCTGTCTTTTTTCTGGCTGAATGGCCTATTGGCTTTTAAGACTTGGATGGGATATGGAAATGAAATAAATAAATAATAAATATAGCTGAAGATGGGAGCAAAAAAAGGTAGGTTGGTGAATGACTGAGGAGTGAACGAGGTGGGGGAAGGGGAGAGGACATGAGGACTGCAAGAGGGTGGGAAAGAGGAAATAGTGTGGGGAGGGGGATACAGGGGAAAGTGACAACCTGCACAAGCTTTTCTACCATGCAAGTGGCCCTGGCCCAGTGGCTGTCACCACACAACTGGGCCATGGTTTTCATAGGTAGATGCTGCCCGGGAGGGCGGAGGAGAAGAGGAACAGCTTAAGACAGAGGGGCAGATAACGGTTGGTTGGCTGTTGGATGAGAAAGAGATAGGGTTGCCAACTTCAGGTTAGGAAATTCCTGGAGAATTGGGGGAGTGGAGCCTGGGGGTGGGGTTTGTGGAGGGGAGGGATTTCAGAGGAACGTAATGACATAGACTCCATCCTGCAAAGCAGCCATTCCCTCCAGGGGAACTAGTGTTGCCACTGCCAGGCTCCAGAGTGTACCTGTGTGATGCCTGCAACACGATGATGTCACTTCCAGGTGACATCATCACATCGGGGACGTCATGTGACATCCCCGCCCACCCCCAGAATGCCCCCAGATCCCCAGGAATTTCCCACCTTGGAGCTGGCAACTGATCTCTGTAGTTGGGAAAGCTATTGTGATTCCAAGAGACCTCCAGGCTGGCAACCCTAGCAGGAGAGAAGGATACAGGAAAAGGAGAGAGGCTTTCAGGGAAGAGAAGGAGGAAATAGTGGGGGGGCCCCCAAGAAATTAGATACCTCCCACAAGTCCTTGTGGATTCCGACTTGTTTCTTATATAACCCTTGGAAATCAAAACAGTTCTGAATTTACTTTACAACCAAAGGTCAAGGATCCAGGATATGAGAACTTTAAATTCTGTTTACATTTATACTTAATTTTTCTGATCCATGTGGCTAAACAAATAACCAGAAACTGAATAAGGGGATAATACGAACACAGCCAGATTGGTCATGGTAATGTTTGTAATTTCTTATTCTTCTGTTTTGTTCTAAGTTGCCTCAGATGTTTGGAATGCCCTGCCATGTTTGTACTATGGTTTGTACTGTTATGTTAAACAAATAAAAATCTGATTAAACCTCTACAGAAACATTAGACATGTTGCTGATATTGGGCTTTTGTCTTTATATAGGCAATCATACATTCCCTTTGGTTTGGCTATGATGTTAAAAAGGCTGTGGAAGCACCCCGAGTCCACAATCAGTTGTTCCCTAATGTTACTGAACTGGAGTTGGATCTAGAAAAGGTTGGTGTGTCCAGATCAAGGGACAACGTGGGTAGTCATTTGAATACTGCATGACCCTTGTGGAAGCATCATCTGTGGTCATGGACTATTTGATGGTTGGCTAGACATTGTCCACTTTTAAGGTAATATGGATAAACTACAGATAACCTTCTAAAACAGAAATCAGAACTAGAATTCAGCATTAGATTGCTAACTTGCCTCAAGGGCCTTGCTGTAATATTCCTGACAAGTGATACTTCACTGGGGGCATTATAATGTATAGAATTCACTACCTTGAGATACGTTGGTGGCTACTGGCCGAGACAGCCTTTTAAAAGGGTAAGACTAAGTCCATGGAAGAAGATGGCTCCATTAACATCAATGGAACCTCCATATTTGGGGGTCAGCTTTGTATATACTTGAAGTAGAGAACAAACATGGGAAGGCTACTGTACATGGACATCTAAAGCTACCTTGTACCAGTCCAGAAGACTGGTGGATTGATCCCAGCACTTTCTAGTCTGATTTGTGTGTAATCTTTCTGCCCCACTCAGTGTGTCTTTTTCTGTTTCTTTTCTGTGTCCAGGGAGTAGAAGAAGAGCTAAAGAAAAGACTGCATGAGACTGAACGGGTCAGTGGGGGAGCTGTTGTGCAGGCCATTCTCAGAACTGATGGGGGCTGGGCTGCAGCATCAGATTCCCGGAAAGGGGGATACCCAGCAGGCTACTGAACTTGTATTCAAGCTGCTTCGATGCATCATGTCCTGAATTGCATAGTTACTGTCAGACCTCTGAGACAAATACACCCCAATCCCCCCCTCCTAGAGTTGTGGTCAAGATCTGTATCCCCCAGGTTTCAAAATGTCACAGATAAGCCTTAGAGCAACTACAAGCCCAAAGTAATTGATTTGAACTGTTTTATAAAGTCAAGGCCTTGAGGGAAGTTCTAATTTCTTATATTGTTACTGAGGAAAATAGTTAAAAAGGGATGGCTGTCCACTTGTGGAAGTAATCAAGGATTGCTTGGATCCAAACTGTACTTATTATGTACAGCAGATGATCTCCTGCATCATTTTTGAGTTTTGGACCTATAAAGAAGACCGTTTCCAGTAACTCGAACAACTCCATTGAATAATGAGAAAGAAAAGTTGGTCTGATGATCAATGAAGAGAGCATTGTCCCAAAATTATGTCAAAATAGATTACACTACATTTACTGAAACAAAACAAAAGTGAATGTTGAAAACGGCTCTGGTTGAGTTGCCACTTTTAAAAGAAGACCAGCTTAAAACAGGCAGTAATGAAGATTTTAACTAATTAGGGCTCCTATAGCTACCTGTGGCTAGGCATTAGGGCCTGAATTTTATTGTTTTCTAAATCTTTTAAAATACTATGCCACTACTACAGAATTTGTAGGATGCAGAATGGGGACCATAAAGGTGGATGTGCCTGAGGTTCACAAATGGTTTCTGCCAAAAGTGTGTTTCTCTCATTGTGGCTGTCCAACAAGTTTATTTTCAATTTATCAGAATCATGAGGCCCACGGAAGAGAGATGCTGCTGTATGCCCTAAATATACTTGAATGGCTTTTAAAAAGATCTATAATAAATATATATTTTTAAATTGTTTATGGTGTCAAATGCAAATGCTTATATCTGACTTTAAATGGCTGGGTTTGGGGAGCAAATTGATTGCAGGAATTATCATTCCCTAACCTATACTGTAGGTTGGATCCAATCAGCTTTTCTGCTGGGGGGAAAAAAGAAGGGTTTCCTTTGCTCAACAAAGAAGTCTATGTTGGGGATCATTGAACGTGCATGTTAAAAAAGCCATGTGATACAAGGGCTACAGTCATGAATGGGATTTATATCAGGAAGACAGTGCGAACCTTTGGACCCCCTCCCCCATCTCTAGGCAGACTCATTTGCCCACCTTTGCGTTTTTAAATTAAAATTAAATTAAAAACAATCAGCATCTCCTCTCGTTTAGCCATCAAGGAATCATTGCATCACTCCTGATCCCTTCACCTGAGCTGCTGTTGCTGCAACTGCTTTTAAAAGGCCTATAAAGAAAGCGCTTCTTCTTGTTGGGCACATAAGAAGTCAGGGGCTGAAAGGGTCTGCCCAGTGTGAACCTGCTCTGCTTTCACTTTGAGCCCTGGGAGGGTGGGGAAATGCCCATCAGCTCCAAGCCTTTCAGTGCCAATGCTTATTAACAGAACGGATGAAAGTCTAAAAAAAATATCTCTCTGTTCAAGTACTTTAAAAAGTATTTGCTCACTGCTGTTATAATTGTGGTCTACTGTAAATTAAGGAAATGCTCCTGCTTCCTACTGAGATGGGGGCGGTTGCTGCCACCTTGGCCTGTAGATTGCCAGCTCTTCATTCCACCCCCTGCTTGGTATATCTCCTTGGTATCAGTAACCAGATGTCAGCACATGTGGTGGTAGACTGTGATATCATAAGTCAACAGAAAAGGGGCCAGCAGGAGAGCAGGGTGTTAGGGTAACAGTCTTCAGCCTCTGATAAGCCTCACATGAATAAGGTTTTTTAAAAAGAGCTGCAACAGAGATGGATTTAGCCCCTTCCTGGTGGCTAAAACAGAGACATAAAAGAGAGCCTGTGAGACCAATTTTATTAAAAATATAATTTTGTAAAAGATGCACATGAAGAAACTAGGAATGTTCCAAATTCCTGTATGATCTCCTTTTCATCACGCAGTCATCCCCCCTCCCCAGCCAAAACCTCACAATCATGCAACTGCTACTGCTCTTGTAATAAAGCCATCTAATATAACTTATGCCTGCTTGGCTCAGTGTCCTCTGCCTTAAGTTCCAGTTAGTCAACAATTGAATTAGCACCTGTGTGAAGCTGCCTTCCAAGAGCAGCATTCTTCCCTCAAAACACAAGACCAAACTTAAGGCAAGGGACCCGAAGGCCAAATAGCTCAGGAACACAGGTAAAGGTAAAGGTTCCCTTGCTTGAAAGCCAGTCGAATCCGACTCTAGGGTTGCGGTGCTCGTCTCCGTTTCAAAGCCGAAGAGCCAGCACTGTCCGAAGACGTTTCTGTGATCATGTGGCTGGCATGACTAAACACCAAGGTGCACGGAATGCTGTTACCTTCCCACTGGAGTGGTACCTATTTATCTACTTGCAATTTCTCGCTTTCGAACTGCTAGGTTGGCAGGAGCTGGAACCAGAGACGGGAGCTCACTCCGTCATGCGGCACTCTCGGGTCTCGAACTGCTGAACTACTGACCTTCTGCCGCCTGCAGTTCAGTGTCTTAACCACTTGAGCCGCCGCAGCTCCCCAGGAACACAGACAGGGATACAAAACCCATCAGAGACCTGACCACTACTGCAGCCTCACTAGGAATTCTCCCATCCACAGGTGTTGGAGCAACCCAACCCAGTTCTCAGGGATGGGTCAAGAAACAGACTTTTGTGCTTTCCAAGCACAAGTCATGTGGGGGACACAAGTGGCACACCAGTCCTACCCTAGTGCAAAATGGAAGCCTGCACAGGTGGTTGGACAGACAGGATATCACTCAACATTTCCAAGGTACAAGGACTGCAGCAGCCTATCTTGGCTGGAGTACGGCACTAGGTAGAGGTCCCTGTAGATCCAAATGCCTTTTTTCTTTTTTACTTTATTGTGTCCTTTAAAGGCAAGTAACATAGCCAAACCCTAGAATTTTCTATTCCAGCGAAAACCTCTTTTAGTGAATGGAAGTCTTGACTTCTTTTGCATGTTACTGGCGTTCCTGAAGCAGTGACAGCTGGCAAGATGTAATGTACTCATCCACATGACTCTATGCTCTGAAAATCCCAGAAAGCTACTTTGACCAGCAATGACAGCAGGGCGAAAGAAATAAGCAGGGACATTGAGGACATGGCTGTGCCACCTTTAACTCCAGAACACTCACTCACTGATCACTGGAACCAGTCCACACCATACCCCTTGACTCCTCTGACCTTTTGCTTCCAATGGTTCGTAGGTTTTCTGATATAAACTAATTAGAAAAGCAGAGGGAGTGGAAGATGTCTTTAGCCTAGAAATATATTTGATGTCAAAAGAAGGGGGAGAAAAATCACGTTAGCCCAGGAAATGCAGTCTACCCTGGAAGGAGCCTCTACAGCACTGAAAACAAAAACTTTAGGACTGTGACTGGCAATGCCGAGGTGCAGAGTAAGGTATGGCTCAGCTTGGTTAGTACTGCACCCTCCCCGTCTGAAGGTGCTGGTCAGTGCACGGCAGCAAGTCCTACATAAGGGTCTGCCCTCCCATTTGGCATAGGGATATTCAGCAAGCAAAACAAATTAATTGGCTCAGAACTTGCTCCCCCCCCCCCCGCAATATTGCAGTGAAAGCTACATGTACGCAGTCCCCCTACACTGGCAGAGGAGAACATCCAAAGTGTGCAAGAAAGGGAAAAGAATCCAGCTGTTGTTCTCTCTCCTCCCAAAAGAGAAGTGTGGCAGAAGGCTTACATGCGACTCTGTCCGTCGTATCTAAACAGCTGCTCTTGTTCACAAAAATATATCTCTCTGTGCCTATGATGACTTCTGCACTGTTTCAGCCTGCTGGGAAAGAAGTGTAAAAAAGCAGGGCTCCTGCTAGGATGTCCGTTTGACTTTGTGATGGACACAGATGTCAAAACTGCAGCTTCTCCCTGAACACATAGTAAAACGTCCAGTTTCTCCACAGTCCCTTTGCCCTGGCAGGGCTAATAGCCTGATGCTTCCCCTTGCTTCCTCCGGTCAGAGTAAGCAAAAGTGCAGGAGCCCTCCTTGGAAATTCCTTGCACCACATTCAGCATCCTGTCTCCAACGCCGATTTGGTGTCCCTTTTTTTGCAGTGTCTTTAGGACGTCCTGTAAGAGAAGAAGCAGAAGGTCAGAGTTAGACCTGTTCCAGCCAGGGATATGGATTCAGATGCAGCTATTTTGGGGACAATTGTCACACAATCACCCGTGACATCAGGCAAGAAGGGAAAGTCATCATAGGAGGTGGATTTGGGGCACCCTTCACAACAGAAACAGGGTCAGGAAAACATGAGTCACCGGGCACACGCAGCTAAGTAGACCCCTGCGCTAAAGTGAACAGGAGTTGTGTGAGAGCACAGAAGCATTTATTTATTCACGCATTTTTATCCCATCCTCCTCGGGAGCTCAGAGTGGCATACGTGGTTAGCCCCTCCTCCATTTTATCATCATAACAATCCTCTGCGGTGGGCTAGGCTGAGAGAAAAGGAATGGCCCAAGGTCACCCACTAGTTTTCAGGGCGAGCAGGGATCTGGACCCAGACTTCTCTGGTCCTAATCCAGTGCTCTGATCCTCATATCACAGTTGTCCCTTCATCATGCTCTCACCCTGTCCCTCACAAGAGCCATCTAATGTGCCATTTTGTTGGGACTTATTTTATCTTGAAGGTTTTTACTTAATTTAAATTTGTTCCAGCACTGAGTTGCACAGTGGGGAAACTACCAAAGGATACTCAATTTCTGGTTTATTTGTAGACATAGTTACTGTGAAGGATGTATGTTTGGAGAGAGGGCTTGTTTACTGCAAAGACCCAAAAGGCCCGGGCCTGTGTGGGAACCTGTTGGAGAGGGCCCCCCACGGTTCGAAGTGGGCAGAAAATAAGGTAGGTTTTATTCTCACAACAACGCTGCAGGGCTTAATGTTCTCCAGAGAAAAGAATGGCAGCTAGGCACTTTTATAGGGGGTGCCCTTCAGGGGCGTAGGTTTCTGAATTTCTGAGGGGGGGCCACAGGGCTGGCCCTGGCCCATAGTTATCTATAGTTAATTATTACAATATGAAATTATTCATATTTCCAAAAAACATATGAATCTACAATTAATCATGTGTTTTAAATTCCCCCCATCCACTCACAATATTCTGAATCTCAGTCAAAGAAAGGGGACTCTATAAGAGGAGAGGAAAGGTGTCATGAACTTCACTGAGACAATTTGAGTAAATATTTCATTTTTGTGTATGAGAGGAAATACTTCCTTCCCCTCTCTCTTTTCCTCACCACTTAGCTGAGTTTGTGACTAGCTCAAGGTCACATAGTGTGCTTTGTGGCTAAGTGAGGATTTGAACTCTGGTCTCCCCAGTCTTAGACCCCAATACTCTTAACAACTATACCACTCACATACTGGATACTCAGCACACTACCTGAGAGTGTGTTTGTGGGTGCCCTGCTGGGAAATCCCAGAGGGGGCATTACCCCCTCCAGGAAATCCAGAGGGAGGCTTAAATTGTTTACATCCCTGGTGCCCTTGGAATCACTATTATGGATAGGACCAAACATGCCCCCCTAATCCCAGGAGCCATGGGACTAAGCCTGTGCTTCATTACCCCGCTTGAGGCTCTGTTTCACGGTCACCCCAGAGTATAGCAGGATATATGGACTAACTTTTGAATACAGAAGTGTATGTGTGTGGGGGAATTAGGAAAGCAACAAAACTATCGGCTCCCCCTCCTTCATCTTTGTAAAGTACTGGGTTCGCCGCATGGAGACTTGGACTACGACATGCGTTCAGACGCATTTATTGTACTTCACATAACACACACTGCAACCCTGGCCCTGCAAGGGCCAACTTTATACACCCCACCCAGCACACCTATAGTCCCATTGGTGGGTTTGAATTTCCCACAAAGGTCTAATTGGTGGACTCGAGGTGGACTAGGATCCTAGGTCCTATTGTCTTTTTGTCCCAAGCTTCAGACTTAGGTGGCAGAACCCTAGTGGCAGTCCGCATACACAACACCCCTCCCCCCATAGTTCTGACCCAGCCTATGTCACATAGTCCTGTAAGTAGGCAGGTGGTCTACGTTCTCTCTGGGAACGCCAGGGTGCTGGGACGGGATCGCTTGTGACTGGTGCTGGGTGATTTTCCGGGATGGGTGGTGGAGGTGGCAGCAGCGGTGGTTCCTCGGGCTCTGGTGGATCTGGTGTCGCTTCTGCTGTTGGTGCTTCCCCAGGGGCTGGTGGGTTAGGCTGGGTGCTTCCCTCTGGTGTGTTGAACTCTGGCTCCCTTGGCTGCAGGACAGCCTCGCCTTCCACCAGGAGTTGTCGCCTCCGGAGCTGGTCTATGTGTTTTTTAAGGATCTGACCATCCTCCATGGAGACTTTATAAGAAACGGGACCAGTGGCTCTGATGACCCTTCCCGCCAGCCATGAGGGTCTCTTCCCAAAGTTTTTGATGAAGACGGGGTCTTCTGGGAAGAAACCCCAGGGAGCCCCCCTTTTGCTCTGTCAACTTCCTTGAGTCTGGCTCCTGGTCCGGATGCCGCCGGTCCAGCAGGATTGTGGGGTGCCGGCCCATCAGGAGCTCTGTGGGGCAATGGCTGGTGATGGGGTTGGGCATTGTTCATTGAGTTAGGAGGAAGTGGGCCAGCTGAAACTCCCAGTCCCTGTCTGTGATTCGGTTGAGTGCTTCCTTTGCAGTGCGCACCATGTGCTCCGCTTGCCCATTGGTTGCTGGGTGGAAGGGGGCTGACCTCACATGCCGGATAAGGTTCCTCTGGAGATAGTCCTGGAACTCTGCGGACATGAACGCCATCCCGTTCTTGGAGACGATCGTGTCCAGCAGGCTATGGGTTGCGAAGATCTGGTGCAGGGCACAGATGACCACCTTTGTGGAGGTGGTGGAGACCGGACTTATCTCTAGCCACTTAGGGTAAGAGTCCATAATGACTAGGAAGATAAGTCCTTGGAATGGGCTGGTGAAATCGATGTTGAGCCGGGACCCTGGTTTGCGTGTGGACTCCCATGGTTGTGGGGGTGCGCTTGGCGGGTTTGGTCTGAAAGCCTGGCACGTCTGGCACCTCTGCACCCAAGACTCGATTTCCACATCTATCCCTAGCCACCAGACATAGCTCCGGGCCATCGCTTTCATCCGGACTATTCCTGGCTGGGCCTCGTGGAGTGCGGTGAGGACTCTTTGTCTCAGGGCATTGGGGACGACCACCCTCTCCCCCCATGGGAGACACCCCTTGAGAGCCGACAGTTTGTTTCTGCAAGTGGCAAATGCCGTGAATTCCGGGACTCGAGGTGGACTAGGATCCTAGGTCCTATTGTCTTTTTGTCTCAAGCTTCAGACTTAGGTGGCAGGCCCCTAGTGGCGGTCCGTGTACCCAACACCCTTGCAATTTTGTGGGCCTTCAAGGAGGAGGGCTAAACCTTACTTTGATTCTTCAGAGGCTGTGTGCATTCATCTGCTTGAGAGTCAACGCCTACATGGAGGTCAAAGCATGTCTGGAGTGCACTGTGGAAATGGCCTCCTGCTCACTGGCCAGCATGCTGGAAACTGGGCTGCTAAGTTGAACAAGCAGCAGTATGGAGCTAAGGAAAGAACTGCTGGCAAAACTCCGTTTTGGGAAGTGGGAGGTAGAGGGGGAAGGGAATGAAGCCCAGCATTTCTGCTTCCCTCCAAGAAATTATGTCAGTGTTGCTCTTCCCAGTGTCCCCCCATCCCAGTATTGCACTACAGTTCCAGACAAGCACTGGAAGTGGGTCAAATGTCTCACCTTATCGAAGTGGGGCTCAACCTTGATTGAGTTGCTCGCGTTAGCATAGAGAATGGAAGCCTGTATGGCGTCATCCAGCTCGTACCCGAACCACAGCTTGTTTGCGATCGCCTGCAATTGAACGAGCCTAGCTGTTAGAGGCATTTTGTGAGGTAGGCCCATCTGTCAGCAGATATTAGTCACAACAGCTGAATGGAACCTCTACAGTCTGAGCTGGAGTATCTCTGAGTACCAGATGCTGGTGGCTGGGAGATAAAACAACCTGGAAGGGCTATTTTCCTTCATGTTTTACATGCAGGTTTCCTGGAGGCATCTGGCTGGACTCAGCTGGAAACACAAATCTTGATTCCATGCATTCTTTGGGGATGGGGGGGATGGAATGGGGAGGATCACCCAAAGGCAGCAGTAACAGTGAGTCAGCCAGGAAGTCCTTGTTTCTCTTACTGGACAAACCCTTTTCTGCCTGGTGGTGGTGATGGAAAAGTGACAGCTACCTGGCTTGCAGGTTGTACAAAGGTCCTGTTTCCTGTTCCTGGCCATGAACAAGTTGTGCGGCAGCCAAATGCTTGTGTGTGTGTGGGGGGGGGGTGCTGTGACCTGCTTATGGAACACACCTGTGATCCCCTGTGACCTTACAAAAGGCCTGCAGACGTTTAAATGCTAGTGGAAATGGTGTCTATTGAAGCAGAACTTGATACAGTTTTTATACAGTGTGATTTTTTTTAAATGCCATTGTCATATATGGACCCAGCATTAAGGAATATTACTGGAAAGGTGAGCTACATCTTTAAATCAAAATTGGTTTGGTGCAGAGCAGTTAATAGGGAAATTTTCCCAACTGCAGACTTCAAGGGGTGGAAGACAAGAGACACACTCACCAGGGCTACAGCAGGCGTGATGAGGGTCCCACCAGAGCCACCAATCACCAGCTTGGACTGCCCGTTTTTGGAAATGAGGATGGCTGGTGACATGGAAGAGGGAGGCATCTCTCCTGCAGAAGGAGGCAGTGATGGGCATTATATACTTGCCTGATCACACAGGCATCTGGCATCAATTTTTTTAAAAAGAAGAGCAGTGCACTGCCCATAACATTTTGTCTGTGAAATCCTGGAGACTGGCAGGGTGCCTAGATAAGGAACAGAAGGCACAGAGGAAATACATTCCTCCGCTAAGAACTGTTCCCTTTTTGCCATCTGCCAATCTTTAAAAGTATGTTTGGAGCCGCCCTCCTTGGTGAGAAAGACTGCAAAATGATTCCCATTTGTGCAGCATGGTGCCCCAGACTAGTAAATCAAAAGAAGAAGGTTTCCAGAGTGGTTAGTGTTCTAACACAGCAGTTCAGATCCACAAGGACAGTTGATCGTTCCTTCAAGAGTCGAGATTCCTTGAGAGAAGAGGAGATTCAGCTCACCTGAAGAGATCTTTTTGTTCAACCGCTTCATGCAGAAGTCAGCAAGCTCATTATTTAAAATGATCCCGGTGCTCTGAGAATACACCATGGAGCCAAACCTAAGTGTGTCCGAGAGAGAGAGAGAGAGAGAGAGAGAATGAGCACAGATCCACGGGCATCAGCAGGAGGCACTGTTCTACTACAACAAAACATCCAACAGGATCACCAACAGGATCACCCACACTGTACATCAGCACTGATCAAGCTCCATTGAAACTGGAGGCAAACAGCACCCCAACATCCAAACAAGTGGGCTTTTAAAGTGGGGGCATCAGATAGGCAGTCCCAGGGTTCTTCTTCCCAACGTTTAAAATGAAAGTGAAAAGCAGCGGTGCGGAGCTCAGATTGAAAGCGGAGGCCAAGGGGGGAGAAGAAGAGGCATCTTAATCCTTCCTCTCTCTGCCATTTGTCTTCTCAAAGTTCTCTTTCTCAACGGGGCCTAACTGCATATTACAAGGTCCTCGTGTCCCCCACTTCTCTGCCCCAGTCTTGTCAACCTGACATGCTCTGGAAGTCCCAAGAAGACTCAGGCTTGGTCAAGATGGGGAAGTTATCTACCACCTACTTTAACTCCACAACTTGACTCGTCCTCCCAGCACTGTCCAGGCTGCCCATTCTGCAACTGTACCCCACTTCGCCATGCCTTTCCTTCTGCAGACCACCTCCGTTCACCCCGAAGCGATGCACCTGGCTCTTGGATTTTGTTGCTAATGTCCGCAGAGCCATGAATTCAGAGCTGAATAGGGACAGCTGTCAATACCTTGCAAGTGCTGGACAGCCCCAGGCCAGAACCCTCCGTCTGGGAAATTGAGTCACACAGGAACTGAGGGGAGGGCTACCTCCAAAGATGGCAGTTGCCAGGGTACCCTGGATGGGGTTAGCTCCCTGGAAGGCTTTTTGTCAGAAACAGACCACTGCCACAATGGAACAGCCTGAACCCCTTTTGCCTTGTGTAGCAATCTATGTAAAGCTGTTTTCATAAACTTCATTTATGCTATTGTGTCACAGAAGCAAGTGAGCAGAGAGGTTGGAGATTCTTGGCCAGATCGCTCAACTCTTGAAAATATCATTTGATAGCAGCCGATATGGGTGTGTGGGGGGCGGGGGCGGGGGGACTGAGGCACGAGCGCTCAGGGAGGGAGAGGGCAACCTTGTTCCTCCAGCACCACTTGCCTTGATGTAAATTTCCCACCTAGAAGCTGATACTTGCCCTAGTAAGGGAAACTGAGTCACACAGGAACTGAGAGGAGGGCTACCTCCGAAAATGGTATGAAGGGAAAAGGCAAACACCCTCCTTCCTAGCACAGCAGCCCCATCTGTCTGGCTCCCTGCCCCCAACTTCACAGCTGCAGTTAAAAGAAATCTGAAGAGACAGAAAACCTGACCAGGAATCTCCAGTGTCTCGTCTTGTCTAGCCCTTAGCTGCTCCCCACTTACGGGTGGTTGATGGTGCTGGTGACTGAAACGGCGCTGCCATCTTCAGCAAGGACAGAAACATGAGCGGTGCCAGAACCCTCTGTTCCCGCCTGGGTGAGGTTGTAATGTCTGGCAGCATGGTCCCCTCTCTCGTCGATTTGCGCCCTGACACGGTTAGCAAAGGAATCCGATATCAGCTCACTAATAACATCCTAAAAACAGAGTGGGTTCTCAATCAAGCAACCTCCAAAATGCTAAGCTCACAGCCGTATAGTTGTAAGCAAGCTTTGCCCACCTCCTTTATAGAGGAAAATGCAGGATCTTCCACTTTTGTCTTCTGGCCATTGGCAAACTTCAGAGTCTCTGCAATACGGTGGTAAGCCTCCGCCTTCTCACTGGATCCGCTCATGGTCGCCTTGGTGAAGTTGAACCCTGAAAAAGCAGCAACAACCGGTGGTGAGTGCCAAGTGGCCAGAAATCGCTGCTGAAGATGCTCCGCGACCTCCGAACTAAAACTAGAATGGGATGCTGAAAAGCAAGGCCAGGTGAACTAACAATGCAGGACAGTACAGGAGAGAACAAGAAAAAGTGGCGTCAGCTTCTAAAAGAATTGATTATCTCCTGATGGATGCTCTGGACTGGCAGCAGCAATATCGAGATGTTTAAGTGCAGAGAAAAGCAGGAAGCACTCTAGAAGGGAGGGCAGAGAAAAGACCAAAAGTGGTCAGTAACGTATCTAGCATCAAGCATGAGGTCACTCCAATTTCAATAAGGCCTGGGGGAAACCACCCAATACCAGACTGGTAGGACATCAAGAATCCGAGGCTCAAACTAGGCATTGTATCTTACTTGAGTTGAAAGAAGGGTACCCGTCCCAACTCGTTACATAGAAGAACAGGATTATCTTACCTTAACAGTGCTCCATTGGGCTCTGGAACACTGTCATGGGGGAGGAGGGCATTCTGTCTTCCGTCTCGCAACATTTTTTGTCAGCAGAAATGGTCTCAGGGGCTGTTTGTACCTTTCTCAGGCAAACAGCCTGTTCTTCAGTGAGTCAGGAGGGGCACCCACGTCCCCACCTGTGTAACATCTAGTTTGAGTCTCAGGGAGAACTTGATGGTCAAATCACACACTGCAAAGTCCTTGCATCTCTGACATATCTGCCACAGGTCCTACTGACAGACATGTGCTGAGAGTTCCATGCTTGGAACATAATTCCCTGGTACACAGTTTGGATTTGGATGACAGCACAATGAAGGGGGTTTAAGCCTCCCTCTGTGCAGTCTTCCCAACCTGAAATGGCCACAGGGAGTCACCATTTGCCATGCTGATGAAATGTATGTGTACTGATGAGTATAGCATAAGTTTCCCCAACAGAAAACCCATCATCAGTGGGTAATTTTGCTGTTTCTACAGTGAATAATTTCATTACGCCTTTTGAATGGTTTTCTGTTTCTACCTGTTTCCTATCCTCCGTAGCAAATAAAAGGTAACTTGCTATATTTACAAGTGCCTCCACTTAATTCCCTTAATATCTTTTCCAAATGCATTTGTGTTTTCTCAGACTAAAAGATCTTACACTTGTGAATATGCACATATGTGTACTCCGCCCCTTACTCCATGGCAACATCTCACAGACTCTTTTCTCCCTGCAAGTATTAATCCACAAAGCACACTTGATGGGCAGAAATTCCTTGCCTGTTATAGTGGGAGAGGATGATGGTGTTTTACTTGTAAAAGTGGCTGCAGAGTTTCAGTTAGTGTCTTGGGGAAGCAGCAGGCACCCTTAGCACCAACATGCTTAATTAGGAACTATTTACAAGAACAACCTCTGTGCTTAATTAGGAACTATTTGCAAGATCATTCAATCCTAAAAGAAATCAACCCTGACTGTTCCCTGGAAGGCCAGATCCTGAAGTTGAAGCTCAAATACTTTGGCCACCAAATGAGAAGGGAGCACTCACTGGAGAAGACCCTGATGCTGGGAAAGATTGAAGGTCAAAGAAGAAGGGGAAGGCAAAGGATGAGATGGTTAGACAGTGTCATCAATGCAACGAACATGAAATTGAGCAAACTTCAGAGGACAGCGGAAGACAGGAGGGCCTGGCATGATCTGATCCATGGGGTCGCGAAGAGTCGGACTCGACTGTGCGACTGAACAACAACAATTTACAAGAACAAGCAGGAAGATCCAGGGGGGGAAAAACCGTTAAGTTTGCTACAGTCACCCAAAAAACACTTATTCCCATAATGTTAGTTTCACCTGTGTCTTCCAGATGAAAAGCCATGTGCATCTTGTTGATGCTCAGTGCAGCACAGCTGCCATAAAGGAGGCATACTTAAAACAAGTACACATTGGAAGCAATCTGAAGGCTCATAGGATATCATGAGAGCCACTAGACTTCAGTGGGCATGCCTGAAACACAGCGAAATACTGTAAATAAGGAATGAATCATGCGACATAGCAGAATGGAATGACAGCCCCAAGAGTGGGATATCTATATCTGGGAGTAGAATGATGGTCCCTAGGAATAGCATGAGTGTCCCAGACCTGCAATGAGTATCCATGGGAGGTGAATGTGTGCTCAGATCTGAGCTGATTTCTCCTGGAATTGGATGATCACCTAGAGGTGATGGTGAATGATGGTCCCTGTGAGTTGAATGATGGCCCTGGGAGTGGAATGAATGCTCTAGATCTGGAATGATGGTCCCTGGGTGTGAAACTATGTCTGCTATGGGACTGGGGTACTTGGGAGTGAAATTATGTCCCTTGGTGCTGAGGCTGAGTTGGCTGGGACCTGTGGAAGAGCTTGTTCTGCCTCTAACCCCCACACTGTCTAGCTCCCTTCCCCAGGAGATGAGATTGGCACTCTCTCAGCCAGTCAGGCCTAACCGAACTACAGCGCTTTGCTCTTCCAGAAGGCCTTTGAATTGGACTAAAGAGGGATGGCTCTGGCTGTTTTTATTCCTGTGTGTTTGGTTTTAGGATTTCCCCTCCCCCAATATTGTTTTCTCTGCTTGTTACCAATACGCTGTCTTGGGCATCTTTGGATGGAGTGGCAGTTGTTTCACAGAAATGAAATAAATACATCTGCAACCGAGTATAAAACAAGTTAAGTGTGTAAATTCTCTAAGAGCATCTCAACACATGTTAGGACACACTTCTAAAGAAAGAATTCATCCAATTCTTCTTCATGGCGTCATTTCTAAAGACAGCAGCCACAGCAATCAAAACAAAATCCTTTCCTTCCAGTAAACACAAACTGACATGTACACAAACACAGAGCCTCGCTGTAGAAAACTGTCCTTACAAGTCCGTCCTGGTCACCCAAATATAGCATTGTGGGAACTGCAGATACCTCTGTGTTTAATAATTTGTGTTTTTAAAAGTGTCCGGAAGATCCAATACATTCTTGAGACTTATCCTATTACTGCTTGTCTTTGGGACCATACTCCTCCTGTGTCCTTTAGGTGGAAAGCAGCCAACTGGCCACTCCTTTGCCTTTTGCTTCCTTTTGAGACTTCACATGATGCCCCCTCCCATTAAGCTTCACATGTCCAAAGCATTTGTTTACTATTTATTGTTATGATGCTTGCTGTACAATTCCGTGCAAGTCATAGCCAACAGAGGCAAAGAGGAATACTAAATTGGCCTGTGCTGCAAATCTAAACTGATTTATACAAATCAGATTCACCAATTAGTAATAAATGGAAGATGAGTTTTAAAAAAGAAAAGTCAGGAGGCAAATCTCACTAAAGACAAAATTCTAACCCACAAGTGGTTTCTCTAATAACATAGCCCCTACTCACCCGAATAGGCTATAATGTTTATAATCTCTAGTCAGCTCCCCAGTCCAGAGACCTAGAATGCCTGAGCACCATCACAGACTGGGCAGAGTATCTCTTTCTGCCCAAACAGCAGCACAAGAAAGGGCCAGGCAGCTCCAGTTTAACCCATTTACCTTTCAGGACGTTAAGGATGAAGAAGAGAATGGGCCCTGCAGCTGGTCGGGGGGCAGAATATACAGTGTATTCACCCAGTGACATATTCAAAGGTTTCACAACTTCAGCCCGATAATTCCTGAGATCATCCAGTGTCAAAGTGCCACCTGGTAGGCGAGATGAGAGAAAAAAAGTCATGAACCAGCAAGCATGTTAATGCTGGAACCCTTTCCCCTGCCACTATCTCAGTTATACACCTCTGGCTATTTACCCTACTGAGGTAAGGGTTAAATATTCCCCTACACTGCATCCTCTGTCTGAATAGTACTTCCCTCCCCCACTACTATTGTAGATGCCTTGACAGCATGATGTCATTTCCAGGAGCAAACCTGGAAGTGACATCATGCTGTCAACCCAACACTCCAGCATTCACTGAAAATTCTGTGGTAACTGCTCCATGTTTGAATCCAAGTCTTACGAGGAAAGGCTGAAAGAGTTGGGTATGTTTAGCCTGGGAAAGAGAAGACTTAGAGGGGACATGATTGCAGTCTTCAAGTATTTGAAGGGCTGTCATGTAAAAGATGGAGCAGATCTATCCTCTCATGCTCTGGATTGCAAGACTAGATCTAATGGGTGGAAATTACGAGGGAGTCGTTACCGGCTAGATATCAGGAGAAACTTCCTAACTGTAAGAGTTGGTTGAACAGTGGAACAGTCTGCCTCGGGAGGTGGTGGATGCTCCTTCCCTGGACGTTTTCAAGCGGAGGCTGGATGACCATCTTTTGGGTATGTTGTAGGTATGTAGGGCTATCTTTTGGCTATGCTCCTGCAGAGTGCAGGGGGTTGGACTAGATGACCTGCAAAGATCCCTTCCAACTCTAACATTCTATGATTCTATGTCCCTGCCTGCCCAAACTCCTGCTGAGCGCTAGCCATGAGCTGGCACACCTACTGAGAACCTAATTTTCCATGTCACTGTACTTTCTCCCATTTTGGGGAGATCCTTTTATAGCTCTTCATAAACTGCTTAGGTGTTCACCATCCTGAAGAACTGAGTGCCATCCATGAACACAGCTACCTCACTACTCGTCTCTAACTCTAGATAATTTCTAAATAGCATAAATCCTGCAGAATCCCGCCACGTATGTCCCCTTACTGTAAACATTTCCCATTTACTTGTACACTTTGCTCCCTATTGTTTACACAGTTACACAACTCTTCCTCTTATACCTTGACCTCTAAGTCTGTTTGGGGAGCTCTGGTGGGCAGCTCTGACAAAGTATATAATTATCTATCGGTTTGTATCTATATACTTATCTATTGGTTTGTATCCATAAAGTATCTATTAGATTGTCCAATGTATATATTTACAGAAAATTTTGCAGAAACCATGCTGACTTTCCTTCAGCAAGGCTTTTTCTTCTATGTGTTTCATAATTCTATGTTAAATAATGCTCTCTGCCAATTAGAATAGAAGTTAGGCTGTGTAGTTTGTGAGCTTCCCTTTTTTTTTTTTTTAAAAAAAAAAGAGGAGCATTGTTCTATTTTCTCTGGGAGTTGTTCCAGACTGCTGTGACTTCAACTGAAAAGGCCTTGCTCGTCCCACCTACTAAGTTAAGACAGTATAGCTTTAATAGCAACTGGCACTTTAAGTTATTAGTTTCATGCTCACCATCATTTCTCAAAAAGTCTTTCTCAAAAAGATTCAAGGTGGATGTGACTCAGTCTTACCTGTGTGCCGAATAGCAATGAGGTGGAGAAATGCACATTCCCGTACTCATTGTGAAAGATTCTACTGATTTGAGCCTTGGGGTGAGGAGTCAGAAACAAAGAGGAAGGAACAGCTGGGGGCCAAAACTTAAGAAGAGCAACACAGCTTGTGAGGAGACATCTAAGATGCCTACCTTCCCTTTTCACATCTTCCACCAACTTCGCTGCTATCTTCCCTGTATAAAATTCGTCGGTTCCATTTTCTGCCACTGCTTTCAGAGTTTCCATGAGGGCTGACCACTGAAGGGTCTGTCCTTCTTGCAGGATATTACCTTCTTCATTAAAAAACAGCTTGCTGAAAGAGAGAGGATGCTCATTGCCCATCAGCTTCCCATTCCGGATCCTAACACCAGCAGAATCTGCAACAAGGATGGCTTAGCAGACTCGCATGTTTGTAGCTATACATGTGCAGAGAGAGTGAGGTCCTCCCAAAGCCAGAACCAAGGAAAATTTAACCGTTTCTGCTCTGATTTGACTGCATGCCCTGCCCCCACCCCCAGTTTCACATCTCTCTGATATGGGAACAATGTAGTTGCAGTACAGTTGCAACGTAACCGCAGCTAAAAGCCTCTTCAAAGTCACAGGCTTACAGTTTGGTTCAGTGGCACCAGGGGTGATCAGCTTTCACTGAATTATGTACATATAAAAATGCCTTACGCCGAAATCAGAGCACTGGTCTATGTTCATTGTTATTGCAGGCACAGAAGGGTCCTTCTCAACTCTAGCTACCCAAAGCCCTCTTTAAGAGAAAAGAAGGGACTGAACCTGAACCTTGGGACCTTCTGCATGCAAAACAAAGAGTCTACCAATGAGTCATGGCACTAACCCAATTGTGCCCTGCATGCATTTGTATTCTCTCTGCAGAGGGGCAAATGGTGTACATGGCACTCGTTTCTTGGCCACAGCTAATTTTTAACAAGATTAATATCGTGCCCTGAATGAGGGCTGGAACTAAGGATCAATATGGTAAGAGCCACACGCTCTGAAGACACGAGCAAAGGACTTAGAGCAAAATTTTTAAAAATGCAGTGCTAGGTGTCCATGAGCATATCCGCAGAAATGGGTGGGGGCAATACGGATTGGGTCTCTGCTTCTGGGAAAAGGAACGTTTTAATCTTCATCTACCAGGTGCCATTTCCCTCATAAAAAGCACCCCCTCTCTCCTGGTTGTTTTTAAGTGACAAAAAGGGGGGGAAAAGAAGATACTGCACTGTGCCTTCTTTTTTCCCCCTGTGCCTGTCCTTTCTTCCTTCCTGGGGCTCAAAGCAGTCTAGAGGAGGAACATTTCCAACTGGACTATGCCCACCACAACCTTCCCTATTGTGGCAGCACCAATTCAGAATTCTCATTACCCTGCCTGCTTTTTGCAGTTAAGTGTACAGTTGGACTGTGATCACGGATCCCCAGCATCACACATGGTTAGGATCTTTGAGTGAAATGAGTATGAAGGGACTGTGAACTGGGGTCAAGAGCCATGCCAGGTTGAGTCCCTGGGCTGCCAATTGCTTATTGTAATAAATCTCCTAGTTGAGGGACATCAAGCAAAGATGGTTGCCATCAGGGAATCAGATGTCTGAATTGTTGCCATTCCCAAAGCCCTAGTAATGAAAGATCCAAACAGGACATTTCCATCCTGGTGGCACCATCTATGTGGATATTTTTAATGAGACTATCTTACCTCAAAGAAGAGTTTTTCAAAGGTCTCTCTAAGGTTGGATTCATGAGAAATAGGCTCAATACATTTGGTATCTTGATTCCAGACTCAAGGAGCTTGATAGTGGGTGTAAACAGTGTCTTCCACGGCAATCTGCCATAGCGCTTGTGAGCTTCTTCGTACCCACGAAGTTCCCCAGGAACTGCAATCCATTGTGCTCCTGCCACATGCATGTTTAATATTATATTATCAGCCATATTGCTGTAGTTTCCTACAGCCTAAACTTAAGAGATAACATGCCCATATACTGTTAAATACGTTCAGACAACTCTTTGGTTCTTATGGACGATCTCCTAACCCAGGGGTCCCAAACTTTTTGAGCCTCTGGGCATCTTTGGAATTCTGACACATGGTGGTAGGCATAACTACAAAACGGCTACTGCAGGAGGTGGAGCTGGCCACATGGAAGAAAATCCAAGTGAAGGAAACAAGAGGGCTAATTTAAAAACACATCAGGAAACAGGACTGACAGAGAATAAAGCCAATACCATGGTGGCAGCTGCAGCTGAAACAATATTATTTTAATCTGTGCAGCCAAACTGATCTCGAGTGACCAATCAGAAGGCCTGCTAGGCAAGAACCCCACACACCCACCCCACTTGTTAAAACAGTTACTGGGCATGTTGGGGACCCCTACCTTAACTCTAGCAGATAGATTCGGGTGGGTAGTCATGTTGGTCTGAGGCAGCGGAACAAATTTTGAGCCCAGTGACACTTTTAAGACTACCAAAGTTTTATTCAAGGTGTGGCAGAATGGGACTGCTCTGGCCTGCAGGTCCTGTTTCACCCTGCCTTCCAAGGTTTTCCCAACACCTGAAGAGGCTTTTCCCCCTCTCTTGGGTAACTCACCACCACCACCACCACTTAGTAAGGAACTGCCCACTGGGAGGGTCAGGACTCCCAGCTTCCCTTCCAAGATCCGAGGCCTTGCCTGTTTAGGCCATGTAACACCAGTGGCTCAAAGAACAGTCCTATTTGAGCATATTAGCCTATACAGTTTTCTGTCTTGATTTCAGTGGGGTAGCTGTGTTTGTCTATCATAGCCAAACAAAACAGAAGTCCAAACATAGCAAAACAAAAGACTAACAACATTTAAGACTAATAACAAACCAATTAAGGAAGAGGCAGTTTGAAGCATGAGAGAATTCACTAACATCAGTAAAGGGCTATGGCTATGGCTATTTTTGTAGAAAAAGCCCAGCAGGAACTCATTAGCATAATAGGCCACACCCAACAGCAGTAATTCATTAGCATATTAGGCCACACCCCTGACAACACAGCTTATTAGCATGTTAGGCCACACCCCATGTTACCAGAAGTGTGGTCATCCAGCCACACCCATCTTTTGCTTCTTATTCTGTTTACCTTGTTTGTTGTCAAAACCCAGGGCTTTTTTTGTAGCAGGAACTCCTTTGCATGTTAGGCCACACACCCCTCATGTAGCCAATCCTAATGAGTTTCTGCTGTTGGGTGTGGCCTATTATGCTAATGAGTTCCTGCTGGGCATGGCCAACTCGGGAGCCAGCCGGAACTCCGTTCCTGTGCGTTCCTGCTCAAAAATAGCCCTGGTTATGGCATGATACAATACATTAAGAACAGGGCCTCTTTTTAGAAACTTTAATAGATTGTTATTAACAGGTGGCCCTGATCCTGCTGGAAGGTGGATATAGATCATCTATAATAAATCAATAAATATTGCATCACACTATAACCCTTTATTGCTTCATGATTCAAACTGCTTCTTCTTTAATTAGTTTATTTACCCAATTTGATTGCACTTTCTGCTTATCTTCACCAACATGTGAGAGAGGCTGGAACCTTCCCTACCCTAGCGGTTCAAGTCACCAATAGAGAGATTCGCACCTGATTAATGATGTCAGGCCTCACTTTACTCAATTCCTCCCTCTTCCCTCCTTTCGTAATCTACCATGTAAGAATGAGACACAACACTTTCTTTCCACTGCGTCTGAGGAAATGAGCTCTGACTCACCAAAGCTCACATTGGAATAAATGTTGTTAGGCTTTAAGGTGTTATTGGACTTCTGTTCAGTTTTCTGTCTGCCAGTGATTAGTAGTTTTCAGGGAGATGTTAGACTCTTGTCTAGTGAGCAGTGAGGCCCCCACCAAATACCCCCCCTCCATTTCTATAAAGGAATGTGCCCCAGACCCTATTGTTACCTGGCAAGAAAATGGGTTGACACTGATCCAGCAAGTCTCTTGAAAAGTTTCGTGGGGCTTTCTCACGAGCATTGATCACCACAACCTTTCCTGGAAATACAAAGGGCTCAATGTCAAGAAGAATCAACCCAGCCTCTTATCTTGGACTCAATATGGTATGATCCCCCCCCCCCGCTTCAAGCAGCTCCAAGGGTGATGGTAGTGTTTGCTGCTGGGAAAATTATGGGGGGGGGGCAGTTTGCGCAGAGATCTTTGGGAATCTGCATGTACCCCTCCAACTCCTGAAGTCCAGGCACCCTGCTGAAGGAGGAGACAGACACTGTTGGTGGCCTGACGGATTTCTTTGAGTTTTAGCCAGACATGCTGCAGTTTACCTTTCTCCTCATACATGTTTTTACCAACAAATACATTTGTATAGACCACAAATATCAGAATTACAACTATCATATCGTTTTACTGTGGGAAGCAACAGTTATGCAATACCTTTTAATCAACACCAAATCAAAATTATAGAGCTGCAAAATCAAGTTTTCAAGCTCCCCCATACTCCATCAGGCTGGTACAAAAAGAACAGAAAACAAGGTTCTGGGCATGCTGACAGAGACAGACAAAAAACAAGGTTCTGGGCATGCTGGCAGTGTATCGCTTTCCTGAAACAGATGCAAAAGGTACTGAAGACAATAACAGAAACAATTCAAACTAAAAATCTCTTGGTCTCTCAACAGCAACCTTTACCACCTATTTGCTGAGCATCTCCCTGCACAGAAGAGACTGGGCTGACCTTACCTGTGGATGCATTATAGATGGTAAAGATGACACCTCCCCCTAATCCCATGCTCTGGGGATTCAGGACAGAGGTGCAGACCAAGGCAGCAATGGCAGCATCTACAGCTGAGCCTCCACGTTGCAAGATATCCCTGTTGGACACAAGGAGGAGAATTTAAAAGAAAACATACCAAAGAATAGGAACAGGTATTGTTTTCATTCAAATGATACACAAGTAGGTCATTGATGGGAGACTGTTTCCACAGATGCAAAGCTGAAATAAACCCGGTTCCTCTTCTTCAGTGATATGTGCCTACCTTGAGCCACCAGACGTAAGAACATAAGAGAGCATAAGAGAAGCTGTGCTGGATCAGGCCAATGGCCCATACAGTTAAACACTCTGTCACAGAGTGGCCAAAACCCAGATGTCATCAGGAGGTCCACCAGTGGGGCCGGAGCTCCAGAAGCCCTCCCACTGTTCCCCCCCACCAAGCACCAAGAAAACAAAGCATCACTGCCCCAGACATTGTGGTCCATCTATACCTTGTGGTATAGCCACTGATAGACCTCTGCTCCATATGTTTATCCAATCCCCTCTTGAAGCTCTCTATGCTTGTAGCAGCCACCACTTCCTGTGGCAGTGAATTCCACATGTTAATTACTCTTTGGGTGAAGAAGTACTTCCTTTGATCTGCTCAATTTTATTGAGTGCCCACGACTTCCTGTATAGTGAGAAAGGGAGAAAGGTACTTCTTTCTCTACCTTCTCTGTCCCATGCATAATTTTTGTAAACCTCCATCATGTCCAGCCTCAGTCATCATTTCTCCAAGCTAAAGAGCCCTAACCTCTTTAACCTTTCTTCATAGGGAAAGTGTTCCATCTCCTTGATCATTTTAGTTGCCATTCTTTGCACCTTTTCCAGTGCTATAATACCATTTTTGAGGTGTAATGACCAGAACTGTACACAGTAATCCAACTGAGGCAGCACCATAGTTTTATACAGGGGAATTATGATACTGGCTGATTTGTTTTCAATTCCCTTCCTAATGATCCCCAGAGTAGCATTTGCCTTTTTTATTGCAGTTGCTCACTGAGTTGACATTTTCAGTGAGTTATCTACCATGACTCCAAGATTTCTCCTCCTGGTCAACTACTGCCAGTTTGGACTCCATCAATGTGTATTTTATAGTTCGGATTTTTGGCTCCAATGTGCATTACTTTGCACTTGCCCATGTTGAACCTCATTTGCCAAGTAGATGTCCACTCGTCCAACCTTGACAGAACCCTCTGGAACATCTCATGGTCCTCCCTGGTTTTCACTGTCCTGAACAACTTAGTGTCATCCTCAAACTTAGCCACTTCACTGCTTACTCCCAATCATTAATGAACAAGTTAAAAAGCACTGGATCTAGTACTAAGCCCTGTGGTACCCCACTGCTTACCACCTTCCACTGTGAAAACTGCCCATTTATATTCACTGTTTCCTGTTAATTAACCAGTTTTTAACCCACAAGACTTGTCCTCATCCCATGACTCCCGAGTTTACGTAGGAGCCTTTGATGAGGAACTTTATCAAAAGCTTTCTGGAAGTCTAGGTAAACAACATCTATTGGGTCACCCTTGTCCACACGGTCATTCATCCCCTCAAAGAACTCTAAAGGGTTAGTGAGACAAAATCTTCCCTTACAAAATCCATGCTGATTCTTTCTCAATAGCTTTTGTTCGTTAATGTGCCTACTAATTCTGTCTTTAATAACAGGTTCCACCAACTTACCCAGCATCGACATCAGACTGACCAGCTGTTAACTTCCTGGATCTCCTCTGGAACCTTTTTTAAAGATGGGAGTTACATTAGCTACCTTCCAGTCCTCAAGAACGGAGACAGATTTTACTGACAGATTGCATATTTCTGTCATGTAGTCTTGGACCCACCCAAGCGAATAGTGTCTCTGACATTAGCCACCAGAAAATTTCCTGCCGCATAAAGGGCTATTCTGACAATTCTGTGTACAGCAGTGATTTTTTTAAAAGGCAAATTCTGTACTAGGGAGTATAAGGAAAGAGACTGAAACATAAAAGCAACTGATGTTGTAATACTCTTGCATAATGGTTCTAGCTGCCGCATCTCAAAAAGGATACTGCAGCATTGGAAAAAGTGCAGAAAGGCAAATCAAGAATAATTAAGGGAACTGACCCAATTCATCGAGGCTATCATTTGCTAGGTGGTAACAACAGGGGAGGTCTATTGCCTTCTTGCCCTGCATGCATGTTTCCTAAAGCACCTGGCTCACCATCATGGCAAACAGGATGCTGGTGTAGACAGACCTTTCATCTCATCCAGCAGGACTCTTCTGATGTTCTTATATAATGACATACAGTGGAGTCACCTGATAAGCGAGGCATTTTCTCAGAGCGAGCTCCTTGGTGGGAACGGCAGGAGAACAATCAGAGGAAATGAGAAATGGCCAAAAAAGACAAAATGTTTTAAAACAGCGAAATTATTTACAAATGCTCTCCAAGTGTTACCATCACTGTTCACATAAGACTCGTGCCTACTCATTGGACCACGTGTTCTGTTCCCACCTGACAGATCCTATCTACCAGTACTGAAGTGAGCCTGGCATGGGCAGGCGGGTCTGTCCTACACTCTTGGCCTCTGATCACATGGCACAGACCACCTGATGTGACAAAAAGGATGGTCATGTTTTTGTGGAGATAACAACAGAGCCTAGGAAGCTTTTCTCCCTTAGCAAGAACTTCTAATACAAACATCCAGATACCCTAGGAGGGCTAGGGGACAAAGTTCAGCCAACTCGAATATAGCAGTGGTGCAATTTTATAAGTTGCTTTGCAGTGAGGGAAGTTCTAGATCAAAGATGGGGGATACACACAGCCTGCCAGGTTAGCCAGCTTCTGGAGAAAGGATTCTCATCTATCATTCAAAAGAAGAGGCACTTTCACATGTCACCAGACCTAGTGGCCCACAGCTGGCATCTTATGCCAGGTTTGGGGGGAAATTACGCTACAGCTTTCTACCACTGCTCAGCCTTCCAAAAGGGTGCGGGACTGCTACTATTGGCTCCTTTTTGCTGCCATCAGGATTATCCCCTCCAGTCCCTGCCCTGCCAGTGCCATGATATCCTACCTCCTTTGGCAGCAGTAATTCTTCCTTCTCATCAAAAGTCAGAGGGCAAGGTTATGGCTGTTGATTGCTCACTCACCTGTCTGCCTTTGCAGGAGGGCAAGCGAGTAAGTGCCAACAGCAGCTAAGAGCAGGCTGGCTACTGACACAGCTGTGGGGAGCAGCATGCCTACCTCCTCCCTCTCTCTACGGGAGCAGCATTCACTGGGCAAGGTTGGGGGGGGGGTCACTGTCAGGGCCCCCAGTCCTTGAAGCTGGTTGCTGCACCACGGCCTGCCCAACTTCACACTCTGCCTCTAATGCAGTCTACAAAGCTCAGAAGGTGATACAGGGAAAGTAACATGACAACCAGAAACAAAGCAGGCATTCCAGCACTGAAAGGAGGTCACATGGGGCATCCTCGGAGGAGACTGTTTTGTCAGGACTGAAAAGGCACTGCTGGTTACATGAAGAGCATACCTGCTCCCATCTGGAAAAGACAATGTTGTGCATGTCTTGAAGAACTGATGGCTCATCATGATGCAGATCATAAGCAAGCAGCTCTGTCATTTTCAAGAGATCGTCCTTAAGGGATACAGACTCAGGCTGTATTCCAGTGGTCAAACTGGTCCTGCAGGGCAGATGGCCACACCAGATTAAGGACAGCTGTTCTTAGTACTCTGGTTTCACACTTTATGGAATCATGCCTGATGCTTGCAAAGCAGCTCCTGGAGCTGTTATTTCTGTGCTTGGTGTTTACAAACTTTTAACTAGTATGATGATGTCACTTAATCTATCTAAACAGCCTGGAGAACATTGAAAACATCTGGACAACTTGATCATTAGATAAGGAAATACGATTTGCCTTGAGTTTACCCCTGACTGGAAGGAGCATGGAAGGAAATTGACCAATGAGGCTGGGAATGAGAAAAAGATTACTGCCCCTCTGCAATCTATTAATATTTTGTAAGGGACAATGATCAGGTTTCATCCTTCCATACATAAGAAGCATTATCATTGTAGTGGGGGAAGGGGTATGCCTGTACAACATCTGGAATCTCTGGCTGCGCAACAAAAAACATTGGATCAGTACAAATACTGCATTTACCTCCTGGTACTCTTAGTCACAACTAGTGTTCATCACCTGGTCTGAGAAATGTAAGCATCCTTGGACTTGTATAGAACAGTGACCACAGCATTACTAAGTTTACTTGTTATGTAACTGGCCAGTTACACAAAAGTCCCATGCAACCACATTTAATTTTGGAAGAGGGAACTTCTAAAAAAAATGGAAAGATTAATAAAAAGAAGTTAAAGAGAGGTTAAAATCTCTTCAAGATTCTTTGAAGTTATTTTAATCTACAATAATTGAAGTTCAGAAACAATGATATCACAAATTCCTACCTCTTACAGATATTAATTACTTCACTATAGCTCTGTAACCTCAGGGTTTTCCGCATTCTCATTTTCCTCACTTCCAAGTTCCTGTTTAGGGGTACATGCTTGGTAAAAACCGAGTCTAATAAATACTTGAAAAATACCTTATTGAATTTTCCGGGTATTTATTAAGATTAA
The DNA here is from genome assembly GCA_029375565.1 of Gekko gecko. Taxonomy (NCBI): domain Eukaryota; kingdom Metazoa; phylum Chordata; class Lepidosauria; order Squamata; family Gekkonidae; genus Gekko; species Gekko gecko. The sequence goes on along the minus strand of JAPDNY010000012.1, from coordinate 47,974,228 downwards.
TTCAGATTAGGGAATCTGATCGGCTACCAAATAGCTGAGCCTGAATAAATGCCAAAAAACCCCTCAGTTTTTATTCAGTTTTTATTTTATTTTATACCCATACCAAAGCAGTGAGCTCACCAATAAGTGTCTCACTTCTGGGCGAGCATGCTGGCCACTTAGGAGTCTTTGCAAAAGCTGTTTAAAGGGAACATCACTTTAAATGGCTTTCACAAGCCCAGCCACACACCAGTGCACTCCAAGCAGCCGGCAAGCTCACCTGGAAGTTCACTGTCATGTGGCTTGTCTTTGCAAAAGAAAAAGCAAGTTGTATACAAGCGCTATACAGAATCAATGCTCAAAGCACATGGAAAAAAATTTACAGTGCTGATATCGAACCATGTATAAATGACAATGATACAAAGAAGAAGGAAAGGGGGTCCAAAAACGTGCAGGTTGATGAAGTTTTCTGGAATACAAGTTCATTTCTGAATGTCTCTTTGCCCTCCTTTCTGAATGTCTCTTTGGAATATTTTACTGCAATTGTAGAATATACCACTAAAGCATATGATGAGAGTTTTATGAAGTGATATGATCTTTGCTATCATACTTTATGATGAATGAAACTTAGAAGACATCTTACTGTTTCATGAGGTCCTGTTCAGATGAAGCCAGTTGAAACGAATTTGTATTCCGGAAAATTTTGTCAACCTGCACTTTGTTGGACCCCCTTTCCTTCTTCTTTGTATCATTGTCATTTATACATGGTTTGATATCAGCACTATAAAGTTTTTTCCCATGTGCTTTGAGCATTGATTCTGTATAGTGCTTGCATAAAACTTCCTTTTTCTTTTGTATTTGGAGCTTTGGAGCTGTGATTCTTGTATTGCATATTGTCTTTGCAAAAGCCATTTAAAGGGAGCGGCCCTTCAAATGGCTTTTGCAAGCGCCATCACACGTCAGTGAACTCCAAGTAGCCTGTGAGCTCACTCACTTTTTGGGTGAGCTTGTTGGCCACTTTGGAGTTCACTGGCATGCAGCTTCTCTTTGCAAAAGCCATTTAAAGGGAACATCCCTTTAAATGGTTTTTGCAAGCTCCGCTGCATGCCAGTGAACTTCGAGCAGCTGGTGAGCTCACCCAGAAGTATTTCATATATCCATGGATCTAAAACAAATGCATAAAGCATATGACTAATCAACTGCCAATTGAAAAGTCTCCCAAGTTAAAACCTGGCAAACTTCCCTGAGTCCAGACCTGACATATCTGCAGCTGTTGGAATACTATGCAGGAAGGTAAGTTCATTATGATTGGAATGCCATAAAGATGCTGGGCAAATATCTCAAAGAAACAGAGGACCTAAAACTAAAGATTTCAGCTTGTGACAACACGAGACTGGTTGGATATATGGAAGCTGACGGGGTGAAGACAAAACGGACTACAGGTCAACTAGTGGTTACCTGTTTTTCTATGGAGACAGTCTAATTAGCTGGACTAGTCAAAAGTAAACTCAAGTTGCCAAGTCTACAACTGCAGCTGAATACGTATCTGCTGCAAGTGCCTGCAGTGACCTTGAATGGATCTTCTGTCTACTGGAAGACTTTGGTATAGGCGAGTCTAAACTAACAACCTTGTTTGAAGATAACCAAGCCAATGCATCTGATGAAATGAACTCTGACACAGGAAAGCTTCTGCTGGAAAAATCTTTTTCAGTCTTTAAGGTGCCTCTGGGCTCCTGTTTTATTCTGTTGCTGCACACTAACAGGACTACCCTTCTGGAATGATCACATATTAGGAAAGATACCACCAAATCTAAGAAGATGCCAAAATGGTTAACAAGCTACATCAAGAAAGCCATAAAAGGCAAGAATTCTTCATTTCAAAAGCAAAAGCCTTGTGCAAATGAAGACAACAACAAAGAACACTGGCTCTGCAAGACAAGTAGTAGAAATCGCTGCTAAGGGTTACTTATTACATAGTGGAAGACATCATATAGTTGGAATTTCAAAAAGCTTTTGTTAAAAGCCTGTCATTAAAAACCTTTGTGTACATTTAGCAACCATGGGATAAGCAGATGGATACTGTCATGGATTAGTTACTGGATGAACAACAGGAAACAGAGGGTAGAATAGATAGTTCTCACAACTGAAGGAAATAAGAAATAGAGTCTCTTGGGGATCTGTCTTAGCTCTGTAACTATATAACACATTCATCTGGAATCAGAAATGAGCAGTGAAGCAGCCAAGTTTGCAGATGACAAATAATTATTCAGGATGATAACCAGAGAGGATTGTGAGAATCCCAATAAGAGCTCTCCAAACTAAGTGGGTCACTACATGGAAAATGAGGTTTAATAGGTGAGTGAAAAATGATGCACAAAGGGGCAAAAATCCTAAATTTACCTGTACAGTTATTTACATGGGCAGGGGCTAAACTGCTGTTGACTAAACAGAAAGAGATCTTGAAGTTACAATAAGCCTATAGTGCAGACACATTTGGAATACTCTGAACAATTATGATCATTCTGTATCAAAAAGGGTATCATAGACCTGGAAAAAGTGTAGAAAAGGGCAAACTGAATGATCAAGGGGTCAGAGCATCTTCCCCAGGAGGAAAGGCTAAAGAATTGTCTTGTTGTCGAAGGCTTTTACAGCTGGAGTTCATTAGTTGTTGTAGATTTTCTGGGTTGTATGGCCGTGGTCTTGGCATTGTAGTGCCTGACGTTTCGCCAGCAGCTGTGACTGGCATCCTCAGAGGTATAACACAGAAAGATGGAGTACTCTCTGTGTCAATGGAGTACTCTGTATCATTGACACAGAGAGTACACCATCTTTCTGTGTTATACGTCTGAGGGTGCCAATCACAGCTGCTGGTGAAACATCAGGCACTACAATGCCAAGACCACGGCCATACAGCCCGGAAAATCTACAGCAACTAATTATTTGTCTTTTCTCTAAAGTGAAAAGACCTGAAGGGAGGCACATGATATAGGGTTTATACAACCAGGGATGGTGCGGACATTTGATTTAAAGAACTTTTCCTCCCTCTCCCAAAACACCAGACTATGGAGACATCTGATTCAATTGATCAATAATAAATATAGGCCAGGCAAAACAAAGTGCCTCTTTTGACATGCATAATTAATATGTAGAACTCACTGCCATAGGATGTAGTGATGGCCATGAGTGTATATAATTTTTAAAACGAACTGGATAAATTAAATGATGATACATCCATCCAGGGCTACTTGCCAGGATGGCTAAATGAGAGGCAGCATACTTCTGAATACTGGTTGTGGAAGTGGGAAGAGCAACAGAAGGAGGCTTTGGCCTCTGTGCCCCCGCTTATGAGCCTTTCAGTGAATCTAGTTGACTACTGTAAGAAGCAGGGTTCTGGACTATATGAACCACTGGTCTGATCCAGCAGATCATAAGCTCTTAAATGCATAGCTCTGCCTTCTTGGAAAACAGAATGTGTAAGTCAAGTATGGCCCCTAGTTTGCTGTTTATGCAGTCTCTCTCCTCTTTTTTAAAGTCTGGGGGGAGGAAAATCTATAAAACCATTTACGGAGAGATTTTTTTTTAAAATAGATATAATGATAAAAAAAATTGGCCCCCCCAAAGGGGAATTTTTTTATTTGCATTTCTATAAAACTACAACAGAAAATGGGGAGGGAAAATTCTACAATCTAAAGGAGAAAGTAAAAAGAACTTAACTAAAAACCCAATAAATAAATAAATAAATAAGTGTGGAGGTTGTACAATGCTTATAAAATAGTTGTTACTCTTATTCAGTTACTTTGAAACATGAAGAGTGCTCGCCAATCTTCACTTCTGTTGACAAAACCTGCTTATCAGACTAGACAAAACGTAATTCCAAAGCTAAAACACACATAAACACAGCCCTTAAGAAAAACTGGCCTCTCCGTTTACACTTTTACGCTTTGCTCCCCATAGGTAAAATATTTAAAACCAATGTTCCCTCAGCAAGAACGTTACAACAATTTATCTTCCTCCATCTTAGATGTATCTTCTTTTTCCATTTAGCTTTTATAAATCTGGATCTGTCCATTCATGATGTAAACCAAGTTCCTTTTTCCAGGGACATCTTCGCTTCCTTAAAAGTCTTGAATCATAAGAGGTCTTCCTTTTGTTGCATTAAAAGCACGCTTATTGGATAGTCCAGCCTTTCTCTTAGCAAGCAGATCTTGTGAAGTTGGGGTAGCGAACCCTTTACTCCAAAAAAAACCGCTTTACGATCCGCTTGCCAGTCCAACTGCAAAAAAACTAAACTTTAGAATCTCCTTACCGTCCATAAGTCTCTATGATAAAAAATGCACACAGAACACTGTCCCTTTAAAAGTATAGCCACTTTTAGTACAGATCCAGGTCGCTACTCCATTTTAGCCACCAGGGGCCCCACGATTTACGTTAAAGACAGAGTCTATGGTTAGGTCACATGACCTGGCTTTCCACTGTTCTCCTTCCTGAAGAAAGCATTGGTCCCGCCTCCCTCTTCGCCTCTCGTCGCCATCTTTTGGGGATGTTTACATTAGCTGAGAAAGAATGCCAAAGTCTCTAAGGTCTGTTTAAACACTCAATTTTCTTTTGGAAAAACTCTCCGCTACAGTCCATCGCCGCAATTTGATCAGTCCCTCCAATCATGCTTTTGCATTTGCTTAAGCGTCAGGAGAAAGGGTGTCCCCTCCCCCCCTCCGCTTATAGTAAGGGGACTTCACATCTAGGCTTTGGTATCTCGTTTCAACGAAAACTCACTCATCAGTCCTTGAATCGATCCAACAGGTCCTGAAATGGCCCCTGGGATCACGCCAAGCAGAGAAAATCGCTAAACCTCCAAACGCTTGTCCCGGTCAGCAGCTCTGGTACCATATGGTCACATAGCGGCAGGACCGTCGGGGCGGAGGAGCACCTCAATTCCCCAGCATCGCGCTGGCAAAGATGCCACCCCTCAAAAGCCCCATGGCTACGAGCCTTACCCAAAAGGCTCCAGGGGGTGGCGGACGATCGCCCCCTCCCTCCAGACCGCTAGTGCGCAGATTGTGCCCCCAGAGCAACCGGGAGGCATGTCTGCTTGCAAGTCGCCATAAACCGGAAGCTTGATATAATAAATATTTTTAATGGTTTGTGACTACTGTCAGGCCTATCTTGTACTTCAGACTTGGGGTAACAGCAAACGGGCTTTCTATAAAGTACCAGTTAAAGTCTGCATATACTTAAGTACTCGGAGATGAACAATACATATACAATGACAGGTCTTTGGAAAACCTGTGGTCTCTTTTAGAATCTGACAGCAACCTCTAAAAAAGCTGGTGCCTTACATGATCAAAAATGCTTCCTTTGCCATAAGCAAATCTTGGACTCTACCAAGCACGTGTCAGATCTGGAAAATGGAGTACTCTGAATTGCAATATACAGTACTCTGCACTGCAACACATTCTGCTATCAATAGTGCTTTCTCAGGACAAGCCAACCCTTCCTCTCTCTTCTGTTTTCTCTCTAGCCCCCCCCCGCCCCAGTGATGATGCATCAAGCAGGATTGTGACTTTAGCTTCCCTAGGGAGACAGTAAGGACAAAAGATCTGGCTTAATCATATACTCTTGTTCAGTTTGCCAACATACACAATAGAAATGTTTCCTCATACAACACTGCTACAGCCAAAACCATAACCCACCTCCTGCCATATCCTCCTTTATATCCCAGGAGAGCTTGAGTAAGTCAGCTGTAATCTTGAGCTTCTTTCAACCCTTTTTTTTTCAGGAGAAAAATAGGCTGTGTGTTGAAGTGGCAATAAATAAAGGAGGGATGAATTTAAGTGCTGTAAAAAGATCTATTTTGTTTAAGAGTTTAAAAAGTACAGAAATGTAGTAAAGAGGCTTGAGAGAAAGGCCGAGAGGTTCGTGACTGGTGATTTTTATAATAATACCATTTTGGGGTAGAGAATGGAGAGTACTTACCCGTTATGAAAGAAATGGCATAAACAATATACTCAAGCACTGAACATGAAAGAGCACAGACTGTAAGTCTTGTTACTGCTATTGAAAGGAATTACAGTGGTCACTGTCAGGTGGACATGGAGTGATTTCAAACCAAATATTTACAGAAACTACAAGATGGAAAGAACTGTTGGAAAGATTATAGGATGTATCTCACTTCAAGAAGGGATACCACAGAGATAATAATCCAATAGGCTGCTCTCACAATAGCAGCTTTCTTGGAATTCTTGAGATTATGACAGCATCAATTATGACCATTTGTCCAAAGGCAAACAGAAGGCAACTGTGGGCAGAACAGTACGAAGACAAGTACACTGTCTCTTATGGGAGAGTTGGAATTAAGATTATTGATTTATGTGGTAATAGGGAGCAGAAGGCCATTTTCCCAGAGAGAAGGTCATTCTTCATGCTATCATAAGCGATGCTTCTCCTGATGTTTTGAGCCATGAACATGTGCTGATATTGTGATTCGATGAAGACACAATGAAGACAGTGGTACATTTAACATTAAATATCCTGAGGTTATCAACTTTGATCTTAAAAAGGGAAATAGAGAGGTGAAATGCTGACAGCCTGAAGAGTCAGTTACATTCTTTTTTGATAACTGCAGGGATCAAACATTTGCTAATGGTTCCAAAACAACAAGGAAAATAAGAAATGTTCAGGCCCCCATTATGTACAAAAATGAACTCTACCATGTTTTCTCCCTGTGGTCCACATTCAGAGTTAATGCTGCAGCCAGTACTGAAACATTAATATTTTGAGGCTGTATGCAGCGCCTTCTGGGTTTGGATCCTATGAACAAGTTCCAAGCATGAAGCATGCGTCTTCTGCTAAAACTTGTTTGTACATGATCAGAATTTAATTTTCAGTGGGGCCTTGCACAAATAAAGTTTTTGCAGAAGTGAAAGTCTGCTACAAGGCAGGGAATATCTATCTAGTGCACATGGAACTTGTTTATAGAACTAAGGACTTTTTTTCTGTGCTAGCCCTGTGAGGCAGAACATTACGACGGATGGATTTAAAAAAAAAAAAATTAAATTGAAGAACTGAAGCCAGTTTGGTGTAGTGGTTAAGTGTGCGAACTCTAATTTGGGATAACCAGGTTTGATTCCCCACTCCTCCACTTGCACCTGCTGATGAGACTTTGGGTCAGTCACAAGCTCTGGCACAGCTGTTCCTGAAAGAGCAGTTTGTGTTAGAGTTCTCTCAGCCCCACCTACCTCACAGGGCGTCTGTTGTGGGGAGGGGAAGGGAAAGGAGTTTGTAAGCCGCTCTGAGATGCCAAGTGAAGGGCGGGGTATAAATCTAATCTCCTCCTCCTCCTCCTCCTCCTCCTCCTCTTCTTCTTCTTCTTCTTCTTCTTCTTCTTCTTCTTCTTCTTCTTCTTCTTCTTCTATTACGACTAGTCTTTAAGCTAAATTTTATCAATTCAACTGATATCTCCTTAACATTATATTTATATCTCTTCCATAAGCGGTGTTCTTCCCCCCCTTCTTTCAAAATGATCACTAATTATGCATTGAAACATACATGATAATAATTATCATGATCATTCCATTCTCAGTCAGATTCATGGAGTACACATGCTGATGCTCTCTGTCCACTGACAAAGAATCAGATTAAACGTGACACACGAAGCTCATTCACAAGGGGGAGTACTGGAAATATACTTCGGCTCATTTTCATGAGTTGTGTTCGCTAGCTGACACAGTTCTTTTGTGTTACAATAACTGAAACAAAATTTTACAAGCCAGAAGAAATCTCTCCTGAATCAGAGATTGCTCTTGCTGCTGATGTTACTGAAGCAAAACAACTTAGGAGATCAGTGGCCCAAAATTCTACAGGAAGCATATCTTGTTGCAGAAGGCATGGGGATTTGGGCTCAATTACCAAAGAACAGAGGCACAAAACAAAACAGATTTCATTATATCTTATCTCAGCCTGAGAAATCATATTCTGCCATCTCAGAACATCATCTAGAATCTTTATTTAGAAAGAATGTTTATGATGCAACTTTGGACAATGTTATCTGTGAATTGGAGCACAGATTCAAAGCAACCAATATTATTTGATTTACATTTTTTCAGTGTTAAAATATTTGATATTACAGCTGACGAGACAGAGAAGGCTCTTACTATATGTACTTCATATAGTTTTCTTTTTTTCTGAGACTTTTCCTTGTGAAACAAATCTTCAAGTCTACCTGTGGGAAAGAGTATGAACTAAGCCCCACTCACTTATCAAATTAAATTGGATCCACAAGAAACATCTGCAACTAATTTTCATTTAAGCATGCATGAGCTGTTTTGCACACTGCCTGGGACTCTGGCAGAAGCTGAAAGAAGTTTTTAGCAAACCTAGTACTCATCAAAAAACCACATGTATTCTACTATGACACAAGACAGTTAACCACGTAGTCCTAAGCATACAATACCATTCTAGGCCAACTGAAGTCAATGGACTTAGAAGGACATGGCTCTGTTTAGGACTGCACTGTAAACCACCTATTTTGTCTATTGACTGTGAACTTGCAAGAGAAATTGATGGGGAGGGGGGTTATTCATGATTCAGCAATGCCAGTAAAAAAAGGTGTTTGTTGGTTGATTACAATAAAATAATCAAAACTTTGAAAGGGCAATATCTTAAGATCAAACAAAATGTCAACAAGATTTGTAGGACTCTTCTTCAGGCTAGATATTACATTAAACAAAAAAAGAAAGGAGGTTTGGATAGGGTAGAAAACCTGAGTGTGGCCATCATATAATGCTCATATTATAGAAAATTTAACTTCAAGATTTAAAACAGAAACTTTCCTTTGCAACTCTTGAGACTGTATGCACAGTACTGTGGCACATGCATATGTTATGATGCACATTGTACATCTGCACCCTGAGTTCCTTCTTTGCAACACCCCTCCCTACCTTCTGACTGGGATATAAGGACTCAGAGATCTTCATTCCAACTAGTATCTGATGAAGAGAGCTTTGGCTCTCAAGACTTATACTCTGAAAATCTTGCTGTTCTCTAAGGTGCTACTGTACTTGAATCTAACTGGGACCAAGCAAATGATGCTGCCTATTGATTACAGTGAGCCAATGGCAAGCAGGCTGCATGCATACATATCAAGGCTTTGCCAGCTGCTGGGTAATGCAAGAGAGGTTGGGACAGCTTTTGCGGATTTTGCTTGGAGGTGAAAAAAAAGAAGGCAAGCAATGGACTCAATGGAATTTTAAAATGAACTGTGGTCTATATGAATGTAACCTCTATTATCAATAACAGACCTAGGAACAGTGAATACAAGATGGCTGGAGCATGGAAATCATTCAGCATACCCAAATCTGTCTCTGGTACTGCTTCCCCAAGATGGATCAAATACAACAAGGATATTTTAATGAACTTGCACACTGATCACTGCCATTAGTCAGTGACATCGTCAATGTGTTTGGATTGCGGAAGCAATGAAATCCCAAAAGAGCAACAGATGGATACACAGAGATTCTAGACCAATATTTTTATCAGGTCTACTCAGGGGTAGTACTGGGTTCTTGGATTGTGAAAAAGGTTTATTATCTGCAGTTTGATTTGGATACAGGTGTTACCTGAAATTGCTGCTGCAGCTGGGAAAATCAGAACTAAGCATACAGTGTATCATCATTTCTTGTAAAGGAAAACATCTAATGTAAGATTAGCATAAAAAGCTTGATATGTATATTTTTAAAGGTCAAGTTCGGTCTATAAACCAAACATTTCTCAGGAGGATGAGACGGTGAACAGTGTGGCCTCCTCTGACCTATTTACAAAACTTTGAGGATAACATCATTTGCATCCATTCCACTGTTAGATTCTCGGTTAAGTAAAATGGCTTTGCTAAGTGCTTCCAGAGATCGCACTTGTCCCACTTTAGTTGGAACTTATCAGCTTGTGCAACATGAGTTTGTGGTCAAGATCCATGGGGATAGGGGTATGCCCCTCCCTATATGCCTTAACAAATGGGGCCCATTTTAGCATACCCGTGTCAGAGAGGACAGACTGGCATTCCTGGTGTGTTTGTTCTGATAGTTTATCAAACATGAAATAATCCCATACCTTGAGGAGCCACTGGTGCACTGTTGGCACTGTATGAAGTTTCCAGTGCCTTGCCAGAACACTCTTTGCTGCTGAAAATAAGGTGGAGATCAAGTCTCTGTCCTGCCTTGGGATCTTTGTCTTTGGTCATAAGTTTAGGAGAATTATCAAAGGGTCTCTAGTGACCTTGTGGTGTACCTCTGCTATAATCTCATCCCAGAACCCTGCAACAGATGGGTATATCCACCAATTATGAAAGAAAGTACCCTTATCCCCACATTGCTTCCAACACAGGGCGGACACGCCCTGGCTGATATGCGCTAGTTTAACTGGAGTGAGGTACCACCACAGAAGAAGTTTAGTGGATTGGGTGTGAATGGGAATCGAACGAGATTTGTGCATTAGTGAGTTCCATATTGTGTTCCACTGATCAGTCTTTGTGTCACGCCTGTTGATAAGGGGCTAACGGTAAGTCTGAGTCGGACAGAAGCAATTGGTACATCAAAGAGATCATGCCTTTCCCCTGGAGGACCTTGGAGTTCATCAGGCATTCAAATACCATTAGCGGTTTCAAAAAAGCTATTCTATCCCTCACCGAGTAGAAGAGATGCCTCAGCTGAAAGTATTCGAACCAGGGGAGGATTGTTTTCCCCATACTTTCAAGTGTCACCTTATCCTTTATGTCGTCCTTCTGAACTATGTCTATGAACCTGGTCAGGTGCGCTTTCCTCCAGTTATCGAATGCTCTCGGTTGATTGCCCGGGGGAACCAAGGCTGATCCAGAAAACTGGTTAAGGAGGACCACGGTGGAATGAGACCTTTCTTGTGCCTGTCCCACACATGGAATGCCGCTTTAAGAAAAAGTTGATCGTGCTGTTTGCGTTGTCTGACTGTTGCGGGCCGCCATAAAGCTTCCTGGAATGTCTCCGGCCACAAAAAGGTCTGCTCTATGCATTTCCAGCCTGCCTCATATGAGACATGGTATTGTTTAACTACACGCGCTAAGACCGTTGCCGAGTAATATAAATAGATATCCGGAACAGCTAGGCCCCCATTTGATTTCGTTCTACGCATCGTCCTGAACTGGACCCTAGGCCTCTTATAACTCCAAATAAAGTCATTTAGGTTCCTCTGCCATCGCGTAAATACAGTTAAAGGTATGAATATGGGCAACGTCCTAAACAGATACAAAAACCTGGGCATAATCATAGACTTCGTTACATTTACATGCTCCACCCATGATAGTGGTTTGACATCCCACCGTGTCATTAATGAAACAGTTTTGTTATTGGCTTCAGTGTGGTTGTATCGCAAAATTACTATTCTCTCTATTTAGTTTCTTGATGCCAGGATAGGTGTAGCCTCATAGAGATTTAGTTATAGTGTAGGGCTTGAGATTGAATGTCAATGGTGTTTGCCTTGTATTGCCATTCCGGTCTATATTTGTATGTACAGGTTTATATTTGTGGAGGCAGTTCCTGTTTATATGTTGTACTATGCTTAAACTCAATAAACATTTAATTTAAAAAACAAAAAAAAGATCCATGGGGATGCTAGGACAACCATTTTTTACCTTTGCCTTTTGGCTGGCCACTAGAATGGCTGAGGATTTCAGTGCTTCTTGGAAGGAGGGATGGGTCCCACAACATTTAAGGAAGCCTTGGAACAACCACTTTTGAAGAAGCTGATTTTTGATACCACTCCAATTTGCATATCTTTAGGCCTGTATCCAACATCCCATTTCAAGTGCTGTAATCATGTGGTAACTGTACAACATTAGACGCTCTTGGATAAAACAGATTATCTGCATATCTATCAGTCTAGTTTGATACTGAAACAATCTTGGTTGCTAACAAACTGCACTGGGAGATAAGTGTGGGGAGTGCACTGTTTTCATTGTCATAGACCTCTCAAAGGAGTTCAATACCACTGATCATGGTAGCTTTCTGGACCACCTAGCCAGAATGGGACTGGGGGGATAGCGTCTAAAAGATGTTCTTAGGGGACCACTGCTCTTTTCCATAGCATTTGACCTGTGGGTTTCCAGAGGTTTCATCCTGTCTTGTTTGCTTTTCTAATGCCTACATGAAATGACTGGGGAAGTTATCAGAAGGTCTGGGCTGCGATGTCATCACTACGCTGAGGATACTCAGCTCAACCTCTCATTTTCATAAGATCCAATGGAGGCTGTGGATTGATTGAACCAGTGCCTGAAGACAGTGATGAGCTACCAGTGGTTGAACAAACTGAAACTTAATCAGATTAGGGGATTGTGATAATCTGTTATCTCAACCTGTTTTGGACAGGATGGTGCTTCCCCTGGTTTGCAGCTTGTAGCACTCTTGGACCACAGCCTTAATCCAGGATAATTAGGTGGAGATTGTGGCTAAGAATACTTTTTATCAGGTACACTAGTTATACTAACAGTGACCCTTCCTCAATAAAGCTGACCTGGCTAAAGCCATGTGAGCTCTGATAATTTACAGATCAGATTTTTCCAACATTAACCTCCTCAAAAACTGGGATCCAGCTTTATGCACCAGTACTATCAAAAGTTCAGCAAGTGACAGAGTGTGACCGGATCGTTTTGGGAGTAGCACTGAGATTCTAGAATGCCCTTCCCCCACGAGGTATGGCTGGTGCCTTCCCTTGCAGAAAAAAACCTACCTATTTTACCAGGCTTTTGGATCAGTGCTAAAGTCTGATTTTGTTGGAGGACTGATTTGTATTCTCGCAAGCTCACTGCAGTAACTTGAGGTCACATAATCCCAGTTTGGGTAACCTATGGCATTGGGTATGGTACTTTTATTGCCTTGTTGTATTTTATCTTTTCAGCACTGGCTTTATTATGACCTTTGTTTTTGTAAGTAGTTTTGCCAAACAGCTAAATGAAAATTTTTAGCACACAGATGTAAGATATTCTGGAATATACCCTTAACATTGAAAACAGGCTCCTGAGGTAAACCTTGGTCAGAAGTGAGAGAAGGGCGAGACAAGGAGGAACTGGGGACCACAGTGTATGTGGACTCTGCTTGTGGCTGGCTATAAGCGTATGGGGTGTGTGTCAGCACTTAATCTTGAATGAAAAACGTTTCGAGACTTCATTGCAGAGAAGTAGCTGTTGTAACGAAATAAAACAGAGCTCCAGTGGGACCTTATAGTGAAGGCATGGGCTTGCAAGCTCTTCCTGTTGCTAAGTGTTGGTCCCTGGGAGGTCAGAAACCCTGCAGCTGTTCCAAGTGTTTGCTGAGCAACACTGCTCCTCTCCCTCATTTCCCAGTGGTGCCAAAAACAATCTGCTGCTACCAGATTATCTCCTGCTAAGCAGAGTCAAACATCCAGCAGTCAGTACTTGAGTTGCCATTTAGAGGCACTGCCCAGTTGCCACACCTGCCTACTACATTCTTACTAGCTAGTGCAGTGGCAATCTATCACTATTTCACCATTTGAGCTACCATGCTCCAAGGATGGCATGCTTACCTGCTACCCCTCCCCTTTACTGTACTTCAGGTAGCAAGACCAAATAGGCATGATTTGTTTTCAGAGATCAGGCTTACAGATTCAAAATATAAGAAAGTTTAATAAATGAATAAAAAGAGTACACATTCTGTTCAAGAATTAAGCAAGGGTACAAAGAAAAGGTGGAAATATGCAGTCACCTTCCCTTACACTCAGAACTTATGTTTAAATGTACAGATGTTTAAATAGGACAGACTAGTTACTTGAAGTCACAATAGTTTAAAGTTCAGAATTATCTTAGTTCTCATGGTTGGATCTTCTTCCCATTGTCCCTCACTAGACAAACAAGATGGAGTATCGAGGTTAAAGTCAGTCCTTCGCCACTTGTTTGACAGCATTTAGTTATATTGCTGGCAAGATGTCAGTGAGCTATGGTCTCATGTGTTAGATCATGCTGATCTAAACTGACAGCTAGAAAGTCAGGTGACTAGAACTGTGTCACATTTCTGGGCAGTCACCATGACTCAGCTATTGTACATACTGTTCTGTGATTGGTTGATGTAAATATATATTGGAACCTGTTCTACCATCCGCACTCCAATTTTGGAGAGCAACTGTCTGCGTAGCACTTTGTCAGTCTGTATTCTGAAGTTGCTACTGAAGCTGTGTAAATGTCTCCAGTGTCCAGTGTAAATAAATATAAATACTCTGTATAAAGAAACAGAGGTGCTCTGCTATTTTTTGTGGCAGCCAACAATACCGTTATCGTTCCCATCCGAGGAGAAGAGCAGGATGGAAGAGCAAAGGGAGCTTCTTCTCTGTGTCCAGAGAATTTATAATCTATAGTTCATTCCACCTTGGGGTTATTTTATTCTTCCTGTTTCAAGAGGAAGAGAAAACATTCTAGCAATTTGGCTGTTTCCCTATTTGTCCCCTTTGGTGTCACTTTCCAGTACGGTATGGGGTGGTAAACCATTGTCCTGCTTCAGCCAGAGTCATCACTGCAACCAAGAGCTTGAGCGCCCTGTGCTTAGAGCTCAATGGCGCATTCTGCCAGCTACAAGTTTGTAGTTCAGTTCTTGAACCCATATGGAGTATAATCACAATAATTAAAAATATTGGGGTACATTCTTGGGGGGAGGGCATTTCTCTATAATTAACAACATTTATTTCAGCATGAATCTTCATGAGTCTGAGCTTACTTCTTCAGACCTTTAAGCCAGCACTCTGTAAACCTTATGGTGGGGAGGGGGCATCTGCAGTCATCACTCAGAAATTCCTGATTCCTACTTGTTGCTTCTGTGACATGAATGCACTGACTGATCTTGCAGTGCTTCCTTAGTCGCTGTACTTCTCAGGTGTAAATGTAGACATTTAAATGATATGTATGTACAATACTGCATTACTATGTGCTTAATATGTACTTGATTTATTGTGCAGCTTTTGACACCTGAATTCATACGCTTACATGCAATTTGAGTTCCTGCTTTCTGCATGTGGCAAATGGTTTGCGTGAGCACCACCACTGGCTCTCTGTCAGTGTTGCCAGATACTGCCCATAGCCCCACCCATTTATGCTCATCTAACTTCATCTGTGAAATGTTGGGAGTTCATACTGTTCTGGGGATAGTCCTGAGAACAGCCACAAGCCACTCCACTTTCAGAGCTGAAAAACTCAGTGTACTAATTGAGAAGTCATGTGAATCTTCATTTATTTCTGCGTTTAGATACTCTCTCTCCAGTCCCCCATCCTTTTATCAAAATGATTACATTGGCCACATTTTTTTCCCATGGCTCACCATATGCTCCGTAGGAGCTTGCAACATATGCTTGCTACTTCTGCATATCTCCATGGCACTTTTAGGTTTGACGCTTTAGTTAGCATTAGGGTGTTCCTTTACTTATTTATTTGCAAAAGTTGTACCCTACCTTTCTGCCCTCATCAGGTGTTAGGTGGCTAACAGATTAAAGATACATATAATAAAATCACATATTGAAAACCATTAAAACCAACAAAAACACACACATCATTAAAACAACTGAAACCAAAGCTGAAATACATGCATACAACCTATTGAATCATAGGGTAGGAAGGAACAATCACCGAGGAAGCGCCAATGAAACAAAAATAGTCTTCACCTGCCGGTAGAAGATGGCAATGGAAGGGGACAGATGAGTCTCCTTGGGGAGAGAGTTACAGAGTTTGCTGCCATGACCAAGAAGGCCCTCTCGCAAGTTGCCACCCACCTAAACTTGGAAGGTGGGGGCAACCAAAGCGGAGCCTCAGAAGACAACCATGGTGGTTGGGAAGGTTTGTGAAGTATTAGTTGGACCTTCAGGTATGTTGGTCTCAAGCCATACAGAGCCCTAGAGGTCAATAACAGCACTCTGAATTGTGCCTGGAAATTGTGCCTTCATGCTGAGTCTGGCCCTCTTTTACAAGCACCTTTGCCCTGTAAAGCATCCATTTGTTTTTCTTCTGCTCCTGGACCTCTCAGCCACTTAGAAACTATTTCCTCTGCCCCTCATATATCTACCACATGCTCTAGAGTTCATTAAGTCTCTCTCAGGCCCAAACGACATTAAACATTTGTTCATGTTTCACAATGGTGCACTTGCAGCCCTCAATACGGCAAATAACACAGCCCCAGGAGGGGCTGCAAGATGGGGGAGCTAAAATCCATTCTCTCATCACACTGTGGTCTCAATCGGGCCTGTAATATTTGGGAATGTAAGTTTTCTATGGCCGCAATATAGCTTTGGGGAATGTGGGTCAGTTCAGGGGAACAGCGACCCATTCCATGAACAAGCATCTCAGAGAGCCAGTTTGGTGTAGTGGTTAAGTGCGTGGAGTCTAATCTGGGAGAACCGGGTTTGATTCCCCACTCCCCCACTTGCACCTGGCTGGATGACCTTGGGCAAGCCGTAGTTCTGATAAGAGCTGTTCTTGGAAAAGAACAGTTTCTGTCAAGAGCACTCTCAGCCCCACCTACCTCACAGGGTGTCTGTTGTAGGGAGGGGAAGGGAAAGGAGTTTGTAAGCTGCTCTGAGACACCTTTGGGTAGAGAAGGGCGGGGTATAAATCCAATCTCTTCTTCTTCTTCTCCTCAATTTGGCTCTCGGTCTAACTGACTTTATGCTACATAGTACATGATCCTTATTCTAACCTAATTCACATGTTTGTGTTAACTACCTGTTATGTATTGAGACTAAGCCATTCCTCAAGCTGCACCAGGAACGGATCGAGCTTGCTACTTTAGAACAACAGCTCGCCAGGATACTGGAGCTACCCAATAGCTAAGTAGTGTAATGTAAATAGCCTATCACTGGGAGTGGGTGTGTGTTGGGTGTGGTGTTTGCATGCTTTATAAGCAGGGCTCAAGCCCTGCTAGTTGTCCTTGTAGTTTGCTGAAATCACTTAATAAACTAGAGCTGATCACTGCAATGCATCTCGAACCCAGTATGTAACACTGGCAACGAGGGTGGGATCCTGTTGAGCCAGCCCAGTGCCCACCAGCACCGCACCATGCACCAAGCTCCAGTACCACGCACATCACATTGCTCCCAGGACTATGGCTGCCACTCCAGGATACTTCAATGCATTTGACGCCACCGCAGAAGACTGGGAGTCATATATTTCCCAGTTTGAGTTTTTCCTTGAGTCCTCCGGGACTGAGGGGGCAGAAAAGAAGCGTGTCACCTTCTTCTGAATCTGTGGCCGCTCGACCTTCGAGATTGCCTATTTGCTGATTGCTCCCGCAGAACTCAAGGACACCGAGTACAAGATGTTTTTGTTAAAAAAAGATTTTATTATTTTCAAAGATAAGAAAAATAGACAACACAAACACACGAAGAAAAAAATAGACATACCACACAAAACAGTACAGAGTCTGTACTCAATTAACTGGTTAAATCTATCTATGCAGAATCAAGTGTAATTATACCTGTCTCTATAAGATTTTCTGCCAATAGGCGTTCATATTTCAGTTCCTAAATTTTTTTAAGATAGTCCTCCAACCATTTATATAATCTTGACCAATTTTTAACAAAGATTTCTTCTTTTTTATCTTGTAGCTGTAACGTAAATAGCCTATCACTGGGAGTGGGTGTGTGTGTGTTGGGTGTGGTGCTTGCATGCTTTATAAGCAGGGCTCAAGCCCTGCTAGTTGTCCTTGTAGTTTGCTGAAATCACTTAATAAACTAGAGCTGATCACTGCAATGCGTCTTGAACCTAGTATTTAACACTAGCTTAAGTTGATCACTTGCGAGTTCTAGTGAAGAATTTGTACTTGCCCTTATGTTCCAATACAGCCTGTACGACAGATGCTTTAGCTGGTCCATTTTTGTTTCCCTGATTTACCTTCGATTTATCTTCTGACACCCTGTAGTATTTGCTGCTGCCAACACTGTAGAATAGCACCACAGGAAAAATGAAGTGTGGAACAAATAAACTTTACTTAACACTGCTATTCTTGCTGAAACTTATCTCAGATAGATGCTGATGTTACAGAACTACCTCCTCCTTCCATGCAACCACTCACAAAACATTCTCTTTCCTCCTCCTGTCATTGAAGTTACTAGGCTGAGTTGAAAAATGCAAATTAAAGGCACAGTGAGGTGGATTCAACCACACTCATCTCCAGAAATACCATTTCCATGTGCGAAAAATGCTGGAGATCCCCCACATGCAAACACACGCCACCAGCATTTCCAAACAATGAAGGGTTCTCAATAGGGATAAGTAGTTGAAATTCCAGTGAACTCTCTGAGCAATTAAAAAAAAGGAAGAAATCAAATCTTGGCCGCAGCACGGACCGTGGCAGTATTTCAATCCCATTGTTTAATCACTCAGCTTGATGAGCTTTCTAACAGCACTTTGTCAAGAGACAGTGTGTGTGTGTGTGTTAGAATTCCTGGAAACAGATTCAGAAAGAGATAAAACAAAGCGTGTCATCGTGAACAGAATGTCTGTGTGCAATCTGTCTGCAATTTGACCCAAGTTATTGGCTCTAGAATTGCAAATGACCAGGGGCGGGGGGGACGGGGGACGACACTCTGGCCTCCTCTTTGTACCTTTAACAGCAGTTTGCCCTGTGCAGAAATCAACAAGTCAAGCTTTTCAGGGCACAGAGATTAGTAGGTGAACCACAGTGCTGATGTCCGTAGATCCCAAAGCTATCAAATGAACAGGAGCTGGTACAGTTGGCAATGGCAGGAGTAAACAGCTGATTTACTCTGCTGTGTCTAAAAGCACAATAGCATTAGAGATTTATTCCAAGAAATCCTAGGAATGTTACTCTTGTGCGCAATATCTACCAGTATTTCAACAAGGGTAACTTCTGTGCACTAGCACCTAGTAGGGGCCAAAGGTGTGGGTGAGTGATGTGGCTTGGCGGAGAATTGGAGGTCAGGAGATGGGACTGACACAATCCTGATTACAAGCATACTACAAGCAAAAAGAACTATTGAGGGATATGCAGAATACTTAGCTCCAGGTGACTGAAGTTAGCAATGTAAAACCATACTGCAAGATAGGCTATATATACATTGTCCATCCCAACTGTTATGACATTTCCTTTCACCTCATGAAGTAGACTCTAGTCCACAAAGAAACTTAAGCTAGGACAATACCTTTTTATTTATGGAGTCACAAGACTCCTGTGTTTTTTTTGTTGTTAAGTGATTTAGAAGTTGTGTGTTTCCATTTATAGCTGAGGAGCCCTGAAGCACAGCCACGACTAGCTGAAGCCCACTAAGTATATCCAGGCCTTTAAGTACAGGCCCATTCTGTATATGCTCAAAGATTCTTGATTACTACTTGTTGTTTCTACTTAAGAATTCTGTGATATGGGTGTGCGGACTGATCTTGTACTAGTCCTACACCATGGACAGCAAATCAATATAAAACAATTTAAATACAGTTAAATGAATACGCACAGGCCACAAAATCTTCAGGCAGACACAGATTCAGGTACCAGAAGCAGCTGTTTGAAAAAATTTCCCACAAGCCAGTTTGCTGAACTGATAAAAAAGGTAAATTAAATACTGTTTAGAGCAGGGATGTTGAACTCATTTGTTATGAGGGCCGGATCTGACATAAATGAGACCTTGTTGGGTTTGGCCATGTGTGTCATAAAATGGAGATATAAACTTTATAAAGGACACAAACACAAAGGGTTTTTTTAACTTAAAATAAAAACATGCTTAAAACATTAGCACTCTTGCAATGTTTTGTTTATTTAACAATGTCTGATAACTGACAACTCTTTCTCTGAATTATTACATCAAAATGTCTGTGCTGTTGCAATCTTGAGTCTGCTGTTCAGGTGTGTATCTGTAAGCTGCAAACCTACAATGACGCAGCAGCAGCAGAACTGGAAGAAGAAGCAGAGGACAGCCAGTTCCACTGCAGGCCTGATAGAAGCCCTTGGGGGCCTGATCCAACCCCCGGACTGCATGTTTGACAACCCTGCTTTAGAAGATAAAACACATTTTGTGTTCCCTTAACTGTAGCAAGTCCTACAGAGGAACACAGATTAAGAAAGACCTGTTTCTAAGACTGCAGTTCCTGTAATCCTAGCAGAGGGCTTTGGCTCTACACATGGCTTCATTAGGTCTCTAAAGTTATGCAACATCTTTAATGGACACATATGCACCAAATGCCTATCTGAGAGAGGGACCTTTTAAACCTTCTTTGAAGATTTGGGACAGGCCTTGCCCCTCTCACAGCCTCTAAGATTTTTAGTTTGCTGCTTCTTCCAAGATCCAGTAGATGGCATTAACATATAATGGACTTATTTTGTAGATAGAGAGGGAAAAATTTTCTCAGTGCTGATACTCTGATCTTCAACAAGTGAACTGTGTGATCCACAACTGGACTGCTACTTGACTGAAGAGGCTATCCATAAACTTCTTTTTGCATTGCTGAAGGATTCCACAAAAAACTATAAACAGAATCACACTCAGTGTAGGGCTGTATTCCTATTCCCACACAAGCAGGATCCTAAGCATATTTACTCAGGAGTAAATTTCATTAAGTGCAAATGAACTGAATTCCAACAGTATCACAACAAAACCGATAATCCCCTGACTCCGTTTGTGATCTCTCACGACACTACAGTAGAACTGAAAAAAAAGGAAGTCCACATATAAGAACAACAACAAATTTCATGAAGAGAGATTCCAGTGGGTCGCCATGTTGGCCTGAAGCAGCAGAAAAGTTTGAGTCCAGTGGCACCTTTAAGACCAGTGAAGTTTTACTCAACGTATAAACCTTCATGTGCACGTACATTTCTTCAGATATCTCATCCTCCCATCACAACAGCCTCTGTGACTTCTGCCCTTCCCCTGCTTCCTTTCCTCCCTTCCAAATCCAATCCCCTCTTTTTTCATTTTTCTTTCCCGATTCTCTTCACTCTTGGCTTTGTTTCCTCCCCCCCTTTGGTCTTTCCTGCCTGTCCATTCCTTCTTCCCCCTCCAGTTCACCTCACATTTGAAAATGAACCTGCAGCAGCCATTTTGGAGTACCTAGGGCTAAGCAATGAAACATCGCTGATGTTGTTCAGGAAGACAACAACGCTGTTGAGTTCTTGTGAGATTTTGGCATTTTAACTTTTTAATCTAATTTCCTCCCCCCTTAAAAATTTAATATTTTTCTGCAAACCTGGAGGTTCTCCCAGTTTTGTACAAATATGTCCCTTGTCTGTACCTGATTTTTTGATCACATTTTGCATTCGTGTTCAGAACTGGATATAAAGATAATGATTCTTCAAGGCAATTAATATAGCACTAAATTTCTCATAAAATCCAACACTGTCTGTACACATGGGCAATATCCCACTGTATTTACTTAGAAGTACCTGTCAGGCCCCATCCAGATTCTCTTGGCCACTTGCCTTCAAATTTTTGTTTGTCCCTCAACTAGCTTATGCTTTTGGCTTAATCAGTTATATCTTGTCCTAGCAGGGCATTCATAACATTCGTGCAAAAACAGAAGAAAAGCAAGAAACCATTGCTTTGGCTAGTAAGAGTAATTAAAACAAAAACAGAGAGAACAGAAAACCAAGGGAACCAAGGGAAGTCTTAAAAGCACTTTGCCAAACCATTCTGGGTTGGCTGGGTTACTGCTGAGAGAGAGAGAGAGAGAGAATATCATCACAAACCAGGTCTGATAAAAAGATAGAAACCATGAAACACAGAGTTGACAACAACATCATCTGAATTCTCAGTAAAAATGGAGACGAATGATTTATGTCCATCACAACAAGTATGGCAGAGCAGCTTTATCTTCTCTTGTTCCCAAGGTCTGGGACCACTCAGAGTCAGAAGTCTTTCATCCCCCACTGGATGTGCCACACACAATACAAGGTTCACTGTGCAGGTCAAAGATGCCAGGCTGGCATCGACCAGGACCAGGGCTTTTTCTGTGGCAGCTCCAACTTGGTGGAATGAGCTTCCGGAAGAGATCAGGGCCCTGCGGAACCTTTCACAGTTCTGCAGGGCCATGAAAATGGAGCTCTTCTGCCAGGCATTTAGGTAAGGAGCTGCATTTAATCAACTATGCCCTGTGCCAATATTATTTCCAGCCTGAGCCCACTGATAGTGGAACTTACCACTGAATGTATGTTTTCATATGCACTTTACCACAGTTGTACCGCCATCGCTATGTAAACTGTTTTTAATAAATATGTCGTGTGTTTTCTATTGATATTGCTATCTTATGTAAGCCACCCTGAGCCTGCCTCGGTGGGGCGGGTGGAGTAAAAATCAAATAAATTAATAAGGCATTTCCTGCAACATTTTCTCAAAAGTGTATTTTTGTATGCAAAGCAACCCAGTTCTGTTGCAGGCAGCATGTGAACAAATCAATTCCTAATCTGTTTAGGCAGAATTCAGAGGAGGACAACAGAAAGCAAGCCATGAGGGATGATGAAAGGACTCTGAACACTGGTAAGATCAGAGGGAAGCCCAATTATCTGCAAATATTTGCGAGACAAGGCAGGTACAGAATTAGATCGTTCCACACAGTGCATGGCTGTGCTATTCTCAAAAATAGGCTTAGAGGAAGGAATTTTAAACACATGGTCAGCTGATAGTCCTGTTTGCCTGACAATCCACTGACAGAAACAGCTTCCTTGGAAGTTTTTTTTTTGGGGGGGGAAAGGATAGACCTAGCAGACATAGGTGTGCTTGTCCAAGAGAATGCAAGGAAAGGGCCATGTTCCTTGAAGCCCCTTCCAGTTCCAAGCTCAGGAAGCTTTTAATCCAGAATTCTGCACAGCATGGAAACCAATGGTGGTGGTGAAAAGTGCCGTCAAGTCCCAGCTGATTTATGGTGACCCCATGGGGTTTTAAGGCAAGAGGCATTCATGGGTGGTTTGCCATGGCCTGCCTCTGTGTAGAGACTCTGGACTTCCTTGGTGGTCTCCCATACCAAATACTAACCAGGTTGACCCTGCTTAGCTTCTGAGATCTGACAAGATCATTCTAGCCTGGGCCACCCAGGTATGGGCATGGAAACCAACAGAGCTATTAATACACTGGTCATTTCACCCTTGCCATGAGCAGAGACTCCAGTCAAGGTAATAGCTGATACACTTACTGCCTTGCTCCTCCACCAAAAATTCAATCTTCTCCCCGGCCTGCTGGTTACATCAGGTGGGAAGGGACATTGTGGTGTAACAGGACAGGAGACAACCACAGCTGCTGCTCTGACTGGGGCTCAAGACCATTTAAAGGAAAGTACCTGGATAGCAGCCATCCAAAACAGTAAAGAAATGCTGGAGACAGATGACAGTTCCTTCAGAAATTGAAGGCATCTTGAAATAGGGCTCATTTTTGTCTGTGTCAAATGAGATTTTGTATTGTTTCAAAAACCTGCAGTGCCCATTTTGATGTGTCAAAAGTAATGTGCATGCACTGTGAGGAGCGACATTACTCTCTAACCACTTTCAGCTCTCTCAAAGACCCCTGTCTGTCTTGAGCTAAAGTCTCTACTTGCCTACAGGATGATCAATGACATCCAACTCGGGTGCAGCTCACTATTGCCACTCCAGACAAATGTAATAGAAAGAGAGGAGGGGGAATACAATTTATCAGATTAGTAGTAAAGGAAAGGAAGGCCGTGTGCACTTCCTCAGAGTGTTTTGTTTTCACAGCCTTGCTGGAAAATCCCATAACAGTTCCATGAAGTCCAGGAGAACCACCCACAGAGGCATTAAATTCACTGTATGGCTGGAGAAATAACCATGTGACACAGTGGGAGGGGAGGTTGCTGTGCAGAACACTCTGAAAACAAAGCAAGTTAGGCAGGATTATGCCTCCTGCCCAAGACTGCGTCCCCTGTCCTACCAAAACATGTGAATGAGACACACACAATACATACTATTCGCCACAAGGTACAGATAGGAACTCTCAGGCTGGGGCAAGTGATGCACTCTATTCTTGGTGCTGGGGGGCACCAGTGGGAGGGCTTCTAGTGTCCTGGCCCCACTGCTGGATCTCCTGATGGCACCTGGTATTTTTGGCTACTGTGTGACAGACTGTTGGACTAGATGGGCCATTGGCCTGATCCAACATTGGCTTCTCTTACATTCTTATGTTATGTTCTTATTTGTTGAAAGGTGCCCCAGGACTCTGCTGTTGTTACTATAAAATACAAATATTGATGCCCCTCTAGAACCAGAACAAGCTGTTCCAATGGGATGAAGCAGCAGGTATCTGGAAAGGCCACCCACAGAATAAGCAAGACTCAGATTCCTGCACACCTGGTAGACCATTTGCATCACAGATGCAATGTCTGTGAAGAAGGGACTTCTGCCTCTCCCTACCTCATTTGCATAACCTACACCATTGGGGTGTGTGCGCTATTTGGTATGTTGGGGAACCCACAAGTACACATGTGGGTTTCTTCAACAGGACAAACAGGACTCCCCAAGACTGCTGAAGGTCATGAAAAGAGCATAAGGGGAAGGCTGAAGCTCCTTCAGCTACAGCTGTGATCCGAACTGTGCACCATGAATGAGGAGAACCCGCAATTCATGTGTGACTGTAAAACAATATGAGGGCCCTGGGCCCATCGTGTGTCCTCCATAATAAACAAATCGGCCCTTGAGGACCTTCTGTATGAAGACAAGAACTTAAGAAGAGCCTCACTGGATTAGACCAAGAGTCTACTGAACCTGCATCCTGCTTCCAACTGCAGCTAAAAGCAGGGAATAAAGGCAGCTTCCTCCTGCACTGTCTGTCTCCAGCATCCGGGATACCATGTACACTGCATCTGAATATGTGGGTTCCACTTCACTATAATGATTAATAGTATTCAACAGACATCTCTTCTTCTCTTGTATGCCTAGCAAGCGTTACTACCGATTTTCCCAGCCCAGTTTTCAACCTGCAGATCTTGTTTTGACAGACTGAAGATGTTGGAAGTGAAGGACTTTGCGCGTCTCTTAGCCTCAGCCTTCAGAGGGGGACTACAAGACAGTCAGAGAGATAGAGAAGCCAGGACACTAGACATCCTTTCCTTCTCTCCTCTGATACTATCCCTTTGATGTGTAGATTGCTACTCTTAGGGAAAACGTTTTCCTTCCGGCCTCACATCGTCTCTCCACACTTTGCCAGACTTCTGCATCTTGGCACTACGAGATTCCTGTTATCTCTAACCATCCTAGCTAGTTAGACTAGATTAGAAATCTGTCTCTCTTCTATCCTGTCTAGAATGGAGTTCCTTAAATTAAAGGACTCATATTAGTTTGTAAAGATAAAAGGCTCTTTGTGTAACATTGTTTCTAGACAGCACCCCCCCCAGATGGGCTTTGCTGCGTGTATGTGCCTTGAGCACTCTGCTAACTAAATAATCCAGCAGAAGACAGGCGATATTAAACTGCCTGGACCTTGGGTTTATCTTTGTTCACAGTCCTCACTAGTTAACTACCACTCCTACTTGTCTCCTCCCTGCAGGCCACACCTTCTCTCCCCCTCCCTCTCTCAAGCACACAGCCGCCCTGCTGTTTTGCTAGCTAAACACAATTTAAGCTACTTTCTCTGTGGGAGATCTGGCTCTGTAAGATGCTTCCAGAGCCTTCCACTTCTCTCTGGCTCCATGCCTTGCCACGTTACAGGGCTTTATTGTTTCCTTTGAGGGATTTGATTAAACGTGTCATCCCAAACTGGCACATTTGATGTAGGAACACATTTCAGCCTTTTCCTAGGAGCATTTCCCCATTCATGTTTATGAGCAGCTGAAGTCTTTTATGAACTCTTTTTAAAACTGGCCGTCTTCTGAAGGCACAGAATTCATATGCTCCTTGCTCTCCACGAGTCATGCGGAAAACTTCTCCAGGGCAAGGAGCTCCACCTGAGGTGCAGGGCTGAGGACAGGGGTGCCAAACTCATTTGTTATGAGGGCCGGATCTGACATAAATGAAACCTTGTTGAGCCGGGTCATGTCTGTCATGAAATGTAATGCCAGGTAGCGGAGATATAAACTTTATAAAGGACACAAACACAAAGGTTTTTTTTAAAAAAACTTACAATAAAAACATGCTTAAAACTTTAACACTCTTGCAATATTTTGTTCATTTAACAGCGTCTGATCACTGACACCTCTCGCTCTGAATTACTGCATCAAAATGCCTGTGCTGTTGCAATCTTGAGTATGCTGCTCAAGTGTGTATCTGTAAGCTGCAAACCTACGATGACACAGCAGCAGCAGAACTGGAAGAAGCAGCAGAAGACAGCCAGTTCCACTGCAGGCCTGATAGAAGCCTTCCAGGGGGCTGATCTGGACCCCGGGCCACATGTTTGACACCCTTGGCTTAGAAGCTTCTCAGCATGGTTCCACGAGACCCTAGCTGAAATCTCCTCTCTGCCATGGAAGCTTACTGGGTGACTTTGGGTAGGCTGCTATCGCCTAGCCTAACTGACCTCACAGGGTTGTTGTGAAGATAAAATGGAGAAGGGGGAGGACAATGCCAGAAGCTGCTTCAGGTCTCCAAGTGGGGAGAAAAGCTTGGTATAAATATCTCAATAAAATAAATAAAGGCAGCCCTGCAGTTTGTCCAAGAGCCAAATTTAAACATGCCCAAAATCCCTGTGCTGATGAAGAGCCAAGCAAAGACCTTCACCCAAGACAACTCTGATTTTAATGCAAATAAGTACAGAACAGCTGTCAAGTACAAACTGGGGTGGGGGTGGTGAAAAACAGCTATACTGAACTAGAGTATTATGTGTTTATGAGAAGAAACATCTTGGCTGGGTTCTCTGCATGTTACAAGTATGTATTTAGACATGAATTATATTGGGCACAGATAGGAAAGAAACTCTCCAGTTAAGGTAAGAGACCTCTTCAAAAGTTACATTCTATGTACATCAGACATTTGATTTTACTTTATAGTTAAGTAATTATCCCGTTACATTCGGCACATGTGGCTGAAAGCCCACATTTATTCAGGTACTGGCCCCTAGACTCATTTGCAAAGCAAGCACGGGTGGGCTTTTTCTTACAGGCTGGTTTTTTTCATGCAGACTGTACCCGCGTTCACTGTTAACGTGTGGACAGGGCTTCAGTGCGGCAGCATGCAACAGGGTGGCTTTTAAAGCGCGCCGCGCGAGAGGAAGCCTGGCAACTTTCTTGACGTCGAACATGCCTGTTAGAAGCGCCAGCCGGGAGGCCCCCCCCGGAGCGCCTCTCCCCCGCCGGTGGGTGACGGAGACCACCCCATCGGGCGAAGACAAGCCCCAGAGCCGGGGTCCCTACCTTCCGATGTCCGAGCAAGTCCTGGTGTCAGCGGCCACGGCTGCGCGCGGATACCACGGCGGGGCACACCTGGGCCGGGTCAGGAGGACCACCAGCACCACCGCCGCGGCGGTCAGGATCAGCGCCGCCGCCAGGAAGTAGCAGACACGCCGCTTCGCCGAAGCCATCTCCCCTGCCGGCCTGACTCTGAGCGATAGCTCAGGGAAATCCACTCTTAACGGGCGGCCCTCCCCCCCCTCCGCCCATGCCGGTGGGTGGGCAACTGCGACGCCGCCTCCCTTCCCCCCTTCCGGGAGAAGCAGCCCCAGCAAGACACCCTCGCCCTGGCCGGCGCTAACGGTGCCAATCCGGCAGTTACAGAACACGCCCCCCCTACCCCCCCCTCCCGGCACTGCCCCGCCACGTGAGGACGCCCCAGTCGCTGGCCGGGAGGAGCCCGCTCTCTGCCTGCCTTTGCCGCTGCGCAGGCAGGGGAAAGTGCTAAGAGAACCTGTCCGGCTGCTGCCCCAGATCAGCTCCCGGGGCCGCTGACTTTCCGCACTGGGCTCACGGCCCCTTTCTCGTCCTTGCCGAGCCGGGGGGGCAGCGCTTGCTGCGCTCTTCTGCAAAAAGTTGCTGGCCCGGAGACTTGCACGTGAGCGCCTTTCATGAGTTGAGCGCGCTATTGCTGGCCTCTTCCCAACTCTTGAAACTCAGCGTCGTGCCGGCCGCCTAAGGGAGACCCCAGTGCAAAGGCACACGGTGAGCCCCGGTGCCTCAAACAGCATCTCGGATCCTGATTTCATGGTAACTTTGGCGAGGAAAAGAAGTTCTCTGTGCAATTTTGCAGCGGCTGCTTTAAACGGAGCTGCCCTTATGGATGGATATTGTGCTGTCCTGCTAATATTTCACAGGCGCGGTACCGTTCAAATGAAAGCGCTGCTAGTATTCAGCACCACGTGTCAGTTCTGACTGCCTCCTGGAAGCGGGGGGAATCCACGTGTAGAAGACGGTTTCCTTGCGCAGATAGCCTTTGGGAACACGTCGTGCGTGGCAGAATGGCGAATCTGGGCTCTGGATGGCTCCTGTTTTGGGGCTGGGTTGGGAAGTCGCATGCT
The DNA here is from genome assembly GCA_029375565.1 of Gekko gecko. NCBI lineage: Eukaryota > Metazoa > Chordata > Lepidosauria > Squamata > Gekkonidae > Gekko > Gekko gecko. The sequence goes on along the minus strand of JAPDNY010000012.1, from coordinate 47,945,854 downwards.
GCACTCAGTGGATCGCCAGCGGCAATGCTAAACAGAAGTCCAGCGCCTTAACGACTAGCAACATTTATGTCAGCATGAACTTCCCTGCTTCAGACCTCACTTCCCAAGATGCAGTGGAAAGGAAAAAAAAATCATTGAAAATAAAATGATTTTCTTTCCATTGCATCTGAGGAAGTGAGTGTTGACTCACCAAAGCTCATGCTGGAATAAATATTGTTGGTCTGGTCTTTAAGATGCAGCAGGGCTTCTTTTTTGTTTTGCTACAAGAGACTAACACTGCTAGTGCTATCCAGCTAGGGGACTGAATCTGGGTGATGGTCTCCTGCTGGCCCACAAGAGGTGATCCACTGATGGCCGGATACCTGCACACAGGCAGTTGATTCGGTGGGGCCAGGTGTGGATCCCTTTCTTTCAGGCACTGCAGAAGATGGATGAGAAAGTGAGACAGGTTCACTTGGGCTCCTATGGCATGACTACCCAGCTGCTTCGCTGTGAAGAGAACTACAGTGCCCACACATCGCCTACATCTTGGGCTAATTCCAGCATGGTAGTTGTATTAGTCTTTGGCAACAAAAATAAACAGGGATTTTATGACATCTTCAAAGATTAATAATTATGCTGGAATAAAATTTTGTTAGTCTTTAAAATGCTGTAAGATTCCTGCCTGTTTTTGTACTTTAGAGTGAGGCTTGTACTGAAAACATAATATTAGGAACCGTTAGGAAATCTTGAAGAGCAGCAGCAATATTCAAACTCAGTTTTACATATTAGAACCATGAAGAGCAAGCCCTGTTGGTTCTAGGGGTGCCAACCTCCAGGTGGGACCTGGGGATCTGCTGGAATTACAGCTCATCTCCAGATTACAGAGATCTGTTCCCCTGGAGACAATTGATATTTTGGAGGGTGGACTCTTTGGCATTGTACCCCAGTAATGTCTCTGTCCTTCCCAGGCTCCATACCTAAATCTCCAAAGCTTTCCCAACCTGGATCTGGCTATCCTAACCCCCGACCCCAATCTCCTGCTGGTGTCCAGGGGTGACCTGGCAACCCTATATTGTTCTGACCAGTTTTCCATCTAGTCCAGTATCCTGTCTCACACAGTGGCAGACCAGTTGCCCTGGAGGGCCAGCGAACAGGACACAGAGGTCAAGACTTTCCTTTGATGTTGCCTCCTAGCATGGGTGTCAGCGGTTTAGTGTCTCTGAATGTGGACGTTCTCCTTAGTTGTCATGGGTAGTAGCCATTCATAAACATATTCTCCAGTAAAAGCCATCTATGCTTTTAAAGGCCATCATTTGCTGAATAAAGAAACACTTGGTTTTGTTCATCCTGAATCCACTTCCCATCGACTTCGTTTGGTTAAGTATTATGGAAAAAGTACACTTTCTCCACCCCCTGCATAATTTTATGAACCTCTATGTGCTTAATAATTCTGTCTTTAAAAATAATAGCTTCTGCTAATTTACGTAGAACTGATTCTATGCTAACTGGCCTGAAATTTCCCAGATCTGGAGCTCTTTTTAAAAATCAGAGTAACATTGGTTACTCTACAATCTTCTAGAATGGAGGCCAGTTTTAGGGACAAGTTACAAGTCCTGGCACATTTCTTCCTTCTGACTGGCTTCCATTTTCTGTAGTGCCTGAATGCTGAACTGTGTGGGCTGGAGTCCTATGGGATATCCTCTCCCTCCTGCAGGGCTTGTAGGTACTGCAGAAGGGCTGTGAGGGAAGGGGGAATCCTCTACTTTTGGATACATAAGAAACAGTTCCATGATATCCTCTCACTCACTTAATGAGACTGCAAGTAGAGGATCAGGGAGGATCACCTTTTGGAATGCACTCCTATACTTTATTTTTAAAAAATCTCTGTAACTGAAAACTGGCACAGCAAACAAAGGGGAGGAGGGGACACAGAACCTTCTCCCCATTGAGCTATTTGGATGGGGGTTTTATGTGCAAGATCATTCAGATCTGGTATCCACCAGCTGCTGTCTCAAGTGGTGCAGTGCATTCCGCTACCTCTACCCCGTTGCCTCCTCATTGCTAAATCATTCTTTTAACATGTGCAAATGAGCCTCCAGAGTAACGTTTGAATCCAGTAGCGCTTTAAAGAGCAACAAAATTTTTCCATGGTATAAGCTCTCGTGAGTCAGAGCTCCCTTTATCAGGTACAGCTTTGCTCATGAAAGTTTAGACCCTGGAAAAATTTTGTTGGTCTTTAAGGTGCTACTGGACTTGAACTTTGTTCTACTATTATAGATTAATATGGGAACCCGCCTGAAACAGACTGTAGACTGTTTGCACCAGATCCATCAAAATGGTATCAGAAGTTTCACTGTTGAAAATGCAATCAGAGATTAAAATTATACCTTTTGCAATGTATTGGCTGTGTGTATGTGTCCATTTTAACATACAGTTTAACCTCCAGATTGTGTAATGCAGTGCAATGGAATAGGTTGGCATAACATATTTCTCTGATGTATTTATACCAGCAGAAGACCCACAAATAGGAATACATTCATTTCTGAAATGTGGCCAGTAGGATCTCTTGTGTTAGGGGTTACAGTGTATGAAAAGTTCATCCTAATTGGATGGAAGAAAATTGAGATGTAGGCAGGAAATGAATTTCACATTGAAACTAATGTAAGCAAAAACAGGACTGAATTATTTACAGTGCAGTCCTAAACGTAGTGTCACCCTTCCCAGTTCATTGACTGTAATAGATTTAGAGGGGGTATAACTGTGCTTAGACTCCACTATGTAAAACAAATTAATAGTTAACAAAGCCACACCACATTTTTAAAAGTGAAAACAGACTGAAATGGGAGGGGACCTGTGTAGATCCCTATGTGCTTTATTTTTTTATTTATTTCATTTACAGCGGTGGCTTATTTTTTCTAGGAGATAAGGAACTAGTTTTTGTGAATGCTGCACTGTGTAAATTTGAATCATAATTCATCACATCCTGTTTCAATCCAATTTGAAAGGTCTCTTATTTCATCACTAGAGCTTTGCATTCGTGGGATTCTGGCAGAGAGGCAGCTGTAAAGCTGGGACTGGCGCTGTATGGCCTGCGGGTGTGTGTTCTCCTCCACTGTATTCTTGGCACAGAGCAGTGCTAAGAAATTAGCTGTTTTATGGGAAATTGTCCAGGCCTTCAGGGTATATTTGGAAAACTTTGTAAATAAAGCTTAAGTTGTGTTTTTGTATTTTCTACATCTGCTGACTGAAAGGGGAGCTATAATCTGGATCTCACAAATTGTAGAGGGGTAGCTGTGGTAGTTATTACAGCAAAGCAGAGAAGACTTCTGTGGGACCTTGGTCTTTATTATGAACTTTATTGTACTAGGATTTATTAAACTGCTTTGTAAACAAGAGCCCACTTCATCAGTTGCATGGAGTGTATCAGCAGTTGGCATATATATATATATATATATATATATGTGTGTGTGTGTGTGTGTGTGTATATATATTTACTTATAGCCCACCTTTCTTGCTGAGTCTAAAGGTGAATTACAAACATATGCTCTTAAACAGTGGCGACTCACTGTTGATTAACTCCTCACAGTCAGCCCCCACACTTCTGGGCCTTGATCCAAAGTGAACAACTTGCAAGCCAGCTGCAGACACACTCCCGTCCATGTGTGCTGATGAGTTGCAGGTAAGTCGTCGTCCCCCCAATAGTGCCTCTCCAAGCTGTTTCAGAGCAGGAAAATTGTGTGTGGTGGGAGGAGAAGGCTTAACTCCCTTCTCCCCATGGACTGCAGTCTGTTTGGGAAACCAGGAGTGATCATCTGTGCAGTCACACCCATGGGATTATGCATCTGCGCTGATCCGAATCGGTGGTATGCAAAGCTCACAAAGGGATTTTCGTGCCTCCCTCCCAGGTATGCGCGGGCACCCCACTGCGCATGCCCAAGGAGGTGGGGCGTGGACATCCTGCCAGTTCCTTCTGACCGCCATCATGTCAATAACAAGAGAAAAGTAGTGAAGCGACAGCAGTGGGGAAGGACGGGTAGGCGGTGTGACTGTACAGATGACCACTCAAAGATCATCAGTTACAGGTAAACAACCTGTTTATCTTCTTCGTGGTCTCTGTGCATCACACCCATGGGAGATTGAAAAGCAGTGGCTCACCTGGAGGTGGGAGCTGTAGCAAATTCAATACTCTGCCGACGAAAGGACTAGACAACTAAGGTCCACTCTGTGGTGTTCACGAACATCAACAGCGTAGTGCTTGATGAAAGTGTTCGGAGTAGACCATGTCGCAGCCTCACAGATTGCCGACAGGGAAGCACCCTTCAAGAAGGCTGTAGCACTAGCAAGCCATGGATCTTGTGGAGTGCGCTCGCACAGGCAAGGGCAACAGGTGTTTAGCCAACAGGTAGCACAGTTTAATAGTCTCGACAATCCATTTGAAGAGACGTTGTGCTGAGATCCCTTGCCCTGTGGAGTGGCTGGCTTAGAAGACAAATAAGTGATTGTCCCTTCTACTCAAATGTGTCCTGTGAAGGTAGAAAAGCAGTGCTCTCTTAACATCTAGTGCATGGAGGAGACATTGCTGACCATCTTTCGGGTTAGGAAAGAAGTTTGGTAAGAAGATCTCAGAGCTGAAGTGAAACTCGGAGACCACTTTTGGGAGAAAGGAGAAGTCCGGTACCAATCTCACACCATCCAGTAGGAAAACAAGGAAAGGTGGGTCATGACGCAGGGCCGCGAGTTCGCCCACCCTCCTGGCCGAGGTGATGGCAACTAGAAAGGCAGTTTTCCGTGCTGCATGTTTTAGCTTGCAAGTTGCCATAGTCTCAAAGGGTCGTCCCATCAGATGGTGCAGCACCAGTGGCAAAGGTACTGGTGAACAGGTCGGCGGATACAAGTGGAGGAGACCCTTCAGGAATCTCTTGGAGACCGGGTGAGAGAAGACAGAAAAACCCTCAAAACCGGAATGGTAGGCAGAAATGGCCAACAAGTAGACTCTGATCGAGGAGTGTGAGAGGCCCTTCTCGGCCAATGACAGCAAAAATTCTAGAATCCAGTCAAGCATGACAGAAGCTGGACACACGTCTGAGGGCTATAAAAAGGCCAAGAAACGAGACCATTTCCCACTGTAGGAACGTCTTGTAGAGTCCTTCCTGGCATTGAGCAACATCATAGTGACTCTATCTGAAAAGGTCAGTTGTCCAAAAGATAGGCTGTTAGCTTGAGCTTGTGTACCTCGTGGAACAGAAGAGCTCCTCCCTCCGCCAGGAGCAGATCTGGCATTTGTGAGAGAGGATGGTGAGCCTTGGTCAGTGAAAGGAGGTTGGCGAACCAAGGTTGCCTCAGCCACCACGGGGCAATCAGAATGTATCTCGTGTGGACCCTCATGAGTCTTTAGACTGTCCTCAGCAGCAGTGGCAGAGGGGGGAACATGTACAGGAAGCCGTTGTTCCACGGGTAAAGGAGCCCATCTCCCAAAGCCTTGGGATCTTGTGCTCCCCTGCAGCAAAACAGATTGCACTTCGCATTGTACCTGGTGGCGAAGATGTCGATGTGAGGCGTACCCCACCTTTTGAATATGGGACGTAGGTAGGTCCAGTTCAGCTCCCAGTCATGGTGCTGAGAGAGACCCCTGCTGAGCAGGTCTGCATGCACATTGGCACTGCCAGCGATGTGTGAGGCAGTGGGAAAAATGTGCAGAGGTGCAGGCCCATAGTCCAGAGCCAGGGAACAGAGACTGCGGGAGACCGTCCCTCCCTGCCTGTTGACGTAACTGAGGGCCGTCATATTGTCGGTTAATACAGTCATGCATTTCCCCGTGAGAAGAGGCTGGAAACACTGGATGGCCAGTTTGATTGCCAAAAGTTCCAGAAAGTTTATGTGGTGCCTTGAGGTTGAGGTATACCACTTGTAATCTACAGAGAGGCCATTGAGGTGGGCTCCCCAGCCCCACAGCGAGGTGTCAGTCGTGAGGGTGAGACCAGGAGTGAGGGGATGGAAAAGGACACCCTGTGTCAGGTTGTCTGCCCATGTCCACCAGAGAAGGGAGTCGCGTGCCTCCTGTGGCGGAGAGAGACAAACTGATTGGGATATCCGTAGGGGCTTGAAGTGCTGTATGAACTAGAGCTGGAGTGGATGCATGTGCAGTCTTGCAAAGCAGAGGACAGCCGCTGTAGCTGTCATCAGACCCAGGAGGCGTTGAATCTGGAAAGCAGATGATGTGTCCTGGAACAGAACTTGTTCTGCAAGGGTTAGGGCCCTGTCCTGGGGCAGGAAAGCTCTGCCTTCCCTGGAGTCGAGTATCGCCCCTATAAACTGCACTCTCTGTGAGGGAACCAGCTGTGACTTTTTGTGGTTGACCCGGAGACCAAGGCAATGAAGGACATTGAGGGCTTGGGAGACATGATGAGTAAGCAGATCCCTGCAAGCCAGTTGTCCAGATACGGGAACACCATCAAGCCACAGAGGCAGAGATGTGCCACAATGACCACCATCGTCTTGGTGAAGACATGTGGAACCATGCTGAGGCCAAATGGTAGACTCCTGTATTGGTAGTGGCTGCCTCCTATTGCAAACCGGAGGTATTTTCGATGGGAGGGGTGGATGGTTACATGGAAATAGTGTCTTTGAGGTTAAGAGTGGCCATCCAGCAACCCTTGGACAGGAGAGGCAGAATGACTGGTAGAGATGTCATCTTGAATTTCCAGTATTGTATATAGGTGTTGAGGCCTCGGAGGTCTAGGATCAGCCTCTACCCGCCATCCCTTTTGGGCACTACAAAGTAACGGGAATAAAAACCAGGTCCCTGGTAGTCTAGAGACACGGATTCTATAGCACCCTTTGACAGTAGTGTGGCGACTTCCTCAAGGAGGAAGGACAATGGGGGAGTGGTGATGACGACAGGAAAAAGTGGGAGTTCCATGAATTTGATGAAATAACCATTGGCCACAATGGAAGGGACCCACTGGTCCAACGTAATGGTAGTCCAGGCATGGAGATAAGGATGTAGACGGGTAGGATTGGAAGAGGTAAACAGGCGGAAGTCAAAGGCCCTGCTTGCTGAGTTTGGGTTGCTTAGGTCTGACAGGTTGATGCCCAGAACCGTATCTTTGCCTGGTCGGGTACTGCTGCCTGTTTGCAGGCAGAGACCAATGTGGTTTGTAGCCTTCCTCTGGTGTAGGTTTAGCGTATGGACACTTGGAGCCGTAATGAGACCAAGATCGAAGACAAAAGGATTTAGAAGGGGCAGACACCCCCAGCAACCTCAAGGCCTTAATGCTCTTATCCATGTCCTGGAGTGTTGAATCAGTGGACGCATGGAAGAGACCTTGGCCATCGAACGGTAAGTTCTCTATGTATGCCCTGGTGTCAGCCTGGTGGTCCTAAGCCAGGAATGCCTACGAAGGGCCACTGCAGATAACATTGTTTTAGAAAACGTGTCCAAAGCATGTTTTGAAGAATTGATGATTTGTTTAGAAAGCAGCAACCCTTCCTTTTGCAACTTCCTTGCCTCCTGATGTTTGTCCTCAGGCACTGAGATCAGAAGGTCAGTAAAGCGAGTACTGGTAACGGCCCATACAAGCAGTATAATTAGATGTCTTGATACCGAGAGCTCCAGCTGAGTAGAAACAATGACCTATTGAATCCAACTTTTTGCTCTCCTTATCAGAAGGAGTAGTGAGGGTACGTTTGCTTTTTGAGGTGGACGACGTGACTATGGAGTTAGGTTTAGGGTGGATATGGAGGAATTCAGCCTCTGTTTCTTGGATCCGATACATAAGATCCAGACATCTGGAAGATACTGGAGCAGAAGACGGTTTATCCCACGGAGCCTTCGCCACCTATAGTAGGATGGTTGACATCGGGAGGGCGATCAACGTGGAGGTATTTAGCTGTACGACAACAAAGACAGCATCCGACACTGAAGGTTGGGGTTGGACTATTGACAGGCCCAGGAAATGTGCCATCCTCTTGACCAAATCTCCATATGAAGAAAGATCCTCTGAAGGAGAGATCGGCAGATTGTCTGACATCGTAGGCTTCGGTGAAGGATCCTCAGGTGACCTGGGCCATTCAGAATCATTGGTGCCAGAATTGGAGGTGGAAGATCTGGAAGGCGATACCGGTACCGTAGGGGTATCCGGTATCGGGACGGTTTGCGATGGTAAAGCATGGGCGGAACTGAGAGGTGAGGGTGGATGATGAGGTTCTTCCGGAGGTTTGGAGAGAGACGCGGAAGGTTTGGATTTGCGGTGGGGAGAGTGTGAATGGCGAGACCCACGGTCCCATTCCGAATGAGGTCTAGGCATGAGCCACGGCATAGACATTGACACCGAATATGAGGTGAACCAGTAAGGCATGTGCTGCCGATGGTCCCATGGAGGAGGCACAGGTGGGTCAAAGTAGGTCAGGGAGTGCGGTCTTGACTCCCATCTAGGTGAGTAGGAGAGCCTGGATTTGGAACGATGATACTCAGGGCACTCCTCAGATCGATATCGGTGTACCTTGCATTTGGGGGATTGGGATAGATGGTATCGAGAGTCCGGTCCAGACTGAGTGCTTGCTCAAGAAACAGCCAACGGGGAATGATCTCTATGAGACTGACACGGGACAAGCTCCTCGACTTCCAACGGTGAGGCCGAAATTGGTCCGGTGTTGACCGAGACCTCCAATACCAGAGGGTTCAGTTGCTGGATGGGTGAGTCCAATAACTCAGTCGTAGGCAGCTCTGGTACAGGAGTGTCATTGACGTAGGGTTGCACCTGCTGAAAAGGGGGTAATGCAGAGCCCTTTTGCACTTTCTCACCGCTCAGACTCTGAGAACTGCACACAGTGCCAGTAAGAGAAGACTTCCCTTTCTCGTGCTTCTCTTTCTTCTTCTTCTTGGCTGGTGGAAGCCAAGAGGTGGAAGAAGCCTTGTTTGATGTCGAACACTTAGAAGCCGGTCCCCCGTCTGATGCTGACTTTGCACGGTAAGGGGGATTTGATGCCAGCATACCTTCCGACGTTGAGAGAGGTGCTGTCTGTTGAGAGTCCGAAGGGGCTTCAGCAGACATCTCTCCGGTAGGCAAGGGGGTCAAAGCAGACTCCCAAAGTGCCACATGAAGCCTTGCGGCCCTGTTTTTGCGGGTCTGGTTAGAGAACTTTGTGCAATGGCGGCAAGCGTCTGGGCGATGAGTCTCTCCAAGTCAGAGGATGCAGAGTGTGTGGCCATCACGAGGGGCAAGTTTACTGCCACAGTTTAAAACACTCCCACTTTTTGGCCATAAAAGAATAAAATGGCACAAAAATGAAAAACAGGCCCTCAGATGAGGTGAAATAAAAATTACCTCAGAGAGAGATGGGGGGAAGCTGCCTGAGGCAGCAGCAACCCTCAAAGAAAAGTCTTTTGTTTAATTATTTTCTTTAGCAAAGAATAAAATAAATGTATTAAGAAGAAAAAAGAACGATTTAAGCAATCCCTCATGAGAGGAAAAACGAACACTTCTTCACCGACTGGCAGAAACAAGCTGTTAACAGCGTGGCGGTCACAGGAGAACTGGCAGGATGTCCGTGCCCTACCTCCTTGGGCATGTGCAGTGGGGTTCCCGCACATGCTTGGGAGGGAGGTGCAAAAATCCCTTTGTGAGCTTTGCATACCACTGATTCCAATCAGTGCAGGCGCATAATCCCATGGGTGTGATACACAGAGACCACGAAGAAGATCTTGCAGTTTACATCTGATCATCAGGACCTGAGGAGGAGTTAATAGGCATTCTTCACTGGGTAATCTTAGGCCAGTCACTCTCTCTCACCTCACAGGGTTGTTGTGAGGATAAAATGGAGGAGGGACAAGCACAAATGATACTCTCAGCTCCCTTGAAGAAGAGCAGAAAAAAAATGTACCAAATGAATAAATGTGTGTGTGTGTGGGGGTGGGGTAACACAGAGACTGTTATGGGACTCTGCTGTTCACTGGATGTATTTAATATGAGGTTTGCTGCCTTGTTTCACAATTTTGCTGCATATTTTTGCTATGCTGACATATTGTTGACCACCTTGAATCTCAGGAGAATGGAAAGGCATGATTTAAAAAAATCTTACTTTGTGTATAGGCTGCCCTTCTCCTTGAATTTATTTATATTTATTTATTTATTACTTGGATTTAATCCCTTCCAAACTCAGGATAGATTACTAAATTAAGAAAATCAGATAGGATCTTCAGCAAACACTGCAACAGGACTTAAACAACAAGAAAAAACACAAAACACAAACAAAAAAAGTGTCAAAGGCATGACAGTGCCATTATGCAACAAGAGGTTTACAGAGGTAGAAGACAATGCAGAAAAGGAAAGTGATACATAGAATAAGCATTGCAATAGACTACAATCCTGTTCCTTTATAAAAGCAACCTCCTGTGTTGTTCAGTTATACTACAGTTCTAATTCCTTTATAGAAACATCTTCCTGAAGACTTCTCTTTTGCACATTCTGTGAAATGATCTAAATGCAGACAGGAGGAAAGACCTGAGGAAGGGGAGAGAGGAGGGAGATAGGTCTGGCAGCATCAGAACAGAGTGAGTATTATACACCTCACGGGGAGTCCACACTGATCTTCTTTTATGGGAGCAAGGGGTGTGTGAAATTTCATAGAAGCCTTGGACTCTGGCCATTGAAAGTGATAAGAGGGTTCCCTCACTTTTACAGTCCCTGGGCCCCTGGAGGCTTGGAGCCCCAGCACCTCTGGTTTTCAGTCTGAAGCACTGAACGTTGTCCATGCTTATCTCCCCCTTCCTCCCATGAGAGGCGCTGTTTCAGAGACAGCTTCTTAAAGTCCCCTTGTTCTTCTATTCCTGTTCCTTTGCCTTGAAGTAAAACAAACAGTGTTAATCAGTCCAAGAATGTCCAGGATTTTCGCCAAGCTTCTAGATGGAACATTCTCCCACTGACATGTTGCCTCCCCTTGGCTGTTTCCTGTCTCTTTAACGTGTCCTAAACTTAGTTAAAAGTAAGCAAGCTGGACAGCTTCTTCTTTTTAATGAGGGATACTGCAGAGCTGTGCTGTCTTTTGTTCTCTGAAGCAGATCTGGGGCTACTCCAATGCTACATGCTGCTGAGACAGCCCCTCACTTCATTTCAAGGAGGGTGTAAATAGTAGTGTCTCAGTGTTAATGGCTTTTAATTGCCATTTGCTTTCGGTGCCCTGAGGAGGTGGAAAAGCCACAGACAAATAAACTAATGCAAAAACCAAGACGGAAACAAGGCTGGGTGGTATCTCCGCCCAGAGAGGTGCAGCCAGCCAAAGACTGTAACTGGGCTTCCACCAGACTCTCTTGTAGTCTACTAACGACATTCCGATTGCAAAGGGGGAACCATATTTGTCTATTACAGCAAGGACAAAAAGGAGCCTTGGAGCAGAGATTTATTGTGACAGAAGCCCATGAATATACACTGGATTTTTAAAACCCTGTTTACAGCAGTTTCGAGACTTTCTGTGACCCACTGCTGTGCCTCCCTGGGTTGCATTGGCTGGGGAGGAGTCTTTTTCCCTAGAGCTGTCAGGAAGAAGATGGATAGACTGGGGCCCATTTCTTCCCCCAGGTTGTTAATGGCTGTACTCCACCAAACCCTGCTGAATCTCAGATCAAGGAGGCATGGGGTTTTCAGTCATCCTTCAACTCTTCTTCTTCCATGTTTACTGCTGCGGGTCAGCCTGAAATGGACCTGTGCAGCCCCTGCGATTTGAAGATTCCTTGGGGTAGGTCCCATGAGACACCCGTTCACTGTCAAAGAGCAGCCATGAAGGAACTAAAAAGGTTCTTAAGGATGTGTCTCTGGTGACCGGGATCATGATAATTCATACCATAGTATTCCCCATCACTATGTATGGGAAATGAAAGTTGGACAATGAAGAAAGCTGACAGGAAGAAAGCTGACTCATTTGAAATGTGGTATTGGAGGAGAGTTTTACAATACCATGGACTGCCAAGAAGACAAATAAGCAGGTTCTAGAAAGCCTGAACTCTCTCTAGAAGCTAAAATGACTGAGGCTATGGTACTTAGCTCACATTGTGAGAAGGCAGAATTCACTGGAAAAGACAATAATGCTAGGAAAAGTTGAGGGCAGCAGGTAAAGAGGAAGACCCAACATAAGACAGATTGACTCAATAGAGCCAGCGTGGTGTAGTGGTTACAGTGTTGGACAAAGACAGGGGTGGCCAGACTCGCTTAACATAAGATCCCCATAGAATAAACGTCAGATGTTTGAGAGCTGCAAAGACATGAACAAATTTTACATGCATGTTTTTTATTAAACTATGCAAATCTGCTTTTTATTAACATTAAATGAGACATGAGAGAAGCCAATGGCCCATCCAGTCCAACACTGTCACACAGTGGCCAAAAATACCAGGTGCCATCAGGAGGTCCAGCAGTGGGGCCAGGACACTAGAACCCCTCCCACTGTTGCCCCCCCCCAAGCACCAAGAATACACTGTATCACTTGCCCCAGACCAAGCGTTCCTATCTATACCTTGTAGCTAATAGCCACTGATGGACTTATGCTTATCTAATTCCCTCTTGAAGCTGTCCATGCTTGTAGCTACCACCACCTCCTGTGGCAGTGAATTCCATGTGTTAAATCACTCTTTGGGTGAAGAAGTACTTCTTTTTATCCGTTCTAACCCGACTGCTCAGCCATTTCATTGAGTGTCCACGGGTTCTTGTATAGTGAGAAAGGGAGAAAAGTACTTCTTTCTCTACCTTCTCTATCCCATGCATAATATTATAAACCTCAATCATGTCACCCCTCAGCCATCGTTTCTCCAAGCTAAAGAGCCCCAAGCATTTAACCTTTCTTCATAGAGACTGCCAACAATAAAAACAAAAGGGGTGAAAACAGGTATTGATAATGATATTTATTTGTCCAATGATATTTAATTGTTTGCTAATGATATTTATTTATCTAAGAGAGAGAGAAAGAAAGAAAGGTGGAAAAAAAGAAAGTGGAAAGAAAGCAAATAGATGGGGGGAGGAAAGGAGAGGTGGAAAGAAAGCAACTTTAACTTTAAATGTACCCTCCAAGGCCCCTCTGCCACACCGGCTGGCTTGACTTGGAGGAGGGATTTAAAGAGACAAATGCCTTCTCCAAGCTGGCTGGAAGGGGGTGCTTTGAGAAGCCATTTAAAGTTAAAGTTATTTTCTTTCTCCACTCCTCTCCCCCATATGCCTCTAGCCTACCCAGGGAGTGGAACACTGTCTGGGGAAGGAAAGACCGATTGGGGAGGCATGACTCCCCTTTGCTTCCCCAGTTACCCTGCTGGGAGCCATACAATATGTGTGAAAGAGCCACAGTTTGGCCCCCCAGACTAGGATACGGGAAATCCAGGTTTGAATTCCCACTCATGCCATGGAAGCTTGCTGGGTGACCTTGGGCCAGTCACACACTCAGCCTAACCTACCTGACAGAGTTGTTGTGAGGATAAAATGGAGGAGAGAATGATGTAAGCTGCTTTGGGTCCTCATTGGGGTGAAAAGTGGGTTATAAATAAATGAAGGAAGGAAGCCAGATCACTCAGTGTGAAAGACCTGAGCAAGGCTGTTAACAAGGACGTTTTGGAGATCATTAATTCACAGGGTTTCCGTAAGACGGAAGTTCCAAGTTTAAAAAGCAATGAAAAGAGGAAAGGCATTCAGGGCCCAGCTTCAGAATGTAGATTGGAAACAGCTGGCTCACACTTAGCCTCTGGTCACACACACTAACCAATCCACTTTCAGTGCACTTTCCAACTGGATTTTACTGTGTGAACTAGCAAAATCCAGTTGGAAAGTGCTTTGAAAGTAGATTATTTAGTGTGTGTGACCACAGCCCTAGAATGGCAATTAAAGCAATAGAAGAAAACAAGAAAATTGACTGAAGTTCACTGCTTGTGATACATGGGGAAGCATAAGCACAGCTACCACCTTGGTTAGAGTGTCAGACTAGGAACTGGAAGGCCCAGTTTCAAATCCTCACTCTGCCATGGAAGCTTGCTGGGTGACTTTGGGCCTGTCATACTCTCCGCCTAAGCTACCTCACAGGGGCCATCAGGTGAGGATAAAATGGAGCCAAGGAGAACCAAGTAAGCTGTTCTGGGTCCCCATTGGGGAGAAAGGTAAAGGTAAAGGTAAAGGTTCCCTTGCTCGAAAGCCAGTCGAATCCGACTCTAGGGTTGCGGTGCTCATCTCCGTTTCAAAGCCGAAGAGCCAGCGCTGTCCGAAGACGTTTCCGTGGTCATGTGGCCGGCATGACTAAACACCAAGGCGCATGGAACGCTGTTACCTTCCCACCAAAGTGGTACCTATTTATCTACTTGCAATTTCTTGCTTTCGAACTGTTAGGTTGGCATTGGGGAGAAAGGAGGGATATAAATGAAGTCAATAAATATTCTGGGCACCAAGTGAGAGTGCTCTCAGGTTGCTTCCATAATTCCAATCGCAATCTAGGCTGGGTTTTTTAAAATGATAAAATGTTCTGTTGTGGATTTTAACTTTAAACTAATGGTTGGGATGTTTTGACAGTAAGCCTGAGAGTTTCCTTCTAGGTTTTTGTGTAAATGTGCAAACATGCAAACTTTTCAGCCTGGTGAATATATGAATCCATGGCTTCATGCCCAGAATAAATCCCAGAACAAATGGAATAGAGTCTGCAAAAAGTATTTTTTGGAATGCTCACAGGTGTCTTAACATTGATCCCTTTAGAGAAAACAAATTAGATAAAAGTCATGTGAGACTCACATAATTACAGCAGGTGGGAAGGGATATTGTGGTGGAACAGGACAGGAGAGAGCCATTACTGCAGCTCTGACCGGGGCTCTAGAGACCATTGAAAGGAAAGTATCCAGCAAGTAGCCATCGATGTACTATTCTTACCATGCTTATTGATTATGACTGAAGGATAACTAAATGTTTTCCTGCATCTTTCTACCTTGAGCATTTCATTCAGGGTTGATAGTGTGGGGTGAAGCACTAAGTGGCTTGTGAATTTGCAGCTGAAATCTGCATTATGGGCACACCTGCATCATGTACTTTACCAGAACTGGAGACCAGTCAATCAGAGTCCAGTGAGCAACACTTGTAGAAAATTGCTCAGATATTGCTTTGGGCAAACCACATTGGGAAAAGAATAACAGAACTGGCAGTGAGCATTATTACAAGGTAATCTCTGCAAAAGGATCCAAAATGCAGTGGTACAAAAATCCTTAAGAACATAAGAGAAGCCAATGTTGAATCAGGCCAATGGCCCATCTAGTCCAACACTCTGTCACACAGTGGCCGAAAATACCAGGTGCCATCGGAGGTCCAGCAGTGGGGCCAGGATACTCAAAGCCCTCCCACTGCTGCCCCCCCCCAGAACCAAGAACAGAGTGCATCACCTGTCCCAGACTGAGATTTCCTATCTATACCTTGTGGCTAATAGCCACTGATGGACTTCTGCTCCATATATTTATCTAATTCCCTCTTGAAACTGTCCATGCTTGTAGCTGCCACCACCTCCTGTAGCAGTGAATTCCATGTGTTAATCACTCTTTGGGTGAAGAAGTACTTCCTTTTATCTGTTCTAACCCAACTCCTCAGCAATTTCATTGAGTGCCCACAAGTTCTTGTATTGTGAGAAAAGGAGAAAAGTATTTCTTTCTCAATCTGCTCTATCCCATGCATAATCTTATAAACCTCGATCATGTCACCCCTCAGCCGTCGTTTCTCCAAGTTAAAGAGCCCCAAGCATTTTAACCTTTCTTCATAGGGAAGGTGTTCCAACCCTTTTATCATTCTAGTTGCCCTTCTCTGCACTTTTTCCAATGCTATAATATCCTTTTTGAGGTGTGGCGACCAGAACTGTACACAGTATTCCAAATGAGGTCGCACCAATGATTTATACAGGGGCATTATGATATTGGCTGATCTGTTTTCAATACCCTTCGTAATAATCCCCAGCATAGCGTTGGCCTTCTTTATTGCAGTTACACACTGTCTAGACATTTTCGTTGAGTTATCTACTACAACTCCAAGATCTCTCTCTTGGTCAGTCTCTGCCAGTTCAGACCCCATGAACGTGTATTTATATTTAGGATTTTTGACTCCAATGTGCATCACTTTACACTTGGCCACATTGAACTCCATTTGCCACGTTGACACCCACTCACCCATCCTCAACAGATCCCTTTGAGTGCCTCACAATCCTCCCTGGATTTCACCACCCTGAACAACTTCATGTCATCTGCAAATTTAGCCACTTCACTGCTTACTCCCAATTCCAAATCATTAATAAACAAATCCACAAGGACTCTCCCCAGTCTAAAATACTCTGTGTCTTAAAGCAAGTTTACAAAGACCTTGGGCAACCCTGTCCTGCTAATACTTCCCATAGGAGACAGCTCTGTTTTCAAATAAACATACTTGGGAGCTTGGGTTATGCTTTACATATTTGGGATCCCCAGCTGGTGGGAACGGACTCAAGTCCACGGGGAAGGCACGCACATTTGTGAAAGCGGAATCCGACTGCTTAGGAAAGCCGCCGGCTTGCAACAGGGTCTGCCACATCCGCAGCCCTTTCCCCACTGAAGACGGAACCATTCTGACAAGAAAAGTACCAATAGTCTGGGTCAGATCCACGAAAGTGCTTTCTTTGCAGCATCTGAGTTGGGCACACTTGAGCTACCATTCAGAAGGGGAGGAAACCCCTTGCTCCTGGCTGAGGATATTTGTTTACGGCTAGTGGTGGCACCCAAAAGCTCCCATCATCACCTCCTCAAGCACTGTTTGATCAGGTTAGACCCACAGAGAGCCAGGAAGGAGGAGGAGGAGATTGGATTTATACCCTGCCCTTCACTACCTGAAGGAGTCTCAGAGCAGCTTAAAATCTCCTTTCCCTTTCTCTCCCCACAACATCACCCTGTGAGGTAGGTGGGGCTGAGAGAGTTCTTTTGAGAACTGCTCTTGAGAGAACAGCTCTGAAAGAACTTGTAACTGACCCAAGGTCACACCAGCAGCTGCATGTGAAGGAGTGGGAAATCAAACCCAGTTCTCCCAGATTAGAGTCCGCGCTCTTAACCACTATCCCAGACTGGCAAGACTGATGCTGAAAGCATTGCCTAGAGGTCAGTTCTATGCAAACAAGAACAGATTGTTTGATCTCCCCCCACCCGAGAAATAAAAAAAATGGATAGTTTGTCACCTTTTGAGTTTCCGGTCTCTGCCTTATGGTCACTTTGCACATGATTTTTTTCTTCAGAGTGTGAATAAGCACAATATTTTGGACTATGAAGAAATCCCTCCATCTTTGGTTAAAGTGGCCTATATTTCCTCCACAGCATGTGGCTCAGTAGAAGTAATCGTCTGTAATTTTGTCTTGTAAGCACCCATCTGCAACATGCCTGTGACGAGGACTGTTTGGACTGCACCAATGGCTGATCCTGACTCATGCCAGATTTGATCACTTTTTCATTGCTATCAACCTGTTCGATTCTGTTCTTCTGTGTTTCAAAAGTGGGGGGAGACATCTATGGATAACTTTGCTCTGCTGTGTCACTTGAGGACAGTGGCTGCAGTCATCTGGCTTCTAACCTTTGCCAGTTGTCATTCCTTGAACTGGTGGCTTTCTGGCCTTATTGAGCCTACAATGAACTCTAGCTGAGGAGTACAAAACTCTCCAATCTTATGCAAGAATACTGGCCTCTGCTCAGAAAGCCAAGAGAAGGGGGGGTCTTGTTTTCTTGGCTTATGTGATATCTTTTGTGATGGACTTTGGAAATTCCCAGCTATGCTGGGAGGAGGGGGAGAAAGGGTCTTTGTTTCTGTTTTCTTGCACAATCCCCTAAATGGATCTCCTTTTTTGCAAGCCTGGATCTTGGGGACTTAATGCTCCAAACAAGATGTTGCAAGTCTGGCTTCTTTGTTCTGAAATGCCACATGCTGGAAACACACTAGGTTTCTGCATGCTGCACTGGGGTTGCATATTTAAAGCTCCCAATCACATAACTTTCATGTAATATCTGGTGTTAAGGAATTCCAAAGGTACTGTGTGCCCAAAGAAGAATAATTGCATGAATCTGCCATAGGAACCTTCATTTGCTGACACCTGAATGAGCAGAAAGAAGTTCTAGGCATATCCAGTTGGGAGGTTTTTGGCCCTGTCTGAAGCCAGTGGTTATTCTGCTTCATTTCTTAGCAGACTGCATGGCCTTGGGACAATTGCATTACATCAGATTTGCCATAGCCAGTAAGATATTTATTTTCATACAACTCTTGTTCTAACTACTTTTCTTGGTGTTGATCCAGCCACTGGAAATACCTACTCCACCAAAAGATTTTCCCTTTTTTCGCAAGAATTGGTTCAAGATTTCTCTTTTGGGGAAAAAAGGTGTTGTAGAACTGTTTATAGTTATAGATTATGATGTTATTAATAGCTAAACAGCTGTAAAATAGGAAATAGCATATCATCCCCCTTTCTAATGTTACAGATCTGTGCTAGTTTGTGCCAGGTACTTTTAAAAAATTCTTAAACTGACCTTTTGCTCTCTAAAAGGATGTAATAATAATAATGACCTAAAAAGAGGCAATGTCTGCTGGCAACAAGGCCTTCTTTACTGCTGCTCCCCATGTGGTGCTCTTAGGGTGGGTAAGTGGTTTTGTGGACTTTGGTGGGGGACTACACAAGCAGTCTGTTCTTCCAAATCTCTGGAATGCAAGTCACATCTGTAAACTGTCCAGTTGGGCAAAGAGAAGGGATTGCTTGACTTGGGAAATGCTAGGATTGTTTTGGGACCTGCATTATCCACCCCCCTTACTTGCTCAAACTGTGTTTGTAAAAGCACCTTCTGTCTCTAGTACTAAAGGACCAATTTCACACATGCCACTTGCCTCTCATTCCGTGCAAGGTTTCCCCCCAAAGATTGCCCTGGATCGTTCCATTCAAGGTTTTGCCTTGCTGGTGTTTGAAATCTGCCTCGCAACTTCATTTTCTCATTACAGACTTCAGCAAGGTTTCCTGCTCCCCCCTCCCCCTCCCCTCTCTCCTCCCCCTCCTAGCCCCCCCTCTTCCCACAATGGAGTTTGATGTCCATGCCAGCCTTCCTCTTCCCACAATTCCTTGCTTCCCATTCAATTTTTCCCGCTGCTCTTTCTGCTGCCGTGATTGGTATATTCTCTGATATGGCATCAAAATGCCGGGTGCATAGCTAGCTGGCTTTCAGGCACAAAATGGTGGATTCACGGTATTCTATCAAGGAAATCACTTACAAATGCTATGAAGTAGTATAGTTGATGGCACAACAAATGACTACTTGGGCAATGTTGGAAAATATGCCTTAAAAACTAGCTCATGTTTCGCTGCCTTGTCATTTCATATTGCTCTCATATTCATAATGAGAGCAGGGTTTTCTCTTTAAAAAAAAGATCAGTTGCCTCAACAAGCGGCAGCCCTTCTTAAGTTCAATGCATTACAAGACCACCTTAGGAAGTCTACCCCCCCCCCACCAAAATGCCAGTCCTCCTGAGATCACCCTGCTCTTCCCTCCAATCCTCCAATCCAGCCTGCTACACCCATTGCAGATTAATCTTTGACGCGCGGAGGACTCTTTTTAGAAAAATGTTATAAACTGTGGTAAACAAATGCATAAATGCAGGTAATATGCATAAAACATGAAGCTACACTTTGCTTCCTCTACCTCACTGCCTCGACATTTCGTTATAACGTAAGAGAGAATTTTTTTTTTAAATGGCCCACTATGGGGGCGGGGGAAGAAGCAAGGGCGGGCAAGTGGGCGTGGAAAAAGGGGGTGTGCATTTCGACATCTCACTGGAGCAAATGGGAAACTTCTCGGAAAACAAGGATCTACTAGATGCGGGGAAAACCAGGCGATGCTGAGGGGAGAATGCAGCTGCGGACCATTTAGTGTGAAATTGACACGTTAAATTGGGGCAAAAGGGGGAGCGGGCGCGGAGCAGCAGCTTGTGTGAAATCGGTCTGACTCTTGTCAGAGCTTCTCCCCCTTGTAACATCTCATATGGGCTCCAATCCCATAGCACCTCTCAGCTTCAAAGACTGGGGATGAAGAGGGTTGTTGGAAGTGATGGCTCTATGTGCATTATTGGCACATTTCCCTGGTTACAAATGGGCATTCTTTGCATTTCCTCAGTTGCTCCCACACTGTCATTTCCCTAGTACCTGCTCAAGGTGGTCTTGATCCCTGTTCCTTGCCCACAGGTGGGTACTGTTTATAACTGGGAACTGTGCTATTAAACTTTGGATTCAGTTTCTGTTCTGTGTCACAGTATTTTTTTGCCGTTTGGTTCAGTCCCTAACTTGGAAAAGTTGTTCTGTATTTGGTTCAGACACTTAGAATCAATTGTAAAACATTTCAAGGAGAATAACACTGTGTGCTTACAATGTAACTTTGTGCAACTGGCAGTAAAAGAGGTTCATTTTTACATGGTGGGGGTAGATTGTGTTTAGTAGCTTTGACTTTATTTTATTAATCACTTTTTAACTTTGCCTGCAGCCTCCCTGAATGGCTGGCCTTGAATTTTCCCTTCTGGCCACTAGAACTTTTCTCCTAGGATAGAATTTCTGCCCATTGCTTGCTTGGTATGTATATGAGTAAACTTTGTTTGCAATTTGCTGGTTCATAAGCTTGTTACTGAGCTGTTTGCCAGGCCTTGGTTTTTACTAACAGTACTTTGACTATATTTGCATACAGTCAAAAACAGTTTCTGCATCATAAACATGGTGTTGGTGGTGGAAAGTACCATTCAGTCCCAGCTGATTTTTGGTGACCCCGTAGGTTTTTCTCAAGGCAAGAGACAAATAGAGGTGGTTTGCCATTGCCTGCCTCTGCAAAGCAACCTGGACTTCCTTGGTGGTCTCCTATCCAAGTATCAACTCTGGACCACCCTGCTTAGCTCCCAAGATCTGACAAGCTCAGACTAGCCTAGGTGATCCAGGTCAGGGCTAAATATACAAACCTCAAAAACAAGTAACATGCAATTATGGCATTTTAGAAGAAGAACTAGAGATGAGAATTCAGTTTTAGGACCAGCCACACTGGGAAGCTTCTGACAAAATAACATAGTGATTTTCATAATTAGTTTAAATAGCTAAGCATCACTCCCCCCACCTTTCAAACTGAGCTCTCTCACCAAGGAGGGACTATAGTGCCAAGGAGACACAAGAAGTTTCTAGCCTCAGCTTAGGAATTCTGATGCCTTATTGCTGGACAACAGCTTGTGGCTGATTGTTGCCATGTGTGTAGTGTAGCTAGGAGATCCTATGATTGTCTTGCAGCCAGAAATTCTAGCTCTTTAGCATCATCCAGGGTGCACCACGACAAGGTACTATATCAAAGTTTCCTTGACAGCAAAGACCCAAAAGTAGTAGATGAACTACTCCATGAACCTGATGCTGCATGTAGACAAAACTGGACTGAAACAACCTTGAATCTCGATTTCAGGCATTCAGTAGGAAAGCCTGGAGCCTGTTGAAAAAACTAGGAGCAAGCCCACTTGAGCTCTGAGGAAATCTGGAGGTAACCTCAAACCAGGTAGCTGCCCAACTGGTATTCCTATCTAGAGCTCTGAAGGATCAAGATTTTACAATTAGGATAAAAAAGAACTCCAGATTTTGAGATGCACCTGCCCTGAAGCCTGCAAGCTCTCAGGGGATTTCAGTGCTGATGAGATTTCCAAGGTGCTGAAGGACATCAAGAGCAGAAAGGCACCAGGCTTTGACTACATCCATAATGATGACATGTTCACTAAGAAGTGGCTCACAAAATTTCTCACAGACATCATGAGAACAGGAAGACTCCCAGGGGAATTCAAGAAAGCAAAGATGGTTGCTATTCTGAAACCTGGAAAACCAAAAAATCTGGCGGAAAGTTACAGACCTATTTCCCTCCTGAACTCCTGTTATAAACTCCTCAACAGGCTAATCCTGAACAGAACCAGTGACAGAATTAACTAACATGTTCCTATAAAGCAAGCAGGATTTAGACCCTATTGTAGTTGTGAAGACCAGATTCTCAGCTTAACAACTTTTATTGAGGCAGGGTATCAGAAGTGTCTTAAGACATTAGCAGTTTTAATCAATCTGACTGCTGCTTATGACAGTCTGGATAAATGGTCTGCTGTTCAAGTTTTCCCCTGCAGAACATTATTTTGACTCCTAAATAACATGCCGAGCAATAGAACTTTCCAAGTAATTATGGGTCAGTCAATCAGCAAGCAGAAGAAACTGAATAACTGTCTACTCCAGGGCTCAGTCCCCACTCCAATTCTTTTCAATCTATACATCTCTGATGTTCCCAAGACGATATCCAGGAAATTTGCTTATGGCAATGACATGGCAACTGCAGTAATGCACAAGTCAACTGAAAGGACCGAAGAAATACGGACCTTTCCGGGTAATAGTGCGGTGCCGCCGGTGATCTTTCGGGATGCTCCCGATTATCCCCAACCTTCTTTGCCTCCTTAGGGGCCCACACAGGTCTATGCGACCTCGTTGGGCACCACCAGACCTCTCGGAGGGACTTATCTGGTCACCCTGTAAGCGGCAGCAAACGGGGCGAGAGCGTGAAATGGTAATAATAGAATGCCTTTCTAAAGTTTGGATGGGTCTAAATGTTATGGAAAGTATTTTTTCTCTCTCTTTTCTTTTTCATTGTTTTTTTGACAAATGGGGTAACTAAAAGATAAACAATCTGAAGGAAAAGTTGTTTTGATTGGAAACACGAGTTAAAACATGAATTATTAAGAAGCGGAAAGCCAGACTGATTGTTATGTTATAATTTTGATGGGGAGAAGACAAGATGATCAGGTCTGATTTGTGTTCTGTATTGCCTGTTATACTGGAAAATCAATAAATATAATTAAAAAAAAGAAAGGACTGAGGAAATACTAACTAGGGACATTCAAATTTTGGCTGACTACTACCATAAATGGCGCTTATCCTAAGTCCAGGAAAAACTGAATGCTCCTGTTTTCATCTCAATAACAATCTTGCCAACCATGAACTGAATGTCTACCTTAATGGAACCTGACTTACACACAACCATACACCTAAGTACCTTGGCATTACCCTGGATAGGACCTTGAGCCAATAGCTGCCAATGCAGCAGCTAAAATATGCAGGCAAAACAACATTCTCCAAAATTTATGTGGTAAAACTTGGGGTACATCTGCTACAACATTCAGATGCTCAGCTTGGGGGTTTGTGTATAGTACTGTGAAATATGGTGCTTCAGTGTGGCTCAAGCGTCTCCATGTCCACAAACCTGATGTTCAACTCAATACAACAATGAGAACCATCAGCGGATGTGTTAAATGCATTCCGACCTATTGGCTACCCACATTGTGCCACATTGCTCCCCTGCATCTTCAAAGACAAGATACTCTTCTGTGTGAATATAGAAAGATCACTGAAAAGAGAGTTACCCATCCACAAAGACATGGCTGACATGGGCCTACCCAAACTAAGAGACTGACACCCAGCAATAAGATCTGCACAAATCCTGCAATCAAAATTTCGATCTAGGAAATGAATGGTTGCAGACATGGATGCAATCAGTTCCACCCAATATCCATAACCTGATAAACACCAAGGAGAGGCCCACAGGATTTGACTTGCCACATAAATTATGGAAGACAGCTAATAGAATATGAACAAGCTTTGGCAGTTGTACAGACCTGTTGTTTAAATGGGGCGAAATACCAGGACCCAAATGCGATTGTGGTGCAGCCTGCCAAACTATTTTCCATCTGTCACAGGAATGTGAGCATCTTGCTTTCCAAGGAGATGTGACAGAGCTCTTCGAATTCTCCCCAACTGTGAGTGAGTAGATTGAAAATTTAGATATTAGTCTTTAGGGGGCTTGCCCAAGTGGTCTGCATATCCATTGTATTAACTTGGTTATGCTTTTTATATTATATGCTTCCTGTGTGTAACTCTGCCATATGATAAACATACAAATATATAAACAGCTTGTGACTGGGCAATCCTCTGCTTTGGCACTAGGAAGACTACTAGTCCTAGGCTCTGCCTGTCCACCTCCCCTTACCTTTTCAAAGAGCTCACTGGGTACTATCACTTTTCCAAACGCAGCTGGTACAGACAGGAGCCCCACAAAGAACCTTCTGAGTGCCTACCGAACCTCTTATTTTGAACTGGATACTGCTTCTGGTCTTAAGGGTTTGGCTCTGAATCTTCATAGCAACTGAAAGATTTCATTCAAGGGCAATTTCAGCGCATTTAAAAAACCTGTCTGAACTAGGTTCAGAGCTCAATCTGACACAGCAACCTGGCTGCAAGGAAGGGATGGGTTCCTCCCTGATTTGTACAAATCCAACAAGCACTGCCTTATTTGGCTTCAGAGAGGAAAAGTCCTTAACCCGTATACTAACATCTAGGATTTGGTTGCCTGCATAAAGAAGGAACCTTGTGTCCAGGGCTAGCTGGGGTTGCTGACAGTCAGGGAAGTACAAAGGAAACAGTGGATGCAAAAGCCTGCAGCCCTGCTCAGCTACAGAGCTCATTGAGAGAACACTGGGTAGTCAGTCTCTCTCAACTTAACCAGCATCACAGGGTTACACGGCAATTAAAGGGGGCAGTTTGGAACAAGGATTGGGTAAAAATGGAATTCATCACTGCCCTCTTAGCTGCCCTCTGTCTCTTGAGAGTCAGAGCTTTTCAGAGGTGCACAGCAATAGCAGACGCTGCAGCTGTACAAACTCCCAGGTTCACTCCTGTCTCTCCAAAGGAAATTCCCTGATTTTTGCTGAGCAAGAAAAAACTTATGGTCATACCAATCCAGACTTGTATCTATTGCTCTGGAAATAATGACTGTCATTTCACTTTTCTTTTCAGCTCCCAGACTTCAGGAAGTAAGAATACAAAGTCAAATTTAATACAAGGGTTCCAGTTCATGTATAAATCAACATTATTTACTGGAAAAAATCAGTAATGAGTCTGTGCGTTCCTGGGAATTACCTCACCTTTCTCTTTAGAGAAACAGAAATTGTTTACTTAAGAAACAAAATACTGGATTTGACCAAATCAAACACCCATTCCATGTACTAGAATGAGGTCAGAAACTTCTCCATTAAGAACCACTACATCAAAACTCAGAACAAGAGATCAACAAAGAGTAAGTATGAACAAGCCCATTTGCATAACTGAAAATATACATTTAAATATGACTGATAAATGGAGCAATAATCCATAGCTTCTGCAGCCCCAAACACTGGTTGTTGTGAGTTCTTTATTAAGATGTAGCACATACAAGGTCTCACACTAATAAATATACAAAATTGTAATAAATATATCTTAAATTGAGGAATACTGAGAATAAGAGATAAACTCAAGTCTGTCCACTGTACCCATTGTGGCAGATACCACTCTCGCTCACCTTCTTTTGCAGTTAGGCAATGGTAGAGCTGACAGATTAACTGCATACATCAATCAGTGTATCTAAGGCAGTCAGTTCTTAAACAGAAGATATTTTTCAAACAAGCCCAGTAGCCAGTTTGCTATGCTATCTGAGCAAAACACTAGAAGTGGAGCAGACGAGGCTGGACAGGACTGCCTAAAAGATCATCAGCAAGCAAGTCAGGGAATCTATGTATCTCAGGGAAAATGAGAACCCATGGTAATTCTAATTTAGAGAGAAACACATTCCTGACATCAGTAACAGTGATCAGCTGTAACCGGCTATGAAGTTAAATTCATGCATTAAGCTCCTTATAAGGTAATTCTCTGCCTCAGGCCCACATCCCTGAGTCTGTGTTCTCAAGGGATACTTTTTAAAACTCATCATCATCCCTTCTCAACATCATCACATGTTACAAAGCAATTCAGGTGCAATTTCATAACATATTCTACCTCCACGTGTTCTCTATCAGTGTGTTCTCTTTCCCTCCCCTCAGGAAGTCATGGACTAATGTTACTGTACTTTATATTGTGAGCTTGGCTGGTGACACTGTGCAAAAAAAAAAAAAGACAAAGGTTGGTGAGAGGCTGTGGCGCAGTGGTAGAGCATCTATATGTAGAAGGTCCTAGGTTCAATCTCCAGTAAGCATCAGATAGGTGATGTGAAAAACCGCTGCCTGAGACCCTGGAGAATTGCTGCCAGTCTGAACAGACAATACTTACTTTGATGGACCAAGGGTCTGATTTGGTATAAAGCACCTTCATGTATTCTGTGGCATGGATCCATACTGGTTGGGTCAAGGTAAGGAGCAATCTTTTGTATTTAATAAAGATGAAAGAAAACACTGTCCACCACTGAATTAATTTGCTTTTCAAGCAACAATGCTGAGTACGCTTATAATCCCTAGACTCTTAACTGAGTCAGTGAGGGTCAGCTGAACCCCATCATATGTGAGAAGCATAATAGCCCACCAAGATCTCAGCCTTCCCAATCAGCACCACCTCCACCCTTTCAGGATTTAAATTCGACTTGTTCATCCTTAGCCATCTGATCACAGTGGCCCACAGCTCAAGATGCTTTAGAAAGAATCACTGTGAAGCTAGTCAAGGATATCAAAATCCATCCATCTTATCTGTAGCCTGTATTCCCTTCAAGCAAACTCAGAGCAGTAGACTTGAAATCATCAGATTTTACCCTTGCAAGGTGGAAGGAAGTGGCTGTATAACCAGCTGTTCTTCTGCTCAAAATCTCACGTATACACCGCTGCTGCTTTTCCATTTGCAGTGGGGTGATTTTGACTGAAAAAAGCAACAGGAAGAGGCAAGTTATTACAGCTTCCCAAAGCTATTTTTGGTTGAAAAGAAAGCATTATGGCCATATTACATATGGCAGAGTATAACACCTAGCATCAGAATGAGTGCTAAGTGCCAAAATCTGTCTGGTTCAAATTTCGCATCAGTGATTTTACAGAGCCAGGTAGCATGCTTAAGAGGATCTTTTCACTGTTAAGGAATACCTTAGTTAACTGGTTCATATTTATTTGCTTTTCTGTGTTTCCCCCCGGAATTGAATCCAGGCAAATGGTGACCATTGTAGACTTAGCTTGTTATTCCTGTTTGGTCTTTGCATCTACTAAAACATCTTCATTATGTTAAACTGTAACCATATAAACTAAGCTTGTTATTCCTGAATCTGATAAATATCTTCATTATGTTGAATGCTAATTTACTGCTCACCCTCTGCCTATATGTATGGACTGGTAAATTCCATTTCATTGTATCCAAGGAACTGTGTGTGTACACAAAAGCTCATACATTGAATAAAACTTTGTTGGTCTTAAAGGTGCCACTGGACTCAAACTTTATTATAAATGCCAAGTGCGATTGTTAGTATTCTCCAAGGAAGTATTTGGAGAGCTTTCGACAACATATTTGGAGACTGCTAGGGAAGGAGGAGCCCATCTCACATGTGAGAGTCTGGTTGCTGGCAAGTGTGCCCCCTAGCAGAACGGAACTATATAAATGGGAGCTGAGCTCATCTCCTGGCTACTCCCCTTCATCCTGCCACTCAAGCAGCCACTAGTATGGCTTATTCAGAGAACTGCACATGGGCTCTTTCTGCCAACCCCCCTTCCACCACAGTGAATCGCTGCCTAGGATGTTGGGCACTTGCACTGTGATGGATTTAGTGTATGCATTACAATGAAACGGTGTGTTTCCCAGCTCTGATATTTGTGTGTGTTTTAGCCTCACAGCATGGAGTCCTTATACAGTTAGTTAGAACTGTGGTTTGCATGAGCTACCCTGATCTTCAAACCAGTCGTCTCCATCCCTGTATCTTCTTGCTAATAAATGGATGTTGTTTTGAAAACATCCATCTCAGCTACATATACCTAAGAACAGGAACCTGAGTGAGTACCGTATTCCTCATTTACAAGCCAAAGGGAATATCACTTACACCATGGTAAAAACTGGGATCTGACTCCCTTCCCAATAAAGCCAGGGCAATCACACGCATACACAAAACCCACCAGAAAAATTAAGATACAAAAAATTTAAGGTATTTGGGAGATATGCAACAATTGCTGGTCTCATAGGGCCACCTAGATGATCTGGGCATCTAGAATTTTGGCCCCTCAGCCCCAATTCTTGGCAACCCTGATGGCTAGAAAGGATGCCCAGTCCTTTAAGACAGGCTCTGTTGAAGTAGGTCTGTGCAAGATCTGACTGCAATGCAGCTGCAGATACGGTCTTTTACCTCCCTCTAGAGGAGAATGTCAAAACCAGCATTCTACACTTGATAATGATGCTTTGGCAAAATATTACATGAAAACTATTCTAACAACTTAGAAGTACCTTTTCATGTAGAGGTTGTATGACATTCCAGAAGAGTCATGCTACAGAAATGAATTGCAATAATAAATTACTATACACTGCAACAGTTGGCCACCAAAAGGGTAGTGCTCAGACTTGGCTCTGAACAGGGCATGAGATCTAATGCAAGAGGTAGAGATTGCATCAAATTGAGAACAGTGACCATAATGCTATTAAATTCAGGATTAATGTCAGTGGGAAATTATCCCTACATTCCAGCACAGTGCCATTTAATTTCAAAAAAGGCAACTTTACTAAAATGAGATTAGTTAGAAGGATGCTGAAAGGAAACATGAGAGTCAAATCCATAGAGGATGCTTGGAAATTATTTAAAACCACAGTAACTGAACATGAGAAAGAATGCATTCCCTGGGTTAGAAAAAGATAGCTGCATGGTTAGAAGCCACCTCTCACAACCACCGTTTTAACTGCCTTCAAACCACACTTTGGAGCTCTACAAGTCTTATAGCCCTAGACCCGTCATATACCTCTTTAAAAAGACACTCACATATATATACACACACACACAAAGAATTTATTGCTTGTGTGTGTTTCAGGACAGTTGCTTTAAAATGTTCTTGGATAGACATTCCAATTTTGGAATGTTTTTCCTATAGCCACCATTTTCCAAGATGGCGGCTATGATATTTAAAATTCACATAGGATGTTTAAGAGCAGCCCCAAGTACAGCATATTTCAATAGTCTAGTCTCCATGTAACAAAAGCAAAGTTAGATCTGACTAAGCCAGGAGCGCAGGCAGCTGATGGCACCAGCCAAAGCTAGGCAAAAGCACACCAGACCACTGCAGCCACCTGGTTTTCTAAGACGACTTGCACAGCAGTCCTAGGCTGTGAACCTGGCTTTTCAAGGGGGTCCTGAAACATGCACAATCAGATTCTCTGTATCTATGTTTTTCTGCGTTTATGCGGAGGATCCAGGGCTTATTATTATCGTATGGCATTGTGTGTAGCATAGCCGGGAGATCCCAAGATTGTCTGGCAGCTGTTTTAGCATTATGTACCACAGGATTATTAGCGCCACTGCCTTGCGCTTCCCCTCCCGCACAGCACTGAAGCGCATCGGCGCCGAGTTTTTCCTGGAAAAGTCTGGCGCCGGGGCTAAGGCTCCGCGCTATGCTTTATCTGGAGATTCCCCAACCCAGAGTTTTCCCTCACACAGCACACAGAGATCAAGCAACGGCGCTCTGCAGCCCCAGCGGTCATTCTGAAGAGCCGCCTCAGCCGGGCAGCTGCATCACGTGCCTTCAGACCACGCCCCCGACGTGACGCCACCTCATGTGCAGAACCCTCCGGAGAAGGGGGGCGGAGAATCAAGTGACGAGTTTTGCCCGCTCAAAAAGAGACGCGAAGCCCCACCCCCTCCCCTGCGCCGCGGGGTCCGGCGCGAGGCCCCGCTCTCTCCGCTGTCATGACGTCGCCGTTTGGCCGTTACCGGAACGCCGAGGCAGCTTCTACCCACCTGCCGCCTCCCAGTTACCTCCTGGTAAGCCCGCGACGGGGACGCGCCACCTCCCCCGCCGGTGAGACCGAGTAAGGGCCACAGACCGGGAGCGGGGTGTTCCCCCGGGATCGCTGGTAGGATCCGCGGCCGCTCGGGCTGGCCTACTTTGACGTTGCTCTCGTGGTTTTCGCAACAGGCCAGCTTGAAGGCGGATTGCTTGAACAAGCCCCTTGCGCAGCGATGCCACGATCTGGCTACCGTCATCGAAGAGTTCCCCGCGAAGGTGAGCAGCAGCTGTTGGGTCGGGGGGCCTTTGAGGCCACCATCCGGGTGCCTCCCCTCGGGGGCAGGGCCTTGACCTTCGTGGAGCAAACTCTCCGGTGGGCTCAGCACGCGACTTCCCCATAGGCATGGGTGGGCTACCGGGCGCGGGTGCTGAGAGCCATCCCCGTGCCCTTTGGATAAGGTCCACTCTGTCCCTTCACATTTCAAGTTCCAAACCAAACGTTATTTGGTGCATAGCCCTCAGATTACAAAATTAATGGTTTATATTTCCCTTGCCCAGCTTCACAGTCCCCCCTCCGACTTTGGCCCCTTAAACCGCTCCCTCCCAGCAGCGCAATGCTGCCACTTTGCTGCTTTCTGGTGCCTCCATTGACCCCTGATGCTGCGCCTGCAGGAAAGAAGATAATGGTGGGGACAGTTCAGTTTCCAAGGGGACATTGTTTGGAACTTTGTTAGTCAACAGAAGCAGCAGTGATTTCTTCATTGATTGTTTCTGCCTTCCTCGTCATTTCTCCCTCTTTTTAAAGGAACTGCATGCCGTCTTCCCCTGGTTGGTGGAGAACATCTTTGGCAGCTTGGATGGTGTAATTCTAGGTTGGAACCTCCGTTGTTTACAAGGAAGGATAAATCCTACGGAGTACAACATTGCCCTTGACTTTCTTGATCCTGGGTGAGTTTAATCATTCTAGGCCCCGGTCATACAGGCCAGAAAACGCGGGTGGGAGGCATGGCAGTTCACCCTGGAGCAAAATAAGGCACAGTAGCCCGATCACATGGGCCACCGGGTTGCCACGCTCCAGCTCCCTGGGCCGATCACACTGTGCTGCTGCAGCGCAACAAAAAAGCAGCACAGCAGACCACGCAAGCCGTGCTGCTGCGAAGTGCACATGCGCCATGGGGGGGGGCGCTGTCAGTGTCTTGCATGTGTGCATGCGCTATTTGGCGTTGGTGCGCATCCCATGAAAACTTACAACATCCGGAAACCCCGGGACATGGGTGGGCGTTGGAAGCTGCGGGATACTGGCGCTCCCGCAATCAGACACCAGCCTTTGCCCTGGGGTTTCCGGAAACTAGTGCTTTGACCCTAGTAGTTTTTTACTGTGCGTTTTCCATGGGAAGCCGCGGGTTGGCCACAGGAGTGCTACGCCTCCCAGATGTGCCGGTGTGATCGCGCACGGAAAGTCCGCAGGGCTACCGTGCCTTTAGCGGGGCAAATGCTCCGTGTGAAGGGGGCCCTAGATACACAAAACACTTGAGTTGCTTTCCAATGCACGCTTTACCCAGTGTGATATTTGTTGTTTTCTCTTTTGCTGTTTTTTCCCCCTGCAGTGGACCAATGATGAAGCTGGTTTACAAGCTCCAAGCTGAAGAATACAGATATGATTTCCCTGTGTCTTATCTTCCGGTAACTATTGGGCAAAGAATGGAGGGCCACTCAAATGTTGTCCATCAAGGATTAAAAAAATGCAGTTCTAAGTCTTCTGATCTTTTATAGTAGGTGTATATTAGGTGCAGACAGTTGGCAGATGAATTACTGAGGTAATGCTACCAGCTGCTGATCAGTAGGGCAGCAAATCAGCCACCTATGGGCAGGGGGGGATCTTTCTACTCATGAAGAGCCCCCAGGCATGAAAAATATTATTTAGTTCATTGCACTCAAATTAGAGAACTAAGGGCTAATATCCACACCCAAGTTTCAGAGAATCCTGACAGTATGAAGGCATAAATGTGATAGTATTTATGCTGGGGAAGTCATTAGGCTATAGGGAAGGAAGAAATAAGGGAATTGGGTTTAGGGGGTGCTTTGTGGTATAATATCTAAGTCTGGGTTTTAAAATTTCTTTTTGTGTGTGATATTGGAGAGTTTAGGCTGGTTGCACAGCAGGTTGCATACTATAGAGGAGTAGTCCTGCATGGAGACAGCTTAACCTCTCCCTTCCTTGTGTATGTTTCATGGGACAGTTTGGGATGAAATTGGACCAGGGGTGTGTGTGACATGCTTGTTTGCATAGCTTGCAGTGCAGCTAGCCCCAAAACCTCCAGTGCCGTTATGAGGAAGGGGCAGTTCAAATCCAAGCTGTTGTACTATAGAGTACTAGAAGAAGATAACAGTGCTTTTGGCACAGGAAATTCCCCGTTTATCTCCCCTCTCAATAAGGTCTTATGGATCCTCAAATTTTAATTCTTTTACATATTTTCTGTTATCTAGAGTTTAAACACATATGTATCTACAACTTAAATGTATTTTTTTGGTTAAGGTTTTAATAATATATACTTTATGGGAGGTGGTGCTTTCTCATTTGTATTTTCAGGGTCCAGTGAAAGTTTCAATACAAGAGCGGATTTTACCTGAATGTTCTCTGTACCATAACAAAGTCCAGTTTCCTTCATCCGGAGGCCTAGGTTTAAACCTGGTCCTTAGTATCCTTTGGACAATATATAAGATGATTTGTTTGTGATATTTTTGCACTTGGAACCTGACTCACTGGTGTTCGTTCCTGTGCTTCTTGGTCTGTTTGCTGAGGACCTTGGCTCAGCAAAGACATGCTGTGAGTGAGAGGTGAGTTTCCACTTGAAGTGTTTACCAGAACACATTGCTACATTATCTGGGCATGTTCTTGGATGCACTGTCAGGCAAGCTGTGGTTCAGCTTAGTGCTGGCAGTTACGTGAGTTCTGTGAGCTCTGTGGCATAGAAAGCCTGTGGCTTACAGGTTACAGACAATTGGGGAGCAAGCTGAACATTGCTGTGCCATATATTCCCCTGCATGTGTAGGGAACTTGTAGCATGCCAAAATAGAATATTCCCAGATGATTTTTTTACCTTGTTGAAGTGCTCTATTAAGAAGTTTCTCATGTAATTTAAGCCTGTTTTGTCTAGTCTAGCCTTGTCCTCTGGTAGAACAGGAGAGAACAACTCTTTGCCCTCTTCAGATATTTGAACATCATGATCATGTATCCCCTTAGTCTTCTCTTGTCTATTCTAAACGTACCTATCTCCTTCAACCTTTTCTTGTATGACTTGTTTTCCTGACTGTCTTTGTTGTCCTCCTCTGAGCCTATTCCAGTTTATTTACAGCTTCCTTAAAGTGCAGCACCCAGGACTGGATACAGTGCTTCAGATGAGGTTGGATTAGTGTGGAGTAGAATTAGAAATATTATTTTTTGTGACTTGAATATTATGCTCATATCAATACAGCCAAAATTGCATTAGCCTGTTTCCAGACATACCACACTGCCAACTCATTTTCTTTTTGTGATTAATTGAAATCCCAAGATCATTTTCACATGAACTATCTCAGAGCCAGGTATTTTCCCTCCTATGCCTGTATGTACATTTGGTCCTTTTTGCCAAAATACATGTGTTTGTTTCTTTTGGACTGAAACGCTAATTTCATTACGTTTCAGTCCACCTTTCCAACCTATCATGGTCACTCTGAATTTTCTTTCTGTCTTCTAAGTTGTAAACTGCCCCCGTAAAGCTGACAATTGCCTATCCCATCTTCAGCCTTAACTATCTCTTCTTGCTGTCCTCACTGCTTTGCCTCATGTGATTTTAAGAACTCATCAGATGAGGCAAACTCTGGAAGCTTGCTGCTGTTCTTTTTCCCTTTCTTCCAACAGAGCAGCCAGTTGACAGTTGCTGCAGGTGTGGTCTGATATTTCTAAACAAGAAATTAAACATGGCACATACATGACACTTCACCACCACAGAGTTCTTATTGTTCATCTTCTTAACGCTTGCATGCATCTGTCTGTCTCTATTGATGGAGTGGCTCTTGGCTTCTTTCTTACCTTGTTTCTTGCTTGAAGCTTGCCTGAAGCTCCTGTAATGTTTTTAATGTCTTTTAATTTGAAACAATGGGATTTGGAGCTATTTAGTTATTAATTAAGAGGAACAGAGTCTGGTGCCCTGGTTTCTTCGTCCTGCAGCTGAACTCACACAGTTGCTTCACTTGCTTGCCTTTTATCTGTCTACTTGTTTTCTAACTTATGTCTGTGGCTGTAAATGCTTTGTAACTGGGGCTGCCTTGCCCACAGAATTGAGAGCATGTTTGCACGTAAGTCCTACATAAGGAGCTCTGGTAAGAGGTTCACCCTCCTGTTCCAGACAATTACAGTTTCAAACAATGAGCCTCAGTAGTGGTTAGAACTGATGTCCTGGGTCCCTCTGGGCACTGGTGGTTCAAAGGTGTTATTGTTCAAGCAAGTCAAGGGAAGGTGCAAACCAGTACTGTGTGGTCAGAATTCAGTCCTTAGGTAATACATGGAGTCAGAGAGTTGTCACTAGAGTGGGATCAGGGCAAGTCCAGAAGTCGACATCCAGAAACAGTTCAGGTCACGTGGCATCCAGACATCCAGAAACAGGTCACATGGCAACAGGGTCAAAAGTAGTTTGACTCTTTGTCTCCACAACCAGTCTCTCCTTCTCCCTGTCCTTTATAGCTGAGACTCCTGTTTTGCAGCTGGGCTGCATCTGGCCCATGAGTGCACTTTCCCCCTAACTAATTAAAACCAGGTGTCTCTGGGCTGCCTAACACGCACTCCATCTTCTTTCCAGTATTTCCTGCTGTACCTTCCCCTGTCTGTACTCCAGCAGCTCTGGAGACAGAGGAGGTGGGTGGTGGGACGTCTGATCCTGAATCATGGGCCTGGACAGCCAGGATGCTATCAGATGGTAGCTCCTTATTTGGCAGAGTAGCAGTAACTTCTGGTGACAGTAGCTGACTGTACATTGGGGCCTGCTTCAGCTGCTCCTTCCTCTTCCACCGAGCCTTCTGCCCCATGAGGGTTGACTGTGTCTAGCTGATCCATGACACCTGGGTTAGATTTCAAATTGACAACTGTGGGTTTTCCTTCATGGCAGCACTGAGTACTTTGCCATGCTGATAAAGTATTTTGAAACTGAACTTAAAAAGTCAGGCTGCCAAAAAGCCTGAAAACTGAATAAAATATCCACTTTTATTAGTGTTGTGTACAGCATAATCTTGAATTGCCTGCAGTCCTCCATATTTTCAGTTGCAGTTTATCCTTGACCCTTTGCCGCCAGATCCATTTGAATACTGTATGTTCTACTTCGCAATTAGCCTTATCACCCAGAGGGTAAATATTTTACATCTTCTTTTTTCAGTACCCCACCTCTTGTCCACACTGGAAATGAAAAGAGAAGGAGTTGCAATCTTGTGGCTCTTGCAGATGGCAATGTGCTTGCAGCTCCCATTCTGCTCTGATAAATGGTAGTGAAAAGCCATTGTGTAAATACTGAAGGAGCAGAGGTCAACCAGTGGCTGTTAGCCACAAGGTATAGGTAGGAACTCTCGGTCTGGGGCAAGTGATGCTCTGTATTCTTGGTGCTTGGGGGGGCAACAATGGGAGGCTTCTAGTGTGTTGGCCCAACTGCTGGACTTCCTGATGGCACTTTGTATTTTTGGCCACCCACTGTGTGACACAATGTTGGACTAGATGGGCCATTGGCCTGATCCAACATTGGCTTTTCTTATGTTATGTTCTTAAATACTGTATTGAAGCACTTAGAATACTTCAGTCCACTCATTTTTGGTACTATAGTGTGTTAATGTTTCAGCATTTTGTTTGAAATCTTTGCACTATTTCTGGCCTCCACATGGGGGTAGTTCTGCCCACAGAGGGGTTGAGGTGGGAGTTGGGAGTGTCACCAAGTGAGAGACTGACCTCTTAGTTGTACCCAGGTTCTCCCATTGCTAGGACAAGTACACTAGTCCCAAACTACTGAATACTTGTGGCAGACATTCCACAATCCTGTCTTAGAAAGGAAGGATTTGGTGGGGTCTAAAGGCTGTGGCTCGTTGGTGAATAAGATATCCTAACCAGCTTACTACTCCTACTTGCTCCACAGGCAAAACCTTGCAAATGTAGTTGATAGTTCATTCCCATTGGTAGGAGAAACCTCCCAAATTTTAGTCCTGTTTGGTCTGCTGTATCAGGGGGTTGTTTATGTTTTTGTGTGGAGTGAACTCCAGTCCTGCACTGCAGCTTCTTACTTTGATTGTTATATCTCTATTAGAACTCCTTAAGCACATAACTGATTTCCACAGAACAGGCAGTCTGTCTTTTTCCATCTAGCCTCAATGGTTTTAGTGAGCACATGGTTTTTAATCCTCTGCTTACCTAAAAATGTCATTTTACTAACTTAGTAGTAGAAAGCAAACTGCATATCTCAGGTTTCAAGATCAATATGTAGCAACTCATTTAATGAATCACAGCAAAAGAACTAGTTGTAGAACTGAGTTGGCATAATTCAGCTCTGGATATTCTGTGTATGTTCTAGAACATCCCCTTGACCTGTCATGTAAGCACTTCAAACAGTGCTTACTTTGTTCTGGTGGACAGGTACTTGAAGTGGTTCCTGCCTACAGAAGGAAGTGTCCTTCCACCTCCTTCCTCTGATCCAGGGGGTGTCCCATCACCTGCCCCAAGGTGAGTAGTTTATTGGTGCTACATACTGCAGGACAACGATGTCTGTAGTTGACTTCCTTGTCTTTGCCATGGAATGGTGGTTGATAAAATAGCAGGTGCCAGTGAGAGAATGACATGAATATGGTCTCAAGCTGTTTTTCCTAATACAAGAGAGGAAGGAACATGAGAAGTCAAAATGGGCTGTTCTATACAAGTGGCCCTCCCTTTTACCTTTGGTTGCTTATTCTAGAATAATGCAAGTATTTGCATAAGCAGTACAAATATTGTTTTAAGAACTAAGTGACGTTTCTGGCTTATTGTACAATTTATGGGCATGCTACTACTAGCCATGGGCCTTCTGGGTTCACAATGATGAATTAGGTACAAGATCCTCTTTGTTACTTCAGTGATTTGAATTTGCAAGCTGTGACTGCAGTCTCACTTATATTAATCTTTCAGAGGTTGCTTTATACTTAATTTGTGTCTCTCCTTCAAGATCTCCTGCAGTGCCTTTCACCTCCTATGGGATGCATCCCACAAGCCTTCTTAAAAGGCATGTTGCTCATCAGCCTTCAGTGAATGCAGATCCTGCTTCCCAAGAGATCTGGAGATCAGAAACCTTGCTTCAGGTGTGTCTGCCATTGCTGTGCTGCATCTTGTAACTTGAACCATGAGCTGTCCTAGAATGTTGTGCAGGCTTAGCAGAGTGGGAAATGGCAATCTTTGCAACCGGGGTGCTTCATAATGGCATTAGGCCTAGGCAGTTGTGGACATAGACAGCTAGGAAAAACATTATTTAGAAAAGCCAATATTCACAGATAAAGAGCAAAACTTGAAAACACATGCAAATTATTTTGTTGTGAGTGGCTTAAAAACACATGCAAAAACACATTAAGCTGCCTTATACTGAATCAGATGACTGGTCTCTCAAGCTAATGTGGTCTATTTTGATTGGCAGCAGCTCTCCAAGGTCTTGGGTAGAGGGCTTTCATGTAATTTGCAACTTTTAACTGGAGATGCCAGGGACTGAATATAAAATTCTCTGCATGTGGAGCAGTTTTTTTTACCACTGCATGGCCCTTCCTCCAAATTAAAAGGGTTTGTGAAACTTGAGCATATGATATAACTCCCTCGTCCTTCTCTGTGCCTCTCCTACCAAAATTGTCCTTGTGCACCTTTCTTTACCATGTTAGGCAATACTCTAAAAGTTCCAAACTCTGTAAAGGGCCTAGTTTTTTCACATTTTGTTTATAATATTTTTATATTAGAAAATGGATAAATAATTTGTTATATAAATATTATATTACAAATAATCTCTGGTTTCATACCTGGTCTTTATAGTTCTAGTTAAGGAGTCTAATTTGTACAATATAACTGTGATTCAGCAAAGTACCCACAAAGCTTAGTCCAGTCAAAGAGCAGTGATTGCCCCGAAAGCATCTGTGACTACTTGTGTCTGGGTCTTTTCCATCAGTTCAGCCCCCTAATCGAAAGTATTTCTCTTCCCAGATCTTTGTTGAAATGTGGCTTCATCATTACTCCCTGGACATGTATCAGAAAATGCAGTCTCCTCACATCAAGGTAATTGGGGTGTGCTTCATATTTGAATGTTTTCTGTTTGCTGGCCCATACTTCAGGGTGGCAGAGAAATCCTGCTTCTAGCTTTACAGTGTGCTTTTTGAATGAGAGGAACAATGGACAACTAATTTCATTGAATGTCAGAACTTTTGCACCTTGATGGCACTACCTGAAACACGCAAGTGTTTCATAGTCCCTGTAGTGGCCTAATATCTGGATCATTTAGCAATGGCACAAGCTGACTTGTCTTAATGTACCTGTTTGAAAGAGTTTCCCAAATAGTGGTCTGTTTGTTGGTAACTTCATATAACCTTTGCAGTGTTACAGTGATACACCAGTACATTGACTAGGTGCTGATGCAGCTTTTAAAAAACTTACTGTTTTTAAAATTATTTTACAAAGAATACACTTTCTCAGTCTAGTGAACTGGTTGTAAAATGAAAGCCTGCAAATAGAGATGCTGCACTTGGTGGGCATGGGAACCAGTCTCACATCTGCATACTTGGTTAAAGGTAATGGCTTTGCTGTGTATTCAGAGACCTTACATGCATGGGCTTCCCTGTTTCAGGGTAGAGTGCTGGTCTGTGGATGTAAAAATATCCACATATGAAACATGGCCATTTATAGAAATGACTGGCTGTATGTAGAAGTTTTCTCTTGCAAGAAATTGGAATTGGGCAAGGAAAATTGTAGATATTAGTTCAACATGAATCTGAGGCATTGACATGCTCAGAGATGAGACCAGCATTCACAAAACTTAACATCTGATTCTTCCCTGAATTGACAAGTGAAAATAGTTTGAGGTTCACATAGCTCTGAGCTTTCTCAGAGTTAGAGTTTTGCTTTTAAGTTAGCAAAGTGGACTTAACAGACAGGGAGTCCTAATTCTGCCTTTAACATTGTGGATGGTGTAACAGTTGGAGAGATCTCAGGAATTTATTTGAATTAAAGAGGAAAAATCTTGCATACCTCTCAGCTCTGCATCATACAGTGGGTTAGATGTAGCAAAAAGTTCATGGAAGGAAGTGGTGGAGCAATTCTGCCCCCCCCCCCCCCCCATCTCTCCTTTCCCTGAGCAAGCTGGTACTTGTTCTAAAAACTCTCTTGGGGCTTTATGAATGAAGTATGAGGCACTGCAACAGTGGGGTGTAGGTAAAATCAGGTAGATCCATTAAGGACAATGGCTGTTGAACTCTGTACTAGCTAAAGCTTCCAAACCATTTTCCTGGGCAGCCGCACATAGAGTATACTGCACAGGTATAATGTGTGCTACTAAGGAATGTGTGACTGTGGCCAAACTAGCCTTCTGTGGGAACATTGGTACTTGGGAACCAGCCTAAGCTGGAAAAAGGTGGTCCTAGTAACTTTTGCCACCTGCCTCTCCATGAGTAGCAAGGAGCACTCCTAAACTACATGTATTCTACCTTCAGGGGTAGAATAGGCTTACACCTATTTATGCATCAGCCTTATTACCAACCCATAGCACTTCCATCTTGTCTGGATGTCAGTTTACTCACATAAAGTCCTGACAGCTTCCAAGGACTGGTTCAGTATTTCCATTGCTTCCCTGAATCTAGATGGAAAGGTGTGAGAGAGTTGCATCTTCTTATTAATGACACAGTGCTCCAGATCTCCAGACAGTCTTGCCCAGAGGTTTCATTTCAGTGTTAAGCATGGAGGATAAGATGGAAATTTGAGGGGTCAAGGGACCAAAGAGACATCCCCCCAGCAACACCTTCTGCCCTCTAAATAAGTGGAAACCACCATAGCATAGGTCTGTGTCATCCAGGAGGGTTCCATAGTATCAGCCATTGAGAGCGTCAGGCGAACCAACAATGAAACACCCCATCAGTAGAAAGTGGGCCCTGTACCATGGCCAAAATGGAAACTGGATTAAGCAGGTGTCTCCAAAAATGTGAGAACTATTTAACAGATTATAGCTTCATCATTCAAGATTGTTCTTTCTGTTTAGTCAAACAGCAGAATCACTACTCGAGAGAGTTCTAAGTCAAAGATCTTTATCTTATATATGGAAGTCATTAAAACCACCTGTTTTTCCCACAGTATCTCAGATAAAAAATTGGACTTTGCTAAGCAGGTATATTTTCATGAATTGACACTTAGTAAGACAAGCATATGAACACCACAGTTTGACACATCTTGTTAGATAGGTAACCACAAATTGGAATTCAGCTTATTTTTATCTCCAGTGTAATTGAAGATCTTGTCCATTACATGATAGCAACCCACTAGTAGTGTTCTCTGGAGCTGTCTGGCTGTTCTTGGCATACAGATGCTCAGATTTGTTTCCTGTTATCTTACTTTGTTAAACATGTCATTTAAATGATTATTTTGTATGTTGTGGGTGCAGAGAAGGGGTTTCTTCTTTCGTTGTTCATAATGTTGCTATTACATATGCTTATAATTTATGTGCTTAATTTGTAGTGATTGGTTACATAAAACTGACAGCCTTTCTCTCCATTCATTGTGCTTGCCTACCACCCTGTTGTTGTTCCCAGCTGTTCTTAGTGAGGGGGTGAAGGGATTGATTAGGTGTGTTGAATCTACTGTCTTGTATATTGCTTGAATCACACATTTTTTTCTCTATAAGGGATTTTACATCCACATTTACATGTGCTGTGTTCTCAAGTAAAAAGTCCATGACTAGAGGTCCACGGAGGAAAAGAGGCATGTGGTTCAGTTTTATAGATTTGGCTTCACCAGATGATGGAGGGAGGTTCTTGGGGATTTTCCTTTTATTTACAGGCTTTCTTTGTGTTGTGGTGGCAGTAGTACTATCTTTATCCTTCACCAGTATTGGGTAACTTATTCAGCTGTGAGAGCCTCTGTTAGTCTGTGAATTTAGATTGGTTTTTCATGATGATTTTCATAAACATTGTACAAATTAAACTTGCATGTTGTGCTGATTATATTCTGCAATGCAGGGGGAGAAATCACACATACTTTGCATAGATAAGACTTTGTTTCAGCAGCACTTGTGAGGTAGCTGCATATGTGTCAGTGGTGTACTTCATTTTTTACACTCCCCTATAGGTGGGTGGAGAGGAGAACTGCTTATGTCTTACCCTTTGTAAGGTCTGAGCCAGCCTAAGGTGTTGCAGTGCAATTGGAGATGCACATCCAGGATGTCTTGCAATGGATGCTGGGGAGCAACTCTTAGAACATAGCAGGAACACTCCCAAGTTGTTTTCTCTGCCCATCACTTTCCCAGGTCTGCCTTTATTAGCTTGCTCTGCTGGTTCCCTGGAAGTTAACCAAATTCTACAAAACAGTCAAGGCTCCTCAGAAAGTCTTTTGTTTTAAGAATTTGCATATAGAATGGGAAGAGTGTGATTTGTGTGGCTTTGAGCTCAGAGACTGGGTTTTCTGATAGTGGAGTAAGAGGGTACTTGGCCACAGCTGCTTCTGTTGTGAAACATTGTTGTCATCAGTTGTATTTGTGACTCTTCTGTTTGTTTTGTTTTTTCTCTCCATCCCTTCCTCCTGGGCTCATTCTCACTGCTGTTTTCCTTTCTCTTTCCGTTTTTCGTTTTCTCCTCTTCCCTCTCTCTTTCCCTCTTGTTGTCTCTCAGCTGGAGGTTCTGCACTACCGGCTCAGTATGTCCAGTATTCACCACAGTAGTCCTGCCCAATCCAGCTACCAGGCCCTCCATACATATCAAGTATTTCCATCTTTTCTTTTCATTTCATTTTTTAAATCCCTCGTTCCTTCATGCAGTCTTCAAAGTGTGGTGTAGGCACAGGTGGGGAAGAGTATAGCCCGATGGGTATAAGTGCCAAGATGCCCTGGACGGTTAGTTTTTCTGCCACAGGGTGAGGCCAGGTTGTGGCAGTTAGTTGCTTTAGACACTTGAATTTCCCCATCTTCCAGAAAAGAGAGTACAAGAAGCCAGGTCTGGACCTTCAGATACCCCTGAATGTGATACTTCCTTTGGGGACAAGATTTAAGTTGGTGCTCTCTCCTGTCTCAGTCCTAATGCTGTATACATGGCTTGGCTTAGGGCTACTCAGGTCCCCCATAGATGGAGCAATGACCTGCTATGCTCCTCAACCTAGAAACTAGGGTAGGGGTAGAAGAATGCATCGTGTAGTTGCTAGACAGCCACTAATACTCTTGCATCTCCCTCGCCCAATTCAAAACTGCATAAGGCTCTTCAGTCCTTGACAGTGTCGCTGAGTGGGAGATGCTCTTGTTTCTAGTTGA
Source organism: Gekko gecko (assembly GCA_029375565.1). Classification (NCBI taxonomy): domain Eukaryota; kingdom Metazoa; phylum Chordata; class Lepidosauria; order Squamata; family Gekkonidae; genus Gekko; species Gekko gecko. The sequence goes on along the minus strand of JAPDNY010000012.1, from coordinate 47,903,580 downwards.
TGGGTCAAATAAAATCAAATGTTAACTTTGTTTGAACTTAGACTCCTGGCAGCTCAACCACGGAACCCCTATAATGTATCCATTGACAACTGCCAGAATTTGGGATGCTAAGAGAGAATTCTAGAGGATTAGTGTGGTTACAAAGAGCAGTGGGCCTACTTTACAGTTCTTTATAAGGGAAGAGGCTTGCAATGCCCCATTACCTCAAGTGTTTGCTAGCAGGTTAATGTATTTGTGCTTAATTTTTTTCCTGGAATAGGAAATTGATGGTGGCACGTCTCTTGTCTCAGTGAAAGGGATTGCTAATAATGCTCCCAGGAAAAGGAAATCTGAGGAGCTTGAAGTGATTCCTTTGTGGTTGCGCATTTGAAGATTGTGCAAAAAATGTGCCTGCCCAATCATTCCTTTTGGGTTTGTTGTATCCCTGCAGCTCTTCCTCCTTGAGTCTACATTTCATAATGGTTTCTTGTGTACAGTTCATTCATGACATCTTGGTTGTCTTTAAAAACAAAAGAAAACAGCAGCTTTCTATTTCTCATTGTTTCAGAACAGGGCTTTAAAATATGAAGGCATCATTTGCCCAGAGGCAGAGTGTGGTATTTGACACTGTAGCCTCAACCATTGCCCCCAAACAGGATCCTCTGCACCAGTTTATTTATTTCGAAAATTTATATGCTTCCTCTCCAGGGAACTGCTCACAGCTCACAGTTAAAACTGCACAACAAAATAAGCCAGTGCATTAAAAATAGCATAAAACAAATATTGAGCAGGCTGAAATGATATTCATAAAACAATTGTCAGACTAGAAGCAGACCATAACACAGCTTTAAAAGAATGGAACCCCTCAGTTAAAAGCCTAGATGAACAGAGATGTTTTGACCAGGCATCTACAGGAAAGCAAGAGGGAGAGCATTCCACCACTGAAAAAGCCCTGTTTATAAGATGCAAAAGAGAGCCTTCTCTGAAGGGGGCTTTTTTGTCCTAAGCAGAGAAGAGAGATAAACTAGGTTCCTGCATGACTTAAGGAAGAATTTAGTAAAGCAGAATGTGTGGTTCGAGTAAGTGGGTTATGCAGTATGTTGCAATGGAGGCCAAGACTCCCAAACACAAGAAGGGCTCAAAGCACCTGTCCTTCATCCTTTCCAGGGATCTGTAACAGCTTCCTTGAAGTATTTACCCTGCTCCACATGCACACCTCCAGTGTCCTGTGATGAGCTGTAGGAATCTCTGCTGCTCTGGTTGGAGGGAACTGGAGAAACCTTATTGAAGTTCCCAAGCCCCAGCTGCGACACCTGGTTAAAGCCAGTTGATCCTTTTCTGTATTTTAAAGGTCATTAAGCCATTTTTTCACTGCTGTCCTAGGGAAGCTATCCTAGAAGTTTACATTTTTGCTAGTTTTAAAAAGACTCCATGCTCATAAAACTAGTGTGCTTGAAAGCTGCTGTACTATGGCAGTGATCGTTTAGCCTAAGCTACATTCTTCTGTATTTATAGATCTCCCACTTGCAAGTACTATTTACAAGTATCCTGTGAATCCAACTCCTCTTTCATAATTGCATAATTTCACCTTATTTCTCCCTACAAAACACAATGCTTTTAATTTTGGAACCCCGAATATTTGAATCTACAATAAAGTGTCCAAAATAGGACATTCTGCAAGTTTTTCATAACTGCAGAAGACAAAAATTGGGAACATTGCACAGAGCATGTTGCAGCACTGATTTTGGTCTCTCTGCCTTGGCTGATGGCTACCTAGCTGGGTTTGTTGCTTGAAACAATGCTGATCAGAGCAGGCTCCTAATACAAGCTGCTGTGATTTCCATTGCTCTGAAAGCTGCAGCCCAAGACCAAGGAGTCCATCAATTTGAGACCTATTGGTCCTGGATGCTTATGCCTGATAGAAGGATTGCGTCACAAAGGTTTTGTTCCACTTACACATTCTGCAGTCCTCTTGATCACTGGATCCCTTGGTCTCATCTGGCCACTGTGACCTGAATAAGAAAATGTAGTGGCCCATTTCTTTTGCTAGCCTTCAATGGCCACTTGTCAAAGCTCCACTAGAATGAGTTCTTCCTTTCCTTACCACAGCTGTAAGGAAGCTGTTCTGTATCTTCCTGTGCTCAAGATGAAAATGAACTCATTCTGCTTTTGGCTAACAGTGGCCAGTCAGGAATTAACCTAAATAGTCTCTTTGCTTAAGCCTCTGCCCCTGTAGCTATCTCTGTACTGGTCTCCCTTCATGACAGGGAGATGACTTCTTTCATTCTCCTCCTCGTGCTTTCAATCCAGGAGTTGTTTAAACCCACTGAGGAGCATGTGTTGGTGATCCGGTTGCTTGTGAAGCACCTGCATGCTTTCAGCAACAGCCTGAAGCCAGAGCCAGTTTCTCCTTCAGCTCATTCGCACACTGCCAGCCCTCTGGCGGAATTCAAAAGGTAAGGTTGTTCCTTACTTAGAACAGAAATGATTGCATGTGCAGTGTGTGTGAGTTGAAACCCCAACAGGCAAGAAAATTTTGAGTGAATACTAGATGAAGCTTGGTGGATTTTTATTTGCTTGAATAAAATGTTATTGAACACACTGGGCAGTATCCTACAGTCTGGGTGTGGAAGGCACATTTCCCATGATTTTTCCATTGCTGCAGCTGTTTCCAAGTGACAGAAACATCAGTCGTGGAGTCATAGGATCCATGAAAAGTAATAGCTATGAGGCTTGAGAGGTGAACGCGAGGAGGGACAGGGGGTGAAATTATCCCCTCTTCTCAATGAATCTTTGCTTGTCAAAGGGGAAGGAGGAGTGATTTCAACTCCTTGTCCTTTCCTCACTTCAGCCTCCTAACCAGTGTGGCCATTCCTGTGCCCAGATTCTGCAAGCCCAGGAATGATCTTTCTTGGGGGTCAGAAATCCAGGAAAAGACACCTTCTGCACATGGAATGGTAAGATATTGCCCACTGTGAATTTTTATAATTCACCATGTTTGTGTTATTGCATCTGACTGCTAGGGACAATCTTTTATTGCCAGAGCAGTGTTAACCCCTCGTATTACAGATTTTCTGTTTGTTGACTGCACATTCTGAGCACTCTGGCTAGTGCAGTTGCCTGATGCACTGACTTTGAAAAGCAGCAAATCCTGCGCCATCAGCAGAGGACAAGGAAGTTCTCTTTTCCCAAGTCTCTTTACCAGTATGGTTTTGTTGTCCAACAGAACAACTTTACTGCTGTGGTTGGATACCATGGAGAATTTCCATTGATGTAGGGTGCAATTTTTGCCAACTCTTCCCCTCCTAGTTCAGTCCTGTGAATCTCCCCACCACCATCACCACCACAAAATGTTGTTTGAGATCCCCTGTCCCCCAGGAGGAGCATTTCTGGGGACATTTTGGGCTGTGGAGGGGCGGACGTCCTAGTGTATGAACACAAATCTCTTCCATATGTAGAAATCATCTATGGGAGCCAAACTATTGCAAATTAGTATCTGGAGAGGCCAGTCATGCCCCATGAGAGTACATTATGATGTGCTTCTACTCCAGCAGGCTTGGTCTGAGGGGTGGAGAGGCCTCTTTCCCTAAGGAAGCCAGAATTCAACTTCCACTTTTCTACCACTTCCACAGAAGTCTACCTCTATCCATTTTCAAAAAGGGGAACTTGAAGCATGTCCAAGTTCTGCCTTTTTTTCTCCATGGCCCTGTCACTGTTTTCATCCTTGGACACAGAGAATCCAGACTTTGTTCCCTGATGAGAAGAATGAGTAAATACTCCAAATGTATAACTATTCCTTCTTCCACTTACCTTGCTTGAGCTGATGGTAGTGGTCAGGATGCTGACTGTGAAACTGGAACTTTTCTCTTTTTTTTTGGTCTCCATTTGCTAATCTCGTCAAAATCAGCTCTCACATCATCATGGGGAGAAGTTGTATCAGTTAAGCTTATGTGCAGAAGAAACACATTCTCTGCTGCATGTTTAACTGAAAAAATATATAATAGTTTTTATTGTCATCATTAAAAGTGTAGATCTTTTTCTTTTCCTGGCATTTCTTCATATTATGGGGCTTCTGTATGTTGGTTGTCTTTACAGGATTGTGATGCCCCGATTTGTTCAGCAGAAGCTCTACGTCTTTCTGCAGCACTGCTTTGGCCACTGGCCTCTGGATGCCTCTTTTAGAGCTGTATGTATTCTGTTTGATGTTGTGTTGCTTATTCACAGCACTGAACCTAGGAGATAATTATGGCTGAAGATTTCTAGCTTGGAAATTATCTTCCGGGAAGTGTGGAAATGTGTTTTTGCCGGGGCAATTTGAACTACAGAATGTGAGCTCTGATGAAGGATTGATCATCCCCCCCAAATCCTAGGAATACTACCTTATATAGAATGCAATCAAGTTGCTACACCTCATGAAGCAGAGAAAAAAGCAAAGTGTTTTTTCCCCCTACAAAAGGCCCATAGGTGTCATGGTTGGAATCCCATAGCTTCAGTTCCCCTTTTCCTTGTCTCTGCCTGCTTATTTGTCAGTGCTGTTTGAAAGATTTATCTGTCCTTAGCAGACCGTATCCTATTTTGTGCTAAATGCTGGAACAACAGCAGAAGCAGTGGGGCTCAGTGGCCAGGACATTGACTTTGGAGATCTGGGGTCATATACTAGCTCAACCGTGGCCATTGTGGGGATGTTCTCTCAGACTCCATCCGCCTTTTCAAAAATGTGAAGAATAACAGCCTTCCCTTTTATGGCTGTTTAGAAAGCAGGGAAGCTATAAATCTAAACAAAATGAAACTATTGAGCCCAAAGCTGTTTCCTTCAACAATGAATGTTGCACTTTTATGCTTGTAAAAAGCTTCTTGGGTGGGATGTCAATAGATAAAGTTGGTCAGTGATGTTTTTGGTGGAGGCCAAAAGCTCTCTTCTAGCTTTGAACCTATAAAGAGGTGAATGCCAAGAGAACAATGTGGCTCCTCTGTTCCCTATGCCAGCCTTTCTCAAACTAGAGGGTACTCCAGGGCCCCTGCAAGTCTTTTGCAAGGATAGAGGCTGAGCCCTTATCATAATATTTCACTCATGTGAAAAGGGATGCACCTCTCATGTCCATGTTATTGACACGAAAAATGGAGGAATCTCTGTTTTCTAAGAATGGAGGCAGGACCTGTCTCCATTTGGAGAGAAGGATGGAATCTGTCTCCACCCCCTCCCAAGTGCAAGAACTCATAGAGCTGGTGCTACCTGCTGGCACCTAGCTTCCTGATCACCTGAGCGCACTAGGCTGAAAATATGCTTACTGGCTGCCAGGAACAATACTTCAGCCCTAAGAATTGGAAAATGGTACCAAGCAGGATGCATTCCTAATAGTTATTGTTACTTAAGGCTTAAAATTGGACTCATCTTTGTTCAGTTTTCCTCTGCAAAGAATTTAAGGAGAGAGAGACCCATAGACAATAATAGCCAATGGTAGTTCTGAGTTGAATTCTGGAAGTTTTGTATTGGTACTAGTCTCTGAGAGTTTCTCCAGGCCTCTCTCCACCCCTGTTCAGTTGGCCTCTGGCTAGAAGTTATTAACCAATAAGGAAGCTTCTTTCTGTCTGGTGCAAAGCCCCTTCAACTACTTATTTACAAAAGTTATATCCTGCCGTTTCCCCCTATAATCAGGACCACCATGGCAGCTAACAGGTTAAAACATATATAATAAAACATATTTAAAAACTGTTGAAACCAAACAAAAACGCATATTTAAAATCTGAGCTAAAATACACATACACAAAAACATAAAAAGCAACAGTTAAAACACAGGTTAGGAAGGAGGGGTCACTAAGGGAATGCTAGACTAAATAAAAAGTCTTTACCCGCTGGTGGGAGATGGCAACAGAAGAGGATAGATGAGTGTTCCTGGGGAGAAAGTTCCAGAGTTTTAGTGTCATGACCAAGAAGCCTCTCTTCCAGGTTGCCATCCACCTAATCTCTGAAGGTGGGAGCACTAAAAGCAGAGTCTCAGAGAATGACTGTAGTGGTCAGGTAGGTTCATAAGGGAATAGGTGCTCCTTCGGGTATGTTGGTCCCAAGCTGTATAAGGTTTTAAAGGTAGTATGGTGAGTGGTACATCAACCACATTTTGGTCCTGTCTCTTAACCCCAGCATTACATACACAGCCTCAAAACCAGAAGTGTTCTTTGTGGATGGGACACCATGCTAAGGGGATGTAGTCCTTATAGACTACAATGACACCACCTCCTTGCCTGCCAGACCTATGCTGAAGTTAATCCCTTTCCTAGCCAGTGATACATGCTAGGTCAGTCCTGTCATCCAGGATTAAATTCTAGATGGCTGCTGTTTTGACTGTGAATGACTTGGCATTTTGCAGTAGGATTTTATAGCCTGGTGGGCTGTGCTGGAAGAAGAGTCAGAAAGGGCAACAGCATGCAGCTATCTGTTGTCCCTTCACCTGGCCAGCTCAACATGTGTCTCTCTATTCCACATGCTATGAATTGTAGTATCATGTCTCACCCTATTCCACCATCTCCAACACATCATCTTCCATCAGCAGGAGAGATAATTGATAGCAGTGGGCTGTGTCCATATAGAATTAGCAAACCTGCTGACACCTGACCTTACAGGTGACTTAAACTAGTTTTTAAAGTATAGCTGATACCCTTACTGTATTGTTTTGAGCACTGAAGACTGGTTTGGTCATACACAGGTTGCATAGCATTTTGAAAGGGGCCATCTGATGTATGGCAGATGCTCATGAGGGAGGAGGGGAGAGCTTGGGTTCAGCAAAATTTTTAATTTTAAATTTTTTAAATGAGTTGCTACAGCTGGAGAACTACTCCCATATGTTTTAGGGGAAGGATCAGCAACTGGAGGCATCTGGGACCGCATCTGGCCTCTTGAGGTATAATACCTGTCCCTTCTCCCTCTCCAGTAACTAACTTAAAGGTGAGAGGGGTGCAAAAGGGAGTAGCTTCTGTAGCAACAGGGCTCCAGGTAGTGGAAGCTAGCATTTTCACACAGAGCTTTATAAAGTGACTCTTCAGGAAGTACAGTCACTATGTTGTCCCAAGGTTAAGAAAGCGAAAAACTGATTAGAAGTATTTAACTGTTCCTTTTATTCAGGTTCTGGAGATGTGGTTAAGCTATTTGCAGCCTTGGAGATATGCCCCTGAGAAACCAGTTCTGAGTGCAGAATCTCAACCTCGCAGTGTGTCAGAGAAATGGTATGGTATCTTTAAAAATCATATGCTACTTTTTTGTCAGGGGAAATCAAAATTGGTTATAAATAAAATAATTTAAAAATAATTGCATAAAATAGTCAAAATTAAAATAGTATTACAAATTGCATTTTAAGACAGTAGCCTTGGAAACTGTAGTACTATTGTAACAAAGCTAAGAAGGAAAGAAAAATCACAGACCAAAAGTTTGAACAAATCAGATGGATTGTTTCTGGTGCCCAGATGATAAAGATGGTACCAGACAAACTTCTCTTGAGAGACCCTGAAAATGCAATGGGGAAAAACCAATGGAGCGGTGCCGCTTACTGTTGGTTGGAATTTCAGCACCGTTCTTCCAGACTCTTCCTGCTTTGAACTGCCTCTTCCTGGAGTTGGGATAACACTTAGGATTCCTTACTGAGCTTTGTCTCAATTCTCTGTTCATAGTTGGTGAGGCTCCATCACATTTTTAGCAGAGTTTCTTACCTGAGGGGGCGGGAAGTGATCTTTCTTTCTGAATGTATGATATGGCCATTGTGTTCTCCATATGGTTCTCTTCCTCCATTTGCAAGGGCTCCCTTCATTCAGGAGAATCTGCTGATGTACACCAAGCTCTTTGTTGGCTTCTTGAACAGAGCTCTTCGCACTGATTTGGTCAGTCCCAAGAATGCCCTCATGGTATTCAGGGTAGCCAAGGTCTTTGCTCAGCCCAACCTTGCTGAAATGATCCAGAAAGGTAAAAAAATGTCACAAATCTTCCTCCTTGTGATCACTTTTGCATGTATGCTTCCTCATCATTGTAATGTTGCTTTTACATTGGCAGCAGAGAAATCAGAGAAGCCAGCAGCAGGGCTGAGGGAAATTCAGAAATCTAGTTAGTTACTGATCTAAATTTTTTTCTTTTTGTATCCGAAGGGCTCATAGTGAGAGAGCCACTTCCCCAAGACTTTCTAGCAAGCTGAATAATTAAGCAGGAATTTGAACCACGGGCTCCCATCTCCAAACCCAGTGCTGCATCCACTGCATTATGTTGGCAAAGCCTTTGCCTTTTGTTTGCAGCTGCAACACCCAATAAGTTAGCCTGAAAGGATCTTTCTTTTAGGGTGTGGATCCAAACCTCTTTGTTTGCAACAGTCATAGCCCTCCATGAGAGCCAGTTTGGTGTAGTGGTTAAGTGCGCGGGCTCTTATCTGGGAGAACTGGGTTTGATTCCCCACTCCTCCACTTGCACCTGTTGATGTGACCTTGAGTCAGTCACAAGTTCTGGCACAGCGGTTCTCTCAAGGACAGTTTGTGTTAGAGTTCTCTCAGCCCCACCTACCTCACAGGGTGTCTGTTGTGGGGAGGGGAAGGGAAAGGAGTTTGTAAGCCGCTCTGAGACAGTGAAGGGGGTTTTTTAAATCCAATCTCCTCCTCCTCCATAACAGGAGGATAATCATGTTGCTGTTTCACTTCTTGCTTTACAGGAGAGCAGCTCTTTCTGGAAACAGACCTTGTTGTTCCTCCACGACAACATCGTCTCTTTGTTAGCCCCTCTTTTGGAGGGAGCTTTCTGTCATCCCGAACTCCAGCCATCACAGATATTTCATTTAAAGTGAAGAGTCATGTTTATAGCCTGGAAGGGCAGGACTTCCAGTACAAGCAGATGTTTGGACCAGAAGTCAGGAATCTGGTAAGCAGCTACTTGTTTGTCATAAAAACTATAGAGCTGAGTAGAAATATAGCAGTGTCTCTTTGCACAGCAGCGAATGTCAAATTAAATATGATGCTTAATTTGGGAGTCTTGGCATACTAATCCCTAAAGAAAGCCTGCCTCTAGGGTGTTTTCCACACAGGGACAGGCTTGTGTAGGTCCCTTGTTTCTTCTGCAGTGGAAATGGGGTTTCCACATGGTATATTTCCCTATTCTGGTCCCTTGGCAGAGTCCCCTGCACCACCAGGGCTTCTTAGTTCTTTTTAAAAATTGGATATTGTTATATTGCACCACCACTAGCACTTTAATTGTTTTTACTGTTACTTATTATCTGTTATGCTTATGAGTTTTGTGATGTATATTGTGTTTAATGTATTTGTCTTAATGTATTTTAGTTTTTAATGGAAGCCGCCCTGAGCCTGCTTTGGTGGGGAGGGCGGGATACAAATTGAAATAAATAAATAAGTAAATATACTTACAGCAATCTGTGTATCAGGTTTCCTGAATTCCCAGCTTTCATTTTTTTAAAAAGTCTGTCTCTAGCCCCTTTCACTGCAGACGTATGCCTTTCCTCTTCTATCTCAGCAGTGAAAGGAGTTACAGACATACTTAAAATGCAGACGGAGCATTCAGAGAACCTGATGCGTAGATTGCTTATAATGATACTAAATTAGTAGCTTAAAAATAAAAAGGCCTATAGTGATGGGGACAGGAAATGGTTGCTGTATGGGAAGGGGGGGGGAATTAAAATTTTCTGACCCACAAAGCAGCTATCCTGGCTTTGCTGCAATCTCTCCCAAAACCTCGCAGCAAATTGGGTTTGGGAAAGAATAAAGAAAAGCCAGGGAAATCCTGGGCGATGCACAAATGCAGTGTGATACTTTGGGGAAGCAGGAACAAAACCTTGCTTCCCTGTGTGGAAAAGTTCTAGGATTTTTTTTTGATAGTCCAAATGATTTGTAAATAAGAAATCTAGAACTGGACATTTCGTTTTTTAATGCAGCTTACCTCATGCAACATGCATTATTGCTTCCCACAGTGCCCTTATTTTCCGTTGTGTTTTTTCAGGTGTTACGACTAGCCCAACTGATTGGTCAGGCCCAGCAGACAGCCAAATCCATATCGGACCATTCCATTGAGGCCTCAGCTAGCCAGTCCTTCTTTTCTTGGTTCCGGTTTGGCCCATCTGATTTGAATGGCTCCTACACAGGCAATGACTTGGATGAAATTGGACAAGACAGCATCAAGAAAACAGATGAATACTTGGAAAAGGCCCTGGAGTACTTATGTCAGATATTTCGGGTACGGTTACTGCTTTGTTCATAAGAATCTATATTTGGAATGAAACATGGAATGGATAAAGTATATGGATATAAGCTGAAGGCAGTTTTGAGCACATTGCTTTTCTCATTCCATCACTATTGCAAAGTAATTGAAAACATAACTTTAGAAAAAGCGGCTGCTCATTTAGAGGAATCTTCCTCTTATAAATGAACTGGTTTTTAAGTAGATATGCTGTGAACCTTGGTTCACCAACATCTGAAGCCACTGTGGCCCTCCTGAAATGGCTGAAAGTTCACTGCTTCTTAAAAAAGAACTGAGAGAAGTTTCAAACTGACAAGGAAGAAAAGGTAATGGGTTGTGCTTGGAAACACAAACCTGTCCTTTATCCATAAGGATTCTATTGGACATTGATACCCTCTGTTCCTATCTGCAGAGCCTTCTTTTTGGAGCCTACTAGAGTCTGTCAGAGTGCTAGGAAATACTGACTGATAGGAAGGAGTATGGTGATCATTATCAGCTGGAAATTGGTTAATTTCATATAAAATGAGATTCTAGCCCTTATGCCTCTTTGTGCATAGTAATTACATATAATTCTTGTTTTAATCTTGCCAGTTGAATGAAGCTCAGCTGAACCAACTGATGCTGAATTGGGGAGCAGCTCAAGATGAGAATGGAAAGAAGCAGCTTCCAGACTGCATTGAGAGTGAAGATGGATTAATTCTGACACCCCTTGGCAGGTATCAGGTAAGCAGGTGGCACACCAGCTCATCTTGTGACTAACAGCCTATTTTTCAGCAGCCATGTGAGTGGTGTAGTGTGACCAGAGCCAAAACATCTTGCTACCTTCCTTCAAAGGAGTTTTTGGGTTAAGGAGTTGCTATCTTTGCATTTTTGGGAAAACTGACATGTAGTGAACATTTTTATTCTATAACAGAATTGGTTTAAAGCTTGTAAGACTACCTTGAAAAAAACATTTAAAATCCATTGAAAGCACTAATCGGCTCTAATATTCAGTATATTAGTCCAATATAGTAACTGAGTCAAAGAATCCTTTGGCACCTTAAGGGTTAATGAACCCATTGGGGCCTATGCTTTTGTAGCACTAATATTTAAAGCTTCTAAGTGCTGCCTTATCCCAAACTATTCAAGACTGTGTCTTATTCTTCTCCTAGATCATCAATGGACTGCGCAGGTTTCCAGTGGAATATCAAGGGGATCCTGAGCTCCAGCCCATCAGAAGTTATGAAAATACCACTCTTGTGCGACTGCTGTTTCAGCTGTCCTCCGCAATCAACAGACGAGTAAGTGCTGTGGAAATCCCCCCATCTTCATTTTTCTCAGTTCACTGTTGCTCCCTAACATGTATGTGCAAAAATGTGGTGTTTTGAGAATGTGTGTGTTTTACATTCAGAAGTGTTTTAATATCATATAAAGTGGTTTTCTACTTAATCAGACCATTGGTTTATAAAGACCAATAATATCTACTCTAACTGGTTTTGGCTGTCCATAATCTTAGGGTTCTTTCATGTTACCTACTACTACCTAACATGAGCATAGACGGCTTTAAAAGTTAGAGAGATTCATGCAGGAGAGGTCCATAAATGACTACTAGCCATGGTGACTAAAGGCACTCTTCATATACAGTGGCAGCAAACCTCTGAATACCAGTGCTAGGAAGCAGCATCAAGACCTCTATGACCTGTTTGTTTGGTCGTCCAGGGCAACTGGTTGGCTGCTGCGTGAAATGGTAGGCTGGACTAGATGGACCAGTGGTCTGATCCAGCAGGGCTCTACTGATATTCTTATATACCTGATCCTGTAACTGGAGATACTGTTGAATCCTGGGACCTTCTGCATGTATAGCAGATGCTCCAAGAAAATTCTGTGCCAGAGGAATTTTGATGGTGGCTTTGGCCACTACATATGGAGTAAAGTTCACTTTCCTACTTCATTTTAATTTATTAAAAAAATATTTAAAAATATATGCATCACATCCCCCAAATTCAAAGTGGTTTAAAAGGGCCCATAAAATAATGGATTGAATAATTAATGAGTACTTGACACTTATCAGAATATCCAGCACCTACAAACAAGTCAGTGCTTCTTTAGCTAAAAATTAATTTTAAAAGAATTGTCTGCTGAATTCTTACTGCAGGGCACATAAATTCTAGCGTCGTATGCTCATTTGTGCCCTTTTTCTTTTGCTTAGAGCAGTGGGTTTCAAATTGGCCTCCAAGACTTAATTTGATTTGTACATAAATGCCTGGTCAAAAAAAGGATTTTGTGTTGGAAAACGACTATGTATCTACAATCTGTTTGCTTTACCATAATTTCATCTTCATTTGGAAAACTGTATTTTAACATTCAGTGACAGGATACAGGTCTGAGCCCCCCTCCAAAGGAAACACTGAATTCATTCAACTTCTCAAAGATGTTGCTTCTAGGCAAACAGTGTTGAAGTCATTATTAATAAATAAATGGGGACTAGAGTCATTTTCATCTTCCAGTAATCAATTCCCAGCTTCTGGAAATTGCAAAGGCAGCAGATTGTGGTACAACATCATCGCATACAAGTAATCATAAATTTGTTGCAGGCTGGTTAGAACTGCCTAATCCATTTGCTTCCTCATATGGAACACTAAAATAATTCTTCATTATAAATGGAGTGGTCCATTAGTAACACTGTTTCTCTTGGACAAGGTCAAATCCTTGCTTATCATTTGTCTTAGATAGTGGCTGTACTCCTTTCTTCATGGTTGGGGACAGAGGGTGGAGCATACCTTATGGTATGTGGTATCCCGCAAGGGGTGATCCTCTCTGTGATATTTAATATCTATATGTGCCCCCTCACTCAGCTAATCTGGAGGTTTCAGCTGGATTGTCACCAGTATACTGATGACACCCCGCTATATCTCTTGATGGCTGGCTGGACTCTGCTCCAGATACTTTGCCAGGGCATTAGAGGTTGTGGCTGACTGGTTGAAACAGAGTCTGCTGAAATGGAATCCAGGGAAGACGGAGGTCCTATTCCTGAGTCGTGAGAGGATGGGTTTGGGAATCCGACTCCCTGCCCTTGGTGGGGCACCAGTGATGCTGGCGCCAACAGTGAGGAGTCTGGGAGTGACTTTGAATGCCTCTCTTTCAGTGGAGGCCCAGGTCACCAATGTTGCCAAATCAGCCTTTTACAATCTCCGGCTGATCAGGCACTGGTTCCCTTCCTCTCCTCCCATGACTTAGCGACTGTGATCCATGCAATGATCACTTCTAGGCTTGACTATTGCAACTCACTCTATGCAGGCCTATCCTTAAATCTGATCCGGAAGCTTCAGCTAGTACAAAATGCAGTGGGCGCACATTCAGCTGGTGCTGCGCCAGCTGCATTGGTTGCCAGTTGAGTACCAAATCAGGTTTAAGGTTATGGTGTTAACCTTTTTTTAAGGCCCTATGAGGCCAGGGACCAGCATACCTGCAGGACTGTCTCTCCCCATATGTGCTCCACAGAGCCTTGTGCGCTTCACATCATCATCATTCAGCAGTCCCCAGCCCAAAAGATATCCACCTTGCCTCAACCAGGGTCAGGACTTTTTTGGCCCCGGCTTGGTGGAACATACTCCCGATTGAGATCCAGGCCCTGAGGGATTTGTTACTATTCTTCAGGGCCTGTATAATGGAGCTGTTCCACCAGGCGTTTGGTTGAGACAGTGGACGTCAATGCATATCAGCAGCCTCCCCTGCTTTAACCAGTCCATGGTGCTATTAACATCTGGGTGCCAGGAACAGTATCAGCTGCCATCTGGGTGATTCCCTGCCCTCTTGATCTGGAATTAACTGCTGAGCTGCCAGTAGCGATTGAATTGTCAGGCACCTCAAATTTTAATCATACTGGATTAATTTTGATGTTTTAATGAATGATTGCTTTGGATCTTGTTTTGTTACGATATGTTGTAAGCCTCCCTGAGCCTGCTTGTGGGGTAGGGTGGGCTAAAAAATCTCAAAAATAAATAAGTCACTGCCTTGGAGCATCACTTCCTAACTTAAGCCAGTTTGGTGTAGTGGTTAAATGTGTGGACTCTGATCTGGGAGAACCAGGTGTGATTCCTCACTCCTCCACTTGTACCTGCTGATGTGACCTTGGGTCAGTCACAAGCTCTGGCACAGCTGTTCCTGAAAGAGCAGTTTGTGTTAGAGTTCTCTCAGTCCCACCTACCTCACAGGGTGTCCGTTGTGGGGAGGAGAAGGGAAAGGAGTTTGTAAGCCGCTCTGAGACTCCAAGTGAAGGGCGGGGTATAAATCCAATCTCTTCTTCTAAATAATGGGAACATTTGTAGTTTACTTTAGAGTTGATGTAAGAATTGTAAAATGCTTTAGTCTACTAAACATGTAAATTATTCCTCTTAGTAACATCCCTGCACTTTCCATTTTCCTCTAGTTTGCAGGCTCATTGGAGACTCTCTGTACTAAGGAAGGCTTTCTTGGCAGCTTTTGCCGTTATCATCTTTGCAACCCTGGGCTAGTAGAGAAGGCCAGACACAGCCCCCCGAGCAAGCAGAACCTAGGACAGATTCGACAGCCAAGAGTCAGCCTGAGATTTTTGGCGAGTTACAGGACTCTCCTTTCCTTACTTCTGATGTACTTCATTGCCTCGTGGTTCTGCATTTGTCCAGTGACCTGTACTTTTCTACTTGTCATTGGATACCTTTTTTATGCAGTACTGATGACCTTCTTCAGTGAAAAGAGGAAGCCTCATCAATCGTGATGTTTTATAAAATTGATTTCCTGCCCATACCCAGTGATAAACCAACAAGGGTGGACTGTGTGGACAAATGGCTTTGGCAACTTTTGGAATCTTAAAATATATCTTTAATCAAGTAAAATACTTGAAACCAAAAGGCTGTACCTTCATGACTGACAAAGCTGTAGAATTTGTTTGATAAACTTTTTAATAAAAAATACAGGCCATCGTGTATGTTTAACATTAGAGTGGGGGGGAAGGGGGAAGTGTTTTGGCTTCATTGATAAAACTACAATTAGTTCAGCAAAGCAATGAGATATTATTTCAAGTAGGCTAAATGAGTAGCTTTCATCCCTGATAACCAAGAGGTGCTTTGGCACAGTACTCAGTAACTTAAATGGTTTACAGAGGAAATATTCTCAATGGAGTTGGCCCCTTCACTGCAAGCATGCACTTGTGTTGAAAGAAAAATTCCACTGCATAGAGTTAAATATAAATATGTGCAGTATTCTGGTCCCATAACTTGCATGAACAAATTATCTGTTTTCTGCAATTTTGGAACCAGCTGACATGTCCAAGCTGCTATATTGGAATGTGGGTTGAGAAAGGATTTGTGCAGAATTTGGACTCTTATTGTGAATATCTGCATGACTCCAATGCATTGAAAGTGAGTAGGGGGGATAGCATGTACTGGAGGTAGTAGCAAGCCAGGTTCAAGGCAGACACAAAAAAATCACTTGGATTGTGTTGAATACAATGATCTGCTTCACTGTGGTGAAAGTAGAGCAGATCTTGTGTTCTTTTATCTACTGAAACTGTTTATAAACAAAGTGTGTGAGCAGTATTAGCAGCTGTTTTTATGCCATTTTCCTGTGGTGAGGGCTAATTGAACAAATGTATTAAGCTGCCCTATTAAGCCAGATCATGCATTGATGGAGCCCAGCTACCTAAAATGTATTTAATTAGAGCTGTAAAGGACAGAACCTGGGAGACATCACTGACAAGGAAGGACTAGTAGCTGCACAGCAAGCAGCAGCAATAAGTGGGAGGAGGGGTGATAAGATCCTCATTGAGGGAGGGATCCCCTCTCTCTGGTGAAAGATGCTGCCCGCATTTTGTTACACTCTGATTGTGCCCTAGACTGGAGGTTCCCAACATGGTGCTTGTGAGAGCCATGGTGCCTGCCAGTACCTTTCCTGGCTGTCCACCAAGTGTTTATAGAAGGTGGGCAGGGCCAGGTAAGGCTTTTGCCCAGCAAGGCTTCTGATCAGCCACTGGAGAGCTGATTGACTGTGCAGTTTTTTCAAAACATTGCTTTGGCTGCAGCTGCTGCCACAGCACAAAGATCTTTACTGTGTGACTAAAGGTAAGCTGCAGCAACCATTTTGTTGCAGGGTCCACCCCAGTGTTCCAGAACTCCAAAAGTGCCCACAGATTCATGAAGGTTG
The DNA here is from genome assembly GCA_029375565.1 of Gekko gecko. NCBI lineage: Eukaryota > Metazoa > Chordata > Lepidosauria > Squamata > Gekkonidae > Gekko > Gekko gecko. The sequence goes on along the minus strand of JAPDNY010000012.1, from coordinate 47,887,232 downwards.
GGGGACAACCTGCCCTAGACCATGTGGGGGACTCAGGGATTTCCTTCCCTCCCCCAGTGAAGGAAGGATGTGAAACTTTCAGGAAGGCTTTTCATATGGTGTCCTTCACAGTCCTTACTAAAATAATTTGTGTGGCCCACTTTGTCAACCTCAAAGGAACTCTAGAAGATTTTCCTCAAGGGGGCAGTAGAAAATATATTGCCCTTTTCCCTGTCTGAATAAGAAATACTGGTCAAACCCCACCGCTGCTAAAGCTCCCTTCACCTCATAAGTACCTGAGGAGGAGCTAACATAGATGGCCGCAGCAGGGCAGGCCCAAGCCTTAAAATTTTCAACCTGGGCTATAGCTTCTTGTCAAACATAACCTGTATCTGTGAACCACTGGCATGTTGACAATACATACAAAGATAATTTGGCAGCTGTGCTCTTTCAGGGTGGTAGTTGTGAATTCCTTTAAGAAAATGCTTGCCAAAACAAAAGGCAAAGAGAAAGCCTTGCCTTTGGTTCCAAAAAGGATGTGTTCAACTGGTACCCAGGAACTTCAGGACCCTGTTTCTGCTGTTTTATTTTGAATGGCTGTATTTTCTGATGTTGCTTTTCACTCTACATCAACCTCAGAAGGCAAAAGCACAAAACTGCACAACAAAGGCCACACTATATGATACTTTAAGGAGTTGCATTTGGGTTCCTTCAGCCCAAGTGGCTTTCACCTCACACTGCAGCTACAGGGAAAATTACTTGTAAGACCTGCTGGAAACAATTTGACTCAGCACCCTACTCCTTTAAAAAATATAATAGAGTTCCTCCCAAGTCCACCAGTAGTCAAGGAGGCAAATATTCTTTTGTTCATTCCTTGAGGCAAAGAAAATTAAATCCTTGACCCCAAGGCTTCCCATTCACAGAAAACTTTGTCCATGCAGGCTTTAATGGGACCTCTTTCAAGCCCCACCCAGAGTTGCGCTGCCCATGGGTATGGGGAGAGGGAGCAGAAACAGGGTACTGCCTTGTTTTGGGGTGCTGTACATTGTTCACATTACCACATATAAAGCTTGATTGGAAAGAAATTATTCCAAAAAATGAGGGAATACTCTGTATGCTGAATAATTGTTTTGTGTGTGTGTGTAATCCGTCTTGAATTTTTCTCAAATAGGGCCATTTGGAAACAATTACCTCAAGATCAGTTAGTGAGCTACCAGTTTCCTTTGTTTTCCTGTTTTCCAATGATCCTTTAGTAACTCAATAGCTTATTACAATCATTCGGAGGAAAACAAAGTGTCCCCAAGAGTCGACCTCTCTCATTCCCTTTACCATCACCTGGCTCGGGGAGCCAGCGGGCGTGGCGTTACATCAGTTCCTTCCACGGGAAAGATGTTCGAGGGCCGCTCCTTTGAACAGTGCCGCTTGCTTTGACTCCAGCTGGCCTCCAGCTCGTCTTTAGCAGAAGGTGCACAGATGGAACATGTGCAGAGCGACCGCTCAGAGGCAGCTGCCTCGCCGCGCAGAGACTTCCCAGGTCCTTCCGCCAAGCGCCCAATGTCTCCCTCGCAACTACCCCGTGAGGTAGCGGAGGCCGTGGCTATCGTCCGCGTGCGCGAGGCGGCCACAGAACTCCTCCGCCCGCGCGAGGCCCCTTGTGCTGCGCGCCCGTCGCCCTGGCAACAGGCAAGCGAGGCCTAAAGACAGCCGCGAGGCGCAGCCGCATCAGGGGGCGTCGGTAAGAAGGGCGGGATTGCGGGCCGGGGGGCGGCGCCGCTTCCGGAGGTTGCTCCGAGCCCGTCCAATAGGGGGTGGTGGCCCGTCCCGTCCAAATCACCCGTCTTAGCTTTGTTCCTTCATCCTGTAGGAGCCGCCGCGCCATGGCCGGGCCTGCCTGGAGCGGAGGGAAGCCGCTCGCTATGCTCACTGTCCGACCCGCGACCTCCGCCTGACTCGGCCTCCGGATGCAGAGCGGCGGCCTACCTGGCCTCGGGCTGCTGTCCCGCTGGGCCCGCGCCGATGCTCTGGAGCGCAGCCTCGCTTTCCTGCAGCAACAGCACGCCGAAACTCTGGCCCAGCTGCACCAGGAGGTGGAGCGGCTGAAGCGCCAGAACAAGGGTGCGGAGGGGGGATGGGAAGGAGGGAGGCGGCCCCGATCCCAAATCCGCACCACGGTCCCCGAACCGTCCGGGCACCCCAGTCACGCCGTACCTCTTCTTTTGCAGATCTTCAGTACAAGCTCATCATGCAGCCTGCCTTGCAGAAGCCTGGTACGGGTCGAACTCCCAAGGCGAAGTGGCCCCCGCGGGCTTTGCGGAATAGAAGCCAAGCTAGAGACGACTGAAACTGACCTGACGCAGAAACACCTCTCGCCCTGTCCACCCCTTGCAAAAGCTTTCCCTAACTGGCTCCATCATATTGCTGAAATAAGCTGCTCAATGCCTTGCATCCTTTGTTGCCTGCTCCTGTCCCACTCCTTTCTCAACCACTGAGAAGCCCCCCTACAACCATCACATTAGCACAGATGAACCACACAGCAAAGTATGGTAGGCTGGATGCTCCTGGGGCCGAGGGGAAGGGCTGAATCAGTCCCATTGGAGCCTAGCAGTAGGAAGAGAACAGGAGAGGAGATGGATTGGGGAAGACAGCACAAGAAGGAGGTCATAGTAAGGGGCAGAGGCACCTTGCCCAGGGTTGCAGTGCTTGGCCTGCTTCAAAACAATATGGTTTTCAGTACTTCCTAGGTCACCATTTAGCTCTACCTCTTGGCGTCATGCTAGACTTTCTCCTTTTTCAGATTCTCTTTCCACCATTCTGTCTGCCAAGCCTTGCCAAAGCAGCAGTCCCGTGGAAAAGGTAGCTCCGAGCCCAAAGGCAGCAAAAAAAGAAGGTACATGGTTTGCTTTGAAGAGTGTGTTAATTCTGCCCATCTGATGTCAAGCATGAGTTGTGTTTTAGCAACCTGGTCTTTTCCTAAACATCTTACAGGTTCTGCAAAACCAGTGGAAAAGAAACAAGTGAGTGAGGAGCTCACAGACAAAATGGAGAGTGCAGAAGAGACAGCAACCAGTGTGATGCAGAAAGATACTGAGACCCTCCATTCGGTGCTGGAGACACCAGCAGAGATGTCTCCCCCCAGGTACAAGAGCACTGCAAGCAGCAGAAACACTTTCAGAAAGCAGCAGGGTTGAAACTAAAATGTTTTATCCAGCTGATACAACAAGAGGCTAATTCATTATTTTTTGAGAATAAAGCAGGCCTGCATCACTTGCAACCCTCCCAAGCTGAAAAGAGGTCACCAGCCACGTGTTCAACAACCTTGTAGTTTTTGCAGTCTGTGGTAGACAGCTGAAACAGGTGGGATTATCGGTTTAGCGAGAGCTCGGATGTGCCTTAACTAGATGGGGTGGGAGCGGTTCAGAAGATGGTTCCCCCCATTATGCTACTTTTTCTGGATCAGTATTTGATCTACCTGAGTCCAATAATAGGAACAATCAGGCAGATGGAGGATTCAGAGAAGTTTGGTTGACGAAATCTGTTCCACAGGTCAGCGCAATGCTTCAGTAATCTTGAGGCTAGATTACTGTAACTTGCTCTACAGGCAATCCAAAAACTACAGCTGGTATAGAATTTGGCAGTCCATTTGTTATCTGGGATCTAATGGGATCATGCAGTTCCTGTGAGGAAGTCCTTTCACTGGCTGCTAATTATCAGGTCCAGTTTAATGCGTAGTCATTACCTGTAAACCCCTTCATGACCCACATACTTGGAAGACTGTATCTCCCTGCATGTTCCTGCGCAGTAGCTTCATTTTCCCAGCTAGGTCTAGTATTGGTATCCCCACCCCCTTTTCTATGGCATATTTACCAGCAGTCCAGGTTTGAGCCCTTTCACCAGCCACTCCATGCTTCTTGAACAGCCTGCCAGAAGAAGTCAGATGGATTCGTATCTTCCTGGCTTTTAACTGGAGTTTTCAAAGTGATTACAGAGAGGTTTTGGGGTAGTCTGAACCTGGGCACGGGGAAAACCATACTGGTGTAGATTTCAAAACCAATGGTTTTATCAGATTATTTTTGTATTGTTAGCTACCTTGACTCCTGAGATCCTCAGGAGAAAATCCAACATAGATTTTAAATAAATAAAATTAAATGAGGGAGAGCTAGCCTGTGGATGCTAGTGCACAACTGTAAAGCAGTGGTCCCCAGCAGTGTTCCTTCTAAACTGAGTTAGCGTGAGCTAGCTCAGTTTTTTAGCCTCTGGCGCACAGATTTCTGTCTCAGCTCAGAAAGGATGGCTCCAGAGCAAACTATTTTATGCAGTAGCCAATTACTCGTTCACAGCTTTGATGCCAGTAGTTCACGAAGTAGGATTTTTACTCACAAGACTCCACAGTTTAGAGGGAACATTGGTCCCCAGCCTTTTTGATGTGATCCACTTAAACAGAGCATGCACAAATGAATATAACTGCAAAAGCTTGGGTCTGACTTTCAGGTTGGGACTCACTGCTGTATAGTATTACCAGAAAATCATCTAGTGATAATTGCCAGGTGATGTGTATTTCTTTGCTAGAATTTATTCTGCTTTCAAAATTAAGGTTTACAAAGAGATTGGCATTTTTGGGCAAACGAAGGTTCTGATGGTGGTTATGGTGTAGGTATATTTCAGTATTACACTAAAAAGGTTCTGAAACCTTACTTAACTAGGCCTTAACCAACATTCACTGCAATGAGTATTTCCTGGTTGTGCTCCATCCTTGTTACAGAGAGACAGAAGTCTGTGACAGAATGACATCTCCAATACCTATTCCATTCCCAAGGCAAACAAAAACTGGGGAAGTGAAAATCCCTGCAGCTTCTTCCAACCCATTCTTGGTGAATGTGCTTCCGTCCTACATGCGGAAGCCGCCAACGTTGGAGGATTGTGAGGTGGTGATTCGCCAGCTGTGGAACGTCAACCACATGCAGATGCAAGAGGTGAGGTCCCCTCTTCTGAACTTAATGGGGGTGAATCAGAGGTTGAAGGCAAGCAGAAAAGTCACTTTTCCTCTCTTATGCTTGACAGCTGTTGTATTTGAGATCATGTTTGGAAAACATCCACAAGACCAAAAAAGTTCCTGAAGACTGTGTACTAACCGGGCAGCTAGGGTAAGCTGGTTTCTGAGTTGAAGGTATAACAGAAGAGTAAATGTCATAGCCTAGAAAGGTTGAGTCTTGGAAGTACCATATTTAATCATAAACACTGATTAGATGGTATGCTTCTGTGATACTTAACAGCAGTTTTTCATATATGCTTCTGTAATACTTAACTGCAGTTTTTCATATCAGTGACTCAAACATAAGAGATATATTTATGAATGAAGTAATTAAAAGTAACCAACTTAAGTTTTTATCCTACCCTTCCTTCAAGTAACAAAGGGTAGCATACATGATCCCCTCCTGTTTTATCCTCACAACAACCCTGTGAGGCTGTTTATACATAACTGGCCTAATGTCATCCAGCTTTATGAAAGCACGGATTCTAAGCCAGGTCTCCAGTACTCTTACCCATTACATCACAGAGCCTCAACTAGTAAATGTTCTTGAATTTTCAATATTCTCTTTGGTTGCTACCAGTGTTCCCTCTAAGCTGAGTTAGTGTGAGCTAGCTCACAGTTGTTTAGCCTCCAGCTCACACATTTTTGCCTTTGCTCAGGGAGGATGGCTCCAGAGCAAACTAATTTATACAGTAGCCAAATCGCTCACTCACAACTTAAATGCCAGTAGCTCATAAAGTAGAATTTTTGTTCACAAGACTCAACAGTTTAAGAGGGAATATTGGGTGCTACAACTAAGATTGGTGAGATTACTTGTTACATTGCTCATGAGTAAGCAGATAGCAGCTCTTCAGTTGTGACTGTCTGAACTAATCCTCCACTGTCAACACTTAACTACTCATTAAGCTGTAATTTGTTCTCAACTGGTTTCTCAACAGTTGTAGTATATGATCTTTCTTGTCTCTCTTAACTCTTTCAAGGGCTGATAAGTTTAGCTTCCAGTAGCATCAACTTCCTTTTCACAATTCAATGAGCCACATTTGTTCTCAGCAGTTCAGTGGAGACAGGAAATATAAGTGGCTGATGCTAGGAGCAGCCTACATAGACGCTATATTCTTTCAAAACCTTCAGAATATCTGACAAGCTACCCTCTCCATGCTATGCAAGTACATCTGATTAGCAATTTTTACTTCAGGTATATTGAATAATTTCCCCCATTAGCCCGAAAGCATGTCATGGCTGCATTTTTTTCTGACACTTTCCTACAATTTTCTTTAGCACTTTATCAAGAATTAAGTGAGTGCATAGTGAAAGGGCACAGGAAGATTAGAATTATGCCCACAAATTCCAGCTCTAACGGAATAATCCTGATTTACATTACTTGTGCACATGTGACATGTCATACTTCAACAGTATTCTAAGATGAGCACTAAAACAGTTGATATACTGCATCAAGGGCTGTGAGCTGTCAGCCTGTCTTCTCTCTAGCTTCAGAGCCTGTCATGGACATTGTTTTTTAAAAAACGTTCACACTTGTTCAGTTTTGTGTTTTTCATTTACACTGGAAGACACTGGAAGAAACTATTACGGTTACAGATTTCTTACATATTTACTGGCCGCTATGCTTTCCATTTAAAAATGGTGCTGTAGTTAACCAAATTGTCAAAGGGAAGCACACCTAGAAGTTTTCTGAAAGATTCCCTGTGGCTTTACTGTTGCAGCTATGAAAAACTGCTGCTGGAATTTCTAAAGAGCAATCCAAAGTTGTTCTAGCTCAAATATACAAAATATGCAAAAGTGGACACTTATGTCTTCATTAGTAATTTTTCTCTTTAGGAACCAGGACACCACACGTTTGCCTAGAGTGAAGAATGCGCCTAAGAAACGGTAAGCGGTTTTGTGCTGGTACATAGTAGTTCTAAGCTAAAAGAAAGTATTTGAGCCAGTATCGTATCTAAGCTTTTTTAAAATTGGCACTCCCTTAGTACGATGAAGACTTAATGGTGAACAAGCCATAGTCGCTGCTTCCAGTTTTATCCCACTGTCACTCAGTCAGTGTTTATGGTGACCGATAAGAATCAAGACTCAAATGCTGCCAGGTCTTGGCACCACAACACATTTTCCTACGGGGTGTGTGTGTGTGTGCGTGTGCACTGTGCTGTCTGGTCCATCAGCGTGACACTTTTTTTCGTCCAGTTCCTCTTTTTCAAGGGGGTGTAGAGAATGGGAATGATCTCATGACTTTATAGAGAAACTGGAAGATATGCAGAATGGCTGCTGCTGGAAGTGGGTGGCTTTTGTGCCCTTACTGGCTATATGATTTTACCCTATTTTTCATGTGAAATCAAAACATTTGGAAAAATTGCCATCATGTAGCCTAAGGGAAGAATAAATGAGTCAGGGCCCCAAACTTATGCATCAGAGAATTTTTAATTCGTATTTATACTACTCTAACACCCCCCCGTCTCATTTCTTTTCAGAGTTCTTTGCTTGATAATTTTAATGCTGCCAGCCTTGCTCTAGAAATTGCATTATTTGGGGAGGCTGCAATGCAGACTCTGCAATTGCCTGTAAGATTCTAGTACATACTGCTGAGAAAGAAGCATAAAACAAACATGCTTTAGCTTCTCAGTCTGACATGCCTACTTTGTTCTCCAGTAGGATTCTAACACCACTGCCTGCTGCTGAAAGAGCCGTGCTACCAGCACTGAAGCAAACATTAGGAAATGCTTTTGCTGAGAGACAGAAGAGAGCACAAGCTGCTCAGAGGAACAGGCTTCATCGGACTGTTCTTTAGCAAGTAGAGTTCAATCAATCCCCTTGTATAAATGGTTCAGAAGCCACCCCCAGCCACGTTTGTTTCCCACGTTGTATACCGGATGAGTTTGCACTATTCTTCCAGCAGGGTCTTGGCCTGATGTTCTCTCTCATTTAACTTTCTGTTAAGTACATAAATAACTGCCTGTTTTTGTGCACTCAGCTGTAAGACCTGATATTTTAAGCTACAGAAAACTGTAATGCCCCTTACCTCTCTTAACAGCAGCTCTTTCTACACTAGTGAAAGTCACTTCTCTCTGGTACAGAATTTGGGGGCTTTACATGCAAAATACATACAAACAACTCAGATTAACCTGCATCAGACCACTAGGCTGGGAACTGGTTTTGATAAAGGCAATGATGAGCAGCTCAGGCTGCTGTAAAACTAGCAGTGGTGGGTTAGCAAGAGAAAATGACTGGCTGTTCAACATGGGAATAATACATTTATTACAGTAAAACAAAAGCTGTTGTTCAAGGTATGCAATATTGACATTTGTATTATAATCAGTGCCTACTAAGTACAATTTATAAAATGTCCTCAAATTGACACAGCAAGCCGTTCCTGTTTTGAAGAGAATCAGTCAGTTTGCAGAGACTTCTGCAATGGTAATGGCAGAAGCACATGGAAACAGGAATACTTCTAAGAATGCAATTCCACAAAGACTAGCAACAGGCAGGAGAATGCAAACCCAGTGCTCAGTGAAGCTGCTTCTGTCTCACCCTAAGCACCCACAGGCAAGTCAGTTACTGCCATGCTGAATCCCAAGGTGACTAGTAACACTTTCAGCCACAACCTAAACCGTGTGGGAGAATAGGGAAAGCTTACCTGCTTCCTCAATCACCTGTCTGATCAGCAACAGCTCAATGGTCTTGCCCCTTGTAGGCAACCTCAGGTGAGGATGGCATCCAAATACACGTAACATAACATCTGGCACTGGACAAAGGCGGAAGGACACTGTCCCTTTTCCTATAGCAGTAAGACTCCGTGACAGAAGTCTACAGATATTCTTCTCTTAAGAAGATGTTTTTTTAAAAAAATCTGCTGACACGTCCATCTTGAGACCCTTGACAAATCCATCATATGCATCCAGCCACTGGCAAGGAGCGCAAGAGCTAAACCTAATGCCAGACCCTCTTTATGAAGCCTGGCTCCTAGCAAACAAACATGAGTTAAGGCTTCAGCTTCTGTGGTTCTTCCAGCTGTGACCCATCAAGGGGACATGATTTTAGGCAGCGGACAGGCAGGCCTGGCGGATACTCTGTGCCCAGGTGTTGAGGAGCGCTGTGACCGAGTGCTTGTCAGGAAGCTGCAGCAATTTGGACATCATGTAGCGATACACTGACTGCAAGAAGGGGTTTGCTTCTGGGGAAAAAAAGCGAGATGGGCCCAAGCTTGAAAAAGAATACAGTAACATGACTTAACAGCATGCACATCTGTTATCAAGACTCTGGATACCAGGGGTTGTGTGGGGAGAAAGGTCATGAAACTAGAAGATGTGGAGGCAGCCAATCTCTGCTGCAACTCCTAGTTCAAAAGGCAGTGCCTTGTCCAAAGCATGGGTGAGGTAGGATTTCAGCTCTTGGCCAGTCTTTCTCCACAGATTTATTGCCAGAGTCTGGGACTCTGCATGGCCACTGCCATCTTAGAAAACCAATGGAAAGTACTGGAATGCACAGCCTGCAATTCAGGAACAAGCAGTCACAGCTTTGAAGGCCTAAGCATATATTGCCAGTTTCTTTTTTTACAGCTTTGAAAACTAGAAGAGAGAATATCCTAAGCACTCTACTCACTTCATTTTTCCACGGTTCCAGGAGGCTCAAATTGCCCTCCTTATTTCTTAATTTTGTGCTCAGAAAACAGTGGGCCAGCCCCCAACCTATTCCACCAAGAGAACTAAGAAGTTAAGCTGATTAATATAGATGCCATAACCACCCACCCAACATGCCATCTCTCCCCTCTTCCTCTTTTCATACCATATTGTTGACGGTTATCAATCCAAAGGGGGCTCTGATCTGGATAATCAGCTGGGACACTGAGCTGCAGTGGTGGAACATTTGGAAGGTTCTTATCATCTGAAATCAAAAACACTTGGTATTACCTAGAAAAATCTTTTCAAACACCATCTGAAAGCTGCTTGTCAAGCAATGTAATTTAACCTCTGGAATGTGGGGCACAAAGACTGCAGCCAACAGCAGACTGAACTATTATACAGCCAGTTATAATCTCTCAGGTTTAACTAAGGACAAACTTCTAGTCTGTACCAAACAATCTACTGCAGCTGCAGGTGGCGTGGGATTTCTGACAGTGCAGATGATGCTCCTCCTATGAACCCGTAACCGCTCTTCCTTGTTGCTTACCTAGCTTGCATATGAGGTGGACTGTGCCATTATTGCTGCAGTGGGAGGGATCCAGGTTTACCAAGAACTTGGGGTTCAGTCTAGCAACCTCTCCTTGTAATACATTCGGTATGGTTTGTCTTTCATCCTCTTCATACTTTCGCTTCCGAGGGGAAGATATTGGAGCCCTGTGAAGCACAAACACACACCAGAGAGAAATATGAGAGGAAATTGAGGTTAATTAGTTTATTTGCAAAAAAGATACAAGACATCTATTGACAAAGGTCTAACAAGAACAGCAAAACAAATGCTATATAACATTTGGGAACAGCAAAACAAAATAGAGGATGGCTAAGTTGGTCTGGTGCAATAAAGAGTGTCTTGTGGCACTTTAGACACTAGCAGATGTATGATTACATCTCCTTTTGTAGACTACATCAGATGCCCACATCTAATGAAGTCCAGGAAGCTTGTGCCACGACACAAACACCTGTATTTCCCAATCCGAAAGATCCATCTTCAGACTGAACATCTCAACAGCTATGGTGGCTGCTGGGACCCACTTGTGAGGGGGCATTACTTTAGATAGCCACATGGAGATTAAAAACCTCTGACTGAATTAAAGCAATGCATTAACCACTAAATCACAATACTGCTTGATAACTGAATGTTCCTTTATAATGTTCAATCTTTGCAAGGCACAGCCCTTTGTTTCTAAGGACGATACTGAGGTGTTTGTGTTTCCCAATAAACAGCTAATGTATTAATTAAACTTTTACTTAAAAGTAATCTGATCCCTCAAGATCTGATTAAACACATTAAATTGATACACAGAACACTGGTATACTCCACAGAAATCAATCCTATATAAGCACACATATCATTCTATTCTACCTAAGTTAACTTTTAGAAAAAAAGATTGTTTCAGAAGCTTCTTACCCAGAGCTTTGCAAAAAAAAAATCCTGCCAGATTTCACTGAATTCCAGATCTGAGAGTTTCAGAGGTTGCAGGCTGTGGCCAGCTCATACAGAAACTATTATATAGACCAACATATGAACATTTTGATTCATGGTCTCTAAGGGCACAATGGAAAACACCTCTGATCATCCCAAAGAACAACTGTTGCATCGATTCCATTTGTTCTTGGATTTATTCTGGGCATAAAGCCATTTATTTGTAAGTTATCATTTAAGACTGAAAACTAAGTTAACTGGAACAGTGAAAAAAATGCAGGTCTGCAGAGTTACACAAGAACATAAAAGCAAACTTTTACTGTGTCATCCTAAACAGTGATATACAGGTCATCCCCCCAAAAAAAAACAGGACAGAAAGAGCAATCATGATACATACGTGATAGGTGGGCCATGGATAGCTGTCATAGCTGGCATGAAGGTCCGGTAGAGGGAATGATTGAATACAGGGGAACGGATATTTGCCAGCACTGCATCGAGCAGGGGTTGGCACAGATACTGCTGTTTGGTGGGAGGCACTGCAGGGGGTGGGGGGTGGGCTGAGAGGGAGATGTTGAATACATTACTTAGGAGGATGCAACCCTATAAATACCACTGGACGTTACTGCATTTTATAATATATATTTCCAATCATCCATTGAAAAGCACTGGCTCACAGAATACACCCATTTTGGTTGACTAAGCTCAGGCAACTTCCTGCAGAGACCCACAGCACCACTATGCACCCTCTAACTACACACACCCTTCGCCCACGTCAAATTTGGTTGATAGAGGCTGAATCAGACAGTAGAAACTGCATTACTGTAGATGGACTGGCTTCCTGCCCTGTAATCCCTCTGTTCCCTAGCTGCCCCAGTTCACCTATTCTGCTTGGCCTTGTGGCTTGATAACTGTAAACCAGCTTCCACTTTCTAGGGTCTTTAGGTTTTGTTGATGGACAATTCCTGCTCGCCCAGCTATGGGCTCCCAAACACATCCACATAACCATGGGCTCAGATAAAACCCACAGAAAAGGAATTCCCCCGGACATATGCCAAAGCCTCTGACCCTGATGTCAAAGGGAAAGGCCAGTGCTATTCTTGGTTTCTGTAATATAACAGGAAATAAACTGTATGGCAGAGGAGAGAAACAACAGCATCGATCTGTCTCTTTATCTCTGTCTCCCACCCACAGCCACAGTGCTTACCACAGCCATGTCATTCTTGAGCTTCTCCAGAGCAATTTCACATTTTTGCAAAGTCTTCAGAGGACAGCTATGGAGAAGGGGATGACATTCTTAGAGCTTGGGAATGTTAGTGCCATGGTTAAGTGTGCTCATTGAGAAGGGAAAGCAAACATCCCTCCCACCCCAATTCACAGGAATGTGACTAAAACAAATACGCAGTCTAGTAACACATGGATCAATTGGCTGCCCAAGGACTGGTACAGCAGCCACTGGCAGTTCTTGGGAGTTCTTGCCCAGCACACTCCCTCTCATCCCCTTGGAGCTGGCTCATGGAGGGCAGACGAGGACAGGAAGAAGTTTAACTCTGGGCACCACAGATCCTGCTAACTTGCTCAGTTCTTACTTGTGGCACACTTAAATAAGAAAAAAACAGAACCCAGAGAAACAGCACAGCTACTCAGATAAATGCCAGAAACTCATCTAGGGAGCCAATTATGCTCACTTTTGTCACACAACAAGTGAAAATGGAACCCCAGAACAGCAAGCACAAGGTATGCTCAATTCAGGAGCATTTCACTCTATCCCATTACTGGGATGGATGGATGGATGGATAAATAAATAAATGATACTGCCAAGCAAGAAACTGATTCTGCTTATGGGAACTCCAGTAGATGAATGGGGCTACCTCAGGACTCTTCACACTTTTCGTATTATAATTTTTGAAGACAATGAGTTTGGAAGGAAGGAATCCAACTTTTGGGCAGGGTGGAATGGAAGTAAAGCTTACCGTTTGGAAGGATCAGTCAGAATATCCAGAAGGCTTTTCATCTTACTCAGGTCCTTCTTCCTGTCTAACTTAAAGCAAGAGACACCTCAGAAATGCAGCTATGCTAAACTGTCCTGCGAGTAAGAGTGATGTACAGCTCAACAGGGGCAGCCATGTTAGCATTTCAAGTTCCTTTTTATTTTGAGTTTGTTCTCCACAGGCCAGGTGCTAAAATTTCACATATTTTGAGATGTGCATGTTCCCTTTTCCTCCTGCTGAGCTGCAGACTTGGGTATTGTTTTGCATTACCGCATATGCACCAATAAATATAGGGTGCATTTAGGAATGGAGAAAAAAGATAACTGAGATGAAACTGCAAGCTAGCCAGGTTTAGCCTCTACTTAAGGAAGTAAGCTAGAAGGATGGATGGATTCACCCCAGACAGCAGAGCTGCAAATTCAGGCTGTGATGGACAATGGAGAAGGTCAATAGTTTAGAAGAGGAACTGCCATAGATATTTGCCCTGCCCAACCAGAATGTCTGAACCTCTTCACTCAAGCTCAAGTTTCCATGTCAAAAAAGCAGACTTGCACCTTCCTGACAAGATTAGCAACAGACGGCACAAGAATACTGCTAGTCTGCACCCACTGTAAGGCACCACTTGTCACCACCATCGTCCTTTTGGAAAGCAAGATGATGGAGAAGTAGGCCTTAGGCCTCCTTGTGTGCACAGGATCCAGCCTGGCCCAACAAATTGCAGTTTAGCCACAGAATAACCCTAAGTCATTCTACATATTAAAGGGGCACTGTTTCTAAGGATGCTGGCAACTGATAGAAATGAGCGTGCTTGACTTGGCAGTTCAAAGCCCAGATCAGTTGACTTGGCACTTCCTTGTCCCGTACCCACCATGGTAGAGTTTCAAGGCAGGCTACTAACAATTCCATGTGTAGCTGAACATGTTAGCAGCCCCAGACAATGCAATTCCCATACACATCCCAGGAACTTTAGCTAGCCCACCATAAACTGCATGCTCTTGCTGAAGAGTCTCGGTGTTCAAAGGATCCAACTTGGTGTGTGTTTACCAGACAGTAAAGTGGTCTCCTATTGATTCCCGTCTCATTCCCCATCCCAGATTCAGAAAGGACAGAGAAGTGGAAGGGCCACGCATACCTTCGTTCTTATCTATTTTGTTGATCATCCTTCGGAGAGGCTCAATATATTTGGACAGCTGCTTGAGTTTCTCTAGATACTGCTGCTCCTCAGACTGGCTGGAACTGGCTGGGCTCATGACTGAGTTGGGGTTCCCTTCAAAGCAGAAAGAGATCACAGGTTGAGTCCAAGGCTGCCAGAAGGTAAAAAGGCCTGCCCTGAGCTTCCCCGATCCTTCATACATGGTCTGGCCCAATCTAATCTCCAGCACTCACATCACCTCCCCCATCTTTCCTGCTGCCACCCCTGAACCTTCAATCTTGCAAATGTGACTGGCCAGGCTGGGGCAGGGAAAGGTGCTGGAAGAGTCTAGGGCAGATTTTTTTCTATTCCTAGTTGTTTCAGTATCAGAGAAAAGGAATTTTCCTGCCTGGTAGGCCTATCCTGGAATATCTGTTTGCACATGACAGAAGAGATCAGAGAAAGAAAGCATCACCATCTGCCTATCAGGTACGAAGTATAATGTTCACCTGTTCCATCAACCCTGGCTTTAAAAAGGCTCCTTTCATTCAACCGTGTTCATGAAAAAAGTTCACTAGGGGCAAAAGAAGAAGAGAACCCACTCTAGGACTGCTAATTGCAATTCCATACAAATCACCTGGTGTATTGAGTGGAGAAGGGACGCTGAAGTTTTGCGGTGTTCGTGCAGCTGCTGGACTCTGGGAAGGCTGTGGAGATGGACTGGGGAGGAAACTGCTGGGAGATGGGGCTGGACCAGAGCTGAAAGAAGAGGAAGACATTTTGTACTGAAGTGAGCAGAGGCAGCCGTTTACCCTTGAAGATAAAACCTGATCACCTAGAGCCAGCATGCTCTCGCTCCCCCTAACAAAGCTCACCTGACATTGGAGTTGGGCTGAGAAGTCGGCTGCCCTGGCTGGGGAGAGGGCTGTGGCTGAGGTGGTGGAAGCATTGGCTGGGATGTCTGGGCTTGCTGGACTGGTGAAGGAGAGGACATCATGGTGATGCTACTTTGGCTGACCTGGAACAAAAGGACTCATAACTGTTGGCAAGAGAGCCTTTCCCAAGCAGGTTACAGTTAGGGTAACAACAACAGGCCTCCAGCCAATTGCCTGGTGTTTGCCACAGAGACTGCCTCATGAACAGTGGATATACCAGCAGATCCTTTAAGTTTACCAGTGTGTGCTAGTGCAAACATCTGTAAGACAACTATACAGTCAGAATGTCAAAGCAAGGATAATGTTCATTTTGGGCCTCCAAATCTCTTTTTCTGATGCAACAAAACCATATTCCTCAACAGGGCATGCTCACAGAACATGCTAAACCAAATGGCCAAGATGGTCTTCTGTCAGGTAGAGCATATCCTTTGCATGTTTAAAGATCTCAGGCTTGATCCCCAGCACCTCCAGTTATGCTCAGCACCCAGTACACAGAAATAGCTGATTGTAGTAGGCAATAATGAGTATTGCCGGTGTTTAGAACTTTGCCCTCAATGTTTGTAAAGTCTAACAAAATTAGCATTAAAAGACCAGACCAGGCAAAGTCTCCAGTTCCTCAGTGGGAGACCTTTCCCAGACCCAGACTCTAAAACCCAGATGAAGAAGCCCAATGAATCATGATCTTCCCACCCTCAAACCAGGACATCTGTGTGTCTCATTAGGGGGCTATGACATCATACTGTCACAAGCCCTGAACTAAAATAGAAGACACTCACTCTGAGAAACAACTACCTTTAAGTTGCTGCCGCCTTGGATTTACAAAACACACAAATTCAGAGTTGTATGCTATGTTTGGTAGTTGGCTGATTTAAATTTGGTATTATGATCCACTTCTCTAATGCAACACAGTAGAGAAATATTTTTGTCTGATATTCTATGCATCTTATACGTTCAATATCTTACTTATCACAAGGTTGTACGATACTGATGTGTTCTTGTTTTGTGTATATGTTGTAATAAACTCAAATAAGAAAAAGAATAATCAGGCTCTTTTTGCTGTCAAGGTAATTATCTTGGTCATATTTCAAGAGGGATAGGTGTGTTAGCCTATTTCAGGTAAAGGTAAAGGTTCCCTTGCTCGAAAGCCAGTCAAATCCGACTCTAGGGTTGCGGTGCTCATCTCCGTTTCAAAGCCGAAGAGCCAGCACTGTCTGAAGATGTTTCCGTGGTCATGTGGCCGGCATGACTAAAAACCAAGGTGCACAGAACGCTGTTACCTTCCCACCAAAGTGGTACCTATTTATCTACTTGCAATTTCTTGCTTTCGAATTGCTAGGTTGGCAGGAGCTGGAACTAGAGGCTGGAGCTCACTCTGTCATGCGGCACTCTCGGATCTCAAACTGCTGAACTACTGACCTTCCACAGCCTGCAGTTCAGCGTCTTAACCACTTGAGCCACCGCAGCTCCATACTGGAGTCTAGTGGCACTTAAACCAGTTTTTATTTTAGCATAAACTTTTTATGTCAAAGAGCCATAAAATGGTTTTAATATAGAGTGAGATGTAATTGTGTAATATTTTATAATCGGGTAAGTACAGAGACCATTCACAATAGCAGTAATTGGCAATTTCCCTGTTTTTGCTAAGTCAGTTATCATGTGTAATGGCTGAGGAATCACAAATCCTTGTAAGTGCTTCGGAAATGATATCAAACTTCTTAATATGCTCTAATTATTTAATAAATTAGCTAATAAATTTTTCAAGAAGTCTCACTTTGAAGTTCTTCTGATGAAAAATGGTGTCTCTTAGATCAGTGTCAGTTCTCCCAACTGGTTCCTGAATATTGCCATCCTTAATGTCAGTGTTAAGTCCTTTCTTTGCATAGGGACCGAGCTGTCTGTCATACGTAAAGAGCAGAAGGGCACTGCTGACACATGATGGTGTATATCACATCGGTGGGCCCCTAATGATCTAGCTACTGTAGGGCATGTAACAGCATCTCACCCTGTATTTCATGGCCCTTTAACTCTGCTGTTTAAGAAGAAATCTGTGTTTTCTGCCTAGTGACGTTCCTCTACATGTATCTAACAAAGTGGACTCTAGTAAATGAAGTTTATGCTAGAATAAAAGCTTGTCTTTAAAGTGACTCAACTATTGCAAGTTAACCACATTTTCTTTTTTTCTGTTTCACCAGATTTTGAAACACTCCTTTTAATGTAAGCTATCTTTAGCAGTAAAGGGCAAGTTTCCCAACTATGTTTATATAAAAACAGAAGCTTTAATTGGTAAAAGGAGAAAAGAAAGTACATTTACATGAAGTTCTACCCATACTGTCTATCCCCACAAATGAGAAAATCTTTTGAATGTGTTTAAGGCACTACTCTGCCCTAGTCTACAGGAACTGAGGGAAACATTCCCAATTTATAAAAAGCTCAAATGATGGCAGCCGTTTATTTAAATGCATTGCAACGGCCCACCAGCAAGTTACACAGCTACTGAGATGTTGTCACACTTCCCAAGTCAAACTGTCATATGGGAAGGAAGGCCAGATGTCCAACCAGGTTGGACCCTGACTGCCTAGAGTTCCCTTTTGCAGAACAGAATTCTGCTCATTCAAGGGTGCCAGGACTGGGCTTTGCTGCTGTAGTACAATTCTCACAAACAAGTAGTTATTCTTTTAGGTCCATTTGATGGAGTGCAGTGCAACCTAGGGCCACAAGTGTTCATGAATGACCTGGTTGTGTGCATGCATCCTCTCATGCATCCAGAACTGGCAACATCAGCAATTGCACTGAGAAAATTAGACTGTTCTTAGATGATGCCCATCGACTTCCAATGTTTTTAAGTATGATCAGGTAGATGCAATGGTGGGCAAACTGTACTTGGGGAACAGTCTCAGCTTGGCAGTGCCCTGAGAGCTGCTTCTAACATTTATAGCCATCTTTCTCTGGTAATATAAAGAGACTCTGCTTAAATCTGTTTGCTGAAGCATTTTCTTTACAGATCCATTTTACCAAACTGATCTAATGTGATGGTTTTGCACCTCCTTCTTTAGAACTAACGGTTGCAGTTGTAACTGTATTCATTAGCAAAGGAGACCTGGTTCCCCAATTGTCAGTTGAACCACACATTCACTGACTGACCTTCATGAAATTACTAACTTCAGCCTCAATTCTTCCACTGTAAAAACTGAAACAGCTACCTACCTTATATGTGCAGTGCAAGGTCAAAGCAGTAAGACTAAAAAGCTCACACTTGAAGGGAGAGAAACAATTGTACGATATCGGTTAAGCTTGCAAGCCCCTTATGATGCAGCCTGGTTCACTGTAAGGCATGTAACCAGTACAGGGCTCGTCCTGGCTTTTCTCAGGCTGATACTGTCCAAGTCCCCTAATGTACCCCCGCCAATTCCTAACAGTGTGTAACTAGACTGTGAAAAGTGTTGGAAAGAAAATACCAAAACAGGCTTAAGGAAGCTCCATCTGCAGAACAAAGGTAGGAACCACTGGAGGAATGCTTTTGCAAACAGTGAGAATGTTAGAGCATTCTAAACAGATATTGCTCCTCCCAAGATTTCTTACAGTGAAGATACGATGTAGTTGATGTTAATTGTGGGTGCTGGAGATGTGGGGTAAAATCCATGAACCCTTTGGGTATTGATCTTGGACCATCAGTCCTCTCACAATCTAACTCTCGATATTCAAATCCATGACATCTCTGTTATGCCAGAATGACTGGTTCTGATTATACAGTAGAAGAACAAAAATGAACAAAAGTCAGTTCCAACTGTCTTTAGAATCAGCAACTTGAAGTATGTGACTGTTCCATAAGTTTAACGATTGAGGTCCTCGTTGGACTTCCTGAGTCCACTAGAAGAATCCTAAAAGGAAACAAGGATATGCTTCTTGATCTAGACCTGGCAAGCCCTGCAATGGTTCACTTTAGGGATAAAGAAGGGTAACACAGAAGGGACTTCTCTGCGCGTTGGAGTAGATTAGACCAGAACAGACTTGGCTGCAGCTGGGCTTAGCAAGCAGGCAGATGCATCACTGAGCTTCTCAGGTGAAAGACTGGAGGTGAGGGAGGAGAAAGAGAAGCAACTATAATGCACAGCTGGGCATAGCATGTGGGACAGAGACAGTAACATGGACACCAATTTAAACATCCAGGGAGGGACAAGAATCCATCTGCTGGCACTGAATACACATCTCTGGAGTGACTTCTGTAGCCACCCCCTCCCTCAGAGCTTACTTCCATGTTAGGCACACATCAGTGGCCAAATCAGCAGCTTACATGTTGTCCATTCATGTGAGCTGTGAACGCCTTCAGTATCTCTTCTGTAAGAAAGGGGTTGTCTGAAGTTCCATGTTTCCAGAAGCTGATCTAAGGGTATTGCAAGAGTTCCCTGTCATATATTACAAAGCTGCATGACAAGCTGCTAAATTTGCACATCAGCAGTAGAACACAACCTACAAATCAGCCCTCGGACAATGCAGATGGCTGGCGCAATCTCCACTAACCCTCGCGTAATCCCCAACTGCAATGTTCATCAGCTCCAGTAAATACCTGAGGCATTTGCTGTCCACCCAAAGGAATGGTGCTTGGAGGCGTGGCAGATACTGCGGTGGTAGGCGGGAACCGTGGTCTTATTTGCATCCCACCTCGGGCCATAGTTGCGGTGATCATCTTGGGAGGACAGAGGGACAGACAAAAGTAATCGCAAAACGAGAAATGCAGCACACTGGCAGGATGAGAAGCACATGCAGCCTCCAAGGAGGTGAAAACCAGGTGAACTAGTCTCAGGACACCAACCCTGGCATAAACCTGCTCCGGAGAGACTCCTTGTTTGGCTTTGCCAAAAGGCCATCTACCTACCAAGGACACCCAGTGGACTGATAGCTAGAATCCAATGGGAAAAAAGGGACCCATTTTGAAGTGGCTGAGGGTTGCGACCACGAACTGGCTAAGCATTTGATCTGATTTGAATGTTGGCTGCCAAGGATCTATACTGGGTGCCATCATGGAATGCGTGGCTCTTACCCAGTGGGCACTGTCCCCCACCCCATCACATGGTCCCAGCCTGTATTGGGTCCTATCTAAGGCCCAGGCCGGGTCCATTTTTCTCCAAAGGCTGTGCAACACAGACAATGCCACACCCCTCACCGTGCATACAGACTCACATACACTGTGGTCTGACATAAGGTGCAGGCCCCAGTTTGGCAAATGGACACAAGAGTGGCTAGGCCACCAACTAAGTGGGCAAACATTTCTGAGAGCCACTCCCATCCTCTTGTCTCTTTCTGACCCTTAGAATCCTTAGACTAGCCCAGCCATTTGTGGGAATGATGACAGGTGCCCTTATATTTAGTGCTCCATGTCAATGGATTGAAGCAGCCATAGCGACATGTCTTGGGGAAAGAATCACAGAGCTCAAAGTTGCTAACAAAAAAAAGTTAGAACACACATCAAGACGGAGAAAAGGAAAGCCACAACTTAAAGAAACAGCATCAAAATCAGCGCAGCTGTTAGTTCATGACAGCACAATGTATCCCCTCCTGGCCTGGGGCAGGGAGGGATGGTCCAAGACAGGATTTCAAAAGGGAAATGAATGACTGGATTTCCGAAACAAACAACATGCATGTTAACACACGCACGCACTCAACATGCAAGAGCCACCACAAAATGCACAACACACACATACAGCTTTGGCTTCCAAGCAGATATGGATAATGTTACAGGTCGCAGGGACAAGAGGTGCCATCAGAAGCAAAATGTGGTGCAGCAGCAACACAGCCTTAAAGGAAAGGGGGGAGGGGGCACCACTGGCAGAACACGTGCCCTTCCAGGCAGAGCCACACAGATGCCAGCATGTGCACAGAATGCAAGCAGACCACCTTGGGCCTGTGCCTCTTGCCACACCACACCAGAGGGAAGCCAGCCTGCTGGAGCCCCTTCCTCCAACAGCAGGTGAGCCAGAAGCACGGTCAGCTCCTTACAACGGATCTTGATGGAGCAGCTGCTGCTCAGCACTTTCCTGTTTTGAAACAATGGCTCAGCAGAGGAGCAACAGGTGCTTTGAAGGCAGCAGGAAGCAGGGTTCCTTCCACCATTGGTTCAGGTCTGCCAAGAATCTCCTTTCAAGTGGAACCACCACCTGGCTCCATTACTATGGGGAGGTCTAGGGGAAAGGGGTTCAAGGGAGACTGCTTGGCAGACACTGAGAATGGAAGGCCCTGGAAACATTTATTCAAGCAGAGAGAGAAAGATATAAGGGGGATAGCCTGGATCTCCCCTGCACTACCAGGGCAGGAGCCTGAGTCACCAGCCCAGAAATTTCAAGGACAGTTTCCTTGCAAGGAAGCAATCCTTCCTCTGGACACTTCTTACAATGTAGCCAGCAAGTTGTTGAATTTGTACAGGGCAGACCTAGGTACAAATCCCTAAACTTGCTGAATGGGGGTCTATAACTCACCTTGCTCCTTTTGTCCCAAATCAGGGGGGAAATGAAAATATTAATAGCCAATTTCATGGGGGAGGGAGGATTGTGAGGATCATAAAAATAGGGACCATACAGCCCATTGCCTAGTAAAAGTACCAGAGAAGTGAGTGACGGACAACAGGATTTAGTTACAACAGCAGCTTTAATAAAGTTTGGTGGTTTGCGTCCCACCCCCATCTGCCCCAGCAGCCTCCAACTGGACAGCAGGCAGCCAAGAGTCAAAGTAGGAAATACAAGGGACAAATCCAAGTGGAAGGTCAGCCAGCCTGCATGCCAACAATGCCTTGGTTGCCTCTCAAAGGTCCACCGAAAATTGCCAGGAAGACCCCTGAATTGTTGTAAGGGTAAGGCAGGGGAAACTTTTTTGTAAAGCGAAATGTCATTCTAGTTACTCAGGAGAAAGTAGCCACCAGTGTTACAGTACAGCAGGGAGATGCATCCTGGTGTTGCAGAATGTGAATAATCAAGGTAGTTTCTGAAGAGGGAACTACTATTTGTTTAGAATAAGAGGTACAAAACACACAAAGGCTTCTTCCCCAGGTCAAAAACTTAAAATTGCAAGGTTCAAAAATGTGTTCTTCTCCCACTAAGTAGCTAAGGACTGGCCAAACTATAGAAATGTTACCACCTACATATCTTGTAAAAAGAATATGCAAGTAACCAACCCAGACTCCAGAGCTTTAGCTAGCAACTACTGATCTGTCTCTCCAGGGATTCCTGTTCTGATATGGATTGTACCTCCTCTGCTGGCTTGAAAGCCCAATTCCCTACATTATCACAACAGAACCTTCCACAAGTAGCACATCTAATTTTTTTTCTAACAAGGGCACAACTGTTCCTCTGGAGTGGCTGGAGCCCTTCTCACAACAGTTGTGACTGCCAGCCAAGGGGGTGCTCCTCTTAATCGCAAGAACTTCCCAATCTGGACCACAATTTCAATGTCTCTTGCACCATATCAGCCTCTACACTGGCTGACCGCCAAACAACAGGTTTGCCTTAGATATTTACAGAATAAAAGCTAGAACTTGAGATAAATCTACAGAAGGAGGAGGAGGAGGAGATTGGATTTATACCCTGCTCTTCACTCGGAGTCTCAGAGCAGCTTACAATCTCTTTTCCCTTCCCACAACAAACACCCTGTGAGGTAGGTAGGGCTGAGAGAGCTCTTTCAAGAGCTGCTCTTGAGAGACCCAAGGTCACACTAGCAGCTGCATGTGGAAGAGTGAGGAATCAAACTTGGTTCTCCCAAATTAGAGTCCACACTCCTAACCACTGCACCAAACTG
Source organism: Gekko gecko (assembly GCA_029375565.1). Lineage (NCBI taxonomy): Eukaryota > Metazoa > Chordata > Lepidosauria > Squamata > Gekkonidae > Gekko > Gekko gecko. Next base: position 47,864,279 of record JAPDNY010000012.1, on the reverse strand, counting down.
GTATCTGATGAAAGGAGCTTTGCCTCTTGAAAGCTCATACCACAAAAAGCTTCTTGGCCTCTAAAGTGCTACTGGACTTGAATCTACTATTCTATAGAAGCAAAAGGAGACTGTCCATGCCCCAGTGATCCTCAACAGCGGTATCTTCCATAGTACCAAATGCCATGCAAAAGCTGTACAACAGAAAATAATGAACTTCTGGCATTTGGAACAAAGCAACAGAAACCCAGAAAGCAACAGAAATGGGTCTTCTGGTCCCACCCTTAAGTCCTTGCCACCGCCACACCCACTATGCAGGGGGGTGAGAGTCTTAATTTCATCCTGCCTTATACACTTGTAGTCAAGAAACGAAAACTCCTCACCACTGTGTCATGTTCTGCCCCACTTAATTGCTGCAAGCCAGTTACTCTGTCTCTCTGGCAACTCTCTGGCAGGCAAAAGGGAGCCACCAAATCTTTTCGTAAGACTTGCTAGACTCTTCTCACCCCAGGCTTGCTCATCCCCTCCTCCAAATGGAAGATCCATAACTAGATAGCTGTTGAAGGGCAGAGCAGAGAACCAACTCTCTGAAGTTGTGGGATAGAAAAGGGAGAATTTGGGGTCTACTAAGGGGAAGTGGGCAAGAGCTGGCACATCCTGAAAAGGCCTAGAACAAAGCAAAGAGCAGAAGACACTTCAAGTGGCTTCCTGCTTCCTCCCCTTCCTGCCATCACAACCAAGAGTTCATGAGCTCTATCCCCACTGCACTCATCTTCTTCACCACTTCTCAGAGGGGTCTACTCCTCACATGACCCCACCCCACCTTACTGGCTCCCTCTTGCTGCTACCTTGACACTTGTGCTCTCTTAAACCACCATTGGCAGAAGACAAGCATCCAGAGCGCTGCCAGCAGGAAAGGGTCTGCCCAGCTGCTGGCTTTGTGGTATTTTGGAATCGAGCAGGAAGAAGCTCTCTTTAGACTGGCTTGCATTAAAGTGTGCAGGTGAGTTGAAAAATGTCTACATTGCAGGTTTATCACTCACAAGCCTTTCTAGTACAACGCTGGTTGGGAACCTTGCTTCCGTCCTGTATTCATATTAGGCCAACAGGGTGAAATCTGCCACCAGCAGTGAACTAATATGGATGACAAGGTCTTGGTTGGCTCACAGATGTGTTCAGAGACAGAAAAGAATTGCCACCTGGAGTATGGGCCACTTCAGGCTGAGCTGGGCCACGAAAATGGTTGCCATGGCTTTATACTGCTTCACAGCCATTACCAGTACTTGCCACCATTTGCAAAGTGCTTCACAATCCACGAAGGGAAAAACCACTAAGTCAACCAGGTTGTTGGGGATAGCAAAGAACAGCTGGATATCTAACTCTGAGGCCTCTGGCACTCTCTTCCAGTGTCAAATGGTGAACTTCAGGCGCTTCATCATGTGGTCCTGAAGCTGCAAACTTTTGCACAAGCAAGAATCTTCCCTTAACTACTTCTCATCCAAATAAGGCAGCTTCTTAGAGCTCATATTACTCAGAACAGACAGCCCATAAAGGGACACCTAGCCCAGAGCTCCTGTAGGGGAAATGCACTGTGTTTGCATTACAGGAAAAGGAAGTAAAACAATTGGGAGTTTTCAAATGCTCCAGAAGCAACCAGAAATCCCCAAGGAGTTCCATCAACAGCCTGAATCCAGCAGGCAGCCACTAACAGGTGCATGGCCACATCACTTTGGTCGACCTCATCACCCCAGACATGCACAGAAGGCCCCAAAATCTTGCCTCCATCACAAGGCAAAGGGGACTGCAGGGGAAAATAGGCTCAGAGCCTTCATCTGAAAGCTACCAGGAACCTCCTTCATGCTACCTTGGCATGCAATTTGCCACCGGCATGGGCCCGTGCGCTCAGGGGTGTGTGACTTACCGGTCCTGATGCTCCCATCTGAGCAGCCTGGGCCTGAGCAGCTGCCTGTTGTTGCTGTTGCTGCTGCTGTTGGTGCTGCTGCTGCAGAGTTCTTACCTTGAGTAACAAAACAAAGCACCAAGGTCTGCAGAAATCATGTCACCTGAGGCTTCCAAGCATCCACCTGGCTTCCTGGAAATCCCACTGGCCCTAGGCACCTGTGACTGTTAAACCTGTGAAGTGCCTCATATGATGGACTGGTCCAGCTAGCACTGCACTGTTTGCTCCAACAGGAAGTGGCCCTTGAGGGTCTGGGGTAAAGAAGAGATAGTCCAGCCTTGCTAGCCAAGATCCTTTGCACTGAAGATGCTTATCAACAGCATGCAGTTTAATGTGCAATTGTTTTAAGTCTAGACTATAATAAACTTTCATGTGTACAATTAGGATTTGGATCAGTGGACTAAGGAATGGCAAATATTCAAACTGCTTGGAAGTTTGGTTTTTGAGAAGAGAAGATGTTCAGGAATTAATTTAATCAAGTTTAGATGAATTTTTTCCTATTCAATATCACCACAGAAGTAACTCGGCCAGTGATATGGGACATGTTCAAAGCCTGTAAAAGTAGCATATTTATAATTAAAACTGGAGATTTACATAGGAAAGCAAAAAGTCAAGAACTAAGATTAATAAGGGAGATTCACTCTCAAGACAGGGGATCTTCAGGCTCTGAGTAATATTGAACTTTTGAAAGCTCAGTTAGAATTAAAAAGAGCCTATATACTCCAGAGTATGATAAATTCAATTAAATAGAAACATCCTGAATTTGGGAATAAGTCATCTAAACAAGTAGCACAGGTTTCACAGAAAGAAATCAAAAGAATCTAATAAATGACGGAAGATTTATAAAATCTAGAGATATAACGCAGCAGTTTAAAATCCTCTATGAAAAACTCTTCACCTCTGGTCAACCTAGTATAAAGCTTATTAAGGATTTTCTCACGAAGATTCAGATTCCTAAGGTAATGCAGCAGGATGTAGAGATTTTGGAAGCAACATTTACTATGGAGCAGACAACAGCTGTTATAGAGGACTTAAAAACCAATAAGGCACCAGGCCTAGATAGCCTTACTCCTGAATTTTATAAAGCATTTCTGCAAAAAATTGGAAGGTCATTATTGACAATGATTAATCAGATAACACTCAGACACGAAATCCCCACTTCATGGGACAGAAGCCAAAATTATAGTCATTCCTAAGCCAGGGAAAGATCTGTCCATGCTCATATTGACCCATTTCCCTGCTTAATCAGATTTTAAAATATGGTCATCTATGTTAGCTAAGAGATTGGATAAAGTTATTATTAAATATACTGATCAAGACCAAAAGGGATTCTTGGGGAACAGATGGCTGGCTGGAAATATCAGGAGGATTACAAATGTAATATATAAAGGGCAAATAACTCAGGACGAAATCATGCTTCTCCTTCTCAATGCAGAAAAGGTATTTGATAGGTTAGAGCATGACTATCTTGTTCAAGTTACAGAAAGTTTTGGTCTAGGACAAAAATTTGGAAATTGGTTCTCACTTATACATCAATCTTCATGGGCCTCATTAATGGTAATATATCAGAGAAATTATCCCTTTCTAGAAGGACGTGTTGGGGTCCCTTTCATCCCTTTTGTTAAAACAAGATCTTGATTCTATTGTGGAATACAATCACCAAAAATTATTTGAGGAAATAAAAAAAAGGAGTTGATATTTTGGTGTACTCTATTTCTTTCACGGTTTGGTAGACTGGCAATGCTGAAAATGAATATTTTACTCAGAATGTTTTCATTTCTTAATTTAACATTACCTGTGAAAATGTATATCTTTAAAGCCTGGGAACAAATATTTAAAGAATTCATTTGTTTAGGAAAAATCCTACAGTGGCTATGAAAACTCTAATCAGGATAACTGAGGACTGGGAATACCTCATATTACTACATATTATAAGGCGGTTAGGCTAGCCGAAATGACAGAATGGTACAGATGTGATAAGAAAAGTTTCCAAATATTGATTTTCTTTAAAGATGGTTTAAAATGGAAAGATCTGATTTGGTATGATAATAGGAAACTGACTTGGGATAATTCTATTATATACACCGTATTGGCAATTCGGTATATGTTAAAGGGTAGTTTTAGTCTGGGTTTGTGATCAATGGCATCAGTATTCGTTCATGAACAGATACAAGATCTACCTAACTTAAGTAATCGCCAAACCTGGAGAAATAACAACTTGGATACTTTAGAGACATTAACTATATGTCAATATGTTATCATATGAAGAGGTGGTGATAAAGACGGGGAGAATAAAACCTATTATTTCAATTTTATCATATCAGACATTTAATACCTGCACTTTTAAGGAAATATGTAGATTTTGATCTAAAATATCCTTTGAATTATTGTTCTCCAGTTATGTCAAAGGTGCTATTGCATTGTTGCATTCTTGGCTACTTAATATGGACAGTAGGCCATTAAGCAATACTAGAAAAAAGAGAAAGGATTTGCAAATTACAAACACAGAAGAGGAATGGAGTTTGGCTTTGGGAAAGAGCTGCTCCTAGACTAGACTAGAAATCATGTATAAATTTCTTCTCCAATAACTCTTCATAAATTAGCCCTTATATACAGTACAACAGAGGATAAGTGCAGGAGATGTAATAATTCCTCTGCAGATGTGTTCCATATTTTCTGGTCTTGCCTAAGATTCAAACATTTTGGAAGACTGTGGTAAATTATATTAATGAAATGCCGGGTAGAGAAACAACTTTTGAATCAAAATTCTTCTGGGTTTTTTTGAGAGGTTATAAATACGATTCAGATTTGGAATTAAGTACTAAGTTTATTTATAGCAGCTAGGATGGTTATTGCAATAAACTAGAAAAAGCCAGAATCACCAACTATCAGTGAGTAGTTTCATAAGAACTAGCTTATTGCACTATTATCTAAATTAATAGACTATCTAAGGGCTAGTAGTAGTAACTCTATGGAACCTGATTTATTTACTAAATATTGGATATTATTCATTTCTTTTTGGAGTGAAAAAATATATAAGATATACCCATTTGCTTATTACGATTTCTTGTAAAAGTACTGTGGAATTTGGTTTGTGAATATATGTATATGTAAAAGTATATGTACTGAGTATATGTTTGCATTGAAATAATAATAATAATTTAAAAAACAACTATTTGCTTGCCTGACAGAAGCCTACCAAAGCTATTGTCTATATATGGAATGGCAGCCAGGCTTAATGGCAAAGTCCTGACATCCACAGAGAGGGGGAGTTATCAGAAGATGTGGTCAGAGGGGGCCACTTTGGAATATATGCTAAGTCACAGTTCATTGGTATATTAACACATGATTACCCTATTTAGTCTCACTTACAAATACCAAAGACAAGGCAGCTGCAGATATTCTGTAATGTGCATTTGCACTCCGAAATGGTCACTCATAAACATGGAAACCCTGATCTTAGAGCCTTGACATACAAATTTGGAGGTTAATAAGAGCTGTAAAACTCAAGGAAGGGAATCCTGTTTTATACAGGAAGTCCTACTTTCCTGTTCAGCAGGAAATCTTATGTTGCCTTATGCAGTGATATCACAAAAAAATGTGTGCGGGACTTCTTAGTCCTGCTTGGAAAACCCCCACCTTTGACCACTGTGTAAGGAGGCAGAGGGATGTCAGTGACTTGGGGAGGCTGCATCCGACATAGGAACAAAAAGTCTTCAGGTACTGTCTTCCGTTCAACAACTGTCTATTGCCTGTTCGACAAGTATTGTAAGAAGATATCTTTCAGAATTATATGAAAAGCAATTCATGCAGAAGTCAAGGATTAAAATCCCTTCTGGACTTTGACTTCTTTGCTGCGCGCCCCCCCCCTCTTAATCAGTGGGCACTTTGGATAGAACATTTTAAAGAAACTTTCCAACCATATGGACTATTGTTTTAGTAACAATAAAGCATGGCATCTTTGCAAGCTGTGCCAAGCATCTCACAAGGCCATCCGTACAGTTCTGGCCTAGGGTGCCATATGGACCTGCCACAGGCTTTGCATGGAAGAACAGAGACAGTGCCAAGCTATAAAGTGACACAGTGGCAAGCAGTAAGCAGTTCTGAAAACAAAACAACTGAACTGAAAAACTCATACAGTTAACTGACTGTAGATGAAATTGCCTAATCCCTCTGATCCATCTAGCCCAGAATGGTCGATTCTGATTGACAGCTGCTTCTCCAAAGTCTCTGGCAGAACAGGGTTTTCTGCAATCTTACTGAGGATGGAATATCGGACTTGAAAACACTATCTGCCTGCTCTCTCTACACCTGGCCCTCTGCTGGTCATGGGCTTTAGTACTTACCTGTATGACTTTTAATTGCTGTGGTGTTAATGTTAGAAGATTCTGATTAGGAATCTGACCAGGAATCTGCCCTGGGACTGTCTGTGCCTGAGACACCATTGGCTGCGGTGGAAGCTGAGACAGCTGAGCTTGTGCCACTTGCTGCTGCTGCTGCTGCTGTGGCTGCTGCTGTTGCATCTGCTGTTGCATTGCCTGCTGCTGCTGCTGCTGTTGTTGTTGTTGCTGCTGCTGTTGCTGCTGCTGCTGCTGCTGCTGTTGTTGTTGTTGCTGGGCCTGCATAGCCTGGGCTGCCTGTTGGTGTATCTGCTGCATCTGAGCAAGTCGTTGTAGTTGATGCTGCTGCTGCATCTAGAAACCGGAAATATTTCAAGGACACAAGTTTCAAGAGTCACAACCATCTCTCTAACCTGTTCAGCAGGGGTCCTAGAACAGGAAAGAGGCTCTCGTGCTGCCACAGAAATGGCACATGCCATGAAAGGATTTTAAGTCAAGTTTATTTGAACAAAGGATGCATATGCGGGGGGGGGGGGACGCCTCTTGGAGGACCTATGCAGGAGATCACTTCTTTGGCCATCTCTGTGTTGATCTATACCCACTCTTGAACTTCTACCCTCACCCCAAAAGGTCAGTTTCAAAGAACTCCAATAACCCAGCATCTCTGTCTATTCTGCCCCCTCTTCCTAAAATATCTTAGGAAGGCACAGAGAGTGTCCAACTCAAGTTGAATTCATGCAAACACACAATTCAAAGATCATACATTCTTTTTTAAAGGACAGCAAATTCCGGTGTCACATTCTTTTTATTTCATTTCTCCCCTCTCGTTCCTAAATCAGGTTTGCTAGTGCAGTGGTTAACAGCTTATGCTCCACATCATTGTCTTTCTCCCTTCCAGAGAGAAAGCTCAGGACTATGCTCACCAGGAAAGCTGGTGGTTTATTATGATTCTGCCTACAAAAGAGATTTGATTACATACACTTGAGAAAGGAGCTGGGAAGCTATAGGTCCGTTAATAGAAAACTAACAAGTAAAACAGTGGAAAGCACATTATTAAAACGCATACAGAAGAACAAGGCTTCGTGAGCAAGAATTGGCATGGCGTCAAGAAAAGGAATTCTTGACTCAACAATCTTTTGGAGTTCTTTGACGGTGTAAACATGCAGGGAAGGATGAATTTAAACTTAAGCTATAATTGAGAATTCCAAAAAGTTTGACAAAATCCCTCAGTAGAGGCTCCTTAGTAGACTTAGCAGTAATAAGGTAAGATGACAGGTCTCATAATAGATTAATAATTGGTTTAAAAAAACAAAGGATATGGTTAAATGGACAGCATTTGCTATAGAAAGAAATAAGCTGAAGACCTCAAAGCATCTTTATGGGACCAGTGCTATTTGGACAAACATTAAATTATTCAGGATGGTAAAAACACACAGAGACTGCAAAGAGTTCTAAGGGGATATTTCCAAATTGGGTCAACAGGTAACAACATGCAAATGAGGTTCAAACTGAGTGTGAAGTAACCTACATTGGAGCAAAAAATCCTTCCTTCATATATACTGTGATGGGCTCGAAAATGGCATTAACTAACCAGAAAGTGGCTCATTGAAAGTGTTATCCTAATGTCTGGCAATGGTGAAAAAGGTAAACTATGCTATGGATTACTAGAAAAGTGACTGAAAACATACCAGTCAGGATCATAATACTTTTGAACAGATCTATGGTGCAGACTCATTTCAAATACTATGCACAGTTCTGGTTGCTATGCTTCAAAAAGGAGCCCTGGAGACGGTGCAGAAAAGATGACAAGTAGGGATGTGAGATTTATAAAATTATGCATGGGGTTGAAAAGCTGGCTAGACAAATTTTTCCCACTGTCCTATAACACAGAACCAACTTGTGTGAGATACCCAGGGTTCAAATGATTTTCTATTGATTATTGCTGATTTACAAGAACCTTTGAGGGGTAATCCTTTGGGGCTCTCCTGGAGGATTAACAAACAGTTTAAATCACTAAACAGCTTCATAAAGCCAGGTGGTTTAATTCATTTTTAATTGACAAGGGAGGTTCTTTTTTCCAACTATGAGTATTTGAGTTTTAATGAGCGGGTGTTCTGATGTCACCTTTTTAATTGGACTGAGATGAGCCAGAAGCCAAGATTTATGGGAACCTCCCTACTTCAGAGAATGATTTCAGAAGTTTATTTCTGCTTCTGATTTTCAGTAATTTTAAATGAGGCTTCTCTTTCTTCCAGTTTAGAATACTCTGACGTATGAATATTGAACTATTGGAGTCTATAAGCAATATCTATATATGTTTGCCTTTTGGCTTATCATTTTAAAAACAAAAAGGATGCTTGTCTAAAGAGAAATAGACTCTGTTTGCTTGTATAGACATTTACATGAACTGAAGCACTATGCCAGTGAAAGGAGTTTTGATTGGGATAACTATTGCCAATGTTAAGATTGATGATCCATCCTTTACTTCAAAGGATCTAGTAAATAATTGGTCAACATGTTTTTAGCTGACCTGGCAAGGATTCACAAGCTAAGTTAAAGGATGTCAAAATTAATTGGGTTAAATAAAGTTCAATTGTATCTTCTATGGAAAATAAGCTTAAGTTTTAAGAGTGCTTTTGTAAGTGTTAAAAGAGTAAATATCTCTGAATATATAGCTGAGAATGAAAGCTGATGGATCTAAATGTTTAGATATTTGTAAAGACAGTAACTAGCTAAAATATTATTTACCAGGATTATAGTATAACTCTATATTTTGTGTAAAGCTGAATAATTTCTGCTGCCAAGTTTACTTTTTAAAGATAGAAAGGTGTTTGCTTCAGACACTCAGAACTAACCTGGCAAAGATCCATAACTACTAACAAGTAAAACGTTAGAAGATGATCTAGAGCTGACCAGGTGTGTGTAAACCCCAGCCAACATGGAAGACATAAATCATGGGTGGGTCAGCTAAAGAAGCTATGTTCCAAAAGTTTTAAGAAAACAAAATAATAAATCATGCACGCCTGAAACCCAATTAAAAAGGGTCAATTAGAAATGCAGAACTTGTATTGTAAAAGAGGACCCTCTGCTGGCTAAAATAAGGTGATGTACTTTACGAATTCAAAGCTTTAATTTAGACAAAAAGAAAGTTCATAATATTATTAAAAATATTTTGATGGACCAAAATAAAGACTGATAGATTGATTCAGTGCATCTATAAGAGCTTTACGCCATAGGCCGCTTTAAAACACTAAAAGACTTCATGTAAAGGTTTAATTCTTTAGAATGCCATTGTAATGATATATGCTTTTATATTATGTATACCTTTTAGTGAAAATAAGTTTATAAAATGTTTTAAGAATATTGTTATACTTTTATATGCATTAATGTAAAAGAACCAGTTTTGTAATACAGCTGATAGATTTTGTACTGAAAACGAAATTAGCCCCTTTGTGCGTATAAAGTTCATTCAAAGGTGAAGTCTGAAAAAAGAGCAAGAGGATACATAAATCATTTTTAATGAGCAGTGCACTTGCATTGTAGGAATTGAAATGCAGCCAAGTAACATCCTGTGTGTCAAATATGTGACTGATGACTGATCAGACAAAGAAAACTGAACTGAGCATGTCTAAATAATGTCAGTGATGATGTAAAGTGAGAAGGAGTAAGAGGAGCATATAAGCAAGCTCCCAGCTGTAACATATTGAACATCCACACTGAATTAAGCTGTGAGGTGTTCCTTATTAGAATAAATTCTTCTGTTACCCTTTACTGCCTGGATGATTGTTTTAGCTGTGTGGTTTATCCGCTAGCCACACAAGTCAAAGAACCTTAGCGCCCTCGGGGTGTTGGCTACAAACTGATTAAGCTGATGAGCAGCAGACTAATACCTATTCACACAATACAAAATTAGTTCACAGGCCTTATTGCCACAAGATGTAGCAACACACACTAAAGTGCATTGCTTCAATTAGGCAATTTCATGGAGGTGAAGTCTGTCAATGGCTATTAACAAGGATGATTACACAGAACCTCCAAAGTTTACAGGGAACATACCATACAATATCAGTTAGGGAAATAAAGGGGAGGGTTAACTGCCTTCTGGCTCAGTTTGTGGTCTATGTGGAAGCATCTGGCTGGCCACTATGGGAAACTGAAGGAGATGGACCATCCTGGATTGATCCAGCAGGTCTCTGATGGGGTTATTTAGCTCTGTATGTCTCACTATCCCTGGAGAACAGAAGTGGCACAAACCTGGAGGATGCCTCATGCAACTGCTCTGCAGGTTTGGAGGCTGAGTTGCAACTCACAAGCAGCTCAGATCCCTCAAAATGCCTCCCCTTGCTTACTGCTCTTCCATTACCTGCTGTTGGCTTTGCTGCTGCAACTGTATTTTCAGCAAATGCTGCTGTTGCTGCTGCTGCTGCTGGACTGCTTGCATTTGGTGCTGCTGTACCATTGCTGCAGCCTGCTGCTGCTGAGCCTGGAACTGCTGTTGCAGCGCATTCTGCTGGGCCTGGAACTGCTGCTGCTGCAAAGCTTGCTGCTGCTGCTGCTGGACTGGAAATTGCTGCTGTGCCATCTGTTGGAGCTGAAGCTGAGCTGAAGATACAAAAAGTAGGAAGACTTGAGTGGCAAGATCAAGGGACTCCACTGCAGGACAGCCAGCTTAGATGTCTTCCGCTTACATTTAAATGCCTGCACCTATCAAGCCAATCACGCATTAGCCTGCTTTGCGTTCCTACATTAGATGCAATTTTGCATTAGCAAGAATTTAAGGAGCCCAAGGTGAGAAAAGAAAAAAAGCCTTCTGGGTGAGCCATGCACAGTGGTCACACACACACCCTGCTTAATTATAGCTTAGGATACGCACACACACAGGAAAGCCATTGGCTTCACACCCTTAACTGAGGTGTTAAGTGGTAAAAGTTCTCTCAACATAGATTACATTTTCCTAGCTAACTGTAAAACTGTTCAGGTTTCATTATCATAGCTATGTAAAAACTGCGGCTTTTTAGGGGTTTTATTCTTATTTAAAGCTCTCTGCATGTGAGAAGATCTATGTAAGAAAACCTGTGTTTCTGTTCTATGATGGTGTTTCATCTCTTTGTTGAGTAACCATTTGTAAACATTAACACACATTTAATGATATTTAATTTGTATTAAGTGCCTAATTTTCATTGTGCCTTTTCTGGTCTACACAGCCCTCTAAAATTGAATGAAATAATGATGAAGACTTCCTCATGGTCCATCCCTAGAGCAGTGGAACTCAACTTATCTGTTAGTTGCCTAAATTGGATTGCGGACCCCACTGCTAGGCTGCTAATCCCTCTAGAACTGTTCAAAACCGGTTTGAAGTCTTCTATGTACATACAAGGGGAAAACATGGAGCTGTGTTACTACATGTTACGTACAAACATAAAAAATTGCATTTTAGGTGACTTTTCATGCTTCTGCTTGCAAAGGGCCCAGCATATGGCAGAACAGATTTGTCAGGGAGGGGCTGTGTCTCAATAGCAGAGCAGCTGCTTGGCACACAGAAGGTCCCAGGTTCAATCTCTGGCATCGCCAGTTGAAAGGACCAGGTGGTCGGGGATGTGGGAAACCCTAGCCCAAGATCTTGTAGAGGCACTGCCAGTCTGAATAGATGGCACAAATCTTTTTTTAAAATTTTTTTTATTTGCATCATAAATTATTATTACATTACAATACAATCCCAGTTCTCTTATGATACATTTTCCCCCTTTTTTGTCCCACCCCCCACAAGGTGACCATCATATACCTACACATTTAAATTTTTAACCATGACCACATTTTTTCCATTTTTTCGAGTATAGCGAGATTGGCTTCTCCATTATTTACCCATTGAAAGTATACCGACCATTTCTTTTTTATCTCCTTCATCTTTCCATCCCATGCCTTATCTTGTTTCATACATTCCAATATATCCGACTGAATATATTCATATAAATACTCGTTCCATCTATCTAAAGACCATTTTAAGTTCTCCTTCCAACCATATGCAATCACAGTATGCGCAGCTAATAACATTGCTTTGAAAATATCCTGATTTTGTCTCTCGATGTTATTGTTTCCCAGTATGCCCATAAATAATAAATCTCCATCTATTTTAAGATCCACCTTACATAGCCCTACTATCTTCCCCTGTACCTTTTCCCAAAAATCTATAACCTTTGGGCATTCCCACCATAGGTGAGAGTACCACCCTTCTTTCGCATTGCAGTGCCAGCAGTTAGGTTTCATACCTTTAATCATATATGCCAGTTGGGCAGGGGTTCTATACCACTTCAAAATTATCTTCTTTTCAAGCTCTCTGTACTTTTCTAATTTGATTTTCTTCAAATTCACCATTAATTTATTGACGTCATCAGAAGTTATTTGTTTTTCTTTATTCCATTTGTTTTTTAAGGTTCTTAGTATAAACTCCTTATCTTTCACCAATTCAAGGTAAATTTTTCCTGTCAATCCTTTCCTTATTTCATCCACATATAATACATTTTCTAAGTTGTTGTCTTCCCTTTTTATGGCTTCTATATACTTATCTTGTTTAATTAAATGGGATAGTCCCCTTAAGTGTAGCCAATAACTTTTTCCCATTTTTTGGCTCAGCTCCTGAAGTGGTAGGAGATTCCCTTGTGAGTTGTACATATCCTTGACTCTAATTATGCCTTCCTCCTTAAGGGCTTCCCAAAATTTTGGATTCATCTCCTTCTCCCAAATATATTTAAGTGGGGTCCACTTTGAAGTCTGAGGCAGCAAAGTTGACCTCCACCTCTTCCAAACCGTCAAAGCTGTTTTCCTTGGGCCGTTGCTTTTCCTATCTCCTTTTGCAAATCTCTAGTGTAGATTCCATTGCTGCCTACCCCCTTATTGATTGCTGATTCAAATCTTACCCATTTATCCTCCGTCCTCCATTCTAACTCCATTAATGCCTTCAACTGGAATGCGTCATAATAAGCTTTAAGTAGCCCCCATCCTAAATCATCTTGGGGCATATATACCAATTTTTTTGATATTCTTGCTTTTTTCCTACCAAACACCCAGCTTTTAATACTTTCATCCCATTTCCCTATAACTTTCTGATCAATTTCTATTGGAAGCACCTGGAATAAGTATAGCATCTTTGGTATTAGAAACATTTTTGCTGCTCTAATTTTCCCCAAAATGCTCAGATGTTTATTCTTCCATTCCTTCATTTTCTTAATTATCTTTGACCAAGTCTTACTATAATTGATTTTCTGTAACCTCTCTATATGTTTGTCAAGGTATACTCCCAAATACTTAATTTTACTAACGTCTGATTTCATCCCCGTTAAGGCTAATCTCTCTCTTTTAGTATCCTTATCTACATTAAGAAACATTATTTCGGATTTCTTAATATTAACGCCAAGCCCCGAAATTAGTTTGAAATCCTCTAGAATAACTAGCAATTCTCTTATTGCCTGCAATGGGTTAGTTAGTGTCAGTAAAATATCATCCGCAAAAAGATTTAATTTAAGTTCTTCCTTAGCTATTTGAAATCCCTGAATTCTGCCACTATTTCGAATCCTATCTGCTAAAGGCTCCATTGCTAGTGCAAATAGCATGGGGGATAGTGGGCAGCCTTGCTTTACTCCTCTCTAAATTAAAATTTCTCTGGTATGCCCTCCATTTATCCTAATAACTGCTTTACCACCCCTATAGATTTCCCTTATTGCACTTAAGTATGGTCCACTAAATTCATGATGGACCAATGATCTGATTCAGTATAAGGCAGTTTCATGTGTTCATGTGTGTTCAAAACGATATACTTGTATGAGAATAATGGTTTCCTAATACTTTATTTCAAGCTAATAATCTTATTGCAATGCTTGTCTACCACTTGGTGTGTATATGCATGCTACACACATACTTGTATGTAATACAAAATTATTTTAATATAAAAATGGCTTAAAGTCTGCTAATACTTTCTGCAGCTGTGCAGAGCTCATAACCATAATGGTCACTGCTATGTTCCTCAAGTGGAACCCTGGCCATTTCCAAATCCAGACACAACATGGAATGGCACAGCTGGCTACCCAGAACTTGTGCTGGTTCTTTTGTGGCAGAGGAGTACCCAGCACATCTATTCAGGAATGCCTTATAAGAGTGGTCAGTGGACCAGCCCTACATACAAGAATGCCTGTTACCAGGCAACATGGCAAATGGAGAGAAAGTAATGATGAGTGGAAACTAGGTGTCACAAAAGACTCTCAGACTTTACCACAGGACGGTATTACAGTGGAGGCTGAAAAGCACAAAGAGCATGTCATCCACAACTGCCAAACCTTTATAAATGCAATGGTAGCAACGACCTGGCAGCAATCAATACGACTCCCAAGATTTGGTCTTGATACAAGAACCACCCTGGATTGACAGGGCAACAGCGAGTCACAGAATGTCAGCATGTACCAGACCAGAACAATAAGAAATGGGTGGCATCCCTATAGTCACCAAGGAAGTAGCAGCTGCCAGCTCTTGGCACTTAAGCCAGAAATTCTACGTTTTGGGACTTCCCAGGGCAGCCTCAAGGTGCTTTTTTTCTGTGTTCGAAAGGAGTTCTTTGGTGAAATGCTGCACGGTATGTGGAAGGTGCCAGCGCTGCTTGCATAACTGTTGCTAAGGACAGGGTTGCTAAGGATAATCTTTGCACAACACATTAAAATGCCATATTTCCATTAGGTTACAGGGGAAAATATGCACATACAAACTGACCCAGCATGGCAAGTGCCCCAACTGAAGTCCAATCTGGACATCCAAATGACAACTTGTTGAATGTTACATCCCTGCTATGTTGCTGTCCCTTCCCTCCACCACCACTTTGGGACCACTGGTGTTACTGGTCAAGAGATAAATGAAGTCCTCTCTACCATATCACTAGATCAGAGGCCTAGGTCATCAAGAAGAGACTGAAATGGGAGCATATCTTTATGGATACGATTTCTGAAAATATTTATATGTCACAATCATACCTGTTCCAATTAAATTTATTGGAGAAATGGTCACCCTTTCTAGATTATGCAATGGAATCCAAGTCACCTATACTATCTATTCCTAACTGATATAAATGTATAGCATTACTTTAATAACTCTGTATATCAGGTTTAAGAAAGAAGAATTTCAATAGATTTTATTGTTACCAATTTTTATATTTTTAGAGAAAAAGTCCTGTGCTTCGTTAATGTTGTGAATTCTGAAATGTTGTTTTGTATTGTATTGCATTAAAAATTACAATAAAGAGTAAAAAAAACCCAACAACAATAGAAGAAGAAACTGAAGGGCAGCACAGCCGATCACCACCTCCCCTGGTGTACCCAGGATGGGAGGAATGTACGATGGCCAAAGCCATCATATGCTGGCCATATTCACCTGTGCATTGTGGGACACCCGCAGCCCACAGGCCAGGAAGAGAGCAAAACATGAAGCCCTCCTCAAAGAGGCATACCAGCTAAGGGAAGCAGAAGTGAAGGAGCATCACACCAGCCAGACCACATTTACAAACTCCTTGGGCTTTCACAGAACCCAGAGAGCTATGGGTAGCTTAGAGGCTACTAATTGTAAAGAGAAAGGTCCCAGGAAAGGCAAGGCAAGAGATCACACCTATAAAGGCGGCAGGCAAGAAAGTTGTTCCCCACAGTTTACTATCATGGAAGCTGTACATGTTGATGGCCACATAGGCATGAATTAAGTAGTTGCTAAAACACTTAAGCACAAACAAATTAATAACCTAGCATGTCAAAGACAAAAATGTCTTTCCCCAAACCTTGCAACAAACACTACCATGCAGTTTGCATGTTGAGTGAAGCAATAAATTTGCTGCAGCGCAGGCTTTATCTCTTTATTTTTTGTCAAAGAGAAAAAATGTTCTATTCATATGCTTAACACACAAATCTTCCCAAGTGGTGCCTCAACACAGAAAGCTACCTAGAAAACCTGAAATGGAGAGCCAGATTGAGGAGCCCACACAGTGTCATACCCCATAACCTCAGTTTTAGGTCCTGTGCCACTGCACTATCTTTTCCACTACAGCAGGAGTGGCCAAACTGTGGCTCGGGAGCCACATGCGGTTCTTTCACACATATTGTGCGGCTCCCGGCAGGGCGGCTGGGGAAGTGAAGGGGAGGCATGCTCTTCCTTCCTTCCTCCCTCCCTCCCCCTCCCATCTATTTGCTTTCCTTTGTTTCTCTCTCTCTCTCTCTCCATCTTTTTCATTCTTTCTTTCTACCCCTCTCTCTCTTAGACAAATAAATATCATTAGCAAACAAATAAATATCATTGGACAAATATCAGTATCAATATCTGTTTTATCCCTTTTGTTTTGATTTTTGGCAGTCTCATTTAATATTAATGAAAAGCAAATCTGCATATTTTAAAATAAAAATATGTGTGTAATATTTGTTCATGTCTTGCGGCTCTCACACATCTGATGTTTATTGTATGTGGCTCTTATGATGAGCAAGTTTGGCCACCCCTGCACTACAGCAAGTACTTGCAGAGAAGCACTAATCACAATTGCCCTTCCATTCACTGTTTCTTGGATCCCAGCCATAATATACAGCTTATAATCGCAAGAGAAATAAAAATCAGTAGTCAGCTTTCTCTTCCACAAGAGAGCACATAACATTGCCCCTAATTCCCGTGTTTAGACAGCTAATCCTAAAATGACCCATTCAGAACATTCTGAAAGGCCGAACACTGCATTATGGTCTTCAACCTGTAAGCCAGGAACCGTCAGGGTGGCTCATGGAGCGCAATCTGTTGGGTCATGGGCCCCGTCTTCTTTTTTTCCTTTCTTTCCAATTTTATGGAAGGACCTGCTGCCAGTACACATGGGTAGAGAACCAGGGTACTCTTTACATGCATGCAGACAGAAGCAGCAAGATGGTGAGATGAGGCTGCTATATTGCCATGAAGATTTTTAGCACAGAAAAGTTCGGAGACACTAGTGCCTCATCTTCTTGTCACAGGACTGATGTCATGTGACACCCCACCCCCACCCCCCAGAACAAGCATTCTAAAGACTTACTTTGTTGGGTAGCTGTAGGCATGCCTGGAATGCCATGTGTGGCTATCCCAGCTGTTCCAGGAGGCTGCTGCTGCCCTGGGAGGCTTATCTGCTGCCCCATTGGACCAAGTCCACTCATGCCACCAATGGGTGCTCCCTGAGGGCGTGAAGTCATTCCCATGCCTGCTGTTCCTGCAGGTGGCCCACCTGTTAGATTCTGTAGTGCATTCATAGGATCTGTGGAGAAGAACAAGACCTCTCAGAGAAGACACATATGCACTTACCTGCTGTGATGCTCCAAAAAAATCTGAATTTTTATTTATTTATTTCTTCACATTTATAGCCCATCCTTCACAGAGGCGAGCTCAGGGTGGGTAACAACACATCATTTCTACAAAATATATTCGTTAAGACAATAAAATTCAAATTTAAAACATCATCATAAATATTAAAATGCCGGTCACAGCTGATAAAAAAATTTTCTGGTTGTGGGAGGTTCCTGGCCATAGCCAGTAATTGTTAACAGAGTGACAAACACCTCAGGGAGGCCTTCTACTGCATTCCTGCTCAGTTGAATAAAAAATACAACATAAGCTTGGGAGACTAAGGATGCTGATCACCCTTAAGCTACAAGTGCAAATAAATGACTAGGCAACCACAACACAAGTGCAAGTTTCTTTACTCCCCTGCTATCTTAAAATCATTTGAGGCACATCAACAGCCTAAAAGAAACTATACATTCATTTATCAAAGGTTTTACTATCAGGTTCCTTATAAACGATTATTTCTTGCTAGTGACAATTTACCATGAGTCTGTTTTCAACTTGCACTATTCTGTGACCCCTCACTTCTATCAGGACTACCCAAAACTATCAAGGATCTCCAAAGAAAGTATCCCAAGTCTGATTCAAGAGAACCAACACAGGGACAACTAAGAGAGCAAAGCAGAGCCTGGGTCAAGAAGTAGCTTCCAACAAAATCCACAAGGACAGGAACAGAAATGCTTCTTTTTAAAGATACAGACATTTCTTGGGGGCCTAACAATTCCCATCTGCTCCACAAGTAGAGGATGCGCACATTTGTCCAACACCAGAAGAAATTCTCAGGGAAGCCACAAAGAGAACCATCCACTGAAAAGCCAAGGGGGGCTAGCTGAACCCAGCCATGACACTGAGGAGTCAAAAGCTCTCCATTCCTTGAGGCTGCACAGATAAGACTACTCACACACATTCCCTAGCAAATTCTCATGAAACAAATGAACATTAAAAATTGGGAAAAAAGATGAAGGACTCATTCTTACCAGAGGCCTGGGTCTTCTTATTATCTAGGAAAATTTAAAAAACAGAAGAATAGATTTTGGTGAATGAAGAACTGTGCTTGCTTAGGTCAAGAGAACAGATGTTTTGGGAAACATAAATAAATTATATACAATGTAGTAGTGCAAGTAAATCAAATGCATTTACCATTGGATAGGAATACTATTTATTTACATTATTTATAGTCTTTCTCACTGAAACTCAAGGTGGATTACACAGAGTGAGCAAGCGGCTGAATGGTTACAGCAGAGCTGGCTGAAATTAAATCCAACGGAGATGGAAATCCTGTACCTGAGTCGTGGTAGCTTGGGATCGAGAATCCGGCTCCCAACTCTTGGCGGGGCACCATTCATGCCAGCGCCAAGGGTAAGGTGCCTTGGGGTGATCCTGAATGCCTCACTTTCGATGGAGGCCCAGGCCACCACTGTTACCAGGTTGGTCTTTTATCACCTTCAGCTGGTCAGGCAACTGGTTCCCTACCTCACCTCCTGCAATTCAGCTACAGTGATCCATGCAATGCTCACTTCCAGGCTGGATTACTGTAACTCACTCTATGTGGGGCTGACCTTGAACCTGTCCTTGAAACTGCAGCTAGTGCAGAATGTGGTGGGTGCCTGCTGACAGTGATGTCTGTGTGGGCATGCATTCAGCCAGTGCTACGCCAACTGCTCTGGCTGCCAACTGAGTACTAGATCTGATTCAAGGTTACGGTACTGACCTTAAAAGCCCTATACGGCCTGGGACCAGCATACCTACAGGACCTTCTTTCCCCATATGTGCCCTGGAGAGCCTTGCACTCTGCAGATCAACATCTACTGGTAGTCCGTGGCCCCAAAGATATCTGCTTAGCCTCAGCCAGGGCCTTTTCTGTCCTGGCCCAAGCCTGGTGGAACATGTTCCCATCTGAGATCAGGGCCCCATGGGATTTAGTACAGTTCCGCAGGGCCAGTAAAATGGAGCTATTCCACCAGGCCTTTGGCTAAGGCAGCGGACGTTCAACCATCTTGGTCTCCCCTGCCCACAGAAATTTAGTATTTGACTAACATCCTGCAGAAGGCACTATGGACTGCTCTGGAGTTGTTATTTTTGTTTTAGTTGCCATCTTGTTCTGATTGTTTTAAATTTGGTGTTAATTACATGTATATTCCTATTTACTGTATATTTCATATATTATAAGCCACCCTGAGCCCACTTGTGGGATAGGGCGGGATATAAGCATAAATAAATGAATGCAATCAACAGGATGGGGCATTCAATAAACAGTGCAACAGGATTTGGGTTGAACCACCAACCAGAAATGTGAAAAACAGAACTGAAGCAAAGCAAATGGTTAACATGACATATTAAATGATGCAAAATGACATGGCAGGATCCAACTTACAGCAAACTATACACAGTAGTATGCACCACAGTCCCTAAAAATGTATCCAAGTTACTTCGTGAATCATTTTGTAAAGTGCTACCCTATTATTTGCCTAGAAAGCCCTCTTGAACAATTCAATTTTGCACAGTTTGTGGAAAGCCAGGAGAGTGGGAATCTCCCTGACCTCCTCAGGCAGACCATTCCATAAGGTAGGGGGCCACAACGGAGAAGGCACATGTACAAGCAGCTATTGGTTTTGCTCATCTGCAGGTTGGCATCTGCAGAAGGCCCTGATCAGACAAGCAAAGCTGATGTGGTGGAACATAGGGGGAGAGAGAGTCTCGCAGATATGAGGATCCAAGGTTACAAAGGGCTTTGTATGCAGTAGTCAATCCTTTAAATTGAGCCAAATAACAGAAGGACAGCCAGCAGAGTGGCTGCAGAATGGAAGTAATACACACGTGAAATCTAGTTCCCAGTAATAGCTGAGCCATGGCATTCTGCACCAACTGGAGTTTTCAAATTGATTTTGAGGGGAGACTCCTGTACAGTGCTTTAGTCTAGTACTGAATTCATGTCATAGGTACAGTGCTGGCAGATGCTTACACAGGGCCATGCGTACTGACAAATTGCCAAACCTATCTATTTTCAAGGGCAAAGATGGCAAACATACACAGATGCTGCAAGGGAGCTAACAGAAAGACTTTGCCAAGTGATGAGCACCCAACATACAACTTAGGGGTGGTGCCAACAATCACGTTTCCTAACTGCCCCCTAGAAATTATCCTCCTTTCCTGCGGTATGATTTTAGAGCCACACATCCCTGCTGAAAAGCCCTTGGATCAAGAGGGGGTAAACTGCAGCCAATGGAAAAGTAACCATGGCCATGTCACTTTTAAATGTACATTTATATTGATCCATCATAAGCCCATGTCCATAGTCTAACCTCCAGGACAGTTCAAACATGTTCACATGCCTGTCACTGAGGCACATCTGGTCCATTGTTTAAGCAAGGGTTGTAAGGAGAACAAAGGAGGGGGGTGGGCTGAGTGGACATACGAGGAAGAAATTGGGAGCACTGGGTTCCATTCCTAGTCTTCGCCCCAATGCGCTTTACCAAAAGAGTCTTCTTCAAGCAGAAACAGCAAGCTTGGGAACAGAAGTTGCTTTTTAACAGCCAAAATTCCTAGCCTTTTGTAGAATTTGGCAGGCTCTGTTAGATCACATGATTCAAAATGTGAATCACACTCCTACCCATACAGACTCATCAGTAGCCTTTGCAAGACCTAATAAACATTACTTTCACTAATAAACATTACATTCTTTCAAAACTCACAAGATACAGATTTACTTACGAATATCCCGAAAATGGATAATGAGTCTTGCCACGAGGGAAAGATATTCCTCCTGAAGTCAGAAAATCAAAATGCACTTCAGAAGACAGAGAGAAGGGCAATGTCCTCTGTGACTCACTTCCCCCTTTCCCCTCTTGCTCTTGCCACAGAATAGAGAACTGCCCTGCAGGGCTTTCTGGCATAGCTTTCTGCAAAAACAGCAAGGCGGAGCTGTTTCTGATTAAGAGGTCATTATATTTAAGCCACACTAAAAGGAGAATGCAAAAGACATGACATTTGTGAGGAACTTGCAGAACAGAAAAATTCCTTTGCAATCTAGCAAAACTTCTGCTCAGCTTTTAACATATAGAAGAAATGGGCCTTTTACAGTGGATCCACACAGTTTCCACTTCTTCCCTCAAGCTTCATCACAGAAGTGTCATGTCAACGAAATATTCCATGGCTAGTCTGATACCTGGTTGCCTTGATTCCACCTTGTGAAAGCACTTTATGATAACTGAATCACACAGTCAATGTGCATTTGGGAAGGGCAGAAAGCAGATGAGAACAATCCTCCCACTACAACATGGGAGAAAACCGTAGGGTACCTTTGAAACGCTCTAAGCTTCTTTAGGGCAGAAGAGAATGGGACAGGTCTTGAGAAGGTGTCCTGTCTGTTTTATTGCTTTGTTGTGTTTTTTTAGGAAAGTTCCCCACACACACACACCTGACATAACAGAACTAGATTGTTTCCTACTGCCACTCTGCACAGGGAAAAAACAGTATTTTCCGAGACTCTGCCCATCAACAGACTGCGGCAAACCCAACAAGTTAGGGGACAACAGAGCAAAGTGACAAGCAGAACAGCAGGTATTCTGAAGCAAGCAGAAGAAGGGCAAAGACTCCTGCAAAGGAAGATATGGAGATTTTCCTTCTTCCTTCATCTTGTGCTGCTGACACTTCAACTCTCACCTCACCAGCACTGCAATCTTTCTCTCTGCTCCCCGCAACAAGAAAAGCCAACATCTTACCCGTGATTTGGCCTTCATGTACACATGGTTCTCCATGTCTTTACTGGTTTTATTATGAGCTACTCCAGCTTTTCTCATTGCTTCTTCACTGCAAGAAGCAAACACAAGGAACTTTGGTCAGAACAGCACAGTTTAGGCCTTGAGAATGCAAGAGAACTGTCAGTTATTGTCTTTTTCTGGTAATTTTTCTTCTTCTAAAAAATATATGACAAATCCACTTTCTATGTGCAGGGTAACATTATATCACTAATGCATCAGCACAGCCTTCCTAAAAAGACCCCCAAACCCTTTCATCGGCTCATCTACCCTCACAGCCCTGTGCTTTCAATGTTGACTCCAGATAGCTTGAAAGAAACAAAACACCCATACTCTTCTGTGCCCAGCCTCTCACTCCCCTCCCCCTTCAGTAAAATGGGTGTTCACACTGTGGACACAAAATGGCTCTTCCTTCAGCAGAGTTCCCTAATCCTTTGAGCCTGTGGGCACATCTGGAATTCTGACACAGCATAGTAAGCAAAGCAACAGAAAGGCTGCCACAAAATGATCACTACAGCTTCACTTCAGTCACACAGTGCAGATCCTTGTCCTGTGGTAGCAGCTACTGCCAAGCAACCTTCAAAAAATCTGCACAGCCAATCAAATCTCCAACAGCCAATCAGAAGCCTTGCTAGGTAAAAGTCCAATCTGGTACCACGTTGAGGACTCCTGATCTAGAGCAACTGTCCTCAAAGCAGTGCCTCCCCACTTACCTCCGGGCAACTGCTTGATACCCTTCCTTACACCTTTGCAAACATGCTGCTGCTTTTTGTCATCTTTCCAGGACCTACCATTCACACTCCCTCCTTCAAATCTTTCCATTTTCACATTTTTGCTCCCCGTTTCTCCAGCGTCTCCACATCCTTACTCCTACCCCACACTGCTTCACTAGCAGAGTTCGAGTTGTGCTAAAAGCAATGGGAGGATGATGGAGTGGTTGTGATGCTGGTGTGTGTCTAACAGTTCTTCTGTTTTTGCAGTTTGCACATGGATGAGACCCGCTGATAAATTCTAGCACGAGTGAAATAAGCTGCCTCCTTTTCTGAAGGGTCTGCTTGAACCTAACTAATCTCAAACCTTCCTCCAGTCTCAACAGCTCAAGATACATCACAGCTCTGCTACTCTAATGAGCTAAGCACAAGGAACAGGAAGCACTTTCCCTAAGAGGAAAGCCTGAATTTTAACTTTAGCTCACTTCACCAGGGACACAACCAAGCATTTGCACAATTATGGGTTGTGCAGAGACATTTTCTCTCATCAGACTAAAACACCTTATCATTCACAACAACTGGGTTAAGATTAAAGAAACAAAAACAAATTATGTTTTAATTTATGGAATTCAGTATTGAAAGCAGTGATTTACTGTTTTAAAAAGCACTGAGGGATCAATGGATATCAATCATGATTATCAGAAAGAACCTCCACACTCAGAGACAGCGGCAGAACCAGGGGAAGGGCCTGTTGCTTCCTACAAAACTTCTGGGCTCTCCGCTAGGAAAACAGGGTGCTGGACTAGATAGTTTGGTCAGAAGGACTCATGTTCCAGAAGCCTCTTGAAAAGGTTAAGCCTGGCAAAAAATTGCACCTTTGGGGAATAAGACCAAGCCAGCTACTCCTCTGCTGCCACTGCCTTTTGAGCCATTCCATTTCACACTGCAGGGAAGGATGATTGGGGAATACTCCCTTCTTGCCCTTAAATGCTAGTTGACCATGCAGGCCAACATCGCTTAACTGCTGATGAGCAATGAAAAGTCAGACTGTACTGTGTACAACAAGTGAGAAACACCATATGAGAAAAATATAGCCAGTGTACAGTTGTTGTTGTTGTTATTACTACATTAGATTTATTAGGTCACTCTTCCCTGCAAGAGTAGCGACTTACAACAGAAACAAACAAATAAATAGTTTAATTTAAAGTCAATGTTTAAAAATACTTAAAACATATCAACAAGTAAAACAGTACACAATCCAATGAATGAAGACTTCAGCTTCCACAAGCCTCCAAGGGGACAGTGGTTACAGAGGGTGGAAGGGTGTGTGAGAGTGCCAGATCTCAATCCGTCCCATCGCTGTCCTCAACCAAATTTAAAGAATATTCAATGTACACATGACAAATTAATAGAAAAGAATCAAGTTAAACAATTGACAATACAATCATAAGATGAATTTTAAAAAGTGTGCAAAAGGAGTTAAGATGCATGTGCTTTGCTTTTGCACTCCTTTAAAGTGTATCTTTTTTGCCTTACTTAATAGTTGGAATATGAGACTAGGCTTCGGGAAAAAAAGTTCAAAACTTCACTGCGCCATGAAATTCCTTAGACCTTACTCACAGGGTTGTTGTAAGCCTAAAACGGGGGTGAGGTAGACACAACCCTAAGCTCCTTGCAGGAAAAATGTAATAAAAACCATACTTAATAAATAATAAAGCTTGGAGCTTTTGACACGAAAGAACAATCAATACAAAAATGTGCAGAATTCTGCACGTGTCGACTGGCTTTTAGGCCACCAACACTACCGCTTCAGACCGGAGGTGCGATAGATCCCTTCTGAACGCTCCCCCAGTTGAAGTCCTGCAAACAGAAAACTAGCACACCGGGAAGAACAACTCTGCCAGCCCTATCTACTTAGAGGATTTTTCTCCTCAGCCAAATCGCGACGTCCGCTAACAGCCTCCGACGTTCAGCCCAGGTTACCATTCCCGGACTCCGCCCCCACATCATTTCCTGATCCAGGCTGGCAAAGGCCCGCCCGGCCAGCTCCACCAGACGCAAAACCTAGCCCCCGGCGCCTCGAGCGCCCTTCCGGGCCGGCCGGCCTTCCATCCATGAAGAGGCGCTTAGGGCCTACCGCACAGCCAAACCTTTTTGGCCCCATTCAGCACCCATACTCACATCTGGCTGACCAGCTTCTGCCTGAAGTTGTTGCTGCGCCATTCGCTGTCCTCCATCCCGGCGGCTTCGGCCTACCGTCTTCTGCAGCTGCCGCTACCGTTCGGACTTCGCAGCCTGAATGGGAACAAACGCCTCTTCCGGCAACCGGATGTGACGGCAAAACGCGACCCGCAGAGCCTTTCCCTTCAGAGAAACCAGGGCATGCTGGGAAATGTAGTTCCGAATCTGTGACTGGCTAGCGCGTCCAAACCAGGGAACTCTAGGGCTCCGCGCGGTCAATCGGGGAAGCTGTGGGCCAGGAACAGGCGTATCTTCCCTGCGAGGAAGGGAAGAGGCGGCTGCAGTCCAGCGCTCCTTCATTGATCAGGCACAAGTGAATCCAGACCAAGAGGCGCTGCCCGGGGTAGAGGACCAGTTGACACTTCGACTCTCTCCGGCGCTCTTGCCAGGGCGCTTCCACTCGTTCCCCGTCCCTGTCCTGCGTCGCCCACAGCTTTCCGCGGCTGCGGCTCGGAGCAGTGAAATGCCGTGAGGAGGTGGCAGCGCCGTTCTCGCCGAGCCTCAGCCTCTAGGGCGCGAGAACGACTCGCGAGCGCTTGGAGGACTCCGTGGCTGTCACTGATGGGTGCGGAAAGGGGCGACTGTCCCTTTAAGGAGCGACACCCTGCTAGTGACAGGAGGGCTAGAGAGGCTCACCATGATGAGTTTCCGCTTAAAGGTTGTAAGATAAACGGGGAATCTCTGCTGCTTCTGCACGCCTCCTAGAGCGGCCTTACTAATTAGCCCAACCCCCAGGGGAGGAGCTTTCAGCCAGGCCACGCCCACTGGATTTGTGGGGGCCCTTCGAGAATTTTGAGGGGTAAAGCAGCGTCAAATATTGTACGGAAGTAGACGCCGCTCAGAAAGAGACGCGAATGCCCCGGAAGTCCTGCCTACAATCCTCCAAAGTGGCAGTCAAGTTTTTATAAGGCTTTTGGTGGGGCTGTTTGCCTGGTGGGCGATCTGAAGGCGGCTGTTTTTCCGTTTCTGCGATTCCGGACAGGTGAGTAAGGAAAGGATCGGGGGTATGATGTTGACACTGTCTGGTGGGTGGCTGAACAGCACAGTGCTTCGCTGTTGCAACCGTCTTAATGTCTCTGAACATGTGCAGAGTTCTGCTGCTATCCTGGTTTCCTCGAGAGGCGCACTGGTAGGTGCTTGTCTAAAGGACAGGTTGCGAGACACTTTGCCGCGCTGTTTTGACTTTCATCCCACTGCGTGGCTGTCTACCGAATTTCCTCCACCACCAACAAGAGTGTTCTTTTCGTATGACGCTAATCTGCTACCTTTAAAAAAAAAAAAAGGAAGGAAGCCCATAGCTCTCACTCCCTCTCTTCTTCTCACAACAGCCTTGGGTGGTAGGTTGGACTAATCGTGAATAACAAGGCTACGGAGTGTAAGGAGGTTTATGAACTGCTGTTGAAGCTCTTGGGCTAAAGGGTCATCTAAAATCTCTTGTGCTATTTTGTGGAGATGTATTTAAAACTAAAGCCAAGGTTTTCACCTTGTTGGATTGTTTGTGGCTATATGTTTTACAGAACTCAATTTGGATCAACAAGGACTTCGATGACATTAAAAAAAATTCAGAATGGCATGTAAATGCTAATCAAGTGTAATAAAACAGAAATCCAGTAGTACCTTAAAGACTGGCAACATCTGTTCCAATCAGATCATCCGATGGTGTATATATAGCCATTGTTTATACTTAGAGTTACAAGCAACTGATGGGTGGATCTAGGGAATTCTGTAAAGAAGACCACTTTAAAACAACATCTAATCAAAGGGAGAGAAATCCATACAGAGCTGATATAGAAGATGGGTAGTGTGAGATAAACATAACATTTGATCTGGGAAGGTGCAGTGTGGACTGTGATAAGCAGAGCTGATTAACATATGTAAAGGATGCCACGGTATTCCTCTCTAGTAAATGAGGAAAACCAAGTCTGTGTTCAAGCCTGAGGGAGAGATAGTATTGAAACTCTTGGTGAATCATTATTTAGCACTTTCAAAGGTTTGAATACTTCTTTGCCACTTACTATAGCAGCTCAGCATGACCCACCCATTTGCATGTTAACTAGTTCTACATATCATGTTTCATGCTGCACTTTCCTTGTTTAAATTTTATGTTTCTTGGACTCTACCCATTTTATGTAGTTAAGACTCACTGCATGGAGAAGAGTCACACCACCACTATGGATTGTTTTTGTTTTGGTTGCTATTGTTTCCAACTGGTCTCCCCATTCCTGCCTGTCCGTTGCTTGTAAGCTAATTGTGGCAGAATTATAAGCAAGATGGGGCAGTTCTGTAAAGCAGACTGAATTGGCTTAGGCCTCTCGGTTTGGTTTTCTCCCATAAGGCTTTGCAGGAGGCTCTTCAGACTGACAATACACCCTGCACTCTGTTCTAAAAGAACTGTTTACATTTCTAAATTCCAGCCTCTAGATATGAGGACATCTAGATACGAGGACCTGTGACTACAAGCTCCTGTCTTGACAGGGAGGGTGTTTTTAACCTAGTAATACAATTACTCTGGTCAGAGTCTTGTGGTCAGAAAAGGGAGGGGTCTGGATTTTGTCAGGACCATCTGATTTCTTGATTGACAGCTAATCTGGATTCTAAAAATATTTAACACTAATGTTTGAGATGCTAAGGGCTCTCTGCCAACACCGTGATTTAGGTCTGCCAGAACAGACAGAATGCATTCCTAAATAGATAATTCCTAAATGAATACTAAGTGCACTATTTGTTTATAAGTATTGGTTTTTCTGTTCCCTTCTGTAAAATGAATACTGAAATTGCTACTTACTTGAAAATGCGTGCAGTATGGGTTTTCCCCCTAATAAATGGTGTTAACATTGGGACAGATATTCATTCATTCATTCATTCATTCATTCTCTCTCTCTCTCTCTCTCTCTCTCTCTCTCTCTCTCTCTCTCTCTCTCTCTCTCTCTCAGAGACTATGGGATTCCTGCCAGTTTAAAAAAAAAACAAAAAGCCATCAAGCTGGGGGGGGGATTCCTAGGAAAAGCTCCTGGACTCTTAATTCCCCCAACACTAATGTCTAAGCAACTAGTGATGTATGTTTTTAAGCATCAGATGATTCATGAAATTTCAGACTGGTATAAAAATTGTTAGTTTTATATAGCTACCAACAAACTAACATGGTTACCCCACTACAATCATTAATGGAAATATGTAATGCAAAATGCCTGTAATATTCATGATGAAAAAGTTCTTTGGAAATATTTGCTGTGGAATGGTATGAAGTGGTACCAGGGAGAAATGTATGCAGTTTCAGATTTTGCTCATGGATAAAATTCATGTTCAGTGGAGAAGCTTTCATTGTATAGCAAAGTAAATGCATGCAAATCCACATTTTCTTTTTCAAAAATAAAATCAAAAAGTGTTTTTCACCTTAAATATTAGACATGCAGCTTGAAGAAATCTGCTTGAAAGCCTCTAAAAGCTAATAGTTCTGAATGTTTGAGAAACCGAGCACTCCCTGAGGTAGCCTATTCATGAACTGTTCAGTGGTGCCTATTTGCATCTTTGCCAAGGCACCCCTTCCCAAAGCTTGGCTTGCAGCCTTCTCTTGAGGTGTGACCTGAGGATTAGCTCAGATTGCCCAGTCCCCTGCAGCCTTAAAAACCAGTCATTAGCATCCTCTGCATGGGGATAAAACATAAAAACATAAAAAGAGAGTAAGCATTGAATGAACAGTTTAGGCCAGAGGTGTCAAAATCATTTGTACAAGGGCCGGATCTGATGTAAATGTTACTTTGTTGGGCCGGTTACTTTATGGCCATGTGTGCCATAAAATGTAACACGAGGTACCAGAGATATAAACTTTATAAAGATGATCTCAGATGCCAAATGGCAATAGCAGGTGTGATATGCAGAGGGGTAGTAGGTGTGGAGATATCAGCACTGGTAATGAAACAGGAAACCTAGGTCTCAATTTGGTACAGGAGAAAATCAAGAGGATGCAAAGTATAAATGGAAATAAGACTGAAGAGGTGAGCAGCGACTCAAGAAAGAACATACTCTACCACAAATTTTGTTAGTCTTTAAAGGTGCTACTGGACTCTTTCTACTGCTATTAGAAACCACAACATTCAAAAACCAGTGGGGGGACATTTTAACCTTCCAGGGCATTCAGTTACTGACCTAAGAATAACAGTTCTCTTACAAAGGAATCTCAAAGGGAGATTAGAAAGAGAGACTGCTGGATTGCAACTGATAATGAAGCTGAAGACAATGTAAACTCCTGGACTGAATTGAGACCTAGGCTTCTTCTCTCATTACTAATGCCTGCTATTGTCATTTGGTGTCTGAAATCATTTCACTCACCCAGATATAAGGACAGATAGACTCACATTGTAGCTCAGGGGTGTCAAACTCATTTATTATGAGGGCCGGATTTGACATAAATGAGATCTTTTTGGGCCGGGCCATGTGTGTCATAAAATGTAATGCCAGGTAGCTGAAATATAAACTTTATGAAGGACACAAACACAAAGGTTTTTTTTTTTTTACTTAAAATAAAAACATGCTTAAAACATTAGCACTCTTGCAATATTTTGTTTATTTAACAGTGTCTGATAACTGACACCTCTTGCTCTGAATTATTGCAGCAAAATGTCTGTGCTGTTGCAATCTTGAGTATGCTGTTCAGGTGTGTATCTGTAAGCTGCAAACCTATGATGACGCAGCAGCAGCAATCAATCAATAAATAAACCTTTAATGGCATATAAATATTAAACATTACACAAAAAAAACAAGGACAGTAAATGACATAATCAGCTAGAAGACAGAGTTAATTTATAAAATCATAAAACGTAGTTTCCCAAATTTTTCACTCTCATCACATCAACTAAAAAATTAGCCACTGCCACAGTAATCTCTGCTGATATATCATTCAGCAGAAATTGGCCTTTTATTTCATTGGGAAGGTGATGCTTACCATGCAACCATGCAGCAGCAGCAGAACTGGAAGAAGAAGCACAAAACAGCCAGGTCCGCTGCAGGCCTGATAGAAGCCCTCCGGGGGCCTGATCTGGCCCTGGGCCGCATGTTTGACACCCCTGTTCTAGCTGTATCTGAAGAAGTGAGCCATGACTCATGAAAGCTACTATCCTGCCACAAATTTTGTTAGTCATTAAGGTGCTGCTAGACTCTTGCTCCCTTTCACTAATAAGGAATGCAAGGTGTGCTGTTAGAGTTCTTCCCCCCCATCAGTTAGAAATGGAAAGTGGGATCCCTCCCTCCCTCTCTCTCCTTCCCTCCCTCCCTCCTCTCTCTGAAGAAGTGTGCAGGCAAACAAAAGCTTATAGCTGGAAGAAAACATTGGTCTTAAACATGGGTCTCTCTCTCTCTCTCTCTCTTCCCCCTCTCCCCCCCCCCGCCCCCTGAAGAAGAAGTATGTTGCACACAAAAGCTTATACCTGTAATAAAATGTTGCTGGTCTTCTTAAAAGTGCTACTGGAGGCCTCTCTCTCTCTCTCTCTGGCTCCTTCCCTCCCCCGAGGAGAAGGGGGAGGAGCCCTCAGCCAATCAAAGGAAAGCTTTCTTTCTCTCCTCTCCCAAGCAGGAAATAGGACAGACTGGGGGCAATGTGAGAAACAGGAAGGAGGAAGCAGCAGACATCCAGTTGTTCATGGGCTGGATAGAAGCCCCGCAAGGGCCGGATCCAGCCTGCGGACTATATGTTTGACACCCCTGCACTAGAGGTACCTGCTTTGTAACTGTGATGAGATCTGCTGCCTTCTTAATAATTGCTCCATCCCTCTGGAATGGCCTGCCAGGTGAGATAAATGGGTGGCAACAGAGAGATGGCCTTCTCTGTGATGGCTCTGCAGCTATGGAACAACCCCGCCCAGTATTTCCCTGCATCTGATCTAATTAGGTTCAGGCACTGGGTCAAAGCACTTATTTAACCAGGTATTTGAGATGTGTAGGGTTGGTGGTGGTATTATTGTTCTCCACATGTAAGTATGGTTTTATTTCTACTTGCTTCATTTGCTTTTATTGCTGGGTCTTACATGGAAACGTTTATTGATTGAATAGAAAATGTATATGCTACTGTGCAACTGAACAACAACAACAACAGCCTCTGTCCACAGGGACCACAGAGCAAAATATGATAAAAATCATTCAAAACCCAGCCGGAGCATAAAAGTTGCGTAAAACACTTTGCAGCCAAAAATGATTCTTGCAAAACCATACTCGGTTTGTAGCTTAAATATTGTTTTCAGGTTTGCTTCACTGTTTGCTGTTATGAAAGCTCACAGTTGCGGGGTGGCAGACTGCTAATTGGTCGATTATATGCCAAACATTGTTTGATTTTTTTTCTGATGCTTTCATAACAGTTTCTGCTGTCGCCATGCCTCTTTCTGAGCTCAGCACCGTCCACGTTAGCACTTATGACCCAAATCTGTTTCGCAGGTGATTTATGCTCCATAAGTGTATGAGTCAACATAGGCTTTAAAAATAACTTGGATTTAATTGAGATTCAGAAGACCATACTACCACTGCTTGTATGCTTTTGGTCCTACTTAATTTGTAATTGCAGAAATTCCATTATCTGTATACTCTGTTTTCTAAAAGCAGTCACATGACTCACAAAGGATGCAATGGTTACCTTTTTTTGTCCCATGGTGCATTTCATATTGCTTTTCTTTTCACAGTCTGCTTATGGTTGCATAATTCTTGGTCTTTTGTGAATCGGTGTATGTCAGAGTTTACTTCTGACTCAATAATGAGTAGCCCATAACAGTTCCTCAGGGAGCTGCTTGTTTGCCTAGTGGTGGGAAGCTAAACATATTGGCTTGTTCTTTACTATTCCTGACCCTAATTTCTAAGCTATAGGAAGCTTTCTTGTTGCACCTTACAGTTGCTGAGTCTTCCTTGGAAGTCTTTGGTGAGGGACTTTGTTAAAGGACTTTCAGAGGGTGAACAATTCCAGTTGTCAGCATCAGCATTACTTTGCAGTAATGAAAGCACCTTGATACCCTGGTGTTCTTCACACCCTTTCTGTTGAAGAGGGACCATTTGCAAATATTGCCTGTTGCAACAAAGGTTTCAGGTCAGAAAATCCAACCTCACCTATATCAATTTCTCCCTAGGAAATCCAGGTGCTGGTGTCCTTTGAAATACTGAGCATATTCCCTTGTGATGGCAGAGGATCAGGAGCCAGCACAGCCGTGCAAGGCTCCTCTTGAGCCTTCCATGAAGCAGCATACCAGCAACACATACCGCAGTGCTCAACATTCAGAGGCTCTGCTGAGTGGTTTGGTAGCTCTCCGAGACAGCGGCATCCTCTTCGATGTCATCTTGCTTGTGGAGGGGAAGGCTATTGAGGCTCACCGCATTCTCCTGGCTGCATCATGTGACTACTTCAGGTCAGCTCACCACAGAGCTGCAGCAATATTGTGCTCAGACTTGAACACACTGCTATCCTTATTCAGTTAGGATGTCTTTGGGCATTGCCAGTGCAGTTTAGTAAGCCTGTTTCTGCCTGTTAGCTGTAACTCAGGGATAAGTTCAAAGAAAGTGTTTGAGATATGAGATAGCAGCTAAGGATTTCTGTTAAAGGGGGGAAAGGCAAAAGTTTCAGTGAGCATGCCCAAGGCCTTGGTTACAACAGAAGTATATTCTGGGATCCCAGCTCTTTATTTTATAAAAATAAATATGGGCAAAGTGTAAGAGGGATGGGCATGGACCAGCTCATGGACCTAATTTTATCATGGACTGGGGGCAGGTTCATGAACCATTTACCCAGTCTGTGCATTTATGTTTTCCATGGACCATCCACAGACTGCGGAGGGGTTTTAAGATGGACCGTGGGAGCAGTCCGTGGGCCAGGCAATCCGGTGCCGAGACATTAATTGTGAAGGCAACCAGGGGGGATGTTCTTCTACAGCCCTTCTGCAGCCCTGGAAAATGCCAATACTGACCCACCAAAGCTTGACAGGCAGCTCTGGTTGCGAATAAGAACATAAGAGCATAAGAGAAGCCAATGCTGGTGCAGGCCAATGGCCCATCCAGTCCAATACTCTGTCACACAGTGGCCAAAAATACCAGGTGCCATCAGGAGGTCCACCAGTGGGGCCAGGACACTAGAAACCCTCCCACTGTTGACCCACCCCCCAAGCACCAAGAATACAGAGCATCCCTCGCCCCAGAGTCCCTATCTATACCTTGTGGCTAATAGCCACTGATGGACCTCTGCTCCATATGTTTATCTAAGAGAGCTCCCATTCTGCTCTATGAGAGCAGACTGCATATATGCCCTCAGGTCACATGCAGCTGTTTTCCTTTTGCAACAGGCAGTTAGACAGAGAGGATCGAGATGGTCCAAGGCCAGGTCTACCAATATAGTGGCCTGGGGCAGGTAGACCTGTTCTCCAGAGGCCAGGTCTACCAATACAGTGGAAAGGGGTGAGTAGACCTGTTCTCCAGAGGCCAGCTCTACCAATATAGGAGAGGTGGGTAGACCTGATCTCCAGAGGCCAGCTCTACCAATATAGGGGAAAGAGGTGGGTAGACCAGTTCTCTGGAGGACAGGTCTACTAATATAGTAGACTGGGGCAGGCAGACCTGTTCTCCGGAGGCCTGGTCTGCCCCTGTAGAGGACAACGTTTTGTGTAATGAAATTTGACTTGATTCTGTTTTCTCTTATAATGTTAAAATTATTCTTAAAATGTAGCTTAAATATAGTTTAAAAGAATTCATTCTGAGATTTTTAGACCGTTATGGAAATAATCTAAAAATAATTTACTCAATAGTCAATGCAGACTTGCTTACGACTTTTAACGCTATTAGCTTGTTTTGCTCATGAAGTAGAATTTTTGCTCACAACACTGTGGAGCTTAGAGAACATTGGCTGGGGAATGTCTGTGTTGCTCAGTCCTAGCTAGCCTGAGGGAGTGGGCAGGCAGGGATGACATCATTCTTGGCTACATGGTCACAGATGCTGGTGCAAACATGCTGGTGGCGGTGAAGCATGTGCAACTCGGGGGCATTGTCTGCATGGCACACACCCTGCACCTGGTGGTGACGGATGGTCTCAGGCTGAGGAGTACCATCAAGCCCACCTGGGACAAGGCCACAGTGGTGACATGTGATTTGCTGGAGGCTTGCCAGCATCTGGCTGCCCACTTGTCACACAGCATTAGGTCTGGCCACCTGCTGTGCGAGAGGCACGTGAAGAGAGGGGAGCCAAAACTCCAGCCACTACTGGACATGCCCACCCACTGGAACTCCACCTACATGATGATTGTCTGGTGGAACAGAAAGGTGTGGTGCATGATGTCATCTCATCCACACCCATCCTGCTTGAGGGAATGAAGATCAACATCAGTTCAAAGGACTGTATGGCCCTCTACGAAATGGTTTGTGTCCTGAAGCCTTTCAGGGACACCACTGACATCATCTGCTCCTATACAGCCAGCCTGGGGCAAGCCATCCCTTTCCTCTGTGGGCTGGCCTCCACACTGGAGCAGGGGCAGCTCTTCTCCCAAGGGCCAGGGCCTTGGCGGAGAAGTTGCAGGCAGGTGTGGCCGCCCGGTTGCATCCTCTCTGCCAAGAGGAAGCATACAGGTGGCCTGCATCCTCGACCCCCATATAAAGGGCAGCATCGCTTTGCACAAAGGGGAGCTCCGGCAATGGGGGGAGGACCTCCGCAGATGGGTACAGAGGCTGCAGGCCAGCTGAAGTGGCCAGAGGGAACAGAGGATGGAAGAGCTGGGGGGGGGGAAGCCCGTCCTGCCAGCCCACCTGTGTCCAGCTGTCATGGGGGTCGAGCAGAGCCTCTTTTGCCCACTGTGCTCTTTGCTCATAGGCAGAAGAGATATGGAGCACTTGATAAAAACCCTTTTGTGGAGAAGGAATCCGAGGGTGGTGAATTACTCGGTAGTGTGGAAACGTCAGTCATCTGCATCCCAAGCCCTTGGGGCTGCTCCCACCTCCAATCCACCCCTCCGTCAGTCCTTTCAATCAAGACCTCCCAGCCAGGATCCAGAGCATGATGGCGGCCCTTGCACTTCATGGCAGACCTGGGAAAGCGGCCACATTGGGGACACACATGTTGTTGGAGACCTGCCAACGCCTGGCTGCTACAGCCAAGCATGGGTCCTGCAGAGTTCCTTGGCTGATAAGCTGCACGCATGCACACACACCCTGCTGGGGTATTTTAATGCCCCCTGCTCACAAGTTTATTTATTTATAATTTGAATTTAGGTACCGCTCTTCCCTAAATTCATAGAGCTCAGGGCGGTTAACAACATAGTATTATACAATTTAAAATCCTAGAGATAAAAAACTCAACATTAGATGGTGTCAAAAACAAATTTACAGATTGCATAACTGTCTCATAATGAGTGAGAGAAGGCAGAGTGGGGGAGGGGAAGGGAGTGCTGGATACGATGGTACCAATTGCTGGCCTCAACCAAAAGCCTGGCAGAACATCTCTGCCTTGCACGCCCTGCAGAACTGTACAAGGTCCTGCAGGGCGCAGATGTTATTTGGCAGAGTTACACTAGGTAGGAGCCAGGGCTGAAAAAGCCCTGGCTCTGGTCAGGGACAGTTGGACATCTTTGGGGCTAGGGACCACCAGTAAGTTGCTTTCAGCAGAGCATAAAGCTCTTCATGGGACATACCAGAGGAGAGAGTCCTGGAGATACTTGGGTCCCTAGCCACTCAAGGCCTAAGAGGTCTGTACCAGAACCTTGAACCTGACCTAGTACTCTAGGGGGAGTCAGTGCAGCTGGCACATGCCAGTGTAGAGTGAGTTACAGTAATCCAATCTGGAGGTGATCATTGCATGGATTACTATGGCCAGGTCAGGGTGAGACAGGAGAGGGGCCAGTTGCCTCCCTTGGTGCAGCTGGTAGACAAAGTTCGTGATCTGGACCTCCATATATAAGGAGGTATCCAAAACCATACCCAAACTCTTGATGGCTTGCACCATCAAGAATGGGAAGTTGGGACCCCAATTCTGAATCCCACCCAGCCACAGAACCTTGATCTTAGTTGGTTTCAGTTGGCTCTTCTTTAACCTCCCCACCATGGCCTCCAACCCCTCTGCCAGATTTTGTGGGATGGTGTCCAGGCAGCCACCCATCAACAGATATAGCTGTTGTGTGTCCCCCCAAGAATTGTTGCTTCAAACCTTTCTACATTTCCCTGCTTATGATTTGGCACTGCCAGCCTCCCCTCACCCACTCCGTTGGGGACATGGATTCCAGTTGCGGTAGCACTCACCCAGGGCTCTGTTTCTGCATTAAAATGCCCTCCCCTCTCAAGCTTGAAGGCCTCTGTACCACACTCCCCCTTGTTGGGATATTTCTCAACACCTGAGCCTCCCTCCACCCATCCTCCTGCTACAGCCAAGCATAGGGTCTCAGATGGTGCCTGGTTCCTCAGCTGAGGAGCTGCACTCCCCTGGTTGGGATATTTTAACACCCGAGCCACCCCATTCCTCCTGCTACAGCCAGGCTTAGGATCTCAGGTCAGCAAGTGCTGGATTCCTCACTGAAGGACCTGCACCCCCCTCCTTGGGGTATTTTAAATCCTGGGCCACCAGTGTCCCTCTGGTACAACCAAGCAGAGTGTCTCAAGCTGCACCCCCCTCCTTGGGATACTCTGACTCCTTTCCACGTGTCCTCCTGCTACAGTAGCCACCTTGCAGAGTGACTCAGCCAGCACGAATGCCGGGTTTCTTGGATGAGGAACCACATTCCCCTCAAAGGGACATTTTAACACCTCTCCACCTGTCCTCCTGCTATAGCCAAGCAGAGTGTCTCAGCCAGTACAGGTGCCAGGTTCCTGAGGAGCTGCACCCCCCTCATTGGGATATTTTAACACTACCTGAGCCACCACCTGTCCTCCTGCTACAGCCAAGAATAAGGTCTCAGCAGCACAGGTGCCGAGTTCCTCAGCTGAGGAACACCACCCTCCAAGGGATTTTTTAACACCCTCCCTCCTCACAAGTTGTGTTCCCCAAGAATCATCACTTTCAGTCCATGTCTGCCTCCTCATGATTTCTGTCCCCCATCTACCTCATAGCACAGCACCCATCTTATGAACCCATATCTACCTCATAGCGCAATACCCACATCATGAACCAAGATCTACCTACCTCCTAGCATGACACCTACCTCATAGACCAACGTCCACCTATGCAAGCTTCTACCTTGTCAAACATCCACCCATACAAGCAAGCTCATTTGACTGTACCCAAGGTTTCCCCATCTACAGTGACAATGTCCCCAACAAGCAGGTGAGTGGGTAACTGCATCCCAGGCATGAGGAGAAGGGTTGGCCACCCCCAGAATCCATCCTTACAATAGGTAGCCAGCGGGGTGAACGCCTCCCAGGTATGAGGGAAGGGATGGCCACCCCTGGAATTCATCTTCACAATGGATAGGTGGGGGCAACCAGCACCTCCCAGGCATGAGGGGGAGTGTGGTGGGCCACCCCCCAAACCCCAGTAATAAGGGGGAGGTGGGTGAGTGACCACCTCCCGGGCACAAGGGGAAGGGTTGGTCACCCCTGGAATCTATCTTGACAACTGGGTGACTGTCTCCCGGGCACAAGAGAAAGTGTGGTGGGCCACCCTCAAGCCTCAGTCACTGGGGGAGGCAGGTGGATGACCACCTTTCAGGCCAGAGGAGAAGGGTCAGCTCAGTGATTTCCACAGAGAGCAGTTCCCAAGGGGCACCTGCTTTGGGGGCTGCCACTTTTGCCCCCTCATAGCCAATCCTCACTGTGAATTTGATGCCTCTAGCTTGGGGGGGCGTTGTTTGACACTCTCCCAAACCTGCAGCTGTGATTTCCTCAAAGAGCACATTCCTGGGGGCACCTGCTTTTGAGGGCTGTGACTCAACCCCCCTAAATCCTATCATTACCGAAGTTGGAGGGCAGGTAGAAGACAGTCAGCTGGAGTCTTTCTGCGAGTTTGACGTCTCCCACGGAGTGGTGGTGTTCTACCTCATCCCGAAGTCACAAACCTCATGAACCAGTCCATTAAATGGAAAGATCTGTGAAAGTTCCTGGTCCCTGGAATGCATTAACCTATATGAAACTTCATTTTTTTTGTTCTGTGCCCATCCCTACGTAAGAAGAGTCAGGCTGGATCAGCCCAATGGCTCATCTAGGCCAGTGTCCAGTTTCTTGCATCCTTTCCTTTTCCTGTGGTAAAATGCCCTTTCAGGTTATGTGATGCCCTATAAAATGTGCACACATCATCACCCACCATTGTATATTCTGAGAATTCTTGTCCCAAAGAGGTCCATAGTGAGGTAGGCATGGTGACATCCTAATCCACCATTATCCCATTCAAGACCCCCACACCCCTATATGTACAGGAGTCCTTTATAAATGAACTGTCTATGGGATGAATGAGCCTGAAACATTCCAGGTTCCATGGCCAAATCCCAAACAGCAGCATGCATCCAATGGGGTCATTTCCAAATGTTCAGCCATGGAACTCACTAATGATCTTTAGCCAGTCATTGCATCTCAGCTTGACCTACCTCTGACAGTTGTTTGTCTGAAAACAGAATGTGATTTATCAGCATCAGCTGC
The DNA here is from genome assembly GCA_029375565.1 of Gekko gecko. Classification (NCBI taxonomy): domain Eukaryota; kingdom Metazoa; phylum Chordata; class Lepidosauria; order Squamata; family Gekkonidae; genus Gekko; species Gekko gecko. Next base: position 47,825,359 of record JAPDNY010000012.1, on the reverse strand, counting down.
CTTGAGCTCCATGGAGAAGGTGGTAGGAAACTTGGGAAATAATTAGACCCTTGGGGTGGGGGTATTAGGATACTATATTAATACATGCATTGTATCCAGCACATGATGTGGTACCGAAAACAGTCCTTTTGAAAAGAATGATTAAAGCGTTTCTCTCCTTTTGTAGGGGAATGTTTGCTGGTGGCCTAAGAGAAATGGAACAAGAGGAGGTCCAGATCCAGGGTGTGTCTTATAATGCTATGTGTAAAATCCTAAACTTCATATACACTTCTGAGCTGGAGCTCAGCCTAAACAATGTGCAGGAAATACTCACTGCATCATGCCAACTTCAGGTGAGAGCTGATGGTTCCAAAAGATGTGCTGGGGAAGGAACACAAGAAAGACCTTCTAAGGGCTAGGGCCATGATTTCCTGTCTACTTGGAACTGGGCAGATTTAGCATCCTGTGGGTAACCCCCTTAGCAATATCCAGGTGGTGGTCTGGGGATGTGCACTTAGAGAACACAAACCTGTATTCCCTTTTTGAGTCAGCAGTGTTCCAGGCAAGTCACTTGCTAGATGCTGCTAATTAAATTGTTATATGAACTGGGGAATATTTTATTCTCAAGGCGCAGACACTCTTCCTCCCCACCCTGAAATAACACCCTCACCAATGCTCTACGGCTACCAGCTTTCTGTCCCTGCCTTCTCCTCTTGTTCCCCCCCACACACAAAAAAAAATCTGTGAATTTTGGAACTACATTGAAGCTTGCAAATTAAGGAAACCTCCATCTTGATCAGATCGATCTATTTTAACTGCAAACTTTTTAATGGGATTTGGATTTATTTGCTATTTTTAAACATTCTGCAGAGTCAGAGTGGTTTACACTCCTGTCGTGAGACCATTGTTGGATCCCCTTATAGGCAGAGCTTAGAGGGAACACTGCCTATGAGGGGATCCAACAATGGATCCCCTCAACTTAGACCTTAGTGTGACTTAGCTCACAGTTTTTTACTCGGGCTCACACATTTTTGTCTTAGCTCAGGAAGGATGGCTCCAGAGCAAATTAATTTATGCAGTAGCCAAATTGCTTGCTCACAGCTTTAATTCCAGTAGTTCACAAAGTGGAATTTTTCCTCACAAGACTCCACAGCTTAGAGGGAGCATTGCTCATAGGTCAAATGAGTTCTTGTGTTTTTCCTTCTTGCAGATCCCTGAAGTTATCAAATTCTGCTGTGACTTCCTCATGTCTTGGGTGGATGATGAGAACATCCTGGATGTGTATAGACTAGCAGACCTTTTTGGCCTGAGCCATCTGAATGAGCAGCTGGACTCCTACATTTTGAAAAATTTTGTTACATTCTCAAAGACAGAAATGTACCGCCAGCTCCCCCTTGAAAAGGTCTACACCCTCCTCAGCAGCAACCTCTTGGAGGTCACATCTGAGAATGAGGTCTATGAAGGGGCCCTCCTTTACCATTACACACCAGAGCAGGTGGAGACAGATCAGGTCTCCTTGATGGAACCACCTAAGCTGCTAGAGACAGTCCGTTTTCCCTTGATGGAGTTCCACATCCTGCAGAGGCTCCATGACAAACTGAGCCCGTGTCCATTAAAGGAGACGGTAGCCAGTGCGTTGATGTACCACAAGAATGAGTGCCTTCAACCAATGCTTCAGAACATGCACACACAGCTGAGGTCAGAGTATCAGTGTGTTGTCGGCTTTGGGGGGATGCATTCTACTCCATCTACGGTTCTCAGCAACCAAGCTAAGTACTTAAACCCACTGTCAGGTGAATGGAGGCACTTTGCTCCAGCACAGTCCCGCAAAATGTCCAACCAAGGAATTGCGGTTCTCAACAACTTTGTCTACTTAATTGGGGGAGATAACAATGTACGAGGGTTTCGAGCAGAGTTCAGATGTTGGAGGTAAGGGGCTACTTCTTGATTTTAAATTGCCAGTGTGTTTTTACTGTTTTTGGCTGATCAGGGATTGGAATCCGGGTTTCTCTTAACTAAATCCAACACTGGCCATTATGCCACACTTGGCTGTAGTAACCTCTGTTGCTTTGGTGAACTTTCTTTGGAATTTTGAAATCTGTCTGCTGCTGTGAGGAAATCTTTTGCACTTTCTTTTGCTTTGTTGTTGTGTTTTTGTCTGTAAAGTGGGAATAATTCTGACCATATATGTAGGACTTGGTAAATGGAAGATGTAAGTAGGCTGGCATTTATCTAATAAGGATGGAAATATCTCTGTAGTATGTAAAAATGGGGAAGACAAAATTTTGCCCTGCTTACATGAAAGAGGAAAAATACATGGGTTCTGCTTCGCCTTGGATGAGAGTTCTTCAGCAGACTTCCTCTTGAATGAATATGGGGGTCTGGAAGATGAGGGCTCTCAGCCTGCCAGCTAAAGTTGAACATTCACACTCTGAGTGCAGTCACTCCTCTAAGTGGTAGTAGGATGGCTGCCAGACACAGTACTCTTGTTACTGGCCCTTTGAAAAGAGAGATTGTGCTGTGGAAGCTGCTAGGCCCAGCATTAAAAAGAAATGGACAGCAATGAAGGTAGCAGCAGGCAGAAGGATGGGTGGAGGCCCAGTGTGCCTCTTAGCTGCTCATTTGGAGGCAGTTGCTAAAGAAACAGTAAGAAAAAGCTTTCTTGCTGTTGCAGCACACAGCTTGTGCAGATGGGGGAGAACTGTGGCAGAGGCTGTTAGGTTTGCTGAGAGCAGCCAGATGCCTATGGCTGTGCCAGATGCCTCTGCTATTGCAGTCTGGCAATAGCACCTCATCTTCCTTTGCAAGGTATGACCCACGACACAACAAGTGGTTCCAGATCCAGTCCCTTCAGCAAGAGCATGCAGACCTCTGTGTCTGTGTCATGGGCGAGTACATCTATGCCGTGGCAGGACGGGACTACCATGAAGACTTGCGTGAGGTAGAAAGATACGACCCCAAAACCAACACCTGGGAATATGTGGCCCCCCTGAAGAAGGAGGTAAGGAGGGTGGTATACATGAGGAAAAGTGCTGGTGGGCTCTGTCAAAAGTGTGTTCTGGATCCACGGCCTCAAGTGCCCTCTTGCTTGGTCATATGATGGGGAGTCACAGAATATTTATAGGAGGCTGCCTTCATCCTGTCCAGCTGGCAAGCTTCCCAGGGAAATCTGTCTTCCAGTCTGGGAGATAAGAGTGGTGCAAAGTTGATTTTGGGTACACGCCAAGCGTTGCTTACAACAACTGTTCTTAGTTAGGCCCTTCTTGCAGACTGGGTTGCAATCAGAAGCATAGCTTTGCTTGCCATCACTCTGTACCCAAGGTAGGCTACAGTGTAGGTGCAGCTCATAGCACATCAGGACCCATAGGTACAGGGCTCCTTCATTGTTCTTCTTCCCACACTGACTGCAGGAAGCACAAGAGATTGCAGTGCCAGAGATGACCAGCCACTGAGGAGTGGTTGGAAAAGCCTCTTCCCTAGGCACCAAAGCATACTTCTTGCCAGGGTCTTTTCTAGTTCTGTGCTAGATAGGGAAGGTGTCCTTCCTGGGCCCAGAATCTCCTATTTGACCCATGATAAATCTCACCTGTCAGACAGCCTTTGCTCCATTGAGAGCCAGTTTGGTGTAGTGGTTAGGAGCGCGAACTCTAATCTGGGAGAACTGGGTTTGATTCCCCACTCCTTCACATGCAGCTGCTGATGTGACCTTGGGTCAGTCACAAGTCCTTTCAGAGCTGTTCTCTCACTAGCAGTTCTCAAAAGAGCTCTCCCAGCCCCACCTACCTCACAGGGTGTCTGTTGTGGGGAGGGGAAGGGAAAGGAGATTGTAAGCCGCTCTGAGACTTCTTCGGGTAGTAAAGGGCAGGGTATACATCCAATCTCTTCTTCTTCCACTGGGTTCCATATAGTCTCTCTGGTAGCAGCTCTCCAAGGTCTTAGCAGAGAAGACCTGCTATTTGAGATCTTTAACTGGAGAACTTATGGACTGAACCTGGAGTCTTCTACATGCAAAGCCAGGTGTCCTACCACTAACCCACAGTCCCTCTCTAGTTTCTCCAACTAGAGGCAACAAGTGTATCATATCCTACTGGATAGCTGGGAGCCAAACAACTAGGGTCACAGGTATTTTGCATGCCTCCTGCAACAGTCAGCATCCTGCCATTTTAAGCTTTGAAGCTGGGGCTGGTGGAGGGGAGGAATATTTTCTATGGTTCCACAATTGGAAATAAATGAAGAACCAGGATGAGGTTGGGAAAGGGTTCTGGGGCATGAAGGCTCCAGAGCACTGTACAGGTTTGTGCCCTCTTTCTCAGTTTTGGTGCCCATCCTCTTTCCATTACATTGCCAAAACACCTACTGCCTGAATCTTGGGAGCAGAATAGGTTACTCATAAAAAAGTCTACCAAAATATTTAACAGAAGGAATTCTGATTTCAGAATGTGCATTCTCTGTCAAAACATTCACATCTGTTCAGGCAGCTCATGCATATTAGAGAATAAAAACTCCACCATCCTGGACTGCTTTCTTTGGTTACCTTACAAAGTCCTATAGATTTATTCTCTCTCTGTATATATAACTGATATATTGCAGGGGGAAGGGCAAGTGAGTGAAATGCTCAGGGTCCCAAATAGTGACTCCATCTCACTGTTTTTGTGTTTTGATGCAGGTATATGCACATGCGGGAGCTACTTTGGAAGGGAAGATGTATATCACTTGTGGAAGACGAGGCGAGGACTACCTGAAAGAGCTGCATTGTTACGATCCAGTAGCTGATCGCTGGGAGAGTCTGGCTGATGGGCCCATCCGACGGGCCTGGCATGGGATGGCTGCACTGCTGGGGAGGCTGTATGTGATTGGAGGTAGTAACAATGATTCTGGCCGTAGAAGAGACGTTCACAGGGTGAGTCAGTGCTCTGTCTGTGTGACTAGTACTTATTTTTTTTACATAACAGTGTTCTCTACATGTACTTATTCTGTTTGGTTATAATAAAGCAGCTTTCATGGTTGTACCAGAAATAGTTGTTGTCTATGTGGTAAGAACTCCAGCACCCTATTGGTTACTACTAGTTGTGGGGACTTGTTCCTTTCATGATCGGCAACTTTTGGTTTTGATGTTGCTTTCTTCCAGGTTGCCTGCTATAGTCCAAGCACTGGTCAGTGGACTTGCGTCAGCCCTTTGCCTGCAGGACATGGAGAACCTGGCATTGCTGTCCTGGGCCATGAGATCTACGTCTTAGGGGGCAGATCCCACAACGAGGGCATCCGCATGGACTACGTCCATATTTATAATGCTGAAAGAGATGACTGGGAAGAAGGGCCTCCATTAGAAGAGGATATTTCTGGGATGGCTGCCTGTGTCCTCACACTGCCGAGGGCCATCCTAATGGAGGCAGACAGATGGGACCATGAGTGGCAACGTGACAGACTGCAGAATCCCCTGGATGTTTCTTCCAAGGTCATGGCTTTTGATTGGGAGGAATCTGATAATCTGGGTGATGATTAGCCCGAGACTGGCCTCTCTTTCTCTGACTTTTTGGCTTTCCCCCCTGCTGTAACTGAGCCGGGTAATGTGACCACCCTCACTTTGCTGAGCCCCACTCTTGCCAACAAAGTTTTGCTGCCTATACACTCTGTGATGGGAGGCGGCCTGGTAACATCGACAGGACTTGCAGCAAGAGCTGGCCAGAGGCTACTGAAAAGGCAACTAGGAATGGGCTGGATGGCCTTCAGCATGAGGACACTTTGCACAAAGGGGTGGCAAGTAGCCCCCCCCCCCCCCCCTGGGGGAAGGCTTTTAGGAACTCTCTCTCTCTCTGTGTATCAGTGAAGTGTGAATTTATATTTAAATTATTTACTGATTTGAAAAAGCATTTGATATGAAGATGGCTTTCACCATTGGTTTGACATTTGAGACAAGCCAATGAGCTTTTTCCTGTCAAAAAGTTCTCATTCTGTACACTGAAAGCTTACTAACTGCTTGACTTGCAGCACAAGACTTAGCTCAGCTACTTCTGAACATTAGCTGTCCAGCATAAAATTGCTTTCTCATTACTCCTGAAACAGAATCCTTGGTGTGCACCTTAGCCTAAGAAGAACCATCTTCTTCCAGTGTCTTGAGCCTCTGAGCTCCTCTGTGCTGCCAGCACCTCTGCACCTTTCTTAGCTGCTTATGGTAGCAGCCAGCATCCCAGTACTGTGCAGATGAAAAGAAAATTACCAGCTTGTCTTGGGCAAGAGATCTTAATTGTTCAGTTTTATTCTCTACTTCTTAAAAAGATGTATATAACACTCCTTCCTGTATATTTCAGACAGATATGCCAAAGCCAGAAGAAAACCAAGTTGTTATCTGATAGACTCAATTATGTCAATGGTGGTGGGAACAGGTGGAATCCACTTGAATATAGAGAGGCATGTCCCCAAGAGAGATGAAGGAAGGAAAAGATGAAGGCCCTAGTAATGTGCTCCCCACATCTTTTCTCAAGATGAACAGCGGGTTTTTGAACTCCCATTTTGTTTTCATCTCTTCAGTCCAGCAAAAAGAACTGATACAGGATGCCAAACAGCTGTTGATTTTCTTAAGCTTGACAAATATTGCTTTAGGTATGTCACCACCAGCAAATCTTACTTATTTAGAAAATATATGTCCTCAAGTTCTGCAACAATAGCTATTGCCCTCACTTTGTTAGAGCTCTGCTTCCTGGTTTCATTCAAAGAACACCATGTTAAAGATGACCTTCCCACAATGTATCTTGTATGGACAGACATCTCAAGAAACTTCATATCTGCCCATCACAGGTAGGTGTGCCAGCCTGCTGATTCAAGAAAAGTGTGGAATTACTCTGGGCTCAGTGCATATATAATACAAAGGAACAAACAGTAGCACAGGGAATTGACACATATTAACAAAATAAATCCATTTGCTTTTGAAAAGAGGTTCCAGGGCAGATGTGTTCTAACAGCTGACAGGTTGTGTTTTTGCCAATAAATACATGACTGATATCCATGAAGGTGAAATAGGTCTGTTGTAACTTAGCCGAGCAACTGCCTACCAGGAACCAGTTCTGAAAAACAACCAATGAGTGCTCAGCTGTTACAGCAGAAGTTTCCAACAAACCTATAGCCTTATACTGCTTAGTTTCTTCCCTAGTGTTCTGTTAAAATTCTCTGGGTAATAAACCTGTTTTATGGTTGTCTTCTTATATAAGCCCCATTGAAATGAGCAGGAGCTGTGGAAGTGTATGGTACTGTTCCAGCACATCTGTTCATTTTAATGGGCCTTGGGAAGGAGATGTTAATAGCTGGGGTGAAAAGAGGTGCTATTTGGTTGTTCTACTTCATCCTCCAAGACGTCTCAGCTGGCTTTGTTTCAGCAAAATTGTTCAATGCTGGAATAACAGTAAAATCCCACTGAGAAATATACCGTAAGCAAGACAATATTATAACAGTTTGGGTTGTAAATGGAGGTATTGCAAATAGGTCTTTTGAAGTGAGATTAGCATGTGTTAAAAAGGATTTCAGTTACATCCCTCTGAGAAGCATTTAGTAACTGGTTACTTACTACAGACAACAGTGGCATACTATTCTGTGCATGAGTACTGTGAGGTTGTAATTGTAAGAGTGCAATTTCTCAGTGCCAACAAGCTCGGGTAAAATGGAAGGAACTTTGTGTAATACCTAGTGAGCTTGCTCTATCTCAGATCTTGGTGGGATCAAAAAGTGGGACTAGTGACATTGTCTTCTCCTAATAGACAGGAGTTCATTTTCAGTTGTTTTAAGTCCCACCTCCTGAGACAGCAGGCAGGGCAAAGCAACTCTGACTGGGAGGAAGACCTCCCCTCAAACTTCTATTTGTGTCTGTGCTTGAGTACAGGGAGGCAGAGTTAACAAGAGCACTCTTGAGAGCCATTAAAGAAATAGAAGAAAGTGAACAAAAAGAAACAGCAATACTGAAAAGAAGGAAGGGAGCAGAAGCATCAACTGTATAGCACTGATGTGGGTTTCTGGGGAAAAAAATGAATCGGGGAAAAAATGTGGGAACCTGTGATATCCCAAACTGAATGTGATTTGATTTAACAACTTTGTTAAAATACCTGAACTGAAATATTTGATTGGGGGGAATCAACTGTGGGTTAAAAGTTCAAACAAATGCAAAGATTTGTTGAAAGTTTTATTGGAATAAGACTAATAAATATTTAAAGACAATATAAATTGTACTTTATATATTCTGTTTACTTTTATGGGGGGAAAGGTAACTGAAAGCTGAGACGCTAATACTCAAAACATATTTATTGTATTTATACCTACTTTTCTTCCCAGCAGTGACCCAAGGCACCTTACATCATTCCCCTCCCCTCCATTTTATCCTCACAACAACTTTGTGAAGTAGTCAGGCTGAGAGGGTGTGACTAGCCCAAGGTCACCCAGCAAGCTTCCATGGCAGAATGGGGATTCAGACCTGGGTCTCCCAGATCCTAGTCTGACACTCCAACCACTCCACCATAGTAGCTTTGATATGATTTTTCCAGTCAACTTCAGCAGAGGTCATTGGGGCTATGATGGACCCCTATCACTATCCCCACACCAGTGCAAGCTTTCCTGTCAAAATTCTTTGATTCCTTGCTGTGAATGAGCAGCCCATGGTAGCGTGTAAATAATAGAGGTTTTTGAAAGAATTTATGTCCCACAGAACATAATTTGGCTTTTTGTCCAGCCCAAGAAACTTGTTGTGGAAAAGCAGGAGCCCTCTTTTTATTTCCCTTTTGAAACGGCACTGGAGATGGTTTAACAGTAAAAAGAACAAGTTTATTCAACAGGCAGGGATTGAATAGGTGAGTCAGGGATTTGGTATTGGGGAGGTTAAATTACAGTTTATTTCTGTTTCCGGAGTTGTTTAAAATCATTTTCTCTTACAACAGACTAGGGTCCTCCTCAGAGTTAAACCTCAGAGACACTGGGCAGGGATTAATCTCCTTCTCCTCAGAGGAATTAACCCTGTTCCTTGTTTGGTCAAAAGGGAGTTTCCACACACTACCCCATTCACTCTTGCCAAATCTCCAAGTTCTCATGTCTGTATAAAGCAGACTCAGCTTATGTTGACACTTAGACTTTGAATTTTTATAGCGAATTCTTCCTCAGGTTAGGAATACTACAGTTAAGGCAAGGAGTCTTTTACTTTCACTCTACAGGTGAACCTATCTGATTTATTTTGTCAGACGCGCTGACTCCAAAACTCTGTCAGAAACCAACTGACTGCCTTCAGAATGGTTCCAACTCTAAACTGTAATCTTCCGAGTGACAACTGACCACAATTCCCAGCACTCAGCTGATCATATATTTTCCTCCATTGGCAGTGGCCAATCAGAGAAGAGGAGCAGCCTGTCACTCAAGCTCTCCCTTCCAGGGAAAAGTTAACACTTTATATCCCAGTTCTCTGATTTACCTGCACTATGAAACCTGCTTTTAAAGTGCAGTCCATCACAGGGGCATATCTTAGTTCCAACTTCCAAATTAGACAGTGATTAGACTATGCCTTCATCCCTGTGAGAGGGAACACACAAAACAGAGAGATTAGGGATTAATATAATTTGAACATTCCTTACACAGGAAACAATTTAGATATCCAAACAGTACTATTGGGCTGTAATCAGTGTTCCCTCTAAGCTGAGTTAGTGTGAGCTAGCTCACAGTTTTTTAGCCTCCGGCTCACTCGTTTTTGTCTCAGCCCAGGAAGGAGGGCTCCAGAGCAAACGAATTTATGCAGTAGCCAAATCCCTCGCTCACAACTTTCATGCCAGGAGCTCACAAAGTGGGATTTTTGCTCACAAGACTCCACAGCTTAGAGGGAGCATTGGCTGTAATTATATGCATTATCACCTAAGCACCTCCCAGTTGTGTTGGGCATACTTTTTATTTATTTATTTATTTTTGTAAAGAAGCTGTTATTCTGCACATGAGGCAGCCCCTTGTGCCTCAAAGCTGTATTCTATGCTTAATTTAGGAAGAAATCCCAGGGAAGCTTTGTGAGAGGGAAACCACAATAGGCCTTATTTCTAAGTAAACAGGGTGGCCATTTAACCTGTTGCAGCCACATATGCTCTAACCCCTTTGCTGCCACTGTTCATCCTGTGATGGCAACGCTTCGTGAGTATCAGCAACTGCACAAAGCATTAATTCACAAGAATTAATTCTTGTACCCCCCCCCCAACACACACACAGTCAGAGGGTGGGTACAGGAACATCACCCGCCGGTTTTCCCTGTAGAGAAAACCTGCGACGACAGTATAACGATAATAAAGATCTCCCTGTGTGCCATCCCCGGTGCCGTTTGCACTACATAGCCCATCGCACATCTTCACGCCCCATCAAGCTTCCTGAGCAAGGCCATGCGGCCCAAAGACCAAGGATCCTCGGCATTCTGGACTGTATCCAGCGCTCGTTCTGCTATTCTTCCTTCACCCGGCCTTTGCTTCCGATGAGGTTGCCAAACCAATCTACCAAAATCTCTCTCCACAAGATGCCTTTCTGGGAGGACCAAGTAGCTGCGCGACCTACCGCTGCGTTCCAGTAACGGCCAACCGCCTGGAGGGGTCTTCCCTGCGCAGCCGGGCCACCCCTTGTACTTCTCACCGCCATCGCCCATGTTCTCTCTTGGCACCAGAGCTGCTTAATAGACCAGGCAGGCCTGGGCTGAGGGCAACTTTAAGGCTATTCAGCCACGGCCGAAATCAGAGGGAAGGACGCAGACAAAAATATCACCTGCTCTTCACGCCGTTCCTCTAAGACCATCGACGAGCATATAAGCAGAGCGTCAACGCGTCCTCCTTTAGTTCCGGTTCGCAAGATGCAGGGCTTGCCCCGCCCCTCAGACCCTGGTTGTGGAGGCGGGAGTTCTACACCGTTATGGCTTTGAGGAAGCCACCCAGCAGGGTAGAACGGTCACTCCAGGTGGCGGTCACCTATGATAGTCCTCCCTTGAGTCGCATAAAGCGGAAAGTGTCCCAGCGTCCACCGCTCTAGTATTCGTAGCTCCGACTCCTGCGCCGCCCCCTCCTACTAGATAACCAGGCTCAGCGGGCGGTGGAACCGCTTCGCCCTCGCTATGCGCCTGCGCGGCGGGCGTGGCTTTGGCTGTCCCTTCCTTCCCTTTCGATCCAGCCTAGGCCGCCATTTTGGCGCTGAGGTTTGGCGAGCGGAGGGCCTGGAGTCGGTGTAGCGGCCGCCGAGTTCCTCGAACCCGAGCTGGGCCGGATCGGGCCTGTAGTTGTTGTCCGAGGGAGGAAGCGCGAGGAGATGCGCCGCCACTGAGAGGGAGACCGAGGCCCGCCCACCGCCCTTCCTGAGGCCCTCGCCCGCCATGTCGTCAGCAGCCCGCTTTGACGCGTCGGACCGCTCGGCCTGGTACGCGGGTCCGCTGTCGAGGGCAGAGGCGCAGTCTCGGCTGCAGGGCCAGCGCCACGGCACCTTCCTCGTGCGCGACTCGTCCACTTGCCCCGGCGACTACGTGCTGTCGGTCTCGGAGAACTCGCGCGTCTCGCACTACATCATCAACTCGCTGCCCGGGCGGCGCTTCAAGATCGGCGACCAGGAGTTCGAGCACCTGCCGGCCCTGCTCGACTTCTACAAGATCCACTATCTGGACACCACCACCCTCATCGAGCCCGCGCCCAGGTCAGACTCGCGGTTTCCCCTGCCTGCCATGGCCGCCGGTCCCCAGGCGTTTCCGCTTCCCCTTGGAGCGCCGCTCCTTCTTCGCTTCCTACTTTGGTCGGCCTATCCAGGCGTGTCCGGCGCCTCGTGTTTCCCTCCCGGGTGACAGCGAAGGGCTAGGTACCGGCCCACTTCCCTCTAGGGTCCAGGCAGGTAGAAGTCTTGCCCTAGAGGAGAGCTCCCCGGCCTTTTGGAACCCGTGGAGTCCGCCTACCTGGTCACTCGTGGAAACTAAGGGAAGCCCCCTTTGACCTAAACTGCCTCTCTGCTGCCTTAAAACTGGTTAGCACGCCCAAGACGGCGAGGCTGGGATCGCACCGTAGCCGTGTCTTGAGGAGGAGGGCGGCAAGTTATTGGTGGACCTTGGCCCGACGATAATTCCGTATGACAATTTATTGTTCAATCTAGAGATGCAGGACCGGGGAAAAAGTGTAGCCTTGCTGTTTAAAGAACGCACAAACCACTCCCTAAGTCACTGAAGAATTTGTGTTGGTAAAGGGATCTAAATAGATATAGCATTATCACCTTTCTCACTTTTGCATACTCAGAGATGCATGTGGTCAAAATGCAATATGTAAGTCCTCTTAGTGCTTTTTGCACTTCCTGCCATTCTGTTTTGCTGATAAGTTTATATGAATAGAGGTTTTTTAAATTTTCAGACAATAAATTGTTTGTGACTGACACTGCTTATTGATGTTCATGAGTTAGGAGTTTTTGATGTTCATGAGTTATTTCCTCTTCCTGAAAACAACAAATACAATTCTAAAAATCTCATTCGAGGTGTGTGAAAATGTGTCCAGGGACTTACATGTCAGTATGTGCTTGCTTAAAAGTGTTTATAGCTGATGTCATTTAGAAGTTAGCACAGTGAATAAGTTTTACCAGTTCTGTGTCTGGAGTTCCATATACCTGCATATTTAATATTTTAATATAATAGTTTATAAACTTTTTAAACTTCCTAAAGCAGGATATCTGCATCTTTGCAGCTCCTGTTTCTCTGCATTATGTATGTAACATTAGTGTCTTTAGATCCAGGTGATCATCCATGTTGGTCTGAAGCAGCAGAACAGACTTAAAGTCCAGTGGCACCTTCAAGACCAACAAAGGTTTATTCAAGGTATGAGCTTTCGTGTGCATATGAAAAAGTATGCCGTGCACATGAAAGCTTATACCTTGAATAAACCTTAGTTGGTCTTGAAGGTGCCATTGGACTCTAAGTTTGTTCTGTTAGTGTCTTTATACAGCCTTACATTTTTCTGCACATACCATCATGGAAAACATTCTTCAGTGTGTGCTGCCTTGTGCCTATCTCGTTTGGAATTTCAGAGATTTGTATGCCCTTTTTCCTGTCATCAGATACAATCATTGCATATTTTTCTGTCTTGCAAGCTAGTTAGTCAGTGTACAGAGTCTCCAATGTGTCTTTGCTGCACACTAGCCTTATAATTTGTTTGGCACACTTAAGTAGAAAGGTAGTCAAGAAACATTTTCATCTTGTTTTCAGGGACCATGTGTCACCCATACCCCTTAAGTGTGTTTTATTCCTCTGAAGTGGCTTACTATGAGATTTATTTATTGGGAGCACATGAATGAAGATAGCAGTACCAGTCTTATCACAGATACCACCTGCTTTCAGGTGGGGTAGCTACAGGAAGGGAGGTGAACAAGGCATGTGGCAGAAAAGTAGCAGCACTGGGCAATGTGTATGTGTTTAGCTCTCTGTGCAGGCAAGGACCTAGGCAAGTTCATTTACCTGAAAAGCTTAATAAAGAGGAGTGTTGTGGCACTGTAAACACTAATAATTTTTTGTCCTAACATAAGCTTTCATGAACTGTAGCCTGCTTCATCAGATGTAGGTGTTGGGTGCTCATGTGACCAACATATCTGCGACAGTAAAGGAACAAAGTTCTAAACAGCAGCATCTGGGGGCAGTAAAATGCAGGCTGTACAGTGTAGACATAATTCTGTAGATTTCCATTGTAATCAAGAAAACTACAGAGACCTTTTATAGTAACAGTAATTAGAGAACATAATTTTACCTAGTTTTGTTAAGCAGGTTAACACTTGCCATGCCTGATGAATCTCAGGCCCTTCTTGAGGTCTCTGAAGATGTCAAAACAGTGTATTTTACTGTTTTGTTACATGCTGGTATCTCCTTTTGAAGTTCTCTTTGCTCAAGACTAGTGACTTTTAGATCAGCCACAGTATGTCCAGGAACTGCTCAAGGATGTATTGTGTGTACGATTATTTTCAGGCAAAAGCCATTGACCTAAGTGGGACTGGTTTCTGAGTAACAAGTGCCCAGACTTTCCAAAAGTAAGAGCTAATAGTTACAAGGCCAGATTTCTCTCCAAGATGGAACATTAAAATCCCTGCTGTTTGGTGGAGTCATAAATATTCCTAATATGACAGCTGGAAGCACTGCAGAGCTCAGGTAGCTGGAGGATGTAACATAAGAGTAGAAGATCATCCATGTGGACTCAAATGCACTCTGAACTGACTCCTGCAGTTCCAGAATGTCTGCTATGAATCAGGATGCACTTAGATTCACTCTGTGCTTTTTCCATGGAAAGTGTTCTCTAGACTTCAAGAGCACTAAACTTTGTATTTGGTGGAAACGTAACAAGATGTAAGAGAGATTAGAATTACTCTGAATTCCAAAATATGTATATTTCAGCTCATCAAGTAATGTTCTGAAAGGCTGAAGGGAAATCTTTAAACAGATGACCCAAAATATTGTACTCTCCAAAATCCTTTTGTGTTGTGGGTATTGTGGCATTTTAAGGGTTGTGTATTAAATGTGATTCTGGGAGAATGCACAAATTATTACATTATTGGCATCAAATAAATTGACTTAGACACAAGAGATGAAACCAAGAAATGTATCAAACATTTTTCAGAGTTGATTTGAAAGATTAAATGCATTCTGCTAAAACTCATGTTTTCTTCAGGTATCCAGCTCCACTAATGGGATCTGGATCAGCCCCCACTGTGCCTGCTGCGGAAGAGAATGTGGAATATGTTCGGACTCTTTATGACTTCCCTGGTAATGATGCAGAAGATTTGCCATTTAAAAAGGGGGAGATACTGGTCATTGTAGACAAGCCAGAAGAACAGTGGTGGAGTGCCAGAAACAAAGATGGCCGTGTTGGGATGATCCCTGTTCCTTATGTTGAGAAGCTTGTGAGATCTTCCCCACATGGGAACAGGAATTCCAACAGCTATGGGATTCCTGAACCTGCCCATGCTTATGCTCAGCCTCAGACCACAAATCCTCTTCCCAATGTATCTAGTGCTCCTGGGGCAGTGATCAACCCACTTCCATCAACACAGAATGGACCAGTCTATGCCAAAGCAATTCAAAAGAGAGTTCCATGTGCTTACGACAAGACTGCCTTGGCATTAGAGGTAAGTTTTTCAGCTGACTTTTTTATTGAGGCTGTTTAATACAACTAAGAGGCAACAATTTGTTTGTCATTTTTTTAGCTGTTTCTATATTCTGTGATTTTAGTGGGCCTGTAAATACAAACCTGATCATACTTTCATTTTGTTCAGATACTAGATTTATATCCTGTGGGTGCAGTGGCTTTCAGAATTTTTTTCAAATGCCAATAATAATTCTTTCTCTATGCATCTCACAGTCTAAGCAACTAAATAGTACGTGTGATAAGAGGCCAAATGAAGTTAAAATAGCATTCGGTGAACACAGAGGCCAAATAACATACCATGCCATACACAGCTAGTTCCAACAGCCATATCTGTGTTTCCTCTAAGCAGCTGCTTGCAAAATATATATTTGTTGAAGAGGTACTGTGGGCTGCGTGTCTTACTTTAGTCTTAAACCCAGTCAACCAGCAGTATTCATGTTCCTATCTCTTCCATCTGTGTTGAACTGCACAGTGACATTTCTGTGCTGCCTGTATTGTGGTTGGATTTGATGCTTAAAGTGGAGTGGGAATACAGTTAAGAAGCTCATGTTGTGGCCATATGTTTGGAGTGACAAGTGAGGCATCAGTTGGACAGATGGCTTGCTTAAAGTTCTTCAAAAGTTTCTTGAATGTTTTTAAAAATGGTTGTCATAGCTATGTACTTTGCCAGAAAGCATTAAGGAAAAGAGGGCACTGCCAGCACATCCAGTCTGTGTAATTCAAGCAGCATGCACTCTTGCCTCTCTGCATGTGTGCAGTATTTGTATGAATGTGTATCTGGATTTAAGATGGCTCCCCCTTCTTAAAAAGTTTTAAAATATTATTTTATATTTGAATAAATACAATATAAATGAAGTACACAAATAGTGGGAAAGTGATGAACTAATTATCCATGTACAGGAATTTCTTAACATGGAAGAAGCAATTTAACCTGCAGTTCTTTAGAAGTTCCTTTGTTAGCATTATGAGAACATAGCTGGCAGTTCTTACTATGAGTGTGCATTGTGGGCCTTGTCAAAGTAACATTTTTTGTAAGCGGGTATAAGTTGCAGCTATTAGCTTGGGCTGGTGTGTGTGTGTTTTGATGAAGCAATACACCTTTCACCTTAATTATATGAAAGACATCAAAATTTCTCCTGGGTTTAGAGCAATTAGATTGCAGGGAAAACAATTAAATCTAAGCTTGTAAGTAGAGCAGAATGTGCCCATATGTAGCACTTCTTGACACAGTTGAACAAAAGAGGATTAGGTTACTTCTGTCAAATATCAGACTGTCTTCCAATTCCTTTCCTTAGGGAGCAAGCCTGGTAGTTGCAGATACTTGTAATGCTGGTTGCTTTGTTTTGTTAAAACATTAGTATCCTGCTTTTCAGTGAACATTGCTATCAAAGCTATTTGCAACAATGTAATACTGTCTAGAATAAAATTACAGGCATCATTTTAACACTAGAAATTTTAAAGGGCATTTAAAAAATACAGCTTTAAATTAAGACAAAGGCGTGACAGCACATATTGGTTTTAGCTGCCTTTCCTGAAGTCTGTAAAGGAGGACCCCAGTGATACTTAAAGACAGAAGCTATTCTGTAATATTGGTGCCACCACCAAAAGACCCTGTTGTATCCTGCTGCCCATCAAGCCTCCAGCAGTAATGGCACACAAAGCAGGACCTCTCCACACAGTCTGTGTCCAGTTACTTTACTTTCAGAGAGGGCTATCCTTAGGTCCCAAACCATTTAAGACATTGAAATTTAAAACCAGCACTTTTTAATTGTTTCCAGAAACAAATTGAATACTGTGAAGAAATGCATTTTTGCCTGGGAGGTTGGCAAGGAGCAAAGCCTCTACTTTGTGTTTTAACAGGTTTTTTCCCTTTTCTTTTTCTGGGCAGAGGCTTATCTCAGCCCACCTTCATACAAATGCTAATGGGTCTAAGTAGAGACAAGGGAATGGTCAAGCTTCCTCCTTCTCCCCCCCTTATTCAGGCAGGGAACAGAATGTTGGGGGTGTCAAATTCTAGAGAGGCTTGAGGAAGGTATTTTTTGGAGACACAGGAAAAGATTCATTGACCTGGGCTGACTGGGGTCAAGTAGGTGAAGTACCAGAGATGACAGGAAGACACTCTCTTTTCCTCTGGAGCAGGGAGCCGTTTTGACCACGTGCTCATCTGGAGAGCTGAAGTGAACTTCAAGGTAATGGTAACGTTGTAGAGAACTAGAACATTTGTGCTAAAGAGCTTGCCCTATATTTTAACAGCTGATAGGGGATGTATAGAGAAAGGGACGGAGGATTTGCGTTTTTACCAATTTCTTTTCTATTCCTTGCTCAACCTGGTGCTGTGTTAAAGGTATGCTTGTAAACATTTCCTTTTTAATAAATAATTATCCTCCCAGTGGGAAATCCCAAAAAAGATCAGATGGTGACGGGCTATCCTGAGAGTGGAAGAAAAGCCCCTCCAGGTGTGGAGAAATCACCTTGGAGGGCAGGTCAGAAACAGGGTATGCAGGCCAGAGCAGGCACATTCTTCCACAAATGCCAATGCAGTTGGATCCTAATGGTTAATCCTAGACAGTCTGAACTAATTTAAGTTTCTGATGGCTTTTCAAAGGCCAACCTCATGTAAAATGCATTACAATAGTGTACTTTGGAGGTTACCAGAGATGTGACAATGTCATGCTAAGTAACTGTTTGCTTGATGCCACTTTTTGGTCCTTTGGAGTTCCTTTTGTGGGTTCTTTTAAAAACCATAATAATTGTTTTTCCAAATTAAGAATCCAAAATTAATATTATTTTAGGTTTATTTTTCTAATAGCATAGGTAAGCTACAGTTGTTCTTCTAGTGCTTTTCTCCCATATTTTGCTGCTAAAAATGTTAAGCTTAAAGGCAAATGAGGCTAGTACCTTTTAAATGGCTCCTTTTGGCATATTTCTGTTTAATGCCATCTTAAGCAACTTTGTTCCTGTTTAGCTGCTATTTATAGCCCATCAGTAGGTAGCTTGAAGAGCTGAAACCTGTAAATACTTTGCTGCCCTTGGGCTCAGTTGTGTCAAGAATGTTTTCATCATGTTTTGCTGCTTCCAATGAGTCTGAACTGCAAGGCCTTCATGGATTTTTGAAAACAAACTGGTTATGTAGGTCACAATCCAGTGTGATGTTGTCCTTCACAAGCCCCATTAAAATTAATGGGAATTGTGCTGGAGCACAGGCATTTTCTTGTAGAGCTCCTGTTTGTTTCAGTAAGGCTTGTTAGGTTTCTGACTGTAGCTTAATCTTGCAGTTTAGGCAGTTGGGGCTGAGGGGGCAAGGTTTGTCAGTGAGCAAGCAAGCCCAGTTTAAGAGGAAGTGGTGTGTGCCAAACACTCTTCCAGGCGTGTGCATGTAACCTAGTCACTGTCCGTTTCCAAGAGTTCTGCCTTCCTGGACTCTGCCATCCATGTGGCATGTTAAGAAAAGGGCAAATTGCCCCAAATGTGCAAAATTTTTATCATTTGGGTGGGGACTAGCTGACACCAAGATTCTGCACTGTCTTCTCTACGTCAGAGATGCTAGTGAAGGTATTCCATCTCTTTAATTGATCTCTTGTCATCTCATAGACTGAAGCTGCATTTTCTTGTCTCCCTCTCCCCCCCATTTAAATTGCATTCATTGGCCTTGACATTGAAATAACTCATTACAGTTCTCTTTATAAAATGCTCACATGGGATCCAACGTAGTTTAATAAGTTGAGTATCTGAAAGGTCATTGAGCCATATCCAATTAAAAGTAAACTGTTCTTCCAAAATAAAGTACTTTGTCGAAGTGTTAACACTCCAAAGAGAGATACTTTGCAGTTTGGCAAAGTACTGTTTTAGCAAGACTGGCTTTTTGGCTTGGGCAAAATGGCTCTGAGTCTTGCTAAGAAGGCCACTGTATTTCTGAGCTTCCACTCTCCTTTCTACCCCTTCATGAAGAAATTGAAGATGTTCCACAGATATGGAGATACATCTCAAGGCTACTGTTTGAGGACAGTTTATCAAGACTGGTGTCAGCTGTTAGCACAGAGATCTAACCCAGTCTGTTGTCACTTTATGTTATTGGTCTAACAGTGGACAGCACTACTTTTTAAAGTCTTTTCCACATTAAAAAAGTGTTTGGAAGTAAAACAGCAAATTGTGGAGAGTACACTGTCCTAGCCCAGTCTTCCCTGCTGTGCTAGTTTTCTGCTTTTAGGGATTTCTTTTTTACATACGGGGGCAAGTAAAGATGTGGTTCCCCTACTTGCATTCTGATTGCAATCTTTTCTGCCTCCTCAGTACCCTGCTTTCTCATTCTACGGTATGTGTAGACCAGTGACTAATAGCCCCTGGTTTTTAGGCACAAGTTCTGCACAAGGCTGAATGAAAATATCAACATGTTTAATATTTAGATGATTGTACATCTGGAGTTCTTACCTCTGGCCACTGAAAAAAAATCCTGAAATAATGCCTGCAGTCGAGACAGGGTCTTCCTGCAGGCAGCGGGTACTCAGGCAGCTCTGTGACCCAGATAGATGGTGCTCGTTGTTGGGAACCTTGATGGTCTGCAGAACGTGCTTCTTAACACACCATGTGGTGCAACAACTGCCCCGTCTTCTAACTACATTACTTTCATGAATTAAAAGTGAGTAGTGCCGAGTCTTACAGTAGGACTTGGCCCCTTCTAAATTCGACCTCCAAAAAATGGAGGCATTGGATATATTCCTAAAGGATAGTCTTAATTGTCCTCTGTGTTACACTTCCTCCAGTTACACTTCCTCCTCTTCCATCATTAGCCAGATATCCTTGTGAATGACATAGCTGTGGAATCATTTCTTTCTAAATAGGAAGCTCTCTAACAACCATATCTAAAAAGGTTTACTTTGAAGTATGCATGGAATTGCTATCTGGACCATGGGTTGTCACGTAATTGAGGACAGCCATTCTTTGTTAACATGCTTAGCTCAACTCTGCTAAGGAGCTCTGTTTTATGGGCCTTGTCAGTCACCCTGAGCCACTTCGGCAGGGAGGGTAGGGTACAAATTAAATAAATGAATAAAATAAATAAATACAGATACCATTGTTCAGTCTGTAGTAATTTTAAAGGAGCATTGGTTTTCATCTAGGACAGGACGCTTCAGCATGGCTCCTGTGGCCGCCATGGAGATTCTTCTCCTGGCATGTGCCAAGAGTGGCTGGAGCCATTGTAAGGCACTGCTTGGTATTCACCACCCTCCCTCATTAGAACAGACGCAGGAATCGCCACTGGAGGATTGGGACAACTGGCCTGGGCTTGCCTTCAACTTTTCTTATTCCCCCTCTCTTCTTTGACAAACGAGCTTTTATAAAAAAAATTTACAGGAAATGGTTTTTAGAACTACCTACCAAACACCTCACTAATATGGGAAACCTGAGAGAAATTTAAATAACATGAATGTCACTAAATACAGTTGTCACCAAGAATTTTCACAAGTCAGAGCAGAGACAGTTCTGACCTTGATAGACCAGTGGTCTTATTCAGCATACGGCTGCTTCATGTGTTCATTGTAAAATATAAGGAGGCAGAGTGGGAAGTTTGTGACCTGGCTGACTGTTGCTATGAGCTCTTCTGCAAACAAAGAGGAAGCTTTAATTTAATCTTGGAGTTTAGGAACCTGGGCCTATTGCATGAGGGGAGAGGTCTTCAAGCCCATCCTCTCCTTCTCCAAGCTTGATGGCCTCCCAGTGGCTAGACCAATGGTGCCCATTAGTACCTTTCCTGGTGCCCACCAAGTGTTTTTAGAGTATGGGAGGGGCTAGGTGGCACTTTTGCCCAGCTCATTTAAAACAGGTAGCCAGGTCAGATGCCTGCAGAATGAAGACAGATGCTGCAAGGTGCAGGCTTCTTACCTAGCATGATAAGTGTACTTATTTTGTGGCAATGCGTATGCAGGAAAATATTTTCAAACACTATGTTCATTTTAAAAGACATCTTGTTAAATGGAGATTCTGCCTGAAATGTTGAAGACTTGTGCACAACCTCTCAGATTTGTACACAACCTCATTTCCTGACATTTTGTGGTTGGCTCCACCTCCTGTGGCAGTCATTTTGTAGTTGCACCCACCATCCTGTGTCAGCATTCCAAAAGTTCCTGCAGGCTTAAAAGGGTTGGGCAGCCCCAGGTTAGACCATGCTGCTAATCAACCTACATATAATACCTAGCTTGGCACATCAGTGGCTTCCCTCTGAATAAGACATTTTCTTGCCATGTGAGTCTTTTGCAGTGTGAGGAGGAAGGCACTGAGTTTGGCTCTGCCTCTTTTGGCAGCCATATTGGCTCAGCTCTGCCTCTTGTGGGAGCCATTTTGGGGTAGCTCCCAATACCCCCTCTCAAAATTCCAAAGTTGCCTGCAGGTGTAGCAAAGTTGGGGGACCCCTGATCTAGGCATCAGAAACACTGGATTCTTTTAGTAGTGTATTGTCATTAAGCACATTATAGCATATTAATTGTTACATTAAAACAAAACTATGTTGGACATGTCTTAAGTATGCATAGATATTATCATCTAATGCTGTAGACTGTCTTACATGAAATTTTTCATTTTGAGTAAAACCTTATCTTAAAAAGGTATATCACACATTCAAAAATGAAAATAAAAATCCATTAGAAAACTAGAAAAAACGTTCAGACTTTTTCATGCTGTGTATTTTCAGGGGGAAAAACCATTGTCTGCAGAATCATATCTCCAAAAGAGAAAATGTTGCACAGGTTTTTAAGCGTTCCCCCAAATGTCTCAGTTTTTCAACTTGAAAAATAGTAAATTCTGGGGCAGCAGGGGGATAAGTGAAAAGTGCACTTGCTAATTTTCCCAGGCCTTCACATCTCTACATGCAGGTCTGTGGAAAAATCTAAAGGTCCTTGCTAATTAAGTTTCCTTTGTCTATCAATTCAGTAATCCCAAGTGTAGAACTTTTTTTAAAGCTGAGATAATAATGTTTTTTTGAAATAATTTCCTTTCAGATGATTTTTTTTTTTTAATTTTTCAGGTTGGTGATATTGTGAAGGTCACAAGGATGAATATAAATGGTCAGTGGGAAGGTGAAGTCAATGGTCGGAAAGGTCTTTTCCCTTTCACACATGTCAAAATAATTGACCCTCAGAATCCAGATGAAAACGAGTGATCCACAGTGGCCATTGCTGCATTGCTGCTTCATTTTCCTGGCTATCACGAGCATCGTTTGAAGTGGGATGATGACTGTGGATGGTGTGTGGTAAGCGTAGCCAGTTGCCAGTTTCCCAGTTGTTCTGATTTGACAGTCCTGTCATTTGTTTGGAATGCGTACAGCTGAAGTTGCTTGTTGGTGCTCATATGGACAGTTGCATCATTCAAAATTTAGTCACTCCTAGAAGAATTTTGGACCTTAAGCTGCAGAAGATGTGGAGCCCGCCCCCCAGCAGAACAGCTGGGGGCAAAACATCAGCAATTGCTGCCGAGGCGTCCACAAACAACAGTCTACTCTGAAGGCAAATTCTAAGCATCTCTACCAACACGGAGTGACGATGACAAAAATTCTATTTTATTTTTCCCTCTGGAGGAGGAAAGACTTGGTTTTAGAGAGAAGAAACTGTTAAAGCAGCAATGCATTTGGAATAATAATCTCTAGGCTATATAATTGGAGTTTGTGTTAATGAGACACTTTTTAATGAGTTTGTCATTGATCTAGAAACAACTTTGGAATGACAGCAAAGCATCATTTTAAAGTATTGCACCACAGTATAGGCTTTTATTTATAAGTGACAGCAGACATGTCAGTTTGTCACATCTCTGCCTAAAATCCAGCATTTAAACTTGCATTGAGGGATTGTTTGCAAAATCACTGAGGACAGTTGGTTTTAATAACTTCTTAAATGGTCCCTAGACTTTTAAATGAGATCTTAGAACACGTTAATTCTCACACCATACACACAAGCTTGGGTGAAATGGCACTTTCTGCCTCTTTAAAGACAAAAACAATACTCCTCACCAAGCATTGATAATCACTAATCAAGAATACAGACAAAAATTAAAAGATATCACTTAGACATTTTAACTCTTCTGTGCCCTGCTGTGTTAACCAAACTGTAGCTTCTTTGCTTTGGGTTTTAAACATTGTAACCAGGAATAGAAAATGCAGAAAGTTGAATTGGCAGTTGAGGAATCGACTCCCTAAATGCTCATTTTTAAATCTTTTAGGGATTTTGGACTTGAGCCCCAGGTTCAACTCAGTGTTAAAGTGCCTTAATTTGAGGACGAAAGGCGCTGATGGCGTGCAGTTTCAGCAAAGAATTCAGAACTGAACATAATATTCAAGTCTCAAAAGTGTTTCAGTTCATTGACTTTTAAAACTGTGGCTACTGGTCTGGAGAAAGCTCTCTCAGCAAAAGAGAGCAGTTTTACTGCCAAATAAGTGTACTGTGAATTAGACTAGCCTCAATGCTCCAGAAAGTCTTTCCGCCTTAGGGGTAGAGACCTTCTGCCTTCTGTAACAGAAAGTTCTGCAGCTATTCACTAGAACTCCCAGGTGTTCCTGTTGATTTGTCTTGTTACTGCAGAATAGTACTACTGAGCTTTGCATTATGAATATTTAAGCTGCACTAAGAATCAGTCGGCCATAAGATAATCCTGCTACACAGCTGACCCCAACACTCACTTCCGGTGATGCTGTGTGACCCTCCTTGAAAACACTGTGTGGATGCTTTTTAACTTGCCCACTTGGTCCTGGTGCTTTCCAGACATGCTTCCTTCTGCCAGATAGATACTTGATCCAGAATCCTCTGCTAAGCCCATTTTAGGATTGCAAAAAAAAATAAGAGGCATCTATGCAAGTGAGTGTTGAGCTACTCCCAAGCTCCCTGTAAGCTGTGGAGCCTTCTGAGCAAAATTCTACTTTATGAGCTATTGGCATGAAAGTTGTGAGCAAGCGATTTGGCTACTGCATAAATTAGTTTGCTCTGGAGCCATCCTTCCTGAGCTAAGACAAAAATGTGTGAGCCGGAGGCTAACTAACTGTGAGCTAGCTCACACTAACTCAGCTTAGAGGGAACACTGCTCCCAAGATCACAAGTCAGAGTTGTCAGGTGCTCCCAATGGTTTTCACAGGTCAAGCTTCAGATTCCTCTGAAGCCCACATGGAAGTGGCCTGCTTCAGAGCTAATCGATGATGCTTAAGAGTAGCGCACTAAGTTGATCACTGGCAAAAATTTACATCACTGTTTCCTTCACTATTTTACTTTTTAAAAGAAATGCTGCATTTGCTCTGGTTTGTAGGGTTACCGAGGATGGGATTAAGTCTATCCTTGCTGTTTGCGTATACCTGTGCTGTGTCTCAGAGGTAATCCTGAGAGCTCTTCAGTCTATGCATTATTACATGGGTGTTAAAAGCCTTGTAGTGCAGTCCTTAGTATGTTTAATCAGAAACAGGTGCCATTGAGATCAGTGGGACTTGCTCTCTAGTAAACTTATGTGGGATTGGGTTCAAATTGGTAATTGGCATAAATTTCTGCTGTCAAAGAAAGAGCCTTTGGAAAGTCTGCCACTCCTGTTGTACCAGTTAGTGCCACTAAGCAAGAGGGGAGTGGGAACTGCTGCCGCTGGCTAAAGCCCTAAAAGAAATCAGGATTGTTTACAAATCAGGCAGGAGTACATAAAAGGGAATATCCTGTTTTGGTTGGGGGTTTTGGAGGGGCCAGCCCCTATTTTTGTAAAGGGATAGAAAGCATTCTCTGTGCCATTTCATGTGCCTGCAATAATTTTTTTTGTATTGTGTAATTAACATTCTGGGACTGAGTAGGCTGTCCTTTCTGTTTGTAGTAGGGTTCTCCAGCATCTCCAGTGAGACAGGACACACGACTGCAGGCCTCCTGTGTGGGACCAGTAGAAGGTTCTGACTAGCTGTTAAAACTGTCTTGTTTTCCTACTTTGTGTTACTAAATGCAAGCATGTCCAGAACTAGTAAATGTGTTTATTTTTACAGAGGGAAAGGTGGCCTTGTACTTAAGACAGTCTTTACTGTGCAAACAGTTTTATGTAACTGAGGTTATCATTTGAATTTCAGGCAATAACGTATTATTCTTTGTCTTATTTGAGGGATCATCATAGCGTGTTTTGTTTTTGGATTTTTTTTCTTGTGCTACAAGATTTAACAGTATTAACTATATTCTTAGAACACATGAAGTGTCTTTCTTAAGATTAGTGCCTTTTCATTGTCTTAATTTACTTTGCTGTCGGTCCTGTCATCAAGCCAGTGTTCAGTGCCCAATTTGTATATTCTCAATAAAACATACATCACCTTGGAGCAGCATTTGTCGTCTTTAGTGCTCACTTCCTTCCCGAGCTGAAGACTTGCCGTAGCAACAGAAATCCTGGTCTTCATTGAAGTCCCTCCGCTAGAGCCGTTGTGAACCCAGGAGCCCCAGGTTCAAATCCCCACAGCTTGGGGCATGCCACCGCCCTGAGTTTCCAGAGAAAGGGTGGGATAAAAATCTAGTAAAGCCTAGAAGTGCTTCTTGGCTGTGCCAAGTGTTACAGCCCAGGCTGCAGAAAGGGGGCAAGAGGAAAGGGTTCTGGTCTCTGGTGAGGGCAGTTAAGGGAATAGATAGATTCCTGTTTGTATTGCTGGATCTACTTTTCGTGCCACTAAGTGCTGCAGTAAGGATTAGTGAGAGGGAGGATGAAGAGACATAGAATGTGAGAGAAAGCACACTGTAAATATCCTTGTCATAAAGGAATGTTAAAGCGACAAAGAATACACATTATTTTGTTGCTGCGGAGTCATGGGGAAGAGTGTGTCTGTACACAAAGCCATGGTGGGTGACACAGCTCTTTCCCCTCTTCCTAGGCTGATTATGAGAGCTGAAGGATTTGGGGCAGTGCTTTGACAATGCTGCTCAGAGCTTGCGGCTGCTGCTCTGCTTAAAATTCTGTTCAAAATAATACGTACTTTTTGTAGAGCTACAGTTCCTTATTTCTAAAGATAAGGCTGACTGCTTACTTGTGCTGCAACACTTGCATTGTCATTTTCTCCAGGTCTCCCTTTGAAATGTCTGACCATTTCATATAAATTACAGGATTTCCTATTTTACTTCATTTATAGCCTGCCTTTCTCCTGAATGGGTCCTAAAGAAGCTCATCCTATTCGCATTGCTTCCATTTTATCATCACAACAGCCCCTGTGAGGTAGGTCAGGCTGAATGTGTGACTTGCCCAAGGTTACCCAGTAAGTTTCCATGGTAGAGTGGGGATTTGCACCTGGGTCTCCCAGATCCCTGATCGATCCTAGATTTTGATTCTCAGAATTTTCTAATCCAGACCACCGCAGCGTTCATCTGTTGGTGGAGATTTGTATGTTTGTGTGAGAAAAAAGCAGGAAAGCATGAGAACCCATTACCATCCTCTTAATTTCTTGAGCCGTAACAGGTGATTCAGAGTTCTGCTTCTGTCCTACTATTTTCTCATGAAAGTCTGACGCACCAGGTTTCTTACAAGTCACTGAGGTATGCAGCAAAATACATTGGATAGACAAAGACATAATGAACGTGGTCTTATTTCTGCTCAGTAGCAGCCTCCAGTTGTCATTCAGAATCCCTCAGTTTAGCCTGTCTTGACTGGGTTATATATAAAGAGAGCAGAAAATCAGAAAATACAGAGAGGAAGAAAGGCAAGCTGCAAAAGTTTCCTCCTCTCTGATAAGGAAGCAAAAGGAAATTGCCTACTGCATTGTCATATTGCAAAAACAAAAGAAGACAGAGCTCTGCAGTATTCTGTCATTTTATTGAGAGCTGAACTATACCAGCTAGCATACGTTCCAGATTGACACCTGCCAGTGTGTGGGATGGAGCTGATACAGAGAGTTTATGTGAGCTGCAACACTTCTACAGCTGGTCTATGGCAGGTTCCAGGGTGGATGCCATTTCTCCCAGTATGAACTTGCCTCCTCCCCCTTTACCAGCAGGCATAGGGGAACAAAGAGTATTGGCCCCAGTCTGCCATGCTGCCATGGGCAGGTCCTGAGGCAGCCTGGGTACTGTAGTCTGTGGAAAATGCAGAATAGGTTACAGCCCTATATTGGGCCGGTGGAGGAACCATCCACTGGCTGAGGTTTTGATCAGGGGCATAGTGGCTGTACATAGGCCTTCGGAGTCCTGGTTTCCCAGCAGGATCAATGGCTGTACCAGCCATCCCAGAGTAATCTTGCGGAGTTGGAAAAGGGATGGGAAGTGGTGGCAGATTGGTGAAGCCTTCTGGAAGCTGCTTGGCATCCTGCTCAGGAACCATGGCTAAGTCCAGTGTTTGAGGTCTGGCCCGAAACTCATTTAGAGGAATGATGTCCTGGAGAGGGGTTGGCAGTGGATTATCATCCATCTCATGGGACCTAAATAGAAGAGGGGAGGGGAGATGGGATAAGGACAGGAGTTTACTCCTCCGAAGATAAAAATAAAAAATAATGACACCGGAATGGAGCCCTTGAGGCAGCAAATTGTAGGGCTGAGTTGCCCCTGCCTGGAACAAGGCAATCAGAGACATGGGTAACTTCCCCAGGAATAGCAGACAGGCAATTGGAGATGTGGGACTGAAGGGAGGGAGAAAGTTCAGGTGTAGAGTGTAGCAGACAGGTGGCACTAGAAGCCCTGGGATGTGATGAGGTCACTCAGGGACAGTGTGTAGAGAGTACAGAAAAGCATCAAGGACAGATCTCTTCGGAACACCTGCAGAAAGCAGAGGAAAAGTTTTCCCCTGTACGAGCAGGGACTGAGCTAGGAAGGAACCCCTAAGGACAGTCACAGCAACATAGGGGTGTCCATGGAGTCAGTCAGGAGTTGGTGACAGACTGTATCAAAGACAGCAAATTGGTCAAGGATGAGGAAAGGACAGATGTTTGGGTTTGGTAGTGAAGATATTGTCAGTGGTTTTGTTGGGGGCAGTTTCAGTGGAATCCATAGGTGGAAGTCACATTGTTAAGAGACGAGTTAGAGAAAAGGTCAATACAGGGGGAGTGAGCTGAAGGACACTGGTGGCAAAGGAAGAGGAGAGGATGGCCTTCTGAGAATGGGGGCAGTACCACAGTGTATTTGAGCATGGCAGAAAGAACATGTCAACCAGAAGCTGGAAAGTGATATGTGGCTAGGTTGGGCGAGGTAGACTCAGCAAGTTGGGGGTTTGAAGGAAAGAGGCAGGAAAGCAGAAGCAGGTGGTAGGCGGGGGGTTGCAGGAAAGAAAATGAGTGCCCTTTCACTAGCTCTATCCTAAACCCATGTTGCTCCACAAAGCTAGCTTCAGAAGAACCCTGTTACGAACAAGTCCCAGGCTTATGGAGTTACAGAAGCCAGTAGGGCAGTTTGTGGGTCTCTGTATTTCTCCCAACATGCTATGAGAAGTTTTTAAAGAAAATTATTACCTGTAAAGTAGGCTGGCCAAATCCTTGTATTTCCACCATTGTGGCGATTCCATCCACACCTCCACACACCCGTCCAGAAGTGGCCTGCTCATTCTTACCTGTACGCCTGGGAGGATGAAAGTGGTGCTGGCCCATGCTGTTCTTGGGCAGGCGGTTCTGTGTGCTCCCCTGGATCTGGAGATTCTGTAGGGAAGGTGTGGGTGCTGTTTGGTTCTGACACCCAGAAGGGGCAGCTGCTACTAACTGACATGGCATGGCTCTCTTCCTTCACCACCATGTTTCCACTCCTCTCTAAGTCTGGCAGAGAAGATGACAAAGAGCGAGGACAATAGGAGAGAAAGGAAACCAGTCTGCTTGCAGCCACAGCCAGAGTCCTACACTGCTTATTAATAAAATATACCTTGCCTTTCCCATAGTTCCAGGCAGTGAGTTTCACCTAGCAAAGAAGAGCCCAGGAAACCTGCTTCTGCTGCTTTCTCTCAGAAAGCTCCCACTTGAGTGACCCTGCCAGAGCGCTGGGGTTCCACAGGAGTGGAGGAAAACAATCACCCGGGCCAAAAATGGCAGCAGCTTGTGCCTCCACTGCATTCACTTTTCTCACCCAGTTTCTCCAGCTATGTCCCACAACAATATCCCAGCTCTTACAGCGACAAGAATATATTTGAAAGTTTTGCAGGTTGTGCCTGTTGAAAGAAATCGATGGGGGTAGGAAGGGATTGAATTAAATTTCAAGTAGATGGGGGTGTATCTTAAGACAGTCTGCACAGATCCTGGTATGCGCATGTACATTGAACAAGAAACCCAGAATTAATTATGCAAAAATACTGAACAAAATAAACACAGGATTCCTAATCCAGATTTTCTTAGATCTGAATTTGGATTACATTGGCAACTAGAAACTGTAGAAACATTGTAGAATCAATTTGGTAATAGAAAGGAAACTTGGGAGTGACTTCCATTGTGAATTCATAATAT
The DNA here is from genome assembly GCA_029375565.1 of Gekko gecko. Classification (NCBI taxonomy): domain Eukaryota; kingdom Metazoa; phylum Chordata; class Lepidosauria; order Squamata; family Gekkonidae; genus Gekko; species Gekko gecko. The sequence goes on along the minus strand of JAPDNY010000012.1, from coordinate 47,795,866 downwards.
AGGTTATATAGAGAAAATTTATGAATGAAATTACTCCATCAGTGGGCAGGAACTGGCTGGTCATCTTGGGCTCTGAAGGTCACTCACGGCCCCTTACACTGGCCTTCTTGGCTTCTCCCACCCCAGAAGCATCCCTTGCTCTGACTTTTGCTACTGGTGTTGATTTCATGGTGTAGCCTTTGGAGCTCCAATCCCTGCCCTGCTCCAAGTTAGATTTACAGGTAAAGAACAAGTGCAAAAGCATGACTCGGGGTCTTTTAAAAAAAAACATTGAAAAATATTACAGTGTTCATCTGTGTTAAGAGACCTGCTTTTACAAATGCAAATTCATTTGCAAGTGAAGTAATTTATCTGCAGGAACTGAACATGGGAATAGAAATTGACATTATATAAGTTGCTTGATTGGCGCAGAATGGTGATTGGTATATGAGTAAGAAAAATATGACATCCATCTTCTCCGCACCCTCTTCTCCCCAATCATGCATCCAGCCCTCAATGGGGCCAGACCAGTGCAAGATGGGATAAAATAAATAGCACCAACAAATTGGTTGTAAGCCAGGTTCCATTACATCTGATGGTTGGGCCCAGAAGCCATGGCAGATGGAAGGGTGGGGGATAGGTTTCTCTCAGGCATATCTACCCAAAGCCTTTCTGGTTTGTTGCTTTGATAATATTACCCAGTTCTGCATCAGGTTTGGGTTCTTCCATCAGTGCTCTCTTCTGACTTTTGGCTGGACTGTTCTTCTGGCTTCGCCCCTCCCTGAGGAAAAAGCACCAAATGCTAGAAGTCTGGCAAGGCTTAGGCCTGGGTTGTGGACCTCCAAGGCCCTGATAGTGTAAAGGCAAAGGGAACCAATCCAGGACACAGGCAAAGCTACCATAGGGCTGGGCATCTTTCCCCCAGGAGTTAATTTCCCACAATATTGTTATGCAGGGAAGTGGGTAGGAAAATCTGTCCCTTGGCAACCAATGAATGGGTATACTAGACCCTGAAATACAGCAGGCAGGGCTCCCCAAAAGGGGCCCAGTAAGAGGAGAATGGGAGGGAAGATATTACCACCATGAAGGGTGTTGATGGAGACCTACAGAGAATTCCCAAGGGAACAAATAGGAGCTGCACAACGGCATGGCCACATGGTCTGGAAGGCACCCAGAGGAGCCTGTTACCTGCGTGTGTTCCTCCCATGTTCTCGGAAGCCTTTTGCAAATGGATTGTTGTAGATCTTGAGTTTTGTGATCTCGAAAGAAAGAACAAGGCAGATTCAGAACCCATATGTATCTCGGCTTGAATGTTGAACATACATGGAGCTGCCTCACCAAGTCAGTTTATTGGTCCCCCTAACTCAGTGTGGTCTACTTGGATTGACAACAGCTGTCCAGAGGCTCAGCGGAGGTCTCATGTGCTACTGAGATCTTCTTAAGGGATTGAACCCAAGACCTCTTACAGATACTGTACCACTAGTCTTCAGTCCCTGTGGAGCAGGTATCCTCTCCGCACCGATACTGAATGTTTGTCTTGGTTTAAGAACGGAGCTCTTCTCCACGGTTTGCCAGTCTACATGCACCATCATATGCAGGCAGGGCTGTCATTCACTAATTTATGCTGTCTACTGTTTCTGCCCACAGTGGTTCACTTCTGAGCCTTTTGCATGCTCCAGTTCCTACCAGATGTGCTTGATTCTTCCTGTTTGGAAAGCTGGCCTTAGTCTTGCACAGCTTTAAGTGATAAACACACATGAACCCATGAAGCCGCCTTATATTTAATTAGACCATTGGTCCACGAAGGTCAGTATTGTCTACTCAGACTGGCAGTGGAAATACATCCTTACACAGAGAGTGATTAAAATGTAGAGTTCACTGCCAGGGAATGTAGTGATGGTCACAGGAATAGACAGATTCATGGAGGATAGGGTCTATCAGTGGCGACTAGCCATGGTGACTGAGGGGACCCTCCACTTTCAGAGGCTGTCAGCCTCTTAATCCCAGTACCAGGAGGCAACATCAGGGGAAGCCTCTATGCCCTGTGGTTGGCCCTCCAGAGGAACTGGTTGGCCACTGTGAGACACGATGCTGGACTAAATGGACCGCTGGTCTGATACAGCAGGGCTCTTCTTATGTTCTCTCCAAGGTTTCACATTGTTTCTTATCTGATTCTTTTAACTGGAGATGCCAGGGATTGAACCTGGGACCTGGAATGCTCTGAACCACCAGTTTCTAGCAGAAGGGGCTGAAGGTACAGTTTTGTCATAAGGCAACTGGAGAAGGCCACATCTAGTGGGAAGGGTGTGTGTGTCAGGTTCTCTACTGGCACAGGATTCAAGTGCCATGCCCACATCAGCAATGGTTTGAGCACACTGATATATCTGAGTCCATCCACAGGGCTTCAAATTGCTGAAGCTTTGAGCACAGGCTTCCAACAGAGTACACCCACTGCCCATTTTAAACACAGGAGTTAAACTGGGAAAACAGCAGAAGGAGCCCGAAAGATCATCTCTCCCCATGTATGCCTGTGCACCAACTACAGCCCCCAGATTGCCACCTGCTGCCTGTGTCCCCGCTCAAGGCAGCCTGCCTGGCCTTAACAGGAGCCGATACTTTCTCTGTGGTTGCTCTGGCCTAATGGAACAGGCTCCCTAAGGAATGGGGTGGGGTGGGGTGGGGTGGGGTGTCTCCAAAGGTCTTTAGTAAGCAAGCACTGCAAGGCCATTTTATGTGTTAAGGTTTTTAACAGAGTATGGGCCACAGGCCTTTTTTAAAGGGGGGTATTGGGAGTATTGTATTTTGTATGTTTTAAATGTGGATTTGTGAGCTGCCTTGAGCCACCAAGAAAAGCAGGCTGTAAATGTTTAAATACTGAAATAAGTATAAACAAGATGGAGTGTGTTATATCAACACTGCACAAGGTGGGAGGCAGGCCAGTGCGCAGCATCATTCATTGTGGCGCATCCATGATATCAGTGCACGAAGCTGCCTTATACCAAATCAATCCACCGCTCCATCAAGGTCAGTATTATTTACTCAGACTGGTCTTGGCTCTCAGGCGGAGGTCTTTCACATCACCTATTACCTGGTCCTTTTAACTGGAGATGCCATGGATTGAACCAGGGATTGAACCAAGCAGATGCTCTACCACTGAGCCACAGCCCCCTCCCCCTCAGCCTGTAAGCAGGGAAACTGACTGCCCTCCCGCCTCTCTCCATTTTGTATAGATGAGGGGAGTTCATGCAGAAGGCCAGCATGGGCTGTATTCACACACACACATGCACCTTCTCATTTTGGTATGCCGTGACAGAGGTGAAGACTGTCTCTGGGAAACTGAATGTCTGGAAGGGGCTCCAGCGGGCGCTGAAGGGGTCGTCTGCCTGCATGACGTGGAAGCGAGGCTTGTAGCGGTGCATCGAGTGGAGGACGGTCTGGAAGCAGAAGAGAGATAGGGCTGCACACAGAGGTCTCACCTCCGGACCGCCTTCCAGGACAGTACAAGAGCCTTGCTCGCTGGTGGGGAAAGTGCCCGAAGAGGCAAATGGGTCCTTTTCCTCCTCACTGGACAGAAAGGTTGGCCTTAGGTGCAGGATATGGGGTGTCACATTAGGCCATGGAGTGGAAAGGTAGCCACCCTTTCCTGTCTATTTCCATGAGTCTTGTGCCCCCCACATTCCTCTGTGGAAGATTTGGCTTTTCTGCCCAGGCCCTGTCCCCCCACCCTTTCACCTAAGACCTCACTCCAGATCTCCGCTTACATGGCCCTGCTGGTCCAAGGTGTTGTTGGTCAGTTTGAGCTTCTGAAAGGAGATGGGTTCCTTCATCCAGTGACTGCCCAGGGCAGGAGAGTCAGGGTGCACATACGTCCGACGGGGGAGCTGAGGCTCTGCTTTGCCAGCCACTTCCCATTGGTCCTTGTTCCACTGCGGGGGGGGGGAAAGCACCGAGATGTGTTGTGAGACATGCAGTCAATAAGGGACAGGGGTGCAGAATGAATGACTTGCTAAGAAAGTTCTAGGCCAGCATTTATTTCCAGCCTGAGAAATAAATAAATTACATGGTTGCAAGGCCAAAATGGTCACCAGCAAAAGAGGTTACCCACTGCATCCCTTTATGAGCTGCAGTTTTAACATCTCTGTGCCATATGCAGCTGGGTCATTCTGTCATTGCTGATACAGAAGTGCAGGGTCAGGGACAGACAACCCTATTAATCCTTACTCAAGAGATAGCTCTGTCTCTTACACATTAACATTAAACCTCCTGTAGTGAGCTGTGTCTCTCCAATTTAAATGCAGAAAAACTGGATCTTTGGTAGCACTGGTTTGGGACATATTTATGGAATGCTATTCACCCAACTGGGAAAAAGTATTTACCTTGTACCTGAAGTTGTCTACTGGCACAAAATCTACAAGCATCAGATATTTGGCATAAGGGATCAAACCAGAGACTCTGATCTTGCATTGTGGAAACATTCGTCTGCAGAAGGGAACAAAGACATTGATAGAAACAACAGTATTATGCTTTGAAAAGGGAACCTGGATCCTGATGGGGAACTTTCTGTAACATTATCAACTACAGAAGGGGTCACAGTTCAATAAGATACAAACAGGAAACTGTAAAACCATACCAATATGATGCTGTAGACCAATGAAGGCTATTTTTATAAAAAACACTATGGGGTATTATTTTCTTTTCAAATTTCAACCCACTAATATACAATGTACTATCAAAGAATCACTCTTATCACAATGTTACATCAAATCATAGGATATAGGAAAATCAATTTGTGTGTGTGTGTGTGTATATATATATATATATATATCTTTTACAGAATTCCAAAATTCTGCAGTATAGATTCAGGACAGTGATCTTTCATACTGGGATATTTTGGACTTTGAATGACTACACAGTTGTGTTTAACTCATGTTTAAATTTTCTATATAAGTCCTACTATTTGAATTATTTGGTAGTGCATTGTATATTAGTGGGTTGAAATTGGAAAAGAATATACCTTAGTGTTTTTTATAAAAATAGACTTCATTAGTCTACAGTGTCATATTGGTATGGTTTTACAGTTTTCTGCTGTAACAGACACACCAGCCAACACCTTCCTTGTTAACCACCTTACCTTTGGACTGATATAACTGTATTTAAAGCAAAGTAGATGGCTTTTGCACACAGGTTACAGGGTCATAGAATATGGCTTTCATTTGGATTAAAATGAGGTTCTAGTCCTCATGACTGTTAACAAAATGCCTAATGAAACCCTGAGGGGGGGAAAGGGTCCCTCCTACTTGCAGTGCAGTCTAAGAAGCACAGCAGCCTCCCCTTCCAAAACTGTAAAGAGGAAGCAGTCTAGACTCAATAACTTGAGAGTGATGATGGTGGAAAGTTCCATCAAGTTACACCTGACTTATGGCAATCCCTCGGGGGGGGAGGTGGTCTTCAAGGCAAGAGACATTCAGAGGTAGTTTGTCATTGCCTGCCTCCGCATCACAACCATGATGTTCCTTGGAGGTCTCCCATCCAAATACTTGCCAGGGTTGACCCTGCTTAGCTTCCGAGATCTGACGAGATTGGGCTAGCCTGGGCTATCCAGGTCAGGGCTGTGTGAGGGTGGAGACCCACAATTTCTCTACATACCCTTCACTTGCAAGTGAATTAAAGCCTGGGTACTGCAAGTGAATTAAAAATGCTAGTCTGCTGTTCAGACTGTTTTAGACTTACCATCAGAACCACTTATCATAGGAAAATTAAAATTCTGTTAATTTTTTTTAAATTTCAGTTTTAGCAGAGAGAAAAGTATTACACTGGGGATTCCCTTTTAAGTTAATTCAAAACCAGGAGCCGTGTAATACCTTATATTAAGACCAACCAAAATAACACAACATAGTGTGCAAGCTTTTGATTTTTCCAGAACTCTTCATCAGACTGGCTGTTTAAAAAGCGGAAGAGGAAAGATTTCTCAGGCTTAGATTATTAAAGACAAAAAGGCCTCTTTGTCAGCATCCTATTCATATAAGGACTACTCCCTTTCCTCTCAGCCTGTATGTCCCATTTGGCATCAGAGGCACATTTGATTGACTACTGATTGTTACAGTTTGAATTCAAGGGCTTCCAGTCTTTGCATCTCATTCCCAGTATGCCAAGGATCCATCCTGATACGTCCTGTGTTCACCGAAGCCAGCATTACATTCTACCAAGGTTGAAAAGGACACATTCATAAGAACATAAGAACATAAGAGAAGCCAATGTTGAATCAGGCCAATGGCCCATCTAGTCCAACACTCTGTCACACAGCGGCCAAAAATACCACGTGCCATAAGGAGGTCCAGCAGTGGGGCCATATCACAGCCAGCTGAGGGATCTATTTTCTACCCCCCTCCCCTTTTTTGTTTTTTAACAACCAGCCTGATTAAGAGTTCTGCAAAACTCAAAAGCTTGCACACTGTGTTCAGTTGTTTTGATTGGTTCTAACAAAAGGCTTTTGTTTTTGGATGTTGCTTTGGACCAACACGGTTACCTCCATTTTTAGCTCCCTTTAATTTCATAATCTTTTTGGTCATCTTAAGGTAAAACTGCTTATGTGTCCATTCCTGGGGATTTCCCCCATTTTTTACAGTGTAAAATTTTACTTTTACAATATTTACAGTCTGTAAAGGAACCCAAGGAATATCCTTAATCAGTACTTTTTTGGGATGATTTAGTTTTTCCTCTCTTTGGGGTTTGTTGTGTTGTACTGGAATGTTGTTTATTGCTTTAAATGTGCTTTCTCACTGACAGGGCCTTATGTTTGGATTTTAATTATACTCTTAAAATATGTTACATTTTTTCTGGCATTTGATTAGGCATTGGCTTTGTGCCTTTATGCATATAAATAAAATACAATTTGCAAATGACATTAAATAGAGTCTGAAATTCTGAATTCATAATCCAAGTGTATATAATCAAAGGTGATTAATATTAAGAGATGATGAGAGGATAATGTTACTCCCACAACGAGGATAATTTGGCTTATGATCTTTAGAGGATAATGTTACTCCCACAACAAGGATAATTTGGCATCGTCATCTTTGATTGGTTTTATAGCTTTCAATCCCTGTCAAGAGTCAGCTCACCGTCCAGACTTTGTGATAATCATCTCAGTTCCCACTTGGTGAAACTTGTTCCAGAGGTCCCGATCCTCAAGAGTGACCACAACAGAGCTGTGATGAGGGGAGGTGTCCACAGCTGAAGAAGGAACCCCCAGGCGAGGGGCCGTTTTTGTTTCTGATAGAAGAAAACAAAGGATACCATCAGGCACTGAGAATCTATTCCTGCAAATCTCACTAAGTGGTCTGGCCAAACAGAGGCAGAAGCAAGCCCCCCCCCCACATGTCCCCTCCCCCTCCTCCAGCACAGTTGTGGGAGTCTTCAAAGCAGAACAAACTTTTTTTGTGGGTCACACCTCAACCACTCTGAGATTTGTTTCTTGTTGAGCTCAGCTCTCCTTAACACATTTTAGAGCCCTGGAGGGACAGGCATTCTGACTTCTTAACAGCAGCCTCATTTATTTATTTACACTTATATCCCGCCCTCCCTGTCATACGTCGGCTCAGGGCGGCTAACAACGTAATACAATCCAGAGGCCTGCAGGTTCCTGCACCTGATATTTTGCCCTATGTTTCAGATGCTGTTCATAGAAGCAATCAGGAGAAGCCACTATTGTTTACACTCTGGGGTGTGAACGGAAATTAAAAGAGACACAGGGACAGCAAAAAAGATTGGCACAGGAATTTAGGGAAGCAGAGCAGCAATCATACTACTTCACAACAAGAGGAGGAAGAGGAGGAGGACACCCTGTGAAGTAAGTGGGGCTGAGAGAGGTAGGCGGGGCTGAGAGAGCTCTTTCAAGAACTGCCCTTTCAAGGACAGCCCTGACAGAACTATGGCTTGCCCAAGGCCATCCGGCAGTTGCGAGTGGAGGAGTGGGGAATCAAACCCAGTTCTCCCAGATTAGAGTCTGCGCACCTAACCACTACTCCAAACTGGCTCTCAAGCAACAGCTTTGGGGTCCTTTGTGACCATAACTTTAACAACAGAGTTTGGGGTTTTTTGTCTTGCTTCCCTTATCCTATTAATGTTAATAATAATACCAAAAGACAATTCACAAGCTTCTCTTGTGAATAATTAATAGCAAAAGCCATTCCCCCCACCACCACCGACCCCCAAATCTCCTGAGAGAACGGCCCACTGATTCTATGTATACTAAGAAGTCTGTTTCCACAGACTCAGGAGGCAAAGGCTGTTCTGTGGCTTCGCACTTCAAGTTCTGCTTTGAGTCAGCGTGAATTAACTATGTCAGAAGTGACACCCAGTTTGCTAGATAAGGCTACACTATTAACATCTCCTTACGAGACTTGGCTTCATATCCTCTAGCAGGGACTTGAAAGCACAGAGCAGTCCCAGGCTGGGGTGACATTGTGGTTAAGGTCACCATGTTAAAAGTGGGTGCAGCAATTTAAAAAAATGTGGGCTTTTGCAAAAAAAAGGAAGAAAAAGGGAAAAGTGTACTAACCAGCCAAGTACGTATCAACCTTTTGTTAATGCAACACAGAACTTTACTTCCTGTCTATTCATATGAATAACTGAATTTAAACATATTTTAAAGTAAACTAAAACTGCAGCCCAGTGACAAGTTAAAGGCTAACAAAGCACATTCTGGTCTGTAAAGTGCCACTAGACAGGTGTTTTATTTTGCCACTACAGATAAGTATGGCTGCTACCCATCTAGATTATCTGGATAGCAGTTATACCCAAATGTTAAAGCACTTCTTGACTTCTTAGTTTTTTGAGTGGTTACTGTCTTGGGACAGGAGCCAATGTGGTTCAGAAAATGATCTTCTAAAATTTTTATTTACTTTATTTATATCCCATCTTTCTTTCCAATGGGGACCCAAAGTGCCTTAGATCGCTCTCCTCTCTTTGGTTTTATCATCACTACAACAACTGTGCCCGGTAGGTTAGGCTGAGAGTATGTGGCTGACCTAAGGTCCACGCAGTGAGCTTTCATGCTAGAGGAGGGATTCAAACTTGGGTCTCCCACATGGTAGTCCAGGGGTGGCCAAGCTGTGGCTCGGGAGCCACATGCCGCTCTTTCATACATATTGTGAGGCTCCCAGTAGGGCGGCTAGGGAAGCAAAGGGAAGGCATGCCTCCCCAATCGGTCTTCCCTTCCCCAGGCAGTGTTGCCCTCCCTGGGTAGGCTGGAGGGGGGCAGAGAAAGAAAGCAACTTTAACTTCAGAGGCCCCCCCCACCTACAAATAGCAGTGAATAAATAAATATCATTATCAATATCTGTTTTACCCTCTTTTGTTTTTATTTTTGGCAGTCTCATTTAATGTTAATAACAAGCAAATTTGCATATTTTCCAATAAAAACGCATATAATATTTGTTCATGTCTTGCGGCTCTCAAACATCTGACATTTATTCTGTGTAGCTCTTATGTTAAGCAAGTTTGGCCACCCCTGTTGTAGTCTGATGCTCTAACCATTAAACCACCCTGGCTCATCTTGGGCTAACTGCACCAGCAGGGAAGCAATTGCCACAGTTCTAAAGAATTTCATGGAGGCTGAAAAGAGAATATATGAGATAATTTCTGGGTGGCATCCCAACCACCTGAAACCAGTGAACTCCTCTCTTTCTGAGCCAAATTCTTTTGGAAAATAAGAGTTAAACTTTCCTGATGCTGGTTAAAGATAATTGCCCCACTCCTAGCATGGAAGTGCCTAGTATCTTTGGCCCTTCAGACACCCCCTCACCTGCCCCAGCTCTCCCGATCCCTGGCTATGGAAACCCACAGACTAGGGTTGCCAGGTCTGGGTTGGGAAATTACTTTTTTCCTACCATAGAGAACAATGGAGGGAATAGGGGCAAACTGTTTGGAGGTCCATAGAATTGGACCCCCTGGTCCAATGTTCTTGAAACTTGGTGGGCATCTTGGGGAGAGGCTCCATCAGCTACCCTGTGAGTTTCGAGCCTCTCCCTCAAACCTCCTCCCCTCCAGCCCCCAGAATATACCCTATGTTTTCACTATTGACTTCAATGGCCCATAGGTTATAAGGGAGCTGAAATTGACATTCGGCTGCCTGAAAGACTCCCCGGGACGCCGGCTGGGGGCGGGGCTTGGCTCCTGAGCTCCCGGAGCTGCGCTCTGGTGCGCTCCCCCCCAAAAGACCCCTGATAACATATATGAAACTAGTCTGGACACATTGTCCTGGGGGAGGGGTGGGGTGGGGTGGGAGAAGATGAGGCTTGCTGGGAGGATACAGCCTTTCTGGATGCATAGGGGGAAAGAAGAAATACTGCTATTCTGGTCTTTACAAAAAATTAAAAGGTTGCAGCCTTGCACAGTGGAGGAGCACAAGGCCTTGTAGAACAACAAATTTAAAAGGGACTGATGGAGAAATGACGAAAAAGTGGAGTGCAGAAGGGGAGCAGCCTGCCACCAAGAGGACAATCCAGAGTTTGAAAGTTCATAATATGACATGAGTATGTGTGAAACAGAGTGTCACATTGTGTCGCTCCTCACCAATGACCTCCCTGTTTGGGACCCTTGTTGAATCAAAGGGGGGGGGGGAGACCTGCATAACAAAAAAAGAATCATCCTACACTGGGCTTCCATAACTGTGAGCAAAGAAGCCAGGAGGGTCTTCAGCAAATGGGTTATCAGAGCACAGGACAGAAGAACAGCATTCAGAAATCTGAGATGTGTACTGTGCAAACAGAAAAAAAAATTAGGAACATAAGAGAAGCCAATGTTGGATCAGGCCAGTGGCCCATCTAGTCCAACACTCTGTCACACAGTGGCCAAAAATACCAGGTGCCATCAGGAGGTCCAGCAGTGGGGCCAGGACACTAGAAGCCCTCCAACTGGTGCCCCAACCAAGCACCAAGAAAACAGAGCATCACCTGCCCCAGCCTGAGAGTTTCTATCTATACCTTGTGGCTAATAGCCACTGATGGACCCCTGCTCCATATGCTTATCTAATTCCCTCTTGAAGCCGTCCATGCTTGTAGCCGCCACCACCTCCTGTGGCAGGGAATTCCATGTGTTAATCACTCTTTGGGTGAAGAAGTACTTCCTTAGAATGAGAAGCAGTCTAAAATATTATAGACAAACATATGGTAATGAAATAGAAGTAGAATTAAAATCTGTTTAAATGTAACATCTTGACTACAAGTAGGTTCTTGAGATGAGACGTATAATAGACCTCCTTTCACACCTTGATATATTTTTAGCTGTTAAAGGTTCTAATGAATATGTGGTGAAAATATGTAATATTGAATACATAGTAATGATGAAGCTAATGATATAGTCAAAACAGATTAACTATGAAGTTTGAAACTTAAACTTAAAATGTTTAATACCTTCGCATTTCAATAGAAGCAAGGGCTATTGTATATTATAGGTAATACCTCAAAAATTGCAACAAAGGGGGTGTATACATTTTGTATTACATGATTGTCCTCGACAAATGCAATTATGCTGAATAACCCCTTTTCCCTTTCCCTTTTATTTTCTCTTTTTTTATTTCTCTAATTTATTTCCACTGCCTTCTTAAATAAATAAATACATTAAAAGATTCTTTAAAAAAAGGAAGGCATTCAAAGGCTCTTTCCATATATTCGATTTACTTTGATATTAAATTTAACAAAATATATTAAAAAAACAAATCTGCTAGTTGTTTTAGAAAAAAGGCTCACGCTTGCCTGCATCTTGCCTCATATATGTGCAACTCTGAAATGCGAGGAGGGCAAAGCAGCAAACAGGACACAGCCCTTAGGAAGCCACTTTCCCCAGGCCGCCCCCCCCCCGCCTTGTTTTTCTTCCAACTGAACAAGTTGGCTGCTGGACTATAGCTGGGCCCTTTGGCATGCAAGGCCATCACCTGCCTGCTGACCCTGTAAAGAATCTTCTGGTTAATTCTATGCAACGTGCCCCCAGACAGGGATATCCACACATTGCCCTCCTGCCCCGTTTCCTGCTCAATGGCATTAGCTGGGCACTTGCAGAGTGCACCAAAGACCCAAGACCCAAGCTTAGACCATCAACCTGCCCCCAACCAAGATCACTGGCCATTCTGGTCTGCGTAGCTATACTTGCAGATTCTTCTTGCTGCCTGGGTGTTTAAAGTGGATGGATTACTGGGTCACTTTGGGAAGCGCTTCTAAAATCACACTGCTCACATTTTGCTAGGGATTGTTGGGTGTACGCCCAGCGGTAAATATTCCAGCTAAACCACAGTTAAAGAGAACGTCAGTTCAACTCCTCAACAAGATGGGAGGGGAGGAGAGCAAGTGCCTCTGCTCTCCGGTGCAGAATAAAATGAGATCTAGTGACTTGCACCCACAAGGGAACCTCAAATGCAGTGCATGCTGGAGGTGGAGGAGCTGGGGGCAAGCGGCTGAACAAAGCCCTCTCACTGGAGATGCTCACTGAAGTGCAGAGGAGTATATCAAGGCTAGAGAAGGGAAGCCAACAAAACCCCTGGGCTAGATGGGTTGTTTGAATGCAGCTCTGTGCTCCAGTCTATGAGGCACGGATGAAGCCTGTGCTGCCTTTTGCCTCTCCAAGCCCAGCAGTGTCCCACTCTAGCAAGAAGCTCCCCTGTGGGAGCTCCCCCACTGAGAAAGAAGCGTCCTTACAGGGCTCCATCTATTTAGGGCATCTTTATACTCCCTTCCTTTGAGGAGGTTGGGGCAGGACACATGGCTCTCTCTTCCCTATTTCACCCTCAAAACAACCTTGTGAGAAACTGTAACTGGACCAACAAGTCACCGGGCAAATTGCATAGCAGAGCATTGATTTGAACCCACAGTCAGTCCACCTGGACTCCCATACATTACAGTGAGGTTCTTGCCCAGAACTCCCCACTGAGACTGAGCTCTCTGTAAATCAACTGCCCATCCTACAGAAAAGGAGACGCAGCATCTCTTTGCATCATCCTGAAGTTAAGAAAAAGAAAAGCCACCTACCAGGTACAGCTTGCATTTCCCCAGAATTAGAGGTCCACTACAACTCTCAGCACAAGGAAGGCGCAACCATCCCATGCCTCACACGGGGGCAGAAGGAGCCTCGCTGGTTTCCCAGAGACATCTGGAGCTTTGGGACAGGTCTCAAACACAACTCAGCTTAGACCCAAGGTGAGTTTCTGGTTTATGAAGGCTAACAAGCAGGGAGGAGCTTCTCCCCAGCCAGGCCTGCCCCCCCCCTTGCAGTCTTTTGATGTCCAAAAGGGACAAAGAGAGGAAGGATCTGCAGCCATCAGTGCTGGGGGGGGGAACTCAAAAAGAATTAGCATGGCTTTGACATACAGGAAACCCCAGAGGGGAAATAAATGTACCTTGATTTACTGCTAATGCACTTTTAAACAAATAAAAGGCCAACACTGTTGCTAGATGAAGGGGGACCTCAAAGGCAACACGTTGGCTGGGAGACAAAAAGACTCCCCCTCCTCCCGCCACCTTTCACTTTTGGATTTTGGTAGCAGGGGTACCACCTTTTCTGCATGAAGCAATTTTTTTCCAGGCCAGTTTGGCCAGGGATCCTGGAGTTTTGGGTTTGTTTGTTTTTTGCCATCTTCTGGGCATGAAGCAGGGGTCACTGTGTGGGGGGATATTTGTGAGTTTCTTGTATTGTGTAGGGGGTTGGAATACATGACCCTGGAGGTCCCTTCCAACTCTATGATTCTGTGATTCTGTTCTCTGCAACGCAACGTGTATCTTCTCAGTGAGAAATTTTCTCTACATTTAGAGACACTGCCATGGTTTGGAAAGTGGTGCTTTCTAAAGACAACTGGCAAAATAGCTTCCATTGCTCCACATAAATGCCCATGGTCAAATATTATGTTTTTCAGCTGTGCAAGGTAGCAGGGTACCACTACCCTCCTCCCTTTATGGAGTTTTTGCCTCATCTCCAACTTTTTGGACCTATGGGAGCCGGAGTGATTTCCTCTGGGTGACCCACCAGGGAGCAAAGTTATCAAAGGGGCATCAGGTGGATGCACGCACACAGTTGCACCAGCTGTTTCTTTGTGGACTAATTTAAAGGAAGGAAGACCTGCAGCCACCCTTGGCAGCCTGTTTGCCATTCCATTCATGTCCTATTCTTCACAGGGAGCGGGGCACGGGGAATGTGCTCATGGAAGCTGACAACAACCCAGTGGAGTAGGTTCTCCCAGGATCACTCAGTGAGCCTCATGGTTGAGTGAGGATTTGAACAGGTCTCCCTTGTCCAAGTCCAACACTAACTACTGCATAACACTGGTTCTGTTACCAATCTCAGGATCAGGTGGGCAGCTGTGTTAGTTTACAATAGCAGAACAAATTTCTAGTCCAGTAGTATCTTAGAGACAAACACAATTTTCCAAGGTTTAAGTTTTCATGGGTCAAACTTTGACAGTTCGACAGATTGCTGGTATACCCTTGAAAATGTTGTTAGTCTCTAAGGTGCTACTGGACTTGAAATTCAATCTTGGCATTGAAGGGCCAACCCACATCTGATGCTGGAATCCCATGTTTAAAATTCCAGATGAAACTTTTGGCATGAAAACCAGCCGGGAGACACTCTGGGTCAGGGCTGTGGTGGTGGGGAAGGGGGGGGTTAACTCACCCCTCCTCTTGTCTCCCAAACTGGAAATGCTTTATGCCTCGAGAGGGAAAAGAGACAGGCATCACAGGGAATAATTCCACAGGAGTAGCGAGGGTTGCCATTCTCCTGGTGGGGCCTGGAGTGTCCTGGAATTGCAATTGATCCCCAGACCGCAGAGATCTGTTCTGGAGCAAAAGGCTGCCTTGGAGCAAAAGGCATTATGCCCTGCTGAGGTCCCTCCCTTCCCCAAACCATCCCCTCACCAGACTCCACCCCTAAATCTCTAGGAATTTCCCAACCCAGGCTGGCAATCCTAGGAGGTAGCTGAGTTGCAGCAAAAAAATAAACAAGGGCCCCGGCCACACGTGCCAGAAAACGCATGCGGGGTGGGTGGGGAGGCATGGCTATTTGCGTCTTGCATTCTGTTCCACCTTTATGCGATCAGACGTGACGGTGGTACACTGGGGTTTCGTCCTTTGGCACATGCTGCAAAGAGGACGGCTGGAGGAAATAGGCACATGCTGGCGCGATCACACGGAACATGTCCATCTGCAGCCTGTGGCAAACCATTCGCTAGTAGATTTTTGCAGGTACTTTTTAACTGCGCATCTTCAGTGGGGCACCATGGGTTGGCCACGGGTGCGCTACGCTTGCCAGATGTTGCGGTGGGATCACGCCCCAAAAATCCGCCCAGCATTCGTGCCTTTCGTGTGGCAAATTCTCCATGTGACTGGGGCCAAGAATAAGTACATTTTATGCCAGCCATAAGTGTTTGTGGGCAAGAGCCCACTTCTTCAGATGTTACGAGTGGGGCCTCACTATACAACCATGTTATATGGGAGGCCTGAAAATAAACAACAGGGGCCATGGAATGCAGAGGTACAGGGTGAAATGTAGTGATGTAAAATGCAGATCTAATTGGGAAAAATAGAGAGACCATGCATTAGTTATGCTAAGCAATAATGCCTGTAATTGGTAGAGAGTCCCTGGTTTTGTTTCACAGTTATAAGTGCTTTATAAATCCTAAATCCTGGTTCAGTCCAAAGATTTATATTAATCCCACCCCAACTGAACTGGGGTTTAGCATTTTTCAGCTCTATTGGATTCAGGGGTGGGGGTATGGTCTGATACTAATTTTGAATATTGTTTTTCTGGAGCAGCAGTCCAAAAATACTTAAACAACAAAGTGTTGCTTGAGAGTGTTGCCTGTCCTTCTGTTGGATATCGCGCAAAGCCTTTATCTGCCCCTGCCAGGCACTGTTGGCTTTGCCCAGCTCAAGTGGCCCTCCGAGGCAATGCAGACATGCCACACTTGACAAGCAGGCAGTAGCTCAGGAACAAATTAGAGGAAGAATTTGGAAGGGATCTCCAGAGCTAGTGGCAATACCTGGGATCATGTTGGGCAGAGGACTGCCAGAAGATCCAGTCTCCAAGAATGCCTGTGTCTGAGGGGTCCTTGCAAATGAAAGGAAGGAGGGTTTGCTACCCTCCCTTCCTGGCTAGTTAGCCTCATTGAGACAAGACAGGAAACACTTAACAGCCGCTTGACACCCCTGGGAGGGTCTTGTGAAGGTAAATGCAAACTACAGAACTCCCCCCACCCCTTCTGTCAAGGGACCTCTGACTGCCGGCTGTCCCTCAGCTCAAAAAAACAACAACCATGTAGTGATTTTTTTATAAAGACCAGCAAATGACAGAAAATAGTTTGTGACTTTTCATATTCTATAAAACTCTTCATCAGACTGGATGTTTAAAAGGGGAGGGTGAGTTTGTGCACGCGCTTCAGACCAACAGCCTTGAGGCCTCTTGCCTGCTCCTGCTTGGAGAGTCCTGCTGTGTGGGGTTGTTGAGCTGCATTTGTTTCACGCACACCCACGGCCTTCTGGGGGAAACGGTGAGAGCCAAAACAGCCTGTCTTGTGAATATAAAAGCCAGTGGTTAAGCATCATCTCCAAGCTCTTTACCTTTTCTCCCTGTAGCTGTTCAGTGGTGAGGGAAGGCTATGCTCAGTGGTCCCATCCATTTTTTAAGAGGGGAGACTTGGGGAACGAAATTGGGAGGGGCTTGGAGTCATATGATTTCGTTCAGACTGGGCAGTGGAGGGGGCCTACCCTAGAGGAGATCTTTGGGGGCTCCCAGCATCCGTGCCAGTGCTTCCATATGACCCAGGACTGAGTCTTGGAATGGAAATGTGGTTCTGGAGCTCTCCCAGATGACAACATAGCAATTTAGCTTTTAGCTGAGACTGTGTGGGAAAGCTGATGCCTACCTGCTGTTAATACTTCTTACCGCACCCTGCTTTGCCATTGCGACCAAGGCATTTAAACAGGCACTGGTGTTCTGGAATGTTCTTGATTCCCATCAGAATAGGTTTCAAACTTGTATTTAGAAAAAGCCAACTTGTCATTTAGGGTTGCCAGCTTCTAGGTGGGGCCTAGCATTCTCCCCAGGCCTGTAGCCAGGATTTTGTAATTCAGGGGGCTTTTAAATAAGTCAGGGGGCACTGACATCACAAAATAAAAAATGAAATAAAAATTTTAAAAACTCACTTTTGCAGCATTCCACTCTTTTTCAGCATCTTTTGCAGCATCTTTTTCTCCAGGCCCTGAGGCTGCATGCCAGCCCCTCTTTCTCCTTGGCCTCTCTGAACTCCATGCAACCACCCCTATATAACAACTTACCACCACCACCAAATAATTTGCTTCTACTTTTCATCTTCCCTGGTCCAAGAAATCACATATCACCTTTCCTCCAGTAAGTTTACAGTAAGCTCATCACCAGTCCTGTGAGAGGATTAGGCTAAGAGGGAATGCTGAGCTTAATGGACCATGGCTAAGGACAAATCTGAACCCAGATCTCCTGAGTCCAACACTGCAGCCCAATGTCTCTCTCAAACTTTTGAAAGTGGGACTCACTTCTGAACTTACTCTCCTTTTAGACATCCCTGTTCAAAGTAACACGCTGTTATGGTCCCTGTGCCCAGCAGGCAAGTCTCTCGCAACTGCTAACACTCATAACATTTCTGCTTTATCTTTCATATTGTATATTTAAAATATATAGCTTTACTGAGCATCAGGCTCATGGCCATTTTGCACAGGCAACCCCAAATGTTCCATGAAGTCTTTCACAGGCAGGTCCCAGCTCGCCCTCTTCTTCCCCTCCCTCCTGACCTTGGAAACCACTTGCGAGAGAATTGCAGACCCACATTTGGGACCCCTTCTCCATACTACTCTCCGCAGCAGGTTTCCCCCCAGCAGTTGAGCAGCCAGTATCTAACCTGAGATGAGTCTTGGATTGTTGCGCTCCTGTGGTGGGGGGGTGGACAAGGTTGTGGATGGAGGAGGATATATTTCGCAGTTCTTGAAACACTCCTGAGGGACCTCAGCAGTATTAAGAAAAGTAGCTGTCCCATTAATAGCAACTACAGAGTGTCCAAGGGCTCAGGGGGCTATTTCACTTTCACTCCAAAGAGTTTATTGGTAGCTTTTCTCTCCCCTCTCAAAGAGCTTCTGAATAGCTCTCAGGGGGAGACAGGAAAGGCACTTCAATAGATCCAGAATCCTCTCCAAATATTGAGGAGAGTAAGAGTCCAGTAGCGCCTTAAAGATTAACAAAATTTGTGGCTAGGTTTGAACATCCGTGAATCACTGAAGAAGTGAGCAGTGACTCATGAAAGCTCACACCCTGCCACAAATTTTGTTAGTCTTCAAGGTGCAACTGGACTCTTGCTCTTTTCGTCTGCTACAGACAGACTAACACGGCTACCCATCTTGATCTACCTCCAGATGTTGGTTCTGAGCCATGGGACAGACATGCAGAAGCAGCTTCTTTTAGAAGGAGGGGAAGGAGGGAAGAGATATATGGCTTCCTCTGAGCGCTACTGGACTGCTTGCACCAATTGCCCCTGTCAGGAGATTCTCTTTCATAGGTGTAATCTTAATGCATCTGTTCTCAAACCTCCTCTGCTGACTGATGATCATCTGGGGTACTTCCTGATGGACTATCCATTCCCCCTCGTCAGCGGTATTCTGGCTCCCTGTGCTTAGACATTTTGAGTCTCCTGAAAATATTTCATTGTGGGGAACAGCAAGTGATTTTCTGCCTGTGTCATGAGGAGGCTGCTCTCTGCCTTGGAGAACGTGGAAGTACCTCCCACCCTTTGTGGGAAGCTGATGTGGACTTTGTTATATGCCTATATTAGGGACTCCCAATTTTGTTGAGCCTGTCGGCACTTTTGGAATTTTCAGGAAGGGTAGTAAGCACCAGTACAAAATGGCTGCAGTGGGTCTGGGGCTAATCACAGATTGTTGGAAAGTTCTGAGCCAAGAGTCCCTCTATGATGGAGACAGCTGTTTTCAAATTCTCCCTGCAGATGTAACAGTGAGGACTCCTGGGGTCTTCTGAAGGACTTTTTGTTCCAATGAGGTGAAAGAAAGCCGGGATTGGCTCTTTGCTTTGGGGAAAAGGGACATGGGCACCATGCTGGTCACAGACACCAGACTGGGGATTCCTAGTCGGTATGATAATGTGGGAGTAATGGACCTTGCACAAAAATGCTCTGGATCAAGTCAGATTTCCACTGATGCTAGTCAGTTAACTGAATATATGACTTCCTCGAGGACCACCAGTTGCCCCTGACAGGAGATTCTCCACCTTCATAGGCTGGCATTGGTCATAATCCAGACGTATCAATGTTTCTTCACTGGTAACATCCTGGCAAGATGTTCTAGATTCAACTGCTACTGTAGGCAGAGATGTAAATGCTGAGAGAGTTTGCAATGTAGGGTCTATTAGACACCACTTGGTATGGTAAAATCAATAAACATGAACTGCTATCCTATATTTTTATTTGGGCCATCCAAAATGACAGAAATCAGGGTGCAAGCTTGTGAATTCTCCAATATTCTTCATTAGGTGGATTATTCTTTTTTTTAACAATGGAAGTAGGGAGGAGATATTGTCTTAGACTATGATCTTAAGGCCTTGACTAAAACAGCTACCTGCAACTTCTTTATAATTTGGTTTAGTAGCCAAAACCACTGTATGGAAATGTTGTAGTCAGGGAGAGGAGTGTCAGTCTTCTCCAAACCACCAGCCAATCCCCTTGCTGCAGCCGCTGCACAGCTCCCTCCCTACTTCTCAGGTCAGCAGCTTCTTTGGAGAGGTGTGGGGCTCCTGAAAGCATGAGCTGTCGCTCCAATTTGCCCTACTGTAGGAACAATTTGGTGTGTGGAACTGGTTATTGTGCATCAATAAACTGACTCATTTCAATTGAACTATTGAAAACTTTCGAATCACAGAGTTGGAAGGGGCCATACAGGGCATCTAGTCCAACCCCCTGCTCAATGCAGGATCAGCCTAGAGCATCCCTGACAAGTGCTTATCCAGCTGCTGCTTAAAGATTGCCAGTGAGGGGGAGCTCACCACCTGTTGCACAACTCTAGTGAAAAAGTTTTCCCTAATATCCAGCTGGTACCTTCCTGCCCTTAATTTAAACTCATGATTATTAGTCCTCTCCTCTGCTGCCAACAGGAACAGCTTCCTGCGCTCCTCTAAGTGACAGCCCTTAAAATACTTAAAGAGAGCAATCATGTCCCCCGTCAGCCTCCTCTTCTCCAGACTAAACATTCCCAAGTCCCTCAGCCTTTCCTCATAGGGCTTGGTCTTCAGGCCCCTGATCATCCTTGTTGCTCTCCTCTGCACCTGCTCCATTCTGCCCACATCCTTTTTAATGTTTCTTGTTGGTTCAGCATGGCCCTCTGGAGCAAAACAGAACCTAGATTTACAGACTTGAAGGGATTGTTTTCACCTTAAGATGGAGAAAACTCTGAGAAGCTTTTAAAAGTTGCACTCAATACACAGGTCATCATCTAAATTCAAACAATCACAGTCTAGCTGTGGTCCAGCACAGTTAGCACCATTACTTGGCCTTATTTGGCATAGATTATGGGCTATTTTTTGCTAGTGCAGTTTATAACTGTCCAATTAAAGCAGATAAGCTTTTGCTACAATCAAAACGTAATGGCCCCAAACCATTACAAGGTTCTAGTATGACACACTCTGGCCAGTCTCATAAAGCTTATTGGAAGTTTTTGCAAAATTATTTGCAAGGCCTTGAGCCCAGCTGCGAACTACAGAGAGTGGATATGGCTACCTGGGCACCTTTTGGAAGTTCTAGTCCATGCCTTTTTTATACCCTTTAATTGGTCTTTATCCAGAGCAAACCCCAAAAATGAGCACATGACCTATTTACTTTCTAAGGACTGACTACGTGTTTCTAAGTGTCTTGTTAGATCTGATAAAAGTGGGGCTCACTCTATCTTGGTGTTCCAGATGTCCTGGACTGTGGGACCTTTTACTGCTTTCTTTTCTTTATGCTGGGGTACGGACAGATGTATAAGTCTGGATTTTACCCATTCTATAAAGTAGCCAGATGGGGTTATTGCACACTGGGAACGAAATGTGGGTTTACCCCATCTGGCAGAACAGAAGCAATAATCTTTAAGCAATACCCATGCACATCAACAAGGTCTCTTTTATGATCCCAGTTTACTCCCAGATCAGGATGTCTATCTAGGAACCTTTCCCCCAGAATCCAAGGTAATTCCTGATCCTATTAGTAGCATGGGCTACAACACTCTCTCCTTATGTCTAAAGAACTTAGAGCATGACAATGATGCATCTGGTGATGAGAGCTCTTCTGGTACAAGAAGGGGGCACGGTGCAAACAAATGGGCGCCAGGGCTAACCACAGAATAGGATGCACATAGAGCCAATGCTGGTCTTCACAGAACCCTTGCAGGGACCTCCCTTGGGTCTCCAGAGACAAACACCAAGTAGATCCCTCCAGCTACCAGGATTAGACATCCACACAGGTAAACAAAGTATATTCCACATTTTAACAACTCACTCTGCACAGGGGCATGATGCCCACTCCCCTCTACAACAGGGAACAATAAGACACTGACCAAGAGTCTTTTCCCATTTAACAGGTAGTAGCACCATATTTCCAACAACGCAGAAAAGGAGGCCCAGTTGGCCATGAGCCCCAAATACAGGTAAGCTCACAGTACATTCCAGCAAAAGCAATCTGTCATTGTATTACATTTTGTCCATATTACAAGGCAATCAAGGGCACCACAACACCCTTTGTGGGTGAACACCCAGCAGCATGTCTGGCACCTACCTGGATGAAACTATTGCACTGCTCCCTCCAACTGGCCACAGCACCTCACTGCCTTGGGTGAGCCTTCCCCCAGCCTTCTGTATTAGGTAACCACATGGGTGCCAGCCATGTTCTGCTGTAGTGGGCTACAGCTCTATATAACATTGCCTTAGTCCTAGATGGCTGGGGCCCCGGATGATTGCAAAGTCATCATCACATATATTTCCCCAGCTGGGTGGCTAAGAAATTACTTGTGAATTGAGGGGTTCTAGTCCTGCTTCCCTATTCCTGCTCCTTTGCATCTCAAATAATGGCTGACCACCCAGAGTTTTAGCTTTGCATCCCTCTGACTTAATCCATATCCCTCCATGGTATGACTCAATCCACTCATCCTTATTTTCCACTGAAGGCTTTTTCCCACTGAGCTACCTGGGAATTCCTAGTACTGGTTCTTGAGAGTTTCTGCTCCTGGTTTTGTCCAAGATTCTTGTTCTGTTCACGTGGACATAAATGTGTTATTTGCAGTCTCTGAGTGGGATTTTGAGCCTTTCTCTAGGGAAATCTTGCACCTGTTTTTCCAATAGAGCTAGCTAGGTGTTGAGATTGGAATGTCCGTTCATCCATCCATCCTTCTATCCTAGCAGTAGCCTGTCAACCAGCTGGTTATCTGCAGGCTGTCTTCCTGCTTCAAGGAAACTGAAAACCTCACCTATACAGGATCTCCTAGAATGTGTGACTATGGGGATTATTTCCTGCAGTCTGCTTGCTGCATCATGGTGTGGTCTGTCTCGGGAAGGTGCTAAGGAGCTGTTTGGGTGCCAGGCTTGTGTTTTGCATGCATATTGAGTAAGATGCTGTCATGTCCAGACGCAGTCCTTCCATTTATGGAAATATGGGGTCCCGCACTGGGATGCAGTTCTATGATTAAGGACTAGTGGCAGAGCGGTCAAGGTGCTGGGCATTGTTGCTATGTCACTGTTTGCTTAAAGTGGTACTATTTTGCTGCACGTGGGGATTCAACTAAACAGCACTGCCAGCGCAGCAGGACCCATAAGACTTCTTGGTGCAGATGCTGAACGAGTTCTTGCATACTAAAAAGGGATGGGAGGTAAACAACCTCTCAGCATTTCTTCGCGCACACTGGCATGCAGGGGAGTCAGAGTAGCTAGTGAAGCATGAACATAGTGTTGCAAGATGTTGCCTTATCAGTGTGAATGGGATGATCCATTCACTGGTGATCCGCTGGTGGTTCCAGTGGGGTGGCCATGTTAGTCTACTGTAGCAAAAACAAAGCAGAAGTCCGCTGCCAACTTAAAAGGGTAACATCTATTGTAGTATGAGCTTGTGTGAGACAGAGTGAATTCTCTCTCACAAAATCTCTTACTGGAATAAACGTTAGTCTTTAAGGTGCCACTGGACTTCTGCTTTGTTTTGATCCTGTGGGCATGCCTGTTAGGAGGCCAGCACCTCTGAGGGAAAGAATGCTAATGCTTCTTGAGGAATGTGGATGTTTTTCTCAGCAGGAGATGACTGTTAGGAAATGGTTCCTCAGTGGTCCAGTTCAAGGGCCCATCAGAGTTTGTGGAGGGCAACCCATCCCAGATGGGGGGAGGGGGAGAGGGATGTTTGTGGGAACAAACAACAGCTTGAGTCTGGGGTAGGACCTGAGGGAAGCAGATACTGCAGTGACACCATGGGGGTGCAGGATCTCTCTCTCTCTCTGGCAATCTGACATGGGGTAAGGGATCTTCTGGCCAACAGGACTGCCTCCTGACCTCCACCTGTGCTCTTCTATTACTTGTAAATGAAGCAAATCTTCTTTCAAAAGCAAGGTAAGTCTCCAGCGCTCTCTCCTCCAAAAGGAACCAAGGGAGGAAATGATGGCTCTAAAACATCTCACCACTTGTGTGTGTGTGTGTGGTGGGAGACACAGAGGCAAAAGAGAGTATGAGCATGCAGGGTGGGGTGGTACAATATCAGCTGCTGTGGCAGCCAGCACTGTGTAGTGCTTAAGAGTGTCTGAAAGGGGTCTAGGTGATACAGGTTCAAATCCCTACTCTTTCAGCCTACCCAACCTCACAGGGTGGTTGTTAGTATAACAGAAGTCGAGCCATTATGGGTCACCACAGGGAAGAAAAGCAGGCTATAAACAAACAGATACTGAGACTCTGGATAAACATTTTTATGTTAGAGACTGTGAAATGCTAGGTTTTGATTAAAACAATCCTCCTTAACACTTCTGAAGGCTCCTATTCATTAATGTATTTAAAACAATTGTATGCCACCTTTCTACCCAACTTAGGGTCCCCCAAGGTGGTGAACAATCAAAACAATGTTTACAATACAGATAAAAAATTGTTTTAAACCTTTCATATTGCATATAAACACAGAGACACATGAGATGTAATACGTGCCTTTTGTTGCCAAAAACCACAGCCCTCTTCTTTCCGTCAACTGGCAGGCTCATTTCTGGCTTGCGGCAGTCTTCTGCCCTTACCCTTCTGGGCCAGAATTCTACTACTTTTATCCATTTCTCAGTTCTCCAGGTTTGAAGCACAGGTGGGGACTCGGGGCCAGCTGTGACCCTTTGACCTCCTGGTCTCCCCTATTGTGCTAAACTTCTGTTCTAAATTGCATCACTTCAAATGCTTTCTAAGGTTCATCTCTCCACTATCCTTGTATCATGTTCTGATGTGTCTTTATTATACATATGGAATTAAGTATGACAGATATCATGGTTCAAATGTGTTCTCAGCTATGTGCTTTATTTTGATATATTTGTTTTTGTTGAATAAACTATCATTTCTGTTCTTCTTTAATGAATCAGTCTAAATTGTTTCATTTAAGCTACGGGAGTCTGCATCTTATTGGTGCAGTGTTAACCACTGAGGTATAATAGGACCCAGGTGAATCCAGGTAGTATACCTTTGATTGCTGGGTGCTGTGGTCCTTCCTCGGTAGTTGGAAGCCAGGCAGTTTTTGCTACCATCTTTATCGACTGCTGTTGTGCAGGGTTATTATCCTGCATGGGAACACTAGACGTTCTTTTAATGCAATAAACAGCCACTCTCAAATCTCCCATTAAAATGCAAATGGCTTGCATTAGAAAGGTCACTCACTGGCTGGTCCACTTCGGATTTATTAGTGCACTAGGTAGTAGAAAACACCTTCCATTAACTCTCTTCTTTTGCCTTCTTTTTGCTACCAATTGCCTTTAAAAATCATTAATGGGAGCATAAGAGTTTGTTAAAACTGCCTGAGGTCCCCCATGGGAGTCCTGCACAGCAACTGGGGAGGGAACTTTACATTGGTTGCTTAATGCCTTCCAATACACAAAAGTCTTGGGGAGTTTTGAAAGCTCTTCTGGACCCTGATGGAGAGACAGAGTCCTCAATCATAGCTAAGCACCTGCTATCACCCCTCAGTGGGGAGGGAGGAAGGGAAGGAAGTACAGTCAATGCCGTTCCAGCTCTATGGAGAAGACTTCAGAGGCTGTTGAGGCAGGGCCCCCAAGCAGTAGCAACTTGTCCTGAAAAAGATCTGCCATTTTAAAGGACTGGTGCTATGTTTGGAGTGCACAGTACATTTAATACATTTGGGAAAAATAAAAAAATGCATTTTCCTTGTTCATTACTGCACTGATATAAGGATTCTGTATGCAGCATGTGCCAAACAGGACTGTGCAGCTGCAGAATCCATAGCAGTTGTTATCACCTGGACAATGCAAAGAAAGGAGACACTGCCCAGCTTGCCACTTGCCCATTTCTTTTCAGCTGTACTCCCTACAAGGAGAAAGGGCAGCCCCGTCTATTTGCATTGTTAGAATGTGGTATTTGCATGTCTGCATGTCTGTGCAAGAGTGTGCATGTGAAACATGTGATTGAGCATATTTGTGACTATGTGGAAAGGGGGCACATAGGGTGGGAAGTGCTGGAAAGGTAAAGGAGGATGGGCTAGTGTGAGAGCACCATTTCCACACTGCAATGTCTTTGCAGAACCTCCCCTTCCAGACTTTTTCACTTTTCAACTTGGCTTCTGTTCAAAAGCCAGTAACTAAAACGAGAAGCAAACTGTCTATGCAGGGAAAGCAGGAAAGAGCAGGGCTTTTAATTTGTTCAATACTTATTGACTTCAGCACCATTTATGGTCAGCTTTCCTTTTATGTGACAGCTTTTTAAAGGGGTGCTTTACAAATAGATCACGGACAGCTTCTAACAGAGCCCTTTTAGACAGGCAGGGGCTGGCATTGCTGGAAAAATTCAAAAAAGGCAGGTCACTTTTAATCGCTTTCCAGAGAGATGGGAACTACAACTTTGGCTGAAGCAGAACATTCCCCCCCAAAAATATACTATGAGAGCTACATGAACAATATAAAAACACAATGTAAAAAACCAATGAAAATCAGAGCAAATGCAAATCTTTAGGGTGAGGGTGTCCCCTCTTAAATGTCCAGAGTCAGATATTATCTTGAAAAGGTCTATGGACATCTGAAGACCACAAACTCCTGTGTCAACTGAGATGAGGCCTCAGCATGTATTCTGAAGCCCCCTAAGATTGAAGTCTTCAGTGTCGCCTCCATTAGACTGGGAAGACAGACTGATAAGGCAGGGCCCTCCGTCCTCTTCAGCAGCATGGCAGAAGGGAAGGTGGCAGGCCAAAGATATTAGGCTGGCTTTAACTTGCTCCTCCCTTCTCTTTTTCCCCCAAGACAATTTTTTTAAAAGAGTGATTCAAGATCTTCTTTTGAAGGAAAGAAACATTTCACAAGGGGAGAAAAAGAGAAGTCTTAAAACCTCCTTTTTAGAACCTTCCATTACATTTGTGCTTTACAAAACCAGCAGCAGATTCAATTCCTATTGAATGTAAATGACTGAAAGGCTTTGAAACTGGAGATGGTTTCCTGTCTAGTCAAGTTGCCAGCACGTCCTTCTGTATCTTTTAGCTGCAGTTCTTTGCTGATTCACCCCTGAGGTATGAACCTCCTTGGCAGGTGAGTTACCTGGCTTGACTCACTACAAAGCTGTTAAGCCCTCTTTTTAGAGGTTAGGTCCAGTTAGCTTCAACAGGTATGCATTGGGGCTGTTGGATATTGGGGAAAACAACTCTAAAGACACAGATCTGCCAAATTTGGCACATTGCTATCAATCAGGGTCAGTTTAACTGCTCCCTCTTGCTGACTGGAGAACAAAACATGTTACAGTGCATGTGGAATCGTAATTTTTTAAAAACTAGAACTCACCTGTTGCACCAGGAGGCAAGAGAGATGCACTTTCTCTCCCTCTCAATGTCTTCTTCATCCTTACTTGAGAACTGAAGGTAGGCAGGAGAGCGAGTCATGATGGGCAGGCAGTATGTGCACACAGCATAGGAGGAGCCTAGAGGCTCAGGTGAACACAGCTTCACTTTATTACAAAAATGTATATTGATATAAAGCTCTGCACTGCACAATTTGTTTAACTCAAATTTCCCCTTCCCCCTCCCCAACAAATCAAACCCCAGCAAGGCAAGCTCTATGTGTGTTATGTTTGTGACATGTATCTTTTTGTGTGTGCAGGGTAATGCATTAATTATATTACAAAGTTAACATTCAGTAGAAAAATGCTTGGTTCCCTTTATCATCCCCCATATAAATGCAATTAATCCTTCCACAGGTGCATTAAAAACGCCCCCTTGTGTCATTCTGTAAAAAAAAAACACCAGCAGACACTACCAAAATGACATTGAAATCCGCAACATTTTCCAATGCCACCAAAATATCCTGTCACCCCTTGGTCTAAGCAACTCGGCTGCGGAAACCTGAAGAGGCAGAATCCAGAAGCGTTCTCTTCCATCTGGCTGTTTAAGCCAACACTGAGACGAATAAGCCGTTGTTTTGCTGAACGGAACAAGCGATGCAAGATTTTGGTAGCAAGACCAACCTCTCTGCTCAGCCAGCAGGCCAAACTTGGAGACGAGGGAATGAGTGAGAAGCGCTGTGGGCTTGCAAGGTTCTGAGACCACGGGGTGTAGAATCCCAGGGAGACTGAGGAGGGACAGCCAGCGTTCTGTGTGAAGGTGAGGCAACACCAGAGGCCGCAATGGTGGAAGCGGGACCATGGAGGCAAGAGGCTGGCTGGCAATGCTGCTGCAGTGAGGTGGAGCACCATCATACGTCCATGTAGTCATCCTCTTCATCAGTATCACTCTCCAGCGAGGACTCTTGACTTGAGGTTTCCACAATTTCCAGCGCTGGTTGACAGAGACTCTCTTTCTTCACATTTGCTGCAGACTGGGCTGAAAGTATAGCCGACTGGCCCAGAAAAGGGAATATTAATTTTTTAAAAAGATTAAAAGCCTTTCCTTCTAATCATTCTTGGTTGACCCAAATGGTCTGATGGTGTATATTCAAGATCAGCTTTCCTGTAACACATTAACCAGCCTTTCACAATTGACAAAGAGATATAGGCCTTTTGTATTCTCAGAGCATGCTTATGCCTAGTATTAATTACCAAAACTGGAACAGTGATTTTTCAGTACAAAAAGGGTCCTGGGAGCTATTCTGGATTAACAAATGGGGAGCTGCTAACATTTATGATCTTGTGCTGGGTGGTATGGAGGAAGCAATGGTGAAATTAGAGCTGGATTTCAGGATGGAAGTCCGGAGCCCCAGCCCATACGGGAACCCCCAAATAGAGTTCCCAGCCCTGTTTTTCATGCCTCTAGGGAAAGAGCTGAATGCTCTTTGGTGGTTTTAAGGAGGCACACCCAATAAAGTACCAGCAGCTGGGCACTGCACACCACAGCCAGATGCATTCCTAAAGGTGCTGCACATCAGGCATTTGGCACTCCTGTGTTCTTATCACCACCCCTGACAAGACGGTGGTGCAACCTAGTGCCATCAAATCAGGTTAATTTGTTGTATTTTTTTTTACTGTTTTTAATCTGCAAATCTACTATGAATGTTTTACTGTCGTATACTGCCTTGTGCCCTGTTTTACAGGGGAGGGCGGTCTAGGGATTTAATTTAATAAACAAACAAATAACACTATCTGCTCAGGCTGCAAAGTGAGAGCTCAGCAACAACTGCACACACAAAATGTCTGCACAGTTTAGGACCAGCAGCTGCTGGCTGTCCGACTGTGCTGCCATGCCCTATCCCTCCGCCCTTTGGCTGAAGATCTGCAGAGGAGCAGCTGAACAGGGCACTGGCTAGACCTGGTCTGGAGTCCAGCAACATGAGGTCACCATGCCTGTGTTCCGCTCCTCCCACTTCCATCCCTGCTGTTCACAGGGTATAGGTGGCTGCTCCCTGTAATTGGCATAAGATGGCTGGAACTGACCTGGCTGTTCTGGCAAGGGAATGAGGCAGCTGTAAACCCTTCCCCAGGGAGTGTTTGGTGGTCTGTGCATTGCTACAAAAACAACAGTCCTTCATGTCTCCTGTCTTTCCTGGCTGGGGGGTGGGGGGCAGTGTCTGCTTGAAGCAGGCTCAGCTACTCTGCCTCCACTCGAAGGGGAATCTAGCAGGTGGTCGCATCCATATATGCTTCTTGAGGAGGAGGAGGCCTAAGGCAGACCACCTAGCTCCATAGCAGTCCCCAAGCCAGGATCTCAGATTGATTCCATGAACCCATATGTGAACTGCAGTTTGCGCTGTGCTTGCTCTGCCTATCAAATCCACCAGGCATCAATAGCACTGTCTCATGGACTCATCTAGCAACGTCTGTGAAATGCTGTAGGGTAGTGTATTTTTTTTTTAAATTTCTCAGCTAACCACTCTCTAGTACTGCCCCCTCGCTCCTGGACTTTGAGCCCACATTTATGCTGATGTAACAGCTGACTGTGCAGGGTTTTTTAAAGGAGGACAGAGATGCTGATGTTTTGTACATTTCATCAGCATACACAGCCATGAAGAAACTAATAATATTAATGTTTACTTCATTCGTATCCATGCAATTATTTGAAAAAGGAGAATACTATTTTTTTTACAAAAAAATGTTGAGAGTTTGCCTGTGGACAGGATTGCTGTCTGCTTTCAATTGTTCTAATTTTGTAAATTTTAGAAAAATTGCTTCCTTTGGGACAGCCATTCAGTATGACATCACCAAACCCTTCCTGGAGTTTGGGATGCTGGAGGCCTGGCAACTCTATGGCCCCAGAGGCAGGCTATGGCTAACATGTGGCAGGTTTGCTTCCCTCCAGTCACCTCCCACTGTCATCACCAGTGCCCGTGCATTGTCTAGCTGCATATGAGTTATGTGTCAAGGAGAGTGCCCCGTGAGGAGTGAGAAGGCAGCATACTGGTGATTGGAACAGAAAGCTTCTTGTTGGGCTGCTCCAGGCAGCAGAGGTGAACCGAGCACCTTGGAGTGGAGCCCAACAGAAGTCGCCAGAACTGGAGGATCAGCTCGATCAGACTTCTGGGTCAACCCGTGCAGTCTGCGTGTGCCTCAGTGTTGTATACTTTGTTTCGCTCATCTCCCATATCTTTGGGGGGGTTTCATTTGTTTGTAATCCTATACACACATTTTGGAATAAACCCTACTGAAAACAGTAGGATTTACTTCTGGCAACAATGCATACGAAGGATCAGGTTACACCACAAGTGTATGGAGACAGTAGGGTGAGATAAGACAAGCTTGCCAAACGTTCATCCTGCCATCTGATGGGGGAGGCACAAGACAATGAAGTCCAGAGTCTAAATTTATTCCTTCCTTTCTTGGCTTTCCCTCACTTGCCTCTACCAGCGGGCTCTGGGGAGGTGGCTTACAAAGCAGGTGCTAGTACCTGCCTGTTCAGCCCAAGCAGTTCAAATCAGACAGGTGCTCCAAACCGCAGAGGGATACAGAAACTGAGAGATCTTCCTTGGGCCAAGATGGGCACATTATGATGCTCAGTTGTAATCACATCTTGCCCGTTAAAACTTTATTACTGATAAGAGAAAGATAATAATGCTATGTGCTGGTTAATTTGACAAATTGTTAACAGATGATGTTTGTCAAGGATGAAGCCTTTGCATGTTTGCTGGAAAAGATAATGTTTATTAAATCGTTAACTTGTTAGTGGGATATAGTGGATTAAATTGGTAGCTAGAAGGCTGTTTTTTTTAATCGTGATCTCTCTCGATGACGGAGGATTTGGCTGAACCAGACTACTGGGGGAGATACTGATATGCAGCCAGCAGGATTGAAAGTTTTACTTCCCTCCTGTCTAAGACTTTTTCTGGAACAAGAACCTGCTTTTAAAGACAAAGTGAGATAGTTCAAGAAGCTGGTTTTTTAAAAAAGTTTTCTGTTTTGGACTTCTGCAAGTGCTGATGTTTGCTCTTTTGTAAAATGAATAGTCTTTCTTGTGGTTAATTGACGTGCATTTGGGATCTGATAAAGAAAGAGCCCACGGCACCTATAGTGAGTTTTCCTTTCTCCAGGTCGGGAGGGGAGCTATATCACAAGGTGCATTACACACATAAACCTTCCTGCTTAAATAATAACCACTTGATAATGCCATTGTTTTGGGAAATATGGGGAAAGTGGCTGCTGCCTCTCCAAAGAAGGGAATCCACATGAGACTCCAAAGACAGAATTGCTATTCATTCTGAACACACAGTTCCTTCCCTGCTTAGCAGTCAACTGCTGTTAGAACCGTGATTATGGCAGACAAGTTCTGTCACACTTGAAAAACAGGCCCATTAGCAGACATTGGTACGCAGAGGAAACTCTTGAGATATGGGAGACACCCTACCTCCCTTCTCCTCTCCACATACAGAAATCCTGCCCCCTCTGGTTTGCTGCAGATGGATGAGAACCTCTCCCAACAGGCCCCTTTAGGCCTTTACATATAGACTACTTCTGGGAAATGTCACTGCAGTCAAACATTGGGTGGCAAAACAGTATTCGGTGGGGCCCTAAAGACCTATCAAAGATGACTCCTCAGGCTACGTTTCAAAAAGCACACTTAGAAAAGAACAGACCACTTGCACTGTAAATTTGCTTTTGAAGTACCTTGAGCTTTTGCTTGGTTTCTTCTGAAATGCTGCCCTTGGGAGACAGCAGAGTAGGGGTTGGAGGGGTGACGGTGATCTCGGGGGGAATTTGGTGACAGATGATGGGATGAAAAGCTTTGGCATGTTAGCCAAAATGCGTGATTTTACTCGGCTGCTGTCGGCCTTGCTCTGCTGGCTTTCCAACAGCTGTGGGTCTGTCTTGGAACCAGAGGCTAAGAAAAAGACCAAATAAAATGTTAAAAAATCATATAGCCAGAGACCCTTAGAACACAGATACACCACAAGAGCCAGTAGAAATACTACCTATGTAAATGTGAAGCCAGAGACTGGTTGTCAAGCCCTAAGCAACTTTGCACTGTAAACGGGTTTGGTGTCTGTGAGGCATCCAACTGGACCATGCTGAACTGCCTCACTGAGTTCCAGCCTGCCCTGTAGCCCCCTCCCCCCAACGTTTTGGCCAGTATTTTAAGGTTCTACCCCACGGCAGTTCCATAAACTTTGACGGGATTACTCCAGAGTGAGAAAAAAATGTGCATTTATTCTGAAACTACTTCTAGTCGTGAAAAGTCTCTGGGAGAATACTCCAACTTGTCTGAAGAAAAGAAAAAAAACCCACAATCTAGAGCAGGGGTGTTGAACTCACTGGAAATGTGTTATTTAAAGTTTAAAAAATCTTTAATTGTGTTTGTCTGTGTCCTTTATAAGTTTTTATGACACACATGGCCCGGCCCAACAAGGTCTCATTTATGACAGATCCAACCATCATAACAAATGAGTTCAACACCCCTGATCTAGAGTAATGGAATATGAACAGCTGCCTTAGATTTGGGGGACTGGAGAGTGTTGTGTCATCTCCACTCTGAAAAGCCAAATGCCCCTAGTATTAAAAAAGGAACACAGATTATGATCTGAAGCAAGCAGGCCTTGGTGTGTGTGTGGGAGGGGAGAGTGAACTGCAGGTATCTGTCAAATCCAAACAGGTGATCAAAAGGGCGGGGGGGGGGGGAGAGAATGAACAAACACAAAAGCACTGTGCAAAAATTCTACAATATTGCCAGGAGAGGGTGTTTAGCAACATTTTGCTCTATTCTGTGATCCTCTTATACGCAGCACCTGTAAAGGCACCTCTCTGTAGCATTCTGAGGTGATGTGTGTTATGCTGTCTCCTTGCCTTCCTTAGCATTTCCTACTTGTTTTTGCTGCCACCAAAGTCTCTTGCCCTAGAATTCTTAGTTGGACCCAAGAACAGGATGGCTTAGTTATATTTGGTAGAATAACAGAACAGTCAGCACTGGCTCTGAGGTAAAAGGAGATCCTTTACCCTAAATAAAATAGTTGTTTCCTCTTAAACATAAAGTTTATGTAGAAGTATTAACAGCATAATGGTTTCAGTAAAGCTCATAAATGTAATGGTTTCAGATAGGTACGGTTCTTCTTTCTCTAGTCCCTTAAATAGACCTAGCCACAAAGGCTTATTTTCTCACTCACCATTTAGGCTAATTACTTCCACAAAGAATTCTCTCACACTTCACACTCCTCCCCCACCCAAGTCACTCTTCCCCCTCCACAATCTACAACTTTGTCAACTCTGCCCACAAAGAGTACAGCTACCATCCAATCATAACACACTTCAATCACCCCTTTCATACTCTAGAGGCCTACATTTTAACCCACAGCAATATACATATAAAACCCCACATTAAATCACAGAAATAAAATACACAAAATATTTACATCACAAAACATCGCAGGGTGGTATAGAAAGGCTTCCTACCTGTCAATATCCATCATAAGCCACTGGGAGAGTTCTCACAGGGTTAGAACATTACAAATTAACAAACCAAACAGCTCCACAGTGGAGATCCTTCTTACCTAGGCTACAGACCTGTCCTGAGCTTGTACTGGTTGCCGACTCCAGTGCCACTTGCCAACGAGCAGGTTGAGATGAGGGGGCAACGGTTGCCATCTTCATCTGCTGGCAAAGGCAGGACTCTTGCTGCTGAAAACCAAGCCCTTCCAAAGGCCGATCTGTCTTCCCTTCTTCCTCCTCTGCACAAACAAGATGAGCCAGAGATGAAGGCTTTCTTGACTCTTTCAAAACAAGGAGGAGATTTCCCCCTTAAGAGTGCTGATGAGAATGAAACCTAGGGGGAGTATCACACTTAGAGCTTAAAGGCACTTGGGACCTTTCACAGAAGATTTAAACACGGGTGTTTGTTCAGTTCAGTGGTGCAGCATGCAAAAAAACCCTTCAATGTAATGTAGGAATGTCACAAGAATTAACTTCTCAGATCCAGCGGGCAGTTGCAGTTCCAGTACAGAACAGCCTGCCTTAGGGAGGCAGGTTGGACTAATGCCTCATTACATAGACCAAGATACCAAACACTGAGCACAATGGCCAATTACCTCCTCTATCACCCTGGGGCAGAGCCTAGATGTAAAAGCCAGTGTCCCTATGGAGTCCCTTCTACAAAGCACAACTTTAGCCATGGTCTAAGTCAGTGTTACAACATCTGATGAAGATGTGGGCTTTGGTAGTATAAATGTTGAGTTACTGGTGAAGCCTCTAAGGACTGGGAGAGTCTGGTCTTCTAAGCCGCTGACAAGACCTCCAAGAGCTTGCATACCACCCCCAAGTTCAGTAGCATAAGGAAATGCAAATGGGACATCTTTTGACCAGATAGCAATACTCCAGTGACCAAGGTGGCAATTCTGATTATTGCCAGGATTGCTTGGCACAAGCTCTCTTGAAACGTCAACCCCACAATTAGCCAGGACAAGACAGCAGATTTTACAATGCCACTAAAGGGCAGCAAATCATATATGCCTTATATTTCCACCACAGGAGTGGCAGACCCTGTCTCAGGCATCCAAATATCTTGGGCCCTCCATGCTCTTTCTGCAATTTGCTAACCTGAATGCTATCTAGCTGCTAAGAATTAAATATTCCTCTTCAGGTTCATATTCACTCATCTCATCAGTGGTTTGTGAAAATCTTAACAAAGATTGAGGAGTTGTATAAAATGCAGATCATGCTGCTTTCTGATTTTTAATCATTCTGAGAGATGGAACTGTACACCACGCAGGCCTTCTCTTGATTAGTTACTTGGCCTGATTAGCAATGGTGCAGTTTAGCCAGTCTTGCTGTGGTTTGATTGAGTCACGTTCCCCAACGGGATGCAGCTGTCTCAACACCGAGTCACAGACAATCTTTTTTTCTCCCCAATCAATGAGTATTAAAATAAAATTTATTGAGAAGTGCTGTGTAGATCTAGTTTTATATAATCTGCTAGGTGAAAATTAAGTGTTGGATCAGCTCTCCCTTTCTCTGAGGTTGACTCCTGTTAATAGCTCTTTAGAGGCCAAAAAGCAGGATAAAAATATATATATACTTCATGTGACTTTATGTTTCAAGCAAATTTTCTTAACATAGCAGGTTCCCAGCTACAGCTTTGGAGCTAGCGTTTGTCATTTCTGGTCCTTAAAACACAAAACAAAATCTTCCAGATGCTTAGCTTGCCTGACATAAGCCAGGGTCGTAACTGGGAGAAGAAAGACTTCCCCTTGAAGACCAGCTGACTGTTCTCCCTCCTGCTGTGTGGCCCTTTGTTATCTTCTCCCAACTATGCTGGACAATCTCTCACACAAATCATTCATATCAAAGTTTAAATGCATAATTTCAATAGGACTGGGTCATGCAGACTGCCCAACCATATACCCTTTTCCTTAAGGTAGTCTTTTTATATAGGATGGAGACATACATTCTGAGCAGGAAGTGCCCCCACATTTCAGTGCTAAGGAAAAGTTCAACAAATACACACCAGCTTCATCAGTTGGACTAGCAGTCTGTGTGTTTCTGTGTTATATCATCTATTTTGGACATCTCTTCCCCAAGGAGCAGCTACCTTTTCCTCAGTGGTAAGACACACCAAGCACAAAGTTTCCCAACATTTTGCTATGTAAAAGAGGTGAGTAGGCCTGGGACTTCAATCTGAGTTTATATGTTGTGTGGGAAAGCTTTCTAAGTATAAATACAAAAATACCCATTTTATCTTAGAAGGACATGAGACTTCCAGAGTAAAGGGTACTGCAGCCTAGAGCATTTTATTCATCAAAAGGTGTGCACCAGAATGAGAAGACAACACAAAACTCCTTTGCCTGAAAAACCCCTACTGCTGTTCCCACAGTTCAAACAAACATTTCACCAAAAAATTTTCTTGGAGATTTGGAGTCCAAACCCCAGGAATTCTTTATGGGAAGCCAAGAGGAATCTGGAAGCTCATTTTTAAGTGTTGCTCCAAAAGGTTTTCATGCATCACTGACATCAAAAGGGTTCTAAAACTAATCTTCCAAAATTCATTACAAACCCTGTTCCCCAAGTGTTACAACCTGCCAAACCTCCCCACAAAACAGACAAGTGGGACAGATATGTACAAAGCCTTCAAAATTCTAGCAATTAAACCCCAAAAGAAAAACGGATTTGCCAACATACAATGATCATTTTTGGAAATGCACGGCTGACCCTAACGGAATGGACCACAACAGCCCTCGAAGACTTTTCTCTGAAGCAGCCCCACGAACACAGATAATAAGTGCCCGATAGAAAAAGGCATTTCATACCTTTCAACATCACCCTGCTTTAGAGAGGAAGAAACAGACTGAAAACAACTCAGCACCAACAGCCCACTTCAGCTTTGCTCTGCAACCTCTTCCTACTTGTTGCCAGGGCAACCAAGGTTTGCAGATGCCGATAGTGAGCGCCTAAGTTCACGACTTCATCAGTTGGCGGTTAATATTCTCTCCAACTCGCCTTGCACATCACACGCATCAAGCACATGCGGATTATATAACTTCTGCAAGCCTTCTTGCCACAAATGATCAGCAACCTGGCAGCATCTTCCCTTCTGTGGTTCACAGAGGACCACTGTCACTGCACAATCTTCAAGTAATCAGCAGCATTCCACAGTAACTGCTGAGCTCTCCTAAAGCCAACTGGGGTCATTAGCTGATGTCAGAACTGGTTGGTTTTATATTGATACTGATTCCTGTAGGATGTGGGAGTTCAAATGCTCACACTCTGAACAGATTGTATATATTGTTCAGTGAACAGACTGTAGCTAGATTGTTCAATGCAAAATCACCGTTTCACCTACTCTGTGTTACTAGCTTCTGACAGGCTGACTCAACCGCAGTGTATACACTGTACATGCATTAGTCTTACATCTCCAATGTATTACTAAAGGATAAGTGCTTCTCAGAGAGAGGGATAGCCTTCTCTCAAGGTCACATGCCTCCTTTCTCCCTCCCAGATTGTTTTCAGTATGTTCAACTGCATTTTCTGAAGTTGGCATGAGGAACAGCAGAAACTCAAGGGTTTTACACACACGGTGACAATCTTCAGTGGTTCCCAGTGGCTGTTGATTCAGGGCAGTGGCAACATGGTGAGTTTCCCTGCATTTTCCCTGCCCTCGTCCCCAAAGAAAGCCTCCCTACACACACGCTAATGGGAGGGCTTTAAAAAAATTGGTAATTGACATATCAAAGTACTATTATATCAATATGTCAATTACTGGCTTTAAAAGTCTCAAAAATCTGGAAGGGGGGATACGACCACCAAAGGGAACTGCAGCAGGAAAAATAGCACTGATGTGGATGGAAACAGGAAAATCTGGCCTTTCCTGTGCATATGGCTGCCATCCTTGCTTTGCTGTGATCTTTTAAAAAAAACATTGTAAAAAAGCTCATTTTGGAAAGACTATAGAAAAGCTGGGGAGGGGGATGAGGAGAAGCACAAAAGCACCATAAAGCTATGGGGAAGTGTGTGTTGGGGTGAATGCTGTTCTCGATTGCACCCAAAGTGGAGCGAACAATCCATGTGCAGGACTCCTCAGACTACAAAGGGGATTGTTTCTCCCAGTTAGCGATCACACGTCCCTTTTTCAAAAGCATCCAGCTAATGTATGCCACCCATGACTTGTGGTAGTGAATTCCATGAGTTAATTACTCCATGACTGCAAAGTACTTCCTTATGTTTGTCCTGAACCTGCTGCCCATCAATTTCATGGGGTGTCCCTGAGATTAATATTAAGGGGAGGGGAGTTCTCTCTATCCACTTCCACCAAACCAGACATACTTTTATAAAGCTCAGCTGTGTTTCCCCCATCCCCATCTAGTCATCAACTTTTTTCCTAGCAAAAGAAAGCCAAACTTCTGCCTCAGGATAAAAGGTGCCAGCTATTTATACAAACAATACTACAATATTGAGATTGTTATTAATTTAGGAAAGGGCATTTGGTGGGATTGTCTTCAATTTAGACTGAGAGCCTACCCTTGATGTTGCCCACATCATAAGAAAAAACAAAAAAGGTAGTCTCTAGGTTTACAACAAACAACAAGGTCTGGGGAGATAGCCTTTGATGGCTAGTAACTACTCTTACTAGATTCAGGTATGCTATCCTCACTTGCCTGGAAGAACTATGTTAACTGAATCATTTTTGCAGTTTTGAGAACAGAGACAAAAAACAATTTTGAGTCAGGAGCTGGCTATGACATCACAAACAGAAAAGAGAGCTGGGGAAAACCTCATCTGTATTGCTGTTTGAGTGCTGTTCTCATGCAAAAGCTTTGGATTGGTCAGGACAGCTAGATGTGTGTGAGAGAGAGATTCATGATACACCTGTCCCTTGACATACTATCTTGGGACTGCTTATTATGACCTGCATTCACTGGCCTTCTTTGAGACTCTGTCTATACTGGCTTCTAGATGTTTGACTTTCTTAGTCTTGGCATCTCCTGTGCCCTTAAGTAGTCTGTTCTGAGATGTGTCCACTTATCCTGCCCCACCTACATTTTCAATTAGTCATCAGTTCGTTGTAAGAAGCAGGTGCAGAGACTGCATGTCTTCAAACGTGAAGTCACCTTTCTCCCCAATGATAAAAATATTAGCTCCCGTATCCCACAATAGTTTTGCTGTTGAACTCTGCATGAACGTGCAGTTTCATCACTTTTGCACCTCTATCCCAACATTTTGGCAGACATTCTGAATTCCACTCATGAGACATTTCTTACAATTGCCTTGAACAGTTTTACTGGAAAGTGTGGCATAAAAATTTCTACACAAATGGATATATAAAATATATGCAAATAAATACACGCCTTGTCCTCTTGATGTATCTGCCTTCTTGTGGCATTCTTGCAACAACTCATGCAAAAACCGCACACAAATCAACTGCTTTATGCAATCTTAAACTACAAAACCCATCATATAGTGTGATCTGAAATGAAAACAAACACAAAGAAAACACCTGGAGTCTTTAAACCGGTAGCAATGTTGGAACCAACATGCATTTGGAGCTGGCCAAAATCTGACAGTATCTGAATTTTCTGAAGATTGAGCAAGAAAGATTGGATTCTTCCAGGGAGCTGGGACAAATATTTTGGCTAAGGGTACACAATACCCAATAGTAGCAGGCAAGGGACCGCTCTCCCCACTGAGGAGCGAATACCATAATGGCTACCAGCTAACCACAAATGCACATGACAACATGTACTTTAAACTTGGGTTTCTCATTGCCCTCACATGCCTTGGGATTCCCAATGTGCTGTTATCAAAGTGACCTCAACTTTCCTTACTCTCTGAGTCACCATGCATATCAAGAGCAGCAAAACTTGCTGCTTAGGTATGACTGATATTGTTACACATGTGGGGTTCTGCTTCTCTGAGAATGCCTTGCAAGGAGGATTCAGCACTTTCCCGATCAGTTTCTTTTGATTGCTTTGTACAGTTCTCCCAAGACAAAGACAGAGAATGCCAGTAGTGGGCAGATTGGGTTATATAACCACAAAGATGATTATTGCTTGGTTGTAAATGATGTTTTCTGACTGGCTATCTGTGAAGTCATATATATGGCTTCTGTACTGGTGCAGAAGGCAATTCTGGCGAGTTCTAGCATTTGAGTCAAAGAACTGGGACTCAATGCCTTAAGGTGACTGTCAAGTACATTTTTACTCAGCTCCTTTGTAATGCTGCTGACAGCTCCCATATAATATAAATGACACTAGCATTAGGATGAGGCCAGGCTGTGTGACAGCACAGATGAGCCTTTTAAAACATCAGTTACAGGTAAGCAACCTTTAAGTCCAGTGGCACCTTTAAGACCAACAAAGTTTACTTTAGGTATAAGCTTCTGTGTGCACGCACACTTCTTCTGATACACTGAGAAATGGAAGTTACCAGTCCATACAAATAGGTAGAGAGTGAGCAGCAAATTAGCATAAGCATAATAAATGGTGTTTAACAGATGCAAGTACAGATGTAAGCAACTTGGTTTTCTTTGCTTTTTGTGACTTCTCTGCAGACCAACATACTGGTGATCAGTGAGCTGCCCTACCTGGTCCTTGTAGCAAATTATGAGAGCACAGAGCGCACCATAAGCTGGCCAAAACATACATCTCAGAAAGCTTGAAAGCTGATGGCATAATGGGAGATGAACATTAATTATTTTGTCTGCCCTCAATCTACTGTCTATCTTCTTTTTTGAGGGTTCCAGAATTCTAGTATTATGGAAGAGGTAGAAAAGTTATCTCTATCCACTTTCATCTCTCTGTGGATAAGTTTACAAATATCTATCATGCTCCCACTTACAGTCGTTAAACTGACAAGATCCAGATTTCAGCATTACATCTTAGGAAAGGTGCTCCTGCCCCTTAATAATCTTGATTGTCCTCTTCTGTGCTTGAGGTATGACAACCGGAATAATACACAAACAGGCCACAGCACAAATCTATTATAATTTCAATATTGGCAGTTTCATTTTCAGTCCCTTTCCTAATAGTCCCTAGCATGGATCCTGCCTTCTAAACCTCTGCTGCACACTGGATCAGTGTTTTCAAGCAAGCTACCCACTACAACTCTAAGATCTCTTTCCTTCTCAGCTATGCTAAGATGAAGGAAGAAGGGAAGATTAGTAACATTTCATTTGAGAGGTGAAATTCAGCATCTGCTTTTGGCAGAAAGGTAGTTTCAGGCCCTTTCTTACACTGATAGAAAACTCTAAATGCAGGGTCATATCTTGGGGCATAAAGATCACTAGCCTGTTGTGTAGACATAATGGTCACAGAGAACGCATTCTTCAAGGAAAAGGCTACAAGTAGCCATGGCTTCAAAATGATTCCCTAGTACTTTCTTGGCTAGCATCCTATAGAATGTTCTGCAACTGCCTGCACAGGTGCAGAATCCCACATGTGCAACTATAAAAGACAAAGAATGATAAACTATTTCACAAAGATGTTTCAGCAGCCTTTGAGATGAAATCAACAGCCATCCCTACTGCAGGACGTAATCTGCAACTGGACTCTAAAATTTTTATGCCACTGAATGATTTGTTTAAAATGCAATCCAAGGCTTATGTATTCAGAATTAGTTTACCATGTGCAAGGCAGGGCATTGTGGGAGGCTTCTCTACGGTCTCTGCCACCATTTGTGCCTGTGGTGGCAGCAGCACAGCTGCAGATGAGGAAGGAGAGGCTGTCTTTGGCTTCGAAGGCAAGTCAGTCAGTCTCGGGAAATTTTCTGAAGCCACAGCATCAGTGGTCACTGAAGGAGGGAGGCTCAGTGATGTGGGAGCTACTGGGAAGAAGCTCTCTCTGCTGTCCTTTGTAGGCTTTGGAGTGGTGGGCATTTCCCCTGTGGACTTGAGTGGGAAAAGGCAAACACGGTAAGGAATCAACAGAGCTACTGCAAATATTAGCCTTCATGAAAGAGAAACATTCTGTTCATTAAGATACATATATCCTGCCTTTCCCATTATCCATGGCGGCTCAAAATGGCAGAATATGCACTGTACGAAACACTGAACACATTATAACAACTAAAAACAACAAAGTATAGCCATATTTCCAAATCTCATCAGACAGACATTCATCAAAGCTCCTCTTAAATAGGATAGCTTTGTAGTGCCTCTGAAACCACACCAGTGTGCGTGTGTGTGTGTGTGGGCCTTTCCTAAGCTCTTCTCGGAGGCTGTCCAAAAGACAGGTGTTCTAGTTGAGAATGTACTCAAGCAGCTGATTTTATAACTTAGGAGAAAAAAACAACCAGGAGAGATTTAAGAACACAATCTAAGTTGGTGGCACAGGTACATACCGAGAAAGATGGCCCTACAAGTAGGTGGGTCCCAGGCCTCAGGTTTGGCCTTAAAGATAAGAACTGTCACAATGAGGTGTACCCAGAAGCACAGAGGCAATCAACAGTGTTGTCTTAAAACAGGAGCAATGTGATCATACCTACTACCTCTAGTCAACAGACAAGAGTTGTGTTCTGTAAAAATTTTAAGTTTTGGAGTTGTCTTCAAAGCCAACCCCATTGCAGTAGTAGTCTAGTCTCAAACTTACAGAGGCATGAATGAGTGTGGCCATATCAACAGAGTTTAAGAGGGGAAACAATTTCTTCACTAATTGCATCTGGAAAAAAAACCACTCCTTGAAACCACAGCAATCTGATTTTCTAACAAAGCAGGATCTAAAAAACTCCTAAACTTGTCGTGGAATTTAAGTTAAACATCAACTATTCATGTATTTACTTCCTTTATACCCTGCCTTGTTACCCCACAGGGATCCAAAGCAGCTTACACCCATA
Organism: Gekko gecko; assembly: GCA_029375565.1. Taxonomy (NCBI): domain Eukaryota; kingdom Metazoa; phylum Chordata; class Lepidosauria; order Squamata; family Gekkonidae; genus Gekko; species Gekko gecko. The sequence continues at coordinate 47,753,467 of JAPDNY010000012.1, read as the reverse complement.
TTATTCTAACAACCCTGTGAGATAGCCCAGGCTGAGTGTGTGCAACTGGTCCAAATTCACCCAGCAAGCTTCTGTGCCAGGATGGGGATTCAGACCTGGGTCTCCCAGATCCCAGTCTGACATTCTAACCACTACGCCACACCAGCTCTAAAGGGGCTTTTTTTCAACAGGAGTCAAATGTTTACCTCCTTCAATGCAGACCTACAGAAACTACTGCACTATGCTTGCATGATCCCATGACTGGCATAAGGCGTAACTTGTGGAGATCTATGAAACTGCTATGGACTCACATAATGTGCTGCACAATTTCCTCCCATCACCTGATTGGGCAGCATCTTGGGGGCTAGAGCGGTAGGTAGAGCTGAGAGACTACAAATGGCACAATGTCATTGTGAGGCTCTTTACAAGCTAAGAGCCAGAGCAATGACCAAAGGACATTTTGGCAAATCAGTAGGACAAAAGGACTTGCTACAGCCTGAATTCACCTAAGCTCCTCGCACTGGAAGACCCAGTCTGTGATGGGCCACTTTACTCAATCAAATTAAATCCCCTTTTTCCCCTCAGAGGGAGGTTTTGGTGGGATTCCTAATGGTCTCTCATTCAGACACTGGTCAGGCCCAGACTTGCTTAGCTTCAACAATGTGACAGCATCAGATGTGCTCAAACAGTCATTGATCATCTGCATATCAGAGAGAGAATCCTTTCATAGGGCTTGGATGAAAGTTAATTAAAAGGAACAATAATTATAAAGAGCTGTAGAAACAGAGCCTGAAGAAAGAAAAGGAAAAACAGGCTCAACACTGTGAAGTGAAAGAAAAGTCAAGCAAAACCTCTTGACTGAGAACTCAGGAAGCCTGTTGCCTCCCTCTTCAGCAGCAGACAGCACAGCTCTTGTGTGTCTTATTACTCATTCAACAGCCTAAGAGACTGGCACATTCGAGGAGGCTCAAGACTCACTTGCTTTTGTGCTGATGCTCCGATGTGCACCTGGCAAAACTTGACTGCCTGTTCCAAGGCTGCTTCTTCATCCACCTGCAGAAAGAAACTAATATAGTAACAAAAGCACCTCCACATAAGGCCTCTATCCATGAAAAAGTACCTTTCGATCCAACAGCAACAAGTACTCATTGGCATTTACGAACTTCACAGTCACCCTCGTAAGCCATTTAAACAGATTTAGTGAATGCCCTGAGCAAGCACTACAAATGTCCCAAGCAGGCTTTGGACTGAAGCTGAAATTAGTAATGGTAAAATTTACTAGGGCACCAGACATTGTGATTTATTAAGAACACACTAGATGAGAGCAGGGGGCATGCACTGCCTTAGAACTCTGGAAGAATGTCCCATCCTTGGTTTCTTCAATCCCATATGCAGTTTAGGAGAAAGGCCTTCATAAGCCAAGGACAATGGACTGGGAGGATATAGCTCTCACCAGTGATATATATTAACTTTTCATTGCAGGTGACTGAATTCATAAAACAATCTTGGTACCACAACCAATTATCTGAAGCACCGTGTCAAGTCCCATCTAATACTGCACTGAGAATATATTCTGAACCTGGACAAAAACAGCTCACCTGTTTAATTAGCATGTAAGTCTTGGACATGATCTTCTCAACCTTGCCTAGGTCATAAGACATGACCTTCTGCCCCTGCTGCCACACACGATAGGCATCCAGAAGCAGAGTTTTCCCCGACTCTGCATCAGCCACCAATTTCCTCTTTCTGTTTGGTCTCTGGATGACCTCCTCTGCTGGAACTGCTGGCATTCGGACTTTTACTGCCTCCTGCTGCTGATGCTTAGAGCTGATGCTCAGGTCCTCCAGAGAAAGTTCTGCAGTCCGGCTCTCAGAGGTTTTGTCCTTGGACATCCTGACAGCTAGCACACGAGCTGGCTCGGTGCATTTAAAGGAAGAATCCATTTTTTCAGGGTCATTGGAATACCCATCAAAATCCATTGGCTCAGTTGAGCCTGGTCGAGATGTCTCCTTCATTTCTTTGTCACCTTTATTCTCCTGTTCCACAGTGTCCATAGCAGTGAGAGGCTGCCCCTGGGTTACTTCTTTTATCCCATTTTCTGCGCCACCTGCTGCCACCCCCCCATCAGACAATGTTGTCTTCTTGGGGAGGCTCTCTTGTCCCTCTTCAGCACTAGTTTTGTTAGAGACATCCGTTGTCATTCTTTCTCCCCAGAGGCTGCAGTGCTCAGAATCTTGCTCTTCTGAAAACTTAGAAGTAAACACCTTAGTTGTACTTTTGAAATATGAAGCCATCCCCTCTGATCTTGCAGAAGCTTTAGGTAGAACCTTACCTCTGTGAGCTCATTCAACATGTCCTCCAGCACTGTCACTGTGAGAACGAAGGCGCGCTGGGCAAGAACCTGGCGATCTGCATCCCTCAAGTACTTCCTGCAGCATGGTAAAAGGGCAAAAGTGAATTGAACTGCACAACTTCTTAAAATTTGAAACACACCAAAAAGACAAAAGAAAAAACAGCATATATAAACACTTGGAATTTCTGGAACCAACAGAAAGAGTCCCTGTTTCAAAAACAAATAAAAATACATAAAACCAGGTATCTCAGTTAGGAAAAAAAACAAGAATACAAAGCTGAAGCTTATCCCTTTACCAGGACTGTAACTCTCCCACTAATGATGCTCTGATCAGATCCTAGATAACAACAACAGCTACCACTCAAAATTCCTGGAAATTAAATTGGTCTGCACCGAAAAGTCTCCAGATACCATTTTTAAGGGACTGGAGGAGAGGCCAATACATTCCTGTTTTCTTTTAACCATATGACCACTTGTGAAGTTAACTGGGGAGAATCTGACCAAGATCCTCAAGAGGTACGGCATATAGGCATAACATTTCTAGCTGCACATGTTAAACCTTTCCTCCCCTCCCCCTCCCCCACAATTGCTGGGATGAGAATTAGGATGCTCCTGTTATAAGAAAACTTCCTTAAGGCAAGACTTGCACCTAACCAGCCCAACCACGACAATGCAAATTTCCAAAGTTTAATTATGATTAAAGCTCACAGCTACCTATAAATGACTCCATTTAGTTTTAAAAGCACCATGTGTGGTTTTTTCCTTTTACCAGAATCAAATAATATTTTTTCCTCAGAGAAAGAAGATTCAGCACAAAGTTCATTTGAATTTTCCCAAAGGGACAGAATGAGACACATTCAAAGCCAACAGAATTCTTTTGGTGACTTCATTCAGAAGCAGCAGCTGATTCCAGCAGACTTTATATGAGACATGTATTAAGCAATATCTCAACTTCAACTGGAAAACCATAAATGATAACATTTTTATTTTGAAACACAGAAGAGAGTATTTAAATCCTTCTATGTGCCAGCATTCTTAGCTTCCAGTAAAACAGAGTTATGTATTATCAACAGCAATGAGAAGGGCTAACTAATTTTCAAATATGAGAGCAATGTGAGAACTGCTTCTTAACCTCAGAACATAGTTTTCCAAGGTATTCTCCCCTTTTCTGATGAACAGGCCATGTTGCTTCAGTTGAAAAATGCAACTGATGTTCAATCTCCTGTATTATGCATGTCAAGAAAGGAATCAACAAGAGAAAGAAGCGGGAATGTGGGTTCTTCCTCTTCAAAGACGAGTAATACCTTAACTTCTGCTGCTTTTTAAAAATGAATTTAAGGAGTTGGGCTCTCTCTCCTTTAGCTAGGCTGCAGTATAAAGTTACTTGGGCAGCTGGAAGAAAAGCCAAGATTCTTTGCACTAATTTCCGTGTGACTTCACTGAACTCAAGTCCTCCTGAAAGAAAAACCAGTGTTCCATACTTTGCTGGGTCTTGAAATACAAGTGAATAGAACAGAAGAAACCACTTCCTCCTTAATGACCCCTAGAATTCTTTGTCCATATTCACAGATACACAACTTCATGCTTAACTTTATACAGACCTTAGAACACCTAACCTCAAAGAGTCATTATCCAGATGTTTCTGCCCTATGAGCCAGTAGTTGTTTTTTAACAAAGCCTGTGCATAGAAGCAGGCACTTTCAGCTGGTTTCCTCTATATGCCAGGTTGTTAAGACCCCAAACCCCTCAGCCTCCTTAACCACCTCACTTCAGAGTTACTTACATGGGCAGGGATTCACAGAGATTCTTAATTTCCATTATCTCCACACAAGCAGCTACATTGCCTTGCTTTGTCAAAATGACAGAGACTGTTTCACTCTCTCTTACAGGGGATCAGTGAATTGGGATCACAGCCCACTTACATCAGCACAGCTGATGCTTACCCAAAGGCCTCATTATAACTCACTTTGGATCCAAGATCAGTGAATGGGGCAGTTCTCCCCAGCTAGGGGTGTATCTTCAGCTTAATCAATTAAGCTGCATCAGCCAGAAAAGACACTAGACTTCCTATTTGTTTCCTTCCTTCCAAACTTAAAATTACTCCTTCAACTGTGCTTTTCATCAGCTATTACAGAGGTCTGAGGTGCCTTGGACACAGTTCCTGAGAAGGGCAGGGCAGTGACATAAGCTTCTCTGCAGCTGTTCATGAGATCTCCTTGGCTAAAGGAAATCCTTGGGAGTTCAGCAGCTTGACAGGTGCTGTTCACTGAATGTCCACTCAAAGGAAATGAAGGCACAGCTGGAATTAGAAGTTACAATCCAAGCCATCGCCATGGCTGAGTGAGCTGCAGAATAAAGGACCTTGAGAACATGGATTCACCCAGCGCCAAACCAGACGATTTTCCAGCAGGCATAAATGGAGCCTGTGAGAGATAGAAGGCAAGGATGGTGAAGTCTTAAGCTTCCCAGGCCACCCAGTTGCAGAGGATGAACATTCCTTTTGAGGGACACTGCATTACAGCCTTAGGAGGCTGCTACTGAATAGTAGCATTTCTTGCTGAGTTAATAGCAGCCACTCGTAACAGCAAATCTCTGTGACCAATCATTCAAAGTAGAATCTTGACAACCTGGAGGTGGCAAAAGCTAAAGATTTATTGATTTGACTGAGTTTTAATAATATTTTTCAACAAAAAGTAAACATAAAAGGACGTATCTCTAAAATAAAATTTAAGAGAAACATTCAAAATCTATAAATAATCCAACAATTTGAGACATCATAAATAACAAACAATGCCAGATAACTCATCTCAGTGGCAGACCAATCCTGAAAAGCCCAATGCACGTGCCTGTACACACACAAAATAACCCAACAAAAATGAGTTTCCAGGAAAAGGAGATACCACAAGACTGGGATGAAGACTGAAAAGGTCCTGCTCCTAGTAGATCTTATGGCCATGTAAACTGGTACTCTGAGCATGGACTCACTGGCAAGTATTTATGCTTCGGAGGATTCACATGGAAGAAAACACTTCTTCAGATACTCTGGGGTCAAACTCTTTAGGGTTCTCAAGATGAAAGAGGGCACCTTGAATTGGGCCTGAAAACATACTGTCAATGAATAAGGCTGTTGTAAAACAGGTGCACTGTGCTCTTGTTTGCTCAAAAGATGAGAAGCAGCATTTTGAACCAATTCAGGTCTCTGGACTGTTGTCAAGGGCAGCCTCAAGTAGAACACATCACAGCAGTCTAATCATTAAATTAGGCATGATAATGAACAGTTCCATCTGAAAAGGCACACTGGACCACAGGTGCTCTCAAGGATTCAGGCTCAGTGCAGCAGTATGCCCAGACCACAGCCCTGGTCCTTTAGAGAGAGTGCAGTCCCATCCAGAAGAATCATTTACAGCAATCAATCAAGTCTATCATATCCTGCACTATGGACACCTCTGTCTTATCTGAACAAACTAAATTTGTCCAATACTGATTTCAGCAGTAGTTCAGAGATCTCATCTGTACCTGATGAAAAGGAGAGATGGGTATGATCAGCTTGATCTCAATAACACAGACTTTCTCTTTAGATTATTCACTGAATGATTTCATGTTGAAATGAGAAAAAACTGATCTCTGTGGAACCCTGTAGTCCAATTCACACAAGGAGGAATGAAACCTACAACACTCTTTGTACACTAAGACATGGCCCAGAATGATATCACAGCTGAAATACCATGGTGCTGAAAGTTGCTGAAAGGTCTAGAAGGACCAACAAGGTCACACTGCCCCTGCCCACTTCTCAGCAAAGGCAAGCAACCAGGGTGACCAAATGAATTCCAGTCTCAAAACCAGACTGAGATGGATCAAGACAATCAAGTCCCAACCAGGAGCATCTGGAGTTTTCCAGTTTCCATCCTATCAAGCACCTTGCACCCCTGCATGTAGGTAGATGAGAGATCAGGCAGGATGGAAGAGTCCAGTTGAACCAAGGCTCAGAAATAGACTACATATCTATAGTGTATGACAGAAATATGGTCAGGATCAGGCCAGAAGATTGGAATCCACCAGGAAGTCCAGGCCTGAGGCAAGGCACAAGTCAAACAGGCAGGAGCCAAGAACAAGGATCAACACACCTAGCACAGTCTTTGATTAAGGAAAAATTGCTCAGATTGGAGGGCCCAGCCTGGAGGCAGCAGCTTTATATCTCCAGGCTAGATCTTATTGCACCTTTCAGACAGCTGCTCCCAGCAGCTCTCATTGGATCTCTCCTGGCAGGGTGTGCTTCCTCTTGCTGGCTATTTTTAGGCAGGCACTGTGGTGTAAAGAAGAACAGCAGCAACTACACACATTATAAGTCCAGAAGTAGTTGCTGTTACAGTCAATACTGATGAAATAAGTATTGGGATAGAGGCTCCAGGTAGTTCTGCAGTGGTGGTTGGGTGCCTGGACTGCAGAGGCTATTGCTGTGGTTCTCGCTGGTGTAGCAACTGCTGGACCTGTGGACAAGGAGATCATGTCAGCGGTGCTGGAGCGATGCAGCTTGGAGCAACTCCTAGAACTGTTGGGGGCATTCATAAGGGGTACATGCCAACCTGAAAAGTGTCAAGGTAAGGGTTTCATGAGTAAGGTTAATATTCACAATTGTCCTAGTGTGAGTCAGGATGTCACCTAGATACTGATCTTGGAGAATAAAGGAAGCCAATTTCCTCATCAGCCACAAACTTGAAATCTCTATGGTAATGATGGTCTTGATTCTGAAATTGTAAGAGAGTAGATTTCTGGGTCAATTACATGCTTCTAGTTAACAATGGTAAAGACTCCTCCGATACAGAGTGGGAAGAAGAGGTGGCTGGAGTTCCAACCAAACAACAGAGGAAAAAATGGTTGTCTCATTAATTCTCACCTGTACATTTTGAAACAATGGTGTCAGTGAAGGTATCCTCAGCAAATGCAGAGGCTTTTGCAGCTTATCACATTCTGTTCTAATTGCACAGATACAGATGGGTCAACAGCCAGAAGTTTGCACAATGAAATGGATTAATCAGGAACCACAACTGCCTTTACAGAGAGTATACCACCAGAAGAAAAAGTTGGAGGGAAGTAATCAATGCAATGCTTCTTTATCTCTTTCTCAGTTCCAATTATGTAACAGGAATTGGTCAAAGGAATTGAGGCAAACCACCTCTATTCAGTTCCTTATGGGATTAATGCCTTAGAAATCTTTGGTCACTGAGCTCTTGGAATCCAGAATGCATAGAAGCCAGATTCATCAATGGAACCCTAAAACAAGTAGAGTGCTGCTCTCAGAATTTCTGTGGTAGCCAATACCTTCTCACAGAACAAAGCACAAGGTCAGGAAATGCTGTTCAATCTTGCCTGTTTAGTAAACTTTGGTAATGTGCCATGCTACTCTTCATAGAAGTAAAGGCAACATCCTCATCCAAGATTTTACCCCAACACCTTAAAACAAAAAGAACTGTGCCATAGGCACTCTGGTAAGCAAAGGGACTGAGAAAGTAATAATGTAGGATGACTCCCAAATTAAATATATCTGAAAAATAAAACAACCCCCCCTATTAGAATAGGTTTATAAAAAGGAACAAAGCAAAGAGCTTACTAAGGAGAGCAAGAAATGTCCCCTGCACAGCTGCTACTGCAGGAATCAGAAGAGAACCAAGCAAGAAGGTGCTTTCTCTCCTGTTTGAGATGCGCACAGAAGGTTGCAAATGTACTCTTGAGGTGAGGGACAGAAACACTAGAACCGTGCTTAGAAATGTGAAACTTTCCTGAAGATCGAAGAAGCCATAAACAACAAAGAAACAGAACAGTCTTCAAGACCAGTCTTTAGAGTCATCCTCCATAGTTCCTTTAGCAGACCTAGCCGTCATGGGATTCAAACAAGGATTAGCACCAGCTATTTCATATGTTCTCCACAGAATCTCAAGCTGCAACCCAATATACTTAACGGGAAACAAGCAAAAAGACTGTTTAGTTGTGACACTACCAATGGAAGCCATACTGAGCAGGCCCTAATCCCCATTTCGATCTGCAGGACAAACTCTACAACTAGCTCAAACATTATAGTTTGAGTTCAAAATGAATGTTTTCCCATCTTAATGTGCTGCTCAGTTTAGTTTGAATAGACCAGAAAGGAGAGATGCTAGACAGGAACAACTTACAAGGTTCTGATGAATATTTGTTATATATAGGGGGAAGAGGCGTCAAAGGTTACAAGATGATGACAGAGTTGCACAGAAGCGCTGATGGGTCTAGAGTCAGCCTCACAACTCAACTTCCTTTCTTTGCCTCAAATCTCCCCTCTCTTATGCCCCAGAAAGAATTTCATTTCCCCAAAATGTATACCTGCTGACCAATGTTACTTGGATTTTAACTATTTTTGTACCATGAACAGAAAAATGGAAGTTTGGCAATGAAGTTCTCTGAGGGTCAAGAAATAGGTAAGACTTCTTTGTCCAGTTTAGAAGGTAAGACTTTTGAGACACAAATCCTTTTTATATCATCAAATTAGAGATTATCAACAGTCTCAAGACAGCAGCACCTGTAAAGGAAAGGGCTTAAGGATAGTCCACAAGATACTGAAGTCAAGTATCCTTGCAAATCAAATGAAAACAAATAAAAACCCTAGGCTCTCACTTTCCCTGGTCGGGGGTCCTCTGGAGCATAGATGAGACTTTCAGCAGGGTGCCATAATCCTTGAGCTGTGACAGTACATTCAGCAGAAGGACGATGGAGCGGTTCATGTGAGAGGCAAAGCTACCAGGGCGGTCGATTTCATCCACGGGGATGCGCCAAATTCCCTGCACAGAAACCAGAAGGAGGTGACCATCTTCAAAGGAAGAACAGATATGTGAACAACAGGTAGGGACAAAATCTAGTCCTTGTCCACAGTTTCAATTTATGAAATATGACTGGAATTAATCTACTCAGAACTTCTGTGTTGAAGTCAAATGTTTCACTTTCATCATGCAAAAAGACCACTGTCTGGGCACAAATCAAACTATCCATATCAACACCAAATGTATCAGTTAAAGGACAAAAGGCGCTTTTCCATCTGTAAAACACTTGCAATAGCTTTGATTCAGTGCCAGCAATCCAATATACCAATGAAGGGGAGCTTGGAGAGACGATGACTGAGGGGAGAGGTGACATGATCGAGGTTTATAAGATTATGCATGGGATAGAGCAGGTAGAGAAAGAAGTACTTTTCTGCCTTTCTCACAGTACAAGAACTTGTGGGCACTCAATGAAATTGCTGAGCAGTCGGGTTAGAACAGATAAAAGGAAGTACTTCTTCACCCAAAGCGTGATTAACACATGGAATTCACTGCCACAGGAGGTGGTGGCAGCTACAAGCATGGGCAGCTTCAAGAGGGAATTAGATAAACATATGGAGCAGAGGTCCATCAGTGGCTATTAGCCACAAGGTATAGAAAGAAACTCAGGGCAAGTGATGCTTGGGGGGGGGGAACAACAGTGGGAGGGCTTCTAGTGTCCTGGCCCCACTGCTGGACCTCCTGATGGCACCTGGTATTTTTGGCCACTGTGTGACAGAGTGTTGGACTGGATGGGCCACTGGCCTGATCCAACATTGGCTTCTCTGCTGTTCTTATGTACCAGTGCTCTGGGGGAAGGTCACACTTCTATTGGTCTTCTTTTCTTAAAAATAACAGGTTGCAGCACTGTTGGACTGTTGGAACAGAAACAATTCAAAGAACTAAACCAGTAAAAGTAAAACACAACACATAGAAAAGTGTTCACGAGAATGAAGGACATTGTCAGGGATGGGGTTTGCAAGTTTCCCCTTTTTATTTATTATAATATTTGGATTGCTGCTGTCATATATTATAATATTTGGATTGCTGCTGCAACATGACACACAATATACAGCTGTAAATAATGGTAAAACAACAAATAAAAACTATTTAAAAACTAGGAAGATTTTAAAATCTTTAAAAAACCAGAATATAATCACAGAAAGACGTCTAAAATAATAATAGGGCAAAAGCATGACAAGGGATACAATATCATAAGGGAGAGGATTTAAAAGTCCTGGGACGATGATATCATTTCTTCTCCTAACATCTGAAAGCTTGCAAATCTGGCACCAAGCAAGACTTTTAAGGGGTGAAGTTCCAGGGTAGGGTGCCAGGACTGAAAAGGCCTTGTCGTGGGGCTCCATTACCTAGGCTGCGATCGCACACACTAAATAATCCACTTTCAGTGTACTTTCCAACTGGATATTACTGTGAGAACTTCTAAAATCCAATTCGAAAGTGCATTTAAAGTGCATTGAAAGTGGATTATTTAGTGTGTGTGATCGCAGCCCTAGTTTCTGTAAGTACAATGAAGAAGAAGAAGAAAAAGAAGAGTTTGGATTTATACCCCGCCCTTCACTGCCCAAAGGCGTCTCAGAGCGGCTTACAAACTCCTTTCCCTTCCCCTCCCCACAACAGGCACCCTGTGAGGTAGGTGGGGCTGAGAGAACTTCTGACAGAAACTGTCCTTGAGAGAACAGCTGTGCCAGAGCTTGTGACTGACCCAAGGTCACATCAGCAGGTGCAAGTGGAGGAGTGGGGAATCAAACCCGGTTCTCCCAGATAAGAGTCCGTGCACTTAACCACTACACCAAACTGTTTCTTCAAATATTCTGAGCCCAGGCCATTTAGGTCTTTAAAGTTTGAAACAGCACCATGAATTAGACCCAGAAACAAATCGGCAGCCTTGCACAGTGGGATAGATTTTTAGAATTCTGTGTCTAAGGCCTGACAGCTGCTGGCCATCTGCTGCTGTTATTGTTTAACATTAATTTGGGGCCAAATTAGACATGACACATAGTTGAATGCTCCTTTTTTGTAGCCTGAACAAAAATGAGTTTGGGTAAGCTTGCAACTGGAAACAGAAAAGTGGCAGAGGAGGTTCTTTAACATATTTTTCTCTGTAGCTGATTGTCACTCAAATTCCAATCTCAAACTGTCCCTTTCCCCTGCTCTTCTGTTCTCAATTACAACCTCCCCATACAGACAATCAGGAAGACATGCAATTGTGTATTGCATCTAGCTCAGTCACAAGCAACATGCAATAATGTTGTAGAAATATCTCTTCCAAATGCCCCCATTATTTGTTTGTGCAGTTACAACAGGCTTACTGTTTGTACTTTACTGGCATAACTTTGCAATATTTGCTCCAGGATAAGAAAGCTGTAGTCCAGGGTAGCCACATTTGACTAGAAGGAAGTCCCAATTAACCCTTGCATGACTTTTCCATATCTATAGAGAACTACCAAGAAACCAAGATCGAGGTAATTCATACCATGGTATTCCCTATTACTATGTATGCGTGTGAAAGTTGGAGCAGTGAAGAAAGCTGACAGAAGAAAATGTTTGCATTTGAAAAGTGGGCTTGGAGGAGAGTTTTACAGGTATCATGGCCTGCCAAATGAGATCCAAAAAGAAAAATAAGTGGGTTTTGGACCAAATCAAGATGGAATTCTCCCTAGAAACTAAAAGGACTGAACTGATAGTACCACGCTTGTGGTAACATGATAAGACTCACAGGAAAAGACAATGATGCTAGGAAAAATTTAAAGCAGCAGGAAAACAGGACGACCCAACATGAGATGGATTGACTGAATTTCAGCTTGTAGGACCTGAGCAAGGCTGTCAATGATAGGATGTTTTGGAGGTCATTAATTTAGTGGGTCACCAGAAGCAACTTTATGGCACATGACACACACAGAGCACTACCATCCTGTCCCAGTTCAGGAGTAGGCATGAAGTTTCTTCACAGTAGATACAAGAACAACCTCTTTATACAGCAGGCCTGGAGCTGGTGCTCCCTGGGTATGTATACACATATAAAGACCTCCAAGAAAACGGTCTTCTCCAATTGCTGCCATGTCAGGGACAACTCTGGGCACACACACAAGACACACATGGAATTGCTTGCAAAGCACCCTCTGAATGTGTTAACAAACCCTTGCCTTAATTGTTACAATCTGATTTAGAAATGCAGTATTTTGGCCACACTGGGAAGAGTAACAATCCATTCCGCAAAACTTGAGACACAACAGCCAAAATATAACACAACTAACTACAGCTTTGTTAAATGTCTTGTTTTTGCTGCAAGAACATGGGAGTGGGGATTGAGCATTGGGCAAGCTAATGGGCTCTGCTTAGCTTGGAAAGACACAATTAATTCAGGCCAGCTTTTCCACCACCCAAGCATTCAAGAAGTCAGTTGGAATAGCTACAAGCTGGGCACCAAACACTAAGTGCTCAAACCCTAAAGTGTAACAAAGTTAAGAGACTGAACTGATTTACTATCACACAAGCACAAGCTTCATCAGTCTCACAAATGAAAAGAGAGGTGAGAAAGGGGTAAACCAAAAACACACCCAGGACACATGAAATCCATCTCAAAATATGATGAAGAATTAATAACTATAATGGCAATAAACAACATTGTTACCATGGTACAATTAGAAATACAAACTGCATAGTTATTAACATACAATAAATTCAGTACAGATTGCACTGAAAAAACCCTCTGCAATAAATGCAGCAAATATATCAAGATCTACAGTGAGTGCAAAGATGCTCTAAATCGCACCAGTGCAGACGTTTCTTAATATTCCAAATAAATCTTTTATGAATAAATTCTGTCAGAAGTCCAGACCAATCTGTTTCAGATTATCTTTATTCATGGGAATTGTATCACCAGGAGGGGACGGGGGGACGGGACTAATCAGAAGAGATAAACTGCCTGTTTTCATTACAAATAACATTGGGTGTAACTGGAGAAATTGGGAAAAACTGACTAAAGAGCCAGTGATGGCTATTCAGGCCTGAAAGAACAATTTCTTAGAGTGCCATCTAAAGAATATTATGATATGCAAAGAACAGAGCCTGGTCAGAAGTGACCAGCATCAGAACTGTGGCAAGATCTGATTCAGCCACAGAATTAGCACTTGCACCAATGGGATAATCTATCAGGCAGCAAGGATAGACAGTATCCCTCATCTCATGAGACTATTCCTTAGGGGGGAAAACTCAGAAAAGCTACAGCAGCTGCTGAGAGCCAGTATACGTGGAACACTCTTAATGAAGTATACACAAGTTGAGCACTTGAAAAAAAATTAATGGTGGAAAGTAGAAATTGCACCCTGGTGGCTCATCTGATTCTACTGAAGCAAGATAGTGGAGAGAGGGAAGTTTCTAAGCTCCCCCTCCCAGTGCTGTATGGGGTGTGTGTGAAAGAATGGGGTATCAGGGGATCCAGTCCCCACCCTACCAGGACTCTTCACTTCCAAGGGGTCAGAGCTCACTGCATCCTGAATGGCCTGGAGAACCTAAGAGCCATACTGGATCAGACCATGGGTCCATTAATCCAGCATACTGTTTTCATACACCAGCTTTCCCCAGAGGAAAACAAGCACCATATAGAAAATGAAACATTGGAACCTACCTGAAGGTTTCTTCTCTTCAGTGGGGCGAAGTCATCCAAACTGGTTAGGCCACACCTCCTCTAGATCTAGGCAGGGCTATGGAACTTTTGCCAGGCTCTACTGGTTTGGCTCGTGGCTGAACTCCAAAGTTATTCCTCTTCCCTTTTTTTTTTTTGTAAGGGTGGAAAAGTGGATGACTTCACCCCACTGTAGAGAAGAGACCTTCAGGTAGGTTCCAATGTTTTGTTCTCCTTCAGTGGGGGAAGTCATCCAAACTGGTTATATGCCTGAGTTGTTGTGGCCCCCCCAAGTTTAACACCTGCTGAAGCACCCTTCTGCTAAACAATGCTTCCGCTGAGTCCAATTGATTAATTCTGTAATGTTTAACAAAAGTTGAAAACATGGACTATGCTGCCACTCTGCAAATCTTCTCCACCAGGGCTCTCATACAAAAAACTGCCATAGTAGCTGCTGCTCTGGTGGAGTGAGCCATAATATTCTTTGGGAGCACCAAGCCCTGAAGTTCATATACCTTCCGAATGCAGAGTTTGACTCAAAGCAATAGTTAATTTTGAGACTTTTTTACCTAGCAAATTACTGCTATGGGAAACAGACAGAGTCTGTGAGCCTGGAATTAGCTGTCCTAAGTGTGCAGCGCCCTATGCACATCTAGTTTATGCCAAGTCTTCTCCTTGGGATGCTTTGGATTTGGGCAGAGGGATGGCAGTACCAACTGTTGGTTAATGTGATAAGAAGAATTTATTTTGGGAACAAAGGAAGGGTCCATTCTAAGTACTACTGTGTCTTTGTGGAACTTGCACAACTCTCTTCTTACTGACAGAGCTGCCAGCTCTGAAATGCTCCTGGCTGACATAATCGCCAGTAAGAAGGCTACTTTCCAAGACAAGTATCTAATTTCTGCTGTTTTTAAGGGCTCAAACGGTGTCTTAGTTAGAGCTTGCAACGCCTTGGAAAGACTCCATGTAGAGAACCTATGTCTCACTGGCAGAGCCAGCTGCATAGTTCCTTTTAGAAAACGCTTTATGTTTGTTCACTGACAGATTTTTTTTTTGGTCTACTATGTCCTAAGACTGTGGCTGTTGCTGCCACCTGCCTCCTTAAAGTGTTAGGTCTTAAACTTTGCCTCCACTCATTGTAGAGAAAAACCATGATGGTTTCAGTGGATCAGCTGTTTTTGAGCTAGCCCATTTTTTTAAAGGTCACCCAAGTGTGATTGTAAATACACCTGGTTGCAGGTTTCCTTGACTGCACTATAAAATCTACAACTTCTTAAGGGAAATCTGATCTCCCGAGATATGCCCGCTCAATCTGCACACTGTCAGATGTAGCCACTCTGAGCTGGGGTGTAGAACCGGGTCCTGCACTAGCAGGTCCCTTACAAACAACAGTCTCCAAGGGGAGACACTGATATCCTTATCAGGTCAAACCCAAGGATGTCTGGGCCAGAAGCGGGCTATGAGCATCACTTCTGCTTTCTCTTTCCTTCTCTTGTTTATGACTTGCTGATCAGTGAGGAAGGAGGAAAGGCATACAGGAGACCCTTGGGCCACGGATGAAGTAAAATGTCCTCCCCTATGCTCTGAGGTCGTAACATCTTGTCAGAAACCTGGGATCTTTGTTATTGATTTGGGATGCCAGATCCATAACTGGAGTCCCAAAGCATGCTACTATTTGAAGAAAGATGTCTTGATTCAGGCTCCATTCCCCTAGATCAATATTCTTCCTGCTCAGCCAGTCTGCTTCTAGGTTTGCTATTCCTTTTAGGTGCTCTGCTTTTAGGTCAACTAGATGCTTCTCTGCCCAGTTGAATAGCAGCCTGGACTCCTTGACCAATGATAGGGATTTGGTGCTTCCTTGTCAATTTATGTGTGCCTTCGCCATCATATTGTCGGTGTGGAGTAGCACTACCTTGCCCTGTAGGGTATTGAAGGAAATCCTTCAAGGCCACTCCCACAGCCAGTTTATACTGTGGGACTTCTCTGAAAGGTTCCACTTGCCCTGTGTCAGCTGACCCAGACAATGAACTCCCCAGCCTCTTGTGCTGGCATTCGTTGTCACTATCAGGTGGGGAACTGTCATCCACTTGAACAAGTTTGACTGTGACATCCACCGTTTTAGAGACTTCTTCAGAGTACTGCTGATTTTTATCAGTTTGTTTCTTCTTCCCCTTATGTCCTTTTGATATGGTAGTAGTAACCATTGTAGTGGCCTGGCATGGAATGGGGCCCAAGGTATCATATCTATAGTAGAAATCATGAGACCCAGGATTGTAGACAGATGCACGAAATCCACTATCTGTGTTTTATGAATTTCCTTCACTGCCTCCATAATCCTTCTTTGCTTTTCTTGGGGAAGAAAGACTTTTGCTAATGTCATCTGCATTCTTGCTCCAAAATGGATCAGGTTTTTGGATGGTGTGAGATGGCTTTTTTGTAGATTGATCAGGAATCTGTGTTCCTAAAGAAAATCCATTGTGAATTTAGTGTCTCTGATCACTGTTTTTGCATCCTTAGTGCTGATCAGCATACCATCTAAGTAAGGGTAGACATGAACCTCTGTTGACACAAGCAGACTATTAATGTAAATATCTGTAAACTTTGGTGAAAAGAAAATCTCACTACAGCTTTAAACAAATGGCTGACTCAAATCCTTCTTGCAGCAGAAGAAACAGTGTCTCCTGAAGGGATCATCAGCTCCACCTTCCAGCTAAACATCTCCAAAAGGAATAGCATCTCTCAAAAGGCTTCACCAGACATTATTGTTAAGTTTAAACAGCTACAGATGAAAAATAAACTTTTTGAAATTGCGAGAGACAAGCAAGGACTGAGTCTGGAGAACACAATCGTATATCTGTTTCCTGACATTCCAGCAGAGGTAATTAATGCAAGAAGACGTCTCAGGGAAACAGCAAAAATCTTCAGAGATAAAGGAATTCAGTATAGATGGCTGCCCTGGGACACTTAGTCGTAAATATGGAAAATAAAACGTTTACAGCTTTTAATGAGATTACATGGAAAAATGTAGTAGATGCAGTAACTAAATTAAGAAATGGAAGTGTCTGAACTGAGATATGTTTGGTAGCAGAGTGGTAGAAAGTAATTCATAAAGTACATTAGAGTTAGTATGTAAGTAAGTTAGTATTATAGAGTAAATTAGAGTTAATGGGATAAGTGTGAATTATAATAAAGGAAAATAGACAACAGGAATGGAATTGTTAAACCAATGGCATAGCAAGGAGGGGAAGGGTATGCCCCCCCCAAACCTCCAGTCAGAGGGAGGAGGGTTTCCTTCCATTGCAGAGGCAACCCTGTTCAACGTTCCTTTCTAGGTTCAGAAGAAGTTACAATATAAGTATAAAATGAGTGTGTAGGGAGGGAATCCAGCTAAAGAAGAAAAGAAGTCTTAGATAAAATAAGGAAGAATCTAATCATGTTTAAATCATGAACTAGAGGAAGTTGTACGGTGGTTGGGCTAAGCGGGTAAAGAAAGGGAATAAGAATGAAGTTGGAGATTATTTATATGTTTTCAATGTCTAATATGATTTTTAGTAAGAGGAGAATATAAGGAAAATGAAGTGTTAAGATATGTATAAAATATATGGATACATGTACACTCAATAAAATATTAATTAAAAAACACACACGTAAACTAGAACCTTGGTAAAAATCCTTGGAGATGGGGAAAGGCCAAAAGGTAGGGCTTTTTATTGCAAATGTTTACCTTGGAACAAACCCAGAAAAACTGCCTGGATATGTGAATGGGAATGTGTACGTAGACCTCTCTGAAGTCCAAGGACATAAAAAAAAATTGTCCTGCTCAATGATCTATAAAATGGAATGAAGACATTCCATCCTGAACTTTCATTTCTTGACCCAGAGATTCAGCTCCTTTAAGTCTAAAATCGCCCTTCACTCCCCTGATCTCTTTGGGACCAAGAACAGGTCTGAATAAACTACCTTGAATCGTTGACCTGGGGGAACTGGTTCTATTACTCCTATCTGTAACAGATTATTTAAATCTTCCAACAGCAGGTGGTATCTTTGTCCTAATTTTGGTACTGGAGATAGAATAAACGATGTGGGGGAGGGGAGATAAATTTTATCTTGTATCCCTGGGTGATTATAGAGAGTACCCACTGATTGTGGTCGCAGTGTTCCGGGTGTGTGCAAATGACTGGAGTCTGCCCTCTATTTGATAGGCAGTAAGCTTCTTATTTGGTTGGCCTCTGTCTTGTCAGCTGGCCAGAAACTGCCTTTGTTTGAATCTGAAGTGGTTGCCAAAGGAATGGGAACCTCTAAAATCCTTCATTTTGGTCTTGCATATTGGTTTGTTGCTATGAAAGGAATGGAAATGCTTTCCCTAGAATCCTTGTCCTTTTGGCCTGAAGCCAAGGGCATGGCTTTCTTTTTCTCTTTGGTTTCCACCAGCACTTTATCCAGTGCACATTCTCCAAAGAGTAGTCTAGCTGTGAACTTTTCTGCAGATAGGTTAGACTTGGGCAAAGGGTCTACTTTCCAGTGTTGTAATCTGTCATTAGTCAATCTGTGCTGCGTGATGGCTCAGATTTCTCTGATGAAGATCTACCTGTTAGCCCTCAGCTGGTAATTGAACAGCCGGCTACAGCTGGCTCTGAGCCAGAAGGAGAACAAGAGATCAGGTTACCGGCTGATCAGGAGTCACAGCCTACAGCTGAAACCGAGCCAACCCCTTGTAGCTCTGAAGCACTAAACAAGTCTTCAGAAGACACTCCCAGCCCACTAAGCTCACCCACACCCTTGCAGTGCCAATACTGTCAGAGACACTTAGAGCTGCAAGAAAGGAGAAGAACTGTGAGACTTATAGCCTGTCGTCAGCTTCCAACTGAAAAAATGAATGAGTAGTTTCAGGATGACTGCCAAGGAATTGGCTGGGAATTTAGCTTGTTAAGACTTGGCTATAAATTCAGCTGTCCAAATCCTGTAACAAATCGTCAACCCAAACCACAATAGACCTAGTGAAGCTGGAGAGAGCTGCTGAAGCTCTGATTGACAGGGAGAAGCTTTGTGAAATTTTTTAAACAGTAACTTAATTTTTCTGTCCACTGAGTCCTTTAGAACATGGACAAAACTGCTTCTGAGTGAAAGGCAACTACAGGTGCATCTACCAAGGGAACCTTAACATTCTTCATGGTGTCATCTGGAAAAGCACAATTGTTTTTTTGCTATGCCTGTTAAGAAAGCACCATTCCCAGGAATGCCCATTTCAGCTTATATAGCATTGTCAAAAAAATCTGGAGAGAGACAAACGGAACTAGTCTTGAATTTTGTTCTGAAGAACCCTTGGTCAGTCTTTTGAACCCATCTGAAAAACAAGCGGCAGAAACTGACAATCTAGGAGTCTCAGAAGCATCTATCTGGTAGTTTAGGTCAGAAATCACCTTTTGCAAAAGTCTCTGGAAATGCTCAGGTTAGAAAAGCTTAGAGGAATTTTCCTGTAAAGGTGCGTCTTCTCTTGACCATTCCACTACCTCCTTGTCAGAAGCTGCACTCAGAGACCCTTTAGTGGAGGGAATTCCTTCAAGTCTGACCCTGAGCCAGGAAAGCCTCTAGATGCCCCTCTGGTGCTCCCTCTTATGGCCATCTTTACTCACCCATCTATCTCCCTCTGTAATCAGAGAACAAGATCTCTCGTCATCAGAAGTCTCAGAAGAGTGCACTGCCAAGCATCTGGCTCCCTTTTGCCTCAGAATGTGTCTTTTACAGGGCAGGGGCAACAAGCTTTTGGAGGAGAAGGATCTGGGAGGAGGACTTCTCTTGGTGCTCAATCTCTGTCTCTCTCTTCTCCTACCGCCCTCTATAGTCATCTGATTGGAGGTGGTAACAGGCGAGGTCAGAAAGGGAACTCCCGTGGACTTAAGACCCACATGACTAGTCCGTTTCACAAACACTGGAGATGGGAAGGCCCACGATATTCTGTAAACCTGCATCATCCATTCTTGAGAGGGAGAGCCAAAAAACACAGGGGGAAATGGTACGGATGCCATATTGCAACTTGTCTGGTTCCCAATGGGCACAGCCTGGAATGGCAAAGAAAAGAGCTGACGTTGCACCAAAAGTCCTCTAATTCTGGAACTTGCCTGGGATTAAGGGTCTGTCTGTCCCCTGCATCGTCGATCCTCCTGAACACTGCAGACTTGGAAGCTTATGAGTCATGAGAAGGAGATCTAGCCAATAATGCCTCTGCCTCTGCTGGGCTGGCCAAAGACTGAGACCTCTTCCCATGGGACTCTGATGTTGCCGGTGCAGTAGATGCGAGAAGACCCAAAGCTGATCTTGCTATGGCTCATGCTGCACTAGGGAGGCTTTCTTGTAGCCAATCTCTGTTTCCCAAAGCTTCAGGTGGGAGGGGCCTCTCCCTCGAAAGATCTTTTTTTCTTTTTGGAACCCATGGGGATTGACTTCTTGGTTCCTGTCAGGGCCGCAGAGTTTTCTTTGTCCATGCTGTACAGGGATGTAACTAGAAGAGCTTTGACTGGTTATGGATAAAAGGAAGTGGCGCTGGGCTCAAACATCCTCCTGGAGCTGCAAGGCTATCCAAACTGGAAGTTCAGCCACAAGCCAGTCCAGTAGAGCCTGGCAAAATAATTTGCATAGCCCTGCCTAGAGCTAGAAGAGGCGTGACATAACTAGCCTGGATGACTTCTTCCACTGCAGGAGAAATGCCATATTAATTTAAGAGAGGCTTAATGTAAGGAAATGGGCACATAAAAAAGTTTTTTGTAGCATCAAGGAAAATAATATCACCTACTTAATAACATCCCATGGGGCAAAAGGCAATATGCTCTCTCCTGTTTCCCACTAAAAAGATCATTCAAAACAACTGTTTATCCATCAGGATTCAATTAGAAGCAATTTTTTTAAAAAATGTGACTATCTCATCTGCACTGACAGATTGTTGAGCAACTTTATATGCACACTATATTGTAGATCTTGATATTTATTCTGCAGCTTTTGTATTTTCAGTATGAACTTTTGTACCATTTGCTGTATTTTTTTAGTGACACTGTGACAATGCAACACTGCTGCTTTGTCATTACAATTACTAGTTCCCAGACCATGTTTCTGAGGAAAATTTCTTAGGTCTCCAGCTCATACACAAGACATGGACTGTGTGATGAAAAAACAACTAGTAAGGATACAGTATGCTTGAGCTGTATTTCCCTCAATGGGGCCAAAGTATTGCTCTATAGCTCCGCACCTGGGATCTCTGCTGTCCTTTGGCTTTTCTTCATTGTACCTCTAAGGGAGTTCTTGATACAATAAATCAGTCAGCCTTTAAAATGCCACAGAGCTTGGTATCCTTTTTTGCTGCAAAAGTGTGTGTTCCTTTAATTTGTAGCTCAGCAAAAGACATATCAGTATTTCATCTTCAAGTAAGAAAAAAGCCAGATTTAGTTCCCTCTCTGCATCATTCCAGAGAGGCAATTTAATGGAAAATCTTGTTTGCATTGTAAAGGCTTTGGTATTTAATTGATGCTGTGGCTGTGATAAGCACAAGTTTCTCCCAGCACCACTGGTAGGAACCAAGCTGGATGCAATTTTCTGTTTCCCTAGTGCCTGCAAAACCCAACAAGGTTACATTTGAGAGCTCATACATCACATCGACTTTCTGCACAGTCTAAACTTTATTGGTGTGTGTGCTGGTTTCTTATTTATAATTGAAGTGTCCAGAGAGAATTGTCACTTTCTATGCGGGTATGGACTGTAGTACTTGGTTCCTGCTGCTTATTACACTGAAGTTAGTGTCTATTACTCACGGGGGGAGATGTGGTATGAAGTTTTGCTCAAGATAGATGCGATAAGCAAGCAGGAACTTTATCATCTCACATCTCTGGTCTGGACAGTTATTTCATGAACCTCTCTCCCACTGTAGATTCAGAACCAGAAACACAGCTTAAGAGTGGCCTACACATTCCGGCTTTTGAATAAAGAAATATTTACAACTTCAATTTCATCTCTCAGTCATGACCTAACTAACCAGCTGCTATTTCTTGTACTTCACAATGCAACATTTTGGAAGGTTGCAACATAATGCACATACACAACTTCTGTTTAGAAGTCCTATTCTTGATACAAACACTCATGTTTCATTCAGTCAATGAAAAAACAAATTGCTCTGCATGGAGGCAAAACCTACTTCTCCCTGTTCTTGAGGCAGTGGGTCACTTTTTTCATTCAGCACCTCTCACTGCTACGGGCGAACCAGTGCTACTTGAGAGGATACTGACAGGGTTGGTGCAAGTGAATCCTGACTTGGCCAAACTTGCCCCCTATACTGGGCAGCCTGACCTCTTTTGACAGACAGGAGACATAAAGTCTTTCCACATAAACACAGATTGTACCCTCCCTCTTCCCCACCAGAGGCATTTTCAACAGACTTGACTTGCTGAATCTGCTCCCCCCCCGTGGTAGTGAACTTTTTACTGAAAGTTTCAGGTTGCAAACCTAAGCAGTCACAGTCCCACTGAAGTCCCCAGATCCAATTCAAGGTATTGGTGTTAACCTTTAAAGCCCTTAATAGTTTGGGACCCCCTTATCTATGGGACTGCCTCTCCTGTTACAACCCCCACCCCCCGGAGTTCCAGTCATAATCTAGGGACATTTTGCAGGTGTCTGGTTCCAGGATAGCTTGGTTAGGTGTCACAAGGGGAGGGGCATTCTCAGTTGTGGCCCCTCCCCTTGTGGCACCGAACCAAGTTGTAGGATTTTGGGGTAATATTTAGAGCCCCCTCATAACCTGAGGCCCTAAACTGGAGCCTACACATAAATCCAGCTCTGACTTTTGGTGAGTCACTTCCATCCTTACCTACCTCACAAGGGTTTTTCGGAAAATAAAATGGGGGGGGGGGGACATGTACATCTTTCTTAGCTCTTTCTAAAACTATAAAGGCAATAAAAATGTAAGAGGCCAATGGCTGAAATGAATTCTGCCCAGGCAGGGTAGGAAGACTGACTCTGGCTCATTTTCTCTCAAAGAAACACTGCTGTCCAGTGTTTCCCAAATGCAAAGCACAGCAAACCTCTCACTGCTCTCGTCTGTGGCAACAACAGACCGCATAGATTATTCCGACAATGAATACTAATAAAGGGTATTATGTGGTTTTTATTCTTGGATTTCATTTCTGTTTAACTAAAGCAAAACCCTGGGAAACCCAACAGACTATTGAGGAAGAAAAGCATTTTACAACCCTCGTAAACTAAAATGCCTGTGTACGGCCGATAGAGCTGTTGTGGGAGCCTTTCAGGTCTTTCCCCCATACGCAAAGGAGTAAAGGGCCTTTTGTTTTCGTGCAGGAAAAGCCCGTGTCATGTCAACGGGGGAGGGGGGAGGGCTGATTGCCTAGCAACTCGGGCAGGTTGCCTTCCTCCACGTTAACTCTTGGCCCCCTCTCGACCGCCGCGTCTCCCGCTTTCCCGGCGCTAACTTGGCGGGGAGGGGCGCTTCGGGGTGGGCTGGAGGCACCGCCCCCAGCTAGACCACGCGATGCAGGGGGGCACTTCTCCCACCAGCCGGGCCTGCGCGCTGAGTCTGGGGGCTAATCAACACGCCCGGAAAGGAGTAAACTCGGAGGTGGCCCCGGCCCGGCGGAGGCTCGCGAGCTCGTCGGGGCTCCCGCCTCTCTTCGCCGGCCAGCCCCGAAAAAGAGGCGAGGCAAGGCGGGAAGCAGGCGCCGCCCGCTCTGCAGACAAACAGAAACAGCCTCGCTCGCGCCAAGACCAGCTGCCGCCGCCGAACCGCCCGCGCTCACTCGCTCACCATCGCCGCCTTGTTCCCGGCCGCTGTCCTCCGCCACCGCCACCATCTGCGTCCCCCCCGCGATGTCCCCGCGGCGGCGGCAGGGGGAGCGGAGGGGGAGGAGGCGGCGCACCAGGGGGCTCCCAGCCGCCAGGCCGCCCATCGCCATCGCCGCCGGGCCGCCCTCGCTCTCTTCTCGGCGGGCAAGGCGGCGCCCGTCACGTGGCTCTCCGCTGCCGCCCCCGCGCTTGCAGCAGCCGCCGCTGCCGCCGCCGAACAGAGCGCAGCCGGGCCCCGTCACGGATGCAGGCTGGTGCTGCGGGGACGCCAGGCTCACCGGGCCCCTGCTCCGCGGTGTAGCCTTGCCTCTGAAGCCATCCGACCGCGCCGGTTTCGGTAGCCCTGCGCGCCCGCTTTGGCGCGCGAACCCCATCACAGGGGGGGCTTGGCTGCATCCCGCCGGCGAGGAGGACCGGAACTCTTGGGGCGTCTGTTTCGCTGCAAGCTACATTTCGGAGCCTGGAGAAACAGTGACACTCGCGGGGGAGCTGTCCTGCCGCTCCCATCCTAAAGGCCACCAAGCTGTGTTGCTTTTGATAGTACCGTTTGTTTGCAGGAAGATGCCCCATTCTGCACTTTCACCTGCCCCTTAGAGGCAGTTACCTTTATGAAATTCAGTCAAGCACTGTTTCGAAGGAACAACCAGTTCTGTTCCTACATAACTTTGCTAGTTTTAAAAAGAAGCAGTTTTTGAAAAATAGAGAATTCTAGTACTGTTGCTTTCTGAGCTGTTATTCATGATGGCTCTGTCTTGTAATTTTGCTCCCCAGACCCACAAAATGTAGGCATTCTTTAACAGA
The DNA here is from genome assembly GCA_029375565.1 of Gekko gecko. Lineage (NCBI taxonomy): Eukaryota > Metazoa > Chordata > Lepidosauria > Squamata > Gekkonidae > Gekko > Gekko gecko. Next base: position 47,729,025 of record JAPDNY010000012.1, on the reverse strand, counting down.
CATGGAATGGGGAGGGGGGATGCCAAAAGTACCCTGCTTAAGCCCTATTGCTTACAGAAGCCAAATTGCTCCCCCTTTCTGCATTCACAGACCTCCAGCTTTTTCTTTCTAATACTGAAGCTGAGTGTTGAGTACCTAGCAGGAAAGCAATTATACAGGGCCACCTGCAGCCAAGTTAGGCATTCTGACATATTTAGGGGGCTCCTAAACCAGTAAGAGCTTATAGTGTTGCTGGAGTGGGAAATTAGATTTGAGGAGGATGTATGGCACACAGGGCAAATTCCATAATTCTAATAGTCCCCACCCCTAAAATGCTATAAACATTAAAGGGCTGCAGGCACTTTGAGGATCAGAGGGAAAAGCCTTCCTCTGGGTCTAATTAAATCGCATCACCATCACCCAAGGACTATGAGAGGTGTATTCCCCCCCTCCTCTCACAAAGCAGGAGAGATTTTTTAAAAAGACATCCCCCCCACCCTGTGGACCTGACTAACACTGCAAGCGTGGAATACCAAGGGGGAGGGTGGTCCACTCAAGTCCCAAAGCATTTATAATGTATCATTTCAGCAGATCTTCCAGTTCCCGTGTCACTGTAGCAGCAGGCATTCAAGCTGTCTATGCTTTACTATGGTTTCCCTTTGCCAGAAAAATGGAGACAACCACCCACAGTAATGCAATCAGACAACATTCCTGGGTCACAGGAGGAAGGTTTAGCACTCATTCCACGTGCTGTACCCAAAAGGAGCTCACAACATTGCTTCTAAACATGATACTACTCTCAGTATAATAAACAAGGCAGTGTCTATGATGCCACAGCAGGTTTCTCTCTTTTAGGGCACGTACTCAGGATAGCCACCTACAGGTTTTCAAGGAAACAATATACTCAGGTTTCCTTTTCTGAGAATTAAGAGGAGGTGGTTTTACGGTGCTGGAAGCAATCTGTGGCACGGTTTAACTTGAAGACAGCAGAGCACAACAGGCTCAGCAAAGGGGGCAATAAAACACAATGCCCGATGGATTCACAGCATTGCAGTACAATTGAACAATGGACAGATGCTACAACACACCTATTTTATGCACTGCGTCTCAAACATTTCATAATACATCACACAAGGAATATGCATGATTTCACATGCCTAGAAGAGTGGCTTGCTCAAAGGGCTCCATTATCCCTTGGCCCTCACAATGCTTGTCAGTTTGTGTAAAATCAGATCAGCTACAAGTGTAACAGCTATGCAGTTTTCATTAGAAGGATAACTTAAGCACGCTTCACAGTGGAAGAAAATTGTGTTTAAGTAGTGGGCTGGATAAAGAAAACTGTTTTATCCTCTGTGGTTTCAGGACAGGGTTGCAGAAAACATGTTCCAGCAATCTTGGTGAAGCTAAGCAAGGATACATTTAGGTGCTTGCCACAATCCCTGCTGAGAAGCAGATGCTGGTGCTAACAATCACCTTCACATCCTGCTTCTGAATTTTCCAGAGGTCGTCCTACTAACCACTGTAGCTAACAGATGCTGGGAAAGACAGCAAGGGCAAATCAGCATACCTAGTTGTCGGGCAGCTGTCAGGGCCTAGGCCTTCTGATAGGGCCACCCTCCCCACTTTCTGCCCATGTGCCCTTCCCCCCACCCATGCGCAAGTATTCTGCCTCCCATGCTCTCACCTGCACATGCTGGCTGGCACTGTCAGGGAAGGGTGTGCAGGTAAGTGCATGATAGTGCTCCTGGCAGCTGTAGCAGGGGGCACTCCCAGCTATATGCAGTGCCTGGCACCATGGGGTAAAGGGTGTACAGGCAGTAGTGGGCAAATGCATTTGTGTGTGTATGTGTGTGCCCCCGTGCCTAGAAGTCATGGTGACCTCTGGTGACTCCTACTGGGGCATGGAGGATGTTCAGAGAAGTGGCTTGATAGCCTGCCTCTGCCTCCTGCCCCTGGTATTCTTTGGAGGTCTCCCATACAAATACTTGCCAGGGTTGGCTCTGCTTAGCTTCTGAAATCCGGCTTGCCTGGGGCAAATGGATGGGAAGGCCAAGTGATAGGCAAAAAAGAGGATAGAATCCCCATTATCATTCTCTGCTCAAAGTCCATCAAAACCTCAAACCAGCCCTCCAGGCAGAATCCTGTCAGGTCCAAGGTCCATCCTCTGGCTGCCCCAACTGTACATGTTAATCCCACTCCCCAGTGATCATTCAGTTTCAGAGGTCAGACAAACCTATTAGGCCTACTCCCACCTCCCTCAACCACAAAGGCTGTCTGGGAAGCTGAAGACACAGTCTCTTGCCCAAGTCCCATCAGTCAGCTATCGTTCAGTATAGGAGACTCCATCCATTAGCTCAGATCCTACACTTGGGAAAAGGCAGTGTTTTGGGGCTGCTTTCAACTGCTGCCTCCTTCCACAGAATTGTTAAAATTGGTCAAGTCTATGGTGAGATTCACGGGGAACTTAGTTTGGAAGGAAACTGGCTCACTGGCAGCCTTTAAAAGTCAGACTTGACTGCTGAATTATGGTCTGAACACTAGCCAGGGAACTAGATAGATGTCAGAGCCTTTTGCAAGACTCATTTCCTCCCCCTCAGAGTTCTCAGCATGGTACAAGAAAGAAATTCTGTCAAGTTTCTCCCCTTAGGATATAAAGCAAACATTTTTCTATATCGCAAATACAACTCAGCCTTGGCTTTTTAAACAGAGAGCCTTTGCTGGACTCCCAATCCTTCAGCAAACTCTTCAGACGAGAAGGAAATGTGTAGTAAAGGGTCAGAAAAGACACATGTTTCAGACACAGAATGCATAACTTACATTGAAGAAATTGGTCTTGTTCCTCTCACAGAAGAGACCCTGTGCTGGCATGTGCTTCAGCTGCTGCCATGGGATACTGCTGCCTAGTAACACGTCTCGAGCCCACTGAAGATTCTATATAGGGCAAAGTATAATAATCAAGAGCTGGAGAGGGAGGAAATGTTTTGTATGATGGCTACTTACTCTTGCCTCTTTTTTCCTTCAGGGATTCCCCCATCTGGTATTGCTTCTCCCCACTCTGCATACCTGTTCCTAGGCCTCTTGTGAAACTTTTTTTTCTAGGATCAGGTATAATCAGGGGTCATTTTGTAGAAAAAGAGGTGCAGGAGCTCATTAGCATAAATTATTAGCATAACTTATTTGCATATGCCACACCACCTGACATCACCGGAAGTGTTTCAGAAGGCAACACCGATTGCTCAGACTCCACTGGACTGTTTTGGATTGCTAGCTATTGAGGGGGGGAATGTGCAGATCTGTCCTCGCAGAGGAGGGAGAGCTTGTACCTGAATAAAACTTGGTCTTAAAGGTGCCACTGGACTCTTTTGGATTGCTAGCTATGGGGGGTGGTACGCACAGATCTGCCCTCACAGAGGAGGCAGAGCTTGTACCTGAAGATGGGGGGGGCACTGCAACTTACTTGGCTGTTTCTTGCTCTTCGTGGCCCGACTGAGGGCTGCTGGGAGCAGGGGGCAGGGCTTGTTGCATGTGCCTGCCCCCTGGGCTCCTTACTGCCGGAGCTCTGCTCCTGTGCACTCCTGCAGGAAATTATCCCTGGGTATAATACTGGTCATTACCCTATGACCAAACCCTTCCTTCTTTAGCAATTGGAATATTTGTGAATGTCACAGGAGCTCTTTCAGAGAGAAGGGCACTGCTGTGTTTTAACATTTTGTGTCAGCCTGCGTAGAAGTCTCTTAACTCAGACTCTTACATAGTGAAGGAAGTTACTAAGAAACACTGTACCTCTGCCCACCCTTACTTCTGAAAACTTTCTTCAAACTAGCCAGAAGGCAATCAATGTCTGGACCACTACCCTGCAACAAGTAGGGAGCATAAACATCAATAACCTTAGCAGCATTTTAGCACTCCAGCTCCACATTTTCATGCACACAAGACTATCTGCTTTGCAAGAGTCCTGCTTAAGGCTGTTTACAATTAAAATAATGTTACCAATAACATCAGTCCCTACCCATCCTCAACAGCCTTGTCTCTATAGTGCCCAAACTTCTCACCTCAGTTATTTTGAATTCTTAAATAGTATTTTTATTTCTATTGGTTGGCAGAGCTTCCACGAAAGAGATAAAAGCAACAAGCTATATATGCTACATCCTCAAGAACACAATACAAGATGTAGCTTGCTATCAGGGCAGGCCCATCATTGACAAAATTTAGGCAGCTGCCTATGGGTGCCAGCTTGATGAAGGCGCCGTTCTTACCTGCCTGCCGCCCTCCCTTCCCCTCCCACAGAATCCAGCCGAGACAGAGCTAGGTGTGAACGTCGGGCTGTTATTCCTACGGTGCAGCAGCGGGTCTTCCGGCGAGGGAGGCGGCCTTTGCCACCATCGGGGATGCCGTTTCGGGCCTCTGGGGATGCAGGGAGGGGAGGCGCGCACGTGGGGACGTCCCTGCAGGGTGGAGGAAAGGGGCCCAGTGGTCTGCTGGGACATGCGTCATGCGCAGCTGCCTCTCCCCTCCCGGCAGCTACCCCAGCTGGGCGGAGCTTGCTCTGGCGCACTCCTGCTCCAGAGCCATCATGCAAGCAGCCCCCGTCCCGCAGTTCCAGCCAGGAGGGACTGCAGCAGGAGCCCCCCCCCCAGGCCCCCACCTTTGTCATGCCCCTGAAACCAGACTGCTGGTGCTCGCAGAGGGAGTGGGGGGTGCCAGAACATTGGTGGGCGCATGGAGGGGGCGCCAGAATGGGGGAGCACCTAGTGTGCAAAAAACCCTGGGGCCAGCCCTGCTTGCTATTAGTTTATTTAACATGAAAGGAAATTTAACACAAATTGCATCAAATGTTCAGTACATGGGTCTAAACACAAAAACATCACAAGTGCTCAACTGACCTCCAGTCAAGTCTAACCCATTTCAATAAAGATCTTCAAGATCACCACCTTCTCAGTATACAACAATCCAGTACATAACAGCCCACTGATCCTTATATATGTGGTATGTGATACAATGGATTATTGTATAGAGGATAGTGCTCTTGAAGATCTCTGGTAAAATGGACTAGACTTGACCAGATATCCACACAACACTCATAATACTTTGTATATTGATTTATACTGAAATGCCAGTTTGATGTGTTTTGTGTTCAGTTGCTGAGACTGATTATGTAAATAATCCAACAGTTAAAGTACATCTTATTTTAATACTTCATACTCTGGTATTCTGGGTTCAGTTTATTCAGACTATTCTTTTTTGTAAAATGAGTGATGCAAAGTATAACAAACAAAAAGGGCTTCATTCACATGATTAATATAGAATGCAGGATCTGACTCTTCCAGGCACCAAAAGAAAGTTAAAAATGTGATTTTATTTTTGGTGCAAATTGCACAGGGATGAACATACCCCCCCCTGGCCTCCTTAAGGCATGATGAGGTCTCCACTTATGCCATCTCCTCCACACAGTTCTGTCTTTACTGAGCACATCACAGCAAGTACAGGGACCTGTGGATATCTCTGCAGGATTAGGAAAGTATGACGAGTTTACTTCAGGCCACTATAGAAGCTTTGCAGGCTGCTTTCTGCCCTGTAGTGTCGGCTCAGGTCTGCTGCTGCTGAAAGACTTGCTGGAGAGGGCAGCAACTTCAAAGCACCCATTTCATTCTGTGATGAGGTGGGGTAGCTCCACCAAGCTAATGGACAGCAGTGGGATTGTACAAAGATTTCCATCAGCCATGTAACTTGGCTGATGGGGGAGGGGAGAGAAGAAACCACTGAACAAGAAATAAACCAGTCTTCCCCCATCCCAGACTGGCCCACCAAAATTGACTATGCCAAGGCCTCCCTCTCCATCCCAAGGATTCTGCTGTTCTCTTCTAGGGACATGCCAAGGCAATGGAAAGCAAGTTTACAGCATTCCATGCACACAACACATCATTCTCTTACCTTGTGGGTTTTGCTGTACGTGTAAAGATAGGCCAACCTGTAGAGGCTTTTATAGTGCTGAGGGAAACGGCTCAGGCACAGATGGAAGGAGGCGATGCACTGCTCTGTCAGGAACTGCCGTTGCTCCTCCAGATCCACTGGAAGGCTCTGAGGAAACTGGTCTGCACAAGGATCAGCTTGTCTTTTAGAGTCCCACTGGGAAAGCGAGGCGGCTGAGGCTTTGGAGGAGATGCCAGATGGTGCCTGAGGATCTAGCTTCTGCTCAGCTGCGTGGCAGAATTCAGAGTTCTCCAAGGGTTCTTCTGACTTTCCTGGGATTATCAATATTACATGGTCAACAGCTGCCTGAAATCAAATTCAATCAGAAGCCGCTAGCTTTTTTCCCATTAACGTCCCAAATGATTCCCTACAATGTTATTTAAAAAAAAAAGACTGCAGTGTGAGGAGAAAAAGGATCCCTATCCTGCAGTTTTTCTTCTTGTTGCCCTTGTCAGAGCAATCAAACAAAGGTGGGGAAAGATAGGAGGAAGCAACTTCTCCTCTATGGAAGAAGCAACATTCTCCCACTCCGATCCAGCAGCAAGCCCACCTGTCTCCTGAACCCACATTAAATCTGGTTCAAACTTTGCTAAACGATAATCTCACACACAAATAGGCAGTGTGGGATAACACTCTACAGACCACATACCCTTTTCCTCCACAGGTCCTAGGATCTCTTTGCCAGAGGCAGCAGCTTCTAAGCAGGAAGAATAAGGCCTCGTCTCTGGAAAAGGTTTCTTAGCACTGTCTTGCGAGCTGGCAGGTTCAGTAAACATGTCTTGTGTAGAGTTGGAATCCGACAGCACTACTGCGGTGCTATCCTGACTCCTGTCTGTGTAAGAAAAACAAGGACAAAAAAAATGGACCGTGCTTTCTGTGCAGCCTCGTCACACAGGCCCCCGACACCTCTGCCTTGTAACAGAGATTTAATACTTCCTCATCATTCCTGGCTGCATAAAGGCCCCTTCCTCGGTTTCACAGTCCAAACTCTGCCAGTCTAGGCAGCCAAGGCCTCCGTCCTCTCTGCCAACTCTCAGCCTCACCTTGCTGTCACCTTCATCTCACTTTAGAGGCAATGTTGCACTTGAGACAGAATTTGTGCACGGCATCGTACAGCTCTCTCAGGAAGCAAATGGAGTGTTGTCAGGACGTAGACTTTGACAAGGGCAGCAGCTTGATCCATCACCTGCACAGTCCCCTTTCAGCCTACTGTGGGGTTCAGAGTGCCCTTGCCCCACCTGGGGAGGAGCACACAGATCTGCAGCCAGCCCTGTTTCCACAGACACAGGGCAACAGTCTTAGTGGTGATGGTGGTCGAAATGGCCATCAAGTCACAGCCGACTTATGGCAACTCCGTGGGGGTTTCCAAAGCAAGAGACAAACAGAGTTGGTTTGCCATTGCCTGCTTCCATGTAGCAATTCTAGATTTCCTTTGCGGTCTCCCATCCAAGTACTAACCAGGGTTCACCCTGCTTAATGTCCAAGATCTGATGAGATCAGGCTAGCCTGGGCCATCCAGGTCAGGGCAGTCTTAGGGGAGCCAAATGGAAATCTTGGCCATCTCCACTGCTTATCAGGTATACAAAGGTACTCAAATAGGCAAACAACTCTCTTAAGCCTAACCTGTATGGTACCTAAAATTTTGCTCCAGAAATTAGAATCCATGATCGAGTTTCATGGCTCGGAGAATCCTGGGACTTATGGAAGCCCATTTGAAAGGGCAATGGGTAAGAGGCAAGTAGATAAAGACCAACAATAAAACTTTCTTCAAATACATTAGAAGCAGGAAACCAGCCAGGGAGGCAGTGGGGGATGGTTAACAGTGGGAGGGCTTCTAGTGTTGTGGCTCCACTGCTGGACCTCCTGATGGCACCTGGTATTTCTGGCCACTGTGTGACACAGAGTGTTGGACTGGATGGGCCATTGGCCTGATCCAACATTGGTTTCTCTTATGCTCTTATGTAGATAGTGGCCACACTACTCTAGAGTGATTAAAAAAAAAAAGCCTGAGCACATGGATGCCTCCGTACACTGTGGATAGGAAGAAAGAAAGCAGCTTTTGTACCTCAGAAAGAACTGAGTCCAAATAAATGTTTGAACTCATGCAGGGTATTTGTTCTCTAGCTTCACCACAAATACAAGACATTTTTTTACCACTTGGGGAGAAAGAAAGAAAGAAAGAAAAATCCCTTAAGCTGCTTCCACAAGGTAAAGATTCTGTGTTTCTTTTGGTGCCACTGGGAATGCAGAGGCACAAAAGTTGGGAGTAAAGATTCCACATGTGGGAGTTTTCTACCCTCTTTCCCATCTCTCCCCCCCCATTCCATGCATGATCTGCAATGACTCTGCATTGGCTCTTGGGGCTTTTTGTTTTCCCCCCATGAATGCTCTGTAACAGTTCTAAAATAAGAAATGGAAATAGATCAATGGCAACAGATTGTTATAGCATTATAGCAAAAAGTTCCCTACTGGTGCTACAGCAATTACTGATAAAGCCCTCTAGTGGCATGGCAAGGGAAAAAATGCTCAGAAAATAGCATTGTGAGAAGTTGGTGGCAGGAAAATGGTGCTGATGTGGATGAGGCCACTGCAGGACAGGAAAATGTACACCACTCCTTCCACATGGCATGCTAATGCACTAGGGCTGAATTGTTGTTGTTTTTTTAAAGTGTAACACAGGATTGGGAAAGAGTATATTGAGAGTGGGGAAAACTTGAGGATTACAGCCCATTGTGCTGAAGCTCCAACAAAAAAAAGTGTTCCAGTTTGCAACCCGAGGCAGAGAAAAACCTCCATGTGGAAGCAGCCTTAGATAAAGAGGTTAATGTGCTCTGGTCTAGCAATAGATGAGAACTGGTGTAGTACACTGGTTAAAATCATGACCTACAGCCAGGGAGTCCTTAATTCAAATCAGCTATGAACTTACAAAGAAGCCTTGAGCAAACCACAGTATCTGTAACATGGATTTTTCTTATAAGGGCTGCTGTAGATGCTGTGATAAGGTAAACAATGCAGACTTGTGGATGCTACACAATGAGGAGCAATTCCAAATGTTTTAGCAGACAAGGTAATTTTTTTCTCTCTTGCTAAACTGAAAATGTGCTCTTTAAAGATGATGATGCTGTTCCAAGAGGCAAAACATAAAGTACTACAGATAGGGAACACCCATAAAGCAGAAAATCCTAGCAAAACTATAGAGCCGCAGATAAAGATCTGGATGGTGGAGTAGATCCTGAACACTCAGAATCAGAAATCCATTGCCAAAAACAACAAAGGGCAAATTGTCAAACCAGAAGAAGCCACAATAAGTCTTTTTTTTACCAGTGTAGTTTCCTGCAGGCCATCGCACTGGACAGCCATTAACCATTAAAGGCCCTCATTAGAATTGAATTCAGCCAGGTGGAAGGAAGTAGAGACTAAGACTCCTGGCTAAGGTCCGGACTGCCTCTGAAAAGTAATTCTGAGTATGAGTTTAACTGTAGTGTGAACAGACAACTGTCTGGAAGTCACAAATAACAGTGTGTTGTGGGGGAGTGAAAGAAGAGACACATGGCTAACTTCACAAGCTACAGAAGCGCAGCCACTGCCAACCAGTAACATCAAGAATATAACAGTGGAGAAAGGAAGCACAAGTCCTATAGATATGGAGCACAGCGTGCAAGTTCACTAAAACCAAAAGGAGTACCTGTGAAGTCCATGCATAGAAGTAGATCTACCTATTTTATAAGGAAAGGGTGACCTATAGAAATATATTCATCTTATGCAGAAACAACCTCCTGCATCCTCTAAACAAAATAAGCGCCTAGTTCTTTGATAAGTGCTGGGATTGGATTTCCCTTCTTCCCCACCCCAGTTTAGCACAGATGGTTAACGTGAAAGAATTTTTCTGAGTTTGAAACCAACACACATAAACACATACACATGGGTGTATGGTACAGAATCCACCATGCGATGTACAGAGATCCTCTTCTGGATGAGTCACTCTACTAGTGTTGGACACGTGTTATTAAGAACCAGCCTTTCTGCCACAGTTTCCCAAATGCCAGAAGCCACAGCAGAAACTGACTCAGACTGGCCCAGAAGATGAGATGCTCAGCCAAGGGAAATCAGAATGCTCTTCGGCAGACTACATAAAAGTAGCTATAATCCTAACCAACCAAGTAGATTTAGCCCTAGGAGGCTTATTTCACTTCAGCCAATGCAAAATGCTGCATTCTGCTTTCCAATGGGAGCAGGCTATCTGAAGCATAACCAGCATCTGCCCTGGTTCCTGATTGCCTTCTGGACTCAATTCAAAGTACTGTTGATGACCTATAAACTGAAGAACTACACATCTAGAGTCCAATGTATCAAAAAATACTCCCCAGGACCAAGCAACAATTCAGGATTGCAATGGGACACAGAGAAGTGTGCTCAGTGGCTACCTCTCAGTTATGGGATTTCCTTTCCCTAGTTGTTGCTGTTGTTCAGTCGCACAGTCGAGTCCGACTCTTCGCGAACCCATGGACCACATCACGCCAGGCCCTCCTGTCTTCTGTTGTGCTCTGGAGTTTGCTTAATTTCATGTTCATTGCATCGATAACACCGTCTAACCATCTCATCCTTTGCTGTCCCCTTCTTCTTTGAGACTTGCTCAAATCCCTAGACTTTCCAAAGAGACTTGCCCAAATCCAAGACCACTGGTCTTATAGAAATGGTGCAAAGTCTTTTTATTTGAATGGCTCTCAGTGGCTACAGAAAAACATGAATAAGGTGAGATGAGGGTGGTTTAAGTAATCTAATTTCTAAATACTTTTAATCTGCCTTTGAGGGGCACAAACTATAAATCCAATGATTAATGTCACAACACAAACACACACAGCATGACCTGAACTCCCTCCCCACCCTTCAAATAGGTAATCCCTCTAACTTTCTTGTATCACATTCTTATTAAAACACAAACAACATTTGCTTGCATAAAGAACAAGAAGAGATGGATGAAGGAAACATGTTGAAGGGGCAGAAAGATCCAATGGTTACAAAAGCTGGAGGACCAGTTTATTTTGAAAGGAGCCTTTGCAGTGGGTCTGTACATAATAACATTTCCATTGACCAAGCGGGGTGGTTAAGCTGCAGTTCTGGCCTATAGTTCAAGCAAGCCGTGATGGGTAAAAAGCAGGGAGAGAAAATATCCACAGACAGAGTTTTAGAAAGGGCTAGGGCAGCACGGGCAATATTGGTTACAAAAGTACAAATGCACAGACAGCAAAAGATGACAATGACAACAACAACAATCACATTTCATTGTACAAAGAACTCTAAATGACAAGAATGAGTTTTTCTGCTGTAGTGAATTCACAAGCCCCCCCACCATGCATGTGCAGCATAATGTGCCAGAACTCTGCTAGTGGACATGGGAAGCTGGACAGCAACACAAAAGACAAGTGTGACACCAAAACCAGACAAATCTTAGAAAACAATGCCTCAAATTTCTTGGCTGGGGCAACTGTTTTAATTCCGATCATATCCACTTCTCATTTTCCATCTCTGCTGCCTTGATCGAAGGCCACACCAACCCCTACCAGCAGAGAGAGGGACTCAGAAATCCAGCCTCTCCATTTTCCCAAAGAGTCACCGAAAGATCTTTAATTGATGGTAGTCAAGATGGGAAGGATAGGGGGATAGGGAAGAAACCCACTTTTCAAGTTTTCATCAAGAACCATCTTTCATACGACGGTTCTTAGGGTTGCTGTGGTTGTGTAGTGACTTGTGATGAATGTGGTGGATTTATTATGTATTCTTGTATTTATTTTGTGTTTTTTTTATGGTCTGTACATTACCACAACATTTTTTCTGCAGAACTGGTATAGAAATGAGTACACTTCCGTGTTGATCCATGTAATACTTGGCTTCTGAACAGTCAACGTTTTAGTGTCCCCAGACAGCCAGCTACAAATACTCCACCTCAATCATTACCAAATAAGTATAAAGCAAAATCTATCTTCTTTGCGTGAGGTTAATTTCTAGGTCTGTAATCTGCAAAAAGGATGGAGTGATGACATTCAAATGCTGTAAAGGAAAGCTGGAAGCCTTGGTTTAGGTTCACACTCTGGCTATGGGGGTACAAAAGCTGTGCTGAAGGGAGAAGGGAGAATAAAGAATGAATGTACAAAGGAAGGACAATGGGAAAGGCCAACTCTTATGCATATGCTAAAAGAAAAAGTACAATGAATAGCAATTGCTTATAATTGTTAGGAAGAAGCAGCTATATCAAGGCAAGACTGGAGGAATTCTGCATTTTACAGCATCAGCTCAAATGCCAGATTTGCTCCCTGCAGGCTAGAGATATGCTCCATATCACAGGGATTTAAGCATCTCCTGCACTGCCAGCCAGTTCTGCGCATTCTTTCATACTTGGAAAGGGCAAGATAGTCTCATAACCTGGCTCTCAACATTGTTTGATCTTGTTTGTTTAAGAGACATACACCTTTAGGAAGACAAGTAGATTTCTTCATTTGAAAATAATTTTTGTATTGCTTTGAATAAGACAGCTGATTCCATATTATACCATTATTTTGACTAGGAGGCATTACTGAGCAGTCCAATCGTATCCAGAATTATTCCAATCCATGCTCACTCATTTAAATGGCCTTAAAGTGGAGTAATTTTGCATGGTAATGCACTGTTAATTTACATGACAATGGTGGGTAATGTTGCTTTGAAGCATCTGCCTGGTGCTCATCATCTACTATAGCTGATGATTTGGACACTGCTGTCTCTCTGTATTTGTAGAGGCATTAAAAGGAGCCCCTGCCCTGATTGGGCCCATTCTCCCTCTTCTCCTCTCAGCTGTTTCCTTGATCTTGGATGGATCCTTGCACTCCTGAAGTTGCTTCTCTGTTTTTCCATTGCCAATTTTGCCCTGCAGTTGACTTTCACTACTCTTTTGCTGGTCTGTTTTATTCTAGGTCCTTCATGATCTTGAGCAGCTTTCCAAATAAGAGACCTGCTGACAATAATTTTTGATCTGGAAACCTCTCCCTTGTATCGATAGTTATCCAGATCAAAGATCATCCAGTGTTTATAAGTGTAGCTGACAGTTCTGCAGTCATCTGCTTTTTTTTTAACATTTACCAGTTATATTTCATTATTTCAAATATTGTTAAAAGCATCTAGATACTAAGGTGATGATGCAAAAGAGTTAACATTCCAAAAATAGAAGGCATCCAAAGCTGTCTTCTCTTTACTAATGAACAGTTTAGTGGGATGGTTACAAGCTGTAACAGCAAGCTGTTTCCAAATCACAATCTAAAAATAGAGTTTTTTTCCCCCCAGGTAGATGCCGATTGCAATGCAGGCACCAACATTTTGCTGAAGATCTCAGTATTCCTCCATTTGAAAAAAGTGACTTAATAATGCCAACATGAATCAAAGCAAGGCACAGTGGACATGTGAGCATGAAGCTGTACTGCTATAGCACATCACAGCATTGCCCAGCTCTAGCTTCCCAAGCCACAATTTTGCTCTTCTAGGTGAACAGCAGCTCTGCTTTCTGTTTGCAACAGGTGTCCAATTATGCAAGACTCTGCAAGCGCTCTCTGGAGCAGTTAGTACATTCTGCCTTCCCAGAAGATACTCAAACGCAACATCTTCCATTGCTGTGGAAGCCTCAAGAATATTAACTGCAGTTATAATAGCAGCTGCAGGAAGATATAACCTTTTGGATTTTGTGGCAGGCGGGCTCCCATGCAGCACAATGCTTTGCTTTAAATACATTACCCAACATATTCCACCCACACAAAAGGATTCTTGCAAGGCAGGTAATAGTCTATGCACATAGTCAGAATTCATCCACACCTTGCCTATTATTTTAGGTTACTGAATTTTAGGGCACTACAGGCTTTGTATGTGTTTTGGGAAACTGCAAGTATACTGATACAACTTGAGCAAAGCCAGCACAATGTACATTCTTAAAAAGCACAGTTGTATGGCAGTCCCACCATGCAAGTTCTCCAGCCCAAAAAAGGTGGTGCTCAGAACAGCAGCTTTCAGTCACACATTTGGTTGTGTGGCTACCTCATGTGAATTGCAGTGCTAATTTTATCTCAATGGCAGTTTGCCAGCAAGATTATTACACCGGCCAACTGTTCCCACAAGGCTACCCAGCAGGATATAATTTTATCAGCTACAGAAAAGTACTCACCACTCATTGGAAATCAAGGGAAATAAAGAGATAACAGAAGAGAAAGTCAGTGGGAGCCATTCCACTTCACACTGTGAATCTGACACCCACGCAGTTGCCACCTTCCTTCTTCCCAAATGGCAGGAGTCAGGACTGAAAAACTGTGCCAGGGACTTATTTCTGAACCAGACAGATCCAAACCTTTTTATAGTTTGAGTATTAAACTTGTTGACTTTGGGAGCCCTCAGCATCTAATCAGAGTTTTAAGCAATCTTGTATACAAATTACTCATTGGTCCCTCTCATTTAGGTTGAATGGGAGGTAGCAGCTGACCACCGTGGATTTATGAGGTTAATGAGTTGCAATATTGCCCGTGTTACCAAAGACCCATCACCCTCCTCAAAGCAAGCGAATTGAAATTCCCAAGTGAAACCCCCCATGATTACAGCACCCCTGTGTGCTGGCAGTATTGAGAACAGGGACTGTACCATCCGGTGTTGCCTGCTGACGGTTTTTTTTACATTTGACGTAATCGTGGTCAACTGGAGTGGCTGTGTAGGGTGGGGATGTCAGACCTGGACCGGAGGAGGAGGGAAGGGAAGTCCCAGGGCCTGGCACTGTTCCAGCAGAAGAATGAGAGTCCTCATCCACCATGCAAAGCTTTTCCCTGGTAGAAGAACAGAGGACAACAAGAAGAGAAAAAGATTGTACCGACATATAGTGTGCCCTTACCTGATCAATGTCAATTTTTTAACCCAAAACACACACACATATTACATGTTGATGGGTTCCGAATTGGCAGAGACTGACCAAGAGAGAGATCTTGGAGTCATAGTAGATAACTCACTGAAGATGTCGAGACAGTGTGTGACTGCAGACCACTCTGCACTCCCTCAGTTAACCCTCTCCCCTCCTCAATCTGCATTACACATCTGCATCCTCCATCTCTCAACTGCATCTTTTTTATCATTCCCCATCCAACAAGTTTCTATGCCATTTGCAACTCCCTTCTTTCTTTATTGTACTCTCATCTCTCCACACCACTGTACAACACTCATCTCCTTTTCCTGCTGACCCCCACCCCAACAAACAAATTTCATCTTCTGAAGTCCTGCAAAAACAACAGCTGTCACACTGTCCAACCAATTCACGCACTGAGACAATTTCAGCACACGTGGGCTAGTGGAAAAAGCTACCACCAATTCCACAGCAGGCCTCCACATCCAGGAGACAGTAATGAAACATATGCACCCAACACATGCATTCACATGCACTTTGCTGTTCCCACAAAAAATATACTTGGAATTTCCAAGGGGCTGAAAATAATCTGCCTGTGGATTATGCTGTTATACTGTAAACAAAGTCATAGGTTTGCTAGCCCATGAGCTGTGAAAAAGTCTGGTTTTGCAGAACTGTAGCTATCAGTTATATGTCTGATTTCAGATATGGAGCCACCTGGAAGAGGCAACATCAGAGACCACTGGCTGTCACTTCAAAGTTGAAATAAGTGAGGAAGCACTACCCCATTTAGATGAGCTTTAATGTCTCCCACCCTCAAAAAGAGAGGCTTTTTGTAAGGAAAAGACAGCTGAGATTTCACCTGATCGATATGGTACTTCTAGAGTCCCTGTACCGGGAATACAGTGAAATAGTACTTCAAAGCAGCCTTAGTTTCCCCTCTCAGCATAGCACTCACTTTTCAGTGATTTTGGGGGTATTCTTCTCCTCTCCCCTTGCAAATGGCCCCTCAGCAGCTTCCTTCATAAAAGTGACAAGTAGTTCCGCATCCACTCCAGAGTCAGCCTTTCCCACTAGCTTCAGGATAGAGGCATGAAGTCGAAAATACACCTAGGGGAAAGCAGTGTACTGCATGGCAAGATTCTGCAGGATTTTAGATTTGTTTCCAAATCCTAAATAGTTTTTTTTTTTTTAAAAAAACACTTTATTATACATAACCATTTGTAGTAAACCACACATCAGAAGGCTGCTTAGAGTAGGCTAATAGATAGTCACACACCTGGCTGCCCAAAACAACAGGCAGGACAGTTTTCGGAACCAGGAAGATAATTAATTCATTTAATTTCTTTTGAGCTGCTGATGTACCACAAAATAACACACACATATGCAGGAAAATGGATGAGTTGCTTTAGAGAACATGAGCAAAGCTGTTTGAAAGAATGACTAACAAAGACACATAAACAACACAGCACTAAAGCTTATGTGCTAACAGATGTGATGCTCATAGTTTTTAGTTTCTGGATCTTAGGATATTGCTTTGCTTTAAAGGCTACTCACAGCCACTAAAATTTTCAGTGCCTTTTCCTTTCATGATTTTACCTCCAAGGCCTCCATTGCAAGTTCTGGAGGGTTATGATAGTGTATCTTCTTGGGATACCTTGCCGCTTCCTCATGGAGGAAGTGACCTGCCTGTTTGTAGTGAAGGAGGTAGACCACAGGAGGTTGCTTCTGCTTCTCAGCAATCTTGCCCAGCATGTAATGGATCAGCCACTCCTCTTCATCCCCATCACCCTCACATTGAGACGCTGATGTGAAGCAGTGCTTTGCTGTCTCCAACATGCTATCCCGTCGGCCTTCCATCTGAAAGAGGAAGCATGCTTAAGGCTAGGTGGTAGCAGCAACTGGTCCATTCAGGACAGGCAAATTGTTTTGAATCTGCAGGCAACAAGTTTTAGCTCACCTGCTGCACCACTTCAGATGGTAATTCTGACTTCCACTGCTTAAGCTGCCTGGACGCAAAAGAATGCAGGGCATAGGACATGGTGCCATACTCAATCCACAGGGAGAGGTTGGAGCCATCAATTTCAAGGGCTCTTTTGAAGCAGTTTAGGACTGGAGTGGAGTGCTTCCAAATGGGGCCATCGCTTTTCAGCTCATTAGAATTCAATTTGTCTTGAATCCGACTTGCCCGAGCTAGAGCCATGCCAGCCCAAGAATCAAATCTGAAAGAACAAAAACGCAGCACACTGTGAAACACAACTCACTCAGGAGAGTCGCCATGCGACACAGCAGTTTAAAAATTATTTGCAACAAGTCGCTGCCTATGCTTGTGATGCCGTCAACCCTACTGCTTTGCTATGGTCTACACTCTACACATTTTGAGTGATAACCAGATGGCTAGTTATTCTGTAAGCCTTATACAAAATTGATCATGATAGTTTGTATACAACCCATCTCTCTGCTTATCCATTTATAATCTGCATCTTAATTAGAGCATGTGCTATTCATCTTCCTTTTTTAAGGGATATGGCTGCATCTCCTGTTTACGGAGATAACTTTGTAAAAATCAATCCAATTTGGCCATTCCTTACACCAAAATTATAAAGAAACAAGAGGCGGGACCCGCGATACTCGCGGGGGGAGGGAGTATCCCAGCCGCCAAGCTTCCCCCTCCCCCCCAGCAGTGGCGAGGCCCGCCGGCCCGCCGAGATTCCCCCTCCCCAGCAGCAGCGGAGGGGCGGCGAGGCTGGCCGGCCCCTCAAGCCTCCCCCTCCCTCCCCCCCAGCAACGGCGGCGGCGGCAGCGGCAAGGCCAGCCGGCCCGCCGAGATTCCCCCTCCCCAGCAGATTCCCCCCCCCCCGGCAATCCTCCTCCTTCCCCCACCCCCCGGCTCCGGAGGCGAGGCCCGAGCGGCTTCCAGCCACCGGGCCCGCCGATCTCCTCCCCCCCGCGATCCTCCTCCCCCCCCCCAGCTCCGGAGGCGAGGCCCGAGCGGCTTCCAGCTGCTGGGCCCGCCGATCTCCTCCTTCCCCCCGGCGATCCTCCTCCTCCTCCCCCCCCCAGCTCCGGGCCCGCCGATCTCCCCCCCCCCGGCGATCCTCCTCCTTCCCCCCACCCCCCGGCTCCGGAGGCGAGGCCCGAGCAGCTGGAAGCCGCCGGGCCTGCCGATCTCCCCCCCTTCAGCTCTCTCCTCCCCCCCTTCAGCTCTCTCCTCTCCCCCCCCCGTGGCGAGGACTGAGCGGCTTTTAGCCGCCAGCCGCCGCAGAGTTCCCAGAGCATTCCCTGCGCATGCGCAGGGAACGCTCTTACTTTTTGGGGATTCTGATATCCCCCTAGACTTTTAAACACTTTTTAGATTTTTCTGCACACGTGGGGACTGCCCCACCTGCGCAGGAAAATCTCCCTGCCCCCCAGGTGCCCCCGATGTGCGGATTTAGATATCCGCACCGGGGGGCAACTTGGGAATTAGATATATAGATGTTGGCTACAAAATATGTAGAACCCCTCATACAGCTGTGGGAGCTAGTTAAAATGGCACTGCAATCTGAAGCCATACTTATACCATAATTTCTGTTGTTTTCATCATTCAAGTCCTAATAGCAGTTTCTCCAGGAAATATAAGAATTCCACTACTGTTGTAGGTTTGGTACTTCATTCTAGTATACAGTGTGTGCAAATTGGTTCATTACTTTCAGAACTGTGACAATTTCCCGCAGGAATCTAAAATAACCATGTGCTGAGGTGACCTTAAACATTTCCTTCAAAGCTGTTTCTGAGGGTGGCATCCATCCACGTTACCCAACATATACAACTGATATTGCATGGATGGCTTATTTTAACCAACATATGTCAGTACCATTTTCTGAGGCACTCTTTGAATATTGGATGGCTTACTAGTATGTGCAACTAGTATTGGCGGCCCAGGCTAGCCCGATCTCATCAGCGTGAGCAATAGTCAGTACTTGGACAGGAGACCACAAGGAATTCCAGGGTCTCTATGCAGAGGCCAGCAATGTCTTCAAGAACATCAGGAATCCGATAAGGAGTAGATCGTGGGTGAGGTCAGGAAGACCAAGAGGTAAGGCATTGGGCTAGAATCCTTTTAAGACTTCCATCAAAAAGGGCTCACCTTACAGCTCAAAATCCCAAATCTGTTCCTCTTTGAAGCTAAGTCTGTACATACCTCTGGATTGAACAACAGACATCCAGGCCTCTCCAGGCCAGTAAATTCCAAACATAGTTACATCTGCAAGTCAATGCAGCACAAAGATAGGTCTGAAAGTGAGGGTAAGCCATGTCATCTATCCCTTACAAATGCTCCAAACTTGGGGGTGGTATGCATGCTACAATTTAAACAACACATGTTGGCAGCAAACTAGCTGGCAGGCAATATGGGGAGTCTATTAAATGGCTGCTGACCTGTTAGGGCAGATGCAGACGTCATGCATGTAGAACTTGATGGCCTTGGACTGTTCTTTGTTCTTGAAGTGATAATCTGCCAGTAGGTAGTACAGCTCTGTAACAACTGGAGGAGAATAGTCTGCACCCTCGGGAAGTGCTGGCACCTAAAGACCAAGCAGGAAAGAATGCTGATCAGTCGATTCTCTTCAGTGGCTAAAAGGAATCCTTGAATGGGCTACCCTCCCATTTGTTCTAACTGCACTACTGCCTAGTCCTTTCCCATGGGGGGATTTAGGATACTGCATACCAAAGAAAAAACAGAATGTACAGTGTTGTCAACTGGTCTCGCATAAACACACACACACACACACCCCGCAATGAAGTTGGCAGAGAATGCCTTACAAAGAGCACAAGAAAAAAGGATAAGAAAGGACTCAGGTTATTCAAACTGAATGCCCTTGGAGATGGAGAACCCACCACTCTCCCTTGACCAATTTCCACTTTGCCCCACAGGACTTGTCATGGAAATTTTCTGGTTTCCTACTTAAACCAACAGGGAATGGGTTCAGAGAGTTAAACCCCAGTGACATTGGCCATTGATAGTAGGTGGGCAAAACAAGGCTGACAGCTTCTTCATGGAGTTACCAGAGTCCAACTGGATTCATCCATGCTGATGTTTCTGAACACCTTCATTATTAGAGGCAACAGCTGCAAACTGTAGAACAACAGGACCTTCCAAGGGGAGAAACACATCACCCCAGGAGTTGGGACCAACTCTCCATCTCCTGCAGTAAAGTTGGCATTTGGAGTCTTGCACAGTGGTTAACAGGTCAATACAAAATCCAGGAACCAAGGATAAAGGGACCACTTGTTCAGTCACCCCGTTCAAATGACAGCATCTACTTTCATGTTGCCCAAACCAGACAGAAGCATAGCATTAAAAGGATGTCCCTACATATGCACCAATCCTACTGATTCATGACCATTGCCTACTCTGCCCTGCTCAGAGATATAAAATTTGGTTGCTGTGCTGTCCATAGTGATCTGGATTATTTTGCCAGCAAGAACTGGGAGAAAAGAGGCTAGGGTTCTCCAAACTATAAGAAGCTCTAAGTAATTAATATGCACTCATCAGCTGGACTGAGCAGAATCAAGGCTGGACTGAGCAGAAAGCTCTGTTGGGCTTGAGAGGAAAACCATCTGCTTCATCCATCAAACTGAATGCCAAAACGATTGAAGAACAACATCAAGGAAGCCATAAATGGCAAGAAGGCTTTAAAAAGTGGAAGTCTTTCCCAAACATGATGAATGAGAAGGTATGTTGGTTCTGGCAAAACAAATGTAACTTGACAACAAGGTAGGCAAAAAGAAAATTGGGAGCATACAGCGAAAACAGTAAAATTAACAATAAGTTTTGATACAACAGACTAAAATGACTATCGCTCTGGATTAAGAATGTGGTATTAAATACATCGTGACCCTGACAGGATACTGACCAAGAAGGCATGTGACTTTTGTACAACAGACAACTGAAAGGACTGCTAGAGGAAAACAAGAAGCTAGAGAAACTGAATTAGTTCTCACTGATGAAAATGTGAAGCAGTTACCCATGCTGGAGCTGCTGTTTTCAGGAGAAATGATGGAAGAAGGTAATTTAACGGTCAATTTAAAAAGCTAACATGAGACATGTTTCAGATGACATCTACTTAAGGGCTCTTAATGAACTTGAACATGAAATTGTTGATCTCTTAAGAAAATTTTGCAACTTATTGCTAAAAATCAACCTTCCTTTCAGAGGACTGGAAACAGTAAATATATAATACCAGCTTTTAAAAAGGGATCCAGAGGTTGTCAGTAAGTGTAAATCAATGCATATTTCGGTAAAAATTCTTAACTTTACATATGTATACACTGAGTCTGAAGTGGAGGTGGCCGACTATGAGAGAGATCTTGGGGTCATGGTGGCTAACTCAGTGAAAATGCTGACTCATTATGTAGTGACAGTGGGAAAAGGCAAACTTCATGCTAGCGATTATTAAGAAAGAGACTGAAAATAAAAGCAGCCAACAATGAAATGCCCCTGTATAGATCTGTGAAACAATTTTTGGAATACAGTGTACAGTTCTGGTTGCCATATCCTCAATCAAAGTATAGCACTGGAAAGGGCAACCAAAATTAATAATAAAATGAATGCCCTGCTTGTAGGTCTTCCAGAGGCATTTGGTTAGCCACTGCATGAAAACAGGATGGCAGTCTGTACAAGCCACTCATCTGATCCAGCACAGCTATTCTTAAATCCTAAAACTGCAGTAGATAACATTAGGTAAATCACAAGACAGAAGAGATTGGGATTCTTATTATCTTAATATTATTCATATTATCAAATAAAAATATGTAAGATCAACTGCAATGGATTACAAGGAAGAACCCAACAGAACTTTCACAGAGACCTTACTCTTTTATTGAATTTCCCTGCCTAAGTTAACAACTGACAAAGTTCCTATATTTGAGAGACAACGTATTGCCATACATTGTTCAGTAAGAACTTATCATTAAGACTGTCACTTCTTCATAGCCCAAAATGTAAAGTTTTGCTAGAAAGGCATAACTTTTCTTAAGAAGAATATTATTTTTATATTCCCCAATGTTTCAGATTTATCAAAGTTTTCCCCACATAAAAACTGTGGTACAAGATTTGATGATGTGGAGGAGAGGAGAGGAGAGGAGAGGAGATTGGGTTTATACTCCGCCCTTCACTTGGGAGTTTCAGAGCGGCTTACAAACCCCTTTCCCTTCCCCTCCCCTCCTCACAACAGGCACCCTGTGAGGTAGGTGGGGCTGAGAGAATTCTTTCCAGAACTGTCCTTGAGAGAACAGCTCTTGTCAGAACTATGGCTTGCCCAAGGTCATCCAGCAGCTGCAAGACTTGTAAGAATGACCATCATAATGAGCACTTTAATTGGTATTTGTTATTGTATGATTGTTTTAACTGTTTTTATATGTTTTATCATGTCTTGGCATATGGTGCCGATAAATGTGAGCCGCCCTGAGCCCGTTCGCAGGGAGGGCGGGATATAAATCCAAAAATAAATAAATAAATAAGCGGAGGAGTGGGGACTCAAACCCGATTCTCCCAGATTAGAGTCCACGCACTTAACCACTACACCAAACTGGCTCTCAACTGTATCACTCAGTTAGAATGCATGCAGTAAAGTCCTTCAGTATAGACTGTCTACTATCAGCAACTAATCACCCAGTCATCAATAGTTAAGGAGATGAGCCTGGATGAAAGCAGATGGAAACACCAGAAAGGGTTACTGAGAACTGACATTTGGGTAGTATGCCACTCCACAGTATTGGTGCTGTTGTGATGGAAGCATTCCCAAATTAAGGGTATTTTTATCATGCTGTACAAGCCATCTCAGGGGTCTTGCTGGATTGAAGTCCAAGTAGAAATTAAACAAATAGTGATTATAAAGTATTTCATTTTGCATGTAAGCCCACAAGTATAATGTTTTCTACATGGGAAGAGTTGCTGTGGAAGACCCATTCCTGGCAAAACTTGCAACTCTTGCTATCTTATTGGTATCGTTGTGTACTATCTAATGTTCTGTTAAATGCAGCTACAATTTTTATGTCGTGCATTCACACAGGTATATTATCTCATGATCACCAATTTCAGTGTACACTTTTATTTAATCCAGTACCAAAGCTATCATACCAACACTACAAAAAGCTTTATCGAAGGCTTTCACGGCCAGAGTTCATTAGTTGCTGTAGATTTTCTGGGTTGTGGGCTGTGGTCTTGGCATTGTAGGACCTGACATTTCGCCAGCAGCTGTGACTGGCATCCTCAGAGGTATAACACAGAAAGATGGAGTACTCTCTGTGTCCAGGTGAGACCTCTGAGGATGCCAGTCACAGCTACTGGCGAAACCTCAGGTCCTACAATGCCAAGACCACAGCCACACAACCCGGAAAATCTACAGCAACTAACTACAAAAAGCCTTTTGTTTTCAACTCTATCTTTACTCAAGCACATTCTCCATATCTAAACTTAAAGCTTTGTCATATGCTGTGTGTAGAATACCAAGTGCATAATCTTTAGAAGCCAAGTTATACTGCAAAATAGAAGTTTCCCTTTTGAAATCATTGTGTTTAGAACAATTTCCATGTTTTTAATATGTCTATTAGGATGTTGTATCTTTAAAAAGAATTTCTGTCTGAGATTCTTACGGAGTTATATCTTTGAAACACAATATCAAAAAATTAATTTTGGCTGTTACCAGAATGTAATTCAAACTTAGTATCACTTCTAGAATCTACACAAAACATTAAGAGGTGGAAGGGCAAAAATCCCTTCCAAAGTAAGTACACATTGCAATGTACTACCACCATAGACAATATTGTTTGAAAATATTGTTAACATCACCAAAAATATTGTCAGACAGTTCACCACTTTTTGAAGATATTTTCCATGGCAGTCAAAGCCTCCATCTATGGAATGTTAGTATACAAGGATTCAGCAGCTAATGTGTCTATTTCCACAGAACAAGAATAATTATCATGATGTATTATGTGTAGAATAGCCAGGAGATCCTAGGATTGTCTGGCAGTCGCAAGTTCCAGCTCTTAGCGTTGTGCCAGTGGAAAGCTGGACTTGTTTTTAGGGGCTGAGAGAGCTCTGAAAGAACTGTGACTGGCCGAAGGTCACCCAGCTGGCTTCATGTGGGAGAGTGGGGAGAGTGGGGAATCAAACCTGGTTCTCCAGAGTTTGCCCCTCTTAACCACTACACCAAACTGGCTCTTCTGTTTCTACATATAGCATCATTCAATTTGTTGATAAAATCTGTAGAATCTCACATTTAAGAGTTTGTCCCTCTTGCACAAAGTCTGAGAATTTTTTTTCAAGGGTTCAAGAGTAGTTGTTCAGTACAATGGTTCTCCCTGGTGGGGAAACATCCAATCACCAAGTTGTTTCATCCCCTTCTGTTCACAGTTCCATTTATTTGGATTACAATCACAGCCTCCTTTATCTGCTTCTTCAGTTATGTTATTAATCACTGACCAGAACTTAAGTGCCTGTTTCCTTACAATTCAAATTTGTCCAACAGTGTCTAAAATTGTCATGTAAACCCTGATTCAAAGGCCTAAATGGCAGGAGGACTTGGACATGGAAGAATAAAATTAGACAGGAGATGAGAAGGATTATCTTGCTTATCCTGGGGACGGGAGTCCAAAACCAATTTTGAAAGCATAATGAGACAAATGAAATTCAGCCTGGCTAACAGAGGATCATGTTTTGGGATTGGAACATGTAAGCCTAGCCTTTATTCAGAATACTACATTCGTTATCAGTCAAGACAAATAGAATATCAAAATCCCTATTTCAACTTGTATAGAAAGCAGTTTCTTTCCCCTGCTTGACAGAGTTCATTGAGTGAATGGAGGTTACGTGTTTTTATCTAAGAAAGAGCCAAGGAAAAAGTTGTTGATACAGCACAATGAGTATTCCCTATCTGCAATGCTGCTTTCAACAGTTAAATCCCTATTTGTACACTCTGATCAGGATTCTGAGTAATCAAGCCAACAAAATCCAAGTCAAATTGTATGATTCTTAAACAGCAAGGAATATACTCTGCTGATAGTGGCACCTTTTAGACAAACTCTCAATTCCTCTTTAAATAACTGCACACATGAAGCCGCCTTATCCTGGACCCTTGGTCCATCAAAGTCAGTATTTGTCTACTCAGACTAGCAGCAGCTCTCCAGAGTCTTAGGCAAAGGTCTTTATAATCACCTAGTACCTGATCCTTTTAACTGGAGATGCTAGGGATTGAACTTGCAGCCTTCCATATGCCACACAGATGCTCCAGCACTGAGCCATAGTCTCTCTGCACCAAATTTTACGCAACTGGTCTGTCTTGCAGTGATCCCAAACAGGATTACTAAATCCCATTTTATTCAATAGGACTTACTCCAGGAATGTGTTCTCAGGATTTCAGTCTTAATTATCTTGATTGGAAGACTCCATAAACAAAGTCCAAAAAGGTCAGGTGAATATTTAACATAAAGAACCACTTGTTGACAAATTCCATATTTCTAAAAACCCTTTCATTTTCAACCCACTTGGAGTGTGCATTCACCTGCAGCAATCTAGATTTGCAGACTAAATCAGTTTGATTTTTTTTTATTGTCTTACAAATTCATCCCAACCTCTAGATGAGTCAGAGGAGGATCCAAAAATCAGAGGAGGATCTTCACTAATTTATTTATGCTGTCTTTAAAGAAACTCAAGATGTTATCCCAACCCATGGTGGAAAAGACCCCCAAACAGCAGCAGCCAACAAAGGAAGTGGACTCACCCTAAATACTGGAGAAAAAAAAGAAAGGAAAAGCTGACAAATGATATAATAGAACAACTGTTTTAATTTTTAAAATTATATTAGAAACAAATCCCCAATGCATTTCAATCGTCTTAAGGGATCTACAAAAATATACAACATCCAGTACATCTTAATGAAAAACGTCACAGTTACAAAATATAAAAAATATGCTAGCCAATGTATCGACAGCCTATCTAACTAAAGGCATTACTTTTTTGTGGTAAGGCACTAGAACCCAGGATAGGCAAAGATACAATGGGCACATCCAAAGACTTTGCCAGAACCCTCAAGATAAAAACTAAGGCTCTTCCAGTCATCTGCAACAAGATGAGCCCAAGAAACATTGCAATACAAAACTGGAAACCAGTGTGATGCCTAAGGAGATGTGAATGATTTTATCTGAGAACTGCCTTCCAGAAAACTCACAGTGACAAATTTAACTTGGTCAATGACCAGAGTATTTAACAATTTCTGAAAAAGGAAGTAGTAAGACTTTGTAAGGATGTAGTAAGGATGCAACACCACCACATAGTGGTGCATTTGGTCAGACTGCACTCATATTGTCTTTCTTTGCATTTCACTGCCATTCTGAAAGCCAAGGTACTGCTAAGCTGTATAGAGGGGTGAAACCTCTATCTCAACAGTCAAGCAGAGCATAGTCAAGCTTCCTAAGGACATCCTGGAAAACTTTAGAATCCAGGATGGGAGCCTCTGGAGGCAAGTCATTTTAATGAGTTCTTCTCCCCTGAGGAGAACTGAAGAGCTGGAAAAACCAATCATCATCAGATGGTCTGTCCATGGCAATGGAGTCAACAGTTTCCTGTGTGCACAAATCACTCTTTTTAAAATCACAGCAGAAAACAAAATCCAGTCTATGGTCTACTAAGTATGCAGGGAAAGAAATAACTTGAGACAGTTCTACGGTTGCTGTGTCGCCCCTGAAGTTTTGCGCTGCATCAGACAAGCCTGGTCTACATACACTGTAGACAATATAATGAAGTGATAATGAGGTGCAAAGTACTGAGATGCTAGAATGGACTGTTCATTTTCATTTACATATAAAGAATTATGTACATGGAAAACCAAAACAGTATGCAAAGACCTAGGCTTGAACCTGTGTCGTTTTATGTGAAGGAAGTTATAACATGGGGGAGCATTAAAAATGTCTCTCCCAACCAGCAGTCTGAACTGTTACACTCCATTCTAACACCTCATTCTGCTGGATGCACAGACCAGACTTTACATACCCTCTAATAAGCTCAAAACTTGTAAATATCAAATAGTCCAAAATGCAGCTGTCTTAGAGCTGTCTGTGGTCAACTGCCAATCTTCATACAATTGCATTGTCTATTAATTAATTTCTGGGTGCAAGTCAAAGTGTTGGATTTCAACTTTAAAAACCTACACTGTTTGGGACCATAATATCTGAAGGACAACCTTCTCCAATACAAATCTATCTGGACACTGAGGTTATCTAGTGAGGCCCTATTTTGGTTGCTACTGTTAATAGATGCTTGATAAATGGCATCATGTGACAAGGTGTTTTTGGTGGTGGCACCAAGACTATAGGCCCTGGCTGTTTCCTGCTCTCTTCTAGTTCTGCTGCTGCCACCAACCACAGCTTGCTTTACCAGTCTCTCTCAATCACACAGGAGAGATAGATAGGCAAGCCTCTCCTGTGTGATCGAGAGAGTCTGGTAAAGAATTGGCTGAGGCTCCTCCCCCTCCCAGGGGGAAAGAGGGAACAGCCAGATCTTGCTTCCTGGCCAGGCTGCTGGAGACAAAGGGAATCCTTTCTTTCCTTCCACTGGCTGAGGTTCCTCCCCAAAGGAAGGGAGGGAACGAGGGAGAGCTTGCTTTGCTGGGCTGCCTCAATCACACAGGAGAAATACCAAGCACCTTTAAGACCAACAAAGTTTTGTTCAAGGTATGAGCTTTTGTGTGCCTTGCTACAGTGTGTGTGTGTTGTTGGGCTCTTTATGACAGGGCTCTCCTGGCTGCAACAGGGTTCCCTCCTCTTTTTCACTATATTCAAGCCCTCATGAGCCAGTCTCTCTCAGTAAGAAGGCAATGTGAACTATTTTAAAGGAGGAATAACAACAAGCCAGTGAGGTGGATTAGGCTGAGAGTGTGTGTCCAGACCAAGTTCACCCAGCACATTTCCTTTGTAGGAAGTTGTAGTTATTACTCTGGGGGAGACTACAGTTTTGTAGACAAACACATGAACCTCAGTCTGTGTCAGGATGCCTTCTCATGCTCTTGACCAGCAACTGAAGCAACTTATGTACAAAAAGTTGCAATGCCCAGCCATTTCATATTTTCCCCTGGGTCCTAGGGCTCAGAACACTGAGCATGAGATTTCTGTAATTAATGTCAACAAATCAAAAGTAGGTTTGCAGCTTACAGATACACACCTGAACAGCATACTCAAAATTGCTACAGCACAGACATTTTGATGCAATAATTCAGAGCAAGAGGTGTCAGTTATCAGAGACTGTTAAATAGACAAAATATTACAAGAGTGCTAGTGTTTTAAGCATGGTTTATTTAAAGTTTTAAAAATATTTTTAAAAAATAATTGTGTTTCTCTGTGTCCTTTATAAAGTTTATATCTCCACTATCCGGCATTACATTTTATGACACACATAGCCTGGCCCAACAAGGTCTCCTTTACATCAGATCTGGCCCTCATAACAAATGAGTTCAACACCCCTGCTCTAGAATAACAATATTTACCCATTTCACAAAGCTTGTTACTTAGTTTAAGGCTGGCTCCATTAAAAGACTAGTCTGAATTCCCATCCAATCATCCCTTGTCTACCAAGTTACTGTTTTGTGTTTCTCACCTCAGTGCACTATATTTCATTTTATTGTTATTTGGATGACTATTTTTGTATGCTGCTTCAGAACACCAGTCTCAAAAAGACAGTAAAATACACTAACAAGGGGGGAAAAATGCTGCTGCAAGTTTGAGTAACTGGAGTGGCCAAGGACAACAGTGTACAGTAAAGAGAAAAACATTCCCATTTGGAATTCCTCCCCACCAGTTACTAAGATCCCTTGTGAGATCTTGCACACCAACGGCCATATCCATTCACAGAACTCTGAGTGGACTGATTCCCTGCTTATCACTGGGAGTAGGAAGCACGGAAACAATTGAAAGATCTGACCACGTGCTGAAAAATTTGGTGTTCCAATAGCCTCCCCCTCCAGCTGCTTGGGAGAAAGTAAGGCCATAACTGGAGGTGTCCTCCCATGGGACAGAACTGGGCAGGACAACAATTTAGCATCTAGAAACTACTGGGCAGAGGACACCTTTCTCCACCAGAGAATAAGCCAGTTTCAAAACTAGTATGATCCACTAAACCACAACATCATACATAAGGCTTTTTCCATGATCCCCCATGTAGTTGTTGCTCTCAGTGCTATTATTTAGGTCCCAGGAACAACTCCTTTCCCAGACTATTAATCCAAACCCTGCTGCTTTGGCATGGATGGGCTGACCCAGACTTAAGAGGCCTGGGAGCTAGAACTCATTCCAGCTCTGGACCACCAAGAATGAATATATTCTCTCAGCACAAAAGGGTCTTTCTTTTGCTTCTAAGTAACCCTGATACTACTTGGACCAGGAATAAGGGCTTCCAAGGAAAGAGGACATGACCTCCAGCACATCTCTTTTTGCCTTCCCCAGCAGCAAGATCTTTGTACCTTGCTAAGAATCCCTTCAATGTAGCTCGACACTTCCTCTAGTCTCAGCATAGGCTTGTCCGTCTGAGGGACAATGGTTGCCATCTTCTTCAGAAGGTTGGCCAGGTCTGCAGAAACTGTGCTGGTTTTGTAGCTATCAAATTCAGGAAGCGTTTTGGGCTTAAAATATTCAAACATAAATAAGGCATCTTCCCACATCAACTCCACCTTGAAGGAAGGAATGAAAATATTCTGTTTTATACAGAGGCATGTATGCTTTAAACCAAGTCAGAGCAATGGTCCATGGACTGTCCATCTAGCTCTGTGTTGCCTACTCTAACTGGCAGCAGCTCTCCAAGTTCTTAGGCAGAAAATGGTCTTCTCACCTGCTAGACCTCTTACTTGGAGATTGAACTTGGGGGTGTCTGCATGCAAAACCAGGGCTCCACCATCAAGCCATGATATCTCAGCTCTGCTATAGTCCCTACAAGGAGATCCTTTCAATATGGTTATTCTCTGGATTTCCTGCATGGGGCTCAAGTGGCTACAGAGGCCACACTGTGAGTTTATCTACTGTCTATACAACTGACTGTGTAATTTGGGAGCTGCTTTATATAGTGAGAAATTGCCTTACACATTAGTCCACCTAGCTCAATCTTCTCTGCTCTGTAAGTGGCTCTCCAACGGCTTGGGCAGCGAGAGGTCTTTTTTCCAGTCCTGCTCCTTGTGATGTCTCTAGGAATGTTTTGCGTGCAGCTTGGTTTTCATCATCTGTGTGCCTTTTAATATGCTAGGCATCTATCAATTAAACTCTCTTATGGCCCAAGGAGCTATAAGAGGATGCTGACAATAACTGCTTTCCAGGAAACATAAGTGTGAAATGTATATATAAAGATGTAACAGGTGAGGGTTCTTGCCTTCATTCCCTGTCTGCGGGATTCCTGAAAGCATGTGGCTGGCCACCATTGGAAAAAGGACATTGAGTAAGATAGAACTTCAGTACAATCAAGCTAGAGTCATGCGGACATCAGCCCTCAGCTCTCCAGAAGTATGCTTGCCTGTCCCATTTCACTAAAGGTGAGGTTAGGTAAATGTACCTGCTGTGTAGAATGCTCTTCCAAGTACCGTGCTTTGCTTTTTTTGCTTGGGAAACTATATAAGCAATAGAAACACTGCTCTAAGGCAGTCTCCAGCTCCTCTTTGTAGGGATGGGTGTCTTCAGAAGTGGAAGCCAAAAGCTCTTTTTGCAAAACCCGTACCTGGAACAATAATCACACACATCAATTACACGAACTGCCAATGTCTATCTTCTGTAGGCTCTCTGAATACATTTCAACACAAATTGTATAATGCTGTGTGACTTCTGATCTTCCTTCCCCTAGGAAGGTGTGCTATGTTTGCTAAGGGAAGACATCTCAGTAGACCAATCAAGAGGTAGACATCTTCTCAAAGAGGATAGAACTGGAAGAGGGAGTCAATTCATAAAGGACTTCCTAAACTCTCATTCCCAGGGCAAGATAGCAATGGATTGCTAGAAAAGGACTTTACACAATAAAAAGTCTACATTGTCATTCCTGCTTCTTTTATCTCCCACCTAGGGAATGTCTTCAAAATGGCCCAAATGCCTAAAAAGGGATTTCTGTTACCCATCAGCTTCACTGTATGACTGTATTCTGGCACTCTAAAGGAGAGTAAAATGCTTACATTTCTCTCTACATCACTAATAATTTTATACATCTTTATCATGGCAGGAGGTGGGGTGGACAATGAGCAGCAAAAAAAGAACTACAGCTAGAGACATTTCACACATTACTACTCACATAGAACTTAAGAAGGGCTCCATTTGAGTTACAGCACCAGGCCCTCCTCCCAAGGTATTCATGAGCTGTATTGAGTAGCATTAGGGAAGAGGGAAGCATTGGAGTATCAAGGGTTTGCACCACTGTCAACAAAAAGAAACGAGTAATTACTTCGACACTCCCCAAAGGGGCAAGCATAGCTTATGCTGTTTAAAATATTCTACATGCTTTGTAAGGAGTAAGGGTTCTTGATACTTACTGTGCTTACGCAGTCATTCACAGCACACAGAACAAAAAACTTGGCTTATCTGTGAATTCTTCTACTTGTTTACCCAGCAGCTGAGTGATCTCCTCCACTAGGAGGCACTGTTCAAAAGACAGATTTGGCCAGAGCTGCACTAACAGGAACATCCCACTTCCCACTTCCACCAAGAGCCAGTGGCAAATACCATAGCTGCAAAATTAAAATATGGTGGGTTGGATCCATATCAAATTTTCCAACGGCACAATGGAATTTTCCTGCCCCCTGATCTCCATAAAACACAGCTTATAGAGGACAGAGGACCTTACATGAGGGGGCTCTGCAGCAGGAAGGGAAAATCAGTGGAAATCGCCAGTTCATTCTGGCTCCAACCCAATGACTGATTTGAGCTCTGTCCAGCCATCATTTGGCCCTGCTTTGGCAGAGAGACAAGTTAACAGAATGAATGTTTCCTGTGAAGAAATTAAAATTGGTGGCCCCACAACTTATACTGCAATACCTGTTACTCCAACTCTGTTTTCTTATGTGTGACATGTAAGCAGCAACAATTCAAGTTTACATTTCTTCTCTGACCTCTCCCCTCAAGTGCTCTAGAACCAATTTCTTGCCTTTGTCTACACAAACTCACTACAACCAAAACATAAGAATATGTAAATTCAGTTCCCACCTTCTTCATTTTGATTTTGTATCTGTTCTTCTTGTTGACAGCAAAGGGACCGGAAGTTGTCTTCTTCATGCTGAATGATCCTATGAAGAATAATCCAAGGAAGCACAGAAGAAACAAACGGTTCTTTGGACTCCTCCTGGACTGCCATGCTGCAATCTATTACCTATTACAGAAATAAACACTGTAAATCACAGACACACACAGAACACCTGAATTTCAGACACAACATTCAACTGTTGATGACAGCTCACCTACAGCAATCTAAGAACTGAGTTCAACAAGCATTAAAGCTGGGCTGCATCGGACTGCTGTACCAGTAACCCAACTCGATTTTTTAAAGATCACAAAGAGTCAATTAATTATGGGCTGACCACACAATGGAGCAAGGAGATGACATGTAGCCATTCAGCCATATGCTGCACCAAGGCTGCAGCAGGCCTCTACGCTGGAGCCCCGCCGGGAAGAACAGGAAGCCCTGCTCAGGGTGCCAATAGGAAGTCCCTCCCCCATTTCATTGTGGCCCTAGGTAGGAAGAACTATATATATATATATATATATATATATATATATATATATATATATATATATATATCACTATGTAAACCGCTCTGAGACCCCTCGGGGTCTGAGCGGTATATAAATTGAATTAATAAATAATAAATAAATAAAAATTGTGAATTGAACAGTATATTGCAAACAGAAAATTGTGGCAACTATTGAGCTGAATGAAATTAAAGTACCATTTCCAGCTGTGATACAGACCATTAAACCATAAATCAGCCTGCTTCGGCAGGGAAGGCGAGGTATAAATTGAATAAATAAATAAATAAAAGTGGCTGCCAGCAAATCAGAAGTAGGGATGTGCGTTCAGCAATAACTGAGCTGACCCCCCTTATAAGTATTTTTTGAGTATCATGTAAGCCGAATACAGATCAGAGATAGCTGAGCCCAAAAAAGCTGAAACCTGCCCAGTAGATTCCCCAGGGCAGCTGGGGAAGGGAAGGCAGGGAGAGGAGAGGCGGCTTCCACTGGTCAGTTTCACTCCCATCTGCCTGTCAGCTGTTAGCTTTAAATGGCCTAAACCTAGCAGCTGACTGGCAGGAAATGAAACTGACCAGTGGAAGGGAGGCATTTTAACATGCCTCCCTTCCATCCCTGTGGGTATAATAGACCCGAATATATTCAGCGATACCGAGTATTTCCCCAGTCTCAATACTTTACCAGTTCTGGACTGGGGCAATTTGGTATTTACCAATATTTTTTGAGTCTGTTATACCCGAATCTGGAAAATACTGTATTTTTTTTCTTGCACACCCCTAATCAGCAGGTCACCAAGACAGGTCAACTTGCAGAACCACTTGGCTCTGTCAGCAAACCTGAATACCTGGATGAGGTTGTTAGACAGTCGAATGAGGCTTGGTGTTGCAGAAGCGTCCTTTAGGCAGCTGCTGTCTGAGGACAGGGCAGTATCAATCCCCATGAGCAGCTGTGTTACAGTAGCCACCCACTCTTCCTTTGCAGATGCTGATGTCATGTTAATCATCTGCTGGAAAGCCTCATTCAAGGCAACTTCTGAACATTCAAAGCACTGCCTGTAGTCCTTCAGTTTGAGCAGGGAATCCTAAGGCACATTAAGGAGAAGATAATGAGATCTGTTGTACATTTCTTATATGAGGAAACAAGCAAATCCATACATAATAATATCTGTACATAACATCTCCATGGCACAAAGCTTCCAGGAAGTCTGTAAATTGGAAAGCAAAACGTAGCATGCAGAACAGTGGCAGGAGACTTGCACACTATGGGAAACTCCATTTTGTAATGCAGTTAACAGCAAGTGATACTTATACAGATGGGCAGAAACAGGCTATTTCAACAAAAACCACTGAACATTTTTACCAGCTGTGTCTCCAGTTTTGCAGGACTGGGGTCAGCATAAACACAGCATCATCAGGAGAACAACCATCTCTCCCCTTTGAACACTCCCTCCCTCTCCTTCTACAAAGCTGCTTCTGAATGTCTAAAGCTGTCTAGGTGGCCATATTGCACCACTGGGATGCCTTCCATAGAAGCCTGCCAAACCTTTCGCCTAAAAAAGTACTTGCAAACAGCAATGGTAGATTTTTTTTGCTTCCATCTGAGTTAATGCTTCCTAGCTGCATCGAAAGACATTACAGAGATCTTACAGGGATGTCAATGAGAATATGCTCGTTATCAAATTAGCAACTGATTCCTGCACAGAGACCATCTCTGTTTTCAGCTATATAATGGATCTGGCTCAGTTTGCTCAACCTCAGATTGTCCAACCTCACTACAATCTGCCAACAGCTATGAAATCAGGAGGGGGAAAACCTGCAGCAGGAGCAGTTGAGCTGGCCTTTCTGGGATGGAGATTACAAATTCCAAATGTTTCGTCCGGCCATATCCATTGAAGCATAATGTTGGGCGAAGCAGTTGCACCACTGCTGCATAATCCCCTGCCTCATACAAGCGCTGGATCTCCTCCAGAGATTGACATCTCTCCAGAGATTTCAGCTTTTTGTCAATCTGCAAGAGATACAGAGTGCATTGTAACCAGCAATTCCTCTCTATGTGCAGGACAATTATGAACAGGACAGAGAAACCACACTGGAATAAACGATCTAGCACAAAATACAGAGCAACTGCAAACAAAGTGCATCTCATGCTTGTGTGGGGATGTGCTTGACCCCATATAAAAACAGATCTTCTGAAAACTCCCTCTGATGCTTCCTGCCCACCCCATCACAGTGCTCTTTTTGGTTTTCCCCTCTCTTCTGCTTCTACCGCAAGTACTGTTGAAACAGCTATCAGGAAAATAAATCAAGCACACCCTGAAAAAGCATACCTCAAACTTCAAATATATAACACATTCAATTTACATATGCTTTTTTTGTTTAAAATCTTTTTTATAAAAATCAGGAACTAAGCACTGATAATTTTTAGAGAATGATTTGAGCTATCACAGGTAAAATGTTACATGTATATTTTATGCACTTTTGTGGCGCACAAGCATAATCCTAACATTCCCTAGATAAAAAGATCAATGAGAAGCATCATGTTCTGGTAGACAGCTATATAACATTTCATACTAAAGTGTACGACACATTCACAGTAATGCCTTTTTATGTTTAGAGGAGTATCTTATGGAACTAATGTGGGACTACCAGTTTGTCCCACGATTTAAAATGGAACAGGTACTACTTAGAAGCCTGAAGGCCAAATGGGCACCTGACCCAGGGCAGATGAATGATCAGTACAGAGATGACATTATTTTCAGTGCCCATTTATGTAGAGAGAAATACAGCCGTGTCCATTGCCAAATCTCTCCTTATAAATATTTATCTTTTGGTTTCGCAAGATTCCATGCGCTCCCATTGGCTGTAAAATGCCCTCCCTCAGCCATTGGCCCATCAGCCGCCACTCAAGAGTACTCGTGTGCCATTGGCCAGGTGCTGGGTCTGCTCCTCTTCTCCACCCACTCCCCCTGGCAGACAGCTCTCTCTCCTGAGGAAGACCGTTCTCTTGACTCCTGTGAGGGACTGTCCCCTCAGTGGCTGTTGGTAGGCAGCCAAGCTTGGTTCTGTGAGTAAAAAAAAAAAGAACTTTCAGCTTAACCCCCTCCCCCGCCCATAACCTCCTCCCCAATGGCCACTTTCCTGTCAGAATAAATGGAAAAAGGCTCTTTCTCCTGCTTAGCTTCAGCATGGCTGGCTGGCTAACGAGGTGGGCCAGCAACCATCAGACCATTTTCTTCAACTCCCCGCTGTGCGGCTGACTTTCCCCTAGGGCTGCCAATCTCCAGGTGGGACCTGGAGATCTCCCACTGTTACAACTGACCTCCAGATGACAGAGATCAGTTCCCCGGGAGAAAATGGTTGCTTTGGAGGGTAGACTCTATGGCATTATACCCTGCTGAGTCCTTCCACACATACCCAAATGCTGCCCTCCACAGGATCCACCCCCCAAATCTCCAGGTATTTCCCTAATCAGAGTTGGCACCTATACTTTCTCCTCTGTCAGTAAAAGGCCCTTTCCACACCTATATTGGTCTTAGGGAGAAAACTCATTGGGCCCAGTCCTGTTCAGGTTGCCAACTCCAGGTGGGCAATTCCTGGAGATTTGAGGGATGGAGCCTGGAGAGGGTAATGTTTGAGGAGGGGTGGCACCTCAGACAGGTACGATGCCATAGACTCCACCCTCCAATCCAGCCATTCCCTGATGGGGAACCATTGTTGCCAATCTCCAGGTGGTGGCTGGAGATCACTCAAAATTACAACTGCTCTGTAGGAGGGATGGGGGAGGAGATGGAAAACTAAAGGTAGGTTGATGGTTGACTGGGAGGGTGATAGGGTTGTCAACTCCAGGTTGGGAAATTCCTGGAGATTTGAGGGGTCGAACCTGGAGAAGGTGATTGTTGAGGAAGGGTAGGACCTCAGACAGGTACAATGCCATAGACTCCACCCTCCAAACCAGCCACTCCCTCCTGGGGAACCACTGTTACCAATCTTGGGGGTGGGCTGGAGATCACGCAAAATTACTACTACTCTTCAGGTAGCAAAGATCAGTTCCTCTGGAGAAAATGGTGGACTCTGTCATTATACCCTGCTGAGATTGCCACAGCAAATTGTCACTGAGTGCCCAAAGCCGGGGCACTCTCCCAGAGCCTCTTTCTAGAGTCCGTTGTATTTATTTCCACAACGGGCCTTATTCCTAGTCTAAATATATTGCAAATGAACATCATATTGACTGCTAAATGTGTTGTAATGATTAAGAACGTCAGACTAGGATCTGAGGGACCCAGGTTCAAATCCCCACTCTGCCATAGAAGCTTGCTTGCCCCCTCCATGCAGCTCAGAAGAAAGCCTATAAGGCAAATACAGTTAACAGCAAAACCATCAACCAATTGGTTTACCTCTTCCAAAGAAACCACAGAATCAACATGGAGATTTGGCAATCTGATCACAACGCTCTGTTCATTGCTGGCTTTGGCTTGAACTGCAGCAGAACTCTGGAGCATTTCAGTGCAGACATCATAGTTCTCCAAGGCCTGCTCCATGTCGCCCTGGAGAAGCAACCAGGAAGACGTCAATTGATGGACCACCTTCTATAAATATCACAACCTAAATTGTTTTTAGCAACAATTTTTAATGCTTTAATTGTCACCTTCATTGTCCATAGGGAAGAACTGGGGCCTAAATGCATGCCAAACTAGATCAGAAGCCAGGATACAATGCCTATACTTGGCAACACCAAGAGTTTCTCTTTTCAATCACTCCCTTTGGAGGATTTTAAATTGAGGGAAAAGGTCTGTTTGCTGAAGTCAAAATACAAACCTGAAGGGCCAGAAGTCGAGCTTTCAGCCAGTACACTCGAACCACAAACTCCAGCCAACCTTCCTCAAAGAGGTCTCGCTGGGAGGATGCGAATGAAAGCTGTAGCAGATCCCCCAAGAAATGGGTGCCAGGGAAATCGAGGCCAAATTTGCCATTTCCAGAACCTGCAGTAGAGTCATTCCAGGGAAACAAATATTTTTTCCTTTCACATCTCCACATAACATTTCATAAATTCTACCAAAAAGAGAACATTCATCCATTACACACTTAACTGTAAGGCACTTTGGTCCTACAAGAACATATACTGATGTTAATGAAAAGAAACTGTGATTTCAATCGAGAGCCAAGAGCATGGACAGGGGAATGCTCAGAACACACCAAGCTGCCTTGTGCTACTCCAGAGTGGCATATTTTGGCTGGGATGGTTCTCCAGCATTTCAGACCAAGGCCTTTCCCAGCCCAACTAGTCAACATTGCTTTAACTTAAGACGTTGTGAGCATTCTGAATACTGAGCATGAATTATTGACCACTGAGATATGGCACCTCCCAGACTCCCAACAGATAAATTATCTGTGGTGAAGCACATCTTATCACTGGGAAATTGCTGGGCATTTTCTGTAAGAGCAGATGTTGTTTTATGTAGCTTCTTGGAACACTTACTAAATTCCAGCTCTCACCTGTTGAACTCTTCCCTTTGGTAAGCAACCATTGATCAAGCTGCAATTCCATACAGCACAAACTCATTATCATCATATCCTAGAGAAAGAAGACAAAGCAGGGGAGAAAAGAGAAATGTCAGAAGGACCTCTGTGGAAAGCAGCTCTCCTTTCTAACTGCTGATTTGTTCTTCCACTTACAGAACAATGGCTTCATCCCTTGGAATGTGGATCTACACAAGCTATGAAGCTTGTTAATAAAAAAATCACAAAGAGAGAAGCTTTTATTCTGCAAAAAGAGTGTCTGGTCTGTCACTGTAGAGCAGGCAAACCTGGAACATAGGGTGGAGGAGAGATCCCTCACCTGGGAGGGACAAGCTCAGAGAAGCTAGAATAGCCATGCCATTGGAGCAAATGAGTAAGCTAAACCTTACCAGGATACTTTCTTGTGGGAGTAGCTCTTTATTAGCAACAGAAAGGAACTGGGTCATGAAATGACAGGAAGGGGACAGTGAGCATAGGCTAACTGACTAAGCACACGTCTGGTAGAAAAGCTGTTTTTATTATGCAGTGTTACATTGTTTTATTGCATTGTTTTCTAATTTTGTAATACAGTTATGTTTGCACTGTTTCTTGTATGTATTATATTGTTTCATTGCATTGTTGGTTGCAGGTATGCTGTTTTTATTGCACTGTTTTTAGTTGCATAATCTGCACCCTGAGAACAAGAACTGTGGACTATAAATTAACTTAAAATACATAATTAAGTAAATGATCTCAGGCACATTATTATTGGTAGCAGACATTGTACAGAATCAAAAAGATCACTAGAAATTGAATTCTTCTAGCTGCATTAGATATAACAGGTTGTAATTTGGGACCGTTTAAAAGAAATTTCAATGAAAGGATAATTTAATTATGACACCAAACTAGCACAACACTACAAGAAGGAGAGAAATGCATCGTTTAGTCCCAGAATTCCTCACCTACAAAATATGAGTATGAGCATTTATTTATGGAGTATTAACTGGTTGTTTTTGACCTGATTTTTGTGGTGATGAGGGGCATTGTTTAGGTTTGATATGAGAAGCCCTGTTTTGTAGGCAGATATTTGCATTGTATAAGTGAGCCACCATATTGCATTTGACTCCATCCCCCAACCCCGCCTTTGGTTTTGGCATGGATTAGGGGGGTCTATGTCCACGGTGATGTGGAAACCTTTGCAATTAATTTACATATCCCCTGCCTGAGGACTGAGCGAGAGGCATAATCCATTCAAGGATATCTTCCTCCACTGATGGAGACTGAATGATAACTACTACTTCAAAAGTGAGGAACTTCAGCAAAGACCTAAGAAGATTCTATGTGAGATGGAATATGAATCAAAGATTCCCCAGCTCCATCACACCATCCATCAGATCCTACTAACATCAGCTATGTCATACTAAGCTGTAAATAGTACAGACGTTCAAGACTCCAAAAGGCATGCTCTGAAGGCCCAAAAACCTGGACAGGAGAGGATAGGCCTCAAGCCAACACAGGTGAAGGAAGACCTGAGTGAGGAAGGAAGACATTATTTTTCAGCATAAAGTTCTCAGAGTTCAGAGACAGTGGCAGGGTGACAACGGCATGAAATCAACCTTTAACATTTTCTTACTCGGATATGTTGGTTGCTACAGTCCCTTAGCAGTGGATTGGGTAGGCTACTACTGTGCTTTCTCCAGTTGTTATAGATATTCAAAACAACCTCGGATAACCCAGGTGGCCATTTCACTAGAAACTTCTGGCTGATCGCTTTTAGATATCTCATCATCAGTTCAAGGATGCCTCCATTGTTCAAGTTAGCCAAGAGGAATTTATGAACATCCTGCTTCTCTGGAAGAAAAACAAAAATCAGGGCCACACACACAAAAATGAAGCCTCTGATCTCCCCCAGCTGCATATCTGCAACAATCCGTGCAATGATCTTTTTACTTAGATTGCTTATACCCTCCCCTTTAAAAAATAATGCATCTGAACAAAACAGCGTAACTATCATCCAAAACCCTCAAAGCCATCTCAAAAGGTCTCAGTGCAAAGCAAAATATCAGCTGCTGTCAAAGGCCAGTCTTTAAATCACACCAAAAGAACCATGGTTCTGAGGACAGAAAATTCCCAGTCTGACAGCAAAAACTTCCCCCTACAAGCACCCTGTTACAAGTGCTGGTCAATCAAGCCTCAGAAAGAGCAGGTTCTTGCGACAGAGTGCTACTGGGGACTGTTCTTGAAGTATTTGGGATTCAAATTTTTCAGGTTTTTAAAGGTCAAAGCCATCACTTTGAATTAAACCTAGAAACAAAAAGGAAACTAGTATACTTGGTCAAGAAATGATGTTGTATGTTCACTCCAACAGATTCCTATTAACATCCTAGCCACTGCATTTTGCTTTAGTTCTAGTGTCTGGATCAACTTCAAAGACAGCCCCTCTCCCACAATGCTCTGCTGCAACAGCTTTGCCCACCTGTGCAGGGCCTCCT
The DNA here is from genome assembly GCA_029375565.1 of Gekko gecko. Taxonomy (NCBI): domain Eukaryota; kingdom Metazoa; phylum Chordata; class Lepidosauria; order Squamata; family Gekkonidae; genus Gekko; species Gekko gecko. Next base: position 47,688,448 of record JAPDNY010000012.1, on the reverse strand, counting down.
GCAGGTGCCACCCTGTAAATGGGCAAAATCAACACCTGCCCTTGTAAGCACTTTCTCAGTTGTGGCCCCCACCTGATGGAATGGTCTGCTCCCACCCTCCTGACTTTCTGCAGACTATGTAAAACAGAAATATTTGGGGGTGGGGTGGAATATAGAGGTAATTAGGGCTATACTGTAGTAAAATGTTTCTGAAAGTTACTTTGGTAAAGGTATAGGCACTGTGGGCTAGACTACAATGTATAGTATATATGGTCTCTTGCTGTACAATACTACCATGGAATTTCTGCATCATTTAGTGTGCCATGTTAATACTTAAGCTTTGCCTCAGCTCAAATTTCTGCTTGTTTTCAGATTTTTGAAATCCAAATCCTATTGCTTTGTTTACTGATGTCACACTCTGTTGATTGTATTTGACTTACACCTTGAGTCCCAATGAGTAAGGTGGACTATAAATAACATAAAGGAATATAAATACAGTGTATTCCAGTAGTCTCATCTTGATGCTAACAAGGGATATACAATACTGCCTATACAACTGCTGCAGCTAGCAAAACTGCCTAAGCTGGTTAAAAGGATATCTCTGTAACCTGCAGGGACACAGATGTATCCAGAACCATTTCCAGACTGCAAGTTGCATTCTTCAAGGAACGGAACACCACCACCTAGAACACACTACATATCTATTCATATATCAGTTTTACTCTCCCATGGCACTTTTGTCTTGCCTGGATTAAGTTTTGGTCTGTGGAATTAGATGGAGTCAGTGGTACTGAAAGCTTCTGGGAGGTCCAGGAGAACCAGCAGGGACTCAGCACCAGCTGACAGCTGTAGATCTTCAAGCAGGGCAGACAAGGTAGTTTCAGCTCCACATCCAGGTTAGAAGCTGGATGGAAAGTTATCTAGATAATCAGTTTCATTCAGAAACACCTGGAGTTGAGAAGCCATAGTTCTTCTTGCCCAGAAAAGGTCATTTTGAAACAGGTCAATAGCTGTTTTGATATCAGATCACTTTTGCTAAAGAGGCACTGATTCATTGGGCCAATCTCCCCCAGCAGATTTGTCTAGCGAACATGGTCAGGGATCAAGTAAGCTGTAAGTATCTCATCTCCAAATGCTCTATCCACATACTCAGATTGCACCAACTGAAAACTATACATGTAAGCACGATCAATGGAGCATACACTTTGACACAACAGCAGCTCACCCAATCCCTAGGGTTTATTACAAAATCCCTGGATACATTAGAGTATAGATTCCCTCTACGATCAAGAAAGAAACTGAATTGATCAAGCTAATGCTTAATTGACATTTAACTAGATTAATTAGGGAATTGTTCCACTTGCACACAGAAGCACCCACCAGATTCCATGCATGAGGTGAAGTCAAACAACATTCTATTAGAACCAACAGGCAGGAAGCTCTCTTCTTTGGCCTCACACTGGACCTCATAGTTACTGAAAGCACCATCCTCTTCTTCTGGATCAAGCTTCCTTAGGCTAAAATGAAAAGCACAGTGTTAGTACTTCAACCAGTGCTGTGCCCTCATGATGCAGACATCTGAATCTATTGATCCATGGCAGTCCAAAGCCAATATGCAAAAACAACACACCCACAAAAAAATGAAGCCTGAAAGGCTAGATGTATTTTAATGTAATGTCAATCAGCATGGACAAGAACGCAAATATCTTGTAATTTCCCGAGCTATTGCTGACTTATGTTACTAGATTATTCTTAAAAAACAAAAGCTAAGCATCATGGCCAGGCAACCAAATGCAAGACAGTACAGGAGCCCATGCATTGCATTTTGGCTCATAGAAAAAGCACTGAGCATGCATCAGACCTAACCCTGAATTAAACTAGAGGAGAGGATCAGACGATTTTCTTTCCAACTCAGAAGCAGTACAACAGTTAATCATTAAGGAACAGGCTACCATACCGTGAAGGAAGGAACTTCACCAGCAGTTCCTGGAAGTCAACTTTCTCCTCCTTTTTACACTTGGTATTCCTCACTCTAGCAGACCGTCTCTTTGCTGTCTCACCACTGTCTTCAGTGATTCTTTTCCGCTTCACTCCTTTCTTTGATTTGTCACCTGCAGAGGAATCACCTAAGAGACAAACGTCAAATCATGATCTAATTATCAGGATAATTTTTTGTAGAGCTTGCATTTTGTTTACAGGAACACTCTCTTCCCGCTTAGCTTCACTTTTGGTAGCATCATCACTATAGCCTGGTGTCTGGAGACAGGAGTGCTGGGAAAGCCCAGACTCTCAGCCAGGTACAAGGCTAGCCAGAGTTCACTACCTCTGCAACTGCTGCCTAGCAGCTGAGCTGAAGGAACAACACAGGAAATGCCTTCTCTTTAAAAGTTGCATTATTTAAGCAATAGTTTCTCTAGAAGTCCTGGAGCAGCAACCAGCACCGATCAATGCTCTCTGGTTTAACAGTTCAGCAACTGGAAACCAACTCACAGCTGTACCTTCTGTTCATCTGCTAGTGCAATGCAGCAGAATGCAACTCTAACATAAGTATCTTGGTGCAAACAAAGGCAGTGGAGACACAACTATTGAAAGTACTCTTCAGCATAGAGCAAGAGATAAACATGTAATGAATATGACAATCTGCTCACCTGCAGAGTTTACTGATTCTAAAATATTTGGACTGGGAAAGGTAGGTGTCACTGGTGTGTATGTTAGCAGTGGCTCCGTCACAGACATTACAGGGTTAGCGCTCACTGGGTTGGCCTGGATGACACTAACAGGAGCCGAAGTTGTAGGAACATCCAAGTGCTGTTCCAGATCTTGATACTCCAACAGGTCAATTCTCTTGCCCAGACTGGGCTGAGGTGGTTCACAAGTTGTCATGTGTTGATACATCGCCAACAAACTCTCCCCAAGACATTTCCACCTGCAAGAAGGTACATGACAACCACAGCAAGCTCAGCTTGGGAGAACTATGTACACCACACTGAGCTCCATGAAGGAAAGACAACATAAAAGTCGACTGACAGGCAAGTAGACAGCACAACACACTCTAGTCCTCTCCCCACCATCAAACTCTTAAAGTGCCACATGCAACAATAAAGGTAAAACAGTTCCGTGTCAAATCACGTGACTGAAGCTACTGGAATTATCTTCCATACAGGCTCTAAACTGGGCTGATATCTGGTTTATTCCAAAAATATTTCAGTCAGTCTCGCAAACCCACAAGAGATGATAGTTTTGGAGTACAAACCTTGGGCCTTTTGCCCAGCCAAACCACAGAAGTGAAATATTTTTGGAACCAGAGCTTCTGATGTGCTTCAAACTCAGAGAGTATTCTACTTTAAAAACGTTAATATTTAGCTTACAAAATAGTTCACAAAAACTTCAACATATCAATCTAAAATAACAATACCATAAAAATTACCACACTCACCATTTCTAACAACACCAGTAAATTTATATGCAGCTAAAACCAGCAGATTAAAGTCATAATGATAGAAGGCTGTTTTTACTGATACAACTACTTCTTCCAGAAAACTGTTATTAACTAGCTACTTTGATGTGGCACTAGTATAGCTATCAGGTATTGGGAGCCCAGTTCAAGGAAACAGAAGCTGGGACAGAATTACTGTTCCCATCACAGTGTTTCATTTCAAAACAGGCCTCTGTTTTGGAGTTAACTCCCAGCAACTCCAGGGAAGTGAGATACTGTTATGTATGCTTACACAAGGTAAAGGACACACATAACATAGTAACACAACAAGAATTTGGGTTTTATCAAAATTCAGAGCATGTTCTGAACTGTCTAACTAGAGGGAAATGCTCCACACGTACGTGAAAATAGAAATTGGCTGGATAAGCTTCAGATCTGGCTCACTCTTCCGTGCCATCAAAGCCTGCCTTTTCCTCCGCAGCTCCAGTGCTTCCTCAATTATTGTTCTTGCTTCAGATGCACTCACATTGACATCATGGATTGACATGTCACTAAAAATTCAGGGAAAACCAGATGCTTAGATAATCAAAATAACCAAATTCTCCTGAAGTGTTATGTTGACAGCAGCAGCAACTCTGGATGCTGTATATCAAAGCAAGTAATTTTGCATTTCAAATACAGAAAGTATTAAGTAACAAGCAAAGGGTTCTTTCAGGGAAGATACTGCCTGTCTTCCATCAGAAATGAAAGCTCTGGGCAATTTTCACAAATCTGAAGACCAGGATGCATACATGCCTGTTTTCAATGTTTAAAGTCATTCAAAAAAAGACAGTCACAGTGACCTGATTCACTGCTGTATTCTGCCTGTGAGATTAGCCTTTCTTAATGCAAGAATTTTAACCAGATGACATTATCTCATCTAGTCCTACAATTAAGGTTTTTTTATTTCTCATACTGCTATATGAACTTGGAATGTAACACAAAACAATGCCAAAAATAATATAATCTATTACACTTGTTTATGTTTTGCCCTTGCCTTCAAATGCAGTGGCAAATAACTACACAACTAGCCTCTTTGCCCAGCAGAAACTGGATCCTTCATTTCACATTATCCAGCAGTCTTGCTGAGGCTAATCATGTCTGGAATGCCAATCTAGAACACTTTGTACACTAGCTTGAGTTTCATGATAGAGGAAAGACAAGGTATAAATGATACTAGTAATATTCCTTAAATTACAGTCCTCCAAGCATCATGGGAAAACTCTCAAAAAGCAGCCTGATCTTGTACAAGACTCTACTACTCAAAGGAAAAATCAGAAATCTCTCTGGACATGAGTAAAGCATTTCTCTGAAATCTGGGTACCATGTGAACATAAAAACAGTGACAGATCAATAAACATGAAAGGAGCAAAATTTGCCTTCTAGTTAAAAATGCCTGGAGGAACAGTACTCAGGAAATAATCCTAAACTAAGAACCAGATTATGAGATATCTGCTACAAATAATTGCTTTTGCCAAATAAAAGGGCAACCTGCAATACTACATCTGTGGTTAGTGTTAACTATTACTTAAGTCAAACAGGATAAAAGAAAGTTAATACAGCAAACAGAAGAAATTCAATTCTTCTGTGTAGACAACAAAACCTCTGGGACAACAAACTGTCCTAGAAAAGCAGACCACAATGGCCTCCCTCAGCGTGCTAAGTCAAGAAACTTCAGAATAAAGGGGTGGATGCAAGGCCTCGGGAGGAAATTCACCCTTTAAGGAACATCCTTAGTGAGTCCTTCCTGAGACACGGCTGCTCCTCGAAAATCTTCTCCTTAATAACAAGTCCTTTGCTGTACTGGCAGTCTCTTTCCAGTGCTTTGCAGATAAAATACAGGCACGCTGGGGATAGAAACAGAAGTAAGGAACCCAGTTCATTCATTCTATACTCTTTTCTCCTAGTTCTTCATATATTCAACAGCACAGAGTAAGCCTGATAAATGAGGACACTGATGGAATGGGATAAAGACTTTAAGGTGATAAAGGTTTGTATTACCCTAATGAAAATGACCAATACTCTTAGAATAAAAATTATAATAAGGCACAGATAAGGGGCAGGGGAGTCTAACTAAACATTAAACATTTCTGAAGATCTAATGACTATATTTGCTCCAAGCTGTAATACTGTAGTAGAAGAGAGAGAATTGAGTAACCACAACCGCTGTGAAATTACTGACACTAGCACTATTACATTTTATGGCTTAAATGGTTTTAGAATTGTTTAATTGTTGCTATTAATCTATTTTATGTGTATTGTGAATTTTATGTTGTTTTATGTAAGCCACCCTGAGCTGGCCCCAGCCAGGAGGGCGGGGTAGAAATTTAATAAGTCAAATTAAAGCAAAAATAAACTTGTCTCAGAATGACTGCTAGACAGCCATCTGGTAGCTGGATATAGATTAATAGTGCTGTCTATTTTCTTAGAATTAACTTTCTGAAAATATTTCCTACATCTTCTTGATAGTTTCTGCTGCTCTATTTGGGAGGTGAAAGTGGCTATTTATTTAAACTGACCAACAAGGCGATATGATTCACAACCCAGTTAAATCGGAACACTGGACTTCCCATGAAGTTACTTCTTCAAGGGTAAGGAGGACACTCTGATATGCTTGGATTCCTCTTCCCACAATCCCTGAAGGCAGGAAATTGATTGCACGTTTTATCTCCAGGGGGAGGAGGAGCCCACCCTCATTCTGGAGACTTCCGCAGCTGATAACATTTCACAATATGTGCCATACAAACCCTATGAAACAAACCATACAGGTAAAGATAAACTGTTCGAACAGTGAAAGAACAATGAACATGGAGACTGGCAGTCAGTCACCCTTTTCGGAAGCGTAATAGGCTGACCCTCCAGCTAGGATGGGTCCAGAGTGTTCTCCTTGCCCTTGAGAAGGAAACTTCATGATAAGTCCAATATTCCATTCTCTCTCAAGGGGAGGAGGACACTCTGATACACTTGGGATATTGCAAAGCTCATCTGATCCAGGTAGGGAAAAGTGATGGCCAAGCACAGAGACTAGACCACTTGCTGTATAACCCTCTGCCCAAATGCTGCATCAGCTGCAGCTATAGAGTCCATCTTGTAGTGCCTGAGAAATGTTGATGTTGAGGCCCAGGTAGCAGCCTTGCAGATATCTGCAATGGATGCATTTGTGCCAAACGCTACTGACACAGAAGCACTTCTTGTTGAATGAGCTGCGATCCACTCTGGGACTTAAAGGCCCTGAGATTCATATGCCAAGGAAATTGAGTCCTTTAGCCACCTATTTAGTGTAGCCTTAGAAACCCTTTCCCCCTTGACTGCTGGATGAAAAGCCCCAAAAGGGAATCTGACTTCCTAAATGACTTGGTCCTTCTGATATAAATGCAAAGTGTTCTGCAAAGGTCAAGCAAGTGCCAGTCCTTCTCCCTAGGATGAGATGGCTTCAGGCAAAAGGATGGCAAATACATCTCCTATGAGCTGTGAAAAGGTGTGCTGAACCTTGGAAATGAAGGTTGGATCTGTACACAGAACCACCATGTCCTTATGGAAGATGCATAGGCCTTTCTGATGGAAAGAGAACCTATCTCTGAGACCCCTCTTGCTGATACAACAGCTACCAGGAAAATCACCTTCAGGGTAAGAAACTTCAGGGAAACCTCCTACAGAGGCTCAAATGGAGGACTGGTTAGAGCCTGAAGAACAAACTGAAGTCTCCAAGAGGGAAACCTGTGCATTGCAGGGCGCTGAGACAGAGTAACTTCCTTCAGAAATCTCTTCACAGCTGGGTGCCTGGAGAGTGGTACACCTCTAACTGATGAAAGTACAGTACTCAGAGCAGCTACCTGGCAACAGAGAGTGCTTGCTCTTAGACCCTGAGAGACTCCATCCTGTAGGAAGGCAAATACCTGAGGAAGATCTAGGGTTTCTGATTGCAGGTGTTTCCTCTTGCAACATCTGACAAAAGCCTTCCAAGAACTGTTGTAAATTGTAGAAGTGGATCTCCTCCAGGCTGCCATCATGGTCTGAAAGACCTGATCAGGGAAACCTTGTGCAATCAGTGCTTGCTGCTCAACCTCCATCCTGTCAGATGAAGTCAAGCTGGGTCTGGATGACAGATGGGACCCTGGGTTAGCATACTGGGCGGCAGTGAAAGTTCCCACGGACGTTGAACTGATTATTTCAGCAGGCTGGAAAACCAAAGTCTCCTGGACCAGAATGGGGCCAGGCAAATCAACTCTGCCTTCTCCTTTTCATTTTGTTCAGAGCCTCTGGAATCAAAGGTATTGGAGGGAAAGGCATAAAGAAGGCCCAATGGTTAAGGGGATATCAGAGCATCTGCTTGTGGACACTGGTGTCTTGAGGAGAATCTGGGTGTCTTGGCATTGTTGGGGAGGCGAAGAGATCTACGCATTGTAGGACAAAATGTAGAACCAGAGGCCGGAATGTTTCCTGACTGAAGGACCCTGGTCCAGCCTGGTGCAGCTGACCCAATCTCCTTGAACATTTGCTATGCCACTGATGTGTTTGGCTCTGAGAGAGGCCAGATATTGTTCTGCCCAGGACATGAGGATAGTTGACTCCTGCTGTAGCTTCTTGGTTTTGGTGCCTCCCTGGTGGTTCACCTGCGCCTTGGCTGTGTTGTCTGTCCATATACATATGTTCAATTGAGACAGATAGTCCTGGAAGTGAAGAAGTGCCAGACGAATTGCACAGAGTTCCAAAAGACTGATGCTGATGGAAGCTTCTTGATGGGACCACGTCCCCTGCACATGGCCCAGCGTGCAATGGGCTCCCCAAACCATCAAGCTTGCTTCTGTTGTGATCTATAGGTCTGTGGTCACTTGGATTTGCTTACAAGACCAATAGGAGCCCTGATATTTCTCTGTGTCTAGAGGCCTTGAAGCAGCTACTTTTTTTGAAAGTGTTTGATTGGAGGGGGGGCCTTCACATAAAGAAGCTCTTTTTTCCTTCTCTGATTGGAGACAAATTGTTCTAGCCAGTCCTGGAAGCCTAGTGGGACAACAAAAGGTTCTCCCTGCTCCTGGTTTCCCCCTTGGTAGGGAGCTATTATCTCCCTTCAACTCACTGCTCCAAGGGCTGCAGAAGGCTGTGCTGAGCAGGCCTAATAGGCCAATACAGGCCGTCCCTGTACTGGTGCAGTTTTGGTGCTAAAAATCAAACCTGCTTCTTCATGATCCAAGTCAAACGATTTGTAGCCTATGGCTCTCTTCAGAAGCTCTGCTGTGGCAGCATGGCTGGACAAGCAGATTTGCAGAGATTTCCTACTCTGCTGTCTGGGGATCACCTCCCCCAACTCTCTCTCAGAGGATGTCCCATGATTGGAGACCTCACCTGCAGATGTGGCTGTGACTGAAGCAGCAGGCAAAAGGCAAACAGCCTCACAGAAGACAAGGGCAGAAGAACAAAGTTTGTTTTTTAAACAAAGGGAAAGGCACAGGTGTGGAAAGAGGAAAACAAAGTGCAAGCAAAGGAGCTCCTTAAAGGAAAATATCAGGAGCTCTCTAAATGCACTGCTCTCTCAGGCAGTGGCAGGAAAAAGACTGAGGGTGGCCCTGAGATGGAAAGTGCAATCAATTTCTTGCCTCCAGGTATTGTAGGAAGAGGAACCCAAGTGTATCAGACTAGTGCCCTCCTCCCCTCAAGAGAGAATAATACCTCCTGTCCCTCTCTTTTAAAGAACATTCTTTGATTCTTGTTTGATTCGTGAATGCCAATGCCAAAATAAGGATTCCAAATAACTCAGCAGCTTGCATAGAGCATTTCAACATTATCTGATCCAATAAAGCTACTACACTGGCCTTCTGTCCGTTACTATTTAAAATATTGTACAAAAACCTGCTAGTACAGAGCAAGCTAGAAAAAAATGGGTGGGGCTCCTCCCACAGGAAATGACAAAGTTGCCCAATTTGCATGGCCCTCCATTCCAGAGCACTCCAATCCAAGAAAACCTAGTCTGATAGACATTCAAAAATTAATGCAGATTCTAAATTTAATCCAGATTGTGTCCTTGGGGAGTATTTCTGGCATATCTAATTTTAAGGAATTGATTAGCAATGACTTAGGTTTTACTGCAATGATAACTCAAAAATAATTATAAAAAATCATACAGAAGGACATAACTTACTTGTGTAGTCACTGAGTGTGTAGAGGATAGTGATAAGGTTATCTAAGCAAGGCCAATGATCTGGGTTACACATGAGACCTTCTTCAAAAGCATGTCGTGCTAGGGGAAGACGCATAAGCCTGAGAGCCACACTACCAATTTTGTACCACAGGTTGACGTCAGTGGAGTCCAGCATTACAGCCTGGAAAACACAAAATGTCAAGCATGCACACACAGATTGTACCAATTGGAGCAGAAAGACATCACAACTGAGGTGATAAGATTCCAATGCACAATTTTCAGGAGACTTCAGAGTCTGCCAACAAAACTTAAAACATAAAGCTCACAGCACCTCAGCTCTTGCCTAGTCTTTGAAGAGAAATTCTGTTAATTATGCTGGTTGTACTTTCACTAAAAGACAAGCTTCATGGGAGCTGAAAGCTACCCAGTCTGGAATGGAAACCCGAAAAGTAGCAACAACAGCAGCACATTTTGTCCCACCATTGAAAGATGGTTGTGTAAATTACTCTGCTGTTGTATCAGCTATATATAAAACGAAAGCATCAGTCCTAGTAAATTAGAACACCAACAGTGCACCTCCAGGTAAAACTCCATAGCTGTCTCCAAGTCATCTCGTTGCGCTGCCAGCTGAGCCAAGTTTTTGTAAGTAGAATATTTTAACATCAGGCCAGGATGCTTTAATCCCTCTCTCTCATCACCAGATGGGACTGCCTGATTGGAAACAGGGTAAACAAGTATATTAATAATTAACAATAACAATTCACCTGATTTTGACAAGCATAACACAAGTCACTCAAAGCCACCTGAAGAATGACTTCGGAAAGCAAAGCAGGCATGCCATCTCAGTGAACCACAAATGGTTCACAAATCCACCACCATAAATATCAATTCGGGAGGAGGGGGGATGTCTTCCTGTAGTTGTTAAAATAAATAGGAGTCTCCAGAAAAAAATTATTCCAGCATAAGCTTCTATGGTCTAGAGCCCTCTTCTTCTGATGCAATGAGTGAATCCGCACTAGCATGGCCATTAGAAGCTGGGTGGGGATCTGAAAGTTCAGTGAAGGTCACCTCCATCAGAAAACCCAATACATTAACCCAAACATCTCCTAACGAGGCAAGGGAGAGCCATTCCAGGTTCAGATGCTGTGAAAAAGAAAAGGGTTACATAAACAAGCTCTACGGTGACTTTACACGGAAGTTACAATATAACATTTTAGAAACCAAAGAAACTTATCCCTAAATTCTTACAAAGCAATACATCTGTAAAGCTGAAATAGCTAAGCAGACTTTAGTAGAATGAAAAAAGATTCTGGATATTTTCATAACATAGGTGACACTCTTTTTTCTAGAAAATAATGAAATTTTGAGGACCAATGAGGAATGTTTTTCTTATTCAGTCTTAGTTTACTTTACCCGATTAAGATCATAAAGCATATTATGTATGAATTATAAGCATTTCAAGAAAGGACACCACAAAGCAACAAAGTAGGTACTCTACCAGAAGTTTCATTTTGTTCTGTACACCAAGAACTCTGACAAAGCACCTGGTGAGACTAATGTTAAAAGATACACCGCAGAAACACTCCCTCTTTCAAACTGCTTCACTCTTTAAAAATAAAACTGTTTCTGCCAAAGCCTAACAGTTCACAAGACTGGGCTCCTAAATAATGTATTTATTTTATATTTATTTTAAAACATTCCTGTCCCATAATTCATGAACAGCCCAACAGCTTATCACCATTACACACAGAAAATATAACTCTGGTCAAAACCAGACACATGAAATCCATAACTTGTCATTTAAACAATATGTCCTTCCATATCTTGTCATTTAAACAATATGTACATGAAAATGCTATCTCCATTTACAGATCCGTTATCTTCCAAACCTGAACTTTCATTGTACCGTGACTAATTTTAGAGAACTAAAGAGTTTGCAGGGATTGAACAAGCTTCTCTATTATTTCAGGAGTTAGTTTGTTTCTTTATTTGATGTGTTTATTTCTAAACACAGAGCAGTTTCTTTCACAAATGGCAGAACAGAAAGGAATCTGAAATACACCAGAGGATTGGTGTGTGCTTACAACATACAGGACCTGTAATCAAATATCACACATTGTAATTACTGTGCAAGGCAGTAAAGCATTTTGACAAATAAAGAAAAGCTAATATCTTAAAACTGCCTTACAAAATATTCATCTAACTGTTCCAAAAGAGGGTATTTCCTCCCACCAACACAACCATTTTTTCCATTGGAAACACTGAAAAAGGTTTTAGGAGAAATACCCCCCCCCAATATTCCAGGATTCTTTTTCCAGATTTTCATATATCTATGCTGAAAATTATTCTTCGCGTGTTTCCAAACGGCTGAACATCTTCCCTCCCATTAGTACATTACTGGTGGCCTGTGAAAGTGTATAGCATTATGCATTCATTCACTCCTTGAAACTCAGATCAGACCCAAAGGACCAGAGTGAGGGCAACACATTCCTCAAGTTGATGTTACAGCTAGTAAAGTGGCAATGCACTACCCACTCAACAGACAGAAAGGATCCTGATGCACTGACCTCTCGTAGCAGGCGGGTCTCAAGTAGCTCATGGTAAGCTCTGGCAGATTCTTCAAACAGGTCATGCTTCTGAAGGTCCAAAGCTTTATGATATAAAGCAAATGCTTCCGCTTCCTACAGATCAAGAACAGCACCATTAATTATTCTGATTATTTCTACTCCATATTTCTGCGAACACACAAAGAAAGTGGCTCACAAATGAAAAAATAAAATAAATTATACACATTAAACCAATACAAGAAAAAATCCATGGATAACATTGATTCTACTGAGCCTCCCTCCGGGGGTAGACTGCACCCTCTTCCCATGTCAGCTTTGCACACAATCTAAAGCACTTCCGTTTTAATCTAATTTAAGTTTGATTGCTCTTTTCTAATACTGTCCCTCCTCCAATCATCGGCTTAATGCACTGACCACCTTTTTGAATCAAAGGGGAAGAGAGAGCTTTGTATTATTCGCATATTGATGACTATTCAGATTTCTAGATGGTCTCATTCACTGGATATTAAATAGCACTGGGAACAAGATGGAATCCTGTAGAACTTTGCAGACCAAAGGCCATGGGGGAGAAAAATCCCTCAGCACCGCCTTCTGAAACTTCCTTCTAGGGAGGACCACAGCTGCTGTAAAATAGTACCTTCAATTACCATCCCCACCAAGGCAGCCCAAAAGAATTCTATCAAAAGCAGGAGAACCAACAGGCCTGTACTTCCCCATCAGTAGATCAATCAGGAGCAACCAAGGCAATTTCAGTGCCTTGTCCAGGATGGAAGCTAGACCAAAAAGTGTCTAGATAATCAGTCTCATACAGAAATACCTGGAGTTGAAAAGCCACCACTTTTAAAAGTATCTTACCATAAATATGTAATTTGATACTGATTGGAACTTATACAAAGGTAACACCTAATGCCAGAGGTACTGTGCCTTTTATTAAGGAGGTGTCAATATTCATCAACCATCAGGACAACCCACTTCTGACAGACTTTATTAGCCGTGAAGGACATGGATCCAGAAGACAAGTGGTAGGTCTCGGATCTCTAAAGTATTATGTTCATATTCTCAGGCTGCACTAACTGAAAGGAATTCACAGAAACCTTTAAAAAAGCCTCAGTAATTTAAAATCTATGTAATTGATATGGAGTTCAAGTCAGATTGGATGCGACTGATTTTATCCATAAAGTGTTCAGCAAATTGTACACAGTGTACTGCCAAGACACCCACTATTTCCTCCAGGAGACACAGATAGGCTCAGAACTGTACTGCTGGAGGATGCTGTGAGGAATCAAAAGGGTAGAAAAGTACATTTTCTTTCTCACCATACCTGCCACAGAACAGGCTATCTTACATTAGATTTAGTACAAATCCATCTCTACCATCACTGTAGCCATCATCCCAGTCACTCAATTTCCCTCTCAGTTCTTTAAAGAGGAAACAAGCTAGATCTAATCTAGAGCTGCAACTTTGTCGTTTGGACAGGTACCTTCCTGATTCCAGAGATCCAACTCCTTGATACAACAGCCATCCAGAAAAATCCACTGAGCTGTTAAAAAAAAGTATGGAACTGTTTTTTTCTGGGGTAAGTATAAGTCTAATTGGAACTCTTCCCCTGTAGGGGCTTTGTGCTACCATTAGCCTAAACCCTATCAAACAACAACCTGTCCCAACAGAATCAAGTAAAACTCCTCCAGATCATCAATCTCATACCCTGCACACCAAATCACAAGTAACTCTGCTACATATGTAAGGCTTGGGGTAACAGAACCTCAGATGTCATAGCAGCCACTTAAACCCTTTCAGACAGCACAGCATCAGCACTGATATTGAAGTCCTCAGAATGACAAGCCTGGGGACCTCTAACACCAATGGACAGCAAACCAGCTCAATCAGCAGAGGCACACCACGCTTTGGGGGGACAGGTAAGGGGAAAGCACATAAATATCAATAAGGATGGAAGCTATTTTACTCTTCAACTGAGTCTAATACAAATAAAATTAAACCAGAAACACCAAGAAAAGCAATGCTTATCGAGTTGTTGTTTTTGATAAGAAGCAAAGTGTCAGAGATGTGCCTAGGAATGGTTACAACTCTGTAACACAAAGGCTGCAATGCACACCTTACGATCATTAGAAGAGTAAGATTTTTTTCTAAGAAACTATCAATGTGCTGTAAAGAACATGAACCCAAAAAGAAATGCCTAAGTCCCAAGAAGGTTACAACCCCAAGTTTAAGAATAAGGAGTGCAGCTGGCATATAGCAAGCACCTCAAGATTAGACATTAATTTGGAACTACAGACATATTCACCCTTGCCTGAATATTACTCACTTCTGATCACTTAACCACTTCCAACTGAACATATGTACTTATTCCCACTGTATTTGAACACACTTTGCGATTTGCTTATCTGAAACAGCCTTCACAAACTTCCACACACGTACACTGGACACTATAGTTTACACATATCTTCAATTCCACTGATTTTAATGCAATTTATGGGTAGCTCTTACACCTCCTATTTTCACATCTCTAAAGCAGTCCAATAGGACACTTAAGGAATCTCTCACAAGTTATCTATTTTTAAAAAATTTGGATTGTTTTTAATATTCTGTCCTGTCACCAACATCAAGCAACTACATCTTACCTTCACAACAGCCCTGTAAGGTAGATTATGCTGAGAATGACTAGTTCAAAATTCCCAACAAGCTTGATGAAAGAGTGAGGATTTGAACCCAGGTCCCCCTAGTTGCATCTGACATAACCAGTCATACTGTTCCAAGACTGAGATATATTATTAGGCTAAGGGAACAGAATTTACATCCATGCATTAAAGTAAACAAAGTGTGTTGTCGAGTTGCATTCAATTCATAGCAACCCCAGGGTTTTCCAAGCAAGAGATGATCAGAGGGGGTCTGCTGTTGCCTTCCTCTGCCTAACAACCCCAGACTTCCTTGGCAGTCTTCCATTCAAGTACTGACCATGGCGGATCCTTACTTAGTTTCCAACCCCTAATAAGATCAGGCTAGTCTGGACTATTAGAGCTACTACAACTCATGCATTACAGAGTCAAAAAAAATTCAATGTGGTGGGGTTCGACAATGTTAGAATGTTTCAGGAACTGAACTTTACTCACTTGCGCCTCCTTTGTCTGAGTTTTGTGGCTTTTAAAGGTTCCTTCATGGTCATCTTCAACAGTGGAACTGGCATTCAATGCTGCGATCCTTATCTAGAGGCAAGAAAAAAAGAAACTGCTGAAACTCTCTAACCAAATAAGCTGGTCATTATCTTATTCCAGAACCCATCACTCATTCAGAAGTGGGGACAATACACTTTGACAACTGTCTAAAGAGAAGTGCTGGGAGGAAACATGGCCAACACCACCATGTAGGCGACGCTGCTCGACTACATTTATTTAATTAAGAACTAAAGGCCTACGAAACAGACTCGGCATACACGGTTGCTATCTTTCTCGGGCCTGCTTGGTCTGGGTCAAGGGAGAACAGAAGCTGCCCTCTCCCGAAAAGAAAGGGGCAGCAAGCGAGACGCGAGTCAGTCTCCCTCCTGCTTTCCGACAAGGACCGTCACAGCCGAAAGCCGCCTCACCATCTTCGAGGAGACCCGGCGTCGTCGCTCCCCGTCTCTGAAGGAGCTGGTGCAGCAGGAGCAAAGCCGAGAAAAGCTAATGGGACGAGCGACAGCGAAGACTTCCGCCGGCGATCAAAGACCGGCCTCGCTTGGACCGCAGGCACCACCCCTCGTTCAGCGGGGCTCGCAACGAGCGTCGCTCCCTCGTTAGGACCGGTGTTTAGTTCAGCGCCCCGCCGTGGCGGAGGAGTCATGAGGAGGAAAGAGCTGCCCGGAAAGCCGCAGCCTCGTTCTTCTTCTTGAAGTGGTGGACCGGTTTCACACGTGCTTCACGTGTCTACACAATGCCTTCAGAGTCAGTCAAGGGTTGCCCGCTTGGGGGGGGGGAGTCGAAGGAGAAGACTCCCGGAGGTGGGGCAGTCAGAGGGAAAAGAGGGCTGGCGTACTTCCGGGGGCGAACAGCAAAATGTCTTCTGATAGGGCAACACCAGCCTTCCAATAGGAAGGCAGGGGCCGGGAAGGGCGGAGTACAATGATCCGACCTTTCCCGCCAAAAATACGGTCTCCGGAACGTGTTTTGTTCCGGGGGCTGCGCCTATCGCCCTGGAGGAGGTGCTTTGTGATATATTGCCAAGGTGAAAAAAGGGTTCTTGGAGGCACAATGCGAGGTGCAGGCTCCATGTTAGGGTTGCATAGAAGTATCATGATAAGGCATGAGCTACACATCAAACAGAATGAGGTGGTGAAAGGGACAGTGCCACTTAAGACTGTGGGGGGGGGGTTGCATTGTTCAGAAGTTTCCTTACATAAATCATCCCCTGTAATTTAAACACTAGCACAGCATGCAAACAGCTGGTGTGTTTTTATTTGCAAGGAGTCTAGGTACATTAAAAATATGAGTATCTCAATCCATGAATAGTACAGCTAGGGTTGCCAACTCCAGTTTGGTAAATTCCCGGAGATTTTGGGAATGAATCCTGAGGAGGCAGGGTTTGGGGAAGGGAGAGCCCTTAGCAGGGTATAATGTCATCCAATCCACCCTCCAAAGCAGCCGTTTTCTCCAAGGGAAGTTATATCCCTGTTTTCTAGACATCAATTGTAATTCTGAGAAATATGCAGGCCCCACCTGGAGATTGGCAACCTTAGGTACAGCTCATCCCACCATCTCCTGCTGCATGTCTAGACCAATCATTATACATGGAGGACAAAATGGACTGTGCCACTTTAGCCTGTAGGCAGATCACCTTTTGGAATGCTGTCCTAAGTTACAACTCCCTGGAAGTGGTGGTGGTGATAGAAAGTACCATCAAGTCACAGCTGAGTTATGGCAACCTTGTTGGGTTTTCAAGGCAAGAGATGTTCAAAGATGGTTTGCCATTGCCTATCTTTGCATAGGATCCCTGGACTTCCTTGGTGGTCTCCCACCCCAGTACTAGCCAGGGCTGACCCTGCTTAGCTTTCAAAATCAGATGGCTAATCTGGGCCATCCAGGTCAGGGCTGGAAGTAGAAAGCCAGTATTCCAAGTATACTGAGAGGGGAGAACTTCCTCCTTGCTGTTCTACTGCTCTATAAACAGGAAGTTTTTGGTTCTTTTATGGAATATCCAAAGGTGGCATTCAGTAACTGGAGTTATCGAGAGATACAGTCCATTCTGCACCTCAGATCTCTGTAACCTTATTCTTCTGCATTTCTGAACCAGATCTAGAATCCACTGTTAAGAATCCACTGTGCACCTCCTCTGGATAATGTTGGGAGTGGCAAGTCCATAAATGAGGGATTCTCTGTGGCATTTGCTGACTTTGTTTCTTAAACTGTTACTTGAATCTGTTTGATAGATTTTTTAAAATATTGGTGTAATTAAAGTTGACAAGCTAGTAACCAGTTATGTGTAGCCAAAACACAGCTTCATTTTTTTTCTGGTTTTCAGTCTAGGCAAGTTATGAGCTCATTCTTGGCCAATGAATGAAGCATTCTTCATGGCATGTCTACCCTAACCAAAAATAAAGGTAGTTTTCACCAGGGTCTGATAAAATGTCTTACAACATTTAACTTATCTGGTCCTCCCAGCCATGATGCTCACAGCCTCACACTCCCAAGTCTGCGAAGCAAATTCAGCCGCATCAAACATAATGTCAGCATTCAAGAAACAACAACAAAAGCAGTGAATGTTTAATTGGCAAGTTTATTGTTAACAGAATGTAATTTGCCTTTACTGGTCCCCAAGCAAACAACATATCAGCAGGCTGTAGCTGACAAATGTTGTCCCTACAAAATAAAGGCACCTCACGCAAAACCTACACAGTGGAAGGTAATACGAGGCTTGGTCTGACAGGTGAGCACACATATGCAGATCTTCAGGGGTTACTTCCAGTCTTGCCAGGTAAACTGTAAACTGGGTTTATTTCAGAGGAAAAAAAAGATATAACCCCCAGGGGATCCTGCAGAACACTACAGAGTGTACTTTGTGGCCTTGGCCAAGAGATCATTTGGTGGACTTCTGGACCCTTCACAGGAAAGTCATGACAGTCCCATTCTTGCCAATCTGCCAGCGTTCCAGTGGATGAAACTGAATGATGATCCTTTAAGTGGGAGGAAAAGGAGAAGGTACTTTAGATGGTAAAAGTACAACTCTTTGCTCTATGGCCTAAGAACAGGGCCACTGGGCCTGCTGATGGAGCTGTCTCAGCAATGTACTTGAAATCCCTTGTGCTGTAAACTTTGGATGCCTCCCTCTGACTTGGCTATCTAGCTGCTGACACAGCCAGGCTTTTTTCCCCTTTCTGAATTCTGGAATTGCTTATGTAACTTTGCTTGGGAGAGGAATGCCCAAAATATGGAGAAGGGGCAAAGAGCTATTCCAACATGCTCTCCTCCACTCTGTCTATAGGGAACCCAAGGGAATAGAATCTATTCACTCTCTAGCAGCACCCAGCCATCCACCCACAGAACACATTTCTTGTCCAGTACATGGACACGACACTTGACATGTCCTTGTATTTGATGGCACTTAACACACATGCACACACACCAGCTAGGCATAAATAAATTTGCTCAGTCTCAAAGCTTAAGATTAGTATTTGTCTGATGGTCCACAGGTCATTGTACAAGTATTAGCAATTGACACTGAAAGGCTTCTTGCACAATCATGAACATTTTTCATGTCCCACTTTGAAAATGCATTAATTGCATTACAAATTACCACTGTTGCATAAACAAAAATTTAGACTAATATTCTGTTGCAAGCAGCATGCCTTGCACAAGTGGAAATAGGCTGCAAGATATAATGAGGTTTTCCAAAGCAAAAACTTACTGCAACTTCTGCCTTTACATTATTTTATTTTATTTGTTAAATTTGTATCCCGCCTTTCCCGCCGTGGCAGGCTCAGGCGACTTACAGAATACATATATATATGCGCATAGGTTAAAATACTGAAATATATTAAAACACAAAATACAATTAAAATCACAACATAAGATCATCAGTGCTAAGAACATAGATATTAATACAAGATGGCGGCGTTCTCTCAACATTGGAAGCTCGCCTACCACCATAGTCCAGGTTCCTGCCAGGCTGTTGGTCGTTGAGTTAGTGCTGGTGTTAGGGCCAGGGCCATAGTATTAAAAAGCAGCACCCTAATCGAAAGCCTGGTGGAAGAGCTCCCAAAGTGGACCATAGAAAACACACACTAGTAGGCCCAGCAGCATATCTGGTTATCAAGGTAAACTTTTGTAATGTCAAACTCTTGAATAATGTATTTTCATCCCTACTACAGCATTTGTAGACAAAAGTCGCCAAATTTAAACAATGAACATATCTTTGAAAATGTGTTGAATATGTCGACAGTATACAAAGGAATTATTGTATAATGCTGTGCTGATTGTCTTACATAAAAGCCTTTGTACCACATATTTTGATTGAGCAAAACCTTGCCATTTCAAAAGAATACATTTCACAGACGATTTCGCAGAACTCCCTCAAATTTCAAAAAAAGAGTTCCATTTGAAAAAAAGAAAGGGGGAAAAAAGGCCTGGAGGGAAGCCCTCCCTCTTCCCCCCCATTTCTCTGGCTCCTTCCCTGGCCTAATGCTTACCTGTCAGTACCAAGCCTCAGTTCCTTGGTGAGGAACGCAAAGAATTTTGCACTGTGCTCCTTGTTCTGCTCCGCAGATCCCACCACTTCCAAGGAAGACACAACCAGCATGGCACAAGGCTCCTGGGAACCACCAACCATCATGGGCAGGTCGCTCTTTACTGTAATGTTCACCCTCTGCCATGTATCCAAGAAACAGCAAAAAGAAATTAGCATCCTACAGCTAGAAGGCAGAGTCACAGAGGAACCAGGGAAGTGACAAGAAGGAGCAGGGAAGCTTCCTCCTCATCTCCCAGGAAAAGGAGGACACCCTCTCAGACCAGCCAGGCCTTTCAGTTTCATAGCTGCCCCCATATTAGCTTGCAAACAGGGCAAACAGCAATTGGGGGCTAGCAGTCGCCTCTGTCCCTCGCCTTCAAACAAAAGCTCCTGCAGGATGAGCTGCCCAACCCCTGCCCATGTGCAGAGCTCCACAGCCGGAGCCTGGAGCAGGCACATACGATGAAAGACTATCCATATGGCACATTCAGACTCTGCACACGGCAGAATTCTACATGGGGATGTCCCCATCTCCTCCCGCCGAACACCTGGTCGGAAGAACAGGGGCTGGCTCAATCAGACCAGAGGCCGGTAAGAAGTTTCCAACCAGGCGCTCCTGTGCAAGGCGGCGCCGTTCGTTTGGCTACTGCCTTTCGCATCGCCGGGGGGCACTCGGGAGCTGCGCCTGAATTGCTGGAAGTCAGGAACCCGCCCGCCAGGGAGAGGCATCTTGCCAGCCTCAGCCCCCTCACCTCCACGGGCTTGGCCAGGATAGAGGCGACCTCCGAGCACAGTTTGGCTAGCAGGTCACTGGGCAGCCGAGAGGCCGGTAGGTTAGTCTGCAACTCCACGAAGGGCATCGTTGCTCCCTCAGCTCCCTCCGACGGGCCCTGAGAGATAATGGCTGGGCTGAGCTCAGCTACGGGGGCTAAACTGGAGCTCTGGAGGAGGCGGTGCTCGGAGTGCACTCCGTCGGGGAGTAGAGGAATTTGCCCTTGGGCGAGCGCTCATGGGACGAGAGCAGCACCAACAAAATCTGTCTCCGGTCCTGGCTTGCGCAAAGGGGCCGGCCACTGCTCTGCTTCCGTAGGTGCACACCCGCCGGAAGAGGTTTCGCTGTTAGTGACCGGCCACTCTTTGTTTGCCGGATGGCATGATTTTATTCTGAAAGAAAACGATTCTGCAAAATCTAGATTATTTCGGTATTTAATCTGCATGGAATACTCACGCCTCGAACAAAAGCACATTGTATGGAAACAAATAAATGTGTGAATGGCTACAGACCCCACGGGGTCAAAGTAAAGCCAGGTCGCAGAAAAAGACACAGAAAACGTGGAGATAGGTATAGCAGGCCCTGGCGGCCCTGTTTATTTCAGCATCTTCAGCAGCATGGGCTTCATTTGTGCTTGCAGGGGGGCATCAATGCGGATGTTCTTCAGCTCACTGGTGTTCAGGATCCGTCCGTGCGCTTCCATGAAGAGCTCCTTCCCCACAGCACCTTCGACTCTTCTGCGCCACTCTAGGAGCTTAGGGTGGCCCTCGAAGACATCCCAGCCGGCTCCCAGGGGCTAGAGAGAGAATAAGCATGCAAGTGACAGGACTGTCTGCTGTAGTGGTTAAGTGCATGGGCTCTAATCTGGGAGAACCAGGTTTGATTCCCCACTCCTCCATGTGCAGCCAGCTGGGTGACCTTGGGTCAGTCACAAGTTCTTGCAGAGCTGTTCTCTCAAAAGCAGTTCTCTGAGAGCTCTCTCAGCCCCATCTACCTCATAGGGTGTCTGTTGTGGGAAGAGGAAGGGAAGGAGATTGTAAGCCACCCTGGGACTCCGAGTGAAGGGCGGGGTATAAATCCAATCTCTTCTCTTCTGATTGCCTGTCTGGACTTAACACCAGATTCCACCTCCCTGTCCTCCATTGGGACCACTAAAAGAGAAGGGATGTGAGGGTTGCCGCAGCATGATTTACCTGCATGAGTTCCACAATAGCCACCAAGTCAGCCAAGGAGATTTCGTTTCCAACAATGAAGGGCTTATCTTGCAGGAACTTCTCATCCAGCTTCCGCAGGGAAATGGTCAGATCTTCAATCGCATCTTGCAGTTTCTCAGGGGGTACTTGATGACCTAAGAAGAGAGGGATCACCACCTGCCCCCAAAAAGAGCACAGGCATTATTAATACCTGGATATGAAGCCAGGCTGAGAGTTCCACCTAGAAGCAGAAAAATTAAACAACAATCCAGTGGCACCTTAAGAGACTAACAGCATTTATTTTAACATAAGCTTTTGTGAATCACTTCATCAGGTCCCTAGAAGCAAAGAATGAAAGGACATCTTTACAGACCATTTCACATCCAGAGATCTCTTCCTCCAGCTGGGTGCCTTTGACAGCATGTGGGCAAATACTCTAAGTATTTGACATGTCTGAGATTTGTCCAAAACCAGATCAGGCATTCCACTAGAAACTGAACAGGTATGGGAATTGCTCTTCAGTGCAGTAAGGTCAGCAGTTGTTTAGGTTGTTCAAACAAAGGCAAAAATGGCTGGTCTCAGTCTCCAAACTGATTATCACATATTTCTTTTTCTTCCATAGCTGCTTCTTGGTTACTTTGCTGTTGGCTCTAGGTACAATCTTACAAAGATTCCCACCCTATATTCTGTATATTTTAAAAAACCACTAGAGATTCACTGGAATTTCTGCCTGTCACCCTGTTGTTAAAAGGCACAAAATCTCTATCAGGGAACTCCATGGAGATAGTAGACAAAGCTGATGACGTTCTACTGTAGTAGCTACCAAAAGGCTCAGGCAGCCAGTGCTGAGCTTTAGTTTACCATCCCAGTTCCTGACAGAGGTTTTTATAGCTAGCTGTGTGATGTCAGAAAATTCACCAGGCAATGCCGGCTCTTCCTGTTACTGCTGCATCTTGCAGCAAAGGCTCCTGAACCACAGAGGAAGGAATTCCAGGCACACTGAAAGCCATCAAAAAGCAACTTTTCTCCCGTCTTTATGTCCAGGGACTTGGGAGTCTTACCTTAAGCCACAAGATTTTGGAAGCACTTGGTCGAATGGTGCTGTGTTGCCAGGCCAAATATTCATCAACACGACCCCGCTTCTTCATGTCAGGGGGATACCAGTGACTGGGTGTATTGTATTTGCGGGTCAAGTATAGAAGGATGGCTGTGCTGTTGGACCAAAAAATAGTGTGAGAGGGTGAAGTCAGACAGCCCTGCCAGCTTTTGGCTTTCCTTAATGCTTTAGTGTTCAAGGAGCCAGGCAGCTCTGGGAATGGGAAGGAGGAATTATACTAGAATAGCCAACTTTACCTTTCATACAGGCTTGACCATCAGGAATTAGCCAATGGAGCTTCTCACTACATGGATATGTGGATAATACCTACAAGTGGAGCTGCTGTTAAAGGCTCAGCTACAGTGCGCAATTGAAAAGATGGCAACCCTACTGTGTTATGTGCCATCAAGTTGCTTCTGGCATCCCTAAGTGAATTCAGTCTACTGGGACTGTACTCTCTGGTGACTACAAATTCCCAGGTACCTTCCCACCAAGACAATCAAAAAGTTTTTCTTCCCTGCACAGACTGGATGTTTGCTAGACAGCCAACAGTTAAAACATCAATTTAAAAAAAAAATCCCACAGACTTTACTTTCTACTTCCATGGGCAATGTTACTTTGTAAAAAGAGTGCCCCCCTTCTTCTTGCTAGAAGAGGGTGGCACTAGGATTGTAAAGCACTTTGTTAATTAACATTTAGGAATAATTATGGAATAGGAAGAGCCGAGGGCCTTTTTTTTGCCCTTCTTACCTCTCCTCTAAAGTATAATCACCATCTTTCAGAACTGGCACTTTCCTGAGGATATTCACCTTGTTAATTTCTTCACTGAACTGCTGCCCTAAATGTTGGTAAAAGAGAACAGGAAAAACCATTACAAATGTTATGCTATATGCCACCTCAGATTTTAGTCTTGGAGAGTGTGGGGTGTTTTAAATAAGTAAATCAATTAGGTGAAGGCCTGCAGAAATTCTCACATATTCTACACTTTGTACATCAGGTTTGATTTAAATGTGATGCTGATGAGGCTAAAGCATTTTGCTATGGGATTTTGTGCAGGACCTGGGCCATTTACTATATAAAACAGATAGATGTCACATGGGAAAATCCCACCAGAAAGTGTTTTTGTCCTCAGCCCACACATTGAACAGGATTCACTCCCTAACTATGGTCCTTTATCATAATTGATCAGCTCTGTAACCTGGTTTAGTGGATTGTGCTTTTATTTGACATTCTCATCACATGAATCCTAAATATGTGTATGGCCTGTGTATATGGTTATTCCAAGTCTTGAGAGAATTTGAAACTAGAAGCGTTGGTATTGGTCGTAACCTAGGGATTTAATTTTAGCCAGAACGGATGTTAGCCAAAGGCTCTGTTCTCATGACTCTTGAAAGCTATCCTGCTTTTAGGGGACACGTGTAGAGAACATGAGAGTACAAGATCCAGTAGCAGCCAGCCAGATATACGAGGGAGCTCCGAAACCAGGCATGAAAGCAGTAGCCTCTTCTCTCTCCTCAGCATCAAACTTTCTGCACCTCTGTCATTGTTCTTTGAGGTTGTACCATGTGAGAAAGTTTATTCTAGGAAGGATTGGACTTGACTAACTGTAGCTGTGGAAACATGGTGTCAAAGACAGTGAGTGAATAGCATACCCTACTCTCTTAGTTCTCTGTGGCTTTAATCAAAGATAACTTCTTTTCTGGTAGCAGTTTTTCCACAAAGTTTGGAGCAGCCCGTCATTATAATGATGGATCAAGATGGGTGGCCATGTTAGTCTGTGTGTAGCAGTAGAAAAGACCAAGAGTCCAGTAGCACCTTAAAGACTAACAAAATTTGTGGTAGAGTATGAGCTTTCATGAGATACCTGAAGAAGTGAGCAGTGACTCATGAAAGCTCATACCCTGGTACCAGTGTTCCCTCTAAGCTGAGTTAGTGTGAGCTATCTCACAGTTTTTTAGCCTCCGGCTCGCACATTTTTGTCTTAGCTGCCACATATTTTGCTAGTCTTTAAGGTGCTACTGGACTCTTGCTCCATTATAACAATGGGTAGTACTTTATGTGTCACATTTTTATCCAATCCTTTCTCCAAGGAGCTCAGAGCAGCATTCATGGCATTCTCCTCTTGCATATTAAGCTCACCACAACCCTGTGAGGTAGGTTAAGAGGTGAGAGAGAGTGTGACTGGCTGCAAGTCTCCCACATAAGCTCCATGTGGCGGCCTTGAACCCAAGTGTACAAGATCCTTGTCTGTCACTCTAGCTACTATGCTGTGATAGTTCTAATAATTCTATTAGTGAAGTAGCAAAGTATTGCTTAAGGAACACAATGGTATGAGGTAAAAGGCAGGAAAACCGGTAGGATTCAATAATCTCATTCAGAGTGGGGTTGAAGCAGTCATCTGATGTTTGGGAAGCCACTTAGAATTTACATTCTCCTCCAAGTTGAAAGGAGAGGGCAAGAGATTGTTTTAGTTCTGAAGGCCAAAGAGTGTACAGTAAAGCAATATAGTTTATTGCATTATTGAAGTAAGATCTATGGTGTGGGTAGGGAGCAGGGAATTGTGATAATAAGCCCTCAGTGGATTCCAAGGAAGGAGAGGCTCTCATAGAATGAACAGGAAAAAGGTGGTGGAGATACTCAAGCTATGTGTTAATGCTTACAGAGGACAAATAGAGAAGGTAAGTGGACCAGATATACGTTCCTTCAGCTATGTCAGAAGATGAGACTTGCGGGGGGGGGGAGTAGACAGCAGGGAGAGCAAAATTTAGGATTGGATTTCTAATGGCCCAGTGACAAGCAGCAAGAAAGGAAAGCCAGCCACAGCCCCTGCATGCTGATGCCCCAACAGGTCCCAGAAATTGCCCATGATTTTACATCTTGCTTCTTTAACTAACTTGTAAGATCCATTGTACACTGTAAAGGTATGGCAATATCCCCCATCTTTCTGTTGTTTGCTGTCTTTAATATACATTCATCAACTTAATCAATATACACTTCATGTACCTGATGAAGTGTATGTGAAGGCGATCTGGCTGAGACAGCTGTCACTCCCTTGATTGCCAGGGTTGATTTGTTCAATCTGGCTGGCTAGGCAGGTATCACCCTCCTCCCTCAGCACTCCATGAGCATCCCTCCTGAAGCTGAGCCTTTGGTGGAAGAAGACAACTGTCCCAGATGGGTGTATCTGATGAAGTAAGCTCTAACTAACAAAACCTTATACTGGAATAAACTTTGTTACTCTCTAAATTGCCATTGGACTCCTGTTTTATGTTTCTGCTGCTCTCCTGCCCCACTGAACCTAATCAAGGACAAACTTTTAAAATTAAATTAATTTAACTGGCTGAACACAACAGATGTTACTTTTGCATATGTGTGGTAGGACTGAGACAGAAAAGTATATTTCAGATATCTCTGTCCCTGTTCCTGATTACCTTTAAGCATCTCTATGCTTTTCACCTTGAAAGGGATGTTGTTCTTCTTGGCAAAGATGTAGACCGCCCTGCAGGGCTGGGAGAGTAGGTCTAAGTAGAGTTCCAGCACCATTGCAATGGAACTGGGCTAGCTGGTAGAGTCCAGTAGTGTGACTTCCTGGGACCAACAGAAACATCTTCCTAAGCTTCTGATTGGTCTGCAAGATAAACAGCCTGCTCAGAAGGAATCTGACAGGCCAATCAGGGGAGAGTGTGGTAGATGCCCCTGTTCTGGTTGCCCTTTAACCTTAGCAATGCCATTCCTCTTCCTACAGGCCCCAGAGATATAGTTTTCAATTGAGATGGGGAAAGATTGACCTTCATATGAGGATCTGATTAGGGCTTTTGCTTTGACCATCAAAGGGCATAACATAGTTTACAGATGCAGAAAACTGGGGAGAAAACAGAAAAAGAGGTAAAATGTGTTGCTAGCAGAAGACAAAAAATCATCTTCAACCATTCCCTTCAGAAAGAATAAATTTCTTGCTTCTTTGGAAGGACCTACACTGTACACTGGGATGGACCTTTTGTTAGTATTACCAGGCTCCAGGTAGGGCCTGGAGTTCTCCTGGAATTTCCAGACACCAAAGATCAGTTTCCCTGGAAGAAATGGCAGCTGCAGAGGACAGATTAGGATCTCCTGTCCCCTCTGAGCACCTGCCTCAAACCTCACCTTCCCATGCAGCTTCTCTGTATCTCCAGGAAGTTCTCAAGCCAGAAATGGCAACCCTACCTCTTGTTGTGGAGACGAACAGGTGGCTTGGCTGCTAAAAACATAGGTTTTACCTTTAGAAACAGCACCAAGTAAAAGTAAGAGGAGCAAATGTCAGTTGTCTGGTAAAGGATTTCCGTGAAAATCAAATGCTTGTGCCACTTTAACTACCAGCTGGTCCAATAAAGTTAATCATTTTACCATTCGTTTGTTGCTTCAGGGCAGGCCTCATGGCTGCCAGCACTATAATCTGTGGGAGTCAGCTGCTATTTTTGTCATGTACGTTGGCAGCCAAGTATGTGCAACCTCAAAGGGCTATCCAGCGGTGAAAAAGGCAGAGAGGCTCACCAAAAAGTCTTTGATTTGGATTATGGGACCTGGGGGGGGGGGGGAGCCACGTGAAATGGTGATTACAGTGAAGAGTGGAACCAGAAGAGATGAATCAGCAAAGCTGATAGGATCCAGATCCAAGAGCTGATCATACTTGTGACATATTACCAGCTGTGGTATTGCTGACTAGTTGTGTCTTCTTGCACACAGCGAGCTCCTGCCATTTGGAATAAGCAATACTGTGCTAGACTCCATGGTCTGATTGACTAAAAGGCAATTTGGTATGTTCATCCAGGGTTCCCTCATCACTGCAAATGGGATCCTGTAGTTCATCTCCACAAGAAAACAAAGGGGTTGAATGTGGCAGGAAGGGTCACAGGGAAGGTTGCCGCTGCTGTCTGGAACTGAACCCACTTATGGGGCAGTCAGTAGGGGGGTCAGCTTTATATGTTCAGCGTAATGTTTGGTGAGCCAGAGCATCAGATGCTGCTGCTGCAACAAACAAACATGGCTACTCATCTGGAATTAGCATGGCTGCCATACATCAAGCAAAACATAAAGGAGAGGCTAAATAGAGCAACCTGCAAGATTACTTACAGTGCTTTCAATCTGGTGTTCTGGAGTGCAGAAAGCAAAACAGGAAGTTTTTGGTGGAGTTCTCATTGCTAATGCTATGAAAAGGGGCAAGACAATATTGTTGTGAAATTGTGGCAGGCAAGGCATGAATTCCTAAGAACTCCTTGGATTAGGTCAGCTAAGCATGATGTTCTGAATGCATAGCCAGCCTCTTAAGGAGATGAATAGCCCTATATGTACAAGAAAGGCTGGACAGACACCACCACTCCAGGGCACCTGTTCCCTCTGAAACACTTTTATTCATTTCAGTATCTTCAGCAGCACAGGGCCCAACTGCTCCTTCAGCTGTGGGTTGATATGTATCGTGCTCAGCTTCTGAATGTTCAGGATCAGTTCATGTGCTTGAAGGAAGATTTCCTTTCCAATTGCTTCTTCCACCCTTCTGTGCCATGCTGCTAGCCTGGGTCTGTCCTCAAAGATGTTGCATCCAACCCCAACAGGCTGCAGAGATGGGACAGAGGTATCAAGAGCAGCACAAAGGCACAGAGTAAATGCACAGCCTCAAACCTATGGAGGGATGTTCCTTTTTCTATGCCTCTAGCCACTGTAACTGTGGCTGATTCTGCATTGGCTTTTCCCTCCGTTTTATCAAACACATGTTGGAACCGAAAAGGTGCAGCTCAAAACCACATTCAGATACCCCGGTGCAACACCATACTGATTGCAAAGTCACCCCTGAATGGCCATAAATCTATGCAGGAGGTACCATAAAACCCGATGATCAAAGAAAGTGAAAGCGGCATGCAATGCAGAGGGGAATTTCTGTTCCAACGTGGGTTTGGTATAACAATGGAAGGAAAAGCCAATGCAGAATTGCCCCCCAGGCTTCATGTCCCTACAGCAACCATACCCCTCTTCTATAACTCCCATTGGCATTGCAGCCAGGGCTCACTCTGGGGCTGTCTTGGCACCATATCATGGCTGAGGTTATGCCCAATGCTGTATTTTGGCACAGGTACGTAGTGCAGGGCTTCGGCATGAGAGAGTAAAGCTCAGAATTAGGTCTTTCTGGAATTAGGACTGGAGAGCCAAACTAAGCATGGAGGTTTGGGATGTAATTTGCTTTCTTGTGTACCATGCTTACCCTTGGTTTGGCTCATCCACTTGGGTCAATTTAGACCATTGCCTTTCTGCAGTGCGGCTGGCCCTTTCTTGTGATGTGGCTCATTGTTTACTGAGTTTACAGCTTCTGTCATTTGAAACACTCCACACCAGAGCTCAGCCTGGAAGGTGCCATCGGCTGGAAGTGGAGGCAAGCAAGGTCTGCTACTGACTAAAGAACCAGCGTTTCCTGGGGCTGAATTTTATTACCACCTTACCTGCATGAGCTCCACAATGGCCATCAGGTCTGCAAGAGAGATCTCATCACCCACGAGGAAGGGCTTGTCCTGAAGGAAAACGTCTTCCAACTGCTTCAGGGAAGTTGCCAGCCCCTCCATGACCTCCTGCAGCTTCTCGGAGGGAAGTGGCTGGCCCGTGAAGAGGGGTATCAACACCTGGGTGAGATGGACAGTTTTCGGACATGAGCTGCCCCTCTTGACATTGTAGGTGCCCCATAAATATTAGAGGCAGAGCATAGGAAGTGCCACTTGTACAGCACTTCGGTCAGGGAATCAAAATCGATTGGCCCTCTCAGGCCCTAAGGACGCCAGGCTGGCTGCAACTACGGCCAGGGCTTTTTCGGTGGCAGCTCTGTCCTGGTGGAATGAGCTCCTGGAGGAGACCAGGGCCCTGTGGGAACTTTTACAGTTCTGCAGGGCCTGCAAGACAGAGCTCTTCCACCAGGCTTTTAATTAGGAGCCGCCACCATCACTGGCTACCATCATTAGTAACAGCTGTAGAGCCTGGTTCCCGCTGACTTATCAACAGCCTATGTGTGTCGAGTAAGATCAATGCTGGAAATGAACATTATATGGTATACACTCACGCAGCAACGCCATAGCTGTGATATTGGAATAACATCGCTAGCACTTTGATATTGTACTGTTTTAATGAGTTGTTTTAATGGTTTTGGTGATTTGACTGTTTTAATCTGTATTTTATCTTGTGTGAGCCGCCCTGAGCCTGCTTTGGCAGGGTAGGGCGGGATATAAATTAGAATATAAAGAAATAAATTAATTTAATTTACACACACCATCAGGGAAGAGACAAGAGGCAACCTGGGGAAGCATACCAGGGAAATGATAAGAAATTGAGTTGATAACATGAAGTTCCATGCTGAGATGGCCGCCCACAGGCTCAGACTACATTAAAAAACATTAGGGAGCAGTCTATCAGAAGCCGGGTGAGAGGCCCAGACAAGACTAGTTGGCAATAGAGTGACAACATTGACTGCATATGGGAAGTACTGTTGTGAGGAGGGCACAGCAGAAGATATCCCCCAGGGGGATGACTGGACAACTGCCATTCCTGAAGAGAATTCAAGTTCATTCTAATAAAACTTAGGGGTTAAATCAGTAGACCAAGAAACACAGAATGGGGAAGGGGAAGAGGACCTCAGCTTTTCCTGTGCTGTCAGCAGCACCCTTCAAATCCCTCACCTTGATCCACATTGTCTTGGGAGCATTGGATCGGATGTTTGTCTGGTGCCATGAGAGATATTCATCCACCTTTGCTCGTTTTTGTACATCAGATGGATACCAGTGGTCTGGGGTGTTGTACTTGCGGCTCAGATACAGAAGGATTGCGATGCTAGCAAGACACAGTAATGGCAGGTAAAGAGCCAGGGAGGAGAAAAATAAGATTATAGCTGGCATTTGTCTCTGAACCAGTGGCGTCAGCTACCCAGTGAAATGGGCAGCTTGTTCAGTTAAAGTCCCTCTGAATAAAGGCTTGCTTGCATATTGAGGAAGGCCAAAGCTCTTGTAGAAGCATGATTCAGCCACCTGACTACCACATCCCCTCTACCCTGTTGCAGTCCTGAACAACAGGATGGTACTTTCTGAAGCCTGGAGGATTTGTATTATGAAGCCAGAAAGAAATTAACTCAGTAACTTCCCCACAGCTGTAGAATACCCTTCTTCTTCTTCTCCTACAGAATGTCTTGCCCAAACCCAAGAATGGAGGTGTCTGGGGAGGGTTTCTCTGCACATTTATAGATCAGGATGTGTAGCTGTGTTAGTCTGTCTGTAGCAGTAGAAAAAAAAGCAAGAGTCCAGTTGCACCTTAAAGACTAACAAAGTTTGTGGCAGGGGAGGAGCTTTCATGAGTCACTGCTCACTTCTTGCTCTTTTCTTCTGCATATTTATACATCCCTCCTTGGCCCAGACCTCAATTTATTATTGGGTCACTACAAATAGTGAACATTGCCTGTCTCAGTATTGCATTCTCAAGGCTGCTTCCATACCAGGATGATTCCCTGGTGTGCACGCATACTGGCTTTTAAAAAAAATAAAGTTAGTGGGTAAATCACCACAGTGACAGCAATATACCCTCTCCTGAATGTTTGTTTTTTTTTCAAGCCAGTAAGAGAGCCTATGGGTGATGGTTGGGGGGAATACAAACATAATGGAATACAGAGAGAAGATGGTGCTAGAGATGGGGGGATGAGTTTGAGAAACATAGTTCTTCCTGTCCACCTTGTAGGCAAACCTGCTCTGTATCTGATCTCTCTGATAAGGTAGGAGAACAGCAGGTACAGGAATCACTGGGGCAAATTAGAGAGAGCCACCAAAGGAGACAGGAGGAGAACAATTGGGAAATGACCACATCACGTGAATGCTCCAAAATTACCTGTACCAGTTTGAGAGACACGGCATAGAAAATCTGTCATGGGGAAGCAGCCTAACAAATGATGAGGTTATGGGGCAAAGAATTCCTGCTTTGTGACCTTCTTACCCTTCTGACAAGCAAAAGGCCTCATCCCTCAGGACTGGAACTTTCCTCACCACATTCATTTTGCGTAGCTGCTCTGAAAATAAGGGAAAACAACAATCTAGGGTCAGAGTATAGGCAAGGCATGCGCGCTTGCATATGTGCACACAGTTTCTCAGGGGCCCTAGTTAAACAGCTCTCTATTTCCAAATATCCATCTAGTAGTTTTGGCAATCTGTCCAGCTCCAAAAATCAAGATAGACCTGGATTTTGCACTAGAAATAAGCAAGGCAAACCATTTTTCTAGGAGCATGGTAAGAATTATTACACTGGGTCAGAGATGGGTGTAATGCAACCTTTTTCTTCCCATGGTGGGTAGCTGGACAACCCTGGGAACTGTCCATCCTCCACAGTAAGCCTTCACATTTGATAATATTAGGCTGCCATGGTTCATAGTCACAGATAGCCCTGTAGCAGGCAATTTTTTAGTTCAATAACAGCCAGATATTTTCCAAAAGGAATAACATGTCAGGCAAAGTGGACTACTCAGGTATCCCTGAGTTTCTCTCAGATAATTGTGGCCTGGCAGTGATGCCTGCATTAGGCAGACAGGTTCTAAATGAGAGGCTCACAGATTTCCAGAGCGGTATCTGGCAAGAGAACTGGCCCAAAAGGCAAAGTACAAGGGCAAAGTGTCTTATCTCTAGGCCTTCACGTAGGAAAATCAGGAGCCAATCTCATATCTGGAGCAAAAGAGCAACTCCCCTTAGGGCTCCAACAACTTCTTTGGAAGAGGTTACAGTTTGTGTTTACAGGCTAGGCAGGCAGAATAGAATCCCCACACAACATCAGCTGCCCTTTGGATTCTGCAAGGCCATATTTACACTGCAAACAGAAATATAAGCAAATGAAAGGGGTTGGAATTCTGGTTTTAAAAAATGGCATGCCCAGAATCTCCTCTTATGGGAGGAGAATGTGTGCCTCACCCTGCCTGGAGGCAGCCTCTTGGAAGAGAGGCAGCAGGCTCACCGAGTGTACTGAACGGCTTACTGAACCTTGCTTGTGCGAACAGCTCTGTACACACCTCTCGACATCACAGCCAAATTTGTGTGTAATATTCTGGTGCTCAACTGCTGTTATAAAACTGTAGCTACCACAGCCTGGTGTCTCCTAAAGAATGCTGGAAATGCAATTTAGTAAGGGTGTGTCTCTAGCCGTGAGGTGGTGGGACTTCTCTTCTGCCTCTTTCCAAGGGCCCACTGCCCCTCCTCACATTTGCACTGCTCCAGGTGCCCAGTCTCCTCCTGCATTCTTTATACCCAGCATTGCCTTTGCTGGTCACTCGGGGGGGGGAATTAAACCAGAAATTCTAAATTATGGAGAAAGCAACAGAAGAAAATAGACAGATCAGCAGATGCTGCTCCAGACCAATCCTTTGCTTTCACAAAACAGTGGTTGGTGAACTGCATTCTTCAGGCCACTTTGCACACTGCCAGATCCCTACAGGAAAGCTTTGCCTAGCATGTCACCTGTCACTATGAACTGAGCAAGATGTTTAGTGGTCCTTAAGAAACACCTGCAAGTATGCTCGGGGTCCACATTGTCTAAACCTACTCAGATACTCTGATTCCTCCATCTGCATAGTCCAATAGTGCTTATTAGGCACTTCTGGTGTAGAGTCGAGTACTCAAAAGCTCACATGCTGTTTTGTGTCAACATTGAATGACACAATGGGACACAAAAGGTATGATGTGGCTTTTGGTTTTGGATTTTCTTTGGACCAATGTTGCTACTTGCAGCCTTTTCCACTTAGTGGTGTGTCAGTGCTGCACGGGTACAGATCCACTGCAGGAGTCATAGGGAGCAATCTTAAGCAGGCCTGCTTCAGAGGAAGTCCCATTTCATTCAGCAGGGCTTATTTCCAGGAAAACCTGGAATTTCCAAAAAAAAAAGTCCAGCCATATTCACCTGGAAGTATCAGAGAGGGGCAAGGACAGCAATGCAAGGTGAGGAAACTAGCCATATGGGTGAAACAAATCATATGCTGAAGGACAACCCCTCTTCAGCCTTCCCAGGTGAAGGAACTGCCGGGTGACCAGTTTGGGAAGCAGCATGAAAGGAGATGCTGGTACCTGGTGCTTCTGGTATAGCCTTGCCTGTATCATTGGGACAGCCCTTTGAGACTACCATTATTCTTTTATGTCATGTAAAAGCAGTTTACCTGGCTGTGCTGATCCTGGACTCGTTTCACTTGGTGCTTTCATTCCCAGGATGGAATCTGACAAATGCAATTGCACATAATATGAGAGGCATGCACACTCCTTGCTAGATGCTCTGAAGAGAGAGGCCCGTCCCATCTAGGCAAAACTGAGCCAAAGATTGCCTACTGTTCAAGCTTCAGGGCCCTGTCTACAAGAGTCAGCAAACATATTGTGTAACCAGAATACCTTCAGAGATCCCAACAGCAGGTTCCCCAGTTGCTGAGTAGAAGGGCCACTGACTGGGAGCTCATATCCCCAGGAAACAAAAAAGTGGCACCTATCTCTGGACAGTTTCAGAAGGCAGTCGTATTACTAGATTTGAGTCCAGTGGCACTTTAGAAACCAACAAGATTTTGGAGGGTATGAGCTTTTGAGAGTCAAAGCTCCCTTTAGTATCTGACAAAATAAGCTTTGACTCTCGAAAACTCATACCTCCAAAATCTTGTTGGTCTCTACCGTGCAACTGGACTCAAATCTAGCTGTCTCCATACAGCTGTCAAGGTGCCACCAACTTACGGTGACCCCATCAAGGGGCTTTCAAGGAAAGTGAGAAGCAGAGAGGTGATGTTGCCATGGCCTTCCTCTGCAGTCTTCCCTGTCCATCTTGCTAGGCTGTTACCACGCTGGATAACATTGGAGGTGTACACAATATCATGTATTTTATTCAGGATTCATTTGTCCATTCCAGCATCAACGGACACATATTAGTCTCCCTGCACATACTGTGTAAATTAAAAGTTATTGTTCTCTTTCAAAAGACATTTGGAGGTGGGATCCTATGCAATGTGGCTGAATAAAAATTAACAAATTCAAGACAAAGAAGCCCACCCTCCAGCTTAATAAGATACCTGGGATTTCTAACCCATTATAGGTGTCAATAGCTTGCGTATCCCACCCCTTATAACTGTTCATTTCATTCACTGTTTCATTGCTTCCTGCATTAGATTAGATGTTTTCTTTTTCTCTGCTGTTGTTGATTGAAGGAGTCTCCCACCTATTCTAGATGAACAATTGCTGTTGTCGAGTATGATCCTCGCTCCATCCCATAACATGCAATCAAAGACCTACCCTTTGTGGTCACTGTAACTTGCTTACATTTCACAGACCAAATTTTCTCCAGGAAATAAATGAAGAGCCGTGATAAGAGCCCAGCTTCCTCCCTCCCTCCAGATAACTTTTGCCTCTCCTCACCTCTGAACACCTCCACGTCCTTGAACTCAAAGGGGATGTTGTTCTTCTTGGCAAAGATGTAGATGGCCCGACAGGGCTGAGAGAGGAGATCCAGATAGAGTTCCAGCCCCATGATGGTATCAGCTGGGCACAAAGAGTATCGACTTGCTACATTGACTCTTGTCCTGATCTGCTTTGGCAGGAAGTGTTCCCGGGAATAACAGAAGCCTTTATATACAGAGAGTTGCAAAACTGGGAGCCAACCCAGCTAGTGCCAGATGTTTTCTAAGGGGTGGGGCAGGGGCAGGGACTGAAGCAAACCAGTTATTTTTTTTTAACAAAAAAAAAAAGAAAGCAAAAGAGCAAAAGTGTAGCTGGGATAGGCATGGATGATCAAGGCCCTTGCTTCCAGAGGTCAGGGCAGACAAGCAACGGAACTGGGTACTGTTTGGATTAGTCAAGCTGTCAAGTGGAATCAGAGCTCAGGGACCATTTGTTCAAACTTTCCAGACAAATAAATATCTTAGATGTCAGCCTGGTGACTTGGTATCCTGAAGTTTTTGGAAATATTCACTTCTCTAATTCAGTGGCAAAATGCTGGACTCCTTCTTAATAGTTCCTCCATTTCCACACCTCCAACACACTCAGCCATTCACATTCAAATATTAACGTTCTTGCACTCATTTTTTTTTCAGCCACCCCCACAAAGAACTTAAATTTCTCTATCCAAAAAGAAAACAGAAATGAGAACTGATTACAAACATCTTTACCTGCTCATCTATTTGCAGACTCAGGAGCATCCACCGGCTCAGACCTCCTTGTTACAGTCATCCAAATTTAAAAGGCCTTTCTCATCATTATCATCAATATATCTACTTCTCAACATGGCCCCATGTGTGAATACTTAAAATCCAGAAATCAGGACCATGGTCAGACAAGACATATCTTTCTACAAACCAGAGGAAAGCCCCACATTTGCAGAAAAATTTGAAATCACCCCCCCCCCAAAAAAAAACATTAGGGGTAAACACCCCCCCATGATAGAAACAGCAACTCTAGCTTTAAGAAATGGATGTCATCAGTAAGCATTGCTAGGCAACCTCAACAGTATTGCCAGCCTTCAAACCTTGGTTTCTGTTAGTGAAAAGCAGGGGGAGGGGCACAGCCTGGCAGCAATCCTGGGCAAATTGCATAACTACCCCAGGCCTGGCTGTTTGCTACCCCATAGAAGCCAGTGTGGTGTAATAGTTTCAGGCTAGGATCTGGGAGATCCAGATTTAAATCCTCACACTGCTGCAGAAGCTCATTGAGTGACAGGCAAAGGTCCCTGGTGTAAAGTACCGGGTTCGCTGCATGGAGGACTCGGACAATGACATGCGGTGTGACGCGTTTATTGGTACTTCACAACAAGACTGCAGAACGGCCCCGCGAGGCCAACTATGTACACACCCACCTGGCACACCCACTGTCCCACTGGGGGGTTTGAATTTCCCGCCAAAGTTACGATTGGTCGATGCTAGGTGGACTAGGATCCGAGAACCCTTTTGTTTGAGGGAGCTAAGCTCCGTTCTGTGACTGCGGACCCCTGGTGGCAGACCGCCTGCATAACACTTGGGATCTGGAGCTGCCGTGTAGGTTGATACAGGAATACAGGCCCTTCACGTACGTGGGTCTCAGGTTGTGACAGGCTGTAAAGATAAGCACCATCACCTTGAACTGTATCTGGAAAAAACTGGCAGTCAGTGAAAAGAGCTCAAAAATAGTTGCACTATATTCTTGCTGACCAGCCCCAGACTGAAAATGGTCAGCCACATTTGGCACAAGTTTCAGAATTGTTGCCAAGGGCAGGTCAGTGTCCCACCTAGGGTGTGTTCAGATGGGCCGTTTAGTCCACTTTCAGCAGGCTTCAGGAACAGATTTTATATGCACGTTCACACACC
The DNA here is from genome assembly GCA_029375565.1 of Gekko gecko. Lineage (NCBI taxonomy): Eukaryota > Metazoa > Chordata > Lepidosauria > Squamata > Gekkonidae > Gekko > Gekko gecko. Next base: position 47,651,188 of record JAPDNY010000012.1, on the reverse strand, counting down.
CAACATCTGTGCACTGTCCCCAGCTGTCACTTTCCGGATCCAACCCCTTTAAAACTGAGTATTTTGATACCACTTACCCAAGCGGTATTTTCCAGATTCTCTGTTTCAAGCTGCACTTTTCTGTCGTCTGATCGCTCCGGTGTTAAGCCACTTTCGAATGCTTCAACCCCCTCCCCTCTGGAAAACTGCTGTGGAAGCCTCAGGCTTCCGCTTTTCGTCAGCCATTTTTTTTTTAAGCCTCAGCGGTATGCGCATGGGCGGAGCTCTGCTCCTAAGTTAGTAAAAGCAAAGTTTGAATGGTGCTTAGTTTAAGCATTTAGACGAATTCGGGATCTCACAGAGGCCAGTTTCAGGGGTAAAAGTTTCATTTAAAGTTTAAAGGGAAGTGTGGAAATCGCTGTTCTGCGCATGCGTGAAAATTTTAGTTCTAAAGATGGCTGCCTGTGCGCATGCTCAAGCTGAGAGGGGAAAACCCCCACTGATGCACGCTCCCCGTGGGGAGCGATGTGGCTGCACAGGGATTTTACACCACTCCCAGCATGCTGTCTGAACACACCCCTAGAGTGATAAGTTACAATAACACGGCTGCCTTTGATCCCCCTGTTAGTAATGCAACTGAAAGCAAGTAGACCTTTTTTCGAAAGCTGTTCTAGATCTTAAAATCCATGTGGCAACAAAAAATCATAACTTTTTAAACTCCCTCTGAAGTAGCATTATTAAGTGTCTTCATCTGAGAAGGAAACTGTGTTTGACTTCAAAAACTAGTTATCTAGTCTATAGTCACAATTTACAGCCTTACCACAACCCAGCATTAGAGGGATGGAGAGAACATGTTCTTAGTTGTTTTTAAAAAGACAAAAAAGTAATCTATAGTTGCTTTTTAAAAACCCTCTATGTATTGAGGACTTCTAACCAAGAAGGGAAACTCTGCCCCCCGGCCTACAATCCCCCAGCCTCCAAAACTGTTCTATGTGCTCATGCCCTTCCTTCTGAGTGCAAAGATGCCTTTGTTCCTGGGTGGACATTTCCCCCAGCAGCCCTTCCTTACATAGATTTGCACCAACTCATCCCTCTTTCCCCAGGGAACACGTTTCCTTAGTAATTACAGAGCTGGCTGTTATCCCCATCACTTTAGGGCATGTAGGGTATTGTGTTATTCACACACAGGTGGAAGACTCTTACCTGGCTTCTGCCAGTTCTAGAATTCCCACTGCTGGATGGCAAACCTGATAGTCTCTAAAGAGGAACACACACTACTCTACAGGATCCTTTAGAAGATTCACAGAGAAGTAACTTCATAGTTTTATTTGAAGCAGTCCTGGCCAGTAGTGCCTGGGTGTTTTCAAGTTGCACAGAACTCAGACCCAGGCTGGATACTAAAGAAGAAATAATGACATCTCGGGAGCTCATTTCCTGCTTTTCTGGGGCCTCATTTGGGGGAAAGGGCAGCAGGCATGAAGCAAGTATAAAGTCCACATAAGGCGGACTTCACAGTGGTAATTGCCTACAACCACCGGCAACTGCTGCACACCAGTTTAGGAGAGTTTGAGAAAAACCTAAAACAGCCCAACAGGCAAAAGGAAACCAACCTGGTGCTCCACCAGATGTCTATACTGTCCCCCCCGTGCTTAGGCCATGACTTCTTCCAAATTAAAGCACACAACTGGGAAACAGCAGTATCACACACACATCGCACTGGCCAATTCTCCTACTTGTCCACAAGATGAAAACCTCTGCGATTTCACCACTGGAGTTTCCCTTACAAAAGGCAACAGTGAAACTGGGATGAGCTCTCATTGGATTGAGAAGCCCCGAGGCTCAGGTTGTTAATTATGTTGTGGCTAAGAGCCGGGCATAACACAATTCTGTGGAGGCAAAACATGCTACACCTGGTTCATAGCCTCAACACATTTAACAACCTGAGCCTCTCTGGACTTCTCAGTCCAATCAGGCAGAAGGAATCATAGAGTTGGAAGGGACATCCAGGGTCATCTAGTCCAACCCCCTGCACAATGCAGGAAATTCACAAATACCACCCCCTCCACACTCACAGTGACCGCTGTTCCACACCCAAATGACAAAAATCCTCCAGGATCCCTGGCCAAACTGGCCTGGAGAAAAAAGGGCCACAAGAACTAAGCACTGAGGCAACCCTTCCTGTCCTCTCTCTCATGATCTGCCTAAGTTCACAGAATCTGCATTGTTGTCAGATGGCCATCTGTTTGAAAACCTCCAAGAAAGGGGAGCCCACCATCTCCCGAGGAAGCCTATTCCACTGAGGAACCGCTCTGTCAGGAAGTTCTTCCTAATGTTTAGAAGAGGAGATTGGATTTATACCCTGCCCTTCACTACCCAAAGGTGTCTCAGACCTGCTTACAAACTCCTTTCGGATTTATACCCTGCCCTTCACTACCCAAAGGTATCTCAGACCTGCTTACAAACTCCTTTCCCTTCCCCACAACAGATGCCCTGTGAGGTAGGTGGGGCTGAGAGAGCTCTGACAGAAACTGCTCTTTTTCCAAGAACAGCTCTTATCAGAACTACGGCTTGCCCAAGGTCATCCAGCGAGGTGCAAGTGGAGGAGTGGGGAATCAAACCCAGTTTTCCCAGATTAGAGTCTGCGCACTTAACAACTACACCAAACTGGCTTTCCAATAATGTTTAGCTGAAAACTTTTGATTTAATTTCAACCCATTGGTTCTGGTCCAACCTTCTGGGGCAACAGAAAACAACTCTGTACCATCCTCTATATGACTGCCCTTGAAGTACTTGAAGATGGTTATCATATCACTTCTCAGTCGTCTCCTCTCCAGGCTAAACATACCCAGCTCCTTCAACCTTTCCTCATAGGACTTGGTCTCCAGACTCCACACCATCTTCGTTGCTCTCCTCTGGACACGTTCCAGCTTGTCTATATCCCTCTTAGACTGAGTTAAATTGAGTTAAAATGAATTAACAAGGGCCCTTTTCTCTGTCAAAGGTTCACCCACCCAGGCTGTAGAAGAGAGCAGAACAAGGGCCACAACCTACCCCTGACAACACTTTCAAGATTCAGCACAGAAGGAGAGTCAAGAAGAACCACTAAATCTGATAAGGCTTCCCTAGGTGCAACTAGCACCCCCCTCCCCAATAGTCATAGACGTTATCCGTTTCAGGAACAAACAAACTTTGAAAAGACCAAAAATCTGGGGGAAAGGAAGTCCTGTTGACATTTGACCTGCCATACCTAGCCTACTCTGGACGCATGCAGTCACATGTAATGGATCCAGAACAATTTGAAGAACCTGCCCCCTTTCATCTAGAACAAGGATCCTTTAACCCTAACTAAAAAGAGGCATTGTCTGTTCTGAGCAGTAGGGAGAGAGAAGCAGCTATGCAGCAATATCACAATGAAAGTAATACAGAGGAGGCCAAGAGCTTTATTGAGAGACAGTTGCCCCTTCTGGGGCTTCATTTCAGATACTTCAGCAGAGTTTGCTTCAGCTGCTCCTTTACTTCAGGAGGGAGACTCTCTGTGGTCGTATCCTTGGGCTTTAAGATCGGCTCGTGGGCTTCCAGGAAGAGGTCCTTGCCAATGGCTTCCTCTACTCGATGGCGCCATGCTGCCATCTTGGGCCTGCCTTCAAAGACATCACAGCCAGCTGCCACGGGCTGCAGTGAGAAAGTGGGTTAGCAGGTAAATGGGGTGGCATCTTCACATTTTCAAGGCCAGTTTAAAGGTCACCTGGTTCAGTTACTTCAGGCTATGACTTGCTGGTCCAGGCTAACATCATTCAGGGCTTCAACAACAGCTGGAAGTGTCTGAGTGATTTTGGATTCCTACTTTAACCATCTGCTTGCTTGAAAGCATAGAAAATAATTTTGTGTCCCAAAAGAGCAATTGCTATGTCTTCCAGTTAGGAAAAGAACATAAGAACATAAAAGAAGCCAATGTTGGATCAGGCCGATGGCCCATCCAGTCCAACAGTCCGTCACACAATGGCCAAAAATACCAGGTGCCATCAGGAGGTCCACAAGAATTAAAGAAAGAGAGTCTGGATTTCTAGATGAGCTTTCCCCCCTTAGCACACTGGTGAATTCCTTCTCAAATATGCATCTCTCTATCTGTCTCTGGTTTGCTGTGCTGAGGTGGAATAAAGAATGAATCCTGCTGAATACACTGAAGACTTTCTATTTTTGTTTGCTCCCCTTTTCTCCCCTTCCTTTCCTTCTTAATGTGATGCTTATTTAAATATGGTCAAGAGTCAAGGTCCCTCAAAGAGGCAGACATCCCCTCCCTCCCCAGACTGCAGAGCTTCCTTGTGGCAACTCTGAGAGGGGCCTGTTGGCTAGGGGCATCCAGAATTGTTTCCTGCCTCAGACACTGAAGCGCTCACCTGCATGAGTTCCACAATGGCCACCAGGTCTGCCAAAGAGATTTCATTGCCTACGATGAATGGCCTGTCCTGGAGGAACTTATCTTCAAACTGCTTCAGGACTCCATTCAAATCTTCAAGGGCACCATTTAACTTCGCAGGTGGAAGTGGCTCGTCCAAAAAAATGGGTGCTAAGGCCTAGCCAAGAGAGGAGGAGGAAGGGAGAAATTTAAAACTTGTACGTTGCTAGGTGCTGCTCTTAACATGCTCACACTGTAGCAGCCAGGGAGGCACAAAAAGAGAGTGGGGTTGTCAGGTCCTCCCTAGCCTCTGGTGGGGGATGGGGGGGTAGGGTGGCCAGATTCAGATTGCAAAACTCCTGGAGATTTGGGGATGAAGCCTGGGGAGGACAGGGGTACAATGCCATAGAGCCCACCCTCCAAAACACCCATTTTCTCCAGGGGGACTGATCTCTATAGTCTTGCAATAAGCTGTAATTCCAGGGGATCCTCAGGTCCCACCCGGAGGCTGGTATCCCTAGAAGGGGAAAGGGGGCAGCCAGTTTCACATGCTTGGCCACTTATTCCTGCCCCATTCTCCCCTCTTGCTTAAAGAAACAAAGAGCTCCTACTCTGATTTAGCCGGGCCCATGTTTTTTATTCAGCCTTCTTTTTCAGGCTATAATAATGATTATGTCATCAAGACAAATATGGTGACAGGCATTTAAATAAGTCACGGGGCAGCCCCGCACACACACCCGTGAGCCAACCAGTTCCAGGATCCCCCTTGACTCACCTGGGAGGAGCTGATGCCTCTGCGCTTGTGAGAATAAGAAAGGCCAATTCCCCACCTGCACACACTGGACAGGAAGGAAGTGGCCTCCCTCCCCCACTTTCCTGGTGGCCTCTCCAGAAATTTAGCCTCACTGGCCTTCCCTACTATAGGGCTGAGACAACCAAGAGGCCATGATGGACAGGCCCCCTTGCTAAGGTGCCCACCTACTGCCGATGGTGGGAAGGCTGTGAGGTCCTTGGTGGCGACAGCGGCAGCAGAAGTGGCAGTACTCTCTGCCCAGCCCCTAGCCCAGCCATGTCCTACCCACAGGGCTACCACTACCAGCTGCCGGGCTAGTTGGTGCTCTCAGGGCAGGGTAATGGCTTAGCAAAAAAATAAAATTTAAAAAAACTGGGAGGCCTGGGTGGTAAGTGGGGGGGGGCGCTGGCCCCAAGATGCTCCACTGTAGCTACCGGCCTGGATAGTGACCCCAGGACTATGGGGTGTTCCACGCAAGAAATGAGCAGAGGTGGTTTGTCATTGCCTTCCTCTGCATAACAATCTGCATCTTCCTTGGTGGTTTCCCATCCAAGTACTAAACAGGGCTGACCTCGCTTAGCTTCCAGGCTGATAATATTGGTAGGGTTGTCAAGTCCATGTTGGGAAATACCTGGAGATATAGGGGGAGATACTGAGGAAGCTGGGGTTTGGGGAGGGGAGGGGAGGGAGTTCAATGGTGCATGGTGCCATAGAATCTGTCTTCCAAAGTGACTATTTTCTCTGGGTGACCTGACCTCTGTTGCCTGGAGGGGGCTGGGCTATCAAGGCTGAGAGCCAGTTTGGTGTAGTGATTAAGTGCGCGGACTCTTATCTGGGAGAACTGGGTTTGATTCCCCACTCCTCCACTTGCACCTGCTGATGTGACCTTGGGTCAGTCACAAGCTCTGGCACAGCTGTTCTCTCAAGGACAGTTTGTGTTAGAGTTCTCTCAGCCCCACCTACCTCACAGGGTGTATGTTGTGGGGAGGGGAAGGGAAAGGAGTTTGTAAGCCGCTCTGAGACGCCTTTGGGCAGTGAAGGGCGGGGTATAAATCCAATCTCCTCTTCTTCTTCTTTCAGGCCGTTAGGGTTGCCAGCTCCAGGTTGGAAAATACTTGGAGATTTTGGGGGTGGAGCCTGAAGAGGGGAGGGTCCTCAATGGGGCATGATGCCATAGAGTCCACCTTCCAAAGCAGCCATTTTCTCCAGGTGAACTTATCTCTGTCGCCTGGAAATCAGTTGTAACAGTGGGAGATCTCCAGCTACCACGTGAAGGCTAGCAACCCTACAGGCCATATGAACTTTCAGATCTTTCTACCCAAGCACCGTGGTTCTCAGCAAGAGGGTCTCCAAACATTCCCCAGTCTCCCCTCCTCCTGCCCAGGGAAGTGCCCTTCTCTGTTAAACAGTTGTCCACTGATGTCAGGAAGATTATGAGAGGATATCTTCCAAACACAGGGAGAATGTTTTTTCGCTGCACTTTGTGGGCCCAAGCAGTACAAGCAAAATCCCACACTTGATGCTGCTTATGCAGATTCTGCCTCGAACCCAAAGTCTTTGACATTCCATTTTGATGAGCTCTTTGACGGTGTGAAGAAGCACCATTTTACTGCTTTATTTCACACTTAAAATGCCTACCGACCTTCTGGGCATTGCAATCACTTGCTCTCCTTCAATTTGGCCCTGTGTTCCTTACTCAGGAGTGGGAGGGGGGAAGAGGACTTGCATATTCCTTACCTTGATCAGGAACACTTTGGTTCCACACATACGAGTGGCCATGTGCTGCCAAGACAGATACTCATCCACACGGGCTTGTTTCTGCAGATCAGAGGGGTACCAGTGATCTGGGGTTTTGAATTTCCTTGCTAGGTACAAAAGGATAGCAATGCTGTTCCAGGGAGGGAAAGAGGGGAGAGAAAGCAAGTAAGTTGTGGGGAAAATAAAAGCAGATCGATGCACCAGAAAACAAGAGGGATCCTGCACACCCTGAGGATCTTGGGGACTCTGCCCCAAGAGTGTAGCAATGGCCAATTCTATAAACTACTGTCCGGAAAAGCTAGAAGGATGCTGAAGAGCCTCCACTGTCAGTCTAGAATAAGCCTGAAGCAACAGATGCAATAATTTGATTGGCAGCTAAGTTCGCACAAGTGTAGAATTTACTCAGCACACCTATTTTGTGGTAGTACTGCCAGCGCATTACAAGCAAAGAGAAACCTGTGTTTCAAAATTGCTTACAAACAAATTTTTGCAAACCTCTTTCTGCAACTACAAGGCCTTGGAATTGATTCGAATGCAAAAAAGGAGCAGAGATTTCTGCAGTTCTGATAGAACCTGGGGTGCCCGAGAACACCATGCTAGTGTGTATCCTGGCAACCACTTGCTTCTTCTCCAAAGCAAAAAAGCCAACCCTAGTTTTCCTCTACCACAATGGAGCAGGGAGTAGACATCACCTTTGGGTCCGCAGGGAGCATCACATAAAAAATATTTCCCCCCATAGAAGGAAGCTTGAGTCCAAACCTCCCAGCCTTTTGCAATTGCTCCTCTTGGTAGCCATTTTGTGACTGGCCCTACCTCCTGCAGCTACTGTTTTGTAGTGGCACCCACTGCCCTGTTTCCAACCTCCAGAAGTGCCCAGAGGCTTAAATAGCTTGAGAAGTCTTGCTGCAGACACTGCAGAAGTTTAGCAGAAGCCGTACGATCTCCATTCCCAGAACCCTTCAATGGCACACAACTCTTACCTCTCTGATAAGGTGAAGTCAGCATCTTTCAGAGCTGGCACTTTCCCGAGGACGTTCACCTTGGCAAACTCTTCAGTCTTGTGTTGCCCTGGGTAGGTTTACAAGAGGAGTCAACGGTGGCTGCTCAGAAACAAGGAGTGCCAAGAGATAGATACTGGCTCGCTCACGTAGCTTATATAGCACCCACTTCTGTGCTCCCATCTTCATTGGGTGCACTTGGGTTTCATGCAGGTGTTTGCCTGTCATTTCTCCTAAGCCAGCTACTAGCATTCACTCACACATAACACAGGTGTTGAAAAGAACAAGCAAGGGCCTGGGGTGGAATCACATATACAATTGCCAGGCGTAAGCCACTTTTTTGTGTGCGTGCCAAATGCCCTTAACATGCCATGGAAAAAAGCTGATGTGTGCATTTTCCAGTGACCTGTAAGAGACAGGAGGAAATGCACGCACAAGAAGAAGAGGAGATTGGATTTATACCCCGCCCTTCACTACCCAAAGGAGTCTCAGAGTGGCTTACCAACTCCTTTCCCTTCCCCTCCCCACAACAGACACCCTGTGAAGTAGGTGGGTCAGAGAGAGCTCTGACAGAAACTGCTCTTTTTCAAGAACAGCTGTGCCAGAACTATGGCTTGCCCAAGGTCATCCAGCAGGTGCAAGAGGAGGAGAGGGGACTCAAACCCGGTTCTCCCAGATTAGAGTCCACACACTTAACCACTACACCAAACTAGCTCATACCATATATCTGTATGCAAAAAGTGGTGTGGGGGGGAATTGTGAGGAAACAGTAAAGCAGAGATCTGAATCCTTCCAACTTCTCTCTCATGCACCCCCCCATGTGCACAGCTGAACTGTACTTCACACTTGAGAGATCTTCATGCAAATCAAGAGTCCTGCATACAGTTGCTTCTGTGTACAGCTGCTTCCACCCACCCAAATTCATCCATCTATATTAATTTAGCCCATATACATCTCTGATTCCTTCCTCATTGTCAGATTGAACTCCCCACTGCATATTTTAGAAACAAAGATCACCTGATCAGCATTGACTGAAAGAAAAAACAAAAGATCACCCAGCCCAGCAAGGCCACTCACAGCGTAGGAAGGACCACACACAGACCAACTCTCATAATCCAAACCACATGCATCAGTGAAAGCACCGGCACAGTGACTGGCTTATCATGCTCTCAGTTGCCCCTGAAGATGTTTGTTTGCTGACCAGGGTACAGTTCCATTTCAACCCACACCACAGTCAAATATGCACAGAAAAAACATTTCTTCCTCAAATCAATGTTAATTAGCCCTGAATACATGCAAAAACCTTAATGTACATTAATGGAACTCACACTTGGTTTGGAAGAAAAGACCCCCACCCTGGTGTGATTGCTCGGATGGTTAAAATCAAGGGTTATGGACTGTGCAAAACAAGACACCCCTAAGTCTAGCCTATGAACCTAGCCCCCTCTCTCACCTTTGAATAGCAGCACATGCTTGAACTCAAAAGGAATGCCGTTTTTCTTGGCAAAGATGTAGACAGATCGACAAGGCTGGGAGACCAGATCCAAGTAAAGCTCCAGGCCCATGGCAATAGGTATAGGAGAAAAAAAGCAGGCAAGGATGAGAAAAGTGTTCTAAAGTCCAGGCACTGGTCTCCACAGCACCTCTTGTAACTTGGCCAGCCCAACTACTGCTGCTTCGGACCAATCATGAACCTAGGATTCTATTCTCTTCCTCCGCCCACTAACAATCATGTGAAGCTTGTTTTCCCAGTGATCATAGTGGTGAAATTTCACCGAGAAGCCTGGATTTCTGCCAAATAAGGAAGGGTGGTGGCTCTTTAAGCAAAAGGGCAAAGCAACTCCAAGGCTGCAGGGAAGACTTTAGGGCTGTCTGTAAACCCTGTAATCCCTCGTGTTTCAGTTCCCTCCAGCAGCCCCACCATTAAATTTGCACCAGAAAACTGAGATTATGTTGCAATGGGTTTCTCTGTTGCCTTCCTCAAATTTAACAGAATCCAGAGAATCTGGAGTTGCACCAATGATAAATTTTTACATTCTTTCATCCCCTGCACTACTAAGAGGCTTTTCAGTTTTTTTTAAATTGGCAACTGAAATATCATTACAATGTTATGACAGTCTTATCAGGTTCTCTGAATTCACAGCTTTCATTAAAAAAAAAAAAAGTATCTACTCCTTTTCATTATGGAGACAGGCATTTCCCCTTATATCTCCACAATGAAAAGAGCTATGGATTTATTTAGGAAGTTTTTATTTTGCCTGTCCAGAATTCTGCTCGAGGTGGCTTACACGTTAACCCACCATAATATCATAATAAACTATCACTATACAAAAATAAAACAAACCTATAAAAATTAGGCAGGGAGAGTGGAGAAAAGGAAGAAAGATCCTTATTATTATTAAAAGCGAGAATCATCCGAGGAACTTGATTGGCAACAGATGGACAAAAAGAAGTGATTTTTCATATAATGTGAAATTTAAACCTGTAATTTAGTCTCACTAAATGGAACATGACCACATGTATACTAACCACATCTGGAAATAGTGTGTTTGGGCAGTTTTGCAGCATTCCCATGCTCCCAGGTTTGTTCTAAGTACACCCATTAACCATCTCACTCACAAACACAAATTCTCCAAGGGAAAAATCTTGCTCACACCAGGAAACAGAAGGCAATATTTATTTAAATAACATTTCCCGCATTGAAAGTGCACTTCATGTGGAGCACCAGTAGTCACTGCTGGAAGCACAACTGGACATAAGAGATCGTGATAAGAAGATAAGGCAATGCAGGAGCTCCCACTCGGTCAGGAAGGCTGAAGAGGCGTCAGTCCACTCCCAGGAAGAGGCTGGAGACTCTCTGCTGTTTCAATCAGGCTGGGTTAAAGCCCCACTGGGAAAGAGCCTCTTGTCTAAAAACGTTCTGCTGTTCTTCTGAGAACAGCCCCTTAAGAGCAAAAGGGAGGCTTGGCAGCTCACTCTGCTCAAGTTTTAGACACACAGGACGTTCCTCTTTCACTTCTCCGTTCTCCAGGGAGCTGCTCGTGGTATCTGCTTTCAAATGCTACCACTCCTGAGGCCAGAGCCCCGCCTGTGACCACAAAGTTCTCCAGTCCCAGCTTGTTTTTCACGCCAGCAAAGCGCACAGCACCCATTCCCTTGGCTGCTCAGAATCGCTTCGTGGCTTGCTCCTCCTGTGGAGACAAAGAGGCAGTCATGCCTGGCTAATGTTCTCAGAGGGCCCGAGTAACCAACTTTTTGGAACAGTTTCACAAAGGGAATCAAAGACAGCCAGTGGCACTTCTATTTTATATTCTTATTTTACCAATATTTTATTCCCCTCCACTCACCTTACTGCCACTACAGCAAATTAGAGAGTTAACCAACTGGCCAAGGATGTACAAGCAAACTGCGTGGCCACCCACCAGTCTTAGTACAACATGACAGTGCACCACACTGTCCCAATTCTCCTGCCAATCTCCAGCCTCGATCTCTGCCACCTTGGAAGGCAGAGCAAGGCCCAGACTTCTCAGCCTGCTAGTGGAAGCTTTCCACTGCAGCAATTCCACATGTTTAGAAATCCACCATCATTTTTCTTCCCATTCTGACTGCTATGCTGTCCCTCAGCCCTGTCTTCTGCCTATGAGTGCAGACAAATCACACTCCCTCAGTGCAGGCCTGGTGCTCTCTAAAATTGCCAAGGCTACCCCAATACAATGGCCTTGAGGCCTGGCCTCTTAGCTCTCAGCTATGCCTGGCTGTTTCTTCCGCTTCCGCCGGTGACTCCCAAATGACAGGCTCCTCCTTTGTCCACAGCTGAGGTCCCCTCCCAGAAGCCAGCGGTACCTTGACAACACTCTGGAGTTCAGCCAGGGCTTCCTCATACTGCTGGAGGAGAGGCTTGAGGCTCTCGCTCTTCACTGGCTGCTGTTCCAACTCAGGAAGGCCGGCATCTTCCAGCATCTTCAGGAATTTGCGTTCCTGGACAAGGAGAGCCAGTCAGCCAAACCCTGAGAATCTAAAGGGGTCTTAGAAAATGCCCTGCAACTGAGTGAGGCATATAGGGATCACACTTCAGCCCTGTACCCACCACAAACCCTGCAGGTTCCCTTTTCAGGGCTGCTGCTATCCCAAGTCTTGCCAGGACATCAGTAACTCTTCTTGGAAGCAAAGCAAGCAAGAAACTTGCCTCCGGTGCCAACACAGTTGATACCAGGTGCAAATTTTGGGGAGAATCCAGCAGACAACATACCTGCACTTTCAGCAGCATGGTGAAGGCCAGGCCGGCTCTTCCAGCACGAGCTGTTCTGCCCACCCTGAAAGAAGACGACAGCAGAAGAATGACCCATTTCACCAGCAGCCCGGTTCTGGTCAGCCTACACTGCAGTAAGCGATGCATTGCTGATTTCAAGCTCTCAGGAGCAAATGAATCCAAACCTTTTGGAGAAAAACCCTTTTTCTTGGGAGACGTTACCGGTGAATGTAGCTCCTGATAAACTGAGGGGCATCGTAGCTGATTACACATTTCACTCCTCCGATGTCAATTCCTCGAGCGGTGGCATCCGTGCTGATTAAGCTGTTTCAAAAGAAAGGTACTAAGTGCTCAACTTGTCACAGTGCAAACAGTGACACAGTAGATCTGGGTCTCTGGGTATGATTGCCAGTCTATGGATCTCACGTGAACACATGTACACACGTAGCTGCCTTACACTGAAGCAGACCATCGGTCCCTCAAGGTCATTGTCTACTCAGACTGGCAGCAGCTCTCCAGGGTCTCAGGTGGAGATTTTTCACATCACCTACTGCCTGGTCCTTTCAACTGGCAATGCCAGGGGACTGAACCTGGAACCTTCTGCATGCCAAGGTTAATTAACTGAACAGTTAATTCACTGTTGTGCAGTTTGTGCTATTATTATCCCTGGCCTGGATAGCCCAGGCTAGCCTGATCTTGTCAGATCCCAGAAGCTAAACAGGGTCAGCCCTGGCTGGTATTTGAAAGGGAGACCTCCAAGGAATACCAGGGTCATGACTCATGATGTGGAGGCAGACAATGGCAAACCACCTGTGAATGTCTCATGCCTACTGGGTCACCATAAGTCAACTATAACTTGACAGCACTTTCTACTGCCACCATGTTATTATTAATATTGTAATTCCGAAGGGGTTTTTTTTGCTCTCAGGTCGCAACTGATTTATGGCAACTCCCACAGGGTTTTCAAAGCAAGAGACATTCACAGGTGGTTTGCCATTGCCTGCCTCTGCACAGCAACCCTGGACTTCTTTGGTGATCTCCTATCCAAGTACTGACCAGAGCCGACTCTGCTTAGCTTCTGAGATCTGAGGAGATGGGACTAGCCAGGGCTATCCAGGCCAGGAGGACATCTTTAACCATGTCAGACCATTAATATACAAAGCAGAGGGTTTGGCCCTCCCAGACACTTGCATAGACTAGCAGCAATGACTTTTCATATTTAGAAACAGAGGCAAGGCTGATGCAAGGTTATCTAGAAGTCACAAAAGACCAGGAACTTCCTAATGCGGACCAGGGACTTCCTAATGCAAACTCGGAGGGTGCAACACAACCTCACTCCCTCCCCCAAGTCTGTTGCTAACTGAAGAGCCAGTGTGATGTAGGGATTGGTGCATCTAAGCTTGTTTGCTGTGCTCAACTCCCTGGAGAAAGAGACAGATAAAACCAAACCCACCCACACCCTGCAATTAATGGGCAGTTTTGCAGTTTTGTTGCATGGAACAGCTCCACTCTCGAGCTTTCAGTGGGCACTCACAGCTGGACCTTCCCTTGTTCAAACTCCTTCAAGGTACGTTTTCTCTCTGCTGGACTCAGCCGGGAAGAGAACTCTGCCACATTCACTCCACCAAAGGCTCGAACTAGCAGGAACAACCTGGGGAAAGGGAGAGGGAAAGAGAGAGATACCTCTGCCTGGCTGGCCAACACGCAAGTCAACCTAGCAAAGTGTCAAGCTCAGCACTTACCTGTGGGAAGTTTCTTTGCTGTTCGTGAAACATAGCACTCGGCTGAATTTCATTCTCAGCAGAAAATACAGAAGGAGCAGTGGCTTGGATTGCAGGCTGCAGGGCACGTAATATTGCTGCAGGAAACAAGAACAAACAGCCACTGCCCACAGAGCTCTGACTTCCCTTGGCAGGATCGGGGCATTAAGCCATTGGCTCATGCTCCTCAACTGGATGGCATTCATGGGCACCATTAAAAGAATCTAATTTTCAAATGCCCATTTAAAAAACCACTCAGTGCATTTTTGACACCAGTGATATGAACTTCTGTTCCACTCCAAGGTTTCAGGTTTTAATATCTTAGGTACAAGTTACTAATGCAGGAGTCGTGGCTCTTATTTCTGAAAATATTTCTATCCATTTCAAAAAGCTGGTGGTGTATTCGGTTCACAAGATCTCCACTCGTAAATCACAGAGGCACAATCCCAAAACCAGCATCCCAGGAAATAACCAGAGAACACTGAACACATACAGATAGTGTAATCAGTTGGCCTGGAAAGCCACCAAACACTTGCTGACTCTCTCGCTTTGTTTTCTGAACTGTTGCATTAATAGCTTCCCAAGCCAAGCCCCTCTGCTATTAACAAGGACTTTTGCCCTTGCCTGGCCCATGCCCTATAGTTCCAGGGAGCTGCCTGAAGTATTGACCTCTATTTATATCTTCTGGACCCTGGTTATCGCCTTTCTGTAAAAGTCCTGTGTCACACAAACACACACACACCCCGTCCAGCTAACAGACTTGGGCTCTCCCCAAACACACTGCCACCTCTTTGGTCAGGGGAAGTGTCAGACTTTGCACCAATCATGCATATCACCATGGTGATAAAAGCCGCATTTCTTACCGAGAGCCCCTCGGGGAGGGTGTATTTCTTCTCAGTCTCCTGCTGCACCACAGTGCCACCAGGCTGCGTCTTGGAGTAGACAGAAGTAAAGAGGCAAGGCTTGTAGAGGCCCAGTTGCTGCAGCTTCTCTGGATCCCGGCTCAGCGTGGCTGAGAAGAGGAGCTTTTGCAGAGGGAACTGAGGGACGAAGGCTCTGGAAAGACAGAAGGCATTCCCTTCCTGCAAAGGAGCTCTACAGCGTCTCCTGATTTTGGCCCTCTTTGCTCAGCCTTTTCCCAGGCCTGTTCCATTCTCTGGGCATGCAGAGAATGGGTTTGCAATCCACAGGACAGTTGCAATCCATCTCAGGGGGTTGCAATCCACAGGACAGTCTTCAGGTCCCAGCCTGTTCATGGGGGCATCCTAGAATCAGCTCAGGCTTCGAACCTTTAGCAGAAACTGCTGACCATGGAAGTTTTAAAGTTAAGTCCCAAAAGAGGCCGACTGGAACCTCCACGAGTGAGGAGATGTGGTCTCCACTGCTCTGCCTCCCGTGCTTTTGCCATGGCACCCTAATCTTTTGACCCTCTGCCTCCTCTGTCTGTCAGTTAACCACCTTTCCATGCCTCTGTCCGAGTCCCTGCTGGCTTACTCACCTGGCTGCTGTGATAGGCTCCTGCAGTGCCCTTCTGAACAGCTGACAAGGTCTGGTGCCTTCATCAGGTCCATACACAGCCTTCTCAACTTGGGCTAGCCAGTCCTGGTGCATGTTGTCAATCATGCGGTCTGCTTCATCAATGATCTACCCTCACGTACAATTGAGCAAAAGAAGGAGTCCACAAATGGGATTAGGGATTAATAAACTCTTATTGACACACTGAATGGATATACAGCCATGCCGAGTATAACCATGCAGGGGCTTAGAAAAGCATACGCTGCTGGGAAACAGGAACAGGGACTGTATCAACTCTATGTGGGAACAGAAAAGCCTCAGCCAGTGGAGGCCACAAAACTGCCGCAGGATGCACATGCAAACACACACACAGACCCCACGCACACTACAACAGCCAAGTTAAAATTACTTCAGTCAACATCCCATTTATTTCAACAGAAGAGAGTTAAGAAAGCCCATAATGTTTCCAGTTGAATCAAGGGGACTTAAGTGTTTAACACAGAGCCAGCTGTGGGGTTGTGGTTAAGAGCGGTGTACTCTAATCTGGAGAACCAGGTTTGATTCCCCGCTCCTCCACATGCAGCCAGCTGGGTGACCTTGCGTCAGTCGCAGTTCTCTCAGAGCTCTCTCAACCCTACCTACCTCACAGGGTATCTGTTGTGGGGAGAGGAAGGGAAGGAGATTGTAAGCCGCTCTGAGACTCCGAGTGAAGGGAGGGGTATAAAGCCAACTCTTCTTCTTCATTTGTGGCCTCTGTGCACCACACCCACACAACTCCCACACAGCCTCTCAAACCAGCCCCGAAGTAGTGCAAACATGATTTTTGTTTGCAGGCAGACAGATTAAGGCCTCTGGGGGATGGCACCATCTCTGCTGCAGTGCAAATGCTGGAGGATGTTTCCAGAAGAGAACTGTTCTTCTGGTTGCACCTTTTACAGGCAAAGGACTCTGGAATGAGAGTTGCTCGGGGCAAACCTGGCCCAGCTGACTTCTCCTTGAAGTGTGAAACACACAGAAAACAGTCTCCATCATCCTAACTTCATACAGCAAAGTTATACAAGAAGAGGGTCTTGGGGTGTGCCCAACAGCTGTGGGACTCCCTGGCCCTGAGCACCCCCCTGCTGCTTTTAAACCACTTTTCGATATTCTTTTTATTCCACTGCTTTTATAATTATGGACTGCCCGTGGCTTTTGTTTTGCATTTCAAGTACATGAACAAAAAACAAAAAGTATTTTTATTTTGTTGCCTTTCAGTAGCTGCAGGAATGGGATCCCTTGAAAATCATTTAAAACCAACAGTGCAAGGTTGTTTCCTAGTGCATGGCAGGTAAGGAGGGCTTGAAAGCTGCACGAAGGAATGGTGTGGGCCCAACCATGCCCACAGTGTAACTGCCAGAAAGAAGCACAGTGGCCCCAAACAGCCAGGTGCTTGCTACAAACTGCAAACTTGTCCAGTGGGTTCAGACAGGGACATTTGCCACTTACCAGGAAACGAAGTTCTCTAAGGCTGAACTGCGGAGTGTGCTGAAGATGGTCCACCAGGTGCCCAGGGGTGGCTACAACAATGTCTGCCAGACTGCGGAATCCAGTGAGCCTGAGAAATGCCAGTATATGAGTTTTCTATGGGATGTGTCACCACTGTTTGTGTATGCACACACAGGCAGGTATTGGACAGACAAGGACAGGAAGTGCTATGGAACCCTCTCTTAACTCTGAAGGCTTTGACATCCATCTAGCCAGGACTCCTCAGGACCAGCCACAGCCATTGTAGAATTCCAGGCCAAGAGTTTGTTCATTCGGGATCATTCATTCACTATATCCCACAAGGCCCTGTGAGAACAGTTCCCACACACCCATGGGAGATAATGCTTGGGGGGTTTCCTTTCTGAGTTTTTTGAAACACTATGTTCAGAATACCATTCTGAGCCAAATACCGGATTCCATAATCACAGACGGCAACCACCAATCCAGGAACCCTGGCTAGAGTGACTGAGCTCTCCTCTGAGCCTGTTGCTCAGGTGGTCTTAAGACCACCATCTGTTTGACCAATGAGCCACACAAAGGTAAGAATGAAACTCACGTTTCCTCAGCAAGAGACTCTTGCTCCTTTGCAAAAGACTTCTGCCCCGTCAGTAGGACGACTTTCAATCCCGTTCCATCCGTGTAAATGTTGAATACTTTACTCACCTAGGGAAAGGAGTGAATGAAAAGGAGGAGGGGGAAAGGCGAGAACAGGCCTGTAGAGCAGTCACCCCCGGCTCAGTCACCCCATGGCTTGATGAAGAAGACATTGGATTTATACCCCCCCTTCACTTGGAGCCTCGGAGTGGCTTAGAATCTTTCCCTTCCCCTCCCCACAAACAGACACCCTGTGAGGTAGGTGGGGCTGAGAGAGCTCTTTCAAGGACTGCTCTTGAGAGAACAGCTCTGAGAGAACTGTGATCGACCCAAGGTCACCCAGC
Organism: Gekko gecko; assembly: GCA_029375565.1. NCBI lineage: Eukaryota > Metazoa > Chordata > Lepidosauria > Squamata > Gekkonidae > Gekko > Gekko gecko. The sequence goes on along the minus strand of JAPDNY010000012.1, from coordinate 47,633,278 downwards.
TGGCTTTATGTGGAGGAGTGGGGAATCAAACCCAGTTCTCCAGATTAGAGTATACTACTCTTAAACACTACACCACTAGAGCAAGGCTGAGCAATCTCTGTCCTCAGTGGCTGCTTTAACTGCACTTTTGGATCATTGAGGTAGCAGCAACAGGAAAAAACAAAACCCAGTCAGGCAAGCAATATCCGTGCATGAGACATGTACTGGAGTGGCTCATCATCCCCAAAGGCAACATGCACAAGTAGAACAGTTTTGGAAGATAGTTTCAGAGGGCAGCCATACTGGTCTACAGTAGAACAGCTAGATTCAAGTCCAGTGGTACCTTAGAGACCAACAAGATTTTGGGGTATGAGCTTTCGAGAGTCAAAGCTCTTGCCATTCCAAGATGAAGGCAACTTTGATTATTCTTTGAAGGGTCTTTAAAGAGACCCCTCCCCACCGAAAAAGAGACTGTGGTGGGGAGGGTTGCGGTTCGCATCCTCCCAACCAGGCAGTGGCATGGAAGGACTGGAAGAAGGGAGTGATTTAACTGGGGCGAGGGAAGCTTGATAACCTACCTGCAAGCCCAGGCTGATAAAACAACAAAGCAGAGAAAGACTGGGAGTCAGATGTGTCCTGGACTAACACTGTCGGGAGAGGCTGGTTGGCTGTAGCTGCCACTAAGGGCGGAGATGGCATTCCCCCAGGGACGCAGAAGGCCCGGAGTGCCAGGAAGTAGGGAGGGCCCAGATGTTGAGGATGGCCCTAAAGACAACAGTAGGGGAAAGGCATGGAGGGCAGAGTGACATGATTCCTGGGAACTGTGCCAAGAAAACATGGTACCTGTAGCTAGATGTTGAATAAAAGTTGTTTATGGGGCACCTGTTGCCTGTGAGGTCTATGGGAGTTGGCACAGGTCAGTAAACCACCACCTCCCGGTCTGCTACACACCCCTGTTCTATACATGGCTCTGGGCCCAGCCACCCAAAGAAGGGTCCACGGCTCAGTGGTACAGCACCTACTTGGCATGCACCCCAAGCTCAATCCCTGCCATTTCCAGTTTAAGGGATGAAGTAGTAGGAGATGTGAGAGACTCTGGAAAGCAGCCGCCATCGCAATAGATAATACTGTCTGTGATGGCTCAAGGGTCTGGGGTTCAATACAAGAGATAGTTTCATTTTTTGAGGGGCCTAAATGTGCTTATTTCCACAAGCCTCTGGCGGTGGCAAGCAGAAAAGGTCTCCCCACACTCCACCCTGCTGGGGATAACAGAACAAGGCTGAACAGAAAGACTCCTCGCTGAGTTACAGTGACTGGGACACCTGAATAAATTGCACATCCCTCCCAGGAAAGCATAGGCATCTGTGAGAGCTATTTTGCCACAGGGGAAATGGGGAGAACCGGTTCACACAGGAACCAGTTCACAGACCATTTATGAAGGAGCTCCTATAGACTGCTGCAGCCTTGCTTCCACTAAGGCAAGGGCTTTTTCCATCTTAGGCCCATCCTGGTGGAATGACTTATCAGAAGAGACACATGCCCTGCGGGACCTGTCCAGCTTCTGCGGAGCACACAAGACAGAATCATTCCAGCAGGCCTTTGGCTAATCCTTTTATTTCCAGTGGCTATTGATCTGCCAGGTGTTTTCTTTTTGGAATATTTCTAGGTACTGGGAGAAGGTGAAGATTTTAACTGTTTTAAACGTGGTGGCTCAGAGGTTAAGACACTGAGCTGCAGACTGGAAGGTCAGCAGCTCGGCAGTTCGGGACCCGAGTGCCACATGACGGAGTGAGCTCCCATCTCTGGCTCCAGCTCCTGCCAACCTAGCAGTTCAAAAGCAAGAAACTGCAAATAGATAAATAGACCGCTTCGGGGGAAGATAACAGCGTTCTGTGCACCTTGGCATCTTGTCATGCTGGCCACATGACCACGGAAATGTTTTCAGACAGTGCTGGCTCTTCAGTTTGGAAACAGAGATGAGCACCACCGCCTAGAGTCGGATTCAACTGGCTTTCGAGCAAAGGAAACCTTTACCTTTACTTAAGCTGCTTTAATGATGGACCTTATAGTTCAGTTGTACGTTTTTAGAAAAATGTTGCAAGCCACCTTGAGCCCTGCATTGCTGGATAAGGGTGGGATATAAATCTAACAAATAAATAAATAAACAGGCACCCCTCCCTTCCACTGTTGTCTGGAAGGTAGAGCAATTGGACTTCAGTCCCTAAATTCCACCACCCCCTTTGCTTCTCACATGGGAGAGCCCCTTCCAAATGAGACCCTGGTTGTCAGTCAGGTCAGCCATACATTTGAGTGGGAGACTAAGGATCCCCAACTCCAAACCACACACAATCACCTGCAGCACTTTAACCAAGAGTTGTGTTGGAAGACCCCATTTATTGGGTGGGATGGATTTAGGACAGGGGACCGAAGGATTCAGGAGCTTACTTGCTGTGCTAGCTCTTTGGTGGGCAAGACTGCCAAGGCTCGCACCTGACAAACCACTCGTTCGAACAGGGCCTGCCAAGACAGAGTCAAAACATTAGCTGGTAGGTTCTTGTTCTCGATCTGCTCAAATACATACATAAAAGCAAGCAACACACACACACCCTTCGAAATGCTCTTAGTTTGTTGCCTTAAGTGTTTTTCATACTGCAGGGGTAGAAACTGGTCAGAGGGTCAAAAATTCTGATTTTACTGACCAAAATTCCAAAAAACCTGACCAAATACTGACAAATTAGTGACCAATTTAATGTCAGCCTACTGATAAGCTAGTGTTTTAAATGTAAAACTAGGACTTCATTAAAAATGATTATTATATGGCCTCCTCCATCCCCATAGCCAGCCCCATAGTTAGATGTGACCCAGATAAAAGGATTGCACACCTTTTTATTGATTTTTTTAAATGAATAGAGGACAATGTTTTCATTATTGTACAATATTTAAGGCAAAAAAGAGTCCCTTTTAAAAATAATCACATACTGCAGATAATAAAATAGCAAAAACATATTAAAAACCAAACATAAAGTAATGATTATGACAACAAAACATAACTGCTGTCAGGCAAGACTTGTCTTTGCTTCTACTTTATCTTTGGTTTTTTGATGAAAAAAGAACCACCCAGCAGTCTGCCATCCCTGCCGGAGGCCGTGTCGGGCTGGGCATTGGAACACCCTAGACTGATTATCCTGAGTGATTTCAATGTCCAGGCAGATGATGTGGCCTCCAATCAGGCAACAGATGACACTAGGACTCTCCCAATATGTAACAACTCCCACCGGGCCAGACACATGCTCGATCTGATCTTTGCAGCAGAGGTCACAGTGGACCGGGTCACTGCCTCAGCAGTGCCATAGTCAGACCATCATGCCCTGAAGGCCCATCTGAATGTTTCACCCCCGACCCTGTTTGGTTGGTGAGCAGATTTCAGCTCGCTTATGGAGCCAAATGGACCCTATGTGGCTTCAAATGGCCCTGTGGGATCTGATGCCCCCTGGTGGCTTGTTAGATGAGCTTGTGGAGGATTGGCACAGCTGACTCTCAGCAGCCATCAATGAGATTGCTCCCCGACGCCCTCTGCGCCCTCACTCTAGGCTGGCTCCTTGGTTTCCCCAAGAGTTGCGGCTGGTGACCTGAAGGCTAAGATGGCTAGAGAGACACCTGTGCACCTGTGATGAAGGCACAAGAACATCTTATAGGACGTTTATGAGATCCTATGAGATGGCAGTCAAAGCTGCTGAGAATGTTATGCAGCCACGATTGTGTCTGCGAGCTCATGCCCAGCCCAATTATTTAGAATAATTCGGTCTATGCTGCCACAAGGCAGACTAAACGTTAGGGAATTGGACACTGGCTTGTGAGGCCTTTGTGAGCTGCTTTCCAGAAAAAGTCCTGTCGCTCTGCCGTGACCTCCCCACCACAGTTGAGACAGTAAGTGAACTCGAGGGTCCGTGCACATCTTCTAGTCAGGTTATGGATTATTTCGGTCCGCGAAGCCTGGAGGAAGCTGACACACTGCTCTTAACTGTACGCCCTACCACGTGCTGCCTTGACCAGTGCCCATCATGGCTAATTAAAGCTGGCCATGATGGGTTACGAGATGCCCTAAGGGAGACTATCAACAAGTCCCTTTCGGAGGGACAGTTCCCTAGGGCACTCAAGGAAGCTGTGGCTCATCCCCTCCTGAAAAAGCCATCTGGATCTGGCCGAATTGGCTAATTACTGGCCGGTCTCCAATCTGCCATGGCAATTCAGCTACAGAGCTTTTTGGATGAAACTTCCATGCTAGATCCTTTCCAGTCAAGTTTCTGCCCAGGCCATGGGACGGAGATAGCACTGGTTGCCCTCACGGATGACCTCCAGAGGCATCTGGATCGGGGCGGATTGGCAGTGATGTTGCTATTGGACCTGGCAGTGGCATTTGACACGGTCGACCATCAGTTATGGATCCACCGCCTCGCTGACACTGGAGTCCAGGAGCCTCCCTTGCAATGGCTGGCTGCCTTCCTTCAGGGTCGGGGACAAAGGGTGGCACTAGGGGAGCAGCTATCCCAAAGGCACCCACTGATTTGTGGAGTGCCCCAAGGGGCGGTGCTGTCCCCAGTGTTATTTAACATCTACATGTGCCCCCTTGCCCAGAGGCATGGGCTGGGATGTCACCAGTATGTGGATGACACCCAGCTCTATCTGTTGTTGGGCAGCCAGTCTGACTCTACACCTGAAGATCTGGACCAGGCATTGCAAGCCGTGGCAGGTTGGCTCAGACTGAGCCAACTGAAATTGAATCCAACGAAGACGAAGGTCCTGTGCCTGAGCCAGGGCGGCCCGAGGGGAGAGATCCTACTTCCGACCTTTGATGGGGTGCCATTGGTGCCAGTGCCAAAGGTTAGGAGCTTAGTAGTGCTTCTGGATGCCTCACTGACAATGGAGGCCTTTTACCACCTCCAGCTGATTAGGCAGTTGGTTCCCTTCCTCAAATGCAATGACTTGGCAACAGCGATCCATGCGATGATCACCTCAAGATTGGACTATGGTAATGCTCTCTACATGGGGTTGCCCTTGACCCAAATCCAGAAGCTACAGCTAGTGCAAATGCTGCAGCCAGGCTTCTGACGGGCCTCCCTATCCGGGAGCACATCCAGCCTGTGCCAAAAGCACTGCACTGGCTGCCTATACCATACCAAATTCGCTTCAAGGTGCTGGTACTTACCTTTAAAGCCCTTTATGGTCAGGGGCCCACATACCTGAGCGAATGCCTTTCCCCACACGTTCCCCAAAGAGCACTGCGCTCAGGGTCACAAAATCAATTGGCCTCCCAGGTCCTAAAGATGCCAGGCTGGCCACAACCAGGGTGAGGGCCTTCTTAGTGGTGGCTCTGTACTGGTGGAATGAGCTCCCAGAAGAGATCAGGGCCCTCAGGACCTTTTATAGTTCCACAGGGCCTGCAAGATGAAGCTCTTCCTCCAGGCCTTCGACTAAGGAGCCGCACCAAATAACATCAGATAACTGAGAAGTGACAGTGCCCTGGTCCTTGGCCTGTGCTGTTGCCTAAATATAGAGACCAAGACGAGCCAACCACCAATATAGATCATCTGATTACAACACTCGTATTCGTTCTGCCTTCTGTAAGCATAGTTATAAGTACCTGATCATTTACTAGCACTTTATGATAATGTCGAGTTTATTAGTTGTGTTAAGATTGTGTATAATTTGTTACTTATATGTTTAATCTCTTTGTAAGACACCCTGAGCCTGCTCCGGCGGGGAGGACAGGGTATAAATTGATTGAATAAATAAATAAAGTCATTCATGAATTATTTCATTTCCCAACAGTTTTCTGCACTGCATCCACAAGCATTTTTCCCCCTTGTCCTCTTCTTCCATTGCTTTCTCAACTCTTTCTAGCATGAGCTGTGCCATGTAGAATCCCACAATATCCATCACCTTTACTTTCATTGTCTCATGTTTTAAGAGATTAATTATGTTTCTGCACTTTATGGAAGATCTCACCAAATCACTTTTACTCTTAGGAACAAAGCCCTTAAAAGTTCTTCATAACTAAACTGAAAACAATCTGCCTTCTCACTGGGAAGTCATCATGTTTCCCCAAAAATGCAGTAGCAAAAATGGAAAAACACCAACTGCGTTCACAAAAATCAAAGAAATACTGATTTTACTGCCCAATTCTTTAAAAAAACTGACAAATTACTGACCAAGATGAAAAAACTGACTTTTACTGATTTTACTGACCATTTTCCACCCCTGATACTGCACTCCCCAAGTTCAACAGCCCACTCTTCAGGGGATCTGGATGTATTTACTTATTTGATTTCTAGCCCGCCCTCCCCTACACAGCAAGGCTCAGGATGGGTTACAACAATGTAGATACAAACACAGCAACAACTATTAATCTAAATATAATCTCTAAAACACTCTACACATCAATCAGCTATAAAGCAATAAGATGGCAGTCAATGATACAAATTAATGCATCCGCTCCCACAGGCTCTACATGTACGCAACAGTAGATGTTAACTAATACAGAGGCAAGTGGGTGGACGAAAAGACAAAACGAGATGGAACATAACAAAGCATGACAGAACAGGGGGAGGCCAGACGAACTTCCGCCGCCTCAACCATGGGCCTGGCGGAACTTCTCTATTTTACAGACCCTGCAGAACTGTATTAAATCCCGCAGGGCCTGGATCTCATCTGGGGGAGTGTTCCACCATTCCAAAAGTGAAGAGCACACTTTCTACAATGACACTGAGGCTGCTTGGCAGAATCAGATACCCAAGAGGATGGAGAGAAGAAGCCTTAAAACTGGTAGAGCTTATGACATACTTGCATACTATGACCAAAGCCACAAGAATTGCCTCCCTCCGAGTTGGCTTTATAAAATCTTGTTATGTGCTGAAGCTATAGAACTTGAACCTGCTAGTACAGGTAATTCTTTAGAAAGCACACACAGGCCTACAGCCCAGCAGATGCCTGCTCTATCCAAAGCTCACCTGTACTATAGGGATGACAAAGGCTAGTGTTTTACCACTGCCTGTAGGGGCTGAGACACAAATATCACTTGGCTGGTAACCATTCCTCGTGAACAAAAACCCACCAGATGCACTCTCCAAAATGGCTGGAATCACCTGTGCCTGAACTGAAAAGGAAAGACAGAGAGTCAGAAACTAGGACAGGGTTACTTTTCTGGCAGAAGGTCTTGTAGGTCATTCACTGACTGCCCCAACCAAGCTTCTCAGAGAAACCTCTCACCCCAACACACAAATGGGTTCAACTGCCCTAATTCCCCTTCATATCTAACCGCAGGACAGACATGTCCCAGAGGAAGATATACTCGGATCCAGTTCTATAGTCAAGTATTTAATCACATCTCTAGCCCAGCCCCAAAATGTTCAACTGATTAAACAAAACAGCCCTAGTTCAATTAAAATCTCGGAAGAGGCATTAAAACCTTTTCCTACGATCTGATGACCAAATGCCAGCCCACACAGAAAAGGCCCCATTTACTTCTGAAAGAGGCCTGTTGCCCAGCAACCAGAAAGTATCAACCCCCTTCCCCCCAACTCATACTGGAGAGAGCCTGCTCTGGGCCCTGAACTGCAAAGTTACAGGCAAGTCCCACCAAGATTTATTTAGCCAACCCAGATTTCCACCACCTAGTAACCTTCTGCACCTATCTCCCAGACTTTGGCTGTCTACTAAATGCAGCTTGGAAACACTGCGGATAGAATATAAAACAAGATGTTCTTGTTACAAGAGATCATCCACCTGGTTAGGATACCTGGAAACAAATATTCTATTGCATTTGCTTGCAGTTTCTTCTTCAATTTGGGGTGGATTTCTGGAATGTCCTGGAGTGGGACAAGGTTCTCTTTGATCCTTTTCTGGACTAGCTTGGGCTGAGCAAGCCACTGTGGCAAATAAGGCTGCACCTGCAAATCACATGGGTAAAACATTGAAACTGTGGCCCTGACCCAAGGAAGCACATGTGTAGCTGTGCCCATTTGTCAGCGACTGTGGGCAACAAACCAAAGCACATTTGGTAGCTGTGGTGAAGACAAAATGCCTCTCCGAACCTCTCAATTGAAAATTTGCTTTCAATTTGTGTTTTAAGGATCCTTTCCTCCTGCCCAAAATTTGGTGCTGGCTGAGGAAAGAAAGTAGAAATGTGAGTCTACCTTCATTGGCTTAGAAGAGAATTAAGTCAAGGCTTTAACAGTCATCCCAGCACCCTGATCTTCAACAGTCTACTCAGAAGCAAATATCCCTTCAGTCAGTTTGCTTCCATACGTATCTTAAACATTATGGTATAAAGAATACTTGCAATACTTGCAAACTAAGTTACCTTCTGCACAGCCTTTTGATCTGAAGTGCCAAGGACAATCACGGGAGAAGGTTGGGGAGTTCCCTTTTGATTCAGCGTCTTCTGCTCCTCTCTTCTTTGGCTATCTTTCTCTGTAGGTGCAGAGTTATCCTCTCTCTCTCCTGCCGCTGCACAGCTGTTGTCCAGATGACTCTCCAAGGTATCATCACTTCCTGGTTGGCCAACTTTTTGGTAAGAAATACATAAATACGACAAATTATTTGAATTTGGAAGAGCACTAAGAGAAAAAGGGTCTTGCAGCAATCTCAGGGGCCTCATGCCATACAGGACTTGAAAAATCAAAGGCAATGTTGGTGGTGGTGGCGGCTAAACCTAAGGTGTGCCTCCATATGCCTATGAGAAGGTCTCCAAAGCGAAAGACAGAAAAGAGACCCCATTCCCCCCAAAGTCAAGAAGGCACATGGCTGCCTACTTTACAATGGGGGAAGGAAACTAGGGCTAATTCATCTCAACAGCTGCTCACATAAGAGGACTTACGAAAGACACAACAGCAGCTGCTCACATAGTAGTTTAGGAATTCCTCCTGCAAACAGCAGCAGAAACCACCCCAAGCAAGGCAGTCTGCTTCAAACAGCTTGTTTGTTGCTTGCACAAGGAGACTGCTCCTGCAAAATGCTCTTTATGCAAGTCAGGACCAATACATAAAATATCATGTGAGTCAGACGGTGCCCCTCATAAAAGTGATCTCCTCCAACTGCAAAGAGGACAGTGCATTTTACAATGACAGTTTTAACAAGGCCTCAAACACTGGTCCCTGAAATCAAGTTTAGCCTGTGCCTACATACTTGCTCCAGTTCTTCTTGGCGGCCTTTTGAACTTCTCTGTGCTCTTTGGAGTTCTGCTTCTACTCAAACTATCTTCCTCACCAGGACTTTCCTTCTCAACAGCTTGTGGCTGCCTGTTAGTCTTTCTTTGGTCTTTTGTGGAAGGAGATCCATCACTTGATCTCCTCTTTCTCTTTTTGGTCTCCGGCCTTGATTCCTTCTCAGAATTCACTCCAGAGATTTCATTCTCTACATTTGTTAGCTCTGCAGAAATTGGCTCATCCTGTTTCTGCTTTTGCAGCTGGCGGATTCTTGCCCTTTCCTGCAGCCGTTGCAAAAGCACCTGAGATTGGTCTTCTGGCTCACCATCTTCATCACCAGTGTATCTGTGGATTACACAAAGGTTACAGCTGTTTTACAGCATGGCACTGCAACAAGTGAGTCATCCATGAATCAAAAAAGTCCCATCATAGTGTAGAAAGATGCCTTCCAGCTGCTGCAAGTAAGAACTTCAGTTTCTGGATTCAGTGAAGTTCAAATGCAGCAAGAGGCCTCTAACTCTAACCTAGATATGATTCTGCCAGCACAAAATACAACATAATAATGTTGTGGCTTCTAGTGCCTTATGAACCTCCAGTAGGAACTATATATTACTCTCCTTGCCCTATCTCCCCCCCACACCCAAGATGATACTGTAGAGTTGGAAGAAGTGAGAAAAACTGCTAGAGTACTTTCCCTATGAGAAGAAGCTAAGCTGTTTGGAGCTTCTTGGTATAGAAAAATTGACGGGACATGGGTGAAGTTCATAAAGTTATCAGTATGTGCAGAATGTGGGTACAGGATTTTGCAGTCTCATGTAATACCAGAATTCAGGGTCATCCAATGAAAATGATGAGCTACATGGTCAAGAATTGTGAAAGAAAGCACATCTTCACACATCCTTAATGTACATAATTTGCTGCCACAAGATAAAATGAAAAATGTCTTCAAAGGAGAATGAGGAAAAAAACCCAGGGAGGTCAGATCTATAGCTATTAGCTACAACAGCCAAGTTTATTATTTGCTTATTTACAGGATTTCAGTCTCAAAATGGAGAACAGTTCAATTAAATATCTCCAAGCTACACTTTAGAACTGACACAAGACACTACAATCCAAATGAGCATTAGCAGAAACTGCAGCAAACCACCACATGGCTGCTATCTTCCAAAGGCATTTGACATAATATCCTTTTTAGCTTCTTAATACCATCACAGAAGAAGCCAATCAACCATTGGTGGGAGAGAAATCCCACATTTCCATGGCAACCTCACACAACCCCCCCGCAACTTGTGGAGGCTAAGCTGTTCAGTTTGGTGTAGTGGTTAACTGTGTGGACTCTAATCTGGGAGAACCAGATTTGATTCCCCACTCCTCCAGCTGCTGGATGACCTTGGGCAAGCCATAATTCTGACAGAGCTGTTCTCTCAAGGGCAGTCTGCAAGAGACCTCTCTCAGCCTGGCCTACCTCACAGGGTGTCTGTTGTGGGGAGGGGAAGGGAAAGGAGTTTGTAAGCCGCTCTGAGCCTCTGAGTGAAGGGCGGGGTATAAATTCAATCTCTTCCTCTTCTTCTTCTAGAATGAAACTTGAAGCAGAGCTTCACTGATAGATTACAGGTCTCTGGGAGATTTGCATGAAAGAGAAGATATTCCCAGACCCTTCCCAAACCCAGACTGTTCAGGGGTTTACAGCTGAAGACCAGCATTTTGAATTGAGTTCAGAAACACTCCAGCAGCCAATGTTGGAATTTCAATATAAGTGCTGTATGAATCTAAGGAGTCACATCCGGCAATAGCAGCAGTATTCTGTACCAGTTTCTAAGGGGTAGGCCCAGTACAGTAGTCTAGTATCCACCTAAGATATCAGGTATCTGTTTTCCAGGGCAAAAGAGGCATACCAGCCAAAGCTGACAAAAAGGTACTCCAGATCATACATGTTATCTGCCAATCTAAGAACAAGCACAGATTCAGAAGTGTCCCCAAGCAGTAAACCTGACCTCACAAGTAAGATCCCACCCTCCAAAAGACTTCCCCTTCCAACTGGTCCACTGGAGCCCCACTACAAACTCTTCCCTCTTGTGTGAACTGAGATTAATTTTATTCACACGAAATCTACTACTGAACCCAGGCATTAGCTCAGGAAATCATTGTGCCATCTGAATCCGATGGAAAGCAGAAACAGCTTTTCATATCAGCACATGCTACACTGCAAACCCACAGACTTTTCCCACTGGTTTCACGTGGATGTTAAACAACACAGAAAAGAAAACTGACCCAGAAACTCGTATAGGGAGGGGTTCTACGAACTTCCAGAACCTATCAGAAAGAAGCAAAACCACACTGGCTCGTACTCTTCAAGGCTGCTTGAAAAAAGCATGCTGTACGTTTTTTCTGCTGACACAGTCAGAATGTTCAGTGTGAACGCTGACCTGAAACGTATCAGATTACACCTGCCTCCCAAAGGGGTTGCCGCGTACCGCCCCCCAACCAGGAATCCCCACGCACCTGAGATTCTTACCTCTGGACCAGGAACAACGCCATCGCATGCCGCAAAAGCTTCCTCTGTGTTCGGCACTTCCTGATGACGAAACACCGGCGCGCCAGCTCGAGCTTGCTTTCAAAGCTCGTGATAGCCAGCGCTCCATTCGCAACGACCGTTTCGATATGCGCTCCCGCAAACGCACTATAGCGTGGGCAAAAACTCAGCCTTTAGCTGGGAAATGCAATGTATCAACCGATGCTCCCTCTAACCTGTGGAGTCTTGTGAGCAAAAATTCTTACTTTGTGAGCTACTGGCATTAAAGTTGTGAGTGACTATTTGGGTGCTGCATAAATTAGTTTGCTCTGGAGCCATCCTTCCTGAGCTAAGACCAAAATGGGTGAGTCAGAGGCTAAAAACTGTAAGCTAGCTCACACTAACTCAGCTTAGAGGGAACACTGGTCCCAACCCTGAGTCTCCATACGGAACTGCACAGAAGACCCATGTTTCTGTTGTCAATATGTAGCTTCAGGAAAACTGCATGCCACGAGGCGCAGAGACCGGCTGCAAGGATTCCCTTTTGCTCGGCGCATCCCCTGAAATCGATCCTCGCCAGCAGCCCCCCCCCCCTCCACGTGGCCCCTTCGTTCTTTTGGTTCGCGTGCGCTTGCACCAGCAAACCCTGCTGTCACGCTCGGTCGGGGGGGGGATTCCCATTTTTCGCTTTGTGAGGGATTTGGGGGCACTAGTAGACCTTGCCAAGTTGGTAGGCAGTCCACGACAGTGTTCCCTCTAAGCTGAGTTAGTGTGAGCTAGCTCAGTTTTTTAGCCTCCAGCGCACTTTTTTGTCTGAGCTCGGGAAGGATGGCTCCAGAGCAAAATTATTCACGTAGCAGCCAAATCGCTCGCTGGCAACTTTAATGCCGGTAGCTCACAAAGCAGAATTTTTGCTCACAAGACTCCATAGCTTAGAGGGAATGTTGAGTTAGGGTCAGGGCATTTATGGTTCATGGCTGTCCCAGCTCCAGTGATTCTCGCCTGCTTGCATCTTTATGCTGCTCCCGCTTGACAGCTCGCGAAGGAAGCCCAGGACACTCTCAGTGTCCGCCCATCCAACCCCAGGCCGGCAAGCTGGGATGATTCAAACTTTCCCTGCCAGTGCTGCGATCTGCAATCCTTGACAAGTGTCCGGGGGCTCATTTAGCAGGCTTTTCTTTGTCTAGCCTGAATGCAGCAATGCCAGGGACTGAACCCAGCAAAACATGTGCTCTGGTCCCTTCTCAAGGAGACTGGACTACACAGCACAGTGTTCTTGTAAGATACACTGTTTATTTGCAATGGAGAATAGTTTAATGTCCAGCCACAATCCACCCTCTCTGCTAGCGGTAAAATAATATTTTCTCTTCCTTGGAGAGGAGTCCTTAAAACTATGCCCATTACACCCCACACAATGAGCTCATGTTTTGGAACTGGACTAACATCTCTTTTGCTCTTCTATTGGGGGGGGGAGGTTATTGCCAAATCACAGCTATAGTCTCCTCTCCAGTGAGCATCTGTCACTGCCCAATGGTGCCCAAAGTTTCTGTCTTTCAAGATCAGGCCTCGTCCCTTCCTCCTGTTTTGCTCTCTTAAGAGGAGTTCTGAAACTGAGAAATAATTTAGGTCCTTCTCTATATGAATGGCAGAACAAACTATGGGAATATTTTGTACTTGGTAAAACAGTTGTTTTTACGGGGGAAAAGATCCAGAAAGATGTTCAAGCAATTTGGCTTCCTGTTGTTGACTATCTCATAGAAAAAGATGTTCTTCCAAAAATTATCAGAGTTTATTGTATTTTTTATTAGATACCTTATATATTTTAAAACTGTAATTATGTTTTATTTACTCGTATACTCATACTATTCTTATTTCCTTCTTAATTATTTCTATACTTGTTATGATGTTGGTTACTGTTTTGTTTGTGTATAAGATAATAATAAAAATTATAAATTCGGGGGGGGAAAGAGGAGTACTGAACTGGCAGGTTGTTTTGGCTTTTCTTCCTGTGTGACAAACTTGGGAATACCTAGCATCTGCCTAGAGGGGAAAAGAAAGCCCTCTCTCTTCACTGGCTTAAGGAGATATCATCTGTCTTCATGCAATTAGGACAAGACTTTTTTTGCCCTCAGGCAACCCTGTGTGAGAGCCAGTTAAGGTTGAAAAATTGGAGGAAAATACAATAATCAAATGAGGAAGGCAGGCAGACATCCTAGCCTGCCACAAATTAGTGTGTTACATTAACTGAAGATCATGCAAATAGGTTTACAAGGGATATCTAGGAAGTTCTTCTCTACTTTTGCAATCTCTAGCAATGCTGTTGACAAAGGATCAAAAGACAAAACTGAACCAAAACCTAGTTACAGTTGTCATTTTGCCTCCGGAACCTGCTGCACCAGAGATACAGGCATGAACAACTTAAACAGAAAACAAAGGCTGGCTCATTATACCAGGTTGTAGTTTATGACCCCGTTAATACCATCATTGGGAGGGAATAAAGGGATATGGAAGGACTCCTGTCTTCATGCTTGTGCTCAAGAAAGCCCATTTCAACCCCAGAATCAATTACAATGCAATCCAATGTGTGTTTACTCAGAAGGAAGTCCTAAACATAACAGGGCTCACAGGCTAGTAAAGTGTGCTTAAACCTGCAACCTAAACTGAAGTATGCACTCCTCACTGCAGGGTTTGATCACTGCTTCCTAAAAACACATGGCATCCAGTCATAGCTAGACGTTTCCAGTCTGTGCTGGAAATAATTAGTTTGTGCTTAGTCCTTAGCTGTCCACTGCAGCTAACCTTGGCACCCTGGCCTCCCAAATGTTATAGAATAATATCCCCTCTTTTAAGTTCACCTCTTCCTTATGGGCCAGGGAAAGGCTGCCCTAAAAAAAACGCTTCAGCAAAAGTCAACACCCTTCTAGGCTTTTATTGTTTTTCCATCGGTATGGAGGAATATTACAACAACAATGCACGCAAGGGACCAGCAAGGAGCTCTCATTAGGGAGATGGGCTTGATTGCGGTGGCTGAGATGCATGAAGAACACAACAGGCCTTTAGGGAGAACACTGACAAGAAGAGCCTTATGCAAAAGTGGATCCGTTCCAGCCCACGTTACAAGCATTCATATCATAATAGTTGATGTAGACCCTGTGAAAAGAAACCAAGAACAGATGAAGACGATGCCCACTAGAGATCATTCCCATCCACATTAGCAAGCCTGGCCCCCATGCACAGAGCGACAACTTGACCAGAAATGGGTAAATACCTTTCATTCAGAATCCTTCCTTATTACAGAACAAAGTTTGCCAATTTGCTACTATCCACAGGTCTTACCAAATGTGTTATTCCAACCTTAGCTGTATTTATTGCTCAGTTACTTATGCATCTTGACTCTAATTAGCCCTTTCTGGCAGATGCCCCCCCACCTATATGTAACATTTGAGAAAATCTGTTTCAATGTATCTGAAGGAGTGTGCATACACATGCTATCTCAGCTCTCACTTATACCCAGAACTAAACTTTGTTGAACTTGGGGATGCCACTGGACTCAAACGTTGTGCTCACATCTGTCTGTTAACTCTTATATTTGTATGCTAATTTGTTGCTGTTCACAGATCTTACCAACCGCCTTAATCCAATCTCAGCTATAATTTCCCAATTACTTATGCATCTTAACTAGTCCTTCCTGGCAACCAACCCCCACACCTCTCTCTACCTATATGTAATGGTTGAGGATGTCTTGTTTCACTGTATCTGAGGAAGTGCGCTTCCACATGAAAGCTGATACCTTGAATAAAACTTTGTTGATCTTAAAAGATGCCACCAGACTCAAAATTTGCTCTGCTGCTTCAGACCAACATGGCTACCTAACTTGGGCCCCGGCCACACGTGCTGGAAAACGTGTGTGTGTGTGGGGGGGAGGTGTGGCTATTCGTGCTGTTGCATTCTGATCTGCCATGAGGCGATTAGACGTGATGGTGGCACATGGGGGCTTCCTCCGTCGGTGCGCACAGCAAAGAGGATAACCTGGGGGAATAGCCGCAATCACACCATCGGAGTCCGTATGCAGCCCGTGGCAAACCATTTGCCAGTAGGTTGTTTCAGGTACCTTTTCAATGCGCATCTTTAGCAGCACATCATGGGTTGGCCACAGGTGCGCTATGCCTCCCAGATGTTCTGGTGTGATCATGCATGGAAAATCAACCCGACTATCGTGCCTTCCACGGGGCAAATGCTCCATGTGACCGGGGCCTGAATCTAGCTTCCTTATTACATTACTGTGTGTATTATCTTCCTCCCACTACGTTATCTGCTACTCATCTAATACCATTTTCTGCACATCTAGTACTTTTTGCATTGCTTCAAGTTTCTGTAATCCTACTCCAATGCCATTGATTTACACTGTGTAATGTGCCTTGAGCCTCAATAAGAGAAGACTATAAGAGAATAAATACAAGGGACTGTACATCTCACCTGTCTGCAGGTATCTGCAGGTATTTAGTAAGCAGTTCACACACTAACTTCGAGTAAGCCTTGTTTTGCGGCCCACCAATCTTGCCGATACTGTGTAGGCTACACAGGGCACATGGCTCGCCTGAGCCGCCAAAAGTCATTAGCTGGTCGGTCACGATGTGGATCGCGATGTACTGAAAAGGAAGTGAGCAACGACAGAGCGTCAGGCTGCTTCTGTTCCGAGGCTAACTTAATCACACCGATTTTTAGATCAGCCTTAAGATACCATCTTGATATGCACTAAACTGCTCTTTCGCTGACGGCGCGCTCTACACCGTTGTTACCCCGCCTCCAAATTAGCACCATGGAAATGGCATTTTTTAAGTTCTCTACGAAAAATATCCTGCACCTTCGTAGAGTGGATTTATGGCTCCAATCTCTGTTCAGTTCACGATTCCGAGACATGAGATTCATGCAAACAGCGCTAGGAGGCCAAAGTACCACCCCACCCGCCCTTCTTTCCCGGCGCTGGCCTCCCTGCTAATGCTGCGCGGGAGAACCCAGCCAAACAGGCTTCCACGTCGACGCTCGCTCACCTGGGCTGGCTTGCCGGTAGCCTTGGCCAGCTGCTGGGTCAACTCCCCGGGCAGGCTCTCGGGTACGGCCTGGCGGCTCACATTGGTGTTAATCACGAGCATCGGCATCTTGGCGGCAGAACGCAGCAACGCCCCAGTGAACGAAATGCGGAGCGCCTCTCGGCTTTGTAGGCTGCTCGCGGGCGCGCGCTTAAAGGGCCAGCGGCAGCCCTGCCCCATTCTACGCTCACGCGGCGCCTCGGTAAGCAGCCCCGCCAAGAAGGGTGTCCGTGCCCGGCTGCACATCACCAATGGCAACCCGCTCCCTTAAGGGCATTATCCCACGTCTGCAGACAACATCCGGAGTTTAGTGAGGGGGTATGGGGGGGGGGGGACTACCCTCCCCCGTAGTCTGGTCCCATTGCAGTTTTGGAAATCGATCTCCCAACACACGTGGCATTAACTTAGCATGTGGGGAAGTACAGACGGGAAAAGGTGCAGCAGCCGCGCTACTCTGGTACTTCGTGAACTCGGCCCTAGAAACCTTCACAGCCGCCCATAGCCAATCGTACCTTTACATACTAATTGTTAGGCCAGAGTTTAGGAGGAGAAGCAGAAAATTTTGGGGGGAACTGTAATTAGTCTTTAGATAGTTATATAATTAATATAATAAGATTATGTCTCAAGTCCAATAAGATCCTGCCTGTGCTTGGATATTTATTCTCACCTCTTGTTTCACATTGCCTGGAGAGTGTTGCTAATGTTTCATTAGTTTGGAGTCTGAAGCAGGCTGGTTTGTACCGGAGAGGGAGTCCTAAATACAGAACAGCCTCAGGCAGGGAGGTCCCTGTGGCTCCTCTCTGGTGGAGCTCCAATAAGGAGATTTACTCTGCTGAGGTTCATTCAAAACTGAAATTAATTCCTAGGGACATTTTTATTTTAATCTAAGTGCGGGCCTTCTGACTGGCACCAGCCATGCACACTTATAATATGTGAACTCAGAAATCAGTGCTAACTCTGCAGCAGCAATGCAGAATGCTGCTTTTTTTCAGCCATTGCAGACAGAGACGCCTCCAAGCGGCCTTGAGCCCCAGCCTGCACCTCCCCTCCCAGGAGGCTGAATTGCCATAAGTCTGCCTCCACAGTGTGTGTGGGTGGATGTAGGACAAAAGACCCTACACCCTGCCTCATCAGGAAAGTGGGAGAGAAATTGACTTCATCCAGATATTTCTCACATTTGGAAGCCTCCTGGAGTGTGATTTAAGAACTGTGTTATATGGCACTGGAACTCAGCAGGAGCCAGAACTCTCCAGGGAGCTTCTAGCCCATCTTAAAGACATGGCATGTGGTTGCCACACACGAAATTCACAACCATAAATTTATATTTATTGAGTACATTATACACCACACTTCCTCCAAGGAGCTCAGGGCCGCATACATGGTTATCACCCGTCCTCCATTTTATCCTCACAACAACCCTGTGAGGTAGGTTAGGCTGAGAAAGACTGACCAAGTCATGGTCACCTATTAAGATTCATGGTGGCGATTTGTCAGGTCTTAGTTTGACACTCTAACCCCTACACCACGTTGGGTCTCCAACCTCTGTAACAGAATGACAGAGCAATGCAAAAAACTGACTTCAATTAATGCCATGGCTACACTTTTAACAGCAGTAAATATTACCTGATTTCTACCCAACCCCCTGCTAGTAATTATGCAATTGCATAGTCAAAGCTTGGTGCAAAATATTGTTGTATTAGGAAAACTGTTCTCTGTAGGAAAAGCTTTCTTCTTTTTGTAATTTAACTTATCAAATGCCAGTGTAATTTCCATGATGGATTTCCCCTTTGTTTCTGGCAGGAACAGGTAGATGAATACTCCTGAAACAGCAAGAATTCCCATGAAAATCAGGAAGCAAAAGGGTCCAAGATATTCCTGAAAACAGAAATTAGGGAGAAAAAAAAAATAAGAAACCCATTTAAAGCATCTTCAAAGCCAAAAAGTTTCTAAAGTTTATGGCCAATGTGTAGTTTAGGACCACACTCTGAATTTTTAGGGATTGATCAGGAATTCAGATGAACAACATCCTGCTTTTCAGCTTCAAGCAACTATATTATTACAGTACTGATTTTGCAGTGCCTTAACAACAACAGAGCACCTCATGCTTCTCCAAGAACTTTGTGCAAACTGCTCAATTGATTGCCAGTTTTGAATTTCTTACCACGAGGAATGGGAAGATCATCCCGAGCAGAAAGAGACCCATCCAGTTGATAAACCCCACGATCACAAAGGCTGAAGGGCGGAAGGCCTGACTGAAGATCTCAACCATAACGGAAATTGTGGCGCCAGCTGGGGAAAGCAAATAAGAATGAATGCCATAGCACATGGATTCCTCATTCCTCTTCTACATCCCATATTATATGGGGCTGAGACATGTGCATCTAAAACAGTGGGCTGCATCTGCCCTCCCTCCGGGCAAAGCTTTTTGGGTGGCTTACAGCATGGCACTGCAACTTACCTATAGGGGAGAGGAGGCAGATGAAGTGGAACAGCCACAGCCTGCAGGCCTTTTACATACCTCTAAGATATAATATCTTTGCTATACTAATCACCTACCGAGCACCATTCCCAATCTTTCTCTCTCTTGTCCACTCTCACACAAACACAGGTCCAGAGCATGACGATGATACCACAGAGGGCAGTAGAAGAATCACAAGGACGTAGCTTAATCCAGAAGTAGCTAGGCTGTGCACTTGGTAGTACACTAGCAATAGCGGGTCATTCTTCCCTCTCCTCTTGACCAAGTGGCCAGGGGCTTTCTGTACCAAACAGTAAATTTACCCAGGGATCTGTAGCCCTTGGTGGCTGGCTTACACTGCTCAAGCATTCAAGCTAGGCTTTAAAACTCCCTGGCCCGCATCGTGCCCTATGCTGAGGTACTTACACGGTCCAATCCCATAGAAGAGAACGAACAAGAAGATGAGAATGACACTGAAGTAGTGCATCCAAAAGAAGCGATGCTAGAGTGAGAAAGAAGGCATGGGGGAAAATGCAATTGGTTAAGTGAACTTGTTGCCAAGACAGCTGAAGTTCAGGGTGAGGGTGTCAATTTCTTGAGGCTTAGAAACAAAGATATACATTGAAATAGGGTATCTGGATTGTGCCGTCACAGGTCAGGATGACTCCCTCACTGTACCAGTCTTAATGGCTCCCCAAATATGCCAGTTGAGGCACCCCCTTCAACAGTAGGGCCAATTCTACTTACTTGGAGTGAGAGAGTCAGTGTGAGTAAAGCAAGCACCAAAACCATCAATGCATAGCCTCCCCACAGCAGCACCTTCCGGCCAAAACGCTCAATAAGGGAGCTCTGGAAGAGAAAATCAAGGGATTGTGGAATGAAGAGAAGAGGGAGATTGGATTTATACCCTGCCCTTCACTACCTGAAGGAGTTTCAGAGTGGCTTACAATCCCTTTTCCTTCCCCTCACCACAACAGACAACCTGTGAGATATGTGGGCCTGAGAGAGCTCTCTCAAGAACTGCCCTTGAGAGAACAGCTCTGAGAGAATTTATGACTGATCCAAGATCACACCAGCAGCTGCATGTGGAGGAGTGGGGAATCAAACTCAGTTCTCCCAGATTAGGGTCTGCACTCCTAACCACTACACCAAACTGGAGTGAGGGCATTCATTATCCACCTGTGGGACAGTAAATCACCAATTTCTTTTTCAGAAATATGGGATAAGAGGAACTTGCTATCACTCCCCATGACTTTGTAGAGCCAGGAGCAAGAAAAGTAACCTGTTCCATGTTTAAGCATCTTTTGTGCTCTCTGAACTTACACACAATATGGATGAGATACACTCACAAATACCAACGCCTAAAGATATGTATGGGATGAGGGCTTCTTCGAACTTGGCCGTGCGGAAGACTTCGAAAGAGTAAAAGTAGATCTGAAAAGGCAGAAGGGAGGAAGGAAAGAGATTTTAGTTGTTTCACACATTGATGCTGGTTTCACACATTGACGCCTCAATCCAGCATGCACACATACTATTCCACATATACAGGGATTCTCTATCTCCATTTGTTTTCTACAGGCAGGGAAATGCTCTGCACATGCAATAGCGAGGACAGGAGTCCTTGTGCATGCATTATGGAATATTTCGTCACCTGACTGGTTTTCAAACTGTGGGTCAGGACCCAAAAGTGAGTTGCAACTCTTGCAAGGGGAAAGAGGAGAGTAGGAACAGGGTCGCTTGAGAGAGTACAATGAATGGCAAATATCTGTTTGCCTCCACACAATGTGTAAAATGGCCATGAAATACAGTATGGTGCTCAGTAATGTTATATAATCATAAACAGGAAGTACAAAAAATGAAATATGAGCCTGTTCAGTGTGAGATTGTTGAGTTTCTATGATCAGCAGGGGAAAAGTACGTGAAGTTCTTTTGCATGTAATCCACCTTAAGTCTCAATAAGAACAGGGGACCATAAAATAAGTAGGTCTCAAAAGTATAGTAAATCAGAAATGTGTCTCATTTTAAAAAGCTGAAGAATCACTGCTTTCCTTGGATACCACAGGGATGCTCCTACTTCCTTGAGGCTTTGAGTAACCCTTAAAACTCAAATTAGCTTCACATCTGTTCTCAATACAGAGAAGCCTGTACCAGGGCAGAGGAAGAACACTGCTAATTTATGCATTTGGGATACTGCTACCATAGAACAGATTTAAAGCAGGGGCACATTGTGTGGCTCAGTTGCCAAAGCAGCTGCAAACACAACCAAGGAAGCTCTAGATATTTTCTTAGATGCTTTAAGCTTCCTTTCCTGAATTGAGTTCTTCGATTCCACAAAACCCTGCTTGGATCTGCAGCAAGTCATTAAACTCCGTCATCCCTAATGAATGTAGGAGCCCAACAGCTGCCGGGTCCATGGTGAACAAACACTCAACTGCATTGATGCCACAGAGCTGCAACGTGGTCATGACGGTGATCATCACATAAAGCTGCCAGCGCAAGGACTGGGTCTTCATAACTTCAAGAACCCGCAGACTTTTGGAGCTCGCCATGGCTGCCTTCTCCTTTTTTATGTCCTCGATCTCAGCTTGATGGTCACCTTCGCCCCAGAGCTGCTTGATGGCTGTGGCATGGAAGGACCTAAAAGTCGGAATCCATCCATCTGCCCAGCCAACTTTTACTTGACTTATATGGAAGATAAGGCAACTACAGCTGCACCTGCTTAATCAGTGGGGCTGAGAGCTAAGAGCACCTGTGGCTACCTTTGGAGGCCACACTGATACCCAGACCCGTCCCAAACAATGATAGACCAGCACTGTTTGTCACCATGTGTTCTGTCCCCAGTCCTGCCCCCACGTGACATCAGTATGGACATCTTTCCCAATTATGGGGCACTCCATTATTGTCCACCATGACCTCCAAATTGTCTGTTTTTCATAGACAGTTACGAGGATTGCCAATCCTCTGAAATAAATTAGGGGAGAGGAGGTCTCCTACCTTTCTTGAAGGCTTCCTCGTTGCCCTTCTGTATCAAAAGGTATGGTGGGGAGTCAGGAAAGCAAGGGAGAGTAACCAGCTGAATCACTGTTGTGAATCCAGTAAAAGCCAGCAGTAAAGGCCACAGAGATTCGCTTCCTAATATTTCCCTGGGAAAATAATTAGTAGAAACAAATCACTGTCCATCCAGTACAAGCACAAGGATTTTCCTGCTCCTGAGAGCAGGATTTACTAAGAGCCGAATTTACTAAGAGAGATTTACTAAGGGCCGAATTTCACTGTTGCAAATTAAATTGAATGCCGTAGATGCAAAAGGGTTGATAGTCAGGAAGCTCACTTCTTCCGTTACTGCCATGCTAAGTAAGAACAGCAAGGCTCTTCTTATGTTGGATGAGACTAGTGGTCCTTCAAGTCCAGCATCCTGTTTCATACGGCGGCCAACCAGTTGCTGTGAGGGGGCCAACAAATGGGGGAAAGTTGCCAAAGTCTTCTCTTGATGTTGCCTCCTAGCTCTGATATTTAGAGGTTAACTGCTTCTGAATGTGAAGGCTCCCTTTAGTCATTATGACTAATGGAGCTCTGCTCCTCAAATTTACCTAATCCTTTATTAATAAGAACATATTACAAACATATCTACGATGAAAGAAGACATGCGAGCCCAAGTTCACCTTCGTGCCACAATTCTGCAAGGCACAAGAGTTCAGACTTGTATTGAATCTGAAACTCTAACCGAAAACCCCCGAAATAATTTAAATGTGCTGTTTCTCTCCCCTCCCAACAGAAAAATTAAAAAGAACATTAATTCAGCATTCAAGTGTTAAATTTAACCCAGTGTTTTTTCATGTCAAAACATCACTGTTTTTACTTGTAAGACTGAGATTTCCAGTACAGACTTCTTCTCCTCCTGAAACAAATACATTTTATTGGAGGTATAATGAAAGATCCCATATTTTAAGAAATTCAAGAGACTGTGGTGCAGTCTGATTTCATTTATTATTGTTTCAAAATCCCATATATTAAATCAGTTGGGAAATAAAACATTCAAGATTACTATCTATATTTTCAGCCCAGCATTTGTTTTGATCAGGCATTTCTTTTTTAGCTTCAGTGGATCCTGGAAAGATTAAATTTACAAGCAGGGCTTTTATCAAATTTGATGAAAACAGATCAGCATGCAAAAGTGCGCAGTCAAATATCAAGCTGTACAATCAACAGATCTTAAGAAGCTGATGTGGCTTATGCCCTCAATCTGAATTCTGCACCTGAAACCAGAACTTCACATATATGAGTGCCTCAAACCCAAGGTGAGCAGCTTCAGAATTTGGTCTGGGTCATGACTACCAATCGACTGGCTTTTGAGCAAGGGAAACCTTTACCTTTACCTTTATTGTGTTTTAATATTTTTAATTATTGTACTGTTGAAATGTTATTACCCACCCTGAGCTCACTTGTGGGGAGGGTGGGCTATAAATATAAATAAATAGATAGATAAATAAATATAAACTATCAAAGAAATTCATTGCATTTTAAATGACTTTATTTTAATTTAGCACTACTGGAGACTCTAAATACTTTCTAGAATTGTTTTACAGATGCATTCTATATAACACAAAGTAGCTGCACTTACCTGAGGCCGATAACTTGCCCTGAGACTTTGCCCAGGGTCAAAAAAACAGCCACTGTGGCATTTGTAAAACCACGCAGCTTCTTGGGTGAAATCTCTCCCACATATTGAGGGTGTATATTGAAAGAAAATCCTTAAGTAAGGGGGGAAAAGATAAAAGTCACTGTAGATCATGACACCTGTAAGTACTGGATGACTTAGCAGTAAGTCAGAACTGGCATTTTAGTGGCTTTACACCTCTGAAGGGTGACTTGTGAATAGTTCAATACATAGTTAGGATATAATATGACATATGTCAAAAAATCTCTCCCCAAAGTGTCTTGAGGTTCTAATATAGACATGTACACAAACCATTCACACTTATGACAGAGTGACTACAGTTAAATTTCTAGCAAGTGACTTGAAAACAAGGATTCGTTGCTTGTGTAAACAATGTTTTTGCATCAAAAACAATGTCTTGCATCAATAACGCCTATCCATCCATCCTATCTCTTTGCTCTACCCTTTATTCTAGGACCTTTCAGTAGTTTACAGTGTTGTGTTATATTCACAACATTATGAGGCAGATTAGGCTGAGAGAACAACTGACCCAGTGAGGTTCATGGCTTGGAAGTGAATTTGAATTAAGGCTCCCCTGTCCCCCAGTCTTACTTTCTAACCACTGCATTACACTGGCTGTCTTGAATTCCTGATCACGAAAACAAGCCCTTGGGAAAGACAGTCCAAGAGCAGCAGATGGTCAGCAGGTGGCTTGAGGAGAGGAGCAGTGCCAAGCACTTCAGGTTTGAAACAACAGCAAGGGTGCCATTCTGTAATGATACCCTCTTCCACATTTCCATTGCATAACTCACTG
Organism: Gekko gecko; assembly: GCA_029375565.1. Classification (NCBI taxonomy): domain Eukaryota; kingdom Metazoa; phylum Chordata; class Lepidosauria; order Squamata; family Gekkonidae; genus Gekko; species Gekko gecko. The sequence continues at coordinate 47,608,565 of JAPDNY010000012.1, read as the reverse complement.
AAGAAAGCTGTCTCTCCAGCACAGGCTGTTCAGTCAGTCAGATAGATAAGATTCTACAAGTCATCATTTGAGTTGTATATTGTTATCGACTTAAACTAATACCCCAAGGAGTCAATCTGACTGACAACATGGGTACAAATCTACTAAAAAAACCAGGTGTTAATGACCCTGCATAGTGTTATGGCAACCATGATGCTTTCTGCATACCAATGCCAATTCCACAAAGGAGGCGCCCAAGGAAGATCATCTCAAAGGATTTGGCCATCTTGCTAAAGGCCATGAACAATGCAGCAGCCAGCATGATCAAGTTGGTGAACATCTGACACTTCTTTCTACAACAAAGTCAGCATAACATAAAAAAGATGATTAGGAGATATTCCCAGTGGGTTCCTGAGCAACATCTTGATTGCTCCAATCTATAGCAGCATGATTTCTTACTTTGTGGCATGATTAAGGGTGAAATCAGATGATGGTTCACCACAGTGTACCAGAGCCGCTTGGTAAGCCAGCCATCTGCATCATCCTGCCAAACAGGGAGGAAAATCTTAGCACTCCTTGACTTTGTTTCTCCATATTCTGTTCAAGTACAAAAGTGAAGAAAAATTCTCCCCTGCAGTTGGTGGGATAATACAAACAACTAACTTATCAAATGAATATTGCACAAAACTATCACTAGGTAAATCCGGGGCCTGCAACCAACGTTCCCTCTAAGCGGTGGAGTCTTGTGAGAAAAAAAAATTACTTTGTGAGCTACTGGCATTAAAGTTGTGAGCAAGCAATTTGGATACTGCATAAATTAGTTTGCTCTGGAGCCATCCTTCCTGAGCTAAGAAAAAAATGTGTGAGTCAGAAGCTAAAAAACTGTGCGCTAGCTCACACTAACTCAGTTTAGAGGGACCACTGCCTGCAACCTATGGCTCTACAGCCAAATGTGGCACAGTACAGAACCAACAATGGCTCTTTAAAAAAATGAAGTCTCTAAGTGAGGGTATATATTAGAGAGGAATAAGGGATGCTACAATAGCTGGTATGTGAAGGGAATGGCAGGCAAAGATTTTGATGGGAATGAAGGGCTTCTTGGAAATGCTTTACCGAAAGGGAAATGATAGAAGTGAACAGTTGCCAGGAATCCAAATGCAAATCATGCACAGCTGTATGCCAGAGCACTGAAAAAATCGCACAGGGTGCTCCTGTGTATATGTGTTACATATTGCAAGACCTTGTGCATGCCATTGCTTAACAAAAGGCTCACAACTACTGTATGAACTGCAGAAACTTTATGGATTATTAACCAACATGTCAATGATCAATGTTAATTTTTATATTTTCATTTTGGCAACTGGATTTTCCAATACTAGCTCTTTGTTGATGTCTTACTCTGAATTTTTATGCAGCTTGGCTTGTTAATCATAAAAGGTTGTTGATTCCTGTGGTAAATGCTCTGTATTCCCCTTAAATCCCAACACAACTTGGGCATAATTCCAGCTTCAGATCTTAACTTTACATCATGACTTCCAGACACTATTGCCAGGTTCAGAAAACTACTGTAGGGGAGTGTGAATATAGAGGGATACTTTTTTAAAAGCTTTATTTATCAGTTCTATCCAGTATTACATACGGTAGATCATATACATTCGAGTCTACACTTTCCAAGAGTTATTTATCCACTTATACACTCTTGCCCACCTAATTGTATGAATACATTCATCTTTCCCTTGTAACATCAAATTTAGTTTGTCCATTTGTATCAGTTCAAGCAGTTTTGTCCTCATTTCCTCCCTTGTCGGGGTATTTTCTAGTTTCCAAAACTTAGCCAACAATATCCTGGAGAGGAATACCTTTTTGTAGGGCCAAGATGCTATGAACTGAAAGGCCCCTTTCAGTTATGCAACCCAACCTGTAAGGCAGGAGGATGATTTCTGAAGAGTCCTGTTTCAGAAACAGTGCTGAGAAGACTCATATGTTCCAGGCATTGGAAATACTTACTTCCTATATTTTGTGGTAAGGTACCCACAGCAAATACTTCCTAGCAGGCCTCCTAAGCCATAGATGGACACGATGAAGGACCACATTAAGAGGATAGTCTCTTGAGAGAGGGGTGAGCCATGCCGCTCCATCCAGGTTTCATTTATAAAAGTTTTAATATACTGTAAACAAGAATTACACGTTTTAGAAAAACATGGACTACCCACATATTCCTTTGTCATTTTCAAGTTGCCATTCAAGTGAAGTGATCGGGACATTCTGAAACTCAGTGTTTTGTTTCTTTAAAGACACCCCAGGTTGTCACAGCCTCTCTTATGAACTTTGCTTGCTGTTTCTAATCAGAGATATGCAGAAATGCCAGATACAGCCTATTGATTTATTTAAAACACTTATAACCCGCATCTTTCAGCACAAAAAAACTCTTGCGGCCGCTTCCAGATTCATAACAGAAACACTCAAAATCACACAACAAAAATGCTGAGCATAGCATTTGCTCAACTATCATTAAATCCATATGCCATCAAAGCATTTCCTGAAGACCATTTATTTAAAAAGCCAGAACCATGCATTATTAACCAATGAAGGGCCAGCTCAGTCAAATTAACAGACAGCAGAATTTAGGGGTAGTCAGAATACTCAAAGCCAACACCTTGAAATGTGCTTTGATGCTCGAAGGGAGCCATTGCATTTCCCATAAATGCATGTATTATGATTTCATAATCTGCCTGTGCTGCAAGCTTAGGAGGTCTCTTATGCAAAATCCCCCAGGACACCTGGCCATTACAGTAGGTATGCTATGCTAAACATTTTGATGAACACTTTGGAAATATAATAGACAAAAGGCATTAAAGTCGCCTGAAATTGGTTTGCAGAAATAGTTTGCTTGTAGAAGCGTACAAGAAATAAATTCCTCTTGCAAATCTTTGGCATAATGCTTTTTAGACTTTACTCAAGATGGAAACCACCTGTCTTTCCTCCGACAACAGATCAAGATGGGTAGCCAAGTGAGTCTGTCTGTAACAGAAGAAAAGAGCAAGAGTCCAGTAGCACCTTAAAGACTAACAACATTCTTGGCATAATCTTTAAGGTGCTACTGGATTCTTGCTCTTTTCTACTCCCACAACAGAAAGTTATCATAAATGAGAAGTGCAAACGCAGCGTCAAACAATCATACAGATGCTCAGTGCTCTTGAATACCCAAACCCAAGAGACATAAGGAAGTTATTGGCTTACCGAGGAGGGGTAGTTGATTACCGAAATATGGAACCCATAAGGGAAGCTTCCACCTATTCCTAGCACTAGAATCATCTGAAATAGGCCTCGGTACTGAATCTGCAAAGACAAAAAACATATTGAGAGCCTACCTCATGCCTGCTGATCATCATTAATATATTTTCTAATATTTCACAGAGGAAAATGGAGACACAGAAGAGTATAAAACTCTACAACAAACTGCCCAATGAAATTAAATATGCTAGGATTTACAATATACATTCTCATTTTTAAAAACGCTCGGCTAACTCATTCATAGAGATTTAAGACAAAACAATTGATAACAAGGGAGACTTTTAATTATGTAAAGATGAAAAGCATTATCATGTTGACCATAATACTAAGTTCCTTGGGTCTCCTTGTCATTCTTCCAAGCAACATTATCAATACCTGGACTAGTTCTAAATGCCTTTAACGCTGATTACACAACTGAGGGACCCCAAACCTTCCTAATAATTGCTTTTGAAAACATGTTTCTCTGTTTGTGTTAACTGCTGCCATCTACTGGCAAGAACCAGCTTCAGTTCATGTATGAATTATTGCTTCCTTTTAACCCTCCTGCCAACCTAGCAGTTCGAAAGCAAGAAATTGCAAGTAGATAAATAGGTACCACTTCGGTGGGAAGGTAACAGCGTTCCGTGCACCTTGGTGTTGAGTCATGCCGGCCACATGACCACGGAAACGTCTTCGGACAGCGCTGGCTCTTCGGCTTTGAAACGGAGATGAGCACCGCAACCCTAGAGTCGGATTCGACTGGCTTTCGAGCAGGGGAACCTTTATCTTTACCTTTAACCCCATCTTTCTCCCTCAAGGAGATCCACAGCAGCTTTTATTGTTGTGTTCTCCTCTGTTTTATCTTCACAACAGCCCTGCGAGGTAGGTTAGGTTGAGAGAGTATGTAACTGGGTCAAGGACACCCAGCAAGCTTCCACAGTAGAGCAGAAATTCAAACCTGTGTTCCCCAAATCCTAGGCTGACATTCTAACCACTACATCACACTGGCTCTCATAGGCAGGCCTATTATTGGCAGGTTCACTAAGGCAGGGTTTGTTTTTAACTGCAAACTGTTCCATTTCAGAGGCGTATTTGCACAGTTCAAAAATGCTAGCCAGTTAACAGTTGTACTATATTCGTCAATGTAAAAAGCAACTAATAATAATCAGCAAAATAAAATAAATTACACCAGCCCGAGATCAGTTCAGTTGCTTGCAACTATTTCCCCACTGCTGCTCACCAGCATTTCACAGATAAAGGAAAGGATTCTATAGATCATGAGGATCCTTTCCTGACAAGTTCTGTGAAGTTGTTGTCGAGAGGGATGCTGTTGCACACAAGGCAAATGCACATGGGTGTTACAGAAAGATTGGAGGAGGGGACAGACCAGAAATCTAGAGGGCAGCCAAAATGATAGCATAATCCTACACTGAATTCAACAGAAGCTCGATGACACTTGAAAGGCTAACAATGCATGCATAAAGCACATATGGATGTACACTGCAAGGCATCTAATGAAGTGAATGCTGACTTACAAACTGTTGCACTGGAATAAATGTTGTAAGCCATGTATTTATTTAGCAGACTTCTAATCTTGCCCTTCCTCCAAGCATCTCAAAGCGAATATATCAAGCGAATATATCATTCTCCTCTCCCCCCTTTTATCTTCACAACAATCCTATAAAGTCGGTTAGGCTGAGAGTGACAGCCAGTGAACAAGCTTCATGCTACTGGACTGCTGTTTAACTGTACTGCGGCATACCGACACCGCTTCTCGACTGGAACTAAAATCCTGTGTTCTGTCGCTCCGGTCTAGACATTTTGATTTGATATCTCCACAGAGAATTGCATTGCTTCAACGAGTAAGTCGGCGGGACTCACCAGGTCGGAGCGAAAACTACCCATTTCCTACGGCTGGGCAGCGACTGGGAGATCTCTGGGTGCAGCCGGCTTCACCTCCACATCTCGGAAACCGGACCCCGATTAAATTTTACTCCATGAGTTGCCCATTAACTACTTTCGGGCGAAGTTCGGAGCGGCTGGTCAGCCGGGTCAGGCAGCCAGTGACCACCCATTGCCCACGGCCAATGAGGCTGCCAGTAAAGCTCTCAGCCTTCACTGCCCGGGACCGACCGCGTACTCCCCCCCCCCCCGCCGACTAAGAGAGACCCGCGAGTGGAGGGGAACAGCCTCCTGACGCCACGGGACGGGACACACTGACCAGCCAATTCCACCCCTTTGAACAAGCAGACCCATGGGGATGCTTGCAGGAACCTAAGTTGCTCCGACGTAGTGCGTCCACGGAAGCTGTTCTAGGAAACACCTCCAGAGAAGAACTGAAGCCAAAGTCTAGCAATTACTCCATTGTTTTACCAAGTCCACACTAGAACAGAAAAAGATGCTGCTCAAAACCACATTCAAATACCCCAGGCCAAGGCCGCTGTACTAACTGCAGAGTCACCCCTGAACGGCTGTAAAACAGCCATAAATCTATGCAGACGGTACCATAAAACCGAGAGATCAAAAGAAGTAAAGGGCATGCAGTTTGGTCACTGCCATAAAATCCGACAATCAATCAAAGTGAAAATGGCATGTAATGTAGAGGGGAATTTCTGTTCCAGTGTGAGTTTGGCAGAACAGTGGAGCAAATGCTAGATGCAGAATGGGTCAAAGAGAGTGTAGGGTAGATGCTCATCACAGCCTGACTTCCGGTTGATTTTGACTTTTTCATGGGTGGGGGGAAGAGCACTGAATGAATGTAAGAATCTCCTAAAGCGGCGCACTGAGTAGGGTTGCCAGCTCCGGGTTGAGAAATACCTGGCGATTTGGGGGTGGAGTTTGAGGAGGGTGAGGTTTGGGAAGGGGAGGGAGGGGAGAGACTTCAATGCGGCATAATGCCTAACAAAGTGGCAATTTCCTGCGGATGAACTGATCTCTGTTGCCTGGCAATCAGTTATAATCCTAGGAGATCTCCAGCAACCACCTGGAGGCTGGCAACCTTAACACCAAGTCTAGGTGCCAGTTCCACCTTTGGCTCTAGCTTCGCACCAGGAGGAGGAATTGGCATGGTCTAAGGTTCCAGTGCCTGTTAGAGATGCCAAGAATCACAAGAGCCTGGGCCACATGGGAAAGCGGAACAGAGTAAAAACTGAAATTAGTGAAACCGATCTGCATCAGAGTGAGCTGTGACTGGCATATTGCATTGGTGGTTGTATATACACCAGTGTGGTGTAGTGGTTAAGAGTGGTGGACTCTAATCTGGAGAACTGGGTTTGATTTCTCACTCCTCCACATGAAACCAGCTAAGTGACCTTGGGTCAGTTACAGTTCTCTCAGAACTCTCTCAGCCCCACCTACCTCACTGGGTGTCTGTTGTGGGGAGAGGAAGGGAAGGTGATTGTAAGTTGCTCCGAGACTCCCTTAGGTATTGATGAATGGGGTATAACACCAACTCTTCTTCTGATGTCATCACATTGATTTTAATTGAATAATTAAGATAAATCACACTATGGTAGTATTCTCCATTACTATGTATGGATGTGAAAACTGGACAGTGAAGAAGACTGACAGGAGGAGAGTTGATTCATTTGAACTGTGGTGTTGGAGAATACCATGGACTGCCAAAAAGACAAGTGGGTTCTAGATCAAATCAAGCCTGAACTCTTCCTAGAAGCTAAATTGGCTAAACTGAAGTTATCGTATTTTGGTCACATTATGAGAAGACAAGAGTCACTGGAAAAGACAATAATGCTAGGAAAAGTTGAAGGCAGCTGGAAAAGAGAAAGACACAATATGAGGTGGACTGACTCAATCAAGGAAGCCACAGGCTGCTTTCGGTTTGCAAGACTTGAGCAAGTCTGTTAACGATAGGATGTTTTGGAGGACATTAATTCATAGAGTCATGGCATCATGGCATCTGGCCCCATCACTCCTTGGCAAATAGAAGGGGAAGTCGTAGAAGTAGTGACAGACTTCATGTTCCTGGGATCCCAGATCACTGCAGATGGTGACTGCAGCCATGAAATTAAAAGACGCCTGCTCCTTGGGAGGAAAGCGATGGCAAACCTAAACAGCATGATAAAAAGCAGAGACATCACCCTGCCAACAAAAGTCCGCATGGTCAAAGCAATGGTATTCCCCATAGTAACGTATGGCTGCGAGAGTTGGACTATAAGGAAGGCCAAGCGCCGAAGAATAGATTCTTTTGAACTATGGTGCTGGAGAAGACTCTTGAGAGTCCCTTGGACTGCAAGGAGATCAAATAATTCAGTCCTAAAAGAAATCAACCCTGACTGTTCCCTGGAAGGCCAGATCCTGAAGTTGAAGCTCAAATACTTTGGTCACCAAATGAGAAGGGAGCATTCACTGGAGAAGACCCTGATGCTGGGAAAGATTGAAGGTCAAAGAAGAAGGGGACGGCAAAGGATGAGATGGTCAGACAGTGTAATCGATGCAATGAACATGAAATTGAGCAAACTCCAGCGGACAGCGGAAGACAGGAGGGCCTGGCGTGATCTGGTCCATGGCGTTGCGAAGAGTCGGACTCAAAACTGTGCGACTGAACAACAACAACAACAATTCATAGAGTCGCTATAAGTTGGAAGCAACTTGATGGCATTTAACACACACAACAGTAAACAAATATATGGATTCCTTTTTTTAATTTGCTTCGATGGATTAATGTGGCTACTTATCTGATGTAGGGGGTAATTAATTTCCAACAATTCATCATGCAATAAATAGGGATACTTCTGCCACTAAGGTCTCAATTACTCAAGACAGCTGCTTCCTCCAAGGAAAATTTAAATAACATGCTTTTGGAAATGCAGAAAGAAAATGGAGCGAGGAAAGAAGGGAACTTTAACCTTCCTTGCAGTTTTCTCGCTGAAAAATCTCCCAAACAGCTTTTATTCCCAAGGGGGTAAAAGAGACTTCCCTCTCTCCCACCCTCCCATTCTAGTTTCCTTGTAAAGTAACCCTCAGGGCTTCATAACTAAAATAATGTCATTTGAAGTGTACTCAGAGGAACCCATCACATGTAGTGATCTGTCAGAAAGTGAGTGGGTCTCACAGCTCGGAGTGAACAGCTTTTTAGGCATGTCCACTGTAACTATGTTTTGTGCATCTACGGGTTATTGCTGTGATGGAAATGGTAAGAAGGCTCAGTCCTGTGTTTTACCAGAATAGATCAAGGAAGTAGACTAGCAGACCCACCTCCAAATTGCCAGTAAGCATTATGGTGACAGTCAGTGTTCCCTCTAAGCTGAGTTAGTGTGGGCTAGCTCACAGTTTTTTAGCCTCCTGCTCACACATTTTTGTTTTAGCTCAGGAAGGATGGCTCCAGCACAAACTAATTTATGCTGTAGCTCACAACTTTAATGCCAGTAGCTCACAAAGCAGAATTTTTGCTCACAAGACTCCACAGCTTGGAGGGAACAAGTATGCATTTTATGATGGATAAGACTGACATTTGGATGAACGTCTGAGAACCAAAGTTGTAACATCAAAAGTAGCAGCGTGATAGACAGGGTTGTCTCATGGTGGTACCTTCTTTCTAGAGGAAAGGATCTTGCTCCCTGGTTTAATCAAGGAGCTTGGTGAACTGGAAAGCAGAGGGAGATGGGTAGTGTTGTTTGCAGAAAACTCAGGACAGCCCTGACTGAGGACACTGCAGTGCTCACTAGAAAGTATATGAGGTTGCAGTGATAGTGGCAAAGAAAAGTCATTCTTCTGCTGTCATTGAATCAGCTGAATCACATCCACCAGATATCTTTCAAGACTGCCTCCTCCAGTATACACCTGAGTGACCATGGTGGAATAGCCCTTCTGTGCAGATCAGAAAAGGCTTTACCCTATTAGGAGTTTGATGGCAGTGCATGACAAAATTATTTAGAAGTGTTTTCCGGTTGATGAAGGTTTTCTAGTTGTTTGACGTTGTTTTAAGCTGTGTCATATCTAGATTGTATTTGTTTTATTCTGATGTATTTTTTTAAAAAAACCACTATAACCCACCTTGTTTGTAGGAGAAAGGGAAGCTGAATATGTCATCAGTGAAAAATAAATGAAAGAAGCCTATCCAAAATAAATAAAAAATTCCATACCTTGCCTAACAATCAACAGGGAAGCCTTCAATATCAGTAAATGCTGCACAGGAATATGTGTGCTTTAAAAGTAGTAATCTCATCACTGATGCCTTGCCAGATAACGATGAGTGCAGGGGTCCAAACCTAACCTTGGGAAACCGACAGACCAAAAGTCCGGCAAGATGGTGGCAATGGAAGAACAGCAACTATCACTCCAGGCTTGGTGCTGTGGAACAGAGGAGTGGGGCCAACCCAATTAAGAGAGATGATGCAGATGAGAGATGGCAACACAGATCAAGCCAAGTCTTGGTGCTGTTGCCTGCGCAACATAAGGGGAGGGAGAAGAAAGCCCTCAATGTCTTGTGAGATTTAGAAGTGAGACTCGGTCACACTGTGGGACTTTTTCTGGTGCTTTGTTGGCCAACGAAGAAGCAACTGCCAATGCAACTTCAATCCAGGAGGAGGAAAACTATTGTTCTCCTTATCTGAGGCTTTCCCAAGGTGGAAGTCATGAGTTTCATGAACCCCAGCCTTCAAGGAAGGCGCTCGGACTCTTTCACTAAAAAGGGCCTTGGCCCAAGCCAAAGGTACCATAAGCTTACAATGAGCTGGACTACCTTGACCCGAAAGATGGGATACAAATTAATGGGTGAAAAATAGGAGGTTGCTGTTCCCTGAGCCCCAGAGAGCATAAGAACTTTGTCATTTCCTATAGATATCTGCTGCCGCCTGTTTGGACAGGTGCCCCCCCCGCCCTTTCATTCTCCTCTTTTTTTAGTGTGGCAAAAATGACCTGGCACCGAACTGGTCAAAGTTAATTTTTTATCAGTGCATTCAGTTGTTTGGATTAATTGTACATCAGCTAGTTGCATCTAGTCCAATCCAATAGGTAGGTGAGGTTTCTTGGCATGAAAATATTTACTAATGTGTAAGTGATCATTGAACTGTGGAGGAATGGACTTTAGGCATAAGTCTAAGCAGTGACTAATCTCTGGTCTTAAATCTGCTGTCATTTCCATTGCATTACCCCTGGTTTCTGGTATTTCAAACAAAGCAGTATTGTTTCCTTTGTGGCAGTGCCTCTTCCAAGAAGAAGTCTCGTGTAATATGTTGACCAGCTTAAAAAGTAGGGGCAGCTTCTCTCATAATTGCTAAGACTGTGATGGGTAAAGTTATTTGCACAAAAATCCCCCCTTTGCACAAAACACTGGGTCCTTGATTCATATTGAACTGGACAGCGTTGGTGCTGGGAACAACCCTTTATGTGCTGAGGACACACAAAGATGCTTTTTATGGTTGCAACTTAACTTTTCTAATCCCCGCCATTAGCAGCCCTAGCTCTGAATGCACCAGAATGGATGTTAGACCTGGCATAAAACAGTCCATGCAATGTCATTGCTGACATGCCAGAAATTCAAATACCATTTTGAGCATCTCTGATGTGGGTGCACTACTTTGAAAACTGAGGTGTTTCATGGTCAAATAATCAGTGTGGTACCAGCAGCCAAATAGTTAGTGATAATAACCTAAATAACATTAATAACATCCCAACTTTGGGTTCCTGCCAAAAACAATTCATTTTTTCTTTTCACCTCTAAATAGTAAGTTTATTGTATATGGCCATTTGCCATAACAATATAAAATATGTACATTTTTACTTTTAGTGCTAAGCCATGTGACAAATACAGACAAGAAATAAAAGCTTGAACAGAGGCTTTATCTCATAAAGATAAACAAGATGTAGCAAGGACATGGATAGTTTCTTAACAAAACATGCTTTACAGGATTCACTTAGGATTGCTAACATCAAGATGGGGCCTGGACTTCCATCAGAATTACAACAGGTTTCCAAAGATCAGTTCCCCAGGAAGAAAGGGCAGTTACAGAGGACAGACTCTGTCGCACAAGGAGGGCAAGTCTGGGGAGGGCAAGGTTTGGGGATGGGAGGGACCTCAGTGGCATATGATGTCACAGAATCCACCCTCCAAAGCAGCCATTTTCTCCAGCAGAACTGATCTCTTATCTGGAGGTCAGTTATGATACTGAGAAATCTCCAGGTCCCACCTGGAAGTTGGCAACCCTACTGTGGCATCACATCCCTGCTGAGCTCCCTCCCCTTCCCAAAATAAGTCCTCCCCAAGCACCACCTAAAATGTACTAGAAGCAGCAGCTCAGCATAGTAATTCAATCAGCTCTTTTAGGTTACATCAGAATATGCTCGCAGAGGCTGGCTGCAAGCCGCCTTTTATTCCTGAACTCCCCACACCCAAACCACACCCAGCACACACCCCAAACACCGTGATAGGCTCTATTTACAAGTTCATAGTCCAGATTGGGCTACTTTAGGATCCAGGCTAGTCCATTGGTGCACCCTTCGTATCCACAGTCTCTATTGTTCTCTTGAACGAAGCTCTGGCCCTTTTCAGACCGCATGGTCAGCCAAGTAGCGGTAGCCATCTTTTCTCAATACATTACACCACCATCAAATTTCCAGAAGTCTACCCAGCTACAGTGGGTGACCCTAGACTGAACAGAAGTTAAGCCATCTATGTTTTTTTAAGTTTGTCTGAATGAAGTTTAACAGAACAAATCCTTATGCTTTGAGGCACAGAGAAGAGAGGACCACGGTTTGCTGGGAAGCCAAAGATGCATTCAGCGCAGCAGCCAGGAGAGGGCTGCACCTTTGAAGCCTGGGTACATATATGGCTTCGGAAACATATTCATACCAGAATGAATAACATCAACATGACAAGACAATTAAGGGTCTTATGGTAGTTTAAAAACTAGTACGATTCTTCCAGCAAAAGCTTTCATGTTCCAGAGTCCACTTTATCAAATGCATGATGGGAAAAAGCATACATGTTGATGAATGGAGGAAGGACAGCTTGGGAATAGGCATTATTACAAAGGGAGTTTTACACCAATGCCTTTTTTCCACCAATAGGTGATACTTCAAATTCTTCTGTGATTTCCACAATTGATTTCCCTTTTGTCTCTAGAAGGGACTGGTAGAATAACATTCCTGGGCCTTCATGGATAATGGTACAGGTCATGAAACAGAAGCAGCATGGATTGCCCTAGAAACAGAAATGGATAAGTGAACAATTAACAAGCATGTGCCAGTGACGTTCGCTACCTTATGACTGAATCACTGGGGGGGGGGTGTTTATATGGGTACATGCATGAGATGGCTTGGGTAGTGTGAAGTCCAGACAAAGATCACACTGGCTACTGATCCAGTTCAAGGTGTTGTTTTTGATTTTAAAGCCCTACATGTCTTGGGACCAGGATATCTGAAGGACCAGCTTCTCGTATATGTTCCTGCCCTGGAATTGAGATCACAGGGAGAAGGTCATTTGATGGGTATCCAAGACAGGGCCTTTTCAGTGGCAGCCTCATGATTATGGGACAACCTCCCCAGGGAGGTGTGCCTGGTCCCCTCACTTTCAGTCTTTAGGAGGCAGCTGAAGATGGTTTTATTTAGGACTGCATTTAATTAAAGCAATCCTAAATTGTGATTTTAAATTTTGGTTTAATATTTTTATATAACCTATTTTATGTATCCTATTAATATTCTAAGCCACCTTGAGAAAGTCAGGGCTTAAATGAATTAAAGAAACTTACCTGTACCTGTAAGTGTATTCGTGGAAAATATCACTTCTAGTTAGGGCCTCCTGAGAGACTGAAGCATCTTTTGTTTTCATGGGCAGCTGAAAAGAAAGTGTCTGAGGAACTGAACTCTGACTCATGAAAACTTATCTTGGAGTAAATGTTGTTAGTCTTTAAGGTGCCCCTGGACTTCTATTTTGTTTAGCTGAAAAGAAACCAGTAGTGGATGCTGGAGACACTGGCGAGAGTTCTGTTTATTGAGTTCACAGATCTGGCCAGCCACTCAAGACCGGTCTCTGATTTGGTTCTTCGGCCAACTGGGTGATGGACCAGGGTAAGTTCTATACATTCCAAGCAAGAGTGAGAAAGCCCCTGGTTAAATATCCTCACTAGAAAGCCTGGGTAAGTATGGTCTGGGTTCACAATTGTCTCTTGCTTAACGTCCAAACTAGACATTACACGATGGACATGGGGCTCCTAGTCCTGTATTTTCCCTGCAGTGCTAACGAATAAACTGGAGGGTTTTTGCAAGGGACAATCTGCAAGAAAGATACTTAAAGTTCACCCGCCTGCTGACCCCCCCCCACAACACAATCAGGATCCAAAACTGGAAGTCAGCGTAAATTGAGGAGCATCTGTAGGGGAAAGTCATCAGGCGCAGAAGGGATCAAGCACTTTCCCCTCACACCCACCTGCCAAACCTTCCCTGGAGGTTCCTCCCCTCCCGTATTCCCATTCCCTCTGCAAACACTGAGTCAAGGCCACCAAGAATATGTCTAGGTCTGCCATTATCAAGTCAGCCCAGTTTTCTGCAGGTAAGCCATGAATAACTTACCCTTCAAGCAGACTTCTGTATTACTATTTTCCATTCAGAGATATGGTGGAGATTTGGGAAAGGTGAACTGGTGAGAAAACTGCCAAGCCTTTGAATGCCATTAGTAGGGGCCACAAGAACTCTGTTCCCAAACGTTCTCTGTAGAGCAGAAGAATGAGAAGTGTGGTGTCAGCGTCAGGCAAACACTTGCTGGATGCTTCGTTCACCCCTGCCCCAGAAGGACAATGCCTGAGCCCCAAGATTTTTCCCAGTGAACCCCCCCAACCAGATGTACCATCGGCAATTCCTCATAGTTTCTTAGGGAATAAACTTCTCCAGCATGCAAAGGGTGAATGTTCATCTAGAAGCCTAAAACGGGAAAGGACACTGTACACTGAGAATTACTTTGACTTTCCAGGGATTGCAAGTGTAACTGGCTTTCCCCCTGCACCTGAATCCAGTGTTTTAACCAACATAGTTCATTTGTAAAGAGGAAAAGGTAAGGGGCAGGGGAGATGCAAGTGGCACAGAGATGGGGCATATGGATGTCACCATGTGTGCCTCTGCCCTGCTCATTGCTTCGACAGCAGGGGGAGTTCCTGACCTCTTGCCTTCTGGGTTTTCCCTCCTTTGACATGATAATTCCAAACCTGATTTGAGACAATCTTTTTGGAAGGATTACAGTCAAAGCAAACTGTCTGGATGGGAAGTTGCATTTTTGAAATTCCTACCCACATGAGCACCATTTTTTTTGCCTCAGCTCCCAAAGCCACCATTCTCACCACCACCACCATCACCGGAAGGCTTTTTCAGACTTTTTTAAACATTTCAGGAATTGACACATCACTATAACACAATAACTTACAGTCTATCGCCACAATTTACTAACTCCTCTGAATTCCCAGCTTTAATTTTTAAAAGGTATGTCTCCAGACTTTTTTGTTGTGGAGATAAAAGGGGAAAGTTGCAAGGTTCTGGAATGCATCTTATCTGACAGTTGGTGGCATCTCCTTGGGATGGCTCAAAAAATTAGACCGCTGTTTCCAAGTGTGTATGAGCTCATACACTAAACTTGCTGCTGCACCTTCCCCCACAATAGCATTCTTAATTAGGCATGTATTACTCACCAGTTCAAAGAGCAGCCCCTCTATCCTGTATTAGCTTTCACCAGAAAACGATCCCTGCTGGAAGGGCAGCTGGCTATGATGCTTCCTTGCTAACCCCGTGGGTGGCACTGATGGAAACCATGACACCTGAGTTAATTTTAAATGTCCCAAGTGTGTCATTTATGTGTATGGTGCAAGAGTAGGAAGTGCTGGATTAATCAACCCATGCATAGAACAGCAGTGGGAAAGGTGAACATTATTTAGGCATGAAGTCTAAACAGAACTGCCAGTTCTATAGGCAACTAATGTGAGAGCTAAGCTATTTTCCCTTTGCATCTCACACTTACCTCCATGCTGTGGTTCTGGCTAAATATTTAATCTAAGACTCCATACAAGGATTCAGGAAGACTGTGGAGTTCCATATGAGTAAAGCCCTCCACATTTTTTGCGTGGGGAGGGGCAGCTTACTAGAATCAGTACTGGCAGGAAACCAGAATCGATTACCCAACATCTTGCTTAGTTGTGAAATCTATGACAAAATATGGGATGTCCTAATCAGCCCCCTTTTGATCAACAGGCACAGTTGGCCAGAAGAGAGACTACTACCCTTCCTTCTCATATCACCTTTACAGTGGCGAGGTTTCTCTCTATTGCTATGAGGGTTACAGAATACAAGGTTAAAGATCTGGTGGGATGATTGTCTTCATATATTTAAAATGTGTGGTTTTTATGATTTTCCTTTCCCTATGCCAATAATGGTTTTGACTTGACTGACTGAATCTGCAGTGTGCTTAGGCAGGCTCAGGAAATCTTGCCCACTCCAGCCTGGTACCTGTACTTGCTGCCTGGAGTTAGTGATCCTATTGGCATTGCACAGGTCTCTGGACAGCATGTTGCCTCTGTGCTACCATCTGTCAGACAGGGGATATGGGTACAGTCTGTACACTACGGAGTCCGATGCAGCAGATGCTGAGAGATCTTGTACAGAAACACTAACATATGTACAGGAACTACAGTTCCCATGATGCTGTGATAACTTAGATTTACCACATTGACATGGAAATATTCAAACCCATTATAGCCCTGGCCTGCATTGCATGGATCAGGCCCTCCCTATATTCATGAACTGCTGTGTGGTGTAGCGTTGGGAGATGTCACATCTCCCAAAGATCTTTAGCCAGGACTAGCTGGCTAAGGAAAACCTTAGGCTAATATATTAGTTCACCTCCCCTTTCCCTTTCAAACTGGCCTGGAGAGCTGATAACTGTACAGAAATCAGCATGCATGTATGGAGGTATTAATCTGAACATATACTGCTGTCTACTGTTATAATTTTTAGATTGTATTTTATATGTTTTACATTCTTGTATTTGCTTTCGTTCTCTTTTATTTGTGTATGTTGCTTTGCTTATAAAAAAGTGACTTTTAAGTACCCTTCACTTCTCCAAGTGGCGAGAAGTTCCAGGGCCAGCACTTACTTGAGCTGGTTCCCTTCAGAGGAGAAAGCACTGGAGATGAATGACATTTTGGATGTTTTCACTTTATTTGTAAATATACAGGTAAAGCATAGGTGGAGGCATAAAAGCACTCCTGCAGGGCAGCATTCCACATAAGATCCACTCCACGTAAGAGCCCCAGAGAGAGAGAGAGAGAGATCCTGCACTAGCATAGTGGATGCATGTTAATTTGCATCCCAGAGCAAGTTTCTAATCCTGGTTTTAGAAGATGAAAGTATTCTGAGGGTTTCATATGCCCCAAGGCAGTCTTCTTGCTTCTCTCCATAGGCCTTCCTTGCCTTATCTATCCATGCCCCAAGAGTTCAGTCTCTTTGTAGTCCATCACTGTTCTTTACTGCAGTTATAAGCAAACCACCCTGTCAAGCATCAGAATAGGGGTGTGCAAAAAAAAAAAATTCGGTAAAATTCGGATTTGGGCATATTGGACCTGAATTTTTTCGGTATTCCCGAAAAAACCCGAATACCTATACCGGTAAAGCATTGAAATCCAAAAAATTTTGGGATTCCCGAAAAATTCGGGTCCATTATATCCAATGGGGCCATTGACTTCAATGGCAAAATTTTCTGGAAAGTTTGCAGGGGGCTGGAGAGGGGGGTTTGAGGTAGAGACTCCAAATTTGGACTGTAGCTGCTGGAGCCTCTCCCCAAAAGACCCCCCAAGTTTTGAAAAGATTGGACCAGGGGGTCCAATTCTAGGGGCATCCAAAGAGGGTGCCCCCAGTTCGCCATTGTTTCCTATGGGAATGGATCAGGCAAGCAGATTCTCCCTGTAAAAAAACCTGAGAGGTGTGGTGGTGGTGTGAGGGGGCATGTTTGCCAAGCCAGCAGCAGACCATGTGCAATCACCACCCCACCAACCCCAGGTCTCTCCCAAACCAACCCTAAGGAAGAATAAAATAAAGAGAAAAGAAATTAAATTTAAAAGTGCCCTAATAAATCAAACCAGTCTGAAGTCTTCTGAGGTATTGATCCGAGGTCCACAAAGAGCAGGGAGGAAATCAGGGCAGACTCAGGAGCAGGAGCAGCAGAAGCCAGCCAGCCACAATCTCCAACAGCCAAGCCAGGCAGCTCTCTCTCACCAGCCAGCAGGATCCAGGAACACAGCAATGAGAGTCAGCCCAGAGACTGGCTCCTTTTATGCTCTCTGAGCATACACAGAAGGATTTCAAAAAGGAAAAACCTTCTGTGATTGGCCAGAGAGCAGATGCCAGAACCCTATTGGCCACCACAGTGCTCCTTCCCTGGAAAAGGAGCAAACTGGTGGTTGGGCTGCAGGCAGCAACAACAGCCTTGCAAACTTGCAAACTGCAATGCATTTTGCAAATGCATTGCAGTGATTGGCTGTCTGGAGCCTCCTCCCCCCCCTGGAAACAGGAGGAAAAGGCGGGAAAGAGGGGGAAACAGCGGGAAAAGGAATTCCCGGGCCCTTTAACAGTTTAAAAAACCCCACAACGCCGTTTTTCGGCAATGCCGAAAAATGCCGAAAAAATCCCGAATTTTCCGGGATTTTTTTTTTGGAATTCGAAGATTACAGTGAATAGCCTGTCCGGGATCCCGAAAGCCGAAAAAACCCGAAAATGCTTTTTTCGGGTTTTTTTCCGTTTTGGGATTCCCGAACGCACACCCCTACATCAGAAGTTCTGTCACCTACAGACTGGTGCCTCTTGCATTGCTAGAAATAATAAGAAAACAGTCATCTAAATGTATACAACTCACCTTGTGCACTTAGAGGAATTTGAATTGCAATAAATTAAAGTCCCTTGATATGAAATGTCAGCATGACAACCAAAAATCAGGCTACCTGTGGACTTTCCAAGACAAGGCTTCTTCAATAAGAGCCCATTTCACTCAGGCAGAGAACTTATTTCTGACTTTAGCGACCAATCATAACTTGGTACAGAGACCAGGGTCTCTTGTGAAATTCATTCCCAAAGCCGTCAATAGGAATGCCTTTCCAAACTGTATCCTGCCTATTTCTTCTGTGATGTCTGCAATTGACCTGCCCTTTGTCTCAGGAAGGAAGATGTAGATGAAAATCACCATCCCAATGAGCACTGCTAAAAAGATGAGGAAGCAGAAGGGGCCGAGGAGCTCCTGGGGGAGAAAAAACACACACAGGTAAAATGAAATTGTCTTCAAAACGTTTCAAATTAATAGAGCCCATAGACTATACTGTCTGGCAAGGGTGTGACTTCTTAGAGACTTCTTAGGTTCAAAATACATGATATATTTTGCTCATTATACAATTTTAGGCTTCCCAAACCCAACTTGTTTTCCCTGGTCACACATCAGCTGCAGGAATGTCATTTTTAAGATCAGAGGAGTGTTTTTCCAGCTTGAACTGCTGTTTGGCAGTGAGGAGGAGCTCCTGCTTTCTCCCCCAGGCTTTTTTGGGTTTGTTTTCTTTTGCATTTTTGTGATGGCTGATGGTACAAATTCAAGTAAAATATATTTTACTACTTAGTTAAATTTCCAAAAATTCCCAGGCTTCACCAGAAGAATATGTTCATCTTGCAGTAGTTCTTCAAAAAGAGATGGCTAATGATTTTTTACTCTTTTTGAAGAACTATTGAAAGACAAACAGATTCCCCTGATGAAGCCTGTTGGCGAAACACATAGGGAATGTTTTGGAAATTAAACTGAGTAATAAAACACATTTTTACCTGATTTTACCCCATCAATCTTGCCCTTATTTTTTATCTCCAGACCTTGTGCCAGCCATGAAGCCATTCCTCTCTGCAGTCTTGGAACAGTTTTTGAAGTGTAAAAAATTGGAGGGGGTGGGGACACACACAAATGATGCACCAACCAATTTAACAAATGTTTCAGCAGATAATCATATTGCACACTTGCTAAAAACAAGGAAAACCCAGATGAAAGCATGGGAATCTCAAATCAATGGTCTCCCTGAGTTTTTTCTGAATGGGCAGGTATCACAGCAATGTTTTGGTCACACAGCTAAGTTCTGATCACTGTTGGGTCTCTAGCTTTATGCTATGAATTGTGAACACAATAAACATCATTGTGCAGAAACAGGAGTTACGTATCCCCCTCCCACTTGAGCACCACGGAAGATGACTTACCACAACAAAGGGGAAACCCATCCCAACCACAGTGAGGCACATCCAGCTAGTGGTACCCACAATGACAAATGCTGATGCTCTCGATGACTGGTTGAAAATCTCTACCATGACAGAGATGACACCACCGCCTGAAAAGGACATGGTGACAGAAAATAAGAGCTTTGGAAATGTTAGCTCCTTGTTCTTCAAAAAATAAAGGAAAAAGTTAGTCTCTCTCCTCCCACCAATAGTACTATTTCTGCAGCTTACTGTCGAAGCATACTATCTGGCTGGCCAATCACAGCTCAGTGTATATTCAGCACTGGCACCTCAAGGCAGCCATCCAGGGTAACACAAAATGAGAGCTAAACCCATATATCATGTACTTTTCACGTAATTGTTTCTTTCTGGCAACGCAAGCAATGTCTTTCAGCAAAACTTTAACATCAACAGAAACATTGTGCTTGAGCCAGTAACAGTGCCACCCTAAGCCCTTCAAAGTCCACTCAAATCAATGGGAGCAGAAGGTGTAACTCTGCTTAGGGTAGCAGTGCAAATCCCATTCATTTCAGTGCATGAGGTCACTAACTCGCCTGTGAAAATCAATGAGCCTGAATAGTTTGGATGGACTGTGCCAACTGTGCAACACAGCTGATTCTTATAAAGAAGAGCCATTTGGGTACAAAGAATGTCAGGAGTGCTTCATCCATTCCCCCAGAGAATATAAGCACTTTCATTTTCAGTTCACTTTGGTGCCAGACCCTGATTGCCTCCTTAATAAATCTCTGCCACCACCACTTCCTGAAATAACCCCTTGTTCACTTGCTACTGCCCCATGCTGATTCACTCACATGGACCAAGTCCATAACAGATTACGAACAAGAAGATGAGGGCGATGCTGCAGTAGGACAACCACGGGAACTGATCCTGGAAGAAAGTACATGGGAAGGGAGAAAATTATATCTAAAACAATTGAGATAATGCTACATCTTTCTCAGTGAGGGGACTACATTCAAACAGCAACATTTTTCTTACTGTGCTGTGATTTGAATGGAGGGATTCAACTGAGCTAGATGGTCAGACGTGGTCTGGGGTCTGCTGTGAACTGGATTTTGCTATCACGATGATATAGTTTCAGCTTATCCAAGGCATGACAGCCACAGAACCTTTAGAAAATCTACTTTCATTAGCTGCAGGATGGAGTCAAGCTGGGTTTGGGGATACTCTGAAGATTACTGCAGCAAACCAAGGCAAGAAGGTAGGCAGTAACAGTGGGCATCTCCAAAGATGAAGGTGCTATATAGCAGGCTGTCATATCTGGTACCAGATCATTAGTTTTTTTTAATTCAGCATTGTCTACTAATTTTGACCAGCTCCTATGCAAAGGTACTAACCACCTGTGTTATTAGAAATCCTTTATTTTAAACTGCAGATGCTTGGCATTGAACTTGGAACCTCCTTCATACAACTTATGTATTCTGCTACTGAGCTATGGCTCATTTAAGAGCGAGCACAAATGGGAAGTGCTTTTCACAAACATTTTAGCCCCCCTAAGGCCCCTTTTTGGTGAAGAGGGTTTGAAAGGAGGCAAAAATCGTGCTAAATGGAAAGCTGGGTAGAAGGGAATCCAGAAGGGACTTTCTAACTAAACAAATATAGACCGTACGTCTCCTCTCAGAACTGCCACCTCCAGGAGTATGGGGAGATGGCTGTTCAGAAGAAGGGGAAGGAGAGGTGGTCCCTCCTGTTTTGTGTAAAGATGTGGGGTGGCTTTTTGGACCCCACTGCAAATATCTGTGTCAAATAAGAGCATCCAATCTCTGGCATATGGATTGCCTACTTTTATTCCTGTTATGATGGTAGAAACTAGAGGAGAAGTGCAATGAGGAACTAGAATCCCAGTTAGAGGCATCCCTCCTCCTCTCTTGACCCATTTCTCTTTGGTAAAAGTACTGTAAGACACCTTGAATTCCATAAGAAAGAAAGGCAGCTAATAAATGTTTTAAATAAATAAGAGTAGCAGCCACATCTTAACCACAGTTTTATTTATCCACCAAATGAACTCTGGGTGGAAGGACCCCTTTGGTTATTAGGACAGGAGAGATGGGGCAGGCATCCACCACTTCCACACACCCAGCAATGTTGGTGAGGACAATCCAAGTCCAGAGTTTTCTATGTTTTATCCTTGCTTTCTGTCAGAGGAAGAGAATCAGTAATAGGGGCTGGTGGTGGAGTGGGGAGGCAAGAAGCAATTGGAGGCCTGCCTGTTGACTATGAAATTCAATGCAGTCAAGGACTGAAGCCTATTGAAAAGAATGACTATAGAGGTTCCCCAGCTGCCTTGGTATCAGCAAAGTCCAGTTACCACAGTATCTACCATGTGTGACTGTTGGCAGTTTTAGACATAGGCAAAGATGGGACTTTTCAGCTGTGGAAACATTAGACAGCTGTGAATCAAAGAGAAGCTTCCTACACTGGGCAGGGTGAGGGGCAAAAATGTTCACAGCAGATCATAAACCAAAACTGGGAACTGTAACTGGTTTGGAGAGTAGCACAGATAGGCACTTACTTGAAGAGCCAGGGTTATTACAAGGAGGGCCAAAGCCAAAGCCATCATTGCATAGCCTCCCCACAGCAGAATCCTTCGGCCAACGTGGTCAATCATGGAGCTCTGTTTGGTCCAAAAAGCATCATAATCAGGTATATAGAAGGGGAAATCTCAACTGCAAACCAAGTCTAAAAGGACCCTAGACTGATTTCACTGAGCACGTGGTGAGTTTATCACAGGATGCCTTGTGAGGAATTTGTAGTAGTGACTCCAAACTGAGATTGCAGTTCAGCACCCTTGTTTCTGATTCCTTTTTAAAAGGGTTTCTAGCCATGGTGTATGACACCTATGACAAGAAAGAATTCATCTGTCACACTGCCCTCTCAAATCAACACGAGGTCAGTTTGTCAGGTGACTTTGACCATTACTATGTGAAATAATGTTTATGTTAGCATGTTGGTTCTGTCTTGATTGGTTCCTTTCAAGCTGGAATTGATCCCATTTGTCTTAAGGAAGAAATATGGAAAACCTACAAAGAAAGGGATAGGCTGCCTCCGCACCAGCTTAATGAATAGTTCTGTCTAAAGTTGGCCAGATTCTGCTCTCAGAAGCCAAAGCAGCAGTTCTTCTTGCCTTCTCATTTCCTCAGACATCTTTAAAAATGGTATGACAACCTGTGCATGCCCTATGTGGCTTCCCAAATTCCCACAACATTCCCATTTCTCCAAAGCGTTCACCATTTTATTTGTTTGCCTGCTGCCAAGGAAGGTGTTTGCATGCTAAAAAGAAGAATGAATCTCACAGGAGTATAGGAAGCTCTACTGGGCATGCACTGCTTGCTGCACTGTTTTTAAAGAGGGCTGTGGAGGCAAGGAAGTTAGGTGCTGTGGCCCCCAGGTGGGGAGGTAAGGTGGTAGAGGTGAAGCAGGTGGGATGAGAGATTGGCAGCAGGTAAGCAGGACTTTGCCACTTTCATCCTTCAAAAGCACCATCTGAGGCAATCACTGTAGTTGTTCCCAAAAGTTTGAGCAAGTTTCACTTACACACAGGATCACAGAGATAAATTCACAGGTACCAACTCCTAGTGCTACATAGGGTATGAGAACGTCATCAAGCTTGGCTGTGCGGAAAACTTCAAAGGCATAGAAATAGATCTGGAAAGAAAAAGGTAACACATATCAGAAGCTATGACCATGAACTTTCACTAGTACAAGATCATATGATGTGTTTTAATAATGGAGAGTTAGATTTCCGGTACTTTTCGCCAAAGGAGCCAAGCCAATTGACTAATGGCCATGGCCATGGGTACCTTCATGTTCATTGGTGGGATTTTATTTCAACCAAACTTCTGAGAACTAACATCCAATGTGAGGAGAAGCAACCTGCATGGCAAAACTTGTTCCTGTGGCATTTTTTGTATAAACTGTGTTTTATCTGGAAACATATTCTACAATGACTATTATGTGGTGTGTACCACACCAGTGGAGAGAACATGGAGCAAGCTGTACTTTCTTAAATGATTTACTGTACTCAACTGCACTCAGGCCACACCACTGCATACTCAGTGTCAGCAGAAAGACAATGCATAAAGATGGTCGTAGGGATTTATCTTTCATCACTTCCAGAATGCTTAAGATCTTTGCATTCCTCATAGCTGCCTTCTGCTTCATCATGTCATCCATCTCAGCTTGGTGATGTCCTTCACCCCAGAGCTCTTTCATAGCTTTGTGGAAGAGCAAAGAAAAGACACCAATTCATTTAGTTGTTCATATTCAGCTGGACTCAAAGATCAACTTAGCAAACAGCATTCAGGCACTCAAAAACCCTTCCCAAAATCAGAATGTTATGTACTGACACAGTTTCCCTGCACCCAGGGCTGCCAGATAGAAGGTGAGCTTGGGGGAAAACACAATAGACCAGCAGGATCCTGGCAGCCACCTATCGGGATGCGATTAGTGTGTAAATAGCCTATTGTTGGGAGTGGGTATGTTTGGAGTGTGCCATTTGATGGGATTATAAGCAGGGCTTTGGCCCTGCTGGAGTTGTAGTTAGAGCTGATTCACAATAAACTACGAGCAGATCACTACTTCTGTGTTGAACACAGTATATTTCAGAGAAATTATAGGCAGAAGAGGTTGAGCAGAGGTTGAATAATATCAGATTCAAGGCCCTCCCTATTGATAATTCCATTTGACTGGAAATGGTCACAACAGATTTTTGCTTTTTACCAAAACTTCCTGATTTGATCTGGAATCTGAAAGCTTTTTAATGGTCTCCAAAAAGGGATGGGAACTCAGCCTTACTATGTATGTGCCGAAACCACTGGTGTGTGGACATATGATTCCATTCTGAGGTCTAAGGTTAGTTATGCTTTCTAAGAAAAAGGCCATATATGTCAGGTAGCTGTCAGAGGAATGAACTTTACTTCTAGAAGGCAAACAATAGCCCTCCCCCCCAACAAGAAGAAATCACTTCAGATACTACTACACAAAACACTTCAGAGATCTTTTACCTACTGATAGGGAAGCTGGTGTTTACCCTAAAGTTTCTTTCTTTTCAGGAGATAAGAAAGTGGACTGAAAATGGTTAAGTCTTTCCAAACTCAGAAGCAGGGCCGGCTCGCCCACTAGGAGGGAAAGGGGGGGCTTCTAAGCCAGAAGGAATACCTAACCAAATATATATGTGTTTAAATTGTTGGTTTTATGGTTTTCTATATATATTTTAGATTGGTTTAGTTGTTTTATTGATGTGTTTTTGTTTCATTTTAACAGTTTAAGATGTGTTTTATCATGGATGTTTTTAATCTGATAGTTGCCTTGGTGCAGAGCAAAGAGATATCTGACAAGATGGTAGAAATCACATAGAAGAAAAGACATTTAAAAAGTCCAGAAGGTGGTGCCTCAGCAGACCATTGGCCTACCAAATAGGGAACAATACTCATATATACAATCTTTCTGGGTTTTCCTGATTTCTTGCGGAACAGGCTCTTCACTGTAAGTCCAACATTCTTTTCTCATTGAGGGGTGTACTATAGCTGCTGATGTGGACACTGAGTGGACAGGCTCTCAAAATGGGAAATCTAGACCTGACTGGCCAATCTAAGGGCCACTCTAGACATGATGGCATTCTGATGGCTGCCACAAAGGCACCACTGCCATTTTAAAGTCATCTAAAAGTGCCACTAGGGCTGGTCCTGATTGCACCAAAAGTGTGGCACTCATGCTTCTCCTCCTAGCCTTTTCACATGCCCAAAACTGCTGCATGTGTGGCTGGGGGCATTTTAGCACTTGATAAGGTACCGGTGGTGGGCGGGGCAAAGAGTTCTTCAGCCTGCCAAACTGGGGCCCAATCCTGATTGAGGCATTTTTGAATGTCTTTAAAATGGTAGCCACAAGGATACCATCACATGTAGTTTGGCCTTCCCTTTATAGTGGATTTCAGCAAAAAAACAATAAAAGCAGGGAGCAGAGCAGCCAACATTACCTTGTAAGCAGCCTTCTTTGTCGTCCTTTTGAATCAACAGATATGGAGGGGATTCTGGGAAGAACGGCAAGAGCAGCAGTTGCACCAGGGCTGCGAATCCAGACAAAGCCAACAGCAAAGGCCAGAAAGTTTGGGTGCCTAAAAGTTCTCTGTTGAGAACATGCACAAATATTTTATTTATGCTCACTGACAATTATCCAGTGGGGGAGAGGAGAAAAACTAGGGGATGTCCCTATTTTCAAAATTCCAGTGTGATATGTCCACTTCTCAGAGTTACAGGACAAAAAACCTCCCAAAAAATCCTGGGGTCAATACCCACTGCCCAAATCATAAGTTAACCATACAAAGTGACAAAATTAATCCAAACAAAAAAAGGAAGAAAAGTCAAATTCAGATACAGTGGTCTAGCCACACTATGGGTTTATTTATTATGATTCTTTGTCCCAGCATGGCATCTTGGTTAGAGTGCTGGACTAGAATATGGGAGACTTTGTTTTGATTCCCCTACTCGGTGATGGAAGCTTGCTGGGTGACCTTGGGCCAGCCAATACTCTCAGCCTTATCTACCTCATTGGGATATTGTGAGGATAAAACAGAGGAGAGGAGAGCAATGTAAGCTACTTTGGGTCCTCATTGGGGAGAAAGATGGGGATGTAAATAAATAAATCAACGTAAGAAAGAGGAACAAAGGCATGGATGGGAATGACAGATCAGTAGTGAGGGTGATTTTACCTTAAGCCCATCAATTGCCCAAAGGCTTTTCCCAGTGCAAAAAATACAGATGATGTGGTGTTTGCAAAGCCTCTCACCCTCTTGGGTGAAACTTCTCCAACATACTGTCCATGGATGTTCAGGGAGATGCCTTCAAGGGAAAGAAGAGTAGTTATATCCCTACGAATTTTTTAAAGAAGTCAACAGATACAAAATCCTTACGCATCATCAGCTATACATGCTATGTTCTGATACTGGCAATATATTACTTATCTGTGCATTCCTACAACTTTAGTATTTAAATTACTGGGGTAAGCTGGAAGGAACAGAAAAGTTTTGGGGGCAACAGCGACCTAGTTAGCAAGTGTAGATTCCTTGCCAGAAACCACCAAACTCCCATTGGGTAGTTTCCCCCTCTCATGGGGCTATATTATGTTCAGACCCCAATGGATGACAATATGTATTTATTTACTGAAAACATTTCTATGCTTCCTTTCCACCCAATTCATCATCCCCAAGGTGATGAACATTAAAACAAAACATAAAAACATTCAGTCATTTCAGACATTTACCAAGCATTTTATATATATATATATATATATATATATATATATATATATATATATATATATATATATATATATATAAATATATATAAATATAAATATAAATATATAACATACTATAAACACATAAAAATATAAACACAGACAGGGAGGAGGGCTAATAAGAGCTAGTGAAGGAATGCAAAACAGAACAAAACAGTAGTCTCCTGCTGGCGGAAGACAGCAATAGAGAGACAGATAAATCTCCCTGGGAAGGGAGTGCCAAAGGTTTGGCATCATGACCAAGAAAGCCCCCTCACAGGCCACCACCCACCTAGCCTCAGATGGCAGAGACACCTGAAGCAGGATCCCTGAAGATGACCAGAGTGGCTGGGAAAGTCCATGTAGGAGTAGGCAGTCCTTCAGGTATGCTGGCCGCAAATTGTACAGGGATTCAAATGCCCTGAAATATGTCCTTGAATTGGGCCCAGAAACAAACGAGGAGCCAGTGAAGATAGAACAAGACTATAATGGACATTTGGGGGTGGAGCTTGGGGAGGACAGAGCTTGGGGAGGGGAGGGACCTCAGTGGGGTATAATGCCATAGAATTCCCCACTCCAAAGTTGCCATTTTCTTCAGGAGAATTGAGAACTCCAGGCCCCACCTGGAGGATGGCAACCCTCTCCCTATAACCCACTCTGGTCAAAATTCTGGCTGCAGCATTCTGTACCAGCTGTCATTCCAGCCATTCCTGTGTAGAGCATGCTGCAGTAATCTAATTTAGATGTTACCAGGGCATGCACCACAGTGGCAAGATCTTTCCTGCCTAGGAATGGCCACATCTGCCCTAGTAGCTGAAGCTGGTAAAAGGCACCCCAGCCACCACTTCCACCTGCTTATCCAACAGGAGACCCAGATCCAACAGCACCCCCTAGCTACAAACCTGCTTCTTTAGGGGCAGTACACAACCACACCCAGAACAGGGATAACCCATTTCCTGTGTCAGACCTTTTCCCCCAAGGTAGCACCTCCGTTTTGTCTAGATTAAGTTTCAGAAGATGAAGAAACTTGTGCTGCAATGTTGGAAGAGTCCAGCAACAAATAAATATACACCGCAAAAACTTTTTAACAAACTAATGTGTTCTGTTTACAATCATTATTTAGTAAAGTGCATAGTATATCATTATTTCATCCTGGTCAGGTATAAATATTCATTGTATTCATTAAGCAGTAACATTCAGTACATATAGATTTCTAACTATCAGACTGTTTAGCATCAATGTTTTAAAAAGTCAAGCCCCAACGGGAATTCCTAGAATAACAACCCGCTTCTCCTTGCAATGAAATCTTCCAAAAAGGGGGACTGCCTTCTCAGTAGTTGCATGGATGCTTTTTTGCCTGTCCTACAAAAGACACATAGAGCAGCCACTATTCATAAACAGAGTACTCCTGTCATTCTCAAAGCTGCAGGTTTTTTTTGAGAGTGTCAAATAGAAGATGTTAGATATTGCTTTAAATCTCTAGCCTATTGATTGCAGTTCATGTATTTCATGTATTGAATACTGGTGCACATTTGAGAAATATCTGGAGCCTTGTGTGATGTTAAGCCCCTGGAGAAAATGGCAGCTTTGAAGGGTGGACTTTATGGCATTATACCATGCTAAGGCCCCTCCCTTCCCCAAACCGTGCCCTCTCCTGGATCCACCCCCAAAGTCTCCAGGTATTTTCCAACCCAGACCTGGCAACCCTAAATGGAACTCAGCATTTGTGTCTGCATTAAAGTAGAAGAGCCTCTATATCCCCTTTTTGGATACAGTTTAAAATGTCCTTTCCTTGGGGGGGTGGGGTTTCCAAATTGTTTCCCCTCTTGAAATTTATTGTGGCTTCCCAGCCTTGATTCTGGGTTGAATTTGGTTTTAGCCAGGGTTAGTAGGGCCTACCTGCAGTGATGCCGTAGAGGAAGCGTCCAATCAGAATCATTTCATAAGATCCAGCCATCCTACTGCAGCCTATGAGCAAGGCAGCTGCAATTATGATGAGATCACTGATCATGAAGCTTCTCTTTCTGTAAGCAACAAAGTAAAGGAAAAGGTTTCACTTGCTCGAAAGCCAGCCAAATCCAGGCCTATTTTTGGGCAGGAATGCACAGGAACGGAGTTCTGGCTGGCTTCAGAGTTGGCCATGCCCACTACAGCCAAAACCTCTGCGTGCGTGGCTACAGAGGGAAGACCTAGAGAGTGACCCCCCCCGGCGACTCCGAGGCGGGTGGGCTGGGGGGAGGCCCTGGAAGTATCGGGGAGGCATTTAAATGCCTCCCCATGCCTTCCCCAGTCTGTCCAAGGGCCGGCTTGCCTGGGCTCCCTGCAGCCGCGGGGCGCCCAAGCAAGCCAAGGGAAGGCAGTTTAAATTGCCTTCCCTTCCCTTCAAAGGGGGGCTTGCCTGGGCTCCCTGCAGCTGCGGGGCGCCCGGGCAAGCCAAGGGAAGGAATGGGTGTGTGGCCTAATATGCTAATAAGCTGCAATGCCAGGGGTGTGGCCTAATATGCTAATGAGTTCCTCAAATCCAATTCTAGGGGGCAGTGCTCATCTCTGTTTCCAAGCCAAAGAGCCAGCACTGTCCGCAGACTGGCATGACTAAATGCTGAGGCACACGGAACACTGTTACCTTCCCACGGAAGCGGTACCTATTTGTCCACTTGCAATTTCTTGCTTTCGAACTGCTAGGTTGGCAGAAGCTGGAGCCAGAGACGAGAGCTCACTCCATCATGTGGCACTAGGGTCTCAAACTGCCGAACTACAGACCTTCCGGTCTGCAGCTCAACATCTTAAAACAGTGGTGTAAATAAAAGGTTCTCAGCAGAGTCTTTGTGTTTTTACCTTTAACATTATCCAGATACATCATGCTGCTAATTGATTTAAGTTAATTTCATTGTTGCAATTTTAATTTGGTTGCAAGAGTTTGAATGAGTAGAGAGGTCAGGCCAAATGTAGTACATCAGGGGTCTTCAAAAGATAGCTGGTGAACTATCAGTATTTTTCTGGCTGCTGCAGAGTGGCTCATGCATAAGTTTGCCAACCTCCAGTTGGTGGCTGGAGATCTCCCCAGATTACAACTAGTCTCCAAGCAACAGAGATGAGCTCACCTGGAGAAAACTGTTGCTTTGGAAAGTGGACTCCAAGCCATTATATCTCACTGAGGCTCTCCCCTCCCCAAATACTGCTGTACTCGGGATCTGTCCCCGCCCCCAAATCTCCGGATATTTTCCAGCCTTGAACTGGCAACTTCATGAACCCCCTAGATAGAAGACCCAGGAAAATATCTTGAAAAGGACTGTTCTAGACTTCATTTTAAAGGCTTTTATTTCATAGGATTTCTCTCTCTGCTGCTTAACTGAAAACTTAATTTCTGGTATTTTCCCTAGTTTTTGTTCTGCTTCCAGGGCATAACAACACTTGGTAACATGCCAAGGAGTGGGGGAAGTAGCTTGGGATATTTTTCATTACTCTGAAGTAGCTCTCATTAAAGAAAATGTTGATGTCCCCTGTTGTACATGTAAAGGTTGCCCTCATTCATGATCGTAATGGTGTGTTAGATCAATATATCCTGATAGGTTAGAAGAATACCTACTTTCCATATCTCATAGCTAGAGGTCCACTCAACAGACAGCCCAACAAGCCTCCCACACAGTAGACAGACACAACCAAGGACCAGAGCAGGGAGAGGGTTTTTTGGTGAAGAGGAGAGTCATATCGTTCTACCCAGGTTGCATTGATAAATTTCTTGATATCCTGGGATGAAAAAAACAAGACTTTTAAAATTAGTGTACAACTTCAGTACTGGCTAATTCCCTTTTAAAAAATATTAAGCACTAATTTTTCATTTAAAAATCATTACTATCTGAAAAGCAGGATTAAGGGGGGAAACCCTCTCTCTTTCCATTTACAAAATAATTATTTATTCTAGTAGGCAGAGAAACATAAAGTAATCGGATAATCAGAAATGCATCCAAATCAGATTGCTGCTTTCATAGGGGCTATGTTAATCCACAGCTTCAAGCAGGAATCTAAGTTTCATTAACCAGACCGACTACTTGCTCTTCTTGCTGATATCAAGGGCATATTGACAGGATCAGTTGTTGGGAGAAAACACTTCTTCAGGGAGTTTGACACTGAAACAGCTGTCTCTGGAAGCTGGAGGAAAAACAGGGTCGATCCCTTTGCTTGAGTTTTCAAAGGACAGGTATTAATTTCCCTGGGGAACCCATGGAGAGTTGCCAAGCTTTGCTTAATGGCTCAGGATGCAGTTATGAACTAGAAGGGGATTGTATAAATATAGAATAATAATAAATGGCCAGCCCCATGTCAATAATAAAATGGATGCCCTGTGTCAAACAAATGTAGCAAAACTGGGTCACCCACAGGGAAGGAAGGCATCTCTTTGTTCTTGAGGGACTCCCCTTATATACAGGGTATTATGGCTTTGTAAATTAATCAAGCCAAAGGTGACATTTAAGGGGGTGGGGACTCCAAATTGCTTCCTCCCCTGTGATGCCTTGTGGACCCCCTAAATATACATACACATTTCTTCTTGTGTGCTGCAGCAGTGGATGGAAACCAAAAGAGCACTGAATATACTATGTGTGTGATATCTTTTTTTTTTTGTATTTTATTTTTTTATTCTTTTATATTCCTTCATAACAATTCTACAAAACCAGTAAATAAGAAACCATATACACCATTAACAAGGCAACATCCAAACATAATCCAGTATAACATAGCATGCAAAACAGTAAAGAGCAGCATCATGTAAAATATTAACATTTGGCATTTTACACTGCATAAACCTACTGTTTAATCATGTTATTTGTAGGGGTTTGTTTGCTGGTAGTTGATCATTGGAGGATATATATGTTGCTTCACATGCCCACTAACCAAATCAGGTGTTGATGCAGTGGACTCTGGCAGCCTAATTGCCTGTTTAAGGCAGAGTGGGGGGAAAGGCCTTGGGATTTAGCTCCTGATAAAAGTTTTCAGAGGAAACCATATCAACCATTGGTTAGGAGGATCACTGTGCAATAGACTCCTAATACTAGCTGTAGATTTTTCCCCAATAGTACTTTTGGGCACATATTGAGTAGACCCATGTAATGACTGAGATTCCTGATCAATTATAAAAGAGAAGAGGCAGACTGGCAACCAATATTAACTTAAGCAACTACATTACTTCCTAATATTGAATTTAATCAGAAACAGAAAGTTAAGAATTGCACAATTTATAACACGAGTAAGCTCAAATTCCAAATTATTTCCATTCCCCATGCCTGCTGCTTGTCCACATGTCTTCAGAAGTTTCCTTCAGTTACAGAATCTTTCAGTCCTAGTCTGTCACTCCACTTTCTTCTGGCTTTTCCAACCTGTGGTGTATGTTGATGTTTATTCACGCTTTTCTCCTCTCTCAAATCCTGCTTTAGCTTTCTCCACTCCTTCACCAGCCAGCCCTTACCTTCTCTTCCCCACATTATATGCCCCATTCTATTCGCTTGCTCTGCATTCTATAAGAGCCAAACTACACATATGGGTTTTAAATAAGTTGGGTCTGGGTTCCATTATGAGTGGGAGAGGGCTCCTACCTTCCCCCCCCCAAGAGGTTTTCCTGCATGGAAACAGCACCTGAAGATGAGTTGTTTCTCCGTTTTCACTACTCTACACATATCCAGACAAGTGATCCACCCACAGAAGTTGTCCTCCTCTGCTCCTGAAGTGCACTTACTGGATTGAGGCCATTGTCTGATAAGCATCCACAGGACATTATCCAGCCTGTGCTTGGAAGGTCGACTGTGCAGTTATAAATAAGAAGCCATCACTTACCTCAGAAGGATAGGCGATCACAGCAACCTGGAAGCCAATTAGGAAGTTTCCACCCACTCCTAACACAATTATCATTTGGAACAGTCGCTGATATTGTACCTGAGAACAAAAGACATGTTTTCCCCCAACATGATTGTTAATATTTGTGACAGAAAATTATGTCACACACAATGAGCATCTATTTCTGTACAGTAGAGATATCAGGCCTTTGGATGGGGTACAGGTTGGGAGCAAGAAAGCTAGCAATGCTGTTTATAAATTTTATTCAGTGCTATCGAAATGCTTCTGCCCATTAAGCTCCTTCCTCCTAGCCCAACAGCTCTCCTGGGAGATGAAAAGCCTGGCTGTGCCTTCCAGCCCTCCGGAAGGCAGTAAGTAGCTGTCCAACAATTAAGCAAGAGATGCAGTATGAGCACTTGGAGTGTTGCCTTTCACGTGTGCTCATCAGGCGCTTTAAAAGGCTTATGGGAACTCAGTCAAAGCTGTGGTCCCCAACATGGTACCTGGGCATATAATGGCACCCACTGATGTGTTTCCTGGAGCCCTCTTGCTTCAGAGAGCCTTGAAGATAAAATCCAGAAAATGGAGAGTTTCAGATCACTCCCTGTGTGCTGCCTGACCATCAAAGGCAATGAACTTATCTTGGGCATATGTGCCACAGCTATGTGCCCTCAGCTTGGCCATTAACATAGAGGTTCTTATATCCTGAGCTTTGAAAACTTCAAATGTGGTCACAAGGGCAGCAAACCCTCCCTTGTTCTTTGGAACTTGAAATCAAACAGAATCTCTTCTCCAAAGTGAAGGGATAATCCCTTTTTTCTTCTGCCTCCTTACTGCAGAAAATACTTTAGAAGAGCTCAGGAGACATCACCTTTGCATAAAAAAGCAGTACCCATTCAGAGACAGTGGCCTCCATAATATGCTTGGTTTGGAACCTCCCAGTATTTTCTGGAGACTTCCAGATAT
The DNA here is from genome assembly GCA_029375565.1 of Gekko gecko. Classification (NCBI taxonomy): domain Eukaryota; kingdom Metazoa; phylum Chordata; class Lepidosauria; order Squamata; family Gekkonidae; genus Gekko; species Gekko gecko. The sequence continues at coordinate 47,575,001 of JAPDNY010000012.1, read as the reverse complement.
TTGTGATTGATCCCATCCCTTGGCAGCCATTTTGAGGTGGTGTCCACTATCCTTCCTCAAAATTCCAGAAGTGCCCACAGGCTCAGCAAGGTTGGGGAGAGCCTGATCTAGCCTGATTGCCAGGCTGGTTTTGAAGCACCAGCAGGCTGGATGTGCAGCTACTCACCAGGTCTGAGAGGAAGCTGGTTGTCATTTTCTTTGCAAAATCCTGCCTGAACTCCAGCTAGTGGAAGACAGCTGTCTGATGGAAGCTCTTTGGCCCTTTGTAGTTCAAAAGCAGGAACTGGAGTTGAAATTTGACTTCTTGGATTCAGCGAATCACAGCCTCATTAGGAAATGGCTGAAGGTGAATTCTTTTGGGTTAACGATTTCAAGAAGCAGAGGAGCCAACCCTGAGTCATCATGAGGACGGCTCTCAACAGTGGGCATGGTATTTATACCTGACTTGGTGCGGAAAGCTGAGTAATGCTTCATCAGGTTTCTTCTGCTCGACTGATCAGGCCTGTGACCCTAACTTTTGCCTCAAGAGGAGGGCCTCTCCAATCTACAAGGGAAAAAAGAATATGTTGCCTGCTGGTGCTTGGAACAGCAAAATTTAGGGGGAAAATGGTGCCTTGCTGATCATAGGTGGTGAAACTCTACATCTACCACAGACTTGTGTTGAGCACTCACTAACAGCAATTCGTTTCGCAGACAGCATACCCTTCTTGGAACCCATGGCACAAAGAGACGCTCAGAAGAAAGGCAGGTGATTTAAACAAACAAACAAATAAATAATGTATGCCACCCCTTCACTCCATCCAGTCTATAAAGCTATCCAAAGCATTATTATCCTGATCATGAAGACAGATCCAGGTGGATAGCCATGATGGTCTGAAACAGAAGAACAAAGTTTGAGTATAGCAGCACTTTTAAGACCAGCAAAGTTTTATTCAAGGTATGAGCTTTCTTGTGAAGGAAATAAATTTCACAATTGGAGACTGATTATTCTCAGCATTCTAAAATTAAGGATACATCAATCTCCAATATTGGCATATTTATTTCCTTCACTGTTTTTGCCCCAGAATTGAACCCAAACACATGGTTACCATATAGATTAACTTTATTATTCCTGTTTGATCCTTGTATCTGTTAAACATCTTAATTATCCTGTATGATAATTTATTACTCATCCTCTACCTATATGTATGGACTGGTAATTTCCAATGTTCTTTCTGTCTCTGTCTTGACTCTAATTGGCCCTTCCTGGCAACTAACTATATGTAATGACTGAGAAAATTCTGTTTCATTGCACCTGAAGAAGTGTGCTTGCACACAAAATCTTATACATTGAATATAACTTTGTTGGTCTTAAAAGTACCACTGGAATCCAACTTTATTATCCTGACTATGGCACACTGTTTTCCCTTGTTCTATATTATCTTTACAATAGCCCACTGAGGTAGGTAAGGTTAAGCTGAAATTGAGTGGAATAAGCCCACTCAGTAAGCTTCACAGCTGGGGATTTTAATCCTTTCTTCTTGGTCCTAATTTGAAATATGAACTATACTAGGGTTCCCAACCCAACTTTTTGATCCTGCTGGCACCTTTGGAATTCTGACACAGTATGGGGGGGCACAGCCACAAAATGGCTGCTACAGAGTCAGACACAGCCACAAAATGGCCGCTGCAGCTTACCTTCATATAACAAATACTGTGTTACAGATGATTATGACATATCATAAATATTTTTTATATTTTTAGAATATATAATTTTATCATATAAATATCACAACATATAAGGTATCAAAACCATCCAAATATCAAATATCATCTCCAAAGAATCTCAAATGATATTGTACAACCTCTTAATTAATATCAGTTCTCCTCTGTTAAACAAAAGTTTCAAAAGTTTAAGGAGTCCTCCCTCTTGAAACTTTTGTTTAACGGAGGAGGGCTGATATTCATTAAGAGGTTGTACAATATCTTTTGAGATTCTTTGGAGATGATATTTGATATTTGGATGGTTTTGATACCTTATATGCAATGTTCCCTCTAAGCTGTGGACTCCTGTGAGCAAGAATTCTACTCTGTGAGCTACTGGCATTAAAGTTGTGAGTGAGCCATTTGGCTGCTACATAAATTAGTTTGCTCCCGAGCCCTCCTTCCTGAGCTAAGACACTGCTTATATGTTGTGATATTTATATGATATGATGAAATTGCTGTAAAATATTCTAAAAATATAAAAAAATTATTTATGATATGTTATAATCATCTGTAACACGGTATTTGTCATATGTTGTTTTTTCCTACTGACCGTGGGTCCTTTTTTGGTTTTGTGAGCAGCTTACCTTCAGTCATACAGTGAAAATCCTTGTATTGTGGGTGGCAGCCTGTTTTTTTTGGGGGGGGGCATCAAGCCACAGCTGACTTATGGTGATCCTGTGGGGTTTTCAAGGCAAGAGACATTCAGAGATGGTTTGCCATTGCCTGCCTCTGAATTGTGACCTTGGTATTCCTTGGGTGCAGTGTTCCCTCTAAGCTGAGTTAGTGTGAGCTAGCTCACAGTTTTTTAGCCTTCAGCTCACAGATTTTTGTCTTAGCTCAGGAAGGATGGCTCCAGAGCAAACTAACTTATGCAGTAGCCAAATCGCTCACTCACAACTTTAATGCCAGTAGCTCACAAAGTAGAGTGTTTGCTCACAAGACTCCACAGCTTTGAAGGGAGCATTGGGTCTTCCATCCAAGTACTGACCAAGACTAGCCCAGCTGAGCTTCCAAGATCTGATGAGATCAGACTAGCCCAGGCTATCTAGGTCAGGCCAGCTACTGCCACAGAAATCTGCCCTGCCAATCACAAGCCTTGCTGGGCAAAAACTGCACCTGGCCCCACCCACTTTATAAGAACACTTGGTGGGCACAAGACAGGTGTCAGCAGGCACCACATTGGGGGGCCCTGCACTCTACACTACCACACTGGCTAGGCGGAGGCATTCCACTCTCCCAGTGAGCAGTCAGTCCCCTTGCCTGCCATGGTGGATCCAGCATGGATGTTTTGTCCAAGCTTTTCTGTGTGCTTAAGACTTCCTCTCAGAGTGGCATGTTACACCAGTCCAAGTGAATGAAGACTTTACTGTGTTTAGATTGAGTGACTTCAAGGAAATTTCACAGAAATTCCTGAAAATTTAGGGGTGGAGCTCTACATTGGTCACTGTGACCTCTGGGGAATGGATAACCACTTTGTGTCCAGAAATAATACAAAATACAGTGCCCTGCATTTGCTTTGCTGTCTTGTATGGCCCAGTTTATTTCCCTTGACCTTTTACTATCTGCAGGAAGTGGAGGGATGAGTGTATGGCATGGGTGTGTGTGTGTGTGTGTTGATTCACTTCACCGCTGGATCTGCCTGACAAATGTGGAAGTGGCAGAGAGGGACCACTTACTCAAGCAGAAAACTGGAAGAAATTGGAGAGAGAGAGAGAAGGGGCTCAGGATTGCCTTTATGGAACTATCTTCTTGTTGCTACTGCTGATGTGATTCACTAACTCCAAGAAGGAAGGCAACTTTGTATATAACATTTCATGTATGGAAGACCTGAAACTCAGGCCTAGTCTACACATCCCATTAAGTAAATCCAAAGTGTTGGGGCACTAGACAAGTCTGAACCACTCAAGAGGCGAAGGATTACATTTTTCAAAGTTCCTCTGTAATTTGTATATTGTTATCGACCTGTGGCCCCCATCTGCTGGTAGCTAAATCCGCAGATTGGGGCCACATAGATGCTAAATGTGACACTCCATGAAAAACACTGGATAGCCTCACTTCTCTACTGACTTTCTATCTTAGTAACTGGGTTGGTTGTTTAAAGGTGTTTTAGGGTTGACATAAGCTGCTTACCTGAATGTGTAACAATTTTTGTAGCAGGAAGGATACTGTGGTACACTGCCCTCTTTGCTGATATGAAGTTTGTATGTCCTTTTCCAGAAAAATTAGACTACAGGGGGTTCTCTCTCCTGCTCCCCATTGAGCTCCCTTGCTGAACTCCAAGTTCAGCTCCCCTGTTAGAAACCCCAACGGAATCGAAGCACTGAACTCAAGCCCTGGGATCAAGCCTAGCCTGCACATAACCTTCCCTTCCCTCGCTTGCTCTGTCTGTGCCTACATACATGCGGGAAGCCAAATCACATTCATGTGTTGGTTACATATTTTTTACCCAACCAGGCCTGATTCATTTTCTAAATTATTGTGGGTTGGGAGAAGAGTCAGATATTGCTACTCGTTCCAAGTAAAAGACATGTTCTTCCTTATCTCATTAGATACTACAATATCAAAGCATTTTTCTACCATTGTCTTTCCAGCTTACCATTATTTCATTCTCATCAAGAACAGCACTAATATCTCAAAAAGTGGTTAAGAATCCAAAGGGTTTATTAAATGATGCATATCAATGAAAACTTCTTCTATCCAGAATCTTTCTTGCTACTGCCTGCATCCTCAACAAGTTCACAGAGAAGGCTGCATGACTGTACCAAATATGCAGCAGATGCCCTTCAGAGACAGAAAGGTCACCATGCTGAGGCCTCCTACTAGCATACCCCCATCTGATCTCCCACCACCCCTAGACCCTCAGGGATCAAAAGGCATCAACAAGAGAATTATGTTGAATGCTCCAAGTTTATGCTACAAAATGTGTAGTTTTTAAGATATTGTGGAACAAATCAAAGGTCATAAGTCTCGGACCAGGTGGCTGAAGAATAAATAGCATTTGTATAATAAAAAACACCTGGTGATTTTAATCTCCATAATGGGAACACTTGGGGATTTCTAACTCCAAAGTAGACATGCATGATGGACATGATTAACATAATAAAGTGATCTTCAAAGTAGGAATACAAGTGACGAATGATGTAATGTAATATATAAATAAACTATGCAGGAGTGCTGAATACTGATTAACCATGGGGTGATGGTAAAAAGGGAAGTTGGGGATGTGTTCAATAATACATGAATATGTATAAATCTTAATGTAATGTCTAACTGTATAGAGAGTAGGAGTAGATATAAGAAATGGTCATGGGTAATAATTAAACGAAGGAGAGGGGTAAGGGAGAATGAAATCCCTGTTGTAGAATATATAAAGCATGGACACGGATGAACCTTGAATTTCTGATCTTGGCAAAGACAGATTTTCACTTTGTTCGAATAAAGCTTTGTTGCTCAAGTGAAGTCTCTGGTCTGTGTACTTTGGGCCACATCTGCCAGGCATATGGCCCTTGATTTGGCTAACAGTATCACAAGATTCTTTTTTTGTTTTGGGTAAGGTTATCTACCCCTTGCCTCTCCTGTCTTTTTGCTGATAAAATGATATCACCTCCCAAAGTTGTGATTAGCTTTGTGTGTGAGTGGGGTGAGATGGGTGGTACAGACAGTCTCCTGCCTCCTCCCCCACCCAGATGGGGGGGGGGCTATGGGAAGAGGAGGTTAAAATATTTCCTCCTCGAGGAACTTGGGGCTGTTATTTAAAATGAAAGAAAGAAAACGTAATCCCTGATTTTGTGCATCAAATCCTCAATCCTCGAACAAGAACTTCCCATCAGTTTGAACACTGAATACATTTTCAGAATCTGAAGCTTAGGTTTTGGAGTGTGGGTTTACAGGTTTTGAAACCTGAGATTTCCACAACTGGTTTTCATAAATCTGTTTCAGATTTATTCAGAATGCTGAATTGCCTAGAAACTCATGCTACTAATAATTCCTATACCATTTCTTTGTGCAGATTACATTGATATTTGAGCTTCAAAAGTGGAGATTCTTTGGCTGCCTCCAGTGTGTGATTTTTCTTGCTCTTATGTACATGCTAAGAGTTAAAATCTAGACCAAATACTGAAATTCTATTAAGATTTTCTATGAAACTAATGCCAGTTCTGAAATCTGCATTTTGATTTCATATATTTTGAAGTGAGCATTTCTGTACACTAACTTGAAATATGGATTCTGAGCCAAGGACCTTTCCATACAGTCTTTCAGAAACAGAGAAAGGATTCTACCCACACACAAACTGGGTTCAACTCCCAACCAGGAGATCTGGGATGGATTTTCTTATCCCCAGTGTCCTTTCAGATTGCTCAATGGTTACAACATGGTGGATTTGGTATCTTCCAGGTTTGTCCAAGAATTCTCACAAGTCTGAGTTTTGAAATTGCGCTTGTTGAACTCTTCAGAGATTTCCAGAAGACTTTTCCCCCTGGTCTCAGGGAGGAAGAAACTGACATACAGAGCAGTGCAGACACAAACTGTGAAAAAAGGAAGATAGCAGAAGTGGCCCAGTCCTTCCTGGGGGGTGGGGGAGAGAGAGAGAGAGAGAAAATGAAAAGGCATTAGAAAATTAGTTATCACTTCTTAGAAACAAGACAACTGATCAGGAAACAGGGCAAGGCTAGAGACAAATGATGCTCTGGGAGTGAAGCAAACGTGGTGTTGACACTGTTGGCCATTTTCAAATACAATATTTAAGCCTAAATAGGCCTATAAGGTGAACACTTAAGAGATGCTGAACAGAAGGCACATTTAGTTTAAAATGTCTCTGTTCCACTTCTTGTATTAACAACTTTGGGTATGGAACAATATTATATATAGGTAGATTTGAGTCCAGTAGCACGTTAGAGACCAACAAGATTTTCAGGACATGCGCTTTTGAGAGTCACCAACATGACTATCCTCTGAAATGAACATATATTTTTAGTATACCCACCACAATGAAAGGAAATGCCATTCCCACCAGAAACAGATTGGTCCAGATCAAAGAGCCACAGATCATGTAGCCAGCAGGGCGGGTCATCTGATCAAAAATCTCAGTGGGTATCATTCCGGTCACACCAGCTAGATAAAGCAAGCAAATTATTCATTGTTCTCTGTAGCACAAATAAATAAATCATACTACAACTGGCAAAAAAAGTCTCTGTCCCACTCCCAAACAGCCTTCTTACATTATGGATAGCCCAGTGTGCCATACACATATTTTACCCAAGACCATGGCAGAAAGCCTCAAGACCATTACCAATCAAGCCCATTATCCCCATAATAAGTGCATGATTTTATTTCACTGATGTGCTACATCTGCTAATTTTGGCTTCTAGGAGAGTCTGGTGCCTTGAGGCCAAACCTGGTTGGTTCTAAAACCCAAATCCTAATTCCTTGTTTAATGAATGTCTCATCTTGTTGATTGTATTGACTCACTCTGTGTAATCCACCTTGGATTCCCATGACAAAGGCAGACTATAAATAATGTAAATTTTAAAAAATAAACCTTTCCTTTGCAGTGTCAGTAGGGAGTGGGCTGGATTAGAGGGATGAACAAGGCTATATGATCCTCTTTGTTTCCTGTCCCTGGCTTTCCACGCTGTCCCCCAGGGCCTAGTGGTATTTTCAGTAACAACAGCCAGGTCCTTTTGCCACTAGGCTTCACATAGCCTTTTGAGAGAGGGGTCCACTGGAAAAGGGTGACATCACATTGAGAATCTCTGTTTGAGGATGACTAGACCTCACGGATACCAGAAATTCTCATTTAAATGCCAATGCTACAGTGATATGTAAGGCTGCCCCTGTTTCAGTTTGACATACTTTGCATGAAAAGAAGCAATTCTGTGCTGACTAACCTGGTCCAATTCCAAAGCTCAAGATATACGCAAAGATGCAAGCCATGCTGAGATATGGCATCCAGCTAAACCGATCCTGCAAGCCCAAGTAGACAGTAGAAAATGAGTTCACAAGGAGTCTGACTCATACTCGGCCCCTGCTGCTGAAACTCACCCCATTTCTACTGCCTGGATACCTGCAGGGATAGAGCCACCATGAAGACCACAGCCCAGACTGCCATCAGACTGTATCCCCCTATCACCAGCATCCTTCGCCCAGCACGTTCTATGATGAGGTTCTGGAATAAAACATCACAGGAGTCTCACTGGAGGCAGGTGGTTGGACAGATTAGGAGACCTGCCACTCCCATTTGATCCAGACCCGCTGGTCTTTCAGCCACTGCTTCTGACAGCTCTCAGAAATACACACTCTGGTTAACTTTCTTGACCATGAAAATGTGCCTGGCCAGGTCACCTTATTTTTCCAGAGCCATTTTTTATAGCACATCTGCTTTCTGCTTGTGAAATGGACTAAATGGCCTTTGGGGAGTACTTCTCTGTTCTTATCATTCTTCTGAGTTTGTGCAGAAGCAGAAGGCTCTGGGGATAAGCGAGTGGCTGGCTGAAATACCATCCCAAGTTTCAGGCATGGACAGTGGGTAAGATTGGAAGTGTGCACAGGTCCATACATGTGGAGAATGGAGAGAGAGCACTGATACTGTTAGAACACAGATGCTCTCATCTGCCTCTCCACTCTTTCCCTCTCTAATTAACTTGGCACAACAATTGGTTGGGGAATCCTAGAAAAACATTTGGAAGGTAAAATGGCTGCCCTTCAGCTCTTCTTCCCTCTTAGTGTTCCCCTTTGATGGAGATAAAATATAAAGAGGGTGGAATGCTATAGCAGCTTGCAGGCCACACCTGGAGCTTTGGCTTGAATCACGGAAGCTGCCTCTTCTCCTTGCTGCAGGAGATGTCCTGCTGACATCTGATCGGGAAAAATGAGACTCTAGGACCATCCAGCCACCCCTCCGCCAAATTCTGAGCCAAGGCAGAATTTTTCAGACTGTCACAAAGAACCACCCAGAATAGCTATTGTCTGAATCCTCTCAGGGATGTTCACTTTCACCAGAGAACATGCAAGAAGCACGGGGCCAAGAAGGAGCCGGGTCAAAAAAAAAATGCTGCCCAAAACAGACCCATCATTACGGCTGAGCTGGCATATAGCCAACAGGGGCCCTTCCACTTTCTCATTTTCATCTCTTGTGTATCCCTCTTGCTTCATTATTTTTTGAGAGCAAGGGAAAGGAAAAGCACATTAGCCCTGTACTAGGGGTGGGAGAAGCTCCGTTTCCTCTGGGAATCGCTTGTATTCCACTTTGAGGCCCACCGAGCCAAAGCACTCATTGACTGCACACAATGCACTTGCTCCAAGGGCCACAACGCATTTGCTCCAGGAGGTTCTCACACAAGTCATGGCTGTAATCAGTTCACAGCTTCCTGTGCCGATTATGTAGTACTGGATTTTGTCATATGGAATCCCTGCCTCCTGGAAAACATAGGAGGCATAGAAGTACATCTGGAGAGAGAAAGAAAGAAAAAGCATGGGTGAAAGGTGTATAGATCATTGGCCTCATACTTCCCTGATCTGTCATCATGTACTTCTAAGAGCTTAGGGGTGGAAAGGGGACTTGCCCAACATCTGGATCCCCCTTGAAGAATATGGTCAACAATATCTGACATCTGTGAGTACTGCTTTCAGTTGTTCAAAGTGCTTCACAATCCTTATAATAACCTTCAAGACAGGTCTGTACTATCTCCATGAAAGATGTGAAGACTTGAAGCCAAATATCTTTTTTTCCCTTGTGGGAGTAGGACCAGAAATGTGGGGGGAGGGGCAAAATGGGAAACGAAATATATGCAGTAATTATTTTCAAATCAGATCTAAACTTATTTTACAGTTTAAGCATTACACCTTTCTAAGTTAATTGAAGCCATTGGGCTCAGAAGGACATGACTCCATTTAGGAGTGTACTGTGGATCTCTTGTCTCTCACGCGACACCAGTGTAGCTGGTACCAGACAAACTAACTTGGAAAGGCACATGGAAAAAGGTACTTCAGACAACACCCTGCAACCAAGATGATAGAACTGGAGTTAACAAGAATGTTCATTTGCACACATTTTTGTACCTTCTGTGAGATTACTTTGCACTTCTCCATGGCAATGCAAAACTGACTCCAGGCAGCATTCTAGCTCTTTTGGAAAAGGCCCTGTGGGAGCAGAGCTGCTCAATCAGCCCTGACCCAGCATGAACTCATAATGTCAACATGCCCTTAAGAGTTTCTTCAGGATTCTGGTCCTTGTCAACTGCTACCAGCTTAAAAATAGGAGATGGGATCTAAGCCAAAAGTGCAGCCAGCCTCCTCCACTACACTTGCCGAGTCATTGCCACAGAGCTGCATCGCACTGCTGAGTACAAGGATGGTGATCAGCTGCCACCTCACGGCAGGGTTCCAGAACAACTCCCAAGGCCCCTTAGCCGTCTTCCCTTGGACGGCTGCCTGCTCAGCCAACATCTCCTTCATCTCGCTGCTCAAGTCACAGCTGCCTCGCAGTCTCTGCAATACTGCAAAAGAGCCAGAAAGGGGTAGCATCAGGGTCCAGCTCTTCTCTTGACCCCAGCCAAGCTCTTCCACCCCGTCAGTCACAGAATGACCAACTTCTAGTATGGGGTCCAAAATTTATTAGGAAACAGGAATCACCAACATATTCCAAAGCCCAAACTCCACTTCAAGGGAAAACATTAGTGAGAGCGAACACTGCAAATAAGCACCGCAGCCTGGTGCTAACCTGAGGAAGGCCAGTGAAGGCAATTTTCTCTGCCATGGATCAGCTCTGTGTTTTTGTGGGACAGAACCAAAGAGGGAGGGGGGCTGTCTTTGGGAATATGTCATCACCAAAGGCCAATGCAAATCACCTGCAGCTGATGCTTATGGCCAGAACATTTTAAAGAAGACTGCTCCATATGGCATACAAGGTGCCCCTTAGAGCTAACAGCTGTGATCTGGAGGCTACCACTTCAGAATGGAACCCCAAACCTGTATAGTAGAGCAGTCCCATGACTTTGTTGCATATTGTGACAGTCTAGCACCCCTGTTCCCCAGGATGCTAATGTAGAAGCATATACTCACCACAGATGCATGACTCCTTATCTCCTCGGTCGATCAATAAGTATCGAGGGCTTTCTGGGGCCCACGGCAGAAGCAACAGCTGGATCAGACTGGGCACTGCATTGCTGGCCAAAAGAAGAGGCCAGATTTCCTCTGCTCCTAATATTTCTCTGCATTAAAACAAAGAACTACATGAGCCAAAAGCATTAGAACCCAGAGCAACTTTCTAAGGGCGCTGTTTGCAAAGTGACATCTTCCTTGTCATGGATCAGTTGAGCCAAGACAAGGCTGGTTCCCAGCAGGAAAGACATTTGGACAGCATCCAAGATGCTTTGTAGTCCTCACACCAAAAAAATTCTAATGCTACATTTTGAAGTTAAGGAATGGCTGCCAATCTCCTGCTTGTGGCTCCTGAGGTAGGAACTTTACCATAAAGGATGCCCAAGATATGGTCTGAGGGCACATGATGCAACAGCCTCGCTGAGTCTAAGCAGCTCTGGGTCTGATCAGCACCTTGATAGGAGACCTCCTGGATGCACAGCCTTGATTGACAGGAGAAAGGCAGGGTATAACTAACAACTACCCAAAATGCTCTGGGTTGGCTTCAGCCTTGAAGAACTTCAAGCAGGGCCAGAAGCTGCAATGAACCCTCCCCCCCAGCACTTCCCAGGCATCTCACCTCAGGCCAACAACTTGCCCCAGGACCAGCCCCAGGGCAGTAAAGGATGCTGACGTCATGATCACTGCTCCACGGAGCTCCTTGGGTGCACTTTCCCCCAAGTACATGGGCTGAATGTTCATGCTTACCCCTGGGCAAAAAAGATCACCAGAGCAGTTCAGTCTGATATTCACCTGTCAGGGCCAAGCTACACAATACATTCAGCACATGCTGGTTTACAGGTACACAAATGGACTTGCTGACAGATGTACATTAGGGGAACTCACCTTAAAAAGTGCTCATGCCCTAGGAAAGAGATGTGGGGCCAGAAAAAAGGGGTGAAAAGCCTCCCCGCTTCCCTTTTGCCTGTCAAAAGCAGGGTGGGATGGAAACTGGAAACTCCTTCTCCACCTTCACAGTGCTCTATCATGGTGCCCAGCAAATGAGTGCTTTTTAAGGTGAGGTCCTCACGATCTCTGTCTGTCTGTGTACCTGTGACCCAACATGTGTTGGGTGTACTATCATGTAGTTATGCTCTCAGTCTATCACTGGCTCTCTCTCTCTCTCTCTCTCTCTCACACACACACACACACACACACGGTGAGCTGATCTGCATTTTCTGGAGTGTTATCAACCCAACTCTCATCCCCCTAACACTTTAATCTTTGCCCATACTTCCTCTGACATCTTTTCTCTGTGTGTGCATGTTCTTGCTCTTCTGTGTTCCCAACTGGGTTTCCCTGTGTATTCAGAAATACAGAAAGGAACACAGGACATTTGCAGACTTTCTTGCTCATTTTCCTTTAAAAAAATCCCTGCAAAACCTTCAGGTTACATTATCAAATGACAGCGTGACTCACGTGGACTATGGTTCCCAGATTAGGGAATGCTCATTCTCCTGGCAGCCCTCCAAGCATAATTTTCTCTCCCACTCCTGCCTCCTACAAAGAGCCCTCAGCTGCCATTATCCAGCCTTCAGGATCCTCCCAGATTTCCCACAGCTCCCATAGAAGAGGTCCTTTCCTGCCCTCTCTTCCTAAAGTCATTTGTTCCCTGGCACGACCACTTGCAGGACACTCATTGAACTAATAGAGAGAGGAATATCAATAATTACTTCTATGGCACACTCTCTGATACCCAAATGACACCTGATGTAATGTAATGTGAGGTGGAATATGTGAAGCTACACTTCTGTCCTCTGTTAGGATATGATAGGTGGGCTTCTTCCACCTGTTACTAGTGGTAGAAGAAGGGTTTTATTGGTAGATGAGGATAGATGTAGCATGACTAACAGAAAATGTAATCTAACTATACTTTACAACTCCCTCAGACCCCCCTGTGTGTCTGCCCTGGTCCTGTCAACTAGACATACTCAGACACGTGCACTCAAGAACTTAATTCCCAGGTGCCCATGGGCTCAGTTTGGATCAGGACCAAAGTATCTAAAGAGACAGAACTTAAGCATCCCCCCTGCACCATTTTCCTGACCTGAAGAGGCCCCAGGAAGCTTCACTGGGGCTGGGCTATACATAAGTGGTCCCTACAGGGCAAATAGCAGCTCCTGGGTATGTGTGCGCTGAAGGGGAATCACATTAAATCATCTTCACCCAGACACTTTTGAGATTTCACTGGAATTCTGAAGACAGCCACTGGACTGGCACACTTGGCTATAGGTTTTGGGACTGAGTCTTCACACATCAATAACAGAGTCAGTCCTTGGTTTTCAGCTCCAGGCTGCTTCCAGAACCAGGAGGACAGCTCATGAGTTTTGTTTTCTTAAACTGTTTTTGAGAGTATTTTGTGTGCGTGTATGTGCTTGTGAGCCTGGAAGTCATGGTGACTTCTGGCAACCCCTAGTGGGTCTAGGATGTTTCAGAGAGGTGGCTTGACAACTGGCCTCTGTGTCCTGGCCCTGGTATTCCTTGGAGGTTTCCCATCCAAGTATTTACCAGAGTTGGCCCTGCTGAGTGTCCGAGATCTGAGTTTTGATAGCTATCTCTTCATCAAAAACTGCTATAATGGTTTGTTGGGGCTAGAGAGAAGAGGAGCCAGGCTGGCTTCATGGAGTGAACCAGAAACGTGTGTTTAGACACTGCTGCTGTTGCTGTGCTGTGGCTCACAGTAAATGTCTTAGTTACCCACTAATTTTTACCTACCAGAATTGATGCCTGCTAAAAATCTGCTTAGCATGATCATTTCAAAGGATTTTGCTATCCGGCTGAGACCCACCAGCAAGGCAGCAAGGATTACAAACATGTTGTTCAGTAACAAAGATTTCTTCCTTCAGAAAGAGAAAGGAGATAAGATTCAAAAGCTCAGATCCAGAATAGTGGATGCAGCATCTAGAATCATAGAATCACAGAGTTGGAAGGGGCCATACAGGCCATCTAGTTCAACCTCTTGCTCAATGCAGGATCAGCCTAGAGTATCCTAGAGTATCCCTCTAATTTCCAACCCTAGATGGGGAAGTTTGGAATCCTCCACTTGGCTGACTAAGGCCTGATTGATATCTTTGGATTTCAGGTCACATTGCCAGGTTATTTCTATGGGGAAGCAGCTGTTTTTGTGAAACTGGATCCAGGTGCAAAATCCAAAGATTACCAAATTGGTGAAAGGAAGGCAAGGGATGAAAGTCTGGCTTTGAGAGGGTTCCATGGTAATTAGTATGGATTTCATTGCAGCTTGATGTTTCCAGTGCTGGTTTCCTCTCCCTGCAATCTTTAGATCTAAAACCATCTGTGGCACTGGGGAGCTGGAAGAAGTCAAGGCATCTTTAAGGGCCATGTGGGGCAGCACAGCTGAGGGCCATATGCCAGTAGCTTGAGTATGGCTGGAAGGGCACTGGCTGGGAAAAGGCTGGCTGTTAGGGCATGGAGCCTGCTTGGCTGGGGCAGGGCATGCCTCTGGGATGGAGAAGTCACCAAGCTCAGTGAGGGTTCTACCCAAAGCCCATAGTGTGCTGGGCAGAAGCCTGGGGAGGATTTAAGGACAGCTGTGGAGAGGAATTATTATTATTATTTTTATTTTCAATTTATATCCTGCCTTGACTGCACAGGCAAGCACAAGATCAGAGCCTGAAAATGTGAGAGGCAAGGACGAGTGGATAGGTGAGGAAAGGGACAGTAGGTGGCTGAGAAAGGGAGTGCTGTGAGCCGCCCTGGGAAAGCCTTGTGAGCTATAAAAGTTCACAAATGAAGAGTCTGTTGCTGCAACCCCACCACATCCATGTCTTCCATTGGAAATGAAGAGTTGTCCATAACCAAGCTGGCTGAAATCTCCTGCATGGGAATGTGAAATGCAACCTGAAGACTATACTATTGCTGCTGGCCTTGAGAATTCTCTTTGAAAACTCCCCAGTGTAGGATTCAAACCCACACCCCCCTGTGTGTCAGTGCACTGCTCTTTCCCACTGAGCTACCAGGGAGCTCTGGTATAGATCCTGTTGTGGTTTCTGGTGAAAGCAGGAGGAGGACAGTGAGGACAAGTCCATGGAGAGGAGATGGAGAGTGATACACTTGAAAAGAAGTGCAGAATGAGGTCAAAAGTGCAGGATGAGGTCAAAAGACATGAGTGATTTGGAACTGGAGCTCAGCAGCATAGTAGCGAAGTTTGCAGATGATACCAAATCATTCAGGATGGTGAAAACCATGATAGATTATAAAGGGCTACAGGAGGATCTCTCTAAATTAGGTAAAAAAATTAGGCTGGAGAGTCTGGGGCAGTTAAGGGGGGGACATGAGAGAGATTTATAAAAATTATGCATGGGGTGGAGAGAGTTGACAAAGAATGCTTTTTCTCTCTTTACCTTAATAGTAGAATTTGGGGGTACCCAATGAAATTGTTGGGAAATATGTTCAAAACAGACAAATGGAAATACATTTTGCTCAATGAATAATTTAACTGTGGAATTCACTACCAGGCGAGGAGGTAATGATGATTTTAAAAGGGGTTAGACAGATTTATGGAGGAGGGGCCCATTTATGGTTACTAGCCATAGTGACTATAGGGAGCCTCCATATCCAGAGGCAGAAAACCTCAGAATACCAGTAGGGGGAGACAACAGCAGTGGAAGGCCTCAGTCTCTATGCCCTGTTTGCCCTCTAGGGCAATCAAATGGTCACTGTGTGAGACAGGATGCTGGACTAGATGGACCAGTGGCCTGATCCAGCAGGCTGATTTTAAGTTACGTTATGAGAGCCAGCATGGTGTAGTGGTTAAAATGTCAGACTAGGATCTGGGAAACCCAGGTTTCAATCTCCACACTGCCATGGAAGCTTGCTGAGTGACCTTGGACCAGTCACATACTCTCAGCCTAACCTACCTCTCAGGGTTATTGTGAGAATAAAACAAAGGAGAGGAGGAGGACATATGCTGCTTTGGATCCCCACTGAGGAGACAGGCAGGATATAAATAAAGTAAATAATAAATAAATAAATGTTCAGCTGAAGGAGGAAGAGAAAACAGAAGCTCTGACCTGGTGAGACAGAGGGCATTTGGGCCAGTGAAGGTACAAAAGCTACAACTGCCACTGCCTGTGCTATTGTAATAAATCGAGGAGTGTTTCACTTGGAATTGGCTACTTGGACTTCTGACTGAGCCAGTTAAGTGGATGGGGAGATGTAAAATGTGCCCTGTTCCCCAGAGGCTGCCACGGAATGTGTACTGACTGGTACTTTTGATGCATAGCTAACAGGCGAGTACTGTCTGTGCACAACCTGGGGATCTGGTGGCTGCTGGTATTGGTGTGTTGGCTTTCCATTCTGTTCCTGCTTCCTTTTCTGAAGTAAGTCCTATTTAGCAGTCCAGCACTGTTCCATAGGCATTAGACTGGGTGTGCAGCAGTCCCACAGAACTACCCTATCTGTACTATTGATTTCCCTGGATTTTATTTCCAAGTAAACAGATCTGGGGTTGTAGCAGTGTAAGCCAATACTTCTCTCCTGACTCCAAAACAGAGAAGAATAGCAGAGAGAATGAGACAACAGCCCAAGTGAAACATCAGCTATATGGATGGCCCAGATTAGGAAGACTAGTTTAAATTAAGCAAGTGTTTTCAGTGGAAGAGAAGTGCAGAAATGGTTTCTGGATGAACTCAACAGCTTGTACCCAAAATAAGCAGAGACAGTACAAGTGCACAGACTGTCCCAGGATCAGGAACTGGAGGCCAAAAATCTCAGTGATCCATATGCAAAAACACAGCAGGTTACTTGGAATGAGACTCGGATCTGAAGTCTCTTTCACTAGATACCGAGGTTCGTTGGGGTTCATTAAAAGCAATACCTAAAGACATCTGAGCTTTTTTGCTGCAATGCGTTTTCATCTTGGATGAATGCTGGAGCGCACATATTCACTCCCTCCTCCCACTTCTCTTTTCTCAGCTCTTGGCATATTGCCCAATTCAATACTGGGCTTTCCAACAGTCTACAACCACAGTGTGAGGTAGAAATCTAAAGACAGCTCACCTTCCCAGTTTAATGGCCATAGGACCTGCAAGGAGGGCTCCAGCAAGTCCCCCCAGAGGAAATGCTGAGACGACAAAGGACCACATGAGGGTTATCCTGCTTCGTTCCAAGGGCAGCCCGGTGCGTTCCAGCCACGTCTCATTGATAAATGCCTGGATAAACTACAGTGTGACAGGAGGAAGCATTTTGATGGAATAAAGAACTTTCTTCAGGTGCCACTCACTTACCCCTCTAATGAGAAATCAGTTCAAGATTACTTACTGATGTTGGGGCATTGATGATGGTGAGGTTGTAGCCATACTGGAATGTACCTCCGATTCCTGCAGCACACACAGTCAAAACCAGGACCTTGCCCTGAAGCTAAGGAACAATCAGAAATACATGTTTAGAAGAGTGTGCGTCAAGTGACCCTATGAATTAATGACTTCCAAAACGTTCTGTCATTAACAGTCTGGGACACGTAAAGGAAATGGATGCAAATTAGACAAAACAGCAACTTGGTTGGGGAGATCTGAGAAATAGTGTGAACCCACAGACCCCTCTTCCCTCATTTCACGCATACACGCACAAATTTCATGAAGGCAGCAAACAAGGACGGTGACAGCAGCACCGTTTGCTCACGTCCATCAGCATCAATGCCACTGAAGACTTACACAACCCGTTTCAAATGTCCCAGCTTGGCAAATGGCCCACCTGATCTGCTGCTAGTCTATCCTCTTTTTCCATTGCAAAGACCCATTTTCGCACCCTGAGGTCTGGCTTTTCTTGGCTTGCCTGTGAATGGCTGCTGCAGACCATTGTGGTCTCCACACCAAATGGATACCCCAGGATTCTCCACTTAGATCCAAGAAGGGGGGGAAGGAGAAGTATCTTTTTTTAAAAAGGTTTTTATTGAAAATTTAATATCAGATAGAAAGACAAATCAGTGACAATAAACTGTCACATGCCAAATACAGATTATTATCTTGTTGTAATAACTGCAGCACGGTAGTCCTGAGTAGGAGCTTAGAGAGTAAATCATTTCCATAGGATCCTCCTTGTTTACAAACACCCTTTAATGTACAGAAAGGCCAAATCCTGGCTCTGATCACAGCACTTCTTGCTGAGATTGGTGTTTGACCCTTCAGTGGTTTGTCTGAGCCACAATTCATGAGAATTTGCTCCAGCAACTATTTCCAATGCAAGATTTTGACTCTGATAATACAGAATAAAGAAGAGAGTGAAGTTGAGCACACGTAAATGGGTGATTCCTTTTCAGGCAGCCCAAACGCACCTAGGATGGGAAAGGAAGGTTTTCAGCTGTACAACCTCTGGCTTTGGAGGCCAAGCATCACCACAGCTAACTGGACTTCACAACTAAAAGTGACAGATTTTAGAATGGCTTAAGCTAGGTTGCAGAAAATGCAGATGTTCTAATGGTTTATATAAACAATGTAGGAAGTTTGAAAGACTATTGATCACTAACCATTAAATTGTAATTCTTATTTCAATGAAGAGTTTTGGGGGATCTTCTGGGGAGTAACTTTTTCTTTACCAAGGCAGTTGGAAGGGTGGGGAACTGTTTACTGGAAAACCAGCTATGGGGGAAAGACTACCTCCCCAGCAGGTTTTTTTTTTTTTTTAGCATTAACGATTCTGTTACTGGACCCATTAGGTTTTCGGTGGGGGGTAGGGAGGCTCATCCAGCATCCTTGGACCATGCCCCGCAGCTAATCGGCCCGGGGACAGTAGTGCCGCCCTCACCGTCCTGCCCAAGCAGGAAGCAGACGACGGAGGAGCTACGGCAGGTGCGCGAGAGAGACTCACCTGGCGATGACGGTAATTGGGCTGCGCCTCACCAGCCATGAGACAGGGCTCCGGAACGCCGGCCAGGGCGTAGGCTAGGCCAGGGACTGCGGCTGTGACAGGTGCCGGTAGAACGGCCAACGCCTGGAGCCCCTCCTCCAGCATGATAGAGCCAATCAGGCAGAAAGGCGGGACCCGGGCCGGCCTCCTTCCCGAACTACAGTGCTTCAGGGCACGTGCAGAAAGTCAGAACTGCCTGGGGCTTCGCTCTGCGGAGCGGTTCCCGGGCCCTGCGAGTCTCGAGAGCTTTTGCATGGATCGGCTTGTTGAACTGCCTAGCGGCTGTTTCAGCCTCATCCGGAGGATTATCGTGGGCAGCTGCCGGAGATTCTCTTTCAGTCTGCTGCTCCTGTATATTTTGGGGGGCGGCGGCGGATGTGAGCTGGCGGAGAGTAGCTTGCGGAATCTTGACAACGGGCAGGATAAAAACCGAAATACAGATGACAGTGCAGAAGGAAGGAGGTCTGTCGGGAAAAACAGTCTCCCTGCAGACCTCTGAAACCTTCTGCTGGCCCGTTGTACTGGAGCCCCGCTCTCCTCTGGTTGCCCCCCTCCCGCTTCCATCGATTTAAACGACTTATTGCTCAGAAAAAGCCTTGGTGCTCCGACAGCCACCCTGCTTTGCTTCCCAGCGATTCTCTGAGCCCTGAGAGGTTGAAGTGACCTTGATAAGAATCGCCCTCAAGCCAGTAAGCCAGGATTTTTTAAAGTGGGGTGGGATTTAAGTTTCTTAGGGGGCACTGGCTAATCAAATTAAAGGAATACCTGACTCCTTCCCCGCACCTGCCCCTGCTGGGGGTCCCTGGGCTGGATGGGAAGTCCTGGGGCCTTGCCAGTAAGTCAGGGGCCTAGCCCCAAGATGCCCCACTGTAGCTACAGGCCTGATTGCCCTTGGCTGGTCTACTTGTGATGGCGAGCCTGGCAGTAGTCCTGAAAGTGGAAAGGTTCCACACACCCCAAATACACAATGGGTACAATTGTGCAGGTGTTTAGTTGACTCAAAAACAAAATATGTGCAGTGCTAATGCCATGTGTGGAGATGTCCCTCAGAATGGTTTGAGCTGAGGCTGTAGCACTGACTAGACAAATGAAGCAGCAGCTGCCTCCTCAGAATTTCTAGAGCTTGGAAACTCTGCTGCCCCCTTTCCACTCTCTGAATTCAGGGAGGGAGGGATAAGTCCCCAAGAAATGAAAGAGGGAGACAAGAGCTGGACCAGGCACAGCCCACCCTGGCTTCTCTCTCCAGGCACACCACTTGCCCTGTTCTCTAGGCTTATGGGCCAGGATGAGTTTTTTACAGGTTGCCAGCAGTGACTAGTATTAAAAAAGGGTTTAATTTCAAAGGGAAACTTAAGGAAATGTGAATGTTCAACAACATTTTAAAAATGAAATCAATGGTATCTGAAAGTGCTGGACTCTGCCTGTACTGTGAGTATACAATTTCTTGATGTGTTGTGTTAAAATGAAATATGAAATTGATTTTTTTAAAAGAAAATAAACTGCAGCTGGATTTTTTTTAATTCCTAGAAATAGCATTTTGGGTATTCATTGCATTTGTGATTAAATTTAGTTTTTATTGAAAAATATACCAGACATTTAAGTCAAGAGCTTTCCAATTAATTTTTGTTATAGTTGTCTTTCTTATACCCTGCAGACTCAATTTTTCAATCTGTTATTTTTCTTTTTTCAACAGAATGCTTACTTATTTGAAGACCATGTTCATTATGAGTAGCTAAAAGCTCCTGAACTTAAAAAGACTTATTTCTATTTGATGCATACAGTTTAGGATGCTAAATAATTCATAAATGCTGAAACAAGTACAGGTCCTTGTGTTTATTAACAGAAGTTCTAAGAAACTTCTGTAAGTCTCCACCAGTTTCTTAGTCCCACTTGGAAATGTGGTAACTCTAACCATGTGAGAAAAGAAGACTGGCCACCAATGCTCCCTCTAAGCTGTGGAGTCTGGTGAGTAAAAATTCTACTTTGTGAGCTACTGGCATTAAAGTTGTAAGTGAGCAATTTGGCTACTGCATAAATTCATTTGCTCTGGGGCCATCCTTCCTGAGCTAAGACAAAAATGTGTGAGCCGGAGGCTAAAAAACTATGAGCTAGCTCACACTAACTCAGCTTACAGGGAACACTGCTGGCCACATACAGATAGGTGTAAGGAGGTTTTAGTACAGAGGATAATTATAGGAGATAGGATTAAATTTCCTTGGTCTTTCTTTGCTGAGCTTTAATCTACAAAAGGATCATGCCCCATCTTCATGTGGGTCATGCCACTTCTGGTATTGTAGGGTTTTAAGCAAAGGAGAGGGAAAAGGCTAAGTATATGATAGAAATTAAAAGGAGCCCTTGTTTCAAGTTTGAGATAAAGAAAGAGGGGCAGGCCTGAAAAGGCTGGAAGTGACTGTCTAATATGACTGCCCCCCCCCCCGGGCAGTCATGCCACACATGCATAATTGCACACATCTGATCCTTCGAAACGTTCATGTGTTAAATGCATCATCACCCCAGTGAGAAAACCAGGGATTAAGCCACCCACTTTCTTTTCCATGTAGCAGCCCATAATGGCTCTACTGAATTTGGGCTCTGTTAAACTTGGAATTCAGACAAGTATCAGGATTAAGAGATAATTATTTTTTTAAATCTTCTGGAACCTTACCAATGCTCTTTGGGTCTTTTAATCTGCTAGATTTTAACCTGTCTGCATTCCCATCGGGTTAAAGGAGACCCAAATTGCAAAGCCCCTCTGCCCCCACCCCTCCATTCCTCCCCAAGTCACTGATTCCAGAAGGAACTGCTTGAGAGTAAATTAATGAAAGCAAATGCATACAACATACCATCCGTAGTAGTTTGTTCATCCTGCTCTAGGTCTGTGCTGCTGGCCCAGGTAATGTCCTGCAGGATTATTTGAATTTAAGGGGCAGGAATGTATCTATTTAGTCAACCATTATGTGCTGTTGCAAACACTTGACTTGGTAGGTGGGGCACCTGCAAGTGACAATTTATTGACACATAAACAGGCCAGAAACAATTATGGGAGAGTTTCGGAAACATTCTGGGTTTTGAGGTCTCTTTTTTTAAGTTGGTATAATTGGATTTCACAATAACTACTGCTGCAAATTTGGGTTTTCTTGGTATCAGGAGCTCATTTGGTTCTTATTCCATCTAATTTTGAAGGTATGGGCTTGGCAGTGATACACTACAATGAGAAGCTGATAGAATCCTAGGAGCTGCAATCTGAATTTGTTACTAGGAATATTTTGTTGGTTGTATCGCATCCTGATGTGTGAATTCCTCTCTTGCTGGTGATAAACCATGAAACCCACACAAGGGCTGTATTGCTGGGTGGGGGAGGGGCCATGAGCATGTCTGCATAGTAATTGCTATTTTAAAAAAGGCAAGACGTGCTTCCTGTCTGCCTCTGGATCCAAGCACTGGAACTGAGTGGCTCCAAAGGACATTTCCATCAGGAGGGACAGCTATAACCAGAAAGCAATGATTTGACTCAGGACTGCCTGTCTACTAAGTGGATATAGGTAACTGTCCTAGGACACCATAGCCAGAGGGTTACCAACTAGCCCTGTTATCGATCGGGGGCTGCCACTGCAAGTGTTCCCTCCCTCTATCTCCCCCCCTCAGCACAGTGCTGGGTAAGGAGGGTGTGTGGCATCCTCCTTGCAGCACTGGGGGTGGGGTGAAAAGGGCAGAAGTCTCCTGCCTCCATGCGTGGGAGGGGGCAAGGAGAATGAGAGGCAGCTTCCCCACCCTAGCCGAGGGCACCCAAACTCCTTGAGCCAGCCCTGATTTGACCCTGACAGTTGCAGAATTTCCAAACTCAGACTCAGTGGAACCTCTCTAAAGGAAAGAGCCTGTCAAGATGAGTGCATGAGCCTCCCCTCCTAGGAGCATGGTCTCATCATGTTCCAAGTTCACTGGGAAACCCTGTGTCCCTCCTTCTACTCTGGACATTGCCAGCCCAACACTACAAATAACAAGCACTCTTCCCATTAGGAGACTATGGGAGCAATCTGAGCAGAAGTCAGTGCCATTTTATTCCTGGAAAGTGTTCTTAAGATTGTAGTCTAACTCTTAAAAGTACAAGTCAGCACTGAAGATTATTGAAAGTATTCAAAACTTTGCAAACATATGTACAGGTGCAAAAAAAAAAAAAAGGATTAGTTCAGGTAATTTTGACTCATTGTGCCCTCAACGATACCTTCCTCATTCTCCGAGATACTGGCCTGCCTGATCCAGGCTCATTGCTCTGTAGGCCAGAGATTACTGTGACTCATCTGGGGTCAGGGCTATTTTGGGGCAGGAATGCATAGGAACGGAGTTCCGGCTGGCTCCTGAGCTGGCCACGCCCAGCAGGAACTCATTAGCATAACAGGCCACACCCAACAGCAGAAACTCATTAAGACTGGCTACATTAGGGATGTGTGGCCTAACATGCAAAGGAGTTCCTGCTACCAAAAAAACCCTGGGCTTTGACAACAAACAAGGTAAACAGAATAAGAAGCCAAAGGTAGGTGTGGCTGGAGGACAACTCTTCTGGTAACATGGGGGTATGGCCTAATATGCTAATGAGCTGTGCTGTTGGGGATGTGGCCTAATGTGCTAATAAGTTTCTGCTGTTGGGTGTGGCCTATTATGTTAATGAGTTCCTGCTGGACTTTTTCTACAAAAAAGCCCCATCTGGGGCAATGAATGACTGTCATTTTGCAGTCCAAAGGAAAGGTCCTTGAATCCCATCATGTGGATGGTGCCAGGCACTCCAAAGTGAGAGTTTAATTTAAAAATGCTACTGTGAGTACTACACACGATTCAAATCTCGGCCATGACTTTGAACACGTTGCTATTTCACCGCCTTATTTTCCTCAGTAATCAAGATTAGATATAGAATATTGCCAAATGCATCCTAAACTTTCACATCCAAATGGCTGAATAAACTACATAGTATTCTGTATAATGTAAGTAGTTCATGCAACTACAAGCTCAAAAAGAACACATCAGTTCTGTTTGACAGCTCCTTTGGGTATTACATGCACATTTATGTATCATTTCCTCCAGCATCCATTAAAAAAATCAGGACAACTGGGAATGGCTATTTTCCAATTCAAACTGCCTCCCCCCTGAGCAGTTTGAAGGTGCACAGGCAATCAAGTAGGGTTTCCCTGTGTGTGTTCTCTCCCCTTGCAAAAATGGCTTCCCTTCTCTCAGCAGCCACTGCACCAGTTCTTCTTATGCGATTTTACTCTCATGCTGCCTTGTTTTGCCATAACCAGAACTTGGTTCCTCTAGGTGATACTCATAATTGAAGCTGCCTTTTATTTATTTATTACATTTTGTACCCCACCATTCCTCCAAGGAGCTCAGGGCAACCTCCAGAGTCTTCTCTGTTGCCCTGACCTGGATAGCCCAGACAAGGCCATTCTCATCGGATCTTGGAAGCTAAGCAGGATTTACTGTGGTCAGTACTTGGAATGGGAGACTTCCTTGGAATACCAAGTTGGGAGAACACTGGGCAGGTTTTATTCAGCCACCTCTCTGAATAACCTCCAGTAGGGGTCAGTCACCAGAGGTTGACATGACTTCCAGATGCAGACATACACATACAAAAATACCAACCCCCCCAAAACCCAGAGTTTTCCCCACTCCTCCATTTTATCCTCAAAACAATCCTGTGAGATAGGTCACCCAGTGTGTTTCATGGTAAACAGGGATTTGAATCTGGCTCTAGAACCCGGTCCTAGTCCAACACTCTACTCCCCAAACCACACTGGTGCCAGTCTGAGTGGTGAGTTTGGCATCCTTTCCCCTTTCATTCTCCCCTCCTTAATTAATTAATTAATTAATTTTACTGAATTTATAACCTGCTCTCCCCCGAGCCAGCTCAGAGTGGGTAACATCAATTTGTAAAACATACAGCATTCTAAAACATTAATACAATAAATACACTAAAGATTATAATAACTATAATAAATTCAGAACGATCCATAAAAATGTCCACTATACAGCCAAAATATGGTGTAAAATCCTATGGAGGGGCAATATATAACCCTCTGATGAGAAGGGTGTTGGAAATATGTGTTGCAAAGTCTAAAATTCAGTCGTTGTATGGTTAAATGTGCGTCTCCTAGTGTCTCATGCTGGCTATTGGTAGGAATTTTCTGACTAATTAATTTTAACTGCAGACCCCTGAAATCAAGACCTTGGTTTTTGCTTTTTATTGTACTATTCATTTATAATATTTACACTTTCAACTTATTGGTACTGCTCTCTTAAGTGGCTATTTTATTTAATGCTTTGACCTCTGTGTATCTGCACCACAACAATACTATCATCCCTCTTCATTTTTTAAAAGAAATTGATGGGATCATCACAGTGTCTCTAGTGTATTTTGAACTGTCATGCTTTAGGTTCAATTCATAAAGTGGTTTGATTTTCTGAGACTTTAAATATACAAAATAGAGGCCATAGAATAATATAAGTCTATTGACATTATAAATCCAAGAACCTCAACAAAACTGTTGGCTTTTGTTGATGGTTCTAACAGGAATGATTGTAAAACTGAGCAATGTTTAAGCCCACAGGCTGCATTAGCAGAAACTGAAAACGTCCTACACAATCTATTCTGATATAGGTGGTATGCTACCAATCAAACTGTGCCAGCACACTTGCTTCTCTACTAAAAGGTATCAAGCAAGGGTACAAAGGAAAGATGAAAACATGTGATGCCCTTTCCCTGCACTTAGTACTTATCATAACCAATATAAATGAGACCGGCTAGTATTACTTGAAATTGTAGTACTTTAAAGGCCAGCATTATCTTAGTTCTCTAGGCTGGGACTTCTCCCCATTGACCTTTGCCATGTGGGCAAGATGGAGTCCCTATGTAAACATTTAGGCCTTCATGGGTTGTGCCTTGCCAAAGAGCTGCTCCAGATGGAAGACTAATAGGACTTCTTTTCTGTGTCCAGAGAAGTTATAATATTCCCTTGGAAGAGTCTACCCCCCACCCTGTGGTCTTTCTGTTCTTCCTTCCAGAAGAGAATACATCTACCAATCCGGCTGTTTCCTTCTCTGTCTCCTGAGGTGTTCTACTTTGGCCAGAGCAAAAACGCACAAGCAAACTTGTTACTAGTATCTGGTACATAGGCAGCACTTTTGAGCGTGCCCTATGTGTGCCACCACACAGATGGGATTTAAACAGAAGGGTTGTTTTTTTTTAATGCCTTCTTGCATCTTCATTTAGCCTGGAAGATGGTTCCCTACCTTGACTAAACTGATATGGCCACATGGATCCGTGCTATGGTGACTAGATTGTGTAATGTACTCTGTGTGGGTCTACCCTTGAAGTCAACTCAGAAGCTCTAGTTGATACAGAATGTCACAGCTTGGTTATATTGCGAGCTACTTAGAGTATGTGTTAGCCAAATGGGCTGGTTACCTGAAATATAAACATGGCTACCTGGTGTATCATATGCATATTACACCTATTCTGCAGTTACTTCATTGTCAGCCTATCAGTTACCAGGCTCAATTCAAGTACTGATTATCACATATAAAGCCCTACACGGACTTGGACCCTCATACCTGCAGGATCACCACTTCTGCTTTGCTCCACCATGCCAATTTCACACATCTGAAGGTGCCACCTTGTAAATGGGTGATAGCCACCTATACATGTGCATTCTCTGTTATGGCCTTCACCTTGGGAAATGGCCTGCCTGAGGAGGTCAAGATGCCTCCCACACTTCTGTCATGTTGCAAACAGAATTATTCAGGAGGACAATGTACTACAAGATAACAGGACAATAGTATAATGATTCAGGAAAACACTTTTATAAAGAGAACAGGACTGTAGTTTATGTCACTGTGTATGTATATGTTATCTATTTGTCATATTATCCTTCTCTTACTTACTGTATTATTTTCTACTTTTGAAATTGCATTTTCTGCACCACTTGATGTATCACATCTGAAGCTTTTTTTTGCACTGTTTCTAATTTTTGTAATCCTAGTCCTATTGCTTTGCTTATTAGAGCTCTCATGTTATTTCATTACTTTGTTTTACATAATCTGCCTTGAGTCTCAGTGAGAAAGACAGACTGTAAAGTAAACAAACAAACTCAGGTCTTCCAAACTTGACTCTGTTATTCTCACTGATCTCAGATAATAGATGAAAAGAACATGGTTCCTGTATTGTGCCTTGCTAAATCCACCTTTGGACTATGGGCCATTTTAAAGGCCACATAAATGTTTGCAGCACCTCCTATGTAATGGATAGGAAAGTGAAGCTTCTGTTTCCTCACAACTGGGTACAATGGGTTCCTGCCAAAGAAAACAAAGACAAGCGAAGACATGGGAGTTTTTTATTAACCTTCTTCAGGGAAGCTGCTCAGAACAGAAAATCCTGGAAAAGAATAATGTTGTGAACTGTTCACATAGTGTAATGGTCAGAGGGTCAGGCTAGGATAAGAGAGACTTGGGTTCAAGTGCCCATTTGGGCGCAAAGCTCACTGGATAACTTTGAGCAACTTGCTCTCTCAGCCTAACCTATCCCACAGGATAAAATGGAGGAGGGAAGAACCACATACATCACCACAAGCTTCCCAACGAAAGGGAATTTTCACCTAAAACAAACTGCTGAAATCTCACTTTCCCCTCCTCCTGCTTTACAGGAATGAGCTAATCTGCATTGTTCCCCGTGATCTGACATTTCACTGCTAAACCACTGTGCTTACAGATGATGGATTTGCAAGCAGTACTCACCCTAATTAAGGGAGAAAGTTTGGAAGTGACTATTAAAGATCAAAACAATAATGGTGGGAAAGACAGTTGAGATTAAGATTCTTTTAAAGGAAGTTAATTGAAATGACTAAAGTTATAATCCTGAACTGAAATAAGCCACATCAGTGCTAAAAACAAAATGAAGTCTTGCAGTTCTTTGATGCCCAACAGATTTATTTTGGCAGATACTGTTGCAGGCCAGAGTCCCCTTCAGCAGACATATGAAGAAAACCACTGCAAACAATGAGACAAGAGGCTGTGAAATGCAAGCTGTATAGCAATGCTA
The DNA here is from genome assembly GCA_029375565.1 of Gekko gecko. NCBI lineage: Eukaryota > Metazoa > Chordata > Lepidosauria > Squamata > Gekkonidae > Gekko > Gekko gecko. The sequence continues at coordinate 47,547,166 of JAPDNY010000012.1, read as the reverse complement.
AATACATCATGAGCTAAAGGGGAGAGCAGCCAGAAATCAGGAGCAGCCAGTTCACAACAGTTCATTCCTGATGCCCAGGTCATCTAAATGAGGATAAGGTAGTACCTACTAGTGAACATATAGAAAGACCTGACAGGCATTGAGGTTGTAGGAAATAGGAAACTAGGAAATAGAACAAACAAAGGGATCTTTGAGAAGGATACAAAGACAGATCCTTATATATTCATACCAGAAGCCTCTAAGCCAGGGATGGTACAGGTGATTAGTGCTTGGTGCTAAATGAGGATATTAACAGCAATCATAGACCCGTCAGGGCTCTTTTTGTAGAAAAAGCCCAGCAGGAACTCATTAGCATAACAGGCCACACCCCTGACAACACAACTCATTAGCATATTAGGCCACATCCCCGTGTTACCAGAAGTGTGGTCATCCAGCCACACCCACCTTTTGCTTCTTATTCTGTTTACCTTGTTTGTTGTCAAAACCCCAGGGGTTTTTTGGTAGCAGGAACTCCTTTGCATGTTAGGCCACACACCCCTAAAGTAGCTAGTCCTAATGAGTTTCTGCTGCTGGGTGTGGCCTGTTATGCTAATGATTTCTTGCTGGGCGTGGCCAACTGGGGAGCCAGCCAGAACTCCCTTCCTGTGGGTTTCTGCCCCAAAGTGTAGCCCTGGACCTGGTGAAGTGGAGAGACTTGGTGGGATATGGCTATTCCTGAATAGTCAGTGTACTAAACGATTCACAAAGTTACCTGGAAAAATTGTTAGGGACTGTGGTCTATACTACTATACACAGCTTGCTTAAACCCTAGGATCCTACTATGGAATATTACATTCCATAGTAATATTCCAGTTGCTACTATGGAAATTATGCTTTACTCCAGTTCACTTTTTAAACTTCTGGTTGGTTCTACAGCCCTAACCCTGGTGCATTGTTTATTGAATGTCCCATCCTGTTGAGGACTCTTCTGTGCAAACCGCCTTGAGTTCAAGTGAGAAAGGTGGACCATAAAAAAGCAAATAAATAAAATGCAACTGCAACAGAAGTGAGAGTTTATGGGGAAGGGGAGTGGTGTCTGCAGATGCTTAAGAATACAGCTTGTTCCTTTAGTTGGGATCTCTAGTGTACCCGAAAATCCCGCAAGGGGAAAAGTAGATGGTCAAGTCCAGATAATCTCTTTCGTCTGCACTAAACATCACAGAAGCATGCTTGGCCTCTCTTAAATCAAGAGCGCCGCCAATACCCCCAACTGGGGCACAACAGCTCCAACGAAGGTGAGACGCGCAAAAGTCGAGGAAAGGAGGAAACTAAGAACAGGGGGGGCAAAGGGCCCCCTGGATGGTGAAGGGGGAGGAAGCGGCGATGGAGAATACCCGGAAAAGGGTCGGGAAACCGAGTGAGGTCAGCGACCTTCCTTCCGAATCTCCCAGTTCACGTACTGTCTGTCTACATCTAAGTCTTGCCGTTTCTGTAGCAACCCGCGCACATTCATGAAACTCCTCTCTCCATAGCAACTGCTACACCTTTTCCAATAGCACTTTGCGATCTCCGCCCTTCCCGCTCATTGGCCACTCGCCTGTTGTCAGCGCACACGTGGGCCTTTCTTCTCTCGACACAACATGAACCACGCGCCGAATCTGCGCGATTTTACTGGCTGAAACGCCTGTCGCTCCTTTCCTTCGACCGCCCCGTTGTCAGAGATTAGTCCAATGGCTCGAGTCGTTTCCTAGCAAGGCTTTTCCGGGTTGATGCCGGTGGGGGACAAGGCTGGAGTGCGGCCACGGGGCTCGGCGGTCCTTGGCTGGGCTTTTCCGTTGATGTTGCTCCTCGTCTTGTGATTGGCCTGAAACCGGGGAGGGGGGGGAGAAGATCGTGGGGTGCTCTTAAAGGGGCCGCAGCCTTTGCTCGCTTCCCTCGCCATCTCTCCCCACCATGGCCTATCAGGGTTTCACTGCAGAATATTTGGGGATCCCCGCCGTGACGCGCGCCTACACCACCGCCTGCGTCATCACCACCGCTGCCGTGGTAACGGGGAGATTGATGGAAACCGGGGAGGTGGGGGGCGCCGCTTCTTTACCTGCGGGCGCGCGAGGTGGCGGAACTGGAGCCGCCGCTGTTCCCTGTCAAGGGGGTTTTGTTACCGGGAGGGGGTCGCTGGGCCAGACTCGGGCTCTGCCTGGCACGACAGACGCGGGGCACAGCTATGGCGGGAGACCTCATGTGCAAGGAGGGCAGTGGCTGCCTTGGTCCGTGGCCGGCTAAAGGTCCCTCTCCATCTCTCGTTGCCTGCAGCAACTGGATCTCCTCACGCCTTTCCAGCTGTACTTCAACCCGGATCTAATTTTCAGAAAGCTGCAGGTGAGACCTTCCCCGCTTTTCATGCCTTGCTCTCCCTCAGGCAGTTTACACTCTCCCTGGGCAAAGTTGCCTGCAGCATAAGATGGGTTGACTCGGTAAAGGAAGCCACGATCTTCCGTTTGCAAGACCTGAGCACGGATGTTAATGATAGGGTCACCATGATCCATTAGTTGGAAGTGACTTGACAGTACATAACACACACGGAGGCAAAATGAGCTCTGGAGGGGATGGGATGAGCTGGACAGGCAGGGACTGCTGTGCATGGCCTCTTGTTTCTTTGCAGATCTGGAGACTTCTCACCAACTTCCTGTTTTTCGGGCCCTTGGGATTCAGCTTCTTCTTCAACATGATATTCCTGTATCCTTTGTGCCTGGCTGCTCTCATTTCCCCTGTTCCACATGGATTTGTCTCCTGATCCATCCACCCAGTCTTGAGATTAGTGCTGGGCTGCCTTGCATCTCTGCATTCTAGGGCTCAGGCAAACTTCCATATGTACAAGGGCAAGCCGCTAAATAGAAGAATTAGCAGGTTCAATAACTGCATCAGTCATTTAGTTTGTTGCAACAAGCCACCTGAAAGGCTGACATAGTTATTGCAGTTAGGCTTGAGTTTAAGCCACAGTAAAGATGCCAGGCTTAAGGTGCCACAGGACTTTTCCTTTGGTTTAGCAGCTGACACAGACATGAAACTTGTGATAAAGTACCAGAAAGGCAAGACTCGGGCCTTGTTTGCTGCAGAGAGGTTGGAAGGTGGCAAATGGAGAAAGCTTTACTTCCTTCCCCCCATTTTATTAAGACCTTTATTTTCTCCCTGAACTCCTCCTTGAGTTGCTGCTGTTATCCGATATTCACAGAAAGCCCACCACAAAATATAATACCAACACCTCCTGCTTTGTATGTTTACATGCAGAGGCAGAGATTAAGGAACTGCATATCTGCTTGTCAACACATCTATGCATTTGGAGATATAAAACTACTTCAGTCTTTGAGCATACCAGTTCAAACACTGTTGCAGCCATGGCTGCTGCTTGAAGCAACTGAACTCAAAGTAGTATTTGGTATTCTACAGAGACAAAACTGTTTTGGCATACACTGATAAATGGAGAGCAATGAAGGGGAAACAGAGAAACAGATGGGGCAGAAAATTCACAGTAGCATGAATAAATGACAGCAACCCAGAGTTTAATTATGTATGTTTCGAATTGTTAGGTGTCTTGGGTGCCCTTGTGAGGGCAGAAAGACAGGATGCAAATTTTGAAAATAAATAACGAAGTGTATGTGGTCAAAATGAAACTGCAGATCTCTTCATACAAACCACAATATTATATTATAGTCTGTAGTGTTTGTAAAGTATCCAGTATAGACCCAGCTGTAAAATGCCTATAGAGTACATTGCAAAACAAGTGCAGTAACATGCAAACACTCAGTGCCTGGGAAGCTAACCAGATGCTTCCCATTTGAACCAAGTAAGTTAGTTGCAGAACATTTATCCCAAGGATGACTGCCCTCCAGCTGCTGAAGGAAATGTGGACTAGTCAGCCTATTGTAAATCACTAGCAGCAGACCTGGGACCTTTTAAAAACAGATTCTGAGCCATCTTCCTTGCCGCTTCCACCCTGTGGAACATATCAGTCCCTCTCTAGAAGCTTCACCTTGCAGCCCCACTATGTCTTCACAGTTGCAATGGGCAGTGCCCTACTCTTGAGGCAAGACTTTGCTGAGTGGGGTTGGTTCAGCCACCCATCAGGCTGTTTTCTGCAAATTTCTTGTGTTCACTGGAACACAAGAACAATTTTGCTATCCTGTCCACTAAATCATCCATCTTTTAGCTTCCTTTACTGCCTCCTCCTCCTCCCTTGCTCCCTGCTTACAGGTACAGATACTGTCGCATGTTGGAAGAAGGCTCTTTCCGTGGAAGGACAGCAGACTTCATCTTCATGTTCCTTTTTGGAGGGTTTCTCATGACAGTATCCTTTCTGGTTGAGCTGTTGTGTATGCTTTGCATGGAGAAGAGTAGGGTTGCTGGCACCTAAGCCCCTCTGCACTGCTTTCATGGTTGGTGGAAAGGAAGGCATTCCCCTGAAGCATTTCTAGCATTCATACTCTTAGCATAATAGGGGGTAGGGACCGAATTCTACAGCAAGTGAAAGATGAAATTTCTTATCAGCTGAAATGGTTTGATATTAGAAGGCACTAGGTATGGAGATTGCCAAGCTGACCAAACTGTAAAATCTCATTGTTATTACTCGCTTCCTTAACAGCAATACCCTCTTATGGGTGCCTACAAATTTTCAACAATTTTTAATGTGCAAAGAGGATTCTTCAGAGGATCACTTTACAAACAAGTACTCTGGAGGAAGTGTCTTTGCATTGCAGTCTATGACCATGCAGCCATGAGAATAACACTTTCTCTAAAGTAAAAATAGTTTTTAAAATAACAATACTAAAACTTGCTGTATGGTATTTGACTACCTTAATGAATTACCTTCTTGCTCTCATCATTTATACAGTCCTGTTAAGGTAACCCAATCAGTGTTTCCTTAGCCTTAGAATTTAACCTGGTTTCTTTCTCTAGCAGATGCCTGTAATTTTGGCTCTGTTCACTTTCTGAAATAGAGCCTGAGCAGGTACACCCTGCACAGTGTATTCAAATTGTGTCTAAAAACATACCACGCTGCTTTTAACTAAACATCCCTCCCTGCCTTTAGTAGCTTCCCATTGGGGCCACCGGTTCATTTTACTCTTCTCAAGGCAGTAAAATCATGATGATGTTCCTTAAGGTAATATATATCCCCTTCAAGAAAGCTTGAAGGCACTTCAGGCTTTTGTAAAGCAGATATAAGATTTTCCCTTCACTCTGTAGCTCACAGCTTTTTGGTCTCTTTGCCGGCCTCTTCTTCCTAGGCCAGGCATTCACCATCATGCTGGTGTATGTATGGAGCCGGAGGAACCCTTACATCCGGATGAACTTCTTCGGCCTGCTGAACTTCCAGGCCCCATTCCTGCCATGGGTCTTGATGGGCTTCTCACTACTGCTGGGCAACTCCATTCTCATTGACCTCCTAGGTAAGAGGGACGATGCTACAAAGTCAGGGGCAGTTAAATCATTCCTTTGGCACAGACACGCATATTTACCTACCCATTTAAACACAAGTGTGAGAGGAAGAAAATTACTGAGCAAGTTTTGAACTTTCAGTCTGCAGCAGCGACTGTCTGCAGCCATGTGGGAGGGGGCAGAGTGTGGCTCCTGTTTATCACTGGGGGATTTGCTTGGCTGCAGATTCAGGTACGAAAGATGGAAGCACTGACCCTTATTCTTGGGCAGAACAGTTCAGACACCTATGTAAGCAACACTACATAACTAAGAGCTATTAAATAACCATGTTGGGTCTACAGAAAAATGTTAAATACAAAAGTAATTGAGCTCTTCAGAAGTCTTTCTCATGCTGGATGTTCAGTAAGACCACAAAAGGGGTGGTGGTGGTGAAGGAAGTCCCTGCCTCCACAATCAGCACCATGTCAAGTGAGAGTTGGGGTGTTTGGCTGAAGCCCTGCAGGGGACAGAACTTATCCATTAAAACATCGCTACTAGTTAAACAGGAGCTGTGGTGGCTCAAGTGGTTAAGACGCTGAACTGCAGGCTGTGGAAGGTCAGTAGTTCAGCAGTTCAAGACCTGTGAGTGCCGCATGACGGGGTGAGCTCCCATCTCTAGTTCCAGCTCCTGCCAACCTAGCTGTTCGAAAGCAAGAAATTGCAAGTAGATAAATAGGTACCACTTCAGTGGGAAGGTAACAGCGTTCCGTGCGCCTTGGTGTTTAGTCATGCCGGCCACATGACCACGGAAATGTCTTCGGACAGCGCTGGCTCTTCGGCTTTGAAACGGAGATGAGCACTGGCTTTCGAGCAAGGGAACCTTTACCTTTACTAGTTAAACTGGCTCATTTAGTAAAGCTGCTTTGGACAGAGAGGGGCATCCATAGGGCTTTCTTGTTTCTACAGGAATTGCTGTGGGCCATGTCTATTACTTCCTTGAAGATGTCTTCCCCAACCAGCCTGGAGGAAAGAAGTTACTACTTACACCAGGATTCCTGTAAGTCCTTGTTTGGTCCAGAGCAATGAGCTTCATTTAGGAGCCCTTGAGGATTAACACTCAAGCTGTATCCAGCCTGGATGAAGAGTGACTGCCCCCATGAAAGGACAAGCATGTTCCTAAGAAGTCAGTACTATGGCTTAGACAGATATGAGTTCTTTCCCTGGGGAGTATTCATGGGGCAAGAAACTGGGTTGGAAGTGATCCGTTGGAGTCAGGAGAGGAAAGTGAACATGAAGCGAGGGTGTAATAGCTGAGGAGGGCAAAAAATCAGGGCTGATTCACAAATTACATTTCTAAATGCATATTATATGTAGTGGATGGACATACATTTGGTGGCAGAAGTTAGTTGGGGGGAACCCCTCCTAATTTTCACTGTTGCATTTACTTTGTGTTGGGGCGGGCCTCTTCTGTCACAGGAAGCTTGTCTTCGACCCTCCAGAGGAGGATCCTAACTACAATCCCCTTCCTGAGGAGAATCCTAACTTTAACCCTCCCCCCGAGGAGGCTCCTGCACCTGCTCAAGACCAAAACCAGCCACAGCTACCATAGCAGTTAAGGCACAGTGATATCCCCTGCCTTACATGGTGTTGAACCAGATGCAGATTGCCATCTCAGCAGTGCTGATTTGTATTCTCGTGCCACTCTCCTCCCTTCAACTGGCAAGCTATGCTGCAGCTCAGGAGATGGAAGGAGAACTCCATAGAAGTGTTGAATGTTGCAAAGGACTGGAAGAGGCATTGGCTGAACTCCCTGGGAAGTTACAGGCAGAAGACTCCACAGACTGAGCATCTGGAATCAGGTGGTTCAGCATCTTGAGCACCCTCAACTTCCACATTAAACAAGAAATGTCACCCTTATATGGTGGCTTTAAAAAACATTGTAAAGAGAGCTGCTGCCTTTTCAGTTGTCACTGTGCTTTCCGTGTGCCAAGACACATGGAATGAGGGTCTGCCGCAGAATTCAGTTTAGCTTTCTTTTTCCTCCAGCTTTCTAGGCCTCAGGTGGCTAAGAAGTTTTGCACAGGCAGAAGCTACTGAAATCCTCAATCCAGGCCTGGCTCTCTGTTTTTCTACATCCCTTGCCTACTCCTCCAGGCTCTGTTTTTTCAAAAAATGGGTAGCAAGTGTGTTTTATATCCCTTCATGTTTACAGCAGGCAAAACCTCCTGGTATGGTTAATGAGCCACTCATTTCTAATTTGCAGAAGATGGCAACAGGCATCAAGATAACTAGAATGAATCTGAAATCAAATTGACCAGCTCAGGAGAGGGGGGAAAACACTGCCTGTGGTTCAGTTACATTTCTGCTTCTCTTTGTGGCCCATACCCATAACATTTGGTATGAGTTAATGTAACAGACCTGTAACCTTGACTCTATCCACCAAATGCTGACTAAGAGAGAAGATCCCTATTTTCTTGCTATGTAATCTCAAGTGTGAAATGAAGTGAGTGCAAAATAAGTCAGAAGACATCTGGCCAGTACAAGTGCAACCCTTCTTTCTGTTTCTCCTTTCTTCCACAATCATCTGAACTACTTAACAGAACCAATAAATGCAATCAGACTTATGAACAGTGGGCATGCTTAATTTGCATTTATTCTTCTTCTTGTCTTGTGCCACAAGAAAGGCCTGTGTTTAGGACACAACACACACAGCCTGACCTTTGCTAGATAAATCATGCAGAGAGAATGCTTGGCCCAAGGTTACCTAGTGTGCTTTGTGGCAGAATTTGAATTTTGACCTGGGCCTCCTACCCTAACCACACTTGTTACTTGGCCCTGAGAGGTGGCAACTTCCTTAAGCCACCTGAAGGCTGCCTAATAAATTTGGGCTGCTTTGACAGCAATATGCAGATGACGCTCAGCTCTATCTCGAGCTACCAGCAGATTCCAGGGAGGCTGTGGACACCATGAATGGGTGCTTTGAGGCAGTTTTGGAATGAATGAGAGGTGACAAGCTGAAATTTAATTTTCTATTGGCGGTGGTGGTGGGGAGTAAGGGTGATTGATTCTTGGGAATATCAGGAAATAACAATATTTTTTGGGTTCAATATACCCAACCCCAAAGAAATACTGGGTTTTTTTGTACACCCCTAGTGGGGAGGCCTGACCTGGGAAATGGGTTATCTCATTCTGGATGGGGTTGCACTCCGCTGAAGGAGCAGGTTTATCATTTTGGGGTGCTCCTGGACTGAGGCCTCCTGTTGGATAAACCGGTGGCAGTGGTGCCTTTTACAAGCTTTGGCTAATGAGCCAGCTGTGGCCCTTCCTGGACAGAAAAGATCTTACCATTGCAGTACATGCTGTAATAACATCTAGATTAGATTACTGCAATGCGCTGTATGTGGGGCTGCCCTTGAAGACTGTCTGGAAGCTTCAGTTGGTACAGAATGCTGTTTCCAGAGTACTGACTAAAGTGGGTTGTAGGGATCGTATCACTCATCTTGTTCTACCTATACTGTCTTCCAATTTGCTTTCGGGCTCAATTCAAGGTGTTGGTATTGACCTTTATAGCTCTGTATAGCTGGGACCAACATAATTTAAGTATTGCTTTCCCTCATGAACCTACCCATTCACTCTGGTCATCCTCAGAGTCCTGCTTTGGTTCCCCCTACCACACCATATGAGGCTAGATGGACAGCAACCCAAAAAAGGGCATTCTCTGTTACGGCACCAAAACTTTGGAATTCATGTCTCCCTCCATCTGTGTCCCACCAGCAGGTGAAGACCTTTTTGTTTCATCTGGCATATCACTAGTAACAGTTTTTGGCCCTCATTCTAGTACTGTTTGTATTTTCAACTGATTTTTATATTTTTAACTGTATTTTGATTGTTTCAATGTTCACCACCTTGGGGAGCCTGATTAGGTGGAGAGGCAGCATAAAAATGTTCTAAACAGAAATAAATAAAAAAAATAGGGCCGGGCTGTTTTCCACCTTTAAGCTCAGTGCTGAGGCTGCTTGCACAGACCTGTGATTCTGGTTGCAAAACTGGGGGAAATGTTATGGGTGTGAACATGTGTCGAACACTAGAAGTTCCTGCCAGTGTGGTGTAATAGTTAAGAGCAACGGATTCTAATCTGGAGAACTGGATTTGAGTCTGCACTCCTCCACATGAAGCCAGCTGGGTGACCTTGGGTCAATCACAGCTCTTTCAGAGCGCTCTCAGCCCCCAAGATAAGTCTAGCTCACCACCTAGTGGTACATAATGCTAAAACAGCTAGAACTTTACACTGCCAGACAATCTTAGGATCTCCTGGCTATACTATACACAATGCCGTACAATTGTTATTGTTAGTCCCTGCCAGCCAGGAGTACAAGAAGGACACAAACACCAGCAGGCACCCACTTTGATAACCACAGTGAAAGCAACTTCTGGCTTCTACTCAAGCGCTACTACAGTGGCTTTTCCCGACATCACTCTCCATTCTTCTGCCCTTGCAATACTGCAATGTTCTCACCATGGGCTACTATTCTCCTGGAATTGCCTGCAAGCCTGTCCATTGGCAACTAGAGGTTACTACAGGACCCACTACACTAAACACAAGAGCAGATCTGATGGATTAAGTGAACTCTGGGCCCAAGCACCATAACCAGACCATAACAGCAGGCTGTCTGTGGCTGTGCACTCCTTTCAGCAGTTAAAGCCAAGAGGGAAACCACATAGGAAAACTGAAGCCAGTCAGCACTTGCTGCCGCCTTTTTCTTTCAAGAGGAGATGGAATCAAATCAAATGCAGTGTTCTAGCATCTTTCCTGCTGGTTGAAAGGAGCTTAATTGGTGCACAGTATTGTGAGACCAGGCTGAAGCAGCAATTGTGGCCCTTGTACCAGTAGGCAAGGTTCTGACCCAGACTTTCAAGCCAGCTTGAAAGACATAAATTCAGCAGAAACAGAGACTTCCATTAGGTTCATTCCTCCAGCTGGCTAAGAGTCAGACTAACAGCCACAAGAGAATATTGTAATCCTTTGTAAGAACGGACCTGACATTGTTGTGTTTACCACAACTCCACTGTAAAATAAGACTTACAATTGAGATCCTTCAGTGTTGGAAGATACAACTGCTTCTTTGTTAGGAAGAGCATCCACTATTAGCCCTATCATTTCCTCCAAGTAATTTATTTAAACATTTCTATTCTACTTTCCTCTGCACTGGGGAATCCAGGCCATAGGTGAACAGTCAAGGAAACAGATCCCTTCAGTTCATGACAAAAGGCCTGTGCCTCCGGCCACATCCAAGCTTAAATACCTGTAACAGGACAGGGAAATGCAGTTCAGCCCAGATGTCATACAGTTGGCAAAGGTGTTTTCAGAATTCCCCTCCCCTACAAGGAAGGCTGGAATACCAACAATCTGCATGCAGAAGAGACAAACCACAGCTATACTGTACAGCAGCCAGGGGAAAAAATCATTAGCAGGAAAGGGGAACCACATACTGGAGACACTTAACTGAAACTCAAATATTACTCACTTCTTTTATTTAAAAAGTTGTTCACACTAGGTGAGGGAGGGAAGAAAGAGATAAAGGCTCAGACAGCCACCTCAGGTCTCTACTTGGACCCTTGCTCGACACGTAGCCATGAAGCCCCCAGTCTTCTGACCTGCTGGGCCAGCAGAACGCATGTGCTGTCAGTCCTAGGGTGGACAATTACAGCAAGACAGAGGCCAAAGGCTCGGTCCTTCAGGGAAACAGTCTGGAGGTTGAACTTTCGTCACTTCAGGCCAATTACCAGGCAGGAGCAGTGTTGGCCAAGCGCCTCATACGCCTAAAAGGGAGATGACAGACAGGCATGAGCAGCAGGTTACAGACCACAGAACTGGGCAGGGAGATGGAAAGAGAAGGAAGGGAGACTGCAGGAAAACAGGATACAAAGGAACGTGAATACAAAAGATACTCCCAATGTAAAAACATCCCAGTGTCAAAACATCCAGTGACATTTACAAGCAGTTTGGAAAGGAAGCCCTCCCTCAAACTACCCCCAAAATGCAATTTCTGGCCATATGAAGTTGCCATAGCTAAATAGTTAAGGCACCAGCTGTAACTTCTGCACTATATATTTTAAGTCTTTGGGCACCCAGGTCTTCCCTGCACCAGTCCTCTGCAAGCTGGGGAAAAGAATGGTATGCCAATTGTTCTGAAATTTTAAAATTCCGATAGCCAACCTCTTGCAAAGATTGTTTTATGCGGCATATGTTCACACTTAACCAAAAGCGAATAATCAGGGGAAAAAGCCCTCCTGAAACATGGTCAAACCAAACTGCCCCGTTGGGTGTATCACCTAAGGATTTATTTTAAAAACAGCTAAAGCGTGACAAAGGCTGATCATATGTTAACTTTGTCATAAATGTAGGACTTACTATTGTTTATCAAATTGTGTATTTGCTTCATGACAGTTGACAGTAAGGTTTTGAAGCATGCTATGTGATTTCAAGGCACACTGTGTACTTCTGCATAGTATTATTTTATTTATTTCATATTTATTTAATATGGTGGGGGAAGGTGGGATATAAATTTAATAATAAATAAATATCTGGCAGAGTACTGGTGCTCTTTTGATGTGAAATTGGATGACCAAAAGGAATGCTAGCCGGGATGATGTCTGAATCCTGACAGCTCCATTTCAAAACAGCTCCTGCCAAACTAAATGCTGGTCCATTAGGGCTAAAGATCTGCAAAAAGCAAATGACACTGAACACGTGATGATGCTCCTACCAAAGTTCATATCACATAGCACAAGAGAAATACCCCATGAGCAATTTTGAAATCCTGCTAACAATGGGGCACTAGAGAGAGAAAAAGATTTCAGATGTGTTTTACCAACTAGTCACAATGAATTCCATATGAACAGGCAGTAGCACCTTGTGTTTCTGTCCTGGTCACGGATTTTCTTCTCCATCTCTGCATCTGTCAGGGTTTCAAGTAGTGGGCACCATTGGTCAGCATCTCCAGTGTTACGAATGGCAATCTCCACCGTTGGCAGAGGATTCTCACTAAAAAGATCAGGACACAGGACCAAAAAAGATGAGAAATGCAGCTGCAATCCAGAGCACAGGTTTCACAGTTTTTGTTTTAAATTTCAACACTAACCCACCGTTGAGAGAACTTTCAGCAAGGTCTGAACTCTGATGCATACACCATGTAAACAGTCATGCCTCATTTCCTGGATTCCCAGCTATGAAGCTGAGCCTCCATAGCACAACAGCTAGAATCATACAAGGCCTACACTCCAAACAAGCTGTGTAGGATCTCCTTGTGGGACCCTGTTGAGGAACAAGCTGTGCCCCTTACCTGAATGCGTATGTTTTCTGATGCCAGCTCAGCTGCCCCCGGATGCTGTAAGCAATAGTGGTGACGAACTCGCCACCCAGTCCAAGCTCTGAGCACAGTTTCAGTGCAAACTTCTCTGGTGAATTCTCTTTCTCTGACATATCCCACTCAAATTGGTCCACCAGGGAAATGTTCCCCACATGTATGTTGAGCTACATGAAAATGCCACAGAATTATCATCATATTGCTGGTATTACAAATAACCTTAGTCCAATACTCTCCCCATCCCTCATTCTCTTCCATACCCTGCTACATCTCACTACTGACCGCTTTAAGGTCCACATAAAGTTGCCTTGTACTGAGTCAGGCCACTGGTCTGTGAAGGTCAACATTGCCTACTCCCGCTGGCACTGGTGCCCCAGGGTCTCAGGTGGAGATTTTTCACATCACTTACTAGCTGATCTTTTAAAGTGGAGAGGTAGGAAATTGAACCTGGAACCTTCTGCATGCCAAGCAGATGCTCTCCCACTGAGCCACCGCCCCTCCCCAAGGCTGCAACTGAGATTGCCACTTTGTCTCTGAAAACCCAAGACCCGTAAGCTCCTCAAATTTTTGTTGTTCAGTTGCACAGTCGAGTCCGACTCTTCGTGACCCCATGGACCAGATTACGCCAGGCCCTCCTGTCTTCCGCTGTCTGCTGAAGTTTGCCCAATTTCATGTTCGTTGCATCGATGACACTGTCTAACCTCCTCAAATACCAGGTATTAAACACAAAAACATTTTCCACAAGCATAGGCTGGAACAGACACAAAGAGCTATATTTCCTCTCTGATCTCACACCTAAAATGCCAACTTCACTCTTAAACATAAGAAAAGCCAATGTTGAATCAGGCCAATGGCCCATCTAGTCCAACACGCTGTCACACAGCGGCCAAAATATACCAGACGCCATCAGGAGGTCCAGCAGTGGGGCCAGGACACTAGAAGCCCTCCCACTGCTGCCCCCTCCCCCAGCACCAAGAATAGAGTGCATCACCTGCCCCAGACTGAGAGTTCCCATCTATACCTTGTGGCTAATAGCCACTGATGGACTTCTGCTCCATATGTTTATCTAATTCCTTCTTGAAACTGTCCATGCTTGCAGCTGCCACCACCTCCTGTGGCAGTGAATTCCATATGTTAATCACTCTTTGGGTGAAGAAGTATTTCCTTTTATCTGTTCTAACCCGACTGCTCAGCAATTTCATAGAGTGCCCACGAGTGTCCTCTACACCAAAAGGTTGGCTGGCACCCTTGTCAAACCACCCATCCTTCCTACACTTTCACTCACAGCAAAGGAGCATAAACTAGCCAGCTCAAGACAGATGAACCGTAGGGGGCATCGTGCAAGCAGGCAAGTTAGAGGATCAGCTACAACAGAAACAGAACTGGATGTGCTTCTTGTGAATGCATCTATTTTCAGTAGCCTCTCTGGCAATGCTGGCACTGTGCACTTCCCTGTAAACCAGCTGTGATTAGCTGGGGCATCCCCTTTATCAGACAGCCACAAGCAGAACCTGGGAAATTGTTGGTCACCTTTCTTTACCTTAATAATGACGCGCTGATCTGACTGGTCTTCCAGGATACTGTCTGTAGGGTAAGATTCAATCTGTTGTCGGATTGCTGATGCAATAGCGGGAACAAAAGTCAGAGGATTCAAATCCAGGTCATCGCAGAGAATCTCCGAAAACATTTCTGGAGTCATTAGTTTCTCTGAGGGAGGTAAAGAAAGTCCTTGTTTTAACTATTAATGTCCTTGCTTTATTATTAATCAGAAACATTAATTCTGATTCTCTAGCTTAAGAGAAGCAGATGTTCCATGAACTGTACAGCTTCCAGGGCCACCACAACAATGCTTTCATGTTAAAATGCTGGAATTATGACCCCCCCCCGGGAGGGGGGGGCACACCTTACTTCCCAATATCAGAAGATTTTACACCCCACTTTTCAACACAGCAATTCACTCATTCCTGGCTGCCTTTCTTCACTAATTAGAAGTATCTTTTCAAAATTAAGCAGAATAACCAAGATACAATATTTTGAGAAAATTTACCATTCAGAAAATGGCTCTCAATTTACACTGCAGAATATCTGATGAAGAATCAATAACCCCGTTCCAAACCCCACGCACTCTTCTGCCTCTTACACACCATTCATGTTCCATGTAAAAGCATCCCTCAGTTTCTGCCCATCTATCTCCATGTCCAGTCGAATGGGAACAAGCACCTCCGGCTGAGAGGCGTTCTCATGAATTACAGCCGGGTCATGGTCATCAAAGCTGAAACACAGAAGTGTGGCAGTAAATGAATGACGCATGAAAGTTGAGAGAGGGAATAAAAGATGGTCATTTGAACTGATACTTCTTACAGCCACAGTACCTCTTACCATATTAACCCCTGGGACTAATAAAGACAAGGATGTCTTTGAGAACCTGCTCCTCACCCTTGAAAGATAGCCATCCATTGACATCAGGGGTCCCCAATATGGTGCCCAAGGGCACCACTGCACCCACCAAGTGTTTTAAGAAAGTGGATGGGGCCAGATATGGGTTTTGCTCAACAAGGCTTCTGATTGGCCACAGGAGATGATTGGCTGTGTTTTTTTTTTTAAAAAAGTTGCTTTGGCAGCAATTGCCACCACAACACAGAGATCCTCATTGTGTGACGGAATGAAAGCTGCAGCAGCCATTCTCTACCTACCTCCTCCTCCTGTGGCAGCCATTTTGTAGCAGCCATTTTGTGCCTGTGCCCACCATGCTGGGTCAGAATTCCAAAGGTGTCCATGGGTCAAAAAGGCTGGGGACCCGCCCTGACCTGGATAGCTCAGGCAAGTCAGATCTTGGAAGCTAAGTAGGGCCAACAGTGGCAAGTACTTGGAAGTACTCCAAGGAATACTAGGCCTGGGATGCAGGGGCAGACAATAGTAAGCCACCTCTCTGAAATGTCCAAGCCCCACACTATGGGTCACCAGACGTCAACAATGACTTCCAGGCACACACAAAAATACTCACCTCTCCCCCCAAAAAGGTTGGGGACCCCCTAATCTACACACATCGAAGATAGTATGTGTGTGGGGATTCCCAAGACAGAACAGGATCTCTGACACAAGCCCCATCAAGTTTTCAAAATTAAACACTTTGTCATCCTCTTGGGATCACAAGGGCCTTTGGAGTAGGCATTTCTCTTAGTCGAGAAACTTTAGTAGGCCCTGGGACCAGATGTATGCCTCTGTCACTTACCTGGTATATCACCACTATACCTTTTTGCACACAGAAAATGGATGCTCGGGTACTTAAACCTCACAACTCAAACCTGAACTGAGGCTTCCCAGGTCCACATCCAGTCACTCAACACTTACTTGCCTCTGATAAACTGTCAGTAGTCTTCAAAAGCTAGCGACATACACTCACCAGAGTGGAAATGTTCTCTTCTTGTCCCTACCCATCCGGTTCCTGTTAATAGTGGTGGAGCATGGTACAGCATCAAGATGGTGGGAGCTGTTTGGGAGGGTTGGAACCCACTGGCTGTTCCTTTTGGCCTTCTGTTCTCTAAAAGAGGAGATCACTTGCTGAGTGGAAAACAAGCATTGTGGCTTTTATATCTGATTGTTTTGAGAGTACAAAAAATGCTTGAGCAAAAGTCTAAATAAGCTTTTCTCTCAAAACCAGAGTAATTAATCTGCAATACAAAATGTAGTGCCTCAAGAGGTTTAACTACAGTTTCTGTCAGCAAAACAAAATACTATCAACTTATGATAAGCCCGCAGAACCACCACCCTTATACCATGTCAACAAGCCTCCCAAATGCAGACTCCTATGGTTCTGGGTTTCCCCAGGTAGCAGGAGATGCACCCATTTAATACCTGAGGTAGGTGGGAGGCTCAGTGCTGATTGATACTGCCTTGTATTTCTCATCATTTCCATCCAAGATCTCTTCTACCTCAGAAGCTTTCAAGAGGGTCACGCTTGTGGCTAGCGTTGTATAACCATGATCTAGAATTAGGAAAGGAGAGATGTGAATTTCTAGAGTGTCGACTTCCAGATGTCCCTCCTGAGGTTTGTATAGCTATACCTATAATTATGCAAAACTGAACTATTCATGAGGGTTTTTCTGTACAGGTAATAGGGTTGCACTGTAAAAAATGGTTTTACAAACTTGCTTGGATAAATGAATAGGGACTGTGGTCTATACTGCTGTGTATAGCTTATTGTAGGATCCTATTAATGTAATTTCTGTACTGCTTAATGTGTCACATGAATACTTATCCTATGCATCAGTCCTTTCTGATTATTCCAGACCTCTAAAATCCTAATGCATTAATTACTGAATATCCCATCTTGCTGACTCACTATGCATAATCCGCCTTGAGTCCCTGTGAGAAAGGTTCCCTTGCTCGAAAGCCAGTCGAATCCGACTCTAGGGTTGCGGTGCTCATCTCCGTTTCAAAGCCGAAGAGCCAGCGCTGTCCGAAGACGTTTCCGTGGTCATGTGGCCGGCATGACTAAACACCAAGGTGCACGGAACGCTGTTACCTTCCCACCGAAGTGGTACCTATTTATCTACTTGCAATTTCTAGCTTTCGAACTGCTAGGTTGGCAGGAGCTGTGAGAAAGGTGGACTATAAATAACCTAAATGAAATAATAAATAAATAAAAGTAGCTGAGAGATTAATCAACTATCAACAGTTGAGCAATTCATGCAGGAACCTGGGCTAGAAGGGCGGTCCCTTCATTTCCTCTACAAATACTCATGGAAATCACCTGCAGGGCTAACAACAGATGCAAACTGTATGCAGCCTACTGAACTTCTTCCTGCTGCCCTTAAAGTTTCCACTGATTCCATGGGGAAAGGCCCACAGAGTATCTTGCTGGTCTGTCTGCGATCACCCATTCTGTGATCCCTTCTCAGTGGCACACCGCAAATTTCTCAGTGCTTATCTAAAGCAATTCAGTTTTCATGAATATCCATCTACTTCTGCACCACATCCTTAAGAAGTAGTCAGCTACCAGCAAGCATGACTGGCAGCTAATATTTGGACTTGACTGACCAACATCACAGCCCAATGTCCCAAACAGTGGTGTAACAGAAATCAAGGTATCCAAAGTGACCCTAGCTGGATAGTCAAAAAGCAAAGATACTATTCAGAGTCTGCTGAACAGATATGGTGGGCTTCAATAGCACCAAGAAGGACTCCAACTGAGAGACTACATCAGAATACAGCAATGCAGATTTCCCCCTCCCCTACTCATGAATTAGTATACAAAGAATCAAATACCAGAATGAGATATATGTATATACTGTTTGACTTACATCTTCTGGGACTGTGGCTCCGCTGAGATTCTTTGAGAGGAGAAAATAAGAAGAGCAAATTCAGAGACCAACAGGATGTATACCCTTAAACACGATACTGCTCACATTCTACCAGGGAACTCTGCAGCAGCAGCAGCAGGAGGAGGTGGTAAACTGTTACAGCCAGTTAGGGCTGCAATGATTCTGTTTCATTTTATGATGTTTTCAAAACACTATTGAGAACAGTGCAAAAAAGCAATGGAAAAATATTATTTTTATTTTGTTACATTATAAGTAGGAATGGGAGTGAGCCAGAAAAATGTGGTCTGTGGCATGCCCTGTTTGCGAACCACGGACCATCACAAACTTTTAGCCATCTCATAAACTGGTTCAGTTTGTGAGGTGGTAGAATGGCTCTCTGGCATTCTAGAGACACCAAACTCGCCGGGGATCTTCAGCTGACTCTCCTCTATCTCCCCTCCAAGTTTGTTGAGGACTGAATTTACAGGATCTGAGTTATGGCCCCCCAAAGAAGGTGCCCCCAAGGAAAGTGCTTTCTGGGGAAATGACTACCTGTCATTTCCTAGAGGTACCTTCTTTGGGGGGCTGTAACTCAGACCCCTTAAATCCAATCCTCAGCAAACTTGGAGGTCAGGTAGAGGAGAGTCAGCCAGAGATCACCAGAGTGTGGTGTCTCTAGCTTGTATAGGATCTGTTCTATATACTCCTGAACTTGCACCTGTCAAATGACCATCTGTCATTTTGACAGACATAGGTTCAGGAGGTTCAGGAGTGTACAGAACAGATCCTGTACAAGCTAGAGACATCAAACTTGGAGAGCATGTAGAGGAGCATCTGGGGGAGGTCCACTGCGAGTCTGGTAGTTGTTTTGAAAGCAGCTGCATTTTAACAACTGAACTGCTGCCCTCTTGAAAACCTGCCAGGCTTCAAGATCAAAATTTCTTACCGCTTCCACAAAATCTTCCCCACATTTTTGTTTTCATGACAGTCAGATATACTCCTTTAACAAAGATCAACCCATTTAAATGAAAAGCTCATCCCTTCCTGCATACCCACTTAAGCCTGATTTACCAGTGTGACTTTTTATCTAGCTTAAATTGGGCCACCACATATGTATGCATGCAGTACTATGTTAACACATCAGCACAATGCGTGTGCAGACTCTTTGGGGTGCTATCGTGGCATGAGAGTAGCTGATGGCATAAGTTCAAATGATACGGGGTACAATTATGCTTTTCTGTTCACCTTTAACTGTATTTACTGTCAGGCTTCCCAAACCCTGCCTAAACTCTGCCTGAGAAAAAAATACTAGTGGGAGGCGATCTTATGCTCCATTTTTCTTCACAGGAAACTCAGTCACCCAGATTGTCTGAACAAGTAACAGAGTTTTCAATGCAGAACAAGACTACTAGTGATCCTGTCATAATTCTTTACCATGGGAAGAGGCAACAATTTTCTTCCTCTCCTCCACTGTGGCCAGTCGCCTCCAGAGCGAGGGGTACCTCTTGTACAAGGAACCACGAAACATACGCAAATAGTTGCCAACCTGCAAGGCAAAGAGAAATGCTGCTGCAACTACAGGTGCCAATCTTATTGTATGCTACTCAAGTGAAACCACAGCCTACTAAAAGACTGGAGCACATGTCTACTATGAAAATGGCTCAGTGCATACTGAGTGGCAGACACAGATCTTCTAGCAGAGTATATAACAGTTATTTTACAAGTGTGTAAATGAGGCAGCATGTGACCATTTCTGCCCCACCTGCTTTCACTATTATACAAACCTCATATACATAAGGTAAGACTATACAGGTAATGTATATAGGAAAAGCAATGGGCAATGTTTCTGCTAGCCTGTGTCCCTGCATGTATGTCACAATGCTGGCAATAGGCCCATGCACAATATGTGTTTAGGCTCATAACCATGTCAGGCTAACTGTGAAGGGGTGACCCTGTTCCCCCCTCCATACACCTTTTGGGCACTGTGGGCTTTTCTTGCTCTGGGTTACAGAAGCACACATTTGGGAAGAGCAAGTGAGGCCTGGTTCCCACATATAGGATAGTAATGAGGTGGCAGAACGGAGTGTCATTTTTCAGTTTTCCTTTGCATTATTAAAGTTGTGTAAAACAAAAACCAACACAGCTCAGAGAAAAAATTTACCTCTTTGCTTATTGTGGCAGCTTGTTTTTTAAAAACTTACAAGGAAACATTTCCACATACAAAAGTATTCCAAAAATTTGATCCTGCATTCTGAAGTGGCACAATCCATTCTACCATCTGTGTTTAACTATTTCATTCCCCTGCATATGGGAACCAGGCTCCTGTCCCAACTTTGCTGAGTGTCTAAGGGCCCTCCCAACCTGGGACTCCAACAAAGCCCCTCAACTCCTATGAATGCTTTTTGCAACAAAATCTCTCCAAGCTCTTAGAGCGCTGGCTTTAAAGTCCATCATCCACAAACGCTAGGGCACTAAAGCAGACGGCGGATCCCTTTGTTCTCCCACAGCAAAGCTTCTCTTTGTAGCCTCAGACAATAACTACATAGGCCTTCTTCAAGCAGACTTTTAGGATTCACTGCTACGAAAAGCAGCTTGGATGACTGTCATATGTCTGAGACAAGGAGGGACCAATTGAGCTCAGCAACAGACTACTTCCAAATATCCCTGGAGAACAAGGGAGAGTCTTTAGAGCTTTGCAGGTGGCTTCCCCCTTGCTGGAAACAGAGCACCGGACTGCGGCCCGGCTTCCCTCGGCACAGGAAGGCAGAGCTCCTTCGAGGCACTTCTCCGCCGCCGAACTTATAGATGCCCCCGGAGGTCCGAGCGCGCACCGGCTCTTCTCCAAAAAAGGAGGAGCCACCACTTCTCCTCCACACACCTCCCTCCCTCCCCAGTCCGCTCCGAACCCAACAGCGGGGGAAGGAGAGGCGCTCACCTCGGAGCCGATCATGAAAAACTCGCCGTCCTCCTCCAGCTGGAACTTGACAGGCTTCTGCCCAAAGGTTTTACTCAACGCCATCATCATCATGGCGAAAGCAGCAGCGGCAGCACCCGAGCCGGGCCGAACACGCGATGGCGAGAACCCACGGCCTAAGCGGCGGGAATACCGCGCATGCGCTCCCGGCAAACCCGCTCTTCTCTGTCGATGGGGAGCGCCGGACAAGCAGGAGGAAACCCTGATGGGTGATGGTCACACCCACGGGAGAGAGAGAGGGAGGGAGAGAGAGAGAGAGGTTGCGCACGCGCAAGACCAACAAAAAGTCCACTTCTAGAGCGGCCACGCATGCGTTCTCTTCAGACATCTCGGTTTCCGCCTGGTGCGCATGCGCTGCAGGTGAGGCTCCTGAGGTGCTGCCCAAGATCCGTTGACCCTGGACTGTTCTGAAATTCCTCTGTGTGGAGGAAGAAAGGAAGTCTTCTTGTCTGTCTTTTTGTGGCGCTTCGCCGTGTCTGAGAGGGGAGGTGGAACTCGGGAGTCTCCGGAATGGGACTTTCTTAGACTGTCTCCAGGTAGAGCCGGTAGAGCCACAGAAGTCGCTCCTCGGTGAGCTTTGGTTGCTATGGCACCGTGTAGTACTGTGTTGCAGGGAAAGGCTCACGCGCCGTTTGCCAGGCCGTTTGCAGAGCCCGACGACGGGTTCGTTGAAAGCTCGTCAGTCGCTGTGATTGTCTATGCCCAGCTGGTTATTTTCCCGCTGGGACTCTGGAAGTTTTCTGTTGCCTGCACAAAAAGTAGACGGTGTGCAGGTGTAGCATCACATCTGACGCTATCATTAAGGTTGCCGACCAGCAGGTGGGGCCTGGAATTCTCCGGGAAGTCTGATTGTTCTCCGCCCTATAGCGATTGAGTCCCCTGGAGAAAATGACTGTTTGGGATGGTGGACTTAATGGCATAGTATCTCTGCAGAACTACCTCCCCTTCCTAAACTGTGCCATCCATGGGCTTCTCCCCCAAATTGCCAGGAATTTGTTTACCCAGAGTTGGCAACCCTGCTCTTTATGCTAACTGGAGTAGAATAGCTGTCACACAGAGGAGTCTTATTTCTGGAGTCTGGCACTTGGATTTTTAATCAAGGACCCCAGCGATCAATCCATGTGCCCTAAGCCACAAACAAGAATCTGCCTCATTAGCAGTCATTGAAGAAACTACTTTGACCCATGTTCTTTCTTGGATTGATTTCAGTAACCAGATTTTAGGCAGTTTGAATTGCCTGACAAATTATGCTTTTCTGCTAAGGCTATGGTGTTCTGCAAACGTACACATCTGCCCACTTAGTTATCTTCCCATTCTGTTTGTATGTGTTCTTAGCGTCCTGAAGCACCCCCTTATCTAATCAGGTAACAAATCTGATCCTCCACTTGGTCCACTCCCCCTCTTTCCAAGCCTGGAAAGAAAATAATCTTTTGTTTTTGAACCCAGCAGCTTATCCTTTAACAAGGGATAGAATTCATCAGTAAATTGTGTGCTCCTGGATTTTGCCTGGCACCAAGCCACCTATATTTCTGTGGCTGCTTTTGCCCTTATCTACTATGAGAAAACTTGGATTTTACCTGCTGGATTATGTCCAGATATCTGGATTGCTGCTTGGACTTTTAAGTAGCTTGTGTCCTTGCTTTGTTGCTTACTTTACCTTTTTGGCCTGGTGTTCCTCCTCAAGTGGAATGACTTGCAGAACATGGGGTACTTGGAGTGACTGGCTTTTTTAGTAGGCATTGGGATGCATGATTTTGCTTTGACTTCTTGAGCCCAGATATTTGTATTATTTCCCTTGAACTTTATTTCTGGTTTCAGTTTATCCAAATCTTAATGTTCCTTCCAAGCTTGCAGAAGTGTTTCACCACTCGAGTAAAAAAAATCCCTTAGTACTGTTGTATAGATCACTGTCTTCTTTAAAACTGGGTTTAAAAGTAGGAGAGGTGGTGGAAGGAAAGGCTGCTTATTTAGTACATTCTTACCCATCTTTTCTCTAAGAAGCTCAGGGCAGCATACATTGTTTTCTCCGTTTACCTTCACAGCAATCCTGTGAGGTGGGTTAGGCTGAGAGAGGCTGGCCCAGGGTCATCCAGTGAATTTTGTAGCACAGTGGGGATTTGAACCTGGGTCTTCCAGATCCTAGTCCAGCACTCTAACTGCTGCAATATTTTACTGTGTATTTGGGCTCAAATTAGAAATAGACCAGTTGTACTTTGATCTTCTGCATATGCAGCATGGGCCCAGAAACAGAGAGACCAGCAGCTCCCCATGCTTCCTGGGGGTGCCATATGGGTTATGGGTGTCTCTTTAAGGGTTTATAGCTTGTTGCTGGTGAACTCCGATTAGTTGTCAGTTTTTCCTTATATTATTTTTGTGCCTGTGCAACCATTTCTCCCAGTTTTAATATAAAAGTCTTTCTTTCAGTGTATGCATTATATTCAGTTTCTAAGCTGCTGTTTCTTTTCTAAATTGTTTACGGTGCTATCAACAGTTTTTGCTTTGTATTCCTCAAAGAACTTGTGGATTTGCACTGACATTCAAATCTTTCATTTATCCTTATGTTATATCCCTGCACTGTTTTCATTTCTATTAACTGCCAGTTTCCTGATGCAGGCACCTTATCTATGAAATTTTCTTCCATCTGATGCAGTCAACTTGTAGACTTTGCAACTTCAGTATCCTTTTTCCTTCTTCCCTGTGGTTTTGCTTGTCAGTTTTCTCAGTCCTGGAGATTTGTGTCTGCTTCAGATTCCTCCAGTTGCCTATGCTGACCTGTACAGCTCATGGCCAGCATATCTCCCTACCTGTCCTACATGGCCAGCATTCTCCCTACCTGTCCAATCTGCTCATATTTGGAGGCCCTTTTTTGGGTGCCCCCATTGTCTGAGGCTAGGTGGGTGGTAATCTGAGGAAGGGCCTTCTTGGTTGTTGTATTGAAACTTTGGAACTCCCTCCCCAGGGAGATTCATCTGTCTCCCGTTGTTGTTGTCTCTGGCAGTGGGTGACAGCTTTTTTCATAGAATCATAGAATGTTAGAGTTGGAAGGGACCTTGCAGGTCATGTAGTCCAACCCCTTGCACTCTGCAGGAGCATAGCTGAAAGATAGCCCTACAACATACCCGAAAGATGGTTGTCCAGCCTCCACTTAAAAATGTCCAGCAAAGGAGCATCCACCATCTCCCGAGGTAGTCTGTTTCACTGCTCAACCACTCTTACAGTTAGGAAGTTTCTCCTGATATTTAACTGGTAACGACTCCCTTGTAATTTCCACCCATTAGATCTAGTCTTGCAATCCAGAGCAAGAGAAAATAGATCTGCTCCATCTTCTACATGACAGCCCTTCAGTATTTGAAGACTGCAATCATGTCCCCTCTAAGCCTTCTCTTTCCCAGGCTAAACAACTACCCAACTCTTTCAGTCTTTTGTCATAAGACTTGGATTCCAACCCTCTCACCATCCTGGTTGCCCTCTTCTGGGCACGCTCGAGCTTGTCAACATTCTTCCTAAAATGTGGTGCCCCAAACTGGACACAGTACTCCAGGTGAGGCATGACCATAGCAGAATATAGCAGAACTACCACCTCCTATGATCCGGACACAATGCTTCTGTTAATGCATCCTAAGCTTGCATTAGCTTTCTTCACAGCTACATCGCACTGCAGGCTCATGTTTAGCTTGTGGTCAACTAGAACACACAGATCCCTTTCACATGAGCTGCTGTCAAGCCAAGTCCCTCCCATTCTATATCTGTGCCTTTATTTTTTGTACCTAAGTGTAGGATTTTGCACTTATCTCTATTGCAATTTATTTTGTCTCCGCCCACTGTTTCAGCCTATCTAGATCATTTTGAATCTTGACTCTGTCTTCTTCAGAATTAGCAATCCCACCCAGCTTCATGTCATCTGCAAATTTGATAAGCATCCCCTCTATGTCTTCCTCCAGGTCATTTATAAAAAACATTGAACAACACTGGGCTCAGGACCGAGCCCTGTGGCACTCCACTTGAGACTTCCCTCCACGTAGATGCAGAGCCATTTATGAGCACTCGTTGGGTACGATTTTTCAACAAACCATGAATCCATCCAACGGTTGCACCATCCAGCCCACACTTAACCAGCTTATCCTCAAGGGTATCATGAGAAACTTTGTCAAATGCTTTACTGAAATCTAGATACACTATATCCACAGCATTGCCAGAGTCAACCATTTTAGTAACTCTGTCAAAAAAGGAGATAAGGTTGGTCTGGCATGACTTATTCTCGATAAACCCATGCTGGCTACTACCAGTTAACTCATTCCATTCAAGGTGCTCACAGACAGAGCATTTAATAATCTGCTCTAGATTTTTTCCAGGTATTGATGTCAAACTGACAGGCCTGTAATTTCCTGGGTCTGTCTTTTTTCCCTTCTTGAAGATTGGGACAACATTCGCTCTTCTCCAGTCTTCGGGCACAACACCAGTACTCCAGGACATCTCAAAGATTAGAGCCAGAGGCTCTGAAATAACATCAGCAATTTCTTTTATCATCCTGGGATGCAAGCCATCTGGCCTTGGAGATTTGAAAGTATTTAAGGCAGCTAGATGCTCTCTAACCATTTCCTTACTTACTCTGGATTGGCAGTTCCTCCTTCCTTCATATGTCCTGCATTCTTCAGTTTGTATACCGCTCGCCTTATGGTTAAAGATCGATACAAAGTGAGAGTTGAGTAATTCCGCTTTGTCTTCATCCCTTGTTAAGGCTTGATTTTCTTCCCCTAGCAATGACCTTACCCCATCCCTGTTCTTCTTTTTGCTCTGAACATAGGCATAGAAACCTTTTTTGTTATTTTTAGCATCCTTTGCAAGTCTCAGCTCCATCTGCGCTTTAGCCTTTCTGACACCATCCTTACAGATTCGAGCCTGCTTCTTGTACTCACCCTCAGTAATTTGACCCTCCTTCCATTTCCTGTACATTTCCCTTTTTATTCTCAGCTCTTCAGAGAATTCCTTGTTCAGCCACCTTGGCTTCATTACCTGCCTCCCACCTTTCTTTCTTACCATAACAGTTTGTAATTGTGCCTTAAGCACTTCATTTTTCAGCATCACCCATCCTTCCTGTACAGATTTCCCTCTCAGCATTTCTAGCCATGGGATCCTACCTAATATGTCTCTGAGTTTTTTGAAATCAGCTTTCCTGAAGTTCAGGATACGAGTCCTACTATGTCCTGGTTTCACATCCTTCTCTATGTCAAATTCTAAGCCGACATGGTCACTATTCCCCAAGGATCCCACAACGTTCACTTCATCAACCAGTTCTTCCCTGTTAGTCAGGATTAAATCCAGGATAGCAGATTCTCTGGTTCCCACCTCCATCTTCTGAGATATGAAGTTGTCTGCAAGACTATTCAAGAATCTGCGGGATGCCCCATGTCTAGCAGAGTTAGATTTCCAGCAAATATCTGGATAGTTGAAATCTCCTGTAACCACAACATCCTATCTCTGTGAAATTTAGCAAGATGTTGTACAAATGCATCATCCAGTTCCTCCAGTTGGTTTGAAGGTCTGTAGTATACCCCCACAACAATATCCCCTTCTTTTTTCTCTTGCTGTATCCGTGCCCACACATTTTAACAGGGCAACTCTCGAAATCCTGAATTTCAGTGCAAGTGTATTCATTCTTGACATATAGTGCCACCCTGCCTCCTTTTTTATTTATTCTGTTCCATTTGAACAAGGTATATCCTTCAATCGCTGTGCTCCATATATGAGACTCATCCCACCAAGTCCCAGTTACACCTATCAGATCGTACTTACTTTCCAGTATTTGAAGTTCAAGTTCATCCTGTTTATTTCCCATATCTGTGCATTACTTTAAAGACATCTCGGATTACAGACATCCTTTTTGTTTTGTTTGGCATTTCCACAATAACTATTATTGCCCCTGCCCATTGTTTTGGTGTTACGTGTGTTTATATGTTTGTATTAAATTATTTTATATGTACTTTATTTTAAATGTTGTTTTCATGTTTAAACATTTTAATGGTTTGATGTTCACTGCTTTGGGGGACCCTGTGTGGGTGGAAAGGCAGCACAGAAATGTTCAAGATAAATATAAGTAGCTCAGCTGTTTCTCCAGTGTTTGGCCCTTTTAAAAAAAAAGTTGCAGGGCTTCATGCAGAAATGGCTTAAACCAACCCCCAGAACAAAAAAATGCCTTCATGCAAAAATGGTGCAGAAATCCTGCAAACATGGTGTGAGAGCCAGTGTGGGATAATGGTTAGAGTGTTGGACTAGGCTATGGGAAACCCAGGTTCAGATCTGTACTCTGACATGAAAGCTTGTTGAGCGAACTTGGGCCAGTTACACACTCGCACATAGTCTCCGCCTAACCTACTTCAAAGGGTTGTTTTGAAGATAAAATGGAGAAGGGAATAATGTTGTAAGCCACTTTAGGTCTTCACTGGGGAGAAAGGCCATCCTGGTCTGGGCAGCAGGGACCTGCTCCTTAAATCCTTGTGGGCACTCAGCAGAATCTCATACAAGACACTTGTTTCCTAATATGGGAAGTGATTGATGGGAGGACAGAAAACAGGGTACGTTGGAAGAAGAAAGTTTCCGTTTGTATTGATTGGTCAGCTGACAGTGAGGTCTAAACAGAATTACACACTTCTAAGGTAGTTGAAGTCAGTGGGTTTTAGAAGGGTGTAAGTCTGCTTTGGATTAGGCTGAACTACTTACTAATTAACTAGTTTGATCAGCCAGTTAGTATGTTGTTGCCATCTTAGGCTCACCAGTACAGGGCAGAGTGGATCACAGAATTGTAGTACTTTTGTTAAAAAATGTACACAAGTTCAATAACTTTGGAGCTACATTTTTTTTAAAAAATGTAATGTTTCCTAGTAAAATACAATGCAGAGAGAAAAGTAAGAGTACACCTGAAACATGATACTGAAACGCATCTTATTCCTCCCCTTTCCCCATACTGCTTATGGGGTCTGTTTGGGAGTCCAAATTTATCAGCCAGTAATAAGTGGTCAACAATTCCTTGACAGGTACCAAGGAAAGGATAGTCAGTAAAATCAGTTCTCAGAAACACAACTCTCTGTGGAGGAATACTAAACAAAAAAAAGTTCTCAAGCTGTGGCACTCTGCAACTGTAGATAACTTGTGGAGAGGTGATAGAAGGCACCTGGTTTTACTTTGTGGATATGACTGGCATCACAAAGTAAACATCAAGGCTGTGGCCATCTTTTAGATTATAATGCCAACCCCCCGACCCCCAACAACCCCATTCTTGGAACCCTGTTGGATTTGACAAGGTGTGAATTTAGGTAAATGGCCATTGCAAATCATTTCAGCTTATGTCAGCGTAGTGGCCTAAAAGTGCAGCTTTTCTCCAGACAGAAACGATGATCTTGACTGAAAAGGAAGGCTTGTCTCTGTCACTCTATCTAAAAGAGTTAGGGGAAGATACACAGCTGAAAAAATCATGGCTGATGATTCGTGGGTAGCCTTCAAGCACTTTCACATGAACGGGGTCAAATTTCCAGTACTGCCGACCTTTCAGGAAGTAGGCAAACCCTGTGGGTGTGACAGCAAAAAAAAAATATTGTCAGAAAAATAGGAGCAATGGCAGCAATCTTGAACGTTCTCACTGTCTCAATGTACATTTTTGCTGTTACAACTCTTGATGAGCTTAGAGCTGTTTCGCATGTTGCATTTTTGCTAGTAAATAATCAGTTATCAGCACAACTGATTGTTGGGCCCCAAACAGCTACAAGGTGATGGGGTGGCTGAGAACTATTCAGAGGCTCACGACTGTTTTATACTAACACTACTATAAACAGATATTCAACTCCAAATAATGCAATTAGGAGGTTTTACCTTCCTGCCACTCCTACCCCTGCCTATGCCCTGTGACCATGATGTTCTGTCATATGGGACAAGAAAAAAGTAGGAAGAACTGGGGGTGGGGACAAGGCACTCACCATGGCTATCTTGACTGCAACACCTCCCTCCCCCCCATTCTTGTTCCATATACCATTCAGAGTAGCAGATGCCAAGGCAGATACAGTAAGTGGTAGCATGAGAAGCCCTGGTGATTGTATTTGAGAAATTAAGTGATTGGACAAGGGGACCTGTTGGTCCTTCTGATATGCTGATTCCTTAGTGCACATTCACTCTCCTCTAAAGCAGGCACTGCTCCTATCTGTACTCACCAAACTCATCCTGAAAAGCAGCATCAATGTCCTGAGGAACTCCCCGCCAGTCAGTCATTCTGCGTGGGGAGGTGTTGTCCACCTGATTAGTGCTGGGACTGAATCGCCAATAGGTGCCTCCCTTGAAAAAATAAATCTTGTTTTTCTCTGTCCCCCAGAGTAAGGCTGCCTGGACATGAGAAGAAGAAAGGCCCAGTTCCGTGATAGGCAAAGGGCCGGAAACGAGCCTCTCACCATCATAAATCCAGTAGTGAGAACCTGGCAAGAAAAAGGATGAGGGGGGGAACACTTAGAAGGTGATTGAAAACAGTTTGTTAGCTGATGAGAAGTAGGTCACCAGTTTGAAGAGATTACCTATGATTGAACTAGGCCTGTGGCTACAGGATGTTCTGGCCCTCTTCATTCTTTTGGACTCTTCCAGCAACTGCCCCACTGTGAGTGAGAACACCTGGCATTATTTGGCATCCTAGTCTGGGATGTGATGTGATGTGAAGGAGGTGCAATACATGCTGCCCTCTTCTGGGGGCTGGCAGGCCACATGCTGCAGGCTTGCATCAATGCAATCTTTGACCTTGCCTTGAGGGAGGAAGGAAGGTGGTGCATGTGCAACATTCAGGGTAGACACTTCAGTCAAGCTAGTGCCCAGTCTTGGTTTGGCACACAGCAGCTTGCCCCTTTCTCTTTCTGACTCACATCCGTCGATCACACTTCCACTCAAACCATGGTCTGAGATGAGGGTGGTATGCATAGTATGTGTTTGTTCGCGTGCGTGAGTGAGTGAGAGAGAGAGAGAAGGTCAATATGTGTTCAAGTGAGGTGACCCAGTAGATGTTGTTTACCTAGACTTCCAGAAAGCTTTTGATAAAGTTCCTTATCAAAGTCTCCTCAGTAAACTCAGCAGTCATGGGATGAGAAGACAAAGTCTTCTTGTTGATTAAAAACTGGTTAATTATGTGTGTGTATAAATGGGCAGTTTTCACAGTGGAAAGGGAATTGTAGGGTTCAGTACTAGGTGCAGTGCTTTTTAACTTGTTCATTAATTATTTGGAGTTGGGAGTAAGCAGTGAAGTGGCTAAGTTTGCAGATGACACTAAGTTGTTCTGGGTGGTGAGAACCAGGGAGGACTGTGAGGTGCTCCAGAGGGGTCTGTCAAGGCTAGATGAGTGGGCATCAACTTGGCAAATGAGGTTCAATGTGGGCAAGTTCAAAGTAATGCACATGGAAGCCAAAAATCATAACTATAAGTCTACATTGATGGGGTCTGAACTGGCAGTAACTGACCAGGAGTCATGACCAGGATCTTGGAGTCATGGTAGATAACTCACTGAAAATATCGATTCAGCATGTGACTGCAATAAGAAAGGCAAATGCTATGCTGGGGATTATTAGGAAGGGGATTGAAAACAATTCCACCAGTATCATAATGCCCCTGTATAAATCTATGGTGCGGCCTCATTTGGAATACTATGTACAATTCTCGTCACTGCACCTCAAAAAAGATGTTATAGCACTGGAAAAAGTGCAGAAGAGGGCAACTAAAATCATTAAGGGGATGCAACACCTTCCCTATGAAGAAAGGTTAAAAAGGTTAGGGCTTTTTAGAGTTGGAGAAATGATTGAGGGGTGACATGAGACAGGTTTACAAAATTATGCATGTGATAGAGAAGGTAGAGAAAGAAGTACTTTTCTCCCTTTCTCACAAGACAAGACCTCATGGGCACTCAATGAAATTAATGAGCAGTAGGCTTAAAACAGATAAAAGGAAGTACTTCCCCTAAAGAGTAATCAACATGTGGAATTCACTGCCACAGGAAGTGGCGGTGGCTACAAGCATAGACAGCTTTAAGAGGTGATTGGATAAACATATGGAGTGGAGGTCCATCAGTGGCTATTAACCATAAGGGTGGCTCAGAGGTTAAGACGCTGAGCTGCACACGGAAGGTCTGTAGTTTTGCAGTTTGAGACCCTAGTGCCACGTGACTGGGTGAGCTCCTGTCTCTGGCCCCAGCTCCTGCCAACCTAGTAGTTCGAAAGCAAGAAATTGCAAGTAGATAAATTGGTACTGTTTCGGTGGGAAGGTAACAGCGTTCTGTGTGCCTTGGTGTTTAATCATGCCAACCACATGACCATGGAAATGTCTTCAGACAACACTGCCTCTTCGGCTTGGAAAGGGAGATGAGCAATGCTCCCTCTAAGCTGTGGAGTCTTGTGAGCAAAAATTCTACTTTGTGAGCTACTGGCATTAAATCTGTGAGTGAGCAATTTGACTGTTGCATAAATTAGTTTGCTCTGAAGCCATTCTTCCTGAGCTAAGACAAAAATGTGTGAGCTGGAAGCTAAAAAACTGTGAGCTAGCTCATACTAACTCAGCTTAGAGGGAACAGTGGAGATGAGCACTGCCCCCTAGAGTCAGATTCAACTAGCTTTTGAACAAGGGAAACCTTTACCTTTACATTGATGGAACACTATATCTGGGGTAGTGATGCTCTGTAGTCTTGGTGCTTGGGGGAGGCAACAGTGGGAGGGCGTCTGGAGTTCTGGCCCTGCTGGTGGACCTCCTGACGGCACCTGGGTTTTTACCATTGTATGACACAGAGTTTGATTGGATGGACCATTGGCCTGATCCAGCATGGCTTCTCTTATGTTTTTACGTAAGGCAAGTGAAATTACTTTGTACTATACTGCATAAATCATTGTCCAACTCAATTGTTGTTGAATTGCAGACTCCTAGCCCCTGAAAGACTTTTTCATCTTTATTCTGGCCATAAAAACTAGCCAGCTAAGGTACCAGTTCATGGGCCTGATGAAGTGGGTTCTGGCCCACAAAACAGAGCATTGTCTTTGAGTATGTAGATTAATAGGCTGGGTGGAGGTGGAAGAGGTGAAGTTTCAGTGAGCCACAGTGTAGCCATGTCAGTGAAGGCCAGGTAAATAACTGGGGGAATGTTTGACCCAGTTATGAGTCAGTACTGTTATCTGTGCTTTTAGCTGAAATCTCCAAAAATCTGCATTCCTTGTCTCATAGGTAAACTAACCTTTAACACAGATCATATTTTCTTAAACTATAGTAGTTAGCAGTTTGTATTGTGCTTGTAGTGTACCACAGGTAAGGTTCAGGTTCAGTTTTTATTGCCTTTGGCCACAGGCTGTTACAATCACAAAACAAGATATAAACCATAGGTAAGGTAGTAGTATTCTTAAAAGTATGTTAAGAAGGAAATACAGATTGCTTTTCTGTTGGTTAGTGTAGTGTTGAGTAGGCATGCATTGACTGGCTATATGTCACTGCCTTCTTGTGATGTAAAACCTGCTACAAGTACCAAAAGTGAACAATGTAAGTGTCAGCATCTTGAACATTCTTAGGAATAGATGCTTTCTGTGATCATGGTCAAAGAAAAGAGTTTCTACTCTAGTTGTTAGTAGTGATTTGGGCCCCTTCTTTGAATCAGCTAAAATTTGTAATTTCCCTATCAGGCCTGATCCAAGGGCCTATCGGGGCCAGCAAATATCTTTCTTAGTGTTTGTGTACCAGCAGGGGGGATGTGGAATTCTGTGAAGAAGTCTATGTACACATGTACAGGGAACTGTAGGACTGGCCATAGATGGTGCCAGTCAGTAACCTTGCCTGATTAAATCTATTTTGATTAAAACAGAAATTGTGGTTTGCTCTGGGATTTATTTTTTTTTTTGAACACATGGATTGTTCTATGCCTTCTGTCTTTTCTTTACCTTGGAAGAACCAGATGTTACCAAGGGAATCTTCAAAGGCTGCATCTACAGAAGACGGGATTCCCTGCCAGTGTCGAGATGCTAGGGCTGGATAGCCAGCCTGGAGCTTGCCATTCCGGAGCCGCCAAACATAGTGTGACTTGAAAAAAAACAGCTCCCCACGGATCATAGAGACTGCATCGAAATCTGTATCGCAAGCATCAGGCTGTGTAGACTGAGAGAATCACAGATATTCATTTAATTCACACTATTCCACCCTATTCTGAGAACATTGTTTGGGTAACCTATCCAAAAAGCAGATTACATTTAAAAAAAATTGAAATAAAAAATACTTCTAAAAAATAAATTAACCCTTAACCAGCCTAATTCTTGACACCCCAGTCTTAAACATTGTTATGATGCTCTGGTGAACCTCAAAGAGGAAGGAAGTTGAGATATTCTATACCTGAATTATACGTGGCTACAGTATTCTTGGTGCTATGGTAGTATTCTTCTTAAGGTCTACGTAAGCAGGAAGTACCCCTCTGGAAGCAATGTGCCAAAGATGCTTACCTGCACATTGATGATTTCATTGGTTTCAATATCTGGCTGGTAAGGCTTCTCCTCTTGATCTAGGTCAATATTCATTTCGGATTTTGGCTTCCCATAGAGATACTGGATGCCTTGTTTGTCATCCTCACTCAGCTTCAGCGGGTATCGGAAGAAGTAGAAAGGAGACATCAGAGACTTGGACACTGCTGTATGCTGCAAACCTAGAACATGGCCAAATTCATGAGCAGCCACCTGTAGAAGGTCAGTCCCTGTAAGGTGAAGAAAAAGGAAGGCATTATTTAACTCCATAACATTTGTGCTATGTAGTCATGTAGTTCATGAATCTGCTAGGCAAAGTTGTCTAAGGTTTGGAATAAGGTGTCATTAATATGCTGTTGGCGTTTAACTCTACTTCCCCTGTCATCAAAATCAGGTGGGTCAGGGAACATCTGCCCGAGTGTCTTAGAAGCAGCAATGGACTAGATTAAGGCCAATAAACAGAAGTTTAATCCAGACAAGGTTGTGGTGCTATTGATCAATGACAGACTGTTCCAGATGGGTTTGCAGACCTTCTCAAAGAGTAGGTTTGTAGCTTGAGGGTGCCTTTAGACCAAATCTGCAAATGGAGGCCTGGGATTCTTTTGTGGCATGTAGTGCCTTTGCCCAGTTTCAGTTCATGCCACAACTGTGGCCTTTCCCTGATATCTGACCATGTTTTCTGTGTTCTGATTGCATTTATAGAGGCTCCTGTTAGATCATTGGTTGCAGCGTACAACATACCCAAGTTATTCCCAATGCTCCATGTTTCATCATAGTCAAAATGGACATCTCCCTCCCGGTGGGTTTTTGGGAAGAAGGCATGTGCCAGGATTCCCCCAGGGCCATCAAAAGGCAGGTTGTCCCCATGCCAATACCTGGAGGAGAAGCATATGCCCATTCACATGGTGACTGTGGCAAATTATACATTTCTATAATCATTGACTTTTTTTTAGTGCCAGGTATGTGATTGACACTGTATAGAACTTAGAGAAGTAACACAGACCCTTTCATTCTCGGTGGGACCAAATCAAGGATTTGTTGTGCCACTTGGCTTGGGGAGGAGGATCTTTCAGTCAAAGGCTATGTCAAATTGGGATGTTACAAGTGCATTTTAGGGATACTGGACAAACTGCTGGTAGAAAGTTGTTAGTATCAGAGGAAAAACAAAGAGGGAGAGATGATATAGCAGCATATAGCAACATGCAGATGGCTGGAGTAAGGAAAGGAGGTGCAGGACAAAGGGAGGCTGTGTGCCTTGCAGGCAAAGTGGATCAGGTGGAGGAAGAAGTTGCCCACTGGAGAGATGGGAGAAGACATGAGACTGTGAGTAAAGCAGATTGTGTAGCACAAAGCGATAAAGGAGAGCAGAAGAGAGAAGACACATTGTTAGGGCTGGCGAGCTGAGGTGGATCAAATTGACTGTGGAGGTTTCCAAAGGGCTTGGGACACAATTGGAACTCATTGCTCCTCCATTTCCTAATGAAGGCCAGAACATGTGAAATCAGATGCAGCATGCCATGGCCCTTATGCAGTTTTTGAATAGTTCAGTAGATGCTTCTTTTGAAGTGCTAAACACCTTCAAGTTGTCCTCAAATTTCAGCTAATAATTTTGCCCAGCTTCAGGTACATCCTCCTGAACCTGAAGCTTTTCTCCAAAATCCACAAGAGGGTGTGTGTATGTTATGAGTTGTAAACTGTATCACTTACCGTGTGAAATCAATCATGATGTCTGCTCGTCCCCTGTGCACTTCTGTGAAGGTCAAGGGTGTTACATCACTCCAGACTTTCAAGGCTGCAGCAATGGCTTGTCTCACTTTAGCTTTCACTAACTGCCAAGGGAACCTTACAATTCTACAACAGAGAGCAGAAGAGCAAAGGGTGGTGGTGGTTGACAGACTAAAAGGGCACAAACTTTGGAGGAGACCAGTCAGCAGAAGAAGTTTATTGGAGAAGGACAGCCTTTCATCTCTGTTCCTCAGTGTTGTGGTTCCTATCAAAACTCGGTTGCTCACTGGAGCAGGGTAAGCTTGCTCGAAGGTTCTTGGAAGCCTCCTAAATGGCAGAAGCCAACCTGTGCTTCTTTTCTCCATTTGCCTCTTGCCACCCTCACTTTCCTTCTATTCCCAGTTGGAATAAATATTGCTACAGAGCCATTGACAAATATTTGGGGATTCAGGAGAAGCATTGCCTGGGGAAGTCAGGGAAAGTGGTCAATTTATAGAGCCTCTCTGCTCCCTATACAATCTAGTTCAGCTATGGTTCACATACCACCATTGTCACTGCTGCTGTTTTGTAGCAAAGTACCCTACATGGCCAGCAGTTTTCCGAATGCAGATGCTAATTATTCAATGTATTTTACTTTTAACAGTAAAATTTCATTGCCTTGGGTTTCTCTGTTGCTTGAGGAAGGGCTAGCTTATAGTTAGCATGTTTTATTATTTGGTGAACACTTACTATTTCTTTATAAAACCTTTATTTAGTAAACCTTTAAAAAGCATAACCATTTATTTACTGATTAAAATATATATTTATACCATAGCATTCCTTTTTGACTCAAGGTGGATATCAGACCCAAATCTGAAACCAAGTACAATAAAACTCTCTCCAATTCCTGCATTCTACACTCCACTAAAAAGCCCTAGCAAATAAAATACCCTTACTGTGCCTCCTAATCATTTCCAGAGATAGTGCCCCCCCCTTCAAGGAGCACATTACATAGGAATGGGATTATGGCTGAAAAAGCATGGGCTCTAATTGAAGCCAGGACTGCTACCTTAAGCAGGTGGGCATGCTTTATGTTGAGCAAGTACAATAGGCGAAGGGGGAATAAATAACATACAACCTGTTAACCATTCTAGCAATGTGCAAATAAGTGCTCTACTGAGTTTAGTTAGATAGACAATAAAAATAAATAAATGAACAGTATCATTACATTGAGCCAGAAAAACAGAATGTTTGACAGGTGGTTACACACCACCAGATTCTTTTTCAACAGCATCTATTTCCATTTTGCAAATAAAGTGTCAGGGTTAACATTCTCTTAGCTAGGTGCACCTGTAGGGTCACATTCGCCATTGTTGTCTCTTCCCAGCTCTAAAAATAGCATGATTTCAAATGTCAAGCCAGGTGCATCCTAGCTGTTTTCAAGAGTGAAGAATAAGACCTTGTTTTCAAGGGTCAAGAATGTCTAAGCCAGGCTGTCTGGACTGATATCCTGTCCCGTGACCATGCTAATTTTGCAAAAAACTGCAGCTTGGTTAGTGTAAACTTTACTCCACTGCCTCTATGCAAGGAAAAGGGTGCCCTCTGATACATCTCTTCAGCATTTGATTGACAAGGCTGATTTTTATGGCTGAGATTCAGGGGCACAAGGGGTCCTCTGAGGAACACTTTTTGAGCTATCTCTGATCCTAGCAGAGACCTTCTTAAGTGGTGATTCCGTACAGCAAACTACTTGTCTTAAGATGGGCAACCACATCAGTACCCCAGTCAACACATAAGTTCTCATTTCCTCCCGAGGAGGTTTTTATTAGAATACTTGTAGATGTGAGAAACTAAACTTTCTTGTAAACTGGAATATAACAGCTGTTCAAATTTGTTCAAATTCTGTGAGAGGGTGACAAGTTTGGAGCAGTCATCTAGTGGCACATTAAACAAAATTTATTTCAGCATAAGCTTTCATGAGTCAGAACTCACTTTGTCAGATGGATTGACAGTACATCCTTTCGGTCAATGCTTTTATATCCATCCTAATGGATGCACATTTTGATGCATCTAAAGAAGCAAGCTGTGATTAATGAAAGTTTATGCTGGAATAAATTTTGTAAGCCTTTAATGTATCACCAGACTCCTGTTTTACTTTGCTGCTACAGACTAATGTAGCTAGCTAGTAACTATCTAAAATTAGCATTAATTGATGTATCTGGAAACTGGATAGATATTGATGTACTGGAACAGAAGATGAACAGGAAATGGGTTGTTAAGGAATTTTGTTCTTTGTGTTGGCAAGAAAAAAACTGGTCACATTTCCAATTCCAATTCCCAGCCTTTATTAGTATAATAATAACTTTAAAAAGAAAAGATAACAGTACAAATCAGCCCATATGCTATTGCTATTATTTTTTAAAACTGGATGATTTTAAGGAAGGGTGAGAAACTGAATGATTTTAAGGAAGGGTGAGAAACTGGTGGGATGAACTTCTTAACTCAATTTTTCGAAATGCTCAAACGATTGGAAAGATTGTTGGCTTAAAGCAACTGTGACAGAAGAAAGGGATGGTTCTCAAAGCAAGAATTTGATATCCAATTCCAGTAAAGTCCAGGGATTTTTAAAATATTCAGCAGCTGTGTTGAGTGAATGCTGTGTCAAGGGAAAAGCTGAATAAGAGAAGTTCCAAACTGCCATATCACTATGTTTGCTATGCTATGTTTATTTACTTACTTCATTTACTTTCTCTCCAGTGGGGACCTAAGAGGATTGCATCATTTTTCTCTTATCCACAGAACAAGCCTGTGAGGTAGATTAGGCTGAGAGTATGTGACTGGCAGAACAGATATTGGAACCTGGGTCTCCCATATCCTAATCAGCGCTCTGAGCTCTATACCACACTTGCTTCATATAAAGTGTGTTTCTGCTTAAGGGAATTAATTTTATTTTCCCCATTGGTATTCACAATTTATCAGTAGGATATGCCATTTTTGATATAGCATAAGGAAATCAAAATTGGGATTGTGTGAAAATGTTGGTAGCAGCAGCATCTTTGTGAGATTTACAGTTTCTGTGTTTGCTAGAATGACCCTCCTAAAATAGCACCAGTGCAGTCCTAAGAAAAGTTATACCCTTCTAAGTCAATTGAATTCAATGGCCATAGAAAGGTATAACTTTGTTTAGGATTGCACTGTACATGACACAGAATTTTTGTGTGCTTTCTGATAGCTTCTCCCTAAACTTTGGATTTCACAAGGCTTAACCCATAAGAAGCCCACGTTCCTATCATACCTTTGTTACCTGACTCCTGCTTAATGCTGGCAGGGGTCTTCCCCCCCACCTTCATTCTTACTCAGGTATATTAGCTAATAGCTGGCAACTCTTTAGGGAGCCTCAACTGCATTCATGTCTGCAGTTTTCACTGGGTTATTGCAGGTGTCCAGCAGCATTAATCCACAGGCTTTCCACCCAGTGAATCCCTGGAGGTAGAAGTGTGAAGGGGGAGGGGTACACATACACCTTTTATGTTTCTGCAGCTCTGAACCCTTGTGGAGAGAACAGCAGAGACAGAGTCACTCCACAGCAACTGATTTTGAGCTCAGACTTGCCTTACTTGTAAGTGAACTCCGTCTTCTCCCAACGTCCTCCAGACAGTAGAAATCGTTTCTGCCGGTTCCGAGTATTGCGGCTCCCGGGTGGGGTGGGGAGATCTGGAACCCCGCAGCGGGGTGGATTCCACTGTGTTGCTTGGTCATTGGGAGTTCTAGAGAAGCCTTTGACAGTCTCTATGGCAGTGACGATGGAGGAGCCCTTTTCAACTTGTTCTTTCCAGGGGCTCTGTTTCAATGACCCGCCCTAAAAACACACACACACACAACCCCCCCCCCAGAGGGTACAGGTCAAATATGCAAATAACCCATTGCCCAGTCATATTGGATAAGGCCTTATCTAGGTGCTCCCCAAATCCTGAAAATTCTTTGAAGTAGGAAAAAAACTGGGTGGGGGCACATAAAACACACCTTCTATAGCTAGTATGACTGTTAGACCAGGATTTGGGAAGCTGAGGTTCAAATCCCCACTCTGCAGTGGAAGCTCACTGGGTGACCTTGGGCCGGTCACTCTCTCTCAGCCTCATAAGGCTGTTGATGTGATGATAAAATGGAAGAGGGGTGAATGCTGTCATAAGTTGCTTTGGATCCCCACTGGGGAGAAAAGAGGGATGTAAAAAGTAAATATGATTGCTCTTCATGTTTTAAGATTGACTGAATTTTGAGAATGTAGCCATGTTGGCAGTAGCTGCCTCTAGGAGGTGCTCTTGCTGTAACTGTAGATATGCAGGCTGCTATTGGCCAGTTTTATGCATTCCCATGACCTGTCTTTGACTAGGCATGATAGATTTCCGTACTAACCACATGTGCTGAAGAACATGTTTTCAGAAGTGCATGAAAACAACTATGTATGGGGAAAAGGTTAACTTTGCTACTACAAGTACCATGTAAAACCACCTGCAGCAATATTTGTGAAGGTTGTCATTTTGGGCACATTAACACCAAATATTAACAGATTTGGGTGGGAGTGGGGAAAAGTGGTAAAAAGGAAAATCACTGTAGAAGATTTTGTTCCAGCTCAATAGTTTATCTGAGATAGGACAGAAAAAGAGTGGCAGATTAAAAGGCTTATCTCATTTCTAAACCGCCCAGAAATGGGCAAATGGGTGTCTACCCTTCTTTTGGACAAAAACCAGTCAATAGTATGCAAGTGGCAGACGTTATGAATAGCCATTCCAAGAACCTATGCTAATCAGAGGTCTTTATGCTTTATATTAATTAATATTAATTTTGGCTGGCCAGAATTTCCCAAGAGCAATTCAAAACATTTAAGGCAACAGACAGAAAAGCAGAGAAGACAGAGATTTTGCTGTGTTATGCAAGGTATATTCGTTGTTTTCCAGGCTGGACAAAATAGAGTTTAAAAAGGAAACTAGTCATGTTGGTGCTTTGTGTTTGGGAGTGATCAGAAGGGTGAAAACACCCAGTTTTGGGATAGACACCTCACTTGTCACTGTCTCTCTTGAGCCAGTCCTTGGATGGCTGTCCTCAAGTGGGGAGAACCAAGTAAAACTGAATCCAGACATGACAGGTATGATACAGTCAGTAGACCTGATCTTCTAGAAGAGATCAATCTTCCTGTCTTAGTCTGGAATTATTATCCGCGGGTTGACCTAAGCTTATGTCTTGCACCCAGTGCTGATGTAACATTATGCTAGTGAAAACCTTGGGATATCTAAACATTCCCATTCAGCTCATTGGGAGTAAAAAACAACTGCCCCCCCCAACTGCCTCCTCCCATACCCATGGTGCAACTTAGGGGTCACACACTATACCTGCATGCCTCCAGATATATCAGCCTATCTTTTAGTTATGCCAGGATGGAGCTTAGTTGCTTTCCTAGGCAGTTGACCATTTTTAGGATTGCACCTTTATTCTTTATTGGGTTTTGTATTGATTAAAGCCAGTATAATCCTTTGTATTTTGTTGTTGCCGCTTTCATGAGTCAGACCGTTATGTTGGTTTTGCCTCTGCCAGAGATCAAGTCTCTATTTGCCTTCAGACTGCTAATCATGATCTTTTCTATTACAAAACCAGAGAACCAACTAACCCCCAATTATTCATCATAACTGTGGATTAATTGCTTCCAGTCTTTTGTTGAAAGAAAATTTGAGCTGATTCAGCATGGAGCAAATGACCAGATGTGGAAAAGAAAGAGGGAATAAATGAAAGTGCTGAAGTACAGATGTCAATGTTCACTTAATTCACACTGAATATGATCTTTCAGTTCATCTACTAGAGCCATAGTTTAGCTGTTGTCTTTTTAAAAAGTGTCTTCCTAACTGCCATTTTCTGTTATTCTTTCCAACGCTTTTGTTTAATGTTTTTGTTGATAATGTTATTTATTAACTCTTCAAAACAGTAAATATTTCTCATATAAAAAAGGGAATGGGGAAGATTTTTCTAGGGAGTGATTCTGCGAAGGTTTTTTTTTGTGGAGAGGACAGCACATCTTCCTCAGTATTTTGGTACAAAAATTGTTTCATTGTAGTGTGTTAGAAGCTAAGTTTTTTAATTGAGCCAAATTATCTGGTTTAGCACTTCTTCCCACACACAACTCAAAAGAGTGGTGAAATTAATAGGGGAAAGCAACTGTGCCTTTCTCTGTGAGATGTCCCAGCCTTCTTTTCCAGCCATGACCTCATGTTAACAGTCAGCCTTCCTTGCAATATACAAAATTCAAGACAAAACCCTTTTTCAAAACTACAGAAATAAACACTCTGCCCTGTGAAAACAGCCCAAGTCTTTCATCTGATAAAAAAGTATCCATGGGATGCCATTTCTTCTATCATTAAGAAGTAGAAATGGTCCCCTCCCCAGCTCAAGGGGAAACTGGTTAAACAAGTGAAATGTCAACGTAGGCTTTTTAGGGGGAGAAGTATCAATAAGCAACTCATTCAGAAGAAGACAAGGGGAGGAAGCTGGGATTTGCCTTTGGGCATGCTCAGCTGCTCTTGTTGCAGACTTCAACTTGCAAAAACATTTCCTATTGATGGAGAACGCACCAGAATTACACCTCCAGACATAGCTGTGGCTTCTGTGCCTCTGCTAGGTGTGTGACAGCTGTGCAGCACTCTAGGGGATGGAAGGGGGCAAAGAGGGTGCTAATCTACATGGGAGGAGCCTTTGGAATCTTTGGAAACTAGGAGGTCATGCAAGGGGTGCCATGATACCTTCTTGGATAAAAAAGACTGGTAGGGAGACGGGAGGAGAGAGACTGGCAGCATGATTCCACTATGAATGTGGACTCTAGCAATACAAGTTCAGCTGCTCTTGCTTTACTTCTGGGAACTGTATCTTGGTGTAAGTGCTAAGAATTGTTTGTCCTCTTCCTAACAATCAGCTCCTCCCATTGACATCCATACCTTCAGTGCTACAAAATCCTAGGAGCTTCATTCCCTGGGCCCAGCAGCCACAATGGTGAAGGAGAGTCTGGCGGTTATGCATGAGGCAGCAAGAACCTTATTTGCAGCAACTATGAGGGGTCAAAGTGACCTGGAGCAGGCTGAGGAGGTCCACAGATGAGTAGGTGGGTGCACAGCTGACTAGATTGGAAGAACCAGTGTGGTGTAGTAGTTAAAGTGCTGGGAGACTCAGGTTCAAATCCCCACTCTGCCGTGGAAACCCAGTGGGTGTGTTGGGGCCAGTCACTCTCTAGCCCTGTTCATGAGTTACAGTGAATACACATACATCCTGCCAGTATGTGTGTACTTCTGCTGATTAGAAAGAAGACAAAGAAGAGGAGATTGGATTAATACCCTGCCCTTCACTACCCAAAGGAGTCTCAGAGTGGCTTACAATCTCCTTTCCCTTCCCCTCCCCACAAAAGGCACCCTATGAGGTAGGCGTGGCTGAAAGAGTTCTTTTGAAAACTGCTTATGAGAGAACAGCTCTGAAACAACTTGTAAGTGACTCAAGGTCACACGAGCAGCTGCATGTGGAGACAACATGAGTTCACTTTACAAAGTAAATTGGAAACCAGTTCCTGGATGAACATGGGGTTTAAATCATGTTCTGCTGTCTATGTGTTGAACATAACATGAAAACTACTCCATGTGCATATGAAGAAAAATCAAGCATACACTGAATGGATGGGCCCCAGGTCCAAATTGTGAACGGGGCTTCTCCCAGCCTAAAACTACCTCATAGGGTATTTTCTGTGAGGAGAATGAGGAGGGGGAAATGAAGGTGTAAGCTGCTTGGGTCTCCAGTGGGGAGAAAAGCAGAGTATAATTGATTGATTTACTTTTGTTGAGAATACAATTAACAGGATGGGACATTCAATAAACGGTGAAATAGGATTTGGACTGCAGAAGTCTGAAATCAAGCAGAATTTTGAAACACAGCTGAAACAAAGCATAAGCATTAACATGACACATATGTTGCAGAAATTACATAAGGTCATATGTACAGCAATAGACAGTAGCACTATACACAGCAGTAGAATCCTCAGTCCCTGCCCCTTTGCCTTAGCATCTTTCTGAACCATTTTGTTACAGGTTAGCCCTATTACCTATGTAAAAAAACCACCCTGCTGAATAATTCAGTTTTGCATAGTTTGCAGAATGCCAGGAGAGTAGGAGCCTTCCTGACCTCATCAGGCAGCCTATTCTATAAGGCTGGTGTGTGTATGTGTGTGGGGGACACACAACAGAGAATGCATGTGTACGGGCAGTTGTGGATGTTGCCCATTTGCGGGTGGCACCTGCAGAAGACACTGCTCAGATGTTGTGGCAGAGTACAACAGGAGCAACAGTCCTGCAGATATGGGGTTCCAAGCCCATGAAAGTCTTTGTATGCAATAGCCAATACCTTGAATTAAACCTAGTAACTGATGGGCAGCTGATGGAGTGACTGCAGAATGGGAGTAATATGCATGCTCTGTCTAGCTCCTGATTACAACCAAGCTGCAGCAATCTGCACCAATGAGTCTCCATGTTGACTTTGTGGGGAGATGCATGTAGAGTGCATTATAGTCTTGTTTCGATGTTACTGTGGCATGAATCCAGGTGGCCAGATTGGCTGAGACAGAGTTGGGAAAAAGTCTTTTTTGCAGCTGTGTTATCCAGGATAACATACTTTATAAATAAATGTTATAGCTGACAAATGTCTGGCTTTGTCAGTCCTGGAGTCTGACAGCAAAGATGGGGGTGAAAAGCTAGACAAATAGCCTCAGGAAACGGGCTGGAAAAATTGCTGGGAAGAGAAATTGCTGACAGAGGAGCAAAAGGGGCAGCCCACAGTTTAAGTGAGTCACCAGAAGGAGACCGTCTGCAGGCTGGAAGCTAAGAACAA
This sequence comes from Gekko gecko, assembly GCA_029375565.1. Lineage (NCBI taxonomy): Eukaryota > Metazoa > Chordata > Lepidosauria > Squamata > Gekkonidae > Gekko > Gekko gecko. Next base: position 47,503,023 of record JAPDNY010000012.1, on the reverse strand, counting down.
AAGCTGGAGTTTCATTGTCTTTTGAAAGGCTGCAGAGGAGGGTGCCAGCCATATCTTATGAGTAAGGCATTCTGTAATCCTCAGTGCTGCCACCAAAAGGCCTCTGCCATATGTTGCCACCCACCTAACTAGTTGGCACTAAAAAGAGTCTGCTAGAGCAAGGGGTCTACACAGCACTCAAATATTTTTGCCCCATAGAAAGAAGTGAGTAATTGCAATTACCCCTGGTCCTATACCACCCCTCCAGCTCCACCCAAACTGGGCCCTCTAAATTCCCATACAATTTGTGGTGCTGGCTGATTTCCTATAGAGAGGAATTCCCATTTTCATCCCCAAATATAATGCTTCCCATGCAATGGGACCATGCATGCACATTCTACGGAAGTGTGTGAATCCCTTGGTGCTCAATACACTACCAGCAGTCAGTTGTCAGTGTTGGGGCACCAGGTCCTCTATAGGTCTATGAGACTCGCTGAGAGGATCAGGTTTACCCATAATAGGTGAGGTGCATAGGAGGTACATAACAGCAGGTTCTCTGAAAAGCCTGGCACCTCCATGGGTCATGAGCAAAAAGGGTGTATGTTTCTCCAGCTTTACCATCTGAGATAAATCTAACCCAAAGCACACTAAATGGCCTTTGCCTATGGAAATTACAGAGAAGTAGAACTCTGCTGTTTGCAGTTTGGATTTGTTATTTGACTTAGAAATGTATGCCTAAGTTTAACAGTTTTCTCCCCACATACCTGCAAAAAGCAAAGAAACAATTGCTTCCCTGTGATTGCAACCTTCATGTACACCTGGCCCCACTAAAAACGTGTGTGAATCAGCCCATCCCAACACTAAAGATGCTACTAGGACAAGAACATTCATACCAGATAATCCAAGGCAAAGATGCATTCTTTCTCTTCAATTTGTCCCTGAGATTGTATCAACAGTTGTTCCAGTTGACATATCAGTGAGCTACTCTGATGTGAATACAGGAAACATCCGGTTGTGTGATGGAGCAGATATGCTGAGACAGCAACATGGAAGATGTTGATACAGCATTCTAGTAATCACCAGGAATCTGAATTAGCTTTGGTCTCAGTTTACAAAGCATGACTCTGACTCAGAACCATGATTTATGAGGTGAGGCGAGAACTAGTTCTGATGCCTTGTCTGATTTCCTTAGGAAATCTTACATGGAGGAATTTCAGAGTGTCAGCTGTGAAAGTCACAAACAACATGGGGACTATACCAGTTTTGATGCTGAATCCTTCTGGTCTCAACTGCAGTTTGGGAAGTACCTGAGTCAGCATGAGTGGCACATCCAGAATGGCAATGGGTGTTCATTTCCCATGGCCTCTGGTCTCATGCTATTTAGTATCCATCTTGGAAGACTTTCTCCCACACATCTGATTTAGCATGGCAGTGCAAAATAGCCACATCAAGAGGAACCCTCAGGGGCCCAGATATTAGCTTTTATTTGTACTAGACGAGCTCTACAAAAATGTTTGCTCATAAATACAATAGATATCAATCAAAATATAGTTTAATGTCCCTTCATTGAGTTCCTCTTCTGCTCTTTTGATTCCAGCACTGCTTCCTTTTATCTCTGTCGGCTCTAAAATATTTATAATTGAAGCAAAGAAATCTGTCAAATCGAAGAAAATGACCCAAACCCTCAGGTACTGATGCTATCAGGGAAATAATACATGTTTGTTAGTTAACATAAGCAAAGGCAAATCATGTGAAATAATGGTTTATAGGTTTCATTCACCCTTTGCAGAGTTTGACTCATTTCTTGTTTGGTACATCAAGTGTTCCTCTACAGCATAATCAAGGGGGGGGAATTGGATGCACAGGCATCTGGACTTTAAGAAAGAACATGAAGAACTGTATGTTTGCTATTAGTTAAATTTAAAACTGAGCAGAATATTATTGATGAGAAAGGGGGATTTAGCTAAAATAATATTAAGGGTTTAGTTGAAATCCAAATAAATGTAGTTAGTTGGAATGATGTAGTTGCTGGAAGAACAGGGTAATATTGTTTTGTGTCTTAATTTCAAAGATCTATTGTAAAGAAAGAATAGATCAGACACATTTTTCTTTGTGTGTTAACAATGATTTTTCCTCGGCCATGGGAAATGCAATATATAAATAGAACGTGAACCCAATGGAGTACAGATGTATTGAGATCAATACCCCCTTCTTGGGACATAATTAGGCAGCTGTTGGAGGAACCAGCCAAAAAAAAAAAAAAAAAGACTCAAGCCACCTATCCAGAATTAATGAATGAAACCTCATTTTTGTATGCATCGTGCACACATTTTATTCTACTTTTATTCTGCTGGAGATTGTTTAAGGATCTCAGGCATCAGGTTTGTGAGAGACTGGCTGCTACCAGTCAGATAATACTGGGCCACCCTAATCTGACTCAATAATAGACAGCTTCTTTTGTCCATCTATTCTCATGAATTTAGATTAGATGACCGTTATAGGCATGAGTAACTCCCGAAGAGCTGTGTGTATGAGCACTGAGGCTTATCAGAAGTTCAGCTCACTCATCCCACAAGTCCAGTTTCATGCCAGGTATCACATCTCCTTTACTGTTGGGAAAAAAATAAAATCTGATGCCCATGTATAATGTGTTTTTGGAAAAAATAAAAGCAATTGACAATCATGCCTAATCCAGCTAGGGAAATCTGCACCCAGAAACTGATACAGATGTTCATCTGGCGGAATATCTACAGGGGCATCGCCATGCTCATCTGTGTCCCATAGAAGAGGCTGCCATAGAAGCTTGCTGGGCATTCTTGGGCCAGTCACACATTCCCACCCTAACCTTCCTTCCAGGGTTGTTGTAAGGATAAAATGGAAGAGTGGAAAATGATGTAAGCTGCTTTGGGGGCCAAGTGAGGAGAAAGGCAGGGTATAAATGAAGTAAAATATATAAATATTTCTCCTTTGGCTCAGTAGAAACCTATTTTTCTGGATTCGTACAACAGTCATCTGGTCAGCCCTTAATTAAACATTTTTGAAAGCATAGCATAAACATTTGAGCAAATAAATAAGATGCTTGGGGAATGAACCCTAAGTGAATAGCTGGGTGTGATGGAGAGACAAAGGGCCTGGAAGCTGCCCCTATCAAAAGAGCAGCAAAAGAAACAGAACTTGCCCCATGGCAGAAAAAGCTGCATCTCCTTATTTGGAGGCTTGGCTGTGAGCGATCTTAGAAATATGGCCTTGCTGCACAAGACACTGGGCAAAGGCTCCTTTATTTTAAAAAAATCATGACTTCAAGACTTTTGCTTCATCAAGAAAAAAGCTGGAGTTATGAACTCTGACCCTATGTTGGGCGATGGACAGTTGTGACAGTCACAGATGGTATGCTTGCAGTAGCACAAACTCGCATACAACCAGTCCAGACAATCTGATCGGTGCACCTGCTTCCTACAGCTTCAGAGACATGAACTACTGGCAGGCAGTACCCAGAAGGTGAGGGGTTCCCTCCCTCATTGTCTCTTCTGAGCCAACATCCTGGGCATTTCTGCCCAGTTGCTGTTGCTGTCTATGGTACTGAGTGGTGCCCTACATGCAAGGGACTTGCAAAACTCATAGAGTACCATCATTGACCCCAGTTTCAGAAGTACTGTTCTAGCCTAACTCTTGGTGGGCTGGGTTTCTACTTTTTTTTGCCATCAAATCACAGCCGACTTATGGCAACCCTGTAGCTTTTTCAAGGCAAGAGACCTTCAGAGGTGGTTTGCCGTTGCCTTTGTGTCATGCCCATGGTATTCCTTGGAGGTCTCCCATCACGAATACTAGCCAGAGCCAACCCTGCTTAGCTTCAGAGGTCTGATGAGATCAGGCTAGCCAGGTTAGGGAAACTTTGTACTACCAGAGATTTACTAGAAGGGAATCATTACTGTATACTGAAGGGTACAGTTTATTCTATAACCTTAGCATTCAGCCACCTCATTCTGATGTATGTACAGCCAAGGCCCAGTGCAGCCATTGCATCTTGTACAATGTGAGTTGCCAGCGGGGCTTACAAACTTCAGACGATTGCAACTTTTCCAGCGGTATCTCCCACCTTGGGAAATGGCTCCTGGAAGAGGTGAAGAGGGGCCCCTCCCTTCTAGATTTTAAAATGTATTGTTTGCCAGGGCTTCAATTTGGTATAAATGTCTTTGTGGGTATTTTGATGTTGGAGTGATTTTTTATTTGGTTTATTATTTTATTTTTTATTTATTTAGATACTTCATAGGCTAGCTCTCTGGAGATTTGCTCAAGGCAGCTGAGAAAGAAAAAATCCAATAAAATCATAAAATCATAAAAACAAGAATGATCGATGATAACCCAAGCCATAAAAACAAACCTGGGCATAAAACAACATCCAGCGATCTAACATTATATTCATAAAACAGTCACTGGGTATAAGCAGATTGTAAAAATCGCTTAAAAAAATTAGCCCCCCTCAGTCAAAAGCTTGGATAAAAGTAAATGTCTTGGGTTGGTGTGAAAAGGGTTACATAGGAGAGGGCAGGGGGAGTATTCCAAAGGCAAGGTGCCACCCCTGAAAAGTCCCAGTCTCTAATTGCCATCCATTTTACCTCTGTAAGTATGGGGAAGAGAGAGGATTTAGAAAAAATATCTTTTAAAAAGGGGGTGGTGCCCCAAAAGTCAATGCAGAGCATATGTGGAAAGGAAAACTGGGGGAATTACCAAGGAAAGTGTGCAGTAAACTCCACCTGTGGAAGCTCCATTGCTATTGTGTCTGTGTCTGCATTTGCAGAAGCGATCAAAGCACTATGGAGAATGCTTGTGATGTGGAAGCAGCCTAGTGTGGGAAAGGCATCTCTTTGTATTAAACAAATAAACCAAAACCAATCCCAGCCATTGTGATGGGATTTCTTCCCTTTGGGAAAACACTCTTTGACCACTCCGAGCCAAAGTCACAAAGCTGAATCCTAATGATCCTTCCAAACCTTCGTGCTCCAGAAAGCCTGCAGGGCTTTTCACAGTGGTTTCTTCTAAAAGTCAATTTAAAAGCACTGCCAACAAGAGGCCGGTGAACACATTTGATTGGGGGGGGGTTCCTATTTTTAAAACGGAACCCAGAAGCCGAGGGCAGGTCTCCTCTCAGGCGGGGACACCCCCCCCCGCCCCATTCTCCTCTCATCAGATGGAGGGACCCCCCCATTTCGAAAACGAAGGCTCCCTCCTGCGCCCAGCAGCAAAAGCCCGAGGCATCTGCCGGTGCCTGAGCTCCAGAGTCTGGCTCCAAAGCAGGAATGGGGGGGGCGGGGGGGGCGGAGATTTGCAGCTGCCCGAGCGGGGAGTAAGGGGGGAACGGAGGAGCCGCTCGATACTTTCTCTTCCCGGGAGAGCTGCTGCGCGAAGTTATTTTTAGCAGGGCTGCCGAAGGGGGCAGCGGCCGGGGGCGGGGGCGCAAGATCCCAGGCGCCTGGGACTCTCCAGGGCCCCTCGGGATAGTGGGACAAGCGATACGATTCGCTTTCGGCTACTGCAGCTTGAATGGGGGGGGGGATCCAGGTCCTGGTTGGTGGGAAGGGGGCCCCAAGGGGGACGCTTGTCTGAGGGGGGGCTCTGTTGGCTCCAGGCAGCCCTGATGTTGAGACCTAACCCCCCCCCCCCCGCGCGGCTGATCCGGTCCTCTCTCTGTCGGCGGACTGACCCGGCCGCGAAACAAAGGGAAGAAGCGCACAAAGCCGAGCGGAACGGGGAAGCAGCCCGAGACGCCCGCCGTCGCTGGCGAGGAGGAGGCAGAGTTCTTCGAAGGTTTCACCGCTGCCCGGCAGGGCACAGCCGCGAGACGGGAGCCTGCCCGTCCCCGGTGGGGTGGGTGGGTGGGGAGCCCCACATCGGCGAAACGGGGGGAAAGTTCGGCGAGGGCTGAAACGGGACGGGGGTGGTGGAGAGTCAGCCCGCGCGCCTCCGGCCGCCTAGTAGAGACGCGTGTCATGCAGTTCACACAAGCCTCTCCCCTCCACCCCGGACTTACCAGCCCCTGGGGCCTGGGGGGACGCCGGGCGGCTGGGAGGGCCGAGGTCTCCGGCGGCGGCAGGAGGAGCAGCAGGAGCAGCGAGGGCATCAGCCGCAGGAGCAGGGCGGCCCGCCGAGGTGCCGGAGAAGCCATCCTTTGATCCGCCGCGCCTTTGTTCTCCTTCGACGGGGCTGCCGCGAGAGAAGCAGCCGGATCTCCCCCCGCATCACATGTGGCGGCGGCGGCGCGGGGGGGGGAGTGAAGGAGGAGGAGACCCCTCGGGGCTGGAAGCGGCCGCCAACCCCCCCCCCCCCCGTCGGCGGGTCTTTAACTGTTGCGGAGCAGGTAGGGGAAGCCGAGCCAAGGCCCGGGGGGCGAGGGTGGGGGCAGATCGGATTTCTCCGCAAGCGACGGCAGCCCTCGATCCCAATCGCGGAGCCTGGCGCCAGCGCTTGTATGGAAGGGGCTGCGGGGGGGGGGGGGAGGAAGGAGCACGGAAGGGCTGCAGGGGAATGCTGGGGGGCTTGGGTGGGAGTGGAGAGAAAAAGCAACCCTGGATGGGACCCTGTGGCTCTCTTTCAACGAGGTTTGGCTGGAGGGGGTCCCGCTCCTGGGACAGACCCCACCACCTGGCCCGAGCAAAGTCTAAAGTTAGGTGCAACCTATAGGAGTTGGAATCCGCCCTTGCGCACAATCCAGACGACTGTCCTTCCCACCTGTTGCCTTCCCCTGTTTTCTTGAAACTTCTGAGCCATCACTGACTGTGCCTTTGCTCTGTTGTCAGAGGTGGAGGTCCACAGGCGGCTTAGTACAGTGCTAGATCCTGATTCAGGCTACACACAGCTGGATATTGCCTAAGCAACCACAAATGGATCTGGCTTATCAGTACCAGAAAATCCAGAGATGAATGACAACCCAGTGCTCCCTCTAAGCTGTGGTGTCTTGTGAGCAAAAATTCTACTTTGTGAGCTGCTGGCATTAAAGTTGTGAGCGAGCGATTTGGCTACTGCATAAATTCATTTGCTCTGGAGCACTCCTTCCTGAGCTAAGACAAAAATGTGTGACCCGGAGGCTAAAAAACTGTGAGCTAGCTCACTAGCTCAGCTTAGAGGGAACACTGTCAACCACAGCACAATATCTATCCCTCCTTTCCTCAGAGGAGCCCGCAGTAGTGCAAACAGTTCTCCCACCCAATATTATCCTCACAGCAACCCTATGAAGTAGGTTACGCTGAGAGAAAAGTGAATGGCCAAAGAGGGCCCAGCAAGCTTCATGGCAATGTGAGGATTTGAACCCAAGGCCTCCAGATCCCAGCCCAACAGACAAATCACTACACTCAGTGATGTGCAGCCTCAAATTCTGCAGTGTTCTGTCACCACAGCAAATGGAGAAACCAAAAACTGAGGGGGCGGGGGGAGGAGTTCCAGCTCAGGACACTTTGCAGCTACATGTTACAAGCCGTTTTCTCTGATCTGCCTCAAAGTAGCAGGGTACACTACAGCTAAAACACAGCAGAAGCTTTTTCTGTTCTGAATGTGTGCTATCAAAGTTACAAAGTTGCAGAGAGCCTCTTGCAACTACATTCTAGATAGTAAAGATGAGAGACAGACAAAGGATCTACTCTAACCACCTAGGATGGGTGTGGATGGAGAGAGCATCCTTGCACCCATGGTGCCAAGGATGGAGAGCAGCATGCACATTCTTTGTCTGTGTGGGAGAGAGAGAAGGGAAGGAAGTGAGATGGCAATTTCCTTAAGAGTTATCAGTCTACATATCAAAGGGACAGAGGCAGAAGAGTAAACAGGAAGGAACCCACAGTATGCCTGTCTACCTGACTCTCTTTGTTTGTAAGACACCCCTCTCCCCTCTGAGGCTAAGAGACAGTGTCAGGGCCTTCTATTCCAGCATAAAGTCTATGCATTACAAAGTCATTGGTCTTGTCCAGGTTCTGTGACAAAGACTTCCCATCAGACGTGAAGTGCAAGTTCTCTGCTGGGAACTCAATTTCCAGGTGCACAAGGCCCTGATTTGGAGCTGCAACCAATCACGACATTCCTAAGTACTACATAAACCAGCCTTCAGCTGCATCTCTCTGGTCTCATATAATGCACACTTAGAAACATACCCACACCCAAGACAGCAGCTACGCCAGTGCCATGGTGGTTACACACTAGTGTTCAGGGCACAGGATGGCATGGTCACACCTCCAATACCTTCAGTTTATTACATTCAGGAGGAACAAGACAAGAAGAGCAGAGTCTCTGAGTATAAATCCAAAATTATTACTTCCAGTATCTTTACTCCTACTAGAGACTATTTGCTAAATTTCTCCTAGAAAGGGCTAACATCGCCACTGAAGTAAGAGGATTTATGAATCCATCAGTTTCAGATAATGTATTTTAATGAAGCACAATGAATGTTCCAGGATTTAACAGAGGTAATGCAAAACCATTTTTAACCATGCCTGTCTTTCTTTTCGGCCTTGCGTCTGCCGTCTGTAGATTCCTTTGTGGAGCAAGGGCTGGGCCATGACTTTCCCGCAAAACAGACTCCATGGTGGTATGAGCAGCAGCTCATTATTCAGTGCTATAAATAACACTTAATAGCAAGATTCCAGCCAGGGCCCACGAGTCACTTCCAGAAGCAGCAGATTCTGAACACTGATAAAACTTATTCACGCACAATCCAATGCAGAGGCACACCCTTCTAATTCCATGGAAATCAGTAGTGTAACTCTGCTTAGGTTTGCACTGTGTTACTTACGTCACAGGTGCTCTCTTATATCTCTGTGAGTTATATGGGTCATTTCATTGGAAAATGATACCAGATTGTTCAAGTCTTTGGGAGAAAAAGGAAATGAGACAAAGGTGTAATATGGGATGAGATCTAGAAAGCAAAACTCTAGACATCTCAGTTTTAGGGAAAATGTGTTCAAAACATGACACAGAAAGAACCTTTTTCCAAATAAGCTCAAATGGTGTTCAGTAACCAAAAACAGGCATTTACTGGAATTTGGTTGACTTGCACTAAAAAAAAGATCTGAGGTCATGACTCTCTCTTATATTGAAAACAGCAACAACTCAGGTTATAACCCACTGGACCCCAAATCCTTCTTCTAAATTGCATGTATGTGCTCAGATCCCCTTTATTAGAATTGAGCTTATTTCTGCTTCACTGATTAGAGGAGGGTGCAAGTGACAAAATTAAATTGTCACCTATCCAAAAACGGGTGAGCCAAACTAAGACCTATTAAAGGAAAGCAAGACAAAGCTGATATTTCAGGGAAATACAACTTCATAGAAAAATTGTATCCTTTATTATTATTCACTGAAAACTATCCATGTTTTAAACAAATAAATATATTTTTCATATGTTTCTCTATATGAGAAAAGTATTTCTAAACCAATATCAATAACATGATAATTAGACATTATTAAAAACCTATGTATCACAGATATTTAGCTAGCACTTATCTGATGTTACTAATTTCCTGTTACCTCCTTCATTCACTTCTGTAGTTCCACTGTTTATTTGAAAATAACATATGTCTGCAGTTGGCCTTCAATTAATCTATATAAATCAATAAAAACAGCAGGTTTTTAACTGAAAAAGTCCTTCTCATCTCTTTTATCTGAATGATTTTACAGATTCTGGGATATTGAAACTGTACAAAAATAACTTAAGACTGTAAGAAAAACTCTGCTGAATCAGACCAGTAGGCTCCCTAATCCAACATTATGTTTCCCACACTAGCCAACCAGGAATTGGAATTCAGGGGGTATAATATTTTGGAAGGCCAAGGTTGTGTTTAGCAAAACTTTACTACCTTGCCGCTCACTTGATTCCAGATCATTGATGAACAAGCTAAAGAGAACTGATCCTGATATAGACTGTACTGTTAAAACTCTTGATAGTGTTAAGATAGTGAAGGATAGTGAGAGAGGACTTGCCTTTACAGAAGTCATGCTGATTCTTCCTCAGTAGAGCTTGTTCTTCTATATGCTCAATGATTCTATTGTTAATAATGGTTCTCACCAACACACCCAGAACTGATTAGTTTTACTGGCTTGTAATTTTTAGAGCCCTTTTTAAAAATTATCATTACATTTGTTTCATGTGAAAGGGAGGGATATTTTTGTTAAGAGAGCAACTAGTTTACATCTGAATTCCTTAAGAAACCTCGACTGTATGCACCCACACGTGATGACTTGTTAGAGTGTTATTTGTCCATTAGCCATAAAATGTGATCTTCCACCACCTCTATTTTGACTCCGTTCTTTCAACACACTTCTTAAAAATAGCTACTCCAGTGAGTACAACTGCCTCACATTTCCATGGTGAAAATGAACATCAGTTCATTTAGTTTCTTTGCAAACTCCCCATCTTCCTTCACTGCCTCCCTGGCCAATTTCCTGTTTCTGATTTATTTAAAGAAATTTTTATTGTTTGTTTAAATGTTATTAGTAATATGCTCCTCATAGTCTCCTTTTGCCTGCCTGGCATCCATTTAGCCAGAACCTGTGCTCCTTCTTTTTTTCCTTTGTTTGGGCAAAACTTTTAGTATTAAAGGAAGCCTTCTTATCTTCTTTGGCTTTGCTCATTAACCACACTGGCATCCTCTTAGACTTGCTGGTATGCTTCTTAATCTGTGATGTGCACTCTGTCTGAGCTTCCTTTATTGCAGATTTAAGTCCTTAGCAAGCATCCTGAAGGGACATTCACATAAACGATGAACTAAATAACACTGTGATCACTGTCCCCATAGATGCAACAGAACCTACACTCACACCATGAAGCACTTTCAAAAGGAACAGATTGGCAGCTGAGTCTTGTCATTTCTCAGTTGACCACATGATGCCAGTAGAGCTACAGTTATGCTCTAGAAAAGCTTGACTATTAAGACAATAGAAGACCTGGGACACCAACATTTCCCCTCCTCCTTGCTAATGGCTCTGGACCTGTCTGGTTTCCTTGGGTCATTTATACCACCCAAACTCACTTTTTTTTTTGTCCATGTCTGTGCAATCGTAGACAACCCAGGGAAGGACTGTTTCTTGGGAGGGGGACTTCACCTACATTAGTTTTGTTTTAAAGTCTCCCCCCCCCGCAAGCCTGAGAGTTTGTCTGAATGTGTAAAACCTACAGAATGTCCTGGCTGCTAGAATTATGTGGATTTGTTTATGTGTGTGAGGACCAGCCCTCAGATTAATCTTATCTGAAGCCATGCAAAACAATCTTGGAGACAGGCCATTTTCTGTATGCCACCAACATCTGCATGAAGGGGGGTAGCCACAAAGGAAAAGGCCTGCATGGTAGTGCCATGTTTAAGGAACTCCATCCCTGTAACAATTCATCTAGCATTTCGTCTGTATAGTTGCTTTTATTTGGATTTTTTTAAAATTTGGGTTTAAAAAAAAAACTGGCCTCTCTCTTTCTCAGAAACCATGGATTGCCAAAAAGACTAATAAGTTGGTTCTAGATCAAATCAAGCCCAAACTCTCCCTAGAAGCTAAAATGACTCAACTGAGGTTATCGTACTTTTGGTCACATTATGAGAAGGCAAGACTCACTGGAAAAAGACAATAATGCTAGGAAAAGTTGAAGGCAGCAGGAAAAGAGGAAGACCCAACACAAGATAGATTGACTCAATCAAGAAAGCCTTGGCCCTCAGTTTGTGAGACCTGAGGAAGGCTGTTATCAGCAGGACATTCTGAAGGTCATTAATTCATAGGATCACCACCATAACTTGGAAACACATTGACGGCACTTAACACACACACACACACACACACACACACACACACACACACACACACACACACTTTTTCTAATGATTGGGCTCTGCCTCCCTCCTTTCAGTTGTTTGCCACCTTTTTTCATGGTCTTTATGGATGTATACTTCAAGAATTTGGTGAAGTTTGCTCTGACTCCCAAAAGAGTGTATGCTGGAAGAAGTTTTTGTTAGTCTGTAAAGTGTCCCTGGATTCCTGCTGTATTTGCCCTCCCCAACAGATGTACTATTATAATTGCAAATGTATGGCACTGGCATATTACATAATGGCATATTATACTTTGAAGGTGCAGAGGAAGTTATACTCTTTTTCTCTGGGTCTCTGCAAGATTGTGTCCTGTGCGTGTAGACTCCGATGTGTTTTATTAAATCCAGGCATCATTTCAAACCATTTTATACAAATCCAGCTTTGAGGTCAGTTGAGGGTTAGTTAAAGGTAGTGGGAAGGGGAGAGAAGAAAATGGAGAGAGGAAAGGAAATTGGCTTGCTCAGGCTCCAGAGAGACTATTGTATAGTACTTTCTATTGTAGCCTGTCTGCACAGCAGCATTACTCCACCCCAGTGAAATACAAGAAGAGATAACCTTTTAGCAACGTGTCAAAACAGGAAACAGTGGACAGAAATCAAAGGATAATTCTCCCAGTAGAGGGAAGTAATCAGCTGCCCCCCCCAGAGGTCTGTGTTAGCTTAGGGCTGGTGTTATTTAGTTTTTTCATATCTTATCTGGAAGGGGTGGGGGTAGAGGTGAGCAGCAATGTGTCCAGTTGCCAAGTTCTCAAATTACTCGGACGGTGAAAAATGAAAAATATTGTAAGGAGCTCCAAGAGGAGTGAGTGTTACAGTGCAGCAGATGAGGCTCAGTAGGTATGTATACAGTGACCAAATCCGCACTGACATTTTTGTCACTCGCTTGTCCCTATTGCTTCAGGGGGTTTTCCCCATGGGGGGAGGGGGGACCCAAAGCAACATGGAAAAAACGAGTGACAAAAATGTAAGTGCGGAGTGACCCTGTTTTGAAAAATCCCTGGTTCCCAGCTATACTGGTATGATCTGGTGGGTGCAGAAATAGATCCTAGCTTAAGTGGCTTCAAAAGAGCTTTAGAGAACACCACGGAGGGAGGATATTTGTATCTCGGTGGCTAGACATGAAGGCTTAATGGAAGTTCCCTGTTGCTTCTAAATGCCAGTTGTTGCGGCGAAGGGGTGAGAGAGGCCACAACAACAAAGATAAGCTTTAGTTTGTAGCCTTTCCAGAGCATCTTTTTGGCTTCAATGGACAGCAGGACGCTGGCCTGTTACCCACCTTGGCCTGATTACGCCGGGCTCTTCTTGGGTTCTCACGAGATGTTGTTGAGTGCCAGGTTTGTACCCGCTTGAAGCCACCCCCCGACGGCTGCTCCCGCTGCGCCTGCAATACGCACGCGGTTCTTCGTGTGCCGGTGCTCCCTGACCAACACCTCCGCTTTTCTTTCAGTCTTTCGTTCTTGCCTGCTGCACCCGCCGGTCGCTTTTTTTGCCCACCGCACTACAACTCCCCGAAGCCCTCGCGGTTTCGCCCTCGCCCAGTCTCCGCCGCGCGATGCATTCTGGGAACTGAGGTCCGACGCGACCTTAACAGCCGCTGAAAGCTACTATGAAGAGGTGAGCCAAGCAGGCAATTGACTGCAGTTAGGGGTTGCTGCATCTAAACGGGCAGCTTAATTCGCTGCATCAAGAATAGTTGAGTCTGGCTTCAAAGAGGGCTGCTTGGAGGAACCTCTGCTAGCTCTAGCCTCCTCCCGCAACCCTTGGAGGCTTTGCAGCTCGAGAACCGCTCTTGATCCGACCCTACAGGTGTTTGACAGCCTCGTCTGTCCCATCTCTTGTCAGAAGAGGTTGTGTACGTGTGTGCAACTCTGCATGGGCCTGTTCTTAACCTCAGCGCATGCCATGAGTGCACATAGTGTGCCGTTGTACCGGACTGTTTGGATTGAGCAGCACTGCCGACAGGGCAATATGCGTGAAAAGCATCTCCTAGCACGAGTTAAACAGGATATTTTAACCCTATTAGAATTTGGATAACACCTTGAAATATACCCCCGCCTGCCATAGGGACTCATAGCTGGATCAGAACCAAAAAGCTTGTAGCCTCCTGGATGCTTTTCACGCATATTTGTGGAGAAGCTGTCAGGGGGCCAGTGCCTGCTGCCTGACCTATCCCCCCCCCCTTTGCTTGCATTTTGCAGAGTCAACAGCAGCAGCCTCAGTGGGGAGGATCTCCTCTTGGAAGATTTGGAGACGGAAGGAGAGAGGCAGCTCAAGAGCCTTCTACATCATCAGCTCAATACCTCTGCTTCTATCGAAGAGTGAGGACTGACCCTTGAAGCAAAGCAGTGTAGCAGGATGGGAGCGGGGTGGTGGTTGTCGGTGGTGGTAAAGGCAGGGCACTGTGTAGTAAGAATATGTGTGTGCTTTGAATCTTCTGAAGCTTGATGTGCACCCCCGTGATTATGATGACAGCTGAGTACCCAAGTGCTTGCCTGAGCACTAATTTCTGACCTTGCAGAAGGTCCCTCTGTTGATGCTTTTTTGCATTGCAGGTGTGTGTCCAAGCGCCGGCGCTTTGCACCTGCAGCTGTGTACAAGCCCTTTGGTGAAGAAGCTGCAGGGACTCATAGCTTACCCCAGTTCCAGGCTCTGCAGGAGAGCAACAAGGAGATTGCCTCTCTCAGGGAGCTTGGCCTCTCAGAGTCGGAGATCCACCTCTGGAAGAACCATGCATTGGCAGACAAGGTAGTGCAGAGGAAATCTCACACTCAACATGGGGTTTCAGGCTAACTGTTTTTGTGGTTACTGGATTATCCCATGCAGAACAGCTTATTTGCATATGTTAGTTTAAGATTGTAGCCTTATTTAAGTGTTGATGCTATTGGAAAGCTGGGGAGAGGAGACACAGGGCATGTAGTGGTGGTTGGATATGTAGGTTTGTGAAAGGAGATACCTTTTTCTAAAGGTAGCCTCAGACCTTTGGCAGATGCTTCTGTTTCCCTTTGGCTTCCATGCACCATTTGTAGGTCTTCTGGGCATCTGGGTGGGACATGGGATACTGGACTATATAGATCTTTGGCTTGATGTAGCACAGATGTTGCCATAATAAGGAGGCCTGGAACTGGAGGTTCTTAGGATACGTGCATACATTTCACATAGTTAAATACACAGCTCATGTAGAATCAGATCTGAGTATCCTTAAAATGACCAAGCAGAAGACCATGTTAGGAAAGAAGACTGACATCCAGCCTTTTAGGGTTTCATTATTTTTTTGTAAAGGAGACACCCAAACCTTGATATGATCTTTATAGTACTCAGTCAAAACAAATTAGTTGCAGGGCCTCGTCAGTTCTAGTGGTGTGGACATCCTGCTTGTTCAGCAAAACTGTTCTGGTACAAGGTGGTGGCTGATCATAGCCTGGGCAAACCTCCAGTAATTGCATACTGTCTTGTGTCCAGCTACACATGTGTGATCCAGTTAACTTCATGCAGAAGAAGGATTCCAAATATAAATCAGGATTGTAGTTTTAAACCCAGAAGTGTTATTGCTGTGAGGGGTGAAGTTGATTGAATGACTCTTTGGGGGGGGGGATATAATTTGTGAAACTCATGTGGCAAAGTAGGGAGGCTTTTAGTTGCAGGTAGCACAACCTGTTTGCTGGATAATTCAGAGTGATCAAACCATATTTTACAATTCAGGAAAAGAAAGGAGGACGTAAGAGTTGGGTAGTAAGTCTATTATCATTGCCAGGCAGATGCAATCTGTTGCTGTTATTGTCTTACCAGAGTTCTGGACTTGGGGCAGCCCCCGAAGCGATGCGGGACAGGATACAGGCTATCCAGGAGAAGATTGCAGAGCGCCAGCGCATTCTCTCCTTGCCACAGAGATTTGCGGGCAGCAAAGAGCTGAGCAGGCGTGAGATGGAAATAGAGAACGCTCTCTTCCAGGGCACTGATCGCCACTCATTCCTGAGGATGCTCTATCACCAAGGTATATTGTTCCCCGCTGCCCCTGTGCTGTCACGTCCCTGGGACAACACTTGGGAAAGCTCAAAGACAAAATGTTATTGCTGTAGCCAAAGGCCATTGCAAGAAGAATAAAAGTTATTAATAAAATACAAAGATCTAATCATGAATTCATGTTCTTAGGATTCATATGCAGGCTTCAGATAAAATAATCGATAAATATAATCCCCAATCCATACAGTAATATCAAAGTGGGATTATTTTCTTTAAAAGAATTTAAAGTCATTATAGATAACTACTGCATCTACAAACAATTGGCATAGGTTTCCTTTGCTGTAATTGTAAAGAATATAGTTCATATTCATCTGACAGCAAATAGCCCATTACAAACAGCAGATTCACAAGGACTTGCAGGAGGCTCCACATTTTCCCCTCCCTTGCTATTTTGTTTTTCCTTTCCCTGGCAGCCCCTATAGCTTCTCTCCTTTTCCAGCTTTTCCTCCTTCCCTCCATTGGCTGTTGCTCCCCAGCCTCTGGCCAAATTGGTGGAGCCAGCTGAGCAGGACTCAGTTGCGTGGTGGGAATTGGGAACCTGCAGGGACTTGTGGGAGATACTTCACTTTCCCCTGTATCCCCTCCCCATACTATTTCCTCTTTCCCTCCTCCTGGATGCCCCCATATCCTAATCTTTCCTGCTTCCCTCTCTCCTTTCCACCCACCCACCAACTTACCTTTTTATTTGCTGCTCCATTTTCAGCTATATTTATTATTTATTTACTTCATTTATATTCTGCCTTTCTCCACAATGAGAACCCAAAGCAGCTTACGTTGTTCTCCTGTCCTCCATTTTATCCTCACACAACCCTGAGGCTGAGGATGTGTGACTGGCACAAGTCACCCAGTGACCCTCCACAGCAGAGTGGGGATTTGAATTTGAACCTGGGTCTCTCGGATCCTAATCTGAAATGCTAACCATGGCATGACACCACACTGGCTTTTATGGGGGCACCTTCTGTCAAACAGTACCACAGCCACCAGAGCCACCATGAGACCCAGAGTGCTCTGCCCAGTTCAGAACTGGAGACCCTGAGCAGCAGCCGATGAGAAGGAGGAGGGAAGTATAGCTGGATAGAAGGGGAGGTAGCGGTGGCTTGATAGATGATGCCATGTGAGGGGGGAGGGTATCGTGCAGAATTAAAATTTATGTCTGAAAAAAACAACAGTAGGAAGCAGGCAGGCCTGGGTGTGTCATGCAGATTGTATGGTAGCAAGTCACCCAGTGATTGCTGCTGGGTCTGGCCCCAATGAGAACTCCTTCAAAGGCCAAAAGAGCCCTGAAAAAGGCTCTGGCTCCCCCCCCTGCCTTTTCATGACAGAAACCAAGGCTTGAAGGCTGGCAGCAGCCACTGTGGACATTAGTTTCTTAAAGCTACAGGTGCTGCTTTTATCAATTGGCTTATCAATCCTAAAAAGAGTTACATCCTTCTAAATCTATTAAAGTCAGTGGGCTTAGATGTACATATCTCTGTTTAGGATTGCACTGGGAAGAACCCGTAAGACACCCAATTGGGGAGTCATGCCACAAAATAATAAAATCTTTGACCCAGCCATTTGATAGATGCACAGTCTATCACCAGTAGTTCTGTGCCAATACCTGCCCACTTGGGAGGACAACTTGAGTTTATTGTCCCTTCTGGAAATGTTTTAGTGGAAGGGCATTCCCTGACTATTTCTTCTATGGTGTTTTTTGTTTATCTTTATGTCTCAGATGAAGTCAAGCAGAAAGCCACACACGAGAAGGACCCAATGGCTCACCTGGACACTGTTTATCAAGAAATACTCAGCCAAGGGCAGCCTGAATTGGTCCAGCCTTCCACAAGTGATGTGAGCCCCTCTTGCTCCAGGACCCCTAGCACTTCTCCACTGAGGGAGGACTTGACCCCACAGTCTGCTTCAGGCCCTGTGAAGGTGACAGAGGTGGTGGAGTTTGTCCCAGAAGAGGAGATCCTAAAGAATCGTCTCTCCGAGGAAGAAATCCGCAAGATCCCCAGGTTTTCCTCCTATAGCCCTGGCGAGCTGAACAAGGTGACTCCCTTCCTTTCCCTTGGCTGGGCTGTAGTATAGTTGCGTGAGTGCTTCCAGTGCTCAAGAATACCCCTCTGGTAGCTCTTATTTCTTCCTGTTCCCATGTGGTGTTTCCTATTGGCACTGACAACCAATGTAGTAAAGGTAAAGGTTCCCTTGCTCGAAAGCCAGTCGAATCTGACTCTAGGGTTACGGTGCTCATCTCTGTTTCAAAGCCGAAGAGCCAGCGCTGTCCGAAGACATTTCTGTGGTCATGTGGCCGGCATGACTAAACACCAAGGTGCACAGAATGCTGTTACCTTCCCACCAAAGTGGTACCTATTTATCTACTTGCAATTTCTTGCTTTCGAACTGCTAGGTTGGCAGGAGCTGGAACTAGAGACAGGAGCTCACTCCGCCATACGGCACTCTCGGGTCTCGAACTGCTGAACTACTGACCTTCCACAGCCTGCAGTTCAGTGTCTTAACCTCTTGAGCCACCGCAGCTCGATAACCAATATGGAGAAGAGCTAAGTTAATGCGCATTGACTATGGATCCAGGGGATTGACAGACTTATACCCTGACTGTTCTTTGATGTAGCGGGGCAGGATGTTGATGATGGTTCAGTCTGTCTGAAGCTTGGGCAGATATTTAATGATGAACTCATGGGCACAACAGAGTGGGGATTTTTGCAAGGCAAACCCTATTGAAATGTGCAGGACCAGTACAAGAGCGTGGTATCTTGTTCATTTCAGTTGACTTTGTGCAAGAAAATTTCCCCTGAAGTCTCATCCTGTAATGGGCAGAGATGAAATCTGCCTTACACTGGGACAGATCGCTTACCCACCTATTTCAGCAGCCTGTCTTGTGTGTGTAAGATACTGTCAAGTTGCAGGTGATTTATGGCAACCTCTGTAAAGTTTTTCGAGGCAAGAGATGTTCAGAGGTGGTTTCCCACTGCCTTCCTCTCCATAGTGTCTTTGGAATTCCTTGGGGGTCTCCCATCCAAACACTAACCAGGGCCAACCCTGCTTAGCTGCCAAGATCTGCCAAGATCGGGCTAGCCTGGGCCGTCCCGGTCAGAGCGTAGCCTGTCTACTCAGCCCCAAAACAGCTGTCCATGGCCCAGGCAGAGAGGCCTTTTCCCTACCTTGCTATTTCTGTCCTACCTCAGAGCTTTGGGCCCTCTTCTGTCCAGTTATCTTGCTTCCCAGTAACTGATCCAAGGTACTGCAACTCTTCATCTCAGGTAATCATACACCATTCTTTGGATTCAGGTGAGTAGCCGTGTTGGTCTGAAGCAGCAGAACAAAGTTTGAGTCCAGTGGCACTTTTAAGATCAACAAAGTTTTATTCTAGGTATAAACACACAGAAGCTTATACCTCGAATAAAACTTTGCTGGTTTTAAAGGTGCCATTGGACTCAAACTTAGTTCTTTGAAATGTTTTCTTTTGGTACTTTGTCAGCGTGTTGTGTGCTGTTGAAGGCCACGGATGATAGTCTGTGTTTGGTGTAGTGGTTAAGTGCGCGGACTCTACTCTGGGAGAACCGGGTTTGATTCCCCACTCCTCTACTTGCACCTGCTGATGTGACCTTGGGTCAGTCACAAGCTCTGGCACAGCTGTTCTTGAAAGAGCAGTTGTGTTAGAGTCTCTCAACCCCACCTACTTCACAGGTTGTCTGTTGTGGGGAGGGGAAGGGAAAGGAGTTTGTAAGCCACTCTGAGACTCCAAGTGAAGGGCAGGGTATAAATCCAATCTCTTCTTCTTCTGGATGTGGCCTAGGTATTGTATCTGAAGAACCTCAGCCCTCGTGTGACAGTGAAGCACCTGATGTCATTGTTTGCAAGGTTCCAGGAAAAGGATGGCCCAGAGATTAACTTCCGAATGCTGAGTGGGCGCATGAGAGGACAGGCCTTTCTCACATTTCCTAGTGAGTACCCAACCTGCAGGATCCTCCAGCATCATTTTGCAAAATACACTTAGCTGTTGGCAAAACCCAGGAGGTTCGCCAGCACCCTGTTGTGCTGAGTGGGCTGGGACGACCCCCAACCCATCTCTGCCCTTTTTGCCCTGAATGGTGAACGTCACCTCTGGTGGAATCCAAGTGCTGAGTTTGTCTTCCTCTCTGGTTTCAGGTGTCTCGACGGCTCAGGCTGCATTGAAACTGGTGAATGGGTTCAGCCTGCTGGGGAAGCCACTTGTGATTGAGTTCGGGAGAAACAAAGTTGGCCAGCTTCATCCTGATGTGGCACCTGCCCCGGGTTCTGGAAGCTCCAGCTCACCACAGAGGGCAAGCAGCTCATAGGTGTTGTGTTGGTTTACCAGGTCGTGCTTCTTGAATCTTGAGCTGGGAGTAAAATGAACAATTAGCGTTGAATCAGGACAGATTTCACTTTGTTCTCACTTTGGTGAGAGAACAGGAAGGAACCTTTTCCTTCCAGGTGTAAAAAAGAGAAGGAGGGAGAGAAGAAGAGAGAGACTGACTCCTGTGTGGGGCCGAGTGAGAAAAGCAGCTATTTTATGGTGTTTTAGTAGACCTCCTGTTAGCAAGAAGGAAGACTATCATCTTAGAAACTGGGACACAGACTCTTTTCCTTTGCAGCCAAAGCCTTGGAGGCAGCCTTGCACGAACCCATAAGTCCTTTTGGCCTCTGCTGTCAGGCCTTAGTAGGCGCTTCTGGCAGAGGCGTCTGCCAGCGACTGGAGCATGTGCTTGCGGGAACAAGCACAGTTACTCATCCTTGGCTGCTATTCCGTTTGCTTTCTGTTGAAAAAAAATAATGGAAGGCTTTTCCTTCTCTGTGTGTTGGGCAGTATTTTTTTTTTTTAAAAAAACTCACATTTCTTTCCTTTATAAAGTGAACACACCCATCTCTCTGCAGCCCCAGGAAATCCTCTAACACACTTTGTACAGTGAGCTATCCATGCCCCTACATGGAGGGATGGCCGGGCGCTTTCTCTCTACAGGAAAGGAACTGTTGCTATGCTAGACTCTTGGATGACACCTCATTCATGGCACACTGCTTTCCGGTTTTTAGAGATGGTTTTCATTTTGCCTCTTGTATGACCTTTGCTAATAGTTGTGTCAAGTGATCTCCTTTTAAGTGGATTGCAACCAAAATGCAACAGCCATGCTTCCTTCCGTGACAGCCCCACATGTTCATTGAACGCACAGGGAGGGAGAGTGGGAGCAAACGCATGAGATCAACTGGCTGTCTGCAGGGGCAACCAACCCAGGGGGAGGAAGTGGCGGTGTGAACTCTCCCTCCCTGTGACGAGGGCCATCCTGGAAGGAGTGTCACTGACCAAGGGGAGGGGGCATATTCACAGCCACTTCCTCTGCGTGGTTGTACCCAATGCAAGACCAGTGCAGGGGCCAGGGCCAACATGCTCAGCCCCACTCTTCTTCCCTGCACATTCAGTAAACACACAGGGCTGTGCATGTACTGGACTCATCTCAGTGCACAAGAAAATGTTCAAATCTGGGAGCAGCTTTGGCACACGTTCCAGATTGTTACAGTAAAGTCACAAAGGTTAACTTGCTCTGTTGATTCTTCATGGTGCAATCATTTCGGCTGATTAACTTTCTCTCACCTGGACCATTAAAACAATTTGAGAGGAGGAGGAGGTTGGCAGGTGCTTGTGCCGACTTGCTGATAGGCACATGAAAATTACCTGGGGAGATGTCGTTCTCCCAGTGTTCTGGTTCACTCTGTGCTGAAGAATAGCTGTTGCTGTTTTTTAATGAGAGTTCTTCTAGAGCGTCTTAGTACTTGACTCGTTCCTAAGCTGTTGTGAGCTGCCCTTTAAGTCATTGTGGAATTTCCTTAAACAACAATTTGGGATTGCTGAAATTCACTGAGATTATTATCCCAAACAGGGCTGGCCTCCACCTCTGGCTAACCTGTGCTTATCCCTTAAGGGGAGCAGACCTACTGCTAATGGAAGATGGAGCTTAGTGTTTGAATGGCAGAGAGGACTTCGCACCACAGGAGGGACTGTCAGGGAAGCCCTGGGAGCACATCCTGCTGAGAGAGGGACCAAGGCTTAAAGCTAAAAGAAGAAGAAGAAGAGATTGGATTTATACCCCGCCCTTCACTACTCGAAGGAGTCTCTGAGCGGCTTGCAATCTCCGTTCCCTTCTCCCCACCACAGACACCCTGTGAGGTAGGAGGGGCTGAGAGAGTTCTTTTGAGAACTGCTCATGAGATAACAGTTCTTTTTTAAAATAGTTTTTATTTATAACTTTTAACTTTACAACAGTGAAATTTCAAGAATAATTAATATGCAATATAAACAAAACAACAAAACGAAACAGTATACGGAAAAAAGGAATAGTTATTGCAACTATCATTCAAAGTTCACGATGCAAATTACAAAATTAAAATAATATCATAAATAATAATATGAACAGTTTAACAGGTTGTTATATGGTATCAAAATGTTAAAATAATTTCCATATACCTCTGGGGAATAGAACAAGAAGGTACAATGGTATTAACATAAGTTGCTTCAGGAAAAGGAGACCATTTGCAATAAAATAAGGATTGGGCCTTATAGGTACTGACAGGAGGTATAGAAATAGCAATTTTTTCCATGGTGTAATATTCCCATATCTGCATATACCATTGGTGAAGGGTTAATGAATTAGAGCTTTTCCATGAGATAACAGTTCTGACAGAACAATGGCTTGCCCAAGGTCATCCAGCAGCTGGAATGAAATGCGGTTCTCCCAGATTAGAGTCCACACACTTAACCACTACATCAAACTGGCTCCCTTTCAGTGCTACTGTCTGGACATTTTGCTAGTCTGAGGCTATGACATCATTTGGAAGATCAGGTGTTTATTTTTTTACAAAATTTATATCCTGCCTTCCTGCCCTCATAAGGACCACCAAGGAGGCGAACAAATCAAAAGTAGATATAATAAAATCGCTTCTTCAAAACCATTCAAATCCAACACAAAGCATACCAAGAAAACAATTAAAACTAGAGCTAAAATGCACACACATGAAAACAACAATTAAAACATCGGACAGGCAGGGGGGGATCACTGAAGGAACCCTAAATGAAACTCTTCCCCCACTGATGGAAGATAGAAACAGAAGGGGGCAGACAAGTCTCTCTGGGAAGAGAGTCCCAGACTTTTGGAGCCATGCTCAAAAAGGCCTGCTCCTGGGTTGCGACCTGCTTAATCTCAGGAGGGTGGGAACACTCAAAGTAGGTGTTTTCTGCTTTATTTTCTGATGAGGAGGACACCTAGATTCCCTTGAGGAGCTGGGTGAGCAGCAGACCCCAATGAAGAATGGCCTGATGGGACTGCTGTTCTAGCATCTTCTGCGCCCCCCCCCCCAAGACAAGCATGGTCTGGGTTGGGAGGAACAGGCCTCTCTTGCTGTGCTTTAGACCAGGACCCCTGCCTTAAACAGAAGTTTTGAGGGGCATTGGCAGGCAGGCAGTGAGGAGAGATTAGAAGCAAATCTGATTAAGCGGGACTTGGTAGATGTTTCCTCCACTTTCCTTTTTTAACTCCGACCATTCTGCTTTCTTCTGAGCCTTGGACTGAGAACAGGAAGAGCTCTGATTAAGGGACTGCAGGGTTGTCTGGCTGAATTATGGTTTCTGCCTCTGACTGTAGTGTCCTCTGCTGAACCTTCAGGGCGTACTCAAAGCGGCAGATAGGAGGAAGTAATCTTTGAGCGTTTCCTGCTTGCTTGCACCCACATCTTTCTCTGCACAGGAGTCTCTCAAAGACTGCTTATTTAAAACAAAAACATTGCCTTCTCTATGGGAGTCGTGTCATTAACGTGTCCAGGCAAGGAGACTGCAAGAATCCATGGTAAGGATTTGTGCAGTGGAATGCAGAAAACATGTTCTGGTGGTGTGGAGCTTGGGAGTATTCTTAGGAAATGGAAACTCAGTGGGAACACAAAAGAACCTCCAACGGTGCAGGTATTTTCTGCTGAAATGTGTAGAGATCAGAGAGAAAGAGAGAGTGCTCTGCACATGGGCCTTATTTACACAGCACTCCACCCCCTGTCTTTTTGTGTACATTTCCCCCAATTCCAAAAGTTGTCCCCACCTCCAACGATCAGTTTGTTGAAATCAGAGTCGGGCATATAATTTCCTTCCACTCTCAGTCTCAGAGGCCAGACATCTCCTTATACAGGAAAGAGGTGCTTGCTCACCTTAGGTGAGGTGGCTACAGCCACGTTTTTTAGTAGGCTGTTTGTGCTGGATTGCCCACTCTCATGCTCCCACACCTGTCTTGTTCCCACACAAGAGCAAAATAGGTCTGCTAGCTCACACCAACATCTATGTAAGTAGCTGTTTCATTGCAAAGGACTAGAAAGGGAATTTGCTGAGTTGCAAGTTATTACAACACTCAGAACAATGGAATCCCCAGGACTTAATAGGGATATTGGTTTCTTATCTCACTACATATGCTAACCAGCCCTTACACCTATATTCTCACCAATCCCCCAGAAAGGCCATACATCCCTTTTGTTTCTTATTTGGAATAATAGATTAGAATAGTAGATTGTAATGTAATGAATTGTAGAATGTAATGTAATTTGGAATGGTAGATTGGAATGTATTCCTCTGGTCTGGGGACAAGGGAGATAACTTTATACAGTCAGTTGCCCCACTTCAAAGAAGAAGATGCTGCAAGGTTGCCTCCATGCTTGAGGGGAGACAGATGGAGTGTAATGGTCTCAGTTAATTACTCTCAGCATCCCACAATTAAGGATACATCTGCCCATCAATCTCCAATTTTAACATATTTCTTTCATTATGTTTTCCCCTCAGAATTAAACCCAAACAAACGGTAACCATACAAAGTAAGCTTGTTATTCCTATTTGGTCCTTGAATCTGTTAAACATCTTCATTATGCTGTATGCTAATTTATTGCTCACCCTCTACCTATATGCATGGACTGGTAACTTCCATTTCATTGTATATGAAGAAGTGTTCATGCACACGAAAACTTATACCTTGAATAAAACTTTGTCGGTCTTAAAAGCGCCACTGGACTCAAACTTTATTCTGCTACTTCAGACCGTGATGGCTACCCACCTGAATCCAGCATCTATCTAGTCTAGCATCTTGTTTCCCCACAGTAGTCAACCACATGCCCCAGAAGCAGAGGCCCAGAGGTCTCTTGGAGTTCCTCACAGTGTGCTTGGTTTTCACTATCCTGGATAAACCTGACCATTTCATTACTCTCCCATCCTGATTATTTATGAACACATTAAATAGCACTGGTACCGATTCTAATCTTTTACAGTTCCGCAGGGCCTGCAAGACGAAGCTCTTCCACCAGGCCTTTGTTTAAGGAGCCGCCGCCATTAATAACACCACCATTAATAACACCAGCACCACCGTTTCATTAAGGATAGTTAATGATACTTGAGAAAGATAGAGTCCGTGCCCTGATTCTATCGTTACAGCCTGTGCCTGCTGCATATATGTGATAAGAATGGGAAACTGATAAGCAAGGCAGGCCAGAGACCACACTAATATAACTGTTGCTGCAGTCTCTAAGTATTAACTACAGCTAGCTAGCACTTTATGACATCTGACTGTTTATATGGTTTTACCTATGTTATAATTGTTTTTATGTTTTAATCTTTGTAAGCCACCCTGAGCCTGCTCTGGCAGGGAGGGCAGGGTAAAAATCAAATGAATAAATTATGGCACTCCACTTCTTACTTTACTCCATCCATTGTGAGAATTGCCCATTTATTCCTACCCTCTGCTTCCTGTGGTTTAAGCAGGTACTAATCTACCAGAGGACCTGTCAGGTTTTGAGGGTCTTTATCAAAGACCTTTTGAAAGTTCAGATGTGTTTATTGGATCGCTGTTATTCATGTCCTCTTTAATGCTTGAGAAACTTCAGAAAACTGGTGAGGCAGAACTTCCCTTCATGGAAGCCCTGCTGATTGTTCCTCAGCAGGGCTTGTTCCACTACTTGCAGCTGCTGGATGACCTTGGGCAAGCCATAGTTCTGTCAGAGCTGTTCTTGAAAGAGCAGTTTCTGTCAGAGCTCTCTCAGCCCTACCTACCTCACAGGGTGTCTCTTGTGGGGAGGGGAAGAGAAAGGAATTCGTAAGCCACTCTGAGACTCCGCGTGAAGGGCAGGGTATAAATCCAATCTCCTCCTCCTCCTCCTCCATATGCATAATAATATCTACCTTTACAAATGGTTTCTATCAGCTTACCAGGAATAGGCATCAGGTTAATTTGCTTCTAATTTCCAGGTTTTCCCCCAGACCCCGTTTTAAAAATTAGCAAATTGTTTGCTACTTTCCAACCTTTGGTGCAGCTGATTTTAATAACGAGTTGAATAGTATTATTGGGAGAAGTTTGGGTGGGTGCTATTTGGACCCAGTGATGTATTCATTTTTAATTTCTCCATCTGCCTTAGAACTTTGTTTCTTGTCACCTCAATTTGATTTGGTTCTTCAGACACATCTCTCCAAATAGCAATTCCAGGGTGTGTAATTGTCATACGTCTTCCACAGCAAAAAGAGATGAAGAGAAGCAGTTCAGCTTCTTTGCAATCCATTTACTCCTTTTCCATCCAACAATCCAACTGCCCAGTTTCCTGCTTCTGGTTTAATTTTTTTTTTTTTGTCTTGATGGTTTTAGCAATCATTATTTTGCCCACTTTATCATGAACTTGCATCTGTTTAGACAGAGTCCATGCATCTTCTTGTTCAGCTCATTTAGGCACAAAGTCCACATTTTAAAGGGAGCCAGTCTTGCCTTTTATGGTTTCCCTGACTTTGCTCATGAATCATGCTGACATTCCTCTTTGGTGGAACCTTTCCTAGTCCGTGCTACACATTCTGAGCTTCAATTATCTTGCATCCTGAAGAGATTTGACCCTCTTTTCTTTTGAACTTCCTTTTGATTGATCTTTTCTTTGCCTCTCCAAAGACCTCATTTCTTCTGCCACCTTGTGGGTGTGGGTGTGTACACAACACACACACACAACACACACACATCCAGCCGTCTTTAGGTAAGATGCATTTTGGTAATTTCTACTTCCAGCTAGCTCTCCTGCCAGTTTTGGTGGAGAGAAGCAGAAAATGATTAACTGAAGTTATTTCCATAAGGCTTTCTAGCCTCAAAAAGGCAGTGCATAGACCACCTCTTGGTGCTAGAAAGGCAACTTATTGGAAAAGAGTAAAACAGGTGTCCAGTGAATTTATCCATGAGGAAGCTTTTTGCTAGGGGCCCAATTCTATGTCTTTACCCGCTGCCTTTCAGTATCTGTAGTATGTAAGTCTTTCCACTAGGTGGCAATCTTTGGCTGCCAAAGATTTTTGTGCCTTTCCAGAGAAAGTGTGTAAAATTCTGTTTCCCTTTAGCACTTTATTAATGGTGGTCCCCTATTCTGTATTATCCCTGTCCCCACATAGTAGAAAGCATGGGGCTAGTTCTGCTCTAAAGAAATAATCCTTCTTGAAGGTGGAATTTCCCTTCTTAAAAAAATTATACATGGTGGGGACTGACATGACACGTGAACATTTGAAGCTGCCTTATACTGAATCAGACCCTCGGGCCATTAGGGGCAGTATTGTCTACTGAGACGGGAAGTGGCTCTCCAGCTCTTATGTGGAGGCCTTCCACATCATCCTACCAGAATTGCAAAGTGCAGAGAAACCAACGTAAAGGCATTAGAATTGGCAGGGCATTCAGAATAGGTTGGGAAGGGGCTTGTGTTGGGCCCTTGGGGGGGCACTGTAGTTCAGAGCATCAGAGGGTCCCAAGGACGGTCCCCAGCAATGCTGGTAAAGGCTGGGAAAGATCTCTGTGCATAATGGGAGACCCTAGCAAACAGCTGATAATAGGTGCAGCAGCTAACTCAGTGCTCCGAGTTGGGGCAAGGCAGTTCCTTTTTTTTTTTTTTTAAACAAATTTTTTTATTGGAAAAACAATCAACATTTTCAATAACGGTACCAATACAATTTCGGGGAAAAAAAAAATTCCCAACCCTTCCCCCCACCCCCCAATAGGCTTCCAACACTGCTAATAACAAACAAAAATATATGTTAGACGGTAATCAAGTTTAAACTTATATGCATTGACAAACCAGGTAACACATTATATAAAACCTCTACCATTGCAACATATTCTCAAATAACAGTATAATACAATTCAAAATTCATTTCACTTCTCGTTCAATATCCATACGTATCCAAGTTATATATTTTCCCCTTCATTCTATATTCAGTTTCTAGATACAGTTTCAATTCTTCCCAATCTTTTGTATACTGTTCTGCCATTTGTCCATTTAACTTCTTTGTCATTTTGTCCATTTCCGCTAAAAATAGCAGTTTTCTCAACCAATCATGTATATCTGGCACCTTCTCCATTTTCCATTGCTGAACAAAGGCCATTCTCGCCGACGTAATCATGTACCATAACAGTGTCCTTTTTTCTTGTGGAATTTTTTCCATTGTCAAACCGAGGAGAAGAAGTTCTGGCTTTCTCTCAATTGGGATTTTTAATATTTTCTGCATCACACAATGTATATTAGACCAATATGTGGGGCAAGGCAGTTCCAATCAGTTCCACACCCAGTAATGCTGCAAGGCCTCATCCCCACAGCAAGAGGCTGGCAAGACATGGGCTTGCAGAGCTACTTGAGACTGTGGTTTGAGCCAGACTGTCCACGGCAGCGTGGCTCGCTGGGTGACATCGCCTGGCTTGTCCACTCAGGACTCCACAGTCACAATGGGAAAAACTTGCCTTTCTTCTGTGCCTGCCTGGGGTGTGCGTGGGGATGGCTGTAAAAGGTGGTGTACAGTCTGCCTTGATTTCAGCATGGGATCCTTAGTATTCTCCCAGATTGTTTGCTTTGTTTACATTACTCACTTCATTTATACCCTGCCTTTGTCCCCAGTGGACCCAAAATGGCTTATGTTGCTATCTTCTCCATTTTATCCTCACAACAACCCTGTGAGGTAGGCTAGGCTGAAAGTATGAGACTGGCCCAAGGTCACCTGGCCGACTTCTGCACCACAGTGGGAACTGAAACCAGGTCCGTGTCCAACCACCATACCACACTGGCTCTTGAATCCTTTTGACACTGTCATCCCAGTTGCTGTAACCTCAAGGCTCGGCTCCCATAAGGCTCTTGGGGTGAGGAGAAGAGGAGGGAAACAACAGATCTTTGAAAGGGTCTACCTTTAACAGCCATCGCAGGCAAAACTTGGCCAGTAATTCCTTCTTGCCTGTTCCTTCCCACCTCCGCTGTTGCCCTGCTCCCCTTCGCTCTCCCACCTCCCGCGTCCTCTTCCGTGCCCTTCCGCTTCATTGATCACAGCCTTTCTCATGGTTCCATTTTGTCCCTTTTGGCTTGACTGATCCTTGGCTGCAGCTTCTGCCGAGCCAGCAGAAAAGCTCTGGGGGCTGATGTGGGCAGGTGGCCAGTGTCTCTGACAGGGTGGGCAACGGACCAAAATTGTCCCTGGGGTGGGGGTGGGGGCCCTGGGTCAGACGTGTCACTTGCACAAGCCAGCTATTGGCCATCGGAGGGTGCTCGGGCCAAGAGCAGGCTGGCCTGACTTCTCTGTCTCTCTGCTTCTGTTACTCCTGCTCGGGCTGAGAGGCAGTCTGCTTGTGATGCTGGGCTCTGTCACAACTCACTCTCGCCTGACAGAGGTTTTGCTTTAAATGAGGAGAAGCCTTGAGACTGTATGGGTGGTGGCGTCTGGGGCCACAGCTGACATGACAATGGATCGTTGCCAGTCAGTAAAAGGCAAATTGCGCACAGAGCAGCCATGATTCAGACTGAAACTGTGTGGGAATGGGAGAGAGAGGGGATTTTAATCCTTTTATACCTCCCCCCCCCCACTATTCACTAACCACAACTGGCTTGCTGTGCTTCTGTTGATCAGCATGCTGGAGTGGTTAGGGTGTCAAACTAGGATCGGGGAGATCCAGGCTTGAACTTGAACTCTGCCAGTCCCACCCTCTCAGCCTCACCAGCTCACAGGGTTGTTGTGAGGATAAGATGGAGGAGAGGAAAGCAATGGGTCCCCATGGGGGATAAATGGAGTGTGTGCGTATTTTAAAAGGGGGATATCTTTAAAAAAGACATGGCTTTTCCCTTTAAAATATGAATAATGATGCACGAGGCCCCATTTTGATTAGTGAAACCAAGAGGGGGTGGAAGGGTAACTCTCCTCTCTGTACCCGGCTGTGATCCAGACTGGTGCTGCACAGGCACACAATTTATCTTTCACAGAGTTCTTCCTCCTCTGATTCATTCTGGCCTCGTGTGGAGAACGGCAGTCTGCAGACAGAAGGGCCCCTCAGAGGTACTTTGGTGCAACAGTCTAATGAGGGAGCCAAATCGATGTGGACTGGAAGACATGACCACCAATTTGTGGGAAAGTTTCAGCCCCCCAGAGCAATTAATGACTCCGTGTCAAACGGAATGAGACTGGAAGGAAGGAATCTTCCCCAGGGGGATGTGCATGCTGGACCTGGGGAAACGAGGAGGGTGTCACGTGGGCAGTTCACAGCTCCTTTACCAGCTCCTGGGAAGGAAATGGGGAAGAATTCTCTCTGACGCTTGCGAGTGGAGAACTGAACAGCAGGAGCTAGGGCAGCAGCCTCCATTACGGCTGAATGTTAACTATCAGACCAATTAAGCGTTGGAACAATCTGTCCAGAAACAGCTGGAATTTGCATCGAGGGAGATTCTTGAGGAGAACCAAGTCGTCCATAGTCTTGCTGAACAAGCCAAAGCGCATAGTCTCATTTCTGTTACATAAATGGGCAACGCAGCTTTAATCTGTAGCCTCCTGTACTGCATGGATCCTTCACTTCTTGGAGAATCCCAGTCGCAGCCACCCTTTGGAATGGGCAGTGCTGGCACCGAAGCCTGCCACACCGTGCAGAAGAGGCAAGCCGTTCTCACTCTAATTTCCTCAGCACCAGTGTGGTGTGGTGGTTAGAGAGCTGTACTGGGATCGAAGAGGTTCAAACCTGCCATGGGAAGCTCGCTGGGTGACCTTGGGCCAGTCACTCAGCCTAACCTACGCCCTGACCTGGATAGCCCAGGCTAGTCCGATCCAGTCAGAACTTGGAAGCTAAACAGGGTCAGCCTTGGCTCGTATTTGGAAGGGCAACCTCCAAGGAATACCAGGGTCATGACACAGAGGCAGACAATGGCAACCTACCTCTGAAATGTTTCTTGCCTTAAAAAAACAAGTCTAGCTCGCCATCTAACACTAAAAGAGCTAGAACTCCTGGCTGCCAGATAATCTTAGGATCTCCTGGCTATTCTACATACAATGCCATAATTAATTAATTAGCCTAACTTACCTCACGGCATTCTCATGAGGATAAAATGAAGGAGAGGAGAACGGTTATGCTGTTTTCTCCATTGGGAAGAAAAGCGGGGCATAAATGAAGTAAGTGAATAAATAATAGATCACTCTTGTTGCTGCTGTGACTGCAGATGCTGGGCAGCGGCAACAGGGCACCCACAGGGCAGTTTGCAGTTGCCATCTGCCTCTGCCTAGAACTGCACAGTCAGAGCCTCAGTGGCAGAGGAATGTTTGTAAGGAGAGGAGACAGTTGAATCATTATTATCATGATGATTATTATTAGTATTAAATTTATACCCTGCCCTATCCCACATGTGGGCTCAGGGCAGCTGACAACATAAAGTCCATAAAACAATAAAAACAGTAAAACCAATAAAGCAGTCAATGGCACGACAGACAATACCAACAAACTCTGTGCCTCATATCAGGTGAATATAGATACTCCGGAAAACTCCAGTGCCCAATAATATTATTTAAAACAGTAAGGCACTGGGGAGGGGGACATGAACAGGGGAGGCCAGAATGGTTGGATGTCTGCCACCCCAAACAAAAGCCTGTCAGAACAGCTCCGTTTTACATGCCCTGCGGAACTGCAATAAGTCCTGCAGGGCCCTGATCTCAGGTGGGAGCCTGTTCTACCAGGTTGGGGCAAGGGCTGAAAAAGCTGGTTGAGGCGAAGTGGCTGAATATGTGCCCGCGAAGGGATCATCGTCAGCAGGTGTGCCGCTGCATTCTGCACTAGCAATTTCCAGATCAGGCCCAAGGGTAGCCCTGCGTAGAGTGAGTTGCAGTAATCCAGCCTGGAAGTAACCATTGCAGCTAAGTCCCAAGGAGTGAGATAGGGAACCAACTGCCTGACTAGCAGGAGATGACAAAAGGCCAGTCTGGCAGCCGAAATGACCTGGGCTTCATGGTAAGCGAGGGATCCAGCATCACCCCGAGTCTCCTTACCTGTGGCACTGGTACCAGTGGTGCCCCACCAAAGACTGGGAGCCTCATCTCTGGCCCTCAGTCCCCCATGACTCAGGCGCAGGACCTCTGTCTTCGTTGGATTCAGTTTCAGCAGCCTCTGCAGCAGCCATCCAGCCATGACCTCTAACTCTGTCCAAAATTTCTGGGGCGGTGTCTGGCTGGCCATCCATCAACAGATAGAGTTGAGTGTCATCTGCATAGTGATGACTAAATGGTCACCAGTCTGCTCTTTTCCTCCTGTGTGTACTGTGTGTGTGCTTGTATGGGTGGGTGGGGGGCTTGAGTGTCTTCCACAAGGCAGTGATTCTCAGGAGTGTTCTTGTTGCCTCCACAGCTGCTGATTCAGCACAACAGCAACAAGGCTTTCCACGGGGTAGGATGTCCTGCATCTTCCCTGCTCGGAGCAGCTGTTCCTCTTCCCCTCTGCGCCACAAGGAAGAGCCAGTGGTTAAGTAGTGGTTAAGAGTGTTGGACTAGTATCTGGGAGACCTAGGTCCAGATCTCCATTTGTGATCTTGGAGAGTGATCTTGGGCCACTCATACTTTCTCAGCCTAACCTACCGCAAAGGGTTGTTGTGAGCATTAAATGAAGGTGGAAGAGAACAACGTATGCTGGTCTGGGTCCCCGCTGGGGAGACAGGCCGGGTACAAATGAAGTAAATACATATATTTTTAAATTAGTAATGCAGAAATCACTATATAGCATCATAATTCTATAATGAATTGTCAGTTAACAGGGTTTGTTTTTTTTAAATGAAACAGCTGCCTCTTCTGTGGCCCAGTGGCAGGGATGGCAGCTGTGGGGTACTGAGATGGAGGAAATGGTTCTGTTGTGGTCGGGACGGAGGGAGGCCTGGACTTTCCTGTCCACACAGCAGCCACTCTGGAATTGCTGTTATCTTTCCAAAAAAAGATTTTAGTAAAGCAGATTAAGGAGAGAGAGCAGTAAAGCTGGGAAAAAGCAGGACGGTGCTTAAAAACACTGCAAAGCTGTGTGGAAGCGGTGAGGGGGTGGGTGGGTGGGTGGGAGTGAGGGAAACCCTCTTTTTCCACTAGTGTCCAGGCCAGATTGAACACTCAGTGTGCAGTGGCCCCCTCTGTCTCTCCTTGCTGAAACTGCACCTGAGGTGAGGCGTCTGCTTCAGAGAAGTCAGAGGCCGCTGGGCCCAAAGGTGGGGAGAACAGCAAGTCAGGAAGTTCAGAGCTGCCTCTGAGTCACCTGCACCTTCCCTTGAAGTGCCTGTTCCTGGCACAACAGATTTTGGGTTCAGGGGGTGGGATGAAAATCTCTCACCTTGAAGCCAGCTGCACCTCCCTCCTCATCGAGGCCATATTTTCCGCCAGTGTGAACGGGAAGAACACATTAGTCATCCTATTATCTAGGGTATTAGAGGGCCAAGTAAACAGGTTTGACGGTTTGCAAGGTTAACGACCAAGTCTCAGTGGCGAACTTGGTGTTCCCTCTTGGGCATTAATCTAAATCACTTTATTGCTGAGAATCGTTTCAAGCGGTGCCATACACCAGCCGGAACCTCTTACATTTGCGCGCTGTGGGAAACTCGTGAGAGGAGTAGCTGGAGGGGGAGCCTGGAGGAGGCAGAGGGTTCGAGGGTGCAGCCTTGCCCCGGAGAGAAGCAGGCAGGCATGGCCATCTTCAGCTCGTTGTGGTGGCCCGGCTGTCCCATCTTGCCTACCCCTGCCGCCTCTGTCCATGACTTTGCGTCTGTGGCATGGCATCTGGGCAAAGCTACCACTGTGCATTAATAAAGGATGGCTTCACCAGCTTAGCGGAGAGGCTCTCCTCTGGCTGTACCTTTCAGCAATCAGACAGTGCCAGAGCTTGTCTAAGAGGAGCACTTCGATTTCCACGGCTCCAGGCATGTTCAGGGCTGCTGCAGAAGTCTGATGCCTTCTTCCTGCCCACCAGGCCTTTTGCATGATGTGCAACACCACATCGGGCTTTCCTGGAGGGCCAATCATAGCTTGCTGGCGCTTCTATACATAGAAGTATACCCCTGAGTACCAGAGGCTGGGGATATATAACTAGGGGACTGCAATACCCTGTTTCAAGGCTTCTCTAAGGGCCTCTAGCTGGCTGGCTTCTATTGCAAACAGGATGCAAGGATGGATAGATCTTTTTGGTGTGATTCTCCAAAGCAATCCTTAGATGTTTGTGCTGAGCTACATATGAAACAGGGATGCTGTTGCAATGGGGCTGCCACCCTATTCCCTGTTTCTCCTGGGAACTCATTCGTCATAGATTAAACATAGAAGATTCCTGCAACTTAGTATGCAAAATTCAGCTTCCCCTCCCCTCCTCTCTCATGTCTTGGCCCTTATCTCCCATATCCCATAGGCCAGGGTAATGATGTCACAATGACAGCAGAACTTGAGCAAAACAAAATGGAGTCCTGTCGCATCTTAAAGACTGCAGTCCAGAGATGCACCTCAGTTAGGACAAATATATTACTGACAGTTGGAATTTGGTTCCTTGGATTGGGTCCATTATATGGTCTTGGCCTAAAGTAGAAGAATGTTTATGACAAAAGGAATGATAAAGCTTCTTAACAGTTTGCTTTAATTTTTTGGAACCAGCTCTGTCCAAGTACCCATTGTGACTTGGAAGAGTTGACACCTGCCCCCCAGGATAGGAACAGTGACCATTCTCAGCAGTTGTAATCAGAGATAATGACTCTTTAGTCAGAGGCTACGGGTAACCACTCCGATTGACAGCAAAACCCAAAACCAAAAGCCCATGTCTTACTGTATATTAGAACCAGCCAAAATAAACAGTGTGCAAATTTTCACATTTTTCGTAAGTACAGTCTGGATGGTAATAGAAAAGAAGAAAAATATGTGTTATTTAGGATGAGTCTAATAAAATGTATCAAAGGACTTTTGCTTCTGCACTGACTACTTAGGTATGTTAAGTAATTTAGCATGTACAGAGGCCCCAAAAGGTGTTGGATGTGTAGTCCTGGATAATGCAATTAAACACGCCAATAATTTCTAGTTGAACGAAGTTCGAGTCCAGTGGCACCTTTAAGACCAACAAAGTTTTATCCAGGGTATAAGATTTTGTATGCATGCACTTCTTCAGATACAGTGAAACAGAAGTTGCCAGTCCATACTTATAGGTAGAGGGTATATGGACCGGCAACTTCCATTTCAATGCATTTGAAGAAGTGTGCCTTGCACATGAAAATTTATACCTTGAATAAAACTTTATGGGTCTTAAGGGTGCCCCTGGACTTGAACTTTGTTCTGCTGCTTCAGACCAACACGACTACCCCAACTAAATCCATCTTCTAGTTTAAGAGTTTCTCATTGGAACATTCCAGCTGAAGTCCCTTTGTTGAACAACGATGTCTTTCAGGTCAGCAACAGAATGTCCTGGTAGATGGAAATGTTCTGTCCTGGGTTTCTGGAAGTGGCCATTTTTTATGTCAAAAATTTATCTGTTTAGCCTTTTGCACAGAAACAGACCTGTTTGTTCTATGCAGACTTGTTATTAAGGCTAAATGTTACTTTGGTGGATGAGTTTGAGCTGTGCATAGAAATGTCACAAACTATTCCTTTTTTGTGGAACAAAGTTTGAGTTCAGTGGCACCTTTAAGACCAAAAAAGTTTAATCATGGGTGTAAGCTTTCATGCGTGCTTTCTGGAAAAGGGTGCATGCACACGAAAGCTTACACCCAGAATTAAACTTTGTTAGTCTTAAATGTGCCACTGGACTCAAAACGTTGTTCTGTTGCTTCAGACCAGCACGGCTACCCGCCTACCCGAATGTACCTTTTGTGTTTCATGTGGTTATTTAAACCCACTCTTCACTCCCCCCTTTTGGTGTGCATAGTTGCTGAAGTGGGCTGTATCTTGCTATAAATCAATTAGTCTTTATGGTCTGCTGCATAGGGTTGCCAACCTCCAAGTAGCCCCTGGAGATCTCCAGCTATTACAATTGATCTCCAGACAACCTAGATCAGTTCCCTGGAGAAAATAGCTGCTTTGGAGGATGAATTTTATGGAATTATATCCTGCTGAGGTTCCCTCCCTCCCAAAGCTTGCCCTTCCACGGCTCCACCCCCCAAGTCTCTAGGTTTTTCCTAACCCAGAGTTGGCAACTTAATCCACCAGAATCCTTTTTTTTGTCTTGACAGGCTAACAGAGTGTCCCCCATAGCAATTTGTCTTTCAGGAGGGAATTAGATAAACATATGGAGCAGAAGTCCATCAGTGGCTATTAGCCACAGGGTATAGATGGGAATTCTCAGTCTGGGGCAGATGAAGCACTCTATTCTTGGTGCTGGAGGGGGCAGCAGTGGGAGGGCTTCTAGTGTCCTGGCCCCACTGCTGGACCTCCTGATGGCACGTGGTATACTTTGGCTGCTGTGTGACAGAGTGTTGGACTAGATGGGCCATTGGCCTGATTCAACATTGGCTTCTCTTATGCTCTTATGTCTTTAAACACTGTGAGATTCAGAGCACATGTTTGCTTCGGTTCTGTGACATTATTTCCCAGATTGTCTGCTATGGTTGCGACAGGATTGTTCACATACTGTAGCTTGGATTGTATGGAACATTTCTACCAACCAAAAGAAACAACATTCTATATGTGTGCGCGCAAATTGTGCTCCGCTGATGGAAATCCTTCTGTTGGTGGAAATGGTCACCACTGTTTAGCAGCTTGTAGATTACTATTCGATGTCCACCAATATATGACTTTTCCTTTCCCATTCCTTCAACCAGAGATCTCCTGATCTCCTTCGAGTGATGCTATGGCAGTGCTGCTGGCACAATTGGTTAGAAATGATAACAGAACGTCCTTCACACCACCTGGGACCCTAACTACAACTAGTATTCCTTCCTCCTTCTGCTCTGTGCAATGGTTATCAAGTGGAAGATTGCAACTTGTGGATTGTGAGACCACAAAGGAGGATGAGGTGAGCTGAATAGGACAGGAGGCTCTGGGAGACTGGATGGCGAATTTGGTTTGCCTCTGCATAATGTGTGAAACGGCCAGGGAATGTAGCCTGTTGCTCAGTAGTGCTATATATTTATGAATACTAAACCTGAAAATAATATATAAACTTTTCAGTTAACTGATGTCAAATGTCTGCATTGTACGGTGGAGAGAGGTAAAGTAGTATGGAGTTACTTTTTGAGCCCCCAAAAGTACAGTAAGTTTAGAAGTAGGTCCTGAAAAGGGTCGTAAGTTTAAAAGTCAGTCCCATCAAATCACTGGACAAAAATGTTGGCCTGAACAGCATGTTTGGCGATAGCAGGCTTAGAACCTTTATAGTAGGGATGGCCAAACTGTGGCTCAGCAGCCACATGTGGCTTCTTTCACACATATTGTGCAGCTCCCGACAGGGCAGCTGGGGAGCCAGAAGAACATAAGAGAAGCCAGTGTTGGATCAGGCCAATGGCCTATCCAGTCCAACATTCTGTGTCACACAGTGGCCAAAAATACCAGGTGCCATCAGGAGGTCCACCTCCCTGATCAGTCTTCCCTTCCGCAGCCAGTGTTCCCCTCCTTGGGTAAAGCCCTATCTCTTTAAATCTCTTCTCTAAGCCAAGCCAAGCCAAGCCAGCCAGCGGGGGGAGGGCTCGGAGGATGCATTTAAAGTTAAATTTGCTTTCTTTCCACCTCTCCCTCCCCCTTCTATTTGCTTTCTTTTCACTTTCTTTCCACCTTTCTTTCTTACTTTCTCCCTCTCTTTCTCCCCTTCCTCCCCATTTAAAGTTAAATGTGTTCCCCAAGCTCTGCCACACTGCTGCACCAGCGAGCTGGCTTGGCTTGGAGAAGGCATTTGTCTCTTTAAATAATAATAATAATAATAATAATA
The DNA here is from genome assembly GCA_029375565.1 of Gekko gecko. Taxonomy (NCBI): domain Eukaryota; kingdom Metazoa; phylum Chordata; class Lepidosauria; order Squamata; family Gekkonidae; genus Gekko; species Gekko gecko. The sequence goes on along the minus strand of JAPDNY010000012.1, from coordinate 47,465,012 downwards.
ATAATAATAATAATAATAATAATATCCTTTGCCAAGCCAGTGTGGAAGTAGGGGCAGGGGGCATAGAGAACACAATTACAGTTAAAGTTTTTCTCCAGGCCTCCAACCCATGGCTCTGTCAGCCATCTGTCTCTTTAAATCCCTTCTCCAAGCCAAGCCGGCTGGCGGGTGTGTGTGTTGGAGAACACATTTAAAGTTAAAGTTGCTTTCTTTCTACCTCTCCCTCCCTCCCTCCCTCCTTCCTTCCTTCCTTCCTTCCTTCCTTCCTTCCTTCCTTCCTTCCTTCCTTCCTTCCTTCCTTCCTTCCTTCCTTCCTTCCTTCCTTCCTTTCTCTCTCTCTCTCCTTCCCTCCCTTCTCTCTCTTTCTTTCCATCTCTTTCATTCTTTCTTTCCACCTGTCTCTTTCTCTCTCTCTCTCTTAGACAAATAGATACCATTAGCAAACAAATAAATCTCATTATCAATACCTGTTTTTACCTCTTTTGTTTTTATTTTTGGCAGTCTCATTTAATGTTACTAAAACAAAGTTGCATATTTTCCAATAAAAACGTTTCTGTAATATTTGTTCATGCCTTGCAGCTCTCAAACACCTGATGTTTATTCTATGTGGCTCTTACATTAAGCAAGTTTGGCCACCCCTGCTTTATAGCAAAGTAGAAAAGCCTTCAGCCCATCTCCTTTCAGAGTTTGTTTTTTCAGATTATGGAATGGTTCCATCTGCCAAGGTCAGTGTGTTCCCCCCCCACATGCAAGAGGCGGAACTCTTCAAAGCCAAGGCTGAAATGAACACAGCAAGATCAGACAGAAATGTTTTACTAATGGGCACTTCATGGCCCCCCTTTGAAATGCGCTGCTAAGGAACCGCCCCCTGCCAAGCAAATGGGCACAGGGCAGTCTAGTCTGGCTGCACGGGGTGGTGGTGGTGCTGCTAGGGTTCTGCCAAGGGTGAGAAGGCATCTCATTCTCAGTCACCCACTGTACAGACATGGGGGGTGGGCTTTCAGTTGCACCGACAGTTCTGCAGACTGCATTTCTTCCTGGATTACAGCGTAAGCCAGCATTTTTCTTTCTCTCTTGACTGAGATACAGAAAACCTCCTTCAGAACGGCAAATTCCACCCGGTGGTTCAGATTCCTGCTCCTTCTCCCACCCTCTCCCCACTCCAGGCCAGCCCTGTATGTCCATTAAGAATGCGGCAGCCACTGGCGTTCGGCAGATGTCTCTGACATGCCTGTCCCATGCTGAGCCCTGGCAGCTTGTTGTCTTGAAGATGTTGAACATAATTCACATCATTTGGCCCCTCAGAACGGCTTCCCCCCCCCAAAGGAAATGTAGCTCCAATGTCCTCAAAGAACCAGAGGGTAACATACCACGTGGTGCCGTCGGCAGGCTCTGGGAGAAATCATGGCTTGGGTGGTAAGTCGTGCCTCACAGAGGAGAGGGTAAGAAGAACAGGCATGGCTGCTGCTTACCTGTTCAGTTCATTTACATGATGAGAGGGCAGCGGAGGTACTGCCTGGGCACTCCTGGCTGCCGAGCCCAGTCGCTGTTACACGTAGCCAGTCAGATTATAAGCACTGAACTCGCTCTTGGTCTTTTGAGTCGTGTCGGGGGGTGGTGGGTTCCTGCCACTCAAGGTTCTAGCACGGTAAGGGCTATAATAGGCTGCATGTGTTTCCCGAGGGGGGCAGGAGGCACAGAGGATGAAGCCCCCAATGAGGGAAGTCAGGGAGGAGAGGATGCCCAGGTAGAGAGCTTCCCCGATCTCAAACTTCATGCTGTCAGGGACAACGGGGTTGTAGAAGTCACGGAGGATCATATGGATATTCCATGCCACAGGGATGAAGCAGAGCAGTCCCCCAACCGCAAAGGCCGCCCCTCCAAACACAGCTATCCGGTCCTTGGCAGGGGAGCCCTGGGAGAAGATGGTGCATCTCATCCCCATGACACAGACGATAGAGGCCAGTGAGGAGACAGCAATGGAGGTGATCATCAGTGCCTGGGCCACCTGGACGTCAGTAGGCAAGCTGAGCAGAGAGTTGTAAATATCGCACTGGGTGATGCCTGTGCTTTGGGTTGCACACTCCATCCAGAGTCCCTTGGAGAAGCCAACTGCAGTAACGATGCTTGAGCCGATGTAGGAGTTGGTTCTCCAGTTGGGCAGGAGCGTGGCTATCGAGGCACCCAACAAGCCCAAGAGCCCGAGGACATACCCCACCAGCTGGAGGCCAACTGAGATCATGTCTGCTGCTTCTCGTGCTCTTTCGGCTTCTGGTCTCTCATCGGCAGCTTGCCGTTCTTCTCCCTCTGCTCATCTCTCTTGTTATCTAGTTTCCCATCTCGTGACGAGCAACCCCAGGGTGCAGCCTCTTCTTCCTATCTGATCCTGTCTATCTCTGTCCCAGATTCCAGGTCCTTGTACGCTGGTCTTAGCGTGGGCTGGAGTGAGGGGGAGAAAAGGTTATCTGGGTGATGGGGGGAAAGCCGGAAGAGATTAATGATTGACCAGTGACTTCTGAAAAACGTAGAACGCCCTTTCATCCCGCTATCTGTAGAAATTACACTTCAAAAAGTCAGGAAACCCTCTCATATTAATAAACGGGGCAAAGGGAGCAAAGGAATGGCAATCTCCTGATTGCCTTTTAATCGTTAGTGATGCAAAGGAAGCCAGGCGGGAGGAAGGGAAGGGAGCCTGGGGTGACACACAGAGCCCCCCACTTTCCTCGTCTGTACTTAGCCCTTTGACAGCAGCTGGGAGAGGGAGCTCTTGTTGGATGTAAACCAACCTATAATATTGGCTTTGTTTTTCCTGGTCCTTTCCCACCAGTGCAGGAGAAGAATCGAAACCCTTCAGCTGTACTTATTGAGTCTTTGAATATTGCTTTCCGGTGTGCACCCAATGCCAGATCATCTCTGGCCAGCAGAATACCAGCTCTCATGCTCTGGCTCCGCAGGGTAACACACCATTGCCAGAGTATACACATTACATTATTGATACGGGGATTACCTTTGCATGACACACTGGGACAAGTGTACTGGTGTGTATCCAGTGGAACATCGGCAGAGTTTGTCTCAAAGTCTCCATTAACGCATGGGTCATTTCACAAGTGGTAATGCTGCACATGGTACAATTCTTGCACACTTGTGAGTACTTTACATGTCTTGCCTTGAAAATGCATTCATTAACTGCATTATTCAATTATCAGTTAAAATTACTGCACAAACATGCTCTCTTATAAGCATCATGCCTTGCATCATTGGAGCATGGATCCAATGAGAGTTTTCTTTTGCAATAGCATACCACAAATTAAGAATGAAACTGCCATTGATATAATTGTCTTTATGTTAGTGGATGTGAATCACTGGATACATGCTACTGCGTTTTATGGTATCTGTATACTAAAAATATGCACTGTTTTGGAGACAGTAAATATAGATTCCCCAAAGTTGTCTTGGATCAGTCTGCCCAGTGCCCAGTGCTAGCTACTTTCTGAGGCCAGGATCCTTGTCACATACTTCATGCTGACTGACTGAGTGGGGGCCGCTCACCTTGACCCTTCAGAAGGAGCTGGCCTCTTCCTCATTCCCTCATTTTCTCCAGTTCTTCCAATCTGCCTCTTAAGGTTTCAGATTTGGGTTTTGAATGGGGGAGGAGATTGCATGACTGAGGCTGGCTGAAACATTATTCTTTTAAAGGGCACATTTATGACTCCAGTCTGTAAAGGACTTGGTTTCTCCTGGCTGGATTTTACCCATCTGTATTGACCTAGCCTACAAGTGATTGCTATAGTAAGCCTGCAGATGTTTGGAGGCACTAATGCAATGGATAAAAGGCTAATCAACTGCAGTTTAATTCAGATGACTGAGGTGCTGTTGGTTGTGGGTGGTGTTGATTGAGGAACTGGCTGCAGCCCACACCAGGTGGAGTTGTACACTTCCTGAAAAAGCATGCTTGCTCTTTGGGGTGCTGTTAGACCTGGGTCTACAGATAGATGCTCTGATTTTATCTGTGGTACGTTTGGGACTTGTTCAGGAGGTCATTTTTATAAAGGTAATCAGATAGTAATAAAAAGATCCAGTAAAACTGAATTTTTCATTGCATGTATTCTACTTTTTTATTCTAATGCTTTCTAATTTTGTAATCCTAACTCTAAACCCTAACTTTAACCCTACAGGTCTTCATTGCATGGTTTTCTTATTCTGTAATCCACCTTGATTCTCAACAGGAAAGGTGGACTATATACTAAGTAAATAAATAAATGCAACCAGTTTCACCTGGCTTCCCACGTGTAGTCCTCCCAAACCCAAAACAAATGCTAGCCAGTTATCTATGCTCTCAGGACTTCTGTCTTTGTCCCCTCTAATGTTTTCTACATGAAACTGCCTTTGAAGGCCCTTGAAGGCAGTTCAGAAGCTTCAATTCATATAAAACACGGCAGTAAGATTAGTGTCAGGTGTAGATTAAAGGCACATTATGTACATAAGTGCCATCACAACTGATTTATGGCAACCACAGCAAGGGGCTTTTGAGGCAAGTGAGAATTGTACCATTGCCTTCCTTTGCAGAGTCTTCTTTGGTGGGCTCCCTTCCCTGCTTAGCTTCTGAGATACCAGGCTGCCTTCCCTTCCAAAATGCAAAGAGCTTCAGTAGCTGCTTAGTTGTGTCAAGGTCAAATTTTAGGTGCCTGTTTTGGTCTGTAGAGCTCCAAACACATGTCTTCCTGAGCACTGTATCCATCCCAGGGGCAGCTGTAACAGCTGCCCCAGGCCTAGAGCTGCCAGCTCCAGGTTGAGAAATTCCTGGAGATTTGGGAACGGACCCTGGGGATAGTGAGGTTTGTGGAGGGGAGAAACCTCAGTGGGGTATAATGCCACAGTGTCCGCCCTCCAAAGCTGCCATTCTCTCCAGGGGAATTTATCTCTGTTGTCTGGAGATCAAATGTAATTCCTGGAGATCTCCAGGCTCTACCTAGAAGTTGGAAAGCCTAGCTGGGCCTCATGCTGGGGGTGGGTGGGGTTTGACTGTCCGCAGCCCTGCTCCCTCAAAGGGGTGGGTGGGGAGAAGAGCAGGTTGCTGCTGACTCTGGCAGCTGGTGCTGGGGGAGCTGGCTTCTGACGGCAGCAGTTGCTCTCGCTCACTTTGCATGGAGCAACAGCCACTCCTTGCTTGACCCTAGGGGGCGGGCTGTGGCTGCTGCTAGTGGCAGCAGCAATGATTCTATCGCCCCCTCCTGGACTTTGCCCGGAGCCCCAGAATCACTAAGATCAGGGGTGTCAAACATGCAGCTTCTATCAGGCCCGCAGTGGAACTGGCTGTCTTCTGCTTCTTCTTCCAGTTCTGCTGCTGCTGCGTCATCGTAGGTTTGCAGCTTACAGATACACACCTGAACAGCATACTCAGGATTGCAACAGCACAGACATTTTGATGCAATAATTCAGAGCAAGAGGTGTCAGTTATCAGACACTGTTAAATAAACAAAATATTGCAAGAGTGCTAATGTTTTAAGCATGTTTTTATTTTACGGGGAAAAAAAACCCATTTGTATTTGTGTCCTTTATGAAGTTTATATCTCTGCTACCTGGCATTACATTTCATGACACACATGGCCTGGCCCGACAAGGTCTCAGTTATGTCAGATCCGGCCTTCATAACAAAGGAGTTCGACACCCCTAAGATCTTCCTTCACAGCCTTTGTTCTAAGCTGTCTCCTGCCTTCAGAAGCATGGTGTATGGCCATGAGGAACAGGTTATTTTCAGCCCCCCCAAGTCCAGGCCCCCCTGTCCCCCCCCTTCTAGAATATCCTTCTTCCCCCTCTGTGTCTGGCACAGAGCCTGGCTATTTTCTGGTGCCAGGCCAAGATATTTTTATTTAGTCAGAATTCTAATTAACTAATAGGTTTCCCCACTGTGACTGTTGTTCCCTGGCAGATCCGGCATCTTAACTATGTGCTGTTTCTCTCATGGTTTGTAGCTGTGTTGCCATTTGATTTGCACCTTTGCTGTTTTAAGTGCTGATTGAAATTTAGTTATTATTATTATTTTATTACTTATTGACTTTATCCATCTGGTTGACATTTAGTTATTTTGTATAACTGCATTTTATGACTTTTGACTGGTTCTGTATGAATTGTATTCATTTAGTTGTAAACTGTCTTGAGTATGAATACAGAGAGAGGAGTATAGCAATATTCTGAATAAATAAGTGAAAGCTGCCAAAACCTGCACCTGTGAGCCACACAGTATGCAATTTATGGTGCAACCCTAAGAACATTTTCCTGGGAGCAAGCCCCATTAAAGGACCTAAGCAGTTTTCTGAATAGACCTGCTTAAGATTGCTCCCTCATATGCTTTCCTTTGCCCTGTAAAAATGAATTCTGACTCTTGTTTTCTAGGGTTGCCAGTTCTGAGTTGGGAAATACCTGGAGATTTGGGGGGTGGAGAGTGGGGAGGGCGGGGTTGGGGCACGGGAGGGACCTCAGCAGGGTATAATGCCATGTAGTCCACCCTCCAAAGTGACCATTTTCTCCAGGTGAACTGATCTTGGTCATCTGGAGAACAACTGTAATAGCAGGAGATCTTCAGTTGCCACCTGGAGGTTGGCTGCCCTATTTGGTTCCAACCTGGACTAAGATCTGGGAGACCCATGTTCGAATCTCCACTCTGCCATGGAATCTTGCTGGGTGACCATTGGCTAGTCACACACTCTCAGCCTAACTTCAAATATGGGTATGAAACGGAGGAGAGGATTTGGGTCCCCACTGAGAGAAAGGTGACATGTAAACAAAGTACATAACATTATTGTGAGTTTTTAATTTTTTAAAAAAATTACTTCCCTGCTCTCCTGCCTTTCTCCCCAGTAAGGACCCAAAGTGGCTTACATCATTCTCCTCCCCTTCATTTTACCCTCACAACAAACCTCGGAGGTAGGTTAGACTGAGAATATGTGGCTACAACCAGGCAGCTTTCATGGCAGAATGGAGATTTGACCCTAATCTGGTACTCTAAATACTAGGCAACACTGGCTCTTGGTAGTGAAGCAGTTACAGGGAGCTGAGATTTCTTCACTGAGTCCTCTCTGACTCTGTGGTAGTTTTGGCAAGCAGTCTAATGTCCCTCCCTGGATTTCTGAGACAAGTAGGCCTCAGCCTCACAGATGAAGAAGAATATCCCAACAACTCCTTGTAGTAGAAATAAGAGAGGCCACTCTCAGAGACATCTAACTGCAAAGGCTCTATCCAGATCATGTCAGGGGGCTGTCTTGTTTTCAACCTGATTTCCTTGCTCTCCCGGACAGTTTGGAAGAGCCTTGCTGTATGGCTCCACAAATGTTCAGGAGCCTGCGGCTGCCAACTCTGTATTGGGAAATTCCTGGAGGTCTGGGGGTGGAGCCTGGGAAGGAGAGGGCTTGGGGATGGGTGAGACCTTAGCCAGATAGAATACCATAGAGCCCACCTTTGAAAGCAGCCAGTCTCTCCACAGGAATTGGCCCCTGTGGTCTGGAGATTTTGTAATTTGAGGAGATCTCCAGGCCTCACCTAGAGGTTAGCAATCCTAGCTCAGCATCCAAGGGCCAGATAATCATCCCATTACTACTTAACAGAAGTTAGTGGTAGCTGAATAAGGTAGTCCCCCCCCTCCAGTTTACCATAAACTTTCCTAGTGTAGGCTTTGCTCTCTTCTTCCCTGGCTCAAATGTAACAGGGCCTCCATTTTCTCTCTCTGAACATTCTGAAAGAGCCCATCAGCAGAAAGCACTACGCAGCACGGTTTCCCTTTCACTTCCAGTTCCAGGCAATGGCTGGCCCCCTTCTTCTCTTGGCACCAACATGTTCCCATAAATGCCAGACGGAGGCCCAGAAGCTGAGTAGGAGGAGGGGGAGAGAGCTATTTATGGAGCGTCTTTTAAAGGCTCTGATAATACCGTGCACAGGCAACTTAGAAAGCTTTAAAAGTGCAGCCAAGAAAAGGTAAAGGGAACATCAGATGCAGCTTGTAATGTTCCTCCCTGGCATTTGGGACAGATCAATTCAAAGCAGTGGACTAAAGAACAAGGGGAAAGGGGGGGGGGTTAAAAGAGGCAAATAAGGAGCTGGGAGAAACACGTGACACCTTGGAAATACTTACAGTGGGAGCCTGAGAGTTGTGGTTCCTAAGATGAGCCGAGCATTGGACGGGAGTTGGCCAGCCATGGATGGGAGAGGGTGCCTGGAGCAAAGAAAGGGTTAGGACCCGAGGGATAAGGCCATTCTGATTGTTGGCTGCAGCTTTGCAAAATCCATCTACAAATCTTCACTTGGGTTAGAGGCTTATTCCAGATCTGAATTAAACCCTTTAAGGGCTATAAAAGATTGAGGAGCTGTGGTGCCTTGCTCTCCCCCCCCCATTAAGCAATTCTTAGCAGCAGTGAAGTCTGCCCAGCTGGCTGGAGAAGCAAGATGTGGATGTGAAGAGTGGGCGCTAGTCAGGACTTGGACGAGGGGGAGATGGTTGGGAAAGGATCGGAGCAAGGCTCAGCTCAGGTTCAGCCCTAGCAATGGCTGGGGTTTTGTTCTGCAGAACACCTGGAGCAGCTGGTTTCATCTGACTTCCCTTTGGGAAACAAACAGTGCCCAATCCCATGAAGCCAGGTCTTTGACAGCAATGCTAGGCATTGGAAATGGGGAAGCAGTGCATGGCTATCTAGGGTTGCCAAATCCTGGAGATTTGGGGTGGAGCCTGGGGAGGGCAGGGTTTGGAGAGAGGAGGGACCCCGGTGGGCTATAACACCATGCAATCTACCCCCCAAAGCAGCCTTTCTCTTCAGGGGAACTGATCTCTGGAGATCAGTTCTAATACTGGATGATTGTCAGGTCTGACCTATTGGTTCAATATAATAGTGAGCAATACTTTAAGTATGGTACCGTGAGAATACTGAATGTTGTGAAGGCACAGCCCACTTTGAAAATGATATTGTGAACTGAATACGCGGAGACTGTTTTTCAGTGACTGGTTCCAGTTTGTTAAAGCCATATTGGTGAAATGTGGAGCATACTGAGGAAGCTGGCGATCCCGTAGTTCAAGTGTTCCTCTTTTGGAACTGTTGGAGTAGATATCTTCTGGAAGCTCTCTTTCCCCCTTTGCACTGTGGAGCATACTGCTCATTAGGAGGGACTGAGCACTTTGGAGTGTTTTGGACTTTGTGAGCCATATACAGGACTTACGTTAAATCATTTAGGCTCTGATTATGAATTCTGTATTGCATGAGTAATTTTACTTAGGATTTGGAAAGTGCATAAATGGTTTGTTTATTTATTTGTCTATAAATGAATTATTTATTATTTATTGATTTTTGAAATTGGTATTGATGCCACACACAGTTAATTTCTTTGTGTTCACTGACCTAGAGGTTGATAACCCTATCACTCAGCAATGGTGTGTGTGTGTATGGGGGGGGGGCATCAAAGACCAGGGGGTGAATTTGTCAAAGGAAGTTGCACTGTGTTAATTCACCTTTGCTCAGTCCCAAGCTGGCCATATTTGTATATTCAACAAATAAATATAAGTCAATATCAACCTTGCCACTTGATACATAAATGGAACTTGTATAATTAAAGGAAGTATACCTCTGAGTATTGGGAAGAAACAGCTGAGCAGCTGTCTGGTTATCAGATGGAGTTCTAGGTTCACTTTTACAAAGGGAGGTTCTTCAGGGGAGGTTCTTCAGGGGAGAAGAGCAAAGATTATGCCCTGCTGCTGGCCTTCCTAAGTCGTCCATTGCATGAGACAGGATGCTGAACTAAGTGGACCACTGATCTCATCCAGCAGGGCTCTTGTTATGTTCTTATAATTAATAACTTGGAATGCCAGAAAGACTTAGGGAAGTGAATAGGCCTAACACAAGCAATGCTAAGGAAGGGTTTTGTTGTTGTTTCTAATGAAACATCAAGCACAGACCCAAGAATACGGGTGAGACAATCTCTGTCAGCATTTCTTACGTCAACAATGGTCCATAGAAATGAGGTTATTAAAGTTAAATGATCAGTAGAATACATTTCCTTTTATTGAAAACGGATGTGATGTAAACAATGAACATTCTTGTCCATCTTCAACATCTGGGCTGGCCCTGCACCAGTGAATGGTTATGGGCTGCTATTTTTAAGACCATAACACATTAACATTTCATTGTGGATTTGAGGGAAGCCATTATGCAACCATGGAACATTCTAAAAGTGGTTTTATGTGTTTCTTGAGAATGCTGCCATGCAAAATCTGCCTCCAGGGATTCCTGTTGTTATTAAGATACTGGACTAGATGGCCCTTGGATTTCTACTCTGCACCAGAATTCTGAAGCATTTTCAAGTCTCAGGCAGGAAGGCACCATGGAATAGTGACCTTTTTCTGTGATCCCCCCCCCGATATTTTGCTACAAGCCAGAGCTGTGCAGATGCTAGTTGGTTCAGTGACATGACAACTAAGCAGAACCTGTTGCCCCAATCTCATGTCAAAGTGCCATCTGGAAAATGGGTAGGCTCAGCTCAACCATTTGTGTGTGGGACCAAATATGAAATCAACTCTTGTCCCAAATGGAACTGGTCACAAGATGGGAGACTACCAACAGCTGTACAAGGCCAAAGGGCCAATAGGAGCATCTCTACAGCAGTGTGATGTAGTGGTTAGAGTGTGGACTACGATCTGGGAGACCCAGGTTCGAATCCTCAGTCTGCTGTGGAAGCTTGCTGGGTGACCTTTGGCTAGTCACACACTCTCAGCCTAACCTACTTTACAGGAAGCATCAAGTGGAGCATAAAATGGATGAGAGGAGAATGATATAAAATCCAGTGGTGGATCATACTGGGCAAAAGGCAAGATATAAATGAAGTTAATAAATAAAAGTAAATAAATAAACCTTGACCCAATCAGTCCCACTTGCCATCACCCTGTTGTGCATCTGCTGCACCATACATGGAAGTCAAAATGCAGGATTGTTCAAGACCTGCCTGAACTTACTGCAGAGGGAATATGACAAACACCTTGCTGATGGTCCATCTAGTCCTGCTGCATTCTGAATCATACAGTGGCCAGCCAGTTTCCCTGGAGGTCCAACTAACAGGGCATAAAGTACAACTGGCAGCCAGTGCGAGAGAGGGGGAGGGAACGAGGGAGGGAATGACATTGTGCAATTGGCAGAATGCGATTTCCAGCAACCCTTCGGAAGTGATCTCATATCACTGATATGGCCAGGATGCAGTGCTCAAGGACTCTGACCCCATTCTAGGTCTGAATCCTGGGGCATCTTGCTGGCAATCACATTGTTGATATGACATCACTTCCAGGTATTCAGTTGAAGTGATGTTGCGCTGATGTCATGCTGTGGCTTTTAAAGGCATTTTCCCACCCACCAGCCTTCAATGGCCTGCCAGGCCAAGGAGATGGAGGCCAGGAGACCTGGTCTGTCTGATACAGAGGCCAAGGCTTTCCCCTCCTAATATGGTTATTCAGAGGTTTGCTGTAAAGGTTCCCTTTAATCACCATTGTGGCTTGTAGCCGTTGGTGGATCTGTCCTCCATGAATCTGTCTATTCCCCTTTTAAGGTCAGCTGTGCTGGTGGCGATCACAACATCCACTGGCAGTGGACCCCACAATTTAATTGCACGTTGTATAAAGACATTATTCTCTTTTTTTTGTCCATCCGGAAAGCAATGTTGGATGAAGACAGGTCCTTTTTGGCCAAATGGTGAAGAAGGGATGTCATGGGCCTCAGCTCCTCTTTCAAAAAAATATTAACTCACAACGAAGTTCCTTTAAGCCTGTACTGACCACTGCTCCATCTCCACTGACAAAGCATCACCAGTTTCTTTCCACCTGGTGATAAAGGGCAGCAGTTTCTAGAGAGGAGCGAAGGCTAAGAGGCCTTCTAGGCAGGCCTCTTAGCTATTGTGGCAGCATTGTGCAGTCAGAGGCCTGCTGAACTGGCAGAGGGGGCCTGGCCAAGGGGCTTGTTGCAAGGGGAATGATTGCCCAGACTGCTTGTCTCTGTGTACTCTTTGGGGATGAGGGCTGACAGCTTCACAGGCCTCTGCAGGATTTGTTATTCTAAGACTCTTGTCCCAAATGAGAAACAAATGGAGGGAAGCAACAGGCCTGCACAGCCTGCAAATGGAGGAAACGAGGGGTGACAAATTTTGCTGTCCAAGAGGAAGAACATTTGGACTGACATGTTCGGGGGAGAGGGGCATTTGCTATTTTCATTTCTCTAACGTTAAAGCCCCTTTGGGACATGGATTGGAAGTGCATGGAATACGCCATAGTATTATCCCACCCTGCTCATATTCTTAATGCAGCTCCTCTCTGCTTGTTAGAACTGGAGCCTTGTCCTTTAGCTAACGGAAGGTAGGATCCAAATGGGCAGGTTTGTAAGGGTCTTTCAGCTGCCCAGTCCCAGATGGCTTCCAAGATAAGGCCTCACACTTCGAATTGTGCTCAGCAACAAGTTGGTAGCCACAGTTACAGTTTTGATAAGCAGCCCAACCAAACAGACATTATAGTAATGTTAATTTAGATTTATCTGCAAGATTATTATTCTGCCCTTCCTCCAAATGAGCTCATCTCTAGGAATGCCTCCCCTCATTGAATCCTTAGAACAATTTCTCTGGAAGTATGGTTTGTTGAGAAATAATGGCTGGCCAAAATCATCCACTGGGCATTGTGGGCTGAACAGGGCTATAGAACTGGGCCAACACTGGCTGCGTTCAGACGGCCAGTCAATCGCGCCATGAGCCCTCCTAAAATTTTATCCCGATTTTTTTAATCCAACCTAGCACGACCAGACGCCCCCCCATGAAATAGCCTCACCGCGCGTTGTTCCCGCCGTGATTTGTCTACACGGCATCCACCGAGGATTTTTTAAAAAAAAGTTTTGTACATTCGCATAGGCAAGGCTGCGCCTCCTTGGAGAACTGAGGCGATCGCGGAGGGTTTTCAGCAAAGTTTTGCGCATGCAGGGATGGAAAGAATAAGTCCCGGTCCTCCCCCTTGCCATTGCCATCATGATCAATGGAGGGACTATTTCGCAAGTTAGAACAGTCCTTCCCCCCTCCATCTCCCATCGCGGTAACATCTTGTCCCTAAAATAAATAAGCATGAATATTACATTCCTCGTAGCGCTTATCGCTGAATGCGTTTCCTCGTTAAAGCGCACATAGGGTTTCATTTTTTAAAAAATCGCGCCCCTGTCGGCTCGGTCTGACGTCAGACCGAGCTGACGGGAGCATTGCGCGCTAATGGAGTGACCAGACGGAAGAAAGTCTGCAGTTGTCGTGCGGGTAAGCGAAAACCCTACATTGAAACTGCTACTTTTTAAATCAGGATTGGAGGCGCAGCAGAACGGGATGCCTATGGGACCGGAATTTTTCCCAGATGTTTCTGTCTGGTCGTGCATTTTTGATCCGCAAGGGAGTCGTTCCTATGGCAGATCAAAAGATCCGTCTGAACACACCCACTGTCCACTTTATTTCACTGGATTTGAGCATAGACTGTGGCCAGCTTATGCTCCTCTAGAAAGGCCACAAATGACGAACCAGCTACTGTTTCCATGATCCTATAGGCTGTGCACACGTGTGTACATCCTCATGTAGAACAGGCTGAATCCCAAAGCTTGGTCAGTTCAATCATCAACCAACAGACTTAGTCTTCTCTGGATTTAGCCTCAGTTCAGTACCCTTCCATTGAGACTTCCTCAGGGATGCCTGTTCCGGTTGTCACGGCTTCACCTGAATTTGATGGCAAGGAAAACTAAAGTCTGATGTCACCTGCATAGTAATGACAACTCACTCCAAATCCTCAGATGATCTTGCCCAAAGGTTTCATGTAGATATTAAATAACATGTAGAGGGAAAATGGTCTTTTGCAGCAGCCACAGAGTAAAATCCTGGGCTGAACAGAAGCCCCTCAGTACCACCTTTTGGAACTGACTAGTCAGGTAGAGTGTTGTGTACTCGGGGAAGCCCGTGCATGTGGTCGGGCAAACACACGGTAGAGTGAAAGAACCCGAGCTTCGCTGCCAGAGACAATAGCCCGAATGGATCCTAATGCGCACCTATAGGAACGCTAGGATCCTAGGAGGGACCTATGGGTCTAAATGTGCAATGTAAATATCCAATCACGGGTGTGTGTGTGTGTTTGGGTGTGGTGTGAGTTGCGAATATAAGCCGGCCTGCGAGCCGGCAAAGGCATCTCTTGTTCTTCTTCTTAAATAAAGTAGGAGCTGAATCATTACATTTCGCATCAGTCTCAGTACTGTATATAGAGTCTGAACAATCAGGGTGTGGCATCCCTATCCCAGAAAACCTGTCCAGGAGAATACCTTGACTGATGGTACTAAGAGTTGCTGAGAAACCCAGGAGAACCAACAGGGTCACATCCCCCCTGTTCTTCTCCTGGCAACAGTCATCTATCAAAGCAATCAAGTTTGTTTCGGTCAGAAAAACAGGTTAGCAGCTTGCCAGACTTCAGTGGTTCTAAATAATAATTTTCACCCAATGGGATCAAGAGGTATACAGCCACTGTCCTGTTTAGCAAAAAAAGAAAAGAAAGAAAGGATACTAGTGACCAGCTAACTGTTGTTAAGACAGGGTTTCTTAAGAAGCGAACTACTGGTTGGGTGCCTGCTTCAATTTTATCAGCAACATTACTTGCGGGCAAGTCACAGCATGCTTCAGAGGATTCTGAGTTTTTCTGGGGGAAGGATAAAGTGAAGAAGACCCCCTACTATCTATAATAGCTCTGCCAGGTGGCTTTATGCAGGTGCAATGGTACCAGGCAAGTGACTAAGCTTTGCTACCAATCATAGCACAGGTTAAAAAAGTGCACTAGATTGTGTTTGGCTGTGCTCCTGTGAGTCTAAAGCTCACCAGGTAATGGCCTGTCTGTGACAAAGATGTTGTTGAAATTTCTGCTACTCCGAAATCATTTATTTACACAGCATGGAAAACCAAACAAACTTTATGTCCCACTATCTGTGTTGGACCAAAAATATTTTGGGACAGCTTCACAGTTGCTGTAGCAACCCCGAAGTCCTAAGTCACACAAAATAAGGCATCATTGGCATTAATGTTGAACTCTCTGATGATTAAGTATCTTGCAATTGTCAATACCAAATAAAAGAGCAGCTTCCATAGTTCAGGTAGAAAGACCCTTATGGAGATCAATAGAACCTTTATTCTCTCCTGCATGCCAAACATCTGAAGTTGAAACTGCCTGGCAAAAAAATCTGGAAAGGGTAGTGAACTTTGAGTAGATTACAGTCATTTCCCCTTCATGCCCACCAAGTCCAAGCTGGTGTGATGCCAAATATTTTATCAGTTATAGGTGGAGTTGACTAACCTACATTAATCAGATTCACCGAGCTAGTTTCAGTGATACATGGCAAGTCAACCTGCTCAGCCAGGATCAAGTTGTTTTCCCATGGAAGATCTTTTCTGTAACAATGCTATCAGATCTGGTGTTCTGCAGGAATTACAACCAAGATGTCCTTGAGTGAGAGATGGAAGGGAAAGCGGGACAAACACAAATTATCTGCCTGCCTTTCCCTTCCCTGGCCCATCTGTCTCCCACTGCCATATCTAGAGGCAGGTCTCAAGTGGGGTGTTGCAGGTTTCTGTCCTGAGCATAAATGGTTCTATCCTGAGCAGAAATTACTTGGATAGAAGGGGGAGTCTTTATCAAATCTGCAGGTGGCCCAAAACTGGGAGGGCTAGCAAACACCTTAGAAGACAAATAAGATTCAAAATGATCTTGATAGGTTAGCAAGATGTTAATTTCACTAACAAAGTGAAATTCAGTAGGGAGGGTCAAAGCTGAAGTTCCACATTTAGGCAAAAGAAATCAAATGCATAGTTACCGGATGAGGGATATTTGGCTTAGCAGCAGTACATGTGTAAAGAATCTCAGGATTTTTGGTCAATGACAAACTGAAAGGGAGTGGGCAGTTTGGTGCAGGTGCAGAACAGGCTAGTGTGACTTTAGGCTTGGTTCCTAAATCTTGCTACTTCTTGTGCTCCTGCATTGTAGGAATGGTCCTCTCCCGTGGAATGTGTTCCTCCTGCTCTTTGGGACTTCTGCTGATGCAAGACAAACATGTTTCAATGACTGGAAAAGCACTGAGCACCAGAGGAAAGTACCGTGCAGCGTAGGGCCTCCTCTGCAAGGGATGATCAGGGGTGCAAATGCCAACAAGGTTTCCAATTGAAACTGCAGTATCCAGGGCATGAGAAATAATTCTTTCACCCTGCTCTGTGCAAGTCACAATTCATTTGGAGCATTATATTTCTGGATGCTACACTTTAATAAATATATAGGATACATTAGACCAGGTTTGGTGAAAGGCAACAAAGAAAACAAGTCCTACAAGGAAAGACTGAAGAAAGTGGGTACACTTAGCATGGATTAAGAGGGAGACATGATTTTGCTCTTCAAATATTTGAAGACGGCAAAGATTTTTTCTCTGCTCTTCCACCAGAGCACAAGACTGGATCTCATGTGCTTAACTTACAGGATGGTAGGTTTTGGTTAAATGTCAAGAGAAATGCCCTAATGCTAAGAGCAGTTCAATAAGGGAACCAGTGGCAGGTGGGAAGGCTCTCCCTCCCAAGAGGTCTTTGAACAAAGGCATTAGCTTTGGATTTCTTATAGTGAGCCGGGCATTGGACTAGCCAGCTTGTCAGTCTTCCCAGTCTATAACTTCTGTTTGAAATGAACAACACAACAAAAACATCCAAAACCAAACAATGCCCCACCCAACAGCCACAATATTCTTCCATGCCTCCTCATACTGGGACCAGTTCCCAGGCACTTAACCCCTAACAAGAAGAAACAAGCAGAGAGAAGCACAAACAGCACCTCAGACTGGCTGCCTGAGCCCTACTAATTTCCAAAATGGGAGGGAGGCCCTCTCTCACATCAAGGACCTGGCTGTCTACTCCTGCTAGCTCAAACTGGCCCTCCAGTTCAATCTTGCGTCAATTGCAGTGCTATCTAAAGGGCGGAAAAGAAGGGGTGAAGGGAAAAGTGCACATACACCTGGCTGTGCCTTTCTCCTCCTCGATAGCAGCAATGAAAATCCTGGGAGCAACAGAGGTAAAGGAGTCTTTCCCTCTGGCAGTCCTCAGATAACCCAGCTCCAACTGGAAAGGAAGGGCCCTAGAACAGCTGGTGCAGTCTGCAGTCTGCACATCCTTCTGGTTCATTTAAGCCATTCTGGCATGGTTTGCATTGGCACTGCAGATGCACTGCTGAATCCCACATCTGTTCTTTCACGGCACACAGCACCTATCACACCGAGGCTCCTTTCACAGTCTAAGTGGACTTGCCCTTGGGGGTGCTGTGGCAGAGACTCAGCCGAACTCGCTGTGTCCAACATGACACACCAGGGAAACCACTACAAGAAATGAGCTCTTATGCGACTGTCGGGTGAATGTTTATATTTGGGGACCGAAAGGCTTAGAGGGTTCACAAATGCCAGCTGGCTGCTTCTTTTCACCTCACAATCCCATCCCAAGAAGGGCCAAGTGATTAAACATTCAGCACCCTGTCCCTGGCTTGTTTTAAACTCTGGTTTCATTTTCACTGATTGTACTCCTTGGGTTTCCACATTTGCGTGTCTTTGCAATATTTATCCTCGCCTGCCAATGTTATCTCACTGGTTGGGTTGGTTTCTTCCTTGATTATTGCTTTATGGTATTAAATCGTGTCATAAGTCAGGTATGTTTTAGTGTCGGATACAGATACAGTAAATAAAAAAATAATGAAAGGAGGAGGTGCTTCCTTGCTGCTTAAGTAACCAAGGAGAAATTCTTCTCTTGGCACTGGCTAGCTGGATGGAGCAGGATCTGGGAGACCCAAATTCAAATCCTGACTCTGCCCTGGAAGCTCACCCTTGAGTCCCCGTTGGGGAGAAAAATGTGATATAAATATCTGAATAAATCAATAAGAACAGAAGAGCCCTGCTGGATCAGAAGATGGCCAATCTAGTTCAGCCTCCTCTGCCCCACACAGTAGCCAACCAGTTGTCCTGGAAGACCAACAAGCTGGGCATAAGTAATATATGTTGATAATGGATTCTGCATACAATATTTTAAAGCTTTCCCATTCTTCAGAGGGGAAATAACCCCCTAGTTTTGGACCGTCAACGTCCTAGTTAATTGTTCTGTGCTGGCTTGACCTGACCTTGCCTCCTTCTCCCTCAGTTTTACATTCAGGGCAATGATGGGTCCCTGCTTACCTCAAATGAAAGGTCCCTCCTCCTCTTCCCATCCTTACCCCCTGGGGCATTTCTCACAAATGGCGTCTCCCTTTTCTCTCCAGTGTTTGTCTTTGTCACTGGAGCTGACAAAGTTCTCTCAGCCCCATACTGACCCACTGTTTATTCAACTGGGACACATTTCACAGGCTGGGCTGCTCCCCTCCCCCTGCCCAAGGCGAGTGCTCGTGGAAGGCCTATAAAGGTCCGCGAGGCAAGAGCCAAGGAGTCAGAGGAGGGCACCAGGGGCTCAGCTATGGAAGGTTCCTTGAACTGCCTGGCACTCCCTGGTTCTGTTAGGAGGACCCCTCTGCTCTTTGAATCCAAGAACCATGGCCAGGATCGAAGACAAGGAAGAAGGTAAGGGGTTCCTGACTTTGGCTCATTCAAAACCTCGCGGGGATGTAGCCTGGGGGAGAAGGGGTCAAACCAAGCCCAAAACGTTTTGCTGCCCTGATCAGAGGGGGAGAGGCTGTGTGTGCGTGTACACATGCATGGGGTAACTGTGACCTTGGGTTGGGGTGCCAGCTCTGGCTTGGGAAATCCTTGGAGATTTGGGGGCAGTGCCTTGGAAGGGGGAATGTGGAGAACAATTTCAATTAGGATCTATGGGATACCATAAACTTTGCCCTCTGAAGCTGCCATTTTCTCCAAGACAACGGATCACTGTAGTCTGGAGATCGGCTGTAATTCTGGGAGAGCTCCAGGCTCCACCTGTAGGTTGAGAACCGACCACAGTTAAGAAGTGGTTGCGCGGGGAGCCGCTTTCCTCCTGGGGCCCGTGAAGGTGAGGCAATCCTCTGCAAGGCATTCTGGTGGCTGCAAGTTTGGGTTCCAGCAGTGATCATTATGATCAGAGCACATGTGGGACCTGAACACCAGTGATATTGCTGTGCGCTGCTAGCATCAGCTGGGTTCAGTTTCCCAGCTAGATGTCTGCCATGGTGACTTTCGGAACTGGTGGGGGCCTGGGGGCTTGGCGAGACTGCACATGAGCTCCCCAAGTCTGTGAAGGGGCTCCTACCCTGAACCTCTACCTGTGTCTATGAATGTCCCTTTGTACGAGTTGGGGGCCAGGGAGCTATCCGATGTAAATGCTGCCCCTGGGTCATTTTGTCTGACTCTCAGTGTCTGCTTTCCCATTTGCCGCAGGCCCTTTGCACTATGGAGGCCATGGCTGCCCAACCCACAGAAGGCCACCAAAGAAGCCAAGAAGCAGGAGGGCCCAGTAAGTGCTGCTCCTAAGGTTGCCACCTCCAGGTTGGAAAATTCCTGGAGATTTTGGAGATGGAGCCGGAGGAGTGTGGGGTTTGGGGAGGGACTTCAGTGGGGTAGAATGCCATAGTGCCCACCTTCCAAAGTGGCCATTTTGTCCAGGTGAACTGATCTCTGTACCTGGGGATCAGTGGTAATCCCAGGAGATCTCCAGACACCACCTGGAGGTTGGCAAGCCTAGTTGCTCCCTGAAAGGGCGCTCCAAGCTGGAGGATCATGAATGATGTGGTTGACATCCCATGGGGTAAGCAAAGAAAGGAAATGACAGGGCCACCAATGGCATGCAAGGGCAGGGTGGCAGCATTGCTAGGGAGATATTCCATGTTCCTGCTGGGCATAGTGAGTGTTGCAGTTAAGGAGGAGGAGGCTCAGGGTTTGGATTAACACGACTAGAACAAGTTTGTTTTCCTCTTAGCCCCCCTCCGGGGTCCTGAGGAGAACCCAAAGCATGCTTGTTACCATGGCAGGCTTTCAGAGTGAAAAGGCAGTCTGTTCCTTGGCAAGGCCAGCATTCTACAGGGAGTTAATGGGATTTGTTGCAAGGGGCTTTGGCCAGAGCCCAGCTCTGAGAGCCAATCTGTCCTTGCACCCTTCCTGCCTGCCTGCCGCTGCTGCTTAGGTGGAAATTTCACCTTTTTAGGCCCTCTCCTCAGAAATTAACACTCAGATGTGAAGGCCAGAGGCCTTCAAAGGACTGTTTCCAATGCAGTTCTGTCATCATCGCCCCAAGTTTAAAAGTAGGAGAGAAATGTTTTGAGGGGCAGACAGGAAAGAAGCAAGCAAGCAAATAAATAATCAAGAATTGATTTTGAAAGAAAACACAAATGTTGTTGAGTTAGCAGAGCAGTTCAGCCATGTTCAAAGTGCTTTTTCTGCCCTAACACGTTCTGCTTATCTCTGGGGCAATTTCTCTTAGTCACCAACGTTAAGAAACCACAACACCCATAAAACAACAGCAGCAACAGCTGTGAGAAAAAATTTGCCAGCAAACAAGGAGAGGGAGAGAGGAGCCTGAAAACGGGATGCCCACCAATATGGCCATCCTCTATTGGCATTTGAAGGCATTTTGCTTCCACCTTGCCTCCCACAGCCTGTTCCATTCAGCGGGTTCATTTAGACCAAGACTGCTTATTTTCTTACAGTGTATATACTGTTCCTGTCTAATAAAGACTCTTACTGAGGTTTATGCGGGAACTCTCTGCCATTCCAGGGATCTCCTGCCACTGGCCAGCATGCACTGGATTTCTTAACAATTTTAGCAGAGAAGTGACATAACCGTAAAGACATGCAAATGCTTCAGACCGGAGGCTGATAATGTGCTCATAACTCACACATTCATATGCCCTGTTCACATGGAAGAGGCCTTGCTCACTAGAGCCGCTCAACCTGTTCCCTACCCCTCGCTTACAGAGACTGCTGTTTTCCCACCTGTTAAAAGGACGGCCTCCAAGTTGGCTAGAGGGACAGTTCATTTTCCATTTTAAGTGGCTGCACAGACTGCACACACTTGAGAATGCAGCCTCTTGCACTATCGCCTGGAAGACGAACCGCTCAGACTGCCTGTGCACTTGGCCCTACACTGGCGGGCAGGCCCTGCTGGTTCTCAGTGTTTCAGCTGTGAGCAAACTGCTTGTCAGCATTGGGTCAGGTGCCGCTGCCCCCAAGGCCATGTTCTTCGTCCCATGGTGGTGATGGATAGGCTGTCCTGCTGCAGCATAGAAACATTGGTTGCAGCCTAATATGTCTTACTTGTGTCCTCTAGGCCTACAGTGAAGGTTACAAGATAAGCAAGGAGCAGCTTACATCGTTCCGACATCCTGTCAGGTGCGTACACAGCTAACTGCAAAACCCCTTCAACAAATCAGCTCCCTCATTTGTCCTGTCCCCATCATTTAACATCAGGAAATACACCTTTAGGACTGCTCCATTCCCTGTTTTAGGCATGTGGTCCCATCACATCTCCAACCAATGCTCCTCCTATTCTCTTTCTGCTCCCTGACTGGAGTTACCAAATGGCAGTTTGGGAGATTCCTGAAGATTTGAAGAGAGTGCCTGGGGAGGGCAGAATTTGGGTTGGGAAGGAAGTTCAGTGGGGATAAGATGATGTAGAATCTGTCCTCCAAAGCTGCCATTTCTTCATGGGAACCAATCTCTTTAGTCTTGAGAACAGTTGTAATTCCAAGAGAACTCCAGGTTGGTAACCCTAGGCCCATCACTCCCAACATGGCTTCCTCAATGGGCTTTCCTTCCTAACAGGAATCGAAAGAGGTTGCACATCTCAGTTCCCTTCTCTTCTTCCTACAGGCTCTTCTGGCCCAAATCAAGATCCTTTGACTATTTGTACGCAGAGGGTGAGAAGTTGCTGGAGAACTTCCCAGTCCAGGCGACCATTAGCTTCTATGAGGACTCTGAGGAATCAGGCAGTGACAGGGAAGAGGATGAAGAAGAGGAGGACAAGGAGCAGAGGTCTGGAACAGCCCCTTTTCTCCAGAAGTGAGGCTGCCCTCCCTAGAGAGTAGGGCCCACCTGACTCTACAAGCCTACCACTTGTGACTGGGCCCTTTCCCATATTGCTGACTGAGGAAGCACTCAATATTGAGTACACTGCTGTCATGTTTCCCTCCCATGTGTTGCCATTTTGCTGAACCATTGTGGCATCTCATGCTTGAAGGAGACTCTCTGGCCGGCATGCTGGAGGTAGGGTAAACACTGTTATAAATCTCTGTGACTGCAGGACAAACAAATGCTCCCCTAAGTAAGCTGGGGAATGGGCAGACTCCTTCAGCAGAGGCAGCGTGTGTGTGCTTGTCTGTGGAATTAAGGAGCAAGAACTTTGTCTAAGATGGCTGCCCTTCTCAGGGGACTGTGTCTACTGGGAAGGGACTAAAAATCAAGCTTGGGTGTGTGTGTGTCTCCTTCCCGAGTCCTGATGAAAGTGGTGGGATTGGGGGATGTGGCTGATCAAGAGCCACAGCAAAGATTTCTCGTTTGGGGGATTTATTTTTAAATTTGCCATTGCAGAACGTATGCTGTACCTTTAAATGTACTTCAACCATCTGTTAAAAGTAGCACAACACAGAAAGTGTCTTTGTGTGCGTGTGAACAGTGGATACTCCTCCAAGGCCTCAGCAGCACATCTGATTTACAGCAGAGGCAGATAAACTGGGAGCTGATGTGTCAAAAACACTGCAATAGCTCTCTCTGGTGGCCAAAGGCAAGAACTCCCCATCTATCCAAAACCTGATTTACAGGCTTGGAGATGGGTTGGGTTTTGTTAACTTCAATTGGTAGACTGATGTACGATTGCACAGTATCTCCACTGTCTGAATAGGTCCCTCAGTCACTCTCCCAACTTTGCATTAGAGTATTTCCTTTTCCAACTGGTTTGTCTATAATATTTAACATATTTGTTATCCACTTCAGGGATCTGATGATGTAGGGTTGCCAGGTCTGAATTGGAAAATACCTGTAGACTTTGGGGGTGGATCCTGGAGAGGGCGGGGTTTGGGGAGGGGAGGGGCCTCAGCATGGTACAGTGCCATGGAGTCCACCCTTCAAAGCAGCCATTTTCTCCAGGTGAGCTGATCTCTGTCAGCTGGAGATCAGTTATGAAAGCAGGAGAACATCTCCAGGCCCCACCTAAAGGCTGGCAACCCTACGTGAGCTCTTGGCTTTGAAAGTTCATGCCAGAATAAGTGCTATTGCTCCTGATGGTGCCACTGCACTCTCTTTTTCTTGCAGTAA
Organism: Gekko gecko; assembly: GCA_029375565.1. Classification (NCBI taxonomy): domain Eukaryota; kingdom Metazoa; phylum Chordata; class Lepidosauria; order Squamata; family Gekkonidae; genus Gekko; species Gekko gecko. Next base: position 47,441,718 of record JAPDNY010000012.1, on the reverse strand, counting down.
TCAGGCCACTATTATCCTTTGTTTTATTCACAAATATATTTGTTTGCACTGAACAAGTAGCAAGGAAGGAAGTGGAGAAATCTTGACTCCAGGTAATAGGAGAATCTAGAACTGCCATTGATATGTTCTGTGGATCCTTTACTGATTCCAACATACCCAACATGCAAAACCATTTATTAACATAAACACTCTGGGTTACTGACTGTTTCTGTTACAACCTGTAAATAGTTCAACCCTAACTTGTCTGCCACTTAGGAAAATGCTATATATTCTCCATGCAAAATCAGTGATTGCTGTGGGTTTGAGGGACAGAACCTGTGACAATCAAATATCCTCAGTGTCCCTTAACAACTGTGAATATTGCCTCAAGGAGTGCAAGATTCCTTTTTAGTTGGTAGTTTCCCAATAGCTCTGTTCAAATACCATCTAAGGGAAGAGGCAGAAGCATAACGTGTGAAGAAAAAGCTGGGTTTGGAAGGAGAGAAGCAGTCAGACTGCTGTACGTTGCCCCACTGGGACTGATCTCTCTCTCTGAATGTGACATGTGATAGTGGACCTAACACCCTGTAGGAGTGCCTCTTTGCTTCCACTTGTGTGCTCCCTTGGATATTTATAAATAAAGCAAGTATTGCAAAAACACTGTAAGTCTCCAGTGCTCTCTCTTCCAAAGGGAACCAACCCTGGAAATGCTGTTCATGAAACATCTTATGATTCAAGGATGTGGGGAGAATGCAACAATAAAGAACTGGGGAAAAAAATAATTGAACTGTGCTATGGCCTGACATCCAATGGGAGGAAATCAGCCTGAGAAGTCACTACAAGCATGTACATTTCCAGGTGCGGAGATTTAAAGGGCCAATTTACAAGGAGAACTGCAGCCCCCCCCCCGATGATCGTGTTTATGACATTATCTCTAGGGCAACACATGGTTTTCCCCATTCCATTTCTCACACTGACATCCCATCCATCCTCTAAAGAAGGCAGAACAGCATATAAGGAAATCATCCTATCCTCAGACAAACAGGAAAGGTAGGAAGAACTTAAAAGCAGCTATAAAGCAAAGAGGTGTGTGTGTGTGCGTCAGATGCCAGCATTCTTGTGCCTCCTAATGTGCTCTGGGCGCCACGAGTATTCAGCCTCTGCTGCTCCACAGAGACAGCAGCAGGAGGATGCAGACAGAATGCCATTTCAGTTCCAATACTGGCACCAGCCCAGTCCTTATGCAGAATGGATGTCTCCCAGGGGCATAAACTAGTGTGCGAGAATGAAAATAGGAAGATTGTAACTGCTCATTTCCCCTGGAATAGGTCCCATGGAATACAGCAGGGCTTACCTCTGAGTAAGCATGTATAGGAATGCACCGCAAATATACCTTTGTTTCAAAAAACACACTTGAAGTACTGAGCCTGCATCTGAAAGGAATGAGAGGCAAAGCTCAAATTTCCTCTTTTCCTTCTTTTGCCCTCTGAGGAGTGGCAAAGGAGAGGCAGGGAAAGGGGTGGGAAGATGAGAGGATGGCAGTGCCTCACCAACACATGCCTTTCCAGCAGAGAAGCCATATTTGTTTGCTGCACCAGAATACAACAACGGTCTTGTGGCAGATTAAAGATTTATTTTTTTAGCTTAAAGCATACTTTGTCAGATGCACGTTGTGGATCATCATTAAGCAAACATTTACATATAAGGTTTTCGGGGGGAAAACTCTTTTTAAACAGTTCAAAAGGCCATAAAAAGAGCCCTGCTGGATGAGACCAGTGGTTCATCTAGTCCAGCATCCTGTCTCACACAATCTGGAGGGCCAGCAGCAGGGCATAGAGGCCAAGAATGGTGTTGACTCCTGACACTGGTATTCAAAGGTTTACTGTCTCTGAACGGAGAGGTTCCCTTTAGTCACCATGACCATTACCTATCGATAGACCTCTCCTCCACAAATCTGTCTAATCCTCTTTTAAAGCCATCTATGCTTGTGGCCATCACTACACCCTACGGCAGTGAATTCCACATTTTAATCACTTGCTGTGTAAAGAAGTATTTCCTTTTGCTCATCTTGAATCTACAGCCCACTAGCTTCATTGAAGGCCCTGGAACAGAAAAATGTCTCTTGGTAAACTCTCTCCACCCCATCCATAATTTTATAAACCTCTATCATGTTCCCCCTCAGTCGTCTCTTTTCTAAACTGTAAAGTCCCAGACTCTTCAGCTTTTCCTCATAGGGAAAGTGCTCCAATCCCCTTAATCATCTTGGTTGCCTTCCTCTGTACTTTTCCCAGCTCTGCAATGTCCTTTTCGAGATATGGTGACCAGAACTAAGCACATGGTATTTCAAATGAGGCCGCACAACAGGAAGCACCTGATGAGATGTAATTAAGTAAAATGCAAAAGAGAGAGAGAGAAGAAAAAGTACAGAGACAGCAATAACGGATTACAACCCTGTTTCACTAGTTGTGCTAAGCTGGTTAACATCTGTGATGACTGAGGAATCCCATGTCCTTGTTAAGTCTTTGAGAGAAGGCGTCAAGCTTCTTGATGAATTCAGCAATTTCACACTGGAAGTCCAACCCTTTGAAGTTCTTTTGCTGCAGACTAGTGACTTTCAGATCAGTGCGTCCTTGGGAGACTGAAATGCTCCTCTACCAGTTTCTGAATGTTACCATTTTGAATGTCAAATACATGTCAATTTATTCTTTTACGTCTGGTTTGACCAATGACAAGAGCAGAAGGGCTCTGCTGACAAATAATGACACAGATCATAGATGGGATGATCATGTATAGAGCCCAGAATGGTATTGCTGATGATGTTAGGTCCAGTAATAATATTGCTTGATTGGGTATGGAAACAGAGTTGGCATCTGGGTTTGTTGCAGGGTTTGGTCACAAGGTTTGTGTCTCTTTTAGGGGTCCCATAGTTACTGGTGAGCACTTGCTGGCAGATGCTGTCTGTACTTTCCCCCCATTACTCGTGCATTTTATGCAATTATATTTCCCCTTGTACTTCCTGAGTGTCACAAGTCATCATTTGACCCTGCTCTTTATACATTCTTTTCTTCACAATCTCACAAATGAACATCTGCCTCTTGAGGATCCACTACTTGCATCTGATAAAGTGGGATCTAACATACAAAAGCTTATGCTAGATGAAATACTCCCTAGTTTTTAAGGTGCAACAAGACTCCTGTTTATTTCACCCTGGCATGCATTTCTTGGTCCTGTCAAACTCCCTAAGCATCTGTTGGAGAGCTCTCCCAGCTTCTGCTTTGCAATGTGCAGGTGTTAGAATAGCCTGGTCTCCAACATCCCAAGAGTCACAAGGTGTGGCCTGGTGATTTTGTAGGACTGCCAACTAAAGGCAAACACCTGCTACCAAAGCAGAACCTGAAGATTAAGGGGCAGAGCAGAGGGTAAATATTTTGTTCATTTGAGAACCACTGCATACTGGTACTGTGTATGTTTATAACTAACTCCCCAGCCATGAAACCCTATACACATACATATACTGGCCAGTACTTAAAAGCGCTGCTGGATGAGTCTAAAGATCCACCATGCCCAGCCTCCTGTGTCCCAAGTACTTCTGGGAAACTGGCAGTAGGGAATGAAGGCAACAACCTTCCTCCACTGGTGCCTCCAGCAGCACACTGCCACTAAACCTGGAGGTTCCACTTAGACTTAGTCACTATGGCCAACCACTGATAAAAGAGCCATCTTGCAGCTTTCTGATCCCCATGGCCATCACGTTTTGCAGCGGTGAATTCCATAAATTATGTAAATTAGGCAAAGATGTACCTACCCCCATCTGTCTTGAATATCCTGCTAACCAGTTTCATTGCATAACTCCAAGTTATAGGAGGAAACAAAAGTATTCTCTATACCCTTTCTGTACCCCATACATAGTTTTTATGAGTGGCACCTCTTCATTTTCTGCAGGTGTGCTAGCCTGTGGGGAACAACAGGGGTCACTGTTATGTTGGACAAGGGACCTAGAGCAATGGTTCAAAAACCTTAAAAAATCTTCCTAAACTTAATCCATTTTGCAGGATCACACAGCTCCATGACCTTTCCATGTTACACAAAAGACCATTATTTCTCCCTTTCATCTTTAGATCTCTAGACTCATCCAGCAGACTTTAGACTCATCTTCCCCCCAGCATTGCTGGATCCAGAGATTGTATTGTGTAATTTTTTTAAAAAAATTAGGACTAGCCAAAACATTATAAATTAGCAATCTTTGGAGTTCCCCACATCTGGCTAAATAGCAAAAGGGACTACAAAGGCTAACTTATTTATTGTGACATAAGCTTTTGTGAGTCAGAGCTCACTTGTCAGATGCATGACTTCACAAGCCCTAGGTTCAAGTTCCATGACCTCTAGCTAAAAGGATATATTTTTTAAAAACAAAACCCTCTGCCAGGAGAGCTGCTGCTGGCCAGAATAGATAATATTGACTTTGACAGACCAACGGGCTGACTCAGTATGAGGCAATCTCCTAAATGTAAAAATGCATTGGTATGGGAGTGGGGGGGGGCAGAGGAAGCCCCACCTTCGGGATTTGAGGAGTCTTCCAATAGAATGTAGGATGTTTTGCAGCCTGCACTGGCGGACACCAGTTTGGCAAAACAAGTTTCAAAATATACCAAGTACTCCTGGGCAATATAAATATATAGCAAAACGGCCACTCTCCCTTTGGGAGTCTGCATGATGCCAGCAGGTAGTCAGATGCCTCCGCAGCACGACACACCTCTTCGCTTGCCAAACAAACAGCCCCCCTCCTCTTCCACCGTCCTTGTCTCTTATGCAGGGCTTCAGCCGTGGGGGAGGCGACAGAAACGCTCTGTCCAGCTGCACAGCCCTCCACTCCGAAGAGGGCGTTTTAGCGGCTCCCGGCTACACGTCCTCGGAATGGGGAAAGGACTGGTCTCGTGGCCCCCTGCCCTGCCCAGCTCAGCCTGGCCGCCGGGAGCTGCTGCACTGGAGCTCCGCGGATGGCAGCGCAGCAGCGTGCACAGAAGGTGGCCACGGCCGCCACTCCTCTCGCCTTGGCATTTGCAGCAGATAGCTTTGGCATGGGTGGGCAGAACTGCCCTCCGTACCCTTGTGAAGTCCGAGACCGCTCGCGGATGCACCCCTCCGTCTGCTTTCAGGGTGGCCGCCCAGACCCTAAAGGGCAAGGAACTCCTCGGCGCCTACCACACGTTCCCCCCAACTCAGGATCCCCAGCCGCTCACGCAGAAGCGACCTACAGACTACAGTCCCCAGAAAGCCAGGCGCCCCAAGGACTTCCCTTTGCCATTATCCGATTGGGCAGGAAAATCGTAAGGCCCGCCCCTAGTACTCAATAAGCTCTACGATTAGGTAGAAAATGAAAGACCAAGTTCGTGGACGCGCTTCTCTTACGGTAGGTATGGATTGAGGCAGAACGCCTCGATTTATCCCCCCCCCCTCCGGGGGTGTGATTGGTCAGAACGCACGGCTCTGCCCCGCCCCCTAGGCAGACGGTAGCTGCTGCTACTGCTCTGGGTAGGGCTGGACAGGGCTGGGCAGGCGAGAAAAAGACCGGATCGGATCCTGACCGATCCATCCCGACCAGGAGGGAGGATTCGAGACGGAGGACGAGGACGGCGGATGGGAGACCTGAAGCCAGGGTGAGGGGCGTCGGAGGGAGGGGGAGCGAGCGTACGTGCTTGTGCCATCAGGATAACCGAAGCGGTGCTGCTAGTATTGGAAGAAACGGGATGGGATGTGCCTTCCTGCAGAGCAGAGGATGGCTCTGGATCCGGCCTCCCCTCTGTCCTCGGACAGCGGCTGGGAAGAAGGAGGGCATCTCCCTCCCTCCTCGGGTCTGTAATAGTCCTTCCGCGATCGTTGCTTGGAGGCTCCTAAAACTTGCTCGAAGGCTCACGCTAAATGCGATGGGATGTCTGGGAATCCCGGCTGCCAGCCGGCTGGGGAATCCCACGCCGCGAAAGAAGGGCTTTTTCCGGCTTCAGGCTCGTAGGAGGGCTCCCCGCCTGCTTGCCTGCCTGCCTGCCTGCCTGCCCGCCCGCCCGCCCTGCCGCGGCCGCTGGGTACCACATTCCTGCATGTGGAGCGCGTGACGTCAGCAGCATCCCCATCGCTGCATCCCTCACGCCTCCTCGCGGTTGCCATGGCAACCTCCTCTAGTGATGGGGATGGTATATTTATAGAGGAAAACGCTCCTTTAACACGGGGGAGGAGAAGGCATTTGGGGTTGGGCTCCTGGAGTTTGTTTGCCCTAGGAAGCCTTGAGAATTAACCCATTGACATCTGTGAGGCTCACCCTTCCCGCCAGACATTTAGAAGGTTGTAATGTGCTGCTTCCCACTCTCTGAATGCAAAAGCCTGTGTGCCTGCCTGGGAGCTCCCTGGTTATGCTAGTGACATCATTAATTCCTTGTTATATCTACAGTCTTGGGTGAAGGGTACCTCTGACAATCATCCACCCCATCCTTCGTTGCTATCGCTCGTGGGTGTCAGTTGCCGTTTTTGTTCCCTGCATGAAATATTACTCATGTTTACAGTCACACTGAGAGACTCCTCCTCTGTGTGCTGCCTGAAATAGCTGGGGGTTTTGCATTTTGGGTAATTGCCTCTGCCACTGACTTAGGCAAACCTGAAAGGCAGAACTTCTCTATGTGTAACCAATGGAGACACAGAGCAATTTATGCCTCGGAATACAAGTCTTGCTGAAGTATAAAGAGTACGTTTTGAGAGCTTTGTGTGGATCTGAATGGAAATGTATGTGGAAGATTAAGGATGACATTCATATTTTCTATCCTGAATTATTGACTCAGTGTGTGGCAGGAGGGAAAAGAGCAAATTTTGTGCTAGGGTTTATTAAGAAAGGGATTGAAAACAAGGTAGTCAGTATTGTAATGATCTTGTATAGATTTAGTGTAGCTGAATTTGCAATACGGAGCATGGTTCTGGTTGCTTTATCTCAAAACTGATATTGTAGTGGCAGAAAAGGTGCGGAAACAAACTACCAAAATGACAAAGGGGGTGGAGCACATTTCCTATTAGGAAAGACTAAGGAGATTGGGGGCTTTCTAGTTTAGGGAATAAATAACTGTCAAAGATTTATAAAAGGCAACATGTTGGTCAAAGACAAAACCACAAAATGCCAAGGTGTGAAGCCTCAGAACCCCAAGGTAATGCTATTATCAGTCCCCTTAATTAACCCACCAGCCAGAGACCAAGCAACTGAGTCTCTAGCCTTCCTGGGTCTAAGAGTAAAAACTCAGCCCTTTGGGGAGGATAGGTTACAAGATGAATTCCAAAATATGATTATTCTGATAGCTATAGCTAATATGGATTCAGATGGAAGCCCAAAAACCCAAGAACACCACAAAATATAATTAAAGTGGTTTATTAAGAGAATGTGCAGGAATATACAGTATAAGAGCAGTGAACAATGAGGGTAAAACATTAAAGCTAAATAGCTAACCTAAGCACATATACAAGCATTGGTTCTAAATCCAGCTGTTACCTGGCAAGACTGAGTCCAACAGAGTTTCAAAGTCCAAAGCAGGGGTTAGTTGACCAATTGAGTTGATTCTAGTTGACCAATCGAATGTATAGCAAATGATGTAACTTGTGTTGCTGACCAGGTGACCCAACCAATCAGATGAGCCGCCATAATGAGACCATATACTCTGCAACTGCATAGGGCCTAATCAAGCATGCACCTTGCCCACCCCTGGGTCCTTGCACTGAGATGGAATATGTAGGCCAAACTCCCTCCTAGATTCATCAGCCTTGAAACCACAGGCTTAATGGTCTGATTGGCACCTGTGCCAGCCTCCCGTCTTCCTTATCTTACCCTTTGAAGCTACAGTCAGCTTGACTTTAGGTTCTCAGAGAGAGAAGCTTCCATGGTTTTTACAATGCCAGGCTCAGCCTGAACCAGTGTTTCTGAATAGACAAGAGGTTGCTAGCTGAGACAATGTCTAATGGTGGGACATAACAGAAATGTATAAAATGATGCCCAGGGTGAAAAGTGGATAGAGAGAACTTTTTCTCTGCCTTCCACGATACTAGAACTTGGCAGACAACTGGTGAAGTTGGTGTGGAGTAGATTCAGGACAGATGAATGGAAGTCCTCCTTCACTCAATCAGTGGTTGGCTCATATAATTAACTGCTGTGAAATGGAGATATGGCCACTTATTCAGTTGGTTTTAACAGGGGATGATACAAATGTATAGAGGACAGGCCCATCAGTGGTTATTAGTCATCATGACTGGATGAAACCTCCATGTTCAGAGGCAGTAACCTTCTGAATACCAGTATGTGTGGGATGGGTAACAACCAGGGAGACTTTATCCTTTATGCCCTGGTTGTAGCATTTCTGGGGACATCTAGTGTGCCACTATATGGAATTGGTTGCTGTATTAGATCCATGTTTTAATAGTTCTTTGGCCATCTCATAAACAAATCTCCAAAGCTAGTAATGGAATCCTAGAGTTGGAAGGGGCCATAGGCCATCTAGTCCATACACACACACCCTGGTCCATGCAGGAAATCCAAATCTAGAACATTTCTGACAGATGGCTGTCCATTCTCTGTTTTTTTTTTTTTTGCTAATGGTAATTAGACAATAGAGTTTATTTTTTTCCCCATTTTTTATTATTATTATTTTTAATAAACATTAAAATTACGTTCTAACATAAAATAATGCAATCAATCAAAGCTACACTCCATAAAACTAAACTGACGAATTATAAAACATTAGTCCATTCTCTGTTTGAAGACTGTTGGTGAGGAACAGGCTCATCCTCAGCTAACAGGTTCCATTGTTTAATTGCTCCGTTAGGAAGTTTCTCCTGATATTCAACAACAGTCTTCTTCCTATAACTGAAGCATGTTAGATATTGTCTTGGCCTCTTGAGCAGTGGAGAACAAGTTCTTCCCCCCATGAAAGCCCTTCAGATATTTGAAGAACATGATTATGACTCTTCCCCATCTTCTTTTCTCCAGGCTAAATGCATCCAGATCCTTCAACCTTTCCTTATACAACTTTTTTTTCTGAATCCCAGACTATCTTTGCTGCCCTCCTCTGAACCTGCTCCATTTTGTCTACATCTTTCTTAAAGTGCAGCACCCAGAACTGGACACAGTTGCCCCAGCCAAAGTCTGCCTAATATGTTGTAGAGTGAAACTGTTCTTTTCCCATGGCTTAGGTACTATATTCCTAGTCAAACAATATAAAACTGCAGTAATCTACTTTGCAGCAGCACCACCATACTGCTTGCTCATGCTCGGCTTGTAATCAGTTGTGATCCTTTGTTCATGAATTAGTGCCAAGCCAGGTATCCACCATCCTGTAAATATGTGTTTGTTTCTTTTTGCTTAACTGGAGAACTTGCATTTGTCTCTGCTGACTTTCATTTTGTTTCAACCCAACTTTCCAAACTGTCAAGATCAATAATCAGTACCATTAGGATGGACTGTCACTGGAAGTGACTTCTGGGATTCTCTTGGATATTGCCTTGATTTTCTTGAGAGGGGCAGATAGCTGAGCTGGCAGCTGTGTACTTTCAGGAGCCCTGACTCTGAGATGATTCCTGTGGGGCGGGGATTGGAAATTGGGCTTGGCAGTTCAACTTCTTGTGGCTGATCTGGTCTCTTCCCAACAGATGGCCGAGACCTTCAAGTAACTGAGAGAAGATTCAACATGGCAAGTAAGTGATCCCCTCCTTGTAGAGACCGGTTATGTTTTTTCCCTCTTCCTGGGATGAAATATTGTTCAAATAGGACAATAAAGTAGAATGGGTTTTTGAGACAATGGCTCCTGCAAGACAGAATGCTGAAATTTGCAGCCTGAAAAATTAAAAGCATATAAGCCAACTAAAGACAACACATTTGTGAAACAACATAGAACAGGTTTTGCTAAATTTTAAAAAAATGAGAACTACTTCTGGGTAATGAAAAACACCCCAAGCTACTAAAACATATAAGATGTAGAAATTTGATATAGATATTATATTTTATTCCCTCCAGCCACCTAACTAAAGGCTGGGCGGGTTCCAGTTCTCTTTGTACAGAGAAACATGGCACGTCTGTTGACTGAGCTGTTATAGATTTTGACCTTAATGGTACAGAATCTTGAACACAGTAGGCCAGAGAGTTTGATTTTTAGTTGTCAGATCTGCAAGCATGTGTTGCTCATTGTTCTCATTGTCCCAACCTTGAGAAAGATAGTTTATGAATAAATGGCTCCATGCCCAGAATAAATTCAGAATGAGCAGAACACAATTTGAAACAAGTATTACTTTGGAAAGTGTCATTCTGCACTCAGCGGTGTCATACATCATGCCTTCAGAGGAAATGAATTAGGTGGTTTAATAAAGTCATGTAGGGTTCATGTAATTGTGCCTGTATTAGGGTAGCCAGCTCTGGATTGTGACATTCCCAGAAATTTTGGGGGTGGAGCCTAGGAAGGGCAGGGCTTGGAGAAAGGAGAGACGGTGGTGGAGTATAATGCCATGAAGTCCACCTTCCAAAACAGCGATTTTCTCCAGGGGAACTGATATCTTTTACCTGGAGACCTGCTGTAATTTCTGGAAATCTCCAGCTGCCACCTGGAGGCTGGCAACGCTAGCCTGTATAAGGGAACCATACCCTAATACTCTTGAATCTCTCAGATTTGTTTTGCAGTGAGACTGTTTTATCTTTTCTGAGAATGCTTTGGGAAGAATCTTAGTAATTGTATTTTGTCTTTAAATTTAACATAGAGAGGATAAGGGATAACATGTAGGTTTTTTAATTTCTAATTTCATTGACACATGCTAGCCTTTTTTGTATGATTGTGATTTTTTATTTAATTATTTCAAGAACGATTAGACTGATATTGAATAAAAGTCTTTAAAAGATAACAGTTGAGTAATTTTTGGCTGGGATACAAGGTTTTCACAAGGTATTTTCATAAACTTTTGACCACTTTTAAGTCAGAGGGCTGATTATCTGTCAGAGATTGATTATCAGAGAGAATAATCATCTCAATATAGCCTTGTGGTTTAAGTGGTTAATGTTTTGCCTTGAATCACTTTGTTTCCATGTGCCTGTTTTAATAGTAATACTTTCCCCACAAATGGGATAAAACCATAACATAGCCTTCTTATGTCTTTGAGTCTCACAAGGGAATTCTCTCCTGTGCTATTTTCCTGGGTCTTCTAGGGGCTGTGCAAGATACTCTTCAGCTGATAGCGAGCTGCAAGGCGCTTGCAAGCTACCTATTGGAGACCCCTGATACAGAATATGTGACATAATAAACCAGTCACACTGTGTAATGACATTAAAAGTATGTTTTGTGTATTAACAAAACCACAAAAAGTTTATCTGAGGTGAGGCCTCCCTGTCCAAATCGTAGTCTGCCCTGTGACCCTATGAAAACTTCCCTGGGAGAAAGCCCCATTTAGTACACCTGTTAGGATTGGCCCCCTGGTGTAATGGCTGGGAACAGGCTGACTAAGCCCCCGCTGGTGGCAGGGGATCCCCACTGCAGCGACTGCTTCTTGCCACCACTCAGCTGGCTGGCGGAGGGGGAAATGGTGGGAAATCGAGAAGATATTGACAGCGTCCCAATGCCCTGTCACCCCCTGTGCACCCAGAAATGATGTCAGCACATCACAGGGGGTGGGTGCCTTGGCATTTGGGCAAAACTTCATAGTAGAATAAAAAATACCATGGGGTGCACAGGAAGTGATATCACAAATCGTTGGTGATGTTATTACATTGTTGGTGAAGGCTTCCCCATCAAGGTAAGTCTCCCGCTAGTTGCTAGGGCCACCTGGCAACCCTAGCTGGGAACAGTGAAGGGTGAGAAAGAAACTGGACTTGGGCTGGGAATATTTGGGACAGGTGGACACATAGGACTTCAGCAGTTCAGTTGGCTGTCTCTGGGCCGACCTTGACTCATGCCTGGCTTGGTGGCCCATGTCTCTGTGCTGAGGAGCTATGGGGCTTCTGTTTGCATCTTCTCATTTGTGCTTTGCAGCCTTTCTGGCAGCCCAGAATGCCCACTCTGTTCTCAAGCGCTTCCCTCGAGCCAATGGCTTCTTGGAGGAATTCCGGCAGGGCACCATCGAGCGGGAGTGTGTTGAGGAGATCTGCAGCTATGAGGAGGTCAAGGAGGTGTTTGAAAACAAGGAGAAGACGGTATGTGGCTACTGAGGGAGGAAAAGGGCTGAGCTGTGGGGTGGTGGATTGCAATGGGCAGTTGGAAAGGTGTCGCCTCCCTCCTTGCCAAGCAGCTGATGCTTAGCTTCTCCCATTCCATTCACAGAGATTACTGTTTCTTTAGGTTCTTTATCAGCCTCTTTTCTCATCCTGAAGATGTGTGATCCGATCTTCTGGTGGTATTTTCTTTACATGAAGCAGTGGCAGGGGGCTCCAGTTTTGATTTTCCCCTGATCTAAATCCCTCCTCCAGCTGCTTTTGCTGTCACAGTGGGGAGAAAAGACATCATGCAAGTGTATTTTTATGCCATGTCGCGAGTACCATCTTTAGGTGGTAATGTATGGTGCCATCCTAAGCAGTGTGACATCCTTTTAAGTCCATGTGCTTAGGATTTATTTATTTCCTTTGTTCACAGTGGGAACCCAAAGTGGCTTACATTGTTTCTGCCTCCTCCATTTTATCTTCACGCCAACCCCGTGACATAGGTTAGGTCGAAAGCGTGTTCCCCAGCAAGCTTCTATGGCAGCAGAGGGGGGATTCAAAGCCAGGTCTCCTGGATCCTAGTCTCTCTGACCACTCTCCCACACTGATGTAACTCTGCTTAGGATCAGGAAAATGGTACACATGAGGGAAGGAATTGTGCTTCTTCACCTGATGATATTGCTCTAGTCAGAATCTTAGCCACTCCATGCCTTTAAGCAGAACGAAACAAAAAGGGCTCTCCCTGTGTCACATTTGGTTTAGTGTAGTGGTTAAGAGTGTGGACTTTAATTTGGGAGAAACGGGTTTGATTCCTTACTCTTCCGCATGCAGCTGCTGGTGTGACCTTGGGTCAGTCATAAGTTCTTTCAGAGCTGTTCTCTCAAGGACAGTTCTCAAAAGAGCTCTCTCAGCCCCACCTACCTCACAGAGTGTCTGTTGTGGGGAGGGGAAGGGAAAGGAGTTTGTAAGCTGCTCTGAGACTCCTTTGGGTAATGAAGTAGTAATGACTCCAATCTCTTTTTCTCTTCTTTTTCTTCATGCTCTTGGTGGTCCCAGTCTGGGCTTTGTAGATGCAAGGCTGATTTCTGGTTCTGTGGTACACTTGAGTGGTTGTGGTTATCCCAGGGGACCTATTCAGGAAACAAAAGCAGCATAGAAAACAAATCTCACCCCATGAACAACATGGTTGTGAAGATAAAAGCTTTGTTTATTGTGCTTATTTAATTCTTTAGTCTTTGTGCCATCTTTCAGTGTCGCAGATCAGCTGTGGTGGTACATGTAAGAAGATGGGGTTGAGGTGATGTGTGGGGAGAAACCTGCTACTGCAGGTTTGGGCTTGACGACATCATAAAACAGTGATTGCTGTTTACCTGCTTGGTTACTTCTTGCTGGCTAGGAACCCTTAGCTTCTGTTCCCATAATACTCTTGGAAATGGCCACTGACTTTGTCCTATACCCAGGAAGTTTCCTGTGGAAGGCACTGGGACCTGCCAGAAGGGCTTTGGCTGATCAGAGATCTGTTTTATTTTCCCATGCAGATGGAGTTCTGGAAAGGTTACGCCTACTCTGTCAAGGATCCCACTGAAGGCACGGGCCGCTCAGATGCCATGTACGTTGTCGTGCCCTTACTGGGTGTCGCTCTGCTTATAGTCATTGCCCTGTTCATCATATGGAGGTGTCAGCTCCAGAAGGCCACGCGCCACCGTCCTTCTTATGCCCAGAACCGCTACTTGGCCAGTCGAGGGGGCCGTAGCCTCCCCAGGGTGATGGTGTACCGAGAGGCCTCACACAGTCAAAACGAGGCCCACTGCCAGCGGGACTCAGGCAGCAGAGGGGCTGGCAATGGCCGATGGGGCCTTGGGTCGACCAGCCACCCAGAGAGCACCCTACACCCCCCCGATCCTTCCTCTTCTGCCCTGATGAGATTGTCAAGCGCGACCCCACCGCCTTCATACGAGGAAGTGACCGGGCATCCTGAGAACAGCAGTGGCGAGGAGACCAGCTTGTCCTACAGTGACCCGCCACCCAAGTACGAGGAGATCGTGGCTGCCATTCCTGGCCCAGGGAAATAGGAGGCTGGTGCTGCTCTCCATATTTACGTTTGACCAGAAGATGCCATCACGGAGAAGCCTTATCCTTCACACTCACCAAAAAACTCCGGTGATAGCAGATTCCATGAATGCCCTTCCCTTCTCCAGCAGGGGGTGCTGCAGAAATGGTCAAAGTTCCAGGGAGCTCAACTTTCTAGTCTCCTGGGTATGCAGTTAGAGAAGGCAGAGAAAGGGTATCAAGGCCCCTGGTGCTCCAGTGTGGAAGGACTTCCTGTGAGAATACAACATGCTTGCCTTGGGGGTGGTTTAGGGATGTCACTCTTGGTGTTTGGCAAGGGGTAGCAATGTTCCTGTTCCCTCGCATGCCGTAAGAGGAGGTGGCTGTTTTTTTCACTGTGTAGGGTCTCCAGCAAGAGGTGTGACTTTCCCCTGCATTTGTACCTGCTTCACTGCTCTCGCCGGAGCTCACCTGGGCCTGCTGAGTGCACACCTGTTGGGAGGGGTCTGGCTCTTGAAGGTCTGTGCATTTGAGTCTCGACAAGCTTCGGACTGGGCCTTTTTGTGTCCTTGGAGGAGAGCCAGCTGGGCTGCACTTCGCTTCACACTCGCTCACTGCCAAAGCGTGCTTGCCCTGGGATGTGTTTGACCACTTCTTATATGCGCTGGATGTGTGGTCGTGTCTACCATTTCCTCTTCCACCAAGCACAGCTTTGCACAACACAGGGAGTTGGTTTGGGGAGGGAAAAGAGCTGGAGCATGCGGCCTCTCACCACCCCTCCCTCCCTCCCTTCCCACCACTCCAACATTTTCCTTGTCTTGGGCCCCAGCAGGCAGAGGAAACTCTGGGTCTTGTGGAGGTAGCCCAGAGTGAAGCTCCTATTAGTGTGTCTCTCTCATATTCTTTGTGTTGATGGTCACCACTGTCTTGATGTCTCTGAGCAATCGTTCTGTGAAACTGTGGGGTGGGGTGGGGGGAGGCTTGCTATGTCTGTCTCTTTCAAGCTGCTAGCTGAGACCAGCAATCTTGTTTTTGCCTTGAGTGAACCAAAGCCTGTTTCCCCGCCCCTTGTTGCTTAGCAATGCATGTCTTCCTCCTTCCTCCTGTTCTTGTGGAAACTTGGAGCCTCGCTGGAAGTTCTGGGGGGTTGCCTGTTCCTCCCACTGTGCTTTTCTGGAGCTTCTGCTCCATGTTTTGAGGATGTGTGGATCTGGGCACTTGTAACAATACCCCAGCCAGCCCTTCTTACTGGCTTCAAGCTTTGCTTCTAGGCTGTACCGCATATACCCAGAGGAAGGGATCGTAGTGGGAAGGGGAGGCTGCCTTATTCTGAATCAGACCACTGGCCCATCAAGGTCAGTATTGTCTACTCAGACTAGCAGCAGCCATCCAGAGTCTCAGGTAGAGGTTTTTCACATCACCTATTGCCTGGTCCTTTTAACTGGAGACGCTGAGGGTTGGACCTGGGACCTTCTGCAGGCAAAGCAGAGGCTTTTCCAGCCTGCAGAACTTGAGCGGTCTATGTCCAGTCTCCTGTTAATCGGAATAGAAAGAAAGGATGAAGCCACCTGTATTAGTGAATCTTCTTCAGCTTAAATCTTCTTTTTAGCTGAGCCTTCCTTCACTAGTTTTTTCTGTCTCCCGTCTCTCATTTTGGATATTTGGAATTGGCCACTGGAGCTCACTTACACAGGCCTTGCCCATATCCTGTCAACAGACATGTTCTGCGAGTTCCATGCATGGGGCTCAGTTCCCAGGTGTGTGCAGGCCCAGTTTGGACTGGGAGTCTGGAAAGAGGGGGATTTAGCCTTTCTTGGTGCTCTTTCCTCTGCTGGAGACGGCGCCCAGGACCTGGGGAGCTGCTGTTTGCCCTACTGGAGAAACATATGGGTGGCTACATATAAGTTCCCCCAGAGAGGCAAAAACTGGTTCTGCCCATTATTTCGAGTCTGGAAAATAATGCAGATGAGGGAGGCTGTATCTCCCTCTACCTGGATGCTGCAGTTCTGATCTGAATGCCGGCAGAACTGATGGCAGAGGTAAGGACACTTCTGATCAGCTCTTTCGGCTCCGCCTTGTCTGTTAGCTGCCAGACAATCCATCGCCTTTGTTTCTTTCTTAGCAGTTTCCCTCCATTTGTCTAGATCTTTCTGAGCAGGTGGTGACCAGTCCAGAATATGATATAGCTTTGGGTCCTCCTGTGACATCATCTCCCTTGTGCTTCTCTCCAGCTGCTGCGAAGGCTTCCCTCTGCTGTGCTACTCATTTCCTCGGCCACTAGCACTTCTCCCTGTGTGTGTGTAAGGACTCCGTGGAAACATTGATCCTGGGCACACAGAAGAGGGAAAAAGTACGGTAGCGGAGGTAAAGCCTCCAAATCAGCCTCCAAGAAGCACAAGGATACAAGCCACAGTCCCCTGGCGAAGGATTACCGTATTTTTCGCTCTATAACACGCACCTGACCATAAGACACACTAGGAAAGCCGGTGTTGGGGCTGGGAGGGAAGGGGCGGGCATTAGAACGCCCGCCCCTTCCCTGGGCGCGCCGCTTTTGCGGAGTGCCCAGGAAAGCCAGCGCTCCACCCCGCACCCCAACGTGCACTCTTTTTTGCAGAGTTCACTCCATAAGATGCACACACTTTCCCCCCCACTTTTTTTTTGGGGGGGGAAGTACATCTTATGGAGCAAAAAATACGGTATTCATTCATTCGTTCATTCGTTCATTCGTTCATTCATTCATTCATTCATTCATTCATTCATTCATTCATTCAGATTTCTTACCCTGCTCTCCTGGCTGAAGTTGGCTCAGGGCGGCTCACATAAAAACAGATAGTTACATTAAAACATAGTTGTGGTTAAAACAAATATGAAATCATAATAAAGTGCTAGTGGTTCTTAATAATCATACAGCGGTAGCAGCCAGTGTAGAACGTTCTCCACTCGCAGTCAGCTCTCGATGTTAGTTGGATGTCCCTGCAGGGTTCGCTATACTTTAAGGCTGTTGATGGCAGTTTTTGGGGTCCAGGGCCCTCTCCCTTTTAACCAACTGATGTTCTTCATTGGTGGTGGTGGGTCCCAAAACCCTGGCGGAAGAGCTCCGTTTTACAAGCCCTGTGGAACTCTGGGAGCTCATTCCACCAGGTTGGGGCCACCACTGAAAAGGCCCTGGCCCTGGTTGTTGACAGCCTAGCGTCCTTGGGACCTGGAAGGGCCAGCCGATTCTGGGCCCCCGACCGCAGTGCTCTCTGGGGAATATACAGGGAAAGGTGGTCCCTTAGGTATGTAGGTCCCTGACCATGTAGGGCTTTAAAGGTAAGAACCAATGCCTTGAAACAAATCCGGTATGCTATCGGCAGCCAGTGCAATGCTTCTAGCACAGGCTGTATGTGCTCCCTCCTAGAGAGCCCCATCAACAGCCTGGCCGTGGCATTTTGCACCAGTTGCAGCCTCCGGATTTGAGACAAGGGCAGCCCCATGTAGAGAGCATTATAGTAGTCCAGTCTCAAGGTGACCAGCACATGGATCACTGTTGCCAGGTAATTGTGTTTAAGGAAGGGAACTGACTGCCTGATCAGCCGAAGATGGTAGAGGGCTGATCTGGCAGTGGCTGCTACCTGGGCCTCCATAGTTAAAGTGGCATCCAGGAGCACTTCCAAACTCCTAACCTCCGGTGCTGGCACCAATGACGCTCCATTGAAGGTCGGGAGTGGGATCCCTAACCCAGGCCCACTCTGACTAAGGCACAGGACCTCCGTCTTCGTCGGATTCAGCTTCCGTTGGCTCAGTCTAAGCCAACCAGCCATGGCCTGTAACGCCTGGTCCAGATCTTCCGGTTAGGAGTTGGACTGACCGCCCAACAGCAGATAGAGCTGGGTGTCGTCTGCATATTGGTGACAACCCAGCCCATGTGTCTGGGCAATCTGGGCAAGGGGGTGCATATAGATGTTGAAAAGCATCGGAGACAGCACCGCCCCTTGAGGCACACCACAGTCTGGGATAGCTGTTCCCCTAGCACCACCCTTTGTCCCCGACCTTGGAGAAAAGAGGCAAGCCACTGCAAGGCTAGCCTCTGAATCCCCACATCGGGATATGATGCTTCCTTTCATGCCACAGACAATGGAGCTTGTCTCCTTCTGCAACATGGCATGGCTGGCTCAGGCTCAAGGTGTGCTCAGTGTCCCCCCCCCACTTCCTTCTCGATGGTGCTAATGCTTAGGCAGGTATTGCCAATGGTGTGTTTAGCACATACTTTGCTTTTCCCCCTTTCCCTCCTTCGTAGATGTTTAAAACAAAGTGTGCATCATGTAACATGAGAAATTAAGTTATCTATTTATTTATCTATTTATTTATTGCATAGAGCCAACCCTGTGTCATGGGATTGACACAAAAAAGTCAACATCAACCAGAAATCAGGCTTTTAAAAAGACTTGTGCTTGGGAGGATTCCCACCCTGCCCTACTGTGCAGACTCAGGGGAGGCAAAATATAAATCAGAACAGAGCAAGAAATAGAAGGCCGCAAAATGCCAGTTGCTCCTTTCCCTTCCCACCCTAGGTGAGGGTTTCCCCAAAGTTGGGTGGGGCGCAAAAAGACCTATAAACGTGAAGCGGTCCCTGCGAGCATCTCCACAGATGTTCTCGTGAATACCATGCATGGAATGGTGGGGATCCTGTTGGGGAAGGTCCTTCCATTAGCCTGGGAGGGATGATGTCAACTTGCTCAGGGTCCATGGAAGCCAGAGAGGGATGCTGGCTTCTAGTTGCCCGTCACGCTGTTTACAGTAAAAAGTGCACATCGGAGCCTTGCCTGCCTCTCTGTCAGCATATTTTGGCCTCTCTAGTGCCTCCCCCCCTTCTTTTAGTCCTTCCCCTTTTTATGCTGAGAACAGCAGCATAAACACTAACCAAAGAAAGCTCTACACCCCACCCCCCACTTTTTGATTTGTAAAACCAGGAAGAACTGAAAAGGACTTATTCACTGCCTCAGCAAAAGCCGCTTCCAAAACCTAACAGAAAACCAGGCAAGCCATTTTGGTGATGCAGCTAGCTCTTCCATGGTCCATTCCTCAAGCATGGATGGCAGATGACATGCAGGCTAAATGTGGGAGTGACGCTGCTGGTGGCTTGGCTTTAAAGGTGCATGCGTGTTCTATAATTAGATTCCTAATCACCTTTTGACCCATTTCAGGCCTTCAAGGCAGCTTACCCAGAATGCTGATGATAGTGATAGTGAACATTTTGGGAGTTCAAGGACTTTGGTTGTGTTAAACCTCACAGTGGCCTAGTAAAAGAGGCCCTCTTGTTATTACAGTAATAATGCAGGTGAGGTGAGTAGGGATGCCAGCCTCCAGGTGGGACCTGGGATCCCCTGGAATTACAGCTCATCTCCAAACTACGGAGATCAGTTCTCCTGGAGAAAATGGATGCTCTGGTGGGTGGACTGTATGGCATTTTACCCCACAGAGATCCCTATCCTCCCCAGGCTTAGCCACCAAATTTCCAGGAGCTTCTCAATCTGGAGCTGGCGACCCTAACCCCCATACCCTGCTGGCAGCTAGGGGGGACCTGGTAATCCTGGGTGAGGTTTGATCCGGGAGCTTCCTAGCTTTGAGCACAAGCAGTCACTCAACAGGACTTTTCAATAAAAACATGTAAAATCGCATCCAAATGGATTGCGGGTCATGCATCTTGGCAGGCGCAGTCTTTGGTGAGATCTATCTGGAACATTTCAGCCACAGGTTGGGTTTCTGCTCCTCATGAGACTCTTGAACTTACGGCTTCAGCTCCTTGTGAGGTGGACCTGGCATTTCTGCAGGGTTAACACCCATGCAGATTTCCTTGTGGGCGGACTTTCAAAATGCAATTGTGTGAATTTGTTCCTGAGATGAAGAGGTGCAGCAGCGCTTCCTACAACTGCTTGTAGTGTTGAAAGCTTAACCTTTCCCCAAAGCTTTCTTCGAAGTCAGGCGGCTGGAAGATAGAATTGCCTCCAGGACATTCAGGCCTAAAACCCCCAGTGTTGGTCCACATCAGGTCTCCCACACCCACCCCATCCTCTGTGAAATATGACAGTGAGCTGCTGGTCTGTGGCCTTTCTCGTATTCAGGCTTCTGGGCCCACAGTGCTCTGAGCCTGCCCTGTTGTTGGTCTGTGTGGCTCCCTCTCTCCCGCAGAGTCCTTGCTGCCAGGACTGTCAAAGACGTGCCAGAGAATCTTGCTGGAGGACTGGCCAGAAAAAGGGGAATGCCTTGGCCATCCTCTTCAGCTTTCATGGTAACAAACCCTGCAGTTGATACTCTGTAAAGCCCAGTCTATTTCTGTGAAAAAGAAATTTATTAAAAAAACAAACAAAAAAACCCACTTGCAGACTCATTCCGTGTAACGTCTTTAATTCATTAAATTTATTTGATTTCTAGCCCACTCTCCCCTGCGCAGCAGGCTTAAGGCGGGTTACAACAGTGCATATAAAACAGTAATTTAGAGGAGGAGGAGAAGAAGAAGAGATTGGATTTATACCCCACCCTTCACTCTTACAAACTCCTTTCCCTTCCCCTCCCCACAACAGACACCCTGTGAGGTAGGTGAGGCTGAGAGAGCTCTTTCGAGAACACCTCTTTCGAGAACAGCTCTGACAGAACTATGGCATGCCCAAGGTCATCCAGCAGCTGCAAGTGGAAGAGTGGGGAATCAAATCTGGTTCTCCCAGATTAGAATCTGCGCACTTAACCATTACACCAAACTGACTCTCATTTAGACATAGCCATAGACTGGCTCTAATTTAGACATAGTTAGACATAATATCATTAAAAGCCATATAAGACATCAATTAACATTAACCATTAGATGATAATCTGTAACACAATTAGTAACTAATCTCAGAAGGTTCTATGTATGTGTGACCATAGAGTGTAAAATACTAAGGTGGGTGAATAGGGAAAGCATGCCAGTAGAGCAGAGCAGGGCAAGGGAGACCAATTCAGGTGGACTGCTGCTACCTCAGCCATAGGCCTGGTGGAACATCTCCATTTTACAGGCCCTGTGGCATTAAGTCCCGCAGGGCCCATCTCTCTTGGAAGAGTGTTCCACCAGCTGGTACTAAAACCATAAAGGTTCTGGCTCTGGTTGAGGCTAGGTCGATCTCTTTTGGGCCAGGGATCACCAGGAGATGTTGATCCATAGAACATAACGCTCTTTGAGGGGCATGCTGGGAGAGGCAGTCCTGCAGATGTGTTGGTCCCAGATCACATAGAGCTTTAAATGTTAAAACAAAAACCTTGAACTTGATCCAGTACTCAACTGGGAGCCAGTGCAGCTGGTAGAGCACTGGGTGTATATGGGCTCTTAAGGATGTCCTGGTGAGGACCTGCACCGCTGCATTCTGAACCAGCTGAAGTTTCCGGGTCAGTCTCAAGTGTAGTTCTGTGTAGAGCGAGTTACAGTAATCCACCCCAGAGGTGACATTGTGTGAGTACTGGATCAAGTTCAAGGTTTTTCCTTGGTCCCGGGGCAAGAGGTAGGGAGCCAGTTGCCTGGCGTGCCTAAGATGGAAAAAAGCTGACCTGGCAATGTTTGTGAATTGGGCCTCCATTGACAACGAGGCATCCAAAATCACACCCAACCTCTTCACCGTGGGTGTTGGTGTTTGTAACACCCCGTCAAGAGTTTGGAGCTGGATGTGCAACCTCCCCATTCTGCAGCTCAGGCACAGGACCTCTTTAATCCTCTTGAGTTCTTGGTTGAGGAGTGTCTGTCCCATTTTTATCTTACTCTTCCTTCAAGTGGTGTTTACTGTTCTCCTTTCCATTTTAGGGTAGCCTGGGAGAGGGGGGACCAGGCCCAAGGTGACATCCTGAGCTCCATAGCTGAGCAATGAATTGAACTAGGAGTTCTCGGTTGAAAGTGAAGAATTCTTGCCACTGGACTACACTGGCTCTCGAGTTAGCCTTCAGGGCTCAACGAGCTGAAACGTTTCTGTGATAAATAGCTTGCCAACCTCCAGGTGGGGCCTGAAGATCTCCTGGAAGTACAACTGATCTCCAGACTGCCGAGATCAGGTCTCCTGAAGAACATGGCGGCTTAGAGGGTGGGGTGCATGGCATCACTCCCCTGCTTAGCTCCCTCCCCAGGCTCCAACCCTAAATCTCCAAGCATTTCCCCACTCAACACTGGCAATCAAATCTCCTGAGATTTATTAAAAAGCAGCCACAGAGGAGCGCTTTGGATCAAGAAGGGCTGTATGTTAAATGGGGAGGGAGGGCTCATCCTGTCTGCTTGCACAGTTTTCCTTACTGAAATTGCCCCTCCCCACAGCTGTTATTACTCTGGAGGCGGGAAAGACAGATCTGATCCACGTCCAGCTGTTAGTCACTGTGCTGGCTTCTTTTAGCCTCAGGGGCAGAGTTCATGGTGTCTTGGAAACTTATTCCTTTATTATTTTATTTAGCAAATGTATGTGCTGTCTCTCCAGAGATTTGCTCGATGGGGCTCACAACAGCAACAGCGCAGCTCAACAAACCAAGCCATTAAAAACAGCATAAAACAAACACTATGTAGCCTAAAGTGGTATTCATAGAACAGTCTTCGGGCTAGAAGCAGACCATCAGCGGTTTTAAAAAGATTTTATTGATGTTATTTATAGTCTTCCTTTCTCACTGAGACGCAAAAGCAGATTACGCAACGTGAATCAATTCAGTCAATCGGATGATACATCTAATAAGCAATGTAACGGGACTAGGAGTTGTAGGAATTTGAAATGGAGCTGTTGTCTGGACAAAGCGTAAGTATTAAACACAACATGGTAGTGTATCAGTAGAAACACACTGCATTTTCCTGGGCCAGTCTGTTGTGACGTAGCCCCTATTTCCTTTACAAAAATGCCCTCCTGAACAATTTTGTTTCACATAGTTTGCAAATTGGCCAGGAGTGTGGGATTCTTCCTGACCTCAGGCAGGCCATTCCACAGGGTGGGGCCACTACGGAGAAGGCATCTGTATGAGCCGGTGGTCTTGCCTGTCTGTATGCTAGCACCTGTAGAAGGCCCTGCTCAGGTAAGTGAAATTGTTGCGGGGGCATGTGGGTGGAGAGGTGGTCTGGCTTCTGTGGGGCTTTGTATGTGAGAACCAATATCTTGAATTCAACATGGGAGCTGATGGGCAGCCAAAGGAGTGACCGTGGAATGGGAGTAGTATGCCTGCCTCGCTCCTGATAACTGAGCTACAGCATTCTACACCAACTGAAATTTCTGAGCTGATGTCAAGGGGAGACCTATGCGGACTGTATTACAGTAGCCTTGTCTCAGGGTTACCATGGCATGGATCTAGGTGTCCAGATTGGCTGAGTCACGGTAGGGGGCTATTTTTTGGGCTTAACTAATGGGAGGGGAGATTGAGGTTGCGTTGATTTGCTTCCCCAGCAGTAATGCTGAGTCCCTTATAGCCCCCAGGTGCTTCACCAAGGCAGCAAGGGTCAGCTGAACCCCAGCAAGAGTGGGAAGCACCGTGCCATTTAAAATCTTAGGCTTTCCAGCTAGTGCCACTTCCATCTTGTCTGGGTTCAGTTTCAATTTGTTTGCTTTCAGCCATATAACCACAGCAGCCAGGCAGCGGCTCAAGACCTCTGCCATATTGCCAGGGGATTTGGATAGAGATACAGAGCTGGGTGTCATCGTCAGCATATTAATGACATGCATTCCAAAGCTACAAATGATTTCTCCTAAAGGCTTTACACAGAGGTTGAATAACATGGGGGTGGGGTAAAATTACACCCAGTCAAACCCTACAGGACAGCTCCCACCTTGAAGATAACTAATACCCAACGTCAACTTTTGAGCCCAGTCTGTGAGCAGTGATTTAAACCAGTCCAAGGCACATCCTCTGATATCTCCTTTTGCTACCAAACACCTCAACAGGATAGAATGATCTACTGTATCAAAGGCTGCCAATAAATCCAGGGGGAGCAGCACAAAAGCATGGCCTTTGTCTACATGCAGACGGAGGTCATCAACTAAAGCCACCAGAGCCATTGCTGTCCCATAGCCTGGCCTGAAGCCAGACTGAAAAGGGTCCAGGGCAGATGAATTATCCAAGACGACCTGGAGTTGGTCTGCTACTGCGCTCTCAATCACTTTGCCCAAGAAGGGCAGATTAGAGACTGGTTGATAATTGGCCACATCGGTTTTCTATAGGAATGTTTTTATTTTAAAGTAGTTAATGGATAACTGCCAAGGAAAGGTGGCATGGGTTAGTGACTAATTTATGATGGACATCAAGGGCTCATTTATGTGGCTTTTACATGATTTCAGCAGCCAGGATGGGTAAGGATCCAGGGCACAAGTGCTGGCCTTCAGAGATCCCAGGATCCTGTCAACATCCATCATGGTAACTTGGTGAAACTGGTTCATAAGCAGAACAGAAGATGTGTTAGGTATTTTTAATGCCTGGCTTATATTATAGCCAACATCCAGATCAAAGTATATTTGTGTTATTTTTATCAGCAAAACACTTTGCAAAATTGTCTGTTCCTGAGACAACAAAGGCTCACATTTAGAAGTCAGCAGATGTCAAAATACCTTAAACTAATGGGATGGTCATGAAACAAATTTCTTTGACACTGTCACTGCCACCTCATAGATCTTCCAATGGGCTGGAGGTAATCCTTCAAGTCCCCATTCCCAAGATTTGAATTCTTCCTGGAAACAGGTGAGCGGCTGGTGGATATCTTTCAGCACAGGGTTGATCTGATTCCTATATCCCTGACCATAGCCTGGCTGCTGTATTTTGGAACCACTGGGGTTTCTTAACACTTTAGACTGCTGTGAGTCTTCCTGAATGGATTGGGTCCCACATGAGATTATATCCTAGGGCTAAGATGGATGGGATGCAGAGTTGCAGAGGGGATACCCGCAAATCTCCCAAGGTCTGAAGACAACAAAAGCATCTGTAGTGGGGAGGCGTGCTTAACTGTTTTTCCTTTGGCCTTTCCCCCTGCTCATCTCCTCAGCTGTCTTTCTATGCAGATTTTGTCTAAGACTCAGCTGAAACCCTTTCATGGAAGGGGGTGAAACATTCTCCTTTCCACCATGTTATCCTCACAACAACCCTGTGAGGTAGGTTAGGCTGAGTGAGAGAGACAGAGAGAGAGATGCCAGTGATCTTCATGTCTGAGTGTGGATTGAACCCGGGTCTTCCCGTCCTAGTCCAGCAGCATTCTAAGATCTATACCACACTACACATACAAGGACTGATGCTGTAAGCACGTGCACAGTGCCTTTCCTTTGCCGTTGAGCGACTCCACTAGGAAAGGGCTGTCTCTTTTATTTTTTTTTAAAAAATGAGTGGAAATGAGACAGGCCGGAGTCAACAGGTGAAGCTTCCCCAGTAGGGAACTGTAGGGAAAGGGCCTGGGATCGCCTTTTGGTCCCGGGTACTCTGGCTGTCTCTCGGCCTCTCTCCTTGGAAGTCAAGCCGGCGGCGCTTCTCGTGCCAGCTGGCGGTGTCCCCAGGCCGCCGTCACCCCGCCCGCCCTCCGGCGAGCCCCGCTCTATTTCTGTCCTCTGCTCTCCCTGCCTCCCTGCAGCGCCGCGCACAGGCCGACCGGCGCCCGGGGCGGGGGCGGCCCGGGCGCCGCCGCCTCCAGCCAATCACGTACCTCAGCCTGGCAGCGACTGACGTCAGGGTGGCCGATGAAAGGGGCGGCGAGCTGTTGACGGAGTTGCAAGGTGCGTAAAAGTCCCATTGAGAAAGGGGGGGCGAGAGGGGGGGGCTGGGCAGAGGCGGAATAGCCAATTTCTGGGAGCGAGTCCGGAGTGGCGGATCTCGTTCAGCGAAGGGAACGGGCCGCCTTCCCAACACGCACACACACGCGAGGACTGCCTTCTGGGTTGGAACGCCTGTTGCTCAAGGGCAGGGATGCCTCTGTGCAGCCCTACGACCTCCCCCGCTCCATCGCCCACCTTGGGCAAGGAGGAGTTTGTTAAAGGCTTCATTTGTTGGCATCGGCAACAGTCCAGACTTCCAGTTAGGGTCCCACTCCCCAAGAAAGTTGGAGAAAAATGGCCTGGCTCTTCATTAGAGGCTTAAGGTGTGTGGAAGTCTTTTCATGTCATGGAGGTAAATAACATCCCATGAAGCCTTTGTCAAACAGACAGGATTGCCCCCCCCCAAGCCTGATGGCAACCCAACTTCTCTCCTCCCCCCCCAGTTCTGCCTTGTTCTCTGGGAAAGGCCAAGTGAGCCCAGCTCTGCTGTGACTCCTCACTAGAAAGAGCAACTTTGGTTCTATATTCTGTAGCCAGCCAGTCAGGTCATCAGATTTCTGCTTTAGTTAGTTCCCTTGATCAAGAATCTTCCAGGGCCTTCTGGAACAGAGCAGGTTTGTAATTGACAAACCCCCCTACTGCTTCTGCTTTCTGGGAGAGGAAGTTCCCTAGACAGGGGCAGGGACCAGGCCTGGAAACCTGCTGGAAGCCAGTGCAATCAATGTCATACTGTGCCAGGTGTCTGCTAATGCGGACTCCAAACTGGAAGAACCGGATTTGATTCCCCACGCCTCCACTTGCAGCTGCTGGATGTCCTTGGGCAAGCCATAGTTCTGTCAGAGCTGTTCTCTCAAGGACAGTTCTGGAAAGAGCTCTCTCAGCCCCACCTACCTCACAGGGTGTTTGTTGTGGGGAGGGGAAGGGAAAGACGTTTGTAAGCTGCTCTGAGACTCCGAGTGAAGGGCGGGATATATATCCAATCTCCTCTTCTTCTCCTCTACCACATTTGGCACCTTGATGTGCATCCAACTGCATAATTCCTCCAGTGGAATGGCATTTCCATTTCTGGCAAAGAGACAGGCAGTCTCCAACAATTCTTGCTTCCCGTTGCAGGTCCCCCAGGTTCACTGAGCCCCAGGAATAAAATTTCAGGGGGGTGGCTTGAGCAGTTGGGGAGAGTGGGGAAATCCTGCTTTGCGAAGTCTGTAGGCAGATGAATACACACCAGGATTTTTCTTGGAGAACGTGACTGATCTGAAGTTCCTTGAATGAGTTACTAGTTCTGCTACACACACACTGTGCTGTCGGTTTTGGTTTACCGCTTGCCGCCAAGCAAATCAGGTCCACAGCTGAGGTCTTGTTGTCTAATCTGGCTCTGATTGTCAGCCTCACTCACAAACATGAAGCTGCCTTATACCGAGGCAGACCACCGGTCTACCCAGGCCAGTACTCTCTCCACTGGCTGGCAGCAGCGAGGTCTTTCACATCAGCTACCCAGTCTGTTTTACAGGAGAGTCCAGGATCTAAACCTGGGATCTTCTGCAGGCAGAGCAGATCCTCCACCACTGTGCATCTTGAGGGGGCTCAGGAGAACTTTGCCCTGCTATGTGCGGAGAGAAGATGGGCTGCAGGTCCCATACAGCTGCCCAGGGGGTTGGGCAGCAAGGGTCAGTTATCCTCATGATGATGGAGGATTTCAAAGAAAACAGCTTTTGGACTTACAGACACTGGAGAAATTGCTTTCTGTGCTCCACATGTGCTCTTTGCCAGCCTCAGATGTTCGATGGGTTGTAACCTTGGAGGGCAGGGAGAGTCTCTGTGCCAACCCTTGAAAACCCTTTGCTGGCTGCAGTAGTGCAGGCTGCTGGGCACTTGGTGCAGAAGAAGCTGTAAGAGTGCAGCTTCCTTGACGATGCCTGCAGAACTCCAGTTCTGTTCTGATTTTTGCATCACTGGATGATCAAATACATAGCAAAAGCAGGGGTTGTCTGCCGCTTAGAGAGTGAGCTGGGCTAGGCTGGCATTGCACTTTGTATTTCCAGCTTGTGTTGTTTCCCTTCCTTCCTTGTCTGCGTCAAACCTTGACGTTCAGCACGGATTCCTACAGTGCCACATACAAAGCAGAACCAGCCCTGGTTTGGGAGCGCTTGATGGCTTTTAGCAAAACAGTGCTGGTTCTCTCCAATTGCAATGTTGCTGGTAAAAGAAACCGCCCTTGCCTGCTGGTATGTATTAGCTTGATTAAAACTGGCCACTGCCTCACCATGCGACTGAGCTCCAGCGGGCTGGTGAAAAAGATGAGGCTGTTTAAAAACCGCTCTGCCATTCTGCGGCTTCTGCACTTCAACGTTCACCAAAGGTGTGAGTCTCTGAGCCTACCCAGTGATCAGGAGGCTGGTGGCTAAGCTGCTCGCTCCCCCTCAGTTTCCAGGAAGGAAAGAAGAATGCCTCTTAGGTTTACAGAGCAGACCTGCCTTGCAGGGGAATCCCTGCACCCAAGGGTATGTGTGGGTGGCGTGAAGTCTGAGCTCGTCAGAAGAAACAATGCTTTTCTTCCCATATGTCCACCAGAGGGCGCCAGGGACATTTGGTACTTGTATGATTTCTTTTGCACTGTTTATCTGACATTATTTGATTTATTTCTCCTTCCACTTCTTCCAGGGGGCTCTCCTACTCCCCCACCCCATGCTGGACATGGGCCTTGGCTCAGGGGCACCCCCGAAGGACAGAGCCAGGAGCTGAGCTCATTGCTATATGCTATGGATGATCACACATGCAGCCTCTCCTTGATGCTTGCAGCATGATCTCCAAGATCAATTTTTACTGTCCTCTTAACTCTAGAAGCTCTGAACCACATTTGGGTATGCAGAGAGGTATTCTGAACAGGTGATTTGCTGGAGTAGATAGATTTAAAAGAGCTTCGTAACAGAGCAGGCTGCAGGTGATGGGGCAGATGTCGATTGCGGTGTACCGGGCCGTGGAGAGATTCAGTGGGATGCAGAAAGACAGGAGGGACTCCAGGGCTGATGGCAGCTTTTGTGTGATCGAGGAAGTGAAGGCTGCTTCCAACCTGAATTTTCACTTTCATCTTCCCCTTTATTCCCCCTGATGGAAAATGCCCAGGAGCTCCCTCAGCAGTCTGATGTTCCAGCCTTCTCGATGCACCTATAAAAAGAACAAGGCTTAGGGAAAAAAAGAGAGAGAGAGAGAACCAACCTGACAGTCCAAGTGGAGGTTTTGCTGAAGAGCTTTTGCTGCCAGCTCCATACATGGCCCCAGATTTCTGGGTCTCGGCCTTTGTTTGATTCTGTTTTATTTATTTCAGGCCATGGGTTAGTTAACAGCAATGCACAACCAACATGGCTAAGATGTTTTAAAGCTAGTTGGAGATCGTAATGGTAAAAACTGCTCTGTGGATGGCTCCTGGAAGGCAGCGGGGGACCAGTGTTGATGCAACACACGCCTGCCATCCCTGCCACTGATAAGAACCACCTGCCCCAGTTGTCCCCCGGGGCTGCAGTTTATCAGAGTCTGTGCCAGTGAGAAGAGCACATGGGTTGAATTAATGCCCCTTGCAGTAACCAGGTGTATGACCATGATGTCCGGTTCTTGGGCAGAAACCCAGAAAGATTCTCTTATGTCCTTTAATGTAGGTCCTGAATTGGCAGGTAGCACATGGCCTTTTCTTTGCTTAAGGGAAGGGCTGTGAAAATCAGAAATGCAGAACATTCCCCCACCCCCACCACATGTAGGAAAAGAAAATCCACCACATTTGAAGAGATAAACTATGTCTTTTAATTTTTTTATTTGGAACAAAGAGGTGCATGTTTTATATCTACCACCACAGGGAAGGAGAGAATGTGGCCTGTTTGGAGTGTGCCTGATAAGGCCGATTTGGACTTTACAGAAGCCATCAACAAGAGAATGCGAGTTCCCAACCGGCTGAAAGTGGCAGATGATTCCAGCTCAAGATACCCAAAGAGACCCCCCTCAGAGGACTTTCCTTCATCTTTCCAGATGTACGTCCCCGATAGGCTTCTGCCAGCAGGTAAAGCAGTGCACCTGCTTTGGATCAGGGAGTGAATGGATGAGATGCGCTGTTCATGCAGCGTCCTTGTTTGTATATTTGTTGGCTTGGTCGCTGGACAGTGAGGAATGAAGGGCAAAGCAGCTGGGGCATGAAGGCTGGAGACAAAGGTGACCCACTTGATGCAGCCTTGACTTCTGTGATGTGGGGAGGGAGTGTGCAGTTGATACATGGAATGTTTGAAAGTTGCAAGCCTTGGGTGTGAGGTGGATTTGATGGCGGAGGGGCACACATGGCATATGTACAACCTCTTGATTTATTGTTGGTGTGACCTGGTGATGCAGAGACTGAGGAAGCCACTTTCTGGTCCCAGCACTTTTAAAATAAAGTCTTAAGGGTGGGCTGCTGCTGGCCATGCCCTGTGGGACGAAGCCTCTGTAGTCAGATGTCTGGTGCTAGTTAATCCACAGATATTGGGTGTTGCTGCATGTGCAAGCTACAGACGTTGTCCTTTGCAGAGTGAGGGGTCAATGTGAGAAAACAGTGGCCTGGGTTGGATAGAATCCCTGAGTTGACCGACTGTGCAGTCTTCAGCAGCACTGCATCCTTCCAAGTCAATTAGGGGATGGCACTGCAAAAGATCTAATCTGCAGACTCAAGACGAGGCATCCTCTGCACTGCCCTTGCCCCTCCAGACCTGTCCTGGAGTCTCAGGTGTGTATGGGTGTCTGCATCGACCTTTAAAGTCCACTTAGATGCCTGCAGAGACCATATACTTCGTGTGCCTCCAGAGATGTGGAGAAGGTGACTTGGATCTCTCCCTGTCTCTTTCTTCCCCCCAGTAACAAGTGTTTCCTTGTGGGGCTGAGGGAGACCTTTTCCCAACTCCTTCCTTTCCCTCCTTCCCGTAGAAACCAGGGACATCGCTTTCAGACCCGCCTTGGTGAACCAGATACGGCAGCATTGCCTGGCCGTGGCTGACCCTCTCCCGGAGCCTTCAGTCCCGCCCACCGTTTATGAGGAGCACCCCATCCTGAGCCTC
Source organism: Gekko gecko (assembly GCA_029375565.1). Classification (NCBI taxonomy): domain Eukaryota; kingdom Metazoa; phylum Chordata; class Lepidosauria; order Squamata; family Gekkonidae; genus Gekko; species Gekko gecko. Next base: position 47,410,675 of record JAPDNY010000012.1, on the reverse strand, counting down.
GTCTCCAGACCTGGGACTCAGAAACGCAAACGAACGGTAACTCTCTCCAGGACAGACTTGGGAGGTGGTTTATAGTTCAGATGCTGACCATAAAGAAGGGTGTGGTGGGGGGCAGCAGTTGTTTCCCTGGGCTCTGTGGAGAGAAGCACAAGAAGGAGGGGGATTTAGGAGGCGGACTTCTTAATTCTGGGGGCCCTGGGCAAAAGTCCAGATGGGCCCCCAGAATCACTGCCACTCCCCACTGGGGGGGTCTTGCCCTGTAAGAGGCAGGTGGGAGCTGTCACTGGAAGCTGACTGCTGGAGTCTGGGATGAGGTGGTTGCGAGTGGCTGTTAGAGTGAGCGGCTGTACAGGTGGCTCCGTGGGGTGTAGGTGGTTGGGGTCCCCCTAATCGTGGGACCCACGGAAGCTGCCCCTGTTGCCCATTGGCGAAGACCATCCCTGGGATTTAATTGCGGTAGAGCAGCTTTGGGGAGACTTCAGATAGTGAGATCACCATTTTGGCACCTTTCATTAGTCCTAATTAAGTCGGAGGAACGCTATATCCCTTCCATACATAATGGGAATGGACAGGGCTGGCCTGATTTTCCTGTCTCCTTTGCCTGGTGCCACGGGGTGTGTTTGAAATCACTGCTTGAGGCATGCGCTGCGGCCAAACACTTCTTTGCGTCTTCCTGGAGAAAGGCCTGCAGGGTTTCTTGAACTCACCGCAGAGGCTGTTGGAGCTTCTGGGGAGTGACCCCCCCTCTTGCTTCTGCAGATTCATCAAGGCAAAGCCCGGAAAGAGGGAATCCTGAGTGAGACTGCTCAGCGGGCCCTGTGTGGTGTCAGCCAGAGGCGCGAATGGTAAGAAAAAGCAGTGTGTGTACACGCACAAACGCACAATCAAGTGCAGGAACCAGCAAAACTACGAGCCACCTTCTTCCTTCAAGGGTCCTTCGCTTACCACTAGGAGGCTGTACTGGGGCATAAAGTGGGGGAGAGACAGGGCTGGGTTCTGAGGCTTGGCTCCCCTGGAGCGTTTCCGCAGTTGGAAGGATTTTCACTCACAGAGCATGATATTCTCATCTCCCTCTCCCCACTGAAGCCCCAAGTACCGCCCAACCAAGTGCTTCTCCTGGGGGGGGGGATGGGATCACTCTAGAACAACATTTGGGGGGATATTTGGGGCTGCAGTGGTGGGGGGAATTGTGCTGCATGTGTGGAAGTCTTTCTGCCTATGGAAACGCTCCATCTGGCTCCTCTTCTCCTGGTTCTTGTCCTGGTGCAAGATTACTGATAACTGGGGTGGCGTCTTCTTGGTTAGCAGTGCAAAATAGGCATCAGTTGATGTAGACCCTGAGATGCAGCCCTATTCACCTGACAGTCTCTTGCCTGGAGGACTGGACTGTGCCTTTAAGGTTCATTTTGCCCTGTGGTGTGGATACATTTCAGTTTAATGGAACTTCATTTTTAAAAATGGTCCATCTAGCCAAGAGTGTCTGGAGTGGCTGTCCCAAAGCAGGGCTTTAAAAAAAGAAACAAAACCTTTTGTGTTAAGAAAGGGGGCTTTTCTGCATCCTCATTTTCCTCACTTGTGTGTTCTTGTCACTCTGGTTTTCCCCATTCCTGCCCATGTTTTGCGTCCTATAGTGGTCGATTCAATAGTACAGTGCTTTGTGTCCAGCATATCTTCCTGCAGATTGAAACTGCAGGTTTTTATGCGGAACATAATGAGATGTAATATTGAATCGACCACTAGAGGGAGTAAAACATGTGCAGAAAAGAAAAAAAATCCTCAAAGCAACAGGAACACACAAGCAAGGAAAATAAGAATGTGGAAAAGCCCTCTGTCTGGGCAGTTTTCGTTGGTAGCTGTTTGTGTTGCACTCTTTTCAGAAGTCATTTTTTTTTAACCCTTTGGGGATGTCGCATGGAAATATTCAGTGGAACCCAGTCTTTTACTACATGTTGGTGTTTTGAAGGCAAGGCAGGTTTCTCTTTGCCTGGCCAGAGGGATTAATGGATATGGTTGTGTATATATGTGCCCTGCAGGCTGGACACAAGCTTGCCCCCTGACCCAGCCCCTCAGTTTCCTCCATTCCCTTTGGAGGGCAGGATCTTCTCCCTGCAGAACATCCTTCAGGCACTGCGTTTCCTGGGACACCAGCTGTTCCAGCTGTTTTGGAAGCCTGGCCATGCCCCACTCAGGTGATTCTCTCCTGCTTCTAACAAGGGGCATGAAGGTAGCATGTGCTTTTTAACAAGGTTTTAGCATGTGCATTTGCTTGGTGCAGTAGTAACTGAACCTTTGGAAACGGCAAAAGTCTGCCCCTCACCTCTCTGTACAGCCCGTTTCAATCTGAATTTTGCTGCACTGGACCAGACGATCCCCAGCACCATATGGGGGTGGCAGGGGAGAAGAAACGAACATCTGGGCTGATGCCTGCAGCTAGAGCTTTGCGTTCTGTGTCGGTAGGCATCCCAAAACTCTGCACCAGGAAAAGCTGGATTCTCTGACCTGCACAAATTATGCAAGTGAACTGTAAGTTCACATACGCTTTGCTCACTGCGCATCATTTATTTTATTCTGCTTTTCCTAATCCCACTGAGCTTTGCCCCCCAACTGTCAAAAATCTTTTTCGGTCTCTCTTGGGCTTCTTGTTTCCGACCTCCTGACTCAGAGCCCAAAATAAAATCATTAAGAGAAGTATTTCAGGAAAATATAAAAAGCGGGTAAAACGATGGTGATAAATTTGTGGTGCTCTTGTACGTCATTAGTCCCATTTTCTTTAGTGATAGAACTCATTTTGCTGCAAAAGTGCGCAGAGAACGGCTCCCCTTTCTGATCAGTGTGACAGGCTTCTGTGGGCTGTCTCTCGGTCTTCTGTAGATAGTTGCCTGACAGTCTGAACTGCGTGATCCTTCTCTTTAATGCCATTATTACAGCTTATCCAAACTGGACGTTCTAGAGTCTGGCTCAGAGGTCAAGAAGATTAGTGGAAGAGGAGAGAGTAAAGAGCAGATATTGTTTATTAATTATTTATTTATGACATTTCTGTGCCATCTTTCCACCCAGCTTAGGGTCCCCAGGGCAGCAGTCAACAATATTAAAACAAGCTTTTGAAATTTATAGTATAAAAACAATTAAAAACAATAACGAGACAAAACACATATACAGGAAGGAGGGTGCAGGGTTTAGCCTCCCTTGCCTGTATACTTGATTTGACTTTCAATTTAGAGTCATGTTTCCCACTTCAGACTCCCCTTTACACATCATGACTCGCTTCCTTAGTTTGCCAAGGGTCTGCTGCTGCTGGCCGAGCGAGTAAGAAGTACAGTTGCCCATAAAATGGGGATCTTTTCTCTTCTCTGCCTGAAATTTGGCAAGGAGGATCCCTTGAATGGAGGTGTATAAGGATCTCATCCAAAGCGTGTTTCCCACACTGTACCCAACAGAAACAAATTCAAAAAGAAATAAAGAAAATGAACACAGGCACTAGTGACAATAAGTAAAAGCAAAATTAAAACTAGAACAGAGGTAAAAATGCGTACATCCCAAGTTAGTATTGCATATAACACCTTTTTGAAAGGGGAGAGGGAGGTCAAAGGGAATGACAGAGCAATGATTCTAGATTAAATATTGCCATTGCTGTGTTTGAGGAAACCTCCTGTTCCATTCACACACCACACACATTCTCTCTCTCTCTTTCTTTCTCTGCACACTTGTGGTCCTGTTTTCTTCTTCCTTTTAGTGCCCCGGAGACAAGCGTGATCTTGGAAAACTCCTTGGAGGAAATTGGCACCACCGAGGTTCTGGCAATGAGAAAACAAGTATGGGAAGGTTTTCTTTTGGTCCTCCCCCCCAAGGTGGGGTTCCTGCTCCCACTGGCAGGAGAGGCCCCACGAGGGTCGCCTTCCTTTTCAGCAAGGCTTCCGGGGCCTCCTTTCCATGCCTGCCCTGGGTCTTCAGCTTCTCTCTTTTGCACAGTCCCTTGCTGCTGATCTTGTCTCCCACCCCTTTTCTTTCCTTTTAAAAATATGCAGTTGGCTAAAATCTCGGGGAGGCTTCGGAGTCTGGAGGAGCAATACATGGGCTGGCGTCAGAAGGAGCTGGTGATCTACTCTGTGCTGGTCTCCACGTGTCTTCTCAATATGTGGCTTTGGATGCGGAGATGAGGATGTGAGGCTGTAGGAAGTCGCATGTGTGAGACTGGGAAAGGATGGGGCTTGTTTGCACTTAGTTCTTTTTAACGTTCACTGACCCTCTGCCTAGATACTCTGGGACTTGCTTGCTCCTGGTTGTAATAGGAGAATGGACAGAAGGAGGTGCAGTTGCTACTTTAGAGGAAGTGGGATGGATGCCACAGCACACACTTGGTGGCTGGAAGGGAAGGAAGCAACACTGGGCTGCAGTTGGACCAGCAATGAGTGGAGTTTGGAGTCCTCCAAAGATGTCAAGTGCTCCAAGGAATGATGATGGCTACCTGCAAATAAGCAGCTCTTTTACTTGAACCAGCCTGGAGTACAGGTAACCCACCTGAGTCCTCAGTGAACTAAAGCCATGTTTCCTTTCAGGGAGCCCTCAGGACATTTTGGACTAAGGCAGCTCAGACTTGAATGACTTCGGAACAAGTGGACGCTTGAGTGCTCTGAGATGATGGTTTTTTGGGGGTGGGTTTCTAATGCCAGTTGTCATCAAAACTGATGGGATGTCTGTCATGGCAAGGGACAAGAAGTGTCTTCTATCTATCCCACTGGGGTTTACATGTGCAATCTTTGAATACGGGTAAAGAAGTCACCAGAAAATAATAGACATTGCCTCTTTAGTAAAGAGTTTGGGAGCAGTTGACTATAAAATCTAGCACAGTGTCCATTGTAATCTTATACTAAGAGTCTGTGGGGGTGGTACTGTTGGACTTTGCTGATGTCAAGGGCCCTCCTCCGCAAGGAAAAGGATTTGTAGAACTGACATTCTCCTGACTGCAATGTTATACCCATAGAATGTGAGCATCTGGGCTGCCTGTCAGTAATTAATAACCTTTGAGTGTCCTGAAATCTTAATAAAATTGTGAACATGTGAAACTAACGTATTATTTAGGCTTTTGGTTCATTTTGCTCAGGATTGTCTACACAGTGGATTTCCAAATTCCCAGGCAGAAAAAGGTCTTTCCCAACACTGTCTGAGGACTTGCACAGTTCCACTGGATGGAATTCCCAGCATTTTTGTTTGTTTGAGATCCTATAACTGGAGAAGGCAAGGACTGAACCTGGGACCTTCTGACTGCCAACAGGTGTTCTGCCACTGAGCCATGCAATGTCTAGTAATAATTGGGATGAATGGAAAATGCCGCGGTATTTGTGCTGTCTTCTTCACATGGCCTCTGATTTGTGCACACACTGTTTTCTTGTCAGAAATTTGGAGAGGTGAATCTTTTCAGCTCTTTCAGGCTCAAGGGACAGGGAAACCTTGGCCAAGGGGCTCTTCTCGAAAAGACTGTCCATTGCTCCAAGGGCTTGACCCCAAAAGGGGTTCCACCATTCTTGGTGAGGGAAGTGGAGGTACATAACAGGGGCATTTCCCCACCCTTTGATGCTGCTGGCATGTCAAGCTTGCAGAAGCATTGCCATTTGAGCTGCTTGCGTGTGTTGGAAAGTGTGTGCATTTCAGAGTGGGGTGGTGGTGTTAAGAATAGAGTTGCCAGCTCTGGGTGGAGAAATACTTGGAGATTTGGGTTGGAGCCTGGAGAGGGCAGGATTTGGGGAGAGAACATAATGCCATAGCCTACTCTGCAAAGCAATTTCTCTCTGTTTCCTGGAGATCAACTATAATAGTGGGAGATCTCCAGGCCCCATCTGAAGGTTAACAGTCCTGGTTAAGAAGCTTGCTTGGAAGTGTTTGGCCTACCTTATGGATCTAATAATAGGGATGGACATGAACTGGGAAAATGTGGTTCAGTTTGTGGACTGTGGCTTGCCTGGTTTGTGGACCATGAACCATCATGAACTTTTAAGGGCTAAAAGAACTGGTTCCATTTGTGAGGTTTGTGACACAGTAGAATGCCCCCCCCCCAGCATGCTAGAGACATCAAACTTGCAGGAGATCTCTGGATGACTCTCCTCTACCTGCTCTTCAAGTTTGGTGTGTATTGGATTTAAGGAGTTCGAGTTACAGCCCCCCAAAGAAGGTTCCTTTAGGAAAGTGCTTTCTGGGGAAATGACAGGTGCCAGTTCAGGGGTATATAGAATTACTCTTGTGTAAGCTAGAGACACTAAACTCACAGGGATCTCTGGCTTATTCTCCTCTTCTGCTCTCCAAATTTGGTGAGGATTTGATTTATAGGGTCTGAGTTACAGCCCCCCAAAGAAGGTGCCCCCATCCTCCATTGTTTCCAATGGAGGAAAAGAAACAGCAAAAAAAGCAAGGGCAATTGAAGCCCAGCAGTACAGAATCAGAGTCGTGGATAATCTCTGCAATAGAAACTGAAGGGGGGGAGCAGTTTTACAAGCCCAGCAAAACCAGTGCAATGTGCCCAGCAGAACCAGTACCACTGAGTCAGTGCAAACCCAACAGTATTAGGGTCAAATTAGAGAATCTCTGCAATAGAAACTGAAGGTAGGGGACATTTTTGCAAAGCCCAGTAGATCTTAGTGCCACTGTGGCAATGCCAGCTCAATAGGGCTGATGTTTAGCACAGAATAACACTCCAAGCAAGGGGGGGGCAGGTTTGCAAGCCCAGTAGAAGCAGTGCAGTATTTTGGTGCCTAGCAGAACCCAGTGCCAATGTGGCAATGCCAGCTCAATCACAATCCAAGCTAAGGGGAGCATTTTTGCAAGCCCAGCAGAACCATCAGAACGTACAGAGTGCCCAAGCAGAACCCAGTGCCAATGTGGCAATGCCAGCTCAACAGAACTCATGTCAAGCACAGAATCACAATCCAAGTCAGTGGAGGTTTGCAAGCCCAGCAGAACCCGTGCAATGTACTAGTGCCCAGTAGAACCCAGTGCCAATGCGGCAATGCCAGCTCAATCACAATCTAAGCAAGGGGGGCATTTTTGCAGAACCAGTACAATGTACAGAGTGCCCAGCAGAACCCAGTGTCACTGGAATTGCAAGTTTAAAAGGACTGATCTCAAAGCACAGAGTCACAAATCCAACCCCCCACATTGCTTTGAAGTTTGGTAAATTTTTGTTTGACGGGAGACTGTCTGAAAATGTTTCCAGGAACCAGCACAAACCTCCACAAACTGCTTGAAAGTTCATGGAAAGTTCATATGGGTTGACCTGCCATGAACTTCAGTTCACGAACCATGAACCGGCCAAAATTTGTCATTAATTTTATTCTGTGCCTGTCCCTACGGTAAAACACATCTTCCACCCTCCCATGATTTCCCTGGGAATGGGCCCGAGTTAAGCATTTTTAAGACCAACGGATTTCAGTAGGAATATTTACCATTAAAAACTGAGATACAGGAAAAGCAGAGGGGGTGGGCATCCAGAACCTAAACAGAACTGGGGGGAGCTGAATGCGGGCCTAGTGAGTTTGACTCACACTAAACCAACCCATGTGACTTTCTTGAGGCAGGTCCAGACTTCAGACCTCAGTTTCTCCTCTGTAGTTCTTCATCCTAAAGGTTTAATTATTCAATGCTTGAAAATAGCCTGAGATGACAACCAGGTGAAGAGTTGCCTGCCGTCCTGCCTCCTTGTATGGTTGGTATCACCTCCCTGTTCATCCCCCCTGCGGCTTTCCCTCAGGAGAGGCTTGTTATGTATTTAACAGCATGTTTTGTAACTGAGAAACTCTGGGGAACCAAAGGCCATGTGCCACAGGAACAGAAACAGACAGACTGTTGCTCTTCCAGCCCCAGCTGTGCTCTCTGGGCCCAACTAGACATTTGCTTTTTAAAAGATTTGGGTTTGGAACTTGGGTTCCTGCAGCCACACAGCAGCCATGGGGAATGGCTTTAAAAAAACCAAGCAAAGCCAATTTTAGCTTGGGATGCTGTGGGGGAGGAAAGGCTCTTGCTTCCTCCCCATCTCTGTCTGGTACCAAAATAATGCTGGGGGGGGGGAGTTATATCCTCATATGGAGTATTCTGTGCATGTGGAGTAGCAGAAAAAGGGAAATAACTCTCTCCAGAGCATTTTTGGCATGGGGAAATGGCTGTAGGGAGAGGGAGGCAGCAGCCCTTCCCCCCCCATAGCTTTCTGAAACAAGAAGAAGAAGAAGAGGAGGAGGAGGAGATTGGATTTATACTCCAGCCATCACTTGGAGTCTCAGAGCAGTTTACAAACTCCTTTCCCTTCCCCTCCCCACAACAGACATCCTGTGAGGTAGGTGGGGCTGAGAGAGCTCTTTTGAGAACTGCTCTTTCAAGAACAGCTCTGACAGAACTATGGCTCCCCAAGGTCATCCAGCAGCTGCAAGTAGAGGAGTGGGGAATCAAACCCAGTTCTTCCAGATTAGAGTCCGCGCACTTAACCACTACACCAAACTGGCTTTTTTTTTTTTTTTGGAATAGCCATTCCCTGCAGCCGCTTTGTGCATGCAGGGAACTGGACCAAACTCTTTAGAAAAGCATACGTCTAGTTTGCCCCCCCATGTTGACTGGGTTTGTCTGCCTTTGGAGTAAAGGGCTACATTCCTCCAATTTCCCACACTTAAGTTTTTCTCCCTCCAGAGGAGGTGTAAGGTATCCTCCAAGGAAGTTCTTTCTGTTGCCAACTTGGACAATTGACAGAAGGATCTGTCCGAAAGCTTCATTGCAGCATTCCCAGGTTGGGCTGTGGGCCCTCTCTGTTTGCAAATTGGCCTGCAGCCCCGACTGAGTAGTCCCTGCTTACGAATTGAGCATACGAATTGAGCACTGTAGTATTCCATTTCCCCTCTGCCATACTGGATCTGTACATTCTGGTAGAGTACCCTCGGTGACAGCCAGGGTGGTGTAGTGGTTAAGAGCGGTGGACCCTAATCTGGAGAGCTGAGTTTGATTCCTGGCTCCTTCACGTGAAGCAAGCTGGGTGTCCTTGGGCCAGTCGTCGTTCCCTCAGAACTCTCCCAGCCCCACCTACCTCACAGGGTTTCTGCCTGGGGAGAGGAAGGGAAGGCAATTGTAAGCTACCTTGAGACTCCTTTGTTGTTGTTCTTGCCATGAAGTCACAGCCGATTTATGGTGACTGCATCGGGTTTTCAAGGCAAGAGATGTTCAGAGGTGGTTTGCCATTGCCTGCCTCCACGTCATAACCCGAGTATTTCTTGGTGGTCTCCCAATCAAATACTAGCCAGGGCCGACCCTGCTTAGCTTCCGAGATCTGGCTAGTCTGGGCTATTCAGGTCAGGGTTTGGGACTTCTTAGGTTAGAGAGAAGTAGGGTATAAAAACCAACTCTTCTTCTTCTCTTCTCGGTGCTGTAAAGAAATTGGGGGAAGGCAGGTTTCAGTTGCCAGAGGCAACTCTTTTGGAACACTAAGTCCAGTCCCTTTCACTGAGGACTGCATCTCCTGGGTTACATAATTTTGAATTTCTGAGCCAACTCTTGCATGTTCCTTCAAACAGCTGGAAGCTAAGCTAGAAATTATGTGTTTTACATTATGTGAACATGTGTGGTTCATAATGTGGTAGCAATAAGCCAAGGGAGTTCTGGGGCTATGTGCAATCAAAGGAGTTTTGGAAATTGTTACTGGAAAATGTGCATTTCTCATACCCTTCAAAGCTCCTGTTCACCTTGAGAGATTTACAGATTTTTGGGGGTGGGGTGGGGTGAGATTATGGTTGCCAGGTTCCCTCTGGCCACCAATGGGGGTGGGGCGTAGGGTGGCTGGATCCAGGTTGGGAAACTCCTGGAGAGTTGGGGATGGAGCCTGGGGAGGACAGCAAAGCCATAGAGTCCACCCTCCAAAACATCAATTTTCTCCAGGGGAACTGATCTCTGTAGTCTGGAGATGAGCTGTAATTCCAGAGGATCCCCAGGTCCCTCCTGGAAGCTGGCATCCCAAGGTGAGATGTCCTGGTGTCATTTAAAATATTAGAGCCGGCTCAGAAATTTACGGCACGACCAGCCAAGTTGTAGAATCTGGCTAGCATTTTTTTAAAGTTAAACAGGTACCACCTCCATTGGGGATTGCATTCAGGACACAGCTCAGCCTCTGTTTTAAAAGGTATGGTTGGTGGGGATAATCTGCTGCACGAGATCCCTCCTGCCTTGCTGAGCAAAAGCCCGATGAAGGGTTAAGTGCGGAGGCAGCTGAGGCAAGAGGCGAGGGAGAGAGCATGTGTGTAGCTCCCCTTTCATCCCTCAAGACACAAAGCAGTGAGCAATTAATTTGTATGAAGTGCACTATCACTAGCAGTTGGAGGCAGGTGTGTTGCAGCAAGAGGCGCACGCTTGGGGGAACTGCCCTGGCTTTTGTCCCCCCAGAAGTTTGCTTGGTCTTTTAGCTTTCTGTGGTCACCATGATCCTGGTGCTACCAGCTGGGTTTCAGGGGCTGGGAAGCAGAGGGCGAGTGACTGAGCAAGGGGAACTGTTTTTCTGTGCCATAAATCATGGTCGTGGGTCACCTATGACTGCCCTGGACTGCTGAAGATGCTGCCACATCCTTGGGATGAATTCTGGACACTCCAAGTTACTCTGGTAGCTTTTTGAAGCAGCAGAGCCTGAGGAGCTCTCACAACTCATCACAAACGGTGCCGAGAAGGGAATCCTGGGCTCAGAGAGTGGATTGCTTTGCATTACTACCAAGGCTAACTGGAACCAGCTGCCCCTACCTGCCAACCCCTTTTCCATGCTGGGTTTGGCTCCGGACACCTGATTGTGAGTAAAAGAAGGGAAAGGAATTGCATGACCCTGTTCAAGATTGGGTGGGGGGCAGAGGCAGACAAGGGGCTGCCCACAGTCACACCACCATGTAGCACTGGCCACGCATTGCTAGACGGAGGCTGCTCCACAGAACGCACAACCCCTCATTGCTGTTTGTGTCTGAACTCTTCTTCCCAGTTAGTGTGCATCTCTTGTTGTGTCATTGTGTTCAGGGGAACATTTATGTCATCCCTGACTGCTTCTGTACAAAACAAACAAAAAAAGGAGGTGTGTGTGTGTTATTTTACATGTGTCAAGACTTGGAAAAGGTCCCAGATAGTTGTTCACCTTCACGGCGCAGGCAGGGAGAGTTACTGTCAAAAGACTTGGAGATAATTTTTGAAGAACTGAACAGTAAGCAGTCACTCTCGGTTGAAGCAACAGCCGTCCCTGTCATGGGGCCAAAGTAGATTTCAAGTTTTTAATGAGTTGGGTCTGGGTTCTATGGAAACAGTGCTGGAAGGGGGGTTATTTTCTTGAATTTGCTGCTCCACATGTTGTATTCTGCACATAGAGCAGCAATACCCGGGAAATAACTTTCCCAGCACTCTTTCTGAGTAGGAAAATGGCTCAGAGGGAATGTAGGAACCTCTCAGGCTCTCCTTTATTTTTTTAAAAACAATTTCCTGCAGCTGCTGTGAGGCTGTTGAGAACTCGAGCTGGGAGCCCAGACTCAACTAGTTAAAAACCGCAAATGTCTAGTTTGGTCCACAGATAGCTCTAATAACTCCCAGTAAGCCTCTGGGCTATAAACAATGGAAAAGGTGCCAACTGACTGACTGGGCTCTCTTCCCCAACGGACGCTCTCAACTGCCCTGGAATACGCTGGGCCTCCACACCACTCAGCTCCGCCCTGCCCAACATTCCCACAAGGCATGTTGTTCCCTGGGTGCTGTGGCCTCATTCTCCAGTCCCAGCAGGCGAGAATTGGGCCTCCTCTTCTTCTTTTGCCTTCTCAGACCAGAGAAACAGGCCTCAGGTCCTCTTTCAGAAGCCTCCCTCCCTTAGTGTTGCCTGCCCCAGCTCAGAAAAGCCTGGAAGGTAAAAAAGGGGCAGTATCTGTGGTATTTGGGATCTGGGGATTGGGGGAATTCTGTCACATGGAGGGTTGACAACTCTGAATTGGGTGGTGGTGGAGTGTAGGGTTGCCAGCCTCCAGGTGGGGCCTGGGGATGTCTTGCTTTTACAACTGATCTCCAGCTGACAGAGATCAGCTCGCCTGGATAAAATGGCTGCTTTGAAGGGCGGACTCTATGGCACTGTGCCATGCTGAGACCCTTCCCCTCCCCAAACCCCAGCCTCTCTTGGATCCACCCCCAAAGTCTCCAGGTATTTTCCAACCCAGATCTGGCAACCCTAGCGGAGTCTGGGGAGGGCAAGGTTTGGGGAGGGGCAGGACCTCAGCATGGTATAATGCCACCCTCCAAAACAGCCATTGTCTCTAGGGGGACTGATGTTTGTTGTTAATTCTGGGAGATCTCCAGGCCCAACCTGGATGTTGGCAACCCTAAATGGCCAGAAGGTGGTCTTAGAAGTTCTCAGTCTTCCTCCTCTGGTTTCAAGCCCTGATCTTGCTTGTCAGATGAACTCCTTGCAGGAAGAAGCCTATTGTGATTAGTCCAAAGAACCTTTAACTTCCCATTAGAGTATGTAGAAAGATCAGTCTGAATTACATGCAAAGGGACAATTTTGGACTGAGGGTTTAGCTCCGTCCTTTCTCAGGTGACAGATATTGAGTTCTGAAATCACATTCAGGCTGCAACTTGCTTTCCCCTCATCACCTTTTGAACTGACTTGAGTCAGTTAGAAGAGGCCTACCCTGTTCACTTACTGCAGGAGATAAAATTACTGGTAGAATTAACAGAGACATATAGTTGGGGGAGGGAGGTTCCCTCTATGTAGAAAAGCAGGTACCCAAGACATTTTCAGGAGGTATGTGTAAAAAGAGGAGATAAAGAGGGTAGATGGAAAGACACTGGACATAATTAACAACCATGTGACACAAGCCATGGACCAGGGCTATTTTTGGGCAGGAACGCACAGGAACGGAGTTCCGGCTGGCTCCCAAGCTGGCCACGCCCAGCAGGAACTCATTAGCATAATAGGCCACATCCAACAGCAGAAACTCATTAGGATTGGCTACATTAGGGGTGTGTGGCCTAACATGCAAAGGAGTTCCTGCTACAAAAAAAAGCCCTGGGTTTTGACAACAAACAAGGTAAACGGGATAAGAAGCAAAAGGTGGGTGTGGCTGGATGACCACACTTCTGGTAATATGGGGCTGTGGCCAAATATGCTCATAAGCTGCACTGTCAGGGGTGCGGCCTATTATTCTAATAGGTTTCTGCTGTTGGGTGTGGCCTATTATGCTAATGAGTTCCTGCTGGGCTTTTTCTACAAAAAAAGCCCTGCCATGGACTATCCCACTTGCTCCAGCAGGTTGTATTTAGTGATGGTGACAGAAACTGCAGCTGAGTTGCAACCTATTTATGGTGACTCGTAGGGCATTCAAGGCAAGAGACACACAGAGGTGGCTTGCCATTGCCTGCCTCTGTGCAGCCACTCTGGACTTTCTTGGTGGGCTCCCATCCAAGTAGCACTAACTAGAGCTTTATGAGATCTGATGAGGTCAGGCTAGCCTGAGCCATTGAGTTCAGGACACTGAATGCTAGAACAGAACGCCTCACCTTCCGAACCTGAAGCATCTTGTTAAGCATCCATTGGCCTCTCCTGCCCCCCTGTTCTCGCCCTGCTTCCAGTCAGTAGCTTCAAATAGTCCAACACTTTGCTACTCTGCAATTATCAGTATACTCAGGTGCCTTTTCACAGGCCTCACACTTGAGCAGGGAGGCACTCTTTTTCAGACTGGGTGATCACCCTCCCTCCAGTTTGAAAAGCGGTCACCTGACATTACCCTATGATCCATTTCACAACCCCTAAGTGTTGCTGCTGCTGCTACACAAAATTGCCAAGGATAGGACTGAGTCAGATGACTTTGATGAAGACAACTTAGTTGGGTTTAACCAATCAATGCTCTGTCCACTCCTGATGGGTACAAGACTTTTTTGCATTATGCCATTGCATGTCATGCAGATCTGCTGCTATGGACATTTCATAAATCACACACTTAGTCCTGACCTGCTTCCCTGTACCTGAAGTTTTTGATGCAAAGCAAATCACAAGTTTCATAACTGGGGTTGCCAGCTCTGGGCTGGGAAATACCTGGAGATTTTGGGGGTGAGGCCTGAGGAGGGTGGGGTTTGGGGAGGGGAAGGGATTGAGTGGGGTAGAATGCCATAGAGCCCACCTTCCAATGCAACCATTTTCTCCAGGTGAACTGATCTCTATTTCCTGGAGATCAGTTGTAGTAGCAGGAGATCTCCAGCCACTGCCTGGAGAATGGCAACCCTAGTGACTCTTAATATGCTTTTCTTATAAGAAGAAGAGAAGAGATTGGATTTATACCCTGCCCTTCACTACCCAAGGGAGTCTCAGAGCGGCTTACAAACTCCTCTCCTTTCCCCTCCCCGCAACAGACCCCCTGTGAGGTAGGTGGGGCTGAGAGAGCTGTGACAGAAACTGCTCTTTTTCAAGAACAGCTGTGCCAGAACTATGGCTTGCCCAAGGTCATCCAAACCAAGAAGCCCTGAAGTTTTGTGATTGCATCTAGTAAAATTTGTTCAAAAATTAATTGGTAGCATTTGTTGTTGTTGTTCAGTCGCACAGTCGAGTCCGACTCTTCGTGACCCCATGGACCAGCATTTGAGTAGGGCTTAAACAGTTGCAAAAAAACAATGTACACCAGATCAGATGAAGATTTTAGTGGGACATTAGAAGAAAGAAATTTCCAAATGAAGAGTGCAGTTTGGCCATGGGACCAGTTATGTAGGGGCAAGTGGGCTCTCATGTGCTAGAAGTTATTCAGAAGAGTCTGGAGTGAGGAGGAGGTTGGACTAGATCAGAGGTGTCAAACATAAGGCCCGGGGGCCAGAACCGGCCCGTCTAAGGCTCTTACCCAGCCCACAAGCAACTAGTATGTATGGAAATATAAGGTACTCCCCCCTTTATGGTATCCCTTTGAAAAAACCTAGTCTTGCATATGATTGAATACATTTATTGGGGCTTTTGTGGACTTCCCAGTAAATCAATTGCTTTCACTGCTAGGAATCAATTGCTTTTGTTTGTATTTTGAGTAAAAATAACATTGTTAATTGGGTTTTCCTGTGTCCTTTACAAAGTTTATCTTTCTGCTACCTGGCATTACGTTTTATGGCACACATGGCCCTGCCTGACAAAGTGATATTTATGTCAGAGCTGGCCCTCATAACGAAAGAGTTTGACACCTTTAGACTCGATGGCCTATGAGGCCCTTTCTAGCTCTAGGATTCTGTGATAATCTCTTAAAACAACTGATGTGGAAGAGTCCATTAGAAACTGCTGCACCTTAAAGCTAGTGGTCAGGTCGCTCTGCTCGGCACTTGCAGTTTTCGCTCTGCTCGGCACTTGCAGTTTTCATTCCTACTTTAGTCCTTCTTCGAGAGGCTCAGAAAGAGTGGCGCCGGCTCCCAGGTGCCCCCCCTCCCCCACATCAGGGCTCTCATTACAGCTGCAGTCCTATCAAGGATGTCTGGGAAAGCATCTCACACCTGTTGTTAGGGTAAGGCTTGATGCTCATGCTGTCACCTTGGTAACAGTGACAAAGATGAAAGCCACTGGGAAAAGCGCCTTTGTTCTTTACTAATAACATAGAGGGATCACATGGGAGAGGGAGAGGAATGGGGCATGGTGGAAAAAATGTCAAGGGTCTAAGAGTGGAGAAACATAGGAGAGAGAAGGAAGGAAGTAATTAAAATTGGAATGAACTGCATGTATGCATTTAGCCAGTTCATATCTGCATCAGCTGAAAATGGTGACGAACCAACTTATTTATTAACATGTAAAGTCAGGCTTCTTCTTTTTTTTTTTTTAAATGAAGCTATTTATCACTTACAGTCCACATCTCTAATTACAATCCATGAACACTTGCACTGGAATAAAATCTTGTTCTCCTTCAAGGTGCCACGGGACTCCTGTTTGTTTTTGCTGCAACAGCCGAACCCTCAGGAATCCTTGTAGGTAATGAATTGTTTCTCCTTATCACAGATGGGAAACTGTCAATGCAAAGCAACGATTTGCCAAGTACAGCCCAGGTGTGTGTGTGTGCGTGTGTGCGCGCATGTGGATGATGTGGGACTGGGAGGGTTGTGAAGTTACATCCCAAATCTGATACTGATGCAGCTGCTCTGCTGTGCTTCCAGCTTCTTAATTATCTGAAAGTAGCAGGCTACTTCAGTTAAAAAGAATAAATTATACACCTTTGACAAAAGTTCTCAGAGGACTGTGGCAGTCTTTATACATTGATATTCTGCCATCTTCTCTGTCACCATCCAGTACTCTCAGTCAGAAGCAGGCAACCTTTTTGGCCTGGACCAACTCCCTTGCAATGTCTGCCTGTGAAGATGTTGGTGTCCTGGCAACCAAAAGGAGTGGGGGAGATGAGACCTGCACTTGGCCAGACAGACAGGAAGCAAGGTCAACCCCAGGTGTACTTTCCAGCATCTCAAGGGCTTGTCTCAGTTCCCAGGGTGGAGAACTGTCCCTACCTGCTGAGCAAATGGTCTGTTGCACCACTGTGCATGCTGTGGATTGCCTGTTCCTGCTGTAGCTGGTACACCATCCTGGCTTTCAATAGGTAGTAACCTTGTTACTCCATCCCAGACCAAAGCGCAATTGGGATGATGTCTCTCTGCTAAGTAAAGGTGCTGCTTGCAACTGAAGCCATTCTATGTTTTTCTCCTTCATTTTGTCATGAAATCAATGTGTGAAGCACCCATGGCATGGGCACCCACATGCAGGCATCTTTCCAGATCTACTCAAATGATTCTTTACTTTGTCTTTTCTGGAGCAGGTTCATGCCTGTGCCTTCTTTTGTGCATGGAGGATGCCGGAAAAGAGCAATGGCTTGAAGACGTCCCCTGGCCAACTGTCTCTGAAAACTGTCACTGCCAGAAAAGAGCGGAATAATTTGAGCAGGTGATGTGCTCTTGGGTTTCTGGCAAGGGACCAGCCCACAAAACCCCTCGGTCAGAGAGGCATGCAAGCTTTGGGGAGGCTAGAAATTAATCGCTGAGGTATTGAGGAGGCTCTGTCACCTCTTGTTCTCCAATCTGCAGGAGGCCAGTGAATGTGGACTGGACTTTTCTTTCCTTGTGGTTGATGCTTAAAGTCTGCTTGGAAACCACATGACACCTGCTGGCTTTGTTGACTGGAGGCTTCTCCTAGAGGTGCAGATGCGAGGGGGGTAGTTGGTTGCTTACTGGTAAGGATGTTGAACATGCTCAGAAATACGATCAATGGAATCATATAGGAGGACAGTTTGTGTAAAGAAGGGGGAAACCTTGCTGGGGCCACTGGGGAAGTCTCCAGGGTCCAGAGCAAACAGTCCTTTACACTGAGGGTGCAGGATAGGGAGTTCTCCTTCGAACCCTCCTTTTGTGTGTTAGACCACAAGATTGTGAGGAAGACAACTTAAAATGTCCACTTGACTTGTAGGGCATCCAGTCATTTGTAGCAGTGATTGCCAATGTGGCACCTGAGGGAGCCTTGGCACTCACCAATGTGTTTCCCTGAGCCTGCTTGCATGACTCTTGGGGACCAGGCCAAAGGGTCTTGGGCAGAACAGAAAAATATAGGAAGCTTCAGATCACTCCCCACCAGCTGACTGACTAGGAAAGCACTGAACTTGCCCCGCCAGATATGTCTCAGCCATATGCTGGCAGATTGGCCAAGGGCACTGAAAGACCACGTGTCAGGACCTGCCCTGGCCCAGGCTCATCTGGGGAGGAGAAGGAGAAGACTCTTCAAGGTCTCCAGAGCCCCTGTGGTCCCCATTAGACTGAGCCTCCCTGCACCTTGCAGCTGCCTTCTTAACCACAGCAGGCTTCAAGAGCTAGTGGAACAAGCAGACCAGGGACATCCTGAGTGGATTCATTGACCTACAGCATCCCCAAAGTGTTCCCCAGAAATAAAGAAACCAGGCTTGGAGCCTGGACCAACGGAGGCAGCACACACCTGGTGGCTCAGACATCCTTTACTCTGGTCTCATGCAAGAGGGGAGCACTAGTTTCTAGACTGTTGCCAGATCCAGGAGCCAAGTCTGGCCACAGAAAAGAGTGGGGTCCCTGTAGAAGCCTTCAGTTGATCTCTAGCCATTGCTGGTTCAACAGCTTTCCAGCTTTGGGACAAACTATATGTCGTATAAGTGCCCAGGTACAGAATAGGATGCTCTGTGTCTGGGCTGGGAAATGTAATCCAGCAGGTATTCGGGAAGCAAACCCTCCCCTTTGGAAACTGAAACCAAACAGTTTTTCTCTTCCAAAGCAAAGAGTTGGTCCTGGCTGTCCTGTGCGTCAGAAGAAGAAGACATTGGATTTATACCCTGCCCTTGAGTCTCAGAGCAGTTTACAAACTCCTTTCCCTCCCCCTCCCCACAACAGACACCCTGTGAGGTAGGCAGGGCTGAGATAACTCTTTCAAGAACTGCTCTTTCAAGGACAGCTCTGACAGAACTATGGCTTGCTCAAGGTCATCCAGCAGCTGCAAGTGGAGGAGTGGGGAATCAAACCCAGTTCTCCGAGATTATAGTCCACACACTTAACTACTACACCAAACTGGCTCTCGTAGTTCAGGAGGCACATCAGAAGAGCCCATGAGGTACTGCCTGCAGATCTGCAAGGGGTGCTCATTTATTGAGATTTATTTATTTTTGCTTGTTTCTTTATGCCTCACCTTTCTGTCCTCAGCTGGCTAACATATTAAAAATATAAATAATAAAAACATGTCTTAAAACCAAATTAAAACATATAATTAAAACCATTGAAACCAGAGCTAAAATATGCATACAAAAACAATAATATAATGAAAAAATAGGGCAGGAAGGAGGGCCGCTGAGAGAGAAAAACAAAAAAGTCTTCACTCACTGGCACAAGGCAACAACAGAAGGAGGCAGATGAGTTTAGAAGCAGCTGTCTCCATCGTAGGAGGACTTTTGGTGTGGAACCTCCCAAAACATGCTGTATTGGGCCCCGCTTCATGTAGCTGATCTACCTGCCCCATATCATGATACCCACTTCATCGCTGAGTTCCAGAAGGGCCTACAGGCTTAACAAGGTTGGGGACCTCTGATGTAGAGGAATGGGATTGATTGCTTGTGAGCGTCACACCCAACACACTCACGTTCTCTTAGGGCTGATTCACAGGTTGCAAAGGAGGCCCTATAAGGCTGTTTTCTTTGCCAGGAATTTTGATGGAGAGTGAGTTGCAGGTGTTTTATTAGATTTGGGGGTGAACTGGGGTTTTATTGTTTACTGAATTTTTTAAATTATGTATTGTGAGTTGCCTTGAGCCACAGGGAAAGGTGGGGCCTATATAAATAGACCATACTCCTGGCTGCCTGAAAGACTTTGTATCACGCATGCACTGTAGGTTTCAGAGGGGCCCTATTGTGATTATAACCACAGCAGCCCTGGAGAAGGGGCTTCAGCCTCCTCCTGTGCCATTTTCCCACCCTGAGATGGCCCCGGGGGCCTGCTGTTGGCTCCGTTCGGAAACTTACATCTTGACTTGCAAGTTTCCCAAAGGAGCAATTATTAACTCCCTGGGTTATTTCAACTGTGATAATGGCATGGGAGTAAGACTGAAGCCCCTTCATGTATGCCATAGTTGCCAATGGAATATGGCTCCCATGCCCTTGGGAGGAATGGAACTCCTCGTGCGTATGGAAACAAGTAAATGTGTGAATCGGCCCTTAGTGGCAGAATCAGCCCACTACAATAACAAGACTGCATTCTGGACACCTCCCTTCTCTGACCACAAGTTCTCTGCCATCCTCAGGTGGCTCACTCTGCTTTCCCAAAATATGGAACCCTCTCCACAGAGAAGCTGAGCAGCACTATAGGAGGGGACTGGCCAGCCACTGAGCAGAAGGACAAGGCTGTCCCTGTACACTGGTTCTTCTGGCGAGTTTCAGGGGGTCAATTGCCCTCTGCGAGATCAAACTTTGATTCAGGCTAATAGAGAGATCCAATTCTGATGGGCTGTGGGAGGAAGAGGACGACCAGGGCAGAAAGCACAGTTCCTTTTCTGTCTCTGCTGCAGCAGGAAGTAACTGGCCTATTTTGTCTCCAAAGGCGGCCATCAGCTGACGATGACACCTCTTCAGAGCTGCAGCGGATTGCTGCCTTGGATGAGGCCGGCCGGCAATCCCACGCTGCCCATCGTGGAAAAAAGGGCCTTGGCAGGTACTTGTGGGGCTCTAGCTGTGTATTGCTTGGAAGGTAAGCACTGTACAAGCAAGGTAAAGAGGCAACTTCTGGAGCCTTCACAGTCAGAACGCAGTCTCAGATGGGATTGCCACTGTGTGGGATGTTTGACAGAGCTGAAAAATCTTTCCAGTGGCCTAAAACACAGCCGCCCTTTCTTCAGCATGGTAACAAACAGTAGAGATTTCAGACCTGTGTAGCTTTGGTTTCTGGTTTCTCATTGAGGGTGGGGGAGTGGAGGCTAATCGGTGTTTGGTTTGTTTGTTGATGCTTTTCATCCTGCTGTGACTTTGGACTGTTCTTTATACCTGGGCCAATATCACCTTCTTTGGGCCAGAGGCTGCCAAATATGATGGTGATTGGGGGGGGGGGTGTATGTGAAGGTGGTCAGGACACTCCTCTATTTTTAGGCTTGTCCTCTGAAATGCCCAGGTTCTGTCCAGAAAAACTGGCAGAAGTAGGGTGGGCTTTTTTTTCCCTGAAGAAGCTTTTTGCAAACATTTGAATGACAGGCTGTCACTCTAGGAGCTGAGCTCTGCCTGCTGCCTCAGACAGAGATGGCAGTGTGGTGCGTCGTATTTCCTTTTAAATTACAGTAAGTAGGTGTAAATTTGTAAATCTTTGGATGTAGATCAGTGTATGAAAATTTAATCCTCTTTTATTCCCTCTTTTTGAGTGCTCTTGTCCTTTATTTATTGATTTGATTTGATTTATATACCGCCCTCCCCATAATCTGGCTCAGGGCAGTTTACAGCAATTCTTAATATAATACCATTAAAACAGCCATTAAAAACAATTTAAAACAATAAACCCTAAAATACAGATAGTTCCAATGTCAGTCAGCTTATCTGAAATTCAGCAGTACCCCTGATATTAGGATCCAGGCCACTGGAGGGGGGTATAGCCAGGGAAGAAGAGGGACGCCCACCGCCTCAACCACAAGCCCGGTGGAAGAGCTCCGTCTTACAGGCCCTGCACAGCATCTCCGTTGGTCATCCATAGATGCCCACCCTAGTCTTGTTGGAAGTTGTCAAAACATCTTCCTCAGGCCACCTCTAACCCAGAGCAGTCCCTGAGGCTGCCCAAGTGGTTTTTGTCAACACTTGCATGCTGCAGAATGACTGTGTGTTCTTTCGTCATCTTCCTGACTGTTTCTTTCTTCCCTTGCTCCTTTCCAGGATAGCCCGGCTGGTGGTGGTGCTCAGGGAATGGGCCAACAAAGGCCGGCGAGGAGAACAGGAGCGTGCGGATTCTTTCCTTGAACGCTTCCGTGGGCCGGATGTGCAGACCTTGACTACAGCCACTAGTAGTAAAGAAACCCAAGAGAAAGAGGGTGGCAAAAAGAAGTAAGACTCCTTCTTTGTGCCCATGTGGCTGGAGCAACATTCAACACAAGCCCAAGCAGAGTTGCTCTATTCTAGGCCTATTGAAGTCAGTAGTCTAAGGAGACTGTGACTCTGCTTAGGACTGCACTGGTTATTTGCTAGCTCTGCAGAAGCCCAGACTCCCTGCCAGGCTCCCTGTTGCAAGGATGTTTGCCACCCACTCCTTTTGTCTGTTCATGCCTGGAGAGGGAATGATAACCCATCTTCTCTTCCTCTGTATAATTAAAGGGCAGGACTTGCTGATGAGCCTGCACCAAGGTAATTTGAGCATGAAGAAAGGGCTGTTTTCTGCAGAAGGGAGGCCAAGGATGTGCACCTTTGGTATTAATAGCTGCAGTGTGAAAATGGGGTCTTCCCTGTCAGGTGAAGAGGATCTTGTTAATTACCAATTCCAAAGGCGCATCTCCCTTGGTCTGTTGCAGCAGAAACCAAAAGGAACCTTGCGGTGCCTTATGGACTCACAGCTGTATTGTAGCTAGTGGGCTTCAGCTTACCCAAAGCTTATGTTTCAGCAGATTGGTCAGTTTGTCTTTAGAGTGGTGCAAAAGAGCAAGGAAGAGGGAGGAGCCCTTATGCAGAGTGGGCTGCTGGAGCCCGGACAGGAGTCATGGTGTTCATGCAGCCGCTGTACTGCCTCAGTTGGCAGTTGCTGCAGCAGGGACTGGTGGGGCGATGAAAGTCAAATTTATTTATTTTTGTCCCATTCAAGGTAACACAAGACTGACTGCCATGCTGTGAAAGGGTTTGGGGACTGTCACAAGGCCTTTCACCTAGAACTGAAAACTTTACATTAGCCTGGCAGCCTGTAGTGCCCTCTGGGGGCAGGGGAACATCATGCCCGGAGTCCATGGGGTTTTGAGATCCTGTTTCCTTATGCAGTTGCTTTATTTATCAAACTGGACCCCTGAAGGTGTGGTTCACTTCAGCTACCTCAGGTTTATGCTGCATCACACAGGAGAAGAGCCACAATGCTGCAACCTGCCTCCAGCTTTTGCCTTCTTCTCCTGCCAGCCTCTTCGCAGCTCCCCCTTCCTCCCTTTTTATAGCCCCGCTTCACAGCTGGCCCTTGAATTAAGCTCCACCCTCATCTCTTCTGTTCCCTGCCTTGCCTCAAAACACCTGGGCCCAGAGAGCCATTGTTCTTCCACCCAGGCTTGCTCAATGGGCCAGACTGCAAAGACTGCCCTGTTGCTGAGGCTACTGCACCTTTCTACCCTTGGTCCCATCCTGCTCCACCCAGATGACTCTTGCTGCTGGGCCACAATGACCTGTCTTGCCCGGCAAGGCAGTTTGTTCTTGGGTAGCCTGCTACACAGCCATAGAGATTCCAGCACTTTCCCCTGTCAGCCTGCAAGTAGAGGGTTCATGAGATAAGGAATCAGCATCTCCAGGCTTCCGAAAGCCTTGAATTGCAGATCTTTTTCAGCAGGAAAGCACTGTGACGTATGCAAGTATTGAGCCATTCCCTCTTCCTTCCTCTGTTTCATTGCTCCAAATCAACCCCCTTCTCTGCCACCGGGTGGTGAGTAAGTTGATGTCCAAGCTGATATCTGAACAGGGGACTTTTGGCACCCAGATAATGTTCTTTGCCACTGCTATGCACCTGTGACCATTGATGGGCCTTGTTCTGTAACAGGCTATTTTGACTTTCTTTTCAGGAAGAAAAGGGAGTTGTTTGTAGTGAACCCTTCTGGGGACTGGTACTACCGCTGGCTGCTGGTCATTGCACTGCCTGTTCTGTATAATTGGTGCATGCTGGTAGCACGGTGAGCTGCAAATTTTGTTGTCTGTGATGTATCTCTTCCCTTCTCTGAAATATTATGTGTAATTAGTGAAACAGGACTCTGTATTTTCCTTTCTTCTGTCCCCTCCCCTCTTGTTCTCTGTGCCTCAGATCCAAAGGTGAAAGTAACTTCCCTGTCTTACCGGCACTCTCTCTCTTGGAGGCTCAGGACAGAAGATGGGAAGAATCACTCTGGCTCCTTTCTTACTGGCCTGTATTGGCTTATATTCTCCCCTGCTCATATCCCGACACACACAGTCACTAATTTGCTGGACCACCAGGAATTTTATCTGTCTGTCACATTTTTATCCTCCCCTTCCTCTAAGAACTCAGGGCAGCATACGTGGCTCTTTCCTCTCTCATTTTATTATCACAGTGACTCAGGCCAGACACGTGACTTGTTCAAGGTCACCCAGGTTCCTTCATGGCTGACCAAGGATTTGAACCCAGATCTCCCTGACCAGCTTAAATCCAAACCTCTAACGATTATGTTCTCCTAGCAGTTTATAGTATGTGTGGACCTACTGCTGCAGAACTTCCCAAAGATACAGTATCAGTGCTCTACCAAATCTGGGAAATGTCATCGAAAGGTCCCCTTGTTTTGAAAGCATCCCTTCAATGACTAAGGATGGGCACAAACCAACTCACAAAGTCAAGTTTATGGCAGGTCAAGCAACACAAACTTTCCACGAACTTTCAAGCTGTTTATGGAGGTTCATGCTGGTTCGTGTGCGGAGACATTTACAGACAGTCTCCATTCAATCAAAATGTTTCCCGAACTTCAAAGTAACAACTTGGAGAGCATGTAGAGGAGCACCCTGGGGAGGTCCCCTGTAACTTCAATGTCTCCAGCTTGCACAGGATCTGTTTTATACACTCCTAAACCTAGGTCATTTTGAAAGGTGCAGGTTTAGGAGTGTATAGAATGGATTCTGTGCAAGCCAGAGACACCAAACTCACCACAGACCACCCACGGTTGCTCCTGTACATGCCCTCCAAGTTTGGTGCCTCTAGCTTGCACAGGATCCATTCTATACACTCGTGAACCTTCTGAACCTATGCCTGTCAAAATGATCACAGCGATCATTTTGTCAAGTGCAGGCTCAGCAGGTTCAGGAGTGCATAGAATGGATTCTGTGCAAGCCAGAGACACCAAACTCACAACAGACCTCCCCCAGATGCTCCTGTACATGCCCTCCAAGTTTGGTGCCTCTAGCTTGCACAAGATCCATTCTATACAATTATGAACCTTCTAAACCTATGCTTTTCAAAATGATCACAGCGGTCATTTTGTCAGGTGCAGGTCCAGGAGGTTCAGGAGTGTATAGAATGGATTCTGTGCAAGCTAGATAGGGGATCTTTGGCTGACTCTCCTTTACCTGCTCTCCAAGTTTGGTGAGGATTAGATTTACAGGTGGTCATTTCCCCAGAAAGGACTTTCCTGGGGGCACTTTCTTTTGGGGGCTGTAACTTGGACCCGTAAATCCAATCCTCACCAAACCTGGAGGGCTGGTAGAGGAGAGTCAGCTGGAGATGTGCTGTGAGTTTGGTGTCTCTAGCACACTGGCGGGCATTCTACTGCCTCATGAACCTCTCAAACTGAACCAGTTTGTGAGGTGGCTAAAAGTTTGTGATGGTCCATGGTTTGCAAACAGGGCACACCATGAACCACAAACTGAACCACATTTTTTTGGTTCATGCCCATCCCTATCAATGACTTCCCCCTTTACCTTAGGGCCCAGTCTGTGAATCTGGCTGCTGCCCCAAGCTCTCATCTGTGAGTGACCATCTTCATCTCCTGCAGCCCGGTGGGAAGCATTGTTCTGTCCTTCCTCAAACAACACACAGAAACCTGGCAGGTATTGTCAGGGTGGTTGCAACACTTCCCTGACTGATGTGCAACCCACCCACTGGTCCAGTGTTGCCACCTTGAATAAAGCCAGCATGCCATGCTCTAGGCCTGAGCCACAGGTTCACAAATCATTTGTTAAGGTGAGGAAGGGCTGTGTTGTTGCACCTTCCCCCTAAATGCCAACCTTTGCAGTGAAAAATCTAAAGTTTTGCTGCAAAAATTGCTGTTGGGCTTGTTTAAAACCTAAAGCTACGCAAAGACCTTTTATGAGGGCAATCCAAAATAGCACAACACAGAATGCAAGCTGTTGCATTCTCCAGAACTTTTGATCAATTCGGATGTTAATAAACAGTGTGTGTTTGTGTGTGTGTATATGTTCCATGTGTCACTTGCTCCCTTTATAGACGTTGAAATGAGAGTGTGCCTCTGCAACCCATTCCTTGCAATGCGATATACATTTGGACATCTATAAGTGCAATAGGATCAGAGCAAGGGAGTGTTAGCCCAGTTTCCTTGGTAAAGGAAGGCATGTCTCCTCTGACATTTGTCTCCTCTGACATTTGTCCCCTTGTGAACAGTACTGCACCCTTTCACAAACAGTACAAACTTCCCCAGCAAATGAGGGCAAAGATGTTTATCAATGCCACCCCTCTCCTGGAGCCTCAGCACTAGCCTCTACTGCCCCTTAATTAGATCAGCCTGCTGCCAGTGATGCATCAGCATTGGCCTTCATCCATCTGAGCTTCTTCATTTGATCCTCCTGCAGAGCCTGTTTTAGTGAGCTCCACCAGCGGTACTTGATCCTATGGCTGGTTCTGGACTATGTCTCCGATGCCATCTATCTCATGGACATTATCATCCGGCTGCGCACAGGTGAGTGTGTTTAGGCATCTGGCTTGGGAAAGCATCCGCCTGCAGGTGTGCCTTAACATTGCCAGCCACATCAGCTGTGTTTAAGCAATACACTCTCTTGCTCCTCTCAGTCCTTAAGAGGTCTTGAGAAAGATATCCTTGTTAACAGACATTCTGACAAATAGCTTCCCAGTGAAAGATTTATCAACCTCAACTTTGAACATCCCTCCCCCCAACAGGCATTAGCATTCAGGAATCGTTAAGGCCTCTGACGTGATATCTTGTTGAATTAATGAATGAACTAAAGGGGGAAATATAGATTTAAGTGATCTCAGAATATCTGGGGCTGTAGCATCGTTTCAGCAATTCCCCTCCCTGCTCTGCTAATTCATCGCTGTGAAGATGGAAAATCTAGGTGGGTGGGTAGGTTGTATCTTGATGTAGCCATCAGAACTAACATCCTCAACTAATATAATTTACACAGCTAGAATCTGGTGAAGGCTGCAAGTTGTAAAATGTGGTGATTGGGTAGAAATATTTGAGTAACTGTATGGGCAGTCACATTGCTAGACAAAGGGCTGAGGTTAATACCTTGCTGTGCTTTCCCTGGCAGGTTTCCTTGATCAGGGCTTACTTGTCAGAGACCCCAAGAAGCTGGGTGATAAATATGTTGCCACCTTACAATTCAAGCTTGATATCCTCTCCGTTTTACCCACTGATTTTGCATACTTTGCCACGGGCTTAAACCGACCTGAGGTACGCTTCAACAGGCTGCTGCACTTCTCCCGCATGTTTGAGTTCTTTGACCGGACTGAGACAAGGACCAGCTACCCAAACATCTTTAGGATCAGCAATCTAGTGTTGTACATCTTGGTCATCATCCACTGGAATGCCTGCATTTATTATGCCATTTCTAAATCAATTGGCTTTGGAGAAGACACCTGGGTTTATCCAAACATATCGGATCCAGAGTATGGCTATCTGACAAGGGAGTACATCTATTGTCTCTATTGGTCTACCCTGACCTTGACAACCATTGGAGAGACTCCTCCTCCTGTGCGTGATGAAGAGTACCTCTTTGTCATCTTTGACTTCCTGATCGGTGTCCTCATCTTTGCTACAATCGTGGGAAATGTGGGCTCCATGATCTCCAACATGAATGCCACCCGAGCAGAGTTCCAGGCCAAGATTGATGCTGTCAAGCACTACATGCAGTTCCGCAAAGTGAGCAAGGATATGGAGGCCAAGGTCATTAGGTGGTTTGACTATCTCTGGACCAATAAGAAAACTGTGGATGAATGGGAAGTGCTCAGGAACCTGCCTGACAAACTGCGAGCAGAGATAGCCATCAATGTTCACCTGGAGACTTTGAAGAAAGTGAGGATATTCCAGGACTGTGAGGCTGGGCTCTTGGTAGAGCTGGTGCTCAAGCTCCGCCCTCAGGTTTTCAGCCCGGGCGATTATATTTGCCGGAAAGGGGACATTGGAAAGGAGATGTATATCATCAAAGAAGGGAAGCTGGCTGTGGTGGCCGATGATGGCGTGACCCAGTATGCTTTGCTAACCGCAGGGTGCTGCTTTGGTGAGATCAGCATCCTCAACATCAAAGGGAGCAAGATGGGGAACAGGAGGACAGCAAACATACGCAGCCTTGGCTACTCTGACCTCTTCTGCCTGTCGAAGGAGGACCTCATGGAAGCAGTGACCGAGTACCCCGATGCCAAGAAAGTCCTGGAGGAACGTGGCCGTGAGATTCTGATCAAAGAAGGGTTGTTGGACGAAACAGCTGCTTCTGAAAGCATGGAAGGGAACGTGGGACAGAAGCTGGACAGGCTGGAGACAAGCCTGGAGACACTGCACACCCGCTTCTCCCGGCTCTTAGCTGACTATGATGCAGCCCAGATGAAGCTCAAACAGCGCATAACCTTCTTGGAGAACAAACTGAAGAAATACAACCAGGATGACTTTTTCTCTGATGCCTCCGACAACCTCCTGGAGGATGAAGCGAAAGCCAAACCATGATGCTTCCACACTGGCAGGTTTTGCTCCAGAAAACAGCAGCTTCTCGCTCTCTCACACACACACCTGAAGGAGACCTTCTCTCCAGATTGCCACTCTATATATTTCTCCCTCCAAGGCCATTCCCAGTGGGGTGTTCTTGACTGCTCTCCATTAGTTGACTGACCTTCTTTCTTTTACGACTTTTTGTCCTCCTTATATGGATTTTCCCCCACCGCCTCCAAAGATATTCCAGATGGAGTCTACCAGAAGGATGTTGATTTGGCACACTCCCGCTGAATTAACAGCAGCTAGCCTTCCAAGATGGACTCAGCCAAGCACTGCAAGTTCATTCATTTTTGACATCTGCTTATGTAATGTAACTCTTCCCTTTTGCAATGCTTGATTCAATATGTTAATGCCAAAATCTGAGTGAGAAGTCCCAAGCCAGACCTTGTCTGTTTAGCACTTCCATATGCAGCCCACCCCATGAGGCTGTCTCTGCTGTTTCCCTCATGTATGGGTATGGAACAGGAGTAATGGTGTGTACATGTGTGGAGTATGTCACTCTCAGGGCAGAAGTCTACCCGTTTGGGCTAGAATTAGCAGTTTTCAGAATTAATTGTGTGTGTGTGCCTGCTTGCCAGTAACTGTGTATTTTGACACTGGTTCTTCAGCCCAGGTTCTTCTGCCTGGCTGAGAGGGTGGCTTAGCAGTGAGCCCTGTCGCTATCTCACTTGCTTTGCCCTTCCCCAAAGGTCTCCTTAGCCATGTTCCTTTCAGCTGATGCTGGTGGTCTCCTTCCACTGCAGCTCAGAGGTGCCTGTAGACCTAGCTCATTGCAGAACACACTCATTTATCAAGATTGTTGCATAATTACAAAGATCATTGCATACTTCAAAGTTGTCCCTGGGAAGTTGTGGAGCCGAACACATTTTTCACACACTGAAGCAGCACCCATCTGAAAACTTGAGGAAATAATCTAGCCACATCCCCCAGCATTGTATAATTCAGTATAGTTGCTTCTACTTACTCTTTGTGTTTGTTTCATATCTGGGTAGGTAGAGATGCCTGAATGACTACCAGTACAAGAATATTTGGAACCAATATGAAGTTTTTGCTCAGCCCCCCTTGTTTATCTAGAGGCCTTAATGTGCAGGCAGCATCTGCTAAAGCCTCCCGTCTTCTTAGTAAGGACTTTCTACCCTGCTCCACCTAATCTCCCACCTCTTCCTTGCCAATTGCTCTCTTCTGTCCCCATCTCTGTCCTTGATAAACAGGCAAATTGAACCACTTTGATCAAAAGAAGAACCTTTATACAAATACTATTTATTTTCCCAACTTAGATTTACAATTTTGAGGTCCTCCTGGTAATATCCACTGCCTTGCATAAGGCGCAAACAGTGTCCTGTCCTGATCTGCATTCTGGGTTTAACTGTAAAATAAGAAACACTGCAGTCCAAGTACTCTGAAGACTTCCTTGCGGCAGTTTTACTGGGCTTGGCTGGGTTTGCTCAGATAACGGCTGGTACCTTGGGATGCTCAGTTCCTCCTATATAGTGACAAAATAAAAAGAGACTGCTTAGAGTTTGGACCAGGGTATTACCAAGCTGCCATCATAAATTACAGAAGAAAAGACAGGCCCTCTCTAGGCATCCACTGGACAGCTTGCACTGGGACTCTGGGTCAGGTTATATGTTATGCTTTTTAGCACGCATACAAACATGTTGTGACAGACGTATGCATGGATGTTAATCTCATGTGCACAGGTCAAGGGCATCATAATTGGCCATGTTTCCATGCTGAACGGATGCATCTAAAACTGGAGGAATGAATGTGTGAGTGGCTAGTTGGTTTAGCCTCTCTCCCTGTATTTCTCTTCTAGCTGGGCCAAGCAGAGGATCTCTTTGTCTGCGACTTTGGCTCAGGCCCAGCTAATGTTCCAAGAGTATACTTATTTCTAGAACAAATAGCCCTGCAGCACTCTTTGCAGCGCATGTCTCAAGCAATGTTACATCTGTAGTAGCACAGAGTGACTTTTTTTTTTTTTGCCGGGATCTTAGCTTTGATCTCTGCAGTTAAAGAAAGTGAGCCACAAGGGGGTGCTGTGTACCATGGAACCCTTGAAGGTTGGTCTAGTTCAACCTTCCTGAATGAAATAAACAAGAGAATGAGAAACCACCTAACTGGAGCTGAGCACAAATGGGATATAATTGGCATTGGAGTGAGAACCTTCTCTTCTCCTGACACCCCCATCCCTTTGGAGAATCAAACCCATTGAGCTTGGAGGTTTTGTGACCTATCCTTGTTCACATAGTCTGTGGATTCTTGCATCCATTTCTGATGGTCCATGTGCAGCTGACACTTGTGCATTTCTCCAAACAGTGGCCCTACAGGAATTCTGCAGCCAACTTTTGGAATTTGCTCAATGCATACTGAGCTGTCCTCTAGACATGCATTTGAATGTCCACAAGACTCTTTTTTCATCCATATATAACACCTCCCTTGCATATCAGAATTATTTCCATTGACTTGTTACACAATAGTTACGGATAAGACAAGAGGGGGGCCTGCAAGGACTCATGGCCTAGGATGGTGGTGGCATCCCTTTCCTAATGTCATGGACTTCCTCCCTTGGTTCCATTTTCCTTCCCTCCTTCCTGCTGACTCCAGCTTCCCTTCCCCTCACCTCTTCCTCCTCCTTCTAGTGGAGACAGCCACTGCTGTGGTGTTGGGTTGCTACCCAAAATGCTGCCTGAACTCGCTCTCTTTTTGTGGGAGAATGAGGTCTATGAATGTACTGACATCCATTTTAATGTTTTGTGGAGGAGTTAAGCCCCATTTCTTTACAGATTAGATTGTTTTGCAAACCTGGGGCTTTCTTTGGAGCTAATAGAACCCTGAATTATAGCCATGGCTGGTCCAGATATGCATATGTTTTAATCTGCATCGGGGCCAACTCTTAAGTGTTAGATGTAAAGATTACTGGAATTCCTTTGTAATTTTATACCTTATGTTCCTTGTGAGCAAGAGTTGGTCTGGGACAAGCATTTTGCTACCCATAGTGTTTCACTGGAATGTCTACATGAACACTGTATCTCCATATCATTCCCTGCCCCCATCCTAAGATATTACAGGATTAATTCCAAACATATTTTTGTCTCATGAAGAAAGTATTACATTGAAACTGGCCTTTGGGATCTGCAAGAGCCTCCTCATGGAGGAATTTACCTTGCCTACTAGATAAAACTGGAGGGGTCATTTTGGAGAGGAAAGAGAACTTCACAGGCCAGTAGTGCCTCGGGCACTGTGAAAAGGGCAGAAGATGTTGCAGGCCTGCGACTGAAATTAGGGCCACAAAGAGTCCACGACACACGGCCACCTTGCCTGAAGCAAGTACTTTGTTATTACTATTGTGCTTGTTCTGGGTGTTCACGGCTTGGAGCAAACAGAACATCCTCCAAGATGAAACTGGAACTGTGCTTTTTGCTGATAAGCCCATAATGGGAAGGTTGGTGATGAAGTACAGGATTTCAGGTTTTGTTCATGGTGAATGAGTCAGGTGACCCATTTGCACAGAGGGTTGGTTTTGAAGTTTTAAAAAATTCCAAACGCAAGAACACAGCTCTTTCAGCACTCTGGACAGCGGCTTGAAGAAGCAGCTGGGGCGATGTGCTGTTCCAGGAAAATGTGCTCTGAAGCACAGGCACTGGAATGGGCTGGAACAGTGGAACAGCATCTCATGGTGTATGCGTTCTGCCTTCTGAAAAAATCTGCCACAGCCCAACCCATTAACCTACTTGGGAACATTTTAAACCATTACACCAATTACTCTAGAGAAAAAGTTACCAAGAATTCTGAGCAGATTCTGCCTGATGTCTTATGGTGCCAAGAATTCAGAGTCCCACAACTCTTAAAGAAATTAACACCAGCATTTTGCTCACTAAAATCTAAAGGTTATTCCTTTGGAGTAAAAGGATTTCACAGATCCAGTATTCACTGGACTTGTGGATTTGTGCTAATGTAGGATATGAGCTACATGTAGGAACAGTATTGTTCTGGGGGACTTTGCTGCTGTGGGATGCTGGAGAAATATTTTCTTTCAATAGTTCAGAGGGGAAATCTCTTGGGGTGATGGTGTTTAAGCCTCAGGAATCTAATGAAGTGTGAATTAGAGTGATCCCCAACATGTTGTCTGTAGGAGCCACAGTGCTTACTAATGTGTTTCCTGGTTCCCACTTACTCCTTCCCTACAAAGAACATCTTACCCAAAGCAAAGACCCAACCCTGGCTTTCCCCCACCTCACTGAAACAGGAAGTGCTTCAGAGGAGCACAGGAGGTATCACCTTTTTGTCTGCAGGAAGCATCCATTTGGAGACAACTGGTTCCATCAGAGAAGAATGCCTGGCTTGAAATGTCCCACTATTTTGTTACTGGCCACCTAAATGGCAGCCCTGTTGTGATGGGTTCTGCCCTTCATGGTAGCCATTTTGTGGTTGCACTCACTGCTTTTCTTCAGAAATCTCAGAGTGTCACAGATTTAACTACGTTGGGAACCCTGAGTTAAGAGAAATGGAAAATCCAGCAATAAAACCATAGGGGTCAATGGCTGAGTTCTTTAGCACAAGGATTGTGGTCTGAAGCAGAATAACAAATCCCCAAATGTGCCTGATGGGTTTTCGCCCATGGATATATATTTTGCTAACCTCATAAATCATCTGTAGTAATGAAAAAGTGGAGAGCATGAGATGAAGCCCAGCAACCAGGAAATACACATTCTCAGATGTCTTGCATGGAAAAGCAAACTAGGAAGTTGGGTGCATTTTTGTACATTTTTCTTTGTTGCTGGACACACAAGCCACGGGCCCTGCTTACTTCCTCTGACACTCCACCTACTCCCAAATAATGTCACTGGTTTGATTCCAGCCTCCTGGATGGCCTTCCCCCATTCTTTGCCACTGCTTAAGAGGTCAGAAGGGGGGAATTGAAAGGGTATCTTCACTATCATGCCAATGAGTGCTCTCCCTTCTGATGAAAAGCCATGTGAATCCTAGACAGTCACCACAGCACAATGGTGACACCTCCACTTTTTCACCAGAAGTGATGTTGCACATTGGCATGATGTAAAAAAGACTGTCCCCAGCACCAAAAACTCCTGGCAGGCTGCCAGCATTGAGTGGCAACCCTACCACCAAAGCCCAAGAGAAATCATCTGGAAGACTGTATATTCAATGTGACACACCAGCCTTTCCTACTGCCATTTTTCTTTTGCTTCTTCTAAACTCTAAAAATGCTGTTTGGGGATTTTAAATGAGGCCATAAACATTTTGGTTAGGTCTCTTATAATTAATCCCCATTTCACAAGCAAACTGCATGGGTCCATATGAGCCAGGCCACTCTGTACTGGGAAAAGTGGAAAAACTCCCAGTGCAGTTGTCTTGGGGGAGTCTTTCCTGAGTCAAATAAGGCAGCCAGGTTTGAGGAAGGGCAAAGCCCATTCTTGAGTCTTCCAAAAGATAATGCATATGTGTGAATGGCTCTCCCAAGGATCCATACCTTTCCATGGTTCTCAGTCTGGAAACAGCTACCTACAGTCTTAGCTTATAGATTGTCTAAGAACAAAAAAGAACTGAAAATGCATCCATGGTCTTGGTTGCCTCTTCCATACATGACATTTGATAATCAGCCAACAGGGCTTCCAAGCTGGTTCCTCCCAACTGGAAATGGATGGTGCAGAGTGAGAAAGTCTGCCTGAAAATCAAATGGCACAGCCTGTTTGTTCCAGCTGTTTTCAGGTCCTGATCCAAAGAACATGATAACTCTTAAGCAACAAATGATTTATCTAACACTGAAGATTGGTTGAGTTGGCCTGACAGGTAAGAAGGAGCTTTTGCACACCTGTTTGGGCTTTGCACTAATTCTATCAGCAGATGGCAAGGACATATTTTTAACACATGAAAATAATTGAGAACTATAACCAATAAGTACGGTGTGTCAAAAGACAAGGCATCCTGTTTTCCAGGCACAGAGAGATCCAAGTTGCAGCAGAGGTGGTTTAATTTAATTTAGTACCAGAGTCAATACTGAAGAGAAGCTGATATGTTTTTCATCACTGGACTAATTTTCATTCTCCTTCTCTTATATCCCAGCCTTACTCTAGTACAGACTCTCAGCTCTTCTGTTCAGACAGAAAGGTATGGGACTAGGTAAACCTGAGCTGTCTTTGACCTGGATGACCCAGCCAACCCCATCATCAGATCTTGGAAGCCAAGCAGGGTCAGGTCAGTCTAGTACTTAGAAGGGGGACTACCAAGGAAGTCCAGGACTGCTATGCAGAGGTAGGCATCAGCAAACAGCCACTCTTTGTCTCTTGCCTTGAAAGCCCTGTGAGGCTGCCATAAGTCAATTGTGACTTGACAGCACTTTCCACCACTCAGACCTGAACTGACTTTGTAGATTGCTCTGGCACCGTGCTTCAAAGTTGGTTGTGGAACTGGTTGAGAAGGAGCTCCTGCTGAAGGCTGGGGCTGCTCCCTGGGAACCTTGTCTGCTGCCTCTCATCTGAGGCCTTTTCACCTTTTCTTTGAGGAGCAGGTGGATACCGAATAACCCTTGCAAGCACAATACTCTATGCATGCAAAATCTTCCTCTGAAAATTCCCAGGAAAGGTGGTAGAGGGCATCCCTGTGCCACTGCAGGGAAGGGTGAAAATCAGCATTGTTAAAAAAAAAAGAAAAATTCCTTTAATTCCTCTTTACCCATTTCTTCTTTGAAATCCATCAGTGCTTCTTTCCCTCTTTTTAGGATTTTGGAGTCAGTTTCTAATCGATTTAATTTTGATCAAAGATAAATTTGAAGAGAGGAGAGGCAGGAAGGGAGGTTCTGCAAAATTTCAGACTTCACTCTGTAGATGCTCAGAGGATTGGATATCTGGCATCAGGAAAATACGTATTTGTTTTCCTGGACTTTTTGTCAGGTGGTTCTTTCCTTAGTTATTTATTGTCTACTGTTTTATTGTTTTATAGCTTGTTGGTTATTTAATTTGTATCTTAGATTTCCTTGACTTCTGCACTGAAACATTGTTGTTCTCTTTGTTTTGATTGCTTTGCTGTTTTACATGAGTTGAGAGACTGGCTTGGATTTGGGTTTTAATTGCTCTTAGTTTTCCTTTTCAGTGCTGTTTTGATATTTTTCTTTTGTGTGGCTTTGATTCTGCTCTGCACTTTGTTGTGATCCACCTTGAGAATCTTTGAGCTGGCAGACAGTTTAAAAAATAAATAAATAAAATACATCTACTGCTTCCCACAAATGTTATGCCTTGAGGCATCTCCCAAGATTTAATTGGCTAGTATGTGCAAAACATTCTGAAATCCTTGGATGACAGAGTCCTCTTGTAGCCCAGCAAATGATAGTGAGAGTTTTTCAGTCACGACAGCAGCCATTTGTGGGAGGTGGGGTGGCAGAAAGAATTCTTTAGCCTGAAACCTGACATCATTCTCTTTACCTGCCAACATCAAGGTTGAGTGGCAGTCATGAAGGCAGCAGAAGAGGCTCATGGGGAGACAAGGGAGGGGGCTCTGCACAGTCAGCGGACTCTCCAGGCTTGCAGAAAAATATTAGTTTGTCATTTTCTTGGTTTCTGTACTGCTTTTCTCCTGAAGGACCTAAAACAGTTTACAAAAATTTTCAAACCAAATTAAACAATATAATTTAAATACTGCAAACAAATAAAACCAAGTACATCCTGGGCAGCGATCATAGTCCCCTCTGCTATGAGTCATAAGCTAAGAGTCACGGGCCAAGAACTCTCTGGCTCTTGCTCAAGGGCTTGCACCACTGGCCATGTTCAGTCCTTATATTTGCAGGCAGGCAGGAGATAAAAACACGAGATGTTATGCAGCTGGCAAGATATTTCTCCCAACAATTCCCCTTTGGAAATCCCCCCAACTGTTCGATGAGGACTGAGCATGTTCATTGTCCTCAGAATGTTGAGAGATGTTGAGAGTCAGGTAAAACAGCAACACTCCCCCCCCCAACAAAGAAACATAAGGGACTTGGGGTAATTAACCTGTCCAAACCCTGAAGATCTTGTAATATCTTGGAAAGTTACGTTTTGGGCAGAGAGGGAAGGAATTTCCCATTATTTACCCCTTCCTACAGCTCATCATATGCCCACAAAATATCAAAATTGATTTTTAAATAAATTAAAGCAGTCAGTTATCTGGCAGGAAATATTGGTGCAAGTGGAATTGTTACTAAAAGCTGCAGATGTGTGTCACTGGTGTGCATGTGTTGCACTTTCTCTCCTGTTGCCTCCCATTTTAACGAAAAGTGATGCAATTAACACACAGAATGTTCATTAGCTGCCTGTTCATTATACTACCCTGGGTAATTTGAGTTGCTTGAAAGCACCTTGATGGCCAGTCTCTTCCTGGCAACTCCTCTGATGGTTGTGTTTCAGTAACATGATGGTACATCTGCTTCGTAACTCACAGTCTAGAAGAGGTCAAATGTTGCCAGTTCTATATCTGAGTGACTGCTCAACAGATCAGGTCCCTAGTTGTCCTGATAGTAGCCCTTCAGTATAAGGACAGATCTAGAACCTAATAAGAACTCTAATGATTCTGAGGTATTTCAACAAATTCTTAATATTTTTTTTTAGCAATATGCTTCTCAGATTCTTCCCTCCCCTATACTTTATCGTCTTTGCTCCTTTTTCACCTGGTTTGGGCAAGAGTTTTACTTTTTAAATGACACCTTCTTGCCTTCTATGGTTTCCTTGACTTTGCTCATTAGTCATGCTTGTATCTTCTTAGACTTAGTATTTTTCTTGGTCTGAGGCAAACTCACTCTTTCTGAACTTCAGTACAACTTCAAAATGTTCTGAAGGGATTTGACCCTCCTTACTTTCCCTTTCCACTTCCTTTAAACCAATCCCCTTGTTTTTGAGAGACTTCCTCTTCTGAAATCAAACATTATGGTCTTGTTGGTCTTTTGGGGTGACCTTCCATTGACATAAATGTTGAATTTAACAGCACTGTGATCACTGTTCCCAATTCGTTCAAATACACTTACATCTCACGCCAGGTCATGAGCACTATGGAGGACCAAGTCCAGGGACACTTTCTCTCCAATTGGTCCCATGACCAACTGCACCAAGACAGTTTCAGAGAGCAGCTGTGTAGATCTGCAGTAGAGCAGCTAGAACAGAATTCTTAGAGAGGTCGACAAAACTGTGCTTTGAGGCACAATCAGTTACAGAGTCTGGAAACGTTGGCAGTAATTCTCACCTGGAGAGGACTACTTCCCGGCTGATTTGTTCAGTCTGTCTGCCACATTTAATGTGGTGCAAAATACCATTTCGTTGAATCTTTTCGAGTGTTTGATATTGCCCTGGGTTGGTTTTGACCTTTTCTATCAGATTAAAGGCAGAGAATTTCCATCACAGATGTTGATTCAGTGCCTTGGGAGTTATCTTCTGGAGTCCCCTAAGGTTCAACACTTTCCCCTGTACTTTTTAATATTTATATGAGACCATTATACATGAGATGATTAAAGGTTTTAGACTTGGCTGCCATCAATATGCTGAGCTGATGACACACAGATATATATCTCTTTGTCAGAACTTCCAGATGTTGCATTGTCTGTGCTTAGAAGCCTTGGTCAAGAAGATGAGGGTGAACAAGTTAAAATTTAATCCCGACAAGATAGAGGTGATGAGAAAGGAGACAATCTTGAGGGGTTAGCTCTATGGAGATATATCAAATGCAGTAGCTGAACTTTTGACTGCTACTGGACAGTGTTCACATATAACACCAATTTTTCAATAGTTGCACTGGTTGCCAATTTGTTTCAGGCATAATTTAAAGAGTTGATTTTGACTTTCAAGACCCTTCAGACTTCAAGGACTGCCTCTTCCTACACAAATCCGTTCACCAAATTAAATTGGCCCAACATCTCCTCTTGAAGGTGCCTTCCATTAAACCTTTGTTAGAACTATGGACTTCTCTGTGGTAGCACCTACCCTTTGGAACAGTCTGTCAGAGGCAGTGCAAAAGACCACCTTTCTTAGATGGGTCTTACAAACTGTGTAAAGCTGCTCTGGCTGAGTTTATGAAGGTTTCTTGAGGGTGGTTTGTGCTTTGGGTATTTTAAATCCTGGTTACATTTGGTTTTGGCATTGTTTTAGGTGTTGTTGAGCTTGTGATGATTTGTTGGAAGCTGCTTTGAGCACAGTGAGATGCAAGGCACAAGTTTTCAAACTGAGTAAATAAATAATTTTCTTTTGCGTATTGGGTTAGAACCAGCCAGCTTTTTTTTGGTCCATCTTGATCAATCAGCCTTTTTATTACAGCCCCCATCCCACAGCCACAGGCAGGCTGATTTCCCACAAGTGCTGCTCTGCGCTCGCCTTCCCTTTTGCCCCGGTGGTACGTGTCAATTTCACACAAGCTGCTGTGTGGACGCAGCTTCGCATGATTTCCCCCGCGTCTACTCAATCCTCAAAAAACAGGATTGAGTAGACGTGGGGAAAATTGCGCGAAACTGTGAGGCAAAATGTGGCCGTGCAGCAGCTTGTGTGAAATTGACATGTACCATCGGGGCAAAAGGAAAGGGCGAGTGCGGAGCAGCGCTTGTGGGAAATCGGCCTCAGTGTTTAGAGTCTCAGACTAGGATCTGGGAGACCTAGGGTGAGATCCCCACTCTGCAACGGAAACTTGCAGGGTGACTTTGGGCCAGTCACATGATCCTTGCCTAAATGACCTCACAGGGTTGTTGTGAGGATCAAATGGAGGAAAAGAGAATGATGTAAGCCACTTTCGAATCCCCACTGGGGAGAAAAGCAGGATACAAGTGAAGATAATTTTAAAAATGGCTTTTGTCCCTACAGGTCCCATACTCTCCAGCATAGTCACGTTGCTGACCAAGGAGGACCACCTCCTCCCCTTTTCACCAGTGGGATAGCTGGTTGGGTCCAACTCAGTTTTCCGTCCTTTTGACTACAGTGCTGTCATGTCTGTCCAAAAGCCAAATTTGAATGGAAAGCAAGATCAGCTCAGCAAGTTATCTCTGAAGATTTGGTTCCAGCCATGTGTCTATGAGAAAGAATGTCTCCAAAATGAGTTCCATAGCTCCCAGCAGACCAGTGACATGGCTTAGCCATGACAGCCCCATTTCTCAGCCCTGGGCTTAGTGGTTCCTTTGCATTCACCATCTGACTATTAATGACTGGGCTTGTGAGTCAAAGACAGGAGGAGGCCCAGAAATAACTCTGACCACCTAAAATTAGAGTGGTCTTGCCCCCACTCAGGTCCCCTTCTTCCCTAAATCCATTCTGTACCTATAAACTTCCCGTTTTAAGAGAACACATGTCTTTTTTGCCCAGACTTCATTCATTTGCTTCAGAACCGTTGTTGGGTTGAAAGCTCTCAGGAGTTGGTGGGGAGAAGTCATTTGCTGTCTTAGGAGATATGTGGCTTGCCATGACTTTTTGTGTGTGTCATACCTAATGATCTGTGGGCTTGTTAGTTAATTCCCTTAGCACTATGTAATGCATGCCAACCAGACCTGATAGATGTTCCAGTTTCCCTGATATTCCCACTCCTGCTTAAAAAAAAAATCAGTAATTATCTGTCACCAGCATCCTGGTTACTTCTGAGCCGGCTCTACAGTTTTAGTTCTTGGAGAAAGTGATGTTTTTGGAAGCAATGCAAGAACTCAGCAGTTTGAATGGATTTTCAGCCCTGTTTTAACACGTGCTGGCGCTGCTTTCAATTCCCTTTCCTTTCTTGTTATAGATTGGGGGGCGGTAGTCAAATTCAGATTTGGGTCATTTGTTACTTTAAAAATGAGTCACATGCTTTAACGTCATAATTAAAGCTAGCTAAATAACTCCAGTCATTTTAAGGGGAAACATATTCTGAATGTAACCTGTTCTAATCTGAGGTGAAATTCTCAGAAACTGTACTCATCCCTAAAGGGATCTTCCCTTCCAAATTTCAGACAGGTAGGAGAAAGTGCCCACATCCTAGAAAGAATTAAAGTGGGCACAAGGAGGCATGCACTGGCATGTGAGTGATCCTCGTCCTCCTTTCCCAGGATTCTCAAGGATGGGTAGGGTCTATTTCCCTGCCACACGCACAAGATGGCGCATGCAGACAAGGAGAGCTAAGCCTTGGTCCCCCTTTCCTTCTCTCTCTTCACTCTAATGCTTTCAGTATTTTTCTCCCAGCCCAGCTCAGATCACAGAAAACAGCCAGGCTGGGGAGGAAGGCTGAAAGCACAATAAGGTTTGGGATGCGGCCAGCGTGATTTTTGTTTTAAAATGGTCATATTATAAGAAGGGGTGCTTGTCTCCACCTCAAGAGAGGCTAATGGAAACTAGGGGGAGAGGTGATTTGTATCAAGAAAAAGATGCAGCTACATTTTATCACAGACATTGAGAGCTTAGATTCAGAAGCAATTTTTTTCCCTCTCAAAGAAAGAAGATCTGATCTTCCCCATCACTGATGTCTCTCGTGTCATTGCTTTCTGTGTGTGAACCCTAGCTTCTGCTTCTATCTTCTCCCCCTGTCTGACTGCCAGGCAGAGCTGTTGTTATCTATCTCAAGGAGGGGTCAAAGTTTGGACCTCTGTCTCTGTCTTCCCCAGTCTGTGCAGCCCTACCTGCCTGCCTGCCTGCCTCTTGGTACAAGCAAACCTTTGCTCCTGCCCAGCAGACACAGCCTCAGATAGCAAAACTGTTCACATAAAGAGGACCCATGACGATAAAGGATCAGAAAATCTTGCCACTGGGACAGTGCAAATGTGGAAAGGAGAAACAGGATACACAGAAATGGGGAAATCCTGCTGAGTGGGAACATAGGGAAACGTTCTGTCAGGCATATATCTATTTAGTGACTCTGTTCCCCTGCCGCTACAAGAACTGAAGCCAGGATGCAAGACACCAGAATAGCAGCCAAGTCTGAACATTTCCAGTTGTTACTGAATGTCATAAAATTGTTGCTGTTGCATCAGTAACATGAACCATATTAAAGTAAAGATAAGTTGTCAGATTTTGATCAGTTACTTTCTGACAGCATTTCCCTATGCTTGATCGGTTTAAGAACACTTTTGCAAATATCCCCAATGAAACATACCTCTCCATGAATCAATTCAGAAAGTAGTTTTCTGTATGTGTATGGGGGGGGGGGGTTAGGCATATTATACGGGCTACTTATCTGGTGTGAATGAAGCTTACTTTGGGTTTCCCTTCTCAAATTGTGTTTGGGTGAACATAGAAAGTGCAGGACCTCTGCAGGAGCTTCAGATGAACTACTGAATCTATGAAGCTGTTTCATACAGGCTCTGAGCATTGGTCCCTGTAGCCTAGTATTGACTGGCAGCAGGTCTTCAAGGTCTTGGGCAGAGAAAGGTCTTTCCTGACACCTGTAATTCTTGTAAATAGAGATCCCAAGGACTGAATCTGGCACATTTGCATTCAAAACATGTGCTTTATCACTGAACCATAGTTCCCCCCCACAACTAAAAATATGGTGTGACACTATATAAACACACAAAAATATCTTATGCAGAATTAGAACATTCTGCCATCTAGCCTAGAATGGTCTACTCTGACTGGCAGCTGCTTTCCAGAGTTTCAGATATAGGAAAGACTTTCCTGCTACCTGCGATCCTTTTAAACAAAAGAGATGCCTCCTGACCTGCCCAGCTGTCCAAGGTTGGAGTCATCACAACAAAAGTCAAAAACAGGATGATGCTTGTTCAGAGAAATGGAGAGATCTGCTTCCAGTAGGTCAGTGAAATTCAGTAGTGATTCTCCTTTTTGAATTTGAAATGTCTTCTGTGTTGCACAGGCCATGATGCACCTATGCCTAACCCCCACCTAACAACTTGATTCAGAGCAAACTTCTACTTCTTCTGCTTCAGGCTGCTTTTGCTTTACATCGTCATCAAAGTACTTTTCAAATCTCCTTTCTGGCTTATCAAGTCACATTGACTTTCAGCGGAAAATGCAGTCTATTAACCTTGCCTCTCCCTCTAGTGGTTTTATTTTTGTCCCTGTAACTTCCAAGTTTCCTCACCTGAACCATCCCTGCACAGGAGCCTGAGAATCCCTTTACCATACAGGAGGCAGCCTAAAGCAAACTCTTCACCTAATGACTGACTAACAGTCTGTCTTGGGACTTGGTGAGACATGATGGTGCCTTGGCTATACTTGCAACCCCCTTTATCTGCTGCACCTTCTGCTGTGGAGTGCATTCCTTTCACATTAGGCACTTTTTGGCTCCTTGAAAAACTGGGCTCTTGCACAAATAGAAGTGCCCAGGACCTGAGGAATGTGTGCTCTGAAAATGAGGATCATCTCTGTGACAGATGAAGGCAGCATAAGCAGAACTAGGGGTGCCAACCTCTAGGTGGTACCTGGAGATCTCCTGGGATTACTGCTGATCTCCAGGCCACAGAGATC
The DNA here is from genome assembly GCA_029375565.1 of Gekko gecko. Taxonomy (NCBI): domain Eukaryota; kingdom Metazoa; phylum Chordata; class Lepidosauria; order Squamata; family Gekkonidae; genus Gekko; species Gekko gecko. The sequence goes on along the minus strand of JAPDNY010000012.1, from coordinate 47,368,135 downwards.
AGTTCCCCTGGACAAAATGGCCATTTTGGAAGGTGGATTCTGTGGCATTATATACCCCACTGAAGTCTCTCCCCTCCACAAGCCCAGCCCCCTCAGGCTCTGCCCCCAAAACCTCCAGGTATTTCTGGAACCGGAGCTGGCAGTCCTAAGAAGAACTGAAATATAATAGGATCCAAGCCCACGAGCACCCTCACGGACTCACTCTATAGTCTTCCTCTGATTACCATCTGGGAATCTCTTTAACATGCACTGCAGGCTACTTGTCAGTGGCAAAAGATATCGAAGATGAAACTGAGATTGTGAGCGGTTTGTTGTGTTTCTGCCTCTGCTGCGCATGTGAATAATGCTTCATTCACTGGGATGAGATCAGTAACTCATGTGGCTAACAGTCAGGAATGAGAAACAAGCTCAACACGGCTGTTAGCTCAAAACGTTTGAGAAATTCAGTGGCAAAAAAATGTGGCGAGGCAAGACTCTCATGACTCCGAAAGAGCTTCAGCTGCTGTGCTGCAACGGAAGCTGCAGTCCACCTCTGGCTTGCCGGGCATTCTGAGCACTGCCTCTCTGGAGCCCTCTTTGATGACTTTTACTTATTTAAATTATTTATACCACACACTCTCAATAAAACATTTCCGAAGCAGCATGGCTTAGCAACAGCATTGCAGGCTGTACGTGGCTGCTTATCTTGGATCTAAGATCTCGAAGAATGCCACAGGAAGGGCTGCCTGTAGTCCTGCAAATTTGGCCTCTTGCATATCTGGATGGGGAGGATGGATTGGAATGGACTGTGCAGTTCTGAAGGGGGTGGAGTTAGCCAGGGTAGTCTCCTCCCCTGCTCTTTCATCCCCACCCCAATTCTAAAACTTCAATGGGAGCACCAATTTCTTGCCTCTGCTTCACATTTCCCCCATACCAGTTGGGGGGAGGAGTTCTAGCACCAAGTATGTGTGTGTTTGTGTGCAACAATGTCCTTGCCTAGCTCTGGCGTCGCTTTAAAGAATAATGACTGTGTCAACCCATATTCAAGTTCTTTGAGGAACAAACCACGTTGTAGAGTCTCTGGAGAGAGCAAGGACATGGCTTGGCTGGAAGAGTATGAGGATGGGGGCCAGAGACAAGAGCAGATGCAGTTCAACACAACCGTGGTAGGAGATGATTGCCCAGAGAAATTAAGAGTATGCAAGAAATCCACATAGCAAGCAAGCTGCAATTCCCACTGCAAATAAATGCAGTCTGCTGTAATAGATCCAATATTCCAAGCCCTTCAAAACAGGGACAATGTGAGGTCTCAGGATCCACAGCATTCTGGCACAGGTCCAGTCTTTGTTTACTGTACAGCCAGTTGTCTTTGTCTGGCTTGGGGTCTCCTTGCTCTGTTCAACTTTTCTGACCAGTGTGCACAATGGCATCTCTGCATTTATATGACTCCATGTTGAAATTTGCCCCCGCTTTGAAGTCGGAATGCCATGAACTCCACTTTCTCAGGTTTTTACAACTCCCAGAGATTTCCCCTGTAGCTGGTTTAGTTCTGTGGCATGTCAAATCAGCTTCTACTCAGCCCTGACCACTTCTTAGGAGAAGAGATTTGCTTTAGGAAGGATAAAATCAATTCTGGAAACAGCTGTTTGCACAGGAAGAGAGGCTGTTCCCTAAGAGCGAGCGCACCTAGAAAGCATATATTTGCACAGGGAAGTATGGCCAGTCACAGGAGTGTTTGTACTAGACAGCAGAGAGTCAAACAGAGGGATACATATTTGCAGAGGGCTTTTTCCCCTTCCCCAAACAAACGCTGAGGGCCAAACTAGACGTCACGTCTACCATGAGTCAGTTCGGGGTTCCCCAATTCATTTTACAGACCGATGTGACATTAGGGAACTTATGTTCCTAAGCTAACAGAAGTCGATCGGCTCAGAAGGGTCTAACAACTTATAATAGAACTCTAAGTGTTTAAATTAAAAAGGGAGGGGGGAATTGATTCTTGTGAAGAACCCTGGATGTTCTGAATTCACTGCTAAATAATCTGGTCATCAGAAGTCATGATTTATTTTCAGAGAAGCAGAATAAAAAAAACCATTAAAAACCGAAACCAGGTAAAAAGGGCTTTAAATAGATTTCTTTGTTGTCCTTCCTCTCTTGGAAGAAATGTGCAGGAAAAGGCCCTCGAGCGCCCCTTCTCTCCTCTCCTCTCCTGGAGTGGCTACAATTAATTTCTGACAGCCGCATTCTTATCACAGGCGTCTGAGCCTGGCTTTTTGGAGCCATCCCTGGCAGAGCAAGGAGCATTTCTCAGCTTTGAGGATTTCTTCACTCCAGGGCTTTTTCTAAGTCCTTACAGTGGTTCCCAGACATTAACCAAAGGACAAGCGGACACTGGGCAGTCCCAGCATGGAGCCTGTAGCAAAATTAGCCGGGATGAAGTGGAGGCTTCCCATGTCATGCACAGGATCAGGACCCAAGTGGTAACTGGCACTGGGTCATCACCACCACATGCAGGAACAGCCTGGCACAGGGGAGTTTCAGATAAGGTTGCCACCCTCCTGGTGGGGCCTTGAGTTCTCCCAGAATTACAACTGATGTCCAAGCTACGGAGATCAGTTCCACTGGAAAAAATAACCACCATGGAGGGTGGACTCTATAGCGTTTCACTCCACAGGCTTCACCTCCTAAAACTTCCAGGGATTTCTCCAACTGGAGTTGAGAGCCCTAGCTAGTGGCTTCTATGAGGGAGCCATACTGCAGAGCTCAGCGACCCCGGCAGCCACACCATACCTGCCAAAGGGAGCTTTGTCACAGTATGCTTTATTTACATCCCCCCTCCACACACAAGGAACCCAAAACAGCTTCCAACACTGTTCTCTCTTCCTCCAATTTATCCTCACAACAATCCTGTGAGGTCAAATGACTGGCCCAAGGCTGCACAGTGACTTTCCACGTGGGACTGGGGTTCAGACCTGGCTCCCTGAGATCTTTGTCCAACACTGCCACCATGAAACCATGCAGGCCTTTTGTTCTTCCTCTGATGGCCTCGTAGGAGCATCACCCCCCCCCATCCTGTGGATCCTGGCCTCTGTGGGGGTGTGTGGTGTCACTCACAATAATTGCAGCCCTCGGCAAAATCTGCTGTGCAATTACAGGCCTCCATGCATATTCACCGTGCAAAGGATTTCTTATGAAGAAAGATCAGATGGGGCTGTTTCCCGAAGCAGAGAGGATGACAGCTGATTTTTCAGTTTCTGTTCCTCAGGGCAGAGAAAATAAAAGATTCAGCTTATAGTAGGACAAAACCCAATATTTGGGGAGCCTCCAGGACTCTGCAGGACTGCTCCTTCTCCTGCCAAGAATTGCTGCCCGTTTTTCTCTTCCTCTTCCACAGAATGGAAGAAACAATGTTTGGAACATTGGGAGCTGTGGCCTGTTAGGGCTGCCATCTCTGGGTTGGGAAATTCCTGGAGATTTTGAGGGTGGAGCCTGGGGAGGGTTGGGCTGGGGAGGTGAGGGACCCCAGTGGGGTATAATGCCATTGCGTCCACCTCCCCAAACAGCCATTTTCTCCAGCGGAACTGATCTCTGTAGCCAGGAGATAAGTAGTTCTGGGAGATCTACAGCCACCACCTGGAATTTGGCAGCCCTAGGCCTTGCCCTCCGATCACCCATATGGTAATGCGTCTTTACAATTGTCCACATCTCCTTGAGTATCAGGACATGGTCTTGTTCAAGTACTAAAAGGGCTGGGAAGGGCCAGCTGTGGGTCTGAATGAAAAAGAAATTGCAAATTTGATTCTGGAAGAGAGAGAGAGAGAGAGAGAGAGAGAGAGAGAGAGAGAGAGAAAGAAAGAAAGAAAGAAAGAAAGAAAGAAAGAAAGAAAGAAAGAGAAGCAGGCATACTCTGGTGGACTTGGTTGAAGCATCTTGCAGGTACAGGATCAGAATCCCTATGGGAAGGTGGATCTGCTGCCCACCCTCTATGGGTGCTTCCTTCCACCCAAGTGTCAGTTTGGTGTAGTGGTTAAGTGTGTGGACTCTAATCTGGGAGAACCACGTTTGATTCCCCACTCCTCCACTTGCACCTGGCTGGATGATCTTGGGCAAGCCATAATTCTGATAAGAGCTGTTCTTGAAAAAAGAGCAGTTTCTGTCAAGAGCTCTCTCAGCCCCACATACCTCACAGGCTGTCTGTTGTGGGGAGGGGAAAGGAGTTTGTAAGCCACTCTGAGACACCTTTGGGTAGTGAAGGGTGGGGTATAAATCCAATCTCTTCTCTTCTTCTTCTTATAAATAAAGCAAATCCACCAAAAAATAAGTCTCCAGTGCTCTCTCCTCTCCTGGGAACCACCCCAGGTAAGTGCTAGCCCCTGGAACTCCATATCATCTGGAGAAGTGACCTTAATGTTAAATAGCACAGTGGCAAACAGTGAGATTCAGAACTGAGTACAAGTTATAATTCAAGCACAACTGTCCTAAAGCAGCCAAATGTTTGAGGAGATGCCTGGAGGCCAAGCATCAGAAATCAAGCTTTTGTCTTATATATGAGAGATATGTTATCCTTTTTATTTTATGTTGCTTTAAGTATTTCATAAAGAAGCACCAAATATACTTTATAAATAAATTTAATACTTAAATGTGATTGAGGAGTTTGTAATGTGGGGTTTGTGCATGGGTCTCCGAAACTCTCTACTTTTCATTTGAGTACTTGTGCCCTCCTTTTCTCCTTGGCGGGGTCCCAAAGTGGCCAACAAAATATAATGAAAATAAACAAGAATACTTCAGATATTGCGTGGATTGTGGATTCACTGACCCAATGCACTTCAAGGCCTCAGGCCAGGAGCCTTTGCATTTCTTTATGCCTAAAATAACAGGGAAACAGAGCAATCCTTAGCAGAACGATTGAGAACCTTACTTAGGTCTGTTCAATGGGACTTTCTCCTAGTAAAGTGTTCCTGGGAGCATGCTGTCTTCCTCTTGCACATCCAGACTGCAGGAGAAGGACTCAATTGGGGAGAACAGGGGATCTCTACTGCAACATAATCTCTTTCCCCTAAGACTTCAGAGCTAAAAGCTATTCAAGACATTTCCGGTGCAACCCTCCACCCAAAGACAAAGCTGCCTCATACCTTTCCCCTTCCCCATCTGCACTACTGCAAATCCAGAACAACTGCAGTTCAGGTCCTGTACCTGTGGGCCAAACTACCAGTGCTGGTGGCCATGGGTCCATCCTGTGGCTGCCAACACATTTTAGAAACACTTATAGCTCTTTAAAAATTGTTGTGAGACCCCGATGCAGGTTGGGCACTCAACGTGGTGGCCCCAGGAGCTCCTGTGTGTTCCCCCCATGCCTTTTCAAAGGCAAGAAAAAGACATGGGGGCCTGCAGAGCAAAGAGCTTCAAAAGATTCAAAGGGAAGACAAAGATCCCTTCATGCTGCTAATCTGACAGGGGGCGGGCGGGCATTCTTTCTCCACTCCAAATACAGTTGGTCAGAAAGCCTCTGAGTATGCAAAAACTCCCTTGGGCTAGCCACTTTAAATTCACCCCCCCCCAACATCCTGCCTCTCACAAGAGCAGTGGTTAGCAGAAACCTGAATGGGCTGGCACTGATCCATGTAGGAACTTCCTGGCGGGGCAGGGAATCTTGTGGCATAAATCCAAAATTGTCTCTCACCCTGACTTGGATAGCCCAGGCCAGCCCAGTCTTGTTAGATCTTGGAAGCTAAGCAGGGCTTACCCTGGCAAGTATTTGGGAAGGCAACTTCCAAAGAATACCAGGGCTGGGATGCAGAGGCAGGTTATCAAGCCACCTCTCTGAAATGTCCAGGCCCAAATAGAGGTCACCAGAAGCCACCATGACTTCCAGGCTCGAAGTGCGCATGCGTGTGCACACACACGCACATACAAACCCCAACCAAAATTGTCTCTCAACCTTCAGATATCAAGCAGAAACAGATCTACAATGTTGCTTCATTTTGGACTGAAGCAGCATAACAACTTAACAGCTGCACCATTCGAAGCGGATTACTTCAATGGAATGGCGTGGCTTGGCTTAGGACTGCCCTGTGAGGCTCTTGCTTCCCAAGGTATTGCCATGGAGCAGATGTTCTCACAAAAAGGTATGACCGCTTGAGAAGGCCTGGCTTGCTGAAGACCATGCTGTTTTACCAAGTGCATGATGCATTTCTGAAGTCCTGGCTTTGCTGAGGTGGCTTGTGCTGCAGCTGCCAGCCCTCCCAAGATGAAGTAATTGAATGGAAAGAATGAAATAAATGAAGCCAAAGGGAACAGAATTGCAGTCAGTGACATGATTGCAAATCCGGCCGTGAAGAATTCACGTGAAGCCGCAACACCCTTGGCGTGAGGTGAGATGCAGTCTCCGAACTGCTTGGCGAGTTCCCTGCTGCCGGTTCTGTGTCCTGAGACCTTCAGGCTTTTGTGGGGCTGCAAGTCATGGATGGCCCTCCCGACTGAGGAATGAGAAAAAAGACAACTCGCTTGGGGAAACAGTTGCTTGAGTGAGCGATGGAGGCTGGCGGCTTCAGTCTAGAAGGAAACCAGCACCAGCTTATTCCAGCCACCAAACCCTCCTGTGCTCACAGCCGAAGAGGAAAATAGGGACACAACCACTGATACACACGTGGCACATATTAGGTGCTCCATTTTTCTAGCACCCATGAAATAGATTGTGGGAGCACAATCGTCACTTCTATTCCGAAATTGCAGATTTGCTGATGTCAAAGGCATGCAAAACACTGGTCTCTGGCATCTTCCCTGAGGTCGTCTGCAGAGGTTCTGCTCTGGATAGCTAACTCTGCCAAGCGGGTGGAGGCAGGCAGAGAGTCAGGGCAGGGCCTTTTTAGTGGTGGAACTGTGGCTGCAGAATAGCCCCGTCATTCTGGCACGAGGCCGTTTTTATTCCATTGAGCATTTGGTGAACCGAATGATGGTTCAGTATTGCTCTCTCTTCACTTTTCAGGTTCTAGCTCTTGTGTAGCTTGTCTGCTGCTATATGAAATTTGTCTGACCTGCTGGAGGGTGAAATCATTTTATTGCTCTTAAGACATTAGGGTTTCATTCTGTGATGTTGTTTATGGTGTGATGCTGTAAAGCCCATCTCAGCCTTTGATTCAGGCAGCCTAGTTCAATTTTTTCCCCTCAACCTCTTTGCCCAGCATGGTATAATTCTGGAAAAGCGTCACTGAATCTTGAAGATTCAACAGTGAAATCCCCATTTGCCTGGGCAAATAGATGAACATAGGAAGCTGCCCTACACTGTGTCAGACTGCTGGTACATCAAGCTTGGTATTGTCCGCTCTGACTGACAGCAGTTCTCCGATAACTGAGGGGAGAAAAAGTGTTCCTCAGCATGTGCTACCTGACATCCTTTCACTGAAGCTGAGAATATTTGTGTGCACAAAGCGAGCGCTGTGCCACTGAGCTACTATGGATGCTTCCACTAATGTGCCTGTGTGTGTGCATTAAACTAGCAGAAAATGGGGGTTTTCTTTTTTTTGGTCAGAGTGTGGATTTACTTGGATATTTGTAACCAGTGTTTCCTCTAAGCTGACTTAGTGTGAGCTAGCTCACAGTTTTTTAGCCTCTGGTTCACACGTTTTTGGCTTAGCTCAGGAAAGAGGGCTCTGGGACAAACTAATTGATGCAGCAGTCCAATTGCTCACTCACAACTTTAATGCCAGTAGCCCACAAAGTAGAATTTTTGCTCACAAGACTCCACTGCTTAGAGGGAGCATTGTTTCTAACCCACTTTTCTCCTCAAAGTAGCTTGCAACATCCTTCTTCCTTCCTCCATTCTATCCTTGCAACAACAGCCCTGTGAGGTAGGTTAGGCTGAGAGTGTGTGGCTGGCCCAAGGTCACCCAGTGAGCTTCCATGGCAGAGTAGGGGATTCAGAGCTGACTCTCCCATTACACCATACTGATTTCCAGTTCAAATCACCCAGTCTCTTAGGATGTGCTTGGGGTAAAGCTGAAATGGAAAACTTAAGGTCTTCAATGGTGCTTGTGAAGAGTGATTGGTAAGTGATTGACAAGGGGCTCTTTGGCAGGCTGGCACTGTCTCAGCTCCCCTGCAGTTTGATGGAGTAGTTAGAAGCGTGGACTCTAATCTGGGAGAACTGGATTTAATTACCTGCTCCTCCACATGCAGCTGCTGGTGTGACTTTGGGTCAGTTACAAGTTCTTTCAGAGCTGTTCTCGAAAAAGCTGTCTCAGCCCCACCTACCTCACAGGGTGTCTGCTGTGGGGAGGGAAGGGAAAGGAGTGTGTAAACTGCTCTGAGACTCCTTTGGGTAGTGAAAGACGGGGTATAAATCCAATCTCTTCTTCTCGTCTTCTTCTCTTCATCTGGCCTTTCGACTGTCACTCCTAGCTGGGCAGAGGAGCTTTCGTGACCCGATTGTTGGCTGAATGAGCAGCAGAAAAGAGTGGAAGGCACTTAGCACATTTGCAGGGCTCCGGGAAGGACAATTCAGCTAAGCTATGCATAATTCAGCCTTGTTAATTGCTCTTTTTACCACATTCCCCCTAATCCATTAATCATCTTGGCTTCTTTTTTTCTTAATTTAAACCACCATTTTTTTTGGTCATGCATTGCCCAGAGCCACTATTGATTAGTTTCAAAAATACATTGCAAACACATTCCAGTGAGATTTATAAGGTAGGGAGGATTTTAAAAAATAACAATAATAATGCATTGTCTGAAGAAAGGGAAAAAAAAACCTAGGGAAAAAACTCTAGCCTTATTTTCTTTAACTGTCTGTGACAAGAGGAGGGGAAGTTAAGCCTGTGGAGGCGGCTTGCTTCATTTCAATGGAATAATGAACCCTGCTTTTTCTCTGCGGAGGGATCTAGCTGTATTTTGATAAGAAGCACACTTATGTACAAGGATACCCACAATGATCCTCTTTCTTAGAAAACCATCAAAAATTTCCTTTCTCTCCAAAGAACCAACATGTGTGCCAGAAATCCCGCAGCTTTCTGAGCATATCTTTGTGGCATATCTGCAGTTCTGAGAAGAATGTGGGGGAGAGTGGCTAATTGCCCTGGGAAGCATTCCATATTCTTTCACAGGGACAGTGCTGGGGTAGAAGGGCTCTGATCTCGTGTTGCACTTCCCTGCTTGCATTCTTCAAGGGGGGGGATCACAACAGATTTTTGGTAGTTGGGTTGCCAGGTTTTCCCTGGCCACTGGAGGGGATGGGGGGTTAGGGTTGCCAGATCCAGGTTGCAAAATTCCTGGAGAGTTGGGGATGGAACCTGGAGAGGACAGCTTTGAGGATGGAGCCTGGGGAGGACAGGGACCTCATTGGGGCACAATGCCACACAGTCCACCCTCCAAAACATCAATTTTCCTGGGGAACTGATCTCTGTAGTCTAGTGATGAGATGTAATTCTGGGGGATCCCCAGGTCCCACCAGAAGTCTGGCATCCTTATTTGGTAGCCAAAGATTAGCTGTGTTTCTTGGCATGGGTAGCATTTTCCACTGGGCAGAGGAGTGGCAGCACCTCCATTTCCAGCAGAAGGCACACCAGTGGGAACTTTCTCTTTGATACATCTCTTAAAGATGTAGGTGCCTCTTGGGGCCCTGAGCCTGGATATCCCTGGGGACTAGAAGAGAAGAAACTAATCCTGACTGTTTTTACATTAGAAGAAGAAGAAGAAGAAGAAGAGATTAGATTTATATCCTGCCCTTCACTCGGAGTCTCAGAGCAGTTTACAAACTCCTTTCCCCTCCCCTTCCCACAACAGACACCCTGTGAGGTAGGTGGGGCTGAGAGAGCTCTTTCCAGAACTGTCCTTGAGAGAACAGCTCTGACAGAACTATGGCTTGCCCAAGGTCATCTAGCAGCTGCAAGTGGAGGAGTGGGGAATCAAATCCGGTTCTCCCGGATTAGAGTCTGCGCACTTAACCACTACACCAAACTGGCTTACCAAGGGTGTGCATATAGGTTGATGACTGGACATGTGTGTGTATGTATGAGTCTAAAAGAAAGAAGAAGAGGGAGAGAATGGGAAACTGGGTGGATTCATGTTCCAGCTGTTCACTCCATCACTGCTGGAACATGAATCCACCCAGTAAGTCTTCTTAAGGGAAATCTCATTGAACACATCAGTTGAAACATGAGGAACTTGAAAACTTTTGCTTTGTTCTGGCAGTGTGGGATACCAAAGGGAAAAGGCCCAAGAGGAAAAGCAAAAGATGTGTCCTTTCGCAGAGTCACAACTAAATCATCAGGACCCTACGAAGCTGCCTGAGTCAGATCATCCGTCCATCAAGGCCAGTATTGTCTCCTCTGACCTCTCCAGGATCAAGGCTTCTCACAACACTTCTGCCTGATCTTTTGAACTGAAGACTGAGCCCAAGACCATCTGCATGCAGAGCAGATGTTCTGCCACTGAACCTGAGTGACCTAAAAGAAGAGGAAAGAAGCCACCCAAGGCTCTGTAGGAATTTGGCCTTTTGTAAAACCCCACCATGTAATGAATTCAGAGATCCATTTCCATACAAAGACATTTTGAGTTGCAAGCATGAAGTAGCTGCGAAATTAATTCCTGAGCACACAGACAGCAGGGGGAAAGGATCTTGTAGCTACAGAGTGTAAGCTTGCTCTCATTAGGAGGTTATCTAGGAAGGCTGTCACTCCCGTAATAATTCTCATTAACTCATAGTTAATTTGCACATTTCATAATTCCAAGCAGAACGTCAAAACAGAATTTTGACCCTGGGGGCCCCGCTGACTTTGCTGTGAGCTGCAGCCTGAAATCTTGTGGATATTCTGGTTCAGATGAGAATTTGGTGCCTATTAAAAGCTGGATTTAAATGATGATGATGGTCAACGAGCCCCCAGAGCAATTAGAACAAAATGTTTCAAGTCTCAGCTTTCAGGAGTAATACTAAGCTTCTCAGAAGTAAGTCTCATTTTATTCAGTGCAGCTCACTCCCAGGACAGTGTTCTTAGGGTTGCTGGTTTTATCATGTTGATTTAGTGTGATGAAGCTTTCAGTGGTGTGTGTGTGTGTGATATAACTGCTATGTGGAAAAGTTGCATTTCAGAGAAACAGCAAGCTCTTGAGTGTGTCCCTTAATGTGGTATGAGGTTCTACAAGAGAGACACAGTAAATTGTCCTTGACTTGACTAGAATGGATAGAGTTGGCCTTTTGGGAATCAAGCTTTGAATGTTCACACTATCAGGTGGGCACTGCTTGGATTTACCAGTGTTGTTCTTGAAATACCTGTTTTTCATTGTCAGAATTAAAATCCCCCACACTAAGCACCAATTAAGACCCTAGGGTGCTGTTAGAAGTCATCCAAATTTCTACAAAGAAGGTTGGTGCTGTTGACAGGAGTGACTTTTCCCATTTATGGCTCAACATTCTCCTCGTTTCTGGATGAGTCTGATCCTGACTGTCTGCTCCATGCTTTTTCAACTTCCAGGCTTGACTACTATATTGCATTTTTTAAACATAGGGCTCCCCTTGAAGGCATCTCAGAAGTTTCAGCCGATGTGGAATGCATTTGTTGTCTGGTGCTGGACAGCATGGCATATTCAAACTGTTATGCACCAGTGGTGTTGGCTGCCCATTTAGACTTCAGTTTTAGGATGACCCAAAGACTAATGGGACAGAGAAGCAGAAAAAATATGACCAAATTATTTTTGAGAATGAAGGGCAGGATTTAATCATATTGTAATATGAATCTTTGACTTATAATAATGTGGTTAGTTTTGTGGTCCTGGATTATGATCGGGGAGGGGGGATGGAGATGTGAGAAACTTGTCTTGGGCTGTGATCATACGCACCTTTAGATATGACATAGCTGTGAATGCTTGGTGGATCTAAAGGGCATGATCAGACAGGAACATCTGGGAAACGTCCCACAGTCATCGGCAACCTGTGCTGCTCCACCACAGAAGCAGAGTTAAAAGACACCAGGGAAAGTCTGGCTCTAACTGGTTCCAATGAGCTATGGATGGATTTTCCCCTGTCTGATTGCTCAAGCATGCTCTCAAGCCATTGGGACGATCTGGTCATTCCATCCTGACATGGTGCTGTTCCCTCTCCTTCGCAGTCTACACATATTTGCATACTTCATGGGGAACCCTCAGTATGGCGGTGCGATTCCTCGTTTACGCACATGGGAAACAAAAGGCAAAAAAATCCCCACTCGGCCACATGCCATCTGACTGGGCAGTGACAGGCTGAGCCTGCAGCTACAAAGGATGTGTGATCTCACGACTGTGAGTCAAATTCCTCCAGAAGATCTAGCCTCTCTTCTCCTCTGCACCAACTGTCAGTCTTTTGCCACAAGGAATCTGTTTGAGATGTAACCATAGGATTGATGAAGGAGGTGGCTCCCTTGGATTGAAAGGAGAAGCCAATCTGAGCAGCAGTGCCCCCAACTGGAACACCTGCTTGCGTTCAAAGAGTGATGTCAGTAATCTAAGCACACATGGCTGGCCCGAGTACTGTTGCTGTTGAAGGCTCAGAATGCACAGTGGCAACAGGATGAAATAATGCTTGATGCATCTCAACTACTCTGCAATCCTCTCAGTAAATTGTTATTCTGCCAGCATGCAGAAGTCGGGAAGTTGGGTTGCTTTCTGTTGCCCAAGTAATAAAGCAGCATCAGTGATAATTACTGATTTCCCCCAAGCAAAGCAATGCAAACAAACCTGATGTGATTGCTTAGAAAACACACACACACACACACATGTGCAGGCACCACTCTTTCTATGCAGCAGCTGGAGCAGAGCCTCATTTTCCAAGGGGCTCATCCCCGTTGCCCTCTAATCTCTCTTGATTTAATCTCATCTCATCTCTTTTTCCCAAATCTAGTTTTATTGATTCCGTCTAATCTCTTTTTATCTGATCTGATCTTATCTCATTAATCTAAACTACCTAATCTATTTGACTGGACCAGCTGCTCCTTTATAACATGTGACCACAATGGAACCTCGCTCTCTAGGAAGCTGGGGAGAAATTTTTGTAGCTGTGCATAAGCCACTTCAGTTTTGTTTGAAAGGAAAATAGTCAACAGAGATCTGCATTACTTTGAAGAGACCCTCAATAGGGATGTGCAATCTGTTAATCATGGATCAGAGTCTGACCCATATCATGCCTGTTCTTTAATGCAACTAATCCAGTTGCAACGATTTTCAACATTAAGTAACAATCAGAAACCTTCAGAACTGATAGTTATTGTAATTACTCTGGCATCTCACAGTCTGGTTTCAGCTTTCTTGACAGTGAGAGAAGACTCATCAGAAACGTGCCTGATGGGAGCATTGTCCAACCAGAAACACTGGCTCATCTTCCTACCAGACAGGATAATTGCAGTTGGAGGTTTTGCACACAGCATTTCTGACTTCCATCAATAATTGCATTGTCCCTCCTGGCTTTAGGAGAGCATTCTGATTTTATACAATTATGGGTGATTTTTAGTAAAATATTTTGTTATCTGGGGCTATGCCTGCCAGACAGGGATAAATGCTTCACTTGTGCCCACTGCCAAATGGGAAATCAGGACTGGAAGAAAATGTTGAAATTAGACACAGAGAGAAGGAAGTGGGGTAGTGTAGAGCTTAACTCCTCTCGTCCATGCTCCCTGCTTTTGTTTAAAAATCAAGACAGCTGTGACCTGGCATTGAGTGAGCCTGTTAGGGAGAAACTGGTACCTTCAGCTCATTGTTTTATTGGTGGCTTCATGCAATAAAGAAAGAACCGCAGTTCATATTTGAAGAAAATAACATTTATTTGTCTGAAGAAGATAATTCAGAAAGTCCTGCTAGCAGCCACGATACGTTATTCATTTGGCTTCCAGCTTTTTCAGAATTTGTGGCTGAGATTTCAATGGTGCCATTCAGTTTTTCTTGTGGGTAGCCACTGGATTTTCTTGTTCTCAACTTGCCACCCCTACATTTGAAGATGCTGGGAAATCAGGAAAAGTGCTCCCACCTGCCCATTCATCCAGTTCTGTACAAATTAAATTTAATTGCTTCTAAAACGGAGATGCTTTCTTCTTTTTTGTATAACTTTAACACAGGGGGTACCATACACGAGCAGTACAGTTTCTGAGAATTTCATGCCAATTGAATGGGGGAGGAGTTACAGGTAGAAACGTGTTTCCTTTGTAACCAGGGTAAACAAATACCAACAGGGTGTATTGCAGTAAAGAAAAAGAATAAACTATTAAACAACCCAGTGCTACCTGGAGGAAAAAAGTCTGTATACTTCCCTGTCCCTTGGTACATTAGATGCTTTCTACATCACTGTTATCCTGCCATGAATCTCCTACCACATCTGAGCTGAGCCCATAAAGACTGGGGAGCAGAAATAATTTCATAGGAGGATCTGCTACTTTGCAATGTCCTAGATCAGAGGTACTGGTATAAGGTGGGGTAGAAAACAAAGACACTTTAATAGAGCAAGGGAAATATTTGGTGGGAGGTGTACATTGCTTTGGCTTGCAGTTTTTATCAACACTTTCCCATGACTTACTTTTCCCGGTTTATTAACATTGTAAAATGAAATAGGCCACAGGATGATCCCTGAAAATTAGGGTTGCCAACTTTTAAACTGGTTCTTCCAGCTTTCCCTTTAGTATCAGTTTGGTCTGCAAGCAATTATCAGGTGAGGTTTGGAATCTTAAGGCCATGAGATGGTTCAGCTGCCCATTTCCTCTGGCTAACCCTCTATTAAAGGGACAGGACATTTTTTCCCTGTCCAGTTGGTAACCTTACCATGATTATTCCCTCTGATTAGAAAGTTTGTTTTCAGATAACTGGAACAGGAACAAAAATGGAGGAAGTTAAGATCATAAAAAGAGTCCCAAAGTGGATGTTCACTCTCCCAGTGGCCAATCAGACGTGCAGAGTGGGGTGCCAATGCCACCCACTGGTTTTGCTTCCTCAGCAACTCAACTGGTATTCAGAGGTACATTGCGCCTGAGCCTGGAGGTTTCATTTAGCCATCATGAGTAGTCATTGTTGATAGACTTCTCCTCTTCCTTGAATATGTCTAGTCCCCCTTTTAAGCCACCTATATCACTTGTGGCAACAGACTGGGAGAAGGTCACTAGATCAGCGGACTGTAGGAAGGCACTTAACAATGAGGAACTGAAATCACAAAATGTTTAGCATTTCTTTAAATCAGCACTGGGTGGTTTATTACCAATACATAGATCTAGTCCAGTGAAGGGTAAAAAAATAGGATTTTGTGAATAGATAGTAGGCAGGCAGGCTTTGGTTTCAGCACCAGAGGTTGAAGGGCTGTGGCTCACTGGTAGATTTACATACAGATGGTCCCAGGGCCCAGGTAATAGGTGATGTGAACACTGAGACCCTGGAGAGATGCTGCCAGCTAAAGTAGACAATATTGACCTTGATAGACCAGTAGTCTGACTCAATATAAAGCAGCTTTCAGATGTGAATCCCTTCAAAATTGGATTCTGAACTGGAGAGTCCCGCTGGTCTGGTAACAGCTCGGGGCTGCAGGGTTTGCACCTTCCTCCCCAGTCTTCCATTGCTGTAGCAGGTCATAGTTGTAACTATAGTTTGCACACCACCACAGAGACCAGCAGTGAGGAAGCATCCCAGAAATCTCTCTCTTTCGACAGAAACAAGAGGCATGGGCATAGCCTTAGCCCAGGAAATTCTGACCTGAGAGACAGCAGAAATGCAGGATACAGATTCCAAGAGGTCTCTCATGTCCTCACTTGCAGCAATCAAAGTGCAGCCCTGAAACCACCAATGGCACCCTGATTTCACACCCTCGGCCCAATAGGGTTGCAAGAGCCAAATTTGACAGTGATCACACTTCACCATTGAAGCCCAGGTAAGCTCAGGTCCATAAGGATGGCCTACCATGCCACTCAAACTTTGTAAATGGTCTCATCCAGCCATAGGCCACTGCTGCAACATGACAACACCAGAACCTTTCCTCTTCAAAGACACACAGAGTATGACTCATTCTCTCCCATTTTGCTTCCCTTCCCGATTTTAACCTATTAGGTCTTTCTACCCAGGCTATGCTTCTCTTAACTTTTTCTTCCCTGGTTCAGGATTGGTTTGCTTGCTAAGTCAGCCAGCCTCTCCCCATAGCAACCTAGTGAGTGAATCCTTCCCTTCTTGTTGAAGCTTCATCCCATCTTGGGCAACCCATCACCTGTCTCCTTTCTCTGGGTGCTGGGCTGGATTGCTCTGGGCTAGCCTTGCAGGAGGAACACAGCTTGCTATGAAGTGACACTGGGTATTTTTATTCTAAAATCAAACAACCGCACACTAGGATTGTTTGCTTTATTGGTTTCATGATATTAATGCTCATTGCCTTGACTTGCCTTCTTATGTCATAGCTTCTACTCTGTATCTTGTTAAGGTAATGAGTTACTTGTCAGTTAAATGCTACGTCTCCCTTCCATCTTTTCTTGTCTAACAGATATTGCTACATAAATCTGGTAGTTGTGTAGACAAGAGACGATTCCAGTCTTGCCCCTGTGCTTAGTGCTCTAACTGTACGTGCATAAGGGGATACTCTGATGTGACAGGCTTTGCACACGGACTGATTTGGGTAACATAGTTCTGTTCCTTACTTCCCATGACCCCTAACTGAAACACAAAATGGGATGCTAAAGTAGACAGGCTCAGCCTGAGAGGGAAATTTTAAAAGTGCTAAATGGACAGGTATGTAGGGGTTTCGGCTGTAGGGTTTAGGTATGTAGGGGTTTCGGCTGTGTTCCTGCAGAGTGCAGGGGGTTGGACTAGATGGCCTGCAAGGTCCCTTCCAACTCTAACATTCTATGATTCTATGACAGCAGGTGATAAAAAGTGGGCTTACATAAATAACTCATGTCACTGGATGTCCTGCTGGTATCAGTGATTTGATTCATATGACCAACTGGGAAACATTCATTGAACATATTCTGAGAACATTCCCCATAAAAACCTGCAGAAAAGAATTCTGCAGGAGATTTTTGGAAGCAAGTTCTTTTGGCTTCCAACATGCCCTCCCTGTGGCACACATTGGCATATGCTCAGCCAGATCCATGTGAAAGGAAGCCCCAGAGATGGCTGAAGGTATGCAATGGCATTTTAAGAAGAGAATGGCTAAAGTGAGATGTTTGGGTGATTGAAAGGTCCAGAGGACATGCCTGGATCACCATCCACAGACTTCAGATATTTGATAGACAGTGGAATTCAAAGTCAGCATTAATTCCCTACAGGGTGCTAATGTCAAACTTCATTTCTACTGATGCTTCATTGCCCCCCACTCCTTTGTTCCACACTGCCAAATGCACATCAGCTTTGAAGCACAACATTCAAGACACAAGGGAAGCCGGCAGCTCTTCTCCCCTACAGCACAGCTTTGGAAAATGCAGCTTCTCCACCAGATGCCTCAGTGCACCAGAAGACCCAAAAATGCCTCCCTGAAGAACTCGTTCCTTCCTGCCCCAGGGAAGAGTGAAGGGGTACAGAATTTGCTAAAGAGTCATTTAATGAGGGACACATTTCTCTGGACAAACATGCACAGGCATGATCTCAACATTAACTGTCTACCAGTTCTTCTCACCCTCCTTGTGGACTTCATATCCTCATTCATTCTCTAACGTTCTATTAAGCCAGAGCCACTGGAGAATTGTACTTACAAACCCACTGTTTCCTCACACTTGTAAAATTAGCGCTCTGCACAGAACAATGTTCTTTCCCCACTTCTCCAGTGTTCAACCCAAATCAATAAATTTCTGGACATGTATCTTTGGGGACTTTGTGAAAAAACAATCATTGCCAAGCTCCCAAATTCCGATTGGATTCATTTTCTAGAAGCAGGGCATCTTATTCATCATGGCTAGTCTTTTAAGCATCATTCTTGATTGCCTCTCCTTCTCTCTTCTTTTTGAAAGCTTGGTCCTATGACATCAACAGGTCTGGTGCCTTACGACCTAAGAGCCGCTCTGCTGGATCAAACCAATGTGCCATCTGGTCCAGCATCATATTTCATACAGCGGTCAACCAGATGCCATTGGAAAGCCTACAAGCAGGGCATGGAGGCAGTTTAAAGATGAAAACATTCATTGTGACCTCAGCTCTTTTGTGGACCAGAGTCCACTTTATCAAATGCATTTGTCACACATGCAGTATATCTTTTGATTGCCTTCACAAGTTGGCAGATTCCACCATGAGCGACATTGGGTTTCTGCCTCTCTACTTCATTTCTTCCTTTATGAGGCATAGAAAAAGATGCTGAAGAAGCAGGTCTTCTGTTCTACAATATTACATCCTGACCTTGATATTATTTCTTACTCAAAGTGCAACTTTATGTCCTTGGTCTGTTTTCCTGTAGGCCTGTAGACAGAAGTTTTATGGTGAGGAGTCAGCTGAAATGTACGTTTTTTGGAAGCACATGAATCAATGTGAAAGCAGTAAAATCTGAAAAGGCAGTAACCTACCTTTCATATGTATATTATTTATTAATTCCAATAACTAGGGTCCTAAGGAAAGACCTCTTGTACATCTCAGATGGGCATGAGAAAATGACCACTAGTCTAGCACTGTGTTGCCTTTGGTGCATCTTCTGCAGAACAGTCCCTGTGCTCTTGTCCAACTAAAGCTCCTGGAGATTTTGGGGGTGGAGTCTGGGAAGGGTGGGATTTGTGGAGGGGAGGGACCTCAGCAGGCTACAATGCCATACAGTCCACTCTCCAAAGCAGCCATTTCCTCCAGCGGCAACTGCTGTCTGTAGCTGTAATTTTGGGAGATCACTAGACCCCACCTGGAGGTTGGCAACCCTTTCCAACTAGCTGGGGGAGGGGCTCTGGTTTAGTGGCAGAGCATCTGCTTTTTATGCAAAAAGGTTAATCCCCATCATGTCCAGTTAAAGGGATCTCATAGTAGGCGATGTGAAAGGCCACTGCCTGAGATCCTGGAGAACTGCTGCCTACCAGAGCAGACAAGACTGACCTTGATAGATCAACATCTGACTCGGTTTATGGCAGCTTCTCGGGATCAGACAATTAGACTTTTGGGCTGTTGCTCGCACCCTACAAGCAGCAGCTGAAGCTGATTTGCAAGACTGGGAAGCCAGATGGCGCATTTTACAGCTTTTGCATATCAGAAAGTCAAAACACCATTGCTCGTGTTAACAAAAAAAGGTTGAGGAGGGAATGTGGAGCTTTGTCAGGACCCCCACAAAGAGTTTGGATCGCACGACCAAAACAAAGGTGCTTCAGCAGAACTGCAGGGCATGTGTTGTTTCATTACTCTCCTCCACGCACTTTTCTTTTTACACAGTGCATCTGATGAGGCTGCAATTGTCGAGACCGTTTGAAATGGAAAACCACACAGGGAGAGGAGGCGCTTAATCCTTTTCCTTGTTTCCCTTCCGAACAGTCCCTCAGCATCTCAGATCTCTCACAAGGGAGAAGATGTGGGTCACCTGACCAGCGTCACTTTCTTCCTGCTTTGCTTCCATGTGCTCCTGGCTTTCCTTGGGCTGCCCCACTCCCCCTGGGTTCAACAATGTGTAAAAAGCTGGCATGACATCACCCCTAAGGGCTGGTGCTATGTCCTTACCACTTGTCATGAGAGCACTTCTCAGCAGAGCTACTGCCAAGCTTTCCTCTGTAGGTGAGCTTGTTACATTTATTTATTTGGGGAATGTATACGCCATTTTTCCAGAGACCTACTTGAGGGGCTCACGAGTAAAAACAATACCATACAACCATAAAATCAACAACATAAATGATCACTGTGGTGGTCAGTGCCCCTCCTCTCAGAGCAGGGTCCTGGGCAGCTGAATGTTTATTGGCTAGGAGGGCCCCAAGCATAAAAGCAGCACAAGACTACCATCAGGCAGCCTAAAAATAGCTGTAAAATGGATCCCAGGCTAGAAGCAGACCTCAAAGCAGCTATAAAAGATTAAACCCTTTAGTTAAAAAGCCTGGGCAAAAAGAAATGTTTTGGTTAGGTGTCTAAAGGACAGTAAGGTAGTCTCCAGGTGATCCTGAGGTGCCTCCACTGAAAAGACCCTGCCTCTGATCACCGCTTCCCTCACTTCTGAAGGTCAGTTTGGAAGTCAGATCTCAACCGGTAGAGCTGGGGCTTCAAAGAAATTAATGGAGAATCAGTAATGTCCTCATAACAAAAAATGACTACAAAGCACCACCACCCTAGCTAAATCCAGTTCCAATTTCCAATAACCTTTATTGGCATAATAATAACTTTAAAAAGAAAAGATAACAGTACAAATCATATGGCAGGGCAAGCAGTTTCAGCAAGCAGTTGCTGAAAAAGAAGATGAAGAGAAGAAGAGATTGGATTTATACCCCACACTTCATTACTAAAGGAGTCTCAGAGCGGCTTACAAACTCCTTCCCCTTCACCTCCCCACAACAGACACCCTGTGAAGTAGGTGGGGCTGAGAGAGTTCTGACAGAAACTGCTCTTTTTCAAGAACAGCTGTGCCAGAACTATGGCTTGCCCAAGGTCATCCAGCAGGTGCAGGTGGAGGAGTGGGGACTCAAACCCGGTTCTCCCAGATTAGAGTCCATGCACTTAACCACTACACCAAACTGGCCCAGGAATCAGCCAGGAAGCTTCAGGGAAGAAAAGTGATATTGCTAGGTGGTAAAAAAAATGGAAGAAAACAGGTAGTCCATGCAGGGAAAGGAAAGAACTTGCTAATACCAAGCTGTATAGTCGTAAAACACAGTATCTCCATTCTTCTGCATAGCCTTTTCTATCTCCCCCCCCATTCACATACACACCTGCCATTCCTAGGTTATAATTAGAGATGTGACTATACAGACAGATTCTGCATCAAACCCTTGGTTTATGAAGGTCGGCATGGTCAACTCTGATTGGCAGCAAGTCTCCATGGTCTCTCACCTGTAGTGGTCTTTCATAGCAGGTACCACCTAATTGTTTTAACTGGAGATGCCAGAGAATGAACCAGGGACCTTCTGCATGCAAAACAACTGCTCTGCCCCCGAGCCACAGCTAATCCCCAGTTTGGCTGGTTCTGGAAACAGCATGGAGAGAAGCAGACCAAGGACAGACACCCACGGCCACACACGTTTTGCCTGCTGCCTTCAGCAGATGCTTTGGCAAGAACAGTTATCCACACTTCAGTAATGCCACCTTGGATGCCCCAGGAGGGGAGGGGTGAGAGACAGTGTATGATTTTTTAAAAAATAAATAAACAGGGATAACTTAAGGAAGCTGCAGTTTATTTATTTAAGGAAGATGCTCAGTAATAATCAGGCGAAAGCTTGTGAAGTTAAAAATAGCTGTTCTTGTGCAACTTATTTATTTATTTGCTTTAAATATTTATACCCCACCTTTCGACAAGATTGTAACCCTGGTGGACTACAGTATTTTAGAACTGCAATAGCCAACTAAGCACCTTAAAACATCCATCCAGCCAGAAGGGAGGACTTACTCCACCTTTGTCAGGGTGGTCAAGGTTGCTCCCCTGGGCCAGGGAAATGGTGTTTGTGGAGGAGAATATGGCTTCCTTAAATTGGGGGTGAGGTCATAAAAGGAACAAAAGTGGCCAGGATAGGGATGCCAACCTCCAGAAGGGGTCTGGGAACCCCCAGAATTATAGCTCATCTCCATAGATGAGCTCCCCTGAAGAAAATGGATGATTTGGAGGGTGGACTCTGTGGTACTGTAGCCCACTGAGGTCCCTGTCCTCCCAGGTTCCATCCCTAAATCTCCAGGAGTTTCCCAACCAGCAGGGTTAATTCCTGGAGCAGAGTCTTTACAGGACCAGGACTGAGAGGCTGACAGGGAAGCAACAAAGACCTGCACCTGGAGGACAATGAACACAGTGGTAAGAAGCAACACCTGGGCCTCAGGAGATAAGAAAGGAAACCCTGGATAGGGTAACAGCACCAGGCTTTGCCCTTAACATGACAATGGATATCAGTGATTACTAGTCATGATGGTTATGGGTCATGATGGATATCTACTCCCTCCAGTACCAGAGTCAGCATGTTGGGGAGCATGGGCAGGAAGATGCTATTGCAGCTATCCTGCTTGTGGACTTCCTAGAGGTAGCTGATTGACCACTATGTGATAGGGTTTGCTAGATCCCTCCTGGCAACTGGTGGGGGATGGGGGGAGAGGGAGGGAGGCCCAGCTGATGTTGCAGCAACATGTCTATGTTGCTTTTGATATGACCCGAAAGTGACGCTATCGTGCAGTGATGTCGTGCAGTGATGTCGGAGTGATACTGTGGTATTAGGGCAAAAATTCTACAGTAAATTTGGCTTCTACCATAGAATTTTTGCTGAAGTACCAGAGCATTGCCCCAATGTCACTGACATAATGGCATTACTTCCAGGACATGTTGGAAGTGGCGTAGACATATCACTGCAGCATCAACTGGGCCTTGCTCTTTTTTCTGGGTGAGTCCCCCTTGCTGGCCAGATGACAGCAGGGTGGTGGAGCCTGGTGGCGGGGGACTCCTGCCTCCACCGGGTTGGTGGTGCCTGGCAACCCTACTATGTGAACAGAGTGCTGGACTTGATGGGTCTTTGGCATGATCCAGTATGGCTCTTCTTATATTCCTATGTTCTTGATCAGATCCTAAGCAGTAGGATATGGCACACTGGGATTTCCCCATACCCAGCGGGTCCCCCCTAGTCCATTCTGCTGTCTCTGTATGGCCCAGGAGCCTTGTGGGAGATGAGTTGCTTCTCCTCCTTTGTCCACACAGACAAACGCACATGGGTCTACAAAGAATCTTCTGGCTGTTACAATATGAAACACGCACCACTCTCTGGGCTTGTGATTAGGTGGCTGATTCCCCCAGGTCCCAGGGGGCATGTAGCTCGATGGCCAGAGAACTTGGATTCAGAGCACACAGCAAATTGGCAACATTTGTCTAATTTGATCTTTGCTTCAAATAATCCTTTCAGCTCCAGCCTTTTCACTGGCACAGGAAGGGTCATGTTGCCAGGGTGGAAAAAGAAAAGGATAAAAAGGATAAAAGAAGGATAAAAAAGGATAAAAAACAGAACTACCCTCCGGGGGAAACTGGGGCAGCTGATCTGGCTATCAGACCAAGTCTAAGACGGTCAATTCACATATCGGGTGCTGTGCATAGCTTGTGAGGGTGGCTTGTCTTTTATTAAGAAGCTGGGTGATTATTTGCAAAGACGGATGCCTGTCAATGAGCATTCCCTAGTGTGCGGGACTGACTTTGATGGGCCCTAATGCGACTACAAACCCACAAAGCCTGTGTTGAAGCCCTGTTCGGCTGTCAAAGAGGTGGATCCAGTGTCATCCCTGTGATGCATGCTGTTGGGCAGTGGTGGAAGCAGATGACTACACAATATGTGATAAAACCTTACAATAAATCCCTCCGGAGCATTAGAAATTTGGCAATTGCTAAAAGATTTGCTTAGGCAGAACTGTCTAGCAGCAAAATGCATTCTGATTTCTTTAACACAGTTGTAAAAGAAAAATAAATCCAGAAAAAGGCAGTGGAAAGATTCTGTTTCTCCCCAAGGCAACAGAAAAGAGGGACAGATATACTAGGGTTGCCGGCTCTGGGTTGGGAAGTTCTTGGAGACTTGGGGGTGGCACCTGGGGAAGAACCTCCGCAGCATATAATGCTACACAATCCATCCTCCAAAGCAGCCATTTTCCCCAGGGGAACTGATCCCTGTAATCTGGAGATCAGTTGTAATTCTGGGAGATCTCCGGGCGCCACCTGGAAGTTGGTGACTCTAATGGCAGCCCCCAGGGTCACTTGCAGAGACATGAAGCTGCTGAAATGGACTGCCTAGGAGTCTGCTGAAATCCCAGACTGTGGAGGTTTTTGCAAGTAAGAGAGGCAAAAATTTAGGGTTGCCTTGGTGAAGGTGGGCTCAGTTCCTCAGGCAGAAGGATAGATTGGAGGAACCTCTTAATGTC
Source organism: Gekko gecko (assembly GCA_029375565.1). NCBI lineage: Eukaryota > Metazoa > Chordata > Lepidosauria > Squamata > Gekkonidae > Gekko > Gekko gecko. The sequence continues at coordinate 47,344,210 of JAPDNY010000012.1, read as the reverse complement.
ACTTGGGGCTGCAGGTCCAAGAATGTCCATCAGTGGAAGGAGGAGATCAGGCAGCTGATAACAAGAGCTCATTTGGGTGCCACCCCTCCTTTTGCCATGAATCATGGCAGAATGGCGATTTGAATCTGGGTCTCCCAGACCCTAGTCTGATGCTCTGACCATTAAGTCACAGTGGCATAAGAAGAGAGAGAGCAAAAGCAGAAACACAGGACCGTGCCTCTTCAGAAGGGAACCAGATCTGAATTCAAATCAGGCACACGCGCCCCTTTCTGCATTAGCATAAATATATGCATGCTTTCTACAGCCTTATGTATCTTGACACAACATGTGTTCAGCTGGATGAAACGCATCCAGATCATCGAAGAAGCAGGCCTTATTATAGTATACATTTGCATTCCTGGAACTCCCGTGTGTCTCAATAGGACCCGGGATTCTGTAATAAAATCTCCCCTACCTGATTTCAGCGTCAGATTACAAACACTAAAGAATGCAGCAGAGGAACAAGTGTGAGTCTCTTTCATGGGGAGGCTTTAGATGGGGGTGGGCTGGCATGAAGGAGTCCAGCAGGGACATCAATAAGTAATGCAGATTTTAAAATGTCTCTCTCATGTGCTCTATCTAAACTAATTTTTTTTTTTAAAAAACAAAGAAACTGGCTCTGCTACTCCAGCTCATGCCTATTAATTCCTAATCGCCTTCTTCATGCCAAGGGATTTGTGACGGCCTGAATTATTTAAAGTAACTGGGATGAGCATTGCTGAGCAAAAATGGAGAGAAGACAGACAATCTTGACCCCAATAAGAGTTGTTTAACATGATACCCAGCTGAACCCAGAGAAAGAGGAAGTTGGTTTGGGGTTTTTTTTTAGCAAGTGCAGAAAAACAAAAGAGGTAGCCCACTGGGCAAGCCTGTGTGAGATGCCTTTTCTACCTTAGCAAGTCTGGCAATAAAGGGGTTTATAAAACTATGCATGGTAGGAAGCCTGGGTAGTGGGAATTGTCCTCCCTCTCCCATAATGCTAGAACTTTAGGGAGAATGAAATCAATTGTCAGTAGATTTCAGAACACATGAAAGGAAGCACAGCTTCACACAGCACATAGTTAACATGTGAAATCTGCAGGCAGGATACAGTGCAAGCCATTCACTTAGATGGCTTTGAAAAAAGGATGAAATACATTCAAGAAGCACAAGTGTGTAACAATGGCTATTAGCCCTGATGATCGGAGACAGCCTCCATGCTCAAAGGCAGAGAACCTCTGCATGGCGGTTCTGGGATGAAGCAGCAATGTTCTGCTTCCCTACTGTGCTTCTCGACTCTTCTCTCTTACTTGCCTTCTGGATTTCCTGGATGTATCTGGCTGGACCAGCTGGGGAAGCAGGATGTTGGATTCGATGGATGGACCTACCTTGGTCTGATTACAGGGGCAATCTTTGTGATTCTGGGGCCCTGGGGGAAAAAAAATCCAGAGTAGGGCCCCAGAAAAAATTGCCACTTGCGCTGGGCCCCTGATACCCCTGCCCCATGCCACTGGGTACAAGCAAGGCGTGGCCCTTGTCCCATGTAAGGTGGGTGGGAACTGCTGCCTAAGCCCCACATGCTGCTGCTGAGCTAGCTGTCCCCTCTGTCAGGGGGGTGATTCTGGTGGTTGTCAGGGCCCCACAGCAAGGAACCCAGGGCAGCTGTCCCTGGGTGCGTTTAGACAGCGTGCTGGAGCGGTTTAAACTGCTCCGGCACGATGCGTTTTTTTTTTTAAACTGGAGAATCGCGCTCAGATTCACCTCCTCCTTCTGAGCTCCCCTCCATCCTCCTGCAGGTGGTGGGGGGGTTTCCCCTCTCCTTTGAGCATGCGCACAGGCAGCCCTCTCCCAAACAGGAAGTTTGGCGGGTGCGCAGAAGAACGATCTGAACAGGTCCCTTTAAAGTTTAAATGAAGACTCCTTTTAAAAATGGCCTCCCCGAGATCCCGGACTCCTCTAAATGCCTAAACTAGGCACCAGTGAACCTTTTCTTTTTTTAACTTAAGTGCGGAGCTCCGCTCAAGCGCACACCGATAAGGAAAAAAAAACAAATGGCGGACTAAAACCGGAAGCTGGAGGCAGCTTCCCAGAGGGGAGGGGGGGATGAAGCACCCGGAAGTGGCTGGATGGAGCGATCAGACAGGGAAAAGTGCGGCTTGAAATGGAGAATCATGGAAAACACCACTTGGGTAAGTGGTGTCAAAATACTCCGTTTCAAAGGGGGTTTGCTCCAGAAAGCGACGGCTGGGGACGGTAGGCAGATGTTGGGTGTGTGAACGCGCAGGTAAAAGCCGTTTCTGAGCCGTGCCGAAAACGGCTCAAACGACGCGTCTGAACGCACCCCCTGTTGCCCAGAGATTAAGACTTCCCTTGCAAAAGAAGAAGAGGAGGAGGAGGAGGAGATTGGATTTATACCCCACCCTTCACTTGGAGTCTCAGAATGGCTTACAAACTCCTTTCCCTTTGCCTCCCCACAACAGACACCCTGTGAGGTAGGGCTGAGAGAGCTCTTTCAAGAACAGCTCTGATGGTTTGCCCAAGGTCATCCAGCAGCTGCAAGAGGAGGAGTGGGGAATCAAACCCAGTTCTCCCAGACTACAGTCCACATGCACTTAAACACTATACCAAACTGGCACACCAACCTGTTCTAACCAGGCTGGTCTTCCTTTCTCACTGTTTTAAGACAAATTCACTGGAGATATAGCTTTGCACCTGGTTCTCCTTGGATAAGGCTAGGCTGGCCTGCTGTGACAGTTCTGCAATTGTGCCCGTGATGTGTTTTTGTGCAAAGCCTGAGTGTGGAATCTTGGTGAGCCAAGCTCAATAAGGAGACTTTTCCAGCTGTTCCAATCTCCCCCGCCCCACATCATCAACACTTCCAGAAATGGTCAAGTCACAAATTCCCTTTCCAGATACCTCCGATCTCACTGCCATGCTCATTCCAAGGAGTCTGGAGAGGTTTTTGCAATCCACTCAATGGTCACCTCGAGATTGGACTACTATAATGCTCTCTACATGGGGCTGCCCTTGTCTCAAATCTGGAAGCTGCTGCTGGTGCAAAATGCCGCAGCCAGGCTTTTGATGGGTCTCCCTAGATGGGCGTACATACAGCCTGTGCTAAAGGCATTGCACTGGCTGCCGATAGCATACCAGATCCATTTCAAGGTGTTGATTCTTACCTTTAAAGCCCTTTATGGCCAGGAACCTGCATACCCGAGGGACTGCCTTTCCCCACATGTTCCCCAGAGAGCACTGTGATTGGGGCCCCAGAACTGACTGGCCCTCCCAAGTTTCAAGGAGGCCAGGTTGGCAGCAACCAGGGCCAGGGCTTTCTCGATGGCGGCTCCTCTCTGGTGGAATGAGCTCCCAGAAGAGATCAGGGCCCTGTGGAACCTTGTGCAGTTCCGCAGGGCCTGCAAAACAGAGTTCTTCCGCCAGGCCTTTGGAGCCGCCACCACCGCTAACCACCATTGTTAACAACTAACAACTGATAGCTGAAGGTGAGAGAGCCCTTGTCTCCTGGAACTTTTAATGACAGTTGGTGTTAGTCGCCAGAAGGACAACTACAAGAAGATCGAGGAACCAACTATAAGAAGAGTGGATTGTGTTGTCACAGCCATCGGGAATTATTGTTATTAGCACTTTATTGAGTTGTATAGTTTAAATGATTTTATAATTGTTTTGATTAAAATTAGTTACATTTTATTGTAAATTATGTGCTGATTTTATGTAAGCCACCCTGAGCCGGCTTTGGCTGGGAGGGCGGGGTAAAAATCCAATAAACAAACAGGCCAGGGCAATCTGGGTTTTGTACAAAATGGAAAAGCTGCCAATCAGTGTGAAAGAGCTAGTTCCGAGACAGAGGCTGGCTGCCTCCCATGGCTCAGTCCCAGAGTCCAAAGTTCAGCACCAGTCAGCAACCCCTCAAGGTGTTCAGTTTTCCAGACGGTGTCTTTTCAGGACAACCGCAGAGGTCACAAAACTTGCGGTGAGCACAGCAACTGTGCGAGTGCCAGATAACAATACTTCCTTCTCTGATTCATCAGGATTTCACATCACTAGGTATGTCTCCAGACAGCATGCTGGCTGTCCAGAAAGCCAAAGTCACCTTCCCTCATCTTGTGTTTTAGGACACAAAAGGGAGCAGAACCACTAACGGTGTCTTACAAGATGGGCAGATTCTCCTTTCTGAAATAAAATCAAGGTGATTACCGGCATCTTGTCAACATTTTTATGAGATACAGTCCAATTAAGCATGAAAATATGAGGGCTCAGGGGAGGCCAGGATCCAAGATGTATGTGGGGTGGGGCTGACTGAGCTTTTCCAATGCTGCAGAAAAGGCACTCTGCACATTCTCAGTGATGTGCTCTATTCATACTAAAATTGGACTCTCATAATCTCTGATACAATTACATTTTGACCGTTGAACCCGCTCTGTAGCTGTGAAGATGAGTCAAATAGAGCTTGCTGAAACACCTGAGAGAAAAAGAATGATGGATGCTCTTAATTCCTTAGGGGAGGCCTTTGTTATTGCATGGTGCTGAACGGGCCACTCTGAAGTCCTTCACAGCAGCCTCTTTCCAGTCAGGAGAGGTTTGGCAGGCTGAGAGGAACAGGTTGCTCTTGGGTGCACCTCAGAGTTTAATAGAATCTCTAATTGAATTGTTGGGGATGTTTGTTGGCACAATGCCATGCTGACAGCCTGCTGACAGCTCTCCACTCTGAGACTGCGTCCGCTGTCTCTAGGGCCTGTTGCATCGATGTTTCCAAGATGATGAAGGGTGGGGTTGCTAACTCCAGTTTGGGGAATTCCTGGAGATTGGAGGATGGTGTCTGGGGAGGGCACAGTGTGGGGAGGGAGTCTGCCCTCCGAAGCTGCCATTCCCTTCAGCGGAACAGATCATCATAGCCTATAGATCCACTGTAATTTTCAGAAAAACTCCAGCCCCCACTTTGGGGCTGGTTATCCTTTATGCTTTGATGCAATTGGTAGAGGCAGGGGCCCAAGTGTGCGATATATGACAGAGTGGCCGATAAGGGCTGCCTGGTTGTCCAGACTAAGAACTGGAGGTTCCTCTTTCTCTCTTCCAAGATGTTGTGTAGTTCAGTGAACAGGTTAAAACACACCTTTTGCATGATTTGGGCCCTTTCTTCCTTCTGTCAAAGAAAATGGATCCTTCTCAAGACTGAAACAGCAACAAATCACTTTGGCTTATGAAAATTGACTGCCCCCACCCCAAACAGCCTGTTGCTCCTTGTTGGCGGAAGGCTTCTCTTAGTTCAGCTGGCAGCCCAGTGGCAGCACACAGGCTTGGCTTGCAGAAGGGCCCAGATGCAGGCTCTGGTTAAAAAGCCTGGGAAAGGCCCTTCTCCTTCAGAGATCTCAGAGAGCCACAGCTACTCAAAGCAGGCAATGCTGGCCTGTTAACAGGGTTGCCAGATCTAGGTTGGGAAATTCCTACAGATTTGGGGGGTGGAGTCTGAGGGGGGAACTTCAGTCAGGTATAATGCCATAGAATCCACCTGCCAAAACAGCCATCTTGTCCAGGTGAACTGATCTGTTCACCTGGATATCAGTTGTAATCCCAGGAAATCTCCAGCTACCACCAGCAGTTTGGCAGCCCTATAAATGCACCAGCAGTCTGATTCTACAGAAGGCAAATTCATACATCCATATGAGTCAGTAGGGTGTTACAGTTGGAGCTTTATTTATTTATTTACTTTATGGCTTGTCTTTCTCCTGAGACTAACCATGGATTATGCAATTTTTTAAAATTAAAAAATGCAATAAAACAGCATAGTATATACCTCAAATGATGTAACAGAATTACAACATTAGGGAACAATGCAATAAAAACAGTATAATGCATCCAATAACCATTGCAATAAGGTCCTGGGGTTGCCCACTGAAAGGTCTTTCCATTAAATGGGAATTAGAAAGACTGAATGTCCAGGTCTTGGAGAAGGATGAAGAAAGTCATGCAGTGCTTGACACGCTGGCAGTGCTCTAAAGATATTAAGTTGTCCAGTGTCCATAGTATAACTGACTGAGACTGTAATTAGGATCCTAATTGAAGAACCAGCTTGGCACAGTCCTGCTGCAAAACTGTCTTTCCTCTGTGTGCTAATTTATGTGCTTGCATATACTCTTGCTGTGCAGCAGAGTGCCCAGTATACCTATAGAACTCTAGTCAGACCCAAACACCCACTCTCTATCAGATGCCAGGCTCTAGATGCCTAAGATAGGTCAAGACATCTTTACAGATCACTGCTGCACCACTGAGCTATTGACCTGAGCAAGGTCAGTGGCCTTGAGGCTGAGCATCGTTGTGCTGTCTCACTCCACGCATCCAAGGCAAGGGAACTCTGCCTTCGGCTCTGGCATAGGCCGGGTGAAAGGAAGCTTGGTGACCTTATTTCAGAACTGCATCTAGAATTATTTAATTTGTGAAAATTGATTGCTGTGCTGGCACTAGCACAAAAACCTTTTAAAAGAGTCCTGTGTGTGGAGAATTGGTCCATCTCTGTTTGTTAGCTGTAATGGACAAAAACTGTCACCTACCAACTCAGAGGCTACCTCTCTCTGATTTCCAGATTTAAAGGACAAGGCTTGGGGGATGGAAGCTTCCCTGGAGGTTCTGCCTGGACATTGCATTGAAATAGAGTGCTGCTGAGTGCTGAGCTAGAGGGTCTTTGGTCTGACTCTGACTCAGCATCGTAATCTGTATATTCCTTCTAGCATCCTTATACAATCCAACTTCTGTAAAAAAAAGGGGGGGAGGGGGAGATTTCAAAGGGCTTTGATTTGTCCTGCCATTTTTTTCTATCACAGGCTGGACCAGTTCCTTGCATTTGGCCCAAATTGTATGGTGTCACTCAGTTTTTCTAACCTTGAAAGGCTAATAAAAGCCATTCATTGATTGCAATGAACATGTCAAAGAAGAGACCGGACTCTCTCAAAACCATTGCCAGGCATGTTAATTTGTACATAATTCTGATCTAGAAAGTTTGGAATTAACGCTTTCTCCAAATGTTCTGTAGGCATGAAAACTAATTAACAGGGTAATTTACTCCCTCACTGCAAAAGGCAGCCAAAATCGCCTTGCCAGAACAAAAGCAAAGAGCTTGCTTGCCTTTCAGGCTGTTTGTTGGCTGTCCCACCCACTGCTGAAAGGAAACGGTGCCTCATGCTCTGTATGTGGGTGAACCTAAATCCACTGAATTGGTGCTTGTATCCCAGAGTCCAGAATTCTCCCCTTGTGTGTTTTTATCTAAATATCCCCCTGCAGGTGCTCCAGATAAAAGTAGCCCTTCCGATGATTCATTCACTAGATTCAATCCAGATAGTATCTCTTCTTTTGCATCTCAAATGTGTGGTTGTTTAGTGCACCATTCCAGAACTTGCTGGGGGATTAATGACAGCCTTGAAAGAGGCAGCTATGAAGCTGCAACCCCTCATTAATCCCAAGGTGGTGTCCTGGGTGGGTGGGGGAAAGGGGAGCCTGTTATTGGTAGGGAAGGGAACTATGACAGCAACCTACGCGACTAGATTTGTTACAGTGGACAATGCTGTTTCTATATCTAGGAAGTACTCTCTCTCCTGCATGCTGCCATGTGTGCCTGGCCCATTCAGTGATGGAGAAACGTGTCCTTGGCTTGAGCAGTGGCAGCAGCAGGAGTCTCAGTCAAAGGGTACCAAGTCCAGGGGTCAGCCAGTCCCGCAAGTGAAAGCCACTTCCTGACCACATAACAAGAGGACTAAGGGATGAAGGTGCTCTTCTTCCTTGGTCTGAGGGGCAGGATTAGCCTCTTGGCTCCAGCACAACAGTTTACGCTAGTTCTTAAGGATAACTCAGACATGTTCCAGGCTCAAAGAGCATGTCAGTTTGAGCAAACTCAGGATTCATTGTTAGCACTGTCTAAATCCCCCAATAAGGAAAAAAACCCAGCCCTACAGTGTTGTGTATTTCTTCCACTCATTGCTATGATTCCTTGCAAGTCATTAACGTTTTAGATCAAAGCTAGGACTGCCAAATCTGGGTTGGGAAATTCCTGGAGATTTCAGGGTGTGGCCAGAGCGTGCAGGCAAGCCATGCTTAGAGGGAAGAGATGGGGGTTTAAGCCCCTGCCTCTTCCCTGGCTTGCTGGCGCTGCCCCCCTGTCTCCAGGCCCCACCAGGAGGTTGGCATCACCGGGGGTGTGTGGGCGCCACAAGCTGGCCTAGGGCGCCTAGACACCATGGGCTGGCCCTGGGTGTGGCCTGGGGAAGGTGAGATTTGGAGAAAGGAGGTAACCAGGGGTCATTTTGTAGAAAAAGAGGTGCAGGAGCTCATTAGCATAACTCATTAGCATAATTTATTTGCATATGTCACACCCCCTGTCATTTAAAGATGCCTCCACCATCTAGCTTTGCTTTTCCAGCTGGCCTGCCAAGGTGGGCCGGCTGGGAAAGCAAAAAAAAAAGATGGGGGGGCATCTTTAAATACCTTTGTTTCACTTCCCCAGCCAGCCTGACAAGGTGTGCTGGTTGGGGAAGTGAAAAGAGAGGCTCTGAAAAATGCCTCCCCAACCTTTCTTAGCTTCCCAGCCAGCCCGCCTTGGAAGTCTGGCTGGAGAAGCAAAGAAAGGTTGGGGAGGCATCTTTAAAGGCCTCCCCGTCCCTTCCCTGGGCAGCCTGCCAAGGGGGGTTGGCAGGAGGAACAGAGAGAGAAGGGTGCTGGATGTACATCTGGGCAGTTTCCATAGTCATGGGAACCTTGGTGCAGGGCACGAAATGAGCCATCTTGGTGAACAGGTTGACAAAGATGCAGGTGTGGCCGTGGGAGCGCAGAAGATCGACAATGTCGTCCATGGAGACAGTGTCTCATGGTTTAGAGGGCATGGGCAACAGAAGCAGTAATCTGGAGGCTTGGTGGGAATGTCTTTGGTGCAGCAACATGCCTTACAGGAATGCACATAGCGTGCTACGTTGGCGCAGACCCGGGGCCACCAAAATTCGCGAGTGAGGACGTGGGTCGTCTTATGGCAACCAAAGTGTCCAGAGGGAACGAGTCATGGGTCAGGTGCAGGATCTTGGTTCAGACAGAGCCTGGGGGTATGTAGAGGCAGTCTTGGTGGAACAGAAGGCCGTCATGAGTGGTAAGGTCTTCTGTTGCCCCGTTCTGGAGGTCTTGCAGATGTTGTTGCTCCCAGGGGTCTTGGGATTGGCCAGAGTGGATCTCCTTGGTCAACGGGATCAGGGTAACATAGCAAAGGGCCTGATGCAAAGGCGGTTTTTAAAGTGGCAAAGGCCTGGTCAGCCTCAGGAGTCCATTGGAATGTTTCCTTGGGGCGGAGAAGTCGGGTTAAGGATGCGTAGGCTGGAATAAACTGACAGTAATAATTGGCCAATCCTAGGAGTCGTTGGATGTCTTTGCAGGTTCGAGGGACTTGCCAATTCAAGACGGCTTCCACCTTCTTGGGATCCATCAGTATTCCTTTCGGGGATATGGTATGGCTGAGGAACTCTACGGAGTGGAGGTGAAATGCGAATTTTCCCAACTTTGCATAGAGGCCATGGGTCTGAAGGCGTTGTAGGACCAAATGAACATGTTCCACGTGTTGGGCGGGCTCTCAGAATACACCAAGATGTCATCAAGGTAAATAATCACAAAGTGATCCAGGAGGTCCCAGAAGATGTCGTTCATGAGCCTCTGGAACACCGTGGGTGCATTGGTTAAGCCAAATGGCATCACAAAGTATTCATACTGCCCGTATCATGTGCCAAAAGCTGTCTTCCACTTGTTGCCAGGGTGGATGCACATGAGGTTGTAGGTTCCGCGGAGGTCTAGCTTGGTGTAGGTCTGGGCCCCTTGAAGGCAGTTGAGTAGCTTGGGGATCAATGGCAAGGGATATCAGTTGCGGACGGTGATTTTATTCAGTACCTGATAATCGTAGCAGAGGCGCAATTCTCCACTCTTCTTCTTTACAAAGAGCACCGGTGCAGACAGTGGAGAGGTGGAAAGCCAGATGAATCCTCTGGCCAGGTTCTTTTTGACGAAGTCTTGGAGCACGGCTAGTTCCAGTTCTGCCATAGGGTATAGGCAGCCTACTGGCAAGGGTGCTTCGGGAACCAGGTCTATGGCACAGTCGTATGGTCAGTGTGGAGGTAACTGGTCAGCTCCTTTTTCTTCAAAGACGTCGGCAAAGTCGTGGTATGGGCAGGGAAGCAGCGACTGGTTATCTGGAGCTGAGACGATCAAGTTGGTAGCCAGGTTCGACACAGAGGGTGTGGTAGGAAAGTGCAGGTCTTGATGAACCCAATCCACCTGTGGACTATGGGCCACCAGCCAGGAAAAGCCCAAGATCACTGAAAAGCGGGGCATATGAGCGATGTCAAACCTTAGCTGTTCTCGGTGTTGTCGTATGCGTAAGGTCAGGGGCTGGACTCAAATGGAGGAGGCACCCATCAATAGCTTCCACAAGAGTCAGGGTCTGTTTCTTCTGGACTGGGATATGGTGCTGCTTTATGAAAGCAGCATTCATGAAGCAGCGGGCAGCTCTGGAGTAGAGCAGGGCATGGACGAATAACCAGCGTTCGTCTGGCAATTGCAGCCTGATGGGGGCCAAAAAGGGTCCAGGATCGGGAGACGGAAGTTCAGAGAACCCAGCTAACTGCCCCATGCCGGTGGGTCTGCTTAGGCGTGGGGCTGGTCTTTTACTGGCAGCGGCAGGGGCAGAGTCTCGGAATGCACCCATTTTGCAGGACACCCGAGGGAGTAGTGCCCGGCCCCTCCACAGTAAAGACACAAATTCTGGGTGCGGCAACAGTTTTTTCTTTGGGGGTGAGGCGTGGGCACACTGACCCTACTTGCATGGGCTCACCCTCATTCCCCGGGACGCTGTGGTTGGCTGGACTCAACCATGAGGAGGGCTGGTGGGTGTTGGGAGAGCCATGGGTGCAGCCTCGGTGCTGGCGTTGATTCTCAAGACAGCCGTCTATGCGGAGGCACAGGGTGATCAGGTTCTGTAGGGTGGTTGGTCGGTCAATGTGGGCCAGCTCGTCTAGGATCTCATCCGCTAACCCTTCTGCATATTGATCCATGAGGGCAGACTCGTTCCAACTCAAGTCTTGAGCCAATAACTGGAACTCAGTGGAGTAGTTGGCGACTGATGATTTTGCGGTTAGCAGTGGCTGCCTGCTGGGGGTTTGTGTAGGCGGTTGAGAAATGTGTCAGGAACCCTGGGTAGTCCGACAGGAGTGAGGACAAGGAGACCAGGAGGGGGAGTGGCCCATTTTGCCACTTACCCTTTCAACAAACTAACAATAAAGCAAACCTTTGTTTTATTGTTTGGGAAGTCCCGGTCCCTCAATTCAATGTACAGTTTGCACTGAGCTAGGAATGCTGGAAACTCCTCCACATTCCCACCAAATTTCTTGGGAGGGTTTACAGGACAGCAGGGTGGTGGAACGGCAGTGGTGGTAGCTTGCTGCTGCGTGTGCAGGTGGCTGACTACCTGAGTGGGTTGCTGCAGCTGGGTAGCCAAGTCAGCCAGCTGGAGTGCACCTCCTACCGCTTCATCCATAGTAGAGAGTGAGCATTGTATGTGGTTGCCAGCAATCTGTCACAGGCCAGGATGTGGGGCCAGGCAAGCGTGGGGTAGTCAAAACACAGTCCGCGGTCAGAACCAGGCAGCCCAACAATCACCGGGAAGACCAAGTTCAAGGTGCAAGACAAAATGGGGTAGTTGAGGTACAGTCCAGAGTCAGGAACCAGGCAAGTCAAATAACCGGGGAAATCACAAACTGTTAGCGTTGTCAGGAGGTCAGAGTTCTGAGAGTTGAGAGTCTGAGAGGCAGAGGTTCGAGGTGCAGAGTGTGAGCGGAGTCGAACGAGCCGAGGTTGATGAGTTGAGGAAGTCAAGACAGGAACCAGGAGGCAAGATCACGAGTGGGGTGGTGAAGAGCTTCGTCAAAATGACTAGCTGCTGGCATGATTTGTCAGCGTGCCAGTGAGGGCTAAATAGCATTCTAAGCTGCCGGCAATTAGTGCACCCCAAGTACGTCCCGGCTCCTGCTAGTACTCAGGGCTGAAAGAGTGCCTTCCATGCATGTGTGTCTCTCGCTGCCGGGCTGCCATGTCCCGTCGGTGTTGTTCTCTTAAATGGGAAACCGGTGAAGGTGAGTTGGGGGGAGTGCAGACCAGGCAGAAATCTGCCTCAGCTGTTCCTGGGGCTGCCTCTGAACTCGCCATGCTGTCAGGTGTGGGACTTCCCAGCCTCGGGAACTCATCCCCAGTGGCACTTAGCTCCTCTGCTGGGGCTGTGGGCTCGGGCTCAGCAGGAGCCGTGACACTTGCTCCCTTATTTGCCTATTGCCTTGCTTAAATATCACAATACCCCATAATCATTAAGAACACGTGGCAATTTGGCTAACAAGTTAAAGGTAGATTGATGGTTGGCTGGGAAGGAGATAGGGTTGCATCTCCAAGTTGGGAAATTCCTGGAGATTTGAGGGGTGGAGCCTGGAGAGGGTGGGGTGTGAAGAGGGGTGGGACCTCAGACAGGTACAATGCATAGACTCTGCCCTCCAACCAGCCATTTCCTCCTGGGGAACCACTGTTGCCAATCACCAGGTGAGAGCTGGAGATCAATCAGGATTACAAGTGCTCTTCAGATGGCAGAGCTCAGTTCCTTTGGAGAAAATGGTGGACTCTGTGTCATTATACCCTGCTGAGGTCACCACATCAAATTGACACTGAGTGCCCAAGGCCGGGGCACCCGTTGTATATATTTCCACAATGGTGTAGTGGTTAAGTGTGCAGACTCTCATCTGGGAGAAGAGGAGGAGGAGATTGGATTTATACCCCACCCTTCACTTGGAGTCTCAGAGCAGCTTACAAACTCCTTTCCCTTCCCCTCTCCACAACAGACATCCGTGAGGTAAGTGTGGCTGAGAGAGCTCTTTCCAGAACTGTCCTTGAGAGAACAGCTCTGACAGAACTATGGCTTGTCCAAGGTCATATAGCAGCTGCAAGTGGAGGACTGGGGAATCAAACCCAGTTCTCCCAGATTAGAGTCGGTGCACTTAATCACTACACCAAACTGGGTTTGATTCTCCACTCCTCCACTCGCAGCTGCTGGATGACCTTGGGCAAGCCATAGTTCTGTCAGAGCTGTTTTTGAAAGAGCAGTTCTTGGGAGAGCTCCCTCAGCCCCACCTACCTCACAGGGTGTCTGTTGTGGGGAGGGGAAGGGAAAGGGGATTGTAAGCCACTCTGAGACTCCGAGTGAAGGGTGGGGTATAAAAATCCAATCTCTTCTTCTCTTCTTCTTCCTAGTAAATAAATAAACAATACCCCATATTTTGTTCTCCCCTTCCTTGGTTTTATCCATACAAGAACCTTGTGCAGTAGGTTAGGCTGAAAGTGTGTGACAGGCCCAAGCTTCCATGGCCGAGTGGGGATTCAAACCTGGGCCTCCTAGGTTCCAGTCTGACACTCTAACCGAGATACCACAACCTGCTGTTCATGATGTAGGATTCCTGTAGACAGGCAGCCAGCATTAAGGTCCCTCTTGGGCTTGCATTTAAAGTTTTGGCAAGGCCAGTAAGTCCAGAATGAAAGGAGGAGAGGAGCTGGAACAGGTGAGGAACAAAAACCCATTTGTTGCCTTTGTAGAGTGACTGATTATTTAAGTGGTGGGGAGGGAGGGATGCCGCTTGAAGGCTCCGCAGACCCAGACACCAGTCGGGGGAGAGCTTTGCCTGACAATAAAACCATCATAAAACCGCAATGAATTATTCATGGGGAACATATTGCTGATGCAATAAATCACCACTTGGTAGCAATGAGATTTCGTATATTCAGATGCAAATGGAAAATGTTCTCACCTCCATATTTCCTAGTTCCCCTCCCAGTTCACCTCTCCCCTTTAAAGGGACTGGTTAGAACCTTTGGTGTCCACTTAAACCAAAAATGACAAGATTATTCAAGCCAGTGAGTTAGAGGGGTATTTCTCTGCCTGAATAACAATCTGAATGCCTTTCAGGGAGGACAGGATTCAAAGAAGGGCGAAGCAACAAATAATGAGAATTCAGCTCATGAGGGCAGGATTCAAATCGTGCAACAACCAACTAAAGTTTCAGTGTAAAGCAGAAGTGGAGGTCCTGAATTTTAGATCTGACATTTCAAGATTAACCATCCCTTCCTCTTTCCTGACCTGATCTGCTGCCTATTAGACAGCATTTCCTCATGGAAAGCTGAAACTGGAGGCTTGATTCCTGGCTCAGCTGTGAATTTCAAGGCTTATTTCTGGAAAATTGGATGAGTGGTGAGCTCTCTCTCAAGATAAAGAAATGTTGTTGTTGCATCTATAAATCACTGTCTGAAGGGGTGTTTATTAGGTCAACATAATTTGTGCATGCTATCAGAACCCCATTATTTTGTCATAGGTGTCCTGATGCTGAAAAAGTGATGCTTCTCCTTTTGATATGGGATTAGGTTTTGAAAAGAACAAATCCCCTCTTGCATTGGGAGCCAGACCTGCAGTCCATTGATCAAGAGAGCTGGTTACAAGCCCAGAACTGGGTTACATTTCGAAGCTATTACCATCATACAGCAACAGCAAGATGAGGCACTGATCAAAGAGCCCAATCAAGTCCAGGAGATATTCTGAACGATGAGCTCAAGTCCAGAAAATCATCAACAGAAAGACAATGCACGCACAAACTCATTGATGTGAATTTGCACTGTTTGCACTTCCAAAAAGCCCAAAGTGTTGCAGGCATTTACCCTGTGCCTAGGATCATTAGACTACATGCTATGAGTCTGATTATTCCCTAGATCAGTTTTTGTCCTGCAGGCAATGGGGGGAAAAGTTATTTCCTGTTGGAACAAGGATAGTTCACTATGATGACAATCATTATTTTCCCTCTTTCAAATTCAGATGAAAATCTCTGCAAACTTCAAGCTATGCTGAGCTAGTTACACAAAGACCACTGCAGGCACTCGTGAAGAAACTGGTTAAATTACCTTGCTTAATAGACTCCAAGCTGAGGAATCCAAGTGGAAAGTGTGCCTTCAAGGTCCCCAGAGCTGCGGAAAGCAAACAGCACATGGCTTTCTCATTCCAGGTGACTTTTGAAGCACCAAGGAGGTTTCAGCAAAAGGGCTTTTGTGTCCCTGGGGTTTTCCTGGGGCAGCTATGTGCATCATTTCACAGAATGGCCAAGTGTTTCAGTTCCTGGTATCTGTTGATGCTCACATTGTTATAGAATTGCAAGGCATACACTACATCCCCAAAAGTAGTTTTTTAAAAAAGGAAAATACCAGCTATGAATATGAGAATATTTCCACAAACTATACTTTTAAGATGGAACTCTTCTTCCTGGTGAGGATTAGTACTCATGTTGATTTGATATGTGCAGTTTGTTAAATCAAGTAAGTCTCTGGAGAGCCGGCATATCAGTTCACTGAATAACCCAGTACTCTAACTAGAATTAAAATGAATGGAGGTGGGGATTCTCCTTTCAGTTTTCATATATCAAATATGTGGAAGTCTGCATCCCAGAACGGGCCTGAATTCTGAAAACAGGTGAGCAATTTTGTGTGTGCTTCTTTCTCATATGAACCAGAATTTCATCACATGAGAACACAGCAGCTCAGTACCTGAGTGGGGTTGTGGGGGAGGCTTTCCACCCATGAATGGAATTGAATGGCTCATCTGGATGGCCAGGCTGGAAACACCTTTGTCGTTAACAGTGGGGTTTTGCTTGTTTTCAACAGCAAAGTAGTAAATCAAGAGAGTGCTATGAAAACAAGGCAGCGGCAGTGATGCCCTTGCGGTTGTCAATCCTTGCTCCTTGCAAGACCTTGATTTTCAAAGTCATAAACATCCCAGCTGGATCCTTGGGCATGAAGGAGCAAAGTGCTTCCCCATCTATTTTTTAGCTCCATTTGCTAGTGCGGATGTCAGCCTCACATCCTTCCATTCAATTGTGTTCCCACCAGGATCTTGCTCTTATTTTTGGACCTACAAGAGACCTGCATGGACATTATGTTTGTGTGTGGGGGGGGATCAAAGTGCTCCGACAGTGCTTTGATTACCTCCTGGTGAATTCAGAGGCCTCTCTCTCATGCTGAGCCTCAGCCATGGGGGGAGGGGGCGGTGGCAGAAAGTTCTGCCAACACTTGGAGCTACAAATTGGGGCCAGTTTTCCCCACCCCACCCCAGGCTGTTTGTAGTTGAGGAGAGAGATTATTTCTTCCCTATCTTGCCTTGCCTCTTAAGTGTGTTTTTCCTTTTTAAAAAACTTTTGGGAGATTGCAGAATGGAGGCTATTGAGATGCCATAGCATGCAGGCTACCCATCATGGGCTGGAGGGGGTGGGAGTGGAAAACAATGAGGCTGGCTTATGGCTTTGGCCACCTCCACCAGCAGACGAGCAGCCCAGCAAAGCCTTTGCCTCTTTCTCTGAAGGTGCCAATCATACTAAGAGAAGGGAATTAAGACTAGATTCCTCCACCAATACACCTTTTGCCAGGAATACAGGTGCCTATATCTCCTACCACCAGGCTTCCACCCAAGAGCTGGCCTTCTGTGCATAACACTGGCCTCGTCCTCTGTCTTATGGTCTTAGAAACTGTAAAAAAAAACAAAACCCAAAGCCCAGCAGAAGGAAAGGCCAAATCAGGTGACCCTTCACTGCACAGCATCAGAGGACAAGGCCATTAAAAGAGGGCACTGGCAGCTTCAGGAAGGAAGTGTGTTCCAAGCTGTCTGTCACACAGTTTGTGCCTCTTTTTTTGCAGGTTCAGCAGGAACTTCAGTGCTTCAGCATCGGCTCCATTCCTTCCTTCCTGATGAGTCCTCAGCATTTTCTAGGCCAGCTGTCTTCTACTGTTAGCTTCATCTCTCTCCCCTTTCCCTTCTCTGCTCCACCTCCTTGATTGCTTCCCCACCCGCCTTCGAGCTCCCTTACCTCTTGGCAAAAATGAACCATGGTGATGGAGAGGTGGCCCAGCCAGAGAGAGACAGCTCCCAACAGACAAGCCTGCTCAGCCAGGCATTTAGTCCCTTCTGTGTCCCGATCTGTGAGGCATAAGTGAGAATTAGGGTCTTACTAGACTGTTGTGTGTGCGTGCGTGTGCTGGGGAGCTCACATTCTCCCCAGATGCTCTCTACAAAGCCAGTCTTGATCTAGCTCCAATAGCATACATAAAAAAACCATATAACACAAAGAGGTAGACTTGCCATAGAGAGATAGAAACTGTTCTGTAAACAAAGAGGCCAGCCTCAAAATGTGCTCAACAATAAAATGGCTATTCATTTGCTGAAGTACTCCAAATTAGCTTCTCTGACGCATTTCAACTATTATGTACTCTTCATCAGAGATAAGCTAAAAACCATTCAAAACTATATTATTAAGCCACTGAAATTACATTAAGGCATTTCAAAAAAAAATAATTAAAGAATATGCACTGGAACCAAATCCACTTGAAGAGATTTCTGAACTTCCATTGTTCTACAGATATACCACTACAAAACTGCAATCACAAAAGGCCTTCCAATCTTGTTTACTGTCATTATTCTATTAACATTATTCTCTTTGCTTCCAACTGTCTATCACAACGATTTAACACAGATCTCTTGTATCAATGTTTTAAGATGAAGAGACTGATAGCTGTGAGGCTCCTCCCTCCCTGGCCCCACCTTCCCACCTTCTGCTGTGTTGGCCCACGCTGGGGGGAGCTCCTCCAGGACTTTTCAGAATAGGAGGGAGGATGCAGCGTTTTTACCCTCTCCCCTTTCTTGGACAGCTATCTCCACCCCAGAGGGAAATCCTGTCCACACTTTTCCCCTCCCCTGCCTGTCCCTGAAGCTTCCCTTAGGAAGGGTACCTACCCCACCTCCCGTTCCCTAGGTCGAATCTCAGCCCTTTTCCTCAGGCTCTGGCAGTTGTTTGGGGCCACTCTAGAGCTATGGGTGTGGCATTTGCCCACCCCTCCCTGGCTGCTGCCCGCTTCTTAATCTGTCCCTTCAAACTCTGGCTGAGGGCTTTTTTCCACCCCAGCCCATGGCTTGGCCTGGCCTGCCCTTGTTAATGACCTCTTGCCTGGGCTACTGCTGTGTCTGTTGCACAGCCGGATCGCCCATTGGGCAAACTAGGCGCTCGCCTAGAGCGCGCCGGTCTCAGGGGCGCCAAATGGCACCCCACCCCCCGAAAGCACCCCCGCTGCCCTAACCGGCCGCCCGCCACCGCTGCTAGACCCCTCCCCTTCCTGGCTTTCCTGGAGACCCTGCAGCCACGGAGCCCGGGAAGCCGGCGCTGGGAGGGAGGGGCAGTGGCTAGACCCCCCCTCCTTCCTGGCTTCCCTGGGGCCCCCGCAGCTGCGGGCTCCGGGAAAGCTGGCGCTGGGAGGGAGGGGGCGGCGGCTAGACCCCCCACCCCCTTCCTGGCTCTCCTGAGGGCCCCGCAGCCATGGAGCCCCGGGAAAGCGCTAGGAGGGAGGGTGTGGCGGCTAGACCCCCCGCCCCCTTCCCTGGCTTTCCTGCCCCCCCGCAGCTGCGGAGCCTCCAGGAAAGCCAGCACTCTGCTGCCACCTCCCGGTCTTCAGGCCCCACCGGGAGGTTGGCATCCCCAGTGGGGGTGCCCCAGGCTGTCCTGCCTAGGGCGCCCAGACACCTGGAGCCGGCCCTGGTCTGTTGGCAAGGCTACTGACCTCGCTGGGGGCTGCTCCTGGCTCGCATGGGTGCCACCAGGCTGTTGTAAGTCAATGACATCATCAGCTTTGTTGGAATGAACCCAGGCTGGCTCCTGCCCTTGACAGCTACTGGCCTCTTTTGGCTTGGCTCTCCCTCCGGGAGCTGAACTGGTGGCACTTCTCCTGGTTGCAGGTGGCACTTCTCCTGGTTGCCTGCCAGTTTGATTGTCAAGCTTGGGGTCTGAAGGAGTCTGGGCCAAGCATGGCTCTGGACAATAGCTCAGTCCAAAAGCCCAGAGGGCAGGGTGTGGCTGATCTCAGTGTAGTACTAGTAGAAATAAGAGGCAGTCTAGGGGGCTTTTTATAATTTCGAGCAAAATGATGCTCACATTCTTAATTTGTGGATCTCAGAATTCATACCGATCTTCTTTATGGATATGCAGCTCAAACTTTATCGATCTGGAAGTTTCGTTTGAACCATGCCTAGATGGGTCAGTGTACTTCAGTCCTGTGTTGCAACTTGTATACTCAGCACAGTGAGATTTAGGGAGAGACAACGGCTGAGTGGCAGAGCATCAGGGTTCCAGGTTCAATCCCTGGCATTTCCAGTTTGATGGACCAAGGGTCCAATTTGGTATAAGGCTTTGATGGACCAAGGGTTCGATTCGGTATAAGGCAGATTTATTTTTTGAGTATTCCCAGAAGGGGCCAACAACTCTGTTGTCATTTGGTCTCATGGTTCAAAACCTCGGTACTGGCCAGGGCTATTTTTGGGCAGGAATGCACAGGAACGGAGTTCCGGCTGACTCCCAAGTTGACCATGCCCAGCTGGAACTCATTAGCATAATAGGTCAAACCCAATAGCAGAAACTCATTAGGATTGGCTACATTAGGGGTGTGTGGCCTAACATGCAAAGGAATTCCTGCTCCAAAAAAAGCCCTGGGTTTTGACAACAAACAAGGTAAACAGCATAAGAAGCAAAAGGTAGGTGTGGCTGGATGACCACACTTCTGGTAACATGGGTGTGTGTGTGGTCTGATATGCTAATAAGCTGTGCTGTCAGGGGTGTGGCCTAATATGCTAATGAGTTCCTGCTGGGCTTTTCTACCAAAAAAGCCCTGGTACTAAGTCCTTCTTCGGTAATGGGTGCCTGTCCCAGAGACTGCAAACAGTAAGTGACAAAGATGGGAGGCAGGAGATAGAAAGTGCTTTGAAAAATTTAGCTGATCAGAGCTATCCTGCTTGGGCAGCAGCATCACAGTTTACAACGCAAACTAAATGAGAGCAACAAGGTGATGTTGCATAAAAGAAAAAAAAAGTGAATGCAGTATGAGGATGTGTTTCCAGATACATCCTTTGGCAGCATTTTTTTTTTTTGCAGCCAGGCAGAAAACAGCCTTTCCCAACACCCCCTCCCGGTCTGAAATCTTTTAACTGGTGCTCAGCTAGCCAGCTCCAGCTCCTCCCTCTTTTCATGAACTATGGCGTACGTCGCATTCTCATCTTCTTAGGAGACTTCTGAATTCAAACGGAGTACCTTTTATATTATTTTTGTTTTCAAATTTACATTCTAGCAACTCATCTCTGAAAAACCTCTAGGCAGCTTTTCCTGGGTAGTGTCTCTTCCCCTTCTAAAGAGAAAGGAAAAGGTGGTCAGGAAACTTTTTTAGTCCATTGAGCTTTGAGTTATTTGGGAATAGTATATTTATGACTAGCTTCATAGTCGAACACTGGCTTATTGGGAAGTGTTTCTGGGTTCAGTTTCTTCTCTCTCCCTCCCCCCAGTTGTCTTGATCAAGTTTCCAGCTCACTCACTCTCTTTTCCCCTCCCTCTCTCAGTTTTTCTATGTGGGATGCTATGGACTGGCCTTCCAGAGATGTGGTGTGGATAAAACTTACCTATGTCTGAAATTTTTGGACACCTTTCTGTTGATGGTGCCATGAAATGGACTTATGAATAAATCATTGGGAGGGACTATGATCTCTCACACCAGTAACATCACTTTAATGAGAGCTGTGCCAATTCCATCACAATTTCAAAGCTTCGATGATAACTTTGATTTGACTTTTTGTTTTAAAATGTGCAACCCCCCCCCTCTCCCCACAACCCTGGAAGCATGTGGATGCATGCGGCTACTGCAGTGTGTAGCTGTTTGTGTTGTGGGCATGCATGCAGAAAATGCAGCAATCTCTAAATCTCAGAGGCAGGAGGAAACATCCGGTATCCTCATCTCTTATTCATTATGTATGCCAGAATCTGTGTTTTTTCTCTTTTGCTTCGGTGGGTTTCTGTACATCTGCTCATTTCTGTTGCTTGAGGAAAGGGAAGGCTCTAGAGTAGCGGTATCAAGAGGTCTCTGAAGGGGCTCTTGACCTGAACCCAAATCCAACATCTCCAGAGCTGGTTGCATGGGGGTGGGGTGGGAGCCAGTTCCTGCCCCTGTGTCAATTTAAGGGAAGGATCCCGACAGGTTAGAGCATTTGCAATTTGCTTTTCAACAAGGTTCTGTACTTCAGAGGCGGGGTGTTGACACAAACACATAGACCCCGGAGTGGGACAAAGGACTCTGAGCTGAAGCACTTCTGCAGCTGCTTCAGGTTCATCCCTCTCTGTGGCAACTGTTGCTACGTAGACATCTGATTTCTGTGTACAAATGAAGTGATTTTCTTTGTCAATGCATTTTCTTCATAGAATAAAGAATAGATCCTTGGGATCTCTAATACAGCAGGGGTTGACCCAGAGGTTTCCAAACAACGTGCAGAACCGTCTGGGATAAGCAAAATCCTGCCAGCATTAGATTTTTCCTCCTTGTACTAACAATGTTCCCTTTCCTGTAGCAGGCAACAAAGACATTGCAAACATATCAAGAAGAGCTCTCACAGGACTGGTTGCAGCTGCTGGCAACTGAAACCTAACTGAAGTCATCTGGTACATACTATGTGGCAAGTTCAGGTACCCTGACATTTAATTATCAGAAAATAAAAATACATGTATTTGACATGATTTTGTGCTTTCTTCCCTCCCTTACATTGTGTCACTACACAGGGAGCAACAGAATAAACTAAGGATGGCAATTGATGCTGGCACTCCAGGGTGGGGATTTGGGGGGCCTGGAAAACCTATTTGTGGTATCACACTGATGTCACTTGGGGTGTGAAGCTGGAAATGATGTCATTGTATTTGATTTGGATAATGTTTATGGATTCTCTAGAATGTAATCCTGATGTGGTGACAGAACTTGCAGTTTTGCACTTATCCCGGCGGCGGCCAGGATGGCGCCGGCGGGCGCGGCCCCAAGCCGGAGCAGCCATCCAAAGTCCCCGGTTCCGACTGTGGCAGGTGCAACCGCAGCGAACCGGGAGCAGCCCCAGCAGTAGACCCCAGCCCCAAGGACACACCTACCGTTGGCGGCGAGGGCCTGGGAGGCAGGGCCGGCTCCAGGTGTCTGGGTGCCCTAGGCAGGACAGCCTGGGGCGCCCCCCACTGGGGATGCCAACCTCCCGGTGGGACCTGGAGACCGGGGGTGGAGCGCTGGCTTTCCCGGGGCCTCCGCGGCTGCGGGGTCCCCGGGAAAGCGGGAAGGGGGCGGGGGGGGGTCTAGCCGCTGCCGCCGCCCCCTCCCTCCCAGAGCCGGCTTTCCCGGGGCCTCCGTGGCTTCCTAAGGGGGTCTAGCAGCGGGAAGGGGGCGGGGGTCTAGCGGCGGCGGCGACAGCGGCCGCCCGGTTAGGGCGGCGGGGGGGCGCTTTTTGGGGGAGTGGGGCGCCATTTGGCGCCCCTGAGGCCGGGGGCGCCCTAGGTGAGCACCTAGTTCACCCAATGGGCGATCCGGCCCTGCTGGGAGGCAGCGGTGGGAGACGGCGGCCCACGGAGGGCAAGGAGACGGGAGAGGTGGTGCACGGCGAGCCGCGGGTGGGACGGGTGAGGCCCAGCCCGTGGCACGAGCTAAGATCTGCCCCCCTGGCCGCTCTGGAGGGGCGGGTGAAGGGAGGTGGAGGTGCCGGTCCGGCCCGCGCTTTGGTGCAGGGCTTGGAGACCGGAAGGGTGGAGGGCGACACGGCGTCCCCGCTCTTGAAGGGAGGCGAGGCCCCAGCGGGGGAGGAGCCAGAAGGGGATGCGGGGGTAATAAAAGAAGGGGAAGAGGAGACGGCCAGGGAGGAGGAAGGCTGGGCTGGCTTGGACGGAAGATGGCCAAGAGAGAGACAAAGTCCCTGAGAGCAGCCTGCTCTATAGGCCAGACCCTGAGCGGGCAAAAGGGGGTGAAGGAACCCCCTTGTAACGCCCGGACTCTGAGGCCGTCACCCTGACCTTCTAAAGACTTCAAGAACTGCCCTTCTGGCCCCTCAGGAACGCCGGGGCGGGGCGGGGAAGTCGCGCCAGCGCCTGGAAGGACTCTCTCGACGCCAGCAGTAGAGGGTGCCCCCCCGCATGCGGAACTGACATCACGGACGGTCGCACCCCCTCCCAGCCGCAGGCGCTGGTGAGTGACTCCCAGGAGCTCAGGAGATCACTGTCGCCATTGCAGCCACCAAAACTGGAAGTCCACCAGACCCCTTCCCTAAAAGGACCTGTGTGAATCCATGTCAAGCACTGGCTGCTGTGAATGGAAGGTTCTATGTGCCAGAGTTTGAAAATTTAACTTCAACAGATGTTACAGCTTGCAGTAGGGCTGAAGGGAAGACCTGGGTTTTAAAACAGACCTCTCTTAGTGTAGACGTAATCAATATCACCTGAATGAGAATATTTACTCATGGCGAGGTTAAAAATGGGCAGAGATTGCAAAGTTAAAGTCCAGGTGCAGTTAGCAGCAGCTGGAGAAAGTGTTGATGGACTCAGATAAAAGATGGTCTGACACAGGCCTTACCTATGTATGCCACAGAAGGAGACAGTAATGTGGCACAATGATGAGGTGGTGGAGTGGACCACACCACTTGAGAATGCAAGTTAAAGCTTGCATTCACTTACTTTAGTAGTTCTCTGTAAGTGGAAAACATCATGAAAAGGGCTAGACTAGAACCTTGTTCCTCAACAGGACAGCCTGGGGCGCCCACCCCACTGGAGATGCCAACCTCCCGGTGGGGCCTGGAGACCCGGGGAAGGGGCGGCGCGGCTCTCCCGGGCCCCTCGCAGCTGCGAGGCGCCTGGGGAGGGCCGGGGAAGGGGCAGGCAGCTCTCCCGGGCCCCTCGCAGCTGCGAGGCACCCGGGGAGAGCCGGGGAACGGGCGGGCGGCTCTCCCGGGCCCCTCGCGGACAGATTGGCTCAGATTGGTGGCGGCCAGCGAGCGGGGACTCTCCCCGCTGGCCGACTGCCACCATGCCGCCCCACCCCCCCAAGGGCTTCTGAAGCGCCCCGGAAGGGCGCTCAGACTGGTGGGGGCGGCGGCAGCGGGGAGAGTCCCTGCTGGCCAGCCGCCGCCATGCCGCCTCACCTCTCCACCTCTCCAAGGGCTTCGGGGGGGAGCCGCGGGTGGAAGGGGCAGGTGGAGCGCCATTTGAACGGCAGCCCCTTCCCTCCCAGTCCCAGCGCCGGCTGGAGACAGGGGGTGGAGCGCCGGCTTTCCTGAGCACTCTGCAGTAGCTGGGTGCTCAGGAAAGCCAGGGAAGGGGCGCCGGCTTCACTGGGGGCGGGGCGGGGGCGCTTTGGCGCCCCTGTGGGCCCCAGCGCCCTAGGCGAGCGCCTAGCTCGCCTAGTGGGTGAGCCGGCAGTGTTCTTCAATGAACTAATGCTTTATTTTCAGGGACTTTTATAAAACTGACCTCCCCTACCTAATATGTGAAACATTTTACCCATTCAGGGTTCTCCTACCTCACTGATCTGGCTTCAGCTTTACATATGGCCCCAGATGAGCTAGAAAGCGGTGTGTGTGTTTATGTACACTTGGATGTAGAATGGGTTGGGCTGGTGGTTCCTGCTGGCAGGTCAAGGCATCCTTTCTGTTTTCTGTAATATGCGCAGAGCTCTGACAAATTTTTGCTCACAACTATGCTTGAGAGTAACGGTTAGATTTTTGTCTGTGTTATCATGATTCTTTTTTAAAAATTGTTTTGAATACTATGCAGCTTCTGCTTCTCCCTACCTGCAAGGATGGCTGCTATTTAAAAAGAGAATAGACTTCTCTCTGAAACAATCTTGGTATATCAGGATCATTTAGGCTGTGTGATTTTATGTTACGTTCTGAGTTATTTCTAAGCTGTTTAGTTATGGTCTGTGCTTAAGGTATCCTAGTTTCTTCTGTTTTGACTGGCTGCCTAATAAAGACCTTCTAGTGGTCCTAAGCTATACAGAGTATCCTATCACAAAGCTCCGTTTAGGTCCAATCAGAAACTATGAAAGTAGTTACATTGTATATAGTTCAGTTATGGAACAGTATACGTTTGGGTGCCGCTCTTAGCAGATTCAAGACTAGAGCTGAGTAACGTTCTGAATAAAAGCTTTGTATCTGATGATAGTCTCCCGCCTCCCAATACATAAAACTATTGGGTACAATTTTTTACCTTGCCTTTCTTCCAACAAGCTCAGGGCAGCATAGATGATTCCCTCATTCTCATCTTATTCTCGCAACAACCATGTGATGTAGGTTAGGCTAAGAGAGACTGATTGGCCCAAGGTCACCCAGCAAGCTTCCATGGCAGGATAAGGATTTGAACCTGGGGTTCCCAGATTTTAGTCCAGCACTTTAACCACTACAGCACCTTGGCTCTCATATGACTGCCCACTAGATTTAGCGTTGTGATAATGTTATGAAATGAAATCAACCTGTGGGCAATGCGTTCTGCTCTTTCATAGTTTCCCTCCCTCATGCAAAAGCTGGTGAAACAGCCACAGTTTAACCCCTGTAGGTAGCAGTGGACAGCCTGAAAGAACGGCCTTCTTGTTTTCCTGCCATTATGGAGTTCTGTTTAGATCCAGCAGATACGATTTCATTATCTTTGTGAAACTCTGTATGAACTGCATAATGTTGTTTGCAGAAGAACCATTCTTTATTATCAAAAGAGTAGTGTTTTCAGACTGCCCACCCCCGTCCGACCTCAGTACTTGACAAGCAAAATGCCCATTAACACACCCAACAATTTTGTTGTTCAAGACCCAGTGGTTACTTTGAGAGGCCCACTGGGTTTCCATAGCAACCACAAAGGCCTGCTCAAGATCCTAACTATTTCTTATGGCAGCATTGGAGGGAACCAAAATGATATGGAAGGAACAGAAATCCAGAAAATCCCTGGCAAGAAGAGATCTGAGAGAGTTCATTGTTGACAATGAAATTGGAGGCCCACTGCCTTCTTCATATGGTGCCCATTTTTTCTCTTGAGATTGAGAGGGATGTCAACAAGCCACTAGAAAAATAATGCCCTATCTTTTTAACAGAGACTTGATGGGCTATCCATGTCATGAAAAGGTTTTACTGCCTATTTCCACACACTAAGCCTCTGTTAAAGGGAAAGAACATTTTTGTCTCCAGGCCTGTGGGCAATAGGGTGGCATGATGGCACAACATTTGGCTCAAGTTGCCAGGTCCCCCCTAGCCACTGTCAACCCTGCTTGACAAGACCACACGTGGTGAGCAGATCCTGCCTTACTAAGAAGCTGGGTTGTCAACTCTGGCTTGGGAAATCCCTAGAGATTTGGAGGTGGAACTTGTGGAGGGGATGGAGCTCAGTGAGCATTGCCCCAAGGTCGCCAATGTGATGACGTCACTTCAGGGTCATGTTGGAAGTGATGTAGTCACATTGCTGGAATGTGGACTAGGCTTCCTCTTTTTCTGGGTAAGTCCCCCCTGCTGGCCAGGTAACACTAGTGTGTATTGTGTGTGTGTGGCATGTTTGCATACCAGGCAGGAAGTTTTGGCCTGGGCATTAATAGTCCGCTTGTCATTATAGAGCCAGGTATGATTGGCTGGCAGAACAGTGATTTTGCCCAGCTGCAAGTTGCAGTGGGTGGAGGCCTGGCTGACTAAAGCCGTCATGCTGCCAACTTTTTGTCCACCCTGAGGCCAGAGTGGCAAGCACTGAAAGAGGAACTTGAAGAGGAGGATCTTCTAGCATCCTTGTGTGTGTCCTGCAGAAAGTTCCTGGCCTAAAGGTTAGCATTCCTCTCGACCTCCCTCAAAATCCATGTAAGCAAAATCAGCATGGAGGTATATGCAGAGTGAAGGAGGAGAGAGAGGATATAACAACCATTGGCCTTTACACTGGGGTTTAGTCTTTTGTTGTGCCTTGGCTTCTGATGTCAGATGTCTTCTTCCTGCTGAAAGAGAAGCCGTGAGACTGAACTCCTTGCCAGACTAGCCATCTCAGGGCCAAATTTAGGGTTGCCAGGTCCCTCCTCAGAACTGGCGGGGGATTGGGGGGACCTACTGGGTGCAGGAAGGAGGCCCAGCCAACATTGCAGCAACCTACCCACATCACTTCCCACGTGACCTGAAGGTGATGTCATCACATAGCAACATTGGGCAGTCAGGGCTGGCTCGCCCACTAGGCGAGCTAGGCGCTCGCCTAGGGCGCAAAGGCCGCAGGGGTGCCAAACTGCACCCCGTCCCCGCTCCCGCTGCCTCCCTGAGCACCCCGTTGGGGCTCAGGAGGTGGCAGCAGAGCTTGCCTGCCCTCTCCCCAAAGCCCAGGAGGGAGAGGAGGTGGGAGGTGGCTCATGCCACCAGCGAAGAGCGCCCTAGCGGGCGCTCAAAATCAACCCCCCCACAGGGATCAAACCCCCCCCCACGTGCAGGGATCAAGCCCCCCGGCTGGCAGGGAACCTGCTCCCCGCCCTCCCACCGCTCCTTTGCGGGCTGCCGCAATGGGAGTCTCGGAGGGACCGACTGTGGTGTGTGTGTGGCTTCTTCAGCCAGGAGATCAAGTCCAGGTCCTCCAAGCTGACTTCATACCCTGTGCTGGGAGGGGAGCCCCCGGCGACCTCGTGGCAGCCATGGCTTCTTCCCCCCCCACGGCCCTCCCAGGCCCTCCGCTGGGCGCGGGGCAGGCAGGGCCGCGAGGCGGCACGGCTTCCCCCCCTCCGACAGCCCATCCAGGCCCTCCGCTGGGTGCGGGGCTTCTGGGCTGGGCCGTGGGGCGGGCAGGCAGCGGCGGCGGGACTTCCCCCCCGACGGCCCTCCCAGGCCCTCCGCTGGGCACGGGGCTTCTGGACTGGGCTGCAGGGTGGGCAGGCGGCGGCGGGGCTTAACATAAGAACATAAGAGAAGATAAGAACATAAGAACATAAGAACATAAGAACATAAGAGAAGCCAATGTTGAATCAGGCCAATGGCCCATCTAGTCCAACACTCTGTCACACAGCGGCCAAAATATACCAGTTGCCATCAGGAGGTCCAGCAGTGGGGCCAGGGCACCAGAAGCCCTCCCACAGCTGCCCCCTCCAGCACCAAGAATAGAGTGCATCACCTGCCCCAGACTGAGAGTTCCCATCTATACCCTGTGGCTAATAGCCACTGATGGACTTCTGCTCCATATATTTAGCTAATTCCCTTTTGAAACTCTCCATGCTTGTAGCTGCCACCACCTCCTGTGGCAGTGAATTCCATATGTTAATCACTCTTTGGGTGAAGAAGTATTTCCTTTTATCTGTTCTAACCCGACTGCTCAGCTATTTCATGGAGTGCCCACGAGTTCTTGTATTGTGAGAAAGGGAGAAAAGTACTTCTTTCTCAACCTGCTCAATCCCATTCATAATCTTATAAACCTCGATCATGTCACCCCTCAGCCGTCGTTTCTCCAAGCTAAAGAGCCCCAAGCATTTTAACCTTTCTTCATAGGGAAGGTGTTCCAACCCTTTTATCATTCTAGTTGCCCTTCTCTGCACTTTTTCCAATGCTATAATATCCTTTTTGAGATGTGGTGACCAGAACTGTACACAGTATTCCAAATGAGGTCGCACCAATGATTTATACAGGGGCATGATGATACTGGCTGATTTGGCATGATGATACTGGCTGATTTGGCATGATGATATTGGCTTCCCCCCCTGACGGCCCTCCCAGGCCCTCTGCTGGGTGCGGCGGGGTTTCTGGGCTGGGCCGTGGGGTGGGCAGGCAGTGGCGGCGGGGCTTCCCCCCCAACGGCCCTCCCAGGCCCTCCGCTGGGTGCAGCGGGGCTTCTGGGCTGGGCCACGGGATGGGCAGAAGGTGGCAGCACGGCTTCCCCCCCCACGGCCCTCCCAGGCCCTCCGCTGGGCGTGGGGCTTCTGAGCTGGGGCGCGAGGTGGGCAGAAGCTGGCAGTGACGGGCTTCTCCCCCCCCTGGCCCTCCCAAGCGCGGCCCAGCTCTCGGGCTCTGACGCTGGGGGGGGGGCGCGCCAGAAGGTAGCCCGGCCTAGGGCGCAAAGAACCCTAGGGCCGGCCCTGTGGGCAGCATGTTGGTATTTGGGCAAAAACTCTATGGTAAATTTGGCTTCTATCAGAGAGTTTTTGCTGCAATACCAGAGTGTTTCCCTGGTGTCCCCGATGTGATGATGTCACTTTTGGGTCACGTGGGCAATGATGTAGACAAGTTGCTGCATGTCTGCCTCCTTCTTTTTCAGGGTAAGTTCCCCTTGCCAGCCAGCTGATCAGTGGCAGGGTGGTGGGGCCTGGCAGCAGGGGCCCCTGCCTCCACCAAGGGGGTCTGGCAACCCAAGCTAAACTAGATAATATATCTGACATATACAGGATTGGGGGCCTGACTAAGGCAACCTTCTGCTCCAACCTACTCTCAAGCAATTAAGCAGTAGGAGAAATGGGGGAGGGGATGATATCGCAGACACAACATGGGCCCTTTCTGCACTAATAGCTTGCTCCAGAGAATCCAAGGAGTCAAGCCTTAAGGGTTGACTTTGCAGTCGCACGCATTCCCTCTGCACTGTTTTTTTCCCTACCGGTTTATTTATTTGTTTATTCTGTATGCATTCTGCATCTACAAGCAAAACCTGCATTTTTTGAGCTAACTGGCTGCTTTGTCTAAGATGAAGAGAAAAGCAAACATCTTTCAGAAGTTTTAACTGCAGTCCCAAACCCTCCCTCCCTCTGTGATTTTGCAAAGAAAGGGAAGGAAGGGGAAAATCCAGGCCCACACATGCAAGACTGACACATTTGGGAACAGGAAATCCCCCAGTCCTTTATATTTACTGATTCCCTCTTATGCTCTCTCTGGCTTTTTTAAAGTTTGCCTGAACAAGAGTACATGAACACTTTTGCCTTTGGAGAAGGAGGGAAAAAAACAGAAAGGGGAGGGAGTGTTAACCTAAAGAGAAACAGGCGGAAACAAGGGAGTACAGTGGGCGGCACTTAAATACCCACAGAAACAATTCTACTTTAGAAATGATTAGCGATTCAAAAGCGGATGTGAACAAAGAACTGCAGCAAAATGAGTTTTGGTTACTGTGGGGCAACAGTGTGCTGGAATTGGTCTGAATGCAGATTTGTGTAAAACAAATGCAGAAACAAGAAAAAGCCCTGACACAAACTGGAAGTGAAAGTGGGAGGGAATGCTGAACAGAAGAATAGGGTGGGCTCGGAAATTGAGGCGAAATATGGATGCAGAAAGGGCTGTGGTCACATCACTTCCAGTTGCCTCAGCTGCAACACACTAAGAATTTCCCCAGCCTCGGTGGTGATCACTCGGAAGTAATGTCACCACATCAGCAATGTTCCCCCTCCCCACGCTCTGCTCCCCTAGAGGTTGTCAGTATAGGGCTGTGTCAACCCTAGTCCTGACTTATAATTCTACTTGACTTTTTGGAGAAGTTACATTCCCAAGCATTCTAGGACCTGAATTGGCTTGGGAGCATGGATGAAATGGCTGTGGGGGTGGGGGCAGCAGTTTGCCTTACTGTTGCCCCACATCAGCAGCTGTTCAGCTTCGGAAAGTGGTGCAGGAGGGAAGCCTGATGCCCCACCCCGTCACCATGCTCTCAAGCCGATTGAGGTTCTCAAGCCCTTGGAAACATTAGTTCCTTGAAGTCACATGACTGCAAGTGTGGGGTCCAAGACCTGACATCTGCCATACATATGGTCTAACTGGGCCCTCAGTGGCACATTTCTCATTGGAAGCCTGCTTGGGAAGTGGACTTATCATCAGGACATTGTAATAACCTTTTGTGGCTGGATGCCCTCCATGGGCAATTTGGTTCTTTCTTGCTCCTCCTGAGGCTAAAGAAATCTCCAGTTTTTTCACCACCCCCTAGGGACCTCTTTGACCAAAGAGGCCTCAGAAGGTTATAAGGCTGAAATTATGCAGGAAGCAGGGCCCCTCCTGATCTCCTGACATCAGAAAGTTTTACAGCCTGGCCTAACAGAGGAACAGAAGAGTGAACCCATCCCCATTCCCAGCTGTGCTTCCTTACTGGAAAAGAATCTTCTTCTCCCAATCAAGAGTCGGCAGACAGATGGGAAATCTTGGCCCAGCCTTCCTTACAGCAGTTCAATGAAAGAACGAGGGACTGGTTTGCCTTGCAGCCCGCATTCTGGCTCGGCCCCCATTAGGAAACCCTTAGCCAAATGTTGTGCCATCATGCAATTAAGCTCACCCTGTGCTTCCACGGAACCCAGGCAAGGCTAAATTTATGAATGTATTAAACATGACATATCATTATTCAGATCATATTCAACAGTGTCAGAACTCATCTCCAGTCCTGGCTGAATTTGTTCTCTAAGAATAGGACCCAACGCACCAGCTGTCCCTGTCAGCATCTTTTCTGTATCCCGCATCTCTTCCAGTGACAGCCCCTTAATGTGACATTCACTCCTGAAGTATGTTCTCTTTAAAACATTTATTTGCAATTTACCTCATGAGTAAATATTAATGGGAAGAAGCTCTGAGCAAACAGTAGCTGCTTGTAAGGTTGAAAGCCTGTGGCAGCACCCGGGTTACACCAGCTCAGGATCTGACCCTCCGGGGAGCTCTTCCCTGATTCATTCTGAGCTTCACATTTCCCAACCCTGGTAAGGACTTCTATTGTATCCCATTTATTTGCCCCTGCAGTAAAGGGAGAAACACAGAGACATCTCTTACACACCTCTCTGCCTTCACTGGATCTGCAGAGAATGTCAGCAGGCAATAGTTCTTGCCTGGCCAACTTGCTTCATTCCCATTGTACTGGTTGGGGAAATCATTTGGAAGGTACCTGGGGACAGCCAGCTGAATATTGCAGCACAATAATTTTAAACATACTGCAGAGATCTGCGTGCTTTACCACACAAAGCCTCTCCAACAACAGCAAAAAAGAGATGCTAAAAGGAAGGGGGAGGCTAGAAATGGTCCCAGAAGTCAAGTGTTCACAAGGTGCCAGGCCCAATAATTTCTCCTGGCCCCACCCCCTGGCTCCTTTGGGTTTGAAAATGGACAATGAGATAAAGAGATGGACAGGACACTTCTCCTTTTCTGAAAATCTTTATTCGAGTAAACTAGAGATAGAGATAGGCAATCCAGTACACAATATTGAAGAGCAGGAAGGCAGTGGGAAAGAAAACCCGGGAATAGGAGTCCAGGCGGGAAATGTGGATGCGGATTCGGCCCTCCCGCCACATCCCTGTTTGACAGTCCTCAATGCAGCAAAAGAACCTCTGACACTCCTTCCCTTCCGTACAAGGGGAGCCCAGCTCTTCACTCTCATCATCTTCTACCTCTGGAGGCCAGTGCAAGATGCTGTTGATGTTGATGGTGGTGTAGGAGGGCACCATGTGGGCATGACTGGCTGGCTGGAGCAGGACAAAAGATAGGTAAGAGAAGCAGTGAAAAAGCAGAGAGCTCAGCCTCCATCCTCCAAGCTACCCAGCCTGGTTCAATTGGCACTCAGGCACTGATCTGGTAGGCACAGTTTAGAGGGAAGAGTCTCATCCTGCCTATACCACTAACACAATTCACTCGGAACCCAGACATACCTAATGCCTGTTCAGTAAGCTCAACTGAGTGCTTGGGGCCCAAAATGCAATTCAGCAGAAGCCCATGTCCAGACAGCAAAAAGGCAATGGGGAGAACCAGAGGCTGCCTCTCTGAGGCTTGGCACTGGGAGGTGGAATGACTCAATTGAGAATTTCTAGAAATTCAGATGCGAAGCCTTGTTCTGCAGTGGGGCGAGGGGTTGAATGGGGGACAATGGAATGCCCGTGTGGGATACAGTGGAAGTATCCAGGAGGTATGAAATGGTAAAAGCCTTGCAAATCCCCACCTGCTGATAACCCATTGTCACAAAGTTCCCCCTTAAATTGGTCCCAAATACTGGCTCCACTGGCACTCTGTTCCTTCTGAGTTCATCACTGGCATCCCATGTGCTGCTCGACATGGATGATTTAGAATCCAGTGTCTACTCTGCTTGGCAGCATCTGCAATTACTCCTCACAACCCTTACTTACCAGCCTGGGTTTCTTGTTGTGCTCTGCTGGTTTCTTGTTTCCCACCAGATAGTTGAGTGTGGCATACTCAATGAGGGCAGCAAAGACAAAGATGAAGCACACAGAGACAAACAGGTCCATGGCTGTGATGTATGAGACCCTGGGTAGGTGCTTGCGAGAGATGGTACTCAGTGTGGTCATGGTGAGCACAGTAGTGATACCTGGGGAAGGAATACATTGGTTAACATTCAAAGGACTGTCTAGCAATTCCAAGTTGAG
Organism: Gekko gecko; assembly: GCA_029375565.1. Taxonomy (NCBI): domain Eukaryota; kingdom Metazoa; phylum Chordata; class Lepidosauria; order Squamata; family Gekkonidae; genus Gekko; species Gekko gecko. Next base: position 47,310,916 of record JAPDNY010000012.1, on the reverse strand, counting down.
CAAATGGAAGAAAGAATCTCTTTGAGTTCAATATAGAAGTAGATGTTGGGACTTTACCTACCTGAGAAGTGGCCCTTTGGGGATTCAGAAAAGTGTGTATGTGTGTGCATGAACACAGACAAAGAACTGTACTTGAAGGACCACCTCTCCCAAAATGAACTTGTTCAGCAATTGCACTCTTCACAACATGGTCTCCTAGCACTCCTCTCTCTTTCAAGAATACGATCTGCTATGACTTAAGTCCAGGCTTTTTCTGTTGGTGCTTTACTACCATGAGGCTGCATAACAGACCTGTTTAAAAGAGCTTATGGGGCAGCCTGAATGTTATAAAAGTGGGCTTTAGCTGTTATTATGATGTGTTTTAATGCTTTTAATAGATGATGATTTTTGTATTGTATTTGTTCTTGTTAGCATCCTTGGGTCCTGATTGTGTTTTGGAAAAGATGGGGTACTCTGAACAGATAAGTATAACAGCCTGAATCTGGAGGAAATTCTCCCAGCTTTGCTTGCAAAATTACAAAACTGATCTCCCCCCATTATAGACATTGTATTTAGTGGATTTAGGGAACAATGGTGTTAAATCACTGAACTGGGTGAGCTGAACCTTTACTGTCTTAAATGTCAACAAGGCTTAGAATTTACAGTTTGTGGTGAACTGAGAGAGGATGCATGCTGGGACTGTAGGTTAATGTGCTTTGGTCCCTGAATATGTAGAAGGGAGCCATGGATTTGGTCTTGGCCCTGGAAGCAAACAGGCTCCTCATGGTGGGCTAGAATGGCCCAGATACACTGCAAGGGACTCAGAGTAAGAGCCTGTGGAATGTGGCAGGGCTGACAGACCGCAGTGTGAGAAGTCTGCTTGCAGGAGATTATGCATAAGGTTGGATAGGAGAATCTGCGCAGGAACATCTGCCTTACACAAATCTTTGGACTTGCCGACTTTCACAATTTACTTTCTAAACCCCACATTCAGTTAGCTTACAGGTATATTTAATTCTTACAGGTATATTTAATTAAGGGTGTAACTCCAGTAATAAGGTTTGATGCAGAATGTGATTGTACTGAGTAATTGTACTTTGAAGGGGAGGGTGCAGCGGTGCGCAGCTGAGGTACTAGTGGACAGAAGGGGTACAGTTGAGGAAGGAAGACAAGCGAGGTGAGGCTCATTGGATTATGCCCATGGTCCATCCCTTCTTCCAGTCCTTCTTCCTGTCACCCATCAAACCTTAAACTGCTGCAGTTGAATACCAGGTCAGTTTACAATAAAACCTCCCCCATCCAGGATCTAATGCTGAATGAGGAGGTCACCCTGATATGCTTCATGGAGACTTGGGTTGGTGAAGAGGGAGCGCTAGCTCTCTCCCAGCTTGGAGTGAGGTGCCACCAATATGTGGATGATACTTTGCTTTATTTCTCTTTAACAGCTGAGTTACTTGAGTCTCCCAAACAGTAGCCTAGAGAAGGTAATAGGATGGATGATAACCTCAGTTCAGGCAAGACTGAGTTACTGTTGGTCAATGGAGTATCTGCTTGAGGACTGCGGAGTCAGCCTATCCTGGGCTGTGGTCACACGAGCAGTTTGCCACGATATAGTAGCATTACCTTTGCAGATTTAAAGAGCATGATCAGACAGCAACATCTGCCTTCTGTGCTCCAGTCGTCAGCACCCTGTGTTGCCCCACTTTGGAAGTGGAGTAATCAGGCACCAAGGAAAGTCCAGTGTTTACAGATGCCAGTGCTTCCACTCCACTTTCCTGGACATCTGAACTCTCCTGCCTTGAAAGGAACCTGGAAGGGAAGCCTGAACCCACAGATTCATTTCCACCACCGTTTTTTTAAATTGCTGCATATATGCACATATGTGCTTATGCACCTGCCTGCATTAACACAAAAAACAACTGGGCAGCACACTCTGTGGTTGAGGTGCTGCAGTACTGTGAATGCCTGACCACCAGATGAGTGTGTGGGGAAACCACTCCAGGGTGTGCTGTCTGGTTGGTTTGCCCTGCAACACTTTAAACTGGTGCAATTAGAGCCATGCCCAGATCGCAGCAAGTATGACTGCAGCCCTGTAGAGAGTTGCACTCCCCCTGAAGGGGTGCTGTTGGATCCTGGCTTATGTCTGGAGGCTCAGCTGTTCTCCATGGCACAAAGTCTTTGGGTGATATGCTAGCTATGGCCCTTCCTCAAAATGTGTGATCTGGCCACAATGGCCCTTGCACTGATTGCATCCAAGTCAGAGTATGCTAATGCATTCTATGTGGGGTTGCCTTTGAAAACTGTCCAGAAACCTCTGATGGTTCAAAATGCAGCAGCCAGGCTTCTGTCAGGAGTAGGATGCAGTGATGGTTATCACCCTGATTACCCTGATCTGCGCTGGCTGCCCAGCTGCTTCCAGGCACAATTCAAAGTGCTGGTTCTTTTCTTTAAGGTCCTTTAAGGCTTGGGGCCATGGTACTTAAAGGCTTTCCTCCTCCCATACTGCCCTGCTCACTAGCTAAGATCTTCTTTACAAGCTCTGTTCTCTGTGCCCTTAACCTTGGGTGGGTGGTGACTAGAGACAGGACTTTATAGTTTATTCTTAGCTTGAGAAACATTTAAGACTCATTTTAGGCTGCTTTTTGTTTTATACAGTTTTATACCCTGGCTGAGTATTTAAATGGTGGGTTTTAATTAATATACTTTTATTATGTTGTATATTTTTATTCTGTTTTGTAGCTGTCTTGGACAGGTTCCCTGGAGAAGGACACGGATATTTTCCAAATTAATAAATAAATGTGTGTAAATGCCTTCCTTACCCAGAGATGTCCTGGCAGGTGTGGAGTCCCTCTTGATCCAGAAGGAGACCCAGGACAAAACAACAGTCAGGATGCAGGGGATGTATGTCTGGATAGCAAAATAGCCCATCCGTCTGCTCAGGTCAAAAGACACTGTCATGACCATGTATTCTCCTAGGGGAAAAGCACAGAAAGGCAGGTGTCTCAGAAAAGACCACATAATGAATCCAGTCACAACAGCTTCTGCCTAAATTTGATGTCCATCCTGACTTTTACATAGGTTGCAGGCTCAGTGACTTAAATATGCCAGGCATAGACGGGTAGCAATTACAATGGAGAGCTCCACAGGGAAGACAGTGCCTCTGCTGCATTGCTTAGGAACCATCACAGCACACTTGTCAGCCCTGTCACCAGATCTGCACCTGCTTATGTTACGTTTTCTTCCTGTCTCCTAAATCCTTTTGCCTCTGAAAAATGATTTTGGTGTATTAGCAGACTTCTCCTAACCAAACATTAGAATATCTTCATCCAGGTGGCATTCTTGAGGATTCTGAAAGAAGGAATTGCAGAGGTTTGGGGGGATTTTTGCTTAGCTACATTGTACAAGCAGAGTATTTATGATTAAAGCAACCTTTTCCCATGAATAGCCTGAATCAAGACTGTTGAAAACAAGGCCTTGCTCAGAGAACATCTCCAGTTAAAATGTGCTTTTTTTTAAAAAAAAAAAAGCACACACGTTTGTAATCTGCTAGTCATGAATGCAGATTAAGAGCACACATGGATCAATACATGATTTCAGTGTAAATCACGTTTTTCTCACTGAAATAGCTTCTAAGGGATTTGATGGACCCAGATTGTTCCAGAACTACCTTAGCACTCAGGGAATAGTTTGCCCATTAGGGACAGGAGAGATCCAGGGGCTCCTTTCCAAAACTGGCATGTTATTACTGGTCCTTAACCCCTAATCCTATCATATTACTGGAGAAGCAAGTTAATGCAGCTGCAAAAAGGGCTTTCTTCCAACTCAGCCTAGCCCATAAAATGGCCTCATACCTTGATAACCTGACCTGGCCATCTGGATCCACACTGCAGTAACATCGAGACTAGACTACTGCAATGCACTGTACATTGGTCTTCCCTCAAAATCTATTTGGAAATTCCAACTGGTGCAGAATGCCATGGCCCGATTATTAGCAGAGCATGCATATTACTCCCATTCTGCAAACACTCCATTGGTTTCCCATTTGTTGCCAAGCTGTTACTTACAGGACTGCTTATCTCTTTATGCTCTGCCATGACAACTGCACTCATGTCAGCAGATGTTTCTACAGATGCCAACCTGCAAATGGGCAAAATCAAGCCTGTATACATGCTTTCTCCATTGGTGTTCCCACCTTGTGAAATGGCCTCCCCAAAGAGGTCCTGGCCTTCTGCAAACTATGGAAAACTGAACTATTCAAGAGGGCTTTTCCACATGGATAATAAGGCTGCACAATACAAAATGGTTTCAGAAACTTACTTGGATAATATTGTAAGTAGGATCCTATTATTTAATACTGTACTGCTTAATATGTCATGTTGACACTTATGCTGTGCTCCTGTTCTTTCTGATGGTTCCAGTCTTCTAATATCCTAGTTAGTTACTGAATACCCCATTTTGTTGATTGTACTGTCTCTATGTAGATCTGCCTTGAGTCCATGTGAGAAAGGCAGACTATAAATAATGTACACAAATAAATAAAACCTAACACCATAACATATCCTTAATCTAGTCTTGTTTCAATCAGGCTTCAGGCTCATTTTTGGAACTGAAACAGCCCTGATGAATGCTGGGAATATGATAGGGAGATCACATCCCTGTTAGTTCTGCTGGGTGACTCTAAAGATTTTAGTTTCCTCAGTCATGGCTGGGATGGTATTGGGGGTTCTGTGCTATAGTTGTTGGTTTCCAGATGGTGGAGCTTGGGGAGTTTTGTTCAGCACCATGACATGGTGTTCCTCTAGGTTCTGTTCTTTCATCCATGCTGGTTATCATCTACATGACAGAGTTGGGAGACCACATCCAGAGTAACAGTGTCACTGATACACAGAGAACCCAGCAGCTCTATCTATGCTTTCCACCTGGCTCAGCAGTGATGATGGATGTTCTGCATAATGGGCTGAGCATGATAATAGGCTGCAAGAGGGCTAATAAACTGAAGCTCAAGCCAGATAAGACTGTAGTACTGTTGTCTGGGACACGTGCTGATCATGTAGTTGAGATACAGGCTAATCTGGTTGGAATTGCACTCCCTCTGAGGGAGAAAGTACACAGCTTGGGGGGTGATGTTAGATCTACATCTATAGCTGGATGCTCAGATTTCATCTATAATATGTAGCTCTGCTGGCTCACCAGTGACCTGGCCACAGTGATCCATGCTCTTGTCACCTCTAGGCTGGATTAGTGCAATGCTCTCTGTGTGGACTTGTTCTTGAAGATGGTTTGGGAGCTAGATTGCTAGTTTCAGACTACAGACAACATATCAAGTCAGTGCTTTATGATTTGCACTGGCTACCCACTGGCTGAGTTCAGACTGGCAATTTGCCCCAGCAGAGCCCCGTTTCAGTGATGCTTTAAAACCACATTAAAGGGGGCGTTCACACAGGCACATCTGCCTGGCGTTCCCCACCTGTAGGCAACCCGGGCTGTTCTGCTTTCTTCCCGCATTTAATAGATACCTCATAAAAGTGGTAGCAAATCCCCGAAGAGCGCCTGTGTCCCACATTTGTCTGCTTCCTGGAAGTATGAACGCTCCACTGATAAGCCGGGAGCAACCCGCGTTGGGCAGAAGGCAGCAGCGGTATGATTGGCCGTGCTCCGCTCTACTGCCCAATTCAGTGCGGCGCTGCGGAGTCCTCCCCCAATCGGCAAAATGCGCGTATGCACATGAGCGCTTATGCGCACATACACCTATATACCCACAGCTGAATTAATGGGGAAACGCCGCATACAGCACACCTCCGGGGCAGCAATCTGAATGCTCTGGCGTGCCTCCTCCTAGTATGCTCCGGCAGCAGCCCGGGCTATGTGAACAGGAAACCCTGGAACAGTTTGTTCCGGGCTTTTTTGCTGCAACTGGCTCCCAGAGCAAATTGCCAGTCTGAACTCAGCCAGTGTGATCCGTATCAGGCTCTTCTATGTCCCCCCGTCTTCAGAAGTGAGTTAGGTACCCGGAAGGAATAGGGCCTTTTCAATTGTTGCTCCTCAGTTATGACTGACTAATTCGATTTATAAACCATCTTCTCCCTTTGGTACCATCACTTGGTGTTTTCTCAACACCAGGCCAAGATTTTATTTCAAATGTCTTGTAGCTGATTGGTGTATATATTCCCCCCTGCACTGTTATTTTGCTTTTGGCATTATTATGGCTTTGATTGATTTCTGTTTACTTTTAGTTATTTCTAGTTATAGGTTATAGATTATAGCTACTCCTTTTAGTGTTGCTGGTATTATTCATTTATGGTCAACTCTTAGTTCACCTAGTGAGTTTTTGTGTTTGTTGGTATTTAAATTATTTTTGTTATATTGATTTTCTGTTGGTGTGAACTGCCTTGGGCATGTGTAGTGGAGAAGCAGGGTACAAAACATTTAAAACTATTAACACATTTTAAAAGATTGTAAAAAAGACACAGACCCTAAGCCAGTGAATGACTGGTCTCCTGGCTCAGCTATGAAGGAAAAAACAGGAGCACTTTTCTGCAGCAAGAGAGGCTGGCTATGGCTTTCACAAGCTAAGTCAAGTCCAGGGGAAGGCTGTTGTTACATACTCCAGAACTCTTTGAGATGGCACCAAATGGGCTCCAGTCCTTCCTGCTCCACTGTCCAGGTCTCATATTGAGGCAGTATCTTAGCCATTCTTCTGCCATCCACATGGAAAAGCACTCAAGAGAGCCTGATATCACCTGCCTCATTTGGAATGATGCCTTACCAGCACCTGTCCTGAGAACTTCAGATGTGTTCCTCAGACCTGTGAAGTCAAACTGATATAGCCTCCAGGTGCGCTGGTCAGAGACTTCAATGGAATACCTTCTCCAGCGGTATATTATTTCATCTCGTGGATAGCCATCTAGAAGGGGTCAGACACAAGGAAAGCTTAATGTCACAGACCCTTTCCTGCATAATAATGCCCTTCTATACCAGGGGTCCCCAACTTTTTTGAGCCTGAGGGAACTTTTGGAGTTTTGATGCAGCACGGTGGGCATAGCCACAAAACGGCTGCCACAAAAGGGTTGCTGCAGGAAGCAGAGCCAGCCAGAAAAGGGCAGCTACAGTGTACCATCAGTCACACAGTGAAGAGTCTTGTGCAGTGGTGGCAGCTGCCGCCAAAGGAATGCTTTTAAAAATCTGCACACCTGGTCAGTAGCCTTGCTGGGCAAAAGCCCCACCTGGCCCCATCCATGTTCTAAAAACACTTGGTGGACACCAGGAAAAGTGTTGGCTGGTGCCATGGTTGGGGACCCCTGTTCTATACCCTCTTGTCACTCTGCCCTCATCACAAGAGAGCCTGATGCAAGCAGCTTTTCAGTTTTTGCCTGGGAGAAACATTCTGTGTGCCACATAGAAGCAAGGGGAGCACAACTGATGTGTAAGTATCCTGATGACACATGAAAGGATCCTGCCTGTGCACCCTCCTTGAGCCCTTCTGAGTTCCACATTCTCAGGACAATGCTTCATTTAAGGGGGCTGACGGTCTCCAATAAGCCCTTCATCATGAGTAGAGAGGCACATCAGATGGATGTGAAGAGGCTGCTCAGCCAAAGGCAGGCCTCAAGGCCAGTCGTTAAAATACCTCTAGCACTGGAGTTGACAGTCCCTGCTCTCGCTGCTTTGCCTCATGGGAAGCATCAGCAGAAGGTGCATCAAACTGGGAAGGGGCAGATATCAAAGTCCCCATTCCTTCCCCACTTGCCACTGAGAGGTGGCCCTTCCCATTATGCTTCACTTCCTTAGCCCATGTTCTACACCCCGCTGTTCAGGCTACTGAATGGCTTCTACACATGATATTTGTGATGTGGCTGAGCTACCAAGGGTGTGTGTGTGGGAGCCTCATGTCCCTAACTGATCTAGGCCTCTTACTTTACCCCCTCGCTCTTGAGGAAGAAGAAGAGGAGGAGGAGGAGGAGGAGGAGGCGGCGGCAACAGGAGTGGTTGTTTACCAGGAAGCCGAAGAAGATTAAATGTTATCCAGGCCCAAGAGCATAATGTGAGAGAACTCGTTTGACTGCAAGGGATTCCCTCCCTTGTGAGTTTCAGCTTGGATTCGGATCCCTCCCTTTGTTTGACCACAGGCAGCTGGAGCCAAGAGTGCATCACTATGTTGGGGCTTCTTTTCATGTCTCATTAGAATCCTCTCCAGCCTGCAGCCTTTTTGGAAAAGCCCCAAGAACAAAATTGGTGGCTGTTGCCAACCGTAGATGCTCAACTATCAATCGGCAGGACTCCAGGGGAGGGAGATGGGGGAGACGATTGTTGTTGTTATCGCCCACGTGTGAAATGCATAATATATTGTCGAGCTGTTAAATTTGTCTGAATGATTTAGAGAGCCATTTATCATTTTTTTTGTTTACTTCATAAAACCGTGGGCTGGGGAAAAAAACAACACCCTTCCCCATGTATTTAGGATTACAACTGCTACCAAGTTTTTTGGTCTGTCTAGCTCAGGAGGGTTGCCTAGTCTGACTGGCAAGGGCTCCCCAGTGTCTCGGGCAGCGTCTTTTCCAACCCCCACCTTGCTCTGATTGTTTAACTGGACATGCAGAGATCAAACCTGGGGCTGTCCACAGGCAAAGTGTCGCTCAGTCTCTCTGAGCCACTTGAAACACCAGATGGATAATTTGATCCTAAAAAGCAAAGGGGGGGGAATCTGGATTGGGGCCATGTGCTGGGGAGGGGGGGTTTACCTCCCCACCACTATTTCCACCATCGAAATGCACTCTGGACTACTTTAAGCTCTGGCAGGGAAAACAACAGGCATCCACAGTGTGCCTTTTTCTCTTCTGGGGTTTAAAGCAAACCTAGGACGGAGGAGGAGAAATTTTAATTGGGAAAAATATGCAGTGCTTTGTTCTTCACCTGTACAGTTTTTCCTAAATGGATACTGATTGATTGTTTAAAGGGTGTCTGATATTTTGCTTGTTAGCATGCTCATAAATGCGTCCCATGCTCTCTAAGCTTTAAGGGACCACTAGTCTTATGCTGTGGGAAGTCTTCAGCAACTTAAGGGACGGATCCAAACTAAGTTGGCACTTCCCACTTGTTTCCTGCAGCAAACCTTCCTCATGTCATTCCTCAAGACTTGCGACCCCCCAGAAGAAGCGTTTTGTAGAGGTCAGGAGGGTGCAGTGGGAGTTGGGGAGGCAGGGAGGTTTTGTTCTGCCGAGTCTAGATTGAACCCTGGAAAACTGAGTTTGGATTGAACCCTAATTAATGGAAGCCAGAAGGTGTTCAGGAGCACATGACACAGACTGCTTGTTACTTCAAGATGTGGGCTTATGAGGGTGAGCTATCCAAGCTTTGGTGAATGCCAAGCTCAGTTTTCAGCAGGAAGGAGAATTAAGGTAAAGGTAAAGGTTTCCCTTGCTCGAAAGCCAGTCAAATCCAACTCTAGGGGGCAGTGCTCATCTCTGTTTCCAAGCCAAAGAGCCAGCACTGTCTGAAGACATTTCTGTGGTCATGTGGCTGGCATGACTAAACGCAGAGGCACACGGAATGCTGTTACCTTCCCACCAAAGTGGTACCTATTTATCTACTTGCAATTTCTTGCTTTCAAACTGCTAGGTTGGCAGGAGCTGGGGCCAGAGACAGGAGCTCACTCCGTCATGTGACACTAGGGTCGCAAACTGCTGAACTACAGACCTTCCAGTCTGCAGCTCAGCATCTTAACCTCTGAGCTGCCACAGCCCGTAGATGGAGTATTTCTCTCTCTCTCCTGCTGCAGATATTTAAAGCCTAGATGTGGCCAGGGGTGTAAGTTGAAGGGTAAGAGCCTAAGCACTTTTGGCCCATAGTTCTTACCCGGGCTTGCATCTAGGGCGGCTAACCTCCAGGTGAGGCCTGGAAATCTCATGGAAATACAAGTGATCTCCTGACAGCAAAGATCAGCTTCCCCTGGAGGGTGGCATCATGTACCACTGAGGCCCCTCCCCTCCCCAAACCCCATCCTCTCCCAGACTCTACCCCTGAAATCTCCAGGAAGTAGCAATTTTACTTGCAGCCCAGAGCCTTAGCCTCGATGGACTAGCCTGATGGACACTGGGAAAAATATACAGGATGTTCTGTGTACTTTTAAAAGTTTTTATACCGTGTTCTATTTAAATTGGTTTAAATTGTATTGTGTTTCTTGTAAGCCATTTTGGGTCCTCACTGGAGGGGTGAGATAAAAATACACTATGCTAATGGATAAAATAAATCTGTTTTCCTGCCCTTTTGTAAGTCATCTGCATGAGAGTCTTAACACAATGAGAAGAGCTTTGCTAGATAAGCCCAGACTCTGCACAAGGAAAGAAACTCAATGGCCAGCAATGCATAGAAGCAGGACACTTGTTCAAGACCATAGCCATTCCCAAGTGACAGAAAGAGCATGGCAAGCATGGCATGCAAGTAGAAACTGGCCTCCAAGCCAGACTCTGTCTCAGATATAAGTCCTTACCAGATGATATATCCGCTCACGGCCATTCACAAGGGCTATGAGAGAGAAGCTAAGAGGTAGATTCCTTGGAGCGCTGCTGTTTTGGTCTGCCCATGTTGCACTCTCCTGCCCCCACTTCTCCCTGTGTTTGCAGGGAAGAGAGGAGGAGGAAGAGGCAGATGCCTGCCTGAAGCAGGAATGGGAGTCTCGCAAGCTGCCAGTGTGGTTTCATCTGGCATCCTGACTGTATTTGTAAAACAAAATGTCAAAACTATTTTGAAGCACTGATCTTGATGCCTATATGATAGATCCTCGGGGGAAAGGAGAGACCTCACAGCATCGCTAAGCTATGTTTATAATTAATTGCCAAGCATGCATGGCGTGTACCGTTAATTAGCCAAGCTGCAGAGACGGGCTTGGGATGGGAGGTTCTTGGGAGCCACTGGGGCAGCAAGCAGAGGAAAGTGATTGTGCTGATCACAGACCCAAATCAGTGGCAGTGACAGAAACTGGGGAGACAAGGTCCAGGACTACTTGGTGGTGGAGTCCAGCAAACAGCAGTGAGCAACTTGCCTGCCAGTCAGCAAGCAAGCAAGGTGTGTGTGTGTGTGTGGGGGGGCAGAGTCTGTTTCATTATAATGGGCAGGAATGACACCCTTTTCTGCCTGCAAGCCAACACCAGAGCTTCTAGATGGCCTCTAGCAAGACAGTTTGGTGTAGCGGTTAAGTGCGCAAACTCTAATCTGGGAGAACTGGGTTTGATTCCCCACACCTCCACTTGCAGCTGCTGGATGACCTTGGGCAAGCCGTAGTTCTGTCAGAGCTGTTCTCTCAAGAGCAGTTCTCGAAAGAGCTCTCTCAGCCCCACCTACCTCACAGGGTGTCTGTTGTGGGGAGGGGAAGAGAAAGGAGTTTGTAAGCCGCTCTGAGACTCCGAGTGAATCTCTTCTTCTTCTTCCTCTGAGGTTGTTAGTGTGGAGAGGGCAGGAGGGGGTCAGTCTCTTGAGGATGGCTGTGTGGCATCTGGGAGTGCACGTGGTTTCTGCAGAGAGGGAACTGGGCAAGAAGAATGCAAGCAGTGCGCAGGGATGGAGTGGAGGAGATTTATCATCCCTCTTCCAAAGGTGAAAGCACCTGAGTGGTAGGGGACCCTGAAGATTCCGATCTAAAAGCTTGCTTGGGAGCTTCCCATTTGCTCCCTGACCCAGAGAAAAGTTGGGCTATTTGCTGCAGCTTTCAGATGGAATTGGCCTAGAACTTGGGCCCCTGCTCCTCTGAAGTGCCACATGGCATGTAGTGTGGGTGATTCTTTGCAAAGCTCTGGAGATTTGACCGGTAGAATGTTCCCAGCATTCAGAGCAAGAGATCCTCCACAGCTCTCCTGAATGACCTTTGGCCAGGTGTTCCTCCACATCAACCTCAATTCTTCACCATGGAGGGCTAAACTAAATGTGTCAAGAGACCCATGTACTTAGGCCCAGACTGCCACTAGGATTCCACTGAAGCTTTTGAACCGTGCCTATGTTATTTTGGAAATTGGGTTCCGTCTCACCAGCTGCTGTTGAAGATCATTGAAACGCTTGATTTAATACCTGGGAGAGGTGTTCGGCTGTTATTCTTCTGTTGCAGTTACTTTCTGTTTGGAGGTCTATGGACACTGTTTATGAATGGAAGTACATAAGAGCCTACTGTTGGTTTTGAATATGTTCTTTGTTTAAACCATGTTTAATTGTTATTAGCAATCTGTTGGATCTATGTCTATATACTCTATTGGGTTGTGACCACTAACCCTTCTTTGTATTTCAATGAATATAATATATAGTTTTGAACATAGTTGTGAATTGTAGATGGTCTTCCCTTGGTGGGTATTGTTTGTGGCTACTACACGGAAATCCCGTTTTAAAAAGCACACTGATCCTCACATACATCCTTTGCTTTCTGTGTGACTGTGGCAAATCCAAGTTTAAATACACGTTTAAGCCCTGACTCTCACTACTTTAATGTCATTCTTGGATCTAATCTTCCTCAGTAATATTCAGAAACATTTGGATCGGTTATTCTAGAACATGGTTGTTGTTGTTGAGGGGGGCTTTCTGAAAATCTCTCTGTTCTCTCACTCAACAGCAAGCTTCTAGACCACACTGCTGTGGACAAAGGTTTGGAAATGTACATGGGAATGTTGCTCAAGGAGACTATAGTGAGCTCTTTCTCCCTTGCCTCCTTACACAAATCTCCCTCCCTACATCCTGGTTCCCTACAAGTCCACCCTTTGCACTCCAATCCATCCCCAAATAGTTGGAATTGCCACGGTTTGCAAAACAGAACAGGCAGGGATTCCCTCATCTCCTCCACCACTTTTCTTCCCTTTTTGTCAGTCTCCTCCTCAGCCCCTGTATCCTGTCATGGCATCTGCGTGATCAGTACTCACAACTGGAGAAAATGAGAGGGCAGGAGTGCGTGTCCATGGGGAAATTCTGCAGCTGAAGCAGACATTCAGCTTCAATTGTTAACCTAGAGGAGGAGAGACGGGAGGCTGAACGTTAGCGTGACCACAATTGCAGCTCAGCAACTCACCTTGGCTACGCTGCAGTAGCTCAGTCCTGTCTTTCCACGACAATGTTTTTCATCCTCAACGGGAGGCCCTCCACAGGCTAAACTAAGAGCAGGGGACCACCTGAGGCCACCAAACTTCACCCCCAGAACTGACCGAGTTCCTCTCCAGATTTTTTCCTTTCATTCTGAACCTGGGAGTCTTCTGTCCTGCATTCAGACAATAACCCATGGCACTTTCTGATATGGTTTGAAACTATCTCTCTCCCTTCCCCATTAATCAGGAACTTCAAGCCATGGGTGGTGACTGGTGACTCAGTTCTTCAGGACCAAACTGCGCAGCTGGTTTCTGTACAGGGTAGGTGGGGTCAAGCAGCATCCCACCAGGGGCAGGGTGGCGTACACTCACCTTTCCTAAATTTGGAGAGGAACATAACCCCACTTTCTGCTGCCTCCTTGCCTGCCCTCCCCCCTGCAAGAGTTGGCAGGCACCTGAGTGTGTAGAGGACTTTCCCATCGTTCCAGATCCGGAGGAGTTGATTGGGGGTGGTGATCCAGTGGGAGTCCGCCCTCTTGGAGTTCCTGAAAAAGGTGTCTGGGATCCAAATCCTGCTCACCATGTTGGTGTTGAGGGTAAGAGCTTTGAGAGTGCTATTAAAACGAAGGCGCCGGTCATACCATGTTTGGGCAAAGAAGATGTCAATGGTGTACTCCTGGGAAGGATGCAAAAGAGCAGATAGTCAGGAGTGTCCTGGCACTGATCTCAATTAAAGCATGTGAGGCTGGAGATTTAGAATAAGGCATCACAACCAGTAAGCTGATGATCCTCAGGTGTATATTTCTTTTTCAGTCCTGATGCTGCCTCCAGACCTGGAAGTGATGGAACAGGGAGGGGTAGGCAAGGAGGGAATTCAGGCACCCAATTTGATGCATCCACATCTGGATCCACTTTCAGTTGGGCCAGTCAGAAATACATATTTTATACTGCTGCTAACTCCCTTCTACTGTCTTCCTGACCTCACAGTATAGTGATCTGAGCCATTTCCACATGGGGCTATTTTGTCTGTAGTCAGGGTTGCCAGCCTCTGGGCGGGACCTGGAGTTCTCCTGGAATTAAACTGGATTCCAGAATACAAACACCAGGTCCCTTGGGGGAATGACAAATTCAGAGGCCAACTCTATGACATCCCATCTCTGCTGAGCCTCCTTCTCCTCCTTAAACTCTGCCCTTCTTAGGCAACACCCCCAAAATTCCAGGGGTTTCTCAGCCTGGAGTTGGCAACCCTAGCCCTGGGTTCAATGCTATTGGGACTCCCCCCCCTGCTTCCATACAGCAGTGTGGTACATTCTGCAGTTTCTCTTGCTTTTCTCCAATCTTTCTCAAACCTGCCTTGCTCCAAAGTTCTGGGAAGGACTGCAGTAAATTCTTGCCCACAATAGTGTCCATTTTTCCTGGGACTGTGCCTGGGGCAGCCATTTTCTCCCTCTCCTCTAGCCTTTTCCCTTGCAGAAATATAAGGGAAAAGGCATATCTCTGCAATGGGAAGGGCTAGAGACTTACTTTTAAAAAAATGAATGCTGAGAATTCAAAGAACCTGTTGCATCTATAGTTATATAACCTTAGGTCCATATAGCAATATTCTAGTGCTCATTGATTTTTTTTTTTTTTTAATCATGGCCCAGGGGAGGGAAGTAGCCTCTGCTGCTGGGGGACTGGAGCCGGGAAACTCCAGGGAAACCTGTAATGTGGAAGCCCCATTGTTGCAGTGTTTTTATCAGCAGCTGCACCAGCAATGGAGAAACTGTGCCAGCCTTTCCATGTATGGAAACCTCCTGGGGGATAACAGGCCCCAGGCCCTAGATCAAGGGTGTCAAACTCATTTGTTATGAGGGATGGATCTGACATAAATGAGACCTTGTTGGGCCGGGCCATGTGTGTCATAAAATGTAATGCCAGGTAGCGGAGATATAAACTTTATAAAGGACACAAACACAAAAGTTTTTTTAAACTTAAAATAAAAGCAAGCTTAAAACATTAGCACTCTTGCAATATTTTCTTTATTTAACAGTGTCTGATAACTGACACCTCTTGCTCTGAAATATTACGTCAAAATGTCTGTGCTGTTGCAATCTTGAGTATGCTGTTCAGGTGTGTATCTGTAAGCTGCAAACCTACAATGATGCAGCAGCAGCAGCAGCAGAACTGGAAGAAGAAGCAGAAGACAGCCAGTTCAACTGCAGGCCTGATAGAAGCCCTCCAGGGGGCCTCATCTGGCCTCAGGGCCGCATGTTTGACACCCCTGCCCTAGATGCTGCAGTGGCAGGGACATTGGGAACCATGGGAACTACATCCCCCTTGGATCCCAGCAGCCTTGGCCCCTGCTCTGCATGTTCAAGTAGAGACAAGGCTTATGACGACTGTGGAGCCCTTCTCACTCCTCTAGTAAGCATGGAAAGGAAAAGATGGTAATCATATCGGTGGGAGGCCTAATAGCAAAGTATTAGGGATATTACTAATTTTTGTGAACAGGCAGTTTCACTGTATTTAAAAATCCCAGTTTCTTACATGGGTTGTCATGCTTGGGATGAAACTACAGTTTTCTTTTTTCTCAACCATACTTAAGACATTTAATGAAACCTGAATAAAAGTTAAAGCTGATGTCTGCTTTTTTGTAAGTTGTGTGTAAGTGATGCTGGCCCATCCATGAGACAGACGCAGGTGATTGCCTCGGCCACCAGGGTGGGGGCGCCAAAACAGGCTCAGGACAGGTCCTGGCCAGGCCCATATCAGCTGTGGCAAGTGGCAGCCCTGGAGGCATCACAAGCTGCAGCACTGCCACCCAGATGCACCACATAATCAGCCATGGCACTGGAGGCCAGGGTGACCATGCTGGCTGGTTTTTGCCTACCCCAGTGCCCCCTTCCCAATAGAGGGAGGGAGGGAGGAGGCCACCAGCTTCACACGGTGCAGCTAGTGGTGGCAGAGGTGGTTCCTTGTCTGCCTGGCTCCATGTGCATCCAGGTCACAGCACGGGGGGGGGGTAGAGGTTGTGGCAGTTCTGTGAGCACTCACATCATAGGGGGGAGGGCAAAGTCAAGGTCATGGGCTGCCTATGGCACCAAAAACCCTTGGACCGGCCTGGAAACGATGTATCATAAAAATATCATGCTCAGGAACACCAACAATAAACAGTGGCACACAATGACAAGACAAAAATATGCCTTTGATCATTCCTACAGAGTTTTATGAGTAGAATAGGTAATGGAAGGATAATCACTGGGAAAATAGTGTTTATTCACTGGATGTATGTGAAAAAAGGATGTTGTCAAACCAGAGAAATTTTAATATGCTTTCCTAATTTCAGTCAGGGGGACACCATTCTCCCCGTTCCTTGAAACGATGCTTGTTAGAAGTGGAACATCCAGTCACTTTCCCCTAGCTCTGAGTTTGGCTGCCAGTGAGAAAGCTGATAGGAACTAAATGTGCCCTTTGGGCTAAAATGAAATCAGAGACCAGCTATGGCCAGACTATCCTGGAGCCAAACCACAGGCTGAGGGAATATGACTGAGATTCTGGGCGTACTCAGGAAGGAATGTGTGAGGGGAAGATGATTTTTTGAATTACTTCAGAGTTAGTGTGGCAAATCATTTTCTGTAACAGAGAAATTCTGACAAGCTGAAAGTTTTGACTTCATCTTGTTAACTAAAGAATCATTGCCTGGGGGAACTGCTGTGCACTGTGTGTATGTATATATATGTGTGTGTTAGGGGGGTGTCATTCTTTGCGGGGAGGAAGGCTGTCTACCACAATGGGCAATTTGCCCATGTCCTCTCTTCTTACCATTAGCAGCTCACTTAGCTCCACGGAGATCAAAGCCCTCACTGGCTGAATATTATAAGGGCCATTTTTGAGGCAGATAGTCCTGAGTGGCTTAGATCAGGGATCCCCAACCTTGTTGAATCTGAGGGCATTTTTGGAATTTTGAGAAAGGGGAGTTGATACTAGCGTGAGATGACTCAGAGGGAGCAGGGCCAATCCCAAAATGGCTGCTGTAGGAGTGAGAACAATCTCAAGTGACTGGGAATGCCCAAATCAAGCATCCTTCTACAATAGAGCTCCCAGCGGATGCAAAGGACTCAACCTGGACTCTTCTAAAAAGACCCTGCTGTACAAAAGAGGTGGAGGAAAGCTGTGACTTGCTCTTTGGTTTGGGGACAGATGTTTGGTTTTGGTTTCCAAAGAAAGGGAAAGTCTGTTTCCAGCAGGACCACAGGGACAAATGATCAGGCCTAGAGACATAAGAAAGTCTGTGTCTATGGTAGGGTTGCCAACTCTGACTTGGGAGATTCCTGGAGATTTGAGGGCAGTGCCTGGGGAGGGTACTCTGTGAGGATGTGATGTCATAGAGTTCACTTTCCAAAGCTGCCATTTCAACCAGGAAGTTCATCTCTGTCATCTGGAGATCAACTGTAGTTCTGAGAGAACTTGGCAGTCCTTGTCTATGGCCAAGCTGAGGGTGCAGAGCTGTGACACATCTGCTTGGCATGAGCTCAGTACTTTGAGAGTCAGCCAACTGGTATAGAGTGATGTGAAGCTCCCTGTGTTCTTTGGATTTTATCCCCAAGATTCAAAAAGCAAGTAGGTGCTGTGATGAAACAAACTGGCAGGAGTCACACTGGGGATCACTAATTTACATATAATGGATCTATCTTTTGCTAATTCCCTCTTGGCTTGGAGGACAAATAGCCAGTCTAAAGCCTATTATGCTTGGGTGTTTCCCCTCACTTTCACTGTGCATGTCTGTCAGGTTTTCTTTGTCATTCTTCAGCCCCCGTCACACGGAGGATTTGCCCTGCGAGAGGGATGGCTTGCCGGCGGATTAAATGGGCGCGATCATACCACAACATCTGGGAAGCGTGGCATGCCCGTCTCCAACCCGTAGCTTCGGCCTAAAGATGTGGAGTTAAAAGATACTAGGAACCAGGCAGTATCTTCTGGAAAACACGCAGCATGGGCAGGCATCTGATCGGGAAGCACTGGTAGCCCGTCACAGCCAGCACCCTTCGGTGTCCCACACATGCGCATGAACGTGGTACTGCTGTGTTGCCTTGCTTGGTTTGATCGGCTGCCAAAGGCCTGAGCGCGGAGCCTCAGGGGAACGTCAGATCGCGCTACCGCGCTTCATTTTGCTCCAGCTCTAAAAACCCCACTTCCCCTGTGCATTATCCTGCTCCTGTGACTGGAGCCTGCATTGATTTTCCTCCCTTCAGCACTCAGTTCACTTTCTAGTCGCTGTTTCCCCAGGTTTTCTGAGAGCACTTTTGTGCTGATTTTTCCCTTGTTTCACTTCCAAGCCAAAGGTAATTCAAAAGTGTTCAGATTCCCTTGGATTCTGCCCCATTTTGCCACCCCTTGAAGGTCACTCCCTTGCCCACATTGAGTTTGTTACTCCCACTCCACACCTTCTGCCATCTTCCTCCCTTCATTGGTATACAAGCTCCATTTTCCCCTCATTTTAACATTTTTATTTTTTTTGACAAGCGGCATATGCAAACCTATCACTAATATTGGATGGCTGAATAAAAAAAATTCAAAATAATGGGGGAAAGTTTAAAAGGAGCTGCACAAGATTTAGTTCTCTGCTGGTATTGACTTGAAAGGGGGATTGGAAAGGAGGCAAATGGCAGCGTGCCCAGTGTAAAAAAGGAAGAAGAGAGAGACAGAGGATTTCAGTGCTGCATGCAAATAAAATAAATGGGGGGAATTGTCAGACAGAGAAAGACATTGGGATGGGAAGCCTAAAGCTCTGAAAATATTTTTCCCTTTAATGCATTAGTGATTTTTTTTTTTTTTGGGGGGGGAGTCATTTTGGCAGTCTCCAGATGTCTAACATTAAAATGGTAGCTGAGCCACATAGAACTTCTGCAAACTGCCAAACTTAAGAATCGCCTGGGATCAACCCACTTGGAGGACAGAATGCAGTCTGCACAGTACAGGCTTTAAAAAACTGCCAAGATCACGACCAGTGTGTGGGATCAAATTAGAGAATCACAAAGAGAAAACCATTTAAATTTGCAAAGAAGGGCAGGGAATTAGCGCTACTATGCAGCTGCGCTAGGGCATCAGCGAAAACACACCCCATTTTTTTCAATTGAGTGACACAAGACTAAAAAAGCTCTCCTGAGCTACTGCCAGAGGACTCCTCCCCCATACATACTGCAGCCCTGTGCAAAGCGTGGCGGAGTTGTAGCCGACTTTACACAGGCGTGCACACACACACTCATGTTGCCAATGATTACAGCTTGCAATGCCAGTGTCAGTGGGTTCTACCATGCATTCTGTATATTCAACATCTTCCCCCCATATTATGAGATTGTGTGACTCTTTCCCATTTGTCACAGTAGCTGATAACACAGCAGAGAATCCCCTAGTGCTCTGCAACATGGAGCTATGCACCTGCTTGTCAGTTTCAAAAAAAAAAAAAAAAGTCTTGTCAATTTCAACACAGGGTTCCCCCCTTTGCCTGCGTTCATTAGGGTCACACAAGCAGGATACCGTGCAGCTGAAGGGAGGCAAATTAGAGCTGGAGCAAAAAGATGCACGGTAGCGTGATCAGACGGCTACTGTGCAGATGCCGATAGCCGGTGATCACACGGCGATGTTGAAGTGCATCAAAGGGTTTCGCTTTCGCATTCTTGCACGTGCGCAATCTTACATTTCTTTGCATACTGTGGAGGCTTGGAAAAAACACATCCAGTGCGACAGGACGCATGTGCATGCTGGATTAACTCCTCTTCCATGATCCGGCACTCGCCTGCGACCCATGTTTTCCAGTTGCTACTACCCTTTTGCTGGTACTTTTTAAATCTGCTTCTTCGGGCTGATGGTACGGGTTGGTGACGGGTGCGCTACGCTTCCCAGATGTTGCCGTATGATTGCGCCCATTTGATGTGCCCTCAACCTGTCTGTTTCGCGGCGCAAATCCTCCTGTGTGACCGGGGCCTTCCTTTCTGTTCCCATTCATTCAACAAACCAAGACTAATATGGACACGCAAAACCTGAACTACAAGGATTTAAATGGAAGGCGCTTGTTGGATGCTACTGTGCAGTCGTGATAGGCCAATTGCGTAAATTTTAAAAAAAACTTTGGACACCCCCCCACACACATCACAAGCAATATTCCACCTTGATTTAGAAAAGTCTGTTTTTAAAAATTGTAGCTGCAGAGCAAATACACTGGAGGAAAAAGAATGATGTGTAAGGTGGGCACAGAATCCAAAATCAAGATTAAAGGTTTAGAGCTCTGAAAATCTGCAGTAAGATGTGTGTGTGTGTGTGTGTGTGTGTAATGGGTCTAAGAAATCCAGAAGAGGCATTAAACTCTTCTCCTTACTGTGATTCTGAGTGCAGTGCAGAGACTAATTAAACTGGTTTATATCTAAAGAATTTAGATATATCATGAAACAAATCCTGATTTAAAAGCAAAATTTATCTTTCATGCTAATTCTGATCTTACACAAGTAATACAATATCACCCCCTTCTTTGTTTTTTGTTTTCTTTCCAAATGAGGCATGTAGCTATCTCAGCATCCATTTGCAATGTGTAAAACAATCCTGACTGGGGCCAAGCACTATCCCTGATGTAAAAGAACAGCCAAAGGAGTACCCCGGACATCCTGAAGACAACCCAGGGAGGCACAGCAGGAGGCTGAAGCAGTTCTTCAGCAAAGCAATTTGGCTGTGCTTCCGAAACCTCCACTAATCCCATTGCTGGGAAATTCTTTTCCCCGGTCCACTCTTTTCAGGTTACTGTTGCTCTGTAGAGATGCATTGATGATGTAGCGAGAATCAGTCTGCTAAGGGAAGCTGTTTGGGAAGAAGAGAAGGTGTCTGCACGCTGCTCACCTTTGTGTGGCAGAGAACCAGGTGCCCTCTGTCACGTGCATATGCATGGCACAGCAATGGCCAGTGTCATTCTAGGATGCTTGTTGGCTGCCTACAGACTGATTTTCCTCTTAGTATCTCAGAGCCCTGCGGTGAGATTGTTTTTATCCACTGCTGGATTGGTTGATTGTCACAGCTGTCCTGGAATGTAGAAAGTGCAGAGGCAGAGAAAAGGTGGCCTCTTCTTGAGTAGGAACTGCGTGCGGCAGGGCAAGCATGAGAGGGATCGGAGCCCCCACCACTGACAAGATGTGGCTCCCCCTCCATTCTAGCCTGAAGTGTCTCTACTGATTTCCTGCCTGTTATTCCAAAGCAAAGTCCCTTGCCTGGCTGAAGCTTGTTTTTCCTTTCAGGTGCTCATTGGTGGGCATTTGCCGCAGTGATCTCCCAGGCTCCATAGACACTGTGTGCCATGTGGGATTAATGCCATCCTCTGTTGCTTTGTGCTTGGAGCTGATGGTGCCTGTCCCCATCCAACTTCTTTGGGGATTTGGGTAGCCACAGCGGAGGAACATCTCTGGTCTTTCCAGGTGACACCTTCCTTTTCCATCATGTTCAATGCCGCAGTCCTCTTCGCAGCAGTGTTTCTCTGCATCGGGAGTGTCAAGTGACTGAGCCATTTTTTTTAAATAAAAGGACCAGAACATGAGTATCAATCACCGGACCAAGAACCTTGATCTTGCCAAGAACCTTGAGGCCGGCACAGACTGTACCGGATGCTCCATTGATTAGAGATAACACTGTCATTTCTTGTAGTTGTGCGCTGGGTCATCTGCCGGACTCTCATCGTAGCTTCACTTTACCTTTGAGAACATGAAGCTGCCACGGAGGGCTTTTCTGTGACTGTACAGGGACAGCAGGGTGACTTGAGAATTTGCAGGGCAGGAGCTTCTAGAAGAGTAGCCTCGGCTCAAGGCTACCGTGCGGCCCCATTCTCCCCTCCTCTCCCTCTGCCAGAAGACACTACTGGGCAGAGGTGGCAGTTGCCCACTGGTGAATCAGAGAGAGAGAACTGAATGCAAGGATCAGGAAGTCATGAGTAAAACCACAGGGACACCCCATAAATCGTATGAAGGGGGAGGGAAAGGAATCTCAAACCCTTTGTAAGTTGCAATCTTTGGTGTTGTTGTGATTATAAATAGGTTGCTATAGTGTAGTTAGGGTTGCCAAGAGCCCTGGAGAAAAATGTATTGCCCCTTTTAACCTGGGCTTAATGCATGGAAATGGGCAGGTGAAGCTTTTCCATGGCATGGAGTTAACAACATAATCTGGTATTTGCTGCAGAGCAAACTGGTATTTAAGAGACAGCTGGTTTTAAATCTGCCAGCCCCCTAAGTATCATCCACGAGCATGGTACATTACTGTGTATTAGAAGACAGTCTTCTGCCCCAAGGTGCTTACAGTCTAAAATTTGCCCTAAGGGAGTCAAGAGAACAAAGGGGAAGGAGGAAGTGGTGGGGACAACCAGGGGAAAAGTGCACTGCAGTACAAGGTTTGGGCACAGTCAAAACCCTAAAGCTAAATCAATATTAAATGCAGTTTGTGCAGTGGCTCTGTTTTGCACGAGGCCACTCAGGTGTACATAATTAATCTGAAGTGTGTTACTAAATGCAGCTCAGTCACACAGATGGGGGGGGGGGAGAGAAGGGGCCAGTGCTAAACACTGGCACACCTTTCAATTTGGACCTGGAAAACAAAAGGGCTGTTTGATCTGCAGAGGCTGTTTTTTCCCCCTCCCCTGGGCAATAAACCAGAGATTAAAAAGCTACAGAGTAAGGACTGGAAAATTAATTTACCTTGCAAAAGTTAAGCCTTGGGAAACATCAAGGGGTGCCTTTTGTTTGTCTTATAGACCCAGGACATTCAGGGTGCCTGAGAAGGGGCCTCTCTTTGCATGGGCTTCTGCAAAGACTCATCTTCTGATGGAGAACATAAATCGACTGGAAGTCTGGCCTGGGTCAAAGGTAGACTTGTCTGGCTGCTCTTGGCAACCGCCTCTTCTCTAGGGCAGCTGTAGGTCATATGGGCCCATTGGGACTTCCCACACTAGATTCCTTAGCTGCTGACTGACTAGCAAGGTATCATTTGCTGCCACTGTGGGAGGCTGCTCTTCGAAACAGGCAGGGCAGGCGAATTACCCCATCCCTGCCCTCTCCCAGGAGGTTAGCCTCACCTAGCAGTGCACACAGTCTGGAGCCACCCCCTCCACAGGCTTTCCCATGCCTGGTGCTCAAATGCACCACAGAGGGTTCCCTAACCCACCCTCTGTCCTGACTTATACTACCCTCACACTGGGCTTTAAGAACTAAACTAGATAGAGATGTGCAACTGATTTGTGTAACTGCTAGCTTGTTGGACATAGGCTAGCAAGACAATTTTGGATTCAAAAGCCTAAAGTGCGCTGTGTGGGCATAAGAAGTTAACTTGTTCCTGAAGGGTCACTTTTGGATGCACCCTGCCTGCATGATGATGGCACTTCCTGACACTGTGCAGGCCCAGTTCCATGCCAGCTGTTCTTCCTCTGGCCTGTCTTTCTCCTCCTTAGCAGGTGCAGCCTGACACCATCCGTGCCAGACCACAGTGACCTAGATGCATATGTTTAGCTCCTGATTAGCAGTAATCACCCAAGGGACCAAGAGAGTCCTTGAGTTGAGACATGACATCAGACAGGCTTTGCTCAGAGAAATGCAAGCTGTCTGCGCTCTCTAAGGTGAGGCTTTCCTTTTCAAACAAGTGTGCAGGAGTCCTAGATTCAAAAGGCAGGCAGGGCAGAGTCATTAAGGTGTGTGTATGTATTTGTGTATGTGTGGGGATTCATTTGGCAAGCTGCTGCAAGGCAGGCAGGGCTTCTGTGCTACCTGCTTGCTGACCTCCCTCTATGGTGGGGCCACCTGATGGACCAAAGTTCATGAATGAGCCCAGCACGTCATATCAAAGAAAGGGTGATCCTCGGTTAGAATGGGACTCTGCCCTCCAGCGCACTCGAAAGGTGCCAGAGGAACTGCACTGCACAAGCCCTCCCCTTGTCTGAGCCAGATTCAGTTACAACTTTTTTTGAAGGGCTGGAAAGGTAGAAACTGGATAAGTGGGAGCAGAGGCAGTGCTTAGCTTAAAAATCTAGCACAGATTTTGTCTGATGGGGCACATTTGCTATCTTTTTAAAAGGAACCTGGGGGTCCCTCTTTGGACAGAAAGTTCTCATGCACGGGACAGATCACAGAAATGCAAACAGTGATATGAGATGAACAAAGTTGGAGTCCAGTGGCACCTTTAAGACCAACAATTGAATCCACATGTTTTTGCTTCACAGCAGATGTTCCTCCCCAGGGTATATCGCAGGAAAAGCTTAGAGCAATTCACACTATACACTTCCAGATTTTTTTTTCCCCTGGAAAACATTACCCTTTATATGAGGACCACATTACACATCATAGGGGCAGTCATGCTCATTTGTTAACTTCTCATGGATTTCTAAGGATAATCACACAGGGGAGGAATTGGAGCCTGGTACTCCCCTCTGCCTTATTTCACTACATCCCATCACCTCATATACTTAATTCCTTCACAGCTCACTTCCAGTTTTGGAGAGGCACAAAAAGTAGTTCGTGTGAGGAGAATCTGTTTGGAGGATAAGTGAATATGAGACCTTCTCTCCAGCCCCTTCATGTAGACGACTGGGGCCAATGTGGCTCCCCCTCTCAAGCCAGTTGGGCCCTAGTATACTTTTCCAGCAGCACTGCCAGAAAGCTCTTCTGCCACACGCTCTTCAGGGCATCTATTTCCAAATGGACAAATCTCCCTCCATGGAGGAAAACACTGAAGAGCGAAGTAAAGTGTTTGTTTAGCTGCTCTGCAAATTCCCCTTCCTTTGCTGGTTCACCTTTTACATCTTTGCCACGTGGTGACCCCACTGTCTCTTGGGCTGGCTTTCTGCTGTGGATGGACTGCTGATTCATTTTCCTCCCATACGCAATTTTGCGGATCAGATTTCTTCTTGGCTTGTTTTGCTGTGGTCTAACGTTTAGTTTGTTGGAGTTTGTGCTCTTTCTGTTTGTCTTCATTTGGGCAAAGCTGCTGTCCAGACCTTAATGGGAACTGCTTTGCAACTCTACCCGATCAAGTTTGGCACAGGCAGGATTTGTAATTTATACACCTTTATCATATTTACATGCCCTCTGCCCTTGGTCCACGATCCTGAGAGTATGTAACAGAACACAAAAGCAGACGCTTAAAATTGACCAGATTCAGAGGACTCTGGCCATAGCTTCTCCCCCTGCACCCCCCCCATGCTCAAAGTGGCTCTGCTTCTGGTAGGCTCGGCTCAGATGAAAGTCTGTTCCTCCCTCTGCTTAGTATGCGCCACAGCAACCGCAGCAAAGAGGTTCAGCATTATAGCTTTAAGAAGGTTCTTATTGTTTGCTGAAGAACCACTGATGGCTTATTGAAAACACATGTTGGGAGGTTTAACAGCAAAGGGGTCTCTTCACCCCTCTGAATAAGCAATTGGCAATGAAAAAGGGATTAGCTGAGCCTGCTCTAGTGGAAGGCAGAGCGGGGGAGGGACTTTGGCGAGGCTCAATGAGTCCCCATTGTCCTCTTCCCTCAGCATTCCCCCTTTCGACCAAGTGCGGAACAAGGACTGAGAGCAGAGAGAGAGGTCTGTTCCCTCTCCAGCTGATTTCAGCAGGACTCAGCAGATTGCAGTTTATGGCCCTGTCTGTCAAATCCTGACAAATATACCGATGGGGTGTTGGGGGTCAGCCATTAAATCAAACTTAGATTGGTTTGTGACGTGACAGGTTCTCCTTCCCCGAGTAACCTGACTTCGCTGACTTCCTTGAGTCAGTTACACACTGAGCTAGCATATCGTGCTGGGAATACTGGTTAAAGTGTTTGACTAGCATCTGGGAGACCCAGGTTCAAATGTCCACAAAGCCTGCTGTGGACCTTGGACAAGTCGTTCTCTCTCTCAGCCCAATCTACCTCACCGAGTTGTTTTGAGGGTAAAATAGAGGATTGGGGAGTCCAACATACACCACCTGAAAGGGCAGGATAAAAATGTACTAACTAAAATAAATAGATGTGCTCCAGAGACGCTTCTGGCATGGTTCCTGTGAGGACACCATCACTTGAAATGGATTGGGCCTGATATTATCAAAAGCTCCTAGAGTAGGGGTTGCCAACCTTTTCTTTAATGAGAGCTACTTCTGAGCAATAAATAGTCTAAGCTACCCCCCCATGCTACAAAGTTTCATTCTGTCCTAGAAACAAAGCATGGACTAGAAAGAACACCAAAAACAATCAGGTAAGCAGCACTGAAAAATCCCATTCCTTAACAGCTTTAAAAAAATTAAAGCCTAGAGCAGATCTTTTCAGAAATTTTCCCCAGGCCTTCTGGGGTATGCAAAAGCTACTCTGTAGCAGCCAGCTAGGTACCAGTAGTTCACAACAAGGTGCTTGTTGGGGAGAGCCCTGTCCTTTCTAACAGAGCATAAGTGGTAATTCTGGTTTCCTCTTATCTTGATCCCATTATGTAGACAGTTTAATAAAGTTTATCGGATGTTTTACTGCATCTTGGATCCTGAAAGCTCTTAATACAAGGATGTGAGTGTTCCCACTTGTCCTGCGCTTATGGAGATTAATCTTCAGGGAACCGCCTAGAGCAGTCTCCTTCCTGCCATTGAAATGGGGGAGGGGTTGCTTCAGGTCAGAAGAACACAAAACTGGAGATCCACAAAACAGCCCCTCAAGTGGTCCTGAGCAAAGTAGGACTTTGGCCTTTCAAGCCACGCAGCTTTAGTTCATTGGTACACTTGACAGGTCCTTTTTTTTCCTGATTCCCTCTGTTTCTAGAAGCCCTAAAGCCAGGCAGATCCAAAGAGTAAGCCTGCCCTTGACACCCAACAGAACTACCATCCATAACTATAAAACCATTCCAAAGCAAAACAGCCACAAATCCTGCCAATAAACTACAGCAGTCAGCAAAAATATAATTGAAAAACAGGCTCATTCTGGACCTCGCTTCCCCTCCCCACGCCTCCGCATGTGCCCACTCATGTGAACACGATTAATCCTGGACTGTTTTGCAAATGATTTACCAAAGACAGACAGAAAGAAAAAGTTGAGGGTATGATTTGCAAAGGAATCCTGTTAGCACTGCATCAAAATAACCCTTTCAAGCTGGGGAAATGGAGAACAGGTGATATGACCTAAAATCTACCTGGGGGGGGGAACCCTTATAAGGGGTTATCTGACTCTTAATCACCATTTTAGATGATTCAGGAAGTAGGTGTGGCTCTAGTTCCTGAGGGAAGCTGGGATAGGTGGTGGATAGAGATAGTGGATCCCTTCAGGCACCAACCTGAGAATGTGAGAAGGACCTTACCCAAGAGCTCAAGAGAGACACCTGCTGGAGGTGGAAGGACTTGGTATGAGTGTAGATGCCTAATTTAGGGGTCCAACCTTTCTGAGCCTGTGGGCATCTTTGGAATTCTGACACAGCATGGTGGGCACATCCACAAAATGCCTGCCACTAAATAGTTGCAACAGGAGGTGAAGCCAGCCACAAAATAGCTGCCACAGCTTACCTTGAGTCATACAGTGAAGATCCTTGTGCTGTGCTGGTTGTTGCTACCAAAGCCATGTTTTTAAAAATCTGCACAGCCAATCAAACCTCCCATGGCCCATCAGAAACCTTGCTGGGCAGAAGCCCCACCTGGCCCTGTATATTTTCCAAAATCACTTGGTGGGCACCAGGAAAGGTGTGGGCAGCATCATGTTGTTGGGGAGATCCCTGGCCTAACTGCTCTTTGGGGAAAGATTATTGCCTGCTTTCCAGGGTTGCGAAACTCCAGGTGAAGCCTATGGACCTTCCCGAATTACAACTGATGTCCAGGTGACAGAGATCAATTCCCTTGGAGAAAACGGCGGCTGAAGAGGGTGGACTCTACAGCACCCTCCCCAGGTTCCATCTGCAAATCTTCAGGGATCTCCCTACCCAGAGTTAGCAATCCAGCTATTTCCTGAGTCTGTTATGCCTTTAATGGTGATTGGTTCTCTTGTTGCTTTTTCTCAACAAAAGACTAAGCAAGTTACTAAGACTGGAAGAACTGGCGGGGGTGGGCCCAAAGATTCAAATCCCTATTCAGCTATGGACCTGAATCTCATTGGATGACTTTGGGCCAATCTCTCTCTCCCCCCTCCCCCCATATACACCACCCCTGATCTCCTTGAAAGGCTGCTATATAAAATGTGATAATAAACTAGCTGCAAGTGAACCACATGGAATGTAGCTGCCATCCCCACTCCTCGCTCTGAGACTTATCTCTTTGCTCTGGAGAGTTTGAGATGGAGGCTAAACCTTGAAACTTCAGGACTGAGATTTGGCTATCCTGTGGTTGCAGGATGGGTCCAGAATTCAGCCTAGCAAACTACCTGTGCGGGACTGTGTGTATTCAGACCCCTCTTCTGGCATAGAAGAGAACAATGGATAAACCACTAGCACCCTATGACTGGCAGGCAGCACAAAGCCTCTGAGTCTGGATGCATTTATTTTTGTTTGTTTCATTTATAGCCTGCAATTTCTCCCCAATGGGGATCCAGAGTGGCTTACATAATTCTCCTCTCCATTTTATCCTCACAACAGACCTCTGAGGTAGGTTAGGCTGAGAGTGCGTGACTGGCCAAAAGCAGCTAAGTAAGCTTCCATGGCTGAGTGAGGATTGGAACCTGATTAACCCTAGCAGAAAAGTGAGGAGCCTGGCTTTCTACCTGTACCTGGCCAGGTAGAGTGGGACCTTCTGCATCTCAGCCTCCAATGAAAGTCCTTTTTGTGGTGCCTGTGACTAGAATCGCCAGCTTTCTAGCCCCCAAACCCCAACACTCATGGAACAGGGTGTTGTGATGTTGCACTGAATGGCCATACTAATGGCAGTGCTTCCACGTACCACGAGGAAGTGATATGTGTGAATCATTTCAAATTCAGCAAACATCAAAATAAAAAGAAGCCATTAAATGGGGGGATTTGCTGGGGGGAGCTTTCGTGCTCTAGAGTCCTGCAGGTGGGGAGAAGAAGAAGAAGAGGAGATTGGATTTAAACCCCGCCCTTCACTCGGAGTCTCAGAGTGGCTTACAAACTCCTTTCCCTTCCCCTCCCCACAACAGACACCCTGTGAGGTAGGTGGGGCTGAGAGAACTCTGACAGAAACTGCTTGTGAGAGAACACCTCTGACAGAACTATATGGCTTGCCCAAGGTCATCCAACAGCGAGTGGAGGAGTGGGGAATCAAACCCGGTTCTCCCAGATTAGAGTCCGGGCACTTAGGCATGCTCTGTTCAGTCACTCGGAGAAGGAGAATGCTGACACTGACTCTCACAAACCACAGTCCATCCACCACTTAGGTCCAATACTCTGTTTGCAGCTACTCACTGGCTCTCCAATATACAAACATGCAAGGAGGTTAGGGTGGGGTCTGGTCCTCCTTTAAGCTTGGCCTGGGGGGCCATCTTTAGCCTCCACTCAAAGGTTAATATAGTTGAGAACTACCAAAAGACACAACAAACCGGATGCTTGATTCTCCCACAACTGAGCATTCGTCTTTTCTGAAACGAGACGGCATTTAAGGCAGATTCACCGCTCAGAGGTCCACCCTCACAGCACACTCATTAGTGTCACTTGACCTTCCTCAGTGAACCTTGCAATACAGCGTGGGGGCAGAGTAGCAGAGGCTCCTTGGTGAGGCCAACAAGCTGATTTTGCACAGAAGCAAAATGTCAGTCGCACACTCTTCCCCCCGACTGGATGGACATCATCCACTGCATTGAATTAAAATTCCTCTTCGGATTCTGACCAGATTTCCCCCAAGAGGTGAGGAGAAGGACATCTCTTCCTCTTTCAGAGCAGAGCTGTACTTCTGAGACCTTGCTGGTACCTCCCTTCCTGCTGCTCTGAAATTGCAGCTCTTGTCCTGCTCAGCTTTTGCATCTCTTTAGAGACAGTTTGACTAATGGCAACACAGGCTCTGCCTCCGCGGAATGATTGATGGTGGGGATCTCAAAAGACATGCCCAGTGCAAAGCTCTTCTTCAGATCAGCCGCTGAATTCTGGCGCGTTTAAGCTGCACTGCCCTCTTCTCTTCCTGCTGTAGGATCCTTGCCCTCCATGTCATGTAGCCCCTACCCAAGATGCCAGCTGTTTGTGAGAACCTGGGCTGTCAGATAAATGCAAAGGAAAGGCTGAGCCTTCAGAGAGAGGCTTCCTATGCTAGAAACATCTGCATCTTCTAGGAAAGGAACTCAGAGCCAGCTGTGACTCAGGTGCATCTGTCCCATGGGGCTCACAACCCTCAGCATTGGCCCACTCCTGCCAATCAAGCATCTTAACAAATGCTGCGGTTGAGATGATTTTCTGCCTGAACACTTTTGCACATCACAGGGAGAGCCTCCAGATGTGTGCCATTTTCACCATGGGAGCATAGCAATAGAGTCCAGTTTTCAAACACTGGCCTGATCTTTGAAGCCCCTTGTTCACCCAGCATGCTTAGCATCCCTTGGGGTTCCTGCCCACATTGTCTCCCTGACCAAGCAAATGCCTCCCGAGAGCCTTGCTAGAGATCCTGGTCAACGACTTCTCTCTCTAGAGGCTTGACCTAGTTTGGGGGAAAGACAAAGTACCGGGAACAAGCAGGGCTGTGTCCTTGAGATGCTTGTTGAATGGAATTCAGTGGGTGGAAAAGCAACAACCGTCATGTTTGGGAGTTTTAAAAAGCAACAATTTGCTGACATTCAATATGGCTTGAAACATTAAGCCTTTTATATTTTAAATGATAAAATGTAACTTTTCAGATGTTAATTTTGAAACTTCCAAGGTTTTTTGGGTCCCCCCCCGAGAGGGCAAGGACTTGTTCTCTGCTACTCCAAAGGGTAAGACTAGGCCTGATAGGCTTAAGTAACAGGAGGATAGGTTTCAGTTGACCACTGGAAAAAAACATTCAAAAGTTTAAGATCCGGATTTGAGACCAGGAGCACCTTAGAGACCAACAAGGTTATCGAGGTATAAGCTTTCAAGAATCAAAGCCCCCTTTGTCAGACAGCTTTGGCTCCCGAAAGCTTATACCCCCAAAATCTTGTTGATCTCTAAGATTCTACTGGACTAGAGACTAGTTCTGCTACCATAGACCAATATGACAACCCTCCTAAAACATTCTAATGGCAAGAACACTTCGACAATATTGGGGGATGGCGGGGGTGTCTTTCGCTTTCTGGATGTTTTCAGACAGGGAATGTTCTGGAGTAGAGCGTCTGCTGGGAATACTCTAGATGGCCTGTAGAGCCCTTTCCAACTCTATGATAGTGGGAAGGACTGCCTTCTTTGCATACCAATCTGTCCCTCAGTTAAAAATCTCTATTGGGGCTCTTTCTTTAGCTTTAGAGGAGAAGCTGGTCACAATGAGGAGATAGGTCCTTCTTTGTGGTGGGGCCCTCCTGATGGAATTTCCTCCCCACAGACTAATGCTTCCCTGACACATTCTCTCTGAGTCTTCAGATGCCAGAAGACAACCATCCTTTTGCTGGAGTTGTAGCTGGAGAGAGCGGCTATGTTGTGATGGTTGTTCTCATTGCTGCTCATTGGATTGCTTTTATTATTGCTGGAGTCTGTGGATGATTATTATTAGCTCCTGAACACATGAAGCTACCTTCTACTGAGTTTACTGAGTCAGAGCATTGTCTTATCAAGGCCAGTACTGGCTATTCTGACTGGCAGCGGCTCTCCAAGTTCCCAGACAGAGACCTTTCACATCATCTTTTAACTGGAGATGCCAGGGATTGAACCTGAGACCGTCTGCATTCAGCCCAAATGTTCTGCCATTGAAACACAGCCCACAACCCTCATTTGTTAGACACCTTGGAAGTTCTCTGAAGTGAGAGGCAGGAGGTAAATATTTTAACTATACATAAATAAATAAGTGAACTTGCAACTGAGAATGTGTGCCTGTGACGTGGCTGCTCAGGTCTTGCATGACAGGCAGAATCAAATGCATAGCAAGTGCTCAAGGCAAACTGGGTAAGCCTTAGTGCCCAGAGGAAATAGCCACAAGATGGAGATGTAGCAAAAGCTCAGGGGAGGGAGGAGGCTAAATTAGAAAGTAAGGGAGAAGCAAGCTCCATTAAAAAGTCTCAAGGGGATGGAAGGGCTGGTGACCAGAGGGGCTGAAGATGAGATGAACACTGGCAATGGATTCAAAGGGTGCGCTGAGGGTGATGAAAACCTGCTTCCTGTCTGAGGAAGGTCCTGCTTTCTTCCTCTGGAAAATCCCTTCTTCTCTAAGGATGCTCCCACCCCCCCAGCCTTGTTCCTATTGCTTTCCACCAATCCTTCAGCAGGTTCAACACTCACCATGTGGATCACAGAGACAGGTCCAATGCTGTTTACGTAGATGTCCACATCAATAAAAGTGGGCTTGACTGGAAAAGAGACCCAAAAAGACATGGATGAGTTATGGACAAGGTTGTGTGCTAAGGAAAGAATCAAGGGGTGGAAGACATGAGACGCAGAGAGGAAGGCAGGAAGGACCTCTTGCAGAAAATAAGTCTTTCTGTAAAGAGGATACTCTACCTGGACGGCCCAGGCTAGGCCGATGTCATCAGATCTCCAAAGCCAAGCTGAGTTGGCCCTGGTTAGTACTTGGGTGAGAGACCGCCAAGGAAGTCCAGGGCTGCTATGCAAGGACAGGCAGTGGCAAATCAACCTCTGTTTGTCTCTTGCCTTGAAGACCCTACAGGGTTGCTGTAGAATCATAGAATCATAGAGTTGGAAGGGACCTCCAGGGTCATCTAGTCCAACTCCCTGCACAATGCAGAAAATTCACAAACACCTCTCCCTCCACACTCATAGTGACCGCTGTTCCACTACAGGAATTGGCTGTGACTCGATGGCACTTTCCACGATAAAGAGGATGGGAAAAATGCAGTATCCAACCTCTTGTTGTTGAACCTACTCAGTTACAGCTGTTAAAAACCTACTCTCTTGTGTGAGATCTCCCCTTCATATTCATTTAATGAGCTGTACATTCATTGGCCAGTGGACTAAGAAGGAGGCAGAATCTTACCTCCCATTACAGGCATAAGCTTTCCACTAGCCCTGCTCTCCAATGCCAAAGAATTTAACACAGAGCCTTATAAACCATGTTTTATATGTTGTCAAAGGCTTTCACAGCTGGAGTTCATTAGTTGTTATAGATTTTCCGGGCTGTATGGCCGTGGTCTTGGCATTGTAGGACCTGACGTTTCGCCAGCAGTTGTGACTGGCATCCTCAGAGGTATAACACAGAAAGTTAGAGTACTCTCTATGTCAAGGTGAGAAGAAAACTTCTTCTCACCTTGACACAGAGAGTACTCCATCTGTCTGTGTTATACCTCTGAGGATGCCAGTCACAACTGCTGGCGAAACGTCAGGTCCTACAATGCCAAGACCATGGCCACACAGCCCGGAAAATCTACAACTAACAAACCATGTTTTCTTTGTGCCACAGATTGGTCTTTCCCTAGAGGATGGTGGTAGAGACAAACTCCACAGATCTGAGGAGGTGAGCTGGGTGTGCCGAAACAGCTTGGCAAAGGAGGGTGAATAGGTGAGGAGGAGGAGGAATTAACCAGGTTTATTGCCTCACTGTCTAAATCTGAAGGGTTTTAAAGAGCATCTTTCCAGTATGGTTAACTTGGGGAAACCCTGTCACCAACCAGGGTCATTGCAGGTCTGCTGGGAATGTGATGGAGGGATATCACAGAGGTATATCATACATACAATTAAACCACCTTGGGTATCCGGTGTTCCCAGAGACTTTTCTTTGCCTGAGACCCCCAGAGAGCCACAGCGAATCAGAACCGACACTATTAAACTAGATGGACCAATAATTAGTATCTGTGAGGTCCCTTACTATTCCACCTTTGTCATACTGGTAGGATGCCATTAATTTTAGTCTACTGCTGCACAATGCCTAGGCAAGAGATTCCTGTAGTTGGGGGGAGGGAGGCAGCGGGAGCAGAAAGGAAATACCACAGAATTCTGAGGTCCTTAAAGACAAACCACCATAGTGTGACAGAACAGAGTTCAACAGATGCTGGAACCCACTTCGTCCTCATTCATTTCCCCTCCACTTTCAGGACACACAAACCCCCAACATTACCCAGATTTTAACAAGATCTCATCAGTCCCAGCCACCCTAGGGATCATTTCTCCTTTGTGATATCAGCTTTCATTTCCTTTTCAGTTTTAAACAAATTAAAGCTTCTATCTCTCCCAGTCATGAAGAAACACTTTGAAAAGGGAAGAATGCTCCAGATGGGTAAGTGGGAAGTTAACAACCAGAGTTACATCCTTCTAAGACCATTGACTTCATTGGGCTCCCTGGAGTCTCTATTACCCTTATTTGATTAAGTTGATAATGTCTTGCCCTCAGATCCCTTCCTGGCCTTCAGCACATTCTCTTGGTCTTTGTGCTGGAATGTGATAATACAACATACTGGAAAGCGAGAGAATCTCTGCAAACACACTTGATTTTCTTTGTTTGTCAGGAATCCACATTCCTCAGCAGAACTGTCATTCCAGCCAAGGTCTTGAGAGCAACACTTACTGCCAATATCTGGCCTCAGTTTGTTGTCGTAATTCTGGAGCAGGGAGTTGAGGATCTGGGTGGCATCTGTTTCCTGGGCTCTGGGGGTCAGGACCCACGTTTTGTTGGTGCTGAGGTAATCGTAGTCATATTCCTCTGTGCTCTCAGCCCTGCAGAAAACAGGAGGAGTGTAAAAAGAGCAGCACAGGAGAAAAATCCTGCTGCATCACACCAAGTGTTCATCTAGTACAGCATTCTGTCTCCAGCAGTGGCCAGCTGGAAGTAACGGCCCTCTCCAATTGACTGTCCTCCAGCAACTGGTATGTGAGAGGTAGACTGCCTTCAAACATGGAAGATCCATTTAACTTTCATGGCTAACAACCATTGATATACTTCTCCCTTTCCAACAACTTGTCTGGTCCCCTTATAAAGCCACACCAAAGGCAATGGCCATTATCATGTCTTGTGGCAGTAAAAGCTTTTTTCCCGGGTTGTATGAAGAGGAACTTCCTCTTGTCTGTCCTGAAGCAACTACTCAGTTCAATGGATGAACACAGATACACACCTTGACACAGAGAGTACTCCATCTTTCTGTGTTATACCGCTGAGGATGCCAGTCAGAGCTACTGGCAAAATGTCAGGTCCTACAATGCCAAGACTACGACCACACAATCCAGAAAATCTACAGCAACACAAACTATAGTGTTATGAGGTAGGAGGGAAATTCTCTCTCAAAACAAACAAACAAAAAAACAAACGATATGTAGAAGTGGGTAGAAAACAGGAGGTTCAAGAGCGGCAACAAAACTGCCTCCTCATCGAGCATTCACTAAATATTCTACAAGTATATCAAATTTGACATGCAAAGAGCTTGCAGTTGCAGTCAACATTTTACAGCATTTGATACCTGGCATGGAGAATATTGCCATTTTATAATATGTGACAATTATCCTGAAGCATATTATGTTAAGTACAATCATTTGGCTCATTACAAATGGTACATTTTGAAAGCTGATGTCAAAATCCAGTGATTTTTCCATTTCCTGGAATAAATCCACACCAACAATTGCCCCCCCCCACACACAACTAGCCACTCTGGAATAGCCTGCTTTGCCTGGCCATTTGAAGGCTGCTGGGCTCAACTAGCCAGGGGCTAAACCTTTTCCAACCATACACTTGTCTGTGCTTTTATAGAGGGAGGAAAGTGTTTCATCTTATCCAATTGCTTATGTTCCTCTCCCCTCCTTTTTACTCTTGTTTGGGGCTGGAGCCCTTTGTTAGCCCAGAAAGTCTGCCTAGCCTCTCACTGTCTTGCAAGTATGCCCAGTGGGGAGAAGCAAAAGAGTAGCTGGCCTGTTCTTCCATCAGGGAAAGAGGATGAGCAAGAATCGGGGTCCACCGGTGCATGGCCTTTATTCAGCTGCAGTTGGGAGGACCGGGGCAAGATGAGCAATTGTGTGATTCATATTGGGTCTACCAGTAAATCTGCCCCTACTGCTCTGAGATTCCACAGGCAGGTTTGTGCTTCATCATAACAATAAGATTTAGCCTTGGCCAGCAGTAACTCTAAGTTAGGAAAATTATTATTGCCGGAAGACCCTGCACCAGCCTTCTTCCATTTTCCCTGCTTGACAGTCCAGAAGTACAATGTCACTCCTTCTGTCCTCCCATGCTAGGATTGATGGCGTTTTTCCCCCCAAAGGCAATGCTCTCCATGTTTCCTTATTTTGTGTAAGGTTATGGAGGAGAGTCACAATTCACTGCATCAAACAGTGCAGCACTAAGGCTATTCTGTCTCATGCAAACATCACAGGAAGGAAGTAGCCTCAGACCTCCTTCCACCGTAAACTGACTATCACAGAATGGATCCCCATCTGGTGAACAGTCCCCATCCCCTACAACCATTTCAGAATACACAAAAGCCTGAAATTTTGCTACCTAATGGCCAGTATGGTTCTAAATAATGGCCATAGTCAGCAGGGTTGCTGACACTAAGCAGGTTGGGGGCTGCCGAGTATTGAACGGGGATGCTAGACTGTCTTCAGCACATGTGAACCTGCCTTATGCTGCGTCAGACTGTTGGTCTGCTAAGGTCAGTATTGTCTGCTCTAACTGGCAGTGGCTCTCCAGGGTCTCTGCTCAAGATCTTTCACATGATTTGTTATCTGGCCCTTTTTTCCCAAACTTCCAGTTCCAGGGATTGAAGTTGCATGCAAAGCAGATGCTCTCCCATTGAGCCACAGCCCCTGCCTAGAAATAAGCAATCTTAAATGTTGTATTTGATAGTGTATTTGCATTTACCATTGCAGCACTGGAAAAGATGCAGAGATATATAACCAAAAGGATCAAGGGGTTGGAGAGCTTTACATACAAAAAATGGCTAAGGTCTGAGGTTTTTTTAGTTTAGAGAATAGATGGCTGGGAGGGGGGATGCTAGAATTCATAAAATTATGCATAGGAAGGAGAAAGTGGATACAGAGAACTCTCCCTGCCCCAGTCATAACTCACGAGCATTCACTGACAATGATGGGCAGTAGATTCTGGGCAAAGGGAAGTAATTAATTTGCTAAATTCACTGTCATAGGATGTAATGATGGCCACAACTTTAGCTGATTTTAAAGAAGGGTTAGAGAAAGTAATGGGGGATAGCTGATGATTGAACTGTCAGGTTCAGAGGCAATAAAACAGGTCTGGGCGGTCAACAATGGGGGCAGGCTTTGGCCTCTGTGCTCTGCTTGCAGGCTTTCCGAGGGCATCTGGTTGGCCACTGATGAAACAGGATGTTGGACTAGATGGGCCAGTGGTCTGATCCAGCAGGGCTGTTCTTATGCTTATGGAAGAAAGATAGAATATAAATAAATAAATACTCGCAATAAGGTTTGTCTCTCTGACGAGCTCTCCATTCCAGTTATGTTCATATTAGCCATTTTATCTGGAAACTGCTGTCATTGGTTTCTGCAATCTTTAGGGAAAATAAGGAAATACCTCTGCCAGACAGTTGCAGCCCAGTGTTTTCCATGTTGTCCTTCCATCTTTTTTCAGAGCTGGTTTCTAGCAGTATTTTCAGTCTTTAAAAACAACTGCAGCACTAACCTATTCAGTGTGAATGGCAAAGTGTTATCGGTGCACCTGGCAGAAGAAGTAGTAAAGTTAGCCACAGCCACAGCTGCTCTCATACAGAGGCAATTTTCTGTGTGGCTTTCTATGCTGTTGTAAATAGAGAGAAGAGGAGATTGGATTTATATCCCCGCCCTTCACTACCCGAAGGAGTCTCAGAGTGGCTTACAATCCCTTTCCCTTCCCCTCTCCACAACAGACACTGTGTGAGGTAGATGGGGCTGAGGGAGCTCTCCCAAGAACTGCCCTTGAGAGAACAGCTCTGAAAGAACTTATGACTGACCCGAGGTCACACCAGCAGCTGCATGTGGAGGAGTGGGGAATCAAACCTGGTTCTCCCAGATCAGAGTCCGTGCTCCTAACCACTACACCAGACTGGCAACAGCAACAGAGCATCCTTATGGAAGTTTTCTCCATACTTCCCATGGCTTAGTGCTTTGTGGCTGTCATTCCCCCACAACTGGAGATTCCCCCCCAACCTTTTTAAAAATCGGAAATACCTAGATTGCTGTAGTATTATAACATTACAAGGATTCTATTTCAACAATGTACCAGTTCCCGGCTTTCTTTTTTCAAAAAATAAGTCATTAGCTCTTTTGTTGAGGAGATATAAGGGGAAATGTGGAAGCCCAAATAAAGCCCTATGCTGAAGGAGTAGAAATGGCAGCCATGGCAGGATGGGGGGGCAAGGAAAATGGCATCAGTGTCAGTGGGATATGCAAAAACACACATCTTCCCATTCACACAGTGTTTAAAAGTGCACTTGGACTATGGTCTTTCCAAAAGGATTGTACCTAACCAGGCTGGGGAAAGATTGCAGCAAAGCAGGGAAAAATACAACAGCAGTAGATAAAAAGAGGACAACAGTCATGAGATGCTTCCGAAAACAGCACTGCTGTATGGAATCCAAAGCAGAGTAAAACATCCAGGTGGAAACAGCAAATGATAAAAGCAACAGGGGAAAAAAATCCAGCACATAAAAGCAGCAGGAAAAATAATGACAGCAGCAAGGGCACAACGGGAATAGAAAGGACACATAAGTTAGACAAACACTGAGGGAAATTTTAAAATCACCTGCCTCCTGAATCATTCCAAAACCAAAGCAATGGTCTTTGCTAAAAGGACTCCCAGATTATACCACTGGTTTTTAAATTCTATCCCCATAGAGCAAGTCCCATGTTTTAGGTATCTGGGGGCTTTGTTTCAGGCAAATGGCTCAAGATCTAGCAATATTAATGCGATTTCCTCAAATGCTGAAAGGAGTGCGGGGGCAATCCAAAATTTTTACTGGCATAAGGGAGGTAAATGCATAAAATCGTTTGCTCCCCAGTTGCCACCAGAGCCAGATTAAGGGCCAGACTAGTTGTGACAGTGTCCCCAGTCCAACCCCTTTATAAAAAGCTAATGAGGCGATTTAAAAGTGCTACAAGGGCTTGCAGTATGGCAGGTGAGGGACTCTTGCACCTCCCCCACCTTTTCAAGCACTGAAATTGTCACACCCACACCCACGGCTATTTAGGCACTTGGAAAGGCTCACAGGGCAGAAACAAGAGCACCTCATGCTGTGGCACTGTGGACCTGATCAGGATCAGGCCCAAGCAGCATTTTTAAATCATCTTATTAGGCTTTAAAATGGCGGTGGCGGCCACAGGTTAGAGCCAGGGATACCATTCTGTCTAGTTTGTCCCTCAGACATGATGATGCCCTGAGCTATGTTGAAGAAGTCCCTTACCATTTAGAGCCCCTGCATAATCTGAGGCACTAAAGTGTCATTTTTTTGGCCTGTGCAGAAATCCAGCTTTGGTTGCCACCCATTTCAGCTCAGAAAAAGTGTGTCTGTGTGGGGGTGTGATCAGAGCAAGGCCACTGATGCTGACCTTACCTGTTTTTCTTACACCAGTGAAATAGTGTTGAGAGATCAATAAAAAAATAAACAGCCAATGGTGAGAAAGCCTGGAGAAATGAAACCAGGAAGGTTGGTTACGGTGTTCTGTGTGAGCTCACAATCTGGGCAGGGGATTGCTTGCAAGTACATGCTTGTAAGTTTTAGGTTCATCGCTGTGCAAGGGCGAATAAATCGTGCCACTGACAGATAGCTTTCTTTAAAAGGAAATGTAAGGGCCCTAAAGCAGATAGAAATTAACTGGAATATCACAGAAAGCAAGCAATGCAGGGTGAAGGTGTTTGGAATTGACTAGAATGTTGCCCTTTTCAACAAAAAAAGCAAGGATTTTTTGACAGCTCTCCCCAGGGCTTTACATATTTGCATGATGCATGGGGAAAGCCCCATGTACTAATGTGCTAACAGAAGTGGGGCAGGCGAATTTCCTCAGATGGCTTCCTGGTAACAAATCTGGGAGGGGGTCAGTAATACGCAGTTGCTGTGAGGGGATGGGCACTGCAAGCTCATAGCGAAAGTGAGCGCTATATTAAGCACTGTGCAGAACCACTGAGATAATTCCATTTCCATCTGATAATGGAAGAGCAATGCCGCAGCAGTGTGAAGAGAAACAAATGGGGAGAAGGCTCTCCTTCATTATCTACAAAATGTCCAAGGAAGCCATCTAATTGGAAGGGAGGCCCAGAGAGCTGCTTGTCTTTGTGAAACTTTCCCCGCCCCTCTTTACAGAGCCACTTGGGGATGGCCTCCCATTCAGCTGCTGAAAAGCGGTTTTGGCATGAGCGCCAATGTAGGTTAGGGCTATTCCCTAACAAGAACGCCTAGATTTACAATATCAAATCTAAGCCCTCCTCTCCTGACCCAGGCAGCAAGCAATGGGGGAGATATACCCACCACCTCGAATAGGTGTACCTATCAGCGTAATCCCCTTTGGTAGCAAAGCCTGCGTGTAACTCTACTGATTGGTAAAAGCACCTGCCCGTTACCTGTTCCTGTAACACCTCTTCCCTCTCTGACCCTTTTGAACTGTGTGCTAGACAGCCAGGCACCAGAATAATGGCCAGAACTGAAGATCTGCAAACATTATTGAATGCTAATTTTTCAGTGTGGATTAGTGAGAACACCTATATTAATGAAAGAACATTTTTGACCGAGTTTTTGATTAGTTATCTAAATGGACATCCCCATTGACTTATTTGCAGAAAATGAACTGCTCAAAAGTAGTGTTCAAAAAGCTTCCCTGGTTACCAAATTCCAGCCCAAAGAAATATTGTGTATCTAGCCTTTCTTTGACAAAGGAGAACCATACTGGTGGAAACCTTAAGGAAGGCTTTCTAATGAACCCTTTTTTCCGTGGCTCGGATGGGATTGTTTTCGGTTGATGCAAGGTGCTTCCTTAATGTGAGTCACACATCAATGGTCTATCTAGCCTAGAGCTGCCAGCCTTAATCCTAATAAGAAGCCATTCTTCTAGGTTTCAGGCAAGGAGATGGCAGAGGTCTCAGGCAAGGATCTGTCTCACCTCTGCCACTGAGTAACACCTCCCCGAAGGCACATGTCAAAAGACACAACCATGGTTGTCCTTTACCATGGCATGTAAAGACTGTACAACCTGCCTGCTTTCTAGTTGGAGACTGGTGGGTGGTTTAAGGGTTCCACTCCCTGCCTCTACTTTCCAAATGATGACAAGCACAAGAAGTTCTTCTGTTTCCCAGGTGTAATAAGAGATGACTTGGTTCTTGCAGGCACAGAACAATTAGGGAGGTGGAGGGGCCATGCCGCGTGTCTGTTAATGGAAATGTCACACGCAGCAAACATTTTGCAATCAAGAGCGGAGCAGACTGGAGGAGACGCTGCTCTGCACCTGAGCAATTCAATCTTGCAACTTGTGAAAGGTGCAGCCTGG
Source organism: Gekko gecko (assembly GCA_029375565.1). Classification (NCBI taxonomy): domain Eukaryota; kingdom Metazoa; phylum Chordata; class Lepidosauria; order Squamata; family Gekkonidae; genus Gekko; species Gekko gecko. The sequence goes on along the minus strand of JAPDNY010000012.1, from coordinate 47,269,444 downwards.
CTCCAGCTGGCTCAGGGAGAATCAAAGAGGAAGACAATCCCAGGGTTGACATATTGGAAAACCTGCCTGTCAAAACAACCACCTCTCTTGACCAAGCCATGCATGGGAATGTAGCAGACAAAAGAAGGAGTCTGCTGGAGCATGGGACGTGGATGTGTGTGTGTGTTTGTGTGTACAGAGAGGGAATTTGTCTGATGGCCTTTCAGGGCCAGGACACCATAGAGATAGCTTCCCTCTGTTGGGCTGGGGCCATGTCAGCTGTGTGAATGATCAGCCCTAGGAGAGGACAGATGGAGTTTGACATCCCCTCCTTGGGCAATGCTTGACATTATCCCAAGAGCATGCAGTGTCAGCAGGCCCTAATTGCATTTGGCTAAAGAAAGGGCACACTGCCCTCAGCTCCTAATTACAGCCAAGAAGTGGGTGTGCACAGCAGCCTGATTGGCAGCTTCCAGAACGGAGCATCCCCATTAAGAATGGGCGCAACTCTGTCTCAGAAAACTTCTGTTACATTCACCAGCTTAGGTGGTCTGCCTACAGGCACCTATTTGTTTCGTTATGGGTACGTGTGTGACTTGGTATGCTTTAGGAGCTCTCAAAAGATTAGATTACGCTGATGCAAAGAGACATGGTAGAGGGTGTAAACTGGGGTGGGGGGAGGATGGAGAACAGCGGAGATGCACAATGATTGATTGTGGATGCTGAGAGAGTGGGAGAGATTATTCTTTCGGAACAATAAAATTTGAGGACATTCAACGAAACTGATTGCCAAAAGGCTCAGAAAAAACACAAGTACAACTGTCTCCATGCAGTTAGTAATTAACATATGAAATCCATTGCCCTAAGACACAGGGGAAGGCCATTCATCTGGATGGCTTAAAAAAGAGCCCCATTAATTTACTGAGAAGCACTACAGATTAGAAGCAGACAGCACATCTCCAACAACCAGGTATTGCGGACTACAACAGCTATGAATGGTTATTGCTCTCATGAGCTTCTGGAGAGCTTCCCAGGTACTGGTTTCATGGACCATTGTTTGGCCTAGAACAGCTCTTAGTGTATTCTTATGGCACCCTCTACTTTCTCAATAATTTTAAAGTACCTTGGAGGATTTCTAGACACTCTGTCCCTTTGCTTAGTAAGATATTGAAATTTGGATGAGGAGGAGGAGAGTTGGATTTATAGCCTGCCCTTCACTCAGAATCTCAGAGTGACTTACAATCTCCTTCCCTTCCTCTCCCCACAACAGACACCCTGTGAGATAGATGGGGATGAGAGAGCTCTTTTGAGGACTGCTCTTGAGAGAACAGCTCTGAGAGAACTCGTGATTGACCAAGGTCACCCAGCTGGCAACATGTGGAGGAGTGCGGAATCAAGCCCAGTTCTCCAGATTAGAACCTGCCGCTTTTAACCACTACATCAAACAGGCTCTAAATGCTAAATTTTCAACTCCTCCCCCACCTGCTGAAGGCAATGATATTTTTGCCCTTCTACCACTGCTTGTCACATGTCTTTTTTGCACAAACAATCCGGGTGCATTTTCATAGAAGCATCTAATGTCATAGCATGAAAAAGCATGGCGTTAACAGAGTGTCAGACCAAGATCTGGGACAGGCAGGTTCAAATCCCTGCTCTGCCTTGAGCTCATTGCGTGTCCTTGGGCCAGTCACATTCTCTCAACCTAACCTACTTTACAGGGTTGTTGTGAAGATAAAGTGACGGAAGGGAGAGTGAAGTACACTATGCTGAATTCTTTGAAGCAAGGGTAAGTTAACTATGTTTGGTATCCAAAGGAGAGAGAAAAGAAAGAAATGATCGACATGGTAAATAGCTACTTAATCAAACACAACTCTGAATTTTGCATCACGTTTTAATAGAGGGCTTGGCCCCTTGACATGGCGTCCGGTTCTCTAATAGAATGATCGCCATTAATCTCTGCACAGCTTGGTTCTAATTTTCAATGATTTTTTAAAATGTGAAATCCCCCCCCCACATCATTACCTGGAGAGAATATCGGTCACCTTCATTTGATTCTAAGTCGCACATGTGCTGAAATTCATTACGGTTTTCTCTTTTTTCCAAACCAGATAATAAATCAACCAGAAGCAAAACTGCTCAGAAAATGCTGGGGGGGGGGTTGGCTGAAGCAAAACAAGCCCCCAAAGACTCAAAGGGAACCAATGACATTCTTCAAGGATTCTGGGGAGTCAGAACGGGAACCCTGGAAAAGGGGCTGCAGAGTGGAAATCCCATTTTCCCCAACTGCTGTGCTCCCTGTTGTACAAGCTGGGCATTTAAATTTGCATACAATCTGCACACATCCAGCAGGCTGGATGTATGCAAATGATCAAAGGCTGATCCCTGCCAGGGGCAAACATTAGCATAGAAATAAGTGCAACCCCCGTGCCTGGTCCTGGAGTGAGGGGGACTCCTTATGTCCCTCTGTGGGTCAGTCCGGGGCTCCCTTCTCTCGCTCCCAGGAGCCTTTGTAGGGGGATTTCATGGTCCTTAAGTCGGCTTATTCTGTCCATTAGCTCCAGCCAGTCAAATCTCTCTTCCCTGGAGTGCTGAGGGAAATGATCTGCTGACAGCATGTTCTTTTCCCGTTTCCCCCATTAAACTTATCAACAGAGCAAAGAAGACTGGAAACACCTCCTTCCATTTGGGCTTCTTCTCCACTCCCCGCCCCCCTCCCCGCCGCCCTTTACAGCCAGGGCACAGCAAGCTTCCTTTTCAATGAAACTGTTGCCAAAGCACAGGCTTAATTTAAGCTGGGAATGATCAAGACTTCATCACAGAATTTGTGCCTGGAATAGTGCTCTGTCCAGCCCTGGAACAGACAAAGTGATAACTGAGTGCCTCTCAGCATGCCCAGGGCTCCTATTCCGTGCCCCTGGCTAACAGCAGCCCCTCATCTCCAAGCAGACAGCACAGCTTCCATGTCCAAGGCTCTGGATTCCAGCCTCAAGTGCCTCTCTTTGGGGAATCTCGCCACTGCTGTCCAGTGTTCCCTCTAAGCTGAGTTAGTGTGAGCTAGCTCGCAGTTTCTTAGCCTCTGGCTCGCAGAAAGGATGGCTCCAGAGCAAACTAATTTATGCAGTGGCCAAATCACTCATTCACAACTTTAATGCCAGTTGCTCACAAAGTAGAATTTTTGCCCAGAAGACTCCACAGCTTACAGGGAGCATTGCTGCTGTCTGCTTCCCTCCCTCACATCAGTTTTAGGAAAATGTCACAGCAGGACATTTGGGTACCCTGGATGGGGCTTGACAACCCTCTCTTTTCTCAACTGACCATGGGGCTCAGTGGAAGAGCATCTGCTGTGCATACAGAAAGTCCCAGGTTCAATTCCTGGCACCTCTACCTAAAAGGATCAGGCAGCAGACAATATGGAAGACCTGGTGAGCAGCTGCCCGCCTGGTCAGCAGCCTCAATACTGACCTGGATGGACCGAGGGTCTGACTCAGTACCAGGCAGCATCCTGTGTACTGGTCCTATTGGGCATTGTCTGGTTACTACATGCTGGTGTGGAAGAACAGTCAAATGGGAAACAAAGTCTGTGGTGGGCAGGAAAATTGCTTGCAGGAAATGATTAGACTGCCAGGTATTCTGGGCTGATATGAATATATTTGGTCTCAGGAAACCTAAGAAGCAACACTTCCCTTCAGCTTTAGCAGGATGTAGCAGCCAGACCCCAGAGGGAGGGAGGAACCACCAGGAGCACACAGCCTCAGCTCACCTGCACCCACTCTGGCCTGCCACAGCCGTCCAGGCACTGGGCCAGAACCACAGTGTTTTCCTGGACAGGCTGGGGGCCTGTTCCGCACCCCCGCGACAGTCTCCAGCTCAGCGGGGGGAGGGTGCCTTCCTCATCCCCATCATTACATTGGAACCAAGAAGGTATGCCGAAAGATGACAGCATTTCTCTTCCTCCACAGGCTCTCCAAAGACCAAGCTTGAGCATCTTCTGGCATCAACAGAATTTTGATCTCGACAGTGAAGGAGTCTTCTTCGGTATTACATGATATGCTTTGAAAGGTGTACTCGAGAAAGTATTGCTCTAGAGTCAAAGGATGTTCAAGGTGCTGTTGGGGAATGCCTAGGCTACCACGAGGGAATCCAGACCAGAAAACTGCTCCATGCAATGAAAAGCCCAAGGGAAATGACCCCAGGAGAGGCCCAGGTGGGGTGGGGGGAATGGAACCAGCATGCAGCGGGGGGGGGGCAAAGAGGGAACCTGCGGTGGGTCAGCCACAGTCCTCCCTTCTTCCAGGCAGCCTCCCCCAGTCGCTGGCTGGGAGAAAACAGGGACCGGGAGCCTGCCAGCCTGCTTCGCCCCGCACCTGCCGCTTGCCCTCTGGGCTCCTCCAAGCCAGGCGCACTTAGTCCTTTCAGGGCTTCCACCGTACAGGCAAGGAGCGCGACGCCAGGGAGCGCTTCCTTCGAGAACCCCCCAGGGCCCGGCCGCCCCTCCCGCCACAGCAGCTGCTGCAAGCGAGGGGACCGACCGGGGCACCGCGGGGGAGGCTTAGTGGGGGGAGCCCTGGACGTGAGCTGCCGCCTGCCGGGGGGGGGGAGGATGGAGCAGAAGCTCCGAGGCTCACCTGATCTGGAAGGCTGGACAGATGGTCAGGTACACCAGGAGAACTTTCCCGGACATGCTAAGCGCGCAGCCCAGGCCCCCCCGGACGGGCAGCGCGGTCCACATCAAGGGAGGCAAGGCGCCGCGGCTCGCCTCGGCTCGAAGGCGTCCTCTCGCCGTCCCTTCGGGGGGAGGGCAGCCGGAGCCCCGTCCTTCCGCGCCCCCCAGGCGAACGGCCTCTCGCAAGACGTGGCGGACGTCGACTGGCTGGGTCCCTGCCAAGCGGCCACTTGTGGATGCCGAGAGACGCGGCCGCCCGGGGAGAGGGGGACATCCCAGGGGGAGCGGGAAGGAAGGCGGGCGCCCAGTCCCCGCGAGCCCCGCCGCCCGCCGGTCCTCCCCGAGGGCGCCCCGCCGGCGGCTGCTACCCGCGCTGCTGCTCCCGCTGCCGCTCCAGCCGTCGCCCGCCGCCTCCCGCCTGGCGCGGCTCCGCGGCTCGCCCGAGCTGGTCCGGGGCAGGGGCGCCACCGGCGGGCATCTCTCCCCCGCCCTCCTCGGCACCGCGGCAGCCCAGCGAGTGAGCCAGGCGCCGAGGCGAGCCGAGAGGAGCGGACGGGCGAGTGGGCAGCAGCTCCTGTCGCCACGCCCGCCCGCTCGCCCGCGCGGGGTCCTAACGCCCCCTCCTGGCGCCCCGCCGGGAAGCGAGTCGGGGGCTCCCCCGGGAGGGAGGGAGCGCCCAAGAGGCGGCCGTCAGCTCAGCAGCAGCACCTGGAGCCGCAGCTCGGGCCGCCCGAAGGGTCCCGTCGTCGAAGGAGCCCGGCGGCCTGGTCTTGCTGGAGGGCCCCCTCCGGGGTGTCTGGGCCGGCTGGGGAGCCCTGCCCTCGCACCTGCCGCGGCGGCGCTTCTGCGACTGCGCCCAGGTGGCACTGCCTGGCTGGGGAGACGGCGGGCACGACTGCGCGCCAGGCTGGCATGGGCGGCAGGGGGTGGGTGGGAGGAGAAGGGGGCTGGACGAAGAGCGGCAGCGGGGGGGGGGGCGTCCGGCGGGGCAAGGCGAGAAAGGCAAAGCCCAGGCTAGGGAATGCCAGGGGAGGAGGAGGAGGGGCTGCAGACGCGAGGGCCAGGCAGTTGTGCCTCATGCCCTTGCTTCGATCTTCAGGGCAGCCGCATTCGGAAAAGCCGGTGCCGACCCCTCTGGTCACCCCATCTCAAACAAACCAGCAAAACAGATGGAGGAAGGGCCGCAGAGCTGGGCAGCCAGAATGCCTCCCCCCCTCCCCCCTGTCCCAAGAAAGGCTGCAGAGACCGGGAAACAGACAAGGAGAGGGGTCCCTTGCGGGCATTTGTGGCATTTGGAGAACAGGTAGCAGCGGGTGCCACAACGCAATGCTTGCCACGAAGGGCAGGACCGACCACAAAAGACTGCGAGGACGGAGGCTCCACAAAATGTTAAGCGGTTCCAAGCCGAGCGTCCGTCCGCCCTCCGGCCCCCCCCCCGCCCCGGTGCCGGAGGCAGCTGTTCCCGTCTGGGTACTCCACGCAGGGGATGCCGATGCCTCCGGGGCGCTTCAAAAGCACTGCCTGCTCCAGTGAAGTGGAAGAAACCCAGGATGGCCTCTTTGCTTCCAGGAAGAAGCATACCTGGAAATGCATTGGCCGGTGCCAGGGGGCCCCTGGGGGGAAAGACTGAGTTCAAAACTTGCCAAACTGCAAGTGGTTTGAAGAGAATAAGTAGAGACGACTCCCCCTCCCTTCCGTAGCACTTGAACTTGACCCTAGAAAAGAGCAAGAGCCCAGGAGCACCTTGAAGACTAACCAAGTATGTGGCAGGCTAGGAGCTTGGGTGAGTCAAGGCTCGCTGCTTCAGATACACCTAGGAGGGGAGTCCATCTGTCCTGTTTATTGGACCATGGAGAACTTCAGGCTATTCAGGGGAAATGATTCCACCATTATGGAATTTGCTGCTTTGAGGAGTGGTGAGAGGTGGCCACTGGTTTGGGCGGGGTTGTATGAGCAGAGATACCTAAGTGTGACCTCCATGTTCAGGGGCAGTGTATCTCGATACCAGTTGCTGGAGACGTTTATTGCCTTTCTGCCTGGCTTTTGGGCTTTTGGGAAGCACCTGGATGGCCGCAGTTAGGAACAGGTTACAGTATTTAGAAAAATTCGATGTTCCCTTTCCAGAGAACCTGCTTGGGGCCGCTAGATGCTCCCTTGGGCTGGGCTTTAAAAGGGGGCCAGGCAGGTTCATGGAGGACAGGCCAGTCAGTGGCTACTAGCCCTGGTGATTGAAGGGAACCTCCACATTCAGAGGCAGGAAACATCCGAAGGCAATAACGGGAAGCCTTGGCTTCTATGCCCCGTCTACTGGCTCTCCAGAGGCCACTGTGTGAGATGGGATGTTGGACTCCATGGACCACTGGCAGCCCTGCAGTTAGCAACGCTTTGCTCTGGGGGGGGGCAATATTTTGCTCAGGGGCCTCCCTCCCCAAGGAGCCCCAATGCCCCTTCCCGTGGCACGGCACCAGGGGCAGCCTGACCACCACCCTCGGCTCCCACCGAGGGCCGGAAGACGTGAGGCACATGGCAGCTGGGCTGGCACATGGGCTTGTTGGCATGCTGGAGTGCAACTGGGCACACCTGGCCAGGGCCAGAGGAGATGCTCACCTGCCTCCTTGCCTTGCCTGGCCCGGCTTACCTGCTGGTGGGTGGCAGCTCAAGATGGAGGCTCCTCCCTTGCCGTTCGTGGTTGCTGCCTGCCTGGGCCTGGGCCCAGGCCACTCTCTTAGCCCAACCTCACCGCCTCCTCTGACATCACCACCCTCACCCCCGCTGCTGACAGGCCGACAGGCAAGGGGGGGAGGGGACCCGGGGGGATGGGGAGCAGAGTCTCGGGGAGGGCCCCTCATAAAAACTGCTGGGGAGCTGGGCCCTATGGGACCCCCGTTAGCTACAGGCCTGACCGCTGGTCTGATCTCTCCAGGGCTTTTCTTGTTTTCTTCTGTTCTAGCCTACTGGGTGCAGGGCAAGGTCATTGGCAATCATTTGCTGGTGGAGAGAGAAGGCTGGCACAAGGAATGCCTTAGATATATAAAGGCCACTGGCATGACGACTGGCAAAGTGTGGCTCCCTGCAGTTACTCAGACACATCCCAGCAAGACAGGAATTGGGAATGCCAAACAGAGGAACCCTCAGCAGCAGGGAGCCAGCCAGGCTCTGAGAACAAGGCCGGGCAGTTTCACAGTCCTTTCATTGAGAGATGCTTCACACAGCTGTTTATTCCTCTCTGCTTTGGCAAAAAAAATTGTTTTAGCTTCCCCACCGTGCCTTCTGCAACAGGCCAAACCCCACATTGCCTACCAAGCCGTTGCACATCTTTTTAACGGATGACAGAACATTTTGTAAAGAGAGGCTCTCTTCAAGGAACACAAACTCACTAATAATTCAGTAGGATCCTATTCTAAGATTTATACTTTAATCTGATTTACACTATTTGGGGTGAAAAATCCTTATCTGTATGTAAATAATTCTTCTGCACAATTTCAGTAAACTTGCCTTATGGTGGAAAGACAGGACACCGAAGGACATTGTTGTAGTTCTTCACCCACTTGGGATCATTAACACCAATATCACTTTCACGTAGGAGGGGTTCCATAATCGGAGATACAAGAGTATGGCTCCGGTCACACTACCGTGAAAAGCCGCAGCAGAAGTGCAGCTTTTCAGAGGCGCGACAAAAAGAAGTGTGAGAGCAGGGTCACAGAGATCCCCTGAGCCACTGCGCAGTTGCTCCCCAGCACAATCACATGCTGAGGGGGAAGCAATGGGATGATGGGCGAGGTAAGGCAACTGCGCATTTGTGGGCATGCGCAGTTTGGCAGAGCCTCACTTACAATGGGAGTTGGGCACGTCGGCGACCTCACGCATGCCCTTGCTGCGGATCATTGGCTAGGTACTGCATTTTGCCTAGTACCTTTTTGATCCGCGTTTTCGGCTGGATGGGATGGGTTAGGGGTGGGTGTGCGATGCTTGCCAGATGTTGGCATCTGATCGTGCCGGTTTGATCCGCCCTTAACCCGTCCCATCCGCATAGCTCTTTCTCCGTGTGACCGGGACCTTTGTGTGTTGTTGGGAAGAGCAGGCAATGTTGTTTTTCTAAATATTTTGGCTTACTGTTATAAAGTAGAAAATCTAAAGACAGCATGTAAACACTGTAGCTATTGCTTGTGAGGTCCGCTGTTAGTGATGTCACAGAATAGGCGCAAACATTCTAACTGGCTCAGGACAAAGTGTATACCAGAGAAACTGCTCTCAAATAGACCCAGTTTTGTAAGGATAATGAAAGGTCACTCAAACATTGGACCCAGGGATGAAAGTACTGGAGTGAGCAACTCAGCATGCCTGGACATTGGGGGACGCCACATCACTCTAAGCATGTAGAGGTGTTATCTCCATGAATGAGATGTTTCTTTTTGTCTTAACCTGGGAGCTGCCCTCTGACCCCTCCTCCTCTCTCTCTCGCTTTGTCCTCTCACTCTCTGTACATGGCCTTCCATGGAGACACACATCTCTGCTGCAGGTCTCTCCTGCAGATATAGTGCCCTCATACTCCCACACACACGATGCTGGACAAGCTGGTTATTCGTAATAGGAAAAGTACCCTTTAGATCAGGCTTCTCTCTCTTCTTTTTACTGCATCCCGAATGTGAACTGGAGCTACTTGGAAAAATGTAAGTTTACTTTCTTCTTTTTTTGCAATATATTTCTTGGGAGATTTGTGGACTGCACTTGGTATCATGCTTCTATAACTGGGCAAAACTCTGCTATACTAACCAAGTATCCCAACAGAAAAGACTTGTGTGCTGGTGGGAGAAGAGGAACTGCAGAGAGAGGGTAGGAGGCTGTGGGTTGGGAAGATGAGCAGAAAGGTTGCATATCCAGGGCGACTGGAAGAAGGCGTTTGAGTAGAAAGCAAGATGAGAAGGTATTTGAGGGATGGATAGACATGGAAGGTATAGAAGTTAAGGAAGGAGGGGTGGCATTAGGGAAAAGAAGGACCAAGGAGAATGAATAATGTGTGTAATACTCAGCTCGGGAGAGGGTATTGTATGCTATAGATACGTCGGAGAACTCTGAACAATACCTGTGTGCAAAACTAAATCAGATCTGTTTAAGAGCTTGCCCTGGGTTTTGAATAGCAGAATTATATCCGGTCATTTTAAGACATCCTTCTGATAGTTGAAACAATTAGTTTCAATGGGAAAGACATTTCTGTGTAACTCGCCCTGCCAATAGTGATGAAATTCTCATGGCTCTTAGCCCTCATCCAAGGGATCCTCCCTCCCAAATTTCAAGCATTTAGGAGAAAGTGCTCCTTTTTCAGAGGTAATTAAAATTCTCAGGGTAGCATGAATTGCATCATTCATTCATTCATTCATTCATTCAGCCATTTATATCCTGCTTTTCCTTTTGGTTTAGGGGGGCTTACAATACTTTGTGGGAAAACTTTTCCTTCTTTTAATGGGAATCCGCACTATATGGGTAGGTCGATGTCTATTTGATTTTACAAAAATGGAGCACAAGGCAAGGGGATTGAAACAATCCTTCTTCCTGTGCTGGAACCCACTGCACACTATTTCTTTAAGATTTTTTCCTCCCCACCTGATTGACTTCCTCTATCAGAACCTGACCAGGAGACAATATGCTTCACATAGCAGAACACAGTGAGGCAAGTTGTAGAAGGATCAGGATTAGCTTCCCTCGTCCATATACTCCAACAACCCACCTGCTTTCCATGTGAGTGGCAGGCAAATTCAGACTGAGTCCCCCCTTGGCTGCAGTTCTTTTAGGTATGATAGTGACACATGAAAGATCTCAATGCCTGAAGCATGCACCATTTTTTTTTTTTGCATGAAGAGATAATCTTATCCATTATTAGGGATGGGCATGAACTGGGAAAATGCAGTTCATTTCATTTAGTGGTTTGTGGCGTGCCCAGTCCATGAGCCAAACTTTTAGGTGCCAAATGTATCGGTTCGGTTCGTGAAACAGTAGAATGTCCCCCTCAGTGTCCTAGAGATACCAAAATTGCAGGGGTCTATGGCTGCAGTCTCCTCTACCTGACCTCTAAGTTGGGTGAGGATTGGATTTATGAGGATCCGAGTTACAGCCTCCGAAACAAGATGTCCTGAGGAAAGTGCTTTCTTGGGAAATGACCAGCACAGATTCAGAAGGTTTATAAGTGTATAGAATGTACCTTGTGCAAGCTAGAGACATAGTGCATAGTGTACAGAATGTATAGAGAGTATATAGAATGTACCCTGTGCAAGCTAGACTCATAGGAGACCTCCCCCTCATGCTCCTCTACAAGGCATCTAAGTTATGTGCAGATTGGACTTAGGGGGACCAAGTTATGCCCCCCCCCCAGAAGATGCCCCTAGGAAAGTGTTTTTGGGAAATGTCAGGCTCAGGTTCAAAAGTGTATAGAATGGACCCCTCATAAACTACACACACCAAATGCACTGCCTTTTAAGTTTGGTAAGCATTTTGATTGAGCAGAAACAGTCTGTCAGGAAATGTATCCATTCATGAACCACCACAAACCCCTTGAAAGTTTGTGCAAAGTTCATGCAGGTTGACTTGCCATGAACTTCAGCTGCGAACCACAAACCAGCCAAAATTAATCACAAACTTTAGTTTGTGAGCTGGTTCATGCCCATTCCTATCCATTACCACCACTGATTTCTCTCACATCTCTCTCTCTCTCTGTGTGAGTATGAGAGAGACAGACAGACAGCTTTACACTGTCATGTATGAAGAAGAAGAGAAGAGATTGGATTTATATCCTGTCCTTCACTACCTGAAGGAGTCTCAGAGTGGTTTACAATCTCCTCCCCCTCCCCACAACAGACACTCTGTGAGGTAGGTGGGGCTGAGAGAGCTCTCTTGAGAACTGCCCTTGAGAGAACAGCTCTGAAAGAATTTATGACTGACCCAAGGTCACACAAGAAGCTGCATGTGGAGGAGTGGGGAATCAAACCTGGTTCTCACAGATTAGAGTCCGCACTCCTAATCACTACACCAAACTGTCAGGTAGCCCTGTCATAAGTATGAAATGCAGGGGGAGTACTTTCAGTCTCCCATCCTTTGTACTTTTTACTCACTGTCTGTTATCAGGTCTCCGACTTTGTATTCTCCAGTTGCTGGAGTCTTATGCTGGGAACCAACGGTTTCTAGATGTTGTGCTTAGCTTTGCCCGCTTGCTTTGCCCACTGGCACAAAATGTATTCATTGGCTTCAGCTACATGGGGGGGGGCGTGCTTGGATATAGTATAACTTAGAAGGCCTTATTGTATGTGGCCATTACTGACACAAGCAGTACACGTGTCTTTAGTTCTGATTCACCATTAAACGTTGTCTTCTGAAGAAGCCCTGTGTTGTGCGACCTGACTAAGGAGTCTGACAAAATATCAGTCATTCATCTCTCCTTTGACCCACATCTCTCTACGCCGAGATGAGCGGTGATGAGGAAGACCTCAACATTGAGGTGACATCTGCGGAATCGGTACTGATGACCACAGCACCGATCACCTGTTCTTCCGAGGAGGACACGGGTGCGCCTTTCCTGAACCTGTTTGGCGGGATGCAAGCCAGTGTGACCACTCGACTGCAGGGGTGGCAGTGGGGAAAGTTTCATGTGGAAACTCTTGAAACATGAGGGAATTTCACATTACCGAGATTCTGCCGGATTGAAGCCGTTTCTGATTCATCTTGAAGTAAACTGGTACAGGGCTGCCATTTCACACATGGCTTTCCCTGACCGGAAAAGAGCCGAATCAGAAGCGGTTTGGCAATTCAGACTGCACCGCTTTGTTTTCCCGCCATTTCCCACCGCGCCTTTTTTTTAAAAAAAATGTTCGCTTTAGAGCGCTATAGCACTATAGTGCTATAAAACAACACTGCAGGCATTCCAATGGGGTTGCTTATAGTGCTCTAAAGCGAACGTTACAAAAAAAAAAAGCTGGAGATCGCCCACGCGGGCGAAAAAAGGCAGGAAAAAAGCGTACCGGATCCGGGAGAAGAAACTGACGACTACTTGGAAGCGGTTGACAGGTAAATCGCTTCAGCCCCGTTTCCTGAATGGGACAGAAGCGATTCTGTGTGAAATTACAAATATATTCTGGTAGGGAACCGGTTCTAAAATGGTTCTGTCTGAAATGCCAGACCAGAAACCGTTTGGGAACCGTTCCTCTTCCGGATTATATCATCTGTCTGAAATTCCCCACGGACTCTCACTCCAGGGCCCTGGAGGGAAAGCTGTTACGACCAGGCCATTCATAGACTGAGTGTGGAGTCCGGGATTGGTACAGAACCTCGGGGATCAGGAGATTCCGAGGATTTTGTGGAAACCCGTTTGGAGTTGTTGGAATGGGGGCAAGATCGGCTCTTCCGCATGGTTGATGAGTCGTTCCGTAAACTGCCTGGGATAGTAATGGAGGTGGTGCAGCGTGAACTGGACCAACGCTTCCCAGCACAGCCGGCACAGCCGCCCCTCCAGCAGCCTGCCCAAGCACCTCTCCAGCAACCGGTGCAACAGCCCCCCCACAGGCCAACAGCAGCTGGCCCTCCCTCTACCCCAACCGAGGAGGGTCTCAGGGCAGCCGTTTCAGGAGATGCACCAGGCAACAGAGCTGCTGGATGCGACATTCGATGGGATGCCCGAGAAATTGGCGTTCTTTATAGTTCGAGCGGAGAAGTTCGTGGTGAATTGGGGCCATCTGTTTCCTTATGAGGAACGCATTGTGGATTACACTGCGTACTGCTTGCGGGACAGGGCTGCCAATTGGGCCTGCACAAAAAGGACGGCCGGGAACTCTGGGAGGTCGATGCCTTCATGTGGGCCCTTCGAGCTCAATATGAGGACATGAATGCCAGTGAAACTGCCCAAGTGTTCCTACACACGTTTCGCCAAGGGAAGAAATTGGTATGTGAGTACACGGAGGAGTTCTGGCACCAGGCGGCCAAGATCCAGGGGTGGCCCAGTGGTGTGTTGGCCCAGCAGTATCACCTGGGGCTTAACCCTAAGATTTGCGGGACAGTCCTTCGCAGCATGAAGCCCGTCTCCCTGAATGCTTGGATGAGGGAAGCGGTGGACACGGAGAGCCATCTCCGATCCATCCGCATCGATGACGCAGCCACTCTGGGGAAGAGTGTGCTGATACCGACAAAACCAAAGACACCAATGAGACAGAAGAAGGGAATGCATGAGCTCTGCATGAAGCAAGGTCTGTGCCTAAAATGTGGTGAAGCTGGTCATTTCGCAGTGGCGTGCCCGGGATCGGGACATGCGAGCACCCCAAAGAAGAGTGTGGAGAAGAAATGGTCAGACACCCTGGTTAAGAAACCAACCACCCGTCTGAAAACGCAGCGCATTTTGCAAGCCAGCTTCCAGGAGGAGGACAATGAACCATCCAGCGAGGAGGAGATCCAGCCAGTGGGAAATGACCAGGACCTGCTGTGAGTAGCGCTGACCAGCAGGTTCCTGTTCCAGAGGTGCAGAAAACAGTGAGCAATTACCCCCCCCCCTTTTCATGACTGTGACTATCATAAACCATGATCTAAACATCTATGCCCAGGTGTGGGGCCTGCTTGACTCTCATCCATCCCTCTCTTGTTACAGGACTTGGGGCTAAAGTTGTTAAACTCTCAGAACCCCTGGTGTTTACCCAAATGGACAGGTCCGCTATGAAAGACTGTTCCTTTGCAGATGGGTGCAACACTGGGAACATTGGCTGTTTGTTATTACCCCGGCAGCCCATTTCCCCTTGGTACTGGGCAATCCATGGCTCCATGATCATGATCCCTATATCTTGTGGGAGGAGGGCATTGTTCACTTTATTTCACCTTGGTGCCAAGCCCACAGATGGGATGGAGTGTGGGGGACTCCCCCCCTTGAGGGAGCTGTGCCAGCATGCCTCACAAGCGAAGAGCTGGATGTGATTCCCCCCGAGTACCGGGTCCTGGCTTGAGTGTTTGAGGAAGAGGAGGCGGGTGAATTGCCCCCCCACAGACACTCAGACTGTGCTATTGAATTGTTACCCAACCAGAAGTTGCCCAAGGGTAAATTGTATTCTATGAGCTCAGTGGAAAAGGTGGAATTGCATAGATTCATTAACAAAAACCTCACCCAGGGTTTTATCAGACCTGCTTCCTCCCCATTTGCAGCCCCCGTATTGTTCCGGAAAAAGAAAGGTAGGGGGTTGCGGCTATGTACGGACTACAGGGGCTTGAATGCAATGTCGTCTACTAATGCCTACCCCCTCCCCCTGATTAAAGACCTGCTGGCCGAGGTCTCAAAGGGGAAGATTTATTCCAAACTTGATCTCTGGGATGCCTACTTCCAGGTTCAGATTAAAGAGGGGGATGAGTACAAAACGGTGTTCAATACCCCGTTGGGTCAGTTTGAATACTGGGTGATGCTGTTCAGACTTCAGGGGGCTCCGGGGGGCTTCATGAACCTGATAAACAAAGTACTGCACAAGCATTTGTTTAAGGGGGTTCTTGTTTATCTAGATGATATCTTGCTTTATTCCCCAGATGTGGAGTCCCATGTTTCTTTGGTCAGGGAAGTCCTACAAATGTTGCAGAAGCACAAACTGTTTGCCAAGTTGTCGAAGTGTGAGTTCCACTGCACAGAAATTGATTTTTTGGGTTACCACATTTCCCCGAGGGGTTTGGAGATGGACCCAGCAAAGATCCGGGATGTAGTGGGGTGGGAGCCCCCTCAAACCTGGAGGCAGCTCCAAGCATTCCTTGGTGTTGTGAACTTTTACAGATCATTTCTGGCTAACTTTGCTCAGGTGAGCTTGCCGCTCACGGTCCTGTTGAAAACTAAAGGGAAGGGGCCGGACAGTACATGGCCAGGTGCTAAATTGGAGTGGATGCCCGAATGCCAGAAGGTGTTCAACCACTCTGTTCACATCTGAACCCGTCCTGGCACACCCAAATGAACTTAAAAAAATCATTGTGCAAGTGGATGCTTCTGATGTTGCTACGGGTGGCGCCATCTTGCAAGAAGGGGAGGATGGGAAGTTGCACCCCCTTGCCTATGTCTCTTGGAAGTTCACTGACTCTGAACGCAATTGATCAGTTTGGGATAAAGAGGCGGGAGCTATTAAATTAGCGCTCTCTACATGGAGGCATTGGTTGCAGGGGGCAAGGGTGCCATTCGAGGTCTGGACCAACCATAAGAACCTTGAGGTCCACCGCGTACCCCGTAACCTGAATGCTAAACAGCTCCGGTGGGCTGATTTCTTCTCTAAGCTCAACTTCATGCTCCACCATTTCGTGGGGAAGGCTAACTCCTTGGCTGATGCACTGTCCCGCCTCCTGCAGCATGTCAGCTGCTGGGAGGAGGTTCTTGACTCAATGTTCATGCCCTCCCAATTGGGAGGGGCTGTTGTTACACGTGCCCAAGCCAAAGCCCAGCCCCTACTGAACACTGACTCATGGGAACTGAAGTTTGCCTCTGCCCTCTCCAACAATGATCGGCTCGAGTTGGATAAGGAAGGGGAGATGGAGGAGCGGGCTAAAGGCTGTTGGTACCGGGGCCAGAAATAGTTTGTCCCTGCTGCGTTGTGGGGGAAGATCTTGTCAGCGGTGCATGGTAATAAGCTGGTGGGGCACTTGGGGTTTGTGAAATCCCTCCACTTGCTTCAACACCAGTTTTGGTGGCCAGGGATGAGGAAGGACCTCTCCCTTTTCATCCAATCTTGCCTGACCTGCATCATGAGTAAGCCACGACCCAGGAAGCCCCCAGGGTTCCTCCAACCCCTCCCAACACCCAGTAGACCATGGGAAGTCATATCCATGGACTTTATTACAGACCCTCCCCCAAGCCGGGGAAAAACAGTTATCTGGGTCCTTGTGGATCTTTTTTCAAAGCAGGCACAGTTCGTTCTGTTCAAGTCCCTGCCATCCATTTCTGACCGGGGCTCGCAATTTGTTTCCAAATTCTGGGTTGAACTATTATGCCTGATGAGGGTGGAGAGGGGTTTGAACAGTGCCCATCGCCCCAAGACTGATGGGCAAATTGAATGCGTCAACCAAACCCTTGAGCAATACCTCCGTTGCTTTACAAACTTTCAGCAAGACGATTGGGAAGGGCTCCTCCCCCTAGCAGAATTCTGTTATAATAATGCATGTCATTCCTCCACAGGAGTCTCCCCATTCATGGCTGTGTATGGTTACGAGGCCCCGCCTCTCTGATTCTTATTGGAAGCTGGGTTGCCGGATGGGGAGGAAGGGGACTGGTGCAAACGCCTGCAAGAGGCTTGGCTGCTTCTATGTAAAACTTTGGGTGGTGCCAAACAAGCCTATAAAGTGCAGGCTGACAAGACATGGGATGTGGGCTGGGAGATCAAGCCTGGTTACTCTGTTTATGTATCGACTAAGAACATCAAGGGTCTCCAACCCAGCAGGAAACTGGCTCAAACATTTTCCTGTATCCACATCCCTCCTAGTGACCTAGTCTGCAGGGCAGGTGGGTCTCTTACCACTTGGGGTGGGGGTAAAACCTTGGCATCTTCCTCTGTTCTTCCCAAGTCTTCCTGCCAGCATATCCAATTGTTTCTGCCCCCTGCTGCAAATGGGCTTCCTGTCATGATGAGTTGGTGAATGTACCTGTGGCCAGGCTCCTGCTACACTCCTGCCGTGCCCGACTTCTAGTTTGATGTAGTGGTTAAGTGCGCAGACTCTAATCTGGGAGAACCGGGTTTGATTCCCCACTCCTCCACTTGCACCTGCTGGATGACCTTGGGCAAGCCACAGTTCTGGCACAGCTGTTCTTGAAAAAGAGCAGTTTCTGTCAGAGCTCTCTTAGCCCCACCTACCTCAGGGTGTCTGCTGTGGGGAGGGGAAGGGAAAGGAGCTTGTAAGCCGCTCTGAGACTCCATTGGGTAAGTGAAGAGTGGGGTATAAATCCAATCTCCTCCTCCTCTTCTACTTTATAGCATGTGCAAGGAAAGCTTTTGTTCCTGAGCAGAATAACCTTGGAAAATGAAACAGTTCATACAAACATATGTAAGAGAAGGATCTCCCAAACCCAGTGGGACAATGTAACTATTGGCAGAAAGTAGCAAATTAATATTGTGCACAGAAAGGGCTCCAATCAGGATAATCCCATTAGGCGCAAGGGGCTAACTGTTCTGGCTGGATGACGTCCCTATCTGGCACATATTTGCTAAGTCACTCTTTCCTCTCCCTGCCACTTCTGCTGCCCTGTGAAATAAAAAACAAACAGCAAGATACTTGAATAACTATCAGATTGCAAGGTTTCTAACTGCTCCTGAATGCTGAAATATATATTTTTTTAATGGGAACATTTACTACATCTTCAAATGGCTGTAGTTTGGATCCAGTCTTGATTAACAAATTTCTGACTGCACATGGCGAAAAGTAATGAGGCCAAAGAGGCAGATGGGGAGCTAAATCTTTGAAGAAAGCAGCCAACTTTTGGGGAGCAGCTCTCCCCTCTCAGCTGCCTGTCTGTCAAGACATTTGTCAATTCCTTTGTGCCACATGGATGTTGAGCTCCACTAGCTGGCTGTTTTGCTAATGAACAGCTTCATCATTTGGAGGATGACTCTCTATCAACTGCTGTTGCAGATGATTCACTTGACACCGCTGGGTTTCTCTGCTAGCCCAGGGTTCCAGCCTGACTGTCCATCTGTTCCACCATGCAGTCCTGGGTGCGGCATCCTGCCCACTCAGAGCAGGTTTCTACAACCACAAGCCAGCTGCGGGCAAATGGGCAGCAATCGATCTGCATTCAAAAGGTGTGCTTTTCAGATTGCTCACAACGATTCTTCTGGAGGCCTAGGCCATGTTGAACTGAAAGCCATGCCCAGCTAGAACATAAGGTGAGTGCTGAGGTTAATTCACCTTCCTCTTTTGATTGCTATTCATGCCAAGTGGTTTTGAAGAGCAGGCAAAGCATTTGCTGTAGCCAAGAGACCCCTTTTCTAAACGCTTTCCCCTATTTTTCTCTTTACTTGAGCTTTAAGTGCCTTTAACAGTTGTCATGGAGGAAAAACTATGATAACAAGACACAGGAAACTGCATATCCAGGGTGTCACAATTGTTTTTTGGGACGTGTCCTTTCTTGCATACATAGATTTATTCATTTCCTTCCTATAGCAGACAGGATTAAGCCAAGTAGCAAGTGTTTGAAATGTCGTCCAGTTCTCATTTGCTTCTAGCTGTGATCAACTGAATCGTAGTATGCAGGGTGAACATGGTCTCATAAATAGCCCTGCTGAATACCTGGAGGAGGCATCGGTACCAAAACCTCAAAACTGTTTTTCTTTACTTCTAATTTAAGAGTGTAGGTCTTCATATGTCTACAATGTCCAAAAAAGATTGGGATGAAATCAACATCTTTCTGATAGCACATTTTATGCTTGCCCCAAGGAAAAAAAAAATCTATCTGGCCTCCTTTAATAAAGGATTTCACAGCTTTCTGTAAGAGATATGCAGAAAAAAAGCCTGCACTTGCTACACAGTATACACTCAACTGCAAAACCTACCTTCATTATTCAAGTTTACATTTGTACAAAGATATCTCACTGAATAAATATAATAACTTCATGAATCAAAGATTTGCAGTCCTACTTACAGAAATATTTTCATTGACCTGTTTGGTGTTATTTGCTGAGTACAACATTTCCTGCTTTAGCTTACAGGCTCCCCCAAGACTACCAGTCTTTGACAATAGATATTTAAAGGCTACTAGCCTCATGTGTTCACGTAAATTCTGTGATCTGGGGAGATTTTGTTATAATTTTAAGTACTGTAAGCAGCTGTGATCTAAGGTATCGATATAGGGGATTATGCCTAATCAGATCTACTCAGAAATTATTTCCATGTTATTCAATGGATCTTACTCCCAGGAATGTGTCTTTAAGATTGTAGCCTACCAGTGAAATCCTGGGTAGTCACACCTTTCTAAATCCATTGATGTCAGTAGGTTTAGAAAGATCTAACTCTTTGGCCTCCAAATGAGAAGGGAGCACTCACTGGAGAAGACCCTGATGCTGGGAAAAATTGAAGGTAAAAGAAGAAGGGGTCAGCAAAGGATGAGATGGTTAGACAGTGTTATCGATGCAATGAACATAAAGTTGAGCACACTCCGGGGGACAGTGGAGGACAGGAGGGCCTGACGTGATGTGGTCCATGGAGTCACAAAGAGTTGGACTCGACTGTGCAACTGAACAACAATAACAAATCTTCTGAAGATTGCCTCGTAAATTATCTTACATAAGCACACTGAGGGAGCAACCCCAAGCAGGTCTACTCAGAATCTCACACAGGTTTATGCATTGGGGCTTACTTCCAGGAAAGTGTTCTTAAGATTGCACTGAGAACCAAATCACTGATCCAGCTACTGCAGTATGAGTGTCTTCTTTGACTTCCCAGGGAAATAATGGTTCTTCCTGGCCCTGCTGCCCAAGATCTTTTTCACTGGAGATGCTGGAGAAGCAACTCGGGATCTTTCTCATGTATTCCGCCCCAGGAGATAACAATGCCACATTTATCACTTCACTGATAGGGTTGCCATCAGGCCTGGAGAAAAAACGCCTAGTCCCTTTAACAGAGGCATAGTTTGTGGAAATGGGCAGCTGAAGCTTTTCTTGGCATGGACCTAAATAACACAACCTGGTAAATGCCATCCCATTATGTCTCTATTGAAGGGATAGGCCATTTTCCCCCTCCAGGAATTGGCAATCCTCCTAACTACCCGTTCCAGTCTTTTAGCTTTGTACTGCAGTTTTATGTTTCAGGATCTATATTATGAATTAGACAATTTTTACAGAAAATTTTTAGTCCATTCACTGCCTCCAAAACCTCATTAAGAAGCAGTACAGAAATATTTCAAATTTAAAAATTGCATTATATATATGGGTAATGCCAACAGGTCATGTGAGAAGGTGTGCCTTCCTTGCACAAGATGAGGGTTAGGTGGGGAATGGGAGGGCTGTGACTCAATGGCAGAGCATCTGTTTTGCATACAAGAAGGTCCCAGGTTCAGTCCCTGGCAGCTCCAGTTAAAAGGGCCAGATAGGAGGTGATGTGAAAAATTCCTGAGAGCTGCTGTCAGTCTGACTAGACAATATTGACTGTAAGTAGACAATATTGACCTTGATGGACCAAAGGTGATTCAGTATAAGGCAGGTTTGTGTATGAGTCAGTGGGTCCACCCACTTCCCCATGCCAAGCAGAACTGTGTGCTGGTTAGAAATGGAGCAGAGCTGGTGTGTATGTGGAGTGATTGAACAGGATGATAGTGAGAACTTTAGATCTCTCTTCAAAAGGCTGTTCCCTCCCCCCAAGAATTTGTTCCTTCCTTTGTGTAGAAATTTGTTCATCAAATATAAGTGGTCATCACAATCTGTGATGGAATTCTTTCCTCTGTTAGATTTTATGTTCCTTTAAAAGATATTTATTCCATTGAAGAATAAGTGGGATAATGGACCTTCTTTTTCATGCAGCAAAAGATTACTTTTCTGATGGTGCCCGACCCCTGTGGAATTAGAGAAGGCTTCTTATGACAGCAGAGGAAATTGTCGGAGGGGCTGTGAATAGAAGGAGGCTTTTTACCTTATAAATCATAAATGTGATTTTTTTAGAAGGGTTCTAAATATAATTAGTGCTATGATTGAACATTCTGTACCAAGAACTACTTTATTAATACTTTTGGGGGCTACCAGGAGTAGTATTCTCAAGAAAGACAGGGGTTGGGGGAGTTGAATTTAATCATGGCTGTAATATTAATTATAGTTAAACTTTAGAAAAATGGGGGAAAGGCTTTTGATTGAGGAAGGGGTTAAAAACACAAAACCTAGAACAGGGCATTAAGATCATAAGCATGTAAGAAGAGCCCTGCTGGATCAAACCAATAGTCCTGTTCCTCTGGATGGCCAACTACAGGGCAGAGAGGCCTCCCCTCCCCGTGTTGCTTCCTGGCTCTGGGATTCAGAGAATGTGGAGGTTCCCCTCAGTTACCATGGCTAGCAGCCATTGATAGACTTATCCTCCATGAATCCATCTAATCCCCTGTTAAAGCTGTTTCTTCTTGTGGCCATCACTACATCCTCTGGCAGTGAATTCTACATTTTAAACACTCTCTGTGTAAAGTGGTATTTCCTTTTGTCTGTCCTGAACCTACTGCCCATCAGCTTCATTGGATACATTCTAGTGGTCAGAATCACATTGTTTGTAATGCTGCATGAAGCAGCTATGCAAGGAAGCTTCTCTGTATGAAAATGGCCATAACTTTCTGGAAGAGGAAGCATAATGTGAATTATAACATTGAGTCATGGCTGGTTATGAGGCGATGTTCATATATCTCTATCAGAGTAGGGGTCGCAAACGTATGCTGTCAGGGGCAGGGTGGGGGAACAGTGGGACTTATCCTGAGCTCTGTCGGACTACTTTACTGCCCTGAATAAAAGGGGGGGTGTAATTCCTCTCCCTTTCCTCTCTCTGTTTGTGTGTTAATAGGATTTGAACCAGTATCTCTGTGCTTCCTTCCATCTGTTGGGGAAATGGCAGAGTTAGTTTGTATGAATGTGCATTTGTCTCTTATCTTGTCCTAGTGTCTCTGCTCCTCCTGCCTTTCAGAAATCTCCTTCCCGTTCTAGGAGCTCACTGGATTTCCAGGTGAGACCTGATCCCTCATCCTGAGGAGGCCCGGGGTTCTTCCTGTGGGGGTTCTCACTCTGAAGAGAGCTCTGGAATAGGCCAGGCGAGATGCTTGGACAATCCATTCCTCCCTTCCACGTGTGTCCTCTTGTCAAAAGAACAGCTGTTTACAACCTGTGCAGCAGAAGGGGATTTGATTCCCACTTGGCAGGGATCCTTGGAGGATGGGTAATTACAGGGCTCCTAGTGGACACGCCACAGCGATTCACGCAGCAGAAGGGGACTGCATTGCATTTGCGTCTTCTGTGTTATGCTTCATATGTGTGTGCAGTGGGGCATAGTGACATCATGGGTGAGTTGGTGTGGCTCTGTCTGGATTGGCTCCTTCCATGTACGGAATAGAGGGGTGTCACCAGCATGACATTCTATGATTGGTGTGGTTTGGTGTTGCCATAGATTTCAGTGGTGTTGCTATGCTTTTCTACTGCAGAAAGTAACAGTTTCCCCCTCTGTCATCTTTCTGCCAGGAGAGCATAGGATTCCAGCTTTGCCTGTGCTGGTGTTAGTGGGCTGCTGGCATAGCAGGATTATAGGTTTGCTCTTCCAGTTGTCTAATCACTTTTTTGTAAGCTACCATTGCAGCGGTGCTTGTTTTTGAAATGTAACTAAAAATATCGAATGTTAACATTTTGCCACAATCCGTTTAGCTTTAAAGAATCCAGCATGAATAGAAAACAGTTTTGCAACAGTCTATATGGACTCACTACTTGGCTGTGCATAGTGATCATAATGGGATACAAAGCTGAGCCACAAAGCCACAAGTCACGTCGATAGATTTTTTTAAAAGTAGCATTAAGAAATATGATCTAAATATCTTCAAACTGCGTCCAGAAGTGTGTGGAGGAGAGGGCCAGTTCTGTTGCCTGTTGCTCAGGTTCAGCCACTTCAAAGTTTGTTTACTCATCAAGAGCAGTAGCAGATTAACCATTAAGCAGACTAAGCACGTGCTTAGGGCACCAGGGCCCAAGGGGACACCACAAAGTTGGGAAAAGGGTGAAAAGAAAAAAAATGAATGAAGATTTGTAAAAAATAATAATGATAAAACTAGTGCAAATTGATCATGGTGCACCCTAGGGTTATCTGCTATTTTTGGTTGGCGAGGTGTAGTGTGATAGGCTATGTTTAAAAGTAAAATGCATGTGTTTAAAAGTAAAATGATGGAGCTAAATTCAGTTGTCATGACAATCATTTCAATGACCCTCTCTGGGTCAGTGTGGAAAGGAGGGGGGCACCAAGATTGGTCAGTGCTTAGGGCACCAGTGAGCCTTAATCCGCCCCTGATCAAGAGGTTTGTTTAGTTACTTCAGTTATGGTGTGCTGTTCTCCCTTAGACTCAAGGTAGATCAAACAATTCAAAACTATTCAGAATCAATGCAGATAAGGACAATACTATACAAACAACAAACAGTACAATGAAGGTGGATCTCGAGGTTAAGAATAACACGATCCAAACAGTACAGAATTTACAATGAATATACCCCATTTTATGGGAACCCAAAGAGCATAAGAACATAAGAGAAGCCAATGTTGGATCTCACCTATGGCCCATCCAGTTTAACACTCTGTCACACAATAGTACCAGGTGCCATCAGGAGGTCCATCAGTGGGGCCAGGACACTAGAAGCCCTCCCACTGTTGCCCCCCCCCCAAGCACCAAGAATACAGAGCATCACTTGCCCCAGACGGAGAGTTTCTATCTATACCTTATGGCTAATAGCCACTGAGGTATGGTGACCAGAACTGCTCCATATGTTTATTCAATTCCATCTGTAGCCACCACCACCTTCTGTGGCAGTGAATTCCATGTGTTAATCACTCTTTGGGTGAAGAAGTACTTCCTTTTATCTGTTCTTACCCAACTGCTCAGCAATTTCATTGAGTGCCCACAAGTTCTTGTATTGTGAGAAAGGAAGAAAAGTACTTCCTTCTCTACCTTCTCTATCCCATGCATAATCTTGTAAACCTCAATCATGTCACCCGTCAGTTTCTCCAAGTTAAAGAGCCCCAAGTGCGTTAACCTTTCCTCATGGGGAAAGTGTTCCAACCCTTTTATCATTCTAGTTGTCCTTTTCTGCACTTTTTCTAATGCTATAATATCCTTTTTGAGGTGTGGTGACCAGAACTGTATATAGTATTCCAAATGAGGTTGCACCATCAATTTATATGGGGGCATTATGATATTGGTTGATTTGTTTTCAGTTCCCTTCCTAATAATCCCTGGCATAGCATTGGCCTTTTTTATTGCAGCGGCACACTGTCTCGACATTTTCAGTGAGTTATCTACTACAACTCCAAGATCTCTCTCTTGGTCAGTCTCTGCCAGTTTGGACCCCATCAATATATATTTATAGTTAGGATTTTTGGCCCCAATGTGCATCACTGAACCCCATTTGCCATGTTGACACCCACTCACCCATCCTTGACAGATCCCTTTGGAGTTCCTCACAATCCTCCCTGGTTTTCACCACCCTGAACAATTTCGTGTCATCCACAAATTTAGCCACATCACTGCTTATTCCCAGTTCCAAATCATTAATGAACATGTTAAAAAGCATCAGACCCAGTACTGATCCCTGCAGTACCCCACTGCTTACCACCCTCCACTGAGAAAATTGCCCATTTATACTCACTCTCTGTTTCCTATTAATTAGCGGGTAATTAATGTTGTAAGCAGCTTACAACATTATTCTCCGCCCCATATTTTATCCTCACAATAATAACTCTGTGAGGTAAGTTAGGGTGAGAGAGAGTGACCAGCCCAGAGTCATCCAGGGAGCTTCCATGACAGAGTGGGGATTCCAGGCCAGGCATTCTAGCTTGCCCTTTAACAATAACTATTACACCACACAGGCTCTCAAAATTCAGCGGCAACTTGAGCAAGGAGGGGTTTCTTTCTTGAAAAGGATGTTACTTTCTAGTATTCTTTCTATACAAAATGCTCATTCTGATTCATGTATGATATAAAAAGTGCTCTCACAGCCTGCTCACACAAAGCTGCCTTATACTAAATCAGAGCATTGGTTTATCACTGTCAGGATTGTCTGCTCTGACTGACAGCAGCTCTCCAAGGTCTCAGGTAGGGGTCTTCCATATCGCCTACTACCTGATCCTTTTTCTAAACTGGAGATGCCAGGGATTAAACCTGGGACCATCTGCATGCAAAGTAGAAGCTCTTCCACTGAGCCACAGCCCCTCACATGCTGATGTTCATTATTCCTGTGGCGATTTTGGATCTTTGACCTCCTGAGTCAGTGGGAAAAATGCCAGCAATGGCTGCTCTTGCAAGCCAAGGAATGACCCTACACTGGAAGCTTAGCTGAAAGCTGGAAAGCAAACTTTGTCCACTTAGTGTGGTTCTATAAGCAGTAGTCTCAAGTTTAGGGACTTTTGAGACAAAATGACATGGTTCAAGACAGATGTGTGCTGTCACAGAGTACCTGTAGCAGTAGACCTAAACGATATGATACACTCTGGGTATAACCCCTTCGTTGTGGAAGAGAAGGCAGTTCCAAGGGGTGAACTTCATAGGCTGGAGAGGATCCCGTTTTGGGCTTGGTTGAGACCCCACATGGGGAAGCAATTTCTTTGAGGCTCAGGCCAATGGCAAGCGGAATCAAGATATAGGAGGCTCAGCAGCAGATCTACAGAATCAAGGATTAACCCACGTCCTCCTCCAGGAGGCTGGGACAAGAGATAGGCAGTGAGCACCAGGACAAAGAGTTCGGGAAGGAAGGTGAGTGGGGCCTGGAACAGAGCCAGCACAGGATGTTCCACCACTATTTGCTGCAGCACAGGTGATTTGCTGATAGGCTACTCAGGTCCCTGCTAAACAGTCAAACCATTGACACAGGTTGCCAACCTCCAGGTGGGGCCTGGACATCTCACAGAATTACAACTGATCTCTAAGTGACAGAGATCAATGCTCCTGGAGAACTTTGGAAGGTGGGATGCCACAGCATATTCTGCCCTCCCCAGGCTCCACTTCAAAATCTGCAGGAATTTCCCAACCTGGAGGTGGCAACCTGAAAGGCCACGCTTCTCATTCCTTCCCAGCCAAGGCAGCTTGATGTCCCAACTTGTCCTCTGCCTGTGTTGATCAGACCCTTTTTTGTGCTTGGGCTGTCCGGGGTGTGGGGGCCAAGGAAGGGTCCCAAGAGGAATGATCCCACAGGAGGGAGGGAGGCTGTACAAAATACTTCCCCTCACTGGAGTCTTTATCCTGCAAAACATGTCCAAGACTGTTGATTTCTTTATAAGGAGAGAGGGACAGATTTGGGATTTGTTATTTTATCTAGTTTTAACTGGAAATGCTTTCTAAATATTATTGTAGTGCCTCTTGAACAAGCGTCGCCAGTTCCGGGTTGGAAAACACCTGGAAACTTTGGGGGTGGAGCCAAGGGAAGGGGGATTTGGGGGGGGGCAAGACCTCAGCAGGCTATAATGCCATACAGTCAGGCCCATAGCCAGGATTTTATAATTCGGGGGACCTTTAAATAAGTCAGGGGGCACTGACGTCACAAAATAATGTTAAAAACTCATTTTTGCACCATTTGCACTCTGCCTGCCTATGCGGGGAAGCAAGCTGTGCTTGGGGAAGGGAGTCCCCTGGGTAGCTCAGAGAGTTGGTAGTCCTCCGGGCAGCCCAGAGAGGCCTGGATGGAAGTCAGGGGGCCTTGGCAGGAAGTCAGGGAGCCAGGCCCCAAAATGCCCCACGCTGGCTATGGGCCTGCATAGTCCACCCTCCAAAGCAGCCATTTTCTCCAAGGGGACTGATCTTGGTCATCTGGAGATTAATTGTAATAGCAGGGCATCTCCAGGTGCTCCTTGGAGGTTGACAGCCTTATGTTGAATGAAGAGGTAAGGTGGGGTGTAAATGTTTAAATCAATACACTTTGGGCTCTGAGCAGGGGTGGCTGGGAGGTCGAAATGGTCCTGCCCCCAACAGATGGAGCAGGAAGGATCAGGCTGGTTGCAGCTCCTGCTAGCTTGCACCTGTCTACCTTTTTGTCACCAGCTGGTGGGGGCTTCCAACTTTAATGTGGGACAGGACAGTGTCTCCCATGCCTCCTCCCAGAGGCTGGCATGGCCCTTGGAGGTGGGGCGGTCCTCCAGGCCATCAGCCCACCAGGACTTTCCCTGCAGGCCATAATGGTCATTCTGCCTCTGGCAGAGTCTGGGGTGGTGTTTTGGAGGAGTACTCTTCTTTATTCCCCCTCCAGTTCGGGCAATTATTATTTGGCAATCAAGATGTACAACTGGATTCTGGTTTTCTTAATTTTTTAAAAAATTCTTTTATACATATTACAAAACATAACATAACCTACATAACAATGACATAACACAACACAATGACAGAATGTATTGTGGATCTGTAAGACAACATACATATAAGAACTAACTTTACCTCGTCAGTGCGGAGCTTTCTAAAATATAGTGAAACCTTGAAGTTTAGCAGACTGTGGTCTGAATAATAATGCCTTGTGTGAACTAAATTGAATTGTGTGGGATTGCACATCCCTCTGTTGTTTGAGGATGAGGTCTCCAGGGGAAATTCATATTCCTTTGGTGTTTTCACAGGAATAACCCCCTGTGATATTGGGGGTTTGTGGAGAGTATTTCATGTATTGTCATTTAGTTTATCACTGGTGCTCAAGTCTGAATGAATTTAGGGTGTGATTTGGTGTTTAGTTGTGATCTTTGACCTTGGTCTGCTATTTTTGCCATCACGAAATGTTCCCACAGTTTGTCATGCCATGTGGTAAGTGTTGGGGGGGTTGGAGATTTCCAAGAAGCAACTATTGTTAATTTGGCCTTTGCAAGAAGTGTCAATATAAGTTCTCTGGCATAATCTTTTAATGAATTGTCCCATCTATTCAACAACATGACTTCCAGTGTGCGTGAGATACTTTGAGAGGTAATCTCATTTACATGGGCTCACACCTCATTTCAGAAACGGAGAATCTTTGGGCAGCTCCACCAGCAGTGAAAGTAAATGCCCTCTTGCCCGCATTTTTTCCAGCATGTTGAGCTGTTGTTTCTATTAATTTTGTGTAGTTGATTTGGTGTCATATACCATCTCGAGATCAATTTGAAGTTCTGTAGCTGTAAGTTGTACACTGTAGATTTGTTCACCGGTGAGTCCCAGATTGTGACCTAGTCTGAGTCCTGCCACTGCAGACCTAAATCTTCTTAATGTTTGTTGATCGTGAAGCCTCCAGATTTAGCCTTGTTCTGTGATAGTTTGGTAGAAAGATGTTGTGTGATATTTCTTTCCATTAAAAGAGAGTTCAGTCATTGATGACGTCAAACTTGGGATCTCTGCCAAGCTCCTGTTGGCAGAATGAGGCTGATCACTTTGCTTTACAGTGTAAATGATGCATGTCAGATGTGTACTCACAGAACTCTGATCTGTGGGCACATGAGACCCACAGCACTGAAGCCAAAACCAGGAAGCATAAACTGTCAGAAGACAAGGTGAGCAGATCTCCTGCCCTGTTGCAGTTGTCCCACACTCAAGAAGCTTGCCGGGAAGAACCTGCACATAGCAGATGCTCCGTCCTGGCTCACATGCCATTAGTTTGCCCTCCAGCTGGGTTCCAGTGCCAGCATCATTAAAGATGCCAATGCTGTTTGAAACAGAGAAGATCCATTTGGTTTCCAGGTTCCTGACTGTGCTTCTTGCACTGAAAGGGAAGGGGTTTGTCATGGCTTCTAAACTGAGCAGGCAGCATGACAACAAGGGGGGCTATGACAGACCCCTGACTCTCCCTACTCCCTGACAGATTTTCCTGCCAAAAACATTTTTAGTTCCCCTCAGTGACTGAGCCACCCTTCAGTAGCATGTATTTCTTCTCTATTTTATAAGCTTTAATTGTCCCACACTGTCACAGATATTAGTTTAGACTTATGACCCAGCACAGGAAAGTTTAGGCTTACGACCCAGCACAGGAACTAGAGGGATACAGGAGCTAAAATACCTTTATGAAATGGCACAGGCAAAATTAACTTTCAAAACATAATAAAGATAATAAAGATGATAAAGATAAAGATGAAGATGATGAAGATGATGATGATGATAATAGAAGATATTGGATTTATACCTAAGCTGTGAAGTCTTGTGAGCAAAAATTCTATTTTGTGAGCTACTGGCATTAAAGTCGTGAGTGAGCGATCTGGCTACTGGATAAATTAGTTTGCTCTGGAGCCATCCTTCCTGAGTGAAGACAAAAATGAGTGAGCTGGAGGCCAAAAAAACTGTGAGCTAGGTCCCACTAACTCAGCTTAGAGGGAACACTGCTTAGAGGGAACACAAGCAGCATTTTAAACACCTGCTTTTCTGTGCAATCAGTCACAGGAGCCATAGCACATCATACTTGAACCTCTTCCTGTGTAGAAAGGTATTTTTCTGCAGGCTCTGGAGCAGAATATAGCTTGAGTTCATTGTATCAAGTTATGGAAAATATATGGAACCTGTGGTGAAACTGGGTGAACTCCCATTAGTGTGATCCTGTGAAGTCCAGCAAGGCATTTCTTCATAGGGATTGGTGTGGCCAGCACACCTAGGCATTTTGAGGACTTGCCCCAATTACTGGATATCTATGAAGGGACCTTATACCAAGCAAGATCATTAGTTCATTCAGTTCAGTGCTATCAGCTATGATTGGCAGTGATTCTCCAGCAGAACTATCTCTCTCAGCTCCTGGGCTGGCACCTTCTCTGCATTCAAAGTATGTGCTGTACCATTGAGCCACAGCCCCTGCCCCAGGAGTGTTTCAGCTCCTAAACAGAGAAAGCTAGTCTATGATGTGGGATAGGATAAATTCCCACAATTTCTTTGTTCCTTCTAGGGCTGCCAGGTCCCTCGGGGGGAGGGGTCCCATTGCATGGGCCCCCAACCTGCTAGTCCGGATCCGGTTGGCGGGGGAATCCCCGCCCCCAAAGTGGCCAGATCAGCCCGACATGCCTGGCACGATGACGTCACCCGGAAGTGGCATCATCACGCTGGGCACATTGCCGGGCGACGCTCTAGCAACCAGCCTGAAAACTCTATGGGGTGTGGACGGGGCGCGGGACTCTCTTGTTATAATGAAAGCAGGACTTGGCAAACCTAGATCCTTCTCTGATAAACTCCTCTGCTAGACCAGATGTGTTTCTGCTCAGCCTGTATTCTACTTTCCTCCAAGTAGCCTGTTCTCCCCCAACCAAATCTCTGCTTATTTTGCTCCAGATAGCTTTCCACTGGCTGTTGCCTTTAAATGAATTTGCCTTAGCTCCACTCACCCAGTGAATCCTTTCTTCTACTAAACCCACTAGGCCAGGGAATCCTCTCTCCATTCTGTGAGTCCCCAATGTGGGAGCCTATGGGTGCCATGGCACCTACCAATGGCTTTCTTGGTGCCTGTCAAGTGCACCAAGCCATCTGCATTCTGCAGGCCGATATAGGAGACTGGAATCCCCATCCTTCCTGCCAAGCCTTACAACAGCCCTTCCTCTTCCTGAGAAAGAGTGGAATGAGGTAAGCTCTGGGCTACCCATCATATGTTCCTTCAGTGGGTACATGCCTCCTACTCTGCCTCCATTCCCAGTGGACTGATGGAGACTCTGGGGATGCAGGGTCCCAGCCTGGCTCCTGTAGTGGTTCTAGGTCAGATAGAGGCAGCAATGGAGTGCAGGTCTCCTCAGAAGAGTCCTGGTTGATTGACTCCTTGGAAATGGAAACTGGGCCTGTTTGCTGGGGAAGAACCATGGAGTCTGCCTGGGAAGCATCCAAAGGGGCCTGTGTTGTGGGCATCTCAGGACGTGCAAGGGACCCATTATCATCTGAGGTCTCAGTATCAGCAGTCCTGGGGTGAATCATGGCAAACTGGACATGAGGCTTGCTTGACAGTGCTCACTTTGAAATGCAAAGTGGGATTAATATGGAATCCCATCACCAAATGGGGAGGGGACCCTGAGTTGCTACAGGTGCTCCTGCACGAGGCTGTTCATAGACAAGAAAGAGGAGCAGCAGCAGTGTCTGGGGACCCTGAAAGAGGGGCAGTCAGGCTAAAGCAGTGGTTTAGGGTCTTGGAGATCCATTTGAATCCCTACTGTGCCATGGGGATGCCATGGGGGATTCTCAGCCTGTTTACCTCACAGAGTGGTTATGTGGATAAAATGAGAGGAGAACTATGTGCATTGATTTGAGTCCCCATTGGAGTGAAAGGTGGAGGTATAAATGAAGTAATATAAAAGAAAACAAATAAAAGACACCCACACTGGTTGCCACAAGACCAAGGGCTGTTTTTCCTGTGAGCAGCTGGGCTTATAACTGTTGCTGGAATAATGCCTCTTCTTCCCATGCAGCCCCTCATTTTGACTTCTTCTTCTCTTCTGGGATTAAAGTTCAATTCATTTTTGAAATGCTGATCTGGCAAACTTTATCACACTGAAGGAACACTTGCTTTAGTGCACAGAATAGAATAAGTATTGGACTGTACACCATTACACTGGCTCACTTGAACCCTCTCTGCCATACACAAACACAGGCAGTGTGCCTGCTAGCTCTAAATCTTGTTTGCCACTCTCAAATCTTGGAGAAATCAGGCGGAAAGGGCTTAAAGGAGAGGAAATGAAGACATTCAGGAGGTGGACAGAAATGCTACCTGCACCTCAGAGGAAAATGTCCTCCCCAACAGAGGGCAGTGTGAAAGCCCTGAAGCATTAAATAGGGGAAGTCTTAGAAGGGCCTCTTGGGATCCATTCAGGGGACATGCTAGCAACCCCTTCTGCAAAATGTTATTAATTTCACAGACACATAATGACTCTTTTTGACAGGCAGGCAGGCATCTACTCCCTTCTTGTCCTCCTAAGATTTACTTTTGCTGAGTCAAGATGCTTTTTTAGCCTTCTTTTACTTAGTACTTCGTCGTCATTTTTGTGAATATAAGGACTTCCACATTTCCCATTTGCTCTTGGAAAATTGTGTTCTATTTGGTGCAAGATGGATATTTGATTAAGCCCTGGTATTTATATTCTCAAAAGCAAAATGCCATTCTCCTTCGCAGAAGGTACAGCCCCACAACCAACTCCCTGGGTGTAGGTGTAAGTTGGTAATGGCTTATATCAGTGGTGTACTGGAATGATTTCTGCTGCATTGTGGCTCATGAAAAGCAACAACAGAAAAATGGGATGTGATATGCCTTAGATGAAGGTGCTACTGTCTACAGTAACTGATTGGCTGCCAGCAATGAGAGACAGTTTTGAGGTTCAAAGGTGGGGCTTGGGCTTGGAATGCAGAGAATGGGAATGACCACAGAGACAGAAATACTCAAGCCCGGCCCTCTTTTTCTAGTTCACTTTGGGAAATCCATCAGTCTCTGCCTGATCTGCCTGCTGGCAAGGCCAGCCTGGCTCCCAGTAGCAAAACCTGGCGCAATACGGTAGGTGAGGCTGGCCATGATTGATGGTGCACACTGCAAACTTGGACATAAAAGGGTACTGCCATACACTGTACAAGCTATGCCTTCAAGCTCCACCCAACAGTACCTAATCTAAGGCAGCCTGCAAATACAACTTGCACAGCATACAGACCAGAGAGGCCTGAATAACATGGCTTGAACTATATTTTCCCACTCTCTCCCTTACCCTTCTTTTTAGTATACCGCTTGATGAAGACATCTGGAGAAGTCAAAAGCTTGCCTGCTGCTTTGTGACTTTCTAAAAATTGGTCCCAGTGAAAGGTATCCTGCAACTTCTGGTTTTGGATTCTTTCTGTGGACCAACACAGCTCCTTCTTTATACAATCGCCTGTTAACTCTGGTACACCACACTGATGGATCAAGGTTACAAGCCTTTATAATGGCCTGTACACAAGTTTAATTGGGTTTTTTTTTGCATTTTTGGGGGGCAGGTTCCAGATTTGGCCAGAGCTCAGCCCTGATGCTGTGCAACTAATTTTAATGACCTCTGAGAAACAGTTTGGTTTATGTTCTGTTCGACATTCCTAGAAGCCCCAGACTATCTGATAACTGTGCAGGTAGTCTGTGCCATTAAGTTCTAGCTTACAAAAGCTCATTGCCAACAAAAAGGATTTATTCTTTCAGGCATCATGAGACCCTTGGTTTCCCACTATTTAAAGGACTAGGTCACCAAGAGTCCTGCTAGAAAGCATGTGATGTAGCAAGGATATTCTGGAATATTGCTTGCTTGATGGTGAAGCAAGGATATTCTGGAATATCACTTGCTTGATGGTGATGCAGCTACACTGCCAAGTTTACAGGAGGATGCTACCTTCCATCTTCCCTGCTTCTGCTCTCCCGCCATGCAGCAGAGACATTTTAGTCCCAAGAAAGCAGTGTTGAGTGTGCAGGAGAAGCAAAGAATGAGATGTGATAATGCAGGTTCAGCTCTTCCTAGATCCCCCAGAGCATTCTGGGTTCACAATCTCTTTGGTGAATACAGGTCCCTGGTTTTTCTGCTCCTCTCGCCTCCCATTTCCTTTCCAGCAGTGGCAGCTCCAGGACAGGGACCATAGGAAGGTTAACAGGATGTGACAAGAAGTAGGTTTTTGAGTGCAGCTGAGTGGGTCTGCCTGCCTCACTTACAAATTTGCTCTGATTCTTGGCCTGCCTAGTGGTGACAGCTGCCACTTGAGCCTGCCTGCTTTCCATGGATGCACAGATCTTGGCACGGCCTACACTGCCCTGAAACTTGGGAGATGAAGAACATGTCAGCAACTCTCTGCTGTCCTCCCCTGCTCCTGGATTTTTTGTATGGACATTCCTGGTGATCAAGTTGGAATGGTTAAGCAACTGCAGACTGGGTGCTAACACAGATTAAGACAAGAATTGCATAGCACTTTGCACACATTAAGAGGCTATATCTGGCTGTGCAAAGCAAAGTGAAGACAGTTTCTTGAGGCTTTTGCATAGCCTGGTAGACAGTTGATGCTTGAGACTCCTGCAGTGGAAGTCCCATTTTACTGGGACAGTGGAACCTAGCCAGAAGAATTGCCAAAACAGCTAGAGAAAGAAGAAGCAGTTTGCATAGAGCTGGCTGCCAGAAAGAACTTTTGGACTAGGATGATCTCAAGTCACCCTCCCCCAATGCATTTTGTGTGCCATGGTCTCTGGATCGGGATCTCCAAGTCCTCAGTTCTCTCTCTTGTCATCTCCTAATGAAACTGACTCTGTAAAAGGTCCCCACTGATCATGAAAGGGAAGATGCCAATCAGTGTTTCACACTCCCTCTGAGAGTGACCTGATGAGGAGAGTTGCCCAGTGATGTCACTAGAGATAAAGAAACGCTCCTCTGGTTTCCTAGTTCATTTCTCACATTGCTGACCAAAGTGGTCCATCAGCAAACAGCATTCACGCCTTTCGGTCAACAGACAGCAAATGAGAGTCACAACCAGCTGGCAAGTCTATGGCAAGTCTCTTTTAATTGCAAGTGATTTGAATGGCTTCCCCAAGCAAAAGCAGCCAGATTTACAGGTCACTGAAAAGCAGCTGCTAAGGGCAGCTGGCTTGAGCCAATCTGTGGCCTTCTGGAAAGGGAATGCAATTGTTGCTGTTGTTGTTATTGTTATTATTATTATTCTACCTCACCAGAGACCTGCTACAAGTGGCTCACAAGGATTTAAAAAAAATATTTTAAAAGACATATAAATTATTTTAAAAGACATATAAAAATGAAAGGCATGATGGCCTCTGGCATGTTGTTCCTTTCTGTTCCAAAGATTAGCAAGAACAAGAATGGCTCTTTGTAGCCAAGACTCAGTGGCAGAGCATCTGCTTTGCATCTAGGAGTTTCAGTCAACAGCATTTCCAGTGAAAGGGTAGCAGCTGATGTGAAGGACCTTGATTTGAGACCCTGAAGAGTTGCTGCCAATCAAATGGCCATACTGACCTTGACAGACCATCTAGGGCAGCTTCCTGTGTTCCTGCGTATGATTATTAAAAAATCCAGGTAGTGCTTCCAGACATTTGGGAAGGAACACAAAACTGGGACGGCTACAGTGAAAAGCTGAGTGCTCAGGAGCATGGCAAGCACCAGTGTGGCACAAAGACTGACAAAAGGGACTTGGCTTTCAGATTGGAGGGAAGTGAGTGGAATAATAAGTGAGAGGCGGAAGCCTTTGAAGGGGACTCGAGTGCTGCGTGTCTTTGCACTGACCTACTTAACGGTGTCATAATCTGATGCCGAAACATCCTCCAGATTCTAAATATAAGTGGCATTCCTTTTGCATCCCGATCTCTTTACATGCATCTAATCGATCGCCCCCATCCTTCCCCAATGCCTGCTTTGGATTTGCCAACAAAATGGGAGTTGGGCAGCTTCCACATCTGGATTAACTTTCTAGCCTACTCAAGTTCAAATCAAATTCAAGGATTTAAAGACTAAAGCATAAGGATCTGTTTCCCCATCCCCATCCCCCCTCCGCCTAGGAACAGATAGCCAAGGGTCCTATCAAGGAACATTCATGCAAGAAGACTAGTCCAGAGCATTTTCCACTATAGGAAGGGAAGCTGCATGATAGTACTTTGGCAATACTGTAGGAGGCAGCTTGAGGAACATAGCAGTGGATGCAGGTGCATCTATGGAAGAAAGAGTGGATGGAGCAGAAACAGAACACAGGGTGTGCTTTTACAGACAGGAATCCTTGGATCTTGGGAATATGCTGCTCTAAACAAGCTGATCCTCCTTTTGTTGGCCTACACCGTTCATTTACTCTTCTTGGGACTGGAAGGGAATGGACTGATTGGTGCACAAGTGCTTGATGTCTTTTCTAAGGAACATTGTGTGCCTTCAGTTCCCCAGGAGGGGGTTATGGTGATCTGGGCTGCTGGGAAGGCCATGGTGTATTTACAACACTGCGGTCCTAAGCAAAGTCAAACCCTTATTGAAGTCAGTGGGCTTAGAAGTATGTAGTATGAATCATGAGGACCCATCCCTCTTCCTTGCAGTATGAAGTCTACAGGAGACGAAGTCTACAGGAGTCTGTTATATTTGTGTTTCTACTTTAGATATAGTTTCCCTCTTTTCTATTAGTTGTTGGATTTCAAGCTTCCCCCCCTTTCCTGTTCTTCTTCTTTTTTTTTACTGTTGCTTTTGGAAGAAATGAATCCCTTAGCTATGTGACACAATTTATTGAATCTAAGCAATCTTTGCTATTATGTGCACAGGATGAGGCAGAATATAAATAAACAAGTAAATAAACAGCAAAGAAATCTGATCCAGCCTCATTGTCTTCCTACTCAAGCTTCCTCAGCTGCTCTTGATGTGTGTGTGTGTGTGTGTGGGGGGGCTTCCTGAGTCTTGTGCTATTTATTATTTAGAAAATTTATATGCCACCTCTCCAGAGACCAGCTTGAGGTGGCTCACAAAGTAAAACCATACAATAGAATCACTAAAACAGCATAATTTTTTTTCAGTGAAAACCAAGCAATCAAACCAAGCCTGGGCATAAGAACAGTTTAGAATAGCCTAGAAATGACATTCATAAAACAGTCCTCAGAAGAAGAGATTGGATTTGCCCTTCACTACCCAAAGGTGTCTCAGAGCAGGTTACAATCTCCTTTCCCTTCCCCTCCCCACAACAGACACCCTGTGAGGTAGGTGGGACTGGTCACACTAGCAGCTGCATGTGGAGGAGCGGGGAATCATGCCCACCAGTTCTTTCAGATCAGAATCTGCACTCCTAACCACTACACCAAAGTGGAATCAGACAATATAAGCAGCTAAACAGAGTAAAATCCCTCAAAAGCCTCTGTAAAAAAAAAAGGAATGTTTTGGTGTGGTGCCTAAAAGAAAATAAAGTAGGTACCAAAAGAACCTCAGTTCACTACTAATGGGCCACCACTGAAAAAGCCCTGTCTTTCACTACCCACCTCCCTTTGCAAGGGGGAGTACAAAGAGCAGGGCTTGGGAAGAGGCTCTTAGTCCCTTTTGCATTTCCTGCTCTGCTCTGCAGCCTCCAGCCTTTCACGCACTGCTCATTTCACCGCAGCTGTGCTAGAGCACTGGGTTTGCATTAAGATATACTGATTGAAATCCCTGCTTAGCTGCAAAGCTCGCAGGGCAAACCCTCTGGCAAATTTCTCCCTCTACGTAAGGCTTAAATGCCAATTTTGAGCTCCTTGGGAAAAGGGCAGGATCCAAGTCACACAGAAATAGCCACCCTGCTTTGTCCTGGCTGCACACTCGAGTCCCATCATCTTGCAATTAGCAAAGTGCTGGTGTCACAGCGAGGTGATCAATTTGTTCCACTGTGCTGCTAGGTCTCTGGAGTGGAGGAGTTTCATTAGAAGCAGGGACTGTGCTGGCAGTTTCACAATTTGGCCTCTCTCTTCCCTTCTGCTCTGGTCATGGCTCTCTGCTCCTGGCCATGAAATAGGAAGGTTGTTAATGCGCCTGAAGTTCATAAGGTTCCCTCTTCCAGCAGCTGAGATTTGACGGTATTCCCCACAGAGCACTTCAAGGGATGCCGCATGATTTCCAGACTCATTTTCTGTCTCACCTGTATTTTTCCCGGAATTAATGTAGTCAAAACCAGCTCTGCAGCCACTTTGACCCCCTTTAGTAGCAATTCTCCTTTCTGCTTTTCTCCCCTACAGAGAAGAAAGTCTCATGGCCGAACCAGACACGCACTGGGAGTTCCACAGCCAAAGAACCCAATAATTTTTTTGAATTCACTCCTTAGGTATATGGAGTTTGAGAAGTGAGTGCAAAAGAATGCTGGGCACTCCAGACAGGGAACTCCCAGTGCCCCTCAGGTCAATACTGATTGTTTGGTCAGGTCAAAATCTGTTCTTTTGAGGTGCAGTTAGGGATGCCAGCCTTTGGATGGGACCTGGGGATCACCTGGAATTACAGTTTTTCTCCTGGAGAAAATGGTTCCTTTGGAGGGTGGAATGTATGGCATCGTACCTCAATGAGGTCCCTGTCCTCCCCAGGCTCAACCTCCAAATCTCCAGGAGTTTCCCAACTTGGAGCTGGCAACCTGCCCCCCAGGTAGAGTGTAAATATTATCCCACTCTTGGCTACTGTGACAACATTTTATCTTGCACTCTTGTTTGCATCTTTGCTGCAGCTTTGGTGCCGTTCTTCATTTTCATTATTTCCTCTTCTTTAGTCAGTCACGTGAGTGATCCCAGCCAATCAGGAATCACTGACTGTGAATGCAATGAATCTGTGATGCTACACAGTGTTAGCCCCGACGCCATTATGGGGCTTTGCTATGGACTGTTTGCTGTTCCCACATGGTCTGTGTACTTGCTAGACTGTAAAATGGATGCCAAAGGAGAAACCCATAGGGAAGGAAAAAGCTGTCTTTTTACTCTGAGGGACTCCATTGCATACCTGCCGCATGTCACATACATAGATTAAGGGCCATACAGCAGACAAAGGACTTTTCCTCTGCAAGTCGTTTGCATGATGAGATTAAGTCCTTCCCCACCCCAGGCATACACACAACAATACCAGAGCCATCAGCTACCTGGAGAAACCATCTGCCTGCCAGCCAGCCTCCTCTGCCCAGCCCTCAGGTATCCAACGGACAGAGTAGCCAATAAGATTTGAAATTGACACTGACACAGCCGGCTGGGAGGGTCAGTAGGTGTACACCGCCTGGCCTTCCACGCCCAGCACCCAAGACGCTATAATAAAGCGATCTTTGGGTTAACTCTAGAAGAAGATATAGATATATAGATATAGAAGAACGCTGCTTATCCTCGCCCTGCTGCTGCTGAAACCACGACCTCTGTCTGTCTGCTTTTACCCTCTTAAGCCCCCATCCTGTACCCGAACCCTTGCCTCGCTTCGTTCCAGTCTGCAGCTGGAACTATACACGTGCGTTGTTAGCTGGTCTACACCACGTGTCCCTTCTTCCATCCTTCCTTCCCTGCCTAACCCCACTCGCTGGAAGCTTAGGAGCTGCGCCTTGGAGGTAAATATTTCCCTCAACGAAACCAACGATAACCTGCTCATGCAACTGTGCTTTATCTATCTTTTATTCTTAGACCTTGAATGTGTGTGTGTGTGAATTGTATTTGTTGAGTGTTATTGCAACTGTGCTTTATTTAAGTAAACAAACATTATTCTGAGTCCTGTCTCTCGCCTCTTCACTGGGAAGGTCTTGCGGCAGCCCATTCCTCGTAGACATAGACCAAAAGATCCCAAAGGTTATTATACCTGTGGCGAAGTGCTCAACCCCTAGAGAGCATTTCGCCCAACAACAGTCAATCAAATTTCATTATGTGATAATGTCATTGAGGGCAAATTAAGATAATGCAGGACTCTTTGTTTCAAATTGGTGTACATTTCTGCAATCACCAAAACAATAGCCAAAAAGGGTTGCTGCTGGTTTTTGGCCCAGCCAAAGAAAAGTAAGAAAGGCATATCTGTCTTCTCTTTTAGTCCTACTGGTGACCAGAATTGGAAACATTAGCCAAGGAACCAGGGCTATTTTGGGGCAGGAACGCACAGGAATGGCTTCCGAGTTGGCCATGCCTACAGCCTCCCCCCTTTGGGTTTCCCAGGTGCCTCACACGCCATGGGGCACCTGGGGAAGCCTCGTTGATCCAGGGAGGGAAGGCAGTTTAAACTGCCTCCCCTTCTTGGGCGCCTGGGGAAGCCAATCCAGAAACTGCCTTCCTTCACTCCCGCAAGCCGCGGGGCACCTGGGGAAGCTGATCCTGGGAGGGAGCTGTGCTGTCAGGGGTGTGGCTAATATGCTAATGAGTTCCTGCTGTTGGGTGTGGCCTATTATGCTAATGAGTTCCTGCTGGGCTTTTTCTACAAAAAAAGCCCTGCAAGGAACTCTTAGCCAAAGTCTCAAGTTGGGCATAACAATTGAATTCTGTTTTGGTCCTGAAAGAATTTGATTGGATTCAGATTT
Source organism: Gekko gecko (assembly GCA_029375565.1). Taxonomy (NCBI): domain Eukaryota; kingdom Metazoa; phylum Chordata; class Lepidosauria; order Squamata; family Gekkonidae; genus Gekko; species Gekko gecko. The sequence continues at coordinate 47,229,224 of JAPDNY010000012.1, read as the reverse complement.
CTGTATTCAGAATCCGCTGGCACTTCTGCACTTGGTCCACAACCTAGTATGTTCTTTAGAATATTGGATCACAAAGTCTTTAGCACATCGCCTACTATCTAAAGTGTAGATGCTACATTTCCTCTGGCCTTTGATTCAGCCCTCAGTAAAGTGTGTCTGCTTTACAGTATATTAACTAACAGTGAAGACAGAAGACAAAGAAAAGCTCTTCGGTTGTCAGCAGAGGAATCATTCCAGATATTTGTTCCCACAGGGAAAGAGGTTCCAAGCAACGCCTGTGTTTGAGTGGGATGAGTCCACCAGACAAGTACCCAAGCCAGCATTTAATTTCATTTGCACTGCTGTGTTCAGGATGCCGTGAACATAAAGATCACTCCAGGGAATGAAATTCTTTCCTGTTCCCTCAGGGCAAAAGAGGGATTTCCTCCTCCAACTGGTTGCAAAGCAGCACTTGGGATTTCACTCTGTCGTGGAGCCCCTTTTGCACACTCACCTGGCCCTTTCCCACCTCACCTTCAGGGGCCTCTATATCCAATAAGTTACCATGACAACACAGCTAAGTCCGATAAAGCTGTTTGTTGTTAAAATGACATCACTACTAGCTGGGACCCAAGCGAGGGTACATGCTTCATTTCTGAAAACAATGGGTTTTGAATAAACAAGGAGAGTAGGTCAGGACATTTGAACAACCTGGTTCTAAAAGAAATAAATTTGCATTGTTAACAACAAAACATCTACCAGGCCTAGAGAGTAACATTTCCACACATCCCTAATTTTTATATAAGCACTGCTTGCTTGTACGCTCATGTTTTTTCTCCTCGTGTTGAGGCAATGTACCATGCAACTGTACACAAACTGTACTCGGCTGAGACTAGAATGGTGGTTCTCACAGTTCATAGCTGGGGAGCTGCCATTTCCCTGCCGGCAGTGATGTGTCAGAACTTTTACACAAGCTGTCACCTGGTGCTTGGTGCCTGAATCTGGGCTGAACATACCTGAAGCTTGCTAGTGAGACTAAAACCTTTGGCTTTTTTTTTTTAAACAAGTTTTGCATTTTCAAAAAATTGCATGTATTTTGATATGAAAGGTTATATTTCATGTTACATTTCAGTACAACTCTTGACCATGTTCTGCACACTTCTTAGCTAACACAGCCAGACTTTTGTGAAGTGATCAAGTTTTGCTGGCGACAACAATTATGTTCAAAGGCAGTAAGTCCCAGTGATAAAGCATATGCAGGTATATATCACACAGAATTGAGACCTTTGTCGTCTCCCAAGCCCTGAGTTCTAGATGGCCGGTACTGCCAGCTGTGAGAAGGAATGGAATTCCATTCAGCCAAGCAAGTGAGGTCTAGTTCATATAAGGGGTGTTGCGTATGATGGATCCAGGCTGAATTTGCTGTGTGGCAGAGCAGTCATATGATTGATTCATGGGGCATCATTTGCTGCCCCAGTGCAAAAACTTCCAAAACGGAACAGCAACACAAAAGCTGTCTTTGATGCCGTTGTTGACCTGGATCCACCCTACCTCACTGCTGTGCCACACTTGCTCTGTGGAAGGTCACAGCCAGACAGCTGGTTGATTGCACAATTGCAGCTTAGAGAAACCCAGATGCTTCTTCGTCTGCATAAAGCAATGTCATGTGTAGGAGAATCAGTGGGGGTGCTTCACAAGACAATTTTCTTTTACGCCTGGGATATATCAGATACCCTTTTTTTAGCTAGTGCAGTATAGCGGTTAGAGTGCTGAACTAGGATTTGGAAGACCCAGGCTTGAATCCCCGATTCATGCCATGGAAGCTTGCTGGGTGAACTTGGGCTGTCACTCTCTCCCAGCCTAACCTACCTCACAGGTTTGTTGTGAGAATAAAATGGAGAAGAGAATGATGTAAGCTTCTTTGGTCTCCCATTGAGAAGAAAGGCGGAGTGTAAATGAAGTAAGTAAATAAATAAATGTAAAAGGACTGAGGGAAGTCCCACTTTCTCTTTTCTCCTCCAAGTTAACAGCATTTTCTTCCTGAAGATTGTGACACTCCTTCATTGATCTCAATAAAAGCAACAAGTATGTAACTGGGAAGAAAGAGAAAAATCCCCCCATTTCACAACAATCCTTTTGAGTAAGGATGTTTCCCATTGGCGGGAGGGAACATGTTCTCACTGAGGAGGTAGATCCAGAAGGTCCAGCCGTGTTGGTCTGAAGCAGTAGAACAAATTTAGAGTCCAGTGGCACCTTTAAGACCGAGGAGGAGTTGATGGTATTTCCAAACAGGAGGAATAATTCCAGAGTGATAGCCATGTTTATCTTTTGTAGCAAAATTAAGCAGGAATCCAGTAGCACCATAAAGATAAACATTTGTTCCAGCATAAGCTTTCATGAGTCAGAGTTCACGTCATCACATGCAAAGAGTGTTCATCCAATGCAACTGAATGTATAAGAGTTTAAGCAACAGAAAAGGGGGAAGAAGGTGCTGATGTCTCAGCATGACCCACCCTTAACAGATGTTAAATAATTCATCTGTATCATAGTATGGTATCTGTACTGGCTTACTGAATTGGATTAACATATCTCCCACCCTTCATTTTCCATAATTCAATTTGCCCTGTCTGTCAACAGTTGAGTGTGATTCTCACTGCCTCTGAATGGATTGATTACTTTTTTATTTGCTCTTGTTTTACACTGACCTCCCTTTGTAATCTCTCCTCTCCTCCTGCCTTCCATTAATTCTACTCTAAGTATACATTTAGCTGCTTTGGATGAAGACTCCAGTGTATCTGATGAAGAGAACTCTGGTTTGTGCAAATTTATGCTGGAATAAATTTTGTTAATTTTTAAGGTGCTACAGGAGGAAGTACACTTTGAAAAAGAATTCCACAGAATTCACAACCGTTGGGAGAGCACCCAGTCTTTCTCCCTTCCTAATGTCCTCTGAAATTTGGACCAGCATGCAAGCCCCAAGTTTCAGATGCTGAAGGCCAGTCTCATATGTTAGAAATTCTTCATGTCTACTACAAAGACCTTGTATCAGACATGTGATGTGAGTTTGTGCCTCCTAGATGTGCATGGGCTCTATTCTGCTTGTGACTGTGACATGCATGAGGAAGGGGCTTCAGCTTCCCCCCAACCCTCCCCCTTTTTGCATCTTGGACTTGATTTGAATCCAGAAGATCCCTGACATCTCCAGTTAAAAGGATCAGGTAGCAGGTGATGTGAAAGACCTCTACTTGAGAGCTTGGAGAGCCACTGCCAGTCTGTCCAGACGATGGCTCAATGGTCTGACCCCATGTAAGGCAGCTTCAGGTGTTTCATGAGGGTTTTCTTTCTTTCTTTCTTTTTTGAAACATGGTCCTGCCAGCCAGCAAGGCCTTGGTACAGCATTCTGACGGGATCCAGAAAGAGATGGGATGGACTCCCGTTTGTCCTGCAGTTACTAAGCTCAAGGTTAGACACTTGATTTCTGCATACTCTCCCTCCAAAAATCAACAATTTCCTTTAAATCCTTTCTCTCCCTTCAAGTTAACTCTTCGTTAGCTGTCATGCTAGTAAACTGGGATAGAGATCAAAGTGCTCCTCCCCTGCTTTTTGTAATGAAATGGATCTCAAGACTGCAGCCATGTTTCTTGACCTGAACCCAGCAACTGGGTTAAAATGCAACTACCATTGTTGTCTTACCTGCCCCATCCACCAAGCCTCTGGTTTCAAGCACTGAAATAGGTGACAGCACCAAGTGTTGATCAAATTGCAGATGACCTTGTGTGTGAGAGAGAGCTTACGCTTTGAAGATGTCTGGATATGCCAGTGGAGGCAGTGCCATTACAGCAAGATTGACCATTTCCACCATCAAATAACAGAAAACCTGATTTAACAAACTATAATGCATTTGTTTGTTTAATTTCCATTCTGCCATCAAGAACTACTCAGCTTCAGCAGTAGAAGGTACCTTCCAACTACATCCGGTGTCCAATTAATGACTAATTGACCACAACGGAACCAGAAATTGGTTTCATCCCCCACCAAATAGGGTACAGTTATTATGGCTTAGAATAAACAGTTTGCCTAATGATGGTGTTATGAGTTTGGGAGAAACTGTGTCAAGGCTGATTGGGATTTTTGCTTGCTGCTGAACTCACCATTAATTATGTAAAATAAATATACCCTACCTCTCTGTTAAAATGCCAGAGGTGGCATTATGCCCGCCCAACTAAGACACAGATTCTTACAAAGGTACCATCAAACTGTAGCCTACCTTCCTTGAAAGCAAACTGACCTTGTGAGAATTCTGCCATCTCTGTTATAGGATGTTGCAGCCTCTTCAGATGCAGAGCAATACTCCTTGCCAAACCAGCTATAGCCATTTGACTTCTCTGGTCCAGGAGGCTCTGCTGGTAAAACCGGGATCTTACCATTTGACATATCCAAAATTCTTGCACATCTACATAGGATTCCAGTCCATTCTGTGTGTACATGTGTGCCCCAAAGAAGTCTGTCTTCCAGACATTTATAACTTCTGTGTAAGACTAACCTCTAGTGTTTTTGCCATTTGCAGCGGTGTGATGACTCTAGGACATAGGCATAGTGCAACTGAAAGCAACCACCACTATCCTGAAGAGGCTTCTTAGTGGACACTTCCCACTAACAGATACCAAAAGCAGCTGGTGACTTCCTGAGCCATGGTCTGCAGCCTGTCTACCCACACCAGGAGAACTCCTGTTCTATTTGTGTAATGTGGCAATCTAAGCTGTGTCAGAGCTTAAGAGCTGCAATGTGGCCTGTGAGCCTGATGAGGCTTGTATGCGAATCTGGGCCCTGACCTGGATAGCCCAGGCTAACCCAATCTTGCCAGATCTTAGAAGCTAAGCAGGGCTGACCCTGGCTAGTATTTGGATGGGAGACCACCAAGGAATACCAAGCTCATGACATGGTGGCAAGCAATAGCAAACCACCTCTGACCGTCTCTCACCTTGAAAACCCTACTGGGTTGCTGTAAATCAGCTGTGACTTGGTGGCACTTTCCACCACCATGAGAATCTGGACTCAGAAGGCCACCAACAAGGCAGGGTTTGTGCTTGTTTTTTAGCTGCTATCTCAGCCTTTTCATGCCGCAAAGCCTGGAGAAAACACTGCACACATTGTAAGGGGCTTTAATTTCTTGGGGGAGAGGTGTTATTTGCATCCATACACATTGCCTGCCTGTCTGCTGTCAGTATTTCTGGAGCTCTTACTCCTGAAAGCTTGGCTGGATTAAATTTTGTCAGTTTCAGGTGCCACTGGACTCCTGTTTTAATTTTCTGTCACAGTTATGCATCCCTCCTGCTCAGATGGCTGCATCTTCTCCCTATGTGCCCTACCAGGTGAAACTCCCTCTTGAAGTAGGCACAATTCTGTAAGAAAAAAATTGGCTCAGTTTTCTGTTAAAATATGAATTTTATTGTTTTGCTTCAGTTGGATTTTGAGTGTGTGCAGACTGTGAGTGCCAATGTGAACTACTTTGGCAAGGAGGCTGGGCAGACCCAGCTCACATTTGATCTTGGAAGAGGAGGACGTGATTAGAAAGATCCTCATCCACTCAGACTGGTGGTTTGGCCCACCTGGTTTCCACTGCTGATTCTCCTTTTCCATTGCATTACCACAGTTGGTAGCAGTAGTGTTTATTTTTCCCCTTTTCCCCAAAAAACATTTTACATTGCTTTAACTTATTGAAAAAGCTAAGAGCTGAAAAAAATGCAGGACTAAAAATCCTGCCAGTTAAAACCGGCTGAATGAGGTCTCCAGCAGATGCTGAAAAATACAATTCAGAATACAAACAGGCATTAAACATGGCACCAGAAGCATTCAAAACACCAATCTCAGACAGGAGAGAGAGAGAGAGACAGAGAGAGAGAGAGAGAGAGAGAGAGAGAGAGAGAGAGAGAGAGAGAGAGATATCACAGTTTCCATAAGTTACATCCCTTAAGAAGGTGGCTAACAGCCAGCTCAGAAAAAGAAAATACAACAAAAAAAATAAAGGAGGAGATGTACCTTTTTCCCCCTAATCACAAAATATTTACAGCTGTGGTCTGAGGAATACTCGGAGGATTGTCATGCATTCAACTACTGCTGGCTGGTTTCTCTCTCTTTAGTTGAGTAAAGACAGTCCCATGTGAGATGAGAGAGGAAACACAAGGAGGCCAGGCGGGAGCGGACACAATGTAAGGCAGTTGGATGAGGGCCTCTTGAGGACATTCTTGCTGCCATGATGGACTGCCTTGGTGCTTCACTCATGACTATGCCCCATGTTGGGACACCAGCACTGCAGCTAATAAAAATGTCTGGTGCCACCATCTGGAGACTTGTCTAGACACTATCCCAAGCATCTGAGAATGGGCTTCTGATCTGAAGAATCTGCAAGGGACTTAGAGGTGGTCATACTTTCTCCAACACTGCCAAACTCAAGGGTGAGCAATAAGCTGCATCCAGCTGGCCAACCCCTTCCCACTGGTGACCTCTTCCCCCACCTCTTCCTCATGAAATGGCTGGACTGCAAGTGAGTTGCCACAGATATGAGGCTGTGCCAGGCAGGAGACATGTTTGAGTGAGCTAAACATGATCTTTTGAGCCTTATGTTTCCTACTACCAGTATTAACCCATTTTAGATTATATGATCCTTAGCAGAGATCTGGGAATGGAATACTTCTTGAGGGGCAACACAGAATGAAAGCAATTACAATTTTTGTTGGTTGGGGGAGCCACAGACTTAACTAAATCTGTCTTGGACTTCTGGCCCCTCTGCAACAGACAAGAAATACCCTGCAATTTTTCTTTTCCTGTTATTTTTTTTAATGTGGTGATGGTGGAAAGATGAGTGTGAAAACGGAGAAAGTGGTGGAAGTGATAAAGGCAATGCTCAAAACCCCCGCAGTGTCTGTTCTTCTTAGGGAAAAGGCAGATTTCGAGTTGGCAAGGAGCCAATGGCTTTAGGTTGCATTTCATAAACAGGATAGGATAACTGGAGCTATATCAGAATATCTGCTTCAACGTCTGTTTTGCTGGTCAGAATCTCTATATGGTGGAGGCCACTTTGGCATGCCAGTTCAAAACAACAGCAACACATGGTAAAAATCGGGAGCATTGCAAGGGTAATAGATGCAAGAACTCCCTCCCATCCATGCTCAGGGCAATGTATTTACCCTCCAGCTAGTCCTAGCCATTGCTAAGGCAGAAATGAGGATGCAATTGCTAGGCATTGTCTGTAAGATCTGCTGTGGAAAATATTGCCTGGAAATCTTGATTGTGCCTCCATAACATAGGTCTCTCTCACTGGCAGTTTCAACCTTCAGCACTGGCATGTCCTGAGACCGAAAAACAATTCTATAAGAACAACCCAATCTTGCCCTTCCTGATCAATCAGTTCTGTCTGATGGATGTTTTCTTGCCTGTTACACTGCTCACCTGGTATGAACATGGCTAAGGAGAGGATATAGATTGGCTCTTCTTGTGGCTGACTAGAAAGATCCGTGCTTTCAGTCTGCAGAAAAAGAAGAAACTAACATGCATTTCTTGGTCTAGAAGATGTGGATTCTCATATTATTCTAACACAAGAGGTTTCTAGAGATGAGGAACTGTGGTTGAAGGCCATCTAATCCAGACTTTTGTCCTGAGGCATCTTTATTAATACAACAAAACAAAGACAGGTTCATAAGAACCAGTGGTCCATCTAGTCCAGCATTCTTCACACAGCAACCAATCGGTTGCCCTGGAGGGCCAAAGAACAAAGCTTTGAACCTAGGGCTGCCAACCTTCAGGTGCTGGTTAGAGATCTTCTGCTATCTGCTCTCAGTTCCCCTGGAAAAAATGGAGGCTTTGGAGAGTGGACTCTATGGCATTATATTCTGCTGAGGTCCTATTCCCCAAACCTTGTCATCCCTAGGCTCCACTCCAAAAATCTTCAGGTATTTCCCAACCCAGAGTTGGTAATCCTATTTGAACCTATTTGAACCTCCTCCAGATATTGCTTCCTGGTATTCAGAGATTAGCTGCTTTGCTATATCGAAGGCCCTTTTAGTCACCATGGGGTGTAGTCATTGGTGGACTTGTCCTCCATGAATCCATCTGCCCCTCTTTTAAAGCCATCAGTGCTTATCCCTAAATCCACTGGTAGTGAAGCCCACAATTTAATGACTTGTTGAATAAAGAATAACTTCTTTTTGTGTCCATCCTGATTCTGCTGCCTATCAACTAACTTGGATGCTCCGGAGTTCTAATATTACGAGAGAGGGAGAAAACACTTTCACCACCCATACATAATAAGTCCCAGACTTTTTAGCCTTTTCTCACGGGAAAGGTTTTCCAACCCCTTAATCATCTCACTTCACTCATCATTACCATTCTGATCCAAATGTGCTACACACACAGAATAGATGTAGACAAGATTAAATGCTCTGTGGCAGCAGTAATGTAGGAATCCACTTGTAATTCTGAATTTTCCTGAGGGCAGTCCCTGCTTGGGGGGGGGGGGCTTGCTTCTCTGTCTGGTGAAAAGAACACTTCATTTGATTTGATCCTATCAGGTGGTTGACGAAAGACCACCCTTGAACATGCCAAATGGCCACTTGCCATGTCCTGTGTAATAATCTGACAATATGAGTCAGAGGCTGGAACTTCTGCTCAGCCTTCAGGGGTCTGAAAGTCATTCCAGTTTTCAGCAGTGTCCCAATACTCAGGTCACTAATAAAAGGGTGGTGTCAGTAAAACTGGTGTCCTTCCTTGGCACATTGTCCTGACAGATGCTTGGCGGCTCAAGCATTGAATTGTTACTGAGCCATGAATGCAAATCTGATTAGCTCCCACTTTGTTTCCTTATAAAGAAAGGCCCCTTCCCTTTGTTGTTTTTTAAAATTTCAATTGTTTCTCATGTTTCCCCAAAAAGCACAGAGGAAAATCATTACGAAAATCCTGACAATTTCCCCCTGCCCTAGAAGAAAAATGTCCACCCCCCCACCCTTTAAACTCAAAGAATTTATGCACTGCAAAAATAGAACCCCTGTAGCATTTGGCTGCCTGAACAATAACAAGGTCAAGCGCTAAATATTTATACCTTGCAGCCATCAATATCATACCAAGTCAGGGCCTCTTTCCAAAAGGCTTCTCGCCACAGTTTAGCTTCACGTACTCATAGAAGATTGTTTTAATTTGGCGTTACTAAGGTGTTTAAGCTTTCATGAGTGCCGGCTGCTTTAACCCCGTCCCCTACCCAGAGGCAAAATAAAGACCTTGTTGCCTTGGAGGCAGCTGCTGAAGGGCAATCCCCAAGTGGGACCAGTGCGGAAGAAGCCATCAGAGTACCTCAGTCACTTTTATACTTTTATTTTGCAGAGGGTGGGGACATTTCTGTAACTTGGTGTTCATTGCGATTAGTGCTATGGCCCTCACTCATGTCAGGGTTGATTCTTTTCTTTTTTTCTCACTGCAAAAGCAACCAGTGCAAACCCCCTCCTCCCCACCTGCAGCACACACACTGGAACTTTTTTCTAATCCAGAAGGAAGGAGAAAGAAAAATGACAGAGGAATAGCAGGAAAAGAAGGAAAGTGACAGGGGAGCTAGGACAGTGTTCATCTTGCTCTCCCCTCCCCTGCTGCCATATATTCTTCTTATATTAATCTATTTTTGAGAAACAACCTAACTCCTTATTAAACCCCAGGTGCTCAATTGCACAAGACCTTGGTTTCTATGACTTATTTTTCCCTACAGCACAAAAATGGGTCCCAACAGCATGTTAGAATAGATTCTGGCTGAGTACAGACTGGCAGTTTGCTCCAGTAGCCAGGTGTGGCAAAAAAGCCCCGGAATAAAGTGTTCCGGGTTTTCCCGTTCACACAGCCCGAGCTGCTGCTGGAAGATACGGGGCGGAGGCGCATGGGAGCGTTCAGACTGCCATGCCGGGGGCGCACCGTATTCAGTGGGTGTATGGGTGTATGTGCGCATGAGTGCTTATGCGGTTATGCGCTCATGTGCATAAGCGCATTTTGCCGATTGGGGGAGGACCCCGCAGCGCCGGGCTTGCATTGGGCAGTAGAGCGGAGCATGGCCAATCATACCGCTGCTGCCCAATGCAGGTTGCTCCCGGCTTTTTGGCTGCGCGTTCAGACTTCCCAGAAGCGGAGAAATGTGTGACACATGCAGGCTTTCGGATTTGCTACTAGATTTATGAGGTATCTTTTTAATCCGGCAGTGAAGTGCAACAGCACGGGTTGGCTATGAGTGCGGGACGCCAGGCAGATGTGCCTGTGTGAACGCCCAATTTACTCCGGGATTGAATCATCACTGGCCCGGGTCCCTACCGGGGCAAACTGCCAGTCTGAACTCAGCCTCTGTTTCTCCAGTGGATCTGGGAGATGGACTGTTCTCATGGTCTCCTTTCTTTGTAACTCCCTCTCTGCAGCTTCTTTTCATAATTTCTCCACTTTGTCTGATGAGATGCATTTGAATGCTGACTTTCCTTATCCTCTTCTCCTACTCTGACTTCTGCGTCTTGCTGCTGACTTCTATCCTGTTCTGTGGTCTTTCGAATTCTTGCTCTCTTATCAATGAAATTTCTTTCTTTCTCTTATGAAATGTTATTGGCCATAATGGCTTAACCCCTTTGACTTGCCAATCTTCACAGCTCAGTTTTATGGGTCTCTTTCCATCATCCCACCTGCATGTTGTTGGTTTTTTTTGTGGAAGGCAGAAGGGGAAACTGGACTTCTCTTGGTGACTTGCCACCTTCATCACAATTTGTTTCCATTGCATTCCATCCCATTCATGCAACTCATTTGATCTGTCCTTTAATTCTGCACCTGGCTATTCCTTCATGATCTACGGATCACAGAGATTTCTTTTCCTCGTTTTCATGCCGCACTCTCCATCTTCCTTTCGTCTTCTTTGCCCTGTGACGACTTTAATAGACAAGCTAATGTGGCATCACATTTACTGTGTCATGATTTCTCTCTCTAAATTCTAAGGTTTTTGTTCTTTCTCCCAAACTCCCTTACTCACAGCCATCTCTTAGATCTCATCCTCACCCACTGCTGTATTTTTGTGACTTGAGTGTATCCCCCTGTCTTCTGGGAACTCCTGATTTTAAGTAGCGCTATATTAAATTTTCATGCAATTTTTGCTGCAAAAGCCACCATTTGGAGGACTGGGACCATGACTAGCCCAATCTACTACTCTTTCATGCATTTTTGTACCAGACCAATTCACAGCTATTATTTGCCTGTTCTGCCATGGCGTAAGCACCATTTAAAAAAGAGAAAACTTGAAAAGAATTCATTATTGTGTGATCCCAGCCAATCAAGTTTCATATGGTGAACATGATGACATCATGCAGCCTGTAGACAATTAAAACAGTAGTCCTGCCGAGACTAACCAAATTTATTGCTGCATAAACTTACATGACTCAGAATTCTCTTGATTGGATGCACTAACTCACTAAAATTCATGCTGGAATACATGCTGTTAGCCTTTAAAGTGTCTCTGGACTTTTGCTTTATTTTGCTGCTACAGACTGTTGGAGTGAGTAACTCAACATGCCTGGACGTGGGGAGGGTCCTACATCACTCTAAGTGGGCATAGGTGTTATCTCCTTATGGGATGCTTCTCTTTGTCTTAACCTGGGAACTGCCCTCTGACGCCTCCTCTCTCTCCTGCTGTGTCCTCTGTCTCTTCACATGGCCTTCCATGGAAACACATGCCTCTGCAGGTCTCTCTGTAGATACAGTGCCCTCGTACTCCAACACACATGATGTCGGACTAGCTGGCCGTTTGTGATAGGGAAAGTATTCTTTGGGCGAGGCTTCTTTTCTCTTCTTTTGACTGCAACCTGAATGTGAACTGGATCTACTGGAATAAATGTAAATTTACCTTTTTATTTATTTACTGCATTCAGTATCATTGGGCAAAACCCTGCTATAGTAACCAAATATCCCAAAACTAATAAGGCTACCAATCTGGAATTATCATCATGCAGACTAATCACCAGGCCCAGATGGCATACATCTAAGAGTGATGGCACCTGGTTTTTGGCTACTGTGTCACACAGAGTGTTGGACTTAATGGGCCATTGGCCTGATCCAACATGGCTTCTCTTATGTTCCTAAGTAAGATTTGGTGGTGTTCATGCAGGAGGGCAAACAAAACCTTCCCCTAACACTGAACAGAAAGAGGAGGAGAAGGAGCCTAGGCAGCCGACACTCTTGCCAAGATTTTTGCTCTGAGTCAGCACTACAGTTGCATATAGTTATGCGTGACTATTTGGGGCAGAATGTGGGTGGAATGCACATTTGGAGGCTTACCCCATTGAAAGACACACCATTTGGATGGACGACATCCACATCCAGATGCACTTCTAGATAGGGATGTTTCCATCCACCCTTCCATCCATCGAAATGCACATCCCCATTCTCATTCTGCCCCAGAAAGTCACATGGCTGGATCAGGATGAGGGAACATAGATCTGGTTGCTTCTGGGATAGAAATGTATTATCTGTTCCCCCAACAACTGCACCCTTGGAATTCTCACAATGATGCAAAAACGGATGAAAAAGAGGGGTGCTATTCATTGGGGAGAGGAGAGGAAACATTTGCAGAACATGCTCATCTTAGCTCCGCAGCACACTTGCTTTCAGCTGCCTGGTTCCTGCTCACATCCTATTTAACAACACTCAATACTGTACAATTCACATTCACTAAACACAAATTATTTTTGTTGTTTTCTTCCCCTCTGTTCCCCCCAATTTTCTTTATTCTCTTTTGTTTGATGTTTAACCTGCACATTTTTTTCTTCCTTGATCTTTTTGCTTCCATCACAAGATCCCCCTCTGCTTAGTTTGCTTCATTTACATTGGCACTACCAAATGATCACATAGAAGAAAAACCTCAGCCTTATTTTGGACTTGCTCTGCAATTGTTTGTCTCTTGCTGCATCCTCGCCTAATGTTCTCCGGTTTGATATACTCATCTTCATTTTTTCCTTGTTTATTTTCTGCCTTCAATTATCTTCCTTCATATCATTAATTCAAGTTTCCTGAATATTTTATTGACCTGTCGTTCACCATACATCACTTTTTTACTCCTGCAGTTCCTTATCCTTCTTCCTGTCTCTGCCATTTCCCTCTTCTTTTACTCTAGCTTTTCTTACCAAAGTAGATTTCATTTTTTTCTCCTTTAGACATGCCTCTAGATCTCATTCTTTCTCATTTTGGATTACTCATTCTTTTTTTTAAAAAAAAATGTTTCCTGACATTTCTTTTACACTTATTAATTGAAATATGCTATTATTTCTCTTAATAAGCAGAACAAAAAAGACCCATTATTTTCATGATCAATCTCTCTTTCACAATGATTGTCCTATTTCTCTTGCGTATTTTCTTTCTGTGTGGTGCAGATTTGCACCATTTCTTTCCATCCCCCCCCCCAAAAAAAGTGGGATCCGACCTTTCTTGTCAATGGGTACAGCATTGGCCAAGGCCTCTAGTGATTATTTCTCTACAAATATATCAGTTATATCACTGCTCACTCATCTTCTGTGGCTTCTGATCTTAGTGTTTCCTTTGATCCTTCCCTTTATTTCTCCTCCCAGTCACAGAAGAAATAAAGTCTTTATATTTCAAAAATCCATTCATTTCTGACGTTTGATGTCGCTAAATCTCTTGTACAGACCCTAATCATCTTAGAACTTGACTATTGAAATTTTCTCCTGATTGGTTTTTCACATTCTCACTTTAAACCTTTGATTTCAGTACTTAATTCTGCAGCCTGTATTAGTTTTCTTGCCCATTATTTTGATCACCTTGCACTCCTTTAAGATGCTTGGTCGCCATCAGCTTCTTGTTCTTCGACAGATTCAAAATGAGCTCATGAACTTTAAATCTTGCCTTTTCTGATTCCCCCTTTCTCTATACTCAGCTGCCCATTTTAGCCACTCTTCTAATCCAACGGCTCAGTCTCACACAGAATCACACCTTTCTAAGGGCCAAACTAGATGTGACGTTTGTCAAGCATTCACCACAGGGGCTTGTAGCCATATGCCAACTACAAGTTTCCCATGGGAACACTGTTTAGTAGTGCCACAGAGGCCAGATTCTGGTTGTAACCACAGCATGGGAGGAGGAGGAACTCCTGTCTCCCCCTGGCACTACTTTTTCCAACCTGAAATGACACAGGGGGGTGTTATTTGTCCCTGCAGCACTATTATATGGAATTGCCATGGGAGACTTGAAGTTGCAATATGTCCCTTGTTGGGAACTCATATAAAATGCCATGTGTAGTTTGCCCCTATGTCCATTGACTTCAATGGAGTTAGAAGAATGTAACTCTGCTTAGGACAGTACAGCATTTCTTCTCTGCAAGAAGCCTTATTATCATTTCTGGGCTTCACCTTAGCCTCCCTCCCATTCATTCTGCTGTCTTTCTCCCCATCTTCTAAACGATGGTTTAGATGTATATGTTTAACTATGCTGTTGCACCCCTTCCTGTCACATAGCGAGCATTGAACTTTCATTCATTGTATTCTTCCCTGTAGGTTTCCTTTTCAGCTGATGAACTAAATGATGATGAACTAGAACAGCAGTGCAGCTGAGAATTAAGTGAACTTGCATGATTCCAACTCCCTGCCACCCTTCTCCCAAATCCTTGAATCTACTTGCAAAAAGTACACACATTTGTCATGACATAGTAAGGGAAATCATTGTGTGTAGCTGGTGCTGACAATATCCAGATACCATTAGTTGTGCTTTATGGTGCTCATCTGATCTCCATTGGGTTTGGTGGACAAATATGATGTAAATCGATCATGAGCTGCATGCAGGAAAACTTGACTAGAACTGAGTCCAAGCCACATTCTGCTAATTTAACTTTTCCAGCATTCAAAATGAGAAATACAATTGGATTTACTGTAGTTTAGGAAGAAAACAACAACAAAACTGCAATCCCATCAGATTTGGTACATTGGAGCCTAACATTATTGCCTTAAAATTGCTCAATAAGAGTTAAGATTTGTGCTTTTTTTACATGGCTTACCAAGGCCAAATCTTCAAAAGGAAATGTTTGAAATCCAAAAGGCCAGTCTTTAATTTTCAAACATTTCCCAGTTCCAACATGGGGTGGGGGTGGGGGAGAGATATGGATTCAAACACATTGCTGGGTCTCAGCTGCAGCACTCCCTGATATTTGGGAACTGAAGGTGACTCTAAGAAATGTAGTTACAGGAAAGTTGGGGATGATGTTGCAACTAAATGGCAGGTCTGGTCATGGCTCAGGGGAATTCCCTTCCAGGTCCTCACTGTGATGGCTAATTGGCCTTCCCTTTGTGCAGACTCTGAGTGCCATCCAAAGCAGAGCTGCATCCTTCTCAGCCTTATACATTATGATTGACTTAGAAGGGTATAACTCTGCTTGGGATGGCACTAAGTATACTTGCAGAAATTTGTGTTTCTGCTCCTAATGCAGAATGTAGATCCTTTTGGCAGTTGATATGGACCACTCTGCCCTGACCTGGACATCCCAGGCTAGCCCAATCTCATCAGATCTCAGAAGCTGAGCAGGGTCAGTCATGGTCAGTCCTTGGATGGGAGACCACCAAGGAAGTCCAGGATTATTACACAGAGGCAGGCAATGGCAAACCACCTCTTGTCTTCACAACCCTACGGGGGTCAGAAATAGTCAGCTGCGGCTTGATAGCAAAAAAACGACCACTCTACCTAACCTGTCACAAGGCTTGTCTAGGCGGGCCTCAAAGGGCTGCTTAGGGGCCAAACACAGAGCTGGAAGATACTAGAAAAGCCATCAAGCTGAGCCCTTCTCATTAGTTGGATCTGTCGATTTTGCCTGCGCCTTTAGTGCTGTGTGTGAGTCTTCTTCTGGGTTCTCTGCTCTTGGCATGCTGTGGTTTTGGTGTTTTTTTTTAAATGAGTGAGTCAAAGCACAGGATTTCCAACTGGGGTCATATGAACATAAGAGAAGCCATGTTGGATCAGGCCAATGGCCCATCCAGTCCAATACTATGTGTCACACAGTGGCCAAAACCCAGGAGCCATCAGGAGGTGCAGCAGTGGGGCCAGAACTCCAGAAGCCCTCCCTGGGTTGCCCTCCAAGCACCAAGAATACAGAGCATCGCTGCCCCAGACATAGTGTTCCATCCATATCTTGTGGCTAATAGCCACTGATGGACCTCTGCTCCATGTTTAGCTAATCCCCTCTTGAAGCTGTCTATGCTTGTAGCCACCACCACCACTTCCTGTGGTAGTGAATTCCACGTGCTAATTACTCTTTGGGTGAAGATGTACTTCCTTTTATCTGTTCTAAACCTACTGCTCAATAATTTCATAGAGTGACCATGAGTACTTGTATTTTGAGAAAGGGAGAAAAGTACTTCTTTCTCTACCTTCTCTATCCCATGCATAATTTTGTAAATCTTTATCATGTCACCCCTCAGTCGTCATCTCTCCAAACTAAAGAGCCCTAACCTCTTTAACCTTTCTTCATAGGGAAGGTGTTAAGGAGATGCCCTTAATTATTTTAGTTGCCCTTTTCTGCACCTTTTCCAGTGCTATAGTATCTTTTTTGAGGTGCGGTGACCAGAACTGTACATAGTATTCCAAATGCGGCCATACCATAGATTTATACAGGGGCATTATGATACTGGTGGAATTGTTTTCAATCCCCTTCCTAATAATCCCCAGCACAGCATTTGCCTTTCTTATTCCAGTCACACACTGAGTCGACATCTTCAGTGAGTTCTCTACCATGACTCCAAGATCTCTCTCCTGGTCAGTCTCCACCAGTTTGGACCCGAGTTCCAGCCTGGAGATTTTGTGCACAATCTCACAAAGTTCATAAGCATAAAAACCTTTGGCATGATTGCTCTAGCAAACATTTTACAAAAATTAGCTTCCTCCAAGCTTCTTACAGACTTCTATCCCATAAACCAATTTCTCCACTAAAGGAGCCTTTAAGAAGCACTCCACTCTAACACTCTCTTCCCTTTAGCAGCAAGTCTATCCCTTTAACACTGTTGTCTTGGAAGCAGCTCTATCTTTTTAAGAGTATTACTATCTTAAACCTCTTATTTGACAGTCTTAAGTGTCTCTATCCCTTTCAAAGTCTTCTGCTGTAGCTTCTTTTGCATTCTTAAGACATAAGAATTGCTTTGCTAGACTAGACCAGAAGTTTTATCACCATTAAAGCCCAGCCAGATGATGGCAGGACTCTCCTAAACAGGTCACAATGGATGTAATGGATACTTATCCTCAGCATCAAGCTATGCTGCCCTTGAAATGGGAGGGTGCGGTTTGTTTGTTTTTGTTACTGTGGCTGACAGTTTGATGTCATATCCCCAGGGGTCATGGAAGTAAGTTGTGTAACTAATCAAAACATTCTAGGAGTGGAACCTTGAATGAAAAGTTATGCAAAACAGTGATTCTCAGACATCCTTGTGTCTGAATCCCAGTATGATCACACTAAAAAAAGAACCTTTTATTGAGTGCTTAAAATTGTTCCAAATTATATTACAAATGTTTGGTCCAATGTCATGCTCACTCTTGTGGCTGTTCCTGTCCCCTTCCCCCATTCACCAAATGCATCTAACAGGGAAGAAAATTAACTTACAGAAGTAGTGATTTCTTTGACTATCTTGATCCCTTTGAGTTGGGGGAGGCGGATTGTAACCTTCCCCTTTTTGCCTGCCTGACTTGGAAAGGTGAGTGTCTTTTCTAAACTGGATTGCAAATACATTGCACATTTTTGCACTGCTATCTGGGAATTGTAGTTTAATCCTGTAAATTCTGAATATGTCCAGCATGATGAATCCTGCTGGTTGCATAGGCACAAAGCCAGCACATTCATTTGAAAGGCAGCTGTGTTTTAATGATGCCTGACTTGCCCATGATGGCCTTGGGTCACACACAATCTAACTGAACTGGTGCATTCTGAACCAATGCCAATAGTGGCTACTTGGCTGGTTACCATGCAGAATGATGTTTATTGCACAGACAAGAACCCACTCAAAATACTGATAGCTTTCAAAAATGAACAAATCATTAATGTGATTGGAGGGAGTGCTGAGATCATTACTAGCAAAGTAATCTATTTCCCCCAATGTTCTTTGTGAAGATGGAATAATCACTATTGTAAATAAGCTGCACTCTTCCAGCCTGGCATTGCCAGGCAAACAGCTAGTCTGGCTTGCCTCTCCATCATCCTTTCTATGCTTCTTGTGTCCACAAACTCAAGTTATCTCATTGCATATCAGGAAAAGAACAGCCCTGCGAGCAGTGAAGATAAGAGCTGGAGAAGGAAATGAGAGCCTCAGAGCAGAGTCCCAATCACTGCTATGGATGAGGAGTCGAAAACAGATAAATTCATTCAGAGATAGCAAACTTCCTGCTATTGAAGAAACTCAGCAGTACCTCACGGAGAACTTTGTGGCTTTGTGTTTGTACGAAGAACTGGAAGTAGAGGTGCTACCTTCTTCATTGCCCCTGCGCCTGGTTTTTAACAGAACCCCTTATCTGCATGCTGGCAAAAAGGGTCACATTATATATCTAAGTGAGAAGAAGTGGGAACCCTAACTGAGAACGTTAGAATGCTGTTGTATTTCTTCAATGGAGCTGTAGGGAGTGGAAGGATTTCTCTCGGAAGGAATCTAAGGAAGAGGAATTCCTTAGGAAAAAACAGGATTGCTCAGCCTATCTAAAGATATATGGAAAATGGCAGGCGGTGTGGTAGGGGATGTTAATGAAATGGTGAGTGGAATCACTGGCTCCACGCATCCCTAGGAGGGAAAGATCCATTTCTATGAAATCCTAGGTAGATCCAATCGAAGCCTGCTGAAATCAGCTCTGCATAGGACTGCACTGCAAGACTCTCCTGCCAAAGCAGCTAATCTCCCTCGGCTGCCTCCCCTCCACCCGTATTAAAAGCAGGTAGGCAAAATCTTTTCTCTGCTTGGTAGGCAACCTAATGGTCCTTTGCGAGCATTCAACAGAGTACGAAGCAGCAGGGAGACTTGGCAAAAGAAATTTAAAAATTAAATATCTGCTTGGTTGCAACAAGTGACATGCCTGACAACCAGAGGCACCGGGGGTGGGGGGTGGAGGCTGGATGGAGACAAAAAAGGCAGCAGCGTGAGCCGCAGCTGCCTGGTGGTCAGTGAGGAAAAGAGGGAAGGTAGATCTCTGCAAGAAATGCCGGTGAGTCCCTCCTGCCTCCTAAGCCCCTGTGCACCTTCCCCCCCCCCAAGTGCGCAAAGGAACGAGAGTGAAACAGACATTGCTGGATGAGGAGACAAACAAGCTTCAGATGGGCTTGGGAGCTCTTTGTGTCCTAAACACAGTTAGAACATCTTTGCATAGTTATTTGCAGCCGTGGGCAGGATAGCACAGAGAGGAAAGGACAAGGTGGCCACCTACAGGAAGAAGGCTTGATGGGGGGAAGCTCCTTCGGTTCTTGCTGATGTCTACGATGGTGCGGAAAAGCCTGATTTCATGCACCAAGTGGCTCAGGCAGCAAACCCCTGGACCTTTGTAAAACAGGAAAGCTTCGCTTCCATTCTGAAAATGAGCCAAAACTACATGCTGCTTCCATGGAGAAAGTCAGTCTCATTGCAGCGAAATCTTATTTTGAATAAGGCAGGTCTGGAATGTGTGAGGGAGGAGGAGGAGGAGGTGGAACAAAGAGGCACCCAGAAAACATGCCCCAGGACTCAGCGCCCCCAACTCCAGTGGAGCCCTTCCCTCCCCATAGTCTGGCAGAGACACCACAAGGGACAGATGGGGTGGTGTTGTGGCCCTGTGGCTCACTCATGGCACAGTGTCAAGGCTAATGAGATTTGCTGGATGCGTTCAGGTTGTTTACCTCAGATGTTTACACATTTAATAATTTAGAGAGGGGACACATTAACCAGACATCAAAAGGTAGCGTGCAGCACTCATCTGTCAGTGGCAGTAGCACAAGGAAAAATGTGACGGGCCCAGGAATTTGCTTCTCTTGCCTCAAAGCAGATTAAGGGGATGGGCATCTGCAGCCCTTTAGAACATGTCGCTTATCAATCCCCCAGACAGCCTGGTGATTATGCAAGGCTTACACAGCAGCTTGCGTTCAGTGTAATTTATATTGTCCAGAGATTATATTTTGCATTAGAATGTAGTTGTTTTCATGAGATCAGTTACTTCTGTTGAAATACTTTGGGGATGATCTGCACAGAGGAAGACATGAGCCCAAAATTGGTTTCCACCTCCCGTGGATTTTCAGATCCTGAGCCGAAGCAGAGAAATTCAGAGGCTTGATCTAGTGATGCATTTAAAAAAGTTATTTATGCATAATTAGTTATGCCAGAATGTGTATGCACATCCCATTGCAGATGGCTCCTACTCCAGCAAGCGTGGAAGCCTACAGGGATCTATTGGTTAGAGGTACTGGTCTACAAACCATTAGTGTAGATTATGGTAAATGTTATTTCCGGGTATTTTAAGACCTGAAGCTTCAGACTCTCTAAATAAATACAATAAATAATGGTTGAGCCGGTCAATGTCTCATGCCTCCCCTCTTCTAACCTCTCTCTGTCTCTTTAGTGGAAGCATACTCACACCCTGTCTCCATTATCAGAATAGTTTTTAAGTGGTGAATTTAAGGTCAGGGCACCCATTCACACCTTTCTAAGTTGTTAGTGGTTTTATGAAATTTCTGTCTGTTGCTGAGTTTTCCAAAATTCTGATTGGTTGTATAGTCTAGATTCTGATCTGTTAACCTCTTTGAGTACCCATACGAGTGGATTAATGGCACAAAGTGCACTAGATAAAATAAGTTCTCGTGCTAATTTTTTTTCTCTAAACCAGCTACTTCATGATGCATCTCCAAGTGCCTCCTTTGAGCACACTTTTTTTGACCTGGTACATTTATTTGGTCACAAATGGATGCATGGGTGCAAGAGAGCAAGTCTGGTATTATGGGGAGAGCTGGAGGGGAAATAAAAGAATCCAAGTCCACTGTATGGGCAAAGTCTGGTTGGATGAAATGAGCCCCAGCAGCAGGAAGCGTGCAATGCTAAACCTGGGGAAAGTGAGTGTAAAATTAAAGATTTGCAATAAGAGCCTTGCTTCTCTCCTACTCAAAAATATGCAAAAGATGGCTGCTTTTTTTGCATCTGTGTCCTGTCTCTGCCTCACAGTTCCCCTCACAGCTGGGGAAACAGAGAATGACCTGCTCAGCACTACTCCAGCATCAGCCCAAGCCTTGAGTTAACTGTGGCTTCCTGTGGCCACTTCAAAGAGAGAGACAGACGATTGTGTTATCTGAAAAACCCTAAAAGAATGTGTAGACTACAAACACTCCACGAAAAAGCAAACTGGACATGCACAAAATGATGTGCTCATGCATATAAATGCGCAAATGCATTCTCAATAAACCATTGCACATGGTTGTTTTTCAGTGTGCATATAATTTTCACAGGAAGAAAAAGACACAAAGGGGTGGAATGCTGCAACGTGTGCCTGCACAGCTAAACTTTGTGATGTCAGGAACCCCAGGCCATAACATTGGCAGGGGAATAATGCGTGTTGTGAGTGTGACCTGGAACA
Organism: Gekko gecko; assembly: GCA_029375565.1. NCBI lineage: Eukaryota > Metazoa > Chordata > Lepidosauria > Squamata > Gekkonidae > Gekko > Gekko gecko. Next base: position 47,207,633 of record JAPDNY010000012.1, on the reverse strand, counting down.
GGTATTCCAGAACCACAAAGACCAGGGCGAGAGAATTTCCTAAGCACCCCAAGGAAAACAAGGGATGCATTGTAATACTGCTGACAGGTGGCTAAAGAGGGTGCCTTTGCCAGAAAGTGCAACCTGCTCATGCAAAATCACTGATGTATGTGCATATTTGAACTTTATGCCAAGCCCTGCCTGGTGCACTCCTGGATTAGGAGGTCTCCACCACCTTTCCCCACCCCTTTTGCCACCCCTGTCCTTATGACAGCCCTCCAGTGGAGCTCACTTGCTTTCCCAACTGGGGGCTTCTTTCTCCCTGAGGCACAAAAAACTGCACCAGATCAGCCACCATTAGCCTTACTGACCAGATTGCAGCAGGGGCCAGGGGACTTCTGCTTGCAAGAGGGACAACTGGAATCACCAGGGCAGTCCATCAGAGGGCAGGGGAGGCCTGGGAAAAGAAACAGCTCAGCTCTCCTCAGCAGAATTATTAGCATGGAAGGAAAGGGGCAGGCAGCCAGCTTCCAGGGAGGGGGCAGGCAGGGGAAGCTGGGGAGGTGGACATCAGACTCACCATGTTAGAGGCACACTTTTCCATGGAACTTTTTCCCCCTCAACAATAAAAATGAACAAAAACAAACAGGTAAGAAATTAAAGTTTCTTGTAAAAATCACAGTTTGGTTTGTATGGGGGAGAGTAAGGAACTCAACAGAAGAAAATTAACCAGAATAGAGAAAACAAATCTCTAATCAGCCAAGTGACAAAGGAACCCCGCAGAGATTCCTCCGCCTGGTTCACATGGGCAGAGGGAAGGTTTTATGTGCCTCGTCTCATTGTTTGGCGATGATGCCCTTGATGGCTGACTCCCGGTTTACATATGTAGCCCAGTACACCATATTGAAAATGGCGAACAAGACAGGAAAGACGATGCGGGACATTTTGTCTACCTTGCTGACACTGTTGTAGGTCTTCTTGTTCTCGGGGGGTTTTTCTTCCATTCGGGGCACCTTAGGAGGGACGACAACTGCCGCAGGTGTGGTTGTGGTGGCAGCAGCGCTCTTGGCAATGGTGGGCAGGCCTGGTTCCTTGGTGATGTTGAGGGCATACGTTGTCCCCACAATGTTATAAGTGTTGTTGGTTTTCTTTGCCAAAGTGACAGGCTCTTTCTTCTGAGAAGGAAAGGAAAGAAACGTTGTAGAGTGGCTCAGTTGTATAGATGAAAGATCCACATATAAAGCAAGCAGAAATTGCTGCTGTTGCAGTAATAAATCCTCCCAGGCCCATTTCTCATACTCCACTTGAAGTGATCTCTAGTGCGGCACCCATGGGTGCCATGGTGTCTGCTAATGGGTTTCCAGGTGCCTATCAGCTTCTTCAGCAAACTTTCTCTTCCCTAAAGCAAAGAACCAATCCTGGCTTTCCTCCTTGTCACGGGAATAAGAGGTACTTCACATGAACCTGGGATATATCTCCCATGTGCCTGCCTGCCTGCCAGCACCCATTCAAAAGCAGCAGCTGCTTCCAATGCAGTCAGAGCCACTGGGGCGCGGGGACTGAGGGGCAAAATTTTGGGAGCCTAAGTCAGCTGGAGGGCCCCAGAAGCCAGTGTCCTGCTGCATTCACAGAACGCATTCAAAATTGTTTTCTAGTACGGTTCTGACTGCAGCCACTAGGGGCACAGGGAAAGCAGAGCACAGTAAAAACAAACCACTTTAAGTCTGCTGGCTGGGCCTTTTAGCAAAGTTTATTAGGAGGCTAATGGAAGCCGTTTGCCGATCAGATCCTGCTAAACCCATCAGCCAAGCCAGCAGTGGAGCAAGGCAAGACCAGCCAGGACAAACTATGGTCCTTGTCAGGATGCAGCCTCCTAACAAGGTCAGTCTATGATCTGCTTTTCCCCTTAGTTCCACCCAGTTCCTGCCACAGTCAGATCTTGCAAAGGGGCAGCCTTTTCAGTGAATGGCAGCAAAATTAAAAACAAAACCTTTTGTTGTCTTTTCCTACATTTCTGTAACTCTTTCCCACACTTTCCCTTCATTTTGTTCTATCCTTTTCATGATCCGCCATTTGTCTGTCCCCACTTCTGATCCTCCCCCAAGTGGCTTACCTCGTTCTCCTCTCCTCCATTTTATCCTCATATCAACACTGTGAGGTGGGTGAGGCTGAGAATGTGTGACGGGCCCAAGGTCACCCAGCAAGCTTCCATGGCAGAGTGTGGATTTGAACCTCAGTTTCCCAGATCCTAGTCAGATACTTTAACCAGTACACATTTCGTTTCCACTGCAAATTGTGTGTGGGGGTGGGGTGGGGGCAGGTCTGGAGATAACCTGGCCCAAGATATTCCAATTCCTTTCATTTTGCCCCTGTAACTCCCATGATCATTCTGAAGCTGATAGCCAATTTTGAGATTCCTAGTTTTACTTTTTGATGAGTTATGCCTGCCACAAATGGACAGAAAGATGGGCATGCAGACCCTTCTGTTATTATAGATGCGTGGCAACAGCCAGCCAAGTGACTTGTTTTGCTATAATGTTCAGTTTGGATCAGGGTCATACGGGGAGAGCCCAGACGGAATCTTTGTCCAGGGGCTCGTGATGGCTCTCACTTGTCCTGACTGTAGTAGGATGCTTGGTTTGCAACCAATACTCCCTCTAAACTGTGGAGTTGTGAGCAAAAATTCTACTTTGTGAGCTACTGGCATGAAGGTTGTGAGCGAGCAATTTGGCTACTGGATAAATTAGTTTGCTCTGGAGCCATCCTTCCTGAGCTAAGACAAAAATGTGTGAGCTGGAGGCTTAAAAAACTGTGAGCTAGCTCAGACTAACTCAGCTTAGAGGGAACACTGATTGCAACCACCCACCCAACACTTTGTGATTAACCCTCCCCCCCCCACCTATGGCAGCCATTCGGTCTTGGTACCCACTTTGCATTCTCAAAATTTCAAATGTGTCGACGGGTTCAACAAGACTGGGGACTCCTGAATCATGAGGCAAATCTATGGAAAGGACCATGGCAGTTAGTGGGTTGTAGGATATGAAGTCATATCAAATATAGCATCTATGGCAAGAAGATTATGACACACAAACATTGGATGCCACTGTTTCTTGCAGAAATGTGACTTTCATGGCTCATATGTTAAAACCATGCTGATAATCATTGTGCCTTTGCAGGTGAGATTTGTTGGCCAGTGGTATAAGTTAGATAAACATTTGAAAGTATCTGTGTGACAATAGGACTCGTTAGCATGTTCACTGATGGAAGAAGCCAACTGACCTCTCATATCCCCAAACTGCTTCTCAGTTGCAGACATTCCCAGAACTCATTTTGTGACATGTAAAAAGTCAGAAAGGGAGGGCAGGTGGCTGCTTGCTCTCTTAGGATGCCTCCACACAGGGTTAGATACTGCATTATTGTTGAACTACAGCCATCATTTACAACTGGACTGTCCAGAGGAAAATTCACTTGCAAATTATTGCTGTGGCACAATGATAGTGCAATATCCAGCTCCCTGAGGATCTAGGCTGTGTGTCCTTGATGGGCTCCAAGCATCACTGCTGATGAATTCAGTCTTGTTTGGAGAAAGATTTGAACATACCTCCCAAGGCATGAGGTATATGTGTGTCTGGTTGGCCTTTTTGGCCGCTCCCTCTCCATGACCTCACCTTCAATTCCTGAGCCTCCAGCACCTTCTTGCCGTCCCAGGCCCAGCTGCGTTTCGTGAAGTAGTTGACCGCCGCAAATTCAATCAGCGCAGAAAACACAAAGGCATAACAGACGGCTATGAACCAGTCCATGGCCGTCGCATATGCCACTTTTGGCAAGGAGTTTCTTGCGCTGATGCTCAGAGTAGTCATGGTAAGGACAGTGGTGACCCCTGTGGAAACAGAACCAGAGAGGCTGCTGCTGAAAAGGGCAGAGAAGTGTTTCTCCCTCCCAAGTAGACTTAGCAATTAAGTTTCAACAGGCAAGCAGCTCATGTTCCTCTTTTGGCCACTCTGCCATGGAAATCTCCATCTTGAAATGCTATAAAGATGCACCAAAGACCAAAAGAACTGGTGTCACAACTGGGCACAGTCTGGTTGACATCAACGGGACTGTGTCCAGCTGTACCATCAGCACCTTTGGCCACAAGCACCTTTTGCACCTGATGGCAGCTACCGAGGCCTAGTGCAAAGGAGACAGGAAACTGGTAAGAAGGGGAAGAATGGGAGGGAGAAACAGGTTATGATCAGAGGTCTGACACTGACGTGTGCAGTGACTGCATTTCCCCCCATGCCTCTGTTTTCTTAACTATCTGGACAATTACAGTTGTGGATGATGAAGAAGCTTGACAGCATCTGGCCAAGAAACTCCACCTCTCCTGTTCCAGGGCCTAAAAATGCTCTCATAGGGAGAGTGGTTGCCATTACCCTTCACTAGCCAAAGACACAGGGAGACACTTGGGCAACCACCAGTCTTAGGGCAGCTTGAATATCTGGCTGATACATGGAAAAAGGACTCTGGCTGTGTACAGAATTTCCACCTGAGGAGACAGGTGGAGAGAATCTGGAGATACCCACTGGATTGGCTTTGACTGTGCTGTGAACATCTTGAATGGAAGGATTGGGTACCTCCAGCCCTTCCCAGGTGTATGCCTGGCCATGGTTCATGATTATCTACTTCAGCAGGAGCATCTAAGTCATCCCAATTACAACCTATTCCATACCTGACTAGGAATGATTCATTGGAAGACCTAGGAAGGGGTGCAGTAAAACTAGAATATCCACTTGCATGAGTTCCACCTGTACCCCAAGGTGCTGTGACAGGACGTGGAGGAAAAGGGGGCACAATAAGCTTGCAGTGGGCATGATCTTTTCCATTAACTGTGGGGAGGAAGTTAAGAACATAAGAACATAAGAGAAGCCAATGTTGAATCAGGCCAATGGCCCATCTAGTCCAACACTCTGTCACACATCAGCCAAAAATACCAGGTGCCATCAGGAGGTCCAGCAGTGGGACAAAGTTGCTTTGAACGATGGCTCTTTCTGTTACTGAAAACTCAACCATAAATTGCACATGCAGGTAGAATTGCCCTTGTGGGTTCTCACTCTGAATCCCCAAAGTAAGATGCAGTCTGAGATACTGGCAATTAAATGCCGTCTCCAATATCAGAGAGGATGGTTTTCCTTTACTGTCATTTTTAAGGTGTGTATGCACTTTTCAAGGAAAGCCAAACTGTCGGGGCACTGAAGTTGAAAGCATGGGCTGGATCCTTGATAGCTGCTCAATTCCCTTTCTTATTGGTGGTCAAAGAAGACACCTCCCTCACATTTTCACCAGGAGAAAAGGTGTTTGAATCCAACCCTGCATGTCAAAAACAATAGCCAAAAGACCAGGGGAGAACTTCCGTTTTCATTGTGGACTGACACGCAGTAGTCAAGCTCCCAAGTCAAGCTTTGGTGGATTTCTTGACAATTCATTCAGTGAGTGGTAGATTTATACTAGATTGTAGAAATCCTCTTCTAGGATTTCTAAGTCAGCCCCACCAGCTGGTGGTCATTTCCACAATGCTGTCCTTCAACAAAGCAATAATTTGTAGGCTTTCAGTCCCAGCATCAAGAAAGATACCTGCAGTAACCAGTCAGGAAGGAGGTGTAACTCAGAAAATACCTGTGGTCATTTAGCCATGACACCTAGGAGAAAGCCCCTGCTACAGAGAAAATGTCATGTTCTCAGGTTATACATGCAACATTTTTTTAAAAAAGTCAATGCTCTTTTCTCTCTGAATCCCCCCAAACCTATTTTTGGCTGCAGTCTCACACACTAAATAATCCTCTTTCAATCCATTTTCAATGCACTTTCCAAGTGGATTTTGCCAGTTCACACAGTAAAAATCCAGTTGGAACATGCACTGAAAGTGGATTGAAAATGGATTATTTGGCATGTGTGACCACAGCCACTGATGGAAAGGAGGTATAAGGAAGACCCTTCCTCCCTTCTCCAGCCATGAATGCCCCCAGTCCTCATCTAACAGTGCCAGAAAAAAGAAGAAAAATGGAGATTCCAGTATCTGTGTTCAATGTTACCACTTCTTGACCCTAGCTGCCAGACTCTCCCTTATGATTCTTCCCACCATCCCATTCCCCCTGTAACTAAAATAGGGCTGCAAGCATGTTTTAGCCTATAAGGGTTCAGAGGGACTGTGGTATTAGGCAATCAGGGAAATGACATGCTGAGATCACTCTTTTCCCATGACTGTTTTTAGGGCCACATTCCAAGACCTCAGTTCCAGTCACAGTGTGGCTTGGCCCACAGAGTCAGGTTAATGATCATATCTTGCAAAAGGTGTGTGTGGGTTTCCACGTGTGTAGTGTAGCCAGGAGATCCTACGATTGTCTGGCAGCCAGAAGTTCTAGCTCTTTAGTGTTATCCAGGGTGCACCACGAGGAGGTGAGCTAGAATTGCACTGACACAGTCTGGAGGGATTTATAGCTCAAGGTTTTTAAGCAGAGGCTAGATGGCCATCTGACAGCAATGCTGATTCTGTCAACTTAGGCAGACCATGAGAGGGAGGGCAGGAAGGATTGCATCAGTGCTTAGTTCTCGTGGCCCTTTCTCACATGCCCAGGGAGACGCCCAGGGAGATCCAGGGAGATGGGGTCAGGAAGCAGTTTTCTCCAGACCAGTTTGGCCAGGGATCCTGAAGGTTTTTTGCCATCTTCTGGGCAAAGAGCAGGGGTCACTGTGTGTGTGTGTGGGGGGGAGGTAGTTATGAGTTTCCTGCTATGTGCAGGGGGTTGGACTAAGTGACCCTGGAGGTCCCTTCCAACTCTGTGATTCTGTTCTATGATTCTATGGAAAAGGCTGTAGAGTTCATGAAACTGGGCATGTAGATTCATAAGTTATCCAGTGTGGTATAGTGGTTAGAGTTGGGCTGGGCTCTGGAAGACTCGATGTTTGAATCCCCTCTCTCTAACATGGGAGCTTGCTAGGTGACCTTGGACCAGCCACACACTCTCAGCCTAACCTACCTCACAGGGTTGTTGTGGGGATGAAATGGAGGAGGGGAGAATGAGGTCAGCCTCTTTGGGTCCCCACTGGGGGAAAAGGTGGGATATAAATGAAGTAAATGAAATTAATATGGTCATGGCAAGGGAGTCAGTGGAGAAGAACAGCGCGGAGTAAAAATAGTAAAAATATTGTATTGGGGTAGTATCATGTCTAGCTTTGAACACGGAGCCTGATAAATTCCCTCGACTTTATAATCAACCCGGGTTAAAATTTCCAGTATGTCAGAAGCTAACATTCTAGCCCCATAGATGCCCAAGACAATTGATGTATCCATAAAAATTGTGGTCCCCATCGTTATGCCACTTTCTTTCCTGTGGGCAAGAAATGTTTCCAGAGAACGGATTAAAACACCTGCCTTCCTGCATCCTCTCAGGGTGCTTCCACCTTCCTTGGCCAAATCTAAAAGGAATTGCCCAGTGAAGGGGTCAGTTCACTCTCCCTTTTGTAAGATCCTACCCAATCTTATGAAGGATGTCAGCAGTTCTGGAGGATTCAGGCCTTGAAATGCAGACTTTTTATATTACACCTGGTCCAGATATGCAAGGCCCAATTGTCCTTGTTGCAAGATGCCTCCGGTTGGGGAGCCATCAAGGTAGGAAACAATTGCTTGGGTTCTCTTAGCTGCAGCTAATCCTTTAACCAGGTCACAGAGAGTTGATAAGAACATTTTTCTTAATCCTCTTTACTCAATTTCTCTCTGAAACCCAACAACCTGTTTCTTTTCCTGTTTTTATGAATTTAGAGTCTGTTTTGAATCAATTCCATTTTGATCAAAGAGAAATTCAAAGAGAGGAGGTGCAGGAAGGGACGTTATGCAAAATTTCAGAATTTCACTGTGCAGATGCTCAGAGGCAGGCAATGCCTTCCCAAGCCTTCCTACCCTCCTGCTAGAACAGATTCTGGTATATGGCATCAAAACAAAACCCTGCAAGCAAGGGCGTAGACTTTCCAATTTCCCAGGGGGGGCTGGGGCTGGGGCTGGGCCAGAGGCATTGCTGTGCTAGGTCCTTAAAAGAACCGAGGCCCAGTGACATCATAGAGATGAGCCAGTGACATCACAGGCCATTGTCACTATTTATGGAGGCGGAGCCATGTGGCATTCCTGGCTCCTATTATCTCCAGTGGGCCTTCAAGTCTCTCTCATAGTTTGTAATGGGCAATCCTGTCATTTCTTTTTTACATCCCGGTTAGTTGTCCCTTTGAAACTGTACCACACGTATAGAGTGTACATTCCTTGCCAATGTTCCTTCTGGACTGCACGCAGGGCAAAAGGAAATTTTAAAAGGCTCTCTGATCTGCATGCCAATCAAGGATAATGATGTGTGGCATAAACATGAGTTAAGTGTTAAGTGTTCTCCCTGGATGGTGTACATACCAAGAATTTATCTGTTACCATTTCCCTCTCTTCCTGCTCACCACTCGGAGAAACAAAAGCCCTGTTTACATATTACAGTGAACATATGTACATCTTGCATGGACATATGTTGTTAGAAAGAGGTAATATACTTTTGCATTACAAATAAAAGCAGCCCGCCTGCATCCTCCCCCCCAGCCCCAATGGCTCAGAAACAAAGCACGGCATGGGCAAAATCCTCTGCAAAGAACCCTGGAGAACCACTGCCAGTCTGAGCAGACAATGATTACACTGATGGACTGATGGTAGAGAGACCATGCTTTGCGTGCCAAAGGATAAAGGTTTAAACCGAGGAGGTCTAAGAGAATAGCTGTTGGAAAGGATCTTTCTCTGTCTGAGCCTGTAGAGCTCACCTGCATCAGAGCAGACCATGCTGAAGTAGATGGACTAATGGCATGAAGACCAGTGTGGACTGAGGAGACCCATGTTCAGATCTACATTTTGCATGACACTTACTCGGTGATACTGGGACAGTTAGATTTGAGTCCAGGAGCAGATTAGAGACCAACAAGAGTTTCAGGGAATAAGCTTCCAAGAGTCAAAGCCCCCTTCATCAGGCTGGGTGATATTGCCATTGTTGTGAGGTCAATATAAGGGAAGGGAGACTGGAGGAAGGGTGGAATAAAGAGGGGATTGACAGACAACATGTGAGCAGCAGAGTCCATTGGGATGGAAGAGGATTTTACAGGAAAAAAATAGCACCAACTGATGTGACCAAGAACACAGATCTTCCCAAACTAAAACATCATAAATTATAGCCTGAACATGAACCTATATTGTAATGCATTAAGTGATGTAGCAGTGGTGACAAAACCTCTAGTGGCATTTAGTTGAACTTCCTGGACAGACAGATGTATTTTCGGTTGCCACTGGCCAAACTGGTCTGACTTTAGAGAGTTGGGACAAGCAGCAAGGCTTGAGGAAGGGGATGTAGATCCATGGTTATAGAAAAGAAGGGGGCTAGGAACTGAGAAAGCAAAGCAGTCCAAATGAAGCACAACATAGAAAGCTGTACATAGTTGAGAGGAATTAGAAAGGAATGGAGATGCACAGTTGGTGTGAAGTACATTTGAGAAATTATAGAAACAGCATGGAAGTTTCTCAGTTGGGGTTAGCTACAATGCTATTGCAAGGTCCACAGAAACCTGTATGACATTTTCAGACATTCTTTCTCAGTGTCCTCAGGATTGGACTATAAAGAGCTCTATTCAAATCCTTAACCACTGAGCTTGCTAATACTTTCTCTTCTTTCAGTTCCTTAGATCAATTTGCCCAATCCCCCATCAAACTCAAATCTTATTGGCTCTTGCAAATATGAGTAAATTATTATTACACTTCTATCACATGGCTCTTTCCTAATGATTGTGGCTTCCAAGAATAGGTTGAAGATTATTGTCTGGGAAGCACCCACACAGCACCATGCCATGGACCCAGATGGCTCAGGTTAGCCTGATGTCATCAGATTTTGGAAGCTAAGCAGAGTCAGCTCTGACTAGTATTTGGATGGGAGATCTCCAAGGAATACCAGGGACATGATGCACAGTCAGACAATGGCAAATCATCTTTGAATGTCTGTTGCCTTGAAAATCCTACAGGGTTACCATGAGTTGGCTATGACTTGCTAGCATTTTACATCACACCAGGGCAAGTGCGCTTTAATGCCCAGAACCATTTGGGCAAGGTGTAATGTATAACTACTGTCAGTAGCATGAGATGGACCCACAGCTCAATTGGCTCTCATATCACTGCCATAGCATACAAAATAGTAAAACACTCAGTAGCACCTTTAGGACTAACAAACTGTATTGTAGCATAATTATTACTGTAACACAAGAAAGCCACACAAACTTTTCCAATCTCACTTCAGTGCCAGTTCCAGTACTCAAACTCACAGAGAAACCCAAACACTCTCATTTTTGGTAGAATGACACCCCTCCCCTCCTCCACCTGGGTGGTTTGGCAAATGTAAGCCAATGCCAGAGGTTTGCATGCACCAAGTCACACAGCGGAACCAGAGCTTCCAATTTCAGCACTGGAGCTAGGGATGCCAGCCTCCAGGTGGGACCTGGGGATCCCCTGGAATTACAGCTCATTGCCAGTCTAAAGAGATCAGTTTTCCTGGGGGGGGAAATGATGTTCTGGAGGGTGGACTCTATGGCATTGTGCCCCACTGAGGTCCCCGTCCTCCCCAGACTCCATTCCCAAATCTCCAGGAGTTTCCTAACCTGGATTGGGCCACCCTCCCCTCATCCCCCAGAGGTGGCCAGGGGGTACCTGGCAATCCTAACTGGGGCTATTTTAGCAAAGGAGAGGGGGGAAGCTGGGGGAAAAAACATATAGATTGGGAGAGAGAAATGAAAGACAGAGGGAAGGGAAGAAAGTCAGAATGGAAGAGAAGCAGCCTGGAGTGGGGGTGGGGCAGCTTCCCAGCGTTTCCAGCTCTCACACATCTCAAGGGAAAGGGAAAGAGAAACAGAAAGAGAGAGAGGGACAGAAAGCGCAGCCCCCCCCCCCCCCGATTACAGGAGAAAGTGAGCCCAGGATTTTCTGTATCCTGGAGCAATGTGCTCCGTGCAGCACAAGGGTTCCTGGGTTTTGTTTTCTCCTGCAGCCCAGTTTAAACTGGACTGCAGGAGAAAGCAAGCCACTCACCGATGGCAGGGGCAACCAGAGGCCACAGAAGGGCCCCCCCACCTTCCCCTCCCTCCATTCTTGCCCAGCTCCCCTCCCCAATCCTCCAATCCTCTCCCACCTCCCCTGCTTGGACTTGCAGGATGGCTGGGTGGCTGCAGCCCTGGGCTCCCTGGGCTCCCACCCACCCCACCCCACCTGAAACAATCCCCCACTCCTTACACCCCCACCTACTTACCCTTCAGGCTGGTGGCGGCAGCAAGCAGAGGCAGCATGTGCTGCCTCGAAGCTAGCCTCCACGTGCAGCTCTCCACGTTGAACGGGGCTGCTGGGAACTGTGGGTGGAGCTTAGCTTCCAGGAGGAAGCAAGCCCCCACCCCTTGACTTCCCTCCCAGGCCAGCCGAACAGTCTCAGAAAGCGGAGGGGAAAAACCTCCGCTTTCAAAATGGGGTGGAGGACGGGAGGGGGGTAGCAAGGCTCTGGCTGACACCAGTTGCCTCCGGGGGGGCTCAGTACTTTCGGGGAGGCTTGAGCTCCCCAGCCCCCTGAAGATGACGCCTATGCCTGCAAGGGCTGAGGTTACAAAAGCACACATAGAAATTCTTCTTTTGAAAGAGAGGAAGAGGAATCAATGGCTATATATTTTAAAAAATAAATTCCATACCCCATAACAAGATGCTCTTCTTCTTGAATATAGAAAGATAACTGAAAGCAGAGAGTTGCCTATACACAAAGACATGGCTGACAATGGCCCGTCCAGACACAGATCCTGACACCCAGCAATAAGTTCTGCACAAAGCCTCCTAGAGAAGGGTGGGGTAAAAATCCAACTCTTCATCATCATCATCATCTGGAAAAGATTTGGATCTATCCTCCCTTTAAACTGTCCTCTGGGTGGGGAACTGTGCTTGGTTATCATTCTGTGTATGGTAGCAAGCTATTCAAAAAACAATTTTTCTCACCTGGGGGAAACCTCAGGGCTTAAACCTTATCAAAATGTTCCCCATTCATATGGCATTCCAGAGAGTGGTAGCCATGGCACTACCCAAGGAGGAATACCCTGCTTCTTCTTGGCCCCTTTTCTCTTGGGCTGCCCAGCGATTCTTTACATCAGAAACTCACCAAACACAGTTCGTGCTGGGACGCTTTCCCTGTTGAGCCAGAAGGAAACCTGGGACAGAATGACCGTCATGATGCAGGGCAAGTAGGTCTGGATCACAAAGTAGCCGATCTTGCGCTTGAGGTGGAAGTAAGTGATCATCATAACATATACCCCTGGAGGAACCAGCAAGGAAGGCAAGGGAAAAGAGGCACATTACTAAACGCAGTTGCTGAATCCATGCTTTGCTGACTGGGGAGGCCATCTGGAGAGGTGAGACAAATCTCCCGTGTCCTGAAAAACTGCCAGTTCATGTAGTGATTACTGACTACCTCTAAAGAACCCAGCGGAATGCAGGGCAGGTGGTTCCAAAAGCAATCATATGCCAGCTTTGTAATCCTCTCACAGATGTTCGGAAGCCTCTTGCCCTTGCAGCCTGGACAATGTGTCCCTAAGGAAAGGAAGCAGTTGGGCTTCTCGTAAAGGAATGCCTACAGGGCAAAGTCACCTATCAAGGCAAGGTGCTTGGTTCACATGCTTGACTCACCAGGAGTGTTGTACTGAGATTGGCCTGACTTCCTATGAGGGGCAAGGGAGGAAAGCAATTTCCTCTGGAAAACTCCCGTCTGCAGCCAGCACTCTTGGCCACCACATGAGGAACCTGGGAGACTTCAACTTCCCAGACCAAGAGTTTGTCCCACACTAAAGATGGATTTTAATTATCTCAAAAGAATTCTCTTGGTTGGATCAGAAAAAGTGTTTCTCTCTGGCACTCAAGGGCCTCCCCTCCATCTGCACCCTCAACCAGCTGTGACTGTGGTTTAGGACCCTGCCAGATGTGAACTGGGACTGTGGCTGTTGCCAGTTGTGGAGAGATTGCCCTCCCAGGCCTTTCTGCCACTGTGTGGGTGCCTGCAGCCCCAGAAGAACTAGGTCACTCTCTTGCCTGTGCTAGTTTCAATGTCCTCCCGTGAAACAACATGGCCCAAAAGGTCGTACTGATTCAGGCGTGACCCTCCTTCTGCCACCTCCACTTTCCCCAGGGTCCAATTGTAGTTCACCTCGGACTTGGTGTAGGCATCTATAGAGGAAGGATAAAAGAAAGACCATTTGTTGCAAATCCGAAGCCCCTGCCCAACCTAAATTGTGGCATAAATTTCATTGAGGATAGCTGGTAAAGGCCACCAATGCAACTCCAAGGTCAGGAATGAAGGCCCTGTTTATAAAGCAAGCCATATCTGGCACAAAAAAGTCCAACACTACCCTGTCCCTTCTTAAGAGTTAGGACTGGATGTCAGCAAGTACTCAGGGAGCAAGTGAGAAAGCAGGTCCCTCTGGGTCCTTCAAGCACTTCCAGTTCCTTGCTTTCATTTCCCTGTCTAGCACCAAACTGCAGAGCCCCCTGCTGGAGGTACTGGATATAATTTGCAACTGCATGCCAGATTGAAATTTCAGCGCCTGTTCAGACTAGGAACCTGTGCAACGCAACCTATAGATTACAGGCCAACATGCCAAGGCTTCTCCCTCACAAACTCACTACATTCCCTGAAACAGCCACTGGAAGGGACTTCCTGACCTTGGCGTTTCCTTGAAACATGTGCTGCAGCTAATCAAGAGCCTGTCCACCCAGTTCGGCTGCCCTAGGCGAAGAAAGAAAAGCTAAGCAGCGGCAGAGGAAGCACATGGTTAGGTGGGATGCAGCCAGGGTTTCCAGCTCATTAAAAAAACACACCTTCTGCTTACGCTCAAATGGAAAAATATATTGGAAACTATTTATTATAGGGAAGTGTGCTTCATTATCATTTCAATTGCTGTAGTATAATGAAACAGTGCTCTGGGGCTGCCTTTGAAAACACAAAGATGTGGCTGCCAGGCTACTCTCAGGGGCTGGATACAAGGGAATGCACCACCCTTGGGCTGAAAGATCTGCACTGACTGCCCACCTGTTTCTGGGCAGAATTCAAAGTGCCAGTTCTTACCTTTAAGGGCCTTGATGGGTTGGGGGTAGGGTGCTTGAAGGCCCCCTCCTCCCATACTGTCCAGCTGGGCCAGTTAACACCCTCATCCCAAGCCCTGCTCTGTGCAGAACTGTGGCGGGTGCTAATCAGAGACAGGGCTTTTTCAGTGGTAGCACCGAGCCTTTGGAATGCCTTTGTGCTTTTAATGGAGGAGTTCCATCTTTTAAAGCTAGAACATTCTCTCAGCAAGGGGGACTAATGTATTGGGAATGGGAGGGGATTAAATAGTTAAAATTATACTTTAAAATATAGTAAGCCATTTTGAGGACTTTATGGTCGGAAGTAAGGATGTAAATAAAACCTGACCATCCTGAATTAATTCCTTTTCTGACTTTTTAGGCTTCAGAGTGGTCAGAGACCTTAAAAGCTTATAGAATCTGGGACAGAATATTTTTCTACATACTGGGAAGCCTGCTGTGTATGCAGAAATTGTCATCTTGTGTGCGAGTGGTCCCATTTCACTGGCCAACTGAGTAGCCCTCATGTATGGCATAGTTCACGGGTGGCCAAACTGCAGCTTGTGAGCTACATGTGGCTCTTTCACACATATTGTGTGGCTCCCAGCAGGCTGGCATGCCTCCCCAATCAGTCTTCCCTTCCCCAGCCAGTGTTCCCCTCCCTGAGTAGGCTTGAGGTGGGCGGAGCAGAGAAAGAAAGCAACTTTAACTTTAAATGCCTTCTCAAAGTCGTCCTCCCTCCAGCTTGGAGAAGGCTTTTGTCTTGTGGCTCTCAAACATCTGACTTTATTTTATGTGGCTCTTACATTAAGCAAGTTTGGCCACCCCTGGCATAGTTGTTTGAATGCTGCTGCACTAAGACCCGGGAGATGAAGTTCAAATCTCTACTCAGCCATGAAGCTCATGGGATGACCTGGGCCACTCACCCTCTCTCAGCCTAACCCACTGCACAGAGCTGCCGAAGGGACAAAGTTCAGGAAGGGAAAACCACATTATACACTTTTGTTTTCCTTGAGGGAATGGTGAGATACAAATGTTATCAGTAAGCACTGGGAACTTTGTGACACAAAGGAACCTCTCTCTCTTCTAACCTAAATCTCTCCCTCCAGATGCTACAAGCTCTTAGGGGCTTTCACTGAGTATCAGGCAGGGATGCTGCAAAATTCATGGCAAAAAGGTTCAATAGGTGAACATACCTTGTTTGACAACTGCAATCACTCATGAGCCAACCCTTGGATCCAACTAGAACAGCCATCAAGCAGACTTGTGGCTGCACGGGAGCTGTGCAGGCAGACTTGTATTTCCTTGTGGTGGAGGAGGGTGGCTTTTTTTGGCCTTGCAGGTGCTTTTGCATCTGCATCAGAGGTGAAATCAATTCTCCCACAGTGTCATGGATGGTCAGGTCAGGTAATTAAATAATGTGGGAGGGAAACCAGGCCTTCCAAAAGGTGGTACAAAAACGTGCATGCACAAAATAACCTTGATGATGCAGACTTAAATGAACACCACTCTGTAAGACTTCTAAAGAACCCACAGTGTTTATTTATAATCATGGATTGATGGACTGAGTTGCTCACCATTTATTTATACAATTGGCTGTCAAGTAGCTTGTGGTGATAACAAGCCTATGGGACTGTGGGGAACTAGTATTCTCATGGAGCTGTGTGAGAACACATATGTGTCAAGCACTGCTGATTGCACTGTATTGTACTTTTCCAGTTTGAATACATGAAAAGTAGCCCAACGAACAGGCTCAAACTGATTACAAATGGCTGAGTAATTAACACAAAAAAAATCAGCTCCCTGTTTGTGACTGGCAAACAAAATGTGAGCTGAACTGGTGGGTGCTTGAGCACCGCATTCTCAACCACTCTTAATATTCCATGCCTCAGTTCTCATCAAACCACTAAGGATGGTCTGTCTTAATTCATCTAGAAAGTCATATATGTCTGCACTCCTGGGAAGTCCTCTGAATTAGAAACGTCCCCTTTTCCAAGGACAGTCAGAATTTGCTGTATTCATGACTGGCATAAGATATGTGTTTACTAAATCATTTCTTGTGGACAAGTCTCAAAGAGTTACTTTTGGAAACCAGCTGTCATCAGTATGGGACTTATCCTGGAGGGTTCTATAGCGCATAGTCCTACCTTCTGTGCTATTTGATCTCTATTTAAAAGTCCTCAGGAGAAATCATTTACAGCTTCGAATTGGGTGTCACCAGTATGCTTGATGACATCCACCTCTGTCTCTCTCTATCCAAATCTCCTGGCAATGCAGTAGAAGTCTTAAGCTTCTGTCTGATGGCTGTGATTAAATGGCTAAGAGCGAACAAACTAAAACTGAATCCTGATAAGATGAAAGTAATGCTGGGTGGAAAAGCCTCAGCCTCGAAGGACAATGTATTTCTCACTTTCAGTGGAGCTCAGCTGACCCTTGCTGATTCAGTTACGAGCCTAGGGGTTGTACTGGACCCAGCATTACTGCTGGATAAGCTTTTTAATGCAGATGCAAGAAATGCTTTCTTCCAACTTTGTCTAGCCTGGAAGATGGCCCCCTACCTTGATTCAGCTGGTCTAGCCACCTGGATCCATGCAGCAGTAACATCTAGACTATTAGAATGCACTGTACACAGGTTTGCCCTTGAAGTTACCTTGGAGACACCATTTGGTACAGAATGCCACAGCTCGGTTATTAATAGGAGCTAGGTGGAGCATGCATATTACAGCCACTCTGCAGTCATTCCATTGGCTTCCCATCAATTACCAGGTTCCATTTATCTGCCTCTCTTCCTATGTTCCACCTTGACATTGTATCAATTTACACTGTGTAATCTGCTTTGAGTCTAAGTGAGAAAGGTGTACTATGAATATAGTAAACAAAGAAATAAAACTATTAGATATAGTGCAATAAAGCAAATTAAATAAAATAGATGCTGTTGTACGGACTGATAAATGTAGGCTGTGACATGAGCTCACACTCAGAGGTGCTGGCTTGCATGATTAGTAGGCTATTAAATCCCTGTCCACTGTAAATCAAGAAACTAATGTTTTGTGTTCCCTGGAAGTCTAGTACTTACAGCTTCCAAACTTCAGTGGACAGGCATGGACATCCATTGGGAAGTCTTCCAGGTGCATGGGGCACTCTGCATGAATGGTCAATCTGCAAGACATAATGGCCACTGCCAATGGGATTGTCAGGTGTGAAACCCACAGGAAGAATTCCATTGCCAGTTCTGTTTTCCCAGACCCATACAATGATTTTTGTGAGAAAACTTATGTGCATCCTTATCGCTCAACTGATCACTATAACCCAGGTCCCAGATGCTGACACACTTACATTTATACTAGAGTAGTCTCAGGCAGAAAAGGGACTTTCTCAAAATTTGATACCTGATTTTTCATCTGGAGAGGCTGGTGACTGAATTTTGGACTTTTTGTATGCAAAAAATGTGCTCTACTACTGAGCCACAACCTCTCCCCTCTGAGCCACAGCTCCTTATTGAGATATGGCTTGATAAAAATTACATGGAATATCAAGTGATGGTACTGTGATTTGTCACATCATACTCAGGATGGCTATATGACAGTAAAGATACACAGGAAGGCCTCTGATCAAGCTTCCTAAAAGACAGGACTTGGGCAAAGCAGTAGAAGGAGTCTGAAAGCTCTTTATACCTTCCTACCTGAGGGCTCAGAACAGCAATTCATGATCTTTTATGGGGCATGGAACAAGAGCACTTCCATTTAGGACACAAAATGACGCCTACCTCATGGTATAGAGAAGAGTGCCATTGTCTACCAGCCGAAGCAATTTGTTGGGTGTGGTCATGTTGTGGGCGACTGATTTCTTGCCATTGTGGAAGAAGGTGTCTGGGGTCCAGATCTTACTGGCCAATAAATTGTTAAGGGGAAGGATCTTCATTGGACCATCAAATTTTAGCCTCTCATCTCGCCAGGACTGCCGGAAAAAAACATCAATGGTGTATTCCTGCCAGAGAGAAGATAGATTAAATTGTAAGCATTGCTACTAAAAATCACAGCAATAGACTAAAAAATGCCCCCACCCTTGGTCTTGTGGGCTGCATAAGCTCTAAACACCTTTTAACTGGGCTCACCAGAGCTCTACAGTCTTGAAGCCTCTAAGCCGTGCATAAAGGTTTGTTTAGAAAATAACTTACACTTTCCTCATCCTTAAGGTATAGAAGATTGCCCTACCCATCAAAGTGCAGGGGAGTTTTTTTATTCTGCCTCCTTCCAGCTGTATCAAACTAGCAAAGCAGCAAGGAACCTTCTACAGCTGTCTAACCTAGAATAGAGCCTTGGATCCTTTGCAGAGCTTGGGAGATGCCTTGGCAAGTGGGTGATACTAAGGGGTACTTTGTGCTGGATTGGCTTTATGCATTTATTTATGAATTTAAACATTACTTTCTTCCACAGGCTGTTATTTTACTGGCTCACCCCCACAGTCTTGCTCTAGGTTCTTTCTTTGAATGATGTTTCCCCTGAAGATGGTTGCCAAGGTTCAGTGACCTTTTGAGAGCATCTCAGGATGACCTGAAACCAAGGCACACAAAATCTAACAAATTTATCAATGACTGGGTGAGCTATTTGCAAACATAGATGCTTCAATTTCTTGTGTTTGGTTGCTGTCCATGGTGGCAACTTGTCACCATGAGACAGGCGTCCAAAACAATCAATATGATGTTCAGTACCATGGCCAGCTCACCAAGAAGCCTGGACGCAAGATCACTGGAGGACAGGTAGGTATTATTCTAGTGTGCATCTGGAGCAGAATTAAGGTTAAATAGCCTGACATCTGCATGGAGAAACATCTCCCAAGATTTACCCCTCCCCCTTACTCTGGAAGGGCTGGAATGCCTCCTACTGCTTTTAGGTCTGATAGAATAGTGGTGGAAGGCCCTCCTGAGCTACAGGTGGCTTGAAAGAGGCATCCTCAGAGGGTGAAGCCAAGGATCCCTCCACAGGGACAGAGATTGGGGCATCACTTTTCTTAGGAGCTTCTTTCCTTCCGCCATGCTGATCCCTGTCAGGTAGCCCTGCCATGATGGATGGAGGGGAGGGGAGGATGGCTATGGGCGCCATAGTGGCGTGACAGGCGGGAGGTTGGAATCCGAGGGGTGTTGATTTATGTCTAGGGTGTGAGAGTGGAATGTGCATCTGGTAACCCCTATCTCTCGCAGACTGAACGTTCTGACCTTGAGGAGTCAAGCTGCGAGCTTTACTATCGCTTTCAAAGCTCCGGCTTTCCTGAGAATAATGGGGGCGTTGGGAACTTCATTAGCGTAGTAACTTTCGATTCCCAGTCGCATGTTATTCCCTGTTTGGTAGAAGGGGGGGTCCCCATTCACCCCCTTCTCGGTATAACCGCTTGCTTTCTGTAACCAAGTCATTCTGAACAATGTACCTGCTTCAGTGACCTTTCTATTGCAGCTCTATAATAAATGCTATTCTTGCTTGAACCGCAAGGCATGGTGTTTTGCTGACTAGGTTAGGGCTTCTGACAATCCCAATGGGGTAGCCTCCTCCTGCAGGGGGACTTCCTACAACCCTTCCTCAACCCCCTCCTCTGAGAGCAGGCTTTGGGGTTCTTAGATATGACTGGCCTACCTCCACTCAGTGGCTGGAGAGACCAAGCTTTGCCATAACCCCTGCTGCTGTGTCCTCCTCCTTCTGGGGTGGGCACAGTGAAGAGATGCAGCTAGACAGGAGTACTGGTTTCAGCCATACTGCTGTGAGGTCTCATCTTTCAGGACAACTTGCCAAATAGCTACAGGACTCGGAGAACACTGAAGGGAACCCATATGCTGCTGTTGCCCCATCACCAAAGCAGATCACGTGGGTGGGGACCTTCTGGTGTCCCTCCACTACTCGCCACAAGTACTTCTTACACTAGGGCAACAGCTTTGTGGGAGGCCAGAGTTGACCAGCTTGTTTCTTTCTGGGGCCATTTTCTCACAGTTCTTTCCCTTTTGGTTTCACTCCCCCAGTTCTATTTACTGGTGACATTTTTTTCCATTCTCAGGTCTTGCTTTCTTCCTCCCTTCTCAACAATGGCCTGATCTGGTTTCTAGTTAGACAAATATCTGATAGTAAAATACCTCCAAGGTGTATCTTCACTACAGACCCTTCTTTTGGAGGTGCTGTAACAGTTAAAGTGGCATGGAAACATACATTTGTATTGTGGGTCTGCCCTGTGTTTAGCGCCCTTTGGGGATGAACCACAATGCTTCTGGTTTCTTCAGCATAGCATCTTCTGTAGAGGCTTTATGTGTAGTGCCCTAGATGTCAACTATTGTAGGTGAAGGGAACAGATGGGGAGGTTTTAAGGTCTAGATCAACTGCTGATAATTTTATTTCTGTCATTCTGTAAAAAGAGAATGTGGAACAGCAGCAGCAGGTGAAGCTCCCAGATGTTCTCTCTCTTTCTTCTTCTTCCTTCCTGTGCATTTGGTGGATAGAGTTTTGCAGGGCTGTCAGCTCTATAAACACTCGAGTCTAACAGGGGGTACCGCAGCGCTGTCTACAACTCTTTCCAGTTCTTTCTCAATTATTCATCCTAGGCAAGAACACAGAAGATCCAGCGACAAGTGCAGTCAAACACAACCCCCAATGCTGGTTTCCACAGTAACAGTAGGTGGGGTTGATGAGTATAAACAGTGCCAGAAACATGTACCCTGTAGCTGCCAACACCACTCCTCCTGGCAAGCACAAAGAGCTGCCTTCTTATAGGATCATTCTTGCTTGTTTTTATTTCATTCAATGGAGACAAAACTCTTGATTCACACTGGGCACTTCCTCCCTTCTGTTGATTTCCTTCTGCCCTTTGAAACAGTAGGACTACAGCAATGGTGTTGTTTTTGCATTCTGCTGCCTCTCAGAGTTCTTTTGCAGTTACAGGTGGTTCTGGAGCCTCTTTTCTTTCTTGCTTCGACCAGCAGGACAGTAGCAACACCCAGGCCAACAGAATCTAAGGTGTCCAAAGCCATGGATGGGTTATTTCTCCACTCCCCAGAGAATGAAACCGCATTCCTGCACTGGAGCCCTCTGCTGCAGTCTCTGCTCCCTCTGTCCCATGAACTGGAGGGGGGGGGCTTATGTTTTACCACTGCCATAATCAACATCAAGTTGTGCCACAACCCACAAGAGGCTTTCATGCCGAAAGAGCCAGGCATTGTGGAGAAAGGGGCCGGGCGTGAGGCTCCCTCCTCTCTTGCTCCTTGGGAGGATGGTGCTAGTTGGTTTGCTTTTGGCCAGGGTGCCCCTAAACCACCACAGTTGGTATGCATGGACCAACAGGCTGGAACCAGAACAAACAAAGCAGGGTGGGGATGGGACATAATGTTCTTTATCTGCCTTCCTCATGTTGAGTATATTTGGCAAAAATCACTCAGCGGAGAATACCTTCCATTTCTCAATACCTTTACGTTTTCCCCTTCTTCACAGTTCATTATACATGCTCCCTTAATCAAATATGCTCCACCTTAGAAGTAATTATGAGATACTCCCTGAGGGGTGGATGGCTGAATACATTAAGGTTCTTTGCTTTGGTGTGAAAGAGAAGAAGGAAGTGTGACAGCAAGAGAGAGACACCAGGCCAAATTAAAAGCAGCGGCTCGAGTGACATTGAATTAACTTCTCACCCCAGAGGGAGAGGGCCTTCCAGGGCCAGAAAGAGCCCATTGATGGGGAACTCATAGAAATGGAATATTATAAAGCATTAATTATTTCCCAACCCCCTGGGTCAGTCATTCTGCTTTTTGACTTATCTTTCAGCGAAGAACAGCCTCGTGGCCTGCTTCTGTGCTGGGCAACCATGAGGCCTCAGCACGAGGCTTTTGTCTGGCTAGCCTGCCTAGATTATGTTCCTTCATGGAGGGGTCAGGCAAGAGGCTTGGCTCACAAACAACACTGAATGTCAGGCCTGATTGAGTCTCCCAGGAGAGCCAAATCTAGCTGCCTCTGGCTCACAGGGAAAAGAGTACAAGTAGGAACAGTCACCACCACACTGAACCCTAGCAAATAGATGTAAGTCCTGGGCATTATCAAGGGTCCCTTGGTCCAGTATTCTTAGAGACATCTGGACGAGTGTGATCCAATTCATAAGGACAGAGAAGGTGCAGTGAAGCAGTACAGAACAAGCCAGGCTTCTGTAGACACTGCCTTTTTCATTTTGTGTAAGTTTTTGTGAATGGGGGAATGCCAGGAAGTAATAATTTCTCATGATTCAGTATGGGGATGGATCCTTCTGTAGCATGGGGATTTTCATTTTCATCAGATCCATTGGCATGCAGAAATGTGGGCTGATTTGAGAAAGCTTCCAGTAAGTTACCCTTCCATGTCTGTTTTAATTAGACAAATTGTAGAGGGAAGAAACGCCTTGTTTCAGTCTCTAACTTTTGGGGGGAGGCATTTGTGTGTATGTGTGCATGCACGCCCATGCCTGGAAGTTACGGCAACTTCTGGAGACTCCTAGTAGGGCATGGAGAACTTCAGAGAAGTGGCTTGATAGCCTGCCTTTGGCCTCCCAGCCCTGGTATTCTTTGTAGGTCTCCCATCCAAATACTTGCCAGGGTTGGCCTTGCTGAGCTTCTGAGATCTGACAAGATCAGGGTTATCCAGGTCAGAGCCAGTCTCTATCTTTTCATTAATAGGTTTTTCTCCCCAAGCCAGGCCCAGCTTTCATTCCTTCTCTTCCACTGACTCCCCCACCCCAATATGGAATGCTTTCATGTTTTTTCTTTCTGCCTTTTGCCTCTTCTGGGTCCTTTGGTGGAGGGGAAGGTTATTTTATTTATGAAGATATTTATGCTCTGTGTTTCTCCCAGATGTTTCCCCTTCCTTCATTTTATCCTCACAACAACCTTGTAAGGTAGGTTAGCCTGAGAGAAAATGACTGGCCCAAGGTCACTCAGCAAGTTTTCATGACAGAGTGGGGATTCAAACCTGGGTCTCCCAGATCCTAGTCCAGCACTCTAACCACTAAGCTATGTTGCCTTTTGCTCCAGGGGTAAAAGAGGGTTAGGCTACAGATGGTAAGCTTCACACCTGTTTGCCCTACAGTTGCTCTGCTGCCCTCTTTGCAAAGTGTAAGTGGCCATTTGGGGACAGTCCCTCTCTTCTGATTTAGGAAGAGGCTACATTTGTGTTACCATCCCAGGCTGTCATCCTGACCTGCAAAGGAACCTTTCTGGGCACTCCAGACTCTAAGGTTCCCATGCAGAGAGTTTCCTCCATCTGTTCTCTGTCTGTAGGTGTCTCCACCAGAACAGAGGGGAGGAAATCCAGGCTGGGAATGATTCTCTTTACAGGTTCAGGGTCTTCAAGTAAGGAGAACACTGAATTTCAGAATGGGTTCTTGCTGCTCTCAGAAAGTTGTACCCTGAGGGAACATTGCTTCATGGCTATAGTCACTTACGGGTTTACAGATTTTCCCAAAGATGCCTCAAGGTGCCAGGGCTCTCCTTCACCTCTGAAGGAAAGGGACTACTGGAAGGCACTCGGGGACATCCTCTCTCTTTGGAAGGCTCAGCTCAAATGAACACATGAAGCTGCTTATATGGCATCAGACCATTAGCCTATCAAAGCCAATCCTGTTCACTCTGGAAAGCTACTGCCAGCCAGAGTAGAGGTGTTCCACATCACTTGCAATTTGACCCTTTTAACTGGCAATGCTGAGGATTAAGCCTGGGACCTTCTGCATGCAAAACAGATGCTGTACTGCTAAGCCACAGTCGCCCCACCCCCTGGTTCTCCACACAAATGATGAGAGCAGCTCCTTACCATATCTGTGTCTGAGACGGGCCCAAAACTTGTCACGTAAATGTTTGTCTTGACTTCAGTTACGTCGTCTGCTGGGGGAAAAAAAAAAGCTATTAAGGATGATTTGCATTAGCATAGCGAATGCTTCCCTATGTAATTTCTACCTTAGTTTGGTCTGAAATTGCTGCGCCAGCTGCTTCCCTGGATTAGCACGAAATGATCCACTATTGTGCTCAGCCATGTACACTGAATAATGGTCAATTTTCTAAACACATGGCGGGGCATGCAGGACTCCATTAGAGCCCTCCAGGTTTGTTTCAGGGACGAGCTCCTCCAAGTGCCTTTCAACAGCAAGGACTTACACAATGCCATTTTTAACATGGGTGGTCTGAGCCTCCCTTCCATTTTTTATATGCTTTTTATCCTTCAACATGAGAAGCACTGAAAGATCCACCAGATTTACAAAGAGCAATGTGACAAATGCTTTGGATTAGTTGCAACTGAAGGAAGAAGCACCTCATTTTCTCCACCCCTTGCTCTGTTTGCTGTCTGCCTCCATCCATACCTGTTCTTCTGTGGTCCTCATGCCTAGGAAGGGATACCGTATTCCTTGAATGGCAGCATCCCATGTTTACTTGACGCTGAGCAGCATTATGAAACCTAGCACTGAGAATGATATTCAGGCAGCAGAGCCTGACCGGAAAGCCAGTGTCGTTTATTAACATAGGCCAATCTGCTCATTTTGTTGCTCATCTTACATAATATTATTCCACACCTGTTCAAGTTTGTCTGTCTGCTTTACGAGTCCAAATGGAATACTGAAAGTCTATAACTGTCCATTCCTCCAAAGCTCTTCAAATGCTTCTTCCTCTCAAGAAGCATGGTCTGCCTCTTCTTTCAAAGAGACATAAGGCTGACATTAACAGCCATGGCACCAAAGCCTATGCTCTTCTCAGGGACTGTTTACATGAAGCCACTAACTTCATCTCACACTAAAGAAAGCAATAATCCACCCTGGAACCAAACAATGGGTAGAGGAATTGTGGGCATACAGAGGTGAGCACAACCAAGTACAGTTATGGTTTGGAAACACATCTGAATAACAGGCTTCTGGAAGAGAGACACCTGCAAGTTCCAGAGGATTTGGTGATATCTCACTAACATGGCCACAGGGATAATCTACAGCTGAATACAAGTTAAGGGACAAGTGGAGAAGACAGATGATGTTAGGGTCCAGGCTAGACTGATCATGTCAGATCTCAGGAGTTAAGCAGGGTCAGTCCTGGTTACTGCTTGGGTGGGGGACTACCAAGGAAGTCTAGGGATGCTATGCAGAGGGGGGCAATGGCAAACCTCCTCTGTTCATCTCTCGTCTTGAAAACCCTATGGGATCACCATAAGTCAGCTGTGACTTGATTGCATTTTACAAACACACAACAGAGCATAGATGAGACAGTGAACTGGTGTCCCAGGGGACCAACAGAGTGAACAACAAACATCTATCTGGTGCTGTGAAATATTAAATGGGATGTCTGGCAATAACTTGGGGTCCCTGAAGGCACAGCAGCCCAGGCTGTTATAGGATGCCCTTTGCTGACTAACAGATTGATTGGAAATGGTTACTGGTTAACTAGCTAGCAGGTCTGATACATTTTGCCTTCAATGAAGTATTCAGGATGGAACTGAACAGGAAAATACTACTTAAATTGGGAAAGGTGCTCATCACTGCGATCTCACAATCCCCAGCTGGATGGGACAATCTGGTCAAGGCTTCTAAGGAGAAGCCGGGGACTTAAATGGATAAATAAACTGTGTGAATATACCTAAACAATCTAATAATTGAAACATCTTCTAGGCTGAGTGTGTGAAGTACATTAAAATAGTACATTGTGTTTGGGAACAGGAAGGAGTGGTCGTAGACAGTCGCAGTAGGGAGCCCTGGCATTGTAAACAGTACAGAAGCTGAGTTTCTCCCCAAAACCTTGGCCAGGACTGCTGAGAGCCACAAGGCCCTGAGCTCAAGATTGTCTCTGGGTCCCCTGCTTACAACCCCAACCAGAGTATCATATACAAAATTAAATGACATGTCTGGTGGTTCCCTGGATCTCGGTGGATCTTGGTGGATCTCCATGGAACCAGCTGCTCAACTAGCTACTCAACTAGCCCACCTCATAATAGTATTCTTACCATGCCCTCTCTTGGTGGCCCTGACTGTGCTCACCCTTCCGTTCATTTCCTGGGTCATCACAATCCTCTTTTTAAATAGATGTGCTTCTGAAAAAGGCCTTCATAATGATTTCTAAGCACAAACACACCTTTGGCTTCTGGAACATCAGCAAAGGTCACGCCTTGGTTGTCAGTCTCATTAGGAAGCCACAGCAGCAGCCACAGAGAGGCAGGGGCTGATTCTGCACTGGTGTTTCTCTCCGTTGTTTTCTGAAACCCACGCTGGAACAGAAATTCCCTTCTGTGTTGCATGCTGCTTTCACTTCCTTTGGTCATCAGATCTTATGGTAGCCTTCACACTCCATGCTGTTTTTGACCATTGGGTTTTATGGCCCCTTCTGCATAGATTTATGGCCATTTGATGGCCGCTCAGGGGTGACTTTGCAGTATGGCATTGCCCCAAGGTATTTGAATGTGGTTTTGAGATGCACTTGTTCCTCCCAGTTGAGAAAATGTGGAGCAAATGCTAGATGCAGAATCGCCCAGGGTCTGAACTGGGAGTCAGATTCCTGTTTCCAGCCCTGGGACTGTATCCTTTCAGTGGCACATCAGAGGGTCCCTTCCTCACCCCTTGTCCTGAACCTGCTTCCTTCTTTTGGGGTCTGCTCCCCTCCCCCTCCCATCTTCTGGCCTCTGCCTTTCTTTGCCCAGGATTCCCCCCCCTCCACGCCCCCTTGCTCTGGCAATCACTCACAACTCCCCAGGCAAGTGAGGGGGTGGATCTTATTTACAAAATGACTGAGTGCTATTTTTATTTGCTCCTCCGAAATGCTGGCAGCAACGGGGCCAGCATACAGATGAGTGCCAGCCAAGGGGGCTCTTTCCTCTCCATCCCTTCCCAAGTGACTGCAGGCTGAGGCTGGGATGGGCGGGGGCAGGGAATCACAGGAGATTGGCTGCTTGCAGCGCTGAGCTAAGCATTGCTGGAATGGGCCCTCCTTGGGCACCTGATCTGGAGTAAATCTGCCAGGTCTCTGACTGGGGAGGCGAGGAGGGGCCAGGTGCATGCCCTGGGAGACTGTCAAGCTGAGTCTGCCGCTTGGGAAACTCCAAACGCAGCTCCTCTTCCTCAAGGCAAGAGTTCCTTCCTGTGCAGATGCTGTGCTTAGGGGACAGATGTGGGACATGAGAAGAGAAGAGCTGACATCTTCCCCCTATCATGGGAGCAAAGCCAAACCTATCTGGGGGAATGGCAAGGGATGAAGGTGTGTTTGGGGGTGGGGGCTGATGCTCCAAATGTATTAAGACATAAAGAGCTGCCAGTCTGGGAAGACATACCTGAATGGTCTTATCCCAAAATGACTTTTCTAGTTGCAGCCTTCACTCTCTTGACTTTCCCTTCCAGGCAGTCCACACTAGTCATACACTGGCTGACTCCTTCTGGGAATCAACTCCCTCCTGGATGGTCTTGCTCATGCGGAGCATTTCAGCTCTAGCTTCAAAAGGTGCTTGAAAGCTCCTTTGGCGAGAGAAAGCCAGCACTCTCCTAGGAAACGCCACAGGGCAGCTGCCAGGGAAGAAGGCTGCAAGGAGAGCCTGAGAAAGGGGCCTGCAGGCATTTCCAAATGGCTAAGCTGTGACCACCAGAGTGTACCTGAAAGATGAGGAATGGGATGTAGTGGTTAGGATCCAGGAGACCTGGGTTTAAGTTGTAATTCTGCCATGGAAGCTTGCTGGGTGACCTAAGGCCAGTCTCTCTCTCTCTCTCTCTCTCTCTCTCCCCCCCCCCCCCCCCCTAATTTACCTCTCAGGGACATCGGGGAGATGGAGGGGGGAGGGAGAATGATGATCTAAGCTGCTTTGGGTCCTTATTGGGGGGGGGAGTGGGGTACAAAGCAATCCATCAGTCTGGTTAGAGGCTCTGCTAATCCTGGCCCAAAATGTCTAGGCTCAGCTGCTTTGCAGCAACGCTTCAGGCCTAGGGACCAGCTCAGCTCATCTTGCCGCTGAGATTGGCCAGAGTTTTGCTTCACTTTGAACAGTTAGTTTTTAAGAGATCCTCACGAGGGGGAAATGTGAACCCAATGGTGCCTGGGCTGGAAAGCTTGCCGCCCCCTCTCCCCCCGCCATGATCAGAGGGATGAGGCGTTTAATTAAGAGGAAGCAGACAGTAATTTTGCAGCCGTACACAGGAGCTTCTTGGCTCCCTCATTCTTCATTTTCTCAGCTCCTCACTTTGGGGATTTAATTTCCTTCCAATTTTAGCCCACCAAACAAAAGAGGAAGAAAAAGAGCTTTTCCTCTGGCGCCCTTTGCTGCAGCCCCAGGAGACAACAAGCCTTCAATTAATGACTCAGGCCTAAGCAAACCGGCTTCTCTCTGTTGCGCTTGGAATGGGATAGGGAGGAGGAGGAGGAGGAGGAGTTGCCTGCCTGGGCTGTCGGTGTCATAGGGTGGGCAGAGGGCCATGCAGCAGTACATGCCAGCCTCTCCTGCCTGGTCCTTCCTTTTGGAGCTCCGCACGGTGGCAAGACCAGCTCTTGAGTACATGAAAAGTAACAGAGCACTTTTTGATGAGAGCTGGGACTGTGCCACTGTCCGATGCCGCAGCCGCACTGGCTTCTTGAAGCAATCTCCGTCATGCCAAGAGGAAGCCAGCGCCTGCCCACTGCACTCCACCCCCTCCCTTAACACGGTGCCTTTGATGCTGCCCTACTTAATCAGAGCTTCTACGGACATCATCACTCATTCACTCTCTCTCCCTGGCTGTTTGGCTGCCCCCGGAATGAGGTTTTGCTCCAAGGATGGAGCGGGATTGCTGTGCTTTATTGTGAACATAAACAGACTTGTTTGCCTCATTACAACGCCCAGCCTAATTTTCACACACTCTTTCATTCAGATTTCTGGGCCACATTCCCATGCAGGCTGAAGGGCCAATTCCTAACCGTCCCTCACTGAGCAAGCTGCAGATTCCGACACAAACAGGATTGCAAGGTGAACTTAACTTGCCTGGCAGCCTCCACTGAATGCAAGGCAAGATCCCAATCAGATTGCCTCAACAGACATGGTCAAGATACACATGGAGCAGCTTTTTGACTGTGCGCTGGCCATTTATTCTGCAGGGCCAGGTTGTTGCAGTTTGGGTGGCTAACCCGTGAGCTGATGTTGCCTCTTTAAATTGTTTTGTTTGAAATTGATACTCTTCCATCATTTCTACTGTTAGACAATATTCCTGGTGTCATGACACAATAGCACTTATCAGCTAAAACTAAAAAAATAATAATAATTATGGAGATAAATTTCACTGATGTCATCAAAAAGAGGGAATAGGGTTGTCAACAGGCCTGGGGGGAAATGTTCTGTACCTTTAATGGAGGCTTTAATATATGGAAGTAGGAAGTTGAAGCTTTTCATGGCATGGAGGTAAATATCATTTGGTAGATAATAACATCCCATTAAGTCTCTATTAAAGGAACAGGTCATTTTCCTCCAGGCTGTTGGAAAGACTCAGAGGGAGAAGCAGATTAGTGGAGACTGATGATTTTAGCAGAGCAGACGCTGAAGACACACAGAGACACCTAAGTAGAAAGTTTCAATTCAAATGGATTTTTTTCTTTTAACTATGAGCCTTTTAAATTTGGAGGAGACGGCAGCAGCAGACAAAGGGTGGTGGGTGGGGAGCCTGCTACTGTGAAAAATCATGGCAATCATTTGAGAAAGCAGCATAGTCGTGCAGAATAAGCATATTTGAACAGCTTAAAGAATGATCGGCTCCCAGCTGGCAACCTGTGAGCAGGATGTGAGATGAAGGATGGGAAGGGAGATTTGTGTTAAAGATTAGGGGAAATCTTCCAGTCCAGTTCATCCCTGGATATTTGTGAATTCAAACTGAAACACACTTTTTTTTTTTTTTTTTAGCAATTGTTTCAGTCCAACACATCAACTCATCTTCTGGCTTCCATCAAAGGCTCATGAATATTAATGTATGTATAATCAGTTCCTTTAATAATTATACTTACAGATTTAAACATCTTCCTGGGCTTAATCAACCAGGATGAGTAGGTTGAAAGACGCAGCCTGGAATATCTAATTAGAAAAGGAAGACCCCTCCCCAATAAAACTGGAGAGACGCACGGGAGATAATGGGATACCTTTTCCTTGAGCCACCGTACGCTTGGGACCTGTGTACACTTTCAAGTAACAGAGGATTCTCCATTAGTTAGCCCAGATTACTCACTGTTTACCCTCCCTGTTGTCTGTCCTCCACTCACTGGGGAAGATAGCACCCCTCCTCTGAACACATGGACTGAGAGTAAGCATTGTGCTGTGTTTCTGTGTGTAGGATGTGTGTTCCCTCATTCTTGTCATGCATCCTCACAAATGAGGCCCCAATCTTGATTCTGTTCCTGCCAGGGCTGTGGCTCAGTGGTAGAGCATCTGCTTTGAATGCAGAAGGTCCTGGGTTCAACCCCAGTTTAAAAAGTAGGTGATGTGGAAGACCCCTGCCTGAAACCCTGGTGAACCCTTGTCAGCCAGGGTAGACAATACTGAACTTGCAATGCAATTGCATGTGTACAAAGCCTAGCTTCTCATGTGTCTGTCTCCCATCATAACTTAAAATGAGAATGGCCCACCCACACTCTCAGCCAGGCTGCCTGCCTCCTGCAGCTAAATATTTTCTGTCTTCCCTGCAAATCACATCCATTTTTTCTGATCTACAAATTAATTATATGTATCCTCCCTTGCCAAAGTACAGCTAAGATTATTAATGTTATATGACATAAAGAGACAAGGATCTCCTTTTTAATGATCCAGCACAAGAGGAGGGGAAATAATGCATTCTTTTCTAAGCATAACCCTTATGGGGGGTGTTCCAGCAATGGCGCCACACCCCACTTCTGATTTTGTGCATGCTTTGTTGAATTACATGAGGGTTCTCCTTGACTTATGAGCACACAATTGAACACAGCTTTATTCCAGTCAGAAAGTAGGATGTTCCATTTGCCTCACCCTCAGTTATTGCTGCTTCTTCCTTCTCCTCTGCAGATGTAGTAAAGGCAGGGGTCATTTCCTGCTGGAGCACCCTGGAGCAGCACTCCAGCAGTAAGGAGCCCAGACCCTGCCCCCCACCCGCGGAGAGACTCGAGGTGGGGATTTAAATGCCTGGGTTCTCTGCCTGATCTTCTCCAAGTTACTACCTCCCTGCCCTTCCTGTCTCCAGCCAGCCCCCAGCGGCAGGTTGGCTGGAGATGGGAAGGGCAGGGAGACAGACATGCCTTCCTTTCCCCCTGAGCCTCTCTGCTTTTGCGGAGACATTGGGGGGGGGGGTTAAACTCATTTGCATAACTCATTTTAAACATGCCTGCCCTTTGTTAGGGGGTGTGGCATATGCAAATGAGTTATGCAAATGAGCTCCTACACCTCTTTTTCTAGGAAATGACCCCTGAAGGAGTTTAGGGAGGAGCACAGGGACTCCCTGGCCCTAGTAAGTGTTCCTTGGGTTGCTTCTTTGTGTCTGAGCTTCTCTGTGTCTTTGCATTTGAGCTGTCCTGGGCCCCTGCTCCTTTCTTTTCTGACCTGTAGTACTTTGCTCCAATTACAATCCCACCTTACATCCATCTACTGGCTTTTTTCAGCAGGCCTGGGGGAGTCTCTTTGGCTTCCTGTACAATGCATGATAGTGCAATGAACCGCTCAGAGGGCCATGCGTGGTGTCCCTGTTTAGCTGGCAAGTGGCACTATGGTTTTGTCTTTCTTTGTTTTGGGAGATAAATTACTACAAAGGGGCAGGGAGGGGAGTCTAGTGCCCCTTGAGTGGTGTGCTCTTGGGCTGCTGGTGCTGCTCTGAGGGTTTCTGCTTCAAAGTCTCTTTGGCTCCACATGGCAGCCTCCCCCCGTTGCTGTTTATTTCATCAGTGCCACGGCTGAACCCTCCCAGAGCCCCAGATGGAAGCCTCAGCAAGGACTTTCCCAAGGGTAGCCTTTGTTCATGGAAACTTTGGGGGAGATTTATTTGTTTTCCTCCCATTTCCCATTATGAATCACAGCCACAAGGTGACACTGAGCTGAACACTCCCAGACGGTCTGTCAAATCACCCACCCCTCTTTCTCTCTCCCTCCCCTGCCCCCCTGTTGTGCTCATTATTCTGCTTTGAGTTATATGCTGCCAGAAAACAAAGTGAATGCAACATGCTTTTCTTGGCAGCAAAAATCCAACCAGCCCTCTCTCCAGAAGAGTCATATCCCAATTGCTACTCATATGGCATCTCTCATCTATTCTGAAGGCTGCCATGAGTGTCCTTCAGACACAGAGTGGGGAAAAGAAACTCCGGAGTCTGACATTGTGGCTCCTGCCGCATTGGGGGTAGGGTAGGAAGTGTACAGGCAGGCATACAGATGCTTGCCCTTGCCTGGCTTGTAGCTCAAAAGAGCCATGTCTGGACCTCTACCTTGAATGGACTCCAGTTAAATGGTCCTAGGCTCCTTACAAGAGCTGAGCTTGAGAAGAATTCACTGGGCAAGCACAGTCATTGAAGGAGGGTGGTGGTGGAGGAAACCTGAATATCTTGTGTGTTCTTCACCTTCTAGACAGTTACAAGGAAGAAAGCCTATTTTTTCATTGTTCAATTTTATTAATATAACTTTCAGACTGTCCAGGCATGCCAGGACAAGCAAATCCATGGTTCTTCTCAAACAGCAGAGACCCCAATACAAATATAAGTTGTTGCAGCACTGATTGTGACTGCAACTTTTTACTCAACAGCCTGGTGGCCTTTGAAGGATGCCTGTCCAAAACTCACCTCCTGCCCTACCACTGCATCCTTAAATGTCTCCAGCACTGGCCCAAGAAGAGCAATGTGGGGAATGTCATTGCAAGCAGATGTAAGGAGAGCCTAACACAGTCTTGTTGCCAGAAGCAAGGAGCTTAGGATCAGGCAGGGATAATAGGTTCCTTCCGGACTCCCTGCACTCTCAAGCAGCATCACAGCCCTTTCATACATCATCCCACAGATTAGGAAAGACACTGTCAAGTCTAAAAGAAAGGCTGTGTGGTTAACAACACAAGTCAAGAAAGCTATAAAAAGTGAAGAGGCTTCTTTTAAAAAGTGGAAGGTCTGCCCCAATGAATTGAACAGGAGGGACCATAGGCTCTGGCAAATTACATGTAAGTCAATAATTAGGCATGCAGAAAGATATTTTGAGGAGCAGGTTGTTAAAAGTATCAAACACGTCTGGAGCCGGAAAACTGCCAGAGAAGCAGTGGGGCCTTTGGATGACAAAGGAATAAATGGATTGCCAAAGGCAGACGGGGAGATGGCAGAGAAGCTAAATGACTCTTTTTTTTTGTTTCTGTGTTCACTGTGTAAAGTGTGGGGCAAGTACCCATGCCACAGTCCTATTTTCAGGAAGGGAGTCTGAAGAACTGAGCCAAATTGAGGTGACCAGAGATGAAGTGCTAGACCTATGGGGGAAATTAAAAACTGATAAGTCTCCAGGTCCTGATGGCATACACCCAAGAGTTCTTAAGGAACTTCTGTAACATGGGTCAATTTCACATTACCTTTTTAAACCGCATGGTTTCTGTTATTGGCCCATCATGGAGGAAACCGGTAAAGGGACGGCTGTTTCACACAGCATTTCCCTTCTGGTAGAGAGTCGTCTCTGAAGCGCTGTGGCCATTTCAAACTGTGCCGCTTTCTTTTCCCACCATTTTCCTTTGTGCACACGATCTCCATGAGAGGGTTTTTTAAAAAACATTTTATTAGGAGTGCTATGATGCTGATTTGACATCCTGTTATAGTGATATAGTGCTCCCAATAGAACATTTTTTAAAAAAGAGGAGAGATTGTGTGCCGGGAGAAAAAGGGCATGAAAAACCCATCACTGGAGGAAGCGTTACGGGGCATTTTACACAGCCCACTGTAGCGATCCAGATCTGGAAGAAGGGATTGAAGACCTGAGGAAAGCAGTTTTCATCAACAATGCCTCAGACACGCTTCCCAAACAGGAGACAATTGGCATTGTATGAACATGTAAATATATTCCATTAATAGCCAGTTACTAAAACTCTGGTCTGTCTAAAATGACAGGGAAAAAAGTTAGTAACCAGTTTCTGAAACTGAATAGATAGGCTGTCTGAAATCCTTCACAATTGTGTGTTCTTAAGGAGCTCAGATGTGAGATAGTTGATCTATTAATCTGTATATGTAACATATCATTAAATTCAGCCACTGTATCAAAAGACTGGAGAGTAGTAAATGTTGCACCAATTTTTAAAAAGGGGTCCAGAGGGAACCAGGAACTTACAGGCCAGTCAGCCTAACTTCTATCACAGACAAATTAGTAGAAACTATAATTAAATATAGAATTGTTAGGCACATAGAGGGACAAAGCCTGCTGATGGAAAATCAGCATGGCTTCTGCAAAGGGAAGTCCTGCCTCACCAACCTTTTGGAGTTCTTTGGGAAAGTGAAAAGCATGTAGACAATGGTGACCCAGTAGACATTATATTCAAAAGGCCTTTGACAAGGTACCTCACCAAAGACTCCCGAGTAAACTTAGTAGTCATGGGATAAGAGGATGGGTTCTCTTATGGATTAAAAATTGGTTAAATGACAGGAAGCAAAAAGTGGGAATCAATAGACAGTTCTCACAATGGAGGGAAGTAAGCACTGGGGTCCTACAAGGATCGGTTTTGGAGCCAGTAGTATTTAATTTATTCATAAATGATCTGGAACTAGGAGGGACCAGTGTAGTGGCTAAGTTTGCAGATGACACAAAATTATTCAGGATGGTGTAAACCAAGGCTGACTGTGAAGAGCTCCAAGAGGACCTCCACAGACTGGATGAATGGGCAACAAAGTGGCAAATGGTTCAATGTGGGTAAATGTAAGGTGATGCACATTGGGGCAAAAATTCCAACTTCATCTAGGCTAGTAGGGTCTGAACTTACTAGACAGGGAGGAGAAAGATCTTGGGGTTGTAGTGGATGGCTCAATGAAAGTGTCAACCCAGGGTAGTGCAGTGGTGAAAAAGGCAAACCACATATTAGGGATTATTAGGAAAGGGATTGAGAATAAAATGGCCAATATTGTAATGCCCCTGTATAGATCTATAGTGCGGCCTCATTTGGAATACTATGGACAGTTCTGGTCACTGCATCTCAAAAAGGACATTGCAGAGCTGGAAAAGGTACAGAGGAGGGCAAGCAGGATGATTCAGGGGTTGGAGCACCTTCCCTATGAGGAAAGGCTGAAGAGTCTGGGATTTTTCAGTTTAGAAAAAGGACGACTGAGGGGGGATATGATACAGGTTTATAAAATTATGCACGGTGTGGAGAGAGTTAACAACCAGAAATTTCTCTCCCTCTCCCCAAATATTAGAACTCGAGGGCATCCAGTGAAGCTGATGGGCAGTAAATTCAGGATGGACAAAAAGAAATACTCCTTTACACAGAGAGTGATTAAAATGTGGAATTCGCTGCCAGAGGATGTAGCGATGGCCACAGGAATAAGCAGCTTTGAAAGGGGATTAGATAGATTCATGGAAGATAAGTCTATCAATGGCTACTAGCTATGGTGACTGAGGGGAACCTCCATATTCAGAGGCACTAATCCTCTGAATCCTAGAGCTAGGAGACAACATCAGGGGAAGGCCTCAGCCTCTGTTATTAGTCATCCAGAGGAACTGGTTGGCCAATGTATGAGACAGGATGCTGGACTAGGTGACTATTGATCTGATCCAGCAGGGCTCTTGTTATGTGTACCTGACCACAATTTTTTCTGTAGGTCCTCTAGCTGCCCTCTGCCTGTGAGTCTGGATTGTGTAGGCTAGTCAACAGAGTATGGTGAACTGACAGTCTTCATGGAGATACCAGCCAGTGGTTCTCATACTAGATGGATTTTGGGTTGCCACCTGCTCTTACAAATTTCTAGTCGCTCTTCTGCAAAGAAAAAAAATCACAGCACAACAATGGGCCCACCAGTCGCACTTGATAACTTTTGGTGGACAGTATTAGGATGCTGTTCATTATATCCATTTTGCAACACTTGGTTTTCTAGGGAAAGCAGATTACAAATGTTTTCTGCATGCAGAAGGAAAAAGCCGCAGGCTGCCCATTGCAAGAGATGCTTTCGTTTCCCCCTAAGGCTAACTTCTGTGCAGTTTTTTTCCTCCTCTCTTAATTTAATGTGCTTTGCTGGGTGCTCCCCTGGGGAAGAGCATGATGTTACAGCAAGGTCAGTGGAATCCCAGTCTAGGAGACCGTCTGCAATTGAGAAAGTATTACAAGGGTAAAACCGAATCGCACAACTAACAAATGAAAATCAGTCCTCAGCGACTGTCTGCCTATACCAGAAGACCCCAAATTAGCTGCGTCAAGTGCTTCCCGCACCCTAGGAGGCTAATTAAATAAAATCACTATTTTGATAGCCCACTTTCTGATCACATTCCTGAATGTCTGCTAAAGGAAAGCATACTCAGATTTAGTTGTGTGTATGCATGTGTGTTTTAAAGAATGAATCCCAAGTGGCTAACAGCTGACATCTTACAGAACTGATCTTGTTTGTTGAAATTCTCAATTGCAGACATAATTTCTTAGCTTCTCAAGTTCCACTGCAGTACAGAAAAATTAACTCATAAAGCTCCACAGAACCAACTCCCATCACAGACTTCTGTAACACAGTTGCAGTGCCACAAGCTTAACACAGTGGTCTGCAGTACCACAGAGACTTGAGTGCGTATACATTCAGTCAGGAGAAATCCTGGAGATGGTGGCTCTGAGTCCCCATTTCCTGCTGCCTCTTCAACAGTCACGGCTTTTCCAGAAATTCATTTCCCACAGCCCTGCAAGTACAGTCGAATTCTGTGCTTAGCAGTTAGCTCTGCTGTACTTTCCTCTGATTCTACTATTCTGCACCATCCTTACAAGCACAACTAGTTTGTCAGGAGCCATCCTTCTTTTACAAGATGAAGCTGGAGCGCAATTATATGGAGTGCTCTACAGTGCACTTTAGAATGGGGCAAGGGGAACACTAATTCACCCAGTCCAAGGCACAAACTCGTCTAAACCTCGGCCTATCTTGAACCAACCTCCTGTTATCACCACCCCAAGCACCAGTGAAGCTGATTACTTTGAGTCCCATTTCAATCAGGCCTGGGTTAGCTTGCCAGTTACTAATGCTTATATTTGTGGTATTGGTTCTATAAATAGTGAACTTCACAGACAGACTCTGTTTCTCTGTTGCATCTGTTTCCTGGTAAGCACCATGGACCTCTGGAAGGAGGAAATATGTGTATAGAAGTGCACTCTTTTTAGGTCACTTGCTGCGCTTATCTGAGGAGCAAGGTGAACTGACAGATTCCTCAAAAAGGCAAAGAATTGATCACAGGTATAAAAGTATGTGACTTATAGAGCAATCCTAAGCAGACCTAAATCCATTGAAGACAGAAGTTGTGAAGAAGAGATTGGCTTTATACCCTGCCCTTCACTACCCAAAGGAGTCTCAAAGTGGCTTACAAACTCCTTTCCCCTCCCCTCCCCACAATAGACACCCTGTGAGGTAGGTGGGGCTGAGAGAGCTCTGACAGAAACTGCTCTTTTTAAAGAATGGCTGTGCCAGAACTATGGCTTGCCCAAGGTTATCCAGCAGGTGCAACTGGAGGAGTGGGGAATCAAACCTGGTTCTCCCAGATTAGAGTCCGTGCACTTAACCACTACACCAAACTGGCCCCTTTACCCATCGCTTTTAAACTGGTCTTTACCCATCCCTTTTATCCACAGCTGTTATCAAGATACATTATTTAGCTCCATGCTTTTAAAAGCTTCCTCTGCAGTTTTCTGCATTTTAAAGCTCTATTCAAAACACTTTTCTGGTCCAGTTGGCTACCTTAGCTTAGAAGGATGTAACTCTGGTTAGGATCACCCTGTTAGACAGGCCCAAGCTCTAGAATCAAGATAAGTACACACAGGATTGTAGCCTTAGTTTTTCCCTGCTTCAGTTAGTGTGCTTTATCACCCTTCACAAGGCTGGATTAGGTTGCTAAGGAGACCCAGCCCCTTTTTTTCTACAGAAGCAAAGGACTGGAGGTGTGTGTGTTGAGAGAAAGTGAGAATGACACAGATGTAAGGCACAATAGTAAATACATCTGTTCGTTCCTTGTGGGTCCCTCAGTTCCATTTCAGCTTTCTTCCTTCAAAACCTACCCTGATTTCACAAGGCCACACCAGACATGATCCTTGCCATTATGATTCTGTTAGGCCATAAGCCAGGAGTCTAGTGTGTGGTGATGCTAGACACACCCATGCACTTGGACCATACCATTTTCTTGGATACGTCAGGCTAGAGGAGTCATCAGGGTAGGTGGGAGCAGATGGGGAAATATCGGGGCTAAGAAAACAAACATGAAGGGACAAGAGGTAGCACATCGACACAGATGGCCCGTTTACACATATCCAACACCAGCCAACCCAGGCTCTCCATGCAGAGAGCAGGTGCTTTGCAGAACCATGTGGCACCCTTGGCAAGCTGACAAAGAGTTTCCACACAGAACTTGAAATTTTCAGCCTGATCTGGATGCCTTGTGAATTATTTACCAGTTGGCTGCTAAGAGTGCCACAAGGCCTCTCTCTGTTTGTCTCTCCCTCACACCCACCATTTTCTTTTCATCACCACAGTGCTCTAGGTCATTTAAACATATGAAGCTTAAATCAATGTTGTTTTATGTTGATGCCTAGTAAAACGTAAAACCTGCAGGAAATGAAGTGTATGCTTTGTTTTTCATCCAAATTCTCTCTCATACATGATGACATCCATAGCACAAGGGAGACAGAATTGTACTTTTTGGTTCATATATAAGCTGAAAATGCCTGTTGGCTTTGCTTCCACCAAAGAACTGTGGGAACTGTAGTTCAGTTACTGTATGGATACTGAGACTTCTCTGTGGAAAATCCCTATCCCCCTCACAGGCCTGCAAAGAGTTCAGACAGAAAAGATGAAGATCACATGTCTCTTTGGTTCATAAAATACAATCTTCAGGCTCCTGTAGTCTCACTTTGCCTTGGGGCCATAAAGAGAAGGGAAAGGAAACTTGACCCTATTTGCAGCTAGGCTCTCTTGCTTTGTAGTTAGCACATTAACAAAGAATTAAAAAAAATATTTTAAAAACTTAAATTTTATGCTAATAACAAATAGTTTCAAGTGAAAGTAGAAGAGTTTAATCCCTTTTCCTTCTCCTTCAGTATCCTGAGGCATCAACCAACAATTAGCATTTTATGGGCAGCCCACAGATGATCATTTGTGCAAGCTCATAGTTGTAGATTGTATCTAGATTTATGCATGAAAGTGCTACTGGGAGATATGTTAATGACTTCATGTTAGAAGCAGAGACTGAGTAAAGAGGACTCATGTTATGTTATGACAGAGCCACGGGATCAATTCCATTCTTCCGTAGGTTAATGGGTGGAGATGGGCGGGCAGCAGGGATGGCTGCTGCCTCCCAGTCAAGGTCTGGGCTACCTGCCTCTGATGGCTCCTTCTCAGGTTCTCTAGTTGTCCTCACTTTGTCTTTCGGAGACACAGACTGCTGTTTTCATAGACTCCGAAGCCGTTTTCCCACATGACACCATTGTTCCATGTCTAATGACTGTTCATGTGGGATGGGCTGCAGAAGAGATGTGAGGCAAACTTGCAGTCTGTTGCAGGATTTACATTCCCATTAAGACAATTCTAGCACAAACACATGAAGACACCTAGAGAACTGTATTAGAATTCTTAGTGGCCGTGATGGGCAGACCTTTACCTCTCAGGCACAGGGAAACGAAGACAAAATTGCATGGAAGCATTGTGACTGTGCTGCTGCCCAATGTGGTAAAGCTTCCTAAAAATGCACTGAAATATCAGCAGTCTATAGAGCCAGCCCAACAGTTTCAGGTACCTCCCTGCTTTCTCATTCCCACAAGGCGTTTGCTTCCTTCCATCCCTACGGTTGACAGGGAAAGCAAGAGTCTGTTTCAGGGTCAGCACAGTGCCCTCTCAACCCCTCTCAGATCCATTTGCATGTGACCTGGTTGGAGCATGAGGCACAGTGTTCTCTGTCACTGCCTTTGTGATGACTGGCCACAGTTGAAACCAATGGAGCACCCCCATCTTCCTTAGCTTTCCCCCCTTAAAAATGCTGCTCAGGGGCCTCAGCCCTTTTTTTCTGAGGGGCTTCCCTGGGTAGACAGAAACAGGAATGATTTATTCTTTGTCTCGGGGACATGCTCTGAAGCAAAGGCCACCAGCAAACAATCTGCTGTGCTGTAACTGTCTTGTCTGTCTGTACTGCAGTATCAGGCCTCGTGGCTGAGGGACAAACAACTTCGGCTCCTAGCTCCTTTTAATGCTTTGTCTCTGTTCCTGGCTGGGAGCAGCTATTCAGAAGCTCAGCAAGAAGGAAAGGCAGGGGGGGGGGGATGGGGAGGCAGCAGCTTGAAACAGCCTGCACTGGCTCTGAGAGAAACAATTCATTATCTTAACAGTTGGGCAGAAGGGCCTAAAGCAATCTGCTGGAGATGCTCCCAGGAAATCACATTCCTCCAGAAAGAAGTTCCAACAAATGCTGGGATTAATAGCCAGCCTCCAGAAGACATA
The DNA here is from genome assembly GCA_029375565.1 of Gekko gecko. Classification (NCBI taxonomy): domain Eukaryota; kingdom Metazoa; phylum Chordata; class Lepidosauria; order Squamata; family Gekkonidae; genus Gekko; species Gekko gecko. Next base: position 47,166,900 of record JAPDNY010000012.1, on the reverse strand, counting down.
GCTTTGGAGCTAAGAGGAGCCCCTCCTACATGCAAAGAGGTTGTGGAACAGCTCAGGTTTTGATGGTGGGGGTTAGGGATGCCAGCTTCCAGGTGAGAACTGGGGATCCCCTTGAAATACAGCTCATCTCAAGAACAGATTTCTTCCAAGTTCAAAAGGGAACACGTCAAGGCTGCCCGTTATCCCCGTTGTTGTTTATTTGGATACTGGAAATATTATTGACAGCGATAAGAAAAGATAACAGCATTGAAGGACTCACAGTGAAAGGTTTTGCATATAAATACAGGGCATTTGCAGACGATGTAATGTTTATGATTCAAGATCCAATCGAGAAAATACCACAATTGATGGAAGAAATTGAAGAATTTGGATCAGTTGCGGGATTCTACGTTAATAAAAGTAAAACCAAAGTGATGTGCAAAAATATGACGAAACAAAGACAAACAGAACTTCAAGAGAAAATTCAATGTGAAGTAGTTACAAAGACTAAATATTTAGGAATTGAATTGACTATGAAAAACATTGATTTGTTCAAAAATAATTATGAAAAGGTTTGGTATAGGATTCAGCAAGATATGAAGAAATGGGATACCTTGAATTTATCATTATTGGGAAGAATCGCAACTGTAAAAATGAATATTTTACCGCGTTTGATGTTCTTATTTCAGACTATTCCAATATTAAAACAAAGGAAAATATTGGATACGTGGCAGAAAGAATTATCCAAATTTGTATGGGCAGGAAGAAAGCCAAGGATTAAAATGAAAATTTTATGTGATGCAAAGGAAAGAGGAGGTCTACAACTACCAAATTTAAGACTGTATTATGATGCCGTCTGTTTAACATGGTTGGAACAGTGGATTAATCTTGAGAATAAAAAGTTATTGGCTCTAGAAGGGCATGATAACAAGTTTGGATGGCATGCATATTTATGGTATGGAAAAGTAAAAATAGACAAATTTTTCAAACACCACTTTATAAGACGATCACTGTTCGAGACTTGGATGAGATATAGAAAATTCTTCTCAGAAGAAAGACCACTTTGGATAGTACCAGCAGAAGTGATTAATCCATATTCAAGAAACCAAGGGTTAGATTGGCTACCTTATAAAAGTCTTTTAAAATTAGAAGGGAAAAACTTTGTGTTAAAAGACAGATTTGATGTGGAATTTGAATATGATTGGTTGAAGTATAGACAGATTTATGACTTATTTAAGACCGATAAAAGAGAACATAGTTTTAGAGAAAATAACACTGAAATTGAAACTGTATGGCTTGAGAAGGGCAAAAAAATGATTTCTAAACTGTACAAGGTTTTATTGAAATGGTACACTGAGGACAAAATTGTAAAAGAGCAAATGATAAAATGGGCGGTAAATATTAATAATGAGATATTAATGACATCTTGGGAATATTTGTGGAAAAAGTCAATGAAAATTTCAACTTGTGTAAATGTTAAAGAGAATTGTTATAAAATGATGTACAGATGGTATATGACGCCTAAAAAAATTGCTATTATAAATGAAAGTATGTCTAACAAATGTTGGAAATGTAAGAAACATGAAGGGTCTTTTTACCATATGTGGTGGACTTGTGATAAAGCAGTAAAGTATTGGACTGAGATCCACAATGAGATACAAAAAATTTTGAAATGTACTTTTAAGAAAGACCCACAGATGTTATTGTTAGGTCTTAAAATGGAAGAAATAAATGTAGCCAAGAGAACACTACTATGGTACTTGATTACAGCAGCTAGACTGACTTTTGCTCAATGTTGGAAACAAGATAAAGTACCTGAAACATGGGAATGGATTAAAAAGACGTTGTTTATGGCAGAAATGGACAAATTAACAAGAAAATTAAATAATGAAGAAGACGAAACCTTTTTCGGAGACTGGAAAGACTTTCAAGAATACTTGTTGAAGAATTGGGATGTAAAACGTGGTGTGATTTGTTTTGACAGCTATTGAGGAGAAGTGGAAAGAGACCCAGATCTTTGAATTGTTACCATTAGTAAAAGAAATATGTTTAGTAGTAAATGTAATTGCATAAGAGAAATATCAAGGGGGTTGGAGCAGTGCGGGAAGCCTTGTTTGGGGGGGGGAGGGAGAAAGAAAAATGGATATGTATTGGTTTGTTTAAATTGTATGAACATGTGATATATCCAATAATAAATTGTATTAAAAAAAAAGAAAGAAATACAGCTCATCTCCAGACTACAGAGATCAGTTCCCCTGGAGAAAATGGATGCTTTGGGGGTGGACTCTATGGCATTGAACCCCACTGAGGTTCTTGTCCTCGCCAGGCTCCATCCCCAAATCTCTGGGAGTTTCCCAACCCAGATCTGGCAACCCTACCCCACGTTCCCAGCCAGTGGCCAGTGAGGACCTGGTGACCCTAGCAGAGGTTGTATAATTTATTAGGGGGCAGAGCGCAACCAGACAGCAGTCCACACAAGGCCTGTGCAATTGCCTGACCTCCAAGCCCAGGTCGCAGCCGGTTGTCATATCCATCCAGCAGCCGGTCGAGGATGCGTGTAAAGATGGTGATGTTGTCCTTGCTGTCATCAATAATATCTGGGCCATGCTTCTGAGCAAATCTACAACATCAAGGGAGAGAAGGAGAAATCAGGTCTGGCTGTTCCCATAAGGCACCATGCAAGAGGCCCAGCAGAAGTGGCAGGTTGCACCTTCTGGCGTGGCTGAACACCAGGGCTTCCTCTGCTTTTGATGCTTGAGCACTGGTGAGTCCCATTCTGCCAGGCTGAATCTGGAGGGCTTCTACTGCAGAACCCTTAAGTGGACACTATGTCTCAACTGTCTACAATCCTAGATGGCCAGTAGTTTCACCACTGAGGTCGTTTAAGAAGGATGTGGAGGATGGTGGGACAAGACCATCTCCTGGGACCATGTGAGGTATTTTTGTCACCCCAAGCAGTTACATCACATGTCACCACCTCCCATGGAAGGAAGCCACATTCCCAAGGAAGTGGCACTGCCAGCACTTCAGGGGGTTGGTTCAGACCTGGCCAGAAGCAGTGCAGGTTGGAGAGGCTCTACTATACCCATTGCTTCTCCAGCATCACCAGCTAAAAGGAAGCAAAATTCTAGTATCATAAGAACATGACAGAAGCTGTGTTGGATCAGGCCAGTGGCCCATCCAGTTCAACACTCTGTGTCACACAGTGGCCAAAACCCAGGTGCCATCAAGAAGTCCACCAGTGGAGCCAGAACTCCAGAAGCCCTCCTTCTGTTGCCCTCCAAGCACCAAGAATACAGAGCATTACTGCCCCAGACATAGTGTTCCATCCATATCTTGTGGCTAATAGTCACTGATGGACCTCTGCTCCATGTGTTTATTCAATCCCCTCTTGAAGCTGTCTATGCTTATAGCCACCACCAGAACCTGCAGCAGTGAATTCCATGTCTTAATTACTCTTTGGGTGAAGAAGTACTTAGATTTATCTATTTTTAATATACTGTTGATTAATTTCATTGTGTGTCCATGAGTTCTTGTATTGTGAGAAAGGGAGAAAAGTACTTCTTTCTCTACCTTCTCTGTCCCATGCATAATTTTGTAAAATTGTATCATGTCACCCCTCAGTCATCATTACTCCAAGCTAAAGAGCCCTTACATCTTTAACCTTTCTTCATGGGGAAAGTGTTCCATCTCCTTAATAATTTTAGTTGCCCTTTTCTGCACTTTTTCCTATGTTATAATCTCTTTTTTGAGGTGCAGTGACCAGAACTGCACACAGTGTTCCAAATGAGGCCAAACCATAGATTTATACAGGGGCATTATGATACTGGCTGATTTGTTTTCAACCCTCTTCCTAATAATCCCCAGCATTTGCCTTTTTATTGCAGTCACACACTGAGTTGGCATTCTCTCTCCTGGTCATTTACCACCAGTTCCTACCCCATCAATGTATATTTATAGTTAGGACTTTTGGTTCCATTGTGCATTACTTTGTACTTGCCCACATTGACTCTCATTTGCCATGTTGATGCCCACTCACCCAGCCTTGACAGATCTCTCTGGAGTGAGTGGGCATCTCACAGTCCTCCCTGGTTCTCACTGCCCTGAACAACTTAGTGTCATCTGCAAACTCAGCCATTTCACTGCTTTCTCCCCAGTTTCAAATCATTAATGAACAAGTTAAAAAGCATTGGACCTGATACTGAGCCCTGTGGTTCTCCACTGCTTAACCCCTTCCACTGTGAAAACTGCCCGTTTATACTCACTCTGTTTCCTGTTAATTAAACAGTTTTTAGTTCACAAGAGGACTTGTCCTCTTATCCCATGATTGCTGAGTTTACTTAGGAGCCTTTGATGAGAAACTTTATCAAAAGCTTTCTGGAAGTCTAGGTAAACAACATCTACTGGGTCACCCTTGCCCACACGCTTGTTCACCCCCTCAAAGAACTCTGTAAGTTTACTGAGACAAAGGTTTTTGCTACTAATGTGCTTGAAGATATTTTTATTGTTGGTCTTTATGTTTTTTGCAATAAGTTCCTCATATTCCATTTTTGCCTGTCTGATCACCAACTTGCATTAGTTGCCAAAGCCTGTGCTCCCTTTTATTTACCTCACTCGGACTAGCCTTCCATTGCTTAAAGGAATCCTTCTTACTTTTACTGCTTCCATTACTTTGTTTTTTGCTGTTTTGAAATCATCCTCTAGCCTTTGATATGGTGGACGATAAATTCCCAGAGTTAAGCTTCCCTTTGGGTCCACTATTTCCACCCATAGCTTTTCTGTAAGTGAATCTATTTCTCTTAGATTCTCAGTTTTACGGGACTGTTTACCCTCTCTGACATACAGGGCCACTCCACCTCTGACCCTTCCCTCCCTATCCTTCTGGTATAATTTGTATTGAGGAAACACTATATCCCACTGATTATCTCATCCCACCAAGTTTCTGAAATGGCCACAATGTCCATGTTCTTTGGCTTCTAGACTTTGTCAGGCAGTCTGGCAGTCAATATTGTTTGTCACCCTCTCAGTGGCCAGTCCTAATCAATTTCCCTTTAGAACAGTAAAAGCTACTCCTTCATCCTTTAGAGATTAGCCATCCCACGAAGTTTCTGAAATGGCCACAATGTCCATGTTCTCTGGCTTCTAGACCTTGTTAGGCAGTCTTGCAGTCAATATTGTTTGTCACCCTCTCAGTGGCCAGTCCTAATCAATTTCCCTTTAGAACAGTAAAAGTTACTCCTGTCAGCCTTCCCCCAGGATTTAGTTTAAAAACTGCTCTGCCATCTTTTTAATTTGATTTGCCAGCAGCCTGGTTCCTTCTTGGGACAAGTGGAGGCCATCTCTTTTGTAAAGGTCCTGCTTGTTCCAAAAAGTATTCCAGTGCCTAACAAATGTAAACCCTTCCTCCCTACACCATTGTCTCACCCAATCACTGAGACTCCTAATTTGTGTCTGTCTAGCTGGCCTTGGGAGCTGCGGTGGCTCAAGTGGTTAAGACGCTGAACTGCAGGCTGTGGAAGGTCAGTAGTTCAGCAGTTCAAGACCCGTGAGTGCTGCATGACAGGGTGAGCTCCTGTCTCTAGTTCCAGCTCCTGCCAACCTAGCAGTTTGAAAGCAAGAAATTGCAAGTAGATAAATAGGTACCACTTCGGTGGGAAGGTAACAGCGTTCCGTGCGCCTTGGTGTTTAGTCATGCCGGCCACATGACCACGGAAACATCTTTGGACAGCACTGGCTCTTCGGCTTTGAAACGGAGATGAGCACCGCAACCCTAGAGTCGGATTCGACTGGCTTTCGAGCAGGGGAACCTTTACCTTTACCTAGCTGGCCTTGAGTCCCCTGCCAATCAGCCTAAATTTTTCCTCCAGGACCACACAACTATATTTCCCCACATTCTTGGTGCTAACATGTACCATGATCACTGACTCCTCCCTGGCACTGTCTACCAGCATATCTAGACTATGCATAATGTCCACTACTTTTGCACAACCCATCTATCTACATGCCTAAGGACTGAATCAACACCAGCTACCAAGAGCTCTCCTCCCTCCCTGCCCAGGGATGATTCCTTGATGTAAACGGATACCTGTTCACCAGCTGTAGAAAGGGTCCCTTTTGAGGGAACATTCTCCCTTTCTTTAGCATGGCACCATTTCCCCTTGACACTTGTGCTCCCTGACAGTGGTGGGGCTGCCATTCTTGGAGTGGGACACATCTAACAAGTACCCAAGAATCTCATCTGTGTGCCTGACTGTGTCTGCTTCTCCAGATCAGCCACCTTGGCCTCAAGAGTGTGAACTCATTTTCTGAGAAGCAGGAGCTCCTTGCACGAAGCACACACTGATGACTTCTGTCCAGCTGGCAGACAGTCATCCATGTTGCACAGTGCAATACACTGAATAGCCCCCAGCCCCCTGCTAACATTCTACCTTCATAATTTAAATTTAAAATAAATTTCCTATTTATGTAGATCTGCTTGTGGAAAGTGTGCTTATCCTTTTAGGGATGTGGCCTTTTAGGGATGTAGCACCCTGGCTTCCTCACCCTGCTGCTGAACTCGCATGTCTGCTAAACTTGCCTGTTTATTCCCTTGTTCCAGACACTTTGTCACTGGAGCTGACACTCTGGCACTGTCACATTAGTGCCCTTTTCCTTGGCACCCCAAGGGGTTGCTTGGGTGGAGAACAAGCCATAACCAACTTAGAGAGAGGCTCTCCTGTTCTCTCTATGCTCCCTTTTCCCCTTTGGGTTGGCATGGCAGGTAAACATCACTTCTCAAAGGGGGCACCACTTGCTGAACCCTAATCTACAAGGAAGCTGAAGGAAGCAAGGTCATAAAGCCTAAAAGTTAAAGAAACACAGCTACAGCAATGAATGCCATCGTTATCAGAGGGTGCACTAAAAGTGGCACCAATGCTACTGGTGAGGGGTGGCATCCAGCACCCCTCTGTGTTACCACCAAGAAGGAAAGAATGAGAGAAAGCACGAATGGCTCTGGAGCAGCAGCTGGTGGAGAGGAGTGAACAGAGCAAAGAGGAAGTTGGGAATGGCTCTGCAGAGCATATCTTGAGAAGTCCTGAACACTGAGGAGAGACAAGAGGATCTTACTGGGGATCTGGCAACTACATTAACTCTGTGGGGCAATAACTACCCACTTCCTCAGTCTCTCACCTGTAACCCTTTACTTGCATGGCTGTTAAGAATGTTTAAAAATGGAACTTCCAAGAGATGCTTGGGCTACAGAAATAAACACGCTTACTAGTTTATAAATCCTATTGAACTCAGTGGGATTTATTTGTGAGTGTATGTGCTTCAGATCGCACTGCATCAGTGCAGTCCTAAGAACTACACCCTTCTAAAGCCATTGAAGTCAATGGGACTTCAGGATGTGAATCTGTTTACAATCATACTGTTAAATCTTAGATTTATTGTATGGGTAGGGAGCAGTGTTCCCTCTAAGCTGAGTTAGTGTGAGCTAGCTCAGAGGTTTTTAGCCTCCAGCTCATACATTTTGGTCTTCGCTCAGGAAGGATGGCTCCAGAGCAAACTAACTTATGCAGTAGCCAAATCGCTCACTCACAACTTTCATGCCAGTAGCTCACCAAGTAGAACTTTTGCTCACAAGACTCCACAGCTTAGAGGGAACATTGGTAGGGAGTTGTGTTTTTTGGCCATGAAGACAACATTTTGAGTGTGCCTTTACTTCGAGACCATCCATGCTCTGTTAGTAATTTCATTTATTATATTTGCATTTTAGCCTTTCTCCCGAGAAAGCCACACTTCTCATTTTATCTTCACAACAGGTGTCTGGTTGGATAGAGAGTGACTGGCCCAGTGTCACCCATTGAGCTTCACAGCTAAATGGGGATTTGAACTCAATGTTTTACCTAATGAACAACACTACTTCAGTTCTTGCTGGTAAAAGTTACTGCCTTGAGCACTGGCAAACCTGTGTCTGAATTTCCTGCAATGTGTGCAGGAAGAAGGACTAACTAGTTGTAACCAGTATCTAGAAGGACCTGCCTTCTTCCATGGCCAGGTACTCTGACTAGCAAGCCCTTCTCTGCCCTGTTATGCAGTCAAAGGGGTGGAAGAGGCTAGTACATCTGCAGGATTCAGCCATTAAACCAGTGGATGTGGTGAGCGAGCCCTGCAGTCTCTTGCAGGTTTTTCTTATTTCCCTCCAAAGTTGAGGAGCCCAGAAGCAAGACTGACAGGAGTTCAGCCTGGTTTAAATTTCAGGGTGAGTCCTAAAAGTCACTGCTCTTAAGTCACCTTCAAGGTTTAAATAGGAGACAGGGCCAGCTAAAGACATGCTGGAGCCCTAAACTGTGTCAAGTTTAAAGGGCTCAATACCATTAGCCACCAAAAAAGCACTATTCTAACACAGAAATGGAGTGCATTTGTTAATACTTAGAGGCACCTCACAATCTGAAGCTCTAAACCAGAGGTGTCAAACTCGTTTGTTACAAGGGCCGGATTGGACATAAAAGTCACTTTGTTGGGCTGGGCCATGTCTGCCATAACATGAAATGCCAGGTACCAGAGATATAACTTTTAAATGACACAGGCAAACCCAATTAATGATATTATTTTTTTTACTCAAAATACAAACAAAAGCAATTGATTCCTAGGAGTGATAGCAATTGATTTACTGGAGAATCCAATAAAAACCCCAATAAATGTATTTTATCTTATGCAAGACTATTTTTTTCCCCAAGGGATACCATACCCACCCCCTAGCCATTTCCTTTCATTTCTTGACAGCTTTGACTACACAAACTTCACTGTGTGTGCCTGTGCACCCATTCCTCCTCCTGCCCAGCAGCCTCCTCCCTTCCCTTTCTTGCACCAGTTGCTTGCAAGCCAGATAAGGGCCCTGAATGGGCTGGTTCCGGCCCCCGGGCTGCATGTTTGACACCCCTACTCTAAACTGTAGCTTGCTTCATTTGTGCATATATCCAGCCTTGACTGGGGAATAGCTGTGACATGCAGAATGTCTCCCCCCACCTTTAGTGCATTAAGCACAGCAGTTCTGCAGAATGCTGTTGTGCTCTCCTTCGTGTAGCCTTGCTGGTTGCTAGGGAATCTTGGCCCTTTTGTGCAGAGCTGGATCCTAGGTCTTTTGCATGAGCTGCCCTTTGATCTCCCTGGCAGCCTCACATAACATCAGAAATGGCTGCCTTGGAATGATGTTCCCTGACCCCAGAACTCCCAATGGGCAGAGAGGGTCTTTAAGATTCAAAATACACTTTTTTGTGATATATTATTAGTTAAAATAGAAAAGTCCCTTTAAAACCAACAAGATTAAGAGCAACTCTCGACTTTTTGGAAATGAATTAGGAGGCCTTCTGCTGTATCTTTCCTCCTCTGACTCCTTTGGATAAAAAAGCGCACAAGAAAGAATCTAATCCATTAGCTTGAACCCCCATCAGTGGAGATGGTGGCCTCCAGTGGGAAGAGCAGCTTCTTCTGAATGGCTGCAGTCAGGTGCAAACTTGATGGCAAACCCAGAGTAACACAGGATTACTGTGTTGACCATGATAACAGAAGACATGACCTGGGGCCAACAGGAGGACCTGGAGTAATAAATCTATGAGGAATTATTATGTTTTGGTGCCTCCAGCATCTGGATTGGATGGGCGAGATCCATGCTGACCATTCAGTTGCAAGGAGGAGTCATGGGTCAGTGGTAAAACATGGTTATTGGGGGCATCAAATTATGGAACATCCTACCAGAGACACCTCCTTGGTGCTTATCCTCTTAACTTTGGGATGCCAAGTTAAAACCTTAATGCTTCCCCTCCTAAAAAGAATTCTGTAATAACGTGCTTCATTTTCTTCGGCTGTTTGTTCTGTTCCTGTCTTATATGTGTGTTTAGATAGGTGGGTTTGGTTCAAGGAGATTTAATCTGCCATTGTTTTATTTTGAACATCTTGAAGATCTTGAAGAGGAAAGCATGAATAACAGGATTTAGAACAGAATAAATAAAATTTAGACCAACACTTGGGAGCTTTTTACAGCATTGGATGGAGAGCGGTACAGAGTCTCGGACTCTGCTGTATATTCCCTGAATGACTTTGGGTGTGTCTCCTACCCCTCAGCATCTATCTGTAAAGTAGGAATAATACAGTCCCTTCTCCCCAGCATGTTATGAGGATGTATAAGATATGCAAGTTTTGAGGAGGAGGAGGAGGAGGCATATGCAGCATAGCAAATCACTGAGCGAGTCAGTATAGGAGAGATTTGATTGGTTAGAGACTCCATTAGAAGAAAGATATTTTGCAGAATCCTATTCAATTCACTGCTTTCAGTGTTGACCCTAAGAAGGATCAGTTTCATGTGTGGCCGCCCACGTAGAGAGATGGATTACAGAAGACTCCACTGAGTCTTGCATTGAGCAGGAATTAACTGGACTCTGCCTGGGAAGGCAGATCGAGACTGTGCTCTCATAAGGCAGTAGGTTACCCTTCACAGACCAGACATCTGATCCTGCAAAAGGGATACACAGCAAGAAAACTCCCCTCCCCCTAATAGTGCAATAGGGTGACACAGCTGAGCTCTGGGGCTAGACAAAGAGTTTCTGCTTCCCCTTACCTGGAACCCTGGCAGCCTCCTTCTGTACTGCAGTTACCCTGATTGTCAGAGTCTGGAGCAAGGTAAGCAGGAAACATCTCCTCTAAGGCTGGGGGATGAGTGCTGGGAAAAGCCCTCCCCCAAATCTCCTCCTTCAGAGTACTAAAAGTGGCTTAAGGAGTCCCAATGTTCCCTTTAGCTGATATTCTGCTGCCCTCAGTGTTCTATGGCTCTCAGAGCATACATAGTTCTCACCAACAAACTTTTTTTTTTTTTGGGGGGGGGAGATTCTTTTATTTCATGAACTAAATATTTTCCTACATACTTTGGGAATCTCCTAAGTACACCGAAGCCCTCTCCTTGTCTGTGGGTGGGAGCTCTTTGGTTGCTTTCACACAAAGGACTCAACTATGGAGTTCGCTATTAAAGGCAGCAAACTAGGGGTCCGAGGAATTGTAGGAGGGGGAATAATAATTCTGGAAATGTCCCATACCTCTCCCTTTCCAAGATTTTATAAATTCCATGGCTTGAACAGGCCAATTTCCCACCCCCACTCTGTTTTTCTGTACTTGGCTATCAATTCCTCTCAACATTTTGTGCCTCTTGGAAAAGCTCGGCCCTTATCAGCCCTAAGTGCATTGAAACCCCTACTTGAAATGTGGGTGGCCTAATTCTGCTGCTTTTGTGATGGGCATGAGCTCTCCACTTTCTATTAGATATTGATGATGTTGATGATGATATGCTACAAGTAATATGAGAGAAGGCTGTGCATCTGTGGTAATCCCCCCAACACATGGAACAGCTGGCATGTTATCCAACCACGCAGGTCCTCCAATAGAATGGCATCTCCACTTGTGGGAAAGCACATGGTGATTTCCACTGAATCCCCCCTGCCACTTTCACTGTCCACTTTACCCACTACAATGTTCCACTGATCCCCTCCACCCCAAACAAAATTTAGGGGGACTCAGCAGGCTGCAGCACACAGGATGAGGGAAGTGGTATAGTTACACTCTGCAAAGTCTGTAGATGGTTGGATATACTCAGTTGGATCTATGTCAGTGTTAATATTGTGGACAAGACCTGAAGGGGCAAAGTGCCATTTCCAGGTTAGAATCTTTTGATTTCAAGACTCAAGTGTTGAGGGCAAGTCGTTTCTGAGCCAGCTGACTGGACTGATGCTAGAAGTGCTGACCTAACTGGTCCTGTGGCAGTTGCAACTCAAATGCTGCTAATGCTGCATATCAGCATGGCTACTTTATTCTGTTCCAAGATTGATAAGCAGAGCATTGCATTTTTGCTGGAATCTTCTAAAGGTGCCCCTTGGTCCCACAGAACCTTGGTGCAACTCAAACACCTGCATAGCTTTGGTACTGGGCCCCATATTGCAGCTCTTTCTGTGGCTCTCTCTCCAGCATCCTAACCACAACTGGTTTGCCATGCTGAACCCAGGGATGATGATGATGATGATGCAGTCAGTCCACCCTCTTGTAGTTACAGTTCTCCCAGAAATGTGAATTTGCACATTTCCACCATGTTAAATAGGGGCCACCAGACTCATACACACATACTGCAGAGTCATTAAAAAACCGTCACTAGCCAAGTAACCTTACCAGTTGATATGTGACTGGCAGGTTGGAAAAGGCCATGAGAAGATTAGATGACACCAAAGAGAACACCAGCCAAGAAAACCAGTGAACAACAGCACCATGTGTAAATAGGATGGGGGATTTTAGCTCCAGCTCATTTATGTACAGGTTTTATAACCCACCTTGGATTCTGTTCTTAAAGGAAGGAAGGCAAGAAATATACCTAATAATAAAATGGTGCTGTTTCTCAGGCAACAAACCCTTCTCGCAGGGGACTCAGTCATGGTGTCAGCCACAAGGCCTTGAGAAAAACCAAAGCTAATGTACACTAGCTAGCAATTCATGTGGGTAGCTGTGTCAATCTGAAGCAGCAGAACAAAATTTGAGACCGGGGGCACCTTTAAGACCAACAAAGTTTTATTCAAAGTGTAAGCTTTCTTGTGCAAAGCATACTTCTTCAGACAAATGGAACAAAATCTCCTCAAGGGTTATTTACAGGAAAAAAGAAGGTGGGGGCAGCCATTAGGAGTGGCCACTCAGAGCCAAGATGCATATGCAGAGCTCAGATTGGATCAGGTGGCCAGTAAGATCAATGGATAGCAGCAAATTAGTACATAAATGCAAGGGTTAACAAAAAGATGTGAGAATGATGCTAGAGTCCAACAGTACCCCCAAATTTTTAACTAGCTATCAAGTTACTTCTGCTGAAAAGAAAATCTTTGTTGGGCAAGCAGAAGTCTTTAGAAACCACACAACAAAATATACAAGTTCCCCCCCCAGCTCTTCTGAAAGCAGAAATTAGATGCAAAGACTCCTGCAATGTCTTGTTCATGCAGAATTCCAGTATTGTTTCAGCTGCACCCTTTGTAGATCGTCTTGGATCATCCACAGGGCTTTTCAGTGTTTTCGCACTAAACTGTCAACACTTCCCACCAGAAGTTAGAGCTCTGCTCATTTCTACCAGGCTGAGGGAATGCTAATGAATGAACCCTGATCTTTTTAGCAGTTGTCGACTTTCTTCCAGTTCAAGTCAGCCTCTCATTCATGCCAGCCATTCAGACACAGAGATGACTTTACAAGAACAGTTATTTTGTGACAACAATCCCTTAGCAACCTGTGGTGGCTTGATGTTACACATGACATCCACATTCATCAGGAGATGAATGGAATGAAACTGGGTAAGAGAGGACCTGGGCTACAGAAGAAGGTATTGGGAGTTGTAACCCATGAAAGACTGTTGGAAACCAGTCAGTTCTTGTTCCATAGAGGAAAGGATGAATAACTGGTTTTCCCTTTACAGGCAAATAAATTGCTCATTTATTGTTCATGTCACAGGAAGGGATGAGACCATATACGGTTTTGTTGTGGAAAGGGAGCCCCTTCCAAGGAGCATCCCCACCCCCTTCAGCCACAGCACAGGCAAGGAGGGCCTTGGCTGGCTGCCACCAGTCTCCTTCAAGGGCTTGGGAGGCCCCAGAGCTCCCTCCCACCCCAGCCTCTCCTCCTTCTGTCAGGGCATGCCCTGCTATAAGGCTGAGTTGAAGGCCTGAAGGACCCAGGCAGAATGAACAGAAAAGACTAACCAATTAACCAAATGTTCTAACAACTGACTAAACAAGAGGACAATTGCAAAAAAGGAGATGCTATAAACACACAACAAAATTCCCACAGATAGAAGCCAGCTGGAAAACAATTAAGTTCCTTTGTGCGACTATCTTAACTGAACTCCTAACTCTACTTCAATATCTGGCCCCCTTTAGGTAGGGTTCCCAACTCCAGGTTGGGAAATTCCTGTAGGGATTTCAGTGATGTGTAATGCTACCCTTCAAAATAGCCATTGTCTCCAAGGGAACTGATCTCTGCTGTTTGGCAATCGGTTGTAATTCCAGGAGATCTCCAGGCTCCAGATGGAGGTTGGCAACCCTACCTTTAAGCCAGTCTCCCCTTCCTAGGATAAGGCATCGTCTGCTGCAGACAGCCCTGCCCCTTCTGCCTAGCTCCGACAGGCAACAACTTCCCTCTAGGGTGGCTAGCCTTGAGGTGGGGAAGTACAACTGATCTCCAGACTACAAAGACCAGTTCACCTAAAGAAAATGGCAGGATTACATCCCCATTGAGCCCCTTTCTCTCCCCAGACTCTGCTTCCCCCAGGCATCTCCCCCCCCAATCTCTAGAATTTCCTGAGCTAGAATTGGCCATCCCCCAGGGTCTTATATACTCAAGACTCTGCCTCCTCAACTGTAATTGGGTTACCTCCCCCACCCCATGGCACCAGGCCCAATTCTGACCTTGGAGGGTATTTGGGAGATGTAGGCCCAGAGGGAATATTTGTCAGGAGGCCCAAGGCCTGTGTGTGAGAGGACAAAACTATCTTGAGGCCCACAGGATGCTCCAGTCCTTAGCCTGAGGATCAGACTGTTAATGACTGTGATCAACTGATTTGGCAGCCAAGGAGAAACTAGTTATTAAACACAGCCTTCCTCCTATAAGCAATGGACTAATTAAGGGATAATTAAGGAATGGGGCAACCAGAGAAGTGAACAAGAAGCAACTAATTAAAGTGGCAGAAGGCAAGAAGCAGAAACGGCTTTAAAATAGAAGTGCAAGAAGAAAACTACCAACTGAAGACCAGAAAGGACTGGGGTTGCCAGGTCCAGGTTGGGAAATACGTCGCGATTTTGGGAGTTTGAGGAAGGCAGAGTTTGGGGAAGGGAGGAACTTCAGTAGGGTATAATGCCATATAATTCACTTTCCAAAGCAGCCATTTTCTCCAGGTCAACTTATCTCTGTTGCCTGAAGATCAGTTGTAATCCCAGGAGATCCAGCCATCACCTGGAGGTTGGCAACCCTAATTAGAAACTTTGTTGAACAGCTTACTTATGAGCAAACTTATTGTAGGCTCTTTGCCCACGGGTATAATGGGTCTAATGATCTATCAAGTCAAGTGCTATGTGGAAACACCATTTGAATACAGCTTCCAAATGACTGCAATGTCTCAGCTGTGCTAAAGGGTGCTAGTGTGGAAACAGCACCAGGCGTTAATTGAATGCCTGCTTTAGCTACGCAGAAGGGAAGAAAGGGAGCCTCACAAAGTCTCTTGCCCATTGCACTAAAATTGACCAATTCAGCGGCTCAGGTTCACAGCCAACTAACCCATTGAAGCTGTCTGTCATGATGTAGCCTTCAGTTTTGCACCTCAGAGTTCCATCCCCCTCTTGAAGATCTGTGATAATAGAATGAAGAACTTTGTGGACAGTAGAAGGGAAATGATGAGGGCCACCTAGGATCTAATTCATGCAGTGACTGCATACAGCATTCCCTTCAGCCTGTCGAGGAAAACAAAAAGGGGTTTTCTCTAGAATCAGGCTAGGGCTTTTCTTGTGAAAAAGGCTTGTGAAGACAGTACATGGAATCTCAACAGGGTCTCATATCCGGTTTTGTACATCTCCCTGTAATCATTGACTATTCATGGAGTGTCTCTCTGTGTGTGTATTTTTCTCCCATCTCTATTACACTCCCCTCCTTCTGTCTCATCAAATCCCACATGTTCTTGCCATCTTTTCCCCATATTTTTTTAAAAAAATAATTATTCCATACAGGATCACAAGTATAACAACAAACAGCCCCCCCCCCCCCGGTAACTCTGTCTTACCCGGCTTCAGCAGACAGAGCATAAACCACAAGCAGAATCCCAAGACTAGCAGTACGGAGAGGAAATATTGCCTGGACCTTCCAGAGTGCCATCACTTCAGGATGCAGCAGTGGATAGCCAGCAGATCTGCCTCACCTGCCATGGAGGAAGAGAAAGGGAAAGGTCAAAAGACATGACAAAAGGTAACGGTTTGCTCAGCGTCAGTGCTTCAGTTGTACAGCCAAAGGCCATCTGGCCAAATCTGTGGTGGAAGAGCCTGAAGCACCTGGTGGGGCTCTGTTTGAACTACTGAGCGTATGAGCATGGCCCATAACACTAGGTCAGCATCAAATAATGAGGAAGCCTGCAAGATGGAGCTCTTCCACCAGGCTTTCAACTAGGAGCCGCCCACCACTACCACCAACTACCACTACTTGAACAACTGTGCTATAGGGCCGGCCCTGGTGTGGATATAGAGCCAAATCTCCACAGAAGTCTGGAAGACTGCTGAATTGGGATCTCTGGCATGCCAGAGCGTGCCATCTGATTTAATGAAGGAGTGATTAGTTTTGCGAGCATTTTAAATGTATGATTGTTTTAATCTGTTTTATCTGCTAAATCTGTTAAAATATTTTAAATGTTATGTGGACTAGGTATACTGTACCGACTTCTAAGCCGCCCTGAGCCTGTTCGCGGGGAGGGTGGGGTATAAATGTAATCAATCAAAGCCAGGCCTAGGTCAGGAATGCTGGTTTCCACTTGCGAATGCTGGTTTCCACTTCCACTTGTGGCCTCCTTGACTTCCGCCTGCCTCTTGAGAGATCTCCGTGCCTTATGTTGTAAACTAGCCTAGAAATGAATGCTGTGTTTTTGAGCCATCTCAGTGACCTCTCAGGCGGTGAGTACACTCGTACAGCGTTGGGCTGCCATCAGCAACCACCAGAGCGCCCTCCTTTAGCAGAAAGACTTATCTTACCTGAAATACTAAAAAAGTCTGAATTCTCAGCATGTCATTTTTTCCTCTGATTTCCTTCAATGCCATAGCACCTTGGATTCTCCAGGGCGAAGCCCTCATTAAGACCATGTCCATGAGACCACAGCTCATCCACACAAGGAGGCTGAGTCACGTTGACCCTCAACCAGGCCATGCACCATGTGCCCTAGGTGATTATTTTCATTTTCCTTGCAAGATTTCTAGCAGCCTAGAAAGCTACCAGATCACCACTGCATCACAAGTGGTGCTGGCCCATTCCTGATTGCCACACAGGAATCCATATGGGATTTCTCACAAGGAAAGAAGAAGCAGGACCATAATGGACTAGGTCAGAATGGGGAAATATTAGCAACAGCTAAGACGGTAGTGGAGTTTTGAGGGAAATTTCTATGGTGTGAGTGTTTTGTTTTGTTTTGTTTACATTTTTTATCTTTGTTTTTGGGGAGCCATATTAACAAATCATATAGTGCTATGAAATATTACAATACCAGGCTGTGCCTCACCACTGCCATTCATTGAAATACTGAGAAGATGGTTTTACCATACCTAGATTGTGGGTGAAAGCCAAGCTGCAGGAACTGAAAGGGGATGGATGAGCAGTCCTGGCTGGGGGCACCCGTTTCCCACTGGTCTCTACCAACTAAGCCTGTTTGCATCTCTGCCCCCATTCGCTGCCTCTGTGCTGCATTCCCAGTTCTGGCATGATCTGCAAATGGCACTTTCTTTCCATAAGATTAGCAGAAAGGGCTTCAGATGCTTCTATTCATGTGTGGCTTATTAGTTAAACATCTTGTTTGGATTTTTAAATACCATAATGTCATGTTTTGAGGTCATTTATCAATTTAATACCCGTTTCCATTAATTTCAAAAGAAATGCATTCCGACTTGTAACTCCCCTCCCTCTGGAATGTAATTCTAAGGGACTAAGAGAGGAGGCTTCCTCCCAAATTTAGGCAGAGAAAAAGGTTTCTTTAGCTGCTATAGATTTTCTGGGTTGTGTGGCCGTGGTCTTGGCACTGTAGGTCCTGACGTTTCGCCAGTAGCTGTGACTGGCGTCCTCAGAGGTATAACACAGAAAAATGGAGTACTCTCTGTGTCAAGGTGAGCAGAAAAATGGTAGGCAGGTAATTTATATTTACCCTGGAAGGTGGGGTAGGCCTGAGTCGTCACCTTGTAGTAGTTCTCCAGGCTACGAACATGCTAATGGAGGAGCTTTCCTGAGGAGGTTTTTTTGTCTATGGATTGTTTCCTGAAGAGGTTTCCTGTTTCTTGAAGAGGTTCTTTTGTGTGTGGAATGGCTATTGAAACTCTAATCTTCTCTGTAGTGCCATTGTCAGCTGTAGAGCATTTTGTGTTTTTCAGGCCAGGAAACCATGCCCTATTTATTTTTAACTCTCTTCTTTCCTGTTGAAATTGCGTTTATGTTTCTTGTTTCACAGGCCAGGTCATTCACTGGCAGAGTGAATGCAGGTGGCACATGCAGGTGAGGTAGTAAGGGTTTTTTTCCCATTCCACTACCAAGATCCTGGTATGAATGGAGGTTTGGAGACAAGGGCTTATTTTAAAACAAAATCAGCAAGAAGGCACTAAGCCTTACTCATGGACATGAGCTCTGTGCAAGCTTCATTCGTCTCAGCACATTTTTCCCAGCTCCACCTAACTGGTCTGACTTCCCCGGCTCCATCAAGAAGTCAATGGGCTTGCCTGGAGAAAGTGAGATGCTTCACACAGCAGCACCAGATTGGGCAAGATATGCTCTTCACTTCCCTTTACATGCATAATCTTTTTTAAAAATAAATAAGCAGGTCCCCCCTTGGGTCCCCCCCCATCATCTTTTAGATTAGGTCCAAAAGTCACCAGCCTCCAGGTGGTAACTGGAGATCTCCCTGAATTACAGCTGATCTCCATGCTACAGAGATCAGTTCCCTTAGAGGAAATGACCACTTTGGAAGGTGGACTCAATGGCATTATACCCCCACTGAGATCTGTCCCCGCCCCTCCCCAAACCCTACTCTTCCCAAGCTCCACCTTCCAAATGGCCAGGAATTTCCCAACCCAGAGCTGGAAACCCTATGCCTGATACTTCATTCATCTTTCTCTGTCCTCCCCTCCTTTTTGTTTTACTTTTGGACTGTAGAAGCCCAGTAGCCTCTGCTCTGACAAGCAAAAGAGGAAACAGTACAAGAAGATGCATTTCTGGTTCTTTGGCTATTCCCCCAAGTGGCACAACAGCGCTTTCCACCTTACAGAGAACAAGCAAAGTCTTTCTTTTCCCCCAAGGCACCAGACATGTTCTGGACTTCTAGGGGTATGTGTGTTGGGACTTCTGGTCCTATTCCTCCAGCTGAAAGCAAGGATTTTGTCAGCCCCTAGAATCAGGGTCACACTCAATAGCTGGAACTGCTTCAGCAAGCAGCACCACTGGTGTCAGAGAGCCCTCCCCAAACCAGCGAGCCAGCAATTGGGTGGGGAAATGTTGTGCACAGAAATGGCAATCAGTGATGCTACTATTTGGTACAGACATGGGTTAAATGTTTTTGCAGGACAGCGTGTCTGTCAGGCACATATCTGTTGTGTCACTCCCCCGCCTTCCCTTCTCTTATTCTGTGCCCCTCTTGAAGTGGAAACTTAAAGACAGACTGGACAATAAGAAGCTGAAAGCAACAATGCAGCTGCAGACATCATGGCTGCCTGAAGACCAGCCAGAAGTGGTTGGTTTGGGCCTGAAAATGAGAGGAAATTTCATTTGGATTAGTTACCATTCCAAGATTAATGGATGTGCTTGCCTTGGGTTTTGAGTAGTTATTACACAAATGAACATCTCTAATGATTAGTTGGTTAGGCTCAGCCAACTACCTGTTATGAATACTTCTGGGGGTTTGGCTTGGGACACTTATGCCTCTCTCACTATAGAAATCACCTGAGGACTGATTCACATAATATCCACATGGCAGACATGTGGCTACCACAGGGGCTTTGCATCAGACATATACCTACAGTTTCATGCTAGGAACACAATTTCCAGGCACTTAAGAGCCTGGTTCAGAGAGCAAAAAGAGGGGGCTTCAGTTCACTGCCTTATTCCTAACCTGAATTAGTTCTGAGTAGTCACTGTTTATTCTCTTGGAAAAACTCACATGTAGACAACAGTACACGTAAGTTTTCCCAACAGGCAAACAGTAACTCCCCTAGGCCTTTTCAGGACCGGAAAAATAGCATGTGATGCTGGGGGAGGGGAAATGGCTGAAGTATCTTCTCATACATTAACCACAGTCCCAATCTGAACTGGGCCCTCACACAACTGGTAATTAAGTTCCCATTTGGGAACTCCCAGAAAACATCTGTTCAAAGTCCAGATGGGGGGAGGGGGAATACATGATCTTTGTAATAAGTGAGTTGGCTTGGCCTTGAAGACCAGCCTACAGACCATGCCCAACATTTTGTCTCCAGGAGAGCCTAGAACAGTTCCTGGCTAGATGCAGGATCTTCACAGTGGTGGCTCCTAAGCTTCCTCCATGAAGAAGTTAGAAAAACTTCTCTTTTTGTCAGAGTTCTGGGTCTTCCAGTGGTTCATTTTTTGTGATTTTTATATCCCGTATTTTATTTATTATTTTAATGTTTTCTTTGCATTTAAAATTAATCTTGATATTTCTTGTTGTGTAAATCATTAGGCATTACCTACCTACCTCAAGGGGGCTGCCCTATACTATTTAGACATAATCTAGAAGGGCAAGGATAGGAAACATTTAATTGTGAGGATGTTTACCCACACATGCATCAAGGAGAAAGATGTCTTTGCAAGGAGAATCCGTACTTTTTCAGTGATCATACAGGAAATCACACTAGTCTGTTGGTTGGAAGGAGGCTTGCTAGAAACCCTCTCTCATTCTCTGTTTTATATCTCAGCCCTAGACATTCTGGCAGATGTTGCATTAACTGGGACTGTTTTTTAAAACTGTTGTGGTGTTGTTTTACATTCTTCCCCCTGCCCGCACATATTTCTGCCTTCTTTTTCTCCACCAGCTCTCTCACAGTTAATTTATTGAAGTCACAGTTTAGCACGCACATATAAGAAGGTAATTTGTACCAATTTGACCATGTCTTGTAACCACACACTAAAATGACCGCGCAAAAGAAGATTTCCTCAGCAGCCTTTCCTCGCATTTGGAATTTGCTTTGAGAACCAAGCATACAGCTTGTGTACAGAGCAGCATCAGTTCTTGGGGGAAATGGGCCACTCAGGAAGGCAATTTTGGAAATGCTGACTGACAAGAAGCCACGATGGCCCCAAATGTGAAAGACAAGAGAACACATCTTTGCTCCACAACATGCTGAGACTGTTTCCCTGTGCTCTCGTGCTCCAAATCCTGCCTCCTTCATTTTTCACACAAGCCTCAGCCTTCCCTCCTATTGTGTCTTGCTTATGCTTTTGAATTCTTGTCCTTGTTTCCTGTCTACTACAACTGTGAGAAACCTCCCCTTGGTCTAGCACAAGACTTCACTATCCAAAGTCTCATACTTAAGAGGAATTAATCAGGAAGGAGCCTTCCATCAGGACCCAAATCTTTTGAAATATTATTACAAGGCAAAAGGCTAGATCAAACCCTAATGATAAGGTTCTGCCATCCTCCATGACTCTTTCTTTCTCAGATCTCTCTGGTGAGAAACGAAAATTGGAGGATATGTTTACCTGAAATACATACATTAAGTGAGTTTTAGTATTCATGGTAATTAAGTGTTCATCTGACCAAAGGCTAGAAGTGTCAGACCCAGTTTTGAATCTTCACTTTGTTATCGAAGATTGCTGGGTAACTTTGGGCTGGCCAGTCACTCTGTCTCAGCCTGACTTACTTTACAGGGTTCTTGTGAGGATAAAATGGAGGAAAAGAGAATGATGTTCTGCTTTGGGTCCACATCAGGAAGAAAAGCAGGGTAAGCATATGCAAACAAATAATAGCTCAAATTACTCAGGTAGCCATTTGGGATATGAGCTCACCAGCCCATTACTGGTACCGCAATCTAAATATTTTTATCTTGCCTTTCAGCCTGTGATTCACAAGGTAGCTTACACCATCACTCAAAACATTGATCAACAATAGCAAATGTTGAATTTCCAGAGATCTTCATGATGTAGCATAGCCACTCTCCCAGGAAGAATGTATCCCAAAAATGAAACTTTTGATTTCTTATCTTATGCAGAGTGTCTTGGAATGAATGGTGAAGCTGAAGCAGATTATGTGCTTCTCCACCATAGAGGATAGCAGACTCTTCGCCCTTTGGAATTAATCATAATTTTGGTCAATGGCCTCAGGCAAGCCACTGTTGCGATATGAAAATAATAACTGCAACATCCTTTACAGAGTTGTTGTAAAGGCTGTGATGAGATAATGTGGACACTCCTGCTGGATCAGACTAAGGATTTGCCTGGCCCCACATCTTGTTTGTACGGTGGCAAAACAGATACCTCCGGGAAGCTGATAAGCAGGGTAAAAAAGGCTAAAGCCCTCCTCTGCTGTTCCTCCTCCCTCCACAACTGGTATTCAGAGGTAAAATGACAGTACTTGACAGACCTATCTTCCATGAATTTGACTCAGCTTCTTTTAGAGCCATCTAAGATGTCCCTCCTATTATTAATAATAAAGGACTTTTGAAAGCATTCAAGGCACTTTACACCTCAGTTGTTGCTTTCACCCCAAAGTTTGCCTCCTTTTTTCAACATCATAAGCTCCGGATTTTTTTAAGTTATTTTCTCTGTTTAACTTTAGCTTTTCTTGCGTGAGAGGAAAGAAAGAAGAGGGGGTTCTAGAGAGGAGGGAAGTGAAGAAACAAACAAATGGGATCATTTCATGGAAGATTTGTGGAGCTATTGCAGGAGTTTGGGTTTTGCTTTGTTTTTTTCATGGCAGAAAATAATCACTGTCAGTGCTACCTTTTCTCATGCAAAGTGGCTGTCCAAGGAAAGGCAGATCCAGGCCAGAGTAGATTTGACTGTATCTCTGTGTGCTTTATGTCCTGGAATATAAGCATCTCCTAAAGCACAGCTGCTCTAAGCCTCAGGATGGAGGGCAAGAGAAGATGCTGCTTGTAAGTACATCTCTCTTTATTAAGAGCTCTGGTTAATGCCAGCATTGCTCCATGTGCTTCAGTGCACAAATATACAAATAGCTACATTAAAATATCAAATCTGAACCTATATAACATCACCAACAGCAGCAGTAAATCCTTCAGAAACTAATAAAAGCCCAGGAAAACAACAGCGCCATTACAATTACTTAAAGCCCAGCAGATTCCATGCCAGGCAAACAGATAAAGGGAGAGCATTCCCCAGTGCAGTACAGTAATCTAGCCCTGATATGATCAGGATTTGGAAAATCATGGCAGGCTATGATTTCCCAAGTACAGCAGATTTGGTCATGGGAGAAAGATGCACAGAAGCCTTAGCTTATTCTGCCTCTCCCCACAATAGGTAGGCAAGGGGCTATGGCTCAGTGGAAAAACATCTGCTTGGCATGCAGAAAGGCCCAGGTTCGGTCCCCAGCATGTCCAGTTAAAAGGACCAAGCAGCGGTGATGTGAAAGACCCTCTCTGCCTGAGACCCTGAAGAGCTACTGCCAATATGAGTAGACAATAGGGACATTGATGGACTAATGGTCTGATTCAGTATAAGGCAGCTTCGTGTGTTTTCATGTAGGCAATGTCAGTCTGTCTCTCTGCAAGGCACAAGGCATCTACTAACTGGTAAGTGGGCAGAGCTTGGAGCAAATAGAGGCAGACACCCAGGCCTTGTCTCCTTCCCACTCCCCACACAGTTGTAGGCATACTTGTCTGACATATAGACAGACAGACAGGCGGTAAAGGAGAAGACTAAAGCTTGAGACTCAGCAATGGAAATACACCAGACCAGGCGCGGTGCAGAAAATCAGTGACGAGGAACCCTCTCTCTAGGCAAAAAAGAACTGCTGATTCAGGATCGGAGATCTCTCTGAGTCCATCATTCTGTGTGAAAACACTTCGCAGCGGTGCCTTTGTTGCCAATACAAATCAGCCCCAGTTGCTATTAGCCCCAGCTAAAAGGAAAAAGACAGGTTTATGTAGGTTTAAAAAGGGGATGAAAGTTCTCTTTTTAAACAGAACTGGAGTGCGCCAGTGATGGAAGCGAAACCCTGCTCCCCCCACTCTTTATCGGGTTCTTTCAGCATTTTCCCTCAGCCCAGCAGCTGAAGCTGGGCTAAAAAGAAAAATGCTGAACACATCCAAGTACATCAAGGTAAAAAAAGAAGGGGCAGGGTCCAGCTCCTCTTCCATGGGTTTTGGGGAGAACTGGGATGTTAATATAGACTTGGAGCAAGTTGAGGCAAGTGACTCCTGTGGTGCCCGCAATGAGGCAGGGGCTGCTCCATTTGGCCCCAGGCTTGTAGCAATGATGACACTAGTATGAGCTCCCCAAAGGGCGACCCCATACCTGTTACCATCAGGTCTGAGCTGAGTGGATCCTGTGCTGCTGCTGGCACTGCAGAACCACTTGCCTCGGCTTGTTCCCAGATGCCAGGGGTCTTCCCAGCAACAGCCCACTGAGAAATTTCTCTGTGAGTTCAAGGGCCAGGGCATCCTTGCCAGAGCTCTCAAGTTTTGTTTAAAAACAGGCCCCATCCTCCCCTCTGAACACACACTCAAAAGTCCCTAGGAAAAGGAGAAAGTCCATTCCTGTGTCAGTTCATGGCTGCCTGTATCCATTGTGCAAGCAAGAATTTTAATTGCCTATGGAATGGGATTCCCCCCCCCCCACCTGGGGTATACAGTTCTTATTAATTCCATCCCAAATGGGTAGTGTCGTTATGGACGTGCTTTCAGATTGGTTTTCTAATACAACTCATTTACTTCCCACATTAAAAAAATGCTCATCTTTTCATCCTTTTTTTTTTTGCACATTCCTAATGATGGCACCAGCCCCATTACTCCTGCATGCATATTCTTCATAGTCCAATGAGAGGGCTAACAGATCTCTCTACATGCTCTAGGATAACACTGACCTCTAACTCTGTGAATGTTTCAGTTGATGCTGCTGATGACAGAGCCAACCTCTGTCTGTGTCTCATGTTTAACCTCAGTCACTCCCCTTGGAGTAATATTTGTGTTCAGTTTGGGACCCACAGATGGAACAGGAACCCGTCCAGCTTTTTGTTCTCCTTCTCACAGATTTTGCTTTGTTTCAGCCTTTGAACAAATCAGAGCAAGCCAGAGCCAGACACTGCAGAAGCCAGAAGGAGCATCACGGTGCCCTCACAGTCTTGGACATTTGCCCACCGATTTGAGAGGTGGTGGATGACTGAGCAGTCCTTGCTTTCCCCTTGCTCGGCCCCAAACAACCCAAGATCTGTTCCATACTCATGAGGACTCAAGAGCATCCAGCAGTCACTGACACATCTCACCTTCCAAATTAAAGTCACCCAAGAACGGAAAAAGAAAGTGATCTGAATCATGTGCCTTCTTTTCACCTTGCGTCCAGCTCAGAAGAGCCTCTCTGAAGGTAACTCAGAAGTCGTAGTTTGAAATCTCAGCACATCACTCCAAGAATCTGCCCTACACAGCTGTCCTCCAGGGCACATGACCCTAAACAGTCAAAGATGTTTTTGAGCAATATTCGAGTCCAGTGGCACCTTAGAGATCAACAAGATTTCCAGGATATAAACTTTTGAGAGTCAACACTCCCTTTGTCAGGTATCTGAAGAAGGGAGATTTGCTCATACCCTGGAAGTCTTGATGGTCTCTAAGGTGCTCCTAGACTCGAATATCACCCTTGTACTGCAGACCAACAGGGCTACCCACCTGAAACAATGACATTTTGGGGCTTGCAAAGGGGACAGTTTCTCTAGTTATCTAGCCTAAAGTGTAATTTCCATCAACCAAAACTAAACCAAATCAGTGTGCCCTTCTGCCGGAGGTGCAGGTGATGGCTTCCAACCAAGTGACTAGACTTCTAGAGTGGGCAAACCCTCCATCTCAGCCCTACAACTGCTGGCAGCCTGACTCACAACCCTTGCCACTGCAGACAAACAACTCTGACTCACAGCCAGCCCATTCATCACAATGCTACAGACCAAACGGTTACAGGAAAGCCTCCTGGGAACCATTGTGGACATGACCTGCTCTGCCCCCTGGGGGGTGGCATTCATCCCCTTATCCTCTGTCTCCCATTCTCTGTTTCCCAGGGAAGAGTTTGGGTGACAAAAAGACCATGGCTTGGACTCGTCTTGGATGAGTGTGTGGCTGAAACAGCCAAATGGACCAGTCAACAGGGATTAAACACAGGCAAAGCTCTGCCCTTAGAAGCCCTACCTGCCCCCCCCCAAGACAAAGGCCAAGCAGAGGGATTGTCTATCAGACCAGGGGTCCTGAGTGCATTCCAGGAGTCAAGCAGCTGACCTCTCTGTGGTGGTTCAGGGTAAGAAGAAGAGGGTGACAGATAGACCCATTTCACTTGGACCAGGCTTTCCAGCCTGCTTCCAGAGTGATCTCTTTCCTCCTTCAAACATTCCCCACCTGCCTACAGAAACGTTATTCACAACAGGTAGATCCACGATCTGTCCCAGCAACATCTGTTAATACCCAAGACAAAGAAAGACAAAATCCCTGAGGGAGGCAGCAGCTCAAGAAGGGGGCGTTCTCAACAGCTGGCTTATTTACTACACTGTCGCTGTCTGTGTGTATAATTACGCTGTGATCCGGTCTGTACATTGAGCTACTCATTGCAAACATTTGGCAGGAATACACCAACAGAGAGAATGGGGTGTATATTTTTTTCCTGGAGACACAGCAAAACTGAGGGGGAGGAGAAAAATGAAGAGAATCGCTAGTGTGTATGTGTGTGGGGGGGAGAAAGTGGGAGAATGGCTGAGATGGAAAAGAGCTGTGAGTGTTGGAGAAACGCCTGAGAGGGAAGGTGGTGGACAAAAGAGAGCGGACTCTTTATTCTTTCTCAGGGTTTTGTGGTGGTTGTGTTTTTATTTTTTAAAGAGAGGACCCAATAGAGATCAAGGGGGTGATAAATAAAGGCCGGAGAGAGGACAGCTTCAGGGGAGAAATGCATCAGCAGAAGGAAAGCAGAGATTGCTGAATGCAGCAAGAGCCCCGAGCAGGGAGACGACTGTGGAGCATGCCAGCTCCTCTTCAGCAGCCAAGAGGCAGACCCTGGGCTAGGAGGGAAGGCAGCCCAACACCTGCCTGTGATATCCGAAGGTGGGTCACCTGCTTTGTGTGTGCCACAGCTGTAAGTAAGGAGGAAACATCTGTATCCCTCTGGGTGAGGTGGGGAAAGGATCAGATTTAGAGGGGCAGCAACACTCCAGGAATGGCGCGATACATGGGACACTTGCCAGAGACCTGGGGAGGAGAGGACACTTTGCAGAGAGCAAAGCCACAAGGCTGTCAGCTACCCACACGCACACACCCCTCCTCTCCCAGCTGCAGGACTAAATTTTATTCTCTGTGGTCTGACCCCTGGCTAATGGCTCGCTTCCCTCACCACCAGCTCTCCCCTTAGCCCTTCCCCTTGCTTCGCCCCCTCTCTTTTCTTTCTAAAACAGGTGCGAATACAGCCATTTCTAAGCCCGCCCACCCCCCACCCCCCGGGTGGACAGATGCCTTGTTTGCCCGAGTGCCCACCGGGAAGGCTTCCGTCTTCTCCAAAGCCTCCCAAGGGACACCTACCTGCAGACCCATCCCTGCACTTGCTGCTCCCCCGGCACCAGGGTGCTAGAGACTGATGCCTCTGAATGCCTCTTTCCTGGCCAGTGTTGGGCGCTGTCCATGGTAGCAGGACCGGGAAGACTCGCTGGAATCGGCACGGAGGGAGACCTCACGGGTGCAGGAAGCCTCCCGCCAAGCCATCAGAGACACCAGATCCTGGCAAGCTCACTGCCAAAAGCACCGTGTCTCCAGAATTCAAAGCCAGTTGTGGAAAGGGGCGGGCGGGGGGGGGGCAGCTGGTGGACAGTCAACCGGAAAACCACCCCCCCTGGCGCCTTCTCCAGAGTGTGTGTGGGGGGCACAGCTGAGCTCCAGCCGGCCAAGCCCGGAGAGAGCAACACCGGGCACCAGTGCCAGCCTGCCCTGCAGGAAGGTCTGGGCTGTTGCCGCCACCGTTCCTGGGCGACAGTTCTGCTTCCTGAGAGCCTTCACACACCGCTGATTCACCAAAGCTCCGTTTCATCCGGATGTATTTGGGGGCAGTCTCCATTTCCAGCCCTGTGGCACCCTCCTTCGGCCACTCAAGCACCCTCAGCTGAGAGTGCCGAGCTCTACCCCCCCCACCCCCAGCTTCCAGAGGGCAAGGCGCCAGCCTTCCTTGTAGCCACCAAGAGGGTCTACACCCTCCCCACACATCCGGGGGGGCGGTCCTGCGGGTTCTCTGGTGTATCTCCAGCACTGCTCGATTCCTGCCGCCGCCACCCCCGCCCCCGACTAGGTGCTCACAGGTGTTTGGACAGGAGCACATTCTGGAGGGGGAGTGCCACCTGTTCTGTCCAGCCCCACCCCATCGGAGAGCAAAAACGAGGACGGACGACCAAGTTTTCAGCCCAAAGGCTACGTCTGCCCTCCCCAAACTTAGTTGCCCAGATCACAAGCCAGGCAAGCTCTTCCTTGCTCGGAGGAGGGGCGCGGGAAAATGCCACCGTGGCGGCGACCACTTGGCTGGGTGGCGTCATCCACCACCACCCCCTCTCCTCCTGGCCCATCCTGGAGGAGCCGCTTCCCCACATCAGCAAGTCGCCTGGTTTCCCTGGGCAAGGGCGCTGCAAGGAGGGGACTCCGGGCGGGGGAAGAGCAGCTAGACCATCCCCGGCGGCACCCCCCCCCGCCCCTGTGGCTGCTGCAACAAATCCATCATCGGTGGTGCCCAAAGGTGTTCGGCTGGGGAGAGGCGCCGAGAACCCCTGCCTGGCTGCGGAAAGCGTCTTCCCCCCACAGTCGCCCCCTGAACGCCCCGCTGGCCGCTGCCTCTTCAGCCGGCGGACCAGCGTTTTCAGCGCTGCAAAGTCCACCTCCGCGGCTGAAGAGCGACGGCGGGAAGGCATCGGCGACAAGAGGCTCCAGCGCCATTCCCGGCAAGGACACCCCCTCCTCCCCGCGCCGCCGCCGCCACCCAGGCTCGGCTTCCCCTTCTGCTACAGAACCAGCGTCTGCGTGGAGACACGTGTCGATGGCCATGCACAAGACCCCTCGAGCCGCGCCCGGCATTCCATCGGAGGAGACGGAGGGAGGGGAGGAGGCCTTTACCCGCGCCTTATAACCCCCACCCCCGTCTCTCTCGCGCGCCCTTTCAGACGAGCCTCCCTTCTCTCCACGCGCAACTTTGCCGGGCACTTGCGCTGCGCCAGGGAGCGGGGTCGGCGAGCGCGCAGCCGGGAATCCGGCGACGGAGACCCAGCCTTTGCGCGGCGGCGAGGGCAGGTGGGCGGGCGGGCGGGGGGCTCTGCATTGGGGACGGGGGGACCTGCGTGGGCAACAGCGCCAGCCCGCAGTGCCAGCCGAGGGAAACCGGGAAGGAGCCTCCTGTTCCCCGGGCGCTGCCAACAGCTCCCGGGCACCTGCCAGTGGCTGCCAGACCCGAAGGCGGCAGCCCCCGCCCCGGGAGACCCCCCCCTCCCCGGGCTTACCTCCTGCAGAGCTGCTGCGAGAGGGCGGCGGCGGGAAAGCGGAGCTGCCAGACAGGCTGGCTGTCGCCCGGCCCGCGCTTTCCTCCGTGGGTGGCGGAAGGGGCTTCCTGGCGGTCTCGCCGCCGCTCCGCTGGGGCCGAATCCCGCCGCTGCTTCCAGTCCCGGCGGCTCCGGCTCTCCGTCTGCGCGAAGGCTGGCGAGCCCGCTGTCTGCTTGCGCCTTGCGCCCTGCCCAGACTGGCGGTGGGGAGGCAGGCGAGGCGAGGCAAAGGCAGCCGCCTCCCCCTCTCTCCCTCCCCCTCCCTCCGCGTTCGGGAGGAGGGTTTAGCCAGCCTGGCCGCGGCGCATCCCCCCTCCTCTGGAAGGGGGCACCCTCCACCCGCCGAGAGCAACGCCTGCGGGGTCGGGGTGTTGCCCCTCCCCTCTTCGCCGCCCCCGAAGCCAGAGGCAAGCGACTGGCCGGAGGGATGGGCAGCAGCGCGGAAGGCGGGGGGGGGGGGCTGGGCGCCAGCGATCTGTTGGAATGACGTCCATCACGACGTCCAAATGTCGACTTGTTGAGCTTTTGACTCTTCGGAGCCAGGCAGATGGATCCCCTCCGCCCGCGCACACAGTTGACCATCCCCAATAGGGAAGGTGCCACTCTCAGGACCCTGGGCATAAAAGGTGTGGCTGGCAACACGCGACAAGTCCAGCTGGACAGAAATGGAAAGGGAAATGCGGGGGGGGGGCTTGAGGGAGGGGAAGGCGTTGGAGAATGGAGAGTGGGAACCCTTTGCAAGACCAGCTTGCACTTGGCTGCTCTTGGCTGCGCAAGCCAAGCCAGAGCACAAGCAGGCCTGCAGGCTGTCGGGAGAAGGCTAAGGGAGGCCAGAGGCTGGTTCCAAGAGGCAGGTAATGAAGGAACCCACACAGGAGCAGCCCGTCAGAGGGGTGGCTGGCTCCCTGCAGAGCAAATGCAAGGAAGAAGAAATGGTGCATAAAACTCACAAGTGAAAAAATAATCCAAATGCAGCTTCAACTTCACTTCATTTTAAACCCCCTCCCCAAAAGATTAAAGATTTTGAAGCAGCAGCTTTGCACACAGAGGGTCCAAGTTTCAATCACCAGCAATCCTGAAGAGGATGATATGAAAGACCGCTGTCCTGTGCATTCAGGGCTTTCACAACATCACAAGTACTGGGCACAGTCCTTCTGGGCTGTAGGAGTGGTGCTCAGCCAGCCAACTGAGTATTAGTTACCACGATGCTCTTAAGGTATCAATATTTGTGTGAGAAAAGAAAGCTGCTGACAACAAGGTGAAATTACTGGTGTGGTTGAAGTTGGGGTGGACAGCTATGCACAAGCAACAGAAGCAAGAATTTGCACCAGAGATGTGTGAAGGGTATATGAGCTCTGTCTAGATTCAACAGCCAGCAGGGGTGCACACACCAGCATTCATTGTGTTTAGAGACGTTCCATGTGCTGCCAAAGTTTATGAGGGGCACCCAGGCTGAGACTGCCTGGAATGGAAACTCCAGTCGACTGCAAGAGAATGGCTCTCTCCTGGCAGATGGAAGGCACAGGAGTAGCCTGATGACATCTGTATCAGTCCCAAAGGCACAACTGTGCAGATGCAGGGCAAGGGGAAGGGTCAACTTTTCCCTGAGGTCTGAAGAATGATGCTGTGGTGGTTGAGTCAGAGCTGACAACCCCTTAGAGGCAGAAAAGCTGTGGATGCCAGCTGTGCCGCATGAAAGTCTCCACTACGGACTGCAACAGGCATTGTTTCCATTTCATTGTACAGGGATGTGCCTGAAGGGTTTTCCTTGCTTCTCCCTTTTGCTAATTACACCCTGCTGTCAAGAAACAAGAGAAACTGCGGAACAAGAGAAGCTCTTGCCAGGGCCTTGGAAGGAGAGTGTGGAAGCCCCACTACAGAGTCTCCACTGCCATTTGCTCAAAGGTGCACTTTGCTGGTTCTGGTTGTGGAGGAAAACAAAGTGGGCAAACCCCTCCGACCAAGAAAAGCTTTCTTAGGTAGGTTCCTTGGAAATAAAAATCATGGTGATCCCATTCTATGGCAGCAACCTCCTACATCTTCCTCTAGCTGTGCAGGGCAGAAACAAGTGTTGGGGGGGGAGGAATCTCAAGGACATTTTTAAAATGTGAATTATCTTGCTAAGATTCTTCTTTGTACTCTGATAATGGTAACTATTCAAAGTTAAGGGCTGGACAGCTAGCTGTCTCCCAAACTTGCTGTTTTCCTATATGCAGCAGAGTGCCCTTTTTTAATACGGGTGCAGAAACATGCCATTCCTCCCTGTAGCCTGAGTGGCACTATCCAGGAGGAACAGCTTTACTGCACACTGCAGAATCTATACAAGGGCAACATAACGGGAAGCTCCCCAGCTCAATCAGGTATGAACTTAGAACTGGTCAGTATCTCTCCTACTGCCTGTCTGGCCCTTACTTAGTGTTAACTGGTGGCCATCAGAGTTTTCTGCTGTCTCTGGCTCTCAACAGCTCTTATTAAAAGAAGCAGTAAGGGGATCATGACCTGCAACTGGCTGCTTTCACTTCTTTGGCTTTGCTCTGCCCAGCTTTCCCCAGAATCCTAACTTTGGCCTTAGCCCCCAATCCAGATATGCCACCAGTGGTCTGGTTACCTCCCCTCCCCCACTGCCTGTGCTAGACTGTAGAAAACTGGGCAGGCGGGTAGAAGGGGGAAAGAGACTGAACTATTGGGGCAGAGCTTTTGAAATGACTGATTAAGACCCTCGCTTAATGGATCAGTCCCAGTGGCAGAAACCTCCAGACTTCTTGACTTCACTGAGCTCTACTTTGCTTCACAAGTTAAGTTTCCCACTGAGCTCAAGGGTTCAGAGCAGGCCCTGGTTCTGTCTCAGAGTTCTTTTGTCTTCAGAAGTTGGGCAATGCCTAGTCCTGGAGGGCAAGCTGTGAACAGCTCATTTTGTCTTCAGAAGAGCCTTGAAAGTTGCATGAGAAGGATCTGTGAGCTTCATGGCTGAATGTCCATTTAGACCTGAGTTTTTTACTCCCAGGCCCTAAAATGTTTAAGTTCAAGCAAAAGTTTGTACACACAAACAGTATCTGAATTTGCATGTCCAAGATTAGAACTCTTATTTCTGTAAAACAGCAGAGCTACAAATTGTAAAATATCACACATCTGCTAAGCAAAGCACTTTTCTGGGTTCCACAGGACCTTTTCCATGGTGGCCCAGCAATGACAGCGGAGGTGAGGTTGGCTTTAGTCCCATCCTGTAGGGACCTCAGTAAACAAGTACAAACATCTCACTTGACCCATCAGGAGCCTCTTGCCTTTCCGTCACTGGCACCTTTTTAGACAAACCAGTCCCAAATATGGCACTCAATGTGAACTTGTTTTCACTCATTTTTCTTAATTAAGCAGCACTCCAAAACTAATTAACACGTCATTTTAAAAATAACTTGTCTTAACATTCACACTTATGAACTGGGGGAAAAAATGGGTCATCATAAGCTTGGACTTCAGCAGAGCAGAACAGACACCCTCAACTCTTGTCTCCCCCAAGGCCTTTAGCCAGCAGTGATGCTTGAAAATCCCATAACAGGTAGGCTCAGAAGGCTTGGGCACTGCCACTGTTGGGCACTGCCACTCCTGTGGAACCCTGTGGTGGGGGCAGGGTCTTATCTGTGAGGAGGCCCAGATGACCGTGAAGCCCTTCCTACTCTGATTGTCTGTAGTCAGGCTAAGCTAAGTGAACAAGTCATTAACAGCTATGTCAGGGCAAAAGAAAAAGCCCCCTTCCTCCAAATCATCCAAGTAATATCTTTATTAGGAGCAACACAATGGGACACAACAGTGTGCAAACTTTCGAGTATCTGAGAACTCTTTATCTAGCCAGATGTTACAAAATTTTAAAAAGTGAAAAAACAAATTCTTCAGGTCATGGTGGTAAGACCATGGAGGATTTTCTGACAGGCAAAGAAGATTCAGGTTTCAGGTTGCTGCATACCTTGAGCCATAAAAGCAAGAGGTAATAAAACAGTTAAACTCCATAACAATACCCCTCAAGACTCTAATCTCTCCCTTAAAGAAGACTCAAGTCTCTTTTCCGAAGGAAGAGTAGTAGAAATTACAGGAAAGCTAATGTGGCTTTCCCACACTTTCTGCTGCCGAGAGATCCTGACCTTTTCCCTTCAGCTTCTCTCTGTCCCATCAGGAGGCCTTGGTCAAGGCTGACCCATTTCTCTACTTGTGTACATGGCACATGCTGAATGCTCATTACAGCAGAGTAGCCTTCTGGCTAGTCCAGGACCCATTGCCTAGTTTACACTATCCATCATGTTGTTTCTTGGCCTACCTTCTGTTCCTTTGAAAACAACTTGAGTATTCATGTAGTAGAAACATCAGTGGGCACTACAGTTTCTGTGATTGTAGCTGTGATTTGTTCAGTTGCCACAGTTAAAGTGATATTACCTCTATGCCAATGGCTGTCAAAGCCAGCAGAGTGTAGCAGAGAGAATATTGGACTAGGATCTGGGAGAACCATGTTCATATCCACATTCTGCCATGGAGGCTTGCTGGGTGACCTTGGGCCAGCGACATTCTTGCTCAGTCTAATCTATCTCAAAGGGCTGTTGTGAGGATAACATGGATGAGGTGAGAGCAATGTAAACATGAACAGGTTTAGAATGGGGGGACTGGGATATAAATACCTAAATAAATATATTCTAGTTCTCTTTAGCCCTTCTTGTTTACCTGCGTGCATCCCCATTTGGAGGAATATGGCAGAGTGAGCCAGCTTTGATGTTCATTTTCGTGGTTATGCGTTGCTTGCTCCATCTTTTTTGTTGAATTTGGGTCTTGGCTGAAGCAACCACTATAGGAAGAGGACTTTGTGAAGCCACCTAAAATCAGAGCTTCACATTCTGTCTGGTAGCCATCATCCATTTTGGCAAAGGTTATCTGACCTTGGCCTCACCTTCTAACTGACCCGGTGGATGTTGTAAGAATGGTATGGGTATGATGTACTGAACAGGGGGAGAAAAACCACCAATCATCCAAAGAGGTCATTTTTCATCCAAGCAAGTAGAGAAAATCATCCAGCCAATAAAGAAGCCAATGACTTTTGGCATCCAGGTTTTTTATGGTGACACTTTTAATAAAGATACAGCGGCAGAAGCTGGCTCTAAAAAAAGCCAGGAGGAGGCTGGGAGTAGCAGAAACCAGTGGCCACTTTTGAATAGAACTCTTGGGGAGCAGGAAGGCTCTTCTCTGGTCAGCAAAGCAAAAAAAAAGAGTTTGTTCCAAGACCAAGTCTCATTCTTTTCTCTCAACACATCCATCAGGGTCATGGAGCTTTTAGAGAAGATCCACAAGAAAGAAAAATGAGGGAAGAGGATGGGAGTTTGGATGGGAGGATGGGATGGATGGAGGGTGAGGGAGATTTCCAGTATGATCTTGCTGAGGCCTGTCTTGGTTCTCACTTTCAGACTTTCCCTTTTGATTCCAGGTCTCTCTGTTAAGGCCCTGGAAGACTCTCTGTGGCTATGGACATGTCAAGAGAGACCTCTGGTTCATGGGAAACTGTGTCCCCCACCTCAAACCTACCTCAGCTCAGACCTGGCATCCCCCTCCCACCTTTATACATACACACTGTGCTGTGATACGGTTTTGCTTCTGTATCAGGGGATGCATTGTCAAAGCCAGCTGCTGCCTAGGGCTTCATTAGCCAGTCTCCATGGCAACATATCTACGGCTGAACTCCGAGAGACCCTCATCTCTCTGTGCCTGACTCTGGCCCATTCAGAATGACTGAGAGACTCCATGTCCTCCAAGGTCTATGCTTAGTTAGAGACCATGTGCTCTGGGTTAATGAGTCTGCCAAAGTTAGCACACCCTGCTGCCATACAGTTAAGACCATGGAGTAGAAACCTGGCTTTGCCTATCATCAGCACACACCTAATGGCATGGGGAGGAGAGATTCTCCCTGGTTTGCCTCCAAACTCCCCCAGTTGTAACTTTGACTGGGCAATTAAAGGACATTAGGCGATCTTATGCCAGTGCCTTTGAGAACCACACTAGTCCAGAGCCCTTTCAAAGGCTCTATGATGTGTAGGCCTCCAATGGAAGAACCATTTCATGCCTCCCCATCATTCTTACAGAGTCTCGGTTTTGTAATTCTTACTTCATCCAGTTGTATGTTCAGCTTCTCCCCTCTAGAACTGCTTTATAAACAAACAGGCCCTCGGTGTTGACTTCTCCTACGCCCCATGATGCCCTCCCCCAATTCCACAGTGAGAGGTTTGTGGCATAGCTATTTGAGGGGCAGGGCTTTAAATCAAGGGGGCAGGGCCCTAAAATGCCCCACTGTGGCTACAGGCCAGTAAACAAATAGTGAAATATGTAATGTTCACTTTTGTAATTAGCACTGCTACAGTAGGAGTTTTAAGGGGCAGCCAGACAGTAAGTGGTCTATGGGAGGGTCTGTAGAGGAGGAGGGGGCTTTGAGCCATTCCTTTCCTGCTCACACCTTCTATCTTCTGCAGACTCCCCCTTCTCCCACCTCCACCCAGTGCAGTTGTTGGGCGTTGTTCCTGCTGCTGGTCTCACTGACTTCAATTGGATTGGATTGATGGGAGTCCTTTTTAAACAGTAAATGGATTCTATTGATTCTAAATTTACTGTCAAACAAGTTCATACCGAGCTATTGTGGGAGCAATCCATCTTAATTCGGGGTAGCAGGACAGTAATTCTCAGTGTTTTCCCAGTCAGGTTCTGTCTTCATCAGTGGTAAAACCTCTCTTGCAGGTGTTTTGCAACACAGTGACCAAGACTGCAATGCCTTCACCTCACTTTCCCTGGACTGCATCTCCTGGGGACCTCCTCTCCTTTCTTGTTGCTGAGGCACCTCCAGACCATCCTTGAAAGTGAGGAGGGCCAATTGAGTTGTCTATTCTTACAATCTTACGGTTATGAGGCTGGAAAGCATCAATTTTTAAATAGTTCCATGTGCACTCTAAGAATGTCTAGCTAAGATTCAAAGGAGCCATCTTCTGCTTGGAATGAAACATGTTCAGATGGCTGGATACTCAGAATTCAGCCCAAACCCTCTGTCTTGCCTCCAGAAGTCAGTGGCAACAGACACAGAACGTTCAAGGAGATATATATAGTTTGAGTGATGAATGATATGTGATAAATGTTTCTTTCAGTAGAGTTCCCTGGAAATTTTCTCATGCTGTCATTTAGGAAATATATCCTGATGTTCACCGTGCATTAGCTGAATGCATTGAACACATAAAGCTGCCTTATACTGAGTCAGCCCATTGCTCTGTCTAGGTTAGAATTGTCTATTCTGATTGACAGATACTGTCCAGGGTATCAGAGGTCTTTCACTTCATCTACTACTTGACTCCTTTAATGGGAGATGCCTAGGACTGAAATTGCTCAGCATTCCCAGTCAGACTGTATCTTCACCAGAAAGAAAATGTTCTTGGAGATTCTATAGCACAGTGTGCAACAGTGCCATGCTTGTCCCTGAGTACTAGAGACTGGAGTTTGGACTGAATTCTAAATATTCTGTCTTGAGAAGGATTTTAAGATGAGCCACTGCCTCTCCCCATATTGTTTTGGGCCATCCTTCAAAAGCTTTTTGGATCTTGGAAAAGGGCCAAGTTCCTCTTCTGTTTCCTTTTTCTCTAAGTCAAACATACCAAGTAACAGCTTCTCACATGTTGCCTGTGTGATATATTCCAAATACTTTATCATCTGCTGTCCTCTCCAGTTTCTTTCTTGAAATCTTATGGTGAATTTCTCTCCTGTAGGAGTCTGGTGTCTATTGTCTAGGTTTGAAGTCAAGGTCTGCTTTTTTCCATGAGGTGGCTCCCCCCCTCCCCCGTGGAGTGGCTGATCAGCAAGAACATTAAAGGATGGCATGGAGGAAGAAGGAGAACCCCCCAGAACAGGTGCTCTTCAGACACCCGGGGAATCCCCTGATAACATATCAGTGCACAAAGGTATTTAGCATCCTGGAGAGGCAAAAGATGCAGGAAATCAGAGGAAGCTACAGCTGCTGTGGAGGGTCCCTCTGGGTTTTTTCAGGATATGTCTGACTGAAGTGAAAATCAATGTGAGATCGGCATTAACACTTCCAGAGGCAGATAGACAGAACAGAGCCTTTTCTGCTCAAACCAACTCTTCTCTGTCCAGCAGGCAACATCTAGGGATTGGCAAGAAAGGGTTTATTAGAACAGAGGTTAAACCCATGCACAAGTGTAACAGGAAGCAATTTTAAACTAAAGGTATGTGCAGCTCCCTTCTCTTTCATATGAAAATTGGTACTGTGCATAACAAGAATGAGCATCTTGTGCATATGCTTTAGGTTAGCCTAAAAAGGAGAAAGTTAGAGGAAGGAATTATACAGCCAGCTCTAATGCTCTGTCCGGCCTTAAAATCCCGCAGTTGCTATCATTGAAGAATGCTGTGGACACTCTTGCCCTTGTCCAGTGAATCTTGCAAAGGAACAATTTAAGATAGCAAAGAAAGAAAACAGCGGCTGAATCAGCATTCCTTTCCTGGAGGTTTCAGTGATCTCTCTACCTGTCAAAAGAACCCCGAGGACAGACTGTGGATCAATGCTTACTGCATATATCTATATCTATGTGTGCATGCAAGAGAGTGATAGAGTGGAGCAATGCTAGATACCCCAGGATAGCCAATAGCGGCAAGCTAAAAAGTAAATAGATTCTGCTCCTGCACCATTCAGCACCTCCAAGAATGAGGCTAATGGTATTTCCCTAAAAAGGGGAGTGGTTTGGTTGGTGAAAGTACCCACTCCAAACAGATATACCTTGGCTCCTCTCTCAGGTATCTTTCCATAGCACCGGACAAACAAACATACAGGGAGGGATTTAGAACATTCATCTCTGTCCATTTTGCATGGCATGCAAAAACTCTCCAAGGTTGTCCTGAACTTTCATGCGGGGGAAGGAGAATTTGGCTGTAAGTGTGGATCTCTTCCGGATCCAGTATAATGGAAGCGATTATTCCCCAAGGGTGCAAAGGAATTCTCTGACTACTGGCTCTCCTTCTTTAGATCTAAACTATCAATGGTGCTCCATTAGTTGTACTCCTTTTGCTTTCAGCCCGGAGGGCAGCTGGGCAAATGGCTTCAGAAGGATGCAAAAGCAGTGCTTTTCTCTCTGCTGCAGGAAGAGAACAGGCTTCAGTTCTCTGGATTCTGCTGCTCTCTGCTGGCTAAGGTGGATCCTGCAAAGGCACAATTAATAATAGTGAAGAGAGGAAATGAGTTGTTACTTGGGGGAAACATGTTTATCTTGGTGCAGAAGACATTGCAGCCAGACTATCTGGACACAACCCTAAATGCAAGAAGCCTCAGCCCAGCCTTACAAATTAGCATCTTGGCAAATTCAGATTTATACTTCTGTGCAAATTCAGGTTTACACTTCTGTGCATTGTGGTTAGACTAAGATCTGGGAGACCCAAGTGCACATCCCCACTCTGCCATGGAAGCTTGCTGGGCTGCCTTGGGCCAGCCACATACCCTCAGCCACACCCATCTCACAGGGTTGCTGTGAGGATTAAAATGGAGGAGAGGAGAATGATGTAAGCCACTTTGGGTCCATATTGGAGATAAAAACAGTGTGTCAATGAAGTGAAGAGATAAATAAGCATGTGCTCAAAATCAGGGCTGCAAGAAACCGTAATGCTGTGCAATCCATGTCATGATTGCCACAGAGAAAGACAGCAAAGATACTGATCAGCAAAACACAGAGAACTGACGAATCAGTCAGAATTTAGTATGTGAAAAAAACCCACCCATCCCACTGCATTGTGTGCCCAGTAAGAAGTCTCAGATACAGAGTTCTCCCTTCTATGCACATCCAAATGACCCAAGGGATAGACTTGGCAACACTTTTCTCTCTTGGCTTCAAAGTTCACAGCCCGCAAGCCATTCCTCAGTTCCTGAGTCCTCCACTACTTATTCTGCTCCTTTCCTTCAGCTTTCTTGTCTCTGGACTTTCGGTTCCCTGCCCTGTCTTCCAGGCCAAGCTTTCTGGCTGTGAACCCTGACCACACAGCTCCTCTTTCCACAGGGGAACTGTGCAAGGCTTGCACTCCATCCTAGTTGGCAAGTGTTCTTTCTCACTGAAGCAGGACAGAGAACATCTGTCCTCCACTAAACAGTAGAAATGTTCAGGACACTAACTCAGTCATTCAGTGTTGGAGACTTCATTGTCACAAATGCAAGACAATACAGAGAAGTTGAATGAACAAGCCAAGCCATACACAACAGGGAAAGACCCCCCCAAATCCCTGCCTGGGGCCCCTCACCAGCTAGATCTAGGAGAAGAAGGACAACCCTTGCTGAGGCATCAAGGCCTTGGTGTGGGTCAGATGACTAAGATGGGTTATGGTACTAGCAGCTAGAGAGAAAGTTCAGGAGAGACTAAAAGAGAACAAGCAAAAAAGAGACAGGGAGCCATCATGGTTTTCTGAACAGCCAGTCTTCTCAAACTACTGTGGAGACAATCCTGTGAGAAAATGCTGCTCCTAGAGACCAGAGAGGTGAAAGAGGAACTGGTGGGTGGCTTGGGGAGCATAGGTACCTCTCCAGAGTTTCCCACTTGCCAGGGCAACTTGGACCTCCATCCTTTCCCTTTCATGCTCATTCTTAGCAATGACTGTGAAGAGTATGACTGAGGGCGAAATCCACTAGGTGTGTCTCCCACATGGCATGGCTTTGTTCTGTCTCCTCTCCCCCAAATGTAGCTGTGTCCATGGGCAATCCAGGTTAGAATGCTCAGTAAAAAGTGGACACTTTTCCCAAAGGGGTTCAGGGATCCTGCTTCTGATTTCAAATGCTATTCTAATTAGGGCAATGGAGAGTTTGCCTATATTTTAAAAAGTAACATTCACGAATAAATCTAGCAATCTCTTTTACAGATCAATAACAGCAACACGACCTTCTCACTTCCCAAGTTCTGGGGCATGCTTTTTGTCCCCTCCTGACTGGGTTCAGCATTTGCAATGGATAGAATTCAGTTCATGGGACTGAGCACTCATGATGAAATTCCATTCCCAGGCTAAGCCTGACTTGTAACAGCTGCTTCCAAAATGAGTAAATGGCCTTGGATGTTTTACTCTGAAGAAAAGATTAAGAGTCCCAATGGCATGTGGTTTTCCAAAGTCAAGATTCATTCGCTCAGCATAACGATTGTGTTTCTACTGCTGGTCAAATGCTGCAGAGAATGGGGTCAGCTCCAATGGTGAGCGGATGTATCAATACAAACAAATCAATTTGATTCTACTTGCAAACCCTGCGGGGTTTTGCTCTAAGCCAAGAGAGCCAGCCTGATACCCTTTGGATACACATTCCAGGGCAGTTAAGAATTGAATCAGTCAATTCTAGCGATAGGCAAATTTCCCCATCTCAGTTCTCAAGACACTTGTCAATTGCAGGCATTAATGGAACAGGCTCAGAAAAAGCTTCCCACCCAGTCCTAAATTAGTTTTTTTGTGTGGGGTTGTGTTTTTTTTGCACATTTGCAGTTCTTTTCCAGGAAGTGAGAGGGGGAGTCTGGTGTGGGTTCTTGCTGTGCCTCTTGGGAACTGTCCTGTTCCTCCAAAAGTGTGTAACAGCAGACAAAGACTGGGATTTTTAAACTCTCTAGGGGGTGCTTCATTTATATTTTGTACAGTTCATCACACATGATTGGTTGCGATCTGGTTGCTTTGCTTTGCTTAGCTCTTTGTAAGAAAGCTTTTGGGGATCCCCCACCTCAAGAATACTTCTAATAACCATCACCCCCTTCCTGATGTCTGAAGACATTGCACTGACACATTGGCAAGTCTTGCCCTTAGGGAGTAGGTGAGCATTTCCGACTTGGAAACTGCTGGGCCAGAGACCTCTAGGGCCGAGAGATTGTCTGTATATTACACACATTGTTCCCTTTCAATTCCCAAGTTAATTTCAACAATCAGCAAACATGTACCAAATTGCCAACACAACAGCTGCCTTTTTGAGTGCTGTCTAGTCTGAGGAATTCATACCATGCAGGCACAAAAAAGGAGCATATGCTCTAGGGATGCACAAATGTGCCCTTTTGCGGTTCTTTTTATTGATGTATGCTGTCATCATGAGCCTTTTTGTTTCAATCATTTCTGCTGCTGGTGTTTCCAATTAATTTGTTTTGTTTTATGGGATTTTTACTCCATTTAAATGCAAGGTGCCATTTTTACACTAATTACGTGCCACTGATGCAGAAAGAAAGAAAGAAAGAAAGAAAGAAAGAAAGAAAGAAAGAAAGAAAGAAAGAAAGAAAGAAAGAAAGAAAGAAAGAAAGAAAGAAAGAAAGAAAGAAAGAAAGAAAGAAAGAAAAGCATGTTTCATTTTATATAATTAAAACTTCTTTATTCTGCTTTATTGCCATGGACTCTATAATAGTAATTGTTCTATCAAATTTTGTTAGTGTGAGTATTGAAGGCAATTGCAGTTTCATCCATAATGGAGACAAACCATTTCAGAAGATGAGATATTTCTAACTGAAACAGTATGTTCATGAAATCTGATAATGTAATATGTTCAACTGAAACATTCTCATCAGAAGAAATTTTGAGGCAACAGAGTTCTCCCCAGATAAGTTTGTATTCAGAGTTTTGTGGTTCCCGAACAACATTGCTAATCAATTGCAATTTGTGCAAATCATGGAATTGGGCCCATCAGGGAATCTAACCTTATCTTTCTGCCTCTTTCACGTCAGGTTGCTTGAGTGATGCTTGAGCAAGTCCACCATCTCCCTTCCAAGCTTTGCTTCTGTTGTCAGGCTCCCCCTTTTCTGTCACAG
Source organism: Gekko gecko (assembly GCA_029375565.1). Classification (NCBI taxonomy): domain Eukaryota; kingdom Metazoa; phylum Chordata; class Lepidosauria; order Squamata; family Gekkonidae; genus Gekko; species Gekko gecko. The sequence continues at coordinate 47,124,624 of JAPDNY010000012.1, read as the reverse complement.
CTTGGTGTTGGCATGGCTACAGCTGGCCTACTGTGATGCAGCTTTGGTCAAAGAACTCAGACATCCACCATCACAACAAGCCAGTACCTCAACTGAGGTTGCCAAGGAGTTCTTTCCCAGGGCGTAATTCAGACCTGACATGTGACTTCCTGGTCTCCAATTTTCGCAGTGTATGAATTTAGCAAGGTAGGAAGTCAGTGCTCTTATTTCATTGGCTATTGTGTGATGCCCCGCATCCCTGCCCCAATTGCCCCCCCACACACCTAAGTGAGATGTTCATAGTCTGGCTGTTTGTTTTACACTGTTTTTTCAGTTTGATACTTAACTTCACTGTTAGATGGCAATGCAGTGTGCATGCATGAATATTTGCACAAGATGCCTTCTACTTCGTCAGAACATTGTTCTATCCAGGTCAGTGCCGTTCGCTCCAACTGGTAGCGGCTCTCCAGCATCCCAGGTGGAGATCTTTCACATCACTTACAACCCAGTCCTTTCTTTTTACCTGGAGATGCCTGGGGCCTTCTGCATGCAAAGCTGACATTCTGTCCTTGAGCCATGACTCACCCCTGCATAGACACAAATGGAGCAAGATGCAACCTTATAGGCTAACATAAGGGACTGCTCCACATATAGCTGCTCTGCCAATAGCCATCCCTTACAGTGGTTAGGTTTGTCTCCAGGCAAGCAGCTCTTCCCTCCCACAATGTGGCATAGCCATGGTAAGGTGGTCAGCCAGAGAAGGGCTGTTCCCCCCCCCCAGTCACATGGAAAGTTACTGCTGATATTATAAATTGTGTTCTCAGCTGTGCACCAAAGAGCCATTCATATAATAAAATTCATAGTGTTGGAGGGGATTCATCTGCTCATGGGGCAGATGAAGACCTATCTGGTGAGCCCTTCTGGAGATTCCTGCCATGTATCTTGCTTAGACCCATGCATGGAGGTAAGACCTTTACTACAAACATTTTCATCACAGGTATGTTCCCTCTAAGCTCCACAGTGTGAACGAGTCAACATTTGAGTATCACTTAAATTCGTTTTTTAGAAGATTATTTCCATAACCTTGTAAAAAATCTCAGAATAAATTATTTTAAATTATGTTTAAACTATATTTTAAGAATTATTTAAACATTATAAGAGAAAACATTATAAGGGTCAAATTTCACCCACCCCTTTCCACTATATTCATAGACCTGGCTTCCAGAGAAGAGGTGTACCCACCCCCAGTCCACTATATTGGTAGGCCTGGCCTTGGACCATTGCCTTGTGCTGAGCCTTAGAAAACATACCAGCACTTGGGGGGGGGGGAGGTTTCCTTGCAATCTACTTTGTTTTTTTTAGTGAAATATGACAACCAGCATTACAGGAGGAACAATCACTGTCAGAACCCTGCCTAACCTAACTAACAGGAAGTTGCTTAAATGTTATCAAACTGCCCAAACAACTTATTTATTCAAATATTTATATCCCAGTTTTCCCTGTGACTCAAGGCAGCTTACAAATCATACTGAAAAGCATAATAGGGGTGTGTGCAAAAAACCCCAAAACACACATTTCCCCCAGCTCCATTGTAGCCTATGGGGATCATTATAGTCAATAGGCCCTATAGGCTATAATGGAGAATTGATCTGGTGGCATCTGGGGCTCGGGGCGGGGTGGCTGGTTTTTTAGATAGAGGCACCAAATTTGCAGCATAGCTACTGGTGTCTCTCCTTAACCCCCTCTCCAAGTTTCAAAAAGATTGGACCACAGGGTTTAATTCTATGGGCCCCAGAATGCAGTGCCCCTGTTGTCCATTGTTTCCAGTGGAGCAGAAAAGATGCCTTGTGAGCAGGAGCAGATACCCCTGAGCTGCTTGTTAAAATTTTGTGCACCAATGTCCCCTAGTGCAGCATAGAGGAAACTATTGACCTGTAGAACACTCCTTTGGGAATCAACAGTGCTGCAGTGGAGGAGGGGGAAGAAGTAGGAATGAAGATCTCTCCCCATCGCTTTCATTCTGCCTCAGGAGAACCAGACCCAACCATCTTCTCCTACAGAACGGCTTCCCAGCCTAGGATTGGGTGCAAAGGCTAGTCAGTGAGTGTGCATAACACAGGGTTGCCAAACTCCAGGTGGTGGCTGGAGATCTCCCAGTATCATAACTCATCTCCAGGATATAGAGATCAGTTCACCTGGAAAAAATGGCCACTTTGGAAGTTGAACTCTATGGCATGATGCCCCAAAGCCAGATCTCCTCAGTCTCCACCCCCAAAATCTCCAGATACTTCCCAACCTAGAGCTGGCAACCCTAGCAAAACTACAAAACAGTACTTCAGTAAGCTGTAGGGAGTCATAGGCATTGCTGGGAGAGGGATCCTGTGGAATGATAAGATCCTTCAAAAATCTGACCCTGGCCACCACTTCTCCTTCAGGGTCAATATAATTATGGCACATTGATGGTTTTATTTTCCTTTGGCCCTCTAAGCAGCAGGAGGGACAGATGGGGCAAGCACTATGCATGGCCAGCACATGCCGATGGGTCAGACTTCTGCTCACAACCTGGAAGACAAGACAATTTGGCAAATGCCCAGATCTCTGCCCTCCCACAAAGTCATCTTGATAGTTTTGGAACCCTAGTTTCCAGATGTCTTTCCATTCTCTGCTCATAGCAGTGCCACCCTCCAGGTGGGACCTGGGGATCCCTGAAATTACAGCTCATCTCCAGACTGCAGAGATCCATTCTCCTGGAGAAAATGGATGCTTTGGAGGGTGGACTGTATGGCATTGTACCCCACTGAGGGCCTGTCCTCCCTAGGCTTATCCTTTCTCAACCTGGAGCTGGCAGCCCTACCCCCCATCCCCCTCTGGTGGCCAGGGGAGACCTGGTAACCCTATCTGGGCACCAGCTCATGAGTCCCTTGTCTCCCCCACCTTTCACCTCTCCCTCACATCCTGCCAATGGCTGCCATTCCGTGTAGCCAGTTGAGAAAGAGGAGGTATATTCTTCTGTGCTTGGTGGACAATTACCTCTCAGCTCAGTTGAGCAAAGTAGTACACAAGCACATTGCTGAAGGCAGGTCTGTTCTCTCCGGGTGTAATTTAGAAATGCCGAGGAAGCCAAAACCTGTGCTCCCGTCAGCAGAAACAGCTGTCAGATAAACATGAGCTGGTTCTGTACCTCATCTGTCACAAGAGGAGGGTGCAGGAGACCAGGCTACATCCCTCACTGCTTAATTGCGACAGTTAATCATAATTTCATTAACATGGAGTGTTACTACCCACACTCCCTCTCTTCTCTCTTGCTCCCTGGAGCTGATTCTTATGCTGTACACAGGGAGGCTTTTTTGGCATCGTTCATGAGGATGGCGTCATCTTGAACCCCTGCCAAGAGGACCATCCTGGCCCTTCCCCTTGCCCACAAGAAAGAGAAAAATCTCTGGCACCAAAATAAAATTCTTCTGTCCTATGAATTTTCCCTTGACATGTGCACGACAGTAGAATCATACATGGGACATTGTTCTTTGTATCCAGAGGTCCTTTCGCCTAGTTCTTAAGCCTAACTATAAAACAGGAAATAAAACCACACCTCTCCATCTAGGTTGGCTTGTCTGCCCAAGCCCAATGGCTCACACTTTCGCACAGTCCTCATCTCCTTGGGTTCTAATTAAGGTTTGCCCTGATATTTCTGCAGGCTCTGTGTGTCTTTTTCTTCTCGGTGCTCCATTTTCTTTGTCAGTGAACTTTTTCTGCTTGGAAGTAAGCGTAGTTGCTCAGGGTGCGGTGCAATTCCAAGAAAATGTGCTTGGGACTGCATTAGTCTTCTGGAAGGGGGGTTGGGTGGTAACATCCTCCAGCTCTCCAGATTCCAGTTTGCTTAGCTGTGGTGTTCATTTATAATGTCTCTGGGCAAGTTTGCTGTGAAGTTGGAGCCTGAAATGGTGGGCTAGCAAAGACTCTTTGGTGAATTCAGCGCAGCCCAGGTGAGCTGCAGGGGTTCTGATGAGCTACTGCTTGAAAAACCATATGGCATGCAGCTTCAAAGCAACACCCAGTGGCTTCAAAGAAAGACCACAGACTGTTAATGCAACTAAAATTGAGCAGGTCTCAGGAGAGGTGGTGTATAAATTTTCTCAAGAAATAAATAAGTAAAGAAACAGTGACATCTCTGCCTGACTAGTTTTGAGCATGTTTGAGGAATAAAGCAAGGAAGTGCCTATATTATCTTTTTTTTGGGGGGGCAAAGGGGATTTTTTATTTGCATTTTTCTATAAACTACAAACTACAATGAAAAAAATGGAAAAGGAAATAACTACATCTATGGAGAAAGAAAATATAAACACAACTAACTAAAACCCCAAGAGTTGGAGATCATCAGTATAGCTTGTACACATCTTAGTCAAAAATGCTTGAAAACACTGAGCATGATTGGATATTCATGATTAAACACCTTGTTAACCACTTTCCCTGTTCAACAACCCCCCCCCCGATCATCTTAAAATCAAATGCTTTACACTAGCTCTCAGAGTCTCAGTCTTCATTTGGCTTTACGGTCTCTCAGTTGATAGCTTTGTTTGGGTGCAGCTGCCCCTTTTCAGAGTATTCATCGGAAGACACAGAGTCCAGTTCACCAATGGATTTGCTATCCTCTTCTTCCTTCGTGTCCTCTTCTGGCCCCAGTTGCAGCCTCAGAAACTCACGTGCTTTAAAAACAGAGTAAATTTTTTACTTTTTATCCTTTATTTTGAAGGTTACGCCTTTGGGAATCAACCACCTGTATGCAATGCTGTTTGTTTGTAAAAAAAGAATCAAGTTCTTATACTTCTTCCTCTTCTTCCTTATTTCAAATGGAATGTCTTTTAAAAATCTAATATTGTTACCCCCGATTTTCAAGGGTGTACTTGCAGTCGCTTTTAGGATTAAGTCCCTTATATGCCTCTTTGAGAATCTCACCACGATCTCCCCAGGCAGATTGTTCTTCTTAATGTATGTAGAGTAGGCTCTGTAGACCATTTCGCTTAATATATATTCCACTTTTAGATCTGTTACTGGGGCTAATGCATCGCTCAATAATTGCTTTAGATTCTCATTTTTGGCTTCAGTAATCCCTTGAAACCGGAGCACCAATTTTGCTCTCTCCATTTGTAGCTGTAGCAGTTGAAATTCTTCAGAAGCTTGCTTCTTTTATAGCATTTGCATCTTTCTCCCTACTTTTTTCGAATTGGCATCCAATTCCAAAACTTTCTCAGCCACCTGCTCTGTTTTTTTTTTGTAGTTTCCGTGAGTTGGAGTTGCTGTGCTGCAAAGTTCTGGTTTCAAGTTGTTAATTGCTGGTTAATGTTGGTCATCTGGTCCAGTAGAGGGTGTAAGGGTTCTGCTAAGAGTTTAGGGAACTCTATGGTCTCTTCCGCCCTCAGACTCATGCCGTCTGCTGGTTTCGGTTTCAGTCCTTTCTCTCTCAGGCTTTCTCCCCACCATCTTTCTGGATTGTTTACTTTTACTGAAAGTTGTTAAAGACTCTGAAAGTCCCCAAAACACTTGGATGTACACTGGTAAGGTTCTTAAAACAGGATTCTTAGCTTTTCTCTCTGCTCTCCCCTTGTGTATTGCTTTTAGATCTCTGCGTCTGGGAGGTGCCCCTCCCCCACACACTTCCCACGCCAGTCCCAAGGGGGGTGCTTTCTTTTTAGTATGCCATTTTCTCGCCTTTACTCAACTCACTGCTCATTGCCGGTCTTGTGACCTCGCTTCAATTCAGTTTCTCGCTCGATCTCCATTGCTTGTCCCGGTCAGCAGCTCTAGATCTGTACGGATGCATAGCGGCCGGACCGTTGGGGCTGAGGAGTGCCTCAATTCCCCACCATTGTGCTGGCAAAGAGGCAACCACTCAAAAGCCCCATGGTTAGGAACCTTTATACCAAGGCTCCCGGGGGAAGTGGACAATCGCCCCCCCTCCAAATCGCTTGTGCACAGATCGGGCCCCCGGATCGACCGGGAGGCACGTCTGCTAGTGAGTCACCATAAACTGGAAGTCTGGAAGTACCTATATTATCAATGAGCAGGGTGGCTGCACTGGGCATTATACAGGTATACAGGAAGCTGCCTTATACAGAATCAGGCCCTTGGTCCATCAAGGTCAGTATTGTCTATTCTGACTGGCAGCAGTTCTTCAGGGTCTCAGGTAAAGGTTGTTCACATCACCCGATCCTTTTGACTGGAGATGCCAGGGACAGAACCCAGGGCATTCTGCATGCCGAGCAGATGCTCTACCACTGAGCCATGGCCCCTCTCTTTTTGGCATTGGGCAAGGTCAAGCGGCCATGGAAGGACCAGCTAAGTTATAGAAGCCTGGAAGGTGCAGCTTACTCCTGGCTCCAGGTCAGGATTCCCCAATCTGATTGAATCTGTGGGTGCACCTTTGAGAAAGGGGAGTGCCATGGGAGGCTGAGGCCAATTACAAAATGTTTGCCCTAGAAGCTGATGCCATTCACAAGATGTTGAGAGGCTGCAAGTAAAGGATCCTCCTGTGATGAAGACAGCTGTTTCTGAATGGACGCTCCATGCAGGCACAAAAGTTATGCCTCCTGGGCTCTTCTGAAGCACCTCCAGTGGAGTAAAGGAAAGACAGGGCTGGCTTTGGCATCAGGAAACACATTGGTGGCAGGCTTCTTCTTGGCACCCACCTACCTTTATCCCAGGCAGGATAAGGGAGTCCCCTACATCAGCTCCCTAATTTAAAACCACTACAGCTCATCACCTGCCAGAATGGTCCATCTAACAGAGACCCAAGCCCAGGGCATAGACAATGCAACAAACACAGATGCCAGTTCTGTCCACTCAGGCAGTTTGTCACAGTTGGCTTATGGCAACCCTGTAGGGTTTTGAAGGCAAGAGACATTCAGAGGTGGTTTGCCATTGCCAGCCCCGCCATCACGACCCTGGTACTCCTTGGAGGTCTCCCGTCCAACTACTAGCCAGGCCAGGGCAGACCCTGCTTAGCTTCCAAGATCTGACGAGATTGGGCTAGCTTGGGCTATCCAGGTCAGGCAGTTCTCTTGCAGAACCCACAAATGCCAGCCATACTCATTGGCACATCATCCCCCAACATGATCTACACAGTCATGTTTCAATAGTTGTCTTTTGCTGTCTACTCAGGACAAACAGTTCAGTTTTTACGCGAAAGACAGAGCAGACAAACATTTGATATTAAAAAAATTGCAAAATTCAGAAAACAGGGGGAGAAACTTTCAGTCTTCTGGGACACTCTGCTCTTCAACAAAAACACCATTCTCCAACAAAAGCACCTTCAAAGGGTGACTCCAGCATGAAATCGCTGAATTAGAGTCTATCAGGGAATTTGTATTGATCTAGGTTTAACCTGAAATGAAGGTTCTCTTGCCCATAATCATCAGTTACTACTCAGTAATTACTCAGCTGCTATGCTTGTCTTTAATACTTTCAAGTTCTTCTGCATAGAAATGTCATAGTGGACCTTTAACATTTCATGGGCATTTCACCCTGATACTCGTCCTCCCCTCGTTACCCATGTATAGGCCCACACATCTGCCACCTGAAGAAGACATACTTTCCATATCTGACAAAAAAAGATTCTAGTCCATGAAAGCTTCTTCCACTATCAATCCTTTAGTCTTCAAAGCACTGGAAACTTTGTCTTGTAACCCAATGCCGTCTCCTAGGATGATCAAAATGCATTAAAGGAAATTCTGGCAACTTCTGCTACTCACTTAGGCTGGACTGCAGTGTGCTTGGAGCTATTTGGGCAGTACCACTATCCTTCCCTTCCACCTCTTGTGACCACCTGGAGTGCTCCACAGTCACAGGGCATGCAGGGAGGGAGAGAAGAGGAATATCTCTAGCCTTCCCATGTCCTCTTTGCTTAATGGGTTGATTCATGCTAATAGAAGGTCTACTGGTTTAGGTGCTTGCATGCTTGTTTATTTTGTTTAAAATAGTTGTATCCTGTATGGTTATCAGTTCTGGGTTGGGAAATACCTGGGGATTTTGAGGTGAAGCCTGGGGACGGCAGGGTTTGAGGAGGGACCTTGGCAGGATTCTGGCAATCCTGGATTCTGGCAACCCTATTTGCTACAGAAAAGGTCTGTGACCTAATTCTTGCCATAATGGCAATTCTAGGAGAGAGTACCCAAGGAGAAGGCTATCTGAAGAATGTAACTGCCATACAGGAATATACTGGGACATGTGGTCTGATAATTATGATTAGGGAAGTTATTGGTGCCAATGCCATATTGTTTTTGCTGTCTATCATCTGGACATCTTTAGCAGTAGACCTTCACTAAAGGGATTCAGTCCACCCCTGCCCCCTGAAAATACCCTCAAGAGATACTTGTTCAGAGAAATCTGGTGCCTTGAACTTTTTGACATGGGTACATTGACTTACTAAGACCACAAAGGTTTTTTGTTCTGGGTGTTACTAACTTGTAGGTTTCTAAGAAAATTTGCCTCACAACATTCCTCACCTTACTTAGGCTACAACTCTATGTATTTTTCCTGTAGGGTAGTTAATCTGTTGGCTTCTCATTCATTTTCCTGATCCCAAGTGGTTAATTTCTAAGAGATGCTGGGCCTCAGACAGTCTGCTGAAACACACACCAAAACATGCTCTGGCCTATTATAACAGATTTTTTTTTAATGATATAAGACTGAATAGGCTGCCTTTCCCGATCAAGAAGGGCTGGCTGTGGCTGTTAAATGTGAGGCCCTCTGCACAGACTCAGGGGCATTCTCCTCTTCCTTATTACTTTACACATCTGTGTGTGAGGCTCCAAGCCTGAGCTCTCACTCACAATTATCTTCCTCCAGAAGGAGGAGGAGGAGGAGACTGGATTTATACCCCACCCTTCACTCAGAGTCTCAGAGTGGCTTACAAACTTCTTTCCCTTCCCCTCTCCACAACAGAATAAACATTGTGGGAGTTCATCTGCTTTGGAAAAAAGCATTATTTGACATTTTCCAGATCAGACACCTGTTGCCCTGCTTGGGTTGCCAAAAAGAATCCCTATATATGTATGCCAGTATATAGAGCAGGAGCAAGCAAAGGGTGGAAAGTCCTGGCAGGTGGAATGGCAGGACCTAATGAGGAAAGCAGACAGCTATTTTAGGGCCTCTCTCATTCTGTAGCCACCTGCAACCTGGAGGGTGTGCCGTGGTCCTTGGGACCAAGGTAGAGGTGGAGTTATGTAGAAGCTAAGTAAGCTACAGTTTACTACAATGCCACTGTTTGGGACAATAATAAAGGGCCTCTGAAACTTGACATAGTTTAGGGCCTTAGTATGTCTTAATCTGCCCCTGCCTCGAAGGAAGACTCTCTACTCCCTGACTTGATTTCAGTTCTCAAGGCGTAAATGAGGCCATAAAGCCCACAGTTTTAGAAGGAACAGCATCTCTGTCACTCAGAAAGGCCAGTCTTTGCTCAACGTGCCATCACCTCTCTCCAGCAGAGTTCACATGTTTTCACTAAGCAAAGCGCAAATGTGCTAATGGAAACGCATTGCTCCTGGGCAGAGGGATGGTGTGATATGGCACTCAGTGTGGGACCGAGACCCAGAGAATATATTTATGTCCACACTGAGAAAAAGTGCTGGGTTAAATATAGGTGAGGCTTTGGCTGGCTCTGGTGAGCAGAGCTAATGGCCCTTTGACGCAGCCCTCAATGGCCAGGGAAGCCAACATTTTCTCCCCCATGCTCAATGGGTGTATGTGTTCCCGGGTTCAATTAAGGTGAACCAAGTGCCTTTTTTATCTATATTTCCACGGGAAATGTCACTCACAACATGATGCCTCGCCTTTTGTTCTTTTTCAGTTTCCACTCTGTATTTTTTTAAACAAGAGGCTGACTAGCCCATTTTCTGCACAGTGAATGATTGTTAGGGAAAGCAAGGACCCAGCAGAAGGTGGAGAAGCAATCATGTGATGGAGACTTTCAAAAGAGAAATCCACAAGGACACCACAACAATATGGTCCTCACACCAAATCCTGCACATATGGAGCCAAACCATGGCCATCTTATGTCCACAGAGCACAAAGGGCCTGCAGAGAAAGGACCACTAAGTGATTCAAGCAAGATCCTGGAGGCACAGGGGAGGAAACAACCGATTTGCAGCATAAAACAAGACATTAAGAATAAAAAAGTAGAAAGCCCCCACACACACATTGCAAGGACCATCTGGTTTTAAAGCACTCGTTGCTCACTAGAGTAAAAGATTCTTACAATTGGGACACTGCTAAATTCACAACATGAATGTGAATTTTAGATTGAACAAACTGAGGGCTGTGAACAATCTTCAAATCTTAACCCCATCCCATGGATTCTCTAAATTCTCAGGAGCTTGTACAGGTTGATTTTTCCCATCCACCCCATGAAGCTGCCCTATACTGCATCAGACCCTTGGCCTATCAAGATCAGCATATCAAGATATAAATTACCTGCCTATCATTTTTCTGCTCACCTTGACACAGAGAGTACCCCATCTTTATATGTTATTCCTCTGAGGATGCCAGTCATAGCTACTGGCGAAATGTCAGGTCCTACAATGCCAAGATCATGGCCACACAACCCAGAAAATCTACAGCAACTAGAGATCAGCATTGTCTGCTCTGGCTGGCAGAGACCCTCCAGAGTTTCTGGTAGATGTCTCTCATGTAATTTATTATATTGTTCTTTCAAGTGTGTAGATCCCTGGAACTGAACTTGGGGCCTTATGCGTGCAAGCCAGGTGCCTTACCACTGAGCCATGGTGCTGCCTTTTCATTTCACTGACATTCAGCTGCTCACAATGTACTTCAGGAGCATTTTCAGTTCTTTAGACTGTTTTTAAAGCTCCCCCCTTTGTTCTTTTGGTTAATATAAAATGTCATGTTTTTCTGTCATCCACACAAAGACAAGCTGCTTTGGACAGGGTGATGAGAGATCCACCACTGGTAATATTGCTATATCCCAATTCTGTATTGAAGTTCCAGCAAACACATCCTGCCCTTGGCAAATCCACTGGAGGAGTATGGAAGAAATCCTTTTTGGGGTGATTTGGATCATTTTACTCATTTTATTTCCAATTTGATTTTTAAAATTCTTATGTAGCTGTTTTCCTCCATCTAACTGGGCTGACAGTCTAAGGGATTCCAAACAGATAAGAGACAGGTTCCCCATTTTAAGGGCAAATAAAATTTCCCCTGGCCAGGTAGCCACAAGGAGGTGTAAGAACACTGGCCCATGAGTTTTCCCTCCTTTTGAAGGTTCCTCAAGCTGTGTATGTGTGTGATGAATTGTGCTGGTGATCCATCGTATCCCGCTTACTTCTCTGTCTCTTTTCTTTTCAGTATTTTGCCCCATACCCTTCCAGGATGGGAACAATGCTCCTTCCAATAATGGAATTTAGCTCATGTGAAGGCTCATCACATAATTAGGTCACCTTGTGGTCAATTTTTAATAAAAGAAGCTGAGATATCTCTTCACAAGTTTCATATTTCCCAAATGTTTGTGTTTATTGTCAATGGGACAATGTGTGTGGGGTTTCTACTTTTTTTTCCTTAATGGCTGATTGCCCGCTGCAAATGGATTGTTTCTTGCTCTGGCCCTCCAGTGTCTTGCATAAGTCACTTGGTGGTCTTCTGCCTTTGCCCCCCCCCCCGTTTTGCAAAGCAGACATGCTACCTGCTGCTGCAGGGGGGAGGAGCCTGAACCTCTTCTCTATCCCCTCCTCCAATTTGTAGTCCTGCCAGCCTGCCTGCCAGTGGGTACAAGCAGTGGATTCCTCTTTCTCTCTCCATGTGTAATGTAATGAGATACCTGTTCAAAAGAAAACCATTATTAGTTCTTTTGAGACTTAAAGAACAAAACAGATGGGCAAATGAAGAAGCTGTGTGCTGAACTTACCCTGAAAAATGAATAGACTTTCAGATAAGAAAGAGCAACTAATTAAAATGAGGCAAACAGCAGAAATGGAAAAGATCTCATGAATGAAACAGGCATTTAGTACATTTTTATCCTGTTCTTATTTGCATTATTATTTTCTTTGCAGTTCCATTTACTCCATTTGCACAGTCTTTCATTTTATAATCCTAGTCCTATTGCATTGCTTATTAGATCTCTCATGTTATTTAATTGCATTGGTTTATGCCGTGCAGTCTACCATGAGTCTCAGTGAGAAATTCAGGCTCAAAATGATGTAAGTAAACAATTAAAAATCCTGCCTTTCCTCCCAGAAGCTCAAGTTGGTAGGCACGTTTTGTTCTCCTCCATTTTACCGTAACAACAACTCTGTAGTGTGGGTTAGATGAGAGAGAATGACTGGCCTAGAGCTACTGGGTGAGTTTTTCAGGCAAGCTGAGATTTGAAGCTGGCTCTCCCTGGGCCCAGTCAATCTCCAGTGAGTGCCCCACTTGTTTGGAGAGAATTAGCTAAAAATTGTGAATTACTGAAAATACAGATAAGGATAAAATATTTTGCTGACTTATGAATATTCTGGAATAATCAGAATACATTTTTTTCTCTCCCCCCACCTTTGTAGCAACAAAAGATATATTTTGTTATTTACTTATAGAAAAGCTAAATTAATTTTTTTTAAACTTTGCCAGTCATTGCGACAATAGAATCTGAAGATGATCAGAGCCAATACCCCAGCAGGGGAGATACTGAGAAACACACCCAGGGTAGCTGGAGGCAGGGAAATATCTTGCCGTCCTGCTGTGGGTCAGAGGAACCCCGCTGCATTACTTTCAAGATGCTTATGCATTGCCTTGTGAAACTCTCAGTGCAATTCTATTCTGACTTACTCCAGTCTAAGCCCACTGAAATCAGTGGCTAAGACTAGGGCAATTCTGCATCAGATCGCACTGTCCATGCAGCAGAGCTTTTAAACAGGAGCCACCTTTGCTGGCTGGCTGGCTGTTGTCAGCTGCCCACCAGCCTCTCCTCAGTTGTTTCTCACCAGTGGAGATGGAGCCATACTCTGGGATTCTCTTGCTGTGCCTGGGAAGATTGGAAGTCATAGTGATGCTGCAGCAGCCTTATTTTGGCCTTACTGCAGGTTTCTGGCAGCAGCAAGTCTCTCTTCAATTGTCAGCTTTCCCAGCTCACCACTATCGTGACTTGTTGCCCTTCTTTAAAGATTACCACACAGAAATACTCCACGTTCATGAAAGAGAGGAGAGAGACGGATACTGCCAGATAGGCCAGTCCTTGACCTCATCCCACTTCCCATCCCACCCCCTGCCAGTGAATGTTTGAAGCAATTCTTTTTCTCACTGCAGGGCATTATACTCAAGGTATTTCCATGCGAGGGCAGGGGCTCTCTCAGAGCCAAGCATTTTCTTTTCACTGTATCATTGGTCTTTGCAGTGGGACTTTAAGGCTGGCTGCAGGATGGTAGGAAAATGGGCAGCTTTGACACAGAGTTAATAGAAGAGCTTGTGTACTGAAGTTTTAAACTGCAGTTTTTAACTGGATTTGAATCCAGGGCAGCCCCATGAAAAGGATTCCATGCCAGCAGCATCCTTAGAAACCATTTCTCATCTGGAGGCCATTTCTTCCAGGTTCCAATTGGAGGCAACAGAAAAGTTCCCTCCCACTATTTTCTGCCCTAAACTACAAAGTGGGAAGGTAATGTATGGTCCTGATGAGGCAGACACGTATGAAAGTCCCAGGAAAGTCTCTGTCCCCATATGAGTGTGTCAGGCAGTGGCTTGTCAGCACCCTCTTGTGACTTCAAGTTCTGAAATTAACTGTGTGTTCTGGTGGGGAAGATAATCTCCCCATCATGGCTGCCTCCCTCTTCTTTACCTTATAACATTTACATTGCTCTCCCGTACGCCTTCCCCAAAACTCTCCTTTTCCCCCTCACACATTAGACACACATACACACCATCACACAGACATGACATCTTCAGATGATTCTCTGTCTTCACAGAGTAGGGAAGGAGCTGCCTGTACTGCATCAGTAGCCCCAGTTAGTTGCTAAGCAACAAAGCATCAAATGGAGTTCGCCCAAATATACGGAGGAAATCTCCCTGTCTCTTTTTCAGATTGGACACTCCTACATTCTGAGCATGACACTTTGCTTCTCTCCAGTAAGGTGGTTGGTTGTAGGCAAGCCCTGTGTCGGGAGCTGCTCTTGACCTCCGTGGTAGAGTGGCTTCATACAGAACCCCAAAACTTGAGCAGCCCTCTGAGGTGGACAGGACCTGCAGGAAACCAAGAACTGCTGCTCCCTCCCAGTGATGTTCAAGGGAGTGCTTCGAACTCTGGGAGCAAGAAAACCCAAAGCCTGGTGCTCAACATGACATCTTTGAGGGTTATCTGGCAGGCATTATACTTTGATTTTAACATGCCCCCTCCTCAAAGCCTGTAAGCAGAGGAAATGTCTGGCTTCATCTCTGCTGCTCAGAAACACTACTGTGAGGATGGCCAGAAAGGGTGCTGCAGCCTCCTGCCCAGAAGGATCAGGCTATTGAAGGACCCCATGTGGTCCACTTGAGCTTCATGCAAGTCCTAACTCTGGGCTTTCATCACTCAGCTGCAGGCTGAACTGCTCACAGGTTCTTGGAAGCCCTGCCTGAATCACTGTCATTCTTCTGCCAGTTTGCATACTCGCTTGTTTCCATGGCCACCAGTCCTCACATTGCAGCCACTGGCCAGTTTAAAAGCAGCAGTCTGGCCTGCAGTCCCAACAAGAGTATCCCCTCTCATATGTGTTCATTGGTGGGGGAGTGTATGTTGCTCTGTCCAAAATTCCAAGGGGCTTACCATCAAAGGTAACCCCAAAGAAGTAGAATGCATATAACAAGCTTTTTAAAATTCCAAATGTTCAATAAAGACTGATAACAATCAAACTCAATAAATTAGTCTGAGAAAGGACAGTTTTACAGGCAAAAACCAACAACGTCCCCTACACATTGTTTGGCATCCCAGTTCATAGAACTGAGGCTGCAACCAGGAAGGCCTGTGTACTGGCCATGGATATCCTCACCTCACAGAGACCTGTAGACTTGATCTAAGTTGGCCTGTAGGTTCCTACCGGGAGAGGCAGTCTGTTAGAATAGTTATCCTGACCAATGGAGGGAGCTTCAACAAAGACTCTAGTCCATAAGGACTGGGGAATCCAGCTTCTGGTCAGAGATAGGGTTGTCAGCTCTGGGTGGGGAACTACCTGCCGATTTTGGGGTTGGAGCCTGTGGAGCGTGGGGTTAGGGGAGTTGAGGGACCTCAGCAGAGTACAATGCCATAGAATCCACCTTCCAAAGCAGTCATTTTCTCCAGGGGAACTGTTCTTTGTCGTCTGGAGTTCAGTTGTAATAGCAGGAGATCTCCAGTCCCCACCTGGAGGTTGTCAACCAAATCAGAGGTCATACTAAGGGTGATGCCTGTTGCCAGTCTTTTCCACAGTTGCTTGTAATGAAGCCTGAGTTAGTGAAGCTAAGCCTTTGTTGTCTTTGCATGACCCATTAAAACATGCCATCAAAAGCGCAAGTGCGAGGTGAGTGGGAACCACCATTGCTAGTGGGAGCCAGATGCCTGAGCCTCCGATGGAGCAAGTTCTTCTTTCCCCTATTCTTTGAAAGAAGGGTGTGGGGCAGTCATGCCCTCCTCCCATATTGGGCACATAGTGGCTGCCCCTGCTGCCCATTGGCTAAGACCACCACTGATGTCATCCTCTTAAGAATAGATATATTAGGAAAAGAGAGTGACTGGCAGAGAATCACCCTGTGAGAGAAGATTTAAACCCAGGTCTTCTCTGTCCAGCCTTCTAGCCATTATAACACATACTCTTTCCCCTTCTCCCTTTCTGTGAACGAACGTGCATCTGCCACCTTCAATTTCAGATGGAAAAACCTGCTGACTTGCTGACAGTTTAGAGAAATCAGCTTCCTGTATCTGTTGCAGTCTTTGGAGTAGATGAGATCCAATCTGAATTCCTTTGGTTTCTACACGGGGTGGGAAGGCACCATTCCAGGCAGGGCAAAAATGACAAAAAATATTTTTCTTCCTTCCATTCATGTTGGCAAATGCATTTAATGGGTAACTCCTCCACCTGAGTAGGGGGTATGGCCAATAGGCAGCACAGGTTCTTAAGCCACACAGACATTCTGTCACAATTCTCCACATTCTACGGGGACCTAATCAGCACACAGCAGTACAATTCTGAATTCAAAGGAAAATGATTTTTCTGTCATTATATTTGAGGAATTTTAATTTAAAAGTAGCTTAGATTAACCCTAGCCCAAGAACCCGAGGAGCCTTGACCTTAACCAGAATGATGTGTGATTTTGCACTCTATCACCCCAGTTGGGCAATATTACGTGCCAGTAATGTACTATGGAAGTATTGATGTTTTAATTCAGTTTAAGTAAATTTAGGTGTAAACCCTTACTAGGAAATTAACTGCTTTTATATTTTGAACTGTAGCCTACAAATATCAAGAGATTTTAATGTGTTAAGATAATATGACTGTCTCTAATTAGACTACTGTTTATTATTTTCTGTCCTTGCAGGATTGATCTGTGGCAATTTTTTTTCAGATTTAGATTACAACTGTGAAGGAGATTTTTGCTGTGATCACTCCCTAATGTAATTATTTATTGTTGCAATTACTACATTTTGTAGTAACAAATTTTTATAATAAATCTTAATTCTTAAAAAAGTTTCTTAAAATCTCCATAGGCAATTAGATCTTCAATGGCCAGTCAGATACCCTGCCTTGAAAAAGCCCCACCCGCTTCCTAAAAACATGTGGCGGGCACCAGGAAAGGTGTCAGTCAATAGGCGTCATGGTGCCCTGCCCACAGGTACCATGTTGGGGAACTGTGGTCTAAGAAGTGAGCTGAGAAAGAGGTATCTGATTGAAAAGTAGGTGGAGACTGAGGCTTGATTTAAGGGGCAAGAGATGGGCAACTGAGGCAGTAAGGGAGTAACCAGAGAGAGGCTTCTTCTGTAGACTGTACACAGTGCTTGAGGTCAAGAGGGGCTGTATGCTGATGAGGACAGGAGTGCTACAGGGGCTGCTCAAGGGCCAAATTTTAACTCAAGAAGAAGATAGGTCCCCCATGAGTAATATCAGGCCACTTGTATCAATGAACCATAATCCAGACTAGGAAAATGCACAATAAGCACAAAACAAGAATCTCCATGAGTTTAGGGCAAATGCTAGAGCGTTGTCCAATGCAGTTACATCACTTCCAAGTCACACTGGAAGTGACATCATGGCATTGCTGGTGAAACCAAGTGCCCTCCATTTCCCCCAGAATTTTCCCCTGCTACCCAGTTTACTGGAAGCGGGGAGAGACAGTGTGTGTGGGCAGGTGGGCAAGCAGTTTCCCACTGAAGCAGGGGACCTGGCCTTCCTGTACAGAGCATACACAAGCATAAGCCTATGAATGGTGGAAGGTGGGTGGAAATGCAGAGGGAAGTGACATGATGAGGTCAGAAATTTTTAAATTTAAATTTTAAATATAATTTTGAATGTTAGATCACTGCCCCCTGTGCAACCCAGAAGCTGGTGACATCACAACATCACCCATTAAGCCCCTCCCCATGGAAGTCCCCCGCTAGTTTTCATCCTTGGATTGGCACCCCTCATTCTGTGTGTTATACTAATCATTGACAACCCGTGTGGTGTCATGCTTATAGGGTAGGACTAGGATCTGACAGACTCAGGTTTGAATTCCCTCTCTGCTATGGAAGTTTGCTAGGTGACCTTGGGCCAGTCACACACTCTCAGCCTAACCTAGCTCACAGGGTTGTTGTGAGGATAAAATTAAGGAGAGAATTATGTCAGCAGCACTGTGTGCCCATTGGGTAGAAAGTCAGGGTACAAATGAAGCAAGGAAATAAATAACCATATAATCCAAAAGATTTGTGTGGGTGTAACTGGCTGCTGTCCGGTTATGCTGTATTCCACTCAGCCTAAAAAGAAATTTCAAAACCCTCTTCAGGTTTTCCTTAGTGTAATGGAGAAAGATCCACTCTGAATACAATCAGAGGAGGCTAGCCAGCAGCATCCCCCTATCCCTCTCTCCGGCTTTTAGGGTTTTTACAAGTAACAATCAACTAGTTTCTCTTACTCTCTATAGTACACCATAGGAGAAGTAGAAGTCTTAGAGCATGACCTTCTGCAACCACTCTAAGACTTCTGTTTCTCCTAGACTCTATGTTTTACCATACCGCCCACTCACCCTTGACTCCTAGGGGAACTGATCTCTGTAGTCTAGAGATCAGTTGTAATTCTGGGGAAACTCCAGTCTCACCTTAAGGTTGGTAACCCTACCCGCAATTGATAGGATGAGCAAATAAAGTTTACAGGCCTTCTGGTGGTACAAGATGGTTGCTGCCATTGCCAAGGTTGTACACAGGATTGTCTGTGAGTGTTACTGTTCTGTCTGCTTCCATGTGGAAAAAGGGGGTAGGGATATATTTATGGTACATTCACAGTGCGCATAATCCAGGGTTGGGATTGGGAGGAAGATCCGAGTCAGGAAATGTCCCTAAAAAGGGAGACTTCCCCCAAAAAAAATAAAGTATTGAGATGGTTGCAGGAACCCTGTCCTATAATCTTCATCAGGTCTTCTGGGCAGGTGGAGTTTGTAGGCTGAAGTGTTCACAGACTGCAGGCATCTGTGTGCTGCTTGGCAACTCCCAACCAAGCTCATGGAAATGACCTCAGAAGGCTTAGGACTCATCAGCTTAATTTGCAAAGAAAGTTGGGGGTGGTTACTATTTGTTTATTCTTTGTATACTATTAGTTCTATATAAAGGATCTTCCTCTGTGTAGATTGCTGTTGGGTTTCTTATTTTCAAAGGGGGAAATTACCAATGCCTGTTTGTCTGTTTCAGTGGCTCTCAGTGTAACCTGAAATCTGTTTTGCACCTAGAATGGCCCAACCTAATTAAGTCTGAATAACACCTCTGGTGCATCATCTTCAGACTAGTGCAAACTGCAGTCTGTGGAACTTCTCCATCATGCCTGAAACATTTTTCTTCTATCTCCTTTTTTTAAAAAAAACAAACCCAAAAACATAAAGTCAAGAAAAGCATTCTGGGGAATTCAAACATTTTCTTACAACTTTGTGACATTTTAATTAGTCTCAAGAAAAGTTATTTGGGTTTTTTTTCTCCAAGTGAACCAGCATGGCTACTTGCCATTTTGTGTTTTCATTTATGTCACTACTGCTGCTGATGCTACTACTACTTATTGCATTTTTATTTTAAAAAGTTCAAAGTGGTATGCAAACCAACCCCAACTTATTTCCCTTCACCTCCCCTCTCAATATTGTTTGGAATTCACGCTAATGGAATATGGTTATGGTCAAATATTGGGGGGGAAACTTCAACCAAAACTGGGGAGACAGGAGCCCCAGTGGCTACAATATTTACTTGAAAGGAAGATGGCCATAAATGTAAAATGGCTAGTTTCAAAATGTTATGCATATACACATACACATTGCTATTGGGCATATCAGAAACTTATCTGTAAATATAAGACAACCCTCTGTTTTTTGGGGGTGGCATTTATGTGAAAAGACTGTCTCATATTTGAGTAAATACTGTAGTTTTTTAGATAGCTAAGAGAAGACCACCATATTCATGTAAGAAATTAGAAACTGGGGGTCATTAATAGAAGGTGTGCTGGACTGGACACGTCTGATCTCAGACTTAGCTTGTGCTGCCACTAAACTATGATTTGCACACTCTTGCTCTCCTGGCTGATTTTGCTAGAGTGGGGCACTCATGTGTTCTGGGTGTTGGATTTGCCTCCTGCCTTGCTGGGTCTTGGCAGAAGACATGGGCCATACAAACACAGAACACACGATACAAACTGGAGGGTGCCCACCGATGGCCACCCAAAACTTGGCTTTGTCCCAGTAAAAGCCCACCTGAGAGGGGCCAGATCAGAAACATTATGATCCAATCTGGCAAAGCTTCATGCAAATCAGGTTTAGCCACAGGGGAGGGGTTACATTTAAAAAATGGACCTCAGGATGAGCTCTTCTGAAAGGGTGGAGGGGGAATTCTGCTTCCAGCCAGTAGCTCAGTGATGATGTCTGATCTTTGCACAAAGAACCCCTCCCAGCAGATTTGTGACAAATGTGAAGATTACCATGGAGTGGTTCTGTTATATTTTTGCCTACCCATTCTCCAAAATGCATGCAGCTCTCCCCCCCCCACTTCCATTTAGCCTCACAGCAGACCTGTGAGGTAGGTCAGGCAGTATCTAGCCCAAGATCACCAGGAGAACTTTATGACTGTAAATGGATTTGAACTCAGGTTTCCCAGTCCATAACTATCTTCCCTCCTTAGAACTGTCTCCTCTCCCAGTTCAGCTGATGAGCTGTAGGCTGTTTGGGATGACTAGGAGCCAAAGAGGCTTCAGGTCAGGTGATGGGCCAGAGCTAGCAAGAAAGCAACATCCCTGGGATGATAGGGCTAGACAAGAGAAGCCCCACATGAATTCCCCGGGGCCTCTAGCCCTGACAGTAGGCAGGAACCACACAGCACAGTTAGCCAAGGCCTGGCAAAGCCTCTCACATTTCAACTCCCAGCTGCCTTTATGTTCTTTGGTGCGGGGGATTCTGCTTTTCCAGGCCTTGAGGCCCAAGCTGCCCCACCACACATACACATACACACACACACCCCAGGACAGGTGCTGCAGCCTCTGCGCCTGGGACGGCAGCGCAGCCTCTCTTCCCTGCTCCCTCTGGGTCTCAGCGGCCAAACTGCTGACCGAGGATGCTCCGCTTTCGAATCCCGCAAACCTGGGCATCGCCTTGGCGCCTCCCACAGTAGACCCCTGTGCACACCTGCAAGGGTTAATGTTCTTAGATGTGACGTCAGAATGCCATTGATTTGCCCGGAGTTCTTTTTTTTGGGGGGGGGGTACATTTGCCCAACCTTCCCTCAAACTCCTTCCTCCCCCTTACGCCTGGTTGGGGTTTTTTTTTGGGGGGGACGACGACGGTCCGAATAAGCGTGAACGTCTCTCCCCCTTGCATGCGGGGGGGGGGGCGCCACTGCTCCTGCGTGTCTGGAGTCTCTCCTCCGCTTGCTTTTTGCCCGTTGTTTCCCCCAGCGCCTCCCCCCGACACACGCACACACACACACACAACCCCTCCCGGATCTCTCCCACCTCCCAACACTCCCCCGACCCCCTCCGCACTCCCAAGCGCACAGGTCTCTGAGCGCCCCAGACCCTGGGCTAAAAATAGGGAAGGGGGACACAAGCAGGCAGAGGGGCGGGCGGGCGGGGGGGCCGGGAGTCCAGATCGCGTCGCCGGAGAACTCTTCGCCCGGCCTCCCTTTCCTCCTCCTCCTCCTCCTCCTCCTCCTCCTCCGCCACACACATCGACTCTCCTCCTCTCCTCTCCTCTTCCTCCTCCGCCCCCTCCTCCTCCTCCTCCTCTCTGAAGGTGGCTGGCAGGAGCGAGGCAACATCTGCAGGGCTGGATGGCAGACTAGCAGGGGGCAGAGCCAGCGAGCCAAGTGGCGGCTCCGGGGGGAAATCGGGGGTCCTTTTTCTTTCTTTTCTTTTCTCCTTCCCTCCCCCTCCTCTCCCCCCACCAGAAGAGCGGATTTCACTTTTTGCCGAGTCCATTTGCGGGCGCTTGTTCCTCCCCCCCGGGATTTTCTCCGTTGGCAGAGGATGCCTCGTTGAGGAGATGCTGGATGCCAGAAGAAGCCGGTTCCTTGAGGAGCACTGAGCAGCGCGGGGACCCCCCATCCCCCCCCCAAAAAAGCGTTTCGTGTGATTTTTTTTTTTTTTGGTATACCCAGCCAACCGAGGACATTGTTGGTTGCTCCTGTCACCCGTTGGAGAGGGTGATTTCCAGAAGCACCATCCTCCCCTCCTCCCCTTCCTTTTCCCCTCCATGGTGTTGGTGGAAATGTGGAGATTTCAGGCAGACAGACTGAGTGGATTCATCTCTGCTTTAGCAGCCCTTTGTCTCGCCTGCTGTGCCCAAAGGTAAGCTGATTCGTTTCCAGGGTGCTGTTGGGGTGGCCGGAGGTGTTGTTGGCGCCCATGCATTGCTTGCCTGCTGCTGTTGTAGGGGGAGTGGGGCTAGCTTGAAGGGTGCACTGGTAGCAGGGCGGGGAAGCTCATCTCTCAGTGCATCTGCCGTGGATTAAGTCACCATTGGGGTCTATTTGTGCAATTAGGTGGTGGGGACAGGAGCCCCGCTCCCCAAGTGACCACATGGAGCCCGCCACACACCATTGCATATCCAGCCAGGCGGTGCGTGTGTGGCCACATCACAAACACCACACAGTCCATGTTTCTGGGTTGGGGCAGTGGATATGTGCATGCAAATGGCATCACGGAGGCACCCAGGACATTTGCATAGCCAGACATGGATAGTGTCTCCAGACTCGGTGTGACCTGCGCATGCTGAGGAAGAGGTGCAGAACCTCTGTCTCAGCATCCATCAATTGATGGCACACATTTTTGTGGAGAGTGTGCAGAGCTGTCTTGACACAAGCCCCCTTGTGCTTCTGGTGCTGGCGCTCATTGGCCCAGGCAGGTTTGCATCTAGCTGTGATTCAGACATTTGGTGAAGACATGTTATTCCTACCCGTGTGCTCCTAATCAGATGCACAGAAGTGCTTGGCACAGATCCATAGACAGGAGGCTATCCCAGGACAAGGGGTCCAGGTCCCATGCACAGATCATTTCTGCACCCTACAAGCGACCTAAAGCCTTCAGGCGCCTTGGTCTTGCCAAGGAGACAGTTCTTCTGCCTCAGGCGGGGTGTGGTGAGCCAGATGTAGTTTTGCTGTACAAAGAGATCCTACTTGTGACCTCTTGCTTAGCAGTCATGACTCCCTCCTATAAAACGAAGACAGTAATTCCTCCAGGCCATCCTGAAATCCAGTAAGCATAAAGCAGAGTTACTGCAAAGAGTTATTGTCCTATATGATATCCCAGGCGAACTCTTCCAAATGTAGACATTTTGCCATTTGAGGGGAGTGTTCATTGACTCAGTTTCAGACCAGACTACAGACCATTCAATCTGTCTCAAATATGGATCAGGCCTTAGAGTCTTCTAGGCCCTGGTGCATACTAATGCCTGAGACCTGGTCTTGACCCGGCTTACTTTTCTGCATGTCCAGCTGATATCTGGAAATTCATCTTCTCCAGATTAACCGAAGACTAGATTTTTGGGGGGGTGGAGGGTAGTAATCCAAAACTACCTACTGTGGTTTCAGGGTAGAATAATATGCCTACTTATACAAAAAAGAGATCTCTGCAACATGAAAACTTGCTATAGACATAGCTGTCTCTCTGAGATAACCATCTGAACCAATGTTATAGCTTTCGCACAAGAATTAGTTGTATGGGCACTAAGCAAAGAGGAGTATACATCTACCTGCACATCTATAGGCTCTGTTTAACCAGAGTACGTATACAAACATGGATTGAAAGTAGGAAGAAGGAAGGGGCCCTGCTCCGTGGAGATAGATAATCAGCAGACACTTTGAGCTAATTTTCTATATACCTAGAACAGGTGCCAAAACCTCCCTCTGGCTTACTCTGATGTCTCAAATGAAAGATGCCTGCATTAGCAATCTATGTGCTTACTCTCTGAGATCCTCACTCACGTCCCCCAGTTTGCATCCTTGCACACTTGCAGCACAGAGACTCAGCCTGGAGAGCAGCAGTCACCAGCTCCTACTGGTGCTGCACAGGATGCCTGGTTTGAGCTTTCCGCAAGTGGGATTGCTCTGCAGTTGCCAGATCTTAGCCAGGGCATTGTGGCCTTTGAAGCCAAGTTTTGGCCAAGGAGTGGCTCGTCATGGTGGGGAGATGGAATTCTAGGGCCAGTTGGCTGAGAGGTCAGGCACTTGGCTTGCCCCCAATCGCACTGGCCTCCCAAAAAAGGTTAGGCCGAGCTGTACCCAAGCCAAGGTGGGCCTCCTCTGAATCTCACCTAGCTTATTTGCACCCACAGTCACAGACGTGCACGGTGCCATTCCCACAGTATTAGCTCCGTTGGTATGAGTCACACACAGTTAGGTGAGGGGACTTAATGGTCTTTTCTTGATCCATTAATGATCAGCATAGGCCCCAGTGCTGCCTGGATAGACAAAGACTAGGCAGTGCCAGAAGGTGCCCGGAGAAGAAGCAAACACCTGTGGGCCACCAAAGATGTCTTAGCCTTCAGGCTAAGCAAGCACTTTGCTCAATGGCATGGCATTCCTATGCAACCTCCTTGCATAGAGCAAGGCTAGAGAAGCCATGTACAGTCCAACTGCAATTCTGAGCTCCCTCCTTCTCTTTCACTACAGTGTTTTGCTTGCTTGCCTCCCCACTGCCCGCAGGAAGTGTTTATACAGTCATACACCCCCCCTACACACAGAGAGACACACACCTTGGGTTGGAAAGCAAAATCATCAGCTTCTAGGTAGAAATGAGCAGGCTTAGGCAGAGATGGCATCCTCCGCCACATGGATGCAAAGATGGAGTCTTGCCTCTTATAGTCTGCAGGGGCAGTTGCTCTCCGGAGCAAAGAACATCCATGTTCAGTGGCTTGAGAACCCTCTTCTGTGCCTTGAAATGGGAGGGGGAGAGACAGAAAATGTGTCTGTTTGCAGAGAGGCGCAAGCAACCTGGGGATGTTTGGGGTGTAAAAGGGAGGGGGGTGTGGACTGGTGGAGGAAAGGAGACTTGTGAAATGAATGCAGACGCTGTGCATGTGATAGATCAGGCAGAGGCTGTGAACAGGGTGGTGGGTGTGTGCAGGAGGAGAAAGGACAGCAGTGAGGGTTTGCATTGGAATAAGACACACACAGACACAACATTGGGCATCAGGTGTGTGTAGGAAGGCATACTGGGGACCACTGACAATGTGCAGAAGAAGGATAAGGTTTGCAGAAGCCAAACGGTGCCAACAGGCCCTTTGGGTTAGCAGTGGGGCTAGAGAAACTGGCCCTGGGTGGGGAGGGTGATTAAAACCATGGGTCAAGGAAGACTTCCATGAGCTCTTCCTTCCAACTGCGTGAGAGCTCTTCCTGTGTGCTGCTCATGCGTGTTTCCAAGTGAAAGGAATACTAGGAGAGAACCTCAGGGTTGCCAAAAGAATGTATGTGTGAGCCAAGCTCATGTGTATGTACAGTAGGAGGAAAGGCCTATATATGCAGGAGAGGTGGCAGGAGTGGGTGTGGATCTGAGGTCGCCCCCCGCAAGCTACCGGCTTCTTTGCAACGGCCCCCAGAATTCTTCCTTACTTGCTTACATAGGCAGGTATACCCCCACTTTGCTTCCTGATCAGGACCCAAAGCACATGCTCCTTCATTTTTATCCTTAGAAAATTTTATCCTCACAACAACAACCCTGTGAGCTGGGTTAGGCTGGGAGAGAGTGATTAGCCCAAGATCACCCAGCAAGTTTCCATGGCAGAAACCGGGTCTCCTAGAACCTGGACCAACTCAAATCGCCACACTACCCTGGCTCCACATACTCTCTACCGTACTGACCATGGCAGGTCAGGCCCCTGGTGCCACCCCCACCCCCAGCCAAATCCAATATGGACAAAAGCACTTTGGCTTCTTATCGTGTACCAGATTCTGCCCTTTCTGAGATGCCAAGCAGGAAATGTGCTTGCGGTGGGCTGACGGGCACCGGGCCACATGCTGCTTCTGTTGGGGGCAGTGATGGTAACGAGGCCTTGTAACTCTTCTGTCTTTCAGCCCATCCACTGGGAATATTTCGGTGGTGAAAGGGATTGTGGACAAACTGCTGAAGGGATACGATGTCCGCCTCCGGCCTGATTTTGGAGGTAGGCTTGTCCCTTTTTTCTCATTGGCTGAGATGGGGGGGGGAACATTGAGAATTGTTTGCTTGTCATTTCTCAAAGCAGCCTGTGAGACATCTTTTGCAACTCTCTATTTGCTTCTCTGCTTTTCCTTGCTCCATCCTTTCCTTTCCTTTGTCCTTCTCTCTCTCTCCCTCTCTGCGCCTTCTGGTTGGTAAACCTTGCCTTGTCTTTTCTCTGTACCCTCCCCCATCTCTCTCTCCCCATTTCCTTTGCTTGGCTCTGACATGCAATCCAGCAGCCAGATGAACGATGCCAGGTCAAATTCAGCATCCTTCCTAGTCTACTTAGGGCTGAGATGTTGGGGGGGGGGAGCAGCCATTGTCTGTCTGGGGCTGGCATTTCTGCAGCCGCTGCAATGGCCACGTCCCTTGGAAATACATCTGAACTCTGCTCTCGTCCTCACAAAACACCAGACCCTTCCTGGCCCACAAGCATCTCTCCCCCTCTGTTGTGGTTGGCATGTCAGTTTGCCTGGCAGTGTGTTGGACCCATCCATCCATCCATCCATGTCTCCTCTGGCTGAGCAACGAGTATACATGGAGCTCTCACTAGCGTCGTTGCTTTCAAGTGCTACTAATACAGGATGAAATATTCATTCAGGAGAAGCCGAGAACTTACATGAGATGGAGGAGTCTGCTCAGCTCAAAAAGGGGGAACCCACAAGCATCAGAAACAGTTTCAATAGGATGTTAGTTAATGTTGGTTTTGGCTTTTGATGGCAGAACTGGGATTTTTTTGTTGCTTGGTATTGTTGCCCTTTGGCACACGTTGCAATGGTGATCATATTTTCATAAATCTGTATTGTATGTATCTTGTGCTTCCTCTTTTGTTTTTGCTTTGTGGAATACCCACAATACCCACTTTCTGGAAAGGGAGTCTTCTTGCTGACAATCTGAGGGTTCCTGAACTGCCTCTTCCTGCCTTTGAACTCAGTTTGGCATGTGCGCTTATGGAGCAGCAAAGCATTACAAGCCCCCAGGAAGAGTTTGGCAGGGCCCTCTTTTGCCAAGTCCTCAAGAGCCCAGAAGCCAGAGGTCAACAGCATGGCAGTAATTGGGAGTTCTGCCATTTAACACTTTGCTCCTGCCCTGTGCACCCGTATCAACAGTGCTTTGGGGAAGTTAAAGTAGAGTAGACAGCTCTGGGGTTGTGAGAAGGCTGAATAATGTGTGTGTGTGGGGTGTTGGTTAGAGACTGGTGTGGGAAAAAGTCGAGACAGACAATTCAGGGTGGCGCATTTTTTGAATGAAATCCAGAAGGAGCCAGTGATAAAGCTTCTTTGAGCACAACGTTGCCAGGTCTATTCATTTGATTTAAATATTTATATCCTGCCTTTCCATTGTAACCTCCAGGGCATCTGGCAATCATTAAATAAAATACAACCAACACAACATCAGATTAAAACATAGCAAATCAACAGAAACCAGTTTTTTAAAAGTCCAGCAGCAGTAAAAATTAGAAGCTAGAAACAGAATCATTCCCCAAACCAGAGAACAACACTGTCTTTCCCCTGGCAGTCACTGGTGTCATACGTGTCTCTAAGGAGGCTGTTCCATAAGTGGGCCTGATCCCTGATTGCTGTTTATCTGGCCACTGAAGGCAGGAAGATCTTAAACAGAATGATAACAGAGAAGGAAGTCTTCCTAATACCTTGTCTTCCAGACCACTGAGGGCCTAGGAAGTCAAAACCAGCACTTCCAGTTGGGCCTGAAAAGAAAGTGCTAGCCATTTAAGACATTTTAACACCCGGGAGATTTGATCAGATTGCTAATCAAGATTTGCCAGTCTACTGGCTGTGTTCTGAAACAACTAAAATTTTCCAGTTGTCTTCAAAAGCATATTCACATAGTTTGCACTGAAATAATCTCACCTGGATGTTGTTAGACCATGGATAACTGCCCATCGGGGGCGGGGGGTATCAGCTGGTACTTCAGCCTACCCTGGTGGAAAGTGCTGAATGCCAGATACTACCTGGGTCCTGAATATAAGGCCCAGATCTAATAGCATCCCCCAGATGACAAATTTGATCTTTGGGTGGGGGAAATGCAACGACATCTGAAATAACTATGGTTAGGTTTTTTGAGAGGGGGATGTTAGTCTGGGCTGAGCTTTATTTCATGAGCCTTCAGCCAGTGCATTACTGATTCCAGACATCAGCTCCAGAGGAGAAATGGGCCATCAGCCCTCTGAGGAAGCTTCACTCACAATCTCTCCTGTTTCATGTATAGCTGGGTGGGGTGGGGGGTTGACCATCATTATTCAAAAGCATCAGTTCCAAAGAAGACAGCAAAAGTCCCCAGACTTCCTTCTGGAACCAATCTGATAGGGAAGGAAGGACCACCCAAGAACAGCACCTCCCGCCTTTAGGCAAGAAAGAAGCATACCACAATTAACGGCACTGAACAGTTCTATTTCTGGGAATGCACCGTTTGTATAGGTGGCTGGGTACCTACTGAGTCATTCACACACACACACACACACACACAATTTGCAGGTGAAGCTGTAATGGCAAGCCATATGGGTGCAGTGGCTTCCAATGCATTGGTGTTGAAATGCAAGAGGGATTGCACTGGGCGGGCTAAAAATGCAGCAGCTTGCATAAGGCGTCACACTTTTTTCCAGCCGAAGTTTAAAGTGGCTGGCAAACTGCGATGTAGACTTATATGAACTGAGCCAAAGCAGACTCTCCCAAGTCACATGCATGGATCCAGTCACAGCTTACAAATTTAGAGCTGCAGGGGCGAGACCAAAGCAGCAGAGCACAACACACCAAAGATCTCTGGGCAAGAGCCTTGGTAGGGTTCCATGGTGATGCCTGCTGTCCCTGGGACCAAAGGCCCTTAATGGTGACTTGATCTGCCAGCAGCTGCAAATCCTCCCCTGTGCCTTTCCTTGATGGCAAGTAAGGCCACAGTCTAGGGAACACTGCAGAGCACTGGTCTATCTAACCTACAAGACCTTGGTTCCCTTTACAAGACCGTGCGAGGTTCCAAATACGTTGGAGAGGCAGCTCAGAACATGACAAAAGGGTATTGCCCAAGGGCAAAGGAACAGGGGACACGGGCAGTCAAAGGCTGGGAGTATAAAGTTTGGGTTATCCATAGGAGCCTCGAGTGAATGGGGCAATGGAGGGGCAAGTGTAGCAGCAGATCAGTGAATGAGTTCCCCAAGCACAGCTCAGCACTGCAGCCTTAAGGACAGCAAAAGAAAGGGAGTCTTGCTCAAGGTATTTGACAGGCTTCAGTCACCTCACCACCTTCCTCTTCCAACACATCCTGTGCTCTTTTAGGCTCCCTAAGGTCCTTTCCACACTTGGATCTCATCCCTGGTTTTGTCAGAGTTCAGCTCGTGACACAATACCTTGCATTTATCCCTGGCTATAATAGCATCTGTTTATCCTGGGACAAGGGTGGGGTGAAACCGGGGTGAGAACAGTGTAATGTGAAAACAAAGAATACCCCGAGATAATTACAGGGGTGAACGCGAGTGTAGTGTAGAATGTAAGTTCGGGGACAGGGTTGAACCAGGATCTAAAGTCTAGTGCGGAGAGGACCTCTATTTGCTAGCCTGCCCATCCAGGCTTGTGGGGGGAAGGGAGAAGAAGAGGAAAGAGAGAGAGAGCTCCAACTAATTCCGAAAGGAGGGCAGGCCTGTTGGGGATTGCAGTTCACTTTTTAATTTGGAGATGCTTTGTTAGCTTCGGGCGGAGCTGAGTGGCTGAGAAGCACCAGCCGTTTCCCTGGAAGCCTTTAAAAACTGATGAGTGGGCTGGATTCTCAGGGTCACCTGGCACACCCAGAGTAGCATCCTCCCCACCCACATTTTGTCCAAGAATTCAAAGCCCTATGAATTCTTCCCTTCCTTTTCTCTTCTGCCTTTTGGCATGATCCCTCTTCCTTTTTAAATAAGAAAAGTAAAACAATGAGGTAACAGAGAAGTCTCCTAAGCACCTTCTGAACAGAAAGCGGAACTGTTCATCAAATGGGCCACTATGTGAAAAGTATGAATAAGGCAGAGAGAGAGTCCCTGTGTCAAGTTCTCTTCTTCTCTGGGAGTTGGTTCAGATATTCTGTGAGAGCAAGTTCCCCTGCTGTAATATAGCAGCAATATACCAGATAAGGCCTTGCTGCCTCGGGCTTTCAGTGTAGGCTTGCCAACCTCCAGGTGAGGCCTGGGGATCTCCTGGGATTACAGGTAATCTCCAGAAGACAG
Source organism: Gekko gecko (assembly GCA_029375565.1). Classification (NCBI taxonomy): domain Eukaryota; kingdom Metazoa; phylum Chordata; class Lepidosauria; order Squamata; family Gekkonidae; genus Gekko; species Gekko gecko. The sequence goes on along the minus strand of JAPDNY010000012.1, from coordinate 47,094,597 downwards.
AGATTGATTGCCCTGGGGAAAATGGAAGCTTTGGAGGGTGGACTTTGTGGCATTATACCTCACTGAGGTCTTGCCCCTCTCCAAACCCCACCCTCCAGGGCTCCACCCCCAAATATCCAGGAATTTCCCAATCTGGAGTTTGCAACCCTATGCCACAGGGCTTTCCAGATGATCAAAGCATGCAAGGAGGATCCTGTTGAATTTAGAGCATGTTCTCCATAAGTAGAGGAGGAATTGTGGAATTTGAAAAGAATTATGGTTTTTAAAGTTGCCTGCTCTTTGCCCTCTTTGCCTGTGTGGTATAGTGGTGGGAGATCCAGTTTAGAATTCCCCAGTCCACCATGGAAACTCACTGGGTGACTCAGGCCAGTCACTCCTTCTCAGTAGAATTTACCTCACAAGACTGTTGTTTGGAGCAAAATGCAGAGGAAGGGAGAACGATGCTGTAAGACCCTTTGGGTTTCCACTGGGATGAAAAGTGGGGTATAAAGACATAAAGTGAGGAAAGATACAGGTACTGATGAAGGCACCTTTATGTTTGCCTGAGCAGGGCAACTAGAGGGACCCCCAGGGCTATTTTGATTTAAGGAAATGGAATGGGACAGGGAGTCTTAAACTCACTGTCTCCTTGTGCCATGATCCCCATACAAATTCGGACAATGGGCACCTGATTTTTAGAGCTAAAAAAAAATTACTGGGAACTTCATTTATGGAACTCCTGGCATATTGTCTGTTTGAGTTCCCATGAAATTAATTCCTCTCTATGTATCAAGCCCCTGTATTCATCACAAGTAGGTAAGAGTCCCTGTCTGACACAAACCTCTTATCTGTCTCTCAATGGCAAAGCAGTAATCATGTCATGATTATGTGGCAGAACAGAAGCCAAAGTCTCTAAGCAGAATCCATATTCTCAAGAGCTCTGTGTATGGTGTGTGTGTGTGTGTGTGTGTGTGTGTGTGTGTGTGTGTGTGTGTGTGTGTGTGTTTTGGGGGGATATCTTTAGGGTTGCCAACTCTGGGTTGGGAGATTCCTGGAGATTTGGGTGGGCGCTAGGACGGATGAGGCTTGGGGAGAGGTGGAACCACAGAGGGACATAATGCCATAGAGTCCACCCTCCAAAGCAGCCAGGGGAACTGTTCTCCGGGGATCAGTTGTAATTCAAGTAGATCTCCAGGCTTCACCTGGAAGTTAGCAACCCTAGTTCTCAAACATTACCATATTGTTTTTCCAAGCATCGCTCTCCATTTACCCAGGAGTAATTAGGAGGGTGGAGTATTAGAAAAAGATGGCACTACAAATGGGAGGCGGTACCAATTTTGCCTTCCTTTTCATTCTCACATTGACAGCAGGTGTTCCTGAGCCAACTCACCCTCTATAGCATCTGTACAAGCACTCCTGGGGGGGAGGGAATTGGCAATCTAGAGGAGACCCAAGAAGGGAACCAGACAGGTATTCTCGGGCTGAAGCTCTTCTGCCCATCCTTGACTAATCAGGCAGGTAGCCTTAGGGGCAATCCCTGGAGCTTTTAGATATCAGGCGAGAAAGGGAGGCATATGCTCAGCATCTGGATTTTGTATGGGGTAGGGATGCCAGTCTCCAGGTAGGACCTGTGGATCCTCTGGAATGACAGCTCATCTCCAGACTACAGAGATTACTTCCTCTGGATTAAATGGATGCTTTGGAGGGTGGACTCTATGACACTGTACCCTGCTAAGGTCCCTGTCCTCTCCAGTCTCCGTCCCCAAATTTCCAGGAGTTTCCCAACCTAGATCTGGCAACTCTATACCCTCCATCCCCTGCCAGTAGCCAGAGGTGACCTGGCAACCCTAACTGAGGACCTCCCACCACTACGTAAAGAATGGAGAAAATACATACATCGTATATGAAACAAGCTTTGCGTGAACAGAAGGGTAGTAAATGCATTTGCAAAGTTGAATGATCACTACAGAGGGGAACTTGGTATTCTCATATTTATTTACGTATTCATTTAGCAAGTGTATATGCCGCCTCTCCAGAGAACCTGCCTGAGGCAGCTGACATGGTAAAATGATAAAGCAGCATAAAATTCATTAAAATTAACAAACTATTAAAACCCAAACCATTAAAAACTCCAGCCAGAGCATAAAACCACCATAAAACATTTAGCAATCTAAAATGGTTCTCATAAAATAGACTTTAGGCTAGAAGCAGACTATAAAAACAATTTTAAAAGGTCAACACCTTAATTAAAAACCTGGGTACAAAGAAATGTTTTGGCCTGGCACCTAAAAGAGTGGTGTTTTTTTTTTTTTTTGCCAAGCAAGCCTCAAGGGGGAGTGCATTCCACAAGCAAGGTGCCATCACTGACAAAGCCCTGGCTCTGGTAGTCTCATTTCTACTGGTGGGAGGAGGATCCAGGTAAGGCAACATAGGAAACAATGTCTTTTAAAAGAATGGTAGAAAGAAGAGGCTCAACAATTTTTGCTGAGTGCAAAGGCAGGACCAGAAATTCAGGGTTTGAACTGCACAGAAGCCGGCTTAGGAACATCATTGCAGACCCGCAAAGGAGTAAATGGCCCAGGGAGGCTGCCAAGAAGAAGAAGAAAAGACTTCAGCCAGACATGTTTGAGGAAGAAATGCTGTTCCCTCCGGGCTGGGGAGTTTGGCTGCTACAACTAGGATTGCTAACTCCAGATTGGAAAATTCCTGAAGATTTGGGGGTTGAACTTGAACCTGGGGAGGGGAGAGATCTTGGGGGCAGGGTATAATGTCACAGAGCCCACCCTCCAAAGTGGTCATTTTCTCCAGAGGAAATGATTTCAGTCATCTGGAGATCAGCTGTAATTCTGGGAGTTCTCTAGGCCCCACCTGGAAGTTGGCAGCCCTACTTTCACCTATGTGACAGTGGCTTTAGTCTATTATCTTTCTTGTGGAAAGTAAGGGAATCATTACTGAAATAGAAACTGGCTGTTCCCACAGCCACACGGCTCCCAGCTATCCCATCACTCTAGTCAACAAGCATTTGGGAAATCTTGAGGCCTTTGGGTGTGAGCTAAAGATTGGAGTGGGGAGAGGCACAGAGAGAGGGAGAAAGATTTTCTTAACCACATCATACTGAACCTGGCAGCCGTTGCCTTAAATATCTTCCACCCCTGCTTAAAATTCGCTGTATTTTGTAAAAATTCCAGCCCTTTAAATAAACTAGAAAAATATTCATGGGGAGAAGCACAATGGGAGCTGCAGAGAACTCTTTGGAAAGGCAGAGACCTCCTCACAAATACTTTTCCCTCACAGAATCCTCCAGCTTCTGGGCAACCCGAGAATATATTGCTGTCCCGGACTTAGTCAAATTCATCTGGTACTCCATACTTTAAAACATGTAGCTCCTGAGGCAACTGTGCATCCTGAAACCATTCAGAATTAAGAATTTCATGGCAGCTCTGTAGGCTGTGAGCTTTGGATAGCAGCCCTGTAATTCTGTCAGCAAGGAGACTGCTCTTTGGATCAGAAGTGCTCATATACAAATGGATGACCTGATCCTGCCTTCTAACAGAAATTTGGCTGGATAGCTGAGATTCTAGATTCTAAATCTTTTTACTTGGAAGTAAAATGAGGGGTGTGGTAATTTGCCAGGATCCTCCTCGGTCTGGATTGGTGGTCATTAGCTCCTGTATTTACTGCTTTTACTTCTTCCCGATTTCCAATCCTGTGATGGAGAGAGGTGTGGGCCTGGTGATGTCTGGCCTTGTTTAAGTGGTGGGGGGTGGGGGCTCTGAGAGCCCCCTCTGCCATTTTATGGAGTGAGGGGCTTGACAGGATAGTTTTCTGTAGCTGTGGGTCAATGAGAGGAGTACGCCAGGTCTGAATTTACACAGAACAGTGCATCATGAAGCCTCTCTAACTTCCCGGTTTAATGGCAGGTCTCCTCTGACTGAAAATAAATCTGAAACCCAGCCATGACAACACGTGCTAATGCGGAACTATAAACAAATGTCGACTGCAACGTGTGATTTCTTCATTAAAATTTCAAAAAGGAGAGGAAATACCTCCTTGTGGTTCCTTTGATAAATATGATGTGTCAACAGTTTTTTTGTTTTGTTTTTGGTTGATGTGGTTACAAATGGTTCCGTGATTTTTTGATGCTCTCTTGAGCTGGATATGAAAAGAAGCACATGCATTAACCCATTAAATGAATCGGGTCGAGTGTGTTTTATTGAGCTAGACAAGGTGACTTCAGGATTCACAGATTTGGATGGGAAAGTCATAGGCCAAGGATGCTACAGTGCAGTCCTCTTTTTTTTAAAAGTTCTTATGTAGCTCCTCTGCCTTGTTGGACACAAAACCTTGCTGGTGTAACACTTTGTGGGCCAGATAGGGTCAGAAATCATGTTATTGGATCCAGTGTAAACACACAGCAAGGTACAGAGATGATAATAATAAGGAAAGAAGGGGTACCGTCATAACAATTTTCAGTACATTCTGCTACATCATACTGGTATCTCCCATGACAGAGTTGAGCTTTTCTTTTGATTAGGTAATCCCTTCTACCACATCCAGCATTCAACACCTTGCAAAGGTTATTCATTTTTTTTTAAACTGGGTCTCCCAGATCCTAGTCCGACACAAGTCCTGAAGAAGACCAAATGAAGCTTCAAATCAGGGAGTTATCTCCCCCCCCCAAAAAAAAAATTAAGCAGAACCAAACCTAACAGGACGATAATAAAAACCTCATGGTTGCCTTCAACTTGAACTGGAACTGAGTCCTTAAACACAAATCCACACCAATAGTGTGGTACAAAATAAGAGCCTCATGAGGTTCTTTTGAGGGTGATAAGATACCCCCCCTTTCATCCTTACAGACGCAGGTGAAAAATATGTTTTCCATAGGAGAAGAGGAGACAATCCAGGCGTGGGGGGTTGGTTGTTTCCAGGATGGGTAAATTATCTTGTCTCCTTCATTTTCTTTGACCTCAAGTTAGGGATGCCAGGCTACAGGTGGGTCCTGGGGATCCCTTGAAATTACAGCTCAACTCCAGACTACAGTGACCTGTTCTGGAGAAAATAGATGCTTTGGAGGGTGGACTCTATGGCATTGTACCCCAGTGAGGTACCTGTCCTCCCTAGGCTCTATCCCAAAATCTCCAGGAGTTTCCCAACCCAGAGTGAGCAACCCTACACCCTAATCCCCTGCTGGTGGCCAGGGGGCACCTGGCAGCCCTTTCTCAAGTGCAAATTGCTTTTCTCAGCTAAAGACAAAATAAAATCTAATTTAATTAAGCTGTGGGTTAGTAGGACATTTCTATAAACTTGTACTTCAAATGATGTCTGGAATGTTTTACAGTCAGAACCAAATGACTAGTTCAGATTATGTCCCAAATCTTCTCTGAGCGTTCAGAGTTCTAGGAAGTGTTCTGAGAAAGGGCCACAAAAGTATTGACCCCTAACTGAATTCTTTGATCAATGACCCTCTTCTTGAAAGTGAAAATAAGAAGAGAAGACTTGCCTCACTAGAGAAAACCAAAGTGTGTGAAGTTCAGCCTTCTGTCTCCACCAACAACTGCAAACTAAGGCCAGAGGCACTTGTACAAGCAGGGCAAGGCAGCATGGCTCGCCTCTCCCCCATTGTCTCACTCCCAAGCATCTCTCACTCTAGGACACACTGCCTCTGAACATGGAGGCACCATCGAACTGTCATAGCTAATAACTATTGTTAGAGCTGTACTCCATGAACTTGTCTAATTCTCTTAAAAACCATCTCGGCTAATGGCTATCCCCCCATATCTAAGGGTTCTGTAAACAACTGTATGAAGGAGCATTATCTTTTATCAATCTGGAACCCACCACTAGTCAGCTTTAGGGGTGATCTCAGTTCCTAGTACTGGGAGAAAGGAATGTCTGAGTCTGTGCTGCAGAGATGCATAGATTTTATAAATGTCTATTTCCCTTCCCCCCCCAGCCATCTTTTCTTCAGAACTAAAAAACCTGAAACATGTTAGACTTTTCTTGTAGGAAAGTGCTCTAAGCCTTTGATCCCATTAAACAAAGTGGGACTTACGTCTGAGAAAATACAGTTAGAATCCATCTATACGATGCCCTTCTGTCATTTTTGAGCTGCGGTGTAGCCTTCTGGAAACGGGGTAGCCAGAATTGTATTCAGTATTTTAAGTGTGGCTGTATTTATGTAATGGCATTCATGCTGGATGATTTTTTTCAGTGCTAGGAGAGATGAAAAAGAAAAATACCTGAAATGAGCTAAAATTATATTTTCTATTCCTGCAATGCCAGTTGATGTAGAATGAATTTCTGTCCCTCCATATTATCTCCGTCCACTCAGTTGTCAGATATGATTGACATCATTCTGGATGATGTGGCATGAGTGCATTCAAATGGCATGTTTTTTTTTTAAAAAAAGTCTTAAATATTCATTTTATAGGAGCTACACAGCAGCTGTAATGAGTTTCATATTAATAATTCCATATAAAATGCATCTGAACCAGTTCAAAGCTGTTGAATCAGTGACCAAACCATTATTTCAAAGTTAATGCCTGGACCAGAACTGAACTGGAGAGGTTCCCCCCCCCAAATGTCAATGAACATGAAATAGGAATGCTGCTGAAATCTGTAATAATTTGACTCTGCTTCAAAAGTAGTCAGACAGGTGACTCCAAGGCGGATCAATTTACTGTAAAGACCTGAGACCCACCTACTTGGATTGTGGTTTGTCAGGAAGAAGGGAAAATGTGCTTGCCCAGTCAGGTTTGTTCTCCCAGACTAACGCAAGGGTCAGAGAGGTAATGACACCACAAACCACATACAAATCTCCAACCCAAGATTCTGACTCCCTATCATGAACTCCCTGGGTGGTCTTAGGCAAGCTTCTTGCTCTCAGCTCCTCCTCCCCACCAGTGTTTCCTCTAAGCTGAGTTACTATGAGCTAGCTCATCGTTTTTTAGATTCCGGCTCAAACATTTTTGTCTTAGCTGAGGAAGGATGGCTCCAGAGCAAACTAACTTAGGCAGTAGCCAAATTGCTTGCTCACAACTTTAATGCCAGTAGCACATAAAGTAGAATTTTTGCTCACAAGATGACACAGCTTAGAGGGGGGGAGGATTGGGAGGGAAGGTGGCATGGTACAGCCTGATCTTCTCAGATCTCAGAAGCAAAGCAGAGTTGGTACTTGGAAGGGAGACCGCCGAGGAGGACTCTGCTGAGCAAGGCAATGGCAAACCACTCCTGCTTCTCAGTGCTTGTGGGGGCTGCCATTAGTTAGCTGTGACTTGATGGCACTTCACACACACACATGTTCCAGGGTTATTGTAAAGACTGTAACAAGGCAATATTCTTGTAGAATAGGGTTGGGAAATACCTGGGGATTTGGGGGGTGGAGCCGGGGGAGGGCAGAGTCTAGGGAGGGGAGGGACCTCAACAGGGTATAATGCTATAGAATCTATGCTCCAAAGTAGCCATTTTCTCCAGGGGAACTGATCTCTGTCACCTGGAGATCAGTTGTAATAGCAGGAGATCTCCAAGTGCCACCTGGAGGTTGGCAACCATAGTGCAGAACTCTGAGCATGGAAAACTACTATGCAAATATGAAGAATGAATATTAGCATTTAACGGTATGACATGAGCTGAATGACTTTTGTAGACATGTCTTAATCTGACACGGTTTGGAGGATTTTTGTTGTTTTAATTTGATGGTTTCCATTTGATTTCATGAAGTTGGGCTGATTCTTTGATTTGTTCCATCGGTGGATGTTTTACCCCACCTTGTGGTAGGCCAGCCCTGAAATAAATAAATAATAAGTACATTACTTGTGACAAGAGTTCATGAGAGTAGTCAAGGAAGTTTGCCAGTATTGTAGCCCTTGGCTACACTAGACCCTTTCCCTGTCGTTTCTCCCCCAAATCTCTGAGCTGACAGCACCATCACATTGGCAAGGTTTGCTTTCCTATAATGAAAACTAGGAACCTGTCTCTCTCTTTTTTTTTTTTTAAATGTCTTCTGCTTACCCAATATAACAATACCCAACAAACCCAAGTTTGTTATATCTATTGCTAGAGTCCTTCACACTCATTATCTCAGTAATCTTTACAACTGTCCTGCAAAGTTGTCCAGTATAAGTATTATAATCCCTTCCTTGCTCGCCTAAGACCATTGACTGAAGATTTTGTGGCTGGATAAGGCTTAATTCTGGGGCTCCTGGTTGCAGCAAGTCACATTCTTAAGCTTTGTGGCTCATTTGCTGAATTAAGGACCCAGTCAGACGTGCTGGAAAATGCAGGGGGGAAGCGTGGCTGTTCGCCCTGGAGTGAAATAAAGCACGGTAGTGCAATCACACATCCCGTCGAGTTTCTGTGGTTAGGCCGGTAGGTGCCAATCACACGGCGGTGCTGAAGCACAGCAAAGAAGCGGTGCGGCGCGATCACACAGGCGATCGCTCACCGCCGCTTCCATAGCAGACGGTGCTTTCACTGTCCTCTCTGTGCACATGCACCATTGGCCGTTTGTGCACATTCTGTAGAGACTTTAAAAAAACACATCCAGTTTGCGACGGGACATAGACGGGTGCCGGATGCCATGGGATTTAAGCGCACCCGCGATCAGACGCCCTCCCTGCCCTGCGGTTTCCGGAAACTAGTGCGCTTTCTGCTGTAGTTTTTTACTCCACATCTTCATCAGGAAGCCGCAGGTTGGCCACAGGTTCACTACGCTTCCCAGATGTTGCCATGTGATTGCACTGCGAAAATCCACATGGCATTAGTGCCTTTCGAGGGGCAAATGCTCCGTGTGACTGGGGCCTAAGTTTATATATGATGGCAATTGCAGATTGACTCTAAGTTCTGGAATCTGGGATTGAGTTATAGATCAAGGACCACTTTTCCCCATTCTGTGACAGAAAGAGCAACTTTCTGCCCACCAGCTACCACCCAGGAGAGCAGAGCCCATCCTGGTGGAGATAATGACATTCGTAGAATTGTGCCTATTTGTTCATTTCTTTTTTATTAATTCCTCTTTCATTGGTTTCCATATGAAACACATTTCTGGGTGTATCTTCTTTGTTTTCAGTCCAGTTCTGATTTTTAAAAAAGTGATTGTAACCCTCATGCAGGCAAAATCTGGCTTGCCAATTCTGACATACAGGAGAGTATCAGTTGTATGTATTACTTGTAGTGCAGGTAAAAAAGCAGACATTTGGAAACCTCCAGAAGGCCAGCAACAGAGAGAATACAGAGAGAATTTGGGCTGTTCCTTTGAATTGTTCCATCAGTGGATGTTTTAGCCCACCTTCTAGTTGGTCAGCCCTTGGGCACATGTACAGCATATACCACGGAGCTTCCCTTGCCATTGTGTACTGTATCATGGGTTTTATAGTTTTAAAATTGTATGTATTGTGCATTTTAACTGTTTACCCATGTGTTGTGACTCGCCCTGAGCCCACTTGCGGGAGATGGTGGGATAGAAATCTCATAAATAAATAAATAAATAAATAAATGTGTTCATATGGATGAAATTAAATATGATTTTAAAAAATGTTGTTGCTTTGAGTATTGGCTTAGTATAAAAACAATCTAGAAGCCAGTGCATAAATAAAAAAATGCAATATACATAATGCTCAGCAATAGGGTATATTTTGGTCAAGGGGGGCTTTTTACCTCCAGTTGTTTTTTGCACTTCGTTATAGGATGGATTTTTGCTCATGCTCTGATTGCTATATGCAGGGGTTGGGAAGAGATTTCCCCAGATAGGCATAGGGTTGCCAGGTTCCCCTGGCCACCGGCGGGGTGGGGGGAGGGTGCGGTTGCCAGTTCCAGGTTGAGGAAGTCCTGGAAATTTGGCAGTGGAACTTGGGGAGGACAGGGACCTCAGTGGGGCACATTGCTCTTGAGTCCACCCTCCAAAGCATCCATTTTCTTCAGGGGAACTGATCTCTGTAGCCTGGAGATGAACTGTAATTCCAGGGGTTCCCCAGGTCCCATCTTCAGGCCGTTATCCCTGGGCACAGCTGAGAAGCTAGAAGCTCTCTTGCTTTCCCTTGCAGTGTACAGCTTGGATGCCTGAAGTGGCCCTAACTAGGTTGTTAGGAGGTATACTAGCAGGAGGGCAGAAGACTCATGGCTTGAGTACTGATGAAATTGTAAGCCCCTAAATTGAATATTTGGTGGTGGTTGTTTTTTCCAGATTCAGTCAGTAAATTGATTAAAATCGTACAATGATTTAAGATGGGTTGACAGCGCTTGCATGAATAAATATATTACTTGTGACAAGAGTTCATGAGAGTAGTCAAGGAGGTTTGCCAGTATGGTAGCCCTTGGCTACACTAGACCCTTTCCCTCTCATCGTCTCCCCCCAGTCTCTGAACTGACAGCACCTCCACATTGGCAAGGCTTGCTTTCTCATAATGAGAACTAGAAACATGTCTCTTTAAAAAATCAAGTCTTCTGCTTACCCAATATGTTAAAGTTTGTTATATCTATTGCTAGAGTCCTTCACATTCATTATCTCAGTAATCCTTACAACTGCCCTGCAATGTTGTCCGGTATTATAATCCCTTCATTATTCACCAGCATTATTCACCAGCATTATTCACCAGCATTATTCACCAGCATTATTCACCAGCATTATTCACCAGCATTGACTGAAGATTTTGTGGCTGGATAAGACTTAAGTCTGGGGCTCCTAGTTGCAGCAAGTCACATTCTTAAGCTATGTGGCTCATTTGCTGAATTAAGGCCCGGGTCACACGGGCCAGAAAACGCGCGGGGGAGGCATGGCAGTTTGCCCCGGAGCTAAATAAGGCGTGGTAGCCCGATCTCACAGGCCACGCGCCAGCTCCGCGCCGCAATCACACCGCGCTGCTGCAGCGCGGTAAAACAGCAGCACAGCAGACCACGCAAGTGCGAAGTGCGCATGCGCCGTGGGGGGGGGGCGGGCCGCTGTCGGTGACTTGTATGTGCACATGCTCTGTCCAGTGTTGGTGCGCATCCCAGGGAAACTTACAACATCCGGAAACCCCGGGGACATGAGCGGGCGTCGGAAGCCGCGGGATACCGGCGCTCCCGCGATCAGATGCCAGCCTTTGCCCCGGGGTTTCCAGAAACTAGTACCTCGGACCTACTAGTTTTTTACCCCACGTTTTCGGAGGGAAGCCATGGGTTGGCCACGGGAGCCTCCCAGATGTGCTCGTATGAATGCGCACGGAACGTCCGCAGGGCTCCCGTGACTTCAGCGGGGCAAATGCTCCGTGTGGACGGGGCCTATGTTTGCATATGACGGCAATTACAGATTCTAACTTCTGGAATCTGGGACCACTTTTTCCCATTCTGTGACAGAAAGAGCAACTTTCTACCACCCTGAGAGAGCACAGCCCCTGTTCATCCTAGTGGTGATAATCATAACAATGACATTTGTAGAATTATACCTATTCATTCATTTCTTTTTCATTAATTCGCTTTTCATTGGTTTCAGTATGAAACACATTTCTGGCTGTAACCCTCATGCGGGCAATCCAGCTTGCCAAGTCTCTGACATACAGAAGAAAGAGTATCAGTTGTATGTATTACTTGTAGTGAGGGTAAAAAGCAGACATTTGGAAACCTTCAGAAGGCAGGCAGCCTTGAAAGTGGGTCCAAAGAGACATTTGGCAACCCAAGAAAGGCAGGCAGAGGTATCAATGGGGGAGAGTGATCTGCCACCCCAAAAGGCAGGTGGCATAGCACAGCACCAGCAGTATAATCCTAAATCTTGAGAGTAAGCCCCATTGAATAGAACTGAGTAGGGACTTGAGTTGACTTGCTTAGGATTGCTCTCTAAATCCTGTTCTGGTGTCAGGCAGAACTTTCCATCATTGTTCAGACATTAGGCGTGAGTGCTGAATGGGAAACACTCATTGGAATGGTAGTGCCCAGTAGAAATCACTTTAAATGTGTGTACGCCCCAGTGAGTGACACACACAGAGGCAGACAAACTGACTATTAATGTTTGTATACTCAGTATGAGTAACACACAAGAACTCAGTATTTGTATGTGCTGCAAGTAATCATTGGAACACATAACACTAATAGGAATGTGTGCTCAGACATGAACTGAATTCTTTAATATAGTTGATGTATCTAATCAGATTGCTAAAATTAAAAACTATCCACAATCTACTTTAATATTGATTATTCCAGAGATTCTCTCCTTTACACAGAAGCAAAGGCAACAGGAGGGACAGTAGCAGATAACCTAAGTGTCAAGAGCATCTTCAAACCAAAAGAGTAAGCAAGAGTTCTGACCACAGATGATCTTCCCAACGGATGTTTCTGTATGCAGCATTTCCACCCCAATCATTGAATTGGCTTTCTGGCTTTAGGAGGGCTTTCTAGCTCTATTTAACCAGAAATGGCCCTTGTTTGCTTTCTGTCCCTTTAATTCCTACCAAACAGTTTGAATGAAGTTTTTTAAAAACTAAAGCTAACCTAAAACAAAAATGAGGGGCGGGGTAGAATTCTGTGCATACCCTTAGATACTAACATGCTTACTAGCAGAATGAATAGGCACATATTACTAACACTAAAAGGAATAGGAGAAATCATCATACCAGTAAAACTCACACTAACAAAAATGACAGATCAGCCACACTCACCGTTACACCCAGGTCTGTCACTCGTAAAATGCAGTTTGCAAAGGACCATCCTCGGCAAAGGACCATCATCGGCAGCCTGTGCCTCGCCAGCATAAACTGAAACTAGCATGGGACCAAGATAATAGTCCTAAAATCATTGCTGACTGTACTCCCACTATGATTGATTCAGTACCGTGTTTTGCCATCGCTCATGCAATATTGTACACTCGCACTTTATTAATGTTTTATAAATGTCCTGTTTTATTTGTTTTAATCTTTATGTAAGCCACCCTGAGCCTGCTTCAGGGGGGAGGGCGGGGTATAAATAAATAAATAAATAAATAAATAAATAAATAAATAAATAAAATAAGAAAGCTTCCCCACCACCACCTAATGATGATTAGTGGGAAAACTGATTAAAGAAACCCTTATTAGGAAAATTCTCTTCTGTTGCAAGCTTTACTTTGCTGATTAGAAAGGTTCCCTGTCAGTTCCATTATCTCCTGACTCCCCCCCCCCGTGAGTCTGAACGTCTGAACTCTCTCTAAAAAAAACAACTAATACTATTTTCAGTTACCTTGGTTTTGGGTTTTTTGTTATAATGCCAATACCAAATAGGATTTTGGTTTCCCCCCCCATTAGTTAATAAGCCAATACATATCCCTAATTAAAAATGCCTTGCAATTGTTTCTGCACCCCTCCCCCAGTGAAGCTTGGGGAATGGCAGACCCTCTTTGCCCAGGCAACCCAAAAGTTAGGGAGCTGCTTTGGGAAAGGTCCTTCCTCTCCCTGCAGGCTTGCACACTGGTCTAAGTAGAAGGAAATTTAATTGGGTCTTTGCTGGTCAGTTGTTGCAAGGAAAATTGGAAGGAAACTCTTTAGCTTTTTTTGCTAAGAGGGATAAGGAACAATTAGGGGACAGTACTGAGCCCGCTGGCCATGATAAAGAGCTCACTCAGCACTTTCTCTTTGGCATTAGGAAAGAAATGAACCCCCCAATAATGTCCTTGCTATCTAAAATGCATGTCCATTTTGCTTATTTCTTACTTCGTGCTTACAGCAGAGGCATGAATAGATCACAGGTCTGATAGTTTGCTTACTGTGAATATTTGGACAGGTACTAGAACACAGATTGCCAGTTAGCTCAGCCATATGCAGAGACTAAGCCGGTGTCTTGTGTGTTTCAGGTAACCCCGTTACGGTGGGAATGAGCATTCGTATTTCAAGCATTGATCAGATTTCAGAAGTCAATATGGTAAGTACATAAAAGGCAATGAAATACTCATATATTCCTGCAGTCTGAGTTAGGGTTAGGAGCATACAGCTGAATGTGTGCAGAGCTCCCCCTTCCTGTGACCAGGAAGGCTGGTGTTCCAAGATTCCTGATTGCAGAGAGAGAGAGAGCCCTAGCTGCATCTAACAGTAGGTGTCTAGGCTCTGTACAGAGGTTCACTTGGTTGTATGCATGGCTCCCCCCCTCCCCAAGTGATTTCACTTACCTTGGACATGTCCTCTGAAATAGGCTTCATTTAAAAGTTTATTTTACTCTGCTTCCAAGAATTGCTTATTCTGATATGGGATTTGTATACAACTCATTGAGTTTGCAATAACCACATAGTTATTTCTGTGTGTTTTCAATTAATTTTTTCCCCTCCAGTTGGAGACAAATGTTATGTTGGGAGTGGCTTCCCTAGAATGTTCCCCAAGGCCTGGGTGGCCCTACATGGCCCCTGTGCTCCTCACCAGTTGGCTAAACCCGGCATATCTCCAGCCTGGAAAGTGGTGTTGTGGGAAGGGAGGGAAAGGGAGCTGGCTTGGAGACAGCAGAATGAAGGCCAGAGGCTCAGTTCATTTTGGTTTGGGGATTTTCTGCTATTAAGTGTTAAATCACTGAGGGACTGGAATTAATCCTCTTGGATTTGTGTGTTTGACATTGTATTGATCACCTTTCCTCAGCCTGGATATCTGCACAAAGCTAGATAAAACTTGCCATGTTCTTTGTGATCTCTCTGGCTTGCTTTTTCTGCTACGTGGGGAATGGTGGGGTGGCATCTTTCAGATCCTTGCAGGCTTCACTCCTCGGCTTTAGGGGTAAAAGTTGCCAAATGTACTTCTGGCCAATGTTCCCTCTAAGTTGAGTTAGTGTAAGCTAGCTCACAGGGTTTTAGCCTCCGACTCACACGTTTTTATCTTAGCTCAGGAAGAATGGCTCCAGAGCAAACTAATTTATGCATCAGCCAAATCACTTGCTCACAACTTCGATGGCAATAGCTCACTAAGTAGAATTTTTGCTCACAGGACTCCACAGCTTAGAGGGAACATTGCTTCTGGCTTACATAAAATGCCCTTCCACCACTTTTCAATAGTGGATTCCTGATTAATGGACTTTAGTGGTTGGTTGTCACTCTAAGCCCCTAGAATTTGAGTCACACACTGCCTGTCCTCCCAGAAGGAAGCTGAAAGAGTGGTTTTTGCAGACTTAAATGTGAACGGAGAGAGACAGAGGGTGTTTTTGTGTCTGGACCTGGCTGGAAAAAGCAGCTACCGGGAGGTGTTTGTCTAGCAAAAGCAGTTTCTAGGATTCTAGTCTGATGTGGCTTTGGAACTGGTACTCCATCTCTGCAAACTCCAGCTTCATAAAGAGGTCTCCAGCCCTCCCAAAGTGGAGCAGAGCCCTGCAGTTCCTCACCCATTAAATGTGCAGGCCCAATTATAACGACTCAAAAGAGAGCTGATTTAGAAAATACAAAAATGAAGAAGAAGAATCTAACTGCATAGTAGAAAGAGAAGGCAGTTGCTGGGCTTTTGGCCAGTTCTTCTCAACATAAGGACCTTTGGGGGAGGCGACAGGGTCCATCACATGTGGTAGCACCCATATAAGCAATTAGTTTCAAGGCAGAAAGTCCAAGGTTTCCGCAAGCATTAGCTTTTAATCACAGACACAGAACCCAAGCGGACTATGGCCATGAAGCCAAACATCTTAACTGTCCCGGGCAGCAGCAGAGGCCACTTCCAGGTTGTAACTGGTGCCTGAGTGCCTTCATTCTGTGTGTGCCTTGGACTGTCTTTCTGGCCCTCTCATGACTCAGCCGACACAGCATGTGTTCCAGCCCCCTAGCTGAGGTTGCATTGACCTTGGAGTGGGTGAGGTCATGGGTAGGAATCTTCCCAATGGGGTGCTCCCCTCAGTTTGGACCCTTACATTCTCCCAGTATTTACTCTGCCATTTGTTTTGGAGTCATCTGTGGAATTGTCTAGGCTAGATAGAGTGGGTCATGCAAGGGGTGCCAGCTCTGGGTTGGGAAATATCTGGAGATTTTGGGGGTGGAGCCTGAGGAAGGCAGGGTTTGGGGAGGGGAGGGACTTCAGTGGGGTATAATGTCATAGAGTTCACCTTCCAAAGTGGCCATTTTCTCCCAGTGAACTGATCTTTGTTGCCTGCAGATTAGATGTAATCCCAGGAGATCTATGGCCACCACCTGGAAGTTGGCAACCCTGGGTCATGCTAGCATTTAAGGGGAGATGGAAATACCTTTGGGAGCAAGAAGGTGTGTCACCCGTTGACTGTTCTTAGACATACAGTGCAATCCTAAGCAAGAATACACAGAAACAAATCCCACTGAGTTCAACGGGACTCACTCCCTAGTAAGCACGCTTAGAGCCATGCAGTGCCATTATAAGTAAAATTGTACCATGCCAGTGTATCCTGAGTATCTCTACATTTTTATTTCTGTCTCACATACCAACCACAACATTCACTTATGCTCTCCCTTGTCAGCAGCAGGCAGAGACAGAACAAGAGCACCAGAGAATGAGCAGTACTGTTGATGCACATAAGTGTTTGGTGTGGTCCACAGACCAGTTTGGAACAGCCGAGGTGGTCCCCCAAGCAAAGATGTTCTACTAATGCCAGGTTAAGAAATTTTGTAAAGTTAACTCAAGGTGAATGTATCCTACTTCATGAATGGCCAGGAAAGGACTCCCTTCCCTTCCCTGCCCCAAGGAAAGTACCAGTCCAAAATTGGCAGGGTGCCCAACCCTACCCAGGAGATGGGAGCCCCTCTTCCTATCAGCATGAAAAATGTTCTCCTTTCTCAGGGGTCTTAAAGAAACCAGCTCTACCTCCCTCTCTCCAGATTATCAGTTCTGAAGGGCAGAAGTATCTTGATTTGTTTTCACAGATCACCTTTGCAGGGTTGCTTTCAGAACCTTTCAGAACAAATGGGAAAGCTTGCTTTGGGATCATGCTGTGAGGTGGAGCACACTTGTTCTTAGTTGGTGGAAAAGGAGACAAAAGAGCCAAACCCTTCTGCTGACAGAGCGGATGAGAGGGCAAGTTCTGTTCAAAGCGAGAGCTTTAAATTGTGTGCAATCTCTTAATCGGCTGTAGAAAAGTAGACCTCTGGGACCCTCAGCTTGTTCTAGCTATCATAGTTATGAAAAGAAGGTTTAAAGAATGGAGCTTCCTTGCCCAGCTTGGCTACTGGTCTCTCCCACACAGCCTCTTCCCTGGAGATGCATTACTGTCCCACTCCTTGCTAAAAAGTTTCAAATCCAGCAAACTGCACCATAGCACAGAAATGCAGCAATTCCATCTTAAATAATTATCTGTGGCCAGCTGTGGTGACCCTAAAGGGGAAGAAAAGACAGCAAACTGTGCCAAATTTCCCTGGTTTGGTTTCCAAACTTATTTCAGTAGAGATGGGTTGGGAACACCTGGTATTCTTGGCCACAGTGTGACAGAGTGTTGGACTGGATGGGCCATTGGCCTGATCCAACATTGGCTTCTCTTATGTTCTCTTATGTTCTTAACTCCAGCTGAGTCAGAGACACAGTCTAGGCTCTTTCCCTGGTCTGCAGCAGGGCACAGCTTGGATCATGTTGCCTGGCTATGTTTTTTTGAGGTTGGGTGGCCAAGGAGGGATGTGACAGCCCTTTGGCTTCCTGGCCCAAGGTGATGTAGCCAAATATGGCACAAACTCCATCACTCGCCAATACAGCTACCAACAAGGTTGAAAAGTGGAGCTGGGTTAAAGCATCCAATAGGGTTGCCAACTCAGGATTCCTAAATACCTGGAGATTTGAGGGTGGATCCTGGGAGAGTGAGCTTTAGGGAGGGGAGGGACCACAGTAGGGTATAATGCCATACAGTCCACCTTCCCAAACAGCCATTCTCTCCAGCAGAAGTGGGACAAGTCTTTTAAATAATGAAATAATAAATAAATAAATAATCTATGTAGTCTGGAGATCAGTTGTAATTCCAGGGAATCTCCAGCCCCCACCTGGAGAATGGCAACCCTGCAATGAACAGATGTGTTCCTTCCTGCCTGTGAGGGGTAGTGGTGGTCATCTGCACTGGTCTATACCATCCTGCATTATGCAGGGTACCTGCTATCCAGGCACAGAAGACAGCCTTTCTCCATACTGTGGGCAGGGAAGGAAGGACCATTCATGCAATAAATTAAAGGTGCACAAGCCAGAGAGTTGCCATGGAGACAGACTAGCTTCTGTTGTTGCACAGTTTCTTGTAGTGCTGTTAATTCACCGCCAAATATCCATTCCTGGTGCATCAGAGGCATTCCCCTATCAAGCAGTACTAGGCAGTTCAGCTCCCCCAGGGCCAGGGGCTCCTTCCAGTTGGCTTTGAAGGAAGCCGTTTCCTCACCTCTGAAATCTGAGGCTTGTGATGTGCTTGGGGTCAGCAAAGGAGGAGGACCTGTTGGTTTAAAACCCTTTGCCTAGAAAAAGATGCCCCACTGATATCCAGGGGCCAGGGCCTGCCTCTGTTCAATCTTGTCATCACAGGTGGCTTAGAAAGGATAAATATTTTTTTTAAACCGTTAATATTAATATCTCAGCATCTACAACAAGCGTGTCTAAGACAGTTGTGTGAATTTGGGTCACTATTCAGATTGCTGAGCGTCTCATCTTTCATTACCCAAAGCACTGGTCTCCGCATCATGGAGATGAAGACTCTTTACGTTTCAGGGATCGTTTGGCAGAGGCTGAGCTTCCTGTTGTAATAACCTTCTATCCTGATCCATATAGCCCAGTTACTGAGGATACAGTTTGTCCCTGGCATCCATTGCACAATCTCCTAGAAATCCCATCCTATGTTCTCATTCCCAGTTGCCCAGATCAGAATTCCATAATCTTTTCTTTCTTTCTTTCTTTCTTTCTTTCTTTCTTTCTTTCTTTCTTTCTTTCTTTCTTTCTTTCTTTCTTTCTTTCTTTCTTTCTTTCTTTCTTTCTTTCTCTCTCTCTCTCTCTCTCTCTCTCTCTCTCTCTCTTTCTCTCTCTCTCTCTCCCTCTCTCCCTCTCTCTCTCTCTCCATCTCTCCTTCCTTCCTTCCTTCCTTCCTTCTCCCCCCTCTTTTTCTTGTCATTTTTAGAATGACAAAACTGCAGTAAGGTTGGCAGGTATATCTGAATCAGAAGCTTATTATATATGTGGATATTTATACCCTGCCTTTCTCCCCAACGAGCACCCAAAGCACCATACAGCACTGTTCTTCCCTCTTCTGCTTTATCCTGACATCAACAACCCTATGAGATAGGTTAGACTGAAAGAAAGTGACTGGCCCAAAGTCAGTTCCACAGAGCCTGCAAGATGGAGCACTTCCTCCAGGCCTTTGATTAGGGAGCTGCACCACTTAGAGCAAGGCCCTGACCCCAACACCAATGTCAATAGTAACATCATCCTGACGCAACCCAGACTAGTTGTCTGTATATTATGATTGCTGCAAATGTCGGCCATTGTTATATTAGTTGTACTAGCACTTTATAATTTATTATATTTAGGATTGTCTTGTGATTTTATCAGTCTTCTTGTTTTAGTGTTTTTACACAGTTTGTAAGCTGCCCTGAGACTGCTTCGCAGGGAGGGCGGGATAGAAGTCAAATAAATACATAAAAGTCAACCAGCAAACTTCTGTGGCAAAGCAGGGATATGAACCTGTGTCTCCCAGGTGTAGTCAGATATTCTAACCACTACGCCATTTAGACTCCAGAATTTTGAGCTTTGTTAGCCAAATTGCTCTATTATTTAATAAAGATGGGGAATTATAATTATTAATATGCAATTGGCTTATCTATAGGATCTGACCTGTGTATATCAGAGTTGGAATTCCCAAGCACCCAGGAACAGACACAGAAACTGGGTGGCTAAAATGATGATTTCTTTACTAAATATTCTCAAGCATACAAACAATATTCACACAATATAGAACTAAGGAGACAGAGGTGATTGATGGCTTATAGAGGGGTGATACAACCCGTTCAGATGTGCAGAGGTCCATGAAGAAAGAATATTGGCCAAACTCAGGGGGTGGACTGCCATCTTGGATCATGGCAGAAAACACACAGTCTAAGGCCATGTGTGTGCTGGGATATAGGCATTGGCAAAGAATGCAGACCAATGGGCGGCCCTGGGGGCTGGTCTCAGGTGAGAACAATAGATTACCTGGACCAATGATGAGTCCCAGGGGTGTGTGATGCCAGTAGGGGCAGACCTTAGGTATGGCCAATGAGCTTCCACAGAGGCAGGGTCTGGATTTAACAACAGAAGCCAGGTGTTGGGTAGCTAGTTAAATGGATTATCTGACTTCCTAATGGTCCTGGCCAGGGTAGACAAAAGGTGGGAGACGTTGCTGATTAGCATCAGGAAGGATTGCTAAACATTTGAATGATTGATTGATTTATCCCAGTATTCTTGAGGAACAGAGCAGGAAAGACAAAGAATTCAGACAAAGAATTACTGGAGACAGAGTTAACTGCTAGATGACCTCTAAACAGACATTTAGAAATGTAGATACTTTACCTGGTAGAACCCATTGTCATTCCATAAGCATAATCTCTGCTGGGTGGAGGGGGAAGACTGGAGACTTGCTCTGAGGTTGCCTGTCACCTGAATATGAAATCCCTTTTGCAGAGCACTCGCAGCCTGACTCCGTGGTTCAAACTGAGAGTGCTTGGCTTTTGGGGACTTTGGTTCAGGTTAGAAAGTAGGGCACCCCTGCTTTGGGGCTACCCAAGAGTAAAAGGCAGTGCCTCTGGCAACAGCTGACCCAAACACACACATGTTGATTTCAAGGCTCCTGGAAATTTTGGCGCACCCTCCAAGTTCTTCAAAGCCAAGGCAGCTCCTGCTTGGTGATGTGCATACTGCAATGCTACACTCTGAATTTTAGATACCCTCTCTCAGGGGCAAGATGTTCCTGAGTTGGCACTACCCTCATTCAATGAAACCTTTACTGCAGGTTGGCACTTCTTGTGGAGCTGAAGTTTGCTGTAACCTCCTCCAAGAAAGGTGCTCAGTATCATCTCTGAGTAGTCCTTCACCATTATAACATCCCTCCATTGACAATAATCTGTGGTGTCTCATCAGCCTCTTACCCCCATGTTTAATGAAGGCCATATAAATTCTTAGGCTGGCTTCAGAAGTGTGTATACATGATCACTTACTCTGGAATTTAAAAAACCCCAAGGGCATATGTTAGTACCAGCTTATACCTATTTGGGACCAGTTGCACCATATTTATCACAGAGCAATTTTTATTCTACCTGTGAGGACACTGACAAGAACTCTTGGGGTGAGGTTGGGGAAGGAGCTGTATGCAGGCAATACTGGGATGAAACAGATTTAGGGAGTGTTTCAGATGCAATAGCTGCACCAGCTATCCTGGGAGAAGCAGCGGCAACTTGTGTGCTGCCAACAGGTGTACTTGGAATGTGCTGAAGCAGAGCAAATGTCCCTGCTGCAAAAGAGCACAATAAAAACGAATCTTGTCCTTCTAAATCCTTCTGCTGTGCATGGGCAGAGCCACCACTTGCTTTTGCCATTTGCCTCTTAGATTTATAGGCTGCTTTTTTACAATGTTCTTAACACAGTTAACAGTTAAAGCAATAAAACAACATCAGAGAGGCTAGGCTCCCGTTATAAAACATACAGGAAATGCAACATTAAAATCCAAGGCGAGAGGGGACATAACATTGCTCCACTTGAAACCAGAGCAGGCATTAGTTATGCTCCAGCATGGCAAGCACTTTCTGGAGCAGAGCCATTGCCCTTGCTCATTCCTCCCAGCCCCAAATGACAGCTGGCTCCTCCTGCTTTTCAGTTAGTTGGCTGAGGCAGGCATAGTTTGCTGGTGGGTTGTGCATCAGTTTGCAGCATGGCTTTGCTGGAACCAGGCCATTTCAGGGTGGGTGGGAGAACAGAACCATGCCATGCATCCCTATTTTATGCATGTTTAGTTTGGGATAAGCCTAGTTGAATTCAGTGAGGCTCACTTCCGTGCAAAGGGTTGCAGCCTTAGAGTTCTACGAATGGATGCCAATTGACAGATTACCAAGTCCCTGTGTCACACATAAATTTCTTAGAGGAGCATATTGCAGGTCCTGGGGGGGGGGTCTTAGGATGTGAAAACAGCATAGGGGGTGAAGCTGAAGCCCCTTTTCCTGGGGCACTGCAGGCACAATCAGAATTGGGCCTGTGCACATCTGGGAAGCATGGCCAGTATACCTGTGATACAAAATCCTTATGGTGGACAGGGGATTTTTGTAACATGTGAACTGGCCCCAAAAGTCTCCAAATAGACTTCTTAAATGATGCTTTAGGAAGGACATAGATTAACAAACCCTAGGGATAGCCCTGTAATCTTTGCACATCTCAGGGTATGGAGACACCAAAGACAAGGGAATGGCACTTCCGATTAATGTGCACCAAAGGTGCTTTGACACTCCATAGCAATTTACATCTGAGCCACTGTCTTTCACCCATGCTCTAGTTTTCCAAGATATGCCCCACACTCCACCCAGTGTGTTCTGCATTAGCTGAATCTCAAGCAATTGCACCTTGAGTTAGGTGCTGCACTAAATCCTTTGCCATCTAAAATTTCCCTGCAAAAAGGTTCCCATGCCTGATTCAAATATATCTTTTCCCAAGAGTGTATATGCCTTTGGTGCCATTTTCTTCTTTCTGCACTGCGTGATTCCATCCAATTATCATATAGTGAACATAATGCCATTCCGTCACTACTTAGTCTAGTGGTCCCCATTGTGCTGCCTGTGGGTGCCATGGTGCCTGCCAATGTCTTTCCTGATGCCCACTTGCTGTCCCACTTTCTGACCTCATCTATGTTCCTTCCTTATCCCTTTTCAAGTCCTTTTCTTCTGTATTCTCCTCTGTCCTGTTCACATACTCTCCTTTCCTTTCCTGTACATTCTTTCTTTTTTCCTTTCTCTGCTCCTCTCTTTTGAATCTCTCGTTGGCAGAGTTTAAACATGCAGAGGAACGGAGAAGAAATAAACTCTCATACATAGAACAGAGTAGAGGCACAGAAGCTTAACTAACTGATCAACTGCTGTGAGGGACAGGAACAAAAGGGGAGGGCTCAGTTGGACGAGAAAGTCTCCGAAGAGCCAATCAGAAGACAGGAAGGACATAATTTGAAATTTTGGGAAGTCCCTAATCTAGTTATGCTAACTAGCAGTCCTTCAGCTGTCTCCTATAGTCTGCTCTTCTGAACTTCTTCAAGTAGGTGCACTATAGACCTTGCCTATTCCAACATCTCTGTCCTTAACTCTTACCCCACAATACTTCTCCAGCCACCTTTGAGGTGTGCCAGAAATGATGGGAGAATGGAGAGGTTGTGGTGGAGGCAACAGAACTGTCTTTTTCCCACAAAGTCCAGGCAATAGGTGATGGTTCAAGGCTAAGGGGTGTGTGTTTGCTTGAATGAGCAACTCAGCTTACCTTTTGTTCTATAAGGGGTGTGTGTTTGCTTGAAACAACTTTGCCACAATGACTGTGCCCCCCACCAGCAGAAAGGAAGCAAAGGACAGGAGCCCTTGCTATGAGAAAAGAAAGTAAGTATGAGAAGACTTGGAAAGAGGAGAAGAAGGAGAGATTGGATTTATACCCCACCCTTCACTACCCAAAGGAAGTCTCAGAGTGGCTTACAAACTCCTTTCCCTTCCCCTCCCCACAACAGACACCCTGTGAGGTAGGTGGGGCTGAGAGAGCTCTTGACAGAAACTGCTCTTTTTTCAAGAACAGCTCTTATCAGAACTGTGGCTTGCCCAAGGTCATCCAGCCAGGTGCAAATGGAGGAGTGAGAAATCAAACCCAGTTCTCCCAGATTAGAGTCCACGCACTTAACCACTACACCAAACTGGCTCTACACCACTTAACCATTACACCAAACAAGGAGGAGAAGGGAGGATTGACATTCCCCCAGTCTTAGCCAGGGAAACCTACCCTGCCCTTCTAGTACCTGCCATATCGAGAATATCTTCCTCAGCATACCAAATGAAATCCATGGTACATATGCTTACAGATGCCCCAGTACTGTCTTCAGCTGGGCTCCTCACTCAGTCCCCACCCCACAAACACTTGTAGCTGGTATCTAAAGCCACCATTCATGATGTATTTCAGTAGGGTAAATATTAGTAAGGCTGTATGCCTGCATGTTTTGGGGGGGGGTTGGTCCTCAACAAAAATGGACATATTTCATTTCCATACTGAATGTTTACTTTAATTGACATTTTATTTTAAATATATATATCTGAAAGAGGGTTGGGGTTTAGGACCCCCATGGCAACCATTTTGTGGTTGTGCCCTCTGCCCTTTTCTCAGAGCCCCCGAAGTGCCTGCAGCCTCTGATGTAGCCAGTCATATCTGACTATATCATGATATTATTGTAGGCAAACGAAGCCACACTGGTTTTACTTGAAAGGGAGGCAATGTGTCTCCATTGCCAAGGTAACTGGGCTGATGTTCCCCTTTTTCCAGTGGAGTGATGAAACTGCTGCAGTGAAGCAAAACAAGACAGGAGAATCAGTCCAGTCGCCTGGCAAGGAGAATGCTGCCCAATTTTGGTGCATTTGGCACTGGGCATGCACTTCCCTGCCCCCTGCAAACATGGCAAGGGGAGTCATGTAGATGTCCATGCAGATCTTCAGCCCATTGCAAGCTCAACATGGCTGTTGATAGTAGTGCTTTGGTTTTGTCAGTGAAAACCTGTAATCGGTTTGCCTGTGAGATCTCAGGTAAATTTCTAAACCCGATAGATGCCATCTAGAGATTATGAGCTGGCTAAATAATTGGAACACTGCTTTTACATATATTCCTTTTCCAAAATGACAACATGAAATCTGCCATGTACATTATTCTTTAGAATATTTTTCCCCAGTAGGACTGAAAAAATGGACATGCATGGTCCCCTTATTATGGGGAGGGTGTTGGCTTTATTAGCAGACTGACTGCCAGTAAGGAGCAGTGAGTGAGTAACTACATGATACCTTTTCTTGGGCCTGTCCCCGGGTTGGTTCAACAGATGTGGGCTGTGTTTCCCAGCACCCAGTTTGAATCAAAAACATGATTCAACATAAGAGAGCTTAAGTCTCCCCAGTTCCATTTTCCTGACCTGAAATGGCCATGAGAAGCCACTATTTGCTTCATGGGGAAATGTAACATGGTCTCAACATTAGATTTCTCCAGTGGCTATGTCGGTAGGGAAAATGGCACAGGGAAGCATGGAACTCCCAGACCACATCTGCCAACCTGATCTAGGGACAGACCTGAGAAAAGTCTTGTTAGGTCCTGAGAATTATGGAACAAAGTTGAGCCTATGAGTTTGGAAAGCACTTGTGGGCATATTCTTTCTGCATAATAAAGCCCCAGCTTTGACTGATTTTTGTTACACTGACACAGAGAGAAAAATCCTCTGCAACTTTCAAAGCACTTCTGTGCCCTGTGGATGGCTCATGTTCAGCTGCCCTCAGAAAGATACTGTAGACAGGAGAATAATGTGATTTTTCATGTGATTTTTGTGGGTGCAGCTCTTGCTTCTTCTTCTGTTATTTATGCATTCATGAACATGCTCAAATAACTCCAGTATCATTGCTTGAGGACCATTAACCTTAAAAACCTTGTACGGCGTGGAGCAGGAGACCAGCTTAAGAGTTATGGGGAAGCAGGGAGCTGTCCTGCACTATGAATGCGTCTGCACCTGGGGTGCTCGCAGACTGAAATGTATGAGCAAGAGCAAGTCAGAACTTCTTGCTTGAGGTCACCCTCTCTTTCTTTTAGTATTTTCCTTGGGTAGCGAAAGCCTGGCTGTTGGTGTGTGCTTGCTTAAGGAAGATGGGGGGAGAGTAGCAGACTCTCTTTAGCATGTCTGCCTGAATTAAAGAAGGTAGCATATTGTTCCCGCTATTCTGAAACCCCTGGAAACAGATTTGGAAAAAAAGAAAACAATTTTTGTCCAATGAGGTAAAAGCAGCAGTTCCCTTGCAGGCAACCAGAATGTACATGAGCAATGGGAAAGAGTAAACAAAGCTGCTCCTCAAGTTAGCTGAGCACACAGAATGCAACCTGCCTTCCCAAGCAGAGTTCAGCGGGGGCTTTGGAGAGAGGAGGGATCTGCTGTCGCTCCTTCTTTGCAGGCGGCAGCCCATCCATCAGAGAGCCTAAAGACTGCCAAGCTGGGTCAGGCTCAGTGGCCCCTTTTGCTCAGCTTCTGAGAGTCGCCAGACAAATGGCAAGAGAAGACCACCAGAAGGGTGTGGTGGGGGGGGGGGAGACGATGATCCATGGTGTTTGTTCATTCCTGTCCAGCAGCTGCTTTACATTAAGGGAGCCCTTTTGTAGCTACCAGTTGGCTTCTCTGCCATTATTTGAGTCAATCTCTTTTTTTTTAAAGTAGTAGCTATCACCACCCCAAAAAATTCTGTAAGGTCCTAGAGATAAGCTGAATGAAGACATAGGATGGACCCTGAGTGGCTTTTCTGCCTGTGGCGGGCACTCCTACTCAGAGAAGAGGGAAAGAGCAATTTTGGCCAATCCTCCCTCTCCCCATCATGTTCCTGGCAGGGCGTCCTCTGACCCAGGGAGAATAATTTTGAGGGGCACAGATGACAGTGGCAGGAAAGTTACCATTTATGCAGTGCGGCTCCACTCACATGGCATGGAATCCAAGCCAGTGTGTTGTGGTGCTTAGAGAGACTAGGATCTGGGAGATCCAGGTTCAAATCCCAATCACTCTGCCCGTCACACACTCTCAGCCTTACCTACTTCACAGGATAAAATGGAGAAGAGGAGAGTGATGTATACTACTTTGGGTCCCCAGAAAGGTAGGGTATAAATAAAATAAACAAAAACAAAGTAAGAGCCATTATTCAATTTGTTTGTTTGAAAACATTAAAAGAGCATTTTTTCCTCCTCATGTGTCCAATATTCTAGATTTGAGTGGTGGTGGTTATTGTTCTGTTGTTATTATTATTATTTTGCTTACTTTAGATCCCTCAGAATGGTGGGTAGCCTTCAGAGTGGTATCAAGAAGGAAGGGCAAAAGGCCATTATCCAAATCTTGGATTTTATTCTACTAGAATGGCACAAAGCACTTTAAGTTCAAATTCTTCTTCAGGAAATCAACTACATTTTTTTTCCAATATAAAACCCATGATTTAGGACTGTTGGCATTAGTCATTTGTAACTGGTATAGTAGTTCATGTTTTTTACTATTTGGAATAATGGTTCTGTTATGAGCTATAGAACATGAGTAATAATTATCAGGGAATATAATTTTTTATGTTTCCATTGCAATATATATTGTTCTAGCTGAGGAAATGGCTATTTAGAGCAATCCAGGGCTAGTAAGAGTCCAAGAATCACAGGTTATGAAGGGATCAAACCTCCATGTACACCTGTGCGCAAAAGCAAACAGGATGGGGGGGGGGCTTATCCCTGTCCACAAGATGCTCACTGGCAATTTTTCACAAAAAAGGCCAATTGTCAATTCCAGCTGAAAACACTCTCTTCTAGGATTAGGACTACCATCTCCAAGGTGGGGCCTGGAGGAAATGGCAGCGGGGTGGGGGGCAGACTCAGTGGCATCACATCCCTGCTGAGCTCCTTCCCCAAATTCCACTTTTCCCAGGCAACACCCTCAGATCACCAGGAATTTCTCAAGCTGGAGGTGGCAACTCTATCCAGGATTTTCTCTGGCTATGAGCCCATGTGGTCCCTTCATTCTTCTCAACCGGGCTGAGTGATCAAAAGAGTGATTAACACATGGAATTCACTGCCACAGGAGGTGGTGGCAGCTACAAACATGGATGGCTTCAAGAGGGAATTAGATAAACATACGGAGCAGAGGTCCATCAGTGGCTATTAGCCACAAGGTATAGATAGGAACTCTCAGTCTAGGGCAAGTGATGCGCTGTATTCTTGGTGCTTGGGTAGGGTTTCCAAGTGTCTTACCTGGTGCAGTGGGGGAGAGTCAGTCCCAGCCCGGGACATTCGTGTGCGCACCGCGATGTCATCGCCCCAGGCACGTCAGCCCAATCTGGGCACTTTGGGGGTGGGGTTCCCCCTGCTGGCTGGATCCAGACCAGCAGGTTGGGGCCCTTTGGGTGGGCAACCTCCCCCCACAGGACTTGGCAGCCCTATGCTTGGGGGCAACAGTGGGAGGGCTTCTAGTGTCCTGGTCCAACTGCTGGACCTCCTGATGGCATCTGATATTTTTGGCCACTGTGTGACAGAGTGTTGGACTGGATGGGCCATTGGCCTGATCCAACACTGGTTTCTCTTATGTTCTTATGTTCTTATCAGGATGTGTGAATTGTTAACAAACTGGTTGCAGGCTTTTTTGTGACTGCCCCATCTTTCAGGAATTCCTATAGGAACAGTTTGTCAGACCAAGTTAAAGAAGCTCCTACACGCAGGGCTTAAAAATAATTTTGCAAGGCTGAACTTTTTAAGAGAGCCTATGAGGGCACTGGATGTTGTTTTTTTAAAAAAAATTGTTTTAGCTAGCTGGTGCTGGCGTGTGTCAGGGCTTTTGTGCTACTTCTGAAAGATCTGATATTTGGCTGTTGCTACACAGACTGGTGTTGTATGCTTTTTGATATAATATGGTTTAGGGTTTGTTTTTTTGTAAGCCACCCTGAATCCCTGTTGGGAAAAAGACAGTTAAGAAGTTTTATAAATAAAGAAGCAGATAAATAATTAGTGAATCATCTATTAGAAATTGTTCCTGAAGACTTGCAAATTAAGTGCTGGCGCACAATTATAGAAACATAAGTCAAACGATTAATCAAGCAATTTTGAAATGATGAATTCAATCTATATAAATTTTGCATATGAATAGAACAGGAGGAGAAAAAACATAATTTCTTTGTTTATAGATAGTTTGTGCATGTATTTCTGCAAACACCATCTCAGAAGCATAGCCTCCTCTGTGAAGGGGGAAGGTTTTTCCCCCGAGATGAAACTTGCTATCCGTGCTTTTTATATGCAACATTAGAAACAACATTTTAAAAAAGGAAGAAGTGTTACCCAGTTAATTATGATGATCAAAAGGTTTGTAGTTGATTAAACATTCTTGAACACTTTATCATGACTACAACAACAAAAATACATTATATGCAATGGCTTTCTGTGTCTTGGAGACCTAATAGCATCTCAGTTCTATCAGTACAGTAGCTAATCTAAGCCCAACTGACCTTATGGGTTCATTTTGAGGAGAAAAGGCAATATGCAAAAATGACAATATGTAGACAGAAAAATAAATTTGCTTCGCTGCTTAGTAATGTCAACAACTTTCTAAAGACCTGGGCTTCCCAGTCAGACGGTACAAGCAAATTTGACCCTGTCTGAACCTTTATTTTTATTTCCACATCAAAGTCCTGTCACTACCTGTCTCTCAGCCAGTATTCCATCTTCTCACATCTCTGCCACAAACCTCATAATTAGCTGTCTAGTAAGGTTGCCAACCTCCAGGAGGTGGCCAAAGATCTCCTGCTATTACAACTGATCTCCAGGCAACAGAGATCAGTTCACCTGGAGCAAATGGCCACTATGGAAGGTGGACCCTATGGCATACTCCATTGAAATCCCTCCCCTCCCCAAAGTCTGCATTCCTCAGGCTTCACCTCCCAAATCTCCCAACCCTTAGCTGGCCACCCTATGTCTAGTGCAACTCCCATATAGCTGCTTTCCAAGTTCTTTTTCTGTGTACCACTACATGCCTCCCAAAGTCCAGCCTCTCACCTGACAGGCCAGCTGCCCCATCCTGTAAGCTCAAACATCTTGTGACCTTCCCTACTGGCTGTCTCTACCATTCTTCTTTCACCCTTCCTTGGGTGAAAATGTTGGCACTTCTAATTGAGAAGGTAGGAAGGAAGAAGCTGGTTCTGTGTGATTCTAGGGACATCTTCTTCTTTCTCTTGGTGATGGCTCAGAACTTCTGTTGATGATCCTGATTGTGTTGGCAGTCATTAAAAGGCCCAAGAAAGCCCTCAGGCTTAGGTTAAGGAAGTCAGATGTGGCACACAGAGAAAAGCCCCTTTCTTGAAAAGATGCAGTGAAAGGATTTGAGGATGGTGGGTCAAAGGGCACCATAATCTGTGGTCCTCCTGTTGGGGCATTTTTTGTTTCTCCACCCACACGCCCACCCTCGTGGCATAAGAAGAGCCTGTTGGATGAGACCAGAAGTCCATCCAATCCAGTACCCTGTCCCTCACATGACCAGCCAGGTACTTCTGGGAAATCCAGAATCAAGACATGGAAACATGAAGGGTGTGGGTCCTAACACTCCATTTATTTCAATATATATCCCCTATCTTCCCTTTTGGTTCAAGTCTGAAGCCTCCCTCCAATCTACAGCTCAAGTGGCTCTTCTACTGAAGCAACAACCACTTAAATTGGAGGAAGACTCTCAAAAGTACTGAGGTCGGAGGCTCAGCATAGTGAAATCAGCAATACGTTTATTCTATTACATCTCCAGATCAAGCATGCACCTAGCTGGCCAGAGGCCGGCTTATATTCGTAACCGACACTGCACCTATTTCCCGTGATAGGTCCTATTTACAAGTCTCTCATTCTATTGGTCTTTACTTGGATCCAGGCGAACTCGTAGGTGCGCCCTAGGATCTGGAGGAGCTATTGTCTAAGGACTGAAGCTCGGAGGTCCATCAGGCCACATGGCCAGGTCCACACGGTTGCAGCCATCTTATAGCATCTTAATACACAACAGACTCCTTAGGTCGAAGGAAGGCTCCTTGGAAGATGACTGCTTTGTCTTCACCTCAGCAACTGGCCATCAGGACCATATGGTCACAATACGGGGAGGGGCTGTGGCTCAGTGGTAGAGCATCTGTTTGGCATGCGGAAGGCCCCAGGTTCAATCCCTGGCATCTCCAGCTAAAAGGGTCAGGTAGCAGGTGATGTGAAAGACCTCTGCCTGCGTCCTTGGACAGCCTCTATCAGACTGAGTAGATGGTACTGACTTTGATGGATCAGAGATCTGATTTAGTATAAGGCAACTTCATGCATGTTCAACCTATTGCAGCACATTCCACAAAATTATATTTTGTATGAAGAAATACAGTCTTTTGCTTGGTATCTTGTCTGTTTTTTTGTTGTCGGTTGGCGTTTGTTTGTTTGTTGTAGCTACACTGGCCAGTTAGGCTAGATTGGGAATCCTGAACTTCTTGACAGCCTTTACAGTTGAAGCTGTAGTGAGTCAGTGGTTCTGCTCCTCTGGATGGGACTGCACTCCTCTTTAAAGATTAGGCTCACATTTTGGGGATGTGTTCAGAGCAAACCTTGCATATGGATGCTGGTCAGCCAACTGTATCCACTTCTGCAAAGAGATGATCTGGCCCTAGTTAATCACACATTGGCTACATGCAGACTGGACTATTGCAGTGTGTCGTTGTGCCCCAGAAAATGGCATTCAGATTGTTGATTGAAGCATGGCAGACTGATGGTGTCATGCCAGTACTGGAACATCTTCATTAGCACTGAGTCTGTTTCCAGGCATAATTCAAGGGCTGGTTTTGACCTAGGAAGTCCTAGATGGTTGAGACTGAAGAGCTGTCTTTTCTGCTATGAACCTGCTTGGAACTGAGGTCTTTGGAGGCTCTTCTATGTATGCCCCTGATTTCTGAAGTTAGGCTGTTGACAGTTAGTAAAGGGGCCTTCCTGATGATAGTGCTCTGGCTCTGTAACTCCTTTCCCAGAGAGATCAGCTTGGTGCAAAACCTTATCCTCATTTAAGTGGTAGGTTAATCCACTTAACAGTTACAACTGATTATTCAGCCAGTACTTAGTTTAACTTTTACTGCTGGAATTGGATTTATCTGCCTGTCTTATGCTGTTCGTTTTTTTGGTGATCGCAATATTTTATTAGAGTTTGTGATTTTAACATTTTAATTAATATGTCATATCTGTAAGCTGCCTTGTGGACTTTTTAAAAGTAGAAAGGTATAATATAAATGCATTCAATAAATTTTACCTATTAAATCTACTCCTCCACCATGTTCTTTGATGAAGAGTTAGATTTCTGTCCTCTTCCCCAGCAAGCAAAAGCTATTAGAGAAAGATATCATTCTCAAGTGCCTTGCTGCCTTATGGAATCCTGTGGCTAGAAGAAAGGTTGGCAGGATTTAGCTTGTTTTAGGGGCCAGCTATGAACATGCTTGGAAAGAAGGCCAGAACCAGGATGGGGCTAGCAGTGTATCACCCAACCTAGAGCACTCATTTGGACCACTAAGATTTTTCTTTTTTACAAAAAGGCTTGAAAATGTATGACAAAGCAAATTTCATTTATAGATTTAAAACTTGTTCATAGAAGAGGTTCGTTTCTGGTTAAAACAAATCTGGAGCCACTGGTGCTCCCCTAAGGTTGCCAGCTGCAGCTTAAGAAATTCCTGGAGATTTGGCTGCAGTGTATGGGTGGCATGGAGTTTGGTGAAGGAAGGGAGCTTAGTAGGCCTGTGATTCCACAGAGTTCACCCTCTGAAGATGTTATTTCCTCCAGCTAATTTCTGTAGTTTGGTAATTCAGAGTAATTCTTGGAGAACTCCAGGCCCCACCTGGGGTGTCACAACCCTGTGCTCCACCTCATTGAGAAGAAAAAGTGGAAGTGCTATAAGTTGTCCACCTGTGTCCACCCAGGGTCTGCCTAGTTTAGGATGGATATTTGAAGCCTGCCGTCATCACTCTTGTGTTGCGGTCACACGTGCCAGATGAAGCAGAGGGGAAGCGAGGCCATTCCCTCTGGAATAATTTAACCCACAGTTGCAAGATCACACCGCCCTTTGTAGCTATGGGCTCAGCCCATCACTGTGTGATCAGATGCAACTGCGGGTGAGTCAGGGTTTTTTGCCATTTGCTTCCCATGCACATAAAGGAGGAATCTCACCTCTATATCAAGTGCCCCCTATGGGTATGTGACGATGAGCATACTGCGAAGAGAGAGGGGGGAAACAGCACTGAGTCGGGATGGAGAGGGGGGGAAACAGCACTGATCAGACAGGGGAAAATCTGTCCATGGCCCATCACAACCTGTTTACTAACAGATTTTCTCCAGTGTCTTTTTACTCTGTTTCTGTGGTGGAGCAGCACAGGTTGCTGATAACTGTGGGATGCTTCCCAGATGTTGCTGTCTGATTGCGCCCTTTAGATCTATTGGGCATTCGCCCCTATGTTGGATCTACTGGTGCGTGTGATCGCAGTCTTGTCATGCTTAAGAGCTTTTGAAACAAGCATGGCAGGAAGTTTGAGGGGGAATAAGGGGTAATTTTTTATTTTATTTTTTATTTATGCTCAATTTAAGGTTACATAAGCTTACATCAAAGTTACAAAACAAGTCCACTCCAAACTTTTAAAAAGTAAATAACAAAGTCCAACTACTAAATTGTTACATAAGAAATGCTCAACTAAGTTAACAGAAGAAAAGATTCCATCTTAAGTAAATCAAGAGAGTGTTTCACATTACTGCCACAATAAGCATTTACAACAAATGGTGACCATTTCTTAACAAAGTATGATTTAGAACCTATAGAGCATCTATTTTCCAAATCATTTGTAAGCTTATCCAAAATAAAATATTCCCAAACATTGGACAACCAAACAGCTATATTTTGAGGGTCACTTTCCTTCCACTTTTGTGCTAAAACATTTTTAGCTGCTGTAAACATAACTGAAATCAAATCCTGGGTATGTTTAGGTAAGTCAAAACCTTCCCACAGGTTTAGTAGAATTATTTTAGGATCCTGAGGAAGCTGAACATCTAATAATATTTTATTTCCTGCAGTATCTGATATTAAAAAATAGTAATTAATGGACAGGCCCACCAGTTATGGAAATAGGTCCCTTTATCTCCACATCCTTTCCAGCACCAGGGAGGTATTTTTTTAGTGGAATGTGCTAATTGAGTAGGAGTCAGATACCACCTTGAAATCACCTTATATGTCTCCATTTGGATGTTCAGAGCTGGAGAAAGATAAACAGATGTTCTCCAGATTCTATTCCATTGCTCTTCTCCTATGTCTTGACCAATATCTACATGGCAAGCTATTTGGTAACGTAACTGTTTCTTAATTTTCAAAGCAAATAGTATAATAAGGGGTAATTTAATAGGGCTGCCAAGCTCCAGGTGGTAGCTAGAGATCTCCCAGAATTACAACTGATCTCCAGTTTATCTAGAGATAATGACGACTTTGGAAGGTGGTCTCTATGGCATTATAATTTAAAGAAGTTATTTGCATAAGGAAGGTCTTCATTATAAGTGGGTAAAATTCAAGTCTTATTTGGCCATTATGTTCCTGATGCTAACAATTCTTAGGCACAGGAAATGCGCAGCACTAAAATATATAGTGACGGGCACATAGAGACAAAGAGAACTATTGTAACAACCAGTGTGTAAAGAAACAGAAGAGAGCAACAAAAAAGGAAGAACAAGAGATCTTTTTTTAATATAATTTATATTTTTATTGTCTATGTGAGCAGTTACATAGCAATCAAAATTTTTACATTCATATTGCATACATATAAAATTTTTGTTAATATATATAAGAACAAGAGATCTGATCCACAAGGTCCAAGAAATCAAGGGGAGATATAAAGGACCGGCATGCTGAAAGATCAACATGGAAATACATTAACTGAACAGGACAGATTAAAGAAAAGATGGGAACAATACACTGAAGAACTATACAGGGGAGATGAAAGGATGACAAATTCCTTCAAAGAAGAAAATTTTGAAGACGAACCTGCAGTTTTGGAAAGTGAAGTGAAAGCTGCGCTCAAAACAATTGGGAGAAACAAATCACCAGGAGGAGATGGGCTATCAATATTGCTATTCCAAGCCACAGGAACAGAGCCTATCAAAATCTTAACAAGAATATGCCAACAAATATGAAAAACAAAGCAATGGCCCACAGATTGGAAACAATCTATATTCAAATTCCAAAAGAAGAGATGTCAAAGACTGCAGCAGCTATCTTAGGCCTTCACATTAATTTCTCACGGGAGTAAAGGGATGCTCAAAAACTTACAGCAAAGTCTGCTACCATATGTGGAATGAGAAATACCAGATGTTCAGGCTGGATTCAGAAAAGGAAGAGGTACTACAGATCATACTGTAAATTTAAGTTGGTTCCTGGAGCATATGAGATAATGAAGTCTGATAAAGGACCAATATTAAAAACCTAGTTGAAACTTATAGTATACAAAAATACATGTATTTATTAGAAGGACAGTTAAAAACAAATATATATAATCTTTATTGCATTAGCAAAAAAGCCATAGCATCAGTGTGAGGTAAAAACAGGTGACCAGTACTAAAAACAGGCAAGTAATAACAAGTCAGTCATTTTAGCAAGAAAAAGAGAGGAAAGGGGGGCGGGGGAAAGGAACACACACTTAAAATTATCAAATTAATATATACACTGGTTAAAAATAAATAAGGGCCCAATGAAAGCCTTGCTAAAAAGTTCAAGTGGCCTGAGCACAAGGGCCAATACATATGACCTGACACGTTTCTGCCGTATTGGGGACCTTCTTCTGAGGTCAAACAGTTTGAGGTACACATAACAATAATCAGGGGTCTTTTCGTAGAAGAACAGCTGCAGGAGCTCATTAGCATATGGAATGCTAATGAGCTATTAGACTATTAGCATATGCCACGCCCCCTGACATCACCGGAAGTGATGTCAGAAGGGGAAGCAAAAAGGGGGAGGCATCTTCGAAAGCCTCCCCTTCCCCAGCCGGTCTGGGTGGGGGAGCTAAGAGAGAAGGGGTTGAAAGTTTAAACTCCTTCTCATGAGAGTTGGGCCACAGAAGGAGGAAAGAAGGAAGGAAAGAGAGAGAGTAGAGAGAAGGAAAGAAGGAAGGAAAGAGAGAAAGGAAGAGAAGGAAAGGGGAGGGAAAGAAAGAGAGGGAAGAAGGAGGGAAACAGGGAAAGGAGGAAAAAGAGAAGAGAAGAAGGTGGGAAAGAAAGAGAGAAGAGAAGAGAAGAGAAGAGAAGAGAAGAGAAGAGAAGAGAAGAGAAAGAAGAGAAGAGAAGAGAAGAGAAGAGGGAGGAAAGAGGAAAAAGAGAAGGAAAGGAGGGAATGAAAGAAATTTGGCGGCAATTGGCCCCATTATATCTTATAGGCCATTGAAGTCAATGGTGAAAACATAGGGTATATTCTGGGCGCTGGAGGAGGGGATTTGAGGGAGAGGCTCCAAACTCACAGGGTAGCTGATGGAGCCTCTCCCCAAGATACCCACCAAGTTTCAAGAACATTGGACCAAGGGGTCCAATTCTATGCACCCCCAAACAGGTTGCCCCTATTCCCTCCATTGTTCTCTATGGTGAGAAAAAAACTTAATTTTTTCCCACCATAGAGAACAATGGAGGGAATGGGGCAACCTGTTTGAGGGCCCATAGAGTTGGACCCCTGATCCAATGTTCTTGAAACTTGGTGGGTATCTTGAGGAGAAGCTCCATCAGCTACCCTGTGAGTTTGGAGCCTCTCCCTCAAACCCCTCCCCTCCAGCCCCCAGAATATACCCTATGTTTTCACCATTGACTTCAATGGCCCATAGGATATAATGGAGCTGGAGAATTGACATTCGGCTGCCTGAAAGACTCTCCGGGACGCCGGCTGGGGGCGGGGCTTGGCTCCTGAGCTCCCGGAGCTGCGCTCCGGTGCGCTCCCCCCCAAAAGACCCCTGACAATAATACATATTACAATAAGATAATCAATAAGTTAATACTGGACCAAGAAAAGGAAGGTTAAGCAGCAAGATCAATAGACACAAGGCAAAGATGTTTGTGAGGCCTCTAAAGATGACAGTCATGTGTCTGGTGCCAAATGCATAGCTGCTGAATTAGAACATCTTCCAATTTCGGTCCAAAAAGCACCTATGTGGCTAACTTAGTAAAAGCTAGAGTGTCCTCAAGCAAAAAGCAAAGATTTTTTAAAAATCAGCTTGTGTTTCATAGATTACAGCAAAGCTTTTGACTGTGCAGATCATAAAAAGCTGTGGTTGGTTTTAAAAGAAATGAGTGTGCCACAACATCTGATTGTTTTGACACGCAACCTATACTCTGAACAAGAGGCTACTGTTAAGACAGAATATGGAGAATCAGAATGGTTTCCAGTTGGCAAATATGTCAAACAAGGTTGTATTTTATCCCCGTCTGTTCAATCTGTATGCAGAACATATCATAAGGAAAGCTAGATTAGATTTAGATGAAGGTGTAGTGAAAACTGAGGGAAGGAACATTAACAATTTCAGATATGCAAATAACACTACATTACTGGCAGAGAAGACTTGAAATAACTACTGAGGAATTACACAAGTTTAAGGTTGACAAGAAAGAAAGTGAAATTGTTAAAGATTTTCTATTCTTTGGCTTCTATTCTTCTATTCATCAACCAAAAGGGAGACTGCAGCCAAGAAACCAGAAGAAGACTGAGATTGGAAAGGGCAGGTATGAAGGAGCTGGGAAATATCCTTAAGTGTAAGGATGTGTCGCTAGCAACCAAGATCACAATAATTCATACTTTATTATTCTCCATTACTAGGTATTAGTGTGAAAGTTGAACAATGAAGAAAGGTGACAGGAAGAAAGTTGATTTATTTGAAATGTGGTGTTGGAGGAGAGCATTATGGATACCACGGGTCTCCAGAAAGAAATAGGTTCTAGATCTAATCAAGGCTGAACTTTCCTTAGAAGCTAAAATGACCAGACTGAGGCTATCATACTTTGGTCACATTATGAGAAGACAAGAGTCACTGGAAAAGACAATAATGCTGGGAAAAGTTGAAAGCAGCAGGAAAAGAGGAAGACCCAACACAAGATGGATTGACTCAATCAAGGAAGCCGTGGCCCTCAGTTTGCGAGACCTACACAAGGCTATTAACGATAGGACATTTGGGAGGTCATTAATTCATAAGGTCACCAAAGGCCAAAAGCAACTTGAGACAGCACTTAACACACAGACACACACACACAATACATAGAGAAACAGTTGGGTTTGCTGATAGCGTTAGAGAGCCCCTGTTACAGAAATCACCAGTTTTCACTTCATTACTCTGAAACACTGCCAGGAAATGTCCTCACACATTAGGATTAAGTAACAGGATTCCCAGCATGGATGGCTCTACTCTATAGAGCTCCACAGTCTTTCTTTAAAACCTGAGTAATGAAGGGGACTCCTTAGAGCAGAGCCTCTGAAAAGGAGATCTTAACCAATGCATAAGCTCATTTGGGAATTAGCAGTTCTTTACATGGTCACTTAGGGTCTTAAAGGTAATAAGCAGCACCTTGAATTGTGCCTGGAAGAGAATCAGCAGCCAGCTGAGTCCTGGAAAGATGTTCTAGTTGCCATGTTGTGCACCTGCTGAAGCTTCCCAACTTATGCTAGCATATTTTAATAGTGGACAAAAGTGGAGGGCATTTTATACTCCAGATGGGGCTGTGTAGGTAGACCAGTATGGCTTGCCAGACCTACTTTGGTGGTCCCAACCAGTTGTTTAGGGAAGACTTCTGCTGGCACAGTATCTGGGGGGTGTCCTCACCACCAAGGGCATAGACTTTCCAATTTCCCGGGGGCTGGGGCTGGGGCTGGGTTTGGGCCAGAGGCATTACTGTGCTAGGTCCTTAAAAGAACCGAGGCCCAGTGATATCATAGGGAGGAGCCAGTGACATCACAGGCCATTGTTACTATTTATGGAGGTGGAGCCATGTAGGATTTAGGAAGTAGCTCTCCAGAAATTTAGGGGGACCTGGAAACCCTTGGGAACCCCCTAACTAGGCCCCAATGGCTCAGAAACAAAGTATGGCATGGGCAAAATCCGCTACATAAAACTTTCAAAATTGGGGGTGGGGTGGGGGGATGACAAGGCTCTGTCTGGTGCTGGTTGTCCCCAGGGGGGCTCAGAAAGTTTGGGAAGGTGCGAGATCCCCAGCCCTTGCAAAGTTGACACCTATGTTAACCACCCCAGCTTTGTCTTGATAACACACAAATAATTTTTCTCTGAGTGTAGAATATCACAGAGGAAAGCAAATGCAAGAGGACTGGCAATGTTGGAAAGCAAGGCAGGAACAGGTACCAGAAAAAGGAGCCACACTGGGAGAGTGGAGTTGTGTTAGCCAGTGTACAGCAACAGATGCAGTCTGTTTGGGCCACGGGGGCAGAGAGGTGGGGGTGTCTATGGAGAGGGAGAGGTGTCATGAGCCAAGGACCATGGCAGAAGGGGCAGAAGGATGCTCAACCAACTTGTGTGGTCAATGGAGTCCTTTAACCAGACCTGCATACTCCTGAGGTCTGTTGGAGGCTCCTGGCATCAGCTCCAGCTATGCCTGCATATTGTTTTGCCCCAAATGCTATCTTCCCTCTCCTAGATACTTACACAGTGAAAATGAAGGGCAAGGATAGCATTTTATGGAAGTCATGTTATTTTGTATTTGGGCATAAAAGTCCGGGGGGGGGCTGATTTCATATTTCTGAAAATCTGTATTGAAATTGTGTCCAGATTCATTCCAGATTTAATCAAATTACTTTCCATAGGCAGTGAAAGAATTTCAGATTATGATGATCTTTTCCAGTGATGATAATGCTGAATGGGACATGAATTTGAGTTCAAATGCTTCAGTTGCAATATCTTTCACATACACTGGTGTGGGTGGGTGTGAATGCCCCCATCACCTGAAAATTGAGCACATTTGGCAAAACAGACACACACTCTGGGAAGCTGCTGTCGTCTGCTTTCCAGACAAACCAGAATAGCTCCATTTGCGGGATCTGATGTGCATAGAGGCCATTGTCAGAACACATGCCAGACACGATTGCCAGCATGCGTAGCAATGCGCTCACACACATACACATGCTTGCTTCTCCGTGACAGATAGAAGAGCAGATGCAAAATGACTGAATGGCTGCATTGGAATGAGGCGTTCTGTGAATTCCCCTTTCTCTCCCCCCCCCCTTTCACATTTCCAGGCCCCTGGAGAAGCAAGTGCATGAAAGGGGAGGCAAGGGGAGTACTTAGTATTCTGCAAGATGCAGAGTTGCTAAGCAACTGGAAAGGCAAACCAGTTAATGAGATCATGAAGGGCCAGAGCAGAATCGGCCCTTTGGTCAGATAACAAAGGGGGTGGCAACAAAAAGTAGCATGGGACAGCAGGGATGAAAGGAGATTGGGAAAGCTGTATCTGCACCTTTGGAGCCTTGCCTGCCCCTTGTGACCAGCTTCCCCGGGAAAAGAAGGCTGCTGCAAGGCTAGAGGCTCCTCCTAGCCTGGACTGTGCCCAGAGGAATATGCTGAGGATTTCCCTCTTGCAAGGATTGTTATCATCACCCTTATGATTGCCTGCATCTAGATTCTCCAAAAGTGGAAGCAGAGAGATGGGTCCTGTTTGCAGACTCACCATCTGTTAGGCAGCTCCCAGCAGGTCAAAATCCACCGTTGCCGATTAAATCCACATCAGTTGCTAGCTCTGTGCTTTGCTGCAGTTAAAAGACACGTTTCCAAAAATGTTAGGGAATACAGTAACAGGCTTCTATAAACTGCGGTGTGGTGGCCCCATCTAGAATACTATGTGCTGCTTCAGTTGCCCTGGCTGAAGAAGGACATCACACCGTTAGAAAAGGACCAGAAAGAAGGAAGGAAACTCATCTGAGGGCTGGAACACCTTCCTAGTGAAAAAAGCTACAAAGGCTGGCATAGTTTAGTTTACAGGGAGCAGGGAGAAAGGAAGACTTCGGAGGGAACATGATAGAGAAATATCAAACTTGACATAGTGTTGAGAAAGTGAGAGACACTATTCTATCCATCAGCCCTTTCCGCTTGTTTTAGGGTCATCTCACGAAACTCACTGGCAGCATGTTTAGGTGCAGACAAAATGATGTATGGCTTTGTGCATCCAGTAATCAATTTAGGGAAAGAAATCCAGATGGGTAGCCACGTTAGCCTGTTGTAGCCAAAATATACACAAGTTCAGTGGCTCTTTAAACACTGACAGCATTTATTCCATCATGAGATTCTGTGAGGGGCAGATCATTTCTTGAAGTGAACGCGGCACTAGACTTGTCTTGAATGTACCTTACGGAAGTCATTGGCATGTGTGGTGGCAATGGCCAGTTTTAGGCCTGTTAGATTTACAGTTTCAGGGGGGCTCTCTTTCTTTGTGGTCTGAGCTCTGGTCCCATGCTGTTCCAGTAATGTGAAAACCCAGGAGGATCTGTGTGAGACAGGCACAAGGGGGTGCTTAGCTTCTGCTCACCAGACTCAAGGAGGGCGGGGCAGAAGTAACCACCCCATTATATCTCCTTTCTTACTTTAGTGAAGTGGCAGGAGATGGGACCATACAGCAGGGGCTCTCACACTGTAAAATTCAAGTGTGACTTGGACTTGACACAGACCCAGACTCTACCCTCTCCAGTAGGGTTGTCAACCTCCAGGTGGTGACTGGAGATCTCCTGGGATCACAACTGAACTCCAGGTGGCAGCAATCAGTTTACCTGGAGAAAATGGCTGTTTTGGAAGGTGGACATTATACTCCATTGAAGCCCTTCCACTCCCTAAATCCTGCCCTCCCTAGGTATTTCCCAACCCTCCAGGCTCCACTCACAAATATCCAGAAATTTCCTAACCCAGAATTGGCACCCCAGCCTTAAACCAGCCTTTCACGCTTGCCAACAAACAAGCCGATTAGGGTTACCATTCCCCAGCTGGGGGCAGGGATCTCCTGCTTTTGCAGGCTCCTGCCTGCTGGTGGCCAGTTAGCTAGCAGGAGGAAATCCCGCCCCCAAAAAAGTGACATCATGCACACACATCACCCAGAAGTGACATAAGTGTGTCAGTGACGCTGGGGAGGTGACACTTTGCTTTGGTTTCTGGGCAAAACTCTGTGGATTGAGGGTGATTTTACCATAGTATTTTACCCAAAAACCAGTGTCACCCCCTGACATCACCAGCACACCTACACCACTCCCAGGTGATGTCAGCACATTATGCGATGTCCCTGCTTACTCCCAGAATGCACCTCAACCCCCTACCTGTGCTGCAATGGGAGCTGGCAACCCTAAGGCCAATGAATGAGCCAGTCATCATGGATCTGTGTGAATGCCTCTTTAAGAAATTACCAAATGGCACTCTGGGGAAAGAGGGAACAAGAATGCTCCGTTACTGTGGTGATTTTAGTTAAGAGAATGTTGGTTGTCCCTGTTCAGGCGTATTTGACTTTATTTATGAGCTTTCCTCTCACTGGAGTAGAGGCTGTTCCACCCTTTTTATTTGCAACACTTGATGAGGCATCTGTGGCAAGCAAGCCCAGTAGTTCCTTCTGTGGTACCAGAGGATTTTGGGATGTCTCTTGGGCTGCTTCCCTCCGTCATGGCAGTGATGCTAGCATGGGCTAGCCCCTGCCCTGTGGACAGAGATGAAACACAGTCATATAGCACAGTTCCTGAACTACTATTCAACTATCTACCGTCCCTCTGCTAGAGGCTTGGTTTGAGATGCATGCCAGACAAAGTAAGCCCTTTGTAGCTTTCTTGTGGGCAGTTTGCCTTCACCCAATGTA
Organism: Gekko gecko; assembly: GCA_029375565.1. NCBI lineage: Eukaryota > Metazoa > Chordata > Lepidosauria > Squamata > Gekkonidae > Gekko > Gekko gecko. Next base: position 47,052,135 of record JAPDNY010000012.1, on the reverse strand, counting down.
ATAAGGCATATCCAGTCACCAAGCCCTCTGCAGGTGTGAAAGGAGAGAAAACTGGAGGTCTGTGACAGCACCAGCCAGTCGAACCTTTGTACAAAAGTGACTGAGCCAGAGCAGTGAGAATTTAGAGATATTCTTAAAGGTTCATGGTGACTCCTAACTCCACTGTTGGTTCCTGAGGTAAGGAAGGTTTGATGGAACAAGACTTTCCCCAAGCTCGAGAGCTCCTATTTTTGCTTCCATTAACCATCTCACAAATAACGGTCCCTTGCATTCTCTCTACCCTTCCCAAGCCTAGCTGGCCATCTGGGTTTCTTCTGAGTTCTCACATGCAGCAGAGTCCCTCCCCTGTGCAGCACCTAACACGCACCGCTTTCATGAGCTCATGTTGAAGAATGCTTGCTGATGTCTGGTGTCTGCTGAGCCCAAAATGCGATCTCCTCGTTCCTGCTGAAGGTGATGCAGCAGTTGGCAAGGGCTGAGTTCTGCAAAACCTGCAATAACCCAATATGATGAAAATATTAATTAAACGAATAAAATACCGCATCATATACTTAATCAACATTCCTCATGCCCATTTATCCGTGGCTATTAGATGGCAGGAAGCCCAAACAAGGTGGCAGTTTTCACATTCAAAGTCCCCCACGAGGGATTGGATGATTTATCCGACTGAGACTGAAGGCTCATGTACAGCAATTAAAACCTGTGAATTAAAATAAACCTGCCACGACAGCAAATCGATGGATGGAGAAGTCCAAGAAAACAAGTCCCCTGGCACCCAGATGTTTCCATGCCCCTTGAGAGTATGGCAGCAGCAGTCTGGCAGGGAGCCTTGGAAGACAGCACTCCTTATGCCCCAGGAGGAACTGGAAAATGAGGCCCCGAGCCCAGGTACCAGGAGAATCCCCTTCAAAACTTTATTCCAGCCTCCGAGCAGAATCTCAGACAGCAGACCTGCACTGGTGCATGATGTGTTACTGAGCAGAAGCATTTCACACAGCAACGAGGGGAGGGTTGTCTATTTCAGTGCCCCTAAAACAAATCTTTCCTCGTGCATACCAAATTAGCATGTCATGGAGAAGGCTGTAGTCTAGATTTATGCCAGTTTACTTGTCTTGAATGGAGAGTGATTTCTTTCTTTCTCTGGGCACGGAGAGGCGTTCAAACTTTCGATTCCATATCAGCATTCTGGAGCAATGCAGACCAGCCACAGATGCACAATTAATCATGTGTCTTGCCTCCTGGCATGTCTCGACCCCAGACACTACTCACCTGAGGGGTTTGACGGGAATCTTTACATCCAAGACAGCCCCAGCATGATTAGATTGCAGAGCCGGGGGATGCTCCAAAGCCCAAATCAGGTCCCTGTTCACGGCTTGTTTTGCTGTACCGAGAGAACCGTGGAATCTGCAGTGGAGGCCAGGCAGAGACAGCCTCGCTTAATGAATGGCTGGGACTCGCCTTAGAGCCAGCGCTCCTGCTTCTGAGAAGCATGCCCCAATTTCAATTCCCCTCTAAGCGTATCGGACAGTTCCGTGGCTCCTTGATGATGGATGCACTGAACCCGTTTCAGGGTAACTTTGTTCTCCGGTGAGTGGTTGCTACGAGAGTGGCCTGCGCCATCTTGTCACATGTTGTTGCTTCTTTTCCACATTCTGCATCAAATGCACACTTTCTCCTGTGTTACCACAGAACCCCTGACAAGGATGACAAAAGGAAACAGCCCACTTCCTCGGTGGGAGCTGGGGGAGAAGCAGGGTTGCCAGCTCGGGATTGGGAAATTCCTGGAGATTTGGGGGTGGAGCCTGGGGGTGGCAGGGTTTGGAAAGGAAAGGGGCTTCATCAGGGTATAATGCCACAGGGCCCATCCTCCAAAGTGGCCATTTTCTCCAGAGGAACTTTAGTCCAGAGATCAGTTGTAATTCCAGGAAATTCCAAGCCTCATTTTTTTTTACCTTCTTAGGGGAAGTATTGCTATAGGTTTCTTCTACCTTTAAACTCCCAGATTCTGTAACTGAGCATAAGTACTCAGTCCAGGCTCATGTCCCTCAAGAACAATGCTTCCAGGCAGGATATGCACATTATAGGTAAATAGGTAAAGGTAAAAATTTCCCTTGCTCAAAAGCCAGTCGAATCCAACTCTAGGGATGCGGTGCTCATCTCTGTTTCCAAGCCAAAGAGCCAGCACTGTCTGAAGACATTTCCATGGTCATGTGGCTGGCATGACTAGATGCTGTGGCCAGCACTAGCTCTTGTGTACAAGTGCTGCCAGCCTCTTTTGTTGTAGTGGGGAAAGAAGCAGCTTTTACTAAAGTTCTTAAACCAGGTTTCTGTAATGAAAAGTATGTAAGCAAAAGAGTTAGGTGAGTTCCTGTATGCAATACGAGTGCAAAGTTTTTAAGACAAAGCTTTATGAAATAAAAGTTGTTTGTTATCAAAAAGCAGCAGATACCACCATTGCAGTACAGGATGACATATCAGCTGTCTGTCTTTACTGGGTGGGCTTGCATACAGTAAGAGGGAAAGGCCTCCAGACGAAGTGCCCCTGCTGCAACAGCCAAGCAAGTGAGTGTGGGGAGGGGGTCTTCACTGGATTGGATCAAATTATGGATGGAGCCGGAGCAGTGCAAGTTAGGATGCTGCAGATTTTGTGTTGGACACACGCTCCATGGTCAAACTTTCCTTGTTTGATTGTTACTATCAGACTTGAGCTGATCATTGGGTCTGTTCAGTTAGGTTTTCAATCACTCAAGCACCTGCCAAACAGGTCACTGTTAAGGTCACTGAGGACTACTTAGATGAACACTTAATGTTTTTTTCCCTCCTACTTTTTATTTCTTAATACAAAAAACAAAAAAGAAGGGGGGGACTCAAAATCCAGCAACTTAATGGAATTTTAAGAAAAGAAAAAGGGGAAAGTATACATACAGTAGAGACAAAAATATAAAGTGTTGGCAGATCTACACATAAGTTTCTATTCAAAGTTTTCCAGATATCTAAAAATAACTCCATATGCAATTATCATCTATATGCCATGCATTCCTATAGAGTTCTAAGGTCCTCAATCCATTGATTTACCAGAGGTGAGCAGCACTTTCCTTTCCAATGTTGTAATATGAGTCTTTTAGGACATAAGGGATCCATTTTTGTTGACCATCACTTAGCCTCCAAGAGATGGGCAGTTAGTTCAAAAGTGCATAAACATCCTCAAAAATCAATGAGTATCCTAATACAAAATTGTATGAGTAATAATGCCTTCCCAGAAAAACCAAATGACTGGACACACTCAAAGCAGGGACAGGGTAAAAGCCGGAACGGCCCGGAACGGCCCGGAACGGGCACTAAACAAACAATAGTGCCGCAAAAAACACTGGGATGCATTACAGCCACTCCAGAACAACACTCCAGAACTGAAAACACGGAACTCCCACCCTTTTATTAACCCATTCCAGGCCAAAAAGCCTCCGGAACACCACGGAACGGCCCGGAACGGGCACTAAACAAACAATAGTGCCGCAAAAAACACTGGGATGCATTACAGCCACTCCAGAACAACACTCCAGAACTGAAAACACGGAACTCCCACCCTTTTATTAACCCATTCCAGGCCAAAAAGCCTCCGGAACACCACGGAACGGCCCGGAACGGGCACTAAACAAACAATAGTGCCGCAAAAAACACTGGGATGCATTACAGCCACTCCAGAACAACACTCCAGAACTGAAAACACGGAACTCCCACCCTTTTATTAACCCATTCCAGGCCAAAAAGCCTCCGGAACACCACGGAACGGCCCGGAACGGGCACTATACAAACAATAGTGCCGCAAAAAACACTGGGATGCATTACAGCCACTCCAGAACAACATTCCAGAAGTGAAAATACGGAACTCCCACCCTTTCATTAACCCGTTCCAGCCCAAAAAGCCTCCGGAACACCACGGAACGGCCCGGAACGGGCACTAAACAAACAATAGTGCCAAGAAAAACACTGGGATGCATTACAGCCACTCCAGAACAACACTCCAGAACTGAAAACACGGAACTCCCACCCTTTTATTAACCCTTTCCAGGCCAAAAATCCTCCGGAACACCACGGAACGGCCCGGAACGGGCACTAAACAAACAATAGTGCCAAGAAAAACACTGGGATGCATTACAGCCACTCCAGAACAACACTCCAGAACTGAAAACACGGAACTCCCACCCTTTTATTAACCCTTTCCAGGCCAAAAAGCCTCCGGAACACCACGGAACGGCCCGGAACGGGCACTAAACAAACAATAGTGCCGCAAAAAACACTGGGATGCATTACAGCCACTCCAGAACAACATTCCAGAAGTGAAAATACGGAACTCCCACCCTTTCATTAACCCGTTCCAGGCCAAAAATCCTCCGGAACACCACGGAACGGCCCGGAACGGGCACTAAACAAACAATAGTGCCAAGAAAAACACTGGGATGCATTACAGCCACTCCAGAACAACACTCCAGAACTGAAAACACGGAACTCCCACCCTTTTATTAACCCATTCCAGGCCAAAAAGCCTCCGGAACACCACGGAACGGCCCGGAACGGGCACTAAACAAACAATAGTGCCGCAAAAAACACTGGGATGCATTACAGCCACTCCAGAACAACACTCCAGAACTGAAAACATGGAACTCCCACCCTTTTATTAACCCATTCCAGGCCAAAAAGCCTCCGGAACACCACGGAACGGCCCGGAACGGGCACTATACAAACAATAGTGCCGCAAAAAACACTGGGATGCATTACAGCCACTCCAGAACAACACTCCAGAACTGAAAACACGGAACTCCCACCCTTTTATTAACCCTTTCCAGGCCAAAAATCCTCCGGAACACCACGGAACGGCCCGGAACGGGCACTAAACAAACAATAGTGCCAAGAAAAACACTGGGATGCATTACAGCCACTCCAGAACAACACTCCAGAACTGAAAACACGGAACTCCCACCCTTTTATTAACCCTTTCCAGGCCAAAAGCCTCCGGAACACCACGGAACGGCCCGGAACGGGCACTAAACAAACAATAGTGCCGCAAAAACACTGGGATGCATTACAGCCACTCCAGAACAACATTCCAGAAGTGAAAATACGGAACTCCCACCCTTTCATTAACCCGTTCCAGGCCAAAAGCCTCGGAACACCACGGAACGGCCGGAACGGGCACTAAACAAACAATAGTGCCAAGAAAAACACTGGGATGCATTACAGCCACTCCAGAACAACACTCCAGAACTGAAAACACGGAACTCCCACCCTTTATTAACCCTTTCCAGGCCAAAAGCCTCCGGAACACTCCAGAACGGCCGGAACGGGCACTAAACAAACAATAGTGCCGCAAAAAACACTGGGATGCATTACAGCCACTCCAGAACAACACTCCAGAAGTGAAAACACTGAACTCCCACCTTTTATTAACCCTTTCCAGGCCAAAAGCCTCCGGAACACCACGGAACGGCCCGGAACGGGCACTAAACAAACAATAGTGCTGCAAAAACACTGGGATGCATTACAGCCACTCCAGAACAACACTCCAGAACTGAAAACACGGAACTCCCACCCTTTTATTAACCCTTTCCAGGCCAAAAAGCCTCCGGAACACCTCGGAACGGCCCGGAGCAGGCACTAAACAAACAATAGTTCTGCAAAAAACACTGGGATGCATTGCAGCCACTCCAGAACAACACTCCAGAAGTAAAAAGATGGAACTCCCACCCTTTCATTAACCCTTTCCAGGCCAAAAAGCCTCAGGAACACCCCGGAACGGCTCGGAACGGGCACTAAACAAACAATAGTGCCGCAAAAACACTGGGATGCATTACAGCCACTCCAGAACAACACTCCAGAACTGAAAACACGGAACTCCCACCCTTTTATTAACCCTTTCCAGGCCAAAAAGCCTCCGGAAGACCACGGAACGGCCGGAACGGGCACTAAACAAACAATAGTGCTGCAAAAACACTGGGATGCATTACAGCCATTCCAGAACAACACTCCAGAAGTGAAAACACTGAACTCCCACCCTTTTATTAACCCTTTCCAGGCCAAAAGCCTCCGGAACACCACGGAACGGCCCGGAACAGGCACTAAACAAACAATAGTGCCGCAAAAAACACTGGGATACATTGCAGCTACTCCAGAACAACACTCCAGAAGTGAAAACACAGAACTCCCACCCTTTTATTAACCTGTTCCAGGCCAAAAAGCTCCGGAACACCCCGGAACGGCCCGGAACGGCACTAAACAAACAATAGTGCCGCAAAAACAGTGGCACGCATTACAGCCACTCCAGAACAACACTCCAGAAGTGAAAACATGGAACTCCCACCCTTTTATTAACCCTTTCCATTCCGAAAGCCTCCGGAACACCACGGAACGGCCCGGAACGGGCACTAAACAAACAATAGTGCCGCAAAAAACACTGGGATGCATTGCAGCCACTCCAGAACAACATTCCAGAAGTGAAAACACGGAACTCCCACCCTTTTATTAACACGTTCCAGGCCAAAAAGCCTCCGGAACACCCCGGAACGGCCCGGAACGGGCACTAAACAAACAATAGTGCCGTCAAAAACACTGGGATGCATTGCAGCCACTCTAGAACAATACTCCAGAAGTGAAAACACGGAACTCCCACCCTTTCATTAACCCGTTCCAGGCCAAAAGCCTCCGGAGCACCCCGGAACGGCCCGGAACGGGCACTACACAAACAATAGTGCCGCAAAAAACAGTGGCACGCATTGCAGCCACTCCAGAACAACACTCCAGAAGTGAAAACACGGAACTCCCACACTTTTATTAACCCGTTCTAGGCCAAAAATCCTCCGGAACACCCCGGAACTGCCCGGAACGAGTTAATAAAAGTGTGAGAGTCCCATGTTTTCACTTCTGAAATACTGTTCTGGAGGGTCTGTAATACATCCCAGTGATTTCTGTCGTACTATAGTTCGTTTAATGCGCATTTCGGGGTGTTCCGGAGGCTTTTTGGCCTGGAAACGGTTAATAAAAGGGTGGGCGTTCCGTGTTTTCACTTCTGGAGTGTTGTTCTGGAGTGGCTGTTTGCATTTGGCTGGTGACCAATGCTCCCTCTAAGCTATGGGGTCCTGTGAGCAAAAATTCTACTTTGTGAGCGCCTGACATTAAAGGTGTTAGCGAGCAATTTGGCTACTGCGTAAACTAGTTTGCTCTGGAGCCATCCTTCCTGAGCTAAGTCAAAAATGTGTGAGCCGGAGGCTAAAAAACGGAGCTAGCTCACACTAACCCAGCTTAGAGGGAACACTGCTGGTGACACTGAGGGACAGCAATGCTAGGAATGTTTCTTTTTTGGAGAACTGACATTGTTTTAAGTGCTAGTCTTGCCCATCTCCTTGTACACAAAGTACAGACGAAGCTGATACAGAATCCGACCATTGGTCCATCAAGGTCAGTATCTGTCAGACTCCTGCAGCAATCAGTTCCCAATAGCTTTCATCCAAAGAAGTAAAGTTTATTGAGACAGATGATAGTATGCAGATATCTTATACATCCTGTGTTAGAACTGGCCAAAAGCGTGTGAAACAAACGGTTGTACATAATTCAAGTCCTAGGGCCAACGAGGGCCCAGGTAGAAGCCCACCAAACTAACAGACATTAATTCCCAGGAGAAAAACCACACCAGGCACTGAAGGTCAAGCAGAGATAAGAGAAACAGTGAAGCCACAGCAGAATCGAAAGTGAACATTCCAAGGTCATCTCACCCCATGGCAGCAGGGCTAGAGAGAGGCCTGCCTGACAGTATCATCTACGCAAAGTGACGTTTCTGAGGGTAGCCGGAGTCACTGCCTCCATTTAGGCTGGGGGAGGGTTGTCCACTTTGGATCGGGAAATTTCTGGAGATTTGGGGGTGGAGTCTGGGAAAGGCGGGGTTTATGGAGAGGAGGAAACTCAGGTAGCCATGCCAGTCTCCTGTAGAACAGCTAGATCCAAGTCTGGTGGCACCTTAGGGACAAATGAGATTTTGTTGGATTGGCCGTGGCTCTCCAGGGTCTCAGGCAGGGTTACCAGCTCTGGGTGGGGATATACCTGGAGGTTTTCGGGGTGGAGCCTGTGGAGGTCAGGCTTTCGGGAGGGGAGAGACTTCAGTGGGGTACAATGCCACAGAGAGTCCACCTTCCAAAGTGGCCATTTTTCCCAGGTGAAGTGATCTATGTTGCCTGGAGATCAGTTGTAACAGCGGGAGATCCCCAGCCACTATCTGGAGGTTGGCAACCCTAGTCTCAGGCTGAGGTCTTTCCCATCCCCAACTATCTGGTCCTTTTAACTGGAAATGGTAGGGATTGAACCTGGGACCTTCTGCATGACAAGCAGGGGCTCTGCCACTGAGCCACAGCCCCTCCCCTGTCCTCAGCTTCTATTCTCCATCCTAAAACTTGTATCTACTACAAAAATACTACAAGGCTGCACAGTCCTTTCTTCACAAGGTGGCCGATCTTCTTCTGAACCTTCTTACTCTTTGAGGGAATGGGGGGTACAAAACAATATGAATGTACCCTTGCTAATATTTTTTTCCAACCTGATATATACCCAGAGGACTATCATTTTATTCAGATACCTGCATCTTTCCCATTGTTGTGTTAAGGTGGAAATCACTTCTGGAGTGTTGTTCTGGAGTGGCTGCAATGCGTACCACTTTTTTTTGCATCACTATTGTTTGTTTAGTGCCCGTTATGGGCCATTCCGGGCGTTCTGGAGGCTTTTTGGCCTGGAAAGGGTTAATAAAAGGGTGGGAGTTCCGTGTTTTCACTTCTGGAGTGTTGTTCTGGAGTGGCTGTAATGCGTGCCACTGTTTTTTGCGGCACTATTGTTTGTTTAGTGCCCGTTCCGGGCCGTTCCGGGGTGTTCCGGAGGCTTTTTGGCCTGGAAAGGGTTAATAAAAGGGTGGGAGTTCCATCTTTTCACTTCTGGAGTGTTGTTCTGGAGTGGCTGCAATGCATCCCAGTGTTTTTTGCAGAACTATTGTTTGTTTAGTGCCCGTTCCGGGCCGTTCCGTGGTGTTCCGGAGGCTTTTGGCCTGGAAAGGGTTAATAAAAGGGTGGGAGTTCAGTGTTTTCACTTCTGGAGTGTTGTTCTGGAATGGCTGTAATGCATCCCAGTGTTTTTTGCGGCACTATTGTTTGTTTAGTGTCCGTTCCGGGCCGTTCCGCAGTGTTCCGGAGGCTTTTTGGCCTGGAACGGGTTAATAAAAGGGTGGGAGTTCTGTGTTTTCACTTCTGGAGTGTTGTTCTGGAGTGGCTGAAATGTGTGCCACTGGTTATTGCAGCACTATTGTTTGTTTAGTGCCCGTTCCGGGCTGTTCCAGGCTGTTCCGGAGGATTTTTGGCCTGGAAAAGGTTAATAAAAGGGTGGGAGTTCCGTGTTTTCAGTTCTGGAGTGTTGTTCTGGAGTGGCTGTAATGCATCCCAGTGTTTTTTGCGGCACTATTCTTTGTTTAGTTCCCGTCCCGGGCCGTTCCATGGTGTTCTGGAGGCTTTTTGGCCTGGAACGGGTTAATAAAAGGGTGGGAGTTCCACGTTTTCACTTCTGGAATGTTGTTCCGGAGTGGCTGAAATGCGTACCACTGGTTTTTGCGGCACTATTGTTTGTTTAGTGCCCGTTCCGGGCCGTTCCGGGGTGTTCCGGTGGATTTTTGGCCTGGAAAGGGTTAATAAAAGGGTGGGAGTTCCATGTTTTCAGTTCTGGAGTGTTGTTCTGGAGTGGCTGTAATGCATCCCAGTGTTTTTTCTGGCACTATTCTTTGTTTAGTTCCGTTCCGGGCCGTTCCGTGGTGTTCCGGAGGCTTTTTGGCCTGGAACGGGTTAATAAAAGGGTGGGAGTTCTGTGTTTTCACTTCTGGAGTGTTGTCCTAGAGTGGCTGCAATGCGTGCCACTGTTTTTTGCGGCACTATTGTTTGTTTAGTGCCCGTTCCGGGTCGTTCCGAGGTGCTCCGGAGGCTTTTGTCCTGAAACAGGTTAATAAAAGAGTGGGAGTTCCATGTTTTCACTTCTGGAGTGTTGTTCTGGAGTGGCTGCAATGCGTACCACTTTTTTTTGCATCACTATTGTTTGTTTAGTGCCCGTTCCGGGTCGTTCCGGAGTGTTCCGGAGGCTTTTTGGCCTGGAACGGGTTAATAAAAGGGTGGGAGTTCCGTGTTTTCACTTCTGGAGTGTTGTTCTGGAGTGGCTGCAATGCATCCCAGTGTTTTTTGCGGCACTATAGTTTGTTTAGTGCCCGCTCCGGGCCGTTCCGTGGTGTTCCAGAGGCTTTTTGGCATGGAACGGGTTAATAAAAGGGTGGGAGTTCCATGTTTTCACTTCTGGAGTGTTGTTCTGGAGTGGCTGTAATGCATCCCAGTGTTTTTTGCGGCAGTATTGTTTGTTTAGTGCCCGTTCCGGGCCGTTCCGTGGTGTTCCGGAGGCTTTTTGGCCTGGAAAGGGTTAATGAAAGGGTGGGAGTTCCGTGTTTTCAGTTCTGGAGTGTTGTTCTGGAGTGGCTGTAATGCATCCCAGTGTTTTTTGCGGCACTATAGTTTGTTTAGTGACTGTTCCGGGCCGTTCCGTGGTGTTCCGGAGGCTTTTTGGCCTGGAAAGGGTTAATGAAAGGGTGGGAGTTCCGTGTTTTCAGTTCTGGAGTGTTGTTCTGGAGTGGCTGTAATGCATCCCAGTGTTTTTTGCGGCACTATTGTTTGTTTAGTGCCCGTTCCGGGCCGTTCCGGGGTGTTCCGGAGGCTTTTTGGCCTGGAAAGGGTTAATGAAAGGGTGGGAGTTCCATCTTTTTACTTCTGGAGTGTTGTTCTGGAGTGGCTGCAATGCATCCCAGTGTTTTTTGCGGCACTATTGTTTGTTTAGTGCCCGTTCCGGGCCGTTCCGTGGTGTTCCGGAGGCTTTTTGGCCTGGAAAGGGTTAATAAAAGAGTGGGAGTTCCATGTTTTCACTTCTGGAGTGTTGTTCTGGAGTGGCTGCAATGCGTACCACTTTTTTTTGCATCACTATTGTTTGTTTAGTGCCCGTTCCGGGCCGTTCCGGGGTGTTCCGGAGGCTTTTTGGCCTGGAACGGGTTAATAAAAGGGTGGGAGTTCCGTGTTTTCACTTCTGGAGTGTTGTTCTGGAGTGGCTGCAATGCATCCCAGTGTTTTTTGCGGCACTATAGTTTGTTTAGTGCCCGTTCCGGGCCGTTCCGTGGTGTTCCAGAGGCTTTTTGGCATGGAACGGGTTAATAAAAGGGTGGGAGTTCCGTGTTTTCACTTCTGGAGTGTTGTTCTGGAGTGGCTGTAATGCATCCCAGTGTTTTTTGCGGCAGTATTGTTTGTTTAGTGCCCGTTCCGGGCCGTTCCGTGGTGTTCCGGAGGCTTTTTGGCCTGGAAAGGGTTAATGAAAGGGTGGGAGTTCCGTGTTTTCAGTTCTGGAGTGTTGTTCTGGAGTGGCTGTAATGCATCCCAGTGTTTTTTGCGGCACTATAGTTTGTTTAGTGACTGTTCCGGGCCGTTCCGTGGTGTTCCGGAGGCTTTTTGGCCTGGAAAGGGTTAATGAAAGGGTGGGAGTTCCGTGTTTTCAGTTCTGGAGTGTTATTCTGGAGTTGTTGTAATGCATGCCACTGGTTTTTGCGGCACTATTGTTTGTTTAGTGCCCGTTCCGGGCCGTTCCGTGGTGTTCCGGAGGCTTTTTGGCCTGGAAAGGGTTAATGAAAGGGTGGGAGTTCCGTGTTTTCAGTTCTGGAGTGTTGTTCTGGAGTGGCTGTAATGCATCCCAGTGTTTTTTGCGGCACTATTGTTTGTTTAGTGCCCGTTCCGGGCCGTTCCGGGCCGTTCCGGCTTTTACCCTGTCCCCTCAAAGCATATGTTTTAAAGGACATGTCCTGTGAGTTATAATGCCAACAGTTAGATGCTTTGCTAAAGAGTCACTGTGGGGTCCAGTATATCCTAAAGGTAGTTTTTTGCTGAGTTAATTCACAACTTAAGATCTGTGGAGAGAGCAGGTATAAACTTTAAGGCCATATCTCATTGCTTTGGCAAAAGAGGGCAATCTAGCTCCTTATTCCATTCATTCCTGAGACTTTGCATATCTTATTTATTCATTGACATCAAATATTTATAGACAAATATTGTAGGTTTCATTCTTTGGTGTCAAGTTAGGGTTGCCAGCCTCCAGGGAGCACCTGGAGATCTCCCACTATTACAATTAATCTCCAAATGACCAAGATCAATTCCCCTGGAGAAAATGGCTGCTTTGGAGGGAGGTCTCTATGGCATTATACCTGTCTGGGGTCCTTCCCTAAATCTCACCCTCCAGAGGCTCCAGCCCCAAAATCTCCAGGTATTTCCCAACCCAGAGCTGGCAACCCCAATTCATTTAGAGTTTCCAGGAGGAAAGGGGACTCTGAGACACTTAATGCTGCAGGGCGCTTTTTAGGTACCAACAGATGTTGCAGTTGTGTATATTGCCATTCAACGGAGGCTGACAAATCATACCTAGACCTCAACCGAGAAAAATGATAAAAACTCAACATCATAATCTATCAATTGGTCCAGTGTAAAAATTTCCCTATAGATCCAAGCCTTCCATTTAAAAAAATCTTTGCAATTTTTACATCAGGATTGGCCCATAATGTTAATTTAGCATGTGAAAATGGATCAAAACATTGTTGTGACATTAAGCACCATTGTTCTCTAGCTGCAGACATTGCAGGAGGAATGGGATTTACTCTAGCATAAGTAGATTCTAATGCGTTCTGCTTCAAAAGGGGCACCAGACAAGAAGCCTCCAAAAGTCCCCAAGATGGATAGTCCAACTACAAGGAATGATCCCCCATATTAGTACAAGTTAACACGCTAAGATCAGGGAAACCAAACCCTCCTTCATTGAATGGAAGATGCATCCTCTTTAGTTCAATTCAAAGTTTATTTCAATACAAGTTCAGTAATACATCCTCTTCAAATAAATCCAAGGTGGTAAGGAACCTCACATAAATTTCTGAGACAAAGTATTAATTTTACAAATCCATCTGTAAGGTACAGCAGAAGAAACTGCATGTAAAATATAAATAATCTTAGGTATAACATTGAATACTAAGGTTTTTTTTTTAAGACAGTATTTATTTGTGACTCATTTAGGCAGTTTGTAACTGATTGAACTGTCCATTTAACAACTGCTGGCCGAGTGGAGCAGAGGGACAGCAGAAGGGGGGAAGCAGAACTCAGTTGGGCTCTGTGTGAGAATGTGCATGCATGAAAAGCAGACGGCGCGCTGTTAGGCAGGAATGCAGTGAGGTGTTCTGCTGACTAGCTACAAACTGGTTGACAAAGGAGGAACCATGGGCAAAAAATAATCGGCTCCCTGTTTGCCTCTGGCGAACAGAGCACGAGCTGAATCGGCAGGTGTCTGAGCATCCTTAATTATGAGTCGCTGAACTTGCACTGGTTAAAATTCATTTGGAAGGAATTTTTTCAGCTGCCACTGGCAATTTATAAAACTGCCTCCCCACCCCCAGGGTACAGCTGTCACCATCTTTAGAGGCCTTTCGGCATAATTTTGAAACTTATTTGCTCTGGAAGGCCTTTCAGAGTACCTTCTTCTATTTTGCTGCCTCGGGTTTCTAATGTTACTTGTTTTTAATGATGTTGCATTTGATCGTACTGACTTGTATTTTTGCATTATTGCTGAGCCCCCTTGGGTGTTTTAAAACAGAAAGGTGAAATATAAATCTCCTGCACTGATAAATAATTAAAATACTGACCAGTTTCATTGCAAGTGCCCCAGGCCAAAAGCAGAGAGGAATTACCTACTTGCCACACAGGCTGGTTTCCCCGGTGCTTAAAAACCCAGCAGCCCTCTCTAATTCCAAACGGTGCAACTTGAATGCACAGATTGTTTCTGACAGTGGGGTGAAAAATGAGTAGTGATAGAAGAGTCTTGAGGGCAACACGTTGTTGCCACAGAAAGCTAATGACTACTGGATCACCTTTTATTAGCCAGGAGGACTACGTGGCATCTCTGTGTTCTGAGGTACTGGCACCAGTTACTGAGATGCAGCAGCCATAGAGAGCTCTGGCTTCCATGCCCCACTTGGAGAATTTTCTGGGGGAAACTGGTTGACAGTGGTGGGAAACAAGAGGCAGAACAAGACTGATCTTTGATCTACTCCAGCGAGGGTCCTGCTAGGTACTTATGTCCCATCCCGCACAACACCATTTATTAATCATGCCAACCAGAGCACTTTGTCTTGCTTGAGAACTCCTCTCCAGCAGCATAGCCTTCAAAGCCCACTTTGGAAAGCTTGGCAGCAGCACTACCAGCGGTGGCTGCCCATTCCATCCTAGGAGGGTGCTCTTACCCCACGTCCTTCTCCTTGGCATCTCTTGTCATTCTCTGCAGTGTTGGAGAAATATGTGTGTGCCTTGCACGTTTTCCCCTGGACAGCACTGCCAACCGTTAAAGCCCACTCTTAGCCCTGCCATAGCAACTGACAGTCAAGGGACCTGGCAGCTCAGCTCAAAAGTTGCCCCCATTGCTTTGACCTGTTTGGCTGCATTGGTTGGTGCTAGACCACAAAAAGGGCTGCTTGTTAGTGCTTTGTCATATATGGGCTGATCCAGTGCTGCAGCAACTTAGGTCAGCCTGCCTCACATAGTGGTTAAAGTGTCAGATGAGAACATGGAGAGACCTGGGTTCAAATCCCCACTCTGCCACAGAAGCTTGCTAGGTGACCTTCAGCCAGTCCCACACTCAGTCTGACCTACCTCACTGGGTTGTTGTGAGGATAAAATGGAGGAGAGGAGAAAGATGTAAGCTGCTTTGGATTCTCATTGGAGACAAAGGCAGGGTGTGAATGAATGAATGAATGAAATTTCCCACTAAGGGCCCTGCCACCCAGTGTTGCCAGCTCTCAGCTGGGAAATTCCTGGAGATTTTGGAGGTGGAGACTGGGGAGGGGAGGGTTTGGGGAGGGGACAGACTTCAGCGGGGTACAATGCCATAGAATCCACCTTCCAAAGCAGCCATTTTTTCCAGGGGAACCAATCTCTTTTACCTGGAGGCCAGTTGTAATTCCAGGAGACTGGCAACTCTACTGCCACCCCTCAGCCACCAGAGCAGGGGGAGAGACAGCTGGGCCTTTCTTCTGAGATTTAACCCTTCCAACATTTGTGCTTCCAGGACTATACGATCACCATGTATTTCCAGCAAAGCTGGCGAGACAAGCGATTAGCATACAGTGACCTGCCTCTGAACCTCACTCTGGACAACCGGGTGGCTGATCAGCTCTGGCTCCCTGACACTTACTTCCTGAATGACAAGAAGTCTTTCCTGCATGGGGTGACGGTGAAGAACCGGATGATCCGGCTGCACCCAGACGGAACAGTCCTGTATGGCTTGAGGTGAGTCCCCACAGAATGGCACACTTTTATCATCCAGACCTAACTTGGGGAGGGGGGAGAGCAGCTTGAGAGTTTGTCATGTTATGTATATGTGATTTGATGTCATGTTATGTGCCAGATGTGACTGCATCAGTTTTATTTGCTATCAACTCAGTTTACCAGCAGACTACTGAAATCCATTTGATGTGGGTTTGAGGTTTTTCTGCCCAGATTCCTAGAGGTGTTATAAGATTGCATCAAAACTCAAAGTTCAGTGCCATTTCATGGTAGTGGTAACAACAATAAAGCTTCTAACTCAGGGGTCTGTGACCTATGACTCCAGAGCCATATGTGGTTCAAAAAAAAAAAAAGAAATCTTTAAATTAAGGTATATTAGAGAGGTAGGTGGGATGCTGCATAAAGTCATTTGTGAAGGGAACGGCAGGCACTAAAGGGCTTCTTGGAGATGCTTTACAGAAAGAATGATAGAGGTGAATAGTTGCCAGGAATCCAACTGTGAATTAAGTGCAGATTAATTCCAGTGCATGAAAACATTTGTACAAGGTGCTCCTATGTGTATTTATTACTTATTGGGAGACCTCGCATGTGCCACCTTCCTAATAAAGAACTCACAGCAACCAGTGTTTGGGCTGCAGAAACTTTATGGTCCATTAATGCACATGTTGATTATAACTAATGTAAAGTGGCATGTTTTCAGTTATGCAAACAGGCTCTCTTATACTAGCTCTCTATTGATCTCTTGCTCTGAATTGTGATGGAGTTTGGCTCTTTAATTATAAAAGGTTGCTGACTCTTCTGCCAGTTAGTCCAGTGGTATGTGTGCAGAGGGACTGTGATATTGATTAATGGATTTCACAACAAATTTTGCATGGTCTGCATGCTGAGCATACAATTACCTGGATTTTACAGGACCGTTGCAATGGCAGGGACTTCTGAATTAGGCCAAGCCTATATTGCAGGTTTCTTCTAGTCTGTCAGGTTCCTGTGTATTTGGTAAATTATTTCATTTTCTGATCCCAGATTAGAACATAGGACATCCTGTTTGTCCCTGTAGGGTTGTGTGATGCTCAGTTAATTGTATAGGATATGGATTTGCTCCTCCATTTAAAAATGCACTCTAGTAAAAATTATGCTGTTATGGAGCATGCTCATGCTAATTTGCTCTTTTATGTATTCCACATTATGACTGTTTAGTTCATCTAATTTATATGTCCAAAGGTCATTAGAGTGGAAAGTCTGACATCTGTGTGGGCCAGCATACTGCCCCTTTTGAAATCCACAGCATTGTTCAGATACTTTGTCACATCTGGCTTATACCACAGCATGTATATGCTTTTGATTATCTTTGTTGTTGGGAAAGATAGCACAGTAGAACCCATAGTAAAAGGGGGGGGGGCGTGGAGCAAAGAACAGTCTGTGGGCACCTGGTGCTGCTGCACTGCTAGAGCTAAGCAAGTTTCAGACTGGATGGCTTGCAAACTGCTGTGTCCTGGAGGAAGAGCAGAATATAAATGAAATATAAGAACTTAAGAACATATGAGAAGCCAATGTTGGATCAGGCCAATGGCTCATCCAGTCCAACACTCTGTCACACAGTAGCCCAAAATACCAGGTGCCATCAGGAGGTCCACCAGTGGGGCCAGGACACTAGAACCCCTCCCACTGTTGACCCCCCCCCCCAGCACCAAGAATACCAAAATAATAATTCACATAAGAAGCATATGAAAGTTTGCTAGAGTTTTAGTCTTTCCAGGTTGTTGTTTTGTTTCTTATCTGTGCCATTGAACATGCCCAAGTTCAGTTTTAATGTGTCTATCCCTCCAGTCTCATACTTTTCCACTATGTGATATGTACCAGTTACCTTTGCTAGTACGCCTCTGCTATATGTCCCTTCTGTCTATGCAATTTCCATAGCACTGCAATCCCATGTAAGTGGCATCCCCCTTTAATCTGAAGCCAGGCCGTATTGGTGTCTTGAGCTCTGGTGTGATTAAGATCACTTAAAGTCTTTTTTTAGGGACAGCTCTGCTGGCAGCGCCAGTAACTGCAGGAATAGTGTTGCAAAGATAAATAACTCCTAGCACATTTCTGAGAGGCAGGGAGAGGGAAGTGGTTTTTGGAAGGAAGCAGGAGTCTAAATGCTTCTACAGTCTCCTCCACAAAAGCTCTCCAGAGCAGCATGTCTGATGAATTCTGAAACATTTGGTGGTTTGAGGCTGAATCCGTGTAGCTTCTTCCCCCAATGATGTTAGGAAGGAGGGAAATCTGTCATCCACAGCAGTGACTTCCCCCAGAAGTAGTATAGCTTCCATATGTCTTGAGGGTGATTCCATGTGCCCAGGACTGAGCATGTGCTGTGACTGTATGCAAGTGCAGAAGAACTCTGCAGTATGTCTCTGAGCATCCCAGCCCAACACACTCACCTGCTCCACCACCATTTGAATATATATATATATTTGTAAAGTGTTCATGCTTGGTGGTAAAAGAGGTTCCAAAGAAGAACTGCATGGTGATCCTTGGTGATGCCACAGATGTGTTAGCCAAGAGGTGCCTAGGATGCTTAGGAGACTACAGTCCTCAGAGCTCCTCAAACAATGACAGGTGCATGAGTGAAAAGAGACTTTAATTTTGCTAGCAACTAGCAACTGAGCTCTGAGCTGCAGCAAGCTTTCCCCGCAACAGCGGTTCTGCTGACCGTATCTGTAACTGCTTTGCAAAGACATTAGAATCCCCATAACAAAAAACCTCAGAGATCTGCATATGTTGCAGGAAAATGCCCTCATCTGGAAAGGCTGTGATAAACCTCCACCAAAAGCTTAGCTACTTCAGCCACCTCATGAAGAAGGCTACTATGTACAGAAGTCCTAGTCACAATCACGATCTTACTCTTAAAGATGCCGTGGTATCTTTGCCCTAAACAGAGGCATCCTTGGCAAATAAGCAAGATGGCATTTGCTACAATATAGGCAGAGATTTACATCTTCTGGTATAAACATAAAGGAAATCCAGGGCATTCAACAGAGCACCTGCAGATGTGGCCTGGGGAGTATCCAAAGTGCAGGTGGCACAGAGCTCAGCCCTGCCCACAAAGCCAGAGGGTCAAATACCAGGGCTTTCCTCTTGCCAGCCTTTGCTCGGCTCTGATCTTGGGATGGTCACCGCAGGGAGGTTTAGCCCACGGGGTCCCGCAAATGAGCTGGAAAAAATGTCATTTAATACATTTTTGCATCTCACACTTTAGGGGAAAAGAAAGAGGAGGATGCAGTTGTGGATGCTGTTTCCCACGGGTGCAGGATAATATATACAGCACAAGCCGTGTGCAGCATGCGGGATGAGTCACCGGCCTTTGCGGTCCCTCTGTCTTCCACTGCTGCAACTCTCTCAGAGGGCTGGGAATGCCCTGGGAGGATGCCTTCATTTTCGCTGGTCTCTAGGAACAGGATCAGGGAGAAGAAGAAGAAAGGGAAAGGGATTTTTCATTCGCCATAGAAAGGGCACATTTGGAACATGGCAGAGTAACACCCCCCACCCCGATTCTTGCAAGGCCTATGCAGATAGCAGTTTCCTTCCTGAAAGAGGGTGACCCACCACTCATTTGCAGTGTAGTATCTCATATATATATATATATATATATATATATATATATATATATATATATATATATATATATTCCCTCTGTCTCTTCAGATCTATTTATAGCATGACAGGCAGCAGCAGAGGCTCTCCTCAAGGCTTCCTACAACCCTCGTCACAGACAGCAGAGAGATAAATTTAGCATGCCAGAGTTCTTAAAGAGACAGCAGCCTGACCAGGCCATTCCCTGCCCTGCTTTCTCACTGGGAGGGGGGCTCTTCCTGGCTCCTGCCCACCCTGCCTTCACCTCCCTCTTCACTCCTCTTCTCTGCCTCCCCCCTCCCAACTCCCTCCATCCACATTCTCTCTCCCTCTGTCTCCAGGGCTTGGGGGATAACAAAGCTTTCCCCTTTAACACTTGGCTGGTTATGCCCGCATCATAAAATGTACGGCTTGATTCATGCCTTATGGATGTTTAATTGCAAAGAGTGGACGTGGGGTTGATCACCATCCACCGCCATGCATGCCCGCGCACATGCATGTCTATTAAGGCTGAATTCTCACTTCTGACATACCACTTAAAGGGCTCAACAGCCTTTCTCCCACTGCTGTTGCTGGGGGGCACCTGTCAAAAACAGAAAGGCTGTTCTTACGCTGTGCTCCTGAATCAGTCGCTAGCCATTCAGAATGGCTGATATGCGGGCACATTCCAGCCATCCTGCCTGTATGATTTGGGCGCTTAGGATGACAGGCAAGGGCTACTCTGGGGGGACGTCAGGGGCTGAACAGTGAGGTTTGTGAAGTTATATGATTCCATCTGCCAGAAGGAAGTTGATCCTTCCTGGCCCCACTTGATATCCAAATTGTTAGGGTTACCAACCTCCAGGTGGGGCCTAGACCTAGAGTTCTCCTGGAGTTACAACTGACCTCCAGGTTACAGAGATCAGTTCAGTTGGAGGAAACAGCATCTCCTGAGGGCAGACTCCATGGCATCCCATCTCTGCTAAGCTATTTCCCCATGCCGAACGTCACCTTCCCCAGGCACTGCACCCAAATCTCCAGGAATGTTCTAAGCCGGAGCTGGCAACCCTACAAATTGTACAGCGAACCATCAGCATGTTCCCTTTAGCCACAATCATTTCTAAGCTTGATGACATTCTGACTGAGTCCAGACTGAGATGATTCCCTGTTATGGCCTCATTGCTGCTTTCTCAGCAGCTGTGGAACATCCATATTAAACAATTCTCAGCTTATTCCTCCCCGTTACCTTGCACCCACTATCCCCCACCCCTAAGTTTTTTGGCTGGCTAAAAACACACACACAAACCAGGAGTAAGCATATCACTGCACTGTTACAGCGATATACCTGCTACCTTCTTTTCTGAAAGCCAGCAAAAATCCTGTCATGAGCCAGGGCTGGGGGTGGGGGGAGCACGGGAGAATGGAGCTGGATGCGGGCAGGAGTTTTGGAAAGCCACACCTTCCCATCCATAGGGTGGCTAACCCACTTTGATTCCAATGTTTCTGGAAACGTTATCAAAGGAAGGGAAGCCGGAGAAGGTGACAGAAGGGGAACAGAATGAGAATGTCCTGGGTTGTATCCACACACCATCAGATCGTGCTTGGGCTGTTATTATGCTCTAGCAGTCATTCGCGACTGGATTATCCCTTGTGAAGGAACAGACTCACAAGCACCTCCTGTTCTTTCAAGTTGACCCCTGGGAAGTCAGGAAAACCCTGCAGCTGTCCCAAGTCTCTGCCTGGCAATGACACCCCTTCCCCTGCCCCCCAGGGTTGCCAAACAATTTGGGTAAACACCTGCTGCCACCAATGACTCTGAGAATATGTCCTGCCAGACACTCTGTACCTGTGTTGCTCTTTAGAAGATCTGCATAAGTGCTGCATCTCCTACTACACACCTACAAGCAAGCATGGGAGCGGTCTGTTGCAACTTTGCAATCTAGAGCTATCATGCTCCAGGGATGGCGAGCTTCTCCACTGCTTTCCCCCTTTACTGCAGCACGTTCGGATCCTTTCCAGTCTGGTTCTAGCCCTGGTCGTGGGATCGAAACTGCCTCAGTGGCCCTGTGCTGGGAAATGGACAAAGCGAGTGTAACTTTGTTGATTCTCCTGGACCTCTCAATGGCTTTTGATACCATTAGTTATGGTATCCTTCTGGACCGCCTTTCCAGGCTGTGATGGGGAGTCACCATTTTGCAGTGATTCCAGTCCTATGTGGAGAGCAGGTTTCAGAAGGCAGTCCTGGGGAAGTGCTGCTCAGTCCCTTGGACTCTGGGGTCCCACAAGGCTCCATCATCCCCTATGCTCTTTAACATTACTGACAACACTCAGTTCTGTCTCATACTTGCAGCCATTCCCAGGCTGCAAGTATGAGACAGAACTGATGCCTGGAGGCAGTTTTGGGGTGGAATTGAGCTAATAAATGGATGCTTAATCCCAACCATATGGAAGTACTACTGGTGAGTGGAAGGTCTGTCCCAGGATTTAAGACGTCACCTGTTCTGGATGGGGTTGCACTCCCCTTGAAGGAACAGGTCCGTAATCTGGATCCAGGCCTACTGTTAGATAAGCAGGTGGCAGCTGTGGCCAGGAGTGCCTTTTATCAGCTTTGACTTGTTAGTCAGCTGCGGCTTTTCCTGGACAGAAAAGATCTGGCCCCTGTGGTGCATGCCCTGATTACATCTGGCTTAGATTGCTGCAATGCATTCTGTGTAGGGTTGCCCATGAGAATTGAACAGAAACTTCAATTGGTGTAGAATGCTGCTGCTAGGATGTTGGCTGGAGTGGATCGTAGGGATCATATCACTCCAGACTTGTCTATTTGTATTGGCTCCCACCCCATTTCCATTCACAATTCAAGGTACTGAACTTCAAAGCCCTTTATGGTTTGAGACCAACATACCTGAAGGACTACCTACTCCCTTATAAACGTACTCTTTACTGGACTACTGCAATCATGTTCTGAGGACCTGCCTTGGGTGCCCTGCCTTTTAAGATTAGGCAGGTGGCAACCCAGGAGAGGGCCTTCTTGGTTGTGGAGCCAAAAATCTGGAACTCTCTTTGAAGGGAGACTTGTCCGTCCCCTTCTGTTGCCATCTTCTGCCAGTGGGTGAAGACTTTTTGTTTCGTTGGCTTTTCCTTAGGTGATTCCCTCTTTTCTGCCAATGTTTTAATTAGAATTGCTGGGTGCCTTCCGTTTTAATTGTTTTTAAGTTTTCATATGCGTATTTTAGCTCTGGTTTTCATTGTCTTAAATTTGTGGGTTTTAAGATGTGATTTTATTCTGTATGTTTTTAATTTGTTAGCTGCCTTGGCGGCCCTTATGAGGACAGAAAAGTGGGGTGTAGATGCTGTAAAATTAAAATAAATAAATAACAGATAAATGACTGAATAGACATGTTTTTTTCCCAGAGATCAGACTTCAAGCATTTAAACTAGCATTTAAGGAACTTTAATAAATTAATTAAAATCAGGGCTATTTTTTGGCAGGAACACACAGGAACAGAGTTCTGGCTGGCTCCTGAGTTGGCCACACCCAGCAGGAACTCATTAGCATAACAGGCTACACCCAACAGCAGAAACTCATTAGGATTGGCTACATTAGGGGTGTGTGGCCTAACATGCAAAGGAGTTCTGCTCCAAAAAAAGCCCTGGGTTTTGACAACAAGCAAGTTAAATGGAATAAGAAGCAAAAGGTGGGTGTGGCTGGATGACCACACTTCTGGTAACATGGGGGTATAGCCTAATATACTAACGAGCTGTGCTGTCAGGGGTGTGGCCTAATATGCTAATAAGTTCCTGCTATTCGGTGTGGCCTATTATGCTAATGAGTTCCTGCTGGGCTTTTTCTACAAAAAAAGCCCTGATTAAAATATTACACATGCTGTGTTCTGGCATTTCAGGCTGACCAAGGGAACAAAGAAAATATGAAAACCCACAGTCCTCTTTCCTTACACTAGGTACTTTCTAAATGATGTTTATATGACAGGCTCCAGGTTGGGACTTCTCTCCAGTGTCCCCTGCCACACTGACAAGATGTAGGGCTGCCAACCTCCGGGTCGTGGCTGGAGATTACAACAGAGATCAGGTCACCTGGAGAAAATGGCTGCTTTGGAAGGTGGAGTCTATGGCAGTGTATCCCACTGAGGTCCCTCTCCTCCGCAAACCCCACCCTCCTCAGGTTCCACCCCTCCCCAAATTTCCCAACCCGGAGCTGGCAACCCTATCAAGATGGAGTCCTTAGATATAAGCTTAGAATACTATGGCTTGTGCTCTTAAGTCAAGAGCAAGAGAGTCAGAGAGGTTATTTAAACTTGGGTCCTGAGTTTAAATAACCTCTGTCTTTCTTCCCTCCCCTCTTGGGATGACCTTCCTACCACTTCCTGTCACAAAGGAAGGGTTTTTCTTCTATCACTTTTGTCTTCCTAGCCTCATGGTTCTATGAGTGACCTACTTGCAGGGTGTGAGGTAGGAAGCCTTTGTCCTCCCTTAGCCAATGCCATTGGCATGACTAAGAGCCTGAGTGCTCCCTTCTTCAGCCCCCTCCTGTCTGTGCTCCTGTACATGGCATCAATTGAAATATTGGGGTGAATTCTGGAGGGAGGGCCTATCTCCACTCCCTGCACATAAGACAATTCAATTGCAAATCATTGTTATAGTGTAACGATAGTGCCACATCCATTGATTTGGGGGTGTAGCTGTTTCGTGAATGGTCGAAAAAATTCGTTTGCATGTTGGGAGTCAAGGTGGGGATTGGGGAAATCTGTGTGGAAGCAGCCTCTGACACACAACTGACATTACAAGGTTGCCAGTTGTTTATTTTATACTGGGCTGGGCTCAGTATATCTTGGTGAGGTGGGGGTGGGGCAGAGTGCAGGGAAAAGGCTCCCTGTTCACTGTGGGTTTGCTGCCCATACAAGATGCATGACACAGCTGCATTTTGCCAGATCCTCACACATTTATCCGCGTAATCCCGACTGCAAGGCTGTGCACAGATGTAAGGTTTTCAGAAGAGCGGGAGGCAGTCAGATAGCACCACTGCTGCCCAGAATACCTGTTCCCGCTGGGAACTCTAGTCAGTCTGGTTTTTCAGCAAGCTTCCAGCCGGAAGAATGGATTCCTGTTCCCAGAATGGCAACAAAAGCAGTTTTAACATTGGTGTGTACTTGCATAGCAATTGTACATAGCCACAGTCTCAGTCAGACTCGCAAAAAAAGATGTATCTGTGTGAACACAAGAGCAGAGGTCGGTCTGGTCATTGATCAATCAGATTCTTGCATTCCAGCAATGCTAACAACTGGTTCACACATACAAAGTATCCACTATTTTTGTGCAGACAAATCTCCCAAGTTTCACTAGCCATGTATTGATGCTATGCACTGAAAATATTTCTGTCCTCCCTTTCCCACTGCAACCACTCATAATTACATCTGTGTAAGATAAAACCCTCAGTAATATATAATCTAGAAGGCCCATCCAAGCAGCTCACCAAAGGCTTTATAACACCTGAAGATCAGGAGAGAGGAATGTAAGGGCCAGAGCAGATAGGACACCGGAGCTCCATGTATCGAGCTCCCAGCATTCTGTAAAATGCATTTTCCAGTTTGCAGTGTCCTATGGCATGAGAGGTAGAGGTTAAATTCCCCCCCCCATACCAGACAGACAGCATGGTATACTGGTTAGGGTCCCAGACTAGGATTTAGAAGACCCGAGTTCAAAATCCCCATTCTGCCATGGGAAGCTCACTGGGTGACTTTGGGCAAGTTGTTCTCTCTCAGCCTAACCTCTCTTATGAAGATCTTGTTGTGAAGATAAAATAAAGGAGAGGAGAACAATGTTGTAAACCACCTTGGGTCCTCACTGGGGAGAAAAGCAGGATATAAATTCTAAATAAATCATCCCATCTGTTTTCCCAGCATCTCATCTGATTTGGCCCTTGGAATGGGGCCATGGCTCAGTGGCAGAACATTTGGTTTGCATTCAGAAGTCCCCAGCACCTCTGTTAAAAAGACCTGGTATTAGCTGATGTGAAAAGCCTCTCTCTGACAACTGCTGCCAGTCAAAGTAGAAAATATTAACCTTGATATACAAAAGTCTGACTCTGCGGTAGCTTCATCTACACATAGCTCCAGGGAGCCCATATTTGCCCCACTGGGGAAACTGATCAGTACCCATCTCAATATCCATATGTTTGCCCCAGTGGGGTAAATAGGCAGGAAAGGGATCAGTTCCTCTCAGCTCCTTTTAGTAATAGAGATTTCTCCCCACCTTCACTCACCACTTTATAAGCGAATAGAGGCAAACACAAACTGCAAATGCATACCAGCTACCTTCGTGCCTAGTTTGAGTCTAAAGGTGTTTCCCAATTGAGGACTTCTTTCTGTATAGCCACACATCAGCCGGCTGGCTGTGGGCTACCACTTACCATCTGTAAGCAAAGACCCTGCTTCTATAGTGTGCAGCTAGCCCAACTGCTGGGGAGAAAGGGGGTTTCTTTTTCCTTAAAAAAACTACATGTACCTGCCAGAGTAGAGGAATATGAGGCATCCAAGTGGGCCTCGGGAACAATGATGGTATTTTTCATCTTTCTTGTACTTTCTACCTGAGAATTGCTGTTAGCATTTTGGAATGCTGTTAGGTGATGACTTGTTGTGCTATTTTTTAAAAAAAGTGGATGATGCTCATCTGTTTATAGTTTGTCTATGACAGCAGGATTTATTGTTGATTTATTGACATGTTGCCAGAAGCTCTGCAGAATTATATGGTGGGGAAGAAAATCACAAAAATAACTAAAAGGGGGTGATGGAAGAAAACATGTTTTTGCAAATTGTGGTCATTTAAAAATGGAACAACAAGGCAAGGAGGAACCAGTGATGCTCTGGGCAGTCATGTCATTGCACCATCCAATAGGTGCCAACAGCACCCTCTTAACCTCAATTTGCACAGTAAAATACTGTGGGATAGTTGCTGTTGCTAAGCTATGCATCAAGTAGCACGCACCAACTCCAGTCAATGAGCTGTGTGCTGGGAAATCATCCATATCAGCTCTTGCTAAGTGCAATGGTGTCTGGGTGGAAGAGTGAGGGATTAGCAATGTGTACGTGGTCCTTGCAGGTAAATCCAGGTCTGGAGATGCTCTAAGAGTTGCATTGGTGGGATAATTTGGCAAGTACTGCTTCTTTCACTATCATGTGTAGAAGAGCTCTCCCTATCAAGATTCCATCTAATCTGCAGCCATTAAAGTACAGCGGTCCTATTCTGCATGCAGGGGTATTCTGAAATTGGGATGGATAACTGAGATGCTGCATTTAGACTGGATCAGGCAGTCCTGAGGGACTGAACCTGACTGGTTCCTTGGACCGAAATGGAAGGCCTCTTTCAGTGTGTTAATTCTGCATTTGATGATCACGGTGGCGTTTGCCATCTTGGCATTCATGAATTCGTTATTTGGTATTCATGAATTCGTAATTCGCTCTTCTCTGTTGGTGAATTGGGGATTATGTAACTTGTTTATGTAACTTATGGCTGGTGATTTGTGGGTCGCATGTACCACAGTTGCATGTGGGGAAGGAGTCGCAGCGGCACTGAATGTACAGAGACAATGTTTAGAAAGCCCAAATGCTCAGCAACGTGCAATTTCCAAGTCAGATTCAAAATGGCCCATTTTGCTCCAGACCACATAATTTGAGTCACCTCTTTCCTAACAAGCCTACAAGATCCGAGTCATGTGCGCTCACTCTTTGGTAGATCTGTTTTCTTCCAGACCCCCCCCCGCATCATCACAAACACAAACGTCGCTCTTCCCACTCTTTCCCATGCTCTCTCTCTCTCTCCCCCCTCCTCCCCCCTTTTAATAGAGATACAGGCCGGCTGCAGTGAGTCACGAATGATTTAAACCATGCAGTTGAGGTTGAGATGCGCTGCACTCCCTACACACACTCCTTCCCCACAGCCTCGTTCTCTGGTTGTCATAGCAACAGCAGCTCCTCATGCTGACTTGTCTTCCTTCTCTCTCGTTTTCAGAATCACCACCACAGCTGCTTGTATGATGGACCTGAGGAGATACCCTCTGGACCAGCAAAACTGCACGCTGGAAATCGAGAGCTGTGCGTATCTCTATACCTGGGCCTAAGGTCTCCTTGGCAACAGCGGGGGTGTGACCCTGGAGGAAGGGCCAAAAGGGCTCCCTCTGCTTTCCTCCTGCATTCTGCCACCACTGGAACACTCCTGAGCCTCTTCCTCTTGATGCTCAGCCCCAGGCAGAATGCGGCAATGTCCACATCTATTTTTCTTGGCCGTTACAGACTAGAGCTGCTCTAGGTAATCATGTGAAGCATCAGCTGCCAAATGCAATGCTACCTTGACGTCTTCTTTTTTTTTAAGCCAACTTTCAAAGGATTCAGAATCCAAGAGCTCAGATCTTTGACTTCAGCTGACCAGTCGCAGGTCCCTAATCCAGGGCCAGAACACAACAAGTTGGCTTGTCTACCTCCAGGTGGTTCCTGAAGATCTCCCATAATTACAGAGATCAGGTCCCCTGGTGGAAATGACAGCTTTGGAGAGTAGTCATTATGACATCACTTCCCATGGAACTTCCTCCCCTCCCCAGACTCCACCCCCTAATCTGCAGGAATTCCCCAACCTGGAGCTGGCAACCCTAAACAAGGTCCCCAGCTCTCCCTCTCTTTTCTCCCATGGAGAGTGGTCAGATTCCAGAGAGGCTTGCAATGGATCCCATTTGTGACAGTTTCTAGACAGTGCATCTGCCCTTGGAGGAAGGAAGCCAGTGTTAATCTGCACAGCCAGCCCATCTTGGATGGGGTGAGGAGTGTTGCTCTACCCAGAAGGCCTCTGCACCTGAACCTGCAAATGCTGCAGCTTCCAACCCCTTTGCCCTGCCACTGTTAGGAAGCACAAGTCATCTGGTCTGGGCAGGAGTTTTGGTCATACCTGTCCACTGCTGGATGCAATCTTTGTCAGGTGTCTCCAGTCATTACAGCCATTTTCCTTAGTTCTCACTGTGTTCCTCTTTCTCCCTCTCCATCCAGATGGCTACACAATCGATGATATTGTCTTCTTTTGGCAAGGAAACAACTCCGCCGTGACTGGGATGGAGACGCTGGAGCTGCCCCAGTTCACCATCATTGAGCAGAGGCTGGTCACAAGAGAGGTTGTCTTTACCACAGGTGGGCTCTCTTCTTAGAGGCATCATGAGTTTCTCTTGACTGGCAGAAGCAGAGCTGCTCCCTTAAGTGTATTTTATTTATTTAGAATATTTTAATGCCAATTAGAAATAGTTCAAAAGATTCAGTTAAAAACACAGCACTAGATGGGGGGGAGTATCATTATTGGGGGTACACCAGATGAAACAAAAAGGTCTTCATGTGGTAGTTAAAGACACTGATAGAAATGGTTAAATCTCCCCTGGGGAAGGAGTTCCAAAGTTTTGGTGACATGACGGAGAAGGCCCTTTCTCGGGTCACTGCCCATCCAGCCTCAGATGGTGAGGGCAACTGAAGCATCTGGCCACATCTCTGTATGCTTTGCCACTTCCAAAACCTTGCGACAGGATGCAAGGAACAAATGAAGAAGCACAATGTGGGGAAAGCACCTTTCTCTCCCTTCCCCCTCCCCAAGTCCTTTGCTTATGAGAAATGCGGTCAGAGCCGGATTTATGCACAGGCTCAGCTGTGCCCTGGCCTGGATGGCTCAGCCTAGCCTGATCTCATCAGAACTCAGTTGCTAAGCAGAGCTGGCCCTGGTTAGTTCTTGAATGGGAGATCACTGATGAAGTCCAGGATTGCTACACAGAGGCAGGTAATGGCAACCTACCTCTGAAGTCTCTTGCCTAAATTATTATATGTGTAATGCGAAGTTTAACACAGCTTCGAGCCTCAGCATGTCCTAATTAGGCCCTAGATTCGGTCTTGAAGTTTCCATATGTAGAGGGTGATATATCTAGATAGAGATAGACCGACAGACAGGCAGACAGATAGACAGAAAACAAGGTTTTTTGCCCCATTCTTTAAGTTAAAAATAGAGCTTTTGACCATCTAAAGGTATCTTAGATAATTCCAGTTTAAACCCATCAGTTAACTGATTTGTCCACATAAACTTGCATAGGAACAAAACAATTGCTGGGGGGGGGCGCATTTCGTTACTAGTATCAAACAAACCCAAAGAACAACACAGAGGAAGTATGCCAGAAAACAATAAACTGTCCTCAACAAAAATTAGTACAGATTCTAAACAATTAAATCCAGATATAATATAGAGGACTCAGTCCAGTACGAATCAATTACTGTGATGAAATATAGAAAGTCGTGTTGTACATCCAAAAGACACTGATATTTTAAGAAATCTGGGACCATGCCTGATCTCTTACTAACTCATACACTAGAACCCCAATAACATAGAACACAGTCTTCAGAATTTAAATAGTCCCACAAAGGGTTTCAGAATTCACTGGAGGCTGGTGGACGAAATCATGTAGGTTCCTCCAATATTCTTCTTTATGTGTGAGCTAGTTTATAACAAGCTGCGTTTCACCCAAGGCTTCTTCACAAAGATGGAACCCCAAGTCTGCAAAAGACAAAATTTCACCAGCATATTCTTTCCTTATGCAAGGTTGCTGTAAACTCTAATGAAAGTCAAAAAATTCTTCTGAAGACTTGGGGTCTATGCCAGAATAAAATCTTACTCTTTAAGGTGCAACAGAACTCCTGTTTACTTTTGCAGCAGCAAACTAACATGGCTAGCCTTCTGTGGAGAAATAGACAGGGAAGAGAATAGGAGCAATGGCAAGGAAAATAATTGTACAGGCATTCCAATGTCCTCTAAATATGGTTTTTTAGCACTGGTAGTACTAGGATTTGCCATCATGACTCTTGAGTTTCCCTGTTTTCTCTTGCCTTATTCTAACTCGCTTTGCAAAATGAAGAACTTTCAGACTGGTATTTT
This sequence comes from Gekko gecko, assembly GCA_029375565.1. NCBI lineage: Eukaryota > Metazoa > Chordata > Lepidosauria > Squamata > Gekkonidae > Gekko > Gekko gecko. The sequence goes on along the minus strand of JAPDNY010000012.1, from coordinate 47,022,169 downwards.
CATATTAGTTTCATATTAGCCAGTTTGGTGTAGTGGTTAAATGCGCGGACTCTAATCTGGGAGAACCAGGTTTGATTCCCCACTCCTCCACTTGCACCTGCTGGATGACCTTGGGCAAACCATAGTTCTGGCACAGCTGTTCTTGAAAAAGAGCAGTTTCTGTCAGAGCTTTCTCAGCCCCACCTACCTCACAGGTTGTCTGTTGTGGGGAGGGGAAGGGAAAGGAGTTTGTAAGCTGCTCTGAGACTCCTTTGGGTAGTGAAGGGCGGGGTATAAATCCAATCTCTTCTTCTTCTTCAGCAAGCTATTCTTGTATCCTGTATCTCATATTTGAGGAAGTGTGTGTGCCCATGAAAGCTTGAATAAAACTTTGTTGGTCTTAAAGGTGCCGCTGGCCTCCAACTTTGTTCTGCTGCTTCAGACCAACAGAGCTGCCCACCTGGATCTATACTCTTGTATCTGTTTCCTTTACTGAAAACATTTATAAGGCCACTTTTCTCCCAGATAACTGGGACCAAGGGGGTAGTAACAATAAAAACAATACCTTAAAACATAATTTTAAAAACAACAGGATTCAAACAGAAGAGGCCTTAAAAACAAAATCCAGCTGAGATTATGGTCTTTCAAAGTGCTCACAGAGCAATCATCATGAGGAGCCAAGGCTCCTAAAGGGTTCTGTTCAACAAACCACCCAAAACTGCAAGAGAGTCCTGGATTATTCTAAGTTCCCCCAGAGGGCTATTCTGTGGGGGCTAAAATGGAGAAGGGGAGAATGGTGAAACCACTTTGGGTCCCCATTGGAGAGAAACAAACAAACACATAAGTAAATTACATGGGAGCTGCCCCATAACAGAATCGACCCTTGGTGGGGGTCAGCAGGGACTGATTGGCCTTGCTGCACCTTTTGACTTCAAAGACAGAGGCCTGTTGTGGGGAAGTGGTGTTCTCTTTGCCCGTGTGCTTTTGCTTTGATTTAAACCATTTGGCCAAGCACTTCTCCCAGTGCCTCATGGTAGCAGCAACTGTAAGGATGTTATTTCTTTCTCCCTCTAGGCCCTACAGTCCCCAACTGTCCATCGTGCCCGACACCATCTCTTTCTTCCCCCCACCAACACACTTTTGCTTACCATTCAGCCTGAAAAGAACTTTGGCAAACTCAGTGGCTTGCTCATTGCGCTTCAATACTTGATGTATCGCTTTGGCTCTTGGATTCTGCCATTTTAGTTTTGAATGTCTATATTCTTTCTGCCCTTTTTGTTATGCCTTTGCATTTCTTTGTGCAAAATTATATAACATTTACTTGTGGCATTTACTTCCTGTTCTTTGTCTCTCATTGAATTATTTGGGACTCCCTTGCTTATCCTGTTTTAACAGCTTCCGTTTTTCGTACTCTGCATCCCTATGCTGTAAGTTCCACACTGTTTGCCAGTTCAGTAAAGCCTTTCTAAGTCATATTTTTACATCAGCCATTATTTGGTGGGTGCCCAGTATAGGGCCAGTAATTTAACATTAGCTGTAGGCAATAAACTGGAATTTGGGACCCAGGCAGCTTCTTAAGAACATAAGAGAAGCCAATGTTGGATCAGGCCATTGGCCCATCCAGTCCAACACTCTGTCACACAGTGGCTAAAAATACCAGGTGCCATCAGGAGGTCCAGCACACTAGAAGCCCTCCCACTGTTGCCCCCCCCAGCACTTAATTAATCTTCTTTCCTAGCTACTCCCATCAATGAACAGTTTGCAGGGAAATACCAAGGGGTTTTTTTTGGGGGGGGGGAAATCACACCTCTTCCCTGAGATTGATTGCTGGTCCACCCAGTGCTGGGCCTTATGCAATCAGAAACTAGAAGTGACTCTTCTCACCATAGGGGGGGGGGGTTAAACAATTTTTGCCCATTTCCTAAACTTGTCCTATTATCTCTCTGCCAGGCTCCTATCTTCGATTATCCCTGAGTTTCCGGATCAAAAGAAACATCGGCTACTTCATCCTGCAAACTTACATGCCTTCTATCCTCATCACCATCCTCTCCTGGGTCTCCTTTTGGATCAACTATGACGCCTCTGCTGCCCGGGTTGCCCTTGGTAGGTCTTTTGTTCCCAAACTACTTCCTAGGTTTTACTGGCTACAGAGGAGGAGGGAGAAAAGGGGGCACGTGGCTTTCTGAAATGTTGCTCATTCATCATTGCTGTAGCACTGCAAAAACCCCTTTTCATAAGAAGAGCTTTGCTTGGATCAGACTAGCAAAGTCCCCAGGATCTCCTTTCTTACAGTGGCCAGCAAGCCACAAATAGGTCATGAAGGCCTTTCCCCACTGCTGACCCCCCCCCAAGCGATGAGTATTCAGAGGTAGACTGCTTATGGACATCAGTACATCCACTGGCACAGGTGAAGCAAGGGTGTCACTTAGAAACATTGCCTGTTTCCTTTTCTGTGTGGGTTTAAAACAGAAAGATGAGTTGCTGGGTAAATTGTGCAGAAGAGGGGAGGCATTGTCCAATAGCCTGAGACTTCAGGATCATGATTCCTTGCTTGTGCTGGAATTCAAAGCCCTGTCTTGGATCCTTCATGTGCAAAGGTATCTGGAGCCAAAACACTGTACAAGCAGTTCTTGGGAACTATAAAATATAGGGGAGAAAGCTCTAGGTGCTGTGCAAGATCTTCTCTGCTTATGTACTCCTAGATCTAGGCCCAGGTCTCTTGTGACTTCTGCCCAAACTTTGAGCCTTGGTGCCAGATATTGGGAATGCAGCTTGAACAAATGCTTACCAGCCAGGTCAAGGCAGAGAATGGTTTGCCTCATTAAGAAGTACACAGCCTATATTAATTGCTGTCCCCTCATTTGCAAGACAATCAAACCAGGCAGTGCTGCTTACTCTGACCTGCAGCAAACAGTTGCTCCACCTGCTTCCTCTTGTGGAACCTCACCCAACTGATGATCAAATGCAGATGATGACAACAAAGTGCCTTGTGGCACGTGGAAGATGAATGAATTCCCTGTGACATAAGCTTTTGTGAACCAAAGCCCACTTTTGTCAGATGCATCAAGGTCGTCCGAGGAAGTGGACTCTAGTCCGCAAAAGCTTCTGCCACCACAAACTCGTCTCTTGTTAAAATGCCACAAGACTTTTTTTTATTTTGGCAGCAACAGACTCACCCCGCTTCCCCTCAGGAATTTTACAGTAGAAGGAAACTGCTTCTGCCTGTTTTCGAGCGTCCACTGAATTTTGCCTATAGGAATTTTGTCAGCATTCATGACGTTTCTCTGAGGTGGATTTTGACTATCTCTCCATTGCCTCTTGAGTTTTGCCTGAAGGGCAGTTTTGAGCTATCTAGGTAATCCTGCATCTGACAAACCATTTCTAGGACTTTTCAGGGAAGTTAAAAAAAAAAAAAAAGGATTAACAGCCATTCTTGGTAAAGGGGTTTACGTTCTCTGATTTTGAAATGATCGAGATCAGTCATTTTGATGACACATAATAGTCTTTTGAAAAATGGGACCCAGAGTTTAAATTTTTAATTTGGACTTTGAAATGTCCAGGTTTTTAAAAATTCAGTTAAATTTGTGCCAAGCATCAGCAAAGCTCTGTTGCAAACAGGCCCAACTTACCCCACAGGCACAGTAGGCACAGTGCCTGGGCCCACGATACTTTTAGGGGCCACAAATTTTTAAAATTTCTTTTAAAATCAGAAGAAAAAAATTACTTTCAGGGTCCAAGAAAATGTTTTAATTTTTTCCTCACATCAGAAAAAAATGACATTTTGGGGCCTATGAAAATTTTTAAAATTTTGCCTAAAACGGAAAAAAAATAAAATGGTGAAGTATTTAAAGTTAAATCAAAAATAATTTTTAATATTGATATTATTATGGTGGGAGGGGCCGATGAAGGCAAAATTGCCTTGAGCCCACGAATGTCATAATGGGACCCTGGCTGCTCTTCCACATCCACTGCATAGACAGATGCTAGTCATGGGCCACAGCTGAAGGCCCTTTGCTTAGCAGCCAAGCGCATGGAGTCATCCCTCGGTGCAGAGCCCTTGCTGAGGAACAGCACATGTGCTTCTTTCTTTTTAGGGGTTACCACGGTGCTGACCATGACCACCATCAACACCCACTTGCGAGAGACCCTCCCCAAGATACCCTACGTCAAAGCCATCGACGTCTATCTCATGGGCTGCTTCGTGTTTGTGTTCCTGGCGCTCTTGGAGTATGCCTTCGTCAACTACATCTTCTTTGGGCGAGGCCCTCAGCAGCAGAAGAGACAGAGCGAGCGCATCAACAAAGCAAATAACGAGAGGCACCGATACGAGGAGAAGCGGGTGAGAGAGCAGGTTTGTCTCCCTTGCATGCTCTCGCTGCAGCAGCGCATGGAGTGGGGGGTGGGGCATCAGACAACACACAGGACATGCAGGGAAGCTCCAGCATGTTCAAGTTTCTAACTGCAAAGCAGTTTCTGGCTGTTAAAGGTGCAGGAGTGTAGGGGCAGAGGATTTTTAACCTTTCCTTGGTGGTTGTTTCCCTATTCAAAATCTCTCCCAGTTCCAAATGCACGATGTTCACAGAAGTCAAATAAGGCCTGGGGCATGCAGTTACTTGCTAAGGCAGGGGTGTCAAAGGGTGTCAAACAGGTGGCCTGGGGGCTGGATCAGGCCTCTGGAGGACTTCTATCAGGCCCGTAGTGGAACTGGCTGTCTTCTGCTTCTTCTTCCAGTTCTGCTGCTACTGCATCATCATAGGTTTGCAGCTTACCTGAACAGCATACTCAAGATTGCAACAGCACAGACATTTTGATGCAATAATTCAGAGCAAGAGGTGTCAGTTATAAATAAACAAAATATTGCAAGAGTGCTGATGTTTTAAGCACGTTTTTATTTTAAGTAAAAAAAACCAACCCTTTGTGTTTGTGTCCTTTATAAAGCTTATATCTCCGCTACCTGGCATTACATTTTATAACACATATGGCTCGGCCTAACAAGGCCCTCATAACAAATGAGTTTGACACCCTTGTGCTAAGGCGCTGCCCCCCAGCAGCAAATGTCCCTCTGTTTGCATCTTACTGAGTGCTGTACAAGGCACTGTTTGTGCCAGGCCACAGCTGGCCTGAGCACACATGACACCATTTCTGGGAATGCCCTATATCCTATATCAGGAGTATGGGTACCCAATTTAAATCAGGGCTGTGGCATGCAGGGAGAGAGGGCATAAGCCTTCCCTCACAATGCTGTTTTCCTGACCTGAAATATTTTCTGAGGAGCAGCTATTTGTCTCCTTGGGAAAACTTACCTAGAGCCCATCAGTACACATGTTGTTTATCATATACGTAAGTTTCCCCACCAGGCAAATAGGCACGCCACAGGGCCAGTTCCAGTTGGGAGAAGAGAATGTGTGGATGGGAGGCTTAAGCCTCCTGTCCCCACATGTTTTGGTCCCAATCCAAACTGTGTTCCCACATGCCTGAAAATTGAGTTTAAGCAGGGAATTCCTAGTACATGCTTGGTTAATAAGACCTGTGACAGACCCAGAAACAGCATGAACATGTTGTTATGCTCTGTGTCATTTTGTTTGTGATGCAATGGGGAGCTGAACTGTCTCCTGGATGCAAATCCAGCCATTGCTTGAGGTCCATGTTTAAGTACACTGTTGTATCAAGAATGCAAACCTTTTGTGCCAAATGGTGGCAAAGTTTCTGCTCTTAATGCCAAGCTTTGGACCCAGGCCTCTAACATGTACATTGGATGGGTCCGATCCCATGGGATGGAAAGTGGGGACCAAAAGAGGGTCTTAATAAGCAGACCTTATTGCCTGCCCCTATGGAAGAATCTCTCTTAGCCAAATGTAAGACTGTCAACCTTCAGGTGCAGCTTAGATTTCTCCTGGAATTAAAATGAATTTCCAGACTACAGAGATAGGTATCCCTGGAGGAAACAACTGCTTTGGAGTGTGGACTGTATGACATCACATCCCCGCTGAGCTTCCTCCCCTCTTTAGCCTTCCCCAGGCTTCCCTCCCAAATATCTTGGAATTTCCCAAGCTGGAGTGGGGGACCCCAGCCAAACGATGCAATGGAAACAGGGAGGTGGGAGGTTTGGACAAGCTAAATAACCAGGGTTTTATTTCAAGTATCAAAGTATTATTTCAACAAAGGTTCCTATATCCTCTTTTTGTCTTAATCGTCACTGTTTACTAAAGTGTCTTACTAAATTATTTTACCATTTTCATTTTTAAAAAATTAAGACAAAGGAATCTTTTAAAATGTAGTTTTTAAAAGTTTTTAAAAACTGAATAGGGAAAGAACCCACCCACCATTCAAAATGAGTTTTCATTTTGTTGTAGATATTTGGTGGAAATTTTATCTGTAATTCTGGATTTTTCAAAATTAGAGCTTGAATGTTATTGCATTTTTATGAAATTTAAAAATAGGACTGCAGTTTTGCTGTAAATTAGATACATTTTGCTCAGGTCTGGTTAAAAGTAGCAGGTATGTCATAGAGCAGTCTGTCACAAACACACACATACATCACAAACCTCACTGCACAAGTAAAAACACTGTGGAATTGTCTCCTTGCAGTCCTGCTCCCAACAAGCTGTTGAGCAGAAGCAGCCCAAACAAGGCACCAGTTGCAGCAGTGGCCCGGTTTCCAACAGCAGATTGAATATTCACTCTGCACAATGCCTCTCATCTTTTCCAGGTTGACCCGTACGGTAACATCCTTCTCAGCACTCTAGAAATGAACAATGAGTTACTGGCGACGGACATGATGAGCACCGTGGGAGACTCCCGAAACTCTGTCATGTCCTTTGAAGGATCAGGAATCCAGTTTCGCAAACAGCTGGCCTCCCGAGATGGCTTTGGACATCACCCCACCTTAGACCGCCATGTCCCGCTGTCCCACCACACTGCCGCCCGCAATCGTGCTAACTGCCGACTCCGCCGGCGGTCTTCGAAGCTGAAGCTCAAAATTCCGGACCTGGCAGATGTCAGCACCATTGACAAGTGGTCACGGATCATTTTCCCAATCACCTTTGGATTCTTCAACCTGGTTTACTGGTTGTACTATGTCAATTGACGCCTGCAGGCTCCGCAAGAAATAGGGAAAGACACTCAAACTATGACAACACCACAGGAGTGCTGCAGTCTTTGGGGTTTGGGTTTTTCTCTTACTTATGACCAATGCTTAATTCGTCACCCTACCCTACCCACCTTTGGTTTACGTTTCTCCTCGTTATAACTTCTCTTTTTCAGCACATTCGACACACAGCCTACGTGTGGTGGAAACAGGGGCATGTGGAGGGGGGGAGGGGATGGTTTCAGGGATGAACAGGGTCATCTTTCTCTCAGTTGGTTTTGAGTTTCTTGCTTGATGAACTTCACCACTTTGGGGGGAAAAACACCTTTCTCCTGGAAAAAAAGCAACCCCCTCCCATTGTTGCAGCTGACTCAGTCAATAGGGTGGTGTTGAGTATGTTAACGTTGGGAGGTGCCAACAGATGCACAGCCATTAAGCTCCGCTGGCTTGCCAAACGCTCGCTTCCTTGTTCTGGGGGGTCACTTTTCTCTTTCTTTTCTCCTTCTCTCTCTCTCTCTGTTTCTCTCATTTATTTCATTTGAAGAACAAACTGCATTCTCACACCACATGAACTGCCTTTCTTCTTCTCTCTCTGTCTCCGTAGCCTGAGAGAAACTTTCTCAAAAGGAAATATTTATGTTGGAGCCCCATTTGGGCAGAAACAGGGAATGACCCAAGGGAAGAGGAAGAAAGGGGAGGGGCAGGGAGGGGAGGCCCACACCAGAATCAAAGGCACCTTTCTAAGCTGCCTTTCCCTTTGTCAGGAGTTTGGGAGCTAGCGTTTTGTTTCTGGTGCAAATGCGGAGCATCTGTGTGTGCGTGTGTGTTTGCATGCACATGCATGCAAACACATTTCCTGGCCTGGGGAGGGGGAGTTGTAATGTCTTTTGTAGAAAGAAGGTATCAGTGAGGTATAACTGGAATGTGGGAAATCTCATGGGTGGGTTGTGAGTCCCAGAAATAGAGGGGTGAATCCCAGGCTCAGGTCAGTTCAGGCAGCTAAATGCAGCAGAAGATGACGCTTGCTGTTTTCATAACATGGTGTCCCCAAATGGGAGGGAAATGGTGGCAGCTGTGGAGATCAAGATTGGGGCAGCATTAAGGTTGGGGGACTGAAAGGAAAGCTCTTTCTGCAGACAAGGTTCTGGAATTGGCTCGTTTTGTTTCCAGCCAGAGAAAGCTATGGGAGACCCTTCCAACTTCTCTGTGGTGAGAAACAAACGGGTTTTTTGGGGGGAGGGGAGGCTCTAATGCCCAATCCTTCAAGTGAACCGTCATTTCCCATCATGACCTGAACTGACGTGCTGAAAAAGAGGCATGCCCAAAGCACTATCCCTCACCACCCCAACATTCCTTGGAATGACCAGGGAACACCTGAAGTTTGGTGAAGCATGCCGGAAACTGCACAGGTCTGCAAGGAAGTGGAAGTGGCCCACGCAGCTCAGCAGAGCTTGGGAGAACCCTCACCTGTTTGTCCCAAGCCTCAGAACTTAAAGCGACCAAGTCATTATGAGAAACTTTATTACGCACTTTGGAAAAGTTGGCTTCAGTGTTTCCCCTCATCGCTGCATGAGGCCAATGCCATGTGAGGAACTCAGACATGCACAAGGTTCGACTGCTCTTCTGTGGGCATTACCAAGGACTCCTGTTGCTATCCTCTACCACTCTCTCCTCACACACTTTGCCTTGATCCAGAATTGCCCTTTCCCATCTCCAGCATCTTCCTCATCCCTTGTTCCATTCTTGGTGCCAGATGACTTGAACTGGGAGCATCTCAAAAAGCCAAGGGACATTCCACCTCAACAGATGCAAATACCATGCTCGAGATAAATGCAACCTTTTCTTTTTTAAAAAAATCCCCTATGCTTATACTGGGTTACAAGGTTTTGAAGGATCCTCCAACTTGCTGTGCACTATCTACTGAGTGCATTTTTTTATTCTACCCTTCTTCTCAGGGTGGCATACCTAGTCCTCCCTTCCCCACTGTATCCTCACAAGAACTCTACGAGGTAGGTTCGGCTGAGAGAGAAAGACTGGTCCAAGGTCACCCAGTGCACTTCATGGCAGGGTGGGGATTTGAACCTGGGTCTCCCAGGTCCTGGTTAGACACTTCAGCTGCTACTCCACCTTGGCCAAGTGAAAACCTCTCTGAGACCACCCCTCTCCATAGACAGCTTTCCATGCCCTGCCCAGTGTTAGCTGATCAGCTCCACCTTTGGGGACGTGCTTATCATTGGGAGTAGTGACAGTATATCCATGCTGCAAGTTACAGCTATATGCTGTGTTGCGCAGGTGTGTCTTTAGTTGAGTCTGAGCACATGAAAAACTGATGCTTTTTGGTGAGAGTGTCTTGTGGAGAAAAACAAAATAGCTCTCTGCATATTGGGGGTGGGTTGTTGGATCCTGTTTTGTACCATAATAGTTTGATCCATGATAGCCCATTTTGGGTCAGTAATAGTGTGTGTGAGTCTCTCTGTCACTCCCCCATGCATACATCCTTCAGACGTGCAAATCCAGCAAGTCCACCTCTGTCTGCTCCATTCAGGTCTCATCTGCTGCAACCTGGGCACCTTTGTACATTCGACCAAGGAAAGGAAGACACCACCCAAGCTGGGGGTTGGAGGCCATCGTCATTTAGTAGCTGCCCCACAGTAGCCACAAACTTCTGTTTGGTCAAAAGGGTTTGGCTACAGGACCAGGGCTGTCCCATGCAACTCCTGCTTTCTGTGCATCTGTCCCCATCATTTAACGTCTTTCATTGACTGTGGTTCCACCTAGCCACCTCCTGTACCAAAAATAGCCCTATTTCTACAATTCTGTCCTTCCATCAAGGACTTGCTCTGGAATCATCCTGACAATTCAGAAGCAGCCAGGGCTTCCTGCACGAGGCTTCGTCTCCTTGGCAAGAGTTTGACCGGCATCTTCTTCGTTAGCTGGAGGCTGATGAGCTGCAGTTGTTGCTCAGCCTTCATCCTGGCCACCCTGAACGTCAGGATGCCAAGACCATCTGGGCCGATCCCCTGCTCTGCAGCCTGTGCAAAAGGCATTGGTTGCTTCCATATGTGATGCTGGGGCAGCCACAAGGGAGAGGAGAGTAACTTTGCAGAAGTGAAAAAAATGGTGACAACCAGGATCGCTCAAACGGCTGCTCATTTGGGTCACCGTGGACTAGCTGAAGGAGCAACGTGAAGTTTCATAGTCATCAAAATCCATTTTTGTGAGATGGGGGGGAAGGAGGACAATCTCAGGACAGCGCAACCAACCCGTGTGCTTCATTTCCCGCTGCTGGCATAGGGCCGTCACTCAGGGACTTTTCTGAACTGGGGACTGACATCCTACCGACCCCCTTCCCCCTCCACACTCCACTCCTTCCTCTGTGGAGGAAGAGCAAAAGGAAATGAACATGCTGAATAAATGCAATGTGAATGGAGAAAAAGGCAGCCTTGGAGGTGAAAGACATTCTAGGCTTTTGATTCAAAGCCTCAGTCAGAAGCCCGCCTGTCCCTGATGCAGGAGAAGTTCACAATCCTTGGAACAAAGAGGAGTGTCTTCATGGATGTCCATTTTGTGGGCTCCTAATATTGGCAATCTGGCACTTTTAAGCGGGACCATGGCTCAGCATTTTCCTGCTCTGCCATGATGATCCCCAAGATCCCCAAAATTGAACTGGTTGGCATATGGGTTGGAACACTAGCAAGAGACGTAATTGATTCTGAGCTTTGGCCAGTTTAGCAGAGAAGTTTGGGGGAAATACAAGCATATGGTACCAGCTAGTCAGGGGACGGGAGAGAATATTTGAAACAAGTCTCTTGGACTGGAGGGGAGAGCAAGCAGTCTGGGATGGAATTCAAAGGGGTGGGGAATTATGGGATTGTGGGAGGGTCTAGGCTAGGGAGTCTTCAAGCAACCCCTTGGCCTGTATAGTTTCCAGAAGCATTCTGATTGAGGGGGGAGGGGGAGGGAAGTGGATAGGGTTCTGAGGTAGCTCAGAAAGGGATAATAAGGTGCATCTTAATTGCCAGTGAGAGCCTCAAAGCAGGTGGTCATACTCTGCACCGAAGGTCCATGCCACCCAGGCAAAGGGTGAGCAGTGATTGAGGGTATGAGGTTGGCCAGGGAGCCAGTTTGTGGGGACAAAGAGTGGGAGGTGGTGGGGTGGGCAAAGGAGGGTGGGCAGAAGGGGCTGTATATAGCATTTGCTTGGGTTTTGTTTTTCATTTTAACAGCATCTTATTTGAAACCAAATAAGTGTGATTCTATAAATTCAGGAGAAAGGTGGAATGAACAGCTGGCAAAGTCCAATTGTCATGTTGCAGAAAGAGAGCTTGACTGCATGATGTCTCAGCTTTAATTGGGGCAAACAAGTGTGAGAAGCAGGGACAGATGTGAGCGCAATACCCCTCCTTTCTGCCCCAATCAACCCAGAGGAGAATACGGTGGGCAAAGAACAAGCCCTGGCCTGAAGCTTGGTTAGATATGCTAGTTCCTAGCTTGGTTAGCTAAGCTAGTTCCTAACTGTCCCATTGTCCCCTCCTCCTCCCTTGTGAAAGACATCTGAGACAGGAGGACTGGCAAATTTGAAGGGGAAAGTCGTAATCTTCCAAAGCGGTGGGTCTTTGGGGCACAGAGATGCCCAATCCTGCCATTGCAGCAAACGTGGCAGACTCAGTAACTAGGTACGACAGCCCTGCATGTGAAGGAGGAGGGAGATCTGGCCCTCTTCTTCCTAGGACTCACGAGAGCATGAGGTGGGAAAGACAAGGCTGGTTTCTGTCCCTAGCTGCAGAGAGGGCAAATCTCAAGGCACTTGGCAAGAAGAGAGGCTGGAGAAGATTACTGGCAAAGTGGATGGGGGGTGGGGGGGGGTCATTGGAAAGCAGCAGCTGCCCGGCTGTTGCAGCATCTCACTGGTGTGCCCTGACCGAAGCCCCTCTTGTAATCCCAAGGAGCCTCCAAAGATCCTGCTTAGAGGAAAGTCCCTCCGGATCCTTTCCTCCCTTTCAACTCAGGAGCAACTCATTCAGGCCATTTTTGTCGGAGGCATCATGCTGCAAGCGAGCCTTTGTCTTGTCTTGTGTGCTAGTGTGCAGGGAACATGGGAGGCACAAGTCTCATGCCGAGGCTGTGCTCACACCAGCAACATCATATTTCATTTCATCCCTTTGCCCACAATTTGGTACCTTGGCTCTGTTCTGTATGTGTGTGTGTGTTTCCTGAGCATGTACATGGCTCCTCCCGCAGTTGTAGGTTGGTTTTTTTTATGTTGATTATCTAAGTTGCAGCAGTGCAGGTGTGCTCTTCTCATATCTAATATGCAATGTGCCAAAAAACAGCCCCCCCCCCTAAGTGGGGGAGGGGCTTGACTTGAGAATAGGATTGTGGAGTGGCTGAAAGGGACACTGGTAGACCATGTACGCAAAGGGTCTCAAAGTCACAAGGGCGCAAATTCATCGCTGAAAAGTTTTCAGAAGCAACTGCTCCTCTAAGAGGATAATGGCTGAGTCCAGGGGCAGGGCAAAGCCTGAGAGATGGGCCTGTTGCATGGAAACTTTGGCCTTTGACCAGATACTTTTTTTTTAGTAAGGAACCCAAGAAATGGTACAAAACTAAGATGGGTCATGGAATGGGAGCTGATGTGCTTATGCATGCGTATGTGCAAAAGAGTCAGTCGGAGACAGTTGAGGGGGCGTGGCTGTGCACGTGGCCTCATTCAAAATCAGACTTCCCAAACTTCCACCCTGAATATCTCACAGTCATGCTATAATCAGGTTCAACAAGCAGAGCTATCTAAACCCAATTCCAGTATCTGGGAAAGCCAGAAGCTCCATCCTACACTTCTTATATAAAAAACCCATGCACTCATATATATTTTTAAAATTAAAAGATCTGACAATATCTGCATATATCTAAATCTGAAAAAACCCATAAATTAATAGAATCTTTCAATTATGCATTACCCATGACTGCTCTGCAGCACCGTGGGTCAAAGGCCATTGGCCTTCCATTGATTGGGCTCTTAATCCATTCCATGCGGCCCAGCTGGTGGAGGGGCTCAGATGGCAGAGGTCCTTTAAGCCCCTTTTTAGGCATGAGGGAGATCTCCATCTCTTGTCAAATTCCTCAGTCGTGAGCTGGACTTTCTGTCATGAAAATAGGAGTTTATGGCCTGTTTCAGTGATAAGACCTTTTCACATGGGATGGTCAATGCTTCTTTTTCAATCTGAGGATAGTGCTTTTGTGACTGTGGCAGTGTCCTTGAGGTAAGGATAATCAACCCAAGCTGGCCATCCTCTCATGTCAGTTTTAGACTAAGTATATATTGCCTAGTTCCTCAGTTGGCCTCTTGGTAGTGACCTAGCTGCTCAAGGTCTAACTAGATGACTGAGCTCCTTTGGATTTCAGAGGAGATATGAATCTGAGGGAAATCATACTGTGAATCAGGTAGGGATGCCAGCCTCCAGGTGGGACCTGGGGATTCCCTGTAATTACAGCTCATCTCCAGACTACAGAGATCAGTTCCCCTGGAGAAAATGGATGGTTTGGAGAATGGACTCCATGGCATTGTACCAGACTGAAGTCCCTGTGCTCCTAGGCTCTTTCCCCAAATCTCCAGGAGTTTCCCAGCTTGGATCTGGCTACCCTACCCCCCCAATCCTATGCTGGTGGCCAGGGGGAACCTAGTAACCCTAGAATCAGTGATGGGGTAAGGGACAGATGAGATTTTCAAGAAGGGGACTGTTCCACCCCTGCTTTGGGAGAGGGACTGTTCCATAACACCTTCCAGTCGGTGTATATATGGCACCCCGACACTAAGGATACATTTTGCACTCCTGTTCTGACACATGACCACTGGGAAGCACTCAGACAATAGCTTGGAGACAGCTCCAGGATCCTTAGGCCTGTTCCTAGGGCATTGTTACTTGTGGGATACCCAGTGACTCTTTTGTTATATGGCTGATAAGGTTCCGATGATCTCTTTTATTCAGCTGATTACAGGAGACTGCAGGAGCAGTTTGCAGGTAGAAATAGTATGAGATTCTAGTCATAATGAATAAGTTTCCCATCCTCTGATGTGCAAACGTTATGGGCAAGAGAGGTGGCTAAAATGATTGGAAATGGCACACTGGAGAAGCAGATTGTGATTCAAACTCAGGGCCAGAGACATTTGTCCCAGGATCCCAGCCTGAAAGGATGCCACTGCTTGCCAGCACTGTGCTTTAGCCACAGCAGCAAGAAGTAAGGGTAGAAAGGAAGAATTGGCATGAACCTTCTTGCTACGTTGCAAGAAAAATGAAGGCTGAATGGTTAGGGGAGAGGCCAGAGAAGAGTGGGGATATGGCACACAGCCATGCCTCACATAGGCCTTTCCAATGGCTCTTCCTCGCAATGAGATGGAACAGCCTCCTCCATCTCCCCCTACCACATCATGCTTCACTAATAGGCTTGCCAACCTTCAGGTGGGGCCTGGAGTGTGCCCAGAATTACAACTGATCTCCAGACTACAGAGATCAGTTTCCATGGAGAAATTGGCAGCTTCAGAAGGTGGACTCCAGAGCACCACATCTATTATTAGCTTCCTCCCTTTCCCAAAGTCCACCCTCCCTGGACTCTTACCGCAAACCTCCAAGAATCCTCCAGCCTGGAGTTGGCAACCCTATTCACTAAGGTTTTGGATCACTGGGAGGTACAGAGTCTATATCCTGTTCTGGATTGGAAAGCATGTTCTCTCTCACTCTCTCCAGCCCATAACTATCTACTATTCCTAAAATACATGGTCATAGGGCTTGTGATGTTTATGAGAAGTGTACATGTAGAAACTGGAGGTTTTAATGTGCCCTGTGCTGTAATGAGCAGATTAACAGTGAATGAATGAATCTGCAGTGGTTGGATGGTGAAATCAGGACCCGCCAGTCAAAAGTGACGCAGGAGGGCCTTGGGCTGGTGCAGCTCCTCTTCCAAGGATGAGAATAGATTAACTCCTGGTGTTGTTACCCCAAGATAGGGTCCCAAAATTCACGTGGAGTTGGGTTTCCCCACGCTAATGCTCTTCAGGAGGGCCAGCCCCTTTCAGATCAAGCCCTAAGAAAGTCAAAGCGTTCAAGCCTTATTTTTTGAAGGCAAGTCAATGATGTGTTTGTGGAGGGGGGGTGGGCAGGAGATTTGAAAGTGTGTGTCTTTGAATTTTTTAAAAAATGCTTGACAATGTGTTACCTTTCATGGGCCAAGTGTAAGAATACACAAGCTTCTGAGTTACACAAGCTACTTCATTCTGCCCAATGAATCAGGCTGTGGAATTTGAAGTGTTCCATGCTCTTACAAGGGTGGATATCAGTCCACTAGAACCTGTTGCGTTGTCTTTGTTTTAATGCTTATTCTCTAAGTCCAACATGGCAGCATTTGTCTCTCTCTGTCAAGACAGCAAAAAGCCAACTGCAGGAAATGCATCAACTGATTAAGGCCAAGAGACTTGGAGGATTGCAAGCTCAGGACATTTTCAGGACTGTACTAAGCTGTTGGTAGGCATACATGGATGCCATGGTGCTGGTGAGATCTTATGCTGTAGGTCACACAAGATAACTGCTTGGCATTTCAGGGCCCTGGGTAATTTCCATGAACAGGTGAGTTCTCTCCAGAAGGGCAACTAGGTTAACATTCAGCATGGCTATTCAGCAAAAGCAAAAGTCAAACATTCAGCAAGACAGGCTACGCATCAATCAGTGGAAAGGCTGAGGTGGTATACACAACATGACACCGTGATGTGAAACGGCATAGGCATGGAGGACACCTAACTGGACCTTCAGATGATGAAGCCGGCAAGCTGCTGATTTAGAAGCCTCCACCTAAATCTGACAGCCAGTGAACAGCCAACAACACCTGAAAATGGGAGGCCAGAACTTAAAGTCCAATGAGAAATTCAGGGGAGGAGACCCACATCACTGTCATGGCACCGGAGTGTATGTTGTGGATGGAACTGCTGTGAACCATCTTTAACCTTCTCTGAGTGGCTGCTCTGCATCCTGTACAGTGTTTCCAAAATGACAAAAGGGAAAAAAACACACACCTGTTTTTATGATCTTTCTTTAATTTGCATTTTTTCCTGCATGAAACAAAACCTTGATCTTTGTCTCTTTTTTCCCACAAAAGCAGAATTCTGCTTTAAAAAATGTACAAAACAGAAAAGGAAAAAAAATGTTTCTAGCAAAGTGATTTAGATGTAGACTTTTTGTATAAAAAGGCAAGAAAAAACAAGAAAAAAAGAAATAAAATAAAATTACCTAAAGAGCCATCTTTGTCTACTCTACAGGTGTGAATATGTGATTGGTGAGCAAACACTTCCTGTTCCCAAGCAGCCACTTCCTGTGATTGGACAGCCATTGAGAACCACATTCTGCAGAAGGGAAGCCACTGTTGCAGGAAGCGCGTCTTCACCAATTGCATCACCGCATGTCCTTTCAAAAACTGTCTCCTCAAAGATATTTGTTTGCTTTTTTTTCTTTTTAGTGCTCCTGTTAATTTCACAGTGACAGTTTTTGGAAGATGACAACGAACTAATGTTTAAAGAACAAACTTGAAAATAGTTTACAGTTTTGTACAAAACATGATCGATATGAACAAAAAAAAGTTTTTTTAACAAATGATCATACGAGTGCCAAACCAATGTAATGTGTACATTCATGTCTGTCTTTCTTTTTTTATTTTGGAAAAAAAGTATTCAAACACAAACACACACACACACACACACTTCTTTTTCTTAAGCAAATGGCAATGTAAATGGACTCAAATGTATTTTAAAATTGTTAAACATTAATTGGTCAGGAATCTTTCTTGGTTTTTTTCTAACCCAAAAGAGAAATTACACTTTCAAAATACAGCCTTGAAAGCAGATGTGTTTATTTCTTTCCCTTGTCTGTTGAAAGCTTTGCTTGCTTCTTGTAGACTTCTTTTCATGTTTGGCGGCATGTGCAAAATAGACATAATGGGTCAGATTCAGTCAGCTTTTTCACTCAGACGTCCAATTCTGCTCCTTACTTCAGCCCCCGTCACACTTCGCCTGCCTTTCTTTCTTTTGTAAATGCAGATCCCATGATCCCCAACATAGCCTTTTCCCATGGCTTACAGAAAAGTTAGTTGGATCAGACCCATTAGAAGGAGAGTCCTAGGCAACATTCTGCTGCAGAAAAGGCACTGTGATCCTGATCCTTATATCTAGACTGCCCAGATGGCCAAAGGGGAAGGGGAAAGTTGTGGTTTGTCTCCTGGTAACCTCCAGGCAGATCTTATTCTGGCCTCCTTTGACAGAAAAGGGCTTGCCGAAACAGTTAAACCACCTGGGCAATGTATGCTTGCTTTTTGAAGACAGGCAAACCATTGAAAGCGAATGTGTTCCCAGGAGAAGGTCGATCTTGGCTCTGCACACCAGGAATCCGCCACAGCAACTGCCATCAAGCTTCCTTGCTCCTACAGAGAAGCGGCCTGGTTATCTCACAGTTAAATCCATACCATGCCCTTTAGTGGCTATTGTTTCACAGGCATCACTCGTGCGTTTGCAGCCAGTGAGGGCTCGAAGCTTGCATTCTTTTTTTTCCCTCGGGGACTTTTACAGTGCCATTCGTAATGGTTGCTCTTGAATTCAGTGTTCCCTCTAAGCTGAGTTAGTGTGAGCTAGCTCACAGTTTTTTTAACCTCTGGTGCACACATTTTTGCCTCAGCTCAGGAATGACGGCTCCAGAGCAAACTAATTTATGCAGTAGTCAAATAACTTGCTCACAACTTTAATGCCAGTTGCTCACAAAGTAGAATTTTTGCTCACAAGACTCCAGAGCTTAGAGGGAGCTTTGCTCTTGATTTACGCTGGTGCCAATAGGCAACCCAAACACAATGCCAGAACACCTTGTCAGAATAAGCCTGTGCTAACTGTATGCAGCTATAGCCTAATATGCCTGTAGAATTCTGTAGAAATGGGCCCCTCCTCTTTAGGGTTGATTCACACATCACAGACTCCATTTAACAGACATGCAAACTGTCAACAAATGTGCCCCTGGAGTTCTGTGCTCGGAACTCAGTTCCCCAGTGAGGAGAAGTCCAATTTGGATGGGAATCAAAACAAGGCTCCACATTTACTGATCACCACACATAGGTTTCCCCAGTGAAGCAAACAGCATTCCTCCCGGCCATTTTAGGCTAGGAAAATGGGTGTGGGCTTCATGTTGTCCACCATGTGCCACAGTCCCAGTTCTAGCTGGGCTTCCTCACACATGGAAATTGAGTTGTCAGTGGGGAGCTCACAGCGCGTGGCTGATAGAAAGTCCTTGAGCTGGACCCAGACAGAACCCACAGGTTGTGTATTGTACATACTTAGGCCCTTAGTGTCTCGGACTGGGGAGCAGCCGGGTGTGCAAGCTTCCCAGCAGTTATTGCATTTCCACAACATTGCAGGCTTTTGTTGAACCAGGTAAGTGTGAAAAGAAGAGTTTGTCATATGGGGCAGAGCTCTGCTTCCAACAACACTCTCTCAGCCCAAAAATCAGCAAAGAGCTCTGCTTCCAACAATATTCTATCAACCTGAGCATCAGCAAAAGGTGGACAAAAGGGCAGAATGGGCCTGTTTGGACCACAGCTTATTCTCCCACCACAAGGGACCTGCCAATCATATGCCTTATTGGCAGTCTGAGCCTGAGCAGAAGGGGAACACCCTCGATCGGTCAGTAGGAGGAGTTTTAGACCAACTGTATAGTTTCTAATGTTTGTTTTGTAAAATCATTTTTACCTTGTGGTTACAGCCTTGGGCCCTGAGCTCAGGAGAAAGGTGGGCATATAAATATTTTAAATAAATAGGTTGTGACCCACTCACACCTGGCCCTTTGCCTTGAAGTAGCCCCACCTGCAGGGGCTCATTGGAATGTTCGGCAGTCGTGCCTGGGTGGCTCAAATCACTGCATCAGCTTAATGTCTGGGGAAGAACAGCTGAGAGATATCGGTGGAGCTGCCTGCACAAGACTGCCTCCAAGTGGACGCTTGTTTCTGTGTCATGCACACATCTGTTTATCCTATTGATATCATGGGCATTGACACTCAAACTTTTGAAGCGTAGTCCTGAAAAAACATATGGAAAGAGTACCTCCATATTTTGCGAAAAGATCTGCTCTTGCCATCTTTGGAAACTTCTTCCCTAACGTGTGGACTTTTTGGTTTTAGGGCAGACACATGGCGTGAAATCTGTCATGAAAGGAGCAAGAATGGTTCCCATGGCCTCTTTGAACAACAGGTGAGTTTCTAAACATCACTCTATCCAGGCCTCGTTCTTACTGAGACCGTAAACCTATGTTTCGGAGGTGGCGCAGCTTGCTTGGGAGGGAGGGCAGGCATGCAAAGGTGCAAGCCCAATTGTGTAAGCTGCCTACCAGGATGAAGGCACGGATTTACCACCTCAGTGAGAACACAGCCTCAGGTAGTCTCCCCTCTGCCGAATCGTTCAGAAAGTTTGGTTCATATGGGGACATTCTCACCTGCAGCACCAAGTCTTGCACTCAGCTTCTCAGAGGAGTCTGGAAAACAAGACAGCGTGGCCAGCTCCCTGTTTGCTGACTGTCCAAGTGAGTGTCCACTGCACATATGGTCAGGGCCAGTTTCTCCCAAGATACACAAAGAAGGCTGTCAAGAACATGCTGAGTTCCACGGCGATTCCCCTGCTCCAGGGAGAAGGAACTGCTGCGTTGACTCTGCTCTGCACCTGCTTGTCATCCTCAGATGCCATGACATTGAAAAGATGCTGCTCCTCCATCCTGCACCTGCCACGGAAGACCTTGAAGGCAAGGCCCATAAGGGCAAGACTTTTTGGCAACGGGGAATTGATGAACAACCTGAGAAGTCCAGATGGTGTAGTTTTACTGATGGTCAGCAGGTAAGGGCACAGTCAACCATCTGCACAGGAAATCACTGGGAACTCCACATAAGAGCAGGATGTAACATAACAAATACATATTTTCAAATACAAATTGGTAGGAAGGAACATTACTAGCTAGCACTGCTAGGAAGGTAGCACTGCTAGCTACCAAACAGATATTAATCTGGGCTCTATCCTCACACAGACCCCCTACCTTCCCCCAAATGATGGCAAAGAGTAAGAGTCCAGTAGCACCATAAAGACTAACAAAATTTGTGGTAAGGTATGAGTTTTCATGAGTCAAGGCTCACTTCTTCGACACAGCTAGAATGTGAGTCCATATGTCCTATATATAGGAAAGTGGACTGATGTCAGATGCCAAATGACATTAGCATAAGGTTGTCAGGTCTGGGTTGGAGAATACCTGGAGACTTTGGGGGTGGATCCAGGAGAGGGTGGGGTTTGGGGAGGGGAGGGGCCTCAGCATGGTACAATGCCAGAGAGTCCACCCTCCAGAGCAGCCATTTTCTCCAGGGGAGCTGATCTCTGTCAGCTGGAGATCAGTTGTAAAAGCAGTAGATTCCCCATGCCCCGACTGGAGGCTGGCACCCTACATTAGCAGGCAAATGACAACAGAAGGTATGATTGGATTAGGTGTGATATGCAGAGAGGTAGTATGTGTGGAGAAATCAGCATGGTAATGAGACACGAAACCTAGATCTCAATTCAGTCCAAGTGGATGCATTGTCTTGAGCTTCATTTTCAGTTGCAATTTAGCTGTCTCTCTAATCTCTCTTTGAAATTCCTTTGTAAGATAACTGCTACTTTTAGATCAGCAACTGAATGTCCTGAAAGGTTAAAATGTCCCCCCACTGTTTTTTAAATGTTGCGGTTCCTGATGTCAGACTCACGTCCATTAATTCTTTGTTGAAGGGACTGGCCTGGTTGTCCAATGTAGAGGGTGGAAAGGCATTGCTGACATGTGATGGCATAAATCACATTAGAGTATGAGCAGGAGAATGAATCTGAGATGATATGGCTGATGTCGCTGGGTGTACTGATGGTATTCCTAGGATCTGTGTCTGGGGGAGGGGTCAGCCAGGAACTGACAACCCCATCTGTGCCCCTAGAACGTATCCAAGGGGACAACAACATAGTGGGGAGACATCCTCATACCCAGCTAACAGGCACAGAAAGACAGTGACGGCCAGGACCCACCAGCTGCGAGCAAGAGGGGATGAGCGCGAGAAAGAGAGAGACAACCCCCAAAGTCAGGAGAGGCATCCAAGAGGTCAGGAGGTCCCATGGCTACAGGAATGGGTCCCTTAAACCCCTACCTTGCATCCCACCCCAGGGAGTTGGGGCATCGAAGGGAGGCCAGGCTACCCACCCTGCCTAATGCCTCAGAGATAAATAGGAAAAAGGCTGGGATGCAGGTGTGGGGGTTAAAGAGCAAGAAAACCCCTTTTCCTTGCTCCTCTAATGAGAAGGGAACCTCAAACCAGTAGGGAGGGGCAGGGTGAGGGCTCAGTGATTTAAGTGGAGACAGGGAAGCCTGCTGGGAAGGAATAGCTCAAGACTCTATGCAGGACTGGGCAAGTTAGACAGAGAAGGACGAACTCAGCAATAGAGCTCAAAAGGGAGGAAGAGGGACCTGGATGAAGTCTAACCCAGCATTTTCCCCTTCACAATTCTGAGGCCGTGCACTCTAGCTCTGCGAAGAAATCATGCCCTGGAGCCACCCAGTCTTCCCATGGGAGACCCCGGGAAGCTAGGGATTGACAATCTGTGTGAGAGCAAAGTTGGCATTTTGGTTTGTTGCTGAATTGCAACTGAAAATGAAGCTCAAGACAATACATCCACCTGGACTGAATTGAGATCTAGGTTTCCTGTCTCATTACCAATGCTGATTTCTCCACCCCTACTACCTCTCTGCATATCACACCTACTCCAATTACACCTGCTATTGTCATGTACCTGCTAATGTCATTTGGCATCTGAAATCACTCAGTATATAGGTATACTTGTTGAGCAAAGAAGTATTTCCTTTAGTCCATCCTGTCTTGGACAAGTTCTTTTGTTACACAATAGGAAATGGAGAGGGGGTACAAGGTAATAAAGGTAGCCCACATTTCAGTAACAAGTATGTTGCTTCAGATGCAGTTTCATACTTTTAAAAATGGCATCAGCCATAGCAGAACACACTACAAAACAAATTACATTGTTGAGGAACTGACATAATGAGAATGCTGATGTGAAAAGCCTGCACATGCTCACTCCAGATTTCCCACTTAATGTGTGACAGAGTGTTGGAGTAGATGGGCCATTGGCCTGATTCAACATTGGCTTCTCTTATGTTCTTATGTTCTTATCTGGGCTTTAACATCTGCCACAGGGAATGCTTTTCCAGTGTGGAAAGTGAAACAAGAGATGTGAGTGACATTTGGATTTCAAGTGGATAAGAAATGTTTAAGGGAACAGGAAGGCCTCAGTCTTACAAAAACCAACAGCAACTCTGCTGTTCTCAAGAGATTTCCCATATTTATTTATTTATTAGATTTTAATCCCATTCTTCCTCCAAGTAGTTCAGTGGGATTGACATGGTCCCCTCCATGCCATATTTACCTTCACTACAACCTTGTGAGGTAGATTAGAAAGAGAGTTTCAGAGGGTGGCCATGTTAGTTTGCAATATAGCAGCTAGATTCGAGTCCAACAGCATTTTAGTGACCAACTTCGTATCTGACGAAGAGAGTTTTGGTTCTCAAATGCTTCTACCTAACGAAGCTTGCTGGTCTCTAAGGTGCTACTGAACTCAGAGAGAGAGAGAGAGAGGCCCAAGGGATTTTCTGCATCCTCCTTTTAAAACTGGAAATGTGTGTCTTGAACAAGACAGTCTGGAAAGTTCAACAGAGGTGTTATGTAGTCCATATATTTCATTTTATTCATTCCATATATCCAGAGGCTGCGTTCCCTGCAAGGCCAGCTTGAGGTGCTTCTGCGCCCTAGGCGAGATGCAGATGCCAACCTCCCAGTGGGGCCTGGAGGCCCTTTTGCCCGTTGGTCTGCACCAGCCTGATGCCCGTCTCCGGCACCCAGGCCGAGAGGACTGCCTTGTTTGCCCAGTTCACCACCCCACTCCACACCTGCAAAGGGAGGCAAACGCAGCCCCGCTCCAGGATGCGGCTTCCATCCCCGACGGAAACCGCCTCACTGCAGCTGGATTTGTATCTCCCGCATTCCAATGGCCGATGCAAGTGGGAGAAGGAGGCCTGGAGCCAGCCCAGCAAGGAGAGCCCAACCCCCAAGAAGGGAAGGGGAGAGGGAGCCCCGGTGGAACCAGTCCTCGGCCTGGGGGACCCCGAGAGCCGCTCAGCCCCCACTGTGCGCCAGACACCGTCCGGGTGACCGACCCCTCGCCGCGCGAGCACCCCCCCCCCCGGAACTTCCCTGCCACAATCAACACTCTTGGAAGTAGTGACTGGGCCTGTGGGTTTTGCAGCATGATTTTTATTATGATGCAAATGGCCTCCTGCTGCAGTGGAGCACATCCTGAAAGCAGGCATCCTCACTTTCTCCTAATGCACACCAGAGGCTGCGGAGCCTCCTATGCACAATCGTTTGAGCATGACCTTCCAAACAAGTGACTGTCTAAATCAGGAGTGTCAAACATAAGGCCCAGGGGCTGGAACCGGCTCATCCAGGGCTCTTATGAGGCCTGCAAGCAACTAGTGTAAGGGAGGGAACAGGAGACTGCTTTGGGGGGAACCACTCAGATTGCAGTTTCAGTATGGCGGAACAACCTCATCTGCAGCAGTCAAGTAGCACTGGAGCATCTGCCCAGTGCTGCACCGCTGACTCTCCACTCCGTCTATATAGGTTTTCATTTGCACCCCCTCCCAACCCATGGGGCCTTGCAGTGAGGATACGCCAACTCAGAACTTACCAGCTGCTGTCTTTTATACAGTTTATATCTCCAGTACCTGGCATTACATTGTATGGCACACATGGCCCTGCCCGACAAACTGACATTTATGTCCAATCCAGCCCTCGTAAACAAAAGAGTTCGACACCTCTGGTCTACATACTGCTCACCAAGTTGCCACCACTTTAGAATGCCCCATGGGGCTTGGTCCATACATGCTATGGGGGCATCTGACTGGCTTGGCACACCCAGGGCCAGCCCGTTATTGTTAAATTTTAGACTATCTCCTGGGGCAATGGCTCGACGAAGGCGCCATTCTGGCTGGCGTTGTCCCCTCCTCATCCTGCACAGGAAGCCTCCCTTGCCGGCTTCTTGCTTCATCCCTGGCAAGAGACTCCCCTCTTTGCAGCCCCCCAGACAGAAAGAGAAGGAGGCGGGGGGGACAGGTGGGGGGAACAGCCTGGGATGACAGGAAAGTGCTGCTTACCCTCTGCCACCCCCGCCCCCGCGGTCTCTTTGGAGCTCCTTTTGCAGCCTGGCACAGGCCCCTCCCCTCGAGCAATCCCGTGCCCCCCCCCCCCAGCATGCATTTGCAGCTCACCCCCTCAGCCTGCTCGCTGTGGCTCTGGCGCTCGCCCTGCACAGGGGGGCACCAGAATGTATCCTCGCCTAGTGGGTGAAAAAACCTGGGGCCATCACTGGCCACACCATTGGGGTCTAGAGGTGGTTAGCATCACATCACATGGTGCACCATTCAGCAGAGATCGCCCCATCAGAAGCCTCCTTCCCTTTCCAGCCTTTGTTCACACCATTCTCAGAGAAGGCCTCAGTTGTTGTTTTTTTAGCAAAACTCTCCTAAAAAGGAGAGAATTTTATTCTTTTTATAAGAAAAGGAAGGGGTAGACAGATGGAGAAAGAAAAAGGATGGAGTGAAGTTTTCTCTGTTAAAATGGGTTAGTTTTAGTTAGTGTTTAATATCGTTTTTCGGCATCGATCATGGTTAGAAGATCTTCTTTTTAACTTTGCAAAGTCCAAAGACACTCTGTTAATACAGTTAGTAAAGTCCATTGGGGTTAGTAATTAAACAGCTCCTTACAGATGCAACACAAACAATCCTTAAGATGTCTTCTTTTTAAGTCTCTTCCAATTATGGGCTAAGTCCTTTTTAACCTTGATGGCTTCCTTTCCTTCACCTCTTACCCCTGGGCTGCTGTCTTCTTCACTGCTTATCATAGTTTCAAGTGCTGCGTCTTCCCTCACGCCGGCGTGTCTCTTCAGAAGTTTTTGCATTTCAAGGATGTAGTCTTTCTTCTTTCTTTTGTAGCTTTCAGATTTCCAGGGCGCCATAACCACTTCGCAAAAAATTAGATCTCCGATGTCTTGCTTGCTATGCTCGACCCCCCCTTCTATTGGCAGAGTAATTTCTTTTATAAAAGCGGAATTGGCTTTGGGAGCCATATCCACCTCTTCTTTTAATTCTTTCGCTTCACTGCCAGTTAGGGGAACCAATACATTCACCAAAGTAAATCCGAGATCCTCTTTCTCTTCTTCTTTTACGCCCTGAGAACTTAAAATCCACGCTTTCTGTTCAATTTCCGTCATCTTCCTTGTTGTTTCCAATATCAGTTCTTGTCGACTGATGAGAACAGTTTCCACTTTAAGCAGGGTTTCATTGATTTTCTGCATTTGCTCCAGCAGAGGGCGCAGAATCTCATTTTCCTGTTGATTGACAGCAAGCTCTGGGGGGGGCTACTCGGACCGGAAGTCCCTCCTCCCTTCTCTTCCGGTTTCTGCAGGACTTTCCCCGTTGTCGACATTTTGTTTTCTTGTTTACTTTTAAAAAGTTCGTGCCGCCTCCCCCAGGAAGCTAATAAGGTCGTAGTCTTCTATGCAACCCCAACGGTACTTTCACCAACAGTTCTTTCTCTCTTCCCCCCTCCGCGCTCCCTTTGTAAATCTTGCTTCTCAAAAGGGGTGGGGACTCCTCCCTCCTCCCATACGCTTAAACGCTTGCGGGGGGATTCAAATTCACGCTTCAAAATAGACCTTCCACTCACGTTTCGATGCCACTTCTTCTTTTTATATTAAATCATATCGCTGTCTTCACTCCTGGAAATCGGTGGCGCTGCTAAGTCCCATGACGGGGCACGACGCAGCGGGGCCGATTGGGGCAGGGAGAAAGCCTCAATTTCCCGGCTGTCTGCCGGCAAAGAGGTCACTCTCCAAGCGCCCCCGGTTCGGAGCCTTAACCTAAGGCTCACTAGGGTCTTTCGCACATGCGAAGACCCCCCCTATCTGCGCGTGGGCTAGCCGCCTCCGGGAGCATCCCGAGACGCGGCCGCCATTCGCAACGCCAAAACCGAAACCTTGAGAAGGCCTCAGTTGTGATGCGCTGGGTGGAATGCTGGCACTGAGATGTTAGCTCCAGGGCAGGGGTTGCCTTTTCCACCTTGAAAGCTCCTTCAGCGCTCCCCAGAGGCTAAGCTCTCTGCAGCACTATTCACGCCAGGAAGTCATATACAGATTTCCTTTTTTAATGACCACAGCAGAATTCTGTGCTGAAAATTACATTTAGGAAAGGGGACATGGAGAAGACAAAACAGCAGAAAATTCCATCCTGGACCAAGAGGAAGAAAGCACAGCAGAGTGCAGGAAGCAGAGCAGATGTGCCCCTTCTCCTTCACCCTGATGACCCTGTTCTCTTAAATGCCAAAACAGCATCTATACTGAGAAATCCCTTGATGCTTGTCTCTAGGTGATGTGTAATGTTAGTACATTTTCAGCATTAAAATTCCACTCCAACTGCATAATGTTTTCCTTTACTGGAGCAAACTTTCCCACTGGACTGATGCTGAGGATATCAGAATAAGGTATTTGTACTAAAAATGGGAAAGGGAAGACCACTGCCACCCTCAGCACAAATGCTTCCCTTCCTACAAGAGCATCTTATAAGGTCAGTCTTGTAGGCACAAGCTGCCCTATTTTGCAAGTTTGTCCCTAATATTTTGATCCCCATCTCTGGTTAAACATTGCCCCTGTTTTACATTTGAGAGAGATTTGTGAATTACTTCTGACATTTTTTTTGTTGGCTAGTATATGGGTATGCACACTATACATTACATGTTGTATCCCACCTTTCTGAACTTCAGGCAGCAGACAGAGGTGAGGCTTCCAGAAGGTTTCCTGTCCAGGCAGTGCCCAGACTTACCTTCAGCCAAGGAGCTGAAGGAGCTGCCACTAAGCTATGAGTTCCACCTCAATGTTTGGTGAAAAATTATCTTCACCTAAAGAAAAGCTTCTTTTCAACACAATACTGTATGAAATTCCCCTCCATCTGTTAAAGACTGAATTATTTTGGGGTTTTATGACTTTAGTCAACTTATAGAAGAAAGAAGGAAAGCTGAGCAAATGCAAACCAACATTAACATTATGTGATACATAATATTATAAACTCTTGGTATTAAGGCATTGACTGTGGGTTATCCTGTCCTATTAAATAAAAGGGTAGTGGTCTGGCAAGGTTCTATGCTTGGCAAAATCAATTCGCTCCCTGGTATGTCGCTCAGAATCTGTTCCTATCCACTAGCTGCGTTGCCTGAGTTCTCTCCCACCCACTGCAGCCTAGGCCACTCTTCTCTGATTGGGCCAGCATTTCAAGCTCATTTGCATACAGAAGCTGATTGGACTTCACTCCATTTCGCACCTCAAACTCCCCCCCACCGCAAGACAGTTGGAATTGTCCATTGTTTATGCAACCTGTTGTATTCTGAGGTGAAATATGTCCTCACTCACAACACTTCCCCTTCAAAAGAAACAAACCCAATAACATAACCATGCCACACCACAAAAAAGACAGGTCACACCACAAGCAAAATACCACAAGGCGAAAAAAGCTCTGGTACTAATTCTGGCAGGGGACACTGTGAGTGTAGAAAATGATTTATCGACACAGTGGAAAATCTTTAGGAATTATTTGGTGCATTTACCATGGGGCACCCACCCAGAGCCTCTGGCATTTTCTCACTCTGCTGGCAACAAAACCAATTGAAGGCAAAATAGAGATATGGAGACTTTTCCATCCTGCTTTGCATCAATTTGTCTTTGTTGGGAATGGCAACCCTAGGCCTGGCTGCTTGCTCCTGTTCAGCAGGAGCATCCCTATGGAAACTGCCTGGGTGATTTTGGACCAGCCGGAGACTTTCTGCCTAACCTGCCTTACAGGGTTGCTGTACAGATCACAAAGCCGAAAAGAATGAAGTAAACTGCTTTGCTCCCCGCTAATGAGAAAGACATAATTTTGTCTAGGAAGAGGCTGCTGAGAGGGGATGAGATAAAGCTGCCAACTATAGGTATGGAAATTCCTGGAGATTTGAGGGGTGGAGCCCAGAGAGGGTGAGGTTTGAGGAGGGGTGGGACCTCAGACAGATACAGTGCCATAGACTCCACCCTCCAAACCAGCCATTTTCCCCTGGGGAACTATTGTTGCCAATCTTGGCCCAGTGGCCATCAAACCATTCTCTTCCACCCCTTGCTGTGCAGCTGTCTTTCCCCTAGGGTTGCCAATCTCCAGGTGGGACCTGGAGATCTCCTGCTGTTACAATTGATCTCCAGATGACCAAGATCAGTTCCCCTGGAGAAAATGGCTGCTTTGGAGAGTAGACCCTATGGCATTATACCCTGCTGAGTCCTTCCGCCCCCTCCCCCAATGCTGCCCTCCACAGGATCCACCCCCCAAATCTCCAGGTATTTCCCTACTTAGAGCTGGTAACCCTACTTTCCCCTCAGTGCCTGTTGGTAGGCAACCAAGCTTGGTCCTGTCACCTTTTTTGGCCTTTGGGAGGAAACTCATTTGGGCCAGTCCTGATAGGGCTGCCAACTCCAGATGGGAAATTCCTGGAGATTTGAGGGATGGAGCCTGAAGCGGGTGAGGTTTCAGGAGGGGTGGGACCTCAGACAGGTACAATGCCATAGACTCCACCCATCAAACTAGCCATTCCATCCTGGGGAACCATTGTTGCCAATCTCCACGTGGCGGCTGGAAATCAATCAGAATTGCTCTCCATGAGGGAGGGGGGAGGAGTTGGAAACCTGAAGTCAGGGGGCAGATAACGGTAGGCTGACAATTGGCTGGGAGGGAGATATGGTTGCCAACTCCAGGTTGGGAAATTTCTGGAGATTTGAGAGGTAGAGCCTGGAGATGGTGAGGTTTGAGGAGGGGTGGGGTCTCAGACAGGTACAATGCCATAGACTCCACCCTCCAAACCAGCCAGTCCCTCATGGGGAACCATTGTTGCCAATCTCCAGGTGAGGGCTGGAGACCACTCAGAATTACAACTGCTCTGCAGGAGAGAGGGCAGAAGTCAGCTGAAGTCAGAGGGGAAGATAACAGTAGGTTGATGGTTAGCTGGGAAGGAGATGGGGTTGCCAACTCCAGGTTGGCAAATTCCTGGGGATTTGAGGGGTGGAACCTGGAAAGGGTGGGGTTTGAGGAGGGGTTGGACCTCAGGCAGGTAGAATGCCATAGACTCCACCCTCCAAACCAGCCATTTCCTCCTGGGTAACAATTGTTGCTGATCTCCAGGTGAGGGCTGGAGATCACTCAAAACTACAACTGCTCTTCAGGTAGCAGAGATCAGTTCCTCTGGAGAAAATGGTGGTCTCTGTCATTATACCCTGCTGAGGTCACCACAGCAAATTCACACTGTGTGCCCAGAGCCAGGGCACTCTCCCAGAGCCTCTTTCTAGAGCCCATTGTATTTATTTCCACAACGGGCCTTATTTCTAGTTTCTTATATTGTCTGGCCTGTTTTCTAACAGAGGAAAACCTCATTCCAGAGTAGGCCCATGACATTGCCCCTGCTTGCTAGGAGGTGCTTATCCGTGGGTGGATGAATAATCTTCAAGTATCCCAGCCACATCAAGCAACTGAATCAGTAAAAAAAAAAAAATATCACTG
Organism: Gekko gecko; assembly: GCA_029375565.1. Classification (NCBI taxonomy): domain Eukaryota; kingdom Metazoa; phylum Chordata; class Lepidosauria; order Squamata; family Gekkonidae; genus Gekko; species Gekko gecko. The sequence continues at coordinate 46,992,340 of JAPDNY010000012.1, read as the reverse complement.
GAGTGCTAGTTTTGTGGTTGGGGTTTGTGAGCGGCCATCTCCATTCATAAACGGGAGTCAATCAAACAACAGGCACATTTTGAATCTATTTGCCATCTCCACAGGAGTGGAAACAGGGTTCAGCAGATCCCTTTGGGGTGAGGTGGGATGAACCTCTGTGTGCAGCTGATTTCCCTTTCAAATTTTAAATTAAATTGCACCTGTTAGTATGGAGCAGGGTGGCAGAATCTTTTCTGGAAATTGTTTTCTTAAGAAGCATTTTCTTATGATATTTAAGATTGGTTTATTTTTGAATGCAGAAAGGAATTTCATGCTTTTGTAAAATGCTCCTTTACAAAGTTTATTTTTCTTAATGGACTGCTTGTGCAGAGCATGTAATGAGAAATAAGCACTGTGCAGGTTGCTTTCTGAACATGGAGACTGGGCATTCTTGTTCTTTCCCATTTTGCCAAGGAAGGCTTTCCCTTAACATTTATTACCATTGATATTGTGAATTTGGAAAGCCAATGATTCCAGATGCTGGCCTGTGCAATTGTGCTCCAGTCCCTTGAGGACAAACACCTTGTTTGTTAGTATATAGAAGGCACTGCAAAGTAATTCTTCTGCAGGGGGCTTTGGGCTGTACAGGTCAGATTGTGAGGAGTTGTAGACCTTTGTATTGTCTATGAAGTGGTAATTGCTTTTTTAGAGTGAACAGTTATGGCCTAAGAGGTATCCGAATGGTTGCTTTATTGTTTCTTTATTTTTATTTATTATGCTGGGCATACAGGTTTGTAAGCTGCCTTGGGCTCCTTTGCAGGGGGAAAGATAGTGCACAAATATTTTTGACAAATTCACATGCAGGGAAGGCTCTGCTTCTGTTGGTCTCCCAGTCATATTACAGAGTTACTAACTGTGCACCAAGTTTGTTTTAACCAATAAATCATAAGAAAAACTGAGAGATTACTATAAAACAAATGCACAGCAATTTGTATGTGCTATGCCGTGACTGGTCTTCTGAGTGGCACTATTTCATGCCATGATATTTGTGGCCTCTGGATGGGACAGGGGGGAATGCAACGTGGTCCAACAGTGGCAGCAGCACTTTGGTTTTACAGACTGAGTTCCAGTTCCGGCTTTGGAATGATAATAACATTTCCAGATCCCCTGCATTTTCAAAACTGGTAACAGCAGCCTAGGAAGCAGAGCAAATAGGATCATGGCTGTAGTGCTAGAGAATTGGTTTTTCATTGGGATTGTGTGACATTGGAGTTGGACTGAACACTACCCACCCTCCACCAACCCTGAAGTGGTATTTGCCCCATGGGGATCAATGTATAGGTTCCGTATGGGAAACAATGCTAATGGGACAGTGCCAGAAAGAGGGAGAAAGGCTACAAGCAACAAAACTTTCCCCATTGATTTTGAGCTTCCAGTCTACGACTCAAAGGCCTTATGCTTTGCGAACCACTTCAGGAGACTGCTTACTGTTATGTTTTTGTGGATGCTTAGTCTTCCAGCCCAATTTTTAAGCTCACTTCCTTTTTCTGGGCCTTCTTAGAATTTCTTTTGTGGTTTCTTATCAACGGGATCTTTTCCCTTTCTTCCCCCTTCTCAGCTGACCCAGCTTTGTGGGAGAAAATGGGTTGCCAGCTTCCAGGTGGGGCCTGGAGATCTCTCAGAATTACAATTGATCTCCAGAGAGCAGGTCCCCTGGAGAAAAACATCTGCTTTGGAGGATGGACGCTATGGCATTATATCTTACTGAGGTAAAACCCACTGCCCCCAGGCTTCACTCCCAAATCTCCAGGAATTTCTCATTCTGGAGCTGGCAGCCCAAAGGGAGCTCTCAAATATCATCCTTATTGGCTGCTACCAATTGCCATGGTATAAGCAAAGACAAAATGAACTGTGAGAAGAGAAAAAATAGGACTGCCAACTAACCAGCTTTCTGCTTGCTGGACTCCTAGTTTAGTTAATTGCTAGATTAGGTTTCTGTTTTATTTTATAATAAATATGGCAGCATTACCATGCATCTGTCCCAAGGATGCCAATAGTAAACCCCTAGGGAATAAGGAGCACTTCTGTCTGATTATCCAGTGCATAATCAGTAGCCAGAAGTCTCAGCTGAGCCTTACCTTGTGGTGACAGCTTTGAAGGTACAAAAACATGAAGCTGCCTTATACCATCAAGCCAGCAGTCTATCAGCATCAACAGCGTCTACATTCACAATCGGCAGCTCTCCAGAGCCTCAAGTGGAGGTCTTTCACACTACTGATTACCTCATCCTTATTATGGAGATGCTGGGTGTTGAACCCGTTCCTTCTGTGTGCAAAGCAGACAATCCAACCACTGACCCACAATAAAGCCTTTTGGTTCCCTACTATACAGAGCAACACTGGAGTTAAGCACCTTGAGCCAAGGGCCCAAGTTACATCCAGGTAGGGTCTGGAGCTCTTAATTATAATTTATCTCTAGACTACAGAGCTCATACTCCATAGCCAAAGGTGTCGAGCTTATTTATTAAGAGGGCCAGTTCTGATATAAATGTCACTTTGTCGGGCCAGGCCATGTGTGCCATAAAATGTAATGCCAGGTACCAGAGAGATAAAGTTTATAAAGGACATAGGCAAACCCAATCAGCAATATTATTTTTATTTAAAATACAAACAAAAGCAATTGATTCCTAGCAGTGAAAGCAATTGATTTACTGGGGAACCCAGAAAAGCCCCAATAAATGTATTTAATTATATATAAGACTAGGTTTTTTCCAAGGGGTACCATAAAAGAGGGGTATCTTACATTTCCATACAAATTAGTCATTTTTTTGTATAGGTAGCACTTTTAAGAGATGGGGGAGCTGCGGTGGCTCAAGTGGTTAAGACGCTGAACTGCAGGCTGGAAGGTCAGTAGTTCAGCAGTTCAAGACCCGGGTGCCGCATGACGGGGTGAGCTCCTGTCTCTAGTTCCAGCTCCTGCCAACCTAGCAGTTCGAAAGCAAGAAATTGCAAGTAGATAAATAGGTACCACTTCGGTGGGAAGGTAACAGCGTTCCGTGCGCCTTGGTGTTTAGTCATGCTGGCCACATGACCACGGAAATGTCTTCGGACAGCGCTGGCTCTTCGGCTTTGAAACGGAGATGAGCACCGCAACCCTAGAGTCGGATTCGACTGGCGTTCGAGCAAGGGAACCTTTACCTTTACTTTAAGAGATGGGAACATAAGAAAAGCCCTGCTGGATCAGACCAATAGTCCATCTAGTCCAACTGTAATCTAGTCCCCTGCTGTATGATTACTAGATTAAAGGGTAGTTAAGATTCTCACTTTCAGAGTGGGGAGAGGGAGGCAAAGTAAAAGCAATACAATGAAATTCTAAGAAAAAATGACGCAAGAATTATCCCTATTAAAACTGTGCACAGTAATGGCCAGTCAAGAAAATCCTCTTCAGCAGTCACATTTGCTAACTGTTCTGGTTGGATACCATCTCTATCAGGCACAAATTTCCTGGGAGACACTCTGTCTCCTTCACTGTCTTTGCTGCTGCCAGAGGAGCTGAAGCTGCACAGCAAGATGCCAGAAGTAACAGGCAAATCAAATATTAAGACTATAGGAACATAAGAAGAGCTCTGCTGGATTAGACCAACAATCCATCTGGTCCAGTATCCTGTCTCACACAGTGGCCAACCAGTTCCTCTGGATGGCCAACAACAGGGCAGAGAGGCCTTCCCCTGATGTTGCCTCCTGAGCAGGGCCAGCTCACTCACTAGGCGAACTAGATATTCGCTTAGAGCATGAGGTCATCAGGGGAGTGCCGGGCCATCAGGGGGGCGCCGGGCCGGGGCCCACGTACCCTCCCTCCCTCCATCACCTGCTGCTGTGCACACGGGTGGTCCCAGGTATTGTGCCCTCATAAGGGGAAAGTTGGTTGATTTACTGTTGTTGTTTTTTTAATTCTGTGCAATTTTTGTAATTTTGTGCATTCACAGTGCAGAAGAGGACCCCCTAATAGTGTTTGGAGTGTGCATGCACAAAAATGTGAACAAAGAGAGGTGGCAACAGAGGTGGTTCCTGCTCTTTCACTTGTTTGTTGTTGTTGAACTATGGAAGAAACTGCCCTCCTTGTTCAAGCTCAGTAGGCTCCTAATTCTGTACCTGGCTAGTGGGGAGATTTGTGTCTCCATGCTGAGTCTTGGATGGGCAAGCTAATTCAGGCAAAAGAGTGGGAGAAACCCAAGTTGATCCCAACAAACCAGCAACTTAGAATTGGCATCAGTAGTTGTGTACACTCAGCAAAACTGATAATGAAAGCCCAGAGCAGGGCTTAACTCTATGAATAAGCATGTCCTCGTCTGTGCATGTTGGCAGGGTATGAAGAAATGCACAGGGAATAGTGTGCACTCAAGACCAGGGGCAAGGGAGGATGTGGCCCAGACCAGAGACTCAAAGGAAGCAGTGGAGCCACAGGCAGGTGGGAACTTTAGAACCCCAGTGTAAGGCTTCAGGGAAGAAACAGGACAAAACCCACCTGTGCAGTATCTGAGGAATATCAACTTACCTGGAAAGCGAAAATAACCCAGTATCGGTGTTAAAGATCAGACAGTGAAGGAACTCTGCCCAAGACTTTTACATGTGTGTATGACCAAGGGAGAGGTGTGCCCTAACTTATTGTTTAAAAAGCTTTATCTTTATAGGGGGGCCTGCAAAGTCAGGTTCTGTTTAGTGAGGTACATAGAGCTCTTGAGATACACCCTGTATCACTTACCTCAGTTGGCTTTGGGGGCTATAGTCACCACCAGGTGCCTCACTCACCAGTGACCAGCTGGGCTGCTTGTGGAAGAGGTAGGTAGAGCAGCAAATGACATGGGCCATTTCTGGGAAGAGAAGCTACTGCTGCTGGGTTGCCTGGTTGCCCACTGCTCTGCATTCTGGGGCTTTGTTGGGGACATCCCAGACCTGCCAGCAGGCAGCCAATGAGCAGTGGTGGAGATTCCCAGCTTGCCTGCTGCCCCTCAGCCTCTTAGCAGTGGAGTCTCCCAGCATGCCAAGCTTGAAAGCACACAGTGCCTGGATGAGTGATGGGGGGGGGAAGCAAGATGCCTGCGTCTATTTGGGGGGAGTGCCTTCTGGATGGCGGGTGCCTAGCTGCTTAAATACCATAGCGTATAGGGTCACCAACTGGCCTGGAGAAAATGTCTGGTCCCTTTAATAGAAACATAATGACTTGAAATGAGCAACTGAAACTTTTCATGGCATGAGGGTAAATAATATCCCATTAAGCCTCTGTTAATGAGACAGGACATTTTTTCCAGGCCAGTTGGCGACCCTAATAAAGCTCTATGCACAAAGATGCCACTAAATAAATAACCATCTATTTTGACACTATGTATAACTTGTAGTTATACTGGCTTAGCGCCTTCAACAGTTTTCGAGTTCCCAGCCCTAAATTCACAGATTGTCTTCTCATTTCAATATTTCCCAGGTGTAAAAGGGGAAAATGCTTTCTAGAACGTCCTCTTCTGAATACTTAATTCTGTAATAATGGGCTTTGTGTGTGTATTATATATGGCATATGTCCAGATTATAAAACAGGCAGCTTATTGCCATTTCTTCCTTGATGGCCTTCTTGTCTTTGTAAAAAAAACACCCCACTTTTATGACAAATTTTTATAATACAGTTGAATGAAATTGCTGCACTACTTTATCTAGTGTGGACAGTCACAGCTCTATTGATGCACTTGGCAGGAGGAACAGCCAGCCTGGCTCCCTGCCATTTCCCAATTTTTACAGCTATTTTAAAATTTTCTGCAACAGGGTCTTTTATTTTGTTTTAATTGATCTGTCCATGTCACTTTTGCAATGTAGAACACCTGCTGAGCTCAACATCCCACAGGAACACAATGACCGTGGGCAGGCTTTGTCTTGAGAGCAAAATTAGTGCTTCCCTTGCCCAAATCTGTCTTGAATAATTAACGGCATAAGGGGAAGGGCTAGCTTCAAAGGCAATGTCTCCAAAAGCTGGCCTGAAATTTCTTAGCGACACTAAGCCCCTCCCTCAGCCTCATTGGCCAGGAATCCTGATGCAAAAGGACACCTTTTGAAACAAGGTTGTGGAAATGAAATGATCCAAGGAAAAACATGTTTTGTTGGTGTGATGTTGATTTTTAGTAAATCTCAGAGCTGGCTTTGTAAACTTGAGTTGATGCCAGCATACAGGACTCCCAAATTAGAATGATGCAGTGTTCTGGCCAACAGTCCCACAATTCAGTTCTACTTAATGTTCATTTGTCCATTTAATTTCTAAAGTCTCTGTGGTATTGGAGCCGATAAATACTTTTGCTGATTCAAATACTCTGAACCAGTAAGGTCCATACCAGAGCCTTTTTCTTTTAGGGGATTTTGACTTGTGATGAGGGTGTGGGATGTGTTAAAGGTCCCATTCAGTAGACTGCACAGGCACAACCCTACACACATACATATAAGGCTACCTTATACTGAATCAGACCATTGGTCCCTCAAGGCCAGTATTGTCTGCTCTGATTGGCAGCCACTCTCCAAAGTATAAAGCTGAGATCTCTCACATCACCTGCTACAGGATCCTTTTAGGTGGAAATGCCAGGGATTGAACCTGGGATCTTCTGCGTACCAAGCAGGTGCTCCACCTCTAAGCCACAGTCCCTAAAACTAGCCATGTGCGTGTTGGCTTCCTACCCAAATCTCTGCCATGAAAGAAACAGGAAGCAGGAACAGCATTAGCAGCTGATACTATACAGGAATAAAAATAGTAAAAGTGATATTTTTACTACGTAAATGTAATATTGTTTGGAGTTAAAAAGTCCCTTATAGAGGTCTCATACAGAAGGACTGGGAGACACAGCACTCCTTATTTACTGTTAAAGGCACTATCCCACATGCTCATTAAAAATCCCGTGTACTAAGATGCTCCAGAACACTGCTGATCTAAAGAAGTGTGGATACTGGTGAGGCTGGACTATCCCCACAACAAGTGGGGGGCTGCCTTATTTCAAGACCTGGAGTTAGTTCACTCCACAAGAGTTAGGCAGCAAGACCACTTGATAGTACCTCCTAGGTGGACATTGATCTTGCAAGATCTTATTTTTAAAAGGTGTGCTCAAATTCTCACAGGTTTATGACAAGCCCCCCCCCATGTTATTAGCTGACAGCTTTAGGAACAAGAATGGGAAGGTAGATGCCACATGAACAGTTCTAAGAGAATGGGTTCAAATTAATGCTTGTTGTATGCCTGCTTGGAAACTGGACATAAATGCTACCTGTGGACCTGACAGCAAATGCTGTGCAAATCTTCTATATAAGCTTTCATTGGTAAATCTGACATCTTCCTTTTCAGCATAATTTATAAGAATCTTTGGCAGCTGAGTTATATTCAGAGCATTTTCTATACTGTATTAGGGGGATCAGCTTATGTTCTTTTTTTCATTGGTCATACCTGGCCTTTTCCCTCATTTGCAGATCAGCTATTGATCACTTCCTAAATTGATGGGAAGACCTTACTCCCCACTAGCGTGCAGTAAGGAATGAGGCTGTGTTCTGGAAACGAGGTTGCAAGAGTAGAAACGGTAGCATTACTGCAGAGCGACCACTTGGTGGCAGCTTCTGCCTGTTAATTGTAGGTGACATTCATAGCCCTGGCAAGTTGAACAAGCGCATGTGTATATGCTCTGGACATAAAGCTTATGTGGAGGAGCCTGGATCCCTTGTAGAGCCTCTTGTGAAAAAGAAAGGGCCCTGATCTGCACCTACACTCCAATTTCTCCATGAAGTGGGAAAGAAAAAGTCTCTTGAGTCAAATCTAGTGAAGCACTGGAAGACAGCTGCCACTCAGGAGTTGAGCCCTTTTCCTAGTGCCTTTACTAACTTGTCTGCCCCTCAGGGAATAAGCATACAGGCTCTCTGTGTTGTGCCCTAGTAACACTGGGGAACTAGTTGTGAATCTAAGAAAGCAAACTAGGCTTTTAAGCCAAGACAAGTAGGAATCAGTCATGGCTTGAAGGTGGCAAGGAGAACAAGCAACACTGCAATTGGAATAAACCTTCTGGAGTCAGGAAGAGATAGCAGAAGTGGGAAGGGATCTGCTTGTTCATTGTGGAGATGTTTCATTCTTCCCAGCTCACCAGGTTCGGACTAGAAACCCTTCCATCCAGCTCCAAGACTATAGACATAAAAGCTAAAAGAACCCTTTTCAAAAAATGAAGAGCAAGTTGTTCAAAATTATTTTTGGCATGGGGATAGTGTGATCAGTCAGCTAAACAGTAGAGTCAGAACCATTAAAAGTTTGAATGACAAGAATGCCAGATGCCTCTCTCTCCTTTCAGACAATGGCATGGGAGAAATAAACCACCTGCTGTTTTGTCAAGAAATCTTCTTGGATGTACTACCTTGTATCTAAGGTGTGTCTTTTTAACAGCCCGACTGAAAAAATCAATACCCAGGCTTATAGCGGCTGAGTAAAGATAAGATACTGCATACAAATTTTGACTCAAATTCTAAGTATCAATAAAGTTCACATGTATACCTGCCATTATTCACCTACACACATTAATCCTTACCATCACCTCAGAAGGGAGGCCCAGTATTGTGCTTATTTTACAATTTGATAAGAATGAATTAGGCTTGCCAAGGTGAAATATTTAAACTGCAGGCTTCCCAATGTTCAGAGGGGGCAAGGAGCTTGCTGGAACCACCAGAGAGCTGCTGCTCCAGGTCAGGAGGAAGGCTGCTACCTGTTTAGGCAGCCATCCCAGAGGCCTGACTTTTTAACAAGCTGTCATCACAACAGTAGGCCAGTGGAGGGGACGCATGACATGTCAGGCTGCTCTTAAAGGAGATAGGAGGTGACTGATGTGGGTGCGACGTCAGACTACCCTTCAGCATGGGAGCTGTCATGGGTGGAGGGGGAAAGTGCTGGAAACCTCCTTCCAATTTTGAGGCCCATGAGGGTTTCTTATGGCTTGGCACAAGACTCAGTCAAGGCTGCAGTCAGATCGCAAATGAGTCAGGCACTAAACCTGAAGAGCTCTCATCAAGCAGGCATGTGTCTCTCCAATTTCTCAGCCAGAGGATATTTTCCAACATTTGTTACCTTTACTTGGAGATGCTGGGGGGGGGGAGGTTGGAAAGTGAGTCCCCATGGGTTACGTTCTGGTAGCTGAAGGCTAAAAAGATATAGTCTATACAACAGAACTAGTACTGGTCTGTATTTCTAATCTCGTAGGAAGACCACTGCAACAAATAATGAGGAATACTTATCTATGTGGCTCACCCTGAAAGGACTATTCTTGCCCAGTACCACAGAAGGCATCTGTTAAATATAGAAAAGTTCTCCTACTTGGAAACTTATATTTTCAATGCATGATTCTAATGCAATCATGAAAGCCTTTTCAAAATCACAGAACCAGTTTCACATCAGTTAACACAGGCAGGCTGATTTGTACCAGTACATCCTTCATTTTGCAAAGTAATTCAATTTTAGTACATATTAGTATATATTTGAGAAAACCCAGTTGCCTATTCTCTGTTCTGTGTCCAAGAAACCCCTTTCCTATAAGATGCTGAATGACTGGCCCCTGAAAGACATAGTGCAGGAAGCAGTTCTGCTTCTACAGTGAACAGCACAGCCTTGCAGAACTGCACTCACATATGAACCTACCTTATACAGTCAGGCCTATCAAGCTCTTTTGGCTGCAGCTCTCTGGGCACCCAGGCAGAGCAAGAGGTCTCTCCCACCAATTTCTAACCAAGACCCTTTAAGCGGAGATCCCAGGGATTTAATACATGAACCTGCCTTATACTGAATCAGACCACTGGTCTATCAAGGTCAATATTGTCTACTCTGTTTAGCAGTGTCTCTCCACCTGAACTTTTTAACTAGAGCTGCTGGGAAATGAACCTGGGAGCCACTACAAGCAAAGCAGATGTGCTGCCACTGGGCCATGACCCCCCCCCCCCCCAGTGCAACGCTTCTTAGGAATGGGCACTCAAGAAGGAGTTCTAGATTTTTAAAAAAGACTTTTATTATACCTTACAAAAGGAGGCATCACAATTCAAGCACATATATAACTTGTTCAACATTGCTGCTTGATGCTATCTGATGTATACTCCAAGGAGTGCCACTGGAATGCCACGCTGTCATCTTCAGTCAAATGTAATCCGAAAACTGCGTTCTTGTTCTTTGCGCCGGCTCTCACAAACCTTGGTCACTTCCTCAACCTTCCGCTGCAGCAGGGCTGAATGCAGAACACAAAGACTAGAATCAGTGCAGGGCTTGCATATAGTATATACTGAAGTACTACCCTAGAAAGGGAAAGCCTGAAGTAAAAAAAATCCTCACAAAGCAAAACAAAATACACCCATTCTTGCAACCCAACTCATGGCCAAAGTAGACCTGATACTTTTTAATTAATCAGATCCAAGCTCTCCGGACCTGACTTGCTTACCCCTGCAGCCACACAACAGGTGCATGGGACTCATTTTTCATGGAATCATAGAGTTGGAAGGGGCCATACAAACTATCTAGTCCAACCCCAGCCCCACCCCCCATGCAGGACCAGACTGTGGCAAAAGCAGGAACCCAAATTCTCAGCTCCACGGCATCAGAGGGAGGATGGGCTTCCGTCCCCACCCACACAGCATTTTCCTGGTGGTGCCTATTGGTCCATTTTGCCACTGCACATGTGGTATTCAGTACACATGCGAAATAATGGCCTGGAGGGAGGACTTGGCTTTAAAAAACAGCATAGGGAAATGCAACCCCCCGCCCCTGGGTTGAACTGAGCCCCTGCGAGCTTTTAAAAAGGACTTCCTTGCAGCACCTGTGTTGCTGTGGGGAAAGCAAGCTGAATTATTTAAGAAATCATGACTGGTTTGGCACTTACCCTTAGGGCCCATTTTGATGTCACGTCAGGGAACTGAGCTATACGGCACTTGGGAGCAGACAGCCTGGCTGAAGGCTCAAAAAACAGCCCCCTTTGTGGCCAGCTACACGCAAAACTGGCTGGATAAAGGCTGCACTGAACACTCAAAGTCCATCAGGAAGCCTGACAAATTGCTAACAATGAAGAGTTAATTCAGTGTCTGCTGGCGCAAGTATCTGATAGGCAACCACATGTCACAGCTCCCAAACACCCAGAGTATTGTAACTGTTTTTGCTTTATGAGCTCATATCTAAGTTGCATCTTCACATCTGTGATGTCCGAGAACTGGCAGGAATAAGCCTGCAATAAATTGCTAGTTTTGCATCCTAATTCCTGCTCAGCCCTGAAATGATTGTCGAAGACTTGTTCTCTCCCATCCGAGCCTGCTTCACAAGGTTATGCTTAACCAAAAATAAATTTTATATAGAGTTTTCTAGAAGCGATAAACAGGGCACGATACCTGAATTCTGATCAATCCATTGGAGAGAGTCCATGTGTGCATTGAGGATTTTACAGATCTGCTGAAGCTATGAAAGTGAGGAGAGAGAGAGAGATTAGAGACATCACATCTAGACAGGTTCTTTTGACATCCTGCATAGCCCAAGCCAACAACTGCCCATTTAGCAGTTTCTTCCCAAAGTACTGCTGGTCTGAATGCTCTGACAGGTTCGATCTATGAAAAATACAAAAAAAGAAAAATTTACAAAGCTACGGAGGGCTAAAAGGAAGCCTTTGCCTACCTGTGGATAGATTCAGACTCTAGCTTACACAGAACCTTGGGAAACAAAATAGGTGTAGCCCTTGCAGTGACAGCAGATCCTTCCCTAATTTTAGGAGAAAGCTGGGAAAGGCGAAGCAAACACTGCATTTGACTGGATTATTCAGCAGGCAGCACAGGGATTACAAGGCAAGCAACTGGATGAAGGAAACATGGTGTGGAATAAAACATCAGAAAGGCACGGATGAGCCCTTTGCAAGGCCCATGATGCTTAGGGCAAACGGAACAGGAATGGGTACAATAAAGTGAGAACCACCAAGCCTGGACTGTAAGGCCAGCAGAGTGCAGAAGAGACACCTTAATTTTGACATACAAACAGTAATTTTGCCAAATTCTCAGACAACTGGAGTTCCACAGTTAATGGTGTCAGGCTTTAGGCAGGAGATGGGGAGTACTGCAAGCTCTTGGCATTCATCTGTATCCAAATAAGCCCTTTCTCACGCCATGCTATTGTCAACCCAAAGGAAGCAGTGCAGCTGCACAGAGGAGTGGGGGGTCTCCCACATGAATCAACTATGATAGAAAGAAACAGCTTCACAGCTTGTATCTGTGTATGCAAACACCAAACTCCTGCCTATCAAACTATCGTTATTTGCACCTTAACCCATTCCACCCACAAGACCTGGAATTCCTAATTCAATACCTCCCTCCATTCAAATTACAACTCAAAATGGATTCCTGAGAGTATGGCTTACTGTACAGACCCAGGCAGGATTCTGAGCAGACTTGCTTAAGGAGGCACGGGGAGTCATCTCCAGTAGCCTCACATGCAGAATTTAGCGCTGTTTGTACTTACTGGGTCACTGGTGTCAGCAGGGCCCCCAGAAGTATTCAAGTGCTCAATAATGTCCTTCAGATCTTGTGCCATGCGCTTCAGCTGGGCATCAATATTCTCAGCCAGTTTATAACTACAGAATGAGAGGTGTACAATTAATTGTAAAATACTTGCTGATTCTAGGTTCTAACATTAGAAGAGACAATTGTAGAGGCTGTGAAATGATCAAGAGTTATTTTAACTGGCGACCATGCAAGCTTCTTCATGACTCTCAAGTAGAACTGGTGAATATGTGGGAGTGCTGCTAGCATTGCAAAAAAGCCCTTTCTGGATTTTAAGGTATACATTTATGTGTACAGCCTGTACTAGCTTCAGTTACAGACATGAGAAGGGGCTGAAAATACCTTTGTAATCTTTGCACAGATACTAAGCAGCTCTGATACCAAGAGTTAAACAAAAGGACTTCTAAAGTGACTACAAAGGCACCATTATAAAAAGTCAGGCTCCTATCAATATCCAAAAACCCCGTATGAACATACGAAGTTTCACTGTACAGTCAGATCACTGGTTTATTTAGCTTGACATTGTTCATTGCAACTGGCAGCAGCTCTCAAGTAAAGAAGGGTCTTTTCACAACATTTACTGAAGGTGCTAGGAATTGAGTTCAAGTAACTTCTGGGTAGAAATACACCCAACAAGCATAGCCCCCACCCAAAATGATTTGAATGAGAAGCCATTGTTAACTGAAATTCCGGAAGAGCACAAAATGTAAGGTAATTGCCAGGATGTATTTCCCAACCTGAATCTTATTGTGCAACCATTTTTATTCTGAGAATTCAGTCTATCACTCCCCTTCACCCATCTGAATCAGGCATTAGCTTACGTCTTCTCCCGCTCCTCATCCGCATGCTGCAGGTAAATGGTCCCACTCTGTTCTTTCACAGATTCTTCAAGGGGCATTAACAAATCTTCCAGCTCTTTTTGCTGGGACAAAATAAAGTCTAGTTCTTGGTCCAACCTGTAGAAGAAGAAAAAAAGCTACCTTGCCTGGAAAGCTTGGAAAAACACTGGCATACCCACATCTCACCCACCAGTCAAAAGAGTTGGTAGACATTGGGGAAGAGGACTTTTACAGTTTGATGCCTAGGGCTGCTTGGCAATCTGCCTCTGGCAAAAGCCCAGAAAGTATTTAATACTGTAACCCATCCCACAGGGGAAGGGGGAGAGAACCTGTGACAGGAACACACACACACTTGCATCGTGATCTAGTTGCACCTGAAGTGGACTCCAGTGCAGCAACTAACATGTCTCTAGTTGAAGTTGGAATCAAGCATAACATGCTTGGCTCACTGAATTTTCTATTTGTTTTCTTCTGTCTCCCACAGAATAACATGCCTGCTCACTGAAATTTCTATTATTATCTTTTCATCTCACACACACCCATATGTACTGAGCATAAGATCAAAAATAGCACTTGAATAGGGCCACAAGGAATTTGTCTCCATTCGATCACTGAGAGCACCTAACTCTTGCTCCCCTTAGTGATTTCGCTGAGAGAGGCTGGCTTTGACAAAGCAGTGAGACAGCAACTGCACCAACTGACCAAGACTGGCCTTCTCGTTACATCACTGTCAGGACAGCTGCTGCAGCTGAGGAATACATTTTCAACCAGAGAGCTCTGGAATCACATCCTATCAGTTCCACGATAACTCCTGCTAGTGAAAGCAGCTTTCTTATGGATAGCTCCACTCCTACATACACTACTTTCTCAGGGACTACACAAAAAAGTGGAAAAGGGGTAGGCTAGCAAGACATCAACCACCCTCTAAGCACATGCCCATTTCAAGCATTTTAAAGCACCATTGGTGGGCCTCACCTCTTCTGATCCAGCTTTACTTTCTCCACTTCTCTGTGCAAAGATGTGATCTGTAAAACAAAGGAGTCACAGATCCCAAATTGTGATAATCTCACATGCATAATAAGACCAGTAGAGAGATAAGTCATTCTGGCAGTGGTAACATTTGCTTCAGTGCCAGAGGGATTAAATAAGGTTGGTTAAAGAAAACATGAACAGTGGGGACTGACACAATGGGCTGGTTGTGTTGCTGTTCCATGAGTTTGACAGCATGAGCTTAAAGTTTGCTTTACTGTTGAAGTGAACAACTTCAGCAGTTCCACAAGACCTTGTGAAGGAGCTGGTGAGCAAGATGGCTTCTTACCTTCTCTCCATTCTCAATCAGAGTCCTGTCCCAGGCATTGACTTGGGTGGCCTGCTGAAGGAAATGTTTTTCCTGGTCCTCCAGTTCCAGGCTCCACTTGTTAATCAAGCTCTCCAGCTGGGCATATGTCATCACTGGAGGAGCTCTACAAAGAAGGTGGAAGGAAGGCATTTAGGGGGGAAATCCAAGGCAACTCACAATTGAATCCAAATGAGAGAATGTTCTAACCTACACATCAAAAACCCATGGTGTGCCTGCCATATGAAAAACACAGTGAGAACTTACGTGGCTGTTGTAGCGGCAACAGCAGATGTGGATGCCACAGTAGCAGTTGTGGCTGGTGGCTTCAGATTTAATGTGAATCCAGCACTGGGAGCAGATGTTGTACCTAGAACGAAAGTTCTTTGAAATCAAGTTGCAGCAGAAATGATCAAGACAGGCAGCCAGAGGCCTGGAAACTGGTCCCAGAAAGGGCTACCTCTAATTTTAAGCTCAGCTATTACTGAAGAGGATGGGGGGGGGGGTGTTAAAGGCTTCATTGTTATGAGCAGACCTGAACCTCACTCTCCCACAGTGCAGCATACTTGTAATGCTTGATATTATTACCTGCCCAAGGGTTTCTCCCTCTTTTTAAAAAAAAATTTAACACACAAAGGAGAAAAATAACTTTCTATTATCTTATTCAGGGCATCCATTTGGGTGGCTGGGTAGAAAATCAACCAATCCTAGATTATAAAGTTATTTTCACACATACACAGCACTACATGAGAATGCAGCAGGAGTTCCCTTGCCTGGGACCCTGCACAAGTCCCACTATTAAACGTACTGATATTTTTCAGATGATAGAAGGGCAAACAGCAGCTTTGCAGTACCTAGAACAGCGCAGTCTACTTCATGGGCTCTGTTAAGCATTATAAATAAAAATAAAATAAATAATAAATAAAATAAGCATAAATAAATAAGAGGCTAGCAGGGGTCCTGTGTTCTACTTCTATCAACCCTACTTCATTTTGTGATACATACTGGCTGCTGTAGTGGCTGCTACTGCTGCTGTAGTTGTCGTCCCAGAGACTTTAGTGCCAAATCCCACAGTCCCAGCAGTGGGTATCCCAGCTGAAGAAGCACCAACTGCAAAAAGAAGCAGGTGACAAAGCCTTCTGAGTCACATGGTTTGGTGTAGTGGTTAAGTGCACGGACTGTAAACTGGGAGAACCAGGTTTGATTCCCCACTCCTCCACTTGCAGCTGCTGGATGACCTTGGGCAAGCCATAGTTCTGTCAGAGCTGTCCTTGAAAGAGCTCTCTCAGTCCTGCCTACTTCACAGGGTGTCTGTTGGGGTGAGGGGAAGGGAAAGGAGTTTGTAAGCCGCTCTGAGACTCCAAGTGAAGGATGGGGTATAAATCCTATCTCTTCTTCTTCTTTCCTCTTTCTGATCAACTGCTTCAAAGTTGGATTTTTTTAACAGCCAGATATTTCTGAGGTCAAGGTAGTCCAAGCCCCCAGCCTTCCTCTCAACTCCAGCAGCCAACAGGACATCAAGGGACTTCCCACTAGATGCAATCCCCACTTACGTGAGAGGGTGTTAACAGCGGAGGGAGCTGGGGCTGAGGAGTTTGCTATGGATGCAAAGAGTGTTGGTCCACACAGCCCAAGGAGGGAAGGTGTCGTCGTGGTAGAAGGTGCCGTCGAAGTTGCAGCTGTACCTGTGGAGGGGAAATATTTTGTGACTTAAGATTCCACTTTGGAGTAAACTGGGCATGCATGCATTTTCACTTCAAGCCAATACAGACGCTTTAACTCTATACTTCCTTACTACTCAGTCCTATTTTGGGGTAATCTGAATGTTTGCAGGCTCTTTTAATTGAAACACAGGTCTACTGATAAGCCAAACAAGGTACAAAATCTCTGCAGGAACTCCTTCTGAAGGCTAATAACTATTTCTGCCACTACTTCAGCTGCATTATACGAAGTCCTGCACAGAGTACAGAAGTAACAGGTCTTTAAGAAACCGCAGAGAGAAATGCACAAAATAGGTGCAGGAAGAGGTCACAATTAGATAAAACACTTGTAATGGAACAGGGGAAGAATAAATATTAGCAAAAATGCAAAAAAAAAAAAAAAAGGAGAAGCCACAAAAGTTTGGGAAAGGACTTTCCAGAAGAAATGATGACAAGATTGAAGGGACAAATTAAAAACAGGCAGGAACTGAGCAGTATGTCTATTTGCACAGAAGAACTGAACAAGGAGAAAATGAGCAAGGAACAATATCTTAAAACAAGGACCAGAAGTTTGAAGTCAATATAGACAAGTATAGCAAGAGAAAAACAAGCTTAGCAAAGGGTTCTGAAGCAATTTCAGAGGTAAGAATGATGGTGATCACATGGACAGCCTCCTCACCACCAATACACTTCTCTCTCCAGACCCTACCTCCAAGTTTGGCTCCAAATGATAAGGTAGGACCCTGGCTCAGTGTTCCTGTAGGGGCAGAGGTGGCTGCTGCAGCAGCAGCAGCACCAAGAAGTCCAAAGCCTGAACCTGAAACAAAAAGAAAATTAAAGAAAAAGTGTTCATGGAACTTTTAGGCTCATAACCTCCACCCAGATACTGGTGCGGCTTTATGGGATGTATGTGTGTGTAGAAGAAGTCTACATGACAACATCTGACAATGTATGCTGCAGCACTTCACTTATACACAGCAGTGTTACCATAACACAGACCTGTTGAAGCCCGTAACATGAAAACAGGTCACAACTTTACATCAGCATGCAAAGATAAGAAAAAGAGCCTTGCCGGATTAGTCCAGTGGTCCATTTAGTACAGCACCCTGACACACAGTAAACAAACAAAACACAGAAGCCAGGTCTTGTCCCAATGCTGCCTCCCAGAAATGGTATTCAAAGGTCTACTGCCTCTGGATGTGGAAGTTCCCTTTAGTTATCAAGGCTAGTAACCATGGATGGACTTACCTGTTTAATCCCCTTTTCAAGCCATCTTCAACACTGGCCATCACCACTGTGAGGCAAAGCACTCCAGTTTCACCAAGGGTTCATGCGAATAACAGTGGGTTTGCTTCAGCCTGCAGGTGTTTGTAATTAACTTATCTGTATCTCTTTCAAGGCCTGATATCAGAGTACGGTAATTGGTTAAGTGAAAAGGCCTGTGCTCAGTTCAGAAACTAGATGGGAGTGGGAGTCAAGAGTAAATTGCATCACATCTTGGAGGACTCCAGCAAATGAGTGCTTTGATTGGACTCCGAAGACCGCCTGACTTAGGGAGAAGAAAACTATAATTGGGCTTCAGATATGAGTGATGCAATGCTAACTTTTAATCCCATGGAACAGATGTATAAACTTCTAGCCTAGATGCTGCTATTTGAATGGTGCACCAGTTATTGCCAGGTACTAAAGTACTGGAAAGAAAGCTAGCTTTTATTATGTTTTTTGCTAATTGATTTTAGAGACTGTTACCTAATAATATTCTCAATTCCATCTGTTCAATAAACCTATATGTATTTTTAAAGGTTTTGGTCTTCATGTGTGCATTTAGCCTCAGGGACCCATGAATCTGAGCACTGCTTGCTGGGTGTCTTGACAACCACGTCCACGGACAGAGAATTCCATCAACTAATTAGTTGGTGAGTAAACAATATCATACACACACAGAGTCACAATTTAGATTACCTAAAGCAAAATCCTAAACAGTTGTTGCTCTCAAATCACTCCAAAGGCTTTCCATACCAGGAACAGTCTCTTACCTGCAGATTGTGTTCCAAGGCTAAAAGCTGTAACAGGTTGTGATGCAGCTGCTGTGGTCGCAGCAGTGCTGACTGTGGCTGGGGCAACTCCAAAGGTCAACCCTGTGGCTACTGGTTGCTGTGTTGAGTTCCCAACTGAACCAAGGCTGAAGTTGGGGGTCCCAGACTGGGATGTTGCTCCACTGCCAAAGCTGAAACCTCCAGTTGTGCCAGGCTGTGTAGCAGCAGTGGTGGAGCCAAACACAAACCCTGAAGAAGCTGCTGGCTGGCTAGCTGATACATTAGTTGTTACAGTGCCACCCAGTCCACTACTATTGCCCAGCGCAAAGCCTCCTGTAATACCAGTAGGTTGTCCTGTTCCAGTGCTGCCCAGGTTCAGCTTGGGTGCATTCCCCCTAAATAGAAGGCAAGAACAAGAGGCTTTCATTAAAGGGGAGAGGGAGCCCTCAAGTCCCCCAGGGCTCAGGAATTCACTGTACTACTTCTTTTACCACCCCTTCCAGGCAGGCTACAGGCAAGATTCCTTCCCCCGCCCCATCTTCCTGCTGCTTTCTACTTGGGGGCTTCCTCAGGCACCGGCACAGCCCATAGGCTAGGCTCGACTCTGGGACGCGCAAAGGCTACTAAGGCCATCCGCTCTCGCATTCAAGCACCAGGACCCGTCCCTGCCAAGCATTCCTTCAGCGTTCGACACCTCACAGAGCGAATGCGGAGGCAGGCGCAAGCGACTCTTGGACCCGCGGCGCTCTTCTCACCCGAGCCCGAAGACGCTGCCTGTTGCCGGGGTTGCAGGAGTGGGCCCGCCGAAGCTGAAGCCGGAGCTCTGCGCCGAGGTGGTAGGCGTGGTGAAAGAGAAGAGGGGTGGTGGCTGAGTGCTGGCGGGGGCCGCGGCCGGCGTCCCGAAGGTGAAGCCACCCCCGGAGTTGGCCGATGACGACGAGGCAGCGGAGGTGAAAGAGAAGCCCGTAGGGCCCGTGGCGGCCGTCGTCTTCGGCGTCCCGAAGCTGAAACCACCGCCAGACGGGGCGGAGCTGCCGAAGCTGAACTGGCTCATGGCACCGGACTCTGCGCAGAAAACGATTAAAAAATGTCTCCCTTCAGACCAAACCCAGCTTCGTTTTCAGCCGCCGCGCGCTCTGATGACGTAGCCACATGCGCCGGAAATGTTGATTGGAATGACCCAACCCTCGGGCTCCAGAAGCCGTGGTCCCGCCTTCTTAAAGGCGATTGGGCGCAACAGAGCCCCGATGTGTTGCCGCGGCAACACTTGGGACGCTGCTGAAGATCGCGGCGCTAGAAGACTGCGCCTGTTGAATGCGAGTCTTAAGGCGATGGCTGCGGAGACCTCGCTGCCGTCCTTGCTCGCCCTGGCAGAGCTCCTCTCCGGCCCCCACGATGAAGACGAGGACGACGACGAGCTGGAGCAGGTAAGGGGGCGGGCGGGCAGCCCCTCAGCGGGAGGGACCCCCAGGAGGGAAGCTGAGAGGCCGCTGGCTGGGTGCCCAAGGGCGGCTGGACAGAGAGATGGTTAGTTGTCCTCGCCTTGCCCGGGGCAGCCTGCAAGCGACGGGGAGATCCCCGCTGCAAGGACGGTTGTTGTTGCGCTTGTGGTGCGACCGAGAGTCTGATATCGTTCCTGCTTTGCCTGACTCCCCTGACCTGAGGACGAAGGGTTCTGCCGCGGGTAGCGTAGCCTACGAACCTTGGCGAACGGCAGGCATTTCTTTTGCAGGGCCCGAATTCGGCTGCGAGCGACTTGGGCCCCGGACACATTGCGGTTCCGAAGTCCGTGAAGCCCTCGGGTAAGACGGCGTCCTTTCGGAATGGTGGGAGAAGATTCCAAAGAAGGAAGGGTGTGGGGACCAGAACATAAGGGGCTTTCGGGGGGCCAGTTGCACAGCCTCCCGAAATGGGCACAGAGATGCACCATCTGCGGCAAGAGCCCACCTGTTAGGAGAGCTGATCAAATCCTCTTTTGCATACTGCTTGAGAGAAGAGGAAACTGCAACTTTCCCTGGCACGTCCTAGTATATAAAGCCATCTTTGTATAGGAAGAGGTAATTGAAGATCCCTCCCAGAGAAACAGTTTCAGTTGCATGGAATAGTGAAATTTGTGTTTATTTATATATTCAGACCCCATTATATATTTATACCCTGTGCTTATCTCCAGTGGGGACCCTAAGCAGCTTACATATTCTTCATTCCTCCATTTTTATTTATTTGTTTGATTGATTGATTTATACCCCACCCTACCCCAAGAATGTGCTCAGGGTGGCTGACAACATAAAATTAGCAAACAATAAAAATAAATAGCAATATTAGGTAAAATCGAACCCATGTTCCTCACAACAAACCTGTGAGGTAGGTTAGGCTGAAAGTGACTAACCCAAGATCACACAGTGGCAGAGCGGGGATTCAATCCTGGGTCTCCAAGATCCTAGTCTGACATTCTAACCGTTACACCACTCTGGAAGTTGTCTTGACTCCCAGCCAGAGTGGAACAGGTGGAGAGTGAAGCCACCAAGCTGGTGTGGTGGGTGGGCACAGTGTATTTGTTCCAGAAGGTAACAGGAAGAGAGAAGGAACAAAGCACAGAGGGAGAGATGAGGTCAAGCAGAGATTTTTAAACAAATCTTGCTTGGTATTAAACATGCTGGAAGGCAAAGGGGAGACCCATGGCCAAAGCCTGCCTAATATGGCATGATGATGTTATTGGAAGAGAAGGCCTAGACACTATCTCAAGCCTCAGCCTCCAAAGGGGGATTGCAAACAGGTCAGTGAGATAGACAGGCAAACTGGTTTTTCTTCCTGTTTACTCTCCTGTCTCTGTTCTTTGAAGTAGACTGATAGATTATGGGGAAATTGCCTTTCTTCCTACCTTTCTGTTCTTTCACACATCCATGATGGAGGCTGGATGCCTCTCTGCATCCAGACCCATCCAAGGTAGTTTAGATTACTGTCTCTATCTCTTAAACTTCACTATCTATTCTAGAATTTAGTTCCTAAATAAAAGGACTGTTATTAGTCTTGAAACTGAATGGTGGTTCTGTGTAACTTTGTAACTCTGCTAGCACACTGAGAACAAATGGCTTCTACTGCGTGTAGCCAAGGTGCACTCTGCTAAATTGAGAAGGGATACTGGACTAACTAACCAGTTACTCCCAACAAATATTTCCCAGTCTTGTTTCCTTCTTCAAAGCAGGATTTATGACAGAAGTTCTGCAAACCCAGCTGTTTAGAATTCCTCAAAGGTCCTATTGTGTTGTCACTTATTTGTGGACCATCTCACAGATCAGGTAACTGTGCTTGGCAACAGCAGCTCAGCTAGGTTGTTTTGTCTGCCTTATTTCAGCCACCACTCAAGTGAAATCTGGGAATAGCAAAGAGATCTGGAGTGCAGAAGAGGTGCCGGTGGGATCAGAGTATGATGATTCCTGTGATTCCAGAGAGCAACCTGAGTAAGTGCATTGAAGCCATATAGCCCCCAAGGGGAGCCCTTTCCATGTAACCTTCCCCAAATGCTTTTCTTCCTTTTCCAGATGACTGACTGAAGCCATGCTGTGAATTTGCTCATTATCATCAGACACTGTATGTATTAACTTTGCCTAAGTTGGACTAATTGTCATTATTTCACAAGGCCTCAATTTTCTAGGAGAGGTGCTTTCTGGGCAATCCTCAGAGTTGTCCAAAGGAAAATAGATGGCAGAAGAGGTAACTCTACAATAAGTCTAGGGTTTACTTCTGTAACAGGCACAGTTACCAGATCTGTTTTGCTTTCTACACGGTGCTTCTGAGGATTTGGGTAATAACTCATTTTCATTTGCTCAGTTTTAATTGGTGAATTTTACTAAGCACATTACATCCTCAGTTTGGTGTAGTGGTTAAGAGTCAGTTTGGTGTAGTGGGTAAAGGCAGTGGACTGTAATCTGAAGAACCAGGTTTGATTCCCCACTCCTCCACATGCAGCCAGCTGAGTGACCTTGGGTCAGTCACAGTTCTCTCAGAGCTGTTCTCTCAGAACTATCTCAGTCCCACCTACCTCACAGGGTGTCTGTTGTGGAAGGGAGGAAGAGAAGGAGATTGTAAGCTGCTCTGAGACTCTGAGTGAGGGGCAGGGTATAAATCTAACTCTTCTTTTTCTGCAGTTATGTTTTCTGATTTAAAAAAAATCAGAAAGAGAACATGCAGTTCCTGAATTTGCTGCATTTTGAATTAGACAAATTGATTTGGAAGTGGAGAAAAATCAATGGTTGCCAAATAGAAAATAATTAAAATTGGTTAAGAAAAAATAGCTCTGCTATGACCCATCTTTTGAAAGGTCTTATAAATGGGGGAAGGAAACACAGCTAATAATGGTTTGCCAGAGAGTTGCTTGGCAGCCTGCTTGTGAGAAGCCTTCCCTGTGGGAGCATGGCTCCGAATCTACCATCCTCACATTGCTTTCTGGTCTTGTCATGGTGCATCTTGAACAGGAGGCAGCTGAACCTGCATGTGCAGGAAGAGTGGGGGGAGCTGGCAAAATTATCTTCAAGATGTGAAGATGGTCTGAGGCTGATTCCACACTTCTCCACATGAAGCCAGCTGGGTGACCTTGGGTCAGTCACAACTCTCAGAGCTCTCTCAGCCCCCCAAATAAGTCTAGTTCACCACCTAGTGGTACATAACACAAAAAAGAGCTAGTACTTCAGGCAGCTAGACAATCTTAGTATCTCCTGGCTATGCCACACACAATGCTGTACAATAATAAGAAGAAGAAGCGGGTGACATTCCTGTTTGCTGGCTCTGAACCCCATCCTAAGTCTCTGACCCCTTCACAGTGCTGGTAGAATGTGATGTCTACTCCGCTGCTGTAGTACCCAGCCCATAACTGTACCATCGCGCAGCTGCCAGGAGTGCCGATGAGTTGAAGAACATCTGGATCATCTAGTATATGCGTTGACGAGCAGAAGAACATCTAGCTTGTGTGGAAATCGTCTGAAGCACCCTACTTAATTGAATTTAATTGCTGCCAGCATTTTTCATTTTGTATTGTATTATTTTAATTGCTGTGTTTTAACTGTGTATGTTGTACTTGTATTTTATGTGAATTGGAAGCTGCCCTGAGTCTGCCTTGTGGGGAGGGCAGGGTATACATTTGACAATAGATAAATAAAAAAGGGCCCACGTAGCAATGGTAGGAGAGGCCACAGCATCTCTGCTGCTACCCACCAATCAGAGCACTCTACCAGTGCCCCCTTGACAGGCAAGCAGCCAGGTGTTGTCAGCTTACTGTTGCCCACATACAGAACACAAGGACAACCCCCACACACACCCATGGTAAAGAGGAGTATGGTGTGACCAGTAGGAGCTCTGGAGTTAACATGTGCCAAGGAACCCTGAAAAAAGGGGTTCAGGCTTTTGACAAAGAGAGATAAAGCTCTCAAAAGCCCAGATTTATCAGTGTTTAAGGTGCCACAGGATTCTTTTGCTTTTTCTGCAATAGACTAACTCAGCTGTGTGTGTGTGTTAAGTGCCATCAAGTCACTTTTTACTTACAGCGACCCTATGAAGGGAATGACCTCCAAAATATCATGTCATTAGCAGCCTTGTTCAGGTCTTACAAACTGAGAGCCGTGGCTTCCTTGATTGAGTCAACCCATCTTATGTTGGGCCTCTCCTACTGCCTTCATCTTTCCCTAGCATTATTGTCTTTTCCAGTGAATCCTGTTTTCTCATAATGTGACCAAAGTTCAACAGCAACACATTCTTACACTTAATGATCTTTTCTAGCTCCTTCGTGGCTGTCCTTTCCAGTTTGGTCATTTTACCTTCTAGGGATAGGTCAGGCTTGATTTAATCTAGAATTCACTTATTTGTCTTTTTGGGATCCATGGTATCCATAAAACTCTCCTCCAACACCACTTTTCAAATGAATCAACTTCTTTTCTTTCAGCTTTCTTCATTGTCCACCTTTCACATCCATAACATAGTAATGGGAAATACAATAGTATGAATTATCTTGTTCTTGGTAGCCAGCAACACATTCTTACATGTAATGATCTTTTCTAGCTCCTTCATGGATGTCCTTTCCAGTTTCAGTCTCCTACTGATTTTTTGGTTGCAGTCTCCCTTTTGGTTGATGATGGAGCCAAGAAACGGAAAATCTTTAATAATTTCAATTTCTTCATAATCAGTCTTAAAGTTGTGTAAGTCCTCCATAGTCATTACTTTTGTCTTCCTGATGTTCAGTTGTAATCCTGCTGTGGTATTTTCTACTTTAACCTTCATCAGTAGTCATCTCAGGTCTTTGCAGTTTTCTACCAGTAATGTGATGTCATCTGCATATCTCAAATTGTTAATGTTCTTTTGCCAATTTTCACTTCCCCTTCATCTAAATCTAATCCAGTTTTTCTTTTGATATGTTCTGCATACAAATTGAACAGATAGGGAGATAAAATACATCCCTAGCTGACACCTTTGCCAATTGGAAACCATTCTGTTTCTTTAGTCTGTCCTAAGAGTAGCCCCTTGTCTAGAGTACAGGTTGCACATCAGAGCAGTCAGATGTTGTGGCATACCATTTCTTTTAAAAACCAACCATATTTTTTCATGATCCGCACAGTCAAAAGCTTTGCTGTAATCTATGAAACACACTTTTCTTCTGAAATCCTCATGTATGCTCCCATAACCAATGTAAATTTGCAACATGATCTCTAGTGCCTCTTCCTTTTCTGAATCCACCTTGAACACTGGGCACTTCTTGGTCCTTATATGGTAAACAAGTTTTTGTTATAGGATTTTGAGTATTACTTTACTTGTGTGAAATTAACTCAATGGTCCGAGATAGTTGCTGCTGTCTTGGATGTCTCCTTTTTTGTAATTGGGATGTATATTCAATGTTTCTAGTCTGTAGGCCATTGTTTTGTTTTCCATATTTGTTGGCATATTCTTGTCAAGATTTTGATGGATCCCTTTTCTGTGACTTGAAATAGCTCTATTGATATCCCATCTTCTCCTGGTGATTTATTTCTCCCAGTTGCTTTGAGTGCAGCTTTCACGTCACTTTCTAAAACTGCAGGTTCTTCAAAAAATTCTTCTTTGAAGGAATCTGTCATTTCTTCTGTATAGGTATTCAGTGTATTGTTTCCATGCTGATCTTTCAGCTAGCCTAACAGTGTTTTAAATTTCTCCTTAATTTTTTGGATGTTGTGGATCAGATCTCTCATTCTTCATTTTTTATTGTTCTCTTCTTTTTCTTTACATTGGTTATTGTAACCATGCCAGTTGCTGGAATGCTGTGTTTAGACTTCTCATTATATTTCTGTCACATTTTATTTTTTGTTTTCATCTGTCTTTAGCGGTTTGAGTTTCATTACTCTTCTCATAATTAGAAAAGACACCTTTAGACATTTATCTGCTAGTCTGACATATTTATTGCTTTACAACTGTTGACCTTATAACCTTAACTTGATATTTAGTGTCATTTCGCATAACTTGAACATCAGCATGTTACATGTTAATTTGCTGTTCATTCTCTGACTATAAGTTTGAACCTTGCCTGCCATTCCAATGTATTTGATAACGTGTGCATGCACACAAAAGCTCATACCTTGAATAAACCTTTATTGATCTTAAGGGTGCTACTGGACTCTAAACTTGTTCCATCTATCAAGGCTTTCCATTTCTTTTGCCTACAGGAACAGTCTTTGTGCATTTTTCCTTGATTTCTCTGGTTTCAACCCATAGTTCTTCTGGTTCCCATTCACTTGAACTTAGTAATGCAAACCTGTTGTTTACGTGGTCTTTAAACTCTTCAAGGATGTTCTTTAGATTGTATTTTGGAACTGTGAATGTTTTGGTGTTTTTCTTAAGCTTAGAATTTTCAATATTAACGATTCATAATCTGTACCACAATCAGCTCCTGGTCTTGTTTTAGCAGGGAGAATAGAGTTTTTCCATCTTCTGCAGCTGATTTCATAGTCTATTTAATTTCTGTATTGGCTATTCAGTGATGTCCACATATACAATTGTCTGTGGTTGTCTGAAACATATTTGTGATGAACAATTTGTTATTTTCACAGAATTCTGTGAGTCACTCTTCTGCTTCATTCTGTGCTTCTAGCCCAAATTTTCTGACAATATTTGATTGTTCCCCACTTTTCCATTCCAGTCTCCTATGATTATCAGTACATCTTGTCTAAGTGTGTGATCAATTTCTTCCTGGATACTTGCATAAAAGCTTTCTGTTTCTTCCTCTTCAGTACCTGTAGTTGGAGTGTAAACTTGAATGATTGGTTATGTTGGTATGATTTCCATGAAGTCTGATTGATATTATTTAGTCAGATTTTGCATTATAGCCCGATCGCTTGTGCTACATCTCGCCTTGCTATTAGAGCAACTCTGTTTCTTCCGTTTTTCTCAGTTCCCAAGTAAAACATTTTGTAATTTCCTGGCTGAAAATGTACTAATCCATTCCACTTTATTTCACTCACTCAGCTACCATTCTGAAATCTAATTAATGTTGTCTTTTCTCAGGTATGAAATTTTGTTCAAGCAGCAGGTGGGGACCGAGGACATGTTCCTGGGGATGAGCCGAAAGGACCCTTCCACAGCCTGCTGTGAGGATATGCTGGTAAGCTGGATGTTGCATCTCTTGATTCTTCTTGGTTTCCAGTGTCCTTGCCTTCCTTCTTCCTTACACTCTTCCGGAAAGGACTCCAAAGCTATGAAAGAGTAGTTTGCACTGGTGGCAAACTGCAAGTGTACTGGCTATTGTCTCTTCCCAAGCAACCAACATGTAGTCCTATTTCCTCATACTAAATATATTCATAAAGGACTCTTGTCTACAGAGCGGCCAACTCACCCTCTCAGCCCCCCCACTTTACAATGTCTGGTGTTTCATTTCAGATTAAAATTCAGCTGCCAGATGCAAAGGCTTCAGACATCACTCTTGATATCAAGGAAAAGGTTCTTGATCTTCGGAGTCCCCAGAAGTATGTGGTGGGGGTTGGGGTAGGGGAGGGGTGGGGTGGGCAGATTTCCTTAAGTAATTTGCCCTTGTTTCTTCAGTTCCTTGTTCATTCAGAAACTCCTGCAGGTGGAAAGGTTTTCTGACTCCAATATTCCATGACCAGTCTCAGATTTAAATGAAAGTGTCTGTAGCCCTGATGTTTACATGTGAAGGCTGTGAAAATAGGAAGCAGCAGCTGCCCATGAGTCAGACACAAGAACATTGTGTGGTGGTTCTTCCCCATGCTTCTCAGTTCTCCCCCCTTCCACCTTTGTTGTGTTTCACTCTTGCTTTTGTGTTACCCAGAATAGTCCAATATTTAATTAACTAGGGGGATTTAGATAAGCAAGAGGGGATAACTTAAGATCAGCACCTTTGTTTACCAAGATCCTTCCCCAAGAGAAACCATACATAAACCAGGTGGATGTTCCACTGGTAAGGATTTTATTGAATAATAAAGTAAGCTAAAGTAATAAAATGTCAAACATACATACAAACCCTCTGAAACTCAGACACACTACTAAGAGGGAGATAAAAGGGATGAATAGGAATAGAGAGGGTATTTCTAATGGGTGATATTTAACAATATTGAAGCTTCAGAGCGGCTGTAAAAAGCAACCAGTGCTTGATGTGAGGTTGGCGTGCATGTGCACGCACACACAGAGCAATTGGCAGTGTGCCTGTATTTATACCCCAAAATGATACCTGAGGGTATGCTGATGTGGTTGCATCAAAGGAACAATAGTGTTGATATGTTTGCAGGAAGGGTTAATATCTGTGGATGCCCCTTGATGTGTGGGATGAAGAGGAACTTCCAGGTGTTCTAAATATGCTAAGTGGGCAAGTGGGGGAAGCAGAATGGGGATAAAAGAGATTACCATAAGGTGTGATGCTGTTTTCCTGAGAAACCCCAGAATTGTAAAATATACATTATTTTAGGACGGAGAACAATTAGCAAGCCAGCCTTTGATGAACTTCCAGATAGCTTCCCCCCCGCCCCGCCCCGGCTGTGCCTGCCATTCCTTATGGGGACATTCCTAAGCCTGTCTGGAGTGATTTTTATACAAAGGGTGTATGGTATTACTTCCTTGTGGAAAGCCAACTGCCCCTCTGTAAGATGGCACTGACTGGTGATAGTCACATTGCCCGTGAAGATCACCGGCTTTGTTTCCTACCATTCATGCTTCTTGTTGTATCATTGTGAGCACTTTGGGTGGAGGGCCAGCCAAGCCTTGGTGATGTGCCTCTCTCAGGCTTCTTTCAGAGTCTAACTTTCCAACTGCACATTTTCCAGGAAGCTCCTCTTGCACCTCCCACACCCTGTGGACCCCAACAGTGGAAAGGCCTGCTTCCTTTCTGAAAAGGGCACTCTGGAAGTCACCTTGCGCATGAAGCGAGAATTTGATTTCATCAACTTTGCTTGAAGAGAATGAGTGAAAGCTCCATGAAAGAGGTATTGATTAGAGACTGTAAAAGTCTGACTGAGATTCTTCAGCAAGGCAATCAAACAGGAAGGGAGAAATCTTTTCTCCTCCACTTCTGCACGTGCTGTTGCTGCGCACAGTGGATCATCCTGCCTTATTCTGGGAGACAAGCAGGAGTCTGGCTCCCTCTCCTGTGAACAACCTGGCCTGTGGACTTCAAATCCTGCTGTGAGCTTTGCATTATCTTTCACAGTGTAGCTGCTTTCAGTGAGGTTTTACACCTGTATTTTCACTAGGAGGGGGCAGATGGAAGCATGGCATGTGCCTTTGGGCAGGATGGGGGATCAGTTGGACACAGACCCCAGACCTGATCTGTGCAGCCGGGGAACAAGTGACTTTTCCTATTTCTTGTTATTTGGTGCCTGTTTTATGGATAATTAAACTGTTTTTGTTGTACTTGATGTGTTTGAGTAAATATCCTTTTGAAAAGATCTTTGCAAGAACATTGTTTTCTTACCTTTTGAAATCCGCATTTTTTGTTTTCAGATCATCAAGTAGAGTTGATGGGATTTTCCAGAGCAGGTGAAGAATTCCTCTTTGTGAGAGAATCCCTGTGGTTAGGACCCTCCTGCTTTAGAAATCTGGAGGAGGGCTTCATTAAACAGGGAACCTTTACCTGATGCACTCACAAGGCATCCTGATACGGAGCACTACAGTCAGGGAGACAGTCCCAACATGGACAAAAGGAGGATCCTGTCCAGGCAGCAGGAAAGGAAATAAAGGGGTGAGAACGGGTTTTCCAGAGCCAAGACACTTCTGTCAAGCATGATGCAAAAGGCTTTCTGCCGGTCTTGATGGGAATCTGCTCATGCTTTAAAAGATCCTTAAAGAGAGCAAGCAAAGGGAGGTGGCAAGAGAGGGTGTGGGCATATGCTTGGTTCCCATCATTTTCCAAAGCTGTACCAACAGACTCGACTTGTTATTTGTTCATAGTCTGGCCATACAGATGCCCAGATGTTACTGGGGGTAAAAGAACAGAGACACCTCAACTCTAGTAATAATTATGCTGGTGCTGCAAGAGTTTATACTTGAAAAGTCACCAGGGACAGGCATTTTCATGGCCTGGTAGTCTGGTATTAAAAAACCCGGGTGCTCTGCGGCTGCCTTTTGCCACTCACCAGCACCTTGAAATGTAATAGGGTACAGGGGCAATAGGGAAAGTGGGTGGGAGGCTCATGAACCTGCTTCAGGAGAAGGCCTGGGAGTTCACTGCTGAGTCCCAAAGACCATCAGCTTGGCCTTCTTTCTTATCTCCATGCAACCCCCACGAGTGTTCTGGGATAGAGGAGGTTTGATTTATCATCAACAAACAGGGAATCATGAGTCTTATTCAATGTTATTTACAAGCCCAGCAAACTCATGCAAGTGAGAGTAGGCCCCTTTCTGTTAGTGTGACCTGCCAACCGCCATCAAAGTGAATGTTGCTCGACACCCCCAAGATATGAGATACAATGTTCATGTTGCATTTTGCTTAATTTCAGCCTTTGATGCTACCTTGAAACATGAGCAGTAGGTAATACCAGCAGCTAAGGAACAAGAAGCCCAGGCATAGGTGTAGGTGCCTGCAGACAGGGAAACAGCTGCTGGTTATTATAACCGAATCGTGTTAGCATTACTTTGAGAAATCTCCAGGGATGGAATGTGCAGAAGCGGTGAAATGAGATCCTTTAATGGTCAGGCGAGTGGTTTAGAAGTGTTTGTGCACCCTTGAGCCCTCCAGGAGCTTCGTTAGGGATTCACAGAAAATAGATCCATGTCCAGGCTGATTGCCTGAGCAGTCTCTGGGGAGAAGAAAGGATGCTAATTGAATCACAGGTGTACATTTTGCCCAGAGAAATGACTGGAGGCTACACTTTCATTAAGCCCTTTTCAGAGCAAAATCAACCTAGCTTAGGAAACAAACCTGACTCCTTAGATGTTCCTCTTTTGCCAGTTCATCTGATGTGTGGAGGAGGGGTCTTGCACGTAGGAATTGCTGCTGATCAGGAGTGATGGGAATGCACTCACCATGGGGGTCTTTAAGGTCAGAATCAAGGGACTGCTTAGGAGCTAATTGGCTAACTAACTTTGCATCTTTTCTATTTAAAAATCCTGATTGAATCCTGGAGGCTTAGCAGCTTACCAAGGAAGGTGATGAGCAGAGACTGGCAAGCGTGGTACAGAATAAGTGGGAGGAGAGAAGGCGGGTAGTTGTAGCCAGAGTCACAGCATGAGGGGCAAAGGTTGGAGCAGCTTGATGAGAAATTGTCCCCTTTCTGTTAGTGTGCCAATTAAGTGTGCCCCTTTCTGTTAGAGTGCCAATTAAGTTCCTTTGCTAGCAAGTAGTGAGCTTCACAAGTCACTTCTGAGCCTGGCAAAACAGTGACAGAGGGGACCTGTGCCCTGGTGCTCACTTAGCTCAGAAGAGACATGGCTGGCACAAAAGAGGGACATTCTGCCTGCCCTAGCACCTTGGCCAAGGAAGCCCTTGGCATTGAATTCTGCAATGATCCCAGTAAAGGCAGAATAGCAGCCAAAGTTTTCCTGAGAATGAAGGCTTCCTTCAGCTGTGGGGATCATGAAGAGCTCTAGCTGTACTTTGCCATGCTCCTCTTACCAGGTGGAGGAATGGTCCCTTCTCCCCAGTTCAGCAACTTCATGCCAATGAGAGGGCAGTCATGGATCTCTTTGAAAAGGAGAACCTAGAGCAGCTTTAGTGACCATCACCAAATACTGAGTCAACTGTTCACCCAGACTGAAAACTGGGCACATGGCCTAAACGTGACACTCAGCATTGGGTGCAATGTCTTCAAACAGGCTCAGACTTCACAGAACTGTAGTTTCAGGTTCCAAATCACAAGTCTTATGGAAGCACTTAGATGCTGTGAAGAGGGGAAAGGTTTCAGAATTGGCCAGCCAAGGGTAGAATCAAGATGCTGAGTTGCTTCTCCAGCAATTTGCACTTGAGTTCAGAGACAGGACTGGGTTTTGGGGGAACAGAGAAGTGTGGTGGTTGTGAAGAAACATATATATATATATTTAGAGATTTGAAATGAGCAAAACCTTCACTCTGAGTTTTAAAAGTTTTTTTCCCCCTTTCTCTGGGCAGAGAACAGGTAGGAAGGGGGGAAGTCCATTCAGTTGCTTTCCAGACTTACCTCAGCCCACCTTCATACAAATGCTAATAAGTCTAGACAATGGGATGGTCAATCACCACCCTCCAAGCAGGGAACAGAGACTTAGAGGAATTAAGGCTAGAAAGTTTTCAGGAAGAAATTTCTGGAGATATCAGGAAAAGCTTCCTTGACCTGGCCTGACTGGGTCACTGGGACAGGAAATGAGAGGTGATAAAACTCAGGGGAGCAAGGAGGAAGCTTTCTTTTTCTTCGAGTCCAGGAGAGCAGACAGAACTCTCAACTGAGGAGGCAGCCATTGACCATGTGCTTGCCTAGAGAGCTGAAAAAAGCTGTACAGTAATGGCAATTGTGTAGAGATATATAACTTGATAAGCTAAAGGCCTGTCCTGTATATTGACATCTGATAGGGCATGTATAGAGAGAGGGGCAGAGGAATTGTGGTTTTCCCATTTCTTTGGAATCCCTTGCTCAGTCTGGTGCTGTGCTAAAAGAATGCTTGTGAACATTTTCTTTTTAATAAATACTTTATAACTTTTGATGCTGGTAGTGGTTCTCTGTTCCACATAGACCTCTACTGTCTTGGACACACTATTTTAAAAAGAAGCATTGGGGGAAGGCAGGCAGTTGGCAAGTGGCTATTCCTCCATGGGACACTGGGCAGCAGGAGACAGAGAGGCAAAGCCTTGGAAGGGGGGCTGGAAGTCCTGACTCTCCCAATGGGCAATTCCATACAAAGGTCAGGTAGTGATGGCGGGTTACCAGAGAGAGTGAGAAGCCTCTCCAGGTGTTGAGAAAAACCTTGGAGGGCAGGGTGGAACAGAGCCCGCAGGCCAGAGCAGGCCTGTTCTGCCATAGTGGTCATTCCTCCAAAGCAGGGCAGAGAAGGAGATGGAAGTGCTCAAGTCCAGGAACTGAGTAGTGAAAGCTGTTTTGCCCTCCCCAGACATTCAGCCTCAAGGATAGGAATTCTGTTGTACTATCATTCTGCCCTGCCAGGCTCATCCATTGCCTGGATAGTCCCCTCACTTGCCACCCTCTACAACCTTGAACCTGGCTAGATTATTGCCTTTCTTTGCATTGCACTTTGCAGAGTACAATGAGAGGCCAAAGGTGGCAGTCATGCATCCCTCTGAAAAGGACCACTAGAGCAGCTTGAATGACCAGTACCTAATACTGAAACTACAAGGTGTCATTTCTCCAAAAGGCAAAGACCTTTGTTCACTTAAGCAATGAGCCTGGCAGGGCTGCTGAGCTGACACGGCTGGTGGTGTTGATGGTAGGAGTCTGCTCTGGGAACAGCACAGCTATGGCCATTGAGATGCACCTCTGTGGACTGCCCTTCCTCTTCAAAAGGAGGCTGGAACCAGTGAAGGGACTGGCGAACAGCAAACTGATGGCCGTGGCGTAGGAAAGTGGGAAGCGTGCACACAACAGCCACTGTGAGGAGTGGAAAGGCAAGTGAAGCCCCCTCTGAGTGATTATTCTGGCCTGCCCTGTCCTACTTCTCAGATATAGTTACAAGGAAATCCCATTGAAGACAAGGGAGGGAGGAAGTGCTTCATTCACCAATCTGGGATTGATCCTGCACTCTTCATTAGCTTAATCAGTCTCCAATTGACAGAGGGAGAGCGGCACTGCTAATCCATGTTGCCAGGCTCAAACAAATATCACCCCATTAAATTTTAACATTCCCAAAGTAATTAAAATATTAATTCAGTTATTTCAGTTTAATTACGCCATTAGAAGCACTTCCTCTCTCTGGGGTTACTGTGCAAAGCAATGTCAGGCCTCCAGGGGTGAAGTGGCTTCCTTCAGACTCCAAAGAGAACTTTATAGAGACTCTGTGCCATCCGGGAGAACTTCAGTGTGCGCCTCCAAAGTCCCAGGAGGAGGAGGAAACTCAGCAACATCAGCTGGAATCAGCATCCTTCACCAGGCATTGCAAGCATTGGTGCAGAAATAACGCAGCTGCCTAATGGATAGAAAGTCACTTGCTGCAGCTGGGTCATATTTAGTCCTCTTTGAAGCATTATTCCCCCCTCACAGTTGTCAATCCTTTTCTTCTCTCCCTCTTGTGCCCCCCAAAATAGCACAGTGAGAGGGGCCACAAGAGCAGAAATTTGTGTAAAAAGAGCATCCATCCTGGATCCCATCACACCATCCCAAAGGAGGAAAGTTGGGCCTCAAGTTGTTATTGCAAGGCATTCTCTGGCTTCCCTTGGGGCATAGTTAGCCTATGACAGCATGCTGTGTCAGATCCCTCCATCGATGCAATACTTCTCTGCTGCAGTAACCTGCAGTACCTTCTCTGCTATCAGCACTATCTTCTCTGCCTTTCCCCACTTTAACAGGGAATTGGATTTCTGTCACTAGTGGTATCTCAGCATCTTACAGCTCTGCCTCTGCTCCTCTGTCCCCTCCCACAAAGCACTTTTCTGTGCTACATGTACGATGTGTCTTGACCTGAATTAGCTCCTAGCCGGGTGGGAAAGTCTGCTCTTCTCCTCAAGCCCTTCCGCTGGAATGGAGATGCCATTCATCATCACTGATGTCACTGATACTATCCAATCAGTGCCCATGACACTTGTACAACTACATGATTCTGAAGAGCATTCTTGATTGCACTACTGGTGTTAGTTGGGGCAGGAAATCTTGGTAGGAAAATGTAGTATCCCCACAACAGAGAAGAAGAAGAAGAGATTGGATTTATACCCTGCCCTTCACTTGGAGTCTCAGAGTGGCTTACAAACTCCTTTCCCTTCCCCTCCCCACAACAGACACCTTGTGAGGTAGGTAGGGCTGAGAGCAGAGGCAGTGGAAACAGCCTTCCCTGAGCTCAGGACAGCCTTTGAAGGAGATTAGACTGAGACAGCAGCCAGGGCAAGGTCACCCAGAGAACATCATAATTGGGTTTGAATCTGGGTCTGACCAGTCAGAAGTCCATGACACTACATTGACCCTTTGCTTTACTGAATGAAAACACAGTACCCCCAGGCCAGGTCCTTAGCATGCAA
The DNA here is from genome assembly GCA_029375565.1 of Gekko gecko. Classification (NCBI taxonomy): domain Eukaryota; kingdom Metazoa; phylum Chordata; class Lepidosauria; order Squamata; family Gekkonidae; genus Gekko; species Gekko gecko. The sequence continues at coordinate 46,957,284 of JAPDNY010000012.1, read as the reverse complement.
TGAGTCCTGCTTCTGGTTATCCTCTTGCTCTTTTTCTCCTCCGTCTGGTCCTGGCTTCTTCACTTTGCTTTCATCGCTGCGGGTTTTTCTTTTCAGTCTCGTTTGAGAGGTTTCCCACCTTCCGCTAAATCTCTTCACATCGTTTCAATATCACAGCCCATTTCAAAAGCCGATAACGCAAACTAAGAGGAAGATTAGGCTGCAAATAAGTGCTCAGAAAGGGGAGGGGGGAGCCTTCATCCTCGCCCTGGAGGCAAAGGAAATTATTTTAAATGTGGAGTGGAGAAGGAGGGTCTGATGAAGAAGAATTTAGCCTTAATACGGAAGCATGAAGCACCACCATAGTATTGTTGGCGTGGCCATCTCCTCTTGGGTACCTTTCTTCTCGACACCTTTCTTCTGTGGAAAGGAGAGACTCACAAAGCTGAGCATCTCCCCGTGTTTCCCAGTAGGAGACTAGGTGGTTGGCACCACGGGGGACAGCTTTTCATTGGATCGGGGTGGGGATGGAAAATCAGAGGGAACGGCCTACCTCTGCTGCTCTTCCACTCACCTCCCTACCCTTAATGAGCCAGCAGGACACATTCTGGAAAGAACACTGAACACTAGTTCTCTCTCACTAATCCCAGGAAGAAAGAAATGTTCTGCTTCCTCTCTCAGGCAAGGGGATTATATGAAACAGGATCGACCCCAGATGTTTTGCCACCCAAAAGACCTGCTCTCTGTATTCTGAAAAGGGAACACCCATAGTTCAGTGGCAGAGTGCCTACATTGCTTGCACCAGGTCCCAAATTCAATTATTTATATGGTAGAGCTGGGAACCTTGGGACTTGCTGCCAGGACTGAGTTAGTTGGGGCACAAATCTGACTCAGCTTCTTATATTAATATGAGAGGTGCACCCAAGGGTCTCCTGCAATATTGCAGGGGATGCTGGGGTACAATTTGTATACTGCATCATCGACCTGCCGAAGTATTACACATCCCGAGATTATTAATAATATAGGAATGAATGATTTACTGATTTTAATACTGTCATGTTGATGTTTTTAACTTTGTTGTACATCGCCCAGAGCCCTGTGGACTCAGGGATTGGGCGAGTCACAAATCTAACGTATATATGTAACATATAAATAAATCCCTGAGGACAGGCATCCGGAGCAGTGTATGCGTGTCCTGAACAGCAAGAGTCCCTCAATAAGTTGAGTGGGATGAATTAGAAACTGCTGGAGCTCTCAAGGAATTCTTTGTGCTTGGAGTGCCTAGCAATAGGTCTAACAATAGGTCTCCCAGCCAGCCAGCCAGGTAGCGGAACAAAATAATTGATCGCCTTCTTGCTGCAAATTCAAAATGGCTTTGATGCTGGGCCATCCATTGTGGAACCGGAGTAATAATACAATTCATTTGAGCTGCAGCCCCAGTCAAATGGATGGCTTTAATAATGGCTAATTTGAGATGACAGATAGGCCATTTGGGATGACATTAATGCTGAATCAGGAGAAGGGGATGGGTGGGAGAAAGCAAGGAGGAAAGGACGGGGAAAGCTGCAAAGAAACTACCCTGAACACCTGCAGCGCCTGTTTGTCACTTTGCCTGTTTCAAAGCCTCCAGAGTGAGAGGGAGCTTTGCTACTTGGTCAGATATTATTTTAACTCTATGCATTAGACAACAACCTAGTCCTCATGCCACTAAAAAGTTGTGTATCCATGATACCCACAGGGCTTAAAAACCAGAAGACAGATGAAAAGAAGCCACTTTTCAGATCTTATGATTTAGAGCAAATGACTTATGACTTTTAATATCATGAAGATAATATTTTCTTGCATTGCGGCTACATGCATATTTGACAAGGTTATTCTCACATACAAATAATTCAGTGGCATCAGTGTAATCTGAAGTACTGTATGTATTTTAATGAATCCACTTAAAACTCAATATTTAATAAAGGAAATCTGCACACAGGAATTGTGTGGCCTGAACGCCTGTCTATTTGCAGCTGAGACTTGTGACACTTCAGAGATGCACTAGTTTCTTGCAGGGTGTGAAGGTGCCACAAAGTGGGTCTCTGTCACTTGGGCATCCCAGCTGCACACATGGCAGCACGCAGGCTAGGAGCCTCGGCACCACGAGTTTTGACACTGCCCAAGCAAAGGATAAAGCCTGAAGACTGAGCACACATCATCCAGCCCTTGGGGAGAGACAACCTCAAGACTTCTGGGCTGCTTTGCAGAGGAAAGGCTCCAGCATGCCCGAGGGATCCATTTCTGCAGCCTGCAGGCTGGAGTAACAAATTAATACCTCATCCTTGTTGCTTCCATTTAAAAAAATAGATTTTTGTTTAATTAGAGATGCTCAAGGGGACAAGCTTAGGCAGGCAAACTGAAGACAGAGATTAATACAAAAGAGAAGACAGCACAAAACAATGAGATATTAACAAAAGTAAGGGAGGCTGTTCATTCTAATTAGAGACAGGCATATTCATGACACCCTCACATTGGATTGTACAGAAGGCTCGGCCAGTGCCGCACGTGTGCCAAATCTCTGCTCAGGGAACAGAGGAAACTGCTCAAGGCCCTTCATCTGATGGGATGCCTGTAAAACAGCAGGGCACCACCAGAGGGCAGGGCTGGCATCAGCATTCCCCAAGGTAGGGCAGCTGCCAGGGCCCAAGACTCCAGGTGGGGCCCCCTGCCACTGGTGCTGATCCCACCACTGCTCGTGGGTGCTTTTGCCACCAACATTCCTGGCTGCACGTGCTGCCCATCACTGGCTGTTGTGACAGTAGGGTTGCCAACTGTGGGATGGGAAATACCTGGAGGTTTGGGGGGTGGAGCCAGCAGGAAGCAGCTTTTGGGGCTTCGTCCAACTTCCAAAGCAGCCATTTTTCCAGGCGAATTGATCTCTGTCACTTGGAGATCCGTTGCAATAGCAAGGGAACTCCAGCCACCATCTGGAGGCTGGCAGCCCTATGTGACACTCTCAGCTGCCCCGACTGGCCAGCACATTTGAAGAAAAGACATGTAGGGTATGCGAGCATGGGAAGTGGGAGGGCTTGCAAGTGGATGTGGGAAGGATGCACTAGTGGGCGGGTGGGAAGGGGGGCATGAGTGGGGGGCCTGGGTGCCAGACAAGGGGCACTCTCTGCCCCAGGCCCCTCAAATCTTGGAGGAACCAGGCTTACCAGAGGATTAAGGGCTTTGGTTCCCTCTGGTCCTCCTACTGTAACATTTCCTCAGCAGAGAGGAGGAGAGCAACAGCTTGGGTTATATCATCCAAATATGTCAAACACAAATCAGAGAGTTTGAGAAGAAGAGCAATGCATGGCCATCTAGTAAGCCCACCCTGACAGATCGCTATGACCCCTGTCTAGGGCAGGTATGGGCAGTTTTCCGGCAGCTGGACAATCATGTGACTATGTGCTGATGTATTAAATACCTAAGAAGAGCCCTGCTGGATCAGACCAAGGAAGGTCTATCTAACCCTGCATCCCTACAGTGGCCAGCCAGAGGCTTCTGGTAAGCCTTCAAGGAGGCCGTGGAGGCCTCTCCCCACCATTGCCTGACACAAATGGGGTATTCAGAGATGCATAGTAATTAGGCATGCACAGAACTCTGCAGTGAATATACTTGCCCTTGTTCAGAGTGAATCCTTCAGTTATGCTGCCCAGTAGCTGCTTGGCCATTGCAACCTGCGGCTGCTTTTGCCCAGTCTGAGAATTAAATCATCTTATTTACTGGAGAAGAGGAAGTATCTCCCCAGGGTCATGGCTGTTCAGGTCATTAAATCGATCGACTTGTATAAAGTATGGAATTGCCTGCTGTTTGTCTCCTCTTTGCGCCTGTGCTATCCGATGCATCCTTTAAATGAGAAACATCAGCTAAATTGCATTACCTGCACTTTGTGCCCATGCAGCTAGTGGCATCTTACCAAGAAGTGTTCACAGATATCGACTGCAAGACTGGCAGTGTTTGTGTGTGTGAGGGTGTCATGCGTCTTCAATGAAGGCATACATAGACACTAAGGAGTAAATTTCAACAGAAAAATCTAACTTTTTAATCCTTTTTCCTTGTGTGCCTTTTTGAGGGCAGTGGCAGCAGATGAGTGTTGGGGGACAGCTGCTGTGAGAAAGCCATTTAATCATGTGAGAAAGCTGTGTAATTATGGAAGCAGATGCATCCAAACACATTCAGATGCATTCAAACAGCTTCCTGAATTATCCTGCTTAGATTCAGGTGGGGTAGTCGTGGTGGCCAGAAGCAGCAGAACGAAGTTTGAGTCCAGTGGCACCTTTTAAGCCCAACAAAGTCTTATTCACGGTATAAGCTTTCGTAATGTACCAGCACACTTCTTCAGATACAGTGGAAGAGAACCTCCCCAACCATTACTTATAGAGGGTGGGGTGGAGTTTGTTGTCAGGAAGGGCCATTGAGACTCTAAATGTGATGTGAATAAAACTTTTTTGGTCTTAAAGGAGCCACTGGACTCAAACTTTGTTCTGCTGCTCCCTGCTTGCAACTAGTGAGCAGGATGTGAGCAGCACTTGCAAATGTTCACGTGTAATTAATGGCAGTAGTTGCCTCTTTTGAGCACTCCAATAGAAAGACTAATAGAGTTGTACATTTTTATCAGATCAGCAATTCCCCACTTGAGTCATTTAAGAAGTTTTGGATGAATGCAGTCTGGACTTGCTGACCTGTTAATTTTTGATCTGTTAATTCTGGAACTTCCTCTCTTGTCACCGTCACTATCTGAGAATAGTTCAGACACCCTCCATGGGGAAAAAAATTGGTTCAGGCTCAGAAAGCTTTCTGGCATCTTCCACAGTGAAGACAGGCACACAAATCCATTCAGCTACTCTGCAGTCTCTCCGTCCTCCTTTGGCAATCTTTTAGTCCAACTGCCTTTTTGGCTGGTATTGTTCGTCTGTTGGGTGAAAATGTTAATCATTTGCTGAATGTTTTTACAATATGCTCCTCAAATTCTCTTTTTGCTTTCCTCGTCATCCCTGTGTGTCTCCTTGTTTTCTTCATTTGAACAATATTTACAGTTTATAAAGGAAGCTGTCTTTCTTTCCATAGCTTCTTTGACTTTATTTATTAACCTCTCTGGCATCTCCTTGGACTTCTCTATGTGTATTCTTTCTATCTGAGCTTCTGTTAAAGAAGATTTGACTCTTGTTTCTAATTTATCAATAAATGAAGCCCACAGTTTTGACAAATTTCCCCCTTTGAAGCTAAATTTGACCTTGTTGGCCTTTCTGGGCAACTTTTCATTCACATGTAGATCACGCTGGATAGCAGTGTTGCTAAATTCCTGAGCAGTTCAATAACACATCTTTCATAGAATAGAATCATAGAATCATCGAATCATAGCGCTGGAAGGGACCTCCAGGGTCATCTAGTCCAACCCCCTGCACAGTGCAGGAAATTCAAAACTACCTCCCTCCCAGTGACCCCTGTTCCATGCCCAGAAGAAGGCAACCCCCCCCCCCCAAAAAACCTTCCAGGATCTCTTGCCAAAATGACCTGGAGAAAAATTGCTTCCTAAACCCAAAGTGGCAATCAGCATTTCCCTGGCCGTGTAAGAAAGAGCCACAAGAACTAAGCACTGATGCAACCTTTCCTGCCCTCCCTCTCATGATCTGCCTAAGTCCACAGAATCAGCATTGCTGTTAGATAGCCATCTAGCCTCTGTTTGAAAACCTCCAAAGAAGAAGAGCCCACCACCTCCCGAGGAAGCCTGTTCCACTGAGGAACTGCTCTGTCAGGAAGTTCTTCCTAATGTTTAGCCGAAACTCTTTTGATTTAATTTCAAGCCATTGGTTCTGGTCCAACAGTAACAGTATATTTCACGGTAACCTGGGCATTGATAAGAAGTAAGCCAAGAATGCCTTCCCTTAAGTCAGCTCAGTGACGGACAACCTCCTAAACGGTGAGACTTGCCACCGACATATTGTCCAGGTAAACCAGCATAGGGCTTAGTTACCATCCTGAGCCATTTTGAAATGAGGCTTAAGATGAGGCTCAAACTGTTCTATCTCCTTTATTATACTTAGAAATATTTTCTCCTTATGATGACCTGAACATTTATGCAGCCAATATGAGGACAGTTGGAGTCACCTTTTGTTAGAACACTTTCCCTTGTTGCTGTCACCCTGGATTCTTCCTCCACCTCAAGATGATCAGGCTCTTAGGTCATATGCATATATGTATGTGGATGTGGGTGTTGACTTTAATGGACTTAGAAGGATGTAACTCTGCTTAGGATAGGACTATGAATCTCTTGACTGAGTGTTTTCCTCTTTTGTTTTCTAATTTATTGGACTCTGTGGCTTCTTCGAAATATAGAACATCACCTTAATTTATCCTCCCTTGTATTTTCTATAGATTCTGGATATTAATTATCTACATGTAATGCAAAGCACTGAACAATCCAGAAATAAGAGAAATGGATGGAGCTGGAGTCTGGAAATGTGGGTTGTTATTAGGTGATGTCAGCCTTGTGATTTTGATGTGGTTAAATTTTTGCTTATGATATTTAGTAATATTCCATAATGTAAATATTGTATTTGTAATTATGTACTTTGTCTCTTTCTTTATTTGCTTATGACAAACTGGTCTGTGAGCATTAATAAATGGAATGGAAATGATGCGGGTGCCCCATCTTGGGATTGCCACTGCCACCATCTCTCTTCTTGATAATAGCCTGGTACACCAGTGTTGTATAGCGATCAGAGTGTCAGATCAGAGATACCCAGGTTCAAATCCTGACACTTCCATGAAACTCATAGGTTAACCTTGGACCAGACCTTCTTTTTCAGCCTACATCACCAGGTTGTTGTGAAGGTAAAATGAGGAAGGGAGAATAATGCCACCCTGAACTCCTTGGAGGAAGGGTAGGATCAACATGCAGTCAGGAGATACCAGGCACGACTCTCACACCAAAGGACAGAGTCGGGTTCTTCGTAAAATCTAGAGCTGGAATCAAGCAAGCTCTCCCCCCTTTGCATTGCCTTTTGCAGTCACCCTTCACTGTGAATCAAGTGGAATGAATTCATCTGCAGGGGGCCTAAGCAGTACAGGGTTTACAGCTCACGCTAATTAGGATTTATTCGTTCATCATCTCCTTTCTCTTTAATCATCTCTCTTTTTTTATTTCTAGTTGGACAGTGAATCCAATTGCAGCAGAATGCTCTGCATAAAAGAGGAAAAGGAAGTGCTCCTGAACTCTCTTCTTTATAAAGGTCTCCAGAATAAGATGACATCCTGCCCAATAAGTCCAACAAGACACTCTTGGGAGAGCAGAGGGAACAAGGCAGCAATCGATGTGACCTGAGAAAGCATCCACATTGTCTCTTAACATGGATCTTTCGTTCTCTCTCTTTCTCTCTCTCTCAAGTAACAGACACACGAGGGATCCATTTACTTTCAGAACTGTCAGCTTGTCAGCACCGGCTAACAAGCTCAGCACTCACACAGGCCCTTCCCTGAACATCCATCTTCTTCAAAACACTGATTTCCCCCACCCCAGAGCTTCTCTCCACCCTAACTGGGAAAGGGAGACTCTGGTGTCAGACACCAAAACATAGCAGCAAACGAAATAACACTTTGATGGAACAACAGAGATTCTTTTAAGCCCTCTGGGGTGAGGTTGGCTTTTTAAAAAAGTCTTAAGATTTTCTGCTGATTTGAAGGAAAATCAAGACTATTGTTATTGGCCCAATGCCTGCTTTCTTAAGAGGGACACAGGGGAATGTCAACATCTGAAGCTTTGCTTGTTCCAAGAGCTGGATCTCTGTGAATGGGCAGGGTAGGGGTAGGAGGTGGCGTGAAGGGAGCCAGAGGTGAAGCAGCAACAGCAGCAAGCCTCTTTCGCTGCTACCTCTTTGCCCTTCCTGCAAAGGGAGTGATAGTGAGACAGCCTCAGGTGTTTTCCTACATGAGATGTTTGAGCCTGTATCACAGAATTAGTATTCTAAGGTGAATGCTGTAAATGTAGAACAAAAAACAGAAGGAAAAACCACCAAATGCACATTGTAGTAGCCACCTGCAAGGTTCATACTTCTGCTGCAGACCAGTTGAGCCTCCAGCATGAGAACCTGAGGCCAGAATATCTAGAAGGGGCAGTTTCCCACTGAGCCTGAAACTGCCTTTCAACTTCTCTCCCCCATTTTGACATCTAGTAGTTTTGCATCCAAAAGATAAAAGTCAGAGAAGAGCCATTTGTTGTGCAAATGGGCATTCTGGCCAATGGATATTTTTACATTCACGTTGCAAAACAGGAGCCTCCTGTTAATCTACACTGAGATGCTGCTCTACAGCAGAGGCCACCAGGTGGCACTGTGACCAGAAGCAAATGATGCTGGCCGCTGGGGCCTTTGGGAGGCAGCCTGTGGCGTTCTCAGTTTGAGACACAAAGCCAAGATTTTGCAGACAGTCATCTTTGTGTTTTGTTTGTGGATTGTCAGACGCAGCACACACAGCTAGCTTGAGAGGAAGCAGAACACTTCTCAAGGATGACAGTTTCTGGTGACACTGCACTGAAGCTGAGCTTGCCATTGCATCACCCATGGTACCCTGATGGGTAACCACTCCTCATCATGTGAGGTTTAGCAAACTCTGGATTACACAGCACCAAGCAGGATGTGGTCTTCTGTCTGCCAGGATGACAAAATGGGCACTGCATCCCTCCTTTTCTCTCTCTGCAGAGGTCACATCCAGAAACCCAGAGATTCAAACTGATTCTGATCTCTTTTGGATCTACATGGAGACTAGATTATAAAATGACCACACACATTTGAACACAGGCTCCAGCACTAATCCCAATACAAGCACAGGTTTCATTGGCTACGCACAATTACCAAACACCTGAAGATGCCCTGTGACTTGTTCTGTTGAGGATGAGCTGGGGACCCCTGTCCTTGTGGGAAGGGGAGGATTTCTTCCTGGCGAGTGCCTCTTCAAAGAATCCAAAGTACATTCCAGGTAATTGCTGCCTTCTGTTGCTGGTGGTGTTGCTCTGGCATGTTAGACAACGCTGCACACCAATTCCGTATGGCTCTGCAACGTTTAGAAGCGGTTCTGATAATGAGAGATTCAGTTCCAAGACTGAAAGAGAGCCAGTTTGGTGTAGTGGTTAACAGCGTGGACTCTAATCTGGGGGAACCGGGTTTGATTCCCCCACTCCTCCACATGTACCTTGGGTCAGTCACAAGTTTTTTCACAGCTGTTCTCCCATGAGCAGTTCTGGAAGGAGCTCTCTCAGCCCCACCTACCTCACAGGGTGTCTGTTGTGGGGAGGGGAAAGGAGATTGTAAGCTGCTCTGAGGCTCCAAGTGAAGGGCAGAGTATAAATCCAATCCCTTCTTCTTCTCTTCCTGGGATGACACTGACACAGCACAGACCACTTCCAAGATGGGTTCCCCACTGAGGAAACCTTACAAGTGTGGCGGGGGGGGAGAAAAGGGAGCACTCACCTGCCATTGAAATGCACCCATCTCCCACAGCTGTGCTGCCACATAAGCAAGCTGGTGCAACCATTTAAGATGAAGAAGGATGCTGCTGTCGATTGCAACCGTACGGGGAATTGATAACATTAATTAAAAAGCAAAAGTGTTCTTCCAAAGTGCCCTCCCACTGTGGATCTCCGGGGGTGGGAGACACAGCAGCCAAATCATTCAGGTGGGCTGAATGCAATTATAACACTGGAAGGTAGCCAGCCAGAGGCCCTCTCTCAGAGGATCTTCGGAACTCTGCTCATTTCACTTCCCTGACAGACAGCAGACGGCTGAGCCAGCATGTGTGTCTCAAGAAGCAGGCAGTGCCCTAAAGGAAGGCCCAGGTGAGAAGACACAGCCAAGCTCAGCTTGTCGCCGCAGGAGAGATGGGACCCTCTAAGGGTGCTGAGCGAGAACAGCTCATGCAAGATGGAAAGTTGGCCCACAGGCTGTGGAAGTCAAAAGGGCCCCATGAACAGGCTGGTGGGGGGGTCCTCTCCCTCCTCCCTGTCTTGTTCCCACTGAAGCTGGAGTCAATGGCTCCAAGTCGGTCTCACCAGGCAAGGAGAGCCGCTAAGGGAACAGGGGAGTTGTCCAGCCAAGGGAAGAAGCAGCAGGTTCAAGGCAGGGTGGCTGACACATTAGAAGAGCCATCCAGCTGAACAGCTATGGGAAGGACACCTGACAAGAACGGCTCTGGAGAGATGCTGCAGCAGCAGCAGCAGGGGCTTTTCAGCTGACCTGCAGCTCCACCTTCCAGGGTAGGCTTCTGACCAGGGGTTCCTCCCACCTAGCACATGCTGGGGTGATTTCAGGGGGTCCTGAGTTAGGGGTGAGCCCCAGTATGCAGCCATGGGCGTTCCTCAGGTTCCCAGGAAGGTTCATTGATGTTGCCCCTCTGGGCAGGCTGCTCAGAGAGTTCTCCTCAGGGAGTGTTGACTCCTGCTGGCCTCTGCCAGCACTGAGACCTGCAGGGGAGTCCTTACTGGGATGCAGGGGGGCTGGTGACGACTCCTCCTTGTCCAATGACGAATCCTCTCATTTGGGCTCTGGGAGGTCATGGGACATGTCCTGCCACTGATCAGGGTGGTGGTCTTAGGCCTGATCTATAGATACAGCAGAATGAGGTGATAGAATTCTAAGTGGCAGAATGGGCTGTACCATTTCAGACTGTGGGGGTATTGGGGGGGGGTCACATGCAGGAGGAAAGTTCTATCCTAGCCTTTGGCACACTGTACTAGTTTTCCACTAACATGAAATTAATTTTTTTGTATTTTTGCCTTTGTGTGTGTGTGTGTGTACCCATGCCTGGAAGTCATGGCGACCTCTGGTGACACCTACTGGGCACAGATGACATTCAGAGAAGTGGCGTGATCACCTGCCTCTGGCCTCCCGGCCCTGGTATTCTCTGGAGGTCTCCCATCCAAATACTTGCCAGGGTCAGCCCAGCTTAGCTTTTGAGATCTGACGAGAACAGGCTTGCCTGGGCTATCCAGGTCAGGGCAACATGAAATTACTAAGCTGGAGGAACTTTTGAAAAATGTAAGCCCTTCCAGTCCATTTTATTGGCTCCCGCTCTGGATGAGCTGACCAGCCCAGAGGCAAATCACTCTCTCTGTTCTCTATACAATGAGAGTGAGGGGTGTCCTTCACACTTTGCAAAGGAATGCTCTCTGTCTCCAGACCTGCCTGGTATAAAAAATCAGAAAGGGACGTCCCAGCCTCACCCAGTTAGCATGAAGGGAAAGGAATAAAGGCAGGGGACTCGGCAGACTCCTTCCTGCTCGTTTGTCCCCTTTAGCCACGGCACAGCCTTGGCAGACAGCTCCAGACTGGCATCCTTGGAAGGACTGGCCTTGACTCGGCTAACAGTTCTGTGCCAGTTGCAGGAATCTCCCTGCTTGCCTCGGTGCTGCACGCGTTTAACCTTGCTGGGTGCACAGGAGACACAACTGCTGCTGAGTCCCTTCCTTGCTCCTTGGGTTGTTCTGTGAAGAATCGTGGGCCAAGAAAGCGAAGCAGAAGGGAGAGCGAGCGAGAGGCCAGCTCTTTCCTACTGCAAATAAATCACCGTGTGGCTCGAGCTCTGATGATTGCTCTTGCCCGGGGTACGCGCCAGCTTAATATGGAAAATGAGACAAAGGGATTTATTGCTTCTGCCCCTTGATCTTTCATTTTTTGATATTAAAATATGTTTAATTCATAGCTTCAGAGAACAAAATGAGCAGCTGGTGAAGTTAGCTTCCCCTTTTTTCCTGTTCAAAGCTGTGACTCTGTGTGTTCGCCGGCGGTTGTCAAAATGTGGAGCCTCGCTTGGCAATTGTGTCCCAACATGGCATCCGTGGGCAGGAACTTGGGGTTGTTTAGACAGCCAGACCTGGAGAGAGCATGCTATAAATACATACATTCCCCCTAGACAGTCTGGAGCTGGTAGCTGCATTAATCAGACTGAGACAGGTGCAGAGAGGCAGTGCGGGAGACGGCGAGGGGGGGTCAGACACAGAATTGTGCAGCCATGTTCCAAGTGGACAAAAGCAAAATGCCCCAAGTTGTCCAGCGAATGCGTCAGCCGCCCAGATGTGCCATCAGCTGCAGTGGGATGCTCTTGCTCCTTCCTAGCTCATCCCATTGCCCCTACCACGCGCTGCTAGTGCCCCATGCTTCTGCCCTGAGGGCATCTCCATCCCTGAAGGCTCCGGCGAGTCTCTTCTGAGAGCACTTCCGCACAGGAGGCTTAAATTGGTTCACCACTGAAATATGAACTCCGTAATTTGATATACAATTTGAAGCCATTCGAATAGAATTCTTCGCATTGCTTGTGGAAAAAACACCCCCAAAAGCTAGACTGAAAGGTCAGCCTGTGTCATTCCCAAGCCGGCTTTTCATTAATAGCGCAGAGAGAATGGATTCTGGCTTTTAAACACACCCACCCACCAATGGGGTTGGAGGGGGGGTGAAATTCCACCTCATCCCCCCCCCCTTTTGCAGAATCTACACAGGAGGGGCTCTGCGATGTTTTCCTTCCACAGCGTGGTCATCAGCTCATTAGCAAACAGGATCACCGAGGCTCAGCCACTTCAGGTTGTCTTTTTGTGAACCAACAAGAACCTCCTGTACAAAATAGCCCCTCCCAACCGATTTTGCAAGGTATTTTTTGTTACCCCAGGCAATAACAACACATTGGGGTAAAAAAAAAAAATTACTCCATGAGGTTCTGCCCCCCCTTCAGAAAACACTGATATAGGAAAGTCAGGGAAGCATTACCAAGTGCTCTAGGGAAATACTGCTCCTGTCTCCTCTCTCAGAACAGGAGTGACTTATTAAATATGGACCAACAATGGAGGCAATTTAAACCAAAGGACCATTCTGTATCATAGGGTGGTATGCACCTAGGCTTTGGATATTTGAAGCAGGGGCAGGGAGTTGTGCGATCCGAACTTCTGCCTTCAAGAGCTTTTTTTTAATTACTGTGAGATGCGTTTGACTACCCCAAGATGCATTGGAATTTAACTTGGGGCGCTGAATAACTGCAAATGCCATTGTGGAAGTTTCCCTGCCTCTCACAAAATGGCAAAAGGCTTTGTGGCTGTGGCTGTCACACTTATCTCAGGGGGGAAACAGCTATTTAACTCCAAAGCACGGTCCCATGGCATCTAGCAATTTGTTCCTGTGAAAGGGGTCATGGCTCAGCACAACACCCTTTGTACACAAAAGGCTTCCTGGCATCATTCTCTAGCATCTCCAGTTAAAGGATCTTGGAGAGCGCATGCTTGGAATGTCCTTTTGTCGCTCGAAAGCTGCGGCCAATCAAAACAGACAATACTAAGACGGAAGCAGCAGCAGCCTGACTTCACAGGTCAGCTTCACAGATTCATAGAATAAGAACATGCTGCCGAATTGCAACAGACTCATGGCAGCCCCTTCCACGGGGCATTCCAGGCATGAGATGAGCACAGCTGGTTTGCCATTGCCTTCCCCCGTGTAGCAATTCCAGTCTTCCTTGATAGTCTCCTGTCCAAGTACTGTTTGTGGCCAACCTTGCTTAGCTCCCAAACCCTGACAAGCTTGGGCCAAACTGGGCAAATTAGGCTGCTAGGTTTATACAGCCTGAATTTAAAGAAGTTTTTAGGAATTAGGAACTGGAAACATGCTGTATGATGCTAGTGCTGAGATATGCAGAAATGCGCACAGGCTTCCTTAATGAAGACCTGATCTAACCCCTGCAAAAGATGCTAGAAGCAGCTGTTTGCTAGACCTGCCGTTCATAGCCCTGCCTCTGGGGAAGTGCTCTAGTTTCATCCCCACTCATTTGTACTTTTCCCTTTCAAAACAGCCTCTTCCCCCCCCCCAAAGACTGGGTACCACTGCTGTGCTTTTGGAGGAGTCACAGCAGCTCCCTGCAGTGTCTCCCCCACTCCAGGGAGTATTAGCTGCCACTTGCAGCGCATAGAATCCCAAGCAGAGATGTAGAGTAGTCAGGCAAGAGGGGGAGCATTTGAGGGTCCTTCCGCCCTGCAAAGCAGCAGCAACCTGTGATCTGTTTTTGCAGACCGCAGAGAATGGCCCAGGATTTCAGCAAGGCCCTTTTCGTAAGAGGGCTGGAGACATCTCTTTGAACTGATATTTTAATTCCTTGGTAATTTGTTTTTCTTAATGGAAGCTCTTTACTTATCTTGATCCCCTTCTTTGGTGATTATTTAGAGGGCTCTGGGAAGGGAGTCCTATTTTCTAATTAGGACTGTTCTTAGTAACTTACTGGAATTAGGAGAAATGGAGACAGGAGGCAGTTTTGAGGAATGAGCAGAAGGGAAGAACCAAGCAAGGTTTGTTGCAGCTATAGGAGGAACCATGATCAGAGAAGCTGTATGGCCTGAAAGCTCAACAAACAGAGGAAACCTCAGGTTTCACTCTGCTGAATATTTAGCCTCAACCAATCCTTTAGCCTTTGTCTGTCTTCCTAAGTTATAACCCATGGAGAAGCTGGTGACCTAGGGCAGGCCAGCTATGGCAATTGCTTGGCTGTTAGGTTTGGGAAAGGCAGGGGTCTGCATTCATCCTGCTCGGCACCACCCCCTAACGGGTTTCACGGGAACAACATGCCTCTCTGTTCCTGCTTACCAGACGGTCAAGGTCTAACTGCTGTTGGCAAGATGGCACTGCGACTTAACTAGGGTTGCCAGCGCTGCACTGGGAAATACTGGGTGATTTGGGGGGGAGAACCTGAGGAGGGCGGGGTTTGGGGAAGGACTTTCCAAAGTGGCCATTTGCTCAGTGGAAATGATCACTGTCGCCTGAAGATCATTTGGGAGATCTCCAGCCATCACCTGGAGGTTGGCCTCACTGCATTCCAGAGATGCCATCACATTCTGCCGGCTGTCTTGCGCGGTTGCCTTGGTCTGGGTTTGTCTCTAAAGAGGATCTGTCTTTGTGGCAAGGAAACCGTCCGTAGACTGGCAGCGGCAACTACTTTTGTGGCTGTGGCCAGGGTGCTAAAAGCAGCCCCTGCAACCAAGCGCAGATCTTCCAAGAGGCCGTGAAAAGGCAGGAGAGAAGTGGTTGTGTGCTGCTATGGCAACCCTGAGAATTTCACTGCATTGTTCTGGATCCTGACTTTACAGAGATTGTTCTTGGCAAATAAGCCCATTTATTGGCAACAGCACTGCAGTTCCTCAAGAGACTGCATGTCTCCTCCATAGGGGAAGGGCTGGATAGCTGCCTCTGTTTATGTGTGTCTCTCAAGACTGTGTCTTGTACCGAGCTGTGGTTCTTTCTTGCCTGCTTTTGTCACAGTCAGAGTTTGTGCAAGTGCTGGTGCAGAGAAAGGAAACCCAGGCAGCCCCTGAGCTGGATCTTAAAGGTCTGTGTTGCCTCCCCCGACTGTTTGTTCATTTACTAGTAATAATGCATTTATATGTGCATATTTTAATGTCCCAGCATTCCTGCAGAGATTTCTTAATAAGAGGAAGTGTTCTGTGTGGCTAAAAAAGCTTGCATTCTGCATTTTAAACACAGAGTCCAGATGAAAGTGTTGCCTACAGGCAAATCACCAATGCTAAGGACTTGTCCAGTCTATCACCTCCAAAGGCTACTCTTCTGCCCACTGCCGTATTTTAACTTTTGTTCTACGTGTCATAATGGTATAGTATGTCATGCCTTATACCGGTTTCTTTTTTGTTTGCATTATTTTCCAATTCTGCAATCCTAATCCTACTGCATTGTTTATTGGGTGTTTTATGTTCCCTGATCAATTTAGATTTTTTTTAAAAAATCTGCCTTGAGTCTCAGTGAGAAAGCCCAGCTTTCAATGAAGTCATTAAATAATTTTTAAAAAAATTATTCCAAAGCAACAGTTGGCTGATTACATGCTTCCAAGATATTATGACACAAGGGTCACATTTGCCGTGTGGTTTTCCAACATGAGGCAAGGTTGTAATTTATGAATAAGCCTCAAAAACTCTGTAGGACAGTCACATTACAGGGACCACCAACCAATCTCAACCTTTGAGGAATATCCTGGTGTTAGAAAAATATGTGGATTGTTGCTGGCCTTTGTATTTTCAAGGGGAAGAAATGTTACTTCTTGCTCCCAGAAAGATACGGATGCAACCCAGTATCAATATCATTTTAAATTTGTGTGCCTGTTCAGCATTAAGCACAGGAGGCTGCCATGACCAGATTTTAAGATAGCCTGAGACATCTGTTTCCCCCCGCCCTTTTCGTTTTGTTGATTTTTCTAACATGCCCTGTTTTGCATTGTTTTTGTTGGTCTTAATGAGAGGTATTACGTGGATGTTCTTTTGGGATAGGGGATTTTACTCCAAACCCACACATGTGTCAACAGCTTCATCCAGGACTGCAGTGTGAGACATCCAGGGCTGGCCTGAGGTTTTTTCGCACCCTCCCGGTGTGCCCACCAATTATGGAGTTGCCAACCTCCAGGCGGGGCCTGGAGAGAAGGAAATCCAGCTGCTGAGCAACCTGGGGGGGCAACCCCTCCCTCTTCTCTCTCTCTCCCTCCCCCGCAGGTGAAGGGCTGTCTGCAGCACCAGCGGCTCACCCAGCAAACCTGGCAGCAGAAAATGGCCTTCATCAGCATGGTAAGGCCCAGGTGCTCGTGAGGCACCATGGGGGGGGCTCCTGGGTCCTCCTCACCCGCCTGCTCCGCAGCGGCTCCCCCATCGCCCCCCCAGGGCCTTGGCACCTGCTCCCCCCACCCGGCTTCTCCCGACAGCAGGGCCCGCCCCCCTGGAGCTCCCCTGGAAGCGTGCCAGAGGCTCGCAGCCCTTCTTTCCAACTTTCCGCCCCGATGGGGAGCAGGTAGGCCAGTGGCTCAGCACAGCAGGGGATCTTCCCTGCCTGACCGCCCACCTGCCTCCATGCCGCCTAATGGCCTGCCCCCCTGGCCCTGGGGGCACTACCCATGTGCACCCCACCCCACCCTCTTGGCCTCCGTGGGGTCCTTCGTGATGTTTGTTTTGCTTTGCCTCCCTCCTGGGACCGTTGACACCTGCCCGGCCCAAGCGGTGTGAAATCAAATTAAGCCTCTCTCTCCTTGTCCCGGCCGGAGGGAGAGCCGCTTTGCTGCAGCGTTTGTGCCCCACCCGGGCTCGGTCGAGAGGCTCTTGGGCCCAGCCAGAGGGAGAGGCGCTTCACCGGCAGGACTGTCGGCGCTGGAGCTGGTGGGCTTTGGGGGGGGCGGGGTGGGTCCTGTCAGATGCCCCAGGGCCGGCCCACGCTCTAGGCGAATGCCTAGTTCACCTAGCAGGTGAGCCAGCCCTGGAGACATCCTTCCCCACAGGAATGGGAATGTACAGCTGTCTTGGGCTCCACTGCTCTCACCAGGATGGCCTCCATGGCTGAACAGGGACCATCCATCAATGAAATGTTAATTACAAGATTGGGGCATCCATAATAGAGCATGAACCAGCTCTTCAGTACTTTGCTCTTTGGGGGCAGGATGATTAATAAAACCCACCTGCAGCTGAAATGGCGCAGAGGGAAGGCTCCGTAACATCTCCCTAAGAATCAATAATGCTGAAGAACACTGCAGCAATGGCCACAAATGGAAGCAAAATTGCTGGGCTTAACCTTTCATTTTTGGAAAAAACAATGGGGAAGAGTAGATGCCAATACCACAGGACAGATGAGATGTGGGACAATTCCCTTCATCTTCTTAATGCCCAGGCATATCTTCCCCACTGAAGACTGGGGCTTTGTGACTGAGAAATGGCATGAGAGTTGGAGTGCCTGGTTAGAGTCAGGGAGGCCCAGCTTCAGCTCTCTGTTACGCTATGAAGTTCACTGTGTAATCTTGGTCCAGTCACCCTATGTCAAGCAGCCAATGTGGTGTAGTACAGAGTGTTGGACTAGGGTCTAGAAGACCAGGTTCAACTCCCCACAAGACTATGAAGCTTAGTAAGTAATTGCTGGTCCAGCCACCTTATCCCAGCCCTCGAAAAGCTGTTGTGAGGATAACATGGGTGAGAATGGAACCACATACATACAACATAGAATTCTCTAGAGGAAGGGCAGGATAAAAATCTGAAGTTGGATGAGAACTAATAATGCAGTCGTAGAACGAACGGCTCCCTCCGACTCTCTGCCTCTGACTCCGAGATCCAGTTTGGTATAGTGGTTAACTAATCCGGGGACAACTAATCCGGGAGAACTGGGTTTGATTCCCCACTCCTCCACATGTAAATGCTGGAGTGACCTTGGGTCAGTTACAAGTCCTTTCAGAGCTGTTCTCTCAGGAGCAGTTCTCGAAAGAGCTCTCTCAGCCCCATCTACCTCACAGGGTATCTGTTGTGGGGAAGGGAAGGGAAGGGAAAGGGATTGTAAACCACTCTGAGACTTCTTCAGGTAGTGAAGGGCAGAATATAAATCCAATCTCTTCTTCTTCCTTTATCCAAAGGTGTGCGGGCAGTTATTGTTGTGAGAACTGGCAAAAATACTTAGATATTCAGAGTTTGCAATGGATCTTTGCTTCACTGGAGAGAAGGCATTTCTTTCTGTGTAAAAAAATCTTTATTTCTAAAGGGAAGGGCACACAGGAAAAATTAAAAAATAATAGATCTAAGGCTACATCTCTACAACTACAAAACAGACTGACCACAGAGTTTCTCAACAACAACTGTAACAGAGAGTCTTCTTCTTGACCCCTAGAAGGAAATCACCTGAATGCATTAACCAATGATTGTGAGTAAACAGACTTAGATTTCATGGGCTTTGTTTTCATTGGCTCTGAGCCAGGTTTCCCTTCTAGGTCAGTCTAAACAATAGCACACAAGGTAAACAGATTAACCCTATAATGACTGAATTAGACCTTGCAACACACACACATTTCCAACAGTTATAACATTGAGTGCCAGGTAATCTTGCAGTTTTGAAATGTTCATAGCCTGGGAGAACTCACTGGGAGTGCCATTTACCCTCTCCTATGAAGTCCTTAGATTAAAACCAGAAAGGTCTTGTCTCCATGGCTGCTCATGAGTCAAAGAAAGGAAAAGCTCAGATCCCCAGCATATCTAAAACCTGTCGAGCTCTTAACAGACACAACCTCATATCCTTCCCCATCAGGACTTTTGGTCAATGGCAATAAAATGTATGAATAGAAACATGTTTATTTAAAATATTTATACACTTGGTTTTCTCCCAAACAATCAGGTCCCAGGGAAGGCACCAAAAAATTCAAAAGCTGCTTTCTGAGTCAGGCCGTTGATCATTGTGCCTTCTGTACTGTAGCTGACATCAGCTGTCCAAGGACTTGGGCACACACGTCTTTCTCAAAACTTGCTTCTAGTAATCCTAGTAAAGATGGGCTTTGTGACAGGGCTGGAAGGAAGAGCCCTGTTACTGCTAAGCCATCCTGGCAGATGCCTCTGTTCATTTGGCAGCACAGGAGCCTTGCAAAGGGGGCAGCTTGCTTTGCTCCAGTCTGGCCCAAACCTTGCCTGCTGACACCTTAGAGGAGGCCATTTCTCTCCTCTTGTCTGCCAAACGGAGCATCTGTCTAATAGCCTCTCTTGCTCCTCCTTAGCCGGGCGCCTGCCTGCTCTCTGATTAATTTTACACCGCCTTGCAGTGCTCCCACTCCTGCCCTCTCTCCCCTCCCTGCCAACAGCTGTTATTACTTCTCTGACACCCCACCTTGAGATCATTAGTCTCCACTCAGCATAGCTCAGCTTTGCCCTGGGAGCTGCTGAGAGTGGACCATGCAGAAAGGAAATTGAGATTTGGGTGTTTTCGCTGCGCTTGGTTGCCACCCGCTCAATATTTTCCCTTCCGAGGCATGCATTTCATTTTGATTTAACACTGCCTGTGCAGCTGCTGTCACAGGCTCTGGGTTTGTCTGAGGGCTTGTCAAGAACAGCAGCCAAATGGCAACCTGGAGCTGGGCTGTCCGTACGCAGCGTGCTCTGATGGGAAGCGGCAAGATCCATCTCCCATCTGGGCCTCATTACAGGCAAGGCAGGGAATGCTTGGCCAGCCCAAAAGATGTTGTGCAAAGCAGGGTCCATGTGTACTTACTACTCCAGATTGGACGATGAGCGCAAAACCCAGAATACAATTGGCTGCAGCAAAGAACTTCCACTGAATGAGAGACCTGATGCACCACATGAGGCCTATTTGGATCACTAATACAAATTAATGGCAGAAAGTGAAGAGGACCTAAAGAGTCTCTTGCTAAGGATAAAAGAGAAGAGTGCAAAGGTTGGCTTGAAACTCAACATCAAAAAGACTAAGATCATGGCATCCGGCCCCATCACTCCTTGGCAAATAGAAGGGGAAGTCGTGGAAGCAGTGACAGACTTCCTAGGATCCAAGATCACTGCAGATGGTGACGGCAGCCATGAAATTAAAAGATGCCTGCTCCTTGGGAGGAAAACGATGGCAAACCTAGACAGCATAATAAAAAGTAGAGACATCACCCTGCCAACAAAAGTCCATATGGTTTTTCTTTTCTTTCTTTTTTCTTTCTGAAAATTAATAAAATATATTTTTTTAAGTCCCTATGGTCAAAGCAGTGGTATTCCAAGTAGTAATGTATGGCTGCAAGAGTTGGACCATAAGGAAGGCCGAGTGCTGAAGAATAGATTCTTTTGAATTATGATGCTGGAGAAGACTCTTGAGACTCCCTTGGACTGCCAGGAGATCAAATCAGTCAATCCTAAAAGAAATCAACCCTGACTGTTCCCTGGAAGGCCAGATACTGGAGATGAAGCTCAAATATTTTGGCCACCAAATGAGAAGGGAGCATTCACTGGAGAAGACCCTGATGCTGGGAAAGACTGAAGGTCAAAGAAGAAGGGGACAGCAAAGGATGAGATGGTTAGACAGTGTTATCAATGCAACAAACATGAAATCAAGCAAACTCCGGAGCATGACAGAAGACAGGAGGGCCTGGCGTGATGTGGTCCATGGGGTAGTGAAGACTTGGACTCAACTGTGCAACTGAACAACAACAAAAATACGAATTGGCCCAGTCTGCACAGAATATATAACTACAGGCCTCTTGGCCCAAAACTGCTCTAGAGTCTCATCTCTTAAGACAGATACCACTTCAATACTGTTTTGCAAGTGATGCTAGGATGCAGATGTGGCAACCAGAATTTATTTATTTATTGAAATTTTTAGGCCACCCGTCCCTGCAAGAAGGGTTCAGAGCACAAATCTCATTTTTCCATTTTGTTTCCCATTCACCCAAGTGTGCTTTGGATTTCACCATCCTGAATATCTGAGTGTCACTTGCGACCTTGACTACTTCACTGCACACCCCAACTCCAAGTCATCTGTGACTAAGTTAAATAGCACGACGCAGATCCTTGGGGGGCCTTGCCGCTTACTTACTTCCATTGTGAAAACTGTCTATTTACTCTATGCAAACAGACTTAATTCCATATCCTTTTCTCAAAGTCTGTGGTAGGCAGCTCCATAGAAACAGAAGGCACTCAATGGCATTAGCTTAAAGTGTGGGTGTGCAAGAGAGTAAAAACGCCTTTGTGAATGAAACCTGATAAGATTCCATACCTGGTTTCTCTTCCTTGAGGCATTAAGCTTTGGCTGCATGGATAACAGTGCCAGCCTGGGAGAACCCCCAGTCCTGTCTTCAGCTGTATTACTCATTTACTGGATGATCTTGGCCAGGAACACCACCTCTAGCTCTTTGTTTCCTCTATGGCAGGAAGAGATGTGATCAAAGGCCACTCTCACACCTGGCCTAGTTCGTTCATGCTAATGAAGCATTCTGAGAGAGAGCCTAAAAATTGGAAATGGATTATGAATGATGAGCGCCTTGTTTTAAAATGAAAGATGCAGAGCAGAGAGGCAGAGGAGGCTTCTGGGAGCGCCTACCCAAGGTACGCCTCAGTGACTTCTTCCATCAGGACACCTACAGACAGGGAAGTACTATGATTAGTCATTATTATTACAGCGGAACCACCATCATGATAGCTACACTCAATAGCTTTGTCGGAAGCATGTTGTGGTTGTTTTGTTTCAGCCTCAGGTTTGCTGAAGCCAAGCAGAAAGGAAAAGGGTTGCTGGACAAATGTATGCAGTGGTGTCAATAGAGGAGGAAAAAGTTATTTCCTTCTATTGCACTATCAGCATGGCCAGAACAGCTCTGGGCATCGCTTGGATGCAGCCACTTAGATCAAATGTGAAAGTCTTGCAGAAACCTGGTGGCTCAGCTTTGCACATCCCTGGTTTTTGTTTATCAGGTCAGCAGATGGGAAGTCAAGGAGCCAAAGGAACCAGCTGCTGCTCAGAGACTGTGATCTGCCTGCCCAAATAAGTTGAGCAGTTGGGCAGGTTTTCCAAGGGAGCAAGTGCTTGGAAGGAATGGGCAAAAAATATTTCTCAAAGGTACAGAAAATGAAGCAGGAAAGACAGATGCTCAGTCAGTCCTGTTCCTCTTTCCTTTATTGCCAAAGGCAGGACCAGTAATTGGATATGTATTGGGGAGATTCAGCCATTAGACTCATATGGACCTGTTAGGGTTGCCAACTCCAGTTTGAGAAATTCTTGGGAGGAATCCTGTGCCTCGGGAGGAGGCTCAGAAGGGATGTGATGCTTCATCCATCATCCCAAGCTGCCATTTCCTCCAGGGGAACTCTCTAACCCAGAGATACGTTGGAATACCAAAAGGGTAACCTCAGGGCCCATCCATATCTTTTCTCAGCCAAGTTTACCACGCGGGATTGCTGTGAGGATAAAGTGGAGGGCATAGGCACCTTTTGCTATTTGGAATAAAAGCAAGGGAGGGAGGTGATGCAACTGATAGTCTACAGTCCCTTGACCATTCCTGGAGGAGAGGCAGGCTGCAGCTCCATGTTGTGGCCAGTTGGCCCACTTCCTTAGGGACTCCCCGCCGCAACCATCCACACCAGGGACACCGAGCCCCAGGCATTTCTCCTTGTGTCCAACCACAGGGATTGGTGTGAAACATCTGGCAAAGGACTCCCCATTTCCAGGCATGCAGACATTTATTTCTTTATTTTGCATTGCTTCTCAAGCGTTCCTCCATCCAAGGGTAAGAGGGGGCATTTTCCCGAGTGAAGAGAGGGTTGAAGTCATAACCCCTCCCCCAGCTGCAGATGCCTGTGGTTCAACACAGAATATCCAACTGCAAGGATCTTGGCCTGATACAGCAAAACAGTTCTCCCAAATGTTTTGGGTCTGATCAGCAGTAAGACCTGTACCAAAAAGTGGCTGTGGTAAATCAGGCGCTACACTTGTTGGCTATGAAGCCAAAATGGGGAGCTGGAGAACAGGTTGCCATATTGGTTAGAAGTCTTTTGTAATGCAATCTCCCTCAATCTCAGCTAAAGCATCCTTACCAGACATCCAGGGTCCTTGTGCAGCAGGGAAGGATTGCAGAGAAAACCTTTTTTAAAAAGTAACAAATGCCCAGCCGGCCACCTGCATGCTATGAAAGGGGGTGTGGAGTGAAATGCTCCCTCTAAGCTGTGAAGTCTTGTGAGCAAAAATTCTACTTTGTGAGCTACTGCCATTAAAGTTGTGAGTGAGCAATTTGGCTACTGCATAAATTAGTTGGCTCTGGAGCCATCCTTCCTGAGCTAAGACAAAAATGTGTGAGCTGAAGGCTAAAAAACTGTGAGCTAGCTCACACTAACTCAGCTTAGAGGGAACACTGTGGTGGTGGGGGGGGATTTCTTCCCCGGCATTTCTTTTCAGTTGTCTTTCCCTTTCCTTCCCCGCCCCCTTACTGACCATCTGGGCTAGCTCAGTTCTGTCCCTCTCTCCCGTCACTTCTTCACCTATTTCTCATGCAGCTGCTCCCTTCAGTAGTTTTTCTATTCTTGCTTTCCCAGACTGGAAAGTCCTCATTATTCTTTGCAAATCAAAGAAAGACCTAAATAAACAAAGCCATATGGGATGTTAAGGGGTTGATCTTTTAACACCATTTGTATAGCGTGCTTTTAGCCTGAAAACTGTTAAATTCATGCTACGCTGCTAAGTGATTTATGTTTTTTATGCTCTGGCTGGGTTTTGAATACTGGGTTTTAATTAAAAGCTTTTAATGTTTTATATGTTTATTACATTTCATTTTGTAAGCTGCCTTGGGCAAGTTCCCTGGAGAGGTGGCATAAAAAATAATAAATGAATGAGTAAACAAATAAAGGGAGAGACTGATCGTGCCATCCCAGAGACCATTCAGCCACCACATAGTCCGGCTAAATAGCTTTGAAACCTTTCTCTTGGAAGAGGCTTCCGTGAACTAGAGCACATTTGGGCAGGCTGCCTCGGGGTGTCAGTCTTTCGCTTTCGCTTCAGTGGGTGAGGTCTGTAGCTGTTAAAATGCCTGATGCAAATCACTTTAGATGTAAGCCTATCACCAAGGAGCAGAAGCAAATCTGTTGTGCATTCCTGGTTGTTGGCCTCCGTGGTGGATCGTGTGGTGTGCTCTGGCTGAGAGCTGGAGATAAGGTGATATACTTGTGGGGTTTCTGATGGAAGCGGCTGTGATAGGCATTCACTGGTGGAAGGCGAAGTAATATTGCGGCTCTGCCAGCCAGCATTTGCACTTGTGTGCCAAGATGTTCTGGGCTACTCAGCTCAAACAGGACTGGGGGCTATCTGGGGGAAATTCCCTTTGACCCAGCACAAACTATGGTCTGCTCTTTAAGAAAGGTAGCCCAGGATGTCGTGTTCCCAGCCTCTCCTTCCTGCCAAGGGGGGAGCAAGTAACAATGATGGTAGTTGCAACAAACAAGTGAAAGGGCTGTAGCAGGCCCTCTGCATGGGATTCTGTGACTGTAGGCCTTGAGTTCCGTTCCTCACCTGCACACGGTCAGGGCTCAGAAAGAGCCAATGCCATGCATTTTAGCACCATCCTGCCTGCCTGCCTTATTTTTCCATGGGAGGGACAGGAAATTGAGTGTCTTGAGCAGTTCATATTCTGCCTTCCAGTCCCAGATGTCATGAGTTCGAGCTCTCTTCCTCGGATGCACAAAGTGTGACTGTTATGGGGCTTCCTCTTTGAGGAGATGTCAAATTCCAACGCATGGTTCCTGCTCTCTCCACCTCCCTCTTGTGTGAGCTCTCCCCCACACACACTGTTGCAAGCTAATTTTACGGTGCCTTGGCTTAATGTAGTGCTCCTTTCAAGGGAACTCCTCCTGCCAGGAAGAAGTGCAGAGGTTGTGCTGCCATAGAGTCGAAAACGGAGGCCCTCAAGCCTTCCCACACCCCTTTTAGATCCCACTGGCTCCCACAGCGAGCGGCAGACCTCTCTCTCCCCCAGCTTAATTCAGGGAGGGTTAGTGGAGGATGCAAGATTGATGGCTCTACAGGTCAGGGACCTCTTTGAGGCTGTAGCCAATTTCCCCCACAGACTGGAAGGTTTGCAGGGATCCTGGCTCTTTCCTCTGTCTTGTATTTTTACTGGAATTTGTAAGCTGATTAGGGGGAACTGTCCAAACCAAATTGCGTCATTCGGCAGGTCAGAAGCCATCATAAAACAACCACCAGTGATGGAAACAATGCCCATCCTCAGTCCCAGGGGAAGCAGGAGCAGGAGCTTGGAGAGGGTTTGGCTGTGATCGTTTGCAAGGCTGAGGGATTCACAAAGAGGAGGAGCCCCAGGTACCCATCATCATCATGGGTTCCCCAGAGTTCATTTTGGGAGGTCTCGGGGCACAGCTGCTCTCTGGGGGCGGGGTCAGTGACTACTGCACCCGCCCTGGGTACTTGCTCCCACTTAATCTTTGCGGGGGGGGGGAGCAAAGTAAAGCAGACATTACACACGCTCTCCCGTCCATTTCCATCTCCCTCTGTCCTCAAAAGGACACCCTCCACCGGGAGGGCGCGCCCTGGAGCTTCCCCATCCTCAGGAGCGGGGCCGCGTAACAGGATTCTTTTCTGCGTGGCCGCCGGGGGCTTCAGACGAGCCTCTCCCACGGAAGCGGCAGCCGGACGCTAAAGGAGGCCCGGGGGGGGGGGAGCGCGCGGGCAAGAGGAGCAACCCGCCGGGAGGGGAAAGGACCGCGGCGGCGGCTTCACGCGCGCTCTCCCTCCCTCCCTCTCCCCCGCCCCTTCCCCACGCTCGCCCACGCGTCCACACACACGCTGCCCACCCCTCGTCCCAGCCCGGCAGCCTCTCGGAGAGCCTCGCCCGCCTGGCCCCTTGCTGCAGTGCCGGCCAAGCATGGAGCAGCCGAAGCGCGGGGAGCGGGAGACGGCCTCCCCGTCGCGCCCTCCCCGTCGCAGCGACCACAGCGCCGGCGTCGGACCTGCCCGAAGAACCTGAAGCCCAGCGGCCGCACGGTAAGCCCCGCCCGGGACCCGCCGCCGCCGCCGCCCTCCCCCCCCCCCCGAGCGCGGGGACTTCTCTGCCTCGCAGGCGCTTCCGGGGACGCTCAGCCGCCGGCCGGCTCCTCAGAGGCACCCCCCCCGCGCCCTCCCCCCCGGAGCAGAAGCCAGCGGGCCGAAATCCCACCGAGCACCTGGCCGGCGGGGAGGGCTGGGCGCGAGGTCGCCGCCCTCCCCCTCTCCCCCTCTCTGGGCGGGGATGGGACGCCGCCGGTTTGGGCCATCCGGCCGGCGAGGCTGCTTCTTTTCCAGAAGGAAGGTGGCACCTCACGCCCCTTGGCTCGATGCGCCATGAGACCCAGTCTGGGACGGCCGGAGGTATCTGTTTGCCCCGCCAGGTTCACTGGGGCAAGAGCCTTTGCGCTCAGGGCCTCGGTTGCGCGCGCACACACACACACCCGTCCGCATGGGCCACAGGTGCCCCCTCAGCTTCCCCCATCCTTGTGGGCACACAGCCCAGGCCCCTACTTGAAAGGGGTCCTCATAATAAGTCTGGGGACTTGCGCCCGGCCTCCCTGAGCTCACACCGCTCCCCCTTGGAGGAGGACCCTGTGAAGCCTGGGCGCAAGGCCCCTCCGGGGCTAGCTCTGGGAAGGGTCTGCGGGCTGGCCGGCTAGAGCCCTACAGAGCGAGCACTTCCTTCCAGCCTGAGAGGTCGTTTGCGGGAAAGCGCAGTTGCCAGGGGCTCTGTATCCTCCCCGGTATAGAGGCAGCCGTTCCAATCCATTCAGCTTTCTCCACGGTCTTTAAACGTTGCAAAATTCTTACACAGAAAGCTCCTGTGTGTAGGAATTTCCTCTTGTGTGAAGCAGACTACACCTGTTTGGCTTTGTTGGGGACTAAGCCTCCACCTAGCCCATGCTTGCCTCAGGGCTGCTTTTGCCACAGCTTAGGGTGTGTGGGGGGAGCATTTCAGCATCTAAGGTGTATGTTTGTAGGAGAGGGTGGTGGAAAGGAGGTTGCCCCTTACAGTGGCATATCCGGTGCTGCAACCACAACTCATCCCTGTTTCTATGGGGACAGGCTGCAAGTTCCAGGAGGTTGCAACCCTGCTTAGCATCTCCTCTACGAATGTGTGTGCGTGTGTGGTGGTGTAGCAGGGTGGCAAAGAGGATGTGGAAGTCAGCCGGCCAGCCCTTCTAAAGGCACTGCAGAGGCTGCAGCCCTACTGCTTGGAGATGTGCCTTCTCGAAAGGGGATCATTCCAGAGGTGGCTGATATGGGAGCCCAGGGTTTTGCAGCCCCCTTCTGCTGGGCTGCACCTTCTCCCTTCACTACTTTCAACTTCCTTGTGCTTCAGATTATGCTGGGAAAGAGTGCCTTCCCCCTTCAAGCTCTGCTTTCGGGAAGGAGGTGGTCTTTATCCACATTGTATACATAAAACCAGGAGTGGGATCCTTTCCAGATGAGTTCATGCTGCAGTCCATGAAATGTGGTACAGAGCCAGCCACCAGGATGGCTGATAAAGTCCACATAGGAAAACAGGAGCGTCTCAGCCTTCTTGAATTTGTCTTGCCTTTTGCACCAGGGTGGGGTGTGTTTTGTTTTCTCCCCCCCCGCGCAAGTCTCTGTTCTCCACATTCACCATCTGCTAGTAGTAGTGTAGGATAGAACACTACTCTGAGTGTACTTGTTGATGGAGAATGAGGTCTGTACATTTTTTATATAATCCTTTCTTCTAGCCTGATCTCCCACCTGTTGGGATGATGTGTCTGCTTAACTTTCTGAGGCTTGGAAAGAGCCCCTCTACATGTTTAAATGATAGTTCTTGTCCAGGGAGGCTTAGTGCTTTGGAAAAGTGTGCCAGCAAGGTGGGAGCATCCCAGATGGGAAGGAGTGCAGTAGAACTTACTTATCTGTCTTGTTGATGTTGTGGTGTGGTTTTAATTGTAACCCACCTTGAGCAGGGGTCTGAAGAAGTAGTTTCAAAATATCCTAAATAAATAGCTGTCTTTGAAAAAAATCAGTGGACTCAAGCAAGAGGCCTTTCCATCCTGTTTCAGAGAAGGGAGTGCAGTTAGTCCAAAGTCTCTTATTGGTTAGAGTGGTTAGTAGTTATTGGACTAGGACTTGCAGGACTGGAGTCTGACCCTACTCTCACACATTGCCATGAAGCTCTCTGAGTGGCCTTGGGCTAGTCATATAGTCTCAGCCTAACCTACCTCACAGGGCCATTGTGAGGACCAAATGGAGAAGGCAGAAAACCATATATGCTACCCTGAGCTCCTTGGAGGAAAGGCAGGGTAATAATGTACTAGATAAGAAAAGGGATCTTGCTGGAAAATAGTTTTTCTCAGAGTGAATTGATGCTTCTGAGCTCTTTCCTCAACAGCATTTCCTCCCCTTTCCTCCAGGGAGTTACTCCACAGAAGCTGGAAGGCAGAGCCTGCCTGCCCCAGCACATAGGATGGGTTGGCAAGGGGGAAGAACTTTAGCTTAAGCCAGTCTAGCCCCTTCTCCACTCATTTGCCTTAAGATGCAGGTCAGAATTCCTCAGGTTAACTGGGCTGCAGGGTGGGGCATGTGCTGTGAGTCACAAAGCATGTCCTTAACTGACTGATCAAAGGCAGCTTCAGAGTTTGTGAGAACACCATTGGAAGAGGGAGGCAGCAGTCATTATTAGGGTAACCATAGATAAGCCATGAAAACAGGAAGAGCAGACAGACCAGCAGATGGCCCAGAGGGGAAGGAATTGTACCAGCCTGTTGTTCCCCCCTCCCCTTTATATCTCTTTTCCCGCACGGATCTTCAGTAGGCACCCGTTGTTTCATTGATTTCTCTGAAGAACAAATAAGTGTTATTGTAGACCAAACCTTCTGCAAACAGGATTCTGGTTGATGAATTGGATTTAGCTGTGAAGAAAATTGATCAATGGTTAGAGCACAGAAGAGAAAGCTTGAAAGATCTCTTATTAGGATTGCCACCAGCTTTCTCTATGATCTTGGGTAAGTCACTTCAAAATCAAACTGATGGGTTTTTCCTGTTTATATGTGGCTTTCTACTGGGGGCCAGTTGTGTGAAGAGCCATCATTTTGGGGTATTCAGACATCTTACAGCAGCTAAATCTTATCTAGAAATTAGGTGGTACTCAGAAAAAGGAATTAACCATGTCAACAGAAACGGTGGTGTTAAGTAAAGAGCTGGCAGACATTGTTCACTATGCCTCATAAAAGTTGAACTATTCTTATTTAGCATTACAAAAAATCTGGTTGCTGTAGTGGTGGGGAAAACATGCCTGAGTTTTGCTTCCTTAGTCTCTCTACAATGAATGTTGCACAACACAGTTAAATTCTGTTCCTAAAGAGGCTTAACTTCTTTGCAGTTCTACTGCTGAACAAATGACAATTGTTACATTTGCTGTTTGTTCTGGGTTTGTTTGCAAAGAGCAAGTGTACTGCTAGTGTCAGGACATGGTTCTGCTGATCTGTGCCAGAGGCATTGTAGGACCTGAGTGAGTTTTGTATGTTGTTGATGTCAGGGTTGGGAGTTATAGAGTGTAACAGTTCCAGGAATTTGTGCTTTGGTTTTCTAAAAGTTGTCTGACTGCATAGCCTCCCTCTAGGCTTTGCTCCTGGCCACCATCATCTGAATGGAATTAAGCCTGGTGAGCTAGGAACTTGAGTTCTGTGCTGCTAACAGCCTTGATCTGAAAAGGAGCAGATGCCTTTGCATCCCCTTTTGGGACAAACTGTAGCCCTAAATCAGCCCCCAATGTGGCCAAGCTTCACTCAGTGGTGCTCCATCCTGAAAAGAATAGGTGAGGTTAGCTTTCTCAGGGTTGGCTCAGGCTCCCCTAAGCAAAAAGCGGTGGTAGAGAACTCTTCCTGGAAGACAGATCACTTTCTGTAGTGGTTTAAAAGAGCTTTAAAGCAGGTGGTTGCTTCAAAGGTCAGCTAAGCAGCCTCTGAGCCTGGTCTTCTGGATCTTGCTGAAAAACCAGTCATTCTATCTGTCAGGAAGCTGGCTGCAGCATGAAGATAAGGCCAGGGAAGGGAGGTGTGTGTGTGTGAATGAAGCCTACAAGACAACCAAGTGCAAGACCTAGTGATGTGCTCATTGACCAACCTCTGGGCAAGACCCAGCAAGCGTCTCTGTGCTGCTGTTGGGATTGATGCTTCCTGGTGTGTAGGGACTGAGGTCATCTCCAGAGTTATTGATGGTTACCTTTGCCAGGGCACCACCCCTGCATGTAATTGCCAGCAAAAACCTCACTGCTTGCAGCAAAAGCAGCATGGTAGCCTTTAACTCATTCTGCCTAACAAACATCTTCTCTGCGTGAGGACATACTCCCCAATTAAATCCAAGTCACAGGAGAGATGATGCTGTCTCTGAGCCTGCATGTTGGCCACAAGAGCACATGGTGTGTCCAGAAACACAAGAAGCTTGGGGGGGGGGGGCATGCTGCAAAGCAAGAGCAAGTGCTTTGCCTCAGTGTATGGAATTAAGGATTGGGCAGTTGTGGGCAGGGGGTTAAGCAGGGCTGTGACAGAGCCTGCAGAACTACAACATGGGGCTTCCAGCCCCTGTCCTGTGAAGCAGAGTTCCATATGGCAAGGGCAGAAAAGAGTCTCTTCTTTTCCAGCTGCACAGGGCGAGGCTGTGGCTGAGAGGCAGAGCACTTTTGCATGCTGAAAATTCCACATTCAATCACAAGTATTTCCAGTTCAAAAGAGCAGGTCTTGGAAAGACCTTTCTCTGCCTGAGACCTTGGATAGCAGCTGCCACTCAGAGTGGGCAATGGCAAGACGGACTAAAGGTCTGAATCAGTATTAGGCAGCTTCCTGTGTTCTATACATTTAAGAAACTCCATTTGGGAAACCAGAACCTCTGCACTGTACTTGTTAAATGAACCTGCAAGCAGCTTGTATTTTAAAATGGCTCACAAATTCCCCTTTTGGAATTCAAGCCATCTGCAGTGTGCCTTTGAAGGACTAGATCAGCTTTCCTGTTGCTTAGAGATCGCGTTTATTGAATTCTAAAGTCACGTAATATATGAGCCCTTTTTGTCAATGCTATTTCTGAGGTTCCTGCCTAGGAACAACATTTTGTGATCAATATATGTTCAATCATTTCCTTAGCAAAGAAACTTTGGTTAGGAAAAATTAGGGAAGACCAAAACTTGGTAGATTCTGGACCCTTCTGTATTTCAAGTCTAGCATGACTTGGGCATGGGATTGCAACTCAGGCCAAAAGAATAGTCAGAAAGGAAACTAAAGTCATAAGTAACTGGGCCTTATGTGATGAGTGGGTCTGCACAGGATACTCTGGTGTATGAGATTGTCATGTGTCAAACAAGGAAGCAAGATTTTGATTTTAAATGGAAACTCAAACCTTTGCTTATTTCAACTTTCTTTACTTATTTCTTTTAGGGTATTTATTTTTATTTGTCTTTCATCATATTTCTCTTTAGAACTGAAGATAACATTCCTGCCTATTGACCATGCTCAGAGTTGGCAACTGGTTGACTGCAATGGATCTGAGCTAGAAAGGACTTTGGGTTGCCCTTATGACCAGGACTGTCCTACTCAGTCACCAAGTTGTAAATTATTCTTAATCTGTATCCCTTCCACCTTCTGAAGAACTCAGGAAGCTTTCAGGTTAGACGAAGAAGCCATTGTTGGCCCAGTCAAATTCTGCACTCTGCCTAAGCATCTGCATTAGTACAGACGGTTCTTGCTTTGGCAGTGTTCTAACTATTTTTATGGGATTGCGTTTTGTCAACAGCCTGACTAATTTCTTCCCAAGAAGCTGAGCTAGCTCATCACTCTTCAGAGCAATCTAGCATTTGGATGGCTGTGAATCTGTGGAAAACAAATTCTGAAAAGATTTTTGGGACTGCTGGGTGCGGAGCTGATAATTTAGAATGGGAGGTCTTGTTTTGTTTTTAACTGACACCCTGTTGATTAAAGCCTGATTTCCTATCCACTGGCATTGGTCAGGTTCACTTCTGTAGTTTTCCTCCTGGAACGAAGTTATATGTTCCTTTGGCTTGACTGAGTATGCAAAAGCCTTTTAAAGTCTGACAGTACAATTTGGTGCAGAGGCACACCAGTCTAAGTCCACTGAAATCTGTGGGTTTAGACTGGAGTAACTCTGCATAGGATTGCACCATGGGAAACTCTTTTAATAAGGTCTAGGCAGAGAATTTAATCTTTTAAGTCTTGTGGGACCATCTGATATTCTGGTTCCTTCCCATCAGAGAGAATATAGACCAGTGGTTGTAACACAGATGATTGTATGGGTCAAGTTGTAGCCATTCTTGGCATAACAACAAAAAACCTGAGAGTTAAAATGAACAGAGAAATGGAAGAGGAAGGCTGATCAAAGAGAAAGACATTTTGGAGGAGGAAGGGCATCTGAGTCCGCAGCAAAGCACTGCAGAGGTGGTAGACTTTGGCATATGGGTGCTGCTTTCCTGCCCCAGCAGAACATATGTAGTGTCACCAACTGCTCTGTTCTCTCTTGGAAAGGGAAGTCTGGGAGCAGAGGTCAGTGCTTTGCTTCCTGGCCCAAAGTCTATATTGACAATTGTGAATGCACGGTGACTATGACTGAGTGCAGTCTAGTCTTTGATGCCAAGAGGAAGACAAAACAGGAAAAGGAAAAAAAAACTGAACAAATGGATGTGCATGGAAATGATGGTGAGGAGAGATACTTTTAATATATAATGGAGGTATGAGATAAGGGGTGAGAAATAAAAGAGCCTAGTTGATCAGTAAGCTTGCATGAGGCAAGCTGTTGCTAGGCCAATATAGCGAGGCAGTGTAGTGTATTGATCAGAGTCTCAGACTAGGATCTAGGAGACTCAGGTCTGAAGCTCCACTCAGCCGTAGAAGTTCACTGGGTAACCTTAGGCCAATATTGGTCTTTTTGTCTAACCTACTTCACAGAGTGGTTGTTGTGAGGGTAAAATGTGGGGGGGGGAATGATGTTGTGAATTCATTCTCCATTTGAGGGAAAATTGAGGTATATATGTTTAAATAAAAGAACTCCATGCCCCCTGGATCAAGGCCTCATTTGCTACCAGCCCTCTCAAGTTTTGTCCTGTAAGAAACCGCTTGCGTATTCAATCTCTTCCTGTTCTCTGTGCTGAAACTGGGATTAATGGCCCAGACTCCCCTTTTTGTCGATCTCCCTCTTTCTGAGTTGAGCTAATCTAAAGCTGACTTGGCAGGCAGGTAGTAACAAGACTTTAGTCCTCATGTAGAATCGATTGCCTGTAAAGCCTCTTTCTGTGTTGATAGACATGTACCTGAGCAAACAGGCCAGTCGGCCCCAGTGGCAGAAGGTGTGAATGGAGCCCTAATGTGAGTCTGGGATGAATTGGGCTCAGAGCCAGATGAAGCTGCTTCTGTAGCAGTGAGCTCTGAAGCTTACGTTTTTTGTAAAGTTAGTCTGCATACTGGGTCTTCTGAGGAACCAGGCCTTGGTATTTGCAGCAACAAGTATAGGCCTTTCATTCACTGATATTACAGACATTGTCCACACACATTTATGCATATTCCAGTGCTCACTTTATTTTTTACAGGGGTCCCACAAATTGCTCCGAGGGAGTGGGTTGGTGGATTTGATGCCTGTTTTGGACTGAGCTTATTTTTCCATTCAGGCTAGTATACAAAGATCTGCATGGATAAGGCAGCCAGCAGCTACAGTGCTGTGGTTTGGTATCCTTTCATATTGGAAGTTGTTGGCTGCTGTTTGTGTGAAGCAAAGGAGAATGAGGTCACTGCGGGGAGGGCTGTCTGATGAGTGCACAAATGGGTTATGTTGGGACACCCTGTCATGGGTTGCTGTCTGATTGGTTTGGTTATTGGAGCTTGTTGGCGATGAATGAAGCCTTCTCCACTTGGTGATTGTCTGTATCCTTGCGACCTGGTTGGCTGAATTCTCCGGACTGCTACCTGACCATGTAGTTGCAATTGACCACCAGCTACATTGTCAGCCTACAGCCAAGCCATTTGTGATAACCTCTCCACTTTGGCCAGCATGCCAGAAAAGTGTCCAGTCTCCTTTTTTATCTTCTCTTCATTTCAAGCACAACACAAAAGGGTGCTCTGTTGTCAACAAGATTTGCATGGAGCGATGCTCTAATGATCCTCTTTGGCTTCAGTTTGGCAAAGATAAAATGGCAAGGAGAGACTTTTTGCCATAGAAGGGGCCTGTACCTCATTTTCTCCATGTAGAATCATCCATGTGGCTTTATGGCTCAGCTGGGACAGATGGGCCAAAAGAATTTTTGGCTGCCACATGCTTTGTAGGGATTTCTGCCATCCTGGCTGGTATGCCATAAAAGAAGAGACCGATGCAGCTGCTGTTGCCACCTCAACTTTGCAAATGGCACTGTGTCTCTTCTAGTAGTAGCAGGGGGAAAGCAGAGTCTATGAATAAAGCAAGCATTCCTCCATATTCATCTCACCCAGGTTTCTAATTTGGGTCTGGGAACTAATCGTTTTGTGCTGGTGGGGAGAAGGAAAACATAGTTCATTTTCTCCTGTACTGGCACACAGAGCTCTGCTGGCCCCACCATTCAGGATTCCAAAGTGAATTGTCCTTGGGGCTTTTCTAGGCTCCCCTGTAGCTTCACATCTCAGCCCTACTGAATGTTGTTATTCTGTCTCAACCCACAAAGATGCTTAGCTTTCTGAGATTCATGACACACACACCCCAGTTGGGCAACATTGCATTTCTCTGAGTCAGAGTTCCTGGGAGAGGCTTCCTTTTCATCAATGTGTTCAGTCAGTAGTTCAAGCAAAAGTGATTGATAACCCCAAGAGCACTCTTGTGCTCTCCACTCATCCTGCCCCTTCCTGCTCCCAGCACTCCTCCAGAGATCCCCTCCCTTAGTTCCTTCAGATTTTGTTCTACTCCATGGATTTACCCTTGGCTCTCCACAAGACTGACAGAGCCCAGGTATCATTTCCCTGGGCCTGGTGCAGTCTTGTACCTTGCCTGTCCCTTGGATCCATCCCAAGTC
The DNA here is from genome assembly GCA_029375565.1 of Gekko gecko. Taxonomy (NCBI): domain Eukaryota; kingdom Metazoa; phylum Chordata; class Lepidosauria; order Squamata; family Gekkonidae; genus Gekko; species Gekko gecko. The sequence continues at coordinate 46,921,980 of JAPDNY010000012.1, read as the reverse complement.
TCAAGAATGAAAAGATATCTGTTTTATTTCTGAAATAACCTAGACAGAGCATATACCAATGGGTTTGCAACTTAGATACCAGTGAAGTGTATTCATTCTCTCTCCTTATTTGGGCTCCAGATTGACCAATTAAACAACAGCCTTGCACATTATACAAGTGAATCTGCCAGGAAAGCCTTCTCTGTATGTACAATATTAATAAGAATTAGGAACCCCCCACACCCACATACATCTCATCAGAAGGCACTGAAACTGTGGAGAAAGTGCTCGTATTCACTGTTTGCAGATAATGGTAAAATTGAAAAGTGCTACATGATAATGGCCCTGACCTGGATCAGGCTTAGATTAATCTCATCAGCTCTCAGATGCTAAGCAGGGGATGGAATCTAGACCCAGTCCCAGACTTTATGGAGAAACTGAAGCTAGAAGTGGCTGCTGGTTGAACTGGTACTGATCTCCCGGCTCTGTAGTTCTTCATTCAGTCAGAAATTGCTCTCAGGCTGCTCTGTAGGCTTCTGTGGGGCTCTAGGAATAAGCAAAGCCACAAGTATAATTGTTTGGTGCCATCAGGGTGGATATTCTGTGTTTGTATGAGAGAATCCACGCTGTTAGTGTGTGTGAATTTTTGAATGTTTTGTGAACATTCACAAGCTTCATCTTTTGAAAAGTGCCCGTACCTCAGGAGTTGCCTTGATTGGCCACAGCAGGGATCCCCAGCATGATGCCCATGGCTGTCATGGTGCCCACCAAAACCATTTTTGGTGCTGCCAAGTGTTTTTAGAAAGTGGTACAGCTTGGTAGGTCTTTTGCCCAGCAAGGCTTCTGATTGGCCATTGGAGATTTGTTTGGTTGTACAGATTTTAAAAACAACAACAACAACACTGCTTTGCTAGCAGCTGCCACCTCTGTGCAAGGATCTTCACTGTGTTACTGAGGGTAAGCTGAAGTAGCTATTGTGTGGCTGGCTCCACCTCCTGGCAGCCATTATGTGGCTGGTTCCTGCTTTTGTGGCAGCCATTTTGTGGCTCTGCCCACCATGCTGTTTCGGAATTCCAAAGGTGCCCACAGGCTAAAAAAAATATTAGGGACTCCTGGACTACAGTTTTGTGTGCTGTTGACTGGGACAGGAATCCTGGGTCTTGACTGTCTAGATCAATGCTGTCTTTAATTCCACTTAAGGATCGGGGGCGGGGGTTTCGGCTGCCTTTTTTGCAGTGGTAGATCTGAATTTCTTGCACCGTTTCCAGAAGAAAGCATCTTCATTTATTTCTCTCAAGATGTTCCAGCATGTGGAGGTTTTCTTCTTTTAACTGGTCCCTTCTGGAATATGTTGCCTCAAGCAAGCGAGTTTGTATTTTTTTTTACAAAAAATATTCAGAGTTGTTCCATATATTTGCAATTGCTAGAAGTAAATGGAAATAAACTCCAGGAATGGCTTTGAATTCTTTTCCAGCTTGTCCAGGAAATAGAGATGGCTGTGAGATATGAATTTGAGGTGGGATGTTTTGATTGCTCCCATAGCAGCTTGGAAAAGAGAGATGGCAAAAAGCCCTTCTTGTACGACGGGGCATGTAGCCCATGTTCATGGCTATCTTTCTATGACTTAAAAATATTGCTTGAAAACATAAAGAACATGATGGAAATTGGATAGAACAAAAATCCAGGCAAGGGAATAATTATGCTTGGAGACTCTTTTCACAGTAAGAGCTGTTTTATTGACAATGCTGTAGGAAGAAATGCTCGAAATCTCCCCAATTGTAGAAGCATTTTACAATAAGCCATAAATTGAAAGAAATCCACGATTATTCATAAAGTATTATGTTGATGATTCTAAGCCTCTTCGTGGTTAAGGCTGTGCTGAGATTTGGGTGTAATGCAAATCAAAAACCCCTCCATTTCCATTTTATGCTTTAATGACTGAATTAAATGCCCAAATTTGATTCAGCATCTCTTCTGGGATCAGCTGGATTTTCCCCACACTGTTTATTCACAGAAGTCATAACATTTGCTGAGAGAAGGCTTGAAATGGTCTGGCTTGTTACGATTCCCACTCTTTCCTCCTTCAGCCCCCACACTTCAGATTCGTCTTTTGTACCAGTGACCTCAAATATTTCGCCAAGGGAGGGCCAGAGAGGGTTTCCAGGGTCATATTTATCTCCACTATGAAGTGGGCAGTCCCCACAAGGCAGTCAGGAGGTCTTACAATTGCCTTTCTTTTGTCGCACTTTGCCTTGTGGCCCTAAGGGGGGCAAGAACGAGCAGCAGCCAACTCATTCCGCTTACAAGAGTGGAAGCAATTTCTGTGGGACTCTTCAGCATTTACATGGGTTGTTTTCAATGTCTTCAGCACCAGCTAAATGGGCTTTAGCGCGGTATTTCCACTTGGACTGTAGGAAGGATGCATTATGCTGTAGTCCCAGCATTCAGTTGGTAGTGAGTGAACCTATTACAAGAAATGGCAGCATTAAAGCAGGGGAATTGCAACATGGGTCTAGTGCCAGCCTTGGCTCAAACAGAAGCTGCATTAACAGTCTGGTATTACAAGCATGATGCCACTATGGAAATATTCTCTGCGCTATCTACACTGGTGTCACAGGCACAGAGGATTGGGGGGGGGTGTCTGGGCCTGCTAAATTTTTTTGCTGTTCACATTTGGAAATAGCACTTCTGTGCACACGAATGGCATCACATATTTTGTGCCACTGATCTCTTTCTTCCCATTTCCTTAATAGAACAGTTGCTGTCTCAGAGAAAACAGGCTGACCTCTTTATGAGACCTCTACAATCACAGCCAGCTCTGTCAGTAAGCAAAGTGAGGTAAACCATGTCAGGCAGTCAATTTTGGTCCCCATTAAAGGGCAGGAAAAATTGTCTGTTAAATGCCACGTTTGACTATGACTGGGGGCACCATTTGGCTTGGCTTAGCCCTGCCTGCAGCATTTATTTTTCTTTGTTTTTGCATTCCTCCTTTGCTATTGTAGATTTTAATGGGTGAAGCAGCTATTCAGGAAGTGCCACCCACAGGCTCCTTAGTTCCTTCTACTTCTGGGTTTCACAACTTTGGTTACTTTACCAACTCATAGGGATGCTTTTGAGGTCCCCTCCACTCTGTGTTTGCATGTGCCTAACACAGTAGACTCCACAGCTTGCTCTTTGCAATAGGGATGAAATAAGAGTGGTAGGTCATGGGAATGCTGTTGGGACAAAGGAAGCTGGTCTTGACAAGCAATTTGGACCTGAGTCTCTGGGAACAAGCAAGGGTCTTTCCAGCCTAAACTCCTATGCACCTAACCCTGACTCAACCAAGAGCATGAAAACCTTGGTATTACTGCCATTATGTGGCTCCTTGGTGCTGACATAGTATATGTAACCAAAGCATGGGCATAGGTAGGCACAGTGTGAAAGGATCCCAAAGGCACAGTCTTATAATCTCTGGAGAATAATTAGGCCAGAGGGCAGAAGACATTGACAACAGCAGCCTCTAGTCTGTACCTTATGCCCAATCAGCAGAGAGGAAATACATAAAAGAAATAAAAGTGCAAAGGGCAGAGGTACTGGACCAGAGTCCATAACAGCCCTGCCAACTTCTGCCATCCATGCAGCAGCAGCAGAGATGGAAGCAGACAACCAGTGTGCTCTTACACAGCCACACTCCCCTGACATACCTGAGTTCTCCAGTCTGAGCCCCACATGGGCCTGGCTACAGGACAGCTCTTGATGGAGTCCCAGCTGCAGCTGAGGTTTTGTGGCTTCCAATACAATTACTTGGGGTGAGCTGGCCATATTGATTGGCACAGAAGGGTTAATTGCCATCCCCAGTTCTTATTCGTCCCTATACTGCTTGTGCCCCATCTCTTCCCCACACCTCTCATTCAGGCTGCACGGGTTATAGGGCTCCAGCAGGGTTTTTTTAGGGGGGGGATGAGTGCGCAGCCCAGCCCTACTCCTTGCCAGAGCCTGCATGTGCAAATGTTGGATGATCCCTTTCCCAGTGTGATGAGTTCTTTGTGGAACAAAATCAGGGTGGAAACCACTTCCTATCAATCAAATTCCTAGCTATCAAACCAATGTTTATCTGTCAAAAGAAATGGAGGCACAGAAGTGACATGATGCACTCATTTATTAAACAGCATCGGGTCTAGTGCTCTGAAAGAATGGGGGTTGTCAGCTCTTTTGTTCTAGCAAGGTTCCTGTGCTTTTGTAAAGTATATTGGCAGTGTGCAGATACAGCTGTCCCTGTTGGTGCATGAGGACAGCTGCACGGTCCAAACAGCTTTCTACCAAGCAGTTTGCAGTGGTGCTAGAAGTAGGCTGGAACAAGCAACACCCCTGCAGCACAGCAGCTAGATGCGCACTAGCCACTTCAGCTGTTGGCCATGTTGTGGGCTCATCAGGTGCTTGGCCCTGTATGGCAAATCAACCCTTCCTGGCTTTTAGCCCTGTTGGAGGGCTGTTCACAAAGAGGCAAAAGAGATTCAAGGACAAGGATTCAAGATCAGCCTCAAGGGTTTGATAAGGTGGGCGATAGTACACCCCCACTTTTAAGTAACCCTTAGAGTCCAGTATTTCCACCCATACCACTTCTGTTGAGGAGTTAATACCTTGAAGTTTTCTAACTTATTTGATTCTGTGCCCTCTTTGATGCACAACGCAACACCAACAACAACCCCGTACCTCCCTGTCCTGCCTACAGAGCTTGTACCTAGGAATGATTGTATCCCATAGAATTCCCCATTCTGCCATTCCATTTGGCGTGGTGTATTGGTTGGAATAGGATCTGGGAGACCCGGGATCAAATCTGCACTCTGTCATTGGAAGACCATTGGTTGATCTTGGGCCAGTCACACACTCTCAGCCTAACCCTGCCTCACAGTATTTGTCATGAGGATAAATTGGAGGAGGGAAGAAAGATGTTGTCAGCTGCTTTGGGTCCCCAGTGGGGAGGAAGGCAGGGTATAAAAGAAGTAAATAAATTCTCCAAGGAAATCAAGAGTGGCGTACATTGGCCTCCCTACATTTAGCCTGACAACAAGCCTGTAAGGTAGGTTAGGCTGAGAAAGAGAGCAACTGACCCAAAGTTGCCCAGTAAGCTTAATGACACCCGGGGGGGTAGGGTTGCCAACCACCTGGAGAAAAAAAACATCCCCAGCTCTTTCACAGAGGCTTAATGGGATGTTATTTTCCAGGTGACATTATTTGCCTCCAAGCCATGAAGAGCTTCAGTTTCCCATTCCCACACATTCAGCCTCTATTACAGGAACAAGACATTTTTCACCAGGTTGTTGGCAACCCTAGTGGGGACTTGAAACTGGATCTTCCAGATCCTGGTCCAGTACCTCATCTGCAATACCCAGCTGGTGGACAGTGACTCTTTTACCCAGATCTCAAAGACATCTTCACTCACCCTGATTTTCCAGGTGGACGTGGACTGGGAAAACATGGCATCTCTGAAGTTCCGTGCAAGTATAAAGAACTAGTCACGTAAAGCCAAACTTCAAAGTTGAAACATTCTGCTTCTCTTACATGAAACATTAAAAGAGGATGGAGCCATACAATTTGAAGGAGAAAATAAAATAAGCCTCGAGACCATTTTCAAGTGCTTTTATTTTAATGGCACAGTCTAAAGATTCACAGCCCTAAATGCACCCTTCAATTACTGTCATTGAAAGCTGAGAGTCAGCAAGGCTACCTACGAAGTCGCTGATTTACCCCTGCTGCAGGGATGCAGAGGCTCTTCTAGTCCACAGCATTCCTTCCATAATGTGGCCTCACTCTGATCACAGCTGGATTTACTTACAAGTAAATGTGATTGGGATTGAGCAGAAAGTTATTACTAGCTCTTTGAATTTCTTGTTGCTGGACGGAACAGGGAGGCTTTGGAAGGGGAAGTGTGGCCATGTTTGGCTTCTGGTGTTAGACTGTTGCATCTTAGACAAAATGCATGATGCTTGTAGTCTCTTCATCTTTCCACAATCACAAAAGGTAGAAAGCAGCCTTATGTGTCCCTCTTTCTATGCAGACTTGCTTTCGGCTGAAGCAGAAGTTTGCACAAGCCAAAGCATGAGGATAGGTGTAGCTGGCCGGCTACTTCAGCAAGGGGTGTCATTCTGCTCAGCATCCCTTTCCAGGCTGTGCTGGTTCTCTCATCACCTGTTCTGGGCCGGGAGGAGGTGCTGTGTTTGCCTGCTCCCAGAGAACTCCTTTACATTCTGGCCAAGCCGAATTTTGGAAGCAGCCACATCCTACCAGATGGATTATGGAGGCAAAACTAAGGGCACTTTCACACACATTAAATAATGTGCTGTCAATTCACTTTTAATGCATTTTACAACTGGATTTTACTGTGTGAATGACAAAAATCCACTTACAAACAATTGCTGAAGTAGATTTAAACTGCATTATTTAGCATGTGTGAAAGTGCCCTAGATGATCAGCTTCACAAAGTCTGTTTCAGGTGTAGGTCTTAATACATCCATACATTTGTTTCTGCAAAGGCAGAAGCTGTCTGAGACAGCCCAGTTCTATATCCTCTTCAAACCTTGTACTTCTACACAGTCATTCATCCATCTTCCCTGCCCGCTTACCATCTTCTGGGCATGGAATGGGTCCCTGGGGGTGTGGGGGGAGGTATTTGTAAATTCCCTGCATTGTGTAGTGGGTTGGACTAGATGACCCTGGAGGTCCCTTTATGATTCTACCTTCCCCCATTTGAGCAGTGTTTTCCCGGAGACCCGATATTTGCTCAGATACATGACTGATTCCCCTTGTAAGCTGTCAGATATCATGAATAGGAAACTGGACCATGGACTGGGCTGCTTGTGATGTTTGCAGCACCATCATATCAAGGTTGATCAATGGAATCTCCTTCTCATTCCAAGCATTCCACTTTAACAGCAGTGCAGTTCAGCATTTATCAAAGGATCCATCAGTTTGTCAAGCAGTTCTCATCTGGAAGGTTTAAGAGCTTCCTGTTTTAATTGAAAGCTGGGCTCTTCAGTGCCAACCCCATTCAGCAGACCAGAGTGTTTTGACTTGTGAAACTGCTGGGATCCCAGATGTAGGCATTTGGGCAGCAAGGATAAGGACCAATTCTACTCTTCCCAGCACCACAGTCTTTGCATCAGTTCTTCAATATTTAGCTTACTGCAGTGTGCAAATTGTTGCTATTCAGTAGCCTTTGTGTCTTTGGTGATGAGCAGAGAGTGTGGGTTTATTTGGCTCACTTTACAGCTTTGGTGCAGGGTTTGTCCAGTGCTGCTGGAGAGCCCCATTTAAAAGAGCCAGCTGGGTGTGATGAAAGCCTATAATAGATGTGGAGCAAAACCAGCCCAGAGCACAGTCTCCATCCTGCCTTGGGTCATTGTGAAGAAGGGTACATGGTGGGGACACACCTGGCACCTTCCTAGGTTCTTCCTTCCCTGCAGGTGGCTCCTCTTTAAGTGAGAATGTCTTTGAAGCATTTGCTTTCATAGCCACCTGAAGAATATAATATTTCATAATAATGCATTATTTCTGAAGCATCTAAGCTCGCTGGGCATTGAACAACATAAGCATGTAAGCATCTTGCCGTAGAGAAAAGGATAGGGAGTAAAGCCCTGATATTCCTTTGCAGCTTTAGAATTCTTCACACTGAATTGATTTTAAAAGCTGTTTGAAAATGGTCTTCCTGATTGAATGAGGAATGAATATAAGAAGCACCCTGCTGGATCAGACCAAAGGTTCATCTAGAGCGGCATCTTGGCATGATGAGCTGGCTCTTTCTGAGAAATTCACAAGCAGATCGTGAAGGCAGCAGCCTTCCCTTTCTGTTGACCTTTAGCAAGAGGCATTCAGAGATATTCTGCCTCCAAATCTGGAGGTTCTATTTGGCTTTCAAGGCTAATCTAACAGCTCCTCCTCCTTTGGGAATGATACTGCAGAGCTTTTAGAGGCAGTCAAGGAACAACCCAGCAGGGCCTCTCACAGTGGCCCAAGCTCCTGTTAAGATTAGAATGGCTTTGGTTTATGTTTGAAAAGTCAATATGTGACACTGATATAGTTTACTGTCTCCATTGGCCAGGCATGACTTGTGGCTGATCTCTGGGACCAGCACTTCTTGGTTCCCCCAAGGGACAGCCCAATTACACATACAATCCAAGCAGTTGCTAGGGTCTGCAGGATTTTCAGAGGTGCTGGATGCTAGAATCTGAGACACTCCCTATGGGTTGTGCAGTGCAACTGCACAGGGCAGCTGTGGTTTTATTTGACACAGTGATACTTAGTATATGTTGGACCTGGGTTCAGCATTACCTGGCTTCCTTGCAGGCCCACTAAGCCAGGTTTTTGGGGAGCTTTGGCTGAGGTAGATCCTTGGCATCACTCATTTAGCTTATTGGCTTTGGGCCTCTGGATGGCTCCCAGACCCTCAGCTTTTGCATCCCTCCATGCACATGAGTGCATACATCCCCTCCTAAGGCACAGTGCCAGTGTATTGCAGACACAGCACTGGCACTGCTAGTCAGTGTCCTATGATTGCTCAGCAGAGAGGGAATATGTAAAAGAGTGGCTCCTCACCAAGAAACAGAGAGCATAGCAATTGTTGTAGAGTCCTTAATACACCCACTAATCACAATGCAGCATGCTGGTGATAGCCCATGTGACAGGCAGAAGCAGCCAGCCAGCATATTCTGATGTGCTCATGCCCTCTGTCATGCCAGCCTGTGCTGGCACCGAAATGCAGAACTCAACAGGAGAAAGAACATTACTCTCACACACATCACTATATAAGGATGACGGCAGTGTGCTCAGTAGGGGTACCAGATAGGGGCAGTCTTCATCTTACAAAGTGTTCATGTTTGAGTGACTTTGAATAATGCCTTCAGTGGGAGTTTTGTGCCTCCCAGACTCATGCAGGCCCATTTCTACTTGTGATCATGGTGCGCAGGCAGGAGGCTGCAGCTTTCCCCTCTGTACTCTTTTCTTCTCCTTGAAGCACCCTATGGAGCTGCTATTGCCTTTGTTGCAAAAGTTTTTTGCACTCTGAGTAATGTGATTTTGCACATAAATTGCACTAATAATGCCTGTTTCCTCCCTGAATAATGTACCTTAGACAAAGTGCAAGTAGGTTCATATTCTGCATCTCCCCCCCCCCGATCAAGAAGAAGAAGAAAAGCAAGAGGTAGAGTAACGTGAATTCTCCTCTCTCCCCCAAAGAGGGAGCGTGACTGTGCTTCAATGGAATTAGAAGGCAGTCTCTCTGTTTAGGATAGCTCTGTTAATGTTGTATAGGGTTGCTGGGAGGAAAATGTCCTGTCTCTTTAATAGAGGCTTCATGTGTTGAAATGGGCAGTCAGACTTTTTTCATGAGGTGGAGGTAAATAACATCCCCTGGTAAACAGCATCCCATTAAGTCTCTGTTAAAGGGACAAGACACTTTTCTTCAGGCCTGTTGGCAACCATAATGGTCTGAGAAGGGAGTTAAATTACTTCCCTAGGCTAGACTGTTGGAGTAGAGATGAGCCTAGATGTGGAGTCACAATCATGCTAGGAAGGACCCCCCCCGTAGTACCCCTCCACCCTGCTCCCTCCTACATTGGCCTTTGAGAAGACTCTTAAGGGGTGAAGGTCCTGGATTTATTCCCTAGTCAAGAGTTTAGCAGTTGGGTCTCTCCAAAGGGACTTGTCCTTTTCCTGATGGCTGTGATAGGAAAGGCCTGGAAAGGGCACTGCTGCCTGGGCAGCTGGACTTGTGCTGTGGTGCTGGTCTCTACATTTGAGCAGAAGTGGGGGATAGAGAAACAAGCCATTAAAAAAAATCTGTTAGTACATATATCCTTAAATGAGGTCAACTTGGGGTCTCCATTTTAATTTCGTTTAAAAAGAGACTCTTGCAGTCTCCTATTGCGAAGAATTAATGAGATAAACAACAGTGTCCAGTGGAGAGTCCAGCAGGGCAGCTCTGCATGTCTGCTGCTGTTTGGACTCCTTCTTTTCTTCAACTCCATTCCCTGTCCTTGGATTCTCTGACTGGCCCTTGCTGGTGATGCAAATACTCTAGAAACTTAGTACTTGGAACTACAATGAATGTTATACCAAGTAATGATATGCAAATATATTTAATTTTCATCAGCGGTGGAACATGGGTTTCCTTAGCAAATAGGCTGAATTGTTTCAAAACTGAGACTTTTGCATTTGAAAAACAGAGGCAGCAGCTCATTTGTACAAGCTTTTTTGCTCCTGGGAGCTGCAGGGTTTTGGTAAACTGACTTGGACTGATTTTCCCATTCCCTTAGTTGCTGATGCTGTTATTTGTAACAGAGGTTGGAAAGTGATCACAGAAGCAAGTAACCATTTCCTGGGTTGGTTGATGGGTCAGCTGCTTTTTCTGTACCATTCTGTCGTCCTCTGTGATGCATGCACAGGATTCCAGCCAGGCATTCCTCAAGCCCCCACCCCCTGCAATTTACTTTACCTTCTTCATTCTGCAGCTTTATTTATCACCCTGTACTTCCATCCTGCAATGGCAGGGTAGGGGTGGGGCTCCTTGCTGGCATGGCTCTGTCTCCAATTTATTATTGGTACTAACCCCACGGGCCTCATTTTGGCATTGCTGCACGTTGGATTGCAGGCTTCACTTCCCTTGCTGCACTGTTTATACCTCCTGGGTTATATCGCCTCTCACTTTTCTCTGCATTAAAAACTCATCCCATTAATCTCCCCAGTATTCAGCAGATTGTTCAGTGGCTGATGGTCCTCCTGGGTGCTGGCTGTGCCCCCTTCCCACTCCAGCAGTACGCCTGTGCTCCTTGGTCCTTCTTTCCACTTAATGGGTTATGCCAAAAGGTATGGACTCCCCCAATTCTCATCCTCAGGGGAGGGGGGTTGCAACCAATAGTACAATCTGTGACTAAAATTATACCTGCATATAAAACACTGGAAGGGTGGGGTGCAACTGTAAATCAACTGTCCTGCGTGGCTATCGATTCAGAAGCCCAGCGCAATTTCATTTAAAATTGCCTTTCTGGTTTGTTTCACATATCAGAAACCAGATCATGATGCATTCAGAATTGTCTTTCTATTTTTCACACATGTACACAAGTGCATGAGAAGGACTGAAAAGTGCTTTATGGGGAACTCATGAATATAGACCATGAATCATGAATCATTTGCCTCGCATCAGCTGGCGACCTTCACAGACATGGACATTTCACATGCTTTCCACAGATTTTAGAGGACTGATGTGTTTGCCTGAAGAAGCAGAGATGAATGAAATTGTATGGCCTTAGAAGCTGTATCCCTCCTTCCCGATTGCCTTGGCAGACTTGATAACTCTCATCACACGGATGGGCTGAACATATTTTTGTTTTAAACTGGGGGTCTATGTTGACATTGCCATATTAGAATGGAATGGGGGGGGTTGCTGAAGTTGTTTTGAAGATTTATTATTTAAATAACCTTGAATGCATGAAACTGTAGTACCCTGAATTAAACTATTGGTCTATCAAAGTCAGTTGCCTACTTTCACTGGCACTGGCTCTCCTGCATCTCAGGCAGACTTCTTTTACATCACCTACTACCTGATCCTTCTATTGGAGTTGCTGTTTATTGAACCTGGGCCCTTCTGGATGTAAAGCAGATGCTTGGCCACAGAGCCTTTGACCCCACCTTTTAAAAAGGTTCACAAAATAGCCAGGGAGAAGTGATATGACAGAACCTTTCCAAGAGGTATCTCTGAGAATTGCATGGTTATAGGATTATACATGACTCACTGGCCCAAGCAAGAGCTGGTGAATGGTGCTGTGGAACTGCATTTTCTCACCAGTGTCTTGTTACACTTTTAAGTGCCAGGAAAAATGCAATGTTTTGTGCTATGGAAGTGATATGCTGGATGTCCTGCAGGAACTGAGAAATGGCTGGTTCCCTCATTGTGCTGAAAACAGTTGTGTGGCTGAACTGTCCAGTGATGGCTTCAGTTTAGCAGCTTCACTTTCTCTGGTTGGCCTGGAAACTCTGGAAGGCTTATTCTGCCTGCCTGGTAATTTCTATGAAGTCTCACCAGGAAGGGAGAATTAGCCTGTGGCTTCCTTCTTTCCTTTTGCTAGTACTGGAGAGTGAAATCATCATGAAAGCAACAGGGAAAAGTTCTTCATCATTCCCCTCCCATCACACACACATCCAGCTCCTACCTTGCCATAGGGCACTGAACCATAATTTCTTGCTTCCTTCTCCTCCCTTTCTTGAGCAAGCAGAGAGCCCGTGATCGCTGCTAATTAACTGTGTCTGTCCCCTTTGGAGCGCTAGAAATTAATGAGATCAAAGGAGAAGGGCACAGAGGCAGAAGAAAGAAGGGAGGTTCAATTAGTGAATTTGGGGCTGGCCTACTGGGAGACGGTGGCCCTCCTTGCGAGGGTGGGCTTGATGTGTGCACAAGCATTGCAACATGAGCACCATTGCCACCTCCCCATCCAGCATGACTTTCTGTTGCATCGTCTTCTGAGTACTGTAGGTCAATTTTAACAGACAAGGATAATGCCCAACATGTCAGCAAGTGTCCAGGAGTCTCTGCAGGTGTCAGTAACTATGCTAGGGTGTGCATTAAATGTGTGGGGCTTGAGATTTATTAGGCCAGGTCCAATGAATTGCCACTCTTCCTGCAACATGCATACACCTTGAGTGGGAAATTGGGGGTCTGATTTTTGTGAGGATTGCTCAAGTGGTGGATTGGCTTACCTGTTTAAAGTGCAAATTTTCATACCAAGAAACGCAGCATACATAGACCCTCGGGAGCAAATGACACTATTATAAGTCTGTGAAGATTTTGTCCACATTTCTGGTATTTCCTGTGTGATGGATGGTTCCAACTAGCTTTTCCCATTGGGAAGAAGAGTACCCCTTTTACCCTTCAAACAAGCTATGCTGGGGATTATGAGACCTGCATGGACAAAAGCCAGGTGGGATGGGGGATTGTGGTAAGGAAGAGAATTGAGGAAGACCGAGCAAAATGTTTGTTGGATCCAGCCCAGTGAATGAGGTGAGCAACATCACTCCATCGAGGAGAGAAAACAGCAAAGCCAAAGTGTGCTGGAGGCAATCCAGTAATGGACTCAGTGTCTAATTCAAGAATTTATTGACAGCTCATCATTCCTGACAGATTTTGAGGCAATATCTCATCCTCTGGAGAAGTCTCCAGACATGTATATAAAAAGCGAGCTGTGAAATGTTGCAGAGAATTGAGGACAATTAAGACCCATCTTACTTGTCAAGACTTAAATATGCACTCATGGAATATGTCAGTATAATAAACACCATCTAAATATTTTCCAAATGATTAATCAGTTGAAAGGCTAGCCTGATCTAATCAGATCTCAGAAGCTAATCAGGGTTGGCTCTGGTTAGCTCTTGGAGGGGAAGCCACAAAGGAAGCCCAGGGTCATGGTGCAGAAGCAGGCAACAGCAAACCGTTTCTGCTCACCTCCTGCCTTGAAAACCCTATGGGGCTGCCTTAAGTCGGCTGTGAGTTGACAGCAATTTCCACCACAAATAATTTAAGGAACAGATACAACTTTGACTTAATAAATATAAGAAAGTATTTTGTAAGGTCAAATGATGTAACACAGAGCAGCCCTTTACTACTCATAAGAGCAGCCATGCTGGAGCAGACCAGTTGTGTATCTACTCCAGGATCCTGTTCCACATGGTGTCCAACCAGCTGCCCCCGGAAAGAATACAAGCAGGGAATGGAAGCTAAAACATTTCTCTGTATATGTACCCCAAAGGAGTGGCATTTAAAGGGTAGCTGCCTCCAAACATGGAAGTTCCCTTTAATCATCGCCAATGGTGATGGGTGGGTTTGTCCTTCCGGAACTTGTCTAATCCCCTTTCTACGTCAGCTAAACTAGTGGCCATCACGATATTCCACAGCAGCAAGTTCTACGTGCCAATCAATCTTTCAGGGAAGATTTATTTTTTGCCCTGAATCTTTTGCCCATGAACTTCATTAGTGGGTCATTAGTTTGTGTATTGTGGGAGGGGGATAAAGGTCTATTTACCTATATTCTGTACCCCATGCATAGTATTATAAACATCTATCATGTCCCACCCACATCACATTCTGCTATCTTTTCTCTAAACTTAAAAGCCCCAAACTCATTAGCCTTCCCTTGTAGGAAAGATTACTTGTCCCTTGATTATTTCATTACCAGCCCTCTTCCAGCACTTTTTTGAGATGAGGTGACAAAGTATTCCAACTACAGCTGCTCCATAGATTTATCCAAGGACTAACTTTTCATTTGTAAAAACCTATATAGTTGTTTTTCCAAACTGAAAGCTGTGTTATGTGGAAAGAACTGAGACATAACAAAAGAGGTACTTTATTCCATATAAGCTGAATTTGAATGGAGAGCTGTAGGGCTATGATTCTGTTTCTTGTATTGCACCCATCCTTATATAGTACCTGCAGTGTATTACAGAGGTAGGACAGTGACTTGATGGAGGATTGCTGTTCTCTGTATCTCCTTTATTGCCACCAATGAAGCTGATGGTGGAATTCCTTCTGTGGCTTCTCACAATCCTAGCTGAGAAGATGGATGACTTGATCCACAAGTACCCGCCCTGGTTCTTAATTTGGCTGAGATTTGAACCCAGATCTCTCCAGCCAAAGTGCAGCATGCTGACCACTTGAAATGCCACATGACTGCTCAGCATGGAGAATGTGAATTATGCAGGATGATTTTTGTGGCTGTGAAGATGAGGGCAATGCTGGAGGAGAGCCAGTTTGGTGTAGTGATTAAGTGCAGCAGACTCTAATCTGGAGAACTGGGTTTGGTTCCCCACTCCTTCACGTGTAGCCAGCTGGGTAATCTTAGGTCAATCACAGTTCTCTCAGAGCTGTTCTCTTAAGTGCAGTCCTCAAAAGAGCTCTCTCAGGCCCACCTGCCTCACAAGAGTGTCTGTTGTGGGGAAAGGAAGGGAAGAAGATTGTAAACCGCTCTGAGACTCCAAGTGCTTTACTACTACTACTATTACTACTACTACTTGTTCTCCTCCCCCCCCCCCAGTTTTTGCTCATTCTTGTGCATGACAGATGTTGTGTTCCTTTCTATTGCTAGATTCAGGCTGGAAAGCTAATGGAGTAAGCCCAACTTTACACAGTGCTGTGTTGCTTGCCTCCTTGCTCTCAGTGCAGTTCTTCACATCCCATTAAACAGCTGTTTTCCTTTGGTCTCTTCCAGGTGGTTTGCTTTGTCTGAGAGTTTACAGGACCCCCCCAGAGATATTCATAGAGAGATGTTAATAAGCATGCCCCTTAGAATGTTCTGCAGCTGCTGGAATATGCAGGCTTGCTTGGTTATTTTGGAACCTGATTGGTCCATCCCTCTCTCTGTTTTTGTTTTCACTCCATTGGTTACCTATCAGTTACCAGGCTCAATTTAAATTAATGACTATGTGAACGGGGGCAGTGGAGACAACACCATGTCCTCCTCTTTCTCAGCCCCCCACAGGGTCCAGCCCAACAAGCCACCAGACCCAGTGAGTGTCTGATGCACCTTATAAAGAGCTGCACACCAGCCAAAAGCTCAATGGTGGCTAGCCCTTTAAGATTCAGGCACCCACTGACAGCTGCCCCTTTGACTAGACAGCTATCTGACAACCAGCTGTTGGGAAGCTCCACCCTGAGGGTGGGAAAAGAGAGTAAGAGGCAGAAATGGCTCCAGAGGTGCTTTTGGTCCCCCACCGGCTGGGCCACACACTCAGGGCTTTTCTTGTAGAAAAAGCCCAGCAGGAACTCATTAGCATAATAGACCACACCCACCAGCGGAAACTCATTAGTATATTAGGCCACACCCCCATGTTACCAGAAGTGTGGTCATCCAGCCACACCAGCCTTTTGCTTCTTATTCTGTTTATCTTGTTCGTTGTCGAAACCCAGGGCTTTTTTTTTGCAGCAGGAACTCCTTTGCATTTTAGGCCACACACCCCTCATGTAGCCAGTCCTCATGAGTTTTTGCTGTTGGGCATGGCCTATTATGCCAATGAGTTCCTGTTGGGCGTGGCCAACTTGGGAGCCAGCCGGAACTCTATTCCTGTGTGTTCCTGCCAAAAAATAGCCCTGCACACACTCATAAGGCTTCTGGGTAGAGGGAGGACACTAAGCATGCCCCCAGGCCTGGCAAGGGCCTTGCAAAGGCTGAAGCTAAAGAGGATAGACTAGCTTGGCTGCCAGCTTCGAAGGGATTAGAGCCAGGGGAGAGGAGGTGAATTAGGGTGGTACCCAACCCTGGCCCCTCTCTTTCTGAGGCTGAGGGAAGACATTTCAGCCAATTTAAGCTCTGGTGCAAGACAGCCAGGGCTGGGACTCCTACACCATCATGCACAGAGCCCTTCATGGCCTCCTGTTTGCAGGACCTCCTCTCCCTCCGTGGTCCGCTACCACAGTGCCACTCATCTGAACAAAGGCTTCTGCAGGGGCCACTCTGAAAACGATCAACAAATGCCTGTACATGTGCCTTCTCTCTTGTGGCTCCTACTCTATGGAATGGCCTGCCTGATGAGGTCAGAAAGGCACCCTCCCTCCTGGCTTTCTGCAAGCTGTACAAAACTAAATTATTCAAGGTGGCTTTTTGCATGGGAAAGAGGGGTCACTGCAACAGTATGGTTCAGAAAGAAACTTGGGGTAAAGGGTTAAGGACCGTAGACTCTACCACTGTGTATGGTTCATCCTATCTGCTGCTCTAAGTAGATTGAGCACCATTACATTATTTATAAGCAAATTTAAAGAAGAGTCTGTGCATATTTGTTGCCATCTCATGGTATATATTTTGTTCAGATTAGTTAAGTAGGTTCCCACCTTGTGATTTTTTTGCGTTCGTTTAACATGTTACTACTTAAGCTGTGCTTCACCTCTGGTTGGTTTCCACATTTCTACAAGTCAGATCCCATTGCATCGTTCATTGGATATCCCCCACCGTTGCTTGTACTGACTTATTCTGTGTAATCAGCCTTGAGTCCCTGGGAGAAAGGCAGACTGCAAGTAAGGCAAATAAATACATAAATAAACAAATGGCCTCAGTTCTGCCAGATATCCAGTAAGGGAAGCAGTCTTTCTGACTGATCCCTCTTAGGTTGCTGTAGGAGCATGCAAGCTTTCAAGGTGTGCAGAAATCTTCATCAGGCATACTCCTGTGTGAAACTTGCAGATTCATACACCAGCCTGAGACGGTGTAGAGCTGGTAAAGAAGAGATCTTTCTTGCCCTGCATTCTATCTCTTGTCCTTTAGAAGTGACATAGCAACCACTTCTGTTGGATGGGAGACTTGGATTAAGAACAGCTTGCATTAATCACAAATGGCTCAAATTAGGAGTGTGCAAAAATTGGCTGACATAAGTAAGGGAGGGGGGAGGGGGAGAAAAGGTGGTAGCTTGCACCTCCCCAGCAATTGTCCGTCTGTCTCTCACACATTTAGGACTGTCCCTTGTGCCCATCACGGCAGGAGAATGAATGAGCAGCAGCGTTCGTACAAGCATGCTCCAGGCAGCCCAGCAATGGGTCTGAGGCTGCGCTCCTCCCTACTGCTCTGCCTGCTGCTGTTGCCCGCTTGCTCTCTGCATGCAGTTCTGCTCTGAGAACTGAGAGGCTCCCAGCGAACAGAACCATTTAATAGCAGAGAGAAATGAAACGGAAATGTTACAGGCAGAAGCACAGGAGGGGAAAGACTTTTCTGTCTGGAGATGCAGGAACTGGAACTACACAGGCATCGACAGCTACTTTGACAAGGCTGGGATGAGGCAGTGGTAACCCCCTGAGTGTCAGCTACTAGCTGTCCCATGTGACAAGCACTAAACTCCTCTCTTCTCGTCTCCCTTTTTAGATGTCAGCAACCAGGTGCCACAGCCCAGGTGTCCATCACCCAAGTCATGTGTTGCAGTCCCTTTGCAGAAACAAACACACAGATCTTGTGGGGGGGAGTGAACAGTTTTGAAGGCAGAGGTCTCTTTGCTAGCTAAGTTAGAAAGGCCCTGCATTACAGATCTGTGAGTCTTTAGAAAGGTTTGGTGAACACATTTTCCTCCCTGAGGTGATTCTCTTTAGAGAGATGCAAGCAATTTCATTTCAAAGTCTATGCTCAGGGTGTTTATTGTGCTAAAGCATAATGTACACTGTGCATTCTCTGGCTTACTCTGAAATGCCCCAAACACACTGGGGGTAATGAAATGTTGAAACTGGCTCCCAGGGGTTATCAGTACTGGGCAGCTTTTCGGGGCTGTGGAAAAGGAGGCAGAGTTTGTCCCTCAGTCAGGAAGAGTGAAGCAGAGGCAGCCGATCGCTTGTTACGCTCCTTATCAGATACCTTCACAAGGATGAACCATTCCCCTGATCAGGTGCCCAGGCAAATGCTAGGAGGGAGCTGCTACAAAGAAGCACTGATCCAACTGGTTGGTAGACATTTCACTGTTCTCTTGCCAGGGCATCTGATTATCTACCTGTGAAAGTGTCAAGGCTTTGTTAATGCAGCAGTGAAATAATGAAAGACAACCTGCTTAATTTGGTACAGAAGCGAAAAAGGTACAGTGAGATCTGCTTTGTCAATCAAACTGAGCCTTTTGGATGGACTTTATTGACAATTTACTGATGCCCAGTTGGGCTGTGGGTTGCAGACCATCCACAGTGTCTGGGGAAATGGCTGTGCTATCATCTGAACAGGCTTTGGGGTGGTGGGGAAGCCACCTGCTGCTCTCCTGCCATCCATCCCAGCTTTCTCACTTACCCTGTGGAGGAGGTTTTGTGTTTTGTTCTTCTGGAGACCTCTGTGGTAAGCAGCCTCTGGTAAGGAGAGCTTGCAGTCTGTATCCAAACATGTCCCAGCTAATGAGAGACATAAGTGGACAAGCAAAGGGACAAAAGGGAAAGGAAAGTCATCTGTTGGGGGAGGTGAAGGAATGTGTTGCCATGACTGGTGTGTCCACTGCATTAAGGTTGGGTGTGATTGGGCATTTTGCTCCTGTTGCTGCACACGTGGCAGGAGCTGGTTCTCAAGAATGAGATGTTTGCTGGAGGTCTCAAGGAGGGTGCTTCTTGCACTAGGAGAAATGTAGGAGCGAGGTCCAGGAATAAGAGCAGAACCAAGACACTAAGCTTGGGTTGAGAGGCCATTGGTGGGACAGAGAATCTAGATGCAGCGACTGTGTGAAACATGGCACTGGACCAAGAGCCTTTTATTTCAGCTAGTCAATACCTGATTGATAATTTGTTTCTTCCCCTTGATTGATTATTTTTCTGCCTTGTTATTAGGCCGTGCTGCTGGTCTAGCTGAATTTTGGATGTTTTAGGTTTTATGGTTAATAAGAGGATTACTTATGTGGGGGGAGCCCATTTTCCACTTCTTCAGCTCCTCTCCCTTATTCCCACTCTCCCCCCACCAGCCATTGTCTCCGGCTTGCCTTTTTATTGCTAGCTCATCTTGGGCACCCCTTCATAACCATTCTGGCTACCACCCGTTTTCATGCCACCATTTGAGTTGCTCTGGGAATATGAGATGCTGCCGGAACTCCACCTATCTGCTTTTTATGCAATGTGTGCACATACATGGATGCCACAGGTAAGATTCTGGGGAGTTTTCACCCCCCCAATTCATCTCCCTCTTTTACCAAAGTTAGATTTTTCTGCAAACCTTAAGGAGTCCCTCCACTGCAGTCATGCTTGGCTCTATTGTGCAGATTTATTTATTTATTTATTTATTTATTTATTTGATTTATTTGATTTATTTATTTATTTATTTGATTTATACCCCACCCTTCCTGTCAAAGCAGGCTCAGGCTACACACGTGGGGGGGGCATCAGTTTTCCTGTTCAACATTCAAATACTGGTTAATCACTCTGAAAGACTGATTATCTGCCTATGATAACCGTAGAAAGGTCTGGGGAACCTCTGAGGTGGCCTGGCAGGAGAGGCTGAGGCATTTTTTCCAGCCGTGCTGAAGGCAGTGTGAGAGGGGCATCTCCAATGCAGGAGCAGAGGTTGCAGAGTGGTAGTTGCAGAAGCTGGAGCGGTCCTTTTTGCCTGCTGTGTCTGATTCCTCACAAATGTTCCCACCCACCCCCCAGTTAGGGTGGAATGGCTTTAACTGCCTTCCATTGCCTACTAGGTCCGTCCTGCCTCCAGGAACTCCATCAACAGGGCTGAAGCCCAGTATTGTGATCTGTGATAACAGCAGAGCATAAGTGAGGAGCTCAGACTCTGATGGCCACTTGCAGGCTCTTCTGCTATAATTCAGTGGTAGAGCTCAGGCTTTGTATGGATAATGTCTGCCATGCAGTCCATTTAGAGGGATCTTGGGTCATGGGGCAGAGAGAGACCCTTCTGTGCCTGAGGGCTGGGAAAGGTCTTGAATCTGTATAATACTTTTAATAGGGCCAGCCAGACTAACCTGATCTCAGAAGCTAAGCAGGGTCAGCCCTGGTTAGCACTTGGATGGGAGACCACCAAGGAAATATCTGTGTATTTATTTATTTATTTATTTATTTATTTATTTATTTATTTATTTATCAGATTTATACCCCACCCTCCCAGCCAAAGCTGGCTCAGGGTGGCTTACATAAAAAGTAAAAAAAGCATAAATAACAATTATAAACAGTCCTAAAACCTTCTAAAACAATCCAACATTATAAAGTGCTAGTAAACATTAACAATATTGTTTAGCAATGATAGCCGCAATTCCATGATCTGTCCTAATAATCAGCTTGTAGATCTTTTGCTTTACGCAGCTGCCACAGGCTGTTGTTGGTGGCTCCAGGGGTCTGGGCTCTCTGCCTTTCAGCTATTGGGGGTGGCTTCTTAGTCAAAGGCCTGGTGGAAAAGCTGTACAGAGGCAGGCAGTGGCAAACCCTCTCTGAATGTCGTTTGCCTTGAAAACACTATGGGGCTGCCTGCTAAGGGCCAACCAAAATGGCACAAAACATTGTGCCAGCTTTTGAGTTCATCAGAACACTTCATAAAGTTATATCTTAGGGAAAAAATTAAATGGAGGAAAAAAGCAGATTTTTCCATGTCAGGATCTTAAGATCCTGTCCTTGTCAACTTTTGGTGTTAGATGCTGGCAGGCTCACATACTCTAGTTTAATTGCTTTAGGTTTTAGGTGACAGCAGTTGCATTTTGGGAAGAAGAAATAAACAGTGGAGGGTCATTTCATTTGAAAATAATCGAATCCCACAAGGTCCAAATGTCAGTGGCCTGATCTGATTTGCTATGGGGTAGTCTCGTATCGGCCTCCTGGCCTTATCCTATACCCTTCTCTCCTTGCTATCCTTCTGACCTTGCAATAGCTGCTGGGGAAGGTGCCCCTTCCGGGGTTCTGTCTTGCCAACTCTCTTTCCCCATTAAGAAAGCTCATTTTTCACATTTAACTTCAGTCGTCTAGACATTCCATCCATCCCCAGCCTGGCCTTCAAAAAGCTGGGAAACTGACGTCTGCAACCAGCTGCCATCCACAAACTCGCCTTCCCCCCCCAAATGAAATGCTGATGGCAGCAGGATGAGTGATGGAGGCAGCCTGAGTAGCAAGATCACTGTGCGTGTGAGGACTGTTCTTAATAGGCCTGCAGATAATAAACACCAGAGAGAGAGAGAGAGAGAGAGAGAGAGAGAGAGAGAGAGAGAGAGAGAGAGAGAGAGAGAGAGAGAGAGAGAACAGCCAGCCATTTAGGGAAGCTTCTGGGAGGGGCAAGAGAGGCTTTGGGATGCTAGACCCCAGGCTCTACCTCATTGGCACCACATATGGGGCCTTTCTTTAAATGGCAGCCTTATGCATAGCATAGGAGGAACCTCCATGTGACTGGTTGATCTGATAAACAGTCAGTATTGTCTACTCAGAAGGGCAGTGGCTCTCCAGGGTCTCAGGCAGAGATCTTTCACATCATCTATAGCCCGATCCGTTAATTGGAGATGCCGGGGATTGAACCTGGGGCCTTCTTCATGTCACATCATTTTTGGGTTCCATGATTGGCACTCCGGTGACCTCCAAAAGCAGCCTTGGTAGGGCATCTGGCTCAGGGATGCACCACTGGGGGGGAAATCCACTGTTTCCCTGATTCCTTCCAGGATGAAGAGCAGTGTGTGTTTGGAGGGAGGGGAGTCATTAGCAATCAGGAAAATGGTGTGGGGAAAGTGTTTAAACCCTCCTTTTCCTAGTGCTATAGTCCCAGTCAACACACATACTCCATTGGTTGCTTTTTAGGGTCCAAAAGCACCAGCCAGACTGGAACTCTAAACCACAGAGCTTCAGAGTCGTGCAGCTTGGCTCTTGGTAGATAACTTTGCAAAGGTAGTATCCTTCTTATTGTAGATGGATTTGCATGTACAGTCTTCTGCATAGTGCTGAGCTTCTCTCTGAACTCTGTGACATCCTGTAACAAAGTGCTGCAAAAAATAGGGCAAGGATAATGCAAACTCCTTTCTTCTTGAAGAATGCAACAGAATGTGAATCAAGCCATTGGACAAGGGAGATGTTGGCTCAGAATCCACCTTACCCCTTTCCCAGATCAGCTACTATATGGAAAGTGAACTCTTTAGAGATTGCCTACAATCCATCAAATCTAATGCTGATTTATGCTGATATGGGACATTTGCATATGCATATGACACCACTTTGCTTTCTCAGCTGCTTTTAATATCTGAGACCCAAAAGATTGATCTGTGTGAAAACTTCCTGGGCAAATATGGTGCATATCAGATTAAATAATGAATGATTCTGATCGGAGATGATTTGCATGGGCTGATCAAGCTAATTACTTCAGCGTCTGCAGGAACTCGGCAAATGGCACAATTTTTATGCGATGGGAATGCTAAGCTCTGTTGCTATGAAACTTGACATATACATTATAGTGGAGCTGTGCAGATCTAATCCATAGAAGGGCACTCTGATACATATATATCTTTTGGAAAAACTGGAAGGAGGAGAGGTAGTCTTCGCGCCAAGACAAAGCCAGAATGGAGACTGCTTTGCCAATCTGAGCAGATTGTAAGAGGTTTGGGGGCCATCACCCGGATGGTGGAACTGCCTTAGCGCAGGCAGCTAATATGCCGGCGAGATCCCAGGCTTTGCTGCTTATCATTTGACAAGAGATGCAAAGCTACTCCATTAATAATTCATATATCGTTTAACAGCCGTTTTCATTTTGTGTTGGTGCATTTAAAAACGGATACATTTTTGGATGATGAATGCAAGTGAAGTAGATTTGCTTTAGATGTAAAAATTAGGGAAAGCTTCATGGTGGCTGAGTGAATGTCTAGTCAGTGTTGTTGGGAGATATCCCACTTTAGCATGGGGGAGTTTCCTTAATGCACAGGAAGGGAATACAATGCCTGGCTGCAGGGGTGGGGGAGCCTGCCTTCAA
Source organism: Gekko gecko (assembly GCA_029375565.1). NCBI lineage: Eukaryota > Metazoa > Chordata > Lepidosauria > Squamata > Gekkonidae > Gekko > Gekko gecko. The sequence goes on along the minus strand of JAPDNY010000012.1, from coordinate 46,898,611 downwards.
GAGGGATGTGCATTCAGAAAGGCACTGAAATCCAAGCTGAGTATGGAATGCTAATGAATGTGAATGAAATTTCCTTCAGCTTTTGGACCCGGACTGACTAGGCCACATCGGGCTGGTCATTTTTATTTCAAATCCTATAATGCCTGTGCCTGTGCTCAGTTTTTAATCTCCATTTCCTTGTGCTTTTTTTAAAAAAGTTTTCATTTCATAAGGTTGGCAAGAAGGAATTGGGACTCATCAGATATGTGCCTGACAAGCAAGTTGTCCAACCAGACACTTAGCCTGTTCACACCACACAGGATAATCTCCCATTGGTGTTTCTCTATACTGCTTTTCTACAAATCACATTGCTGGCTCAGATGTCTGGGTATGGCTCTTACTTTCTCTGTATATGTGGAAGAGTGCTGCTTACATGAGCCATTCCAGATACTGGATATGAGCCACATAAAAGGAGTGGGCCAATACTTCACTTGTAGCCTATGGCGGCATCCTCAAAGGTGGGCAGATGGGGATAGAGACAGAGGGAGGCTTGGCCTAACCCCACTTCAAGAAGCCTGCTGCATCTCTGGTGGCTTTGGGTGAAAGAACCATAGACTTTTCTTGTTCTGTGTAAGGTGGGACATGATGCTGAGCCACCTGGGGACACCTAAGGTGCCAAAATAAAGTACAAGCGAGTCTTCTTTTACTTTATTTCCAGCCAGCCTTGTGATACACAGGTTGGCTGTTTTGCAGAAGAGAGGGTGTTGAACTTCCACCCTGTTAACATTACTGGGGGGGGAAGCAAGGTGATTGAAAGGTCAGTGTTCTTTTCCCTATTTTAAAAGAGGAGGGATGGGAGGTATGGGGACTGTGCATGTGTACATACCTTCTCATGTGAAACTGGTGTGGGTGGGTATAATTTTTAACAAAAACAGAATGCAGAGAAAGGGAAATGAAGTTCACACCCTGCTGGGCCTTATGCTGCTGTGTGGAGCATTTCATTTTCTCCAAGCCTTGTGATAAACTCCATTAAAAAAAGATGTTTTCCCTTGGGGTGAGGGGTTTAGTCCCTGAGAACTTCATCTGAGTTTGGGTGGGGAAGTTATAGCTGGGAAGATGTTTCCCATTGAAATCAATGGAAATGACTGCCAAACAGACCAGCAACCCTGAATTCTTGACATCATGATATTAAAGGACCCAGACACAAGGAGCAGAATCAGCCCAGATATTTTTCTGCCCATCTCTTGCCATCGCTGCAGAGTGCTTTGCAGAGTAAGACCAAGAAGACAATTTTCAACGTGGGAGCAACTGGGGTAGTGGCAGCCAATGATCCCTCTAAGCTGCAGAGTCCTGTGGGCAACAATTATACTTTGTGAGCTCCTGGCATTAAAGTTGTGAGCGAGCGATTTGGCTACTGCATAAATCAGTTTGCTCTGGAGCCATCCTTCCTGAGCTCAGACAAAAATGTGTGAGCTGGAGGCTAAAATACTGTGATCTAGCTCACACTAACGCAGCTTAGAGGGAACACTAGTGGCAGCTAAGCGAGGGAAGCAAAAATGCCCAACTCAGTTTCAGCTACTTCCAGTCATGCTTTGCAAGGAGGCAGCCCATGAAACAGTTCCTTTCTTCTAGCTCCACCTCCTCTTTTCTGCCTCTGGTCTTGAAGGGACTCCTTCCCCCTCTCAGAACCAGGATTATTGGGGGTCATAAACAACATCTTGGTGTGTGGGGGGTGTCCCTGTTTGCAGAGATGCTCAGTTGCTTCCAGGAGTAGCAGAATCCTGCTCCATCCTCTTTATATTGGTGTAAGGTTCTGTTTTACATCAATTTTAAAAGCATTGTAAAGTATTTCGTAGATTTCTCCCCTTCCTTTAAGGGCTGTGCAGAACAGGGCTGTAAAGGCTGACGGGGTATGAAAAACAGGTCTAATAAATTGTACCAAGTCCCATTTGTTTCTTTATGAAATATGTCACTCAGCCAGCATCAGCAACATGGCCTTTAGAGGGGAGTGACCTTCAGCATATTCCCGGATGGCTCTGTCCTTTGGCCATACCCCTTTCTTCCCATGTTCAGCTGCCAGCTGAGATAGGCAATGGGCTATTATTGTGGACTATGTTCAGAAACTGAGGAGTAATGCTGCAGTCCTAAGAACACTTTCCTGAGAGTAAGTCCCACTGAATTAAATGGGACTTACTTCTGCATAGCCCTGTTTAGGATTGCTCCCTAATTTTGTTTTGCTTGGCGCTGTAGCAAAGTGGTCCAGCAGGGACTGCAACCCAGAGGTTTATTATTAATTGATGTTGATTCTTCCACTTGCCACCTTCAGCTCGATGGTCTTTTTTGGAATGCTGCTGAAACCAAACAAGTCTCCTTTACTGCCAAAATAATGTCTTTTCTTTTCTTTCTTTTTTTACTTTACCTTCAATCATCTGAAAATGTTACCTTTGCCTTAAAGCCTAGCTGGCCACGGTAGATGGCTGGATTGGAGTGAAATATCTCATTTTGTTTTTATTGCCCCCATAAGGCCAAGTGGCCTGAAGAGCCCATCGCTGCCCTGTACTTCTGTCCTGACTGGTTATGATTCTTCCCGGGAGGTGCTGTGGCTAAGCTTGATGGGTTTAAAGGACACTTTGTCTTTTTGCTATCCTCTCCTCCTACTCACTGTGAATGATAATATTAACTTCTGACATCTCCTGCTGCAGCCCACAAGCCTGGAGGTCTTATTCCCAGAGGACAAGCCCTGTTTGCAACTCCCAGAATATTAACAAGAAGTTTTGTGTTATCAATAGATACCTGCCCCATAATACTAGTTGTAGAAACATCTGGCAAGCCATTGAACGTGGGGTCCTCATGGGTATAGCTATACTGCAAACTCCTATCAGTTTTATGCCAGTTTCACTGTCATGGTGTCCCCAAAGGATCCTAGGAATTGTAGTATGGAGAAGGGTATGATAGTAAAGTGCTTCAATCCCATGTATTTGAAATTCAGGTCAGCCCCATGTTCCTTTTCAGAACACTTTTACAGCCTGTTTGGTAGGACTTCCAGGATGCAGGTGCCGCAAGAATTTTTTAACCAGGCCTGGTCTAAGGGGAATGACTGATCCCACAACCTGAACAATATGCAATTTACCCAGACTTTCTTTGCTTAGTCAGCCTTTAGCAAAAGTCATCATGTTTTCAGCTTTAGCTTTGTTAGGAAGTTAAAACTTGCTTTTTGCAAATAAAAAAAATAGGACATAAAGTTTCCAAGGCAGGATCTATTTGCTTGTATGTGGTGCTGGGAGACTGAGTCCAAAATTGGTCAGGTGGGATCAGGATTGCTGTATGTGGCACTTCTGGGGCTCAGAGTCTCCCACTGGCCAGTTCAGCATTACAGTCCGGGTGCATTTTCCATTCCCCATTGCCTTAGCTGTTAAAACATAAGGACACAGAAAGCAAATATTGGAAGGGCTTTGCTGCCCCCAAGGGAGTGCTAGGAGTGTTGTCCCTGGCTCTTTGTCTTGCAGTCTCCCAACTGTGGGGTGTAAGCAGTCTTTAACCTCTCCTCCCTTTGCTTAAGTACTCTGAACTTCATATGCATAATACATTTCCCTTTGCAAATCAGTCAGAAGAGGCCTTGGGATCTTTTTCATGACTGAATCCTTCCAGAAGGCAGGGCAGTTGGAAGAAGGAGCAGGATGCTGGTGTGGTGCCTTGTGAAACCTACAGTGATGTCCTCTGGAGAGTGCCATCATGGAGGTCACCTCAAGGATCACCACTGAGTCCTTTGCTGGGCCCAGATCTGCTCCCAGGCTGCCCTCAGACTTCCCTGAGCATTCCCAGGCCATCCCCAAGCCCTTCTCCCTGTGTTCCTTCTGAGTCACAGGGATGGAAGTGAGCCATATGATCCACCAGAAGAAGCTCTTGTAGTTAAGGAGGACCCAGCCACATCCCCACCGTGATAGTCTCCATTGGAGCCCTTTGACCATTTCCAGGACAGTTAATATCTGAACTACATGATTACTTTCACTTGTATAATATCTTTTGTGGCTATTTTATGCAGTGAATCACTTTGGGAGACCATGGCTGAGAGCTGCTGTTTATTTGTATTTATTTTTTTTTAAAAGAAACAATTGTTCGTTTCTAAGTTGCCACCACACTGTGCATGTACTCAAACATTTAGGATTTGTTCACATTTCACAAATGTTCACATTTCACAGATATGTCAAAGAAAACCATAATTACAGATAATGAGGTTTACTGTTGTTTCCACTGTGGCAAAACTGGCACTGCAGCCACCCATTTTTCACTGGGGGTGAGGAATCTAATTAGCTGTTCCAGGTTTTAAGCTGCTAGACCTCAGTGAGGGAATGACCTCTTCCGCTTAATCCAACCTGAGGTAATATGTTTAGGGTGTCCTCTCTGCTGCTACCAATAGACTGATAATAATTAGTACACTTGCCTGATGACTGCTACCAGATCGCAAGGGGTTGCCCTGTGTTATTGTGTCAGGAGTAGCTGACTCAATAAAAGAAGCCACAGCCCTCAGTTTGCAAGGCCTGAGAATGGTTGATAACATACGTTAATTCATAGGGTCACCGTAGGTCAGAAACAACTTGATGGCACTTAACACACTCTCAGCTGCATTAGCCACAAAATAAGACAAAAGATCAGTGGTACCCTAAAGACTAACAAACTGTATTTCAGTATTAGCTTTCATGAGCTCACTTCTTTGGCTATGAGTGGAAATCAAAAGAGAATTGTTTTTAGGGGGCAGACTGTGGGGGGCAGGAGTTAGTGCAGAGGGTTAATTCGGTCATAAGTCTTCCAAGTGTGCATTCATTATGTGTGGGAAACGAGGTAGAGAGATCTTAGTGTCCCCCCAAAATCCGACTTTGTTCTCAGAGAAGAGAGCTGCTTCTTCCCCCACAGGCAATAGGCCAGTAGTTTCAAACTCATTTGTTATGAGAGCCGGATCTGACATAAATGTCACTTTGTTGGGCCAGGCTATGCGTGCCATAAAACATAATGCTGGGTACTGGAGATATAAATTGTATAAAGGATAGCAGCTGGTAAGCTCCGAGTTGGTCTATCCTTACTGCAAGGCCCCATGCACTGGGGTGTGTGTCCAAAGGAAAAACCATATGGGCAGACTAGAGAGCCAGTGGAGTAGTGATGGGCAAATGCTCCCACACTGCTTGACTACTGCAGATGAGGTTGTTCCACCATGCTGAAGCCACAATTGGAGTGGCTCTGGCCCCTCCCAAAACATTCTCCTGTTCCCTGCCTTGTATTAGATGCTTGAAGGCTGCATAAGAGCTCTGGACAGGCCAGTTCCAGTCCCCAGGCCTTATGTTTAACACCCCTGGAATAGCCGTTCCTCTCTTAGTGGAAAATTACTAGGCAGAAGGGGGAGGAACTCTAGAAAATTCTACTAGCTGTCATTGCTTGCATCTGCTTTAGGCACACTTGCAGAGACCCTTTGCCATTTTGACTGGCATTTATCAGTATAATAACTCACATTTTGTTGCCTTTAGATTGAAACAGGAAAGGAAAGGAAAGGAAAGGAAAGGAAAGGAAAGGAAAGGAAAGGAAAGGAAAGGAAAGGAAAGGAAAGTTTAGCCTCTGAGCATTCGCAGGCAGCAAATTCAGCTTTCATCTAACAAAGTGAAAAAGGTTCACACGGATACTTGGAGTTAAAAGGATGTTTTACCACGTCCACATACTGCGTTTGTTTTAGGTTCTGTGGACTTGTTCACTGGACCTTGTAACTTTTATAAATAACTTCATGGTAAGTGAACAGCTATTGCAGAGGCGGTGGCAGCAGCTCCAGCAAACATTACTTGCATGGTAGAGATGCCATAAAGTTAGAAAGTAATGGTCTTGTAATACGCATTTCCCCTGTTCGTAATGCTTGTTTTTATTTCAGGTTAAGCCCCCTTGCCTTGAAATTATTACTCTGTTCATAATTAAAAGTGGGCTGTATTTCAAGTTTATGTGCCACTTTTGCACCTACATTGTTGGTACTCAGAAGATGAGGTTGCTGAGGCTGTTGGTGCATGCTTAGAAGTTGATTACTTTAGCCCCTTTCTTGGTCTTCATGAAACTGTTCTGGTTTCTGAAACAGGCTTTAAGTATTATTGGAAACATGGACAGGATGGGAGCGTTGTAAGATTGCCTAGCCAAGACACAGACTCCCACCATAATCTCCACTCACTGTAGTGAGACAATCCACACTTACACTCCCAGAAAGCAAGCCAATTTTGAGTTCTTGAGAAAAAAAGAAGTCTCTTTCTCTCTCTCTCTCTCTTTGGTTAGTGTTTGTAGGTGTTATTCATAGTTGGCATCCCAGTTACAATTCAAGCCACAGGAACCTTATGGATCACTCATTGCACACATCAAAATGAATGTGTCATGCCAATGAGAACATGCTTTTCAAAAATAGTAACACAAACCTCTCCAACCAAGTAAGAGAACTGTTTAACCATACCCTTGCTCAACTTCTCAGGTTTAATACCCATTGCTGTCTGACCATGCCCAGCTATAAATGCAACTCATTTTCACTTGTGACTCCCTTGTCAGTTCTGGTTCTTGCCCACTGCCATCATTCCAAATGAGCTTTAAGAAGAGAATGAAGCTTCTGTGTAAGTTTCTTAAGGAATAAATGGATTCCTCAGTGATACGTCTTAGAGCTCTGTCTTCACAGCTTGGGCAGCAATGAGCGGAGTGGATTAGTATGGTCTGCTTGCAGCTGGGCAATAATTCCCATACAGAAGTGGTTTCTTGGTGTAGAACTGAGTGCAACCACACGGCTGAATTAGTAACCTTCTCTCAGCCATCATGGTGGCCATTTGCTCGCTGCGCTGCCCTTGTGACTTTCCCTGCAGCTGCCTTCATCCCTTGTGCCTGGATTGTACACCAAATGAGTCACCTTTCCATCTAGCCTTTTGTTTGTTTTTGGCATTCCTGGCTTGGTTTTCTTGTAAAGATGCGTGATTTGGGAGGCTGTGCACTTCCTCACCTTTGGCACAGTACAGATATGGAGTTGAACATTTTTCCATGAGGAAAAAGAGGGGGTACTATTTTAAAAGCACAGTCTTGGAAATGGGTAGATAACCAAAAAATGCTTAACAAACTCAAGTTTGACCTTCTTAACTGATTAGAACCCACTGCTCTCCCAATGGGGCTAGTTTAAAGTTTAGAAGTGATTTAAAATAAAGGCAGCCTAAACCTTCTGAAGCGAACACTTTAAAAGATCTGAGTGTGGACAAGTTTTATAAGAATCACTCTGTCTCTTCCCTGCAAATTTTGCTGCTGAAAGGAGATCCTGAAAGCCCCTGATTTGAAGCCCTTTGCATCTGCTCTGGCAGGACTAAAGTATAATATTATTGACGTTGTTGTTGTTGTTGTTGCTTAGGATTACTATTAGCATTTGCATAGCACTTTCAGCGTTCCAGTTTTTGATGTACATTATCTTTCTTAGCATGACTATTAGCATTACTATTAGTATTTGCATAGCACTTTCAATATTCCAGTGTTTGACGTACATTATCTTTCTGGCTGGCTTTCAGCCTGCTGGACCTCCACTTTGAACCACCTCTTCCCTCCTCCTTCCAGTTCAACCTTCCCAGAGGCTCTTTTCCCCAAGTGCTTTTGACGAGTCCCAAATCAAGCCCCCTAGCCCTGAAGGGTAGCCAGATTGATGACCACAAGCTGTAGGTTATGCATCATCGGGCAGAAAGTGGGGCTTTTTGTGCCACCCCCATAAAAGATCTGGGCCAACGTGCTTCATTTACTTTGCACAGAAAAGCGAACGCAGTCCCGGCAGCCAGGAAGCTGGCACAGCAGCATTAACTGTGGTGTGTTTTTGCATGCGGTACGTTTTATGGAAGGAAGGAATTTGAACATGGTCTGCAGCCAGAACATCAAGTGTGGAAGGGGGCAAGGTGGGTGCAAATCTTAGTTCATTGCCAAAGTAGAAGCTGTATATTTTCTGTGGCACTGAAGGTCTTGGTGGGTGCTTTTAAGTGCTTGCTGCTTGGAAATTATAGGAACGTACAGTGTTATAAATTTGGGGTATTGGGGAAATGTGAATTTTCTGATTGGCTTTTAGAGAAATTCAAGTGAAAACTGTTTGAAATGCAGGAGCACAGGGCTTGAGGGTCTTGGATTACTTCTGCAGAATTGCTAGTAGGGGATAGGGGGCTCCCAGAAAGAAAAGGGTGGTTAGGTTTGATGTGCTTTTAGGAAGTAAGGTACATAAATTTGTAAGACCAGGACTTTGTCTCCGTAATGATTTATGAGCATTGTTTGCAAGCGCTGTGGTTCATTTTTGGCCATAAAGGTGGAGTTGTGTGTACTGTTGATAAATGTGAATTGTTCTGGTGGCTATGTTTGTATACAATTGGCATAATCCAGTACAGTTTTGAATCATGCACAATCTCATTGGTTTCTTGGGGCTGTGCATGCCTAAATCTGTTGGATGCTGGCCCCTGAGTACAGATGTGCTCATGTGTTGAGACGGTTAGAATTAGTCTGGATTAAATGAAGAATGTCCCTTGCAGATGTTTAAACAGGCATCATGAGAGAATCCAGATTTTAAGGAGCCAAGCCTGACTGTTGACTAAACACTGTTTTGCCTCTGTGTCCCTTTGAATTGTCAAAGATCCCCTGAAATCATGTTTTGGTGATTTTGTGACTTGATGACCTCAACAGACCCAGTGTGGTACAGTGACTAAATTGCTGTGCTAGGATCCATGTATCTCACTGGCTGTCATGTTCCTCACTGGCTGGCCACTATCTCAGCCTACTTAACATAGTTGTTGTAGTTATAAAACTGAGGGAAGATGACTGCCCTTGAGCTCCTTCAAGGACAAGTTGGGTCAATAAATAAACAGGCATTCTCCTCAGCCTTTAATTCTGCACTCTCTTCCCAGTTTCATTTTGGAAAATTGACCAAATGTGATTCGGGAAGTCCATTCTCCTCTGAGCATATGATGCTGTACCAAGTCAAACCACTGATCCATCTAGCCCAGGAATATTTTACTCTGGCTGGCAGTGGCTCTCCACAGTCTTGGGCTGAGAAGAGTCTTTCCTAGCTTTTGCTTCCTGTTACCTGTCCAGCAGGAAGATTCCACGTATTAAATTAGGGAGCTCCTGCATGCATTATTTTCTCTACCATCGTCCCTCTCCTCTTCTTTCAGTAAAATCATTCTGAAACTATTATAAAAAAAATTATGCCTTCTCCTCCTGTTAGTGTAGGTCAGACAATGTGAAATAAATGGTAAAAAACACATTCTCTGAATGAAGGCTTGTTTAGCAAATTCAAGAAGCTCAACTCCTGTGGATGTTTCCAAAAACATGATCTCGTTTCAGCACCTTGGATAGCGCTAAGTTGCTGCTTGCAAGTTCAAGGCTGCTCATTATCAGAAGCCTTATTTTGAGAGATGGTTCAATGGTGTTCAATCAGTCCAGGATTCCCTTCCTTGTTCCTTACATGGATTTATCTTGAATGTTTGGGGCCCAGTCAGTCTGGTGAGTTTTACTGAAGTTGCTCACTGTGGAGATTTTTAAATTAATATGTAGAGCTTCTGAAAGTGGGCAGGAGGAAGGACTCTGTTTCAGGCTCTGTATGGGTCTTAACCTAGAGACTAAGAGTCACAAATTGTGTTTATTTACTTAATTTCATTTTTGCCTCAACTTTCACCCTATTAGGGACCAAACATAGCTTACTCTCCTCTCCTCCTCCTTTTAGCCTCAAAACAGCAACCCTGTGAGGTAGGTTAAGCTGAGAGAATGTAACCAGCCCAAGGTCACCCAGCATGTGTCCATGGCAGAGTGGGGATTTGAACCTGGATCTTCCAGGTACTAGTCCAACACTCTAACTGCTGGATCTTGATAGGTGTGAAACCAAGATGCTGCTCTGATGTACTGGATAGGTTTTCTTCAGCTATGTGTTGCCTTCAAGGATGAAGTGTATGCATACAGTCGTCTCCTTCACACTGTCTTCTAGCCTTCATTGCTGGGCTTTTCCTCCTGCCTCACCTGCCTCACTGCAGGCCTAAATGCATTATTTGGAGTAATTCCCATTGAGTTCAGTGGAGTTTTCTTTCAGAGTCTCATGGCATCTTAAAGACTAGTGTATTTACCATGGCATAGAGTTTTCTTGCACTTCATCAGATGCACAAAAGGTTCTCAGCTGGCAAACACATATGCTTTGGAACAGGAGGGAAAAAAGAAGCTTCCAGATATCTGTGAAAGTGCTGTTAAGGTTAGGGGACAAGTTGCTTGCATGATCAGTTCAGCTTGCTGCATGAGCAGTTGATATGTGCATGGTTAGTAGCAGTGTTATCTATGATTGAGAAGATATAACCCTGAGGAGAAGGTCTGACAGAAGAGTCCTAAGAGCACACCAGGAATCAGGGGATGGGCCCTGACTCTATATGTGAAAAAAGATTGTTGTGGAAGTAGCCCTGCATGTCAGATATGTTCTGAGATGCCATTCTGACCATGCCACCACTTATTGGAGAAGCTTTCCCTTCAGAAAGCAGGGAACACTAGCTGGGCATCCCAGCAATGCCTACTTTTTCTTGGAAGCCTTTCCCAAGCTCATCATTTGTAGTTACATAAACATGGAAGTGGGTCTGTTGGGGGATACTTTTTGCTTTGTTATAGTACCAAGTCTGAACAACATGGTCATCTGCACCAGAGGGCAGGGGAGGGAAGGAAGCAGGGCCATCTTTTCCATTGCTTGATGGTCCTTGCCAAGGATTTTCCTCCTGTTTCTGACTGGGTGTTCCTAGCAATGGTTAATGTTGTGTGAATTAAAGCTAGTAAATCTCTCTCATACACAAACATGCAACAATTTCCTTTTTGGAAAGTAGTATAACTCCTATATGCAGCACAAACTCTGTTCCTGCCTAATCCACACTTCAGTCAACTGCATCAGGAGGAAAGACACTGTTATTTCTTGCTAAAACATAGAATTGGCTGGATTGATATTTATGGTTCCAGTGATACGGAGATGTGCTACTGATTTTGACACACTCTGAAGAAGACAGTCCACAACAACATAGAAGCCTAGGAACCTCCTCAGTGGTCTTTTTAGCACATTATTAATCTGTGAGTGAAAGTCAACCATTCTGTGATTGTATGGAATGAAATTTTGTGGAAAGGACAGTATTGGTCCTGGATACTTGATTCTCTTCATTGTATGTAGCAACAGTGTTACACAGTGGAAGCATCATTGAATGCAGAGTATTTTGCTTGCTGCTCGTGCATTTATATGAATTTATGGAATATATGTAACAAATGTGGAAGAATTACAATAATACACTTTTAATGTAGAAATTGAACTTTATTGTATATTAATTGTGGTGAATGATTTATACACAGTATTCATCTTGTGGTTTCCACTTTCATCCACACTTTTGGCATATGAAGCCATGCCTACTCAGTCACTGTTTTTTTCTTATGGGACTTTGTGCCAGGTTGGGGATGGACTTCATATGCACACACATACCTCAGAGATGGCAAAGAGACTGGACCAGGGCTGACCAGTCAGTAGGTCTGAAATGTTCTAGAAAGGCTGACTGGTATCCACTGAAATAAATCAGTATGTGCAAATGAACAGTGAGAACCAAGATACTCTAGTGTACTGACCTCTGATCAGAAAGACCTGGTTTCTGGTCCTACCCCTCTGAGCCTCAGTTATTTGGGTGCTTGTCAATTTATGAAATGTTCATGAATTGCATTTGAGAGCAGTGGCAGTGGATTTTTTCCTCTGGGCAAAGCAAGTGCTAACCCTTCTTTGAGATCTCCATCTCATCAGGGAACAACTATCCATGTGGGAGCTCCAAGGGAGCTGAAACACTCCCCAGGTGGAAAGAGCTGCTCCCTTTGAGCTGTCCTCTACAAAAAAAGAGAGAGAGAGAAGAGCCTGAATTGGAGGGGGTCATTTGCCCAGGAGGTCTGGTGGGACACAGGCAGAACTTCCTAGTGGCTTGTGCTCCGTCGCAGCCCTGCTGTGGTTGTGGTAGGACCGCAGTGAGCTGACCGGTTCCTCTAGCAGACAGTGAAGGAGAGCATGTGTTCCCCCAGCTCACTCCCTGCCATGGTTCTGGGGCTGAGCCAGCCGCTTCTTTAAGATTCTGATCACAGCCGGTGCTGAATTTCGAAGGCTTGAGTGCTCAGTCTCCCTCTCTCTCTGTTTCTGCACAGACGCCGCCATCGCCCGTGCCGGGCAAAAGGAAAGGAGGGGACAGGGCCGGAGGTCGTCTCTCCTGCCAGCTGTTGGGCACAGACAGTGAGTATTTGCCTTCTCATAAGTAGCCAAGCCCCACCCCCTCCCCTCTCCCTCCACTTCTGTTGTGCTTAGTTTGGGTGGGGTATTGAAATCGGGTGGCTTTTCCTTTCTCATGAGTCGATCGATCGTGGCAGCCAGCTTGGATTCCTTCTTGCTGTTGGATCCCACGCTGAGGTGGTTGGGTTGTCACTGCGCGAGCTGTTCAGTCAGAGAGGTGGACCCTCTGAAGCATTACCCGTCCCTGGTGATTATAGTCAGATTTATTAGAAAGAAACAGCATCTGGGATTTAATGAATTGATTTGTTGACTTGTTAACCTGTCAGCAAAAACACATAACAGAGAACACAGAAAGAGGGGGAGGAGGTGAAATATTTTATAAGAAAATGGATCTCTTCCAGCAAGATGCTGGGGGAGCAGGGAGGAAGAGGCATTTTGCTCGTTGTTGTTCCTGGGGCCTGGAATGTGGCAAGTGCCATTCCTGCCTAGACTTCCCCCAAACAAGTCAGCCAGCCATGCTGCTTCTTTCACAAAAGTGATTCCTCTTTCCAACAGTGCCATGCAGTCCTAAACAGAGTTACACCCTTCCAAACACATTGACTTCAGTGGACTTAAAAAAGGTGTAACTCTCCTTCGGATTGTACTATGGGTTACACAGTCTTATGGGTTTTGCGGAATGTTCCCAAGCTCTGGGCTTTCTAGGCTTCCTTTTTGGCTCTTTTTGGTATGAAAATAAACCTGGATAGTGAAGTCCAGGAAACAATTGAATGACCAACAGGCCTCCCCTGATCAGTCATACAAACAGAAAAGCCAGAAACATGTGGCTTTTAAAACAACCTTTGTCTCTTGGCATTTTGGTTGAGATAGTTATGCCTGGTCTATTCTACCTTTCCTACATGACACCCTGGTTGTGTTTCTTGGCTATGTTGTGCTTTGTGGGAACTATCTCTTGTGCTCCATTTGCCGTTGGGATAGATCTGAATGACCTCTGAGTTGTCTCCATCCTTAATGCTCCATGGATCCAAGGCTGATCAATCTCCACTTTGCATCTTGACACTTCTGCACATATTCTTTGTCAGAACCCCCAGTACAAGTTCTGAGAAGGTATGGAAGAGTTACGCTAGGGCAGTTCCAGGGAAGGGTCTTCTGAGAATTGGGCATGCCTGTTTGGGTGGATCTGCAAGCCACATATGGGCTGTGCCAACCTCCATGCTGATCCTACTTAGTCCAACCATATGACTGAAGAATTAATGGCCCAGTATGGGATTCAGGATTCAACGAGTGAATTCCAGGGGGATTTTTGTATACAGTCCCCATGCAACCTCTTCTGTCCCTTGCCAGTTTTGCTTCCTGTGCCTCCATTTCAGCACTAAGTCATGCAAGCCAGCAGTTGCAGTTCAGCCTGAAACAAGGCTTAAGCCTTTTAGGCAGAACAGGATTTCTGAATAATTTCACTCTGATCCTGAGCTTGACATGGTGATTCTGCACACCTTGGAGCAGAGCGAACAAAAGCTTTTAAACAAGCTAAAAATCACACCAGAATCCAAGAAGGGCGGGTGGCCTCCAGTTAAAAGGGATTTGCACTTACAGAAAGAGGCTTGGCTGGGAGGGAAATGCAAACACATGCAGATAAGCCAGCCCCTTTCCCTCCCCTAGAGAAGTGAAACCATGTAAGTTTCATGTTGATGGGCATCTGAGTCTCTGCATTCATCAGGCCATTTTCCAAGGAGACTGAATGTCTGCATATACACCTTTGAGGGACTCTAGCATTATGCAAGCATACATGCAGTCTCACTGTGGATTCTTTCAGTGCATATATGCATGCTTTCTATGATTGGATGGTTGACTTGATTTCACACCAGATCTGGGAAGTCCTAGTATGCAATCCACCTGATGGGGCTTAATCCAGTACCCACGCCCCAGGATCCATATAGCTAGTGCTGTCCTGGTAACAGAAAAGGTCCGGGGTGGAGAGAAGGATTTGCTGCAAAGAGGGGAATCCCTGCTGGGCATACTCATGCATTGTAGAAGAAGATGCTTGCAGCTGGCAATACGGCCATTAGTGCCAGGAAACTGTGCAGAAACAACTGTCTGCCATTCAGACCTAGCATCTTGGCAAAGCTGGCAGGTTTGGGATGAGTTCCAGACCATGACCAGTCATGGGTTGTTGCCCAGCACTGCCTCTCCCAAGCATGAGGAGTTTTGAAAGGGGCATTGACAAAAACATGATGTTTTGGCACAGCACAGGATGCTCACAGGCAGTCCTGGGATTCGAAGGCCCTGCATGTGATCTCTGGGCCTGGAAAGCCCAGAGGAGCCCTCTTTCCCAAGAGGATCCTGGGCAGAAAAAGGATGAGTGTGGGGCATGACCATCCTTTAGTAGCAGCATCCCAGTGTACTCCTGCAGGAAGTGCAGATCTTGCAGGATGGACATGCATCAGAGCCCATCTTGAATGGTACTTAAGCCTCAGGGAAACCCTCATGAAGACGTGGTCTCAGTGCAGAGCCTGGAGCCCCCAGTGCTGCCCTGGGCAGCTGGAGGAATCCTCAAGAGCACCACCTCCTGTAGGGTTCACCAGATCATCTGCTGAGTGTTCCCCACCATCAGAAGGGTGGTGTGGCCAGGGCCTTTGAAATGGAGGGGCTGGCTTGCTTGTTCCCTTGGTAACTGCTTTTCAGGTGACTGGCAAAGGCCGTTTTATTCTAGGGAGTTTGGCCCCTAATGTTTGCTTGCTTATTTTAATTGGATCATTTTCACTTTGTTTTGTATTCTTTATTATAGTGGTTGCCTATGTTTAGATTTGTTTTTCTATTCATCATTTGTTTCCACTGGCCGCAAAGGGAAATATATTTCTGTCCACAATCTCTTTGGTTTTCCACTCAGTTGGAATTGTTACCCTTCACCCTGCCAGGTTTCAGGTAGGTAAGATTAAAAAGTCTGCTCTGTAGAAGCAATTAGAATGCCCTCTTGCACACAGGGAGGTGTGAATTGGCGGGTGACGGAGGTTTTGCCTCCTCTCCTGGGGGACTGTTTTTAAACAAAACTGGTGAGGGGTGCTAAAGAACTCTCTGTGCGCACTCTGCTTCACTGCTGTCTTGTGCTGGTAGCATATTTCTACCAGTCCGGCCAGGAGAAAATGTGCTTTGCAGCTAGGACAAGGGCTAGTGCCCTTCACCCTTGCACTCTGCTTTTGATTCAAACCATACCTAGTACACATACACGTGTATATGCATAATTGTTTCACATGTGAATCAAAGGTTGTCTTTCCCCCTTACCTGAAGGAGTTGAGGAGACCAATTTATGTCAGGGACAAGGGGTCGCTATTTTGGCATCAACAAAAAAAATTTACTCTCACATAGATAGCCTGATCCCTTACTGTATTTATTTGTAAGATTTATACCCTGCCCTTCTACTTTAAAAATCACACAGGACAGCTTCCAATAAGTTTTTTAAAGTCTAATAATGTTTACTTAAAAATAATTGCATCATAACAGCAAAAGCAAAGCAATGAAAACAGCAATTTAAAAGATATACCAGGGCTAAACTCAGTTTAATTAAAAACCTTACAAAGCAGTACTGTTCTCATCCCCACCCCAAACAGTATTAATAGACCAAAAACCCAGAAAACCTGTCATACAGAGTCAATGTTGGGGGATAATTTCACCCCCACCCCACCCCTGCCCCTGTTGAAGAGAGCTGTTTTAACTGATCTCTGGAAGACCATCAATGCAGGTGCCGTCTGGGTCTCCTGTAGGGGAGGGTATTACAGAGCCAGGAGGCCACCACAGAGAAGCCCCTCCCCTTTCTCCTCTTGTATCTCTGATTCCTCATCTGGTTTGGTGTGAGCTAGTGTTTCATCTTGTTGTGCTTTCTGTAAGCCATCTTGGAGATACAACAAAAGCATACCTGTTTAATAAATAAACACCAGCTTCCCTGCTAACAGAGAGTGCTGGCTAATTTCAGGCTACATGGTTTGCCTTCTGCTGGCCTTGGTCCATTCTGCCTTTCATTTGCATGCCTTTTAGGACCTGGCATGACAGGGCATTACTGTGCTTCTGAAAACCATCCCCAGTACTTTACAGTGCCATCCTATGCAGAGTTACTCCAGGCTAAATCCATAATTTTACTGGACTGAGACTGGAGTAACTCTGCATAGGGTTGCAATGTTTGTGACTTTAAGGTACCCATCAGAATGCCCCAGAAATGGTTTTTAAAAAAGCCTTAGTCTATTAGCATGTGCAGATCCATATGCTGAATCCTTTTGCACTTGTATGTGGCCATACCTGTGGGGTCTAGTGGGGTGTAGTGAATAAAGCAGCAGATTAGGACCTGGAAGATCAACCTTGAACTCCTTGGAAGGAAGCTGGGATAAAAATGTTTTAGAGAAGAGATCTTTCCTAACAGGTGCCTCAACCTCTTTTGGGGAGGGGTCCCATTTCGACATAAGCACCAGTTGAGTTAAGAGAACCCAGAGGGTTGGGTTAGGCCTTCTGCTAAAATCCCAGACGTGGGAGGCCATTGGGTTGGTTTTAACAAAATGGTCACACAATGACAGCATTTCACAATGCTTTAATAGCTTTTGAATGAAGGCTTTCCAGGCCAGGCCACCACCAGGATGATCGGTTAATAGTTAAATGGAAGGCTTATGCAAGTTTTGCTTTTCAGCAATCCTCCTTAATTTTGAAGGAAGCCTCGAGTAGCCTCCTGCTGATCCCATCAGGAGCAGACTCTAGGCCTGTTTGATTCATTTTTTACTAATGCTGGGAGTAGGCATTGATGTAATTGGCAGATAGCACCAATCTAGGAGGCATTGTCAATAGGTGGAGCGGTCAAGAACGAACGGGGTGGCCTCTGAACTGGAGAAACAGACCTTGTAAATCTTTGGCTTGCAGCAGGACTTGGCAGCTGCCAATCAGCTCTTTTCAGTTGAAGACAGCAACTCTTATCCAGTATTTAATGAATAGCACCAATAAAGTTATATCCATAAGAGTGTGGGGTTTTTAAGAAATACATATTGAAAAATACATATCAAATCCAATCACTGTTGTCAGCTCTGACTGGCTGTGGCTCTCTGTCATATCACCTGATCCTTTTAACTGGAGTTGCTGGAGATAGAACCTGGGACCATCTACATGCTAAATAGATGCTCTACCATTGAGCTGCAGCCCTTCCCTGTCTTCTGCATGCCCTCCAGCATATACAAGCACTGTTCAGTAATTCCAAGAGAACACAGCACAGCATGGCTGGCTTGTTTCAGATTCCTGGCCAAGTGGTTGCAGCACTGAGCCCACTTTGAAGAAGGCTTTTAAAGTCAACAGGCAGAAGATAGTCTGCCCCAGAAACACAGGTAGGCAAGCCTAGATGGGCAAATACTTCTAGTCAGTGGCTGCCACCACTCCATCTGCACATATATGCACTGGCCAGCAGTATTGGGAAAGAAATGTGGTGGCTAGGGATGGGTATCACTTGGGCATATTTGGAGGGATGGGCATATTTGGACAACCGGTGGGTGGAAGGCGGTCAGGAAATGGGCTGAGCTGCCCCACAGTCACGTTCTGTAACGAGGATATAGATTCTAGAGGGCCTGTCAGCACTATTGGGGCTTGGCTTGCTCCTGCAGTCCCTGGCCAACCCTCGTCTTTCCTCCATCACTTCCTCCCAAAAAACTGATATCTTCTCAGGTAGATTTTGCATTTATTTTTTATTTTTGGCTGCACTTAGCCCAAACAGTTCTCCTTCCCTTGATCTGGGGAAACTGCTTGATGTTCCTGAGTCAAGGAGGGAAGAGGTTAGGTGCCTGGCAGAAAAGAACATGTGGCCTTTCTGCTGGCATCTTTGAGCAAGCTTTATAAGGCAGCTGCCCTGTTTTCAGCCAGACACCTCAGTTCCAAGCACATTTGCTTGGAAGCCCATCCCAGTGAGAGGGGAGAGAGTCTCCTAACATCCATGTGAGCAGCCACAGATTGTAGGAAGTGGTATGCCTCCTTTCAGCTGCAAGGACTTTTCGCCCCATGCAGCCCAAAATGATCTTGTACATCAGATTGCATACATTGAGGGGAGTTCAGCATCTTGACTATGCAGTGGAGGAGGGCCCTCTCTCTCTCTCTGTCTCTGTCTCTCTCTTTCTCTGTCTCTGTCTCTCTGTCTCTCTGTTGCATACCTGGTTGGCCATAATTGGACCTCTACAGTTTCTCATCTTTGCAGGCTCTGGTGACTCCCTCAAAGACCAGTTGGCAGGCTACAAGGGCCAAGCACCCTGTTTTGTTGCAGTCAGAACTTCTGCCCTTCCTGTGGAAGGGTTGGAGGATGAAGGCCATGCATCCCCCTTGAGCTTTGAGCTTGTAGACAAGAGCAGCTTAGAGAGGGCAATTTTGTCCTAGCAGCAGCTGCTGCAGAAAGACTTGGGCCTCCTTGGTGTTAGGAAAGATTGCGCTTTAGCTTGGCTTCTTACCCGCCCCCCAGCTGTCAGGGCGCATTCTTGCCGTGTGCCATTATCCTCCATTCTCACCTTGCCAAGGTGGCTTCTCCTCTGCTGGGGCCTCAACGCAGGCATATAAATAAGCAGCCACCAACATCCATTCATCTGAGGAAGCCAGCCTGTGCTTATCAAGGCTTGTGCCGCAGCAAACAAATTAGTCTTCTAGGCACTTTGGGACTCTCCTGCCTTTCGCAGGAAGGGAGGTTGCTCTCAATGCTCCCAGCAAAGACTTTTGCAGAGTCTCTGCAAAGCTCCAGGATCTCCATCTCTGGGAAGAGTATTGTGGTCGACCTATAGAATAAACCTTTTGGGGCATCCCTGCTGGAGTCGAGTGTTTTAATAGGTTCTGCTGCAGAATTATTGCCAGTAAAGAAACAAGGAGGTTGCTTCACCGGGGGGGTGGGGATTCAACCCCTCTTTCTCCTTATCCCAGCAGGGGCAGGAGGACACCTTTCGTTGTTGCTCATGCAAGACTCAGTCCTCATTTCTAGCTGAAGTAAAAAGGTTCCCAGTCTGTTCTTTCTGTGGTGGTGGAGGGGGAAGGGGATGCATAACTGGGCCTGTGAGTGGAGCAGTAAGATGAGGACTGGGACCTGGGCTTGTCTCTGTCTTACCAGTTTGCTCCCTCCCTTGCTTGTGTCCCAGTACTCCTTCACTTTGATATTCTGCTAGCTTGTTTAACAGTTAATAATTGGAAGTTGAGGAACCGGAGGAATTCATCAAGACCTCTCCCTTACGGCAGCCACTGTGCGGAGCCACCCCGCTCCATTCCCCAGCTCCGAGACACTTGATTTGCATAGAACACTAATTAGATGCACTAATTATGCGAGCCAGGCACAATAAATTAACCTGTGTCATTTGCATAGCTTACGTCTGGCGTTTCATCCCATGTAGCGAAGGTCATATCTGACCATGTGCCTTTGCAGGAGGGGAGGGGGTGGGGCTGCCCAGCCCAGTGCTTCTAAACAAAGCCATGTGCTAAAGGCAGTGAGGCCAAGGGCTTTGCTGTTCTCACCAGGGAGGCATCTCCTGCCAGGTGTCAAAAACACAGCACATTGTCCCCCTCCCCCCCCAAGATATGTACTACAGATAAATGGGTAAAAGAAGTATCCCTTTTGAAATTGTAGATGGAGGATTAGGAAGGAAATGTGCCCTGCCAGAGAAGGTGGGCAGATGAAAACAGCCCCTCGTCATCACATGCCACAGGTCCATATAGAACTTGGGTGGGTGCAACACATGAATGGAAGGTGCTGCCCAGATGCCACATCTATCCGTCTCGCTCAGCACAGCCTGCCATCCCTGAACGTGGGCGGCTCCAGAGGGCTCCTGCTGGCAAGGGTGCTACAGTAGGATTGAGGAGAGGGGCTCAGAAAATTCAATACTCTTTGCTCACCTCACTGATAGAGTGGCTGACATGTGGAACATGGTGGCTCTGGGGTTGTTGATAACCTGCAATATCATTAGGAACAAGTAACGAAGGCCTCTGGCATGCATTTCACTAGTAATACTCTTGCAAATGTTTATGTCATTGATGGCTGGGCAAATCACTATTGCTGGAGCAGATGTGTTCCAGCTTCATTTAAATACAGTGGGAGCGAAGCCTCCTCCTCCTCCTCCTCCTCCTCCTCTTCCCCACTGCCTCTGTGTTCCATGTGCCTCTGCTTTGGCTGACTGCTTTTTAATTCTTCTTATACCAAGGAAGCTGTGCTGGAGTGCACATCTGCCAGGATACAAAAGGGGCAAGTGTTCGGAGCAAGCTTGCTACAATCAGTCTGGTCCCCATAGCAGAGATAATCCCTCTGTTATGTGGAGTTGGGATACCGCATGCTCTGTGCTGGATTGTGGGCTTGCCAAAATGTTGCCCCCAAGAAGAAGAGGCAGCTTGGGGTGTGGTGGGGGCGGGGAGCTCCTGTGTCTGATCCTATGGGAAAACCTTGTCCAAAGAGAGAGATTTCTCACTCTGTTGTTAAAGGTGCATTAGCATTGCACAAGCTAGAAACCCTAGTTTGCCCATGAAACCTTACTAGCGAATAGATGCAATTTTTATTCAACAAAGGGGGGGGGGAATCAATGAACAGCAGAGGATTGCTGATAAGAGTGTGCTTATTTGGACAAGTCAGCCGCTGCAGCAGCATCACGGGCTCATGGGGAGCTTGTGCCTTCTTGGTGTAAGGAGCTCTTGTCCAAGGGAGGTTCCGCTCTGGAGCGTGGCCATTGCTCTGCCTCCACCTTTGTACCCAGTTAACTTGGGCAGCCTGCAGAGGCTGCTACAGCAGCACGAGGGGGGAATGAGGTGCCGCAGGGTATCCTCAGCGAACTTGTCAGCTAAGATCTAACGGCAGAATATTAATCCATGCCGGTGATGCATGAGGCAGTTGGAGTACAGATGGGGTGTGCAGCACTTGCGATGCGAAGCCTAAAAATACAGCATCTCCCTTGCGGCTTGGAAGCTCTGCAAACTAGTGCGGAGCAGGGAGAAGCTTCCAGGTCCCCGTCATGCCACTTTCCTCAGGCTGGAAGACAAAAGGCCGTGGAGGACGTTCCAGACTGGCAGCCCGATCCTGCACTCAGCTTACTCAAAAGTAAGCCACACTGAGTTTAGTGGGACTTCTTCCTTCTATGGAGGGAGGTTCTATGGAAATCAGTGGGAGTTACACAGGAGAGCAGGGTTTCCTCTGGCACGAAGTTATCTGTTCCGTGGCTGCATGAAGTGGACTGGAAACATGATGAGGCTCTACAGATGGCCTGTGGTATCTTAGAGGAGAGCAAGACTAACCCAGGCTGCTCCTTTTGTGATTTCAGTTGTTCACTCCCAGGCTCCAATTTCCTGCTTGCACTTGTTGGAATCCGCAGCTGCCATTGCTCAGGCAATCGAGTCCCAGATCAGCAGCTACGATTGGAAACGGAGAGGCCCCTCCACATCCTTGCTTCTGCAATGGCTTTGAGCAGGGTTTTTCTTGTAAGCAAGGGGACACGAACAAGACCGCATTCTCCCTATTCCCGTGACTACCTCTCCGCAGCACCAGGGCCGGCAAAGCCGAATTGCAGGGGCAAGTAATGCAACACAGACAGTGCCGTTTAAGTCAAAGGCCAAAATGTCAGTGGGGAACTAGAGAGAGGAAGGATTGGATGAAAACTTGGGTCAACCGCAGCAAGATCTGGTGTAGGGGCAGAAAGAAAGCTCCTGATCTGTGCCAGAAGGGACAGCCCATGGATAGTAGGAAGTGTCCTGGGCCTATCAGTGCCAGAGGTGGACGTGCGGCCTGAACCTCGCTGGGCTGCTGTGTCTGGGCAAAAAGGGGAGAGGAGGAAACAGAATGCCATGAAGCTCCATCCAAGGAAGAGCAGCAGCGCCTCTGCTTCCCAGGTGCAAGGAGGAAATGCATTAGGTTCCGCCAGGAGATCAGCGCCACAAGAACAAGTGCTTTGCTCCAGATGTGAGCCTGCTTGTTTCCTTCTGTTTTGTGTCCTCATTCGCTCGTCCAGACATGTGATGCAGGAGGAGCGCTGGGATGATATGGAATGTGGCCAGTTGCCTTCAGATGCCCTCCGACAGGTGAAGATCCAGCGTGACCCCGTCTACGGCTTTGGCTTTGTGGCTGGCAGTGAGAGGCCTGTGGTTGTTCGCTCTGTGACACCAGGTAAGTCTGGGAGTGCTCAGAGGATCTGGGTGGACCAATAGAAGCAGCAGTGGGGAGGGGAGGATGGGTTCTGTGGAAATTGCACTGTGATCTTCCCCACTCATTGAGCCATAACTCTGGGGTACTGCTGACACCAGGACTGGGACCCCCATGCAGATGCCAGGGAGAGCAGGAGCAAAGGGGAGGGTACCTAAAGGCAGTGGGTACCTAGAGGCAGTGCAGGGTCTTTCTTGCTCAAGAGGCAGTCAGACAGGACATGCAGCTCTGATGGGACTGGCATACGAAGCCAAAGTTGTGTTGGGGAGGGAGGTCAGAATCCTCCAGCAGGGTAGTAGGATCTCTCGGGCAGCGACTTACCGTTGACCCCCACCTCTCTTTGACAGGCGGACCCTCTGATGATAAACTCTTGGCAGGTGACCAGATTTTGGCCATAAATGATGAAGATGTGAGTGAAGCCCCAAGAGAGAGATTCATAGAGCTTGTGAGGTAAGGGAGGGGACCAAAGATGAGAGAGAGATGAGAACATTCCCTCCCCGGGACCGTGAGCAGGCCTGACTCCAGGTGTTTTGCTGTCACCAGATCCCTTCCAGTCCTGCTCTAAGGTTATGCAGAATTGCAGATGACCCCCCCCCCCAGTCCCTTGGCAAGAATCCAGTGGGCCCCTCCACTTCTCTTGTCAGCAAGTAGCTAGAAGAGGCTTCACATATGGAAACAGGGCCTGTTGGTCTTCAGCAGCAGACAGTATGGAGGGCACAAATCTTCAGTTGGCTGAGATAGTTTTTGCTGTGTGGTTAATAGTGCGGAAATACTGAGCCCATCTCATGTCCTGCAAAGCATACGGAACAGTGCCCCAAGTGGCAGTGCCAGTTTGACTGGTTCCACCCATGTGTGGCTGCTCATAAACTTAGCTCTTCTGCATTGTGTGCTCATGGGGATGGGACGCAAGGAGAGCAGGTGTGCAGGACAGGGCCTTCTCAGTGATTGCACCCAGGCTGTGGAATTCCCTGCCTTGGGGTTTTCACTTGACCCCACAGATGCTTGATGCATGTTTCTGTTTCTAAAAATGATTGAATGGGGATGAGTTCTTCACTGGATTTGTTTGCACACTCTTTTGAATGAACTATTTTACACTGTTGTGTTTTTATTATTTTGTTTGATGTAATTTTTGTAAACCTCCGTGAGCACTGCTATTTGGTGGAAAGGCAGTATATACATTTTCTAAATGTGCAAATTGTTCTGTTTCCCTTGCCCACCCCCCTGTCTCTCCTGCAGAGGTGCCAAAGAATCTATTCTCCTCACTGTGCTACAGACCCATCAGGTGAGAACCATGATTTGGCAGGCAAGGGAGGCAGGGAGAAAGGAGTCTCCAGGACTGTTAACACTCCACATGGATTTCCCAGGCCCTGGTTGTGTTTCCTTTCTTATTTACCCTGATTCTCTCTTGGTAGTGTGTTACATCCGTTTTGGATCATTTCCTGTCCAATCCTCTTTGCTGATATCTGTCATCCCCCCTCTATGCCTGGGGTCAGCTTTTCCCTTTCTTTTTCTCAGGTTCTATAGAATTTAGGGAAAACATTTTTAAGCCATTACATTGGGTTTTTTAAAAAGGCAGAAAATGGCTTAGGCACTAGCAGTTATGTAATCTCTTGTCCCTGATGGTGTCCCAAATGCTGTCCAGTAGGTGCCAGCAGCAGTCCGGCACACTGCTGCAGTTCTGGCTGATCTGGAAAGGGAGAGTGGTTGTGTTTTCCCAAGGACAAAGCACAAGTGCTAGGAAAGGAAACCTTTGCAATTACAGAGGCATTTCCCAGGGGGTGGAGTGAGGAACACTTTGCAACAAGTGAATTAGAACTGATCATTTATCTTGAGGAACGTGATTGTCTGGATTTGGCCCCCATGATTATGTTCCATCCAATAAGAAGCAGAGGGAGCCATTGCTCCCTTATGGCCCATATGATGGCCAGTCAATGTTCAAGAGTACTGAGATGTAGTTCGTTTTCTACGCCACCAACTAACAAGAGTCAAGGGAGATCAGGAGGGAAAAGCTTTGGTTTTTTTTTTCATAAATAATCTAGGAGCAGCTATGCTGGATCAGATCAACAGTCCGTCTATTCCAGAAGCGTGTTTCCAAGAGATGACCTGGGAGAGTCTACTAATCGAGCACAGAGACAAGAAACTCTCCCTATTCTCACTCCACCCAAGAAAGGAAAGACTCTCCCTATTGTTCTCCCTGCCCCTGAGCATGCAGGATCTATTTTGCCATTGTGGCAAATAGCCGCTGATAGACATCTCCTCCAAAAATTTGTCACTTTGTAAATCTTCTGAAACCAGGTGCTGTTGCTACATCCTGCAGTAGCAAGTTCTACAAGTTGATTACTCTTTGAGTGAAAAAGCACAGTCTCTTGTCTGTTCTGAATCTCCTGCCTGTCAACTTCACTGGGTGCCCATGAGAGGAAGTTCTGCCTTATCCATGCTATGCATAATTTTATAAACCTGTATTACGTTCCACCCTCCTGCCCAGTAGTATTTCCTATAGCCCCCAAACCCTTAGCCTTTCCTCATAGGGAAGTTTTTTGAACTCTTTGATCAATTCACTTGCCCTCTCTGCAACTTTTCCAGTACTACAATTACTTTCTAGAGATGTGGCAGCTAGAATTGTACACAGTATTCCAAATGCAACTGCATCATACATCTATTCAAAGGCATTACCTTACTAGCCATTTTATTTTCAGTCCCTTCCCTTAAATTCCTAGCATAGAATTTACCTTTTTAAGCCCAGCTGCGTGCTGAGTCGCTGTTTACATTGAATTATCCATCATGACCACAAGCTCTCTTTCCTGGCCAGTTGCTGCCTGTTCAGACTCCATCAGCATGTTTTTAAAACTGGTGTTTTCCCCTGGTGTGCATCACTGTACCTCTGCAGTGAACTTCGCTGGCCATGTTGTTACCTGCTTTTCCAGTGTTGAAAAATCCCTATGAAAGCATACTGTGGTGTGCTTTTGTTCTCACCTTATTGGATAATTTGGTGCCAAATGCATACTTGACCACCTTGCTACTCACCCCCAATTCCATATCATTTATGAGCAACTAATTGTGCCATTCTAAGCAGTGTTACATCCTTCTAAATCAATTGAAGTCGGTGGGCTTATAGAAGGGTATAATTCAGTTTAGGATTGCATTCCTAGTAGACTTTGTTACAATGGCACATGTATTAATGGAGTTTGCTGTCAAGAGGGGAGAGAGCTCACAGCCTCTTTCCCACCACTTGACTCCTTAGAAGAAGAAATAAGATGCACCAGGGATGTGTGATCTCCTGGCTGTGTTTCACAATGGAGTTGAAGGAAACATATTTTAATGTCTGGCCCATGGTAGAAAATCTCAGCCTTTGTCCAAGATCTGTGTGTGGCTATTGTGCCTTGGTCCGAATAAATGGAGTCTTGGAGGGGGAAAGACGTGGGCAGTGGGGAAAGAGGTTGGGAAACACTGACTGTCCCTCCCTGCTATGCTGTGTGCCGTGTGCCGAAGTAAACCACTCGCCCCAGAGAAGCCAGCCACGCCACTGCTCGGGGCATTTGCATTCAGGGCCAGACAGCCGGAGACTGTTGCCCAGCCGTGGCAGATGCTGGCTCTGAGCAGGGAAGGAACCTCGGTGCTTCAGAGCCCATGGTGGTGGAACAGATTGAACTGTCACGCCACCGGCAATGAAGGCGGGCTGTCATTTCTGCTTTACTGAACCTTTTGATCTTGGTGAAAGGGATCAGCGTGAGAATCCCCTCGGCTCCCTCTGCCTTTCTTCCTCCCGTAGAAGGAGGAAGTGTCGCAGCTGCATTCAGCTCCATCAAGGATGGAGCCAGCAGCAAGTGGTCCCCAGAAGCAGACAGATGGTGGGGCAAGGTTACTCCAGCCTCAGACTCCTTAGAAAGATCTCCCAAGCTGAAGGGAGAGGCCAAGCCTTTGCCATCCATAGAAACTGCCCCCAGCTGTACAGGCATTGCCATAAGGTTTTTTACATTGCATTCTGCACCGAGACAAATTTTGTACCCAGAACTTTGTATGCAAATGCTCCTGATACTGGTGGAATCCCAGTCAGTTGTACGGACAGTCTGCTCTGTTGTGATTTTCCCTTTTTAATAAATGAAGCTTGCTTGCATCTTCCTCTAAGGAGCAGATGGCAGCCTGGCCCAAGACCCCCCAGAGAGCATGGTGCTGTACAAGCTAGAGCATTGCCTTTAGATGTAGTAAACCCCGAGTCCAAACCCGTGGTTCAGCCCTGAAGTCCTCTGGGAGGAAGGGCAGAATACAAAAATAGAGTTGATTAGATGGCCCTGGCAGCCTTGCGCATGCAGGACATATGCTCTACCATTCAGTTGTGACTTCTGCCTGTCATTCTGTTATTCTGCCACAACTGGCTGTTTTGCCAAGAAGGCTGCATGGACAGGACTGAGTAATTCAGGACTGAATGTGGAAAAGAAGCTGGCACTGAGGGGGGACCCTCTGGTAATTTTTTTTTTTTTTTGGGCGGGGATAGACTGGAAAATCCAGACAAGGGACCAGTGGGGAAAGGAGGGACTGGTTTCGATTTTTACACTGTGGTCTTGGGAAGCATGGTGGGCTTTGCAAGCTGCCTGTGTCTACCCTGTGGCTTCCTTCTCATGTGGCGTTCAGTGCAGGCTAACCTTCAGAGACACCCTCCCCTAACCCAAAAGACATTTATTTTCTTTACAGAAGACCAAGGTTTCAAACTGGTAAACAAGAAATCATAGAATAAAACAATATAAAATGCCCAAGTAGTCTTCCTATCCTGTCCTTGGGGCCAATTGTATGTGTTCCTGTTGGTTACCACTCAACGCCTCGTCATCCCCATTTCCATCTTAGGCAGGTTCGCTGACCCAAGCCTCCCTTGAGGCTTGTGAACCAGCAGTGGTGATGCTTTCTGCCAGGGAGGTAACGTGACTCCATGTTCTCTTTCCAGTCTCCAAAATCAGCATTCATCAGTGCAGCCAAGAAGGCAAAGCTGAGGTCCAATCCAGTGAAGGTCCGCTTTTCAGAGCAGGTCACCATTGGTGAGACTGATCCAGTAAGTTCTCTTCCCTGAGCACCTTTGTGGGCACAGCACCCACAGCATTCCCACCCTGATGCCTATGCTGCGGTATGGCCCATCTCTGTGAGAGCCCTTGGCAGGTTTGTGCTCTAGTTTGTGAGGAAGGAGCCAAATGAGAATGGGCAACATAGCAGCATGAATGGGAGGTGAGGGGAAATCCCTTTTTATTCACTTTTCTATGATGTGTACTGATTTACAAATCCCTGGAGATCTCAGAAAGAAGGTAGCTCACTGTGTCTAAGCAAGAGGAAAGGGCTAGTGAAGACCTTTCATTCATTGTGGAGGGAAAGGGGTCTTGGTTGGGCTATGGAGGACATATGTCTTTCTTGGATCTGGATAAAATCTCGGGAGATCCTAAAAGAAGTAATCAGGTTGAATGTCCTGAGAGATGTAGTGAGGGAGATGCTGTACCTCTAGGGACCCTTCATTTGCCTCTCGTCTGAATCTGCCAAAGCTTGTGAGGGGAATGACAGACTCTGTCTAGGCACCAGGCTTAGTAGTATCCAGCTTGCTCTTGCTCTGTGGTGGCTGCAGAACCGAGGGCTGAAAGGCTGGTGGGGTCTGGGAAGGTTTTCCTTTGTACCTAGCCCTCGATTGGGCTTCACCTCAGATATGGCAATCTGCTAAAGAGATATTGACTTCTAGGGGGACGAAATGTCAAAGCAGTTTTGACAGGTTCAGCTCAAGCACTGCAACGAAATTTACATTCTGCACCAAGAAACCCCACATTTGAGGTCCCCAAACAGCACCTGTGGATCCATAAGAGGCTGTTGTGATTCTGCACATTGTCCTTCCACACTTGGGGGAGAGCAGAAGTACATGGAGGAAAGTCAAGGATGGGAAGGCTGAACAGGGAGCCCTGCAAGGCCTAGCAGTTCCTCTTCCAGCTTTGCTTCTGCATCAACTATCCACCCTGCAGAAGAAGGAGAAGAGACACAAGAACAGGTTGTGGACCCTGACCTGGATAGCCCAGGCAAGCCCAATCTTGTCAGATCTTGGAAGCTAAACAGGATCGACTCTGGCAAGTACTTGGATGGGAGACCTCCTTGGAATACCAGAAGTGGGGGCGGGGGCAGGCTTTATTCAGCCACCTCTCTGAATATCCTATAGGCGCCTCCCCAGTAGGGGTCAGTCACCAGAGGTCGCCATGACTTCCAGGTGCACTCACATGCATGCACACACAAACATGCATGTATGAAAAATACCAAAATAAGAGAAGGCTATGGCTAGGTCACCTGTGAAAGTTCCAGTGAGTCCTGAGGCCACTGTTTTCCTGCAAGGTCAGATCCATTTTTACAGTGTGCTGTGACCCCCGTCCTGGCAGATGGAGTGAGGTGCCCAGGAAGACACTCCTCTTGGCCAGTCAGAAGGCATCCAGTCTGCGAGCTCTCCAGCTCTCTCTTTTGACAGGTTCCAGTTGGGAGGGAGGGAGAGAGAGCACAGCTGTGCCTTCCTGAAGTTGCTGCTCTGTCTGAGACCCCCCCCCAGTCTCGAGGCGCCGTGCAGCGCTTGCAGCCAGAAAGGCTCCCGCTGAAATAGAAGGCTGCCTCCGTGCAGCAGCTGTGCATGGCTTGGCCTGTGCCTCTGCAGGCTCCCACAGTGAACAGAGACAGTTATCCTGCAATACCATTCTATCCCAATAACATTATCTCTTAATTGTGCAAAAATTTTATTAAGCAGTGCAGCCAAAGTGAATCACAAGGCGCTTGTAGCAAGTTCTATTTTTAAACCAAATCAGTGAAAATGATTATCTAATTCAAACATTACTTGCTAAATAAAAAGCGTTCTTGGCCAGATATTGCTTATTGGGTGCTGGCTTTTGGGACATGAGTCCTGGGTGGCCGGCAGCAAGAGGGCGAAAATGGGGGACTCTCTCTTAAAGTGAGATGAAATGCAAGAACCTTGGAAGGTTAGGAAAACAGCTGAGCACTGTGGGGAGGAGGCTGGGTGGGCTGCGGATGGTCTGATCTCCAGCTGGAGTAGAAATGTGAAAATTAAATTAAATGTCCCAGGTCCTGAGCTCAGGAGATGGGGGTAAGGAGGCCATGAAAGAATCATGCCAACGTACTGCCAGGGTTTGGAGTGGTATGCTTCATAGTATGGGGTGAGCTGTGAGGCCTTTGATGAGCTTTAAGGCCCTTCCTCACAATCCAGCAAATCTTATCCGTGATGTGTGCCATAAGCGAGACAGAGCACTCGTCTCCTGGGGTCAGTATTGTCTACCGTGGCTGGCCAGTGGGTCCCCAGGCCTTGGGTGCAGAGGTCCTTTCACACCACCTGCTCCTTCACCCTTAGCTGAAGATGCTGGGACCAGCATAGAGCGACTGACAGACTCTTTCTCTTTTTTTCCGTCCTCCTCTCCTTTCCCCACCACCCCGTGCCCTATTGCTGCTTCTGCTGCTCCCGGACTGGTGGGGGGTGGTACCCGTTCATCTCCCAGGAGATGCTGAAGAAGGAAGCACTTCTCCTTATTCCTAACGTGCTGAAGGTTTTTCTTGAGAATGGGCAGATCAAGTCTTTCACATTTGATGGCCGAACCACTGTCAAGGTAGGGGGGATGCTGAGGGAGTGAGGGGAGTCCAGTGCCCTGCCTGTCTGCCTTGCAAGTGCAAGTTTGGTGTAGTGGTTAGGAGCGGTGGACTCTCATCTGGGAGAACCGGGTTTGATTCCCCACTCCTCCACATGCAGCCGGCTGAGTGACCTTGGGTCAGTCACAGTTCTCTCAGAGCTGTTCTGGAAAGAGCAGTTCTTGAAAGAGCTCTCTCAGCCCCACCTACCTCACAGGGTGTCTGTTGCAGGGAGGGGAAGGGAAAGGAGATTGTAAGCCGCTCTGAGACTCCAAGTGGAGGGTGGGGTATAAATCCGATCTCTTCTTCTACTTCACCGTCCCTCTTAGGACCATGGGAGTTCTGCCTGCAGCAATCCGTTGTCTTGTGCCTCACAAATTCTGTGTCTGCATCCCACTAATCCAGAAAGTTGGCTGCTCTTTCCTAGCTGGCAGTCTGCCTTTGAATTAAACAGGAGCAGGATTGAACCTTCTGAACTGACTGCTCGCTACCAGTTTGGGCAGAGCACCAGAACATTGCAGTGCATTTTCCCAGCTCTGAGAGCCATGGTTCTTGAGACTGCGACTCCCAGTTGCAATCCTTGGAGAATACGTCCCCAAGCCCCACTGTGTCCCTGTTGAGTTTGTTCCCAGGAGGCATGGTTGTCCTCAGTGTTCCCAGATAAAGAAGGGGAGGAAAGGCCTACAATCACCAAGCGCTGTCCTGTGGCAAGTTCCGACTTTCAACCCCGGCATCTTGGCTCCCTTCCCACAACCTTCTCAACCTGCTCTCTCCTGCCAGGACGTGATGGTGACCCTGCAGGACCGGCTGTCCCTGAGGCACATTGAGCATTTTGCCCTCGTCCTGGAGTATGCCAGCCCAGAGCAGAGCCACAAGTTTCTTCTCCTCCAGGACAAGCAGCCCCTTGCCCATGTAAGCAGCAGCAGTGGCCTTCTGTTTCCTGCCCCGGGCTTAGGGGCACGCCTGGGTGACCTGCTGAAAACTGGTTTGGAATGGTTTTATTGTTGCAGCATCTGCCAGGAGATGATTCAGCAGGGACAACAGCAATTACTGAGGCATCTCTGATGGTGCTAATAAAACTAGAAGAGTCAGAGCAACAGGGGGGACAAGGGGGCACCGTGAAAAGAGTAGGGAGCACTGTGGGGAGCCTGTCCGTGTGACCTGGCAATCAGAGACATCCTAAGATGGAATCAGATGGATTGTTAGCTCCCCCGCCCCCCAACATGCACCAGGTTTTGCTAGGAAAATCAAGTGGAACCAGAGGGCTTCTATGCATGATAGCCCGCAAGACCACGCTTGGGTCGGCTGCAAAAATCTCCCGCGCCTGATGCGTCTGTCATGCACCAGATCCTTTCTGATGGGCTTTGTTCCTCTTGATTTTGAGTGCACCATTGGGAAGGGGGAGTTGAGCTTGCCCTCAGTGCTTTGACAAAGGGGGAGAGAGACCAAGAGAGCAAAGCAAATGAGATGAAAAGGGCCCGTGAGTAAATGCTGGCACTACTGTTTGCAGCCTGCATGCTCATGGGTGTTATCCAAGCTTCATGGAGGAAGGGTGGCCCCACCAGTGTGAAGACTGCGTTTTTTAAAATGCTTGGGAGAGTCAGAAGCAGTGAGTGACTGGCTCCCCAATGCCACCCCCATATCTCTAATTGTCAGAGTGAAGCCCATCTAGGGGTGCCATTACTGATCTGTGGTGAGGCCTGTATGTTCTTGAGCTCTGCGTGAAGCTGGAGAAGTAACCACAGGCTCACCCTAACCCGTCTCACCTGCTCCTGCTTTGCTCCAGGTGGTGCAGAGGACCCACTATCAGGGGATGAGATGCCTGTTCCGTGTGAGCTTCTTTCCCAAAGATCCAGTGGAGCTGCTGCGTCGAGATCCGGCAGCATTTGAGTACTTGTACATCCAGGTAAGAGGGGGGTGGGCAATCAGCCAGAAGGAGTCTGCCCAGGCCTCTTCTAACCTAGCAGAAAACATGCCATGTTTTCCTCTCTCTCCCACCTGCTGAGTCTTTGATTCTCCTGGGTTTTTACTGGCTCTGAATGAAATTATTTTAAAGTTGGCTTTTCCAGGGATTTTGATATTGTTACGTTTTTGGATTTCCAGTTTCACAACTCGCTCTTTGGTCATGTTTTATAGCTGGCTTATTTTTGGATGCTGCTTGCATTTTGCATGTTTTCCCTATTTTGTTGTTGTTGGTGTGAATTTGCAAGCTCCTTGGGAGCCTTCTTGTGCCAAGGGTGGGGAGCATGAAGCCCCCGCCCGCGTGGGCTGCTTCCCCAGTTGGGTCAGTTCCATGTTCTGCCTCCTTCCCCTTCACTGGCAGGCAGGGCCTCCAGCACAGAATGCCTCCCTGCCTGGTGCAGCAGTCGAGCAGCCCCAGCTGGCACAAATGTAGCTCGGCAGCCCCCTCTGCTTGACTGAGGACGGCTGAGGACAGGAGGCTGGAAATGAAGATGTCAGATGGAGCCATGGTTGGCTGGAGCTTCGCAGCAGCAGATGGTAGACGGAGAATCCAGCCAGCCAGTCAGCTGCTGCCCACTCTGCAGTGGGTCTGGGCATGTGGCTTCCGGAGCAATGCAGCATGGAATTGGGGGGGGGGGGGTTGTTGCTCAGCTGAAGCATTCCTGAGCACAGCTAAGGCATCAAGGATCCTGATCTGAACTGTCTCTTCTTTACTCCCCCTCCCCACAGAGCCGCAATGACGTGATTCGGGAGCGCTTCGGGATGGAGCCCAAGCCAGAGATGTTGCTGGGCCTGACCGCCCTTCACATTTACATCACTGTCTCCGCGACACGGCCGAGCCAGAAGGTGTCCCTCAAAAACGTTGAGTGAGTCTTCCTGCTGCTTCTGTGCACTCTTTGTCTGCACATGGGGACGGTTCTCAGGGTCCCTGCAGCACTAGCGAATTTCCCTGGCTGCTGCATTGTGGTTGAGGACAGCTAGGCCCAAGGCAGGCCACTTTCACTGAGAAATGGCCAGCATGGAGGGAGGGGAAGTATGGAGCACGGAGCACTGCTCTGCCAAATCCCCAGAGCTATGATGCCCCCTCTTCCGCCTGCAGCTTCCAGCCTCCCCAGGCCCTTTCCAGCCACCTCCTGGCAGATGGGGTTAAAGATGCTCACACAGTGCTCTTTGGCACCCTCTTTTGGTTGCATCTAGACTCACACTCCGGCAGTGGCTCCTGGCCATATATTGCAGTATTAAAACAGGAATCCAGTGCCACTGGCCCCCTGGTTTTATTTTGCCACTACAGACTAACATGACTGGAATGTATGTTGCAATGCTACCAAGTGTTTAGCTAAATCATGATAGGAAAATATTGCATTAATAGGGCACATTCTAGATTCAAAAGGCTTGGCTTGACATTATCTTGTTCTACCCTTACAACAGTCTAGTGAGGTTGCATTGTTATCTCCCTATTGCAAATATAGCTGCTGAGGCTGAGAGATAGTGGCTTGCCTAAGTCTTCTGGGTAAAGTCATGGCAGAGGTGGGATTTGGACCTAAGACCTGCCAGATTGCAGGTCATTCTCTTAACTGCTTGGCTACAGTGCTTCCTGTGACATCAGCCTACTATTTCTCTCTCTCTTTTTTCCATTTGAGTTCCTCTTAGGACCTAAAACATATATTTTATGGGACAACTGGTGAAATAGTGTAATTATGGTATTTTTAAATAGGATTTTGTTTTGTGAGAAACAGCAGACCCTTTTGATCTGATCAATCCTGTAGCTTGGGAGGGTGAGAATCCTCTCTGACTTCTGTGAGCTTCATGCTGCTTGCTTGTGACCCCACTCTGACCCTTTTGCATTCTTCTTGCTCCATATCTTCCTGCCTTTCCAGCTACTCTTCTCTACTGAGAGCCAGTTTGGGGTAGTGGTTAGGAGCATGGACTCTAATCTGGGAGAACCGGGTTAGATTCCCTGCTTCTCCACATGCAGCTGCTGGTGTGACCTTGGGTCAGTCACAAGTTCTCTCAGAGTTGTTCTCTCAAGAGCAGTTCTCAAAAGAGCTCTCCCAGCCCCACCTACCTCATAGGGTGTCTGTTGTGGGAAGGGGGAGGAAAAGGAGATTGTAAGCCGCTCTGAGACTCCTTTGAGTAGTGAAGGGTGGGGTAAAAATCCAATCTCCTCCTCCTCCCCCTCTTCCTCCTCCTCCTCCCCCCTCCCCATATTCCAGCAGCAGCTTCCCTTTTGTACCAACTGCCCCACCTGCTTGCCCAAACCTTCTCCCCTCCTGGTTTCACACACATTTACAGGTTGAAAAATGAGGGGATTTGTGTCTCTGCCCCTTATTTCATGGTTTCCTCTTTCCCACTTTCAGGAAGGAATGGGGCCTGGAGCCATTTCTGCCTCCCTCACTGCTGCAAGGCATCAAAGACAAGAGCCTTCGGAAGGCTCTCTCTCAGCAGCTGAAGGCCCACCAGAACCAGCCGCCATGTGGCACCAAGGCAAGGAGATGGGGTGGGGCACTTTCTGGAGGCAAGGAGCCAGCTAAGCCTTTGAGGAACTGTTGGTTTCCTTGGTTGTAGTGAGCATACGTAGCAAAGCAGGACACCATCTTGTTTAAAAACCTCACAAGGAGACACATGAATCAGTCACACATGGCCC
Source organism: Gekko gecko (assembly GCA_029375565.1). Taxonomy (NCBI): domain Eukaryota; kingdom Metazoa; phylum Chordata; class Lepidosauria; order Squamata; family Gekkonidae; genus Gekko; species Gekko gecko. The sequence continues at coordinate 46,863,958 of JAPDNY010000012.1, read as the reverse complement.
CAGAGTGGCAGCCAGGCCAAGGATGGCCTGATATTACAAGGAATCAGTCCTGAGTCTGGCCAAACTACAGTTCCCACTCCTACAAATTGCAAGAAAATTGTTCTCCCCACTGATACATTGAGGAAGGAAGGGGAGGTCCTTCACAAACAAAGTCACCCAAAATCCCACCCTGGGTCCCTCCCCCACACCGTTTCTGTGGCAGCTGTCCTGTTGCCATCTTCTGTACAAAACTCAGTACCTTGTAATAGTTAGGGTAAATGAATGCCAAAAACTACAGGAGAGAGCTTTGCATTAAATTGTCGCACTTCAGGTTTCCATATAGTTCCGGAAATATTGCAGCCAGAATAAACTGACACACATAAATACTGCAAAAACAAAGTTTGGGAGCTAACTTTTTTCCCACTGAGAGGTTTTGTATACCAGCCATCTTGATATAATTGTAGAGAATGCTGAGTGTTGGTTTTTCTTGCATTTTGCTTAACAGGAAGCTGTATTTTGGCCCAAATTGTGCAATCTGTATTTAGGGGCCTCTGTCTGCTAGAGCTTGGAAGCATCTCTCAGATGTGCCTGCAAAACCAGCCTGGCCAGGACTAGTGCAGTAGGCTTGCCTGTCTACCACAGTGTAGAGAGCAGTGCCAGACTATGCTGTCTGTGCAACAGTGCGTGGTCACAAATAGCGCCTCTGTTTGTATTGCCCTGAGTGCTCTGCAGTGAGAAATTTACGCTCCTTTGAGGTCGTAAAGAAGGAAGCTGTTTCTTCTGCCCTCTGTCCAGGGAGCAATAGCCATTTGCTAAGTTATAAGGAATGCCTTGGAAGTCTTCACAGTCTTGCTGATAGGGATGTGATGCATTTACACAGGTCTCCACGACCCAAGCAAAGCTCCAGTACTTGCGTATCCTAAACGAGCTGCCGACCTTCGCAGGCGTCCTCTTCAACACCGTGGGACTGGTACGGTAACTGCAGTGTGGGCTCATCATAAGCAAACAGGAACCCAAAGCCACATTTCCTAAAGGCATAAACTGGACTCTCCTAGGACTAAGCCTTAAGCCAACTGGCCAGCCTCTTTCCCTTGTCTTGCTTTCACAGCTCTGGGGTGGTTTCATACCGCCACTACAGTGGCATCAACAACCCCCATTCTTTAATAAGTGAACGGAATATTGTCTTGAAGCTGTAGGAGACATTTCCATCTCTGAGGCCGAGCAGGTCTGGATCTGGCCATAGTCTGAATGGGAAGCCTCCTGTGATCCCACACACACTGTTCTGAGTTTTTTTCCAAGATGGGTAACTTTGTTAGCCCATCAGTAGCTGAAAAGAGCAAAGAGTCCAGTAGCACCTTAAAGACTAACACGTTTTTTTCAGAAGAGCAGTGACTCACAAAAGCTCATTTCCTGCCGCAAGTTTTGTTAGTTTTTAAGGTGCTACTGGGCTCTTGCTCTTTTCTATGGCTGAGTTTTTTGTTTTGTTTTGTTTTGAGAAGGCTGGAGCAGAAGTGGCACTATTTAAGATACATCCCCTTCTTGATTGGCAACCTGCCACTGTGGCTGGGCTTTCTGCTGAGGCACTGAAATCCTCATCTTCGAATCAACACATACCAGTGTCATGTAAGAGACCTTCTTGGCTCCCTTTGCGGAGGCCAGTCGATGCATCAGAGGTGTCGTGTCAACCAGATGCAGAGGGTGATGGGGCTTTGCGAATGCAAATCCCCTCCCCCCCCAATGTCAGATGGTGTGGTCCTTGCTATGGAGCCAACAAGGGCATGATCACATTGTTTGTGGCATGAGCCCAGTCCCAACCCCAATTACTGCAACAGCTAGTCAGTTTTATACACGCCTACACAGAGGATGGTCCCATATTTCCTCCTTTTCATCCACACAAGCCCCATTGTGTCCACCACAGGGTGATGCCAAAGTTGATCCAGGGACGCTTCTGCTCTCATGGTCCATCTCCATCCTGGGAAGGTTCTGCTTTCATTTGTCGTAAGTGTCATCCACCGACCATTATCCATGCCTCCCAAATATGAGTGGGGGTGCTTAATCCCTTCCCTTCACCTTTGCTTGATTTCTTCAGTCCCCCTCTTTTTACCCTTTTATGGGACCTTTGGGCTGACTTCAGTAATTTGGAGTGGCTTTGCAGACTATATGCAAACCCAGGCCCTCTGGGTTGGAGCAAGGAGACGGTGCTGGGGACCCCTGGGCTCCCATTGGGAAAGTGACCACTTTCCCCCTGCTCTTATCATCTCCCTTCACTCATCCATTCATCTTCTTTTGCTCAGTGCATGGTCAGCAAACATCCTCAGGGCCTAATTGCATGCTGCACAGTCCTTGGGTCCACATTTGCAAGTTCCCTGCTGAGAACTCAGTTCCCAGGAGTGTAGGAACATATTTGGATGGGGATTGCAGTGTGTGAGAAGGTGCATATGCCTCCCTCCCTCCCTCCCTGCCTGCCTGCCTGCCTTTTTTACCCAAACAGGGGAGTGCTGTCTGTCCCATTGAGGAAACCTGTGTGTATGCCATCAGTACACATGGAGCAAACAGCAACACTTGGGGGAAGTTTTGGGTCAGGACAGGAGCCCAGTGCAGGGTTGGGGTGGGGCAGGCATAAGTACCATCTCCTTCTGGGCTGGAGTCCTGATGGGTAAATGCTGGGAGGAAAGCTGAAGCCTGTTCTCTTCACAACCCAACCCAAATTAGGCCCTGTGGACCTGGAAATGGAGATCCCAGTGGGGAAGTTGCAAGCACACATGAACTGCATGGAACACCAGAAAACTGGGTGGGGGATGGGGATAGGACACACACAAGACTCATGTAGTTAGGCCCTGTCAGACCTAGCAGCAGCCTTTGTTTTCAGAGATACGCCTGTGTTCTCTTTTGTGTCTCCCTCACCCTGCCACATGCTCTCCTTGTCTGACCTTCAAGGATAGGATCACGTGCTTGTTTTTCAGTGCCCACAAGATCCATCCTAAATATTCCTCACATCTTTTGCCAACCAGTGTTTGGTACCTCATGTGCAAGGAGCATTTGCAAGTGCTCAACAAGCAGGATCAGAGCTGCTTGTGGTCTTTGTTCTGGGCATGTTCCCCAGGCCACCCACAAGCTTCCTCTCCTACACAGAAGCAGTCTCTGACGCAGTGACCTTCTGCCCAGTTTACACCCAAGGTGGAACCCCGCCAGCGGAGCTCAGAATGTTTGGCTTGGGGCCCAGCTCAGTGGAAGGAGGGAGGGAAAGGAGACTGCAGCAGCCCTTGCAGGCCGGCTGGCTTCTGACAACCTCTCTCCACCCCCCTCCCTGGCTGACCTTGGTCCCTGCTCAGGATGAGAAGCAGCCAGCCACCACACTTCTGGTGGGACCCCGCCATGGCATCAGCCACGTGATTGACCTGAAGACCAACCTCACCACAGTGCTGTCTGAGTTCAGCAAGGTCAGCAAGATCCAGCTGTTTCGGGAAAACCAGGGTGTGGCGCGGGTGGAAACAAGCATCCTGGATGCCAAGGTAGGTGCCGCTTCCTCCCTTCTTCCCTGTTTCATAGTGGGCCCAGAAGGAGAAGCCTCTCTCGGCTGTGGGAAGTGCATTTCTACTAATTGATGTTCAAGGCTGCATGAATCAGTAAGTGTGGAAAGGAAGGCCAGTCCAGTGGGAAGGCTGAGACCTGAAGCCCTTGAGACTTGAGCTCTGAATGGGGGTAGGAAACACAGAGCTGCAGCCTGAGGAAAGAACCTGGAGGCCCTCAGGCTAAAATCACAACAGAGCAGAAAGTGAGGCTTAAAGTGGGAACTGGGAGGTCAGGTTGGGGTGCACTCTCTCTCGTTCTTTTCTGTTTTGTAATCCTGCCCTTCCTTCAAGCAGGTCAGGGCAGTTCTCCCCTCTTCCATTTTATCCCCACAATGACCTTGTGAAGCAGGGCTTGGCAAGACAGAGGATGGCCAGCCATCTGGCCCACGGTCATACAGTGAGCTTCACAGCTGAGTGGAGTTTCCAGCCTGGGTCTCCTCAACCTGATCCTTTAACCACCGCACCACAGTGGCTGGCTGTTGTGGGATCTCAGTGGGAGGCGGGGCAAAGCTGAAGACAAACACCGCAAAGGAAGCCGTGAACAGGCAGCAGCCGCAGTGGAGAGGAGCCCGGGAAGTTCTGTCTCCAGAGCCAATGGCAGGCCAGTACAGCAGGAAACCACCTGGTCTGGCCTCCTTGAATATCACCGGGGGCAGAAGAACCACTTGCGGCCCACCTAGTGCACGACTCTCATATAAAAGCCCCCTGGACCTCAGCTTGTGCAACCTGGAGCTTTATTTGCAAATGTGAAGTGTAGGGAGCCCAAGGAAAGCGGAGAGCTATGCAGAGGAAGGGAGGGACAGTGGGTATGGATTGGGGGGACAGCGACTGAAGAGCTTCCACTGCAAACAGCTCCTTGGCCCCTCCAGTGATCTTCTGTTAAAAGAGCAATTGCTCCAGAAGAGTTCCCTCCCCTCCCCTGCCGCTGCCAATTGATTGTTTTCAGCCCCAGAGAGCTCAAGGAGACTGAGAAGGGAAGGAAACAGTCACTGCAGTCCTTCGAAATGTTAACCTGCTCATCACAATTATTCCATTGTGCTAGCAGCTCCTGTGGCTCCAGTTAAAGCTGTGGGATGCAACTTCAATGCCATTCCTTTGTGATTCAAAGCCATTAGCGGCTCACCGTCCCTTCTTTGAGCCCTTGGGAAACTGGGAGCCCCATCCTGATTGCTCTTCAAGACTGGCAAGAGCTGGCAGATTAGTAACAGTGGGGAAGATGTATGAATGTCAAGCCAAAGTATGACCACGTTCCCCTGAGATTCACAGACCACAGGCCCCCCTGGAATGCTGCCATATTCATCTGCCTTCAGGACTGGGTATTTGGGCCCAGAAATTCTGCAGGTATTTTGGCCCATTTTGAAATGCTTCTCAGGTGCCTAATCAGCAGCTCACTAATATGCCACTTTGGAAGCTCCTCCATTCCAGGCAGCGATGCTTACTCTGCCCTTTGCCAGCCCTTGTTCTCTGCTGTGCTGATGTGAGGCTGTCCTTTCAACTCCCCCCCTTATCTGTTACTGTGGGAAGTTGTGGTGGTACCACAGGGATAGCAATGTTGTTTTTGCAGCACAAAGCAGGGTGAGGTCTGACTGCAAGAAGATTGTCCAGCTGGTCATGCTTGACCAATCCAGCACACCCTAGCATTGTAGCTGCCCTGGAAATAGGGCCTGTGGGTCATCTGCTTGGTGCCCGCGGGTTGTTTATCTGAAAATCAAAGCGAGTCTCTCTACTTCTAAGCTGACTTTTCTTTTCCTGTCTTGTTATGTTCTAAGTGTATTGATCCATATTCCCCAGTAGAAGCAACCTGTTAACATTTCAGTTGTCTATAACTAAAACTGAATTGGAAACACATATTTTCACCTGCAGAGGCTTTGTAATTAGTTCAGGTTTCCATCCATGCTTTATACTCACCTTCCCCTGTCAGGAACACACATTGTACCTGCACACCACCAGTGACATTGCCCTATATTGAGTCAGGTCACATGCAGCCCAGCGCCACTGACGCCCCAACCCACAGAAGCTCCCTGCAGCTTGTCAGACCGAAGCCTCTCCCAACCCTCTAACTAGAAGATGCTGGGGACTGGACTTTGGGTGTTCTGCATGCAAAGCAGGCATTCTCCCTCTGAGCCTCAAAGACAAGAGCCTCCCCTGAGAGCAAGGAGCCAAGATGAAGCGCCTGAAGTGCCTGGCAACATGCCAGATGCAAATTCCGTCCAACACCATCATGATCATTGAGCTCCTGCCTCCAGGCACTCAGCAGAGGTCAAGAAGACTTGTATTGCAAAGGATCTCTGGCTGCGTTTGTACCTAGAAGCTGATTTCTGGACCAGCCCTGGCTTGATTGCAGCCTTAGCTGCCTCAACAGTAATCAAACAGGCACAGTTGGTCTCCTTGTGAGCCAGCCCCATGCTTTCCTCCCATTCAGCTAATCAGGCATCTGCCAGGGGAAAAGCTGTTTTGCACTGCAGGCCTGGTGACATTTCAAGGGATCCTGGATCCCCGTCCAGCCCACCCAGACACTTACTCAGTCAGGGTAGCAAAATGCCATAGCCGGGCCCTGCTTGGGCAAGAGAAGGGAGCACTGCCCCTGGTGGCAGAAGTCTCTGGGGTAGAAAAGGTAGCCAGCCGTGCCTTGCTCTGTACAAGGCCCACATCAGCCAGACTAGCCGGGCCGGCACACAGTGGGGTGTCGGAGAAATGCACTGGCCCTCCCTTGAGCACAGCCCTGTCCTCTGTGTGAGTTCACACCACCATTTGGACTATGCAACTAAGGTGTCCAGCTAGCCAGAAAACCATTCCTGTCCCCGTGCAAGAGGGTTAATGTGCATCATTGGTTCACTGAAGCGCATCATGGCATGGAGCTAAATGACATCTTCCGACAATTGCTGCAGATCAAACTGGTATTAACAAGACAGCTAGAGGGTCCAGTTTAAAAGCTGGCATCCCCGTATCAATGAGGCATCTCACCTATGAGGGACCATCTTTATGCAGACCCACAAACATGCATGCCCCTGTGATTTTGTCACTTAGAGAACTGCCGTAAGCTGAAACACGGCTATTCTGGGTGAGACATTCTGCAAAGCTCACCTTCCCCCAGAAGCAAATATCTGCAAAGTCTCTAAAAGAACTCTGAGAAAGAAGAATCCTCCTCTTTCTAGAGCACCAATTCAGCTTCCTGTATAACAGACAGAAAGGTGCAGATCAACTTTATACTTTATCAACAAGAGTATCTGGCCTTTGTACGGCAGGCCAGATGGCAGAAGTGGGGAGGTGGTACCCAGAGTGATACACAGTCTGGCTGGGATGTCAGAACCTCCCTTTGAAGAGCTGTCTCCTTATTGATGGAGATGGAGATATGTCTGGTAGGCCCAGCTTCATGTGCTGAGCAAACTTTCCTAGTGGCAACAAACAGCTGGACCATGTGATTGAGTGTTGTTAAGCTGGTGGAATCTCTTTAGTTTGATTTGCTTTTGCAAATATGGATTAGAGGTAGGGCTCTTTCTTTCACTGGCATATGCCTTCAGTTCAGATGAGCACAGGAAGTAAGCAGTGTTCCCTCTAAGCTGAGTTAGTGTGAGCTAGCTCATAGCTTTTTAGCCTCCGGCTCACACATTTTGTCTTAGCTCAGGAAGGATGGCTCCAGAGCAAACTAATTTATGCAGTAGCCAAGCCGCTTACTCACAACTTTAATGCCAGTAGCTCGCAAAGCAGAATTCTTGCTCACAAGACTCCACAGCTTCGAAGGAACATTGGAAGCAAGCATGCCTCCCTCGTGTGATTCGAGCAGAGCATCTATACACACGATGTGCCATTGGAACCAGGCGCTTCCTGCCATCTACAGACCTTTGCTGGAATGACTTGCTTTCCTGCACACACAACGGACTGGAAAAGATGCTGCAGTGACCGGAGATCTCCCGGGCAGCACAGAGGCTGGAGTGGGATAAAAGCAAATAATAATAATAATAATCCTGTTCTCCCAGGCTGTGGTTTTGAGGAGCAGGAAGCAAAGATACGAGCCAAGCTGAAACGGGTGTTTCTCAAGGACCAGGAGCTGCTTCAATGATGTAATGAGCACAACGCAGATCCCTGGTTTCAGTAACACAAACAAGAATTAGAAAGATGCAGGAATGCTGTGAAGAGAAGCAGGAGGTGCTGGATGATGCCCCTGCCAACCTGGAGGGACCTTACAGCAGAAATTTGCAGGGCCACAGCTGTGCTCTACAGAGTAGAAGCTTTGATTAAAGTCTCAGATTAAATTCATGTTTGTTTGCAGTCCTGCCCTGTTTTCCCTCTACCTGAAAATGAGCTGCATTTTGCCCATGAAGAGTTTGGTGCAAAGTTATCACCTTTCTCCTACTTTAAGCCAGTCATATGAATCACCATTAAAGCCTCCAGCTTTCAGAGTCCCAAGGAAAAAGGGCTCTTCCTTACTAATTGACTGAGCCCATCTCTATAGCTGTTCTTCCAACAAAGCAAAGCAACAGGGTCTCAGCATCCATTCCCGTCAATGGACTTAAGAGGGTGTGACTCGCCTTAGGATGGCACTGTTAATCTGCATTTGAGTAGTTCTCAGTTAAAGGCACCATCTGCCTAAATCAGTCATTCTTTTAACTGCAGATATGGTTCCCGGAGCTGCTTCATTGTCCCACATTGTCCTCTCTGATGTGCTTGATCTAATTTAGACACCCAGCACAGTGGCACGTACCTTTGTCTTGGCACATGTATCAGAAGGCACATGTATACACCTTACAGTTGAGATCTGTGATTGGACTCTCCCAAAGTATAAGAGAGCCTCAGATTTGGGAAAGGGCTTAACTGTTGCTCCCTCAGTGCCCTTTCCTACATCAAACTGTCCCCCGATGCCTCCCCCAAGACCCTCTTCTTGCTTTTCATTTTTTCTCTACTGGGGCTAATAGCAGCCAGGGAGGTGATTTCAGGCATGGAAGGGAAGCAAATATATAGTCCCCCGTCCCCCCGCCCCATCACCAGATCCATATTTTTAAAGGGCTCACTAGCATGTTGAGTGACCTGATCATGGCTCCTCTGTGCCAGGTATAGTTTAGCTCTGAGGTGTAGCTTGGCCCTGTGGTCACAGAGTTGTAGCTCAGTGATAGAGCATCTCTTCGGATGCAGAAGGACCCAAGTTCAATCCCCAGCAACTCCAGCTAAAAGGACCAGGCAATAGGTGATGTGAAAGCCCTTTACCTGAGACCTGGAGAGCCGCTGCCAGTCTGAGTAGATGATACTATTGACCTTGATGCACCAATGGTCTGATTCAGTATAAAGCAGCTTTGTGTGTGTGTGTGTACATATGTGTCCCAGGATAAATCTGGGCATGAATTGAGGGGAAGGGATGCATTCAGAATAGCCCCAGAACACTGAGAGAGGTGTAAGCATGGCCATTTCCTTACTATTATAAAGTACTTTTGGCTCATCTGAAGCACTGTGACCTTTTAGACATTCCATCCCATAGGAAATAATGGTTTAGATTGTGTCTTCTGTTGGGTAAACCCAACTTCACAAAGCTCCCTTCTATCTGTACCTTGGTCCTCCCACCCATTCATGACACTCAAACTTAGCAATCTCCCCCGCCCCGCTTTTGGGCGTCTCCAGCCACCTTTCTGATCCCACGGGAGGAGGTGTCTATTCCAAACCTGAATGTTCTTTTCCCTCGACTCCTTTGCTAGCCATTTCAGGTGGAGGGAGGGGTAACTTCGCTGGCATTTTCTGCATTAAAAAGCCTCGATGACTCAAGGAACGCCTCTGCACTGGAGTCTGTACAGCAGGGGAAGATACAGCCTTCAGCAGCATAGAAGGGAACCTTGTCATTCATCACGAATAAACCTCGCAAACAACTACCAAATAGGGCTCCGTGACACTCGACACCCACACAACAAACTCAGGCTGATTATTTTCCCCCTGCAGCAGGAGGCTGATTTTCTCTCGCATCCTTGCCCTGTCCGTCTGCCTTCCCTGTTTGCTGGGCTCCCCTTTAATGGCTTTTCCTCCCCTTCCCAGCCGCTGGTGCTGCTGATGGAGTGGCCAGAGGCCACCAACTTTGCCTGCCTCATTGCTGGCTACTGCCGCCTCCTGGTAGACTCCAAGAGGATGATCTTCTCCCGTCCCACCAGCCAGCCACCTCCTCCTCCTCAAATGATCAAGGCAGGTATGTTTCAACCTCTGCTATTTGTGCCCCAACTACTCAGGGCCGCCTGCCTGGATGGGAACCCCCAGCTGGCATCTTCCCCCTGCTATCAAGAGCTGCAGCTCCTCCCTCCCTCCCTCCTCTCAATCCACCCCAGCTAAGGCAGAGAGGCATTGCCTCTTTCCGCTTTCCCTGGACCAGCACAATGGCTGGACTGAGGCTGAGCCAAAGGGAGGAAATGGGTGGAGGGGACTGAGGGTCTCTGCAGCTGCTCACAGCAGGGGGCTTTTGCCATGCAGGCCCCACAGGAAGAAGCAGGAGCAACAGTTCTGTCAGAGCTGTTCTTGAAAAAGAGCAGTTTCTGTCAGAGCTCTCTCAGCCCCACCTACCTCACAGGGTGTCTGTTGTGGGGAGGGGAAGGGAAAGGAGTTTGTAAGCCGCTCTGAGACTCCAAGTGAAGGGCGGGGTATAAATCCAATCTCTTCTTCTTCTTAAGTGGCCCTGAGTAGTTCCATCTTGGTCTAGCCCCTCCTAGAACTTAGTCAAACCTGCCAACGGTATTCAGGATTTTTTTATATCAAAACATTACAGAAGTCCTTCACATTGTTAAGAATACCATCAAAGGGGCAAGTAGTGTCTGACCATGATGGAGATCACTATGTGTAGTTTGCTTTTTCAAATTCTAAAACTTGCAACCAGGAACAGCAAGAGGTGCTAAGTTTCTGTATTGGACTGTGGCAGGGGGAGAGTTGTCATAGCAGCAAAGGAGCATCCACACGGCAGTTTTGTTCACGCTTTTCTTGCCTGAGCCCCAGACAGTTGCCATCCCCACCACCGAAGGCCTTTGGGAGGCTTTTAAAACAATAAATCAGCAATTGCAAGATCACTGTAGTGCAGTAACATAAATGATCTATTGCCATGGCCAAGCCACTCCTCTGAATTACCAGCTTTTGTTAGTTTGTTTTAAATCAAAGAGTAAGTCTGTAGCCCCTTTTGTTGTTAGAGTCTTATAATGTCACTGTGCTGTAGCAATGGTTGACTTTTTTTAAAGAAAAAATCTCCAGGGGCAGCATGGTGGCTGCAGGTTGCTGTAGCAAATAAAATGGTGCCAGAATGGGTGGCACCTTCCTGTCCACACAGCAGGCAAACATTCTTGAGCTGTGGTCTTTCCAAAAACACTGTATCAAACTAGGTTTGGGAAAGATCACTGCAAAGCAGGAGAAAACCAAGAAAGTGAACAATCAGGGAATGACATCATGTGGATGCTCTTAAAAAAACACCCAAAACCTGCTGCAGTTTGGATGCTGAACCAGAGCAAAACAGGTGTGTGCAAGCAACCTCTAAGTCACATTCTGCCCTGCAACTACCTGGCACATTTTGTCCCATGAGAGAAGACTTTTTGCTCAGGATCTCACACTGACTGCTCCAGTGAGGGCTCAACTTTGTTTTCTGCTTGGGATCCAAGATATTGATCCATTTCCACTCCTGGAGCTGTATCCATTTGCTGACTTGCTTTTAGGGTGAGGACTGTGAGGCCAAACCACCCACAAGCAACAGGGTATTAGAATAGTTTTTCTGAATGAATGTAATGGATCAAGTCTGATTTCAGAAGAGTGGCCACCTGAATGTGCAGCCACCCAAAGGCAAGTCCTGCAGCACCTCAGCAGCTGATTGGTTCATTGTGGCCTAAGCCTTCCTAGGCAAGGGCTGCAACATCAGATGAGCGGAATGGACAGAGAAAGTGGTAGGTATATTATGTATGCGTGGGTAAAGGCACATTGGTTTAACGGGGCTGAGGAGGAGGGGAGGATGATAAACTTTCAACACAATGCTATCTGACAGGAGGTACTGCAACTTGTGCACTAAGACAGTGGCCATCCAGGTCCTGTTTAAAAAAAAAATCCATTGCAAGCTTGTAGAGTCTCACTGTTGATCACTGTCTGCCATGGCTCTAAAATAGCTTATTTATAGATTTTGAACCCTGTAGGTCACCTGTTGAACTTGGTATGTCATTGGGCATGTTAGAGGGGAAAGAGAAAAAATGGTTTCTTTTATGGCCACATGATTTCCCCCAACTTTAACATTTGTAGGGATAGAGCAGAACAAAGGAACCTTTGGTTCCACCTCCTGCTACTAAGTGGTTTCTCAAGAGCCAAACCGCATGCAGATTAACCCCTCTGGAAGGATGAGCTCTCCCTGTGTCTGGCCATGCCACTGCAAGTGGGTGCATGTGTGACAGATACTTCTCTGTACCCCTGTCTGAAAAGTTAGCAGGTGAGGCAAGAACTGGGCTTCCAGACATGCTGATTTTTTTTTTTGGTACACGGATGTATTTTGTATGCAGAAGCATTTGATCACATATGCAATCTGAGATGTGTGATCTGATCTCAGTGAACAACACAAGGCTTACAGGTTAGCCCAGGGTCCTCAAACTACGGCCCGCGGGCCACATGCGGCCCGCCGAGGACATTATGCGGCCCGCCGAGTGTTTATGCCCGCCCCCCGCCCAGAGCCGCCTCCTCCTTGAGGAGCGCAGCAGCAGCGCCCCGTGGCCTCTTCTTCCTCCAGGCCCTGGGCGGCAAGAGCGCCCAGGAGCTGAGAGGAGGAAGGGCGAGCAGGCTGGTCGTGGGGAGGGGGTGAATGCGGCGGCAGGGTGAGCAGGCTGGTGGGGAGGAGGAGCGACGCGGCGGCGGGCGAGCAGGCTGGTGGGGAGGGGCAAACGCGGCGGCCCGCCAACGGTCTGAGGGACAGTGAACTGGCCCCTGTTTAAAGTTTGAGGACCCCTGGGTTAGCCCATGTCAGCTTGTTGCAATGATGCCACTGCTTACCCTTCCCCCTCCCCTCTGCTGTTCATACTAGCTGGGATCAACACCATCTCCATGTGGTGAGTGCCCTGAAAGTGCATGTTTGGCTGGTTTTGGAAAGGGTTTCCAATTTGGCAGTGTTCTTCGCAACACAAGTTTGTGAACCAAATTGCCCTGGAAGCAAAGTCTTTCACTGGCATCACTGGACAAGCTTCAGTTGGAGCAACAAGTAGTGTAGGGCAGACTTCTAATAGACCATTTGTCATTTTCATTTAGATTATGCGCCCACCACCCACCGGTCTACGGCAGCGGGGCACGTGGGAAAGAAAGAGAGCGGGTTCCTGGGTGGCACTGTCCCCAGCCCCGGGGAATGCCCCCCTCGAGCTCCCGTGGCCTCGGACTCGGAGCTCGTCAGCTTTTGCTACCTGCACATGCGAGAGCAGAGAAAGGAGCGCAAGACCAGGACGGACATCAATGAAAACCTGATCTTCTTTGAGGAGTCTCGGCCCCGGACCAAATCTGATCCCACACCCAAAAGTTCTGGACAAGACTGCAATGGGGCCGCTCACGACTATGACCCGGATGGCCTGGACCGGGAGCGCTGGGCCAACCGGGCCAGAGCCTACACCATGGACAGCCATGGGCGGAGTAACTCTGTGCACTTTTACTGTGACTCTTGCAAAGCCAAAGTCAAGGGTAGGCTGGCCTCTCGCAAGGGTGGCAATCCTGGCAGCTCTCGGGACAACATGGTGGATTTGATGTCCCTTCCCCCTCCAGGGAGTGATGAGGAAGAGGACGAGACCACCGCTCTGCTCCCTGCCATTGCTGCTCCGCCTCCTGGCTTCCGGGACAACAGCTCTGACGAAGATGACTCCAAACGCCGGGCAGCAGCACAGGGCCAGGAGCAAGGCCGCCATCTCTGTGGAATCCTCTACGATGAGATCCCTGTGACTCTCATAGACAGTGTGCAAACAAGGACGGTCAGAGACCATGCCCAGGATCTGGATGATGCCCTGGTATCCACCCTGCAGGCGCTGGAGGCCTTGGCTGCCTCGGAGGATGGCCCGCACCCCCAGCCACAGCAGACAGCAGGTAACCCTACTCTGGACATCAGTTACATGGCAGAATTACAGGTACCGTGAGAGCCATTTAGAGCTGGGAATGCAGAAAGCTAGATGAGGAGGCAGGGTCATAGGATAAGAATGTTATCAGTGTGTGTTTCTACAAAGCGGCCTTTATCCACCCTAGCCCAGAACTCTGATAGTCAGTGTCTCATTGGGATCTTAGGGAGAGAAGTCTTTCTCAGCACTTACAGCCTGAAATCCTTTATCTGGAAATGCCAGGGATGAAACCTGGGACCCACAGCTTGCAAAGCATGTGCTCTGCCACTGAGCCACAGCCCCTCCCAAGAGGAAGCTCCCTTGTACTTAATCAGGACTTTGGTTCATCAACCTCATATTTGTCTACTCTGACAGGAAGTAGCTCTCCAGGCACAAAATTGTACTTCTTTCCCAGACAAACTGGCAGAGGTCTTTAGAACTGGCAATGCCAGGAGCGAAACCTAGAGGCTTGTGCATGCAAAGCACATGCCTTGCCTCTAAGTTATAGCTGCACTGATTTCTCTGAGCAGTTCAAGAGCAGGCATGAGAGATGACTAAACTTTGTAAGTACGAGAGCCTTGTGATCAGGGTCGATCATAGTAGCCTTGTGCAAACTCTAATTTGGGCAGTTTTAATGGGAATTTTGTGCAGTTCTGAGCTGGTAGTCAAATGAAGGAAGATAATGAAAAGAAAACATTTTTTTGTTCAGCAGACATGTTGCAACACACATAATTTTGGCATTCTTGTGCTACTGTAAACTCTACCAGTGTCTGGACTTTAATCTTCTCATGGCCCTGTCCTCAGAAGCACTGAGTTCAGGAAACTGCCTTTTAAAATTAACTTCCGGAAAAGCCCCATAAGATGCAGCTGCTTCTTTCCTTGCCATCTGTAAAGTACTCATTATTTGACCTGTGCTCAAATAATGAGGCCCAGCTCCAAAATCATCATAACATGAAGCTCATCGCAGAGCTGGGCCTTACAAGGGTGTCCACAGGGATAATTCTGGAGCAGGGGCAAGCAGCGTCCACTTCCCCTTTGGACAGAGTTCCACAGCAGCCTTTCTGCCCCTCCTATCATGAAATGCATCCCCTACTGCAGGCAAGCTTGTTTCCTTGAAGGGAAATCAAAACTAAGTTGCAGTTGGTCAAGCTTAAGAACGTTTATGCAAACTTTTTCCGCTGTATTAGTGGGGTGTCAGATCTTGTGATTTTTTTTTCATAGAAACAGCATTAGAGGCGATTGAACAAGGAGGGCCTTATTGACAGGGACAGTTCATTTTCTGTTGCCTGACCATATTAAAGCAGAGGATATTTTATTTAAAAAAAATTAATATGGGCTGCTAAAAGTAAGGGGCTCAATTTTTGCCAGCTATTTATAAATGAAAGGGGTAGAGGGCTATGCATTTAGTGCAAATGTATTTAATAAATAAATTGGAGCTGCGGTGGCTCAAGTGGTTAAGACACTGAACTGCAGGCTGTGGAAGGTCAGTAGTTCAGCAGTTTGAGACCCAAGAGTGCCGCATGACGGGGTGAGCTCCCATCTCTAGTTCCAGCTCCTGCCAACCTAGCAGTTCGAAAGCAAGAAATTGCAAGTAGATAAATAGGTACCACTTCAGTGGGAAGGTAACAGCGTTCCGTGCACCTTGGTGTTTAGTCATGCCGGCCACATGACCGCGGAAATGTCTTCGGACAGCGCTGGCTCTTCGGCTTTGAAACGGAGATGAGCACCGCAACCCTAGAGTCGGATTCGACTGGCTTTCGAGCAAGGGAACCTTTACCTTTACCTTTTATTTAATAAATGCACATGCATATCCTTATAAGTATGTTCCTATCTCAGCTGTGAAATATGGGAACTGGGGAGGTGTGACATTCTGAACACCACAGGCTGCTGCTGCAGGCCCAGGCCCTCCTCCAGAACAGAGATTCCAGGCCCAGCAGCCAGGGTCTGCTGTTTTTGTAGTCATACCAAGAACTGTTTCTGAGATCTCTCCCCAAGTCCTCTGCTGAGCTTACTGGGTGAGGATGCTAAAGCTCACTAGTGTCCATACATCAAAAACCTTTTCAGTAAAACCCTTCCCCTGTCCACTTTAGTCCCAGTCCTTTCCGTAGTGGCCCCTGTGATGTGCTATGTCTTCCCTGAGAAGACATGGGAGCCCCCTTCCCCCTTTTTTTACCTTTAAAAAGTATATTGAAGGCAATATAGAAAAGTGCAGAATAAAAGCAAAAACTGGAAACATGGTGGAAATGTGCGAGTGCTGGGGTTTTCTAGCAAGAAAAGGGTCTCTGAACATCTGCAGAGCTCCTTTCTAAAACACACTTGTCAGGGATCATCTTTACCATATTGCTACCCCTACCAGCTTAGATTTAAGAAGTTGAATCCCTGCCTTCAGTTTCTGGGGGAAATTAGCTAAATGGCAGGCCTCAGCAAGAGGTGGGGTATTAGCAAGGGTCTTCCTACCTATTTTTTCTGGGACCTTTCCCTTTAAGACAGCTCTCAATAACCAGTCTGAAGGTAAAATAAAGGATGTTTCATTGAAGAGTATTTAGGGAATTGACACACAAGAAGCATACGTATAACATACAGATCTATGGAAATTAAAGCAAGGAGCAGGAAAATAACAGGAATTGAGGCAGTAGCTACTTTTCCTGAAGACATCCATGAAGGAGAGATGGCGAAACGACCAGCACTTAGCTAAGAGGAGGACTCAGAATACTGGGGGTGCATGTAGATAGGCACCTGAGACAATACAAACACGGCAGTGGAGTTGTGCTGGGCTAGTTATACCCAAGAATGTGTCCAGAGGGCTTGCTAATGTGAGGGGTCTCTTAGAACAAAGAATTGATGAGATTACGCAGGGCTAGAACAATGTAGGTTGGGAACCTTGTATAGAGTTCCCAGGAGTAGACAAAAGAGACCAGAGATTCTCCTTCAGTGGGGGAAGCCATCCAAACTGGTTAGGTCACGCCTCCTCTCACTCCAGGCAGGGCTATGCAAATTTGTGTAGACTGTATTGGCTCACAGTGAGGCTGACCCTCCAGTTTCAATAGCCCTGCCGCTCCAAGCAGGACGCTCAAGCCTAGCTTTGCTTTCTTAGAGGCTCTTGCCTTACATGGAAGATGGGGAAAAGCCTTGAAGAAAGGCCTCATCATCGGTCTTAAAAGAAGAAAAAAGAGACCTTTAAGATAAGCCTCTCCCGCCTGAGATTCCAGGCTCCAGAGACTGGCCAATGGCAGAAACATCTACAAGGCCATAAACTGCCCTCAGTGGGAGACCGTTGTGGCAGGCCTCTCCCGCCTGAGGATTCAGGCATCGGAGACTGGCACGGGCCTCAGTCAGTGCTGCCAGACTTGAGGCCTCAGGTCGTTTCTGCAGCCAGCCCCCAACTGTGCTGGAAAAACCCAGCAGAGCTCTACTGGGTCCAAACGCAGAGCCACTCTCTTGGAGTCTCTTACCCTGTAAGTATGGAAGACAGAAGGGGGAGACCACTGTGGCAGGCCTCTCCCACCTGAGGATTCAAGCATTGGAGACTGGCATGGGCCCGTCAGTGCTGGCAGACTCAAGGAGGCTTTAGGACACTCTCCAGCTGGCCCTCGACTGTGCTGAAAGCACTCAACAGAGATCTACTGGGATTGAACCCAGAACTGGCCTCTTGGAGTCTCTTACCCTGTAAATATGGAAGATGGAAGGGCCCCATTGCTTGTCTTAGACAAAAGAGGGAGACCATGGTGGCAGGCCTCTCCCGCCTGAGCATTCAGCCATTGGAGACTGGCACGGGCCTCTGTGGGTGCTGCTAGGCCTGAGGCTTTGGGTTGTTTCTGCAGCCGGCCCCTGGCTGCACTGGAAAACCCAGCAGAGCTCTACTGGCTCCAGCAGCCACGAGGAGATCCAATTCCTTGGGTCCCAGCCTTGTGCATATGCAACCAGGAATCATGTTGGCCTTTCTGTGGCTAAGAGTACCTGGCTTAAGAGATCCATCGTAGAGATTAAAGGGCTGCAAAATTTGCAACAGATACGTCCTAAGAGGCCATGCAGTTTGGTACCAGAGCACAGGCCACCAATATAGTAGTGGTGAGAATGAAGCTATGGCTAAATCATTGGAAGGTGGACCCTCTTGTCTATTTTAGATGCATTGGCATTTAAAAAAATAAAAATAAATTGGGAACAAAAGGACTTGACTTCAGTGGGGCGAAGTCATCCACATCCCACCCAAATAAAATAAAACAGAATAAAATCTAGTTGGACGTAAAATCTGTTATGGAGCTGGGCAATACTAAGACTGGAGGATCAGCCTCATTCTGAGCCAATACAGTCTACACAAATTTGCATAGCCCTGCCTGGAGCGAGATGAGGCGTGACCTAACCAGTTTGGATGACTTCGCCCCACTGAAGAGAAGAAACCTTCAGGTAAGTCCAATGTTTTGTTCTCTTCTAGATGCAAAGTACAATTAGGGTTGGGTTCCTGATTACTTCTCTGGTGGTTGGAGGACTCACGGATTGCTAATTTAAACTAATCAAAACGGAAACAATACTGTTTGATGAACCACTGGGCTTAGGATGTGGGAAAGCAGTAGAAGTCAGGACTTTCTATTATGAAGGAAATGTGAGGAGGAAAGATGAGATCTGATCGATGGGGTTAGTGACTGAGATTGAGAGAAGTAACTCTGGGATGAGGCAAGTCCATTGTCCTGAGTATGCAGATGTTGGCTGAGTGGAGGGGGGGTTTGCAGTTGTCAGACCAAGACCTCATGTGCTTTCCAGGGTCACGTCCTAGACATGTTTATGGGGCTTGCCAGTCCTGGCATCCTTTGTCCACTTATGTCAAGTTGCCTGGTATATGGACACCTGGGGTACCCCTATAGGGTCCATTGCTGGTTGAAATTATCCTTCCTGATAGACAGGGGTTCGGCACACTTACAATATCAGCAGCTGCATTGGAATTGCCTGGTACTGTACTGAGTTGTGCTCCCACCAGCTCTTTTTCCCTCTCCTATCCACCAACCAACAGAGCAGTTCATTTAGCCAATCATGGTTTGATGCCTTCAGTACCTGAAACGCCTCTTCCATCATATCCTTCTATCACAGAAGGATATGCTGTGTATTTCCAGAGAAGAATCTCTCTGCCTTCAGAAAGAAAAGCTTCTAGCCGTCTGCAGCTGCCCCAATGGCTTGACTTCTCTAGTCCAGTTACTTGTGGCCTCCCAGAAACAGGAACAGGCAAGTCAGATCACGAGAGCAGCAGAGAGCAAAACACTGCAGATGCTTAAGAAACGTCTTGCTTTTTGCCTAAGTGCCATCACATTCTCCAGTCTAAGGATTTTCTCCCATTCCTTCAGTGTCGACTGCTGCTTACAGATGTCATGGGATGTGATTCTAATTAACAAAGTGTGTGCATGCTCACAAGGAAAATGCATGGGTGTCTTGTAGTGACATGCACTGTGTGTGACAATGAGTATCGTGTGCCGCTATGCAGTGTTAAGGAGAACACCTGCTAAACAGGCAAAGTAGTCTTTGAGAGGGCAGCCAGGTTACTTATTTGTTTATAGTCCTCTCCCATTTGTGTATAAAGCAGGAGGGGAATTATTTTACATGAAAGGAGTTCACTGATGAGGGGGGCTAGAGCCTCCCTTGCCCTTGCTGTCCTCCACTGCTTGAAGCACTTTCCTGGCCAGCCTAACTCATCACTATCAGAGCTGGGCTGGAGGGAATGCCTTGAACAATGGAATACAGCAAGGGATGGAGGGGTGGGGGAAGCTTCAGGTCCCTCTTTCTTTTCACTTAAAAAGACAACCCACCACCATCTCTTCACATGCAACTGGGGCAGATACTTAAATCTATTTCCATGGCTGCCACTTTCCATCTAGAATTGACCCTTAGCCTCCAGGCAGGAGAACCAACTGGACCTTGGGAAAAGCCAGTCATTCCAAAGGCAAACAAATATCTCAGTGGCCCAAAGAGAGAGGTTCTGATTAATCAGAGGAGCAAGGCTACAGTGCAGGAAGACAGACAGACATCTGTTTGGTGCAGAGCTGTCATGCTTCAGGTGCCTCATTGTTTGAAGAACTCACATCTCTGATAGCTTGGTGGCACCTTTTGCACCTTGGCAAGCAATCCATATTCTCCTGCATTTGATCCTATAGCAGAGCAGGCTCCAGCTCCTCCCCCCCCCGCCCCTTCGCTGATCACGTAAGTCTCCGAGAAAGAGAAAACTTTCTCCCTCTCCCAAAATACTAGAACTCAAGGACATCGATTGAAGCTGATGAGCACTAGATTCAGGATGGACAAAAGGATATACCTCTTTACTCAGCTAGTGATTAAAATGTAGAATTTGCTGCCATAGGATGGCCACAGGCATCACTGGCTTTAAAAGGGAATTAGACAGATTCATGGAGGATAGGTCTATCAGTGGCTACTAGTCAGGGGTCATTTCATAGAAAAAGAGGTGCAGGAGCTCATTAGCATAACTCATTAGCATAATTTATTTGCATATGCCACACCCCCTGACATCACCGGAAGTGTGTCAGAAGGCAACACCCACTGCTCAGGCTCCACTGGACTGTTTTGGATTGCTAGCTATGGGGGGGGGAACGCACAGATCTGCCCTCATAGAGGAGAGAGAGCTTGTACCTGAATAAACCTTGGTCTTAAAGGTGCCACTGGACTGTTTTTGATAACTAGTTATGGGGGGGGGAATGTGCAGATCTGCCCTCACAGAGGAGGGTTAGCTGGCACCTGAATAAAACTTGGGCTTTAAGGTGCCACTGGACTGTTTCTGATAACTAGCTGGGGGGGGGGACTCAGGCATGCTTAGAATGGCTGTTTAACACCCCCCCCTGGTGTCTCTACACAACAGTGGAGAGGCTGGGGGAAGGGGGGGCATGTCTGCCCGCCTCCTCTCCCATTCTCCAGCCATTCCTTGGGGCTAGGATCAGGGAAATAATATATCTGAGATGCCACATGCTGAAACCAGTATGAATTCATTGCCTGTCGGTGGGGTCCCTTGTAAATGGCAGCAGACTTTTAACTTCAGATCTGCCCAACCTATTGCTCCCCTCCTGCCATACCACCTGCTTCCTGGCAGGGCTGTCCTTGAGCAGATTCCCAGCTCTAACATTTGGTTTGTGTTTCTCCAGGCCTGATTGTTCTGGCTGCCATCACCCCAGAGTCATCGCTGGACTCCGGCCATGAAACCAATTCTTCGGAGATCACCGATGTCTCGGAGATGGTCTCGGCCATGAAGCAGCACCAGAACGCTGCCTACTTCCTGGCTCAGCATATCAACAAAGAGAACCTTCTGACTAGGAAAGACCTTCCTTTCCGCATTCAAGGCTGTGCCGCACAAGCCGTCCTTGCTTCACCTTACCCCCTCCGCCACCAGGAACCGAGCTCTTCCCCAAAGCCGGCAATCTCGAACCAAAATTCCAAGCCTCCCTGCAGTGGGAACAAGCAGGATCCTCCACAGCTGGGGAGAAGCTATGCCTTGGCTGTTCAGCCAGTGCTCTCCCAGCAGCTCAGTGAGCCCAAAAGCAAAGGCATGCCAACACCAGACGTAGAGTGTGAGGGACCCAGGCCCCCCAAAGCAGCCTTAGAGGTATCCTTGCATGCCACGGCCCTAAGCAGTGAGCAGGTGCAAGTGCTGCAGAACAAGATGCCCAAGGAGGTCCGGCTGAGCCCCAAGTTGATCCTGGATGCCAGAAGCGGAGTTCCTCCTGCCATCATTTCAGCTGCTCTGCAGCAAGTGGTAAGTCACAAATCCTTGCCTTCCCAAGCAGCAGCAGCAGCCACCTCACTAGATCTTCCAAGTGAACACAAGACTCCCAACGGGAGCCAGGGCTGCAGACGGCAAGGCAGCAGCAAGCATATACAACTTCAAGCAAGTCAGTTTGATGATGATCCTTCTTCTTACAAGTGCCCCCAGAAGCAACAAGAAGAGGCCTCTCCGAGGCCCAGAGGATCCCAGGTCAGTAAAATGAATGTTCTCCATTGCTCACCAGCCCCTGGGGAGAGGCAGGCTTCCAAGAGCAGCCAGCCCAAAATCAGCCAGGAATCTACAGAAAAGCCAGGGGGTGATGAGCCCCTGCCAAAGGCTGGGGGACAGTGTGCTAGCCCAGCCCCTCAGAAACAGTCTGCTCCTGCAGGCCAAGGGGAGAGGGGACAGCAGGAACCCTGTGCCAAAAGCCTCAAAGCAGAGGCAAGCAGCCTGAGGTCCCCTGCTGCCACAAGCAGCATTTTCAGGAGCTCCAGTGAGGATCCTACAGGGCAGATCCAGCTGGGAACCAGGACCGAGGGCCTGACGATAAGCTCCGTGCCTTCCAAAAAGCCTGAGAAGGTCCTGGAGGTAACCCCACCGGATGTTGACGTCCCAGCCAAGCCCAAAGTGCCCAAGGCCCCGTTCCGGTTGAGGAAACTCTTTTCTGCTACTTTTCCCACCCGGCTCAAAAAAGAGACTGATGAGAGGCAGGCCCAGCTGCAGAAGGTGAAGCAGTATGAGCTGGAGTTCTTGGAAGAGCTACTCAAGCCAAAGACTAAAGGTGATCCCCCACCGCTGGAATATCTGCTCCCTTCAGCATCTGGGCGCTGTGGTTGCCAACTAAAGACCAGCCCTGTGCAGAAGGTCCCTGGGATGTCCAGGGAACAGAGGAGAAGCTGTGACTGTAAGCGTATTAGCAGAGGGGCAAGGCCTCAGCCCAGCCCATTAATTGCACCAGAACTGGAACGGAGGGGCAGGGAGAAAGCCCAGAAGCAGGCTGAGGTGGTAAAAGGCACCAGCATCAAAAGCCCTTCAAAGGGCAGCCGGCTGCGGTCCACGAGCCTGGAGTCTAGAGACCGCCGATCTGACCCTGAGAACAGTTTGTCGTGCTTGACCACATGTGCCTCTCGTGGAGAGTGCATGGGAGCCCCACACTACAGGAAGCTAATGCGCCGCTACAGCGTTAGTGAAATCGACAAGACTGAAGACACATCTCTGACCTCCGATGTCTACCAGAGCATTTATCCAGCACAGCAGAAATGCTCGCAGGAGGAAAGCCAAGCTGCTGTCCAGGCACCAACCTTGAAGAATAAAGCCCAGGAGATGCTCGCAGAGCCCTCCTATGTCCAAATTGCACAGGAAAAAAAGAGCCAGAAGGACCACACAGTTTTCTCCCTCCAAGAGGACTTGTATCCAAGCCATGCTGAGCTGCCAGAGGAAGACATAGAGGGGGAGAAGTGCTGCTCCATTCGGTACTGTTTCTACTACAGGAAGTGTGACATGGCCGATGACGGGAGCGAGAAGGACGAGTTGTCCTACTCCATCCCCATGCAGATCCTTCCTGGCATGAAACTTGACAATCAGGCTGTTCCGGTTGTAAGCAGGACCCTTCAGGTTCTGGATGCGAGTGCCTGCAGCAGTCCTGATGACAACCAGACCCAAGAGATAGACCTGCGAACCTCCACCTTTGAGGGCAGCCTGGCTAAGATCCATGCCCTGCGAGGCCGCACCTACGCCCTGCCTGATGGGTTCCTGGCCGTGCAGCTGGACACAAGTGAGCTCCTGACCATCCTGAGGCAGTGTGTTGTGAACCCCGAAGTCCGGGAGGGCAAGCCGTACCTCTCACAGCTGATTGAGTACAAGCAGGAACTGGCCTTGAAGTTTAAGGAGTTCAGGGCTTCTTGCCGCAGAGTGGCTGCAGTCGACAAGAGCCCGACGCGCATGCTCTCAGCCATCACAAGCAGCTTCCAGGTACTGGGCAGCTTGATTGAGACCTTTGTGCGGCTGGTGTACGTGGTCCGCTCAGAGTCTCAGAGGCAGGCACTGCTGACCAAAGTCGAGGAGGTGGTGCGGAACTACACTTTCCTGCTCAGGGCAGCTGAGGACTCGACAGCCCGAACGGTCAGTCACCGGGACCAGGCTGCCGATCAGCTGACTCGGCAATCGGTGGCCACAGTCATGAGCACTTTCACACGTTCCTTGAAGACCCTAATGAATAAGTAAGTCAGCGTGCACCAGAGCAGTAAGTCCGTACCTCTCCTCTCATGTCAGCATGCCGAGAACTAGTGCCCAACCTTCCACAGGGGCTGTGGGTGGACAACCCAGTCCAAAGAAGAAAGCAGAAGTCTTACTAACTTGCCGGTGGCCTCCAGCAGCTGCACTGCATGCTTTCCATGCTGCCTGCCCTGTGTGGAGAAAGGCCGCTGCCCACACAAGCCCTGTTTTGTTCCTTTGGAGGCAGCAGATACCTTTTGCTTTACAGAGCTCTGCTGGGCCTTTCTGAATGTACAAAAGTGTGCCAAGGCCACTTGCTTTTGTCCCACGGGGACCAGAAGGGAGCCTTGGCCTCTGCCAAGTGCCTCCAAAGTCTACAGATGCAGCATTCAACTAGCAGTTGATGTTGCCATCAGCAGGCCAATCCCTGCAGGCATAGCTGGGGAGTAGCAGCAGGAAGGTATTGGCCCTTCCAAGGAGTGCATTAAGGCTCTAGCAAGGCAGCAAGGGTGTGCGTGTGTTCCTCTTGCGGTGCTGATGAGGCTAAGAGCTGAAAAGCCCCACCTGTGCCTCAGAGTTTCTAGCAGGCCGGACCCAGGGCCGTCAGCTAGAAGTCAACCTCCCACCCTCCCCTTCCCAGAGGATGCGACTGCCATGCAGCGCCTGACCTCATCCCACCCTGATCTCTGTACAATGACATCTGACTGTTCATAGGCAGGGAGCAGTGGCAGCTCGGTCTCAAGTTGTCATGTCAGGCCACAAGTCCACAGGTCTCTGGAGGTGGGAGTTCCCTTTGAGACCCACCATTGTGCTGCCACCCTTCATTGGAAGGGGGAGGGGTCCTGCAAACACTTTCCTGTCCCTCCCCGGACTGTGTGATTCTTGCAAAATGTACTTTAGTACTGGGATCTGTTTATTGGCATGTATGGTGAAATAATGCCCGATGGGTGTGTCATTTCGCTGATGCCCAGCCTCCAGAAATACCCAATTAAAAGCACTTTCATTGGACTTCTGGGCCTTTCCTATTCCTCCCAAACAGAGCAGAGGGGAAATTCCTCATGTTGTGTGACCATCCTGTTTTCCCCAAACTGTACTCCACCATGACACTTGGGGAAAGCACCCATTTTGAAGAGATCTCAAAAGATTATTTCCAAGAGGCTCACGTGAAGGCAAAGAGAATCTTCCCATTTAGGCAGAAGGGCAATGGCTCAGGGAGTGGGGCTTTGCATTTTGTGGAGTGAAAAACCCTGTTAAGGCTCCAGTGACAAGGGATCAACTCATCTTTTTGTTATCATTTTACTACAATAGTTCATTATTTCCCCAAAATGTAAGGAGATACATACTGTGCTTTTAAACACATATCCTCCACATAGTGCGATGTGTTCTCTGGCTCACAGCAATCCCAGGCCTTGTCTGTTGTCCCATGGAAAAAGCCTTTTGCAGGACACCCAGTGGGGGCCAACAGGATCCCTCCCCCATCCATCATTGACCAAGCAACCAGGAGGCTTCCCTTGGTTGTGCCTGCCTCTCATAAAACTCTCCACTGAATACAAAGGAAACTTTTTTAAAAATGTCTGTATATAGTATACATAAATAAAGGCTATATATGTATAGATATATGAAAATTATATATATATATAAATATACAAATTTATGTCTTGTTTTACAAATAAGGAAGAGTAAATATACTAATCTTAATATCAAACTTGTTGTTTGTCAAATTTCTTTTAGGGCTCTATGAAATTTCTCAAAAATAAGGGGACTGGTGAAGAGGGAAGCTGAGGATTAAAGCTCTTTGCAAAGCCTGAAAGCGCTTTGCATTTTAGTTACAGAAATAATGTGTTGTTCTGATGTCTTGCAAAGGATATCCTAAAATTGGATGTGGCTCAGTTGAAAACAATCAAGGGATGAAGCATCTTCCATATACAGCAAACCTATAGCATTTGGGACCCTTGAAGGTTTATAATAAAATTGAAGGTTTATAAAATTGAAAATGGTATGACTAGGAGGAAAAAATCCCCCACTTACATTACAAAAACAAAAAAGATTAAAAATAAGCACTTATTTTACATAATCTGAAATTTACAAAATTTCTTACTATAGTAGCTTAGGTGACAAGAGTTTTGAAACTCAGTAGACTGGTTCTGTACATGAAGGCACTCCATTTGGCTGTCAGGGGTAGTACCTATTGACAGGCTGGTTCTCCATTAATGCCAAATCCCCCCCCCTTTTTAAATAAAAAAGACAAATTAAATGGTAAATGGAGTGCTTCCATGCACAGAAGTAGTGTTCATTTGAGTACCAGGTGCTGGGAACAAACAAGGCATAGCTATCACTTTAATGTTGCTTTAGAGTTCCCAGAGCATCTGACTGGCTATTTCTGGAAGCCACGTTGGCCGAGGCAGACCTTCAGTCCCTTCTTTGACATACACAGAGTTTTCTGACCCCTGGGATTGACTATCTGACACCAGCTAATAACTTGCCTCTAGCAATCCAGGCAGCTTATTCCATAAAGTGATAATAAGTGCACAGTCATCTCCCCCAAAGAGGCAGTCCAAGTGACTTTCAGGAGGGTTGTGGGAGCCAAGAATCAGAAAACGCTTGCATGGAGACAGGGTTTGTTCTGTTTTTTGTCAGCAAAGGGGAGCAAATTAAGAATTCCTCCCCGTGTCATCTTAAGGCCAACAAAGACAGTTCTGGACAAGGTCTGGCTGGGTTCAATGGAACCTTAGTTATTTTGTAAGCAAAGCAGTGTTTAACAAAAGAAACAAAAGAAATTTAGAATGCAATGCTGTTACCAGGCCCTGCAAAAACGTGAACATACATTCAGATTAACATGGCTTGCATGTTTGTGCAGGGTGCAGAAAACTGGGATCTTTTTCCTATAGAAGTGTCTGTGAGTAGCAAATTTTCAGTAGGAAAAGGATGACAGAGACCTGATTTAAAAGGAATAAAGGGTTTATTTAGGGATTTGGTACAATGGGGGAGGGGACTTATCCTAAGCAAATGCTAGCAGTACTAAATCAAACCACAGACACATTACCTATGCTAATTAATACAGCAGCAACAATTAAATATTCAGCAGAGCTATTTCAAATTAGAGCAGCAGTTACTCTTTGAACTAAAGGTGTACATGCCAGAAAACGGTGAACAGGAGAGAAGTGAAAGCAGTTGGAACATAAGTGTCCAGTATTCCAGATGTGAGGGTAAAGAGCAGAGAGGAGCAAAGTGTATGATGCAAGTATGGGGGGGGGGAATAGATCAAGACAGAGAGCAAAGATTGCCTGTCCTATTCTGCAAAGAATCAGATGAAAGGAGACTTGCTCATGATGTTATGGATGCAGTACATTCATTCAGGGAGGGAGGGAGGGTGTGCAGATGAAGGGGGGTCCTGATTCCAACTAGTCCTTCTTTGTAACATGCCTCCCATGTGCTGGCTGGCCTGCGTATAAGGGCTGATGGATCTTCATGCTGATTTGTATTTGAGAGACAGCACAGTCCTAAGAACACTTTCCTGGGAGTAAATCCCATTGAAAAGATCATAGTGGAAAATTGAGTAGACCTGCTTAAGACTGCTCTCAGTGAGCTTTGGCTCACTAAAGCTTATACCATGGAAAATTGTGTTCTGTAAGGTGGTACTGGGTGAGAATTTTGTTCTATATTCAGAATGAATAGTCTTCAACAGAATAAGCAATTTTCTGAACAGCACCCATATTTTTAAAGCTAGAAACAGGTGTACTTTTTATTTATAGTCTGCCTTTCTCACTTGAACTCCAGAGGATGATTACACAGAGTGAGCCAATACAATGGAAGGGTGGGACATTCAATAAACAATTTAATTGGATTAGGGTTGCAGAATCGACCAGAAGTCTAACAACAGAACTGAAGCAAAGCATAAGTAGTAACATGACATATTAAATTATGCAAAATTCCATAGCAGGATCCTAGTTTCAGCAAGCTTTAAAAAATAACTTTCACAACAGCAATAAAGAGTCAAAATACATTGTTTTGAAAAAGTTGGGGAGAGGAAGACCAACCTTGTGGATATCACTGGAACTTACTCCCAAATAATTGTACATCAAATAATGCCATTATTATTAGAGTGATACACGTTTAAAGTGTACTGGTGTGAACTGTCAGCCTCACCAAGAGACTGAGGTTTTGCCGGACTGAACCTCTTAAAGCAAGGTGCGGGATAGACTGCTTGACTCCAAGCTCCCCACATGTTCCAAAGGGGGGAGAGGCAGGCTCAGGGTCAACACTAATAGGATCTGAATTGGCAGTGAGTGACCGGAAAAGATGCAAACAAGGCAATCAAAAGGATCAAGGACTTGGAAAACCTCCCTACAATAAAAAAAATAAGGAATGGGGGGAGGGGATTATTACCGCCTACAAAATTGTGAATGAGGAGAAAGTGGGTCAACCTTTTTCTCCTATAAAACTAGAATTGGTCAAACACTGAAACTGATGGGCAGATGTAGGACAGATAAAGAAGTTCTTCACTTAACGTATGGAATTCACTGCCACAGGATGTGGCAGTTATTGGCTTAAATAATTTTAAACGGGGACCATGTAACTTCATGGAGGAACGTATCCACGGTTTCTAGTCATGGCAGAGAACGAAGGAGACCTCCATGTTTAGAGGCTGTATGCCGCCCGTTGCTTTGGTCCGTTCAGCGAAAAACAGGATACTGGGCTGGCTAACCATTCAATGGTTTTGTTCGGCGCTCTGCCTGTGTGGAGCTGCCCACACCGCTGTGCCCAGGGCCCGATGCAGGAACCATGTCTCTCTTCGGCCTCCGCAGGCTGTTGTGTTTCAAGGGTGCACATACTGCAACTTCCCCCGTTGAACATCCGCCTGTTGGCAGCTGGTCTCCCATTCTGGACTAAACTCTCGCGATTCGGACCGCGAGGCAGAGTCGCCGAAGCCCATTGGTTACCTGTCTCGCCTTCGTCTGTCTGGACCAATCGCGTTCTCGGTTGCCCCGCCTCCCCGCCAGAAGCAGTTACTCTCCATTGTCAGCCGGCCGGCCACGGGCGGCCTCGCCCCCACGCATCACGCCGTCGCGCGCCCCGCGTTGCCACGTGACGAAGCTCTGGGGGGTGTAGCCGCGGCGGCCCAGCGAGGTGATAAAAGGGGGCGCAGCTGGCGGGAAGCGCCAAGATGGCGGCGTAGGGGCGGGTGTTACTTTTGCTCTGCTATTCCCTTCCTCCCCGTCCTTCGCCCCCGGAGCCGCCAGTAGGGCGGAGGCGTGTCCGCCGCTGGAGCCCCAGAAGCAGGGCAGCCCCGAGGAGCGGCGCAGGGAGGCGGCGGAGGCGGCGACGACGTGCCCTGCTATCGCCTCCAGGATGCCCAACATCAAGATCTTTAGCGGCAGCTCCCACCAGGACCTTTCACAGAAGATCGCCGACCGCCTCGGCCTCGAACTCGGAAAGGTCGTCACCAAGAAGTTCAGCAACCAGGAGACATGGTGAGCGGGGGCGGGGAGGCCACGGGAGAGACACAGAAAGAGAGCGCGCGAAACTACGATTCCCGGCCCACTCTACGGCGCGCGGGCGCTGACGGGAATCGTAGTCCGGGAGGGGGAGGGGCTGCCCGGCGGAGGCCCAGGGGCGCGGAGCCTAACCCTGCCGTCCCCCGTGCCTGGCAGCGTTGAGATCGGCGAGAGCGTGCGTGGCGAGGACGTCTACATCGTGCAGAGCGGCTGCGGCGAAATCAACGACAACCTGATGGAGCTGCTCATCATGATCAACGCTTGCAAGATCGCCTCGGCCAGCCGCGTCACCGCCGTCATCCCCTGCTTCCCTTACGCGCGCCAAGACAAGAAGGACAAGGTGGGCTGCAGGAAGGGCTCCCGCGGATGACGCTCTAGTTGGAAGTGTTCCCGCTGTTCCCGTCCCGCATGTTAAGCAACGGCAGAGCGAGGGCGTCTCCAAATAGAATGCGTCTCCCGGGATCAGCGTCATCGCCTTTGGCTGGCAACAGCTTTCCATCTGAGAGAGAAGGGCTTCCTTGTGATCTGCTGCTTCACATGCCCAGGGTTAGGCTTCCAGTTAGAGCCAGAGGCAAGCCATGTAATCTCTTGTAGTTGCACTGGTGGGGATGTGCTAATCTCTCTTCAGCCAGTATAAAATGATCCTAAGCAAGGTGGAGGGTGAAAGCTGGGAAACAGACCTGGTGGCTGGGTGTCATCTAGGCTAGCACAGAAGAAGAAGGGGACCAGCAAGATCTGTTAGGGATGTACTGACGCCAAGAGGCTGGAGATTGGTGGTGGAATGACAGCAGGGAGTGCTCTCATTGTGTTGTACTTCCCAGACCCGCAGCAATTTGGCACACAAAATGCCTCAACAAGGGTAAGCTAGGTCTCCTTTGTGAAAGTAGTCAGGCATGACCTGGAGAAGGGATTTGGCCCCTTAGGAAAGAAGGATTAGGCCTTGGAAATGTATCTGCAAAGCAGGGGGTGCAGGCTGATGAAGTGGAGCAGTCTAAATAAAAGTTCTCACATTCTCACTTTGTAAGAAAATCGACTTTAAGAAAAATCTTTTATTGTACTGTGCTAATTTTCTGTTTTTATGGGCATCCATGTGTTTTGTGTACAAAGAAATTTCCCAAATGAACCTGTGTTCTCTTTATCTGATTACTTCCCTGGTTGTCAGGTTAGCTGTTGTTGAAACTGAAACTTCTAGGGAAGTTCACTTTGCAGGGAAGGCATGTTCCATTTTCTGGTCTTCTCAAGAGGTATTGCCTCTTTCTTCAGTCAGGGGAGTTCTGCACTGCAGTCTGAAAGAAGCCTGCTTCAGATTCACATGGCTGCTTTCTCCTTTAGAGCCGGGCCCCTATCTCTGCCAAGCTGGTGGCGAATATGCTCTCGGTTGCTGGGGCAGACCACATCATCACCATGGACCTGCATGCCTCTCAGATCCAGGTGAGCCATAAATCTCTTATGTGCTTGTGATGTTCTCCTTCCCTTATCTCTGTGGCTGATCATCAAGCATCAGCTGTTCAGGACACCATGTAGCTGAACAGTAACCTGCTACTCTGCCAGTGTCAAAATCCAGCTGTGACTTTGTTTGGTTTAGGCCTGGTTTACACATGCCAAAGAATGAGGTTAGAGAGTTTCAGCATTCCCAGAAAACTCAGTGCAAACAGAAAACTAGGACAGCAAAGAGAGTGAGAACTTCTGCCTCTCACCTTCCCTACTGTGCTTAATTTCTTTTTGCAGGGAGTCTCTGACATATAGGAGCATTCCAAAATGTGATCCATGACTAGCGCTTTGCAGTGATTTTGTCCATTCTACCACCTCACAGCTCTGCCCCTTCATCCTCCTGCATTTGTGAACCAAGCTTTAGAAGGCCAGGTGTGGTGGATGCCCTGAAACTCTGCACCCTTTGCGAAAAAAACTTTGGCTTCTCCCTTTTGGGCTGATGCTTCCCAATGCATAGAAATGAAGTCTTAGTCGATGGCCTGTTGCAATTTGAATGCCCTTTAACCTTGCAAGCTTGGTCTAAGGAGGCTGAAGTAGCAGCTTGTGAGGTGGGTCATTGCTGTGCCAGTTCCAAATCAAAGTTGCAACCATGACAGTCTGGAGCAGCCTGCTTTGAATCCTGCTGCTGCTGCCACCTTACAGCATGCTTTTTATTTCCTTCCATTAAAGTAACTGGAAGTCAGAGCAAGAAGCCTCTGGCTCGGGCCAGATCTGTCTTGAGAACACGGCTGTCTCTTTTTCACCAAAGGGCTTCTTTGATATCCCTGTTGACAACCTGTATGCAGAGCCTGCTGTCCTGAAGTGGATCAAAGAGAACATTGTAGAGTGGAGGACCTGCACGATCGTCTCACCGGATGCTGGTGGAGCCAAAAGGTGATTGATCAGATGGATGGGAGTGAGTGCCTGGAACAGCAGTGACTCCTTTGGGTCCAGCCAACAGCAGGCAGGCATGCTGCTCTAGTTATTGCCTCATGCTGCTCCTAAACACCTTCGCTACATTTTCTTGCTTCAAAATGTACCCATCTTTTCATCTTTGGCTTCCATACAGAATTATTCATGTCTTCTGGGGTGCCAAATTAAGCTTGTTCTGAATGGGGCTGCACTCCCCCTAAAGGAACAGGCCCAGCTTGGAGGAGACCCTGGATAGGCAGGTGGCATCTGTGGCCTTCCCTGGGCAGAAAAGATCTGGCCACTGTAGTACATTTCCTGCAACATCTAGATTAGACTACTGCAACACACACTACAAGGGCCATCCTTGCAAACTGTTTAGAAACTTCAGTTGGTACATAATGCCAAGCTGTTGACTGAAGTGGGTTGTAGGGACCATATCACTCCAGTCATGGAGTAACTGCCTACTCCCATACAAACTTGTCCAACCACTAAGGTCATCTTACCTGGCCATGCTTCAGGCACCCCCTCTTTCCAAGGGACTTTTGGGTTGCGGAACCAAAACTCTACAGGGGTATTCATCTGTTCCCTCCTGTCAGTGTTTTCCACCAGCAGGTGAAGATTTTGGTTGTTTCATCTGGTGCTCCTTCAATGATCCATTCTTCCCACTGTATGTCTTAGCTAATTCGTTTACGTGCCTCATATGTAGTTGAGCTCTGGCTTTAATTTGTTAAGTGTTTTCAAGATGTGTTTTTATTGTGCTGTCTTTTAACTGTTAGCCATCTTGGTGGCCCAGATAAGGCAGAAAGGCAGCGTACAAATCTTGTAAATAATAATTCTTGCTACAGATATGAACAAAATTGTTTGTACACACTTGGAAAATGCAGTAGCTGTCAATGTACTTTGCAGATCACTGTTTAAGCACAAGGTAAAATGCTAGAGCTGGATACAGCCAAATTTGAGCCTATCTAAGGTGGTCATCAGGCTTTTACAGGCCACCTAGTCCACCCTCCATTCAGTGCAGAAAATACAAAGCTTAGAACATCCCTGACAGACAGCTGTCCAATCTCTGCTTGAAAATTTCCAGTGAGGGGCAGCCCACCCACTTCCTTAATCATTGTTGACTGTTAGCAGGTTTCTCCTAATCTTCAGGATGTGGGCAAGCAATTAGGTCAAAGTCTCCCATGGGAACAGGAAAAGCCTTGGCCTTTCTGACCTAGCAAATGAGAGGTTTGTCTGCCCAACATCTCCCAGGGCTTTAGCATTAACTGCAGTGGTTCATATCACAGGGCTGAGGCTCTGGAGTGCGACCTTTTGCTGGGAAAGAAAAACCTCCAAGCAGTGGTAAATCTCCCCAAAATGTCCTGTTGTATTTTGTTCACAGGTTACTTCCAGATGTCTGCCAGTTGGGGCAGTGTTAGGTTTCCCTTTGTTGCTTCATATGAATATACAAAGCAGCCTCATTCTGACGCATACTGGTGGTTCATTGAGGCCAGTATTGTGTGCTCTGACTGCAGTGGCTCTCAGTAGTCTTAGGCAAGATATCCTTTAACTTGGGATCAGCTGCATGCACAGCATGTGCTCTCTGACACTGAGCCCCTCCCCAGGCACACAACCTCTCAGGGCATGCGCATGATGCAGCACCATTGCTGAAGCTAAGCCGGTCTGCTGGTTCCTGAATGAGAGTCCTTCTTGGAACCACCTTCATCTTGGACTCTGTTGAATTCCATGATGATAGAAGGGTGAGAAGGGACATGCACTAATGACAAATAATATGAGCTGTGCATCATGAAGACCTGTGGAAGTTGGGTCCCACCGCTCTTCCAGATACAGATCTTCAGGGCACCATGTTCAGTTTTCCTGTCTCCACAGAGTAACTTCTATTGCTGATCGGCTGAACGTGGACTTTGCCCTCATTCACAAGGAGAGGAAGAAGGCAAATGAGGTGGACCGCATGGTTTTAGTAGGTGATGTGAAAGACAGAGTGGCTATCCTTGTGGATGACATGGCAGATACCTGTGGAACGATCTGCCATGCAGCAGACAAGTGAGTGCTTTTCTCTGGCCAAAGAGGCTTATGTAAGAAGCAGCTGTGGTTTAGTCTGCTTTTGGGTTCATGTGGAAGGGACGGAGTCCTAATTAAGAGTGGCTTCTTTTGGGGGTTGCCTCCACTCTGCCCCCCACCCCTTGGCATTTTACTTTTCTGTTGCCTTTCTCTCTTAAAAAAGATACCCAAGATGAGTTTGGAACTCACACACACACACACACACACCAATTGTGTTTGAGACGGGCCTTAGAGTTGCTAAACTTTTTTTATGTCTGAAAATCAAAGCAGTTGTCTCATAGGTATGAGGCATGTTGTCTCCTTGCACGCTGGGCTGTCAGTGGCACAGTCTGCTCTGTGAACGAAACCCCCGGCTTTCCCTCGCCAGTGATGCAAACCTTGCCTTCTGCCTTAGGTTGCTTTCAGCTGGAGCCACCAAAGTTTATGCCATCCTGACGCATGGGATCTTTTCCGGGCCAGCCATCTCACGCATCAACAATGCCTGCTTCGAGGCGGTTGTAGTCACAAACACCATCCCCCAGGAGGACAAGATGAAGCACTGCCCTAAAATCCAGGTAGTCAGGGATTCTTTTTAAAAGTGCTGGTGATATCAGATGGGGAAAAAAACCCCAGCAAAGGTGGGTGGAGGACCTTCAGGTCGGAGCTGATGGCCTTTCTCTGTTGTTTCCTTTTCCCTCCGCAGGTCATCGACATCTCCATGATTCTGGCCGAGGCCATCAGGAGGACTCACAATGGCGAATCCGTCTCTTACCTCTTCAGCCATGTTCCTTTATAACAGTCAATGCTGCTGCTGCTTGTGTGGCTTTTTTTTTTTTTTTTTGAAAAAAACCCAAACCAAAATGTGTTGAATTTGTTTTAAGGTTCAGTAGAAGATAACTTTGCTTGCCTGACTGCAGTTCTGCTCGGTCCTTCCTCTGCGTTTCCCAGAGCCTGGCAGGGGAGAGATGGAGGGGATCTCTTCTGTGCTGTCGGTCTGCCATCTTCCCTGGGCTCTTGAGTAACTGGGGATATTAAGTCAGGCTCACTCCGAGGGAAAGTAGAGCTGACTTTGCAGACTGCCCAGTGGGGTGGGGCAGAGGGGAGACTTTTTTGCATGTGAAGCTCCCTGGATCGTTTTGTATAGCTAGGTCAGGTGGAAGGAAGCTCGGGGGGGGGGACAGAAGGGGTGGCGGGAGACATGGGGGGGCTTCCATAGGCTGTGGCTAGCTCCTGCCCCTTCTAGTCAGTCAGTCTGTCTCTCTCTCTCTGTCCAGTTCATTTCAGAGCAGTCCATCTGGTTGGGCTGTTCATTTTTCCCAGCTAGCTAAACTCATTGATATGTTTTGTATTTGGGGCTTTGATGAGCAGCGTTCCCATCCCAAACCTGCCATATTGGGGAACCCTGCTTTTCTTCCTGTGCCAGAGGGAGACTGTGCAGTTTCCGATGCCCTGGGGGAGAAGACCCCACCACATACTCCTCTGTCTCGGATGCTTTTCCTAGCGAGACCTTAGGCCCAGCTTTTATTTATTGGTACTTCTTCAGTGTTCCTTGTTAACTCTCATTCGACACTCCGGCAGAAGGCTGGAGGAGGCTGATACTGACCCCGTCACCAGAGGCAAACGCATCACACTTGAACCCTGAGCTGCTGCTCGAGACAGTCTGCAGATGACCCACCAACCTGTCTTGTGAGAGAGAGCAGCAGCCTGACTTGGTGAAGTCTGGCTGAATCTGGAAGGAAGGCGGCTTTAGCAAAGTCACTGGCGTCTCTCAGCCATGGCTTACGTCAAGCGCTTCATTTGTGGGGTAACAGTAGCTATCGTGAAAAGTCTCCGCTTGGGAGAGGGGTCCTCTTTAGATGTTGGGTATTGTGCCTTCTTATTACACTTCCTCTCTCCTGTCCCAGGGCTTTGGTCCCCTGGCAGTTCTAATACCCACTTCTTCCTGAGCACGAGGCAGTGGAGGGAAGGTGTCTTGTGTCTCATCTGTGTGACAAGTCTCTGTGTGTGTGTGGTTGCTTCTTTGCCCTGCATCCTTCATGTCGCCTCTCTCTCTCTCTCTCCCTCTCGAGCTGCTGCCCCTACTCAGTCCTGGGCAGTAGCCCAGCACGATGCTTTGGAAAACAGCAGAGGGGGTCGGCATCATATGTGTTTCTCCAGACCTCAATGAAGGAATTAAACTTTTATTTAAAAACTAAAAAGCTCCTTGAATGCTACTTCTCAGATTGAATTGGGGGGGGGTGGCTGTTCCCCTTTTGGCACCTGCTCTTGGGAGAACTGATAGCCCGGCCCAGCTGAAAGGATTGGACGCCAGCCTGGGTACGGGCGGCTTCGTTCCCCTGCATTGAAGTGGAGGCAGCTCATTCTTTGGAATCTGAGAACAGGAAGATGGTGAGTGATCTGGGCAAGTGACAAAGATGCAACGTGGCAGCCCTGACTTGGATAGCCCCGGCAAGCCCGATCTCGTCTGATCTCAGAAGCTAAGCAGGGCCGAACCTGGCAAGTACTTGGAAGGGAGACCTCCAAGGAATACCAGGACTTGGGACGCAGAGGCAGGCAATCAAGCCGCCTCTCTGAAAAAGTCCGAGCCCCCAGTAGGGGTTGCCATAACTTGGAAGCACACGCCTACGCAAATACCCACAAAAAAGGCTGCAGTGTGGCCCAGTGGGGGGGGGGAGACATGGCAAATCAAGATTTTGCCTTCAAGGCAGGCATGGTAAAGGGAGGGCTTTCAATTGTGTTGCACATGACTGGAAAATGGGGAATGGTTGAGCCAAGAAGTTAGAATTCTTTCTCCGTGCTGTAGGAGGATGAAGAGTCCCTGATCTCAGGAGAATGGAGGGGGGATGACCACCTGCGCTGTGTCCCACTGCCTTGGCTGCCCGGTCTCACAGATCCTGTGGAGGTCCAGGTGGCCATTGCACAGAAGCGTTAATATTGCAAAGATGGAGCAAGAGCAGGGCTGCTGCTCATGCCATAAGCAGGGCTATGAATTTTCTTCCCTTTGCATAGAAGATTCAGAGCCTGGAAAAAGAATTGCTGGGATAGAAATCGCTGCACACCTTTTCCAATGCATGTTGCAGGTGACCCTATGAAGCACTCATGGAGTGGGGGGGAGCCCACTGAAGCAGGAATATCTGTGGGCACGGAGGAAACTTAGAACTGCCAAAGGCAATGCTGGATCATTGCAAAATCCTTCACTTACCCAATCAACCCCCCCCTTTCCCTCATGAACAGTGGGGCTGGGGCTTGGTTTGACAACCTCCCTGCAGCTCCCCATTGCATAAAGCCCCCCTTTTCCACGCAGCTGAAATCTTAGTGAGACTATGCCGGAGTGACCCTGAGGGCAACGGAGGTCAGCAGGAACTTTCCTGTCATTGTTAGGCTGGCTTAAAGAAGCAGTGGCTTGCTCGCTCCAGCACAGTTCCATGGAGGGACTGTGAAGCTTTTGCACTGAATCCTGTAGTGTGTGTGTGTGTGTGTTCTATGTATTTTTGCTGACCAAAGGGCATGAGTTTTCCCAAGGTTGTCCCCCATTGTAGAACCCAGGAATGTTATTGGAAACACCCTGAGTGTGTTCCACAGCTAAGTGAACATTTCTCTCCATCCAAAGGAGTTTGCGCACACTTGGAAACATACCCAGAATAGAACTGGGTTGGTCTGAAAGGTGTCACTGGACTCAAACTTTGTTCTGCAGCTTCCGAGCAACAGGGCTACCCACCTGAGAATTTCTCTCCATCGTATTTGCATAATGCCGAGACATTCAGGGAGCGGGAGGAGGCGGGGATTCCTTTGTGCCTGGGCTGCTCCAGCTTGGGCTCCCCCGTCTCAGCGATGCAGCCTGCCGGCGAAGGCATCTTCTGCTTCTGGTAGTAAGGAAGAGGCTTGTGGGAGCTGGTCCCTCCTGAGTAGCCACCGGAAGCTTCGTGGGACGGAGACGCCGGCACAGAGAACATCCGGCAGCACGGAGAATAAAGCTCTTCTTCCACTGCAAAGCATGCGAGATGAGCAGGAGAAATTGAACTGGCGGGGAGGAGGAGACCAGAACTGGCCCTAGAACAGTCAAGAGAAGGTAAGCTGTGCTTCTGCCTCCAGCCCTTGTTCCCTTTTTTAATTCTAGAGGGGATTGGGGGACACCCATCACCCCCCCCACCCCACTCCCAGTCAGTGGCTGATTTGCTAAGCCTGGTTTTGTAGAGCAAGAGGCTAGCTAAGATGTCCAAAGACAGGTTGTCATTGCCAGGTTTGGTCGAAGGGCAGGGAGCGGGCGTGGCTGCCTTGCACAAGGTTGTGGAGTGCATCATCTTCCTCTTGCCCCTTAGCTGAAAAGGAGGTGGCCATGTTCGCCTGCAACAAAAGCCATGCCAGACATTTCAGTGAGACCAAGCAAAATTAAGTGTGCAAGCCTGTAAGTTCTCCAGAACTCTTCATCAGGCTAGATGGAAGCACAAAGAGGAGGAGGATTTCTCAGGCTTCCACTGCTTTGTATTCCTCCTCCTATATTAGGAGATGCTTTGTTGGCTCAACACGCAGCTAGCAAGTTTCAGGCTTTGCCTTGGAATGCTGGGAACAGAAGCAAAAAACAGGAACCCTCCGGCTGAAACTAATAACAACCAATAGTCAATTATCTCTCTCGCCTCCACCCTGCTGGAGACCAAGAGAGGCAGGCAGCAGCCCATCTAATATGCTGGAAGGAACCTCTCAGAGGGGGCTGTGGTGGCCATTCCAGGAACTCGGTTGGCAAGCAGGAGCATTTCTCTGTCTCACGCTGCTGCCTTATGTGGTCCACCCGATCCAGACAATAGATACCCTGTTTATGTTGCTTATGGTTATTCCACCAGTTATCTCCAGGCACAGGATGAGGTAATGGTTCACGGGACTCCTGAGCCCTCTCACAGGCTTGCTTTCTTCTGACTAGAGCCAGTTTGGTGTAGTGGTTAAGTGCACGGATTCTAATCTGGGAGAACCGGGTTTAATTCCCCACTCCTCCACTTGTACCTGCTGGATGACCTTGGGCAAGCCATAGTAATGACACAGCTGTTCTTGAAAAAGAGCATTTTCTGTCAGAGCTCTCTCAGCCCCACCTACTTCACAGGGTGTCTGTTGTGGGGAAGGGAAAGGAGTTTGTAAGCCGCTCTGAGACTCCCTTGGGTAGTGAAGGGCGGGGTATAAATCCAATCTCTTCTTCTTCTAGTGGCCACAAGAAAAAGGACTTGGGATGCAGAAGGAAGTGGGGACCCCTCCTGGGAATACTGGAAAGACAGAGCAGAAAAGGGACAAACCCAGCTGGGGCTCCCGTAGCTACAATGTGGGGGCTGCCTCCTGTTTCCTCTCCACACTTGCCACCTTCCCCATCTACAAGACCATCTTCCGCCAACAGCTCCATGCCTTTTCCATCCGGGAGGCCATTCACCAGCTGACCCAAGAGGGCCTACACAAATTCTACCGGGGAGTCTTCCCCCCACTTCTTTCCAAGACACTGCAGGGCACCCTGATGTTTGGCACCTACGAAAACTGCCTTCACATCCTCTCCAGCCAGTCTTCTGGGCCTTACTCACTGGGAGACCGGTACACAGCAGGACTCATGTCTGGCATTTCAGAAGCCTTGGTGCTGGGTCCCTTTGAGAGGATCCAGAATATTCTTCAGGACGGGCGGAAGAACAAGAGATTCCCGACGACCCACAGTATCCTGCAGGAGTTCCACTCCTATGCTCTGAGGGAGAGGCTGCTGCTGGGCTACTACCGTGGCCTAGGTCTCATCCTGGTCCGTAACAGCCTGGGGAGCTCCCTGTATTTCTCCTTGAAGGATCCCCTCCGGGACAGCCTCTCTGAAAGGGGCTTGCCCAACTGGCTCCCTGCCCTGGTGTCCGGCAGTGTTAATGGCATGCTGATTTGCCTGTTTCTGTATCCTCTCGGTGTCCTTATTGCCAATGTGCAGTCTCAGGTGGGGAAACAGGAGATGCTTCACTTCCAGGCCTCAGTGACAGCCGTCTGGGCAAACCATGGGAGGAGAGTGGCGCTGCTTTACAGAGGCGGCTCCCTCCTTATTCTCAGGTCATGCATTACATGGGGTCTCACCACAGCCATCTATGACTTCCTCCAGGAGAACACAGTCTAGGCTGGAGAGTCACACGGTCAGTATTGCTGGAGACTCACACGGTCAGTATGGCAGGATCCTGAGAGGGGAACCGCCATGGCTCCCCAGGAAGGGCAGGGGGAAGCCAGAGATGGAGTGCCCTGCTTCCCCACCTTCCCTGGAGTCCATCTGACTATTGCTTGCCACTGAAACATTAGCGCTCCACTGCCACCAGGCCCAGTTTGGCCTCTCTGTCTCACACACGCAGCCTGGC
This sequence comes from Gekko gecko, assembly GCA_029375565.1. Lineage (NCBI taxonomy): Eukaryota > Metazoa > Chordata > Lepidosauria > Squamata > Gekkonidae > Gekko > Gekko gecko. Next base: position 46,824,136 of record JAPDNY010000012.1, on the reverse strand, counting down.
TCAGTTAAGAGCTGGCATTCACAAAACCTTGTCCTTTTGCACCCCAGTGACATGTGGGTGACACGGGCTCTCTTAAACAATCCATTCTAACTTTATTTGGGGAAAACAGAGTAAGAAGGGAAGGTGGATGCGATTGCTTGCAGGGGAGAAATAAAGAAAACAAGGAAGAACTACGTACACACAGGAGGATGCAGAACAGATAAAACAATACAGAACACTAAAGGCCGCCTGACTCAGTTGGTGCCCTAATTAAATGGCTTACAGTTCATAAATCCTGAGCCATATCAACGTGACACAGACCTCCCCTGTCAGGGACTCCTCCAGCCCAGCCTTGCTTGCTTCTGGAAAAGGCAAGTGTAGCTCTCCCTTCAAGGTTTTATCAGATTTTCTATAATCACACCCCCTTGCACAGATAGATGCCCTTTTCCTGCTGTGGCTAGTGCTAAGCTTATCCATTGTTTCCTTTCGGAAGAGAAAACCTTTTGCCCTCCCTGGGGCTGCATGGTTTGCTGTCCTGTTCCCGCGCTTACTGGAGAGGTTGTCCAAATGGACAACTTGCTTTTGAAGCTGGATTTAAATGGGATCATGGGGACTCATTACAGGAAGTGAAGGCCATTCTGGGACCAGGCTGGGGGTGAAAGCTGGAACCTTGGTCAGCAGTGCAGGATCCATATAGAAACCAAGATGGAGGAAGGCACAGGCAGCAAGGAGGAAGATCATGCACCCAAGACTACAATTTCTATCCAACTGTTCATGTCTTTTTTAAATCAAGCAAGTACCAACTAGGTTATTAGGGGTATCAGCACAAGCATGTCCAACAAATCTGAGCCAGCAGCCTCTGTGGCTGAGACGGGCTGTTTGAAGAAGGCATGGAAACGGGAACAGTTGCTGGGCTTTGGGTGCAAAAGGAGGCCTGTGACCGCCTGCCTAACCGTCTACAAAGCTTTGCTCCCCTACATATGAGACCATTTACATACTTGGGGGGGGGGGCAGACGACGACAAAACACTATGTATCCAAGAAAGGAATGGTTAGAGGGACAAGGAGAACAAAGAGGACCCACATAGCTTAGAGGGGGTTATGCTGGCTGAGGGATGGCAACTTTCTACTAAGAGTCTAAGTGCAGTATCACTGTAAAGCTCCATTAATAAACAGGTTTGAGGGGCTTTGCTACAGCCCCTGCTTAGCATGCAGAAGGCCTCAGTTCAAAAGATCAGGTAGTGGGTGACGTTATAGACCTCAGCCTGAGACCCTGGAGACCCACTGCCACTGTGAGTAGAAAGTATTGATCTAAATGGGCCCAAGGCCTGATTCAGTATAAGGCAGCTTCATGTGTTCAGTTTTCCCTCCAGAGAGTGACGCTTAATGCTCTTGGAGGGGAGGGGGACACCACACTTGGATGCAGGCAGGAAAATCTGGAGGAAATTCTCCCCCCACACACACACATACAGTGGCCTCTTTGCTCCTGTCCTTTAATGTGTGCTTTAATGATAAAAGTTCAATATGTTCTGGGCTGCTCTCTCAGCCTACCTGGGAGTTGTAAGCCCAAGAGCATCTCTCTCACACACTGACCAACTCTACAGTATAGCTATGGCATATGCCTCAGGCTGCTATGTGACGCATGTCAGCTCAGAAGGCACTCTTGAGGAACTGGGAATCCCCCTTGGAGAGTTCAGGCAGGGAACTGGGGTGGGGGGAGTCTGAGGAGGAGCCACTGGGCTGCATTGATCCCTCCCAGGCCCTCCCCAGGGCTCTCCAGCTTCCTCAAAAGTGACCTGTCTCCTGTGAGGGAGGATGGACCAACCAAGGCGGCCCTGTGGGAGCCCTTCCTGAGATCCACAAGGTCCATAATCAAAGGATAGTGAATGAACGGGTGGAGGGCAGCACGGCTCAGATTTACTGACTGGGAAAAAACGGTGTGGTCCGTGGCACAGAATGTACTTGCTGAGCTGGTAACCTGCTTTGACATGGAATGTATCTGCTGTGACTTAATGAACTCGGGAAGCAAATGACCCAGTGAAGAACAGCTGCATGTACATCTGGATTACTCTGATAAATCGATTGCCTTATCTTTGGTCCTTTGAAGGGACTGATGACTGTGCCTGAACTATTTTTTAAAGTAAAGAAAATGAATTGTACAATCGTTAGGGTTTCTCTTGTAGTGGATGGCATGGAGAAATACATTGTGCATTAAATAAAAAGTGATTTTGAGGAGTTAATTATAACTCCCTATGGTTGATATGTGTATTCCACAACATTATCAAAGTACGCAATGTTTTTCTGAGCAGAAGACAGTTCCCTGCCCAGAGGAGCTTACATTACAAATTTTGAGACAAGAAAGCAAGACAGGAGGGAAGAGTGGACTAGGAGAAACACAGAACTGCGCCTGCTTTCTGGGAGGCAATTTAAAGGACAAGGAGGGAGGGTGGTAGAATCATTTGACAGTCCAGAGTAACAGAACTGGAGAAGCAATGGTTAAGGAGGGGGGTGGGGTCTTTGAATGTGTTCCTGTAATGTCTTCGGAGCCTCGTGGCTTCGGTGTTGCTTTGGGGAATGTTTGCCTGTTTTCTTATGTTGCTAACTGGCCTTATGTTGCTAACTGACAACATCTCCAGGAGGGGGAAAAAGCCACCGTATCGCCGCCAGATGGCGCACAAAGCACTGAAGGAAGGGCGGGGGGGCTTTATGGACAACCGGTGGTATGGCGCCGGAGAATCCCTCTTCAGTCCCTTTCACCTATGAGAAGGCGGGGCTTGTTACCACAAAGCATAAGACAAGCGAGGGAACGAAGGAAGAGTAAATAGGTCTTCTTTCCCTTCCGATCTCATAGTCATCCCCCCATATTATAAAGTTAAGAAACACGCAGCGTGAACTTCCGGCACAAAAGCGAAACCCTATGGTCGAAGACTGCAGTGGGATATACTCCATTGTGCGACTACCAGATGAACTTGTAAGAGATCGCCACTCCCTGCCGTGAGGAGGGGGAGCTTCTCTCCAAGGACCTGGGTGTGCCCCCCCCCATCCTTGAGCTTAGCACTCCCACGAACCCTCGTTCCTACAACTCGGGTGTGGAAGAGAAAACTGTACTGGAATCTTGTGCTGGGAGAGCCCCTCCCCCTTGCTGGCCCTTTTTCATGGTCTGCTCTGGTTCCAACATGACGTTCGGATCAAAAATCTTCTTATCTGCCGTCAGTAGCGGTTGCGCGCGGGCACACACACACCATTCCCCCAAGCTAGCGAGAGCAGTTTTGCGCCCTTCAAAAGTGCGACAAACACTTGGGCCCTCCATATTTAGCCTGCTTTACCAAGCCGGTGGAAAGCTAACTGAGATCCCATGAAGAAAAAGTCTGTGTCCGACTTACTGATTGATACGTAAGTGCGTACAGGATCGCACACATACGCACACCTCCCCCACCAATTCAAATGGCCAGAGAGAGAGCGCGTCTATCTGTCTGGACCACAAGGCTCGTACTTGGCTGTCTGGGGAGGATCCCTAAGACTGCTTTCCGAAGGGCTGCACTTTCAAGGGTCGCTGGAGGGGCATTCTGTACACTGAGTCCCTTGACTTCGCGGCAGCAAAGAGCGAATTTTCCTAAGGCCAGGAGTAGGTCGCCCGCGACTGCGTTGCGATGGTTCGCCGGTGGCGCTTTGCGACGTGTCAAAAAACAGAATTGTCGTTCTATATATTATCAAGAGAGTTCACGTTATCTCGGCAGCTGCAGCATATGAAATGGCAGGGGCTGAGCACTGCAGCGTGCCTCGACGCTCATGCGCGCGCACTTTCCTACATGTGGGCTACAGACGAGATGTAGCCACGCACGCACCCATAGATGCATGCCGTGGGAAGGGAGTTGGCCTCGGGAGAGCGGCGACTCGCGCCCTTCGCTTCTGCAACAGGCAGGAACCGCCACCGGGTAAAGTCCAGGTCCGGGGCTTTCCCCGGTGTACCGGGACAGGCGGATCTCTAGGCAGGGCCAGGATAGCGGACTACCACTCCACGTTCTTATCTCTCGCTTCTTGGCGCGCTCCTCGCTGCTGCCTCGCCCACGCAGCCCAGCAGTGCCGCGCCCTCCAGCCGGGCCCTCCCCTCCCCTCCCCCGCAGCCTCCTGGGGCGCGTAGTTTCCTCTGGCGCGGTGCCTGCAGCTTGACCAGGCAGGCAGACTACATTTCCCGGCGTGTCTAGCGCTCTGCCGCGGCATATAAAGGGCTGTTTCAGACACGCTGGCTTTACAGAGCTCGAGCAGTCTTAAGAGTCTTGTTAGACGTGCTTGGAGGTAACGGGGGGGGGGGAGAGATGGGCGGTGCCCCGAGGGTGGGGTGGAGAGGAGTGGAACAGGGACGCTTTCTTCGTTTGTCTCTCCCTGTCTGGATGGCTTCCCTTACGGGCGCGTCTCTTGCGGGCTGTTTCGGGGCGCGTGCTCCTTCGTCCCGCCTTTGTCTTCGCGGGCGTGGCGGGGAAGGGAGGCTGGATGGCCGCCGAAAGGGTCGCTTTGTCGGGCCACTGAGCGGGGGGGGGGGGTGAGTCTGACGGCGTCTCCCTGGGTTTGTACGGGATTGGGTGCTTTTTGCACTAACACCGGAGGGGGGGGTTGACTTCTTACTCCCCACCCAAAGCATGTTCTTTGCACCCTGGGTTTTTTTAAAAAAACAAACAGCTGGAGCTGGAAGCTCAGTGGGGCTGGCCCGATTCTTATCCCCGAACCGTTTTCTTGAAGAACCCCGAACCGTTTCTTGCTGCCTTCCCGGAGTGCCCTTTCCGTCCTCGCTGTCCGCCCTGTCTGGGGGTCCGCCGTGGATGCAGGGGGGCTACACCTTGGGCGCTTTTCCGGGCTGCTCTCCCCCTTGACGCTGACCTCTTTTGCAGTCCTCGAGGTGTCAGCTTGTCTTCCTGTGGTCAAAATGTGTGACAAACCCGACCTGTCTGAAGTGGAGAAGTTTGACAAAAAGAAGCTGAAGAAAACCAACACGGAAGAGAAGAACACCCTTCCTTCCAAGGAGAGTGAGTGTCTTTGGGGAGAGGACGTGCTTGTAGGCCCAGAGCTTCAACCCCCCCGCTCCCGTCCCCGTTTCCTTGGCCATGGGGCAGGAATCAGTCTGGCCGCATAGGTGTACGCCTTCACCACCCAAGTAACAAGGGGAAATGGGTGTGTGCTGTTGCACAGGGAAAATGGCAGGCAGCCATGCCTGTGGGCTGGTAGCTTGTAAAAGCCAGTGTCCCAGGCTGCCTGGTCTCTGCCCACCCACCTTCCTTTATTTTGGATCCCAAGGCAGATGGGGCTTGGTTAGGCAACAATGCAGTGATGATGGAGGGTGAGAGAGCGAATGGGAAGGGGCTCCTTGACATCCCAGGTTGTTGGCTGGGCAAGGTAGGCTCTCCTAGGGTGGAAGGCTTGATTTGAAGGTCAGCCTCCCTCACCTGCATTCAGGATTCGAGTGAAGAGGCTTCATTCTGGTATTCCCAGTCCTGGTTGAGTGGGGCTGCTGAGTAGCACTGGAGGCTCTTGCTTCTGTTTACTTCATTGTAAAAGAATCTGGCAGTCAAGAAGAACTCGAACGTGTCTGGGCTTCTTGGAGCCCCGCTGCAGGGCTGCCTGGAGCTCAGTTTGCTCTTGAGCATGCCTCAAGAGCTGCCATTGAACTTTTGCAGCCCCGAGATAAGTTTCCATCTGCAGCGACGTGCTCAGTCTCCCCACCAGCTGCTTGAAGGGCCTTCCCGAGAGTGCGGTGATGCTTCAGCCATTTCTCAGTCCTCTTGGCCAGGTTGCCAGCTCTTTCCGTTGAGTGCCAGTGGCCTTGCTGGGGTAGCTGTGAAATGAGGGTCTGTGTGGTAGGGATCAGAATTGTCTGGGGGGTGGGGAATGGATGGTTTAGCAGAAGGTGGGAGCCCTTGGCCATACTGATTTACAGAGTGCAGTTCCCAGGAGCACGGGGCTTGGTTAATGGTTTCAGGCCACAGGACGTTGACTTGGGTTTGCCTTTAAGAACTTCATTGCTGATGAAATGCTTTGGAAAGAGACATTGCACTTGAGCGGTACAGTTGCCAGAGGCATTTCAGACCACAATACCAGTCTGCTAGGGAGCTAATGGTTCTTCCTTTTTTTTCTCTTCCAGCTATTGAACAGGAGAAGGAATGTGGGAAGACATCATAGAGATGGCCCTTGATGCGACACGCCCATTCTCTCTTCCTCACTCTTCTTTGCATTAACTTTTTTTTTTACAACAATGTCTATTGTATTAAATGCTGCAGCTCCCATTGTGACCATCCCGCCTCCACTGCTTTGGATCCCTCTGAAGCCATGTCACCGGCTGGCTACTTCTCCCTTGTGCAGCCGCTGCCTCCTTCAGGTGTTGATGTTGCTGCCTGTTTCAGCCAGGAGAGAACGAACAGTACAGAAGAGGGGATCCAGGGCTCCCATGGCTCAGACCTCCCTCCTTCCTGCCCCGTCTAGCTCGATGGGGCAATTTCAGGGGCTGAGAGACCTGTCCACTGTATTTGCTCACTAATTGTTTCTGCAGCTCTGTTTGATTTGTCTTCCTAGAAAATTAAAACTTGAGAAAAATAAAAAAGCGATCTCCTGGTTGTCTCTCTGTCTGGAAACAGCTGAAACATTGCAGAACTTCTGCTGTTTGTGTTTCAGATCTACTGGTGCTCCTGGAACGGGGAGGTTCAGTTTTGCTGCAGAAGGATTAGCGGTGCAACACAAAGCTGTGTTCCACCCTTCTAAGTCCACTAACTTAAAAAGAGTGTAACTCCCTTAGGATTCCACTGTTCATCTCTCAGCCTGGGGCAGCCTGTGAGCAAGTGATGAGTGAGGGTTGTGGTGTCCATGAGCTGACTCCAGGAGAGGGTTTTTTACCATGTACAATAAGGTGGCTTGGAAAATCTAGGGCAGTCACAGCTTGACAGCTTCTCACCTGCTTTCCAATACTTGGGCTTTTCTTTTGGTTAAGTTTTTCCAGGCAGTTTCTTCCTGTAACGCTTTCTTGCTCAAAACAGGTCTCAGGTGATCCTACAAGTGCATATAGGTGGCAGAGCTGAGTTTAGGATTCTGTTCACGGTCCCATTGGTCTGACTTCTGTGTACTTGAAATTATTTGAAAGCAGATATGAACTGGCATGCTCTTCCCCTCCCAAAGATTTCAGTGTAGACAGCTTAGTCATTGGAGCTCTTGATTCTGTGCTAGGGTGACCTGTCATAATGACTGTCAGATCTCGTCTGTTTATCTTGCATAGAGTTAGTGCAGAGAACATAACTGACACCTAACAGAAATCTGTTTAGGTCAGACAGACAAGCTAGCTGCACACAACAGAGTTGTGTATAATTCACTAGCTGTGACGGACCTGTCCAAGGCTCCGATGTGCCCACCTCCAAGTTTCGCTCAGCCTTTTGGGGTGATTGGTGGTGGTGGGATGGAAGGGGACCGCCACTGGAAAGATGCAATGGGGTAAGGTGGAGCTGCTGGTCTTCCTCACATAAATTTAAAAGTGACTTCTGTGTTTGTCACACAATGACCGAAACATAATATCACATAAATCTAAAGGTGACTTCAGTATTCATCACACGGTGACAGAAACACCAAGTGCAAACTTGTATGTGCTAAACAGCCAGCTCAGTCTGAGCCTGCCACAGCATATTGCTTAAGTACAAGCTGTTTGCATGTTCAGTGAGTGGCAGGTAAGTGACTGACATGCATGTGTGAACCAGTCCTAAAACTGAAGCTTGGAGTGGCTGAAACTCTTGCTAATAGCCTTCTTTGGATGCCTGTCAGAAGAGGCTTGTGGTAAGTATTGCTTGCATTGCTGACTAGTGGTGCTCTAGGTGGAGTGCCTGCCTCTTATCTTTTAAGTGCCGACTGGACCATCTCCAAGATTGCAAGGTCCATGTGCAAAAAACCCCCCCTGCACCTCAGCAATGTGGCTTATGAGAAGGGGAAATCAAAGGTAGCGACAAAAGAAAACTGTACTTCTGTGCTCAGAAGGTGGGCAGCTGCAAAGTGGTAGAGGATAGAGGGGGCAAAGGCTGCGCTTCGTCTTCAGCAGCAGGGAGGCAATGGCCTAGTTATAGTAATGTTTGGGTTTACTGTGATCCTAAACAAGTAGGAAGTGAGAAGTTTAAAAAAGAAACCACAGCTGCTTCATGCATGACGTGTCTTCGTGTAGCAGAAGAATAAATGCCGAAGCGATAGTGCCTGCGGCTTTCCTCCCTGCATACAAATTATCTGCACAGGGAAAGCATGTGTCAGAAGTGGCCCTGTGATCTTGTGGAAATGGAGTTTGGAGAGAGGTTAGATTGTGGACTGCACAGGGCCGAGGTGGAGCAGCCGCCTCTCCTGGGCTCAGCAGCAGGTGTTCTTAACACTGCCCCCTGCCTACAGGGGTAGGTGGGAGCTCAAGCAAGCTGTTTCTTTACAAATGTACTTTGCTAAGGGGGACTCTCCGGAGACATCAAAAAGCTTAAGAAAAAGGAAGCACCTGAAGGAAGTGAGAGAGAAGAAACCACAACTTGCAATAAAACTTCTCCTTGGCCTTCATTGTGTAAGTAAATTAGACTCGCTCATTGCAGCCCAGTATGGGTTTGTCCCCCTTCGTGGGGAGAAATACCTAGGTGTTGCTTTTATCATATTTCATAAGCTCTTTATACACACTTCTAAATGCATTAAAAATAATAGGCAAAATCAGCCCCACTTCTCCCACTCAACAGGGTGAGTGGAGGGAGAGGCAAGCTTTTTACAAAATGAGGGGTAGTTTAGCACCTGCAGGGGGGCAGTGATGCTCTGTACCCTTGGAAAGTGCTGGAATGAGAAACTAGCTACTGTGTTTAATCTCTGCAGGCCCACTGAGGAGGAAGGAAAAGGGGCTCTTTAGAAGATCAGACTTCCTTGTTCTGGTTTTTCTCGAAACTTCCCTGGGTTTTACAGACAAAATGATGATTCCTCAGGCATGGGGAGGCAAGCTGGAACATGCCCAAACCTGTTATGCCCTGTTATCCTTAATCCTGCCCCAGTCTGGCTGAGTCTCAGAGAAAAGACTGAGTAAGGACCTGTAATATAATGAACTTTCCAGCTGGGCAGGCAACTGGAGAGCATTGATTCTCATCTACCTTCATGAGGCAGCAGTCCCTTGAGCTCATCTTGGAGCCTGGGGCAGAGGATATGAGTGGCAGGGGCATGACCAAACAGGCCTTTCCCTTCACTAACCAGAGAGCTTGCCAAGGCTTCAGGGCATGCAAGACTGTGCAGCTCCAAGGCTCTACCTAGGATACATCATCTCTGCAGGACAAAGCCATGGCACAAAACTGGAGCTCCAGTTGCAACAAATACAGCCACAGCTGTCTGGAAGCCACTGTGCAAAGGTGGAGACGAATGACAGCACAATAAAGGGTCTGCTTCCATTTTGCCAGTAAGCAGACATAGGCAGGGCTGTTGCATTCACACCTTATCCTATTTCTGCTTATAGTAGAGATGAGCAATGCCAAGGACTTCTGTCCTGCAGTGGCCATTTCATCCCACCTTCTCTGGCCAGATAACTTCCTGGTAATTAGGAAAATGTTTGGGACTGAAGGTAAGTTTGTTGAGGACTTAAGACTGAACAAGAGAGACCTTGATTCCACAAATTGCCTGGTTTATCAGGCTGAGTTAAAATACCTAGCAGTAGGAACTTGAAAGGATCCCCAAGAAGTCCTGTTTTGATGGGCCTCCATCTGCCCTGGAGAAACTCAGGGTGCATGATAGCTCTCCAGATAGTGCCAGGGTTGTAAAGCTCAAACTGTTTCTTCCTCAGGATCCTGACAGGAGAGATACTAAGAAAGCTGGCTTTGAGAAAGAGGCTCTGGTCACTGGACTGCACTGTTAGAACCAAACCAAAACTGGAAGCAGGCTGCTGGAGAGCTTCTTCCAAACATTCTTCCCACAGCCCTGGTGCAGGTCTTGATTGCCAAGATATGCAGCATCTATCCTCATATTCAGCCTCTAGACAGCAACGTCAAGGCTGTAACTGGTGGGAGTCTCACCCTGGCAATTGCAAATAGCCTCCTTCTCAACTGTAGCTATCCTGCTGGCAGAAGGAAAAATCAGAATTGAAGGTGAGGGATGGACGAACCTCTCCTCCCCTCCCGGCCTCAGATATTGGTGGAGGGATGCCATCATCTCATAGGGGCAAACACTGGCCAAACAATCGCTTTGGTTGTGCAAACCATCCACAAGCAAAAGCAGAGCACAGCAAACACACCTAAACTGCTGGTGTCCTTTGCTGGGTTGGTCTCTCATAGGTGGGTTTCCTGGGCCCAGAGTGGAAGGACAGCATGCTGGAGGTAAAAGCGGCAGAGGAAGGCAATGTTGTAACAGCAAATGAAAAGTCTCTGTCTCCGGAAGAGGGTTTGTTGGCCAACAGAGGCTTTGTGTTGATTGCAGTACCTCCCCCTTCCCCTTTTGGAAGTGGCTGGGCAAGTCTGTTTGTCCACCTTAGTGGCTAAATGGCTTCAGGGCAGGGAAGGCGCTTGTATTCCCATATGGGACCAGCATCAGTCAAAGCGACTCAGGCTGCTGGGTTTCCTGTACAAAAGCTTCATACTTCCTTCAGCTGCTGCCTACCATCCAGCCTCATGTCATTTAGAGGACAAGCCTAGACCCCACCACTGAAAGGCTTAGGATGGCAAGTAAGCCCTGTGCCAGTACAGCTGGAGATACGCTGGTGCTGTAGCAGTGCCAGGATGGAGAAGCTCTACAGTAGAAGTAGGCAATGTTGGGGGCATGTTATAAGGAGTGTGGGGCTTCATTGGCCTCCCCAGCCCCCATCAGGCCCCATAATGTAATGGCAGCAAGAATACATGGCTAAGGAGTGTTTCTTTATTTGTCTTTCTGTGGAGCAGGCTTAGAATACTAGCTAGGAGTGCCATCACCCTATAGGTGACATCCTTGTGTCAGGGTCTTTGGATGAGGCTGCCCATTACCTATATGAAGGAAAGGACTTGAAAGCCCACCCCAATTCCTTCCACTTGGACTCTCTGAGGGGCTGTTCCCGGGGGCTCTCAAGGAAGCGATGGTCCATCCTCTCCTTAAAAAACCATCCCTGGATCCGGCCGAATTGGCTAATTACCAGCCGGTTTCCAATTTGCCTTATTTGGGCAAATTAATTGAGAGAGCAGTGGTGATACAGTTGCAGAGCTTTATGGATGACACTTCCATGTTAGATCCTTTCCAGTCCGGCTTTCACCCAGGCCATGGGACGGAGACAGCACTGGTCGCCCTCACAGATGACCTCCGGAGGCACCTGGATCGGGGCGGGATGGTGGTGCTGCTGTTAGACCTGTTGGCGGCGTTCGACACGGTCGACCACAAGCTGCTCGCCCACCGCCGCGCTGACATGTGAATTCAGAGGCTTGCCATGAAAAGCTTGTCTCCTTTCTCCAAGGTCGGGGACAAAGGGTGGCTATTGGGAAGCAGCGGTCCCAAAGGCACCCACTAGTATGTGGAGTGCCTCAAGGGGCCGTGCTCTCCTCAATGCTATTTAACATCTATATGCGCCCCCTTGCCCAGATTGCCCAGAGGCATGGGCCGGGATGTCACCAATATGCGGATGACACCCAGCTCTATCTGATGTTGGGCAGTCAGTCTGACTCTACCCCAGAAGACCTGGACCGGGCGTTACAGGATGTGGCTGGATGGCTTAGACTGAGTCGACTGAAATTGAATCCGATGAAGACGGAGGTCCTGTGCCTGAGACAGAGTGGTACAGGGGTAGGAATCCCACTCCCGGCCTTTGATGGGGCACCATTGGTGCCAGCACTGAGGGTCAGGAGCTTGGGAGTACTTCTGGATGCTTCCCTAACAATGGAGGCCCAGGTAGCAGCCACTGCCAAGGCAGCCTTCTACCACCTACAGCTGATTAGGCAGTTGGTTCCCTTCCTCGAATGCAATGATCTGGCTGCAGTGATCCATGCAATGGTCACCTCGAGGTTGGACTACTGTAATGCTCTCTACATGGGGCTGCCCTTGGTGCATCTCCGGAAGCTGTAGCTGGTGCAAAATGCGGCGGCTAGGCTGTTGATGGGTCTCCCTAGGTGGGAGCACATCCAGCCTGTGCTAAAGACATTGCACTGGCTGCCAATAGCATTCCGGATCTGCTTCAAGGTGCTGGTTTTGACCTTTAAAGCCCTTTATGATCAGGGACTGGCCTACCTGAGGGACCGCCTTTCCCCACATGTTCCCCAGAGAGCACTGCAATCAGGATCTCAAAACTGCCTGGCCCTCCCTGGTCCGAATGCCTCAAGGCTGACATCAACAAAGACCAGGGCATTCTCTCTGGCAGCTCCGTCCTATTGGAATCAGCTCCCTAGCGAGATCAGGGCCTGTGGGACCTGCCACAGTCTCGCAGGGCCGTGAAAATGGAGCTTTTTAGACCGGCATTCCAGTAGGAGCGGCACCTTACCAGCTGCGCCCTGCGTGGACTCAGACCCAGCGTGGGGTGACCTAGTGTGGTGGCACCGCTGAATGGGTCTCAAATTGCACTTTATTGTTTTGTATTGCCATCAATATTACTGGCACTTTACTGTTTTGTAGTGCCATAGATTCTAATGTTTTTAATTAATGTACCTGTAATTTTATAAGATGTATATTGTTTTATTAGTTTTATGGGAGCTGCCCTGAGCCCGCCTCGGCGGGGAGGGTGGGTAAAAATCAAATAAATCAATCAGAAAACCCCACAACCATCCCATGTCTTCACTTAGCACCCCCCTTGCCATCTCTTCCTGATGGCGCAAAAAAAAACCCCTAGATAACTGCTGCCACCAGCAACTCTTGAAAGTATCTCCTGTTGAACAGAATTGCATGTCTACACACTGTTCTTTCATTGCTATTTAAAAGTTTTGCCCAGTTGCCAGACTCCAAGCTAGCATGAGGGAGGTAAGGGCCAGTGTGGTGCAGTGCTTAAAGTGTCAGAGCAGGATTTGAGAGACCCAGGTTCAAATACCCACTCTGCCATTGAAGCTCGCTGCATTACCTCAGGACAGTCACACTCTTAGCCTAACCAACCTCACAGTGTTGTTTTGAGGTTAAAATGGAGGAGAGGAGAAGTAAGTTGCTTTGGTCCCCATTATAAGGACAAAGGCAGGGTATAAATGAAATACATAAAATAAACCAATCATAATTTTGCAATTTTGAGCTACTATGCTCTAGGGATGGCAAGCTGACCCACTGCCTGTCCCCATTACCACACTTCAGGTAGCAAGACCAAATAGATGTGATGTGTTTCCAGAGATCAGATTTAGAGCATTCAAAATATAAGGCAGTTTAATGTATAAAAAGAATACACATGGACTGTTCAACTATCCAGGCTGTGAGGATCCAAAGAAAAAGGTGAAAACAGTCCTCTTTTATTATCCGAAACAATGTTTAAATAGGGCAGACTAGTATTTCTTGAAGTTGCAGCAATTAAAATTCAGTTTCAAGTTAGTTCTCATGACTGGGACTTCTCCTCATTGTCTCTCACCATACAGACAAGATGGAGTACCTAGGTAAAAGTCTTAGTCCTGTGAGAGTTGTGTGTCCCTAGTCAGAAGCCATGTAACAGAGCTGCTTCTCTGTGTTTAGAGAATTTATAACCTCCCCTTGTGAGAGTCCACCACCTCAGGGTAATTTAGCCTTTCTGTCTCCAAAAGGAAGGGGTTAATAATTAGTCCTTTAGCTCTTAGCAGTCTCTGTCCCTTTAGGTGTGACATTCTAGCAAGGTGTGGGATGGTAACCCGTGGTCTTTCCTTGGCCAGAGCCATTAACATATGTAAACACTCAAGTACCCTCAGCACCTTAGAAACCAGCAAGAGTTTCAGGTATAAGCCCTTGAGAGTCAAAGCTCTCTTTATCAGACACTGTCTGATGACTCTCAAAAGCTTATACCTCAAAATCGTGTCGGTCTCTAAGGTGGTACTGGACTTCAGTCTAACTCTTCTACTGCAGACCAGCATAGCTACCCTCTGAAACGAAAGTACCCTGTCCTTGGAGCTGGATGGCTTATCCCCTGGGCCCCTCTTTCCTGCCAGCTCTGAGTTTGCAGCTCCGTTTCAACACAGGGTATATTCACATTAACCAAAAGAATGGAATGAATTCTTGGGGGGAGGACATTTCTCCACAACCTAGTTGATCAGAGTTGAAATGCGTGAAATTAATTGAATGTGGTTGAACCAAGTGATGCAAAAACTTAGGCCAGGTGTCCAACGAACCTGAAGTGGATGTTTCATTTGCCACGTTGGGGCTCATAATTGGAAAACCCTCCTCCTTTGGAGAAATACCTTCGTAGTATCCCAGCCCCTCATTCCTCTTATTTCACAGTGGGTGCCTGAACACCCTCACACAAAAATCTGAGTCCCAGCAGGAGGCCTGAAAATTCCCATGAGAAAGGCCTGCACAGCAGAGGGGGGAAATTCTGTAAGAGGCAGCAAAGAAGCTGACCAATAATAAATTGACTACTGAGGGCAGAACATGACCCTCCTACGGATGGCCTCTGTCCATGATCCGTGCAAGTTGCCACCTGCTCAGTTCTACTTGCATGGGTGTGGAAAGGGGGTTGCTACCTTCAAGAGGAGATGAGGAAACAACATCAGAGTGTGAACTCCTTCAGGAGGGGAACTGCCAGATTCTTCAAAGCTTGTTAGAACTGGAGCTATTATGAAATGCAGCAGAGAGTGCAGAGGCTGCGGGAATACAAACCCTCTGGGCTCAGAGATGGAAGAGGAGCGAGATGCATGCTTTGCATACAAGGGGGGCTGCAATAGCTGGCTGAACTGCCTTTTGTCCATTGGGTCAGTCCTCATGGTTCTTGTCTTGCCCTGCCTTTCCTCTATTCAGGGCCTTTCACTGGGTGCTTCTGAGCCCTGGTCTCTACAGGATCTGTTTGCTATATCCAAAGAAAGACCAACAGATTTGCTTCCAGTGCAGGGAGCTGAGAACTGAAAGCTGAGAAGCTTAACAGCGACTACCTCTGTATAGTTTTGTCCCTAGAAGCTACACGTCCTCTATTGCATTTTGGTCATCCCTACAACAATCCAGCAAGGCTGACCAGTACTATTAACCATGTACTGTAGATAGGAATACAGAAGCCGCAAGAACAGTGACTTGCCTAAACCACTCAATGAGGTGACAGCAGATGTGGGATCTGAACTGCCTATACCACAAGATCTGTCTATTTTCTAGAGTGAAGCCAAGAAAGTGTGACTTCCCCAGCTCACTCATGGCTAAGGAGAAATCTGAACACACATCTTTTCAGCCAGAAGAACAGCTCTCTGGATGGGAACCAAGAAAGAGAAATGCATGCATAGCATCACCAAATGTGTGCGAATGTGAGGGGTGTTGTTAATCTTTCACCCTTCCCCCCCCCAGCTGCTCACAGCATTTCCAACCTTTGCGGCAATAAGAGACAGCAAATTACAGGATGTTTCTGAGTAAAGAGGAAGGGATGGAGAAGGTGCCCTGTTCATCAGAAGTTATGCCAGTAGCTGCCTCCGACACCCAGCAACAGCTGACCTGCATCACATTCCCTTCCCCCACATCTGACACTTCGACAGCCCAGAAAATGTGATAATCTCATGACAAAAGCAGAACCTGGGAAGCAACCATGCAGAAAGGCTTTGAGCCTGGCTGTGGTTCTCCCAGGTTTCTAGCACAAGCCTCCCCGCAGACCTTTTAACCAAAAGTATCAGTGAGTCAATCTGTTTTTTGAATAAAGGGTTTGCCCCTCAGGCTTTCCTAGGCAGGTCTCTCTCTGCAGCAGACAGATGGGAAGGCTATCCTGGGCATGCAGGTCTGTCTGGGCCCCTCTGAAAACTCCTCACCCACCTCCTTATTCTGGGGAAAGTGGATGGATCTGTTGGTTGCTGACCAATTGTACAAGGTCAGCACTACACAGGGCTCTCAGAAGGAGCAATAGTTGCTATTTTGCACATTCTACAGATTCCAGAAGTCCTCCATGACAAATATAAACCTGCCAAAAAATAGCAGAGCACATTCTTTGTCCCCAGTTCCTCTAGGGAGTGTCTGTTCACTACTCTCATACTAGGGGTGTATATTTGTGAAGCAAATGTGGTTTGCAAGGAGGATCTCTTGACCACGGTGCAGCTAGTGGCTGGAATGGGACGGGAGGCGATGCCATGACCTTCTAGTCCTCCTTCCTAACATGTGAATTGCTGTTTCATGAACAGTAGGTCCAAAAAGCCAGGGGTGCATAGCCCTTGCATGGAAATTGCCTGCAAACTGGAAAACCCCAGACAAAACTTTGCAGAGTTCCAGGCTATTGGTGGTTGAAAGTGCCATCAAGTCACAGCTGTCTTACGGCGACCCTGTAGGATTTTCAAGGCAAGAGTCATTCAGAGGTAGTTTGCCATTGCCTGCCTCTGTGTCACATCCCTGGTATTCCTTGGTCGTCTCCCATCCAAATGCTAGCCAGGGCTGACCCTGCTTAGCTTCTGGGATCTGACAAGATCAGGCTAGCCTGGGCTATCCAGACAATTACCATCCCCATAAAAACCCCTTAACTGGGTGCTTGTGGTAATCTAGTTCATCAAGAACTGCAGGTATCTGGTGCATGAGAGATGCTGAGCAGAGATTAAAAGCAATATTGAGTACAAGAAGAAAAAGGGAAACTGAATAGTGGAGGGGAGGAATGGTTGGTTGTGCTCACAACCATTTTGCTTTGTTCAAAGGACAAGCTGAGCACACAAATGCATACACAGATGTTATGCTGAGCAGCACACAGACTTTTAATTTAAAAACCAGAAGTTCAAAAGGTATGTGAAATGGTGCCAGACTTGGGAGATCAGAGAGAGATGTGTCACTGGTCACTAGGGATGCCACGGACATTAGCCAACTGCTGCTATTAACACTTGCTTAAGCACTGTCTGTACAGTGATTACAAATGTGGCAGATTTTTTTTGTTTTTGCTGAGAGGAGGGAATAATTTTATGTTCCTAGTGCCTAGTTTGGAGAGGTTAAGTGCTGGGAATCTCACAACTGGGAGTCTCAGCACCATCGCCTTGGCATTGGTTGTGGCACCAAAACAGTGTTTGCTTTTCAGGTGTGTATTTCAGCCAAGAAATCTGTTGTATTCTTACTGCACTGTGTGCCTTCCTCTCCCTTGCACAAGGTCAGCAGAACAGATGCCACTCCCTGAGGCAGGAACAAACAGAGCCTGCAGGTCAGGGCTAGGCTGGAGCTAGAAGAATAGGGAGGCCTGGAAGCCAGGAACGGCAAGCCAGGCAGTGCCTCCTTTGGCTGCCTGGCATTTCCTTTCAGGTGTTCATACACTGCAATGAGTTCGTAGAAATGAGCATCAGCAGAATGTGGGGTCCCACCCAGACATATCAGACCCCCAATCAGGCTTTCTCTGTACTAATATCTTCCCTCTTTTGCAGCCACGTGTTAGAAATTCACTTAGCATGCCTCTCCCAAGCTGAGATCCCTGAACAGGGCCCTGGGGGAGGGGACAAGAGCACACCTGAGAAAGGAGAGCAGACAGCAAGCCCTTACCATGCTATGATCTGTCATTCCAGAGGTAAAGTAAGACATTCTTTTTCTTTCGTGACTGATGAGGTTGTATGTGTGGGAGTCTGGGCTCTGCTCATGGGGCTGAGAGATGCTTGGCTCAAGCCCCTGATCATGCCTGCACCTCACTCTCCTCAGGGCACCATCCCGTGCGGCATGTGCTGGTGATACTCATTGCCTATCTAGTGGGTGGCAGCAGTGTTCAGCTGCATGATGTTTGCACAGTCCATATTTCCTGGCAAAGGCAAGAGCACTTTTGGCAGGGCCTTCCTATGATATCTTTGCTCTCACTCCCCAACTTGCCCTGCAGGAGTCCACAGTACTCTCTCTATGCAACTAGGTGCCTGCCTGAGGCCCTCCTTCCTCGGGTCAAAAGTGCACCAGGTGCTGCTTTACACCCTTCTTCTGGGATCCCTAAAAAGACCCCAGGAATCTGGCCAGCAAACCTATCTCAGCAGAGAGCTGCTGCCATGTTCCTTGCCAAAGTTTTGGCTGCCACTCAAATCCAGGAACAGCAATCTGCTCTGCCTGTGCTGTACTTATTTGAATAGCCAAAAACCCAGCCCATGCCTCATGTTCATGGCCACAGGTAGCGCGATGGGGTCCTGCCCATTGCTCATTCTCATCTGTGCTCTTCTAGCGTGCACAGACCAAAAGCTTTCATTGCCACACCTTTGCACTGGAGTCGCTCCTAGCTCTCTTCAGATCACCAGAATCAACTGTGACTAGGGTTGCCAACTCCAGGTTGGGAATTTCCTGGCGATTTGGGGGCGCCTAGGAGAGGGCAGGGTTTAGGGAGGGACCTCAGTAGGGTATAATGCCATAGAGTCTACCATCCAAAGCAGCCATTTTATCCAGTGGAACAGATCTCTGTCATCTGGAGATCAGTTGTAACTCCAGGGGAACTCCAGGCCCCACCTGGAGGTTGACAACCCTAACCGCAACCCACTGTGCGCCAGCCTTTTCGTCCCACAAACACGCCCGTACATGAAGAGACCCACATGCCACCTTCACAGGCAGGAAAAGACCAAGAACACCCGGGAGCGGGAAGCCAGTGTGGCGCTGGGCGGGGTCCAGGCCTGCTCCTTGCTGCTTCATCTCCGGCCCTCGCTTAGCCCAAAGCTTGGCCAGGTGCCTCCTTAAGGGGTCGGAGGAGCACGCAGGCCACCCACAGGGCCAGTTGCCCCAGAGGCCTCTCCGAGAAGGCTAGTCGGTCTCTCCATCTGCGTGCGGAGAGGCCCCTTGGGGCGGCGGATCCGAGGGCCAGAGGCGCCGTTGCAGACTTCCCGAAGGAGCGGCGCTGGAGAAACCGCGGCCAGTCCCCAAGCCAAGGCGACAGCGCACCTGCTCCCTATTCCCGGGCGGGGCGAGGAGGCGTGGCCTGGGGGAGCCCCCCCCACCTTCGTCGGAGTGACAGAAGCCGACAGAGGCTGTCGGAGCTCGCTCGGGGCGCCGCATGCGGCCAGCGCATGCGTAGGGGAACCGGCCTCGTCGGGGCCCGCCCGGCTGCCGCTGCTGCTGGTCAGCCGGGGAGAGCGGAGGAGCTGCGCATCCGAGAGCCGCCCCGGGTCTGGTCGGCCGAGTAGGTGCGCTGCGGAGGGCGGGGGGGCGCCTTAGCAGACGCCCCGGGATGAGGGAGAGTGTCCTCCGTCGGGGGCCCCCGTTTGAATCACTGCTGCTCCAGCTGCCGAACTGGGCGGGTTGGGCATGCGGGGGGGGGGAGGGGAGGAGGGGGAGGCGGCGGGGCTCCCGGGGACGACTCCGTGGGGCAGAATCCCAGTCCTTGGGCTGAAGCATCATGCCTGCGCCACGTCTCCGCTGTCAGCTAAAACGTGAGGGCGGAGTAGCCCGTCCCCCGGGCCTGTAGGCTGGGACCTGCCCTGCGCGCCTGCCGCCCGCGCCCCGGACTCTGCGTCGGGTGAAGGCGGGAAGCGAACACCCTGTGCCTGCTTTCCAGCGAGCGGATGGAGCCTTTGTGGCTGCGCCTCCTTGCCTCTGGGGCTCGTACCCCGCCCTGGACACGCCCTGTCGTGCCTCCCGCAGAGCTGCGCCTCTCTAATTCCAAACTCAGACTGGGACCCCGTAGAAAGAGGTGGGGATGAGGAAGCCTCCTTGAGTTGGTCATCCCTAAAGAACCTGGAGAGGCAGCAGGCTGTGTTGTGTCCCCCTCCCCTGCCCAGGAGTTGCCCTTACCCTCTTCTCTGCTCCCTTTCCTGTCAGGGGAGTGTGTAAGCCCCTGTCACCCACCCCACTGCTTCGCCTGAACTCTGTGGGTCTCCTTGTTGCAGGCCGTTGCCATGAGTGGGAAGTCGCTGCTGCTGAAGGTGATTCTCCTGGGCGATGGTGGCGTTGGGAAGAGCTCTCTCATGAACCGCTACGTCACCAACAAGTTTGACTCTCAAGCTTTCCACACCATTGGGGTGGAGTTCCTCAACCGGGACTTGGAAGTGGATGGGCGCTTTGTGACCCTCCAGATTTGGGACACGGCGGGCCAGGAGCGCTTCAAGAGCCTGCGGACCCCCTTTTACAGGGGGGCAGACTGCTGCCTATTGACCTTCAGTGTAGACGACCGTCAGAGCTTTGAGAATCTGGGCCACTGGCAGAAGGAGTTTGTCTGTTATGCCAACGTGAAGGATCCTGACCACTTCCCTTTCGTTGTGCTGGGCAACAAGGTAGACAAGGTGGAGAGGCAGGTGACCACCGAAGAAGCCCAAGCCTGGTGCTTGGAAAATGGAAATTACCCCTATCTGGAGACCAGTGCCAAGGATGACACAAACGTGGCCGTGGCCTTTGAGGAAGCTGTTCGGCAGGTGTTGGCCGTGGAGGAGCAGCTGGAGCACTGTTTGCTGGGCCACACCATTGACCTTCACTCCAACACCAAGTCGGGGTCTTCTTGCTGCTGAGAGCAACCGTGCAACAGAAGCCAGATCCTTGAACCAGCCACCCTGCGGTAGAGGTTCTGGAGGAGGCCCTTAGAATATAGTCAGAAAGGGCAGGCGGGAGGCCCAGGGACAGCTGGAGGTAGCCATTCTTCTGTCTTGCATACCTAATATATTGGGCACAACACCAAATCAAATAGAGTTATAGTTTGTTGTATGGGCTAGAGCTGCCAGTGAGGTGTGTGGCAAGCACTGTAGACATTCCACAAAGTATTTTCTGAACTGGAAAATTGTATTCTGTTGCCCTTCAGGATGTTCCTAAGGTTGTTGGGGGAAGACAACACGAGAGCAAAAAAAGGGAGCTGATCCAGAGCTCCCTAGCCGTGAACTGGTCTGGTGGTGCTGAGCATCGGAGTGACAACCCTACAGTTTGGCTTTATTGTATGGGGCCTGAGTGGGAGTGAAAGAATTGTGAGAGGGAGGGCTTCTAGGGGAGGCTTAGGGCCTGTGAGTGTATGTGGGCACCTGCATGCCCAGGGTGAGCAGGAGACACTGCTTGGAGGTACAGTTGGTTGCATCTTGGCATCTCACAGGGCAGTGATGGTGGTGTTGCAGGGATCAGAGGTTAGACGCCCCCACTCTTTTGTCTCTTTCCCACCTCACCTTGCCCTTTCTAGCTTGTGCCCTCTGCCTCGCTGTAGGAAGCACCAGCCTTCTCTAGTCTCTCTGGAACATGTTGGGCAGAGAATCGCTATCGTGAGCAGCACTCCGTGGCCTGCACTGCAAAGTTGTCAGCACACTGGGCCTTTGAAAAGGGAGCTCTGTGTGTGTGTGTGAATGTGGCAGGTTCTGGGCATCACTCCTGCCCTGTGTGTGAAGGAGATGCCTGTGCTGTCTCCTTGCCTGGAAGTGCTGCTTGTCTACCTGCAGCTTGGGGCATCCCCACGTGGAGCCTCTGTGTCGCCTCTCAGAAAAGACAGTCAGATTTTCCTGGCAAGCAAAGCATTAGATCCCAGATATGGATCTTATGTGGTTGTCCCTATGGCAGGTTCCCAGCATCCTCCTCTCTCTGATAGGAACAGAATTACCAGGGATGCTTTGAAGGTTCCTCAGCAACTGGGTTTCTTTGTGGTATCTGAACAGAACCCATGCCTTCTTCAGGCTAGGCTTTGTGTTTACTTTCCTCCCGAGAGGGAGGACTAACTCATTTCCCCTGGGGGAAAGATTGGGGGTTCATTCAAACTTTCTTCAGGACCTGCTGCCTTTCTGCATTGTTTTGGTCTTGGACAGGCTGTGATGGGAGAGGAACATCCAAGCCCCTGCTGTGTTCCTTCTTACACACTTCGTTGCAAAGTTTGGGGACAGCTTTCAACTGGAAAATTCCAGAGAGGTAGCCATGTTAGTCTGCTGTAGCAAACTTAAACAGAAGTCAAGTGGCACCTTACAGACGAATACGCTTGAATAAATGTTAGCATTTAAGGTGCCACCAGACTTCTGTTTTATACAGGAAACTCTGAGTCACAACCCATGAATCGGTGTCAGTGCACTCAGATCAGCTGCGTTCCCCCTACAGCCTTGAATTATGCCTAATGTAGTGGAGCAGAAACGCAGCAGCTGTCCTAGGAGAGAATTACCCTACCAAGGCCTCAGAACAGCTGTAGGGGTCACAGCCACTGGGGTCCCTCTTCTTGCCATATTCTGCTAAGCAGCGGCTGCATTTGCTTGGTAGCTTGTACGTTGTAACTTGATTCCCTTCTGTTCTGCTCTGCACAATTAGTGCCATGAATCGACCATAAAAATGCTGAGTGATAGGCTTGCCCCCTCTGCAGGAACTCCTGGAAATTGTAGCCCGTCCTTGCATGGAAGAATACACCTGTAGGTGCAAAGCTATTACAGGGGGGTTTTTTTGCTTAAAAGGGCTGAGACCAGAGATCCTTCCCTGCTGCAAATAAGTGACAAGTTTGTGTGTGTGACTCTGAACTGCCCTCTCCAACGTCAGAAACTGCTGGTCTCTCATCTTCTGTCTTCTTCTTTGCTCTTAGGAATAGGTTACCCATCTTAAGTGCTTTGAATTGCCTGGTTGTAATTGGGAGCTGAGAAGGGCTAGTTTCTGAAGCAGCCCATGTGCTGGTGAGGCCAAAACTTCTTTTCTTGCAGACTTAGTTGGGTGCCATTTCAACACATGCCACCTTCTGGGCTATGACCTGTGGTATCTCCACAAAAGAAAGGGAGGCAGTTGCTGTGGGACAATGCACAGAACGGGTTGTCCCGTGTGTGTTGACAGAAGTGGGAAAATGTCCAATTATGTGAACTGAACCACGTGTGTTAATACTTTGTGAACTCAGAAGCATATAGTTTGGCACCTCCACTTACTAGATGTTTCTCTTTACGTCCAGATCTAATATTTTGTTGGGCCTGTGTATTTTTTACATTCATTTTTTTAAAAAAATCTAACATTTTTAGTGCTTAATAATTTATTTCAGAGCTCAGCTGATGTCTACTGAGAGACACAAGGCTGAGGATCTGGCTTTGCAAGCCCTTATTCCCAATTGCTTGCTTCACCCGGGCAGAGATTCTCTTCTCTCTCTGTGACTCTCCCATGGGTGCTCCTGCACTTTAGAGGAGCCAGGAATGTAAAGAAGCAAGACTGAGACTTGTTGAAACCAATAAAATGTGAATGTATTTAAGGAAATGATAGATGTCCTTCCTTGTGTTTTTGTTCATGAAAAGAGCACATTATGCAAATCTATGGGAAACCACAGTCAGTTGCACCAGGTGTGCCTGATACCAGCCTGGAGACCTCTGTGGTTGCAGCCAAGAGCTAGTGGTGGAGTAGTCTTGGGTGCCTCCTTCCACTGAGATCCAGCCTGGAGAACAGGTGGAAGTAAAAGCTTCATGGGAGATGGATGCTGTTAGATTTCACGCTCTGGGTACTTCAAGAGCTTGGAGCACCTTCTGTGTAAAGAAAGGCTGAAGCATCTGGGGCTATTCAGTTTTGGGGTTTTTTTTTTAAGTTGAGTAGGGGACATGATAGAGGTTGACATGATTCCACAGAGTACATAGAAAATGGGTACTGAGAACTATCTCCCTCTCCCATAATACTAGAGTATACAGGCGCCGAGTGACACTGATGAGCAATAGGTTCAAGACAGACAAAATACCACTTCATGCAATGTGTAACTGAAAGATTACGCACATTCCTTGAGGATATCAGTGGCTGAGTAATGATGTCTAACGGGAACTGAGATGCTTGAGGCAGTAACTCTCTGAATGTCAGTTGATGGGGTCATCTATAGGAGGAGGTTTGGTTTTCATGGCCTGCTTATAGGCCTTCTGGGGCATTTGGCCACTGTGGGAAACAGGATGCTACACCAGATGGAGCACTGGTCTGATCCAGCAGGGGTTGCTTTATGTTCACTGTTCCTTATGGACCATCCATTCAGCACCACTGTGTGCTAGAGGGTTCCTGGTGGATTTGTGCATTGGTTTGAACAAGGAGGATTAGATACTCATTCCAGCCACAAGGAGGAGATTGAAGATCAGAATCTGGAGCTAGAAAACACTGCATTCAATATGGGGTTGAGTCCTCTGGATATCTTAGAGCCTTTTTTGGTACAACTCCAGGACGTAACTGTTGGCTGATCAAAACATCTGAGGCAGGTGAAGTTCCACCAGCCCTCTTAAATGGGGGTAGACCTTCTTGGGCTTAAGCCTTTTTGCTTTTTTCTCATTCCAGGCATCTTGTTGCAGTTACATTTCCCCTGTTTTGTCTTGTCTTTTTGTCAATTGAAGAGTGATGGTGTTATCCCTAGGAAGAATTTTACTCTGAATTCATGTGATTAACCCCACTAAGTAATCAGCCCCTACATTTCTCTCCCCACACCCCATACCTTCTAGCCATCTGGCTGTTTGCTAGGCAACTGAAGGCTGTTGGGCTTTGCTACAGCAGTGGAACTAAAACCATAACCCCAAGATATGTTGATTATTTTATTGCATCATGGTAGGTTCTGGTGCAGGAATCTAGAAGGTGCTGAAACCGCAAAACATTAACTAATTTGGGATAATTATCTGCCTCTTTCAGCCTCAAGGTACCTGATGAGCTGTATGCTGTATTCGAGTGCAATACTTTGCAGCTCTAGGGATCATTCAGTACAGATAGCTGTGAGGCCCACAATGGA
Source organism: Gekko gecko (assembly GCA_029375565.1). Lineage (NCBI taxonomy): Eukaryota > Metazoa > Chordata > Lepidosauria > Squamata > Gekkonidae > Gekko > Gekko gecko. The sequence continues at coordinate 46,799,554 of JAPDNY010000012.1, read as the reverse complement.
GTAGGAGTGTGATTGTCACTGTTTGAACTAGGAAGTCATCTGCTTGCAGGCATGGAAGTGACAGAGGACAGTGTTATCTGTTAAATTTATATTCCTCCATTATTGAACTCAAAATGTTGTGCAGTGGAGCGGGGGAGGGGGATTTACAGGAGACCTTCAGTCTGGGCACTGCATCGTGTTTCTGCCCACCATACTCTGTATCCTCTGGGCTGATGGATGTGCCGCTTCTTTTATTTTGGTGCTGGCCTCTGTCCCCTGAGAAACCTTGCTGGTGCTCCTTCAACACCATCTTTTCCCTGCTTGAAGTGCAGGAGCCAGTCTTGGCTCTGAAGCAACCCTGGCTTTTCATACATTCCCTTGGTGCTATTGAGGTTGCCAGCCCCACCCCCCCTGGGGGGGAGCAGCCTGGTTTGGCAGTGAGAGAGCAGGCCTTGTTTACGTGGCTCGTTCCTGATTCTCAGCCGATCTTAACACCCACAGGGTCCTTTCAGTGTAGAGAAAGAATGGTTGTGGTATGTGGGAGAGCTGTGGACAATGTGCTTGATTGATAGACCCACACGTTCCTATTGGCGTGGGTGCTAAGTACGGAGATCGGGGCTGGAAGATGGGGTGGGACAGGACAGGAGCCGGGCAGAAGGGAGCAGAGCATTTTCATTTTGGGGAAGGCCTTCAGATTCTTCAGTCATGTGATAACAGGCTGGGGAATGTTTACTTATCTGTGCAGGGGGAAGCCATATTGAAGAAGAACTAAGCAGGATCATCTCATGCTTCTCTTGAGGGTCTCTCACATTTTCTCAGCACAGGACAAAAATATTTTGTTGCTAGGATACGCTGTCAGTTCCACCCAGTTTTTACAGTGTGTTGCTATATAGCAGTCAAAATAGCAGATATGCCCGCAATTGCCTAGTGCCTGTGATGTCATGGGCAAGCAGCAACACTCTAGCATAACACTGACACCCTTTTGTGAAATGTCTTTAGAAGTGGATTGTTCCAGAGTTGTATCACTGGAATGTTCATGTATTCCTTCAAAACACCAGCAGGTCTCCTCTCCCTGCTTCAATACCCTGCCATCTTGTAACTTTTGAAATAGTTTTTTTATTATTATTCAGTTCTCTAAAGCCTATTCTCTGGTTCTGTATACCAGCAGGGTATGTGGGTTTTTTAAAACTGAGGGTTAGGAGTGCAGCTGTCATGATGGAAGAAGACAGCTTTAGTGATGGTTTCTAATACCACTAATAGACATGGCAGTAGTGCAAGTAATAGTGATAAGGATGGCCTCTGGAAGTCTTAGCACTGGGAAAGGACCCTGCAGAATTCTGCCTCTTGGAGGTGGCTCTTAGATTCAACTCCAGGCAGTTTTTGTCTCCCTCTAGTTCAGTCCATGTAACATAAAAGACTTACCACCCCTGTAAGAATCCATAGAGCACTCTGCAGTGGGTAATGTCAAATGGCGTCCAAGACAAGCAAGCAAAATGTGCGTGTGTTCAGACATTCTTGAATTTTATTTTCTTTAATTTTATAAAATACACCTTGTAAGATAAGTCTCTAAAAACATGATCTTTTATGCTTTGTTAAAAAGTTGAAATTCAAAATCAGAATGATGAAAACACTTTCAGTTTATTAACTATTTTTTCCTGTATTTCTTGGGGAGAGTGAGGGGGCTGGGGGACATGGGTGCAAGTTATATGTTAGTTAAATCAAAGTGAAATACAAAATATGGATGACTTCACTTGTCCTGATCTTGACTGGCTTCTTGTTGTCCCACCCCTGCCCACCCTAATCATATTCCTTCCTTTGCCCTATGTGTGTTGACAGCCTAACCAGTTTGATCTAGGCCAGCATTCCTGCTCAGCAGGACTATCTTGGCCTGTTCTCCTTCTCTCTAGCATCCCTGCTGTCTGCCACTGTGATTTTGGTTTCCCAGTAGATAAGCACCAAACCTTGGTCTCTCTACTTGTGGTTAAGTAGTGAAGGTTAGGGCTGAAACCAGGAAGTCTTAGTAGCCATGGACCATTTGCTTTCTGATGTTTTGGTTGTGTCACTTCCAGAGATTACCTGCTGGCTGGTTCTCTTTGCACAGTGACATAATGAAGTCCAAGTCCTATGCTGGTGTCTCCAGGTTTTTTTAAAACAAAGAAATTTTGGCCTGCAGATTTTTATTTGGCACATGATGAGGTTCATTCTGCACAGTTACCAACTCATTTAAATTTTCTGGTATTACAATTACCCAGAATATTCTGTGCTCTTCTATCTGTTGATCTCTCTAAATTTGACTGTATATTAACAAAGCCTGGAGATTTCAAATATTCAGGATTCAGATAATGTTTGTGGCAAGTGTCTGCAGCTTGCTGAAGACAGCAAATAGCAACAAGAACCAAAAGAGCAAATATTAGATTCTGCAAAAGATCATCTGCGTATAGAATATATGGAAGCAAATGTCACTGGGAGAAAAGAGCACCATTGTGAAGGTTGGAGAAAGTTCAGTTCCACAGCTGGTTACAAAAGAAAAGGCATGTGGTACAGATGTGCGGTCCAAAAGAGTTATTCCACATACAGCAAAGGAGCCTCTAGCATTACACACTCAAACTACTGGTTATTACAGATGCTCTTAGGCTAACACCAATATCTGCCCATCCAGTTAGCAACATGGCAGCACAGAGGAAGCAAGAAGAGCGGCCTGGCTCTTCTCTTTCGAAGTATGAAGACAAGAGGCCCCCTTGGGTATAGGGGCACCAAGCTCCTTCAATGCTTTCAGTAAGATCGGTTGGGTTAAGAGAAGGAGGGATCTGGTAGCATTGGAGGCAGGGTCAGTGCTCTCTTCCTATGTCAGGAAGATCCTTGCTCTTAACCCCTTGCCCGGGCTGTGGAGGGTAGGATCCTGTAAAGGTTTGTTTCATTCTCGTGTCCTCTATCACTTGTTCAAAGAGTGATGGGAGTTCCATCTTCTGTGGCATCAAGAAAAGTCTCTAGCAAGCTCCAGGTGCTTCCTTATCCCTCTCTCTCTCATAGGATCACCATTCCATAACAAGCATGATTTTGTCTTTATCCTTTGTCTTTGGGAGCAGAAAAGCTGGAGTAAATTTGCTGCATTTCACCTTGCAAACTGAGGGAAGGAAATCCCTTTTCTTTTGCAGACCTTTTAATTTTGTTTTTGTTTTTTGCCACGAGGCCAGATAACGTCAGAGGTACGTGGGTGCAAAGAGCTCTGCTGCTGGAAGGGGGTGTCTCTTCTCCCTTGCCACACACCCAGTGTCAAATAGCATAGAGGAAGAGGAGGGCAAATCGGCAGAGTTAGAGTAGGAGGCTTGGCGTAGTGTGACTGCATCAGGTTAAAGCCTTGTCGTTAGGGGACGAAGGGCATCTTGTAAATGCGCCATCGACTCCCTCGTCGTTTAGAACTTTGTGCCCCGGCCCATGAGCTTGAGGACCGCAAAGTTGTAGGTGGTCGCAATGATGAAAGTGAGCTGGTGGGGCAGAAAGCAGGAAGGAAGGAGGAAATGAGATCAGAAGGGTAGCACACTGCAACCCCCAACAGTAATATAGTAACCCTTCCCCCTCCCCCGTGTGTCTTGCTGTGGCCCTCCAGGTGCGCTCCTGCAATGCCATCCATGCCAAGTGCATGCAAGGAGGGACTCTCAGGACTACGGCATGTTTGGAAGCTGCTGGAGCCCGGGCTTTTCCAACTGTGATGCTGAACATCTTTCTTCAGCCTTATTTTTAGTGGCCAAACTGGGATTGCCCATTTTGAGTTAACTGGGCATTCGTTTTAACATTCCTATTGTGCTGGTTGGTGGTTTGGTTTTAAATGCTACTGAGCTGAACTTTCTGTATAATTTTCTGGATGAAAATTAATGCTGCTATTCCTGTTATTAAAAGTCTGTGTTTTTGGCATAGTAGATGGAAAAGGGGTGGGACTTCCCTGTCCCTAGAGGTGCTCCGGCCTTTCCTTCTCAGATGGCACCCCTTGGCTACCCCCCCCAAATTCTTGCTCCCACTGGAGACTCTCATTGCCACCCATTCAGCCAAGAAGTGTTAGTTCAGTTCAGGAACTCACATTTGCAAATCAAGAGCGGCAAAGACTGTGTCGGGATTCTGCGTTTTATAGGGGCTGACACACTGGAATTTATTCCCCCTGATCTGATGTTAATCTCGACCTATCAGCATTCTGAGCCCAGCTGCCTTGTTCCTTGGCCGTCTTATGCTGGCTGATTGCACTGTTTATTTAATGTACTCCACCTTGACTCCCAGAGAGAAAGGTGGACTATGAATCAAGTAAATAGAATAAAGAGAACAGCTCTTAAAGGAGCGACTTACCAGTGCCACCAGTGTGATTGCAGCCCCAACAAATGCTGCAATGAACAGATGGAAAGTCATCTGAAACTGTAAGGAAAGGAGAACAGCAGATATCAGTTCTGACTGCCTCTGAACAGGCACACTGTGAGGAGCCAGTGGCCCATGGAGTCCAAGGTCAAAATGCATGCTACTGTGCTCTCTGGCTGGCAGAGGAGGAGGGGAAGAGAGCTGCAGCGACATCACATCTAGTCAGCTTTGTTTCCCTCTTGTTCCGTAGGTACCTACAGCCGAGAGGTCTGAGCATCCTAGAATGCTATGATAATGTCCCCTGTACTTTCTGTCAACTAGCAACTGAGACATTGCAGTTTACTCAGTGATGAGTGAATTAAGGCATGGCAAACGGCCAAGTCAGTGACTAATGAAATGTGTTCAGGAAAAAATGGGAGTCCTCTGGGAGGCAACCAAAAGCAGAGTGGGCTCACCTGCGGCTTGCAATATGGCTCGGGGGTGTCTGCTTTGTCTGCAAAAGGTCTCACGTTCAATCCCTGACATTTAAAAGGCGTAGGGAGTATGTGAGTTGAGAGGCCTCTGCCTCTGGACAGCCCCTGCCAGTTGGATAATACTGAGCTTGATGGACTCATGGTCTGCCTCAGTATATGGCTGTCTTGTGTAATATGTTCTGTAATGATTTCATACAAAAAAGAAGCCATTCCAGGGGGCGCTGTGGCCTCTATCATACCCCCTTCATAGGTTCAATTCTGGGGAGTTTCAGCTTTTCCTTTTCAATTCCCTTTTTGCTGGGAACTCACCTCAGCTGTCTTGCAGATGGAAAGAAGGCTTTGTCCACACACTCTTCCTGGAGATGCATTCCAGGGTAGGACACCTGTATGGGACACAAGACATCCAGAGTAAATTGACAGCAGATTAGGTAGCTTCCCAAAAACAGAGCAAACCTTCCTACTATAGGAAAGTTCGTGTGGAAAGTGGAAGACGGATGAGTTACTGGTATGCAGAACTGGTTGACTGAAAGTAAAGAAATCAGCACAATGGCTTGCTTTTTCTCCAGAGAAGCTTTTCTGGTCCCATGCGACCTAGTCCACCAGCTAGGAGAAGCAGGGGAGGAGGATTTTGGAGCGTTTTCGGGAGGCCCAAGAAAACTGCTCTAAGAAAAACTCTTGGTTTATTCCATGGGAGCATGTTTTGTTTGATAAACATTACTGGCTGTCCATCTTCTGGGTGTGAGGAAAGTAAGATCAGATTCTCAGGCTGGTTCCCAGGAAATGAACCTCAGGACCCCACAAAGATCCCTGGCTGTCCTCTCAAGAGAACTAGCTCATCCCTTCTCTTCAAGGCTCTCTTTCCACCAAGGAGGAATTGCTCATTGAAAAGAGGAGCTATGTGTTAGCCATGGTGCCAATGGACACCCTGTGCAATGGTCTCCCACTGGGAAATGCTAGCATTTGCAAGGCCAAGGATGCACACCACTCACCATACATCCTGGCATCAGTGCATAGGTTGCCAATACTGGCTGAAGTCTTGCTAGGGTTTGCAATGGAGTTGCATGTTGTCCATGTGCTGAAGTAGATGTAGACAGGGACTGCAGAGCAGGCCAGGACCAGGAGCCAGATGATGGCCAAGACGTAGGTTATGCCCACAAACTGAAACAGTCAAAATCAGCAAGAATTGTTAGCGGACAGCTGGGAACCTTCAGAGACAAGGGCATGAGACTGGAGATCTGCAGACTGAAATGACCTGGGAAAACCTCTTCCAACTGGAGAGGGAAAGGGCACCTCTAGCCAATTGAGTGGCAGAAGGGCTAAGCAGCTCTGCCCATGCATCCATACAGATGTGTATGTACAGTTGTACTAATACACACAACTGTGGCCTTTCTGCACAACTGGTTCTTAGTGACATGAATGAACACAGGCTTATTTGTTATGTGCAGTTTGCACATCTTCCCTGAAGTTGATGCATATCTGTAATGGGGTACACAACATACTCTCCAGGACTAAAGGCACAATAGTTTGTATCTGGGGAAATGTCAAAGAGCTACACAGGTGCAGATTGCAAAGGTAATGGTTTTGTAATTGCTATGCAGGATGTAACCATGAGAACACCACATTGATTAGGATGTGGGCACAATCTATTACATAATAAGGGTAGCAGCATAAGAAAGTGTACACATATTTACACCCTTGTTGTTGTCTAGCCCTGGGCTATTCATTCTTTGGAAACTGAGTAAGAGTCCTGTAGCACCTTAAAGACTAACAAAATTTGTGGACTCTTACTGTTTTCTACTGCTACAGACAGACTAACATGACTACCCATCTTGATCCATCTATTTGGAAACTGAGTCCTCCTTCATTATATAATCTCCCATGCAGGAGTGCTCATTTAAGACGTGTTCTTTTTAAAAGCAGCACACCTCCAGCTGCCTCTTTTTGGGAAGCGATAATGTTTCCTTTTTTAAAGAGGACATGAGCTGTCATTTTCCTGTGCCGCAGCTTACATCTTTCCATGTTTCTTTGAAAGGTAAGGATCAGCTGCCTCATCTACAACAAGGGTTATCATTCTGTATATTACAGATGAACACAATGTTGCTATTTTGTGCAAAAGTAAAGATGTTTGTGTGTGTGACATTTTCATTGTGCAGAAAAGCCCCAATGGTGCAAACCATGTTTCTGAATTAGTCAGATGGCCAAGGAGAGGAGCACTCAATTACACATGTGTATAACTTATGCAGTTCTTTTTGTACCACCTCTGGGTTGCACTTGTGTAGTGTGCTTCCCAGGACTTGCTTGCACACCAGAATTTATATCACTGTGATATCTGTGTCCTAAGAGTAATTTGTGCATATGTATGATTTAGTTGCATGAGATAATGAATTGTGTGCTCCCGGCTCTGAACATCTGGCCCAAGAGGTGCAAAGATGAAATCGGTCTTGAGAGAAAACAGCACTTGCTCTGCTCAGCTCCCCTAATCTGAACCAATCCTGGTTTGTAAGCTGTGAGGTCTTACTCTATTTAAAATGGGCATTTCTGAAGCAACTCAACTCACTGAAGGACAGGCAGCTTAGCAACTTTGAATGTCTGTTGCAAAGTTGATTTGGCCTTTGAATGAGCAACAACAATGCAGAGATGCCAAGATGCCTCTCTTACCCTTTGTTTGGAAGGGCTTGCATTTGCTCTCTGTTGGTCAGATGGACATGAAGTCCAGTCCCGCTTCCTGGCACAACCATGAATGGAGCTATCACCATTGCTTTTTTGTGTGTGCAGTAATACAGGGTTTGGTATTCTTTATGGGGCGGGACAGCAGTGAAGAGTTCACGAACTTGTAAGTTCAATAGCCTAGACTTTAAAGAATTGCCAAACATGCCTCACCTGTGTGCATGTTCATAAAGGGTGGATGATGGTGAGCCAGTGGCTCAGAAATGCCCATTTTAAGAATGTGGGCAGCCAAAAGCCCAATCAATCAGTTGTGAACTGTTTTCCCTTTTCCCACCTGCTTTTGGTTGAATTATTTGCACATGCTGAGAAGCCATGAAGCTGGAATTTTATTATAGGCAGCCCAAGTGCGTCATGTGACTTTGATGAAAAGTCTGGCAACCATTTCCTCCAAAACTGCACTTAGAGGCTGAAGTCCCATTGACTTCCAGGAAATTCTGGACTCCTCAGTAGCCCTAGATCCAGGCTATTTGACCAAATGGAGGGACTTGTTGCAATGAATAACCATTGCACAACACTGTCCAGATCTACGGGAACATTTGGGCACAGTTTCCTCTTCCTTACGATACTGTCATTACAAAGTAAGTTGAGATGCCTCAAAGCAATGGAGAGAGTGGGGAGGCTGGTAGACAAAACATGAAAGAAAATGATGAAGGAGGGGACTGGGAGACGAATGAATTAGCATCAGTAAAGGATAAAAGTAAAGGTGACAATTGGGAAGATTCTACATAGTGATGACAAGGGATGCACTTGACCCTGGAGGAGCAGAGAGAAGGGAAGGAAAGGGGCGAGCAGCCCTGGTGCAGTTTTCTTTCTAAGATGCCGTCAGTTCAGTGCAGCTGCTCCCTCCAGTTCCTGATGCCTCTGCCGCACCAGTCACTGCCGTCTCATGCCCATCAGTCCATGGCCATGCCACTCAAGTCGCTCAAAGTATAAGCAAACTCTGCATAAGATCACCTTGTCAGGATGTCCTAGCCATTTTCCCAAACAGTGACACACCAGCTCCATAGAGTGAGCTTGACGGTGTCCTCTGGAACCCCTCCCCTTGTGGCCCCCTGTTACCGTAGCGCTGAGGCCCCTGCCACAGATGGTGGTCTTGTAGTCGCCAAAGATCTGCCTGACAGCGCCAGTGGTGTAAAAGCCTTCGGCCAGCAGGAGGGCTCCAAAGAGGAAAAAGAAAGCAGCGACCCCATAAATGGCATATTGGAAGTCATGGATCCTGCAGAGGGATAAAAAAGGAGGAAGGGTTTTTTTGCTTTTGTTTCATTCTGATCCCAGTACTGGATTGATGAGAAACTCTTTGGACTCTGAGAAAAGCAAAACAGACTCTTGGTTGCAGCAGGGCCTGGTCTTGGCTCAGTCATTCCAAAGGACCTAGGGGGGTTATGCGGTCCTAGACCATGGGAGAGGGAGAAGAGAAGAGGCTAGCACAGCCTGGATTGTCAAAAGGAGGTCCACCATGTGATGAGGAGGCATCTAGGCTCATGCATGGGTAAATGATGGTCTTGGAAAGGGGAGAACTTCAAGACACATTCTGCCTAGCAGCTAGCTGGGGAGTCCTCCATACCTATTATACTTTTCAAGGAACCCACTATACTTACCAAGGATCCAATAGAAAACATACTTGAGCAAGAAACACATGGTGAAGGAGCACAGAATGCGTAGCCTGCGTCACAAGGGCTAATGCGGCGGCTTTTCAGAGTTCAGGAATGGGGCTGAGTCAACACAGCAGAGGCCCTTTGCTGGAATCAACAGCTGCTTGTAATTGGGGCAGCAGCACCCAGAGTGAGTTGGGCCACATAGGCAAACTAGGAGGTTTCTCAAGATGCTTTTAAGGGGCACCAAATTAGATGGAACTGACTTTTCCTCTATTTATATAAGTTATCTTTCATAAATGAAAGGATCTAGGGTCCCAAAAGCCCACGGGCTAGCCATCCCCCAAGTTACAAATGAGGTGACTCAGCAATGTCTGTGTATGTTCCCGAATGGTCACCTGAAACATCTGTGGCCATTTTGGAGTGCCTTGCCAAGGGCTGTGGAGTACCTGGTCTTCAGATGGGGCTGCCCATGCAGGTTTTCCAAGTGGGACTCCTTTAGCATAGTTATACTGAGGCATTCGGTTTGGGTTGAATTTAGATTGTGGGGGCTTAAATGCTGTTACAACTCAGGTGGGAAACAGTAAGACTTAGTCTTGTTTCCTCAGCCCAAAATTGAGCAGCATTGGCTGGAACAGGATATAGGAACATCAACCATAGAGAGGATACTTACACATCAATCAGAAACTCATAATCCTGATAGTTTTTGGAGAAGTAGGTCTCGATCAGGTGCTCTGTGCCAGTGAGTGCTTCATGCCCACAGCCACAAAAGAGTGCTACCCCCAAGAAACACAACCCAGTGGCAACCAGTGAGGCAAAGGGTGCCCCAATAAGACATCTTGCACAGCAATCTAACAAACCTGGGGGGAGAAAAGAGAAACCCCATCAGCAGCAGAGAACCTGTACACTATCATGGTGAGAGAGAGAACAGAATGGAGGATGGGAAGTGTATGCAGTGGTGGCGGTTAAAAGAAAATATATTAATACAGGAATGAGACATTGGGGGAAGAGGGAAATGTCCCATGGCATTAGTTAGTCCACTTATAATGAACCAGTATTTCAGAAGACCTAAATACAAATCTCTTAGGTAAAAAAACTCAACAGGAGCTTTGCTCTCCGGAGGAAAGCTGCCAGCTCCTTCAGCAAAGGAGCAGAGGAACCTGAAGTGAATGTGGTAAGAAGAGTCTCTTTATGATCTTTGCTTCCGCTTGAAGGCAGAAGACTCACCTAACCTTCACTTGTGGCTAGCTGGGGACCCCTTCCAAGCTTTCTTAATCATAATTTGGTGGAAATATTTGGCCCTGGAGTTTTGGTTCAGGCACATTGCTATCCCTGCACTCAGAGAGACACCATCTTTGCAGTCTTTTGGTTCTTTTAATGCCTCATGGTTTTCAAGCCACTCACGTGATTTAAGGCTCCAAGATCATTAGGGCCAGTTAAGCTGGCTTCCAGAAGGAATTTAGACCTGGAATTGATTTCTAGAGCTTTTGTGGCTAGCTATAACCCACAGAGCCTTCACAGGCCACACCCAGACAATTTGGCCTCTCCTCTCTGGCACCAAAGTTTAAAGAGGTAGAGAAAGTTGAAGAAGGTACTGAAAATTGAACCAGGCTATGCAAATGTACCTGGAGGAGGAAAAGGCTGACACATGATGATGCAGACAAAAAAGGACCCAGTCAGCTGGTCATTCAGAAGCCTTTTTTATACATGGGTATATTGCTTGCATGGACAAATGGGGTCTGTTCCCTCTGGACCTTCCGATCAATAAGGCAAAGATATTTCTCTGGCACTTCAACAATGTTGCTTTGATTTTAGAGAAGCTGGATATCACCTCAAGAGAAGCTTGATCCCAAGGCAGAGCTTAGTGCTGCTGCAGACCCCTGAAATCACACTAGAGCAGGCTCCTGAAATCTCCTTGCATGGGTCAGCTCTGTGGCACCCCAAACATCTGACCTCCCCTTGTATCCAACTGGGCTAGCATCACACTCTGTCCTTGTTGCATTCAGGAACAGGGATACGCCCATTTGTGGACTTTGGGGGAGGGAAGCAGAAATGCAGAAGAATTAATCTTGACTGACAGCAGCAATAAGCCAAGCTAAGCTATTGCCATCCCCATTACTTGGCAAGGAGTCAAAACATAGTAGCTCAGTCCTGCCCTCTGGGCTTTCAACCGGACTGCTGGTTGAGACCCACAGAGTGGATGCATCACTTTGGACAGCTCTGCCTAAAAGGTGCTCTCGGCACTTGGCATGTTAAGGACAGGGGGGATCGAACCTGCCTGAGCCCTCAGCAGGGAAGGGCTGAGCTCCCTCCAAAAGGGAGCACATTTTGGAAGGGGAATGTGGCTGGGCAGATGAGGAGACACAGCTGTCTTGCCCTGTCCAAATCCTACAGTGTGGGAAAGAGCTTTTGGCTCTGGGTTTTCAAGGGTTCAGATGGAGATAAGGGCTACCTGGAAAACTCGGTTGTGGAACTGGATCCAGGTTTGGATTCTGAGGACCCGTAGTTTGTGGAGGTGTTTGGCTCTGGGGTTTTGGCTCAGGCACATCACTAACATTATCTATATTATAAAAAATACAACAGTAAACCTAAGAATGCTCAACATAGTGCGGAAAACCCACGCTCCCTCCTCCCACTAGCTCTTGGGGCAGGAGTCCCCTGGGTCCCTAAGGATCTGTGTCCCTCACACACACACCCATCCCTCATGCCTCTGAGAGGTACCGGGGTTCAGTCCAAGCCATATGGCAGCTCTTCCCTCCCATGGTTCTCTCTCTCTCTCTCCCTCCCTCCCTGTCCCCAAAGTGTTTTTCTCACCCCTTGAAGAATGAGCCCATCAGAAACTGATGGGACCAAGGGCCAAGGTCACAGCTTGTACTGATCTCTTGGTGGCACAAAAGACAAGAGGGGTCTTGTTCTTCCTCACCAGGCTTGGATAAGCTCATCAGTATTCGCTTTGCTCTGGGGAGGGCTGGACCAGGGGCAAGAGGAGACAAACAGAGAACAATGGGAGGCCTATTCTCTTAGCCTTCTTTAGGAGCAGCCCCCTCCAAAGCGCTACGTGGAACTGGCCACCACAAGGCCTGAAGTTCGGCAAGTCTCCCACCCCCACGTTCCATGCATGGCATCTGTTGGGACTTTGGAGTGGCTTGAAGTGGGCTATGGGCACAAAGTGGGTGGTCAAAGGCCTGCAGTTAGCTTCTTGGTCATCCTTGGTCTGGGCTGGGAGCCAAGGTGGCCCCAAGTGACCTCAGTCCCTTCCCCACTTTTGCCCAGTCACTTTGGAGTAACTCCACTGGGCTCTCTTACAAAGTGCTGTGAGACCCATGGGCATTGTGCACTGTAGGCTCTGACCTGAACAACTGTTCTTTCTGACTTAAGTCAGCTTGTGCATTCCTCTCTTCCAAAGCCCATCAGACAAAGCTTTGTTGGGGTGCTCTCTCTCACCCCCTTTGTCTCCTAGATTCTCATCACACTACCCACAGCCTCTCCCTGGGTGCCCACTGGCTTCTTGCTCTGCACTTCCCAGCAGTGAGTGCCCTGCTTCTCATGAGATTTTAACACAAATCTAAATATAACTCATTTTCCACAGCAGACAAATCACTGGACTTTGTCACCACAAACGCTATTGTGGCCTGACTTTAGAAACCACTTTCAAACCCCGTATAAAAGTTTACATTGCCAAACCAAACTGTCTGCTTTGCTTCGAGACCTGGTTCACCATAAGCCTCAAACAATCAGAGCTTGAAAAAGAACAGTACAGCGGTTGTGGAAACTGAACAACTTCAGCAGTGGCTGGCAGAATGACCTTTCATTTCAGCCCATTTCTTTGACAGGTATATCACAGGACTGTAGCCAGAGTGGGGACAGTGAGCGCAGTGCCCCATCAAGAACACTGATGTGACTCACTGAAGAATATCTCCTCCCCCCAAACCCTCTTTGTAATTTCAAGCAATGTTTACACTGTAAAATACCCAGAGACCTTTGGGCTTCCCAACAGGATTATAGAAGTTTCTGGTGGAACTGAACCTGCCTGACTTTTCATTAATTTCTTTGATGGCCTGCCTGGAAATGTGACAGCCCTCCCTAGCAAAGAAGGCTGTCTACTGCCTTGACAAGTCATTCTTCCACGTCCTTTTTATTGCCTTCTAAATGCTTGAGAAACCTTCATCTTCTTTTCTTCAGCCTAAACATGCTCTGTTCCTCCTGCTTCTCCAAACGCAACCTGTCTCCGCAGGGCCTGTATCTCCTTGCTGCTGTCTCAGGAGCCCTGCCGTCCATTCTAGCTAGTGTCCAACACTGAACTCAGAATTCCAAACAGAGTCTTGTCAGGCCAAACAGGTTATATTACTAATACTTCTAAAACTGTTAGAATAGTATAAGTTGGTCACAGAACAACATTCCTGTGATGCATCCTCATAGTGTCATGTACATCTTTAACAAGATTGCTGTCCACCACTCCATTTAAGCCATTCAAGGGAGCTGATGAACCTCACTGCATCTACCTGCAGGTATTTGCTCAACCCATTTCCAGTTCAGTGCTGAAGCTTTTCATTTCTAGCCAATTGTACTTGTATGCCCTGGTAATCCATACTTTCCACATTTAGCTGGCCTGATCCTGTACTTGGACAAGACAAGGACCCTCACCAGTCAAGCAAGGCTTTTTGACCCCACCATGGACCCTGGCACAGACGGCACCATGTTGCAGTTCATGGCATGCAGGACAGAAGGACAAAGTTGCTGTGTTTTGTTTTGTTTTTTCATTTGGCCCAAGTTGCTGGCTTCCTCGCCTCCTTTTCTTGCTGGCTGCCAGGGCCCTGGGATGCAACTCGAAGCTGCACACTCCATAAGCACAGTGCAGGAATCTGGGGTTCAGAAGGAGGGGGAGGAGATTTGGAGGAGGAGACGAGAGAAAGAGTCCCTTGTCTGAACACAATCCCCAGCCTTGTGCTCAGAGGCAGAACAATGGACACGAGACAAGAGGATGAGCCTCCGAGCCTGGCTCCCTGCCTCCCTGGCCCTCCTACCCCGGCCCGGCTGGCTCAGGCTCCCCCCACAGAAACAGTGCTCCCGTTGATGAGGTGTGTGGGAGCCGAGAGTAACCCTGGCTGGTACAGGACGGGGCAGAGGGGGGGAGTGGGCCCCTTGGAAGACTCAGGGGCTGAAATTTCATCACAGAGCCCCCTTCCTTTATCATGCACCCTATGTCTATGTCATGTTTCCTCCGTTTCAAGAATATATATACATTTCATCTTTCAAAAACAAATCTATACTTGACAAATGAATTTAATGCAGCAGTATAACAAGATTTTATGTCCAGGGAACTGAAAGACAAAAAAACCCCAAGACAATATACTATTGAAACCAGAAGAAAAATACAACTCCTTCTGCAAATTCAATCCTCCCATTTTTACTCAGCTTTGGACTTCAAGTGTGTGAGATTCCGGGAGTGGGTGGGGGGAGGAATAGTTGGCAGTACTGCCTATCAGGAACTTAAGCTGAGCCAGTAAGTATTCCTTACTGCCACTGGCTGGGCTGGGGCTCCATCTCCCCTCCTCCCATTCAAGCAACTGGCCAGGCTCTTAGTTTGCCTGGAAATGTGCACGGCGAGGAGAGAAAGAGGAGGAAAGGACTTAATGATTTATATGTAGATTAAATTTGCAGGCCATACAGACAATCAGAACAGAACCCTACTGGAATCCAGTAAATGTAGTCCAAAAGAAACCCAAATGACTCCTGGCCTCCCAGGGCTGACTTTTTCACTGATCACTGCCTCAAAATGAAAAGGATCTGATTCTGATCACTTCAGACATTAAAATATAGCATTGTCTATTAAGGTTTATAACGCCCATTCTGTGTGTGAAGCCTGCAACAATTTGTATTCTTTGCCTACCCCAATTAAAAACAGGCTGGAGAGGGAAACCCCTAATTAATTAAGTAAATAAGTAATTATTGTATGGCATTGTGTCTAGAATAGCTAGGAGATCTAAAGATTGTCTGGCAGCTGCAAGTTCTAAATCTTAGCGTTGCGCTAGTGGTGAGCCAGACTTGTTTTTTAGAGGCTGAAAGAGCTCTGAAGGAACTGTGACTGGCCCAAGGTCACCTAGCTGGCTTCATGTTGAGGAGTGGGGAATCGAACCCAGTTTTCCAGATTAGAGTCCACTGCTCTTAAACACAAGTACACCAAAAAGAGGACTTCTTTGCCAGGAAATGGGAGAGGGAGAGGACTGTGAGAACACACACCATCTTTCTCCCTGAGAACTCTATTTGGGCACCCAGTTTCAAGCCCTCTAACTGACCTCTATAAACAGCAAGGAGGCCCCCTGGAGCTATCCCAACCTTAAACTCAAACCAAGCCTCTGAGCCTCCTGAAAACTATAGCAGGACAGCATCTGGAAAGGAGAGACAGAAATTTCTCTGTCAACCATGCAAGAAAGGGTGACTCAAAGGAAACACCAGGCTCCTTGTGGTGGAGGAGGATTTTTAGAAGGAACAAGATCAGCTGGCATTTGTGCATATCAGTTCCACGCAGGGGAAATTGTCTGCTTGGTCTCAAATGAGACTCATTGCTGTACTAGCTGGTACTGACCAGAAAGGATGGAAAAGATCAGAGTGTGGTCAGTTGCAGAAGCAGAAGAAGAAATCTATTGAAGTCCATGGAAAGAACTAAGCCCAAACCTGCATGTCTTTAGCTGCTTCAAGACATCATTGGGGGCTACTGCTAACTTTCTGTGTCAAGCTTGTGGAGATTGGGCTGACCAGAGCCTGCTACCCACTTCGGGGCACCACAACATTCTCTATTAGACAGAGCAGTGGGAAAGAGGACCCCTCTCAGGTGAGAGGGAAGCTGCATCTATCCTTTGCAAATATAACAAAGGGTAGCTTTAAATTAGTTGTTGTAGATTTTCTGGGCTGTATGGCTGTGGTCTTGGCATTGTAGGACCTGATGTTTCGCCAGCAGCTGTGACTGGCATCCTCAGAGGTATAACACCTCTGTGTTATACCTCTGAGGATGCCAGTCACAGCTGCTGGCGAAACGTCAGATCCTACAATGCCAAGACCACAGCCATACAGTCCGGAAAATCTACAACAAGTAATGAACTCCGCCCATGAAAGCCTTTGACAACACATTGGTAGCTTTAAAGTCAAGTTCAAACCAGGAATGCTTCAAGAAGAGGAGTGGTTTAGACCCCCACCATGGCTGTGCCTGTCTCAGACACCCCTGTGAATGACTGCTAGCCCAAGACTGGGTGGATCCTCAATCACGTTATTAGACCCTGAGCTCTAAAGATTTGCTGGACAGTCATGGGACCTATCTAACGGGACTCAGTCTCCAGGAATTCTAAAGGGTGCTGGACAGTTTTTTGAAGGCTTCAAGTTGAAGGCTCCATGCTGACAAGCAGCCTACTATGCCAGGGTATCCTATCATCCCAGGACTTTAGATGGGATGATAGGATAGCCTGGCATAATAGGCTGCCTGTCAAATGATCTCTACCTGGCCAACATTAAATAATTCCCATAGCCAAATAGCGAGACAGGGTGGAGAGAGATCTCAGCTTCTACTACATCTTTCACCCAGTGACGTGCCCGCATTGTTTCTCCACAGAGCAGCAGAAGGTAGGAATCTTGGACACTGATGCTCATCTTAGGGCTGCAGAGTGGCGCAATCACCCCCCACAGTCATGGCTTAATGCAATATTTTTTAAAAGATAAATAGTGGACAGGAGATGCCTTCCAATGTGGTAGCCTAAATGGCCTGCCTGTACCAGAAGAGGTTTGAGGTGGCCCCCCTCCATCTTATGCATATCCTGCTCATGCTGCAGGTTCTTCCAAACCTCCAGGATCTGAGCATCCTCCCAGAGAAAAGCTCCATGTCTCGTAACCAAGGAAACGCTTATTGTTCTCAGACGCAGACAGAGCTTTGGACCAGTGGGAAACGGGAGGTGAATGAAGGCTTGGAAATCAAGGAAGATTTCATTAGAGATGTTGTGGGGGGGACTGTTAAGAAAATTGAGATTGTTTCTATTCACCCTTCCACACACACACACACACACTATTAATGTTCTGAGCAATTAGCATTGCTTTGAACAGTTTGCCACTCAGCAGAACCAGCTAGATTTCTGAGACCCACAGAAAGGTTTCCTCCCTTTGCAACAAGAGAGACAGCAGAGATCACAGGAATTGTACCTCAGTTTAGGCTCCATTTACAGGGTGGAAGCTGGGGGGAGACTTGGGAAAAGTTAATGACACAAGACTGGAAGTACAGAGGCAAGAGCATTGGGTATGGGAGGCTGTATGCCCCCTCCCTCTGGAAATTCTGGTTGCATCACACAGGACAGGAAACTCCCCCTGTCTGAATCCTGTCCAGGATGCAGAGGAGTCTTTGGCCCTTCAGACCACAGGAACCATCCTTGACATTGCTCTGATGGGGCTGCAAGGGTCAGATGGCTTGGCCACATCTAGAGCTGATGAGTTTAGGTTTGCTTATCACCTTCTTCCATGCCCCTATGGGCCGCCAAGTGCCCCATACAGGTTTGCCAGCGCTGCAGGAGTAACTTGGCTGTTTTAACTTCCCAATCCATCCCTGCAGGATCCTCAAGTAGGCTGTACCCCTTCTTGTTTTTATTCAGATTTCTTCGGCAGAGCAGAGAGGAGAGGGGGAAATAGGAGAGAGACAAATATGTACAGTCATTGTGAGTCCCATGTTGCTGAAGGGAGCTTTGGATCTGAAAATGCTGATGTCTGTGAACTGAGACCTCTTCTCTCTCTCCAGCCATAAATTGGCCAATTTGGTAAAGGGTATGTATCCTGACCTGGATAGCCGTGTCTAGCCTGAGCTCCTCAGATCTGGGGAACTACTCTGGGTTTAGCCCTGGCTAGTATTTGGATGGGAGACCTCCAAGGAATACCAGGGTTGTGACACAGAGGCAGGCAATGGCAAACCTCCTCTGAATGTCTCTTGCTTTGAAAACCCTACGGGGTCACCATAAGTCAGCTGTGACATGCCACCATCAATAAATAAACCTTTTGCCTGGAGCCAGTGGCTGCGGGTGCAACTGATCACCCAGAAAGGGCTGCATACCTCTCATCTGGAGTCGCTACTTCTTGGATCACACAAACCTGATGCTCAGCTCCTGCCCTCACATCCTACCAGAAACTTTACCTGCATTCACATGACAACATCAGCACTGCACGAGCAAATCTCTTGATGCTGGGTCAGAAATTCCATCCTGCATGTCGTGATGGCTGACTATCAGCAGGGAGTCAGTGTGACTAAGATTTCCAACTTACTCTCCAGAGGTTGTGTTGGATGTGAATAAGGTTCAGCTACTTGTCCCACCTCTCATCTGTAGAACAAGCTAAATAAGAAGCCCAGGTGGCCTCCCCCTTCTCTGCACCAATCAATAGGAAGGGTTGCTCCTATCTGGTGAGAGTACACCCGCAAGGTCATGGTTAAGGAGTGTGTATGCTGGAGAACTGGAGGTGACTGGGTGGATCTTGGTCTGGTTGATAAACTCTCCCCATGAGGCACATAGGGCTGACTTGCAGCGCACTTCCTCAACAATAAGGCAAGTGGCTCAGTCACCAGTGTTTTCATCCCAAAAAGCTCATGTGAAAGTCTATAGTGGTATTACTCACACGCACTGCTGAACTATCAAACTTTATAAGCCATGCCTCCATCTGAATTTGGTAGGCAAGCACTGCCATGTCTTGCTACTTTTTTAGGCACTTGCTCTCGCGCTGCCGGTACTAGACCCAAGAAGTAGAGAAAGTCAAACCTCTAGAATGCCACAACTGCTGTCACTCAGATAATAGGATCATCGCTGATGTGGCAACAATCCATGTATATTATTTCAATCCATGTATATAAACCTCTCTCTCTCTAAGTTTTGTTTGGGGACTTGTTCCCCTCTCTGCCAGTTCAGATACACCGATGGACACAGCAGGCCCCAACTTATGGGATTGTGTTTGATCTAAACAATGTTTCAGAGAAGAGACTTCTCTTCAGTCCTGCAAGACCATCCCTGGTGTCTCCACCAGTGGTGGTAGAGATGATAGCATCAAGTACTGGCAGGGAAAAGAACTGCTGAGAGGACAGTAGATGTGGGACACTTTCTTGGTGGATCTTCTGGCATGTCTAGTATGGACAGTCACAATGAGGCTGGAAGGGTCTGGCTGGTTCAGCCGAAACACAGTCTCCTGTCCTTCTGCCTCAGATGCTGAATGCCCAGCCTCTTGGATTCCCCCAAAGGACACAGCCTCCCTGGGCTTCCTGCTCCCCTTGTTAATGCCTCTTAGAAAAGGTAACTTGGCTAATGTTTAAACTAGCACTGCTCTCCTACACATCAGTCCCTCCCTACACAAACTCACCTACTTTTCTCCCTTGAATCACAGCCACAATAAATTAAATGAAACATCAAGAGTCCTTCTGGTGGGATGTTAGATCAAAATGAGTAGCCATGTTTGTCTGTCTGTAGCAGTAGAAAAGAGTAAGAGCCCAGGAGCACCTTAAAACCTGGCTGTGGTCACACGAGCAGTTTGCCGCAATGTAGTAGCATTACCTTTGCAGATTTAAAGAGCGTGATCAGATGACAACATCTGCCTTCTGTGCCCCAGTCGTCGGCACCCCGTGTTGCCCCACTTTGGAAGCAGAGTAATCAGGCACCGAGGAAAAGTCCAGTATTAATGGATTCCAGTTCTTCCACTCCGCTTTCTTGGGTGTCTGAACTGTCATAAAAGGAACCTGGAAGGGCAATCTGAACCCGCAGATATGTTTCTAGCACTGTTTTTTAAAGTTGCTGCCTATATGCGCAGGAGCGCATATGTGCATGCACCCACCTGCATTATAAAAAATGTTTGGGCAGCATGTCCCGAATTCCTGAGCACCAGACAGGCACATGGGGAAACCGCCCCAGGTTGTGCTATCTGGTTGGTTGGTCCCACAACACTTTAAACCGGTGCAATTAAAGGTGCGCCCAGATCACACCAAGCCTCCAGTGTGACCAAAGCACAAATTTGTGGTAGGGTAGCTTTTGTGAGTCACTGCTCTGTTCTGAAGAAGTGAGCAGTGACTCACGAAAGCTCGTACCGTAGCACAAATTTTGTTAGTGTTTAAGGTACTACTGGACTCTTATTCTTTCTACTGGAGGGATGTTGTTACAGCTGAAGACATTCCTATGTGCCTACTCTAAATGTTTATTAGTTATACTATCTACACAAATACCTACTAACAATGTCTACAAGTCTGTTCTGAATTTAACCAAGCTAACAGCTCACCAGACTAAACAACTGACACATTCGTTGCTGTAGATTTCTGACACATTGCTGTAATTTGTATGGATACTGCGATTTAGATAAGAAGAATTTGTAAAAAGGCCTCCTCACTGTCAGCCCCATGTTTCTCACTATATAATCTTCAAGAAAAACTATTTCAAAAGGAAAACAAATGTTCCGATCCTGAAATCAATTAGCCAGAAATCTCATCTCCTTACTTGTCCCTATAGCTTGTTGTATCAGCGAGTAGATCCCAGTTAAGTCCAGTTCAGAGTTTTAAGAAGAAAATTCTGCACTCTTGGTTATTCCTAAGCAGTAAAATTGCCTCAAACCAGCTAACTATTTCCTGTGGAATGACAGCACTGCACTATCCCAGCACTAGAGCAGATTTCCAGAGCAGAATTAATTCACGTATTCCCCAGACACAGGAGTACATCAGCAGCAAGAATATTTAGTGGAGAGCCTGCAAGCCCCATCCTGCCTGCCAGAGAGACCCACAATTCCTTGGGCTTTCTATTACAAGCACCTCCAACAACTTGGTCCTTTTAGTCCAAGATCCTATTTTTAAGAATAAAATGCTAATAAATGGAACACTCAGAGAATTAATCAGGGATTTGACCCAGAATTTTTCTCAGTGCAACAAAATGCCTTTCGCATTAGCAGCATTACAGCAAACCATTTGCAAAGTTTCCTATGCTTTGTAAACTCACCCATTGCTTTGGGATCTCAGGAAAACAACCGCTATTTTCCTGTCTTTCTTCCACTAGAACAATCCTTTGCCGCTGCCTCTGTGCCTCCCTCTGCTTCCCCCTGGATCACACACGCTCTCTCTCTTGCCCTGTCCTCAGCCAAGAAAAGGCCTCTCGGGTGGACAGCCAACCCCCTTAAAGGGACAGCCCCCCTTCCTCCTGCTCCTGCTCCTCCTCCTCTCACTACCCCATCCCTCTTAACACTCATCTGGACTCACTCTTGCCTCTTGTGTTTGTCCCTTGTGTCTCTGTGCTCCTTTGTTTTTGCTCACCAGTTTCTTTTCCTCAAGACTTCTGGGTGGCAAGAATTGCAGAGGGCTTTGGTGCAACTCCAGTGCCTTGTGTAAAGTCTTCCCAGACGGAAAGCAGGGGAATTGGAAGTGACTGGAATGATTCTGAAATGGCATTCAAGGTCAGGAAGGAATTGGCTACTGGACGTTTTGCAGGTGGCAGCAGGGCTCTTCAGGCCCACCTTGTGCATTGCCCCTGGCCCAACCTGGCAGCTGTGTGCCACTGGGATGGGGTCGTGGCTTTGGGCACAGACCTGCAGTTTTATTGCCACAATAGCAGAGGCTGTACCAGCAGAAAGTGAGAGTCTGTTTCTGACCATCTACTGGTGCCCCTTTGCAACCCACCTCTTCCTGGAAGACCCCAAGCTGCAGTGTGACTTTAGTGATGCATTAGCTGGTCGAGCCACTTGTACAGAGTTTGCACAAGACCCCATGAGCCTAACACTCTGGCCCCAAATCCTTTTTTTAAGCATAAAACCATCCACCAGATTTAAATTGTGAGAGGAATATCTGAGGGCAAGGTGTCATTTGTGGCACCTCCTCCAGGTGATTATGCCTGGTAACATCTTTTTTTTAAAAAAAAATCTAGTGGGAAGGACAAGAAGGCAACTGATGCAACTGGGTCTGTCCCCAGGATACTGCCTGGGCTCCAGGTCAAACAATCAAATGACTAAGGTCCTGGGCCAGGCAGGGGAAGTGGTGCAACAGCTGATCCAAATTGATAATGGGGCAATTGACCACCCAGGCCAGCAGGCATCCCCGTTTCCCCAGAGTGCTGCTGGCACCTTTAAAATGATGTCAGTCAGGCCAAGCAATCTACAGACTGATCATCACAGCAGAAAAGAAGAAGAAGAAGAAGAAGAGTTTGGATTTATATCCCGCCCTTCACTTCCCAAAAGCGTCTCAGAGCACTCCTTTCCCTTCTCCTCCCCACAACAGACACCCTGTGAGGTAGGTGGAGCTGAGAGAACTTCTGACAGCAACTGTCCTTGAGAGAACAGCTGTGCCAGAGCTTGTGACTGACCCAAGGTCACATCAGCAGGTGCAAGTGGAGGAGTGGGGAATCAAACCCGGTTCTCCCAGATAAGAGTCTGCGCACTTAGCCACTACACCAAGCTGACTCTCAAGGACCAGGGCCTGCCTGTCACTGAATTACACACTTTCAATCCACTTTCAATCCACTTTGCGACTGGATTTTACTGTGTGAAATGGCAAAATCCACTTGCAAATGGTAATTGAAGCGGATCAAAGTTGCCTTATATAGAAAATGCTCTTGGATGGGCTGGGGAATACCTTCCTTAACCCACCTGCAAACTGGGCTAAACTGAGGCAGTTTTTGAATTATTAAGTTCCATTCAGAAATCCTTCTGGAGATTCTTGGGGGAGTTATCATCAGTGAGAGTTAGCACCAATGCTTGACTTGCCAGTTCGGAGCCATCCGTACCCTGAACACACAGCCTTCTCTAACGCAAACAGGCCTCCTCCTTTATATATTCAAAAACACAGACATGCCTCTCTTGGGCTAAGCATTTCACCTAAATGACTAACCCCATCAAGGCCAGATTCCCTTAAACTCCGTCCCTGAGCAGAGGTCCTCATAACTGCATTCTCTCCGTGCTGAAGGCCCATGTACTGTGTTCCCTTCCTTCTGCAAAACACAAATGCTACCTTTCCCTCTCCAAGTCCCAGTCAGGAGAACTCCCTGCACAAGGTCCTTGAAGACCTCTAGAGGGCAGAGTGGTCCTTCCAGCCTGGGAGAAGCCGCAACAATGTGGGGATTGTCTCTCGCCGTTACATACCACAGTTTGCTGAGTGCCAGGCTGCTTCAAGAGGACTTGTTTGTTTGTGAGGTTCAGCCAGGAGTGATGTTAGAATAATTTGTTCAGTGGAGCGAAGATGATTAATGGAGAACAAGGATGCTGCTGCCACATATAGATTGGCTATATGTATTGGGATAGTGAGGGACTGGTCTTTGCAGCTATCATACAAAGCGGCCTGCATGTGTGCTGATACTAAAACGGTACCCTGCCCACCCAGGAACAATTGGTTTGACTCTGATACAGAAAGAAGAGCATCTGCAGGAAACTTGAACAAGAGAGAAGGAACCTGCAAATGAGGGGGTCTATTGAGAATCACTGTGCCCTGCAAAGAAAAGATGTTTGGAGGTTTAGGATGGTTTCGTGTGTGCAACAGTGTCCTTGGGGCTTTCTGATACTGTGCATTTCTAGATATCAACTACAATGCCAGAGAGCATGCAAGTCAAATGGAGTCTGCATTCTCTGGCCAGTCTCACTTTGCATTCACAGTCCTCATTGCTTTAAACAACAATAACAAAGGGCTTTAAGGTCTTCAGATGCCCTCAAGTGTGCTTGCTTTCTCAGCCAAAACTGCCCTAGATGTCAATACAGGAACCTTCCTTTTTTCCCTGGCCTCAGAGCTCTAAGCACACTAAGGCCGCCACATGGAGATAATGTGCCCTAAAACTGAATCAGAAAAGTAAAAGCTGCCCAGAGAGCTCTTACTTTAGGGCCTCCAGAGAAGGCGTGTAAAGGCAGGTTCTTCCTTTGGTGGTATGGATGCTGGGAAGAGGCTGTTGGGTTCTAAAGACCGGGGGAGGAGGGAATAATGAGGCTAGAGCTCCAAGAGGGACCTGGAGATCCCCGGGGACTACAAAGGATCTCCAGATGACAGAGACCAGTTCCCCTAGAGAAAATGGCAGCTTTGCAAGGTGGACTGTCCCCAAACCCCAGACTCCAACACCAGATCTCCAGGAATTTCCCAGCCTGGAGCTGGCAACCCTAAATGGGTCCCTCTGTCCAGATGAAGCCTCCCTTCCTAAGCGTATCTTTGCAACAGCTCTGTTTTGCTTTTAGCAGCATTCCTAAGTCTTGATGTGGTCGTTTGGATGCTCTCTGTTTGCAAATGTCAGGCAGAGGGGGCAGTTCCAAGCCCTGGTTTCCAGAGTTATCTTACAGCATCTCTGCAGTCCCATCAGTCTTTTCCAGCTTGGCTGCCTGGGCTTCTTTCCAGGGGAAGGGGGGGCTTGCCTGGTTTTCAGGCAGTTATTTGTGAAGCGTTTTCCTTGCACAGTTTGCAAAACTAAGCTGTGGTCCAAGAAGAAGGGCTGCCCCTTCCCAGGAGCCTCTCCCCTCCCAACTGGAAGAGCCCTGAGAAAGAACAGCAGTGGGTCCCTCCCAGATCTGAGCACTGCCCTTTCAGAGCTGTAAGTGAAAACTTTTGGAAGGTGGGGTGGTCCTGATCCACACTTCGACACCCCCAATAAATCCAACCGGTCTTTCCCCAAGGAAGGTGTGTGCTTCCTGCAGAGACCACAGTGGAGAGAATGGATGCTACATACATTACCTTCTTCAGGCACTGCCAGGTGTTGCCGTGCTGCTTTGAGAGAGACCCGAGGCCATCTATGGCTTCCTTTATGCCCGAGGTATCTTTAAAGGCCTTGCACAGCAATGAGCAGGCTGGCAGAGCGGTGCCTGCATGGGCAAACACAGCCCCTTTATGCAGGCAACAATCGCTCCCACACAAGTCTTGGATCTGTGAGAAAAGAGCCACAAAGAAAACAATAGACCAAAGGGGGAGGTCCCACCCGGTCAGCAAAGGTTTGCAAGTTGCCACACCTCTTTTTGTCCTGCCTGTGACTCCCCGCCCAGCATCTCTGCCTGTAGCCCTCCCCCCACGTGCATAAGCCTCGCTATTCCACTGTCTGCAGTGGCCACTTCCCCAGAAGGAACATCCACAGGGGAGGCACAAGTGCAACCACAGAAATGATACACAAAACAAGAGAGGAGCCGGGGATGGGCATAGCAAAAGGCCTGCCTTGAGTGTGGTTGTGTTCCCTGATGCCTGACCTGGCATGCAGGGCTAGTGGTTGCCTGTGGTTTCTATGAGACAGTTCTCTAGGGCATTAGAAGGTGCATGGAACTATGTGTCCTGGACATTCCAGCATGATTTGGGGACCCAGAAGGTACATGCCCATATTAGGAGATGTCCAATTCCAACCTCCCTAAATCCAAGTCTTTCCTCCCTGGTCAATTGGGTGAATCTCTTTCTCCAGAAGCAGTGGCAGAATGGCCGTGGAGGGCAGCTCCAGGCTACCCCACAGGTTCACTGTGGTTCAGCAATTTATCTGTCCCAGAGAAAGGCGGTGTGTGGGGGGGGAAGCTTCATATTGGATTGAGGAGGGGAGGGGAACCTCCAAGAGGCTGCTCATGGCTTCTTGGTATTCCGAGGTCATCTCATCCATTGAAGGAAGGTTGTTTTTTGTTTTAAAAAAGCACAATTAGTTCAAAAGCAGAAGAGAAAGCAAACAGGAAGGATTCCCTTGAGAATTGCCCAAAAGGCTTTACATGCTCCTTGGATTATCCTTGAAATCCTTCATGATTTGTACAGGGTAGCAATTATTTCCGAAGACTGAACCTTGGAAGGAATTCAAAGGGAAAGCTCTTCTCCCCCCCCCGTCTCTAACTGATGTTGAGGTAGGGGCAGAACTTTGGAGAATTAACTCCAGTGGGGCAAAGTGGGTTGTTGTTGGGGGAGGGTGGGGCTTGGAGTCTGCACTCCATCCACACAAGTTGGGGGTGGGGGGCTGGGCCAGGCAAAAAAACCCTTGTCCCTTTAACAGAGGCATAATGTGTGGAAAAGGCCAACTGAGGCCTTCCATAGCATGGAGGTAAATAATATTGCCTGGCAAATTGCATCCTAATAAACCTCTGTTAAAGGGACAGGACATTATTTCTCCAGGCAGTTGGTAGCCCCATCAGGGGTCACAACTGATTTCAGGGCAACTGGAGACCCAAGGCTAATTTCACACAAGCTGGTGTTCATGTATTTCTTCCCTTCGACCTGGCACTGTACATATGCGTCCCTGAAATGCCCTGTCTTCTGCTCATTCAGAAGACAACTAGATAGAAGTATTGCCTACAGCAAGAAAGAAGGGAATATGAATGTTCCTTGTTCTCTTTCTCATTTCCTGAGAGGAAATGCTGTTTTCCTCCTGAACTGCTACACCCCAGGGATCTACGTGAGACCCTGGGGGTGGTACTAGGGTTGCCAACTGCCTGGAGGAAAAAAGTCCTGTCCCTTTAATAAAGGTGTAATGGCATGCTGTTTACCAGGGGGTGGTAGTGACCATTATGCCATACATCGCCTATTTCCACACAGGCCTGTTGGCAGTCCTAGCCAGTACTTCAGTGCCTGTTTCTGAGGAGAAGAGCTGTGAGGCAGGGCCAGCCTTCAATTGTTCAACTGATTTAAAAAGACAAAATGATGCCTCCCCCACTTGAAGTCATTAATCTTTTATTGCCATACATTGCTAGATGTTAGTGATTGAAGGACAACACCCTTTCTAGAATCTGTTGCCTGGAGGGACTGTCCCCTGTTGCCTCTGCCAGCAGCCAGGGGCCGCCGTGCCAAAGGCCTGCAAGCAAGGCATATGACCAGTAGGTGGCAGCTTCTATGTGCTAAAGCAGACCAAAGGAAGGCAGGAGCTGGCTGAGTCCAGACACAGACCGCCTGGAGGGTGTGGAGGTCAAGAATGGACTTTAACTCAGAACCAGCCTAAAGTTGGCCCTTCCTGTGCAACCCAAGATCAGTCCCAAGCAGCTTGATCCTATGCATATTTACATGGAAGTAAGACCTGCTTGCTCAGTACAAGTGAAGGTAAAGGTGAGCGGCAAAGTTCTTACAGCATCCTGCCTGCATATTCTAATGGAACAGAAGATGTCATGGTGTAGGATGTGTCCCCTGTTATTAAGCCACAGCTGATGGCTATAAACTGGGCCATCCAGTCTAACGTCCAAATGACAACAACCCTTGTCTGCTTCCAAGGGCCTTGTAGTGTAGGCCAGTGCAGCCATGCCCAAAGGTGAATGGAAGGTGTCTTTGCTTTCTGTAATCCATGTGCTTCCTTATAACCAGATAACGGCCCTGGGAACTGATCGCTGTTCAGTCACTGTCTTTTACAAAGAGGATTACTTTGAAATTTTGTTTTGTTGCAAAATTGTGCTTTCGTGAGCTGGGGGGAATCGTTCTAACAGAACCAGTTACCTGTCATGCCTTTTTTTCTTTCAGGAGAAAGCGGTTGCAGGGATCTGTATGTCCTTCCTGGTGTTAGAGAGGGATGTGACCAGCTGCTGTCTTTCTTTTCCCCAGTGCCCTGAGTCTTCCACCTCAAAGAGGACCAGGCCTACTGAAGGATATATAAAAAGCTCCTTTGTGACTGAGCTGAGAATTTGTGAGCATGTCAGCCTAGCAGATCGCATTAATTGTAATTTCCTCCCCAGGATCGGGGGTTTGGTCATGTTTTGATTGGATGTCTAGAACACAAAGCCTGAGTGATGAGGACGGCAGTCTCCCTAGCAGAAAGTGACATTTTATGCAATCTGCCAGTTTATGCTGACTGACAGATCAGTCCTTTTGACTGCCAGCGTTTCCTGATCTAGAAATCGAGTCAGGCAAATCAGGAATATGAGACAGCAACAGAAGGAAGGGAAAAGGAGCTGTATATGCTGCCATGAGCTTCTTGGAGGAGGGCTAGGATAAAAATGTACTAGATAGATAGATAGATAAATCTGGTTCATCTTTCTGCACAAGGACTGGATCATGTTTTTAGGGTTGCCAGCTTTTAAACTGGTCCCTCTAGCTGTCCCTATAACATTAGTTTGATCTGCAAACAAACAAGCCGGAGGCAGCAAACAATATGTTCCATCTGTCAGCTTCCTGGATTCTGGACACCAACATTGCAAGCTCTGAGATGTTGCTCACTGAATTGCTTTCAGATAGCATCAATGCAAGAACATAATGTGGCAGAGCAATGTGAATCTTCATTTCACTGGCAAAGGGCAATTATCACTTTGCAGAGAAATGAACATTAATAATGGCATAATTATGTCCTGATATAGTTTTTAACCTGAAGCAGAAATACTGCTGCAAGTGTATCCATCAGTGTCTGCTAAGCATGAAGGCCTGAATGCTTGATTTGCACTTACAGTTGCCAACTGGCCTGGAGAAAAATGTCCTGTCCTTTTAATAGAGTGTTTATAGGATGTCATTTACCATGTGCTGTTGTTTACCTCCATGCCATAAAAAACTTCAGCTGCCCATTTCCACACATTAAAGGGGCAGGATATTTTTCTCCAGGCTAGCTGGTAAGTCAGCTTGCACTGCATCATGACCTGTGCATCTGAGTGGTCTGTAATGTAGAAAGGGACATGTGTGAAGGCCAGTTGAAGCAGCAGTTTTAGCATAATGCCCATGGACTGAGCAGAAAGCACAGATTGACTGCCACCATTAAATAGCAATTAGCAACCTGATGAAGAGTTCTGTAGAACTCAAAAGCCTGCATACTGTTTTGTGTCTTTTAGTAAAAGGTATTACATGGAACTGAGTGTTCTTATCCCCACCCAGCAGATGGAAGGGGGAGGCTTCCTGAACAGACAACCAGCTCATTCTATGCAGTGTATAGATTGGCGCTTACTTCTGGGTGTGATGGTTCCATTTCCTTTACCGTAGCCTTGTCAATGGCTGCCGTGGCATTGTTGGTTACAGTTGGCAGCCTCTGTCTAGCACTCTTGTGGGGTTACATAAAATGGGGGGGGTTCTGGAGGGCTCTGATGATGTGCCGATCTGGATGGTTTGGCAAACTGTAGGACAAGATTATATACTAAAGCAACTGAGAAACTACAAGCGGCCAAAAAGACATAGGTGCTCCTTGGTGTCCAATAGATGTAATTAGATTGTCTTTTAATGAATTTGCACATCTGTTCTGCAAACTCTTGCCTTTGTTTGTTTCGGGCAGTCTAGATTCCCCAGCTTGGATGCTCTGAATAGCATATTTTATGCTAAAGTTATCAGTTGGGTTTTTGCAGAATTTGTTTTTTTAAGATTTGGGGGGGTTGTTTTTTAAAAAGAAAAAATAAAGGCTGTTGCAGAAGATGATGCCGCATGGTTTAAGGGAAGCTAGTGGAAGCTCTGAAGGAGGTTCAGGACGTAGAAGCTCTGACCCCCAGAACACCCAGAGGCTTTGGAAGACGGAGTCCATTTGTCTTCATGAGGGCTAAAATGGGGTATGTGTGGATTTTCTTAATGAAAGCTATTCCAGGGGTTCTATGCCAGTGGCCAGAGTTACCTACTTTTATTAGCTGCTCTGAGGCAATGCCTTCTGTAGATATAGAATCATAGGAGTTACCAACATCAGGCAAGCTTATTAACTTGTTCATGCTCCAGTGTAATGTATGCCATCACGTGCCATCTTTAAGAATTTAATATGTTATGGGAATCAGTGTCAAAACTCAAAACAGGCAAAGCTAAAGTTCAGCTTTTGTTGCGGTGTTTTGAATAATATGCTTATCTGAGGAGAGCTTTTCTTCTGTCAGCATTCATACTAAGCCTCACAATAGGCAGAAAGTTAACAGATAGAGATACAGGGGTAGGAAACTCTTCATCTGTTGAATTTCTGCCTAGTCTCTAGATTTTTAAGGATGCAAGAGTTGCAGGCTCCCTTCTATTGCACTGCTGTGGCAGAAATTGAATAGAAGAATGCTTTCCCATGGAGATGCTGAATCTCCACACAGGTTGCCAATTGACCAAAAAGAAATAGGCCAACCTGCTCTTCTGCCTTTAGTACCAATATGATCTGTCGAAATCAGCAGATGAAGTATTATGACAAGTATTATGACCTGCCAATGGTGGCAGACTAGCAAAATTTAGGGACCCAGCAGGGATGGTTTTAAAGGGGTAATGTGGAGTAGAAAGTAAATAATGAGTAATACCAGTCACAATTTAAATCATTTACTTTGCAAGTTTAAAAAGTTATAACAATTTGAAGAACGAGACAGTGTTACAAAGCCCTTCTGATGTACAGAGCCCTTCTGATATGATGTCTTGCAGCCTGGTGCAGACTACACAAAAGGGGAAGGGGGGCAGAAAAACAAACTCAACCCAAGACAATGCTAGAAACCAAGAGGGTTGAGCTAATTACTATTAAACAGTTCTAAATTTAATAAGGTGTACACAAGTTAAAATACGTTTAAAATCCACATGTAAACAGGACTTTTACACATTTATACACATGATGGGACAATACATATGATACTAAAGACCAGACGCGTTTCGGCCATGAAAGACCTTCTTCAGTGATCACAAATACAATCTTATCTAGACACACATTCATACAATAATATGCAAATTCTTAAAAACCCTTTGTATAAAAACCAGATGTGATGCCTTTTATAGATGTAATTTAGTTACAGGTATGTAAAATGGGCCATACCTATGCCAATATGTATTCTGGTAATCAGGGTGTCTCAGGTATGAATGTGTGTCTTGCATGAATGGAGAGACACACATTCATACCTGAGACACCCTGATTACCAGAATACATATTGGCATAGGTATGGCCCATTTTACATACCTGTAACTAAATTACATCTATAAAAGGCATCACATCTGGTTTTTATACAAAGGGTTTTTAAGAATTTGCATATTATTGTATGAATGTGTGTCTAGATAAGATTGTATTTGTGACTACTGAAGAAGGCCTTTCATGGCCGAAACGCGTCTGGTCTTTAGTATCATATGTATTGTCCCATCATGTGTATAAATGTGTAAAAGTCCTGTTTACATGTGGATTTTAAACGTATTTTAACTTGTGTACACCTTATTAAATTTTGAACTGTTTAATAGTAATTAGCTCAACCCTCTTGGTTTCTTGCAGCCTGGTGACCAGTCTAGAGGTGATGGGTCAGAGAAAAGAACTACAGGAACCATTTAGTGTCTCACTGGGTGGTCTAGCAACTGTCCGCACTTAGGAGTCTGTGGCCCTGACTGTTTTTCTGTTCTCCTCCCTGCCAGTTCCAGATGCTCCACCTTGAGTCCTCTTTGGTGGTTTTATTTTGCCTTTCGATACCTTTAGTGGGTGTGCCTTTTCCCAGACCAACCAATCCCTTCATCAGCTCTCTGTACCTCCTTCCATCACCCTGTTTCATCTACTCTGTCTTCCTTCTTAAGCTCCACCAACTTCTCATTATAAATCTGTTTTTAATTCTGTTTATCCAGGGGGCTCCTCACCTTCCTTCACTGGATTCACCTCCTTCTGCAATTTCAAACCTTAATATTCTTTGTTTCCCCCTTAGGGAATGTTGAGGGGGTGAAGCATTTGGGGATTCCTGATGTAAGAGAAACAGGCAGAGGTACCCTGTTGATGAGGCCAGAGGGCAGGAGCAGGTATCCTCCCTGCTGGTGTCTTGCTCCTCTCTGCCTCCAATCAGAGGCCTAAACAGCTTGCTTCTCATAGGTGTCAGACATTCACCTTGCCAGTGCTGTGAGGAAAAAAGGTTGGGATTTCCTAGGAAGGGACTTGCTTGCTTGTTGAACTCATCCATCTTCTTAATAAGCTGCCCTGGATGGCTGTTGGCAGCAGCCAGAAAGAA
Source organism: Gekko gecko (assembly GCA_029375565.1). Taxonomy (NCBI): domain Eukaryota; kingdom Metazoa; phylum Chordata; class Lepidosauria; order Squamata; family Gekkonidae; genus Gekko; species Gekko gecko. The sequence continues at coordinate 46,767,687 of JAPDNY010000012.1, read as the reverse complement.
GCAATTAGCAAAGATCTCTCTGACCTAGATCCAGTGGGTTCTTGGCTCAAGGCTAAAATGGAGCATCCATCCCAGACTCCTCCCTGCTGAATGCTAACATCTTTTCCAGCGGCAAAGAAAAGGCCCAAGAAGAAGGCTTGAAAGGAAAGGTACTCCGTACACTAGGAAATGGGTGACATTTTGGAGTAGGCTACCTCTGTGACATTACAAGGAATAGTTGGCATATCCTCTCACATCATCCCATTGACCCCCATTCTCTCACCTTCCTTATTCCCCCATACCCTTCTCTGTGCTATTTGTACTCTCTGGACAACTCAAGGAAGCAGTACAAGTGAAGTGACATCCTCTTAATCTGCAGCACTCCCAGGGTAAAGAACCCACAATAGTAACATGCATCTGCAAGGACATAGGCAGACATACTGTAGTGAGATGCACAAGAACATCTGAAGCTAGCACATCTTGTCCCTGCCCTGAAGAACATTGTGAATTGGAATTTGGAACAGTGCATTAGAATTGCAGGCTGCAGACCCTCTGGTTTCCTTGTAATAGTGTCCTAAACCCATGGCTGCCAACCAGTAAAGAGGAAAACATCTTGGCTAGTTTACAGTGGTTGCTTTGAGTTCAGTTACCAGAAAAGCACAGTCCTTTCTCTTCTTGTTGCACCTCTGGGGTTTTGCCCCTGACCTTCTGCCCTCAGTCCTGAGACCCAGGGACCAGAATCGTTGCTGTCCAGAGTTGGCTGCCCATCCTATGTGTCCCCTTCCCTTCCTTTGTTTTATTAGCCCACCATCTCTCCTCCACCTCCTTCTCCCCCTCCCTCCCCCCTCCATTCTCTTCCCATAGCCAGCCTGCCCTTCCATGGTTGTTCCTTCTGCCTTTCCCTTTGGATTGGCATTGGATTTCCCATCCATGACAATGCCTAGTTGGCCAAGAACAGAATTGCACCTTCATCATCTAAAGCAGTGATATGTGGTTGCTCTAAGGGGAAAAGCTGTTGACATTATTTGTAATGAAAATTGATGAATATCCTACTAGCATTTCTACTTTAAACTCAAATAGAATTATTATTTAGGATCTTATTTTTTTCTGGATGCTGAGATGTTTATTCGTAATTCCCAAGAGCTCTAATTTAGTTCAACTTGTTCTGCATCGAGAGACTTTGCTAAAAGATTTCACTTCTTCCTTTGTCATCTTTATGGCAAATGTTTGCTTGCTGTTCCATTCTTATGCTGTGTGTTTTTCTGTAGCCCACAAATCTGCATATTCATCCAGTTTTCTATTGCTAAAGATTTTATAATAATGGTGGCAAACATGACAATGAATAAAATTAAATTTGGACATAGTAAAAATTCTTGGCATTTTCTGGTGAATGGAACACGGGCAGTATTTCTTCTGGGACACCCACACATTGTTTGGTGAGATTCCCTGTTTGCTGATTCCCAAAGTCTCTCTGAAGACTCGAGTTCTTCTCCTCTCAAGCTGGGGCCAATCTGCAGAAGTCATTTCATGCACCCAAGCTGCTGCGTGACAAATGCCACACTCGCTAGAAGAAGCAGTGTGTCACCTGGCCTCCCCTTTCTGGAATTCCCTTCCCTTCCTTTCAGTCATTTTAATGATCACGGCCCTGTCATGGAGCCCAAAGTGACCCTCTGGCTGTAGTTAGTGCAGGAGGCCTGATAAGAGAGCGAAAATGGCTTCGCCTGCTGATTCAGCCACTTGTGAGGCAGAGGGAGGGTGGCAGGAAGAGCAGAGATGCAGGGAGGAAGGAGAAGAGACAAGGCTGCAGACAAGGAAGAACAAGGAAGATAAGGCTGCAGACAAGAGAACGAGAGGGAGATAAGGGAGAGCGGAGAGAAAGAAAGAAGGCCCAGGGACAGCCTAGTAGGTGCAGGGCTAGAGAAAGAAGGCTAAGCAGGGCTGGAGGAGAGATGGAGAGATGGAGAACTCAGGAGAGGGAAGGGAAGGGAAGTCTCCCGCAGGAATGTGAACGTTGCTCTTTGAAGGGAGAGGAAGGGATGAATGCAGTGCAGGGAGGTAGTTAATACGTCTGATGCTGTATGTAACAATCCAAGGACCCAGCGGTTTCAAATAGAACTGATCTTACAAATATCACCCCCTATTTCCATCCATGCATGGAAGTCACTGCTGCTAGAAATTTGGCCACAGCCCAAGTAATGCCAGGATCAGGATCAGCTAGTAGGGAAGACATAGAAACAAGGGAAGCTATCACTGGCTTTATCCAGTGTTCCCTCTAAGCTGAGCTAGTGTGAGCTAGTTCACAATTTTTTAGCCTCCGGCTCTCACATTTTTGTCTTAGCTCAGGAAGGATGGCTCCCGAGGAAACTAATTTATGCAGCAGCCAAATTGCTCACTCACAACTTTAATGCCAGTAGCTCACAAAGTAGAATTTTTGCTCACAAGACTCCACAGCTTAGAGGGAGCTTTGAGGGGCACTGTGGACACTCAAAAAGTTATTCAACTACATTGTTTTTGTTATCATCAAGATGCTGTGCTGTTACTCATAACCTCCCTGGGTATCCTCTCTCGGGCCCAGCTTGAGCCAGCTAGGAGGGAAGGAAGGGATGTTCTATGGCATGGAAGGAATCCACAGGCCAGCATCTTCCTGGCCTCAGCTGCCCCCTTTTCCCCCTCCCTGGCCCAGCATCTGTGGGCAGCCACTCCATTTGTGAGAGAGCTGCCTTCAGAGGACAGGGCCTGTCCCACCCACCCCGAAGCTCAGCCACAGCATTTCAGAAACAAAGGGAAGGGCTGCCCCAATAGGGAAACAAGGAAGCCAGCCAAGGGAGAGAAAGAGCCATGCAAAATCTACTGGACCCAGAGAGCAAGTTGCCAGAGATCCCCATTGCTCTGCAGCTTCCTCCACCAAGCGCCTCTCCCTCCTTGGAAAATCCTTCCCTCCCTCCCTCCCTCTCTTCCATTAATAAAGACCATGTCATCCAGAGAGAAGAGGACTAAGGATGGGGTGGGTGGGCTTCATCCTGCATGCCAATTAGTTGCGGGCAGAGTCCTCACAGGGCACATCATGGCCAAGAAACAGGCTCTCTATCTCTGGCCGCGGAACCAGCTCCCTCGTAATTGGACCAGGCAGCCTGTCACACATGTTCCTGTCAGGCTTTTTATTGATTGCCTGGGACAGAAACCTCCAGTGCATGGGCTGTTTGCCTGCCTGGCCAGCTGAAGTGCTTGCGCTCAGCACAGACATGGCCCTCTTAGGACGTGCTAAAGAGCGAAATACGGTTTGTGCTCGGTATGGGAACAACCAGTCTGCACCAACCCAAGCAGAAGACACCTTAGTTACAAGTTGTATTCGATTGTCAGGAACTACCAGGGAACATTTGCATATCTGTGATGCTGTTCCCATTAGTTAAGTCACTTGAGGCTGCAGGCCAAAGCATTCCCAAACCTATTATGTTACCCAAGGCTCCAGAACCACACGTGGCTCAGTATGGAACCAAAGATGGTTCTTGGGAAAACAATTATATCTTCACATTAAGCTATATTGGAGGGGCAGGTAGGATGCTGGAATAGCAGACAAGGCTTTTTATAGCACTAAAGGGCTTCTTAGAAATCCTTTACAGAAAGGGAAGTGACAGCGTTGAACAGTTGCCAGTAATCCAAGTGCAAACCATGCAGCTTTACAACAATGCACTAAAACAATTGTGCAGGGTGCTCCTGTGTATATTTATTTCTTATTGCTAGACCGCGTGGGTGCCACTTCCTAATGAAGAACTAGCAATGGCTAGTGTTTGGACAGCAGACACGTCATGGCTATACCCACTTGTCAGTTGTCAGTGATTTTAAGTTGCATAGTCTCAGTTATGCAAATGGACTTACTTGTACAGACCCTTTGTTGATCTCTTGCTCTGAATTTTAATGTAGACTTGGCTCTTTAACTGCCACAGGTTACAGATACTTGCTCCAGAGGGCCACTACCATCCCAAGAATCCCCCTTGGTTCCCTCTGACCTGGCAAGGTTATAAAAGCTTGGCATTCAGGCTTTGGCTTTGCCTGGGCAACAGTCAACATGACCCTTCTGTGCTGTCTAGCTGCTGTTCCTGTGCCTGGTGGATTCACCCTCAGAAGAATCCCTGAAAATCTCTCCTTGACTCTGGGACAGATCGTGCTTATTGGATGCCTTTGCCCTTCCTATGTCCTCTGTGTGAACCATTGCTCCAAATTCAGAATAGAATCAAGTTTCTAGTTCTAAATCACATCAGTTCAGGATGCCATTATCCACTAAACCTGAAAAAAGCCCCTTTCCTTTTGTTTGGCTGCTGGAGATGCTTACCTGTTTCTGTAGATGCAAAGCACCATGTCTGCATACTCAAGAAGAGGATTTCTTTCTTTGTACAGTCTGACCCTGCAGAAGATGTTCACAGCATCAGCACGTCACACTTGACTTGACCAGCATCATAGAATCGTCTCTTTTGAAGTCCAGTCCACTCGACATACCTGGCTCAGCTCAAAACTAGCCCCCTTGTCAATTTTCAGTATCTGTCTTCTGGGAGGGGCACTATCTTAACGTGGCACCCATAACATAATGGTGGCTTTATATGACACCCATAACACAAGAACTAGGGCACAATATCACAGAGGCAGGCCAGATACAGCACTTGCCACAAGCTGTTATACTCAAGCATATCTGCACTGTGTAATCAGCCTGAGAATGCTCTCTCTGGCATACTGGTGCAATCTTTGCTCCTGAAAGTTTAATACTGTGAGAATGTAGTGAGTTACAGAGACCCAGGAGAAGCCTCATTCTAAGTGTGTGTTCAACCAGTGAGGGAGAAAGAGGAGTCAGGATTTACTGAGGAGGGGCGGGAATCACAAAGCAGCTCTGTTGGTCAGGCTAAAAATCATGTCAATTTTTCCTCCAGCTGGGAATGTTTGTGATCATGAAACCAGTTCTATGTTCTGATTTTCAAGAAGCCTGAGTATTATTTTTGGAAACACCAAACTATTAAGCTGCAGCCGCAGCCCTTATTTGGCTCTGTGGACACCCCCCCACACACACACACACACTGTCTAATGAACAGTGCAGCCCAGTGGGTCTCTCCTTGTTCACTCAGCACCCAGCAGGAAACAGGAACAACTCAACAGCACTAAAACATCTGGTCCAAATGCCTCTTCTCTGATTGCTCCAGTCCTTTCCTCCTCTTCTTGGGGTGGTACAAAGTCTTTCATGTAGAGATGGGACAACGCTCAGAAAAGGAGAATGGATGGACAGGAGGACATGTAAAGCTAGGAGAGGATGGATTTGCATGACTTTCCAGACTTATCATTTGTGAGTCAGTGAGAAGAATATGGGGTGGGGGTGCGCCATTTCTATCCTCCCTCAGCAATTCCAGACCAAATAATCTCCATCTAAAAGTCAGAGGAATTTTTTTTTTTGTCCTCCAAACTTTCAGCACTGCAGTTTGCACCTGGGATTCCAGACTCCAGCTGTGCACTGTCTTCTTCCTTCCGTGTCTCCAGTAATAACATTCTTGCCAGCACTGCTCTGATCTGCCTTTTAGGCTTGCAGATTGTTTGCTAGCCTGCCACCTGTTTCCGGGCTAGCAAGGAATCTGCAGGCCTAACAGGCAGGAACGTAGCCATTGCTTAGCAGAGGAGAGTCTTCCTTATGTCACCTTCCCCCTGCAGGACCAATCAGAACATCTACCAGTCTCCCCCCAAGCCGCCCTTTGTGACTGCTGAGTCAAGATGTTTGTCAAGATGGGGAAGTGATGAGAATGGGAGTCTACTATGTTCTACTTGAGGTTTCAAAGAAATCCATGGTTTCTTTATAATCTTCTCAAGTGCCATGCCCAGATATCTCTGTATGTCTTCTGGTGTCTATGAATTGTTAACATCAGAAGTGTATGTCAGATTTAAAATAACTATTTTAACTTCAGAAGCTTTTACCTGTTGATAACAAATGCTTTTCTTAAATAAATAACTTCTCTAAGTTACTCCCTCTAGCTATTGCAACCATGAGAATTGGAAGGGGGGGTTCAGGATCACTTACACAGGGTAAGCATGATTGTGATCTTGAAGAATCCAGTTGAGTTAGGGGGAATCTTGTGTGGGTAGAGATTGGTGTGTCAGTGGGTGAAATTTGAAATGTTATCATCTTGGGGATGGCTACTAACTGCTACTGTCTTTTAAAACCAGAAATGTTCCTGTTCTGAAAGCAAACTCTCAGTCTCTAAATGGAAAATGTTATATTAGAAACCAACAATCTGTAGCCTTAGACAACATATGCAGGAGAATGAGCATGGTTAGAATAGCAGTTAGAGTGTTGGATTAGGATTTGGGTGACCCGGGTTTGATTCCCTCCTCTGCCATGGAAACTCTCTCAGTGACTGTGAGTCAGTTATACTCTCTCAGCATAACCTACCTCACAGAGTTGTTGTGAAGATAAAAGCCACTTTGGGTCTCCACTGGGAAAAAGTGGAGTATCAATGCAGTAGTAGAAGAAGAGTTAGTTTTATATCGCACCCTTCACTACCTGAAGGAGTCTTGGAGTGGCTTACAATCACCTTCCATTCCTCTCTCCACAACAGACACTCTGTGAGGTGGGTGGGGCTTAGAGAACTCTGAGAGAGCTGTGACTGACCCAAGGTCACCCAGTTGGCTTCATGTGGAGGAGTGGGGATAAATAATGAAATGTCAGAATGCTGAGATGGACAAATGGGTGGTACCATTTCAGACTACAGGGGAAGGAAACACATTGTTCAAAGTTCCCCTACTTTAATAATACCCCATTAGTAGGAGACAAACACCGCATATAAAAAGACTAAGATAGCAGGTTTCTCCTTGATGTGCTATTTTTTTTTATTTGAAAGGAGTTTTAAAAGGGGGGATTAAGAATATGCCCCTTATTCCCCCACAGTGTTAACTGGTACATTCCATTGCGCCATCTCTAAATTCTACCACCTCATTCAACTGCATTAGTAGACAAGGTCTCTTACTCAGTCTATACATGCAGCAGGTTTTAATCTGGAAAGGGATGAAGAAAAAGATTGAATTCCTGTGCTTTGTTTTTCTGAAATTCAGGTTCATTGATATGCAGAAAAGGACAAAGCTTTTGGCCATATGTAATTAATATCATTACCCTCTTCCAAAATATCCCTTTACCCAGCTCTTTCACATAACTTGGAGTCCATGGGCATAAGAACAGGAAGGAGAAGGAGTTACATTAGGAAACATGAACAACGATACAGGGAGGAGACTGGGCCGGACGGTCCAGTCTCACAGAAGTAGGATCTCTGAGACTGTGACATTTGTATGTATGCATACTTGGTGCCATTTTAATGCCTACCCTATGCAGGAAGGATGCATATATTTTCAAGAAAAAATAGTCAAAGGAGCCATCTGGGGATATTTTGGCAGGGGTTGGTTGATTAGAAGCCTTATTTCATCCCACCCCGCTCTGATTCTTCAAAGGCAGAAGAACAAAAGACACCCAAAGTCCCCTGACTCCCAATCTGTAAGTGACTCATTCCAAAAGGGACTGACTCTCTGAAACTCATTCTGGAATGTCCAGCCTATAGCCTTGCTCAGTCAAGCAGTGGGACCTCCATTTAAGGGTATTGTGCACCCACAATAGTTCCCCTGATAGAGGGAAACATTCAGGCTGCCACTTGTACCTCCCAGCCCTGTGCAACAGAAGAGAAGGAACCAGAATGTGGGGCTGTGAAATCCCACACATAATAGTGTGGCACCCTGACTGGAACAACTTCATTGCTTGCTCTTGGGTATTGCTAGTTTTCTGTGTGTTTTTTATATGCATCTCTGTCTGGGGAGGGGGGATACGCTTGCCCTTTAATTAAACAAATCGATCATAGTCATCACAATAATAATGCGAAGTTAGAGGAGGTAAGATATGAGTGGAGGCAGACTGAGAAGGAGTCAGGGGCCTAGTCTTTGTCATATACCATCTCTTGTTTCTATATGTGTCTCCCTTTTTACGTCTGGTCCCTCCTAGGAGGAAAGCCTTCCTTTCCCCCTGCTGGTGGTTGAACAAAAATTGGTACTCAGTCATTATCAAAAACAGCAAAGGAAAACCTCATCCTTGCTCCTTCATCCTCAGGGCCTACTAATCACCATGGCAACTAGCAGGCCTTCAGGCTCCCATAGTTAAGCAGTTATCTTAGCAGCAACTGCTCTTGCCTTGACTATTTGCAGAGCTGGGAGGATTAAAATGAGGGGAGGGGAGGGGAGGCTTGCTTCATGACAGATTATCTTCCTAGGATATATAAAGGGCATAAATTTTGAAGGAAGTATCCCATTCCCAACAGACAACTTGCATGCTGTGAGGGCCTTTCCAATCAGTTCATTCATCCCCTGGCTCAAAGCAAGGATTGATTATCCCAGATATTCATCATCCATTTATGTCAATGACTTTTGCAGGTGCAAAGATCAGCCTTGAGGACAAAGGTAAATAGACTGCAAATGAGACTGTACTGTTGTGGGGTGGATTCAGGGTGAATGTGGCATGCCAAGGCAGAACAAGGCCCAACTGTCATTTTTGCCTTTGGCTACCATCTTGTAGAAGGTGACTCTGTTGGGAAAGTGGCAGAGTCTACCTGAACAGTGTTTGCAAAGTAGGCACAATGAGGTGTCTCAAACACAGCTGGTCAGCCGCCAGGTCCCATCTCCAGTGGGCAGCTCACTTCAGCCAGAATCCTGTATTTTTAGATCTCTGCAAGTAAGGTGCCAAAAACAAACCTCCCTCTCCACTTCCCTACCTGCTCCATTCTCCCCTCTACTCCCAGGGCTCTTAATCTTTTAAAAGCCCACAGAATGAAGGGCGAAGGGGGGACATACTGCAGCAATCAGAGAATTAAAACAAGGTTATCTAGAATAAAAGGATCTTCTCTGAACAAAGCAATTGCTAAAAAAAATTACCAGGGATTTGTTGTGGTGAAAAGGCACTCCAGTTCCTGGATGACAAAAAAGGAAAGGGCTCCCTTCTGCTACCCAAAGGGAGCCCTTGGAATGCTGCCCCCATCCCAACCTGCACTGACTGCTTCTATCCCTCCCTCCTCTTTCCTCTCCACTCCCCGTAATGAGATGCAGCTGTTCTCACTTATTCCCACAGTCTGTGGACTTTTCTCTTTCTCGGGCTTCCCATTACATTGAATTATTCATCCTCACAGCCTAGCTTAACAAACTGCTCTCATTAGAACTCAGGGTGGGAAAATCCTAAGCCAGAAAAAGGAAGGCAGGAGGCAAGAAGCAAGAAGCAAAAGCAGTGATCAGGGAAGAGCAACGGGTCGTCTCCAGAGACATCAGCTTGTGAAGTGGCCGTCTTGAAGACATACATGAGCCCAGAAAAAGGCATTCCTGTGCTTAAAATACGTGCTTGTGCATGGAGGGCAATATTGATCCATGTTACGAAACCAGAGAGTGTATTATTTATTATTTATACTTGCCGATGGGGAGCCAAAGTAGCTTACAGTATTGTCCTCCCTCCATTTTATCCTTGCAACAACTCTGTGAGGTAAATTTATTATTTATTTATTTAATTCATTCATTTATACCCCACTTTTATTCCCAAGGGGGATCCCAAAGTGGCTTACATCATTCTCCTCTCTTCCACATTATCCTCACAACAACCCTGTGAGGCATGTTAGGCTGAGACAGTTTGACCGGCCCAAGGTCACCCAACAAGGTTCCATGGCACGAGTGATGATTCAAATCCAAATCTCCCAGATACTGTCTGACACTCTTCACACTACACTGCATTGGCTGAGAAAGACTTACTGGCACCAGTGGGTCTCAGTGAGGATAAAATAATTATTTGATCCACTCAGCTCGGCATATGCTTATGGTGGAAGGCTAATTCAACCTTTTGGTGTCAAGTATGCTGAGAAGATACCCCAAAGTAATAGGGCTGAAGTCAGGCCCCACCATCTATCTACCCTCCAACATTGACTCCAGCCGCTTTCCCTGGAAGGTCCAGACCCCAAAGGGACCAAGTATGTAAGCCAGGCAATTATTTTGCTTACCCAGGCAGATGCAGGAACAGCATTTCAGCTGCTGAGGAAGAGCATGGGGATGGAGATGCCCTGGTGCCACCTCTGCCTTCTCCCACAGCCAGCTGAACAAGCCCTCCTAACAGCTGCTGCTTCATGTACACTCCCCTCCACTATCTTGTCCTACCTTGAGAGAGCCAGGGTGGGATATGATGGAGCCAGTGAAGGCTTTTTGAGTCCTGAGTGTGCAGTGGCTCCAGGCCAACTCACCTCACCACTGGTCTCCTCTGCTCCTGCTCACTGGAGCTTGCAGGCAACTCTTGCTTGGCTCCCACATAAACTACCTGGCTATTTTTAGCCCTGGAGAAGAGCCACTGAGTTGGAGAGCGAGAGATTGAATGCAGTTTGGGATGACCGCCTTCTCTCACCTTGCACTCTCCTCACAGAGCCAACCTGTAGCCTTTCATGAAAGTGCCCTTTAAAAGCAACCTGGTGAGGATGGAGCAGGCCTCAGTCTGGCAAAATCTGTGAGAACTATTTACAAAGAGGGGCAAGGATTGCAACAGGACTCTCTCTCCCTTCTCCACCTCCTTCTGGCACTCCTTTCCCAGTGAGAAGAGCCCAAGAGTTAATGGGGACTGAAGTGTCATATGCACACATCTGCAGTCTGTGGGGGAGAGATACCAGTGAGCCATGCCACCTGCTTCCTCTTCCCTGCAGTTTGGAGAGGCATCGGTTTTGAATGCCTGGGAAGTGCTATCGGGCACTGATGCTTTGGCACTGGAGAAATGCAAAGCAGGGGATATGATCCAGCCAAGTGATGACTTATTTATTAGTGTCTTAGACTTGTATTATTTATTATCATCACTCGTTGTCATTAGCGCAGCATTGTGTGCAGTGTCTCGTGGAACATGGGAGCCAGAGTCCAGCTAATTCACAGCAAGCTGTGGGGGGGGGCGTGAGGAATGCTATGGAATCTACAAAGTCAGCAGCTCAGGCCCGGCAAAGGCAAGAGGAACATACTGAAGGCGGGGTGAGGAAAGCAGCTCCAAGTGCTTTTTTCCCCCTACAATATTAATTTCACATCCAATAGACTTTCTGAAAATAGGCTTTTGTACCCAAAAGGCTGTCTCTCACTCTGCTCAGGGATTCCCTCACAGGTGGTGAAAAGATGAAAGCCAAGAAGGATGAGCTCATTGCTGAATTCATGTGCCCTCCCCAGCCTTGCTCCATAGCTGCCTGAGGGCCTTTATAAACTATGGCTATGGAGGAGCTAAGCAAGGGTAAAAGGGCTGCTCCTTCAGGCATTAGGAGTATACCACGACCATAGCTTTTTTTACTTCACCTTAATAAGTATTTCTTTCTGAGACTGGTATGCTGGTGACAGGGAAGGCAACAGGTCATAGAGGATTAGAGGGCTGGGATTTAGATGGCAGATGCTGTGAGTTGATGTTAATTATTTATTTAGCAAATTTTTATCCCAGTCTTCCTCCAGGGACCTCAAGGCAGCATATATCAGCCTCCCTTCCCCCATTTTACCCTCACAACGCCTTTGTGAGGTAGGTGGGGCTGAAAGAGAGTGACTTCTCCACCATGGCAAAGACAAGGTTTGAACCTGGGTGTCCTAGAGTGCAGACCAACATTTTAGCCTCTACAACAAGCATTTGGTACTGAAAATCTGTTTTCCATATCTGCTTAAGTGTTTGAAACTCCAACAGTGCATTCCTATGCAGAGCTACACCTTTCTAAGCCCACTGACTTTAGTTAGGAGAAGAGAATAGTGTAAGCCACTTTGGGTCACCATTAGGGAGAAAGACAGGGTATAAATGAAGTAAGTAAGTAAATGGGCTTAAAAACCATGTATAGGATTGCACTAATTGAAGCACTCTTGGAGTCTTTGGTTCCAGAGAAAGACTTCCTTGTTATTCTGTACATTAACTATTTTCATCTTGTATAAGATTGTAAACTAAGCCAGCAACTTTGGGACAAGGAATATACTTCTTATGAAGTTTTAAGAAGAGGAGAGCCAATGCAATGGTTAGTGTGTCAGACCAGGCCAGGGGAGAACAAGAGTCGAATCCACACTCCACCATGAAACTCCCTGGGTGACCTGGAGCCAGTCACAGTCTCTCAGCCTGATCTGTTGTTGCTGTTGTTCAGTTGCAACTCTTCGTGATCCCATGGGCCACATCACACCAGGCCCTCCTGAGTTCTGCCGTTCTCCAGAGTTTGCTCAATGTCATGATCTACCTCAGGATAAAATGGAGGAGGAGGGAACCGAGCAAGCACTCCTGAGTTCCTTGGAATGTTTTCTCTTTGGTATTTTTTTGTATTTGTGTGTGTGTGTGCATCTGGAAGTCACATTGACCTCTGGTGACTGACCCCTAAGAGGGCCTGGAGGATATTCAGAGCAGTGGCTTAATAAAGCCTGCCTCTGCCCTCCCAACTTGGTATTCCAAGGAAGTCTCCCATCCAAGTACTAACCACAGTTGACCCTGCTTAGCTTCCAAGATCTGATGAGATCGGGCTTGCCTACGGGTTCCTTGGAGGAAGGGCAGGATGAAAATGTGATAGATAGACCAGAATTGTTCCATTCTCAGTTATTTTTTCTGTGTTAGGTGTGATGCTGCAACATAAAAAAAACTCAACCCAACCCTGATAATGAGATAAACAAAGAAATGCCTGTTGTGGCTGGAGACTGAAGTCAATCCACTCAATAGCCCTTTTAATATTTGCATCAAGAGTACTTCCAAATACCCTGAAGCAAAACTTAGATCTTATTTAAATGTGACAATGGCAGGAGAGAAGAGCTGATCTGTGTAGCTTTGTCTCTCAGCTGGGCAACTATGTGTAGCTGTCCTGAAAGACGAGGTCACAAACTGAAAATTCAGCAACCTCGGGGAGTTGTGGGTCTTCTCCATTGGTATGAATAGGGCTGCAGGTCTGTCTCTTGGCTCCCCAGTGTGTGGGCATATAGTTACGCTTAATCCAGGTTAATTAGCCTGGAAGAAGTGCCACCGGCTGCTCCATACGAAGAATCATCAATAACGTTTAGCATTCACATTGTCCCTCCAGCTGAGAATACAAACACTGAATATCCATCATTTCTCTGGTGTAAACTAGGCTGCCTTCAGCCTGGAGCTGAACAGAATCCTGCCCCAAAACTGTAACCCTGTATCCATGGCAGCCTGCTCTTTAGTTGAAGGATCCTAGACATTCATCACTTTCCCCTTTTTCCTCCATATTAAATATTCACAATCTTTCCCCAGCAATAATGACAGCAAGGAGGGAGATGTCAGACACCAGGCAGAGCAGCTCAAGTCTGTTGTGTTCAAAAGCGCCCTAAAGTTAAGATATGCTCTCAATCCCATGCAAGACAATTGTCAAGACTCACTGGAATATGAAGGGGGGGGGGGTTGACTCCCAAGGTCTCTGTGGCGCAACACTTTTGTGTACAGAATGGTAAGGGGAGCTGAGAACTGATCATTATAAAGGGGAAAGTTTCATACAGTATTCATAAAGCAAATAGCAGATTCTCCAAGCAGCAAGTAAGAAAAGCACTTTGATCAGCACTCCAAAGATAAAAAATGATAAGACCCTAAATACCAGTGCCAGGATGTAACATCAGGGGAAGGCCTCAGCCTCTGTGCCCTTTTTGTTGGCCATCTAAGGCAACAGGTTGGCCACTGTGTGACACAGGATGCTGGGCTAGATGAACCTCTGGTCTGATGCAGTGGGGATTTTCACATGATCTTGTGGATCCCTTGATCAAAACATACCCCCCGTCAATGTTAAATGTTTGTGGTTGTTTTTGTGTGTGTAGATTGTATTGTTATGTATTGGTTGTGTTGTGTATTGTGTAGTTGTGTCCTTGTTAAAAAATAATAAAATGCCTCTTTTGGGGGGCACTTAAAAAAAAAAAACATACTCCCTGGGTTTCTAGTCCTACTTTTATTTTATTTTATGGCTTTTGTTAGCTGCTTGGAGCATCCTTTTTTCTATGATAGAAATGCCAGAATTCCCAAAGAGATGGGGGGCTCAAGAGTCCCAAACTGGTTTGATCAGGGTTCCTTTTCCAACTATTTCTACCCATCGACCCATGAATGCTTAAGTAACTCAAAGACTTAGTGAAGTCTGTGGTGAGCAGGAGTGGAGGAAGTGAGCATTGTTGTCCCAGAATTTATGATTGCGTCAATTGCTTTCCAAAATGCTACTTTCCTAAAGTTGAAATGACATGGAAACACAGTGATTTTGAATGGCTGTTAGCTTGGCAGTGGATGTTCTACATGTCTATATTTAAACCAGCTTGATAAATTTTGCATCAAACCCAGTTTAAAGGGAATGAACAATTAAACTCCTGAAAAGCAGAGGTTTCCAAAGAAAGACCTGAGAGGTACTTCAAAGAGGATAAAAATAAACAGGAGTCTTGTGAGACATCCACAACACATTTAACCTGTTAAGGTAACATTTTTGTTTTTCTTCCAGTCATGTCTGCAAAAAATTCAGTGGGCATTTCTCTCCATCATTATTCTCCCCACAGCGAGGTCTATCAGAGGAATGGCCCTTCCATATATGATGGATGTATATTGAACATGACAAATGCCTTTTCTACAGCCAGTGTCACCAGGAAGATCTTGGAGATGAATGGTCTCTACCTTTGTAATGTTTTTACTTGATGTGGAAGACATGGATGGAGATTCTGAGGCTTCGGGGGGGGGGGCTTCAGCCCATACTCTGAGAAGGAAAGACTTTCCTTCCCTTTTCCCTCTTTCTCAAAGGGCCTGTTTACAGGACCATGGAGGACATGAGTTACAAACCCTGTCTGTTTTGATACCCAGCAAATTGGATGTGACCATCACCTGCCACCCACATGCAGGGTCCGGCCTTTCACACCACATGAAATGCTTCAAAAGTGACTTTTGTTTTGGCAGAGCAAAAACTGGACCTTGCACTTGGTGGTGGATGGATGCACACATGCAACTCACCTCAGCGGGAGACCAGTGGCGACAGAACTTTTTTGTTGACGCTAGAGCAGTCATGTGAATAGGTTGCTGAGCGGGATGGTGAGATCTGGAGGAGAGCTCCTGTTCAGCATTTGGACAGCGCAGAGCGGGAGAGAGGCTGTCCAGTCCCTTGCTCTGTGCCGTGCTCAGCGATTTAGAGGAGGAGTCCTCTTCCCCGGGTTGCAGAAGAGGCCCAGGGGAGTCTGTGCAAATGTCTACTGAGGGCACCGGTTCTCGTCGCCAGCGCTGCAAAGGCAGAGCCGCCACTTTGCCCCTCTGCAGACAAAAAACTGCCACAAACCTAGCCAGAGGGGCGCACACAGCGTCGCTTCGCTCATCAGCATTCTCACCTTGAGCCGCCGCTGCCAGCAGAGAGGCATCCATGTCCACTGCCCAAGTGACAGATGATTTTTTTCGGTTGCCATCCTCTAATTTTAGCCTTGCAGCGGGAACAAACAGCAATTGCGGTTTTTTTCCCAGGGAGTTAAGGTGAAAAGCAGCCAGATCCCCACCGGCATTTCTTATTCCGGGTCCCCTCCCCCCCTTCATGGTTCTTTCCAAATGTTTTTTCCCCTCTTTTCTTTTTTTCTCCTTCAAACATGAATGTTTGTGGGAGCCAATTCTTGCTGTTGAGGAATTAAATATATTTGGAGTACAAGTGTGCAGGGGGAAGGGAAGCCTTTGATGTGAGTGGAAGATATTTTATTTTCTCCGGTTGCTCTTGCATTTCCCCTGGAGGCTGCCATTCTCCCTTCTTCCTCCCCGAAGACCAAAGGTGCAAACTGATACCAGATCCACCCTAGCCCCACGTTTACCTTCAGATCTGCCCGGCGTCCTATGCAGGATGCCGACAAGGAGCCTGAAGCACCTGTGCCCCCTCCCCCTCCCTTGCATTTGTTGTTTAACGCCCATCCAGGTGAAGAATTCTGGAGAACTCTTGTGCTCTATTTTGGTTGGTATCATGTGGCTTTTGTGTGCTCTGCAACGGAGAACGACAAACCTTCCCCTTCTGCCTGGAAGAATTCTGTGTTCCTCAGAAACTTGCTTACAGCATGCTGGCTTTGCCAAAACGACTCTCCTATACTGTGTTCTGGACTGTATTGGCTGATCTGAGAGGGAGACTGAGGGGCAAATGGTCCTGCCTTTGCGGGGGTGGGGGTGGGAGAGATCACACCACCTCTCCCTCCATCTCTTTGCATTCCTTAGAACTCTCTTCAATAACTTTACGGGGGGGGGGCCGGGGGCACACACAATGAATGACAAAATAAGTGACGTGGCACACTTTACTGGAACCTTTGCTAGAGCTCTGACGAGCAAGAGCTCCAACTCTAGCAGGCTGGTTTCCTTTCGCCACCAGCAGTTGGCCCAATTAAGTATACTTTGTTACAAAATATTTGTTCATGGGAATGTGAAGGAATTCATTAACTCCTGTGTTGCATCCGCGTTGCCTTGAAAGAAACTAGTTTAGCAAGGCACACAAAAAGGGACAATCTGACCCCTTGCCTCCTTCACAGAGAGACACTTGTTTCAAATATACCAGTCTAGGTTAGGCTGGAGATGGGGAGGGGGATTAGGCCGTGCTCCCACCCAGAGGCCACCAGGCACCATGACTTTAGTCCAGATTCCCTCAAAGAGCAAATATGGTGATCGTTTAACTGCGGGGGGAGCCGGGATTTGCTGGACTTCATTTGCCCGCTGCTCAAGGGCTGGGAGGTCCTGAGACAAACGCACACATTCTTCCATTCCTGGTAAAGAAGGGAGGTATTCCTCATTTTACTAAACACTTATCACAGGGTGGCCCATCACTTACTGGCAAAGCCTGCCTAGAACATTGTGGGATGACTGTCCTGCTAACCAGGATTAAGAGGCACACTATGCTCAGCTTCAGTGAAGTATTTTCACATTTTAAATAAAACACCAGGAGAGCGACGCTCGGGAGGCCAGAACGCAGCCTGAAGTGTGGGGCTGCACAGAGCTTCTCGGAGCTAAGGCTTGCCCGTGGAGTGCCCTGCAAGGTGAGCCAGTAGGAGGGGCACTCCTTCCTGGTGAACCGGAGTCCTCTAGGCAACCTCTTCGGGCTGTTGTAAAGCCCGCCCTCCATCTTCAGGTAAGCAAGCTATTTGTCTATTGCTGCTTTGTGGGCTCTCTGATTGGCTGCCTGTCCTTTTGGAATCCAGAAGCTTTGCATGTGGCATTCTGTGGGCATTTCTGGGATGATCTTGTTGTGGGGGTGAGGAGGACCTTTAACCCTTCATGGGGATCGAAGCCAAAAGGGCAGCGGCAGAACTCGGGGGGGGGCGACTTCTCCGACCTGCTCAGAGGCGAGCCGGTGTGCCCAGCATCTTCTTCCACGCCATTGGAGGCGACGCTTAAGGCCAAATGTCGTTCTCCACACACTGTTCCGATACGCGGCGACGCAAGGTCTCGGTTCTCGAGAAGAGCTGAAAGAGGCGGTGCCGGGCAAACCTTCCTTGCTGGGTGGACGGAGAAGGGGGGGGTGACTGAGCTCTGCACGTGCTCGCCTTCCCCTTCCAGAGCTGCCGCCCTGGCCGAGTCCCCTTGAGCCGCACCGGCGCACCGGGCAGGCGGAGGAAGCGGGACGGAGGGTCTGGCTCCCGAGCCCAGGAGCTGGCAGCCGAGCGCCGCGCCGTCGGGGCTGTCCTTGACGTGGGCAGCGCCCTCCCAGCTGGGGGGGGTGGCGGCGGAAGCGAGCCGGAGAGCCGCGGGAGCGTCTTTCGCGAGGGGACCCGGCCGGCCGAGGAAGCAGGCGGGCAGGACCGACCGGGTGGCGGTCGCTCGGCCGTCGGGGCGCCTCCATGCGGCGCTGCTGCTGCCGGGCGGCGCCGCTGAGTAGCGGGACATGCCTGCGCGCCTCCTCGGGCTGGGGCGCCGCCACCGCTCTCGCCATCCGCCCGCCTCCCTTGCCGGCGGGGGAAGCCGCGCGGCCGAGGGATGCGAGCGCAGCTCCTGCTCCTCGTCGGCGCCCTGCTCAGGTGAGTGAAGGACAGGGCCGGCCGGGCGCCACCTCCAGTCGGGGCCGGTCGTGGGAAGGGGCACTCTGCACGTGCTCAGAGGCGGGCGAAGGCTCGCGGTTCCTGGGCTCGTTCTGAGAGCGGTCCGGGGCTCCCCCGTCCCGCTGGCACGAGATGCTCTCCCGTTCGGCCCGGGGCTTCTTCCCCGCAGCCCCGTCGTCCTGCTCCTCCGCTTTCCCCTCCCGAGGCTGCCGAAGGAGAGAGCCTTCCGCGCAACCGAAGCCCCCTCCCCCCCCGCCCAGGTCCCGATCTCCGGCGCCCCCGCGGACCGGGGGGGGGGGCTGCCCGCATGCCACGGAGGGAGGGGTTCCAGCCCGGGGTCCTTCTTCTCGCCCTCGCTCTTCTTCTGGCCGAGGCTGGGCGAAGGGGGGCGTGCGATGGCGGCTGCTTCCGGACCAAAAGGGCCTCCGGTCGGTGCCAACCCCGAGGAGAAGAGGAGGAATTTCAGCGGCTGCAGCTTCTCACTTCAAGGCGCGGAGCCGGCAGGAGCAGCCAGACCGGGCGAAATGTCGCCTCAAAGGATGGGAGCCCCCCCCCGCCCCCCCGGACGTAGATCTGACAGCCCGGGCAGCCGAGTGCCTAACCCCGCACTCGCCTCCCTCTCGAGGGCCGCCCGAGGAGCCCAAGCCCGGCAGAGCGCTTCCTCCTCCTCCCTTCGGCCAGGCCCCTTGAAAGACTCTCCTGGCGGTCCGAGGGCGCCGCGCAGCCCCGGGCACTTCCGCCGCGGGGGAGGGGCGCGCAAGACCCAGCCGGGCTGAGCCCCGGCGCCTGCCTGCCTGCCCGCCCGCCCTCCCGCAGAGGAAGCCCTCCCGGACAGGGCCCAAGTTGCCGGCGGCCCTGAACTGAGTGCAGAAGGGTCGGGGGTGGGGCGGAAGGCCTGGCTGGTGATTGCCCATCCCTAGGGCTGAAAACGGTGATGGGGGCCGGGAGCTGCTGGGGCCTAGGAGAGCAGCAGGGGTCTTCTTCCAGGAGCACAGCGAGGAAGAAGCATGGCCGCCCGTGTCCTTTGTCGACTCCCATGCCAGGCGCTGCCCCGGGTGGCACCACCAACTGTGAGCCCGGGGCTTCCTCCTGACAATCTCAGAGGGGCAGCCCTGTTTGTCTGTAGCGACACAATAAAACGGGAGTCCAACAGCACCTGAGACTCCAGCAGAAGCTTATCTGAGCCAGAGCTCACTTCGCCAGGTGCCTTGCAGTACAAATTCCATCTCTCCGTTTATAGGCAAAACAGAACGCGGTGGTCGTGGTAGTGGGTGGGATATGACAGCCTGAGTGAGGCTGGTTCAGAGCAAGACCTAAGCCCAAAACATCTGGCTCAGAATAGGCATGAGACTCTCCCAACTGTTCTTCAATAGAGCAGGACAGAAGTCCGTTAAGCAGATGCAGCCAGAAGTCACAGAAGGCATGCTGGAATAATGGACAGCTGTAAGAGGGTGGGATGCAAAACATTAGCACCTATAGTGAGCAGGAAATGATAAGTTCCCATCAAGATTTGACTGAGAGTATTAAAACTTCTTGATGAATGTTAATACAGCTGATTCCCCATTGCATACTGTCTTTGAAGTTCTTCCATGTGGGAGAATAATGCTACAGAATGCCTCAACTTGAAGGGTTCCTGAGCATCACACTTTTTGAGCCCCAGAATGTTTCTGGAGCCTCTGGATGCTGTGGAGGGCTGGACATTCTCCGGGGCCCGTTCAGATTTGGAAGAGACCAGGCGGCTGCTCCAAGGGCCTCCATCCTGAGGCTGAGGATTTGAACAATGCTTCCTCTTCAGGCTTCCTGATCTGCCCATGAAAGTGCAGGGAACTCCCCAGACATCTCTAGGATGTGAGTGAGTTCTAGACACACAGAGTGACGGAGTAAGTGTGGAAGCAGCCAGAGAGGTTGTAGTGTCATTGTTCATTCAGGCCATGGTTGCAACTAGAAACTGAAGGTCCAGGGATGGGTTTGTTTGGAACTGAAGCTTGTAGAGGGGAAAATGGCCACAGAGAATTTGCAGCATCAGGATGGATCTGCTTGGGAAGCTGCACTCTTTGTGCGATTAAGGTGTCTTTTCTGAGTTCATCTGGGCTGGCAGGGCTCCCTGGTTCCACGAATCTTGCTGTTGGCTGATATTATCCTTTTCCAAATTATCTCTGGTGTCCTACGGCTTGGGGTGTGTCATTTCTCCCTCAGAAGCTGCAGATAATATGCACATTTGAAGTGAATTCCATAGCGTTCTGTGGCATCTGCACCTGCCATTGAAAAAGAGCCCAAGGAGATCTGGCATTTCCGATGTGCAATGTCTAAAGGAACCCTCTTCTTTGGCCCACTGGAGGTTGTTTCTCCATGCAGGCTTTTTTGGTAGAGAGTGTGTGTGTGTGTGTGTGTGTGTGTGTGCATGCACACACACCCAATCTGGGGCATCAGAAGTTGCTAAACTAATGGCAAGGTGAACCTCTGAGCTGGATTGCTGCCCACTGTGAGAGCAAGTGGTTGTGTTGTGTTCCACTGTAATCTACCTCTTGGCAGGCTTGCATGAACCTTCTAGATCTGTGTGCTTTGTCAGCACCGTCTCGTTGGGGAAAGATCCATGCAGCATACACCGTGACCAGGATTAGTTTTTGGTCCCTGCTAAGTTGTCCAGGGACCAATTAGATAATCTTTTGGTCCTTTCTAAACAGGTTTACAAGAAATTTGGACAGGACTTTAACAATGCGCCACTAAACTGGCCAGCTACAACAATGCGCCACTAAACTGGCCAGCTCAGTTCCAGACTGAGACTGTGCTAAGGGCCCCTGCTGGCATGTGTTCTCTACGCCCACCTGCACCCAGGTCACCCCAGGGCCAGGACTCGCAATCCTGGCAACTGCTAATGCCTAACTGTGGCCGCCGCAACCCTGGGAGGCTGGAAGGAGCTGATGGAGCATTCATTTCCTCCATGCTGAGAGGCTTATGAAAGCTTTCCTTCCTCCTCCCCCCTCCCCCCACCCTCAGGGCTGCTTGTAAAGGAATGCAGCCTGTACTCTGGAGACACGATGGGAAGGGAAGGAAGATCTGATGTGGCCGCAGTGCCTAGCAAGAGGGGATGTGGGCAGTGTTCCCTCTGAGCTGAGTTAGTGTGAGCTAGCTCAAAGTTCTTTAGCCTTTGGCTCACACATTTTTGTTTCAACTCGGGAAGGAAGGCTCCACAGCAAACTAGTTTATGCAGCAGCCAAATTGTTCACTCACAACTTTAATGCCAGTAGCTCACAAGGTAGAATTTTTGCTCACAAGACTCCACAGCTTGGAGGGAGCAAGGCACAAAAAATGGGGAGGGTTCTTTCCCTTGGGAGATGGGCCCAACAGGGGATGAGGGAGCGAGAAAACTGGAACTCAGCATGGATTTGGCCATGAGTGTAGTAGATGGCTTTAAAGGGGGATTTGGCAGATTCATGAAAGACAGGTCCATGAATGGCTAGGGGCTATGGATCCTCCACATCCAGAAGCAGTTTATCTCTGAATAACATTGCTAGGAGGCAACCACAGATGGAGGCCTTGGATCCTATGTTCTGTTTGTCAGCCATCCAGGGCAACTGGATGCTGGACTAGATGGACCAGTGGTCAGATCCAGCAGGGCTCTGTTTATGTTTCCAGTCAAAGCCTGTCTGACCAGCAGAGGCTGACCTGCTGGGAGGTTCTGTGGTATCTTATGTCCTACTCAACGTGGCTTATTCTGTCTTGCAGTCTTGATCAAACCATTCTTTGCTTCACACTGGTCACCTTGGCATAAGATGTCCTGCTAGCTCATCTCTTGTGGATGTTGCCAACAGTGTGTGTTATTGGTTTGTAAGGGTGGTAGCAGCAGAGGCAGATCAGACAGGTCCCGCAAAACTACTCTGTGTCCTGCTTGTTTGCCCTCCTGGGCAACTGGCTGGCCACTGGGTGCAAGAAGATGCTGGACTAAATGGACTGCTGGTCAGATATAGCAGGACTCTGCTCACATTTTAGGTTTTGTTACATTTTATGGAATTTCAGCAACCCCCCCCCCAAAAAAAAAACATTATCCATGTGGTTAAAGTGTGAGTGGATGCAGATTATTGTACAAGATATTTGCCTTTGGCTAAGGGGTGCATACCCTGATCTAGATGGCCCAGGCTAGCCAGATCTTGGAACCTAAGCAGGGTCAGCCCTGGTTAGTATTTGGATGGGAGACCTCCAAGGAAGTCCAGGGTTGCTACATGGAGGCAGGCAATGGCACACCACCTCTGAATGTCTCTTGCCTTGAAAACTGTATGGGATTGCCATAACCCGGCTATCACTTGGCAGCATTTTCCACTACCAATGTATCCATATTTGTGTGTAATTGGGCCGTGTTGCCTTCTGGTGCCTTGCAGCTAATGGAAGACATGGTTCTCGGTCTCCAGAAGCTCCCCCATCTTACACTCAAAATTTCAGATGCGCCCACATTTGGGCCTGAAAACTAGAAGACTCAGTTGCCCTCTGTAGATATGCTGGGCAATGGGCAGGGGGTGTAACAACAGCACGTTCAAGATTGCCTTGTGGGCTTCTGGAAGGGAGGGGAGAATTCTTGCCTGTGCATACATGCAGGCCTCAGGGAGGTTACAGCAAGCAAAAGAATCCCCTCCACATGGCCCTTTCGGGAATTTTCAGCATTCCCCTCTAGTAGATGACTTCTGCTAGTCCTCTCCCTGCTGCGGTCACTCCAGTGTGATGTTCAGTTTGCCTGTAGGCCTGGAAGCATTTAGCCCTCTGGCTGTTCTTCTGAGGAACCAGCACCAGGTAGTCAAAGGGAGTCAGGTCTCCACAATACATTGCCTAGATCCACATCCCTTGAAATACATGCACATGCACACAGGTGCAAACAAAATTCTGAGTGTGTGCTCTCTATCCCAGTATAAACTAAAAAAATCTGTGTTTGTTCCCATCTCAGAGGTGCGGAGAGAGACCCACAAAAGAGGGACCAAAAATAAAACTCCTTCCCATAGGGGAGCCTCAACAAACTGTGCTGCGAGTCCAATTGCACAAACATGCCCCAACCAATTGTCCTGGCTACACATTCCTGCCCTCCCCATAGCATGCTTGGCTCTCACAGTCCCTCCTGTTCAGAGCAGCAATTGGGTGAACTCCTAGTTGCAGAAGCGGTGTTGCTGCATGCGTGAGCATAGGCAGAGCCTTGTCTTGGCGTCTCTTCTTGGAGGGGGAGAGCCTGGCATCCTCTCTCTTCTCTCCAGGGCTGAGCTCTTGGGAGCTGGGATTTGCTGCTAGTCGCTCTTTTGTCAGCCTGACTTTTGAGGAGGCTGCCTTGCTGCTTGCAGCCCCATGGGACTCAGAATTGTGTCAGACTCTGTCTGAAGCTGTTCAGGTAGCAGGAAGCAAGTGCACGACAAGACATGCTCATCGGGGCTGGTATCGATTGAGCCACACTCAAAAGGTCTAGGCTGGCCTACAAAGGTCTTTCGGTGTGACTCAGGGCCATCAACTTTTTGTAGGGGCCTTTGTGTGCCCCTTGGACTTGAATATCTGTCTGCATTGCCAGTTCTGGTGTCATCCAAGAAGCCACATAGTGCTTAGAGTGTCAGATTAGGAAACCCAGGCTCAAATCCCTACTCTGCTGCCATGGAAATTCCCGGGGTGACCTCGGGCTGGTCCCATGCTTTCAGCTAAGCCCACTCCACAGGGCTGTTGTGGGAATGAGGAGTCTGCTTTGGGGGAAGAAATAATAAATGTCACAGGACAACCAATTTAGATGCTTTCTTTCTTGCATGTTTCTTTATTTATAGTGTTTAGAACCTGCCTCTCTTCACCAATACCTTTGAAGCAAACACATGTAGACAGTTTACACACTGTTACTCCCAGGCTGAAGAAAGACCTGTA
Source organism: Gekko gecko (assembly GCA_029375565.1). Classification (NCBI taxonomy): domain Eukaryota; kingdom Metazoa; phylum Chordata; class Lepidosauria; order Squamata; family Gekkonidae; genus Gekko; species Gekko gecko. The sequence continues at coordinate 46,743,810 of JAPDNY010000012.1, read as the reverse complement.
AGTTAAACCAGCTCTTCAGTTGCTGCCTTTGCTCCAGAACACAAAGTCCAGGGGACATCCCAGTTCCCTCCTCCCCTGCCCTTGCCCCACCCCCCATCACTGCAGGAGCATTTTTAATAGTGATATGAGTTTTAGTGTAGCTGACCTCTCAAAGTTTCTCTTGCTGAACTTTCAGAAGGGCTGTGGCCTCACAGTGGGCTTTGCTCTGCCTGCCTGTAAAGACTATTTGGACTCTCAGGATTGCAACATTTTATTTTGTGCCCTTTAGCTGGAGCAGGGGCTGGATATAGGGTTGCCAACCTCCAGGTGGGGCAAACCACAAAGAGAGATCACGGGAAGGAAGGTAGAAATGAGCAGAAACAACTGTGATATATGATTCCAAAATAAAAATATGCAGGCTTATAAATTCTTATCCGCTATTCAGTTTACTGTAGAAATTCAATTTCTCAGAAATCATTCATAATGATGCCATCAACACCAACAGACCATGCTTATCAAGTCTTGTTTCATTCACAACTTTGTCAGAGTGTGTAGCACTGAAATTTCAATATAATTCATTCATTTAGAAAGCACTATGTTCAAATCTCTTAGATTTATTCACCAATTCAAATGATGTTGGTGTTGATGGCGTCATTATGAATGATTTCTGAGAAATTGACTTTCTACAGTAAACTGAATAGTGGATAAGAATTTATAAGCCTGCATATTTTTCTTTTGGCATAATATATCATGGTTGTTTCTGCTCATTTCTAATCTCCAGGTGGGCAAGATCTCCTGGGGTTACAAATGATCTCCAGGTGACAGAGGTCAGTTCACCTGGAGAAAGTGGGCTCTTTGGAAGCTGCAAAATAGCAGAAAGCCCAGTAGCATCTTTAAGATTAACAAACATTATTGTAGCATGAGCATTCAAGAAACACAGCTCTTTTAATCATGTATCTGATGAAGAGAGCTGTGTTTCTCGAAAGCTTATGCTACAATAAAGTTTGCTAGTCATGGGCTGTGATCACACACACAATTAGCCGCACCATAGGCACAAATGCCGGGTGGATTTAATGGGTGTGATCAGACGTGAACATGCGGCCAGCGCCCCACACCCGTCGGCAACCCGTTTTGCTCCGCCACAAGAGTGGAGTTAAAAGACACTGGGGAAAGTCCACTATCAAATGGATTGCTACGGGCCACAGATGGACTTTCCCCTGTGAGATCGCACCAATGCACTCTCATGGCATTGGGATGGTCTGATCAGGTGAACATCTGGCCAGCACCCTGTACCCATCAGCAACCCATTTTGCTCCACCACAAGAGCAGAGTTAAAAGACACTGGGGAAAGTCCACTATCAAATGGGTTGCTACGGGCCACAGGTGGACTTTCCCCTGTGAGATCGCACCAGCACACTCTCATGGCATCGGGATGGTCTGATCAGGGTATTCCGACGCTGTGCCATTCTCCCCCCCCCCAGTATGCGCATAGTCGCATACTGCCATAGGAAACCCTCAGTGTGGAGATGCAATTTATTGATCCCGTTTAAGTGCATTGGAAACACGTGTGTGTGGGGGACTGATTCACCCGCAGTTTGCATCTGATCTTGCAGTGGTGGGCTGCCCCCGCAGCTTCCACAGACTGTGCGATCACGCAAATGCGGGTCAAATTGCTATGGAGCAAATAGCCTCACTTCCCCCCTGTGTTATCTCGTGTGTGTGACCACAGCCTTAGAGGTGCTACTGGGCTTTTTACTATTTTGCAGCAACAGACTAACATGGCTATCTCCTCTGGATCTTTGGAAGCTGGACTCTGTGGCATCGTACCCCACTGAAGCCCCTCCCCCTCCTTAGGCTCCACCCCCAAATCTCCAGGTGTTTCCTAACAAGCTGGCAACCCTAAGATGAGGTGAAGTTCTCAGCAACAGAGTTTGGCTTTGTGCAGCTCATGCAAAGCTTGTTTTATTTGAATTGACAAGAGCCTTGGGAGATCTGCAGCAGAGGGATCGTCCTTTTGTTGCTCTGGAGATGGAGCAGTCCACCTCCCACATAGGGATTGCTTTACAAAAGATGGGGAGGCAGGTTAGCTTGGGGGGGATGACAGGCTCAGCTCCTCTGGGCTAGCAGACCTTCAGAACCGGATGGCGGGATATTGAAACAGCAGCAGCTGCTGGCCCAGTGCAGCTGGGGGGAAAAAATCTCCATCTGACGAGCAGGAAAAAGGAGGGCATCTCTTTGCCCCTTTTAAATGCTTCTCAGAAAGTGTCTTTTCCATGCAGGCCATCTCAAAACAAGACTCAGCACAAACAGATCTAAAAAATCAAGACTGCAGAGAGACTCCCGCAGTGCTCACTAGCTGGAGGAAGAGGATGGGGCAGAGGGGAGAAAGTCCCCTGGAGTTTGGATGTTTTGCAGCCAGAGCTCATGCCCTTGAGGTATGGAAAGGGCTGCTCCTGGGACGGCAGCTTTCCAAGGGCCCAGGCTGGGCTGGGGGAGCAGGAAGAAGGCAGGCAGCTCCAGTGGTGGTGGGGGGGAGCCACACTGTGTAGTGCTGATTTCTTTAATCGGTCTATTGATTGGTCGCTTGCTTGAAACCCCCTGGCTGAACAAGTTGACAGCCCTCATTCCAAGCAGAGCTGCCAGGAAGCATCTCTTGTGCCTGGGGCTCTCCAAGCTGCAAGCTCTGAAATGTAAGAACAGGCCCTGGAAGGCAAAAACCAAAACCAGCCCCAAACTAGCAGAGGAGTTTTAAAAACCAAACCAAACCTGGGCACCTTTCACAGTCAATGTGTCCTGAAGTCCAGCAACCCTTTCAGCTGTCCCCTGACTCAGTGCTCCAGGGAGGCCCCAGCCTATTCCCCAAGGGCAGCTGCCTTCTGTTAATCCACCCCAGGAACTCCCAGCCCTGGAGGATGCCGTCCTCTGAACCAGAAATATCCATTAGGAAGCTTCTGGCTGCCCCGCAATCCATTCTGACTATGCACAAAATCATATGCTGCCTGGAGTTGCCACAAAACAGTTGCTATCATCATCATCATCATCATCATCATTGTATGGCATTGTGTGTAGAATAGCCAGGAGATCCTAAGATTGTCTGGCAGCCAGAAGTTCTAGCACTTTTAGCATTATGCACTACTAAGTGGCAAGCTAGACTTGTTTTTAAGGCAAGAGATGTTTCAGAGGTGGTTTACCATTGCCTGCCTCTGCATTGCAGCCATGGTATTCCTTGGAAGTTGCCCTTCCAAATACTAGCCAAGGTTGACCCTGCTTAGCTTCTAAGATCTGACGGGATCAGGCTAGCCTGGGTTACCCAGGTCAGGGTCACAGAGCAGTGGGAAAGCCGGATTATTTGCTCTTTGCTGCAGATGGGGAGGTGGTGGTTTTACAAAGCAGGTTCAGTTTGGCAGTGGGAATAAGAAGGCTGGTCCATGGTGTAACCTTCTTCCTTCAAGGAGGGATCACAACTGCTAGGGATGGCCGATGTTTAAGGCATTCGAGCTCTGTGCAGTGGGGGTAATTCTTCACTTGGGAAACATGATTGTGAGGTACTGTTCCCCACTCCAACTGAATGGTGCCAGTTGCATACACAAAACATACCCATGCCATGCAACCTCCCACACAACTGGCATCTTGCTTCAGCTTAGCATAACACAGTGCTTACCTGGCCAAGGAACTCTGGCAAACTAACACTGTATATACAGGCAATGCAAACCAGTTTAAATGAGGTGCTAAGCAATGTTCCCTCTAATTTCTTTTCCCTACTGAGTGGAGCAGTTCACATCCTGAGCAGAATGTAACTGCTATAATCTTAAAATGGGCAAGGGGCAGTGCAAGACCCTGCGTGGCTCCAGACAGCTGCTGAGCAGGGCTTCCTGCATTAATGAGTGAGCGGCTGCTAATGTGCACAGCCTAGAGGGGACACTGGCCACTGCTAAGTACCTTGCTTGCCCGCTCAAGGGATACCACTTCACATGGGGGTTATTTTTAAATCCTGTGAATAGTCAGCCTCCCCCAACCTGGCAGTGACACGTCAATGGAAGGGTATTTAGGGGAAGAGGAGTCTACCAATCGATGTCTCTTTTCACTCCTCAGACTGGGATCAGGAAAAGGAGAAATCAAGTCTGCCCCACGGAGCATCCCCCAGCCGATGTCTCCCTCTGATTTCCTGGACAAACTTATGGGCCGAACATCAGGGTATGATGCTCGCATCAGACCTAATTTCAAAGGTAAATTCTTCCAGCATGGCTACCTGATCCAGATTGCCAGAATGCAGATTCTTGCCTGACATATTGTATGGATGTTCCAAAACCCACCAGAGGTTCCAAAACCTCATGACTCGGTGCCCCCTTCTCCAACCAGCCACCAGCACCATACAAGCTCTTCCTGGGGCGGGGGGGCAAAATAGAAGGGAAGCGGAATGGTGCCCAAACCCCTGAAGGATCTCCCCCACCCATCTTGTTCACGCAATGTCACATATCCATTCACATATGCATTTTCACTGGCTTACAGGCCCGCCCGTCAACGTGACATGCAACATCTTCATCAACAGTTTTGGTTCGGTCACAGAAACCACTATGGTAAGGTGTCTCTTGCTTCTCTCTCCTCCTTAACACTACAGTGTCTTCTGTCCCCTCCCCACAGATCTCCAGAGGGGCAGTCTGGGCAAGGCAATCTGAATGGATTTCTCAGATTCAAACCCAGTTCTGATAGCAGCTGTCCACTGGAGCAGACCTCTAATGGGGAGCAAAGTGGCGTGGTGGTGTGACAGGCAAGGGAGCTACTAAGAGGAGGAAGTCTTGTTTGAAGAAGGCGCCAGAAGGTGGGGCGACAGCCTTTGGGCCTGTGCATCATGTCCTGGATGACTCTGGTCAGGCCTGATTCAGATATACATGTGCATTTAAGAAGCCCTGGGCATTTAGTTAGCTCTTCTATATCAGATCAATTAATTCCTGGAAAGAGGTACACCTGAACAACATGCAGATATCGTTCAAAAAGGAGGTTGAGGGCATATAAGAAACCTGTAATCTATTTTTAAATATACTTTATTATAATAAAAATAGCAAAATGAACTAAGAGTGTATGTATATAAAGAAGATAGATAACCTTGTATAGCATTTGAAGTTATAAGATAGTTAGCCAAGAAGGTGTGTCCTTAGCAAGCTATTATTAAGAGATGGTTTTAAAAACCTATAAATATGGGAGGCTGAACTGATGGGGAGCTTGTTCTTAGAAGGGGATCCTTGCTTGTGACCTGTGAATTCTTACTGCCCCTAAAGCTCTGCTAAACCACTTATCAGTTGCCTACAACACTACATTTTCATACCTTCCAAGAAGCTGGGCTTTCCCTGCCAAGTCTGGAAGTATCCCTGTGTGGTGCGGAGCCAGGTCAAGGAAATGCTCATCCCTACCAGTTTGAGCAATTAGAATAAGGCCCAATGTACTGGCCAGAATTCTCCCCAGTTCCTTGAACTTCTATTTCTCTCATGGAACGGATGTGCAACTCACTCTGGGCCAGCTACAGAAGCTGTTAGGCTAGGTTGTGTGTGTATGTGTGTAGTGCAGTGTTGCCCCTAAGTACTTATGTGACCATGACTCTGGGCTCCTAGGACTACCGTGTCAACGTCTTCCTACGGCAGCAGTGGAATGACCCACGCCTGACTTACCGGGAGTACCCTGATGATTCACTGGACCTTGACCCTTCCATGCTTGACTCCATCTGGAAGCCAGATTTGTTCTTTGCCAATGAGAAGGGAGCCAACTTCCACGAGGTCACTACAGACAACAAACTTCTGCGCATTTTCAAGAATGGGAATGTGCTCTACAGCATCAGGTGGGACAAGCAAAATCTCCCTTCTGCCTTATGCTTGGAAGCTGCCTTTTCTTTGTGTTCCTTGCTAGCACTGCTGCTTGAAAGCAAAGCAGGCATCCATATGGAACACTCACAGCCCTCTCCCTCCCCTTCATTTCCCCCCTCCAGGTTGACACTGATCCTCTCCTGTCCCATGGATCTCAAGAATTTCCCTATGGACATCCAGACGTGCACCATGCAACTGGAGAGCTGTGAGTTCCACTGTTAATCATATCTATAGAGTTCCAGGTACTCCGTAGAAGATGTGTGGTTTGAGGGTGTGACCACAAACATTTGACAGGCAAAAAATGGTGAAGCCAATGAGATTGTCAGCAATGACGGGGAATGACTGTAGGGCAAAAGATGGCAGTGGAAAGACATCAAGGATGGTTATTCAGGAGTGGGAGAGGAAGGCTCAGTGGAGGGGGGCTGGGTAGATCAAGATGTTACCATGGCTCTTTCCTGGAAAGCAAATTCTGGAGTGGTGGAAAGAGAGGAGGGGCAAGGGCAGGAGGACGGCACAAAGATGCTGGGGGGCAGAACAAAGGGGAAGCTGGCTGTGGTTCAGCAAAGAGGGAAGTGAACTACAGGTGGTGGTTCAGTTCAGGGAATGGAAGGGATGAGAAGGCAGCAGGTGGCCTCTGCACGGGTCACTGGGAAAGTCCATTCTGCACAGCCCTTGACGTTCTCTTTCTCCTTGCAGTTGGCTACACCATGAACGACCTGATATTTGAGTGGGTGAAGGAGCAGGAAGCTGTCCAGGTGGCCGAGGGCTTGACACTCCCTCAGTTTATTCTACGGGATGAGAAAGATCTGGGCTATTGCACGAAATCTTACAACACAGGTAACAAACCTCCGTCAGTGGGTTGCGGCCCCTTCACCACCCTGCCTCCCACACATATACCTGCATGACCTGGAGCATGTGGCAAGAGGTTGGGTGATTGGCCTCACTCCTGCTGGATTTTTAAAAACTGTGCCTGGTTCCCTGCTTGTGGTCTTTGGGGAGAATCTGAACACTTCCAGAAGCAAGGAGTGAAGCATGTTGTGATTGTGACCAGCACGAGCCCCTGCACCGATTTCCACAACATCTGCTCTGCTGCTGAATTTGCTCTCATTTTTTTTTCCTTCTAGGGAAGTTCACCTGCATTGAGGTAAAGTTCCATCTGGAAAGACAGATGGGCTACTATCTGATCCAGATGTACATTCCCAGCCTGCTGATTGTCATTCTCTCCTGGGTCTCTTTTTGGATAAACATGGATGCTGCGCCAGCCCGTGTGGGGCTCGGCATTACCACAGTGCTAACAATGACCACCCAGAGTGCAGGTTCTCGGGCATCTCTGCCAAAGGTCAGTACCGGAGGGCCGGGAAAAGGGGAAAACATGAACTTTATGCAGAGAAACCCAGCAAGCAGTAGGAGCGCCCATGATTCTCGTTGCAACCTCTTGCACATCAGCCACTGGCTTCTCATGCCCTCCTTCCCATTGTTTGGGTCAGAAGAAGAGTGGTAGGGCACTCTGCACTACTGCAGGTTTTCACATATCCCGTGGTTCCTCCCTGCTGCTGTGTGCCATCCCTGTCCATCAGCTGTTCCTCCTCTTGAGACAGTGTCAAGAAATTACATGCAGGATAAGATAAAATACTTCTGTACATGGTCACTCATGAGCTAAAAAGTGAAGGGAATGGTGTATGAGTCTTTAATTCATATGATGACATAATATTGTCTTCGTGCCCTGACCTGGGTAGCCCAGAGAAACCCGATCTTGTCAGATCTCAGAATCTAAGCATGGCCAACCCTGGCAAGTTATTGGAAGGGAGACCTCCAAGGAATACCAGGGCTCGGGACACAGAGGCAGGCGATCAAGCAGCCTCTCTGAAATATCCAAACCCTACTAGGGGTTGCCAGAAGTTGTCATGACTTCCAGGCATGCAAGCACACACACACACACATGCACACACAAAAAAAGCCCACCCCCCAAAAATTGTCTTGGTGTGGGGAGGGAGAATCACATGAGCTCACCAGAAGTAGGAATTCTCAGGATTTAGTGATAAATTGGCATGATGTGAGGCTTACTTTGGATTGTTATCAGTATCCATTGTCTAATGATGCTACTTAGCAATAATGATGGAAATGAAATTTGATTATTAGCCAGAGACACTTGGTGTTTCTTGAGACGTACTGGGAGGAAATGACTGTGTTTTCTGAGATTCTCCACTGGTCTCCTAAAAACTTTACAATGACCAGTAAATGCCAGCATTCACTAACTTCCTGGCCTTTTCGATAAGATATGCACATTATATTTGCAAAACTTCACGTTTAGTTTGCGGTGTCCTGTTATCCTTGTCAGATCTCAGAAGCCAAACAGGGTTGGCCCTTGTCAGTATTTGGGCGGGAGACCCACCAAGGAATACCAGGGCTGCAGTGCAGAGGCAGGCAATGGCAAGCCAACCTCTGAATCTCTCTTGCCTTGAAAACCCTACGGGGTTGCCATGAGTCAGCTGTGACCTGATGGCAAAAAAAATAAAATCCTGTTATACTTTAATTTGGGGGTGAGACGCATCACAGTAAGTTAAACCTACGACAATCACCTCAAGTAAGCAAGAGGATGAGAAGGTAACTGAATACTAATTTACCCTAGATCAGGTTCTCGGAAGGCTAAACAGAGAGGGTTTAGATATTTGTTATCCTTGTGGAGCTCACTTTGGGACAATGCAACAGAGCTGGCAGCAGCCTCAGGCCAAGCAGAAGCTCAATATTTCATCTTCACCCTGCCAGGGAGGATCCCCCTTGTCTGCCAAGCTCCATCTTGCTGACATCTGCGGCCCATCTGCTTAGACGGGTATTTATAGTTTCCCAAGAAAAATGCTGCTGCTTCTGGGATAGCACATTTTGCAGATGGCTTTGCTGAGCAGAAACCAACGGCCGCAGGAAGGGGGAGGCATTAGTCATGTTCTGATGGCCCCTTCCCCTGAGGCTACTTGCCTCCTCTTCCCAAATCTGAGCTTCCTTGCCCAGTTCCAAGAATGCAGATCAGGAGGCAGCCAGGGGAAGGGGCATGTGCCAACCGTCTTGGCTGAGGCCCCTTTCGTAGGCAGTCCTGTGGCCATTCTGCTGTCAGGAGCACAGCTCCGTCCTACTCCCCATGCCTCACCCCCCGTTACACCGGCCTGTTTCACCTTCAAATTGCTTCCAGCATTGTCCTGCCCTCTTTCTGTGGCACAGAGAGGTGGGCAAGAGCCAAAGTTCCTCTTGTGCATTTAGCTGAGCAGCTAAGCATCATAGGTACCAGGAAATGAATCGCCACCATTTGTCTGCCCACAAAGCCAGCACAAACAGCCAGGTATGTCATCTCAAGCAATGCTGCCGAGGAGGACTCGCTGGTTCGCCCCCATCCAAGGTCAGACAGTGCTAGAGGCCTTAGGGTTGGCTGATAGGAATCCACAGTGAGGGAAAACAGATTGGTCGCTGGGAGCTGCTGAGAAGTGTGATGAAGTTGCGGCCTGGGTGCAGGGAGTGGGGGAGGGCACAGGAGGGTACCTGTTGCAGCAGCCCTCTGTGGCTCCCACCTGCTGACCTCTGTGCATGGCTTCTCTCTTGCAGGTCTCCTACGTCAAGGCGATTGACATCTGGATGGCTGTCTGCCTGCTCTTTGTCTTTGCGGCCTTGCTGGAGTATGCAGCAGTCAACTTTGTCTCACGCCAGCACAAAGAGTTCATGCGCCTGCGCCGAAGGCAGCGGCGGCAGCGGATGGTGAGTGGGACTGGGGCTGTGGGATCAACACCCCTTCTTCCTCTGGGCTGGCTTCTTGTGGGATGGGACTGACATGGTGGCCATTGCCCCAGCATAGAGTCTTCTCCATCAGACAGAATGACCATTGGGAAAGGCAAGGGTTGCAGTGGCTGCCATTTCCCTGGTGCAATGACTGAACCCCCTTCCAACATACAGAGAGGCAGGGCCAGTTAGCATCCTTCTAATGCAAGCTGGTTTCCACTGGTTGCGCCTCCTGGATTGGCACTTTGCTCACCGGATTTTCCAGGCACAAGCCTGCTGCACCCACCCCCTGCAAAAAAGTCAACCTTTCATGGAAATGGCAAAGAGCTATTTTTACACAAGTTTCCTCCATCCATTTCAAATGCCTTCCATCGTGACCACTGGTATTTTGTTTTCATAAGGGCTCTCACTTCCACGGCATCTCTGTCATGCAAACTGGTTTTCAGTGTAGACAAGAAAATCCAAACAAGACTTTCTAACAGTAGGCGTAAACAGGTTTCCTAGGCTTATCCCCCAAAGCAGGGGAGACATTCCAGTGCTCTCAAATCTAGATGGGCTGCTCTGTCCGGTCTGGGGTGATCTGAAGAGGGTGGCGCTCACTGGATCTGCCTCTAGCCAACTGGAAGCACACTGGATTGATGCAGAGCCTAAGTAAACTACACCGTAGGCCCTCTGATTATGAGGGGGGGCATTAAATTAAAAAAAACCCCACTAAATTACCACTTTTGGCCTCTTAAACTTGACATAGCTTAGGATCTCAGCATGTGTTAATTCAGCCCTGGCTGAAGGTCCCAGACTGGAAGGGGGTTGCTAGTTAGAAACTGTAATCTGAGAATAACCACTGGCGAGAGAGAGCCCAAATTCCTGACCTCGCACATGGTGAACATGACCTTGCACATGGTGAACACAGCTAAGGCGGGTAACCTGACAGAAAGAGGGCCCTCTTGGCCTGTCCTAGTCTGTGTCAAATCCATTGCAGGTAAGGGAAGGCCAAAACCCAATTCCAGCAGTGCCATTCACAGAATCGGGGGGGGGGGCACCTTCACAATCATCTGGGTAGAAAGGGGCAGGTGAAAGGAGATGGCTGGCAACTGGCGAGGCAGTCTAGGAAAGGCCACCCTCTGGCCCATGTGTGCATTTCTATTTGGCCGCTCTTCCCCCTCCAGTGGCTCATCAGGATGACTGGGCTGCCCTCTAGTGAACAAGACTGCCAGTGTGAATCCCAAGACATTAAAAGGAAAGAAAGCAGCATCTTTTTCATAGCCCCAGGCAAAAGTGCCTCCAGAGCCACCAGCTTGACATCCACAGAGCAAAAGAGGCTTACCTGAAAGAAGGCAAGCCAGCCTGGATGTGGATTGGCCAGCTGGTGGCCAGTGTGCAAGAAAGAACAAGCCACCAGAAGCCCCTCAGCAGCTAAGTGCCTCATAGGCCAGGCAGCTTCCATGACGGAGAAGCCCAGGGCTCTTTAACATAGGACCTCAAATGCCATGCAGTGCCTGCCCCCCCCCCATCGTCTGATCCAGTAAGCCAATAGCTGGCTTCTCCTGCAAAACAGGGCAGCAGACGCTGGTCAGGGTAAGCTGCTTCCCCAGGAGTGGCCAGAGAAATAACCTGGGCCAGGAGCAGCCTAGGTATGTGTGAAGCCTCTCTGAGCATGTGCAGAATGGTTTTTTTCTCACTTTCTCATACCCCACATACCTAGGATCAGGGGAAAGGACACGGGACACACTTTGGCTTCCATTCGGGCAGGCTTGATCTCCAGAGGGTGAGCAATGGCCACATCCCAGCAGTGGGCCAGGGAGACTGTGCTGCTTCCTTCCTTCTCCCCATCTCAGCCCTTTTCCCCACTCGTGGCTATTCCCTCCTCCTCCTCCTCGCACCTGGCGATCTCCTCCTAGAACCACCGAGCGGGTTCTGCATTGTCCGAAAGTCCAAATTAAATTCTGTGCCGAGAAAGGCAGGGTTCAGCAACCTGCAGAAATTAAGCTGATAAAGCAGATTTATGTGTGCTGACCTTGCATACAATTGACAGGCAGGGGCAAGGAGTTCTGCAGGGCACAGGGGACCGTGCTGAGCTCTCTCTCCTCCTGGGCACAGGAGATTTCATCCCATGTTGCCCAGACACTTCTGTGATTTTGGCTTCCTTAACAGCTACCACCGGCAGAGCCTTTCAGGATGCTGGGCACCATGTCCAGCCCCCAAACAATCCCAGCCTGCCTGGCTTGACTGCAGGATCCCAGAATCCTTTCAGCCCTGTCATTAACTCCGATCTGTAAGTCTCCCTACTCTGTTGGAGCTGATTCACACAGACACAAGCATTCGATGTAAACATTTATTTATTTATACGTTTATACCCCACTGTTCTCCCCTCCTCCATTTTAATTTTCCACCAACCCTGTGAAGTAGGTTAGGCTGAGCAACAGTGACTGGCCCAAGATCACCCAGCGAGCATCCGTGGCTGAGTGGAGATTCGAACCTGGGTCTATCCAGATTCTGGTCTGACACTCTAACCACTACACCACATTGGCTCTCATTACCATTTTAACACCATTCACTGGGCATCATCACCTCAAATGTTTCTGCAGAAGCATTGAGCGGAAGTCACTGAGCATGTCGGCACAACTTCTGAGCTCCCCAGCCAAATGGCACCCACTAGCCACAGCCCACCAGGAGCTTGCCAAGTGCCCCAGTTTTGCTGCCTGCTTGGGACTGCAAAAAAACCCAGAGGAGCCGTTAATCCTCTGGCTGGTCAGAAGTTGCGCAGACCTCTCGGCAAGCAATGTTATATGCGTATGTGAGCCAGCCCAAAGAGCATCTGTGCAAGCAGAGCCCTCAGTCACCCACTGTCCTGTTTCTGTTTGCACTCACTGCTGGACTTAAAAGGGTCTGACCAGCCAGACGCCCAGCCTGGAGTCCCTGCAGGAACTGGATGCCCTGCCCAGCAGCGAGTCCACGTCCGAGACCCTCTCTCTATTCGGCAGCACCGACTCCAGGGTAAAAACCAAACCCACCCCCTCCCCTGCATCAGCTCACCCACCCACCCCGGGTCTTAATGTGCACCTGCCCTACCCCAAACCTCACCCTCCCTCACCTCTCCCTTTTGCCTGCAAGCCCATAAATGCACAGATGGGGGTGGGAGCTGGGCTGAATCAAACTGCCCTTAACAGTCAACTGAGGATAGAGGGGAAAAGAGAAAACTAGAATGGAGTGAGTTGCAGGAGTCCTAAGTTGCAGAAATAAGCATCTCAAATGGCGTGTTTTTTTAATTGGTCAGGCAGAGTTTGATGTAGGTGTATGCAAGCATTTGAGTATCACAGAGTGCTTCACTGGGCACGATAGGAAAGCAACCAGTGCTTGTGATTTCTAATCCATGCTCTGTCCCTGATGCCGACCTGCATTAGCTTTGACCAGATATAGCCATTAAAAGCAAACTCCTCCCTCACCCCGGTAATCTCCATGCTGGAGTGGCCATCTAAAAGGAATGGATATCCTTTGGCCACTTGCAGTCAACCAAAAAAAGTATACCCCTCAAGCCACAGGTTTCTTCCCCCTCTTGCCCTCCCACACCACCACCTTTTTGTTGTTGTGATGGCTGCTGGTGTCTCCAGGGCAGCCCCACATTCCCCAACAAATGCAAAAAGAAACATAGCGCTCGATTTCAGAGCATGAACTTTGCACCTCTACAGGCAAAAAGTTTCTAGGATGAACGATGCATCCAGTACGGCTGACCAAGCCATACTGCACTTATATACTGACCCTGTCATTGCTTCTCAGCCTTTTGGCTAAGATCAAGTGTAGTATACTGACCCTGTCTGTTATGCTGAGCTGTATTTGGACAAAAGCCATCAGGGGAACACTTAAATGGCAATCTCACCAGATACCACACCTGTGTAATGCTTACTGATTCCTTCCTTCCATTCCTTTAGGAAGAGGAGATAGTTCGCGAAAGCCGATTCTACTTCCGGGGCTATGGCCTGGGCCACTGCTTGCACATGAAGGACGGAGGAACCATGGAAAGCCCCAAGATCTACAGCCCACCACCTCCAACCTCACTCCTGAAAGATGGAGAGATGATCCGAAGGCGTTATTTGGACAGGGCCAAGCGGATTGACACCATCTCCCGAGCTGTCTTCCCTTTCACATTCTTGGTGTTCAACATCTTCTACTGGGTGGTCTACAAAGTGCTACGTTCGGAGGACATCCACCAAGCCATGCCCTGAGATTTTAGCAGAATTTGAGTCCAAGCTAGATTGCTGTGTCTTACTGTAATCCATCTGGCAGTTGCTATATGAAATGTTCAGGTGCTGGTTGCTTCTCCAAGGCCAACTTTTTGTTTTTCTTGGACATAGAACTTTTTCTTGCCAGCTGAGAACCTTGGCAAGTTGTGCATGGCATTAGAGATGCAGAATGTGGCTGTTGTCCATCTCCCAACACCCCAGCATGGCCATCGGGGTTGCTGTGTTTCTTAAGGTGCTGCAGTTCCTTTTGCAGGCACTCCATGACACTGGACCTCTGGAGGCACCAGCATTTCTATTCCAGACCTGTGTTGCTTTCCTCATGATCCAACAATGAGTTGGGAGGCTAGCACAGGGCAGGCCCTCAGCAACCTAATCTCATTTTTCAGGACTATAATTTAGAAAGAAGCCACCTTCCTACCCACAAACCCACCAATATTTAATCAGCATGATCATTTAGAGGACATTATACTGATGCAGAGAAAGAAGGGGCATTTTTCAAGACTCCAGGATAATGCTGTAGGCACTGGGCTGGGCTTCAGTTCTGCATTGGTAACATGGACGTGTGCCCCCAAAGGCCTCTCTACCTGCAATGCTTCCCACCACCAGAGCCACATGGCAGCTGCACTGGTGTATTGCCCCCACCCCAGCATTTATTAAAGCCCTTGATATATGGGTAGATTGTGTCTGATATCGCTGGTCTATAACCAAGCCAGACAGCACTGGGGTAAGAGGCACCTACAAAAATTGGAACTCTTCATCCCATTTGTGTGTGTATATATACATTTATTTTAGCAATGCTTGATGGACAGTGGGGAATCAGAGATGTAACATTTCCGGAAATTTTGAAGCCATGGGGGGAAAATATTTTCCCTGGTTCCCTCCCCCAAAATGATGGACATTTTGGGGAAACTGAAATACATGCAACTTCTTTATCAATCCTAGTTTTGTTTTACTGATTTAACAATATAAAATGCATTATTTATAAGTTAGTTAGAGAATATAAAACTGTCCTGTTTGGCATATTTATGAAATGCCCAAGTATGAAAATATAAATGCCTTCATTTTCTACAAGCAAAATTGCATATATACTCAAATACTAGAGAGAGCTACTAGTTGTTTCATAACACATATATCTTTGTTTTTGCCATCTGGGAGGGCAGGACAAAATAAAAGTTGAAAGTAGAAAACACATATTTTGTAATGAATGAGAAAGCATATTGTTTGGATAAAACAGTCTCATACAGTCACACTAGTTCTAGTAGCAGATTTTATATACAAACCATTATAACAACAAAATAATTGAACTCTTCAATGGAGAGTTATCATACACAATAGCACATTCACTACAACAAAATTAGTTCCAATTAAATGATAACTATATCTTTGGAAATACTATATTTTATTTATTTATTTATTTATTTATTTATTTATTTATTTATTTATTTATTTATTTATTTATTTATAATTCGATTTATATCCCGCCCTCCCCTAAGGCTCAGGGCAGCTAACAGTTGGGGCCAAAGCCATAATTAAAACAATTAAAACAAGATAAAAACGTAACAATAATACAACAAAGTGCTGGTGATCTGATATTCCCAGTTCCAAGATGGGTTCCGGTAGGGTAGATCTGGACCAACAACATAAGTTCCAAAGCGGTAGATAGCCAGTCTTCTTCCCAGGGCCCACTTCCACCCAGATGGTATCTCTGACAATTTTCAGCAACAATGCATTGATGGAACAGTAGCACCGGCGGCTCCTACTTGAAAGCCTGGCGGAAGAGCTCCATCTTGCAGGCCCTGTGGAACTGCGCCAGATCCCGCAGGACCCGGATCTCCTCTGGGAGCTCATTCCACCAGATAGGAGCTGCCACTGAAAAGGCCCTGGCCCTAGTCTCAGCAAATTTGACGTCCCTGAGGCCTGGGGTAGTCAAAAGATGTTGGCCCCCTACTGTAGTACCCTTGGGAGAACCTATGGGGAAAGGCGGTCCCTTAGGTATGCCAGACCCTGGCCATAAAGGGCTTTAAAGGTAAGAACCAGCACTTTGAAGCGGATCTGGTACACTATTGGCAGACAGTGTAGCGCCTTCAGCACAGGCCGGATGTGGTCCCGCCTAGGGAGACCCATCAACAGCCTGGCTGCTGCATTCTGCACTAGCTGCAGCTTCTGGATTTGCGACAAAGGCAGCCCGAAGTAGAGAGCGTTACAGTAGTCCAGCCTCGAGGTGACCGTTGCATGGATCACTGTAGCCAGGTCATCACGGTCAAGGAAGGGAACCAACTGCCATGCCAGCTGAAGATGATAAAAGGCCGACTTGGCAGTGGCTGCTACCTGGGCCTCCATTGTTAAAGGGGAGTCCAGGAGCACTCCGAAACTCCTAACCCCCAACGCTGGCACCAAAGGTGCCCCATCAAAGGTTGGGAGAGAGAGGGAGTCCCAACCCAGAACCGACCCAACCTAGGTCCAAGACCTCCGTCTTCACCAGGTTTCGTTTCAACCGACTCAGTCTGAGCCAACCAGCCATGGCTTGCAACGCCCGTTGAAGGTCATCTGGGTCGGAGTTCAACTGGCCGCCTAGCATCAGATAGAGCTGGGTGTCATCCGCATATTGATGACACCCAAGCCCATACCTCCAGGCAATCTGGGCAAGAGGGCGCATGTAAATGTTAAACAACATCAGGGACAGCACTGCCCCCTGAGGCACCCCACAATCAACAGGGTGCCACCGGGACCACTGCTCCCCTATCGCCACCCTTTGTCCCCGACCCTGGAGAAAAGAGGCAAACCACTGAAGGGCCAGCCCCTGAATCCCCGCATAGTATAGACCATATGCAGAATTATTGTTCTCTAATACTGTAGATGCTCTGACCTGGATAGTCCAAGCTACCTGACGTTGTCCAATCTTGGATGCTAAGCACGGTTTGCCCTTGTTAGTATTTGGATGGGTGACCACCAAGGAATACCAGGCTCATTACATAGAGGCAGACAGTGGCAAACCGCCCCTTGAAAACCCTATGGGGTTGCCATGTCAGCTGCAACTTGATGGCACCTTCCCCAAAGATTCTCACATTAAAAAGATTTCCATACTGCCAATTTTGACTGAGAAAAACCTTCCCTCAGAGAACATTTCACTCATGTCAAAACAGAAAATATTTAATGGGAGCTTTTCCCTCCCAGAGCTCCCTCAAATTTCCATTATTTTCACTCTTGGAAAATGGGGGAGGGAGTCCTCGGGTGGGGGGGAGAAATGAGGGGTTGTTGATTTTTCCCATTTTTCCCCCCAGGCTTTGGTATCCCTGAATATTTTAGTTGCTTTTTTTTCCTTATTCAGCTCCGCTCTAATGTCCAAAATGATTTCCAGCCAGGCATTTTAGAAGCTTGAACACATATAAACAAAACCCTTCTGTTATTAGAAACCGCACTCGGAGGCTCTCCAGGGACTGGGCTGGGTGATTTATGTGACTGTGGCATGCAATCTGGCCAGCCAGCTTTGGACGGCCCTGAGAGCATGGGAGAAATTGGGATACCTAGAGAAAGGGCGGCCCTTTACATGACCCCCCCTCCACCCTGGAGGTGAGGGGTCAACGCAGTCTTTCCTCAAATTCGCTAGCAAACTTGAGCTGTATTTTAACCCAAGTATCAAACCTTTCACAGGACAGATTTCTAAGAAAACAAATACTTCAAACAAAAACAATTCAGGCCGTTGAGTTCAATTAAATGAGGCTTGAGGATGGCATCTTGTCTAGTGCCACCAGCCATGTATTACCTTTTATTAGGATCAGTCCAATTACATCTAACAATGGGCAAGCTTCTGAGTCCAGGGCTAATCCCCAGAAAAAGGATTTTGTAACACCCCTCCCTAGCACACATACAGCTCATAGATTATACCTGGGATAATGAGGAGTTGGATCAGATCTTGCAGTGCTAATTCAGAAGGTTGGAAGCAGGAAGAAAAGAGAAGCTGTTGGTGTAGGAGTGATGATCAACTACATGACTTGGTCAGTGATGCTAGAGGTGACGACTGGCCACACCGTAAACTTCGTTTCCCAGGATCAAAGGGAGCCAGCAGAGGCCTGCCTGTACTCTGCATGGCCCATGCCTAAGGTTGCCATCTATTTCCCTGACCCAGGGGAGCCCGGTGCCTCTGTCAGAGAAGGGAGGGGCACAGCCTTCTTTGGTGCCTGTGGTTTGCTGCTTTATTGCTGATGTAGATTCCTGGTGGGCTGGTTTCTGCTGTCAATGTGGTTTTCTTGGACATGGAAGCCCCCAGAAACCCCATGTTATTAATTGTTATGTTATTTTCCTCTGTGAAACCTGACAGTGATCTGTTTTGGAAATGGGTCTGAGGTGTGTAAAACAGCTGTACAACATCTGGAAATACTGGTGGGATTTTTAAGGATGCTGGACTGTGGGTTGTGGAATAGCTGCCCCCTGAGAATATTTTATCAGACAGTATCCGATTGAGAGGTTCAAACCAGCCACTAAAGCTGTGCCTTTGATTGCCTTCCTGTTAAAGGCACAGGAGCAAGTCACATTAATGGTCAGTTGGCAACCTGAAACGGGATCAGGAATGAAAGCCTTTTCCATTTGATTCCCTGCTCACTGCATCCACCCTCCCCGCCCGCCCCCAGCACGAGAAAGCGGCCGAGGTGACAGGACTTCCTCTCCACCCCTAAAGCGCTGAGGCCCCCACTGCCATCCGGAAGAAAGGCGCCGAGCGGAGCCCTCTGGCTGCAGGCCTGGCGGAACTCTGGGGCGGCGACAGAGAAACGAGGGCCCGCTTGTGCCACGCGAGAAGTCACTTGCAGGAAGGGGAGAGCCCCCTGCTCTTCTGAGGCCTTTGCTGTGGTGGGGAAAGGCCGCCGCCTGCTTCAGCGAGCAGGGGATCTGCCAGGGCCCTCTCCTCCTCCCCCGAGTTTCGGGCCTTGTTCCTCCGCCGCCGCCCCTCCTCCTGGTCCGCCGCCAGCTTTAGAGAATGGCCGACTGTCTTTGGAGTCTCGGGCCAGGACAGGCGGCCGCGCAGTACCAAGGAGGGCGGGCGGGCACATCTGCTGCCGGCTGGCACCGCGCTGAGGCGGGCCTCGGAGCTGCTCTGAAGCAAGCCTCAGTCCTCCCGCCGCCCCCAGCCAAATGGCACGCACCAGCCCCGGGCGCGCGGGGCAAAGCTCCAGCTCGTACCTTTGATCCTCCGCCTCGCGGCCCGCAGGCTCCCGCCCGCCCCCCCGGAGGGCAAGGCAAGCTCAGGCCGTCGCCGTCC
Source organism: Gekko gecko (assembly GCA_029375565.1). NCBI lineage: Eukaryota > Metazoa > Chordata > Lepidosauria > Squamata > Gekkonidae > Gekko > Gekko gecko. The sequence continues at coordinate 46,724,722 of JAPDNY010000012.1, read as the reverse complement.
AGCACAGTCTGGTGTCCCCTCCAAAGCAGAGGCCCGCCCAGCTACCGGGCCCGGTGCAGAGCAAAGCCAGCCCGCAGTAGCCGAAGAACCCCCGCGCCCTGCCATTCCGCCGGGGGGGGCGGTGGGAATCACAGGCCCCATCCTGGCTGGCAGACACCTCCCCTCTTTGTAGTGCTAAGTCTGGGGAGGGGTGTTAAGGAAGAAAAAAAACAAACGAGGGGGGGGGGGGATTCCGCCAAGCCACAGGTTGCAAACAGGCAAGTCGGACATTAGGAGTGATTGAAAAGAAAACCGCCAGTATCGCAATGTGTTGCATAGAGAGGCGCGGTGGGTGCACCCATGTCTGGAACACCGCGTGTGGTTTTCTGGGAGACCCACCTCAACAGGGAAGTGACAGGGCCGGAGGTAGTGCCGGAAGGGAGCAAGCCAAGTGATCGAGGGAGGCCTTTTTGTTTAGAAAAGGGGGGGGATATGACCGAGGTTTATATTAACAATGAATATTACGGAAAGAGTGGGATGAGGGAGATTTATCTGCAAATGCTAGGGAAATTTCTGCTTAGGACCGACTTACGGCGACTCCAGCAAGGGACAATTTAAAAACTAATAAATCACCAGGCCTGGATGGCATTCATCCGAGAGTTCTGAAAGAACTCAAATGTGAACTTGTGGATCTCCTGACAAAAATACGTAATCTTTCTTTAAAATCTGCCTCCATTCCTGAGGACTGGAAGGTAGCTAATGTCACTCCCATCTTTAAAAAGGGCTCCAGGGGAGATCCAGGAAATTACAGGCCAGTCAGTCTGACATTGATACCGGGTAAGTTGGTGGAAACTGTTATTAAGGAAAGAATTAGTAGGCACACTGATGAACAAAAACTATTGAGGCAGACTCAGCATGGGTTCTGTAAGGGAAGATCTTGTCTCACTAACCTGTTAGTGTTTTTTGAGGGAGTGAACAAACATGTGGACAAGGGGGACCCAATAGATATTATTTACCTTGACTTCCGGAAAGCTTTTGATACAGTTCCTCATCAAAGGCTCCTAAGTAAGCTCAATAGTCATGGGATAAAAGGACAAGTCCTCTTGTGGATCAAAAACTGGCTTATAAATAGGAAACAGAGAGTGAGTATAAATGGGAAACTTTCTCAGTGGAGGGTGGTAAGCAGTGGGGTACCACAGGGATCAGTACTCGGTCCGATGCTTTTTAACTTGTTTATTAACGATTTGGAATTGGGACTAAGCAGTGATGTGGCTAAATTTGCAGATGACACAAAGTTGTTCAGGGTGGTGAAAACCAGGGAGGATTGTGAGGCACTCCAAAGGGATCTGTTGAGGATGGGTGAGTGGGTGTCAACGTGGCAAATGGGGTTCAATGTGACCAAGTGCAAAGTGATGCACATTGGAGCCAAAAATCCTAAATATAAATACACGTTGATGGGGTCTGATCGGGCAGAGACGGACCAAGAGAGAGATCTTGGAGTCGTAGTGGATAACTCGCTGAAAATGTCTACACAATGTGTAACTGCAATAAAGAAGGCCAACACTATGCTGGGGATTATTAGGAAGGGAATTGATAACAAATCAGCCAGTATCATCATACCCCTGTATAAATGATTGGTGCGACCTCATTTGGAATACTGTGTACAGTTCTGGTCACCACATCTCAAAAAGGATATTATAGCATTGGAAAAAGTGCAGAGAAGGGCAACTAGAATGATAAAAGGGTTGGAACACCTTCCCTATGAAGAAAGGTTAAAATGCTTGGGGCTCTTTAGCTTGGAGAAACGACGGCTGAGAGGTGACATGATCGAGGTTTATAAGATTATGAATGGGATTGAGCAGGTTGAGAAAGAAGTACTTTTCTCCCTTTCTCACAATATAAGAACTCGTGGGCACTCTATGAAATTGCTGAGCAGTCGGGTTAGAACAGATAAAAGGAAATACTTCTTCACCCAAAGAGTGATTAACATATGGAATTCACTGCCACAGGAGGTGGTGGCAGCTGCAAGCATGGACAGTTTCAAGAGGAAATTAGATAAACATATGGAGCAGAAGTCCACCAGTGGCTATTAGCCACAGGGTATAGATGGGAACTCTCAGTCTGGGGCAGGTGATGCACTCTATTCTTGGTGCTGGAGGGGGCAGCAGTGGGAGGGCTTCTGGTGTCCTGGCCCCACTGCTGGACCTCCTGATGGCACCTGGTATATTTTGGCCGCTGTGTGACAGAGTGTTGGACTAGATGGGCCATTGGCCTGATTCAACATTGGCTTCTCTTATGTTCTTATGTTCTTATGGCTTTCAGGCCAAGTGAGAAGCAGTTTGCCATTGCTTCCTCTGCAGAGACTTCCTTGGCGGTCTCCCCTGATTGCCCAGCAGCCGCCTTCCCTCTCCTGCGAATTTTCTAGCCACGCTAACGCTCGGGAGTACTCAATGAAGGGGGGGGCAGTAGATTCAGTTTAGGCAAAAAGAAAGTAGTTCTTATCCGGCTTCATGGAGCAGGAAACTAGAGAGTTCCTGCAAGACTTGGAGGCATATCTGGAAATCAGATGTCCTGGTTTGCACTGCAGCCACAGGAGTTCAGTTTTTTTGCTTTCAAAAACAGATTTTCTTGCTTTTAATCACAAAGTGAGAGGGTTTAAATATTAACATTACAAACTTACTTAGCAGTGCAATTATGCTTCTAGCTAAAGCACTCCTTATGATGTCTTTCAATTTCCAGCTGTTGTGGGTTGGTTTGTTTTTTAATGGAAATAGAGCATTAAGGGAAACTGCACCTGTTGAATAACTGCAGTTGTCTGGATGTTAGTGGCTCAAAGCCTTGGTGATGGAGAAGGAAAGAGGCAAGCAGCCCTCTGGCAGGATGACCTGGCTCCCAAGTCACATGCTTCCCTGTCTTGCATGTTGCTGAGGCTGCCCAAAATGACATTTGCCTTCTGTTACCCCTCCCCGGTCCACCACATTGCTGATTCACGATTACACTGTGATCCTAGTCTGTCTCAGCAGTGCCCTCGCTGGCCTGGCTTCCCTCCTGGGATTCTGGTTGGAAATAATTGTGTGCACAGGCTGTGAGTGGGGCATAATGGCTTAATAGTTTTCAAGCCAGGCTAGTCCTCACTGTGTGGGTTAAGAAGGCCTTTGCAATACTGCCATGGGATGCTCAATGGCCTGGGATGCAATGCAAACCCAGCAGAGTCTCCACTTCAGGATGCTTCCCTCTGCTGGGCTAGGTCTTGCCAGAAGGGCCTGGCCCTTCCCATTGCTTTGCGAGGCCTGGGGCCACCAGAAATAGTTGCTTCAGGCTTCATTTCAGAGTTTGGAAATCCACTCTGGAGTTTGCAGCTGACTTTGGGAAACACCTGGATGTGCCAAACCATTTGCCAAGATGAATTGAGTGGCCCTGCTGACCCCATCTGGTACATCCATTTCCATTCCTAGCCAAAAATTGTTTTTGCTTGTGTTGATTTTAACCCTCCCACATACACACACACACACTCTTTGTTTATCACAGGCAGCTGTTCCTAGTAGGGATGTTTAGTTTTTAACTCTGTCATAGATGCAGGGCCTGCAAAGTTCCCAGAACAAAGAATGTGGCAAGAGCTACCCAGTGCCATTTCACTTTTTGACTTCTCCCAAGAAGTTGGCTTTCTCCACTTGAGCAGCCTTTCTCTTCAGCTGCCACAGAAGGAAGAAAAACACCAGGCAATGACAAATACCCTCCTTAGAAGGGGGAGCTCAGAGGAGTCTTTGTTCCCCTCTTCTGAGGTCCCCTGAGCCAAGAAACAGGGAGATGGCAGCCTACGATGGGGAATCTTTCCCAGACCCCTGGTGCAGACCCCTTAGTACAGAGGTGTCGAACTCATTTATTATGACGGCCGGATCTGACATAAATGTCACTTTATTGGGCCAGGCCATGTGTGCCATAAAACGTAATACCAGGTACCAGAAATATAAACTGTATATAAAGGACAGCAGGTTGTAAGCTCTGAGTTGGTGTATCCTCGCTGCAAGACCCCATGGGCTGGGAGGGGGTGTAGAGGAAAACCCATGTGGGCGAACTGGAGAGCCAGTGGTGTAGAACTGGGCAGTCAGATGCTCCCATACTGCTTGACTGCTGCAGATGAGGTTGTTCCACTGGGCTGAAGCCACAATTGGAGTGGCTCCACCCACTCCCCTCCCTGAGCGGTCTTCCCTTCCCTTCCCTTCCTTCCCTTCCCTTCCCTCCCTTGTACCAGCTGTTGGCGGGCCACATAAGAGCCCAGGAAGGGCCGGTTCTGCCCCCCAGCCCTTGTGTCTGACACCCCTGCCCGAGTAGGTGCTATGAAATCCTGCTTTTTAGGGCAAAGGTGTACAGGCTGCATGTTTATTTTTTCCAGAACCTGCAACCTGTTCTTCCATATGGTCAGGATGGCTAATAATGAGAAAACCACCATCACAACAACAACAACAAAACTAAAACCAAGCATTGAAAAACCACATTAAAATATAAGGGTCCAAGTGAACTGTACTTAATGAAAATGGGGTTGCCAAATGACCCCCCCCAATCCACCTGCTCTTGTGTTTCTAGCAGCAGTTTGATGTGCCACTGTCACTCCAGAGGTGAGGCTTTTCAGCGTATGGTCATCGTCTGTTAAGGCCTGTACAGCAAACTGCTTCACAGTGAGTGACCCATTGAAAAGCCAACCTTAAAGCCAAGCAAGACAAGCAGGCTTGACGACCTCCCCCCATCCTCGCTCAGCTGGTTCCAGAAGCAGCCTCAGGAAAAGATGAGTCCTGCTGTCCTACACTCAATTCATCCTGCACTAATTGGCTGTCCATGGACTGGGGCTCCAAGAAACAGAGGCCAGCAGACATTCTGCCCTATTATTTTTCCTAAGCACGGTTGCCTCTTTTAACTGAAGGCAATTGTTTACTCCTGCGCTACTTCTGGAAATGGACCCATTTGTCATTTTCCAGATGAAACAGGGATCAGTGGCCAGAATAATCCAGTCCCAGGTGAGTTTAAAAGCCGAGAGAGGGGACTGAGGGGACAAAATTCAGGGGGCCCAACTCAGCTGGAGGACCCCTGAAGCTGGCATCATGCTGTTTTCACAGAATGCATTTTTTAAAAAAAATTCTTATGCAGTTCTGACTGCAGGCACTAGGGACGCAGGGGAGGCAGAGCACAGTAAAAATGCTCTGAATCTGCTGGCTGGGCCCTTTAGCAAAGTTTAATAGGAGGCTGCGGGAAAATGTTTGCTGATTGGTCATATTAAACCCATCAGCCAAGCCAGCATTGGAGCAAGGCAAGACCAGCCAGGAAAAGCTATAGTTCTGATGCAGCCTCCTAAGAAGGTCTGTGGTTTCCTTTAGTTCCACGCAGCTCCTACATAGTCAGATCTTGCAAAGGGGCAGCCTGGTCAGTTTGTGGTAACAATTTTTTTTAAAAAATACCCTTTTGTTTTCTTTTCCTATATTCATCTACTTCTTTTCCACACTCTTCTCCGCCTTGGTTTTGCTTCCTTCCTTTCATGATCTGCCACTTGTCTATCCCCACTTCTAATTCCTGCCTCCCCAATTTTTCAGAACGTCTCATCCATCCTGGTTGGCAACTTAGAACGTATTTAATACTATAGCAGCAAACCTTTCTTACTATTATGAACAGAAGGGGAGAGTGAATAGCTCCCCATATTCTATCAAAGTAGTCAAAGGATGCTGCTCCCCCTCCCCCTTTACATGCATGGTAACAAATATTAAACTGCCTTAGTGGCAACAAGCTCCCTCATGGATCACTGCCTTGTCGTGGCGAGGGGGCTTGCGTGGTTCGATGAGGCTGTGGGCTATGCCGTGGAGGGCCACCCAGGACGGACAGGCCACAGCAGAGAACTCAGACCAAGCGTGATCCCCTGGAGAAGGAAATGGCAACCCACTCCAGTATCTTTGCCAAGAAAACCCCATGGACAGTAACAAAAGGCTAAAAGATATGACGCCGGAAGATGAGCCCCTCAGGTCAGAAGGTGTCCAATATGCTACTGAGGAAGAGCAGAGGGCAAGTACGAGTAACCCCAGAAAGAGTGAAGCGGCTGGGCCAAAGCCGAAAGGACGCTCAGTTGTGGATGTGTCTGACGGTGAAAGGAAAGTTCGATGCTGCAAAGAACAATACTGCATAGGAACCTGGAATGTAAGATCTATGAATCAAGGTAAGCTTGACGTGGTCAAAAATGAGATGGCAAGAATGAACATTGACATCTTGGGAATCAGTGAACTAAAGTGGACAGGAATGGGCGAATTTAACTCAGAAGACCATTATATCTACTACTGTGGCCAGGAATCCCGTAGAAAAAATGGTGTGGCCTTTATAGTCAACAAGAGAGTGAGAAAGGCAGTATTGGGATACAATCTCAAAAATGACAGAATGATCTCGGTCCGAATCCAAGGCAAACCATTCAATATCACAGTAATCCAAGTCTATGCCCCAACCACTGCTGCAGAAGAGGCTGATGTGGACCAGTTCTATGAAGACCTACAACAGCTCGTAGAACTAACACCAAAAAATGATGTCCTCATCATCATAGGGGACTGGAATGCTAAAGTAGGAAATCAAAAGGTAACCGGAATAACAGACAAATTTGGCCTTGGAGAACAAAATGAAGCAGGGCAAAGGCTAACAGAGTTTTGTCAAGAGAACACGCTGGTCATAGCAAACACCCTTTTCCAACAACCTAAGAGGCGTCTCTACACATGGACATCACCAGATGGGCAACACCGAAATCAGATTGACTATATAATTTGCAGTCAAAGATGGAGAAGCTCTATCCAGTCAGTAAAAACAAGACCTGGAGCTGACTGTGGCTCAGATCATGAGCTACTCATTGCAAAATTCAGACTTAAATTGAAGAAAGTTGGGAAGACCACAAGGCCATTCAGATTTGACCTAGATCACATCCCCGATGAATATACAGTAGAGGTGAAGAATAGGTTTAAGGGACTAGATTTGATAGACAGAGTGCCTGAAGAACTATGGACAGAGGTCCGTGACATTGTAAAGGAGGCAGCACTCACCGCCATCCCAAAGAAAAAGAAATGCAAAAAAGCAAAGTGGCTGTCTGATGAGGCTTTACACATAGCAGAGGAAAGAAGGAAAGCTAAAGGCAATGGGGATAAGGAAAAATTTGCCCAATTTAATGCAGATTTCCAGAGAACAGCAAGGAGAGATAAGGAGGCTTTCCTGAATGAACAATGCAGAGTAATAGAGGAAAACAATAGATTGGGAAGGACTAGAGATCTCTTCAAGAAAATTGGAGAAATCAAGGGAACGTTCCATGCAAAGCTGGCCATGATAAAGGACAAAACCGGTAGGGACCTAACAGAAGCAGAAGAGATTAGGAAAAGATGGCAAGAATACACAGAAGAACTATACAAGAAGGACCTCGATGTCCTTGACAACCACGATGGTATAATCACTGACCTCGAGCCAGACATCCTGGAAAGCGAAGTTAAATGGGCCTTAGAAAGCATTACTAACAACAAAGCTAGTGGAGGTGATGGTATCCCAGCTGAGTTATTCAAAGTCTTAAAAGAAGATGCTGTTAAAGTGCTGCATTCAATTTGCCAACAAATTTGGAAAACACAACAGTGGCCACAGGATTGGAAAAGGTCAGTTTACATTCCAATCCCAAAGAAGGGCAACGTCAAAGAATGTTCAAACTATCGCACAATTGCACTCATTTCACACGCTAGCAAGGTCATGCTCAAAATCCTACAAGCTAGGCTCCAACAGTACGTGGATAGAGAACTGCCAGAAGTACAAGCTGGGTTTCGAAGAGGTAGAGGAACTAGAGATCAAATTGCCAACATTCGCTGGATTATGGAGAAAGCAAGAGAGTACCAGAAAAACATCTACTTCTGCTTCATTGACTATGCTAAAGCCTTTGATTGTGTGGATCACAATAAATTATGGCAGGTTCTTAAAGAGATGGGAGTACCAGACCACCTCACCTGTCTCCTGAGAAACCTGTATAAGGGTCAAGAAGCAACAGTTAGAACCGGATATGGAACAACTGATTGGTTTAGCATAGGAAAAGGAGTACGACAAGGATGTATATTGTCACCTTGCTTATTTAATTTATATGCAGAGTACATCATGCGAAATGCTGGCCTGGATGAATCACAAGCTGGAGTTAAGATTGCTGGGGAAAAGATCAATAACCTCAGATATGCAGACGATACCACTCTGATGGCAGAAAGTGAAGAGGACCTAAAGAGCCTCTTGCTCAGGGTGAAAGAGGAGAGTGCAAAAGTGGGCTTGAAGCTCAACATCAAAAAAACTAAGATCATGGCATCTGGCCCCATCACTCCTTGGCAAATAGAAGGGGAAGTCGTAGAAGTAGTGACAGACTTCACGTTCCTAGGATCCCAGATCACTGCAGATGGTGACTGCAGCCATGAAATTAAAAGACGCCTGCTCCTTGGGAGGAAAGCGATGGCAAACCTAAACAGCATGATAAAAAGCAGAGACATCACCTTGCCAACAAAAGTCCGCATGGTCAAAGCAATGGTATTCCCCGTAGTAATGTATGGCTGCGAGAGTTGGACTATAAGGAAGGCTGAGCGCCGAAGAATAGATTCTTTTGAACTATGGTGCTGGAGAAGACTCTTGAGAGTCCCTTGGACTGCAAGGAGATCAAATCAGTCAATCCTAAAAGAAATCAACCCTGACTGTTCCCTTGAAGGCCAGATCCTGAAGCTGAAGCTCAAATACTTTGGCCACCAAATGAGAAGGGAGCATTCACTGGAGAAGACCCTGATGCTGGGAAAGATTGAAGGTCAAAGAAGAAGGGGACGGCAAAGGATGAGATGGTTAGACAGTGTCATCGATGCAACGAACATGAAATTGAGCAGACTTCAGCGGACAGCGGAAGACAGGAGGGCCTGGCGTAATCTGGTCCATGGGGTCGCGAAGAGTCGGACTCGACTGTGCGACTGAACAACAACAAAGTGGCAACAAGTGAGGAACAGAAGTTAGAACATTTATTTATTTACATCCCGCCTTCCTTCCCAGGGGGGACCCAAAGTGGCTTACATCCTTCTCTTCTCCTCTGTTTTATCCCCACAACAACCCTGTGAGGTAGGTTAGGCTGAGAGTGTGTGACTGGTTGAAGGTCACTCAGCAAGCTTCCATGGCGGAGGGATTTGAAGCTGGGCCTCCCAGGTCCTTTCAACCATGGCACAAGCTTAGTTTCCATTGCAAACAGCAAGGGAGGGAGGGTCTGGAGAGAACTGGGGCCTGGATATCCCAACTCCTTTCATGTCTGGCTCTAGAACTCCCGTGATCATCCTGAAGCTAGTGGCCAACTTTGAAATTCCTCGTTTTATTTTCCTGAGTTATGCCTGTCAGAAACGGACAGACAGACAGCAGCCCTGCAAGGCTATTAAACAGACAGAAACGGATCATTTTATTGTTGTAGACACGTGGTGGTAACAGCCAGCCGAGTGATTTGTTTTGTTATGTTGTGTGGTTTGGATCAGGGTTGTATGGGGGAGGCCCAGATGACATCTTTGTCTGAGGCTCTTGGCAGCCCTGCAGGCCTGAAGTTATCTGGGGCAAACTACAGGCACAAGCCTACAGTGAGATGAATCTGGGCCACTGCCTCTCTGCTACAAGCATAATGCCCTTATTACTAAAACACACTTTTTGGTGGAGTTAATACACAACGCTGCACACGAAAGCACATCTGTCATTTTACATCAGGCTTTTACGGAGCATCTCCAGATCACATCAGGGCCCGCCACATTACATTAGTTAAAAATTAAGGTCTTTCTGCTCCCCTCTGGTTACTTTATTCATGGGCTGAAATAAATAATTATGGGGAACTTATTAGTGTGGCCCTTGAGCAGTTCAAATAAGACAAAAAATGTCAATATAGGCTAATAATTGGCGGTGCTGTCCACTCCTGCTGTCTTCTGGAGAATAATTGAGTTCCTCTCTGGCAGAAGTGCCCTTAAAAGAGACAGAGCAACCTGTTTCAAGAGAAAACTGCCCAGCGAGGGACTGGAGACAGTTGCCACCCAGGCCTGGAGTGCTGCTTTCACTGTGGACTGCACTATTTTGCTGACATGTGGCCTTCACAGCCAAAGGCAGACCTTCAGCGTGATTTTGGCCAGTGCCAGCTTTCTGTGCAGATGTGAAATGGGGGGGGGGGCAAATGACAGTGGAACTGGAAGCATCTCTTCTGAAAACAGGCTCAAGAGTCCTTAATTGGTGGGGGTGAGGGGAGACGGAGGCACGTCGGTGCTGAGGAAGTCGCCAAATGTCTGTGACGGTTTCCTAAGTGGCATTAGGGATACTCTGGAGACCGGGTTGTGTGTGGCTTGAGAACAATAACAGGGAGTCGAGAGGAGCCATTGTTGAAGAGACGGCTCGTTCAATCCATTTAGCTTTAGTGCTAGAGTTACAGGAAATGCAGGGAAAGCAACACCCCATGGAAGTGCTTAGAAAAGCGCCCGAAGAGGAGCACCGGCCGGGGAAGATTGCAGGAGGCCCGGCAGATCTGGCTGGCCTCGCCTAGCCCAGGCGGGGGAGGGGGGAGGCTCCCAGCTGATTTCTGGCCAGCCGAGCCCAGCTCCAGATCACCTTTCCCAGCAGCGGTGGGGTGCGGTGCGGGCTGCCCAGCCTTGCTTCCTGGGTGGGACCGTCAGCAGCAGGGGCCTCCTCTGCTTCTCGGCTGGAGCATCCCTGCCGGGTGGGGCAGCCCAGAACAAGCAAAGTCCCGACCCACGCCCCCACCCCCACCCCCGGCAGGACCTCGAGTGGGTCGGCCGGCCTCGGGACTTCAGGCGGCAGCCGCTCGCCCTCTTTCCCCAACCCTCAGCCGCCTCCGCGACGGGCCCTCCTCAGGTAGGTACCATTGCCAAGAAGGACAAAGTTCGAGTCCAGGGGCACCGTTAAGACCAACCGGGTTTTATTCAAGGTATGAGCTTTCGGGTGCGCGCACTCTTCCTCAGAGACAGTGAAGTGGAACTTGCCAGTCCGTACATATCAGGCAGAGAAGGTTAGCGGTCGTCCCGCGGAAGAGCGGGGAGCGCCCAGCCAGGACTTTGGCGCACAAACCCCGGCCAGCGCCTCCCCTCTGAAAGGCGACCACCACACCCCACTGGCCCTCCCTTGGTCGGTTCTGAGTGCGAGACCTTCCTGAGCTCCACAGCGAAAGAAAAGGCTAGGAGCAGACTGGTGGGGTGGGGGGCGGCTGAGACTGACCCAGGGCCGTCAGCGGCCGGCCCCAGAGGGAGGCAAATCCCCGAGGCCCGCGGGTCTGAGCCGGCCCGGGTGGGGAATCCAGAGGAGCAGCGGAACCAGCCGAAGCAGAAAGGGGTTTTCTGGGGGGGGGGGTGTCGAGAGGCTTCCCTTGTGGGGGGCAGAGCGGGACCCGGGCGGGGGCTGTGAGGGGAGGGCAGTGGGGCACCCACCGGGTCGGGGGTCTCGGCCGCGTCCTGCTGATGCTGCGCCCCCACTCAGGCCACGCCGAGCACTGCCTGAAAGGCCCCCCGCCACGTGGCCCTCGCTCCGGCTCCGAGCCACAGGTCGCCGCGTCGGCTCCGCTGGTGGCGCCCGCCGGGCGTCTCTTCACTTCCCGCCCCGTCTCCTGCAGCGACGGGCGGTCCGGCGAGGGGAGCGCTCTGCAGGTTCCCCCGGGAGTGCCGGCAGCGTCGCGCCAGGCCATTCTGGGGGAGGGGAGGGGGCTTTAAAGCCTCTTCCCCCTCCCCAAACCTGCGCTTTGCTCTTTCCTCGAGAAAGCCGCGCCGAGCACACCCCCGGCCCCGCGGCACAGACTGCTGCCGAAGCCCCCGCAGCCTGGACTCTGGACTGTGTACATTTCCATTGCCGCCGTGTGTACCGGTCTCAAGTGCCGTTTTCCGCTTTCCCTGGGTGGCGGCGGGCGCAGGTGGCGGCGGGCGTTGTGGCTAGGCGGGGGGAGGAGGAGGAGGAGGCCCTCCGGCGGAGCTCCTGGCTCCCGATTGGCAACGGCCCCGACGGCCGAGGAGGCCCTCTCCAGGTCGGCGGCTGGGACCAGCTGTTGGGTTCCGGGACGCCTGTCAGGAAGCGCCTGAGGCCCGCGTCCCGGCCGGAGCTGCGCCTGGCATGACGCCCCGAAGGCACAGCCCGGGACTCTCCGCGTCTCTCTGCAGCCTCTCGGCTGGGGTGCGTGTTTTTTAAACGCCCGCAGGCACACATGTAGACGGCGCCGTTGATTGTACGTATTATTAGCCTGGTTTTGATTTCGTCCTTCTCCTTTGATTGTTTTTGTGGGAACCCCCGGCCTTGTTCCACTTCTGCCACCGGCCTTGAGTCTCAGCGAGAAAGGCGGGCCGTAAATGAAGAAAACTCTCGATTTCTTCATTTCGTTTATGCTCCGTCTTCCTCAAGGGCGGATTACAAACCTTTTCACAACAATTCGACAGAAGCTGTATCACACATGCAGTAAAGGACGCAGTAAAACTGTCATGGGAAACCGTTTATTTGTAGACCGCCTTTCTCAGCCAGACTCAAGGCTGGGGAAAACGCCCCTCCCCCGTCCCCATCTGGCCTTCACATTCTGAGCATCTACTTTGAGGCAACCTGGCGGCCTTTTGACGATGTCTTCCTATTGATTCCCCCACCCCCCTCCTTTAGTGCTGCGGGGACTGACTTCACCCCGTGGGGAAGGCGCAGAGCCTGGAGGAAAACAGCGCTGCACCTTTTGGCTCTTCGGTCCCGCTGCGAGCGGCAGAGAATATGCAGGTTTTGACGTCCACCCCGTGGCATTTCCTAAGGGGGAATACGTCCGAGGCACCTCCAGGCGTGCCCCAGAATTCATCTGTCTCCCCGCCGGAAGATCTTCGTAAGTGACAGGGGCTCAGCTTTTAGGCGGAGATTCGCCAAGTGGCAGAGATCCGCAGGGAGCGGCGGCCCGTGGGCCAGGAAAGGGGAGTGGGGCAGAGATGTGGTATGGGCTAACTCTCCGAAATGAGCCACTTGCCACAATGTTAGGGCGGAAATTCTGACGATCTTGGGAAGCCGAGGGCAGTTGTACCCCGGCTTAACAGGAAGGGTTAGCCGTCAGCGACTATATCTCACCCCTCTTCATGCAATTCAAAGAAATGAGCTAGCTGCGAAATCGCGTGCCACAGCTAGGCAGCCTTTGAGGAACTGCCAGGTTCGGTTGTCTTTCCAGACGCTGAACTTCTAATAGTTTTGCAAAGGAAGAGCAGTAGTTCTGCGTTCGTTGAAGCCGCGGGAACCTGATCTTAGGACGCCCCCTACTGGACATGAGCAAAACAGCCTTAGAGCATATTTTCGTCCTCTTTGTCATTGCAGCAAAGACAAACAGGAGTCTAGAGCCACCTAAAAGACTGAGTTTTATTCCAGCATAAACATTTGTGGACTAGAGTCCACTTCTTCATATGTACTTTATTTATGTATTATTTATTAGGTTCGATTTTTAAACTGCCCTTCCCTGGAAAACAAGGAAGTGTACAGTGATACAAATATACATACATAAATTAGCAACAGAAACAGTAAAATGCACTAAATACAATAAGACCTAACAAGATAACGTTAAGGCCACTGCCCTGCCCGGGGGGTGGGGCAGGAAGAGAGGAGCACCAGACAGATGGAAACTGTTGCTGCCCTCAACCAAATGCCAGTGTTTCCTTAGTAGACAATCCTTTTATGTAGAAGGTATGTAAATAAAATAAATTGGAAAAATTATTCTTAATTCCCCCTACATAAAATGACAGCCTGGTTAGGATCTCCTCATTGCATTTGAGGAAGTCAGCCACAAAAGTTAATGCTTTTATGAGTCTTTTTGGTGCCATTAGACTTCTATTTATTTTCACCCAGCCATGAGTTAGATAAGAACCATAGATGCTTCATTTTACATGTTATAACAGCTGCCAGAATTTTATTTGTAATGACATGGAGGACACTAAAGATTTCAGCTTTACATGAGTTGATATTGAAGATTATGGAACGTGCTGAAATGGACAAGTTGACAAATATATTAAAAGGAAAAATAGAAGAAGAATTTATGGGACTTTGGAAGGCATTAAGATTAAATGAAGAATAATATGAACGATAGATGTAGCAATTGTGAAATTGTAATGAGAAGATATGCATGCAGAATGCCAAACTGGAATTTTTAAATATACTTTTGTATCTTTCCTTTCTTCCTTTCTTCCCTCTTCCACCTTTTCTGTGCATAAACCAATAAAATTCTTTTAAAAAATTATTTTCACCCATTGGACATCAAATAATCTCTTGTGGGTTTAATCTAGTGTGTCTCATTGGCACTCCTGTGCATGTTGGACACACGGCCTACATAACCCAGCCTATAAGGGCCACACTGTGCTGAGCACCTGTTTTAGTCCAATCCCATGCAGAGCCTGCAATTGGCAGCATCTCAAAGGACTGTGTTAGTTAGTCCAAATTTCTTCCTTTCCTATCCCTAAGAACAAAGTATTTCAGTGCCAGAAAGTTAGTTTTGTAACATAAGCAGCAACACATTTTGCCCTACTGCAGTCCTGACCACCTCTCCCCCAGTTAGCCCAGTACTTTCCTGGTTTTAGATTTGGAAACGGATTGGGCTGGAGACAATTTCTGGCCATTAATTCTACATCTTACCATCCTTTTCCTCCATCAGTATACTGTTGCTTCTTCGTCTACCAAAGGCAAGATCCACTTCCCTTAGAAGTTAACAGTAACCCACACGCACACACAGACTGGTCTTCATACAGTTCTGATGTTAATCCATGATGACTTCTGGTTAAAAAAAACCCCAATCTCTGCACTACCTCTGAAGATTCTCCTGTCTAAATGAACTTCAGTTACTATCAAGCCCATTGTGTGAAGCTTTTGAAGTCTGCTTTTGTGTGGGCTGGACTTGTGTCTTGGTTGTGAAGGGCACACCAGTGTCTCTCTACTGTTACCCTTGCCCCAAGCAAAACACTTGAATGAAGCTGGCACTCCTGGCACTGCAGGGTAGAACATTCAGCCTGATCTCATTGCCAGTTGCCCAGCTTGCCCTATGGGGAGTCCTCCCGGGAGCAGCCAGCCATTCAGTTATTCTGCAGGGCAAAGTGGATGCCACTGAATGCCATAGGGAGAGGAAGAAGACAGTTTTTTTTTTTGGGGGGGGGGGATTATCCTTCAGGCATCAGAATCCTGCCAGTCACCAAGGTATGTGGTTGTGGCTTCTACTTTGGCCATTCCAGCAGTGCTGTAAGTTGGAACAAGTAATCCTTGCTGAGCTTGACTTTTGCCAGTGAGGTATCCTGGCTGGGCTTCTAGTCCCTAAGGAAAGTTTTCTAGGCCAGCAACGTGTGGGGTTGTTCCCCCTGTTTCTGACTTGCTACAGTTGGCCTTGTGCACACAGCGGTCAGGATCCCAAGAAAGTTGGTCACTCAGAATTCCTGATTCTTCCTGGCCCCTTTAACAGAATCAGATCAGGCCATAGCCAGGGTTTTTTAAGTCGGGGGGCATTTAAATTTCTTAGAGGGTACTGGCTAATCGATACCCAGCACCTTCCCCACACCTGCCGCTGCTCGGGGGTCCCTGGGTTGGATGGGAAGTCAGGGGGGCTTGCCAGTAAGTCAGGGGGCCTAGCCCCACCATGCCCCACTGTAGCTATGGGCCTGAATCAGATCCTTACTCAAGAAATGGGGGATTCAGGCATCACAAAATCCATTGTGCAGGGAGTCTCCTTCTAGGTGTTGCTCTTTTATGTTTTGTTTTGAGTGCTATTTTTGGCTTGTTCTTTTCTCCAGGTCTCTCAGTGGCATTGGAGGATTCTTTGCAGATGTCTGTCTCGGCACTGGTGTTTGCTGCCTTCTGTGGATGGGGGATACTGATTCCTTTTTGTCAGCCACGAAAACTTATAATACGTGAGTAAGGGGTTCCCTGTGTGGGGCCAGTGCTGGACTATTGGGTTTCTCTCCTTCTCTTCTCAGATTGCACAAAGCCAGGGTCACCGGTGACCTACAGGAAACAAGGATGCAATCCGTCCTTAATCCTGGGGTTTTACTACCAACAGCCTGCTGATTGGTTGCCAGCAAGATGGTCAAAAACCAAAAGTGCTAGACGATATGTATATCTTGGTCTGTATGCCTGGTGGGCGTGGAGATCACTTTGTGCATCTGTGTGGCTATGTGAGTGTGTTAATGCACTCCATGAGCCAATGGGAAAATGGAGACATGGATCTCAGTTCTGGGCAATTCTGAATTGGCTTTTCCCTCCATTGTTTTCCAAAACCCACATTGGAACAGAAATTCCCCTCTGCATTGCATGCTGTTTTCGCTTTCTTTGATCTTCGGATTTTATGGTGCCTTCTGCATAGATTTGTGGCCCTTCAGGGGTGCCTTTGCAGTCAGTATGGCATTGCCCCGGGGTATTTGAATGTGGTTTTAAGCTGCACCTTTTACGTTCCAGCATGGGTTTGGTAAAACAACGGAGGGAAAAACCAATGCAGAATCAGCCTCTGTTAAACCAGCCTCAAAGCAGCAGAGAATCAAATTTCCAAGTGGCTGCAAGCCTGTGAGCAAAAGCGATCCCTCTCCCATAAAACAAACTTGCCAGCTAAGCAGAGGAAACAGATGGAGGGGAGGCTGTTTGGTTTCCCCATCGAGAGGAAAACGGACACAGTTGCTCTGCAGACAAACACACACCCCCCCGTAGGTTATGGATCCCTGGCCTACATAAAAAGATGCTGTCCTTTGGCAGACCTTATAAAGGCTTCTTCAGCACCAGGGTACGGATTTATTCTTCACTGTCCCCTGCTGAGATTCAGCAGCAGTAGACAATTGCACTGAGTATCCTCCTGCGGTCAGGTGAGCTGTGTGAAGCAGCCCTTGCAGGTGTTCTCTGTAAGCTTCCTGCAAGAATAGAAGTTGCTCAGCATTCTGGTAGGCAAAACAAATTAGTGAAATGGCTTCTCTCTCTCAGAGCTCCTGGGCCTGCCAGTAATTTCCTGTTCCTTGCGCCTTGCTCTGTGGCTTATGAACTGGCCCCTGTCACCCACCTGGACTGGATCCCAGAAATCTGTTCCACCCGTGGTCATTCCTTCCACTGATGCAAGAGATTCTTCTGCTAGCGAGAGCTTCTTGCACGGAGGCTGGAGCTTCGTGCTGGAGCAAAAGGCAACCATCGGGAGGACAGGCCTGTGGGACCTGAGCCCGCTCGTTCTCACAGTCATGCCAGCGAGCCAAGCCCACGTCAGGGAGCACAGCAGCCCAAGGTCTCTTGCCTAGGCTGGGCCTTTGTTCTTGCACCAGAAGAACGTCAGAGAAGCCAATGCTGAATCAGGCCAGTGGCCCATCTAGTCCAACACTCTGTCACACAGCGGCCAAAACACACCAGGTGGTGCCATCAGGTTTCTTTCTTCCCCTTTACCCCTCCTCTGTGTGCTAGCTTGGTGCTGGAATGGGAATCTGCTGCTAGATCCACAGGCTGTAGCTAGTCAGGCATCCGTCTGGCCCTGGTTTTGCTCATTATAATGGAGCAAATGGCCTTGCTCAGGCTATGGGCTGCCACCCAGGCTGTAGACCAGGGGTGTCGAGCTCATTTGTTATGAGGGCCGGATCTGACATAAATGAGACCTTGGTGGGCTGGGGCCACGTGGGTCATGAAATGTGATGCCCGGTAGTGGAGATATAAACTTTATACAGGATACAAACACAAACGGGTTTTTTAAACTTAAAATAAAGATATGCTTAAAACATTAGCACTCTTGCAATATTTTGTTTATTTAACGGTGTCTGATAACTGACACCTCTTGCTCTGAATTATTGCCTCAAAATGCCTGTGCTGTTGCAATCTTGGGTATGCTGTTCAGGTGTGTATCTGTAAGCTGCAAACCCACAACGACGCAGCAGCAGAAAAACTGGAAGCAGCAGCAGAAGACAGCCGGTTCCACTGCGGACCTGATAGAATAGAAGCCCTCCAGGGGCCTGACCCGGCCTTTGGGCTGCATGTTTGACACCCCTGCTGTAGACTGTGGATGCTTTCTCTAGGGTTAGCGTGACTCACTTCTCACACAAGAAGGACCACACAACACTGCCTTTTCCTTCCCCCCAGGGGGAAAGGCCTCAAAATGGCTGAGCGTCTATGCGAACGGGCTCGTTTGCTTGGCTTCTGTGCTGGCCCTCGTGTCCCTCCTCCTCTGGATTTACGAACAAGGTGAGAAGCTGTTGGTGGGTGGATTGCAGAGCTCAGGGCACGGCTGAGTCAGCGAGATCCCGGGTCAGGTCCATACGCATCTCGCAGGCCAGTGTTTGCTCCTGCCTTGCACAATCTGTTGTGAAGAGCAAGCTTGTAGTCCTCGGTGTTGCCAGACAAATATTTCTCCCGGTCGAGCCTCCGGTTGCACCAGAAAGCTTGCATTAATTATGTACCAGTTGGGACATCTTAGATTTTGGCATCCTTCTCCCAGGACTCTCTGCTGCCTTCGTTGTGCCCATCCTCCTCCTCCTCTACGTGATACTGGTCACGTTGCTGCTAGTGGTCACTCTGGCATTCGAGCTGAACATCCTTCATCAGGTCACAGACAAGGCAGGTTAGTCGCTGAAAGTGGGAGACCTTTGCGGGGGTTCACGTGGCGTTCCTTGGAGGGGGGGGCATCTGGCGTCATGGGAGCCACTTGGTCTGCTCTACAGCAAGAAGGCCTTGGAGCCCCTTGCATCGGGCCCTCTCCCCTGTGAGGCAAGATTTCCCCCCTCCTTCTCCCATGCTAGAACATGGGGAGGGGAAAGCACATAAGACAGACTAAAGACTCCATCAGACAAGGCCTGTGAAACTCACAGCTACAGGACTCCATGATGCCTGCTAGCACATGTAGCTTAGAAAGGAAACTCTGCCAGTGGCTGTGGCCGTGCTGACTAGGGGGAACCTATTTGCTCAGGGACGGTCTACTTCACAATAACGATTGGGGGAGCAATTAATAGGAGGAGGATTGGGCCATGGTGGCTCCCCTGTGGGCCTTCTGGGAAAATCTGATTGGCCACTGAGGGGAATAGGATAATGAATGAAATGAACGTTCAGGTCACTACCACACCGACTGTTTTTGCCTGGTTTTGGTACTGATAGGGAGTGTGTGTGGGGGTCCCGTTTATGTGCACCTTCCAGCTTTTCCCCAGCTTCCCTGCAGTCTTTCCTAAATACGTTATAAAGGTAAAGGTAAAAATTTCCCTTGCTTGAAAGCTAGTCAAATCCGGCTCTAGGGTGCAGCGCTCATCTCTGTTTCCGAGACAAAGAACCAGCGCTGTCCAAAGACGTTTCTGTGGTCATGTGGCCGGCATGACTAAACACCGAGGTGCACAGAACGCTGTTACCTTCCCACCAAAGTGGTACCTATTTATCTACTTGCAATTTCTTGCTTTCGTATTGCTAGTTTGGCAGGAGCTGGGGCCAGAGACGGGAGCTCACTCCGTCATGCGACACTCAGGTCTCAAACTGCCCAGCTACAGACCTTCCAGTCTGCAGCTTCAGCATCTTAACCTCTGAGCCACCACGATCCCACAAATATGCTATATTATTACTTTAATTTTTTTTAAAAAAGGAATGACCAAAGGAAAGCCAGGGTGTTTGCCATGTGGACAGGAAAGTCTGGATCTCTACTGGTCCCACCAACATCAGCACCTTTTCCCTCTTCTGGTCCCCTGTGGCAACCCCCACCCCCACATGACCCCAGAGAGCCTTCTCTGTCTTTAAAAATTGTCCTAGGCAACGCCATAGTGATTTCTTAATTACAATTTTTTAAAAACCCTGAAAGCCCCACCCCACCGGAGTGGCATGAAGGGAGGGGCCACTGCAGGGGACTGGGGTCGGGAGAAGGCAGGAAAACCCGCCAGGTGGAAGCAACTGTGGCAGAAATGAGAAACCCCCCAAGGAATCATCGCCTTGTGGAGATCTCCTCAGTCTGGTTCCATGGGGGCTTTTTGCAGCCCCTCCCAGGCCTTTTGATATCTCCTGCTCATTTGCCTCCTCCCACCCCACCAGGAAAGATCCAGGGGCTGCACACTGAGCTCTCCTTTCACAGAAAAGGAACGTCAATCTGCAACCAGAAAGCCACTTCATCTAATGCAGTTCCAGGAGAGGACCCCTGCCCTCTCCCCCATGACTTGGCCAAGTCATCCCAGGCCGCCATGTACAGAAAGCACTGTGAAAAATTCACAGAGCCGTACATCTTCCCAATGAAGCATCCTAGCAAGCTAGGGAAGTCGAAACCCAGCTCCATGTCATCTGGAACATCTCTGGCTCTGAAGTCTACGCTGCCAGCAGCCTTTGGTGGGTTGGGAGTCTGGTGAAAAGCGAAGGTTTGCCCAGCGGCAACCTAAGTCTGGGTTGCCTTTGGACTCTAAAGCCCATTTCTTGCCTTTCTCTCCCCTCCCCCTTTCCCAGGACAACGTATAGTGAATTTCACCACCCCAGGAGGGATGATCTTGGCTGCTGTGACATCCAGTCTGCTCATAAAGCAGATTTATCTGCTCCAAGGTGAGACGTCCTTCTTTCCTGGCTTGATGACACATCAGTGATTTATGGAGACTTGTGGGTAGATCGAGAGATGCCAGCATCCTAGCATAGGAAACATGGCCACAAAAATGGAGTGGAGTTTTCCTGCCAGGTAAGTTCTGACCAAAGGCCAAGATCTATTATGGAACCATCTGGCTTTAGATACCACCCACCCAATTACCCTGTTGCCAGCCTTTAATCTATCCAGTCGACAGTCCACCTATCTGGACTGGGAAGGAACTTTTGGCACCTTCGTGCCAACCAGCAGGGCTGTCTGTAATCATGATGATTAAATGTTTCAGCTTTAAAAAAGAAATGTATTTTATCTCATCGCCTCTGCTCTCTTCTGGATCCCACATGGCTTCACTTCAAAAGAGCGCGTGGATGTTTTTAACGGCGCATTTTTATATTCAAGTGTGTGGGTTTCTACTATTTTTTTTGTGTGTGTGTGTGCCTGTGCCTGGAAGTCATGGTGACCTCTGGTGACTCCTACTGGGAGGACATTCAGAGAAGTGGCTTGATGGCCTGCCTCTGCCTCCCAGCCCTGATATTCTCCGGAGGTCTCCCATCCAAGTACTTGCCAGGTCATCCCTGTTTAGCTTCCAAGATCTGATGAGATCGAGCAAGTTTTAATATTTGCTTACCTACCAGTGTGGCTCTGCAGCTGCCGATATCTTTATTTGCAAATGGCCTCTATCTGACCATTTTCCCAGCATGAATTTTTTAAAAAAAGAAACAGGCCAGATCCTCCATGAGATATTCAACAAGACCTAGTCTATATACCGCTGAAATGTCAATACACTTTCAAAGGTATTGAATATGCTCTGATGTTATGGGCTTTTTTAAAACACAGAGAAGAGAAATGCTGAGTCTGTTGACTTAACCGCTGTCATTGCTGGAACATCTGGGATCTCTCTCCTTCCTCTCATACCTATCACCGTGCTCCGTAAGTACTCCTGTAACCTGTCCTTTGTGTCTCCTGGGCTCCCTGGTAGGATTGGCTGTCAAAGTGTTTTTCTGGTTCAGAGGCACAAGAAGCAACTCCTGGGAGTGAATGAGAATATGACTTGGGAGATCCATTGGATTCCCACGTTTTGATTTTCAAGTCACAGGGAAAGCAATGGGGTAAATGGGATCTGAGCAGTCGCATGGGGGTTGGGGGTTAACTCTTTCAGCTTTTTCCTGATCTAAATCACTCACATGCATGCCCCAGAGCTGTCGTTTATCCCACTGGGAAAACACGCAGAGTCCTTAGTGGGAGGCAGTTTTTCTCCCCAGCTGAGCTCAGCCTTGATTTTCCTTTGTAGAGGCTATTTTCCCAGGTGCCCATCTGGAGATGCTCTCCCAAGGCTGCCCGCAGGCAGGACTAGGTGCATCGGCTCTCTGATGAATGAAGGAGTGCCATCGATGTGCTGCCTGGCAAGTGGCTATTCCCTGCCAGAAGGCTGTAATTCAGTACACGTTGAAACATACAGGAAACCAC
Source organism: Gekko gecko (assembly GCA_029375565.1). Taxonomy (NCBI): domain Eukaryota; kingdom Metazoa; phylum Chordata; class Lepidosauria; order Squamata; family Gekkonidae; genus Gekko; species Gekko gecko. The sequence continues at coordinate 46,702,725 of JAPDNY010000012.1, read as the reverse complement.
AAAGAAAGCTGTCAGGAAGGAGAGCAAACAGCCACCCTCTGCCTGCAAGCAATAAGTGCAATATATCCCGTGCAGGATTTCACTCGCACTCTTAAATGAAATAGGATGAAGCGGGGAAACCCATCCCTCTGCACACCAAGATCCCAGTTGCCCGAGATGCCTTCTGTGGTGCAACAGAGCGCAGGCACCTTTGCCAGCATCCCAGCAAAGCCTCTGCACAGGAGGGGAGTGCAAGGAGCCTTGGCCCCCTAAGCCAAGGGAGACCCTCCCTCCTGATGCAGAGCCAGCTTCCAGGGACTGGTCTCTTGACACTCCTGGGGGCAATGAGGGTGGGGATTGCTATGTGGGATGGAGGGTATTTTGGGCTTTCTGGGTGATGTGTGAGAGACCAATGAGGCAGGTGATGGAAATAATTCACAGTGGGAGGCTGGGTGAGAACTTTTCCAGAGTTTTGCAGCCAGGAAGAAAATGCATGCCTGGAACCTAGCATTTCCTGGCCATGCTCCAGCCTGGCCAAGGAGTGGACTGGAGTCCAGCAGTTCAAAGTCCAGCAGAAAAAACAGACCAGGCTCTCCTGTCTGCCTCCTCTCTTCTCCCCACCACCGTAAGGGAGCTACTAGAGATGTGACGGCCCACCCAGAAAAAAAACCAGAAAAATTCAGGGGAAAATGTTTCCTCCCCACCAAGACCGTCCTCCCACATTTTTTCAGATCCACAAATTGGAAATTTTGGGGAGTACTGAAAAAAAACCCCTCCTATGAAGTATTTTCTTTTTTCAAATGAGTAAAATGCTCTTAAAGACATGGTGGGCATGATGTAAACATATACAGCTCTTAAATCCAAGACATATTTCTACACCTAGAAGGATTCCTAATGTTCATAAAGGGAGCAAGCAAAGCGTTCATTGCTTTCCAGCAGTTGCATGCTTTCTGTTGTCCTTTTAACCTGATGTGAAGAAGAAGGAGGAGGAAGAGGAGGAGGAGGAGATTGGATTTATATCCCGCCCTTCACTACCCAAAGGTGTCTCAGAGCGGCTTACAAACTCCCTTCCCTTCCCTTCCCCACAACAGACACCCTGTGAGGTAGGTGGGGCTGAGAGAGCTCTTGACAGAAACTGCTCTTTTTCAAGAACAGCTCTTATCAGAACTATGGCTTGCCCAAGGTCATCCAGCCAGGTGCAAGTGGAGGAGTGGGGAATCAAACCCGGTTCTCCTAGATTAGAGTCCGCGCGCTTAACCACTACATCAAACTGGCTCTGTGGTTGACCTTTTCCTCTCGCCTTCAAACTATTGTGACACATTTACCCACAGACTGGGTAAAAAAGCAGCTTATTACCCTTATAAGATTGCTAGCCTCCAGGTGGGGCTTGGAGATCTCCCGGTATTACAACCAATCTCCAGACAATAGAGATCAGTTCCCCTGGAGAAAATGGCTCTTTGGAGGGTGGACTCTGTGTGGCATTGTACCCTGCTGAGGTCCCTCCCCTCCCCCAAACCCTGCCCTCTCCAGGCTCTGCCCCCAAAATCTGCAGGAATTTCCCAACCAGGCTTGGCAATCCTGTTACTCTATCTTGCAGGAGGAGAAAAAAGATCAGAAGGAGGCGGGACAGAAACTTCACCATGTGCATCTGGGGGCCCACTGCTCGCCCCCATGGCTACCGGGTTTGGGAGGGAGAGATGCCATGTCCAGAGCGGCTCAGTGTCACCGTCATAGGCCCAGGGGAGGTATGGTGGTAGGGGAGTGGGAGTCTTGCTTATTTGTTCATATTGTGGCTGCTCCTTGGGATCCTACCGGAGGGCCTGGTGTACCTACCTGCGCTGAAATCTGAGAGAGGCCAGTCACAAAATGGCTTTGTTCTCCCTGTGGTACTAGGTGCTCTGTCTGTGTTGTGCTCGCCACCTGGGTGTGTGTGCACTCACTGTGTCCGCATGGAAGGGGGCTGTCAGAGAGCATTCTGTGGCATGCACCCTACCTCTGGAATTCTGGGATGACCTCCTGGAACCATTTGTAGGGTCAGGCTGCCTGTGACTGGGTCCCAAGGAGGGGCACAGCCAGAACAGGGGAGAGTACTGATTGGGTGCACACTTAGTTGGTATTCTGAGCTGCTTGGGGTTCCATGGGCATGGCCACAGCCCTGTTTAGGGAGGATGTATTTGGTGTTACCATGGCTGTCAATAGGCTACAACACCATTTTTGCCGGCGTACCTTTGTGCCTGCTGGGGGGGTTGTTCCCATGCTGGAAACACTTTGGAAGCCACCTACCTGCCACCACACCCTATGGAATGCCCGCATCTATGCCACCAGCAAGGTTTGTGCCTTTGCGCCACCAACATGCAACTGTGGCACTCCTGTGCCAGTGGGACTAGGCGACACAGCAGTGTCATTGCCCTGAACCAGCATAAACTGCCCTTATGCCAGTGTAACTCCAAGTTACACTGGCATAGGGGTCAGTCAGTTCCCTATTCCAATCCCCCGCCCCTGGATTGCTCTGTAAGCATTGCATATGTTTCAATTGTTCCCAAAATTTCTGGTTTTTTCCAGTGGAGGGGGACAGGAAAAACACATCATTGCTTCAAAATTCCCAGAAATTTTATATCTCTAGGTGCTACCACCACAGGATGCTCCTAACCGTTCAATTTGCTACAAATGTCATCATCTATATTAGCCCATATACCTTGTCTTGAGCTGTTCAATAGACCGAGGGACAAGGTACAGGGGCAGCTGTCTCCTCTGTTGTGTCTGACTCTTGTCTAGCTCCATCCATCACTGTGCGACTTCACGTGCTGTTGTTTTTCAGATTGCATGGATCTAAGAAAGCAGGAAGCAAAAGAGCGAATTTCCCGAAGGGAAAAACAGAGGGAAATGGAAGCCATGTATTTTTCTCATAATCTAATAGTGAGCAGGTGATCATATCCTGATTGTCATACCTTTAACTTCATGGCAGAGTTAAGGCAGCTCCACCAACTGATAATAGTAAGAGACTTTTGCACAATACTCTTCAGTGCCTTCCAGGGTTGCCCAGATCATTGCCTGGTGAAGCCACGGAGAATGCTGGGAGAATGATGTATGTAAAATATTTATATGCCCAGTTTTCTTCTGACCAAAAGAGGACCCAAATATTTTATGCATAACTAAAAACAGGTTCCCTTTTGCCCAGATTCAGACTCGGACAGATTAGCGATTCAGAGAAAATCGAAATGATTCATGGGGTGGGGGGCGTGCACGCAGGGCTGCAGGGAAGCAAAATGCAGGGGTCTGAAGTGAGCTGGCTGGGAGTGGTGAATGTGTTCCTAGGGGAAGAGAGGCAAGATGTGAGGTAGGAATTGATCATGTGGCTCAGCCTCCCCTTGTGATGCCTGCTGCCTTTTGCATTATTTTCAGAGCTCATTAACCGTCATGCTCCCTGAGCAATTTAATTAAATCTTCCACTCAGTGTAGCTGAGATGGAAAAGCCTCAGCAGGTAAGGATAGGCCAATATAACTTCTTTTCTGTGTGAGGTGTAGTTTAACACACTGAAATCTCTGCCAGACAAGACAAACAAAAGGCCTTGCTGCACATTCGACCCTGAGGCATGGCAAGGAAACATTGGATAGGGACTACCTCCTGCACAAGTCCCAATGAAACGGATGGGGGCTGCACAGGGGAAGAGGAGGGCAACCCCACTGCCAGTGGTGTTGGGGGGGTAACTGTTAGCAAGCCTGTCCAGTCACCTTGTTGCCTTTGCATTGCAGGCCATCGGAGACAGGATGAAACCGGGCCTCACCAGAGTCCCCTTCTGCACTCCCTTGAAGATGAGAGGCATGTGTTTGTCCCGTGCTTGTCTCGTTGGACCCTGCCTGGCCTTCCATGTAGACTCCCACTCCAAGGCTTTCTGAAATGCTTGGGAACTGTAGCTGGGTGTTCAGAATTCCACACATGAGCCAATAAAAGGCACTGAAAGGTCAGCGTCTCTCTCCCTTTTCCTCCATTGGTTGTCTTCTGTTCCCATCTTGGCACAGCTTATTTGTATCTGGCAGGCTTGTGGGGGTGGTGGGAGTGGCCTTGCCTCCCGTCTTTTATGTCAAAACAAGCTGACTACATTCCAACCATGCCACAAAAGGAGATGGTCCTCCCCCTCGCAAAAAACAAAACAACACACCAGGTTTGAAACTGAAAGCAGACATTTATAAGGATTCAAAAAGGGGAATAGAGGATTTCGGACTTTTTTATAAAGAGAAAATGAAGGAAGACAGATGGGGGGGAGCTGCAGGGGGAGTTTGACACAAATGAGGGTGGCCAAATAAAGAACTGAAGGAAAAAAAGGGAGAGGAGACCAAAATGGGGAGAGATTCTTCAATCTCAAACCAGTTGGACCCTCTTGTAGATCATATTCAGGACCTCATATTAACCTGCTTCCCATGCAACCTAAAACAGTTGGAATAGCTCATTTGGGATGGGACAGAGTTGGACTGAAGAGGCAAAGGGACCACACTGACAGTGCAACCCTATGTGAAGTTACTCCCATCTAAATTCAGGGAAATCCACAGGCTTAGCTTGGAGTAGCTCTGCATAGGATTGCACTGCCAGTCTGGGGTTTCAACCAATGTTGCCCTCCTCCCCTCCCCCAAAGACAGGACAGTTGCCTTTTGGTCTGATGCAGAAGGTGAGTCTTGTGTTCTTAACAAGCTGTGGTTCAAGCACCACCCAGGCCCACCGCCATCACTCCTTCATGTCTCTGATGAAGCCACCTCTTTCCCTGGTACACATGAGTCTCTCAGGGGCCACTGGGCTCTGGCCGCAACACATTCACAGCATTGATCTTCTGATGGTTTGGAAGAGTCTTGTGAAGAAACAGACAGACCAAACTTTGCTGTTATTCTTGGATATGTGATGGGAATGGGGAGCACCAGGTAAACGAAAGGCCACAGATTTCAGTATGGTAAGCATCCAACGTGCGGCTGTCCTAACAAAGCTCCAGAGGAAGGTGCCATCTGAACCTGATTCAACAGTCTCCTAATTTAAACAGCAGCAACGGGCCACCTAACAGAGACACAAGCCCAGGCAGCACATCATGAGACAAATCCAGATGCCAGCTCTGTCCCCATATCAACTGTGCAGACAATGTCAACCACCCCATCGTGGACTCAATCATCTGCCCATCCTCCAAAATACACTCAACTGTGTCCTGATATCTATGCCAAACAACCGGTGAGAAATAAAAACTGGCACAAACTGGACCGGGAAAAAGAAAACAATCTCTCCTGGGCTGAACCCCAGCACCAACTTTTCTTCTCCCCTGTAACACCATTCCAATCCATTGGAAGGAAAATGGTCCTCACTGCCTTCTCAGTTGCAGGGGGGGGCCCCCATCCTCTGGAAGGAACAGCCTGCCAGGAGAGGGGATGGGGCTACCTTCTTGGTTAATAATGAGAAGGTTTGCAAAACTATTCTTTTTTTAGAGGATTTCTTGTAGAATGGGTATGGGTGTGTGGATATTCTGTTTTGTCACTGGGGTAGACGATCATTTTGGCAAGCAGTCATGGGTTAGCCTACGTTTAAGCAGTGTGCTTTATTAAGCTGTTCATAAGCCACTTTTGGGCACCCTTTTAGATGGAAAGGTAAGTTATAAATATTGCAAACAAATACTAAGCATGCAGAAAACAGGAGAAGAACACTTCCGCCCCCCAGAACCCTCTGCGGTGGTCCTGAAAATCACCATTCTACAATAACAGCAAAACTTTAAAAGGTGACTCCCCAGTGAAACAGCCGAATGTGCAGGGAATCTAAAGAGGTTCAATCAGGAGAATGTTTTCCTCCAAGGAGTCCAGTGAGCAAACCTAAGATGACTGTAGGCCAGGCTAGCTGGATCTGGTCAGATTTCAGAAGCTAAGCAGGGCTGGCCTTTGGCCTTGGTCAATATTTGGATGGGAGACCACCAAGGAATACCAAAGTCCCCAACCCAGAGGCAGCAAGGGCAAACCACTGCTGGACTTTACCTGTCCTGAGAACCCTACGGGGTTGCCACAAGTTACCTGCAAAAGTCAGCTGCAACTTGACAGCAAAAAAAAAGAGAGGATGTTGTTATCACCTGCTACTATTGTAGGCGGGGTCCTTGTGCCTCTCTTGCATACATTGGAGCTCTGCTTGGAGACGTTACAGAGCAGCTTTTTTGCATTTCAAGGGCCCCTTAGGAGTTTGAGACCCCTTCCTGTATTAGACGAAGTGCAATATCCGTTTAGACTTGCAGGTGCCGCCAAGCCCCTTTCTGCCTGTCCGCCAGGTGGCAGCAGCCGCCCAAGTTTGGCTGGGGAAGGTTCCCCTTGGCCCCCTGCCCAGTGCAGCAGAGGTTCAACGGCGGGTGTCAGCGGCTGGAGGCGCGCCAGCTGGCAAAAGGCAGGGCCCATCACTCCTGGCCGCGAAGGCGATTCCCTGGCAGAGTTCTCCGTGAGGAAAGGCGGGAGGCTCCAGCAGGTCGCTTTGTGCAGCGGCATCAAACGCTCTCGGGGGCTTCTTCGCCTTCAAGCTCCCTTTCACTTTCATTTGACGCCCGCTCGGGCACCCGGGGCGGGAGGGGGGGGGGTTAGGAGTTGGTCTCTCTCTCGTTCCCGGCTAAGTGGCGGGAGAAAGAGCCTGGGCCGGAAGGGGCCGGGAGAATGATGATTTAAGGGGGGGCTAAACATTCCAATCTTACAATTCTGCCTCGTCCAAGGGCATGACCGACACCTCCAAGCCAGCTTTTCAGAGCCAAACGCGCCTCCGCGCAATGGCCACGCAACTCTTGGGGCCAAGGGGAAGAGATTCCCCTTCCTCACCAAACACACACGCCGTCCTCCCTCGGACCTCGGAGACGGGGCCTGGCGGCTGGCCTTTCATTCTCGGAGGCCACTGCCTGGAAAGGAAAGGAAAGGAAAGGAAAGGAAAGGAAAGGAAAGGAAAGGAAAGGAAAGGAAAGGAAAGGAAAGGAAAGGAAAGGAAAGGAAAGGAAAGGAAGGGCGGCCGAGGAAGCTCCTTGCGTCGACCGGCCGCCTCTGTCAGGCGGAACTTCAGCAGGTCGAGCCCTCCCCACCTCCGCCTGGCCTTGCTGGGGAAAGCTTCGCCGACACCGGCTGAAGCTCTTGCCTGGCGCGCAGCCCTGGGCAGGACGCGGAGAAGCCCAGGCAGTGCCCGCGGCAGGATCCCGCCCGCCGGCCGGCCGCTCTCCTTCCTCCGCGGCAGGCCCCGCTCTGCAGTTCTCCGGAGGAGCGGGGGGGGGGAGACCCGGGCGCGGCCCGAGGGAGGGCTCTGGGGCCGGGCCGGGAAGAGCTTTGCCAATCGGGGCTGGGATCGCGGGAAAGGGGCGGGACGGAAGGGAAGGGAAGGGAAGAGAAGGGGCGCCCCCGCTGCCGAGCTGTCCGGAGAGGAGCCCCGAGGCGGCGACAGGCGGTGGCGGCCCCGAGGTTCGACGGGCGCGGGTGGCGGCGGGTCTGCGGTGCCAGCGGGCAGGCGGGCAGCCTTCGGGGAGCGGGCGCGCGTGAGTCCGGAAGGGACCTCCGGGCGGGCGGGCAGGCGGGCGAGGGGCTCTGACTGTGGCGGGCGGGCGGGCGGGCAGCGGAGGCGAGGCGCGTCCTGGAAGCGGAGCCCGGGCGCAACCGGCGGCGCGTCTCGGAGCGGCACTGCCAGCCCGCCGGAGAGGGCATCGGCTGCCGCCGCGTTGTGCACGCGGCTGTGCAGCTCCGCTCGGTCGGTCGGTCGGTCGGCCGGGCCAGCAACCTGCGGGCGCAGCGCTCCGGGGGCCGGCGGCCGGGCCGGGCCAAAAGTTTCGCCAGGCTGGCCGGGTCGAGGATGTCCTCGTCGTCCTCGGAGGAGTGCCGCTCGCCGGTGGGGCTGGACTGCTGCAGCTGCTGCCTCGACCTGGCCAACCGCAGCGGCCTGGAGGAGGGCCCTGTGGGCTGCAACAACAACCTGGGCAGCCCCGGCGCCAGCCCCTTCCAGCAGCTGCGGGAGCAGCTGGTGTGCGAGAACCTCAACGCCGACAAGCTGAGCCGCATCATGCGCCAGGACTCCCTGGAGCCGGTGGTGCGGGACCCCTGCTACCTCCTCAACCAGGGCATCTGCAACCGCAACATCGACCAGACGCTGCTCTCCATCCTGCTCTTCTTCCACAGGTGGGTGGGCCCCGGCAGAAAGGGGCTTGCTCCTTGGGCAGGGCTCCGGATCAGGCCCCTTGGGGCACGGCCTTGGCGGGGAGCTCAGGGCAGGCAGGGGGAAGGCTAGAATGGAAGGGCGGGGGGGGTCTTCATCTCATCTCATCTCCAGGCTGAGGACACTGTTGGCCTAACCTGTAGCCACTTGGGGGGGGGGGAGGCTGCTGTGTTGCAGAGCTGGTGTGGAGCCCTCCTGTCGCGGAGTGGCCCCGGGGCTTCACCGCCAGCCACAAAGGCTCAAATGGCCAAAACAGTTCCCCCCCCCTTTGGTGCAATGCCCCTCTTTGCAGAAGAGCCTGTGCCAGTTTTAGGGAATCCCAGCAGCAGTGGGAGCAGCGCCCTCAGGGAGGCTGTGCTGGACCTCTTGAAGCAGAGAAGTCCTGATCAGCTTGGGGGGGGACGGGAGGGACCATGTCCGGGTCTGTCTTAGCAGTGGGCTTGGGGCGCAGGTGTCCTGGCTGCTGAAATGCGGGGGTTGGAGGGGGGATCAGTGCTGCAGACCTACAAGAACCTCAGTGGCTCTGCAGGATCCCTGGGGCTGAGAAGTGACAGGTGTCATCCCCCCCCGCCCCCAGTTATCATTTGAGGGGGACTCCCATCCTCCCTGCAAGGGAAGCTTCCTTCAGAAGGGCAGGAGCAGCTAGTTCCTTCTTCCTCAGAAAAGGGGAACTTGCTGTTGTTGCTGCTTTGGGGGTCCCAGAGAATAATGTTTTTCCAAGGGCCCGGAGAAAAAGGGCTCTGCCCCTTTCACAGAGGCTTAGTGGCATGTTTTTTACCCAGTGGTGAGCCTTACCCTGCCCTTTTCCACCTATGAAGCCTCTGTTGAAGAGGCAAGTCATTTTTTCCTCAAAAGAGAACACCTGTTAGGAGAAGGTGCTGGGGGAGAGGCTATAGAAAAGGGGTTTTCTCTCTCCAACGGGGGTTTTCTTTCTCCAACGGAGCCTCTTGCCTTATGCGCTCTGCAGCAGCGCCTGCATGGGAACTGCTGAGTGGGTGTCTCTTGAGGAATCTGAGTGGGGAGCCTCCAGTGGTGGCATTCAGCCAACGAGGCGCATGTCTGCACACTCACCACGGAGCTCTTGGCACCTGCCTACTTGCCAACCCGTAGCGATCTCTTTCTCTCCCTCTCCCTCTTTCTCTCTGCTGCCAAGAATGCAACAGACCCACCTGCAGTCAGCTTCCCACTGGGATGGTGGCAACCAGAGGTTTGCACTACCACCCACGTGTCATGCTTAAGCAGTGATGCGCATGCCTGCCCCCACACCCCCTCTTGTAGCTGGTGCACGTGTGTTTCCACATGTGCAGCACAAGCCCTGTGGATGCCGGCTGGAGGGGGAGGCGCTGAGAGGCGAGCGGGTGCTGCAACAGGCTGTTGAAAACGAGAGAACCAGCCCTTTCTGGCCTTACATAAGGCCCGGGGAGGGGCTGGGAGACAAGGTGCATTCCAATAGGCGTTCATGTTGTGTCAGTGCAAGGCGGGCGCTGGCCTTGCCCGTAGCCAAAACAACAGCAAAGGAAAAGGAGACCAGTGCGGCAGAGTCACTCTCCTTCTCTTTCTTCAGAGGAAGGCAGTGCCACACTGGTCTCCCAGGGAAGTAAATCCTGCCCGTGTGCCCCATGTGAGCTGGGCAGTGCCCGGCATCTCACACTTCCCCCAAGTGTGTGGACCAGAAGAACTACTGATTTGGGTCTGCATGTTGTGCCGGGGAAGAGAGCCTCTTCCTTTCTGTGCCAAAGGGAGGGGAAGGGGAGTGGGAAGGGTGGGGGCTAGGATAAGACTCACAAGTGACAAGCAGATGCAGAGTCACAGACTCCCTCCCCCCTCCACCTTTATTATCTTCCCCACACAGATGCCCCCCCCCACTAGGGTTCCCCATCTTCAGGTGGGCCTGGAGGCCACCTAGAATTACAGTTAGATTCGAGTCCAGCAGCAGCTTAGAGACCAACAATACTTCCGTTCTACGAGTGGACGCTCCATTCATCAGCTCCCTTTGCTTTGACTGCTGAAAACTTATATACCCTGAAAATCTTGTTGGTCTCTAAGCTGCTACTGGACCCAGATCTAGATGTCCTACTGTCTACCAAACACAGCCACCCTCTGGAACTGTCTTCATGGAATTACAGCTGATCTCTAGGTTACATAGAGCGGCTTCCCTGGAGAAAATGGAGGACAGATTCTGTGACATCACATCCCTGCTGAGCTTCCTCCCCAGGCACCGCGCCCAGATCTCCGGGATTTAACCAAGCAGGAACTGGCAACTCAGAGCCATGTCAGAGACAGATTCTAGTGAGGGACGGCTGCCTCCGTCTTGGTCTCCCCTCCTTCCAGGTTAGGCCAAGTGCAACTCCTTGGGACACAGACCAAACATGAGCCCCTTAGGTTTTTTTCTTGCCAGACTGCAGGCTCCCCATGGCAACGGAGGCTCTGTCCCGGGTGGATGATATACCTCTTCCGTTATGTTGCAGGCTGTCATCCAGAGGCCATTTCCAGGGCACATTCTTTTGACTGTTGGGACACTTGCTTGGAAGTAATAGTTACACTCTGCTGCATACTAAGCAGACCTCCTTTGGAACACTGTGTCCGGATGTGGATGCCCCCCTTTAAGAGGATGTGGCAAAGATGTCTGAGGGTTTGGGAAATGAGTCCTCTGAAACACGGTTGAAAGAAATGGGTATGCTTAGCCTGGGGAACAGAAGACAGAGGGAGTGACATGGTCAAGCCTATTAAGTACCTGAAGGGGTTGTCCCAGGCAGTAGGGCAGAGACTTGTTTTCTAATTCTCCAGGAAGGAAGACTAGATTGGATGCGCTTAAGTCACAGAAGGGTGGATTTTGGATGAATGGAAGGAGAAGTGTTGTAGTCACAAGAACAGTTCAGCAGGAGAACAAACTGTCTTCAGAGTTAGACAGCTGCCCCTCCCTGTAGGTCTTCAGCTAGAGGCTGGGTAGCCCTTGGTTAGGAGCAGTGCTCCCTCTAAGCTGTGGAGTCCTGTGAGCAAAAACTTTACTTTGTGAGCTACTGGCATTAAAGTTTTGAGTGATTTGGCTACTGCATAAATTAGTTTGCTCTGGAGCCCTCCTTCCTGAGCTTAGACAAAAATGTGTGATCCGGAGGCTAAAAAACTATGAGCTAGCTCACACTAACTCAGCTTAGAGGGAACACTGGTCAGGAGGGCCCTAACTTTGCATTTCCTGCACTGAGTTTGAAGGCCTCCTCCAGCTCCAGGACTCTTATGATAGGTGGTCCAGCTGAATGCTTGGCTTGACGGGCAAAGAAGCGTTCACTGGATGGCTTCTAAGTGCCCTTTGTAGCTTCTCCAGATGCCAGCCAGGTGCCATGCCTGTGGGTCACTCGGATAACCGGCTTTCCAAGGTATGCCAAGGAGGGGAGGCCAGGCCTGTGAATGCCTATTTGCCATGAAAGTTCAATGGATACCCCTGGGAGACAATTAGCTGTTACATATTTCCAACTGGGGGACATCCCGTTTTCACTTCTTGTTCCTGGCATACTTGTCAAGGTTGCAACCTAATACTGACCAGCCACACCCTGAGCCCATTGAAGCCAGCAAAGCATTTCATATGGGAGACTGTCATCATCCCCCCCACACACACACACACACTTTTTTTTTACATCCAGGCTGATGATGAATTTTGGAGAATTCAAAGACACGCGTACTGTGCTGTGCTACTTTGGTTGGTCTTAATAAAAGGTATTGCACGGCTTTTACTTTTCATTTTTGCTGTATGCTGACAGGGCTGCCTACTTTTTTTTAGTCTGCCCTTGAATATCTGATATGGGGTACAAAGGGTCGGGAAGGGTCATGGTGCCATAAGATGCACTGTGAAGTGGGCTGTAGCCTCCAGCCATGTGGGAAAGCTCTGCGCCGTCACTTCTTAGCAGCTGCCTGGAAACTGAGAAGAGGTAACCCGCATGGCAGATCACCACATGGTTAGAGGTGCCACAGGGTAAGTTCTCATGCAGCCTCTCCATGGCTCCTGGTTATGAAAATCCACTTTTGTCAAGGTCTGATTGGGAGCATCCCTACGAGACATGGGCCTGGTCTTCTGCAACCAGCTCTCTGGATCAACTTCACCAGTGGCACCCTCAATTGTAGCTGGGCTGGCTCTTTGAGAGGGAAGTTGTAGTTTTCCGGGGGGGGGGCTGGAAAGAGGAGGGAGGCAGGCAGGCTGAACCAACAATCCCTCACCCAGGGTGACTCAGAAGAGCCACCAGCTGCCGTGCCCTGTCAGGCACTTGTGACTGGATGGAGAGGCAGAAGGGCCAGATGGGGACCTTGTAAGAATGGAAGGGATCAAGGGAAAGCTTGCCCCAGAGGACCTGGTCAGTAGTCTTTCCTGACCATTTGTGGCAGGAAAAACCCAGACAGGGTGAGGGGTAGCTGACTTAGGGCAACCAGGTTGAGACTTGATCATAACCGACTCTGAAGTCTCCCCTTAAAACTTCTTTACAGACTGAAAAACTGGTAATGGTGCTTCTCTTGTGGCAAAGAATGCTGGGAATACATGGCTTGCCACTTCCCACCACCCGGGAGACTTGTACAAGCTTCTTGTTTGTGGGCTCTGCATTCATCTGGGGCTAGGGAATGGCTTGAGATGTGCTCAGATTGCAGACACACCTGTGTCCAGCAATTTTTTTTTTCTTTCCTTAGAACATGTCTGTGCCACCTTTCCAGATAAAAGGGTCCCCAAGGTGGCAAATATCAAGGCATCACAACTACATTTAAAATGTATATGTAAAATATTAAACAATACAATAAAAATATATAGGCATACAAACGCACAAAACAATCAGGGAAGACAAATAAGAATGTACTGGGCAATAAGAATTTACTGGGGATAGGGCAAACAAAATAAAGAAGTCTTCACCTTCTGGTGGAATATTATGGTTCTGTTACTCTGTCTATAGCAAAAAAAATTGGGTGCAATAATTAAACAGCAGCAGAAGAATATCAAGTCAGGCATGATCTTATTTTATTTTCTGCTCAAGGCTGTAGCTGTATGAGCAGTGATAGCTAGACAGACAGACAGACAGACCTTCTGGTAGAAGATAATGATGGAGTTTACACAGACAAATCCCACTAGTGAAGATGTTCCAAAGTTTTAGTGCCATGACCAAGAAAACTTGCCACCCATCTGACCTCAGATGCCAGAGACACCCACAGCAAGGCCTCCAAAGATGACTGGAGTGAATGAGTAGGTTCATATGGGAGAAGGTGGTCTTAAAGTATGCTGACCTCAAGCCATATAGGTCTCTAAAACCAATACAAACACCTTGAATTGGGCCCAGAAGCTAATTAGGAGCCCCTGGAATGATGTGGTCCTAATGACCCATTCTAATCAACGTTCTGGCTGCAGTATTCCATACCAACTGTAGCTTCTGGAGAGTCTTCAAGGGCAGGTCCACGCAGAGCACATTGCAGTAATCTAATCTAGATTAGGCATGCACCACAGTAGCTAAATCTTCCCCACTATGGAGCTGGTTCACCAGCTGTAGCTGGTAGAAGGCACCTTTGGCCATTACTGCTCCCTGTTTATCCAACAGGAGGTCCAGTTCCAGTAGCATCCCCAAGCTAGGAACCTACTCCATTAGGGGGAGTGCAACCCCATCCAGAACAGGAGATATCCTGGGGTGAAGCCTCCTTCCCCACCAGTAGCACTTCCGTTTCATTAAGACTGAGTTGCAGCTTGTTAGCCCCTGTCCATTCCAAAACTGCCTTCAGGCACCTGTTCAGATCTGAGTATATGGTGGGCTGTTCCAAGGCATTAAATTTATGTGGAATCTGCCGGAGGAGGTGGTACATGCGTGGCTGGAGGAGGGCTGTGGAATTACTTGTGGGGAGGCTGCAGATCCTTTGATCCAGCAGTATAAAACAGTGGTATAAAATAGAGTAAACTCTTGGGTAGTGGGATGGTAGAACACACTTAGGACATCAGAAATCCTGAAGAGAAGATGCAGCTTATTCCCACTTTGGCAGCCCTGGCTATTTTTTATATTAGTATTATGGGACTTGCAGTAAGGCTTGTGTTTGGTAAAGGGGTGAATCTGAGCTGAGGTGGTGTGTGGACGAATGCACATGCGTAAAGGCAAGAAGAACTTACAAAGCTTGCTATGCTATATACAGAGCACTAGGTATTCTATGCTAAAACAAAAGGCAATCCAAAGTTTGCCTCTAGAGAACCTCCATAAAATATGACAGCTGAGGGTACCTGCATGATTTCTGTCCATCCTGTATTCTGGGCGAGAGGTCCAGACACTGCAGGCTGGTTCTCAGCTACACACCCAGTGAGGGCAGTGCAGGCTTCCCCCGCCAGAAGTGCTTTCTGACCATTGAACCTGCTTTTTGAAGAAGTCCTGTGTGGCTGAATGAGAGCAAACAAATGAGCCATGAAAACAGCCTGGCCGTGGGTTGTGCTCTGAGAAACATGTAGCTTCTCAGGTTCCAAAAGCCAAAGGTGCAGTTAAGCCCTTAGAGAAGGCTGAGATTTGTGTATGGCATGAAGACCTGCTGGGTGACGTCCTTGCTGAATGTGGCTTCCCCACTGCCCCAGAACCAGGCAGCTAGCAACAGAATAAGAGGTTTTGCTTTCATCCAGCTCAGAAACCAGATGTCCCTCCATGGTGTTTGTGGCATTCACCTTGGCACTCTGTTGGAGCAGATTTGACAACTCACTGGATTTGCAAACTTGGCAAGAAGCAAGGGGATTTGCTTACCTTCTCCTGCTTGAATTGTTCTATGGCTGCCTCTTGAGCAGGGCAGAAATAGGGTCTGTTGTAGGAGAGGTGATGCCAATCAATGCCTAGCATGGCCAATCTTACCTGGCATTGATACAGTGGTCAAACTGCTTGTCAAACATTAGTTCAGAGGTGGGAGGGGTCAGCAGCAATGCTTTGGGCAGGATAAAATGGCTCCTCTGATCTGCATCCTTAGAATTGCTTGGGTGGTTCATTCAGTTAGATGGAGGTGGCTGGCCACTGAGCTGAGTATACCCTGTTCCCCTTTGTCTCTCAGGCAGGAAGCGCCACTCTAAACTGGAGCGGTGCTTGGTGACCGGGGCCTCTCCAATCCTAGCCGAATTATGTTTCCCAGGCTTTTAAAATCACGACCAAGGGCTTGCAGCCTAGACCAAGCCGAGATCAGGCACAATGACTCACTTCCTAAATGCCAAAAATGTTGAGTTCCCCATATCTAAGCCACAAATAGTTCCTTGTGCCCCCTCAGCTATTAGGCCTCAGTTTCCCCTGCATCACGGTGCCAGTCCCAGGTCTGTAGGGATCTCCTAAAAGGATTAGAGCTTTGCAGTTCCCCCAAAGAGCCAAGTCATATAGAACAGATTAGTTCCCTCCAAACCAAAACCAAAGAGCTCTTTTAAAAACAAAATTACAATTTTGTACCAAGAAAAGCTGGATTCTGCTTCGTATATAAATCACATCTCTCCGGCAACATTCCTTCTAACAATCAAGGGGTGGGACAGATGGTTGTACAGGGCACCAATGTCCTATCCCCTGAATATCCAGCTTAACTAATAGTGCAGCCCTAAATGGAGTTACACCCATTAAGTCAGTGGACGTAGAAAAGTTTAATTTTGCTGAGGATTGCACTATAAATATATGCTGTTGCCTTCTTTTGAGTCAGAGCTTAAGTCTGTCTAGTTCAATATTGTCAGCTCTGACTGGTAGAGACTCTCTGGGTTGGGGTCTCAGACCGAGGTGGGCCTTTCCCAACACCTGCCTCATGGCAGATTGAACTGGAAATGCCAGAGATTGAACCTAGGACCTTCTGCATACAAAGCCTAAGAGAAGACATGCTGTATTGAGTCCAGCTTCAATTCTGGACATCTTCATTTAAAAGGATATTGGGAAAGATAGTGCAAAGCTGCTGCCAGCAAGGTAGGCAATACTGAGCTAGATTTGAATCCAGTAGCACCTTACAAAACAACATGGCTAAGTTCCGAAACAACCAATGCCAAGCTAGATGCAGCTGTCATCTGACTAGCTGTGAAGCATCTTTGCAGGTGCTTGTATTCTACCACTGAGACACAGTCCCTCCCTGTTTGGACCCCTCTGTGGCTTCCAAGATTGCCTATGCATTTGCAAATTTGGGGGGCTGGTTTTGCAGACGCAGCCTGTATGGGCAGACTAGGAAGTAAAAGAAAGGCTCAGGAGAAAGCCAGTCTGAGCAGCCCCAGTGGTGCTATAAGTCAGCGCTATAAGGCCGCTCAGCTCAGACCAAGGCAGTGATGCCAACAAGGAGTATTGGTTCACTCATCGCTGCCTCCTGCACCAGCAATGCAGCAGCGCAGGAGGAGGGGGGCGGCAAGCAATGGGCCAGTTACCATGCTGCTGGCCAGGCCTGGGGCTTGACTCTACTTGCTCCTCGCTGCCGGCAACTTATCAGGGCAGTAGCCCACTTAGAACTTCCCTTGTAAGTTAAATGGCCAGTCTGCCCTGGCTGCTACGAGGACTAGAACTTTGATTTTTCAGAAGGGAGAAAATGAAAGCTGTTTCTCAGGATGCTGGATTTTGTTCCCAGTTGGTATCAATTATCTCTATGGCAAGACTACAGAATATATGCCAGTCTGAACCTGATTGTGGTCCAGGTCTATAGCTGTTTTTTGGAATAAGGTTAAGCAAAAGTGCACAGAAAATAAGCAGAAAGCATTTCGTTGACGAAAGGTCAGCTTCTCCAAAGCAGCCAAAGTGGCTATTAATAGGAGGCTTTTCTGGGGCACATTCGGTTGGGGCCTTGGCTGCCAGGAGGCTCTGCTCAGCTGCCTCCGGACAGTGGCTTTGTCCCGCAGTGACACAGGACTCACTGTCCTTGTTGAGCAGGTGGGAATCTCCTGCCCTTCCTTCCTGCTGGAACAAATGCGCCTGTCTCCTTTGGAGTCAGGCCCGTAGCCAGGAAATTTTCAGGGGGGGGACACTGGGGAAACTGGTGGGGCGTGATGTCACAAAATAAAAAATAAAGACAATAATAAAAGGACGCACTCACCCAGCCACTTTGAACCGTCACTCCTCCAGCGCTATTTCTACACGTACCGCCGCTTTTCCAACGGCAGTGCCTCCCCACGTTCACCCAGTCGTGTCTCTTTAAGCAGCCACACGGGGAAGGCTCAGCGCCGCAGCCTGACCCTCACTCAACCTCATCCCCACCCCCCAATGAGTGTGAGGCTTTAGGTGCCTACCGGGGTCCAGGTCGTGGTCAGGATCAGCCACACCGCCAGGCAAGCCAAGCAAAGAGCCAAGGATTTCATTTGCAGTTTGCAGTTCATTCGCTGGCACCTGGCGTGGGAATGGAAACTGCCAGCTAGGGAGGGCGGGGCTGGCGAGGTCACGGGGTGCTGGCGATTCAGAATGAGGCTAATCAAATCATAATTGGGAGGGCAAGGGCAGGGTGCTGGTGTGGCACGGTGCACCGTGGCGTGATTTCAGTGGAATAATTTGCAAATAAATACTATTTTCTTGGATGAAAACTTGTGGGGTGTGGCTGGAAAGTTGGGGGCGTGGCCATGAGATGCCCCACCATGTCTATGGGCCAGCGTGGAGTCCTCATCCATTCCCCTATTTCACAGGAGACTTGTGGGGCAGAAGAAGCAGTCTAGTCTTCAGGAGCTATAGGACAGCTTGCCAGAGTTGCTGTGGGTGGTGACTCACTCAGGACCTGGCAGAGGCCCAAGAAGCAACCAGCCGGCTCTTATGCAAGTGGAGAGCAGCCTGTGGAAAATGCACACTCAGCGCTCGCACCTGCAGCCGGCCTCATTTGCCTGCTTTATCCCAGGGTGGCTTTGCTGGGTGCAAACATTCAAGTTCTGTGTGCACAGGGTTCTGAGTGTGTCGTCGAGAGAACAGAGCTGCCTTCAGTCAGGCAGTCCTGGAAGAGCAATAGGGTGTGGTTCATGTCAGTGTGCCTGGAGCCACAACGGGGAAGACAGAAGAGAGCCCCTGCCCTTGCAGATAAATAGCTCCCCCAAAGGTTACCTATGCCTGTGGCCCTCCAGTTCCCTCCAAATATCATTAGGAGATGGCAGGCACCAGCCCTCACCTAGCCAGGCACACGGAAGGGAAACAGATACCCTGCTGTGGTTCTGCCTCAGCCTAGCACTCGCCCCCATGATGGCTGAAGGGAAGAGGGAGTCCAGGACCACTGAAGAGACACCTTAAAGACTGACCATCTTCTTGTTCCCACACTGAGGTGTTCTGGACTAGAGCCCCCCCCCCCGACACAGGAGCTCTGAAGACCAGTGAGGCTTGCTGCATTCATCTCCCCCAAGCTCAAGACAAGCCCCTTCCAGGCTGAAGGGGGGGTGTCCAGTGACAGACGAGTGCTGAAGCTGTCACGAGGGGATGGACTGCTGGGGGGGGTCTTGGTGACAATGAAGGGGTAGCACCCATCAGCAGACTACGCAGACTAAAAGGGCCGAACCTCCGAAAGGTATCAGTTGGTTACGGCACTATGCATGATGTACTAGCCATTCTCTGGAGGTACAACTGCTGTAGTTATGAGGGGGCAGCTATCCCCGCTTTCTCTCTGGCAGCACTTTTCCACATCAAGTAGAGGTGCAGTGGTGGCTGTTCCCAGAGCTGCAGCGTGGAAGGCTGGGTGGAGAGGCCAGTCTGGTGAGTCAGGTTCAAATCCCTGCTCTGCTATGGAGACTTACAGTGTCACACAATCTTAGGCCAACCTACCTCACAGGGTTGTTGTGAGGGTAAAATGGAGGAGAGTGATGTAAGCTGCTTTGGGTCCCCACTGGGGAGAAAGGTAGGGTATAGATGAAGTAAATAATGAGAGGGCTAAAATTGCCCCCCTTTTCCCTCTCACTCTCTCTCCCCCCGCCTCCCCACCATAAAAAATGTTCCAGGTCTCCATGCTATAATTATTACTAGAGCTCTCTTCCGTGGGGGCAGTATGTCTGAAGTGCCTCTATTGTACCTGAAAGTTTCCCCCTCTAATTTCTTGATGCAGTCAAGGCACTAGAGTGAGGCTGAAGCAGAGCTTGTTTAGAGCTGGTGTCTAACTTTCCTGTGGACATGAGATGCCATTTGCAGAATAGTGGGGTCTTTTCTTCAGGTTTGCCTGGGTAATTGGAATGTGCAGCCCACAGTGATCAGAGTTTGTGAGCTGCTGACGCTTCATCCCTGTACAAACGAGTAGAGGATGACTCTGCCACCCCTCCTACAGGTGCCTTTCCCTTCTCCCTCCATCTTAGCCAATGGAAAAGGAAACTGCCCTTGCTCAGTGGGTGTTTGTCCTGGCCAGGGGATTGCTGGCGGCACATTTCCTATTCCAAGCTCTTCTCTGCCAAGCTTTGCCTAGTCAGGTAGAAAAGGGCAGGTGGTGTCACTGAAGCAAGAAGAATGCAGTGCATCCTTTCTCGCGAGCTGTTCTCTCTAGGTGTCTTTGGCAAGCCCAAATAATATGACAGGACCAGCCCCACTGACCTAGATGGCCGAGATTAGTATGATCTCATCATGTCTTGGAAGCTAAGCAGGGTTGGCCCTGGTTAGTGTTTGGATGGGAGACCACAGAGGAAGGCCAGGGTCCCTGTTGGCCATCCAGGGCAACTTGTTAACCATTGTACACAAGACAACGCTGGACTAGATGGACCAGTGGTCAGATCCAGCAGGGCTCTGCTTATGTTTCCACTCAAAGTCTGTCTGACCTGGCTTTGGAGGTTCTGTGGTATCTTATCTCCTACTTAACGTGGCTTATTCTGTCTTGCAGTCTTGATTAAACCATTCTTTGCTTCACACTGGTCACCTTGGCGTAAGATGCCCTGCTTGCTCATCTCTTGTGGATGTTGCCAACAGTGTGTGTTATCTGGTTTGTAAGGGTGGTAGCGGCAGAGGCAGATCAGACAGGTCCCGCAAAACTACTCTGTGTCCTGCTTGTTTGCCCTCCTGGGCAGTTGGCTGCCCACTGTGTGCAAGAAGATGCTGGACTAGATGGACTGCTGGTCAGGTATAGCTGGACCCTGCTTTTTAGGTTTTACTACATTTTATGGAATTTCAGCAAAAAAAACCAACCAAAAACATTATCCATGTGGTTGAAGTGTGAGTGAATGCAGATTGTTGTACAAAATATTTGCCTTTGGCTAAAGGGTGCAGACCCTGACCTAGATGGCCCAGGCTAGCCAGATCTCGTCAGATCTCGGAAGCTAAGCAGGGTTGGCCCTGATTAGTGTTTGGATGGGAGACCACCGAGGAAGTCCAGGGTCACTCGCTACACAGACGCAGGTAATAGCAAACCACCTCTGAATGTCTCTTGCTTGGATAACCGTACGGTGTCACCGTAAGTTAGCTGTGACTTGATGGCACTTGCCAGCACTGTAGCCTCACTAAAGTCCCCCCCACTTTCCAATGGCTGACCACAATGCAACCAGACCCTTCCGCAGAGCCAGTGAGTCTCTGCTCTGTTAAGACGTCAGGAAAGTTTTCCTCCTGAGCAGTGCTGAGCTCCAGAGGAGTCCCATTGATGAGGTTGATAAAGGAGCGCTTTGAGGGAGGGCCAGGGGAGAAGGCACACAGCTGCTGCAGCAAAACAAAGCAGGCTTCCTCTTCTTCCCCCCAGAAACTGCTTTGCGGCAGAGGCAGAAAGGAAGCCCGTCCCAGTGCTGAGGCGCACAAGGCGGCCATGCTTTGGAGGCCCCTCCTGGCTGTGCGCTGGCGTGCCAGCAAGCCAAGAACTGGGAGTACTGCCAAGGCCTCTATCAAAGGGAGCAGCCGCCCAGCAGCTGGAAATGGGAGCCTGCCAGCAGGCAGAGTCCCCGCCGCAGACGCAAGCAGTGAAAAATAACCAGCCAGCAGAGGCAGGGTCTGATTTGGGAGGGGCCCAGGCACCCTGGCTGCCCCCACTGTTAGCACCAGAGGGGCGGGAGGGGAGCAAGTTATTAATAGCAGCCATCATTATGCAGCACTTTTGCAAGTGCCTTATCTCAGCTGCCCTTACAGCACCACCCATGTAGGAGCTGATAACCATGCCTGTTTTCCAGAGGGGAAAGTGAGGCCCTGTGGGAGTAACTTGTGCATGCGTGAGCCGGGATTGGAGCCTAAGCCCCAGAGGTCCGAGTCTAGCACTAGCCCCTGGAACTGCCATGAACATATGTTTCCTGTTAGAGGCTCCTGCCGTGCTTGATAGGCGCACAAAGTTGCCGGGAAAGGAGACGTGGCTGGGTAGGGCCACAGCTCTGAAAGCTGCGCTTAACATTTGCTCACTGCTGTGATGCTGAGATGGGGTAAACCCAGCGGACAAAAACTAGTTCTGCCCACTGCACAACTTTGAAAGGGGCAAAAGCACTGCCATTTAGAAAGGTGGCACAGCAAGCAGGCCTGCTCTCCCTGGCCCGCTCCCTTGGGCTACCTGCCTGGCCTCTCTGCAGTCCTTCCCAGCAGGAGATTCTGGCAGCCGTTATTTGGTGTTGTGGTCTTGCTCTCCTGTGGTGCGAAAGAAACACACCCACTCTTTCCCATGCCGCTAGAGAGCCTTCAAAGAGCCTTCCTGCCATTCAACAGAACTGTGGACTGGACCATTGTTATGGTCTAGAGCAGTGGGGGACCTGGGGCACAGGATGGCTGTTCCTGGAAATGCTCACTTTGTGTCTTGTTCAGCCGCACTTGGCTTTTCAGTCCGGAGGAAAAAGAGGCCAGATCTTGCACAAAGCAGAGTCAAAGGTTTGATTAATCTACTATGAATGTGAATGTGTGCAAAGGTGTGCATTTTTCAGCCTCTTTGTGAGAATGAATGTGCAGCTCCAATAACATGCAAGCTGAATTGCAGCTAGAATACTCTGTGACATAACAAGAGGTGTGGGGGGGAGTGCAATGTATTTGATCACCACTGGTGCCCCAGTGGCCTCCCTAAAAGAGTGTTTGTGCAGCTATGTGGGTGGGTGTCCATCTGTTCTCCCACCCAGAAATCCAAAGAAGTATGCCTGCTTAGGTGCTTTTTCTTACTCTAGGAACCCAGCTGTTCCAGTGAACCATGAACACCCTAATTTATTCTGGGTTTTGCAGAAAATCAATTGGCTATGAGGCTGCCTTTGAGGCGAATCAGGCCATCGGAGGCTGGGATCTTCGGCATGCAAAACGTGTTTATTACCGACCTATAGCCCCACCTACTTCATGACTTCCTGGACATGCTGCAAGTGACCGCCAGGGGTCATCCTAAACCATAGAGAGAAACCAGGCTGGAAGACCCATTTTGGGTCTGATCAAAGAAAGACACAACAACATGTTTTGGTAACTTCTTATGTAATCTTAAGTCTCAACCTAGTTGTGCGCTTGGGCGATACTTTGGATTTCTGGAAGCAGACTCTGCTGTTGTAATGCTCTCGGCTCTGTTTGCTGGAAATAGGCGGCAGTGGCGGCAGGGTTCTATTGCACAAATAATGTGTAAAATTCACTTGCAAGGCGACCAGGAAGGCGCTAGCAGACAGTGGACCTCTAATTGATTTGGCAACATATCTGAGCTTTGCTCTGTGCAGCTTTCAGGCCTGGGAAGAGTTGTGACTGCTCCTGCCTGACAGTGGCCAACTCAATTAAACCGAAGCGCTGGGATTTGCAGCCTGAAGTGCTTTACTTGGAAGCAATTTCCGTGTGTTCAAGCAACTGGATCACAGCCCCAAGTAAACTTATTTGGGGCCATTGTGGTAACGGAAGCGCTTTCCAAAGGCGCTGAGCTGTGCCCAAAGGGGACTGAGCGAAGGGCCTATGGGTCACTGACAATACGTGATTTACATGCAGAAGGTCAGGGTTTCAGCCCTTGGCGTCTCCAGATGCTAAAAAAAAAAAAACCAAAACACCCCTTCCTCTGCCTGAGAGATGCTGACTGTCACCATAGACAAAGTGGAAGTAGGTGGGCTCTTTGTTGGAATGGGATGGCTTTGCAGTTATTAGTCTCCATGGTCAGTTGCCTGGCTTCTCCAAGAAAATGGAACCAGTACATAGGCAATAACTGGTATTGAAAAAGACTTTTCTCTTTCAGAGAGATTTTTCTCTGTCAGAGCCCCTGAAGAACTGTTGCCTGGTAGAGATAGATGGTCCAGCCTAGTAGAAGGCCTTTCATAGGTATATGAGATAGAGAGGAGGCAGCGTGCATTCACCAGGGTGCCAACCTTATCCTGCCAGAGCTACAGATCGGAGGACTCTGTCCAGAGTTTGCCAACGTAATTCCCACCCACCCCTCTTTATCTGCGACCAGGCTCCTGTTAAGCCCAGCGATCCTACTAATGCCAAATGGTCTGCTCCTGAAGTTCCAGTAGCACCTTAAATCCTTGCTACAATTGTATTCCACCTTAAAGCTTTTGTGGAGTCTGGATTAGGGAACCCACTTGGTCAGATGTCTATAGCAGGTCCTCACTGTTGCAGGCATTTATCGGGACAATTTTTTTTTTAAAAAAAAATTAATTTTATGTATTTGTTTGTACAGCCACTTACATATCAGAAAAGGGGAGACAAAGAAGAGTCTTACCTATATCTCTCTAAACTCCAGAACGATTTTTGAAAGGTCTGGACAGCAATAAAAAAGATGGATAACTTTAGGAAGAGATTTTGAGGTGTGCAACATCAATTCGAATAATTTCATACCACAATCTATATGCATTTTGAAAATGCAGGCACAAAACATTACAACTCGGAGCAAGCCAAATAACAAAAACAATTTTCCAAACAAAATATATAAGCTTCAGGGTGAAGGAGGCCCGAAATGCAGGGAATATGAGTTTTCTATTTTGTGTTGTCCTTTTCCCCTATAAAGTACAACATGAGATGTAATGATGTGGAAGACAAAAGGGATCGAGGAGAATAACTAATAGCAGCAGTCACTGGAGAAGTCTATAGTTTTGCTGAATTCGGAAGCACCGATCATGGTCTCCTTAGGCTTAACGGCCTTTCGGAGCGCATCGCCCTGCTGCCGCATTCCTGAGCAATGCCAAGCATATTTGCTCCCTATTTGCACAAGGCCGAGGGGGGGCGGGGGGAGGAAAGTGCCTAGTTGGGAACGCGCCGGCGCGTTGGCCGTTTTTACCGAAGGGGTGGGGTTTATTTGCATGTCAGGCTGACACCATGTGACGTCAGGGGAGCCGCTCTATATAAAGAAGAGCGAGCCGCGGAGGAGGCGCAGTACCTTCGGCAGTTAAGTTAAAGGGTTGGCTTGTGGTCGAGCGCGCTTTGTTTCCCCTGCCCCAGCCAAGTTCAATACAGCCCACTCTGTGGCAATGAGCACCGGCATGTACCAGTCCCCGATGGAGGTGGCTGTCTACCAGCTGCACAATTTCTCTATCTCCTTCTTCTCGTCCCTGCTGGGCGGGGATGTGGTCTCAGTCAAGCTGGATAACAGGTAGCGCCCAGGAGACGCGCGGGCGGGGGGGGTGCGGACCGCCAGGCTGCAGCTAATTGGGGGGGGGAGCTATTTTTATCTGTGCCCTGCGGCTTTTCTCACTTTCAGCTTTCTTTGTCTCGTTGCAGTGCGTCGGGGGCCAGCGTGGTCGCTATCGACAACAAGATCGAGCAGGCAATGGTAAGTCTGTCGTGGAGGGGGAAGGGAAGCAGGGAGGGGTCGTTCTTTGTTCGCCGCCTGCACTTGGCCAAGCCGCATTGCAGCTCCTCCGCCTGTAGCCAGGACTTCCTTTCCTGGAACGCGGCAGCCTCCCGTTTAGAGAAGGGCGGCCGAAGCAATCGCCTCACTGAACGGGCGCGGGGGGGGGAGGGGAGTCTTTGCAGCCTTCCTCTATTGTCAGAGAGCTCTGCGGCAAACCCTCTGTGCCTTGAAATGCCAGGAACCAGCAGAGTCCTGTAGGTCATGTGCACAGAGCTGGTTGATGGCTTACTCATTAAACCAGCACTGCGTTGTCATACCATAGGTGCTGATGGTGACTGGCAAACCCCAACTGCATTTTATCCCTCTATGTCAAATAGTCGTAAAAGTCCAAAAGCATTATAAAAAAAGCATGTGAACAGTTATCACATCCATATTTATGATCCCCAGCATTTGTTTAAGGGAAGATGTCTCTGTGGGGTGCCCTTTCCCCATCTAGAGCTTGTCACAGTGGCTGGTGGGTGTCTCTGGAGTACCCTCTCCCACCTTGCTGAGATATGACATTTCTTGCCCAGCTGGGATTGGAGATGGGGAACTTCTGGACAACTATGATGCCTGTTGGCCACCCCTGTAGCCATACGGCCACCGTAGCTGCTTGGGGCAATGTGAACCTGGTCTTTTTGTGGCTTATTTAGTACCCTTAGAACCTGTCCTTTCTCCAGGAGCATGATTTGGTGTGCCTGGTTCTCCCTTTCTTTTTAGCCTCATAAGAGCTCTGTTGAGGTAGATTAGGCTAAGAGAACAATTGGACCAAGCCTGGTCTGGAAGAAGCCTCATCTGGGCTTAGTCCTGTACTGTGCTACACCAGGTTTTACGATGCTCCAGTCTGAATAATTTTAGAGGCAAGCATTCCTAACTTAACAGCCCCTTTGCTTTTCTTTGAAGAGGAACAGCTGGGGGGAGGGAAGGCTTCTCTGGAGTAGTGGTGTGGATGCTCTTGACTCACCCAGGCACCTTTGTCTTCTTTTGCAGGATCTAGTCAAGAACCACCTGATGTACGCAGTGAGGGAGGAGGTGGAGGTACTGAAAGAGCAGATCAAAGAGCTGGTGGAGAAGAACTCCCAGCTGGAGCGAGAGAACAGCCTCCTGAAGAACCTGGCCAGCCCTGAGCAGCTGGAAAAGTTCCAATCCCGGCTGCCTCTGGAGGTGCCCTCGCCAACGCCTGAAAAGCAGAGCCGAGGAGCAGCTGCCCCAGCCCAGCACACTGGGGGTTCTGCGGTGTAAGGTGGCTCTGTCCTCGGGGTGGGCAGAGCCACGGAACATTTTCTACTTAATCTCCTTCTGAGTGGTTTCCTCATCTCTCTTTTGGAGGATTCTGGCTAGGCGAAAGCCGCTGCTGGAATGATGCCCCGAAGAGGGCTGGTTAAATTCCTGGCGGGCTGACTTGGGTTGGCCAGAGACTGTCTCCTGAAGTCAAGAGTGCAAGGGAGGGGAGCCCTGCCCGAAGGAGTTGCGGGCTTGCCATCCGTCCCTCCCTGCTCACAACCTTCTGAAGAGGACTATGTGCTGAAGGAAAGGACCTCCTGGCCACCGGCACAAGACTGTTACTTGGAGGAAGGCAGCTATTTAAAACAAAAACAGAAAGCGAGAGGGCTGCCTCTCCGCCCGCCCCGGGGATGGAGAAGAGCTGCTTGGCCTGGACGCTCAACTGTTCGGGGATTACAAGACTCTGTGTTTGTGGAGCGTGTGGCCCGTTTTCCAGTTACTAGAGGTGCAGAACTGCTTTCTGAACAGACTTGTGAACACCCAGCTGCATATGGCAGGGTTTCAGACTGGAAAGGAAATGTTGTGCCATTGCATGGAAACAGTGGCAGGTGGGCTATGTCCATCTGGTAACATTGGCACAGACAGCACCTGTGTGAGGAGGTGCTCGGTGCCAGCTGCCTTACGAGTCCCCAGGTGGACCCTAGCCCGTGATGCCGGTGACAGATCAAGGGCAATGCAGTGGTGGGTCGAGGACGGGGTGGGGAGGGGCAGCAAGAGGAGTCTTTGGCTGGCTCAGGGAGCGGCCTCTCCTCCTCCAGGATGGGATCTTGCTTGTTTGTCACATTCTCTAACTGATGGTGTAAATCCTGAGACACTGCAATAAAGTCTAAGTTTTGTATAAATAAATACAAGATGAACTCTGTTCTTATTAAGGGGGGGGAGTCCTCAGGTGAGGAGTGCTCTGCATGCAGGGAGATGCAAACAAACCAAGCAGAAAGTGGAGGTTTACGGGAGGAAAAAGATGTAGAAATCAAGACACTCCTAAAGTTACAGCTGCTGCTGCTTTCCATTCCTCTATAGGGCATGTTGTCAGCTCTGCTGTCTGTCCTGTAGCAGCGCAGCCTTGGAGTTGCTCACCAGTGAAGAAATTTCCACTGTACTGTTCATTGGAATTAGGCAGATGGTGGAATCTTCCCCCAGTTCCCTTTGTTGGGCTGTTCTTCCTAGTCTTTGCACTGATCAACCACACTGTTTGTTGAAAAGCCCTGGGGGTAGGGTCTTGCCTGACTTCTGTGGCTTTTTACAAATCTCCTTTTGAATGTCCACATTTGAAAGGTGTGTGCTGCTCAGAGGCACTCCAAGGGTGTCAGGACAGCACTGGCGTGTCATGCTATTAGGACAGGTGACTTTCCCAAAGGACTGGAATCAAGGCTATATCAGCCTTCAGTGGAAAGACTTGGGGTGGTGGGGTATGATGGAATGCTTGCCCTTGTACAAGGCCTTGGGAGCTGCCTGGACTGTGTGAAGAGACAGCCTTGCATCCTGAGGGATTTCAGTCATTGGCAAGGTTTAGCATTAAGGAACACCAGTCAATCCATACAGGTTGGTATAATTCTGTGGGATCCCACTTGGTGGGTTTCATTTGCCCATCCTGGCAGTTCATGAGCTGATGTAGACACGTTCCACAAAACATAAAAGGTGAGCTTTCATAGTTTGGGGCCTTTGCAAGTTCTTTCCTCACTCAGATGCTGGGACAATGATTTCCCACTGAAGAAGGAGATTGGATTTATACCCCACCCTTCACTCAGAGTCTCAGAGGGGGTTACAAACTCCTTCCCCTCCCCACAGCAGACACCCTGTGAAGTAGGTGGGGCTGAGAGAGCTCTTTTGAGAGCAGTTCTGACAGAACTGTGGCTTGCCCAAGGTCATCCAGCAGCTACAAGTGGAGGAGTGGAGGAATCAAACCCAGTTCTCCCAGATTAGTCTGTGCACTTAATCACTACACCAAACTGGAATCCTGTTCTGCAAAAGCCAACGTGCTGTGCTGTGTGTATCCAGCACCTGCTCTGCAGTCAGCATTTGTGATGAGTCCCAGGCCTGGAGTTTCTTCCCTGCAAAAGCAGGCACAGTGTTTAGTCAAACTCCTCTCATGCAAAGATCCTTGTTTCTCTTCTCCCCAATTCGAAGAAGTCTGCCCCATAACAAGTGATGTGGAAAGAGTTTGATTGCCGCTCACCAGCAGGCTGGTTTAATTCTGCCCCTTTCACATAGGTCATTTTGGGTGCAGGGGAAATTGCAGGGGTGCATGCCTTTTCCCTACATTGAGTTTCTCAGGATGGATATATATAAAGTGTACATCTGAGCTCATGAGTTTTGCCCAGGTCTCATAATTACAGAATGGGCAAGAAGCTGTAGAGACAGTAGACCTGCTTAGTCCCTGGATGACTCAGCAACCAATTTGGTACCACCGTAATGCAGTTCTCTCACCGGTGGATTTTGCATGGCCATGATGAGGCATATAAGTTAATTATCCTTGGTAAGAGAGTTGCAGGCAGGCCTGTCCAGATAGGGACCAGTCTCCCTTCTCCATTGCTGCCAGCTCACCTTCCCGTAACCTTTCACATGCTGCAGAACATGAGGTGGCTTTGTTGGCCTTCAACCTTGCTGCAAAACCAATGGATTTTCCTCTGTGGCCAGAAGCCAAGCAAAACCCTAAGCCCTTCCCGGGGTTTGTTATAGCTCCTATGCAGAGCTAATAAAAGTCTTGACTTCGTTTTCCACCCTTGAAAGGACTGGAGCTGGAATAAGAGCACGTGGTGGGCCCTCATTCCTTCTGAATCAATGCCTCCTTAGGGGAGAGGAGGGAAGGGGGTCTGGTTTATGCTGTAAAGCAAGGAGCTGCTGAATGGCATCTTTGCAATCCTGGCCAAGTGAAGCAAGAAGTTGGGGGAGGGGCATGTCGTTATTGTTCAGTGGAGCATGTTCCTGCTTGCTGATCTTGCCGAAAGCATCACCTGTTCTTTCTGTGTTTGGCTGCTGCACTGGGGTTATCCGCTTTTCCTGGCACCTCTTAAGTTGTGTGGCAAGTGCAGTCATTAAGCCGGAGAGGGCAGAAGGGGTGAGCTGTTGTGTGTTTGCAATGTGCCTGCAAGGGGATTGTTTTACAAAGCAAAACGATGTCACTGCAGCAACTGTGGTTGTTCCAGGCGTGGCATGGGCCACTTGTCAGCCAATAGCCGCTTGCGCAGAGCTCATGTGACACACGGTGGGATGTTAGTGTGCATCTCGTGCTATACCATGCTCCCGGCTCAGCCTAGCAACCGCCACATCTGCGTCAGAAGCAAAGGAGCTGCTTCCTGCTTTTGCATTTCTGGACTTGGCTGGCCATGCTGCGTGGGCTGCGCCATCTGCACAGCAATTGCTGTGCCCAGCAGACTGAACCCAGACCCCACCTCTTTGCAAAGGCCCCCACTCCATTTGTGGCATGAGAAAATCAAGGTGATGAGCACAGCCAACCCAGGCTAAGAGAACAAAACAATGAAGCCATCCTCCACAGCTGATTTTAATGTTGGTTGTGAGGCAAGAGAACGGCTCCTCCTACCAGCCCTGTAGTGCAGCCAGTTCTGATTCACAGAGAAGCAGAAACAGACATAGGAAGCAGAGGCGCTGGCGTAGCTAATGGAAACCTTGATCAGACCTCTCCTCCCCTCTCGCCCGCACTTCCTTAGACATTGCCCATGTATTTCGGATGCTTTCTGATTTGATACGGAGGGAAACAAGCTAGGCATGGATCCCCCTCCAAGTTCCTGAGGTGTTGGGCAAAGTGGGAACTTTCCCATCTCCCCCACAGGAGCATGCATAAGCCAGCTCTATGCTGGGACCGCTGGCGTCTCTACTTGGGGGAAAGTATGTGAATTCTTCTTTCACACACAACATTAGAAGCATAACAAAGATGCAGTTGTGCATTGCCATATGAGTCAGTGTGTCCTCTATGCATAGCCTTAAGGACTTATGACATGGTGGAAAGTGCAATCAAGTTGCAGGCAACTTCTGATGATCCAGTAAGGTTGTCAAGGGAAGAGACGTTCAGAGGTAGTTTGCCACTGGCTGGCTCTGCGTACAAGCCCTGCGCTTCCTTGGAGGTCTCCCATCCAAGCACTAACCAGAGTCACCTCTGCTTAGCGTCTAAGATTGGATGAGATCAAGCTATCCTCGGCCATCTATGTCAGAGTGAAGGACCTATGGACATCAGCCTTATAAAAAACAAAAACAACAAGATTCCTCAGGGTGCTCATTTTGTAGCCACCAAGTTCTGTGCTTGCGTGCTGTGATCACTCCGTCCTGTTCATTTATTCCTCTAATGTGCTGAGTACAAAGCCTCCAGCTTGGTGCAGTGGTTAAGAGCGGCAGACTCTAATCTGGAGAACTGGGTTTGATTCCCCACTCCTTCACATGCAGCCAGCTGGGTGACCTTGGGCCAGTCACAGTTCTCTCAGAGCTCTCTCAGCCCCACCTACCTCACAGTGTGTCTGTTGTGGGTAGAGGAAGGAAAGGCGGTTGTAAGCCGCCCTGAGACTCCTTCGGGTAGTGGAAAGCAGGGTACAAAAACCAGCTCTTCTTCTTCTAGTTTCCATGCAATGATATTGTTCTATGTGCAATGTCAGACCAACTACTAAAGGACCATTTTTTCCTTAAATAGAAGCATGAGCACACACATCAGCAGCAATCTGTGTGTCACGAATTGCTCAACTCAGCAATTTTCTACACTAAGTGATTTCTCAAGATATTCTCTGCAATCTCATAACCAAAGACGCTGCCTTCTCTTCTACTCCTTCCACGGATTCTATACCACGACTTTCTCTCCAATTCTGCTGAACTCGAGTCAGTCACTGGGCTGAAATGATGTAACCACAGTGGGTAATTGCACCAGGTATGGGAATTACTCTTTTCTGGAAATTATTCATTCCTGCCTGGTGTACAGCCAGTAAGGTGGCCTTTGGTGGTGGTGCTTGTGGGGCCCCAAGAAAGCTGCTTGTAAAATTTGCCTTATATCCAAATATCGTCCTCTCCCTCATCCATTTATTACCTGCAGAAAAGATGACAGTCTGTTGCCACTGGTAGTGAATATGGAATGTTGTGTCACAGCTCACAAAGCACAGAGGTTGGCAAGGGCTGGGAAATTCAGCCCCCTGTGAAAACTTTCATTGTGCTTTTAAAAAAAAAAAAAAAAATCATGTTTCTGGGTGCTTTAAAAGTTCTGCAGAGAGGCCATTTCACACTGACTCATAAGATGCTGATATCCTGCTTTTCTCCACA
Source organism: Gekko gecko (assembly GCA_029375565.1). Classification (NCBI taxonomy): domain Eukaryota; kingdom Metazoa; phylum Chordata; class Lepidosauria; order Squamata; family Gekkonidae; genus Gekko; species Gekko gecko. The sequence goes on along the minus strand of JAPDNY010000012.1, from coordinate 46,671,428 downwards.
ATAGGATCCCAACTTGGGTTACAGCATCCTGCTGCTGCTGCCATTTCAGCCTCAGAACAACAACCCTGTGGGGTATGTCAAGCTGAGCACTATCTGTGTCTCCCTCTCCTTCCCTGTTGCAAAAAATCCTCTTAGTCTTTCATCAAAGAAATTCCAAGAATGCTCTAAATTGCTCAGGTTGCATCTGGCAACAACTCCAGTGCAGCAGTTTACTCTTATAATACGCTGTAGTCCAGTTTTATAACATAGGGTGGGACTGATGTGTTTCTATACTCCCATGCCGGCCATTCTGTATGGAGACCAGATTTAAAATGATGTTAGTGAGGTAGAAGAGCTCATCTGTGGGACTTTGTGCTTCCCCAGGGTCTCACATTTAAACAGTACTGAACAGAGACCCCTGGCATCCCTGGAGGCAGACTTGGAACTTTAAATGATGCAAAGTATTTTCTTGCAAGCTCCTCTTTGCTCTCTCTTCCCCCTTTTACTTGTTTGCCAGAGTCTTATGTTTGAGGATGGTACCCCAGAACCCTCAAAACACAAAACTCATGCGGCTGGCATCTTGGGCAATTGGCTGGTTCTGTTGTTTTCTGAGAAGGAAGTTGCTGTTTTTTTCCATTTTGCCGGAGGAGACCCAGTGTCTGAACCTCTACGAGAGCTGGTGTGGCTGGATGTTTAGATTTACCATGAGAGATGTCAGCCATGAAGTTAACAGAATGGCCTTCAGCCAGTCACAAATTCTCAGTCCCAGCTATGGTTCAATATCCAGTTAAAGGATATCTTTTGGGTGGCTCCTGTTGGGAAACCTCATTCCCTGCCTGAGCCCCTAGAGAGCCACGGCTAGTTGGACAAAACAGACCAAGGTGGACCAACACTCTGACGCAGGGCCAAACTATATTTGCCATGTGGAAGGAGGCATTGTGGGTAGGGCCTGCCACGGAAGTTCAGCTCTCCATCTGTACCATTTACCTGGTCAAAACAATCACTACCATCCTGCTTCTTTTAGCCCTGATAGGGAAAAAATAGATATCCATATAATTTCATTCCAGGGCCTAAAAGCAGCTGGGGGTAGGATTAATACCCTTAACACCATGGCCATTGAGGATTATTGAGGCTAAATTGCATATCAGGAGACCCTGTCATGTATCCACAATGTCCTGTGTAGTCTGTGGCCCTGTTTCCCACGCCTGAGACAGGCCCAAATATTCTCACCATACCTGCCCCCCCCCCTAGTCCCAGTTTAATAACCTGACAATGTGTCCCATTTATTTCAAAGAGAACAAACACACCTGTGCCAGAAATTGCCCTGATAAGCCAGGCTTCTTTCCCAGGAACACTCTCTCCCCTCTCTCAACATGCAGATGGAGAGAAGTTGGCTCTCTTTTATCCAGGCAGGCTCATAGCTGTATATGCTCTCCTCCAGCAGGCCTTCTGCTCTTCCTGGCTCCTAATTTGGAGTGCTGTTGGCTTCATAGGAATTTTTCCTTAGAAAATCTGGTAACCTCTCTCAGAGAGCTGTATGGTTCTCTTCTCTGGCTGAATCAGAGTGTGTGTCCTAGTACATGTAAGGAATTACACCTACAGGATTCTCAGTATCTGAGTGGGGAGCAGTGTTGTATGAAACAATAGATAGTCTTTGTGGGACACTTTAAGGACTAGAGAATGTATTGTAGCATACATGTACAAATCAGTACATTGGGGACAAGGGAATGTTACTGCAGTGTGAGGTCAGAAGAAGGTTGTAGAGTACTACAGTGTAGTGTGGTGTAGTGTAGTGTACTGCCACCATTAAGTTTGTTAGTCATTAAGGTGCCACTCACCTCTAATTTTTTTGCCTCAGTGTAATGCAAGCAGCCTGAGCAGTCATTTGGAGGAGCACTATGTGCCCATGAAGGATTGCGCAGTCTGACAGATGCACTGAGGTATTCCCTGCAGTAGCACAGAGAAATTTTGGTGCACCGCTTGCAAACTACATAGCGCAGTTGGTCTGGACTGCAAGAACTTCTTCCAGGGCATGTATGTGCTGACTAGTCTCTCAGCAGTCAGAGCTGTTATGGAGAAATACCCGATCAAGTTATCACAGGAGTCTCTCTGAAACCATAACCCAAAATGAATGCCAGTCTTTCAGTTAGTCTCTTTGAGGTCAGCTGATGTGCTCACATTTGTGTCTCTGAGTCAGTGATCAAAAACAGCCTTAAATCTACTATTCTTTTAACTTCTCAATCCAAAACTGCGCTTACTTTGAAAATCATCGTTTACTGGTTTCAGTAGGCATTGCTCCCAAGTAAATGCATGTATGACCATCCATTAACATACACTTAAGACAATGATCTAAAAATTATTCTGATATTAGAATCTTTGACCCACTTATTGGCTAGGATGAAGAAGAATGGCTTCTAGGCCACGTATGATGCTGGGTAGAGACTTCCAAGTTGAGGGGAGGAGCCCAAATCAATCTTATTGGTATTTTCAAATATAGGCAATTTTACATGCCCATTTTTGTCCACCTTCCCACTCTCATTTCACCATTGCCAGGATAGGTAACAACTCTTTCCAAGCTAGGGAAGTTTCCCATGTAGTTAAGGCTTCCAGAATCTGCACCTTTGACACCAGCTCTGGAGTGGTTCCTGCAGGCTGATGGGGATCAAGTCATTGATTAACAGAATCCTGTTACCTATTGAGCGAGCAGAACAGCAGACAAAGAAATCAGAAAAGGCAACTTTCGCCAGCCTCTACAAACAGAACAGTGATTGCTGTTGGCTCTGTTTCAGTTGGTCTTATGGCTCTTTATTTCTTCTGATGAGGGAGCCTCCCCTTCCCCCGCTGTGCACGTATGCTCATCTTCATGTGTCCAGTATGTTTGCAGGTTATAAATCGTCTTTCCAGTAATGGAAATTTTAGACCGGTTTGTGCTGCAGCTTGCCTCAGAACAAGTTGGTGCAACTTCTTGACGTGTTGCTTATACCCCCTTCCAGTTTGCTTGTTTGCCCCTTCCCTTTTCCATCTTCTTAAGGCCCCTTGTGTCTATAATCACGGAGAAGTATCGCCATCTGTTTTTCCATGGGCTCTGATTCCTCCACTTTAGGCTAAGTGTGTTTAGCAGATTGAGGCAGCAATAGAATTGTCACAATAGAATGATGGGAGAGGTACATTTACAACCTCTACAGATTTCTAAATTGAGAATGGGAGGGGTCATGGCCAATGCTCCCTCTAAGCTGTGGAGTCTTGGGAGCAAAAATTCTACTTTGTGAGCTACTGGCATTAAAGTTGTGAGTGAGCGATTTGGCTACTGCAGAAACTAATGTGTTCTGGAGCCATCCTTCCTGAGCTAAGACAGAAATCCGTGAGCTGGAGGCTAAAAAACTGTGAGCTGGCTCACACTAACTCAGCTTAGAGGGAACACTGGTCTTGGCTCTGTGGTACAGCATCTGCTTGGCAAAAGGTTCCAGGTTCAGTCTCCAACATCTCCAGTGAAAAGGATCAGGTAGGAGCTGACATGAAAGACTTTTGTCTGAGACCTTTGAGAACTGCTGCCAGTCGGAGTAGATAACAGTGAACATGTTGGACTGGTTCAGTATAAGGCAGTTGTATGTCTGTAGGTGAGATATGCAGAGACACAAGCCAGCAGGAAGCCACATCACATGACTCATTAACCCTGTTGGGGCTGGCAATGGTGGCTCACTGGAGAAAGAAATGCGTTGTGTGTGTGCACGCTCATACCTAGTATGGCTCTACATATTTTTAGGCCTGTACTATTGCATTCAAAACTGTTCTAGAGCTGAGACTGAGGGGCTTGGGCTCATATGAAACTCTCCAAGAGCCAGAATCTTGATATACACACTATTGCCAGCATGTCACAATAACCTTGCCAGCTCTGGCAGGCCTTACCCAGACCTTTGCACAGTCCCCCAGGTACAAGAGAATGTTCTTGTGTAAGTAATGTCTTTGCTACTTTGTGGCTGCACATGGATCTAGTGAGTGGGATTAGGGCCAGCAAACAAATTCAAGATGGCATTGCAACGGACCAAGTGTGGGAGATGTAGGGGGCAGTGGCTGTGGTCATAGCTGTGCATCCTTCTGGAAAGGTGGTTGGTCCTGAAGAGCTGTAGTCCAAAATTTTCAATGCTTCTTTGATAACAAGATGAGCCATTTACCCATCATGGGATGCTTATGCACCAGCCTCTTGGATAAAGAATACATTGCCTAGCAACATCTGGTCCTTCTGTATGTAATGGGTGCCTACGGCCATATCACCCTGAACATGCCCGATCTCATCTGATCTCGGAAGCTAAGCAGGGTCGGGCCTGGTTAGTACTTGGATGGGAGACCACCTGGGAATACCAGATGCTATAGGCTATATGTAATGGGTCACCATGATCTGTTGAAGGAGGCAATGGAACTATCTTTGTGCCCGGCAAACATCAGTCTCTGCATTCCTGCAAAGGATGAGTTTCTTTAACAAGATGCATCTGGCACTCTGTTTCAGTACAAACTGCTGATCATATAAGGAATGAAAGGGCAGGGGGATGCTCCCACCTGCTACTGTCCATCTTGGCTTTTATGTGGCATCCTGCCCCTGTCACCTGGGTGTCCCCCTCCCCAACTGTCATACATTCTGGCAATGTCACTAAAGCTTTGAACATTAGAATTGGAAGGGTTCCTGTTTCTTGGTCAGCATTCACCAACCCATTTGGCTCTTGCAGACTGCAAAACCTTCAAATCAGAGTGTGGCCATTTCCTTTCCTGGAGCAACCGGGCCCAGTCATAAAAGCTGTGGCTGTAGCCCGCCTTGCTGCCTTCAGGCTGCATTATTTGCTATGCTTCCATGATTCCATCTTCTTATTCCCAGGCAAAATCCTTTCACATTCCCAGGACTGCAATAACAAGTTGTGGAGGGGAGATACCAGATGTGGGGTTTCTGATGAAGAAGCAAAGCAAACCAGCCTCAGTACATTATGTTACAAAGAGGAGAGTTGGCAGGGGCTCTGTGCCACCTTTCCTTTGTCTTGGAGACATGCCTTTTATAGGCAGGACTATTTACCATCCATACAGGAGAACAGCCGGCTGGGGCAGTAGGGAGGAGTTTGGGGGCAAATGGCAAACATGCCGTGCCACTGCCAAGGGTGTGATCTGTCCCCGTGCCAGTTCCTTGGAATGTGCCCTTTGGGAGCAGTGATCTTTGGACAGGAATGGCAGATAGCAAATGCCTACTTTCTCTCCAGCGTGATCCTCTTGTTTGATCAAAGACTCAGCCTGTTCTTGGGACTGCCACCCTTCTTCCCTCCGTGGAGTAGTCCTACAAGCAGTGAAGCCAGACACAATTGTTTAGCAGGCAAAGAACAAAGGCATTTCTGAAGGAGCCCATTCCGTCTCAGTGCCACAAGCTGCAAAGAGAAGTGCTGCTCTGCGCAGGAGGCAAGTAATTTTTCACAATTGGCTGTCCTCCTTGCTACAGTTGTGGTATTTGGCTAGGGAGGGGGGCTGCAGGTTACCCAAAACATGTCTGGCATGAAAACAATTGCCAGCAGACTAGCTGAAGGACCCTGGTTGGACCTCCAAAGCATGACTCTTAACAACCATCACAGCGAAGGAGGGCAGGACCAGAACAGTGACAGCTTTGCAAACTGGAAGCCTGTTCACTGGGAAGGTTGCAGCACACCAGTGGCCCACTTGGCTCCCAGAAATGGAGGCTGGAGCTTAGCACAACGGCTGAGCTGCTCACACCATGCTGAGGCATGGGGCTGGTGCTGAGAACCACAGACGGCAATGAGGCCAGCCGTCCTTGCAGCAAACGAACGCATCCCCAAGGAGAGCACAGTAAATATTAGCTCCAGTCCCCATGTGACGCAAGTCATGTCCCTGGCAGAGAAAGGCCCCCAGTACTATTCCATGGGAAAGATTTCCAGGCATCCAGACAAGCGTGAGAGGTGTGTCCGGGGTGTTGGAGGGGACACTGGATCGATGCAATCGATGCAGGATAGCTGCGTCAGGGAACAGTCTGGACAGGCTCTGTAGGAAGGCTAGCGAGAGCTTCTCATAGCCACTCCCTTGGTCCTAATGACCCCCAGTAGGCACAGCTGTCCTTTTGTGGCCCTAGCCAGAGTCACAGCTAGGCTGATTCCAAAGGGAAGAGGAGAGCTCAGAGCAGCCCAGATAGTGCATACCTGTCATTCTTCTTGCAGGCAGGCCCATTCTTTAATTCATCGCCATTAGCAATTCATCATCCCTTTTTACGGTGCCACGCACTATGCACCCTCAAAACAAAGAAGCAGTGCTCTCCCAAAAAGATCCCACAAAAGGCTTGACAAAGGCAAGGCAGAAGTGAGGCAGGTCTTCATTCCCTCTGTTTAAAAAAACCCACTTCACACATACACTGGATATACATTGGAAAGAAAAACACACACACTAAGTGCATATTGTCACATGGACTGAATGGATGCTTCTCTCACTCTGCTTACCACAGCTGCTTAATACATATATTCTGTCCCTGGGGAAACTTTCACCAGTTGGTCTCCATGCAGAAAGTCACTGTGTGTGCAGCCGCCCCTTCTCTCATCCTTAACTCCATATCAAGTTAATGCATTTTAAAATAGTTTTGGGGCTAGATGGTATTGCTAAATCGGTTTATGAAAAAATCTTCCAAAAACCACCTGCTAGAAGCAGCGGTGGGCGATAATTCCTGGCAACTCTTTTTAGACCACAGGACACAGCTGATGCCCAGCAGCAGTTCTTACATTTGTGGCCGCAGCCCAAGTGATACCATCTCAGCACTAGAGCTTTGCATGCAGAAGTTCTCACGTTCAGTCCCTGGCATCTCCAGCTAAAAGGATCAGAGGGTAGGTGGTGCGAAAGAACTCCACCCGAGACCCTGCCCATCGGAGTAGACCATGATGACCTCAGTAGACTGACTTGGAGTAAGGCAGTTTCATGTGCTCATCATGAGCCCCCGTCTGTCTTCTTTTTCATTCCATCCTTCCTTGAAGATGCTCAGATCAGAATATTCGGCTCTTCCTCTCCTCCATTTTGCCCTTACAATAAAGCTGCAGACTAATTGGAGAGTGAGTGAAGGTCAGTCTCAAGGCTGAGCTGGGATTTGAGCCAGGATCCTCCAAAGCCTTCCTTGGGCATTCTAGCCACTACACAACACTGCCCCCCCCCCAGATTCCAGCTTCCCTCCACCATGTGCCAGTTAGGCAAACAGGAGAAAGGTTACTATTTGTCAGTGCCAGTCAGCATATGAACAGCCTTTCCTCCTTCCCCCTCCCCAAGAGCCCAAAATCACAGCACAGGCTCCTGCTGGGATGTCTGCAATTAGTATTTGAGCAGACATTCCCCACACTTATAAGCTGAGTCCCCTGTGGCCAAGTGTCTGGCACAGGCAGAGACCAGGGCGGTGGGAACAGGTTTTCTTGCCTTCTCTTTCAGAGCATCTAGGAAAAGCAGAAACCCAATTTTCACTTTAAAAGCCAGAGGTTACCATCTCAGTAACTATTTTTATTGTATGTGTTTATTCCATTTATAGCTGCTTTCCTCCTCGATGAGACCTACAGTGGCAAACTTTGTTCTCCTTATAGCAATTGTGTATGATAGGTTAGGCTGAGTGTGCGTGAGTGGCCCAAGGTCACCCAGCAAGCTTCCATGGCAGAGTGGGCATTCGAACCTGGGTCTCCCAGATCCTATTCCAACACACTGAAGTACTGCCCCTTGCTGGCCAGAGGCTTGTCTCTGCCCTGCTTTTCTCCAGGAGAAGAAAGGCCATGGCTTTCTCCTGTAGGCTAAGGATCCAACAAGCACCATGATCAGCTCAAGGTACGCTCTACCTTGTCTGTGGTTAAGGTGCATTCCTTGAACTGCTTTCTCTGTATTGTCTCCTAAAGACAATATTCCTTGGATTTCTTTTTCTGTTTCTTTTAGTGTTTCTTAAAACAAAATGCTGTCTTTGAACTTTACAAAAGGTGCAATTACATTTTTTTTCTCAGCCAAAGCATATCCACTAATGTGACCATATCAGTCTTCCCAATAAACTGGGAGGGGGACTTGTTAATGTTTCAATACATTTTGGCTTAAGATTCAAGAGATCGGGCTGCTATGGCTCTGTGGAAAACTGCTTCGCAACTGAGTTAATGCTTTAAAGGGAGTTCAGGCTCAATTGTTCAGTTTGCGTATATACAGAGACCTGCTCACCAGTTTGGTGTAGTGGTTAGGAGCGCAGACTCTAATCTGGGAGAACCCGGTTTGATTCCCCACTCCTCCACCTGCAGCTGCTGGTGTGACCTTGGGTCAATCACAAGTTGTCTCAGAGCTGTTCTTTCAAGAGCATTCCTCAAAAGAGCTCTCTCACCTCAGCTACCTCGCAGGGTGTCTGGTGGGGAGGGGGAGGGAAGGAGATTGTAAGCCCCTCTGAGACTCCAAGTGAAGGGCAAGGTATAAATCCAATCGCCTCCTCCTCCTCCTCCTTCTTCTCCAATTTAGGATGGCCCAGTATTTTCCTTTTAAAAGTGTCTGCTTCTCCAGAGTCACACTTGGTCTCTATAGGATCCTTAGCTTTTTCAGTGGCAGCACCCATCCTTTTACTTGTTTGTTTGTTTATAAGTAGTTTTACCCCATTTGTTTCCCTCATGGAGACCTAAAGGGGTTTACAAAGAAACAAGTGAATTAAACAAACTGGACCAAACAAAACAAGTAGGTTCCCAATGTTGGGTGGGTCCTGGATCCACCAGCCTGACTCATTCCAAGGTCTTAGGCTGTGAGCCAAAAAGCCCTTTGGCTCTCACCCAAATGCCACACCCAGGCCACACCCTGGCTAAATACCAGCAAACAGAGGAGAAACAAAGTCAGCCCACATTATAGTCAGCTGCTGTTACCAAGATGTTCCCCATCTTCCTCCTCCGCTACAGATTCCACAGATTTTGCAGTGATCTGCGCTTTCACCAGGCCATTGTTTATGTTCATGTGCCTTCTTGGTTCTGTTTCCTCCCCGCCCAGGCTTTTGAGTCCCTAGGTGATGCCCATGCAAACCTTCAGCCAGAAGGTGCCAGTTGTCATTTGCACTATTTGGATAACTTCTGGAAGCAGCACTGAGTTGCTTTGTAAAGCCCACCCTGGTCCATTCTCTGGGCATGCCTTAATAAAGGAGCCCCACAACGTGTCCCAAAACTGACCCCGTGTGGGCCCTGAATTCATTCCAGCCGCTCAATTAATCTCTGATTGGCTTCTTTCCTAACCTAACCTGTGCTCCCCCCCATCCCTGTCTTTGTTTTTTGTCAACACGGTTAAAGGCTCTTAGAGTAACCTTGGCATGGCCAGATTGTGCTGCTTCCCTCTTTGGCCGCCACCTGCATGCAAAGGAATGTGGGGAAGAACCCTTCCCTGTCCCCTTGCCTTTGCAGCGCAACATGCCCTCAGCCAGCAGCCACCTTCCCCAGTCCAGAGCTTCCAATTAAGGCGATTTGTCTGGACAAGCAGCCGGGCAGGATTTGTGGACTTGTCACCCTAGGTTCCTTTCTGGCCCGTCTAAGGTCTACTGCCCCCTCTCCCCCACCGCCTGGATTTTTATGTAACAGTGTGTCCCCAGTGCCCCTCCCGCCTCTCCTGAGGGTTGCCATTGCCAGGACATATCAAAACAGGGTCTGGAGTGCCCAGGACTCTCCTGCTCTGCAAGCCACAAACAAACTGCTTCCCCGCTGGGCCTTTGAATGTACCAGGGGAACAGTTTAGTGCAGCCCCTGCTGCCCAACTGCTGTGTCCACGGATGCAAAGCAAATCGGCATTTCAAAGGCACTCTGGCCTCAGCTCTGCCGTAACTCCTATGGGTGCCAATGAATGGCATCTGCAAGGGCACTAGACTGGCAGACGCTTTGCCAAGCAGACCTGCAACACAGACACCTGAGTGCTTTGGCTATCATTTGTGGTGTAGGGAGATGCTGAGCATCAGAATAGTGCAGTCGAGTCCAGACTTTGCCTCTGGTTTGCCTTTGCAAGACATCCACAATTATGAAAGAAATTATGACGTTTGCCTGGATGCGTACGAACAGCCTGGGGTGGTTGTGCTCACGAAGGGAGGGGCCCATGGTGGGGGAACTGTGGCTCAGAGGCTGAGCATCTGCTTTGCATGCACAAGGCGGCAGCCAGAGTAGACAAAACGACCTTCATGGACCTTGGTACAAAGCACCTTCCTAGGAGTGCAGTCCTTTTCTGTTTGTGCCATGAGCATGTGCAGAGTGTATCTCCTCCACTGCTCATTCCTAGTGACCTGGGATTAGATGAAAGAAGTACTGCATTCAGAAATGCTTTAATGTTGGCAGAACCAGTGACTGGCACACAATAAAACATTTGTGTACACACATACACACATTCTGCCTATGTAATTACACACACAAATGTAACACAGCGCCCAGAGAGGACACCGAGATGAAGTTGGCTGCTGCCTCTGCCCGTATCTCCCATCTGCTTGGGGTATTTATGACACGTCAATCAATGCATTGTCTGAGCATACAGCCACCCCGCCCCCGCATTCGTCAAGCTGATAATCGGCAGCAGCTCAGCACTTGACCTACAATTAGAGCTGGCCGAGGCTGGCTGTAGCTGGTCGCTCCCCTCTGCAAGGGGGTTGCCTGCCTCCGCTGCAATCCATTGTGCTCAAGGGTGTCTCAGCAAGGCCCCAGGCAGTCTGCCTTGTTTGTACTGCACATAGGGCTAAATGCCACCCAGCTCTGCCCTGCTTGCAAAAGAGACGGGGTTCGTTTATGTTTCTCAGGGATCTTGCTTAATGGCAAGGGCTTCTCTTCTGCCCCACAGAAAGATCTGCATCTGCAACACACACAGTTATCCATTGGCATCCCTTTAGAACTCACACAGGTCCCTCTCACTATCCTACTTGCCACTGTTACTTCACATACACACTGCTAAGGACTGCTGAATGTGAGAACTCAATGGCTTTAGGGAAATCTCTACAGTCAGACTTATGCTGGATGAACTGCAGGAGGCCCTGAACTGACTGAACCGAGCGCAGGGAGGTGGGTGCAGGAATGCCATATTCCCATGCTTCCTGACAGCTGTGCTTGTAAGATGCCTTGGCCCTTACTGGGATTTTTAAGAGCTTACTGGATGTTTAAGCTGCTGCCCCCCATCTACTCTATTTCTGGTTCGATAGCAACTGCTTGGAACCTAGGTAGCTGCCTTATACAAAATCAGACCGTTGGTCCAAGTAGCCCAGAACTGTCTGTGACAACAGGTCTCTCACATCTTTCCTAGGCCTGCTACCTGAGATGGTTTTCTCTTAGGAAACCACGGTTTGAAATTGGGACTTTCTGCAAGCTTTACATCTGCATACCCTTCAGCACATGACAGATGAAGACTGGGATAATGCTTGTTGTAGCACTCTGATTCTCACACTAAGCATTGCTATTCCACATCGCCGAGGGCTCTGCTTTCTTGAGGTGAAATCCATTTATTCTGCAATTGTACGTCCTCCATTGATTTGAAAGCCAAGGGAGCGATTGTTCTTTCGATTAAGGCGATACTAGAAAAAATAGAATTGTCATATAGCATGCTAGCAAGAGTTCAAAATGTACTTCAGCTGCTGCAGGCTATAAACAGCAGGCCATGTCCAGAGTCTTGGTGTTCATGCGCACACATTTGCTGGCATGTTCACCATGGATAGGATACGGGCATGCTCCTTCTACTCAGAGAATGAATTTCTGGAGACTGTGGGGAGCGAAATTAACCCTGAGGAATGGCAATTGAACTCAAAACATTTTCACATGACATCTCACAAAGAAGCACTCTGTTTTTTCAGGGAGAGGTACCAAAAGATAGGAATTGTCCCTGATAAATAGGGACAGCTGAAACTTATTTATGCCACTGAAAATCCAACAAGGGGGAAATGAAATTAGGACAACAATTTAAATATTTGCAAGCAAAGAAAACTTTGGGGGATTTGCTTCAGAACCTCCACCCCACCCCGCTCCGAGATTTTTAAAGCTCTGTTTAAACAGCGTTCTATGCGCCTTGGTGTTTAGTCATGCCGGCCACATGACCACGGAAACGTCTTCGGACAGTGCTGGCTCTTCGGCTTTGAAACGGAGATGAGCACCACAACCCTAGAGTTAGATTCGACTGGCTTTCGAGCAAGGGAACATTGACATTTATGTTAAACTCCTTGGTGTTCTGAGCCTCCCTTTGGAGGGGATCATCAAACGCCTCATCAACCCAAAACCCACAAAGTCTCCTTCTCAGAAGCAAGTCCTTCTGCCTGCACACTTTCAGGCCCCTTCCTCAAGCACAACCAATGCAATGTCAACCCCTGTGAGTACATCCCCCCCCCGGTTTGTTCTCTGTCCAGGGATTCGGCTGCAGTTCAGGATCCGGAACATTCAGGATTTCACCAGCCAAGCCCCGTCCTCGCTTTATCTCCTTCTTGTTAAGAGCCATAATTCCCTGACCTGTTTGTTTCCTTTTTAGCAATCCGTCTGAAGCAACACAGGAGTAAACACTGGTCCAGAATGATGGGGGAGGGGGCAAAGGTCTGAGCTGCTTTGTCTTGCTAACTGTGCAGTTCTGGTCAAAGGACATTTCCTGGACTCCTCCTGTCCCAGGCACAGTTTCCTCCGCAGTTCATCAGTACCAGTGCAGGGGAGCTGCAAGCAACCCTGGTCTTTCATTCCCAGGTCAGCCCTATACTTCCTCGCAGACCTGCCCGGAGTGCTTCCGACACCACCCTGAAGCGTCTGGTGAACTCCCCCACGAAGCCCCGGGAGGCCGGGCTTACTTGAGGGAAGCACTCATTACTGAAATTGTGCTATAATTAGACTCAAACCAAGAATTAGAAACCCAGGGAATCCAGAATGGAGGCCCGACTTCAAAGACAGCCAAGCCTGTTAAGGCCTGGAAACGCATAGGCAGGCACCAACCCCCCCCCTTCCCTGGGCCCCACAGTGACGCCTGGAATCCCTGGGTGATTGTTACTGGTGGCTGGTGGGGTCTCAGGCCCAAGTGAGCCCAGTCTGGCCTCCTTCCCGCAGCCTCCTCCTAATCAGTGCGTGTGTGGCAGCGGGGGGGGGGCGGATATACACTGCCTTCCTAAAGGTGTTGGTTAAGGTGGGCAGCCGTGTTGGTCTGAAGCAACAGAACAAAGAGTCCAGGGGCACCTTTAAAACCAACAAAGTTTTATTCAAGGTGTGAGCTTTCGCGTGCAAAGCAGACTTCGTCAGACAATAAAACTGAATTACAGAACATAGCTGTATATATAGGGGTGGCTTGTTAAATTACCATGCAAAATAGTAAAGATGTTTATTAACTGATCAAAAGACTGAAAAGCTCCGTGTCTGTTCTTTCCTACATGTGTGTCCAAGTGGGGGGAGGGGAGAGGGGAGAGCTGCATTAACTTCCTCCACTGAACAGCCAGCATGCCATACAATAAATGCACCGAAGCACTTTCAAAAAACAGTTCACACTCTAACAGACTGATGGGAACAGACTCTGAAGGCAGCTCAGGAGGACCCAGCCGCCAGCTGGCCATTCACTCCCCAACTTCCCACTCCTGCCATCTTTGGTGCTGGGTTGTCCAGCCCAGAACGGTCTCCAGAACTTCCTTCCAATCTTCAGTCCAGTCCCCGTGGCCAGTTTGGGCCCCAGCTGCCCTCTCCTCCCTCTCCTAATTAAGTCTTTTAATACCTGTCAGGCTAATAATTCCTTCCAGTTACTGGCTGTGTTCAGAGGAAATTCTAAGTACTCACAAAGGTACCAGGTTTGGCTGATGTTTCTTGCCAGCAGCAGAGAAACAGTCCAGCTGCCTTACCCTAGGAATTATTCTTGGCAGTGAGCACTTCTTCTGGCATGTGTAGCTGGGGTGGGCTTTGAATAATAAAGGCACTGCTGACAACAGACTCCCACATTCCAAAGACTTGCACTGAATCCCCATGCTTTAGGGGGATCCCTCCAAATCTACAGAATGAGCCCTGGAATGGAGAGTAGACTGGTTTGCAGCCCCTCATGTGGTCTGGCTGGAGGCCTCAGAAACTACCGTGTCTGAGAGGAAGGACTGATATTCTCCCCTTGGCTGCTCTTGCAGGGAGGCCAGCCAAATAGAACCTTCAGTACTAGGACAAGGCACATCACTCCCAAGTTAGTCAACAGACTTTAGTGCACGGACTTCTGGCTTAGGTGGGACCACAGCCTGTTCCAAGTAGATTGCTCTGGGAAAGCAAATGGTCACTTGGCTCTCTCTTGCTACTGGTATTCCACGCTTCCCAGGTCTCTCAGAGGTCCCTGTGCTGGAACTGGCTGCCAGATTCGGCCCAGTCAGTTCAAGAGAACAAGGAAGGTTCCCACTGTCCTGGCTTTCCACGAAGTATGCAGAACTGAATTATTCAGGAAGGCTTTTTTACATAGGTAATTAGGGCGGTACTGTAATTAAATGGTTCAGAAAGATGCTTTGGTAAAGGGACTGTGGACTCTGTTACTGTGTACAGCAAGTACTGTCTGTTGTTGCAAGTATGATCCTACTATGTGATTTCTGCATCATGTAATGTGTCATGTCAGTGCTTATGCTTTGTTTCAGCTCTGTTTCAAATTTCTGCAATCCTAATCCTATTACACTTTTTATTGGAAATCCCGTCCTGTTGATTGTATTGACTTACACCAGGCAGTCCACCTTGAGTCACAGTTGAGAAAGGCAGGTTACAGATGATATAATGAACAAATAAATAAAGCCTGAATCCACACATCGCCACTTAAGACTTTTTTTTCACCCTCTCTTCTGCACATGTGAAAATGAGAAAGGAAGTTTCAAATGTGTGACTATTGTGTATATGATGGGTGGAGAAAATCAGCCATTTCAAATGCACTTGTACTGCTGGTTTTCTGCACGGATCTACGGCCTAGAAGAGAGATTTGGTTTTGGTGTATGTGATTTTGGTCTGCTTGGGTGCCAGGGCCAGTCTGGGGTCTGTAAGGCGGCACTCATTGTAAAGTGTGCAGTTTCAAGCAGGTATAGGGGAAACTGAATGAACAGATGCCCTCACCACAATGCCATCCGTCATGGCTGGTTCCAGGGTTATGCAACAGGAGTGAAGAACCACAGCTGGTTTTCATACATGGCTTGTGTTTTGGAAAGCCGGGATGGTAATTCCTTCCCTCGCTCCAGGCCACAGCAGCTGTCAGGATCTGCCTTCTCCAGAGCAGAAAAACTTCATAACCAGCTTTCCAAGGAATCCTTAAGCCCTGGAAAGCAGAGCAGGGAAGTGAATACAGTAACCGGGGGGGGGGATGGCTGTCTTGCCCGTTGGTCGTGGAAAGGACAATGACTGTACCTGAGTGACTCAGGTGGGGTCGCCGTGTTGGTCTGAAGCAGCAGAACAAAGTTTGTGTCCAGTGGGGCACCTTTAAGACCGACAAAGTTTTATTCACAGTATAAGATACCTGATGAAGTACACATGCACACAAAAGCTTAAACACTTTGCTGGTCTTAAAGGTGCCCCACTGGATTCATACTTTGTTCTGTACTTGAGTGACTCGGTACAAAAGAAGCCATTACCAAAGGGAGAGGAGGACACTTTTGAGCTGCCACAGAAATTATGCTAGGAACCCGGGACCTGCTAGAGCAGAGGGGAAAGGCGAGGTGCAAGACCAGCAGTGAGGAGAAGGGATTTGTGCAACATGAGCCCGCTCTGCATCTAACTGCACAGGGTTGGAACACGGGCATTTGTGTCTGGGGGTTTGTCAGAGTAAAAAAACAAACATTTCACAGGCCCCGGCCACACAGGCCGGAAAACGCGGGGGGGAGGCATGGCTATTTGCGCCGTCACATTCTGATCCACCATTATGCGATCAGACGCAACGGCGGCACACCGGGGTTTCGTCCTTTGGCGCACGCTGCAAAGAGGATGGCCGGAGGGAATAGGCGCGATCACACCAAACGAGTCCGTCTGCAGCCTGTGGCAAACCATTTGCTAGTAGATTTTTGCAGGTACTTTTTAACTGCGCATCTTCGGCAGGACGCCACGGGTTGGCCACGGGTACGATACGCTCGCCAGATGTTGCTGTGTGATCATGCCCCAAAAATCCACCCAGCCTTCGTGCCTTTCACGTGGCAAATTCTCCGTGTGACCGGGGCCACAGATGAAACTCACGCCATCCTCGTTTCCACCTTCATCATGTCTAGTTTATCTGTGAGTAGGGAAGGAAGCAGGCATGGACAACTCTTTCCTTCCAGTCCTCTTTCCCCTGCCTGGCTCTTGCTGCAGGTGAGCACTGCAGCCAGCAATCCATCTGTGCATTTTGTGGTCAGCCCCGTGAGAGAGTAGCAGAGCCAGGGTGGTGGGTGGACCTCCCCTGGAGCCAGAATCACCAGTGTGACACACATTTGAAAAACTTTTCACCTCTGATTCTCCAGGCAATTAGGGGGGCCTTCAGCTCTGGCCCAGTCCTAGGACTGAAGCATTGTGCTCTCTTATTTAGACCTGCTATTTATACCGCTTACTCCTTATCATTGCTGAGATTTATTTCAGGGGATTTCCTAAGACAAATTTAGAAGTGAGGGAGCTGGTGGATTTTGTAGTTGTTGGGATGTAGAGTCCAGCGACAGGGGCATGCAGCCAAAACCCTTTCCTCTTCCAGAGGGCTTCTTCTCCTCAACAGTTGCAGAATGACCAAGGAGTCCTCTGTGACAGGAAGGCCTCTCTAGCAGCAGCCATAGGTTTCCTAACCCAGGTCGTCTGGGTGCTAGGCTTCACTGTTTGTGAAGGTGGGGGAGGGTAGCTCCTGGGAGCACAACTTGGGACATGAAGGTAGTCCTTTTCCAGCCAGATGCTAACCAGCTTCTTATCAGACAGAAAGAGGAGGGGGAAAATCTACTGGTCAGAAATGTGCTCTGTTAACGTTCAGAGATTCTTTCCCGCCAGAAAAGTCCCAGCACTAGTGCCCATACAGCATCTATTTTATTCTTATTTAAACACTTTCACCCAGTGTGTGTCCCAAAGGTGGAAGTAACACAAGCGATCAGTTTAGAACCCAAGACAAAAATTAGAAATGAAAACTATTCAAGCACAGGAACCTTGTGATCTTGATGCCCAAAGGCCATGATTGCTGAGCAGAGGTGGCAAGTGTGTTCGGAAGAAATGAGCAGGGATGGGAACAGGCATCAGGGACATGGAACGTGAATATCACTGTCCGAAGGCTTTGCCCAAATGTCTTGAGTGCTCTGTTCTAAGAGACTAGCTGCAAATTGTGCACCAGAGCCCTGAGGAGTGCCTCACCTTGTCTCTGTATAACAATGGGAGGGCCTGTGGGCCCAGATCAAGAGAATGTAGATGTGGCACAAGTAGTTTTCGTTTTTATTGTTTTTTTTAATTTTGTAAGCTGCCTCAGGCAGATTCCTGGAAAGATGGAATTAAAATTTTCTAAATAATAGTGAGGAAGAGCAGGAAGGAACAGCAGGATTTCCTTAGTGCTTCTCCTGCATTCACTGCCAAATCACCCAGCTAGGGCTTCCCCACAATTACAGCTCATCTCCAGTCTATAGAGATCAGTTCCTCTGGAGACAATGGATGCTTTGGAGGGTGGGGTCTATGGCACTGTACCCCACTGAGGCATCCATTTCCTCCCCAGGCTCCATCCCCAAATCTCCAGGAGTTTCCCAGCCTGGAGCTGGCCACCCTACCCTCTCATCCCCCACCAGTGGCCAGGGGGCACCTGGTAACACAGCACCGATATAGAATAGCAGAGCATCATCAACAACATTCTCAGGATGGCTGCCTGTGTGCATGTGGGTTTAATTTAATTTAGATCTTTACAAGTGGGGAGTCCACAAGGACTTGTGGGGGGCATCTCATTTCCCCCTGCCTCCCCCACTATTTTCTCTTTCCTTTCTCTGGTAGCTATCATAGCATTTCTCCTTTTCCTGTTTCCTTCTATCATTCTCACCCACCAGTGAACCTACCTTTCCCCCAACCCAGTTTTCAGCTTTTCTTCCTACCCTCCCTCTTGCAACCTCTCCCCAGGAAAAGTCTGGCAGAGCTGCACAGAGGCTGCTGTCATTGGGCCCAGCTGAGTTGTATGGGTAGAGAGTGTCTGATGGTTGCCACTGGGCCTGTACCTGGTGACAACTCCTCCATGCTCCTCAGCACACACAAGGGGTGACATGACAGGAGAGAAGGAGGGGACCTTTTCACAGCTGTTTTGGCCTCCAAGTGCAGCCCTGCTTCCCACCCCTCTCTCCTCAGTGCTTTTCTGTACACAGAAGCCAAGGCTTGGAAGGTTAGGCAACGTTGTTGTCACTGCCTAGCAACCCCTGAAATGTCTCTCAGATTTCAGGTAGTCTCAGTGGGCATTCTTGTCTTAAAGCTGCAGGTGTTGTTTCTGTTATTTTGAGCGGTTTTCATCCTCCAGTGTTTGGGGGGTTTTTTGATTTCACATTGCTATGCAAACCTTGGGCTACCTTCACGTTTGTAGAGAAATCTTCCCTGTCTGTTCCAGGCTCAATTGTGCAGAGTTTTGATCCACACTCTGTGGCCTGGTTTGTCATTAGATATATGATAACCCACTTTAACCCAATGGGAATCCACAGTGGTTTACCACATGGTTCCATTTTGCCCTCACAACAACCTGTTTGAGGATAGCCTGAGAAAGAGCTTCCCGGCAGAGTGGGGGCTTGAGCCAGGGTCTTCCCAAGCCCAGTCTGACACTTCCTAACCACCACTGCAGGCCCTGGCTCTCAGAGGTCTACAGGAAATCAAACTGGTTGCCAATAACCAAGAGGCAAAGAGCAGCCATCTTTTCATGGTGTCCTTCCAGTGGCTAAGTGTAAAAGGGTTTTTTTTTCCTTGGCACCTTCAAGGATGACGCCAGCAGCCTAAGGTTTTTTTGAGGGTTAGATGAGAACAAAACAACCCCCTGAACATGTGTTGCAACAAGTTTATTGGATGAAGGCATTTTGTTTTCTTCGTATCTTCTTTCTTTGAGCACAGATTTAGAACGGCACATTGTTTTGTTAGGATTGTGCAAATCTGTTTTGTCCATTAGGAAATCCCCTGGTTGCAATCTAATCTTATCTTACTTGACCCCAAAAAGGCAGGGAGAAGGTTGTCAAGGCCAGGCATGAGCAGGGATCCAAACGAGCACAATATCCCTCGCCTCTCCGGGTACAACTTAACTAGTCCCCCAAATAGCTGAGCTCAGGAAGTCCAGAGAGCTGTGACTGCAGGTGAGCAATTCCTTCCTAGCTGTAGCCCACACTCTGTGCTGCACTCTGGACGTGACAGTAAGCCATGCCAGGAGCGTGACAGCCTTACACCTTTGGCTGCTCCGTCGGCGGGATGTTGCAGTGCACAGATTATGCTTTATGGATTCAGGAGCCAGCGCTCGGCTGAGAGGAAATGAGCTCAGGGTAGTGGCAGGTGTCTGCACAAGGAGCCCATTCAGGAGTGAAAATTACAAGCTTCCAGAGAGCAGAAAAAATGAAGCAGAGGAAGATCTGAACCACGCTCCCCCTGCAGCCCAGCTGTGGAGAGCGGAGAGATGAGGCGGGGAGGGCTGGCCCCTGGCAAAACTGTAGCACCGAGCCAGCACTCCCCCACGGGCTTCCTGGCCAGCATCCCTTCTGGCTGGCGGAACATCTGAGCTGGCTGTTACTAGGTCATTCTCCAGGTAGGCCAGGGGGCTCTCTTGCCTTTGCGTTCTTCTCAGTAAATTCGTGTGTGCTGAGAAGCAACAGAGGGCCTTTTCCTTAATGAGAGGTGTTGCTTCTGCTTCAGTAGGGGAAGCTGGGATAGCCGGGGAGCAATCAGTCACCAAGCCACGAAAACGTGACTGAAAGGTATTTGCCGGGCCTGACTGACTTGGGTGCCTCGTTGCATGCCCTCGATTCAGGGCCAGCGCTGCTTGGCAGATGCTGAGACCCTCGGAGGGCCCCCTTGCCAGCCCCTGACCCACCACTGCTCAGCAGCTAGCCACTATTTTTCGTAAGCTGCCTGGCTTCATAGATTAGGAGATGCAGCTGCTGTGACCAGCTGGCAGTGGGGAGCCGAGCCTGCCTTCCACTCTGGTCTCTTGGTCTCTGTGTGCCTCCTAACCACTGTGCACCCCACCCCACATCTTTGGTCTCCAGCCCCTGGCAAAACTCTAGGGAGAAACAGAATAGCCATCAAGGGCAACTAAAAACACAGGAGGAAGAAAGCTGAAGAATGAAGCAAACTCTGCTCTTAATTTCCTCATCACTCACCTTCCCAAAGGCCTCATCAATCACTCCCATTCAGTGCCTACTCCAGGTCTTGGGAGGCCCTGGGCAAGATGTCCTTCAGGTCCCCCCACGAAGCATGCTGTCTTGTCGAGTGCATACATACACAGGCATAACACATATCCACACACACACCCCTCCATCTGGAGGAAGGAGGCTGACTCTTGACACCAGCCCTTATCCCCATTTTACAGACAGGGAATGATGACCAGGAGGCCATCAGAGGCCACCAGCTGAGGCTATGGTAGATGAAACTGACATCCAGAGCTCCCAGCTCCTCCAGACCCAACTTTCTGGCTCCTGGACCAAACAGGCTCTTATGTGTTACATGTCTGACTAATTTAATCTCAGAATTTGGGTTTTCAGGTCGTGAAATCCTAGAGGCCCTGGAGCCACGACCTGAGAGAAAGAGGTGGCACTTAGCCATCACCAGCAGCCACCAGGCAAGCATAAAAGACCACCCACTCCCCCCCCCCATCAAACTGGGGGCATAGCCAAAGAACATCTAATATCTCAGGCAAAGTTGCTACACCATGAGCTGTGCAGAATTCACTATCCCATTATGCACATTCCGGCCCTCTGGCGTCGATTGCCTTTCCCCTTGTAGGAGGATCCAAAGCAACCCGGTTCTGAAGTGCACACAGGAGATCCATGAGCTCAGCAAAGGAACTGTGGTTCTTGCATATGTGGGGGAGGCTGCTGGCAATGACAGGGGGGCTGCACAATCCTGAATACGTGCAGAGATTAGAGTGTGCCAGGAAAAAGGGGGAGGGATTCTACCCACACATTGCCTGGCTTGGCTGTTACAGGAAAAGGTATTTTCAGCTCAGCTATTCCTGATGCATTGCGTCTGCTCTGTGCTTGTATGTGCACACCATACACCCACCATCATCCAAAAACACCATCCACGTAATACCTTTTATAAGCACCAATCAAAATGACACAAAACTGTGTCATTCTCTCCAGAACTTTTATTCGGGCTGTATAGTTAAAAATAGTGGAGTGGGGTGGGTGGGGGGAGATGTGTCAGATCTGGGAAGCATCCTGTAGGAAAGGAGGGTCATAGCCTGAGACATCTTTTCCCTCTCCCCCCCTTCCTTTTAAAAACATCCAGTCTGTTGAAGATGTCTAGAGAAATGGAAAGCTGGCGCACTGTCTTGTGTAATTTTGGTCAGGCCTAATCAAAGGTATGCTGTAGCTTTTGTTCTGGGATTTTGCTTTGGACCCATTCAGCTACTTGCCAGCCCTTTTACACCCCAACCAGAGCCATCCTGTTAGAAGTCCAAGAACTGCACAGAAGATTCTCCCTCTGTCCACACTACCCTGGCTAGACTGCAAAATCTGGAACTATTTTGCAGATGTTATGGCCGTTTTCTCATTATATATTTTTTAAATTGTGAGGAGCAAGTGGTGCCGTTTTTAGGCCTTGTCCCCATGCTCCCCCCTCCACGCACACTTCCTGGAAACATCCTGCTGGTCTTTCCTCTTGCAGAATCCCTTCCAGGCACAGGAGATCCATTCTCCATTCCCCGCTCCTTCCTTTCTTTTATTGCTGTCATGAAATCAGCTATTTAAGTAGCCGCAGCAGGTCAAGATGCATCGCTTTTCATCTCAGGTGAGTCTCATCTGCTCAGATAGGAGGGTGGAGCAGAGAGACACCAGAGGCTCCAAGGGACATGGTGCTCCTCTTCACAAGAGTCATTCTGTGGCCTCTGCAATGCCCCCTCCTCTGCCTGTCTGAATGTTGACCAGGCACACCTGTAGAACTCTCACTGTCAATCAAACGACGCATCTCCAGTCCATAGGGAATGAAGGAATTGATTGTATGGAGGAAAACAGAAGAGGCTGCCATGGGGACAGATGCAGACATTTCTGCCGGCGAAGGCAGTGAATGCATAATCACATGTTGGTGTGGAGAGTTGGCAGATGTTTCTTGAAGAAAGTTCCCATAGCAACACAAAGCAGCAAAGGGGACAAACAATGACTCAGCAAGCCAGGCCCAGTCCTATCAGACTGCCGGGGGATTCCCTCCCTGGGGCCTGTCCTGGCCATATATGGGGATGTCCAAGAGGCCCTGTGTTTCTGCATGGGAAATACACTGCAGCACGTGGTCTCTGTGCGGGAAAGGAGGAGCCTCCTGCCCAGACACCCTGAGTCAGTTGACGTGTCAACATTAGCTCCTGTTGCGAGGTGGCTGCCTCTCCATTTCTGTGCCATTTCAAAGGCTGTGTTTTCCTACACCAACAAAGGGCTACCCACTGTCCCCTTAACTATTTCAGTCGCTGAATCATAAGACAGCCACTGCAAGCCAGGAGAAAAGGTTGTGGACCATAGCATTATATACTGATAGTCTGCGTGAGAGCAGTGGTCTTATTTATGAATTATTTTATTCATTTAAAACGTTTATTAGCTGCCTTTCTGCGTTAGGGAACTCAAGGTGGCTTAAACTGCAAACAAAACAACCAGAACAAAATACATAAAAGACTACAATTTAAAGTCTCAGTTTAGGACTGCCAATAAATTAAAAAACTAAATTAGCCAAATGCTTAACCTTTCCAGACCCAGGACCCATCTTCCAACAGCCAGATGGCGACCGAAGAACCACTAAGCTGCAGCCATGTGATGGGAGGAGGAGGAGCCAGAGCAACGCCCTTGTAGTGGGAGTCTTGCCACCGCTGGGCTGGGAAATTCCTGGAGATATTGGAGACGGAGGCTGGAGAGGGATGGGTTTGGCAAGGAGGAGGAGGAGGAGATTGGATTTATATCCCACCCTTCACTCGGAGTCTCAGAGTGGCTTACAATCTCCTTCCCTTCCTCTCCCCACAACAGACACCCTGTGAGGTAGGCGGGATTGAGAAAGCTCAGAGAACTGCTCTTGAGAGAACAACTCTGAGAGAACTGTGACTGACCCGAGGTCACCCAACTGGCTGCCTGTGGAGGAGTGGGGAATCAAACCCAGTTCTCCAGATTAGAGTCTGCCGCTCTTAACTACTATCTCATTATACCTCAGTGAGGTAGAGTGCCAAAGAGTCCACCTTCCAAAGCAGCCATTTTCTCCAGGGGAACTGATCACAGTTCTGGTCACCACATCTCAAAAAGGATATTATAGCATTGGAATAAGTGCAGAGAAGGGCAACTAGAATGATAAAAGGGTTGGAACACTTTCCCTATGAAGAAAGGTTAAAATGCTTGGGGCTCTTTAGCTTGGAGAAACGACGGCTGAGGGTTTCTCCCTGATTGAGGTTTATAAGATTATGCATGGGATTGAGCAGGTTGAGAAAGAAGTACTTTTCTCCCTTAAAATTGCACTCCATGAAATTGCTGAGCAGTCGGATTAGAACAGATAAAAGGAAATACTTCTTCACCCAAAGAGTGATTAACATGGAATTCACTGCCACAGGAGGTGGTGGCAGCTACAAGCATGGAGAGTTTCAAGAGGGAATTAGATAAACATATGAAGCAGAAGTCCATCAGTGGCTATTAGCCACAGGGTATAGATGGGAATTCTCAGTCTGGGGCAGGTGATGGACTCTATTCTTGGTGCTGGAGGGGGCAGCAGTGGGAGGGCTTCTAGTGTCCTGGCCCCACTGCTGGACCTCCTGATGGCACCTGGTATATTTTGGCCGCTGTGTGACTAGATGGGCCATTGGCCTGATTCAACATTGGCTTCTCTTATGTTCTTATGTTCTTATCACTGTTAGCGGGAGATCAGTCATAATTCCAGGAGATCTCCAGGCCCCACCTGGAGGCTGGCAACCTTCGCTGGTGGGGAGAGTGACTCTGCACTGCAAGTAGAGCATTGGAGGGGTGGGGGTGGGCCAGAGAAAGAGAAACAAGGTGGAGTGAGCTTTTGCAGTGGTGGTGGTGGTAAGTATCTAAGCCTGCCTGTGCTAAAGAGGAATCCCTTGCAATGTGAGTGACTCACCTCGTGGATCCTGCTGGTCTCAGTATGTACGCAAAGGGGCACGGCACTCTTGCTTTCTGCATGGGTGCACTAGCAGGAGAGGCATACACAAGCAGTAACAAAATGACTGCTCTGTAGGGGCTTGTGGACCCACCTAAGGGTTCCAACCCACAGGATGAAGACCACTGATTTAGAGTATCTAAAGCACTGGCTCAGTAAATGGGATAATAGTTCTGTAAGACAGGGCCCCCCATATGATAGGTGCAACAGCAGAGCCCGAGAAAGAAGAAGAGCATATTAGAGTCTGCCGTGGTTAAGATCAGGAGCTGTGAGCCAGGAAACTGTTTAACTCTTGCAGTGAGTGGGTAGCCATGGATCAGCAGCTCTCTCCAAGGCTTTCCTGCCTTGTTTAGACTCCCTCTGGGCACACCAGTGGTCGTCTCCACAAAACATGGCAGATTTTTTGTTGCAGGAGCAAATTAGCTCTTTGGGAATTCCATGCTTCCCTGATCCCAAACCTCGGGGATCAAATGCTTGACTTCTTCGTGGAGCCTCTGGGCAGTAGATGGAACATGACAGAGCCTGGCATGGAGTTGCCTCTTCCATTTCCTCTGCCTCCGGCCAAACACCCTGGGAGCCAGCTCACACTTCGGCTCCTGCACAATAAGGGCTTGTAGCGGAGGCCAGCAGCTTCAGGCAGGGGAACCTCAGGTGACTCTGGGAATGAACGCAGAGCTCCAAAACGTGTTTAAATGCCACTTTAAAAACATCCTGGAGTAGTACGTGCAGCAGTAGCAACCAGACTGTGGGCCAAGAGTGGAAAGCATCAGCCGGCACAAGGGGAGAGCCCGTAGTGGCTTTCTTGCGGGGGGCTGGAGGCTGGGACCCAGACCTTCTTGGAAGACACTCTCTCATGCTGTCCCAGAATCCCCACTTGCTAATTACAGGTTAACAAAACTGGGGGTGGGCTGTAATTAGTGAGACAAAGGCACACAGGTTGCATCCTCATCGCTTGTTTCCAAGCTAAGCTCTGCTGCTGACAAGAGGTTGGAGCTGTGGCAGAGATAGCCGTGGCCCACTTGGCAAGGGGGCGGGTCCCTGGCTCAGGAAACAGAACTGCTGGCCTCTAGAAATGGCCAGTGGTCCATTAGCAAAGGTAGAGTCTGTTTCTTGACAACACAGTGTGAGGATGTTCTTTTTAGAGCACCCTTCTGCAGCCCAGCAGTGCCCTCGACTGCTCCCTGTACGTGCCTCTGGGACGGGGTGGTCTCACAAATGGCTACCCTGCGGCCAAGTATGACTGCAGAGTTGCCCCCTGCTGCTGGCATGCCACATGCAGCAGCTGCCCCCCTGGCCCAGTAGGGCTCCTGTGCTATGCAGCTACCACCAGGCCCAGCATGACTCAGGGACTGCAGCAGCCACTGGAGGTAAAAAACCCTTTTGAAGAGATTTAACCCCTGTGTATTTTTTTTTAATTTTCAGATTTTTCTGCAAAACTGGAAAGCACCCCGTTTGAAGAAAGATTTGTTTAGCCTCCACATGGCCCCAATCTGTGAATTTAGCTATCCACAGACGGCAACCACGGGTGGCTAATGGTATATAGGTCCCACCAAATGGGCCTCCATTTTCGTTGCCTGCATAAAACTGGCAGGTAATTGAGGGTCACAAATTAGGCATGTTGCTTGAAAAGAGCAAGAATCCAGCAGCACCTTAAAGACTAACAAAATATGTGGCAGGGGAGGAGCTTTCATAAGTCACTGCTCACTTCTTTAGAGATGAGTCACTTCACTTCTTCAGTCACTTCTTCAGTGACTCACAAAAGCTCCTACTGTGCCAATGAAGCTGATGGGCAGTAGGTTCAGGACAGGCAAAAGGAAATACTACTTTACACAGAGAATGATTAAAATGTGGCATTTGCTGCCAGAGGATGTCGTGATGGCCACAGGAATGAACAGCTTTAAAAGTGGATTAGATTCCCTGTATGGAGATCGAACCACAGTGTTGTGGGAGGCCGGAATGCCACTGAATCGGGATTTTAGAACTATATCCTCTGGCATGCCACCTTTAATTTACTGAAGGAACGACCACCATTGTGAGCATTAATTTGCTACTAGTTAATTGTATTGATTGTTATAATTTGCTTTTAAATGTTTTATGCTGATTTGGCACATGTTGCCGATAAATTGTGAGCCGCTTGGAGCTCATCCGTGGGGCGGGATATAAATGCAATAAAATAAATAAATAAATAAATAAATACTTGGAGGATAAGTCCATCAACGGTTACTAGCCATGATGACTGAAGGGAACTAACTCTCTGAATCCCAGAGCCAGGAGGCAACATCAGGGGAAGGCCTCAGCCTCTATACCCCATTGTTCCTCTGGATGGCCACTGTGTGAGACAGGATGCTGGACTAGGTGGCCTATAGGCCTGATCCAGCCGGGCTCTTCTTATGTTCAGGCCACTGGCTTCTGGCAATGGCTGCCCCTGCTTGGCCTCAGCAATTAGGCTGGCAGGGACTGGCCAGGGATTCTGGGTTGGGCTCCGCCCTGCACTTTTGCCCAGGGACCAGAATCGTTACGAATGCCCCTGGTTTTGTTGGTCAAGTGCTGTGCTCTGTGAGAAGCTAAAGAATGTGCAAGTATGCTCTCCACCCCTGCCCAAATTGTGGCCCATTCTCTTTGTTTACAAAAGGGTATGGCTGCTCCCGTTGCCAGTGGATATTCCCTTACCCCGATCCCATTCCCAAGAAGCCAAAAAAGCAGAGCGGGAACATGTTGTTCTTGGATGACACTAACTGGCTTTGGCGCAGATCCAGGCTCCAGCAGAGAGAGCAGCGTTAGGGCCCAAAGGCAGAGGGAGGAATTAGCTTCCTCCGTGTCACGCTAATTGCCACCGTTATGGAGCAGAGCTCTGGGTGGGGGAGATGGCAGACTCTCTTCCAGGTTGAGAGCACGAGGCACTGTCCATGTGTGCGACGGGTCTCCTGATACCTTAGAACTGAGTCCACTGGGTATATCTGGGGCTGCTTTGGGCATGTGAGATTGGAAGCCAGTCTGTGGCCTCCCACTATAGAAGTCATCAAGTTATATTGATACAACTTCTGCATGTCCCGCTCCGCCCGTGGTTGTGGCTCAGAAGGTATTTGGTAATGTCTGGTTCCACACAGATCGTACTCCTGAATCCCTCAGCCCTTCCCCTGCCTAACTTCCTAATCCCTCTCCCTTCCCCCTTACAATGATTACACAGCCGGAGGTGGCAAGCCACTTAGCCCCACCCTCCAGCTATGAGCCAAGACCAGTGGCCACCCTCCAACCAGCCCAGCCTAGGTTACCCTGAGCAATTCAGAGTGCGAGAAGCAGAGAGGCGGTACAAAGCAGGAGGGGGGCGGGGAGAAGAACCTTTAGAGAAAACAGCCCAGGAGCATTTCCACAAGGCGCACCTCAGGAGGATGTGGCAGAGTGGCATCAGCTAAGCATTGTCCTGGGTGCAACTACTCACTGAACTTCACTTTCAAGCCCCTGCTCAGTACCACTTGAGCTCTAGGTGAGAGCCACCTGTGTGCAAAACATATAGTTGGTGCCAATGCTCTGTGTGCCCCTGACAGTATACAGTTTCTTCTTAAGTTCTGATAGCAACATGCTCAGAACATATAGAAAGTCTCACAGACAGCAGGAGGTTGTCAATTACGCCATCAATGGGAGTCTTTTGCAAAAACATGGCAGGGCTGCCTCCGAAGCCCTTTGATGCAGTCGCCTCATTCATTCCCTCCTCCATCTGTGGAATGGGCATAATGACTGTTTGTTCTCAGACTTGTGTGTTGTGGTCATTTGTTTTCTCCAGTCCTGCAAGGCACAGTCAAAGAGCTGTATCATTATATGCAAACCCTGCCCTGGAGCAAATGGGAATCCAGCCTACTCTTTCCATACCCACGGAGGGAAGCCTGCAGCATTGTTAGCAATGTGCTCTTGGGTAACTTTTTATTGTTGTATTTTAGTGTGCTATCATTAGTGTCCTCAAATTGCTTTCAAGATAAATCAGGTTATCATTGGTTTAAAGAAATAAATTTTGAACCAAACCTACTCCCCTCCCCAGTCAAGGGCTCTTTTTATAGCAGGAACTCCTTTGCATATTAGGCGACACACCCCTAATGTAGCCAATCCTCCAAGAGATTACAGAGCTCTTCTTACAGGGGCTACTGTAAACTCTTGGAGGATTGGCTACATTAGGGGTATGTTGCCTAATATGCAAAGGAGTTCCTGCTACAAAAAGAGCCCTTGCAGCTATGCTCAGGAGCTTGGGGTCCTTCCTAATTTGGCCAGAGATGTTGGAAACTGTGTGCAAAGGAAGCTCTGAGCTTCCACGTCTTGAGGAATCAAGAGTCTCTGCCCCAAAGAGCCTACAGGAAGGTAAAATCATTCTGGGAAACAACTTAATGAGAGCACCTGGTTTCCTGCGCAATTCCCCAAGCACTTTCTAATTCAGGTTCACCTCAGGAGACAAGGCTGTTGGCAAAAGCTTCAGTTGAATGTCACTGACCTACATACTCCTCCCCAGACACTGCCTGTAGCTCTAGCTATCAAAACGTTATGGTTATGTAAGCAGAGATTAGGGATCGCATTCTGTGCTCTCCTCCTGTGTAAACACAGCTGACTCCGATTTGCTCAAACATGCAAGATTCCACTCCATGCAGAGCCAGCTTTGGGAAACTGCCATGTGGCTCAAAGGCTGCCGAGGCAAGAAAGCGCCTGAGCACAAAGGCTGCTGCCCCTCCTTTTGGACGCAGGGATGTGCCCCAGTCTGCTCCACGAAGCAGAGCAGCAGGAGAGCTGTGGCAGTCCGCCTGGCTGCGTGGCCTGAGCCCTACACAGGATGGCCTGAGCCAGCCTGCCTTGTGGAAAGCCAACTGCGCAATGGCGCCCTTGTGGAGACACACACCCTGGCGCAGGATTGCTCTGATTTCCTCAGGCTGTTTACGGTCACTCAGTTGCAGGGCAAAAAAGCCGAGCAGACTCTGAGACTGTTGTGGCGTCTTCCCTCGTGCTTTCCCTGCGGGATCGGCAGGAGTCCCCTCCAGGAAGGGCAGAGGCAGTGGCTGGCGCACTGGGCAGGAGAGACAGAGTCCCCCTCCCCTCACAGGGATCCTGATTCTGTTAAGCAGGACAGTTGCAAGGGATGGTGGCGGGGCCTTGTTTTCAGTCTGCACTCACTGCTCCCTTTCCAAGAAGGAACCACGAATAAGCCAGGCATATGCCCTGGCAAAGAAGGCATTTCACACTCCTTCTTCCTTGACAGAAGCTGCCTGCTCTTCCTTCAGAGAAAAGAACACCACCTTGGCATTGTGTGCTTGTAAGGATATCTGTTTTTGCTTACAAATGGATCCAGCTGACTAGAGGAGTGCGGAAACAAGGAACCTGGTAGTCAGGCAACGCTGGTCTTAAAGCAAGGTCAGCATTCTCAGATCCCCGCCGCCAAACCCAAGCGGCTGCTTTCAGCTTTCTCCTTTCACAAGCTCTGCCCTGACCTGCTTGCTCCAGCCGGCTGCCATTTGGACATCTCTTTGGCATTGTTCCTCATCAATGGACCGGGGCATTTCCTAGCTTAAAGGACTGGTGCCCAGCATGCTTGGCTGTTGAGCTTTATGGCTCACTCCATGCTCGGAAGGAGCTGTTTTGGTTCTGAGGACAGTTTGTGTCTTCAAGTCGAGGACACTGTACCCACACGGCACCCCAATGTGCCTGACTTAAAGCCATGCTTCCATCCCCAGCATCCCCATTGTCTTGGACCCATGGACAGGACACCCTTGTGAAACTCCAGGGAGACTTTGAATGTCTTCGAGCCCGCCATTAAGCCCATGCAGTAGATTGACTTTCTGGACACCCTTGCATAGCTATGCAGTGGACATATAAATGCCGTTTCTTGCTGGAAAACTCTTTGCCTCCAGCTACCATCTGAAGCATCTATTGTCTACAAGGCAA
Source organism: Gekko gecko (assembly GCA_029375565.1). NCBI lineage: Eukaryota > Metazoa > Chordata > Lepidosauria > Squamata > Gekkonidae > Gekko > Gekko gecko. Next base: position 46,641,318 of record JAPDNY010000012.1, on the reverse strand, counting down.
ACATCTGCTTTGGGCCTGTGGACTCGAACCGCCTGCAGCTCCTCTGAGCACATCGTTTACTCTTCTGACGAGATCTCATTTGTAGGTGTTTGTGGCATCCTAATGTAACACGCCTGCCTCTTGGATTGTGTGGCGTGCTGGCTTCACTAGGACAAACGTTTCCTCCACTGAGGGTAAGAATTCAAGGATCTGGAGAAGGGAGCTCTGGGTCACAAAAGCTCCTGCCACAATGAAGTTGTTAACCTTCAAGGATGGGTTGCTAACCTCCAGGTGGGGCCTGGAGCTCTCCAAGAATTATAACTTATTGGTGGACTACAGGAATCTGCTCCCCTGGAGGAAAAGGCAGCTTCAGAGGGTGAACCCTATAGCTTCACATCCCCACAGAGCAACCTCCTTTCCCCACACTCCATCGTCCCCAGACATTGCCCCCAAATCTCAGAAATTTCTGGAGTCACAACTGACAGTCCAAGATGCTGTAAGATCCTTTTTGGTGAGCATTTGTGTGCATGCGTGCGTGTGCATGCGCATGCGCATGCACGCATCTGGAAGTCATGGTTGATTTCTGGTGACCCCTAGTGGGGTTTGGACATTTCAGAGAGGTGGCTTACTATTGCCTGCCTCTGCGACCCAGCTCTGGTATTCCTTGGAGGTCTCCCATCCAAGTACTTTTAAAAAAATATATAAATATTTTATTTTACAACAACAACAAGCCAAACACCAACATAACATAAACAACACCGAAAACATACCGTAACTAACCTAAACACATAACACACATTGGGGGAGACTATCCATTACATATCTTTTGATTTCCCTTTCCTTAAAAAGTAATTTTCTACACCTTGACATATCAGTTTACACCTTTTGCACTTCTTACTAACAATATCTTTGCTATATTCTTGTTATATTTTAGTTTGGTTGTATACAGCTTTCATTTAATATATTCTTCAGTCCATCTGTAAAGTCTTGACCATATATTTCCAAAGTTCTCTTTTTGTCCTTTCAACAATAAAGTCAGTTTATCCATCTCTGCAGTTTCTAGTAATTTATATATTAATTCTTCTTTAGATGGTGTCTCTGCCCTTCTCCAATATTTAGCATACAATATTCTAGCAGTGGTTACAACATGTATAATCAAGTAACAATCCTGTTTTTTTACAATTTTCTGGAATTATATTCAACAAAAACAATTCTGGTACAAAAGCTATATTAATTTTTAACATTTTTTGCAACATTTTGTGTACCCAAGCCCAATATTTTTTTACTTTTATTGCAAGTCCATCACATATGAAAAAAGAGCCAACATTTTTTTGGCATTTCCAACAATCATTTGACATATTTGGGTAAAATTTTGCTAACTTGTCTGGAATAATATACCATCTATAAACATTTTATAAATATTTTCTTTATAAGAAACAGCTTTAGTAATTTTTATATTTGTCTTCCATATTTTTTACCATTGTTCTAACTCAATATTATATGACCCAAGTTTTGTGCCCATTTAATCATGGAACATGTGACCACCTCATCTTGTGTTTTCATGTCTAGCATTATAACATACAATTTTTAAATAAGTTTTTCATCAGTATGCATCAATATTTTATCAATCTCTATCAGTTTTTCATGAAAACCCATTTGTTTATCTTTAGCATATCTAGACTCCAGTTGAGCTCTTTCCCACCAACTCAAATTTATCTCTTGTGCCTTAAGATTATTTATTGACTTCAACTGATTCTTGTTATCCAACCAATCTTCATACCTCCACATTTGATTTTTTTGAAATAGTTTAGGATTTGAGAAAGCTTCAAGTGGTGAGACCCATTTTGGTATCCTGGCATAAAAGAGTCTTTTGATTTCTTCCCATACTTTCAGAAAGGGTCTTCTAAGAATATGTTGATTAAAGTACTTATGTGTATTGGGTCTACCATACCAAACAAAAGCATGCCAGCCCAGTACCAAATCATGACCTTCCAACTTTAATATTCTTGAATTATCCAGTGTAATCCATTCTTTCATCCACATCAACACAGCTGCTTTGTAGTATAAAGACCAATTCGATAAGGCAAACCCCGCTCTTTCTTTTGCATCTTGTAATGCTTTCAACTTTATTCTTGGTCTCTTATCTTGCCATATTAATTGTGTTATCAATTTGTCCAATTCTTTAAAATATTGTTGGTTTTGTAAAATTGGAATTTCAAACAATCCTGTCCAAGTACTTGCTAGGGTTGGCCCTGCTTAGCTTCCGAGATCTGATGAGATCGGGCTTGCCTGGGCTATCCAGGTCAGGGCGATGCTTTGTTATTCTTAAAGGGAGGGCTACTTTGCATAAGTTAATCACAGATATGAACAATCACAGATTTAAAGCTGGACTGCTGGGGGTTGCACCCACACATCACTGCACTATGGTTGCAATATTACATTCATTTGGTACCGGATTGTCTTGTCCGCACAGGATAATCCAGTTGCTAATGACTGCTATAGTGGAACAACAGCAGGATATCCAATAATATCTGGACACAACCTTTGTTTGGTCTCCAAGGTTGGTGTTCTCTGTTGTGGCCCCCACCTTATGGAATGGCCTGCCGGAGGAGGGCAGAGAGACGCTGCACTTCTTTCTTTTTGCAAACTCCATAAAACTGGGTTGTTCAGGAAGGAACTTTTATAAAGGGAACAGGGCTGCAGTCTATGCCTATGTGTACAGTGCATGTATTGTCTATGTACTATATGTCTTATCCTGCTTTTACTAGTCTAGATGTTGGTATTTCAAGTAGGATATAATGTCTTACATGTTATTTTTATCTCACCTTTCCTCCAAGGCGATTGGGCGGACATATGTGATCCTTCCTCTGGTCTAGCCTTGCAGCTGCCCACTGAGGAAGGTGAGGCTGAGCAAGAGCAGTTGGCTCATCCAGCAAGTGTCCTGCCAGCCTGCGTGGGGATTTGGACCCACGTCTCCATGGTCAAGACCAACGGAACTCACAGGAAGTTCATGAGAGATACTGAGCAACAGTGCTTATTATCCTCCCCCTTCTGGGCTGCTTCAAGTATGGGTGTATGGAAGTCACTGGTCAAAGTCATTCCATCCCTCAACTCAATGGGATATTTGCCCAAGCCAAAGAAGTTGGCCTTGCTGGGTCACCCAAACGAATAGTAGCTAGATGCCCCACTGCTGCCTCCTTCCCTGCCCCAGCAGCAGTTCATCTGCCGGGGAGCCAAATTGCATGGAGGGATAGTTGGCATCCCAGAAAACCTGTCTGGAGGCTGAGGCCCATTGGATTTGTTTGGCCGCTGGGGTCTGGTTTGGGAGTCTCTTTGCTCCCCCTTTTCTTAATGCGCTCTCATTCTTCCTACACCGTGGGAAAGATTCCCCGGCAGTGCTGCTTGTGCTTGTTTATCATGTTCCCTTTTCTCTCCATCCCAAGAGGCTGCTATTGTGATACAGTCTAGAAGGCTGTGCAATAGCAAGGGGGAAAGGGGCTGGCTCCATCCCAGCAGCTGTGCCTGGGCCCAGCGCCAGCCGGCTCTAGAATTGTCCTGAGGGTTCGGGTGGGGATTTATCCCGCCATCAAAACAACCACAGGATCTTGCCCTGGTTGAGCTCCAGCCTTTCATAGTCCTTGGCTCTGGCAAGTGGCTTAAGGGCCTTCTGAGGACAAGAGCTGTTTAGCTGGCTGATGTGGTATGAAGTCCAAATGCACCTTGTAAAAGCTGGCAGAGGAGAATAGATTGTGTTTTGCATTCCTCCTCTAAGTGGTGAGAAGTTCAGGGCAACCTGTTCCTTTGAAAGAGAGAGTGCAGGAGTCCTCCTCGGATGCTGTGTAATGATCTGCTTGTTTAGATATACAGGTTGAGCAGGTGTGGGAGGCAGAAGCAAGCATTAAGCGGGTAGTACTGATCTACAGTACAACAACAGCGTAGCCCGTCCAAATGCCTGATCCAGCCTCCCAGCCAAATCTCAATGCTGTGCAGAAATGGTGGGTGACGTGTGGCAGGAAGCACGATACCATTAATGATACACAATAATTTATGTGTTTACTTCTTTCTTTATTTGAGACATTTTTAACCCACCCTTCTCTAACAAAAATATTACATGTTACTACAGTTAAAACACCAACAACACAGAGAATAAAACTGCATAACTCAGACATCACCTTCCGACTCAGAATTCTTGTAAGGCTTTGGGCCTAGCCTCAGAAAAATGTATCGGTAAAACGTATGCCTAAATAATGCAGTCTTACATTGCCTTCCAAAAAATAATAAATGCATTCCCACAATTATGGAACAACCTGGGCCCTTTACTTTCAATCTTTAGGAGGCAGCTGAAGATGGTTTTATTTAGGACTGCATTTGATTCCTAAACTGTGATCATAAATTTTGGTTTTATGCATTTTTTGTACTCTATTTTATATTTTTTATTTATATTGTAAGCTGCCTTGAGCTCCATAAGGAAGAAAGGCGGCTAATATATATGTTTGTAATAAATAAAAGTTCGGACCTTCCTGGCATCCTCGTGTCTGTTTTTCCACCAAGACAGGTCCACTACAGAAAAGGCTCTATTTCTGGCTAACTCGTATCTAATTTGTTGGCATAAGGGAATTTTGAACAACTTCTTGTCTGAGCAGTGTAACCTCTGCGGAGTATAGGCAGGTGGTCCTGTAAATATGTAGAGCCTGTCTTGAGGAGATATAATAACTTGAACCGAACCTGGAAACTAACTGGCAACCAGTAAAATATATGTGGCAATTGTGTCATATGTATGTTGTGGCAGAATCCTGATGACAAACAGGCTGTTGCATTCTGTACTAGCTAACGTTTCCAAATGATCTTCAACAGAAGCCCCATGTAAAGTGTGTTACAGTAGTCTGTTCTTGAAGTTATGGCATAGATCAGTGGGGCCAGATTGGCTGAGTCAAGTGTAGCAGTTTAGGAGTGAGTATCATATGTTTTCTGTGTGCCATGGGGCTGTGAGGCACCCTGGGATGGTATATAAATACACAAATATGCCTAAATTGCAGGTATACAATTTCATTTGAGCCCTAACTGCTCCAGTCAACAGAAAACAGCTACTGCCCTGGCTTACAACGGTGCCTCCTTTGCTCTGAGCAACTTCCTCACTCTCCAGTGCCGCTGAGCAAATCTTTTGTGTCCCTTTAGCTCTGACGCACATCAGTCGCAAGCTCCCAAGGCGCTGCACATCTGGAAGGAATCAGGGCTGCTAAGCTGCAGAGGGGGAAGGAAGGGCTATTTATAGATCAAAGGTTGAAAACAACAACAACCCAGCAAGAGGAGCCAAAGTTCTCCCTGTTTTTCCGAAACTTGTTTTCAATGTTTCCTCATCTCTGGGATGTGCTAAGTCCCTCCCAACTTTCCACTGGGCCGGTTCCCAGGCACACATTTCTTGGAAGCTGATGCAGCGGAAGGCCCTTACCTTCAACCATGGCCTAGAACACTCTTTTGCTGAGGCAGCAACTCCAAGCTGCTGTTTATAGCAGACAGATATAGACCAGGCCAATGATGAGCCAGAAGGGTGAAGAGAGGGATATAAGGCAAGGGGAGGGGGAAGAGACGCAGAAGGAAGCGTGCCAGAGCCTAATACAGCTGGAAGAGAGCTCCGATGCTCAGTCGTCTGGACCCAGGAGCGCAAAATGGGGGATGTTTGCAGGCCATCTTCCGGAAGGGTTGCCAGCCTCCAGGTGGGGCCTGGAGATCTCCCTAAATTACAACTGACCTTCAGACTACAGAGATCAGTTCTGCTGGAGAAAATGGCTGCTCTAGAGGGTAGAGTGTGTCGCATTATGATTTGCTGAGGTCCCTTCCCAAGCTCCATCCCACAAACCTCCAGGAATTTCCCAACATGGAGTTGACAACCCTGCATTCTAAGGCTGGTCAGGCAGGCTTGTCTTTAGCAGTCAGAATAGGTGCGACTGGCAGCTGCCAGGCTGGAATGTGGATGTGAAGGCTGTTGAATGCAGGAGAGGCAGGTCCAAAAACCACTGGCAGTTGGGGTCTGGCCAAGGAGTGCACCTGTGAAGAGCTTGTGGGGTAACAGCAGCCGCCAGTCCACTGGCCAAGCCGATTGAGAGAAGGGCTGCGAGCTTTCACTTAAGAAATTGCTGGAGATTTCAGTCCAATCAGAGTGTGGAGAGGGAGCTTGTCATGGATGTGATGTCACTCTAGGTTTTCTGTTTCTACCAGGCTCTGTGGTTTCCATAAAACCCACCCACTGAAGATGCCATTTCCTCCAGGGGAGCTGGTCTTTGTAATTGAGAGATCAGTTTTAAATCTTGGAAAACTGCAGGCCCCACCTTGGGTTTGGGTAACCAGAACTGGGGGTGAGGCTATGCTAAAGAGGGTTAGCAGGACCAGGACAGATGCCTGGTCAGTGTAAAGATCACAGCAGCTCTGCAACCCAAATGCTATGTGGAACAGAAGCTGAGGTCTCCTGAAGGCAGAGAAACCACCACATCTGAACTCACCCAAACGCAGGTGCCTTCCCAGGGTCTCCCGCCAGCTGGGCCAACCTGTTTATTTTAGGTTGCTCACAAAAGATGTTTTTGTGGCTTCCGAATTGGTGAATCCAGCTGTTGTTGGGATTGGGAAAGAGTGTGACACGCAGTGAGTGTTTAGGACATGGACTTATAAATCCAATTACCGGAGTGGTTGAATCACTTGTGTCTCACAGGCCTCCTTGCTCTTTCTGCTCTTAACTTCTGCCTTGGGCTTTCAGTGCTTTGGGAATTTCCCAGCCACTGCTCTGCTTGCCCTTTGAGCACAACAACATTATAGCTGGATCACCTGATGCCACTGTTGCCCTCCTACACATATGCAAAACCCACAAGGAGTTTTCCAAAGCCGGGAGGGATGCGCAGCTGAAGCCAATGAGGGGGGCACGGGAAGCCTGAAGCAGAGGAACGGGAATAGCACGGATGGAGGAGGACGCAGCGAGCCAGGTGACTAATCTGTGCTGCAGCAGCATCATAAGTGCTTCTCCGCACGGGCAGCATTTCACATCTCCCTCGCCCTATCCCTCCCACATCTTCCTGATGCCAAGTAGGGAACTGGGCGTTGGGCACAGGGCAGGTATAAACACTGACTCTGTTGCAGCCTTTCCGGTTCCCTCTGGAGTCTGGCTGGCGCTGGTTGAGGCCGGCTCAAAACCCTGGGAACTTCCTCTATGTGCAAAGCAGCTAGGCAGCGAGCAGTACAATGGCAGAATGCAGTGCCAGAATGGAGGGGCAGGGGAGGGCCCCAGGGATGTTGCGAGGATCCCCATCTGACACAGATGTAAGTCGCTACCTTACCAGCACTAGAAAGTTGTTTTCCGCAAATATATGCATCTACAGCATTTACAAAAACAATTTACCCACATCTAAGGCTGCGATCACATGCACTTTTAGATCCAACATAGGTGTGAACACCTGACAGATCTAAAGGGAGCGATCAGACAGCAACATCTGGGAAGTATCCCGCAGATGTTGGCAACCCGTGCTGCTCCGCCACAGAAACGGAGTTAGGGAAAGTCCGGCTCTAACGGGTTCTGACCAGCCACGGATGGACTTTCCCCTGTCTGATGATCAGGCAAACACGCTCTCGTGCCATCGGGATAATCTATCATGCCATCCCAGCTGAGTGCCATTCCCCCCCCACCCTCTTCACAGTATGCGCATCATTGCATACTCCACAGGGGGCCCTCAGAGCAGAGGTGTGATTCCTCGTTTATGCGCATGGGAGACAAACGGCCAGGAAAAAATGCAACTTACCCGCAGTTGCATCTAATCTCACAGTGATGGGCTGAGCCCGTAGCTACAAAGGGAGGTGTGATCTCGCAACTGCATGTCAAATTCCTCCGGAAGAAATAGCCTCACTTCCCCTTTGCTTTGACTGGCGTGTGTAACCACAGCCTAAATTTGCCATACATGTCTTGCATGTTAATTTCTACATGGAAGTAACACCTGAAAAGTTTGGGGAGGAGTTTGGATGTCTCATATTTGCTCCCAAAATGATTTCCCATGACGGGGAGAAAACTACACAGTGCATGTCAGTGCACATAATGGATGTGGCACACAACCCTTGCAGTACCTTGTGGGAATGCATGAGAGGGGCAGCCCCCACAGGAATTCCCCTTCCAGCCTGGCCAGTGCTAGCCCAGCTTCTTCACTGCCATCCCCGGGTACTCAGGGCTTGCGTCTCTAATAGCCTGGCAAACTCACAGGCCATCAGCTAGATGAGAGAGCTGTGAGAGACCTCACAAAATGCCCTTTATTCCATCCTGTGCCCAACGCCCATCCTCTCTCATACAATGCCAGGGTGGAAAGTTCTGATCTAGAGCACTTTACAAGCTTTTGCGAGCTTCACCAGGAGAGGAATTGTCATTTGAGCCAGGGTACCAAACACAATTCCAGGTTTCAGGCACATGCCGGTGTGATCTTCACAGCAGTAAGCCCCAGCTGGAGCCAAAGGCTGCTGAAGTCATGGAGACAGCCCTTCGTCAGGGGGTGAGTCAGGAGGGCCAGGCCTCTGGCAGGAAGTGGGGTGTGATCACGTACAGGCGGGCTGCCTCTGGCTATAGAGGTGGGCATCCTGTATGTGTGAGCCCTGGGAGGGGCAAAAGAAAACAAAGGGGCTGCCCACCCCACTCAAGAGCCAAGAGGCGCCTCTGCTTTATGACCCAGACCATGGGAAGGTCTGACGTCAGGCATTTCCTAACACGCTGCAAGAGGACTGGCAACCTGCCCAGGCCACAGTCTTAATGGGAGAAAACAACCCAAGTCAAAAAGGGAAGCAATTGGTGAATTTATCCTTGGGTTTATTTCAACTGTGAATGCAGCCTAATTCCTGAGGCTAGAGTGGTGGGCAACATACACAGTCTAATAATACTGAAACATAAGCATAATTTGAACAGAACCCCCAATCCTGTCACATTATGCTTCATGCAGTATGATGGGAAAAGATCATTGAGCACAATATTCTTCTAGAGGATGTGTGCGGTCCTTGGTAACTTCACAAAAAAGGGCATTTCAGAGTGAGGGAGCATCCCTAGGGAATGCCACTCTGGCTGTCCCAAAGATCTGTTTGGTATGGTCTATTTTTAGCTGGTGGGCAGAAGGATTTGCTATTTTGAGCAAGGTTCCCTGGAGACTAGTGGCAGGCTGACTCCATCTGCCACGGTATGATGTCATTTTGTTCAGTCCCTTTCGTCTGGGCTTCTAGCCTGGTTTTGGAACAGAGACACATTTTATTTTCTTTTTTCTTTGTATATAAACTACCCAAGATGGTTTACAAAATATACAGCAGCAGTTTTAACAAATCACTTTACAGCGATAAAACCTTAGACAATAGGCAAGCATAAAATCAAAAGGTATAGCAGCAATAACTGGTTGCTCTGATTAATGACCTTTACTGGGAGAGAGGGTCTGCCATCAGGGTCTGCTCAGTGGTTTTTGAAACCTCCAGCTGTGGTTTCTGCTGAGGGCATCTAGGGTTTGGTCTAGAGTACACGGCTCCTTCCTGGATCCTAGCAGCTGGTGCTGGGGGATTACAGTTCTTCTCCCGGAGACTTGTCCTATGGGGTTCCTTAGCATTCTATATTGTCTCCCATGCTACTTGACATGTACATGGAGTTGCTGGGGAAAGTCACCTGGAGGTTTGGAATGGGCTGTCAGTCACCAGTATGCAGACAACAGCCAGCTTTACTTCTGCTTTTCACCAAAACCAGCTGATACTGTTTGCTGTTCTGCGAAGGTGTCTGAAAACAAGCAATGGGCTGGATGAGAGTAAATCAAATGGAGTTCAATCCAGGCAAGACAGAGGTGATGTTGGCAGGACTGATTAGCTGGAGGAAAGCTTGCCTGAAAGGGGGATTTACACCCTCAGGGTCACAGTATGGAGGTTCTCCAAGATCAGGCTTTGCTTCTGGAAGCTCTAGTGGCCAGAGGAACCCTTTTACCAGCTAAGGTTGATCCAACAGTTGCGCCCACTGCAAGAACAAGAATACCATTCCATCATCATTCATGCCTTTCTGGTGAGTATACTATTATAATGTGGTCTACCTAGAGCTGCCCCTAAAGAGTATCTAGACATTTCCACAGGCCCAACTCTCGTTGGCATAGCAGGAAAGAGCATACTAAGCTTTGGCTGATGCATTATGCTGGCCACTTATATGTCTTCAGGCACAATTCAAATTGCTGTCCTTGACCTGTCAAGGCCTGAAAGGCCTGGGTCCAAGATGCCTGAAGGAATGCCTCCTCCTCCGTGGAACTCCTTGATCCTGAAGATCTGCCAGTGTGGTCCCGGACACCCCCTCTCAGGTGGAAGCGAATGATCACCTACCAGTAGCCAGGCCTTTTCAGTAGTCCCCTGATGCTGTGGAACTCTCTTCCCCATCATGTGTCCTTGTCACCTCTTTTTTGAGGCAATAAGATGGAGCTTTTCCACCGAGCATTCCCAGCATAGGGCTTGTAGGGCCCAACTTGTTTGCTTAAGGTTTATTTTGTGCTGCTGTGGTTTTAACTCCGAGTTTTATGACATTTTTATTCCTAATGTTTTATACTGTGAACTACTGTGAGAGCTTGGCTATATGCCTACCTAACTTCACACAGTACATACAATTCCTAACTTTTGTAAAAAGAAAAATAATAGTTATACATATGGAATACCAAGCAATGTAGCACTGTATAGGTGAAACAGCAGATTTGGCCCTAGGAAGCCAGCAAAGGTGTTGGGATACCCAGTGTAATGGAGTCCCAGAAACTGGAGAGTGTGGCAGGAGGCAGTCCAGCAATCCAGTCTCCTGCTGGACAAAGAATCTGACTCCAGCTGCCGTTCCCAGAGTATTGCTATGTGGAGGTCAATGCTCCCTCCAAGCTGTGGAGTCCTGTGAACAAGAATTCTACTTTGTGAGTTACTGGCATTAAAGTTGTGATCGAGCAATCTGGTTGCTTCATAAATTAGTTTGCTCTGGAGCTGTCCTTCCCGAGCTAAGACAAAAATGTGTGAGCCAGAGGCTAAAAAACTGTGCGCTAGCTCACACTAACTCAGCTTAGAGGGAACACTGGTGGAGGTTATTTCTTAATTCCCTTGGAGTGGGAAATTGAGGTTGGGGTGGCAAATAAATGGGAGCTGTCAAGATTCTAGGTGGCCAGTGCTGTTTCCCTAGTAGGGTTGCCAGGTCTCATTCCCCACACCCTCAGCCACCATTGGGGGATAAGGGGTTAGGGTGCCAGCTCCAGGCTGGGAAACTCCTGGCGATTGGGGTGGGGGAGCATGTGGGGGACAAGGACCTCAATGGAGTACGATGCCATGGAGTCCACCCTCCAAAGCATACATTTTATCCGGGGGGGGGGGTTGATCTCTGTATTCTAGAGATCAGTTGTACTTCTGGGGGATCCCCAAGTCCCAGCTGGAGGATGACATCCCTATTCCCTACTCTTCTCCTGACTCTCACACATACACTGTACAGACAGAATGGAGGTGGGCTGTTACACCCCCTTTTATTTGTCTGAAAAGGGGCTGCCGTTGCATTCCTGACATGTGGATAATAACCTTGGTCTGTTACTCATCGGCCCAGTCTGGATGTGGATGGTATATGCTATGACAGATGGAAAGCTAAAGTTTCTGGAACTGGTTGGTGAACTAGTTTAGGCTTTAGGGTGCTGCTGGACTGATGCTGCTTGCCTTCATGCTGGTTTCTGCTCCACTATGATGCCTGCACAACAACTGCGTTAAGAAAACCCAGGGTTTTGCACAGACATCCCCAGTGCTGTGTTCTTCAAAGTAGCCTTGGAGGACCTCCCTCAGACTTCCCACCACTGGGGAAGGGGGACACACAAAATACTGAGGTTTGCTTTTCTAGCCAGAAACCTCTCTGTGTGCTTAGGAGAACAGCAGTAGCCCCTGTACCACATCATTTATTTCTTGCCTTTGTATTCCTTGGACAGGAGCAGGATATGGGGTTCCTACAGGCAGGCTCCTCCGTGGCAAAGGTGCTGCAAAAGCGAGTCCAAATTTCCAAAGGCCCCTGACCCCACTCAGCATGTTACTGGACTAGTTTCCATTTGCAAAGCCCACCCCCAGGACCCTGCCTGCTCCTGCCCTGGAATGCACAACCTTTGAAGTCGGAGCAGCTGCAGCTGCCACTGAAGAGCAATGGGAATCTGTGTGTAGCCCGGGCAGAGCAACGGAGGACAGGAAGGTTTTTTTCCAAGTGGCCTGGATGGCAGCCAAGCGGACAGAGTCCCTACTTGCTATCCCTAACAAGCATCACATCACTGTAGCACTTATGGAAGATGAGCAAGGGAACCCTGCAGCTAAAGATAAGCTGGACATCTGCATGCATCTCCTACGCAGAGGCTGGGGGACACTTACTTGTGCATGAGGTGCACTTACTTGGCGCAAGAAGGCTGATACTCCCATGGCACTCAAAAGACTGATTAATTAGCAACAAAAGCAACTGATAGCGCAATCCTTCCTAAGCAGAATTACAATGCTTCTTAGCCCACTGACTTCAATAGACTTAGAAGGGTGTAATTCTGCTTAGGGTCTATTAATTTCCTCTGGTACAATCTGTCTGAGCCCACATCATGGGTTGTTGCAGTGTAGTCTGTATGTGTGTGTGGCTGACCCTGTCGGAAACAGCATGTTGGGCTCGATTAGACAGACTTTTGGTTGGGTCCTTTGTGGGGGTTCTTAGGTGAAGCCTGGCTTTGATTTGTTGTGGATTCCTTCTGCAGGAGACTCTCAGAGCACAGGTATGAAGGCAAAGGCCTCACCGGCAGTAGCCTGCACACATCTTCTCCCCAGCACAGCGGATCAGGAGAGTGAATGTAGGTCAGTGATGGCAGCTCAAGTCTCGGCTGTAGCATCCCCACCCAGATCAGCCCTTCCCTGTTACAGAAAAACTTCCTGGTCCTTGGAACCCAGGAGAGGGGAGGCCGCTGTGCTGGGGCATAGAAGGCGGAGCTGCTCCTTTTACATAAGGAGGTTCATTCACCCCGGAGGAATCAATGATTCTGTTGATATTCCTGGGTGGAGAAGTGGGTGGTGCGAAGGGCAAAGCGTATCTCATCTCAAGGGCACCTGCCTGCCTGCTGCCAAGAGTTGCCTCCGGGGATGCGGCCAGTCCTGAGTGAATTCGGCCTACAAGACTGCCCTGGGGCTTATCAGAAACACTCCACATGCTCAGAAAGGCCCTTTAAAGAAGCTCCCCAGCATCACCTGGCTTCTGCACCTCTTTGAGGGATTTTTTTCCAGAATGCTTAGAATTCACTGATGTACGCGTATGCCTGGCTTATACTGACTCCTTGCACACTGAGTTGGTCAGTGTTGGGATCTCCAAAAACTGTTGCTGTGGGATTTGATTAAGAGAGTATGCAAATATTTCCTCCAAGCAGGCCCGTAGCCACGGTGGGGCATTTGGGGGCAAAGCCCCACCACCCGCAAGCCCTGCCCCACCACCTGATGGTGTCAGACACCCCCACCCCCAGTGCACCTCGCCCTGCAGCAGCCTAGAGGCTGAGGAAAGAAAGGAAAGCCCTGCAGTTTCTGGTCAGTTTCACGCCCTGTGGATCAGCTGTTAGGTTTAACAGGGGGAAGGAGGGGAGTGAAACTGACTGGAAGTGTCAGGGCAGTTTTCCTTTTCTTCTCCAGCCTCCCCACCCCTGCAGAGAGCAGCTATTCCTGGGGAAGTGAAACTGACCAGAAGTTTTTCTTTCCTTCCCCAGCTCTCCACAAGGGTGGGGAGGCTGGGGAAGGAAGCTGCCCTGCCCCTTCCCTCAGTTGGTCAGTTTCACTCTCCTCCTTTCAGCTGTTCAGCCTAACAGCTGATCCACAGGGACAAAAACAAAACTAGACTAGAAGGATTCTACTTCTGCTTGCCTTGATGGCAACTGAGATTTGTTTTACTGGAACCCGTGTTTCCTTTTTTTTCTTCTGTGCAAAACTTCCACCTTTTAAAGGACGCCAGTTTACCTTTTATGGCTTCCTTGTTCACCAGCCTGACACCCTGTTGAATTTCCTCAGAACTTTGCCACATACTTGCAAGGCGGATCCCTTGTCTCAGCTTCCATAAACTTGTAGCAAGAGCACTGACCCTCTTGACCCACTTTAAAAAACTTCCTTCTAATGAATCCCTTTACATTTTAGATGTTTCCTGTTTTGAAACCCCACATTATTGTGTTAAGACCTTCTGGACAACTTTCCACTTACGTAGAGGCTGCCTTTGATTGCCCTCTGGTTACTGTTCTCAATAGGTTCAACAACACATTCATCTTGAACTAGGTTCTGATCACTGTGCAGGATCAAGTCCAGGAATACCACACCCCTTTTCAGCTTTTGACCAGTAGCTATAAGGGAGTAATTTATGGTATCTAGAAATATTTTCTTGTTTTCACAACCAGAATTTACGCAGCCATTGTGTGGGTAGTTAAAGTTACCCAGGCATTACAACACTTTCTTCTTTGGCTGCCAGCCTGATTTCTTTCTTCACAAGGTCATCAGAGTTTTGATTGGGGAGGATATTATATCCTAGCAGTTTACTAAGTTACTTTTGAGAACTGGTATCTCCACCTACAGTGATTTGTGGATTGTTATAATAAGAACTTAGAAAGATCCTCCAGGTTCCACAAAGAACGGATCCCAGATGCTAGAGAAGGAGCTCAACAGGTTTAATTTACATATATACAATATACATATATACAAACTGCAACAACTGCAGCAGCCATCTTAACCACTGCACCACGGCTTGTTCTTCCTAGACACCAACAGGAGGCCCAGCACTTTGCCTCCAAATGTTAGCTCTTTCTTAACTTTTGTTGGTTATTACTCTTTACCACATGGATGAATTTATTTCTTCTAGGTTTTCCAGTTTATTGGACTCTATGCCCTCTTAGCAACACCCATCTATCCTTTCACACTCTTCTTTCAGGGATACTCTATATGCCAACATGTATTCGACATTCCCACAGTATGTTCCTTTTTTGCACCATGCACTCTGGGTGAACACTTCTACAGTGTGATCTTTTCCCCATGTCCTTTGTATGTGCATTTTCCTCTACAGCCCTTTGGTTTCCTTCAGAGGCTGACATTACCAGTATATTCTTATTCCCATTTAGAGGACATGGAACATTTACCTTGTTGTCACTTATGGATGAATTTGAATGAAGACAAGGTAGACCTTGGCAATAGACACACAGAAGGAACATTTACCACATCATCATTTAGATGATGATTTACCACATCATCATCATCATCATCATCATCATCATCATCATCATCTAACTCTTCAGCTCCCACCAGTTTCGCCCCAGGAAAAATAATCCGGAATCTTGTGGCATCTTTTACACAATTTTACTGCAGCCTAAATTTTTGTGGCCTAAGCCCATTTCTTCAGCTGTTATGAGTGAATCCTCACTATGCCATCATTGTATGGAGGGTTGACCCTGCTGGGAATCCCCCTCACTTCCAACCCACAGGAAAGGAGCATTAGTCAGGCAGACCTACCAACTCTAGGGCTCTGCCGTGCTTGAGGGTCAGGGCTGCAAGGCAGCATCAGAGGGGGGAGTTGGGAAGTATAAATACTGACACTTTAAGTAGGCCAAGTGTGGTCAGTCCAGATGCCATCTGAATGGCTGTGCTCTCTGATCTCTCAGACGGGCCAGGACCTCTCCACTTTCATCAGGCCCTTGGCTGCTTCTTGTTCATGCCTAGAAATAACACCAGCCCCCAAATGAACAGTCACCGTCCAGCAGAAGCTCAGAATTCTGCCACTACTAAAAAAAGCAACTTGTCCCAGACTAGACTGCGAAGGAAAGGAGGACGGAGGCTACACGGGTCTTTGGGAGCAGAGGCAGGGAATCCAAAGGCAGGAAAGGTGCTCAGTGCTTAATGCTTGGCTGCAGTGGGTCGAAGTGGTGAAAAGGCATTCAAGGCTGGCTTGAGATATTTTGCCTCTTGGATCACACACCACCCGACTGGTGCCCCCAGAAGTATTGCCAGCCCAAACAACCCCCTTGGTGGCAGTCCAGCTGGCACAGCCGGCAGCATTCCTGCAGGGGCTCCCGGAGCTGAAGAAGGTGAAATGGGAGCCCACGATGCCTTCTCCCTCTGCAACTGTTATGCCAGTGGATGGTTAGGCTAACCTCCCCACTCCAAAGAACCGTGAGATGGCCCTGTTCAAAAATTGGCCTTGGCTCTTCTCCACGTCACCCCCTCCCTGCTTTGAAATTGGAAGCCTCGACATTTTAAAAATCTGGCACCAGAAAGGGCATGGAAGAGGAGCCCTCTTGGTCCACTGGGAGGAGCCGAGTGGAGAGCCCAGCTTCTCCTGCTACAGTCAGGACAGAGCCCAGCGCAAAAGCAATCCAGGTTTTCAAAAGTGATGGGAGGAAGGGTGAGAAGCACCTGGGCCTCTGGATTTCCTGGAAACCGCCCCACCCCCAACCCTGGGCCAGTCTGTTTTCTTTCGGGTCAGTTGGCAACCCTAGACCATCCAAGCTGGTTTCCCTTATTTCTCTCAGGTGTAAGGTTATGCACACAAAGATTATTTGAAATCATAATTTTAAAAAGATGTGCAGTTCCCGTGGCAAAGGGAAAGCAGGCATCCCATCTCCAGCAGCTGCCCACTTCCCTCTGGAGCCTGGGCCCACTGCAAGCGCAAGGAAGGGCTGGCAGTGCTACTTCCCCATCTCTGTGGCCACCAGCTCTTCCCAATGCTGAGCAGAGCACCCCTCCCCCCAGGTCAGGCTAAGTCCGGGCCATTTGTCTTCCCCACCAAACATGTGACTTGGGCTCCCCCTCTGCTTTGGCTCTGTAAGAGCAGGAACTTGGCACAGTCTTTGCTGCCCTGAGAATCAAGGCTCGTACCTGCACTGAACACACCCTGGGACTCTCCCTCCACAGAGTATTTTGTTTCTCCATTGCCGGCAGCAGCCTGATCTGTGTCTAGACTCAAACAGTCATGCTCAGCCCAGCAAACAGCAAGGCAGGTGGGAGAAGAGGAGGGAAGAGCGCAGGGCTCTTCCCCCACTGGCTTGCTTACCCCACTCCCCCCCACCCTCAGCAGAAGCAGTGGCAGGACACGAGTAGGGAATTGCTCTCATGCAGCCCACACGATCATCTCTGAAGGGGGCGCCTCAATAAAGATAATAACCAACGGGAGCCCAAGAGAAAAGAAGATGTCGGGAGACATTTGCATAATATCTAGTTATTTCATTTTTACCCTGCCTTTCTTCCCTCTGGGTTCCTCAGGCCGCTGACATTGCTCTCCTCTCCTCCATTTTATCCGTACAGCCACACCATTTGTGTCATATCGGCCTGAGGGTGTGTCACTGGCCCCAGGTCACCAAGCCAGCTCCCATGGCGCAGTGGAGATTTGAACTTGGGCTTTTCATCTCCACATCCAACATCCCACTTAAGTTTACTTCAAAGGGGCCATGATTCAGGGTTGCTGACCTCCAGGTGGGGCCTGGAGATCTCCTGGAATTACATCTGCTCTCCAGACTACAGAGCTCAGTTCCCCTGGAGAAAAGGGCAGCTTTGGAGGGTTGACTTTGCAGTCTTATGGCCTCCCAAACCCTGCCCACTGCAGGCTCTACCCCCAGATCTCCAGGAATTTCCCAGGCCAGTGTTGGCAGCCTTGCCACGCTCATTCACCCTTCTCTGTGGTCATCCATTTGGTGACCTTATAATCATAAACAAGACGGTTAAGCTCAGCTGAAAGCTGACTTATCCTCTCTGTGGAAATGGGTTTAAGTACCAAGATTTCAGGATAATTTCAGGGGAGGAGTCTGCCATAGAAGAAGGTTGTAGAATGGCCTTCCTTCAAGGAGACCAACTTATTCAGTCTCAGCAAGGATCCTTCAGGTACAGAACAGACAAGCTGAAGGCAGAAAACTGGGCTGAAGTTCCGTTCGGTTCTCCCCACTCACACGATTCCACTGCATTGTATGTCACTCTTCACTCCCATGAATGAAAGAAGTGGCCAAGAGTTGTGTGGTCCTGCCCTTGTGGACCTGGGGCTTGACAACCTGGTTCCACTGAAGACACCTGGCTGGATGCCATCATGATGGGCTCCTTCTGATTTCTCAGACGGAACTGGGCTGGGTGCTTCTTAGGTGGAATGCTCTCTGGCTGCCAAGCTGCTTGTTCTTCTGTCAGGGCAGAAGTGATGTTCACAACTAGCTGTGCACACAGTGGAACACCCAGCCCAGCAAAGGCGAGAAGCAGACACAGGAAAACAACTGAACTTGATGGGTGTGTGTCTGTGTGTGCTTGTTCTGGAGTTTCCCTGGCACCCTCAGTGCTGCTCTCTGGCAGGGAAACAAAATGTGAACCTCCTGCCCTTTAATCTGGCATTAAGAAAAGACCCAAGTGTGAGAAAGAAAGGAGCTCTGTTTCCCTGTGATTATTTGCATAGCCTGGGCTTGCCAGCCAGCAAGTGCCATTGCTTGGATGCCAGCCCCTTTACAGGAGGGCTTTGGTTCTCTTGGGGTTAGACAAACACCTGCAAGGTGCACTCGGGTGAACAGCCTCGATTCTGCACTGGTCCCCTAAGAAGGGTGTGGATGGTAATGCTCAGCACGGCAAAACCCCAGATTTTGCATATTATTGAATGCGTTCATTTGCTTCATTTAATTTACATCTCACACCTTTCATCTTCTAGATAGGAGGCCTCCCATCCAAGCACTGGCCAGACTTGAACCAGCTTAGCTTCAACAACATGATCATTTCATAACTTCAGACCATCTTCTGGAGGTTCTGGGTATTTTATGGAAGAGGTGGGATTTCGAGGCCAGGAGGAAGAACCTGGACTTTCAAATGGTGTTGCTGTTCCTTCACTTTAAACCATGGACTTAATACTCCTAGCCCCCATCTCCTTAAGGTATTGTATACTTAAGCTATGAAAATATAGCAGGGCTTTCTGGAGGCACCTTCTGAGCCTGTGAGTCATTGGCCTGGATTTTTGTCCCAGACAGCACCACTGCTTTCAAACATTGAAAGGAATAAGCTCTGTGAACCATGGCCTGGAACCCTCTTGCCAGTAGCACGGCCACAGTGGAAAGAATGCAGCAATAGGTAGTGGGCAGAACGTCTTTATAACCCTCAGTCTTGCTACAGCACTGGGCAAACATACTGGTATCTGGGAGTGAGCTCCCGGCCTTCCCTGCCCATGTGAGCAGGCATAATTGCTGCTTTGGAATGGCAGTGCTGAGTTTCCCTGGCCATCTCAACGAAGCACAAGGAAATACTTGAGTCTCGAGACACACTCCGTTGCAACTGGTTTAGGGTTGTCAGGTATGATGTCGCATAACTGGGCACATGCCAGATGAGCAGTTGTGACTCCTTGTGGCGCCTGCTGCGTGAGAGACCTGACACCTGATTGGATGGAAGCCAGGAACAGAAGAAATCATCACAGAGAAGCAAACACACTCAAATGCACTTCCCTAAAAGCATCCTTTTTACCACGGAAGGTGGGGTCCATCAGCACAGAGGCTTTGTGTTCTTAAACCCAAATCTAGACTTTAGGTGGTGCCAAAGGTAGACAGCCCTGTTCCATTGCACTTTCCCACAACCAAGCAAGGCTTGCTGCCATTAACCCTGCAAAGCTATTTCTTAGCTCCAAACCAAGGCAGATTTGTAGAGGTTTTTCTCCACATTGGCTTTGAAGCTCTAACACTTTTTTACAGAATCCACATGATGATGTTGTACTCTAATTATCCTCTTTTCAGGTTTTCTCCATCCTCAATATACTTTTTTCCCAAACCTGTTTTACTGCAGTCTTTTCGGAGAGAACACAGGACCAAACTAGATGTTCACTTTGTCTGTGTGTGTGTGATGTGTCATGACGACCTCTGGTGACTCCTACTGGGGCATGGAGGACATTCAGAGAAGTGGCTTGATAGCCTGCCTCTGGCCTCCCAGCCATGATTTTCTCTGGAGGTCTCCTGTTGCATACTGTGTTCGTCGAATGGAGGGACCAGTCCCGTTCCCGGAGCGACTGCCATCGTGCTGTGGGGTTGTTGTGGGGAAGTGGATGGTACGCCTTCGGTGCTCATTGGTTGAAGCAGCAGTGGTTCCCAGTCTTCCTTGGATGCCCAGCAGCCCGGCCAGCTCAGCGGGATCCCATTCTCATTGCCATTGTTGCGTACTGAGTTTGACGCATGGAGAAGCTGGACACTACGTGATTAACAGCTCATGGTTTATTGGTACACAACACACACAACAACAACCGGCCGAAACAGCCAACTATGTACAGTCCCTGAGACCCACCCACAGGTCTCATTGGAGGGTTTAAACTTCCCGCCACAGATCCTTCAGGTGCCTCCTTGGAGGGTTTGGATCCTTGGCCCCTATCGTCTCTGGAACCAAGCTCGGGTTGCCTGCCGCTGGCACCCGTCCGCGGACATAACATCTCCCATCCAAATACTTACCAGGGCCGGCCCTGCTTAGCTTCTGAGATCTGATGAGAGTGAGTTTGCCTGGGCTATCCAGGTCAGGGCTTGATGTTCACTTTTTTTAAGAGCTGGGTCCAGGTTCACTGCAGCCACTCAGCAGCTGTGGGGAATGGCTGTTAAAAAAATAAAGGAAAGCCTATTCAGCTCAGAAAGCCACCACAGGGAGAGGAAGGGCTCCTGTCACCCCTGCCAAGCCATTTCCCCATATGAAAACAGTGCTGGGGGGAGGTATTCCTCTGTTTTTGCTGCTCCATGCGGCGTGTTCTGTATGTGGAACTGCTAAAACAGGGATATAAGTCCCACACACACACAGTGCTGTTTTGGCACATAAAAATGGCTTGCGAGGGGCAGGAGCCCTTTGTCCCCACATGGCAGGGTTCTAAGCCCAAATGGGCCCCTTGATTTTTTTAACAGAACCTGGACCCAACTCTTAAAAAAAAGCAAATGTCTAGTTTGGCTGTAGTCCAAGCACATTAACATGCTGTCTGGAAGGAATTATGAATATGTTCCTGCTGCAAAGGTCCCACACGTGTTGGTGGCATTTCATCCCCATCAGCCCTTTGCAGAAGTCCTTTTCCTAACATTTTTTCTTGCCATGCCTCCTGATGGCTTTTTAAGAAGTAACTGGTATTGTGCTGTTACAATCTATCAGCACTTAATGATTTTTGCATCAACTCTAGTTCCTCTGATTTACCTTTATATATATATATATATATATATATATATATATATATATATATATATATATATATATATATATATGTATATATAGCTAAGTCTCCAGCCCTCTTTGTGGCAGAAATTGGAGCAGAAAGTATAGACAGATTTTCCTGCTGATTGCCCAGAAAGAAATGGGAAGGAATGTACCTCATTATTGTACTGTAGTACTATAACAATCTATTGCCACTTATCTATTTCAAATTTATAGTAGTATAGTACCTTTTTAAAGAAAAGGACACAAAAGGGAGGGACAGTGAGTTGCCACAAGAGCCATATCCCTGAGACCCAATGCAGAGTCACGGTGGAGCACATGTGGAAAGGAACCATTGGGGGAAAAGACAGAAGGAAACTCCCACTTGTGGAAGCCCCGTGGCCAGTGTGCATGCCTCTGCATTCACAGCAGTGATGAAAACAATACGGAGAATCCTCGATTGTCACTGATTGGAAGCAGCCGAAGGCACTTTCACAGGGCTACAAAAGCTGCTTTGCATCTCATCCTGCAAGTTCCTGGTCTGTGGTCAACTTAATGATGCAACAAAAACTGAGTGAAAAGCTGCTCCCTCCCTTCGCAATTTCATTCATGGCTTGCATCAGAAGGAAGCCTTGGGAACCAAGATAACCAAATCCACAGCCAGACTAGAGACTTCACTGCCTGGGTTAGGAAGACAGGCTTTTCCAGGAGGGCCATAAATTCATTACTGTCTCATGAGCTGATGTTTGTTGATCACCACTGGAGCACAGCTGACTGGATTGGTTGATGTTTCACACCAACATCATTTGCAGATAGTATCTACTCAGTGTGTTGGTAACCAGGTCTTAATAAAGTGATAATACGTCAGATAAATAATAGCAGATTGAGGGGACTCTAAAATCAGTTTCAGAGCAAGTGCATAATACAAGACACAAGGTCAGTTGTCTAACTAGAAGTCTATTACATGAGTGGCCAAGTAAACTTGCTGTGCTTTGCCTGTGGCCAAGCCTTGTCTTTCTATCATTATTTGCAAGCACATCTGACTAGTGTTCCACATCCCTAAGCAGCTAGAGGGAGGGTGGGGAACAGACTGGACTCACTTTCACAGACGGGACCCTCCCCTTCCCTGCTGATTGAAAAGGCATGCTTGTGTGTCTCATCCAGCATTGCTGACGGCATCTGCTGTAACCTGAGAAGTGTAAATGCTCAGAGAAGTGACTTAAATCATCAACACTGTTTTGAACAATTATGCTAACATTGCATACCAAGAAATTTAAAAGGTCTGATAATGGCAGACAAACCCCTTTATACAAATATGTCATACAATTCCTTCTTAAATTCATTGCTGGCAGTCTGTGACCCAAGAGACTATGAACTGAAAAACCATTTGGTTGAGCCACAAGAACAGTTCTTGGAAGCCAAGAAGTCTGTATGACAGGATCCAATGGTGCCTGCTCAGTCCAAAGAGAGCTTGTGGTATCAGCATGAGGAATGCCACCAATTTTGTATCAAATGTGCTCAAGAGTTGGACTTATTGTCTTCAACTGTGACAATAAGGCATGAGATGATCACTGAGTCTGTTCAGTTTGGCACTGAACGAATTGAGTGCCTGTCGAACAGATTTGCATTGGTGTTTCTTCAAACTGTGCACACGTGAAAATGCTGCCAGTTTAAACAGATTGGCAGCCATTAACGTCACCGAGGACTACTTAAATGAACATGGAATGATTTTGTTGAAAACATAGTATTTATTTATGGTTGATTTATATACTTTGTGACTGATTTAACAGTCTATTTAAACAATTGCCTGCTGAGCAGCAGCATAGCAGGGGGGAGTAGAATATTGGGCTGAGAATGTGCATGTGTGAAAAAGCCAATTGCACTGAATGACGCTGTTAGGAGAGAACAGAGTGAAACAACTTGCTGAAAAGCCACAACCAGTTTGATGAATTGATGAACAGTCCATCAAAAAACTGGCTCTCCATTTTTTACTAGGGAATAGGATGTGAGCCAAAATGGCAGGTCCCTAGTCAGTACTCAAGGAGGGATTTTTTTTATTCCGAAAGACAATGTGTTTTAATGATTTTCCATTTCAGGCAGCATAATTCCAGTTTCTCATCTCAATTGTACAGACAGTATGCTTCTTGGTATATCTAATATTGTTATCCAGTGTTTATTTTCAAACAAGGCTCAGATCCATTGGTCCTTAGTGTCCCTATAGTTCAGCACCAAACAAAGCTTGCTGATGTAATTTAGATTCTTTCTTTCTTTTTTGCTGATGTAATTTAGATTCATTTTTTTTGTTAAAAAATGGGTCTGATTTGCTTGCTCTAGAGCTTTAGGACACCTTGGCAGGATTGTTCCACCTTCAGCTTGATCTATGCACAATATTGTTTCCAACTGCCAGCACAGGTAAATAAAATCTTGCAAAAGCAGGCCAATTTGCTTTGTCCCATGCTGCGCAAATCAAACCACCCTGCATGCTGAACAGATTGAAGGTCAAACACAAACGGCTTTCGTCCTCTCCTTGCCATTATTAAGTAGCTCTCATCATAATAATTACCCAGAGCAGGACTTGTGCACAGGACAGCACCACCAGGCCATCAGCATATAACCAAATAGATCATTTCAGTTTGCTGGTGGGAAAAATTCATTCCCACTAACATCAGATACCACTGTTGATAAAATCAAAACCAAAGAAGCAGGCCAAAAGGACCTCTATTTAATTCTTCTATTTTCTCGGATACCGCTTGTCACAGGTTCACTTTCAGAAGTTGCAGCCCACAAAGTACTAGTGCAGAGCTTTTCCTAGAAGCAGTAAAGGACAATCTACTTTGAAATGGATACATTTTATACTTATATACCCTAGGGTTGCCAACACCAGCTGGGACCTGGAGTTCTCCCAGGATTACAACATATCTCCAGACTACAGAGATCAGTTTCTCTGAAGGGCATGACAGTTTTGGAAGGGAGACTCTGTGAATACCATACAAACTGAAGTCCTAGAGTAGCAAGACATCCCTGCTGAGCTCCCTCTCCAAACTCTGCTCTTCCCAGGCACTCCCTCCTAATATCCAGGAATTTCCTACAATGGTGTTGGCAACCTGAATTTCTTCCCAAGGCTGCTTACGACTTTCTCCCTTCTCTTCCATTGTACCCTCACAACAACCCCGTGAGGTATGTGAGGCCTTCCAGAGCCTCCCTCTCTTTCCCTCCTGTCTCCAAAAGCAGTAGTCAAAAGCAGCCCTCCCTGTTAACTCTTGCTTAGTTCTGCTGCAACGCCAACTATTGACTATTACCAAACGTGGCCAGTGATTCTGGAGTTCCTCTTTCTCCAGCTTATGATTTTTCCAGCCAATGAGGACGTAGCCTCCAGTTTCAGTTACAGCGGCTGCTGTCCTGACATGAACCAGGAAACGCAAGGCAAGGGGAGGACTCGGACCAGACGGAGAATGCCTGATTTGCTGCAGGCAGAGCTGCCTGCCAAGAGCCACCATAGCCCACCCTTCACGATCCCATCTGGGCCTCCCCTCATGTAGGGTTGCCAATCTCCAGATGGGACCTGGAGATCCCCTGGAATTACATATGATCTCTAGATTACAGAGAGAGTTCCTCTGGAGAAAATAGCTACTCTGAACATTATATATTATACATTATGGATCACATTATGGCATTATACCCTACGGAGGTCCCCCCCCTTCAAACCTCACCCTTCTCAGGCTTCACCCCTAAAATCTCCAAGAACTTCTCAACCCATAGTTGGGAACCCCACAATCTTAACCCAACCCAAAAATACGGAAAGCAAATCACATGACGGTGACCAGCCTTCCCCTGAATTAACCCAACCCAAACATACGGAAAGCAAATCACATGACGGAAAGCAAATCACATGATGGTGACCAGCCTTCCCCTGAATTAGCCCCGCACATTTGCTCTCACATTAGCCCCCCCACATTTCCTCTCACTTGAGAAGGGCCCATGTTTACATAGAACAAAGTCTGAGCCAAGTGGCACCTTCGAGACCAACAAAGTTTTATTCTAAAGTATAAGCTTCCAGGCACTCTGTAGAAATCACCCTACCCGGAGTGTCTCCATCTGTGCTAATGCTGGTTTAGTGCACGCCGCTAAGGGCCAAACTAGACCTGCATGCTGGCTGCCACAAAGCTGCTGCGATTTTAAAGTAATTTAAAAATGCTGCGAGGGCTCGACCCTTATCTGGTCTGCAGAGTTGCATTCTTCTTTCCTCCTCTTTTCAAGTGCCGAGACAGCCATGGAAGAAGGGGGTGCAGCCATTTGGGCTGTTGATAATGCAGAGAAGAAGAAGGGTTAGTTTTATACCCCACCCATCACTACTCGAAGGAGTCTCAAAGCAACTGCACAATCGCCTTCCCTTTCTCTCCCCACAACAGACACCCTGTGAGGTAGGTGGGGCGGAGAGAATTCTCAGCTGGCTCACACACGGTGGGGGGGGGGAGCACCTCAGCCTGCCACTCTGCAAGTCCAATCCCCTCACAGCATTTTAAAATCACTTTAAAATGGTGGTGGGGTCCAGTGTTCCTTCTAAGCTGAATTAGTGTGAGCTAGCTCACAGCTTTTTAGCCTCCAGCTCAGACATTTTTGCCTTTGCTCAGGAAGGATGGCTTCAGAGCAAACTAATTTATGCAACAGTCAAATCACCTGCTCACAACTTTGATGCTGGTAGCTCACAAAGTAGAATATTTGCTCCCAAGACTCCACAGCTCAGAGGGAGCATTGGTGGGGTCCCCATGGCATCACATCTCATTTGGTCCTAACTTTCTTTAAATGACTCAACCGTCCTAACCAAGAGGCCCAATGTGCTGAAAGCCAGTGAGGTGCAGCCGTCCTAACCAAGACACACACACACACCCGTAAGGGATGGGGGAGTCAGGTTTCCAGATCCAGGTTGGGAAGTTCGTGGAGATTTGGGGATGTTGCCTGGGGAGGATAGGAACCTCCTTGGGGTTCAGTGCCATAGAGCCCTCCCTCCACAGCATCTGTGTTCTCCAGGGGAACTGATCTCTGTAGTCTGGAGATAAGCTGGAATTCCAGGAGATCCCCAGGTCCCCCGTCTCCACCCCGGAGACTGGCATCCCTGGGGGCAGCACTCTGAATGTCAGACTAGGAGCCAGGCGCTGGAAGGCGGCATTCAAATCCCTCCCCAGTCGTGAAGCTGGCCCTGCCACTCTCTCTCAGCCTAACTTGCCTCACAGAGCAGTTGTGAGGGCAAAGTGGAGAGGAGAACCCACGCCTAGACGGCCCCAACGCTTCTTGTAAAAACGGCAGGAGAGAAACGTACAGAGAGGCCTCATCAGCAGACTGGGGGAGAATCTCTCTTTCTCTCCTGTGCACCTCCCACCCTCACCAGTACCCCTTTTGCAAGTCCATTCTGAACAGGGGCCCACCCATTTCTCTCCACTTCACGCTACTTCTCTCCCACATAGGTGTTGCAACATGAGCTAACTTCTTCATCCTGCCCTACCTCATACTTGTTGATCTACTAGGAAGGAAGTGGAGACAGAGGAGAAGCCACAGCCTAGGCTTGTCAACCCCAGACTGAGAAATTCCTGGGAATTTGGGGAGCAGGCTGGGAAGGGTGGGGTTTGGGGCAGGGAGGGATCTCAGGGGGGTATAATGCCATACAGTTCACCCTCCAAAGCAGCAATTTTTTTCCTCAGGGAACTGTTCTTTGTAGTTCGGAGATCAGTTGTAATCTCCAGGTCCTACCTGGAAGTTGCCATCCCCACCTCCACTACCTCCCCCCTCAGTGTACTGGCCCAGTCCCAATTGGTCTGGCCGTAGCCTTGAGAGTAGAGAACAAAGGGCATTTCTGCAAGAGGGCTGCAATGGCTCAGGGCCAGATGAGTGTGAGGCGGCTTCTCTATGTAGTGTAACAGCCCAGGATCAGCACATGGGCCCTGTAACCAGCCATCCACCTGCTGTTCTCCTCATTTTTCCTCACTGTGGTCCTGTTTTGTCTAGGAGCTGATTTGTGGCAGTATTGGGGGCTTCTTTTGCTTTGGTGAAGAACAGAAGCACAATCTCTGTAGTGTGAGTAATCTTGCCATTACTGTTTTGCCCTATTCTCAGAATGCTGTATATTTTTGGCATATGTTGGAAAGCATAGTTTAAGTTCTCATCCTCCAAACTGTTCACCACGATCACCATCTTTTTTAAAAAAGAAAAAAAGAAAAGAAAAGAAAGAATTGGTGGTCTTACACCATGGCCAACACCAGCATTCCCGGAGGTGGAGCATCTGCCAGCGCCCACTGCCACTGTCCCCTGCCTACACATCTCCTCTGCTACCTACCAATGTGCCCATCCTCTGCCCACACACTTACAAGCCCTCCCCTCTCAGCACCACCCAGGGAGGAACACCAGGGAAGGGCATACAGGAGGTGCAAGCAATGGTCACAGCAAAGGGACTCCCCGCCACGCACACCACCCAGCGATGCTGCAGAAAAGGCATGCAGGGGGCTGTGAGTGTACAGGGTAGGAGGGATTATGAGCAGGCAAGGGAAGGGTGCATGCAGTGCTGCCAGAAGGGAAGTCTGAGTGGAGGTCTTGGTGGTAGGCGGAGGGGAGGGTAACCTTTGACCACTCTCTGCTCGGGGCTTCTCCAAACCTCCACCCGGCCCTGTATGACACCATAATGCTACGGAGAAGTGGCATCTTTTCTATCAGCTGATCATTCCTGACGGGTCCGTAGTTGGGGGGCTGGGCCAGTCAGCCTTTCCTTTTGATATTGCGGGGGAGGGGGAGCCAAATCCAATCTCTCTTTCCCTTTCATCTCTGGTATGATCTCTGGTAGTAGCAGCCAGCAAGGAGAGGGCTCTTTTGCCTGCAGGAGATGGGGGAAGAGGGAGAGAGCCCGGCTGGCTTGGGGGGAGGGTTTCTCTGGAATCAGGCAGGTGGAGGCCTCGCTTTACAAGCCGTCTTTGTGTGCTGAGCAGCGCCAGCGAGTGGGACGACCACTGCCTGGGTAATTATAGCTCAGCGCCTTTTATACCCTTCGCCCTGGGCTGGAACAGGAAGGAAGCCTGCAACGCGCTCGTCTTACGTAACGGAGGCCTTTCTCTCCCACCCCACCCCCTGCTGCGTGTGAACTGGTCTCATATGATAAGCCACGAGACCGTCACCTTGTTTGGGTGAAGCGAAACCACGGCTTCTGTTTCGCAGCCCTGCCGTTGCCCAGCAGCCGCCGCAGACAACTTGGAGGGGGCGGACCTTCTCAGGCGATGTTAACACCCCAACACCCAATCTCCTGGATTTGGGGCTCTCGGGCAAGGCACTCTCCACGGGGTCCCTGACCGAGGAAGAGCGAGGAGAAGGGGTGCCATCCTCCAGCTGGTGCCTGGCATTTTCCTGGAATGTCAACTGATCTCCAGACTGCAGAGATCACTTTCCCTGGAGGAAATGGAGGCTCCGGAGGGCGGACCCTGTGGCATCAACCTTTGCTGATCTCCCTCCCCTCCCCAGACGCTGCCATCCCCCAGCACCCTTCCCGAGTCTCCGTGAATGTCTCAAGTCAGAGATGGCAACCCAAATAACTGAGAATCCTTTCACATGCCTCCAGTTGTCTCAGGTGTTCCACAAAGAGTGAGGATGGCGATGCTCCTGGGTGACAGCCCTTTGGCCCATCTGGAGAGCCAGTGTGGTACAGCAGTGTCACACTAGGATTTGGGAGACAGGTCCAAATCCCATTCCCCTCTCTCCCATGAAAGCTTACTGAGATCAAGGGGGTTGGTCTCTGTCTCCTTGCAAGCACTTAAAGGAATGCCATTATAGGCTTGCCAACCTCCAGGTGGCACCCAGAGACCTCCCACTATGACAAGGGATCCCCAGATGACCAAGATCAGTTCCCCTGGGAGAAAATGGTGGCTTTGGAGAGTGGACTCCGTGGCATTATACTCTGCTGAGGTCCCTCCCCAGACGCCACCTTCACAACCTCCAGATGTTTCCCAGCCTGGAGCTGGCAACCCTGCCATTCTACAGCCTTCTTCTTTGCAGGCTTCTCCCCTGTGGCAGAGTGGCAGGAGTCAGACTAGGATCTGGAAGAGGCAGGTTTGAATCAGTGCAGTGCGGGAGCTGGCAGGGTGCCCTTGGCCTGGTCATACATTTTCAGCAGCCTGACTGACTTCACAGGGTGGTTGTGAGGATAAAAGCGAGGCGAGGACAACCACACAGGCTGCTACAGGTCCCCATTTGGGAGAATGGCGGGATATAACTGAAGCAAATGAATGAGCAAAATCTTGGGACCCTGAATCGGAGCTCTCCTCAGCCTAGGAGCACCTTTTTGTCCCTTCTCATCTAGCCTTCTTCTCATCTCTCTCAGACACATAGTCCCGGCTTCACCCTCCCCCCAGCTGAGCCATCCAAATTTTTGCACTGCAAAGTACCTGGGAAACCCACATGGGGGTGTGAAATAGCCCCACACTTTGGCCCAGAGGCATTTTCTCTTAGCTTGAGACCGGCCGAGCAGAAAAGGCTACTCTGGACCCTGATGAGATGACACATGCTGGCCTCAGCACTCACCAAGGACTCGTGGCCACTGTAGACATAATAGCGGGCAGGTTCCCAGCCTGTTCCCCTCTTTGGAACAAGATCACAGCTGGCATAAGCTCAGTCATGGAAATGGCTTTGCTTCTGAAAGCCGCTGCCCCAATCTCAGGACTTGTACCAGTTCTGTGGGCAGGGGAAAGGAGAGGTGGTCCTGGAGACGGCCAATTCTAATTGGGGGAGCAGCTAATGCAGGCTCACCTGCCTCCCACGGCAAGAACTGGCAGCCAGGGAATGAGCAATGCGCTGCAGCCACCCAAGCACCCTGCCCTGGGCCGGATAGAGCCGGTGGGGGTGGGGAGGGCAGAGGCGGGAGTGGGCAGAGCTCAGGCATCAAAGCCACGTCGCCCTGGGATCGGGGTTGCACCAAGAGGAGCCAGAATGGCTCTCTCCACGGCTCCTTTGCTTTTCAAGGAGGGTTCCTATCCTTCCCGCAGCTTAGCACAAGCAATGGAGGAAGGAGTCGACGCCCATCTTCCCCCCCTTAGTCTGGTGGCAGCCCATCTTGCCTGCAAGAGCCAGGGACAGCCAGCTCTCGTTTGGTCCCTGCAGGTCACAAATACCTTTGAAAGCAGAAGCTGAAGCTGCACCGTTGGTTCACTGTGTTCTTTCCAGCTTCCGTGTTTTGAGTGACTTTAACCACAGAGGGGTTGTGGGTGCTGGCATGGGGCCACCTTGCCTCCTCGCAGGGAAGGACGGTGCCTCTGTCCCCAGCATGTGATCTTCAGCTCTGCTTGCTGAAATGCCCATCCCTCCTGTTCCTCAGGGGTCCCCAGGGTCCAAAGAGGAAGGCCTGAGTCACCACTTAGAGTCTCCACTGCATGGCCGGTGAAAGCAACGTGATCCAACAGTGCCAAGAGGACAGAGCCCAGCAGCAGTAATGCTGTGCATGCATCTGGGCAGCAGATAAAGGTTTCAATAGGCACTGGCAGTCTTAGCAATGGGACAGGCAAGGCGGCTGCCCGAGGCCCCGGTGCTGGAAGGGCCCGACCGCTGAGCTGCCCTGGTTGCTGGCTAGCTACCACCGCCTTCTCGACCACCACCCTGACTAAAGAGGGGGTGACAGCAAGGGAGGTCAGTCAGGCAATGGGGTGCAACAGCTGGAAGGTGGGGGTCTGCCCTACAGCTGATTGCTGGCTGCTGCCCTGGAGCCACTGCACCCAGTGATTTTGGGGGCCCATCCTTGACTTTTGCTCATGGGGCCAGAATCACTAAGACTGCTCCTGAAGTTGCATCGGTCCCACCAAGCAGAGACAGGATCCCACCAGAACTTGCTGTTCTTGGAGTTGAAATGCTGCTGTCATGTCCTCCCATGTGATCTGATGGTATTCCATGACATTTGGGGGGGGGGGTTAAGATGCTTTGAGCTCAATTGGATACACATTGTCAACATTAACAATCCTGATAATCACACTGTTCATTTTTCAAATACAAAGCAAGCTCCTGTCCTTACGTTGGAAATACATGATTAATGCAAGGTGAACACTCAGAAGAGATGAGGGCTAAGCAGAATGTCCGGTGAGCTTGGGATCAAGGTCTCGATGTCTCCAGTTTGGTGTAGTGGTTAGGAGTGCGGACTCTAATCTGGGAGATCTGGGTTTGATTCCCCACTCCTCCACATGCAGTTGCTGGTGTGTCCTTGAGTCAGTGATAAATTCATTCAGAGCTGTTCTCTCACAAGCAGTTCTCGAAAGAGCTCTCTCAGCCCCACCTACCTCACAGGGTGTCTGTTGTGAGGAGGGGAAGGGAAAGGAGTTTGTAAACTGCTCTGAGACTCCTTTGGGTAGTGAAGAGTGGGGTATAAATCCAGTCTCTTCTTTCTTCTTCCTGCTCCACCCTACAACCTCTCTAATATCTTGTGGGGCAGTCCCTCCCTCCTTCTCTCTTTCTGCTATCCTTGGCTTTGTTTTAAAAAAATTAAAATCAAACTACATTGGATCCTGGAAGTTGTATTAAGTCTGCAAAAACAAACAAACAACCAGATGCGTTTCTTAATTTGCATAAACCAGACTAGGTGCTAAATCTGAATCACAAATGCATCACTGCAAATTGTGGGCGTCAGTTTCTGATCAAACTGTAGAGCAGATAACGCATGCTGCCCTGCCAAAAAATGCTCTGTGCATGTGTGCAAAGCAAAGGCAGCCCAATGCAGACTTTTGGAAGGCCCCCACCTGCAGCAGGATGCAGAATTATCCCAGGGGTTACCTGCTGACTGTTTTGGGGGCTCTTCTGGATATTGTGGACACCATCCTGACAAATGGTGACTCCAGACAGGACTCTGGTTTGTCACCACCAATAAACTGAAGACTTGCCTGCACTTTTTGCTGAGGGTGCAGCCAAACACCCTCTCTGTGTGTGGGAAGGGAGGCTGAAGCGGTTCGGGGAGGGAGGGAGGGAAGGGGATAAACAGCATCTTCAGCAGTTATATAACTTGATGATGACCCGTTGTCCTCCCTAACACGGTGTTCAGCAAAAGGGCCTTATCTGCAAACCGCAGGAGAGCATGAAAGGAAGGAGCTAGCAATTATTAGGGGCACTGAGGCAGAAAGGGGCACAGGTTCTGGCTGGCTGGCTGGCTGGCTGGCTGGCTCAGGGAGGGGCGGAGAGAAAAAGAGCTGTGCCCACAAGAATCGCTATACCTCAGTGAGACGCAGCGAGGGGGGAGGGGGGAGGCTTGCAAGAGTCTCCTTCCTACAGCAGACTCGGCACAGGATGCGATGGTGATAAACATGATCAACCAGGCTGCAGGTTGCTTCCTGCTGCCCAACTGGGCCCGCCTTTCCCCAAACTGGGGCTGTTAGCAACCAAGGAGCAGGCCCAGGGCAGTGGCTGGGGAGGGACAGAGGCCTGCAGCTGTGGCACTGCTGGAGCTCTACAGAAGGGCTACGCCAAAGGAATGGGATCCCCCTGCTCCCTGCACTCACACACAGTTTGGGTAGATGTGCACCATGCCCATTCAGTTCCCCCTCTTAGCTCTGGTCATCCAGGCAAAGTCACCTTCGTTTCTACGGCATCTCACGTGAACTATGCAGGAGATCCATTTTCTTCAGGCAATCTGGGTCAGGGGAGACTAAGGACATGGTCAGGAACTACCCGAGAGCTACAGCTAGCCTGCAGGTCTCAGCCCAGCCAACAGCCCAGCCGGGCACAAAGCCAACTCCTGCATGCCTGAGAGCAGACCCTGAAGTCTTCTCCCCACTTTGGCTGCTGCAACGCTCTGCAAAGGGGCACCTGCAAATTTAAACACCTTTTAGAAAGCAAAAAGGTGGATCCTTTCAGACATGAAAGAGCCAGTGTATGTTCTGTGTGTCCAGGGCAGCCTCTCAGGCTCAGGTGGGGACACCATTCAGCACACCCTTCAGATCAATCCCAGCGAAGAAAGGCTTTCCTGCTGGTTGAGAGAAGTGCACCATCTGCTGGCCTGTTTTATACTCCAGCAGGACACAATTTGCACCTAATTGTTTGAACTGCTCTGTGTGTGTTGCGTGTTAAAGTGTCATCAAGTCACCTTGGACTTAATGGTGATCCGATGAATTAATGACCTCCAAAATATTAACAGCCTTGCCCAGGTCTTGCAAACGGAGGGCTGTAGCTTCCTTCATTATGTCTTCCAGCACTATATCATTTTGGATTGGCTCATCATCATAGGGTTTTCAAGGTAAGAGATGGTCAGAGGTGGTTTACCATGGCCGCCTTCTGTGCAGTATGAACCAGGATCAGCTGAAATGGCAGTGCTGCTGTCTTACGAAAGATCCTCTATTAGCGTCACCTTCCACTGCTGCTGCCGCCCAGTGGAGCCCTTCAAGGATTCCTTTGCCCCATCACCACTGGAACTGCCTGTTCTCTTCTGCTGATGTGGACATCAATTTCTGAAGGTGAAGGGGGTGGATGCATCTTAGTCTGGTGTCTTGGCTGTGACCATTGCGACTTGAGTGACTCTGCTAGGAGTTTAGCCTCTTGACAAAGTCTAAACTCCTTACACTATTGCTCTCAGCTTCACTGGCACACACAAACCCCCTCACCATGTTAAGGTGTGCGTCCAAGCGGGCTGCCTTGAGTGGCACAGAAAATAGCAACTTCCCTCATCAGCACTTCAAGCACACACTTACAGCGCCATTAGTGACAGCTGCAACTGCCCAGCAGAACTAGATCACTCTTTCCTGGCACTGCCATGGTCTGTGCAAGGGAAACGCCAGTTCCTCCAGTCCTCTGAACTACTCAGAATATTTTGCCAGATGTAGCCTTTTGGACAGACACTGAGCACCCCCACCCCCTCTGCTCAGTTGGGGGCATAAATGAAACAAGGGACAGAGAAGACCTTGTGACTAGAGAAAACTCCCTTTGTTGCTTTCATCCAGAGCCCTAAAAGTCCATGTAGGAATTAACATGACAATTGTCCGGCAAATGGCCAGTCGTTCAAATATCCCAGGGCTGAACTAAAAGAAGGCGAAGCCTCCATTCAGCTCAGTCCCAGGAACAGCTCTTTGCAATGCATAGAAATGACTGAAGGATCGTCCCTCTCTTTGATTGTGTGTGTGCGCGTGTGCATGAGCACGCGCAAGCACTTGGGTTTTATAGCTTTTAAATTGCAAAGCTATAAAATGGTTTCACGTGAGGTGGAGGGTGGGGCAGGGGCTGTTTGTGCCACGTAGCCCCAGAAATCTCCCACTGGGAGCCCTGAGCTGGCTGCTCCTGGATCCTGCGTTCCAAGCACTTCTGACTGCCCACCTCCACATCCAGCATTCAAGACTTCTTATTCTCAGCAGTCTCTGTGGAATGTGGCAGAGAACAGAACACGTTACATGGACTGCTGAGGTGATAAGCCCTTTATAGAAATGGAGCTGTTATATTGCCCTCCTTGAAATGCATTTCCTGATTGCCTGGGATTTGGTCCAGAGAGTCAGACCTTCCTCTGTTTTTTTCAGGACTGGAAGGGGAAGGGGAAGAACTCACATCATTCATGGGCCAAGGGAAGCCTTTTTACAGTTCCCCAGGGCCTGCAAGACGGAGCTCTTCCACCAGGCCTTCAATCAAGGCGCCGCATCAAATAACTGAACTGTGACAGGGCCCTGTTCCTCTGGCACTACCACCAACAGCCTTTGCCTGCCACATAAATAAATAGATCAAGATGTGCTGACCATCAGTACAGACTGTATCCCATTTGTATATTCCATCATGATTGTTTCCACCATCTCTAGGCAATGCTATTATAATTAGCTCTACTGTCACTAGCACTTTATGATAATTTGGATTGTTTTATGGTTGTTTTATAATTGTTATTTTATGTGTTTTAACCTTTTATGTAAGCCGCCCTGGGCCTGCTTCAGCAGAGAGGGTGGGGTATAAATTGAATAAACAAATAATAAATAAATAAAAATTCCTGCTTCCTTCCATTCTACCACTAGGTGGCTTAAATCTGGGTTGCTGGGGAAGTGTATGGAAAGTGGCTTTGCTTTGATGTGGTGCTTGTCCTCACAGGAAAAAAAAGTCAGAAATCCCAAGGAGCCTGCCCAGATCCTTGAGTGCTGACTTAATGGCATTCTTTGAATCTCAGCCTGTATCAAAAGTAATGAGTAAAAGGCTGCAGTCATCTCTATGGAAAGGTCACTTCATACATTCGCACATCGCTCAGTGGCTGCAGCACAGGAGATACCGAAAGACGGCTCTCTGCACCCATTCCCACAAATACCACAGAATCCTTCATGTCCTTAGGCCTCTGAGCTGACAACTAGTAGGCCTGTGGAAATAATAGTGTTTTGCTTATGAAAATCTGGAAAGCTTGTAACCGTTCCATAATGTCACTGCAGCTCAGCCAATGGAGGAGAAAGCTTGTAGGTTAACGGGTAAAATATATCTAGATCTATCATATTTCAGTCCTTTGTTCATTGACAACATTATAGTTGTGGTCACTCCCTGGAATAAACTGGCACCTTTCATAGGAACCCTGAACTGATCTTAGGTAGCTTTCTTCTATGAAGTTAATCCATGGGTCCATCTAAACTACGGGGGGGTCTATAGTAGACAATGTAATACTGGGTGATTCCAACTACCCTCACACTGGCTGCGTAAACATGCTTGAGTCATGCTTTGGTTCTGAGTGGAGCTTGGAACCCGGTATGAGATGAAGATGTTGTGGCACCAAGTAGGAGCAGTAACCACAACACTATGCAGTTCATCCTTTATGTCAATGGAAAGTTACCCCTTAAATCCAAAACAATACCATTCAGTTTCAAAAGAGGGAACTTTGCAAAAATGATGGGACTGGTTAGAAGGAAGGTGAAAGAGAGTCAAATCCTTCCATCTGAAAGTTAGCAGGAAGACTTCCTCTTTGCGCCCTGCTACAGAGGGGAGCTTTTAAACTTGAAAACTGGTCCCCTAAGAGGCCTCTCTTTGTACACAGCACAACCTGTACCACGACCACCCCCAACAGTGTTGATGTCTTATCATGTACTGAACGACAGAGCAAGGAAGGAAAGATCTAGGTCTAGGTCTCCTGGTAGAACATCTTGCATTTGCTGCTCAGCTCAGGAGCAGAGTACTTCGCTCTCACTCAATACAGAGCTCACATTTAGAGATCTCAAGATGCCTGCCTGGTTTATTCAAATCTGAATGTACAATTCAGCCCCTCCTACTTGGATTTGGCAAAGATTTCCTCAGAATGCATCAGGTCCTGTTCTGGTTCAAAGCAAAAAAATTAACATTCAGGGCAGGCTGGTGAGTGGCTGGGGTCCCAGAATAACTAGGGAGAAATCTTTTCAAAAAAATAAATAGAAGCCTCCTAGCACTAGGTTGAGGTCACCTCTCCTCTGGTCCAAAATATTAATTTAGCAAATGTATATCCCACTTTTCCAGAGGCCCTGCTCAAGGTGGCTGACAAAGTAAAAACAAATACAATACATTATTTTTACAAAATTACACTATCTATATTAAAACAAGCCATATAAACAAGCTACAAAACAACATTAAGCAGCTTAGAATCATATCTTTAAAATAGTCCCCAGGCTGGAAACAGGCCTTAAAATGGCTAAATAAGATGAGACACCAAATAAAAGCCTGGGTAAAGATGGTACATCTTTGTCCTATAACAGTAAGGCTGATGCTAGGCAAGGCTAAAAGGGGGGCATCCCAAAACCAGCACTGAAAAAGCTGTCTCTGGTTACCATCCTCCTCACTTCTGCATGTGGTGGCACAGAAGGCAAGGTTTGGGAAAGGGATTTTGCATGTTTATGTGTGTGCAGGGCTATTTTTGGGCAGAAACGCACAGGAATGGAGTTCCGGCTGGCTCTTGAGTTGGCCACGCCCAGCAGGAACTCATTAGCATAATAGGTCACACCCAACAGCAGAAACTCATTAGGATTGGCTACATTAGGGGGGTGTGGCCTAACATGCAAAGGAGTTCCTGCTACAAAGAACGCCCTGGGTTTTGACAACAAACAAGGTAAACAGAATAAGAAGCAAAAGGTGGGTGTGGCTGGATGACCACACTTCTGGTAACATGGAGGTGTGGCCTAATATGCTAATGAACTGTGTTATCAGAGGTGTGGCCTAATATGCTAATGGGTTTCTGCTGTTGGGTGTGGCCTATTATGCTAATGAGTTCCTGCTGGGCTTCTTCTACAAAAATAGCCCTGTGTGTGTGTATACATATGTGCACACATAGACCTAGGTACTGGAAACTGTCCACTACATCCAGAACTGAGATGCAAGGGGAAACAAATTTGACACGCCACCCCCAAAAGAAAGAAAGTGGTCACGCCCTTTCAGTGATAGATGAGGCAGGATGTGTTGGTCTGCACAGCTGTATTCCAGATCAGTGGCCTAAGCCAGCTCACCGTTATCACAGTATCTTCTCTAGAATCCTTTCCCTACTGACCTGAATCTTCTAGGATGTGGGAGGGAGGGGGCCCGCACTCCTCTGAACACACAGTGTGGACTGCAGGGCAGCGATGCTAACCAGCCATCCTTCATAAACTTGGCTCTGGTTGTGTCACAACCCGGTTTTGCTTTCTTGATCTCCATGGCACAGAGAGGGAGGTGGGGGCTTCCACTCCCCACCCCCAAGCAGGATTCTGTGCCTCTGGCAGCTGCACAAAAGGCAGAAATACAACTGGTGCAACAGGGATGAGGCAACAGGGAAAGATGACCGTGCTGGATTTCTGCCTGCCAAGCTCCAGTCAGAGACACGGGAGCCCGACTGGAAAAGAAAGGAGGCGACTCTTACATCCCAGCCAAGGCAAAACGAGCCAGGTGTTCATCATGAATGTGCAACTGTGCAACAACAGCATCTGAAGAAAAGAAAATCTGCAGGGAGAAACCAGGAGTCACAGCCAGGGCTTGTGAGAAATCACTGCAGCTAGATGGGCAAGAGCCAGCAGGCCGAAGCCCCGTCTCTCCAGCGTGCCTGCCTTCCGGAGCTGTTGTGATGGGAAACACAATCCATCAGGACACAGCTGAAGCACAGCTACCTTCATGGAAGAGAAGACAACCGCTAAGGAGCTGCTTAGGTCATCCAGAGCCCCAGTTCAGAGTCTAAGAGCAGCAGTCCTGGCTGAAGGGGTAGCGCCTCCCAGGGAGGGGCCCCTGTTGTGTCCTGGGATCAGAAGGCAGAGCTGGCAAAATACAGCCAAGCTTCGCTCTCTGAGAACAATAGGGACTAGGTTCCTGAGCTCGCCAGTAGAGAACCAATGGCAGCATTGGCGGGCGATTCAAACCCGCCAATAGGAATATGGGGCCGTCCCCCCTAACTGTATATAGTTGGCCTCCGGCCGTTACTGTTTGTTCTTGTCTTGTGTGAAGTACGAATAAACGCGTCTTCTCTTATGTCGTCGTCCGAGTCATGAGGCCCGAAACTCAGTACTTTACAGCCCCTCTGTCCAAGGCTAGAGGCTGCAACCGTAGCCGGGATGCTCTCTTTCATGAGAGGGGGGCTCAGTGGCTTCCTCTGGCAGCCTGTGAGAGGCTGTGAACATCACCGACAGGGAGAGATTTCCATGCAAAGCTATTTTAAGCTTTTATGGAGACATTGGCCAGCTGCTGGCTGGCGTGTTCACTTCCTAGAGATCCCAAAACTCAGGCTGGGATGTCTCCCCCCCCCCCCCAGCTCCTTATTAGCTACTTCTCTGTGAGAGGGAGAAGGAAGGCAGCCACCATTTGAACAGGTCCTCTCATTTCAATATTAGCACCTTTAAAATTGCTGGTTGGGTTATACTGTGTATTTGGGGGTCTGGCCCCCATAGCTTTCAACCCACTTCTAAGTGCAATTAATTTCTGCTTGTAGAGGAGAGGATGGCAATTGCTTCCCATTTCTCCTCCCCACTGCAGACCCACATTTTGCCCCCTATGCTCTTTCTGAGGGTCTGCTGAGCCCACCCTCCTCAGAACATTTCAGAAAGCTCAGTGGTCTTAAGTAGAAAGGAGAAGCAGGCAAGTCCCACTCTGAGAAGTCCAACGGATGGCTGGAAACATGTGGGGAGTGGGGAAGGAAAGGGAGCAATGAAGAGCCCAACTGTTTGGGGCCAAGTCACTTGGTCACTGGGCATGACTTCCTGGGGTCTGATGTGACCACATTCTTCTTTTCTTGTCCTTAGATTGTTTTGTCTAGAGCAGAACTTTCTGCCTTATCAGTGGCAGCAAGTCCTTGTAAATTCCCTCATATTTGAACAGTAGATTGGAGAATGTCAGTTGTTATGTGTTTCTGTTCAGGTCATGGGGATAAGTTTGGTTGTCTTATGCCTCTATGAACTTAGGATCATGGGCACACCACATCTAGAATGGCAGGCAAGCATGCCTGTGGTGCGTGCCAGCTTGCTTGTTGCCTGACAGGGTGGTGCTGGCTGCCAGCGGACATTTGTCCACCAGCTGCTTTTGGCTTTGCAGTACAGAACTGAAAGGGTATGCCTGCAGGTCCAACGTCATGCTGTGGTTGCATACACTGAGTTGACGGATCATCTGGCAGGTG
Organism: Gekko gecko; assembly: GCA_029375565.1. Lineage (NCBI taxonomy): Eukaryota > Metazoa > Chordata > Lepidosauria > Squamata > Gekkonidae > Gekko > Gekko gecko. Next base: position 46,601,645 of record JAPDNY010000012.1, on the reverse strand, counting down.
TCCCCTGATGTTTGTTGGCCCTACAAGTCTAGAGACTGAACTGGCTGTTATTTCTCATCTCCTCCTCCTCCTCCTAAACAACAACAACAACCCTACAAAAAATCACAGGAGAACATGTTTAGGAAATTCCTCTCCCAGATCTCCCTTGCCTGGTGACTATAAGCTCTTGGGGGGCTTTAATGGAGCCAGTGCTTTTATTCCTGCTTTTATGGAGCCAGAGCCCAGATGGAGCAATGAATCTGCCCAAATAGCTGTTCACCTGCCCCCTTCCTTGTTGGAAGCTAAAGGGTATGTCTAGGAGGTGGCTTCCTCCTGTTTCACCACAGGGTTTGTCTTGGGACTCAGGAGATAATCACTGCAAGATGCATCCATCTCTGGTGCTTTTGCCATTCAAAAGCCCTCTATGGTAGGGGGTAGCTTGCACCTCCATTGGCTCCCACAAAGCTACTGGGGCTTGAGACAGCTCTTCATTTTCAAACCAGCTGGCTAATGCTCTCAGTGGAGGAAATATTTATTTATTTATTTTTAGATTTATATCCCGCCCTCCCCGAAGGCTCAGGGCGGCTAACAAAGAGGCATAAATGCCAGAGTTAAAACAGATAAAAACCGAATAAAACAATACAATACAGTACACAAAGTGTTGGTGCTCGAATCGTTGGTTACAAGATGGGGTTCTGGGAAAAGTTATTAGTTCCAGACCAGCAGCATACCTCCCAGTAACACAGCCATCCCATCTTCATCCCAGAACGTCTCGCACCCCAATGGTACCCACACACTGGTGGTGGAGGTGCGATGATGGGAAATAATGGTGATGGCATAGTGGTGGCAGCGGCTCCTACTCAAAAGCCGGGCAGAAGAGCTCCATCTTGCAGGCCCTGCGAAACTGTGCAAAGTCCCAAGGGGCCCAGATCTCCTCTGGGAGCTCATTCCACCAGGTAGGAGCCACCACCAAAAACGCCCTGGTAGCAGCAAGTTTGATATTCCTGGGGCCTGGAATTACCAAGAGATTTTGACTCCCTGACTGTAGTGCCCTTTGGGGAACGTGCAGGGAAAGGCAGTCCCTTAGGTAAGCCAGACCCTGGCCATATAGGGCTTTAAAGGTAAGAACCAGCACTTTGAAGCGGATCCGGTACACCATTGGCAGCCAGTGCAGCGCTTTCAGCACAGGCTGGATGTGGTCCCACCTAGAGAGGCCCATCAACAGCCTGGCTGCCACATTCTGCACTAGCTGCAGCTTCCGGATTTGCGACAAAGGCAGCCCCATGTAGAGAGTTTTACAGTAGTCTAGCATCGATCACTGTGGCCAGGTCATCACGGTCAAGGAAGGGGACCAACTGCCAAGCCAGCCGAAGATGATAAAAGGCCGACTTGGCAGCAGCTGCCACCTGGGCCTCCTTTGTTAAGGAGGAGTCCAGGAGCACACCCAAACTCCTAACATCTGACGCTGGCACCAGAGGCGCCCCATCGAAGGTCAGGAGAAGGAGCCCCAACCCCGAACTGATCCGACTCAGACCCAGGACCTCCGTCTTTGCCAGGTTTAGTTTCATCCGGCTCAGTCTGAGCCAACCAGCCACAGCCTGTAGTGCCCGATGAAGGTCATCTGGGGCAGAGTCCAACTGGCTGCCCAACATCAGAAAGAGCTGGGTGTCATCAGCATATTGATGGCACCCAAGCCCACAACTCTGGGCAATATGGGCAAGGGGGCGCATGTAGATGTTAAACAACACTGGGAACAACACTGCCCCCTGAGGCACCCCACACTCAAGAGGGTGCCTCTGGGACCGCCAGTCCCCTATTGCCACCCTTTTCCCCGACCTTGGAGGAAAGAGGCAAACCGTTGAAGGGTGAGCCCCTGAGTCCCCGTGTCGGCGAGGCAGTGGGCCAACAACTGGTGGTCGACCGTGTCAAATGCGGCCAACAGATCTAACAACAACAGTGCCGCCACACCACCTCGATCCAGATGCCTACGGAGGTTGTCAGTCAGGGCAACAGGCACCGTCTCCATCCCATGACCCGGGCAGAAGCCGGACTGGGAGGGATCAAGGACAGAAGCATCATCCAGAAAGCCCTGTAAAATCAAGTCTTTACAGGGAAGGGAATTGCTCCCCTCCTCTAGGAGCCTTTTAGCTGCAAGAAGGACTCCCACTTGAGGCAAGAAGACATTGGGCCCAGGGGATGTGCTCTTCTTCTCCTTAGCCAATTCCTTAAAGGATCCCCAGGGACTAGGCTTGGGGACGTGGTCTGCTGAGGTCAATTCCCCTGGCCTGGGGGGCTTTGCTTCTTTCTGCACTTCATCCTGCACTCCAGGGTGCCAATCACCGGAGGGGGGGAGGGTCCTGCCCCTTTAATAGAGGCTTAATCGGATGTTATTCATCAGGTGATATTATTTACCTCTCTGACAAGGAATAGAAAGCTTCAGCTGCCCATTCCCACCACGTTAGCCCTGTGTTAAAGAGGCAAGGCCTTTTTTTCTCCAGGTTGGTGTCAGCCACCCCAGCCATCCCTGCAGCCAAGTACTCCCTGGCCACAGAAAGCTGGGTGTAGGACCCGGCCTAAATTTCTGTTGCTTTTAGGAAGTTAGCTGGGGTGGAGCAGAAGGTTTTTGCATGGAAACAATGTGGCTTTCCTCGGTGTTCTCGTACATCTTGTCTTTGTGACCAGCACAGCCATGCACACGATGTCCACATTACTAATAGGAGGTGCGGCTATGAATCCCAGTGCTCGGAGGTGGTGACCAGTGCCTGAGGGAGACGCCCAGCCTACGGAGGCCGTGGATTTGAGGCATGACCCTCCCCAGCTCTCCTCTGTGTCTGCTGCACAGTCTTTGTTTCTCCTAAATTCTGTATCCAAGAAGGCCCTGAGCGTGTGATGCCAACTTACCCCCATTGGCTTATCATGCATGTCTTATCCAAGGCATGTGACCTCACTCAAGTGTGCATGCACATAAATGAGGGCCTGGCACAGAATTCAGCATCCCAACTGCCTCAGCTGTCTTTTGATCTTCTTTCACAAAAAGCTGTCATGTTGTACTTAAGTTGCAAAGCCAGACCCGGAGTGTCAGTCCTCAGTAAGCACATTCCTTGCATGCATAAATTATAATTTATACCACATGCTGCATTCAGCTTTTTCTCGGTTCTCTGCTTCTTCTTCCCTACCTAACCCCACCCCCATCCTTGAATTCTGGCACTGAATATAGCAAGCCTGCCCTTCCCACTTTCAAGGTCCAGGCTAGGGAACAACTTGGAGTTTTGGCAAGCAGCCTGTGTAGGCCAAGAGGGCAGAAGAGCACAAAGATTGGGGTGGGGGTGGAACTAGCAAGCTGCAAGAAGCAGAGGAGTGGCACACGTTGTGCTCGCTGCTGTCCCAAGAGGCAGCCCTTGGGGTCAATGTTTAACCAGGGATTATCGGGGACAGAACAGCTGAGGACACCAAAGCTGCCTGGAACACCTGATTGGAATGTTACTGGTGCATTTCCCCACCCCTGTCAGCCAGTGAAGCTCATGGGCTCCTGGCTTCATCTGTTTACCCCGGTTATCTGGGCTGAGAAAGGACAGCCTGTCCTCGTTTCTGAGGAGGGTTGCCAATCTCTAGGTGGGACTTGGAGCACTCCCGGGAATACAATTGATCTTCAGATGACTGAGATCCGTTCCCCAAGAGAATGCAGTTGCTTTGGAGGGTGGTCACTGGGGCATTACATCCCACGGAAGTCCCTCCACTCCCCAAGCCCTGACCTCCCCAGACTCTACCCCCAAGTCTCCAGGGGTTTCCCAAACCAGAGTTGACAGCCTTACATCTGAGGAGTGCCTAGATGGTTCTCAGTCTGGGGCCAGCTCTCCAGGAGGAAAGTCCCCAGCACCAGCAACTCATCTCCCACCAGGGATCCTCCATGGCGTCAGGTTTGTGCTGCAGTGGTGCAAACCGAAAAGTACCTCAAGTACCTCAGGTAGGGTTGCAACTCTGCCACGTGGCAGATCAAACAGTAGGGAATTGGCTATTGGCTGCAAGGCATTTGCGAGCTATTTCGCAGACAAAATCAAGACACTCCACCACAACTTCCCAACCACACTTGAGACAGTAAGAGAACTGGAAGCCCCTTGTCCGTCTTCAGGTCCAATATTGGACCACTTCAGCCGACTCTCCCAGGAGGAAGTTGACAAGATCTTGGCAGCTGTGAGACCCACTACCTGCCTCCTTAACCCATGCCCTTCCTGGCTAGTGAAGGCTTGAGAGGAGAGCATTCGGGTCCCTCTGGGAGAAATCATCAATTTCTCCCTGTCTACTGGGAGTTTCCCAGGAGCTTTAAAGGAGGTGGTAGTCTGTTCGCTCTTAAAGAAACCAACACTGGACCCTATGGTCCTGGCCAACAACCGCCCAGTGTTGAACTTACCGTTCCTGGGTAAAGTGGTTGAGAGAGCGGTGGCCAAACAACTCCAAGCTTTCCTGGATGACGTTTCCATCCTTGATCCTTTCCAATCTGGCTCCCCCCTCCCCCCCCAGCGATGGCAGGGAGACAGCTCTGGTTGCACTTACAGATGACCTCTGTAGACATCTGGATGGGGGCAGTGCTGCTGTTATTACTCGATCTGACAGCAGCGTTCTACATGGTCGATTATGATCTACTGACCCATCGCCTCGCTGATGTAGGAGTTCAGGGGACTGCCTTGCAATGATTTTCCTCCTTTCTTCATGGTCACGGACAGAGGGTGGCACTGGGCAAGAGGACCTCCCCACGATACCCACTGGAATGTGGAGTGCCACAGAGAGCGATCCTCTCGCCAATGCTATTTAATATCTATGCGCGCCCCCTTGCCCAGTTGGTCTGGAGGTATGGGCTGGATTGCCATCAATCTGCAGATGACACCGAGCTCTGTCTGTTATTGGAAGGCCATCCGTTCTCCACCCCGACAATCTGGCCGTGGCTTTGGAGGCTGTGGCTGGATGGTTGCAGCAGAGTCAGTTGAAGTTAAAGCCATCAAAGACGGAAGTCCTGTACCTAGGCCAGAAGGGAGGGGATATGGGAATCAGGCTCCCCATGCTGGAAGGGGCATCTTTGGTGCTGGCCCAGAAGGTGAGGAGCCTGGGAATGACACTGGATGCCTCTTTTTCTATGGAGGCCCAGATTACTGCAGCCACCCAGTCTGCCTTTTTCCGTCTTCAGCGGATTAGGTTGCTGAAACCCTATCTCTCCCCCCCAAGACTTGGCTACAGTGGCCCATGCAATGGCCACTTCCAGGCTTGGATACTGTAATTCGCTCTACACAGGATTACCCTTGAGGCTGACCTGGAAATGACAGCTGGTGCAAAATAGCAGTGGTGTGCCTGCTAACGGCAGCACCTATGCGGGCTCACGTTTGGCAGGTGCTCTGCCAATTGCATTGGTTACCAGTGGAGTTCTGGATCTGTTACAAGGTGTTGGTAATAACTTTTAAAGCCTTACACAGCCTGGGACCAATATATCTGAGGGACTGCCTCTTCCTGGATATGCCCCGAAGAGCACTACGCTCGATGAATCATCACCTCCTGGTAGTCCCTGGCCCAAAAGACATCTGTCTTGCCTTGACTAGGGCCACGGCTTTTTCCGCTCTGGCCCCTGTCTGGTGGAACATGCTCCCCATTGAGATCAGGGCCCTGTGAGATCTACAGTTCCACAGGGCCTGCAAGACGGAGCTGTTCTGCCAGGCCTTTGGCTCATGCAAACCAAGGAGAGAGATCACAGGAAGGAAGCAGAAAGGAAAACAACAACTGTGATGTGTTACGTCACAAAAGTCTCCACAGACTGAAAGTTTCTTGTTCCAAAATTCAGTTTACTCAATGTAATTCAAACGCCACCACACAACGGTATATGCATATTATCTCGTTTTGTGTGCACCTTTGTCAAACAAAATAGCATTGGAATATCAAAATATCAAGATTAATCCATTTAACGATCTTACAGCTAGTGTCTCCTGGTGAGACTCATTGTATCCATCTCACCATGAGACACTAGCTGTAAGATTGTTAAATGGATTAATCTTGATATTTTGATACTTCAACACTATTCTGCTTGACAAAGGTGCACACAAAATGAGATAATATGCAGGCCTTTGGCTGAGGCAGCGGATGTCCATACATGGCCTCCCTGAGGTGTCGGTCACCCTGTTATTCTTTCAGCTATGTAACAACCACTGGCTATGGCCAGGAAGCTCCCACAACCAAAAATTTCTATGCTATCAGCTGTGACCACCATTTCAGCATTTCGACATTTTGATATTTATGATGATGTTTTAAATTTCAGGTTTTATTGTACTAACTAATATATTTGTTGCTGTAGGTTTTCTGGGCCGTATGGCCATGGTCTTGGCATTGTAGGACCTGATGTTCCACCAGCAAGGTGCTGTGCTCATCTTGACAGAGAGAGTACTCCATCTTTCTGTGTTATACCTCTGAGGATGCCAGTCACAGCTGCTGGTGAAACTTCAGGTCCTACAATGCCAAGACCACGGCCATACAGCCCAGAAAATCTACAACAACTAATGAACTCCAGCCATGAAAGCCTTCGACAACATATTTAACTGATATATTTGTATAAATGAAATGTTGTTACCCGCCCTGAGCCCACTTCTGGGAAGGGTGGGCTATAAATGTGAATGAATGAATGAATGAATGAATGAATGAATGAATGAATGAATGAATGAATGCCCTCCATCTGGGGCCTGGAGGTTTTCTGAAATTACAACTGATTTCCATACTATAGGCATCAGTTCCCATGGAGAAAATGGATGCTTTGGAAGGTGGACTCTGCAGTATTATACCCCGCTGAGGTCCCTCCCCTCCCCCAAAACCACCATCCTCAAGCTCCCCCCCTCCTCAAACTCCAGGAAATTCCCAACCTGGAGTTAGCAACCCTAGACCAAGCATAAAGGATGGGGCCACCTCTGAAAGTACCGAAATGTGGGGTTAGGAGCAGAAAGGATTCCATTTCTGTCCCTGCTCCAAACAACAAGTCAAGGCTTCAGATCTTATCTGGGTCAGTATCTTTCCTTAAGGAAACACCCCTGTGCCACCCCCGACTATGTCAATTGTCAAGGGAATGCATATTTTTATTTAAATCAGCATTTGGATAATAAGGATGGCTCCTACTCTGTGCTGTTATCTTGTTTGAAATGTTGTTTTTATGGTTTTATTGACTGGTGTTCACTGTCTTCGTGATTAAGTGAGTCATTTTGAGTGCCTCAGGGCTGGAAAAAGTGATAATTTTTTTCAAAAAAGAAAAAGAAATACTGTTAATCAGTATGTTAGTCAGATGTTTTGGTGCACGTCTTTCTTTACACTGCATCATGGGATGTGCCATCTTAAGACCCCATAGGTCACCCACCTATGTATGTTTTGCTGTGGGTGCACTGCAGCATGGACTTTATATATCACAGAATGTGCACGGAATACAAAAAGAGGGTTGGAAGGAAACGTCAAAATATTAGGGGAATAAAGGTAGAATGAGAGCACAGAATCCTTATTGGCATAGGAGTGGTGACAGTAAAAATTTGCTGGAGAAGAGTGAACCACAGGTAGGGGGGTGTTCACCAAAAGCACATAGCCCTATGCCAAGCCCCTGACAACATTCAGAGCAAGGGATGGAAGGGCTGAAGTCACAATACGTAGCTCAAATTTGCGAATTTGCAAATTTGGGAGACAAATCCCACATGAATCTGTTCTCCTCAAGCAAATGCCGCCGTTTCCAGGATTCTGGACACAGTAATTCCTTCTCGGGCTAAGTGTGAGACACCCACACGGAGAACTGTAAAAGTCAGCAAGATGTTGCTTATGAAGCAGGACAAGAGGCTTTTGTTGTTGTTGTTGTTGTCGTTGTTGAATGTGCCCATTCAGCATCTCTGCCGAGAAACTCCTTCCCAGAGTGCACCAGGACATCTCCCCGGGTGGGGCTGTGCCACCTCCATCGGCACCTTCCTTGCACATGCAGTGAGTAGGCAAAGCAGAGCGACAGCAAACAAAACACTCGGCTGGAGAACAAGAAGTCCTCGCCACGGCTAAGCTTCCAGATTGTGCAAGGAGGTGCTTGGGAGGGTGTTCCCAGCTGGAATGGCAGCCTCCAAGGGTGCCAAAGGGTGGGGCAGACTTTCCCATGCCACCTTGCTGTTATCAGAGCAGAACCTAGACTAGTACATTTCCACATGTCCCCTGCCAGTGGCGGGGGCCGGGGAGCACTGTGGCTTGCCAAACAGCCGTGGCTTGGAAAACAACCCCACTGAGCACAGCTCAGGAGCTCCTTGCCAGGTATTAGATGCCTGTCAGCGATGACCTTGTCTGGTGCCCAGGACACTCTGGGCTGACTTTCCTGGAAGGAGATGCAGGTGCCTAACAGCCTGAAGAGGCTTCCGATGTCAACCTGCTGGGTGAGGTTGCTAGATTTTAAGGCCAGAAGATAACGGATGGCTCGGTTACCCTTTGCGGGCACCACCCAGCACACCTTCAGTGTGCAAACAGATTGAAGGTTGCCAGGCTCACAAACAGTACTTGCGGTGCATGCAGCTATGGTTTCTAAGTCTTGCTTCTCCCACCATTACCTTAATATCACTGCTCTGGAAAGAAGCTGCTCGTTTGTTGATTAGAGGCTCCATGAGGAAATGATTCGGGGGCTTGAAACACAGAATCACAGCACTGAATAGTTAAAGTTGGAAGCCAGTTTTTAGTTCTCCTTTGCCTACAAGCCATTGCCTCTAATACCAGATGCAGAGAGGAAGAAGCACCCTGGGGAATATTCAATCGGTGCACGATATGTGTATTCAGATGGGCTCTTTTGTGATTAAAATGGCAGGGTTGAGGTCTGGGTACTAGAAACAGGGTTCTGGGCCAGCCTTTGAATCGTAGAATCAGAGAGTTGGAAGGGACCTCCAGGGTCATCTAGTGCAACCCCTTGCAGGAAATTCACAAATACCTCCCCCCACACCCCCAGAGACCCCTATTCCATGCCCAGAAGATGACCAAAACCCTCCAAAATTTCCAGCCAAACTGGCCTAGAGAAAAATTGCTTCCTGACCCCAAAGTGGTGATCAGCATTTGTAAGAAAGGACCTTGTTGAACACAACCTGACATTAACTCCTGATCTTCAATGTAAACATGCATCGCTGAAAAAGCAAACACCTGACTTTGCCCAAAGCATCTCTGAAGGAGGAGAAGAGGAGATTGGATTTATACCCCACCCTTCACTCAGAGTCTCAGAGTGGCCTGCAAGCTCCTTTTCCTTCCCCTTCCCACAACAGACACCCTGTGAAGTAGGTGAGGCTGAGAGAGCTTTGAGGGAACTGCTCTGGAGAGAACTGCTCTGGAGAGAACAGCTCTGAGAGAACTGTGACTGACCCAAGGCCACCCAGCTGGTTGCATGTGGAGGAGTGGGGAATCAAACCCAATTCTCCAGATTAGAGTCTGCCACTCTTAACCAAAACCCAGCCCACCTCTCTCCTCCTGGCTCTGATGGTCCAGTGCACTTGCATGCAAATGGAATCTGCATTTCCATGACTGCCTATCATAGAAACAAGGCAAAGTGGAAAAACCTGTACTGTCAAATTGAATTCCATCCTGCCAAGCCCACTCTTGTGGGAGAACACTTCAGAGAGGGCCCAAAAAAAAAAAAAAAATCTTGTGCCAAACTTTTCTTGGAGACAGGGTTTGCTGTTGTTGCCGAAATAAAACAGCAATCTTGTGGGATGATATGATCTGGTTATGTAATGTAAAGGCAGGCAAGTTGAAAAGGGAACACGGTGAAGCGAAGCAGCCAGCTCCCTGCCACAAAGGCTTTTGGCTCCAGCCGCCAAGCCCACAAGCCTCAACATTTTCAGGGTGTTCCGATCTCCCCCCGCCTCTGGGGTCTGGTTATATAACCATACAACATTGAGAACATTTTTCTCTGCTGCTGTCAGATTGTTTTGCTGCCTGCCTTCCCTTTCATTTGCTTCCGCTGAAGTAGACTCAGGCACCATTTTGCATTTCCTTCGAGCTGGTTGACCCTGGCTGCTCCCAGAGATGCCTGCGGAGCCAGCTGGGAGTGGCAAGGACAAGAGCTTGCTGGGGTGCGTTGAGGGGGGCTGGTGGCTCCCCAGTTTGAGAAATGCAGCCCGGCTGGGCTCAAGGCTCCCCCAGACATTCAGCAGCTAATGTCTGGGCACCACACCACTCACAAGCATGGCAGGGAATCGTGGCAGTGACTCGTTTCACAGCCAGTGGGGTTTCTGTGGGAAATAGTTTTTGTTTGGGTATTTATACCCCACTTTTCTCCCCAGTGGGGATCCAAAGCAGCTTACAACATCATTCTCTCCCCCCTCCCAAAGCCCCAGGGAACTGTGACTTTGTCTCACGCAGAGTAGTGGTGAGTGTTTTCCTCAGGTTCACCACTTGCCTGGCAGGGCAATGTTCAGCTGAGCTCAATATTAGCCTCCAGACAGCTGCACCTCTGTCCTGCTCTATAAGTTCTGACAGGCTGGAGATGCGGTGGTGGTGGGGGGCTTGTTTTTAGCCATTTGGGAGCCACAAAAGTTATCTGCAGCTCTGACTGTTTATGAGGAGGACAAGACTTGTGCGTGAGGGAGTCCCCTTCAGGATCAAGCGCCCCTCAGATGGGATGATTTGAGCAAATCTGGGGAAACGGCAACTTGACCCCTTTCCCAGGCAAGGGGAAAAGTGGGAATTAAGTCATCCAAAATGTGAGAACCTTTCTTGGCCAAGACTCCTGTGACACTGCAATGCAGACTTCCTGAGCCTGGCCATGGGAGGCAGAGGACTGAAGCAGATTTCTCTTCTTCTTCTTCTTCCTCTTCCTCCTCCTCCTCCCCCAGCTTGTTTTGAAAAGCACCAAATCTTGTAAAAGGACAACTGGCATATGAAAATACCCTGCTCTCCTTCCTACTAAACTCAAGAGCTGCCCTGGAGCTTAGGAGGGGAGCAGGCCAAGTACAAGAAACACCAGAATGGGTAGAAGTTCACAGGCACCAAAGTGACTTTCCCCACCTCTTTTCATGCCTCACAGAGCCCACAGGCTAAATTCTTAAGAGACTCTCCAGGACAAGGACAAAAGCAGACCAGATCTTTCAGTACTGTACCTTCAAATATCTTCTAGCATATATTGGACCACAGATCTCAAAACAGCAGCCCAACCCCTGCAAAGGGAAGCCCCCAGGACCTCTGCAGGGCAAAGTTAAAGGGGATCATGTTCAAAGCCAGAATCCTGAGGTCTGTTTAGGCTTTGAGTCTTGGCAGTCAGTACACCAGTAATTGAAGATCTTTAGTGCTTCCATTCCCCCCTACCATGGCCTTTTGCTTTTCACCTTTAACTTAATAACTAGATCTTTGGGGTCTGCTGGTGGGAAGTTGTCTTGCCCAAGTATGCACTGGAAGTGATGTGCCTTATCCCACAGGGGCCCACATCAAACACTCTCACTATCAGGTGTCTCTCACAAGGGCCGCAGCAGCACAGCTTGTACCATTTCCTCGGCAAGGACAACACAAGATTTCTCCTTCACCTGTTTTGCTTTGGGGTGAGTGAACTTTCTCCCTGCTTGGTTCCTAAGATACAGCCTGTTATCTTCAAGGCCCTGCCTGAGGAGTGGCCAGGGTCAAATTCCACGTCCTTGGAGGATGCTGTGCTTCCAGAGCAATGATGCCCACTATCTGGCTCACTATCTAGTCTCAACACACATGGGCATCATCTGCCAAGTGTCCCGACAGCCTGCAGGCCTATTCTTGCTTCCAGGGCCACCTTCTGCAGGCAGAAACGTGACAAGCTGCCTTGCAATACAGAATTCTTTTCCTATTAAGTTTCCGCCTGTCATACATTGGTCACCTCCAGGTTGGATTACTGTAACTGGCTCTATGCAAAGCTACCCTTGAGACTGATCCGGAAACTCCATCTGGTTCAAAATGCAGCTGCGCATGTCCTTACTGGGACTTCAGAACGAGCACATATACAGCCTGTGCTGTGCCAGCTGCACTGGCTTCCAGTAGAGTACCGGATCAAGTTCAAAGTGTTGGTACTGACCTTTAAAGCCCTATGTGGACTGGGACAATCATATCTGCAGGACTATGAGCCAGGACTATAAGCATTCTGCAGGGACTGTAAAATGGAGCTGTTCCACCAGGACTTTGGTTGAGGTGGCGGACATCAGATGGGACCAGCCCCCTCGCCTTACCCACCCATCCTATTTAGGGTGCTACGTTCAGGCACTTTTATATATGAATTGGTGGGAATTAAATTGGATTATCAGCATCTGCTGATCAATGCATACAGCTGAAGTTTAGTTTTTATTGCATTATGTTTTAATCTTTTAATGTGTTATATTTATATGTTGTGAGACACCCTAAGCCCGCTTGTGGAGTAGGGCAGGATATAAATCAAATCAAATCAATAAATACAGCAGTGAAAAGATCAGGGGACCCATGAGGTAGCGCACACACACACCCGTTGCTGCCTCTCTTTGCTCCCTGCTATCTGTTCCTGCCTGGATTGGAGATACTTAGGAAAATGCCGACAGGAGCAGGAGGAAACGGCCCTTCCGGCTTGGAGGGCTGAGCATCCTTCAGGCCTCCCAATGCCCCTTGCCAGATGGGAGCGATCCCAGAAGCACAGCTGCTTTCCCAGGACTGCAGGCGAACACAATGTACCCTGGCCTGCCTGGACGGGGAAAAAACACCGGGGAACATCTGCAGCCCCGCCCTCCGGGGCTCCGGCCCTGCATCGGCGGGGGAACGGCGCCCTCGTGCGCCCAGCCAAAGAGGGTGCACCCAGCTATTCCTCTCTCCGGGCTGGAGGCCTGCCCATGGACTGGTTTCAGTTTAAACGCAGACGAGCACCGCGGCCCAGCTTGACAGCCTCCCCTGTGCTTCCCCGGCCGTTGGAGAGGCCCGGAATAAAAACAGAGCTGAATGGTGTGGGCGGTGTTAATGCCGAGTGCAGCCCTCCTCCCACCCCCGCCGCCTCCCTTCTCCCGTTCGAGCCGCAGAGCGTCTCGCCTTGGAGCGAGTGACTCCCGGGAGCGGAGCTGCGTTGCCATAGAGACACACACAAGGCCAGCCAAGCTTCGCGGCTCTCCGGCAGGCCCAGCCAGGTGGAGGCAGCCCGAGGGGCCTTCCTCAGACCTCCCGCTTCCTGCCTGGGGCCGCGCGGCCAGTCTGCCTTCGCAGCAGCAGCCCCCGCCCCCCTTTGCGTGCACCGCTTCGTCGCCCATCGCCGCTTTATGAACGTCTCCGGAGCCCAAGGAGCTGCGTCGGCTTCCTCCCGACTCAGGAGGTACAGTCTGATGCGAGCACACAGCACGACACTGGGCTTGCAGGGCAGGGCTGCCAACTGGTAAGGGTAACCAGCTGGGCCTGCTCTTGCGTCTGTGGGAGCGGCTTGACTGGTGCAGCTTTCCACAGCTGGGGAGGTGTATACGGTTGCCAGGTCTAGGTTGGAAAATACCTGGAGGCTTTGGCGGTGGATCCAGGAGAGGGTGGGATTTGGGGAGGGGCCTCAGCATGGTACAGTGCCATAGAGTCCACCCTTAAAAACAGCCATTTTCTCTAGGAGAACTGATCTCTGTCACCTGGAGATCAGTTGTAAAAGCGGGAGCTCTCCAGGCCCCACCTGGAGGCTGGAAACCCTAACGCTGATCCTGGCATTCACAGCCCATTTCTTCCCACACAGAAGCAGAGAATGGGAGGAAATGGAAAGTTTGGGCAGTAGAGGGAAGGAAGTCCTGGAGGGGAGTGGGCAGGCCATTTCCCTGGGGGGGGGTCTGCCATGGAGGACAAGCAGAGCTGAGCCCTTGTAGCTCTGCTAGTACTGCAAGGGCGATTCTGCTCAGGCCTGGCCAGCAATGCCACTATGCCAGTGATGACACACACATTGCCCAAAAATGTGCCTATTCCCATTGTTGGCATCACCAGCCCGATATGACCAGAGTGACCCAGGGCTTCCTCCCCTAGCCCTGGGTCTCAACAGGGACTAGTATCTTGGAGATGGGATTAACAGTGAAGTTGTGTAACAGAGCAAATAATTTAGGATGGCAAGAACCAAAGCGGTTTGTTTGGCTCTCCAAAAACTCTAACCTGGGCGAGTGATGATAACAATGCTGGAAAGGAAGTTGGCTTCACAGTGGGTGAGCTTCAGGTATCAGGGAAGTACAATCCTTTCCCACACTCCACCCCAAGATTTTGAGGCTGCTTTCGACTAGCTTTTGAGCAAGGGAAACCTTTACCTTTTTAAATAGAGGCTCCCCCCCCCTTTCTGTGGCCTTAGAGATTTCCATCTGGAATTATGACCTGTAGCTTTTGTGGAAGATATACAGTATAATTTTTGAGGTTCTGTATTTTTTTAAAAAAAATATTATAAGCTTCCTTGCGGAACTGAGAAGGCAGGACAGAACTAAATGCCTGAAACCCTTACATTTGGCTGCAGCAGGAGAAGTTGCCTGCCCTTTGTGACATCCTGAGATGATACGGGAGCATCTCTGTCTCTATGCTGTGCCATGACAACTGCGCTCAAGCCAGCAGGGGTTTCTGCAGATGTCAACCTGCAAATGGGCAAAATCAGCAACTGCCCATACGTGTCCTTTTTCCATTGGGGCTCCCACTTTGTGGAATGGCCTGCCTGAGGAGGTCCCCCTCTCCTGGCCTTCTGCAGACCATGCAAAACTGAACTATTCAAGAGGGCCTTTTCAGCACAGGTAATAAGGCTGCACAGCACAAAACAGTTTTACAAACCTATCTGGGTAAATGGTCAGAACTTGTGGCCTTCAGTCCACTAATATCCTAATGCATTAATTAGAGAATCCCCCACCTTGTTGACTGTATTGACTCACTTGAGAAAGGCAGACTATAAACAACATAAATAATAATCCTAGAATTGCATTGCAGGAGCAAACCAAATGCCCCTCTAGTGCAGCATGCTGTTTACAATCAGGGCTGCTCCAGATGCTTTCTGCATTCCTCAAGCAGATGTTCATTTAATCATGTGCTGGAAAGGGTCACACCCACAAGTCCAAAAAACAAACAGGCCTCTGACACCGCTTCCCTGCCTCAGTAGCAGCAGCAGCCTTGCCACAGCAGCCCAGGGAACACTGGGGTCCCAGTGTCATAGTCCTCAGCCAGTGACATCAGCCTCCATGCTCCCACTCTGGTCCAAGCCAAAGTCAAGACGATGGCATAAGAGGCTCCTCTGTGGAGGCCCCCTCCCCCTGCTCCCCCACCCACCTGTCCTCCTTCCTTCCCTCAAGGCCAATAGCACAGAGGGGGGAGGCAATGGGACAGTGGGGGTGGCTCCTAACCATGGTCACCTGACATGGTGTTTCTCCTAGGGAGAATGGAGGACTACGAGAAAATCTTCAGGATTGGCCAGGGTGCAAGCTCGGAGGTCTTTCTCATGAGGAACACGAGGACAAAGCAGCTGTTTGCCGTGAAGAAGGTCAAGATGAACCCCAGTAAGAGGCTGCAGAGCAAGGAAGCGGTGTTGCAGGAAGTGGCCATCTTGAGTACCCTGCAGCATCCCCACGTGGTGGCGTGCCATGACCATTTCTTTGATGCAGACCAGGAACACGTCTTCATCGTCCAAGACTACTGTGACGGTGGGTCCCTGGACGAGCACATCAGGATGAAGAAAGAGGGCTACTTCCTAGAGGCCAACATCATGAAGTGGTTTGTGCAGCTGACCATGGCTGTCCAGTACATCCATTCTTTGAAGATCCTGCATCGAGATATCAAGGCGTCCAACGTGTTCCTCACAAAGACACAGATCCTGAAACTGGGGGACTTTGGCATCTCCAAGGTCATGGATAGCACAATGGACATGTCAAGCACCTTTGTGGGCACACCTTATTACCTGAGCCCCGAGCTCTGCAGAGATGTGCCCTACAGTTCCAAAGCTGACGTCTGGGCATTGGGCTGCGTTCTTTTTGAGCTGTGCGCACTGAAGCCCCCCTTTACTGGCTTCAGTTTGGGCGGTTTATTTAATAAGATTGTGAAAGAGGATTATGCTCCTGTTCCAGAGTGTTACTCAGAACCTCTGCACAACTTGGTCCAAGTTATCCTACAAAAGAACCCAGAGGAGAGGCCCAGTGCTGGCGCCATCCTCAACATCCCATATGTTCAGGAGCACCTTAGACTCTTCCTTCTCCATCAAGAAATCCAGCTCCTGAACAAACCGCATCTGGAAGCATCACATGATGGAGACAGCAGTGGGCTCAGCCCACATGGACTGCCTCAGACAGGGCCACTGGGCTATGCAGGTGACACAGACCCAGTGGTAGTATCCAACTCCCTTTGTTCTCACCAGCAGCACACTGAACACCATGACACAGATGACATCTCCAGCATCCCAAGCAGTAGTTCTGATTACTCAGAAGACTTTGAAAACACAAGCACTTCCTCTCTCAGCAGCAGTTCAGACGAGGACACTACCAAGACCACGGAGACACCCACTGAGACTGGTAAGGGTGGGTGAAGGCTTAGCAAAAGAATGGACCAACAGATCACAGAGAGGAAGGGAAAGCAAGGCAGCCCTCATGGCTTGGAAATTTTGAGAACATAAGAGAAGCCAATGTTGGATCAGGCTAATGGCCCATCGAGTCCAACACTCTGTCACACAGTAGCCAAAAACACCAGGTGCCATCAGGTACCCCAGCAGTGGGACCA
Source organism: Gekko gecko (assembly GCA_029375565.1). Classification (NCBI taxonomy): domain Eukaryota; kingdom Metazoa; phylum Chordata; class Lepidosauria; order Squamata; family Gekkonidae; genus Gekko; species Gekko gecko. The sequence continues at coordinate 46,584,992 of JAPDNY010000012.1, read as the reverse complement.
GGACACTAGAAGCCCTCCCACTGTTGCCCCCCCAGCACTAAGAATACAGAGCATCACTTGCCCTAGACTGAGAGTTTCTATTTATACCTTGTGGCTAATAGCCACTGATGGACCTCTGCTCCATATGTTTATCCAATTCCCTCTTGAAGCCAAAGTAATCAAGAATCAAAGTGCTTTCCTGCAAAAGTTGGTGATTCCTGCCAGTGCATCCCCCTGCTCCAGTAGTGACCCAAAGCAGTTTAAAGCATCCTTCTCCATTTTATCCTTAGAATAAGTCAACCCTGCAAGTTAGGTTAGGCTGAGAGTGACTGGCCAAAGTCACCAACAAGCTGCTGTGGCAGAGCTGGGATTCAAACCTGGGTCTCCCAGATCCTAGCCTGACACTCCAGTCTCTACCATCCTGGCTTCACATGTCAACTGGCATCTTTAAAAAAAAAAAAACAACTCTCGGAAGTTTGCAGGGCTGAGCCTGGCATCACCTGAAGATGTCTCTCATCCAGTTGTACAGAATACTACCACTTTTAGGCTAAATCATACTCTGATTCTCTGTTGTGGGCAAGTCCTCAGCAGCACTGGTTCTCTAGGCTTTCGCTACTGGATCTATGGTTTCTGCCTGTCTCTCTTTAGGCATTCCCAAGATATGACAAAGCTTTCAGGCCTGGAAATTGGGAGACAAAAGCCTTGCTTTCTCAATCAGAGTACTGTCAGGTCAAGCCCCATCTGTTTCGTTTCCCTTTGACCATTATTTATTTATTGGATTTATACCCCGCCCTCCCCACCAAAGCAGGCTCAGGGCTGTTGGAACCAGTGTTCCCTCTGAGTGTGAGTTTTTCAGCCTCTGGCTCACATATTTTTGTCTAAGCTCAGGAAGGATGGCTCCAGAGCAAACTAATTTATGCCATAGGCAAATGGTTGGCTCACAACTTTAATGCCAGTAGCTCATGAAGTAGAGTTTTTGCTCACAAGACTCCACAGCTTAGAGGGAGCATAACCGGTTGAGGGACTCCCCTCCCTTTAATACCCAGCAGAGGCAGTTCTCCCAGGCCATCCCAGAAGTTGCATTCCCAGATGTTAGCAGCATAGGTGTACCCACTGCAATCTAATTAGTTTCTTCTCTCATACGCAGGGGAGTAGACTGCTGAATAGTAAGGGAGGGGGCACTCTTATGATACCCCTCCCTTCCTCTTTTGCTCACTGGTGCCAAGAAACTGTCCTGTTATTCCTGCAGACTCGGAGGATGAGTGGGGGCTGACCAGTTATCCTGAGGACTTTGAGGACTTGGAGGAAGGCCTGGAGGCAGCGGAGAATGACCTTCTGTGTAGTTTGCAGGAGGCCAAGTCTTCCTCCCCTCTGAACAAGCTGTGGCAGTACAGAGGTAAGGTGGGCAAGGAACTCCATATTTGTACTGGGCAAAGAGAGGGATATCATTACTTCAGAGAAACACCTTGTTCCACATATATGGCTTCATTCCAGTCACCTCTGATCCCCTCCCTACAAAAAGGGGGGGGGGCCTTAGCTGTACCTCATCACATCCATCTGGGTTCTCCATTACTTTACTCACTCCACTCACTGATAAAGACAGCCTGCAGCCCAGCCCTCAGATCAATCCATTATGCCTCTCTCCAGGAGTGGCCATTGCTTGTATCTCCCTTGCCTCCTCTGGCCTTCCCTGCCACCTAACATTAAAACCTCCAGCTTCTTGAAGACTAGAAACATGCCCTAGTCAAAGTACAGCCAAGTCCCATAGAGAAGCACTACTGTAACTAGACTGTTCTTTACAGGTGAGGACAGCAGCTATAGAAGTGAGGAAAACAGCTTGTTCTGCATAGACTTGCAACCTGCAACTGAGCACCCATGGGACTCCACCCACCTGGAAACTTGTTACTTGCTCCAGAGCCTGGACCTGGAAAGCACCTAGAGGAATGGGACATGGAGGAATGGAAGTTTGGGCACCCCATGGGTAGTCAAGTCGATCACATGCCAGCAGCTGGAGCTGGTTAGGAGGGGCAGTACTGTTTTGCTGCTGTGGACAGAGCTGTGCAGCCCACCCTCATTTCTCTGGAACAAAACTTACCCCCCCCCCAGGCTCTCAGCCAGAGTGATGGAATCACCCGACCCCCCCCCGTGAGGGCCAGTGGCTAACACTGGACCCTACACAGCACTTCCCTCTCAGACATATTGAAAACCCACTCTGAAGAATGTGGCTTGGCAAGAGGTGTTGCCTAGAATTCTTAGTGGTGCTGATAGCTTGGCAACCCCCCACCCCACCCCCCGGTACTCACACAATGCATCTCCCATTTCTGTAGTATATCATTCACTTAAGGTGACTCTGTCAAATCACACTGCTGCATTCCAGCCAGTGAAGGTTCCCAGCATCAACCTCATTCCTTTGCCTAACTCCCATACCTTTGGCATCTTATATGCCCCTAGATCACTGCCTTTTCCCAGTAGAGAGAGAGACTCTAAAGTGAAACTTCCTCACATACTCTGTCCCCAACCCTTTCATAAATAAAACTCTGGACACTTTTAATTGTTGGATAATCAGTCGTGTCATACAGGCGGTGGTTGTCTGAACAGCATTTCTGTGAAAGTCTCACGTCCAGCAGTGAGGAGATAGCTACAGATCAGGTATGGGAAGAGGTAAGTTATTTGTCCAAAAAACGTAGCTGTCAAAAGTTTTCTGGCAACCACTGCAAAAACACTAAGGGAAGTGAGAGCAAGCAGGGCCATCTCTAATTAAGCAGGCTTACTGGGGCTACCTACGTTGACACAGCCTCTAGTAGTTCCCAAATAGCAGCCCTTTCTACTCTGCGGCTATACCTAAATCAAGAGAACACAGGCCTCTACAGACTAGGAAGGCAACGTGACCAAGGACAGACAGCTTCTATGGCCCAAATGCCTTTTAAAAAAATTACCCTTACCTGTGAAGACCGTGCTGTCAAATGGGGGGACGGACACAAGCACTATACTTTGCCAAGCATTATACTTCCTAGGATCTGGGAGACCAAGGTCTGAATCCCCACTTTTGTATGACAGCTTGCTGGGTGACCTTAGGTCAGTCACACACACTCAGCCTAACCTTCTTCACAGGACTGTTGTGAGGATAAAATACAAAGAACAATGTAAAGTGTTTTTGGGCTCCAGTCAGAAGAATGGCAGAGGTATAAATTAAATAAGCCACATCTGTCACCTTGTCCTGTACCACTAGGCCCAAGGGCATTGCCAGTGCCTGAGGGAGCTTGCCTTAATCTCTGTATTTGCCAAGGAAAACGGTCTAGTATGCTGCAGGTTACCTAGCCTTTGCATAGCCAGGGATCCACCATGATCGGCAAAATACAGTCAGATTTATAGATTGGATCCTACCTTAGACACCACTTGTGACACCGATTCTCAGTAGCGTAAGACACAGCCCTTGATTGGCCTTACCCCACAGCAGCGAAGGAAGATTCAGTTTTTCTAACTGACTGAAGCTTCAGCCTCTTCTAACTGAAAGTCCAGCAGCCAGTTTTACGGTTTGAGGGGATTCTGTCTCAAATCAATACCAGAATGTCAGGGGAGAGGGAAGAAAGGTCTCAAGCAATATTTGGGAAAGGTTTTATTTGTCAGAGGAGCTTTGGGTGGGTCTCTGTGCCAGCAGCATTCCAGGGGCTCAGCCACTGCTCTGTTTGGCTGCCAGCCTCTTGTCTCTCTCTTCGGCAATGGTGAGACGGATTCCCTTTCCGCGAGGAAGAGAGATCCAAGGCTTGTTACCCTAAAACAAGGTGAGAAGTCACAATCTGGAACCACTGCACCTGCCCCTCCTTTCTTAGAGAAGAGCAGGATTTACCCCCACCACTAAGACTAAAGACAGACCATACAGAATATCAACAACTACTCTCCCAACATAAGAGTAAGCACTCCTGTGGATTCCCCTCCCCATTCCCTGCCACCATTCCTGCTGTCTACACAGAGGCTGGAAGTACTTCCACTGAGCTCAGAAGGACCTCTGGCATGCGCTACAAAATGCAGCCCCACAGCAGACCAGTTCTATGGCAGCCAACCCTGTGGAACCAAGCAGGTAACAGCCCAAAGCGCCCCCCCCCAAAAAAAAGCCTCTTACCTTGCCAATAACAAAGATGTTGGACAACCTGGTAGCAAAGCTGTTGCCATTTGCATCCTTCACGTGAACCACATCAAATGAACCAGGATGTCTCTCCCGGTTGGTGATCACACCAATACGACCCAAGTTAGCCCCACCAGTCACCATGCACAAGTTGCCTGTGGTGGGAAGGCAAGTAAACTATCAGAACCTCCTGGGCACAGAGCCCCATTTTCTCAAGCAAAGACTAAATCCAGCCAGCAGTCACGGCATCTTTCCAGCCTCCCCACCACCCCATGCCCTCAGCCTTCTACTACTTGCTGCTTTTTACTCAGGCAGGCACCACTTGACACAAGACTCAGATTCCAGCCAGCCAGCCTCCGCCCCCCCCCCATTTATTTTCTAAGACAAAGCTTCCCAGCTGTGGCTCAAAGACCAACAGTTTTGCTCTTCTGCCAGCTGCCCTCAACAAGATTGCAAGACAAACCTGTGTCAAACTTAATGAAGTCTGTGATCTTGCCCGTCTCCAACTCAATCTGGATGGTGTCATTCACCTTGATGAGGGGGTCTGGGTAGCGGATGGTCCTGGCATCGTGAGTCACAAGGTGAGGGATCCCCTTGGTACCCACAAAGATCTTCCTCACCTTGCATAGCTTGTACTGCAAAGACGAACCACAGGGATGATTGTAGCAAGCAGATTCCTGTGTAGGAAGACCCCATCCCTAGGCAGGGTACTCTGGCTGCCCGCTTTTTATAATTTTTAACACTGCTGCACTGTTCATCTGGGAAGATAACTGTTTCTGCCAATGACAGGGCTCTCACTTTTTACGGTTGGCAAACGTGACCCACAGGTTTGATATAGGTTTTTGCACAAACGACTGTATTCCCTAAAAGCTCCAAAAATTGTCAATTTAGAGGACTACCAACAATCCCCAGGGCAGGGCAAGCTCCTTCCTGCAAACTCATCACCTTTAGACATGGCAAAATGGCTAGATGCACCCAGACCACTGCACTCCACAGCTGCCAAACTATCCCAAGCACTGACAAGAACAAGGACACACCTTTGCCTCTTCTGGGGTGATTCGGTGAACAGCAAAGCGGCCTTTCGTATCATAAACGAGGCGGAAGTGCTCTGCAGTCTTCTCAATGCTGATTACATCTGACAAAAAGTAAAAGTTAAAAACAGTCAGCAAAACACACCCTTCCAAGTCCTGTCCCCATCAGAAAGTTGATATGTTGTAATGGCTTTGACACAACATGCATTCAGAAAACCCATGCAGAATACAGCACACCTCCAGAAGAAAAAAGCTCTTGCCAATTCATCAGCTTAGCTAAGCTGCAGAAAGGCAGAGGCTCCCCTACAGGACTGAAGGAAAGTTTTTGCAGAATCTTCAGCTGAAGCTCCTGCCAAACAGCCTGAGGAACACACTTGCCACAATAAGTCTAAAAATTAAGGTTTCAGAGACTCCGGCCAGCATTCACAATCAGAAGCATCGAGTCTTTTGAGGAAAAGATTACTGATGGGTTTTATTTATTTCTTCACATTTATAGCTCGCCCTTCCCAGAAGCAGATGCACACTGCCACAGCAGGCCAGTTGTGTTATGTGGCAGTTATGGAAGCTTCGCTCCACTACCTGCTGTTAAGCCAAATACCTTATTCACAATCAGATCTGCAACACAGAATGAAGCTGTTGGCAGTTTTCCTAACTAAGCTGGATGCTTTCCTTCTTTAGCCAAATGCATGCACTGGTAGTCGTGAAAATATGCCCCAAATCAGCAGCTATCATCGCAGTCCAGGGGGAAAGTGTGCTCACTCCCTGCCCCAATTCCACTACCCCTTTACTGATCCAGAGTTCAGTCTCTGCTCACCCATGAAGCCAGCAGGGTAGGTGATATCTGTGCGAACTTTGCCGTCAATCTTGATAAATCTCTGCATGCAGATCTTCTTGACTTCATCACCAGTCAGGGCATACTTCAGCCTGTTCCTAAGGAAGATGATGAGTGGGAGGCACTCCCTTAGTTTGTGGGGACCTGTTGATGGACGAGGTGCCTAGAAACATGAAGGCCATGGACAGTCATGAGCAAGCTATCATACTCCAGCAAAATTAACTCCCAAAAGCAAGGAATTCATAAAGCTGGCCTGGGGCAAGAACTCCTTCACAAGGATACCCTTTCCTCTCTCCAAAGGAACTGGTTAAAGTACTCCTCTACTAAGCTCCTTCACAGCGTATTAATTTTAAGAATCTAGAGCTCAGCTGCAGCTCTTCATGTAAGAACATTCCAACAGGTTCTTCATTTCTAAATCACTGGGAGTTGCCTCTTCAAAGTTCACAAATGCAACCTTCTCTCAAATGTCAGTTTGTACTAGCTTCCTAAGTGGACACTACACTGCACCCTAATGCACCCTCCAGGTCTGCATCAGTCTCCGTTTTAATAGCAACGTGAGCATAACACTGCTAGTAAGCCTTCTTGCCTCTACAAATGTACGAGTGAAGGGCAGTAATTCTGCAGAAAACAGATGTTCACAAGTGGGAGGCCAGCAAAACACATGAGGGGGGGCAGAATCCCATACCCCCCCCTCCACTTGATACCCAGTGGCACAATGCCTGAGAGCTGCTGTGAGCCTGGAGAGCTCTCGGTATCCTCAGCCACCACCGCTGGCCCTAGAGCCTCTCCTGGAGTACTCCACTATGCAGTCAGGAGCCTCGCTGCTCCCAGAGTGCTCTGCTGCCGTGGATGGAGCCTCGCTGCTCCTGGAGTTTACTGCCATGTATTTTTTTAAGCTTTCAGATTTTTCTACAAAACCTGGAGAGTACACCACGTTTGCAGAAAAATACATTTAGCATTGGTATGGTCCTGATCTGTAGATTTAGATATCTGTAAGTGGAGGCCACATGTCGCTATTAGATCTATAGAATCATAGAATGTTAAGAGTTGGAAGGGACCTTGCAGGTCATCTAGTCCAACCCCCTGCACTCTGCAGGAGCATAGCCAAAAGATAGCCCTACATACCTACAACATACCTGAAAGATGGCCGTCCAGCCTCCGCTTGAAAACCTCCAGCAAAGGAGCATCCACCACCTCCCGAGGCAGTCTGTTCCACTGCTCAACCACTCTTACAGTTAGGAAGTTTCTCAACATAGATAAGCTACAGCTTTCCTTACAGGAAAACAAAGCTCAAACTAGATTTGCTCCACAGGGTCTACCCAAACTGAGTATACAGAAGAGTAAGCAAATAGCTGTTTGCCCTTCCAGAGACTCAAATCACATGATGCCTATATGTATCCTACCAAACCAACTTTATTTAAAAAAATTATGGAGACAGAAATCTTCACACACACACACATTCAACCCATACCTTGCATGAATTAACTACACACACAGCCAAGCTTGTAACAAAACCATAACATAGCCTTTTATTGTCTCTCCTGCTCTCAAGGTCTAACTATGTAACACTTTTGTCTGCTAACAGAAGCATTTAGATTTGCAAAAATGTGGAACAACAGATTCAGAGTAGAATAAAGCTCCAGGCATCGATATCATACCCAGAGACAAAACATGAATTACAACTACAGCTGCCCAAGCCATCTTGAACCCACAGAAGAGGCAGAGTGTGAATATTTTAATTAACAAATCAAGCCCTCAAAATCACTGCCCAGTACTGGACCAAAGTTTCCTTCACAATTACACTAGGTCCCAATGACACCTCCCGCCCTCACACACAGCTAACAATGAAATCCACAAATGCAGGTTTTAGCAGACCAGCATAGCTCAGCGGTGACCTCCAGTCAGGGGGAAACTGCCCCAACTGGACTTTGTTTGCAAACAATGACCATAAGACAGTGAAGCAGCAAAGAAAGCAGCAACCCCAGGGAGCATCAATGAAAAGAGCACTAAGTTTCCAAAGAGCAGAATGCAACCCAAATTGATGCTCTTTCCCACCCCCCCCTTGCAAAGAAAGGCAAAGTGACGCATGCAATGTCCTTACAAAGACTCCCGTCAGTTTATCCAGCATCCAATGCTTTGGAGCTGCCACACGCTTCAGGTGCTTCTTGGGTCCACGAGCCTAAGAGAATCAGAAGAAACAAGTTTTGTTTTGATGAAAGAAAATGCCTCTTGCAGCCCCAATTACATCACAGAGGCAGCGTAATTCCTGAGTAGCAGCAAAAGTAACAAATGGCCTTACAGTGCCCTGAAACCGAAAACATTTTTACAACACAGGTTTTGCAAGCCTCAGCCACATCCCACTTCACCATATGCAGATAACTAGTTAAATATCTATTCTAGCCCATGCTTTCTCTGAAAAGTTCAGGGTGGTATCAAACGTCTTCACTCCACCACCCTCTCAATAATCCTATAAAGTAAAAAGAGTGATTGGATTTTCACCAAGTGAGGGTTGCATCAGAGGCAGGATCTGAACCCAGGACTCCCAGAATCTAGTCCATACACCCCTTACAGTACATTATGTAGCGTAAAAGTTCGGGTTCTTTACCCACCCCACCTGATAGAGTTGCTGCTACGAAAATGAATAGGAGTGTCGTCCCCCCAACCACCCACCCAACGTTCAACTTAGAACAGTAATAAGGAATGAGTTCTCCACATCCTTTACTGCTGAAATCTCACAGATTCTGCCTCGTCTCTATCTAATTCAGTCCTTTGGAAGTGAACCCCGACTGGCTCAAGGGCTCACCTAAGCTTCTGTACGCATTCAAAGCCATCTGGGGGTGGGAAAGGAGGTTGCTCAGAGGCCGACTCAAGGCCCCGCAGCCAGAGCCCTTCACAGTGCTGGAGACAAAGGACGCCCCCGCCTCATATCGGCAACCCCGAGTGGGGAACAGTCGTCCCCTGCTTAGGACGCATCCGGAGTCGCCTCGCTCTGGGCAACGCCACGGATGGCGACCGATCCCAAGAGAAGAGAATCACTGTGCACATACTCACCATGGCCGCGCTCTGCTGGGAAAAGGGCCGCCACTTCCGTTCCGAGGCGGATATCCTCCCCGATAGTCAGCCTATGGCGGCCTCGAACGGACCACTAATACCAGGTGGAGAGGATGGTGAGTAGCGCCACCTAGCGGCTACCGCCACGATCACAGCTGTTTCTGCGCACCGGTATCGCTGGAAGCGAGAAACCCCTCCCGGTGCGAATCCGCTCCAGCCGCCAATCTCTCATGTTCATTGGTAACTCATAGGGAACCTCACAGGGAAGACGTTTTTCAAGATCTCAGAATCTCCACGTCCTGCATGTCTGGGCTGGTCGCCGTAAATCGGTGTGTCCAACAGTATCTGGTTGGCCATAGTTGGCACCACAGGGATGGATTGATGGACCCCATTGTTTGCTTATGGGGGTGCTACAGCTAACAACTGAAACGCGTGACCTCTGCATTCAAACAATTGCAGGTAAGCCAGTAGTGAAATTCCAAAAACAGTTGTGTCATAGCTTTTTATTATAACCAACCAAAATACCACAGAACACCAAGCAAGCTCTTAAATCCCCCAGACTGGATCTTAGTTAAAAAGGGGTGTGTGTGTGTTCAACCCCCAGAATCCCATGACAGAAAGGAGGCAGCAGCGGAAGCAATCACTGGTAATTAGTGTACTGGAGTGTGTGTTTCTCTGTGTGAGGGAGATTTTTAGTCTCCTTCTGCATGATAATGTCTTCATTAAGGGCTCAGTCTGCTTGGAAACTACTTTACTGAAAAAAGAAAGGAGAGCAGGAAGAGGGACATGCAGGATTCCCACTTTCCCCCCTGCCTCAGCCATGGAAACCCATCCCCCCCCCCAGCACCTGCCACAGCCAGAATACCCACACACACACACACTCCAAATCAAATGCATTGTGTACAAGCTTAAGGACCGGCTCCCTGTGTTTGCTTTAGCTGGATTTCCCTATCAGACTTGCAAATAACTAAGACCACCCACCACAGTAAATTTTTACTGTATAAATACCAGTAAACTCAGGCAACTACAGTATGCACTTCAAAGACTGGCCCCTTCAAAAACTCACAAGGCGGGAGCCAACCAGTTTTTCCAAAGGGGAAAAAGAGGAAAGTGGGTCACCTTTGACCTCCCCCCCCCAATGCTATGCTGGTGTTCATGGGACCTGCATGTGAGAGAAAAGCTGCAGGAGAAGGGTGCTGCAAGTAAAGAGGGGAAGTAGCTGAGATGTAGTGAAAACACTGGCTGGATCAGTCTGCAATCTTCCATTCCCCGCCCCCATTTAATTGAAATTTCTTGCAAAAGTAAGTATGGGGAAGGTAAGGGGGGGGAATTAAATTTGCACCAGCTCCCAAAAATGTATGGCCTACTTTTCTTCCAAAATAGGTTCCAAAGCAATGTACCAAAAATGCACACTTCCACATTATAAGAAGCTAGAAACAAATCCAGGCACAAAACGGCATCAGTATGCATCTTCAAATGGCCTCCTAATGAGTTCTGCGAACCAAGAGGGTCAAGCTAACACTATATAATATAAAAATACAAATGTTTATTAAGGTGTACACATGTTAAAACATACTATAATTAAAAGAGTCTAAATTTCAGACTTTTAAAAGCTTTTCTAATGCAAATACACTTGACAGGCAAACACTTTTTAACTTAGGACCTAGCAAAGTTTCCTAAAGGACAGAAGGGCGGGAGCATTCCTAAAGGCCTGTAGTGGATTTTGCTTGCTTGAGCCAAGGAAATGGACAAGAGAGACTGCTAGAAAGACTGAAGGTGCTACAACGGTTCAGCACTGAGAGAGATGGTCCCTTCCAGAATGTGGGCCCTGATCTCAAAACAGGAGTGCCATGTGTGAAAGAGTGATCTTTAGACAACAGTAGGGACCCCACCTACTCTGAATTATTTGTTGTATATATTAGGCCTGACCTTTTAAACACTCTTGCCTAATTCTGTAACCCACCTTGAGTCCCAATGAGATAGGTGGATTACAAATGAATAAAATAAACCTTGGAGCCAGGTTCAAACATGGCCCTGAGGGTGGGTAGGGGTGCCACACCCCCTGTAAGACCTGCCTCATCTCAGATGGATTGAAGGGGGCTGGGAGCTTCAGTGGGTGTTCCCAGGGTCTCTCTGTCCATGCCACCAGGACTTTGTGCCCTCCATGCCCCCGCCCACAATGCTGCACAATGAAAAAGATTATCTCACATAGATGAGTGGGTTGCCATGGAAACTGAGAAATCTGTATGCCTGCTACATAGCTGAAAGAAAAGCACAGGGGGACTGTGCCGAGCCCACTGTGATACGGGGAAATCAGTAGAGCCTCTCAAGGATGATGCAAGAAGCCAGTCAGCAAATATATCAAATACTTTATTTTAAATCCAAACAGTTTTTTAAAAGCTACTTCTCTCCCACTGGTTCAAGAGTCAGAAGGCCTAAAGCCCCACTCTCTCATCCCTAGTGGTACAGCACACCTTTGCCATTAGCCGGGCAAGCTGTATCAGTGGTCCCACAAGGTAAAAAACTGAGCATGAAAACCACACATGGAAATGCAACCAAACTGCCTTAAAAGCTGTTGTAACAAGCCTCCCCTCCCAATAATAATACTACTTTTTAAGAAGTGGGTTTTTAAGACAACAGCATCGATGGTCATGTAGAGTCCCTGGAGCAGTGGGGTGGCAGCATCTTCTTCCAAAGCCCCCTGGCAGCAGCAAACTGCACCATTCTCAATCGGTGTGGCCCAGGAGAGGTGGCATGAGAAGCTCTCCACTTTTCCTCCTAAACCACATGCTTCAGATTCCCTGCAAACAGAGCAACATCCACATAGCCATATTTCAGCCTGCAGGTAGGCTCAGTCAAGGGGGAGGTCACACAAGGGGGGGGATGTCACACAGAGAGGGAACTTGGAGGGCCAAATTACGTATGGCATTCTCCCCACAAAGTGCAGCCACTGGGGGAGGAGAGAGGGAACAAACCTGGGTTGCAGCATTAGGGAAGAAGGGTTCACTTCACACACCCCTCCCAAACTGCTTTATGCCCTAGCAGAGGAGGAAGTCTGCTACCCATATTTTGTCTGTCCTTTCCACCAGGAGCTGAAAGCAACTGGGAGTGGGGATTTGAATGGAGACAACAGCACTGAGGTACAAAAGGGGGGTGAGAAGATTTAATCTCCTCTTCCCCAATGCTATGGGGCCAGTCCCCCATCAGGGACCCCAAAGATGCTTTTTGTATGTCTGGGTATCTGAATACAGGTCCCCAGTGTTGGGTGCAGCTTGGCCCTGAGAGCACCCTGGCAGCCAAAGCTGCTCTCTGGGTGAAACAGACAGAAGTTTTGAAGGCTTCTGCACTTGAAAGACCACATTTTATGAATGGAGACAGTGACAAGGGCTGATTGGCATCATGTTATCACCAGTTCCTAGTTGCCGCATTTAGAAATGCACCCCATTCACAGCAGAGATAGCCTCTGGGAAAGGGGGTTCAACAAGGAGTTATGCACTAAGTGCTGTTTAAAAGCTGCTGGATGCAAGAATGCTTTGTTGGATGTGGGGGGGGGACACTTCCACCCGTATCTGTGGAGAGCCCAACATGAACTCTGGCCCCAGGGGATTTCTCCCATTTGTGAAACGCAGCTTGGTCAAATGGGGAAGGAGAGGCCAAGCTCGGTGACTTCCCCAAGAGGCTTCCCAGCCTCCCCCTTTGCCCTCAGCAAGGAGGGGTCTGTTCTGCTAGAGGCGTCACCTTTTACGCAGCTGAGTACGTCCCGGATTCTCTGAGGATCGTTGCGGTCCGGCCTGCAGCTTGGTGTGATTTCCAGCACATAATCAGGGCCATATTCTGTGAAGAACTGAAAAAAGACCCAAGGGGAAGAAAGAATAAGGAAGGGAAATGCTGCACCATCTCTGGCAGGCGAAAGTGGGGCAAAATGCACAGGAAGGTCTTGGGGGAAAGCAAATGAAGCCCCGCAGTCTGCCTCTCTCATCCCAGCTGGATCCCTGACGGTCAAGGCAAAAAGGCTGCTTCCCTCCCCATGCGGGGAAGAAAAACCCAATCCCTTCTGCCCCCCAGCATTCTCTCCCCTGCCCTTCACCCCTTGGTATCCTTCTCATGAGTAGACCTGTTTACACTTTTGTTTTTAGTGAGAGCAACCGTCGCATGCGGGAGCTTTCAGTAAAAGTTTGCCTATTCAGACTTCTCAGCTGGGAAAGTGCAATTGAGACACCTGCAGGCATCGTATCTGAGTGCTTTGGGAGGTTTTTTTTACAACTTTCCGGCCCCCTTTGAAAATGGGTGCAGAAATCAAGCTGCTGACAGAACTTGATACAAAACACTGTACCATGAACGCACAAACCAACTTTCATCCCAGCATTTCAGCAGAATCTGAATGACAACATATTTTGCATTTTCCTTCCCTGAAAATAGATGCAAGGGTTTGAGCTGAAAATGCTGAATTGTATCCTGAATGTCAGTATCATATTTATTTCTGACATTTCAATGTTCAAGGGAGAGACCATTACACTAGTAAGCAGGATATGAATGGGACAGCGGGCAAGCTGTATAGAATCTGTATGTTTGACTCGGGAGAGAAAGAGCACTTCTGGATAGCCAGCTGACAACAAGGAAACACCACCGGGTAGAGATTAATCCCTCCCCCTGTTCATGTTTAGGACCCCCCATGCTGCTTCTATTTAGTATTTGAAAAACTGCAGGACACAAAGCGTTCTTGCATCTACTTATGCCCTCACTGTCTATGCTACCCCAACTCAAAAGACCCAGACCTAGATCAAGGAAGTGTATGCTTGGGTTTTTTTGTCTCTATCCATCTTTAATACCAAATGTTTCTTTATGTAAACAGGGAAACCCAGGGAATCTGACTGGCTTTTGAAAATCTCTGGAAAAGGATGCAGATTGTCTCAGGAATTTTTTTCCCCTGAACCAGCCAGTCTGCGCTGCTGCAGAAACAGTGTGCTACTGTTATCAGATCACTTCTCAACAAGACTGTATTGAATGGCCAGGATCTGGAACGACTCTGCTCTTGTGCACAGAGGAAGAGCGGGCACATCAGAGCCTCACCTCATGATCTGGGATCTCAGAAGAGAGCGTTCTCCCTAGAATGACCGCGGTCAAATACGTCCAGCAGCGAGCAGTGTTGGCCAGATGGTATCCTCCTGTGTCCAGGAAGGAATGTCAAGTCAGGAAGAGGCAGAAAGACAGGCAGTCATGACGGGAATGGGTGGCAAGCAGGAACACCCCTTTGCATTTGTACTCCAGATAAATATGGGTTCTCATTTTCAGTTCTAGAAACACAGGCGTGACAACTGTATTTGTACCACCTGGATTCTGCAAAGGCACCAGAAAGTCCGACTGGCTGAAATGAACCTGATACCACCTCAGCAACCTACAATGAAGGGTTGAAATATTCATACAGCTACCAAATATATAATGTCTGTAATTTGGTAGCTCTCATGGGATCCCAAGAATTGGTATGAACATTTAAACAACGTCACCTGCAAGTCCCAATGGTTAATGGGCTCAGGTCTCTCCAAAAGTTTGCCAATTCTGATCTGAAAGCCCTTCATTCTGCATAGGGGCTATGAGCAGTGGCATCCCTGAAGACAGCTCCCTGCCCCTAAAGCTAACCCTGACTCCAAGGAAACGGATCCCACAGAGAACTGCCTGGAATCACCCTCTGCTCAGGGACCAGAGAAGTGGGCACCAGAAGCGCAATCCAGAAGGAAGTTCTCCCCTGCAAGTCCCACTGAAAGGACTGGGAGCTGAACAACAGAGCCACATAGAACTTCCTTCTGGATTGTGGCCAATGCCCTCGCTTCCCCATTAGCCATTACACAGGAATCACAACCAAGCGCCCTGGGAGACTCTCTCCCCACTCACCTCCTCCCAGAATGAGGGTCGGCAGCTGCCACTGCAGCACGTACTTCAAGCACCAGCCGACACCCACAGGGGTCATGTTAAACGAGCACATGGGGTCACCAGCAATAGTATCAGCTCCCAACTGCAGGACCACAGCTTCAGGGTTGAATGCCATGTAGACCTCCTTCAGCACCCTGCAAGCAGGAAGACAGACTATTACTTTGCATACTCCTTTGGAAGAGGCACTAAGATGCTGTATCAATGAACGGGCACCCTGAGTCCTTTGGTATTTTAAGCACCACATGGAACTCTAAGTTTCCTGCATATTAGAATCCCTGGCATGAACAAGAATGTGCCTCACGTGTGCAGGGAGGCCTCTGTCTCTTGCTGTGAGCTGGCAAATTGAGGTCAACATTCTTCCCCCAGAAAAAAGCAGCATAAAGTGCCTTTTTGTTGCTGAGAATTTAGAGGAAAGAGGTCACATGACTCAAGTACATCAAAGGAAGGAGAGTGAGGGAGGCCATAGGGCAGACCGGGGAGAAGCCAAATTCTCAAATTTCTCCAGTGAAAGCCAAAACCTGAGAAGCCCCCTAGGGAGCAGCAAAGAGTTGCAAGCCTTACAAAATCTCACACAGACAGAATCTAGGAATGTTCAAGGCCAACCCTAGAGACTCACCTGGAATATATTTTCTTTAAGTACAGTGGGGCTGGACGGGACAACCCCCTTACCTCCTGACTAGATACTGCTTGCTATGAAACACATTGAGTGCCAGCAGCATGCTGGGCAATGCAGAGGATGCTAATCCCCCAAAGTTAGGCAGGCAGGCAAAGGATTAAGTAGGGGGAGAGGGGGGCTGAGGTAGATAAATGACCTGCTGAAGAGGAAAAGCTGGTGAAGACTTTGAAGGAGGAGACACATCCTGTTTTGATGGCCTCAGAGGAAACTGCATAGATGAGCAGAAACTGTTTGACCCATGGAACCAATTATGGACAGGGCACTCTCTCACTCACGGTCTTCATGCTGAGGCTGGACACATCTGTCCATTACATTCAAACTCTGCATTTTTTTGCAACGGATGTGGAGGGAGGTGGGAATCTGGACTAGATGGAAGTTCTCTGCATACTTCCAGCTCTAGGGTTCTCTGACTCTTACGTCTCACAGATCTGATAGTATCTCTCATCTTGGACACCATCCTGGATTGGCACATTGACACTGTAATAGCGCCCTTTCCCCAGGCCCACATCAGTCACGTCTCCTGTTCCTGTACAAGACAGAAAAGAGAAGGTCAGACTCAGATGAACATGAGAGAGAGAGAGAATGCCTTCTGCCTTGTCAAATATACAAAGCGTTACCACCATTTGCTCTGCAAGTACCTTGAATAAAGTGAGATGGCAAGTTAACTAGACTGAGAGCACCACCAGTTCCCAAAGGGCCTGCATAAGGGTTTCTGGGCTTGGATGAGACAGAATGGCAGCACTAGAGCTCACTCGTATCCGCTGGAATCTGGAATGGTCCCTCTAGGCACCCAACATTCTAAGTCCCTTGTCTTGCCCCGGTCGATAGTACTGACAATGCAGTCTCCAGAGCTCTGCAAGACCAGCACCATGACATTCTTTGCAGTGCTGCATCATCCTAACTGTGGGTGCAACACATCCTGTGCTCCTCTGCATATAAGAATGAACCAGTGGCCTAAGGCAGCCTCATATTTCATAATGAAACTGATCTGGCAAAACCAGGAGAGGCTTTGGCAGAGGAAAAGTTGTCGCACATAAATCCAAGGACCAGCAGCCCCACACTCATCTCTGGAAACACTACCCAGGAAAACCAAAGTGGCAGGTGCAAATCCGAGGGAAAACAAACAGCTAAAGAAATGGCCTGCCTCTTACACACTGTAGATATCTGTAAAGAAAGAAGAAGCATCATATGTTTCTTCATGTTACAAAATGGAAACTACAAAATGCATTAGGGCTCCTGCATCCCATTTCCCTCACTAGAAGCAGAGAAGCCTGGAGAGGGGTGGTAGTAAAAGCTATAATGGAAGGAGAATCATGGATAAAATGAAGGGAAGAGGTTCTCAGTGTAACAAGGGATCACTTGCCTGGAAAAAATCCTGGTGAAAATTTGTGCAGAGAGACTGTCATGACTTTGGAGGTGAAACTGAAAGCATCTTCAACACCTGAATGGGCAAGAGCAAGACAAACAAAGAAGGAGATGCTAACCTCTCTGCATACAACATGGCATCAGCTATGCATGGACAACATACTGGAGTGCAGCCTAAGAAGAGGCATTCCTGGAGCTACATGTGGAATGGAAGAGACTTATATGGGGCAGGAAGCTGACCCAACTTCATGCCCATCTGAAGCCAAGTTCCAACACGGCCTGAATGAGTCCTGACTTTGAAAAGCAGGAAGTGGCATGAACTTTTATCAGAGGGTCCTGCTTTGTGCAACTGCTACCCCCAGAACTGGGCAGCCCATTCCCATAGCACCATAAGTTAAGGCAACTTTAACATACATTAAACTGTGGGGAGTATGGGGGAGTTTCCCAGACACCACAGCACAAACAAAAGAGAAAATAAGAGGTGACAAGGGGAGAAATGTACCAAAAAATGAAACACACCATAAAAGTCAGAGGAGCAGAAAGTGTGAAACTGGGTATAAATGAGGCCTCTTTCCTGCCAGGCAACAACTGGGTTTGGTCAAAGTTGAAACAAGGTTCCCTTGGAGTTGCAACCCAAACTCGAACCTGAACCAAGAGGGGGACAACAGACACCCCATTCTTTAAATGGCATGCTCTACATAGCTACACAGACTTTGCGATACTATGTACAACTAGCTAAGAGAGAAACGCCCTTTACCCAATGAATGTCCTCACTGACTAGAGTAAAATAGTCCAAAGACATGAACCAAAGTCCCCTGAATGTACTGGGAGGATGGGGTGGGGGGAGTGGGAGTGGCAGCCCTCAAGTTCTCTGTTGGGCCATAAGAACCCTGATTTTGCCCACCTCATTTTAAGAAGGCTTTTCTCGTAAGAACGGGGGGCAATGAAGGCAACAAAAAAGATCTGCGTCAGGCGGGTCCTTACCATCCCCATGATGCAAATCCAAGTCCACATAGAGGACACGGTCGAATTTCTGCCTCAGCCGCAGGATGCCCAGAACAGCATCGTTCAAGTAACAGAAGCCAGAAGCTTCATCTCTGCGAGCAAAACATCACTGGTGAGAGGTGGACCTATTAGGTAAAGGTAAAGGTTCCTTTGCTCGAAAGCCAGTCAAATCCGACTCTAGGGCTGCGGTGCTCATCTCTGTTTCAAAGCCGAAGAGCAGGCGCTGTCCGAAGACATTTCCGTGGTCATGTGGCCAGCATGACTAAATGCCAAGGCACACGGAACGCTGTTACCTTCCCACCGAAGTGGTACCTATTTATCTACTTGCAATTTCTTGCTTTCGAACTGCTAGGTTGGCAGGAGCTGGAACTAGAGACGGGAGCTCATTCCATCATGCGGCACTCTTGGGTCTCGAACTGCTGAACTACTGACCTTCCAAAGCCTGCTGTTCAGCGTCTTAACCACTTGAGCCACCGCAGCTCCTTTGACCTATTAGCAG
The DNA here is from genome assembly GCA_029375565.1 of Gekko gecko. NCBI lineage: Eukaryota > Metazoa > Chordata > Lepidosauria > Squamata > Gekkonidae > Gekko > Gekko gecko. Next base: position 46,566,503 of record JAPDNY010000012.1, on the reverse strand, counting down.
CTACCAAATTAATCCTGCCCATCTGATGAACCCAACCTCTCTATCATTTCTGGGTAGATAGAGGACAGCTCTTCTTAGAGAAAAATTACCCTTTTGAAAAAGGAAACATCACAGGATACATTATCATACACAAAGAGTAAAAAGATAAATTATCAGCTAACCACCACATGGAAAGACATGTCTAGAGAGGAAGTTGTCCACTCTGCCAGGCAAGACAGACATTCCCAGCTTCTGAAGCAGGTAATCTGGGCCAAAGGAGGCTCAGCGACAACTGTAGCAAGCTAAGCCTCAGCCTCTTCTTAGAAGCTTGGCATGCTCACGCCACAGCTGCTGCTCATTCTGCCATTCACGTAACCTCCTTTCCCACTCCATAAAACACATAACAACATAACTCTCCCTACTGCAGTACTACATTTCTTCTTCTGCTACTGGCTGATGGGCATAATTCAGACACCAGCTAGAAAAGATGAGAGAAGAAGGTGCTTCCTTACTTCTTGGCATGATGCCACCCTCCAGGCCAGTTGATTGCTACCTTGCACTTGCCGCCCACCAGACACTCGGCTGCTGTGATGGTGGCTCCTCCCACAGCAGCTGCATAGTCAAAGATCCCTTCCGTGGCGGGGCAGTCGTAACCTGCAGAGATTGTGGGTGCAGGGCTGTAGTGAGGCACGAAGGGGCCCCTGACGTAAGAGGGTCCCCAGCACATTGACTGCTCAGAACCCTTCCACTTGGATGCACTGTCCTGCCTTCTGGCGTGGGACTCACCTAGGCCATGAGCTCCTCACCTAGGCCATAATCCACAGATTCTGGATGGTCATCGTCACCCTCCTCGCTGACCTTCTGCAGATGCTGTAGGTAGGCATCCGTATGGAAGCTTGCCATCTCTTCCATGGAGGCCACCTTGGGCCGGACTATCCTAGGAAAACCAAGGAGGAGGCAGAGAAGCAAAGCTCATTGCTTGCAACACAACCGGCATGGAAAGAAGCAGGCTGGAACAAGGCTCAGGCCAAGAGAACAGGGCATGTGCATGGTGGGACAGTAGGACCCTCTCAGCATCTGGTTAGAGGATGCTTCCTTGTGTTGTCCTATCTGCATACAAGCTTTTTGGCTCTAAGTTGAAATCACACTCAATTTTGACCAAATGAAACCTTACCACATATTACTAGACTGTGAATTATCCAAATTATGGGTTGGCCATAAGGGTAGCATTCAGAGAATAGAAAACTCAAAGACCAAAACCCCACAGCAACTGGTAGAAGCTTCCATAATTTTCAAACAGCTCAGATCTAGCGGGCCCCCAGTCAGCTGTACTGCTTCCACCTACCTCATGTGATCAAGTAGAGAGTATGCTTTGATCAAGGAATGCACCATACTGGCCTGTAAGGGAGAGATGCAAGAAGAGAGCAACTGATCTGTTTAAATTTTTTACTTAATTTCATGTATACCCTTTTTTTGTTCCCAGTCGGGACCCAAAGTGGCTTCCAACATTATCACTTTCTCCATTTTATCTTCGCAAACACCCAGCAAGTTAAGTCAGGCTGAGTGTGCAACTAGACCAGGCTTCCATGGCAGAGCTGGAATTTGAACTTGGGTCTCCCAGATCCTGCTCTAACCACTACACAATGCACACTTTTCTCATTCAGTGCATGCACGGATGCATATGCGAACACACACAGCCAAGTAATCTGTCTGTCACAACACCAAACACTGTGCTAATGCAATCCCTCTGTGCCAGCAGTCAAAAAGAACTCACCCCACCCTGACCTAGATAGGCCAGACAAGCCCGATCCCATCAGATCTCAGAAGCTAACCAAAGTTGATTATGACAAGTACTTGGATGGGAGACCTCCTTGAAATACCAGAGGCAGGAGGTGGGGGCAGGCTTTATTCAGCCACCTCTCTGAATATCCTCCAGGCCCCCAGTAGTGGTCAGTCACAATAGATTGACATGACTTCCAGGTGCACATACACACACACAAAAAAAAAACCCTCATCCCATACATCCAGGGCAAGGATCTACGCAAGCCATCCCTGACCCATATAGTGTACAGAAAAGCTGCCCCTGGTTCAAGCACCACAGCCCAGACCTACAATCTGTACTTTGCACTTGCAAGCAAGATTAGTTTCTCCATTCAGGCAGTTGCTCTGTGAGGAATCATGCTAAACAATGAAAAGCAGGTCCTTGTGGCACTATTTCCAAAGGATATAATTGTACTGACATGTACTGACTAAAAACAGTTTTTAAAAACAACTCTCTGCCCAGCTGGCCCACTCTTCCAAGAAATCATTCCCAGCTTCACAACAGATATTCAGTTGGTGCGGTTTCCACACACCCCCGCCCCCAGGACCAGTTCAATGCTAGGAAGATCTGCACCAGTAGAATGTTTACCTCTCACACCACACAACTGCCAAAGCAGAGTGAGCCAGCATCTACTCCACATAGTCTGGTTTCTCCTCTTCTAATGTAGCTTCTGATGCACCTGGAATGCTAGACACACTGGAACAGCTCTGGATTGTTCAGACCTGCCACAGGAAATCCTTCAAAGTAGCGAGGGAGGGAGGGGTGTTCTCTCACACCCCTCCTAAGCTTCTCCACAGGTGCTATTAACTGGCACGGGAGAAGAGAGAGACCAGTACAGTAGCTAGAGTTTTTAGAAGATCCGGGTTCAAATCCTTTCTCAGCCATGACTGGCTCACCTCAAGCCAGCGATTCTCTCTCAGTAGCCTTATTACCTCAGCCTAGTAGTTGTGAGGATAAAAGCGAGGGGCAGAAAACCGCGGACACCGTTCTTTTAAAGGAAAGATGAGAACAAACGCAGTAAAACCGTTGTTTTGCTTTGCCCCCATTGGCGTATGTGAGAGAGACTAAGCTTGGCCAAGAAAACCGAAGCCCCTTAATAGCTCAGACATAGAGACCAAGACCGGCTAAGGACAACGCCCGCTTTCCCCGTGGAGCAGCAGTAGCAGCTACGGCTTTTGCACCAACAGCGATGTGCACTTGTGCCCGTGACCAAAGCGGAGATGGCTTATCCCCGACCCGCTCGGGCCCCCCACTCCCCGATCCACTTCCGGCCACGCACCCGCCGGGGGACTTTGCAGAGGACGTCACACCGCGCGACGTACTCGGGGCTGTACACGTACACCGGTGGAGGGGCCGACAGCTCCGCCATTTGAGCCCCCGCAACCATCCGGTCGGCTGCTTCCGGGCTGGCAACAAAGGTTGCTATTGGGGGAAAGGACTTCCTCTAGCGCGGAATCCTGGGAAAAGTAGTTTCAATGGTGAAGGAAGCTTCGATGCGGTCTTGACCGTTGATCACCCCGAGGCCTTCATTACGGGCGGGGGCGGGGGAGACTCAGCATGCGCGAGAGTGTTTTTTTAAATGCCACATCTGTGGTTTGACCTCACTCTTCAGTGTGTGTGTGTGTGTGTGTGTATAGTGCCCTCAAATCCCAGCCGATTTATGGCGGCAACCGTGTAGTGTTTTCAGCACAAGAGACTAACAGAGGTGGTTTGCCAGTACCCTCCTCTTGCATTCCCTGGAATTTCTTGGTGGTTTCCTACCCAAAAATACCAACCAGGCCAACCCTGCTTAAATACAGTGGTATGTCTGTACTTAAAACCCTGCTTAGATTCTGAGATATGATGAGATCAAGCTGGCTTGTAGCCTCCAAGTATAAATTTTTATCTTTTAGTGAAATAAGAGTTTCCCCCCCAAGTTATTTAGACTTATGTGTACTGAAGCCTGGAAAAAGTTGGTAGATTTGCTGGCTTATCTCCACTGAAAGGGGAGGGGAATTTACTTCCATTATATGATAAATTAACCCCAAAATAATTATAGGGGTTTTCACTTCTGGCAGCAATTCCCCCCCAAAAATAGTCTATTGCAGGGGTGCTGAACTCATTCATTACAACAGCTAGATTTGACATAAATTGGCCTTTGTATAGCCAGGCCATGCGTGTCATAAAATGTAATGCCAGGAAGCTCAGGGTTCCAAAACCTTGAGATCTGTACTCTTCCTTTATTAATTAATATTTTAGTGTTTTCCTCTCTACAGAACTGCCAAGTGTGTTTCTCAAATTGGGCTAGGTAAACACTGCCAGGGACAGTATGTCTATCAAAGCAGAGACATAAACGTTATAAAAGATAAAAACACAAAGATTTTTTTTACTTAAAATACAAATATGCTTAAGACTCTTGCAATATTTTATTTTGCAGTCTTTGATAACTTGACACTTCCCAAACCTCTTTCCCTAAGGTAAAGGTAAAGGTTCCCTTGCTCGAAAGCCAGTCGAATCCGACTCTAGGGTTGCGGTGCTCATCTCCGTTTCAAAGCCGAAGAGCCAGCGCTGTCCGAAGACGTTTCCGTGGTCATGTGGCCGGCATGACTAAACACCAAGGCGCACGGAACACTGTTACCTTCCCACCGAAGTGGTACCTATTTATCTACTTGCAATTTCTTGCTTTCGAACTGCTAGGTTGGCAGGAGCTGGAACTAGAGACGGGAGCTCACTCCGTCTTGCGGCACCCGGGTCTTGAACTGCTGAACTACTGACCTTCCACAGCCTGCAGTTCAGCATCTTAACCACTTGAGCCACCGCAGCTTCCCTAAAAGACTGCCTAAAATGGAAAGGTGGGGGAATAGTGGGTTTGGCAATGCAATTTGTAAAAATAAAGCATCAAGAAAAAGCACAAGGATCACAGCAGAAACCGAAAATATAACATGCTCTGAGCCTAGGAACATAAAATGGCTGGGCACTGCAAGTTTCTCCCCTCCCCCCAGGTCTACTCAGAGTGGCAGTGGCTCTGCAGTGTAATGTCCCCCTTTGGCTGTGGGTTCCCAGATTACAGTACTCACCCAGTAAAGCACAAAGTTGCAAAAAAAAAAATTCAGAATGGATTTCCCATTAAGGTCTCTGGGCTCAGATAGACTATTCTGGGACTGGAATGACAGCCACCAGAGTGAAATGACAGTACCTGGGAGTAGTAGAAATTCTGGGATTGGGATGAGGGCCCCCAGAGTGGAATTCCAGTCCCAGAATACTGCTGCTACTCACAGGGGCTGTCATTCCATTCTGCGCCCTGTCATTCCAGTCCCAGAACACAGATTCTATTGCTAGGGACCATAGTTTTACTCTGGGGGCTGTCATTCCAGTCCCACAGCACTGTTTCTATTGCTGGAAACAATTCTAGAGCAGTCTATCCAGGTGCAGAGACCTTAATGGAAAAATCCGTTCCATATCTTCTTTGCAACTTTGCAAGCCCAGAAGAGCTTCCTGCCAAAGCTGGCAAAGATAAGACAGGAGGAGGTGGGAACTTCCGCAGTCTCAAAGGTTGAGGACAGGAGGAGGGAAGAATAGAGCAAGGGGCCTGATTAAAGCCAGGGGTGAGCTGCTTCCAGTCCACGGGCCTAAAGTTTGACACCCCAGGTATATTGATTCAGGTAGCCACAGTCTTGAAGACAGCCCATTAATTGCAGTAGGGGTTACCAAGATGATCCCAAATTGGGCCCTAGGTGTAACTTCCCTACTCAGCTACAGATCAAATGTATGGAGGGGCTGTGGCTGTGTGGAGAAGGATCATGCTTGATCTCTAGTTGAAGGATTTCAAACAGTGGATGTTCAGAAAGAACTCTCTCCTGTGAAGGCCGCCCACTACCTAAACACTAAGCTAGATGGGCAAGTGATTTGACTGTTTTTAAAACAGCTTTTCTGTATTTTAACTGAAGAAATATACTTCCTTTGCTTTCCACAAGGCTACTGTGGAAATTTACCATTCAGTTTCCACTTCAGCAAAGTATTGTTATTAACAATTCTTCCTTCCACCCAGTGCTACATTCCAGCCTACTCATTGCTTTGGTTCTTATCTCACCGTAACCAGCTAATGCATGAGAAAACACAAAACAAAACAGTGATGAAATAGAGGTATTTTATTCTAGGTTTTCAATCTTCACTGAAAGGAACAGTTTTACAATTTTCGGGGGGGGGGGGGGCACACAAAACAAAGCCAGCTGCATCCTGCTTATCAGCAGCACACACAAAAACCTCCCAAAGAGCGAGGTGTGGAGTTTTCAGAATTCATACAGCTATGAGTCCAGGCTGAATAGAAAGTGCAATTGGATCATTCATATCACAAAGTGCATTACAATGATCAGCCCAAACATGTAAACTCAGGAACCACTTGAACAAGATGCATTTTTGCATCCCAGATTGAGATGAGGGGAGGGTGGGTAAAGCATCCCCTGCTTCCTTCACAAAAGATTTGGCACCTGAAACCAAGCAAGCAAGCACAGCCATCACACTTATTGCTTCACACAAAAGTGGGCCCATGTTTCTGGCCAGCTGGGCTTGGAACACAGCCCCTTTCTGGAGCCCATCCGAGCAAGGGCCTGGCCTGTTGTCTTCTAGCTCTGCCCTATGCTTAGCTCCTTTCCTTTGAAGGGGAAGCCTGGAGCTACATATTCCTGAAGTGGCAATATGCCCTCACCAGGAATTTCAGTCCTTTAATGGGCTACAGCTAACTCCCCTTCCCAGAAAGTCATACTGATATTTTAAATACTTGGCAAAGTCATTTATTTCAAACAGACAGTGGTAACTTTGAGCCCTGGAAGCCCTATTTATGGAAACCCCTCATCTCACCACAAAGACCAAGCACTTTCCAAGCCCTTCAAAGCTTCTGAGAATCAAACAACTCTCCTCTTCCACATGACCCACAACCAATCATTTTCCTTGGAGCAGGGCAGCTGGAGCCCTAAGACCCATCATCGTAGTAGCACATCCACCCTCACCAGCACGTCTGCAGGCCAAGGTTAGTCATGAGAGTCAGAGGTCTGTTTAAAGCCTTTTGGCAGATCCTCTCAGTGGAGGCAGGAAGATGATGGAACAAAAGCCCCCACTGAGAAGAAAAATGCTGAATCCTTATCTCCCTGCCGACAGATTCATTGACTCTGGTTGCACTCGAAATGACTTTCATTTGGCAAGCTTTTGACTTGAAAAGAACACATGTTCAGACAAGCAGTTTCTGTATGAGACAGTTTGAAGCACATGGTACCCTGATTGACAGGAGGCAGCCAAAGTTCCAGCCTATGATCAGGGCATCAGCGAGAGTGAAGAGAAGCCCCCTGAGGCTGGTGAGGCTGGAGGACAATGAGTGACATTAAAGGCACTCAAGGCATTCATGATGGGGAGACTACAAACAAAGGGTTTATGGGAAGACTAGTACCCCAGGTATGGAGGAGCAGCACATCTGGTTGATCGAAGTCTCACAGAGCACAGGTAAAAATCCCAGGATAAATGGAGAGAAAAAAATCTTACCCAGTAACAAAGTCTACAGCTGCATGCAAGTAGGAACCCCCCTAAAAGCAGATGCCCGGAGCATGAGGAGCCCTCTTGACCTCTCCATTCAAACTCAAGCAGTAAGGTTGTGCAAATGGCAGCCATCAGCCTAAGAGGATCCAATCCCAGAACCCTCTGTCTGAGAAGCACAGACCCTCCTTGAAGCAAAGGGGGTTCTGTATACATAGTTTGTGTGTAGACACAGCTTCTTGGACAACACACACTTTCCTGCAATGCTCAGAAGTCCCTTTCTCAAGGCAGACGTTGCAGCACAAAGTTCATCTTCAGCGGTGCTGCGCCAAAGCAGTTTCAGTCACCCAAACTGGATGTCCTTGCTGAGAAGAGGTGATCCAACTGCCAAACAGACAGCTCAGTGCTGGCCTTCAGCCCTACACCTAAATCCCCAGGTGGTTCTTCCAGCTCATACAGAGAAACCCGAACTGGCTTACTGCATGGTGCAGCCACCACTGGGAAGGAACTCCTGCAGGTAGGTAACCACGGCTTTGGAGAGGTAAGTCATGGTGCCAAACCTGCCACTAGGGGCGCTGTCATAGAGCAAGGTGCAGATCCCTGTGGCTGCGTCCTTTTCCAGCATGTTGTCATCAGCACCCAGGGCTTTCTGTTTCAGCAGGGAAGGAGAAGGAAGAGGAATTACTGCTAGAGTTTATAATTCAGAGCTGACACTCCCCACCCCATAATCATGTTTTATAACTCTGCTGTTCTGCAAATAAAAAGAGGCACACATTTATCTATCTCCCATGTTTCCTGGAGGTTGTACAGATTCCTTTTGCGGGGTTTGGACATTTAATGTTCCAGCCATGTACTGGGGTGGATCCAACCATCCTCCAAAAAGCCTTCCTCTAACTTAAGCCGCTGTTCCTCCAACAGAAAATCCACTTTAGTTGGAAGAAGGCTCCTAGGCTACAGGGGGGCTTCAAACACGGCTCAGTCAGTGGGGTGGTAGCATCAGGTAGGATCCACCCCATTTAGGTTGACATTTCCAGGCACCAGCTGGAGGATTTAAACTGGGGAGGACTGTGCAGATTTACTGTTGCAGCCCAGCCTTTAATGGCAACCTACTCCAGCCCCCAACGTTCCCACCCAGAACAAGGCTGTGTTTGCTGCGAACCACCAGACAGACCAAAGGAAGCCTCTACCTGTTCCTCGTAGAATAAGTTGTTTGCAAGGTGCACAATCTTCTCCACTGCAATGATGCTGCCAAGGCAGTGCACTTCCACCTCCGCTAGCATCGTCAGGACCAGAATGGCCTCAACAAACAGCTGCCGGTATTCTGGCTGGGGGACTCTGTTTAGGACAGACTCGACATGGACAGCAAACTTGATCTCTCCTGGAGTCATCTGTCATGGGCGGGGGGAGATGCAAACAAGAACACACAAGAAAAGAATAGTAGATGAGGCAGACAGGTGGCACACTTGCCTTAAGGCACAAACCAACCTGCATGCTCCCTGCGTATGTTGGAAAATGGTCTGTCATACCTTGAAGTACTCTGAAATGGGGGGGGAGGAGGGAATGAGCCCTCCAAACCAAATAAATGGAAGCAGATGTGAATGCAGTGAGATGCGTACAGAGGCTCACCCCCACTTTGCAAAAGAGACCTTCTGGCCTCAAAGGGAAATGGCCATAGGGGAATAGCTTTGCAAAGGCACAGTCCCACAGGGGTGTTCTGAATGCAAAACTTTTGTACCCTGGCCTCGGAATGCAAGCAATAGGTCAGTATCACCCCCTGGATTTGAATGTCTTGGAAGTACAAGCAACTACGCCTTCTCCACCACCAGCTCAGCAGAGGCTCCCTAGCAGTTCTGTAGCTGCTCCTGGTCCTGGGAGAGAAGGAAGACCAAGTGCCACCACTCCATCAACACAAGGAAGGAAGGGAAGAGGCTGGTGACAGCGAGAGTAATTTGGGGGGAAATAATATCACCAATTTGCAGCACACATACAAATGACAGCGCCCATACAGCAGCCACAATAGCGCATCAGCTGTCTTTTACACCTGGTACAAAGGCAGTCACATCCCTGGGCACATGGCCAAAAATGTATCCAAAGCTGGCTATTTCTCAGAAAGTGCAGCAACAGCTTAATCCAACTGAGCAGAGCAATGACTGGTGGACAGCAGGACACCCTGCAAGGAGGGAAGGGAGAGGGAGAAAGGAGGAGACTGAATTTTTACCTCTTTGGTTGTTGATGATGGAAGAACAAAACCTTCCACGGACAGTCCATGGCACTGTAGACCAAGACCAGAAGAGAAGTTAAAGGACACAGCAGTGTGCTGGACCCCGTCACTCTGTGCTGAATGCATTTCAATTACAGGTAGGTGGATTGTTATATTCTTTTTCATACAGTGCAGTATTTAAACTCTCATAGCTCACACAACTGCTCTGTCTCTCTCAGGAGCATGGGTATTCCTTCGTCAACAGGGACCACTTCAACAGAAGGTCTAACCAGACCTGGTTTCTCTCTCAGATGCACAGAGGTTTATCTGGTCTACCTCAAAGATTTCCACGGAAAAGGACTTCTTACCTTCCCCATGGATACACTTCCCTGTCCAAACATGGTGCTAGAGATTATTTCCACCCTAGTGGTCATAGGGGGGGAAGCTCTCTTTTAAACATATCGCTCATTAAAATTGCACAGTATTCTGGAAGTCACAGCTAACATTTGTCCTGCTTGGATGACAGCCACTGTGATTACAGCTCCAAAGCAGTGATAAAGCTAGATATCCTTAGACAAGGAACAGGAAAAGAAGGGTAGGGAGAGAGAGAAAGGCACTTCCCTTTGTTAAGATGGCTGCGGCAGCACCTGAATTCCCTCCAGAGGACCTTCTAAAGAGTTTTTTATTACAAAATTGTATATTCTCACCTTCTGCAGAATCTTCCAGACCTTCTGGTAGAATCCCACTGGGACCCTGTTGAGGGCCCCATCCAGTCGCCGGCGTCTCTGCCACTGGCCTTGGCGCCCATCCTTGAAAGGACGGTCTTCACCCGTGCCACTTTGCGGTGTGGAGTGTCCGGATAACTGAGCAAAGAAGAGGGCTTGTGCTGGGGGTGGCTGGAAGGCAGCAAAGCCAGAGAGCCCCCATGCCTGGCACACAGCTCTACCCCCACCCCCACCCCGCCAAGCAGGGAAGAGAAACCTTCCAAGCCCAGCCCAGTTGTGCTCACCACAGTGCTCTTTCCCTGGGAAGCTTCCATGCTAGCCTCCAAGGAGTGCAAACCACCAGACTAAAAATAAAGAAAACAGAAAGGAAGAGAGGGAGAAAAGAGAAAGAATGTATCATAGCTTGTTGAGTGAATCAGGCCATGGCAGCGAACACTGCACGGGTACAGGCAAACAGAAGGCCAGTCAGGCTGGTCTCTGAAGACAGTAGCATTAGTGCTGGTTTAGGATACGAAGCTGCAGCTTGTCTTCTGCTAAAGCAAAGCTACAAGAAAGATTTACGGGCCCTCTTATTAGAAAGCCAGCAAGGGAGGGTAAAGGAAGACATCAAGGTGGGCTGGAGCAAACACCATCTTTGCTGGGTCTTGGTGTGAGTGGTGGCGCTGGGCCTGGGGACAAAAGCTCCCGTCAGTCAGCGAGCAAGCCATTGCAGTTGGCAACACAGAACAGCTGTGGCACCTCTGGACTGGTGGGGGAACGGTTAAAAGCTGGCTGCAGCTATGCCCAAAAGATATGAAAGGTTGCAACATGTGTTTCCCACAGAGAAGAGTCTAAGCACTTGGTCATTTTTCACTCTCAAGGAGCAGGGTAGTTCATATATTTAGATATTTACACCCTGATTCTCTCCAATGAGACCCAAAGTGGCTGACAACATCATTCTCTGCTCCTCCATTTTATCCTTACAACAACAATCCTGTGAGGCCAAGAGAGAGTGACTGGTCCATGGTCACCCACAGACTCACAGATCTTAGTTCAAATTAGCCACTACACTATGCTGATACTGCACAGCATTTGGCTTCTCAAGTAGCACCAGGGCCTGAGCACTGCAAGGGATAGTTTCTGCCCGCATCAGAACACCTCGCACTGCAGAGCACCCAAAAGCAGGCCACAGTGTTGAACTGAATCAGGTCAAGATGCACATCGTTGCATGCCCAGGCTAGCTGAGTCTCATCAGATCTTGGAAGCTAAGCAGGGTCAGCCCTCGTTAGCATTTGGATGGAAGACCACCGAGGAAGTCCAGGGTTGCTACACAGAGGCAGGCAACGGCAAACCACCTCTCAATGTCTCTTGTCTTGAAAACCCCAAGGGATCGCCATAAGTCGGCTACAACTTGATAGCACTTTACAACACACACATGCCAGAGGATGCTGGAAATTTCTATCTTCCAAAGAGCAGAGGGGGCAACAAGTTTGCAGAAGTGCTGAGACTGGGAACTTCCTCCCTCAGCTTCACTGACTTGCCAGATTTGATTCTGGAGAAAGTATTGATAGTCTTAGTAATTAGACTGAAGTTGCATTTACAAAACTTCTCCATTCCCCTATTTGTTAAAAAAGGCACAGGAGCAACTTTGCCAGGGGGGACTGCAAGCTCGATGCTACACCAGCTCACTCGCCCTTTGCTCATGCAGGCTTAGAGGCTTCCAAAACTGGGCCCCACAGTGGCAGCATTAGCTCGCGTTTGAGAGGGGTGAGGGGTTCACCTTAAGCTCAGACAAAGACTGCCTACGCTTATCCAGTTGCTGAAAGAGAAGAAGAAAGAGAGGGAGGAGCAATGAGTTTAAACTCTGGCAATATTGCTGCAAACTTCCCCAAACTTCTTGTTTTAGCTGCAGGGAGCATACCTGACACCCTGGGCACCTAATACCTAGGGTACAGCCCCCTGATCGGCACAGAGAACCCGGGCTTTAGCACTATCCCCCAGCCTCAGCGCAATGGGAAGGCCCAATTGTAGGATCCTTTAGCAGCAGCCAGGGTCAGACAAGCATTGGTGCCAGCCCACCACCCCTCTTCACAAGCTTTCTGCAGACCATTCCCAAATTCTAGTACACATTTGCGTTGGAAGATGTCATCAGCTCATGTAGTTCTAGTGCAGTCTGTATTGGAGGCGGGGAGGTGTTACTACTTCCTGAAACCATACCTGATTTCCCTGCAAGCAGACACAACCTTTCTATGTTCACCCTGTGGGCTTTTTTCATTTGGAAACTGATAATGCAAGTGGGAAACAATTTGTTTATAATTTTACAAAATAAAATTGAAAGAAAATAGAGGCAGAGGAAAAATATTTGGGCGCAGAGGAGAGAAGGAAAAAGAGCCTGGGTGGATCCCCTTGGTGCCAGAGCAGCCCACAGCACACCAAGTGGTAACCACTTTAGTACTGGCACAGACTCAGCCTGACCTGCTTGATTTCGCTTTTGAGCCGAACAATCCCAGCCCGTTCGGTTTTAGTTGCTCCAACTGGGCCAACTTCACGGATGGAGATAGCTGGAGTCAATGCTGAATCCAGGGAGCGCACTGCAAAACGAGGGAGAGACATTGTCAAAATCTGGAAATGCCCCCAGAGGCCAGCCTTGTGGCCCATGAGGCTTTTATAATCTGTGCATGCTGAAGCCCCATTCTACACAAGAAGCACACAAGCACTTCAGCAGTGCACGGGCTGCTGGCTAGAACAGGACAATCCAAACAGGGTGTGGTTGCTCATTCCCAAGCACCAGTTCCCTAAATGCTACTACCAATTACTACTGGCACAAAGAATGGAGGTTTCCAATGATCCCAGAAAAGGTCTGTATGTGTAAAAAGTTGCATCTGGATTTGAACTTTTCAGAAAGGAGAATTCCACAGCCTATATATTTAGAAAGTTTATATGCTGCCTCTCCAGAGAACTAGGTGGCTCACAAACATGCCAAATAATGCAGTTTTAATCTACCTCAGTGACCATTTGCAAGTGGATTTTGCCATTTCACACAGTAAAATGCAGTTGCAAAGTGCATCGAAAGTGGATTGAAAGTGTGTTATTTAGTGTGTATGAAAGCACCCTGAAACAATGCAGCATAAGGAATAGGGTTGTAGTTCATTATGATTATTGTAGGTATCACACATTTCTACTGCTCGTAATGCACTTTCTGTATCGTTTATAGCATACCTTGCCTTAGACAATCCTATTGCAGTGTTTATTGGTTGTCCTGTCCTGTTTGATTAGACTGCACTAGATCCTATAAACAGCCTTGAGTCTCAGAGAAAAAGGTGGACTATAAATAAAGTAAATAAGTTTTTTTTAAAAAAACAGGACAAATTAAGAACAAGCCATGGCACAGAAAAGCACAAAAAACAAACCCCAAGCAGCCTAAAATGCTACTCATGAAACAATCCTTGAGCTAGACGCAGACCATTAAAAAAAAGCCAACAAAGATGGAACCACCTCTTTCAAAGGGTGGGTAAAAAGAAATGTTTTGACCTGCCACCTAAAGAGAAGTAAGGGAAGTACAGTAGATGCCAAGTAGGGCCTGGGGGGTGGATTCCAAAGGGTATGGTTTGCAAGTAATCCAGTGGAAGGGGAACTCTCAGGCAGTTTAGGCAGTTCAGCCTCTCTCTTATGAAAGAAGGATTAAGAAACGCTCTGTAATCTGGGGATTAGGGAGAACAGAAATGCAAGGAGTGGGGAAAGAACCAACCGCACTGCACTCTGGAGAGGAGACTACTGAGAGCAGGCATCAGCACACAGACAGCCAGTCAACAGCAGCGGGCACTGTTGATGAGGCTAAGGCAGGGGTGTTGAACTCATTTGTTATGAAGGCCAGATCTGACATAAATGAGACCTTGTTGGGCTGGGCCACGTGTGTCATAAAATGTAATGCCAGGTAGCGGAGATATAAACTTTATAAAGGACACAAACACATGCTTAAAACATCAGCACTCTTGCAACATTTTGTTTATTTAACAGTGTCTGAGAACTGACACCTCTTGCTCTGAATTATTGCATCAAAATGTCTGTGCTGTTGCAATCTTGAGTATGCTGTTCAGGTGTGCACCTGTAAGCTGCAAACCTATGATGATGCAGCAGCAGCAGAACTGGAAGAAGAAGCAGAAGACAGCCAGATCCACCGCGGGCCTGATAGAAGCCCTCCAGGGGCCTGATCTGGCCCCCGGGTCGCATGTTTGACACCCCTGGGCTAAGGGATCTGGGTTGATCAGGATCGAGGCCTATCCGGATCAGCCTTCATCCTAGCCAGAGCTCCTTAAGGCAGCTACACTCACCACTTCTCTCCACTCCGAACTCCTTGCCACTGAGGATGTGGTGCAGAAGATTCTTCATATCTGAAGGGCTGAGATTCATCAAACTCTCTGTGGCTTCCTCGGCTACAGAAATGGAGAACCAAGGTGGGTGATTCCTCCCCACCCTTGCCCAATTTCTGTCACTTACAAATCAACAGCAAACCCACAGACATTCTCAACAAAAGAGGACACTCTCTCCAGGGCTGCTGAGAAGCAATAAACAGAGTGCTTGCTCTTGGCCTTAGGTATGCCACGCCTTGCCTTTACTGGCTTTGTGGAGAAGCCCACCCCTAGGGTTTCACTCAGGAGGCCATTCAGAGGCCAGATGCAGCTATATCTGCCACCTACCTGAGCAAGACAATGACTGAGCCAGCTCCGTTGCCATCACCTGGATGATGAGTCCAATACGCAGACGGAACATCTCTGCAAAGAGAGCCGGCTGAGTCCGGATGTACATGGCTAGGTAAACCATTATCTCCTGCATGGAGAGAGGAGGAGGGGGAACAGCTGGTCATGACTACGACCTCCAAGCATTCCCCCAGGCAGAAAGTGGGGGCGCACTCATCTCTCACCTGAGTCAGGATGGAAACGCTCATATTCTTGTCGCTGGCTTCGTCAATCAGGTGGGTGAGCTCCTCGTAAGGCAAGGGGCTGCAGAGGAGGCAGTGCTGGAGTTGAGGGAGTCCTTTATCCTATATAACTATACCCCAACACTGTCAGATCTACATCCACACAGAACAAGTACTGCATATCAGATAGGATGTGCATCTCTGCTTTCACAGCCACGCTATTCCATAGTCAGATGGTGCATCTTTGGTGCATATGCTTTCTGAGCGCAGAATCTAATACCCTTCTCCTTTTCTCATCTCTGCATCTTCGTCTCATTGCTCTCCACCACCCAATCATTGTATATACCAAAAAAAACCACATCTGCATATATCTTAATATAAGGAGTAAAATATATACATGTATATATAATTATGCAAATCTGACATGCATTCTCTGCATAAAGCTTGTATGAGGGCAGAATATGCATAAGTGTGTCCACTTTGTGTCTCCTCCAGGCTGCTTTTCAATTATGGCGGGTAGGGGAAGAACAGCCTTTGGAAGAGATACACAGAGAACTCACCATGGCCTCTCCTTTGCTAGCACAAGTACTTTGAGAAACCTCCCAACTAGAAATGCTGGGACAGAGCGATGGAGAAGGCACCTCTCTCTGGGCCCCTGTGTGCTTCCACAGGGACTTGCAACACACTGGCCCACCAGACCTTTTCCTTCGGCTTTCATGGCCTCCCATGTGCACCCCAGACAATCCCACATGCTTGCTACAAAAGCAGGAAGTCTGGTGCAAACTGTGGAACACGCAGCTTTCAGGCCAGCTTGGGGACTCACGCAGAGATGGTCTTCTCACGAGGCTCAGGGGGAAGCCCCACAGTCAAGTGCTTCTGGTGCGACAGCAAGCTGGTGCAGGCCTGCCAGAGGAAGAGACTGTCAGGCAAGTTGTCAAGTTCCCTCTTAGGTGCAATGAATCAGAATTTTAACTCTGATCGTTATTCTTTAGCAACGTCATAACAAAGGGACAAAGAGAAACACTTTCTCTGTTTGCCACCCTCATGTTTTGATCCAATGCCCTTTGGTAGGTTATTCTGGGCCCTGGCAACCAATAAACCTCACCAGAAAAGGCAGTTCCCCCTCTCACATTGGGAGCTGTTACCTCATCAAGAGCTTCCACCTTCTTCTTCAGGATCCCAGAGATGTACCGGATCAGGGCCCACTGGCGAGTAGCACCAACTTTGCTGTACAGCTCTGTGAGGAGATCAGTGACTGTGACCCCAGATTCACCATAAATCTCCGTATCCCAATCTGGCCCCCTGCAAAAGAAAGCCGCCAAATAATTCAGAAAAGGGTTCAACTTCCAGCCCAGCCCTAATCTCTTCCCACTCGAAGGATCCCAGCTTTCTGTCCTATAGGCTTTGGTTCAGCTCTGGCCTACAATGTTCTTTGAGCTTCCACATCCAAGATGGCAGCCATCATTTTGCAGATCCACACAGCCAGATTAGCTTAGTCATGAAAGCACACACAGAGTGGCAGAACTCATGTCCAAATGTTAGCCACCCAGAGCAATCCAAGATGGCAGCAGCCATGATGCACAGCCCTCATGGATTTGACAAACTGGGCTAGGTAACCCAGGAATTCTGTGTGGTCAGAAAGAGGTAACACATGAAAACCACAAGACTTAAGATTGCATGCTTGCAAAGAAATTGGCCTAACAGACCCCCACCCCCACAATCATACACTGGAGTTCCCTTCCCTTCATCTATTCCAGGTGTGGGACCAACAGCAACCTCAACGCAGGAGCTACCTGAACCCCCTTAAAAGCCCCGCCCGTACTCGTACTTGAGGGTGTAGAGCATATAGAGGTAGTTGGCCTGGTCCTGCAGGGATTGGCATTCGCGGAGCTGATCCACCAGGACCTGGCAGTCCACATTCCCAGCTGCATCCTTAGGGAGGTTCACCTCAACAGGGATGGATGGCTTGTGGAGAAGAAGAGGCCAGACTGACTTCAGGCTGACATTATGCATGCCCACGTCTTCCCACCCCCAGAGCCCCTTATCTGGCCTGCCTGATGCAGCCAACAAGCACAATAGTCACAAAATCAATACATTCTAATCAGACCGTATGGGATGGAATGCATCAGGAAAAGCTGATGGGGTAGACAGTTCACAAGACAGAAAACATTTTTTTAAACTATGCGCTGCTCCTTCTTGAACAGCGGAGCATCTCAGACCAAGAGAGCAAAGTCCAACAACCTCACCTTCGTGTCTTGCTTTTGCATTGAGCCCAGCAAGTTAACAGATGGCTGGGAATCCTGGAACAGCTTGGAAGGGATGTACATGTTGACATCTGCAAGAAGCCAAAAGTGCACAGAGCTGCTGGAGGGTGCAGGATCCTCAGGGTGCTGCATTTGACTGAAAAGGTCCCAAAGCCAGGTAGAGCCTGACATAATTCAGACAAGGCCAGGAACTGGATGAACAGCTCTGTGGTGGATAAATTGGTCTCCGGGGGGTGGGACTTGACACAGTGCAGGCAGCTGCTGTGGGATTTGAGGCTTCTCCCTTCTTACAGCAAACTGGAGAACTTTGAGTAGATCTGCTGATTAATTACTAGAGCATTCAAAGATTAATGTTCATGTAAAGATGTCAGATCCAGACTCAGGGAAATATCCATTAAGAGCCACACAGGGAAGGGAAATTTTGCCACAAATTCTCCTGTGACAATGACACAAGTAGGAAGCCACAAAAAAAGAACTGGAGGAGGGGGATTCATGTGTTCAGTGGTGACACCAGTAGCATGTTAACTTACTCTCTACATGTAGGTCTTTGGCCTTTGTCATCAGAGACACAAGGTCACGAGTGGTGTGCACTGCTGCACGGAAGCGCTGGAGCCCCCGCTTCTGAGATGATGCAGAGAGGGTGGCCTTGGGAACTGTGTGCTCCAGAAGGTGGTCTAAATACTGGGCAACTTCATCACAGATGTCAGCTGGAAGAAAGACCTTGAGTTACTTGGAGCTCATAATTCTCGCAGGGGAATCCACTTCTGAAGATACCCAACACACGCACCCCCTTCCCCTGGGTAAAGCAGGCTCAGAGAAGCAGCAAAGTAAAGTCCTGCCATTCCCTTCTTGCTCAGAATAAATTTTTACCCACAAACCTTGAAGCAGCTCTTGCACCCACCAGATGTGCAATGTGAAAGTAAACCACCCCACCCGCGGCTCATCTGCATTACGAATTCCCCTCTTCTGCTTCCTCTTCTACAGGAACAGCTGTCAAACTTCACTTGCAGACACACACAAAAAAAGGCTGTCAAAGCAAGGCAACTTGGATGCGTCTGGGGTTCACAGAAACCCATTTAATGCCTGGATCCCCCCCCCCGGAAAAAAAAGCTCTTCCCAAAACGGTGAGATTCAAGGACTCAGCACAAGTTAGCTGCGGTTTTGCTCCACTTGCAGCCAGGGATCTGGAGAAGCACACAAAACCACAACAACTCGGACTTGGAGTCGTTACTTCCACTGTGCCACACTGGCTCTATCCAACTGCAAATGTATCTAAGCCACCCAGCAACAAAGCCTAGCAGCTGCACACCAGCAGTCCCACCAGCAAGTATGAGAGAGAAGCAACTGCTTCAGAAACAGGAGGGAAGAGCTGGGCACCACCACTAGTTGTGCAGGGTGGCAGACTCCTACAGCAGCTGGCCAAGCACATGACCCCACTGTTGGGAACCGGAACAGCACCTCAGCTCCTTAGCAGCCCCAGGTTGTAGGTTCTGCATAAATGCCGGAGGAAGATACATGCAAAGGAGCCAAGCTCCTGATGATAGCAAGCCGTTCTTTGCTTGGAACACTCTCTACTGCTTCCAACTCCCTCCCCCAAGTCACATGTTTACTGGAAGGCTAGGAAAATGGAAGGCCACCCATCCTCCAAAAATCAGCAGGACACTCACCACAGTTAGGAAGACTACCTGTGTGGGAAAAGAGCTCCCTCCCTAAATAGCATGAGGACAGACAGACCCCCTCCCTGACCGTTGCTAGTGTGCCCTTGTGTTCCAACAGCCCAAATGTCTGTACATAGCCATGCTTTAGATGAGCCAGTGCAAACAAACAGGCAGGGGGGAAGCAAACCAGCCAGCCACCTGGGCAAGCCCCGCATGCACCACTGCAAACTCACAACACAAATACCAGCATCCCAAGGTGGTAGGGAGGGTGTGGCCACAAGCCAGTTACAGGCACTGTTAATGGGATAAAGGGATTGATGGAGGAGTCAAAAGAAGAGAAGAGAGTTAAGAAGATTGTTTGTATAGACAGAGGATTTGTTGGCAGTAGCGGAGGGAGAAGGAGAGGTCACAGGAGCTTGAAGACTGCTGCAGATGGGGGATGGAGAACTGTGCAGCTATTTGGAGAGCCTTTCATCCTTGAAGGGGAGGGCAAGAGATTGCAGACATATATGCTCACCCTTTTGTTCTTGACTGCAGCACAGGCATCTAACATAAGATGCAGACAAAAGGCCTGTTGGGCCATTGCTTAAGGATACGATAGCTTTCAAATTATACAGAACTCTTCATCAGGCAGAGTAGAAAAGGAACTAGGAGTCTGCCTTAACTAAACTGTTGTGCTGGCCAAGGAGCTCACACCAGCATTAGTCTGTAAATCTCAACATTTGGTTTGCCCTTGTTAACAATACTGTTCAAACACCTCACTGTGTAGCTCTTTCCATTCTATCTGAGATGTCCTGTGCAACTCAAAAACTTGCACACCCCTCCTATAAGAGATATTGCCTTGCATTTTGTATCTCTCTCACACCCTTTTCCAATAATGCTATGGCAGCAGCCATCTTTCTCAAATAATTAGACAGACAACAGCATCACTCTTAGGCAGTTGTATTGACCAAGAATGATCTTTGGGGCTGGCCAAGTTCCCTTGGAAAGGTCCTGTGTACCAAGAACAGCAGGGACTCAAGAGGTCTGCCCTCAACTGGGCACCTGGACATCCATTCTTTCCCCCTTCCTTCTGCCCTTCCAAAGTGGGCTCCAAGTTCAGTCATCAACCTAGACCTGCAGTGAGCGGTATAGCCAGGTGTGTAACTGCAAGACCCTTTTTACACTCCCAAACCTGTTAATGGTGGGGGGAGGGTATGGCTCTGTGGTAGGGCACTTGTTTAGCACAAAGAAGGCCCTTGGTTCAATCCCTGGCAACCCCAGTTACAGGAAATCGAGCGCTGGGAAGCGGCCCAGAAAGGTGCTCCCAGTCAGAGGAGATTTACTAGGTTAGGTGGAACAATGGTCTGATTGGAAGGGCCCCAGTTTTCTGTGCAGAAGTTTGGTTCAGTCTCTGGCACTCCCAGGTCAAGGGCAGCACACCACAGACAGCCTCTCCCAGAGCACACAATATGGAACTAGAAGAAGGGCCACAGAGCAGACTCCATATAAGGCTGTTTCGTATCTTCACATGAACAACTAATCAACATTTGCATCAGGATCCCCAGTCCAAGAACTCCCAGCTATTCCAGGAGTCTCTCAGCTCTACAGTTCTGTCTTGCTAACAGCATGGTAAAGGTTAGAGAAGGAAAAGGTTAATTAAGTGGCAGGTAGGAATCGGAGGAGTGTTAAATCGAGGGAGTGAGGCAGAGATCAGAGGGCTGTGGCGTTACGGGCTGGATTAAGAAATCCACAGCATGTCCCAAGTGCAGGAAGGGGGCCAACCCATCTCCTTACCATCTTCTGACATTCGAAAGCCATGCAGCCAGTCCTCAGGGTCTAAATCGCTGAAGCTGTCAAGGCTGAGCCCATAGTCATCAGCATAGAGCTTACCCTCCAGCCCGGGGTCCATGAAGCTGAGGTGTGTGCGACATGAAGTTGTGAGAAATTCAGACAACCTACCAGTCTGGATCCTGTGGGAATCAGAAAGGGAAGGGAAGGGAAGCAGGAGGCAGTGGGCACTCTGGCCAACATTCTCTCACCGAAGAACAATGCAGCCCTCCCCCCTTCTAGAAGTGGGTCCCATCTGACAGCTACAGGATAAAGATCTCTTTCCTCCTTTGCTTCTCTTCCAACATGAACACCAGAGCAAATTTTTGCTTCAGGCTTTTTAAGAACTGCCCTGCTCCAGTGGCCACATCACAATCCATTTAAATGCTTAACTGGCTATTTGGTTAAAAACAAACACTGTTCTAAAAACGGTGACTTTGTGACTGCCACAAGGGCCAGCCAATCAGCAGACTGCACAGCCATCTTCTCCTAGAAAAACAGGAACAGCCAGTTGCTCCTGGGCTGGGTTTTGTTTGGAAGTTTGCCCATCGTCCAAGAAGGGGCGAGGGCACATTTCCAGCGGTTGTACATCTGTCTTCAGCCTAACTCCAGTTAGTCTAAGACAAGTTTGGACTGACAGCCAACCCATCTTCCCAGAAGCTTAAAAATATCCCCTGTTCTTGTGTTTTTTTAAAAAATTAATCAGATTCTCCTCTTTTAGGGGCTGCATCAATGATGAACAGTGTCCCACGGCCAGGGTCTGCAAAAGCTTTTCCTGACAGTAGCATTAGGGATTGCCATGCAAGAGACAAAGCCGCCTCTCCTCACCTTGCCCCTCCAAAATATCCGTCCTGCAGCTTCCGCAGTGTGGCCAAGACAGCTGGGTGGATGCTGGTACCAGTCTCATCTTTCACATGGAGAGAAAAACAGCACAAGAAATGGCAACAATCCAAAGGGGGGGGGGCAGAGCCTAGCCAAGACGTGTGACTATCCGAGTCCACCACTTGCCTCTCTGAGAAGGACAGGTGAAGGCTTGCTCTTACCAAACTGCCTGCCCTACTAATGTCTGGGAATCCTCTCTCCTGAAAGCCACCCCCCTCCAAAAAAAAAAGAGCATGTAACTCACAGAAATTGGTTTGTGCATCCCATTGCATGAACACAACTGAGTAGCAGCCTGAAAAGCCCAGCTCAGCCCAAATGCTCAGAAGCTAAGTGGGGCTGGCCACAGTTAGTACTTGGATGGGAGACCACCAAGGAAGTCCAGGGTTGCTACGTGGAGGAAGGCAATGGCAAACCACCTCTGCTCAGCTCTTGCCTGAATGCTCCATGCGCAGGGCTGCCGTGAGTCAATGGAAAACTGATGGCACCTTCTTCTTGCAGAATTGTGTAATGGGTGTGGGGAAGGAAAAAAATACAAATTAAGGAAGTCCCAAAGCCTTTCCTGTGCAAGGCAGAAACCCACCAAGCATTGTTTGATTGATGGGGAAGGTGATGGTTGGGCGTCCCGTCATCCTCCAGCGGCTACACAGGTACGAAAGGTCTGTCCGCAACATCTCCACAATCATCTTGTTGTCGAGGGCCAGGTAGAACTGCTGCTGGTCTATGAACTACAAAGAGAGCAACAGAGCTAATGAGAAAGAGCTCCCCAAAATGGGGGTGGGTCGCATGGAGGGGGAAAGCAGGAGAGAAGGCAAGGACGGCAGAAAGGGCAGTCACTCAAGGTTGTTTGGACCGTGCACCACCCTTTCATCTTCACCATCAGGGTGACAGGAGGCTGAAATGATTACTGAGATGGGTTGTCGACTTGCTGAAGTTGCAGCTCTAACCAACGGCCTTGATCATTCAGAGGAACTGTACATCGGGGTGGGGAGAGAAAGGTGCAGAAGGCAAGGATTGCATTCTGAACAAATCATTTCTGAAAAGTGAACTTTAATACGGTACGTGCTCTGCTGCATCCCGTGAAGCCTAGAGCTTAAGTGGATTCAAAGGACAATGAACATTGTGAAGCTAACATGTTTCATGCTCATTTGAACAAGCCAAACTCCCTCTCTAAATACATTCTCCTCACAAGGCAGGAGGCTCTCAAATCCTCATAGAAATCACATTTTTCTAACACAGAAGCATTTTCTGCTGGTTCCCCAAATGCACAGCAGCCTTCAGGATGCAATTTTGTTTTATTTTTGCATTTGTGTGTGTGTGTGTGCACGCCCATGCCTGGAAGTCATATTGACCTCTGGTGACTTCTACTGGGGCATGGAGAATGTCCAGAGAAGTGGCTTGTTAGCCTGCCTCTGGCCTCCCAAGCCCTGGTTTTCTCTGGAGGTGACCCATCCAAATACTAGCCAGGGTCGGCCCTGCTTAGCTTTGAAGATCTCAGGATGCAATTCTTATTATCCTCCCCTGCACCACCAGGACCTGCACCCTAATAGTAGCTCATATACCCACCTGTGGAGTGAAGGCAAAGATATTGTTCCTGATGTCATAGAACTTGGAGGTCCCAAGAACACCCATGTGCCGGAAGGGCCGCCCACTCAGGTTCATTCGCTTGTTACGACCTGCAAGAGATCCAAAGTGGGAAGTTGGATTCACCACAAGGAGGAAGGAAAGCAGTGGGGGGGCCCCCTCAGACAGAGTGCAGGAACTAACCTTTCGCACAAGCTAGGATCATGCCAGACAATAAGCTGGATCCAGACTAAATTTACAAATTCTGCTGCTTCCCTCTTCCCATCTCAGAGTCCCCTATCTCCAAATAGCAGCATTTCATGGAGATGTGGGCTACAGTGGGAAGGGGAAAGGAAGTATACTACTGAGGCAACAGAGAAGCATCACAGCTCCAGGAACAAGACGGGCTCCAGATGCCTTCCCATCCATCCCACAGAGCCCATTAACATAGTTCGCAAACCTGTCTGGCTAGCAGGTGCCCCAACCCAGACCCTATGAGAGCAGTTTAGTTTGGGCTGCATTGCAGTCTCTATGCAAGAAGAGCAACTGGCCCCAAGAAGTCTGGCAAACTCCACTTCTTGACAAAGTCGCCAATTAGTGACCTTCCCTTCCCCCAAGCTCACCTAGTCGGGCATAGATGTGACTGAGGATTCTTGCCGGCTGCACTCGGATAGGGTAGACATCGGCCACTGTTTCCACCTCAATGTCCTCCTTCCGCAAGATGGCTTTGATGGCATCTGTCTCGGCCAGGATGCACACTAGGGGAGAAAAAACACAGGGCTCAGCAGCTGGACAGGGTGATCCAAGGATCCAGGTCCCCCCCCCCCAAGAGTTTTCCAGCATCCTATTCCTCTCTCTTGCATGGTTCTCAGTCAGCCAGTACAATAGTTAGGACTGCAACCTGATCACCAACTCAGAGGGAGGAAAAGGCACCTCTGAATGCATTTCTCAGACTCTTTCCAATGTTGACAGCAGAAATGGGAAACCTAAGAACATAAGAGAAGCCAACGTTGGATCAGGCCAATGGCCCATCCAGTCCAACACTATGTCATACTGTGGCCAAAAATACCAAGTGCCATCAGGAGGTCCATCAGTGAGGCCAGAACCTGAAGCTCTCATTGCCCTGGGAAGAACCTGAAGGGTGGCACAAGAGTTGCAAGGCCCATTCAGCCACAGCGTTCAAGAGAAGGTTGCAAAAAACATTGGCAAGGCCAATAGTGGGCTGGCATTTAGTGCCATGCTGAATGAGAAAGGAAGCCAGTACACCAAGAGAACACACTTCCTTCCAAGGATACCCTCAGAGCAACACACCCAGCAATGAAGTATTTCACTTAAATTCTTTGGGAGACTCCAACATGGAGGATTAGCCACCTCCAATCCCAGCCACTGTCTCTCACTTACCTTGGACCACCACATCTGGCTTTGCAACAGTCGAAAACCTGCGGTTCAGAGGGTCAATTTCCCCAGGAGCCAGAAATCCCTGCAAGCAGAGGGGGGCGGGTCACATTTTGGGATATCCTGCCGGATGGGCTCTAGCACAGTGAGCCTGCCAATCACAGTCCCCCCACAGCCAGAGAGCCCACTAGACAGGGGCTAAACTACACTGCTACAGGGAGAGACTGCACTGAGCAGCTGCACGGGAGCACCAAAGCCTACCCTGGGCTCAGCTCGGTCACAGATCCAAGCGCCTGCCTGAAGACAGGACGTTTCCATCCACCATCCCTCACCACACATCAAACCACTGCACAGAAAGCAATTACATAATGGGAGCTCCTGCACAGCCTGACAAACGGTGCAAGTGAGTCTCAGAGGAAAGCAGCCCGGTGGCCAAAGGGGTCAAACAGGATCAGACCATAGAGTCTCACCTCTGCCATGAGGCAGCCCAGGATGTAGAGGGATTGACCCCACATGAGCGGCAGCTTACCCAGCGGCACACGGTCGACAGTGTGAGGGTTGCAGTACTCTTCATCTACCTGGGAGAGAAAACTGGGAGGATCAGGACCAAGGAAAGTTGGAATGGCTGGAGTCCAGTGGCAACTGGGAGATGCAAATTGGGAGGGAGCAGCAAGGAAGGAAGGAATCTGACTGGTTTTCAGAGGAAGAAAACACTGTTAGATTTTTATTTTAAGGATAATATGGCCTTAGACGCTCACAACCAGTGAATTCCTGGAATTCTCCATTAAGGGCACCACTATATTATACAAGATTCTGCATCATGGATTAAACTACAAGTTTACTCACTGCATAGACTTAACGACAGCCAAATCCACAGGAATAAAACTGTGAATGCTTCATAGAGAGAGGGAGAGAGACCAACCATCTAGATTTTCCACTCCAGATCTCAGCGTGTCTTCAAAGTCAGTCATATGAAATCATCCAAAACACTTTCCAAACAACAACGCTGAAAAACTGTGTCCTACAAAAAGGTAATGCTCTAAAGGTTAAGAGCACTAACAGCCATTTTTGGAAGTATTAGGACCTTGTGTTTAAAAATAACCAGATGTCACTTGGACTTCCATAGAAATGAAGGGAGCAAAATGAGGCATCAGATCAAGAGAACAGGAAACAGAGAGGCTGAGCTATGGGGAAACTGCTTTGCAATAACCTGCCAGGTCTTTGTCTGCAAACCTGTAGGGTTTTTACAACTACCTTTCTCTTCAGCCTCTGCAGGAGAATTGCATCCCTTCACATTTGTCCTGGAGAGAAGAGGGTTTCCCAAAATCGCAAGTGCAAAAGGGAAAAACATAGCCACTCACCTTCTCCAGCGGGACACTGTAGAGCTCTGGTACCAGCCGAATTCCATTCTTCCCTTTGATGAGGACCGCGTCCAAGGCCTCTCTGTACTCTTGGACCTGGAAAGAAAGGGGGATGGGGGGAAGGTGTGGCCAAAGAAATCCATGAGAGTTGGTTTGCAAACTCAGGGCCAGTTGTGATGGCTGCCTCAGCATCAGCCTCCTGGCTCAGCGACTCCCCTTCGCATGGGCACGAACCTGGCTTAGCTGCACCCTCTTGCTTGTTATCATCGATCCTTCTCAGGTCCATTCATGTCTGCAGACCACCCTACACTCCACTTATCTTCTTGTATCAGAAATAAGTTCTCGGGTATTTTTACATCTTACCCAGAGATCAAAGAGGCAAGTCCTGACCAACTCCTGAGCCTTCACTAGAACCCCTGGCTGGGTAAGTGAGTCAAAGGGTTACTAGGCAAGCAATCACCTTTGTGCAGCAGCCCAGTACAGGGGGCGAAGAGGTTGATAGGTGATGCCCTTTCCCTGCAGAGGAAATCAGACTACATAAGCCTGTCTGAACTGCCTCTAGCCAGGACTGGGTGGGAGCTTTTGGAGACACCCCTGGAACCACTCCCATCTGTCTCTGCAGCTATCTACATGAGCGGTGGGGGGACAGTCATCTCTTCTTTCAAATTCTGTGATCGGATGAAGAAGGATCTGCAAACCTACTGCTAAAAGGGCAAAAGGGACACCTATTTGTTCCAGTGGAGCATTTCTCCCCACCACCACCACCTAATATGACTTGGAAATAACTCAAGGAGGAAATCTAGATCTTTGGCTTTCTGGGAGATACAGACTCGAAGGTGGACAACACCATTGCACCACCAAACGTGGGAGGGCTTGTTTTGGCAAGTGGGCAGAGGGGTGCTGGAGGGAGGCAGATGCCTCACTTGGGAAGCCGACTTTGTTTCAAGCACAGATACCCTTCCTCTGCTCTCCCTCCTCTCACAGCCAGCCCTCCTGCATCACCCACCACCTCCCTTAAGGCACTCACCTGCTCCGCGTTGCCCATGAAAATACCGTCAATTATGAGGTAGGTCCAGAACAGGGGCCACTCACACTCAATATTCTCAAAGAGCTTCAGTTCTGCAGGCTCATAGTAGAGGCGGTTCGGGTCCTGGAGAGAGAGAAGGAGGGAGAGAGGGAGCGCACACACAGGCACAGAGGCTGTCAATGAAGCTTTCTCACTAACAGACAGAGAAAGGGGAGGAGAAGCAGGCAGGAGTCTGCGAAAGCTTAAGCTTGGCTGATCACACCCTCTTGTGCTCATCATTACTCCAGTCCAGGAGTCAGACCTGCACAGCAGATGGCCAGCTGAAGTACATCAGCTTCTTGATTGACCTGATAGGCCTCTGTTGCCTGGAACAACAGAAGGAGTTCCAGACTGTCAGCCCCCCACACTGCCTGGTACATACCTCCTTGGGGGTTCTATAACCATCCCGAAGAAACCGGCAGCAACCGTAGCGGCCCTGAGAAGTCAAGAGGATTAGAGAAAAAGAAGCCTCAACAAGTTGCCTGGCAAACAGGAAGATTCATATTAGGTTTGCAAGAAGGCCATTCGCTTTTTTGTTTGTATTTTTGTAAAGAGCAAACTGAAGAATTTCCTGAAACCTTTACAAAGCCTAAGGCATACATTCTCCTCAAAAGACTACAGATGAGGGAGTGCAAGGCGGCAACCACCCAAAGGATTCCACTTCTTGAGAACGCTCACTTGTAGCTTGGAGATAATCTCTTGTTTGGTCTTCTCTACCAGGTGGCTGTCCTCAATGGCAAAGGCCGGGTAAGAGACGACCGAGAGGAGGCTGGCGTCGATCTCCTTAGAAGTTGAAGCCCGCGGCAGCATAGAATGGAGAATAGACTGTGGAGGGAGCGAGCAAGAGAGCAGGGGCTCAATGGAATATAGGCTTCAGCAGCTTCACGTTCCTTTCTTAGAGCATATGGAGATCAGACCACATGAGGCTGCCTTACTATTGGTCTATGAAGCTCACCATTGTCTACCCTGAGAGTCAAAATACACGGTATGGTCCACAAGTCAGAACACAGGTTCCCATCCTGACTCGTGGTTTTACATTCAAGCAGGAATTCACCTTTTAAAAGCTTTCCATTTCTCCTTTCAGCTGCAAACAGGGCATGGGGGAGGGAGGGGTGCTGGGCTTCCTTCCCACGGCATTTTAGCCAGCAGAACAGCAGCAGCCCTTTTACTTTTTCCTCTGGCACGCGTCCATCCCACAGCATGCAAAGCCAGAGGAAGGGGCAAACAGCCCTACCCTGGCACAATTTCTGCTGGAGAAAATGCTGTGGTAGGGAAGCCAGTGCTGACAGTCCCAGATTCCATTCCCAGCGGGCATCACCAGGTAAAAGGATCAGGTAGTGGGTGATGTGAAAGACCTCTAAATTAAGGCAGGCATCAATTCTGGGTTGCACACAGACAGGGCCATACCCCGTAGCTATACTGTATGGGGCACAATAACTATGGGAAATGCCCTTCTCCATCACTCTGCGGAAAGATGGCCCTCCTCATCCAAACCTCATCTTCTCCACCACCACCTTCAAACAATGTGGCCCTGTCCAAAGTCTCCCAACTGCTTGTCTTATCCGTTTACAGTTTGATGCAGTAGTTAGGAGCATGTTTGATTCCCCACTCCTCTACATGCAACTGCTGGTGTGACCTTGGGTCAGTCACAAGTTCTTTCAGAGCTGTTCTCTCAAGAGCAGTTCTCTTAGAGCTCTCTCTGCCCCACCTACCTCACAGGGCATCTGTTGCGGGGAAGGAAACGAAAAGGATATTGTAAGCTGTTCTGAGACTCCCTCAGGTAGTGAAGGGTGGGGTATAAATCCAATCTCTTTTTCTTTTTCTTTTTCTTCTTCTTCTTCTTCTTCTTCTTCTCATGCTCCTCCCAGGAGTGGAAGGAAAGCATGAAGGATTCCAGGCACTTGAAGCACCGCCCACATTGCCCACACCCTTACCTGGCAATGCTGCACTTCATCCGAGAGCACGTGGATCACTGACTGGGGGCCCCCCTTGGCTCCAAAGAGATCAAGCTCATCTAAGGCTTCTAGGGCAGCCTGCGACCAAAGAGGAAGCAAAGATCAGCAGCAGAAAGCAGCCCCTTCCCCAGAGGCCAAGCTACCAGAACCAGCCCTAGTAGAAACAGCTTTTTAGGAAATCAGATACATTCAGGAAAGACCAGTCTGTTGATGGGGAGGGATGTCCATCAGCCCATGGCACCAAAAGAACTTCCATGGGCAAAGATAACATAGCTGGGTCATCCCCCTCCAGGATGTGTCTGTTGGCTTCCCCGAGGCCCCTGGTTGCCCACTGTCAGACAGTGGACTAGACAGTCCTTTGTGAGATGTGAAACAAGACTCTTTGCAGGCTTATCTTCCCCACCCTGCTATCAGGGAGAATCATCAGGGCAGCCTCAGCCTTGCCACCCCCCAAAGACCACCCCCCGAAAAGACACTAGGCCAAGGAAACATCCTCACCTTTGCTATGCCCACTGAGCTGGCATTCAGTTCTGTGATTCCTTGGTTTGTCTTGTCACCACGTTCCCATATCCCAAAGTCCTGCCAAAAATATACTGATATTAGTGGAGCAGACAGAGAGGCTACCAGCCAGACGACACAACTGGAGGGAGGCAGACACAATCACACCCCATGGTGTTTAATCTGGGGTTAAGAATTGGCTGTAAGACAAGCCCTTTGATTTGGGGCTGTAGCCCTGGAGGAGGGGGAGACTCTTCCCCAGCTGTGCCATTCCTCAGATCAAAAGTTTCCCCTCTTCCTGGGCAGCAATTGGGAAAAAGAGGCAGATGCCTATCATGTTTCCCCTTTGGCAGCCTGCTTTTTAGTGGTTTGCCAGCCTAGCCCGAACTCATCAGAACTTGGACGCTAAACAGGGTCAGCCGCAATCAGTGTGGATGTGACCCCACCAAGGAAAACTGCGGTGGCTATGCAGAGGAAGTCAATGGCAAACCACCTCTGCTCCTCTCTTGCCTGGAACACCCTGCAGATGGGGTCACTAAGAGTTGGCTGCAACTCAATGGGATGTTCTTTTTTAATCACTAGTTTAATGACTTGACTTTATTACCTTAGTTGTAAACCACTTGGAGCAGGTGTCTGGAGAGGTGGCATATACATTTTCAAAATAAATAAATAAATGGCAGCTGAACAGGAAGAGGTGGACTTATTTGGGGAATTGTTAACCCCTGCCTTCACAGCACCACAGCCCCAAATCTAGATCAGAGGAGCTCCGTGATGGATCCTGCAGTGCGACAGGAATTTTGTCCTCACAGACTCAGCAAGGTCGGCGCTGGAAGAGCCCCGCACAAAGCAGCATGGAAACAACGCCTACTGTCCTTCTTGGAGCCCACAGCCACAGGAATGCCATGCTGCCTTTGCCTTGTGGGTGCAAAGAACAGGGCAGCCAGGCAGCAAAGGTTTAAGAGCTGGGAAAGCACCCCAGTGGGGTCAGCAAGCAAAGGTGGGCAATCACAAGTGATCATTTGGCCACTCCCTGCCTATCTGCAAGGCTAAATCTGTCACCACATCTGCTCTGGAACCCATCCACATAGAGGAGATGCATCTTGGCAGCACAGTTACAGCAAGCAGGTGCTACCATCAGATCCAGCATGCAGCTGCTCTGCCCTTTGAAACAGAGATTGGGGGGAGTTTACAGACCTGGGGGCATTCTTCCAGCCTTCCCACAGTGTACTCACAGCCGTGATCACAGCCAAGCCTACAGACAGAAACCCCACACACACACAAGTCCTGCACTCTCGATGCAGCTTGCAAAGCAAGCAGAGCCACAAATCCTGAGTTTGCCTTGAAAAGTTCACCATATTTGAGAATGGCAAAGAGACTGAGATCAAACCTCAGATTCCATCAGATGGCAAAGAGGCTGAGATTGGCAAAGAGGCTGAGAACAAACCTGAGATTCCATCAGACACGGACCATGTCTCCCTCCCCACAGCCATGGGGGCTACAATCTTGATTTTGTCAAAAAAAGAAGAGTCTCAACTCATCATGCCAACATTCCATTGGTCAATATATCTGCAGGTGTAAGAATGAACACGGCCCTGCCTGGGACCCAAACTGCACCAGCTGTCACCCTGCAACCGCACGGTACCACTAGTTACAACCTTCAGAAAAACTTGTGCCAACCCAAGCCGTTCACAGAAGAGGACTCACAGCAGTCTTGTAAGCTGCTTCAATGTAGAAGACGAGGTTCTGTATAAAATTGACTTCATCCAGGCTGTGGATGATGTGAAGCCCTGAAAGAGAAGGAGAGAAGAGAAAACTCTCAGAATTATGTACAAAGGCATCTGTGATGGCAACACGTCTCTCCAGCCACAGGGAGATGAAAACCCCACCTGACAAAGGGGAAAAAGGTCAACTGAGCTCAGTCTCAGCTGCACTGCAGACTGAATGACAAGGATGCCTTACCTGAGGCCGTCATCTGAGCCAACATGAGCAAATAAAGGGACGTGGCATCCAGCTGCAGGTGACCCCACTGGTCATCACCTACCACGGTGGCACAGGTGCTGGTGTTGTATTTGGCGTGCAGGCAGTCCCTGGTGCTCTGAGTGTACTTGAAAGTCTCCACTTTGTCCACCTGAAAGACCCCATTGCAAAACATACTGATGAACTTTCCCTTCAAGGTTGGCCCAAGGTAGGAGAAGGGGGTGGGACAGGACAGAATGGCACAAGCCAATTCCACCAGGAGGCAGCCCCTAGTCAACATTGCTTCTTGCATCAGTTACTAAGGTGAAGATCAGCAAGTGCACAGCTCAAGGCTTCAAATAATAGAGTTGGAAGAGATCTCCAGGGTCATCTAGTCCTACCCCCTGCACAATGCAGGAAATTCACAAATACCCCCACATACCCCCAGTGGCCCCTGTTCCATGCCCAGAAGATGACAAAAAAAACCCTCCATAGAGTAAAATCTGATAGACTGGGATTCTTGTTCATGAAGGGCCAGTTTCCAAGACCGTGATGCTACAGACTGAGACACTTGGACACAGCCTCCAAAGATAATGGCTCAGGCAGACAACATTACACCACAGGTGCTCTTTTGTACATGAGTGAGTCTGACACAGCAGCAGGCACAAAAGCCTTTGAGCAATCAAGAAGAGAGAATCGTTTTTGCCAGGCCACCATCCCAGGATCAAAAAGGATCAGAACAAAAGCCTGCCAGATTGTACATGGGGAAGGAACTTTGCTCAGCCAGATCATGAGTGCTGGAGACGCCTCCATCATCCCCAGAAAACAGGTGGAGATTCAAGACCGTACCTGCCTCATCATGCATTGCAAGACGCCTCGCATCAGCTTCACCACGCTCTGCAGAGAGGAAAAGGAGAAGAGCCGCT
Organism: Gekko gecko; assembly: GCA_029375565.1. Taxonomy (NCBI): domain Eukaryota; kingdom Metazoa; phylum Chordata; class Lepidosauria; order Squamata; family Gekkonidae; genus Gekko; species Gekko gecko. The sequence continues at coordinate 46,534,048 of JAPDNY010000012.1, read as the reverse complement.
TGCAAACATTCCAGAGGGCCGGAGTGCTTGCTCAGCTAAGGCAGCTTGCCAGTGACCTTTTGCAAGGCCCAGGCTGTAACCAGAGATGGGGCTCACACTCTCTGTGGCATTTACTTGCTGGGCTACAACAGCCCAGGGCAGGCCAGCTACAGCTGTTGTGAAAGAAAGCGTAATGCCCAGGGCACTTGATAAATTCTGGCAATTTGGGGGCCCAAAGGCCTTTGCTGGGGCAGAGTGTCTGCCTCATCCCCAGGGTGCAGGTCTAGTCAAGGGACTCCTGCCTGCACACCAGAAGTACGTACTTGTCCCTGCAAGCAGGAGAGAGAGGTAAAATTACCAGGGTGACATCAGGTCATTACGCCAATTAACGCCACTCCTGCACAATCCCTCCCTTGTACCAGAGAACACTGGATGAAAATTACTTTGGAACTCCCTCCCCAGGGAAATTTATTTGTCTCCTTCTATCAGTGTCTTTCACCAGCAGGCAAAAACTTTTTTGTTTCACCTGACATACCCCCAATAACAGACACTGGCCTTCCTTTGAGTGTTGTTTGTTTAGGTGTTTGAATTATTTTATCATTTTTGTATTCCTAATTTTTCAGATGTTTTTATGTGTACTGCCTTGTGGACCCTGATCAGGTGGAAGGGTGGCATAAAAATGTGGAGGAGGAGGAGTTGGATTCATATCCTGCCCTTCCCTTGGAGTCTCAGAGTGGCTTGCAATCTCCTTCACTTCCTCCCCCCACAACAGACACCCACTGTGAGGCAGGTGGGGCTGAGAGAGCTCTGAGGGAACTGTGACTGGCCCAAGGTCACCCAGCTGGCTGTATGTGGAAGACTGAGGAATCAAACCCGGTTCTCCCGATTAGAGTCCGCCACTCTTAACCACGACACCAAAATAAGCGACCCAACATACGGTCTCCCATGGGAGCAGCCTCAAGCACAAGAAGCAAAGTTAAAAGAAAAAAATATGGTCCAAAGCACGTATGGGGGGGCTGCCTTCCCGCCTTCCAACGGAGGCACTGAAACAGTAATGCCAAGATTTCCCTGTCCAACTATCACTTGAACCCAGTGGTGTTTACTCTCATCCAATTGCTCGGGGAGATTATTCTAGAGTCAGACATCTGTCAAGGCCTGCCTCATACAGGTACTCCTAACTGCAAGTAAACCATGACAGGGCACACCCTTGTGTGGACAAAAAGAGTTGGCAATTCCTATGATCACAGTGGTTAGGACAAATACTTTCTTCTGAATGGCTGGCTGTTGAAACATTTGCACAGGGCAACTCAGGTAAACAAGCATTCCTGATCAGATAACATTCTAACTCAATCCTCCCCCCAAAAAGGGCACTGGACGAAGAAATATGAGAAGATCTACCTCACAGGGTGAATGCAAAGACAAAACATAGAAGAGAACAATATAAACCGTTCTGGGTCCACACTAAGAAGAAAGGAGGGGTGTGAATGAAGCAAATAAATAAAATAAGATGCTGGAATGTTGCTGACATCTCTCAGTACCAGAGAATTTTTCACAATGACACCGTTCTGCGCAGACACATCCTGCACAGGGCAATTAATACAACATCTGCAGAACTTCTACCACTTCTTGCCAAAGGGCAAACTGCAAGAAGAAGAGGGTTGTAGATCACCGAGAGGGTTGTAGATCACCGAGAGGACTGCATTTTAATTTAATTGTACTATGTACAATGACAATAAAGTATATTATTATTATTATTATTATTATTATTATTATTATTATTATTATTATGCCCATGCCAGTCCTACCTGCTCCAGTTCATAGGCCTTTGCCTTGTCCTCATCACGGTCAGCATTCTTACGATACGCCAGACCCAGTGCCCAAACTGCCAGGACGCTGTAGACATTATCCCGGACCCAGGCATCCTTGTGGTCACAGCTGGCTGGAAGCAACCCTGTCACTGGGTTCTACAGGGAGGGAGGGAGAGAGAAAGAGAGAGAGACCATGGCTTTCAAAAACATACAGCTTCACAGCAACACAAACAAGCTGAGGTTTCCAGATGGCCACAGAGGTTCTAAGGACTGCAGCTGCAGAGGCAGGATTGTTCCCCTCGGACTATTCCAAGCATCTCCTCTGAATGTTTAGCTTTCATAACAAAGAAAAAGTAAGTCTGCGGCACTTTGACGGCGGAGGCTTTTCCAAGATCCAGGGCACCCTGCATTGGGGGGCTTACCCTGAGTACCTTTAAGCCAAGTGCATCACAAAAAGGCTAGTTATGTGCCTGGCAAGGGAGATGGGGAAGTATTTTCTATGCCACAGTCACACTAAGAAGGCAGGGAAGTGCGGTGGCCCATTGCCAGTCCCAGTGGACCAGCAGCAGGTCAGGGAAAGCTTATAATTCAGCAACCAGTTTCTGGTGGATCACAGTGTTTGGACTCTTTGGACTCTTACAAAGAAAGCTGGACCAGATGGATCATGGTATGATTCAGCCAGTTGTTTGTTGTGTTCTTAATCAAAACAGCAAATTCAGGATCATTTAATAGAAATCAGTTACTCCTGAACAAGAGATCCTGAGGAGTCCCTCTTGCAAATTTAAGATACATCAGTGGCGCATATGAGACTGATATCAGCAGGGACTATTTCCTAGATAATCCTTGATGAGGGCAGGAATAGATAGGCGTCAAATTTCCTAGATGGAGGGAGAAAATTGGGGGGGACACCCTACATGTATCAATTCATTAAATCAACATAAATGGTAATGGCAAGAACATTTGAGGTGTACGCAGTCAGGAGAGGACCAATTTCTATTCGAGGAGAGTTCTCTTCTGTTTCATACTGGGATCCCAAATGCTTGCCAAGCAGATAATACAGGCCAGACAAGCATCAGATATGCCCAACTCATGAGTGAAAAGATAATTAAACCTAAAGCCATGCCAGCACTGTCTTTGCCCCCTTCCCTGACCCTACTGCGGAGCAGCAGTGGACTGCTCTGGAACAACCCCCCTCCCCTTTGCAAGCACCCCTCTCTGCTTTATGAGCCTGCAGAGGCAGATCATGATCTTTGTGTGGATCTCAGCCAGGAGGAACCACGTATGTTGCTCAGAGGAACAGACAGCAAGCCAAGCACATTGAGTCACAAGGACTGTGCCAACGGGGGGGGGTGCTACCCGCCTGGCTGTAAACAGCAGCCTTGGCTTTTCTTACATAAATGCCCAGCCAGACGCTCCTTTCCCTTGGTCTTGCCGGAAGCTGAGAAGCCCCAGCTCCTCCATTCACTCAGCCATATCTGAACTTCCAGTCAGGAGTTTGGGGATACAGGTTGGGACAGGCCCCTCTTGGAAAGAGAAGGCCAGAAGCCACAGCCTCTGCAGAGGGCAAGATGAAAGTGCCAGCATCCTTTTTAACAGACGGGCAAACATTGGTAGGAAAGGGGGACTTTGCCTTGCTGTAGCTTGTAGATTAGGCAATGCCAAAATTCATCAGTATACGAATGACCGACATACTTAGGTTGTTATATTGTTCACTGCTGTGTGCTGCTGTCCCCATTTATCTGCTTTTATCTCACTGTTCCTCCAAGGAGTTCAAAGTGATATATATAGTTCTCCTGTCCCCATTCTTTCCCCACAACCCTGGAAAGTAAGTGAGGTTGAGTATCTGGGACTGGCCCAAGGCTACACAGTGACCATCATGACAGAATTGGGGACAGGGGTGGGCAAGATAAAATTGGATGGAAGCAGGTCTGTCAGAAGCATACCACTTAGCTTCAGTGGTAAAAGAAGGCAGGTAATAAACTCCAACAAAGCATTTATGGTCAACCACTTCATACCAGGTCGGAGCACTGCTCTTCCTAGGTCACTATTGCCCAAGCCATTTCACATACATGGGAGAATTTGGAATTCTGGTGAAATATATCAACTACCTGACGGGCATCACTTGAATCTACCTGCAGATCAATGCTCACCTACTGCATAACCACAAACAAGCCAACAAAGCTGCACTGGATCTGAAGTTTGAATGTCAGCACCAACATAATACATGACTATAGCAAAGGAAGCACTTTCCCAGGAAATAATAATAATGAATTCCAGGTACACATAAGAAGACCCCCTCCAGGTGCCTGTTGACTTCAGTGCTTGCTGAATAGCTTAAAAACCCAACGCTGGAAGAGCAAGGAGGGTCAGCTCCGAAGCAGGCTTTAGCACCCTCTTAGGTGGAGTCTTTGCACCAAAGCCTTCCCTGAAGCACACCTCTCTGACCTCTGGGATTTTTTCCTGTTTCCTTCTCGTCCTCACACTTCTGCTATATTTAAGATGCTCCTTTAGTTCTCTTTTATAACTAACACATTTATGAAGGTCACTCATATGTGCAGCGGAAGGCATTCCGGGACCATGCATGAGATCGGGAATACTCCATGCTTCCCCTTTCCCAAAAGAGAAATGACAAATAGGAGGCGGGGGGGGAGTTGCATAGCCCCAACTTTTAAAAACGAGCCAGCCGAGAATGGCCAGTGTGGGTGTGGGACTATTACCAGATATTAATAGTAACTTGTGCGCCAGTTTGGCAAGAATTCCCGCCTAGGTTACACGGCGCAGGATCCGCGTCTTGCCCAAGCCTGGCGAAGGCGATCTAGGTCTGCAAAAGCGCCTACGAGGCCGGGGCTCCGCGCCAAGAAGCAAGACCGGAGGCGGCTCCGAGTGTTTGCCCCGTACAGCGCCTCGCTTGGACCTCGGAGACCCGGAGCCCTCTTGTAAGGAACCGAGACTGCTTGACGCCTTTCCTGCGGGCTCTTATACTCCGTAGTCCCCAGAGGGCCCGAGAGCTTCAAGTAGGGTAGCAGACTAAGGACGGAGTGAGCGACAAGCCGTTCGGGAGCTGCAGGCGAAGGAGCCCTGTCCAGGAAGGCCCGGAAGCGGCACTTTCCCGCCCGAAGCGTCTTTTCCAGGTCTCCGGGGGGGGGGGAGAATCAGAAGGGGGAGGGGGACCGATCAAGCCCCAAGCAGGCAGCTATCCCAGATGACCTCCCCCACGCGGGCTGGCGGGCAGGCATCCAACGGGTGGCGCATTCGCCCACCTGGTGGCACAGGATGGTCTGTTGCACCAGCCGGGCGTAACCGTCCAGCCGCACGCCGGAGTTGCTCCTGCTCCGCATGGCCGGGGCTGGATCGTATAGCCGGCTCCTGCCACCTCCGCCTGCAGGGATGAAATAAGGACACCCAAGCTAAGAACTCGCCCCCGCAAGCTGTGGCCCCGCCCCTTTAACCCCTCCACTGTCGCCTTACTGCCCCCGACACGCTTGTCGTACAGAGGGGATACGTTTCCTTGCGGCCCGGGTGGGAAAGCGTTAACCCAGTCTCTTGGGCGGTCCTAGCAGCTCCATAGCTAACGATTTTCTCGCAGGAAAAAATAGGTTCCTTTTCTCGGCGCAAAACAAACTCTCGAGCCGGCTTTCCGCTCTTGCAGAAAGGCGATTCCTGTACGCGGGAGGGGCGGACCGCCGGCTTCAGAATCTTCTAAGCTAGATATCTGCCAGGACCCACGAAAGGCACTTCTTCGGAAGTTTACTTCTTTAGAGTTCGATCAAGATGGGTAGCCGTCTGTAGCGGTAGAAGAGAGTAAGAGTCCAGTAGCACCTTAAATACTAACAAAATTTGTGGCAGGGCAGGCGCTTTCGTGAGTCACTGCTCCACTTCTTCAGATAGGGCTTATGCATCTTGACTCTAAGTGGCCCTCCGTGACAGCAACCTCCGCCTCACCTCCTATAAGTAATGGTTGAGGCGGTTCTGTTCCTGGACTCAAACGTTATTCTTTAGAGCTGTTACTTTTAGACCCCAGCGGGAGGGGGGGGGAAGAGAGATTGAGCGGCGGAGCTGCTCCAGAGCAATGCTGAGTAGTGTGGAAATCAACGGGTTAAGAGCGCACATATATTGGCATATATTATGCGGAGGAGGGAAAAGAGGTCTGGGGATTTCTAGGCATTGAGAGTAGGCGTTTGTCAAAAGCGTTCTACCAGCTATATCCAGTTTGTTTTTTACTGCTTATTTAGTTTTTCGAAAAACACTGCAAACATGATTTCCCTACTGTGTTGATGGAGTCAACAGAAGTGTATTTACTTACTTCATTTATGAAGCGTACCAATTAACACGTGGCATAGAGACTGTTGCTTTTTGCATTTAGTTTGCAAAGGCTCCTCATTTCTAGATTCAGTCAACTTGACCGCTCTGATTGGTGCTTCTGGAACTTTTGAAGTGGACTGCCTGGGAGCCGCATTCCAAAGGCCTGCCTCTCCCTATACAAGCCCAACGACAGCATAGGTCTTCTCCACAGGACCTGCTGACTCTACCCTCCATTCATCAGCGAGGACACGCACTTTGCAGTGATGGCACCAAAGCTTTGTAATGGATAGCCAGGGGAAGTCTAGATGCATCTGTGGTACTCATGGGAGGCCCTGTAACACTTTTTCTTCTTCTTTTTTGAGAGGGTTTTTTTATTTTTCATATGTGCATGTGAGTGTGTGATTGCGTGTGCACCTGGAAGTCAGGGTGACATCTGGTGATTGAATGTGTGTGCACCCGGAAGTCATTGCCTCTGGTGACTGACCCCTACTGGGGGCCTGGAGAGTATTCAGAGAGGTGACTGAATAAGGCCTGCCCTACCACCTGCCTCTGATATGGTCTCCTGTCCAAGTACTTGCCAGAGTTAGCCCTGCTTAGCTTCCGAGATCTGACAAGATCGGGCTTGTCTGGGCTACCCAGGTCAGGGCCTATAATCCCTTTTTTGTGATCTCTTAGAATTTGTGTGAGCATATCAACTGCAAGTATCCCAAAAGGTAGAAGAGCACATAGTAATATTTTGCCATCACCACTAGTATTTGAGGACATAGTCATCATATCCCTTTAAGCAACCACTTATGTCCTAGTGGTGCGGGGGTGCTGAAAACTACCCCATGTCTTGCTGTCTTGTAGTTATTATTAGGGGAGTAGGGATAATGTAACCGATCCACTCCTAACTAAGATACCAGCCCACTCAGCAAAACAACTAGTTGCTCTTTCTACTGGGCAGAATGTACATACCACGGAAAAAGTGGCAATTTTTGAAACACAGCCATTAAAGACCAGCCCCAGATGGCAAAATAACTCAGTTAACCAAAGTTATACTATTTGCTGTTGTGTTTAACCATTGTATTTTAAAGATATGTTGATACAATAAAATACCTGTGTTTATCAGGGTTCAGGTTCAATTTGTTCACTCTCAGTTGTTGAACTAAAGCAGTCAGGCAGTGGCCCAAGGCATCCACCACGTTGCCAGGAGATTTGCATACACAGATATTGAGCTGGGTGTCGTCAGTATATTAATGGTGTCCAATTCCAAAACTATGAATGATTTCTCCTAAGGGCTTTACACAGAGATGGAATAACTTGGGGGGAGTAAGACTGCGCCCTGTGGGACCCCACAGGAGAACTCCCATTCTGAAGGTCACTGATCTCCAGTGGCAACCCTTGGAGTCCAGTCCATAAAGAATTATTTAAACCAGTCCAAAGCTCACCCCCTGGTACCTACTTCTACCTCCACACATTTCAAAAGCATAATGGTCTCTGCTGTTTCTCCCCCAGGGTAGTTTTTTTCAGCTGCCACCCCTGCTGGGGCTCCAAAGAGTCCGAAGGAAGCTCCTGTCCAGCTCCGCACATGGATGAGTAGGATTAGACCAGACACTTGGAAATGCTTCCCGAGACCTTGTACAGAGGGATGCATCTTCAAACACTTCTCCATGAGATCCTTTTAACTAGAGATGCCGGGGATTGAAGGGGGGGGGGAGGCTGCCAAGCCAGGGCACTTTCCACAAGTGCTTAGCTTTTGACACATGCTTGGAGGGTTGTGCTGGGAATTGTTTGTGCTTGTTTTGCCTTTTCAATAAAGGAAAAAAACCTTTATTCTGATAGTTTTAACATGTTTAGAGGGGAATTTTGTTCCAGAAAGGGATACCCAGAAGGGAAGCTTGATGAAGACAGTCCATAGACAAGTAGCAAAAACCGAAACTGTGGCAATTTAAAGGTTTGCAAATGTGTTAAGGCGGAAGCTTTCATGGGCTAGAGCCCACTGCATGAGTTGTGTGGGGAAAACACACTCCACTTTGGGCTGCATTACACTGTGGAGAGTTTTGAGGCTACAACTTCCTTCCCATTCATTTTAAGAGGATTCTCTATCAGTACAAAGGCAGGAACCAGAAGAATGGTTAATTACTCTCAAGCAGCCCCACCCCATTGATGGCTCTCCCAAGCACCCAGTACCTAAGGCTTGGTTATGTAAAGGCTAGCAGAGAACTAGCAAAGGTAACAGAATTGGGAAATGCCAAATGTTAGATAGTATCTCTTCCTAGGAAGGACCCACAAAGGGACCACACAAGAGCAGCAGTGTCCATTTTGGAAGGTTCTTCTGGCAAGGACTATCTCACCTGAATCCATCTTGATGATCAGTGTTATCACAGGCAGCCTGGACAAAGCTTCAGAGTAACGGATGACTGATGGAAAGGTGGAACTTTAAAAATAAGGAGTCTTCCCTAGAATAACAACAATTGGGGTATGTTTAGAGGAGCAACAGAGGAATGTGGGCATTCACCTTTACTTTGTATCATGCTTGATCCATTGCTGTGTGTGGTATATGTGTAAACATTTTCTTTGTAATACATTTCTTATTATTCTGAATGCTGGAAGTCTGTTCTCCGTAAACACAATACACCCCACGTGAACGCATTACTAAAAGGATACCCATAGGGAAGAGAGGTGGTTGGTCAATAGATTGCTAGATCCCCAGGAGTGTGCAAGTGTGGTAAGCTGGACCTGCAAGGGCTGGTTGGACCAAAAGCAGGAAACGCAGGCACTACATAGAGCCTGTGAATGGCAACATAACATGGTGCTGGAAGTCCTGGCTCTCTTAGCAGGCAATACTCTAAATGACCACCTGGTGGCAATGGAAATAACGGAGAGAAGTGAGGAACCCCTCCAGGAACTGGATGGACTCCGGAGAGAAGTTCAGTGCCAGGAGGACAACCAGGACAGTTGATGAGTTTCTCAACCTGTTGGAGGCCTTGAAGTGGAACGTGTGCTGCGACAAGATGGATGCTTACTTGGCAATACAGTGCATGCATATACACAATCGGGGGGAAATAATTATATACAGTGGGCTATGAAGAGCTATACAAAGAGCTATGAAATGCATCCTTAGGTAGGTATGACACCCTTATGTACAGTTTAAGTGTATTCAGAGATGATCACAGTGACCATCCACAAAAGCAATAACTAGTGCTCACGGTCTTCATTGGCACCCACCAGGTGTTTTTAGAAAGTGAGTGGAGCTTCTGATTGGCCATTGTAGATCTGATTAGCTATGCAGATTTTTAAGAAGTTGCTTTGGCAGCAGCTGGCACTACAGCACAAGGATTTTGATAGCATGACTGAAGGTAAGCTGTGTGCATGCAAGAAAATATTTTTAGACAATATGTTTATTTTAAAAGGCATCCTGCCTGAAGCATTTGCCCACCTGGTGGCACAGGTTCTGCCTGAAAATGTTGAAGAGGCATGCATGTGACCTCACTGTTACTATTGACGATATGCATGACCTCACTCCCTGACATTCTGTGGTTGGCTCCACCACTTGTGGCAGCCATTTTGTGGCTGCACCTAGCATCTTGTGTTATCATTCCAAAGGTGCCCACAGCAGGGTCAAAAAGGTTGGGGACCCCTGCTGTAGTGTATGAGAGAAGCCTTTATACAAACAATTTTACTTTGCAAAACTACAGAAACCAGTCATAACAAAATTACACAGGAATCTGGTAGCATCTTAAACAGAAATACAATTTATTTCAACAGAGCTCAGTTCCTCAAACGGATAGAAATGCATATCCATCTGCCTGGAGTAAATACATGAGGCGGGGCCTATTACAAAGGGAGGTTGGTGTAAAAGAAGATCCAACCAAGGAAATCTGATGAAAAGAGGAATTTGGCCCTTGCATCTGTCAAACACCTTTATTATGCTGTATGCTAATTCGCTGCTCACACTCGGCCTGTATGCATGGAATGGTGATTTCCATTTCAGTGTATCTGAAGAAGTGTGTGTGCACAGGCAAGCTGATACCTTGAATAAAATATTATTGGCCTTAAGAGTGCCACTGGACTTGAACTTTGTTCTACTGCTGGCAGAGGCTGCATTTTCCATTTGTCAAAGGAAAATCCTAAAACGAAAGCCATGTAATACCCCCTATTAGGACCAACCCAAAAATAAAATAGTGAGAGCCTTACTCTTCAGAAGACCAGGCACAGTTCCTATCAGCCAAGATTGCTCTAGCAACTCCAAGGATCAGGACTTCTTAGCCCATCATGGAAGTGGCGACTTGCACAGAGAAACAATCTCCCAAACGGAGTCTCAAAATCTGCTCCTAATGCAAGTAGCCACTAGGTGGCACACTAGTGCCTCCCCAGTGAATCGCACTGTAAAGCCTGTAAGAATTACCTGAAGTTTACCAGCAGGGAGATTTCACAAGCAGGGCCAGGGATGCCTCTAAATCTAGGCTGGGAGATGGTTTTCACGCATGCAACACAATCCTAAGCATGTTTACTCAAATGTGAGCCTCACTAAAAGCAATGACGCTCAGCGTGCTCAGCATCACAGCCTAAAAAGTGACAGATGGAGCCTGTGAGTGAGCCTGTGGCAGCGAAACCCTTCAGCAGTCTTGTTGTGGCAGAAGCTTTTCTGAGTGAGTGCCCCCTTCCTCAGATGCATGCAATGAAGCCTAGGAAACAGGATCAATTTAGCCTGCCGAAGCTGACCTCCTCCAAAGCTCGTTGGCTTTCATAGGCTAGAAGGGTATGACTCTGGTTGGGATTATACTGGAAAAATCTTCTTTCAAGTACCACCAGATTCCTTCGTGTTTCAGCCTAAAAAGTGCCACTCTGAGCCTCCCAGTCTATTGGACAGTGAACGTACTCAGATGGCCAGTCTAGCTAAGGCAAGTTGCATTTTTTAAAATCCTGTTCAAGACCAAAACAGTTTAAATCCACAGGATACAAAAAGAGGACTTGAAAAAAACTGAACATGCACTTGTAGCTAAAGTTACTTTTTGAATATTTGAAATGTTGTACATATTGAAAACCTACTTGGTTGTTGTTTTATGTTTGCTTGCCAACCTCCAGGTGGGGCATGGGTTTACAAATGATCTCCAGACTACAGAACTCAGTTTCCCTGGAGAAAATGGCAGCTTTGGAGGTTGGACTGTATGGCTGTAAACCCTGTTAAAGTTCCTCCCCTCCTTTCCCCAAAACTTGTCCTCTCAAGGGTCCACCCCCAAATCACCAGGAATGTCCCAGTCTGGAGTTGGGAACCCAGCAGGTTGGTTTATAATGGCACCAATATGCTTTAGCCCCCACACCACACACACACACACACCACAGATACACATACAGAACCACAGCCGCTGAATGCCCTACTGCATTGCTTCTCCTGAGCAGTTTGATGTGGTACTAATAGATGTGTTTGGGGAAATGAACCACCCTTCTTGGCTAGGCTCCTGCTAACCTGCAGAGAGCCGCCCACCCCGGACCAGCAAGAGCTTGTTTTGTGTCCACACACAGAGAGTGTTCTCCCCCATGGCTCAGTGGAGCCATCAGTGGAGGCATCTCTCTAGGGCACTGGCCTGGCAGACCCTCTGCCCACACGCTCCTGGGAATTAGCTCTGTTTATTTTACAGGGAACAGAGACAGGACTCTGACCGGCCACAGGGCAAATCCTATTGTGGGAACTAACCCATTAATGTCTGGAGTTTCGTGCACTTTGGAGGCACTTGTCCTCGAGAGTTGCTCTCTGGGATCATCATCCTTTGCAAACTTGCCAATGAGGACTTTCTGCTCTTGGCTTCCCCTCCCACCTTGGGCCCCTGGCGACGGTGGTGGGCCAGACAAGAGAGAGACCAGAGTGCTGCAATGATTCCTCTTCAGCCATGTGTCAGGAAAAGACAGCTGTCTTGCCTGGGAGATTAATTGTTCCTTTTTCCATCTTCCAAATCCAGGCAAGCAGCTAGCCTCACCCTTGGCACCCACCCAGAACCCACCCAGTGAAAGTTCACCAGCTGTAGACACTACGCATGAAAGGCTCTGCTTCCTACAGCAAAAGTTGTTAACATGCAGAACTGCCTTATACTGAACCAGGCCATCGATATCTCTGGCTGAGTATTGTCTCCCTGGACTGTCAAAGGGTCAGAAAGAGACATGTCACTCCCCATGCTTGCTTCCTAAGATCCTTTACCTGAAGATGCCAGGGGGGTTGAACTGGGGACATCCTGCATGCAAAGTAGGTGCTCTGCTCCTAAGCTGGGGCTGGGGCCCCAGCTGATAAAGGTCCAAAGCAATGTCTGTAGATGCACCTTGGCACAGTGGAGGGAGAGGGGTGCTTGGGAGGGGGGTTGTTGGGTCAGGGGGCGGAGCTGGCTCCAGTGTGCTGGGAGACCTGGAAGTACAGACTGAGGGCCTCAGAGGCTCCCTCTGGTTTCTGGTGCCAAGCTATCTAGCTCAGTATTGTCTCAGTGCCTCTGGGGCGGGGGGGGGCAAAGCTCTTCTCTAGGGCCAAATGTGCCAAGCCTGGCCCCGAGTGCCCTTTGCGTGCCAGTCTTCAGAGCCTCCCCATCTGAAGTCCTCGAGAGAGGAGGGAGAGCCCAGAAAGGATGCCGGGTCCTGCAACGTCCCTCTTCAGGATTTGACCTGGGGGTCTGCACAGTGCCCCTTCCTAGGAGAGAGACAGACAGCACAGGCATGAGCACGGGAGCAACCACTCTCTCCCCCTCCCCTCATCTCCTGGTGATCGATGCCATGCTACTTGCAGGCCAAGGTGCTGCCAAGTTGGTATCCCTCCCCCGTGTCCCTGGGCAGCCTTGGAGACAGATGCCCCATACTGACCAGCATGCGTGGGTGCTGCACTCCAGCCCTCGCTTGCAGAAGGCACCCAGGGGTTTGCTGCCCAGTGTCCGCCACAAGGGAGTGGAGCGTGCGGCTCGGTGCACCAGCTGGAGCCACGTGGAAGAAGCTGCCTTGAGAGCAGATGCCATTTGGGCCTCCTGCCCAGTGAAGGCTCGGCCTCCAGCATGTCTGGCCAGCCCCTGCAGAGGAGGGAACACGAAAGAAGGGGATGACAGCTCCTCCATGGGAATCTGTGCTGCGACGGCTATACCCCCCCCCGTTCACTTGGATTGCCAGCTCTGGGTTGGGAAATACTTGGAGATTTTGGTGAGTGGAGCCTGAGGAGGGTGGGGTTTGGGAGGGAGGGGGAGGGACTTCAATGGGGTATAATGCTGTAGAGTCCACCTGCCAAAGTGGCCATTTTCTCCAGGTGAACTGATCTCTGTTGCCTGGAGATTGGTTGTAACCCAGATCTCCAGTCACCACCTGGAAGCTGGCAACCATACCATTTATACTTTGGACTGCCCGTGGCCTTCAGCCCTCTCCACCCCACTGGCCTTCTGACATGGCTCTCCTCTCCACGTATTTCATGAACTCCCCACTACAATGATCTTTCTCACTCTCTGGGTCTTGTTGGCTGCTTCCTCAACAGTCGGCCAATGCAATAGGCTTAAGTCTAATTTCACTTGGGCTTTAATATGAAAACTGGAGAATCCAGGAAGCTCAAGCATTGCACCTGCAAGAACTAATCCTTCATCCAACCTGTAAAAGAACAGGTAGGTTCTTGTGGTTGCTTGACAGGCAGAGAAAGGTGCTCCACACATGTTCAGAAGATGGAAGACGTTGTGATTATTTCCCATACTCCTGAGCTCAGGTCCGGTATTTAAAATGATCCCGGGACTGAGCTCCAGTAAGGCCCTAAGCACAAATATGTAGCTTTTAAGAAATTAAACAAGCAATTGTTGCACTAAATCACAGGCTTCATCTATGTAGAAGATTTTCTCCACCTTGACTTCCAAAGGGCAGCATTGGGGGGGGGGTTAGAGCATCCACACAATGTCATTTTCTGCTAATTCTCTTTCCAGGCTTTCCCCATCCTTGATATGTTCTTTCTCAAACCTGGTTTGGTTCAACCTTTCCAGAAAGAACACTGTCCAAATGTGCTAGAAAGCCATTCGGCTGGGAAGGTGCACATTTTAGAAAGACACACCCACATTGGCACCCATTTGCCCCGCATCTGCCATTTCCCCACCACCACGGGGGCTTTTTGAAAGAGCGGGTAATTGTTCTTGCATTTGGGCACAATGATGTTAGAGCAGTCTATCGCCACAATCTACCAGCTCACCGAATTCTCAGGCTTTCTTTTTTGAAAGGTAAGTGTCTATCTTTTTTTGAGGAACTAGCAGATCACATCAATGGATCTTCATAAAGTTACCATGCTATGTCTTAATAGCGATAACTTTTTTTAAGCCCCCCCAGGACCTCTGGTGGAGCAGTGGGGGAAATGCAGGGGCAATGGCATCCCAACAGAGGAAAGGGGGCACAGAGTTCTCACGTGGACACTTTACCGCCAGAGCAAATGTATCTGTGTTTGCAGCAACAACGACCGGGAAACAGGAAATCCTAGTCCTCTGGCAGCAGCCTCACTCAGCAAATTAAAGGGTGGCCCTGAGAATAAATCCTCCTTATTAGGCTAAATCCTTAGAACAGCAGAACGAATCTAGAGTCCAGTGGCACCTTTAAGACCAACAAAGGTATGAGTTTTCGTGTGCAAAGTGTGCCTTGCACATGAAAGCTCATACCTTTGTTGGTCTTAAAGGTGCCACTGGACTCTAGATTTGTTCTACTGCTGCAGACCAACACGGCTGACCACCTGGGTCTATCCTTAGCATCCTTCTCCTCCCACACAAGACACACACACACGGGTGCCAAAATATTTGCTCCAGAGCAGGAGCCGACCAGTGAGACGGGGTGGGGGGCTCAGAGCCAAACTCTTCCTGTTTCAGCACAGGTTGCCTGCTGCTGTTGCAGAAGTTGAGAGGGAAGCCCCCAAGTGCAGCCTGCCTTAGCAAGTGCTCTGAGACTCCATGTCTCCTGGCTACTCCTTCAACGCTACTCTGGCTTTGCCCCCTTCCTGTCCCACTCCCAGTGCACTCATCCTGATGTGCCAGGACTCACTCACCTGCTGGGAGCTGAGGATGAGGAGCAGCAGCACCCCAAGTACCAGGGCTGTCCGAGCATGGGAGGAAAACACACAAGCCATGCCTCTTCACTGCCCCACTGCCTCTGGAATCTCTGGACTCAAAGTCTGCCTCTCACCTCCTCCCAAAGCCAAATCAGCAGTCAAATCTCTGTGAGCTGGCAGCCCTCTGCCCCTGCCTTTTATCCGGTGTCTGGCTGTCTCCACCTCCACTCACCTCCCTTCTCCTCCCCTGGTTAAATCCACAAGGTTTCAAATGGCAAAGGCCCTAAACTGCTTTGGGTGTCTTTCCCACAAGTCGCCTCTTCTTCCTCAGTTGACACAGTCTGCTCTGTCACGCTTTGCCTGGTCTCCAGCAAGGAAAGATGCTCAGTCTGTGATCCTGCAGGTTTGTAGGTGGGGGTCTGCGTGGTATTCTTGCAAGCAGCCATGTTTGTGATTTGCACAGATAAGTTCCTGTTTGGCAAAAGCCATCCTGGTAGCAAGTGTAGCATTCAAGAGCCAGATCCACAGATACAAAAGAACATCCTCAGTGGTGGTTGTCTGGGCCAGCAGCTGGTAATGGCAGTCACGGGAGCTGGTGTAGCATAGTGGATAAGAGAATGAGCTAGGATCTGGAAAGTTATGGGTTCCAGTCTCAGCTCTGCCACCAACTTGTACTGTGACCTTAACAAGCAAATCACTCTTAGCCTCCGTTTCCCATCTGCAATATGGAGACAATAACAGGGGCTGATGTCAGGACTACAGCCACCCCTCTGGAATTGAGCCTTATGGAGTGGAAATCCATTAGCCAGGCTGAACTAAATACGTCTGCCTAATGAGTGAACACTTGGATGCACCTGATGAAGTCAGCTCTGACTCATGAAAGCTTATACTGGAATGAATGTTGCTATTCTTTTAAAAGTGTCACTGCAAATGTGACATACGTAGGCATACATCAAGAGCGGTAGCCATATCAGTCTGTCTGTAGCAGTAGAAAAGAGTATGAGTCTAGCAGCACCTTCTGAAGAAGGGAGCAGTGACTCATGAAAGCTCACACCCTGCCACATTTGTTAGTGTTTAAGGTGCAACTGGACCCTTGCTCTTTTCTACTGATAACACAAGCATGTCAGCCTCCAGGTGCAACCTGGGGATCTCCCAGAATTACGGCTCAACTCCAGACTACAGAGATCAGTTCCTCTGGAGAAAATGGATGCTTTGGAAGGTGGCATTATACCCCTCTGAGGTCCCTATTCTCCCCAGGCTCCAACCCCCCAAGGTGCCAGGAGTTTCCTAACCTGGATCTGGCTGCCCTACCCATAATCCCCTGCTGGTGGGCAGGAGGGATCTGGCAAACCTAGACATACCTAAAGTGCCTGGAACAGTGAAAGTGACAAGTAATGTTATTCAGGTCTTCAGGTGTTAGTTATTGTCCAAGGGTTTCTTCACATGATCCAAACTCCCAGCCATCTCTGTCATCAGTTCTTACAAACAGCAGATGAAGATAGAAACCCAGTCTAGCCTGTTGGGAACACACAAAGCTAGAACCTTCCACAACAGGCTGCTTTTCCATGCAAAGGGAATTTGTTTTGTAGGAACAAATGTCCTTTCCTACAAGCCTCCATCAGTGGTTCAGCTCCGGTTCAGGTTTACTTCCCCATTTTCTGCTTATGAGAACTAAATTCGAAACAGCCTGGTTAAATCCACACATACCAGTCCCCACCCCCAATCCCTCCATGCATATAAGGTTGCTTCAGCCACATTTCCTTGCTGATCGTCTGGGGTCTTTTCCAGGCCAGAGGTTTCTCTATGGACTTGAATCTCTTTCCACGATTCAGACTAATGCATGCCTTTACAGTGACAACATGAGTCTGATGTGAGCCAAGGACTTGGATCACAAAGTAACTGGTTGCATCAACAGCCACAAAAGCCTAGGGCAACTCACTTGGCCCAGAAGTTTGGGCTAGATGAGCCATCAGGGAAGAAAGTCCAAACTCCAGCCCCTCCCCCACATTAAAAAAAAGTGATCATTAGCCATCTTCCTATGGCACGTCACATATATTCAGGACAGACAAAAGAAGGTACTTCTTCACACAATGTATAGTTAAACTGTGCAATTCACTGCCAGTGATGGCCACTATTGTAGATGGCTTTGAAAGGCTAGATTCACGGAGGGTAGGTCCCTCAATGGCTACTTGCCATAGTGATCAAAGGGAACCTTTATATGCAGAAGCAGTAAACCCCTGAAGACCAGTGCTAGGAGGCAAGGAAAAGGCCTTAGCTGTTAAGTCCGCTTGCTGTCTCTCCAGGGCACATTAGTTGGCCACTGTGAGAAACAGAATGCTGGATTAGATGAGCCAGTGTTCTGATCCAGGAGGGCTCTTTTTATGTTCTCATGCTATCCAAAGTGCTTGCCATGCCATACCAGGGAGCCATTTTCAGTTCTCTGCCTCTTGGTCAGAACAACAGAGTCTTACAGCACCTTAAAGACTGATTACAGCAGAAGCTTTGAGAGGAAAAGCCCATTTATATGCACGGAGTGTTACATTCATTTGGAAGATATACACAGAGACACAAAGCTACAAGTGATACACACGCACACAATGCTTGTTAAGTCTGCTGCAGCCGAAATAATCATGTGGCATTTTAAAGACTAACAACAACAACGACCCTCCCCATTGCACAAAAAGTACATGTTACAGGAAAAA
This sequence comes from Gekko gecko, assembly GCA_029375565.1. Classification (NCBI taxonomy): domain Eukaryota; kingdom Metazoa; phylum Chordata; class Lepidosauria; order Squamata; family Gekkonidae; genus Gekko; species Gekko gecko. Next base: position 46,516,247 of record JAPDNY010000012.1, on the reverse strand, counting down.
GGAAATCTACAGGACTACCACAAGCTAGAAAATGCCACCAAAGAGAATTTTCTCCTTGCCTTGTGTAATTAGAAGCAATTAAATAGTAGAAGAGGGGGTTGCCAAGGCTGCCAGGATCCACCACAGGCCCTTGGGAAAAGAGTCCCTCTGAGCCCTTCCCTGTCATAAATTTACAGAAGAGACACAAAAGGGAGGGGACTCATCAACCCTTAACGGTACAGAAGCACAAAAAGCCTCTCTAGGAATCTATAATTGCTCACTATCAGGGCTATTTTTGGGCAGGAACACACAGGAACAGAGTTCCAGCTGACTCCCAAGTTGGCCATGCCCAGCAGGAACTCATTAGCATAATAGGCCACACCCAGCAGCAGAAATTCTTTAGGATTGGCTGCATTAGGGGTGTGTGGCCTAACAAGCAAAGAAGTTCGTGCTACAGAAGAAGACCTGGGTTTTTACAACAAACAAGGTAAACAGAATAAGAAGCAAAAGGTGGGTGTGGCTGGATGACCACACTCCAGGTAACATGGGGTGTGGCCTAATATGCTAATGAGTTTCTGCTGTTGGGTGTGGCCTATTATGTTAATGAGTTCCTGCTGGGCTTTTTCTACAAAAAAAGCTGTGCTCAGTATAATGCTCCCCTTAACTGAAAAACTGACATTGCTCTCTTGCACAGGGTTAAAAGGAGTAGTTATGCATCCCTAGGAGGCTTTAGCCATAGCTGAAACCCCAGGATTAAAGGAATCATGCCAGGTAGGGTTGCCATCCTCCAGGGGGTGGCTGGAAATCTCCAGCTATTACAACTGATCTCCAGGTGGCCACTTTAGAGGGTGGATTCCATGGCATTGAAGTCCCTTCCTTGCCCAGACCCCACACTCCTCAGCTTCACCTCCAGGATCTTTAGGTATTTTCTGACCTGGAGCTAGCAACCCTAATGCCGGGTGAGAGTAAAATGAGGGAGGTGGGCATCCTGGTTTCTCAGTCCCAGGGAATTCTGTACCCCTATTTGCCCCCTGGAAAAGATTTGGATATTAATACAGAGTAAAAAATGGACACATTTCAAACCGTTGGAGGCTATCACAGGTTTTGCTTTCTTACTTACAGTACATAACTCATGCCTTTTTATATATATCATCTGTTGCTTCTGAATGCTACCTTGATTTTATATTTGAAAAATAAATTGTCTTCTTATACTTTATGGGCTAGTGTAGTGGTTAGTCTTGGACTAGGACTGGTGAGACCAGAGTTCAGATCCCCCCCCCAATCTACCAGCACACAGAGTAAGCTTCAGCTAATCTCCCAGGGCTGTTCTGAGGTTACGGGGGTGGTAGGAAGGTAGTTAGAGCCTCTAAGAATGGCTGGACCACAATAGACAAAGCATACCATAATATTGCAGGAGAAATAGTGAAACAGGCGGCTACATGCTGAGCAGCCCATAATTTTCCATTTTCTGTCAGCACACGGACCTGCCCAGCTAAGACATCACTGGCTGTCTACCTTGCCACAAACAGATGGCAGTTGCCCAGCTGGTCAAAAGAAAAGGGGGAGCGATGGCAGGCTCTGCATCCCTGGAATACCCTGGAAAGGAACCATTATCACAGACCATGTGGGTCTAACCTTGGAAGTAAGTGAACATAAATGAAGGCCACATGGCACATCCTTTGCTCTTGCTGAACTTCACCAGATTGCTGGATCAGGCTCATGTAGGGCTGCCAGCCTCCGGGGGGGGCCCAGAGATCTCCTGAGGGCAGAGATCAGTTCCCCAGGAGAAAATGGTTGCTTTGGAGGGTGACCTCTATGGCATTATACCCTGCGAAGTTCTTCCCCCTCCCCAAACTCTGACTTCTCCAAGCTCCATCACCAAATCTCCAGGAATATTTCAACCCAGAGTAGACAACATTAGGCCAGTGGTCATTCCAAAAAGGGCAACTCAAGAAATGGGGGCTCCTCAGTTAGAGTGTGAAAACTAGCCAGTCTTTTGTGCCCCCTCCAGCCTTCTTGGGCGTCACAGGTACAGCAAGAATGGTAGAGCCATTGGGGCAACAGGCCCTTTGCCATCCCTCTGGACTCTTGCATTGCATCATCTCTGTTCTAAATGATTCAATGAACTTGGTTGAATGATTAACTAGTACATTCCCAGACACTTGGCTCCGCAGGCTGGTCTGTTTACTCCCACCGCCCCATCCTAGGAAGAACCAGCACACGGGGGGGGGGTGATCAAAGGCTCTGGGAACAGAAAGTGCCTGTCCCAGCATGAGCCTCTTAAAGCCAAGCACATACTAGACAGAAGTTCTGGCCTGAGAGTCACCGGGGCTGCAACCTCTTCCCCCAACCAGTGTGAATTAGGGTTGACAACTTCCATGTGGGGACTGGAGATCTCCCAGAATTATAACTGCTCTCCAGTTTACAGAGATCAGTTCACCTGGAGATCTCTTTGCTCTTGCTGAACTTCACCAGATGCATCTGGTTCCTTCTCTCCCCCAAATCCTACCATCTCCCAATTCCACTTCTAAAGCTCCAGGAATTTTGCAGTGCAGAGTTGGTAACTCTAATGTTAATAACACACTGGGCAATAGTGGAAATATAGAAAAGCGGGGTAATCATTACTCGGATGGTAAGAAGGAAAAGGTGATGCATATTTCCATTATTTATCCCCCATCTAAGTGAAGGAGAAGCTTAATGGCCACCTGAGCAGCTAATTAAACTCCATCTAGGGAGGAACAACAACACAAATCAGTGAGCACATTAAAAAAGCAAAGCAGGCAAATGTAAAACGTTTGGGTCCTGCTGAACAGCATTTTCAGGATTCCTCTAACGGATCTTCTCACACTTCCCCAACAGCCTATTTGGACCAGAAATCTTCTTATGGTGAGATGACATTCATGAACAAAATGCACAACTGAGCACTTCCCTCCCTCAGTTCTTCATTCTGCTCATAAGGGTCCCCTGATCCTAAGAGGATTAGCAGGACAAACAGCAGATTGCTGGTGAAAGGAAAGAAGGAAGGGACCTACTTCACCACCTCCTTCTACAGAGCCAAGCAACTATGTGTGATGTCTAGATGAACATTAGGAGTGAACGAGGACCATAAGCAAGCACCATGTAGGATTGCCTGGTTACCATAGGGCAGGTTCACCCAGCAACAGGTGTGCATGCATATGCGCACACCCTCACTTTGCACTGTTGTAGCATTCTAAGTACACGAAGCAGGAAGGAAGGTTTGACACTCACAGGATGCTGCCCATACAGGCTTGAGCTCTTGTGCTGTGCCAGTACACCCAGCTGGAGGTCTGCCCAGGTCAGGGCTGAGGCCTGTTGACATTCCAGCCTGGCCTGGGAAACTTTGCCCAGGGCACTGACCATGCTGGACCTGTTCTAGGAAGACAGCCCTGCAGCCAGCCAAGCCACACACCTGTGAGCACTTTGCTGACACGCTGCAATCAGTCCTCCTGCCTCCAGTCCCAGAATGTACCCTTCCTTTTTAGAGCATTTGGGGTACAGTCCAAACATGTTGGCTTTTAAGTTTCAGACAGAAGATGGTTCGGACCAAGAAAGCTTGAAGAGCCATTTGCAATGCAAGTGAGCATTCTGGCCAACGTATTTTAAGATCTCATTACAAGCCTAACTGCTTCCAACCTCATGTATGGAAGTACCCTTAGTGTGCCTTCACAGCCCCAGCCTAGGTGCTTCACTAAACATACCTGCCTAGTTTCTGCATGCACATACACACACTCCTACACAATAGTCCATGCACACTTCCACCTCTTCTTTTTGCCTGGTCCTTGGCCATGCTCCCTCTAAGCTGTGGAGTCTTGTGAGCAAAAATTCTACTTGGTGAGCTATTGGCATTAAAAGCTGTGAACAAGCGATGTGGCTACTGCATAAAATAGTTTCCTCTGGAGCCATCCTTCCTGAGCTAAGACAAAAATGTGTGAGCCAGAGGCTAAAAAATTGTGAGCAAGCTCACACTAACTCAGCTTAGAGGGAACACTGGTCCTTGGACATATCCCACAATTCCATCCCCAGTGTGTGGAAAGCAGTCATGCGGTCCACCCCCACTCCCCCCTTTCAGTCAGGAGTGATACACCAGTAGCCAGTCTCTTGCTAGTTAGATTTATTCATCTGTTTCATAAAGCTTGCAAGGCTGAACCCTGGCTCTCTTACCTTCTTCCCCTCCATTCCCCGCTAGGGTTCCTTTCCTGAGATCAGGGGATGAAGAATAAGAATGCACTACAATCCACTTTAGCAAAAGAAACCAAATTTATTTACATAATCTCATTTTAAATATACCAGGTGGTAAAGAGGAAGGTACCCCTAGCTTATTGGCAATTGGTTCAGATCAGGGCAGGCTACAGTGTGCTTGAGAAGGCAGAGGAAGGTTAAAGGGCTCAAGGCCAAACAAGATGTCCCAGGCAGCCTACAGGGGAAAAAAATCAGAGTCTCCCGTCAAAGCTTCCAAGTGTTTCAAGGGCTGTGTTAGAGAGAAGCCCAGACCCCCCCAGCACTGTGCCAACAGGCACACAGATGTCAGCAGGGTGCTTTAAAATACAAGGGTACAATCAATTCCAAACAGGAGCTGCCATTTGCATCTACCCAAGACAGCTGAAGTGGCTATTCCTCTTGGGTGGAGCTAGCTGGGGACTGAAGAGACCTCTTGCCAGCCCACAGACCACTTGGCACCCCTGCCCCAGGCCACATCCAGTTTCAGCTTAAAATACTCAGACATTCTATTCTTCATTTCCTAGGAAGAGACTTAAAACCTTCCAGTACCAGAGAGAAAGGATTTGTTCAACAACCTTTTCCCTCTTCTCCCCAGAGACACATTTTTTAAAAAAAGCCTTCAGCATTCCCCTGGCTATATTGCCCAGCATTGCAGAGGACATTTGTGTGGCTTTCTTTGTGCAGTGAGAATACAAGCAGTGATTGGCAGCAAATCCAAGAGGAAAAAAGGAAGGGGGGGAGCATGCAGGAGTGATACAGCAGTGACAACAAGAATTAGCCTAAAGACACAGCAGCCCTCATCACCGGCATTGTAGGAGAGAAGAAGATAGTGGGACAGCCTGTGGGAATCCCCCAAGGACAGTTCATTCCTCACCCACCCAACCTGCTCCAGACAGTGTTTGCAAAAGTGGTGGGGTTTTCCCCCCTTCAGAACAGACCAGCTGCTTCCTATGAACCCCTGGGGCAAGAGGTAGCATGAATCCCAACATCTAGACCCACAAGCAAGCAGTGATTTCCTGCCCTCAGTTCTAAAGGAGAGAAATGCACAGCTTTCCAGGAAGAAGGCACAATTCATTCAATGCACTCAAAAGGTAGAGAAGTTTGCTTTTAGGCTGTTCATGAGGCAGCAAACAAATCTCCAGAGACAAGGCAGAGAGCCACAGATCCTCAGCACACACACACACCCCGTCTCCATGGCAAAGCCGGCCATGTTTCCTTCAGGCTGCTGGCAGGATTAAGGAACCTATGCAGTCCCCAACCAGGCTCTTTCTTTAAAAAGAAGAAAAAAAGACAACACTTTGCCAGCATGTGTATAAAAATCCATTTGTAAAACAGCCCAGTGACACTGCATGCTCATTGTATCACTGGGAATGGAGGGCGTTGGGACCCAGATGAAAAAAGTAACTACATTTATTAAAATCTGGAACCCTCTCTTGGTGCAGCTGTCAGAAAATGCAAGAGATAATAAATAGGTATTTAAAGGCATGCATTGAAACCCAGTTACAAATCATGTAAAGTCATCCTTGCGCAAAGATTGGAGGGAGAGAACCTCTAGGTTCCAGGAATGCCTCAAAATGGGGACCAGCATCACCTACGGAATCTGCTCCCCCCAGAGAGATTTACCGACAAGTGCAGGATTTTGCAATCATGTCCTCATACACTTTGTAAAGGATGGTTCCATTCTGTTCCATCATGAGGATGCTGATTGGGCTATACTCGTAGGGGACACAGGAGGGAGGTGGGACACTCTTGTCTACCAGCTCATTGATGAAGTTCTGAATGATGGCGTGGTTTGGGGAGTGGTAGCCAAAGTGCAGGATGCGGGGACAATTGCCCTTGCAGTACTGGGGCTGGTATGAATGGGGAGCAATGATCCAGTGGTCCCAGCCCAGCTGCTGGAAGCTGACACGGAAGGGATGGAGGGAACATTCTCTCTTCTTGATGCTGTTTGTGCGAAGGTAGCTGGGGAGGTCCAGGGCAAGATTGCCTGCTTGGCGAGCCTGGCGTGTCTGAACAGGTCGCCTAAGACGCTTCTCTTCAAAAGGCACCTCACCTGAGCCCAGGCCCCCCAGCCTGGTCCAGAGCCCACCCAAAGTGTCATTGAGGTAAAGCAACAAGAAGGGGTCATTCAGGGACACTGCATCCTCCCATCCAGGATCAGGGATTGAGCCCCAAGGCTGCCCCACGTAGGCACATGCATGCCTCACATGGAGGACTTGGCTGTTCTGGGCAGCCCAGACCCAAGGCTGAAGGTATGTGGAAAGGTCCATCTCCACCCAGCTGTCTTTGGTCGAAAAGGTAGTAGCGTTTCTCTTGCCAACCCGTGGTGAAGTGAGGCTAAGGGTGGTCCTAGGGATGGCATCTTTGCTAGACAGCAGCTCAGCTGTGCACAAAAACTCGCCTTGAGCCAGGGACAAAGTCTGAGAATAGACCAGAGTGGCCCTCACCAGGTGCTCCACTTGTGGCTGGATTTCCAGGCGGTAGTCAAGATTCCAGACCAACCAGGGACCTGCAAGATCAAATGAGCAGGTCAAAGCTACATGCATATTTGTCAGCCAGAGAGAGAAGAACAAACAAGCACAGGACAGAGTCTTTCTCCCTGGACACGAGAATGGAATTAGTCTGTAGCTGGAACACGATTCTACTTAATGTTATATGTGGGCTCTAGCGTTTTTTTCATCAGCTTTTTGTAATTCTTGTTCTGTATATTATTTGGCTGAGACCCTGTTGTTCTGTCTGTAGTTGGGACACAGCAGATGTCTCCCAGGAGCCTGGGACATTTGAATCCATGGCAGCCACTAGCCCAGCGGTGAAGGACTCTTAGACCACTTCTCAGGGCAAATCACCCAAACCATTTTAAAAGCATGGTCAAGTAAGCATGTGTTTATTCCCACTCCTAAAACCTGACCTGTCCATGTGGTTTTATGAATGCTCCCAGTTACAATTTAGCACCTGTCCTTTTAAAAAAAATCTTCAGTGAATTCAGATCAGAGTAAGCACCCTGACAGTGATCACCAACAGGAATGACATCAGCACTGGGCTCTAGGTGTCAGCTTCTTTTCTTACTGCTCAAGCATATGCATATTTACTCAGAAAAACAGTGTCACCATTGAGTTCAGGGAGATTTACTGAATGCAAAAGTCTACATCTATAGAGGGCTCCAGACACCAGTCCCCTCTTGTTCTTTCCAAGAGAGCTTTGGCCACCCATTTTAATGGGGATGGATATCTAAAGAGCAGATTGCAACTACCAGCTACACCCCCCCCCAGTACAATGCTCTGAACAAGTAACAAGAGAAGGTTCTGCAGATACAGGGCTCTGGCTAAGGGTCCCAATTTCATGTGCAAGCCCATATGAGCAGGGCAGCCAGACAGGCAATATGCCAGAAAGCAGGCCAGCTTTAGAAGGCGCCTTCACTACCCCCCATCTGCAGCCCAGACCTTCCTCTCACCCTGCCTCTGCAGGACCAGCTTATCATTTAACAGCAATACCAATAATTTAGTAGACAATGTGGTGAAGTAGAAGACTGCGCAAGACACACAGCACTTCATCTGGAATAGGCACTGTTTGACATATTGGGAAGTAAGCTACTGATCTATGCAGGAAAGAGACTCCCCAACATGAAGCAAAAGCAAAAGAAGGTGCTACAGGGCAGCAAGCTGGCATTTCCCATTCTCCAGATTAAGGCAATCTGTTGGGCACAAGGAAATACAGGAAAATCCACCCCTCCAATTATTATTATATCATCCTAAAGATATTCAGTTACACAGTTTGCAAAGCTCCACCCATCTTCTGGAACTTTTCTTCTAATGGATAGGAACTAATGGTGCAAAGGTTCTAGCAACCAGTACATTATATTCCCAGCCCCTTACTTCCTAGAAATGCTACACTAGTTTAAAGTCATGCTTTGGAACTGCAGCAGAAGATAGGACTTATTATTTAATACGTTTTTATCGTGGCCTCCGAAGGTGGTGTATGTGATTCCCTCCTCCATTTCACCCTTACAACAATCCTGTGAGGTAAATTAGGCTGGAAAGAATGACTGGTCCAAAGTTACCAAAGGAATTTGATGGCAAGAGAACATCTGGATCTAGGTCTCCCCAAGCCGAGCCCAAAACTCTGGGCAACATGCAGGCGTCTCCTCCTGTTCCTGGCTCTTCTCTCCTCAGAGGTCCTATCACAGAAAGCTGCACATCATGAGATAGCAGGTGCCACCTGCTAATTTTGCTCTGGAGGTAGCACTGAATAACCACAGTTGAGACCTGTACACTTTTCAGTAAAGGTAGACAGAGGCAACAACCTTGTGGGTTTCCAGCTGGAAAGAGAAAACCAGTTCACAGACATGATCATACTTACTGGCACTTACCCAGCACCCTTCCACAGAGGACAGAGATAGCAACCTTCAAAGAGAGCTGCCAGCTTTCCAGTGCCAAATGGCAAAAGGCACAGCTCTCTGGCCAGGCCAAACTACACCAGGGGAAAGTTGGAGAGGGAGGAGGGGGAGATGATGCCATGAGCTGCTTTGGGGCTCCACTATGGAGCAAATCACTATATAGGCAGCTAAATTAATAAGGCATCCTTATTAATTAATAAGAGCCAGTTTGGTGCAATAAGAGCCAGTTTGCTGTAGTGGTTAAGTGCACAGACTCTAACCTGGGAGAACCAGGTTTGATTCCCCACTCCTCCACTTGCAGCTGCTGGATGACCTTGGGCAAGCCATAGTTCTGGCACAGCTGTTCTCTCAAGGACAGTTCTGGAAAGAGCTCTCTCAGCCCCATCTACCTCACAGGGTGTCTGTTGTGGGGAGGAGAGGGGAAAGGAGTTTGTAAACCGCTCTAAGACTCCGAGTGAAGGGCAGGATATAAATCTAACCTTCTCCTCCTCCTCTTCTTCTCTGCTCTTAAAAGGCCAATTCCACATTGCTTGCTGATTGACTTCACAGACTTGGTCAAACCCCTGAGCTCCCAAAGCAACAGAACAATTTTTACAATTCAGCCACAGAACCTGGAACCCCCGCTCTAGAGAACAAGCCCCTTCCCCCACAGCCCTCTACACAGCCTTCAGCTCCCCCCAACTCACCTGCTCCAGGCTGGCGGGCCTTGGCAAAGGGTTTGACCAGACGGATGGTATTGGTGGCCAGCTTCCGGTTCCTACGCGGGCGACCATGCCTGTCGGCGACGCTCCGATACAAGTTCAGCATGTAGCGCAGTGGCTGCCCCCTGGCTATACGCCTGTTTCGCCCCTGTGGCCTGGTTTTGGGTGGGGCCTTGCCTAGAAGCACCTGAATGAGGGGTAGGGAAGGGGCTTCAGACAGAGCCCCCACAGAAGCTGGTCCCACCTGACCCACTCCCAAACCGTGCTCTAGAGGAAGCAGCATTGCCAAGAGGAATAAAGCTCCATAAAGACACAAGGTACCAAGGCTAGCCATGACAACACTCGGGTCAGGGGCCAAGGCTCACAGGGCAGGAACTAGGGGGCCCCACAGAACCAGGAAAATCACCCTGTCCTCCCTCAGGGAAGCCAGAGCCCCACTTCTGTCCTCCCACTACAGGCCCATAGATTCCTGTAACACAGCATGGGAGCCTAGAACTCAGTTTACATTCCCCACAATCTCCTCAAGAGGCACCACAAACAGCAGCCCCTTCCAGAATGACCAGCAAAACAAACTCACATCAGGCCTAGCAGAGCCTTAGCCCTTGCGAGCTAATTGAACCAGGGGCCCTGACTATTTTGGCCTGAGGGGGTGGGAAAAGAACTGAGCTGCCCATTCCATTTTAAAGTCACACCTTCAATCGGGATTTAAAGGGGCAGGAGGACAGAGCAAGCACAGAGAGGGGATATTGCAGCACCTCGGCACCATCCATTGCGGGCCTGCTCCTTACTCTTCCTAGCAGGCCTCTTCCCAGCCCCAGCAGGATCCCAGAAGAGGTCCTGGCAGTTTGCTGCAGCAAAAGAAACCAGGAAGTTTGTGGCATCTAGATGAACGGATCTTCTTGTGGTGGCAGGAAGGTGTATTATACGTTATGTTTGGTTCCACAAACCTTCTCCTGCATCCAGTCTTCCAAATACAGATTCTAGCGCTATTTTTTGGACATAGGAGGAAGAGGAGGGCAGGGTGGAGGGTTCGTTAACCGTTCCTCCCTGTCATTTTCCCACAGAAAAATACCACACCCCTGAATATGGCCCCCTGTCGCCCTGTCCCACAGTTCTCCCCCTTCGAAATTCAGCCCCAGCTGCCGCATTTGGATAGGGAGAGAGTGCGTTTAAAATAGCCAGGAAACAACAGGTAGCGTGTAGTGCCATGCTGAAATATCTACAGCTTTGTGCTGCCCTCTAGTGTATGGTATAGTGTGGTATTTCAATGTTCAACGCCATTCACAAACCGTGGCATTTCAATGTTAGGACTGCCGCAATTCCAGACCCTGTGGCAGTTCCAGTACTGTTCCAGTATGAAAGACACAAATGCTACCCACCGTTTTCTTCTCTGCCCTGGCTGGCTCCTCTCATTCCCAGGTACCATAATAGAAGCAGTTGTTTGCATCTGGTGATTTTCAAGTGTCTCTGCAATGTCTTTCTCCTTTGCTTTAATCCCCCCCCACTTCATGTCAAGGATTCTGCACAATTTGGAGTGGCTCTAACAGGAGAGGGGGACTCTTCCTTTAATGCAGGCTTTGTCATTAGGTATGTGAATCCTGAGCTCTTACTAAATTTAGTATTAAATAGTTAGGGGAGACAATGTGTATGGCCCAATGATCTTGTTAGTCATGTTCTTTTTTTCTTAAAGAGCTCAGACGTGACAGGAAACTGCCACAGTCTCAAGACTGCAGTCACACACACTAAATAATCTACTTTCAATGCAGTTTCCAACTGGATTTTTACTGTGTAAACTGGCAAAATCCAATTTGAAAGTGGATTATTTAGTGTGCGTGACCGCAGCTTCATGCAGCCACAACTGGTGTTTCTGAACCAGTAAGGGGCAGACTGACCAAACTGGTAACTCATCAGTCTAAACCCGTTGGCCCAAATTGGTTGCAGGCTTATTGAGAGTTGGAGTGGCTTGCTAGAACTCATGTGTTTGGCACCACATCTGGCTTCAGGCCATTTGGGTTGGAGGGATAGGCTAGAAAAATTAAATTGCTTCTGACCATCACCATTCCTACCCTGGCAGAGCAGCTGTGAGGTCTTGTTATGGTGACAGGCAGGCAAATGGGCTCTGGGAAAGGAGAAGAAATCACTGCCACATGTTGTGGTGGTAGCAAGGTTGTTTCTACTGCCTGGCCAGGGGCCCCTGACACCTTCGTTTGCTCCTGTAGACTTGGCAGGGCCTGGATGGCAGAATAAATGGGGGAAGGGAAGAGGAAGCAGGCACAAACATAATCTGGAAATCTTCTCTAGCACAGACCAAAAGCCTCCTGATTTCCAGGCTGTCTGGGTTTCTAATCTTTCAAATCTTCTAGCTCTGGGGCTCCCAACCTTGTTGAACACTTCTGGGATTTTGAGAATAGGTAGTTGGCACCACCACAAAATGGCTGGAGTTGGCTGCTAGGATTGGCTTTTTGCTTTGGAGATGGAGGAAGTGGGCACCAGGAAGCACATTGGTGGGTGCCACACTGGGGATCACCGCAATAGCTGAAGCCCAGGCTCCAATCTTGTATGCTGGGGATGGCAGCCACCATCATTTTTTAAAGGCAGTATCTCTGCTCTGCTCCTGGGGGGAGGGCGCTCCGGCTCTGGTCTAGCCCTCTTTGGCTGGGCTTGCTCTGTCCTATTTACAGTGCAAGGGGTAATCCAGTCCTGAGCCTGCAGTGTTGATCTGGGGAAAGCCTGGCAACTGAGGCACGCCACCTGGTTCATTCCATTGCGACCAGACTGTTTCCCTTTAATCTGTTCTCCTGGAACCACCAGAGGTGGGCTGGGCTGAGCCAGATGGCAGGGAGGTCTCCAACCCTCCTGTTCAGCCATGCTGATGCAGCTGACACATCCACGTCACACCCACTTCCACTGTTGGCATCCACTCTGCATTCTCTGTTGGGGAGTGCTTTTTCCCTCGGCTCAGTGATCGGAGGGAGGGGGCTGAGTGCACAAGCAGGGAGCTGCTGTTGGCACAGTGTTCGGAGGCTGGAGCAGAGGCCAGGACCTGAGGCCTCCACTACCAGCAGCCCTGCTTTGGGAGACCGAAAAAGGAGTCAGGTTGGCTCCAGTAGCCCAACACTGAAGGGGGCCCTCTAGAGCAGGGTTTGTGAGTGCCAATGTGAGGAAGGGGTAAGCAACTAGTAGATCCTCTGGAGCTTGCCAGCTGGGTAGGGGCTGGGGGGTGCTGGCTGCAGGGCCTGTGAAGGGGGATGCTCAGCTGTCTGCAGGTGTGTTTGTTGCACCTCCCTATAGGCTTCCTCTGAGCAAGAGAGGATTGATTTTGCATGCATTTCACTCAACAGAGCAATATGCTTGAGAGTTAGGCTGTTTCACTGGATGGAGGTTTAGCTATGGCCTGCAGCCTGCCTGCAGTTGATGTATTTATATTTCCCACTAAAGGATTCTGTGCTTCTGCTCAGTCCCTCATCTGTAAAAGGAGATATTAATGATTGACTCAGCGTGGGGCCTGTGGATACTTTGGACACTGAATGCTGGAAAATTTCATTGTAAATCAAGATGGGAGTGTAAAGTACTGAGTTTCGGGCCTCATGACTCGGACGACGACATAAGAGAAGACGCGTTTATTCGTACTTCACACAAGACAAAGAACACACAGTGACGGCCGGAGGCCAACTATATACAGTTAGGGGGGACGGCCCTATATTCCTATTGGCGGGTTTGAATCGCCCGCCAATGCTGCCATTGGTTCACTACTGGCGAGCTCAGGAACCTAGTCCCTATTGTTCTCAGAGAGCGAAGCTTGGCTGTATTTCGCCTAGCTCTGCCTTCTGATCCCAGGACACAACACCCCTCCCCCCATAGTTCGTCTCCTATCAGGTGACGTAGTCTTTTAAGTATGTTGGTGCCCTCCGTTCTCTTAGCGAACGTCGGGGGGCCGGTACCGGGCTGGCGGGGCCCCTATCGGGTGGTCCGCCAGCACAAGGAGCTTGGATCTCTGGTAGTAGCCGAGGCGGTGACGGTGGCGGCTGTAACGGCGGCGGCAGCGGCGGCGGCGGTTCAGCTGTCACCGGGGCCCCCCCCCGGATTCCGTGGACTTTCCGGCGCTGGCTCCGCTGTCGGTGCTTGCGGTCGATCGGATGCTGGGGCGGCCGCGGCATTTCCCGGTAACTGGATCTCTGTGTCGGGGTCTTGCCGCCTCCGGAGCTGGTCGACGTGTTTACGGAGGACCCGGTCCCCATCTGTTAGGACTTCGTATGACACTGGCCCGGTGGGTTTTAGGATGCGCCCGGCCACCCACTGAGGCCCCGCCCCGTAGTTCCGGAAGTAGACAGGTTCCCCCGGGAGGAAGCTTCGGGGCGCCTCCCGGTTCTCGACCAGCTTTCTCTCTGGGGCTCGGTCCGGGTGGAGTCTGTCTAATAAAGTGGTAGGGCGGCGGCCCATTAATAGTTCTGCGGGGCAATGCCCGGAGATAGGGTTTGGGGTGGTGCGGTATGTAAGAAGAAAGCGGGCCAGCCGGAACTCCCAGTCCCCCTCCGTTATGCGGCTCAGTGCTTCTTTGGCAGTGCGTACCGTTCTCTCCGCCTGTCCATTGGTTGCCGGGTGGAAGGGCGCTGATCGTATGTGCCTGATTAGGTTCCTTTCGAGGAACGCTTGAAACTCAGCAGATGTGAACGCTGCCCCGTTGTCCGACACAATTGTGTCTGGTAACCCGTGCGTCGCGAATATTTTCCGCAGGGCCCTTATTGCCGCTTTGGCAGAGGTGGTAGACACTGGGCTTATTTCCACCCATTTCGAGTAGGAGTCTACCGTCACCATGAACTGGAGCCCCTGAAACGGCCCCGCAAAATCTATGTGTAGGCGTGACCACGGCTTGTGGGTAGACTCCCAACTTTGGGTTGGCGCTCTCGGGGGATTGGGGCGGACTTCCTGACACCGTGTGCACCTTCGAACCCAGGTTTCAATTTCGGCGTCCATCCCGGGCCACCACACGTAGCTCCTTGCCAGAGCTTTCATGCGTACAATGCCGGGGTGGGCCTCATGTAGCGTTTCTAGAACCCCTTGTCTCATGGGCCCCGGGATGACCACCCTGTCCCCCCATAACAAGCACCCTTTTAAGGCGGATAACTCTTCCCGCCTGGCTTTGTATGCCGTGAACTCTGGCCCTGTCTGTTCCGCTGGCCATCCCCTCACCACCCAGTTTAGGACCCGGGAGAGAATGGGATCTCGGGACGTGCGGGCGGCCACGTCTGCTGCCTGAAGGGGGGTTTGGCAGCTCCTCCATTAGCAAGACTGCGGGAGCCGGGGCCGGATCTTCCCCTGTATGCAGCAGCGGCAGGCGGCTCAAGGCGTCGGCATGACCCAGCACCTTGCCCGGCCGATGCTCCAACTGGTACTGGTAGCCCGCTAAAAACAAGGACCAGCGCAACACCCGGGGCGACAATACCTGCGGCGTTTGTTTGTCCGCCGCGAACAGCCCCAGGAGCGGCTTATGATCGGTTACGAGCATGAAGGGCCGCCCGTACACAAAGTTGTGAAACTTTTTAACCCCCGCCACCAGTGCCAAGCCCTCCCGGTCGATTTGTGCATAGTTTCCGCTCCGCGGGGGACAGCGTGCGGGAGTAATAAGCCACCGGGACTTCCCTTCCATCCGGTAGCTTGTGTGCCAAGACTGCCCCGACCCCATACGGTGATGCGTCGCACACAAGGATTACCGGGAGCTTTTCATCAAAGTGGGCGAGCACCGCGTTGGAAATCAAGAGTACTTTAACCCCCCGAAATGCCGCCGCCTCCCTCGCTCCCCATGCCCAAGGTGTCGCCTTGTCTAGCAGCCTGTGCAGGGGTTCGGCCACGGCGGCTTTGTGGGGGAGAAAGGCGTGGTAAAAGTTCAGGAGGCCTAAGAACGCCTGGAGCTCCGCCTTGGACTTCGGGGCGGGGGCCTCCACGATGGCCTTCACCTTGTCCCTCGCCGGATGCAGGCCTGTTGCGTCTACCCGGTACCCCAAGAACTCCACCTCCGGCACCCCGAGGAGACACTTTCCCCGCTTCACTTTCAGCCCCGCGGCTTGGAAGCGTCCCAGTACCGTTCGGAGGCGGGCAGCGAAGCTTTCCGGGGTGGTCGCGGCGATGAGGACGTCGTCGAAGAACGGCGTCACTCCAGGGATCCCTTTTAACAAGTCGTCCATGAGATTCTGGAAGATCCCTGGGGCCACACTGACCCCGAACTGCAGCCGCTTCACCCTGAAGGCGCCCCGGTGGGTTACAATGGTTTGCGCCTCGGCCGTGGCTGCATCCACCGGGAGTTGCTGGTACGCCTGCGCGAGATCCAGCTTTCCAAATATGCGCGCCCCCGCCAGTGTTGCTAAGACGTGGCTGACCACGGGTACGGGGTATGCGTGCGCCTGAAGTGCCTGGTTAATGGTGCACTTATAATCCGCACAGATGCGGATTTCCCCGTTTGGCTTAACGGGTGTCACAATCGGGGTCTCCCATCGAGCGTTCGGGACAGGTTCTAGGACTCCCTGGGCCACTAGCCGGTCCAGTTCGGCCTCTATTTTAGGGCGGAGGGCCAGGGGCACGGTGCGGAAGCGCCGTCGGATGGGCGTCACTGTGGGGTCTAAGTGGAGCGACACCGGGGGCCCTTTATAACACCCCAGTTTCCCGTCAAAGACCTCGGGGAATTCCTTGCACACCGCCCCCAGTCGCGCATCCCGCACTTATTCACTCCCCAATTGTGATGCCTAGGGCCTCAAACCATGCCCGCCCCAGGAGACTCACGAGATTTCCCTCCACCACCACCAAGTCCAAGTTCCCCTCAAAGTCTCGGTATTGCACTCGGAAAGTGCCGACTCCCCGGATGGGGACAGGGTTCTTTTGAAAGTCCACCAAGCTTAGTGGCGATGGACGTAGAGGGGGTCCCCCTGATGGGCAAAGTCTTTTTAAAGTGTCCATGGAAATGATGGACGCCGCCGATCCCGAGTCCACCTCCATGCAGCAAGGGGACCCCTCGATCCGCACGGTTACTTGGATCTTCGGGGTGGAGGAGAGGTTGGGGTTGGGGAGGCGAAGTACCTGCAGCGGTTGGTCGGTGAGGTGGTTCAACTCGGCGACCTCTTCCGTCGTCTCGTAGGCGGTGGACGATGCGCGATGCGGTGGGGCCGACGATCTCGAATTCCGGGGGCCCTTGGATCGGCAGACCCGTGCGAGGTGTCCCTGCTTTCCGCACCCGTGACAGACAGCATCCCGGAACTTGCAGGATTTCCTTGCGTGGCCTTCCCCGCAGCTGGCACAGACGACCCGGTTGCCGGAAGGCTTGGCTGGCTCTCTGTTGGCCTGCTGGAACGGCGCCGGCCGGCGTTGTTGAGGTCTGAGGGCGAAGACCTCTTCCGTGTCCCCATTCCCGGGGCTTGGACTCCTTCCGACCACATGGGCAGCCGCGGCCGGGCGTTCCCCCTCCGCGGCCTCGTGGGCTGTTGCGGCGTCTAGGGCCTCGTCCAAGGAGAGCTTCCGGTGTCCAACCAACTTGCGCCGCAGCTTGGAGTCCGCCAGGCCCCACACGAACTGCGTCAGCAGGTTGTCCTCCACCTTCGGGAACACGCAGTCCACCGCGAGCGCCCTTAGCGCGGCCAGGAAGGTGGCTATGGATTCCCCTTGGGCCTGGACTCGCCTCTGGAACTCCATCCTCTTGGCCAGGAAGGTCGGCCGGGGGCTGAAGTAAGCGTTGAGGACATCCAGGATCTCCCCAAACGAGCTCTCCAAGGCCGTGCGGGGCACCAAGAGGCTCTTGGCGAGGTGGATGGTTTGGGTGCCGCAGGCGTTCAGCAGGATCGCTCGTTTCTGGTCGGGGTGGCGGATTTCGTTGAGCTCCAAATAGCTGATGAGCTGGTCGACCCATGCATCCCAGGTTTCTGGCTGCGACGGATCGAAGTGCTCCAGTGTTACATGAGAAGCGGCCATGGTTCTGTCTGGTAAGGCGTGCGCCGGGGCGAGCGGTGCGGTGCTGCTCTCGGGGTCAGCGATGCGATGCTCGGCGAGCGGTGCGGTGCTGCTCTCGGGGTCAGCGATGCGATGCTCGGCGGTGTCCTTTTCGTCGCTCATGGAGTCATGGAAGGCGTTGAAATCCCACCTTCGTCGCCACTGTAAAGTACTGAGTTTCGGGCCTCATGACTCGGACGACGACATAAGAGAAGACGCGTTTATTCGTACTTCACACAAGACAAAGAACACACAGTGACGGCCGGAGGCCAACTATATACAGTTAGGGGGGACGGCCCTATATTCCTATTGGCGGGTTTGAATCGCCCGCCAATGCTGCCATTGGTTCACTACTGGCGAGCTCAGGAACCTAGTCCCTATTGTTCTCAGAGAGCGAAGCTTGGCTGTATTTCGCCTAGCTCTGCCTTCTGATCCCAGGACACAACAGGGAGGTCGAAGTGAGGAATATCTTGCCTGTTGGTTCCTATCCCTGCTCTGAAAACTTCTTGCTGACATGGTCCTAACCGATGACTCATCTTCCCCAAGGCTGCACTCTCCTTACCTGGGAAAAAGACCCTAAAACTTGCATAGTTTGGAGACCAATCCAAGTCTCTGATTGCCACATGACCTTTCATCAGCCCAGAAGCCTGGCAAATGGGAGTCTCCCCCAGCCAGCAGCTGTGTTTACTGTAGCACCAGTCTCAAAGTTTCCAAGCAGGCAGCTCCCACCTGGAGGTGCTTGACAGCTATAAATAGGGATCCAAGGGGGAGACTGTCTGAGACACTCCCTTGTTCAGGCACTGGGAAAAGCCCTTGGCAAAAGGAACAGGGGCTGTTGTGTAAGGAGGTGGGTGAGTTTTGAGACAAGGAACAGACAGTTGTTGAATGAGACAAGTCCCAGCAGAATGGGGGCAGAGGGGGGGAAAAGAAGCAGGGCTGAAATGCTAAGGGCAGGTAACCGAGAGAGCATTTGAGGAGATGGGTAGTCTCTGACTCCCCCCTTAAGCACTTGTATATTATTATTATTTGTTTATCGTATGGCATGTTTCCATGTGTTTAGTGTAGCCAGGAGTTTCTACAATTATCTGGCAGCCAGAAGTTCTAGCTCTTTAGTGCTCTCCTGGGTGCACCACGAGCAGGCGAGCTAGAATGCACCCCTAAGCACTTGTATAGAAGCTGAACTCTGGGGAAAGTTGCAGAGAGAACATTTCCCATTGCCCTTTCTTATAGGCTGCCTAGTAGAGTTGCCAAGATCCTGGAGAAGAAATGCTTTGCCTCTTTAATAGCAGCATAAAGCTTTTTATGGCGTGGAGGTAAATAACATCACCTGGTAAATAGCATCCCCATTAAGCTTCCGTTAAAGGGGCAGGGCATTTTTTCTCTAAGTTGTCGGCAACCCTATTAGATGAATATTCCAGTGCATCTGATGGAGTGAGATCTGACTCACAGAAGTGTACGTGGGAATAAATTCTGTTAGTCCTTAAGGTGCTGCTAGACTTCTGTCTTATTTTGAACCTGGGCAGCCTTTGCTGTAGGAGCTATGAAATGGCAGGAGGAGAAGCCCCACAGGTAGAACGGAATACAACTGAGCAAAATAGATGGGCAGCTGCCTCCAGAGGAGCTGCTGTCCTGAGCAACAGGCTAGTCCTCAGCCAGTGTTTGTAGAGTGATGCTTTGTACAACTGAATGGATTTATAATCCTTTTAAGTTTTTATATGTATGCTGCCCGCTTGGAAATGTAGTGGTCCCCACTTCTCAATGCATAGTTGACCTGTAGTGTAAGCCTAAAGCACAGCTACACCAGTTACAAACTTCTAGAACCTAAACTCATTGAAAAGTGGGTTTAGAAGTTTATAAATTTGACCTGGGTAGCCCAGACCTGCTTTTTGTCAGATCTTGGAAGCTAAGCAGGGTTGACTTTGGCTTGCATTTGGATGGGAGACCTCCAAGGAATACTGGGGCCATGACACAGAGGCAGGCAATGGCAAACCAACTATGAATGTCTCTTGCCTTGAAAACCCTACAGGGTCACCATAACTCAGCTGTAACTTGATGGCAAGGGGAAAAAGCCTCTGCTAATAACCACACTGTTGGAGTTTTAGACTTCTATGCTTGCTGATCCTCTTGAGGTTGCTCTGTGTGAACACACAAAGCTTCCTTATACTGAATCAGACCATTGGTCCATCAGTGTCAGTACTGGCAGTGGCACTCCAGGGTCTCAGGCTGAGGTCTTTCATATCACCTCCCACCTGATTATTTCTTTTCACCGGAGATGCTGGAGATTGAACTGGAATCTTCTGCATGCCAGGCAGATGCTCTACCACTGAGCCATGGCCCCTCAGGGGAGAGCTTTTCTGGCATTCAAGGAGACAGCTATGCAAAGGTGCCATGCCTTGCAACACTTGAGGCTTTGTGGAGACGTCACTTGCATTTGAGAAAAAGATCTCTACTACTACCTTGGAAGGTTCAGAATGCATCTCATATAATTTGGAAAGACCTGTGACAATAGCTTGTTGCAGTGCAACCCCCCCCCCCGAAAGCCTGAAGCATCATGAAGCCTAACTAATTTATTGCAGATGGAGTTTTTAATTGCAAAGGCAACTTGATGCATGAGCAGAGGACGCTTGAACAGAGGTAGTGATGACTATGTGTGTACAAGCAGCCTGCATCCAGTAGGGGGTGGTGCGTCCTGCAGTAAAGCACAGCCTTTGTCTTCCTCTTGTTTAAAAGTGCAAAAGCTCAGAGCTTGTAACAAGAGATCAACACGCAAAGGATCCTGCTGCAGAGCAGAGTCTTTTGGAACACTGCTGTGCCCTAGTAGGGCCCCACATATCAACCTGAATGCCATTGTAAGCAGGACTCAGCAGCAGCGGCTTTGTTTCCAAGTGCTGAGTGAGCTTTCAGCATTAAAATCAGACTCCAGGGCTGGTGGTGTCTAATTCAAATCCAGCTCCCTTCTCTGGCCTTCACAGTCAGGTCAAATAGCTTCCAGCAAAGGCCAACCAAGGACACAGAAGAACCT
This sequence comes from Gekko gecko, assembly GCA_029375565.1. Taxonomy (NCBI): domain Eukaryota; kingdom Metazoa; phylum Chordata; class Lepidosauria; order Squamata; family Gekkonidae; genus Gekko; species Gekko gecko. The sequence goes on along the minus strand of JAPDNY010000012.1, from coordinate 46,495,942 downwards.
CATGACCAAAAAGGACCCCCCCTTCCTGGCCTTCCAGCTGACTAATAGAAGATGGTTATTGTTTCCCAGGGTTGTGTTAATGATTGTCTGGCCTTTGTGCTGGGAGGGCTGGGGGGCAGCCGGTGGGAGCTATTCAGAGAGCAATAATGTCCCTTAGGCAGCACTGTGTGTTGGCTAGCCATGCCTGCCTGTGTGTTTGGAGGTGGCTCATTTGCTCCTATGTCCATGTTCTGGTTGGGGATGGACACAGATGTGGGGAGAGGTATGGGGGCCTCATCCCAGCTGTGTCAGGCAGCCTTATATAGTCACTCACTGGAATGCAGGGCCAAAGATCACCAAACTGCTCATTTTGATTCCCTGCAAAAGTCCACGTCGTTTGCACAATTCACAGGGTACCTGCAAAACAGCCCCAGAGTCTTGAAAATTCCTGGGTACTAGAGATGTTCTGTTCTTTTTACCAAATTCCTCTTTGGGGTCCCTTGCCCTTTACTTTTTCATTACTGCTCTTCCAGTCCATACAGACTGAAGAGGGGATGGCACAGAGGCAGACTGGCCATTTCACTTACAGGGAAAGTTCCCAGAGGACTGCAGCCCAAAGGGTCTCCTGGCAACCCAGGAGCAAACAGAGCCAAGCTAGTAGTTCTGCTTAGTCTTGCAAGAGCCACTCTCCCTGGGTTGTTCCAGGGCCATTTTGACTTCCCAGTCCATGCCTGGGCAGGAGCTGGGTGAGACAGCTTGAAGCATGAGAGAAGATGGAAGCTATCCAGCAGCCATGCCATGGGCACACTCTGGATGGCTGTTCCTACCTCCCCACCCCCATTCAGCTGTGGATGTGCTGAGTCCTCACAAGGGAGCGAAGGAGGAATGAGCAGGTCTAGTGTTGGTGAGGGTGGGGTGGCAGATAAGGCAACTCTCAGTCTGATGCATGCAGCTTAATTCTGAGTGAATAAGTTTAGATTCAGATGCACACGGAGGGGGAGCTGTATGTGTGTAGAAGGTTGCTTCCCTTCCTCACTGCTCCTAAACAAACACAGCTGGGGATTCACAAGGAGGCAGCCCATGACATTTGACCCCTGCCTCATCCAGGCAACAGGTCTCACACAACTCCAATCTTGGCCCCTTGTAGTCTTTCTTTTCTAACTTATACATCTATGTGGACCAAGGAACCAGGGAGATGTGTAAAGAGACTTTAAAGCCTGTTCTTAACCCCCTAAAATGTTGATCCTCCCATGCTATTGTATTCTGTGTGTGTGTTTTCCAGGGTGCCAGTTGCCTTTGACATGCTATGAATGGAAGTGTGGCTCATCTGCCATTACAGTTGTATCTTGCCCTTCCTCCAAGGAACTCAGGGTGGTGTACATGCAACAATCCTGTGAGGTAAGTTAGTGGCCCTGGGGTTACTTGGTGAACTTCGTGGCTGAGAGAGGATTTGAACTCAGATCTCCCCTGCCCTTTTCTCGCAGTTTGAATCCACTGTTCTTTACTGAGTAGAAATCGCCTGAATAAATTGTAGAATTAATCCTCAGATTTTCGAGTCATAATGGTGCCTTTCCCCCACTCTTTCAGCAGGTACGGGTTTACTTTATGTTGGCTAAGGAAAGTTTGGCTTTGGCACCAGTCATGGGTCCTGGTTTCCCTGAAGCAGTTTGTGAGCCAGTATTCAACAGCAGCCGAACCTGTTTGTGAGGCTATGCCTGAACCCAGGAAGCATGAGGTAATAATGAAAATAAATTAAAAAAAATAAAAATAAGGCTGCAATCTGCAGACACAAGAGAGTAAATCTCCTGAAACACAATGGGACTTTACTTTCCAGTAAACAAGTTGTCACTCGGGAAAGCTTCTGTCACAATACATTTGTTAGTCTTTAAGGCGTTCCTGGCGGCAACAGACTCACAAGGCTACCTTTCTGGAATGCAGTAAGGGCATACGCACTGCTGAGGCTGAGAAGCAGCTGAGCGTGTGCGGGATGCCCCGCTCTACTGTAACCCCGGCCCAGCTGCCTGAGACGAGGAATCAGGGCTCCCCCCCCCGCTCCCCATTTTCAAACTCATCAGTGAGTTTCTCCATGTGGCGCAGAGCGCTGCCGATCGTGAATCCGGAGTAGCTGCGGCGCCCTGATGTTTGGTGTCGAGTCTCTAGGCCGCTAGACGTTGCCCCCCTCCCCCGTTCCTTTTTGCACCCAGTCACGAAGGCGAAACAGTGCGTGCTCACGGGATCGAAGCGCGCCCTCTTCCTCCGGAAAATCCTCTCTTTCGCCAGAGTCTGGCCACGCGTCATTTGGGGAACCTGCAAGGGTGGCTCGTAGGCTGCCCCGGGAGCCTACTTGGAAGTAAAGGGCGGCACAGGCACGCCAGCCCTCTCCACCCGCCTCTCCCTGCCCCACCCACCGCGACCGCCTCCGGCCCGCCCCCTGCCCAGCAGCAGCAAGCAAGCAAGCAGCCTCCGTCCCATTGATGCCGAGCGGCAGTCGGTCTGGGGTGGCGCGCCGTGCGTGAGGGGCTGCGGGATGGTGCCATGGCGCGGCCGGCGGGGGAGGAAGCGCAGTCGCGGCGGCGGGGGGAGAGCCCGGCGGCGAGCCGGCTGCTGGTCTCCTTCCAGTACGTGCACGTGCAGCTGGGCGGCGGCGCGCCCTGGGGCTTCACTCTGCGCGGGGGGCTGGAGCACGGCGAGCCCCTCATCGTCTCCAAGGTGAGAGGCTCCCTCCGGGCCGCCGAAGCCTGTCGCCATGCGGTGCAGCCCGCTCTGTTCCGCCGCCGCCGCCGCCATTTGGTTGCGTCTCCCGGAGTTTTGGTGTGCCGGGGAAGTTTGTGGTCTGAGGTCGGCCGGGCCGGGGAGGGGGCTGGCTGACCGCCTTCCTGCCTGTCTCATCTTTGCAAAACGCCGGGGTGGGTGGGGGAGGTGGCGACCCTCTTGCAGACCAGCGGGGTCTTGGGAGGAGGATCGGTAAGCCCTTGTCTGAGCGGTTCTGGCGTGGCCAGCTGGGGTTATTGGGCCTCTCGAGCATCTCTGAGGACTGAGGTCACTTATGCTTCGCCTTCGAACTGTGAACTGTTATCTGAAACTCCCAGGTCAAGGCATTCATCCGTTTTGCTTGGCTTTGGTCCCCCAATTGGTGGTGACTGTCCAGCGGAGCAAGGTTGTTCCCAGCACCTTCAAACCTGAGAACCTTTACCTGGGGATGCCCTGGATAAAACCAGGAAGAACTATATGCTGCCCCTCAGTCAAGTCCTCCTTTCAGTGAAAGGGGAGTAGCAAATGGCACTTATCAGTTGCTTTTCCTGAAAGTTGGCAAACCCTGCTTCCTTATAAGCAAAAGTTTCCCCCCACGCACACTTGGTGTCAGGATGGGACTTGGTGCCATATAATTTTTTCCCTAGGATGGTTGATGCATCCCTTCTTGTGCCAGCCTCTGCCAGGGATGGCCTTTGGGGCTTGGCTTGCTCAGCTGCCCAAAAGGATTGTGCTCTTAACACAATTTAGCAATTGGAATTAAACCCATCTGGGGACTGGCTAGGGCAAGAGAAAGAAGGCTGGCTCAGTGCAGGCAGGATCAGAAGGTAAAAGCTGCCAGCAAGGATGTTGAGAGGGGTATGGAGGTCAAGAGTCAGTTGGTTTTGCACTGCGGTCCTTGACGGGTTGCAGATGGGTTTGAACAAGGGGGCAGTCTCTCTTACAGATCCATCGGCCTCTGGTTGATTGGTACTGGGGTGTCTGTTAGCTTCGGTGGGTGGCACAGTATCCTTTTTCCAAGGGACAGGCAACATGCATACAACTGTCTGTTCAGCAGCTGCAGCTAGGTCATGGGCATTCTTGGTGACTGGTCCACTCCTTTGGAATGGTCTCCTGCAGGGTACAGTGGGTGCCTTTAGTGGCTACGTCTAGGAAGCATGCAAGACAGTTCGATTTCAGACGGTGTTTGTGGGAGGGTGAATTCTTCCAGCAGGTTTAGCTGTGTGAGTTTTAAAATCTGTGCATTCGTTGTAAACGAAAATGGACCTTTGGAGTCCTTGCAGCTTGTGGTTGAACACTTAGTTGCCTTGAGTCCAAGGAAATAAGGTAGGATATAAATTATTTAATTAAGTAGACTTCTCAGTTTGGCTGGTGGTGTTGAAGAATTCCCTGACTGAAAGAGAGGCAACCTGGGATTCACCCTATCCCCCATTTAGCTGGTGAGGGCAGCTTCACACCTCTGTCTATGAAATGATTGTTATAATGGTGAATAATCAAAGCTTGACAAAGCACCTGGTGAGTTTTGAGTAGCAAGAAGGCGCTGAGCCTGTACACATTTTTACCTTAGAAAAAAAGATTGTACAGGAGGGGATGAAAGTTGCCAGACTGCTACTTGCGTATCTACTAGCATAGGAAGGGGTAGGCTTTAACATGGGGTGGCTCTGGATCGTGGCTGTCCATTTCTCATATTCTTCTCTTCCAGATACGGCTCTATGAAGCTGAATTGTTTGCTTTGTTTTGGGGAAATATTTCAGCAGTTTTAGGATAAGGAAGGGGTGGAAATGCAGTATAGTTGCCTAGAGTTTCTGCCTGCCCCTGTTTGGCAGTGGGGACAGAGACAAGGTAGCCTTGCTGGCACATCCCATGCCCTTGCACTGGCATCTGGAGTCTCCCACTGATGGCTCCTGGTCCCCTGTCCATGAAGCTGCTGTACAGATTTTGATTTGTGGTGCCTTCTTTGCCTGCCCTTGGGAGCTTCCCTTGCCCAAAACTTGGTTTCAGGCCTGCTGCTTCTCCGCTTCAGATTTGGTTTCCCTGAAAGAGGCTTTGTGCTGTACTTCACCCTTTCTCTCCTTCCCCCCCCAAAACATTTCCTGAAGTGTTGGTTTACCCAGTCTTTATTTGTTTTAAATCTCCACAGAAACTCCTTCCTGACCAATGGGAGAAACTACTAACCAAGTGTTGTGATAACTGTGTGGATTTCTAAATGCACCAAGAGGTCTTGCTGAGAGTAAATAGGGAAGAGCCTGCAATTCCTGCAGGGCTCTCCATTGCATCTGCAAAGCTTAGCAATCCCGCGCTCTCTGCTCATCTTTGCCCCCTCTTCACAATTTGCCCAATGCCTTGCTCTCCTGCGTTGTTTGGTTCAGTTGCTGAAAAGCCACAGTGAGGCCCGTAGAGGAGGCTGGCCCTGTCTCTAATAAGTCCAGGCAGTTCTACCAACCTCCTTGATTAGGGGGTGGCCAGTCCTGTCTTGTGTTCCTGGGATGATCGATTTGGCTTCCCCCCACTCTGCTGCAAAATCTCCTTCTGAGGTTCAAAGCTTTCTGCCTGGACCAATTTTTCACATTATAAAAGTCTTTCTAAGGATTCCAGCTGTGGTATTTGACCTGAGATGGCTGTATGCATGTGCAAGGAAGGCCCTGTAGTAGCTTGGTGGTAGAACACTTATTTTGCATGCACAGAGTTCAATCCTCATCTTTAAAAGTATCTTGGATGGCAGGGCAGAAATGTGTATGTATGTAAGAGAGAGAACTAGCCATTAATGATTATGAGGATGAGCCTTGAAAGATGAGGACTGAAATGTTCTGCCCTTATCATTTGAAAAAAAGGAATGCACACATGTATATTTTTAGTGTAGTTCCAGATTCCAAAACTTGAAGCTTCTACTTGCAATAGTGAAAAAACAATGATACCCACTTCCTCCAGTTCTCGTCTGACCTCCTCCCAGGACACTCTTTCTCACTGACTGTTTGAGGAATGGGGGGCTGGGCCAGAAGAGCTGCACAGGGAGAGGGATGTGATATGGTACCAGCCTAAACCTGAGAGAGGTGCTAACACAATCCCCACCACCACTGTTTGACCAGTTGATGGATAGGAAGGGTGTGTGAAAGTTGCTGGAAAGGGTGCAGAACGCTTGGGGGGTGCTGCTGCTAGTGTTGCACTGTTCCCCACTTGGCAGAAGTCCCACACCCCCACCATTGCATGCTCTTCCATGTTGTTAACATGAATTGGTGTGTGAAATAAACTCAGGTTGGCAAAGCTTTCCTCCTTGGGGTGGCACTGTCTGTATATGCCACTAACTCACTTGCTGATAGGACAGGTTGGAGTGGGTGGCTGTGTGCCAGGAGAGTCGGCTGGGTGCTGAGCAGCCAGGGCCAGCAGGCAGTGAATTATTAACTGTCCTTGTTCCTCAGCTGCCAGCACTGGCCCTTGGTTCTTGGGCTCGAAGCAAGGCCACTCCCCTGGGTGGAATGCCTTCTTGATGCCAGCATTGGATTGGTCCCCGCAGGAGAAGAAAGGAGAAAGATTTCAGTTGTGTGGAGGATGGTTTTTTGATGGCTCATCTCATTCCCTTCTGTCTTGAGGCATCTGTGGAGGCCCACATGTCACAACGGCATCAGGGTCTGAAGGCAAGACCTGGCTTGTGTGAAGTCATCATGGGATGGCTTGTGTGTGTCAGTACCCACCTACCTGATTGCACTTAGGAGCAGCTGCAACACTGAGGGTGGCTGGTGACAGGCATGCCATCTACTTTTTGTGTGACCCCATGGCTGTTGTCTGCTGAAATAGTCGAGAGAAGTGGCTTCTGCTGTTTGCTATGGCTACTTCCACATAGCAGTGCCTTTCCATGTTCCTTGCATTATCACTGTGCATGTGAAACAGCTGTGGCTTTTTCTACACAGCAGCAGTTCTCTGTGTAGCTCTTCATTACTGCTATGTATTCAGAGATGTTCTCAGCAGCAACAGAACATCCATGTTGTTGTTTCCCTTGCTGTTTCCTTGCCTTAGTCCCCCTGTCCCACCTTCTTCCCCGCACCACCAGAGGATTGGGGGGTGTTAAACATTGGTGACTAGCCTATGACTGTATTGTTTTAATGCTTTTTTTTTAAGCTTGAAAAATCTCCTTCATTAGTGTGTGTGTGAATGGCAGCCACCGGACAAGAAAAATGGCATTGATTGGGCAGGAGAGGCAAAAATGTGCACCTTCCCTTCTGTACTCCTTGTAACAGTACTTTGACTGTGATCTTCTGAATAGATCTCACCAAACCAGGTATAGAACAGATCACAGCAAAGTGGGGGGGGGGGACATGGAAGCAGGACAAAAACCTCCCACAGAAGATGATGACATTCATGAGGATGTTTCCAAAACAGCGCTGCTGTAAGGAAGCCACAATGGAGCAAAATATCTGCATGGACAAAGGCTTTGATGCCATTTGAAAGTAGTGTGAGGCACCTCTGGGAGTGAACAGAGCTGAATGGGAGCTGAACTGTATCCCTGGAATGTCTCTCTTACTTAAGAAATGGAGCGCAGGATGTAGACTGCTTTGCCAGGTAGGGTTGGTCGTCAGAACGTAACTCCCAGTTCCAGGGGTTGGCTGGCTGTTTGCTCTGAGCTTGGCTTGTTCCTTCATGGAGGTATGACTGTGGATTAATTGGAGAGGCGATGTAGTGCAGCAGTTAGTTGGACAAGGATTTCAAAGACCCGGGTTCAAGTCTCCATCAGGACTTTTTTTCCTTGGGGAACACACCAGAATAGAGTTCCAGAACCTCTTTGACAAAATTCTTTTAAAAATGTTTAAAAGTTCATGAGTTTTCATTATACAGATTGAAAACTTCATTTCCCTCTTGAGAGTTCTGGAGCTTCTTTTTCCAAAAACAACAACGCCCTCGTCTCCATCATGCTATGAACTGCACTAGGTGGCCTTGGGCTAGTTGCATATTCAGCCTGACATACCTCACAGAGTTGTTTTGAGGATAAAATGGAGAGGAGCCCTGAGCTCCTTGGAGGAAGAGAGGGGTAAAATGCATACATAGACAGGACTGCTGAGCCAGGATGGTGTCTAAATCAGGTGCCAACTCTAGGTTTCCTAAGTAGTTGGACTTAATTGTGTGCTGTTTTTCTTTTAAGGCCAAACAGTTTGTCCAAAGATTGGTATGTTTTGGAAAAGGCATTGCCAACATCTTGGTTGGGGCTTCAGGCTCCCAGATGTGACCAGAATTCCCTCTTTCTTCCCATAGCTTCCTGTCCGTGTGCCCCAGTCCTTTTTGTGTTGCTTGCAAGAGATCATGCATACTTTCTGCAGCTTGCTTGGTTAATGTTGGGTTAATGATACAGCTGATGCAAGCTTGAGTAACTTTCCTTGAATTGTGTATATGTCCAAGAGATGCAACAGAGGGCATGGGGGGGAGGTGCCTGGGTCCCTCTCAGTGGGTATAAAGAGGGAGCCCCTCCTTGCTTTTCCTTGACAGGGTGGGATGGCACAGACAGCGAGCGTCTTCCTTGCAAGTCGCCAGCCGCCCAAGCAAGAACAAGGGCCTCTTTGTGCCATAATTAGCCGTCAGCCCAAGAACTCCCTTTTTCTGTGTGCTCAGGCTAAGCCCTGCCCTCTTTCTTCCCCACTCCCTCCTGGAAGCTGGAGCCTGGTGTTGGGCCAAAAGACTTATGGCTCCTCCTTTCTCCAAATTGGCAGGCCTGGCCTGGCCCTACCCATTTTGGTAGTCAGAGAACCCTGTCTAACAGACGCAGGATCCATAATGCAGTTTCCTTTCCTGCCTCCCCCATCTTGTGTGTCAGCAGTGGCCAGCGGACCTGCTCGCTGGTCTTCTCTGAAGAACAGCTCACAAATTACCAAAAACCGACAGTATACAATCAAATAAACACACATAAACAAAACCAAAACCAGTACAAAGCAGAAGCTAAAAATCAGTATTTTGCAATAAATAGTGCTATTTTCAGTTGCTCCTATGGCAAGGGAGTTCCATAAATTGGGTGCCACTCTTGAAATGGCCTGCTCAGCTCACATCTGACAGGGAAGGCACACGCAATGAGGCTCTGAGAAAGGTCCCAAATTTTGTGTAGGTTTATACAGGAAAATCTGGTCGTTGATGTACTCTGGACTCACACGGTTCAAGGCTTCAGAGGTCAAAACCAGCAGCTGAATTGGGCCCAGAAACCACTAAGAAACCAGTACAAATGGTGCAGCTCTGTTATGAGACCCATATAACCTACTCTGTCAGAACTGACTACCTGCAGTATCTAAATGTTCTTCTAATGCAGCCCCATTTAGCACATTGTCACAGTAGCCTGATACAGGGTCTGAGTACCTGACCTCTGATGAGTTTTAGGGTCCCCATGATGACTTGCTCTTCTGGTTTGGAGGGAGCCAATCGTACCTGAGCAAAGTCCTCTTGCTTCGATTTGGTGCTACATGGAAGGCCTTTAAGAGGCTGAGTCTGTACAGCCACCTCCAACTGCATCTCCCCTCTGGTGTGAAGAGCAGCTGCTGCCAAACAGCATTGTAGTCCAGAAAGTGGGGAGGAGATAGCACTTCCTCCCACAGCAGGGGGTCTGTGGGTTCCATCCAGCCGCAGGCCAGCTGTTTCCTTTGGGGAGGGGCACATCTCTGCTTATCTTCTTGCAGCCTACCCTGTGGCATAGCAGGAGGAAAAGCTGGACAAAGATGATGGATCTCTTTGTCTCAGTGAGCTCTTCCTAGAAGGGGTTTTCCCCTTCCTTGTTTCACTAGTATTCTTCCAGCCTCAGATCTCCACGGCATGTCGTCTGGCTTCCTCACCCTTCACAGTTCCAGACAATGTGGAATTCCAGATTTTACAGCCACTGTCAAAAGTGTTAATTAAATGCAAATTTGGATCATTCATTCTGAGCTCTGAATTCAGGCCCCCCCAGAGGACGTCTGTCCTTGTCTGTAGGCATCAATGGGCTGAATCCCTTGTAGCTTGTGTGACAGAAGGCTCAGTTTCTAATGCTTCCACCTCTGCCACCTTCATTAGGGTTACCTGAAGGCTAAGAAAGGTGTCTTTATCTCCTTGTCTTGGACTGGGCTGGGAGAGGTTGAAAGTTACTATCTTAGCCTTCCTGGGTTTTGATGTGTTCTGACTAGTTTAGATATAAGTGTGGGGGGCAGGAGTGGTTTAAAATTTCCCCTCCCCCCCCATGGATTCCTGCTTCATGACTCCCTTTTGCATAAAGCTAGGTGTTGATGCTCTTGTTTGCCCAGCATGCTCAGTGGGACTGCCCCGTTCTTCCTCATTCTTTGTTTTTGAAACCAGACCATTCCACATATCTTGTTTTTGAGAGGGTAGGGAACATTTTATAATTTATGTTCTTGGCATTGCATCTAATTAGTAATTGCGCTATGTGATTCCCAAACTCCCCGGATAGGTGGAGCGTCTAGACACTTTGCCCCCATTGCTGCAGTCTTGCCTGGGCCTGGTGCCACAGATGGATGAACTGGCTTTTGGCCTCCTACACCTAAGCTGTCAAGTGCTGTGGCCTCTCTGTTGTTTGCCCTACCATCCCTGGGCCATTTGCATCGTGTGTGGGACCTACGTTTTGATTCCTAAAGGAGGAGCGGTATCTTGGGCTCAGTCAGCAGGCTGCTGAGGCTCTTGGAAATTGGAGAAATTGCCAGGCAAATGCAGGGATTCAGGGAGCGGGATTTCTTGTTGTAGATGGGGTTGGATGGGAAAGGAGCACAGGACTGAACACAGGAACTTTTGATAAACTTCCAAAGAATCCTGTAGTTCTCTGGGAGGCAGTTTGAAAACCGCTGGCATGAGCTTGCATGACTGGGACTTCAGAGACATGTGCGTAGCCTCCACATCCAGCACTCTTACAGTCCAGGCCTGCTGTTTGCTCCACCCCAGCAAACTCCAAGCTCCCTGTTGCCTCCAGCTGGGATTTGAGGAATGAGAGCCTCTCTTTTTGCTCTGAGTGTGCCAGGCCCTCCGACTGTGTGCTGGCCGTCCCCATCTGGACTCTATTTCCGAAATGCGGCTGAGATGCGCGGAACACAGACCCAGAGTTTAGAGCAGAGCATTGTTTGTTTTCTTTCAGATCTGAGCTCAGCCCCTCACAGCATTTTGATAGAATGTGCTGATTTTGTACATAGCTGTGCTCCGTGTGTTTGGAGTTGCAGCAGACATATGTAGGGAGATCCAAGAGCAGGGGGTGGGGGGTGGGGGACTGGCAGTGGCTGAATGGGGAGGTGGGATCATGGAGAGGGAAAGCTGGAAAGGTTGGGAGATGCTTCCTTTTCCTTCCCCTCTTCTGAGGCTGTTCCAGTGTGTGTTGTCTTTCCTGCAGTTGGGTTCCCTGGAGCTGTGACTAGACTTCTTGCTAGCAAAGTAGAGCTGGGTCTCCATCAGAATTTGAATGAAGCATTCTGCTGGTGCTGAGGCTAACTTATGGCATTTCATTTTGCCATTAGATCGTGATTATGTAAAAGTAATTATGAAGGAATTGAAATTTTTGGAAAGTGGGAAGGTACTGGTTTCCCAGCAGTTTGGCGGGTGAGGGAGAGTTTGTTTCCATAGTCCCTTCACAAGATGTAGGTAAGAATCCCCTGTAGGTGTTCAGGCAGGAAGTGTTTGTGACTTTGAAGAGATTTGAAACTTTTAATTCCAAACCTCAGTGGTAAGGTAAGCAGCTCTTGTGGACTAGTAACTTTGGCCTTGTTTGCAAGGTTTATCAGCCCAGCTGTTAAGGCTTGGTTCAAAACCTGGAAGTGGACTTTCACTGCATAAAAATAAGTGCTGCATGTGGTTCCTGCAGACAAGAGTTCTGACGGACTCCGATGCAGAGCAAAAGTGGTTTGGTTAAGAAGCATCACCAATCCCACTGGAAATTGCTGTAGCAGAAATAAATGACAGATTCTGTACTCAGAGCCCCAACATGTGCATCTGTATATGATTAACATACCTCCGAAGTTTTTTAAAAAAGAATTACAATTGAGGGCACGAGTCCTTGGCTGCTGGAGTTCATTTGTTGGTTTTCATGCTAGGTATTTCTTAGTGTTTGGTAAGCCTCTAGAACTGGCCGCTCTCAAGATGTTTTGAATTTAAATTAATTCTAAGTGGCAGAGTGTCTTCCATATACGTATGTTAAAGAATGTATCTCATCCTGTCCTTTTGAGTTTGTCATCAATTAAGATTGTGATCTTAAGAGGACCAGAGGGGTTTTTCTGTTGGGGGGTGGTGGTGAATTTAGTAATGTTAATCATTTATTTTAGCTCTTTCCAAGGGATAGTACTGATTGCGTGCTGGAGAGTCTGTCCTTCAGTGGCTTCCTTTTGCAGCCTCTGAGCATCCACTAAGTCTGCATCTGTGATGAACTGGCAAAGGATTCTTCAAGCAGTGGGGAATGCAGATTTAGAATGTCAGAATCCCAGTTTTTAAAGAAATCTTGTAGTGCAGGGGTGTCAAACATAAGGCCCTGGGGGCCGGATCCGGCCCATCCTGAGCTCTTATGTGGCCCGCAAGCAACTGGTACAAGGGAGGAAGTGCTGGGGAGGAAGTGGGCAGAGCCACTCCATTGTGGCTTCAGCACAGCAGAACAACCTCGACTGCAGCAGTCAGTCATTGTGGGAGCATCCGCCCAGTGCTGCACTGCTGTCTCTCCAGTCCACCCATGCGGGTTTTCCTCTGCACCCCCCCCCTCCCAGCCCATGGGGCCTTGCAGAGAGAATACAACAACGTGAAGCTTACCAGCTGCTGTCCTTTATATAGTTTCTGTTTCCGGTACCTGGTATTACATTTTATGGCACGCATGGCCCGGCCCAACAAAGTGATGTTTATGTCAGATCCGGCTCTTGTAACAAATGAGTTTGACACCTCTGTTGTAGAGACATTTCGAGACACCATTCAATGACTGAAAATCTCCTTGCTGCCACCTGTGGCTAAGAGCCAAAGGTGTTGCATCCTGAACATTGCTTTCTTTTGCCTGAGCCATACAGCATCCAAACCAAAGACTTGGATTGCAGTCTCTCCCAGAATTTAATTGTCCCATCTCTGCCTTGGCAGATCTTTTCCGTCATGGGGATTCCCAAACTTTGTACAGGAGAATTTGTTCTTTGTTTGGGATCTGTGGGCAGTTCCATTCTGTGGGAGGAGGGTGGGTTCTCCTCCTTTCCATTTGGACAAAGCTCACATTACTGTGTCCTGTCACTCAACTGCTTTGCTCATTAAATCCTGCTCTCTCGTCCAGAAGAGATTGGAGCCAATCTAGGTTTGAAATCTTGTCACAGCCTAGACTGAAATCTTGACTGGAATCTTGCCTACCTCCATAGCTTTGAGAAAGTTTCTCAGCTTTCACACATCCCAGGATTAACTCTGAGAGGCAATTCATTGCAGCTGCTTAACAACTGTTTTCTAAAATGGCTCCTGTTGTGTGGCTTCAGGTTCACTTAGAAAGGCTCTTTCCCATTGTGTTAAGCTGCTCTGCACTATGCACAAATTAAGAAAGTCTCAGCAACATTGGGGAATTTCAAGTTACCTTTTCTAAACCGTTATTATACCATCTTGGAGTAAACCGGTACAGGGGTGGCCATTTCACACAGCCTTTCCCCTACTGGTAAGGAGCTGTCTCTGAAGCGGTTTGGCATTTCCGCTTTGTTTTCCTGCCCTTTTTCATCTGTGTGGGTGATCTTCGTCTTTTAAAAAAAATGCTCTTTTAAGAGCACTATAGCGCTATAACACAACACCAAAACAGCCCAATAGCGACCCCATTGGGAATACCTGGACTCCATTGAGATACATGAGAGTGGGGGATTTAAAAATGGGAAGTGAAAGCTTGGGAACACATGGCTGAGTTAGTGTGAGCTGGTTCACTATTTTTTAGCCTCACACATTTTGTCTTAGCTCAGGAAGAATGGCTCCAGAGCAAACTAATTTATGCAGTAGCCAAATAACTTGCTCACAATTCTAATGCCAGTAGCTCACTAAGTGGGATTTTTGCTCACAGGACTCCACAGCTTAGAGGGAGCATTGCAGAGTTACAGCTTATCTCCCGCCATGACCAACACTGCTGTGCCTAATGATTATCTGAAGCCATCGGGTTGAGATAATAGAGGAATTATAGAGCACTTTATGACGTGGGTATGTTTTAGTATTTTTAGATGTTTTAACCTGTTTTCTTTGCACTGGTTGCCCTTTGTAAGCCGCCCTGAGCCCGCTCGCGGGGAGGGCGGGGTAGAAATGGAATTTAAAAAAAAAAGATATCAGTTCCCAAGCATATAGTGAATTCTGTGGAAGGAGGACTCCATGGCATTGTTTGTTGTTGTTGTTGTTCAGTCGCACAGTCGAGTCCGACTCTTCGCGACCCCATGGACCAGATCATGCCAGGCCCTCCTGTCTTCCGCTGTCCGCTGAAGTTTGCTCAATTTCATATTCGTTGCATCGATGACACTGTCTAACCATCTCATCCTTTGCCGTCCCCTTCTTCTTTGACCTTCAATCTTTCCCAGCATCGGGGTCTTCTCCAGTGAATGCTCCCTTCTCAATTGGTGGCCAAAGTATTTGAGCTTCAACTTCAGGATCTGGCCTTCCAGGGAACAGTCAGGGTTGATTTCTTTAGGACTGAATGATTTGATCTCCTTGCAGTCCAAGGGACTCTCAAGAGTCTTCTCCAGCACCATAGTTCAAAAGAATCTATTCTTTGGCGCTCGGCCTTCCTTATAGTCCAACTCTCGCAGCCATACAGATTTGGTGTGTGTTATAGTGCTATAGCGCTCTTAAAAGAACATTAAAAAAAAGACGGAGAGCGCCTGCACGGGTGAAAAAGGGTGGGAAAACCTTGTCATCGGAGGAAGCACTACGGGGGCATTTTACACAGCATCCCGTGGCGCTTCAGGAATGGTATAGAAAATTGAAGACCGCTTGGAAGCAGTTTGCAGGTAATGCTTCCCTAACCGGACAGGAGCATTTGTGTCTGAAAGGGTCAATATATTCCGTTAAGGAACCATTACTAAAATGTTTCTGTCTGAAATGTCAGTACAGAAACCGTTCGCGAACAGTTCCTGAAACAGAACATATCAGCTGTCTGAAATTCCCCATTAATTGGTCAACACATTCCACAGCCTTGAGTTGAGTGTGTGTGATCTTTCCTTTGGGACTTGTGGCTAGGCCCAGCTTTCAAGGGCACATGAGATAGTTTCATGCTGGCATGAAAAACCACATTGCCTGTAGATGAAGAGATGTTGGCCCTTTCCGTTCCTGTTGTATCAAAGACCTGCTGTGTTGGAAGTGGCATCTCTCTTGGCACATAGCAGGTGCCTCTGATTATTGGCCTCTCCCTGCAAGCCCCAGGACAGGATTTGGAGGCTAAACCTAGAAGCACAGAAGGGTTGTGACATAAGGTCTTCTGTCAAAGTCACCTGTGTTTTGGGGTATCCCTGACCACTTGTCAAAGCACATCAGTTAGTGGTGAGGTCTCCACTTGCTCGGGGTATGTGTGTGTCTGTTAAACAACATTTCCTTTTCCTTCCTGCCTATCATCCACTCTTCTGTTAGCCGGAATAGTTGTGGCTTGCACCCCTGGGCATGGCTTGAGCATGGACTCCTCCAGCAAACAAGCAATGCAAGACCTTTGTGGGTTCTGAACAGTCCCACTGGCATTTTGACAGCACAATAGGCCCTTGTGTCGGCCAGGCCACGGGGGAAGCAGCTGAGGGAGCCCCCTTGGTATTTCATGTGACTGCGACGGAGAAGGGTGGCCAAGCCCAGCTCTCTGCTTCGCCTGGTGCTGCAGCCCCAGCTTGGTCATGGAGTCATTGCTGGCAGAACCGTCTCCTCTGGGGTCACCATTCCGCAGCCAGTAAGTGAGGATAGACTGTAGCCAGAGGCCAGCCGGCAACTTTAGCACTCCTGGTTCTTTGGATGGTGCTTTATCCTATCCGTTTGGGCTGAGCAGCCAGCTTTCTCCAGGGCTCAGCCCAGGGACCTGCCTTCTCTGCTTCGTCCCTTTATCTTGTTCCCTGGTCCAAGGGGGGATGCAAGAGAAAAGGGGGAATCTCTCTCAGGGAGAGGTCAAGAAAGTGGAAGGCTCCAAAGCAGAGGGGAGTACTTGGAAGAAGAGTTGGGGGGGGGGTTTCCTTAGCTCCTAAATTGGGAAGTTGTTGGGGTGGGTAGAGGTTGCTAATGGGAGCTCCCGTATGGAACTAATGGGAGCTAATGGGAGCTCAGGGAAGGGAGGAGACTGTCTCCCATATGGAACATCTCTCTCATATGGAACAGCTGCAAGTGGGTGAGGATATGAAAAGAGAGGTAGGTAAAGAGAAACCCAGGCAGAAACATCTCCCTCTGTAAGGTCTTCTTTTAGCCTGAGGACTGTTTTTGTGAAGATCATTTTATGCTGTTTTTAGTGCTCTGGTCATGGTTTTAATAGTTTATGAATCTGAATTTTCCCCTGTTTAAAAAATGATTTTATCATGCTTTACTTTGTTACCATCCACAAACAGTTTCTCTGGAGAGGTGGCGTATGGATTTTCTAAGAAAATAAGTGTTAGATCCCAGCCGCAGAAGAGAGAGGGGTCCATTTGTCAGTGGCATCGCCTGGTTAGGAGACTGCCCTGCGATATGGGATGGCCTTTGGTGCCACTGTCTGTGTGGTTCCTTTCCCTTAAAGCCCTTCCCACACTTGCTACCAGTAGGGCACAGGAGAACTGCGTGTGGCAGTGGTGGAGGAAGTTGACTTAATGCTAAACTAAGCAGTTTCCAGCTGGTGTTCATTTCTGCACCACCTCGGGTGGGGGCGGGGGCTGTGTGGCGCTTGGCAGAGGGTGCATACTAAGGACTTGTCACTTGGAGCAAGACCTGCTTGGGAAAAATGCCACTACGTTTGTAAGAGAAGGCTGGATGGTCTTCTTCCATTCTCTCTCCCTTAGTCCCTGTGGCAGGTGCCGGCTGCTTGCTGGGCCAGTTGGGGAGCACCTGGGTGGGCGTTTGGCCTGCCTCCTTCCTCTCACAAGCCCCCTGATGGTGTGGTTAGAGGGCAGTACTTGGCTCTGGGCTGGAATCCCCACACTGAAGCTCAGTGGTTGACCTTGGGCCAGTCTTTGACTCTCTGCCTAACCTACCTCACTGGGTTGTTGTTAGGATAACATGGATGCTATTCTATGCTGCTTTGGGTCTCCACTGGGGAGAAACATGAGGTATAAATATCTAAACCAGTAACACGTGGCCTTCTTCTGGTTCAGGTGGAGGATGGCGGGAAGGCAGCCTTGTCGCAGAAGATGCGCCCTGGGGACGAGCTGGTGAACATCAACGGGACCCCACTGTATGGCTCTCGGCAGGAGGCTCTGATCCTCATTAAGGGCTCCTACCGCACACTCAAGATGATCATCAGGAGGTGAGAGGCTCCAGGCAATCGGGAGTTGGCTCAGGAGCTGGTAGGCCAGGCTTGAACTAGCCCTTGGAGAGGCCCTCTTGGTCCCCTGTCCCATCCTGCTATTGTATCAGACCTGCTGGGGCGCTGAAGGTACAGGAGTGCTGGCTTGGCGGTACTTGAGTTTCCGCAACAAAAGGATGGTCCTCCTGGCTCCCCTCCATACCTTGCCTGTGCCAGCTTTTCCAGCTCCCTTATCAGACACTGGAACCCTTTGGCTGAAATGCTGCTGCCCTCCAGTGGCAGGAATTAAGGTTTGCAGACCAAAACTTCTGTTGGAGAGCGTGGAAACACATCTCCCCCCCCCCCCACTTCCCTCCATCCACACAAACGCAGACACCTTCTGGAGTAGACTGGAGTTAACAGTAATTTAATAATTTAGGAGCGCCGACACTGTGATTCTGCAACATGTAATAACTGGACAGATCTGAGATATAAAGAACATTTCTTTTTATGAGACTGGCTGCCATTCGTGGGAAAGTGCGCAGACTTTTGCACTTTGCAGAATGTTGTCCGGGAGAACAGAAAGTTGAACTAATTCACAGATACAGAGAGTATAATTACAGGAGTGCATAGATGCATCTGGATTTTTCCTATGTGGGAGTGATAAGATCTCTTTTTTTAAAAAAAAGGGGGGGGCATGCTCCAGGGTAGGTGGAAACATCCTACTTCCAGTTCTCTGATAGAGGACTGTGTAGTGAAGTTGGTGTGTTTCTGTGAGTTCTTTCTTAGCCACTCTGTATACAACTTAAAAGTCACAACCTGCCCTTCAGCAGGACCACCTACATTGAGCCAGAGGATCCTGGCCGTACACAGCCATCAGACACACACACACACGCGCGCACACACGTTCATGCTGGTCCTTGGAGGCAGGGCAGAGTTGCGTGTCTGGAAAGCTGCAGGGTTCTCTGCTCCAGGCCTCTGGTTGCCATTGGTCTCCCTGGCTTTGTCCTCTTCTCCTAACCTAACCCTCCCCAGCCCACACATGGACAGGCACGCACACCCACACCCAGGCTCCTTTAGCCCCAGTCCCATGGCTCCCAGCACAGAGCTGGCAGTGATCTCACCCTTCCTGTGCTCTGTCCCAGCCGCTTCCTGCGTGGGGTGAGTGTTGAGACCGAGCCAGAAGGCGGCTGCAGTTGTTCCGCTAGGCGGACTTCTGGAATTCCCCCTGTCCGTCCAGAGCTTTGGGGAGAGTTTCCCCATTTTGGGGACCCCTCAGTGTTGGGGGCCAGCGACAGCCCCTCCTGTAGAGTAGCTGGCCTCCTGCTGTAAGTACAGAGTGGCTAGCAGGTGCTGTGCGCTGGGAGCTACTGGGGCCTTTTCTTTCCCAAGCAGGCGACATGGAGTTTCTTTCCGCCTTGGGTCTTGCCGCGGGATGGCTGCTGCTTGCAAAGCCAGGAAGCCCAGTTCCCCTGGGGGGTGGTCTCTGGCCTCCGCTATTACTGCCGTCTGCTCTGTGTGCAGCGTTATCTCCCTGCACATCACTTCCTCACCACTTCCTGGCTGTGAGGGAATGAGAATGGTGTCTGGCTCTGGGAGTGAGGGGGGGGCAGGAAACCCCTGGCTAGTAAGGAGCCCCTCCCTATCATGCAGGTTCCAGCCCCTCCAAGCTGAATCTTCCCCACAATTTCCAGCTGTCTGTAGGCTGGAGCGCTGGCGTGCTTTCTGTCCTCTAAGCAAATCCCCGCAGGTCTCTTCCACTTCCCAGTGACAGGTGAGTGTAGAGCCCACAGGGGCACAAACCTCTGCCTCCTACCCCGATTGCATCCTTTCCCTTTTGGAAAAGGAGGGGGGATTCTCTTATGCATTTGGCTGTAAACAAACTTGAGCATCGCAGGACTGTAGGGATGGGGATCCTTCTGTCCTGTTTAGTAAAATGGCAGGCACAGGTTTTCTCGTGCTGTTCTCATGGACTTCTGGAGTTTTGCAGGCACATGCGGGTCCTCTGGGTGCTGCTCAGCCGGTGGATTCCACAAGGCTCCTCAGCAGACCTGCCGTGTTCTCTTATAAGCTGTCCTTGTTCTGCTGAGAGCATTAACCTGTGTGATGCTGGAGTATTTGGTGGTGAAGGGGATGTTGTGTCTACCCTACTGTGATCTGAAAATTGGCTACAGGAGACTCCGTGCCGGGAATGTTTTTGGTCTCTGTAGTTGGGTGACATTGGTGAGGGTAGGCCAGTGCCTACTCCATGTTGCCCTTTCACTACTGTAGCACTATATTTAATAGCACAAGCTATGAGCATGGTTCAGGTGGCAGCTCTGCCATGAGTTCGGTAGGAGTCCTTTCATAAGCCACTTGTATGGGATGACGTATTGTGGTCTGGATTGGACAGACTGATAACTCGTGGGATTGTAGGTGAATAACTGTGGCTGTAGCAGGCTGCTGGACTGACTAGATGGCCTTTTGGGTATCCCCTTCAGCTCTGTACTTTGAGGAAGCAGCCGACTTGTAAGTCCCAGGTGGCAGCACGGGAGCATCCTTGCTGAGCCAGGGCCCTGCTTCCTGGTCTGCTCAGGGCCTATCAGTGTCACCTCTTGATGGGTCCTGTCTGGGGTTCCCTGATTTCTCCTTGTTGCTGCCACTGGGTGAGCAGACTAGCAATCCCTTCTCTCCATGGTTGCTTTTAAGTGAACATTAAAATCCTGACTGTTCCACTCACAGCTCTCCAACCCAACATGTCTCTTGGCACCCCATTTGGCACTTTAATATCCAACTGGAATCTTAAGAAACAACAAATGTAAAAATGCTGGGGGGGTGTGCTTTTATCTGGGCTTCCGAGATGTGGAAGAGATTTCCTTGGGCTTTCGTCTGGAAGTAAGAGAGCGACAGCGTCATGGACTTTGAGTGCAACATGTTGTTGCATGAACTTAGGCTCCTGGAGCATTTTCTGTAAATACATCACCAGTGAACAACCAGACTTGGTCCTACGGGGAAAGGGAACATCTTTGGCTGCAGTTCACAGGGCAGTAAGGGCAAGGCGCCATGGGCTGGAGATGAGGCAACAGGAGAGTTTGGGTGGGAAAAGGAGCTGAAGAGAGCTGGCACTGGTCACGGGGCACAGAGCTGGTCCCTTTCAGGAGGCCCAGTATGCAGCAGTTGGTGCGGGGAGAGATCCAAGATCCTTGCCTTCCATTAGCCCCTCATCAGTCTTCAGTGGTGTGTGTGTGTGTGTGTGTGTGAGAGAGAGAGAGAGAGAGAGAGAGAGAGAGAGTCTCTCTTAGTGTGCCTTCCTTCCAGTAATGTCCTTTCCATTCTTGCCACTGGGCAGGAGGAACGTGCCCGTCATCAGGCCTCACTCATGGCACCTGGCCAAGCTGTCCGAGGTCCGGACTGAGACCGCCGCCATGCACTTCCCTGCAGATGCCTTCAGCCTCTCCTGGCACTCGGGATGTGACACCAGGTGAGTGGGCAGCGGAGAAGGGCTCTTGCGCTTGTGCGTTCTCCTCCTAGGAGCAGAATTCCTAGGAACAGCAGGGGCTGGAGAAGGGTGGGTACATTCAGGAGAATGAATCGGTGCCCAGAGACTCAGATGGTTTGGTCCCCGATTTCCTTGACAGTCAGAGTTGCTCGTGGCTAGTACCAGCCCCCTCTCCCAGTGTGTGTTCTTTCATTTAAATGCAGAAATGTGGCAGGGTGGTTGGCCGGCCATCTGGGCCTTGCTTTCTCTGAATATGCATCCCTGGGCTATCTCAGAGAGCTGCTTTTTTGCTAGATTCTCCAGCCAGCCAGAGCTGGGGGGCTCTGTGGTTGTTCTTCCACCCTGCGAGGCCACAGGCTAGACTGTGCCGCTGAGCAGCTTCAGCACTGCGTTTCCTAGCTTGCCGGGAGGAGGGGGTGCCGCCTAACCCTTCCGCGCTCTCACTCGGCAGTTCCTGTCAGCCTTGCCCTTGTCTGGGAACTCGGAGCCGGGTGT
Source organism: Gekko gecko (assembly GCA_029375565.1). Taxonomy (NCBI): domain Eukaryota; kingdom Metazoa; phylum Chordata; class Lepidosauria; order Squamata; family Gekkonidae; genus Gekko; species Gekko gecko. The sequence goes on along the minus strand of JAPDNY010000012.1, from coordinate 46,474,892 downwards.
GGACCGGGCTGCCGTGCTTCAGGCTGCCCCGCGACACAGATGGGTCTGGCCTGGGAGCTTCTGCGGGGCTGGCCTGCCCCTTTCCTTCTCAGTGCTCTGGCTGGCCCCAGGCAAAACCGTCGCTGCTCTGCGAGCTGGGTGTGGGGCACGGGCGCGAGCTGGCTCCCCTTGGCAGCCGCTTGTTTTGGGCTGAGCTTTCTCTCATCTCCTGTCAGGAAGGGAGGTGGCTTGGGAGCTGCTCTGGCTGCCAGAAAAGGAGGTAATGAATTCCAGATCTCTTGCCCAAGTGAAAAGAGCTGGGGCTGCCAATTCTGGATGGCTGGCGGGTGTGGCAGGCATGCTCAGTGCACACTTCCCTGACCTGAAAGGGCTCTTAGGGTGCTTGGGATGGCTCCTGCCCGCCTGGATTCTGGAAAGAGGCAGGAGCCCTCTCAAGAAGGGGTGCATGGGGGAGAAGATGCCTTGGAAAGGCAGACCATCAGAGATCCCCTGCAGGGCACAACAAAACCATGCTTTGTAGGGAATGGTTGGGACATGGGCCTTAGGAAGGCATGAGACAGGGCAGGGGTCTCCAGCAAGTAGCTCACAAGGTCCTAGTGGCTTGCCAGCTGCTGCAGAGTAGCTCACGCATCCCCTAGAAGACTGGCAAAAGATCTGGGTTTCTATTTTTAAAAAGCTTTAAAACTGGTAGGGTTTTTCTCTCTGCTGCTTAACTGTTAGCTTCATTTCTTTTGCTCTTCCTAGTCCGTGTTCTGTTTCAAGGACAGGACAAAACCTGGTACCATGCAGGGTGTAGGAGGGAGTAGCTTGGGATTTTTTCCCCTTTTCTCAGAAGTACCTCTCATTAATGAAGTTGTTGGTGACCTTGATCCAGAGCCTATAAGGAGCTGCTGTGTGACTCAGGAGTGTCTGGAAACATCTAGACATTCTGCAGTTATGAGTGTCTTGGAGGAGGATCCTTTGGTAGAGCTAGAGTCATCTCCTTGTAGTGAATGTCGTTTCTGGCCAGAACGATTGTAGTCATCCTTTTTGGCTGCTCATTCTTCATTGTCAATCAGAGGGCTCCCTATGACCAAAGTGACCCCGCATTGCCCCTCCCATGCAGCTGTGTCCAATGTTTAGCACCCGTTAGGCCACCTGTAAACATAGCACCCACCTATGGTCCCCTGGGGCAACTCAAGTTATTTCAGGGTGGAATCCCAGGAGGAGGAGGAGGAGGAGGAGGAGGAGGAGGAGGTTATTTGCTCCCTGTATCACAGCAGCTGGCATTGCGTTATGAAATGCTATTGCAGGCCAGCCAATAGGAACCCTGAAACTGAATGTTAAAATAACATGCTTGTAAAATCTGGGAGGATTTTGTGGGATCCAAGCCTACCTGTGAAGCTAGTGTAGATGTCTGTGCCTTATGGGCTCATGCGCCCACCAAGTTGAAGCTAAGCAGGTCCATGTAAGGTCACTGCCTGGATAGGAGATTCCCTGGGAATCCTCATAGACACCCTTGACATTCTGTGATGGTAGAAAGGTGGGTTAGAAATAGAATGTGTTAATAATCTAGCACATGGTGGAGTTGACGGCAGTGATTTGTCCAGCAGCCCCTCCCCCAAGGCCTGTCCCCACGTGCCTATGTGAGGCTAGGGTGTCATTCCAGCAGAATCACCACCCTGTGGCCTTTTGTGGCCAGGCCGTACTGTTCAGTAAAGTGCTGTTCAGCCTTTGTCCCCATGGGGCAGAGAAGCAATCAGCTGCTCCCTTGTGGCGTTTGGAACCGTCCTGTATATTGGGCAGTTGAGATATTTTCCTCCCGCTGTGCCTCCCCACTACTGGATTGCCAGCATTGCTCGTAGCTCTCCTCCTGCCGCCTGTTGTCCCGGGAACACAGGAGTCGATGTGAACATCTTCTCAGTCAGGTCACAGGGAAGACGGCAGCAAAGGCCTGGCCAGAGGTGAAGGGGGAGGCAGAGGCAGGAGCGGCAGAACTGAGCACGTCAATACGATGCTGTCGTATACCAGGCCAGACCACTGAGCCATCTGAGTTCACTGTCTCCTGACAGGTGCTTGCTCTCCGGGGCCTTTCCCCAAAAGGTCTTGTTAAATGGGGACGTTAAACATGTGCTGGGTTGCTGAGCAGCATCCTGGCACCTGGCCACCTTAGGTAAGGGAAGGGAGGCAGAGGGGTAGTAAGCCAGACTGCAGAGTGACCTGAGGAAGCCGGGACAGGACCTGGCCCATCTGTGCCGAGCGTTCTTAAGCCCATGTCTCCTCTCCTCCTCCTCTTCCCCTCCCTTGCAGCGACCTACCCTTGCCGTGGAACCCGCTGTCCCGCCACTGCAGCACCGACAAGAGCAGCTCCCTTGGGAGCATGGAGAGTCTGGACCAGCCAGGCCAGACCTACTACGAGGGCAGCCTCTCCCCCATCGACCAGGCCATGTACCAGAACAAGCGCGACTCTGCCTACAGCTCTTTCTCCGCCAGCTCCAACGCCTCCGACTCTGCTTTGAGACCCGAGGAGAACAGCTCCACCGAATACATCCAGCAAGGCCAGCTGCCAGAGCCCCGCTACCTGCAGACTGGCGGTGACGGCAGCGAGACCTCCGGGACAGCGAGCCTGCCTTTCCTGGCCAGCCAGCTCAGCCCCAGCACAAGGCCAGCCTCCTGCACTCAGGAAGGTCACTTCCCGGGCTCTGCCAAAGCCTTTGCCCCTCCCCAGCCCCCAGTGAGGCAGGACAGCCTGCGAGCTTGCAACCCCTCGCCAGCCAGCGCGGAGACGCAGGGGGCCTTGCCCCAGGCTGATTCTCTGCACCCCAAAGGGAGGTGGACCTCGGACATTTCTCTCTCTGTGCGTGGCAGAGGCCCGGAAGGGACCGGCGGGCAGTTGGCCTCCACAAGCCACACCAAAGAATCTCTGCCCACGGACCAGTACTATCTGCTTAGCTCCCACACGGAGAGACACCTGCCCACGGAGAGAGGAGCACAGAGCATGGAGTCCCTCTTGAATGAGGAGGGTGGGGTTCCCCCTCCAGAAGAGCCTGCCCAGTGTGTGGACAGCAGAGAAAGCGAGGCTGAGCTGGGCAGGCATAACAACATCTCCCCCTTTCCTTGGAAGGACTGTTGGTCAGGACACCTGGCTCACCGGCACAGTGCCCCAGAGCAACTGCTGGCTGCCCAGTTGCAGGCTCTGAAGGTAGCCCATAGCCCGGAGGGGCCTCACTGGACGGTTTCTCCGCTGCACGTGGAGAGCAAGAGCCCCAGAACTCAGGAGTCATGGCAGACGCAGGGCCACGGCTGCCAGAGCCCCCCGGGTCAAGCACAAGACCCGGATCTTCGCCCAGTGCCAGGGGAAGGGTCTTGGTCTCCCGAGAGCGGCCCCACAGTTCAAGAGAGACCGAGGAGTGCCTCGATGGAGCTGCCCTCCTCCCTGTCAATGCAGCCTTCTGGCGACACCCGTCCAGGCCCCGAGGCCGTCCCCAGTGCGGGTGCTTTGACAACGCAAGGGGGACAAGACGGAGAAGGGGGCCGGCCCACCACAAGGAAGGGAGCCTCGGCTCAGCACCGCTCAGCCCAGATGCGCCGGCGCAGTGACCGTTTCGCCACCAACCTGCGCAACGAGATCCAGTGGCGCAAGGCCCAGCTCCAGAAAGCCAAGGGCTCCGTCGTGCTCCTGTGCGGAGAGGAGCCGGTGCAAGAGACCGAGGAGCCCCCCGACAGCCCCACTGCCCCCTCCCCCTCTTCTCCCCCTCCTCCTGCCCCTGTTTCTCCAGCCTTCCCCGCAGAGGGGCAGGGGCCACACAGAACTGCTGGCCCCAAGCGCTGGGGCTCCGAGCTGAGCATGCTGCGGGGAGACGCTGCTCCCCAGATTCCCAGCTGGGTGCCTCCAGATCCCCCGTGGAAGGCCCCCTTGCCGGAGCCTGAGAAGCCCCTGGCAGTTCCGCCATTGCCATCCGGGGGGAGGGGCCGCTGGCGGTGGTCTCCGGAGCACAAATTGCAGCCACACTCTCCGAGCCCCCAGGGGCTAGAGCCGGGCTCACCGTCACGGCCTCCGGAGGAATCTGGCCTCCTGCCTTTTGCTGACCGGCGGAAGTTCTTCGAGGAGACGAGTAAGGCGCCGGCCTCTGCCCACGTAGCCTCCCGCCACGGCAGGCCGGGTGGTTTGCGTCCCAGAGGGGTGGAGCAAAATGCTTTCCAGCCTGTGAGTTCTGAGCACAGGGACCAGCGCCGGCACTCCATGGACCATTCCTACGGCCCTCCATCCTCGCCTCCCATCTACCCGGAGTTCCGGTCAGAGGTGTCTGGGTTTTACAAGCCACTGGCCCGGCACAGGGACTGTGAATGTTGGCGGTCCCGTCCCTGTGCTTGTGCGGCCCGAGAGGCCTGCGCCTACTGCTGTGGGGAAAGGTGCCCCACCTTGCTTCAGAGGAACATGCCGGTGCCAGCCAGCCACTGTGCCCACCACTGCCACCCTCGCCCCTGGGCCCGCTGCACTGACTGCTGCTGCCCAGCTCAGCACAAGCTCTTGGAGGAAGGGGGTCCCTGGCAAGCCAGGAAGACCTACCCACCGGTAAGAGGGGTGTCGCTCAGGATGTAGTGCTGATGGTTTGCATGTACGAGGTCTCTTGGCTCAGTTTATAGCAGGGCTGGGGGAGACCGCCGCTGGCCAGAGTGGGTGGGGCTGTTGGGCTAACCCGACGTAAGGGAAACAGAGGAATCTAATGGAGGATGGGCTCTGTTTATGGCCGAGGATAGAACATTTCTTGAGGAGACAGATGGGTTTTAATCATCCCGTGTGGCTTACAAGCTTCCTGGAGTGTCTGGTTTTGCTTTGGTTTTAGACATGGACCGGCTGGACCTTTTTGTGGGGGAAGGTGAGCCCCAGCGTTGGGGCAGGGGTATTTGCACATTCAGCAGCTCTCCCGCTGTCTGCAAGCACAGCACAGCTAGCTCAGGGCTTCCCCTTGTCTGTGAGATTCCCTCCCTCTGCAAAGTGGTGGGTGTAGCCTTAGCCCCGGACCTCTCAGCTCACTCGTGGCCACACGAGCCCCAGTTCCCTCAGATGTGGAGAATCAAGCAGGCCAGGAGCAAACCTGGGCCCCTTCCTGCCTCTCCTGGGCTGCCCGGCACCATTGCCACCGCCCAGGCTGAAAGGCAGCCTGCGAGAAGAACTGTGCCCTGTTCCATCCCCTTCACCTTTGGGTCCTTCTTTCCAGGAATTTCCTGTGGATGATTGGGAGCCTCTGGCAATGAACAGAAAGAACAGCCAGTCGATGAGGTAAGGGACAGGGCAAGAAACACCAGGCCTTGGGCCCCTTGGGGGGGGGTGGCAAGGGATCCCCTTGCCTGGCACAAATGCTGGCAGGGTACTGGTGGGGTGCTCCTGCCTGCTGAATCCTCACCCAGCACCGCAGAGTGCTTTCCGGCACTGGCCACTGTACCCATGGCCACGTGGCCTGCATGAGGCTTTGGGCGTGAGCAGCCCACGGAAGGGATTCTTGCAGGCCAGAGGAGAGTGGAAGCGTTCCTTCCCACCCCCGCTGAGCTTTGGGTTTGCTGTAGCTGAGCTCCTGGGAGGGTCGGGATGCAGTTCAGTTTGCGGATAAATCCTGTGCCGCTGTGGCTGCTGGTGCTTCAGCCCCGGGTGTTTGCACCAGCTGAGGTCGATGGGGGACCGTTCTTGGGATGCCTGGAGCCACCCACAAACTCCTCCTGCTGGGCTGGGAACATAACGGGTGACTGGAGGGAGCGCAGCCAGGAATGCAAAATGGCAAGCTGGTGTGTCCGTGCTGGGCAGAGGGAGAGCGATCTGTACACCCTCCTGTTGACGCGGAAGGCATTTCCCATGTCTATACCAAACCACGAAGGAGCATAACTGAAGATTTTCTTTGGGGGGGGGGGCATGATCAATAGAGCCCGACTTTGTTAGAACATGCAGGAGATCCCTGTGGGCAGAAGATCATCTGCCCGTGAGCCTGTCCTTGTAGGAGGCGGTTGAAGCCTGCGCAGGGAGAAGAGGGAAGGCGCTCCCCTCCCTTCCCCACCCCCACACAGCAGACATTCAGAAGATTTTTTCCCCTCACCACTCTTGCCAGGCATTATTGTGATGTTGCTGCTGCGGGTTGACAACCGTCCCTTTGTAGCTGAGCTGTTTTGCTCAGCCAGCCTCGTGACCAGAGGTCTGCTACAGCCGCTCGTTCTCCTTGGAGGGACAGCGGCCACATTGCAGGGCAAGCCGGAGTCTCGCTTAGCTCCCGGCTGGAACTAATGAGCGGGCATCTTTCACAGAGCTGGCTTTCGACTTGGGTATGGGGGGATCTCTGCCAAAGTGAATTGAGCTAATCGAGGAGTCCAGTCACCGCAGCCAAACTTTGGGAGAGGGGTGAGCGGGGGAGTCCTGTGCTGTGTGTCTTGCACAGCACCAGGTGCTGCCTTAGCTGGAGAGTCCTGGGGCGTGCGGCTGCTCTGTGAACTGTGTCCTGACCTTTCTTCCAGCGAGCTGGTGCAGCAGAAGATGGGCTTTGTGCGGGTCGGCCCCTTCTGGCCCTGCTCGGAAAACGTTGAGCCAGAGTGGGCTCCTTTCTGCCGGGCTTTGTCCACTCACAGCCTCTCCTGGGACCGCGAGAGGCCAGGCCAAGCTGCGGAGAGCCCGGCCTGTGAGGAGAGTGCTGCTGAACCACGCAAGCACCCGCTGCGCGAAAGGGCGTATTCCGAAAGCCATCTTTGCGGAGAGTCAGGCGGCGCTTCCAGAAGACAGAGGCAAGAGGCCCCGCTGGCCAAGCTGGAGGAGTCGCCTTCCGTGGCCAAAAAGAAGGGCCCACCCCCTCCACGCCCCCCACCCCCGAAGTGGGAGAAGTACCACCCACGCCGTGCCTCCCACCACCAGCTGCTTCCCACTGAGGCCGGCCTGTCAGCAGTCCCGGAAGACCCTCGCGCCTCCAGCCAGATCAGCACAGACGTGGCCAGGCAGCGGTCTCAGAGCCTCCCCCTGGAGCAGCTCTGGGGTGATGCCGCCCAGGAGCCCCAGCCCAGGCCTCGGGGATCTGTCTCGCCCAAGGAGCACGGCGACCCACACTGCTACTGCCGTGGCTCGCCACGTGGGACTCCAGAGTGGCCGACCCCAGACCTGAGTGGCGAGAGTGACTCCTCCAGGCAAGTGCCGAGGACTTTGTGCCCCGTGGCTCGATCTCCAGGGAAGGGGGAAGGGAAGGGTGGCAGGAATGTCTAGCTGGGCAGAGTTGGGGAAATCAGTGCCAGGTGTCTTTTCATGTTATCCCATATCTTGAAATGGGAAGACTGTGCCCCTCTTCAAGGCGGTTCAGCCTGAACTATACGGTGGCTATATTGAAAGTTTCTGATTGAAAGCTAAAAACTGGGAGAGGTGAGCCTGCAGTACCCCTGCCTGTGAAGATACCATGTTGTCGGTCCGTTTCTAACCAGTGCCTCGTTGGTTTTGTGTTAAAGGCCTGCAAGTTCCCTGGCAGAGGAAGCAAAATCTGAGCCCTTGTGGGAGAAGGAGCAGAATGCAGTGTCTAGCAGAGGCCCAGAGCTGCCGCGGGCCAGCCCCACCAGTCTGAGTGAGTCCCGTTTGGTGTTGGGAATACCAGTCCCCTGATGTCCTTTCTGCTAACTTACGCCATGTCTCCATACAGGCTCCAAAGAGTCCGAGTCTGCGCAAGAGGGTGCTGGAGATGAGAGCCGCCGTCATCCAGGCACAGCAAGCCCAGCGCCACCCTTCCGCCTGAACTCGGAGGAGCTGATGAGGGACGTGGCAGGCAGGGACCGCTCCCTGGCTGGTGTGCTGAATCCGGCCCCGGGACTGGTGACAGCGGCCGAGGTGATGAGTGACCTCTTCTCCCCCAGCGAGTGCGACATGTGGAAGGGGCAGGACTGGCAACCACAGGCAGCTGGCAAGGGACTCCCCGAGAGGTAGGAACTGTTCGGCAAGCCGAGATTTGGAGATGGAAGGAACCAATTTGTTGGGAACGGAAGGAACGGGAGTTGCTGGGGAAGCAGAAAGCCAAGAGGTACCAGTGGAACTGCTTTGAGCCTCGTGGGGCTGAGCATCAGTCTTCCCTCATAGCTAAAAACCTCGAGTTCCCCTTAAGGTGTCCCATAAACCCAGGGCTGTGTTCAGCCTTTTGCCACTCACAACTCCCTTCCGCCAAGGCTTGGGTCATGTGGCCCCCTGTGCTCATATGGAGTTGAGGTTCCATAACGCTCTCTGTTGGTGCAGGCATCCAGCTCAGCCCGCGTCCCCCACCTCAGGGGGCACCTCCTGTTCAGCTTATTACAACCTGTCATCGGGAAAGGCTGAGCTGCTGAACAAGATGAAGGAGCTGCCGGGAGCCAGTGTGGAGGAGGAGGAGCCAGACCAAGATCTGGCCCGGAAGAAGGTGAGAGGCCTTGCTCTTGTCTGGAGAGTGTCAGAGATCCTTAGCCCCTATAGCCCCAGGAGGTCTGGAGGGAGGTGCTGCCACTAGAGTCCAGCAGAGAAAGCAGCCCCTAGTTTTGCTGGCCTGCAGCTCTAACTCCAGTACTTTGTGCCACAACAAGCTGCAACATGTACACTCATTCACACCAGTTTACTCCACTCCTGCTGGTCAGAGAGGGAAGCAAAATGCATGCAGAGCTCTGGAAGGTCTGCTTTCCTCCCTTTCTCGCCAGACTCCTGGGATGTATCCAAACTTTGCCTCCCACATTTTGAAGTCTTGTCTTATTGCAGCCTTGAGGGCTAGTAACATGCTCTGTTTGAACTCTGCTCGAAAGCTGGGCGCTCCTGGGATGTTGACTTCTGAGCCTGTTTCCTGCAGCTGCCCTCTATTCTCCCAGCCTTTTTGTGTGGGCTCTGCCCAGCCAAGCAGAAGAACATTTGCATGGGTCGGGGGAGGGGGGAGACGCTGGCTTCCCTGGTGCATGAAAACCGTTCCTTAAAACTTGCTGAAGTTGGTCTGGTGGATTTAAGCCTCTTGGGTCCTTTTTTCTGCTATTTGCGTTGCTAATGTACTTTTGCTTCCTGGCACCTTTTTTGCAGCTTCTGGCTGGGTGTGAAATGCCCACATCTGTCCCACTTGGGGAGGGGGTCTCTAAGGGGACTGGCTAGCTCTAAAGACCAAGGCATTTGCTGTGTTGACTGTGTGCATGAGAGAGTGAGAGCGCAAGGGAAACCAGAAGATGCTGATTGGTGTTACAACAAAATGTGCATCATAAAAGTCAAGCTTTTTAGGTGAGAAGAGAGTAGAGCAGATTTTAAGGCCCCCAGAGGTATTCACCAAGAGTCAAACTTAAGTTAGCATCCCCTGCCCAAAACTTCATCTCCCACATTTCAGATTTACAGTATTAATATCTACAGAGTCTTCTCCAGCCTCCAAGCCTGATCTGATGTTCCATCTCAGCCTGAAGGAGAGCCTTGTTTATACCCAAAGCTTACTTTGTTCCTTCAGATTTTCACCAATACAAATTTATCTGATTAAAAGATAGTCCTAGAGCAGGGGAGATACTGAGGGCCAGCCAGCCAGCCTGCACTGCACATTCCGATTACTTTGAAAACCCTTGATTGTCATGTCCTGTAATCCCCAGAACAACTTGAGACATGTCCCTTGGGGAGTGGTTATTGAGAGCTCTTTTGACAGAGACCCCGAGCAATTACAGAACTTCGGCTCTCGTGGTAACTTGGTCGGTAACCAAAGGCTAGACCAGGTTCAAAACCATTTTCACCCCTTGATGCTGCCCCAGCTTCCTTCTGATGGCACCCTGGCTGTGATCTCTCGCCTTCCCAGGTGCAGCTGATTGAGAGCATCAGCCGGAAGCTGGCGGTGCTGCAGGAGGCCCAGCGGGGCTTGCAGGACGACATTAATGCCAACGTAATCCTGGGCAAAGAAGTGGAGAGTCATGTCAAGGTGGTCTGCAAGCCCCACGAATTTGAGAAGTTCCGCCTCTTCATCGGAGACCTGGACAAAGTGGTCAACCTGCTCCTCTCACTGTCAGGGCGACTGGCCAGGGTGGAGAATGCCCTTGGCAGCCTGGACTCCGATGCCCCAGAGGAGGAAAAGGTATGCAGTGGGTAGGGAGGGTGCAGTTATGGGACTTGGCAGTGTTCCAGTGGCAGCTTGTAAAGCCAAATGGAAAACACACCTGCCGGCTGGTCCTCTTGTACGGAAGAGCCTCCCGTTAGCTGACTGGTCTCTTTTTCCTACGGTCCCTTTATCCTGACCTCCTGTACTTCTGATCCAAATCAGAACAAATATTTATGCAAATGTACTTATAATCTTTGGGATTATGCATGGAGGGCTTCAGGTCTCTGCTGTTTTGATGCCAAACTTGGGGTACCCAAAAGCACAGGGGGAGAGGAGTTGAGGAACCATCTGCCAGTGTTTAGCAGGGAGAGGGTGAGCTGAAATGCCTAGTGCTGTGGTTGGGGGGGAGCAGGCTAGCTGGTTTGGTGCCCTGCCTAGAATCCTATTCTCTGTTGGCTTCTTAGACAGCCCCTTACTTTTGCCTCTGACTACTGCGAAGGAGGGGAAAATTCTTGCACTTTGGCAGCCAACAAAAGTCCTGCTCCATACCGGCACTTACCCGTCCTCTCCTGTCTCTCTTTCCCCTCCTTACAAGCTGGCTCTACTGGAGAAGAAGCGGCAGCTGACAACCCAGCTGGAGGACGCCAAGGAGCTGCAGGAGCACGTTGCTCAGCGGGAGCGTGTGTTCTTTGCTAGCGTGTCGCGCTGCCTGCCCAGCGAGCAGCTGCAGGACTACCAGCATTTTGTGCGCATGAAGTCAGCGCTTGCTATCCAGCAGCGGCAGCTGGACGACAAGATCAAGCTAGGCGAGGAACAGCTCCGCTGCCTGCGAGAGAGCCTGCGCCGGGTGCCCCGGGACTGTTAGTGGAGCCCTGCTTGGTGGCCACCAGGAGGGGTTTTATCGGGAGGAGCAGCCTGGGCCTCCCACGTGCCAAAGGAGTCCCCCTTGGAGAGGTGCCAGCTGCCCTGCCCGTCATGGACCGTTTGCCATCTGCTGCCTTCTCGCTCTCAGGATAATTGTCTTTGCCAAAGACTCTGCCCTGCCAGATAACTGCATCGCCTTCTTCCGTGGCTGGGGGGAAGGAAGGGCTCACCAAAGTGCTCTTTGCCGGGACGCAGGCTGTGTGGCTGGGACGGATTGTTGCAGCAGCTCAGGAACAGGATGGTGGGATTCCTGGAGCCACACTGGAATGGCGATCGTGAGACAGTTCAGACTTCCTCTGCCTCCCTCCCAGTCTTCTGTAGGGGGCAGGCTGCGCCAGGAAAACCAGCAGCCTTCTGCTCCAGTGGCATCTGCGTTGCCAAGCAGAGGACGAAGGCAAGCCTGCAAGCCATGGTTATAATCACGGCCTGGCTGTGGGACCCCTCTCCTCATCTCACGTGCCTGACAACACTTGGAGCATTCTGTTTCTCCTGTTCCAATCCTATTTATTTTCCTACCTAACCGGTTTTTTTAAAAAAAGGAAAAGAATCAAGAGTGGAGTCATGTTAGGTGGCAGGGCTAGTGACAGGACCTGTCTGCCATGGGCACAGATGCCGTTCCTTTCAGGTGCCAGCAGTTAGTCCTTCCAGCCTTCATCCCAAGCTTAGACTGCCAGGAGCAATCAGGACCCTAATCCTTTGGCCTAGAAGGGTTTAGTTGTTCCCTGGGGGAGCGGGTCTGTTCAGGCAGGAGCTCTGTGGGATTTAAACCAGGTGCAGAACCCATGAGCCTCTCTTCCATTTAGCCAGCGGGGCCTTTCACAGTGCCTTGATCCAAAGCAGCTCTCCTAAGTCCTGGAAGGGGAAAAAGTCTTTCCAGCTCCTCTTCCTGGCTGAGCCAACTTTTCCCATCAGAGTCTGAAGCAAGGGTAGCACTCCAGGCCTTCTCAGCCAGTTACTCATTTCCCATATTTCCATCTAGGCTGTCTGTACGTCAGTCAATCCATCCTGTGAGGGCTGCACATGTCCCTCTTGCTGCCTGTGAACACAAAGGGGGGGATGGAGCCCCCAGTCGCCATGTAACACGGAGAAAGGCTTTGGTGCTTTGCAGATCCCGTTAGCTGGAGTCTGGGGTAACCCTAGACCCAGAAGCCAAGCCACTTCCTTACCAGACTGATAAAGCTGTGCTGGGGAGCAGTATTTGCTGTTGTGCCAACTGTGGGCCGATGCCCTCCTCTCCCTTGCCTAGAGCGCAGTGTGGCTGGATCCCAGAAAGTTCCTTCTGGATTTGAGGTTGGGGGTCTTGGAGCACAGTGACCTTTGGTCAGGGGCTCTTGGAACTGTTGGGTGTCTCCATGCAGGAGGCAGCCACGTGCAGTATTGTGTCTGCATTAGCCTTCTTGCGCCTCAATCTACCTTTGGGTACATTTGTTGGCCCCTTTCGCTGCCCACTGTTAGTTCTGACGGCAAACTCAGCCGCCATGTTTCAGGGAGATGTTGAGGATGGAGAGGGATCCCGCCTCCCTTTCCCCGTGTTTCTGGAGGAATTGATCTTTCCCAACATGGAAGCCTCTTGGCAGGGGACGTTCTGGGTTCACTCTGGGGTCTGAGGAGTTAATAGGACTTGTCCTTTTCTCTCCCCCCTTCCTGTGGCCGAAGGAATGTGCTGGTCTCCTGCCACAGAAATTCCACCCCAACATCCTCTTCCTCTCCATTGTCTTTGAAACAATGTTGGAAGGCCAGGCTCCTCTCTCTAGCCCCTTGGGTGCTCTGCTGCCCTCAGCCTGCTCTCTGGCTGCAAATTCTCCCGCCGGCAATTGGAAGGGGGAGGCTGTTCCCCTCAGCTGGCACAGTCAGAAGCTACCCACTCTTTTTAACCTTGGGGTTGCTTTCTCAGTAGAACCCTGCGCTGTTGAGGAGATGGCTTTGATGTATACAACAGAGACCCCTTGGTGGAAAAATAGCACTTAACACTTGGAAAGGCCCACAAGTTAGGGCTTTCTGGTTTGCAGCAAAGGAAATTGTGTTTTCAAATCCTCCCCTTAAAGGACTACTACACGTACCCTAATAAGACATTCCTCTTCTTCTCCCTACCCACCATTTGTTTGTCTGCACAGCAGCAAGGGTTCAGCTAGATTAGATGCAAATGGCATGGGGGGTTAACTCCCCTGACTGTTTTCCAAATGCAAATTTTTTTCTTCCCTGGAGCTGCTTTTTGCCCTGTGGAAGGGGGAGCCATACAGGTGTGGCCGCAGCCCAGCCTTTCAACACGTCTGTCTGGAGATCTTTTGTTAACTTTGCGTAGACAAGCGTCAAAACTGTCTAGACAAACTTGGCTGCATTTGGCTCAGAGGTAGAAAGTGAGTTTGAATAAAAACAGCCATCCTTTGCACAACTGCAGTTCTGAACAACCCGGAGACTACAGAGATGGCAGCACTCTTCAGCCCAGGGCAAGGCAAGGGCAGTAGAACATCTGGAATACCTTCCATCCCCTGCCCTACTGGAGGGGGAATGTTCCTCTAATGATTAGAGTCTAATCTGTGTCTGACTGAGCACTGTTGAGGGGGCACAACACGATTGTTTGTTTTCTAGCAGCAACCATTCCAGAACCCCCTTTGCAACTGAACACTCCCTTTCCAGGCCTGCCTTTGCTCCAAACAAAGCCAGGCAGCCCAGCTTGTTTGCTTTATCCACCCCACATCTTATTCAGGGCTGTGGTCACTGTCCTTTGACTTTCTAATCTGGGTTTTCCTCCACCCCAAGTTGTTTATATGCTTTGCACAGAAGTCTATTCCAGATGTTCACAATCCCGCAGGGAAGATAGAGCTCCTCTTCCTTCGACCTGACCTGACCTGACCTTTAAGAAAACTTTAATGTCACATTTTGAACAGCACTTAGACACCCAACCCTGGCTTTGGCCCCTGTGCGGCACTGCAGGTTTCTCTTGGCATCTGCAGTTGCTGCTGTTCTCTGGCTCACTCACAGCTATACTCTCTGCTGCTTGCATGCCTGGAAACAAGTGCCGAAGCTCTCAGTAGGTGGGGCAAATTGCCCCATTTCCCAGCCGCGGGGTCTCCGTGGATCTTGCCAGAAGCTGCTGTCCCCCTAACCCAGCTTTCGTCCTCTTGCAACCACCCATAAGCAGTCTCCTGGATTTAGGCATGAGGCTGTGTGGCTTCCCCACTGGTCGGTTCAGACTCTAGATTAGGGTGTGCCTGCTTTTTATCTCCCTCCTTTACATAGTGGGGTTTGCGTTTGTCATCTGGTGCAGCCGGGCGTGAGCTGAGGCTTCCTCTGACCTCCGCTGCACCACTTCCTCCACCAGAAGCCCTGGCCATCATCAGCTGAGGTGGAGCTCTTGTGGGAAATGGCCACGGGCCCCCCGTAAGCCGGAGCCCTGGCTGTACTGCTTGACCACCTTTCGTGCAGCTGTTGGGCCTCTTCCCCCAAGCCAGAATACAAACTAGGTAAGGCAGTGCTTCTGTGCGGTCGACCAAGTTCTGGTAGTGGTAGTGTGTGTACATTTTCATGCAACAGGGTTCTTCCTCAGGTGGGGGTAAAAGCTGTTCAGAAAATTCTGTGTAACTTGGAAACTTGCATACTTTAGATCACCCACTGCTCTCTTTTGGGGGCTGCCAAGAGGAGACGGGTTTCACCTCCTCCTCGTAGACGAAGGGATCAGACCCAGGCTTCCTCTCCACTTGCACACCTGTCTTGCCCTGCCAGGGCAGGCTGCCTCTTCTTGCCTAGGCCAGCTTTCCCTCTGCACAGGGAGAGTCCAAGTGCCAGCTTGGTATGTTGCTATGTTATTAAATGCATGTATTGCTGGGTGTAATTTTGTGCTTCCTACACACTAAAGAAATCAATGGTTGCTGTCCAGCGTTTCCACAGCAAGGCCTTTTCCAGTAGCATTTCTGAAGGTGTCTCTTGCCAGTCAACTGTTCTGTTTTGGCACCACCTCTAGCAGCTCACGCCTTGGGCGTGGGTGCCGTTGTAGGGAGGGAGGGGAAAGGGGCAGAGTCACTTGCATTAAATGGTGCTAATGACGATAAGCTTCTGGAGTCTTGTGTGGTGATTTTCCACTGGAGCAACGGTTTGCAGTCTCTTTTAGCTGCGGAATGGTAGGAGAGCCACATCCAAGATCTCTAAGGCATGATGGGCACAAGGCTTGGGTTGCAGCAGACTGTTGGCCATTCTTCCCCAGAGAGGATGGCCCCCCACTTGTGCCTTGGAGCTTAATCCCAAACACTGGCAACATCTTTGCTGGTGCTCTGCATAAGGAGACAGGATCGGTACAAAAATAAACAGTTGGCATCCTAAATAAACTTTTGGCATCCTAAAGGCTAATGCAGTTTTATTTCCACTTAGCCTTTTAGGGGCCAGAGCCTGTTTTGTCAGATATATGTAGTGGATCCCCATTACCTTCTGTATGAATGTTTCTCTGCTTTGGCTTCCACACTGAGGTGCCTTTTTTCTTTGGAGCATTCATGTGACGTTGTGGTCTAATTGTGTTTGAGTTGTCCCTTCCTTGTCCACAGTATGCTTTCCCAAACCTGCTTTTCACCATTCCCTTTGATAAAACACTGTTCATGCATGTTGTCACATGTTCTGGATAGCAATGTGAACGTTTCCAAAGGTCGCACCTCCCATTAGCACCGTTTTTCTTCCATCAGCCCCTTGTGACTCTCATTCACCTCCCTCACACACACCCTGCATAATTGCCATAGTGCTATACCATGGCAATTACTGATTTTCCTTAAGCCCTTAAAAGGCCCTTTGGAAGCACAGCAGGAGAAAAAAGGCAGGGAAGATGGTGGCTTACGGGAAAAGGCACAGAAAACTCCTGTGTGGAAGCTCTGTTGTCACAGTCCACGTGTCTGCATTTGTAGCATCAGTGAATGCAAAACAAGAGAACCCTCACCCTGTGGATGCAGCCTAGGCTGATGCTTCTAGGTGAGGTCATGGAGGAAAAAAAGTAACAGGCCCTGTTTGTATGTTTAAACCTTTCATGTGCATCTGATAAAGTGGATTCTAGCCCATGAAAGTTGCCTTTAAGGTGCCACAAGACTGTTATTTTAGTTTTGCCTCAATAGACTTCTCTAGAGTTGATGCAGGTTCTGTGGAGTTCCTTGTGGATGAAGTTGCTTGATCAACAGTGTCCCTTGTAAGAGAAAGGCTGTTAGCTTTGCCTGCTGTTTTAGCCACTAGAGGGCCCTGCAACACAGCCACAATCCTAACCAGGGAAGCAATGGCAGAAGCAGACGGGTGAATTCTGAGGGCCTCCTTTTTTTCAGATGATGGCTGCAATTATTGTGCAATAGCCGGGTCCTTTGAAGCTTTCAATGGGAGGGTGACTCAGAGTGCCAAAACCTTTTTTAAGGCTCCTGCTTGACTTGATCTGGTTTTATAGCCCTGCAAATGGAAGAGTTGTTAGTGACCCATTTAAGAGATTGTAGAGCACACAGCCATTTTTGTAGCCGTGTGCCCCAGCTTTAGCTAGACCTGAACTAGTTGGGGAGTAATCATGACATGCAATGATTTCCACCTGAATTAACCTGTCCCAAGAGCAACTTCCCCAGGCTTACAGACTCAAGAATGGCAGAGGAATTAGGACTGTGTGGCATTTGCTGTTTGGGTAATCTGCATAAGACTACAGGGATGGCAGGTAATGCTAATTTAGCAAATAGGAGCATTAGTGTTTAATAATCAAGTCCATAAATGGCAAATATGACTACCCTTTTGAGTGGGACTACTGTCTCTTAATAGCTATGTAAAAGGAAGCTCAAGAGTTGTCCCTGGAATGAATGCAGCTTTTCAAGCCCTGGAAGAGGAGATAGACAGGAGGGCTAATGGTGAATGGCTGAAGAGCCAGTCCAGTTGGCCTTCCTTGCTGCTAAAGTATTGAGTGTTCTTTTACATATGTATGTACATATTCAGTCTCCCCCCTTTGAAATGGGAGAAGAGCATAAATAATTTTTAAAAGGGATTGGCAGTGCTTATTGCAAACTGCCTTCAGAAGGAGGGGAGAAAAGACACATGCTTCAGGTGAATATGAGTACTGAAAGCATGTTTGAGCTTTTTGGGAGTGCTGTAATTATTGGTTACACATTTATTTATTCTCCTTCCTTCATAGAACTCCCCCGCACACATGATGACCACATAAGGTAGTTTAGTTTGAACAATTATGGGGGGGTCCTTTCAAAATGCACACAGCCATTCGAGAAACCCTCCTTCCAGGCTGTTGTTGGGTTTTCCTATCTGTACTGTTGGTAATACTTGCAAAAGCCCTGAAGGGTAAGTCACTGTTGTTTTCTTAAGAATGTGTTAGGGAACATCTGGCTTGTCAAAGCCTAGTGCGTTCATGTTCAAGGCCACATTTGAACCTACCTTACAATCTAAGCTTATTTCAAAGGGGAAGATGCCAGTTCTCATGTACAGAGATGGAACCCCATCCTGGGTTTTGCTGCTAGGGTGTCCCTCGGAGTAAGGAAGCCATCTTGAGAAGCAGGCCTGGTACAAGTATAGTTCTACTCTTGGCAGCTAGCAGTAGTGAGACTAATGACTGGCATTGCCCCAGACAGCTACCCCCATGTGGCTCCAGAAACCACCTAGCAGTGAAAATCCTTATATCTCATGAACACATGAGCAACAGTGACTGACAAGCTTGGACATACACACAGAGTGAGCAAAGACACAAATGATGCACTAGGCTTGGTGACTGTGCCACAATGATTAAAGCTGCCCGAAATTAAGGCCACCTGGTGGGCCTGTTTTAAAGTGGTCTGATAAGGTACACCCATTTGGCTTCCTTTTTTGTAAAGCATATACTCAGGTTGATCCATTCAAAGTACGGTTGGACTATGGTGTGTATGGGGGGGGTCCCCCTCCCCATTAATTGGCAAATGCTCTGTTTCCATAGAAGATGCTGCCCATCAGGAAGCCCAAGAGGTCCTAGCTCCTTAGGAGAAGCTGACAGGTACTCCTGCTCTCCATTCTTCTTTACCACAGACCACACTCTTCCCCCCCCACCCCGCCTAGTGGAAAATAATGGTAAATAATGTATCTGAATAGCAAAGGAAAATAAAATAGCCACCCAAACCCATCTCACATTCACATGGATATTAACTGGTGCAGGCTGAGGACAGCATTAACCCATTATTGCCTGCCCTAGAGAGACCCCCCCCCTTGCTGCAGAATAACATAGATTCAGATGAAACAAGTTCACCTGCTCTTCACCCCCACCCCCTATCGGTATTGATCAGTTTATTCCCTCCCCTGCCAAAATACAGAAAATGTCTAATAGTCCTTTGAGCCTCCATGTAGTAGCTCCATGAGGAAGGTGTTTTAATGCTTCCATTTCAGTCTGGAGAGCTGAGTCTGACTTGGTGGCCCTAACATAGTACAGTAGTCCATGGCTGAATAGTATTTTTAAGGCAATGGTAGCTGTCACATTTTTTACCGTACTCTTCCTCCAAGGAGCTCAGAATACTCTACATGATCCCACCTCCTGTGTTTTATTTTCACAACAACCCTGTGAATTAGGTTGCACTGAGAGTTACTGCTCCAAGGTCACCCCAGGAGGTGGGATTTCAACCCAGACCTCCTAATTTGATACAACATGCAGGCATTGGCCTTTCTTACTAAGCAGTAACTTGGTCTTCTGCTATAAGAAATAACCGTTCAATGTGTTTCAGTGTATATTTGTGCTGTTCAGTGAACTGTAGTACAAAGACTGCAGCACATCCATGCTCGCCATCCCTTATGGTTGTGTTATTCAGGATCTCTTTTCTCAACAAGGCTGTTACACTGCAGAGACAGAGGATTAGTGAAGCGGAGATAAAATCCTCATAAACCACATTGGAGGCAAGGAGTTCAGTCTCACGAGGCAGATGACAACCAAGACTACACCATTCCCATCTGAGTTCAAGCTGTAATCCATAGTTGTGAAATGGAGCAGATATTTGGCACATCTTACAACTGGGCCAAATACCTTGAATGTTTTCACTCCAGGAGACAAAGGCCCAGAAAGAGGTTTTTGGGGGAAAGAAGAATATCATTCTGAGAAGCTGGTGCTTAAGGCAAAAGCAATAGACTGGAGAAAATAAAACAAAGCCCTATTTCCTATCTTACAACCAAAACCTACAGTCTTTTCTACTACAGCTTTCCTTGGATCAAAGAAAGTAAAAGATTCAAACAACTGGCTATTACTGACCAATCACTCTGCATGAAACACAACACTGGCCACGAGCTATCACAGTTAAGCTCATTTTATTAGGCTTGCTGATGTTACCCATCTTGGGCAATGAACAGTCAGCTACTCAATTTGTGATCAGCATGGAGGGGACACCATTTGGATTTTCAGCTTCAGGCACCAAAACATTGGGTGGTTTCTGTCCCCTTGATTTCAGTGGGACTTTAGGCACATAACACTGCACCTGTTTGGAATCCAAGTGTTGTAGCAGCCCTGGTTTTATTACAGAAGTTGTAGTCCACCTGATCAAAACTCACAGACACTCTGTAGCCTAATAGAAACTTCTATCCTATGAGAAAGAAATGTTCATTTTGGTGCTTTCAGCATTCCTGCTGTGGTTGCTTACTGTTTCTGTTTCCAAGACCTCATATATTGTGTACGACTAGCAAGAATGTGCACAACTGCAGATTTAATCTGGTCTTCTTCCAGCTCAGGCTACATTGTTGGCATGCATATATGAGATCTCAATGCCTCTTTTAAAAACTAGATTAATTAATCCAAAGTAGCTACTACTCCCAAATGCTGCTTTTGCTTTTTTAACACGTATCTGAGCCTGTGTGTTGATTTTCTGCCCCTTATTAAACATCCTGCTGGAAAGCAAGAGGGGAACTCCATCATGTACATTTTGTTGTTGTTCAGTCCCACAGTCAAGTCCGACTCTTCGCGACCCCATGGACCAGATCACGCCAGGCCCTCCTGTCTTCCGCTGTCCTCTGAAGTTTGCTCAATTTCATGTCCGTGGCATAGATGACACTGTCTAACCATCTCATCCTTTGCCGTCCCCTTCTTCTTTTGCCTTCAACCTTTCGTGTCTACATTAAGAACATCAGAACCCTGCTGGAACAGGCCAAGGCAGGCCATCTAGTTCAGCCAGATGCTCCTATAGCACCCTATCGCATCCACAAATCCCCACTCCTCCAGTCACTAGAACCGACATACTCTGCCTCTGAGCATGAAGGTCCATTTTGTCATTGTGAACAGCCACCAAAGGTCCTTTTCTCCATGCATTAGTCTGATCCCCCTTTCATGCCATTTCAGCAATGGGTCATTATTACATCTTGCAACTGTGAGTTCCAGAAGTATGCATTATGTGAACAAGTGTGCTTGTCCTGTGCATCCTGCCCATTATTTTTATCGGGGCCTAGTTTATGTATTTATTAAACTAGACTTTTAGGCCACCCTCCCCTGAAAGAGAGGGCTCAGGGTGGCCTAAAACACGATTGCGATGATATGAGAGGAGAAATATTTTCCCACCCTACACATAACTGTACAGGCCTCTCTCACACCTGTCCTCCCCCCCGCCCCCGTCCTTCTCTTCACTCCAAAGTCCTGAACACTTCAGCCTTTCCTCGCCGGGATGTCTGGGGCAAATGGAGGAGCCGGCTCCCTTTGGAGCCTGGGGAGGGACGGGACACTTCCACCGCACTCAGAGCAAGACCCCTCCCCCCATGCAAGTTCCTATCTATAATGTGATTGTTTTGAGGGTGACACAATTATGAATACAGATTAATCCATTAATTCGGATTAAAAACAAGCCGGGAAGGCAGCTGGCGCTCCTCTCCGCACTACGGACTGACTCAGTTCTGAGGAGGGGGCGGGGAAGAGGGTTTTTGAGGGGGGGAGGCGACACTGCAGTGCTGCTGGGGGCGGCGGCGTGCGCGGCGCTTCCTCGCTTGTGCGCCCGCCTCGCCTGGCCGGCTGAAACGCTCGTGGCTTCCAAGCGGGGAGGGGAGAGGGAGAGGCCGGGCTGGCGGGCGGGCGAGGAAGCAACACGTGCGGTGGTGGCGGCGGCGGCGGCTCTGGGGCTGTTGCTGGGCCGCCCTCGCCTCAGCCCCGCCGCGCGTGGAGGTGCAGTTGCGCTGCGCCTGGCGGGCTGGAGGACGGGCACGCGCGCTCCCCCGCGGCGCTGCAGGAGGAGAAGGAGCCCGCCGGAGAGGCGGACCGCGCGGTGCAAGGCAGCCTCGCCTCAGTCCCGGCCGGCCGAGAGGCAGGTAGGTCGAGGCCCGGGGGGAACGGCGCCCGCCCGGGGACGGGACGAGCCAGCGAGCGCGGCCCAAGGCGAGCAGGCAACCACCTGTTCGCCGGCTCCGGTGGAGATGCCGGCGACTCCGCCGCTCGAGCGCTCTGCTTCCGAGCAGGCCGGCCGGGTGGGCTCTCCGTAGCGAGGGAGCGGGAGGGGGCAGCGCCGGAGCTGCCGCTGGGCACGCTGTTTACCGACCGAGGGCGAAAAAGAGGAAGCAGCCTCCGGCGAGCGCTCTTACGCAGGAGGAGAGGTGTGTGTGTGCGCGTGTTTGTGTGTGTGGGGGGGGCACTAGCGGAGAGGCTGCCTTTGAGCGCCTCAGCCGCTTCAGGCCCCCCTCTCCTCCCCTCGGATGTGCGAGGCTCCGCCCCCTCCCCCTCTCCCCCGTGGGCCTGAGCCTGCCTCCAGGGCTCTTCTCTCTTCCCTTTAGGAGCGTGGCCCGTGGACAGCCGCCCTTCCTCCGGCAGAAGATGGCTGAGAAGCTGGCTCCCCCAGGGGAGCTGTTCTTGCGCAAGGGCCGGGAGTCGGTCTCCTCCCTGGATCTGGACCGGCTGACGCCAGGCGAGGCAGCCGGAGAAGAGTCCTCGGATAGCGAAGGAGAACAGGACGGCAGCTCCCATAAGCTCATCCGCAAAGTGTCCACCTCTGGCCAGATGAGGACCAAGGTAAAGGACAGACTGCTGGGTCCAAGTGGGGTTGGGGTTGGGGGGGTGAACAGAGCTGCTTAGCTGCTTGCTTGGTGCGTGGTGCGCCTCTGGGTCAAACTCTCCTCTGCATAGGAAAATCAACCAGGGTCTGAACATCCATGGTAGTAACTGTGAGGCAGGTGGTCTTGAATCGCTCAGTGAGTTCATTAGTCTGCCATATGCTTTCCTAGGAAGCCACTGTCCATATGCAAAATTCTCCCTGTGCTGGGAGGTAATGGAATTGGTGTGGTGTTGCTGCTCCTGGGCTTCAGGGCAGCTATCTTAAACTTACCCCAGAGGTCTTCCTGCCAGGTGGATGAGGGTAAGGTGAAGAACAGGTGAACAGCTGTCCTGTGGGTAGCCACAATAAATATTTTAAAATGCAAGTTCTT
This sequence comes from Gekko gecko, assembly GCA_029375565.1. Taxonomy (NCBI): domain Eukaryota; kingdom Metazoa; phylum Chordata; class Lepidosauria; order Squamata; family Gekkonidae; genus Gekko; species Gekko gecko. Next base: position 46,452,621 of record JAPDNY010000012.1, on the reverse strand, counting down.
TGCAAATATTGACTGATAAGCCATGTTCATCACTTTAGGGTTGAATAAACCTCAGCTAATATAGAGGGGCTGGGATGTCCTCCTTTGCAGAGTATCCCTAAACAGGCTCTCCCCCTGCCCCAAGTGTTTCACTGCAGGTATCCAGAACTGACTGGTGTCGGAGGCATGCTGCTGGGCTAAGTCAACCGAGAATTGATTTGGTCATGTTGATCTTTCATTGCTTGTCTGCCTGAAAGGGCAGATAGCCTTACTCTGGATCAATGGAGCAGTTCTCCATTTCCTTTCTATGGGTCTTGGTTGGGGTTTGATTCATTTAGCTGCATGTGACAAATGATTTAGCACCAGTCGCCATTTCCTAGCAAAGTTCTCACTTCAGCAAAGACTTAGAATTCATTCTCACAAGTGTCAGTGTCCCCTAAGAGTAATTTGCTGAGGAACGAATGGGTTACTGTGGCTTCTCTGTGACTTCCCAACCATCTGGGATCACACTTGCAGGTCTGCATTAGCTCATTGTGCCCCTAAATGAATTTAGTCCCTAAATATAATCACCCACAAAATTTCTAACGGTGTGCTGTAGTAAGAAACCACTTCAGAATTTTAGTCTCTCTTCACTGCTGTTGAATTTTTAAAAAGAGGGGTCCAAGTAAGGTCTTCCTCTGATTAAAAAAAACCCAGTAGTCTTTAGGGCTTGGGTCTAAGAACTGATTTTGACATATAGCAATACCTATGAAAAGTGGAGCTACATCATAAAGCAAAATCCACAGTGAGCATTTGCAAGCAAAATCTATGTGCTGAAAGGTAAATTCCTGTTTGTTTGTGCTTTTTGAATCTTTCCTGGATTTTGTGATCCAATGTTATTTTGTGGAACAGCTAGATTTGAGTCACACCTTAGAGACCAACGACATTTTCGGGGTATGACCTTTTGAGAGTCAAAGCTCCCTTCAACAGAAAAGGAGTTGTTTTGAAGGTATCCTCCTGAAGAAAATAGTTAGGTTGGAATGATCCCTTGTTAGCCAAGGCAGTTGAACTCTCACCTGTACAGTCTTCCTAGGAGAGAAGACTGCGGGAACCATAGAGAATCATTTATGATGCTCAGGACGCATGTATGAGCCACAGACACAATAGAGAGAAAAGCAATTGGAAGAAGATGTTTGATTGTTTCTTGGAGACAATAGGGGAAAGAAATCAATTCTGAGCTATTATAAAAATTAGCTGATGAGTGTGCTTTGAAATCCATCCCCAGCTGTTCACAGCAGCCTTGAGACAGCCAGCATTATTGACAAATGATTAGATGTTTGTGCATGCAAACCCAGCATCTGCACTTTTGCTCATTGGGTGGACGATGACAAGAGCATCAGTTTCCACCCTTCAGGGCATGCACTGGTGTTCCACACTGGGAGGGTGTTGCATGCTGGGGAAGCTGGTGTCTTATTCTGTCCCTGAAGTTATGACTACAGCAGCTAAGGAACTGGTGCTCTTTGGAGGCTCAGTCTGGACAAACAGATCTGAACATTTCTATGTGCGGATGGGAGCACAGCTTGCTGCAAATTGACAGATGAGGAATTAAAAACTGGGCACCGCTAAAGCATGCTGCAAAGGAGTGGCATGGGGGGGGGAGTTATCATGAAAGATGCCAGAAAAGCTGGCCAAGAAAGAGGCACAGGGAGTTGGAACACTGAGCTCCCTGTTTGTTTCCTAATAGCATTTTAGGCTTGTCGTTTCTCCCCAGGGGATCTTGTTCACATTGGGAGCCATCCAGAGCAGCTCCCCTATATAGGGCGCTGATGTGTTTCAGATTGTGTACAACCTCTGAACTAAGGGCAGGGCAGCCTCCGTAATGATGAGGCTTGGGTGGAAAGGGGGGCTGTTTTGCTCCATAATTGAAGCCCAGGTGAGCTAAGGCACTTTTATTCCCCCTGCCCAACCATTTAATTCCCCAGAATTTCTTCTCTCTACATGTTCGATTTTATTCTTCTGATATAGCAAAGAACGGGGTTGAATAGTGTGCCTGATAGTGAAGGGAGTCTCCTAAGAATTGCATGATGATATCTGCTTGGAAAGCAGGTGTGTGTGCATCAGGCCTGAGGGTTCTTTAGTTGAATATCATGGGAAATGTGTGTCAGCCTTTTGGTGAGGTACCTGAGGCCTTTAGCCGTATGAAATATGTGTTCCTTTCCCAAAAGGCGTAGTGAAGTTGTATCAGTCCTTCTTAACACCACAGCAGATCATCTTGAAGCGTCAAGAAAGGTGTTTGTAGGCCTCCCTTTCTCCATGCCATCTGTGTGGAGCACGGCCCCTGAACCAGAACCCTGCAGGCATTCTTCTTGTCTCTGCTGAATGCATCAAGAACGGGTGAAAGACAAAGCCAGTTTCTGGAGTGCTTTGTAAGGAGTCAATTGGACAAAGATGGCTTCGTAATTCCTACTTGTTCAAATGTTTGCCGTAAGCAGCAGTGAAAATTGGAACAGCTTTTCCTGGCCCTGGAGGATTCTTCAGTAGTGGCTCATGCTTGAGGAAGGTGCTTAGATGGCCAAAGAATGGCACTGTGGTGGGCATGTCACAAACTGTGGTTAATCTGATGGTAATTCTTAGGGCATCTCTATGCACTGGTCTTTTTTTTGGTACTTAGTTTCATTGAACCTTATTAATTTTTAAAATGTAGATCCCCACCTCCTAGCATAACAGCTTTTGAGGTGGTTTATAAGAAAGTTCACCACTAAAACAAAGCAATAAAATAGCCGTAAGAAAGTACCTGTTTTCCAAGCATCAGTAATGGCTAATTTGCTGGGGGAGGTGGGGGTTTTGCTCATTCATCTTGTTTGGAGAGATTTCAGTCAGTTTTGGAGTTCCCCTTCTTGGATAGCTTAATGTTCTCAAAAAAATTAGCTACCTCTTCGCTCACCCCAAGCTCTGAGCCCAGTACAAATCCTTCGTGTTTTCCAGTGCTTGCTTCTCTCCATTGTGGGAACTGTTGTTATTTTCCAAACATCTGTGTCCTTTAAAAAAATGAAATCCATAGTAATGTCATTGAAAGGGAACCTTTAGTAAGGGACTTATTTAAAAGCTTTCTGTTAGTATTTAATGCTTTTGAGATCCATTTATTACTGGCTTCTCTCAAGGAATTATTAGAGGTCGGTGAGACAGGCCTTCCCCTTGCAAAATCCATGCTGCCTTTTCCACCACAAGGCTTGCTCACTGATTCTAGATTTAGTAACGTCCATCCACCCACTTTATCTGGAAACATGTAAGGGTTAATGAGCCTGCAGCTTTCTTGTTCCCTATTCCAGCCCTGAACTCCTTTTAAAAACAGCTGATATTTTGGTGGTTTTCCACTTCTTTGGGTTAAGGATGACTTTATTTTTTTTTACTGAAAGATCGGCATTTTCATATGCACGTTTTTAAGGATTCCCAAGCAAATACTGTCATGCCTTGGTAATTTGTCAGGTGACTTTAAAGCCTGGTCATTTGTTCTTTTTATCAGAGAAAATAGTGGGGTGAATATGGAGCTCTCTTCCTAACATCTTCCAGAATTAATGAAAACCATTCATTTTGCGATTTCCCAGTTCTTTCAGTGTAAAAGTTTCATTCTCTATTCCAGCATTTATTTGCTCATTTTGTTTATGTGTTTAACCTTTGTAAGTAATAAAAATTTTCTGGGGCGCTCCATATCTATTTGTAGGTAGCTATGATGAAATAAAGATGCAGGAATGTATGGACACTCATGTCTACAGACCAAATGGAAGGAAATGTGTAGAAAGGCATCAGCAACCCTTTATCATCAAAGAGCCAAACTATGCCAAAATTCAGAGCAATAAACCAACAATGAGCTGGTGTAAGAAAGGCCATTTGTATAACTAAAATATATATAACTGAATATTATGCAGTATTAAATAATATGTCCATTAACGAGTAAAGTCTCTGCCACCCAAAGACTGATTTTTGTGTTCTTCATTAGGAACTGGCACACAAGAGATTGCACAAAAAGCAATAAACATACCCAGAATCACCCTGCACATTTGTTTTAAGTAAACTGGCATACACTTGTGCATGGTTTGTACTTGGATTACAGGCTTCTGTTCGCCTCTGTCATCTCCCTTTCAGTGAAGCATGTCTAAGAAACACTTTTAGCCCCATTCAAATATTTTCCCGTCCTTCTCTTCATGTACAGGTTATTTTATCATCCCACCTACCCCTCCATTATACCCTTAGATATTGAATTTTCTTTTTTAAAAGACCCATATTTAATTTTAGAGCCATAGGTGTAGAACAGACTTGGTTCCAGACCCCTGAAGTAGACTATATTTGGGTAAGACAAAAACATGTTCTGCTGGACCTTTCAGGCTCTCGTGCCCCGCCACCAACTTTGAAGAGCCAGAAACCCATGAAATATTATTCCTCCAGCTCGCGGTTCAGGCATCTGAATTTTTTAAATACCTGAAAACATATTTTAGGTTGCCCTCATTAGATAGCTGCTCTGAGGAGCCGCTCACGGCCCGAGAAGTGAATTGGAGGCTCTCGTGGGGCTGAGGATTCTGCAGCTGCACGTCCCTCAGTGTATTGCCTGGCGATGAGTCACCACTGCAGTCTCCAGCAGCGAGAGAAGCCCGGTTGCCTGCAATTGCCATCTGCCTGGGCGCCACAAGTCAGAGCATTTTTGCTTGCACTCCAGAGGCTTTGGGGTTAACCAAGCTTTTTCGGAGCAGGGAGTCCTGGCGATGAGACTCCGCTGCCCTGCTTCACCTTGCTTCTTCCAGGCCTAAAGGGAGGCGTGCCAAGGATATTCCTGGAGCACCTGGCCTGTAAGCGCTTTTGTGAATGGGAGGCAGAGTAGCAACTGAGCGCTGCTGCTGGAGTGGCACGGCAGATGAGTGCTCAGCGTAGTCTTTGAAAGGGACTGAAGGGATTGCCTGGACAGGCTCTTCCTTGTCTTTGGCTACGCAGGGCGAGGAGAGGCTGTTCCCAGCACCCTGGAGAGCGCTTCTGTAGCAGAGCGAGGCCCTCTGGCAGCAGCCACAGCTGAGCTGCGCTAAACTTATTTGGGCTCCATTGATAGGAGGAAGTGATGAGCCTCCTCTCCATCTTGTGTCCTGCCCTTTCTCCCAGGAGCTCGGAACAGTGATTTAGCCTCTCAACAGCCATGGGAAATTAGGTTAGCCTGAGCGAGAGTGCGTGTGCAACTTAACTCACCCAAGGGGGCCACCCAGTGAGCTTTGAGGCTGGGCTGGGAACTGAACCAAATGCAGCGCTAGTTTTCCAGTGCCACATTTGCTTGTTTTTCGACACAAAGCCAGGCTATGAAAGGGGGTGATCACAAAATGCCACTTTGAAGTTGACTTAGGCAAACTTGTCCCTTAAGTAATATGCAGAAAGCACTTTTCAAATGTATCTGAACTATCTCGGTAATGCTGTGGAAGCTTGTGCTGTGTTATAACCTCCCCCACCCCCCAATTAGGCTGAGGCTTGTATGACACCAATGCATGGGTTACAGATTGAGCTGAGGTTTGGGGTCTTCCCAACTTTACTTGCTTTACCTCTACACTATGCCAGTCCTAAGTGAGCATTTAATTATTGTTCTGTGGGCTAACATCTGTCTCTATAGAAGCTGGCACACTTTCATGTTACACAGAGTGTCTCCTCTGGCAGAAGCCAGGGCCTGTGTTGTCCCATGTAAGTTCTTGCTGATTTTGGGAAGGCTGGACAAGAGCAATAGCAATTCATATAATGTCTCCCCGCCAACACACTTTTTGCTTTCTGCTTCTGGAATATGAAGATTGTCCAGCTAACTGCCCCCAGTTTCACCAAGAGCAAGAGCACTGAAGAGGCACTCCTGGGTACTTATTTATTTACTTCATTTGTACCTTTCCTTTCTCTTCAGTGGGCCCCCAAAGTGGCTTACATTGTTCTCATCCATTTCATCCTCACAACCCTGTGAGGCAGGCTAGGCTGAGAAACAATGACTGGCCCAGGGTCACCCAGCAAGCTTCTATTGACAGACCAGGGATTTGAACCAGATGCTAGCACAGTGCTCTAACCACTACACCACTCAGATTTCCTTCTTTAAATGTCCCAGTGAACTGTGGTATTGGACAGTAGTGTTAAGAGTGTTTTCTTTTTACAGCTCTTAAGTGTGATACTATTTTATGTGGATTTCATTCTTCCTGTTTTTCCCCAGGGTATGTTCAAAATCATATTTTTTCACTTAAAAGCTGCTAAAAGAAAACCTGTAGATTAAGTCAGTAGAAGCAGATGCAACTTGTTGACATAATGTCGTTTGGCTTCCTTAGGGTGCGGTCACACGCACCAGAAAAATGGGGGGGTGGGGAATGAGGCTGTTTCCTCCGGAGGAATTTGAGTTGCGAGATCACATCTCCCTTTGAAGCTGCCAGCGCAGCCTGTCAGTGTGTGATCAGACGCAACTGTGGGCAAGTCAGGGTTTTTTGTGCGTGTGCCGTTTGTTTCCCATGTGCTTAAATGAGGAATCAATGAGTCGCACCTCCACACTGAGGGCTCCCTATGGGGTTTGTGATGAGGCGCACACTGCAAAGGGGGGGAAGACAACACCATGGAGTCGGGATGGCCTGATCAGACCACCCCAATGGCATGAAAGCGCACTGGAGCGATCAGACGGGGAAAGTCTGTCCATGGCCTGTTGCAACCTGTTTACTACCATATTTTCCCTGATGTCTTTTAACTCTGCTTCTGCGGAGGAGCAGAATGGGTTACTGACAGCTGTGGGATGCTTTCCAGATGTTGTTGTCTGATCACTCCCTTTAAATCCACCTGGCATTTGTGCCTATGTTGGGTCTGATTGTGCATATGATCGCAGCCCCAATGAAAGATTTGGGGACTTTTCTAACATGGTATTCCAAACTCCTCTGGTAATACACCAATCATCTTAGCCTTGTTGATCAGCTTGTTCTAAAGTTCCAATAGAAGTGAAGGAAACCAGGCAGGGCAGGCTGGCCCCCTCGAGCCACCCGCCTTTTCCCCTGAGCTGAAATAAATCCTGCACTCTTCCCGTGCAGATACTCCAGAGAGGTAGGCATTTTTTACGAGAAGGACAAGGAAATGTACAAAGACTATGTGAATCTGGGCTCCCCTCCTTTCTGAGCAGTTGCCTGGGGAATTGGGAGGTGGTCTAATAATAGCTGGCAATAGCCCCATTTCCTGCACTTAATGAGCCTGGGGCTCCAAGGTTGTGTCCTTGCTCTGAAGAAGATTCCCCCCCCCACACACACACACACACTTTAACACCGGTCTTGATTTTGCAATGGGAAATGGTAACCCAATTAGAGGTGTCTCAGTTAGAGACCCAGGGAAAGGCAGCTGGGCAGGGGAGCAGGCTGCAGGGACAATACCATCTGGTGCAGTCAGCACAGCATTCTGAAGCTCAAACCCTCCCATCCCTTCCAAGGTTGGCACAGGTAGCTGATGAGTATATGCCTAGGAGACTGGCCAGTCGCATGGACGCTAGCTGCTGACCATCTCAGCAGCACTGCCAAAGAGCCAGGCCCAGCTCAGCATATTTCTCATCATCTCTGCGCATTTCCTGGCCCTGTTGAATATTTGGAGCATCCATCACCGTGTGTGGCAGTGTCATTACTTAAGATGATACCGTTGGCCCTGGGCCTGCCTGCTCTTCTTCTCTGGGGCCAGAGCTCTGCATTCTAGGTGGCAGCAGCCCTGGTTCTATGATAGATGTAACAGAGCCCTTCAACCAGAGTGCAGCCCCCTTGAACTCAAAGCCCAACCTGGCATGCTCCAAATTGTCGTGAAAGTCAGTGCGTCTTTCGGTTGAAGCGGCGGCTATTCAGTGTTTCCAGGCATCCCTTAGAAATCTGTTGTGACCCACTCTAACGTCTGAGTCCACCCCACGTATAACCAGCTCTGCATTTGGTTCGCAGAGCAAAAGTGGAAGTCCATAGAGCTGAGAGTGTTTCCCCAAAGCTTTGGCTTCTGAAGCTGGAGAATGTTTTTTTCATGTTATGCAGTTTTTAAGCCTTCTTGTTGCTACCCTGAGAAGATGCAGAAAGCAAGACCCTGAAGAGCCAACAGGTGGACCAATGAGCATTCCCGATTTAAGCAAATAAAGCCATTTTGGAAGTCAAGCACGCGGAGCTGATGGCTGGCTCTGTGGAGGTGTTGCTTTCCCATGCTTTGTTTAAGGCTGTGGTTGGGCCTCCCTTTCCCCACTATTGTTCTGCCATGTTGGGGATCTCATAAGTTGCAGCAGAGTGCTGTTTGGAGGGATGCAGAGACTCCAGGTCCCTGTTTTCATTGGATGGAAACAAAAGCTTCTTACTTGCTCTTAGCTCTGAACTCTTAACAATGCTGGGGTTTAGTGCGACATTGTGTTGTAACCACCTCCTGCCAAGTGTAAAGCACACCCACTGCATTCAGCTTCCTGATGGGGAGGCGGGTTGAGCTGACTTGCAGGCAGGGTAACCAAGAAGTCGGGGCAGAGCCAGAGGAAACTGCATTGGTGATCCACCCCAAGTTTAGAGCCATTCCCAGCTGCAGCAGGATCTGACCCTGGTGCCGAGTTAGAAGGCTTACCTTTCCCTCCCGTGGCTTGCAATAATGAGGTTGAAGAGGCAGTGCGCCTACTCCGAAGGTTTGCCGTGGTGTGCAGCAATTAGAGGGAGCCGCAGGCCTTTCCGTAATGGGCTTTATTGTGCTGTTGGAAGGCTTGTAGGAAGCCGTTTATTATGCAGATGGAGGGAGCAAGGCTGGCGATAAATAGGGCTTATTAGTCACTTGGCTGCTATGCAAGGGGCCATCGGTGAGCACAGCTTCCCTGTACTCTCAAAAACTCAAATCCACATTGTTATTTCTTGAATGGGGGAGTATGGGGAGATGCCAGCCCTTCCCCTTGCTTACTCCACCCAGTTCTCTCTAGTTCCCTGAGGCATATCCATGGAGAGATTAGCAAGGAGTGGGGGCTGATCACTGCCGGGAACCTGAGCTTGTTGCATGTGAGCTGGGGGTAGAAATCCCCATCACATTTATTTAAATGTATTGGTGAGTTTCTGTTCAAGCAGTTTAAGCCCACAATGGCCTGGCCTCTTCCCCAAACTCTTGATAGAAGCACACTGCCTTGAACTCAGCAAAGACTGAATATATGTAAAGAACTAAATAAGTTGTAAATCATATCCTTGCCCTCAGTGGAGCCTAACGGGGCAGTTTGGCAGTCCATGACGGCATGAAGAGGTAAAGGTGCCTTATACAGAGTCAGATCACTGATCCGTCCAGGGGGCATTGTTTGCTCTGACTGGCAGCTGCTTTCCTGGGTCTCTTCCTCCCCTTCGCAAGTAGTTTGGTTCTTCCTTCTGTTGGCTAGGCCCATTATGAGGGTGGGCTGTTCCTATCAAGTGTGTATGCCTCCTTTTCTTGTGCTGGGTAGAGCAACAGGTTCAGTGGCAAATTAAAACCAAAGGATCACACACACACACACCCAGCTTCAAAAGAGTTGGGCAAATGTTATGAAATGTATTTTGTGGTTTCTTTTGGAAGCCTCCGTCTTGGCCCTGCTGCACTGGGTGGGGCAATTCTGCCCTCCCCCGTACATATGACAGTTCTTCCCTCGCTGTATGGCAAGGCATCTGGGGCTGTCTCAACAGAGTGTGTGGGGGGGAGAGCTGGGGCTGCATCAGATATAGTCTCCTAGGAAACCTTTTGGGGGAGGGGTTTGCTGGTACATCAGGCCATGTTTGAAGTCAGGGTAGAATTTCCTTTTGGCCAGTTAAGCAGTCTTCCTGCATTGCTTGCTCTGGTGCCTGGCCCCTTCCTTCTTCATGTCTTATTGGGATGCAGTGACCACAGGGCAGCAAACCTTGCTGTGTTAGGATGTTGTCATGGAACTGGAATTCACAGCTCTGAGGTCATCTCAATGACACAGGTGTTTTTGACTGGCAAGGAAATTTCAGAGTAGAACTGAACCAATAGATTGTTTGTTCTGTCACAGACGAATAAAGGCAGCTATCAGGATAGGCTGAGAGCTCTTGATGTCACCACTGAATAGCAAACACTTGGAACGTGACTGTTCCTGGTTCTCCCCCCCTGCCGCCGCCCTTACTTCTTACCAAAATCTATAAAATGAAAACAGTTTTGCAGGAGATGAGATCCAAGAGGGGTTTGGAGGGAGGTGAGCATCTTGAGAAACAGGATTCTGGCAATCTCAGGCACCCGCCTAAAATGACCAATTGTGTGTCATGATCAGAATACATCACCCTGTCTGGTTTAGGTGTGGGTAGGATGGAATACAGATGGAGGAGGGGGAGGCACTGTGCCATCATCAAAAGAAAGATTATCTCTGTTCAGAGAAGCCGTTGGAGCAGAAAGCCTAAGGCTTCAAAGGGAATCAGCAGCCCAGCAAGGAAGTAGAAATTGCTGCCTCTTCCTCTATGAATAAGTGTGTTGTATGTTGAATGAATGGGAGATTCAAAACAGGATGGCAGGCAAGATGGACGAGGGATGCACTTTTATAGCAATCTAGTGGTATGTGCCTCCAGATAACTCCTTACAGACTCTCCACAGCCCACAAAACGTATTTTCCATGTTTGGAAGTCACGTCTCTTTTGTGGTATTGCTTCCAAAACACTGACACCCAATTGAAAATATAGTACCTGCTACTGAAGTCATGAGATGACATTCCCAAGCAATTTGTAAAGCTACAGGGCCTAGCCACATGTGGCATTTTCCATGTGTACTCTTAAGTGTACACTTATATCTGGCTGGAGCATTCCAGAGGTCAAGATCTGTGATCCATCCAGGTTCCAAGAAATAGTGTTTCTTTGCTTGACATGGCTTTTTAGCATAAGCTGCTGCTGCTGCATCCGAAAAGACACCCCCCCACACACGCACACACACACAGAGCTGCCAATGTGTTTAGCCCAATTGCCTCCGTGAGTTGCCAGGGTTCCTGCTGGATTCCTCTTGGTATCCTTGGCACAGTTCAGCAGATACTGAAGGAAGAGAAGGTGCCCTGGTGGGGAGTCTCTGCAACAGGTTTGCATCCTTTTGTCTGGTCAGGGCTGGAAAGCAATGGCTTTTCTGCCCTCTGGCCACTGCAACTGTTGCAGTGAGAAGAGGATGTGGAACCTGCTTTGGAGGGGACCCATCAGGGCACTTTCTCCTCCTTGTGCCACTCAGCCTGTGCCGGGCACACCGAGAGAGACCTAGCATGAATCCTGGTCATTCACGGAGACAAGCGGGCTGAGCACATTGGCAGCATGGAGGTTCCCCCCCTGAAGTGGTAGCTGTTTGGGTTGGAAGGGAATGAAAGTAATGAAATACAATTTTCTCAGATTTGTCTCTCCGGACAGAGGTAAGGGCACACTTGTGAGTATTCGTAAGTGTGCATGTAGGAAAAGGTCACATCTGGTAAGGCTCCTGAGGCAGGGAGGAAGGCCTAGAACTGGGGACACACTTGGGACAGATCGGCAGCCTTGTAGTGAGGCACAGAAGGATTTCCAGGGTGCTGCTCTGAGGCCTCTGGTCCTGCAGTGAGGGAGAGCACATCACAATGCACTGCTTATGCCCTAAAAGGGTGGATTTTACTAGAATCTTCCCAAAGGTACCATTCTGACAGTTTTCTCCACTCCTTGCAGGTTCCCACAGGAACTTGAATTTCCTTTTGTCGGAGCGTGGCCCTGCTCCTGTGACCGTGTGACCTCTCCCCCTCCCCAGCATAGTGGTGGTACTTCTAGGCCAACCCGAGGGCTATTTTTAGCAGTTCCTCCCCGATAAGATCACGCCCTTCCACCTCTGTGTTGTGCTGCCTGGAACTGTTATGAATGACTCAGCCGCTGCGGCTTGTGATCAGCAAACTGAGAGTTTCCTCCTTGGTTTGCCTGCTGTCCTACTTCGGAGCCAGAGTTCGCAGTGGGTTGTGCCGCTGCAGGCTGCTCCTGTCATTTGGGCATCAGTTAGGGCAAGATCTGGCACTTCTCTGAGGGCCAAAACTCCATGCTCAGGCATGTGAATGTTTTCCTCAAGAGAGGAAGAGGGGTTTACCCAAAGCAGCTACAGGAACCATCAGTGGAATGGAAGTTCTTGCAGGTGAGAAGGGATTCCTTTCATTTTCCTGTGGGCTGTTTTTATTATCAAAAAGGCTGCCTCTGGATTCCTTTTTGGCCCCATGTGAGGGAGGATAGAGGTAATTGTAACTTTTTTTTCCCCACAGGGATGCCATTTTGATAAGAACTGTGCAGAATGAACAAGGGGAACCCCCTTCCCTTCTTTATGTGAACCGTGGCTTCCTGTAGCAGATTTAGCTTTAAGAACACCCAGGAAGATGCTTCATGTTTGGGTGCCCCTTAGGCTGGGGGAAAGCTGTGGAGATGCCTTGCCTTATTCCCTTGTTTTGCAGTGACCATTTATTGGCATCCATGTGGGACTGTTTGGAAGAGTCCACATTTTGATGGGCTGTGAGGCTGCCATGCCTCAGCAAACAGGCTTTTTGTACCTGGTGATTTCTGCCCTTTGATTCCTTGAAATCCATGACATTCTGCTCATTCCCTTCCTCACTGATCTGCCTTCCCTGTCTCTGGGATTTGAGGAGGCTCAAGGCATTGTATTCTTGGCTGAGGGACACCAGCTATAGCATTATGAGTGAAAGAGACCTTGTTCTGCAAAATCATGGTGGCCTCATCTATAGAAAAACCTTCACCCTTGTTGGGTTTAACTTAATTTTGCAACATTGGCCTGGAAACAGCTTGAGAGAAAGAGACAGGCAGGGAACGGAAGTTGCAGACAGCAGAACTGGAAATTGCACCAGTGCTTCCTGTATCAGAGTAAAGACAGAGCAGCAGGGTTCTTCTGAAAGGGCCCTCATTCCATCCAATCCAAACGGCTCTTGTTTTTTCCAGGGCAGACCTCTGGGGAAAGATGGCCCTGAAAGCAGGGTGGAAGCTGGCAGTGCATGGTGCTGGTTGACTGAACCCTGTGATGCCATCATGAAATCTCTCTTTCTCCCTCCTCCAGCTCTAAAGAAATGTCCCTTCAAAAAATTAATAAGGCAGTGAATGATCAGATAATACTCATGCACTTCAGAAAGGTAAGAAAAATTAGGCAGCCCACCTGCAGCCCAGGAGAAGGGGCAGGACTGGTGACTGAGCCAATGTTTGATTTGTCAGTATGTTCTTGTAGGATTTCTGTTGCAAAGCTGCTCAGCCTTTCTCATATCAGTCCAGGTTCTTGGTTGTCCTTCCTTTTTACACTGGGAGTCAATCTGTCTGTCACATCCACTCCACACCACAACTGTGGACCAGGGAAGTTTAAAGAGAAACACAAATCCATCCCATTGCAGTCTGAAAGCAACGTGCTAGATCCTCCCACGCAGGGCCAACGTCAGCACACCCTAAGATGGGGCAGCTGCCAGGGCCCCAGGACTTCTGGTGGAGCCCACGACCACTGATCCCCACACACGCACCTTCACTGCCACTGACCCTTGCAGCTTTATCATGTTTGGGGACAAACAGTGAAATGTTAATGCTGAGCCCCAGATAAAGGCCAGCCAGCTGTAGCAGAGGAGTTGTGAGGTGGTGGGGAGGAAGGCAGCAGTTCCATTTCCTACTGATCACGTCTCCTATAAGGAGATGCTTTTACTCACTCAGGTAAGTTGTCACCCTTGACAGACACTGGAGTTTCTACTCTAGAAAGAAGTGGGACACAGCAGGGAGGAACGGATCAGCACATGGGAGGAACAGAAACCCTGATCTAAGAGCAGCAGGCTGCTGCTCTACATGTGCCTTGTGGGCTGGTCTGCACATAAGCATATATTCCCAGGGAATCTGAAGGATCACCTGCTGCAATACAGTCTTCCTCTGGGCTCCCTCGTTATTTGAGGCAAGGTGAATGGCCATGGATGGTTAAGGCCACCACAGTTGTGACACCACACCTTGCCAATTGTATTCCTTGCAACGTTCATTTGGTGCCTTCCTTGTTTGGCCTTGAGATACCTGCCAAAGACCTTTTCATTCCCTCAAGTCAAGCATTTGGTTCAACTACTATTCCCGCCTTCCTTTCTTTTCATGTATAACTTTGGTCCACTAGGTTTTTTTTGTTTTGTTTTTGTTGCTGGAATGTCATGATATAGTTTTGTAGTGTTTTAATTTTACTTACTGTTGCTGCTCATTGCTTGATGGAATTGACTTTTTGGCAAAGTGAGGCAGATGTGATCTTAATAATTGAAAATTAATTACGTGCCAACAAGCCTAGGCTTGATATCATGTACATTTGACAAGCTGCCATGACTGGCCTGGCCCTCGGATCAGCATATCTCTAAATCTCTATGACACCACATCTTCATGTACAGATTTGATCTCTTTCACACCTTGTGTTTTAAAAAATGTAGTGTGTGAAGGGGGCTCTGCGATTTTGTGTGTGTGTTTGAGTAGTGTATGTGTGTGCGCGCCTGGAAGTCATGGTTGACTTTTGGCAACCACTAGTGGGGTTTGGACATTTCAAAGATGTGGCTTACGATTGCCTGCCTCTGCATCCCAGCCCTGGTATTCCTTGGAGGTCTCCCATCCAAGTACTTGTCAGGGTCAGCCCTTCTCAGCTTCTGAGATCTGATGAGATCGGGCTTGCCTGGGCTATCCAGGTCAGGGCAAGGGATCTCTGATATTTGAATAATACTGTGCCTTGGGAAGCTCAGGGTTTTTTTTTTCTAGGCAGCAACTTCCTTGTTCCTTCCCCCTTGCAATAGTGCCATGCAGAGATGCAGGTGGGTGCTTGTGTTCTTATCCCCCCTTTCTGAGGGGGGCATGGGGAGCTCTTCCTCCTATTGCCATAAAAACTCTGGAACTGTAAAGGGATGCCAGGGCAGCCTGGCCACAATGTTTTACGTATGTATGTATTTATTTTTGAGATGTATCCCGCCTTACCCTGTGAGCAGACTCAGGGCAACTTAACAACAAAAATCCAACAGCAAAATCATACATTAATTATAAAACAGTTCATTAAAACATTAGCTCAACAATTTAAATTAGTCAACTAATTCCTAACAGCATAGCAATAATTTCTTCTTCTTTCAGTGTCTGCTGGGCTCATGCCAGGGAGGGCGGGGTGTGCTCTGCATAAACAGATCACTCAATCCAGGCACACCAAGATGCCATGGGCACTTGAGCAGGGGACGCCAATGTTATTTGACGTCCACTGCCTCAACCAAAGGCCTGGTGGAACAGCTCCATTTTTCAGGCCCTGTGGAATTTCAATAAGTCCTACAGGGCCCTGATATCAGTCAGGAGCATGTTCCATCAGCCTGGGACCAGGGCTAAAAAAGCCCTGGCCCTGGTTGAGGTAAAGCAGACATCTTTCAGGCCAGGGATTGCCAAACGGTATTGGTCTGAAAAGTGCAAGGCTCTTTGGGACACATATGGGGAGAGATGATCTCACAGATATGCTGGTCCCTGGCCACATAAGGCCTTAAAGGTTAATACCAAAACCTTAAACCAGACTCGGTACTCTACTGGCAACCAGTGCAGCTTGTGTAGCACCAGCTGAATGTGCGCCTGCATAGACGTCCCAGTTAGCAGGTGCGCCACTGCATTTTGCACCAACTGAAACTTCCAGGTCAAGTTTAAGGGTAGGCCTGCATGAAGCAAGTTGCAGTAATCAAGACTGGAAGTGACCATTTCATGGATCACTGTTGCCAAGTCATGAGAGAAGCAGTAGGGAACCAGTTTCCTGACCAGCCAAAGATGATAAAAGGCTGATCTGGCAACATTAGTGACTTGGGCCTCCATGGAAAGGGAGGTGTCTGGAGTCATTCCCAAGCTTCTCACCATTGGCACTGGTGTCAATGTTGCCCCACCAAGGGTAGGGAGCGAAATTTCTGAACTCATCCCCCCATGACTCATGAACGGGGCCGCCGTCTTGGCTAAGTTTCAACTGGCTCTGTTGTAACCATTCAACCACAGACCCCAGCACCCTGGTCAGATTATCTGGGGCAGATTCTGGCCAGCTGTCCATTAACAGATACAGCTGGGTGTCATCAGTGTACCTCCGGATTAACTGGGTGAGGGGGTGCATATAGATGTTAAATAACATTGGGGAAAGAATTGCCCCCTTGCAGGACGCCACATTCCCTAAGGTAATATGGCGAAATCCTCCCCCCAAGTGCCACCCTCTGTCCCTGACCATGGAGAAAGGAGGACATCCATTGTAAAGCTGTTCCCTGAATTCCTGCGTCAGCGAGATGGTGGCTCTAAAGGTCATGGCTGACCGTGTCGAACCCTGCTGTCAGATCCAGTAATAACAGCAGCACCCACTGGCCTCAATCCAGATGTCTCCAGAGGTCATCTGTAAGGGCTACCAGTGCAGTCTCCATCCCATGGCCTGGGCAGCAGCCAGATAGAAATGGGTCCAGGATAGAGGAGTCATCTAAGAGCACCCGGAGCTGCTCAGCTACCACTCTCTCAACCACCTTGCCCAGGAATGGAAGGTTTGATACTGGGCGGTAGCTGGCTAGGACTATAAGGTTCAAGGAATGTTTTTTTAAGAGCGGACACACAACCACCTCCTTCAGGCGATCCGGGAATGTCCCTGAAGACAGGGACAGGTTGATAATCTCTCCCAGAGGAGCCTGAATTCCGTCTCCACAGGCTTTAACAACCCAAGATGGACACAGATCCAGGAGGCAGGTGATGGGCTTTACAGCTGTCTGGGTCTTGTCAGCCTCTTCCCGAGAGAGTTAGCTGAATCAGTCCAAAACTGGACTGGAAGATAGTCAAGGGGCTTCCAGTACACTTAGTGTTTCAACCGTGGCAGGGAGGTCCTGGCAGAACAACAAGACTTTGTCCGCAAAATAGCTTGTAAATGCTTCACAGCTGATAGCCAATTCCTTATCATTTTGTTTCCCTTATGGTAGGGACGTCAGTGACCTAATCATCCTAAACAATTGAGCTAGGCACGAGGTAGTAGACGCAATGGAGACTGCATAGAATTCCTTCTTGGCGGTCTTCATTGCCATCTCATAGGTTTTCATAAGCAACCTAAAAGACGTTCTTGTAGCTTCATCACAAGTATGCTGCCACCCTCGCTCTAACTGTCTTGGCTCCCATTTCATCCTCCTAAGCTCTGGAGTATACTGTGGAGCTTGTTTAGTGTGGGGGCGAAGAGGGCGCCAGGGAGCGATTTTGTTAATGGTTTCCGAGAGATGGCTATGCCAGTCCTTGACCAGCTCATCCAATGAATTGCAGGGGGCAACGGATCCTGCAGAGCATTCTGGAAACGAAGTGAATCCATTAGTCTCTGCGGGCGAGCATAAATCAGCTTACCGCCTAAACAGGGAGGAGTTGGGGTGCTCAGCCAGGCCTTCAGAGCTAAGTGGTCTGTCCACGGCACTACCTCTATGGCCATCAGTTCCACAGCCATCCCCACCACAAAAAGAAGATCCAGCATGTGGCCTGCTTGATGTGTTAG
This sequence comes from Gekko gecko, assembly GCA_029375565.1. Taxonomy (NCBI): domain Eukaryota; kingdom Metazoa; phylum Chordata; class Lepidosauria; order Squamata; family Gekkonidae; genus Gekko; species Gekko gecko. The sequence goes on along the minus strand of JAPDNY010000012.1, from coordinate 46,435,194 downwards.
AGCCAATACGGATTGGGAGAGTCCCAGTACTGTCATGGATGACTCTAGCTCCCTGGCCTGCAAGGAGGTTGCATCATCGGCATGGACATTGAAGTCCTGAAGGACTAATAGCCTAGAGTGTTCCAGCACCCAGCCAGATACAGCTTCCAGCAGGCCTTACAGGGTATCTGCTGGTGCATTGGGCAGACGGTATACCAGCCAGATAGCTAAACTCTCCTCAGCATTCCACACAAGGCCTACACATTCAAGGCTGGCAATATTTGGTGTGGGGAGACCCCTGAAGGAGAAAGACTCCCAGATGAGCATTGCCCCCCCCTCCCCGTCTGGGACTGGTGAAGGACTGAGAAGCTGGACGGGGGGGCAGCTGGTTAAGGACGACAGTCTTGCCCTCCCTCACCCAGATCTCAGTCATGCATGCCAGGTCTACATTTTGAGCTGCAAGATACTCTTGCAGAGTTGGGGTCTTATTGTTAATAGAGCTGGCATTGCACAACACCGGGGTCGGAGAAGGGTATCCCTTCCTAGCCCCACTACCAACATCTCTTGGGATGGGATGAAGGTTGGAAGGAGACCAAGCATAACTGTATCTCCGTCTCCTTCTTTATAATACCTCATCCCACCATCATATCTCCCATGCCCCCCAGTCACTGGAATCCCCAACATTATTGTGGCTTCTGGTCTTTTGTTGCTGGATCACTGCCTGAAGTAGGATGCCACCCTCCAGTTGGGACCTGGAGTTCTCCTGGAATTACAACGGTTCTCCAGACTACAGAGAACAGTTCTCCTGGAGAAAATGGCAGCACCAGAGGGCGGACTCTGTGACATCACATCCCTGCTGATCTCCTTCCCCTCCCCAAACTCCACCGTCTCCAGGCTCTGCCCCCAAATCTCAGCAATCCCCCAGCCTAAAGTTGGTAACCTTAGACTCTGAGAGTTGATATCTAGTTGTGCATTTGGGAGGGGAGATCTCTGTGGTCTGGCCCAGGCCAAGCAAGATCGCGATGGTGGATGTGAATGGATTCCATCAGCAATCGCCTCTCCTGCCCTGGCAGGTGTGAGTCAGGAAGGATTCTTTAGTCCTTTGTCTGGTCCTTACGCCTTGTGCAGCAGCTTGTTCTCCCACCCCACCAGAAGGGAGGGAATGAGGTGGTGGGATTTCACTGGGCTATTGGGCTGAATGATTTGCAGGCACAGAAAAGCTCCTTTGGTCCTGCAGTGAGGGCTCCGAGCTTTTGTTCCCCTCTGTCAGTCGCAAAGAGAAACAGCCTCGGCAAGGAGCCAGGCACACATCTTCCTGTTCTCGCTTGCCTGTCTCGGTCTTCCTCTCCCGCTCTATTTTTATCCCTTGTCTGTCCACCTGCTGCTTCCCTGACTCACTTCCTGATCGTTTACCTGCACGACAGGAAAGGCAGGCGTGGCTCGTTTTGCATACAGCCCTCCCATTTGCTGGGGAGGCTCCATTGAGGAGACCGGTCTGTGTTGCGGAGCCCCGGCAGGCTTGTCCCCCTGGAACAATGAATGGCCAGGGAAGGTTGGAGGAGAGAGGAATGCAGAAGGAACGCATGGCCAGAGGCTGGTGATCCTACAGGGCAAGGTTTGGACAACTGCACACTGCAGGGGGCTGAGTGTTTTCCCCTGCATGCTCTCGCTGTCTCCTTCTCTCTTTGCTCAAATGCACATCCACGGGGCGGGATACTTCATTCCATACTGGGTTTGGAGGAGTTATTGCATAGCAGTGAAGCCCTTGTACATGGTTTCTGTCTCCGAAAGCGAAGTGCAGGATGTACGTGGCTGCATCCCTGCCCAATACTGGTGACTCTCGAGGTAGTGTGTATTTCTTGACAGAGGCATGGTGGTTTTCAGCATGCAGTGGAATTGGGGAACTGGCCTGTGACTTTAGGGGCATGTTTGTCAGGTGTGCCCCCCCGCTACTTTTTTGCTGAACATCTATCTGTTGTATTTGTTCTCCCTTAGATGCCCCTGTGCCCATTTCCATTTCCATAATGTGCAGGTAACAATGTAGAGAAAGTGCAGCTGCTTACACTCACAGCTCCGTCTCCTCTTTATTGTTCATATAATGTTTATATAGCATCAGGAAGGGGCCAAAAGCTTTGGGAGACAAGAGGTTCCGCTCAACCCAAGGAGAAAATGGGATGCTCCCCAGATATAAACCTGCAAGTCTGCTGCATATGTAGCCACAAAGCCCTTTAGAAAGGAGGCACGCTGCCTCCCACACACTCTTCCATTGTCTCTTCAGCACAGGCTAGATTTACTTCCTTCTCAGGCCGGGGCCCAGGCTGCTCGGGTGCTGGTAAGGGAGAGCTGGGGGAGGGGGCAGTGCCACCATCACTAGCCAAAGAGAGGAAAAGAAGCATAGTCTTTGTGTCCATTTACCCTGAATTCTCCTCCCAATGACTTTTGCTTGGTCCTCCTACTTGAAATAAACAAGGCTAGAATCATTTCTACGTGGTTTAGGTAAGAGGGTGTAAGGATTCCAGGGCCTTTAATGGTTAGCTTGATTGGGGGGTGGGGTTTAGCCTGCCTTTCCCCACCTGCCAAAGGCCTTTTCGTCAGCACTACAGGTCCTTCTGTGGCAAGAATGCTTTGTCTTCCAGTTAAGGTTAAGATAGAGAAAGTAGCTGGCCCAAGGTCACTCAGCGAGCTTCCATGGCAGACTGAGGATTCAAACCTTGGCCTCAGATCCTAATCCAAAACTTTAATTTAGGATTGCCATATTTTGAAAAGCAAAAAGAGGGCATATTTCCCAACTGACTACTTCAAAGAACTGATCACTTTGACAGATCTCATTTTAAATACCCCTACTATTTAAGCTGAAGCTTGCATCCACTGGGGAGCTATAGGGCAAAACAGGCCCAACCCAAAATGAGGGCATTTTCATCAGTTGTTAAAAAAGAGTCTCAAAGAGGACGGACACAAAAAGAGGATGTATCTTCTAAAAAGAGGACATCTGGTAACCCTGATTTAACCACTACACCACACTGGAGTGTGTGTGATACGTAAAGGAAACCTCCATATTCAGAGGTAGTATTCCACTTAGTACCAGTTATGCCTTTGTGTGGTGTTACTTTCATACCTAGCTTGAGAACATCCCGATGCCATCTAGTTGGCCATCGTTGGCCTGAACCATCAGGGCTCTTATGTTCTGCTCTCAAGTAATTCCCAGAGAAGCGGCAACGTGAATGCTGTAGGCCTCTCAGGAGTACATCATCATTATCCTATGCCAATCAAAATGTCTCTTTCTATAAAGCTGCCTGCAGTGGCATCTTTGTGAATTAAAGTATGCAGTGACTTTCTGGGTGCGTGTCCCTGAAGAAGGGACTCCCAGGTGAAGGAAAGCCCCAGTCGCTGCCACGCTTTGTGTGTTCTTATCCTGAGCAGCATGCTGAATTAACCCAGGTTAAATATGGATTTATTGTTCATTGGTATTTGACACAATTAGCTTCTTGGTTAATTGGAGGAAGAGAGCTTGAACAGGATTGTGATTTGCATCTTATTTAAATATCAATTGGATACTGCTGGTGGCCCATGAGGTGGCAGTGAGTTCAAGGAGCAGCTCATGTTTGGCAAACAAGAATTAATCCTCTGCAAACACAGCCTGGGGAGCTGAGTAAATAGGAGCAGGGCAGGTTGCTTGTATACTTGGTGGGAAGGGATGCCTTTTTGGCCTGCCTCGGGCAGAAGTGGGAGCCCAGCAGCATTCCTCAAGTCCCCGGACTGTCTGTGATCTCTCTCTGTTGTTGAAAGACAGAGGGAGGAGCAAATCAAGGACCAAATTACGCCTTCTGTGGAGTTCTCCGATTCTTGGGCAAGCCCTTTCTTTTGTGCTGTTTGCCACTGGAAATCCTTCTTTTAATCCCACAAAGCAAAATATCCCATTAGACTGTAGTTCTTCCTTATACTATTACTAATGCTGACCTTGCTGTTAATAATTGCACTTGCCATTTGTGTAGCCCTACAGAGGATTCCAAGGACTTTGCCTGTATTAGCTCAGCACTGTACACAAGCCCATGAGGTGAGTGGCCGTGCCTCAAGCCACCTAGTAAGTTTGTAGCAAAGGGAGAATTTGAACCAGGGACTTCCTGATTTGTCTCTTTGAATCACTAAGCCGTGTACGGGCACTGCCGCTCTCTTTGTCTTTCTAAACTGTGGCTGGAAGCCCATTGTAGTGTAGTACAGCCCTTTCTGGTAACTTGTACTTGTGAATGATGAGCTGATACTACTTCAGCGCAGCAGGTTGGGCTGGCTGATCTTCAAAGCTCCTTCCACGTTTCAAGGCAGTACAAGGATCAGGTTTTTCTGGTTAATGCTGCCCTTGCATTTTATCAGTCTGCTGTTTCTGCATTTGCAATAAAAAAACCCTCACCTTTGTCCTCCTTCGCCCTGGAGTTGCCCTTGCTGATTCTAAAGGCCAAAGTCTCAGGCAGCTGTAAGGTGGGCAGAAGTACATGTAGCTGTCCAGGGACAGCCTTTTGCTTTTGCTGCAGACGCAGGGAACAGGTGATTGTCTTAGCAGTAGCTTGTTGCTCACAGATTGGGGCATCTGACACTCTAGGTAGGCCTGGGGGTAAAGGCAGGGTGGTCCCAGCAGTTTTTGCAAGCCACAGGCAGCAGCGGGAGGCTGTGGCTGTATGCAGGGACTGTTAAAGTACAGTGGTCCAGATTGCCACTGTAGGGTGCAAATGCGACAGCCACCAGTACCTGGTTCACAGGCTGAGAAAACAAAGTGTTGGGCAGCCAGCAGAGCCATGTATGCTCTTCCTTGAAGGCCTCGTACTCTGGTGATGGGTTCTAATGCCAAGGAATTGGGGCTTTTCTTCATTTCTCCACAGAAGAGCGTGAAGGAGGGCCTCCTGTTGAAGCAGACAAGCTCCTTCCAGAGGTGGAAGAGGCGGTACTTCAAACTGCGAGGACGGACCCTCTACTACGCCAAGGATTCTAAGGTAAGGCTGGTTCTTTGGGCACAGTGAGTGGCTTCCTCAGACAGCGAGGGCCTCGCTGCCTTTCAGACAGAATGTTTGGCTAGTGCTGCTTCTCACAGGATGGAGCTGCATTGGTAGAAAGAGCTGCCACTCATCACATTGTGATTTATGCAAGACCCTAAGCACCCTGTCCTTTATTGATTTTTGCTACCCTGTTTTGGGGAGCGGTGATCAGGCTAAGGGGAGAAAACTGCTGCCTGTTGCCTCCCCTGAGCGCTGCAGTCACAAGCTCAGTTTTAAAGAGAGGGCAATCCCCTTGTAAGTAGGTGATCTTGAAATCTGGACTCAAAATATATACAAGTCTGCTACCAGAAAACTTGGTTTTCTTCATCTGTGTAGCGTACTGATCCTGGGCAGGATTTTGAGATGCTTTAAGAGCTGGAAAGATCCGGGATGAACAGAAGAGCAGATGGGGAGTCTGCTGCACCATTGGCCTAAAAGATTAAACAGACCAGGCCTTGTCTGTGGAATTGGCATTGCTGTCTCCCTTGTTTTTCCAGTCTCTGATCTTTGATGAAGTGGACCTGTCAGATGCCAGTGTAGCAGAAACCAGCACCAAGAATATTAACAACAGCTTCACGGTAGGTCTGCCTCCTGTGCCACATGGGATTGGGAGAGGTTTTCAAATGGTCCTTCTCTGGTTTCTTAGCCCAAAGGCTTTGGTCCAGCTCCCCCAGAAGCCTTTCTTCCTTCTCCTTTGTTCGGATCAGTCAGTTCTGGTGGCTCATACAAGGCAGCCCTTCTTCTCTAGGTTATTACACCATTCCGAAAACTCATCCTCTGTGCAGAGAACCGGAAGGAAATGGAAGACTGGATTGGTGCCCTGAAGTCTGTCCAAAAATGGGAAATCAATGAGGTAGGAGAAGCAGACATGCATGGAGATGGGGAGGGGGTGGAGTGCTGTGCTGAGAGAAGGGAGGAAGAAGAAGGAAGGTGTTAACATTGACACCTGCAGGAACTACTTCTGGATGTTCCCCTGCCACTGTAGGATTCATGTTTTTACCACTTGGTGCACTCCTCCATGAGGCAACCTGGGATCTGCAACGGGATCTCTGAGGGCCAAATAAGTCTCTCTAAGGGCACCAGCTGCCCCTCCCCAGTTTCTAAACTGAGAGTTATGTGGCTGGACAGGCTGCAGGTATCCCATTTTGGCACATATCAGGTGTGGGGTGGGGGGAGCTGCTCACTATTCTGCCCTGAGAATTGGCCTTCCCATAAATTTGCTGTTGATACAGGTATTTGTCAGGTAGGGGAATGGAAGAGTACCCATGTGAAAATTCCTTTAACCAGAGTGAATGTTTTCCTCTGAAGGGAGCTCTGGCAGGAGGGAGAAATCCTTGCAGTCAAAGCCTTTCTCCCTTGCACATCTGAATCTGTTCCGGGCACCTTCTCTTCTATTAACACCCCCCCTTTTTTCTGTGATGTTTCAGGCCTCCCAGTTCAATATGGAGCACTTTTCTGGCATGCACAATTGGTATGCCTGCTCCCACGCCCGCCCCACCTTTTGCAACGTCTGCCGGGAGGCACTGTCTGGGGTCACCTCTCATGGTCTCTCTTGCGAAGGTAATTGGGTCCTTTATCTTGCATGCAAACTTTTCCCCTTCATGGACAGCAAAGGAAAGTGAATGGAAGAGATAAGCTAAGATGCTGATCTTTGCAGCAAGGAAACCAAGGCCATCAGTCACTTTTTCCCTTGGGGGTGCAAACTAGTGCAATTGTGCCCCCCACCCACCCTACACCCTTAACCCACTACACCCTTAACCCAATACATAATCTTTTTGTGTGTGTTTTTTCTTTGTCAAACATAAAATGAACAGCAAAAGATAACTTAAACAAACCTGCCCATGCCATAGTCATCCTGTCTTTCCCTGGTGAGACATTAAACTGTTTAATGTGCATTTAGGAATTTATTGTAGTTGTAAAAAAATTGTTAGCTGCTTTGAGAAGATATTTGATAATGAAAAGCAGAATATATGTCCTCTAAGTAAATAAAAAATGCTATCAAAGCATGAATACACAAATGGCTTACAAGCGAAACAGAGTCTGGCTTATAACAACATAAGAGATAGGAATGCCGGCCTCCAGGTGGGACATGGGGATCCCCTGGAATTACAGCTCATCTCCAGACTACAGAGATCAGTTCCCTTGGAGAAAATGGATGCTTTGGAGGGTGGACTCTATGGTATTGTACCCCATTGAGGTCCCCGTCCTCCCCAGGTTCCATCCCCAAACCTCCAGAAGTTTCTCAACCTGGATCTGGCAGTCATACATCCTCATCCCCTGCCAGTGGCCAGGAGGATCTGGCAACCCCATTAAGAGCGCTGCTGAATCACACCACTGGACCATCTAGTCCTGCATCCTGTTTAACGCAGTAGCCAACTGCTTGCCCCGGAGGGCTTACAAACAGAGCATAGTAGGCATTCCTTTGATGTTGCCTCCTGGCACTGGTATTCAGAGGTTTGCTGCATCCGAATGTGGAGGCTCCTTTTAATTATAATGGCTGATAGGAACTGATGAACCTCTCCTCCATGAATCTCAGTCATCCCCTCTTAAACTCATCTGTGCTAGGGGCCTAAATTAAAACCATGGGGTCGTGGACTCAACTATGCAACTAAACAACAGCAACAACAACATTCCATTCATTTCTTCTCCCATTTCAACCACGCACATCTATGATGTTCTAAAAGCTTGAATGAATTTTATAGCAGATGCATGCTGACACTTCCCTATCACATACGTGTATAGTTTTTGATACACAAACAGCATATTCAGAAACAGAAGAAACCCATAGACATAAATATTGTGTCTTACTTTTGTGAGTGCACAGAAGACAATCACCTACCGTGCATGAATACTCCTCCTCCCCTCCTTTCCCCTAGCAGGGCAGTCAACAGAAGTTTTTTGGGAGATGAAAGGGTGGTCATTAGAATTTGAGCTTTCATTGTGCTATATAGGAATCATTTGCAACTGGTTTGTCTTATCCACACAGTAAAATCCAGTTGTGAATGATGGATGTAAGTTATGTTTTTCAATCCCTGCTTTCTGTGTTTCTACCTTAGACATGAAGCAGGGGTATGCTTGCCAGCATCTAGGTGGGGTCTGGAGCTTTCCCAGAATTACAACTGATTTCCAGACTATAATGATCACTTTGTCTGGACGAAATGGCAGCTTTGGAGGGTGAGCTCAATGGCAACACACCCCACTGAGCTCTCTCTCCCCTCCCCAGATACTTCCCCCTCAAATATCTGGGAATTTCCAGAACAGGAACTGGTAACCCTGAACAGACGACAGCTAGAGAGAGGGCTTTCCCAGTGGTTGCCAGTTCCCACTTAGGAAATGCCTGCAGATTTGGGGGATGGAGCCTAAGAAGATCAGGGCTTGGGGTGGGGAAGGAGCTCAGTGGGGCATAATGCCATGGAGCCCACCTTCCAAAGCAGACATTTTCTCCAGGAGAACTGATCTCTGTTGTCTGGAGATCAGCTGTGATGCTGGGACTTCTCCAGCCCTACCTGGAGGTCGGCAGCCCTGGTGGTACTGCCATACCTTTGGAACGTGCTTCCCCTGCCTGGCACCAGCTCTACTGTCTTTTAGATGTTAGGCAAAAATGTTTCTTTCGATCCAGGCTTCGTTATTGATATTTGTAGGCTGATAGATGTAGTTTCATGCTATTTGAATGACTTGTTTTTAGTACTGATCACATGTTGTGGTGTTTATGATTTCATTATATAATTTTTATTTGTGAGCCACCTCAAGTAGGTCTCGTGAGAGGCAGCATATAAATTTTATAATTAAAATATAGCACAATGACAGCACAGTTTCTAACAATGTGCAGATGCAGCTTCAGCAATTCAGTAGTGAAAAGAATAACCTTACGTTTTAAGGGGCCATTAAGTACCCCATAATCAATTGGGTTGCCAACCTCCAGTAGGTGTCTGGAGATCTCGCAACTGATGTTCAGACTACAGAGATCAGTTCCCCTGGAGAAAATAGCTGCTCTAGAAGGTAGACTGTATGGCATTATACCCTGCTGAGATCCCTTCCCATACTCCACCCCCAGAATTTCCAGATATTTCCCAACCTGGAGCTGGCAACCCTAGTAATCAAGGATCCCCAACACTGTTGAACTTACAGTCACTTTGGGGATTTTTAGAAAAGGTGATGAGGACTAACGCAGAATTTCTGTCCCAGGGCAGGGATCAGTCATAAAATGGCTGCCACAAGTAGGATTGCCAGCTCCAGGTTAGAAAATACCTGGAAATTTGAGAGGGGGGGAGGTAGAGACTGAGGAGGGTGTCGTTTGTGGAGGGGAGGAACTTCAGTGGTGAATAATGGCAAAGTATCCACCTTCTGAAGCAGCCATTTTCTCCAGGTGACCTCATGGAGATCGGTTGTAGTCCCAGGAGATCTCTAGCCACAAGGTACGGCTGGTGATACACTGGGAGGTTCCAAGCCAAGCATCTTCCCATGATTGAGACAGCTGCTCCAGATGGCACTCAGTGCAGATACCAGTGCGCTGATGTCTCCTGGACTTGTCTGAGGGCTGGCAGTCCCTTGCTAGTTAGTCAACAGCAGCAGCTTTAATGTTCATTAATTTAAAAAGAGAGGAGTGATTGGCAAAAATCACAATCATTTAAGAGTTCTTTGAGAGTCACTACAAATATAATTGTGATCAGATAAGACATTATATACTTGGATTTCCAAGAGGCTTTATACAAAGACCCTCACTGAGGTTGCGGTCACATGTGCCAGAAAAAATTGGGTGGGGGAGAAGCGAGGCTATTCCTTCCAGAGGAATCTGACCTACCAGCTGCACGATCACACCTCCCTTTGAAGCTTCAGGCGCAGTCTGTCACTATGTGATCAGGTGCGACTGTGTGTGAGTCTTTTTTGTGTGTGCTGTTTTTTCCCCATGCTCTTAAATGAGGGATCAGTGAATTGCACCTCTGCACCAAGGGCTCCCTATGGAGTATACGATGATGCACATACTGCGAAGGGGGGGGGGAAACAACAGCATGGAGTTGGGATGACCTGATCAGACCGTCCCAATGCCGTGAGAGTGCGCTGGAGTGATCAGACATGGGAAAGTCTGTCTATGGCCCATCACAACCTATTTACTACCGGGTTTTCCCTGGTGTCTTTTAACTCTGCTTCTGTGGCAGAGCAGAACGGGTTGCTGATGGCTGAGGGGCACTTCCCAGATGTTGTTGTCTGATCGCTCCCTTTAAATCCACCTGGCATTCGCACCTATGTCGGGTCTAATTGTGCGTGTGATCGCAGCCTGAAGCTCTTAAGTAAAGTTAGATAAGAGCACAGGTCCTCTCATAGATGAATAACTTTAAAAAAGCAACAAAGGATAGGCAATCTGATTGCCACAATCAATAGGCAATTCTTGTCATGGAGGAGAATAAGAAGGAGCCCCTTCCCTACCACAAAAATATGTTTAATAACTGGAGCTGTTTCAGTTATTCATAAAAGATCAGCAATTTAAGGATGAGCAGCAAGGTAACCAGGTTTGTTGATAACCCCAAATTATGTGTAGTTGCTGCAAAGCAGACAACAGAGAACTCCGAATGGGTGTCTTCAAACTGGGTCAGTTGGTGACAAAATTAACAAATGAGGCCCAATATAAGTGTAAAGTGATGCACATCTAGGGCAGAATATCCTAATTATTTACCCTCCCTGATGAGCTCTGAACTGGTGGTGACAACTGATGAGAAATTCATGGTGTTGGAAATAACGAACATTAATTCTTTGGGCAGAACAGTGAAAAAGACAAACTTCATGGCAGGGATTTATGAGGGAACGGACTGCGAATAAAACTTGCCAGCATCAAAATGTCTGTATATTAACCTGTGGTGCAGCTGCAGTTAGAATAGTGGGTACAATTGTGATAAAAAAAGGATATCTTAGAGCTGGAAAAAATGTAGAAAAGGACAAGCCATATTGATCAGTGGATTGCAGTACCTTTTCTGGGAAGGCAGGTTAAGGAGTCTCTGGTTCAGAAAAAAAAGATTAGTAAGGGAAGACAGAACAAAGTTCTGAAGCAGCAGAACCAAGTGAGTCCAGTGGCACCTTTAAGAGCAGCAAAGTTTTATTCAAAGTATAAGCTTTTGTGTGCATGCACACTTCAGATAGTATCTGGATTTCAGTAGTATCTGAAGAAGTGTGAATGTGCACGAAAGCTCACACCTTGAATAAAACTTTGTTGGTCTTAAAGGTGCCGCTGGACTCACTTGGTTCTGCTGCTTCAGACCAACACAGCTACCCCACCTGAATCTAAGGGGAGACATGATAGAGTTTAGAAAAATTATGCATGAGGAGCAGAAGGTGGAAAGGGAACTTTAGTCCCTCTCCCACTGAGGACACCCTGTGATCATCGATGTGAGATGGACAAAATGAAGTCCTTCACACCATGCATAATTAATTCATAGAATTTATTCCCCACAAAATGTAGCTTACATTGCTTTTAAAGAGGCATAGACCAAATTTGTGCAAAATCTGTCTGTTGCTACCACTGTTGGAGACAGGATGCTAGCCTAGATGAACCTAGTAGGATGTTCTTGCATTTAGATATCTTCCTTCCAACTAATCATCAGCTGCTTAATTTTTTCCCCTCCCTTCCTAGTTTGCAAGTTTAAAGCCCACAAACGCTGTGCTGTGAGAGCTACCAACAACTGCAAATGGACCACTCTGGCCTCCATAGGAAATGACATCATCGAGGATGAAGATGGGGTAATGTTCAGAAGCCTTCCTTCCCACACCCTCCTCTGCATCACCAGCATAGCTGCTCAGTTCTGATTGCCTTGCTGCACTCAGTTCTTGGTGTGTGGGGGGCTCATGCCTAATGCTGTGCATCATGGCATCCTCTGCTGCATATCACTATGGACCCCTGCAAAGGATGAGGCCTGATATGCAAGCACATGAACCCCACCTCCTGTCTAAGCTCTTTGGTTCTTTGCCTCTCAGGTGGCCATGCCCCACCAGTGGTTGGAAGGGAACCTCCCTGTCAGTGCCCGCTGTGCCGTTTGTGACAAAACATGTGGGAGTGTGCGGAGGCTGCAGGATTGGCGCTGTCTCTGGTGCAAAGCAATCGTAAGAGCTGCTCCTTCTTCTGTTCTCACTCTCCTTTTCTCCAAGTCTTCCTCTAGTCCCTTCCCTCCCCTCACCTCCCCTGCCCACCCACCCGCCCACCCACCCGCCCACTTATGGGGCGTGCAATAGAGTCTCTAGCAATCCCAATATGTCATTTTGACAGATTTTCTGAAGTATGACCAGATTACTAGTAGTTTGATTGGCACATGTGGTAGGAACTCTTGGCTAATATGTGGGTGGAGGAACAGTGGCTCAGGGAAAGGGGGAGGGGAGATTTTTCTAGCACATGCACCCTAGGAGTACCAAAATGCCTGTTCTTTTGTAGAAGGCTTAGAAGTGCATGTTTTCCCCATCCCTGTGCACAAAAAAGCTGCTGAGGCTGCAGAAGGGATGAATGAAGAAGTTGGGGAGGGGAGAGAGAGCGAAGGGAGAGGGAGAAGGCAGCAGGAATGAAAGGCAGCTTGCAGGCAAGGGAGTATGGTTTTTATAGTTGCAGGAAATAAGCACGGTTCTTGGAATGGACCAGGTAATGCTTTGCTGATCCTTCCTCTCCCATGTAGAATGGGGCACAGATGCAATGGCTGCTGTTCCTGTCTTGTGCACCAGCCCTGCCCCGAGCATCTGCACAGGGGCTTAATGCATGGTGTAGTCAAGTGCAGTGTTTCCTCTAAGGTGAGTTAGTGTGAGCTAGCTTACAGTTTTTTAGCATCCAGCCAGCTCACAGATTTTCGTCTTAGCTCAAGAAGGATGGCTCCAGAGCAAACTAATTTATGCAGTAGCCAAATCGCTCACTCACAGCTTTAATGCCAGTAGCTCCCAAAGTAGAATTTTTGCTCACAAAACTCCACAGTTTAGAGGGAGCATTGGTCAAGTGTATGCATGGACACATATTATACAATAGATTTCCAAATTTAGTTAGGGAATTGATTTGCGATGTGTGCCATGCATAGATGCAATTCATACGTTAAATCCCTTTCATGGATGTTTGGAGGTGGAGTTAGTGTACCAAGTGGGAGGAGCAGACATGTGCATCAGTGTTCCCAAATGTATTTAGGAGAGCAAACTACAAAGTATCATCTGATCCAGTCCCTTGGTACGTGCAGCTGGTGTAATGATGTAAGAAGACTATTTAGTGCATTGTTTTTGTAGTTCAGTCCTAAATGATTTGGGATTAGTCCATTGTGCAAGCTTGCATGGAACTCCTTGCCTGACAGAATGGAAAAGAATCTGAATCTCAGGGATATCTGCCTGCCTATAGAGAGAAGAGTAAATTAGTCTGCAAGCTACTGGGTGTGTGGCTGAAACTAGGATATTTACAAAGCTATAACCATTTAAATTGTTGACCTTGTCTTTTTGCCAAGCAGGCTTATGAATGGCTGAAGCCCAATTTAATTTAGTTTTTTTGCATTGCACCTTATTTGTTCTGCCAGGGGAAGGGAGATCTGGGAGAGGCCTGAGTGCCCCGCACAGCAGTCAAAGGTGTTCAATCAAAGACGCAAACCACTCTCTTGCAATATTACAAGCAGGCAAGCCAGGCTAGAATTTTTCCCTGCCCCAAATATAGGACAGTTTCCAAATCCTTCACAAGTCTAACAATCCAAGCTGCTCTCTTCCCCTCTCCAGGTGTAGCAGTGTTGTGTCTGTAGATCTCACTCCTCTGGCTTTGGGGAGGAATTGCCTGCTTTAATGGCTTCTGTCGTCCTTCTCCTTGGCAGGTCCACAGTGCATGCAAGGAGCAGCTGGGGAAGAAGTGCCCCCTGGGGCAGTACAAGGTGTCCATCATCCCCCCCACCACCCTCAACAGCATTGACTCAGATGGTAAGGCTGGGATATGTGGCTGAGGTAGGCCACACCTCCATGGGCTTGTCTGGCAGGCGGAGCACCTGCTAATTGTTTGTGGAGTGATATTTTCTGTTCCTTCAGTGTTGGAAAACACATGATGCACTGAACAGTCTGGTCAGCAGAAAGTAGTGGAGCTTCTTGCCTTTCCTGAACAGCTGCCAGGCTTGGTCTGCCCAGCCTCTTCTCCTGGCATCTGTTGCATTTTCATTGTGCCCCTTGTCCAGCCCCTTAGTTCAACTTGGACAGGGGTGATGGAAAAGTCTCCCCCTTGTTCTTTGATCTGTGGACTGGAGCTTCCCTTGGCTGGAAAAAACACTGTAGAGAGACTTGTGAATTGGACTCAGCCAATGGGACAAGCTGGACTTCGACTGTAGTGTTCTCTTGGAATAGGTTTGAACAATTCCTCCCATTGGATCTCTTTCCCAGGCCTCAGACCACATCCCCCACACCCTTCAGGTGGAATTCCTGTGTACTTGTGGGGGCAGGGCTGACTGCAGCTGCGAGTTTTAGAGCTGCCAGGCACTCTCTGCATATGCAGTGGGACCAGCCTTGTCCTCCTAATCTGCTTGGAGAAAGTTCTGGGCTTATTTCTCAGTTAATTTGCAGCTTGCAGAGTTCTCTGTGCTCAGGGCTGTGGGCAATTTGCCCTTGGAGGGCATAAACGATGACTCCGGTCATCTTTGGAGGCCCTGTTTCAGGTGTCCCCACCATCTAAGACTAGATTGGTGGCAACCTGAGAAACGGCTTTCTTGGTCTTGGCAACAAAACTTTGGAACTCCCTCCCCAGGGAAATTCATCTGTCTCTATCATTGTCTGCTCCCAGTGGCTAAAAACTTATTTCTTTTTGTTTATTGTTTTCCCCATTAACCGCTATTGGCCCTCATTCCTGTTTGTGTTATGTGTTGTTTTTGTGTTGATATGTTTTATTGAAGTGTGTGTGTGTGTGTGTGTACAACAACAGATAAAACAAGATAAAGTCAGTTAAAACATTAATAGAACATTAAAAACAATCAGATGTCAAATAACCAATCCCCATAGATGTAGAGCCAGCCTGGTGTCATGGTTAAACTGTTGGACTAACATTTTGGATTCCAAGTTTCAAAAACCCACTCTGCCATGGAAGCTTGCTAGGTGACCTACCTCACCAGGTTGTTGTTAGGATTAAATGGGGGATGGGAGAATGATTTGTGAACCACTTTCCGCTGGGACATTTTTTCATCTGTAAAAGGTAAATTTTGTGTGCAGCCCAGATTTAGATTGGGTTTTAACCCCACTTTGGTTTTGATAACATGTTTTTTCTGTTTAAAATGGCAGTAACAGCACAAGGACTTTGGTTCTGGTTAATCATAGACAGCAGGGCTTGGAAGGTTTAAGCCCCCTCCCCAAATGACCCTGATCCAGGGCTGCATGTGCAATTTAGGTTTTGCAGAGTAATGGAGAGCCATGATCTGATTAGGTTTGAAAAAGAGTCATGTGAACTTGGTGGGGGTTTATGTTGGATGGGGTCTCTGAGGAATTGAAAAAGCTTTAAACTGCTGGAGGGGGCAAGGGCACTTACCCAAGGAGACTGTTTGTTCCTGGACATGGCGCTGCTCTGCTCTCCAAGTGGCTCTGAGCCAGGCAGGCATAGATGCCCAGCCAGCTATTGATCTGCCCTTGTGGTGCCAGCCTGGCTCCGTGAATGTGTTTTGCTCCCAATCTAATTTATTTAAAGTGCCTGCAGATTGCCAGTCCTTTGTGACCTGTCAAATGGTTGATCTTGTTTTCTTGCATCTGGTGTTACTCTCTGCCAAAGAGACCATTTGCACATCTCTGGGTGCTTTCCAGTCAGCCTGGTAGATTTTTCATCTTTTAAAAGAGTGATCTGGAGTAGAATTGGTCCTGTGGGTGGAGGTGGGAGCTGTAGCTCTGCAGCTCCCTTGAATGTGGCCTCTGGCATGTAGAGTTGCTCCCAGTGCTTTAGTTGTGCTCCTCTCAGAGTTAGCCTGCTGCATGTTTGTTTGATTACAAAATTTTTATTCTGCCTTTCTGCCCTTACTAGAGGCACCCAAGGTGGCTAACAATTTAAAACGTACATGATAAAACCATTAAAATAACCCTCCCTCCCAAACATATCTCACTAAAACCACTTTTCAAAGAGTTTGAAAACAGAGTCAAAATACATATAAAGCAGTTAGAAATACTTAAAAAGCATAAACCATTGGTTCGGAGAGAGGGATCATTAAGAGACTGTCAAATGAAACAAAGTCCTCATCTGCTGGCAGAAGTCAGTAACAGAAGGGGACTGAATCTCCCTAGAGAGAGACTTCCAGAGCTTTGGTGCAGTGACCAAGAAGGCGCTTTCCCAGACTGCAGGCACCTAGTCTCAGAAGACAGGGGCACCAAAGCAAGGCCACTGAAGATGGCAGTGATGATTGGGCAGGTACATAAGGGATTAGGCAGTCCTTTAGGTCATGAATTGTCCCCCCAAACAAATTGGAAGCCAGTGTAGGTGAGCCAAGAATGGAGTGATACGGTCCCTACGACCGACTCCAGTCAACGTCCTGGCTGCAGCATTCTGTAGCAATGGACGTTTCTGAATACTTTTCAAGGGCAGCCCCAGAGAGAGTGCATTGCAGTAATATAATGTAGATGTAATCAGGGCATGCACCACAGGGGATCTGTCCAGGAAAGGCCGCAGCTGGCTAACCAGCTGAAGCTGGTAAAAGACACTCTTGGTTACAGCTGCCACTTGCTTATCCAGCACTAGGCCTGAATCCAAGAACACCCCCAGATTATGGACCTGTTCCTTCAAGAGGAGTGCAACTCTTAAGATGGGTGACATCTTAAATCCTAGATCGGACCTTCCACCCGCCAGTAGTACTTCCACCTTGTTAGGATTAAGCTTCAGTTTATTAGCCCACATCCACTCCAGAACTGCCTTCAGGCATCAGTTCAGGGTTTCCGTAGCCTCCCTGGGATCAGCTGATTGTCATCTGCATATTGGGAGACAACCCAGCCCAAATCTCTGGATGACCTCACCCAGCGATTTCATGTAAATGTTAAAGAGCATACGGAAAACGATGGAACTTTGTGGGGCCCCTTAGGTCAAGGACCTGAACAGCAGTTTGTTGGGGAAATTAGGGGTGCAGGAACCTTTACATGCACTCCCATTTCCACTGTGTTCATTTGGGGAAGGAGAGAAGCTGGCTTCCCAATTGCATCAAAAGAGAGAGAGAGAGAGAGAGAGAGAGAGAGAGAGAGAGAGAGAGAGAGAGAGAGTCGTTCTAAACCAAAACTCAATTCTGTTACCCACTCTAAAGTCATTTCACTATTCAACATAGAATATTTCAACACAAGCACTTAATAAAGTTCTATAAAGGATATCCTTGGTTTCTCTGTCATGACCTGAAACAGAAGTTGATTGGCCAGAACAACCAGGAACAAAACTAAATTCAGACATTAATTACCCTTTTCCAACCATAGACGCTAATGTAACTATCAATCAACTCTGTGATGAGCATCTGACATTCATCTCTGACGTGCATGACAAAGCTCAGCCCATTCTTTCTATCTCTGGGGTCAGGGAAGCAAGGATAAGCTAGGTTGACTCAGAGTCGAGGAAGCTAGTTACGGATACTCTATCTATTTAGAATTTGATAGTGATTCCTGTCTTCTGCAATGTATAAACATTCCCAGAAGGGAAAAGTCATGTGAGGCAAAAATCACGTATAGGGTTATCTGTAACCGAAGGCCACAGCACTTAGTAGAGTCCTGAAGCCTCTGGGAAACCAGAATCATAAGATTATAGAGGTTAATTACTGTAGGAATTAAAGTCACATAGGTTTAACAGAGGACTGAGCCTCAATCCAGGCCCTGATTCCACGGCACAGTCCCCCAGCACCACCTTCTGAAACCTACCCTCCAGGTAGGACAGGAACCACCCCAGAATGGTGCCTCCCATCCCCCATCCAGATAAGTGGTCCAGAAGGATACTATGACTGATGGTATCAAAAGCCACTGAGAAGTCCAGGAGAAACAACAGTCTCACTCCCTCTGTCCATCACCCAGCGCAAGTCATCCACCAGGGTGACCAGTGTTGACAGTGCCAGGAAAGGACAGAGTGTCTTTAGGGTTCAGTTGGGACAATAAGCCAGTCTATGAGGTGAGCAACCATGCAGGTGACTCGCCACCTCTGCTGTTGACTGACCATATTGTCTTGTCCATTCTGCAAGGGTTCTGGAAGGCCACCTGCCCCTCCTCCTGTTCCAGCCCCCTGCTGGCCTTTGTCAACTCTAAGAGTGGGGACAACCAGGGAGTCAAATTCCTGCGCAAATTCAAGCAGTTCCTCAACCCAGCCCAAGTCTTTGACCTGATGAATGGAGGGCCACACCTGGGGTAAGTGTCTCTTCCAAGCTCTCTGCTCTTTGTGCATGCTGTCAACCTGGTAACAGCGGGACATCTGGCCAGGCAGGGAGCTGTCTTTTCTCTTGGGCACCATTGCCTAGAACATTCAGGTCACTTGCCTCTCAGATGTTACCCTCCTTGGAACAACCTGAGGTTGGATTGAACAGTGGTTCTTTGACTATGGGGGATTATGAGCCTCAAAGCATGACCTTCTCCACTCAGATTTGGATCTCCAGGTCTGCTGTATGGCTGACTGCACCACAATCCATCCTGTCTGCACTGTGCCATGAGGTGGCTGTGTGTCAGCTTGAAAGGAAGAAAGAACATATTGATGAGCAACCAAGAAGCTGGAGCCAGCCAACCACCCCTGTGATCACAGAAGCATCTGGTGTGCTGATGTCCGTGTCACTCAGTTCTTTTTCTCTTTCCTGCCCAGGTTGCGCCTCTTTCAGAAGTTCTCCACTTTTCGAATCTTGGTATGTGGCGGCGATGGCAGTGTGGGCTGGGTGCTGTCTGAAATCGACTCACTGGGACTGCACAAGCAGGTGAGGATCATTCTGTTCCCCCTCACCCTCTTTACACTCTGTCCCCCTTGGAGATGGTGTTGCTTTCACTAGCAATGGGAAAAGTAGAAGATCTCAGGATTCTGCACCAGAAAAGGCTAATTTCAGTTCCTTCAACGTGGAAATTTTGCTCCACACTCCCCCCACCCCTCCACCATTGGCAGCAGGGTGTTTTGGAGCTTCTGTATAACATTGTTGTCCAGTCAACCGTCTTCTGGATTCTCCTCTGCTTTGCTGTGTCCCCCTCCCAGGCTTGCTCTGGTACAATTTTTCTTGAAAGATCATACTAAAAAAATAATTGAATATGCCACCCACAACTGGCACCATTTCTTCTTTCAGTTCCCCTTGTGCCCTCCATTCACCACCCCCAGTGGGCTTTTTTGCCTTTTTTTTTTTTTTACGG
Source organism: Gekko gecko (assembly GCA_029375565.1). Lineage (NCBI taxonomy): Eukaryota > Metazoa > Chordata > Lepidosauria > Squamata > Gekkonidae > Gekko > Gekko gecko. The sequence continues at coordinate 46,415,908 of JAPDNY010000012.1, read as the reverse complement.
GGAGTAGGTGTATCACTATAGCAGTTTTACACTATGGTGATATAACTACTACCTTATTTTTAAAGCCAGCAGAAAGCACTCCGGTGGCAGGGGAGGGGGGATGGTAGGGAAATTGCGGAAGAAGCAGAGAATCTCCTCCCATGTGCAGAGGCTCCATTGCTGCAGTGGGAGCCTTTGTATTTGCAGTGGCAATAAGAGCTCAATGGGGAATCGCCCACAAGAGGAAGCAGGCTGGTGTACTTAATAAATCACATGATTGGAATGAGTTGCAGGAACTAGGCAAACCTGCCTCTATTCTCTTAATGCCTTCCTGATGCCCTTTTTCCTTGGTTTGGGGTAGGGTGGAGGTTGCAGAAATCAAATCTTTCAGCATAGTGCTTGTGGCCAGGGCTGTGTGCATTTTGAACCAAAACAGATAGCAAATATTTATTTGCGGGGGGTCATAAAGTATTAAGGGTGAAGGGAAAAGGGGGGGGGACCAGTAGAGGAGTATAAAAGAGGACAGCTTCCAAAGGTGTCTAAGAATGAATGTTTGATCCGTGTTCCACCGCATTTCGTGATTGCTCCCTCTATCGGGAAACGTCTATTTATTGTTGAGGGCTGTGTTGGTACATATTTCAGTCTGTGTTGCTAAAACAGGAGAGCTTGCAAGCTTCCTTGCACAGCCCTCCCCAATGAATAGTTGTTACCCCAATGGAGAGAGTGATGTCAAAACATGTTGGGAAATATATGAAGCGTTTATTTTTAGACACATTTGGATGTCGTCCTCCTCTTTTGTCTCTGTCAGCACAAAAAGAAGGGAAACATGAGGCTTCAGCCTTCATGGTGTTTGATTTCTGAGCAACCCGAGTGTGGCAGAATTTTTGCACAGCTCTTGCTGCTCTGGCTACTTCTCTTTTGGTTTACAATAGTGCCAGCTTGGCGTCCTGCCACTGGGGACTGGCAATGACCTGGCCCGGGTGCTTGGCTGGGGCAGCCTCTGTGACGATGACACGCAGCTGATGCAGGTTCTGGAGAAGCTGGAGCGAGCCACCACCAAAATGCTGGACAGGTGAGCACCACCTGGAAGCCACCTATGAAATGGAGGGGCAGGTGCGCAGCATATGCTGGGCTGGGGCCATTTTGTTGGATTTGATATGTTACAAGAATATGTGCCTTGAAGGCACAGCTCACCTCTGCTGAATTCCATCTTCCCCCTCCTTTGCTACACCCAAGTAAGACTTTTATGGGGAAACAAGTTGGGGGCACTTGACGGAAGCAGCACAGTTGTCATGTTGAAGGCCAGAAGTTCCTTCACTGAGAACTGGCATTTACTTGAGAGCACCTTTTACCCATGGTAGAAGGCAGGGCTGGCTATGCGATGCCAGGATCCAAATTCCTGTGCCCCTTCAAGCCCTAACTGCACAATATATTAGGAGTTCTGCATCTTTTAAAGTTTATCTACCAGGCCTGCGAGGGCCTGGCTCAGATTTTCAGAATAAGAAATGGCCTCAGAGTTGATTATCACATTGCAAAAACACACATGTGTACTGATCGGGAAACAGGGTTGCCAGGTCCCCTCTGGCCACCAGTGGGGGAGAGGGGATGGGGTTGCCAGCTCCAGGTTGGAAAACTCCTGGAGATTTGGGGGTGGAGCTTGAGGAGGTCAGGGACCTCAGTGTCATACAGTGCCTTGGCGCCTACCCTCTGAAGCATGCATTGTCTCCAGGGGAACAGATCTCTGTACTCTGTAAATGATCTGTAATTCCAGGAGATCTCCAAGTCCTACCTGGAGGCTGGATCCCTACAGTAAACCCCCTCCCCATACACAAAAGGCTTAAAAAGCTGACTCCCCTTATGTGGTAGTCCTGATTTGAATCAGGCCTCTGGGTGCCTGGTGAGTTTAAAGATACGTTGGCTACTGCGTTAGAAGGTGTTCCATGCACAGATCTCCCAGCATGCATGCAGTTCGGGCCTCCAGCTGGGCAGGTCACTGGCTGGGACACAGCCCTGAAATCTCCATCTCCCTTTGCAGGTGGAGTGTCCTGACCTACGAGGCCCCCAAGCAGTCTCCTCCAGCCATCAAAGAAGAAGAGAATGACGATTCCAACATCCAGGTTTGTATCATGGTGGGCAGCCACTGAAGCAGACGTGGAGTAGCCAAAGCTGCGGTGGGGGCAGAGAGATATGAGGGAAGGGGCTTTGGGAGATGCAGCCTTTCTTGGAGGACCCTTCCTTGGGGCAGAGCTGATGGAAAGAGTGTGCAGTGAACGCCGGCTTCTGCTCAGCTCCCTCCTTTGTCTCTCAGGCTCAGATTTCCCACTATGCCGACTCAGTGGCCTTCCATCTGGCAAAGATCCTGGAGTCTGACAAACACTCCGTGGTGATTTCTTCAGCAAAGTAAGGGATGGGGCCCTGACTAGGGGGAGGGAGGGAGGGAAGCCACTCCAGCAGCATCTTCAGAAGGAAAGAGGTTGGCGCACAGGCTGCGCCACTGAGAGAGTCAGGGTGACACGGTGACCAGGCTAGATGGCCTTGGCCCTTGGAGGCCTGGATTCTAGTCCTGCCTGTGTTGTGGGCTCACTGCGGGGGCAAAATGAGACTTTGTTTAAACTGGGGCTTCCCGTTCCCTTTTATTACCTAGATATCTGTGATAAATTGAAACTCTGGCATCTCTGTGGCGCTCTTGGTGGCATTTGAGTGAAACCAGATGCTTCACAGCTGGAGGCCAGAGTGGGGAAATGAGCATTGCTTTTGGATACTTCATGTGTTTTGGGGGTGGATGGGCAATTGAGATAAGGCAGTCGCTTCATGGTTGGGGTAGGAAAAGGGCTGCCCGCAGGTCCTTCTTCAGCTTCCCCCCCCTCAGGTTCCTCTGTGGGACGGTGAATGACTTCGTGGCTGAAGTTGGCAGAGCCTATGAGCGGGCAGCTGACAGCAAGCAGGAAGCAGACACCATGGCTCGAAAGGCAAGTGTGTGTGTGTGTGTGACTCATAGGGCCCAACTTGAAATTTTGATCAGATGTGCCTTGTGAGTTCCCTGCTGGGAATTCAATCTCCAGGTGGGCGGGGCTATGCTTTAGATCAGAGCAATGATGCAGAAGTAGGAGGGGCTTCAGGCTCCCCCAACACACATAGATGCCATTTTCCCCATCTAAAATGGCCCCAGGAAGCTATTATTTGCCCTGTGGGGAAGGCTTAGATGTACTGGTGGCTATGCATAGATTTCCCCAGTGGGTCAAACAGCGCCTCCCCAAGGCCATTTCAGGTCTTGAAAAATGCATGGGGGGAAGCTTAACCCCCGTCCCTTTCCTTGTGAACCATAGTCCCAATCTGAATTGGGCCTGTCCAATGCTCCCTCTAAGCTGTGGAGTCTTGTGAGCAAAAATTCTACATCGTGAGCTACTGGCATTAAATTTGTGAGCAAGCAATTTGGCTAGTGCATAAATTAGTTTGTTCTGGAGCCATCGTTCCTGAGCGAAGGCAAAAATGTGTGAGCCAGGAGCTAAAAAACTGAACTAGCGCACACTAGCTCAGCTTAGGGGGAACACTGGGCCTGTCCGTGTGTGGGAACATCTGACCAAAAGCCCTTGTGGCAGGCCTGGGGGAACGAAAAGGTTGATGTAACAGGTAGACAGCTGGGATCCCTCTGTGTGGTGCAGAACAGGATGGGGCACAAATCCCTTTGGTGCTTTGGAATCTGCAGCTTGCGTGGCTACCGGGATTGCCTCTTGAGGAAGCTTTCTGTGTCTTTCTTCCGGGAGGACTTCCTGACCTTCCCCCTCCTCCCTATTGCAGTGTGCGATGCTGAATGAAAAGCTAGACTCTCTGGTTCGGGAGCTGAATGATGAATCACAGGCTATTGTGGTTCCTGAAGGCACCTCGCCAGCAGCCTTGCCCGGTCCAGAAACCCCAGACAGCAGCAAGGAAGGGACGTTCCATCCCAGCCCTGTGCCTAGGATTTTTAAGTCCAAGGAGCAGCTCATGCTGAGGGCAAACAGCCTGAAGAAGGCCCTACGACAAATCATCGAGCAGGCTGAGAAAGGTGAGGAGGAGACACCTAGTAGCTAGGACTGCACCCTGCTCTGGGGACAGTTCCCTTCCATAGACTGGGCATTCTGCAAGGCGGTCGTTCTAGGTTTTGTAATGCAAAACTGCAGATTCTGGGCTTGGAACAGAGTCTGGAAGCTGGAGTAAGTTGCCACCTTCACTGAGATCACAAAATGTGACACTGATCAAAAACCTATTTGTAGATTTTTGGGTGTGTGAGGAGCAGGAATTGTGCAGGGAAAGTAGTTGGGAATTTGTAAGAAATGACTGAATGGGGTATGTCGGAGTAGGGCCTGAGGGCCAGGAAAGGGGTTGGTGGCTGCACATGGTAAAGATGTTCCAGCAGTGGGGCCACAGCTGCCCTACCTGATCTGCCGGCTGGCCTCTCTGCCTTTCCCTGGCTCCTTTTAATATCTGTAGACAGCCTTTGGACAGAGAGAACACCCTCTGTCCTTCTTCTTCTGTACAGCTGTGGATGAGCAGAACAAGCAAACCCAGACCTACAGGAGCATCACAGTTGCCAGCAAGAAGGACAGCAATGAGGATTTCAACAAGGAAACAGAGAAGCTTAGTAAGGCCCTTGAGGTTTCTTTGGGTGCAAGGAGAAAAGTGGCAGAACCCAGGCCTGATGAGGGATGAGCTGGAAGAATCTCTCTGCCTTGGTGCTGTCTTGCTGGGAGCCCTGAAGTGAATGCAGGAGTCTCCTAAGTTCCTATCAGGAACTGCAGGAGCTTGTGAAAGGGCAGGGGGGGTGGCTGGAGGCTTGAAGACTTAGCCAGCATCTGTTCCTGGTTCCAGAATCCCGTCGGGACACCGTCATCAGCACCACTTCCTCTATCATCCTGGATAGACCTGAAAGCTTCAGTGCAGTCCACTTTGCTGAGGACCCTAATGCCATGTGAGTGTGTGCAGGTGCCATGGCTTGGGGGGGAGGGTGACTTGTCACTGCCTTTCATGTCCTTTGAAAAGACAGATGTGCTTCAGTCACATGAAACAGTGCGTTCTTGGGGGTAGTGCTGCTGTCTCACACTGGAAGAGCCAGACAAATGGCTGACAAATAACAAGACTGTTTGAACACGCTGTCCATCCTCCTGCAATCCGAACCATCCTACACGTTAGTGGCATTTATAGAGAATTATACTTACCGGCTACAGCACCCTCCTTTTTCTCTTTTTCCCTTTAAGTATCTGCCACTGGTTGCTCTTGGCTTTGTGACATTTGTGTAAACTAGTGTGGGGGGGGAAGTATCTTGGTTTTGCCTTGGGGAGCTGTTAGAGTCAGCCAGGGTCTACAGACATGACAGCCCAATGCAAAATGTGGTCAGGAGAGCACTATGACTGCCTGGTCTTCATTCTACCAGGACTGCTTCAACAGAAGAGCACCACTTTGTGTGTGTGTGTTGCAGGAAGGTCTAATAGGTTACTCCTAATCGCAGCAATCTGTCATTGTTTTCTAATCCCATCCTTTCTACAAGGAGAGCTGGATGGCTTACACAGTTTTTGTCTCCTCCATTTCATCCTAACAACAGTCCTTTGAGGTCGTTCAAGCTGAGAGTGTGACTGATCCAAGGTCATTCATCAACCTTCGTAGCTAAATGGGAATTTGAACCCAGATCTTCATCACACACTCTGACTGCTACACCACCCTGTGCTGAAATGCCTGGGACGTTCTGTAATGATTGTACAACAAGGCAAACCACAAAACCAAACAGTATTTCATGTAATTTTATTGTGTCTTTAGAAACGTGGGAGTAGTGTCATTCACAGCCAGATGTGGGTGTGTCTTGTTTGTTATATAGTCGGAATCCCTCCATTTTTGGTAGTGATGCTCAAAAGCCATTTTCTGCCTTGAAATAACAGAACGGGCATTTTGTATTCTGATAGCACTTTGCTGGTTCTGCTCCACTGGTCGTCTCTGAACTATTTTCTCTCCCCCCTCCCCATCTGCTGGCTTCAGACAATTCTCCGAAAGATGCGTCATGAATAATTATTTTGGCATCGGCCTGGATGCAAAGATCTCTCTGGAATTCAACAACAAAAGGGATGAGCATCCCAAAAAATGCAGGTATGTTCACTCCCCACCCCACCCCCGCCTCACTTGCAGAAAAGGGGAGGCCTGTGGATTGTGAGATGACACTGCCTTTCTCCAGTTCCACAGAGGCTGGGAACTCCATTGTGTGCATGCCTTGACTTAGGGGTGACAGCAGGGAGGAAGCTACAAAAGCAACTGAAAACCATTTGTTCACACACATTCTGAGATTGCATTTGCAGTCAGATTAAGAAACTTCCCTTCTCCACCGTTTCCTCTGCTGCACTGCCAGATTCCCACTGACCCAGAACCTCCCAACAGGTTTCTGTGCCTCTGGTTGGGAGTAAGTGAGGCTGGGTGGTGTAGATGGAGGTCCCTGTCCTAAGGACGAGGGAACAGACTTCTCAGACCTCTGCCTGAACCATCTTTAAAGGGCAATTGGGCAAGGTCCAGTATAATGGTAGATGATCACAGCCTTGCACTGTACAGATATTTCAGAGGAATTCTGCAAGGAGCGAAGCAATGGTGCCTTCCCAGTGAAGCTGCTTAAAATGCAAAGCCTGGTATTTTATTGAGGCTTGCCTGTTCTGACCAAACCTTCTGCACAGCCTTTCTTCACAACATAGTCCGATGATGGTTTGCCTCCCAGCAGTGTCCTTTGTTCAAGGACCCTGCAAACAATCATCCATTAGGCCTCCCAATGGCCATCTCTGGGATCAGGGAGATGATGGTCAAAAGCCAGCAGGATCCAGTTGCTTCAGGAGTTGGGCCCAGATAACGATCTAAAAGAAGCACACTCTAGAAACAAAGTTGGCGGCACCTCACACGGGAGGAGAAGAGACAGCCGAATAACACCGACAGTGTTAATTACCCTTAATTGCCCATCCTGGAAGGTTCTAGTAAGGCATGAAGGAGACTGCTGATTGTCTTGCTGTCAAGGAGGGCTGATGGTGTGGCTGTGCAAGGGCCTCTGGCATACAGAAATCACGGATCAGCACTCAGAGAAGTTAGCCAGGAGCAGGTTTATATTCACAACAGCCCTGTGAGGTAGGTTAGACAAAGAGTATCTGGCTCGAGATAAAAGCAACAACATGGGATAATAATCTAACTGTGCTTACCTGATGGGGGGAAGAGGAAGCATGGCATGAACAGAGTGGGGGGTTAATAAAGCCCCTCCTGTATCAGTTCCTCCTCGACCTGTGACCATTACCCGGTTTGTACCCTTGCAGCAGCCGCACAAAGAACATGATGTGGTACGGAGTTCTGGGAACGAAGGAGCTGCTCCAGAGGACCTACAAGAACCTGGAGCAGCGTGTCCAGCTCGAGGTAGCTGCAGGCGGATCCTTGGGGGCAGTGTCTTTAGGGCAGATGCTGGTGATGCATACTTGTCTAGAACAGCACATTGCCCCACGCGTGCCCTTGCTTAACTCCAGCCTGGTGGGGGATGTTTGGTATATGAGTTAATCTAAAAGTGCCGTTATGGTACATCTTAATGTTGCAACCCCCAGGTAATTTAGGAATAAGGGTTTAAAAAAAAAAAAAAAAAAGAATAAGAAATTCTTGTTTACCAAGGATCCTGTCCCCGAGCAGGTGATTCTGGGAACAGTTCTGATATTCTAATTCTGTAAAGTGGAGGAAGCTCTTTGGATCCTGTCCTGGTCTGAGTTAATTCTGCTTTTGAACCCAGACCTTTCTCACTGTCTCTGGAAGGAAGTGCTCTTGTTCTGGGGTTTCTTGAGTGTCCTCTTTTCTTTCCAGTGTGATGGGGTGCCCATTTCCTTGCCCAGCTTGCAGGGCATTGCCGTGCTCAACATTCCCAGCTATGCAGGAGGCATCAACTTCTGGGGAGGCACCAAGGAGGATAATGTAAGTTTGTGGGCCGGGGGGGGGCGGCAAGGAGATGCCTTTGGCCAGTGCCATTTTTCCCCCTTGAACCATGTGTTCTGCTGATTAAGAGAAACTTAATTCCCTTTTATTGATCTCTCACTTTGTGTCACAGACTTAATATCTGTCTGTCTGTCTGTCTATCTATCAATCATGTTTTTATATTCACAACAACCCTGTGAGGTAGATTAGACAGAGAGTGCCTGGCCCAAGGTCAGCCAGAAAATTCAGTGCTTGAGCAGGGATTTGAACCTGCGTCTCTCAAATCCTAGTCCAACGCTTTAACCCCACACTAGTTCTCCAATTCCCCCCCCCCCCATTACCTCTGTGGCAGAGAAAGATTAGAGCCCCACCCAGTGAGGAATGACCCTGTCGCCTTTGGCTGAATCTTTAAGGGTGGGACATTTCTCAGGATAGATGGGGAACCATCTTCTAGGCAGAACTTAAGAGAGCCTTTCCACATCTTGGGAATGTTTATAATTTCCCCCCCTTTCAGAACTTTGGAGCTCCCTCGTTTGATGACAAGAAGCTGGAGGTGGTTGCAGTCTTTGGCAGCATCCAGATGGCGGTGTCACGGGTCATCAACCTTCAGCATCACCGCATTGCACAGGTGAACTTTCGCCCACATTTGCCTGCCTTTCTGCCCTATTAGCCTGCCTGGCTTAAGCCTCCATGTTCAGCAGCAGTACACCTCTGACAACCAGTTGCTAACAATAGAAGATGCCTTTGGTGTCTCTGCCTTTGCTTGTAGACTTTCTTGGCCATGCAGTTGGCCACTGTAAGAGTCAAAATGCTGGTCCAGATGGGCCCTTGGTTTGATGCCTCAGGACTACATTTGTGTTGAAGGAGAAGTGGAGGGTACCAGTTGGCTAGAGTTCCCACAAGTGAAGGAAAGGGCCAAGTCCTATCTCTGGGGGGGTCCTTCAGTCTTCCTTGTGTCTGCCCACCAGTGTCGGATGGTGAAGATCACAATTCGAGGAGACGAGGGAGTCCCAGTGCAGGTGGATGGTGAAGCATGGATCCAGCCTCCTGGCATGATCAAAATCCAACACAAGAACAGAGCTCAGATGCTGACCAGAGACAGGGTAAGAAACCAGTGGCTGGAGGTTGCAAAACCCAGTGGGCACCCTGCTAGCACACAGGTTCATTTTCAGGTGATTTGGTTTGGGTTGTTGGTATTAGCATGCTGGTTGTATTGTCCATCTGTAAGCATCTGATCTGCTCCAACAATGCATTTGGGTGGCTTACCAAAGCTTCCCTGGCTGCCCATTGGCTTAGCTGCATTGAGGTCAGAGAGAGCCCAGGCAATGGAATGTTGAGAAAGAATGGGAAAGGGGAACTGACACCTTGGCTGGTATAAGTCAATTGAAAGCTGTTTGATGATAGGCGGGTGGATAGTGTATGCAGCATATGATATTTGCTGCTCCCATGTGGGCTGTTATGGCCCATTCCCCAGCCTTCTGTACTGCTGCAGAGATGGCTGAATTGCCACCGCTCTGAGCCGCATGAGGAATATGGGTTTTAACCCCACTGGAGTTCTCCCTCCGGGCCTTGTTTTCTGTGCCACCTTCCTGAGGAGCTTGTCCCTGCAGGCTTTCGAGAGCACCTTGAAATCATGGGAGGACAAGCAGAAGGGCGAGGGCTACCGATCCACATCCCGCCCCCGCCTCAGTTCCCAGCAGTCCATGGAGTATTTGACGGAGGAGGAGCTTGCCCAGATGCAGCAGCTTGCCCAAGTGACAGAAACGCTCATCAGCAGGTAGGAGGGAGCCAGGGGGGCAGCAGCACAGAGCAGCCTGTGTGGAGAAGGTCTCAGGTTCCCTGAGCCAGAGAAAACAAAAAGCAGGAGGCTGCACTAGGGTGAGGGCGGGGCAGCAGTGCCACCTCCGCTCACTGGGGCTGCTAGGCGGGGGGACGTTCCATTGGGGATCCTCATGGGAACAGCATCGGAGTTACTGTTTGAGGCACTCACTCCCTAAGCCTCCCGTCTATAAAACAGGGTGAATAATGTCATCGTTCCCTCCCACACAAACACGTTGGGGGAGGGGCTGTGGCTCAGTGGTAGAGCATCAGTTTGGTGTGCAGAAGGTCTCAGGTTCAGTCCCCGGCATCTGCAGTTAAAAGGACCAGGAGGTAGGTGACGGGAAAGACCTCTGCCTGAGAACCTGGAGAGCCTCTGCCAGCCTGAGTAGAGAATACTGACCTTGATGGACCAGAGGTCTGGTTCAGTATAAGGTGGCTTCGTAGCATGATCAAAGTAAGGGAAACGGGGTTCATGTCAGTTTTAGAGGCTGGGTTCTAATTGGTTCAGTGAAAGTTAAATGGTTCTCCTACACCAGGGCCATCAAGGGCTGCCTTGGAAACCTGGTGGTTTTCCCATCAGTGTCTCCAGTGGCAGGAATACACAAGGATGGGTATCCTGCAGTTGCCATCTTCCTCTAGTGATGTGTCAGGTGTGTGTGGAAACTGGGTTCGTTTTCCAGTCCCTAACAAGCCCATTTCTTTGGTCCCCTGCAGGATCCGTGAGGCTGCCAAGACACGCAAAGCCATAGAGCAGGAGTTGGCACATGCCGTGAATGGCAGCTCCCTGGCACTGAGTGAGGCCTTGCCCAACAAAGGTGGCAGCAGCAGCCCTGAGGTGCGGGAAGCATTGGTGTGACCTTCAGTCGCCGCAGGGCTTGGAGCTCTACCCTGTAGGCTTGTAGGACCTCACTGGGGGCTGTCGAGACCTCTGTGTGTTTACCTTGGGGGCCTCTACATGGAGGAAGCATTTATTCCAGAGGTAGGAGTGTCATACTAGGATCTGGGAGACCCAGGTTTGAATCCCCAATCTGCCACAAAAGCTTTCTGGGTGACCTTGGGTCCATCACACACTCAGCCTAACCTACCTTGCAGGGTTGTTGTGATGATAAAACGTGTAAGCCACTTTGGGCCCCCACTGGGGAGAAAGGCAGGATATAAACCAAGTCAAATCTTAAATAAAGGCCAAGGGAAAAAAGAGCCTGTCATTCTGGAGATTTGGTGCCTGGCTGGCTGGCTCTCATTCTACACATTTTGCCAGCTAAGAGCATTCCTCATTCAGGCTCTGTGCTGTCTTCATCTTTCTCTCTTTCCTGCCTGGCCTCTTCAGGTCCTGACCAGAAGCACAGCTGTGGAAGTGTCAGTGAGCGTGAAAGCTCTGTACACCGAAACCCGCGCTTTTCTGGAAGGGAAACTGGTGAGTGCGGGACCAAGGGGAGAGCAGGGCAACGGAGTGGACTGCATGACACCCCCCCCCCCCATTCTTCTCCATCACTGCACTTTCCTGGAGCATGAACAGCATGTCTACTAAGTGGGCCAGGGATGAGCAGTACCTCCCCTGGTGATCAGGTCTCTGGAGAGGCAGAATATCAGTTTTCTCAATAAGTAGGTAGCCTCTACTGAAGCAAAGTGAAGGAGGTGCTCATGGATCAGAAATGTAGTCCAAGTGCTTAGATGAGGAATAAGCCAAGGAGTTGCTTTAGAATCATGGGAGCCAGAAGTAAGGGGAGTGGCCCACAGCAGACTCCTCCCTCTTTGTACACGTTGTTCCTGCATGACTCAAGATCACAGCCATTGCTTCCTCTAAGCTGTGGAGTCTTGTGAGCAAAAATTCTACTTTGCGAGCTACCGGCATTAAAGTTGTGAGCCAGCGATTTGGCCACTGCATAAATTAGTTTGCTCTGGAGCCATCCGTCCTGAGCCAAGACAAAAATGTGTGAGCCAGAGGCTAAAAAACTATGAGCTAGCTCACACTAACTCAGCTTAGAAGGAACACAGTCCCTCTGTCAACAGAGAGCATGCAAGAGTCCCATTATTTCCTCTCTCTCTCTCTCTCTCTCACCCTAACTCCAACCCAAAATGCCGCTAATTGTCCTCAGAGTTAATACGACAACGACTTCTTCTTCTGCCTGTTGTGCCCCATTCCAGTTTCCTCTGCCTTCAAGAAGAGCACTCCTTACACCAAATCATGAATTAAGCGGTAGCTCCACTACCTGCTTCCCAGCACAAATTAACTTGCAAAATGAGGGTCCCCCGGAAGTGAAGTCAATTCCATCCCAAGCTCTGCTAGGAACTGCTCACCAAACCATCTCCCCCAGGCAAAAGGGGCCCAAATCCAGCCCTCTTTTACAGTTTGTCTTTGTGGGTGCTTCAAGAATAGGGACGAGGGAGCCCAGCTCTTGACGGAGAGGAGGAAATAAAATTCTCCCATTGTCTTTTCCCCCCAACAGCAATTAGACTCCCCCAGCAAGAAGAAGGACTCCGACATGCCCTGAGTGCCGTCGGCCAAGAACTTCAGAAACTTTCCGATATTCACTGGATGGCACCAGTCATCCACTCTGCTGAGGAGGTGGGTCCTCCCACAAATGCCAGATCCCATGTCCCCTTTTTCTCAGTAGGCTCGGGCAGAGGCTACCTGTCTTTCCACTGATGGGAAATGGTAATCTGCTAGGAAGAGAGGGATTTTAACTCAAAGGGGGACGTTGTAGGGGACTGGTTGGGGTGCTCTTCATCAGCTTTGGAACTGGAAAATTAACAGAGAAGGAGACCAAATCACACCCACCCCGTCTCTGTTTTTCAATTGCTTGCCAAGAGGAGGGAGCAGGCACGGGAGCAGAGATCAGCAGAAGTGCGGCTCCGCCTCTCCCTCCCCCCCCCCATCCCTGCAACGTCTCTCTTCTCTTCCGTGCCCCCACTAGGAGTCCTCTGGCAGCAGCAACAAAGGGAGTCTGAAATTACGCATCAACCTTGCTAAGCCCAGACGGGAGAAGGAGAAACCCCAGAAGCAGAAACCCAGCAGCCTCACACCAGGTAAGCAGCTGAGGGAGCTCTCCAAGAGCCCAGGCGGCAAGTCACAGTTGGTGGTGGCAAGAGGTTGGCAGCTGCAAATCAGTGCAGAGCTCATGAAAACCGGCCTCCCCCCCTGTGACTAATAAGTCTAAGAAAAGCTGTTCTTTGCTCTTGACATTTGGAAGAACCCCTCGTTTCTCTGTTCTCACCCTTTGTCGAGGGTAGCTGCCTCTTGCAGAAGCAGGTGGAAGCAATGAGGGGCATCAGGGCTGCTCTGGGCAGAACTCAGCCAAAGACGGGTGTGTAGATGGAGACCAGGAGAGTGGTTAGCAGCAGCTTGGGTGAACTTGAATGAGAGCAAGCATGCAGATTTGAAGGCAGGATGAAGTGCGCACAGACAAGCAGTAGCTGTGCTATGAGAGGGCTGCATCACATGGTCCAGAAGTGGACCCAAGATCTCTTGCAATGTGGCAGAAGCTCTACTGGACCCATCTCTTGACTCTGGTGCAGCTGCCCCCTGGCAGTATTGCAAGAGATCTCCGATTGCTCCTCTGCGCTCATAAGCCCATTTGTGGTACCTTAGTCAATGCGAACAGCCTGAGCACTTGGTTGTCTTGCTTGCACAGCCGGTCCATCCTTGGGCTTTTGGGGCCCTTGTGAATGGCTATGTCCCAGAGAGTCTAAACAGAGAAAAGGGCAGAAAGTCTTGCCTGGAGCAGCCATCCAGAAGCCTTTTTTTTGCTCTTGGTGTGTCTCGTGGGGAAGTGATGCCTACAGGCTGGGGGGAGGGGCAGACCCAGGTTGCAGCTGCTTGTGAACTGAGCTTGCATAACTGCTCTTGTGTTGGCCCTCTGGTGTGTTGGCATCACTGTTCTTCCAGGGGAGACAATGGGCAACTGGGAAGCTGGCTGTGCCTTGGATTGCCCCGGGGGCTGGGGAAGCTGGAAGAAGGATGCGGGGGGCGGGGGAGTGCAGGGACCAGCTGTAGTCTAGCACGTGGGGGATGCTGAACCGTGGGCTGGGGGTTCATGATGCCCCAGCGTATCCTCCCAGGCTTGCTGCTGTTTCTGCCCTGTGCTTGCTTATGTAGCTGTCCCCGCTGTGCTTTGTGCTTCTCTGTGCCACCTCCCTACCAGCTTCTGCTGAGCACGTGTGCCCTTCCCACAGCTGAATCGACCATCTTTTAATTTTCCTTTTTGCTAGTGGACAAATGGGGCCCTGAGGAAGTGTCGAGCTGGCTGGAGGCGCTTGATTTAGGGGAATACAAAGACATTTTTATGCGCCACGACATCCAGGGCCCTGAGCTGATCCTGCTGGAGAGAAGAGACTTGAAGGTACTTCCCTTGGCATGCTCCTGCCCCCGGGCACCTCCTGCTCTCATGTGCAGTTGCTTGTGCTGTGGGTGCTTGCATGGCACATGGCATTGCCAAGCTGGGCTGCTGGTATGGGCTGTGCCTCTCCTTTGTCTGTCCTCCCCGCTGTGCAAGTAGCAAGGAAGGGCCTGGGCAGCAGCGGGCACAAGGAAGAACGGGGAACTTGAGTCAGAGGAGCCACCCATCAAGAACAGCTGCCCGGCTCCCCTGCCCTTTTGGGAACCCCTCCTGGGTTTGTGGTCCTTTGCCATTGTTTTTTAGTCAGCATAGTCGTTCTGGCAGATGACTAGTGCAACAGCGCCACCTGCTGATGGCTGGAGAAATAACCACATCTTGTGCTTCATTGTGTTTTAGTGGCAAACATTTCACTCCAATGCACTCTGAATGAAACCGTGGAAAGTGCAGGGTGAAAACGGCCTATCTGTACAGGGACACAACTTAAAAGTTGCCCAGCCATACTCAGATAACGGCCCTCATCTGCTGTTGCACTAACTAAAGTTGTTCTTTCTTTTTAAGGATCTCGGGATATCAAAAGTGGGCCATGTGAAGAGGATTCTCCAGGGAATTAAGGACACTACCAGCCAGCTTTAGATGCCAGCAGGAAGCTGCAGCCCTGCCCTCTAACCCCCTCTGTCTTAACTGCTGCCAGTCGTGGCTTGTGGAACCCATCGCGTGCAATGAAGCACCCAGCCTGCGCCTGGGTGCTCTGGAACCCTGACCCCGGGACAGCTTCCCATGCATTCCATGCAATGAGTTGACATTTCTGTGTCTGCCAAAGACTGTGGCTTGGCTGTGTTTGTCTCTCCTTGCCTTCTGCTTCCTCCCTTTCCCCATGGCACTTCTCGTGTCTTTTTTGGTTCGTGTGTTTTGAGCTGCTTTAAGTGAAGTCATTCATTTCCATCCATTCCTGGTACTCGGTTGGGGGGTGGGGGTGAAGTTCCTGTAGCTGCTCCTGGGCTCACTACATTGGGTTGCTTTCATGCCTGGCTGTGCTGTGAAACACTATCAGATGACAAGCCAGCTGGGGGGAGGCTAAGAGGTAGCTGAGCTGGGTAGTTGTGGCCCAGAAGACCCCATAACTCAAGGAGAGAAGGGCGTGCCCCAGAAGTCTTCTGGCTTCTCTGTTGAGCTCAGGCCCGGTCCTCTGCTTGGATGGGTCTGACCTGCAGAGAGATCTGTGCCAGTGCACCCTGCCTGTCCAGTAAAACTAAAACCAGCAGCAGGCTGTGGCTGCTTTCCTTTTAGGAGGGGAAGGCCTCTTCCTCTGAGAATCTCCAGGGTATTTAACAGCTCTGTACCAGGCAGAAAAGTAACAGGTACAGCTGCCCCTGCTGCTGAAGTTCTGGCTGCCCTGCATCCATTCAGAGAGCTATTACTTCTCTCATTTCCTAGAGCGCTTTCTCATCTGGGTAGGTTGAGAGGCTCATCCCAGAATCTGAGCTCTGCTGATGCCTCCCTCATGCCCCCCCCTTCTGTTTAGTTGGGCGTGAAGGTGCCAAGAAGGTAGAGCCTCTGTGCCCACCTGAATAAAAGGTGGGTTACAAGGGGGGTGACCCACAATGATGATAGCAACAGTAACTTGCTTGGTGGGTGGGTGTTGATGTCAAGTAGGAAAGGTGCCAGCTGTAACCTTCTGAGTTTTGCAACCATCAGCAGTAGCCACCAGGAATGTTCTGTGCTACAGAAGCTCCCAGACCAACAGGGAAAAAAGATTACAAATTTATTTCCTGCTATCAGGGTAACTTTACACTAGAACCTGGGACAGGAGCAAGAGTGGCTCTCGGCCTTGCGAGGTCTTAAGCATGAAATCCAAATGAGAGAACATTTTGAATGGGTTGAGTTCTGTGCCTTACCTGGAGAAGGCACTACCTTGGCACCATGTCCCCCATCCCTAGCCTGTGACCACCTGCATGGCTCCCAGCCCCTAGAGGAGGAGAGGCAGGGAAGCGCTGCTTCTTCCTAAGCTGGTAAAGTGAAATAATGACCCTACCTGCTGCTTGGGGAGAATGTAACTAGTTTGGAAAGAAAAGATATTTATTTAAATATTTAATATATATAAAGCTTAATTTATTTTTCACCTGTGTTGCGCGATTGCACTTTTCAATCCCCGCTCCTTCCCGGAGGCTACTTTATCAGTTCTGAGGGCCGGCTGTTCCAATGACCGCCTGTGCAGCAGGATGCTTGGGGGGTGGGGGGGTGCACCTCTGGGCCTTCCTCAGGGTGGTTAAACACTCTGGCCATCGCTGTTTGCCTGCTGGCTTTGCTTTAACTGTGGCAAACCCATCTCATGCACTGATGCAATCACTACTGCATGAGCTAGGCTCTGAGAGTCCCTGATGCTGAGATCCAGGGAGTTCCCATGGGCCCGGTGCCGAAGAGAGACAAAAGGTGACCAGGACTGCTTCTGCTGGACAGTTGCAAGCCGAGGGACGTGCTACCCTCCCGCCTGAGGCAGCCGCCACAGTAAAGAAGCTGGGACTTGGTCAGCTGGAGGGAATGCGACTGTCCCAGCACCCTGACTGGAGCTCACCTCCCTGTAGCAGGTCCTGGGCCGCCTCCTCGTCTGTGCCACTTCACTGCTGGCTGTTTTGCTGCCCTGTTAGCCTGAAGATGCCAGTCAGGGCTACTAAACACACCAGGTCCTTTGCAGTAGCTCCGAGGACTCCAACCTGAGACTGCAAACAAACAGCCTAAGCATCTTTTTTCTGCTCTCTCCCAACACCCTGGAGCAAAACAGCAATGGGGAGGGAGGGAGGGAGGGAGAGGCAAGGCCTAAAATGGGGCTAGCCTCCTGTAAAGCCGTGGTGCCTGAAGGAGGCAGAGCTATTGCTACAGCCACCAAGGACTGGGGGGCGGGGTCAGCAAACTCAAGCACCCAGCTTTTTCAGAGGGGGAATCCCCCGTTGCCAACTGGTGCAGCTCTTGCTCTGCACAGTCTGTGCTGTTGGGGGGTGGGAGGGTAGGGGGGTGTACGGCTGCCGTCACTGTATTTTCTTGTGCTAAAGTGATTGATTCATATCGTGACTGTGAGTGTAGGGGGAAATTTATGGGGGAAGGGTGTACATAATATTTCCTCCAGAGGAAATTGGGAGGAGGGGAGGCTGCTTGCTCAGGATAACGTAGAGCAGGCCTGCCCTGAAGGGGCTGCAAGCAGCACCCCTCCTGCCCCTCCAGTCAATCATCCCAGGGTGTTAACTTTTGTTGGCCAAAGGCCTGCCATTTGCTCCCCTTGCCTGATGCCAGCTCTCCATAGCAGAAAAAAGGAATCCTGCCAGTAGCCCCCTATAGAGTATGTTTCCCACCAGAAGTCAGGGAAGGCGCATTCCCTTCTTTGTTTAAAGAAAACAGGTCTGGGTCAAGGTCTCCTGGGAGCAAAGAGCAACTAGAACTGCAAAGAGGCTGTTGGGTTGCTGGCTGGAGGTGGGGGGGGGTGGCGGTCAGCTCTATACAGAATGCACCCCTGTTGCCCCAGTGTAGCTCTATGGGCATCTTCACCATTCAGCAAAGCTGCTGTTTTCAGCTGCAGCTTCCAGGAGAAAGAAACAAAAAATGGAGCTGGAAAGACAGCAGGTTGTTTCCCTGTCCCTGCCTAAAAACTGATGCACTGAAAGAGAGCCAGAACCAAAACCCAAACAGACTGATATTTTATTTTAAAAACTGTGGTGGGAGAGCGAGAGAGATGACTCTTTTACTCACAAAAGAAATTGGCTGTTACTCCATCCTTACGGTTTCCCCACCACCACCATCACCCAAAGAGGGCTCGAAGGCAGCAGATAAGCCCTGTAGTCTCCCCCCACCCCATGCATTTTATTTCCACCCCCTTGTGGCAGGGGAGATAAGAGTGAACTGGCCCCCCCAAACACTGTACTGCTTGTTCAATAAACGAGGCAGCTGATCTGCTCCTGCCAAGAGTCGTGTGTCTTTTACTGGCTGCCTGAAAGGCAGAAGAGCAACAGGCAAGGGTTTCCCTATACCACATTCCCCAGCCCAGCAAAATCTTTACTTGGTAGGTTAGATGACAACATTCGGGTCCTAGAAGTAGGAACAAATGCTTCCAAACACCCTTTACAATGAAGAAGCTTCACACAGAAGGTGAGGGCAGATGGGCAGCCCCTCTGGCAATGGACCGAGCCCCTGCTTGCCAAAAGAACCTGAATTTTAATCATTACATTCAGAATTCTGGGAAGCCAAAATAAAGTACATAAGTGAGTACAGACAGGTCTGACTGATTTTCCTCTTGGTGCACGGCCTGCTCCAGTCCAACGGAGACCCACCCTTGACTCTGCTTGGAAGGAAAAGCATGTCAACTTCGCCACTAGGATTCACCACACTTGTTGCTCAGCAACACCCCCCCCCTTGGTAGTTCTACAGACTTCCTGCCTCCTCCTGGGCACCAGCAGTTATGGGGGAAGCAGGTTGGCAAGAACAGCACGCACATACACACACCCTTCCACCAAGCACTATTATGGGAGGAAGAGAAACCAAACAGACTCAGCAAAGGGCTGCAGGCCACAGCTGAGAGGACGGTTCAGAATATAAGGCATTCCACCTACAACAGTGACATGCAAAGAGGCAGAAATATCATACCATGTTTTATTGAAAGCTTTTCTATTACTTTGCTCCCCTCCCCATACATGAATGCACGCGCGCACACATTTCTTCTTTTCCCCCCTACAATTTTTTTAAAAAAGTTATATACAGAGTTCAGGGTTAAGAGTCATTATTTACACAGTATTTACACAGCAGCTTCATTGCTCTGGCTTTATGACAAAGACCTCCTGCTGGCCCTTTGCAAAGAGTCCTCCAGCTTCAGCATATCCATAGGCGGCATCTTGGCCACTGCAAAGAAGACCCTGCAAGGCAAAGAGAGAATCTTGTGCAGGTTGATGCAGGCAAGGAGACAACACAAGGCAGGATTTAACACACAAAGTTTGTTTCTTCTGTTCATCCTAACAGCCTCTGCTTCCTCTTCCACCTTTCTTTCCCTTGTTCAGTAACATCTGAAGCTGCTTTACATTGAATTACACCACTGGCCTATCATAGTCGATATCTGAGTGGCAGCAGCTTTCCAGGGTCTCAAGCTGAGCTCTTTCACATCATCCACTACTCAAAGTTTTTAACTGGAGATGCTGGGGGATTGAACTAGTGACCTTCTACATGCAAAACAGATCCTCTGCCACTGAGTCACATACATCTCTTTTAGGATAGAGGGGTCTAGTCTGCCCAGAAACAGACTACAGATGCAGTGATGGGGCTTTGGAGCTGCTTGTGGCTCTTCCGACCACCATTCCCCCAATGTGGCACACTCATGTTTCGGGAAACTGGGCAAGGTTGGCACCTCGAAACAGCTGCCATGGGAGGAGCTGGACGATGGGGTAATCCGAAGCCAAGGATGGAGGTAAAAGGCCCCTCCTCTCCCTTTTTTTGTAGCCTCTGCACTCTCATCCCAGCACCCAGGTGGCTGGCTCCTGGGAGGAGAGTTTTCTCGGGTGGCTGCCCGGGTGGGAGTGATACTCTGTGGCCAGCTCACTCTCCTCTGGCTGCCTTGGCAATCTCACTCTCTCACCCAGCGGGCTGAGCTTCATGCTGAGGAGGGAGTGGGAAGGCAGAGGGAATCACTCCAGATGCAGAAGGGCTGGCTAAGGTTCAACAGTGCAGGGAGAGGGAACCCTACATGCTCAGAAGTATTCTGGTAAGTAAACAGGTTATAGTTAAATAGATGGCTATAACATAGTTATTGTATGTGCAGGTTTGATGGGGTGGCATAACAGGGTACGTAGTAGCCATGTGGCTCTTTTGGTTGATGGTAACTCCAAATACGGCTCTTCGCCTGCTGTGGAATAAGTACCAACGCCCTAATAGGACAGAATTCTTTTAATACCAGCTGTGAAACAATGAAAATACAGGAGCGTACTATTAGGATGGGGACGCAGATGCAGAAGGAGCTCCAGTGGTCCTGCCCCACACCTCATCCTGCAGCTGGGCTTTGTTCTCAGACTTCTCCTTAAGCTAGCACCTTGCCCTAGACCCACATGTTTGCCTTTACACTTTCAGTTGCGATTTCAGTCTTTTAATAAGTGAATGACTAAAGGCAATATAGTCAAGGTTATTATTACTGAAACCAGTGCCAGTAATCAGCAACCATTTTATTGACTTAGATATTTATATCCTGGTTTTTCTCCCCAGTGGGAAGAAAATGTATTTCTCTTCTCCTTCCATTTTTATCCTTCCTACAACAACCCTGTGAGGTGGGTTAGGCTGCAACTGGCCCAAGGTCATTCAGCGAGCTGCGGTGGCAGAGGAGGGATTTACATTTGGGTTGTCCTTTCCCAGTCCGACACTCCAGGCCTTACCCCGTGCTGCCAGAAGCATGCAAGGTTAACATGCCCATGGTGCACATCACCACCACTGCACATTTAGGAGTATCCATTTTTGTGCATACACACACACACTATACACCTCAAGGGCAAGGGGAGAGGAGCTCTCACCTATGAGAGTACTTGCTGCGCACAGCCTTGAGCCGCTCATCATGCTGATAGGTCAACAGGAAGTTCAGCTTCTTAACCAATGACTGAAGGTCTTGGACACAGTAGCCACTGTAATACTCCAGTGTGGGATTCTGTAACATAGCAGCAATTTGCACTGTTCCAGGACAGCTCACAAAGAGGGTGCCCATGCCCTGAGGCTGCTGAACTCATGTGCCGTATTCCCACTGACATGAAAAGCCCTCCCTGCTTAGCATCTCATGTGCTTTGCTCAAGGTGTCCAGAACCCACCCACCCCAGCTACTCAGAGGAAGAGGGCTCACCCAGCTGTCAAGGTTCTTCATCTTCAGCGCCAAGAGGAGGCAGCTAGCAGCCAACCGAGAGGCCCTCTCCTGGACAAAGTCATATTCCTGCAGGGTCAATTCACAGATGAACCGGGCCAGTGTTAGGGTCTCCATGGTAGCATGGGTGCACTGCAAAAGGACAAATGGGGGAAAGGAGGAAAAGGTGAGGTAGCATCCCCTGAACACATTTTCCCTTTGTTTTCCCAAGTGCTCTTGTGTCCCAAGTAATACCAAGGCAGTAAGTTTTCACAGAGTTCAGGAAATAATCTAACTCTGCCAACAGGTTATGGGCCCAACACACTTCCAACAGTAACATCTGACTAGAAAGCTTCCCTTAAACCAGATCCTTATCTCCACCCTTTATTCTATTACCATAGCACTTCTAGCGCTGCAGGGTGAGTCTAAGACATGCCTCTAAGAAGCCTAAAGAACCGGCCCATACCACTACAAGGCAAGAGGAGGCAAGGCAACAGTGCTGCTCTCACTTAAGTGTCCTAAATATGGTAAACAGTACAATTTGATATGCCAAGTATTGGATGGCAGGTAACATTTTCATAGTACTCAAATAAGGTTACTATTGTATTGCATACTTCTCAATGTTTCTAAAGTCTTTCCCCCCTGAAGTGGGAGACACACCTCCCCGCTTCAGAATTTCCAGAAATATATCTCTATGCAGCCAAGCAGGGGGTGGTTCCCAATCTCTAAGGGGTCTGAAAATTTATGCACAATATTGACCCTGCAAGAACACAGGCCTCCCACTCCAGGCAGGTGCACCAGGCACCACTCTTTCCTTCCTCTGTATTCTCCTTTGTATCTCAGCAGGACTAGGCATCTATACTCTTCTCTCATCTTCAGTCCATATTCTCAGCGCTGTGCCTATTGATGCAGAGTGCAGAATCCTGAGCTTAGCTTTCATTTTTTTAAAAAGTTTCTCGCACTCAAAGTTGCAGAGTGAGGCTAGTGAGCATTTGGGCAATGCCTGGCTCAGTGCCCTGCACAGTTCTGCTAGTCAGGGGAAAGAGCACTCATCTGCAAACACACATTGCTGGCCTCAGGCTGGATTTCAGGCTACTACAAATATGTGTACCAGCACTAGGAGTGTGCAAAACAAAACAAAAAAAATAGTATTTTCTGGGTTTGGGCATGTTGAACCTGAAAAATATCAATATTTCCCGATACTCCTGAATCCCAATACTGGTATGGTATTCAGATTTGACTAATAGTTGGGATTGCTGAATTTTTTGGCTCCATTATACCCTATGGGGACCATTATAGTCAATGGTCCCCACAGACTATAATGGAGAATTGATCTGGGGATATCTGGGGCTCTGGCGAGGCCCTCGTTTTTTGAGGTAGAGGAGGAAAAAAAACAAGTTTCAAAAAGATTAAACTAGGGAGTCCAATTCTATGGGCCCTAGAAGGTGGTGCTCCCATTGGAAACAATGGAGGAGGAGGAGAAGACTTGGATTTATACCTCACCCTTCACTTGGAGTCTCAGAGCAGCTTACAATTTCCTTCCCTTTCTCTCCCCACAACAGGCACCCTGTGAGGTAATGGGGGTGAAAGAGTTCTGAGAGAACTGCTTGAGAGAACAGCTCTGAGAGAACTGTGACTGACCCGATGTCACTCAGCTGCTGCATGTGGAGGAGTGGGGAATCGAACAATTCTCCACATTAGAGTCCACTCTTCTTAACCACTACACCAAACTGGGGACTGGATCACGGTCCCTTTAAATGCCTTTTCCAAGCCACGTAACTCCACAGTGAGTGAACTCCAAAAGCATTTAAAGGGCTTGCAGTCCCTTTAAATGTTTTCTCCGAGAGTTCACTCCAAAGGCATTTAAAGGGACCTTTAAATACCCTTTAACTGCAGCCTTTCGGGACGGCCGTTTTCAGATAACCAAATCAGTGGTCCACTCGGTAACCAGCTGAGAAAATACCATTAAGGTATTTGGGGGATATTTTTTCAGCTCAGTTTATACTGGAGTGCACACCCCTAACCAGCACCACAAAGGGCAGAATTGGGCTTCCTGAGAATGTCAGTTATGGCAGAGCTGCTCTTGCAGGGGTGCAAAGGCAGTATCCAGAACATGTGTGACCCCCTCCACATGCACGCCTGTGCTCTGTGGTGGACTGCAAGCATCTTCCTATTTCCCAAGCAACAGCTGAACGCTGACTCACCTTGGCAAACCGGCGGAGGAAGCGGTACGCAACAGGAATATTTATGTCAAAGTGGAGCGTTTGCAATATGCTCATTTCCATGGAGATGAGTTCTTCCCTGTTGTAAGCATCATCACAGATGTACAGGAAGTCATCCACACAGGGGGGACAGCGCTCCTGCATAGAACGAGGCGGGAGGAGAAAGTGTAATGGCTACTTCTACGCTCCGAAAGGCTTTCTGGCAGTACAGCCTGTATCCAGGGGCAAACCCTGAACAAAGAGAAGGTACATTCAAAGACCTGAAATTTTAATGAAGCCTTCTACGGCATGATATTAAAAGTCTGCGTTTTAGAAATAACTGTGTTCTCATAAGCCATCTTGCAGGTTTGTGAGTGGAAATGGGAGTGATGCATACGTGCCCTATGAAATATAACAATGCCTGGCAACCCCCTTTAACGTAGTAGGATCATCATCCTCTGATCTGGAGCTTTTGAAGCCAAGAGCACAAAGACACATGCGAGGGCCGCAGCTCACAAGGGCTGATATTACCGGCAAAATCTCGGAAATCTAAAATTTGCTTTTTCAAAGAGAACACATTCTTGAACTCACAGAGGTGGGGTGGTAGTAGACCAAATCTAAAAGGGCACCTGCAGGAGAGCAGTGGGAGGGCTTCTAGTGTCCTGGCCCCACTGCTGGACCTCCTGATGGCACCTGGTATTTTTGGCCGCTGTGTGACAGAGTGTTGGACTAGATGGGCCATTGGCCTCATTCAACACTGGCTTCTCTTATGTTATGTTCTTATGATTTCTAAAAATAAGAGAGAAGCAGACTTGCTTCAGCCAAGGCAGCGTCTCTGAAAAGCCCTTTCACTGAATCACTGGACTTCTTTCCTAAGAGTTAGTCAGACTCACCAGCCCAAAGCCAGCTGGAACTGCCCACAGGGGTTTGGGCATATCACGGCCTGCAGATTATGCCCTGAGCTCCATGGTGACGGAGAACAGAGAAAGGGACAGCAGAGTCTCACGACAGAAGCCACAAACCTTGGTAGAGAGACGCAGCCCCGATGATCCTCCAGCAACTAGAATGGACAGGCTCGACTCCCTCTTGTTTGGCTCTGCCTTGCGCTGCCCCCAAAGCTCCCACTTGGGCTTACCTCAAACTTGGAGGCAATGAGAATGGCCGTGGAGCCAATGAGCTGCAGCTTGTCCCGCATGCTGGTCACCTTCACCAGGTAGTGGTCCATTAGTTTGACTGCCAGGTAAAGCGTCTCGTGGGTGAGGTCAAAGTTCTCCTGTAAGAGCCCGGGAGATAAAGATGGGAGTCAGCGTGTGGCTCCATCTGCTTCAGCTGGCAACGGCTCTCCAAGGAGCCAGGCAGGGGGACAGAGGACTCTTGCAGCCAGGCTGCCAGGGAAGCTTCGAGGTGGAGAGACTGAAGGTAGGATTCTTCTGCATGCAAAGCGTGTGCTTCACCACCAGCTCCCTCATAAAACAATGAGCTGTAAAGAGGTGCTAGAGCCCGGATGAAGCCATATAGCCATTAGGAGCAAGATTTTAATGCTCAGCTTCCATTTTGGACTGCAACACAGTAATCCTCTTACCAGCAGCATCAGAAATAATGGGTGGAGTCCTAGGCAGCCTCCCAGAACTCAAGTCCCGCTCAAGACTTAGATTTGGTGCTACCCTGACCTAGAGAGCCCAGGCAAGCCTGATCTCATCAGATCTCGGAAGCTAAGCAGGGCCAACCCTGACAGGTATTTGGATAAGACCTCCAAGGAGTACCAGGGCCAGGAGGCAGACAATCAAGCCACCCCTCTGAAGAACATCCAAGCCCACAACAGGGGTCACCAGAAGTCAACCATGACTTCCAGGCAAGAACAAACATACATACATGCACACACGGACTTAGATTTGGCACAAACCAACTCAAGAGACAGACAGAAGCCCCACACCTGGGGCTACCACTTGGCATCAGACTACTCCTTCCCCAGAGAAACCAGCCCTGAATCAGAGATTGGGGAGGGGGGAGGCATCATCTTACTTCTTGCTGGCCATGGGACTGGCATCATGACCCAGGACTTGCTAGTGGCAGCAAGCTGTTCATTTGTTCTTTTCACCACACCAGGATAGCTGAACATGAATCTCTTTTCCATGCCCCCGCCACATCGCCTCAGCCAAACAGATGCATCACAGTCTTTGCCACATAGCTTGGCAAAAAGGTCTCACACTTCAGATGTGCAACAGGCACCCACCTGCACCTCCACCATCCAGTCTACCAGAATGGCCCGCATGTCCCTGGTGATGTCAGGCTGATTCTCCATGTAATCCGGGATCGAGAATTTCTCCTAGGTAGGATGGAACAGAAGAGGAAGAGCCAAGCATACAGTCCGGTGCCCTCCAAGCTGCTTTCCAAACCTTCTGCAGGAAAGATCGACCCACCAAGTCCAGCCAGGAGGGTCTAATTATTAGCAAGACCGAGGCCAAGTTTTGTGGCAAACCAAAACCAAACCAGCATTCAGACTGAAGCTGGTGCTGCTTTTTGAAATCCAGGGGGTCCCAGCTGGTATTTTGCAGTCTCAACCGCAAGTGCTCAGTTTGGGAAGAGAAACCCAAGGATAGTCAGGGTCAATGTTCCCTCTAAGCTTTTGGGCAAAAATTCTACTTTGTGAGCTCCTGGCATTAAAGTGGTGAGCGAGCGATTTGGCTGCTGCATCAATTAGTTTGCTCTGGAGCCATCCTTCCTGAGCGAAGACAAAAATGTGAGAGCTGGAGGCTAAAAAACAGTGATTTAGCTCACTCTAACTCAGCTTAGAGGGAACACTGGTCAGGGTGGGAGTTTTCATTCACCCACAGCCACTGGAACAAAACCTTATTCCAGACATTATTTATTCTGGACCCCAGAATCAAAGTATAAATCTGTAGTAGTTTTTAAAGGGAGCTTCATCCTCCAAATAACCTCAGGAGTTTCCCCCGTTTTTAAGAGCCTGAACACTGGTGTCAGGGAATCATCCCCAAACCAA
Organism: Gekko gecko; assembly: GCA_029375565.1. NCBI lineage: Eukaryota > Metazoa > Chordata > Lepidosauria > Squamata > Gekkonidae > Gekko > Gekko gecko. The sequence continues at coordinate 46,389,778 of JAPDNY010000012.1, read as the reverse complement.
CACCAATTGGCCATAAGCTGTGAGGCATTTGCTGAGAAAGTCTTGTCGCTCCGCCACAACTTTGGTACCATATGTGAACTAAAGGCCTCCTTGGTTGTCTTTGGATTCAGTTTTGGGCAGCCTCAGCTGGCTCTTTGAGACCAATGTTGACAGGATTCTGAGGAGTGTCAATCCATCAAAGACGCTTGCCTCTTGGACCCATGTCCTAGTAAGAGCCGGCAGCAAGGGTTTATGGGGTCCTCTGATGGACATTATCAATCTGTCCCTGAGTTCAGGGGTCTATCCAGGGGTTATAAAAGAGGCAATGGTAATACCGCTCTTGAAGAAACCATTGTTGGATCCTTCTGATCTGGCCAACTACCACCCAGTCTTGAACCTTTCATTTTTGGGTAAGGCGGCTGAGAGAGCGATGGCTGAGCAACTTCAGAGTTTCTTGGAGAACACATCAACTCTAGACCCCGGCCAGTCCGGCTTCCGCCCTGGTCACGGGATGGAGGCCGTGCTGGTCTCCCTCATGGACGATCTTTGTAGGCAGCTGGATCAAAGCAGGTTGGCACTGCTGTTATTGCTTGACTTGACAGCAGCATTCGACACAGTGGATTATGATCTGCTGGTTCATTGTGTCACCAATGTTGGAATATGTGGGACAGCTCTGAAGTGGGTTGCCTCGTTTCTCCACCATTGGGGACAGAGGGCGGTACTGGTGAGAGGGTGTCTCCTCAATACCCCATAACATGTGGGGTCCCTCAGGGGGCTATCCTTTCCCCAATTAGTTAACATCTACATGCACCCTCTTGCCCAGCTGGCTCGGAGTTTCAGGCTGAGCTGCCATCAGTATGCTGATGACACCCAGCTGTATCTGTTGATGGATGGCCAGCTGAACGCCGTCCCAGGAAGTTTGGTTGAGGGTTTAGAGGCTGTGGTGGGGTGGTTGAAGCAGATTCGGCTGAGACTGAACCCATCAAAGATGGAGGTTCTCTGGCTGGGTGCGGGGGTAGGGACTCAGGGCTGGGGCATCAGCTCCCACCACATGACTATGTGCCCTTAACACCAGCGCAGACAGTCAAGAACCTGGGTGTAGCCTGAATGCCACCCCGTCAATGGAAGTCCAGGTCACAAATATTGCCAGGCTGGCACTTTTCCAACTAAGCCAGGTTAGGCAGCTGACCCCTTTCCTATTTCACCCCAACCTAGCCATGTTAATCCACGCAATGGTCACCTCTAGACTTGATTACTGTAATTTGCTGTATGCCAGGCTGCCCTTGAAGTTACAGCTTGTCCAGAATGCAGCTGCCCAGGTCCTTACGAGGACACCGGTAACAGCACACATATAACCTGTGCTCCACCAGCTGCACTGGCTTCAAGTTGAGTACTGGGTGACGCTCAAGGTTTTGGCCTTGACTTTTAAGGCCCTGAACAGTCAGGGACCAGTGTACCTACAGGACCACCCCTCCTGGTATGTTCCCCGGAGAACACTACACTCAAATGCACAACACCTATTGGAAGTTCCTGGCCCAAAGAGTGTCTGGATGTCCTTGGTAGAATTCTCTGCCTACTAACATCAGGGCCGTACAGGATCTGTTACAATTCCGCAGGGCCTGCAAGGCAAGGATGTTCCACCAAGCACATGATTGAGGACAGCAACAGTTTTTAACATCAGTGGTCCAGTAGGCTAATCAGTCATGAACAGATGCTGGTGCATTCGCTGCTTCTACCCTCCCCCCCACTGGTAAAGTATTGTTAAAGTAATTGTATTATGGTGCCATGTGGGTCTGAGGTATTTTAGAATTGTAGTTTAGATTATTTATGACTTTATATGTATTTTATACAACTTTGTTGTACACCACCCTGACCCTGCTTGCGGGGAGGGCAGTATAAAAGCCTAAGTAAATAAATAAACCTCCAAGTTACCTCACGCTCCCGCATATAGTCAAAGATATCCTTGGCATATTCAGCGCTGGCATAAGGATCGTCTTGCTGGACCTTGTCTATGTCCTCAACTGGTTTCACCTGCACATGGAAGGAAGTTTTCTGGTTGTTGTTTTTTTAAAGTATCAAGGTTGAATAACATAAGCCCTTGCCATCCACTAAAACCAGAGAGCAACAAGTGATTCTTTTATCCACAGTTTACTGGCTTCCTCATAATTTCTTTCTTTGAAGCTCATCTTACTGCAACAATCTCTTGAAATTCAATTATGACAAATCCAGTTCGAAGCAGGGCCTTTGCTGCCCTAGTCTGAGCCACTCACTGATCTGCCCACTCTCAACTGGCAGGCTCTGTGACTTCCTCACCCCTGCTATGCAAGATGCTGTTTAGAAGGGAAGCTGAGAATTGATCCATGCAGAAGGTCTACCACTACTGAACTACAATTTCTTTCCAACTGTCCCCTAAATTCCCCAAGTTATGGAAAAGGTTGCCCTATCTGCTCTGACAGGAGCTTGCAGCCAGGTCTGGATGTTGCAACTGAACAGCCGGGACTGAGCCAACAGTGACAAGGGACCCAACAGATTCTGTATCCATGCAAGATGATGTGAAAGCTTTGGGGCACTCTTCAATGAAGCAAAGAGATGCATCTATCGTGTCAAGGGCCCACCACATAAGTCTTTGTCTTGGTCCACAAATTCTCTCAAAGGGACCCCAGCTCAAGTCACCCAACAGATATGTGAGAACACTGCAGAAAATGGTTTCATGGAATGTGGAGGACCTAATTAGAAGCCAAAAACTGTTAGGCTCATGGAGACTCCAAAGGCACAGCCAGGCTCCTCCATGGAAGTGGGGCATCAGGGTAAGCAGATGCTGCAAAGCATTCTCACACACACACTCAGTATCACCAAGAACAAATATAGCCATCTGTCCAAAATCAAGTTCTATCATCAACACCCCTCTCGCATTCCCACCCACCCACCCTCATGTTCCTTAGCTTCTATTAGATGCAAAGCCGTCAATGAGAGTAGCTTCCCTGTACCAAAGCCACTTCATCTGCCGGTGTCTGTGAAGGATCTGCCTTCTCTGCTGGAACCTTCTCAGCTGGTGCATCCTCAGAGGGAATTTTGCTTACTGACCTGAAAGAGGTAAACGTGGGTTAGCAATACAATCAGATCATGGATAATATCAGATAAATCAGCCACTGGTGGGGCATTCCAGCCTAACAGCATTTACTAGTAACCAACAGAAGGTGTATTATTTGGATGGAAACTCTGATAGGGTCAAGTAGGTAGGACTACCAGCATGTTTGGATATTCAAGCTAAATTTTATAATGTTAAAAATACTGAACTCTTTCATTTATTGGCATTAAACACACTAGAGCATATTCATGGTTAAAATTAGGGATGGGCACGAACCAGCTGACAAATTTTGGCTGGTTCATGGTTCACAAACTGAAATTCGTGGCAGGTCAGCCAGCACAAACTTTCCATGAACTTTCAAGCTGTTCATGCCTCTCTGCTCAAACAAAATGTTTACCAAACTTTAAAGCAACAAAGCAACAGGGAGGGCAGAATTCTCCAGCCTTGAAAACACCAATACCTTCCCTGAACTTTTGGTGTTTGTATCTTGCTCTTTTGAACCTGTGCCTGACATTTCTCCCAAAAGCACTTTCCTGGAGACACCTCTCTTGCAGTAAATAGGTGCAATCATGACCCAAAAGAGATGCTAGCAAATGAACAGGCAAACCAACACACACTTGTGTCCTCACTTTTTAAGGTTAATCTCATTGTTCTTTGCAACAGCCAGCACAACCGATCCCTTTGGGGCCTTTTTGGAAGCTGCCTTTGCTGTCTCCTTCTTTCCCAATATGTGTAGAGTCTTGTGAGCCTACAAAAAAAAAAAAGACCACAAGGTCATTAATGAAGGAAGCAGCCCCTACTACTGCCTTCGCCTATCTGTACAGTTCATGTCTACTCCAAAGTTGGGGCTTCCTCTCAGCTTTAGAAAAGACTGAGCTGCATCCTTCCCAACTTTACTCCATTCATACCTGAAAAGATGGCAGAAAAAGTTCAGTCTCACAGATCCAAGAAAGATGTCAGACAGACTAAGGCAGCAGTGGCCTGTCTATGTGCTTAAAGCTGCTTCAGAAACATGGGTAAGTTTGGGCTTGCACATCCCACCCCCTACTTACATTGGTAATATCCCCAAAGGCAGAACGCTTCTTGGGTGCGCCCTGTGGTGAGGAAGGAGATCGCTTTGCCTGAGAGCTTTCCTCCTAGGATGGAGAAATAGATAAGTTGGACAATTTATGCAGAATACCTGCATTTGTGATAGGTCTTCACCTAAATGCTAAGTTTCCCCTCAGAGACCCCGAGCCCTGGCAGGCACAGCAGTGGCAGCTCCCAGAGCAGCTCTGCCATCAGCTTCCCAGAAACTCCGCAGACTAGGAAGTCCCACTCATTGTCACCCACCTGTAGCTAGTCTTCAAGGTTTTACCACAAGCCAACAATACTAGCCCATCTTGATCCTTTGCCCACAGCATAGAATGGCAACTTGCCCTTGCCAAAAGATTGCCCCAGGGAGGAGGGACTGAGCATGCAAATCTTGGTTACCCAGAGGGGGAAAGGGACCCCAGAGGTTCCATTCACCTTCTTGGCTTGGGCATTCTCCACAGCTGGCGCTCTGCCTGGGCAGGGTTGCTTGCTGCTCGCTGCCTTGGTATTGCGTGGGGCTGGCATACTGTTTCTTTTCAGCCCACCAAAGCAAAGCTGGATACAGGAAATGAGAGAGATGGAAATGGTCAGTCAAAACCAGAGAGCACAACCAGCCACTACCTTTGCCACCCACCATACCACTTCTAGGGCACGCCTTTATGATTAGTCCAGCAAACAGACTGATGTGCAGCTGAGGGGTGGAAGGTTGCCCGGGATGAGAAAGAGCAAAACTCCAATCCAGTAGCATTTCAAGGACCAACAAAAGTTCCAGGCTATACCCTCTCAAGAGTCTTCCGATACCTGACATACTTGACAAAAGGAGCTTTGACTCTCCAGAACATACACCCTGGAAATCTTGTTGGTCTTTGAGGTGCTGCTAGACTTAAATCTTGTTCTTCTACTACTGACAGCCACACACCTGCAACCACGCAGAGAAAGGCACAGATGGCACTGCTAGACATCAAAAGAGCATCGGTCTCCCCGCCTCACCAGCAGTTAATCTCCACCAGCTGGATTTCTATGTGTTAAATACCCAGAACCCTGCCAAGACAAAGAGCAGCGCGGCAGCATGCTGGCTGGAAGATCGGGCGAGGGTGGCTTTTCCGAAGGCAAAAAGGCCGATTACCGTCCCCCACGCCGTAGTGATAAGGCAAGAGAGCAGAGGCAAACAATGGAACAAGGAGCCTTCCAGGAAGGAGATATCTCTGCTGCAGCAGTGGGCCGTGAATCGGGACAAGCAACCGAAGGACGGAAGTGAGGCAGCGTTACACAGTGCTGGGGAGTAGGGCTCAAAGGTCGGGGAATTGGAAGCAGTCTCCTTGCACAAAGGATCAGGCAAAACTACCCCTACCCACCCAGAGCTCCTCTTTGTTCCCTCCAGGCAAGCAAGTAAGTATACCGGACTGACTACCCTCCGAACGGATCGGGGCCACCTACCGCTACCACCCAGATCCTCCACTCGCCTTACTTGATCTACCGCAGCAAAAGTGGGAATTTGAAAATTGCTACATTGGCAGAGGACGACCGTCGATTGGTTCCGCAATAGCCAATCCGAGAGCCGGGAAGAATGCGGTTGCTAAGGGCGGTGCCTAAAGATTTTTAAAAACCGGCTCTCGCAGCCAATAGGAAGCTATTAGCAGCGGTTCCGGCAGAAGGGGCTGCCCCTGGTTGAAAATGAGGCTTCAGATTTGCTAAAATGCGTCAGAATGTAACTTTTCCTTAAAGGGACAGTGCGCCTATAACCCGTCGCTTTCTGTAGCGCTTAGAGTAAGGAAGTTGAGCAGTGTGCCTGACCTTTAGAGAGAAACTTCTTGACTCTGTTCCTTCCAAAGTTACCTAGTAGTCACTTGCCTGTAAGTAATTGTTGGTTTCCGCGTGTAGGTGACAACGTGATCCATATTTTACTTTTGTTTAAATCTTCAGTGTACACGTGAAAGCAATACGTGTTTTAAAGTACATGTGCAATAAGGCCACACGCTGGATTTAACTCAGCATCAAATGTAAAATGATTGGAAAGAGGATGCCGGGCTAGATCGTTCCTTTGAACCACCGGCTATCTTGCGTGATGCTCCTACGTACGTGTCAATCACAGTACATATAGTTATTTGCACGCACGTAGAATAAGCCCATTTAACAATCTACAAGATGGAAGTGTGTAATTTCTTGCACAAAGCTGTCCCGCTTGGGCAACTGTCCCACGAGTTTATTAGCCTTAAATTTAGGGGAAATTGCCTGGCAGTGGGAGACATGCGTTTTCTGAAAACAAAGAGAAGCTGACACTTTGTTTATCAGAAGGGGTCAGCACATGCGCATCGCTTTGCCCGGCCTGCAATTCTGTTCGGATGAAATGCTTCTGACAGCAGTGCTCTGTGACACTCAAGAGCTGGCCATTCCGGCATCTGGAACACGGGTTGGGTTGGAAGGGGGTACCGCCTCGTTTATTTTGGTTCTCCTTCCACCAGAGGGCATCACAGGCTATGATAAAGGCTGCAGTCCCGCGCATAGCTATGCTGCTTAGTTCCCAATGGAGTCTATCCTGTGCAGGAGAGCAGCCAAATTGCTTCTGAATTCCTAAAACAGCTGAACAGCTAAACCGTCAGTTTTATGGTTTAACACTGGCTACAGTGGTGTGGTGGCACAAAACTTTGTGTTATTCTTTCAATCTGTGAAATCTTAGGGCAGCTGAATACAGGTTTATTGGTTCTCAGGAAAGTAAAATATTTCATTTTGCATCGGAGTTCTATTTCCTGTGTGTGCAGGGTCATAAAGCCACTTCATTCAGCTTGTCCACTTACTGCCTAGAATGTCATCTCTCCCCTCACCTCTTCCCTTGAGTGCAAAAGCTTGAAAATTTAGTCACACTGAGCCTACTTGAATCAGACCAAGTATGTTTGGGCCCTCCTTGCCTCAGGCATTCCCAGGACAAAACTAATCCAGGCAATTTGCAAGTGATTGCCAAAAAGGCACCTCTGGCTTCAGAGGCAGAATTAGAATGCATCTGACTGCCAGATGCTGAGAGCAGTCAATAAGTGTCCTTGTGGCTGGCTACTCTGGAAACAGGATTCTGGGCTACGTGGACCATTGGTCTGATGCGCCATGGCTACCCTTGTATTCTTATGTTTTGTTCTCATGGTTGTGTTTTGACTGAAAGTCAGAGCGAGATTTATAATCCTTTTCAGGAAACAAAAATAGCTACCCAACTTTGCAAAGACCACCTGGAAGTATGTTTGCAATCCACAAAACATGGATAGAAGGTTTGACGGGATCTTGTGCACAGCTCAGTATTAAGTGCTTTCAGAAAGGTTCTCTTGACCTTTATTGTGTCTTTCCCTCCAGTCTTGCTTTTTTAATATTTCTTGCCAACCTCACATATTGAATGACCCTGTTTCCATGATATAGCAAATGTTTTCATGTAAGTGAATGGCCTCAATCAGGCTGTGTCTTTGCATTGCCTTCAGTTGTTCATTCTTGCCATAACAACTGTAATTAACTCTTTACCATCCTGAGACTGGCACAGTCTGCAGATACTCCCCCCTTTTCCTCATTTGCTGCTTGTAAATTACTTTAATAATTGCCCAAGAATTTGATTTTCAGTTTGACTGAGGGCTATGAAAGATGAATGTTTGTTTTCTACCAGTAATGCTTTTCATGTGACACCTGCAAAGAAAGAGGTTTGCTTGAAGTGCATTACTGCCCTGGAGTTATATGCTAGCATCGTGACTTGACAAGCTTGTCTTGTGAAAGGGCATCCGCTGCAGAGGCAGAATATCTGAGACAGATTAATATGAGTAATCAGAGATTCCCACTGCAAAAATGGATGTGATTTTGCCTTCTGCAAACTGAAATGGCTGCTGTTTTGGAATGAATCTTCTGTATGGAACTTGTGTGTGTGTGTGTGTGTGTGTGTGTGTGTGTGTGTGTGTGTGAGAGAGAGAGAGAGAGAGAGAGAGAGAGAGAGAGAGCTGAATTAAAGACAAGAGTAAACCATGGCCAGCCAGGGAACAACTCACAAAACTTCACTGCTATAAAATAAAAATAGGATGGTTATTTATGACGCTTGCAGTCTTCCTGCAAGGAGGCATATACAGAGCTATCCCACTTTCTCCTCATAACAGCCCTTTGAGGTAGGTTAGGCCTGAGAGATGGTGACAGGACTGGCCCAAGGTCATCTGAGTTGCTTCATAGCTGAGTGGGGATTTGAATCTGCTTCAGCCCAGGGTACTGTCTCCATTGTTCCATGCTGGCTGTTGTGGGGGGAAAGGGAAAGGATCAGCAAGCAGAAGGGATCAGAGGCAGCCCAACAGCACAAGGAACACAAGAGCTTGCAGTCTGTGAGGGGAGGGAGGTGATAAATGCATTGAAGCCATTTGGCCCAAGACTTCTTGCAATGCAGCAGATGATGCTGAAACACAGTGCTCAGACTGTGCGACTGTCAGCCTGTCCAGTGTAGCTGCTCCTAGAAGCAAAATGGCAGCAGCAGCTGAGGGGGTGATGAGCAGAAGGCCAGCACAAATAGTACCATGAGAGAAGCAGAAGAGAATGAGAGCGGGTAAAGATTGAGCAAGGGATGAGCTAGGCCAGCACCACTGCGGGGGGGGAGTCCAGCAGGCCTGTCTGGCTCACCACAAAAGGCCCCACAATCCTGATGTGTGTTGTGTCTGACCAAGGCGGGCTTCTTTTTTAACTTCTCAGTTTTGCAGTGGGTTGCAGGGTCAAAAGCCTACGCAAGACACTCAAGCGAGCCAAAGTGTTTGGGCTATTCTGGCAGAGGCAAAGGAATGGCCCCTGGTATCTGTTTCTAGAGAGTTCAAGGCAGAATTCAGAAAGCTGTTAGCCACAACCTGGCATCTGCAGAATCTTCTCCCCTGCCATCCTGCAACCTGTGCGGTCTACTGATCTTAAAACAGAGGTGAATTTCCACTACAATGCCTATGCACAGCTGTCTGTGATGAATACAAATCTTATAACATAAGAACCCTGCTGGATTAGATCAGTAACCCACCTACTCCACCATCCTGTCTCGTGCAGTGACCAACCAGTTCCTCTGGAGGTCCAACAAGAGGGCATAGAGGCTGAGGCCTTCCCCTGATGTTGCCTCCTGGCACTGGGATTCAGAAGCTGACTGCCTCTGAATGTGGAAGTTTCCTTTGGTCACCATGGCTATTAGCCACTGATAGATCTATCCTTCACAAATCTGTCTAATCCCCTTTTAAAGCAGTCTATGCCTGTGGCCATTACCACATCGTCTGGCAGTGAATCCCACATTTTAATCACTCACTGAGTAAAGAAGTATTTCTTTTTATCTTTCCTTCATCTACTGCCCATCAACTTCATTATGTGCCCCTGAGTTCTAGCATGTTGGGAGAGAGAAGAAGTTCCCTCTGTCTACTTTCTCTGCCCTGTGCATAATTTTATAAACCTCTCTCATGTCCCCACTAAGTCATCTCTTTTTCTAAACTGAAAAATCCCACTTCTGTCTTCCTTCATAGGAAGGGTGCTCCAACTCATTAGTCACTTTGCTTGTCCTCTTCTGTACTTTTTTCAGATCTGCAGTATCCTTTTTGAGATATAGTGATGGGAACTGCACACAGTATTCCAGATGATGGAGCACCATAGATCTATCCCCTGCCAGAATTACACAGAAAGATGCCAGATCTCCAGGGTACCACATCTGGAAATGCTGGTTTGCTGATGCTCCCAGGGGTTGAATGCTAAGCAAGGCTGTCTCTTGACAGAGTGGGAACTCGCTCAGTTCTTGATCACTGGTACAGAGATTGATCTGAGCTAAGACATAGCTGGTTTGAGCTTATTTGGCAGCTTGGATGCCACAAGGAGTTAAAGCAACTGGGAACTTGCTGAGGAGAACAGAAGCAGAAAATGATAGAGATGAAACCCCAGTACCAGGAGGAAACCCTGTGGTCGAGATGTCCACAGAACTAATTTCCTGAGCACAAAAGCTGCTGCCATCAAACTGCTGAAGTTTCTGGGATTCCTAGTTGAAAAGTCGGCCTTAATCGTATCAGTTATCCTGGATCTCTTGTGGATCTCTCTTCTCTGTTTTTAATTTCTTCCCTACCAATGGAGCCGTTTTGCTGAGGCCCAGCTGAGAAAGGAATTCCTGAGGCAGTGTGCTACAGGGGTCAGCATCTCAAGGCAGGATGTGTGGGGCTATATTTTGAAGGCAGGCAAGATAGACTGGGAATTCTTTGCACTGCAAAGGGGTCTGTATGTCAATAAGGTGCCTTTTGTTTTAGATCATCACTTTTCACTTAGCCCTCTGAAAGTCCAAGTGCCGGTTAGTCAGACATGAATGACAGAGCTCGCCTTGAGTGGTGGCTGGCGTGTGGGTGGGTGACGTATGTTTCATGCCTGACCTTAAAGGCCCTGAAGACACAGAAAAAGGGGGCTGTAGTTTCCTGCCCCATATACAGCTGTGACTCTTGGCATAGGCAGAATTCTTGAGTCTAAGGCCGTTTTTCCCAGTGTTGAGAAAATGGCCAAACATCTGCTTCTGATTACACCCGTTGCATTCCAGTCAGCCCTACGCAAAGGCTTTCTTGCACAGGGCCTCTGTGGCAGTACAAGCACCGCCCTCCTCCTCACGGGCCCTAGAGGCCTGGAGTCTGCTCTCCAGCCTTGTCACATTCCCACCAACTCTTGTTCCCACAGCCATACCCCTTCCGTCCCGCTCCAACGTCATCCTGCCTCATCTCCATTCCATACTTCCCTCCACCCCTGGTCCCAGCAGGCTGTCATGATTTCCCCACCCAGTTCTGATCTCATGAGATTCCTTGTCCAGGGCTGCAGTTGGCCAGGTGGAGCGTCTGAGAAATTACTGGAGAATTAGTGATTTCCTCAGAACCTACAGAAACGTTTGTCACCCTCTTGCCCAGCCCAAGTAGGTATGTGTATTTCAGAGCCAAATACAGGATTCAATCCCCCAATGAATGTTGTTGTTGTTCAGTCTCACAGTCAAGTCCGACTTTTCATGACCCCATGGACCACATCACGCCAGGCCCTCCTGTCTTCTGTTGTGCTCCGGAGTTTGCTTAATTTCATGTTCATTGCATCGATAACACTGTCTAACCATCTCGTCCTTTGCTGTCCCCTTCTTCTTTTGCGTTCAGTCTTTCCCAGCATCAGGGTCTTCTCCAGTGAGTGCTCCCTTTTCATTTGGTGGCCAAAGTATTTGCGCTTCAGCTTCAGGATCTGGCCTTCCAGGGAACAGTCAGGGTTGATTTCTTTTAGGATTGAATGATTTGATCTCCTTGCAGTCCAAAGAACTCTCAAGAGTCTTCTCCAGCATCATAATTCAAAAGAATCTATTCTTCGGCACTCGGCCTTCCTTATGGCCCAACTCTCTCAGCCATACATTACTACTGGGAATACCATTGCTTTGACCATACGGACTTTTGTTGGCAGGGTGATGTCTCTACTTTTTATTATGCTGTGTAGCCCCCAATGAATGGTTGAGCCTTAAAAAGCAGCTTTGGGGGGAATTATATTGGAGCTGCAGCACTGGGAGGAAACGGAGTTCACTCTTTTTCCCTGTGCCATGTCCTGAATCAAAACTAGTCCCTCAGGCTTTGATTAGCCCAAGTAAGGAACAAAGATGGATGCTATCCCCCCCGCCTTTTTTGGCCATCAAGTCATAACTGAGTTATGGAATCTTTGCAGGGTTTTCCAGACAAGAACTGTTCAGAGGTGGTTTGCCATTGCCTGCCTCTGCATAGCAACCCTGGCACTCTTTGGTGGTCTTCCATTCAAAGACTGACCAGGGCCAACCATACTAAGTTTTGGAAATTGGATGAGATTGGGCTAGCCTGGGCCATCCCCCTCCCCAGGGCTTTTTTTGTAGAAAAAGCTCGGCAGGAACTCATTTGCATAATAGGCCACACCCGACAGCAGAATCTCATTAGCATGTTAGGCCACACCCCTGACAGCACAGCTCATTAGCATATTAGACCACACCCCAATGCTAACTGATGTGTGGTCATCTAACCACACCCACCTTTTGCTTCTTATTCTGTTTACCTTGTTTGTTGTCAAAACCCAGGGCTTTTTTTTGTAGCAGGAACTCCTTTGCATATTAGGCCACACAGCCCTAATGTAGCCAATCCTAATGAGTTTCTGCTGCTGGGTGTGGCCTATTATGCTAATGAGCTCCTGCTGGGCATGGCCAACTTGGGAGTCAGCCAGAACTCCATTCCTGTGCATTCCTGCCCAAAAATAGCCCTGCCCCTCTCCAGTGCCAGACCTCTTGTCCAGCCCCCATCTCACTCAGTAGAAATAAGTTTCAGATAGCTGCATTGGTCCAAAGAAAAATCCCCAAATAAGGGGCCATGTGATACCTTTTATTAAGATCAGGCGAAATTACACAAAACTGTATGTGAGCTTTGAGTTCTCCAGAACTCTTCATCAGTCTGGATCTTTAGAAACAGAAAAAGGGGTGAGAAGATGTTTCTAGTCATGGCCTCCTCCCCACTCAAAGCATCCAGCATGATTAAAAGTTTGGAGAACATGAAATCTTGCATACTGTTTAGTGTACTTTGGGTCAATTGTAATAAAAAGAGTTTTGGCTCTCTCTGTCACAGCTGCTTTTAAAAGCTAAAGTTGGAGGTCTTGGTGCAGATTCCTATTTAAAATGGCATCTAAGTTGGACAGGTTGAGGGCTGTTTTTATCAGCAACGAATCAGGCCATTGCATCACAATGGTCTATCAAGGTAGATCCAGGTAGTCAGCTGTGTTGGTCTGAAGCATTAGAACAAACGTAGAGTCCAGTGGCACCTTTAAGACCAACAAAGGTTTATTCAAGGTATGAGCTTTTGTGTGCAACACACACTTTTTCAAATACATTGGAATGGTAGGTGAAGTTCAAACTTATACTGAATGTAATGCAAGGAATCTTGGGATGTTTTGCTGACATGACACTGTGTCCACCTCAAAAAGTGCTGTTAAGTGATCTTCACGCCTGGGAGGAGAGAATGCAGATTCTCGATTTGCTTCCCACAGTTAGAAAAGACACCTTTAGACATTTATCTGCTATTTTGACATATTTATTACTTTACAGCTGTTGACCTTATAACCGTAGCTTGTTATTTAGTTCTGCCTTTGCACACCTTAAACATCATCATGTTACATGTTAATTTGCTGTTAAGTCCCTGTCTATAAGTTTGACCCTCACCTAGCATTCCAATGCATTTGAAAAAGTATGCCTTGCACATGAAAGTTCATACCTTGAATATGTTGGTCTTAAAGGTGCCACTGGACTCTACATTTGTTCTATTGGGCTATCAAAATATCCTCTTCCAAGGGGTCAGATCTAGGATCCTGAATTGCCTTTCAAAACTCTGTAGGACAAGACTCTGCAGATGCAACAGTGACAGAGAGAAGAATGATTTCTGGGTCACCATAACACCACCAGAGAGACAGAGGCATGCTCCATGGCATGTTCAGTCTGGCTTGGCACCAGCCTTTTGCTTACAGTGCTCTAGCTACCTTCCAACGTGCTTCTGGGTAAGCTGGGGACTGGGAAACCTGAAACAGGGGAGACAGTGCTGGGGAGTGAGCCTGTCTCCTGGCCAACCCGATCTTTCTGACTGCCACAAGGGAATCTGTTTAGAGATCTGATCATTACAGCAGTTGCACTTCAGTCTTCCCACCAGATTACTAGATTCCTGCTTGGCACAGAATAGCCAGTTCAGAAGATGCATTTGTCAGGCCTAATGCTACATGGGACCACCTTAGGGTAGACACTCCTTTTGCATCCAGCCTTCCTTCACTGCCAGCAGAAGCAGCAGAACCACCCAGACCAAGACCGCTGTCAGAAGAGAAGCCCCATCTGCCAGGCACAGCAAGCAGGAATGCTGACCAGCTCCAAGGTGCTCCTCCCAGCAGCTGTTTCTGAGAGCCTGAGGGTCAAATTGGCCCTGAATTTCGGGGCCAACTGTTCTTTGCAAAGCTCTGATTTCCCAGGCTACAAAAGGCTTTGAAAAGAGATACAAGCTAAATAGTAACAATATAATTTCAATTAAAAAACAGGATTGTTGTGTTGTTTTTTTAACAAACCAGAATAAAAACATGCCTTTCTATTTTGCCAAGCCTCCTGTTTAAAGACTCTGCTGTTCTGGTTTGCTATTTGGTCAGTGTGGCACATCACCCCCAGGAAGTTGTATGCAGACATGGGGAAACCACCTGCAGTAGACCTTATTTAACAAGCACTAAACACAAATAAGATCCCTCCAGGGAGTTATGGGATAAGAGGCCAAAGGCTAAGCTCCTCCTGGCACTTGAGAGGCTTGTGTTAGCTGTATGTGTTAGCTGTTGCCTTGAGACAGGGGTCATGTTGCAACGGGTGGCAGAAGCCACAATTAAGAGACTGGAGGCCTTGAGGGAACTGGTTCAGCAGGGCTTCTCCTGGCCATGGTTTCCCAAGGAAAAAGCACAGCTACCACTACGACCAGGTGTTGTGTAGGGATTGCAGTATTCCCCTCTCCCCGGCACATTTCATCGCCCTGTCAACATGGTGGGCTTGCAGTAACCCTGAGTAACCTCTGAACAGGCTAACCAGGGCCTCTCGGCAAACAAAAGGAAGACCAGATATTAAGTAATGATTGACCAAGTCCCTTGCAGGATCATCCAGAAGAGCAGTAGCACCCTCTGAATTAAAAATGTGTTTTTAAATCTAACCTCAGCTGGATTGGATGTGCTGAACCAGTGGCTCAGTTTCCGCACCATAAGTTGATTTTGCAGTTGACTTGCAAGCAAGACTGGGGTCTCGTGCCTCAGCCTGCTCATTAGCAGCCAGCTTGCTAAGAGGCCTATCTTATAAGATGCATCAAAACCTCCTTCTGATGGTTCTGCACTGCCCATCCCCCCTTTCCTTTCTCAGCATGACCTACTACACCTGATACCTCCGGCCAATCAACTCTGGCACCACAGTAAGTCACTGGAGCTCTGGCAAGTAACTATCCGAATGTATTCTCTTTCATGATTTGTTGTAAAGCACTTCATGAACAAGAGAACTTTTGTACTACTCTAACATTTCCTGAGGAAGATCCAGTTTTGAAACATTATATAATCCGGAGACGACATTGATGATGTACTCTTGCACTAGGCTTTTCTTATGATTTGTAGGAATTTATTTGTGTTGTAGTGCTTCAGACTGTAATACATAGTAAATATTTTCTTTGCAAGTTTTGTTGGCTGCTTGATTTTTGGGTCAGACTCTCACGACTGTTTTCTTTATACTTGTTCGCTGTTTCAAGTTAGGCAAACGGAGGGGGAGGTCTAAACCCTTTCTCTTCACATATCATCGTCCTGATTCAAATTAGGCTCAAGCATATCTGGGATTAAGTTCCCAGCACGGAACTCACATGACATGTTCAGTCATGAAGAGTTGGGAAAAACATAACATGTAGTTAGACTTTTAGCTGCCTAGTGTTGGTTCAATAGAGAGCTGTTTATTGTTTTGGGCATTTGGCTGACTTCTTTAGAGCAAGACAGAAAACATTCAAATCTGAATTCTGAGATCCACAAGCAACCTGTGTAAATTGTGTATGCTGTTTCAGAGGCTTTCAGAGGACTGGACAGACAGACAATCTGCAACCCCAACTTGTTTGCTTCTATCTATCTAAATCTGCCTGTCTACCTGACTGTCTACCTACTGACCAACCAACCATCTAATTTTATCCCACCTTTCCTCCAGGGAGCTCAGGATGGTATACTTGACATTCCTGTCCATTTCATCTTCACAACAACTCTGTAAGGTAGGTTAAGCTGAAAGAGAGTGATCCCTGTATGGTTAGTGGCTGAATGCAGATTTGAACCCAGGTCTTCCCTGGCCTAGTCTCACACTCTAGCCACTGTATTGAGGAGTTGCAGGGAGAAATAACCTCCTGGACCTGGACCTAGCCCTAGCATTCCATTCACTACATGCTGGGAAAGCACCAGAAGGGTCTCAGGGTGTGTCAGGTGTTGTATATCAACCGCGTGTGCAGTCATGCGAAAGAGCAAAGCTTCGCTTGATAAACAATAGCCGGCTAGGATACTGGAACAGACCAATCGGCCACCCCGGATCTGGGAGTAGACCTATGGGTGTAGGTACACTGTAAATAGCCTATCACAGTCGTGGGTGTGTGTGCTGGGCGTGGTGTGTTTTGGGGATTTAAGCAGAACCGGCAAGAACAGATCCGGGACCGATGCCCGAGCTGCGCCGCTTGACCCGGGAGCAGCGGAAACCTGCTTACCTCAAGGACTATGTTAGCTAGGGAAGGTCTGAACCTTGGGGGAAGGGGTGTTGTGTATCAACCACGGACTGCACATGTGGTTGGGCTCGCACGCGGTCATGTGAAAGAGCAAAGCTTCGCTTGATAAACAATAGCCGGCTAGGATCCTGGAACAGACAAATTGGCCACCACAGATCCAGGAGTAGACCTATGGGTGGGTACACTGTAAAAAGCCTATCACAGTTCTGGGAGTGTGTGCTGGGTGTGGTAAGCTGATTTCACTATCTATGACTTTGAACCCAGTACTTTACATCAGGTCACTGAGGATGTTCTCAGGAATTAGCTAGTGAGCATTTCAGCTGAGAATATCCCAGAACTGATTGTCTAACACTGTTGCTCCAGGACATAATTCAAAGACAACCCAGCCCTTTGTGCTAACTGGTTGGTTCCCACTGGCTGCTCAAGTTGGGGAGGGAGATCAGTGCTCTGGCCCCTCTCATTCCCCCAGCTTTATTGATCCTCCCCCTGTTTGGCTGCACTGATGAGGAGGTGTAAGGAGGGAGTGACAGGTTCACACAGGCTTCAGAAAAGGCTGCTATACCCAAGGCAAAGTGGCCACTCAACCAGGAGTGGGATGCTTGGATACAGAGGGGAAAACCCGCTATGTTTTCCAGTCTGGTGACCATCACATAAAACATGTGCCTCTTCCTCTTTTTTTGGCTGTTTCATCCACTTAAAAAGAACTTCTTTTTTCTTAACTTTCTCCGGAAAAGAACTGTGCTCCAGATGTTTGGCTCTCAGCCAGGGGCTCCTAGCCAGTCCTGTTCTGCTGAGATCAGCAGACCATCTTGCTATTGCATCACAGAGAGAGGAACATGACTGTGTGTGAGCTCCAAACTGAAAGCAGCCATTGCTGGGACGGACAAAGTGCTGCCTCAGCTTGTGGGGCCTTCTTCTGAGAATAGGGTGGGGTGAACATCTCTCAGAACTGACTAGATGCTGTAGCTAAGGGATATGCCTAAAGTCAACAGCACAGCTTAATGTGCAAATGATTTTGCAGTATTGTTTGGTTCATAATGGAATGCTGAGGACAGACAGAGGGATCCAAGCCTATTAAGAATCATGTGAGTTGTGCACAATTTCCAGGTAGTTTAAGAAAATGAACAGGAGTTTGCATACACTATTTCTGCCTTATGCATATCCGTTAATAATAAATGAATAAATAAAAATAGATCAAATCAATAGTTCTGTAATAAATCATCCACCATTATTATTACTTCATTTATTTTCCTGCTTTTCTTCACAATGGGGATCCAAAACAGCTTACTTTGATTTCCTGTCTTCCATTTTATTCTCACAACAACACTGTGAGGTAAGTCAGGCTAAAGGTATGTGCTGTGGGTTCAATGATAAAGCATCTGCTTGGCATGCAGTAGGTCCCAGGTTCAATCCTAGGCATCTCCAGTTAAAAGGGATCAGGTGGTATGTGATGTGAAAGGCTTCCAGCTGAGACCCTGGAGAGCTGCTGCCAGTCTATGTAGACAATACTGACCTTGATGGATCAATGGTCTGATTCAGTAGAAGGCAACTTCATGTGTTCATGTGTATATGATGGACCTAAGATATCCCACTGCGGTGTGGGGGATTTGAACCTGCATCTCCCAGATGCTAGTTCTACATTCTAAACACTATCCTTTTCCACACTGTCATTTTTGTCACTCTTTTGTTCCTATTGCTTTGGGTCTGCTCCCCCTCTTTTCCACATGTGTTTTGCTACCTCTGGGACTACTAGAGAGAGCAAAACGCATTGTGAGAAAAAAAAAAGAACCCTGAAGCAATAGGGGCAAACGAGTGACAAAAATGACAATGCAGAAGTGTGCTATATCTCACTGGATGTCAGAACACGAGAACAATTCCAGTGGAGTGACCAACATCTGTTGCAGCAAAATAAACAGGAGTCTTGCGGCTATGCAATTTCTGCGTAGGGGACCCTTTCATAGCATCTGAAGATATGGATTCTTGTCTACCAAAACTATTGCTGGAATACTTTTTTGTTTGTCTTCAAATTGCCACAAGATTTCTGCTTAATTTTGTTAGAATGTAAGATATTGCTTCACAAACAGCCTATGCATTGGGCAAAATGGGAAAGGTTAATCCTTCTCTCTACAAAAGCTGTGCTGAAAGGGCATAAATGCCAGCCAAAAAGACATCTCAGACTTCAGTCTGTAAGGCTGTCTGCATATTTAGCTCTTGAGTGGCTACATTACCTCTGAATATAGGTATTGGTATAACTATTGCTCCTGTAATGCATTTAATAATAATGTAATATATGAAAATGATCTTTATCAAGTTTTTACTGCAACCGTGTTGGCTGTTCCAACAAGGTGCATGTTTATGAGTTACAGAGAATTCTTAGTCACCTTAAGCGAAAGGTGGCTCACATCTCAGGTTGCAAATACCAGTGTTTGCAGAGTCACATTCAAACACAGCTCTGATGCCAATACTTTCAGGACTGAAACACAAACCGGACTATAACCAGCAAGGCTTTACAGACTCTTATGCTGACACTTACAGAAGATTACTGCAATGCTCAATCATAAAAGTGAGCATTTGAATGCAAAATACAATACTTTAGCATTTGCTATGGCAAAAAGGGTTCTTCTAAGCTGGTTTTGCACTTCATGCAGGTGAAGAAGTTGGTTTGAAACCCTGAAAGCTTCTGACACAATATATCTGTTGGTCTTTATGGCCCCACAAGACTCTTGGTTGCGTCTCCTGCAACAACTACCCCTCTGGAATCCATCATTCATGGCACTGAAGCTGATACCCTGCTGATGGCTAACAGCAAGTGCATCCTACCATGCTCATTAACTGCAAATTAACAAATTAGCTCAGGAGATTAAGTGCATGCCTGTCTTCATGCAATATATTTACATCTTGTCACTTCATTCTTGGGGGAAGGGGATGTTTATATCCTGACATTCAAAACAAAGGGAAAAATACCCTATTTACTAGACCTAACTGATGCCATTGACCAGCCCTTCACTGGCCTGGCTGTCTTCTTTCTAATGACACAATTTAGTTCTTTAGAACTGTTTCAAGCATGTAGTAATACAAGCTAGGACAAAACTTGAAAAACTTGCCATCACCGCCCAGAGGTAGGAGACTAATACCCTACTGCCCTTCTGTGGAATTGCTTGGCAGCTCTGCTTTATGCCCTGCCTCTGATTGACAGCAGATTCTCATCTGACCTGCAGGTTCATGATAGGACTGAGGCATGCTTTGCCCTCTTCTCTGCTCTGACCTCCTGTGCTTGTCCAAGGCTGACCTTGTTGCTGGTTTGTCTTTCCTTATCTGCTGCAATGCTCTGCAGAGCCTTGGAAAGTCCTTCCCTGTAAAGCCTTCAGCCTGGATTCCACTCAAGATATCTCTGTTCCATAATTTGGTTTCCATGATGCTGTCCTTGGATGGCGATTTAGCTAGCCATCATGTTTATAACAGGCTCACTGCTAGTAAAGTTCATGGAGCTACGAGGTTGTATTTAGTATCTGACTACACAGCAAAGTGAATTTTCACTCTACATCTGCAGCTGAGAAGTGGTGAAAACCTCTTCACTGCATGGCTGTAGGCTGCCCAAAACTGGTTTCCCTGTGGTAGCATTAGGATAAGAGCTGCAGCCACATGATGCAGGCTCTTGTCTGAAGCGCTCTGCTCCTCTGAATTCCTTCCCACTCCATTCGGCTGCCTTTTATCTAGGTATTTAGGATAGCAGTTGGTAACTATGTTGTTATTGATGGAGGGCTGTTCATCTATACACTTCTCTTACCTGGGAATTCCACCCCCCCCAGTAGAATAAGCATAAAATACACATAAATATGCCTGAGCATTGCATGTGCCTATCATTTACTGTATATTGTGGAGTACACATGCTGGAAGTCATGTCTCTGAGACGATCAATGGCATTAATATCAATAAACGGACACCATATAAAACAACTTTATAAAAGTTTTCAATGAGCGAAGAAGAAAAGCTTTACACTCCCTGTAGGAGTGTGGAAGTGATACTGTTGTCTTCATCTCTTCTGGAAATCAGTTCCAAAGAGGAGGAGGCATTCCAGGAACAGTTCTGGATCCTCCCGCTTTATCCTCACTTGGCAAATGGCTAAATCTGAACTGTCATGCAGGGAGAGGCTATCTGCGCATAAGTGGGCCTATGCAATATGGGGCTCTTCACACAGTTACTAGGAGCGAAGCCTAACTGCTTTACAGGAGCCTTTATTATCCTTGGCAAGCTCCTGCCTGTGTGTGTGTGTGGTGCCAGACCTCTCTCCCCACCTCCAGGCGGTCAACTCCTGAATCTCGGTGGCGGCCTCTGTGCCCTGTTGGCAGTCCAGAGGAACTGGTTCGCCATTGTGAGAGACGATGCTGGACTAGATGGACCACCGCTCTGATCCGGCAGGGCTCTTCTTACATTCTTAAACGTGGCAAAAGGCAGAGATCTCTCCCTCTCCCACTCACACGACCGTTCGACGGTGGGAGTCTCTTCCGACCCGCGCATATATGCCGGGTGGATATCTGCTTTGCGGTTGGGAAGCACCATGGGAGGAGCGTGAACAGCCTCTTCTCTACCCCCTGGTAGGCCAGTGCAAACGACCAGCTGGCTGCTCAGCGGGTACAAATACCACGTGGGAAGTTATTCGTGGCTAGTGGTCGTCTTTCCTGGCAAACGATCGGAGCCCGCGGGTCGTCTTTCTCGGATCAGGCTTGCTGGGCGGGGCGAAATTGGCTGAGCAGCCGGAGCGGCGCCTCCTTCTCCACGTGGCCGGGCTGCCTTCTTTGTTTATCCGGCGGGCTGGTGGGTTTGAACTTCGTCCGCCCCGCCCCCGGAGGCGGGTCCGAGTCTCACTTCGAGCCTCCTCCTGGCCCGGGAGTGAAGAGGTTATTGCGCGAGGAGAAGCGGAGCGGCTCCGGATCGCCTCTGGATGCCGCCAGGATGCCCCAGGATGCCCCGAGCCAGCCGTACTTCCGATCCGACAGCAGCGACTCCGCCACCCACATGTTGGGCGACGGGCCCCGGGCCGAGAAGTACCGTCGGAAGAAGCGGTGCAGCCCGGTCTGGCTGGCCGTGGCCGCCATGGGCATCCTGGCCCTGCAAATCGCCTCCACCACCGGCCTCTTCGTCTACTTCACGATGTCCATCTCCAAGGTGAGGGGGCGGGGAATCGGACTGGCTTGCATCTGTGCAGGCGTTTTCCAGGCCGCGATCCGCAAAGCGCTTAAGCCCGGGGGGGGCGAGATACCGAAGCTCTCCCTCGGAGTCCTGGACAGTCGCTTCCCAGGCCAAGAGGCGCGCACGCAGATGTCTCAGGCAGGAGGCCTGCTTAATCCTCCCGGGGTGTGTGTAAGAAAACAGGGCAGAAGGGAGATCCTTTGCGGCCGGTGGCTCCTGACCTGACGGCCTTGCCTTGTTACGGCAGAAGGCGAGAAGTGGGACAAACGCAGGGTTGCCGCCGATTTGGGAGTTCTTTTCCTCTGGCCGAAGGCCACGAGAGCTCCGTCCGCCAGAGACTAGAACAGCACCACCACCACCCCGCTTTTGTTTTGCCCCTTCGGAACTCCAAACGATCCCTCTTTTGCGGGGGGCGGGGAAGAACCTTTGGTTTCGGCCGCAAGACTCGCTTCCGAGCAGCTGCGCTGAAAACTGCAGCCCCAGTAGTTGAACGAGTCAAAGCACGTTTACGCTCAAGTCAGTCCCGCGGCAGTCAGTGTTTGGGATGTGAATCGCGCTCCCAAGCCACTATTAGCCCTCCCCAGTCTTGCCTGCCGGCCCTTGGTTTGCAGCTCCTTAGAAACCAGCGTGAAGAACCGGCTTCCTGACCCGTTCCTCAGGCTGGCTGCTTGGAGGTGATTCTTCTTGTGCCGCTGGGAAGGAGCCAAGCCTGTGTCGAGCAGGGTGGGGCGGCAGTTTGCAGACGCGCGATTGCCCCCTCCACGGCGAAACTATCCCGCGATGTTGTATGCAGACCTTATTTTCAAGGGCGCCCTCGTGGCTGGGGGGTGGGTTAAAGCTCCCCCCTTCAGTTAGGCTAAACTATGAAGCTGTTTGGAGCCGGCGGCGATCCGGAAGGGAGAGGAGGGATGTTTAGAAATCAGAGCGCCACTCCAGGCTTGCTTTCCAAGTATTTTGACTGGCTCGGCCAGGATCGCTGTGCTGACCTGAGCAGGAGCAGTCGGATAAACAGCCCTGTGGGAAAGTGAAAGCAAAGTCCTGCAGTTCCCACAGGACACCCCCTCCCCCCCTTCCTTAGAGGAAAAGCAACAATGAACAGAAAAGGGTTGGTTGCCCTGGTTCAAGACCAGGATTTGGTTTGCAAGCCTGGCTCTGGAAGGTTTTGTGGCTGCCTCAGATTTGGAGCTTGCAGTTTTTTAGAAACCTGGTTCTTAAATCTGCAGAGGTAAACTAAAGGCAATTGCGCCGCTCAACATTTAAGACCAGAGTAAACAGCAAGGACTTTACTGTTTTGAAATCTTCAGATTGCTGGAGATACCCTGGAGGGTGATTTTCCAAGGTCTGCAGTAGAAACTGCCAGCCCAGTTTATACCTAATTTGCTGAGTGAGAAAGTGCCCTCAACTGTACTTGAGACACACAAAATCTCCACAAGTGTCAGTTTGGTTTATCCAAAACACAGAACACACTGAATAAACTAAAGAAAGACAATTTAGTTTTGCATTTGCCTGATGTTGATGTTGTAACAGTTTTCAATTCCACCACTCCCCTTGGGAAAATGCAGAGGCACAGCTCTTGAGCTAGGCTGCTCTTTGCAGAAGCTCCCTTGGCTGGAGGGGGCTGCTGCTGCCTGGCATGAGGGCCAAGGGGTGGTGGAGGCGATCTTTCAGAAGGGCCACAGGACCACCAGAGGCTACATAGGCATTTTTTTTAAATTTCCCCACATCTGCCCATTGAAAGGAAAATGTGTCTTTACATGCAACAAAATCCACTGTCTTTTGGATTCTGTTTGGACATTAAAAACATTCACACACATGTGCAAGAAATATATGGGAAGAAGCTCAAGGTTGCTGCAGTCTTCTCCTCTCCTCATTGGCCTGGCTTTTGAGAGGTTGGGAGAAGACTGGGTTTAGCTGAATGGGGTCTTTCACAGTTGCGGTTTGAGCAATCAGCCGTTTGTGATGGAATGGGCAGCAGTTACATAAATTACATAAATAGATTTTTGGGTTCCTTCCTATCAAGATTGAGAAGGAACAGACTACAAGTTACAGCCTGGAAGGTGGGCTGTTTTCTGAAGCCAATCTGTCTTGTTTTTGAAGGGGGTGTGGAGTTCTCATGAATCTTCACTTGTGTCATAGTGTATGGGGGAGATCAGGCCTTCCTTTCTGGAGGTGCTGGAAGAGAAGAGCTGTTTCTCATCAATCAACAGTATTCAGGAAGCCAGATTCTCGGACAGGAGGAAGCCAGTGTAGACCGTGTGGATAAGGGTACCCAAGAATGTCTAGACAGGCGGATAAGAGCATGAGCAAGGTTCTGCAAACACGGATCAGTGACTTCTAGCGGCAAAGGTGGGGACCAGCATGAGAAGGCTGTGATATTATGTCATATTATTGATTGGGGATATTACGATCAGGGTTCCTGGAAAGATAGCTGGGCTGAGCTCGGGCTCAAACTCCACAGACCATCAGTCCAAGTGAAACAAAACCACAGACTGCAGTCCTGTTCCCCTGGGAAAGGTTGTGGCTGCCCAAATGCATCTTAATAGAAAAGGCCTTTGGATGAGAGAGGCCCAGGTTGCATGTGGGAGAGATCGGATGTGAAGAAGCTGTAGCAGGTGAGATGCTGTGGGAGGGGGGCAGGGGAACGTGTCTGTCGTCTTCAGTGGTGGCCTGCCTTGCTTGTGAATCTTTTGTACAATAATTAACCACAGTGGGGAAAAGCATTTCCTTGTAACTTCTTTGAAAAGGCCCTTACAGCTTTTGTGCATATTATTGGCAACCTGCCACTCAACCTTGGGGCACAGAAAGCTGTCTGTTTTATTTCCTGCATTGCCTCCTCTTTTCTAAAGGAAAAGTACTCCATCTTGAATAGAACCACACCAGGCTGAAATTCACAGGGGAAGTTTTTGCCAGCATAGAACAGCCATGACCTGTAGAGCTTCCACTGTTGACCCTTTGCCAGTTGCCCAGGTATTGAAAGCACAAAGACTCCATCCATAACACGTAGTGGCTGCATTGGGACTTTGGATCTCTGAAAGCCAGTGGGTGGGGAGGGCCTTTGGTGCAGAATCACTGTAGATATTTGGTAGCTTATACTCTCATCCAACAAAGAATCAGACAAGACTGGGGTTATAAGTGGCAGTTGACCCCAGTGAGGTCATGGCAGGTGCTGGGTCTGCTGGCACTGAGCACCCCACAAAACAGGTATGATAAATTTAGACGAGGTTCAAAGGTCCCTGTAGTAAACCGGTCAGCTCCCTGTACTGGCAGCCTCCACCTTCTCCTTATCTGGCAGTGGTGCAAGACCAGTGGTGATTCCACCGCAATCAGAGTCTAGCTCTTATAACACTGGGAGAAGATTGGTAAACAGGTATGTGTTTCGTAGCCAGAGAAGGATGGGAGTGGCTGTTCCAGTTCCCCGAACTAGGCTTCCAGGCTTAATCTGGGTTTCATTTTCCCCTCAGCTGCAGCCAGTTGCGTGCAGGAAAGGGAGGAAGGGAAGTTCCCTACAGTTTAAGAGGAGCCCATTGCAGGCTGGGATGCTACTCAGAAGACGGGCTGTAGCCTGTTGTTATATTTGCTGCCTTCTCAAAGCTGATAGAGGCTGTGTTCACACATCTATGCCGACCACTCCTTAGTTGCTGTTTCAGCCATTGTACCTTGCATGTGGAAATGTCCACTGCCAGTCAAGCAACTCAGGCAGTTATTTTTAAATGGGAGGCTAGATCACACGTTTGAGCAGCAACTATGTAGTGATGGCTAAATGGAATCTCCATGTGCAGATGCAGTATACTTCAGAATACCAGCTGGTGGGTGTAATAGCAGGGAGAACTGTTGCATTCATTTTTTGCTTGTTGCTTTCTTAGGGGCATTCTGTTTGCAAGATAGAAGACCTTTAGTCTGAATCTGCAAGATTCCTGGTGTGTGTATCAGGCCCGAGCCTGGGGGAGGAAGGATGTAGATCACCAGTGTAGTATTTAGTTCTTTATACTAATTACCCTAACAATAATTTGCTTCCCTGCCTTTGATGCCCTGGAGTTCCTGATGTACTACCTTAGATCCTACAGTTGCTAAAAGTGCAGGATCCCTGCTAGGAAAAAGGTGACAACCCTGGGGAAGAAAGTGCTACCCCCTCATCCTTCCATACACACATCCAGCCTGATGTCTGCCCTCTACCATATTCTTCTCTTCCTGTCTCTTTGACCATGAACTGTGAGCATGTGCCTGCCTGCACCGCATGCATGGGGCTAAAGAGAAAGGCAAGCAGGAATTCTCTGTAAACCTGTTGCCACCTCCCAGGGAATTAGTGAAGGTTAGCATTAGTCAGAGAATCTCAAGGGAAAGAGCATAGTGAATGTCTGAGATGCAATGTATGCAAGATTGGTAGAAAATGCCATAAAGGTTGAAAATGTGTGCATAGTCCTTGATAGGTGGTTTAAAAGGCAAGAATATGGACTGGGAGGGGGGAAAGTATACAAAATGGAGTGATTAATTAACAGAATGACAGAGAGGCATGAACTGACTGGATAAGACAAATGTGACTGAGAGGCAAGAAACAGGGAAGTTAAGAAAGGGTTTTTGCTGTTCGTTTTACGTCCAGCTAGGTTAGGTAGATACCCTGACCTGGATGGCTCCAGCTAGCCCAGTCCCATCAGATCTCAGAAGCTGAGCAGGCCTGGACCTGGTTAGTATTTAGATGGGAGACCACCAAGGAAGTCCAGGGTCTCTACACAGAGGCAGGGGAACCACCTCTGACCACTCTTGCCTTGAAAACCCCATGGGGGTCACTGCTACAACTTGATGGTGCTTTACACACACAGGTTAGGTAGCTGGCATTTTTATAAAGGAAGGTAGAAAGTGAAGATACTGGGGATGTGATTAGGAAAAGTTAGGTTTATTGTACATTTTGAACTCCCTGTGTTTCTTAAACTAAAGTTTGTTCGGATTCATTTTCTTTTATAAACACAGCATCCTCGGTGGCTCTTTTGTGCCCTCAACAGTTTTGCTGAAACCTAAGATTCATGGTTTCAAGAGTAATGCTCATACTAGCTGAGCATAGATTTAGGTGGGTAGCCATGCTGGTCTGAAGCAGCAGAACAAAGTTTGAGTCCAGTGGGGCACCTTTAAGAACAACAAAGTTTTATTCTCGGTATAAGCTTTCATGTGCACGCGCACTTCCTCAGATACAATGAAACAGAAGTCACCAACCTTTACATATATGTAGCAGGTGAGGAGGATGTTTCCATGAATGGCCAATTAGAGTCGAGATGCATAAGTAACTGAGCAGTAAATATAACTAAAACTGGATGAAGGCAATTGGTAAGACCTGTGAAGAGCAGCAAATTAGCATACAGTGTAATAAAGTAGTTTACAAAAAATGCGAGAACTGAATGATGTTAGCATGTATAGTAAAATGGAACTGACCAGGCCTTTGGCTGAGGCAGTGGGCATCCAGTGAAAAAGTCAACCTCTCCTGCTAAAGTTCACCATCTCTATGTGGCCCAGATTAAGTGGACCTCAGAGACACAGCAGCACCAGCTCTGGAGATTGTGTGCACAAATAGTGCAATGTTTTAAATTATTGTTCTTAATGGTTTATTAATACATTTATATTGTGGTGCCAAACGGCCCTGTGAGCTACCCTGAGCCAACTTGCAGGGAGGGTGGAATGTACGTTCAATAAATAAATAAATAGTACAATAAGAAACCAGTATCTCTTTTAAACCCTGGGGTTTCCACTGTCTTGAGTGGTATAATAACTTGTAACTCTGCAATCTCTCATCCTAGCCTATTTCTGAAGTCCTTTAGCAATAAAATAGCTCCTTTGAGGTCCCCCATTTGGCTGTCCTGGAAGGTTGAAGTGTTCTCCTACAGATTTCTCAGTTTCATGATACTTGATGTCAGATTTGTGTCCATTTATCCTTTGGCATAGAGTTTGACTGGTTTGCCTTATGTAGAGAACTGCATTGTTGGCATTTAATGGCATACATGATGTTAGAGGATGAGCAAGTGAATGAGCCTGAGATGGTGTGGTTGATGTTGTTGGGTCCATTGATTGTGTTGTCTGGGTGTATGTGGCAGCAAAATTGGCATCTGGGTTTATTGCAAGCTCTGGTACCCGTGTCTGTGTTCAAACTAGATGTTGTATTATTGTAGGTGAGAAGCTGTTTAAGATTGGGGGGCTGTCTGTGGGCAAGAAAAAGTTTGCCCCCCAGTGCTTGTGAAAGAAAACTGTCATTGTCCAGTAGAGGTTGTTAAGTCAAAGATGATGCACTGAACTCCTTTGAGTTGAGAGCTGTTATGTGACCACTAGTGGTGTTCTGTTATTGTCTCTTTGGGGCCTGTCTTGTGACATGTTTTAGCGAATGGGGATTTAAGTGAATGTTTGTCCAGTGTGATCCTGCTGGCATCGTAGTTGGGGGGAACTGAAAGAGGCAGGGAAATGATGGCACTTCAGTGAGGGAAATGTCACAGTGTCCTGGTAGGAAGCATCTCTCACTATGCCAGCATCTGAGTCCAGAGACAAGGGAGACCTATATTAGAAGGTGGCAGGCATCTTGCTGTCCCTCCTGGGCTGCTCCCCCCTCCGTTGAGGACAGCTCATCCACACTGAGCCGAGACAGTCTCACCCGCCCTTCAGTGGGTCCTGTTTTGGCCTTAGTCAAGACTCAGCACTGTCTGCAGGGAAACGATGTGCTGACTCAGCCTCTCTAACAGCCGGCAGGCATGTCTGTGGCCCAGCTCTGGTGCGCGTTCTCTCTCTCGTGCAAGCTTTTGTTTTTAAACGCAAATGCGCACACAGAGAGTTCATTTCACAATGCCTGACCCAGTTCCTCGGGGATCACTGAAGCAAGTGGGCTGGATGCCCAGTTTAAACCACAGTGAGTCACTGTATTTCTGCTCCATGCTCAGCAGATACAGACTCGCTCCCTCTGGGTCTTTGTTGCCTCCACTTGCTTGGCAAAAACAACTGCCCTCTTAACACTTCCAGCTGGAAAGTGAAGGGGGACTTTTCTGAAGGGGGGAAAAGAGTAGCTACAGCCTCATCTCTGGGGTGTATTTTCTGATCTGGGACTATGTAGGGGGCCTCCTAATGCACTATTTCACCCCTTGGCTGAACTCTAGTTGGTCAGGCCAGAGACTGCAGCTGCCGCTGTCAGTACTTAACTTAGGGCCAGCTGTAAGGCAGAGATTTAAAGTGGGCTACAGGCAGTATATTTGCATATACATTTGTTCATTAATTTGCAAAAGGCAGAGCTGAAAAATCTCACCTAACTCTCTGACAAGATAATTGTCTGCAGGCAGGAAATTGCTCCATGCTTGTACATCAGGGGATGATATTTCACTTGTGTAAAGTGCTGTATATTGGAAGATAAGCACCATTTTTACCCAGCAGTGGCTTCAACTGAGGGTACTGTGAGGGGCGCAGCCCCTCCCCCATCAACAGGCAGGCACCTTGCCCCTCCCCCCTCTAATGGACTCCTTCCTTCTCCTCCCTCAGCTCAAAGCCCAGGCCCAAGGCAGCTCCGAGGAGGGGCACTGCCTCCTGCTCCTCAGCCGAATGCAGGAACTCTCGGACCTGGACGAGTTGATCGGCAACCAGTCCTGCCTCAAGCTGGCCAGCAACATCAAGGCCTATGTTGCCATGGTGAGCCTGGGGCTGGGAAGACCACTGCCGCAGAACTGGGAGTGTAGCGATACAGGAGCGGGCTCCAGTTGAGCTCTTTAGCCCACCTCTCTGTCCCCTCTTTCTGGTAAATTAAGACCAGCATTCTCAAAATAATTGCCAGAGTTCAGAGTTATCACATTTGGGTGTTGACCAAGGCATAAGAACAAGCCCCCAACAATGATAGGTAAGGTTGCCAACTCCAGGTCAGGAAATTCCTGGAGATTTGGGGGTGGAGCCTAAAGATGGTGGACTTTGGAGATGGGAGGGATCTCAGAGGTGTAATGCCATAGAGTCCACCCTCCAAAGTAGCCATTTTCTCCAGGGGAACTAATCTCTGGCATCTGGAGGTGAGCTGTAATTCCAGGTGAGATCAGTGACCCTATGGGGGGAGGGGAAGGCATTGCAGATTTGGTGGCCAAAAGTGTATGCTGCCTGCTAAAATAAATCATGCCCCAACTCAGTTTCATCTCAAAGCCCAATTAAAAACAGGAGACCTGCATCCTCCCTGCCTGTTAAATATATGTCAATTTGGGATTACTGGGACTGAAGGAACGTTCTCTGTGCTTGTCTTTCCTTCTAGGTGACGGAGAGTGTTATTCGTAAGAGTGCTCAGACTGGTGAGTCAAAGTGGGGAAGAAGGTTGGGCAGGATGCCTCCATAGGTTTTTAAAAAATCATTGCGGAAATCAAATAATAGGAGCAAACTGGATTCAAAGAACATTTGGGCAAAAATGTCTGCTTGCGTAATGAAGGCAGGGAAAGACAAGTTCTGCCTGGAGAAACCTGAGACTGGCCAGTCTTAGGTTTCTCCAAGCAGAACTTGGTGTGGCCACACCACAGCTGGCAGGTTGGGGAGGGAGGGAGGCAGTTCTTTTGCCATGTCCTAGAAAGGACTCCGTCCCCAGAATCTATGCCCCTTTCATCCTCTGGCCTGAATTTCCAAACACAAAAGCCAGGAGTGACCGGCAAGTTCCTTCCCTCCTCAAGCTATGATGGGCCAGAGTGCTTTGAGGAAGCAACAGTTCCGTTCTGCTTCAAGGAAGACCACACACTCACCCCAAAGGCACGAAGTCCCTTGTTAGCAAGTGGCTTCTCTTAAGGACGGAGGATTTGGTACCAGGGACAAATCTTCATTCCTCCTATAATTCTTGAGTTATCCCCCCCACCCCCGCACCTCATGCAACCTGTCCTTCCTTAATTTCCAACAGGCTCAGGTTGACATCTCTCTTTCTTTTGCTGCAGATACTTCAAACAGGCCCACCAACTCTTCCAGTGGGCAGCTGGTGATCAGACAGCTGGGCAGCAAACCTTCCGCACACCTCACACTCAGGGGGTGGAAGCCATCCCAGGCAGGTGAGTGACAATCTAAAACTAAAGTGGAGGTGGTCCGAGGGGGTCAAGTGGAGACCACAAGCCCATGTCAATGTATACCTCTCTCATGTACATCTGTTATAATTGGAGATTTCCTCAGCGTGGGTTAATTTTCAGGCTTTCACGTTGCCCTGGCAGAGTGCCTGTCTGAACATCACAGAGGCTACCTGGCTTTAGCCCACTTGCCAAGTTGGTCAGCCTCTACCATCCTTTGCTCTGCTGCTGCTGCTTCCACTGCTCCAAGCCAAGGGTGCCTTGCTGGGGGCAGGTCAGAGGTCAGTCAAGACTGGCAACTGATTCTTGTCTAGCAGCTGGCCAGATGGTTCTGGGAGCTCACAAGCAGGGCAGGAGGGAGGTACACCTTTGTCTTACTATTTGAGTCCAGGCTTTTGCATACATCTACACTGTTGCAGTGACTCCAGCAAAGGTCAGTTAATGGAACTTCTCACTATGGGTTTGTCAGCAAGCAACAGTGGAAACGGCAGTAGCTGCCATTACTGAAGTGAAGGCACTGAGACCCTTGTCGAGACAGGAGGAGAGAGCTGCTCCTGGTTCCCCATGGAAGTTAGTAGAGAACAGCCCCCCCCCCCGTTCAAGATCAGAGAGAGAGAGAGAGAGAGAGAGAGAGAGAGAGAGAGAGAGAGAGAGGAGCTTTCCAATGGCTTTCCTGCTCCAATGGGAAACAGACCCCAGCATGTAACAGCAGCGTGGGCTTTGAAGTTTCAAGGTCCACCTTACAGAGGTACCTCTGTCATCCATCATGCAAATGCAGCCCATTCTCTGCAAGGCTACACAGACATTGGCCTCCCTGTGACACCTCTCTGTTTGTTTTCCTTGCAGGAAGCCCGAGCCTCTTTGGGGAGCTGCCTCAGTCCTGCCAGCTCCCAATTCCCTACTGGGCGAATAAAACCATGCATTCACACTTGCAGAACCTCACCTACCGGGATGGCAAGCTGCATGTGAGCCAGGCAGGCAAATACTACATCTATGCCCAGATCTACTTCCACTACCCCACAGAAGGCATGAATTCCCCGGCCTCGGGCCATCAGCTGGTGCAGTGCATCAACCTCCAGAGCACCAATGGGCAGACCATCCCACTGCTGAAAGGCGTGGGCACCAAGTGCTGGGCGCAGGATGCCACCTACGGGCTCCATGCTCTTTACCAAGGGGGCCTCTTTGACCTTAAGGCTGGTGATAAGCTGTTTGTGTCTGTCTCCACGCTGGACATCAACTACAATGATGAAGAAAGCACCTACTTTGGAGCCTTCCGTCTTGATGCGTGAAGCAAGTGGAACATTTTGCAAAACAGTCTCCTGCTGGAAGGCATCAGCTGTAGTGTTGGGCAGGTCATTACATTGCCCTTTCCACTTAGGAGCGAATGTATGGGCATCTGAACCAGGTGCACGGGCTTATCTTAACAGACAATGCCCTGTGTCAGGGCTCCTGCCTACTGTTGCTGCATAACTTTGTAGGCTCAGCATCTCAACATTTTCTCCATTGTTAGTGACTCTCATCAAGATTGCTCCCCAGAGGCAAGAGACGGGAAGTAAGGCCTCTTGAGACCCAAAATCTCCACTCCCCTCTACAATGGGAACAAAGGAACACCTTGCAATCTGTGGCCACAGCAGGAATTTTAGGAGTCCCTGTGGCAAGAAGTCCTTCTCTCTGTTATACGTCTGTTCTCATGTGCTCAAGGGTAAAGAGGCACTTTACATGCGTGGCCCATTGAAAGCAGGTACTTCCTGCCAAGTGGCTAGAACTGGTGAAATAAGAAGGAACTTCAGAAGCCTCATCCATCTAACAGATACGTAGAGGAATACTATACATTAGTCCCATGTCACTATGTAGCTGGCAGGTTTCTATGCAGTTTGGTGCTTGGATTGGGGGCACAGAAAAATGGCCTCCAAGAGGGCACCTGTAGGGTTTTCTTACATCACATTGACTATCTCTCAAGTCTTGCCTATATGTGATTTCTTTTCAACTAATCCAGATCTTTCCAGGACTGTTTACTAAAAGAATGTGAAACTCATCTCGCCACTGCACTAGGATCACTTCCTGAAGATCAGCCTGCTTTGGGCGGCTCACATAAGGGACCTTCTGACAGCGCTCATGGCATTCAGGCAAAAATTGTGCTGCTCTGTTTGCTTCAAGAAAGACAGAAAATCCGCAGCGTCACTGCATCAGCAGGAATGTAGGTCAGTATGTCATACGTTCATACAGCCTGCTGGTAGCTGGGAGACAGGGGCACACGTTTCACTTCCTTTCCTTGCAGTATATGGACCCAGGTACACACGAAACAAACCCTCTCAGCACGGCGTGTGGCCACCAACTGGGATTCCTAGCTTGCTCATCAGGCTGTGCCAGTGACTGAGGCTGAAACTGCCACGGCCGGCTGATTCAGAGGAAAGGAAGCAGAGAAGCTGCCTGCAGCACCCTTTTGTATTTTGCCTGCTGAAAGCCAAAGTGGGCAACCACTTGAGAGAAGTTGTTCCCTTTAAAGCTGGAGGGGGCAGGAAGAATCAGAAGCAAGCTCATCTTCAAGTGCTTCCAGCTTGCCAGGGACCTTAATGCTATACACAAAAGTCAGTACATTTCAAGATGGAACCTATGTTTTCCATTAGTGGAATGAAACTCCCCACCCCCTCCCATAAGTTCATAGATCTCCATGAGATGCTGCTCATGGGGAATAAGGGTCTAAACTGGGGGAACTGATGGAAATCACTAATTTAGTCTGGATCCAACCCTACAGTTGTCAACATAGTCCAGCATTCTGATATTACTGGGGAGGGGGCAGCCCACAGCAGTTAAACAAGACTCACAAAAGATCTAGGAGGAAGCTCAGGCTACACAAGGAATCAGGAAGGTTTGCGGGACTGCAGGAAATACTAGGTAATATTTCCTTCTTCAGGGAGGTGGATCAAGACTGTGAATCATGTTGCAAAAAGGACATTTGTCACCCTGTATCTCTGAGTCTGTTTGGAGTCAAAAGTTCTCTGCAGATCCATATATCTACACACACACACACACACACACACACACACACACTAACTAGCTGGGAGTGCCAGTTGTGACAACTAACCCTCTACAAGAGAAGAAGAGAAAACCATTGCTCTAATCCAACAATATGCCTGAACTGGATAGCCCAATCTTATCCGATCTTGAAAGCTAAGCAAGATCAGCCTCGAGTTAGTATCTGGATGGGAGACGAAGTCCAGAGTCCTCACGCGGAGCCAGGCAATGGCAAACCACCTCAGAACACTGCTTGCCTTGAAAACACTACTGGATAATAATCCAGCTGCGACCTGACAGCACTTTTCCACCACCACCACCACTCCAACAATGGCCACCTCCGCACAGGCACACTTCCGTTTTCTTGGTATCCCAGCAACCCTTTTGTTGTGGCTCCTGCCACACAGAACCTGGCCTGACATCAACCCACCTCACCAGCCCCACGATTAGGACTCCTTGCCATTCAGAGCCAGGCCTTGGGTAGCCTCCTTGCTTTCTGCTCCCTGGTGTGCTTACCTACAGGACCCTTCTTCCCCATTCTGCTAAACTGCTGGAGAAGGAGGGAACCAACAATGATTTTTCCTTCTTGACAGATTAGGCTCCAAGAGGGTTCATCCAATAGGAAGAAATCACAGCAAGGGAAGGAGCACACCCCCACCCCCACCCCAATCCATTAAAGTTTTGAGGCAGGCATCCCGGAGCCTTCTGAATTTGTCCTAGGTCGCCCATGTTTTCGAGGCCTTGCTCCTTACAAACTACAGGAACTAACGTCTTTTCCTGTTCAAGGAGGAAAAATGTCCTGCTTGCTAAATTCTGGATGCAGATAAAAGCAGAGAGTGCAGGACCCTCCCGGAGTCTAAACTCAGTTTGCCTCTGAACAAACCTGAGCCCTTTGTTCCTTAGAGGCAGCTGCCGCTACACTACATTCTCCAGAGTTAAGACATGCTGATCCAGCAGCAGCAGCTGAAACTTCACAATGCAAGTGGCCTGTATTGCAGTCCCTCAACCACATCCTGGGCTAGTCTTGTAAAATTAAACCCAAGAGCCATCCTTGTTCCAAAATAAGTACCAGGTGCCTCTGTGGGTTCTCCTTGCAGCTTTCTGTAGTGCTGAACTTCTTAGGGAGCTTTCCCTGACAATTTCATTCTGGGTCTCCCACTTCCCTGTGTTTACAGTCCCTGGCTCTCTCACATTTCGACAAATGCACCTACTTTGGTGGTGTCCAAATTAAAGCCCCTAGAGGATTGTAAGCACAATATAGCAAAGACTTACAATGAATTGGAGTCTCTGCCTCCTATCCAGACATCTGGGCAACAGGAGGAAGTTATAATCTCAACAAAGTGCGGAAGACAGGCTCCATCTCAGCTGCTTGTTTCAAGACGGCACTGGGCTATGACCCAGGCAAAGGGGGAAGGATGGTCAGAGCAAAAGCAGGCAGGAAGCTACAGGCCAGGCAGCCACTGTCAAACCACCCTAATCTTTCAGTGAGGTTCCAAGGATGATGAGGAAAGCAGGGAGGGTCAAAGCAGCAAAGCTGAAAAATACAAATGTTTGCTGATGACACCAAAATATTCAGGTTGGCAAGTTTTGAAAGACTCTGTAAGAGAGATCCAAAAGTTCTGAATTGCCTGTCATAAGTTCAGTAAAGGCAGCGGTGCAATAGGAAAAAGGAATGTGGGGTGGGGGTTGAAGCCATGGTGTGCTATTAGGGTGCCAGAGGCTTGCAGGAACCCAAAGAGAGAGTGTAAAAGCTGGGCCAATCCAACAGAAGGCAGGGGTGGTGTGTGTCGTCCCCCCCCCCGCTAAGTAACAATTGAGGGATACCAACTTTTGTTGCTTTCAGCCATTTTAAATAGGCAAATTCTGGAGGATAAGAAGAAAATGTTGCAGTTCAGAATTGGCTTCGAAAGGGTTTCTGATTCAAGGCATCAGCACGAAACCTCACACAAAGGGGAAACAGTGTTTCCCAAGTAGTAACTCCCATTATGGAGAGGTGGAGTGTTTCTTTTTATAGTGCCACCTTCATTCTGATTGCTGCAGAGCATTAGGAGAACTCCCCTTTGCCCCCAATTTACCAGAGAAGAGAGAGCTGGATTAAAAATAAAGCAACAATTTTATTCTGTTATATTGTTTCTTTTACTCCTTCATGGGTATTTTTCCAATGCAACTTCAAAGGATTATATAATAAAGTCTTTTCTTCTAAAGAGAAGATTAATTTCCACAGATTATATAGTGCAATTGGTTATCTTGTAGAAAAAAATAAAACATGATTATTGTTAGCTTCATATGGGGAAAATTCTGACGATAGCTCCGGGTTCTCAATAAAAAGAGAAACAAGACTGCAGGAGTCCATCTAGAAAGTTCCTTTAGGGAGGGGTGCTACGACCCTCCTCCATACTTGGGCTCAATTGAACAATATGGAGTCCGGATCCTGGTTTGCCATTTGTGCAATATGCTTTAATACATCCTTTTTGGTAATGATTCCCAGGAGTTTCCTGAAAGAGGCCAACAACAGAAGTAGTTAGCATAGGAATCCGTCCCGTTTCCCACCTGTGATCAGACAGGAGTGCTGCCTTGGTGGCAAAGAGCCCTGATTTCAGAATTCAATTAACTGGACTGTTAGCATCGTGTTTCTAAGAATTCACATTTTCTTTCAGTTTAGAACCCACAAGGGTGAGCCAAGTTAACCGCAGATTCACTTAATACCCAAAGCCATTTCAAGCTGGTATCACTGGTTGACTTCCCCCAGTAAAGTATGGGGAAGCAAAGTCCTTCACAAATGTTTGAAGAGAATTCCTCCCCCCCGGCCCTGTATTGCAGTTTCCGAGGAATTTGTGTGTGTGGGGGGTCACTCGAGTGAAAAACCTTTGGAAGTGTTTTGATTTGCTGTGTACACGAAAGCTTGTCTCGCAATAAAGCAAATTTACTGTCACCTCGGCTTTTGAAAGCAAGAACTGATTTCCAAACACTACAGTTGTAAGGTGTTGCAGATTGTCTGTTGCCCAGTTTAAGTAGTAGTATTTTTAAAAAACCAAAACAGACATGCTAAACATTGTTTATAGAACCTTATTTTCCAGCTTTTTTTTTTGTATGTATGATTTGTATATCCAATATATTTGTGATTACTGCCACTCATTGTCTCTCCTTTTCTTGATCCGCTTTTGACATGACAAGAGACTATGAAAGCTCTTCCCCACCCAATGTGGCAGAACCAGGAGGGAACTGATGTGTCCCAAAAGGGTCAGAGGCCAGCAAGCCTCTCTTGTGCACTCACCAGGAATGTAAGCAGCACAAATTATGTGACTAACTGGGACACACTGACCATAAACTTCTAGTGATTCCACTGTACCCCATTTTAATAGGTGCCCTAGAGACTGATAACCCTTCTTTAAGGCTTGACTCCCCCCATTTCAGCTTGTTCTTTCACATGCCAAACGCTTATGGCTGTAGTGCAAAGAAGCACCATCACAAGCACCATCACATTGACATAACTTGCCAAGAAGCATCCAAGTGCTCAGAAAGAGCCCGAGGTAGCCAATAAGCTGGCTCCTCCCCTCACCCTACCCCAAGTGCCATCCTTACCCATTGTGCGTGACCAGGCACTGGCGTAGCCCAAGTTTGCGGAAAATGTCCACCACAATTTCCATGGGTGTTTGGTCTGTCACAGTGAAAGGACTGAGGTCAAGAATACTCCGGAGTTTGAGCGTGGACGGGGAACTGGGAGGCAGAGGTGGGGAGTGGTCAGTGAAATAAATAACAGAGCTGCTCACAATTCCATCTTGCTTCTTCCGGGCACTTTCTGGGGGAGGAAAAAAGACAGCTGCTGGGAACAGAATGGAACAACTTGAGTACATGCAACCACCCTTCACTTTGCCCTTGGTAACTGCTACTGCTTGCAGTACCCACAGGTTTGGACTGGGAGGTCATGGGTCTTGGGTCATGCTTTGTCTTTTTAACTCCAGGGTTCTACATCAACAGAAGGTTTTGGCCATGGCTACGGGTATTCTACTGTTATGATGCAGTAGTGTGGAAATTGTTAATGAATTCAGAATTTAACATGCTGCTAGTCCTGAAGGAAATTTCAGAAGTCAAGGAAGAAGAGCATTGTGATGCCTTCTGCTCTTTGCCCTGCTCTCCCACCCTTGCTGCCCAAAGCAGAATTGAGGAAGATGAATATTGACCAGTTTGTGTAATTTATAACAGGCCATAGAAATAAGTTTCTTGTTCTGCAGAATGCTCTGCAGCTGCCTTCACAAAGATGTTTACATCTTTAGTCCCAACTGCAGCATTCTCCCTTTCAGTCCTTCTGGAAAGCCAAACCCCTTACAGACAGGGCAAGATGGGCATCAGCAGATGGAAGTGGGAGACCTTTGCAAACACTGTGGTCTCAGGTGCCTGATCAAAAAGCCCCCTTTACATGTGCAGGCCTGAAGACTGCAAAGCATCCTAAAATGACACTGGGTAAAGTGCAAGATGACTCAATTTAAGAAGCAGAGTTAGTTTATACTTTCTCTACCTTAAGAAGTCTCAAAGAGGCTTACAATCGCCTTCCCTTCCTCTCCCCACAACCAGCACCTTGTGAAGTAGGTGAGGCTGAGAGAGTTCTGAGAGAACTGGGACTGGCCCAAGGTCACCCAGCAGGCTTCATGTGGAGGAGTGGGGAACCAAACCTGGTTATCTAGATTTGAGTCCACCGCTCTTAACCACCATATTATGCTGATTTAAGGTACAGTTTTGGGAAGAAGAGAAAAGGAAATCTTCACCAAGGTCTTACATGGAGAAAGAAACCGGACCCCAGCAGCCCACAGCACAAACACTGTGCCTCCCCTCCCAGTGTACAATAACCTTTATGAGCCTCTCTCTCTACTCACTTACCGATAGAGATGATGAGATCTCGCCTGAGGACAAATCCCACCAGCCGCTGGGACTCTCTTGACACCACCACAGGGTAGCCGCTGTAGGTCGTCTCATTGACAATGGCCTCCACATCCTCAACTGTCATACTATCTTGTGTGAGGACGGTCAGTGCAGGGTCACTGCGTCGCGGCCTCATAACGTCCATTGCTAGAGTCTTATGAGAGAACTCCTCTTTGGCCTCCAGGAAAGGGTACCCGTTGAGACGGATGTGGGCATCATAGATGCCCTCCCGGCCGATGGCATCAGCCACCCACTTGCTGGTCATGGCAGCAGCCATCAAAGGCACAATGTACTCCAGGCCCCCAGTGAGTTCAAACATTATGACCACAAGGGACACCGTCATGCGCGTCACTCCACCTGCAATGCAAAAGCAGCTGTGAGCAAAAGATGAACACTTCTAGGCCTCTGACATGCAGACCCCCCCCCCTTGGTATAAACTATGTGAGTCATGCAGAGCTTGCTAAGACAGGGTGGGGAAAGCAACAGTACAGCCCATCCTCAGTAATCTTAAGCTTTGATTTAAACTAAGCAGAAAGTTGGGAGCCTGGAAAAAAAAAGTGGGCAGTTACTTCTGATGACTGGATGCAGCCCACAGAGGAGTGGAGGCTGCTTCCAATAACCATAATGACCCACAGTTAGCTCAAAAACTTCCACGTATATAACCAGACAAAAGAAATCAAGCTGACAGAACACTGCCCCGTTCACGTAAGATGAAGAGCCTTGCTGGAATAGACCAAGCGGCTTTCTAGATCAATATCCCTTCCCCAACAGTGGCTAACTAAAGCTTCTGGGAAGGCTACACACTGGCCAGGAAGGCAACTGTCTGTCCATATGGTATGTCTCTAGTACCAGACACTCAAAAGTATACTGCCTTTGATCATGGAGGTTTCATTTATCATAGCAGATAACCAGTGCAGACTTGCTCTCTTTAGCCTTCTTTAAGACTACAGCAATTCACGGCCATCACCAGGTATACACATTCGACTTTCCCAGACATTTGTCTGACATTCATCGTTTGCTTCTTTTAAATCAGCTTTTATTTTAAACACCCCTGAACTTTGGTCTGCCTCATGGTTATGGCTCTTCGAAAATGACTTCGTGCTGCTGTTTACCGCTGTCTTGTCTTGTCGGTTTGGTTTTTGTTTTTATAAGCTGCCTTGAAAGCATTTCGGGTGAGCGTGCAGGATTCCTTTTTTAAAGTTTTAGAAAAATGAAGGAATTGTGGCAGCGTGGCAGTGAATTCCGTACGCAAATTGTGGGTTGTGTGTGAAACAGTACTTACAAGCGGACCGGATTCGAAGCCGATCCCAGGACACACAAGAGTGCTGGAGTGCTAGAGCTCCCCAACTTTGATTTCCTCTTGGGGACAAAGAGCTATTCTTAGGGCGACGATGATGTGTTACTTAAAGCAACTTCTTCAAAAGCCCTTTAAAAATGTCCGCTGCTTCAAAAGAGAAGGTAACCTTATAGTGGTAAATCAAAATTGGTGTTCTACACTGATTCGTGCTCCAGTTAACAGAGGTGAGTTTTCGATCAGGTAAACAACCTCACAGTTTCACAGCTGTCCCTTAATGCTAAAAGCATGCGGTGTTCTTAATTACCCAGAAATACTTATGAAACCATATAAAGTGATTATGATGTGTCAACGAGGAAATTCATGCTTCAATTAAAAATAAAAAATTGGTCTGTACAGTGTCCCCTCTCCCACCAGTATGTAAATTAGCAGAGATAAAGGGCCAGACTGCACACTGATTTACGCAGGTACTGAATTCAGAGGAGGATCACGGAGCAGATGGAATTTAACCCTTTGTCTTCGCTGTTTTCCCAACGAAGATGCTGTTTGCCCCACTAGAGCAAACACATAGAACTCCTTTTTGAATCTACCTCCAAAGCACCACCAGAGCTGTTTCGGGCCAGTCACCTCCCCCTCTCCCCCCCGCGCCATAGGCATGCTTCTCACAGTGTCCCAAGTGACTGCTATTCAGGAAGAAAAATAATTGGGAGCTTCATTCACACACAGTAGGGCTGAAAGAATGCCTTCAAAATCTTGTCTGGTGCCCAAATGCAGTAGCATGGAATAAATAAACTTATGACACGGGGCAGGAGTGGGGAGGACTAGAAGCTCCTTCCTTGGAGCCCTCTGACCTGCAAATGGAAGCAAATTCATCCAGGCTTTCCTCCAGCTGCCAAACTCAGATGAGTCGTGGCTCGGATTCAAAGCACCACCAGCCTCGGCCTTCGTGCCCATGCGGTAAACTTGCTCAACACTCACCTAGGCAGGCGGCAGCTCCCACCATTGCATAAAGGCCGGGAGTGATGCAGTCAGCCCCTTGGCTGCACCAGTTGTGGAAGATGCCCCAGTCGTGGTGATAGTAGGCCAGCTGCTCCATCCCCACTCCCAGCAGCCGGCCCGCAATGGCCCCAACAGCCATGCTAGGGATGAAGAGACCTGAAGGCACCTGCAAGAGAAACAGACTCGGCTGTCGCTGCCCGCTCAAGGAGCCCTCAATCTACAGGAAGGCAGCTTTTTTGCACCTGGGTCAGGTGGGCACCAGATCTACAGGGAACAAACTTTGGGTCTGTTCTACTGGACTGCTCTTTCCCCAGACCTTAAGGTCTCTGCACAAAGCTCTATAAGGTGCACTGCAGACAGCAAAAACTCTCACATATCCCTGCTTCAAGATCTGGGGTCCCCTGGAAGAGGATGATCACTTCCAAGTAAGAAACTGCACACAGATAGTTATGAGGCTGCACAATAGGCACATACATGCGCTCATTGTGGCTTCTTATAACCAAAAAAGGAACGCCTTGGCTCTATTCTCGTGTCTTCCCTGTTCCCACTTCCCTGCTCTACTTTCTCTCCTCCACCTGCTTTGTGCACCAGGCCTGCAAGCCCAACTTTACACTCTCCATTCCCTGACTGCAGCAATTCTCCCATTGCTGTTTCCTGTCAAAAGAACACTCAGCTCCTTTGGCCGGGATATTTAACACACACCAGATATCAACTCTGACTGTTCCCTGGAAGGCCAGATACTGAAGCTGAAGCTCAAATACTCTGGCCACCAAACAAGAAGGGAGCCCTCACTGGAGAAGACCCTGATGCTGGAAAAGAGTAAAGGTGAAAGAAGAAGGGGACGGCAAAGGATGAGACGGTTAGACAGTGTTATTGATGCAACAAACATGAAATTGAGCAAACTCCGGAGGACGGCAGAAGACAGGAGGGCCTGGCATGATATGGCCCATGGGGTCGAGAAGAGTCAGACTTGACTGTGCAACTGAACAACAACACCAGATAAAAACATGGCCCTTCCAGCTGATCTCTCGCTTTTGCCATTTCTCCCACCCTCCTCCCTCTAGGTATCTTGTCTTATTCTGACTGCAAGCCTGAGGCAGGTCTTGAGTTTTTAAACTATATTGAATGTATAGTGCCTGGTTTATGTAAGCACTTCAAAATATAGACACTTGATTGCATTTCCTTCTTACCTTCATTCCAAAAGTGAATATAGTAATGAAGACTTTGAAGATGAGAGCCAAAGACAGCAGCCACATGGCCCTGTGGACTCCTGGCCCTGCGGCTCTATCGGGCAGATCATCTCCCTTGGTGCTGTTGAAATCATTGATGTATTCACAGAGCTGGGAGGAGTCCAGAAGGCCACAGTCATTGAAGAGCTCAGAGATCAGCTCACTGGTGCTCATCCGGGTGTACTCATTGGGGAAGGCCAGGATGGCAGTGATGGCTGTCACCACAATCACCTCTGTCACAGGGTACTTGCCCAGCTTGGTGGTCTTGCGCCTCCTGCACCAGGCTATGTTACTTCGGATGAAGAAGGCCCCCCAGAGGCCACCAAAGATCCCCAAGAGGATGAAGGGCACCAGCTCCAGCAGATGCCAGGGAGTGTGGAACTCCACGTAGAACAGGACGAGGCGGCTGTTCCCAAAGGGGTTGATGGAGCGCAAGGTGAAGGCCGCCACCAGTGCAGCAAAGAAAGACCGCCACAGTGTCTTGAGAGGAAAATAGTAGCTGACCTGGGACAGAGAGGGGCAGATTCAGTCCTCGTGGTTGCACACCGGAGACCTGGCCTGAATTACCTGGCTTAATATCACTTTGTCTTCCACACAGTGGGTTTGTAGCCATGAGTCTTCACAACCATAATAGTTAGAAACCTGGGTTTGTGAAAGCTCTCAAGAGGTTTACATTACATAGTCATGCGGTACAAACTGCAGGATGCACACAGCCTGCAACCGGCTCCGACCCTCAGGACCACACGCACAGAACTTCCAAAGGAGCATGGTCGTTCCCACGAAAGCTCCACACGGCCAGCAAGCAGAGCTGCTCCAAACACTGAAGTCAGCTGTCAAGGCACAGCAGTAGCAACAGAGCTTTCACATGGGTTAGGAGCCCCAGGGATAAGCAGGCAGCGCTTCCGTTTGAGCCAACCGAGTGAGCTGGCCATGCCCTGAAGGAGGTGGTCAAAAGCAAACCCCCAATGCACACTAACCTCTTCTAGACTGAAGAGCACGCCACCAATGGGGGCACCGAATGCCACAGATACACCAGCGGCTGCAGCAGCTGATAGGACCTAGGAGGAGAGAGATCCATCGTAACACGTTATGCTGAAGCAGATCTGAGGTACTAACATAGGAGGAGTACTACCATGCACGTGCACACACACATGCACACACACCCCTTCTCTCTGAAAATGAACTTTCTGGCTTTAGGCAGGTAATTCTGCAAACTTTTGATATTACAGCTGCACCACTCTCATACGGCGTGTCAGAAACAGAGACTCCAGGGGAGGAAGGCCAAGTAGGGTACCTCGGCCTGTTCCAGAACTACAAACACTTCACCCGGGAACCATTCCGGAAGCCACCTCGTTCTGTCACTTCTGAGAAACACTTTGCAGTGCAGCCAGTTCGGGCCACCCTCCAGCACCAGATGGCACTTCCGGCAGCCCCTGACTCACCTCTCGGCGCTTGGCCTCGTTCTTTCTATACTTGGTGAAGAGATGGCAAAGGATGTTCCCGCAGCAGCAGGCGACGTGCACCAGAGGCCCTTCCTTCCCCAGGCTCAGACCCGAGGAAACAGCCAGCACCAGGGTCATGGTTTTGATGAGCAGTGTCCACTTGCCCAGGTAGCCCCGAATGATGAAGCCACTCAGGATAGTTTTGATCTGGAAGGCAAACACAGAAGGCCCTGCAGCACAAACACAGCAGCAGGCTGCACAAAGTGGACTTGCATAGCTGGAAACCCACTCAATAGGGAGGGGAAGAAGCTCACTTTATATTTATTGACTTCGTTTATATCCCACTGTGGACCGAAAATGGATTACCTTGTTCTCCTCTCCTCCATTTTATCCTCACACCAACCCTGTGAGGTAGGTTAGGCTGAGACTGTATGACCCGCTCCAGGTCACTCAGCAAGCCTCCATGGCAGAGCAGGGGTTCGAAGCTGAGTCTCCCCAGATCCTAGTCTGACACTCTTACCACTACACCACACTGTCTCGTGCTTTGCATTTGTTCTGCAGGCCCCCTTTTAAAGCTGGAGGAGCTGAGGTCAGCACCGGCCTGGACTAGAGCCTCTCAGGCAAGTCTCACTCTCTCCTGCCACTACACTCTCACTGAACTCACTGAGAGAGGAATTAAAAGCCAGGAGGCAAGGGGGGTGGGTGGAAGAAGACCCACTTTTAAGAGAAGCCCAAACCCCTCTTCTCTGAACTGGTTTGCTCTTTCCACCTTTCCCAGCGTGCCTCACCCATCTGCACTAGATTCAAGAGATGAAACTGGGCATGCCTGGCAAGGAGGAACAGCACAGAAGGAAGTTTCACCCTCCTAAACCAGACCTCGAGGAATACCTAATCCTGCTCTGCTTTTGTTCATCAAGTGCAGCCCAAGAAAGAAACTCATTGGTCAAAACCTACAAGCCAGACTTACCTCTGGGATCCCTGAGCCACAAGCGTACGGAGCGAAGCCTCTGACTAGCAACACGGCAAGCAGGGAGAACAGCAGTGCCCAGAGGATGTACATGAAGTAGTTGAGGATGTAAGCGAGGGCCTCCTGAAAGGCAGAGACACAGAAGGGTCCCCGTCAAGCTTCGGCCATGCAAGGAAGAAGGTGGTTAGCAAAGTTGCATTGGCATTGCCCCCTCTGCTTCTGCCTCGCTTTGGCCAAACAGGGCACATGTATTTTGGGAGCAACAAGACTAGCGCATAGGTATGCATTCAGAGGTACACCACCAGTGCCCCCACCCGGGACGTCCCCATTCCCATTACAAACCCCTCCTTGGTTGCCAGTCAGAAGCTGTGCCCACGTCCTCCATTCTGGACATTTGTCCCTGTCCTGAAAGGTGGTTTCCTGAGAAGTCCAGCAGCAGTGCTCGTGGTTGTACCAGAAGCCCTTCAAGCACACACCTTCCTTCAGGTCTGTCATCCAGTGGGCAGAGAT
This sequence comes from Gekko gecko, assembly GCA_029375565.1. Lineage (NCBI taxonomy): Eukaryota > Metazoa > Chordata > Lepidosauria > Squamata > Gekkonidae > Gekko > Gekko gecko. The sequence continues at coordinate 46,344,779 of JAPDNY010000012.1, read as the reverse complement.
GTCAATCAAGCCTGCTATCGCCCCTACATTTGAAAAACAGTAGTTTAGCACAGACAAGAGGACAGCACGCCACCCAGAGACCCAAGCAAGGACTGAATGGACTCTGCTCCCTCCAGCATCCACTTCCACCAATAAGGAGGTGTGGGGCCTTCTGGGGACTCCTCTGCATTTGCTTTTAATTTCAAAGGACCGGGAGTCACAGTAGGAACTGAAAAAGCAGCAAAACGGAAGAGCAGGCTTGGCTTTTTGTCATCTCACCTGCCAACAAGCCTATGAGCAGCATCAACAGCCATCCTGAGAAAGCATCACTGACACTGTGAATCAGGGCCCAGGTGGACTCCTTGCTTTTATTGGTGATCTGGGAAAGGAAATTTGAGAGAGATTAAGGCTGGGTATTTAGCAGGCTTGCAGGCAAGAGAAGACCGCTAAAGATCCACGGCTTTTCCCACCTCAGCTCCCCCCGTCCCACCATGTGTGCAAGGATTTGATAAAATGACAGATGCAACAAACCAACCCCAGCTAATATGCAACTGCACACCCAAGAAAGATTTAGTCCAGTGGAGAGCCTCAGACACACCGTCTCCCTGCACCACTTTCCCAGTCAAATCAGGAGCCACACGCAGCTGCTCTGAAGCTTTTTTTAAAAAAGGAAGAGGAGGTGGGAGACATCACGAGGACAGCTCTCCTGTGCCACTTCCAGTTTTGCGGCAAGTGGAATTCTCAGAACGCTTCCCTGCAAACACACCCATCCCGTTGCCCAGAGAAAGGAAACACTCAGAGAGATGGGGAAAGAAGCAGCTCCAGCCTCCCAGCAAAGTCACAACTGACCTCTCTGTGCCTGTCGCGGTCCCGAGACTTTTCGCGCACCCAGTCTATCGTGTTGAAGTCTTCATAGGTCCCCACGCCCGGGAGTGGCTCTTCCAGAAAATCCATCATCTTGCTTGAGCCATTCATCCCGCCTCCATTATACGAGGAGAAGCCTGCAGAGCAGACAGAGAATGAGAAGAGCTCTTCTTGACTGGTGATACTAGGGCTTGCTTAAGGGAAGGATGAAAAGTGGTGGACTGTTCGGTTTGCCTGGAAGGGTCAGAGCAAAGGATTTCCAGCACTCCACCTGCAGCCAGCCAGGTGTCCCCAGAAGCCCACAAGCAGCACTGACTGTCCCTAGTAATCAAAGATAGCCTGCTTCTGCATATGGAGGTTCCATTTTTAAACTATCATATCAACAACTATTAATAGGCCTATTCGAATGTGTGGCTAATAGTGTGGCATGTGGGGATTCCTCCTTCCTAGTGGCCGTGGTCTTCACCTGTGGAATCTAGCAACCGCTGGGCCTCTCTAAGCCCCTGCAGCATCTCCACTATAACTGGCTGGCTGCTGCTGAAAATGGTGAAGCTTTTGCATCTTACTGCTGCACGGTCATCTGCCAAACAAGGGAGCACCGGGTCAGGGTCCTAAAAGACAGAGTCAAAGTAGAGGAAGCAGACCCCGAAGAGGCAGGTAGATTTCCCAGCAGAGGTCTTTACATCAAGCTGGCAGACTCAGTCCATGCCAGGCCCTTGATCCTGCTCCAGTGCAGACGACAGGGCACATATGCCTCTGGGGTTGGAAGGGCATCTAATCCATGCCTTTGCACACCTGTGGAACAAATGCCTCTTGGCCACAGAAAATCCACCCCACCCCTCACCCCTCCTTGGTGTGATGCCTTGCCACATCAGCCAGGGCAAGCAACACAGTGGGAAGCCTCCCCCATGACAGACCTGGGTGGAAAGTTTCATCTGCAGACACCTGGAGACCATTAGGCCAGGAAGGGCTGGGGTGCCGCTTTTCCATTGGGGTTGAAAATTCTGCTGCTGGGAACACCCCGATCTGCTGCTGTAGGCAGCCTGGAAAAACTCTTTGTAAATCCACAGAAGGGAACACAGCGTCCGGAGAGTGCAAAGTCGTTTCCCCAAGCAGGTGACTGGGCTGAGTTAATCGTTAAGCGGCTTCACCTTTAAAGCAAGAGGGAGGCCAAAGAATAAAATGGCTGCTGGGCTCTAAACATCTGCTTGAGCAACTTCTGCCTTGGCAGATACTGAGCCAGGTCAACAGAGCCACGGGGCTCTCCGTTGCTGGTGACCAGGTCAGTTCTCCAAATGGCATCTGGGAGCTATTCCCCTCTGCCCAAAAACAGCCTCTGAGTGAGAGAAACACACTCTCTCCACCTCCTGAAATCCAGTCCCTATTGCCTCACATTCATGCCCCATCCAGCCTTGCCTGCCTGCCTTCTACAATCTTTTATGGTTTGGTGCCTCCCAGGCACATGGCTTCTGAAACATCACAAATTCAGTTTAAAGTGCATTTCCCTAATCCTCACACTGAAGGAGTGTGCCTCCCTTGGTGGACTTGGCAAACAGCCTCCCCTGCCCTTGAGCAATGCAGAGCCTGGCAGAGACTGGCTGCCTGCCTCCAAAGACAACACACACGCTGTTTCATGGAGAGTGGCTAGCAGCGCAGAGAAGGCTGCCCCACCCCACCTGGCTCCAGGCAACTCAGCCTCGGCAGCCACCCCTGCAAGGGACTGCTGGGTAAGACTGGTGCTCCCTTGGAGCAGGCAGCTGCTCTCCCTTCTTCTCAACAGAACAACATCTTTGGGGAGGGAGAAGGGGGTCTGGCAGAGGGCAAGGGTGCTGCTGCAGCTGCCTTCTTTCCCTCACCAAGACACTTGCTGGGCGGTGCTGCCTTCCCTTCCACTCAGCACTGCTGCTAGACAGACGGGGCTCAGAGCATGTCTCTGCTCACCCGCTGGCAGCGGCTTGAGAGGAGCTGATCAGAAACTGCCCTCTGGTGGAGGAGGGAGAGTTCCAGCTACGGGGAGGAAGGAAGCAGCATCTCCTCCCTCAAGACAGGGGGACTGAGAGACAGCAGACATGCAAAGGGGCTTTCAACTCTCCTCCTCTCATTCTGTTCCAATCAATAGACACTGACTTCCAAGTTCCTCTGAGTAAACCTTCAGAGGTTAGCGCTGAAAGCAAACTTTCAAAACAGGACCTCGGGCACAAGAGATGAAAAGATGCCTGCCCTGCAGTGAAGTTTCTTATCTATTCCTTGGCCAGACTCTCTCCCTACCCTTTGCTGACAACAGCTGCTATTCTGCGGGTTGAGAGCAGATGTGTACATGTACAACATGTACAACACATGTTCATGTTAACTTACTTCTGCTTTGGATACCCATCTCAAAAGAACAGCTCTGTGAAGTCTGAAAAGTCACATCCATTACTTTTGAACATGATTCAGCCCAGTGGAAAGTACTGCTCACACTCCACATTTCTGTCCCCCACTGATTGAGTGGGGCTTATAAGAACCCAGATACTTTTGGATAAGACATCAGAGAAAGCAGAAGAACAGCAAAGCATAATGGTTAGGAGCGTGAGCTGTAATCTTCCACTTCAGACCTCTGCCACTTTTCTCAGCTTCAGTAATGTAGGGCAGATAATAGTAGTCTACCTTACAGGGCTATTGTTAAGGAGTTCCACCACAATACACGCAAAGTGTGCTGGGCCCTTAAAAGAAGAGCTATCTAAATACTCGGCACTGCTCAGCTATTCAGACGATTAGGGACTATGATTCATGGCCCACAAGGAAGAAAAAGGGATGCAATTTTGATTTGTCCCTTGCAAACATTCACCAGCAGCCACTAGAAAGGCCAGTGTGGTAGCAGTTAGTGTGCTCAACCAGGATCTAGGAGATCATAAGAAGATAAGAAGAGCCCTGCTGGAACAGAACAGTAGTCCTTCTAGTCCAGCATCCTGTTTCACACAGTGGCCAACCAGTTCCTCTGGACAGCCAACAACAGGGCATAGAGGCCAAGGCCTTCCCCTGATGTTGCCTCCTGGCTCTGGGATTCAGAGGATTAGTGCGTCTGAATGTGGAGGTTCCCCTCAATCACTATGGCTAGTAGCCAGTGATAGACTTATCCTCCATAAATCTAATTCCCCTTTAAAGCTGTTTATTCCTGTGGCCATCGCTACCTCCTCTGGCAGTGAATTCTATTTTAATCACTCTCTGTGTAAAGTAGTATATCCTTTTGTCTGTCCCAAACCTACTGCCCATCAGCTTCATTGGATGCCCTTGAGTTCTAGTACTTTGGGAGAGGGAGAAAAAGTTCTCATTGTCAACTCTCTCCACTCCATGCATAATTTTATAAACCTCTATCATGTTCCCCCTTAGTCATCTCTTTTCTAAACTGAAAAGTTCCAGAGTCTTCAGCCTTTCTTCACAGGGAAGGTGCGCCAACCCCCTCATCATCTTGGCTGCCCTCCTCTGATCCAGGTTTCAAGTCCTACTGTGCCACAGAAACCTGCTAAGTGTCAGGCCAGTCACAGACTCAGCCTGCTCTACGTCACATGATTGTTGTGAGGATAAAATGGAGGAAAGGAGGATGCTGTAAGTGCCTCTCACTCCCCCAGCAAAAGAGCTCCATGGTTTCCAAGCTTTTGAGGATACGGTCGCTAGGCCCACTTTTGATGCCCAAATCACTGCTTTGGCATAACTACTGAAAGCACAGGGAAGCAGCAGGCCCGACAAAGAACACCATCCTTTGCCCCAGAGAAGCTAGCTTTGCCACCTGCAATACCCCTGCAGGGATGCCGCACCTTCCGCACACCAGGACATTCTGAAGCAGCTCATCACCCTGAGCCTCTAAAGGAGAACCATGCATACCTTTCCCCACACCCTAGAGAGGTAGAGCATGTGCTTCAATACCGAAAAATGTTCCTGCTCTTGCCATTACAGAAGGTGGTGAACCAAAGAATTACAGGCCTGGTGCCTAGCAACCTCTGGCAAGTTGCAAAGAGACTGCAGATCATATCTAATGCAAGTTTGCAAAACGGGACACAGGAATTAGGGAAAGTGTCACACCAGCAAAGGGGTCTGAACAAGCTCCTGATGGCAAGCGCATCCCAGGGGCATGGCCGTCCCTTCAAATGGCACTGCTGCTGGTTTGCTCACGTCTCCCAACTCTGTGGCTGAGGCCACCTCCCAGCCAACCCAAGGCAATAGTGGCTGGGGCAGAGGCCAACAGCTGGTGGCTGCTAAACACACACGATGGGCTGTTGTTGGGAGCTGGCATCCTCCGTCAGCTGCTGAGACTCCCAGAGCCTTGACCGGACTGACCACTGACCCAACCTGCTGTGTCCAGGAGCAGGCTCCTCCCTCCCCAGCACAGAAGCTACGACAACTAGGAGCATCTGCCACTGCCCCAAGGGAGAAAGCAGCGACAGAAAGGAGCAGCAACCCTGCCTTCTCCCACTGGGCATCGGCTATTGCTCCTCCTAGCTGCCGTCGCTGCCCCAAGACCCACTATACTTCAGCTGGACTATATTCAGCAGGCATACAAGAGCTCATGTTAGCCAGAAGGCTTGGTAACAGGGAAAGACAAGGACACAGAGTGTCTGCAGGCAGCTCCGGCATTACCTTCCGCCATCTCTCTGTCCAGAGGGGGCACATCATCCACCATTGAGAAGTCCAGTGTTCCCCCTGCAACCTCCACCATATCTTCATCGCTGGTGCTGCTCTGGAAACTCCCACGTCGGTAGCCTTTCTTATCCATAGCCAAGAGGTTCAAGACCTGTGGCGGTGGGGGAAGGAAGAAAGAAAGGTGTTAGCTATGCCACACAATGAAGAGAACTTTGACAAAGCGTGTGTCTGAGCTGGGCCTACCATAGTAGTCTGGAATGATGGAAACCATTCAAGTCAGTAGCCTTTTTAAGAAAGAAGGCCCCCTTCTCTCAGAACCTGAGACCAGTACACTGCAGGCAACTGGGGCTCTGGAATTTGGCTCCTGCAGATCCTCAAGTTTTACTTTAAAACAACACAGTAATCTATATAGTCTTACTGGCAAGGGTCCTCCAACCTTGTTGAGTCTGCAGGCATTTCCACAATTCTGAGAGGAACAGTGGATGCTATCACTAAGTGGCAGCCACGTGGGCCCCTAATGTAAACCTCCCCGCCCCGTACATGTTTTAAAACAAAGTTTCAACAAAATGAAAAATCCAGGGGAAAAGCAGATTTCAATTTTGGGAGGGGGTGAAGGAGACTTCCAGGTAACAGGACAATTGCCAGAGTTTCATAACATCCATCCAGCTTAAGTTCTAGTGAGTAGCCTTAGTTGCCATCTGCAAGATCAGGGACTCTTACAGGAGGGGTCAGTTGAAATCAGTATCACAGAGCTCATAAGTCTGGGCACCACAGTTTCTAATACACTGACTAAAGAGATTCTGGGTTTAACAGATGCCAGGAGGGTAGGGTGGGTTTCTCAAGCTGTCTGGGGGAGTTGAAATCCTATATTCTCCTCATCTCTTGTCCTGGTCACTCCTCTGTTCACTCACAGCAAGGATCCCTCCCCCACCCCTTCTGGTGCTGGTAGAACTGTTGTGGCAAAGTAGTTTCAAGCACACGTATGCACCAATGAAGACAACAGGACCCAAGCCCTGAGGTCAGACGCATGCTTCTCTGTAAATTGTGGCTACTCCTCAGACTTTGTAGGAGGCAGCTGAAGTGAAGCTCTCCCACAGCATTCATCTGGAGGAAATGAACTGAGGTCATCAAGATGGGAAAGGGCTTTCCTGGGACAGTTTCAAGTCTTCCATTACATTAAGAATCCTTAACTAAACACAGAACTTTGCTTTGCAGCAACAGCAGAGCACAGACTCAAGACACAAGGAGAGGGAGAGAAATCCAGCATGGCAAGCAGACCAAAGGCAGGCCAATTTAACCATTATGCCTTGAAAATTTCCACAGTTCACTCCCAGTCTCTCTCTCACCAGGAAGTCAGGATAACCTGCAATACACTTCTGGGCTCAAGGTACTGCCAGTGTGCCCCCAACTGATTCAAGTCTGAGATGCAGGAAGGAGGGGGCTCACAAGTACACATGGCTTTCAGGAGCATGGCTCACTCCAGCTCTGTATCAGCAGCCATCGTCCCATGAGTGGCTAAGACACAAGTGTTCGCACCACTGTTGTGAGAACTTGAGATGAGAGGAGGGAATTGCCGCAAGTGCAATGCATGAGCTGTCCAGTATTGAAAGGGTTAATGGTGGGAACCATCTTCTAGACCCAAAGAACTTGCGGTGGACTTAGAACTACAAACCTCCTCCAGCAGGAGAGAAAGACAGCAGGGCCAAATAACTTAAAACACAGGGGTGTGCTTCCCTCTGAAGTGTGGCTACCCCACAGACTTTGTAGGAGGCAGCCAAAGTTGACAAGCACCAAGGGTATGGCTCAAGTCCATTAACAAGGGCCCCTGGAGGAGGGGATGTGAAGGGAGGCTTTATGGCGAGAAATAAGAAGTGGGGGCAGATCAGGAAGAATGTGAAAAACACCCTCCCAAAACATTACGAGCATTGCAGAAAGCACATGAAAAGAACCAGTAGTGGGGGGGGGGGGCAACCAGTAAGCAAGCAAAGTGGAGTGTGCCAAAAGGCAAAAGATTTATGCAATCTGAAGAGAAACCAGAGTATATGTATTAGGATTTCATTTTCCTCCTGTTTGTTTTCCTTTAGTTTGCTATTACCAATAAAGGTTGTGGTGGCTGTTGTTGTTGACTGTGCCAAAAGTGGAGGGGGAAATGCATAGGAACCTTGATTCTTCGGGGGCTCAGGGGGCAAAAAAAGGAGTCCAAATCAGCCCAAAGCACCTCCCGGCATATCTCAGCCACAGAACAGGCACTATTAAATATACTCAGACACAACGGATCGCCTTGAATGCTCTGCAAACACTCATCGGAAGAAGAACCACTCAGCTCTGCTACAATCTGTTCCGACAGCAAACAGTTATTTAAAAAAAGTAACACAAAGTGATTGCACTGTTATGTCAACACCTTCGGAGCCTGGCCAGATGCCAGCACAACACCAGGTGGCCAAAGCGCAGGCGCACGTTGGCTCAAATGCTCACGCTGTAGCTGGTGCTGTGGCATTTCAAAGCAAGGACTCCTAGTCTTGAGGGGCTACCAGCCAGTGAAAAGGTAGCTCATTGCAGGGTTGTTGTTTTTTTTAAGTAGTGGCTGGCTTCAAGATGAGCACCTGCAGAAGCTACCTGCACATTACTGGGAACAAAAAAATACTAGGGAAAGTTGAAGGCAGTAGGAAAATAGAAAGACCCATCTCGAGATGGATTGACAACAAAGCCATGACCTTTAATTAGCTAAACCTGAGCAAGGCTGTTAAATTATACAATGTTTTGGAGGCCATTAATTCATAGAGTAGCCATAAATCGGAAGCAATAGCACATACACCTATAAACTGCCCTGTAAATTTAGGAGGAGAAGCATAACATGCATCACCCAGGCAGTTGTATAATTAGCAAAGTTTTGTTGGTCTCTTTTTTCTTTTGTGGGTATGTATGTGTGTGTGTGTACACCTGGAAGTCATGGCAACCTCTGATGACTGACCCCTACTGGGGGCCTGGAGGATATTCAGAAAGGTGGCTGAATAAAGTAAGCCTGCCCTTGTCCTCCCAACTGCTGGTATTCCAAGGCAGTCTCCCATCCAAATACTTGCCAGAGTCGACCCTGCTTAGCTTCCGAGATCTGATGAGACAGGGCTTCCCTGGGCTACCCAAGTCAGGGCTATTATTAGCAAAGTTGATCATAAGAACATAAGAAGAGCCCTGCTGGATCAGACCAATGATCCATCTAGCCCAGCATCCTGTCTCACAAAGTGGCCAACCAGTTCCTCTGAACAGCCAACAACAGGGCATAGAGGCCGAGGCCTTCCCCTGATGTTGCCTCCTAGCTCTGGGATTCAGAGGATGAGTGCCTCTGAATGTGGAGGTTCCCCTCGGTCGCTATGGCTAGTAGCCACTGATAGATTTATCCTCCTCAATCTATCTAAACACCCTTTAAAGTTGTTTATTCCTGTGGTCATCATTACATCCTCTGGCAGCAAGTTCCACATTTTAATCACTCTCTGTGTAAAATAGTATTCCCTTTTGTCCGTCCTGAACCTACTGCCCATCAGTTTCATTGGATGCCCTTGAGTTCTAGTATTTTGGGAGAGGAAGAAAAGTTCTCTTGGTCAACTCTCTCCACCTGATGCATAATTTTATAAACCTATATCATGTCCCCCCTTAGTCATCTCTTTTCTAAGCTTTAAAGTCCCAGACTCTTCAGCCTTTCCCTAATCATCTTGGTTGCCTTCTTCTGTACTTTTTCCAGCTCTCCAATGTCCTTTTTGAGATGCAGTGACCAGAACTGTACACATCATTCCAAGTGAGGCCACACCATAGATCTATACAGGGGGATTACAATATTGGCCATTTTAGTCTCAATCCCTTTTGTAATAATCCCTAACACAGAGTTTGCCTTTTTCACCACTGCAGCACACTGGGCTGACACTTTCATCAAGCTATCCATTACAACCCCAAGATTTTCCCCCTCTCAGTCTCAGCAAGTTCAGACTCCATTAGCCTATACTTGAAGTCAAGATTTTTTTGTCCCAATGTGCATCATTTTACACCTATCAACACTGAACTTCATTTGCCACATTGTCGCCCACTCACCAGTTGCCCACTCACCTGCCTATGAGATTCAAGTTTCCTTGGCTCTCCTCTATACTGTCAGTGTGCAATTCCTCCCCCCTTTCTCAAAATCTCTGGCTAGGCAGCCTACATCTAGGGCAGAGGTGGCCAAACTGCAGCTTGGGAGCCGCATGCAGGGCCAGCCCCAGGTGTCTGGGCGCCCTAGGCAGGCCAGCTTGTGGCGCCCACCCCACCGGGGATGCCAACCTCTCAGTGGGGCCTGGAGACAGGGGGCGGTGGTGGCAGCCCAAGCAGCGAGACAGTGCCCGGAGGGGAGCGCAAGCTCCCTGGCCCTCCTCCTCCGCCCCCTCCTCCTCTGAAGAGTGGCCCAGGACGCCCGTGCCCCACACCCTCCCTGCCCCCCGCGAACGACTAACCTCCGCAGCTGTGGGGCCCCCAGGCAAGCCGGGAAGAAGCGGATTTTAACCCCTGCCCCTTCCCTCCCAGTGCCGGCTTTCCTGGGCACTCCGCAGCTGCAGGGCGCCCAGGCAAGCCAGGGAAGAGGCAGGGTTTTAACCCCTTCCCTTCCCTCCCAGTGCTAAATTTCCTGGGCACTCCGCAGCTGCAGGGTGCCCAGGCAAGCCAGGGAAGAGGCGGGGGGTTAACCCCCACCCCTTCCCTCCCGGTGCCGGCTTTCCTGGATGCTCCGCAGCTGCAGGTTGCCCAGGCAAGCCAGGGAAGAGGCAGGGGGTTTAACTCCCTTCCCTTCCCTCCCAGTGCTAAATTTCCTGGGTGCTCCGCAGCTGCAGGGCGCCCAGGCAAGCCAGGGAAGAGGCGGGGGGTTTAACCCCCACCCCTTCCCTCCCAGCGCCGGCTTCCCGAGGGGGGAGGGCGGGCAAGCGCCACTGCCTCCTGCGCCCCGCCAGGGCGCTCTTCATTGGCAGTGGCAGGGAGGTGACGGGGAGGGCTTTTTGCGGGGGGGGGCGGGGCACAGTTTGGCGTCCCTGCAGCCGGTGTGCTCTAGGTGAGCTGGCCCTGGCCACATATTGTGTGGTTCCCGGCAGGGTGGCTGGGGAAGTGAAGGGGAGGCATACCTCCCCAACTGGTCTTCCCTTCCCCAGCTAGTGTTCCCCTCCCTGGGTAGGCCTGAGGTGAGGGGGAGCAGAGAACTTTAAATGCATTCTCAAAGCCCCCCCCCCCACCAGCTGGCTTGGAGGACACATTTGAAGTTACTTTCTTTCCACTTTTCTCCCCCCCCCATCTATTTGCTTTCTTTCGACTTCCTTTCTCTTTCTCCCTCACTCTCCACCATCTATTTGCTTTGTTTCTCATTCTCTCCTTCTTTCTTTCCACCTCTTTCATTCTTTCCACCTTTCTCTTCTTCTCTTTATTCCTTCCTTCTGTCCCCCTTCCCCATCTATTTTTTCTTTTTCTTTCCCTCACTCTCTTCCTTCCTCCCCCATCTATTTGCTTTGTTTCTCTCTCTCCTCCCCATCTATTTGCTTTCTTTCCACCTTTCTTTCTCCTTTTCTCTTTCTTCCTCTCTTCCTTTCTCAACCCTCCCTCCCCACGTATTTACTTTCTTTGTTTCTCTCTCTCTCTCCACCTCTTTCATTCTTTCTTTCCACCTCTCTCTCTCTCAGACAAATAAATATCATTAGCAAACAAATATCATTGGACAAATAAATATCATTATCAATATCTGGTTTTACCCCTTTTGTTTTTATTTTGGCAGTGTCATTTAATGTTAAAAACAATTTTGCATATTTTTCAATTAAAACATGTCTGTGATACTTGTTCATGTCTTGCGACTCTCAAAATCTGATGTTCGTTCTATGTGGCTTTTACATTAAGCAAGTTGGGCCAGCCCTGATCTAGGGCATTCATCAAATAGCCATCCTAGACTGTAATTGAGATGGCAACAACAAGATGCTGCTCCCTCCTAGCCAAAGGAAATGCTTATGAAACTGGGCCAATGCAGCAGAACACTGTGTATCTAGAAGAGGCCATCTCCATCTCGAAATACTGGTCCAACAAGCTGCAACACTTCCTTCCAGCACCCACCAACGCACTCAGATAAGGACTCTTTTTGGCAACTGTTTGGCTTTTTCTTCCTGTGGCCTGCAGGTGATGCACTTCCTCTGCAGACTGGATATGCCCAGTCGTACAATGCTACGTTCATAGGCTGCTTAGCTGTTATGACATAGCAAGCTTCTTTGGAAAACACGGTTCCTGTGTCACTTGATGACTTGGCAACGGATGATGCAAATATCCTCCGCTGAAGACACAAGAGGCTCGGGATGATGTTGACATGAGCTGTTCTAACTCTACAGCACTGGATGTGAAATGGTTCGTTCACACACACAAATCAGTATGAGGTTTCAGTCACTGGGTGATGAACACACGTCTGTGAACCCACTCATTTAACATGCAGCCAATGTATTTGTTTATTTGATTAATTAATTTTTATCCCACCCTCCCTGCCTGTACAAGTTTACAGCTTGAGTTTAAAGCACCATGTCCATCCTCACAACAATTTTACAGTTGGGAAACTAAGGCCAAAAGACAGCAACTCTTCCAAGGACACCTTCCCATTTAACTCCCGCAGTTGCATCAGTATAAGAATTCATATTTTGCGGCATGACACCCACTATGACTTCTAGTTTTCTACAGGCTTCCTTGCAATGTGCAATTCATGCTGGAAACTTCTTGTGCACAATCCCATACTCTAGAGTATTATGTTCACCTGGTGCATCAAGACTGAGGATTTTTCACCACCCAGTGCAGTTCCAAAGGCAGGCTACAGGAGCAATGAAAACGCACCACCTAACACCAAACATATCTAAGGCAGCAGAAGCCCATGACGTAAGAGCAGCTATGTGGGATCAAAAGGAACCTCCGTCTGGCTGAGCATCCAGCTTCCCACAGCAGCCATCCAGATGCTTTCAAAAGGCCTATAAAGCAGGGCACGGAGGCCAAGGACTCCCTGCTGTTCAGAAGTACTCCATGCCTGGTTGCAGACATATCATGGCTTAGTTGATGATGGGCTTTGTCTCCATGAAAGTGTCTTTTAAACATTTCTTAGAAACAACAAGAGACTTCAGTGACCTGCATACTGCTAGCACTCTATAAGAACACATTTCTTTTGCAATATGGGCCACAAGCCTTTCACATGGGCAAGACAGAGTCTCTGCAAGGTCAACAGCATCAGCCAGCTACCAAGCTCTGTGCTGCCTTAATAAAAAGTCCTGGCAGTTTTCCTGGTCCCCAGCACTCAAGAGCGGTTGCTTCATAATCCCAAGGAATGAGAACATTTAAACAAAAAGCTAGTGGGAACGCTTTTGCTAGCTGCTGGAGTAAACAAGCAAACAACACAGAAAAAGGAAGAGGTTTTGGCCAGATGCCAGTGTTTAAAGACAAGGAAGACAGCAATGGAAGAGGTGAAACAAACATACACACCTCCCCCTCAAGTGGTTTTCTCTTCTCAGAAACGCAACCAGGAGATCCACCATCAGTGGATGCATTCATTGCCAACACCAAGTCCAGCTTCCCAAGCTGTTAACTACCACCATATACGCAAATGGCACCCCCCCCCATTCTACCACTAGGAGAAAATGCTCCTAACATGAGATGTCTACAATTGGGGACATCAGGATGGGATTACAAAACTGGATTCCTTTTTGCAATGTGGGGCCTGGATGTTAAATTTTCTTATAAAGCACAGAAAGAACCCTGGACTGTCCCTTTCCTTTCACACACTGAATTCTCTTTGGCTTATCCTCCCCTACTCCCAGATGATGAACAAAGAACACTTTTGTTGTGCTGGCCACTCCTGTGCAGAGGCATGAAACTCACTGGCTGACCTTGGGCCACACACAATCTCTCAGACCTAGCCTACCTCACAGGTTCGTTGTGATGATAAAGCAGAGAATCATGTTTGGCGCCTTGAGCTCCTTGGAGAAAGGAGGATATGTTATTGTTAGATCCAGTCCTCAGATCCAAGACCTGGGCTCTTCAGTAAAAGCCTGGGATCCTCTGGGCACACTAGGAACTTGTGAGGAGTTCCTTCTCCAGCAGAATTGGCTGGCTGGCTGTCCCACATGAAGATTTCTTACACTTAGGCCTATTCCAACATTTATCAATTTTGTTGCAGTGAAGGTGATACAGGAACAAAAGGAACTTCAAGCACATGTTCTGGAGCCAAAACACATCTCAAAGGAACATGCAGCAACACTGGTGCACCATGATCTCCATGGAACTCGGGACAAAGAACAGCACTCAAGTCAACAAGCTTAGTACCATTTTATGAGGAAAGAAGCTCCCAGCATCCCTGCAGGTTTCAATCAGTTTTTACAGCTGACTCAGCACAGTGCATCCTTAGGACCCTTCCTGCAAAAGCCTGGGGGCTCCGCGGGGTGTAAGCACATTGGAACAAAGGCAGAAAGAGAGGCCAAAACTGGCCACAGTGCTGGCTAAAGAAAGGACCTTTCTTCTTGTGTACCACACACAAGACGTATTTGAAATTGTATCAATATTTTGGGGATACCTTTTCTGTAAGAACCTGAACACTAGTAAATGTTCCCCCATAAAAGCCTGGCCTTCTTCCTTGGACACCCAAGAGCATGTTAAGACAATGCCCGGTCCCTGTTATAACAATAAAAGCCATGACAATAGATCCAGGTAGTCAACTGTGTTGGTCTGAAGTAGTAGAACAAATTTAGAGTCCAGTGGCACCTTTAAGACAAACAAAGGTTTATTTAAGGTATGAACTTTCATCTGCAAGGCACACTTTTTCAAATACACTGGAATGGTAGATGAGGTTCTAAAATTATAGACAGGGATTTAACAGTCCTCTATACCTGAGAAGAGATAATTAAGATTCTGTTACTTCCCCCAATTAGAAAAAAAACACCTTTGGACATTCATCTGCTATTTTAACATATTTATTGCTTTACAACTGTTGATCTTATAACCTTAACTTGTTATTTAGTTTTTCACTTTGCATAACTTAAGCATCATGTTACATGTTAATTTGCTGTCTGTAAGTTTAGAACCTCATCTACCATTCCAATGCATTTGAAAAGGGTTCCTTGCACACGAAAGCTCATACCTTGAATAAACCTTTGTTGGCCTTAAAGGTGCCAATGGCCTCTACATTTGTTCTAATATATGCCATGGATATTTCCATACAAGAAGGGGGCCTATGGCCTACCTCACCTTGCCCCTAAAAGCCTCCCTTTTTAGGTTGACAGTGGTATAAAGAAGGCTTCTTGGGGAGCTACAGTGCATAGCAGCCCTTAGCAACAGCTGCTTATTCTCCTCTTTAATGTAGGTATTTAGGTGTTTGCAAACTGAAACTGCATTGCCCATCTCATCTACACCCTCACATGCCGAACCACAGTGAGACCCCTAGTGTGCTGAAGCTGCGGAAGGTCAGAGTTGAGCTCCATATGGCATCCATAGCATGTGCCATACAGAGCTGAACTCTGACCTCCTGCAACTTCAACATGCACAGGATGGCAAACAATCCAGACACAAGAATCTTGCATCATTTCAGGTGACCAGACAGCAGTTTTCTTCTTGAAACACAGCTGGAAATATGGTGGCAGACCACCAGAGATTCAAGCAAGCCATCCTGTTTAAAAAATCCACAAGTCTATTAGCTGCAGCTCATTCACCCCCACACCGCCACATACAAAACCATTCAAATGTCTCTACAAAGGTGTGCGATCTCTGCCTCCTACCACTAAATGCTTTCGACTGTCATTTGGAATGTTTCCCAGGTGGCTGGAAATGGCTGGTGGCATGGACCTCTTCCAGGTCACCCAGGCACATTCTTTCCCCCCCCAGGAAGAGAAGATACTCTTGGACCTAGGTTCAGGTGTCTTGATTTTATTTATAAACTCTTTTCCCCATGCAGCAAGGCCTCCTCAAGCACCTTCCTCAATACAGGTGCCAATCAAGACAGTAGGGATTTGTGAAGGTATATTTGGCACAGTTCCTTCTGAGCCCTTGCGCCTGATGGCACAACCCCGACTGCAGACTCAGAGGCAGAAGAAGCTCAGGTGGATTCAGGAGCTGGCTGTTGGTAAAGGTGCCACCTCACAGCTGCTGTCTGGCCACTAATCCTCCGGCTGTGCTTAAGAGGCCTCTGTTAGGTTCACGGGACAGGCCCCAGCAAGCAGCGGTCTGCGCCAGCTCCTGATCAGTTTCCTTCTAAAGTTGCAGCAATCTTTTTCACACATGGCTGTTGTGTGAACAACAAGATAAGGTTAAAACACTTGCTGCATTATACATGTAGCACACATTATTCATGAGTCAGAGATGAAAAATTTCCAGAAGTTTGTGAAGAAGGTGTGTTTGGCAACCACTATCACTGTTTCTCCCCACCTCCCCCAATGCATCTGCCCCACAACCCAGCCTCCTGCAACAGTTACTAGCAGAAAATATATTCAGTGCAGAAAGGGAGAAGACAGGAGCATACACTGGTACTACCTCATTCTGCTGCCAGCACGCTGCTAAGCTTGTGTAACCCCCTCCCATGCAACTGGGGGCCACAGGAAGTAGAACTACAGTCCAAGGTGACTACCTGCCACTCTGCTCTAACTTGTGCTACTGCTGACCAAAACACTTGCTATTGTCTTGTCAGACCAAAGCCTCTCATGCAGCGGCCCCAGCAGACACAATTCCAGTGGCGCTCCCTACAACTGACCAGCAAGAGTCAGCTCAGTGGTTACCTGAGGTCCCCCAAGAGGAAAGCCCACCTTAGAGGTGCAGAACCTGTAAGATCACCACATGCAGAACCTTAGAGCCCACTTGTTCTTTAGTCTTGACTGCTGACACAGAACTTTATTTCCTACTGCATCTCTTGGGACCTGTTGCAGGCAGCCATCCAGGAGGGGGAGAGGGCAAGAAGGACTATATTCCCACTGCAGTGCTAACCATCAGCTGTGCCTGCAACATGGCTGTTGGCTGCAGTAACCAGCTCCTCTATGGTCTGTGGTGGAGCTGCCAACTCTCTTGTTTTAATCTTGCTCCTACCCTATTGCAAACTGCACAACAGACTGGTGTGCCACCAGCACATCTGGTCCTCTCATGGATATGAAGTCCAGTGCAGCTTATTGGAACAACAGACTGAGCAACCCCACAGATCTGCCTTCCTTTCGGCATTCCTGATGCCATTCGATAAAAGTCTGGATTCCTGAACAGTGGTGTCTGTTTAATAGACTGGGATTGGTTCCCACCCCATAATTGTTACTGACCTTAGCTGCCTCCAGCATGGAGCTCACACTTGGAGGGAGTTATAGGTGTGCACAGGTGAGCTCTTACAGGGGGAGGGAAGGGTCCCCAGAGTCCACATGTCACTGGATCACTGCAGGTGTCTAACAACCCATGCACTTTGCATTGGGGGGGGAGATACAAAGGGATACAAATCCATAGTCCTAGTATGCCACATTGGTGCCTTTTTCCAGTAAGCTACTGGGGAGTTGTGAGCTCCCTCACTGCTGCCTCAGTGGCTATGTTCCTTGTGTTCAGCAAAAAGCTGGTGCTCCGATCCACCTCCTCTAAGATCTGAACCTTGTGTGGGAGAGGTCTTAGGAGTTCTGTCAGCATGGCTATTGCTGACTGAGCTATGCAAGCATGCAAATGCTGAGGTTGGAGTAGACAAGTTTCCTTCCCTGTGCAAAAGGGAACATGGTTGCAGAAAGGGAGGCAACCCAGTGTCTATAGACTTACCAGAAGTATATTCACTCCAAGGTTCCTCCCAGCTACACCACTCTCTGGTGGAGAGTGCTGTGTTTCTTCCTTGGGGTGTTCTATGCAGTGGCAAGGGTGGCCTTATTGGAGGTTGACCACCTCTGTCATGAGAGTGTTTGCAGCACACCACAGTGATTGTTGGCATGTGGTTGGGTGGCTGTGGACTTCAGCACAATCGCTATGCTCTCTGCATCATGGGGGGCATTATTTCACATATTTCTCCTCTGCAGAGCAGGCATAGAATACCAACTAGCACCACAGGTACCATACTGGCAATAAAGTCATAGGACTCAGGCATTCTTTCTTATCAAATTAAAACTTATTTTACTGCTTTGATGTAAAATGCATCATTTACAGGTTACCACATAAATAAACTAAACAATTCAAAAGTCCCAGAGAGGTAGCCATGTTAGTCTGTCACAATAAAAACAAACAGGAATATGGTGGCACCTTAAAGGCTCACAACATGTCATTCCAGCAAAAGTATTCGAGATCTAGAGCCCACTTCTTCAGATGCTATGAATGCCTTCACCTTCTGCAAGCAACATGGCAATGGCCACTCTCTCTGGTATTTGCAAAAATAAACTGCTGCACCCCATGCTGCCTTAGAACATGTATCCTGAGCACATGAATCTGCCACATACTGAGTCATATCATTGGTCCATCAAGGTCAGAATTGTCTTCTCTAATTGGCAGCTGCCCTTCAGGGTCTCAAGCAGGTTTCTTTCATGTTACCAACTACATGATCCTTTTTTAAAACTGGAGATGCCAGGGATTAAACCTGGGACTGCCTGCATGCAAAGAGATGCAATATCACTGAGCCATACCCCATCCCATCTTAGTTTGTGCTGTTTGAGGCGTAGGGAGGACAGTACACCCCCAAATTTGTATTTTAATCTCTTTGTGCTCATATTAGATCTGCTATAAAATACTTCTATGCCTGTAGAAAGCTTGGTTTGCTCTCCTGAGAAGACTTACTGTGGACATGACTTCAACTCTGAAAGTCCTCCTACTGTAACTGATTGCTGGAAAATGGTAATGCCTCAGACCCCCACGCCCCAAACACAAAAATGATCATTACAGATAAGTTAGCCAATCAGCTAAAGTAAAGTTAGATGACATCAGCAGTTCTGTGGCAGATTTCCAAGGAAGATGCATCACTGAATTTCCTTGAACCAACCAGCTTTTTTGGAAGTCTCCCTTAACTGAATCACCTCCTTCTCTGTGACCATAATCCCAGAATACACTCCTGCTCTCTTATACACTGACACTGCATCACCAGTGGGGGGGGGGGAATGCAGGTCAAAATGCGGTCACGCAGTGTGAAATTGACCAATGCAACCGGGGCAAACGGAGGAGTGAGGGCGGCACAGCTGCTTGCGGGGAATTGGTCCAAGACTCCATCTTCCTCTTCCGAAAAATCAAGTCAAGCCCAATGAGATCCTGTCTTTAATAACAGGGAAAAAAATCTTAGAAGGAGCACCAAGCAAATTTTCTGTATTGAGACCAAGATGTCTTCTCTGGATGTTGAATTTTCAAAGGATATCACACGCTTCATACATCAAGTTATTTTGGGCTATGCCAGAGTTCAAAGGAGTCTGAAGAACTCTTTCCCCCCCCCAACAAAGGAGTGGGTTAAGTCAACTCCTTTCTCTTGTTCAGAGAATTCAGCCGCATCTGAGGAAGTGAGCTCTGACTCACAAAAGCTTACCCTGGAACAAGCTACTACAGTGGCAGAGTGCAGTGGAAGAGAAGCAGCCAATCCTTGCTCTCTCCCCAAACCACAGAATCCAGGCTGTAAGAACAATCTAACATGAAATCACTGCACTTAAGATGTGAACCAATTTTCCAGGAAACAACTGAGAAAGTTGAGAGACTGGGCCACTCCAGAAGCAAATAATGGTGCTGACTACCTTTTCCTTGGAAATCTCAAGCTACAATCTTCAATAAAGGCCAGGGGTGTGAGCAATCACTCTGAGTTCCTTCCATAATGCACAATGAACCCAAGATGTTGCTAAAGCACTGATGTGATAATGTCAATCACACAGGCCTCAATAGACAGTACCTTCCCATGCACTTGGCAGACTATTAAAAATGGCTAGGACCAGGGCTATTTTTGGGCAGGAACGCACAGGAATGGAGTTCCGGCTGGCTTTCAAGTTGGCCACGCCTACAGCCTCTCCCCCCTTGGGTTCCGCAGGCACCTCGCAAGCCGCGGGACACCTGGGGAAGCCAAGCCGTTCCAGAGATGGAAGGCAGTTTAAACTGTCTCCCCTCCTCAGGTGCCCCAGGTGCCCCGCAAGCCACGGGGCACCTAGGGAAGCTGATCCTGGGAGGGAGCTGCGCTGTCAGGGGTGTGGCCTAACAGGCTAATGAGTTTCTGCTGTTGGGGGTGGCCTATTATGCTAATGAGTTCCTGCTGGGCTTTTTCTACAAAAAATGCCCTGGTTAGGACCAATGCTCCCTCCAAAGCTGTGGAGTCTTGTGAGCAAAAATTCTGCTTTGTGAGCTACTGGCGTTAAAGTTGTGAGTGATTTGGCTACTGCATAAATTAGTTTGCTGTGGAGCCATCCTTCCTGAGCTAAGACAAAAATATGTAAGCCGGAGGCTAAAAAACTGTGAGCTAGCTCACACTAACTCAGCTGAGAAGGAACACAGCCTAGGACAATCCTGATGAAACACAGAGCATCTCATGATGTCCCCAAGAAAGCCCTAGATAATACAACATTTGGAAAATGAGAGAGATTCCAGCATGAAGCATGATCCGGGCAAAGCCCCTTTGGCCAAGTTTCCCAGGAGAGCTGTACCAAGTTCTTACCTCTAAAGAGTGTGGGCAATTATGTTCCTCCCACAGACTGCCAAAGCACAGGAAATGAAGCACCCGGTTTGATAATGAACACTCTGGCATTTAGCACCAAGCTGGAGGGAGCATGCCTGATGCTGGGGCCTGAAATGCCAGGATGAAATACCATGGGCCCAGAATCACAAATCTGGGACAAACTTACTCTAAACCAAGGCTCTGTGCATCTTAAAGCTTTGGCACTGGGTACCTTCATCAGTAGGGCAACACACTCTGTGCAAGTGAGCAAGTGAAACTGGAAGTTCACAAAGGGAGGTGATGGAGGGAAGCTGGGAAATTCTAGGGCAACTCTTCTGCAATAATCAACCATGCCACAGACCAGCAAGGGGTGGGGACTACCATCAAAAGTGTGCATGAGCAAGGCCGCTTTTACTGGATGCACCCCCACTCATCAATGAGCAGTCTAAACAGAAACTCATTCACTTGCTCATCATCTAGTATTGTATATGCCATTAAATGCCAACAATGCCCTTCAGTCCTCTATATAGGACAAACAGGAAAAACCATACACCAGAGGATAAGTGGATACAAATCTGACATCAGGAATCACAAGACTGAGAAACCTGTAGGAGAACACTTCAGCCTTCCAGGACATTCAGTGGGTAACCTCGAGGTAACCGTTTTATTACAAAAGAACTTCAGGAACTGAATGGAAAGGGAAACTGCTGAATTACAAGTTATTACAACACTTGGAACAAAAACCTCCCCAGGACTCAACAGGGATCTTGGTTTCTTATCTCATTACATATGCTAACTCCTTCAGTCCTCACATATGTATTCTCAACAAGAAGGACGATAAAGCCTCTGTATTTTAGTGTTAGTATATTAGAATATTGAATGTAATACGAGGAATATTGGAATGTTTAGCTGACATAACACTACACCCATATCAAAAATCAAAAAAGAAAGAAGAAATGCTGTTAAGGGACCTCCAAGCCTGAGAGGAGTGAATGGAGAGTCTCAGTCTTATTTTGACATATTTATTGCTTCATAACTGTTGACCTTATAATCTTAGCTTGTTATTTAGTTTTGTCTTTGCATATATTAAAACATCTTCATCATGTTACATGTTAATTTGCTTTACAGCCCCTTACCTTCCATTACAATGTATTTGAAAAAGTGTGCATGCACACAAAAGCTCATGCCTTGAATAAAACTTTGTTGGTCTTAAAGGTGCCCCTAGAATCTAAATTTGTTCTACTGCTTCAGACCACCTGGATCAGTTTAAACATTGAGTAAGATGACAATACAGGATGTGCAGAACTGCTGGGGGGGTGAAGAAGGGCTCCCTCCCATCAGATGAAGAAACTGCCATTATGTTTATAGATGTCACCATGAAATTCCCAATTCCAGAGATTGTTCTTAGCTCATTTTTCTCACACATACATACCTCACAATGAGGGAATAAAAGATCTCTCTCTCATACACACACACACATGTGTGCAAGCACTTCCAGCTTCAAACCATTTCCACAAGGAATCATCCCTGCAGACAAGGACTCCCAAATGGAACACAAGTTCTCTTGGTGGATGAGCAGACACACAGAGAAAGCTTTGCCGGAAAGCAAAACACAGCATGAGGAAGCTCTGCTTGCCCACTTCTTTTCCTGTCCAATTATGTTCTCCAGTCAAACAGTGTTTTGTAGGGCTCCAAAAACCTGTCTGTCCAATGTTGATACTGGAATGGGGGAGAATGGACATATACACCCACCCACAGAAAACTCGCTCTGTCACACTCACTTCCAAGCCCTGAGAAAAACTATCATCTGCACATAGCAAACTTTCCAGAGGTGTTAACTTTTATTTCTGCATTCAAGGCTCTCTCATGAACTCCTCTGGGTACTGAACAAGACACCAGCCTCCCAGTTTCAGAGGCAGTTGGATCTAGGCAACGTGGTGGTAGCAAGAATTAGCCCTGAGCAAATTTCAAGGTTAATCAAGAAATCAATTTCTGCAGAGATCACACATTTCTGTCCAAGACACAGGTGTATATGTCAAACTCACAATGGAAATATCTTTACAGCTTTACCTGTAGCCCTGAAAACTGGCACTCACAAGAATATCTGCTAGCCTGGGAGGAACTGTGTGAAGAACTATGCTGAGAACTGGTCTTATTTATGAAACGTTCTTAACATTCAGCACCTACCAAGAAGGAAAACCTGTACATAATATTCCCATTTTGCAGATGGATAAAATAAAACTAAGTGGAACAGGCCACTAGAGCCAGCATCAAACCACTTTTCCCAGGTCCAAGACAGAGCAAGCTGTCAGATCAATCCAACAGCAGCAATGTTTTGTTTGATTCCATTAGGCTACTTGCTCTTCTTATTGCCTGTGATCAAACTGTAAACTGTCTCCCTCTCCTGCACAGACACGCAGCAGGTCAACAAATCAAGGTCCTGCAACTAATCCATTAAAAAAAATCTGATTACTAGCACAGAGAGGATGACATTTAATCTTCTCTTCTGCTTTCCCAAGCACTGCTAAAATTATGAACCAAGTTTTGCTTTGAGTTCATTTTCTGACAACACAAGATGATGAACTTGAAGTATCTCACTTACCTATACAAATGCAACTGGACAGCATTAATATCCTCATAAGAAACACAAGATGCCAAAACTGAGAAAATATAGTTTGTTGGAAAATGGCAAAGAAAGAGTTAAGAGCCAGACATTGTGGACTGTCCCCAGAGGTGAACAGTTTCAGGTGTTCTTCCGTACTGGTTTTAACTTGGTCAGCTGCATTCCAGACCTTGGAAGACAAATGCTGGAGAATAGAAAATGTTTCCCAACCCTGCCCAACCACCTTGGAGCCAGTCCTGCACAGGGCTGGAAAACAAAAGCATTCAAACACCCAAGCTTCAGCCTTCAGTCTCCAGGGGCTTGGTGAACAGGCACCTGGGACCCTTCCAGCCCTGTTTTAATCTAAGGTGCTGTTGATTAAAAAAAAACAAAGTCATCTGAAAATAACACATCTAAATACTCTGAGCACATCATGTTCACCTCTCTCCTTCCCTGATGTATTTTAATCAAGCCTCATAACCTTAGCAAGCAGGACAAGCTACTCATAATGGGATACGGCGGGGGGATTAACTGCAGGAGGACATTGTGTAGTGATGTTTCTGGTGCTTGGTGCTAAGAACCCACAAGGTTGCATTTGCCACGCACTCCATAGGGCTGCATTCTGTGGCAAGCCTTTCTTCCGGTTGGCTGGGTACCACCTGACAGGCAGAGCTGTCAGCCCACAGTGAACAAGCTGCAAACAGACACGTCACCCCACACGCCCAGAGCTACAAACAGGCTGCCTCGGTTGAAATAGACCTATTATCCATCCTGCATCATTACATACCAAACATCTTAATCCTTTTGATGCATGCGCTCACCCTTCGCTTGCAACTACTTTTGCTGGACAGAAAATACAGACACAGGAGTGAGGATCCAAGGCCCATATTTCCCATCCTGCAAAGGAACACCATGGCCACTGTTTCCTCTGGCAGCATCACAGGTGATGATGGGGCAGTCATGCCAAGGGCCACCAGATGCTGAACACACAACACTCCATATAATTTGCAACTGGGACCCCCCATGCACAAAAAGGGGAGGAAAGGCAGCACTTAAAAGGGAGCGAAACAAGAGAAGATTGGCCTTAAGGTGTAACCAAAGCATGTGCTCACGAAAGAGAAATCAAGAGAAGCCTCCTGTTTTAAAAGAGGCAATATATTCTCATATTCTCTTCCCACATAGAAGCTCATATCAGGGGGACAGTTCAACACACAACTCTTCAAAGTGCTTGATTCAACCACCTTAAACAAGCCAGGGTATTCCAGTGCTCCTATCTTACCAGAGCTTTTCAGAGACTCAAGAATGGATTCTGTTGATCCAAGTGAATGAAAGGGTCTGCTGTGATACACTTGACAGAAGCTGGCAAATGGAAAGACAAAGGCAGCCACCTAACATCAAAGCTTTCTTGCATCTCTGGGTTCTAAAACAGTGCTATACCCAGTGTGTTCTCACTTCCCTTAAATGTATGAATGAACACAGTAACTGGGATGCCATACTGGCTCTGTGCTACTGTAGTAAATCATTGCTGCTGTGCAAACAAATCTTCCAGCACATCAAAACAAACAATGGAGGGGGAAGAGCCATCAGAACTATGCTGCGAACCAAGTTGTACAGAATCCCTGTACGCTTCTTCAAACCAACATAGAACCCCAAAGTCAAGGCATTTTGCTCCCCCTCCCATCTGGCACACTGTCTGAACCTTCCATTATCAATTGGGGAGCATCATCGCCAGGCATCTCCATAACCTTACTATAATCTGAGAACATGAAGCAAGACTCTTGAACCCTCCTCCTCACTGGCAGAGATAAGCAACTGGAGACTCCAGGCCACAGTACAAGCCCCTAACATCAGCTCCTCTTTCACATCCTCTTTGATGGGAAACTTGCAAAAGCCCGGGCCTTCCCAGAACAGTCAAGGGAGCAACGCACTTGTACTTTCAAAGACAGCTCAAGTCACCATGTATTGACTGTAATTTTACTCCACTTCCAGACAAAAATAAAAAGATAAAATAGTTTACATTATTACAACCTTCATTTGTGAAGGGGGGGTTGTTCCTCTCTTTGCCTGCACTACAAGAAACTAGCAGTCAAAGAAATTAGATATTGCAAGACAGGGGCATGTGCCAAAACGCAGATCCTCCCTGTAAAATTACAGGTCTTGCTAGAGAGCAGAGTTGCAAGTCCTTCCTTCCCATCTCTAAACCTTATCAAGCACCTTAACCATTCCCCTAGGGATTCCAGTTCCAACCCAAGAAACAAAGCAGAAAGAGAGGAAGCAACTCTACTGGAATCACTGGTGCTGCTTTTGATCACTGATTGCTTAAACTCCAGTGGGATGCTTCCCCCCCTTATAACATTTTTTCCCTTCTTTGTCGCCACCTTTTCCTTGTCATCAGCAATTAATGCTATCAAGCAATTATTCCTTGCTTCTACAAGAATCACACCTCCAGAGTATATAGAGGCAGAACCCGAAGCTCATGAGGTGCCCCAAGTGTGGGCCTGGAAACTAACATCATCGCTTCAAAGAACAAAACAGAAGGAAAACCCTAACAGACACTAGCTTTCACATCTGTTTCTTCCACATTCCTTTTTGTTATTTTCCTTGGCCAAATCCTTGTACTGTCAAGAGGCTGTTTCTGTGGGGGAAGCAGTGCATACAACTGCTTAAGTCTATTTCATTCAAGCACCCTTCCTGCACCACAGAAGTTAATCAGACATAGTAAAAGACTTTGAAAAAAACAGAACTCCAAGATCTCTAGAAACTCCAAATTACCTTTGATGCACTTTGATACATCTCCATGATCAATCTCCACAGCCAACTTGGAAATGTCTGGTCAGACTTGTTAAAATGCTGACAATCTAACATTTATAAATCTATAAATGTTTACCAAGGAAGAACCAAGGAGATGGGACACCTAGTCTACAGGGTTAGTGAAGGACCTGGAAATTGCTTTTCCCCAGGGGCTGCTATAGTCTACAGCCAGTATAAACATGAGGAAACAGGAAATAAAGAGCTCTGCAGAACTGGATCAAGGTGGGTGCAGAATCCTGGTTCCTACAGTAGCCAACCAAGGAAATTTACAAGGAAGGTACAAAGACAAAAGCCCTCCCTGCCCTTTATAACCAGTGTTCTAAGGAAGACTGCCTCTAACTTCGGAGGCTTTTCTTGGCTCTGGTAGCCCACAGCTGCTGACAGATGGCTCCTTCCTGAATTTGCTTCCCCATGAAAGTACTTCTTCTTGGGCTGCAAGATACTGAATGGTGAAGGCTAAGTCTGCAGAGGTCTTGCTCCGTATGCTTATCAAGGAACTCTGTGGAGGGGTGAGGGGAACATAGCTGGCATGTGGTGCTCGGTGGAGACTCACAGCCTCCTGTGATAACCTGACTGGGATCTAATAGGACTGAAGGAGGCCAATTCCATGGGCTGCCGTCGTGTCCATAGGGGGAGGCAGGTATGGGGGTCTCTGGGATACCACAGAAGGTGGAGAACGCTACGGGGGAGACCTGGGGGTGGTGTCTATGGGAGCGTTGCCTTGGGGCATTCAGAGAGAAGAGCAGAGATGGGGGCTCTGGGGCACGACAGGTGGAGGCTGGGGCTTAGGTGGCATGACAGCTCCGTACCCTGGGGCCCTTCCTGCAAACCTTGCGGGACAGTCATGGGTGGCGCTGGGAGCCCTTATGTGGGGCCTCCGTCTCGACAATCCTCCTCTTGAGCCTGAGCCCCCCTGTTTCCGTGCCCCCCACAACAGGCTCACCTCAACGGGCGGGCGGCCACCTGCGAGTCGAGGGCGGCGCCATTCACACGTCCGCGGAGACCATCATGTGATTCAAGCGGCCACCTCCGAAACTCTGTCTTGTTTTGTGCGTGCGCATAAGGCTTTGAGGCGTGGCGCAGCCGCAGTGCGCAATGAGTGCCCGGGCCGCCATCTTTAACTCGGGCTGCCAATAGGGACGCGCGCTTCTTCCCTCCTTCCTTCCTTCGGGTGACTTAGCAAGTCGTGGCTAAAGACAATTCTGGCTCAGCTCAGGGTCAAGGGACGGTGGGATTGGATAAATAAAGTTTTTACTGCCTCTTTCTCCCTCCCCCCCATTACCAACAGAAGGCACCTTTATCAGCGGTACGACCGGCAGAAGTCGAACAGGTGAAGCTTCCTCGCTGTGAAATTTGGCCCGATGAACTTCAACTTGGTTCTCAAACGCTTCGAGGCAAAAGAAGCCAATTATCCGCCCCTTTAGGGAGAAGTTGTAGTCGATCTCCCTCTTCTGGCCAGTTGCGGGATCAGGTGTGGGGGGGGTCATCTATTTATTTAGATAATTTTAATTACACATCCTAATATCATATTGGCCCGGAGGTGGAGGTACAGCTGGAGGGATTATTCCTTGCTGCACAACCTTTCGTTTCCACTTGGCTTCTGGCCTCTTCCACTGGCCTCTTGGCCTTTGAGTGGATTAGGGGAGGAGAGGTGGGAGGTTATTCCTGAAACTGGCCTGCTGAGATATTTAAATCTTTTCAAGAGTAAACAGGAGTTGTGTTGTATTTTGAAAACTGGCAACATTTTATTTCAGAATAAACTTTCCTGGACTAGATCCCATTTCTTCATTCGCAGTAACTTGATCCAGTCTGTTCTAGGGAGTTCCCACCAAGGGTATCCTGCTCTCTTTTTTGTCCCCTGCAGGGCCTGCTGCTGGTCCAGGGGGCTGAGGACATTTCATACTGAATGTTTATCTGCAGGTGTCTGATTTTCCCTGAAGATAGATCCAGGTGGTTAGCCATGTTGGTCTGAAGCAGTAGAGCAAATTTAGAGTCCAGTGGCACCTTTAAGACCAACAAAGTTTTATTCAAGGTATGAACTTTCGTGTGCATGCACACTTTTTAAAATAGAAAGCTCATACCCTGATTTTCCCTGAGGCATGTTTTTGTCCTGCCTTTCCTGGGTTACTGATCTTAGTCCATCTGTCACTCTATTGGCTGCCCATCAGTTACCAGCCATCACATGCAAAGCCCTTCCTGGGCTTGAACCCTCATATCTGAAGGACCACTGCTTTGCAGTGCATGGGGTCTTATGCAGGTGCCATCCTGCAAATACGCAGGATCAACAACTGCTGGTACACATGCACTCTCTCTTATGGCTCCCACCTTAAGGAATGACCTGCCTGAAAAAGTCAGGAAGGCTCCTGTTGTCCTGGCATTTTGCAAACTATGCGAAACAGGAATTATGCGGGTCATTTTTATAAAGAAAATAAGACAGAGCAGCTCGGAAAAGTGCTTTGGTGCATGTATTATCTTTTTCTGCACTGTTTAATATATCATTTATAATACTCTATGCTTTGTTTCAGATTTATGTAATCCCATTCCTATTACATTTCTTATTAGATGTCCCGCCCTATTGATTGTATCAATTTAGACTGTAATCCATCTTGAGTCTCAGAGAAAGGTGGACTATGTGTAGTAAATAAATGAATAAATCCTCACCACACTTTCACCCATAGACCCTTTACACATGTTAGCACAATTAGTGACTGCCTTTTCTTCATGATATTTTATGAGTACGAGTAATTACATTTCGCCTGTCTTTACCTGCATTTCATGGCCCCTTGACTTTCCTGTTTGTTTGTTTCATTTCTCCTGCATAAAATGTCTGTACAGTGACGATCCACTCGTTGCACATGAAGAAGTCCTGGAAAGTTCATGCTGGAATACAGTCTTCCAATTGTCACAAGATTCTTTACTCCATTTTTGCCGCAACTGACTAATAATCCCTTTGGAGTTTTGTTAATTGTATTCTTTCCGACTTCCTCTTGTTGCTCCTGATTATTTCAAAGGCTTTGATGTGAGCTGCCTTGAACGTCTGCGGTCAAAGTGACCCATAAATGCTTGAACTAATTGCAGGACTGTCCGTTTAACAGGCTCTTGAAAAGGCGCTCTGTGCTCCGCCCAGCCCCCGCAGTTGCACGCTCAGAATGATAGACTTTGGGAAGGGACAGGGCGGGAGGGGGGCGGCTCGAGACAGTCGCCGGGGATTCCTCGAAGTGTCAGCTCTGTCTTGAGCTCTTTCATCCTCTAGGATTGTTGTAATTCCTTTTGCTGGGCTCTGTGTGCGATTTCTGCGCAGACTTCAAGAAGAGGAACTTCGGGAGGATTCGCAGCGCAGCTTCGAGGCTGACCAGCTCCGCTCCGGCGGGCCTCCAGCGCTCCCTGCTGCTCACAGTGATGCGTTGCTTTCCTCGGTGGTGACAAAGGGAAGCCGGCCGCACTCCACGCGCCCAGCAATGCCCGCCACTCATCCTGTTCTGTGCGCATGGCGAGAAGTCACGGAGGGCTCTAGCTGCCGGCGGGGTCCCGCGGCGCGGCTTTCCACGGGACAAGCTGCGCGTGTCGGTGGGTGGGTGTGCGGCGCATTTCCTTTCTCTTGCCTTCGCCCTGCCTTGTGTTGCGTGAATACCCAAATAAAGAGAGGAACCCCGGGGGATTCCGTGCAACTATTATTGGTCCACAATAGCCAGGGGACGGGTTCGACGGCTGCCTGGTCCGACGAAGGATATTTGCGAACCTGAAACGCCGCCCAGGGCCGGAGCTCCCGCGGCCCCCTTCGCGCTGTGCCGTCCGCCTCGGTGCAGCTTCGGCTCACGGCCACGTCCTGGAGAGAGACCGGGCGCTGCATCGGAAGGGAACGTTATCCCCCCCCCCCCACGTGCCTCCCTCCCCTCGGGTGTCCAGTCTTCGTGGGGGGGGGTGTCCATGATTCGGGTGCCACCCCAGCCAGCAGCCGGATGGTCTCACACTGGAAAGGGAGCTTTTTGTCGCGGCGTGGCTGGCGCCTCTAAACTGTGGAGTCTTGTGAGCAAAAATTCTACTTTGTGAGCTATTGGCATTAAAGCTGTGAGCGATCGATTTGGCCACCGCATGCATTAGTTTGCTCGGGAGCCATCCCTCCTGAGCTAAGACAAAACTGTGTGAGCCGGGGGCTAAAAAACTGCGAGCTAGCTCACACTAACTCAGCTTAGAGGGAACAAATTTAGAGTCCAGTGGCACCTTTAAAATCAACAAAGGTTTACTCAAGGTATGAGCTTTCCTGTGCAAGGCACACTTTCTCAATTACATTGGAATGGTAGATGAGGTTCTA
Source organism: Gekko gecko (assembly GCA_029375565.1). NCBI lineage: Eukaryota > Metazoa > Chordata > Lepidosauria > Squamata > Gekkonidae > Gekko > Gekko gecko. Next base: position 46,314,980 of record JAPDNY010000012.1, on the reverse strand, counting down.
TATTTATAGACAGGGATTTAACAGCAAATTAACATGCAACATGAGGATGTTTATATTATGCAAACTGCAAAGTGAAAAACTAAATAGCAAGTTACGGTTTTAAGGTCAACAGTTGTAAAGCAATAGATAAGTCAAAATAGCAGTTAAATGTCTAAAGGTGTTTTTTCTAATTGTGGGAAGTAACAGAATCTCAATTATCTCCTCTCAGGCATAGAGGGCGCCTGGATGCCAGTAGTTTAACAGAATATTTTGAGCTGGATGTAATGTTGTCAGCAGACATCCATTCAGTATTCTAATATACTATTCTGCAAAAGAAATACACTAAAATACAGAGGATTTATAGTCCTTCTTGTTGAGAATCCATATGTGAGGACTGAATTAATTGGCATATGTAATGGGATAAAAATCCAATATCTCTGTTGAGTCCTGGGGAGGTTTTTGTTCCAAGTGTCGTAATAACTTGTAACTCAGCAGTTTCCCTTTCCCTTCTGTTTCTGAAGTTCCTTTGTAATAAAACAGCTACTTTGAGGTCATCCATTCAATGTCCTGGAAAGTTAAAGTGTTCTACAGGTTTCTCAGTTAGCTTAGAGGGAACACTGAAGGCCCTCTAAGGGATCTTTCCTACCGCGAAGCCATCCGCTGGCCGGTTTCCCTCTTCGTTTCCACTCGGAGCCAAATTGTATCCAGACCCCGGCTTCTTGTTGATTCTGCCCGGGCTGTCAGCAGCGTCAGTCTACGGCCACCTGAATGTTCGGCTTAAGGTAGCGGGTGGAAACAGTGCTGGGTATCATCTCGCGGCAGTTATTCTGTATTTCTGCGTTCTTATGTGGAAGAGTTTTGAGGGGCCTAAAAGGCAGAGTAGGAAACCAAGTCCCCGACCACCCGTTGCAGCTACTTGCACGGAGGCCAATGGCCATGCCCCCCCTCTGAAAATAAGCGTCCGGCTGTTGCGCGCGCATCTCTCATCGCGCTTATACAGAAAAAAGACTGATGCGGAAATGGGGGACGCGCCTGTGGCTTCACCATGGAGTCCGGATCAACGATCCCCTTTTCAAAATGTTACAAACCCACAACAACCTGTCCCTCCAATAACCTTTGTTGTATGTGCGAAACTAACACATGTAGCCTCAAGGTGGCGCCAGACTGACTTATTTCTGGCGCTGAGTTGTTTTCGGACCACGTCGTTGACTTCGGGTTTTTTTGCCTAGAAACTGACTTCTCTGCAAAGCCAAGCCAGCTGTGCCACGTGGCGATCTTTGGTGCTCGCGCCACAGCCTGCGCCGCCGATCACTCTCCTCCTCGCGACGTGTTTCGCACTCACACGGGCAGCGTTCTCTGGGCTTCGTGTGCTGTTTCCTTCTCGGGCAGGTACCTGTGCCTCTATGGCTCATCGTTGGCCGTTCTTCGGAGCCACGCTGCAGTCCTTTCCTGGGATTGCTACTGAATAAAATGGTGTTGTGGACTAGGATCTAAATACTGAGCATTATTAAGCTACCTGGACAACAAGGGACCAGAAGAAGGGGTGGATGGGTGGATGGAAAGCTGTTTTGATCTGAGTTGAGACTAGAATTTGGGAAATTGGTGTCTGACTCCCTGTTCTGCCAAGAAATCTTGCTGGGTGACCTCAAACCAGTCATACTCTCCTAGCGTAAATGGATAAAATGGAGGAGAGGAGAGCTTCGGCCTTCCTATTGTGGAGAAAATGGGGTGGGGATGCCAGCCTCCAGGTGGGACCCGGTTATCCCCCGGAATTACAGCACATCACCACCCTGCAGAGATCAGTTCCCCTGGAGGAAATGGCTGCTTTGGTGGATGAATTCTATGGCATTTTACCCCACTGAGGTCCCTGTCCTCCCCAGGCTCCATCCCCAGCCTGGAACTGGCAACCCTACTACACCCCCCCCATCCTCCACCAGTGGCCAGGGGGGACCTGGCAGCCCAAGGCATAAATGAAGCAAATGAATGGAGCGGCTTAGGATCGCTCCCCAGCTCCTGCACCGAGGAACTCAAGGGCAGGCAAGCAACCCTCTCCCAGTCTCACAGTGCTCAACCCAGGATGAAAATGGCCACCTCTGAAAACAGTGGCATGTAAATAGCTAAAGAACTGCAGCAGATCTGTGGGAAGAAGAGTCAGGTGAAAAAACGTCTTATTTTATTTATTTATTTATTTATTTATTTATTTATTTATTTATTTATTTTACCATTTATACCCCACTCTACCCCACCTAAGGAGCTGTGGTGGCTCAAGTGGTTAAGACACTGAACTGCAGGCTGCAGAAGGTCAGTAGTTCAGCAGTTCAAGACCCAAGAGTGCCGCATGACGGAGTGAGCTCCCGTCTCTAGTTCCAGCTCCTGCCAACCTAGCAGTTTGAAAGCAAGAAATTGCAAGTAGATAAATAGGTACCACTTTGGTGGGAAGGCAACAACGTTCCATGTGCCTTGGTGTTTAGTCATGCTGGCCACATGACCACAGAAATGTCTTCGGACAGCACTGGCTCTTCGGCTTTGAAACGGAGATGAGCACCGCAACCCTAGAGTCGGATTCGACTGGCTTTTGAACAAGGGAACCTTTACCTTACCCCACCTATGCACTTCAAGCTGTGTGGCGATATACTGAGAATCCACACACAACACAACACAACACATTGAACTGAAGCTAGTGAAACACTTCTTGGTAACTGTGCTGGATTCTCCTCATTAGGGAAATCCCAAAATGCCTCCCATTTAGGTAGCAACTGGACCCACAGGGTGGGTGGGTCACATGCTGGAAGAGATCAGGGCCTTGGCGGGACCTTTTGCAGTTCCGCGGGGCCTGCAAGACGGAGCTCTTCCACCAGGCTTTCAATTAGGAGCCACCACACCACCACCACCACCATCCGTGGTTATGGGTCGGCTCTGGTCTGGAGGAGATCATATTATATCATCGCGCTATGCTGAAGATCACTAAGTTGGAAATAATTGTTAGTACATCATCTCATTTATTCAAAGATGATACCATCACTTGCACTTTAATTATCGGATTGCTTTAATGTTTTAATGCTTAATGTTTATGTGTAAATGTTTTAATCTTTGTATATGGTTTTATGGTACTGGGTACCAACTAATGTAAGCCGCCCTGAGCCTGTTTGCGGGGAGGCCGGGATATAAACGGAAACAATAAATAAATAAATAAATAAATAAATAAATAAATAAATTTCTATAGCTGAGGACTGGGGGGGAATGCAATATGCCCCAACTCGAGAAGGTGACCATGGGATGGACATCACAGCCAGAGAATATGTGGGCACACTTCTAGTATACAAAAGATGTCAATAAAGTGTTTTCTGTTCCATGGAAGTCACAGCAGTCTTACTCACAGGTTTTGTAACTTCCTGGTAGCAGGCGGACTGATAATGACTAGAATCAAGGGGCTGAAATCAGCATCCTCCTGCTGACATTACATCATGAAGATCTAGACTGGCTGATTGCGCCAGCAACCACTGCCTTCAGCAACGGGGAATATGAAGGCTCCCAGAAGCAATGAGTTCAAGCCGGTGCTCATTCTCCAGAGGATCCTCTGCTGTGGAACCAGGTGAACCAGCATGCCTTGCTTATGCCGGCGGCTGGGCTAATTCTCCCTGGTCCATTTCCGCCCCCAGGTTGAGGGGGGACTTTCAGGTAAGTGACCCCTCCACAGGCATTCTGTAGTGAGTCTGGCCCAGGAGAGGTTGCGTCATGTGCCCCCCTGCATGTTTGCATTGGCTCTTTTCAGTCCCTAAGCTGCTCTCACAATGAGAACATTTCCCCACAACGTTTAACTTTAGCCTACTTTTCTGTAGCTGAAACCCACTTGGTGTCCTATCTCTGGCAGATAAACAGTTGTTTACTCCGTTCCCTGTGACAGCAATTTAAGAGTCGGAAAGCTGCCAACATCTCACTTTTCCTTTAATTTCATTTTGTCTAGGCCAGACACTCCCCTGTTCCTCCATCCTTTTCTTATACAAGTCAATCACCCAGACAGCTTTCGCCTGCATCCCCTCCAGCCTGTGTCAGTGTCTCACTTAAACTTGGCACAAGCTGCCTATGGAGGCCTGACTGGCAGGCCACCATCTCACAAAGGACTGAAGTGAGGTTTATTATTCCAGAGGGACAGCTGTGTTGGTTTGCTCTGGCACAACCGAATAGGACCGCAGTGGTGTCTTAACTAAACGTATTCTCACAGAAGCTTTCATGAGTCAGAGCTCACTTCATCAGGTGCCATGGGGTGCACATGCACAGGAGGTATATTTATAGATAAAGTGGCAAATAACTGAAAGGTGACTGACTAGGTTTTCCCTGTTGCCTAACAGAGTCTCTCAGGAGGTGCTTCCCGCAGCCTCACTGAAATGGGGCTGGGCAGAACAGGAGAAAGGTTGTGAGCCCTTCACCCTCGTTCCTTGACCAATCTTATTTTCTAGGAAACACACTGACGAGATCATGCCCAGATTCAAAATTCCCCACTGTGACTGTTTAAAGACAGCTCTGGGCCATGTGACTCCGAGGCCTCTGTCCCAGCGCCGCCCTTTGGCTCTGTTTACATGTTACTGAGAAGCAACTTTGCAAAGGGGAAATGCCAAAATAGAAGCAGTGTGGTGGTGTGGCACGCAGGGAGGGGGAAACGTCAGACTCACTCACACCCCCCCCATGGGGGAATTGCCTGTCTAGAGCAACACAGAGGTCATCATCAGTCCAAGCCACGCTGAAAAATGATTGGTTGTACACTGTGGTGGGTGAAGTGTCAGACTGGTTCCTGGAAACCCAAGTTCGGATTACTGCCCTGCCAGGGAAGCTCACTGGGTGACCTGGAGCCCGGCAGTCTCTCTCAGTCTGATCTTCCACACGGGGTGGGTGGGGATTATTATGAGAATAAAGCAGAGGGGGAGAAAGTGATGTAGTTAGTTATCTATCTACTTCATTTATACCCCACCTTTCTTCCCAAAGTGACTTACATTGTTCTCCTCTCCTCTATTGTATCCTCACAACAACACCCCCATGAGGTAGGTTAGGCTGTGAGTAAGTGACTGGCCCAAGGTCACTCAGTAAGTTTCCACGGCATGAGAGGGGATTCGAATCTGGGTCTCCTAGACCCTAACACAATGCTCTAGCCACTATATCCTATCGGCTATTGTATAAGCTGATTTGGGTACCCATTGGGGAGGAAAACTGGGCACAGGCACATAAAAATAAAACAAATTCAAAGCTTTACGTATTTACTTATTTATTTGTCAGATTTATACCCCGCCTTCCCAGCCAAAAGCCAGCTGAGGGTGGCTTACATAAAAGAGTAAAAACACACAAGTAACAGTTATGAACAATCCTAACACCTTCTAAAACAATCCAATATTATAAAGTGCTAGTAGACATTATATCTGACTGATAGTAATAATGTTGTTTAGTGATGGCGGCCCAATTAACCTGTTAACTTGTGAATTAATGGAGGGCATTCGCTGTCACATGGTATGATGATGGCCACTACAGGTGGCTTTCTGAAAAAGTAGATCCAGGTCTGAAGCAGCAGAACAAAGTTTGAGTCCAGTGGGGGCACCTTTAAGACCAACAAAGTTTTATTCAAGGTGTGAGCTTTCTTGTGCAAGCACACTTCCTCAGGTACAACTTTGTTGGTCTTAAAGGTGCCACTGGACTCAAACTTTGTTCTACTTTTTTAAAAGGGTTATTTAGACAAATTTATGGAGGACGAGACACTGGCCATGATAGTTATGTGGGCAACCCCGTATACTGAGGCCGTCTACCCCTGAATAGCAGGTGCTGGAGACATCGGCAGGCAGGTGGTTGCTGTCTATGACGCCTGCTTGGAGGCTTCCCAGAGCATCTGGGCAGCTGTTAGAAGCAGGATGCCGATGGAAATTGGCCTTTGACTCAAGCTATCCAGGCAGCTTCGATGCTGGGATTTTTCAAGGGCAAAACAGACTTTTCCTCACTCTTTAAGAGTGCCAGTTTCAGAATCTGCATGATGAAAATATGTTTGTTTGTGTCCACAACATGCACGTGTAGGACAGCTGTCTGGGTTCTAGCAAATCTGTCTGACCCTATTCACAAAAGAGGTTGCTGGCTTTTGCCCTGGTCCTGGCAGAACTTCAACTGCTGCAAGTGGAATGGCTTAGGCAGGAAGAGCCCTCTTGCCAGTCTTGGCCACCGTTTTTCCTAGAATTCTCTGCCTATAACAGCCATTTACGTGCAGACGTTTCATATATAGAGCTTCCCTATGCCTGTCTTTCCATGCTAGGAAAGACTTTACCAGTTGAATCTCTGCCTGCTGTGACATTGTCAGAAGCACAGGAACCTACCAAAAAAGGGTGGCAACCCTCTTTAGAGGTGAGAGTTCTCAGCAGTGCCATGACAACTGTGTTGCCTTTGAGGGGTGCTATCCCCCCCCCCCACACACACACACTGGAGAACAAGAGGCCCCTGTCTTCTGGTTTTTCTGGTGTGTGCCTACAATCAGCTCCCAACCATTTGTGCGGGAGAGTGAGAAGCTTAAGTGTGGTGGAGACCACCAAGGGCTCAAAGGGGGAGGGGGATGTCCCCCTCATATCCTCCCCTCCCTCCTCCCCACCACGGTTGCTCTGTGCATCCTTACGGCTGATTCCCGGGGTCTGTTTCTGCTTCCTTTGCACAATGGTAGCCAGACAATGCAGGGAAGTGACCCAGCAGGATAAGGGGACAGGATGCAAATCCAGAACAGGGCAGGCTGTACAGAGGCAGCATCAGCATCCCTGGATGCTTCAGAGGTGAAGTCATTGTCCTAGAAAGAGAGTAAAGAATCTGAGCTCTGCCCACCGTCTTTTCCCACAATGAGCAGAAAGGTAGCTGCCAATATACACACTCTGAGGTCTGACAGAAGGAAAGCCATCTGAGTCCCATGTGGCTGCCATGACAGAATCTCTTTCCCATATGTATACTGTGGCCTTTGAACACTGCATGTGCAGGAGAGGCAGGGGTGTCATACATAGAGCCCTTCTTGAAGAGGTGCAGATTGCCTGATGCAGAAGCCCTGTGAAAAGGAAGGATGTATTAAGCAAGCTAAATCTTATGTGAAGGTTGCGCTTGAAGTGGTGATCTGAACAGAGAGGGGGAGAGAAAACACAGACTGGTGGAGGATTGAAAGAGTGGCTATGCTCAAAAGCCTTATGGATGTGCCCACATTTTTTGTAAATCAATGATTAAAACAAGTCTGAATTAGACCCAGACTTCAAAATGTCAGAGCAAGAGTTCAGAATGGGGCAGATGACCTTCTGCTGGTGAGGTCTGTGCAGATACAGCCAAGATCATTGGGCTCCTTCTGCTGAGGGCCTTTAGCCTGTACCTCCCGAGAATGGGTCAGGAGAGGCAAGAAAGAACAGCAGGGTCCTCATCCCAGACGTCCCCTCAGATCTAGGAAACACAAACTAAAGATGTGTTTTTAAAAAATCGGGTTCACAGGAATATCACACCCATACTGCAGTGCCATACACATAAGCCCCCTATTTGCTATATTCTGTTCTGTCTGATGATATAATTAATATTGAGATACATAACACTGTTGCAACCTTGATCCTCATTGTCTGACCGTAACCAGGCCTGTAGTCAGGATTTCTTAATTCAGGGGCCTTTAAAAAGTCAAGGGCACCCTGCACACACCCCCAAGGGAGCACCTGGGCTGGATGGGAAGTGGGGGGGCCTTGGCAGTAAGTCAGGGGGCCATGCCCTGAGATGCCCCACTGTAGCTACGGGCCTGACCATAACCCAGACACCCTTTGGTGGTTATGAACTTCGGATGCAGCGGGGTACAGACAGCAGACACAGAAGTATAGCCGGTGACTGGAGAAATGTGACTGCTGATTGTGTGTGTATGAGCCCACAGGCATGATCATGTGCAGAAAACACAGGGCTCACATGGGGGAACCAAGTGCGAGCTGCCTCCTTCGCTAAGTGAAAGGGCTCCCCAAAAGCCTGCCTGCTGTCCAGCTAGTCATTACAGCTCTAACTTAGTCGTGGTCCCTATCCTCGAGTGGGATTCACCTGCCGTCTCGTGGCGTTTGTCATCTGGGAGGCAGCGAATGTTGAGTGAGGAAGGAACTCTGACGCCCACGATGCTGAGCGAGAGGGAAAAGACAGGCTGCAGTTTCTCTTCCCTTTCCCAGCCAAGTAAGAGAAGTGGCGTCTTCTGGATAATTCTAAGAGGATCTGCTCGCTTCCCCAGAACAGCAGGAGAGGAGCCTGTCTCGGACTATCATTTCCTGAAGGCACGTAACACCGCCAAGCTCGAGTGGAAGGTCACTGAGGTGGAGCCTAGTCCCCGCCCCCTTGCAACATGTCTGGCTCACTCCCCTCCCCCCGAGCAGCAGGAGGTTCAAGGCAGCCTATCCCTTTTTGTTTGGAAGAAAGAGTACTACATACTGGGTGACTCGGTAGTAAGTTCATCTCTGTTTACAGTATGACAAGGTGAGCAGGGATTATGGAGGTACAGAAGAAGTGCACAAGCCAGCCACGCTAGACCCCAACCCTCATCTCTTTGGTCTTCCCAAATTCCACAAATGGACATTTTCCTAGGCTGTCTTGAACACATTCTCTCAGAACAGGGAGGAGATATGGCAGGATGGCTTTGGATGAGGTCCAGTCTACTGGCCCGAGAGCACCAGTGGTCAGAAGCCAAGCCTAGGGAGAGATGAAACACCAGCCACTCTCTCCTTTGCTCAGCATGGCAGCATGACACACCACGACATCGGCCTGGTAGGGCTCTCCCCAGGGATGCTGCTGGGAAAGCTGAGCTGCCCGGGGTCAGAAATGTACACCAGACACAACACGCGCTATAAGAGGTACTCAGCCTGGCCCTTTTATGTGGGGCTGGCCCCACAGCATCTTTAATGAGATAGCAGACATGGTACAGGTGCGGATTTAAGTCCCCAAATCTTTCACAAAATGGCAGCCTTCCTCTCCTGAAGCTCCTAAACAAGCACCATTCCCACCCTGTAGATTTCTTTCTCTGCTGGTCTCCGAGTGAGGAATGGCCAAGCGATCATTTTAGCAAGCCAGTGATTCACTGGGTGGACTCTGTAAAGTCTGAGGCATGTTTGCAAGATCCCCCTGCCCACAGACTTCTCAGCACCTTCTGCTCAGAGGTTGGGGCCCTGCACTGTCACCTGGTGGATTCCTCGTGAGTGGGGTGCCATTTTTACTCCCTGGAGGGGCCACCATTTGCAGCTGCTTCACAGCAGATATTCAGCTGGTGATGCGTCCCCAAGACCTGGCAATGCAAAGGCAGGGTTTAAAAAAACAAACAAACTTTAGCTCCTGCTAAACTTCTCCATGTTAGGCACAGAAGCCTGCCAGAGAAAAAAATGCTGGTAAGCCCACAGGTCGCCACTTCCTTCCTGACACGCTTGCATGGCACGGGAGAGCAAAGTAAGACGTCAGCCAGGCTAGAAACAGACACACAATAACATACACAGACAGGGAGGGGAAAAAAATGCTAATGCTGTTCCACCCAGCAACCAAGCACTGCATTTGAGCAAGCACAGTGTGTCGTGGCATCCATCTTGTCTGTCTCCTCCTCTCTCCCGCATGCACACAAGGGAGTATAATGACCCACCCCAGGAATGGAGAATGGATGCTGAAGGAGAAACAGCATGGCCAATAGCCCAGCAGTTTGAAGGCTGGCACATCAGAGCTGTAGAATGACTGTGTGTGCTCACCAGCAGCAGCAGCGGCCAAAGCCAAGGCCCTACCCAGGCGAGGTCAGTGTTATGGAAGACTGCCGGGGCAACACAAGAGAGTGGCAGAAAATGCAGAGCAAACATAGGGGAATGCCTATTCTTTTCACCTCTGTTATGTATTGAGCCTGAACTGTACTGGCAAAAAGGACTTAGCTTGGGATGCATGACAATAGATTGCTAGGATCCTAGAATGGGCCAGTAGGGAGACAGGGATTCCGGAGTAAACCAACTGGGAAACAATACAGTGTAAATAGCCTGTCGTTGGGATTGGGGTGTGTTTTGGGCGTAACCCCTTTCAGGCATAAATACTCGGCTTTGGCCAGGGATTTCCAGTCTTCTTTCTCTTGCTGAATCACTAATAAAATATGAGTTGATCACTTGAACGCATCTGAACCCAGTATGTTTTACTGGTGACGAAGGTGGGATCCCAATGAGCGACCCTGACCCAGCATCCAGCACTGCACCGCACAACAATCTCCCGGACTCTGTGCCTTGCAGTGCTCCACGGGTCATGGCTTCCGCTCCGGGAATCATTCCGGCGTTTGACACCACTCACCCTGAGCTTTGGGAAGTGTGAGTGGAGCAGCTGAAGTACTTCGTTCGGTTCCAAGGCATAGACAACATTGACGAGAAAAAATCGCTCCTGCTCAGCGCATGTGGCATCACCACGATATGCCTAGGCCAGGGCCTCATCACTCCTCAAACCTTTGAAGAAGCCACGTACGATGAACTTGTCAAGGCCCTCACAGGCCATTTGGCGCCTCAACCAGCTAAGATGGCGAAGTGCATGGACTTCTTGGTGCGCCACCAAAAGTCCAGTGAAACAGCCACCAACTTCATGGCTGATTTCTGCAGGCTGCCCATCAACTGCAAGTTCCCAGATCTCGAGGATGCCCTCTTAACCCAGTTCGTCTGGGGTGTCTGAGAACAGAAACTCCACCGCAAACTCATTGGTACCGATGAACTGAAACTGGACAAGGCACTACACGCATGGCCACGGCTTTTGAAAAGTCACAACAGGATCGCCAGGCCCCCTCCATGCATCAGGCTTCCACATCCCCGGTCTCCGATGCCTTGGATGAGGAAGAAATACTCCAGGTATGCCGCCCAGCTTGCCGGGACTCGCGCCCACCGTCTGCAACTGCCCCGCAGCCCGCAAAGACCATAGCTCAAGCACCTTGTGCCAACTGCAGTGAAGAGCATGAACGCCGTTTCTGCCATTTCTGCAATGCGATCTGACGAACCTGCGGAAAACAAGACCACATTGCACGTGCCTGCCGTGCCTGAGGAAACCGGCGTCGACCAACCACTCACCAGGAATCTACAATACAGACATCCACTAACACCAGGTACTTCACTTGCCCCTAACAAAATTAAAGTAACCGTGTTCATAGAGGGGGCCCCTCATGAAATGGAGTTGGACATGGGGTCCTCCATCTCCATCATCTCCAAAGAGACTCTCAGGAGGCTCTGCCCGCAAGGGGGTCCCTGCCTAAAGCCCGCCAGCTTCACCCTCAGAGACTTCCAAAAGAACCCGATGGCCATGAAAGGGTAGGGCAAGTTCCATGTGCAGTGGAAGAACTTTGAAGGACTCATAGATTTGTTGGTGGTGGAAGGGCGGCTTACTAGTTTACTGGGTCTGTTGTGGTTTGCTCCCCTGGGGTTCGGGGTGACGGGAGTGCATCACGTGTGGCCTATGGACTTCAGTAATGTGTGTGATGAGTTCCCGGCTGTTTTCAATGGGGTGCTGGGTCGCTACACTGGTCTGCCAGTCTCCCTAGACTTCAACCCCGCTGTGCACCCCATCCATATGAAAGCCAGGCATGCCCTGTTTGCGTTGCGGCCCAAGATAGACGAAGAGCTGGACCACTTGGTAGTGCAGGGGGTTCTAGAGCCAGTGCCACATGCCCTCTGGGAGACCCCCATCATCACCCCAGTTAAGCCAAATGGGGATGTCCGTATCTGTGTGGACTATAAATGCACCATAAACAAGTCCCTGCAGGACCATGCTTATCCCGTTCCAGTAGTCAGCCATGTTTTGGCATCCTTGGCGGGTGCAAGGGTTTTCTGCAAATTGGACTTGGCCCAGGCGTACCAGCAGCTCCCCATAGACAATGCCTCCGCAGAGGCCCAGATGATCGTGACGCACAGGGGTGTGTTCCAGGTGTGGCGGTTGCAATTCGGGGTCAGCGTGGCCCCGGGGATCTTTCAGAATCTAATGGACTGTCTCCTTAAAGGTATCCCTGGGGTCCAGCCATTCTTTAACAATGTTTTGATCGCTGCAACCATGGCCGAGACCTTCGCTGAGAGGCTATGCTTCCACACCGCCAGCCTGAAGGTTAAGTGGGGAAGATGTCTCCTGGGGGTTCCACAAGCCGAGTTCCTGGGATTCTCGGTTGATGCTCAAGGCATACATCCTACGCTCCTTCTTCTTCTGGGTACTCCACTAAGTTTATGCCGATCTGCAAGCTCCCTGCATTTAAAAGGGACTGTGGCTCAGTGATGCAGCATTTGCTCGGCATGCAGGAGGTCCCAGGTTCAATCCCCAGCTAAAACGTCAAGGGGTAGGTGATGTGAAAGACCTCTAGCTGGACCCACAAAGAGTTGTTGCCAGTCTGAGTAGGTTCAATTCCACCCTCTGCCTAAAGTTCATGGGGTGATCGTGGGGCAGTCTCAGTTTCTCAAAGCCACACCCACCTCAAAGGATCGTTGTAAGGATTAAGTGTGGAGGAGGGGGGAAGTGTGCAGGCTGCCCAGCCCTGGACAAAATGTAATTAATCAACTGCCCCCACTCCTCGGTCTCCACTCTGGAAGAGGAAGAACTCAGTGCATGCTGAGCCCAGGAAGGCGATCTAATCCAAAAGGACACCCTCCAAGTGACCCAACTGGGTCCGAGGTACAGCAACCAACCCCCCTGCAGGCCAGAGCAGCCCCCTCCCTGCCCTGTGGGTGCTTCCCCCTCTCCCTGTGCCGTGAGCAACGATCAGAGAGCAGGCTGGCCCTTGCCAGGTTTGGGGTTTCAGAGTATTTATAACCTTGGTGGTTGCTTGGCAATGGCTCCGCTCACGTTGCGCTTCACGTGGATAGCAGATGCTTTGTGGAAAGCCTGACGGCATCCATGGCGGCGGAGGGAGGAAGTGGCTAACCTCGCAGGCTCTGCTGAACAGGCAGACTTCTGAGCCCAGCAGGGAAAGGCCCCTTCCAGGCCAGCCTTTGAGAGATGTAACCGTCCCTCTTCAGACCTTAGGCACGAGCACCAAGCCTCATCGGCCGCCTCTTCTCCACTGCTGAGTGCTTTTCCAGCCCGCAGGGTGTAGCAGTCAGAGTGCTGGACTCGGACTTGGGAGACCCAGGTTCAAATCCCCACTGAACCGCAATGCTGACTGGATGGTCTTGGGCAAGTACCTCTCTCTCTCATCCTAACCTACCTCACAGGGTTGTTGTGAAGATACAGTGGAGGTAGCGAGAACAATATTGTAAGCCACTTTGGCTCCCATTGGGGAAAAAAGCAGGGCATCCATTTCTATACAGACAACATCTAAATAGTTACTACACTGCTGGGTCTTTATCCTTGGAGCTTCCCCCCTGCTGGGTGTGCCAAGCCTGTTGCTCCCCCTCCACATTGCACCAGCAGGCTCCTGGGCTTCTTTGTACACTGCTCAACCTGCTGGCTCACTTGGACCTGCACTGTCACACCCCTACCCGGACCTTTCTCTCTCCACCCTGAGGCCACGGACACAACTCCCAGGTGGGGCTCGTAGCTGTCATGGAATTATAACGGATCTCCAGAATACAGAGATCAGTCCCTCCAGAGAAAATGGCCGTTTGGGAGGGTGGACTTGATGGCATCACGTCCCTGTTGGCAGTCCAGTGTCCATCCCATTCAAAGCACAGGCCGCCTCCCTTCCTTTTGGCACACAGCCCTGAATTCAAGTCTGAGCACTGTCTAAACTGAGCATTCTATTTAGCATGCTATTGGGCATATCGAAGAGCGGCCCTGGGACCAGCGGATATGGACCTTGGATTCTTTTTCACAGCCCATCTCAAACTGCTTTTCAGATTCCCCTTTCTGAAGAAACCTGCCATGTGGCAAAATGTCCCTCCCTCTCATACCCAAAGGGTTTTGTTAGAAAGAAAGAAATCTTAAGAGATCCTTGGTGTCCTTAATGCAAAACCTGGACCCCTGGTAACAGAGAGGAGAAGCCTGCTTCTGGTTATGCACCAAGTGGCTGTTTGGAAGGGTACCCTTCAGTCCTGGGCACTGCCAGCTGAGGAACCAGGGTCATGTGATCAATAAGGGGACATGGGGGAGAAGGGACAATGTGTCAGCACTGGCGGCAGGATTCATTGAAGTCAAGACACAACCTGAGTGGAGACCCGCCTTCTTCCCTTCAGCCCTTCTGCGCGAGGTTCCTTCTTGGCCTGAAATTAAAGCCAAGGAAGGGAGGGGGTGGGTGGAGCCCCCGCTTTGAAACAGGCCTTCCAGGAAGCCTCTTTGGCAGCATTTAAGCTAATTTATTTATTTGTAAGTAAAGGCCTTCCCTGTGCCCTCTCTATTGTTTGCTTTTCATCAGGTCTATTTTTAATGGATGTTCTTCATTTGTTACTTGATCCTATGCCAGTGTGAACTTTTGCAGCACAGCGAATAGCGTGTTTTATAAACAAAATAATCTAGCCTCTTAACTTAAAAGCTGTTTCTGCTCGTTCCTCCACAAAAGGCTGTAAGGTGCTCTGACGCAACCACTGGCTGCAGGCAGGGCGGGGAGAGAGCCTCAGCATTCCCTACAGAGCAGAGAATGACACCCATGGGAAATTCCTTGTGGCCCAAATGACATGTTACATTTTATCTGTGATCACCAGGGTGATGCAGCTTTTACCTGGCTGTGCAAGTTCCCCATGGCAACTCATTGAGAAGTGCTGCAGAGGCCCAATTTGGATCGGGCACATGATGTGGGGAAGGAAGGAATCCAGAGCCGGTTTCCCAACATAAAATGGCCCTGCACACCAGTAAGAGCCCCCGGAGCCAGGAATATGGCCCAGTGTAGACGGGAGGAGCCTCTCTTCTCCTCACACTGCAGTACTGACCCCAATCATGCCGCTGTGGTGCTTCTAAACTGAGTTGCCACAGAGGATGCCCAGCTGGCCTCCTGCTGCAAATCCATGATGGGACCACATGCTAAACATAATGTGCAGTTTGACCCACTCTCAAAAGCCAAAGTTTGGCCCTAAGCAGCCCTCCTGGTAGAAGCCAGGCACAACAAGTCTGCAAAAGCTCCATTTATTTAAATAACTTCAGATGCAAACGTAAGACTGGAGAGAAATAATGTTGCTAGTTTACAGTATTTACAGTAGAACACAGCTACAGACAAAGAAGCCTCTGCCCCCATCCAGCAAGAAACAAACATGGGAGCATCGAGAGGTGTATGCTGCTTCTGTCATCTTTCTCCACTCTTTTCAACAGAGGGACCCAACACATACATGCATGACTCCTCCAGGTGCACAAAACCTACACCCTCTGTTGAGAAGAATGAAGAAGCCCCGGCCCAGAAGAGCTTTGTGTGGGCTTTGGAACCCACCCAACTTTAATTGGCTTTGGAAGCAACTCCTAGGGGTTGAGTTGGGGTGGGGTAGGGTGAAGGTTTGAGCAGACGAACTTGAGAACAACACGGTTGCCAATTTCCATGCTTGTTGAGACAATTTAAGAACAGTCTGGTTTCAGGGTGCCATGAAGCCCCTTTCTGAAGGAAGCTGGCCCGTCTTTTCCTTCCTGCCTTCTTTGGCTTCACCAACCCCCGCCCCCCAATTCCCTGGAAAAGGACGGTTGTTCATTGTCATGTGCCAGTTCAGGTTTTAAAATTATGCACATTTAAAAATAGCCAAAAAAAAAAAAAAAAAGCTGATCGAGCGGTAAGAGTTCCTTCGTCTTCCTGCTTTGTCAGCTGGGTTTGCAGACTGGGGTTTTGCTTATGATCAGGCAATCAAAATGCCACCCCAGCATGGTCACAAAATTGACTTCCAGTTCCTTTTCTGTAGAGGAGAAGTTGCAGGTGGGACTGGATGTGGGAAGAGGCGCCAGAAGCCTGACGAGGGGAACTTCAGTGCCGGTTCCTCAGGGCTGGAAGACTGGTACCACAGCAGGCCGGGAGAGTCCCCTTTGTTCTGCCCACACTGGATAAAGGTGCAACAGGTAATACATCAGCCAGGAAAAGGGGACATGGCCATTCACATCTCTGCAGAACAACAACAACAACAACAAAGTTATATACACACGACAGAACAAGTGTGACACCTCTGCCTCCTTCAACTGGCATGCCTGCCTTTCAGGACTTTGGTGCCTACAGCAGCTTTCAAACTTCTAGTCTTTTGTTTCATGGGGAAAGCTTGCATATTACAGCACCTCTGTGCCTTGCAGCAGGTTCCTGAGAGGCCAGGATTCATAGTTGCCCACTCATATGCCAAAATTCATAGAAGGCAAAAGCAGGGCAAACAGTAAACCACGAGGGACAAGAGAATTCCTTTCAGCGCAGATGGTGTTTCATTACTGAAATGCAAAGTTTGACAGAATCAAACCAGGCTCATCAGGTCCTCAAAACCTGCCAGATGATTTTTTTTAAAAAAGCATTCTTTCAAGATAGCATCAAACCGATAAAATAACCCTGCAGTCACAATAATTCTGCACCACTCGGTTCTGTGCCGAGTAACTCTGAACAAAGAACAAGCAGGAGCAAGCCCAGCTCAATAAGATGGGGGATTTTCAGCGCAGCAGAGTGGCAGGCCTTGCTATGGTAACCTCTTCATATGTACCTTCCAGTATTCTGTCTAGGTCTGCGATGAAGTCTTCCAGCTCTCGAGTGTCTCCGAGTTTGGCTAGGATACAAAGAAGGACAGAATGGTCAGCTTTTCACATTCCCTCCCCTCTACCAATCAGAAATGAAGACAATGAGCATGCAAAATTTCAGGTTTAAAATGCAATGTTTAGGATGGAGGGGGGGAAATCCCTCTGCATATTTAATCTTAGCAGTAGTTCATGTTTGAAGCAAAAAAGGGATTCAAAAACCCCTTCTTTGTCTTTGGAAATAGGTTCAGGGGCTAACAGCACTGAAACCGTTCTGTGCCAGACCTAGCTGCATAGTTTGGCCATCATGAAAGCCCTGTCGTAACTGAGGATTGCCCAAAGTACAGAAACGTAGCCTGGTCCACCAAAAGGCAGGCCAGGAGTCCACCCCCTTCCAACTCTGGTACAGAGTCACTCCAGAAATCTTTGAAAACTGCACTCTTAATCTGGCTTCTAGCCCTATCCTTCTCAGCACAACCTGGCCCCCCTTGGCCTTACCAGTGGAACAGGACGTGGCAGCATGAGTGTTGAGATCTTCCTCACTGGTGTTCAAGCTGCTGCCAGGAGATGTGCTGTTGCCTGTAGGAAGAGAACGACAGATGAAGTCTCGAGAGCACCTGGTTTCCGTGCTGTGTGTGGGCAGTCATCCCTAAAGGGCAGCTGGTGAACCGTGGCCCCCTCACCCGACTGCTGCCACCATGCAGGCAGATGCAACCACTATGGCTTGTGGTTACCATAAATGAGCACCAACAGCACACAAGGAACTGTACCCAAACCAGGAATTATACCCTGTCTGCTCGCCAAGCTTGCCGTTGGGGTTAGGCAGAAGGCAGAGAAGAAGCTGATAGAGGGAAGGGGTGAGGTGGGGAGGAAGAGCCCAGTTAGGAAGGGGCAGAAGTTCCCAGCAGATAACGAGGTGGCAGCAACTGAATTGGTACCAGCAGTGACACGCCTTTGGCAGTCTCTGCTCTTCAGCCTCAGCGATATCAAGGATTGGCGCAAGCCAGTGGAAGCAGCCCTGACCATAATTGCAGATTTGTTTAGAGACCTTCAGGCTATCCAAGGACACCCCCACAAAGCCAGCGGGTGAGGAGCAGAAGGAAAGAAACAGCCCATCTTCTCCCAGCCGCCCACCCACTGAACTGGCTCTGGTCACACTCACTCTCTGAGTCATCGATGCCGCTGTCGTAGAGGCTGGGCAGGGTTCTCCTCTTCAGCTCCTCCAGATGCTGCTCATACTGAGAAGCCTCCCCCTTGTCAAAGTCCTGAACCACCTGGTCAAACTCCAGCAGGAAGTCATCCAGGTAGCTGGTGGGCAGCACTGCAGATGGACAAACAGAGGGGCTGAACACAGGGGCACTGCTCAGCAGGGCTTTTAATGCAGTTGTTGTCTGAGGCGGGAGTCCTTTCAGGTATTATTTTATTCTGCAGGTTTTTTGTTTGTGATTTGTAAGCCACCTTGTGCCAAGAGCAAAGGCAGGGTATAAATATTGTAATAAATAAAAAATTGCTCCTTGAGCATGCCAGCATAATTGAGCAACAAGTCTCCACTCCACCCACCTTTGCTACAATGACTTTGAAATCTTATCGAGCAGGGGCGCTGCGGGAGGGTCCCTTTCCTTACACTGGGGCTACAAATGCTCCAGAAGCGAGTGACCCATGGCAGCAACTGAATGCACATCCCTAACTTAAAAAGGAGTCTTGTGGTATTCAACTTTGAGTGTGATCACATGAGCAGTTCGGCCTGACATAGCCACCCCACCTCCCTGGATCAAATGGGCACATCTGGCTCCCATGCCCCACTCGTCCCTACCTCGCGCTAAAACAACTCCCAGGCAGATTAAATAGCCACTGGCAAATTCCGGTGGCTACCTTGGTGAGGTGTTTCCATGGTGGGTTTCTGGGTGTCTGATCGCCCGGGTGAGACATGGAAACACACGAGTGGAGTGATCGTTCCACTCCATTTCTGGCACATCCTTCCTCCCTCTCAACCCCACTCTGACGTGCGCTTCAGCGCCCCCACAGAATTTGGACAGGAGCATGTGTGGACTAGTCTGCTTCTGCACAAACACAGTGGGTCTTAGGAAAGGAAGAAGAGATTGGATTTATAGCCTGCCTTTCACTACCTGAAGGAGTCTCAGAGCGGCTTACAATCACTTTCCCTTCCTTTCCCCACAACAGACATCCTGTGAGGTAGGTGGGGCTGAGAGACCTCTTTCGAGAACTGCTTCTGAGACAACAGCTCTGAAAGAACTTGTGACTGACCCAAGGTCACACCAGCAGGCTTCAGGTGGAGAAGTGGGGAATCAAACCCGGTTCTCCCAAATTACACCAAACCAACCCAGCTGAAGGTCCATGGCTGCAGTGTGTTATCAATGTGAATGACCAACCACAGGCCCATGGCACTATGATGCTGGCTTAGGGGGTGCTGTGTGGTCCATGTAAAGTCCCAAACTCATGCGACTTATTTAGAGCTGAAAGACTGCCATGGCAAACTACTCATGTGACCACAGCCATAGTCTTCTAAGCATGATGCCCACTTGATGCACCCCATGAATGCAGGATACAAAGTGGGCTCCAACCCACTTCTGTCCCTTTAAGTGTTAGTTTCTAGGAGGAGTCACAAAACTCCTTTCGTGGTTTCTTTTACTTAACACATTCCCAGGTCCACCTCACTGGAATCTCCTGCCCCGCTTGTGTGCTTTTCCAAGAGTTGGTCACTCCTGGAAACAACCCTGAGCTAAGCTGTCCATTGGCCCCATATGTTCTCTTTGGAGTCCCCATACTGCCCAGTGACTTCTAAGCAAAGTCAAGGCAAGACTGAAAGGTGCCAGACTTCCTCTGTGCAAGACTATTCTACACACATACATTATACCACAGTCTCCTCTAAATGTGCCAGGTCAAGTGAGAGCAAAATCCAGGGGAAATGAAGTCTTGTGTCTTCTGAAGGGTATCTGCTCTAGGGACTTGTACAATACCAAATCAAGTTCAAAGTTTTGGTATTGACCTATAAGGCCTTAAGTGGTCAGGAACCACTGTACCTATGGGACTGTCTCCTCCATTGTGTCCCCAGGAGAGTGTTGCACTCTTCAGATAGCAAACTGCTGGTGGTCCTCAGCCCCAAAGATCTCCAGTTGTCCTCAACCAGGGCCAGGGCCTTTTCAGTCCTGGCCCCAACCCTGGAGAACTCTCTGCCAAACACCATCTGATGCAATTCTGCAGGGCCTGCAAGTTGGAGATGTTCTGCCAGGCTTTTGGTTGAGGACAGCGATGGTTACATCTTGTTATTTACATCTACCTCATCCTCTTCCCCCTGCCCGTGAAATAGCCAGCAGTTGGAATTAGGACTATTTATTCACCATCTGATTGTGGGAAAGTTTTATTAATGTTTTAATTGGTTTTATCTTGTTTCTGTTTTATGAATACTGTACAGTGCCCAGAGCCCTGCCGTGGCAGGGACTGGGCGATTCATAAATACAGTAAACAACAACAATAAAAACTCCAAGGAGCCCACCCTACTGCAATGCAAGCCAGGTGGCCAACTCACTTTAGACTCCAGAGGTCAGTAAAGCCTGACCCAGGACAAGCAAGTTGCCTGGCCAAGCACCTAGAGCAGGACGCCCCAACCGGGCTGAACCTGCAGCCACTTTGGAAATACTGCAGAGTGGCAGAGGCCGCCACAACAAAATGGCTGTCACGAGGGCTGGGCCCCAGCACAAAACGCTGGTGGTTTCAAGCCAAGCTCCTCCACCCAATGGGTGCTCCCTGCAGACCTCCCTCCCTCCCTCCCGGGCTTCTCCCACTTTCCTGCAAGGGAGAAAAGCCACACTGGTGGTGCTTTTGGAAAGCCACAAGCAGACTCCAGAAGGCAGCCATAGGAACCATGTTGGCTCGGGGACCACTGTCAGTGCAAGTCAGTGGCAGGACAGGGGAAGAGACTTCCGCCTCCTAAAGCTGATGGAGATCCATTACAAAGCCCACTTTTTGGGTCCTGGAGAACCAGCCATAGACCACAGGCCAGAGGGGCAGGGGCTCCTTCTGCAAAAGTCCAGCAGAATGCCCAGGACTCACCGGCCACTCCCTGCTCTTCGTCTGTTCCCCCCCCCGCCATGATGCAAGCTCCCCCTGTGGCCACCCCAGGGAGCTCCCACATCGGAAGGGCCTGCAGGCCGTGGACGGGGAGGGCGGTTAGCCAGCCCCTGGCCCCAGCTGCCAGATAGACGAAGGGCTTCCTTGCGGTTGAACGGAGCCCCGCATCGAGGGCCGCGCTTTCCAAGAAGGCCCCCCCCCCTTGCCCCGGACTGCTTTCTCTTCCCTCCTCGGGCTTTGTCGTCTGCCCGCGCGGAGAGGAAAGGAGGCGCCGCCAGTCACGAAAGGGGCTTTCCGCGCTCACTTCCCGGGGAGGGGGGGGCCGCTACACGCGTGTGTTCCTGCGCGTCTGGACGCCGGCGCCGCATGCAGGCCTTCGGGACGCAGCCTGGCCCTCCCGGACCCCCCTGAACAGCTGGGACAGACCCGGCCGTCCTTTCCAAGGGCTGCCTCAGCACGCGGGCACAGCAGTAGACCTGCTAGCAAAGTACACCGTCCCCACAAGCCTGGAAGCCAGAGGGATTCTCGCCTGCCTGCCTGTTCAGCCGCGATGGTACAGGGAGCCCCGTCGCAAGTAGTAAGCCCGGGGCCAGGCAGGCACGCCCAAGTGTCTGTCCCCGGTCTCTTTCGAGGGGCGGGCGGGGAGGGGATGCTGCCTCCCCACACATGACACACTTAACGTTCGGGGGCTGGGCGGAGGGTGGGTGGCCCCCCGGAGGCGTTGCTTCTGTGGGCAGGGAGCTGCTCTTCCCTTCCGTGGGGCCGATTTCCCAGAGGGATGGGCCGCAGGCGAGCCGGCAGCGCTCCGGAGCCATGCCCGGGCGCCAGAAACAGAACTCGAAGGTGGAGGCGTGGAATGACCGTCTGGTGGAGACTGGAAAGGGGCTACTTGCAGCAACCTGGGGGACTGCGGCGTCCAGCGCCCGGTGCCGCCCCCCGCCTTCCTCTTGTGACACTGGTTTACCTGCAGTCCAAGTCCTGTCCCCCGCTCCCCACGAACCAAGCGTCTAGATCATGGTCCCCCATAGCCGGCTACGACAAAACCAGACCGGAATGCTGTGGCTTCTGAGTCCCCCGGGTTTATGCCAGGAATGGACGAAGACTTGTGGGCCCTTTCAGGTGGCCGCACGATTCCTGGTCTTTAGGGAAGAGCTAGGCGAGCCCCACCGAGAAGGTTTTCTCTGCATCTGACACGCACATAGGCAGCCCCGTGCCTCGCCGCATGGCCGCGCAGGCTGCGCATCACCATTTACGCCCACCCACCCAGCGGAGGGGATCAGCACTCCCACCAAAAGACACCCCCCGAACCGGTGACTCGTTTTGCGCGGGAGGCGCCACTGACCTGCGCTGCTGGCTGCTTCTCCGTCCATCCTGCCCGGCGAAGGGTCCAAACAAACGAGCCGCGCCGAGACTTCAGAAGTCAGCCTAAGACTCTTCTGGAGCAGCGGCCCGCGCGGCAAGTTTTGTTCTTGAGGCCGCGCCCCCTTCGGCAGCCGGCTCCGCCAATCGCCGGTCGCGGTGGGTGGGGCTTGCCTGGGAACTGTCACAGCGCCGCGCCGGGACAGATTTTGCGCTCCGAGGAAGGAAGCGAGGAAAGGACCGAAGTTCTTGGAGGGCTGCTTCGCGGCAGGGGGTGGGGGCATCTGTGGCATTATTTGGGCCTATGCATTAATTTGCCGGATAAAGACGCATTTCATGACAGATCCATAAATCCGCAAGCGGATGCTGCGTGATTGCCAGGGCCACTGTGCTTAACCCGGCACCTTAACAGCCAAGAGAAAGGGTTCCTGAGCACGTGCAGAGGGCACTTTCCCCCAAACCTCCGGGTGAGCAGCAGGGAGGCGCTGGAGGGAAGGACATTTTCAGCCTTCTCCCCGGAAGTTAAGCACCTCTGGGTGACTGATGACTTTCTTTGTGATGAAATGCGTATCTGTATCTGGCTTTGGCAAATGGGTGTGATTAAAATGGGGAATTCGCTGCCAGAGGATTTAGTGATGGCCATAATAGACGCCTTTAAAAGGCGGGTTAGACAGATTCGTCGAGAAGCAGCTACTAGCCATGGCAGCTGAGGGAGCCTCCATTCAGAGGCAGTATACCTCTCACTGCCAGGGGCTGGAGGAAACATCAAGAGAATGCTCTATGCCCAGTTGTTGGCCCTCCAGACTAACCGCATGGCCGCTGCGTGAGACAGGACGTTGGACTAGACTAGATGGACTACTGGTCTGATGCGGCGGGGCTCTTCTTACATTCATAGAACCATTGGCCATAAACACCCCAGTTCCTGAGCTAAGTTCCCTGCTGGGACCAAACCCAACCCGCAAGGGCTCAACAACTCCTGCTCCTACTCAGGAACAAATTCTCTAATTCGCACGTACCACTTCAAGAGTTTTTCTGCCGTGCCCCTACTGACAGTGGGAATTTTGCGCTGAGTCCGTTCATTGCCACGTCGACGGCTCCAATCCCACGTGCACTGAAAACACACAGGAATGTTGGAATGGGGTTTTCTGCTTTTCCATCCATTCAAAAACCAGACGGTACAAGCGCATTTAAAAAGGAATCCTAAGCAGGTCTACTCAGAATTCTACTCAGATGTATTCAGTGGGGCCTACTCCCAAGAAAGTGATGTTAAGGATTGCACTGAACTGCCTTTCTCTTTTTCAAACCTGCTCACCAACTGATGGAGATGGGCTTTAAAAATGCATTGAGTGACACAGGTGAATCTCAACTTTTATAAGGCACATGTTTTTTTTTTTCAAAGTACGGTGTAAGAAAGATGTCTCTCTCGCAAACAGAACAAAGTTTGAGTCCAGAGGCGCCTTTAAGACCAACAAAGTTTTATTCAATATACAAGCTTTCGTGCCCACATGCACTTCTTCAGGTACAGTGAAACAGAATTTCCTCAACCATTATATATCGGAAAGGGGGGGGTGATTCTCACATCTTGTATTTATATGCTAATTTACTGTCATTCACAGATTTTACCAATTGTCTTAATCCAATTTCAGCTATAATCGCCCAGTAATTTATGCATCTTGACTCGAATTAGCCCTTCCTGGTAATTAACGCCCCCCCCCTCCCTATATGTAATGGCTGAGGAAATTCTGTTTCACTGTATCTGAAGAAGTGTGCTTGCACACAAGAGCTTATACCTTAAATAAAACTTTGTTGGTTTTAAAGGTGCCACTGGACTCAGAATAGGAGCTTCAGATCAACACCGCTACCCTCATGAACCCCTCGCAAACAGTGCAACAGCACCTCCTGGTGGTAAAAACCTGCTGAAGCTGTTGCATTGATCTCTGTTTTGAGAAGCATATGCGTATTTTTTAAGTATTTAAAATGCTGCCATTCCCTTTTTTTAAAAAAAAAATTAGTAATCGATTGGAATGTGTGTAGGTTAATTTTAGATTTATTGGAGTTCAGTAAATAAAAATAAAATGTGTTGAGGATATTTCTGAAAGAAAAAAATTTCAACTTCCCATACCGGGAGTCGAACCCGGGCCGCCTGGGTGAAAACCAGGAATCCTAACCGCTAGACCATATGGGAGGCCATAGTTATGCTGTCTATTTCAGGACTTTTCTCTTTCATTTGAATTGTGTATTTCGTTAATTTACATCCAGAATACATGAAACAGCACGTCTTTAGAGAAAAGTTCTTGATTGTAAACGGCATTCATACAATGAAACCAGGGGAAACAAGCAAGCAGAAAAAAGTTCCATTGTATGTGCGGAGTAAGGTGTGCCTCACTTAAGGAAATTTGTCATGAATTGGATCATCTGTTCAATAGACTGAGAGAAGAAATCAGACACAAAACAGCGCGTGGGGGCAAACGCCTTGACCTGTATTGCACGTATGAATGGGATACACGATGCTTCCTGTGCACACGTTGAATCGGAGCCGAGATGCCGGCTACTTCTCGGTTCACAGGCAAACCTGATAATACTGAGGTAAGAAGCCGTGTTAGTCGGAAGCAATAAAACAAAGTTTGAGTTCACTGGCACCTATCTGACCTACAAAGTTTAATTCTGGGTATGTGCTTTCGTGCGCATGCACACGAAAGCTTATAGCCAGCATTAAACTTTGTTGGTCTGAAAGGTCCCACTGGACTCCAACTTTGTTCTGTTGCTTCAGACGAATTACACTAGCAGTTTTTTGCTTGCTCTCTATCTTCGCTTGTGCATGCAGAAACGTCTTAGAAAACATTCTACGTAAAGCTTTCCCTGGCATGGAGATGAAGTCTTCGGAAAAGCTTATCCTTCTTAGTTTCTGCTTATCAGGAGGGGGGAAGACAGACAGAACCATACAGCGGGAAAGAAGCACAAATTCCTCCCGCCGACTGTCTCATTCCCACTTCCCTGCTGCTAGGTAAGTCGTTTGAAATGTACCCACAATAGAAATGAAATATACCCACAACAGAAATGGGACGTCCGGCTTCTCTAAGGGCGATAGTTCCAGCGCCGCTCTAGGCGGCTCAATCTCCATGGCTGAGAAGGCGTTAGTCACTTGACAGTAGTGAAGGAAAAGCAAGGAAAGAAGAGGAGGTGGGGCTAGGTCGGAGTTTGATCACGTGACAGTCCCGAGACACTGTTGTGGGGTTGGGTTGTCCTGAGCGTCGAAGCTGGAGTGGGCGATACCTGCGCTGGGTGAGTGGATTACGCGAGGCCGGGGCCTTGAGGCCTGCCAGCGGAGGAGGGAGCGGGAATCGCCCTCCTCTCCGTACCACCGCTCCCCAACTCTTCCGCCTGGCCGGATCAGAACAGAGGTGAGGGGGACTGGGCGGGACGACTGGGGAAACCTGCTGGGAGCATCACTGGAATGCCCCAAGCTCACCTACCTGCCCTCTCCGCTTCTCTGGGTTTTCCCCACAAGGAAGATGGAGGAGGGGAGGAAAAGGTTCCGGGGTTCAAGGCTACCTGAAGCAGCCCCTGAAATGAAAGCCCGGCCTTGTTATGTGGGTCTCTTGGTACTGACTCTGTACCTGCTCAGAGACGGTTCTAGCACTGGAGACAGGTATCGGAGCTTCCGCAGAGAAAGCCCTAGGATCAAAAGAGAGCCAGGACTGTGCCCACTGCCGCTCAGTGTGGGGCTCCATGCAGACATGGTGCTAAAAGTGCAGTACTACTACTACACAGGGGTGGTGTGGGTGGGAACTGAGTCCCAAAGGCTGCAGGATTTAGATGAGAGTCATTTGTTTCTTGCCTTAAAGAATTCTAGCACTGAAGGCACTTCTGTGTCGGAGTTAATAAGTTGATGTAGAAAGTACCTAGTGGTGATTCTGCATATTGATCAGATGCTTGTTTTATATGCGGCTGGAATGCGGCGTGTGTGGTAATATGTGCATGCATCCTGTGAACATAAGAGTTGCCAGTCGTAGGATCAGACCAGTGATCCATCTAGTTCATCATCTTGTTTCCTGCAGTGGCTAACCAGATGCCCCCACAAAGCCTGCAAGCACATTACAGAGGCCAAAGCCTTCCTCTGCACTTGCCCTAAATAAGCTGGTTCTTAGTCAGTCACTGATAGACCCATTCTCTGTGGACTTGTTTAATTCCGTTAACTAAGCTAGTTCTGCCCAGTTGATCCTGGAAGCTAAGCAGGGTCAGCCTTTGTCAGTACTTGAACAGGAGACTACCAAAGAATACCAGAGGTGATATGCAGAGGCAGGCAATAGCAAACCACCTCTGAAGGTCTTGTGCCTTGAAAACCTTATACAGTCACCATATGTCACCAGTAACTTAATGGCAAAACACACACACACGCATGTCAGTATTCTGTCTAGAAACATCTCCCATGTGTCAATAGAAGTAACCCTAGCTAGTGAAGGAAAAAGCTTTATTGCTAACTAGGTCATGCCATTCATAGTACGATTTGGGTTAGAGCCCTGGTTTAGGGTACGGTGTAGAAGACTTGCCTTCTTTTGGGCCCAGGGGTGGTGATCTTATGTCACATCTTCAGAAAGGGGTATGCTAAAAAATCCACTGTTACACTTAGGTGCCTCTTGTTGCAGAAGTTTTCTTGCTTGGAATGGTAGTGAAGGGCTTGTGTGCTTTGCATCGGAAGGCATTAAGTAACGTGTTCCCTACTGCTAGAGGAGCTGTTTCTCACTTGCTGGAATGCTGGTGGCTGGATGTAGGTTCAGAAGAGAGGGATTTGGAACGACTAGCCAACACCCTGTCCCTTGTCTCTTTGTCTGCGTGTGTAGGTGTGGGATGCCGAACACAGCCATGAAGAAGAAGGTAAGAACTAGATCTCAAGCTTGACTTGGGCCAAAGCAAAAGGATGTTTGCCTCCAGAAAGCAGAGTTGTGAGCCTTCCAGGGGGTTAATCTATTGCTGTATGTTTATGTATCCAGGAAATTGATGCAGTGCATAACTGAATGTAGTTTTTCAGGGCAGAATTTTCAGAGTCCTTTCCCAGCCAAGCAAAAACAAAGCTGTTGGGGGAGCATTATCAATGAAATTTCATTTCTTTATCATCATCAGAGAGGTATTAGAAGTAATCTTGTTTGTTATCAGGTGCTGTTGATGGGGAAAAGTGGGTCTGGCAAGACCAGCATGAGATCAATTATTTTTGCAAACTACATTGCACGGGATACCCGGCGCCTCGGAGCTACAAGTAAGAATTTCTCCTTATTGAGCCTTTTGGGCTCTTCTGTGCTAGTCTGAATTTTAAGATTGCCATTTAATAATTCTGTTCTGTTGTGCACAAGCAGAGGCAAATGAGTTGTTCCCCAGAGTTACGTAGGTAGGTAACACTTAGGAGTGCTTGCTGAAGCCCAGAGCCAAAGCAGTGTGGGCGGGGGTGATGCACAAATCTGTGCCCGTGTGCTCCTGGGGCCAAATTGGAAACATGCAGTCAGAGTCCAATGAGTTAGATAAATATGTTTATTGCAATGAAACAGGAGATACAGGGCTGAGTACCTTTTGGCCCCCCAGCAACACCAAGCTGTATCCTGCCATAACCAGGAAGGGCAGTAGGTCTTATACCCCATATGACATCACATAATTTACACTTTACAGAATTCTTCATTGGCACCAGGCAGGTGGTGTCACTAGAGCATCGTTTGACTCGGCACCTTCCCATTGGCGTTCTTGTCTGGTAGTCAAGAGTGCCAATAATTACATTAGCTTATCTGGTCCTCAGAACAATGGAGGACACTAAGGAACACTGGGACCCTTTCTGGCTCCAGCAAGGCTAGCTTCCCTCTGCCTTGCTTTGGGGAGCTGGCTGATAAGGTGCCAATGATTCACATTAAACTTGGGTCTTGGCAGGCTTCCTGGTACCAGATGCTCCTGCTATGCAAAGAGAATATATTGTTTAGGGAACACTTCCAGTTCTAAGTGTCCTTGTAGCTTCTAGATATGCATTCCATTCTACTGCTGTCTAATTCCATCTAAGAGACCTCTAATAATACTTCTTTCCAAGTATAACTTCTTATAAAGGAAATACAATTAGAGAATATATATATATTTTACTATATATTTTTCTCATCAGAAGTTTCTAGGTTACATACCAAGATCTGAATCTACTATGATTAAACTTTTAAAGGCACAGTGACAGCTGTCAATGTATATATCAGAGAAAATATCAAAAATCACATCCACTTGGTCCCTTGTCCTACAGGAGTCATGGCGATGTTTGGGCAACTCCCCCTCAGCAAATGGAGTGCCACTGAAGTCTGCTGCTTGATTCTCTTTTCTTTGTGCTGAATCCAGTCATTCCTCAGCATAGGGTGCTGCTCCTTTACCATTATAGCCGTCCGGATTAGTTAGGGATGCCCTTCAGTGGAGCACGTGTGTCCCGTGTGTATACAGTGGGGCTTACAAGGAAATGTTCTAGGGGACCAGCCTGCTCTTTTATAGCATGAGAACCTCTGTCTCTGCTATAGTTGGTGTACTGGAGTCCTTTCTGAAGGGAGGTGAAGTGGGGATGTAGCTCAATGCTTTGCATGCAGAGAAGGTATTGCGTGTGATTTCTGGTATCTTCAGTTAAACAGATCAGGTAGTTGGTGATGCAAAAGACCCCAGACCTTGGATAGCTGTGACCAGTCAGAGAACTGTCTATGCTTTATGCATTCATGGAATTTTCATGGAATGCAGCTTTATGCATTCATGGAAGGTTAGCAAATGGTACCAGTTCACATTCGGGGCAGTGTTGTAGAGCCTCCTGGTTTGTTGATGTTCCTCCATTGGGAGCCTGGAATCTCACTGAGCATCACACTTTTTCCATAATAACAGCTGATGTCTAGCAAGGATTTGAAGTGGGTGAACAGGCAAAGGAGAACAGCCGTCTGGTTGGACAATGACAGGAATTGTTTCTGGGGAATCTTTCATACAAATATGCAGATGGTTACATGTGCCTGGCGACATGGGAAGTGTGGTGCAGTACAGACTTCTTTGTGTGTGGACGCTAACTTGTAGTTCTGTGACTGACTTGATCATGCTGCTGATCTTTGTTCCACATCTGCAGTACAGTAATGAAATTTTCCCTGCCTTTTCAGTTGATGTGGAACATTCTCATGTTCGGTTTCTGGGCAACTTGGTGTTAAACTTATGGGACTGTGGAGGGTAAGTCTTTCTCATTTTCATGCTTCAAAATATTTGGGAGGGTGGCCAGAGTGAGATGAGTGAGATGACAGCAGAGGTCATTCTTCTGAGAGGGCTGTTGTGGGAAACCTCCAGTAAGTTCTGGTATCACAAGTGGGTCTTAGATTCAGTGGTTCTAAAAACGAAAAGACCTTTGAATAAATAGCCTTGTATATTATTGTACTGACACCATGAGCTGGATGAATTGGAAGAGAAACCAAGGCTCTTATTTTAGAAATGTGAGGGGAATGGCAACATAAACACTGTTAATGCTGGAGGAACAAAGTTCTTCATGCTCGCTGTATGTAGGCGGATCAATGACTTCCTTCCTCCTTCCAGACAGGACACCTTCATGGAGAATTACTTCACTAGCCAACGGGATAACATATTTCGCAATGTGGAGGTCCTGATCTACGTCTTTGATGTGGAGAGCAGGGAGCTTGAGAAAGACATGCACTATTACCAGTCATGTCTGGAAGCCATTCTGCAGAACTCGTCAGATGCCAAAATCTTCTGCCTTGTGCACAAGATGGACTTGGTGCAGGAGGACCAGCGTGATCTGGTGAGGCTCCAAGTGATGCTGGGGATGCATAAAATGAATTTCTCCTTTAACTGGCTTGATATTTCACATTGAGAATCTTTTTGCTCCACTTTCAAAGGATAGCTTTTGGTACAGTAGCTACTAAAAATTCCTAAGAACAGATGTAGCCTTAAACTTGTTCTTGGTCAGCAGTGACCAAACTTGGCATAGGAAAAGGCACTATCCGTATTCTCTTCCTGTGTAAAATTCACTATTATGTGTGTGCTTCTTCCTTACCATCTGCTGCTGCAGACCTAGCTATAAGTTCTATGACCTTTGCAAACTTACGTCTTAGAAACACAATTGTATAACAATGGAGTTATGGACATGTCCTTAGCAGAGAATTTAGATTCTTTGGGGTTCACAAGCCTGTCTCCTGTAGAAGGTGAATTACCACAGCAGAAAAGGTGTGTCTTGATCAGAGACTGTCTGATTTTCCTTCCTCAGATTTTCAAAGAGAGAGAAGAGGATTTGAAGCGTCTATCCCGTCCTTTGGAGTGTGCCTGCTTTAGAACATCCATCTGGGATGAAACTCTTTACAAGGTTTGTATCACTGTGTCTCCCCCTATTTCCAGCTGGGTTTCCCCTCTTATTTTATCCAAATGTGCTGCAAAGAGGAAGAGGCAGTGTGAACCTTCAGACTGGATGCTACCAAGGTTCTCTTGTGTACAGTGGTTGAGTGAGGCATTTCTCTGTAGGTTCATCCCACAGTGCTAAAGTAACATTTAGAGGCTGAATACAGAGTTGTCTGCTGTGTTTTCTCTCTGGGCAGGCTTGGTCCAGTATAGTCTACCAACTGATTCCCAATGTCCAGCAGCTGGAGACGAATCTCAGGAACTTTGCTCAAATCATTGAAGCTGATGAAGTTCTTCTGTTTGAAAGAGCCACTTTTCTGGTGAGACAGAGTGCAGCACCTTAGGTTCTCTTTGCTTTGTTGCTGTTGTTAAAATGTTCTGTTGGAGACCTGTGTTCAGATTGCACCTCTGGCCTGGGTTGAGGATCTTGCCCAATGCCTCCCTACTCTCAGCCCCAATGAAGTAGAAGTAATCAGACTATTGCTGAGGAAAAAACAAATAGCTTCACATATAAGAATTGACGGTTCATCCTTCTAGGAATCCAGAGGTGGTTGCTCCTTTATTAGCATTTTACAGACAAGTATTTGGCCCACATAAGGGCTGATGGCAGGATGTGATTTCTGTTCTCCCAGAACCAAGTCTGGTGTTTCAGCCACTGTTCACTTTGGCTGTTGCAGCACCCAGAAAGACTTGGTTCAGTATAAGACAAACAACAGTTTCATTTTTCTTTGTCTCCCTCCATTGCCTGAGGGCTTGGAATTCTGATAGTATCTCTGATGAGAGCTGTGACCAATGCCCCCTCTAAGCTGTGGAGTCTTGTGAGCAAATATTCTACTTTGTGAGCTACTGGCATTAAAGTTGTGAGCAAGCAGTTTGGCTACTGCATAAATTAGTTTGCTCTGGAGCCATCCTTCCTGAGCTAAGACAAAAATGTGGGAGGTGGAAGCTAAAAAACTGTGAATTAGCTCATACTAACTCAGCTTAGAGGGAACATTAGCTGTGATACTACTGAGGCTGGTCCTACCTATGGCAAATTCCTCTCCCAACAGGTCATTTCCCATTATCAGTGTAGAGAACAGCGTGACATCCACAGATTTGAGAAAATCAGCAACATTATAAAACAATTTAAGTTGAGCTGCAGGTGAGTGTGTTTTATTTTGATGGATGTTGTTTTGGAAAAAAGTTCTGGTATGGAACACCAAGCTGTACCATTATGCTAATAAATGTTGTTTTTGTCCCCCCTCCAGCAAACTGGCTGCTTCTTTCCAAAGCATGGAGGTCAGGAACTCAAACTTTGCAGCCTTCATTGATATCTTTACATCAAACACTTACGTGATGGTTGTCATGTCGGATCCTTCCATACGTACGTTTGAAAGAGCAGAGGTTCTGTAGTGTAGCCGTGGTGGTAGCTAAAGTCCTGGTAGCTGAATGGTAGTGGTGGGGAGGGCTTAGTGGTAATTACTGGCTGAGCAAGCAGCACTACCTGATTGACGTTTCTCTTTGCAGAGACACTAGTGTGCCTAACTTGACTGAGGCAGGCTTGCTGTCCCAGTTTGGTGTAGTGGTTAAGTGCGCGGACTCTAATCTGGGAGAACTGGGTTTGATTCCCCACTCCTCCACTTGCACCTGCTGGATGACCTTGGGCTAGCCATAGTTCTGGCACAGCTGTTCTTGAGAAAGAGCAGTTTCTTTCAGAGCTCTCTCAGCCCCACCTACCTCACAGGGTGTCTGTTGCGGGAGGGGAAGGGAAAGGAGTTTGTAAGCTGCTCTGAGACACCTTTGGGTAGTGAAGGGTGGGGTATAAATCCAATCCAATCTCTTCTCCTTCTCTTCTTCCCCTAGTTCACTTGCCCTTCTCCGCACTGCTGCAGAGAGCCCTCTTTTGCACCTTCTAAATCTGTTGCTCTCCCTCATCTCTTGCTCGTCTTCTTTTTTTCAGCTTCTGCGGCCACACTGATCAACATTCGAAATGCCAGGAAGCACTTTGAAAAGCTGGAGAGGGTGGATGGGCCAAAGCACAGCCTGCTGATGCGCTGAGTAGTCAGAGTGGGGGGAGCACCAGGAGGAGGACTGCTCCGTTCCTAGGAGACTCTAACATTGTGGGTGTCTGTTTTGTGGGCTTTGAAATGAGTGTGCTGCTTTCCACCGCAATCTTGTTCTGTTCTCTTAACGTCGGCTGCTGGTCCACAAGACAATGTTGGGACGTGCTACGGACTTTCCGGGACTGCTTTGGGGAAGGTCTCCTGCCAGGGCTGGGATTCATTCCTGGTCTTACAGACAGCAACGCCTTTCCCCAATATCTGCTTGGTTCCAAACAATGATAAACTACAACAATGGGATATTTACTATTTTATCAACAAGTTGCTAGAGTAAATTTATAAACTTCTCCTTGTTCTTCAATCATGACAATAAATTTTGTTACCAGGAACTTGAGTTTCCAGAGCACTGGAACTATGTGGGTGTGCGTGAATAACTCTTCATCTGCCCCCAGTGTGTGTGTTACAGGCTGTTCAACTTAGTGGTGCCTTGACCCATTGCTACTGCTTTTCTGTTTTATTTCTAATCTGCCTTTCCGAAAAGGCTCAGCAAAATGTACAGAAAACTCTAGAAACTGATGTCAAGATCAGCAACACCATACCTAGTAAGAATTGCCTTCCACCAAATTCAGAATAGCGATTTTAAACTCCCATTCATCTGTAAGGTTCCCTAAAAAAACCCCTTTTGTACACACTTTGTTGGAAGCCGTTCAGAGAACTGCTGGAACTACAGAGAAGATTCTACAGAGATAAGATGGACCCAAGTGGTGGAGGGTACAATCAGGAGTAATTGATGAGCAGGATTAATGACACAAATTCAGGCCAGAAGAGATGATCTTTTCAGAGAGGTGGGCTCTGCGTTGCAATTTTTGCAAAGGGCTTTAAAGGTTAGAACAACCTGGCACAGAATCTGACAGCTAACTGGTGGCCAGCGCTGCTGTTTCAGCAGAGATGTGACATGTTCACAAGGACTTGGCCCTCCCCGGCAAGTGGCTGCTGCCTTGTATGCCACTTGCAGCTTTTTTTTTTTTTCAAGTACAGCCTCATGTAGAGCATGTTGCAGTAATTCTGCCTCCATGTTACATTAGCAGGGATAAACGTGGCATGATCAGCTGAATTTAGAAGACTTTCTGGGGAGATGTAATTGGGGGGAAAGGCATTCTTGGTGATGGCTCCCACCTGCTTGTTTCAATTGTCCCCTTCATTTAGTGCCCTGCTGTTGTTGTCCAATGCACTGTTATAATCCATTCTGTTAATAGGCCCCCAAGCAGGTTTGGACAGAAGTTCCTACCCTGATAGCTACTTCCTCTTTGAAGGAGAGGAGTGGGGTCAAGAATGGTTGTGTACAAGATGACCAGTGGTTTTCAGAGAGACTTACACTTAGAAATTCTAGGGGAGGGCAGAGCTGCTTTTCTTGCAGATACCAACAGCAAATGCTGCCCTGCGCGTCA
The DNA here is from genome assembly GCA_029375565.1 of Gekko gecko. Taxonomy (NCBI): domain Eukaryota; kingdom Metazoa; phylum Chordata; class Lepidosauria; order Squamata; family Gekkonidae; genus Gekko; species Gekko gecko. The sequence goes on along the minus strand of JAPDNY010000012.1, from coordinate 46,281,100 downwards.
GCTACAATCAAATCAGTGAGAGGGAAAATTTGCCCATTGATTTGACCCCAGGTGCCAAGCAAAGGATAAGAGTTAATGATTACTTTTCCAAACAATAAGGTACATTTGAAACATTACAGAATTCCTATGCTATAGTTGCTTCCGCAGAGATGACTTTGGGAGGTGAAAGCTGTACGTGACAATGGTCTTGTGCATTTAGATAATCAAATACTCAGAAGTAGCTGGTGATTCTGCTGTTAGCTAAGACTGAACTGTAGAACAATCAGAGCTGCTTGGTACTTCAGCCCTGCGGCAGAGTGAGAACAAGAATGCTGGGGCAGGGCAGAGATCCTCTAAATTTGTGTTTACAGTCAGTAGCTGGGACCCTCAAAAGTCAAGGATGGCAGCTGCGTTGAGCCACTGAAAGGCATCACAACGACCACAAGAAGAACCTTGCTAAGACTTGACCAAGTGTCTAGTCCGACCTCTTTTCCACTGTGGCTAAGCAGCTGCTTGTGCAAAGCCCACTCACAGGGCATGAAGGCAACAGCCCTCATCTGGTGCTGCCAGCATGCTGCCTCTGAACAGGGAGGTTCCATTTTGCTATCTGGGCTATCAGCTGTCAGTGACTAGTCTTCCATGACTTTATCCAGTCCCCTTTACCAGGCCAGTCAGATCTTGCAAGCTAAGCAGGGTCAGCCCTGATTACTATTCAGATGGGAGACCACCAGGAAAGTCCAGGATTGTTACGCAGAGGAAGGCAATGGCCAACTGCATCTGAACGTCTCTTGCCCTGAAAACACTGGGGTTGCCATGAGTCAGCTGTGACTTGACAGCCAAAAAAACTAGTAGTTACCACCACACCTTGTGGCAGTGAGCTCTGTAAGTTAATTCTCTTGTGTGAAGAACTTTTTGGTCCTGATTGTTTCATGGGAAGTCCCTGAGTTGTAATGTTATGGGACCTCTTTGTGCATGCCTATAGAAATCATAATAATGTCTCCTATGGCTTCCCCCACCACCACTGTTTTACCCTTTCACAGGGGAGGGGTTCAGTCCCTGGATTCGTTTTCTGCACCTTTTCCAGCTCTATGATAAGCTTGAACCGGGATAACTAGAACTGAATGCAGCCACACCCTAGATTATGAGACTGGCTGTCATTTTCTCAGGAGGCTCATCTCTGCCTTGTCATCTTAAAGTGAGATGCGACATTTGGGGCTGGTGATCAGACCCTGTAAAAAACCAAGCAGCTCCAATAAGGGGTGGGCAGCACTGTGCTCCTGCTTTCTTCGGAGCTGTTGGTCCCTCCTTGGAGCTGATTTCAAACTCAAGTTGGGAAACGGGGAAATCCTGTTTATTTCCCCCCTCTATCGGAGCTTAAAGGAGACTGGGCGGGGCAGTTTCGTGAGCAAAGAGTTAACTCCTTCTCTAGGGCTAGAGTCTGGATCCCCCACCCCCACCCCTGTCCCCATGGCTGTTGTCTGAGACCAAATTACCCACTGGGGGGATCTGATCATGAATCTCTAGCATCATAGGAATTTTGAGCATTCAAGCACTGATGCTGGAATGCTGTTCTGGAAAGGGCGGGATCTGTCTGCTGCATGGCTGGTTTTGTCTTCTGGAGAACAAGGCTAGATGCTGCCGAACCTCTTTTCGGTGGTGGGCCTGCCACAAGGCACAGTCACCAGAGGCAGGTGTGTTCTTTGCCAGTTCAGGAGGCTCTGCTCTGATTTTTAGTATGTGCAGCAGGGGAAGGCTGAGGCCTCTTTGCCTCTGGGCCGTGGGGATGCATCGTGCACGCCTGTTGTCACTGGTGATGGTGGTTCTTGCTGTGGCAGCTGCAGCTACGGGAACTGTTTGAGGGTTTCTCCTGGTCTTTGCAGTGATGGGGCGGGACAGGCTTCTTGGCCTCAGGCTTTCTCTTCAGGAGGCGCTGAAGCACTTGCTTGTCTGAGCGTTCCTTCCGGAAGTCGTCCTCAAAGATCTTCAGCTGGACAGAATGGGAGAGAAAAGGGAGACTAGTTGGGTGGAGGGTGGCCCTTGGTAATACACTGGTGCTCGCAGGACTGAGTGCTGCTAGAAAGGCTCTGATAGTAGAAACAAGGAAGGTAGTGTTAAGGGTGGGGGAGGCCAGCTGCTGCTGCCATGTCCTACCCCTGGCTGTGCAGGCCCCTGACCCAGAAGTGCCTTATGCACCTGAAGAGAGAGGAGGGAGAAGGAGTCAGGTGAACAACCTGGCCTCAGCCCAAACCGGCCCTTTCTCCTTGAATAAATAGTTCTCCATGTCTGCCCTGTTCTTGGGCACATCTGGAGCCTTACTAGTTTTAATCTGTAGTGTCTGAGCTTTCCCTGTCTGACTGACGTGGGACACTAGGTGTGAGGGAACTTGTTTCACAAGCATGCAGGGTCCTGGTTCACTTCATGACCATGGCACAGAGAGGGGAAGAAGTGTCACCATTCCCCTCTGTGCCATTCTTCCGGGAGGAAGGCTGAAGGTACTTCTTCCCTGGGCTATGGCCCCAATTCAAATTGAGGCCCCGTGCACTTGAAAACAAGTTCCCTCTTATCTGATGCTTGACTGTCTGGGTCAGTTCAAGAGAAGCAGGAGGCTCCACATTCAAAATCATGTCATTTGGGCACGGTGGTGACGTGCTTTGTAGGTATCCCAAGGAAGCGGGGGGGGGGGAGGATCCAGAGGGCCTACTCCCCATGGCAGTGCTGTACAGCAACTCCCGTCAGACCAGGAGTTGCTCACTGACACACAGAGGCAAGTCACACAGGATGCCCCCATGTACATAGGTGTGGGATGGGGGCAGGGAACAGAGTCTCACTGCAGAGGCTGCTTTACTGTCTTTGGAGATGCTCTAAGCCAACGCTTCCTTTACTTTGCCTTTCTTCTGCCCTACTGGAACCAATGTGCCCCTGTGATAATTGAATCTCTGTAGAATGCCCCAGTGCTGTGGGTCATGTGACTCTCGACCACCCTGATGCTGCCTCTCGTGGCCAAGATTATCTGGCTGTTTCCCCCCACCTGGAGGTGGCCACTGGCCTCATTCAGGGTGTGGCTGTTCACCGAGGGGTGAGCTCACCTGCTCCTCCAGCAAGGCCATCTGCAGCCTCATCTCCTCCTCCTTCTGCTTGAGCTTTGCATTCTCTGCTTTGATTCGCTGCCGATCCTTTTGCTCAATCCTGTAATCTGCCTCATAGATCTCTGTCTGCAAAAGAAAAGTGAAGAGCGGAAGCAGACCTGGCTGCCATTCGCAAGACTTCTGGCCCCGTGATAGCTTTCAGGGTGAATGACAGTGCTTGGAGAGCTCTGCCGTGGCTTCCGACTTGTCTTGCTGGAGCCGTCGGGCTCTCCCACTAGCAAGACTCCTGTCTCCTGAATAGCTGAATGACCAGCAGAAATTAAAGAGATGCAGCTTTGCAGGCATGGGAAAAGCTTTGTCAGCATCATTCCTGAGGTAGAAAGAGGTTGTGGGCAGCCAGCACTGCTTCACATCTGCGTTTTACACAAGGGGGCTGGCAAGGCTTTACAGCCATGGCCTGAAACAGCCCAGCCCCTCCCCCAACTTTTTAAAAAAGTATCCAGTCCATGGAAGAATTCTGGGCGACTCAAAAAGCTTGCTCACGGTTTTGTGTCATTTTGGTTGGCTCTAGCAAAAGTTATTCTGTAGCTTCTGGTTTCTGGATTCTGCATCATGCCTGTGTGTCATACAGATGTTAGGCATCTTGGTGTGCCCCCGATTAGGCAGAAATAAAGCACAGGAGCCCTGGCAGCATTAATGGCAAAGCCCTGCTGCTGCCCTATCATTCACCCATCCCAGCTGGCCTTAATTCTTCCTGGAAGCTGCTGGCCCACTGCTGCCTGTCTCTTGCTTTGCTCTACCAACCAGTTCCCCTCCTTGCCTTACAATGCTCCACGTTGCTCTTCGTTGGCAAATGCATCAAGGTGTAGCTAGGCAGGAAGTTCTTTTTTCTCCTGCTGCGGCAGCCAAAACTGCTGTCCTCTCTCAATTACCTGGCACTTCAGGGCCTCCAGGTGGTCCTTGAGGTCAGTGACCTCTTTCTCTGCAGCCGCCATCCCATCCACCCTCTGTGGGGCTAAGCACTGATGCTCCTTGGGCTTGCAGCCACAGGCAGCTGGGGCTGGTGTATGGCACTGGTTTGGTATGCTCTCTTTCGAGCTCTTTGTAGGAAGTATGTGCTGGGGAGCTGAGAAGTCTTCATACGGGAGGGGTGCAGATACTTGGGATTCCTAAGGAAGAGAACAGGAAGTTTTGGAGTTAGTCTAATCTTGACATGGACAGCTGGCTCCTCCACAGACACATTACTGAATTTCATGGCCATGCTTGACTTTTCTCCTCAAGTGTACTAATGACATTTGTTTAAAATATGATCAAAATCAGTGCCTGTGTTTCAAACTGTCTGCATCTAGAGGAAGAGGAAGAAGAGGAAGAGATTGGATTTATAGCCTGCCCTTCACTACCTAAAGGAGTCTCAGAGCGGCTTACAATCTCCTTTCCCTCCCCCTCCCCACAACAAACACCCTGTGAGGTAGGTGGGGCTGAGGGAGCTCTTTCAAAAACTGCTCCTGGGAGAACAGCTCTGAGAGAACTTGTGACTGACCCAAGGTCACAGCAGCAGCTGCATGTGGAGGAGTGGGGAATCAAACCCAGTTCTCCCAGATTAGAGTCTGCACTCCCAACCACTACACCAAACTGATGCAAAAATGGTGTAAAGATGGCATTTTATGTATATGTGGCATAAAAGAACAGATGGATGGGAAACACTTGTAATGAGAATGGGCAAAACTACATACAAAAAGAAATGAAAAGGGGGAACATGCACCCATCCCTGTTCCAACAACCTCTTGACCTGTGGTAGCATTTATTTATTTATTTATTTGGGGTTGGCTATTATTTTTGTGGGAGGCTGTTGATAGGATGCAGCTTTTAAATAAATTAAACTCTTCACATTTACTTTTCTGTGGGTGGATGAAGGCCACCAGGATGAAGGTTACGCAGCAGCTTCTAAAGCTGTATAACTTTCTCTGTTCCTTGGGGATGGGGCAGAGAAGATATCTCAGAATTAGGAACTGCAGTACAGGTCAATAAACAAGACCTGCAAGGAGAAGCAGTGTACTGAGATTCAATCTCCCATGCCCCATTCAAGCTACATCTTAGCTGGTGAACTGAATATTCCCCTGGTTTATCCCTGTCTCTGCTGCCTTCCCTACCCTTTGTTGTCTCCCTTAATTGAACTCTGTAGATTGTAGGTTCCTCGGGGCAAAGACTGCTTATCATGTTCTCAGTAAACACTATGTAAATAACCACTCCAATTGAAAGGATCTCAGGACTGGAAAAGACCTCGCACCTGAGACCCCAGAGAGATGCTGCCAGTTAGACAAGATGTTACAGAGCTGGACAGAATGAAATGGTCTCACTTTGTAGAAGGGAGGAGGGGAAATGATACTGACAGGGCGCATGCTTGCCCGCGGGATGTTGCGGCTTTGCCTCCTGGCCTCTCCAGTGAAAACATCTCATATAGCAGCTGCTTGGAAGACCCTTTTCTGCCTGAGACCTTAGAGCCACAGCCGTTCAGAGGAATCAGTGCTGAGCTAGGAGGCACTTGGTTCTGACGGTGTGAGGCTGCCTTCTGATCCTTAGGGCTAGCCGGACCAGCTACCCAATCTCCTTCCCAGCAGGCCTGCCTCTTCCAGTTGCCAGAGCCAGCCCGCCAGACAGATCCCTTGGAACTCACCAGTGCTGCCTGCCTGTGTGGGCTGGGAAACTGTCTGCCTTCCAGGTGTCTCACATATTCCTGTAACGCCTGGCTCCTCTTCAGCTCCTGGAAGAGGGTTTGCTCATAATACTCCCTCTTGTTCTGTGGCAGACAGAAGGGAGAAGCAGAGAACTGCCTGAGACCTTGTACACGGTTCAGCCCCTGCCCCTGGTTTTTGCTCCCCTTCCCTTGCCTTAGTCCATCCTAGGAAGAACACAGAGCTTCATCTGTCTTTGGTCCATGGTAGGGTTGCCAGCTCTGGGTTGGGAAATTCCTGGAGATTCTGGGGGTGGAGCCTGATAAGCAGGGTTTGAGGAGTGGATGGACCTCAGCAGGGATGTGGTGGCACAGAATCCACCCTACAAAGTGGCTATCTTCTCAAGGAGAACTGATTTCTGTTGTCTGGAGACCAGTTTGTGATTTTGGGAGATTTCCAGGCCCCACCCAGAGGTTGGCAACCCTAGCTGTGGGTTGTCTCACAGCTGCACTTTCTCCTTGCACTCCCCTGTCTGTATTTCGATGCCCCCTCCCCCTCCCCCCACCAAAGCCTACTTGTCTGTCCCCTGCCTACCATTACTGCCTTAGGTCATCAGTAAGCCCACGGGCACCATGGTGACCACCGATGGGTTTCCTGGTGCTCACTTGCTTCTTTCCTTAGCTTTCCTCTACCACATTGGAGAAGGAGGTGCTTCAGAGGAAGTCTTGGAGGCACCAACTTAGTGTCTGCAGGGAGCACCCTTCCAGGAACGGTTGCCTCCATCATAGGAAGATGTCTGGCTTGCAACCTCCCAACATTTGGTGATTAGGCCCAGTCAACCACTTTGTGGATGGCACCTACTCCCCATTTTCAAAATGTTAAAAAGTACCTATACGCTCAATGAAAATGTGGGGCCCTGGCTTCGGTTCTCTAGATGGGAGTGGGCAGTGAAGGGGCCAAACCACCGCGGGCACTCACCTGCTCGTGTTCTAGCTTTGTGGAGAGGCTCTGTGCTTGCAGCTTGAGCGCAGCCACCTCCTCCTGCAGGGCACCCACTTTGTGCTGCAGCCCCAGGCTGGTGGAGTGATAGATGTAGTCCCAGTCCTGGTTTAGCTTCATCAGCTGCCAGGGGTGGAAAGAGGAGGAAGTGACAGGCAGGGATTGTGTAGGAGGTGTCGGCTGGAAGGCAGTTTTTCCCATGGGGGTGTGGGAGCCACCCAAGGGGGAGCGGAAGCCGTAGCTCTCACATGGGTCACCTCACAGCTCCTTAACATGGGCAGAGAATCCCCAAAAGGTAATTTTTTATTAATTTAAAACATCATTTTCCTGTACATCAAGATGGCATAAACCATTTTACAACAATAGCAGAAAAACAGTTTCACAAAACCTAACAGAAACACAAACAGAATCGGGAAACTTAAACCCTGACTGGCAACGAAGCCTGCCCAGCGGTTGTCTCTGCAGAGAGTGATCCACAGTTGTGGCACTGCATTGATAAAGCCCTGAAAAAGCCTCGGCTTCTCCCTGAAACAAATCTAAGGGAGAAGTTAATTCATGGGCCGAGTTCAGCACAAGGAAGGGAACTGGGCCCACTTCCCTTCTGCCCACATTTCTCGGACCCCTGTATGGGCCTCCTTGGCTATCTTCCTCAACTGGGTCCAGCCCTTATCTTTGGGGATAGTGGTTAGGTCTTGCCTCTGGCCCCAGATCCACATCTTCCTCTACCCTAATCTTGCAAAGACTCTCAAGCCTCGGTCCGGTAAATCTGCCCAGATCCAGGGCATAAGACCTCCGTTGCCCTCTTTCCCGACACCCACCTCCTTGTTGATTCGACGCAGCTCTGTATTCCTGTTGAGAAGCAGCACCTTCTCCTCATCGGCTGAGGTCACAGTCATGTTTTCAGAGATGTAGGTGATGATTTCCTCCGAGTCATTCCTGTCGGGCAGGGCTACCTCTGTGCACGCTTGGGAAGGGCACTGCCTAAGATGAGAAGGGAAGGGGGATGTCAAGTCATCGTCAAAGGAGGAGCGGTCATTCAAATGACTCCTGCGCTGCTAGTTGAAGCCCACCTCATATCTACTCCCTCCATTATTTTAGGGTGACCATAGAACCCCCCTGGAAGATTACTCTCCATGTGAAGCCATGATGTAGCACGGCATCATAGAGCTTTCCTACATGACCCCCCCCCCCGCCAATCTCTGGGCCTTTCCCAGCCTTGATCTTCCTCCATGGCTCATTTCTCTAACTTGGTGCAAACTCATTCTGAAAGGTGTGGCTTTCTCAGACTTCTTGCTGGGGGCCTTTGCCATTGCTTCCCACACCCACTTCTCAGAAGCACTACATCTGGCTTTCATTAGTGAGTCAAACCTCTGAGATCTCTTACGATAACTGGCCTGAGGTCAACATGAGCTTCACGGCTGAGCAGGGCTGCAATGCAATTCTCCCTAGAGCACATCCACAAATCTACAAAGCCATGCAACACAGGGACATCTCCGCCCTCTCCAGAGACCACTACAGGCATTTTAAGAGGCAAGACTTGGCCAACAGAAAGCATATCATCCCCATCTTTTGTTGGGTCCAACCAATCCCCAATTTAGGGAACAAAAGGAGGAGGTGCAACTGGGGAGCTCTTCAGGTCCACACAGGAGGTCAGTGGGCAGCAGTGGCTCATCCTGGTCATCTTCCTTCTGGGTAATTTTCCTGGCCCATCCCTCAAGGAGGTGCTGTTTGACCTACCTGGGACAAGACTCTGCATCTTGTCCTTTGGAAGTCTTCTCATCTACTGGAGCCAGGACAAAATCCCCAGGGAGGCTCTGCTTCTCCAGAGCGGTTAGGAGGTTTGTTCTGTCATGCTGGAGAGCCAGAAGTGAACCTGCCTCCATGGCAGGGGATGTCTTTGTGTGGGGAGCTCTGTTTGTCCCTGCAGAGGCCCTGGAGAGGCTCAGTGCCCCTCCCCACGTGCAACCACAGGACCCTGCAGAACCAGGAAGTCTTGCCGTGGACTTTCACAGAGGAAAAGAGTCACTGTCAGCTGATGGGTGGTGCGGAGGAAGGAAGGGGAAGTTCCTCTCCAACAGCCCCAGTGCAGGATTTCCCAATCTCTGGGTCTAGTATCAGTTCCTTGGTGCTCCCTCATCACTAGGCTTGGGAAACCCCCCCCACCCCTCAAAGGTTGTCCCAGGGGATATATTTGCAGCAGCAGAAGCACATCCCTCAACCACGAATTTGCTAGATGGTTTCAATCAAGCCATGATTCTGCTATCCTCAACTTTCCATCTGTGAAATGGACACCACAATACTGAAAACAAAAGCCATGTCATATCTAGTTGTATTAAGTCTGTCCAAGAAATTACACAAAATTGCATGTCAGCTTTTTAAGTTCTCCAGAATACTTCATCAGGTTGGGTGTTTTAAAGAGATGGGGGAGAGGAGAGAAAATGCCTCTGACCATGATCTTAAGACTTTGTATTGAAGCATCCTATGGGGGAGCAGACATGCTGATTTGAACCCGACACCAGCACCATTTAAGTTGGCATACCTGCTCACCATCTCACACAGCATGCTTGCAAGACAGTGTCTGAAGATCATAACTTGAGGACCTCTGTCACAGAACCTTGCTGATTGACCTTGGGCCCATCACACTCTCTCAGCCTAGCCTACCTCACAGGGTTGTTGTGAGGACAAAACAGAAGAGAGGAGAATGATGTAAGCTGCTCTGGTTCCCCCTTGGGGATAATGGTGGGATATAAAGTATATAAATAAATACATTCTAACTTCTGTTCCTCATTTGTTACCACTGAGGCAGATTAACATTTATCATCATGCATGTTAAGGGTGGAGGAGTGGGAAGCATTCTACTGCTTTATAGATTATGGGGAAATATTAACTCCCTGCTTTTGTCCATAATATTAACAGAGGTTTACTTCTATACTACTATTAAATACATTCTAAGTTGCCATCCAGGATGAGTGAGAGGCATTGAGACTGAAAAATAAGGGGTGGGGAGAGAGAAATTAGCAGTGGGGATAGATGAATGGCAGATCATGAAACGATGAGAGCAAAATGAAAGAGATGTGGAAAAGAGAGAAATGTACGAAAAGACAACAAAAGGTGTTTTTTAAATTTTTGCTACCATATACCAACAAGATTCCCCCTTGGCAAGATTTGGCTGTGCAGGAGCTGGGTGAAACTAAAGGAAAAAGGAAATAATAGACCTTTTTAGGAGGCTGCATCTGGTCCTAGCTGGTCTTCCCTTGCTCCACTGCAGGCATGGCTGATGGGTTTAGCAAAGGCCTATTATGCACACATGGCTCACTGTAGAGAATCCGAGCAGTCAAGAATCTAAAGCTGGACTTTGGGTTCTGTGCCTGACTTCTGCATTGTTCTTTTTTCTCCTGTGTATTTATTCTGCAGTTACAACCAAAAAATACTCTTGTCTTCATTGGAGTGGAAATGTCACTTGTGATGTGGGGGGGGGGGTATCCAAAAGTTTTTTTTTTTAAATTACACAATTGCCCTATCGCAGCTGCGCAGTAGTGTCAAGTAAGTGCCTTCCATCCAAATTCTTGTGGTTCAGTTCCTTGAATGAAAGGGAACACAAAGGAACCCAGGCAAACTAAAAGCAATCATCCTGAAACTGACAAAAACTTTTTTGAAACTGAGAGAGCAGCTGCAAAGCTCCCTTTTCCTTATTGCAGGGGTCTAGTGGATTCTCTAATATGTTATCAGCCACTGAGAAAAATGGAAAAGAGTCACCACCCTCTGCCATCCCCCTCCTTCATTGCCACACACAGACCATTTTGAATATTTTAAAAATTATTTTCCCATTGTTTAATAAGAAGTATGAGAATAGTGATAAAATGTTAATCTAAATCCACCAAAAGCAAGCAAGTGCACAGTAAGGGCAGACCTACACGCACTCACGGGCAAGAGGCTGGAGAAAAAGAAGGGAGAAGAGGGGAGATTCCCCCACCCCAGCACCAAGCCAACTGCAGACATTTCAAGAGTGATTCATACCCAGACTGGAGAAACACACCCACTAGACCCTGGAGACAGATGGGGGAGTAGAGTGAATAGAGGAGCTGTGGGGATGCTGAGATGGGAGGGAGACTGCTTGATGAACAACTTGGCTAAGGAAACGTAGAAAAACACCGCGTTAGAACAAAACACACAATACTATTATGCTACGATGTCTTCATATATTGATTTAAATCATATACTTAAATACAATAGAGACCCTAGTGTATCGTATTCATTATTGTACAAAAACCTAAAGAACATATATCTAGTAGAAAAGTCCACACCTACAGAGACAGGTTCCAGTGCTGTAGACTATCTTGCTTTCTGATGAGGGACGGATGAGAGATACAGCAGTCGTCAACGATGACAGATGCAGCAGGCTGTTATGCTTTCTAAAAAGAGATACAGCAAGCACCAAAGCAACACACCTCCCAGGCAAAAATTGCATGTGTCGAGAGGTTCTTCTTCAGGCAGCATGATTTTTCCTGGAACCAAAGCTCATAGTGCTACAAAGCATAAGACAACAGTTCTATAGAAGGTTCTCTGGTTCTCTCGAAACACACTTTGACGACTGCTGCATCTCTCATCAGTCTCTCATCAGAAAGTAAGATAGTCTACAGCACTGGAACCTGTCTCTGTAACTGTGGACTTTTCTACTAGATATATAACATTCTTTAGGTTTTTGTACTATAATGAATACGATACATTAGGGTCTCTATTGTATTTAAGTATATGATTTAAATCAATATATGAAGACAGTAGCATAATAGTATTGTGTGTTTTGTTTGAACAACTGTTGGCTGGCCTGTTCTGTTTGTGTGTGTGTGTATGCACGCATGGACACACACACACACCAGCTGAGCATTGGTCATGGCCTCCATACTTGTTGCTGGGCTTGGTTGGTGGCACACAACCCGATGCCAGTCTTTCCCTCCCCCCCTCTCTCTCCCCTTTCAGAGCTTGCAAAGAGGCTGCTCAGAGAGCTGCCAGAGAAGCACACGTAGAAAAGGATTTGCAGGGGACCGCAACTTCTCATAACCTCTCACACAACTCTTAAATTTTTCCCTGTCACTTTTTTTTTCCCCAGAGATCCAAGACGAGCAATAGTCTCATATTGCTAGACTCATGCTACTTGTAAAAAAAAATTAAAACAAAGAAGGAAAAAGCAATCCATGGATGAAGGGGAGGGGATGGCAGATTGGGCAGAACGACTTTGATGTGGGCAGGGGGGTGGCCTTCAAAGGGCAGCAAAAGGGTGTGGGGGGAATCTGAGGAAATCTGTATGATTTTGAATTACCTTCATCTTGGAAGCAAAACAAGGGAAAAATCGGCACAAGAGCAATCTTAGAAAATCTGGGGAAATAGCAACCAAAAAGTGAACTGAGCACCGGAGGGAAATCAATGCAGAATGAAAAAGAAAACCTGATGGACATGCACGGCAAAAGTGAGGGAAAACACCAGTGTATAATAGGCCAAAATCTGATCAGTATTTTCCTTCAGCCTCATGTTAAACTTTGCAGAAAAGGCTGAGGTCTAAGCTGTGCTCTATCTTCCTTGTGCCTTAGTCAGAACTGCATTAGATTTTAAAAAAATGCATTCCATGAATAATGCATGACGCAGGGTTCAGGGGCTCTCTAGCTGGCTGGAAACCTCCCCCCCCACACACTAATTTTGTCCTCCCCTGCTGATGGCCCTGCCCCGGAGGCCGCTCCGTACTGCTCTAATCATGGAATGGCTTCACTTAAAACCTGGTTTGCAGGGGCTAAATTGGACATGTCATTTGCTGCGGTTACCAGAGGTTTTGGGGGTGGGGCGGGGTTGTTTTTTGTCCCCCCCCCCCAAGCCTAGCTTTCAGGCTAGCAGGCCCCCAATTTAGATTGGGACTGCAAAAAGAAGGGGCTTAAGTTTACGCCCACCATGTTTTCCTGACCAGAAAGGCTATTATTTGCCCTGTTGGGGACACTGGTGCTGTGGGAACCTGGCCACATGTGCTGGAAGAACAGCTGGCCAAGGAGAGCAGTTTTAACAGCAGACATCTCAGCTGAGCATTTCATGCAATACTGTTTAAAGCATGTAGCCTGCTGTTAGGCAAGTCTACTTATACGTCATCTTGCATTAAGCCAGGCTTGCACTGAAGCAGGTGTACACAGAACGGTGGCCTTAGCAACTTCTTAAATCAGAGCAGGCTGTAGTACTCCTCACGCCTGACTTTTTGAAAACTCGATTCAGATAAGCTTACAGGTCCCACCCCATAGGAATGCAGTTTCGGGGTTTGTGAGCTTTCGTTCTCTGGGCCTGTATAGTTTGACTTAGTACGTGTTTGTTTATTTGCCTTCATTTATAATGTGAGGGTATAGGGGGTCCATGGCAGAATGGCAATGATAATAACGTAAAACACACTGTGTGGATATATAATAAACCAAATAGACTAGCATAAATACTGTATATTGTTCACTGTATAAATCTATATAGAATCGCAAATACAATTCATGATCTTAGTACAAAAATCTAATGTTTTTTAACAGTTCCATTCATGCTCCCTCGTCAATCCCAACCATGTGCATTACTAAACAGAGCATTATCCCAGCAAAGCATAAGCAGGCAAACAACTACTTTTGTTTTATCCTCACAACACCCTGGTGAGGTAGGTGAGGCTGCGAGTGTGTGACAGGCCCAAGGTCACCCAGAAAGCTTCCATGGCAGAGCAGGGACTTGGACCTGTGTCTCCTCGATTCTAGTCCAAACCACTATATCACTTATCAGGGATTCCAACATCGAATTCTAAAAATTATGCACAAAAGTTATGGCTATAGCTAGCCAATGAAAAGTCTGATTTTATGGTGATGAACACTGGAGTTCAGAAGAGTTAACCCTTATTTACAATCCTGAAATGGCACTTACTGTCAGCTTTCCTATTATTAGAGAGGTAGGACTGCAGTGCAACCGGCTAGATGGGAGGAGGGATTGCCTGGAAAACGGAATAGAAGGAGATGGCAAGGCTTATCTTGAGAGCTACATTTAAGCCGTGAAGTCCTGGGCAGTGAATTTCCTGAATCAGGACCTTTTGGATGTCTATCATGATTCAGGATTCATGGGTCAGGAAAATGAGGCAGGGGTAAACTCAAGCCCCTTCTTTCTACAGTCCCTGTCTAAATCAGGGGCCTGATAGCCTGAAAGCTAGAATGGGGGATGGGTCGGGAACAAAAAACAATGCTGAAAGTCCACTTTTTAAAAAGTCCTTCGAAACGCCGAAGGCTTATTTTCCCATGCTGTTGCCTGAAAGTGCCTTTTGGCTATAAGGAAGGGCAATTATTGGCATTCTCGAGTGTCAAACATCTGTTTACTTAGTGCATTTATAGTCTGCCTTTCTCAATGAGACTCAAAGTGAGTGACACAATTAAAATTGCAGTAAGAAAAGTCTAGTGTGACCAATAACGCAATAAAAGTGGATTGCGAAATTACAGAACAATGCATTACAAGAAGTATACTACATAGTATAACAAACAATGCAATCAAGCATTACTATAGAATCAGAAACCAATGCATTAAAAACAGTGTACTTCCCTTGGACTCCACAAATTGTTGCGGAGCCTATTCTTATCCGTACGTTAGATATTTTGTTGCCCTGTAGTGCCTGCCAGGCTAAAAGTAGCTCCAAACACCCATAGCTGGTGAGGGGGAGGGACTGGAGGAACAGAATTCCAGGGGCTTATGGAGCTGGAGAGGCCAGGTGATTTATTTGAGATGTGTTGGTTGGATCTGGATGGCACAAAGGAGGGCCCAGAGGGAATCTGGGTCTGGGGGCCTGTAGAAGCCCTGCAAGCACCTAAGCTGACCTTAGTGCACAATACTCTAACATGGACTTCAGCACAGTCCTCTAGGCTGAGTGTTGTTATCTGCAGAAAGCCCAATGGGATGACCCTGCGATTTTTCTGAATCTCTTTGTATTTTGACAAGGGCCTTTGCTGGTAGGGTAGTTAAGCTTCTATAGTCCTGGAGCTGAAGGGTTGTAGCCTGAAAGATTGTTTGATGGGTTGGAAAGAAGGATACTTCGCAGGGAAAGGGAGCAGGTGTCATCTCTTTCTGCCATTTTCAGCATCTTTTCCTGGCTCTGAAAAATTTATTCCAAGCAAGGCTGCTGCCTCTCCAATTGCAAAATAGTTCACTACCCACCCACGTGCCCTGACTGGTAGCTGCTTACTTCACACTGAAAGTGTACTTTGTGCTCTTAGAATGTAGCCCTAGTTCAGTTAAGCTTAACAGAAGTGTAGAGGGAATTTTTTGTTCCAACAAGGGGAATTTTTATGTGTGTGGTGGGAAATTTGGTGAAGAAAAACAAAATGCATTCCACCCATGCTGTTGCTTGCTATGACTGCTTAGCTTGTGTCAGCGTGATTTGGAGTATCGGTGGCATTTTGCTCAAATAGTAACTATCCATATAAACCCAGATAAACTGTAGAAAGGGAGATGGGAGAAGGCTTGACAAAATTTCCACTGTGGTGAGACATCAAACCTGAATAAGCTGCCCTCCTTTATTTACTGCATAGAACATGACAGATGACTTGTTGAGCTTTGTCCGTTAAAAGGAACATCATAAACTCCCAAATGGTGCATTAAAATGATGTGTTCTGGGACTGCACATTATAGTAACTAAACAGTGACCTGCATTACAAAGTACAGCTGAAAACCAGCCGTTCTGCAAAAAAAAAAAAAGTATATGAGTCATGACTGATGGCTTCAGAAGAACTACTTCTTGACAGTTGATTGTATATACTATAATGACTGGTGGAGAACGGCCCTTGGGCTCCATTGCTTCTTTCCTGATGACCATACAGATACGATGACTCCTGGAATGCGTTAAAACTGGTTAACTACACAGAGGTCTTGAGGGGCTGTCCTCAAATGGCCAAAGAGTAGAGTTTTGTTTAAACCTTTGAGCCTTGGAATAAATATTGGACTGATTTGGCTCTGTCCCCAAAGCCATTGGAAATTGTTGACAAGGGTTAAGATCCTGAATCTAGACATTCCAGGTCCAGGACAAAGCCAGAAAACAATGGGTGTATTGAGTTATATTGTGATCCTGCACACTGTTGACAATCACCTTGTGTGGTATGCTAGTGTCAACACTTGGATCAAAGCTCCTCCCCTACCATCTGTCTCTGTCATACAGGCAACACTTAGTGTTTACTGACTGGTCTTTCTGAGGGTTCAGAAAGTTCAGGGGTGCTCACAGCAACTTTGTGAGGCAGGTCCCCTGTAGAAATGCATCCTCTTTCACAATGCCTGCAGGAATGCAATGGAAGGGATCGGGGTGCTGCACTGTTGGCTGTGGGAAACACTGCTGTGATGAGATGAGGGGCTGGTGGACAAAGATACCTTGACGGTTATGGTGATGGAAAGGAGCCCAGTAGATGCTGTGCCTGGGAAGAAGGGGCGAAGGTGCTTTTTTGCCAGATAAAGTATAGATAACATCCCAGCCCTTTGATGTATTTAACACCTCTTAACTGGAGGATCCAGGCTTGGTGGGATTGAGCTCCAAGGCTTGGCACCCAGGTTGGCTAAAGACACACAGGGGGTGGGGTTTGAAAAGGGGAGAAGAGGGACCCTGGGGAGAAACTCTTAGATCTGTGGTTGACTGTGTGTTTTACCATGAAAGCTGATAGAGAATGATATTAAAGAGGACTGCAGGTGCACCAGGGATGGGGGCATCCTGCAGCTGTCAGAGATCAGACATAACATGGTTTGTAAGTATTTTCATTAGCAACTGTCCTTTCATTTTACTTAGTGACCTAGAGCAGGGGTTCCCAATGCAGTGCCTGCAGGTGCCATGGTGCTGGCCAATGCCTTTCCTGGCATCCACCAAGTGTTTTAAGAAAGTGGGCAGGGTCAGGTGGGGCTTTTGCCTAGCAAGGCTTCTAACTGGCTACTGGAGATTTGCTTGGCTGTGCAGGTTTTGAAAACATTGCTTCAGCAGCAGTTGCCACCCCAGCACAAGAATCTTCACTGTGTGACTGAAGGTAAGCTGCAGCAGCCATTTTATAGCTGGCTCCGCCTCCTGCAGCAGCCATTTTGTGGCAGCCATTTTGTGACTGCGCCCACCATGCTGTGTCAGAATTCCAAAGGTGCCCACAGATTCAAAATGGTTGGGGACTCCTGACCTAGATTCTATCCTTTGCAATACCCTAAGTTTGTACCTTGTAGAAATAAAGTTTGTTTAACTTGGGAGAGTCTTGCCCACCTGCCTGGACACTTGGAATGCTACTGAGCAACACCCCTGTGAGGTGGGTTTGGGAACTCATGTGAGAGGGAGAGGGGCTGGATTGTATCTGAAGTGGTGGCAGCCACAGTGAAGGGAGGGAAAGCAGTGGCTAGTCTTGCCCCACAATGTGACGGAGACCAGGACAGTTGTAAATCCCAGACCACCTTCAGTGCGTTGGTGGCCAATTAGTTGGCTGTAGGGATGTTTGTAATACATTGTCAGGATCAGAGAACTATTTAAAATTCCCCAAATGCATTTCTTGGTATAATTTGGAAACCAAGATGAATTAAAAACCCCTCTGTGTGGAAGCAGCTCTTGTGAGGCTTGTAGTCTCCATTCTTGTGCATCCAGAACAAATGGTAATGTCTGAAAATTGACAAAATAATCAGATTTTATTTTTTGTTCCATCCTGGAACACAAGATGCTATACATAAGGTTTCCAGGAAGTCTTCCATCCAAGCACTCGAGGAAATCTTCCATCCAAGCACTGACCAGATCCAGATCTACCAAACTTCAGCGGAGTTCTTGCATCATGTGCTTTACAAACATATCCTTTACAAACATATCCTAGGACACAAATCTGATGTCCTGAGGATTATTATTATTATTATTATTTTGCCTCATGGAAGATACGCTGTTCTCATGGGTATAATGAATTAGGGAAATTAATTTACACAGATGTTCCTCCCCGGGAATTAAGATCACAGGCAGATGCCCTGTCCCACCAATCAAAGATGTTTGTCTGGTGGGCAAATGACAGACAGCCTTTTCGGTGGCAGCCCCATGGCTAGGGAACAACCTTCCCATGGAGGTGCGCCTGGCCCCCTCACTTCAGGAAGCAGTTGAGGACAGTTTTAGTTTGGGCTGCATTCCACTAATTTAGTTTCTGTTAATTGGCAGACCTGAGATTTTGTCTTTTATGTGTTTTTACAATTGTTTTATTTACATTGCAAGCCACCTTGAGTTCTGCAAGATAGAAAGACAGCTAATAAATGTTTAAAACAAACAAACGACACAATTTGTTAAAGAAGCATATGCCATATAGCCGAAAGCACTGCAGGACAAATAACCACAACCAAATCTAGACAACCCCTAAAGGTAAAGGTTTCCCTTGCTCGAAAGCCAGTCAAATCTGACTCTAGGGGGCGGTGCCTATCTCTGTTTCCAAGCCGAAGAGCCAGCGCTGTCCGAAGATGTTTCCATGGTTATGTGGCCGGCATGACTAAACACCGAGGCATATGGAACGCTGTTACCTTCCCACCAAAGCAGTACCTATTTATCTACTTGCAATTTCTTGCTTTTGAAATGCTAGTTTGGCAGGAGCTGGGGCCAGAGACGAGAGCTCTGTCATGCAGCACTAGGGTCTTGAACTGCCGAACTACAGACCTTCCAGTCTGAAGCTCAGTGTCTTAACCTCTGAGCCACCGTGGCCTTGACAACCCCTACAAAACCTCAAAATAGGGTGCTTGAGCTACATTACCATTAGTGGGCAAATGCATAAGCGTTTTAGACCAAGGATCCCCAACACAGGGCTGATCATGGGTACTATGGTGCCTGCCAACACTTTTCTTGGCACTTTTAGAAAGTGGGTAGGGCAAAGTGGGGCTCTTCTGACTGACCATTGAAGATCTGAACAGCTATATGGATTAAAATAACACTGAGTCTCAGCTGCCACGACAGTGTTTTATTCTCTCACACACTTCTGTCCCAGCGTATTTTTATTAACCCCTTTCTCCCCTGCACCTGGGCTTCCTCTTTGTTTGTGACTTCGCCTCCTTTTGTGATTGTGCCCACCACCCTGTGTCAGAATTCCAAAGATGGCCACAGGCTCAAAAAGGTTGGGGAGCTGGGGACCCTAGTTTTAGACCGGGGTGGCCAAACTGTGGCTCGGGAGCCACATGCGGCTCTTTCACACATATTGTGCGGCTCCTGGCAGGGCAGCTGGGGAAGCGAAGGAGAGACATACTTTTTCTCCCTCCCATCTATTTGCTTTGTTTCTCTCTCTTTCTCTCTTTCTTTCCACCTCTTTCACTCTTTCTTTCCACTTTTCGCTCTTTTTCTTTCTCTCTTAGGCAAATAAATATCATTATCAATATCTGTTTTTACCCCTTTTGTTTTTATTTTTGGCAGTCTCATTTATGAAAAAGCAAATCTGCATATTTTTCAATAAAAAGTGTGTAATATTTGTTCATGTCTTGCGGCTCTCAAACATTTGACATTTATTCTATGTGGCTCTTACAGTGAGCAAGTTTGGCCACCCATTTTAGACTGTTCCGCCTGCTCCTGATTTCCTGCATCTTTGGTATTTGAATGATGGTTGCTTGCAGACAGCAAAAAGATACCAATAAAGTCCTCACTGCATTCTCAATGCATCTTAACTGGACACCTGTGGTGAATGGGGAAAGGGAAGCAGTAGAATATGGGGAATTTATGCTAAGCAATGCAAGCAGTTTTCTGCCCATCTCTCTGCTCCTGTGCAAAGAAAGAAACAATGCCAGTCTTAAATAGCAACACAAAATACTTGACCTTAATGAGGACCGTATGATGCAAAAAAGATACACTTTGCAAGTTCCTTTCAAAGCAGGTAGCACAGAGTTGATTTCTCCACATGCTGCAAAATACTGTTGGCCTTGTCAGGTAAAGTTACTAGTGCATGATGCTTTGTGATGAGTTGCCCCTATGCTCTGATCCAAATCCACTGGTGTCAGTAAGTACAGAACTAGTGACTGATCTCATACAATAGCATTGATCTCTCTCTTTTCTGTGAGTGTTCTGAACATTTGAATGATTTCCTGTGACTAGGCTTCCTCTGACTTCTCCTGCTGCAGGAGCATATGTTGTGCTCTGCAACATTAACACCAATCCATGCTCAAGCATACGGCCTTATGATACTTGAATCATTCCTTCCTCCTCAAGCACAACACAGCAGACTGCTGTAAACACCCCACAGTAATAACTATTGGATCAATGAGTGGTATCTGCACCAGAATAATATTTTTCTGTGCTGCTCTTTCAAAAACCATCCTAATTGATCATCTGCTACAATGGAAAGTAGGTATTTTGCTAGTTCCTTTGTCCATTTGCCTAGGCTAACACACTTTCAATCCACTTTGCACCAGGATTTTACTGTGTGAAATGGCACAATATACTTGCAAAAGGTTGCTGAAATGGATTGAAACGGCATTGTTTAGCATGGGTGAAAGTCCCCTAAAAAGATCTTGTCCCCCACACAAAGATCCTTCTTGCTTCTTGTAACATCATCAGAAAACCACTGTCCAGGTTTCAGCGATTTTAACAGGTCCAATCTCCCTTCCTCTTTTATAGGTGAATCAGTGGGTATATTCTCTGGTGCTATATCTAATTAAACAGTGTTTTATTTTGGTATTCTTTTTTTGGTATCAATTTTGCTAGGGAGATGTATTTTTGTTTAAATGGTTCTGAAAGGTCTTGTTTCAGAAAGTGTTATTTCTCAAGGGGACTGCAATATTATGCTTATTTATGAGTCTGGAGCTGGCTGAACAGTGCAGTTAAAATTGACAAAACTTCTCCCAGGTTTCTGTGATCTTTCATGGTTTCAGCAGGATCAATGGTTGATAAAAAATGTCCAGCAAAGTAGCTGCCATATTGGGCACCTTTGCTATGATAGTGAAGTACTGTGCTGATGCAGGAGCAAATATAACTTTGCATCTTGGGGCCATGAGGATCTTACACTGCCAAAAGCTTAGAATATAGATGCCCCTGGTGTCTTCTTTGTCTTTGTCTTATTCACACTTACTAGTGTAGCACGAACACCATGTTTAATGTGCTCAACCTTTCCCCCTCCCAAACCAATGAAACTTTGGAAACTGTTCTGGTGCTGAACGTTTTCTAAGTGATGAAAATTCCTCTTTTAATTCATATGTTCCCAAACCTCAATAAGCTTGCTCAAAGCCAGTAGAATATGGCATGGGAAATAATGCAAGCATTATGTGGAAGTTCCTTCAAAGCAGGTTGCTGTGAGTCCTTTCTTAAGACAGGATACGGATTTATAACAAAGCAGCTGCACATGCCAGAACATCATCCTGTGTGTGTCAAAGGACCTTTTCAGTCTTTCCAAAACTGACAGTTCCATACTTTTTCATAACATTCCTGCAAGGACTTGGAATTTATGTTGCATGGCCCTTAAGGCATTTTCCATTCATGACTCTGTCTTCTTTGTTTCATTTGGCATTCCCCCAATGTTGGCCCTCCTCCCTGGTTCTGGTATCATTTATGAATTTTTATTAAATTATTTATAATTTTAAATGTTTTAATTGTTCAAACGTTTTAATGTGCACCACCTTGGGGACCCTGATGGGGAGAAAAGGTGACATAAAAACATTTTAAATAAATAATAGACTAAATAAAATCTATCACAGCATTGACTGATGCAGGGCACTTCTTTTAGCAACTATTTCACCCCCAGAATCCTTGTCTGTCTGTTCCAAATGTCGTTATTTATTTAATTATTATTTTAGATTTATATCCCACCTTGCCTGAGCATGCAGGCTCAAGGCGGTGTACATAGACTAAAATACCATCAAATACAAATACATAAATATATAACAGTAAAATTCCAAACCATAAAATACATAAAGTGTGATTGGTGCAGATGGCGTTTGCTGAAGTGGGCCAGTATAGGCAGGCCGGTGTCCAGTTGTCTTGACGTCAATGACATAACACAGGGCCTTGATGGTTCAATTTCCAGCGCTCATTCCTCAGTGGTGGCTCCTAATCGAAGGCCTGGTGGAAGAGCTCCGTTTTACAGGCCCTGCGGAACTGTAAAAAAGTCCCACAGGGCCCTGATGTCTTTCGGGAGCTCGTTCCACCGGTATGGAGCCGCCACTGAGAAGGCCCTGGCTCTGGTGACGGCCAGTCTGGCATCTTTTGGGCCAGGGACAGTCAGGCAATGAGTCACATTGCCCTAAAAAGCAACAGGACTGTGGGTTTGATAGTTAAGGTGCTTGCTTCCTGTACCCCCAGCTTTCCCAGAGTTCTGGCTTGATATATCCCCATCAGAGGGCAGCCGGGTAAACATCCCCACACTCAGAGCTTCAGCAAGAGCTCCCGTACAAGACTACTAAGACATAGCAGCTGTGACAATTCCCCAAATGCCTCAAATAGCCACGTTCTTCCACCTGCTTCTGGCTGCCTGGCTAAATCCATGAAGACAGGGGTTTGGGCTGCATTGACTATCAATGAGAAGTCTACAGAAGCTCTGCCCCCCACAAGCAGTACCCCCTCACAGCCTCCTCATTACAATCCAGTCTTTAGGTTCAAGGTGGCCAGGAGATATGAGAGAACAGACCGTGTCCTTCACTGCAGCTCGCAGCAGTTCCATCTCTCCTTTGCAAGATGATGTTCCCTTTCTTGCTAGATCCCTCTATCGTGATGCACTAAACAAACAAAAAACCAGGATCTAGAAGCTGCGGGGAAAATCAGGGGGAGATTTGGGTCAAAATGTGGCAGCAGGGCAACTAGTGGGAAATTGATCAGTACAACTGGTGGTGGTGGTGGGGGGAGACAGAAGACTGAAGGCAGAACGAATGCTTATGTGGAATCGGTCAGACAAACAAAATACCTGGAGTTAAAGAGGGGCAGGGGAAAGAGATTAATGCACCCACATGCGTACACACCCAAATCCTGTATGAAGCCAAGAACTTTTTGGTTCAAGTATGTAAATGCTGTAGCCCACAAGCTGGATGCAGACCACCAGTCACTACCCTTTGGAGCTTTGATATTTTTTGTTTTTTGTTTCATGCCTGCAATCCAAATAACAGAAGCATTGTGCATGCTGATATTATTGTGTTCCTTTTCTTATGAGACACTTCCTGTCACTGGCCCAACTTCAGTTCCCCATTCTCTGTATAAGTTTGAAACAACATCTACTTACCTTTTCTGGTGACATCAGCTTTCAGCTTAGTCCAGGCAGTGCATGGTCTACAAAGGGTACCTGTCACTGGTCTTATACAGGATCCCCCCCCCATGCGTGTTTTGATTTTTGCAAGGGCCATCACCTGCCATTCCAAGTGTGAAAGAGTGTCTCTGCTACACACACATGTGGGCCATTTTATACATTGCATTTTCCCTGCAAGCAGCTGTGTAGAGTGGGAGGGGAGGACTGTCCATCACGTGTACACCATTTGTGCAAATGTCTCTGCCCCAGCTGCACACAGTGGCTTCCAAGACAAGTGACCATGTTGTTGCCACAGACCTTCTGCTCATGGCAGTATGTCTCATTCCCTTTCTATCCCAGATTTCCCTGCTGGGATGCTGTGTGAAGCCAGATGACACTGACTTTGCCCGGGTGGCCTCTTGCTTTTCTGGACACCACTGCCATCCAGTGGCCCAGAGTGGCACAATAGCTATCTGCTTCTAGGAGCAAAAGAGCAATGGAGAAAATCATGGTCCCTCTGTTAGTCATACACACACTTCCCAACAGTGGCCAGAAAGTCCTGATTGTGCAAATGCAGGTGCTTGTTTTTGTTTGGCAAGCCAGGATTCCCTAACCAGCTTACTAGGGAATTCCATCTGGGCCTACCCAGCTTGGCTATAGTTGACTTGGAACAGAAATATACCGAAGTCCTGCCACCAAATCTTGGATGTTAAATTCCAGTGCACACAACCTCCCTCCTGCACCCAGCTGTCCTATTGGTGGGGAATCCCTCCTCACTGTACCTGAGGCATGTCCCCTCTCTCCCTTGCACTTTCTTGCCTCTTTTTCCCATCTTTCTCTTTCTTGCATCCACTTTCATGGTGAGGCTTCACCACCACAAGGACAAATGCACTATAGAGATATGAAAGCTGATATTACTGGATGCAGAGCCTGGGTTTGGGAGGATCCAGGAGTGCAGCCAGTAAAGGAGGAATGAAACACCCATCGCTCAGTTTCAGTTCTGGCACAGACCTGGATGTTAGTCTCAAACTAACATACAAATTTGATTCAAATACTTGGTAAATTTATCTGCCTGCCTTGGAAATTGCCAGATACCTTTTAAATATTTTTCCAGGCAGGGCTCCTGTGCCTTGAATGCTTGCCTCCTGTGCTGCTAAAAGCACAGGAGCTTTGCCAAAACAATCTGGCAGCTCTAGCAGGGATGAGGCAGGGAGGGCAGGAGCTGCCTTCTCTTGCTTGCCTGGAATGCACCATTCAACACTGACTCTCTTAGGTTTGTTCCCCCTTAACAGGCAGAGGAGCAGCTGCTTGAAAGGCAGGAAGGCAACAGGGGAAGCCTTTTCTGGCCAAGGGGAAGCGGCTCCCATCCGTGCTCAGCAGGCATGTCATGCAGGGTTCTGCCCATCAAAGAAGGTGAGCAGAATTGCCCTGTGCTTGAAAAACTGTTTCACCAGTGTCATGCCAAACAGCAGGGATGGTTTGCTGCTCTGGGCAGGACACTTGTGCTGGTCTGGAACAGGATACAAAATACAACCTCGTCTGCTCCTGTGCTTTTGACATCTTGATCCCCAACTTTTAGCAGGAGTCTCTTGCCTTCCGTGCCCATTCCCCCACTCCCAAGCCCTGCCTGGAAAGATATTTAAAAGGTATCGGACAGTATACAAGATAGGTAGGTAAATTCTAATCCTTTCCCACCCATAGCAGACCTGAGCATCAAGCATTTTGGGGGGAAAAGAAGAGATACTTTTCACAGCATGAGCTAAACATGAATGCCTGAACTTTGTGGATGTTAAAGACATGGGTGCAAAGGCCACTTGTAAAGTTAGCAACCCATCTTGGGGCTAGTAGTAGTAAATAATATGTTGGTGGCTAAAGCCTGAGGGTAAGGGGGAAGGGAGTGGGGAATCAGATGTGGGAAGATCTCTGGCAAAAAGCCCCTGGAGCATGTTCTGTAGCGGGCACACAACCGGCTCATTGCAGCCTAGCTGTTAAGAGAAATGGATGTAGCTGGTTGGTGTCGAGGAGGTGTGGTGGGCAAGATGGCAGCTGCAAGCAGAATTTGTGCTACAGAGAGCCTGGCTTGTTTGCAG
Source organism: Gekko gecko (assembly GCA_029375565.1). Lineage (NCBI taxonomy): Eukaryota > Metazoa > Chordata > Lepidosauria > Squamata > Gekkonidae > Gekko > Gekko gecko. Next base: position 46,256,081 of record JAPDNY010000012.1, on the reverse strand, counting down.
GAAGCCTGCAAGAGACCCCCTTCCTCCCAGGGGCCTCCACAGTCTTCCAGGTATTTTTCATTCCTACTCCCAGCAGGGTCTGGGCTTGGCCAATGCGCTTCCTTGCTTCCTGACCCATCTCCGGCATGCAAGAGATCCAGCAGTACAGAACTTGGAACGGCACATCAGTTGCTATGGCAACCTGGTTGGAATTGGGAGTCTTGGATTGGCTGCTGGTGATGTCAGACTTTTTTCTGTCCTGCTGGGCCACCAGAACTAGGGAAGTTCCTGTTCTCACCCACTCTTTGCACCCTCTCTTCATCTGGCTTCCTTGTGGCATGTTCTGGCTTGCCCGAGGGAAACTGGCTGCAGTTAAAATTCATGGCTGGGATCAGAAGGATGCTTGCATCTCTTAAAAGAGGATTCGCCTCACGCTCTGTACTGTGCCTATCATCATATTTGGGGTGAGGAGAGGGCTCCTTCTGCCCTTGTTAGCCATCTGACTGCATTTCTTGCCCTCCGGTGTGCAGCTTGATTCATTTGCTAGAGCCCTCTGCACCATTTTCTTAGACTCTGATTTGTATTGAATAGGTGTCTTAGGCACGTTAACTCTTGGGCTCTGCTTTCTGGGCACACAGGCAGGTCCGCTTAATCTGGGGAAGGGCATGACGTGGGTTGCTGCAGAGATGACCCTGCCCTAGGGTGGAGGCTGCACAAAATGACCTTTCAGGTTAATTCCACACATACAACTGCCTGATGCTCTTACTCACAGAAGACAATGCCAAGAGGTGCAGGGAGAGTTTGCAAGAATAAAGCCTGGGGGATTTCTGTTTAACGCCTAAAGCTGTCATCCAGCCCAGCCCAGCCCAGCCCAGCCACTCTGCAGCTTGAACACTGACAGTCTGTGCGGGTTCTGTAGGGCAGATACCAGAGAAAAGCTGGAGCCCTGCAAACAGATCCCCCCATGAAGCATCCAACAAGCTCTCCAACAAGATTCCGGGGGGGGAGATTCCTTTTTGTTGCTAAAATGAGAGTTGAACTTCCCCCTGCTGGTTGCCCCGCTGAGGCCAGAATGGCCACCGACATCCACAAGGCAGGAAGATAATGGAGCCCCCTCCTCTGAGGATTCTAACTGCCAACAAACCAGCTGTTAGGAAAGGGCATTTGGCAGTCAAAATGCAAACCAAAATCCACTCTCCCCATCTCCCCCCACCATGATTCTTAAGCTGTCAGGCGCTTGAGCTAGCAGATTTCCCCTCCCTCCTATTCTTTCCCCCTGAAGGAGAAAATAAACTTTATTTAGTCTATCAATCAATTTACCACCCAATGCAGTTCAGCAGTGTACTATTAAATAAAACAATGCCTACCAAATTCATCACAATGGCTAAAACCATCTCAAGCAGGGGTGTCAAACATAAGGCCCGGGGGCCAGAACTTGCCCATCCAAGGCTCTTATGCAGTCTGTGAGCGACTAGTGCAAAGGATGGAACAGGAAACTGCTCAGGGAGAGTGGGTGGAGCCACTCCGATTGTGGCTTCAGCATGGCAGAACAACCTTGTCTGCAGCAGTCAAGCAGCAGGGGAGCACCTGCCCAGTGCTGCACTGCTGGCTCTCCACTCTGTCCATATGGGTTTTCCTCTGCACCCCCCCTCCCAGCCCATGAGGCCTTGCAGTGAGGTTACACCAACTTGGAGCTTATCAGCTGCTGTCCTTTATACAGTTTATATCTCCGGTGCCTGGCATTACGTTTTATGGCACACATGACTCGGCCCGACAAAGTGACATTTACGTCAGAACCAGCCCTCATAAGAAATGAGTTGGACACCTCTGATCTAAAGCAGCACAGAATTAGAAATAAAATAGCAAGCACCATCGCTCCTCAAACCAGCTCAAAGGCCTTCCAAAAAGAAGTTTTCCCTTCAGTTTGGAAAGCCTTCAGGAAGGGCATCAACCTCACTTCCAGAGGGAGAACGCTGCATGGTCTGGAGGGTCCCAGCCAGTAGGGCCCAATTCCTCGTTATGTTTTCCCTCAGGGCCTCCATGGGTCTATGCAATTCAGATGTGTTTGTGAGTTTCCTACTTGGAACTCAGTTCCCAGGCACACAGGACCCAATTTGGATTGGGACCACGGCATAAAGAACAGGGGCTTCAGACTTCCCCCTTCATGCCATTTTCCTGACCTGAAATGGCTCAGGGGAGAGCGCTATATGCTGTGTTGGAAGCTGTCCATATACTGACCACATACAATAAGGTTTCCCCAGTGGGACAAACAGAGCTCTCTTGGGGTCATTTTGGGCTGAAAAAAAGGCAAGGGTATGCATAGAGGAAGGCGTAAGCACTATATTCCTGCATGCTGTGATCCCCATCTGAATTGGGCTCTGCACATCTAGAAACTGGGGGGGGGGGAACGGTCCCTGGGGACCTCACAAGCACACCTCTGACACTTCTGGTAGCAGACCTGGCCCCAACCCTAGGCCTGTTTATTGTACAGCTGGGTCCTTAGTTAAAGCTGGTTTTCATAGGGGACCACCACGCATGAATCTCGACACCTGGTTGATGTTGGAGGAGATGGTCCTTTAGATGCTCTGAACTCAAGCACAGCTTAGAGATTCAACACCAGCACTTTGGAAACAAGGTGGTAGTTGTGCAGCTGGAACAACACAGGCTTTTTTCAGTCACTATGGGACAACCCAAGAACTTCTGGGGGAGTGTGCTTGTACACGAAAGCTTATCCCTTGAATAAAACTTTGTTGGTCTTAAAAGTGCCACTGGACTCAAGCTTTGTTCTGCTGCTTCAAACCAACATGGCTACCCACCTGAATCTATGGCATAACCCAGTGAGGATGCTGTGTTTTGTACCAATGGAAGGTTCTGAACAGTTTTTAAGGGAAATCCTGAGGAACGTTTGTTATACCAGCCTAAGCTGGATGTTACTAAGATATACATAAGGGAGGTGAGGTCATTTTTCTCCAGGATAGTTACAGTTGGAAAACTAACCTTAGTTGAAAAGGGAGCTCTACATATCTCTTTGTCCAAGGTCAATATAGAGTCTAGAAACACCCCTAAGTTATGAATGTGTTCCTTCAGGGCAGGGGGGATATAACGCCATCCGGAATATGCACAACACTTGTCCAGATTAAGTTTCAATTTATTTAACGTAACCCAGTCTTTCCTGGAATCAGCTGAGCACCTCTCAGTGGTTCTATAAATCTTGTCCTTTCTGGGAAATATTCAGTCCTTATCAGGCTGTGTTTTGGGATCCTTTTAATTAATTTATAAAGTCATGGTTTTCTGCATACTTGAGGAGTCTACCATGTACCTTAGCTTGTATGTGGATAATCTGATTTTTCAGATTTTGTCATCCACACAGGGACCAGCCAGTTTAATACTAGATGGCAATAACTAATCCAAGTAGGGAAAAAAATGACCGGTTCATAATCAGAAACATTGAAATCAGTCTTTTCTGACCAGGTTGCAAGTTCATGGAGGGAGGGGAGAGAGCCTCACGGCAGATATGAAACTGATAGGGACATTTACCAATCTGGAGAGTTACATGGTTCTTCTGCAGAAGAGGTGTATGCTCATAGGTGTGTCTTCCCAAAGCTTTTCCTCTCAACCACACTGCTGCCTCACTGGCTTGCAGTGGACTTTGATTCCATAGCAGCACTGGCTCCTGTCTGCTTGAGTGAATCTGTCCTCTGGTGCTGCCCCTGCTAGGCACAGAGGTGAATGAGTTGCTTGCAGATTTTGCTATACAAGTTTGTGCTGGAAATGAGGGGGGGCAGCTGTGGCAAACATTTACCCCCCTTCCCAGCCCCTGGTGATGGGCAGCACTGTCAGTAGAGCAGGCAGAAGCATCTGTTTTGCTTACAGTCCTGTGACTACTACAGGTAGTTCTGGAGACTTGGGGATCTTGATGAGGCAAATGTTAATGCTGTATCTTCCCCTCCCCTCTGTGAAAGTGGCAATAAACCAAACAGCTTGTGAGAGATCTGTGATGAAGATGTGAGATCTCTTGATGTGTTCAATGCACCAGAAAAACCGCTGTAGAGTTATGTGATTTGGATAGGAGTCCTGGTACTTGGGGCAAGGGTTAATCTTTCCCTCACCCCATGTCCCTGATAAAAATTGCCACTGGCCCTACTTAGGTGAGACAGGCAGTTTACATTGCCACCCCAAACAGAGCTGCACCCTTCTAAGTCCATTGATTTCAATGGACTTAGAAAGGCGTAATTTTGTTTACGATTGCACTGGTATTTCTTTATTTGCAGTCCCCCTTTCTCACTTGGACTCAAGGTGGATTACACAGAGTGAGTCAGTATAATCAACAGATGGGAAGTCATGAGAGGGAACAGGATTCACACGTATTTATTCAAGTGTCTTCCCATTCACGTGTACAGACAGTACTGGGTGTGGTGTTTACATTTAAACAAAGTGGAGTTTGCCAGCTGAGATGAAGGCTCTTCCCTCCCCTGCCTTCATTAGCTCACAATGTTCCATTTCCCTCAGCATTTTCCTCCCTGCCAGGTTTACTTCTGGTATCAAAGCTGGGCAGAGAAAAATGCTGAAATCACTAGAGTGCACTCAGACATTCTGGATTTATTAAAATACAGGCATACTTTCTCTGATGGGTGGCCATTTTCATAAATACACACCAATCCCGAGTAGAAAAAAAAATGTGTGTCACAGAAGGGACTAGGCTGAGGGGGTTGGGTTTGGTGCTCCAATCTCTGCCCACCCTCACCTAATCCCTGCAGTATAAAGATGGCAGTGCCTCTGGGCACTGGTTTAGGAAATTGGGCAGGGCAGATCCCATTGGGAAGCTGTACACAATCCCTGATACTTTAACTCCAGTTAGAGAGGAAACCCAATTTTTTTCAACTGTTAATATGTTGGTTCTTGAAAACAACAGAAAGTAAAACGGAATTAAATAACAGAGACCCAAATCATGTGTGCCTGGAAAACAAAAGGAAGATTGCAATGCAGCTGTACACCAGCCTTCCTGTAATTTTTTTGGGTCCACTGATAATGATTAACAGAATGAGGAATGGTTTAAAACAACTTTAACATGAACAACTAACACAATACAGCAGGCTCTAAACTTTGGTTTAGAACTAGATAAGATCATGTGATCTTAGGGCAAGTCCACAAATTCTCACTTCCTAAACACATCAACAAAGGGGAATATCTCCAAATTGTAAATTCTATCACTGGATTGTTGCAAGGCCACCTGTTTTTCTGCTTTTCATACAAAGCCCCTCATCCCTAACAGAGGGGCTGAAATGTGCTTTTAGGAGTTATGTGCAGGGCTTTTTTTGTAGAACAGCAGAAACTCATTGGCATATTAGGCCACACCCCGACAGCACAGCATATTAGTGTATTAGGCCACAACCGCATGTTACCAGAACTGTGGTCATCCAGCCACACCCACCTTTTGCTTCTTATTCTGTTTACCTTGTTTCTTGTCAAAACTCAGGGCCTTTTTTATAGCAGGAACTCCTTTGCATGTTAGGCTACACACCCCTAATGTAGCCAGTCCTAATGAGTTTCTGCTGTTGGGTGTGGCCTATTATGCTAATGAGTTCCTGCTGGGTGTGGCCAACTTGGGAGCCAGCCGGAACTCCGTTCCTCTGCGTTCCTGCCCCAAAATAGCCCTGATTCCATGTGAACTTGGCCCATAGTTTTGTACTGAGTTTAAAATAAAAAACAAAAATTAAGAGAAAACTGTGTGACCCTTACCAAGTATTTGTGGAGAGGCCTGTGGGAAGGAGCAGCCTGACTTCTGATCTGACTGCTATGTGGTGTGGTCATGGGATGGGAGGTGGGCCTTGCTCTTTGCCACCAGAAGGTTGCTTTTCTGCTCTTGGCCCTCCAATGCAGACATCACACCTACCCCTCCAAGGCAGCTATATTCTTCAGGCAAACTGATCTCTGTCATCTGGAAAACAGTTGTAATTCTGGGAGATTTCCAGCCTCCACCTGGAAGTTGGCAATCTTATGAAGGTCTTCTTTTAGGGCGGAAGCTGCAGAAATAGAAAACAACCTTTGTTCAGATGTGCTTTTAAGCCACCTTGAAGACCTAAATGGCAGAGGGAAAACCTATCATGTAATATAAAGTTTCTGCAATGAAACATTCTGCCTCATACATTTGTTGGGTCTAATTTCCCCTGCAGGGTATGTCTCTGAGCATATGCAACACGCCTCTTCTCTTGACAAGTATCTGCCGTGGCTTCCTAGAGATCTGAGTTCAAGCACCTATTGTGGTTGGTAGTGTCTAAATCCTCTCTGTGAATGCTGCTCACCCTTCTGCAGCCTCCGTTATCTATCTGTATTTGCGTGATTGATGCATTTTTGTTAGATAGCACAGTTCTCACTTAGGAATGACTACTGGCCTAGCTGGCATTTGCAAACAACAGGCTGCCATGTACCTTTCTCACAGCAGTGAAGAACTTGGTGGCACACACTGGGTCTGTGACTTCTGCCTTCCATGATCCTCCTTGCATTCTGGCAGCTACTAGCAATTCTTGTGTTATCTGCTCCTTAGTGGGAAGTACGGGAAGTATTTATAGCAACAAACCAAGTGAGGATTCCTGTCAGCCCCTCCCTTGCCCATCCCTGCCCAGCCTCAACCCTGGACTGGTGCAAAGCAAGCTCCTCAGCATGCTACTTGGGTGGAGTGGAGCAGGGTGTGGTGGACCGCAGGAGTGAAGGCCAAATGGCAGGCTCTGAATCACTCAACCCACCCTGCCAAATATCAGGCAATGTTGAAGTTAGCAATGAGGAGGTCAAAGCCCACTGCAAGTTATAAAGAGAATATCAAATACATCTTAGTCCAGCTACAGATATAAAATGTCATGTTTATGGACTTTTTCAAATGTCAGCATAATGCTGGCCTGTCCACAGGATTCACTTTTACGGATTGGCCTTGTTGACCGGAACAAGTCACAAGATCTGAATGGCAACTACCATGTCAGTGTCTAGTGTGGTCAGGAGCTGTGTCAGTTGCTACATCACAGGTCTGTTTTCTTATTCCAGAGACAAAAACCACCCTGTGACCATTCATCCCCATTCCTGATAAAGTGAGTGCATAGCCTCCAAACCTGTAGGACTCTATCATCAAAAGATCTGGAAGACTGAAAAGGTTCCTTTGCTCCAAGACAAGGTCTTCCATGCAAAATATCACAGCTGTCTTTGAAAGATTAGCCGGCTTCATCCAGCCTGGAAAGGCAGGCAAGAAGCAACAAGGAAGCTCCTACAAGACAGAGGCATACTCGAAGGCACACTCCACAGTATTATCTAGAGGATATTACTACTCTTGTCTTCTCCCTGCTGCATTGTTCAAACAGGCATGAACAGATAACACCCTAACCCGGTTATCCAATATTTGGCATGCTGCCAGTGTGGTGTGGTGGCTAAAGTGTCCGAGTAGGATCTGGGAGACCAAGGTTCAAATCCAAGCTCTGCCGTGGAGGCCTGCTAGGTAACCTTGGTCCAGTCACACACACTCAGCCTAACCTCCCTCGCAGGGTTGTTGTGAGGATAAAATAGAGGAGAAAGATGTATGCTGCTTTGGGCTCCCACTGGGAAGAAAGAAAGGGTATAAATGAAGCAAATAAAGGAGTAAATCTCTAGTTCTGAGCTAGTGCAGATCTAAATCGTTTCCAGAGGTCTTTTTTTTTTAGCATGAATGGAGTGCCCTGTGCCATTAAACACCTGAAACCCCATCCAGTCCAGAAGAACAAAGACACTACCAGCTGTAGCAGCAGACTAGTGCCAGCAAGGTAACAATATTATTTACTTCATCATTTGCCCACGTTTAAACTTGACTCAGTATTAAGGACTTGGAGAAGAGAGAAAATGAATACCCACTATTGGAACCAGAAATAATCAAATCGGCTTGTTTTGATTAATTTCAGCCTGTGCCACATTTAACGCTAGAAGGTCTTTGCTGCAGAACGCAGTTAACAAGGGAAAGAGAATCCAGAAAGGGAGGGGCTGCAGATAGCTGCATGGATCCAAAGCAAACCCCTCAAACAAAAGCTATACATTTTATTAGGACCAATAGCACAACACTGTGTGCAAGTTTGAGTTATTTAGAACTCTCCATCGGGCTGGATACCTTAAAAAAGGGGCTGGGGATATTTGAGGCCATGATCTTAAGGCCTTGTCTTGCAAGCATCCTATGCATAATAGTGAACGTTTGAAGTGTTGCTGGTTCCAGGAAGCTGGCCTTCAGGACTGAGAGCAGGCTTGTGGTCCCTGAGGTGAGAGAGATGGCTCCCATTTTGGTGTGTCTACCTGGCCAACAGCCAAGCCTTGCCCTAGTGGGGTTTCTTTCTTCTCCCATCCAGTTTCTCACTATACTTGTTGTCATGCTGACCCTGCAAAAAAAAAGCAGCTGCAAATCAATACCGAACTCAGGCAGAGACGGAACACCGCGGAGAACGGATTCTTCTTGCAGGCTTCCTAAGAAGAGCAGCTGAGCAAGGAGGAATCCGAGGACGGCTGCTGGTTCAGCCGGTTCCTCTCCATTGTAGATCTGTGGCCCTTGCAATGGAAGGTGAAAATGCTGGAAACATCCAGACAGCAAAGTATGACATATTGCCATCTCTCCTCCCTCATGGAAACGCAGGTCCTTCTGGTCCAGAGAGCTATTCAACAGACAACAGACAAAAACAAAACAGCCCCACCCCCTTGGAACACTTTGGGGAGCATGACCAGCAGCCATGAAGGAAGTACTGGTGTGCCTCATGGTGGCTTGAGTCCATGTTTGTGGACCAGTGCGCAAGGAGAAGAAGGTTGACAGGAAGCAAAAAGACATTGCCGGGGTGATATTTAGCCATTTCTCATTTGCATACATAATATCTAGTTATAATGCATGATATTTTTTTTTCAAATTGCTCTTTGACATTGCTGAGCAAACACTACAGCCACCTTCCAGGAGATGCAGTCACGGCAAGAAGCAGGGTGTGTGGCTCTTGCCTACAGAAGTTTCAGACCGCTACAACCCAGAGGTCTTGCCTTACCATTTGGGTTATCTTTCTCAGAACCTTTGGGCAACTGGTTGGGTTGGCCTTTGTTATGGGTATTTCTGGTATGGGATTAAATCCTCACAAGCAGGGCCCCGTGGCAATGAGCCTGATGAACTAAGATCAACTTTGATAACACAACCCGCTTTTTTGATGGCACTCACAAGATCAAACTTGTATGGCCCACGATGCACAATGTTCTTCTGCTCCTCTGCAGTACCTGCAGCTCTTCCATTTTGTAAAGCATCTCTTCACGCTTGCCTGTGGTGCACACAGCAATGGTGGTGGGGGGGGAGAGCTTGTTTCCATGGGAAAGCCAGGAGCTGCTTCTTCCAGCATGACTTGCTGGGGGTTGCCATGGAGAAGTGGGCTGGATTGCAGAAATAGTGGTGCTGGATGACATGGGCATAGCAGGTGCTTTCCAAGGGTGGGGTGGAAAGGGAGACCTGGGGGAGCAGACATCGCAGAGAGGCAGGGCAAACCTCCAAAAACCATAGAAACCCCCTTTACCTTGTCAGTAAGCAGGGAACATGGCTGCCGCCGGCTCTTGCACCCATGGCCAGTTTCTTCTTGGCTCCTGCTCATCTGCCTGGATTGTTTTCTTGTTACCCTATGCCCCCTCACCAGCTGTGCACGTTGTCATCCTCACATTCAAGAGCTGCTCCTCTCTGCGTTCAAAACCCTCCAACCTGCTTCTTTTGCTCACTCCCAAAGCACAGGACAACACACATGGGGTTATTTCACTGAACAACCACAAAAGCCCCATACAGGAGGTTAGGTTGAGAAGAAGACTGCCCAGCTCTTTCCGCATCCAAACCCAACACACAACCACTGCTATGGGAGGTTGGTCCAGTGCTCTGGGTTCACCAAGGTGCAGTCCTATGGACCCTGGGGTGAGAGCAAGCCCCGCAAAATAGACATGAGCAGGACTGCACAGATCTGCTTAGGATTGCATTATCAGTGGCTGGTGGGAGAGGTTGTGCCTTGGTGACAGAGCAAATGCTTTACACATATAAAATCCCAGGTAGCTGAAGCTGGGAAACACCTTTCTGTGTCTGAGACAAGGGAGGGCAGCTGTCAATCAGAAGAGCCAATCCGGCTGAATTGGCTGTCTTTCTCAGTATAAGGCATCATCAAACCCCACCCCCCACAGAAGCCCACAAGCAAGACAGGAAAGGGACCACGCCTTCTCTTGTTTGTCCCCATCATTTAGCAATCTGAGGTGCTGCCCCTGCACAGGGAGGTTCCATTCAGCTCTCAAAGCTAATAGCAACTGGCATGCCGATCATTGTTTTAAGCCATTTTTCATAAGTAATTAGGGCTGCACTTTTGGCTAAAAAGACGCCCCCAATTCAGTGAGAGGGCAAATGAAAAACAAAAAAATTATAGAAGTATTTTTACAAAGTTCACAGGGAGCAAGCAGTGTGGCAAGAGATTCTGCATTCTCCTTCACACTGGCAGGAAATGCCTGTTCCAATGTGAAACTGAGTGTGATGTGCAAGTGTGCCAAAAATGCATTTTCCCATTCAAGAATATTTATTCATCTGAAAATGTATGCAGATTTAATCAATTAAAGCGCACAAATTAATTGACCACATTCTAATTAGGTGACAGGCTGTGACAAGCAAAGCTTCAATAAGTTTTTGCATTTTCCAGGTCTGGGTAAGACACAGCATTCACACGTGATACGTTCCCCTCCCACTGACATCTCCCAGAAAACAACACTAAGAAATACCCTTGCAGCCTTGGCTTTCATCACTCCTGAGCACTTGTTGCCGAAAGAGTTCGTAAAGGCAGCGCTTTACCTGGCAAATCCGATTGCTGCGTAGTCATACCACTGCAAGCACAGGAAGTGTGGGCGACATTCACCCGAACACCTGGGTACAAACAACTGGGAGCCGTGAGGCTTCCTTGGTTAGCCTGCAGCCTAACTTTGGACTAGGCAGCTCAGGGCAGGAAATGGGGGTCTGCGTAACTCATCTCCGCCCCTCCCCGGATGCCAAACGGTCGCATGCAGACTTCCCCAGGCGCAAATTCCTTTGCACACAATAGGACGTACTTGGAAATAAAATGTGCACGGAATTGCAGCCCCACTGTTGGCAAAACTGGACGGCATTTACTTGTGAGCAAGTAGGGCTGGGGCGGGGCTCCAGCGGTAGCCGCGTGCCGAGCGCGCGAAGGTGGAGCCAGGCAGGGAGGGGCACAGTGCTGCCCCCCACCTGTGCCCAACCGGAGAAGGGGCCAGTCCTTTGGAGGGTGTGGCCCGCTGCCCCACAGCGGGTCTGGCGCGGGGGGCAGCCCCTTCCCCAGCAGCAGCAGCAGCAGCAACCGCCTTGGGCGAGGTGGCCATTGCAGCTTTCCTAGGGTCGGGTGATTGACAGCCCGTGTAGCAGAGGCTGGGTGGAGCCGCTGGGTGGGGTCAGGGACAGGCGGCTGGGTGGGGAGCCAGCGCCGAGCGGAGAGGAGGGTGAGCCGGGCGGCGGCAGAGCCAGCGCCCGCAGTTTTCGTGCAGTCCTGCCGGTGAGGCCGGAGGCTGTGTGAAGGAAGGAGCTCTCCGCGTCCTCCTCGGCCGCCGACCCCACCCACCACTCCTGCGTCCCCGCCCGCCCGGAGCTCGGGGGAGACGCGCGGGAGGAGCGCGGAGAGAAAGTAAGTCGTCCCCTCGCTAGGTGCAGTCGCGGGCGGAGAAAGGGCTGGGCGGGCGGAGGAGGCGCCAGTCCAGGAAGCGGCAGCCCAGCGTGCCTGGCTCCGGGGGCGGGCGGGCGGGCAGGCAGGCGGGCTGCTCTCTTCTCCGGGCGAGGGCTGCCGGGCAGGCTGGGCGGCGGAGAGCGCAGTAAGCGGCCCGCGGGCGGCTGCCTCGCCTTCTCTGCTGGCCGCGGCTCCATCTTGGTCGCCTCCTTAAAGAGGAAGCGCCCCCGAGCAGGCGGGGGCGCTGCTGCGGGCCGGGGCCCCTCTAGCGGCCGGGCGACTCGGGCGCCCGCGGGGCTCCTCTGGACCGGGCTTCTCGCGGGCGGGGGCGGCTTTCTTCGCGGCCGGCGGGCGGGGACTGTTCGGGCTGGGCGCTCTCGGCGGGCCCCAAGTTTGTTGCCGCGGCGGGGCTGAGCTGCTTCCTGACAGGTCGGCCCCTCCCACCCCCGCGGGGCCTGCCAGGGTGGGAAGGAGGCGGCTGCGGCGGAGCTGACAGCTGGGCTGGGCAGGAGGGAGGCGGCGCAGGTGTCAGGGAAGGAGCCAGTACTCCGCAGCGCAAAGTCGGACTCGTTGGTCCTTCTGGGGGCGGAGGTTATTCCGGAGCGCACTTCTCGCTCCTGATCCTCTTACATTGACACGTGTTGCCGACTGCCGCCCCCCCCCCCGCGCCTGCCTTGTCCACCTGGACAGGTGCATCTCAGCGTGAAGAAGACAGGCATTTGAGCTGTCAGGGGCTCTAAAAGGCAAAGTTTGAAGGGGGGGGGGAGAACGAATATGGCCATGATAGTCATTTGTGGGTGGTCTTTGGTAGGCTGGGAGAGTTCTTGCAGGCTTACTAAGACACTTGGGAGCACTCTCTCCACACCACTTCCTCCACACATCTCTAGGCAAACAGATCAAAACCACAAAATGTGTCCCCCCATTTTGCTTTGGGACTTTGGGTGCCTTGCTGGTGCTTCCGTCGTTGGCACAAACCAAGTCTTTCAGGAAGAGACTTCCCCACCTTGTGGGTGTACTGTGGCTAAGAGTGCCAGAACTCACAAGGCATTCAGTGCATGTCTGGAAGTGCTGTTGTTACAGACTCTTTGTGGCTTCAGGAGGGCTATGATTGTTCTCTGGTCAGATGGGCAAGAATACAGCCTCTGTGTGGAATTGAGATATATATATATGAGAGAGAGAGAGAATGTGTGTGTGAAGTGCTATGAAGTCACAGCTGACTTATGGCAACCCCCACAAGGGGCTCTCAAGGCAAATGAGAAGCAGAGGTGTTTTGCCATTGCCTTCTTTTGCAGAGTCTTCCTTGGTGGTCTCCCTTCCAATTAGTGACCCTGTTTAGCTTCCGAGATATTTCAGGATTGGGCTATACCATGCCAGCTTCCCTCCTGAGAGAAAGCATGCATCCCTAGAATTCATGGAACCTGTGGTGGAATGTAGGCCTTTTCCCAAGCTGGCTGAAGCTGCTTCCTCTGCCATGGTTTGTATTATTATACAATGTGACCCTTCTTCCTTAGCACTGAATGTCTGGGGGTGGCCCTGGGAAATCCTGGCTAAGTAGAATGCTTCAGCCATACAGTGCAAGAAATGTGTTGGTCCTGGCTTAGAATTCGCCTCTCTTGGTGGTGTGGTGAAGGGTGGGCCAGGGGCCAGGTCAGGGAAGCAGGCCTGAATAGCACTCACCAGTTCAGAGCTTTTTTGCTTCCAAAAATCAGAGTGCACCCTGACTGAGGATGCTGGGAACGAACCTCTTTGGAGGCTGTGACTGCAATTTCTGCACTGGAGTCTGTGTTGGAGAGACTGTATCCACTGGCTTGGGCTTGCTTTGTGTATCTTTCCTTTTCTCCCTTCTGTGTGTACCACCTTGGGGGCTCTCAGTATGGAGAGCTCAGCTGTGATCCCACTGGCAGCAGCTTCCCCAGTTCTGATGCCATGTTTTCTCACTGTGGAAAAAGCCATAGAACAGTTACAGGGAAACAAGATGCCCAGTAAACCCTGGGGCCCTGCTAGCTCCAGTAGTTGACCGGTTCTTGGCGTAGTCCTCTGGTGCCTTGCAGGCAGATTTGCAGACAGATTTGGAGCCCCTTGTGTTTGTGGAGGAGTCTTGTTCAGTCTGTGTGCCTTTTGCTTAGCCTGTGTCTTGTCCAAAAGCAACCTCAGCTAAAAGGCTAGGGAGCCTTAAGACCTGAATGTAGGGATCTGAAATCCAACTATCAGCCCAAGTGTTTAAACGAAGAAGGAGTAGGGGACACACCCTTCCTTTTGTGCTACCCCCCTGCTTTTTTTTAATTAAAGGCTATATTTCCTTAAGAGATCCCCTACCTTCCCCTCCCCCATCCCAAACTTCAGCACTGGCTGTAACAGTCTCAGGTTTCTGGGCTTAGTGACTTTCCAGATGTTACGCTGTGGCTACCATAGACAAAACCTGAGTGAATCTTTGTGGGAGTTACTTAGTAACAGGAAAATAGGAGAAGGCTAAAGACTGCCCTATTGCTCACTGCTGGGGAGAGTTGCCTGCTGCTTCAAGGAAGAGGCTGATTTGTGTATCTGTTGGGGAGGGGGCTTGTTGTTCAGTCTGTGCAGACTCCTCTTCTTGTTTACCTGGACGAATGCATAATCCATAGACGTAGGCAAGTTCTCTCTATGTCCAACGATTTACTTAGGGAGCAGCCACAGTATAGTGCAGAGCACTCAGTTTGCATGCAGAAGTTCCTGGTTTCAGTCCCCAGCATCTTCACTGAAAGGGATCTCTGGTAGCTAGACTGTTAGCTAGCAGCTGTGCCATGGATTGGTGCCCATCTGTTTGTCTGAGAGCTTGGTTGGTTGCTGGTTAGTCAGTTCAAAGCCAACAAGAGAACTGCAAATCCCTCTAATGACTGAAGGACAGGTTTCACCTCTCCGAAGCGGGTATCATTGAACTAAGAGGATGTGTTTCTAACATTCTGTCTCAGAGGCTGATCTGAACTGTGCTTTGAGATGGGCTGTGGCTTTCATTATTTCCTCCTTTTGGGAATTCCCATGGGAAAGGACAGGCCGCTTTCTCTTGGAATGGGCATTAAGAGAAAACCAATTGTTGGTGTGGCTGGCTGACACCATGGCCCAGAGGACATCAACTGAGATTCTGGGTTATGCTGTGGGTGGGATGCTCTGCTATTAGACTAGTGATCCTTTGCGTGATGCCCACGGGCATGGTGGTGCCTGCTGATGAGCTTCCTGGTGCCCATTTACTTCTTTGACAAAGTATCTTGCACAAATCAAAGACCCAACCCTGCTTCCCTCCACCTCATTAGAACAGGAGGCATTTCAGAGAAGCCCAGAAAGCATCACCTTTGTTCCATTCAGAAATGGCTGCCTCCATTGCAGGGAAGATGCTTGGCTTGCAGCCTCCCAACATTTTCCCTTAGCCCCAACACCCATCCTCAGAATTCCAAAAGAGCCCACAAGCCCAACAAGAATACCAGTGCCCTAGACTAAAGGGGCACTGCTTGCACTTGTACTGATACAGTGTCTGTGGAAATTCTGACTGGAACTCTGGCTTCATCTTGCATCATTTCTGTAAATCATGGATTGTGGTTCATGATGGGAACATGCAGTGCCTTGTGCCTGGGGCCCTGACTTCTCTTGTCATTCCTTATAGGCTGGGCATAGCACAGTTTTGCCCTTTTCAACAGTTCTAAAAGGCAGCCGCAGAGGGTTTAACAAGAAGCAAGCCCTTGGTTTACTATGTAGAATGGAATCCTTATGTTCCTCGTTTGAAGAGTTCCTATGTTGACTCTTCAGCACAGACCTTCATTTTTGTATTCTCTTGCTAGTGTGGCAGAAACAGACTAGGACTGAATAGTGAACCAGGAGGACTCTTCGCCCCTTGACCCCTGCTTTGGCCATGGACTTGTGATGTAGGGGGAGGGGAATCAGTGGTGGGAGGAAGGATACAGAACCCTTTCCCTGTGGAATATCTGCCATTTGTTTAAAATGTTTCTTCCTGTCTCCACCCCCCAATCCTAAACCAGAAGTGAGTTCAGTTGTGGAGGATTGGTGGTGGGGCATTGCAGGGGACAATTAATGGCTGCAGGAGGTGGAAGAAATATTAACCTGCTTTGTAGGCAGTGTGTGTGTGGGGGGATTACTGAAATAATCATATGCAGAGCATTTTGAACTGTGACATGCTGTACAAATGGAAAATACCATTTTAATTGTCTCTAGTGCCAAGTAAGTGCAATTTGGTGTGTGTGAGTATGTACATCTTGTGGGACCGTGTACATATTCTTCACAAAGGCAGGTGAAGTGCTGAAATTATGTTGATGTTTGGACTAAGCCATTTAGCACCTGATTTTAAAACCTTCTCTTGGTCTTCCAAACAGGACCATTTTTGAACTGTGATTTTGAGAGCACCCTTGAGGAATGGCTGGGTGACTCCAGTCCTTGCCATTGTTTTTCTGAGCTGGCATTGCGATGCTCAAACTATGGAGGTGGGCATGCTTCCTAAGGAAGGTGCCTTGCTCGCTAGCTGGCAGCCCCCATGGCTGCCTAAATCTCTGGGTTGCAGTTCTCTCCTGGAGACTCCCAGCTGTCTTCTTCTTTGTGTGTTTTTTTTTAAATACTTTTTAAAAAAATATAAACAAAAAAAGTAAGAACATACTTACAGACAAAATGAGGATAATTCAATTGTTAAATACAACAAGTTACAAAGAATACAGGCTGCAGACTCCCAGCTGTCTTGAGCCTTAGCAGGTGCTTGCAGACTTTAAAACCCTGTCTTGGCCTTGGGAAGGAAACATTCAGGTCATAAATGTTGCCCTGTCTTAAATCTTTGGAGATGTTTAAATTGTCTGTTGCCAGGCTTGCCTTTAACTATCTCTGGGGAAGGGCATTTTCCCCAATGAATGTCTTGATTCTCACAGCAAATACCCCGTTTAAGTTTGAGATCCTGGCTGTACAGACTACAGTACCATGTAGTTTGACTGGTACTGCTGGTGTCAGATTTAATGTTGCCATTTGGGTGGCAACTGTACCAGGCAAATTGGACTTGTACTACAGAGCTGCTGGATGAGGCCTCCTTTTCCCTATTTGAATCACGGGAACTCAGGGATGTGTGTCATTAGCTGGAGGGCTGGGTTGTCAGTACAGCTTCATTGTGGCTGTTTCAGGCTGCTTGCAAAGTCAGGCATGCTTTATTCTGGCGTCCCAGATATAAAGAAGAGTGAGGGAAAGACTCCTTCAAGTGATTGGAGATGGGGGAGAGAGGTGGCTCAGGACTGCTTAGTCATTCATTATTCCTTTTTGGGAGCCTACTTGGGTGTCTTGGGTGGAGGAGGGGGAGAAAAACGTTGTAAAGCACAAAAATCAGATCATACCTAAATAAATAACGGAGGAACTTGCAGGAATGATGTGAACCCAGAGTTTGGGATCCCACTACTGCTTCTTAGCAAAGGGCCAAATTGGACTAGCTGTCAGTTCACACCATGTGTGGAAAGATGCACTCGCCCCAGAAGAGGGGCCAAAGGGGTCAGATTTTAAAGGCCGAAAAGGGGTTCATTGGCGATTAATTCAAGGCCTTCTCCACATCTACCACTTGCTTCCCTCTCTTTTGCTCCACCTGAGGCTTTGATCCTGTAGGTGCTCCTGGCTGAGAGAAGTGCTTCTGAGAGCTTGGAGGACAGTTGAAAGAAGAGAAGAGGGTTCAGTTCTGCTCCCATTTGCTTTTCATACTGAGTGTCCATTCCCTTGTTTCAGCAGGGTTTGGGGCAGTTCCATGCATTAAGCCCTGAGGCTACTGTTGTCATAGCTACACTGGGTTAAAAATTTCTCTTCTGTATCTGCAGGGGGTTGAGGGCTGCAATCTTGTGTGTGCAGGAAACCAGGGGGAACTGAATTCAGGCTGGGCAGAGCTTGGACTTTTTCTTAAACAGCAAGATGCCAGTCCTCAGGGATGACCCAGCTACATGACACCCAGAGGAGCCTGCCAAAGGCTCCGCTAGGAGGAACTTCTGCTTTTGCAATTGGTCTCTGAACTCAGGGCCTCCAGACACATTTTGTTGTTTGGGGCTGCTCTTCACTTACTTGGACCTTCTCCAGCTCTGTCCTGCCACCTCGCTGCTCCTTGCCAAAGATGTCAACTCTGGGGAAAAAATCCCACAAAGTTTATTTAAACAAATAGTGCAGGCATCAAAACAGTCATTGATGCAAAAGTTATGCCAAGAGCTGTGTGCATGCATGAAGTTTTGAGCTGGTTTTTTTTCTGTTGTGCGCAATGTGTAAACAGGCTTGCTGATATGTTTTGTGAGTGGGTTGGGTCTGGTTGCTGGCCATTAAGGTTCCTGGATCTTATCATGCGTGCTGGTTCCACCCCACAGAGCTTGCCTCTGCCCTGAGCAGCACTGTAATTATTTAGCAGCTCGGCTGGTTACTGTGTCCGCAGAGAATTGGCCTCTTCTGCCCTGAGGGATGCCAATGATATTACAGGGAAGGGTCTGTTGTGCATGTGGAGCCCTCTAAGGCCACGTTCTTCTAGAGTGTCTGGGACTTTCTGGAATGATTCCACGGGAATTGTTGGAGACAATGAGTGCTCCCTGACATTGAGGACTTGCAGGGCTTTGTTGACATTCCTGGCGTCCAGGCTGGGACCTCCCTGTTGCTGCCTGGCTTGCGGCTCTGCCGTGTACCACTTCTTTCCTATGCCTCTGAAACAAAAAGAGGATTGAGAGCCTATGGCAGGGTCTTTGCATTTCAGGGGAAAAAATTCCAAATGGTTACAAATGGAGGCAAATTCCTAGTTTATTTAATTTATTTTAAAGTATTTATCCTTCTGCCTTTGTCCCAGGAATCCTGGTGCCCCAAGCAGAGTTTTAGCGTTATCTTTTAGGGGGAAACTCCAAACTGGTAGGCAGTATCTTTAGATTGCTGAAAAGTTAGAGGGCGAAGATGGAAATAACATGCAACAGAGTTGCAGCATGTTCCTTAGCCATGAAATGGTTCCCTTCCAGCTTCTTGAGTGGACTTATAGACATACTACATAACAGCAAATTAAACACGAGCTCAATGATCTATTTTGCTCACCTTCCCCTTGCACAGTTCTCTTTTTGGAACTCAACCCTGGAGAGAAAAAGATGAATTTGGATTGAGCTTGATGAGCATGCTTTCAGAGAAAACCTCTTGCTTGGTATATGTTACATCTCTTCCTTCATAGCTGTGCCCCACAGAGGTGCCCAGGAGATCTGCTGAGACCAGATCCTCTAAATCAAAAATTTGTCCGTATTACTGTGTACTTCTGCTGTGCTTATACAAGTGCATGTGTTCCTCTTTAGGGCCTGAGAGAGGGGCCACAGTACCAGGAGGAGGTTGGAGGTCCAGGTATTGAAATTCCACTCCCTGGGTATTAGCAGCTCTATTCGCTCTCCTGTGGTTTCTGAGTCATCATCAGTTATTGTCTACAGATTTCTAACTCTCTCATATCATGAGGACTAGGAAGGATATATATATATATATATATATATATATATATATATATATTTACTAGGATAATGGATTGCATGTGTTTGTGGCAAACCTTAGGAGGGGCACAACATATATACAAACTCACTAAATTGTGTTAGACAGTTGGTTTTAACAGGTAACTTTCTACGTATTCTGAGTACCAAAATTGGTTTTCTCAGGGCTGAAGTCTGCACCAAATGTGGTGTATTGCTAAATTCACTAGCCTTCCCAAGGGGAGAATTTGGGGGGTAGTGGAGGTGGAGGCTGCTTCCGCCCTGCTTTCTGCCTCTTGCTCCTCTCCTGACCTCATTGCAAAAGAACAAATGGAAAGGAGGGCAAATTCCAAGTTGATCAAAAGAGAGACTTTGCACTTGGCTCGAGCTTTTGCTGTCACGGGATTCTGGAGGTGTTGAGAATTCACGGAGGGCTGAGGCTGGCCTACTTAGAGTGCAGTCTGGCCAGGTTTTCCCTTCTGGCCCCCATTAAGCTTCTTGATGATGGGCAGAGCATGGTGTGACCCAGCATGGCCTGCTATGGGGCTAAGCCAGCCTTTCTTCCCTGCGCTGCTGTTGTAGTTTGTAGCTTTCTTCTGCCCTGTGCTTCACTGAGCTCTCCTCCCCATAGCTGGCTTTCAGGCCCAGAATTCCTCTTTTTGCAGCATACATCTCTATCTCCAAATCCTCCCTGAGCCTTGTTTCTAGAGACCTTTCTCTGTGTAGCCCTTCTACTGGGGACTTGGCTGGCTGCCCTTTTGGCTTGACTGAAGGGGTACTGATGGTGCCTGGTAACCACCATGGGTTCTAGCCAGGCCAGAGTTGTGCAAGGCACCCTATGCCCCTCCCAGCATTGGGCAGGTCAGAGAGATCAGGACAAGCAAGCAAAATCCACTCCCTTGGCTTGGCTCCCTTCCAAGCTCAGTAGCCTCGTGGAGCTGCAGCTGGCTCTTGCCCTGCCAGTCTCTGAGGCAGAGGAGAGAGAATTTTTGGGCTGACTCGGCTTCTTTCCCCCAACATCACCACTCACTGCCTGGGCTGCTGAGAGCTGCAAGCCAGCTTTTCCCTCGGTCTGTGTGCTGGTGCTCAAGACTGCTGTTGCAAGCTGTCAGCAATTTGCTTCAGTTCTCAGGATCTTGCAGCACTAGTTTCAAATTACACTTTTTACCTTTTTGTGGAGGATGTTTGGTGGCCTCAAGCTTGCAACAGCATCGACAGCACATGCCCTGTGGGTTTATTGAACTGCTAGGAACAGGGAGGGCTTTCAGCGTGGAGGATGCAAACAAGCTGCTTTTTGGACAAAAGTTCACAGTTTAGAGAGGGGTGTGTGTTGTGCACACATATGTGAGCACGTTCCTGACACTCCAGGACTGTTGTGTGCATGTAAGTTGTCATCAACAATCCTAATGGACCTCTGCTTTTTCCTCATAGCCTAACTGCCAGATTGCTTGCATTACAGGGACAGAATTATGCCCTGTCCTCTGACATTATAAAAGGGTAATACTGGGGCAGGTGATTAAATTGTATGCGGCATCACCAGCATCCTTGACAGATACTGCACTCTAAATGTCTGATTGGTTCTTCCATGTCCCAAAGTTAGGTGCAGTCTTTTCTGGTTTTCTAGAGCTCACCCCTGTTGAGTCTGCCATAGCCTTCCTCACCCTTATCAAATTAATTCTCACACATTTTTCTGCCCCCAGACACCCCTGCCTTTGTCTCAGTCCTATTCCCCCCCCCCAACTTCTGAAGCTTCCTCATCTCTGCTGAACTCTCTGTCCCACCAGCAAGAGAATCTGACACCCCAGCTAACATGCTGTACAGATAAGGATTGGAGGCTGGAAGGCTCACAGACTGGCCTGGCCTGCCGCTGACCCTGTGGTGCAATCCTGTTTGGAGAGGGAGAGTGTCCTTGCTGTGGTTCGTAGGCAGAAAGCGGTGTCTTTGCTTAAAGGGCAAGGCAGGCTACCCAAGGAGGGTTTTCAGTGAACAAATCAGAGTTCCAGTGCTCCCCAGTTCTTGAACCCGCAGCTGCACCCATTTAGTAATACAGGACTTGGGGCTTCATTCCGAGCATGGGCAGGACTGTGAGAGCAGCTGCCTGATGCTGAGGCTTTCCTAAGAACAGTGCCCGCCTTTTGCTGGCACAGGACTGGCTGACCTACTTGAGAACAGCACTAAGCGAGTGTGCTGAATTTCTCTAAACTTCAGGGTATTCTGGAAACCTTTTATTCTCTGCTAAAGGTGTTTGTTGGGGGGATAAAGGTTTGGCCCCATTGCCCCTTGCTTCCCGAATCTTAAAAATACTAAAGACTTGGGACATTTGAAGTTTGTAACACCTAATATGTAGGAGTGTGGTGTATTGTAATGGGGAAAAAATAGACAACCATGTTAAAGAGAAGTGTGAAAGCGTGGGGAAGATTGGGGGGGCAGGGAACTGAAATTCCTATTTGTAGTATTTAAAAAACAAACACACACTCAGACCCCAACAGAGTACTACATGAATTTTTTAGCTGTCACCATTAGCCCCCTTTGACATCAAGTAGATCCTGCTCAGTGTGGCATATAGTGTCCCCTCTCCACATAAACGAGTATCCAGTTTAGGATCTGCAGGTGAGATCTTGGCTTCCTGAGCTGCCCGCTCACTTCATTCTTCTGGTGCAGAAAGCTTAAGATTAGCACACATTTTTCTCTTGTGGTTTGTGTGTGTGTGTTTTGGTGGCAGGTAATTTCATGATCCCTCAGCCACAAACTGACTGCTTCTAATATGTCATTCCCCACCTGAGGAATCTCAAGCCAGGCTTCTTAGCCAAGCCAGTTCCTGCAAAGAAATGGGCCCCTGTGTCTTTAAGAGTAGGCTGGCTTCCCTGCGGAGCAAGGAGGCAAAGTGGGTGACATGCTTGGAAGGTCACAGCTGTGAGCAGGGAGGGTGTGTGAATATGTGGGGGAGATTGTGGGAGGTTCCCGAGCACGGCGTCGCTGGGCTGCAGTGTGCAGAAGTGACTTAGATGCAGAGATGCTCTGCTTGGCAGGAGGTATGAGGGGCCCACAGAGGAGCCCACAGAGGAGCCTTCGGTTCTCAGCAGTTTCCCCAGGTTTAGTCTTTTAAGCCTGTGCAGCTTAGAGGTATTCTTATAACAGGGTGGCTCATTGCTGGGGGGGGTGCTTTCTACTTTCAAGTGTGACAGTCCAGTAGAGAGAACATATCCAGCGTCGGCCACTTTCCTAACCCATGGCCACAGGATGATCCTGCGTGCATAGTTTGCTGTCTGTGTGCTGAGGCACAGAGGACGTTCAGTGCAAGGTGTGTCTTTATGACATCCCCCCCCCCCCACGGCTGACAAGGTCGATTCATTTGTTACTTTGGCTCCTGGTGGGGGATGGGGAGTCCAAGGCAGCAGAAGCAGGCAAACCCCAGTGACCACCATAACATAGTGTGATGGACTACTTCTTATAAATGCCCCAGTTGTCAGCTCCTCCGTTTCATAGTGGGGAGACTGAGGAGTTAGTCCCCGGAAACTTGCCTTGAGTGCTGTGCTGGCTACAGGCTCTGAAGATTCCCTCTGCCCCTCCACAACCTAAATGACCTCTGCATGTGCAAAAAGGGGGCCGAAGGGTGCTGAGCATGGGCTTGGCTCCAGAGCTCATTCGATGCCAGGGCTCAACTGCCCTGGAACATTTGTAATGAGATCTTTAATGTGTGTCTGTTTTGTCTGCTCTGAGTGGGCGGCACCATCAGGACCTTCCCAGCACCTTTTCCCAGACACGGCTGCTTCTGTTTTGCAGGGCTACTCCACACTCGGGACCAACCCTGGTCTTCCAGCTTCATTCAGTATCACCAGCGTGGCACCAGTAGGCGAACCCATTTGAATGCCTTCTTCTCACAAATGAAAACAACCCATTCTGTCTGCTAGTTTGTGGCCCAACCGTTTGCTCTTTTGTAACTGTTGTTAGACTTCAGGAGGGGACTGTGATGTCTGTGTTGGTTAGGGGTCTCTGAGCACAGGCAGAGCACCATTCTGTTTCCCTCATGACTGAATTACCAGAGCTCCCTGGCTAGTTTCACCAGCTCTTCTTCAGGAGATAACAAGTTGAAACTTACGCCTCTTCGAGTGTTTGCTGTTCTCTGGCTACCCTGCTGTACTGGCCCTTGCTCTGTCGGTGTCGTTTTTACCCCATGCAGTTATCTTTCTGACTTCCATCACTGCCCTCTGATGGTATTGATGCAAGGTTGGTTTCTTTCTCTCCTTCTTGTAAGTCTTATCTGACAATATCCACATATTGCTTATTACAGTCAAGCACTTGAAATGGTCTAGTGAGTGTTCAGCAATGAAGGTGCACTTTTAGTTTGTGCATAAACATGACTCCCATGAATGTTTAGACCACCCCTGCCATCACTAGCTCTGTGGCTCCTTTTCATTGGAAAGTCTGCCTGTTTATCTGCATGACCTTCTTGACACATGACCCCTTCAGTCTTTTTTCCCCTGGTATTTTGCATTTTGTGTGTGTGCCTGGAAGTCATGGCGACCTCTGGGGCATGGAGGATGTTCAGAGAAGTGGCCTGATAGCTTGCCTCTGCCTCCTGACCCTGGTATTTCCTGGAGGTTTCCCATCCAAATACTTGCCAGGGTTGGCCCTGCTTAGCTTCCGAGATCTGATGAGACTGGGCTTGCCTGGGCTATCCAGGGCAGGCCACCCCTTCAGTCTTTTCATTCACCAGCACAATTGTAGCTGCGTGAAGAACAGCGAGCTTCATTCCTCTTTGTACTACCAGCCCTGTGCAATCCAAATAAGTTATTTTTTTTTCCTTTTGCCAACAGATATAAAGGGATGGCCATTTGGCCCCTTGAAAGAGGCACATTGCAGGGTTAGAGAGGTGAGAGCCAGTTTGGTGTAGTGGTTAAGTGCATGGACTCTAATTTGGAAAAACCAGATTTGATTCCCCACTCCTCCACTTGCAGCTGCTGGATGATCTTGGGCAAGCTATAGTTCTGTCAGAGCTGTCCTTGAAACAGCAGTTCTTGAAAGAGCTCTCTCAGCCCCACCTACCTCACAGGGTGTCTGTTGTGGGGAGGGGAAGGGAAAGGAGTTTGTAAGTCGCTCTGAGTCTCCGAGTGAAGGGTGGAGTATAAATCCAATCTCTTCTTCTAGGTTCTGAGCCTGTATGGTTTCTGTCTGCCACATCAACAATTCTGTCCCCTCTCTAGCTTCAGCTATTGTTTTCTCTGCATTGCAGGAGGGTAGCTTGGTACCTACTGGCTCCCTTGCTGAGCACAGCATCAATGTGGCTTGCAGCAGCTCCCTGGCAGCTGGGTGCCCTCTTATATTGCAGCCTGTCAAGGCCTGTAATTTATTCTAATTGGTCATTGTGCAGTCTGTTCTGAGAACAGTGTGCCAGGCATGGTGATAACTACACAGTGTTGGCACCTGGGATATGTGGAGCCACCTGGGTTGCTTCTGAGCATCCTCTGTTGAGTTGCTACTTTACATTCTGTTGTTTCTTCCCCCAAAATGTCTGGTATGAAAGTCAGGGAAAGTGCCTACCTACAAAACGATCTTGTACAACAGGGAATTTGGAATCTTCCTACAGTGGGGATGCTCAGCCTCTGTGAGCCCGTGGGCATCTTTGGAATTTTGAGAGCAGGTAGGGAGCACCATCCCCAAATGGCTGCCACAAGAGATGAAGCCAAACCCCACATGACTGGTGCAGGGGACAGAGCCAAATAAAGTACCTCCCTTCTCACAATCCCTGGGGGGAAGGAAAGTCTGAAGGGGGAATGGAACCACTCATGGACTAAGGAAAGCCCAGCTACTTACCAGTCCTCCTGATCCTCCAGTGGTCATGGAATGTATTTATTTGTTTGTTTGTTTCGATTTATATCTCAGCCTGGATAATTTCCAAGGTCCAAAGAAGGATGATTTCCAGGGTCATCTAGTCCAACCCCTGCACAATGCAGGGAATCCCCACCCCCACCCCTAGTAACCCCTCTTCTGTGCCCAGAAAATGACAAAAAAATCTCCAGGATCCCTAGCCAAACTGGCCTGGAGAAAAATTGCAAAGTGGTGATCAGCATTTCACACAAATCAGCATTGCTGTCAGATGGCCATCTAGCCTCTGATTAAAAACCTCCAAAGAAGGAGAGCCCACCACCTCCTGAGGAGGCCTGTTCCACCGAGGAACCGCTCTAACTGTCGGGAAGCCTGCTCATTTGCATGAGAGTAGCCAATAAAAAGCCCTGCCTTACATTCTCCCCGCCTACTCAGCAGGCACCATGGGAAATTCTGGTGGATGTCATGGCGCCCATGGGAAGGGCCTAGATTTGTCTGCTGTGAAGGCCAAAGGAGCAAGAGAATAAACTGAGTGTATCAGTTACAATGGGCTACTTGGAAGGTACAAACTCATTGTAGCATAACTTATTGATTTATTTGCTTCATTTATGCCCCATTTTTCACCTCAGTGGGGACTCAAATTAGTTTATACCGTTCTCCTGTCTTCCCTTTTATCCTCACCAGAACCCTGTGAGGCAGGTTAGGCTGTGTGACTGGTACAAGGTCAGTAAATTCAGCCAGCTTCCGTGGCAACATGAGGAATTGAAGGTAGATCTTCCCAGGTCCTGATCCAACTCTCTGACCTCTACACCATACTGGCTTACAGTTGAGCTAGGAGTAGGGGCACCTGTCAGCTGATGCTGAACTCCTTTCACCCAGTGCTGAGAAAGGGTTGCTGTTAAGACCACCCTTTTAGCTGTGATGATCTATTTCAGGGTGGAGAAGAGGGGTGGGAGAGAACTGAGCAGGGTAGAGGAGAGTATCCACTGTAGTGCACTAGATTTACCATGCGGTTTCTCTGCAGGCATCCCTGATGGGAGGAGGCTGCCAGCTGCCTGGTGACCTGGCATGCGCCTCTTTAACTTCTTGTCCCTTTGGGCCTGAACCAATTCATCTCCCCAGGTGCCTGCTTTAGAAAGCAGAGAGGTTCAGCTGAGAACTCATCTGTTTTCCCTTCCTCATGTTGCTTTATTTATTAAAATGTTTTCCGCTGCTTTTTGGCACTCCCCCAAAGTGATTTACAATCTCATAAAATTATGCCAAAGTAGATAACTAAAAAGCAATTCAAAACCATTTTTTTAAAAAATGAATTTCCTTTCCCTGTTTATCTTCACCTCTTTCTTCTCCTTTGTCCTTAAAACAGTTTTTATTCTGTAAGCTCCTAGGAGTGGAGACCCTGTACTCCATAAAGAGGAAGAAGAGAAGAAGAGATTGGATTTATACCCCACCCTTCACTGCCCAAAGGCGTCTCAGAGCGTCTTACAAACTCCTTTCCCTTCCCTTCCCCACAACAGACACCCTGTGAGGTAGGTGGGGCTGAGAGAGCTCTTGACAGAAACTGCTCTTTTTCAAGAACAGCTCTTATCAGAGCTATGGCTCGCCCAAGGTCATCCAGCCAGGTACAAGTGGAGGAGTGGGGAATCAAACCCGGTTCTCCCAGATTAGAGTCTGAGCACTTAACCACTTCACCAAACTGGCTCTCATGTACATATAAATAACAGTAATAATGAAGCTGGATCAAGATCAATGTCGCATGATCCCCATGGGTTAGTACAAGACAGTAACTAGGAAGCCATGTTTTTGGACTAACAGGAGTTTCTGAGAACTTTCCAGTGGTGGCTCCATGTTACCTGATTTTGCAGTATAATCTGCAAGGGGCAAAGCTCATATTCTACCCATTCTGGCTGCCTTATTTAGGGACAACTTGGTACCTGGCAGCTGGCCCTGTCTGGCTATCTGGAGGTGGGTGGGTGGGGTTTGCAGCAGTCTAGCTAGCTGATGCTTAGCTGTGGGGGGTGCACTGAAGCATTTGGGCCACCCAGGAAGAGTTTAGGGAGTGGAGGGGATTTCAGCCAGCTTCCCAGGAAAAGGCTTGCAGCAGAAGGAAGCCCTTGTGGGATGGTCAGTCTGTGTTTCTGCCTAAGGAAGGGTTAGGTGGCCTTCCCGCCCCTCTGTTCTTGCCCATTCTTATTACACATAAACACAAGGTAGAGATAGGATCACCTGTAGTGGATACACTCCTGGTAATTCTGTGAGAGAAATGGTGTTCTCCCATCTAGCCAGTGTGCCTGGTACAGATTTGCTACCTTGCAGTGAAGAAAGAAGTATCCTGCCATATACCTGTAATACATGAAATGTGCCTCTGCCTTACTTGATTTCCCACCAATGCCTTGCCCAAGAGCTCCCTCCTCCTGCCCAGGGCTTGCTTCAAATGGAACCTCCCTGTACAAAAGCAGTATATCAGGGGTGGCCTTTGCCTTCATGTGCTACTTGTGAGTTTCTCAGAGGCATCTCTTGGAAGCAGAATGCTGGATTAGCTGGGCTTGGATCTGATCCAGCAAAGCAATTCCTGTGGCTGAGCAGTAGGATTATTTAAATGGGCCTGTAATTTGATGTGGTCTCCGCATACAGCATCACCAGCTTGCCCTTTTTTGCTCATCTGTTGTGGGCCAATGCAAAGCTGGAAGTTCACATGAAGCTGCCTTATACTGAATCAGACCACTGGTTTGTGAAGGTCAATATCATCTACTCCCACTGGCATTGGCTCTCCAGGGTCTCAGGTGGAGGTCTTTTGCATCATGTACTACCTGATCCTTTTAACTGGAGATGCCAGGAATTGAACCTGGGACCTTCTGGATGTAAGGTTGCCAAGTCTGGGTTGGAAAATACCTGGAGACTTTGGGGGTGGAGCTAGAAGAGGGGGGTTTGGGGAGGGAGGGGCCTCAGCATAGTACAGTGCCATAGAGTCCACCCTCCAGAGCAGCCATTTTCTCCAGGGGAGCTGATCTCTTGTCAGCTGGAGATCAGTTGTAAAAGCGGGTGATCCCCAGGCCCCACCTGGAGGCTG
Organism: Gekko gecko; assembly: GCA_029375565.1. Taxonomy (NCBI): domain Eukaryota; kingdom Metazoa; phylum Chordata; class Lepidosauria; order Squamata; family Gekkonidae; genus Gekko; species Gekko gecko. Next base: position 46,228,032 of record JAPDNY010000012.1, on the reverse strand, counting down.
GCAACCCTGTCTGGATACAAAGCAGATGCTCTGCCTCTGAGCCAGAACCCCTCCCCATTCCAGCAACTTTGATGCTTATTAACAAGACTTCACTGACCATGGATATGAATTGGTTCCACAGACATTGGCAGTATAATAGGAACTGCAGGCAGAGAAACTGTTACCTGTGGGCACAGCTTTGGATCCTCATGTTCCTTTCTGCATCAAAGAGTGAGAAGTTATTGCTTCTGTTGCCTTGATCTTCCACACGGTGGTTGAAATCCACTGCTGTGGTGATGATGACCAGGAAGAGAAGAACTGAAAGTGCAACAGGTGTTTCTTTACATGGCAATGCCAGGCTTTTGGAAATGGTGGGGAGATGCAGGTGGCCCTACCCATAAATATATGGGGAGCTAAGACAGAGAGGTGAATTCTTTTACAGAGCCATGCAAGGTTTTCCCTTTAAGGTCCCAGCCTTCAAGGTGGATGAACTGTTGAGATCAGTGCCATTTAGCCAAATCCTGTGTGTTTGAGATTAGGGTGTTAACTAAATCCGGTGAAAGGATCAATCTTCCTGATGTTGCCTTCTTCTTCCTCCATAGAGTTTGTCCCTCCCTTTTCCATAGATTGCATTGCCATCTGGAGGGCTCTGCCCTCGCAGCCAGCCACGTGCCACACACTGTTCCAGTCCTTCAGTGCAAGGCCTGGCATGCCTAGGCAGCCCTGGGTATCACGCCCAGCCTGGATCAGCAGCGCGGTGGGTGGAGTACATCTCCGTGTTTTTCCACTCTTGGCAGGGACTGGGTGCAGGGTTATGGAGAGGTTGCAGGGAGGTAGGTGGTTCCACACTTCATGCTTGTGTAGCTCTTTGGAGGTTGGGCTTGCATCTTCCTTCTCACCATCAGTTGGGGAGTAGGTGTGGAAGCAGAACAAGACTGTTGGCATGACAGGGAGTAGCACGAGTTTTGAAGAACTGATAGTGAACTCTGCTCTGCTACTACCTGGTGGGGCACATCACTTCCCTTTTCAGCTTCTGGTCTTGTAAAAAAATATGGACTGCAAGACCCGCCTTCTCACCCTTCCAAGGCTGCCAGAAATGGGGCTATCTGTAGCTTGCCCAGCCCTATGGAACTGAACATAGTTGGGCTTCCTTGGCAAAGATGTGGCTTTTGCTTTTTCCATTGCCATCTCCTACATGAGATGATTGAAGTGGCTCTTGCCAGATGGTCCAGGGCATCTGCAGTAGTGGGATCCACTGGCCAGCTGATTGTTTGGGGCACCCTATAGCACAGCAGCAAGAACAAATACTGCATTCACTGGCAGTAGCTGGGTCAGTTGTTCAGCTCCTGGGGAGAGTACCAGAATACCTCTGAAGCAGTGTTCCCTCTAAGCTGCGCTATGGAGTGCTGGCACATCAAATTTTAGCTGCCTGCTCAGGCATGTGAGCTTCCAGCTCACAAGCATTTCCCCCTCCACTGGAAACAACCTGGTCCAATCTTTTTGAAACTTGAGGAGTTTTCTTGAGAAGAGGCACCAGCAGCTATGCTGCAAATTTGGTGCCTTTACCTAAAATAAGCCCGAGCCCCCTCAGAGCTCCAGAACAATTCTCTATTATAGTCTATGGGGCTCATTAAATGTAATGGTCCCCACAGGCTATAATGGAGCTGGGGAAAATATCAGGGGGGTTTTATACACCCCTATTATGCTTTTCAGTACGATTTGTAAACTGCCTTGAGTCACGGTAAAAGTGACATATAAATATTTGAATAAATAAGTAGTTGTGGCAGGTTGCTAACATTTAAGCAACTTCCTGTTAGGTTAGGTAGGATTCTGACAGTGATTGTTCCATCTCTGTTATACTTGACCTGTAAATTTGTCATATTTTACTAACCCTCCCCAACCACAAAAGTTGCCCCCCTCCAAGTGCTGGTATGTTTCTTAAGGCTCAGCTCAAGGCAACGGTCCAAGGCCAGGTCTACCAATATAGTGGAAAGGGACAAGTATACCTGTTCTCCAGAGGCCTGGTCTACCCCAGTAGAGGACATTTTCTGTAATGAAGTTTGACTTGATTCTCTTATGTTTAAATTATTCTTAAAATATCGTTTAAATATAGTTTAAAAGAATTCATTCTGAGATTTTTACAAGGTTGTGGAAATAATCTTAAAAAACTAATTGGTGTGATAGTCGAATGTAGACTCACTCATAACTTTAATGCTACTAACTTTTTTGCTCATGAGGTAGAATTTTTGCTCACAACACTGTGGAGCTTAGAGGGAATGTTGCTCTGGAGATGAGTGCTCTTGGTGTTGCACCCTGATATCTCCAATGGGGGGGGGGATAGGTAATGGTTTCTGAATAACATTGGTTGGGCTGTATTTTAATGGCCAAGAAGGCCCTGGTCCATAAACTATGTGCTGTTCGTCTGCTGGCACAACAACTTCCATTTAGTGCTGCATGTGAAATCTTCTGTTCTTTAGTTGGCATTACTAGTCTACCTCTGCAGTGTGCAAACTGGGAATGTCCTTCCTAAATTTCCTCTTGTTCCTGGAAAGCAGCAGAAAAGAAAAGGGAAGGACAGAGCAGTTAGGTTATCCCCCCTAAGCAGTGACATAACAAGATCTAGCTTCACTTGGACATTAATAATCTGCCTTTGGGATCCATGCCTATCATTTAGGCTTGCAGTGACCACACTCTTCCTCTCTGAGATCAAAGTACTTAAATGGGTGAATGGCATCATGAGGTTTTGTGGGGTTCAGACTGGCTCTTGTGAGTTTTATTTTATTTTTCATTTCATTTACTTAATTTGTGTTGGAAAAGGCAATGTCTGGTGTACAAAGTAGAAGAAAAGACCCTGCAGGGGGCAGCAATAAGACAATTAGATAGGATAGATCAAAGTGGGCAGCCGTGTTGGTCTGAAGCAATAGAACAAAATTAGGGTCCAGTGGCACCTTTAAGACCAACAAAGTTTTATTCAAGGTGTGAGCTTTCATGTGCACCTTCTCTCTCCTGTTAAGTGTCATTCCTTCTCTGCCTTCAGATTGTTACTCTTCTGAATTAGGGCAAGTTCCCCCTTCTTCTCAGAAGGGCCGCACTCAGTCTTACCCTCTCTCTCAGCTAGAGATGTAGTTAGGAACCTACCTCTGTCTCTCCTCTTTCCTATCAAGTATGTTAATTCCTAATTAAACCTTTATCTACTCTTTAATCAGGTTGTGCACCATTGCTATGTTAATTACTCTGCCAACAATTTGTACCCTGCCTTTCTCCCCAGTGGCGATCCAAGGTGGCTTACATAATTTTCCTCTCCTCCATTTTATCCTCACAACAATCCTGTGAAATAGGTTAGACTGAAAGAGTGTGACTGGCCCAAGGTGACCTATCAAGCTTCCATCACATGAGTGAGTATTCAAACCCAGGTCTCCCAGATGCTAATCTGATACGCTTAACCATTACACCACACTGGCTCTCACTTACCCCATATGTTTCCAGGAGTGAATGGCTCTTAGATTCAACAGCTGTCTCCATTGCCCAGTTGAATGCAGCTGTCCATCTATGAGGACGTCCTGCAACCTTCTTCCATATTCTCCCTTTCTAAGCAGCTGTTTATGGTTCCTCTAAGAGAGAGGCCTTTTGGGGCCAGGATGGGGAGTGAGGTGGAAAATACAAGGGGAGGCTGGAGTCTTGCCTTTGCAGTCTTCTGATGCTGCCTTATCTCTAACCACTGATCCATTTTATTTGGCTGGCAGCAGCTCTCCAGGGTCTCAGAAAGGTATTCTCTGTCACCGGAGATGCCAGGAACTGTACCTGGGACCTTTAGCACACAAGGCACACACTCTCAAAATTAGCCCTTCCTGCTGCATTACTCTTAGCTGGTGTGGGACAAGCAGCAACAGCACCTGGGTTTCTGGGCAAAATGGCAGAACCTTCTGGATACATCACCATCTGTGTTTTAATCTGCTGGGAAGGACTGGTGCCGTGGTGGAGGTTGTGGCTGGAGGTGGGTGTGGGTGGATGGGGTGGGGTGGGGTGGTATGGAAGCGGCTGGTTATACTCAGCTGCTTTGCCACCCACACCCTCGCCTGTCTCCTGTAACCTGATTTACAAACTAGGGGGTGGGGGATTTTCCAGTCTATCCAGAGAGATTTTTCAGAGGCATGATAGCCTGGGGGTGGGAGAGCATCAGTGAGGTACCAGCGTATGGGAACCAGACTCATCTAGTCAGTAAAAAAATAAAATAAAAATAAAATGCCCATGTCTAAAACAAACTATTTGGAAATTACTAAGTCTGATACTTGGAAAATCCAGTTTTAAAAAAACCCTATGTTATGTCGTAACATAAAAGTTAACTGCTGGGAGCCTCTCTACCAGCTCTGTGTCCTAGGTTTGTGGCCTTCTGGCCCCTTCCTCTCTCCAGGGCATTGCTGCTTACCATGCAGGGATGCCTTTTAGTTATGCACCTAATAATCAGCATTATTTCTGCTGAACATTCTGCCTCAAATTGCTACCCAATCCTGGGTTAAAACGCAGTTGCATTCACTGCTACGCAAGTGTAGGATGCATTCTGCAGCTGCTTTGTTAGGGAACGTGTCCTGCAGTTGCCTAGCAACTGTAACTCCCTCCCTTTGCCCTGCCCCCACAGTGCTTTGGTGCTGACAAAATGAGAGCCAAATGTAAAAAGGAGAGAGGAGGGCTGGGAAATGCCACCACTACCCTGGAAAATATGGGGGTCCCACTGAGGCAAGGGAGCAAGAACAGAGCAAAGAGGGCCAAGGCCAGAACTGTGTTGTTGTGCTGCTTTGTGGTTCCCTCCCCCCAAGGTTCTGCAGCTTGCATAACAACTCCCCACAAATGGAAAACGACTGCTTGGCCAGCCAGAAAGAGATTAAAATGGTTGTAGGGTGAGGGACAGCAACAGTGGGACCCAAAGCCCTCTCCCTTCAGGGGCTGGCTTGGCACAGTGACCTTCCCTGCCCTACCCATAACCCTCTAGGGCCCTCACTAACTCATATTGCTCCCTCCCTCAAAACATCCTCATTCTGTAAGATGTCAAAACGCCTTCTTGGAGTCCATTTTAGAAGTCACAGATTGAACTGAGCTCTGTGCAACATCCCCTCCCTTTCCCACAAGTGTGTCGTGCACACAGCTGACTCTGCGCTCCCCTGCTTCCCACCCTCCAGATTCTTTCTGCGGCTTGTATATTGCCTTGAACCCTTCATGCCTGTTTTTCCTACTCATTTCCCATGACCCCTCCCCCACAAAAAACTTTTTGCCAGCTTGAAGCTTTGACCTGCACCTCAGGGTTGCCAGCCTCTAGGTGGGGCCTGGAGATCTCCCATTATTACAACTGATCTTCAGACAATAGAGATCAGTTCCCCTGGAGAAAATAGCGGCTTTGGAGGGTGGAATCAATGGCATTGTACCCTGCTGAGGTCCCTTCCCTCTCCAAATCCTGCCCTCTCCAGGCACCCCCCCCAAATTTCAAGGTATTTCCCAACCCAAAGCTGGCAGCCCTAGGCTTCATGCATTTGTGTATCTTGTAGGGAGAAGATGTGGCCAGCTCCTTCCCCGTATGACCCCCTTTCCTGCCCCTTCTATATCTCCAAAGAAGGAGGGGAACCAGCATACACGAAAGGGTAAGTAAAGGTAAAGGTTCCCTTGCTCGAAAGCCAGTCGAATCCGACTCTAGGGTTGCGGTGCTCATCTCCGTTTCAAAGCCGAAGAGCCAGCGCTGTCCGAAGACATTTCCGTGGTCATGTGGCCGGCATGACTAAACACCAAGGTGCACAGAACGCTGTTACCTTCCCACCGAAGTGGTACCTATTTATCTACTTGCAATTTCTTGCTTTTGAACTGCTAGGTTGGCAGGAGCTGGAACTAGAGACAGGAGCTCACCCTGTCATGCGGCACCCTGGTCTCGAACTGCTGAACTACTGACCTTCCACAGCCTGCAGTTCAGCGTCTTAACCACTTGAGCCACCACAGCTCTACACGAAAGGGTACAAAACACAAAAAAAACGCTGGATGAAATCACTAGAGGTGAACAAAAAATGTATAAAAATAATATTTTAATACTGAGTTCTATAACACAATAACCACGTAACTAGATAAAGCCAAGGTGTTCTTGCAAGAAACAACAGTAGTGCAAAGAAATAAAGGCCCAAAAATTTCAATGTGTCTCATTCCTTGACTGATGGCCTCTTTATGTGGGCCACAATAGCCTGTCCCTGGTGCCAACTCCTCTCCCATCTTTATCAATGAGACTAGTTATTTCTGTCTTTAGGGTGATGCCTGGACCACAGTGCAAGGCCACTGAGTTCGTGTCTCTCTCTCTCTCTCTCTCTCTCTCTCTCTCTCTCTCTCTCTCTCTCCCCCCCCCCCGCACCCCCTTCCTATCTGAAACCTTGAGAGCAAGAAGGGTTGAATGAGACAGCTGTCTAGCAGGGTCAATCCCTGCTGAGGCCTTGCTGCTTCAAAGGCTTGGTTGCTTCCTAACAGTATGGCTGTGATCCCCCCCCCCCGCAAGTTGTTATCGAACTCAGATTTCCTGGGACGGGGTTGCCTCCAAATGTGTTGTCTACTTGCCAGGAGGGCAAAGAAAGCTTTCCTTCTGCTGGTGGAAACTGGCTTTGCTAGTGTTCTAGCAACTGACCCCAGCTCAGCTGGGATCCGGCCTAGTACCAGCTCAGTTGGGTGTATGCAGTTGTCAGGGCAACCGAGCAAGCAGGCTGACTGCCTCTGGCCCCTCCCCTGCTCTCTGCCTTGAAATAGCATCCGTGCCTGACAGCATCTTTGCTTGCTGGCAGAGGAGGGAGAGGCTGAGTTGGGGCTGGGAGGAAATTCCTGCAGGAGGTGTGGACGTGAAAGAGCCTGGGTGTGCTCCCTCTCTGCAGCCCTCATTAAAACAGCAAAAAAAGGCTCCGGGTATCTACTGCTTGCAGCTGTGCCGGAGAGCAGAGTTGAGGCCAGGAGGGGAGTTGCACAGCAGGCTTCCCATGGTGGGAGGATGGTGTGTGGGCGCCGCCCTCTCTTCCGTGAGTCTGGGGCTGTGGCTTTTGCCAAGGAGAGGGAAGGGACTTGCTGCAGGCCTTGGTGGGGCTCAGCGGCTGAGTCCCCTGGGTAGGGCGGTTCCTGCCCAACAGTCTGATTACCAGACTGTAGCCAATTAATTCCTTGCTGTTTGCAAGCATTTCTAAAGACTGCACCCTCTCCAGACAAGTTACATTTCTCCAAGAATAAAAGGTGAGCCGCACTGAACGTATTGGGGGCTCCTCTGTCTCTGGTGCAAGACCCAAGTCCTCAATTGCGGCAGGATTGCCAGCTCTGTGAGGGCAAAAGTCATGAGTCGCCCCACCAACTTTTAAAAATTAGAGGCTGGCTTTTAAAAAACGAGACTTAAGAGAGGCATCCTTGACGTTCTTCAAACAAAGTCTTGTGGTTTTGGAATCTTTAAAGGTCACATTTCATGTCGGCAGGAGATAAGTAATGTACGGGAGAAGTAATCGATGGAAATGGGATTGTGTGGCTTTAGGGCTCTTGTTGGATCCTGGGAGGCTGAAACGCTGAGCTGGTCATTCAGCAAGAAGAAAATAGCATTGGCAGAAGTTTGGAAGGCTCTTGTATGGAAAAGCCTGTCTTCTTTTTATTCTAAAGAGTGTACCATTATTGACCTTGGCTTAGTTTTAATTGTGTCTTTTGAATTTTTGCCTCTTTAGGTTTTTTTCTGGTAGATGGATTGCAGTTAAACTTCCACATCTCCCATCTCCAGATATTGAGTGTTTCCAGAATTCCTTTGAGTATACATCCTCGGGCTTTATGAGGAATCTCTGTTTCTGCAACTGTGGGGTCTTCCACAAGGGTTACCTGCCCCAAGTTCAGTGTTTTTGGAAAGTGGGTTTTGCTCCTGCTTCTCCACAGGATCATGCTGCAATCATGCACCTCTGGCGGTTCCCCCAGGTTTTCTCCGATTTATCTCAAACCTGTTTTACTCCAAAGTTTTGGGACAAACTACAATAGAGCCTGGATGCCTGCTGTGTAGGTGGGTAAATTTGGATTTTCTAGCCCACGTGGCTGCCATTTTCCTTGACTCTTGTCTCCGCAGCAGGCATTTCCTCCGCCTGCCATGGGGGGCTTTTTATTTTTTTTGAAAAAGAAACAGTTTCTAAAATACCGTTGATATATCACTGTAACGACAGGCGAGGCAGGTTCTCTAAATTCTCATCTTTCATTTTAAGAAAAGGTCTTTGTGCCCTTCCCTAACAGAGGTATAAGGAAAAGAGACTTACTTTTTGAAAATAAAAGCTGGGAATCCAGAGAACCTGCTACACCTATTGTTACAATGGCATATCGATATAATGATATCTTTCTGCTGATTTAAAAAAATTGAAAAAGCCCAGGTGACCTGGGAAGGTGGTGTGGCCACTTCAAGGGGCTTGTGGTGAGGAAACTGAGGGGAAACCATCCATGTGGAGGTGCTATTGCTGCCTTGCTTTGTCTGCAGCCACACCAGCAGTGGAGAAACCATAAAATACCATCTCGGTCTGGATACACCACTCTGAAGCAGGGGGTGGCATGCTGGTGAGACAGTATGGGAATGGAACTGCAGATTCCCAGAGGCAGAGTAGTGGCTGCAGGTCCCACATATGTCAGGTATCTTCTCTCACTTTCCCTCCAGCTCTTCTGTTTGGTGTAGTGGTTAAGTGCACCGACTTTAATCTGGGAGAACCGGGTTTGATTTCCCACTCCTCCACATGCAGCTGCTGGATGACCTTGGACAAGCCATAGTTCTGTCAGAGTTCTTCTCTCAAGGAAAGTTCTGTCAGAGCTCTCTCAGCCCCACCTACCTCACAGGGTGCCTGTTGTGGGGAGGGGAAGGGAAAGGAGTTTATAAGCCGCTCTGAGACTCCTTTGGGTAGTGAAGGGCAGGGTATAAATCCAATCTACTCTTCTTCTTCTCTTCTTGAGGCCCCACCTTCTCCTTCTCTGTGGAGAAAAATCTTTCCTCTCTAGAGCAGCACTGATAAAGAAGGGAAAGATGTGGGGCTGAGCCAGGTTGTGTGTGTGGGTTATTATACAGATAATGTGCTATGTCAGGAAAGGCAGCAGTGACTACCATTTTAGATTTTTCCAGTCTGATCTATTGTTGGCCAAGACAGTTCCATACCAAGGCACTCAAACAGTATTGGGTTAAAACATATTTTACTGTTTGTTTGTTTTTAATTAAGATGTGATGGACTTCACAAACTACTCCCTGGTTATCCATTTGGGATGACTATCACTTTCTTTGTGCTGGATTGCCTGCAGAAAACTTAAGTATTGTTGGGATGGATTTCAGACCCTGCATTGTTTCCTCCACCATTCTGGTATTTTTCATTTAATATATTTGCCTTTTTTAACCCATACAGATCCACAAAGTTGGTTTTCAACAAAATCGTAGATCTTGTTCAAAACACCAGCTACCGCTAAACAGACCCAAAGAAAATCTAACAAACAGCAGTTAGCATAAAGAAAAACCCATAAAGGGAGTTCCATGGCATTGGCACTGCCGCTGAAAAGACTGTGCCCTATTCAGACATCATACCTTTATATCTTGACCAATACTGTGCAAACCCTGTCTTATTAATACAATATTTGTCCTGGGTAAATGCACTGGACATATTCAGCAGTGTCTTGGCTGCATAGCAGTGCCCCAGTGCTGGAAAGAGCACTGTATGTGAGCACAAAGGTAGCTCCTGGATGTGCTCACTGTTTCCATTTCAGCTGATTGTATGCATGAGCGCAGAACCAAGCAGCTGCGTCTTCTCCTGACTTTACTACTTTTCTTTCTCTCTCTCCCCCCTAATACCGGAGGAAGAGAGTGCTGACAGGTGACCGGGTGGGGAGCTGTAGCAGTAGAGGCTGAAAGTTGTTGCTGACTGCTTGGCAGGAAAAGGAGACCTCTTCTGCCTTGCATCTTTCTCTTTCTCCCTGTCTGCCTGAAATGTTGATGGCTGTGGTTGCTGTCCCAAAGATGTCCTTTATTTGATTTTTTTAAAGGGTTTTCTTAAGGGACAAGCTAAACCCAATTGTGGCAGACTTGATAAATACCAGGAGAGTAGGTTACCTACCTCACAGGGTTGTTGTAAGGATAAAACAGGCGAGGAAAACTAGCTGTTCTGGTTCCCCATTAGTGAGAAAGGTGGGGGTACAAATGAAGTAAACAAATACATTTTGTTTTGGTTTCTCAATAACATCGCTGATCTCTTCTCCATTGCCATCATTTTCAGGAGCAGTCAACTGTGGTCCAAATGCTTCAAAAGTGTTGGCAAAAGCGTTGGCAAAACCAGGAGGTAACCTTGCTCTCAGTAAAGAGAATATTCTGATGGGAAAGTCCATGCTCATGATTAATATCATTCAAAAATATCTGCAATCTTAGCAAATGGATGCAAGTGGAATCTCTTACAGGCCAAATTAGCTCAGCACCTTTTCCCAGACTTGAATCATCAATCCAGTGTTCAGTAATGCTCATAACTGCAACTTTTTGTGGGCAGATGTCAGCTGTTGGAAGAACCATGCTTTATTTTCTTGAAGACTTATTGTTAAATGTTAAATGCCATCCTCTTCACAGGCTGCCAAGCTGGAGGGAAATGCATTTTGCCAGTGTGAGTAGTGTATTTCAGAATCAGGGGCAAAGCGTTTGCCTCAGTGCCTCTCTACTGAGTATTGTATCATTGTCTGATTCTCCTTAACTCCTTTTGCCTCTGAACGGCTATTCCCGAACTCTGGAAGAAACTCACACATCTCATTGTAAGAATCAAGAATGTAAATGGAGCCAATGTATGTAAAAATGAGCAAACGTGCATACATTTCCTTGATTTCCATCATTTATTTTGAACTCACAGTTTAGGTGCAACATTTTGAGTTTGGATAGGTCTGTGATGTGCTTGGCTGCAGATCTCTCCTGAGGAGTTGCTCTTCCTTGTGGAGGTTCTCTCTATACTAGAATTGCATGGGAGAGAACACAGATGCTCCAGAAACTTCTATCTCCTCTGCATTTTGGACAGCCGTGTGCTTTTGGTGTAGTGATTAAGTGTGCGGACTCTAATCTGGGAGAACCGGGTTTGATTCCCCACTCCTCCACTTGAACTTGCTGGATGACCTTGGGCAAGCCATAGTTCTGGCACAGCTGTTCTTGAAAAAGGGCAGTTTCTGTCAGAGCTCTTTCAGCCCCACCGACCTCACAGGGTGTCTGTTGTGGGGGGGGGGGAAGGAGTTTGTAAGCCACTCTGAGACTCCTTTGGGTAGTGAAGGGCAGGGTAGAAATCCAATCTCTTCTCTTCTTCTCTTTTGGGATCTCCACCTGAGCCTGGTGTCAACTGGACTGTCCTGTGCAGGAGGCTTTAGAACAGTCTCTTGGTGAGCCAGGCCTGATATTCTTGCTTACCCTGCTGCTTCCTCCTTCTTGTGTGGGATCTCCTACTTCTTGAAAGCAAAAGCAGTCAGCATTTATCTTTCCTGTTCTCTCAGATGGCGTCCCAGAGGCTGTGGGAGAGGAAGTGACGTGTGCAGCAGCTACCCGTGGGTGTGGAGGCAGAGACTGGAGAAGAGAGTCTCTGTTGTCAGGTGGGTCTTTCACCCCGTAACTAGCCATGCAGGCAAGTGAGTAGCATTATTATTTCTTCTTGCAAATGAGGAAACCGAGGCACGGTGAAAATGAAGACTGGCTCTTATGCTGGCTCTGTCCACAGTGTGGTCTCCTATGAAGCCAGACCTTGAGGCCAGCCACTCCTCAAGCCCTTGAGGCTTGCCTGGCTGGATCTGTTCCTCATCTTGCAGCTCTCTCTGGGAAAGGATCCTCTTGATCCTGCTGTGCTACCAAACAATAGGACAAAAAGGACTGGGAGAAACAAGTCCTTCCATGAATTATGTCCCCAGAGGTGGGGAGAGGACAGGATGTGGGATGATTTGGGAAGGTGGAAGGAGAGCCGCTGAGCCTTTGGAGGGGGAGGGGGCAGAACAATGAAAAGAGGCTTCCTTGGTGCAGAACTAAAATATGGACTTCTTTGTCTCAAGAAGTGATGAGAGCCAGGTGTGCAGGGATGACAAATTCACAAGCCATTTCCCCACGGCTGTCGGCTGGGGGGAAAAGCCTCTCTGTTCAGAGCAATATAACTCTGAGGTCCAGAGAACAGCAAGAAGGGGGCGGCTGGAGAAATTCTGGCAAAAGGGGAATCAAGAGAAAGAACTGCCCTCTTGGTTGGTGCTGATCTACTTGACCTAGTGCTTAACCAGCTCTCCCTCCCTTTCTGCCCCCCTCCTGGATAGAACAGCCATGCTGCATAACACGAGACAAGAGTCAGAGGAAGTTCAATGGGGTTTTGTTCCCAATGGAATTAGAGCCCCTCTACTCTGACAGGGTTAAATTTGATATATGAGAAACCCTGCATTTCAGGAGGCAGGAAGTGGCTACTTTGTTGAAGGGTGTGGAAGTAACGCCTAATAAAGTGGTCTTGTAAGTGGGAAGAGACTTCCGTCCTGTTCTGTTTTAAGGGAGGACTGGTTATGACTCCTCCGCAGTAGGAGTAGGAGTCTGCACGTGCTCAGAAGTACACTTCACTGTACACACAATCCTGGCCCCATTGTTGACAAAAGATTATGGGCTTGAGGTCTCCCATCAATGAAGCTTTGTAACACGGCCCATGCCATTTTCAGGCAGTGGGGAAGACTGAACAGGATAGAATCTTACCTTTGGGGAGGGAGCTGTAGATCAGCAGCAGAACAGTTTCTTTATCAAGCTGGAGTTCCTCGGTTCAGTCCTGGCATTTCCAGTTGAAGGATCTCAGATGATCTGTCTTGGAGAAGAAACTGAGAAACTAGAGATCTGCTGCTGTGCAGTACTGATGAAGTGTCTGATTTGGTATAAGGAAACTCTGGACAGAGGGACCCTGCCCTGAACTCCTCTAGTTTTCCCGGAGCAACTGATAACAAAGACTGGACTGTGTTATGTGTGAGAAAGTTTGAAGTTGGGGCTCAGTGGATCTGGCCTTCCCTTTCAGACTCAAGAGCAAAAGTCACTAGTTAGCGGCCTGGATTGTGTAGACCAAGAGGGGTGTCCAGTCAACAGGACATAATGGTCCTCTCTAAAATTTCACATCTGAGTTTTGAGAGTAGTTGGTTCACGGTGCTATTGTTTGCCTGTGGTGCATCAGCTGTGGCACTAACGGGCCTTTCCCAAGAGACCCCACAGTTATCCACACTTCAGGTTAGATTGCTGCAGCCTGTCTTGCATGAGGCTGCCTTGGGAAGAATGTCTAGAAATTTCAGCTGGTTCATAATAGACCCAGTTATTACTGGATGCTTCTCTATGCTTGATCACATTTCACCAGTGCCTAAAGATTTTAATGGGCTACTGTGTAGTAGTTGTTGTTGTTTTTCGCAGAGTGCCAGTTCTTAGCTTTTAAAGCAGCCTAGGCCAAAAGTAGCCAGAGGAGGGCTTGCTCCCTTATGAACCTGCCTTTCTGCTGGCTCCCAGGAACCCCCCCCCACCACACACACACTTTCAGGAATAGAGTGGATAGTTGCCAGAGGCGGGGCCTTCTCTGTGGTAGCATCCAGACTTCGCTAACCTACTCTCCTGGTATTTATCAAGCACCCACTCTGTTGTTCTTTGAGGTGCCTGTCACATTTTTACCCCACCCTTCCTTCAGGGATCTCAGGGTTCTCTCCTCCTCCATTTGATCCTCAGCAATCCTGTGAGCTACTTTAGGCTGGGAGAGAATAATGACTGGCCCAAGGTCACCCAACAAGTTGCATGGCTGAGGTCAGACACTCTGACAACTACTGCTCACTGGAATAAAACTTTTTTTTTTTAAACTCAGCCACACCTTTCATGGCGTTGGATATTTTAAGGAGGGGCTGCCTTCTTCATCTTCTTTACTGAAGTGGATTATTTTGTTTTTGTGTGGATTAAGTGAAAAGAGGGTATAAATGTGTTAATAAAAACGTTATATAAATCTGTTGTTACGTATATTATTTTGCTTCCAATGCCTACATATGACTGTTGTCTGTGACTCTCTCAGACACAGAGCTTCTTAATGGCTGAACAGTCCAATAAAAGCCTTGCTTCACTTGTCTGGTGGATCTGACCAGTGCTTAAATATGTGTATGTTTGAACATGTCTCTGTGGAATATTTCACTCCCGTGTTGGGAAATGTCCTGCAATTGTGGGGCCTGTGAGCCAAGTTTCTCTGCAGGGAAGCACACCTTTCAGCTCCACTGGTGCTGGACACACATGCTGGTGTGGCAGATTTGCAAACAACTCCAGTTAGTTCTGGAGACCCATCACCCCAAGGGCTTAAAGGCTTAGCATGGGGGAGAAAGAATATTAAGTGGATTTTTCCCTGAACCTCTTCAATATGCCTAGGATGCTGTGGAATACTCCTAAGTACTAGTGAAATGAATGATCTTCTACAGGCCACTCTGCCCTGCCAAAACTGAAATGGCAAGAAAGACCAACATTTTTGGAGGTGAAAAGACTGAGACAGCTGCACCCCTCCCCCCTACATACACACAATATACACACATGCACAAACCTTGCCTGCCTCCACCAAGGCCTCTTCTGTCGTGATGGGGTTGCACTCTGCATGCAGGCTTCATAAAGTCTTTGCTGCTGGGAGACTCCTTTCTTGTCTCGCCCAGTCAGGTGCAGGGCAACACTGTGGAAGACCAAAAGACAGAAATTCCTGGTGATGTTTCCTCTTGCTCTCCCACTGTGCCTCCATCCGTTAATTCCCATGAGTCAGTGGCAGCATCTGTCAAGCATCTTTGCCTAACAGTGGTGGGGCAGAGTTTAAGAGCAGGAGCTTGTCAGAGAGTGGCAGAGACTATGTAGGTCCTACGGTTGTGATGGGAGGATTGCTGTTCCCACCTGTGAAGTGGTAGGGGGCAGGGCTCAAGACTGGGCACCTTTGGTTAGCGGAGTAGAGAGTGTTTCTTCCTGTGGAGCACAGTTGTTGTTGCGTGTGAACACAGAAGTCATGAGCAATGTTCCCTCTAAGCTGTGGGCTCTTGTGAGCGAAAATTCTACTTTGTGAGCTACTGGCATTAAAGTTGTGAGCAAGCGATTTGGCTACTGCATAAATTAGTTTGCTCTGGAGCCATCCTTCCTCAGCTAAGGCAAAAATGTGTGAGCCGGAGGCTAAAGAACTGTGAGCTAGCTCACACTAACTCAGCTTAGAGGGAATACTGGTCATGAGATCCTCTCTGTGGTGTGCTGAGCAGTGCCCGCAGACCTTGGATGGGTACCTATGAAACACCTTTAAAGGGATGACCTGTAGACTCAATTGGGTAACCTTTTAAAAATAGGACATACTAAACTCCCTTTGGGTAGTCAAGGAGTTGATTGGGGTAAAATCCAACTGCCTGGGAAAACAAAAGATTGTTGGTAGACCTCAGAATTGGGGCTGTGGAACTGAAGATCTCTTTGAAGAAGGCATTGAGTGCAACATACAAATATACTGTGGAACTCCCTGCCATGGGATGTTACTGGGAGAGTAATTTTGCAAACTCCTAAGTGAAATTGGGAACCTTTGTCAAAGGATATTTGCTTTAGAGCAAGCTGGATGTTAAGAAGGGGAAATGATCCAAAGACTGTCAATACCTAACACTCAACATGCTCCTTTTAAAATTTTGTGCCCAGTCTGTGTAGTGTTCATATTGTTTGAGATCTTTTTGGATATTCCTCCAGGGTGGATGAAGCGTCTACTTTTGTGCATTGCGCAGAGTTGGGTAATATATAGTTTGCCTGCCTTGCTGCAGAAACTCAAAGGAGGTTGCAAAATATTTAAGGGACTGACAAAACGTTAAACTTGTGAGGCATGCCTGGAGGGTCCTGGCTCAGTGGTCCTTGAGGTGGAGGAGGAGCAGATTGCCCCCAGTGGTGCATGCTGCTGGGACAGGGAATGAAACAGAAGCAGCAGTACTGGGTTGCAGATGTCGTGGGCCCTGGTGCAGGTGCATGGGCTGGAGTCTCTTCACGTAAAGAAAAATAAAACGACTCCAGTGGCATCTTCAAAAGTAACAATATTTATTCCAGCATGAACTTTTGTGAGTCAGAGTTCAATAGATGCATCAAGAAGGAGACTGGGTTGCTTGGAACTCAGGCTGAGGGTGTGGTTTTCTCTGATAGAGGAAGGAAAGATCTGTGGTCCACAATTTGTTTATTTACTTACCCAGTGGGAACCCAAGGCAGTTTACATTGTTCTCCTCTCATCCGCACAAACACCCTGAAGGAGGTTAGGCTGGGGAAGAGAGTGGCCACCAAGCAGCCTTCCATGGCAGAGTGGGAACTCATAACCCGGGTCTCTCAGTTCACAGTCTGGTGCTCTACTATACCACACTCTGGCTGTCACAAGAGGAATGGTCAATCGCCAAAGAGAGCAGAATGGAAAGTGTTAGCTCATTGTGACACTAACCAGCCACTTCCTGCTCAAATGTGCTTTGGTCCCGTTCACAGCTTTCCCCTCATCTTTCCACCCCACTGGGGGAGGCTGTTACTGTATCGATTGGTCTTGACTGGGGTAGGGGTAAGGGGATGCTGGGTGTGCCTGCTTCACAGGAGCTGGAATTGCTTGCTGACCATGGGTGATGTGCGTGTGTGTGTTTAAGAGAGAACATGTTTGGCCTGCTCATTCCCTCTTCTGCAACTGTGAGCGCTGCCATTTGCTTTGGCTTTTCCTACAGCACACCTCCTGTCCAAGCTAGCCTAGAACTAGTTTATTTTGCTTTGTGCTATTCCTGGATCTTTTAGCTTTCTCTGGTGAATTCCCTTTTTTCCCCTTTCTCTATGCCCACTTGTATTGGTTTACTTCTGTTACCCTTTAAGAATGCATGAGTTGAACTCTTAGTTTGTGTCTTACTTTGTTTTTAAATTCCACAGCCCTTATGCAAAATGGGACGAGGGGACAGCAAAGTAAACGGAGAGTGTATAAATCTCTGTACAGCACAGACACCCCTACGCACTCATGTACAGTCTGCAATTTTTAGTTGTCTTTTCCCATAAAGGGTCAACATGGCTTGAGTGGCTCAAATGGGTCTTGACTGGGAGGTAGGGGAACGACACTCTTAATACTGACAAGTTCTTTATGTCTCTAAGAAGATGGAATGACTCGGCTATCATATCACCAACTAATTTACAGCACAAACTTGCTGGGTCTCTTGCACATCTTGCAGGGCGAGTTCTCTGACATGTTGAGGGAGCTGCTGCATGGGGTGGGGCTACGAAACTGTCTGCAACCCTGGTCAGTCTTTTGAACAGGTTGTCCCGTGGTGGTTGCTCCATCCCTGGAGTAGCCCACTGGGGTGGACAACAAGATGATAGCTTCCTTAAGATGATAGCTGGTAGAATTCCAGAGACAGGCCTGCTATGACTTTGTCTATACAAATTTGTGTCTACAGCTACTTTGACTTTGCACACAGAAATGTGCAAAAGGTGAAAGAGGGATCAGGAGTGTGTTCACAGCAGACCCAGACCTTGTACTTGAGGCTTTGCAGTGCTGAGACAGGTCATCGATACAGTGTTGTGCTGATTAGCTTAGCCCTCTTGCAGTCTTCCATCACAGTGTCATGTTGGAGTGGAGCGGGGGGGGGCATGCCTCTTAGATCAGGGGTGTCAGACATAGGCCCAGGGCTCTTATGCAGCCCATGAGCAACTAGTAAAAAGGAGGGAACAGGAGGCTGCTTGGGGGGGGGGGAGTGGGCGGAGCCAATTTGAATGTGGCTTCAGCATGGTGGAACAATGTTGTCTGCAGCAGTCAAGCAGCATGGGAGCATCTGCCCAGTGCTACACTGCTGGCTCTCCAGTCTGCCCATTTGAGTTTTCCTTTGCACCCTCCTCCTCACCCATGGGGCCTTGCAGTGAGAATACACCAACTTGGAGCTCTCCAGCTATCCTTTATATAGTTTATATCTCCAGTACCTGGAATTACATGGCCTGGCCCAACAAAGTGACATTTATGTCAGATCTGGCCCTCGTAACAAATGAGTTCAACATCTCTGTGTTAGATAATTTCTGTGCAGTGTTGATCCTGAGCTGCATTACTGGTGATGCTCCAGATTACTGAGCATGGGCTTTTGGCTCTCATTGCTTGGTTTTCCGGTGCCCCGATAGTGACACAGACCCTGCCCTATTCTAACCACTAAATACATCTCCACTGGAATTTTTTACCCCACCAAGAGGAAGGGCGGGGGCATGCACAAACAGAAGCCCAGAAAGTCAGAAGGAAGGTTTCTGTGTGGGCTCCTGTCTACAGTCTATCATGAATGGATGGCTAGATTTTTTCCACTGAAGAATATTTCCTTCCCTTTAAATTTCTGTGAAGAACACTTTTTCCAAGGCTTGAAAAGTTCTGCTGTGTAGTGGTGAACTGCTGCTCCAAACTTGGGATATGATGTACCAAGTGAGTGGATGGGCTTTATGTCAGACTCCTTGGAATGAGAATTAAGTGGTGCCTCCCCCCATATCTGAGGATCTCTGTTTGGAAGGAGAGGGGACTGGGCTAATGGGAGTGGGGCAGCTGGCTCTGTCTGCCTCCACCCTGAATTGGGGCCAAGGGACTCTTGCTATTCAGATACAGCGTCTGTTGGGAACCCTTGTTGTTTCTCTGCAATTGGATACTTCCCTTTAGAATGGTGGCAAAACCTGCTGGACAAGCCCTCTTTTGGTTTGTTGATGACAGCTGACCCTAGCACAGTTGTATCATTTAGAAGACTACACATAGGGTAGGGTTGTATCCAGGGCTGCAGGACTGGATTCAGGGCACAAGCAATCACAAGGACATATGGACACCCAATTACTGGGCGTGTGTGTGCATGCATGTAGTTGATCATTCTTTTGTGGGGAAGAGGGTGTGGCACCTCATCTTTGGATTTGCACAGTGACCCCTTTTATGATGCTAAAGATGGATGTTCTACTTCAGCCCATCTGACGAAAGCTTATGCTACAATATAGTTTGTTAGCCTTAAAGGTGCTACTGGGCTTTTTACTATTCTGCTTCAGCCCAGTGAGCAGTAACGAGCTTACACCAAACTAGAAATCTGGCTGAAGTTTTTAGGGCAGACGCTGGGCAAGCTCAAAGCTGTTAATTGCCTTGTGGAACAAATTCCTTAAATTGTCCAGTCCTGCCAGTGATGTGAAGGCCACAGGGTTCTCCCTTGTCTCCAGGATTTATTCTGTTTGCTGTACCCAGACTTTTGGGAGGAAGAGGTAGTTTCTGTAGTTCCAGGAGGGTTGAACTAATCAGGGATTCCCAGAATGTGTCTGGGTAGGGATGTCTTGCCCTGACATGGATAGCCCAGGCTAACCTGATCTTGTTGGACCGTGGCTGCTAAGCAGGTTTAGCCCTGGTTAGTATGTGAATGGGAGACCACCAAGGAATACCAGGGTCACTATGCAGAGGCAGGCAATGGCAAACCACCTCTTGCCTTGAAAACTCCATACAGACACTGTAAGTCAGCTGTTGACACAAAAGGGGGGGGAGATGGCTTAGATCAGGAGGCTGTATTTCTACTGACAGATTGTCTGTTTCTTATGGAAGCTTCTCTGGGGGCCCAAAAACCTGAACATTGCCTCTCAAGAAAGACAGAACTGTCAGACCTCAGGAAGGTTCCTGTTACCCCCTGTGTTACACTGGGGTGTGCTGGAAATGAGAGGGAGAGGGAAAAATAGAGAAGCATTGCTGAGGAGCCTGTTTTTGTCAGCTCTTAGGCTAGGGTGAAATATAGTTTGCTAAACTCAAGCATTTGCGGAAGAACTACAGGAAGGCCTTATTGTATCCACTTGTTTTTCCAGTGAATTTGGGCCCTTACCCCTCCCCATCTTCCTGGTAGTAGCAAACATTGCATTTGAAGATGTACACTCCACCCCATCCCTCCCTCATTCAGCCTGTAACTGCCCTCTCCTCTCTGGTGCCCACATGACTGGCTCTGGCCCACATGACCGGCTCATGTCCAGAGATGGCAGAGGGCTGTTTACATGATTTTGCCGTCCGGCCCTTGTGGCTGGTGGATCAGTGGACACAGGAGTCTTCCTCTCTCCTGCCACAGCACCTAGACATGCAGCAAAGATGTAGTCCTCCTCTGATTGTGGATGAACCCCTGGAACTGGGCTGGGTTGGGCCCAGTTCCTAAATGGAAAATTAAGATGATTCCTGTGCCAGTCCTGGTGTAATGAATCTTCTCTTTGCTAGGGAGCCTGGCCAAGCTGGCTGTGCCCAATTCTGTAGCTCCTTCTGAATAGGCAAGCTGTCATGCAGCTCTACGGTGACCTCTCTCAATCTGTGCTGCCCATAAATAACAGGGCCCAAACACTGGCAACTCCTCTCTCACCCCATCTATCCTTGCCCCCCCCCCGCCCAAAGCTGGGCCTCTACAAGGTTTTGTTTGTTCATGCAAGAACGGGGAGGGTGGAGCCTTGCCAGTGAGGCTTTTCATTCCTGTCTCACCCACTGCCCAAGCCCCAGCCTGCAGAAGTAACAGCCCCAGCAGCTGCCCCAGAGGGTGGGGTTGGTCTCCTACACATCTTATGCTTTGCTTTAGACCAAGCCTATTACAAACTGCTACACACATGCATGGTTACAGGGCTGTGGTTCAGTTATGGAATGATGCTGATCAAATTGGGTGCTGGTGAAGATTCTCTTCCCACATAAGCAGACAGTGGGAAGCGAAGGGGGCTGTTCCCTACCACAATAGGGGGTGTGAAGTTTTGGGCATGGTATGTAGGGATGGTTGTGAACTACAGCTTGCCAAAACACAGATTTGTGTGTCCATTTCAGCTACTGCATCCTGCTATAAAAGAAAGGCTGGTTCCACTCTGTATAGCTGATTCCCGCTCCCCAAATCTCCTCTTTTCCAAGCACCAGCTGGCTTGTTAGCATCTTCACTCCTCCTACTTAGCTTTGAGCCCCCTCCGTCCAGTCGCACTGCCTTGTAGTTCCTCTTCCAGGTATTCACCCACCATTGTCTACACTTTTTGGGACTGAGAATGTGACAAATGGCAGCAGGTTTTCTCCAGCCCCTGCACAGTGCATGATTACACTGTGGTAGCAGTAAGCAGAGCTGCATCTTTGGCCAACTGCTGTGTTGAAGGTCTTGGTGTCCCAGAGTAGGTTGGGTTAAAATGGTGACCACAGGCCCAGTCTTTCAGGCCAGGCCTGAATTGCAGCAGGCCCTGCAACTGGTCTGGCTCAGGCCAAATCTCTGGAAGGGAATGCAGATGCTTCTTGGAGACAACATTGCACCCAGAACTCTTGCCAGCTGAAATGATAATTTGTCCCATCTTGAATATCTGTGAAAGGGGTGTTTGCAGGTGTGAATGCAACAGGATTGCTGTTTCATATTTCAGTGGGTAAGGGACATGGAAATAAGCTTCAGAACTGGTTTCTGAAGCTCCTGCTTCAACGTATTCAAGTAGTTAGACTGGCAGACTAGGATGTAGGAGACCCAGGTTCAAATCCTCACTATGCCATGGCAGCTTGCTGGGTGACTTTGGGCCATTCATATACTCTCAGCCTAACCTACCTCACAGGCTTGTGAAGATAAGATAGTGGAGAGGATGATGTAACCAGAGAAATGTGGGGTACAAATCTCTCCTTATAAATAATTATCTTTTGGTTTTGCAAGATTCCATGCGCTCCCATTGGCTGTAAAATGCCCTCCCTCAGCCATTGGCCCATCAGCCGCCACTCGAGTACTCGCGTGCCATTGGCCGGGTACTGGGTCTTTTCCTCTTCCCCACCCACTCCCCCTTCAGACAGATTTTGCATGTCAGATTTATTGGCAGACAGCTCTCTCTCCTGAGGAAGACACTTCTCTTGACTCCTGTGAGGGACTGTCCCCTCAGTGGCTGTTGGTAGGCAGCCAAGCTTGGTTCTGTGAGTAAAAAAACAAAGGACTTTCAACATAACCCCCTCCCCAGTGGCCACTTTCCTGTCAGAATAAATGGGAAAAAGGCTCTCTCTCCTGCTTAGCTTCAGCATGGCTGGCTGGCTAATGAGGTGGGCCAGCGACCATCAGACCATTTTCTTCAACTCCCCACTGTGCGGCTGACTTTCCCCTAGGGCTGCCAATCTCCAGGTGTGACCTGGAGATCTCCCACTGTTACAAATGACCTCCAGATGACAGAGATCAGTTCTCTGGGAGAAAATGGTTGTTTTGGAGGGTAGACTCTATGGCATTATACCCTGCTGAGTCCTTCCACACACACACACCCAAATGCTGCCCTCCACAGGATTTGAGGGGTCGAACCTGGAGAGGGTGAGTGTTGAGGAGGGGTGGGACCTCAGACAGGTACAATGCCATAGACTCCACCTTCCAAACCAGCCACTCCCTCCTGGGGAACCACTGTTACCAATCTTGGGGGTGGGCTGGAGATCACTCAAAATTACTACTGCTCTTCAGGTAGCAAAGATCAGTTCCTCTGGAGAAAATGGTGGACTCTGTCATTATACCCTGCTGAGCTTGTCACAGCAAATTGTCATTGAGTGCCCAAAGCCGGGGCACTCTCCCAGAGCCTCTTTCTAGAACCCCTTGTATTTATTTCCACAACTGGCCTTATTCCTAGTGAAGTAAATAAAACATAAATGAAATAAATAAACATACACCTGTGCTGTTATCCTTTTTTATGACCAATGCCAACCTGCATGTTTATCCCACCATTCTTTCAAGGCCTTCTTCCCTGTTCTCTCCCCACAACAACTCTGTGAGGTAGCTTAGCATGTTAAGAGAGTGTGACTGACCCAAGTGCACCCACAGAACATCATGTCAAAGTGATACAGTGGTGAAATTATCTTGACAAGCGAATAAAAACCTTAGGCTCTGTGCCCTTGGAATCCATTCAGGGCAGGCCGCAGGTTCCTATGAAATTGTTTCCGGGGCTGGACGGAGCTACTGGCCCTTGAGTGCCGGCCCGGGCGGGGGGGGGGGCTTGGGGGGCTGGCTTGGCAACTGACGGCAACGTACATGAGTACACGATGGAGCCATCCCGCCGTCCGTCCTCCCTTCCTGGCGCCCAGGTGCGCGGTCAGGGCTCCACGGTAGGGCAGCGACAGCGGAGGTGGCGCCACCGTTGCCATGGCGAGCCTTCCCTAGCCCGTTGGCCAAAGAGGGACGCCTTTCCTCGTCCTTCCCACCCTTCCGGAGCAAGCAAGTGTCCCAATTACGCCGCCGCCCGCGCCCAGGGAGGGAGAGAGGAGGGAGGGAGCGGCCCTGGGCAACGCCCGCCCCTCCTCCTCCTCCTCGGCTGGGCCTGGCCAAACCCTCCCCAGGGTGGGGCTGCCAGTTGAACACACCCAGCCAGCAGCGGCGACCCTAGTGCGCGTCGTACAGGCGAAGGAGAGGAAGGCTGTTTGCTTGCCTGGCTCGTTGGGTTCGCTCCTGTCGTGCTCCGCTTTGCCGACGATCGCGGGGCTCGCCGCTGCCCATCTGCTCGTGTCCGGCGCGTCCTTCGACCAGGCCGGCTCGGGATGATCCTCCCCGCGGAAGGGATGAGCGCCGCGCACGGGGCCTGGGCGGTGAGTGGAACGGCTGGCTTGGCTGAGACACGCCAGGAAAGGAAAATCCCTCCACACGGGCGCCCCGGAGGCTGTTCGGAGGTGGGGGAGGCAGCTTAGAGGAGGCCGCCTTGAGCATGTGCAGAGTGCGCCGGGTCGTATGATGCACCTCTTAATTACGGCAGTTCTCCGCTATGCCTTTTTTGGGGGGGCGGGCGGGTCATGTTCAGAGGCAGCCCACCAGCGTGTTTTCGCGCTTCAGTGTCGGCAGGAGCCCGGTGGTTGTACGTGCCTCAAGCCCCAGTTCTTGCTTTGTTATAGTCAGACTAACAGGATTCCTCCTGTGAAACCACCGCCTCTGATGGGGGTCAGCCCGGCCGGCTGTCCCTTGTCGCAAAGCAGGACACTTTGGTCCTCAGTAGGCACCGGCAACTACAGTGAATCTAGCCTGTGGGGCCTGGGATCTCCCCGCCCCCCATGCTGGCAACGAAGCATTATTTGTTAATGCCCACTGAACGGGCCCTAGCGCAATAAAACATCTGCGCTGGGTGGTGTATGTCTGACTATTAATTGCTGGATGCAAACCTTAGGGGACGAGGGTAGCCTGTGCGCTGGGCTTTTTGCTAGCGTTGAAAGTAGAATGCTTTGATCAGATCTGAAACTGGCAGGGCTCTTCTGAGGTTCTCGCCAGGCAGTCGGTGGCGGTGAAACTGCCTCCTCTGGCTTTCTTCCTCTTGCACCCGGTGCCTCTCTGTGACCTTTTAGCTGCCGCGGAACTTCATTGTAGAGGCGGGGCGAGGAGTGGCATGGGGTGGGGCCGGGATGAAAGTCGACTCTAGTAACGAAGTGGAGCCAATCAGCCAGTAAATGACTTTGGACTCAACTTTTAACTGCTGAGTTTTTAGCCAGTTGATTTGGTTGCATTTTCTTCAGTTAGAGCCTTTAAGTTTTTGGACATGTGGAGGGATCTGTAAGCACCAGGCTGATTATTTTTCTCTGCACACAAGAGTTGTAGTCTCAGAGGTAGGTACTAGGGCTGTTATACCACACTAAAGTCTGGTGCCACAAGTGTGAGAGGCACTTGCATGCTTTGGTCCAGGAGGGTCTGGAGGGGTTTTGCCCCTTTATCCAAGGCAGCAGTCCAGTGGGCAGAAAAAGAGGTCATTTCTCCTTCTGAAAACAAGACTTATCTGTGGTGTGCACAGGCAAGCTGTGCTTTGAAATCAGCCTGCTGGCATCTTAAAAGGCTAAGAACACTCATTCCAGCCTATGCTTGCGTGAGTCAGCTCGCTTCTTCAGCTGCTCAATGTGTTTTGACCAGCAAGGAAGCAGTTAAACAACTGATGGCATTTAAATAGTTGGCGTCATGGCTCGGGTGTCTGGAGTGTTGACGCCCGCCAAGGCGAGGTGTGTGGACAGTCCCCGCCCTTCTGCAGACTTCTGTCTGCTCTGTCAGTTTGCTCTGAGTTAAAGTTTCTGGGGTTTGAACGATGCAGTTCTTGCTTATTGGGCTGCACTTACGGGAGGAAAACCTCAGTCCCTGATGCATCATCTTGACTAGTGAGTGATCTTGCTAGCTGTCCCCATGTGCAGTGAGACCCAGTCTCCTGGGAAGGATAAGAGGCAGTCTTGGTTGTAAGAAAGACCTAGTGATTCTGCTGGTTCATGCAGCCAGTAGCTTAGAACTGGTGTTGAAGATCCCCCCCAGATGTTTGGAGTTCCAGGTGATAGTTAGCTTTGCTTAGCCCTCCGTCCCCTGCAAAGCACACAGATGTAGGAGGAGGAGCTGCATTTTGGAGCGATGCCTCTTTCTCTGCCTCCCACACAACTCCACAGCAGAGCCGCCTCTTTTTGGCATCCAGCCCCATGCGAGCTGAGGCTGCTCAAGGCATTTCCTGTGCTGGAGTTCAGCCTTTTGCTGGGTTTCCATGACCTTTGGCCTGTGGGTGCTGGGAGGCGGTAGGAACTAGGGAAGCCGACCGCCCTTTGCGAGGCAGCTGTGACCTTTGGCCCTAGTGAGAGACCTGGTTGAGTGGGTGTCTTGGGAGAATAGTTGAGTGCCCCTGTTCCTTGGCCAGGCTTCCCGCTGGGCACTACCGTGGCTGAGCGGTGGCAGGGGAGGAGTAGGATGGCTGGTCTTGGGTTAGACTTGCCCTTTTCCTTTTTGCTGCAGGATCCAACAAGTAGGAGGCCCTGTAGCAGTGCTGGGGGGTCAGTCACTGTGCTTGCACCAGTTTGGGGTTGGTACAGTGAATGCACTGTTAGCTGGGGCTGGTCCATCTCTGGGCGTACATTGTTACAATGTCTTGTTCTGAAATCCAGACTGTGCTTTGAACAGCGGATGGCTTTGAGTGGCGTCTTGCCAGGAACGGGAGTGTACATTGGCACAGATGCTGAGTCCCAGAGCGGTACTGCTTGCCTCAGGTCCCTCCCCCAGAGGGTCTTTCTCTAGGTATTTTGCTCATTAGTTTTGTCTCAGTTTTGAGTTTGGAGACATGGGGGGTGTTGGTGTTACAAATGGACCGAGTTCTATTTAGAAGAAGAGGAGGAGGAGGAGATTGGATTTATACCCCACCCTTGACTTGGGAGTCTCAGAGCAGCTTACAAACTCCTTCCCCTCCCCCTCCCCACAACAGGCATCCAGTGAGGTAGGTGGGGCTGAGAGAGCTCTGACAGAAACTGCTCTTTCTCAAGAACACCTCTGCTAGAACTATGGCTTGCCCAAGGTTATCCAGCAGCTGCGAATGGAGGAGTGCGGAATCAAACCTGGTTCTCCCAGATTAGAGTCTGCACACTTAACCACTACATCAAACTGGCTCCAAACTTTATTTGCTTCAGTAATACCCCCGGGGGGGGGGGACTCAGAGCAGCTTATGCCATTCTTCTTTCCAACATTTTATCCTCACAACAACCCTGTTGAGGTAGATGAAGCTGAAATTGGGTGACTGGCCCAAGGTCACCCAGAGTGAGGGTTTGAACTCCGGTCTTCCACGTCCTCATCCAGCATTCCAACCCCCACACCACTGATGCCTGCAGGATCTCCGGGAATCTCTGGGCAATTTGAGGAAGATAGGGTTCGGCTCATGGGCCTTCTCACCCCCCACAAGCTGAGGAGGTTGCAGAGGAGGGTGGGTAAGGTGGTAGAAGGCTGCAGCCTTCTAACCAAGAGAGCTCGAAGACAGGGTGTGTCTGAGGAACTCTGAGGCCTCAGTGGCTGGCTGGCTGGAGCTTGGGGGATGATTGCAAAAGGTAGCAGCAGGGGGGAAGAGGGGGACTGCAGAGAAACGGGGAGGTGCCCTGTCAAAGGGTTGGGTTTTTAAATAATTGTGCTCCACAAAATGCATCCAATGCCTTTACAAAAAAGATTAAAGTTGTGCTGGACATTTCAGTAAAGGCCATTGCATTAAAAAAACAAACCCAGAGGCTTAAAAGGGTGTGTTTGTGTCTTGTCTATCCATCCATTTCCCTCGCTCTGTTCATTGATAAATTGTTAACCTGTGGATAAAAGGTACTGGGCATAGAGTTCACTGCCTCCAGAACTCCAAGGACCAGGAGGGGTTAGTGGGGAAAAGTGCTCCCTTAAGCCATCGTTGAGCATTTGTGCTTCAGCGTGTTTGGTCCAGGCCGTCAAAGGCTCTAATAATAAAAGGAACTGGCACTTTGAATTGGGCCCGGAGGGAATTGGCAGCCCCAGTGCAGTTGTGCCGGAATTGGAGCCATGCATTCTCTTCAGCTGGCTCCTGCTAACAGGTGGGATTCTGCAGCAGCTGAAGTTTCAGAACTGCTTCAAATATGGGGCATTGGAAACCCCAGCCTTATGGCAGTGTGGCCGGTTGTAGCCTGGGTTTTAAGGCTGAGCTTACAGTGGTTGATGGTGCAGGGGTTCGAGGGCTGGACTTGAGTGTGGGAGCTTCAGAGCCCCACTCTGCCGTGAAAGCTTGCTGGGGGACCTTGGGCCAGTCAGGCACTCTCAGCCTAACCTACCTCACAGGATTGTTGTGAGGATAAAATAAACCAGGGGAGAACAAAGTTGTAAGCCACTTTGGGTTCCCCTTTGGGAGAAAAGCAGGTAATATGTAAGTTAAGAAAGCCACCCCAACCCCTGCCACGGAAAACAGGGTGATGTGATCAGGGATCTTTTGTGTGTATGTCTGGTTCAGCCCTCCTGCCGCTACGGATTCTGGTTTGGAGAGCTTTAAAAAGCGGCCTGGCTGCCATTTGCTTTCAGACTGTTGCCAGAAGAGCAGCAGCAAAGCTGTTCTCTCTCTCACTCTCCCTCCCTGCAATCTGTGGCATTTTACTTTTGAGCTGCTTAGGTGAATGGGAGGTTTTTACACTAAGCTCCACTCTGACTCCACCTCCAGCCCTGCTCTGCCCTGGCCCCATCCAAGTCTCAGGCTTTTTCCATTTCCAGTTTTGGTCACCCTGAGAGGCCCCCCAGCCAGAAGGAGGGAGCTTTCTGTTCATGCAGCCGGCCTCCCCTGGCACAGTGACTGGCCAGCAGAAGGGAGCTGCTGTTGGTGCCCTAAGGGCAGAGCCCTCCCCGCCCCCCAGCTGGAACAGGGGATCAAAGGCAGTTTTGCATCCCTTGGGGCTGAGGCTGGGCCAGGGTGTGGAGCAGATGGAAGGGAGGGGCAGGCTGGCAGAGTCTGGCAGTGTGGCAGGGGAGGGGTGGCTGGCGTGGGCCCGGAAGGGAGTACCAGGTTCCTGGAGCCGAGGTTTCTTTAATTCTCACCCTCTGGTCAGAGGACAGGCTCAGGCAGGGTGGTGGGAACTGGAGCGCTATTGTCCTGGCTCTTGACAGGGAGGGAGGAGGCCAGGCAGGCAAGCAGCCAGGGCTCTGGGGAGGGAAGGGGGTGGCTAGACGTGGGTGAGGCCGGCCCAGCTGGGGGAAGGGAGCCTCCTGGGCTTGCCAAAGGATGGAGGGGTGTGTTTTGTGCATGAAGTGCTGGGAGTGTCTTGGAGCCACCCATCTAGGGCATGTAGAGGAGGCTCTGTGAGGGAAGGCAGGAGGCTGGGAGTTGCTGAGGTGCTCCTCGGTCCCAGGAACTGAGTGGGGGAGGGGGTCTGCCTGGTTTCTTCTGCGTCCTGCTGCCCATCCTGGATTCTTGAGCTTTGCAAACATTTAAAGGGTGCACCCTCACAACACGCCATGTGGCTATAGACTTCTGTCCCTGCAGCACAGCTTGGCACTGATCTTCTGGGCATTGTGCCAAGTCCAGAGAGGCCAGCTGGTGCTGCCACTGATCCTGGGCATCTGTGCACCAGGGCAGGGGATCAGTATGCATGTGCTAGTTGTCGCGCACGCTGGTCTCGATACTGGGCCAGGACACCGCCAGGTCAGTCTCCAAATAGCAGCCCTATGTATCCTAGCTGAAACAGGGTTTCTCCACAGGTATCAGGTTGGCCCCTTTCTTAGCAAGCCTTTCTGTTTGAGCACCCATTGACATCCCAGAGGGAGGCAGCTCCTCTAGCAAAAACACCTGGAGAGGGCTGGGCCTTTGAGATTGCCACTCCCTGCGTAGCTTTTTGCCATTGGCAAACCCCCGCCACTGAGTCCACTTCCCCTGGCTTCTGCCGGCCTCTCAGCCTGGAGCCTCCCTCTCTGCCTGCTTCTCCCTGCAGTGCAGTGGACCTGGAGGGGCATCTGTAATTTTCCTTGGAAGTCACCCCTTTTCACACACCCCAAACTTAGCTTTTGTTTTGAACTCAGCGCTCCTGGCTGTGTCTGCAGCTGCACAGTACGGGCTCAGATTTCAGGTGGCAAATCTGTTACCTTGTGCAGGAGGTCCACCTTTATGTGACATATTATTAACACAGAAGAACAATCACCCCTGGATGGTGAGGCTTGTATTTGGAATCACTTGCACGAATCAGAATGCCTGAACTGATAGGATAGGAAAGGGCATCTTTTATCCCTGCTACCCACCCTTCTTTGCTCTCAGTCAGGCATGTTCAGGATCACTGTAGTCATAGCAAATGCACGCGCCAATCCTCCTGTTTCTTTTTCTGAAGCAGGAGGCCTTTCCTGCTTCTCTGAATATGCTGAGGATGTTTGCGTTCTCTTTCTTTAGTTGCACCTCCAGCCTCATCATGGGCCAGGGAGTGTCCCGGGTTGGTTACCTGCTTCCTGAATGGCAAAGCCGTGCCTTGTGTAACTGGGTGCCTTAGCTGGAGAACAGGAATCCCCACTTCATCGCCACTCTGTCCTGTCTTCTGAAGGGCTTTTTTGGTTGCCACTTGCCAGGCTCCTTCCAACACAATTCCAACATACTGGTTTTGACCTGTGGGACGCTGGGACTGGCGTATCGGCAGGACTGGCTTCTTCCATAGGAGGCTGCCTGGAAATGAGCTTAGGTAGCTATCAAGGAAAGGGCCTCCTTGGTGGTAGTGCCCTGGCTCTGGGATGTCTTCCAAGGGGGTCTGCCTGGTGCCACCTTTATCACTTAGGTGGTAGTTTGAGATTGTCCTTTTTATCTGACCGTTCAATTAAGTTTGACTTTTGCTGCTGCAATGGGATTTATCTCTTCATTTTGACTTTTTTTTTATGGCTGCATAGTTAAGAGTTTTCCGCTCTTCATACCTGTAAGTCACCTTGAAGACATTTTAAAAATGGAAAAGCGCAACAGGATTGGCCAGACTAACAGTCCCTCCCCTCCTGTGCTTTTTGGCTAGGCTGTGTTGTGTGACGGCAAGTAAGAGACCCAGGCCACAGTTTCCTGTTACGGCTTTGGAGCACGCTATGGGAAGCTGCCTCTGAGCCAAGTTTCTTACTGTGCCATCCCTTGGAAGTGGAGCTGGGGAAACAAGGGGAGGAATCTAGCCCTCATGGTTCCCCCTCACCTGTTTCTGTTAACTGCTTGTCATCCCTTATAACTGTTATGGGAAGGGAAGGGAACAGCTCAGAATGACGCAACAAAGGAGACCCAGGTCTGGTCTGCTTTGTCTGTGTCATGCAGCCCGAATTCAGTTGCATGAGCCCAAAATAGGCAGGGGAGTGGGGCAGCGAATTGCCAACCAAAGGGAATGGTCTCTGCACCTCTGTAGTGCTGTACGAAATCGTGGGACACCCCTCTCGGTCCAGCCACTTGGCCGGGGCGTGGGGGGGGCGTGGGGAGGAACCCTGGCTTTCTCCCAACATGCTTTGCCAGGAGGAAGAGAGGGATCCTCCTGCTCCCTTCTCCCTCCACCACTGCAGTCTCAAAGGGGAAGAGGTGGTAAAGGGAGGGGATGGCTCATCCAGATGACCTTTGGCCTTCCAGAAATAACGCCCCCTCCCCACAGTGCGGGGGGAGTGGGTGTGAGTTCCACCATCCCCCTTTTACACTGGGTGGAGCCCAATGCGGGCTCCCTCCCGTTCCCATAGCAACACACAGTGAGTGCCTTCGTTCACCATGGGGGAAGAGGGAGGTCTTTTGTTCAGCCTTTCCCTACCCCCCCCCCTTTTTTGGGGAGGAGGGACAGAGATGAAGTTCTGGCTGCTCCCCCTCCTTCAGTTTCCTGCCCCTCCGCATGCAGCTGGCTGTTCCAGTGCACAGCGGACATCTCTGCTTCAGGATTAGGCGTGGGTTCTTTCATAATCCATGTCTCCCACAGTGTTGGGGAGGGCAGGGGCAGTGGGTGGCCCCTTATTGGCATTGCCAGGGAAAGCAAGGTGTGCATGGGCTGTAAAGGGACCCTAAGAATAACAGCCAAGAAAACAATCCGTGGATTTTGGTCCTGGTATCTGCTGGGGAGGTGGCGGGGATCGTCCCAGAGCTCACAAATGGGGAGAGGCCCTGCTTACATCGTTTGTGCCTACCTCTTGTTTGTAGCTGGCAGGGCCTGGCCCAGTTACAGGTGAGTTCTTCAGCATAATGCTGCCTCTTCAGGCTTTCTCTGTCACCTTTTCAGTGGGGAAATCCCATCTGCTTAAGAATCTCTGTTTGGGATCTGCAAACATCTTCCTCAGATCACTTGTGGCTTTGTGGGTCTGCAAGGAAATCAGGGGCATTCCAGTTTCTTTCTACAGCTTGCCAGCAGCGTGTCAGGGCTCCACAGAGCTCTGGCTAGAAAGTCAAGATCCCTGCCCCAAGGATCTTACAGTCTGTTGGATGTCTCAGACTCTGAGCTTGAGCCTCAAGGTGAGGTCTGGGAGAAAAGAGTGGAAGAGCCAGCAGCTCCCCACTCCCTTCTTGGTGTTCCTGCCTCCACTCAAGATGCACCAGACACAGAGAGGAGGTACCTGTGCATTGCCCACTACTGGAGGGGCACATTGTAGGGTGGGGAGACCGAGGGGGTCTGTGGGGCTTGGCAGGAGGCTGGTGGGCTCAAAGGGTTTGTCTGTGTGATGCTAAGCCAGCCAGTCTTTTCAGCCGCCCATTAACCTCTGGCGTTCTGTGTTTCTCCGTCCCATTGGATAGAACTCTGCTTCTACTAGCCGGTCAGTTGAGTCTCTCTGGGGGCCCCAGCCCCAAATACCCTGCATGACGTCTCCCAGGGCTGGAACAAGCTCTGTCCTAGCATGTGCCGAGGAGTGGTGCAAGAAGACAAATATGCTGTGGGGTCTGGGTGGTAGACAAAAGCTGATGGATGGTTCAGACTGTTCCCCCCCCTGCTTCCTCCCCCCTTAACACAGGAGCTGCTGCATTTCTGGCTTCTGCCAGTGCAGCCAGAGGCTTGTGCTGCCAGGGGGATGGGCTCTTTGTCTTTCAAGCTCCACCTGTTCTGGGGAGGAGGGGGCGTGTGTGAAGGCTCAGTGCCAGCCTTCCCTGTGCAGCTGGAAATGCCAAGGTTGCCTCCCAGTGACGCCCCCATCCCTCCTGTCTCCCTGGCCAGGCTTCTGCTGTTTCCTGTGGGCTGTCTCTCTGCCTGGCCTTTAGAAGCTAAGGCTTTAGACAGGGGTTGGCAATAAAATGCCATTGCTGGGGGAAAATGTGAAGCGAGGCAGTTTGGATTAATTGCAGTCAACCCCACCCCTCTTTTCTGGGGAGGGCTGCATCCTTGCCTTTTTACAAATTGGCTGAGCCCACTTGCATCCTTGGCATGGGATGCTGGTGTTCTGAACCCAGGGCGTGGTGTATTGCGAAGCGGAATAGCAGCAAGGGGGGAGCTGCTGCCCAAGGTGCTGTGGGCTTGCACAGCCACCTTCTCCCCCTACAGAAGCTGTCTTCCTTTACATTCTTCTTCTTTTTTTGCTTGCACCATCTTAGACTTGACAGTTATGAGGATTCTTGGTCAGGGACTATTAGATTCCCTTGCAGAATGATTATTTCTTTAGTCCTGTTTGGGGAATCAGTTGCAACAGCTTTAAATTTATGTTACCAGGATTCTTCCTCGACCCTCCCGAGTTTCTCAAGGATTAATCTACATATGACAAAAAACTCTGTATTTATGGCCCAACAGGATTCAGTTGCCCTCCTTTCATCTCACACCTCCTTTAATTCTCCCAAGTAGCAACCCCTGGTGGGGAGCAATTTGGATCAGGACCCCAGTGCTGGGTGAGGATTGGGCTGTTAACCCTTCCCCCTCCTTCTCTATAGTTGATATAAATTGGCTCCACGGTAGTGCTGTTTGTCCTGGTAGGGGGAACACGTAGCATCATAGGTGCCACTGCCAAACCTTCCTCTCTGTGCCTCCGCTTCCCCGGTTGCTTGTCCTTATCCATGTTTCGCTAGCTCCCCCGAGTGGATGTTGTGGGAACTGCCTTGTGAGCCCCAAGACCGCTCATTGCTCTTTCCTTCCTTGCAGGCTGCAGGCTCGGCCCACAGCAAGGCACTACTCAAGATGAGCTCCTCATCGCTGCTGGAGGAGAGCTCCATCGAGCCGCCGGTGCTGCTGAGTGACATCAAGACGGAACCTCCAGAGGAGCTTCTAGCCAGTGACTGTAGCCAGCCTCAGGCCGAGCCAGTCGACCTGTCCCTCAACAAGTCCAAGGCTTCCCTGCAGCCTTCCTTGTCTCTGCCCTCGTCCGTCCGATCCTCGCCCATGTTGGTGACACCCCCCGTCCAGGCACCCGTGGTCTCCATGTCGCCAACGGGGCTGGGCTCATCCTCAGCCATCCCGGCGGTGCTTTCTCCGGGCTCCATCCTGGCTTCCACCCAGGGCAGCGGTGGGCAACAGATCCTGCACGTCATTCACACCATCCCTTCCGTCAACCTCCCCAGCAAGATGGGCAACCTTCAGACCATCCCGGTGGTGGTACAGTCCCTTCCAGTGGTCTACACGACGATGCCCAGCGACGGCGTTACTGCTGCCATCACCGTGCCACTCATTGGTGGCGACGGCAAGAACGCTGGCTCTGGTGAGCCTCTTCTTAAGAGAACAGATGAGAAGCCATGTTGGATCAGGCCAATGGCCCATCCAGTCCAACACTCTGGGTCACACAGTGGCCAAAACCCAGGTGTTGTCAGCAGGTCCACCGGTGGGGCCAGAACTCCAGAAGCCTTCCCACTGTTGCCCCCAAGCACCAAGAATATAGAGCATCACTGCCCCAGTCATAGTGTTCCATCTGCTGTGGCTAATAGCCACTGATGGACCTCTGCTCCGTATGTTTATCTAATCCCCTCTTGAAGCTGTCTCTGCTTGTAGCTGCCACCCCACAGCAGTGAATTCCATGTGTTAATTACTCTTTGGGTAAAGAAGTACTTCCTTTTCTCTGTTCTAAGCCTCCTACTTGTTAATTTCATTGAGTGCCCACAAGTTCTTCTATTGGGAGAAAGGGAAAAAAGTACTTCTTTTTCTGCCTTCTCTATCCCATGCATAATTTTGTAAACCTCTATCATGTCATCCCTCAGTCATTGTTTTTCCAAGCTAAAGAGCCCTAATCTCTTTAACCTTTCTTCATAGGGAAGGTGTTCCATCCCCTTAATCATTTTAGTTGCCCTTTTCTGCACCTTTTCCAATGCTCTAATACCTTTTTTGAGGTCCGGTGACCAGAACTGTATACTATTTCAAGTGAGGCCACACCTTAGATTTATACAGGGGCATTATGGTACTGGATGATTTGTTTTCAATCCCCTTCTTAATAATCCCCAGCATTTGCCCTTTTTATTGCAGTTGCACAGTTGAGTTGACATCTTCAGTGAGTTCTCTACCATGACTTCAAGATCTCTCTCCTGGTCAGTTATTGCCAGTTTGGACCCCATCAATGTATATTTATAGTTAGGATTTTTGGCTCCAGTGTGCATTACTTTGCACTTGCCCATGTTGAGCATCATTTGCCACATTGATGCCTACTTGCCCAGCCTCGCCAAATCCCTCTGGAGCACCTCACAGTCTACCCCGGTTCTCACTGCACTGAACAACTTGGTGTCATCTGCAAACTTGGCCACTTCACTGCTTACTCCCAACTCCAAATCATTACTGAACAAGTTAAAAAGCACCGGACCTAGTACCGAGCCCTGCAGAAGTTTACCACCTTCCACTGTGGAAACTGCCTATTTATACTTACTTTATTTCCTGCTTTTAATTCACAAGAGGACTTGTCCTCTTATCCCATGACTGCTGAGTTTACTTAGGAGCCTTTGGTGAGGAACTTTATCAAAAGCTTTCTGGAAGTCTAGGTAATCAACATCTACTG
Organism: Gekko gecko; assembly: GCA_029375565.1. NCBI lineage: Eukaryota > Metazoa > Chordata > Lepidosauria > Squamata > Gekkonidae > Gekko > Gekko gecko. Next base: position 46,192,977 of record JAPDNY010000012.1, on the reverse strand, counting down.
GGTCACCCTTGTCCACATGCTTGTTCTCCCCCTCAAAGAACTCTAAAAATTAGTGCAACAAGATCTTCCCTTATAGAATCCATGCTAATTCTTCCTCCATAGCTTTTGCCTACTAATTCTATCTTTAATAACAGATTCCACCAACTTACCCCTATCGACCTTGGACTGATTGGCCTGTAATTTCCTGGATCTCCTCTGGAATTTTTAAAAAGATGGCGGTTACATTAGCTACCTTCCAGTCCTCAGGAGTGGAGGCAGACCTTAGTGATAGATTCCATACTTTTGTCAGGAGATCCACAAGTTCACATCTGAGTTCTTTCAGAACTCTTGGATGTAAGCCATCTGGACCTGGTGATTTGTCAGTTTTTAATCTGTCCATTGGCTGCAGGACCTCCTCTCTTGTCACCTCAATCTGACTCAGGTCTTTCAACACCCCTCATGGAATTGGTGGTTCTGAAGTGGGCAAGCACCTCCCATCATCCATAGTGAGGACAGAGGCAAAAAACGCATTCAGTTTCTCTGCCATTTCCCTATCATCCTTTAGTAACCCTTTTACCTCTTGGTCATCCAAGATTCCCACTGCCTCCCTGGCTGGTTTTCTGCTTCTAATGTATTTGAAGAAATGTTTATTGTTGGTCTTAATGTTTTTTGCAATGTATTCCTCATAGGCAGCTTTTGCATGTGATCACCGACTTGCATTTTATTTGCCAAAGCCTGTGCTTCCTTGTATTTACCTCAATTGGACTAGCAGTTCACTGGTAAAGGAATCCTTTTTACCTTTTACTGCTTCAATTACTTTATTTGTTAACGGTGTAGGCCTTTTTAATGCCTATTAGTATGTTTCCTAACCGATGGTATACCTTTTATCTGAGCTTCCAGGATTGTAATTTAAGATAGTCTCCAAGCTCCTCAAAGGAATTTGACCCTCCTTACCTTTCTGTTTGTTTTTCACAAGCCCCCTCACTTGAGAGAAGTTACCCCTTCTAAATTTAAATGTGGTTGCATTGGACTTTTTGGGCAACTCTCTACTTACATAAATGCTAAACTTAATAGCATTATGGTCACTGTTCCCAGCCGGTGCTATCATGTTTACATCTCTCAACAGGTCTTGAGCATTACTTATGACCAAGTCCTGGATTGCCTCCCCTCTGGTGGGCTCTGTGACCATCTGCTCTGTGGCACAGTCATTGGGAGTATCTAGAACCCAATCTCTTTCTCCTGCCTTGAACACATATTGACCCAATCAATGTATGGGTAGTTAAAGTCACCTATTATGACAAAGTTAGTTAATGTAGCTGTTTTCCCTAATTCTTTTGCTGTTTTTAAATCATCCTCTAACCTTTGATCTGATGGGCAATAACAAACTCCCAGACTTAACCTGTAACCGAATCTATTTTTTTTAGATTCTCAGTTTTACTGGACTGTTTACCCTCTCTGACGTACAGAGTGACTCCATCACTGACACTTACCTCCTTGTCTTTCTGATTTATATCCAGGAATCACTGTATCCCACTGATGATCCTCATCCCACCAAGTTTCTGAAATGCCCACAATATCTATGTTCTCCCCTGACACTAAGCATTCCAGCCCCCCCACTTTACCTCGGACACGTCTAGTATTTGTATATAAACGTCCATAATTCCCCAGACATGTTAGGCCTGCAACCTTACTCCTGTGGCCTCTAGAACTTATCAAGCAGTCATTTGTCACCCTCTCAGTGGCCAGTCCTAATCAATTTCCCTTTAGAATTGTAACAGTGATTCCTTCATCCCTTAGAGATGAGCCATCCCAGACCAGAGACATTTAATCTCCCGTTGGCTTTCCCCCAGGATTTTGCTCTGCCACTTTTTTGATTTTAAGCAAGAACGCTGGCTTTGGTGAGCCTCTTCTTTGTCTAGTGTGCCTGTGGAGTGAGACCACGTTCCCTCTGATCTTGTCTGCCCCACTGGCATATCTGAGTCTCTACTTGCATAACCCTTTATTTCCTGGCAGACTGCTATTCTGTTTGGCCAAGCAAATCCCAGCAGCTGAACGTAGTGAATTTTTCTGCTTCAAGTTTGCTGGGAACCTGGCTTCTCTACTGCCACACTCCCTCTGGGTTTGTATTACTGATGTGGGGAGGCAGTCATGGGGAACAGTGGCCTTTAGACATGTGCTCTCCTTTCTTTCAGGATTGCAGAGGTAGCAAAGCTTGATAGGCAGTGTTACAGTACTCCTAGGAGCAGTAGTCTTGCCTTTAGTCATCTGGTACAGGTGAAGATGTAGTGGTGGTGAAATGTGGAAGGATCAGAAATATAAGAGCTCTTTGACTCTGAAGTCTCACCCGCACCATCCCTCCCTGCATGCCATTTGGCATTGCCTGGGCTATTGTGGATGCCTCTCAGCAAATGTGAACTACTAGTGCGTACGCGCACCTGTCCCTTCTCTTAGTGCCTTTCCACTTTTCTCTACAGTGAAAGTTGACCCGAGCTCCATGTGCCCCATGGAGATGAACAGCGACAGTGAAGACAGTGCCGTGGAGAGCGGCCCAGCGTTCTTCTCGGACCTGCAGAGAGAGTGAGTATTGGCCTTTGGAGGAGGGGTACTGCAAGGGAAGCTGGGGGAGCCAAGATGTGGAAACTGGCAGCATTTTGCTTTACATGCATCTGCTTTTTTATGTTCGAAATAAAGCAGTTTCACCCTACTTTCAGTAGCCTCCCCCTCAGCTGCCATTCTGTTTCCAGTTATCCAGTCAACTTACGTGCCATTGCAAGGACTGTGTATTTTGAGTGCACGAATCTCCCCACCCCAAAGTACACCCGATAATCCCTTTTGCTGAGGTCACGGGGGAGGTGGCAGGGCCTGCGCCTTATACATGGAGCTGCTTCTGCCAGCTAGGTAAACCAGTGGCCTGACTTCTGTGTGGGACCCATGAATGCCTGCAACTTAGGTCTTCCTTGGCAGGGGGGAAATTGGGAAGCCACCCTCCAAGGGGGATGGGACTTTGGCACTGGAGCAGTGTGCTGATGGCCACCCCTCCCCCCCCCCAATCTCTGGCTAGGCCCTCAGCAGGACGAATGCAGCTGGCAGAGTCTCCTGACCTGAAGAAGAGGCGGATCCACCAGTGTGACTTCGAGGGCTGCAACAAAGTTTACACAAAGAGTTCACACTTAAAAGCACACAGGAGGATACATACAGGTATGTGCTTTTGGAGAAAGGCTCTCGGGAAACAGAGCCAGTCCCTCACACTTCCAGAATTGTTCCCCAGATGCCGCTTGTTCCTTTAGCTGCCAGGAACCTCTGAACACCCCTGACTTATGCTTATTCCATCCAGTTCAGAATTGAGTCTTTGGACTGGCCATAGCTCTCCTTTTTTTTAAAAAAAAAATGGAGATGCCTGGGATTGAACCTGGGACTGTCTGTGTGGAGACTGTGCGCTCCACTGCAGAACTGAAGCCCTTTATTTCCCTTTTGGCTCATCTTTCTGGGAAACTCATCTGCTTTCAGTTCCACTTGCTTCCTCCTGCCTTTCTGCTTTTTTTGTGCCTGGAACAGCCCCCTGCCATTCTCACCTGCTAACCAGCTTGCTCTCCTCCTTGAGATGCCTCCAGACCAATGCTCCCTTTAAGCCATGGAGTCTTGTGAGCAAAAATCCTACTTTGTGAGCTACTGGCATTAAAGTTGTGAGTGAGCGATTTGGCTACTGCATAAGTTAGTTTGCTCTGGAGCCATCCGTCCTGAGCTAAGGCAAAAGTGTGTGAGCCGGAAGCTAAAAAACTGAGCTAGCTCACACTAACTCAGCTTAGAGGGAAGACTACTCCAGACCCGCTTCTTCTGGGCAGCCTTTCCAGGAGATGACCTTTCCCATGTTGCTTCTGCTAGTTCAGCCAGGCAGTGGAAGCAAAGGCTAGCTCTGCACACTTGCCAGTTTCAGTTTTGTATCCAAAAAGAGAGCAGTAGGTGGCAGGGGGTGGGGAATATATCCTGTAAAAAACCTTTAATAGTCAACTTTCTTTTCTAAACTAGCTCTTCATCTCCTGCCTTGGTCTTTATTTGATTGTTTGTCTGGTTGGGGCTTCTTTGGTTATCTTGGAGGGATCCCAGTCGATCCAGGATGACACGGGGAAAGTAAAGGCATCACAGGCAGCATGAATGTTGGGACAGGCTATTGACCTCCCTGAGTAATCCCAGCCAATCAGATAACCAATCAGTGTGTGGGCAATCCCTTTGTGTGCCCCATTTCTGGATGCAGTCCACCGCCCCCCGAACATCATTGAAGGGAATGTGCACTATTTGTCACCAGTAGAAGATTTTTTTACAGAAAGTGCCTCAGCCCTAAGAGTTACTAGTGGTAGCAAGATTCAGGTAGGTAGCCACGTTGATCTGAAGCAACAGAACAAAGTTTGAGTCCAGTGGCCAAAGGTACTAGTGGACTCAAACTTTGTTCCCGTGGTAGTAAGAAATTATCGGCAGCTGTGTCAAGTGCCAAGTGAAATCTAAAGCAAGAACACAAGTTCACCAGTGTGCACGTTTCTTTAAGTCATTGTGGTTGGTCCTAATGAAGGTTATTTCGCAGATGGTGTTCTGTTTTTTGGGTGGCAATGGTCCAGGTTAGCCCGCTCTTGCCAGATCTCTGAAGCAAAGCAGGGTCCACTATTTGGATGGGAGACCTCCAAGGAATCCCAGGGTCATGATGTGGAGGCAAGTAACGGCAAACCACCTCTGAATGTCTCTTGCCTTGAAAACCCTACAGTGTTGCCCCTCAGTTGATAGCTAAAAACAACCTTGTAGGGACACCAACTGTCCACTAGATGGCCCTCATTTGACACTCATGGATCGCTGGATTTTCCAGGGCTCCTTCTGCCAACACTTGTGATGACAACAGAGTGATGGGTCCTTGGGGATACCAGGGAGGCTGGAGCTACTCCTGCTGGGGTCCAGTGTGCTTCTGGCTGGTTCGTATCACTGCAGTGCCAAATAGATAGCAACCCTGCCTCGTTTGTATCAGAGCCCTACGTGAGACTTCTTCCAGGCCACCCACAGCCGCCCTCCCTAGAGAGCTCTCCTATGATGCCCGTGCCAGGCAAGCCAGCCAGGAGTTTTATCGTCCGGATTCTTGAGATCCGCCCCCCTTGGCCCTAAACACACTTGGTGGGAGAAGGAACAGAACCAGCCATTTCTCAGTTTGGGCTCTCTTCCCATCGAGCTGTCGCGCTTCTGCACGGCTCAGATTTGCAGCTGCTGCGGCAGCAAGGGCTGCCAGTGCTGAGCAGCCATCCCTGTAACCCCTTCCATCCTCCAGATCCTCCCACACAGGTTTCCTAGCAACCTGTTCCGTCCTGCAGGTTGGAATCCTCTCAGCCCTCCGGTATCCTAGCAACTCGCCTCCCCTCCACCAGCCCATTTGGCTTCTCATCACAGCCCCCCTTTCTTCCTCTGCACCACTACAATATCCTTTGTAGAGCCAAGGCACTCCTTCTGTCTGGCCCTGGGACGCAGTCAGGGACTCCCAGCCCAGCCGTCTGCCTGAGTTGCACCTGCCCCACAGGGGTCCCCTGCCATCCATTGTCTCCCAGAGGGCTGCTAGGCCCAGTGGAAGAGTGCGGCTGGCTCCTCTGCTGCCTGTTCCTCGCCCTGATTTTTGCTATCGCGAGCTTCAAGAGGGAGTAGGGCTCTCTCAGCTGGGGGGGGGGAACACCTGTCGGTTGTGGCCCACCTATTGCCCCTGTCTTTTTCTTCTGTAAATCTGTAAGAGCCATAAGGAAGAATGAGCTTTGATCAGATTTTTAAAGAATAATTTTAAAATAGTATTTACTTGTTCCTCATTTGCAAGTGTGTATTCAGGGGAATTAGCTTATTTCAAGACTGCCTAAAATGGAGGAGAGGAGCACAGGGGCTGATGGGCAGAATGGCAGTTCAGAAGGCCGCTCGTTTGGTTTCTGGCATCCCTGGTTAAGCGGGTGACAGGTGGTGTGAAAGAGCTTTCTTTGCCTGTGTGCACAGAAAGCTGCTGCTATTCAGAGGAGGCAGTATTAAGCTGGATGGACAAAAGGCCCTGCTTGGTATTTTGTTGTTGTTGTTCAGTTGCATAGTCGAGTCCGACTCTTTGCAACCCCATGGACCAGATCACGCCAGGCCCTCCTGTCTTCCACTGTTCTCTGAAGTTTGCTCAATTTCATGAATTTGATATTTAAGGAGATTCATATATTCAGTCCTGGGCTGAAGGGAAACTCAGAGGTCATCCAGTCCAGCTCCACGCTCCAGGGCATTCTTCAGCCTAAGTTGCCAATAGGTTACATGAACTGAGTCCTTCTGAGGGGTACAGAGATGTGTGTTGACCATGGCAAAACATTTGGGGAAATTTTGCAAGCTCTGCAAACAAATCCACTTATTTACTTAATTATGTTAATTATTCTAGCTAGTGTAGTTAAGAGTGCACATTCTCACTGCAGAGGTGGTCCCACAAAGGAGCAAGCATTGCATATTAAGTTGCGCACACTTGCCACATTGCAAAACAGAACACTGGATGGGAGGGGCAGTGGAAGGCCAAAGGAAGTAGACTCTCCCGCCCCTGGCTTTTCTCTTCCAAGTTGGTAGCCTTGATCGCTTTACCTCTGCACCACTGCACCTTTTTTCCCCCTGTTGAAATGTCCCCTGATCACATTCCCTCTTTCCCCTGCAGGAGAGAAGCCGTACAAATGCACCTGGGAGGGTTGCACCTGGAAGTTTGCTCGCTCTGATGAGCTGACTCGGCACTTCCGAAAGCACACAGGCATCAAGCCTTTCCGTTGCTCGGACTGCGATCGCAGCTTTTCTCGCTCTGACCACTTGGCTTTGCATCGCCGGAGGCACATCATGATGTGAGGGGGCTCGCCAGTGCTCCCATTGGCCATGGAAGGAGAAGAACCGGTCCCTGCAGCTGGCTGAATTCCTGCCTCATAGTTGTGGCTGCTGCAGACAGAGTGTGTTTGCAAAGAGAGCCCCCCCTCCCCCAGTCCTTGCCATCCACGGAACTCCACAGAATGAGCTGTGGCCTGGACTAGGGAAGTGCAGCTCCCGGGGCTGGCAGGTGTTGGAGACTGCAGATGTGCGGATGGCCAGGCCTGATGGATGCTGCATCAGTTGGAATGGATGCTTTGGTTTGTGGGGCAGTTGCTGCAGTGGGATCCGGATGAAGGCTACGTTTGGCTCCTCCATTCTCTGTGGCAGCTCTTGAGGATTTCCCTGAGCTTCAGACCCATCTCTCCTGGAAGCAGTTTGGAATTTCATTCATTGCAGTCTTGAGTTTTCAACCTGGGGTTTCTGGCAGTGTGTATACATACGCGCACGCGTACAAACCCAACCCTAAATCCCTAGAAAATGTCCCGGGGGGGAGGGGGAGAGACACAAAACTTTTAATGAACTGTTTTGCTTTTTTTAGAAAAAAGTTTTAAGGAGCACTGAAACAAAGTCTGTATTTGAAAACTGCCTTGAAATCCTGCTTTCAGTCTTCAGATGCCCAAGAGTTGTTCAGCACAATTTAGTTAAGTTTTTGGGGATTTCCGTTTTTGACCTCTCGAAGATTGCAATTAAATGTTCCACTTCCCCCCAAATCGGTGACTTCAACTGTGCCGTGGAAAAGACTGGCCTCAGCAACTGTTGCAGAATATTCCAAGATCAATGAAATTTTAGAATTCAACAAATTTGAACTTTAGCATTTTGGGGGGGGGGTTTTTGGGAGGGGTGATCTGATTAGTATGTGGCAGGGCCAGTCCCCTCCGTGCCTGCTGCATTATTTCTTCCCTTTGGCCATGTGGGTGATTGGCAAAGACAGCTCCAGCACTCCAGGGCCGGTGATGGAGGAGGGGCCAGAAACCACAAAAAGGGAAAACTTTTGCGGAACATAGAACTGTGATGACTCAACAGGTTTGGAAGGGGGGATGTGGGGACTTTGAATTCTGCCTTTGTTGATGTGGCAGGGAGAAAAAACCCCACGAGCTTTTCCCAGCATGGTCCTCTGCCCGTGGATGGACTCGTGTCTTACTGCTTTTCCAGAAGACTGGACTTGGCAGCAGCTTTGAACTGCAGAACTTGGGGGTTTGAAGGTCTGAGGGCGCCTTTTGATTGACGGACACATGTCGGGATTTTTAGAATTTGCTTTCTCTTTCCCTGCTCTTGAGGGGAGTCAAATATGAACATGGTTTTCCAGAAGCTCCTCTGTGTGTCTGTCTCATCTTTCTCAAACCCGGCAAAGCAACCAGGTTCAGCTTCGGGGAAACAGTTCCCCATGGGTGCAGAGGACTCCTAGTAAGGACTCCTTGGGGTCAGGAAGGTGGAGAAAAGGGAGGGTCTTTTGCATCCACCTCTGTGGGACTGGAGGAAGCTATGGCGCGATCACGGTGGGAGGTGAGGTAGGGAGAAAATGTGGTAGTCCAGGTTGCCACGATGTTGGGAGCTTCCTTATGCCAAAGGATGTGTCTGCCCTGCGCAGGAGATGGTGGCAGTTATTCACCAGGATATACTTAGTAGAAGAAGAGAAGAGATTGGATTTATACCCCACCCTTCACTTGGAGTCTCAGAGCGACTTACAGACTCCTTTCCCTTCCCCTCCCCACAACAGACACCCTGTGAGGTAGGTGGGGCTGAGAAAGCTCTCTCCAGAACTGTCCTTGAGAGAACAGCTCTGACAGAACTATGGCTTGCCCAAGGTCAACCAGCAGCTGCAAGTGGAGGACTGGGGAATCAAACCTGGTTCTCCCAGATTAGAGTCCGCACACTTAACCACTACATCAAATTGGCTCTGAACAGGGGAGGTCTTCAGAGAATGAAATCCTAGCCCCCTTGCTCCCCTCCCCGGCAGCCCTGCTCAGCCTTGCTTTGGCCTCAGTATTTTCACCAGACATTGTTCTCCCTCTCCCCTGCTGTTCTTTGCAGGTGGCTCTAAATGGGGTTTGTATGTGGTATGAACTTGGAAGCACAGAACATGTGCAAGGTTCTGCTTTTACCAAATTGTGTCGATTCTCCTGTTTCGCCCTTTGTGATGGGCAGCAGGTCTCAGATCCAGGCTCTCTGGCAAATGATAATGTTGATCATTCTGAGCCACCTAGACAGATCGCACCCAAGGAGTGCTTGTGAATGGTTCCTCATCTTCTTGGAGGGGAGTGACAACTGGAGTGCCTCAAGGATCTGTCCTGGGACCTGTTTTGGTCAACATCTTTATCACTGATTTGGATGAAGGGATAGAGGAAATGCTTATTAAATTTGCAGATGATACTAACTTGGCAGGGGTAGCAAATATGGTAGAAGACAGAGTCAGGGTTTAGTTCTGCATTTAGGTAGGGAAAAATCAAATGCATAATTATAGGTTGGGGGAGACTTGTCTTGGCAGTAGTATGTGCGAAAAGGATCTAGGGGTCTTAGTAGACCATACACTGAACATGAGTCAGCAGTGTGATGCAGTTGCTAAAAAGGCAAATGCAATTTTGGGCTGTATCAACAGTATAACACCCAGATCACGCAAAGTGATGGTACCACTTTGCTTTGCTCTGGTTAGACCTCACCTAGAGTATTGTGTTCAGTTCTGGGCACCACAATTTAAGAAGGATGTAGACAAGCTGGAACATGTCCAGAGGAGGGCAACAAAGATAGTGATGGGGTCTGGAGACCAAGTCCTATGAGGAAAGGTTGAAGGAGCTGGGTAAGTTTAGCCTGGAGAGGAGATGACTGAGAGGTGATATGATAACCATCTTCAAGTACTTGAAAGGCTGTCATCTAGAGGATGGTGTAGAGTTGTTTTCTATTGCCCCAGAAGGTTGGACCAGAACCAGTGGGTTGAAATTAAATCAGAAGAGTTTTCGGCTAAACATTAGGAAGGACTTCCTGACAGAGCGGTTCCTCGGTTGAACAGGCTTCCTCGGGAACTGGTGGTCTCTCCTTTGGAGGTTTTCAAACAGAGGCTAGATGGCTATCTGACAGCAATGCAGATTCTGTGAACTTAGGCAGATCATGAGAGAGAGGGCAGGAAGGGTTGCATCAGTGCTTAGTTCTTGTGGCCCTTTCTTACACCCAGGGAAATGCTGATTGACACTTTGGGGTAAGGAAGCAATTGTTCCCCAGGCCAGTTTGGCCAGGGATCCTGGAGGTTTTTTGTCATCTTGTGGGTGTGGAACAGTGGTCACTGTGGGTGCAGTGTGGAGGGGGAGGTATTTGAGAATTTCCTGCATTGTGAAGGGGGTTGGACTAGATGACCCTGGAGGTCACTTCCAATTCTATGATTCTATAGAACTCCTCAAAGTGCTGGTTGCCTTCGCGATACCCCTTGTGAAGCTGGAACTAAGTACAGTCTTGGGGCACCTCAAAGGCTATCAAATGTGTCAAAAGCAGACAGATGCAGGAAGTGGATCTTCAGTTAGCAAAGGTATGCACGTGTACACGTGCTTATACAGCAAAAGCTAAGCAATGGGGCCATAGCTTCCTGTTTTATATATAATCTACTTAAGATGCCACACGACAGGTGTGTATGTATGTGTGTTTTAATGAAATTGCAAGGGCTTCATCTCTAGAATTTGTTGCCTGCAAAGTAGACCATTGCTATTCCACTTTCACAGCTGCAGGAAATGAGTTGGTGGGGGGACAGAAGGGACTTTCTCAAGATGTCTGTGGCAGAATGAAGACTTGCACTCATACTGGATATCTGTTCTATCTGGGCAGGGGTAGTGCCAGAAAAAATGCACCATGTACCTCTGAACATGCTTGGTGTGTCAGCAGACAAAATTGGGGGTGAGGGAGGACTGTACTGAGCCAAATAAGTTTGGGGTGAGCTAAGCCTCAGCTGTGCTGTCAGGATCTCAGGATTTGCCTTGGATTCAGCTGGTGTCTGTGGAGGTCTGGGAAGTGATGATGGCCATAAGCCATGCCTGTTGCCTTCGCATGCCCTGGCAGTCTGCCACCAGTGGTTTGGTTGCTTGGGTGGAAATTGGGCTGGACACCAGGCAAAATGGCCGCTGGCCTGTGTGCTGGGTGGTGTGTGTATGCACGTGTGTGCCTATGCCTCCTTTATCTAATTTAATATTACAAGTATTTCAGTGTGGAATGAATGGCATGTTTCTCCAGAAAAATCCCAGATAGGATGGTTTTTGCTGAATGCTAAATTATTTTACCACACGCTATGTGTGGTCCTTCTCAGTTGGGAGTTGTGCTGCTGATCTCTCTGGGAGCTGGACATAATGTGCTGCAAGAAGGACAAAGTGCTTTGATAGATTAGTACTAAGCAGGTTGCCTTCTTCAGACACTTCTGTGTCTTGACTGCTGATTTTAAATCCAGTTTTTAACCTCCTACTAAGGACTGAGTCAGTGGCTTTTTTATCTTGCCTTTGTGCAATGAAATCAGGCCTTGCCAAGGGCACATCCTCCTTTCTGCCAGAAGAGGGCACTGCTGGATTCACATACAGAGAACCGGAATTTCTGTGGGGAGCCAAAGCCCTATGAAACCTCTCAGAAAGTGAAATAGATTTATTGCTAGAATTGGCTGCTGGGATCAAAGCTGGCAACATAAGCTTTGCAGAGGGAGCTGGAAAGAGGCAGAAGAACACTAGCTGGCCCTCATTCAGGTTTTGCACGTCAATACTTGCATGGTTTGAGGGGTTTTTTTTAATATAAAAATATCCAAGGAAGTGCTCACAATTAAAGCAAAGTTGAGCAAAGTTGAAGTAATTATGCAGGGGTAGCCAAGTTAGTCTGTTGTAGCTAAAATAAACTGCTTTTGTGGTCTTTGAAAGACTGATTAGTTTTTATTCTAGCTTAAATATTCGTGGCTTCAAAGGCCACTTCATCAGGTGCATGGGATGGATTCTCACTAGGTGTGCGTGTGTGTAAATACACAAATGTGAAAGGGGAGGGGGAACCCTGTAAACAGCAAGGTCCAAGGCTCTTGACTTGCTGGGTGAGATGTAAATTTTATGCAACTTTAAGTGTAAAAACATGAGGTGGCCCAAAAGTTGAGTTGGTCTTTGATCTTTTGGGCAGGAGTACTGAGTGCGGCAGACAGGGGAATGGAGTGATGCTTCTGTCTCTTTCTTCTCAACTTCCCGCCTCCCAGTAGATAGATATGGCAGTTGGAAGCCCATCTAGATTTGAGCTGTCTGATAAATGACCTGCTTTGACTTTTTGGTGTAATTATGGCCTTGGCGTGATTCAATGCAAACTAAGAGGGTAATTGAGTGCAGCTGGATCATAAAGCCCCTCAGACTTTGTGGTTCCACCTTCAGGAGCCAGGTTGTCGGCTGGCAGGAAATCGTGCACTCTCAGGGTTCAGCTCCTCCGGGGTTCATTTTACTGCCACATCTGCGCATGACACAGTTGCCATCAGGAGGCTGTAGAACGGGCTTCTACCAAATGCTTTTTCCTCTTTCACGCCTGTGTGCTCAAAACATGGGAATGGTTGCTGCAGCTCTCTCTGCTGTGTGGGGCTGATGCTGGCCAGGGCAGAATGGAATGTGGGCTAAAAAAAGCCTTGGCAGAGCTGTGATTTGAATTGAAGGGAAGGATCATACACCATACTCTGACAGAAAAGGAGCTGCTTGGCAGAGGTGAGACCAGGCTAAAGTTGTGGGCCCACTTTGGGTCAGGGTGAGAACAAGACTGCAGAGGAGATGGAGCAAATTGCCAAGAAAATGAAGGAGCTGGACTAGGTGCAATGCTGAATAAAGGGCATGCGGTTTAGGGAAAATGATAACAGGCTAGGTGGGAGGGGCCACTCCGCTTGCTGCAGTTTGGCATCGAGTCTTTAACCATATTCTGTTGACTCTAGCAGGCCACAAACCAGACCAGAGTGTGGTTATTTATATGGTCTTGGCCATCAGTGCTTGGGAGCAGGTAGCCAACAAATCAGTGACTAGGATTAGCTGGCAACAGGCCACAATCCCGATCAGTCTTCTGCTAGCAGGCACAACATGGCGCTGTGAAGCCGATGCTTTGATCAGGCGGCTGTGGATTTCCCAAACTTGGCAGCTCTGGCCCCATCTGCACACTTCCAGCTTATACCTTTTGGTTTCTTGGAATCAAAGAAGGTAATTAACTCATGCATCAAATGCTGTGTACCTGGTTGTCGAGGTAACAAACACACACATTGGTGGCAGGTGAATCTTTGCTCCTGGGGAAAATCCACATTATGTTAATGGGCGACGGAAGAAACTAAGTCACCCAGCCCAGGAGTACCTTGCTGTTGTGGGAAGAGACAGAGCCTGGGGCAAAAGTCTAGTGGGCCCCTTGTTATGCTCCCAAATTCTATTTTGGTGGTGTGAGGAGTGCAAAACTAAGAAAGAAAGACAGAACAGTCAGAAGAAAATAAAAGACTCAAAGGGTATGTTGAGGGCAGGCTGTCTGGATTTTTAGCTCACAAAAATATGAGCCAAAGGTAGAATATGGCTGATGTTTATAGAACCATATAAAAATGATCAGTTTGATTTTTGCAGGAGGTTATTTGTTGGAACGGAAGCTCATGGCCACAAAGGAGAAGAAAAGGCCAAATATGATCTGTGATAGACAAAATTCAATTAACTATCAGAGGATTTTCAGGTGGTGGCTTAAGTGACTAACTTTTTAGAAAGATCCGATAAGTCATCAGTCATGGTGCTGATATGCATTGCTGGGGCTATTCGGCCTCGGCAAGACCTGTGGACAACACTGTCCCTTCTCCCTCTTACCCCACACATAAGGAGCACTATAATCCTACTGGATCTCCCAACTTCTGGGTCCTCAAGTTCAAGCTGTGGAGTCTTGTGAGCAAAAATTCTACTTTGTGAGCTACTGGCATTAAAGTTGTGAGTGAGCATGTTGGCTACTGCATAAATTACCTTGCTTTGGAGCCATCCTTCCTGAGTTAAGACAAAAATGTGTGAGCCGGAGGCTAAAAAACTGAGCTACCTCACAATAACTCAGCTTAGAGGGAATAGTGCTCAAGTTAGTTCCTACCATTGTATTCAGCCTGGCCCACCTTTAGGTCTGCTTGGGAAATGTGCCATATTAACAAAAATATAGAGTACATTTCACCTCTTGAAAGTGCCTCTAGTATTAATCACATGGGATGGGAGGGGCTAATCATGGGAATGGCAACTGGCAGCAAAATAAAAAATTAGTTGGCGGGGTGAGGCTTTGATTCAGAAACAGAGCATCTGGTTTGCCTGAAGAAGGCCCTAGGTTTGATCCCTGAAGTGTCCAGTTAGATCAGGTAATAGATTATGGAAAAGACCTTTGCCAGGTACCCTGCAGAGCTGCTGCCAGTCAATAGATACTGACCCGGATAGACTAAGGGTCTGACTCAGGAAAAGGCAGCTTTGTGCAGGCAGCCTCTGCCCCAAAGGACATCCACTCTGCAATATTTTATTTCGATTCTGCAGCTGTGTTGTATTTCCGATTCTGGGGCCATCCCTCTCCTCACTCCAGAGTTTTATATGTTCCAACAAGCTCCACAGGTGAAAGGTCACTGAAGAGGCCTGCTCATTGGGTAGCCCCTTCCCCCATGTCCTCACCTCAGACAACCGGCCAGGCCCTCTTTGGTGTTTCTGGTTTTTCTGCCTTCCTGCAGAGGTTCAGGGGTCAGGCATTCATGTGAAATCTGAGTGTGACCTTCCAGAAACTCCCCGGCAGGCCCCTCTATGACGTCTGCCCAGGTACAAGGAACAGGATCTGTTTTGCAGCAGCGATGCCCCCAGGGGACTGGAGATCTCCCATTGTTACAACTGATCTCCAGCTGACAGATCAGTTCACCTGGAGAAACTGGCCACTTTAGAAGGTGGATTCCATGGCTTTAGACCCACTGAAGTCCCTCCCCTCCCCAAACCCCACCCTCCTCAAGTCTCAACCCCAAAACCGCCATGTATTTCTCAACTGGAAGCTGGCAACCCGATTCAACAAGTGATCTCCAAATGGGTTTCAGCTCACTGCTGGGCTATGCCCCTCTAGGGTACTCACTTTGTCTTTAACTATAATTTCCAAGGGAGTCTGCACACTTCATTGGGAAAGGGGCGTTGCGAGAATGCAATGGTTCACTGACCACCTCAGATACCGAGAAACAGACTGAAAGAAAGGACTGTAGGACAGCCACTCCCTGGCCCCCCCCCACCTTGCGTGAGCTGTAACTGCTCCCAGCCTCAAACAGTGTCCAGATTCATTGCTTGCATCTGGCTGCTAATTTAAATGCCTGCAAATCTGAAATGGCTCATTGGCAAGCAATGCGGGCAGACCCCCAAACATTGGCAGGGAGGGTTTCCATATGCTCAGTTTTTAAAACTTCCTTAAATGCTGGAAAGGGGAGGCGGATAGGGTGCTTTTAAGAGCTCCTTCAGAAGAGCTGAGAATGGCCTCATTGGCTTCCCATCCTATTAGGCTTGTATTAGCCACAGGGCCATTGCAACAGCTGCCCCGGGCCCTGCACTGCGGGGGATCCACACTAGGAACCCACATTGCCCTGCAACCAGCTGAAATCCCTGCTGCTGCAAATCACTGCTGATCCTGAGACTCTGGCGGCGGTGGAGGGCGATCACCTGAAGGGTGGTGGTGGTGGCGTCTCCCAACCTCCTTAGTGCAGCTGATCACCCAACAGCTGACACTGACCCCACCACACACACGCCCTGCCCGATTCTGGGGCCCCATCTTTGAATTTTGCAGGACCCCCAGAATCACTGCCCCCTGCCTTGTATGCATATATTTTAAAAGATGTTTCATTCTGTATATATAAGTATTCTTTTTGGCCCCCAGGACAAAGGCTAGAATGTCAGCTTGCAAGAGAAGCTGGTAGACCTTGCAGGGAAGGGATGGAGTGCAGTGCTCCCTGCCCCTTCCTTGACAACTTCTAGAAGAGAGACACACTGACTCCCGGGCCATGGGGTAATACAAGGATGTTTATTCTGTTATGTACAGGTGGAGTTGAACTCCTGCATGGGCCACATGCCCAAGACACTGGCAACAGCAGGCTGACGTTTTTCCCTTTTTTTTTTTTTTAAAGACAAGGGAGAGATATTCATTCTTCCAAGCCTTCCTCCCCAAAAATATACCCCAGGTTCCAGGAAGATCCTGCAGTTGGGTTTAGCAGGGAGATCTGGATACTGAGCTGCAGAAGAAACAAAATTGGAGTCAGCCTCTGAGTGTCACAGAACTCCTCATTCAGCACAAGGAGAAGCTGCCATTTTCTGTTCTGCTGGATGAGGTCTGCGAAACCTGCACACTGGTTGAATATACCATACAATTTTGCCTACTCTTGTCATGCTGACCAGGAGAGATTTCAGAAACAGCCAGACATCCCAGTTATGCAGGGAAGTGAGCTTCTATTCCCTGGTCCATCTAGGGAGAAAGTGGGTTTGGGCTCCCCTGGCTGGGTCAAATTGCTAGGTGGTTATTTGGGTGGGGGGAGAGGCTGCTTTAGGAAGGGGATGAATCTTTTGAAGGATGAATATCATACCCTTTTACCAGCATCATTTTATTATAAAACGTAAGGCAAATTAACAAATATAGTTATTTAGTAAAAGAAGCAAACAAAAACTCCCAGAAGACAACCCTTCCACCCACCACAGTTTTCCAGGTTCTATTTTGTGTTCACATATATATAAAAGAGAAGGAAAGCACAATTCTGTGGTGTCTGCACATACACAATTCTGTACAGCGATTCTTTGTATATACACAGGTGCCCCCACATTTGGCGAGCACGCAAAGAAATCACGGAAGACTCGGAGCCCTGCGTTTTATTGCGCATGACATTGGCGGGTGAGTTTCCAGCCGTCTCCCCGGTCTTGCTGGTGGCCTGAAAGTTCCTCAGCAGAGCCCATTAGCCTCCCTGAAAAGGGACTGATAACAGCTCCCTCCAACTTTTAGCTTGCATTATCCTGCTCATTCTTCTAATGATGGAGCCCGTCCCCCAAGAAGGGGAAGAAAAGCATACAGATTTCATTAAAAACCAAGGAGAATCTTGCGGGATCATACCAAGAATCCATTTACTCCATCCTGGTCCCCATCGTGGCCAGGCAGACGCCCAAGGAAAGGCTGCAAGTGGGTCATAAGGACAACAGCCCTCATCCTTGGCATGCCCCCCCCCCAGCATTTAAATATCCAGAAGCAAATGCTTCAAACATTCTGTTCAATCCGGCCGCTCCAAATTCTGCACTGAGAGAAGGCAGGTTCTGGAGAAAATTTCTTTGATTCTTTGGTTTGCACCTTTTCATTGGGGGGGCCATTGGGGGGGGCTTTTGCCACGAAGTAGTTGAAAACCACTGAAGCCTCAGAGCTCCTGGAGTTTGTCTGATTTAAGCTAAGCGCTGTGCCCATTTGCAACCAACAACTATGAAGCCTAGAAAAGTGCCTTTTGAAGTTACTGAGAAGACACAAAATGGTACACAAAGGCAGGAGAGGTCTCTTGTTGCATTGGCATTAATGAAGCTATATGTCAGACAGGCAGCTGCACTCTGAGCTCTCGTCCTCCTCTCAATAAGTGCACTTGCAGACTAACAGCCAGGCATCAGAACCGCCATAATCTTAGAATCTAGAACAGAGGAAGGCCTCCACATGAAGCACTGGGCAGAGGGCTGATGAGCGCGGTAGGAAGACCCCCGGAAAACATCCTCCAGACAACAATGATGTGGCTGGGGAGGGCTAAGGTCAATCAAGGAAGTCTCCAGCTGAAAGCAGGAGGAAAGCAAGATGGCCAGCTTCCGAACAACATGTTGCACAAGCTCCTTGTTTAGAAACCTGAATATTTTATGCATTTGAATTTCAGTATGTTACCATTTTGAACGCGGGGGGGAAAGAAGAGCATGATTCAGCCAAAGTCAAGCCCTGGTAAGTAAGCCCTTGTAAGGAAGTACACATTGGGTAGTCATGTGGAACTCACGGCCACAAGATGTAGCAATGGCCACCAAGTTGTATGGATTTTGAAGAGGGGAGGTCTATCATGATGGCTGAATGAGACCTTCAGATTCAGAGGCAAAATGCCCATGAGCATCCCTTGCAGGCGCCTCTGTAACATCTGACTGGCCACTGTTGCAAACGGGATGCTGGATTAGATGGACACTCGTTCTGATCCAGTAGGGCCACTCTAAATGTTAAATTCCATTGACTTCAACGGGTAAGTTAAACACATGTGTAACTCCCTGTCTTTGGCACTTGTAAGACTTAAAAATGAATCAAAAGATGTCATCTGGGCTGGACTGTGATCTAAATCTAACGTACTTTAAGGCACTAAATATTAACATGTCACAAATAGATTTTCCTTTTTGTTCCTCCGCTTAAAGCCCCCTTGGGGCCCACCAGGGCTAATACTTGGCAGATGCAAACAGTTGGGATCTATGGGCTCCTTTCATCGCTCTGGCCTTGAAACAGAGTTTAGAGCCGTACAAAGCAATCAAGGACCCAGAAGTGAATTGAGACCCGTCGACCAATACATTGTGCCCACCTATCTGGCACCAAAGTGGAATGAAACAAAACTTGGCACTAGATTATCCACGCACATGCCTCCATGCTGGAATGCACATGCAATCCTTCCTCGCTGTACAGTAAACCAACTGCCGCAAAAGGCCTCACTTCTGCCAGAGCTCCCCAGATCCATGGAGTCAGAGTGAGGGCAGTCAGTGCTTGCTGCATGGACGCATTATGCCCTGATGGGGCAGCAGAAGCAAAAGGGTGCATGTTCCAACCATGTGCTCACATCCACTTTTGTGTTGGCTACAGCTATGACCATCCCTGTTGGCTGGTTTCTGGGTATATCTGGGACAGCTCTCTTTTGCCAGAGTCAGGATGAAAGGTTCTCAGAGGGGGTGGGGGGATGGACGGACTGCAGTGTTCCCTCTAAGCTGAGTTGGTGTGAGCTAGCTCACAGGTTTTTTTAGCCTTTGGCTCACACGTTTTTGTCTTCACTCAGGAAGGAGGGCTCCAGAGCAAACTGATTTACACAGTAGCCAAATTGCTCACTCACAACTTTAATGCCAGTAGCTCACAAAGGAGAATTTTTGCTCACGAGACTCCGCAGCTCAGAGGGAGCACTGGGTGGGAAGTGCGTGCCACAGAGATGGCCAACTAATCCTTCTCGACAGATAGCCCAGGGCAACCCAAAGAACTTGCTTCCACCAGAGAGCATGGGAGGGGCTAAATCCAGAGGGCACGGGAGTAGGATCTGAGCTGGAGTGTACTCTGTTGCCGTCCTTGCTGGTGCTTCCTGTGCCATTTCAGTCTATCTGTCTAATTCATTCCCTGGAATTCTTGGGGGGAATCCTGGAATCCTCCCAGCAACACTTTCTCCCACTCCATGAACTTTTTTTTTTTTTTTTTTTTGGGGGGGGGGAACAGCACAATCCAGCTAGGGATTGAAGAATGGCCAGAACTTGTTTCCAAGGCTGCTTTTAAAATTTGGGGAAATCCACATCTGGCCACAGCAAAAAAATAAAAATCAGTTTCTTGTGCTCATGTCAAAAGACAGATTAGCAATGCATTCTGGGAGAGCAGTGGCACAAAATATTATGGGAACCAATGTGGCCTTTTTCCATGGTGTTTGCCCAACATCTTCCTCCACCATCCAACTGGTGGTCCTCATGAACAGATCAGAATCCAAGGCTGTGATGGGAGCAGGAACGGTGTATGGAGTTTCTCTCAGGAGTGTCTAATGACAGAGGCATGGCTGCCCCATCCACCCCCACCACTTGAATGGAGCAGCTGAGGCAGAGGTTCATCTCAGTCAGCCAGGGGACTGTGGTAGTGGTCATGGGGTTACTTGCACCAACTTGACATTTCAAACAGGTCAGGGTCACAAAAGCTCTGTCTGATCCTTGAAATCCGTGATCAGCCTGCAGAAGTGACCTTCAGCCAAGGGCCCAAACATCCTAGGGCTGCCTCTCCTCAGGAGGCAAAATGCCCCACCAGAGAAGCAGGAGGAAAGGTCACTTGAAGGACAAAATAAGTTGCACATTTTCTGGAGATGGAGCTCTGGGACTCCATTTCCCTTCTGTGGCTTAATTTTCTTTCATCCAGATGTGTAGCCATTTGATCACAGTGAGGTTTGGTTCTTATGTACAAATGGAGAGGGAGGAGAACCACTGTGGGACGATGGTGCTCCAGTCTTTAGTTCTGGTGCCTCTTCATGTGCAGAGCCAGATGGTCAGAGCGGGAGAAGCAGCGGCCACAAGCAATGCACTTGAATGGCTTGGCTCCGGTGTGCTTGCGGTAGTGTCGGGTGAGCTCATCCGAGCGGGCAAAGCGCCAGTCGCAGCCATCCCACGTGCACTTGTAGGGCTTCTCGCCTAGAAGGGAGGACCAAAAAGAAACCTGTTACAGCATCTGCACACCTCTTGGCTGAAATCCAGCCTTCTCCCAGGGTGGAATCAGGCCTTTACGATTGGCTAGAGAGAGAGGAAAACCTCTGCTGTTAGGATGGATGCTAATTTTGCTGACTATTCAAGAGAAGGATGACAATAGAATACATGGTCCTACAGCAGCTTGAACTGCCGGACCAAGAGAATAGTCAGACCAAGGCTGCTGTAGCAGAGATACTTGGGAGTGACAGACAGACAAATGAGAAAAAGTAGGATGTGTGGGGCCACAGTCCCAGTGTGCTCTGCCTCTGCAGGGAAAATGGCTCAGCTGCACGAGCAGCAAACTTTTATCAGCTTTCATTAGATGATGTCCAGACATTTTGAGTCCTTTCTGCCATGAGGACTAGAAACGTAATTGAAAAAGAACAACCCTGGTATTCAAAATGTTCTAATCCAAACAGAACTTAAGTTGGTGCAGGATGGGGGAATAAGCTAACAGCTGTCTCAAAAACCAAATGCAGGGATCCCCAATTCTGACTAGGGCCATAGTGCACAGGTGGTGGTGGTAGTGGTAGGGCTAACAGAAATCTCTGACAGAGATCCTAAATAGCACCAGGGAAAGGGTTAGTGCCTCCTGCTCCACTACTGCCCTGATCCAACTCTTTAACCTAAAAATATATATTGGGAAATCCTGTCATAGATTTCAAACATAAGCTGCAGTTCCACCCTCCTAACTGTCTATAGCTGCCCCAGCTCTGGTGGCTGAGTGGCTGCACTTGGGCGTGGTCCTCTTCAGTCTCAGCCTTGGCTCTCGGAAACCTTGAACAAACAGGCAGCATTCAGAACAGCCCCAAGTTCTCCGGACCGCGAACGTTTATATATTGCTCACTCTACTGTGTGAACTAGAGGGAATGCATGCTGTTGGTGGAAAGGAGCACCAAGAACTCAGTTTCATGTACTTGTTCAAAAACTTGGCCGCAAGCGTCTAGTTGCTGTGGTGTAACAGGCCTGCTCTGGCCTGCAGGTTTTCCCCAACACCTGGAGAGGCTTTTCTTTCTCTCTCAGGTAACCAGTGCCACCACCTGACCTTTGTAAGGAACTGCCTGCTGGGAAGGTCAGGTTCAGGACTCCCAGCTTGCCTTCCAAGTTCTGAGGCCTTGCCTCTGTGTCTTCCACTGACCGGTCAGCATGAGGACTGTTTACTGCCTTGCGCGCCCCTGGAGGAACAGCCACCTACCAATTTACTGCCTTCCCCCCAGTGCTCCAGGATTGTGGAGGTCTATGTGGTACAGAGAACCACTACCACCATCAAAAGTTATAAAGTATTTATTAAAGAGAAAATGTTCACAATTTTAGCACAGCACCAGACTGAGCAAGGGATTAAAAAGAAATGGGTAAAATGCAATTCCTCTGTCCCTCTCTCTATACATGCCCTATCAGATGTTAAAATATAGGACAGGCTCCTTAGCTCAGGATGTTTTAGATCTCTACAGAGCTACCATTACCTTGCAGCTTCTCCCAGCTCTTCAGGCCAGCACGTGGTTAATGGCTACCTCCTCCAGATCTCAGTTAAGAGTTCTACCTCCTCTGATGGACTCAGCCCCAAAGGGACCTTCCTTCTTTCTTCCTTCTTGCTTTTATCACCTCTCTTTTACCCACCCACTGATCAGGTCAGGCCGGGTCAGAGAAACTTTTCCTGGAGATTCTTCAGGAATTTCTTCCTGAAGTCTCTCTAGTATTTGACACCTCCAAGTCTCTGTTCCCTGCTTGCAGGTAGTGGTGGGGAGCTTGGCCATCCCATTATCTAGACATATTTGCATTGTTATGAAGGTGGGCTGAGGTATGTCTGGAAAGCAATTGAACTGACTCCCCCCCCCTTCCTGCCTATTCTCTGCCCAAGGGGGGGGAGCTTTTAAAACTCAGAATGAAGATTTTGCTCATCTCAGACCTCCAAAGGAAAAAAAATGCATTTCTTCACAATCCCTATAATAATTTCTCTAGTGTCTAGAGACCTCTTTTACCTTTGCCACTGCCTTGAAGGAGAAGACTAAGTTAACACAAGAACATTCATTCAGTGAGTTTCATATGTGTACCTAAGCTTGCACATAACTGTCCAATTGATTTATTAATGTGTATATTTATTAATCATGTTTTTATTCTGCCCTTCCTTTAAGGAGCTCGAGGTGGCATGTATGGTTACCTATATTCTCAGTCAGCATGCAAGGGAAGACAGGCTGAGATCATTGCTGCCATAAGGCCAATGAGCTTCATGGCTGACTGGATTTGAACCCAGGCCTCTTCTGGCTATTGCCCTGCACTGGCTCTCATGTGACAACCTCAGCATGCCATCCCTGTGCATATCCTCTGTAGAACTTCATTGGCACATGGTACAAATAACATGCCTGCCTCCTGGGAGAGAGAGCACATGCAGAAATGCACGTTTGCACACACACACACACACTTGCAGCCAGGCAGGTGTGAAACTGGTTGCAGGCTGGATCAGACTGGCACAAGGAAGAGAACTTTGGCCTTGGGAGGGAAGATGCAGTTTTATAGCTCCATTACAGAAGAATTTCAGCTCAATTTATGAGCACCCTGTTGAGAATTTTACAGCCCTCTCTGGAACATGTTGCTTTGAGAAAATCTATGTTCGCAGGTTATTTTCAGCCCTGAGACAAAGGCAAGGTTTGCCTCACTCAGCTGGAGCCATTGTCCCAGGCACGGTCACTGGGCTCCAAACAATAGCCAAGCTGGATTCCAGGATGGAAACAAAACGCTCCCCATTGTCCTCCTTGGGGGCTCCTTCACCTGGGAGATTTTGGCACAATAGCTTAACTGCCATTCCAGTCCACATCACTGCCTGAGTTTTATATTTAATCTCCCAAGGCTGCTGGGGCAAGGAGGTGGACCCCCCACAGATGAAGAGTTCTAGCCTTCTGGAAAAGGTGGCAGAAAACCACTGGGCTCCCTCCCTGGCTGTGAAATGGGCAGGCAGGCGTTGGCAAAGATGCCCCAGTAGAAAGTTGAATGACAGCCAGATGCCCCCTTGCAATTTCCTGGTGGCTCTTCGCGACTGGTGCAGACCCCTCAACACCTGCCCAACACAATGGGAGTCCTTCTATGGGGGGAGGTCTGCATCTGGGGCGGGGGGGTGGCCTTCAGGGAGAAGTGTGCATCACCTTCAGAATCCACAGATCAGCCTTTAGAGACCTTTCCCTGAGGATCCTGCCCACATGGTAACTCCCCAGGGGAGAGTTCTCTGGGAAAAGGGAGGGAAGGTTGTTTTTTCCCCCCCCAGAGGAATGGCCTGATGAGACATGACTCACAGGCCACTGGGTGCCTGGCTGTGTTGCAGAATGCACACGTTGCTGCCTGTGCTAGAGGGCTAATATTGCTCTCTGCAGGCCCTGGGAGTCATGCCAAGTGAGAGAAGCCAGGCCAGGGCCAGCCTGCAATGGCTGTTTTGTTGTTCATTGTTAAAAAAAGGAAAGCCAAGCCAAGGCTTTTTCTTAATTGGGCATGGTGAAATGCACAGCTTCTATAAACCAGATTTATGAGGGAACAAGGAGACTGGGACTTGGCCAGCATCTGATAAAACCCCAGCATGAAACCAGGTGACCAAGGGACGCTTCTGGCCCCACAGCATGAAGCAAGTGGCCTGTGGTACTTCTGTTCTGAGGCCAAAGCTGAACACAAAATGGCTCTCCAGATGGTTCAGAGACACCACCCAAGCCTGAAGAGCCTTGCAGAAGCCAATCAGATTTGGGGACTCTTGTTTCAGAGCCACAACTGAACACAAAGTGCGGTGAGAAGCTGCAGAGAACACAGCTGCTACGGTAAGCTTCAGACTGGGGCTGCCAACTCCCTGGTCAGAAATCCCTGAAGATTGGGGGGAGGAGCCTTGGGGAAGTTCAGAGAAGGGAGAGAGCTCAGTGGTGTGTGTAACACCATAGCCTCCACCCTCCAAATTTCCCCCAGGGGTACTGTTCTCTGTAGTGTAAAGATTAGCTGTAATCAATGTTCCCTCAAAGCTGTGGAATCTTGTAAGCAAAAATTCTCCTTTGTGAGCTACTGGCATTAAAGTTGCGAGCGAGCGATTTGGCTATTGCAAAGAATTAGTTTGCTCTAGAGCCATCCTTCCTGAGCGGAGACAAAAATGTGTGCGCTGGATGCTAAAAAACTGTGAGCTAGCTCACACTAACTTAGCTTAGAGGGAACACTGGTCGTAATTCCAGAAGAACACCACACACCACCTGGAGGTTGGTAACCCTACCTCAGAGGCCTGGATAGGGTTCATGCTGCCACCAAACTAACACTTCACCAGGCAAATTATTCCAGGAACCCCGAATGAAGCTCTTTTGAATGCCTGAGCATGTGAAGTAAGGTTGCCGGCCTGTTGCAATGTGGCGGCAGGAAGAAAAGAAGCGCCACTGATACCATGATATCATTTCTGGGCAAGACCCGGAAGTGATGCCATCCACCCCCATGAGGCTTTAGGAAACCCACAGATCTCTATGATCTTTACTATGCAAAGCTTACACAGACTTGTGATAGATTCAGGTGGGTAGCCGTGTTGTTCTGAAGCAGCGGAACAAAGTTTGAGCCCAGTCCAATGGCACATTAGCTTTCATGTGGACATGGTGTCTGAAAAAGTGTGCACGTGCACGAAAGCTTATACCCAGAATAAAAATTTTTAGGTCTTAACAGTGCCACTGAACTCAGAGATCTGACAATTTTCTAGAGCATCGTTGAGTAGATATTACGTAAAACTGCCAGCGTTGGGTTGGGAAGCTCCTGGAGATTTAAGGGCAGAGCCTGGGGAGGGTGGAGTCCAGAGAGGGGAGGGAACTCAGCAGAAATGTGATAGAGTCTGCCTTCCAGAGCTGCCATTTTCTCCAGGGGAACTGACTTCTGTGGTCTGGAATAATTCCAGGAGGCTGGAATCCCTAATGGGACATCACTTCACCTAGAAATGACACCACAGGCGTTTCCGCTCCCCCAATGCTTCGCTGATTGGCAGTGGCCGATTGGGGGTGGTGGTGGTGAGGGATTGCCCACTGAGACCTGGAAACTAGCAACCCTGGGTCATGCGCAGAGCGTTCTTCCCTGATGAACACTCCTACTCACAGTTCTTCTGATCCTTGAGAATCTTACTGAGCATTTTTACTGTACTGCAAAGAATTCCAGGCGGTTCAGGTATGCTATATCAGTGCCCTCTGCAACACCCCAGTAAAGCAGGGCACTGTTTTACTCTCCCCCTGTTCCCACTGTGGGGCTCAGAGAGAGCAGCCTCCTTAAGTTCTGATTGAAAAGACAGTATCTGACCCAGGGTTTTTCTGCTTCAGTTCGGCTTTCTGCAGGTTAAGGCCACAAGTTGTAAAAAACAAAATTAACAACAGAAGTGATAAAAGGTTGTTCTTTTGATTATAATAGGATTTTGGAAAAAGAAGATGATGGCGGGATATTGGGGAACTGAACAAATCCCTCCCCAGAGATCTTCCTTTTGAAAACTCCGAGTTAGGGGGGAAAAAAAGTAGTTCTATTTTGGGGGAAGTCTGGCATGAAAAACAGATATTGCCATGAACATTCACCTACCGGTGTGTGTTCTCTGATGCGCCTTCAGATGTGAACTTTTGGTGTAGACCTTTGTGCAACCTGTAAAAAGCAGAAGAATGAGAAGCCGTTCTGAATACCCAAGTCAATACAATCACCAAGGTTGGAGGAGGTGGCAGGCGAGAGGTTTTCCTTGGGGAGAAAAGTGCCTTTCCCTTCTTGTTTTCTTTCTCTCCCTCTCCAGGATTCCCCCTCTAGCTTGGTTTGCCCTGCCCCATCCCCATCTTGAGTGGAGCTGAGCGTCACCTGAATAATCCACCTTCTGCTTTCCTTTGGTCAGCTGTCTGGATTGCTAGGAAAAGCAGCTGAACTTGGCAAATGTGCCTTTTAAGGAGCAATCAGTTCCTAATCTAGCAGAAGAGTTAGGATTCTTTGAGCCATTTTGCATTTGTGGTGAAGGAGTTGTGTGTCTGCATCATCACATTATGTTTAGTTTATAGTGCATCACAAGTTTAATGTGGAGGTCCCATACCAGCTGAGGGACTGCCAAAGACAAGGCAGCAGGAATTTATGTGCTTTGAAAAGGCATGGACTTTATGTATTGGTGGTCAGGAGATTCATACATGTGCATAAAGCCACCTTTTAAAATGGTGCCGGAAATTAGAGACCCACATTCTATAGGGTTCTGCAGTGTGCATGTGCTTGCAATCATGGGTCTCCTGTATGAGGTCTTATTGCACATCATGTGTACAAACAGACATTAAAAATGTCTCATCCAGAACTTCTCTAGGTTTGCACCACCACCACCCCACTCCAGTGAGGGGATATAAGGGGGCTGCCTCTGCTAGACTCTCTTTGGGGGGAGAGAAGAAGCAGATAACAAGAGGTCCTGGAGGTAGGTGCACAGAGCTGTGTGGGCCCACGGGAAAGCCAGGGTGTAGCTCATGGGGCCATATATCACCTGGCCTCACTTTTAAGCCTCTCTTGGGATTTATTTGGAAGTGGGATCTGACTTATGGTTGCTGGTGTAAGATTGAAAGGGGCTTTGCTTGGCACTGAGATGGTTTGACTTTTCAGTCATACATCTGAGAACCACTCGTGCAGGTTAAGCTCCTGCTGCTGAACCCAAAATGATCTCTGGAGCCCTACCAGGGTAATCGCAGTGGTGGATCCTCCTTTTTTCCAGTTCTGGGTTGTTCCGCCGATTGTACTTGGGCGCCGGCATGATGACGTGCCCCTGGGAGAGGTTCCCCAGGCTGTTCGAAAGTGGCGGGATCTGGCCTGGCTGAGCCAGTTTCAGTCCAAAAGCAGCTTCATAGGGAGGCGGCGGAGAGATGGTGTTGATGAGCTCTGGCTGGTTCTCGGGACTGCCGGGCTGTGAGTTGGGTGGCGAAGGGGGCAGGCTCACTCCTGGCACAGGGTAGAACTGTCCTGCTAAGTGGAAACTGCCTTGCCCTTGGGAGGTGGGTTGGAACGGCTTGGCCTGCCCGCCTGGCCTCATGGGCCTGGGAAGGGGTCTGGAGTCCAGCACAGAGCTGCTGGTGGACATGGCGACTCCAGTGATGGTGCTGATGGCCGTCGTGTTGCATGTGGAGTGTGCCATTGTGGTCATTTCCCCTCCACTGTGGCCAGATGGCAACTGGTAGAGCAGGCTTGATGACAGAGGGATCTCGGAGGGCATCTCTTGCTTGACGAAGATATTGTTCGCTGCCACCGACTGGGGCATGCTGAAGACACTGGTGAAGTCTGGCAGAGTCTGGGTCGGGCCAGTAGCGGATGAGCAGGGTTGGGCAAAGCTGGTGCCAGGTTCCATTTTGATCTGGGGGAAGGGGGCCAGAGGTTTGGTGGGCCGATAGAGCCCAGTGCGCAGGTGAGTGGTGTCTGGCAGGATCACATTGATATTCAAACTGTAGGGCGTGGAAGGTGGCTTCTCGGTCGAGAAATACTCATCCACCACCGAGGCGCTCTCCCGGCGATACTTCTTATCGGGCCCCATTGGCACCAAAGGCACTTGCCCAGAGAGGTACTTGTCCATTTCAGCTCGTGCCTAAAGGGGAGGTGCAGAAAAGGAATGATTGTGAAAAAAGGAACAAATTCAGCTAAGATCACAGAGCACCGCACGGAGGAGGAGAATGTGCACAGAGTCCCATCGGCCACTCAGCAGAGCCCCATGTAGCATCTCACCATGCAAATGAGTGTGAACTGTGAGGTCGATTTGCAAGTGAAAACATACAAGAATGCAGATGCAAAAGAAGCTGGCTCAATAAGCCTTCCGGTAAAATGACTAAAATAAGTAGGTACTCGGGCAAAGCTTTTCCACTTGGAAAAAGACATTCTGAGAAAATAGAAAAAAATCTGAAGGGGGTGCGCTGCGTGTGCAAAGGCTATCGATGCTTTTATCTGGCCCAAGACAGTTCACCAGCGTACCATTTTCCAAGTACCCACAAGCACAGAGCTTTTAGTGGCTCCCAACAGTCCAACAACAGAAGGCGTGGGCAGCACTTTTCTTTCCATCTCCACGTTCAAGAGAAAGTGCCTTGACTTGGAGAACGGCTCTCTGCTGCCTGCTGTCGACTCCAGCAGCTGCACCGTGTGACTTTCCAGGCAGTTATTTCTAAACCCAAGAGCAAAGGCAGTACCAGGGAACCACCTCAGGAAAGAGTCAAATGCCGCGCATACCTGAGCTACAGAACGACCTGCTTGCTCAGGTATGGAGGAGTAGGTGGCAGCTGTCCAAGCTGCTTTGCTTCCCTTATCTTTGAACTTCACAAAAGAAGAGCTTCTTTCAGAGGTCACACAGGCACTACTAGCCAGCCCTACCCAACTCACTATGCATGTCCTCTGTTCAAGACAGGCACAGCTCCTTCGGCTTCCATCATTTTGTTTTAAATTACAACTTTTTGAAGGGGAGAGAAGGATGTTGCCTTTGTGCCCAGTTTGCAAGCATCCCAGGAGGATACGGCTGCCTGCTACTGGACTTGATGCTTGGTCCTACCCAATGGGACTCTTCTCATGTTCATATACCCCACTGTAACTATACAGATGTACAAAGCTGCCTTGTGCCAAGTCAGACCATTGATCCTCCTAACTCAGAATCATGTACTCTGATGGGCAATGGCTCTGCAAGCTGCTGGACAAGAAAAGGTCTTTCCTGCCTAGGGCTGCCAGGCATAGCCAAGCAACTGATGGGAGATGGGGGAGGCAGTGTGATGACATCACTTCCAGGTTGTACCAGAAGCAACACCATCACATCAGGATATTGACAGCACCCCTTCCCCCATTTTGCCTGGGCATTTTCCCCTGCCATCCAGCTGAGTGGCAGAGGGCAATGGAAACTGAGAGTGGGGGATTGCCTGCCCCCAGTGGGAAGCGGGGCTTGCTGCATGTGCCCGCCCCCTGGGCTCCTTACTGCCGGAGCTTCGCTCCTGTGCGCTCCTGCAGGAAATGAGCCCTGCTTGCCACCCTTCAACTGGTGATTTTATTTTCTACAGGTCCAGCTGGTGCTCTTCCACTGAGCTGTGGCCCCTCCCTATTGCAATCCTTAAGAACAAGAGAGAGGGATGTCTTCCTGTTTTCACAAGAGCACTCACATTGGTTCAGTTTCATGCATGTGGTAGTAGGAACACGGGAAGGGAAATGTTTTTGAACCACGGTTTTGTGCAACGTATGGTGTTCAACTAAGAAATACTTTTATTAGATGGTTCTGT
This sequence comes from Gekko gecko, assembly GCA_029375565.1. NCBI lineage: Eukaryota > Metazoa > Chordata > Lepidosauria > Squamata > Gekkonidae > Gekko > Gekko gecko. The sequence goes on along the minus strand of JAPDNY010000012.1, from coordinate 46,163,471 downwards.
TGTTTCTTTTGACACTTCATGCTGCAACAAAGAGAGAACCCTTCTCACACTGGCCACAGGTGAGGGCAGGATTCCCCACAGCCCCAGTTTTGAATATTTGCATGATATGGGGTGCATTTGCTTGATCATCAAAGGGCCCTTGCCTCATTCCTGTTTGAGTGTTTCCATAAGTGTTTATCTTGAGTGGATGGATTGTGTGGAACTGATCTCAGATATGCAGCTGTGGGAGTGGGTGAACTACAAGCCCACGATGGCCCAGGAGTGGCCTGGAATGATGCTGTCTTCCACAGGCGGACAGGATTTTGTGGTTTCTCCATTGCTGCTGATAAAGCACAGCAGCAACACGGCCTCCCAATGGCAGGTTTCTTGGCAGTTTTCCTGCCACAGTCCCCTGGAAGTGGCTGTGCTCCATCTCTAGATCAGCACACACACACGCACAAAACCAAACCACAAGAATACTGTTGTATCACAAGACCATTGTAACAATAGATATAGCAGATTCTTTGAATTCCCAGCTTTCAATATTTAAAAAAGTTGGCTCTTGCCTTTTCCCTTGCAAAGACATACACTTTCCTTCCACAAACAGCTGGAGACTTTTTAAAATGAAAGCTGAGAACCTGCTATACCTACTGTTACAATGGTGTACCAATGTAAAAATACCCTAAGGTCTATTTAAAAAAATAAAATAAAAGCCCCCTAGTGGTGGGTGATGGAAATGGCTGCTGCAGGAACACACAGTCAGGGAAAATGGCTGCTACCTGGGCCAGAAGATCTGCATTTGCTAATCAGACCCACCCAGCAGCCATCCAGACTTTACTGTGATCTTTCCTAAAACTTCAGAGCAAAGCAGGTGTGAGAAAGATCAGAGAAAAGTCATGGAAATGCACCATGAATGCTGGGGAAGTAAGAAAAAAACCTCTGCTTTCTAGAAGCATTGAACTTGGGGCAGATAACCTGTGGGGAAGACCCCAGTGATTGAAGAAGCGTGGGTAAAAATGACAGTAGCAAAACCTTGTGGCTGAGGAATTTGCCAGACTTTCCTCAAGAACAGGAACTGGCAGTAGAGACCCATTGTAGGTGAAGCCAAAGATGTTTGGACTGATTTCTGATTTCTGCACTTAGATATTTTTGTCTCCTTAATTTAAAAAAAAAGTCCATAACTTTAGCTCCTAGGAATGGTGTCCTAGATCTGTAATCCTTTTAAGGTATTTTATGCCAGTAAAGGTTAACTGAATCGAATACCACCCCTAGGTTCCTGTGGTCTTTTCCCTCTGTATAGATTGCAGAGCTGGGATGACATTAAGCGTGGTTAGCTGAGATGTCTTGCTTTTGACTGACTTCCTTCTTCTTAGATTTGCTTTTTTTCCAAGGACCAAGGCTGAGGGGGTGCCTGTTTTAACTCCTTGTACCCAGTATCCTCCCTGTCTAAACATTCTTAGTAGATAATCCAGAATAATAGAAGATCACGGCCTTTGATCATCCCGATTACAGCAAGCCATGGGCAGATAGCAAGAAGGACCAAGGTACACCTCGCTAGAGGGGCATGAAGGACACAGAGCCTAAGATAAATAAAATCCATAGGATGCAAGAAACCTGGCTTTCTTGCTCCCATATACAGACACAGGAAAATTGAACATATGCCGTCCTTTTTTTACACCCCACAGAAATAATCTCAAAAGAGCTGAAGGGAGAGAAGGCAGATTAAAAGCCACCCCTCCGGAATTATTGTAAATCTCTTGGGTGACATTGCTTCACAAGAGCCTCGTTTTTACACAGAATGCAGCTAGCTATATACTCCTTTGGCTCAATGTCAATCTTTATTGTCTCTCTCTAGTAAAATATTGACCAAGGTAAATATTTGCCTCTCTGATCATTCACTCTTGGTATTGACCTCCATCTCAGCCGGTTTCTATTTGTTGGCGTTCTCTGCCTTCTAGAACTCTCTGAGGATAGTCCAGAAGCTGGAGCAATAGAACAGCCTACAGAAGGGACCTCCAAAGCCTAGACAGGCTTTCGCCAACAAATGTAGAATCCAGAAAGGCATACACGTCATCTGGTGAAGACCAGCCCACAGGGAACTGGCAGCCCAAAGGCCAAACTGGGCATATAGATAACCACTACCTGACCCTTCACTCAATCTGTGGGTTTCTGGAGGCTAGAAAGGACCATTCACTCCTTGCCACTTCCTCATAGCTTGATGCACTACGAAGGAGGGGTCACCAAAGTTGCCCAGGTTGTTTGCCTGGGGATGGGGAAAGAGTGCTATTGCCAGGGCTTTTTTATAAAAAAAAGCCCAGCAGGAACTCATTAACATAATAGGCTACACCCATCAACAGAAGCTCATTAGCATATTAGGCCATACACCTGACAGCACAGCTCATTAGTATATTAGGCCACACCCCCATGTCACCAGAAGTGTGGTCATCCAGCCACACCCACCTTTTGCTTCTTATTCTGTTTACCTTGTTTGTTGTCAAAACCCAGGGCTTTTTTTTGTAGCAGGAACTCCTGTGCATGTTAGGCCACACAGCCCTAATGTAGCCAATCCTAATGAGTTTCTGCTGTTGGGTGTGGCCTATTATGCTAATGAGTTCCTGCTGGGTGTGGCCAACTCAGGAGCCAGCTGGAACTCTGTTCCTGTGCGTTCCTGCCCAAAAATAGCCCTGCCTATTGCCCATCTATCCTGAAATGTTACAGCCACAGGTTGAGATTCAGCAGCAATTATTCACATTCTGAGTCTGATAGGGGCTGTTGGCTGTTGCCCTAATTACAAGTTCCACCCTTTCCCTACACTTGGATAGTGGCAGGCTGCTAGGCTCTTATGAAATCACACAGCCTTAGTCCAAGTAGTCCCATATCCCCCCTTGAAAGCAGCACCTACTGACTGTGGCCACTGCAATCAACTGTCTTGCAATCCAAGCGAGACCACAAACCTGTTTAATCCATTCCAAGGTTCTAGTCTCACAGGGCATATGGCTTCTTCTCCTTTTCAGAAAACCAGCCCCTGCTCTGGGGACGTTTTCCAAGGAAGAAACTGTTCTCAATTTCTTTATGTGCTTTGCTGATGTGGTGAAAGTTTGCTAGGTGAGATTCATTCCCTTTTCTTTCAAGTGGCCAAAACCTTTGCCAGTTTCCTGGCCGAGGACACCAGAAAGGAGTTTGTGGCACAGCGTGCCCCATTCCTTTCAAAAAGACTCTAGGAAATCACATCTGGAGTATGGCCTCTGTCCCACAACTCCCAGGAAGTAGCGTATGACAGGAAGCATTTGAAGTGGGAGAAGGCTGTGTCACAGATCACTAGCACTGACTTGGGCAGTATGTGCCTTTGCCAACTGTGTAGAATACAGATTATGCTGGAGTACGATGGAAGCAGGATTATTCAAGAGTGGTGCTCCACTCGGATGAACATATGGAGGAGCTGCCTCAGACCATTAGGTCAAGTTGTAAAGGTAACCCTGGATCTAGAGGCCACCTTTCTCAGCAACGCCTACCCCTTGACCGGGGCCCAAAAAACTTGAACTGTCATGCCTCAGGTTTTATTATTGTTATCATATTGTTATGCTGTTAGCCACCCTGAGCCCCATTCTGGGGACGAGACTAGATAAAAATCTAATAAAATAAATAAATAAAATAGAGGAATGGAAAACATGAGAATCTGAGTGCGGGAATGGGAAGCCTGGTGATGCGCCACCAGGGATTCTGACAGCAAAGCGGACTGAAACCAAAGTAGTCCAAATCAGGGTTGCCAACCTCCAGGTGGGGCCAGGTGCTCTCCTGGAATGCCAACTGATCTCCATACTACAGAGGTGAGCTCCCTTTCTGTGGAGGAAATGGCAGCTTTGGAGGGCAGATTCTATGGCACCCTGTCCCTGCTGAGTTCCCTTCCATCCCCAAACTCCACCTTTCCCAGGCACCACCCCAAAATCTTCAGGAATTTCCCAAAGCAGAGTGGACAACCATAATCCAAAACACTGTGCGGTTTCCCTGCGACAAAAGGATCTAGGGCTGCCAGGCTTCCTGCCAGTTTGGTACAGTGGTTAAGAGCAGCAGACTCTAATCTGGAGAACCAGATTTGATTCCCCACTCCTTCACATGCAGCCAGCTGGGTGACCTTGGGTCAGTCACAGTTCTCTCAGAGCTCTCTCAGCCCCACCTACCTCTCAGGCAGTGTTCCCTCTAAGAAGAGTTAGTGTGAGCTAACTCACAGTTTTTTAGCCTCTGGCTCACACATTTTTGTCTTTGCTCAGGAAGGATGGGTCCAGTGCAAATAATTTATGCAGTAGCCAAATCGCTTGCTCACAACTTTAAAGCCAGTAGCTCATGAAGCAGAATTTTTGCTCACAAGACTCCACAGTTTAGAGGGAACATTGCTCGCAAGGTGTCTGTTGTGGGGAGGGGAAGGGAAAGGAGATTGTAGGCCACTCTGAGACTCTGTGAAGGGAGGGGTATAAATCCAACTCTTCTTCTTTGGTAGAAGGCCTCCTCTGCCTGGCAGCCCTAGTTGTCCACTACCAGAATTTATTTTTCTTCTGGATGGCAAAATCACCTGCACTGCTATGCGGTGTTCCCTCTAAGCTGAGTTAGTGTGAGCTAGTTCACAGTTTTTTAGCCTCTGGCTCACACATTTTTGTCTTAGCTCAGGAAGGATGGCTCCAGAGCAAACTAATTTATGCAGTTGCCAAATCGCTCACTCACAACTTTAATGCCAGTAGCTCACGAACTAGGATTTTTGCTCATAAGACTCCACAGCTTAGAGGGAGCATTGCTGCTATGTCATTTGCAGGGTAGAGTAGCTTTAAGAATAGCTAGAAACTCTATAGTTTTTCTGCAGAATTTCTAGGGATTCCTAGAGCTACCATACATCACTAATGCATTTTTCCCCAGGATGCAGATGATGTCATGCCACCGTCCCCATCCCCAACCCTTCTGCCAGTGGCTGGGTAGGGGGGCAACCCTAGCAGGATCTGATTTACTACTGAGCCTCTGCAAGGCCACTGCTGAATGGAGGCATAGTTAAAGCTTTGAATTATTCCATTTTGAAATCCAGTTATTATCTGCCACCTCTCTTGGTGGCCGCAAACTTCCCTGTTTTATCCTAAAGGCACTGAGGGATTACTAGCGACATCTCACCTTGATAGCTAGAACCAGGTGCCAACTAGAGTTGCCAGCCAGCAGTTGGCAACTGGCAGGAGTTGGGGGGTAGGATGGGGACACTGGAGTCACCATTTGGTAATGGTGTTGCGTCACTTCTGGGGGGAACCTGGAAATTAAGTCATGCCCTTGTAGGAATCACTAGAAGCGCTACGGTTGCCCCCAGAAGAGATGTGATGCTGTTGCCCAATGGCGATTTTTAAAAATTTTATCCTTCCCACCAGCTGCTGAAGTGCCAGCAGCAGATAACGGTGGCAGATCTCCTGCTCCCAGTGGACTAATGGCAAGCCGACTGCCAACTCCAACTGGGGAAATTTCTGGAGGTGTCTGGGGAGGGTAGAGCTTGGGGAGGGGATGGAGTTCAGCGGGGATGAGCCTTCAAGGGGTCCACCTTCCAAAGCAGCCATTTTCTCCAGCGAAACTGTTCTCTGCAGCCTGAAGATCAGTCATAATTCCAGGAGGATTCCAGGCCTCACCTGGAGGTTGGTAACTAATTGGAATCCACCAGGGTTAGTATAGAATCTGCTAACCCTTGATTGCTCACATTATACAGTGTGGCCTTACTACTGCTGGCAGCGACTGTTTGGGATTGCAAATAGAAGGGGTCTCTCCCAGCCCTGTTCTCTGAGATCTTTCTGATTTGAGATGCCAGAGACTGAAATTGGGACCTTCTGCAGGTGAAAACAGGTGCTCACCCCTGAGCCATGGGCCCCCAAGTAACAAACGTGTGACTTTTCAGTAAGATGTTTGGATCACCCCACGCCCCAAGCATTTTGAAAACAAGCAGCCATGTGGATGAGGCCCAAGAAGGAGAATGGCTAAAGAAAAGAACCCGCATCATTACAGGGGGAAAATCTCTCTTATCATCTCATTGAGGAGAATCTGGGTCACTCCAATAAAGCCAAGGTTATCTGCACTGCAGTCTCAAATCTCTTCTGTCTCCCTACAATTTCCCTAGTTCTTCAACGGAATTTAATGGGAGGAAACAACTCCATGGACCGGCTCCATGGCTCCCTGAAGGAGAATTTACATGAATATTGATTAATCATCACATGCAAAGAGACAATGGGCTTTACAGTCATGTTTGCAAGCCCATTCCAGTTGCAACAAATGTAATGGCTGGCACATCCACCTCCTCACTGCTCTGGGTATTCAAGAAAAGGGAGACGCTGGAATGCCTTCCCTTTTATGGCACGGAAGGCGTTAACCTCCACTCTTGCCCGCCACCACTATGCTACGTGTTTGTTTCCTCCTGAAGGCTCTTGGAACCTGAGCACTCTGTACATTATCTCATCCTTGCTGGCACCAACCCAATTCCATCTGAGAAATCTATATGTGTTCTAGGAGGGAATTGACGCAGAAATCAGATGGGACAAAGGCCACCGGAAACCAAAGTGGGAAGGGGGTTTGTCCAACGCAGAGACTATGCTTTGTCATTGAGATGGATGACTAACAGAATGTTGAGCCTTCTGTTGGCGCTGGGTGTGCACAACGGCCACAGAGTTTCTTGCTGGGATTTCAGATGCTGTTTCCTCTGCTATCACATCAGGCCAACCAGGATACTGTGGGCTACAAGGTCCTGCGTTGGGGAGGGTCAAGTTACTGAAGTTGTAAAGCAATGTGTGAATTGCATCAGCACCACCTGCTTTTGCTCTGTTTCATTAGGATAATATGAACTGTGGCCTTTCAGCATGAGAAACTGAGCTAAGCAGCACCAGGGCCTGAATGTTAACATATGTCCTCCAGTGGTACATATTCCTTGACCCCCATCCTCCCACTCTGCCCACTGTTGTAGAATGAATGCCAACCTAATACTGAGGCAGACATGTCCACTGGTCTTGGCCTAAACTCACCAGTAATAACATCTGAAGTTCTGAAGCAGTCATACTTTGTACTGTAGAACAGCAGGAATGTACACATTTGACAGCTAGACAAGAAAATGTGCTTCTTGGCTACAGGGATATGTACATTTTGATGTTAATATTTTGAAAATATTTTGGCAGGCCAACAAGCTCCATGGAAGAATCATGTTCACTACTGTGCTACAAATCCCTTGTTTACTTAACATCAGGCACGTAGACCAACTTTCCCAGCACTGGAGGGTATGCAAATCTCCCCCACCCCCACATACACTGGCTTCAGTGGGTTATAAGAAATCTACCAGCAACATTTCTTGACAAATTAAGCAGGATACAAAAATGGGGTGTGTGTGTGGATGGAGGAGTCCAGTCCTAGCCAACAGGAGAGAGACAGAGATCTAGCAATCTCCTGCAGATTCCTTGAGGTCTTTGGGGGAAGCCATAACAGTTAATATTCAATGAGACCATACTTTCCCCAGAGTCTTCCCTACTCAGACCTGTCCCCATAACCTTCCAAAGTACAGCCAGTTTTCTACTCCTCCTGTTTACTTTGCTACTGGTTCACACCTCCCTAGTTTCTTGCAAATGGAAATAGGGCTTGTGATGAAGACTTCACAAGGAAGGTATTTACAAATCTTGGGGCAGGGAAGAAAGTGAGGGGTCCATTCTCCATAGGCCATTACATGCCTCTGCAACAGCGCTACACCTTTACTTAGCCTAAACTTTAATCCAGGCTTGGCTCCACACAGCAGGAAAACTAAAGATATGCCTGATGAGACTGCTTTAGGAACCAGTGGAAGCTGGCCAGAGGCCACCAGGCTTCACGAGAATAACATTTGAACAGAAACCCAGAGAAGAAGAGAAAACCGACTAGAACTGTGGCAGTTATGCAAAGCCGGCCAAGAACCTGAGCTGAGCCTGCTCGGTTAAAGCCAAGCTAATTTGAAGCACAGCTCAGTTCCCTCTCAAGACTTCTTTACTGACAACCACTAAGGTTTTGCAAGTAGGCAATGAGTTCAGGATGAAGAAAGGTGTGTGAACATCAAGATCAGAGGAGAATTCTACCAGTGCAATCCTGAGCAGAATTACGCCCACCTAAATCCATTGAAGTGAGTGGGCTTAGAAGAGTGCAACTCTGTTTAGGATTGCACCACAAACCATAATCTTTTGAATTTCAAAAGCTGGAAGGCACATATGCCAAGCTGGATCCAGAAAATTTGTTCCCATGCTCTTTCAGAGACACACCTCAATGCATTTTTAATGGCAAATGCAGCCATTAGTCTCGCAAGTTACGTTGCTTGGCAGGTAAAACACAAAGACTAAAGGTGCAAACGAATCATGGGCCAAGATCTCGGCTTGGGAAGATGCTCCTGATTGTGCATTCCAGGAAATCCCAGGAATAAGGAACAAATGGGGGCAGATGGTAATTGGGGCTACTATTTCTAGGGAATGATTATGACAACCTAACCAAATATCTTACACCCTTCAGTTTACAGCAAGGATTCATGTGACACCATCTTGTTTCTGTTTTGAGCTCCTTGCAGTACTTGTGAACAGCCATTCTCTATAGTATTTTACTGCATATTACTTCAAAAGCTGGTTTTAGTTATTTATTTATTATTAAATTTATACCCCACCCTCCCCGCAAAGCAGGCTCAAGAGTTGCCACCTAGCAGACTGCTGGGTTGAATGAATGGCGGTTCTAATCCTGATCATAGACAACAACAGCGACAGATTCTTACCCACAAAGGCACACACATTTTCACAAATTCTATAGTCAGGACAAGACAGAGAGGAGAAAAAGCGGGAACAAAATGTTATCGGCTATTGAATGCAAAATGTCAACAGTAGGTGGGTCACTTGTTGACTCTCACGGTGGCTCTTTGACTTTTTCTCTCCAAGCTAAGTAGACCTGCAGTCTTTTCTAAATTCCAACAACAAGATGGCGCTGGGAAGGCTTCTACTTGGGGATTAATCATTAGCTAACATGCTGCATTGCCTTAGGAAGAGAAAATGGAGGAAGACTTTGAAACGTTGAGTAACAAAAGACAGAATTCGCCTCAAAATGGGAAATTACGCTTCTCGAAGAACAAGCTGTGCAAACTTGGAGCCAGTATCCAATTCTTCCGAGGTCAAAATTGTCCTTGACATTTCCCAATCCCTCATTCATACAATAACAAATCTGACCCCAAATGTAATTGTCCTTATCATTGGCAAAGTGGCACCTGGAGTAGATTTGTTTCATCTGGCTTCAGTTCCTCCCTCAAGAATCTTTACTGGAATGCCCAGGAAAATGCTGAAGCATGGCTCCTGTAAATACTTGAAGCCTATCCCTAAGTAACTGCCTGCTGGCCCATTCGGAACACAAAGCAGCAGCTCAGGATGAGCAAGTGATCTTTCTCAGCAATCTGAGTGTGGTCATAGTCCCCATAGGGATGGGTGGCAGGCCCAATCAGGGTGTGGTAGAGTAGCATAGGGGATCCCCACTCTGGTAATAGCCCATGATGAATGAGTCTTGCAGGAAAAATATAGTGCCCACAGTGTGTCCAAATTATAGAAAGCATCTGAAATAATTTGTTGTGTGATCTGTGATTACATGGTAACCTCTTCATGTACAGTCATGGTATCAATATATTAACGATCAGTTAAAAAAAACATTTTTTTGAACTTCCGCCCTACTGGCATAGAAGGGAAAATGGCTGCAGCAGGAACTGGGGCAGAAAAAGTGTGGGGAAATCCACCGTGTGGAAGCCCTGTTGGCATCATGCCGCATTGGCAGCTGAAGTAACACTGAGGAAACTGCAGTTAAGCCTCCCCATGTGGAAAGGGCCATGATATCTGCCACCCCATGGCAATCCATTAATGTACACTGGAGTCACCACATAGGTCCGCCCATTTTCTCCACACAATAGCATTTTTTAAAAAAAGTTGTTAGCACTGAGAAAATTCCCTGATCAGGATGATGAGCATATGCACATTAAGAATTTGCCATGTGGCAATAGCTGCCAGAGAGACTGCAAGCATCTACCACACAGTGGGCACTGTAATGTGCTCAGTGACCAAGAAGCATAGAAATCTGGACAAATGAGTGCAGGGGCTTTCGAGAGGAATGTATGGCTTGCTGTGACTTCTACAGCATGCGCTGCTCCCACAGTTGGAGACAGGAGATTAGGCAAGGCGTGATCTGCCATGGGAATGCACCAAAGCACTGGTGCTTAGTTATAAATTCTGTACAGATGGAGAGGAGCTCTGTCCCTTCCTCACTCACACAGCAGAACACCACCCCACTTTGTAAGCAGAGAGAAAAGACAAGACCAAGTCGGGAGTCTCCCTCCCCTCCCCCTCAAATGCCACAACACTGAGTCTAGCATAAGAAAGCATGTGCTTAACGGCATGCCCAAAGTTGCGGGCCTTGCACTGAGATGTTGCAATCCTCCCACCGAGTTTGATCTTGCCTTATGAAGAGAGAGAGGTTTCTATTTGTTGTCTCTGCTGCAGTTTCCACATCTGAAATGGAAGTGGAAAAGGCGTCTGTTTGCCGAAACAAAGTGTGTGAGTGTGCGCGCGTATGTGTGTGGCAATGTGGCACTTGGCTCCCTTGAGCCTCCTTATCCAAGCCTTTATCTCTCTTGCTGCTGCTCACAGAAAGCCAAGCCACCGAGTGGAGAATTTCAAGGAGAATTCCATTCTAGTGATTTGAAAAACAAGAGTTCAGACAGCCAGAATGGCACGTAATCCCAGGCTCTTTGGAGCAATTGCTCTCCTCCAGTTCTGAAACACCCTCCAGGCACCTGGCCAGAGCACCTTCCTCTCCAAAAAGAAAGCAGCCCTTCCTGAGCTTTTCTCAACAAGCAGTGAACAAAACAACCGAAACAACACTCCAGCGCAGCCACTTTCAAACGCACCCTTTCGGTCCCTCTTATTCTGCCTGGTCCTGCCCCAAAGATACCACCAATTGTAGAAAGTTCAGATCAGAAAATGACTTTTACAAGCCCAAAGCCAAATACTGCCCAAACTAAAGCTCTCCAGTTTATCAAGTGCCTGTATAAAGGACTTGTTTCTGCTCAGAGGAAGTCAGGGCAAGCACCCATTCATGGGCACAAAATATTTGCCCCCCACCCCCACCCCACCCCACCACCACCACCACCACCACCACCACCACCACCACCACATCAGCATGAATCACATGCGGCAATTTCAGCAAGCTGAGTAACTTTTCATCTGCCTGAAATCAAACGTGATCATCCCCATTACACCTATGGAGGAAAAGAGATCTCTACATTTTAAACCTTGTCTGTACTTTATTTCATCACCTTTTCTGGTAAACAATCTCAACCAAGAACAAGTTTCTGGCCATCTAACCCACAACCTTACTTCCTGTTGCGAGTCGAAGATCCCGGGGTGCCTCGGACACTCCCAGCATATCACTTACCTGTGCCAAATCATGTTGATTGTCCAGGATCCGTATTGGGGGTTTGATGTCATCAAAGACAGCCGTGTCTTCTGTAGGCTCCCTGGACATCGTGACTGGCTTGAGTAGCGTGAACGCTGTGCTTTCATCTGAATTTGGGGTGCTTACTACAAGCCCCCCACTACTCATCCTGCCCAGCTTCCTCCACTCTCACTCAATCAAGTTGTGAAAAACAAATCAGGAAAGAAAGAAAAAAGCTTTGGGGCAAGGCACCGAGAAGCTCAGGCGCTCCGAAGCACGCCTGCCTGTTGCTAATCTTTAGGAATCCAGGTGCTCTGTAGCCTTAAGAATCCCAATCTGTTACAGAAAAACTTCACCTGTCCTGATGTGGGAGGCACTCTAACCTGGCAAATGTCTGTGACAGACTGGCTGAGCCAATCAGGGAGGAAGTGAGCGCAGTTCTGGCCAATGAAGGAGCCAAATGCTTCTTCCTTAAGGCAACACAAGATAGAATGAGCAGTGCAGAGAGCCTGGCTGCTGGGGCTGCATCCATCAGCCATGTTACAGGTAGGGAAGGAACAGAAACAAGGCGGATTCTGTGTCAGTTGCTTCCAGGATAAATGCTCAGCTACAATTCTGTTGGATAGGTCGCGGGCCCCAGGGTTACCTGGACCATCTTGCTGCTTCAAGAGCGCCCTGACTTGCCTTTCCTCTTCTCCTCCAGCATTTGTGCCAGGGTTTCACTAGTACCAAATCGACAATACAATGTATCATTTTTGGTCTTTGCCTTCTATGAGTTAGACCAATGAAATCTCCATTTTTCCAATGGCAAATAGAAAATGAACATTAAGGCTGGACAGCAAGAAGGCTTGAACCCAGCTTACCAAGTCTGCATTCTCTGGGCCTCACTGGCTTTCCAGTGGGAGACTTTTTCTTGACCATGCCTGGCAGACAGAAGGAGTTCAGTAGAGTGCAGTTGCCATGTTATCCCCCCCCCCAAATTACATTACTTTCTAAAACAGCATCTAAAGTGTTAGATTCTAAAGTGACGAGGAGCAAGAATTAAATGTACACAGGAAACAGGATATCACAGGTCACTGCAGCAGTATGCCAGATTCTGTATTTCACCAAACTCTTAATCAAAGGGAGGTAATATAATGTTGCTGCTCCTCAAGAAGCAGAAGAGCTAGTGCAGGGCCAACTGGCAAAGAGTCTTCATCACCTTCCTTCTAATTTCTTCAGTGTCTGAAATGATGAGTTTGCTGTACAAGCAGAGAGCAAGGCCCCTTTCCAGCTGCAGTCGCAGAGCTGAGAAGCAGGCCTTTGTTGATTAAGGGAATTTACCTTGGATATTTGCATCTGGATTGCTCCCCATTTGCCTTATGCTTTTCTATATACTTCAGGGTTTTGTTGGGTAAACTGACCTGGAACGTTCAGTTTGCTTCTTTCAAAAATAGCTCCCCTTTAAAAATGTCAGTTTGGTGGAGAGGTGCTTAAGCACACTTTTTTCCCCCCTCAAAGCAGCAGAAGCGCATCAATTCAGGAAGCAAATCTGCTTCTTTATCAGTTTCTTTATTCAAAAGATCCTGCCTTACAACTCTCAAGGCCCACAAGGCAAAACAAAACAAAACATCAGATTAAAAAAAAAAAGCACGTTAGAACTAAAACCAGTAGTACAAAACCTAATCGATTAAATAGACTGCCAGTACCAGTAAACACAACTCAGAAGAAAACCAAAGCCCCAAATCAAGTAGCAGCAGTTAACAAATGCAGTTTGAGTGTGGGGGGGGAGACTTTTCCTCAAATGCATTCTGTTCTGCCATAGTTGTCTGAAAGTGGGAAGAAATGGGAGGTGACGGGCCTTCCTGGAAAGTGAATTTCATCCTCCGGGGGTTGAGAATGTGCTTTTGACTCTCTGTCTCTCTCTCTGGGGGTGGGTCCTTGACCACTTAGGGCTGTAATGGCACTTTGAATTAGAAACCAAGGGGAAGCCATTGCAGTTCCTTCAAAGCTTGGCACAATGATAGGACAGCCTGTCTCTGCACAAGGAGTCACCACAAAACAAAAGACAAGGTCCCTGTAAATCGAAACAGTCTTGGCTTGATGCATGATTCTATTTTCAGCCACTGAGAATGGACAAAAGCAGCAGAAGGGGTGAGCCAAGACAAAAAATGAGCCAAGACGGGCCGCAAGATCTAAACATGACAGTATTCTTTTTTTGTCCAAGAGGGGCTACTTGAGCCACACACCAAATACAGTAGCAGTGTTCATCAGAGCTGAAATGGAGAACTAGCCCACAAATTCTTCTCGGTGAATTTTGATGGTGAATATTTTCAGCACCAGCAGAGGTCCAAGCAATGTTCAGCATTTGTCAATATCTGATGTCTGGCAAGCTGCCTGTATTTGACACTGCCTGGTAGGTGACTTGCAATAGGTTTTCAATCAATGTTATGTCCCCGTTATTCATTTAACTCTTCAGACCAAGCAATGATTGGAATTTTGGAGGGATATTTTTTACATTTTGTGTGTGTGCCCATGCCTGGAAGTCGTGACAAGCTCTGGCGACTCCTACTGGGACATGGAGGACTTTCAGAGAAATGGCTGGATATTCTCTGGAGGTCTCCCATTCAAATACTTGTCAGGGTCAGCCCTGCTTAGCTTCCAAGATCTGACAAGACCAGGCTTACTTGGGCTATCCAGGTCAGGGCGCAATGTGTTAGATCTTGATGTAAAGCTTCTATCTTGAAATTCAAATGGCCAGTTTTAATGCCACAGTTCTCATTTGGCAGAATTTTCAAATGTTGTGAAATTTCATTGCACCTCCAGTTCGTTCGAGTTCCCAGATGTACAGACCCTCCAGGGCCTCTGCAGGCCAGGTTACCTTCTAGTCTGACCCACAACAGTGTCATAGTGTAGAGAAGCCCTTTGGCAAACTTTGTGGCATTAGGTGGCATGCCAAGTGCCTCAGTGTGCCTCTGTGCAACACCACCCAGTCATGCCAAACAAAGTACACAGGCTAGATCCAGGATGCTGGACTTCAGTGTCCTCACCAATTAACTCTTGTCCCTTCAGAGAATAAATGGAGAGAATAAGGTTGAACTGGTGGTATGGTATCATGATTTCGTGGGGCAGCATACCCAAACGGGGAGACAGTAATGGAGCAGGTACCAGATAAACATTTAGTGGTGCTAGAAAGTGCCAACAAATCATAGCTGACTTATGGCGACCCCATAAGATTTTCAAGGCAAGAGATAAACAGACGTGGTTTGCTATTGCCCGCCTCTGCATAGTAGTCCTAGCAGTCTCCCAGGTCCTAGTCTAAAACCTTGGAAGGTTTTCCTGGCCCATCCATGAGTGGAGGCAAAGTTGAAAAGAAGGAGGGAGGGAGCACAGATCTTCCAGGGACATGTTCAAATATTGACTTGCTCTCCAGCTCTCAAGGAGCTGCTTGCACATTCTCCATGCTGGAGAGCTCTGTGATATTCCAAAGCTTACCCTACCGTTAAGCCAACAGCTGCTGAAGTAGGTCCTGCAAAAGGGATAATTGCCTCTCTTGGATAACTCGAGATGCAGGTCACTGATAGAATCAAGGCCGAAGCAAATTTATGGGCAGATAAGAAGTGTGCATGTTGTTTTTATTGCAGAAATCAGAAGATCCTTTTAGCTGGGAAATCATTTACAGAGGCAATGCAAAGCTGGATCTGTAATGCGGTGACAGGGGTGAAGTGCCAAGACTGATAGCATGCTGGAAATTCCCACAGAGATCTGGAAAAGGCAAACACTGAAAAGTCCATTATGCCAGTCAACCGACCATCAGTTATTCTACTCCAGTCTGAAAGAATGCCAGCCGTGTCCCTTTCTGCAAAGGGCTGCTGCTTTGTGAGGCTGCAACAGACTGAATGAGTCTTCATTGACCCAACAAGGAGCTCCCCAACCTTTGCAAAATCATAACATACCACCCCACCCTGCACAATAGCTGTCCAACTTTAGCCTCCTGCAGAAGAAAGACTTGTCCGTCACCCCCCTTTCTAGGACTTTCAGACTTTTCCACACTGGGGACAGTTCCCTCAACTGAGTGATGAATTAATATTTCTGAATATTTGAATGGCCATTCGTTGTACTAAAGAAGTTGACAGATATATCTTTTTATTTTCAAACATATTCCTCTGACTTCCCATCTAATCCCAGATGGTACAACAGGTATCGAGAGTTAAATGGGAAGTGCCTTCTGGCACCAGGAAGGCAAAAATCTTGCCCTCCCCCACCCCAAGAAAATATGGTATTCCTGTTAACTGCTGACCCTGACCTACTTCATGGTGTCTCGCTGCCTTGGCTAAAAGCATGATAAAGTACGCTGTTGTGTGCACCACTTAATGCTCTTCGGCCCTTCTCCTACTGCTGGTCACACACATGTGAAAACAACAGAAGGGTAATTCTGAAGGTGCTTCTTGTACCCAGTTTCTGAATTGATTTATTGGCTATGCAAAAAGAGTTTGATCCTGTTTTCACTTTCCCTTACTTTATGATGCCCATGTGAGTTTGCTTTGGTCAAACTGCAGCTTTGGCTTGGTTTACTTTTTGCCAGCCTCACAATAATCCTGTGGGCCAAACCTGATGTGCACTGGCAGTTCTATCTTCAGAGCTTCACACCATTTTAAAAGTTCATTTTGTAGATGTGCAGGGACCCAGTTGGGGCAATCATGCATGAAGAGGGGGAGATTTAAGCATCGTTTTCCTGACAAGAAACAGCCTTGGGGAACTGCTAATTGCCCCACAAAGTACATTATGGCTACATGGTCATTTTGGAGTTATTTTTTAAGGGCACTAGGTTCTCCAGTGTAGCTTAGAATGGCAGCTTCTTTGTGGCTCTTGCAGTGTTTTGGGGCTGAGAGATTGCAATGGACTGTTCTATTGTCAGGGTGACTGTGCATGCGCAGGGCTCGTGCAACTACATGGATGAACACTCAGTGGACATCATTCAGATATGTGCAACCATTTATAGCCTCTGATGGCTACTTATGGGGAGCACAGAGTATTGGAGGATTGATCCCTGTTCTTGGTTACATAAATAAAAGGGGGCTGTGGAAGGGGAGGCAGGGGGCATGTGGTACATCGCATGTGCACAGGGGAATCTGCCAGCACAGGGCTCTCCCACAACAGCCGCTATATCAGAGCTGCACAGGAATCTGAAAGTTATCCTGCCATCCCTGTGGCTAAACCGAAAGTGTGGGTTTTTTATTTGTGTTCTTCCTCTCTCTTGCAGTTTCTTCCTCTTCATTCTATACACAGAGACACTTGGCCAGCCAGTCTGTTCAGCCTGGAAACCCATTCTCAGTAGAAAAGGGGAGGACCATGGAATGGGTCCATCTGAGCTGCCTTCTGCCATGAGGCAGAATTGCTGGGGGGAGCAATCAGCAGTTTGGGGGGGGGATGCAAGTCAGACCCACCCCACAAGCAATGCTCCCTCTAAGCTTTGGAGTCTTTTGAGCAAAAATCCTACTTTGCGAGCTACTGGCATTAAAGTTGTGAGCAAGTGATTGGGCTACAGCATAAATCAGTTTGCTTTGGAGCCATCCTTCCTGAGTGAAGACAAAAATGGGCGAGCTGGAAGCTAAAAAACGGTGAGCTAGCTCACACTAACTCAGCTTAGAGAGAACACTGCAAGTCTAGGATGAGCCATGCAGGCCGCAAGGTCTCAGCTTCCAAGCACTCTTATTTATTTATTTATTTATTTATTTAGAGATTTACAACCCACCCTCCCCGCGAAGCAGGCTCAGGGCGGCTTCCAGTCAATATAAATACATACATAGAACATATTTAAAAATACGCCAATTAACAACAGATTATAATTACAACTATAAAACCATTACAAATACAAAATATAAAGTACAAAAATGCAGGCGGTTCTTGTTTCTAAAACAAAAACAGGGCCTGTGGACTGTCCTGCCTGTCTTTGTCCAGCTGCTTTGTGCTCTTCCACCAATGAGCTTGTTTCATCCTCCTAATTGGGGTTGCCAACCTCCAGGTAGTAGAGAGGAAAACAACAACTGTGATGTGTTACGTCACAAAAGTCTGAAAGTCTCTTGTTCCAAAATTCAGTTTACTCAATGTATCCATCACACTGATGGATACAATGAATCTCACCAGGAGACAGTAGCTGTAAGATTGTGAAATGGATTAACCTTGATATTTTGATATTTCAACGCTATTCTGCTTGACAAAGGTGCACACGAAACAAGATAATATGCATAATCCGTTGTGTGGTGGCGTTTGAATTACATTGAGTAAACTGAATTTTGGAACAAGAGACTTTCAGACTTTTGTGACGTAACACATCACAGTTGTTGTTTTCCTCTCTACTTCATTCCTGTGATCTCTCTCCTTTGTTTGCAACCTCCAAGTGGTGGCTGGAGAACAGATATCGGTTCACCTGGAGAAAATGGTCACTTTGGAAGGTAGACTCTATGGCATTGATGTCCCTCCCCTACCCAAACCCCTCCCTCCTCAGATTCCACCCCCAAAATCTCCAGGTATGTCACAACCTGGAGGTGGCAACCCATCTACTAACAGCCCTGTGATATACATTCATCTGGATGGCAGTACTTTGTCCAAGAGCACCCACTGAGCTTTGCGGAAGGAACGTGTCCCTGGCTTGCCGGTAGCTCAGCCCCTTAAGGATGAAGCCCACAGCACAGTGCATTCTGAGGGCTGGTTGTGACATTTCAGATTGGGCAAGGGGTGGGGGGAGGAGGAAGCAGTGTTCAGCCTCTGGTACAATACCCCAAAAGGGTCTTCTGGCACTGCCCCCTTCCACTGGGGATCTGCCACAAGAAAGTATTTTGTAGATCAAAAAAAGAGAGACCTATGGGGAAAGTCATTACACGTGATCTGAAACACAGAAGGGGAGGCGGAAGGTTGGCCCTCTCCCTGCCCCATCTAAATGGCGCTCCTGCTCAGAGGGACTTTCCGTGTTCCAGGGCGGAGGGCCAAGTTTGCCGTGAGGACACCAGATCCACAAATGGAGGAAAGGAGAAGGATGTTAGATCCCTTCAGTCCCCCTTGAAGAATGGTGGGTTGTAAAAGAAGTAGAACAACATAAAATAGCATTTCTTTGGTATTGGGGGAGGGGACAAATTCAGACCAAGGCTGCAGTATAATCACAACATTTTCCTGGTGGAAATCAAGACCACCACCCCTCCCCAGCTATTTGCCTTGTTGAGGAAAACACACAGGTCTGGAGCTGCACACTGATTTCTATCCATCCCTTTTTACCCAGATTAGATGATCTCAAGCGGTTTATTTGACATTATGCCTGCCACTGGGGTCTCATTGTCCAGCAGGCCCGATTCTGCACCTCCGCTGAATGCAAACTGGCTAGTGAGTAAGAGAAGCTGTGGGGCTGGAGAGACACCTGAAGGGGATGCAAATGAGGTATGCTTTGGCAGTTGGATAAATGGATTTGAATCGGATGCAAAGTATTTTTCCTGTGCAAAGACATCTTGCCCCAGAGAAGGACCTGAAGGGAAAACTTTAAAGCGTTTAATGCCTTCTGTGTGTGTGTGTGTGTATGGAGGGTACCGAACTATTTAAAGAAAACATGAAAGTTGCAAAGGAAAAATGTGTGCATGTGTGTCTGAAATTTTAAGTGGTAGAAGAAAGTGCAGTCAAGTCATGGCCAACCAGGGCTATTTTGCGGCAGGAACGCACAGGAACAGAGTTCCGGCTGGCTCCCGAGATGGCCACGCCCAGCAGGAACTCATTAGCATAACAGGCCACACCCAACAGCAGAAACTCATGAGGACTGGCTACATTAGGGGCTGTGTGCCCTAACATGCAAAGGAGTTCCTGCTCCAAAAAAAAAGCCCTGGGTTTTGACAACAAACAAGGTAAACAGAATAAGAAGCAAAAGGTGGGTGTGGCTGGATGACCACACTTCTGGTAACATGGGGGTGTGGCCTAATATGCTAATGAGTTTCTGCTGCTGGGAATGGCCTGTTATGCTAATGAGTTCCTGCTGGGCTTTTTCTACAAAAAGAGCCCTGCGGCCAACTAATGGTGACTCTGTAGGGTTTTCTAGGCAAGAGACGTTCAGAGGTGATTTGCCATTGCCTGACTCTGCATCATGACTCAGGCTTTCCTTGGTGGTCTCCCATCCAAATACTAACTAGGGTGGACCCTGCTTAGCTCCTGAAATTTGAGAAAATTTTCAGCATCATAGTCTAAAACATTCCTACCCAGGGTGGTCCAGGCTAGCCCAATCTCATCACATCTGGGAAGCTAAGCAGGGTCGGTGCTGGTTAGTATTTGGGTGGGAGACCATCAAAGAATGCCCAGGTTGGATAACATATGAGGTACAATAATAGAGGAACAGAAGTGTTGTATCCCATTTTATGTTTGTTTTGAAAATAAAAAAAATTATTTATTAAAAAGAAGAAGAAGAATGCCTGGGTGGGTCCACAGAGGCAGGCAATGGCAAGCCACCTCTGAATGTCTCTTGCTTTGAATACCCTACCGGGTCACCATATGTTGGCTGCGACTTGATAGTTCTTTCTACCACCAGTCTAAAACATAAATACAAAAATAAAACAAATAACAATTTCCCCCAGGTATAGAAACTGTAGTTCTGGCTAGGTTATTTTATTTTTTTAATTGCTTGCTTTTCTGCAAAACTGCTGAGCAAGTAAGAAAAGTAGAGAAACAGAAGGTAGACCTGTTCTAATGGATAGTTCAGTAACAGAGGCAGGAAGACCAAGGTGGTGGGTCTGGTTTCCCTCCATTTTCATGGACTCCTGTGGGGAAACAATTGTTCCCAATCACAGCGATGTGTGTTTAAGCCCATTTTCATGTGGTGGGAAGTGGTGCTGTTTCCTTAAGAATCAGACTAAAGGGCTGCTCTGTGAGGCAGTCTGGGACTTTGAAAGGGAGAGAAGCCCTACAAAGACCAGCCCAGGCAAGTCAAGGCAGGATTTAGATGTGCACGCAAAGGCAGGAGAAAGACCGAGGGAGGTGGCAGCATCCCAAACTGATAATTGTATTGCTCAACAGCAACCGCAGCAGCAGCAGCAGCAGCAGCAGCAGGCGAACAGTTAACGTTGTGTGTTGTGTGTGTGTGTGTGTGTGTGTGTGTGTGATGTTGCTGGAATGTGCCTATTATTCCTTTCACCTCTGGCCTCCTCTGTGAGATGTGTTTGCTGAGCTGGTTTCTCATGGAAACGATTCTTTAGAAGCAATGAAGCTGCAAAACATGGGTAATAACATTTGCCTTGGCTGTATGTCTTGACAACAACTGGCATGTGTGGAGGGAGGGGAGGAGGGAAGGGACTCGACTGTTCGAGAGGCTGCCCTGAAAGCTTTTGGCTAGCAGTTTTGGAACCAATGTGAAATTCAATGCTGCCCACACCCACCCACTCTCTGCACACAGCTCCTCTGCCGTTTCTAGCCGAGCAATGAGATCCTCCCCTTTGCCTTTGGCGCTCAGCAATTCTGCTTCCAGAGTCCCCCATAACAAACAGCTGCCTGCCCTCATATGCTTCATGTCTGAGATTTCGCCACCCTCTTCCTACTCCCTGGCCTTCAGTTGCCCTGCCTGATGGCCTTTAACTTCTGTGACTGCAGTCCCTCTGTGAGGTTTCCCCCTCAGCAAGCTGATCCTTCCGTACAGGAATGTTGCCACCCACGTATTATCACAAAGAAATGTGATTGCTGACACCGGGTCCAAAAGTGCAGGGCATCTTTGTGAGGGCCCCACGGGAGCTGTTCAGGCAGGAGACAGGACAGCAATAGAGTTGCCAGTTCTGGTTGGGGAAATACCTGGAGATTTTGGGGGTGGAGCCCGGGGAGGGCAGGGTTTGGAAGGGGAGGGACCTCAGTCGGGTATAATGCCATGGAGTCCACCCTTCAAAACAGCCATTTTTTCCAGAGGAATTGATCCCTGTCCCCTGGAGATCAGCTGTAATGGTGCGAGAACTCCTAGATAGCAATGAGCTGAGCTGGAAGACAGTGGGAGCTGGAAACCATGCCCATATTTCTCCCTGCCCTCAAGGAGGGCGGACTGCTGGACGGAGCACACAGCCTGGTACAAATGCCCTCTGCACTAACAAGAAAGGTGCCAGCTCCATTGTGCCAAAGCTGCAGGAAAGGAGAGCTCACCTCCCACACAGGCTTGGCCTCTGACTTCCTTTACAACAGTCAGAGTCACCTTTTCCACAGTTACAATCTGCCCTCCTGTTCCCTTTAGATATCAGCAGGAACCTCCGTGTGTGCAGAGCGGTCCTGGTGCCAGCTCAGTGAATCAGGGGCAAGGCCCACCTGGAGTAGCAGGAAGTGGTTGTACCTCTCACCAGCAGTGGGAGTGGAGGGGCATTGTGTTGGTTTTCATGGGCTCTCTGTGCCCTCCTACCAGAATACAGATAACAAATTCTTTAACGCTTTCATTCCAGAATGATGTTTAGTTTGTTTTGCAATATAAACCAATGGATCTCCAGACATTGCCCCTGTGCTTGCATTTTGAGTGTCTGGATCATATGAAGAAAGAAGACAGTGCATCTGGCCATGTGCAGAGTACCTTTCCCACATTCATAACCTCCCTTCCATCTGGAAAAAGAGTAGGGCTTGCAAGTCGATAAGTGTTACCTTCACGTTTGTTCCAGATCCATGGGTGACTACCCCACTCAACAGAGAGTATTTATTTGCTCTGGGAAATTGGTTGCTGGAGGACTAGGTTGTCTAATCCAGCCAGGCAATTCTTATGTTCTTTTTGGGGGGGAAGTCACGAGCTGGCACCTTCCTGCTCAAAATGCCCCCCATCTAATCCCCCTCCCCCAAGAAAAAATACAGGTCCCAAAATCTTGGTGGTGGGAATTTTGAGTGGGGAAAATGACTGTAGAGGAAGGGTTAAACAGCTCCCCCGATAACACAACTTCTTGACACTGATTTCTTTTATTTAAAAAATTATGCACTGTGTTATACACATCTACATGTAACGTGGTTTGTTCTTTTGTTGGAAAAGGAGGCTGAAGCAGGGATTAAGTCCCACCATTGAACACAGAAGTGAGTCATGTCCCATGGTGTGCATCATACTTAATACATTTTTACTCTCTCCGTTAATTAATTTATTATTATTTATTAATTAAATCTGATTTCTAGACTGCCCTGCCCTGCAAAACAGGGCTCAGGATGGTGTACAACAATATAGGCAACATTCGTACAATAAATTCACAGTTAAAAACAATAAAAATACGGTACTTTAATTAGATGGCTCTGCCTCACAGGCCCAACGGAACTGCACCAAGTCCCCCAGGGCACGGATGTTGTTCGGCAGAGAGTTCCACCAGGTTGGAGCCAGGGCGGGAAACGCCCTGGTTCTGGTTGAGGACAGCCGGATCTCTCTCAGGCTGGGGACCACCAGGAGGTTCTAATTTGCTGAGCGTAGTTCTCTTGGGGGGGGGTATGCTGGGAGAGGTGGTCCCAAATTATGGCTTAATTTAGAACAATGTTCTCTGCTGAAGATTAAAAAGTGGGTCCTTTTGTTAATATCTTAGGTCTCAAGATGTTGCTGAAGTGCCTGCCAGATTAGATGGAGTTAAACCCCCAATTTTTGGGGCTTCAGCCCTTCTTCCCAAACAGGGATGTCACCGTGCAATGCCCCCAAAGCAATGACATCACCCAGAAGTGACTTCATTGCACCAGGGACATTGTGCAGGGCCTCTCTGGTATTTGGGCAAACTCTATGGTTTTGATGCCAAAAAACCTATAGAGTTTGCCCAAATATCTGAGCATCCCCATGTGACATACCCACCGCGATGATGTCACTTCTGGGTGATGTCATTGTGTCAGGGATGTCATGTGACATCCCCGCCCACTCCCAGAATGCCCCCCAAAGTCCCCTGCTCCAGCCAAGGTAAGACCTTGCAATCATAGGTGGGTTTTGTGGTTCTGCTGATATCTGGCAAGGAAGTCCCCCTGGGTGAGTGGTAGCAGCCCCCCGCCCACGGCCTTCCTCTGCTCCAAGCTTGTTGGAGAATTAATTCACCTAGATGTCATAATAACAGCACATCTTCTCTTGCATGAAGCTGGTTCTGTACTCTTTTGTCTGCTGGGATGCTCTCTGCCATAACATGCTCTGACTTGCACACAGTTTTGGGTGTGTATTTTTTTTGTTGGCACTGTACAAAATGAAACGATGTGGAGAGGAAGAAAATCATCCAACAATGCAAAGCTGAGGCCAGCCTATCCTAAGCAGAGAAAATGCGACTAAGCAGTTTGTAATATGTGGCCTGTGGCCGCTTCCATATATGTTGTGGTTAATGTGGGTTGCATGTGGAATGTGCTTACTAATGCCATTGTGGACACTCACCAGACATTGTGGAGAACATGCACACATTCTGAGTAACAATGTGGAATTTAGTACATTGTCCAGTGAATGTACATAAGCTACAGGTCTTGAAGGATGAGTCTTTCATGTATTGACCAGACAATGTGCAAACTGACAAGGCAATATATGACACTATTCAGCTGGCAACATCATTTGGGGGTTCTGCATGTTGACTGGCAATATTTATTTATTCAAACCATTTCTGTGCTGCCTTTCCACCCAAGTATCCCCAAGCTCTTGGGGATGCCAGCCAGTGGCCCGGGTCAAAACATTAAAAAGTTTGAATATTAAAACAGCATTTAAAATAAAGTATGTATAAGAAAATTATACAATTCAATGAAACATATAAATACAAACACACATAACACAACCAGGAAGGGGGGGCACTAAAAGTTAGTGGGGAAATGCCAAACAAAACAAAAAAAGTCTTCGCCTGCTGGCACGATAGAAGGAGAATGACAAATCTTCCTGGGGAGGGAGTTCCAAAGTTTTGGTGTCACAACCAAGAAGGCCCTCTCTTGGGTTTCCGCCCAGCTGGCCTCAGATGGTGGGGGCACCTGAAACAGGGCCTCTGAAGTTGACTGGAGTGGATGGTTCATATGGAAGTAGCCAGTCTGTCAGGTATGCTGGCCCCAAGTCATATAACACTTTAGAGATCAATACCACCACCTTGAATTGGGCCCAGAAGCAAATTCCGGTGTAGATGGAACAGGTCTGGAGCGATATGGTCCCTACAACCCACTCCAGCCAACATTCTGGCCACAGCATTCTGTATCAACTATAGCTTCAGGAGAGTCTATAGGGCAGCCCCACACAGAGCACACTGAGTAATCTAATCTGTATGTTACCAGGGCATGCACCATAGTGACTGAATCTTTCCTGCTGAGAAAAGGCCACAGCTGCCTCACCAGGCGAAGGTGGTAAAAAACACCTATGCTGGCCACCACTGCCATCTGTTTATCCAACAGGAGGCCTGGGTCTAGCAGCACCCCCAAGCTGCAAATTTTACTCATCCAGAACAGGAGATATCCCATTTCCTGTGTCAAACCCTCCCCCCTCCAGTAGCGCCTACATTTTGTCAGGATTACAACCCATATATACACACCATTTATGTTGCCACGCATTCTCTGCAATGCCTGATGGCTGCGCACAGGGGTCTTTTCGTAGAAAAACAACTGCAGGAGCTCATTAGCATATGGTATGCTAATGAGCTATTAGGCTATTAGCATATGCCACACCCCCTGACATCACCGGAAGTGATGTCAGAAGGGGAAACAAAAGGGGGGAGGCATCTTCAAAAGCCTCCCCTTCCCTTCCCCAGCTGGTCTGGGTGGGGGAGCTAAGAGAGAAGGGGTTTAAAGTTTAAACTCCTTCTCATGAGAGTTGGGCCACAGAAGGAGGAAAGAGGGAAGGAAAGAGAGAGAGTAGAGAGAAGGAAAGAAAGAGAAGGAAAGGGGAGGGAAAGAAAGAGAGGGAAGAAGGAGGGAAACAGGGAAAGGAGGAAAAAAAGAAGAGAAGAAGGTGGGAAAGAAAGAAAGAGAGAAGAGAAGAAGGAGGGAAAGAGGAAAAAGAGAGAAGGAAAGGAGGGAATGAAAGAAATTCCGCGGCAGTTTGGCCCCATTATATCCTATGGGACATTGAAGTCAATGGTGAAAACATAGGGTATATTTGGGGGCTGGAGGGGAGGGGGTTTGAGGCGGAGGCTCCAAACCCACAGGGTAGCTGATGGAGCCTCTCCCCAAGATACCCACCAAGTTTCAAGAACATTGGACCAGGGGGTGTAATTCTATGGGCCCCCAAACAGGTTGCCCCTGTTCCCTCCATTGTTCTCTATGGTGGGAAAAAAGTTATGGAGCTGAAATTGACATTCGGCTGCCTGAAAGACTCCCTGGGATGCCGGCTGGGGGCGGGGCTTGGCTCCTGAGCTCCCGGAGCTGTGCTCCAGTGCGCTCCCCCAAAAAAGACCCCTGGCTGCGCAGAATGCTGTTTTTATGTGTTCCCCACTCATCCCCTATCAACTCCAAAATATATAACAGGTTAAAAGTCTCTGCTCTCCATGCAAGCTCTGTGTTTGCATTGTCAAGGAATATTCACAAACATTCCTTCCATGATTCATGGAAATCTTTGCTTTTGAGTGGCTACCTTGGTGAAATCCGCTTCAAACATACTTTGGCAGCCCAATAGCCAAAATGGGGCTTAGTTATCACAGTAATTGGTAGCACTGTTCTCATCTTTTTTTCTTTCTGCACAACTTCCTGTTACTTCATCAGCAACCTTAATACACAGAAATAAAACAGGCAGACCTTTCCCTGGCAGAGAGGTAACCTGACGTAACTTCTGTATATTGAACTGCTGTTAAAGGCATAGGATCAGGCAAGAGAAAATGTTGTCTGCCTTAGTAGCTAGGATATATTTACCCACTATTCAGTACATGAAACTGCTGGATGGTGAAAAGGTTCCCGTTTCTCACACAGCTCTCTAGGGCCTCAGCAAGACCTCAGGGTCTCTCTCTTCCTCAGTGTCAGCTACCAGAGTTCCTTTAGTTGGGCATGCCAGGGGTGAAACCTGGGATCAGCTGCATGCAAAGTATGTGCCTCCCACTAAGCTATGGCTCCTCCCCACAATGCATATAGGTACAGGACTTCGTCTGAACTAGGGATTATGCCCCAGCAACCATTTTCAGCACTACAGTTCAGTAACAACTGGGAGACATAAAGTGATTTTAAGATCAGGGTGCTGCTGAGCATATGCAGAGTGGTATCTTCTTACCGTAACCATAACCAACTGTCCCTTTGCTGATGTTAAAGAGAGTGTGGGCTTTCAGCAGCGAAGAAAGGATCTGTGGCAAGCTGAGCCCCCAGAATAAGAAGGCTGAAATAAGTATGTTTTCTTTGGAAGAATCTGCAATTGCTGGCAGGTAGCATTGCCCATAACCACGAGTCTAATTGCTACCTGGATTAACTCCCTCCTCTTCTGTGCAATCTTGTCTGTACTGCTGGAATGCTGACATCAGTGGAAAAAAATGAATAGCACAGAATGGGGAGCCACTGATGGCAGGTTCTCATGCCCTCCAACTGTGCCTTTAAAACTGGCAGAGCACCAGTTATTCCATGCACCGGTTTCCTGCACAGGCTAACACTGATTACTTGCTAACTGGCATGATAATATTCTCCTGTCTCTGATCTGGGAACTGGATCTCAAACCATTTTCAAGTATGTCCTGAATTTTTAAAGAAATCTGTAAACTCTAGCATGTGCAGAAAGAGGAGCGTATGTCTATGATCTGATTACGTATTTTCAAAATTAAAAATGAAACATTGATAGAATATAGTAATTTGATCCATGTTTGATCCATATGCACGGATTCATGGGCTGCCTTCTACTGAGTTGGACCACGGGTCTATCAAGGTCAATATTGTCTCCTCTAACTGGAAGCTGCTGCCCAGGGTCTCAAGTCAAGATTTTCCATGTGTGCTTGATCTTTTTATCTGCAGGTACCAGGGTTCTAACTGGAGACCTTCTACATGCAAAGCAGATGCTTCACCATGTAACTGCAGTCTTTAATTGGTTTATATTTATCCCCTGCTCTCTCAAAAAGTATTAACAAGGTGGCTTACAACCTTCAACTAAAAGGAAGAAAAACATCCCAAAGCCAGCAGCCCAAACAAGATCAGTGCAAAAGCTATGAAAAACAGCCCTGAGCAGATAACACCCCTATCCCCAGTTACCAGCTAAGAACTACTGTAGAGATGTGAAAGAAGAACTGTATGGCAGGGCAAACAATTAGAAGGCGAGAAAAAGAAAAAAAAAATGCTTCTAGTTCCTGAAAGAGTACAGATTTGTTATCCAGTGAGGTTGGCATCAGAAAAGGCGCTGTTACTGATGTCTGTAAAGCAGAGCTCAGCAAATTCCTGGTCTTAGTCAAGATAATTAAATGGAAACCCCATATTCAGAAGCAGTGTATCCCTGCACGACAGTTGCTTGAGGACAAACAAGAACAATTGCCTTCCAGCCCTGCTTGTAGGTTCCAGAAGGCATCTGGCTGGCTGCTGTTGGAAACGGGGGCTGAATTGAATGGACCCTCCTTGGTCTGATCCAGGCAGGCTCTTCTTATGCTCTTGGAAGTTCCCATTCAAATTCCTTAGTCGTCCAAAATCTCATTTTATTGCTGAGCTTTTAAAAAAACACATTGTTAGTTTTATCATAACTATGGCAAAAGCTTAGGTCCTGAATGTCTGGTTTTCTGATTCTGATGTTGTTACACCTTCCAGTTTTCTCCTGACTGCATTTATTTATTTGATTTATACCCTGGCCTCCCAGCCAAAGCAGGCTCAGGGTGGCTTACAGATCTAATGATATCATATAAACATTAAAACAGTAAAACTGTACAATGTTTACTCTTGCTGCCTTAAAGCAGAGTTACAGCCTTCTACATCCAATGGACTTAGCAGGGTGTACCTCTACTTAGGATGGTGCTGAAAGAGACTTATTAACCATTCAAAATGGTGTTGGTCAAGACCTGGCCTTTTGGTGGTAACCTCAGAAGGATGAGTTGCTGTCCCCCAAGAGGTCTAGTTTTGTCTCCTTTTGAAAGCAAGTAAACTAATTTGTATTCTGCCAAGATCGAGGAGCTGCATTTTTTCTTTGCTCCTGGGATGTTTTCTGTTGTTACAGTTTGGTGCTTTTTAAAAGATTCTTCAAAGCATTTTGCATTTCTTTTTTGTTATGTAAACTGCCTTGAAAATGTTGCTGAAAGGTTATATACAAATGTTGAAAATATTTTTTTCTCAAGGAAATTCTTCTAACTTGCTTGCAAATTTCCTAGATTTGATCCCCCTCCCCCCATCTGCAGATATGGAGAAACCTGGACGTGGGGATACAGAAAGTAGGGGAAGAGCTCCGAGCTGAAGAAATATCAAATTTGGCAAGTTAATGATAAATCAACAAAATGCAGTTTTCTTCCGTGGGGAAAAACACAAACTGTTCTTATTATTAAATTTTAAAAGCCAAATTCTTGTTTTTAAAAAGTATTCAGAATTTAGAGAGTTCTGAAGATTTTTTTGTCAAATCTTGAATGTGTGCAAACTTTTATTTCAACTCTACAAAATTCATGTTTCAGAGCTTCTTGGCAAGGCAGGCCACTAGACTTCAGGACAAAATGTTCCTCAGTTGGCTTTTTACTACCTTTGCAGGAAGGTTTGACCACTTTTAAGTTCCAATGTTGGAAGGGGTACGTACTGAAGTCATATCTCACAAAACACACACATGCCAGTGGTGCCATTTCCCACATGAACAAATTACATCATTATCTTACTGATGCATGAAATTCTAGCAGCAGATTTCACATTTGCCTCTTAAGATGCACAGAAGCAGAGTACATAAAATTGGAAGGGTGATATCTGTTCATGGGTCAGTGTTTCATTTGTTTAGTGTCATCAGTGTGCATCACACTTTAGAGAGCACAGGAAGTCTCCAGAGAGGACAAAATGTCACATGAGAACTGGAATACCCCTGTCTCTCCAAAGCATGTCCCTGGGTTCTATGACTGAGTACTTTGGTTTATTCAAACACAAAGTACTTGAGGATTGGGAGAAGGGTGATAGCAATTTGGGAATGAGGGGTCTTGATCAGTTGTAACAGGCAGGGCAAAGAAGGAGCAGGGGTGTGGGGGAGATATGCAGCTGGTGAAATCATCTGTGAAGAAAGATTTAGAAATCAGTTTGGAGTGGTTACACAGAATGAAATCCTGATAGTTGGAGGTGGAACCATCACACATACTTAGGAAAACAGATCATTCTGCATTGCAAATATGTCTGCTTTCATTTAAAGATGCATACTGCTTGTATATGTGTGAGAGAGAGAGAGACAGGGAGAGAGAGGAAGGGAGGGAGGACACACACAAGAGTTAGTTTTAAATTTACAATGTGGTCTCCAACACCATCAGAGCAGAGAAAGGCAATGGAAGGAGAGGTTGGGAGTCCTCCCAGCCTGCAGAAACACGCTGCTTGGATTTCTTCATCCGTTACCATGGTAAATATTTTCATTCTGTTGCCACCCTCTGACTGACAGCCGTTCTTTCAAGGATTGTTGCACAATTCAAATCACATTAATAGGGAAATTTCAGAATCTTCTGCAAAACACAAAGGTGTCTTTCCTGTCCTCCCAGTCCTATCCTGTTTTCTGTTTCTTGTCTCTGCTAATGAAAAGGTGCTAATGTGTACCCATTCACATTGCAGTTCTTCAGGTTCCCCCATTTCTGGAACTTAAACCCTCCAAATGAGGCAGGGGCTGCATCTTAGAATGCTTGGATGTTAATGCACGCCAAATGCCAGTTTCTTGTCCATTACCACACAGTAGCATCCTCCCAAACAGTGAATTTGGTCAAATTGTGAGCTTTCCTACAGGAACTACAACAAGATCTTTTGTGAGAGTAATTTTAAAAATAAAATAGTAAACCCTCAGTGTTCTTGCTAGCACACTCAATTTCTTTTGACAAGGCCAAACAGTGCAATACAATAAAGGAAAGAGGGGGCAACTGGGAATTAAAAAGAGGAGAGAAGAAACAGGAAAAAGTTGAAATCGTTTGGACAGCTGTGCTCCCTGGGGAGTGCACCCTCGTCTTCCCAGGCTGCTTGAAGGGAGGCAAATTTGTGGCCTCTGCCTTCCACCCTTGTCCCTTTCATTCATGCTTCCTGCTCCGTGTTTTCAAATGCTCGCCTGCAGCTGCCTCCCTGAATGGGTCTGCCAAGAATTTAGTGTCTGCTGCCAGGTGAGGCATGTCAACCAAGACCAACCCATTGCCAGAGGGCACCGTGAAGCTTGTTGCCGATTCAAGGCTTCCATCCAAGGCCCTGGGGAAGAGGGCATGGAGCTCCTGGAATGAGACATGTTAAAAATAGACGAACAACACAGAGGCGTGCAGCAAGTGGTGCAGGTTTCATCGGAGACAAAATTTCTTGGGAGAGCACTTGCTATTTTTTCCCCTTGGCAGCCAGTAAGGGAGTGCCGAGTGCAAACTCCGCATTGTCTAATTAGGCCCAGGTTACGTGTGGGGCAAGGAGAATTCTGTGCTACCCCTCCCCTACGCAAATCTGCACTTGGAATAGCTGGGCAGCAGACCAAAAGGGATGCAAGGGGATAGGAATGCAAGGCAAACACCTGGAGGGACCAGCAAAGGGCCAGAGCCGTGGAAGAATCCTCTTCACTACTGACTGACCTCCCTTCACTTTGCTCCCCTCCTGCTCTTTGCAGCCTGCTTGCAAAAAGAGACAGAAGGCAGATAGGGTTACCAACTCTGGGTTGGGAAATTCCTGGAGATTTGGAGGTGGGGCCTGGGGAGATCAAGGTTTGGAGAGCAGCAGGACCTCAGCAGAATATAGCGCCACACAGTCCACCCTCCAAAGCAGTCATTTTCTCCAGGAGAACTGACCTCTGTTTTCTGGAGATCGGTTGTAATTCCGGGTAATCTCTAGGCAGACCCATAGCCAGGATTTTTTAAAGTCAGGGGGCATTTAAATTTCTTAGGGGGCACTGGATAATCAATTTAATCCGGGAGAGCAGGCCATGACACCCTGGGCTAGATGGGAAGTCAGGGGGCCTTGCCAGCAAGTCAGGGGGCCTAGCCCCGAGATGCCCCACTGTAGCTACAGACCTGTCTCCAGGCCTCACCTGAAGGTTGGCAACTGTAAGGCACTATGGCTTACTATGCAGTCGTTTCTTATTTTTTATTATTCCAATTGACATCACAGAAACAAAACATAACCCTCCACGCTCGATTTTGAAAATGGGATTTGAGCAAGCACAGGATCTTAGACATCCAGTGGCGGTGTGATGTAGTGAGGTCACCAGCTTTTCTAGCATCACAACAGTTCAGATATACAGTCGCCCCAGTGGGATATTTATTCCAGCTGGAGATCCCAAACCATTGGAGGGCGTTTACTCTGGCCAGTCGGCAAGCCCTCCCAACAGTGGTAGTAGCTGGGTGACATAAAGAGATTCCTTTGAATGAAAGACTGTGCCCCTGTGGCAGAGGTGAGACAGAAACAACAGAACACGTCCTCCTCCACTGCCCCTTATCATCAAAGTTGCCGTCCCCCCCTTGCTCAAGAGGAATCCTGGGTGTTCAGATCCAGGATATGTTAAATTGCTGCTTCTGGAAGAAAATCCGCAGGTGACGGCACTTTGTGCGAAATTCTGCGCAGCAGCCTGCAAAAGTTGACAAAACATCCAAGAAACTAAGGAAACAAAGTATGACACCAGCCAGTTTAAAGATACATAGTTTTATAAATTTTAAGCCTTAAAAGGTAATGCTCCTTTATTTTATTCTATCTTTTTGTCGAGAACCTTTTCACACAGTGTATTTCTATGTATTATTGGAATGTTATTTATAATCGCTTATGTACAAGCATTATATTTTTATCTGTAATTTTAACGGTTGTGGGCGATGGCTTTCGCATATTTTATTCTGTGTTTTGTGCTGGTTCAGTATCATAATAAACGAATGATGATGACAAAACATAAACTGTAAAACATAAATTGCAGGTCCTTTCTAAAGGCAGGAAAAGAACCTGGCAGGGTTACTGCAGTTGTGACCTAGCCAGAAGAGCTCTGTGGTCCATGAGTTGTACACCAACGGGAGCCTTAAGTTTCAGATCAAGACCTTTATAGAAAGTCTTTTGGCATCCAATCCACCTTGGTCTCTCCCACCAAAATAAAAGGAATTGGCACAATCACCTTAGCCTTGGGTCTGAAGGTTCCTTTGGGGTGCTGAGCCTCTTGCAGGGTACCTACAACTGGGACCCAGTATGTAGGTGTGGGGGAGGGGATGACAACGATGATGAAGGCTCAGCCTGCAAGAACAAGCCCTGTGGCTGAGAAAGCACATTGGCCAACCATGCCCAAGCAGTCAGAGTGGCATTGCCTCTTGTACTTTGCATCCTGGCACTGGGTAAAGATTTTTATCTAAAAGCAAGTGCTCTTTAATCCCTACTTCAGAGTTCATTTGTAGTATGCAAAGGGGGTTTAATTGTTGGGTTCAGGCTGTGCCCAGCAGGTGCTCAAAAGCAAGAGAAGTCAGAACAGGTGGCAATAACATAACTGCCAATGATGTGTAGATTTCAGACTTCAAGTACAGAACAACAGGGTTGCAGCTAAAATGAAAATGAATCACAAGATTGATGCCAGGCAATGCTAAAATGCCCCTGTTTGTTTTGTATCCCAAAGTCTTCTCAGTTGGCTTTCTGAATTTCAGCCATGTGCCTAACAATTTCCTGCCAACCCGCATAAGCTTCTTCATTGATGCCCTCCTTGAGGGTCAGCTGATCCTAAACTGCCCCCGCACTAGCTGAGGATGACGTCTTGCAGTTTGTCTCCTCTGTGTTGATATGCAACCCACACCCTTTGTTCCTCCAGGGGAACTCGATGTTCTTCCTTCCAATCTCTTGCAAAAGAATCAACCTTTTTTGTTTTGTTTTTGCATTTGTTGCAAATGTTGTCCAAAGGCGGGGCACTGTTGTGGCCTGTTCTAAATTGCACACAGCATGTGGCTTTGTGTGTCGCTGTCTCGGCTCTTCCTTGTGGCTTTCTGCAAACTCTGCAGTGAGGATTCCAGCCTTAATTCTCTCCTAGGATATCCTCTGATGTACTTGAAATCCCGTCCCTGGTTTGACACTCTGCTGTTTCCAGGCTAAAGTACAGCCTAGTTTATCCAGCCCACACAACATTAAGGCATCAGCCAGTGGCTGACCCATCTCTACTGCAGTGTCATTTTGCCTGATATCTACCCTTCAGGGTCTCAGGTGTTTCTGTGACTGAGATTCATGAGCTTCCAGCTAACATGCCATGTTGCTCAACGGAGTAGCTGGCTCTCCAGCCTGAAAAAGGCTCATCCAGAGGCTCTAAGAAATTTCCATAGCAGGTGTGGTTTTGATATCCCACGCAGTCAGAAGATGACTCAGTCCATGGTGATGAGTTAATCGTTTTTCAGAAGGTTTCTCCCCCTATCTCCCCCCACACATACATCCAGGCCTGTTCTTTTCTTACAGTTTGCTCCAGTGTCCAAAGAATGTAATGTCATCAGAAACTGAAACAATTCTAAAACAAAGTCACCTCAGCCGAGCTGAAGGCACTTGCCAATATCTGAGAGAGAGAGAGAGAGAGAGAGAGAGAGAGAGAGAGAGAGAGAGAGAGAGAGAGAGAGAGAGAGATTACTGACAACAATGAGTTGAACGTTGTCAAATTCACTGTGTTTAGAAAAACAAGATGTCAAAGTACTGAATTCTACACCCAAACAATGCTCTAAATTATTTCCTTATAATGTGCAAAGAAGATTTCTCTTTTCCTAGGGCTGCTGTTGCTGCCTGACTCCCTTCTCCTGCTGCTGGTGAACTCAAAGAGGCCTCGGAGTGTGGGCAGCTTGTTTCATCACTCAAGGTGGCTGAACGTTTCACCAGGGTACACAAGGGCAGGAACTTTCTGCAGGAAGACACTTGCCCCAAGGAAGCCTCACCCACCCCCCGAGCCGCTGGCTGTGCTGACTCAACAACCGGTGCAATCCTTCCTCAAGGTAAGAGAGGATCGTTGAGCCACAGTGTGAGGCGCCAGGGCTCAAAAAGCAGGGACTCTGGCAACCAGACCCAGGCATCTCCCGCTCCATGCCAGCGGGGCAGCTCACCAGAGGAAAAAGCTGCTTGCCAGCTCTGCTGTGCTTTGGTGCCACCAGTGCAGCTGGTCAGAGGGTGGTACTGCAGCTTCTAAGTCAGTAGTTGTCAGGTGAGTCAAAAGAACCAATAAAGGCCCTCTAAGGCCTTGGAGTCATACTAGATCAGGGGTGTCAAACATGTGGCCCAGGGGCCAGATCAGGCCCCCGGAGGGCTTCTATCAGGCCCACAGTGGAACTGGCTGTCTTCTGCTTCTTCTTCCAGTTCTGCTGCTGCTGCATCATCGTAGGTTTGCAGCTTACAGATACACACCTGAACAGCATACTCAAGATTGCAACAGCACAGACATTTTGATGCAGTAATTCAGAGCAAGAGGTGTCAGTTCTCAGACACTGTTAAATAAACAAAATATTGCAAGAGTGCTAATGTTTTAAGCATGATTTTAAGTAAAAAAAAAACCCATCCTCTGTGTTTGTGTCCATTATAAAGTTTTTATCTCTTCTTCCTGGTATTACATTTCATGACACACATGGCCCGGCCCAACAAGGTCTCATTTATGTCAGATCTGGCCCTAATAACAAATGAGTTTGACACCCCTATACTAGATGATAATGGATATTTGCCTTTGTCTTTAAAAGCATTCAAAAGTCTCAGGTATGCCTTTTCTCCTTTAAAGGGCCAGCATAGCAGACAGTTTTACTTTTGCTGAGGTGGAAGGGTTAAGCCCCTCTCCCCTCCACTTGTGGCTGTTATGGAGTGTTTAAAGACAAATTGTGACTTCACTCTTGCCCCCTTTGAGGTTCAGCCTCTAAGCTGACTCCTCCAGTTGAGGAGCCATTAGGTTGGGTGAAGAGACCAAGCTGTTCTCAGGCTAACCATTGCTGCTTCCCAGCTCAGTACTGACCTGGCCTTCCGATTTCCCACCTCAACAGAGGGCTGGGCAGAAGGAGCTGCAAAATGTTTCTGAGTCATGCATGCTATGGAACAAGGGGAAGAATAGAGGAAGGGTGGCATGGTGTATTTATTGGGCACCTTACAATGGGACAGTCTCTCCCACCCCCCGCCCCGATATTTATGTGTGTTGGTTTAGTCTCACGGGGTGGAGTCCCTGCTGGTTTCTTCTCTGTGTTAGTTAGAACTGTGGACTGCGTGAGCTCTCTTTTGGATTGTGCCCAAAATAATCTATACTACAATCAGGGGCAATTTGGGAAGAGTAATTGGCAAAACTGAACAAGGAAGGGAGAACTCTTCTCTTGAAAAGCTACCGTTCAGAGGGAGCATGTTGAAGCCATGCCAGGGTTAGCAATGGTTGCGTGTCCAGTGAACCCAGAGTGAAAAGGGCATGAATCACCCAGTGTGAGTCAGAGATGTCATCGCGAGGTGTCCCATTGGTTGTGTAACCCTCCAGATGCTTTCCCTGTCATGCTTCCCACAGAAAGTTGCCCTGATGCAGCCACCTTGCTGAAGCTGAACAAGTCTGGGTCTGATCATTGCTGGGATGGAAAGCTCCTTAGGCTTCCTCTCTGTGTATGCTGCCTCAGGTTCTATAATACAAGAAAGATGGGATATAAACCCATGGATGTGGGGATGAGTGTTGCCATCACTGGGGGGGGAGGAGGAGATTGCCCAAGTGACTGGATTTCTCAGACCTGCAGGATTTGGGATTCAGTCCACCTCCATTTTCAGAGCCACATTTCCGTAGCAGAAAATCCACCTACCTGCTTGCACTTTATCGGGTTTCCTTTTAGCATATCCCAGAAAGTTAAAGTGCGAGAGTGGTTCTCTTCTTTTAAAAATTATTTTGCTGGACATCTAAACCAAACACATATTGGGGAGCTGGCATGTACCCCTATCAGTACACCTGGAGTCCCCAGAGGAGCAAATAGTGCCTTCCAGACCTGTTTCAGGTCAGGGAAATGGCATGAGGGGGAAACTTTCCTGTGCGCTGTGTTCCTGATCAAAATCGGGCTCTGTGTACCTAGGAATTGAGTTCTCGGCAGAGACTGGCAACTCACATCTGCCAGAAAGATCTTGTGGTGACCCCAACCCTAACCCAACAAAGGGATGCCAGCCTCCAGGTGGGACCTGGGGGTCCCCTGGAATTACAGTTTATCTCCGGATTACAGAGATCAGATCCCGTGGAGAGAATGGATGCTTTGGAGGGTGGACTCTAGGGCATTGCAGAGGTCCCTGTCCTCCCCAGGCTCCACCCCAAAATCTCTGGGAGTTCCCACCCTGGTGCTGGCCACTCTACCCCCCACCCCACCCCACTGGTGGCCAGGGGAGACCTGGCAACCATACCCCAACATGATCCATAGGGGTAGGGTGCTGGAGTTCTCCCAGAGTTACAGCTGATCAGACTACAGAAATCACTTTCCTTGGAGAAAATGGCTGCTTTGGAGGGTGGACTCTGTGGCATCATACCCTGCTGAGGTCCTTTCCCTCTCTAAACCCCTGCCTTTCCCAGGCTTCTCCTCCAAATCTCAAGGAATTTCCCATGCGGTGGTTGGCAACCCCCATTTTGAGCACAGTAAAAGTTTCGGTCTTCTGGGAAACGTCAGTTACGGGTCTCACGTACTAGTAGGTGTTTTATTTTTTAGCTGGAAATTGCAGGATCATGGTTAGAAGAGTCTAGAAGAGTCCAACCCTCCACTGGTGAATCAGGAAGACTGCCCTCATCCAAACAACCTTTGCAGTTAAGACGTCCATGCTGTACTCTAGGCAGAGGATCCTTACAGGCAAGTCAACATGCACGCTTCAGAGGTCCCTGGTTGCTCTGTCTGGGGATGTCTGCCATGTCCGGAATACAGCAGCCAGGCTGACCCTCATCTTCAGCAAGAAGTATCTCCCATGTTCTCCTCAGGGCAATTTCTTTGGGTAAGCTGCCTTGAACCACAAGGAAAGGCCAGGATACAAAAGATGAATATAAGCAAAACTGCATGAGAACCGGAGGCCATGGTCTCTTCCAGTTCTTGCTCACGTCACACA
The DNA here is from genome assembly GCA_029375565.1 of Gekko gecko. Classification (NCBI taxonomy): domain Eukaryota; kingdom Metazoa; phylum Chordata; class Lepidosauria; order Squamata; family Gekkonidae; genus Gekko; species Gekko gecko. The sequence continues at coordinate 46,126,032 of JAPDNY010000012.1, read as the reverse complement.
GTTCCAGGCCATTTGGCTTCTTCAGGAGCCCTTTCTTTCTAGGCTCAGCACCCACCGGGCCCCCCCTCCCTCCTCCCCTCCCTCCCCTCCCTCCTCCTCCCCTCTCCTCACCTTGCTTCACCTCCCTCTTCTGAGCAACTTCCTGGTAGGCTTAGTCCCAACAGGCTCCAGCCCCAGCAGTGGCTTCTCCAGTGGCCCCCAGGCCATCTCCCATGTCAGCCGGGAATGATGAATGAGCAATTCAATACCTGAGTTTTGGGTCTCTTTTTAAAAAAAAAACTAGTCTGTTTTTGTACCAGAAACTAAAACGCTGTGTGAAAGCAGAGAGAACAGGTTTGGGTGGTGGCCGGGGCATGATGAGACTTGTGGAACTGAAGCACGTAGCGCCTCTGAACAGCCTTGCTCTCCCCTGACCCTCCCACTGTGGGGCTTTTCCTTGCTCTACAGAACGCCACATTCCAGCCCCTCTTTAGAGAAAGACCGCCTGGTTCACAGCTCAGCTGTGGTATTCCAGCTCCCCCATATAGGAGCAGCAGTGTGGTGTAGTGGTCAAGAGTACTGGGCTGGGATTGGGGAAACAAAGGTTCGAACCTCCACTTAAGTTGTGATGTGCTCTGAATGATCTCAGATCAGTTGCTGCCTCTCAGCCTAACCCACCGGTGTGAGAAGGATGTTGTGACAAAGATGGAGAAGACAGATGAAGTGTGCCACTTTGAGCTCTTTGAAGGAAGACTGAGGTTAGCAAGACATTTCTGAGCAAGTTTGTGCTGTCTACCACCTGGGATAACCAGGTAGCTTCATTGCTTGCCACACTGATGAGGTCCGCTGGTGGATTTCCCTGGGCTAAGGCAAATTCCCATACAAGGGTCCCCTTTGTAAATGCTTTAGGGAGATCTCAGCAGGCAGGAAGAGCCCGCATGCCACCCATAATCACAGACTAGCATACCAGACGGCTCCACCTTTTTTTCTCTTTCCTCAGCCAACTCTCATTTATCAGGCCATATACATCAAGCCCACACCCTTTTGCAAAACAAAGAACCCAAGAGATTCAGTTCTGAGCCAGAAGAAAGCATGGCTCTCTTCCAAGGCACTCTGAGGCGCATTTGCCTAGAGCAGACATCCAGGATTCCTTGGTCCCCTCTTTGTCAAGGAGCCAACCCTCCCTTCTTTATCCTGGGTGCCTTATCTTTTATAGGGCAGACCTTCATGATTACTGTTGGGGATATTTTCCCACAAATCATCTGTCGGTCTGCCATAGATCAAGTTACAACTCAAAGCACAGGCTGACATGTGCCCGCGGGCTGTACCTGCGCAGGAGGCCAGGCCAAGGCAGAAGGAGGAAGAACACGGTGGATTCGTACTATGAACATATGAAACTGCCTTATTATCAAGTCACCATTTGTCCATGCAGATTAGCAAGGTCTTTTCAGAGTCGCCTTCATTCACCAGGGTCTCAGGTACACAAAGTTGATTCTCAACACCTGCAGCCTGGGATACATTCACTAGTGATGACAGGGATTGAAACTTTGTGCCAAAGAGATGTTTGGCCGCTGAGATAATGGTAGTCCTCAACTGGAGGCCCCACTGGGGATGCTAGGCCACCAGCCGGCATCCCCGGGAGCTTGAGGGTTGGGGCAATAGGCCGAGATGGTGTCCAGCGATGCATAACATTACGTCAACCCCCAACCCTGGATGTAACATAAAGCACATTCGATGACACTCTGGCCAAAAATGAAAATTTTAAAAAGCTGTGCAACTTCCTGGTGTTCTATCCATGTATCTGCTGGGGGTTCAAAAAGGGTCAGAAGACCAAAATAGAGGATAGAAGGGGGAAGAGACTCATGTCATGCCAGCCAGATCAGCAAATCAAAGGCCATGCCAAGTTTCAGTGTGCTGGTCACACAGGAGCCCACAGTATTTCGACTGGCCACCGGCTTCTCCTTCGAAGGTCCACATCTGCCTCCAGGTGGAGCCCAGTGTGAGCAGCAGTGATGTCGACAGAGCTGTCCCCAAACCTCATGGTCACTGTGGCCTAAGTGGCCTACCCAGTATCAGTTTACCTGGCCCAGCATAGATTGCATCTGAGTGACCTGGTGAGAGGTCATTGGACATAGGGTGCAGAAGGGCCCTGCCCCTGACTTTCACCATTGGTTGTGTGGATCCTCTCCAAACACTCTATGCCCTTGAAGGGGGATGGCAACTCTGCAGTTGTGGCTGATCCTTCCAGGGCCAGCCCCAGGTGTCTGGGCACCCTAGGCAGGACAGCCTGGGGCGCCCACCCCACCGGGGATGCCAACCTCCCGGTGGGGCCTGGAGATGGCCCAGCACCCAGGAAAGCCAGGGCTGCCGGCGCTGGGCGGGAAGGGGGCTTTTCACGGGGGGGGGCCATTTTGGCGCCCCTGCAGGGCCGGCACCCTAGGCGAGTGCCTAGCTCGCCTAGTGGGCGAGCCGGCCCTGGATCCTTCCCTGTCCTGCTCCCACAGGACTTCAGATGAACATGCAGAGGTCAGGAGCCAGAATAGCAGGCATAACCCTGATGTCTCCTCCTCACACACCCCTCATGCACCTCTGAAGTCTGAAAAGGGCACAATGTTGCCTTCCCTTGTGATGTCGCTCTTGCTTCTTTTGCTGGGAAAGAACACTCATGCAGTTAACAAGAACGATTATTCCCTGCCTCCTGCTATGGGGATGACCACTGTGGACCTGGCTGCAAAGCACCAAAGCAACATTTCCTTCAAATGAGGAGGGCAGTTCGCCTCTTCTGTTGTGGGGAGTGGAGGTTTCCTTCGGTCAACCAGGGCTAAGTCTGATAGGTGACTGGGCCTCAGATGTTGACTTTGGACAGCATCAGCTATGCTGCAGCAGCAAAACCCACCCTATCTTTAATGGGGGCCTGTGTGTGCTGTTTTGCCCGTGTCTGATCCCTGGGGCTTCCCAGCTGGTGCCATCTCTTGAGGCTCAGGCAGGGGCCAGGCAGCTAAAGTTAACAATTATCCACTGGGGTTTAATTGGGGCAATAAAGGTTTCTGGAAAGTGGGGGGAGAGGAGGAGAAAGCGGCCTTTATTTGGAGACAACACCAGCCATGGGCCAGCAGCCCTGCACTGTAGCCTCCCTCCCCAGGTGCTTTAACAAGATTAATGTTTAAGTAATAGACAATAAACAGCATATTGGTGCTTTGGCTGCCTGCCTGCTGTTCTCCTTTAAGAGAGGGGGCGGGGAAGGGAAGCGGCCTCTGCCAGGGCTGTAGAATGGAATGGAAGTTCTTCTGGGGTTCAGAACGTGGGTGTTGACGGAACAAGCAAGCTGGAGTTTGGGGTACAGGAGTGCACAACAGAGAGATTACTGAGACATAGGAAATCTGGGGGTACAGGAGAGCACAACAGAGAGATTATTGAGACATAGGAAATCTGGGGTGATAAATTCTAGGAGCTGTGGGTGCAGAGAGGATATTGTTTACAGTACAAATAGTTATGGCTGGGAGAGAAAAAGGAGCTGGAACGGAGTCCAGAGTGGCTAAGAGGCCCAGGCCAATGTGTTTCAGTACTCCAAGCAGCTGCATGGGACTGTCTCTGAGATCAGTGTGTCTCATGGGTTTCCTGGCAGCATCTCACTTGCCCCTGTTGGAAGCAAAATGTAGGACAAGGTGGACCCTGCATGGTCTGTCCCATCAGGAAAGTTCTTGTACACAAGAAGCTGGGAAGCAACTCCTACATCTGATCCATCATCTTCTGCAACATGGCAAGAAATCCTGAGGGCCTGACTGGCCATTTAACTGGCAGGGAAGTTCCCAGTGGGCCACTGTCCTGGTAGCTAAGAACAAGCCATGCCTCAGTAGCTCTGTCAGGGCTGCAGGGACATTTTGGCTCAGTGCCCGTAATCGGTGTTGCTGACTGACAGCTGGAAGAGGCAACGGATAAGCCTATTCCAATTGTTGGTGCCAGGGACCAGTTTCTGAGCTAAGTAGCCGCAGGAGCACCGGCTTGTAGCACTCCAGGGACCACTCAGGGACTGACTTGTTCCTGGACTGTTTTTTGTCTTCCCAGCCATCACGCCCCCCACAGCTGCACCTTTTGAACTGCACGCTGTTTTGCTGGCACCACTAAAGATGTGGTTGCTCACAGAGGTGCTACTGCAAACGAGTGAAATATCTCTTCTGCCACCCTCAGCCTGCTCTGAGCAATCTTTGGTAACCGATTACAAAACGTTAACTAAGAACTTTCTCTTAGCTGGCTACCGCTTCAGGCAGAAAGTGGCAAGTAGCTCCTTTTGAAGAAGAATCTGATCAGGGCTTCATCACTAGTGGCACTTGAGATCCAAGGCTTCTGGAGCTTTTGGTAGCTGGTTAGACAGATCCTTCCAAGTTCTCCTGTCAACTCTGCAAAGGTAGAGTGGCTAGTATCCAGCACCTGCCTTCCAAGAACCATTCACTGGATATGCCAGGGTAAACCTCTACCTTTGACATGCAAAGCAGGTGCCCTGCCACTGAGCCACAGGCCTTCTCTAAAGTCCCAGTAAAACCATTCATTGCTGTTTCCAACAGCAAGATGAAGTGCCCATCTCTCTAGTAACCAAAACACACACATACACAATAGCACACACCACTGAAGGAGCCCTCTAATCCCCCTAAGCCGTTGCTAAGGAGACTAGGCGGCGGTATTACCTGCCGTCACAGAAGAAGAGGGGCCCAGAGGCCGCTCAACCGGTTCCTCTTTCCAATGCAAAGTCATTTCACTTTTCGGATCAGCCTGTTGGCTCAGCTGGGATTGTCTCCTCTTGCCTTTTTTTTTTTTTTGGGGGGGGGACACACACAAACAGAATGAAAACACCAAGCCTTCTTCTTGGAATGCGTGTGTGTGCGTGTGTGTGCATGCATGCATCCACACGCACACATGTACCTGAGCACACTGCTTTGGGCTGCTTCTGAAAGGTAAAAGGTGTTTTGGCAGGTATTCACTGGGCTTGCTTGCATTCCTTATTTGATTCTTCTCTGGGGAACGGAGTGGGTTGAAATATCCCCTCAAGACAATTCTCTGCATGGGTGGGCACTCGGGCCACTTCCCCATAGCTTGGGACTGTGGAACTTCATTTCATTAAGAAAGGCTTTTTCCCTTCTAGCATCTTCTTTTCTTTTATTAAACTATACGTTGAGAACCAACCTCCACATGCAGTTTCTGATAATGTACCAAGCCCTGAATGCCACAGGTGGAAGTAGGGCTCACAACTGGCAGACACAAGTGGTCACGTGCATAGGCTTTTGCCTTTGTTGGCTTGCCTTTCTGGCCAATAAATGAGTGAGATTTTTGGATTCAAAATCCTAAGCCATCTTTTCCCTCCTAGATGCACATTTCCAATAAGCTGGCATGCTAAGGATAGACCCTTAGGAAAGGAGGCCTGTCTTAAGACCCTAATCAGCGAGGCAGACATGCTGGCGGGAGAAGTGGTGACCATCAGTTGGAGGAAGCCTCTGCAAACAGCAGAATGTGCCTCTCGTTTCAAGTGCTGAAACAGAGCCAGGAATGTGCTCACGAAGCTAGCAAACCACAAGCCATTGTGCAGTGGAATCCACTGCATGGACGGTGACTCTGTCCAAGAATGTGGCCTCAACAGAAAAGGGAAGAGAATTCTTTCCCTTCCATGACTCTGTAGTACCCCCCAGCTATTGAAAAGTCCAAGGTGGATTGAGTGAATTGTTGTTACACACTGTTGTTACACACACACACTTTTGTCTCATATTCAAGATCCTTTCCTCCCAATCTGTCACATCTTTCCCTAGTCACAGTAATCATGACCATGTGAACTGGGGTCTCATAAAGGGGGATCCTCTAAGACTGTACACATCATTGTAGGCTCTTGCAGGAAGAAAAGGGGCAAGGCTAGTGGACACAATCCCATCCTCCTCATGTGCATTTACTGTACACTCTTGATAGCATATGTACAGTGATCCTGTATGCAAGAAGTAACAAGTGGAACTGGGAAAGGGAGAGGATAGCTGTGGTAAAATAACACTTTTCATCCCAAAATCCAGCTAGTGGGTCCAAGGACAAAGTTGGAGTTGTATTGAAAGGCTTCTTTCTTCACCCACGTATCATTGCGCAGGCTGGAGACTAGAGAGGTGATGAGCACCAACGCATCTCCCCTCTTGTCCCTCATAACGAACACTCTTCTCACCTTCATGTCTCCCAGTCTTGTTCATCCCCTCAGTATCCCCAGGAACTGTAGTCACAGAAGGCTAGCATGTAGCTTCCCTACATGGATTACAACAAATCCTAGTAACAGAATGCTAGCCCCCCCCCCCCCAAATGGCCTCTGCAACCCACTGCCCAAAGATAGACATGCTTGAAGGTAATCAAAGCACCTTAAAAAAGACTCCCTAGAAACTGGAACTAGGGATGAGCACGAACTGGGAAAATGTGGTTCATATTGGTTCGTGGCATGCACAGTTCGCAAACCATGGTCCGTCACGAACTTTTTGACACTAGGCAAACCGGTTTGGTTTGTGAGGTTCATGATGCAGTAGAACAGCCCCCAGAACACTAGGGACACCAAACTCGCAGGGGATCTCCGGCTGACTCTCCTCTACCTGCCTGCCAAATTTGGTGGGGATTGGGTTTAGGGGTTCAAATTACACCCCCTGAAGTTACCCCAATCCTACATTGTATCCAATTGGGGGGGGGGACAGCAAGAAGATCAAGGGCAATATAAGCCCCACAGAACCAAATCAAAATCCCAGAGAATCTCTAGAGTAATTTTTGTAAATCCAGCAGAACCAGTGTAATGTGTCCAGAAGAACTAGTGCCACTGTGGCACTGCAAACCCAGCAGGACTACACACACCAAACACACATAGAACCTTGGCCTGCCTCCTGTTCCTCTACAGTCTCTCCAAGTTGTAGGTGGATTACATTTCTGGGGTCCCAGTTATGGACCACCCCAAAAAAAGTCTCCCCAGTGCCCCCTCTCGAAAAGACAGCTACAGTTACAGGAGTTCATTGAACGGCTCAGGAACAAGCCAGTGACACCAAACTCACAAGGAAACTTCACCTGGGCAGGACCCCCACCACCACCAGACACTAAAAGGAAGGCGAGCAACCCCCTATGCTCACAGCTCCCCTCCAAGTCTCCAAAAGCAGGTTCTGAATGAGAGAAGGCAGACATGACAAGACTTCGACAGGGGTTCCCCAAAGTTACCCCATGACCACTTGGCTGGCCCCCCAGCTCCCCCAACCAGTGGAAATCAAAGTTTTCCATTTAAAGTGATTGGTGATGCAATGACAGAAAGGCAGACATCCAACCGGGACTCCGCAGAGTTCCCCCATGACAGCTTGGCAGGCACTCCAACATCACCATCAAGCAAGGGAAGCGTGTCCAGTGCCCACAACTCTCACAGCCTCAGCCCCCAAGGGCTGAAACAACCCATGTCAAATTCTTCTAATCTGTGGAGTTAAAGAAACACCTGGCTGGGCCACCCACAATTCTCCTAAGGCAGATTTGGAAAGACAGAAAGGCAGACAGGACAAGACTTCCAACAGGGGCTCCCCAAAGTAACCCCATGAAAGCTTGGTGGGCACCTCAGCCCTGCCAGACAAGCAAGGGAAGTATGCCCTGTGCCCACAACTCTCACAGGGGCCCCCCCCAGCAAATTTGTCTAATCTGTGGAGAAACTGATTGGTGGGCACCCCAGCACTGCCAGACAAGCAAGGGAAGCCTGCCCACAACTCTCACAGCCCCCCCCCCAGGGCTGAAACAATCCATGGTGAATTCTTCTATTGTGCAGAGGAAAAGAAACACCTGGCCACGGTCACATGAGCAAGATAATCCGGGGGGGGGGAGCGAGGCTTTTTGTGCCGTATCAATTTGACCTGCCACAGTGTGATCAGACACAGTGGTGGGTGAATCAGGATTTTTCCTCCACCCCGTCTTTCCGGATGTGCTCCAACGAGGGATCAGGGACGCAATGGGAGTGCGCCAGGGTGATCACACAGGGAAGTCCATCTGCAGCCCACCGCAAACCCATTTGCTACTGCCCTTTCCCCGGTATTTTTTAACTCCGGGTCTTTGGGGGAGCAAAACAGGTTGGCAACGGGTGCAGTACACTTGCCAGATGTTCTCATGTGATCGCACCTGTAAAGTCCACCCGTCATTCGTGCGTATCGCATGCTACTTCTGCGTGTGAATGGGACCCCTATTGAGCTGGCTGGGTCATTCACAAAGGCAGATTTGGAAGGACTCAAAGGCAGACATGATAAGACTTCTGACAGGCTCTCCAAAGTAATCTCACAACAGCTTGGTGAGCACCCCAGCCCCACCAAGCCAGTGGAAAAAAGAGTTTTCCATTTAAAGTGATTAATGATGCAAACTGTCTGGCATAATAAAGAAAGTGTGTACCGTTTCTTGCCCCACCAAGTGTTTATGGATTGAAGTGTTGACATTTGTTCAGTTATTTCATACACTGAAATAATGCACGGGGACTATTTCAAGTATGTTCCTAAATAACCTTGTGCCTCTAGGGTTGTGCCTCTAGGGTTGCTTCCATATTGGATGTTAGGACTGACTCCTCTACATTCTCTCCAAGTTGGGGGTGGTACATTTCTGGGGTCCCTGTTACAGACCCCCCCCAAAAGGTCTCCCACATTTATACCCTCCCACCCCTCCTGAGTGTTAACATCTCTGTGCCGTGAGAGTGAAAGTGGGTGTGAAAGGTGCTCTTCCGGGGGAAGAAGTCCTTCACCCCCCATATCACAGGCACCAAATTCATCCTGCCAGGCCACTGGAGCCCAGCCCTAGCGGGGCATCACCAGGGGTCTCAGAGCCTCCTTCCCCAGATCTGTTCCTCAGGCTCTCCGCAGAGCCAAAAGAGTTGCTGCTAACACTCTTGGGAGAAGGAGGGCTCTGACAGCCGTGATTCGGAGGGTGATGGGGAAGCGTTCTCTCCTTCCACATCCCAACTCCCTGTTCCTGTTCCTACCTTGAGATCACCCCTCTGTGGCCTCTCCCAGCCCCGCACCTTCCTCAGTCCTGGGGCCACAGTATGGAAACATTTCCACACCCTCCCCAGTGACCCCTGTGTGGCAGAGTGCCAGGTGTGCCACACCCATGTCTGAAGGGGCACAAATCCACCCCAATGCTTGTCTTCCTCTGCCCTCTGCAGGCACCTGCAAAAGGTGCACCCCAATATGTTGCCACTGGAGGAAAGCAGTGGAGCAGGAGGAAGAAGTGGCCCACGCCCTCTCAGCAGGGAGAAGCAGAGGGGGAGCAGGAGGCCCCTCGCACTTGGGCGGGGACATCAAGGCGGGCCACCCTCCAAGAGATCGAAAGGGCTACATGGAGGGCCCAGGAAGCAGCCACCTGCCTCGTCATTGGTGAGATGATCGCTGGGGATGGCCAACTCTTCTCCCTTGCAGAGGACGTAGCCTTTTGCCGGCTGTAGTGGTGATGGTCAAGGCTCAGCTCTCCAGAGCACAAGGCAGAACTGTGCACCTCACGGTTTGGAGCAGCCAGCAGGACTGTCACGGAATGGCCCAGGAGGGGACAGTTGCCTGGCATGCACACTGCAGCTGGTGGTGAAGGATGGGGAGCACTGTCAAGGCCACCTGGGACGCTGCCCCCCCTCAAGATGCGGTCCTTGTTCAAGACCTGCCAGCGCCTGGATACCCACTTCTGGGAGGGGGATGAAGGGGGGAGGGAGGGGGATGAAGAACTCCTATGCCATGATGGCACATTTGGTGGAGCAGAAGAGTGCCGTGCAGGATGTCATCTCCTCCAAGTCCGTCCTGTACAGGGAAGAGGAGCTCAGCATCAGCTCCAAAGACTGGCTGGCCCTCTCCCAAACGGTCCATATCCTCAAGCCCTTGCAGGACACCACCAACATGCTGCGTGCCCATATGGCCAGGCTACCGCAAGTCATCCCCATGATTCAAGGGCTGGACCAGGCACTGGTCTCTGCACTGGAGCCTGCTGTTTTTCCATGGGTCAGGGCCTTGGCAGAGAGGTTATAGGTGGGCATCACCACCAGGTTGCATCCTCTCTGCAATAAAGAGGAGTACAAGCCGATCTGTATCTGTGACCCCCAGATAAAAGGCAGCATTGCTCTCCAGAATGCAGAGTTCTTGCAATGGAAGCATGAACACTGCAAAGATTGTGGAGGCTACAGGCCAACAGACATGGTCAGAGGGAACAGCGGTTGGAAGAGGCTGTGGAAGAGGAGCCGCAGCCCAGCACCTCTGCCTCAAAGAGCCCGATCAGGGAGAAGCCCCACTACTTGTTGTCACTAGTGAACAGGAAGGTCAGCAGCGGCAGGGATGCCAGGCGTGCAATGGCAGAGGATTTGGCAGAGGTAATGGTGAGCGAGTACATTGCCAAGTCCCCTGAGCCCACCAACACCAATCCCCTGGAGAACTGGTCGCACATGGCTGTCATTTGGCTGGTCTTGCATGGCTGTGAGCCCTGAGTCCACCTAACACCTCAGCAGGGGAGCGGAGTTCACAATCAGGAGGGTGTAAAATGTGAGTTTTTAACCAAGGCACTTGGCTTGAGCAGAGAGACGGGGTTGGCTCAGAGCCCTGAGTCCACCCAATACCCAAAACCTGGCTGGGGAGAGAAGTTCACAGTCAGGAGGGTGTAAAATGTGGGTCCTTACCTCCTCAGACTTAAGGCGCCTAACAAAACACCAAAAGTTGTAAGTACACAAAATTTTATAAGTGTCCAGCAATGTTAAACCATCTCTTTCATGTCTCTCCTCCAGTCATTCTTTCCCTAAACTGAAAAAAACCCAAAACTTCAGCCACCTTTTCCTCATAGGGAAGGTGCTCTGACCCCCTTGATCATTTGGCCAACACAAGCAATTTAACTTCTTGCTGACCCTCTTTCTTGAGGGAAAGGAAAACGCTTTTCTCCCTTCTCCAGTCAGCTCCAGGAATCAAAAAGGCAGTTCAGCAGGAGCCAGAAACCAACCGCTGGACTCTGGCATTTCCTTTGCCTTCAAGGAATGGCTTGTCAGGAGCCAGTAGTTTGCTTGGCCCAGCCCTTTCTGAAAACCTGGTGCCCTCATTGGCCCAAAGTTGTGGCTCAGCCCTGCAGTTCTCTGTGCGTGTGAAGAGTGAGGGAAGGGGCTGCTTCCCCCCATCTGAGGGGTTGGAATGAATATCATTAATCACAGCCCTGGCCAAGTTGCTGCAAGAGTAATTAGGTTGTACGTTTCGTGGGTGTGCTTGGAAGAGGGCTCCCTTTTGAAAAATAGCCCCGTCACCAGGAATCTGGGATGTTTTAATTGGAAATTAAACACGATGGATAATCCTTTCAGAGCTGATAGATTCCCCTTGACTGAGCATCTGGAAACAGCATCATATATATATATATATATATATATATATATATATATATATAAAAAGAAACTATTTGCAGACCTCCAGCATATGTCTCATTTCTCCCCCTTCCAGAAATGCACATGCACACACACAAACAACCAAGTGATTTCTGTCCAAGTAACTTCCCAAACCCTTATTCTGCATGCAGAATTGTTCACAGGCAGCATTTCTTTAACTGTAAATCCATTTGGACTGATGACCCTCTGGGGTGCTGAGCCATCCCTCCTCCAGGAAGATGCATGATCTCTGTTGCAGGCTGGAGGAAGCAAATGTCCTGTCATTTGCTACCACCCACTGGGAACACAGCATGCAATTAATAATATTTAAGCGGGCAGAAGGTTGGCTGGGCTGGGACCACTGAGTGAGATCCTGGGGAGAAGGGAAACGATGCTGGACACTGTTGTCCACTAGGGGTCTCTCTAAGCCTAGGATGTGAGCTCTTGGAAGTCCCACGGATGCTCTGAAACTTTTTCTCCCAGGCTGCCCTTACTACATGTTGCTCTGCACCCCCTCTGTGCATGTGAGGCAACTATCCCAGAGCCCAGCTCAAAGGGGGAATGGTCTGGACTTCCCATCAACTGGTTCAGTCCAGCCCATTGGTCCTAATATTACCTTGCAGCTTGGCTTCCATTAGATCTAGATTTTAGGGAAAAGGGCATCCAAAACACATCTGCTTCCCCTGGAATGTTCTCCTGGACTTGCACCCAAAGGTCTCTGGCTGCTCTGAAAGGGGCAAAACCCAGGAGCTGTTCCGTTGACCCAGCAACTAGCCTGGCCTGGCCTGAACCAAAGTACTGAAATGCCTATGGACATTTTGGTTATTTCCTTGTTGTCCCTTCCCAAACTCTGCCTCACCTGGTGCAGCCTGTGTGCCAACGTTATTGAAGTGGGTTTTGTGCAAGCGAATGATGATTCTCCTGCGCATGGCACACCCCTGTCAATGTGCGAGAGGCTTCCAGAGTGCTGCTGTGCCCTAAAACATTCAGGTGCATGTTCAGTGAAACGGACTGCCAATCCTCATGTGCATCTGGCTTTCTCATTTTCTAATTTCCCTGGATTCCGTCTGTGGGAAAGGAAGGTATATTTATAACCATGCAAGCTGCTCTTGCCGCACTGCCTCAGTGCAGGAGGGGAGCGGAGAAACTGTTTGAGCAGGATAATTGCCAGATAATTGCAGGTTTCCAAGAACAGCCAGTCCTTTCTTTTTATTTATACACTGCCAGGGAGCAGAGCTTGCATTACCTGTGCTGAAAAGCCCACAGCAAAGCAAGCATTTCTGTCGGGAAAAGCCACGAGAACCAACCCAGCATGTTCGCCCGGGAATGTCACCACAAAGGGGAATATTGGTGCTGGGGAGCTGTTACTGCAAAACGGTACTTGTTTGCAAAATGCCAGACCGGAAGTTACGCTGGCGTTTCTCTTTGAATGATGAGGCCAGAGGTGGTGGTGGTGGGCAATGCTCCCTCTAAGCTGTGGAGTCTTGTGAGCAAAAATTCTACTTTGTGAGCTATTGGCATTAAAGCTGTGAGTGGGCAATTTGGCTACTGCATGAATTGGTTTGCTCTGGAGCCCTCCTTCCTGGGCTAAGACAAAAATCTGTGAGCCAGAAGCTAAAAAACTGTGAGCTAGCTCACACCAGCTCAGTTTAGAGGGAACACTGACCATGGTCCCAATCCTTTCATGTGGCCAGGGAGAAGGCAAAGCCTACAAATCATATGCTGCTTGCTGCATTTCTAGGTTTCCACTGCCAGAGCACCAAAGCCAGGATTAGCCAGTTCAGACCTAAAGCCCTTCTCCAGCTCTGCTGCACAGGCACACCCACCAGGCAAGGAGACTGGTCAAGACTTGAAAGCACTCCCAAGGCCCGTTCTGAGGTACTTCTGTTACCAAGGATATATTTTGGGTTCTTTACATTTATCTCTGAAGTGTCCAAGAAGTATCTCCTTCCGTTATACAAAACCAAGTGACAGGAAGAGGGAGTCAGCCTGGAGTGGAAGTCATCCAGGACCCGAACGGGAAGACATGTGATGAATATCCAAAAGGAGAGGGGATGGAGGGATCTCTTCCAGTTTGGTGGCAAGCAACAGACTCGTCTTGGACTCGTGTAATGCAGCAGGCTTCTTCTAGCTGCCTCACTCAGCTGGAACTCCACTCCTTCTTGAAGGGTGGTTTGAGTGCCTTAAGAGGATCAAAGAAACTGAGGTTGGAGCCTCCACTCTTCTCTGAGGGTTACCTTGGATCTGTTTCTTTCTCCGGCCTAACCTACCTTGCAGGGTTGTTGGGAGGATAAAATGGAGGATGGGAGAACCATGTATGCTGACCTGAGCTCCTTGGATGAAGGATGAAAATATAGCAAATAAATAAGAAATGCAGAGCTCAGGAACAGAGAGCACCAGCTGCTCTTGACGTTCAACAGCGTCACCTCAACATCAGATTGGCCTGCTGCTGAGGCACAACATGGCTGCGTGGGGAACTTCCTGGTGATAGAAAGTGGGACAGGCAGAGTTGTGGATTAAATCCTTGAGAAAAGAAGAAAGAGAAGGAGAAGAGGAGGAGGAGGAGGAGGAGATTGGATTTATACCCCGCCTTTCACTACCCAAGGGAGAGCGGCTTACAAACTCCTTTCCCTTCCCCTCCCCCTCCCCACAACAGACACCCTATGAGGTAGGTGGGGCTGAGAGAGCTCTGACAGCAACTGCTCCTTTTCAAGAACAGCTGTGCCAGAGCTTGTGATTGACCCAAGGTCACATCAGCAGGTGCAAGTGGAGGCGTGGGGAATCAAACCTGGTTCTCCCAGATTAGAGTCCACGCACTTAACCACTACACCAATCTGGCTCTCTTATTTAGGTACAAAGAGTACCTAAATGTCTGCCCTGTCCATATGAAAAACCTCGACCAAGTTTAAACCCATTTGACCATCATGGCTCCCACTCAAAGGAACCTGGGAACTGCAGTTGTATAAAGGGAGTATGGTTCCCCCCATTCCGTTCAGTTTTATAACTGCTGGCTAGAGACCATTGTAAAAAGTAAAGATAGCAATAAAAATGACGTAAATAGTGTGGACCAATTTACAAAATTTGTAGTACATGGGCACGTGATCATTTAAAGGTAAAAACAGGCATCTTCTCAGTAGGGTTGCCACCTCCAAGTTGGGAAATTCCTGAAGATTTGGGGGGTGGACTCTAGGGAAGACATGGTTTGGGGAGGGGAGTGACTTCAATGGGTTATAAGGCCATAGAGTCCACCTTCCAAAGCAGCCATTTTCTCCAGGCCACTGATCTCTGTTGCCTGGAGATCAGTTGTCATCCCAGGCGATCTCCAGCCACCATCTGGAGGGTGTCAAGCCTACTTCTTAGTGTTCCAACAATGCATATTTTGAAATGAAGTGAAGCGCTCCAACATTTAGAGTTGCTAATTCTGGCTTAGGGGGAGTTTCCGGAGATATGGGGTGGGGCCTGGGGAGGGGGGAGTTTGGGGGGAGGGGAGAAGGAGCTCAGTGGGGGTGAGATGCCAGAGTCCACCATCCAAAACTGGGATTTCCTCCAAGGAAACTGACTTCTGCAGTTTGGTAATCAGTTGTCATTGCTGGAGAGTTCCAGGCCCCACCTTGAGGCTGTGGAATTGGTTTGTGGAGAGTTTGATGTCAACGTGGGAGAGGGAGGAAGGTTGTAATTGGCCTTGTGGAATTCTTCCCTGCAGAGTAATGGCTGCCAGTCTTCCATCCAGAAGGCCCTTCTCTCTGGCACCCCTCCCCCACTGCCCCTGGACAGTTCCCAGGTTGGGTACAGATCATAGGCAAGGACATCTAGGGAGGGAAGCAAACATTGGCCTTTTGCAGGTGGCTCAAGCTGCCCATCCAGTGGAAACAGTCTAGAAGGGCAAGGAGCCAGCAGGGACTGCTGACCTTTGCATCCCAGAGGAAGGGGCGTTGGGGAGTGAAATGCCAGGGCTGGCAGGCTGCTCTAGATGCCTGTCCTCTGGCGGACTCACCTGCTGCTTTTCAAAGGCCCCAGAGAGGTAACCTTGCCCTTTCATCTCCACTGGCTAAAAAGTGCTTCTTAAAGGAGAAACAAAAATACTCCACCTGGGTTTGGCAGCCCAGCTGGAAGCTCTCTGGAGAAGCAGGAAAGCTTCACCCCCCTGCAGAGCTGACTGCAGCCCTCATTCCCTGGCTCCTACCACCCACTGAAATACTCCATCCTATACAGATTCATGAGCTGTGCTGCCCTTCTTGGCATCTGGTCCCTGCTTACTCCAGCTAGAAATGGTTTTCTTCAGCCACCAGTCCTACCTGCATATTAATGCAGACTTTAACCTCTGCCTTTTGGATTTCCAAAATATGGCAATAGTAAGTTGTCCCTCACACCTGGACATATGGGACCAAAGGCAGAACTTGGGAGGAGTTTTTTAAGTGCCTCCCTTCTTTCCCATCAGGTGAAATGGCACCACTGGTGGTGGGAACCTACTGCTGACTTGCAGCTGCTGCGATGTGAACAAAAGAGCTTTCAGATTTTCACCATAACAGCTCATCTGGGGTCACTTGCACAGGGGTCATTAACTCTGGCATAGATGCTCTTGGGAAGCAGGTTATTCTTCTGCTTCTCCTCAGCATCATGGCCCTTCTTTGCACCTCCCAGGTTTCCCCCATCTTCCCCAAGACTTAAACCAGCTTTGCACCAGAGTTTTGAGTGGCACCCCTATGGACAGGTAAGTCCAGATCTTCCTGGTCCCATCCACACAGTGTCATTTCCCCTGGCCCAGTGCCTCACGACAGCCATTGCCCTCCACCCACAGATGGCTTTTTTAAAAAGCTGGCAATTGACATATTGTTATAGTGCTATAACGTTACAACAATTTGTGTCTGAGGTTTGCTGAATTCCCAGCTTTCATTAAAAAGGTGATATAACAAGTGCCCCCTCATAATCTAGTAGCTTTTCTAGGGCCACCACTCTTAAAGCTTTGAAGTTAAAAAAATCAGCATATCCTGTTTCTATCAGGCTACTGAATGAATGACATTTGTCAGTGTTCGCGTGTGCATGTGCACAAGGGGTAAGCAATCCCTTTGTAAATGCCATCTGCCGAGGCTCCTCAGGGCCCGTCTCTGGCCACCCTTATTAAATCGTTCCCTCTCATGAATAGTTAAAGCTTCCCTGAATTAACAATATACACACATCCATTCCAGAAGAACTGACAGAGATGCAAAGAGCAAGTTTCCTAATTACCGCGGCTCTGGGGGCCCATGAATTATTCAGCGCCCTCCCTGCTCAGTGCAGGTCTGTGGCCCGAAAGATGGCTACAGCTTCTCTCCCAAGGACCATCCAAGGCAGCTTCCCGGGGAAGTCTCTGCCCCTTTGGGAATGGCACCCACTGGGCAATGCAATTCTACCCAGAAGGGCTTTGTAGCCAGTGGCTGGCAGGAACCAAGAAAGCAAGATAAGCTTTTACAGTCTGAAGGGAGTGGGTTAATCTTGGATCATCGTGAGGCTCTTTATTATTTTATTTTATTATTATTTATTGAATTTCTAAACTGCCCTCCCCCGAAGGGCTCAGGGTGGTGTACATAATAATTTAACATATAATTTAGTTAAAGCATCATCGTAATCTTGGAAGCTAAGCAGGGTCAGCTCCGGCAATTACTTGGATGGGAGACCTCCTTGAAATATCAGCGGGGGAGGTGGGGGCAGGCTTTCTTCAGCCACCTCTCTGAATATCCTCCAGGCCCCCAGTAGGAGTCAGTCACCAGAGGTCATCATGACTTCCAGGTGCTCTCTCTCTCTCTCTCTCTCTCTCTCTCTCTCACACACACACACACACACACACACATACATACATACATACATACATACAAAAACCCCAAACATCACAGTAAATAATTAATATAAAACCAAACTATCAGTCACAATTTCCAATAAAAGCAATGAAACCATTAACCCTCAGTCTTAGATGGCATTCTGTATGTGGTTGCCTTCCTCCAAGGGCCATGGACCAGATGAGATGAAAAAATGGTTGCTGTCCACAGCCATAATCTTACAAACAGCTTTTGCTCCCAAGAGAGAAACAAAGTGGTTCTAGGCAGAGTTTCTGCTGTTTTAGCCCATGGACTTTTACTTGAGTAACTGCATTGCATTGAAGAACAGTTAGTCTCCTTTCTTTTTCATGACTGTTTGGACCTGTGGGACAGGGACTGGCAGTAGGACTGGGACTGGCAACACAGAGTGCTCCTCCATACGACACTGAGCTATCTTATGTGGGATCAGTTGCTGCAAAAATGTGGTGATGGCCACCAGCATAGATGGCTTTAAAAAGAAAGAGAGCAATTCATGGAAAAGGAGGAACATAGGTTACTAAGGGGATGGGCCAGCAGCCACCCTTTCCAAGAACACAGAGGAACTGGTGCCGACAGGGCTGACCCAAGACAGGACCAGTAGTTGTGCAATGAAGACCACACAGGAATGGGTTTTTTTCCAGACACTCGGGATCAAAAGTCATGTGGGCTACTAGGGTGTTGTCTGAGTTCTTGTGGCACTGTTGGTGTGCACGTAAGTGTGTGACTTGCAACTGCGGCCCCTTTTTCAACTTGAAGGAATGCCAGGAGGAGAATAATTGTACCTAATGCAAAAAAGGCTTAATTTACAGATGGTGTTAATGGGGCCCCATAGAAGTGTAATCAAATACAAAGCAAAAAAAAAAAAAGAGTTTGAATATCTACTGAAAGCTAAGCCACTTTGCTTAAGTGAAGCTGGCTTGGCTTGGCAAGCAGTGAATGGGAAAGAAATGCAAGAGTCCATTGTTTCTGGACGTGGTGGGTCAGCTTAGCCGGGCACAACCCGTATGCAGTGCAGAGCAATGGAGGTAAACAGATTAAATCCACTCCGACCTGCAGACTTCGACTCAACTGAGTTATGCTGAGCATACCAGCCGGCAGAGAGAGAGCTGAGTGATGCACACAGACCGTGGATGGAAAAAGCCACTCTTCTGCTCTACTGCAATTCAGGCTCTTTTCATTATTATTATTTTTTGCAATGGTAATGAAGCTCTGAATGCAGGAACATCTTTCACAGCACAAATGGGCTGTAATCAAAAGGTTGTATTACTATTTCAAAAAAAAAAATTAAAAGTATAAAAAGTCCAACTTCAATTTCCTGCCCTTGGCTGGAGACTGACTTTTAATATGCCTCTAATTTACAAATAGATGGAAACAATCAGACCTCAGGGGCCCTTTGGCAGCTGAACTTTATGGCGTGTTCCAGGCAGATGTAGCGTCAGCCAAGAGCAGAGCTTTATTTCCCTCCAGAGAGTGCTACTTTCTCAAGGTCCACATAACTTCCTGGCTGACTGACTCCAAATTCCTACCTGGGCCAACAGAAAGGCTCGGAGGAAGCACCGTAGAAGGTGATTGGCTCACCCAGATGAAAGCCATTAGCAATTAGGCCCTTCTAATTATTTCCATGTATGCAAATTGCCCATTGCCTAGCATAGAAGCAAGGGCTAATTAAAACCAGAAACATGGCTAACAGGTGACTAAAAAGAAAGGCTTGCACACCAAGTGATGCCTTCTTTCTGGAGGGCAGATGCTTGGGGTCTACCCATAAAGCAGAGCCTCTTCTATGCAGATCTGACTTTGTCATCTCTTGTGTCAATATTTCATGCTCTCCTGTGGTGATAGCTGGCAAGGCTTACATCAGGCTTTTGAACTGACATCTAAGAAACGATTCACATCCGAATCCACCTTTGGATCTAGCCTGATTTGCCCAATGACCTTTCTGAAGCATTTGCATGGCCAGGGTGTGCTAGAGTGAATGTATGCTTGGAGCAGTGCATGCACACTCCTTTTCTGCAGCATTATTTATTTATGATTTATTTTATTTATTAATTCAATTTATACCCCGCTCTCCCCACGAGCAGGCTCAGGGCAGCTTAAATTAGCTGGTACGTAGGTACCAATAAAATTCACATAAAATCAGTTGAATGGTTCGAATATAATTACAATGCAGATACAATAAAATCATAAAATCATAAAGTGCTTGTGGTAGTTCATAAATAAATAAATAAATAAATAAATAAATAAATAAATGACACTATGTGAGTCAATGCAATCAACAGGATGGGGCATCCTATAAGTTAATGCTTCATTAAAGCATCTTTCTAAACCATTCTGTTATAGCATAGTCCTGTTACTGCTACAAAAATGCCCTCCACTCCTGAGTAATTTGGTTTTTCATAGTTTGCATAATACCAAAAGGGGTGGGAAGGTGGCATCGTACAGCCCAATCTCGTCAGACCTCAGAAGCTAAGCAGGGTCAACCCTGGTTAGTACTTGGATGGGAGACCTCCATGGAAGACTGCAGAGGAAGGCAATGGCAAACCACTTGCCTTGAAAGCCCCCCTTAACAGCACTTTACACACACAGACACAAATGGAAGTCATGTGGGAGCCTTCCTGACCTCATCGAATAGGCCCTTACAGAAAGGGGGAGGGCACAACACGGAATGCACATGTACCTGCAGTTATTGATCTTGCCCATTTGCGGGGTGGCACCTGCAGAAGGCCCTGCTCAGATGAGTGAAGCTGTTGTGGCAGAGCATAGGGGGAGAGGTGGTCCTGCAGACTTGAGAGTCCAAGGTCATGAAGGGCTTTTGTACATGAGAGCCAGTACCTTGAATTGAATTTGGTAAGTGATGGGCAAGCCAATGCAGTGGTTGCAGAATGGGAGTAATTAAGCATGTTCTGCCTAGCTCCTGATAATCTGAGCTGCAGCATTTTGCACTAACTGGAGTCTCTGAGTTGACTTTGAGGAGAGGCCTACATTAAATTCATTAGTATAGTCTAGTCTCAATGTTATGTGGCATGGATCCAGGTGGCAACCAGCCGAATCAAGGTAAGGGGACATCTTCTGGGCTAAATTGAGTTGAAGCAAACACTTTCTGCAGCTGCATTAATCTGCTTCTCCAGCAGTAATGTTGGATCCAGTGTAACTCCTAGGCTCTTAACTGAGTCCTCAAGGGTCAGCTGAATCCCACTGAAGGTGGGAAGCACAATGGCCTTCAGGATCTCTGTCTTCCCAATCAGCATGACTATTGTCTTATTGGGATTTAATTTCAGTTTTTCACTCTTAGCCACTAAACCACAGCAGAGAAGCAGTGTTTTAGGACCTCTACCACATCATTTGAATTATTTGAACCACTCAAAGGATGCTCCCTGTTACCTAATTCTGCCACCAAATGCCTCAATGATATGGCATGGTCTGCTGTATCAAAGGCTGCAGATAAATCCAGGTGGAGGAAGAGGACCCTTGTCTCCATTCAGATGGAGGCAATCAACTAAAACCAAATGGGTTGTCTCTGTCATATAGCTGGGCCTAAAGCCAGACTTCACAGGCTCCAGAGCAGAACCTGGAGTTGGTCTTCTACTGTTCTCTGCATCATTTCACTTAGAAAGGGCAGATTAGAGACTGGGGAATAACTGGCCACATAATTTTTTTCTGTAGAAATGTTTTTTTTAAGTAGTGGATGGATGGTCTCTTTGAATGGTCAAGGGAAAAGTGCTCTGAGTTAGATTTAAGATAGACAGAAAGGGCTTGTTGGTATGGTCCTTACATAATTTTAGCAGCCAGAATGGGCAAGGATCCAGGGCACAAGTAGTGGCCCCTGCAGATCCCAGGATCCTATCAACATCTATCATGAAAACTGGGTCAAAATGGACCATAAATAGACCAGATGATGTATTAGACTTTTTTTCTGACTGACCTATGCTACAACCTGCTTCCAGATCAGAGCGTATCTCTCTATATAATAATTCTGTTTTGGTTGTGGACTCTCCTGAAGATTTTATACACTCCCAAATCAGTTGGCTCCCTAATCTGTCACTCAGAAGCTGTCCCTATCCACTGGCTGCATTGCCTGAGTCTCACCTCCAATATTCTAAACAGTTTGCTCTGAAAAATCCCACCCTATTTGCACTGAAGTAGTGCATTCATCAAATATCCTATCCTAGGTACAGATTGTGCCCAGCACCACCAACCCCCCCACACACACACTCCACGTTACCATCCACAGAGAAGCCATATAACAGTCCAGGGCTATAGTCTTGATGTGCAGATGTTAGTGCTGACCAACACGTGTTGTTCTACATCAGTGCTGCTCCTGGGTTGCAGGTTAAACCCACCTTCATGCTTTCCATCTGCCTTCCCCCTTCTTCCTTTCTTTTTCCCCCTTTCTTTGACAAAGAATAAAATGTTATCTTAAACTCTGTACTACTGATGGTCTAGAACATTTGCCCCAGACTCTTGGCTTTGATTCTTCACTGCAAAGCATTAAAAAGATCTACAGTAACTCACACAAAACAAGCCTTGCTTTTTCATGGCCTGTTGAGCTGAAACCTCACATTTCGTAAGGAGGAATGCAGAAAAGTCAAGGGGTTCCCCCCCAGAAGTTATTTGCAAAGATTCAGATATTATTCTGATTCCTGAGAGTCTACTCTTCTTTCAGTTCTCCAAATTTCTTCTGGTAAGAACTAAACAGTTTTGTTTTCCTTTGTTTTTTGAGATCAATGTTGGGAAAAATGAGAAAAGAAATAAAACTGTTGCAAGCTTTTGATTGGAACATATAGAAAATAGACTTGGGGGGTAAGCTGTTGGCAGAGTGGCTATTTACTACACAGAGAAGTGGAGCCAATTAGAGGAAGCAAAGTAGTTTATTTAGGCACTAATAGGTGCATAGAAAGAGAGTTAGCATCCTACCTAGAGGCTTGTGGGAAGACAGGAAAGACAAAGAAGCCAACACACAGCAGGAGACATCCTGAGCATTGTGGGGACAAACAAAAGGGTCTGAGTTCTTTATCCCCAGCCAGTGTTGCATTTAAATCATTCTCTGTCTTGGGTGATCCTTGTAGCCCTTTAACACCTGCTTGACAAGAAGAAGAAGAAGAACTTGCTGGACCATTCTTGATGTCTCTGATCTCTATTAAGGGTCAGGAAGCCCCCATCAGAGTGGGAGTTGGTATCTCTAGCTTGGGCATGTGAGGGCTCCTCTGCCTATGAAGATGGCTCAGCTGCAGAAGGCTTTCTCTTTGCAGTGGCTCGAGGTCCAGATTCCAAAAGAACAAAATGAGTCAGTGCTTCCCTCTGGCTGCTTGCTGTGCCTGTAGGCTAAACTGTAAGACTAGTTTGAAAACAACAGATCATCTCAGTCTTGGATGCCAGGTGAGGCTGCCTCTGGAGAGCACTCCCTCAGTGGCCAATTCTGGCACACTCTACATATGCACTGAAATTAAAGCACATGCTTCTACAGTAAGCTGCCCACAGCAGGGTACATAGATCACTTCAAGCAACAGCAACTTGCTGGTCTCAGTGCTGTAGAATGCCCTTGGGAAGGACTGAGAAGTTCTTCCATTGAAAATCACAAATGATGTTGCCAAATCCCTCAACTTTCCAGTGTTGAAGAACCCCCTTACAGATCTTGCTATAGGAGGTGTGGATGGGATGCATTCACAGTTGAAACAACCATCTGGGAGGAAACACACGAGCACATGTCTTGTGGCAGACGCTTTTCTGAGACAGAGACCCTTTTTGTCACAGACAGGTTCTAGAGGAGCACCCTCATCCTCAATGAGCTGTAGTCTGTGGTAATTTTGGAGCTGTTGGCCTGCACTGGAGACATGGGGGCACCTGTCCCTGTAACTTTTACCAAAAAGAAAGAAGTACAGTTTCTCAAGTCATTATCCAGTGGTTGGAATTTACCTCTGATGGAATTCTGCGCCAGTGCTCAATGGCACTGAAACATTGACTTCAGCTGAATTTTAGCAACCCAAGATGACCCCCATTTCCTCATGGGTGGTTTAGATTGCTTTGGCTTTTGAAAATGAATTTTCTTAACAGATGGGAATAGGATCTTGTTGAAGGAATGGAATGAAGAGAAATCTTGGAAAGGAGAAATCTTGTCCAACCCTGAACTGGCGGAGAAGATGTCTACCCCGTGGGGATACACCCCCCCCCGATCCCTTGCAGTCTTGATCTAGAATCTACCAGTCTCCCCCATTCTAGACTAGCAACAAATGACTTCCACTGTCAGAGTCACAGGGCTTACCTTTAAAATCCTGTATGCGGCAAAAAAGGTTCTTTCTCCAAATGAACCATCATCCCATCACTCTTGGTGCTCAAATGTCAGCTGGCAGTGAAAGCCACCCCCATAAATACAGTTTATTAAGAGGGGAGACATTTAGAGCCATGGACGTGCTGTGCCTTTCCAAGGAAATTGCTGAAATATTCAAGGGACGAAGCTATCAAGGTTGTGAGGCCAGAGAGCTCTGCCTGCTTGATTAAAAGGGGAATAATGGCTGCTGCCTCTGTTTCTTCCCACTAGCCTGCAAGAAAGGAAGGAAGAGTCATAGCTCTGAGTGCTGTTACGTGGCTCCAGTTAAATTAAAATTCCAGGAGGAGGAGAACACAGGCCATTGCTATAGGCTCATCTCCTTTAAAATATACAGTTATTAAAATGTCCACCCCAAAGGACAAGCTGAACAGCATGATACAAGGATTTTAGGATACAAGTCCCCAAATGACTTTTATTTATAAAGATGGCAACCTTCTCAGATTGAGATGAGGGAGGGCACAAGCAGCTGGGAAGTTCTCCTGCACAAGCCCCACTGCAATGAATGGGATGCGCAGGAGAACTTCTCAGCCAACAGGGCAGTGAGACTCAGATTCGTCCCTTCTGATTGTTCCTGATACCCTCTGCTCAAGGCAACCCAAGGACTTGCTTCACCTCCTGGTACATCGGCCTCTGCTGCTGGAGAAATCAGGCAGCTTCATCTCAAAATAGTAGCCAGGTGGGAAGACCACATTACACAATATTGTCCTCAGCCATGTGCACCCCTTGCTTTCCTTCTAAACTCCCTTCCAAGCTGTTTCAGTCTGCTTCTCTAACAGCCCACCAACATTCAGAGGAGGTTCATTTTTAAAAAAAACATTGAAAAGTTTATGATGCATTTTCCTCACTTTTCCCAAAGCAGGACAAAAAATCATTTTGCTTTTCGACTAGTCTGTCTGAATAGATGACCATTTGTCTGCCTTTTCCCTCTCTCTTGTAGGCCTTGTCTTCGTAGTAGATGGCAGTCGAATACGGCCAAGGCCTCGTCTTTTCCCTTGTTGGTCTTGTACAGCACCTGGAGCAACCAGGATCATTTTTGCCTGTCACCTTCTGCTTTGAGAATGATCAGTGGCAGACACTAAAACCCCCAAAGTTTCCCTTTTAAAAAGGCCATCAGATTGCCAGGGACAGGGTGAAAAGCAAACCTAGCACCAACTATAGCCCAAGTTCCCTTTCTCCTCCTCCTTCCTTCTGTCTTTGTTTTTGTTTTTCCCACTGTGGCTTTCCTATAATTGTCTCCCCACCAACCACTGGTGCCCTTGCAGCAACAACAGTGTAAACCAGGGAAGCTTTTCACCTCCTATAATTTTACCTTTCCTGCTGTTAGAACATCTGGGAAAGATTATTGCTCAGCTCTCCTTGGCATCCTGCCCTGAGGCCCCTCCCCTTTCCCACCACCAATCAGAGAGTGGCACTGCATCTTTATCCACCTCATCAGCTCTGCCCTCCTCCCTGCAAAAGGATGTGACTCTCCTGTGTCGGATCAGGCCTCCTCAACGGGGACTTCACTGAGCTGACTTCTCTGCAGGTGGATTTCACTCCTGGCTTGTTTGGTTTACCCCTTTCTTGCTAGCATAGGGAAGTGCTTGCCACTTAGTTGCATTCATGCTGCCAGGAGCATGGAGCAATGCAAAGCTGTTTGTCTTTAAGTCGTACTGAGTGCCCCTAAGCTATGGCCACCCTTAGAATTCTATTGCTCTTTTCTATACAAGTTTACAAAACTTGGAATAATTGTTCATAACAGTCGTCTGCTGTCTCTCTCCTCACCAAATCAGGGAAACAGAAGGCCTGACTTGTCCCTCGAGGACTGCTGGCCTAAACAAGTCATGTGACATAGATTTGCATTCTTGTTGGCAGTGGCATGTCTCATCCATTCCAACCCCACAGCAGGGAACATTTGCAAAAACAGGCAAGGCTCTCAGCTGCTCCACTGCCCAGGAGTACCATTTGGACCTCTATGTTGGGAGGAAAACATCTGTTTTGGAACCCAGAAGCCTCCATCCAGTTGGAAACCAAGCCATGGCCCAGGATGACTCTCATAAAGTGCGTCTCATCAAAAATGTGGCAGCAGCCAAGTCTTCTACAAGCCAGCCCTGGTATTAATAATTGTCCTGCTTTCCTCCCCAGTTCATCATCTTTTTTTATCACACCTAAATGCATGCTGCAAGTTAATGGCAGCACTTGGCCAGCCTCCAGAGCACTGTGCAACATGCTCCTAACTCTCAACAGGGCTTTGGACTCATCTTTCCCCTCTCCCTGTGTAGTTCCAGTGTTTTTGAAACTCATGTGAGTCAGATGAGCCTTTATTCTGAGCCATCAGGGCAACTATTCTGGTGCCAGAACATCACACATTGCCTGCAGTGCTTCTTTTTTGTGGGCTTGTATGTGCAGGTGTGCGCGTGGGTGTGCATGCGCACGTGTGCGTGTGCTTGCATGCCTGGAAGTCATGATGGCTTCTGACAACCCCTACTGCGTGCTTTGGACATTTTTCAGAGAGGTGGCTTGATCATCTGCCTCTGTACCCTGGCCCTGGTATTCCTTTGAGGTCTTCCTTCCCATTACTTGCCAGGGTCGGCCCTGCTTAGCTTCTGAGATCTGACGTGATCGGGCTTGCCAGCCTGAGCTATCCAGGCCCGGGCGCCTGCAGTGCTTCTTGATCTGCAGATGTTGCGAAGATTCACACCAAGTCAGAGAATATGTTTGGAGGTTATATGGATCATTTGGGAGGAACCCTCAGCCTAGGGTTGCCAACCCCTAGGTGGGGCCTGGAGTCCTGCCAGGATTATAGCTGTTCTCCAGACTAGAGATCAGTTCCCTTGGACAAAATGGCTGCTTTGTAGGGTAGACTCTATGGCATTATACCCTGCTGAGGTCCCTCCATTCCACCAACCCTGCTCTCCCCAGGCTCCATCCCTAAATCTCCAGAAATTTCCCAACCCAGAGTTGGCAACCTTACCTCAGCTCAGTCCCATGCAAGGACTGCAAGTAGGGGAGGGGAGAGACCTCAGCCGAGGATGATGCCACAGAGCCCACCCTCCAAAGCAGCCATTTCCTTTCAGCTGCAGATCACTTGTCAGAGCAAGAGATATCCAGGTGCCACCTGGAGGACGGCAACTCTAGGCACAGCCTTGTTGCTCTCTACCAGGCCTGTGGTTTGGCTATGAAAAATATTATTAGGAAAGAGAAGCGTCACACATTATCAGCGTAGAAAAGGTGCGCAAGGGAATGTGAGTGTGCTAGCATGACTAAACCAAACCTTTTGTGCCTGCTGAGGGGGCCCTTGAGAGAGCAAAGCTGTTTATTCCATGAGGAGGGAGTGAGGAAAAGGCATTAAACAAACAGGAGCAAAGCTTAATTTCCCTGCAGCATTGCCTGCGACTAATGGAGGGTTAAGTTATAGGCTCGTGCACAGCTCAGAAATTCCCCCTGGGCTCCCTTGGCGTTGATGCAGTGGGAGCTAAATTGGTTTGGCCTTGGCAGGCGGCAGAGACTGGGGTGGTGGGATGTGGGGGTGGGGAGGGAATGTGCCTCTTAGCAGTCTGTCTGTACAAGGGGCATTCATCACTTCCCACGCAAGCATGGCTGCTGCCTTGTTCATTACATCTTTGAAGGCTGTGGCTGTTGAATGTGGGCAAAATCAGCCATGCTGGGCAGAAGACATCTCTGGGTTCTGATTTCTCTCTCTCCTTCCCCCACTGTTTTTTGAGGATGGGAAAGAATTCCTCCCCCCCCCCCAAGTAAGACTGGCTAGTGTTCTTGAAGGAATGCTTTTGGGTGGTCTTGTTTACTGGGGACGGGATGTGGTTTGAGTTTGGCCTCCTCCATGGATTTGCTGACTCTGCCAGGAAGAAACTCTGTAGACAAATCAATGAAAAGGCCAATGTTTCCTGCAATGTTTACTCCTGATTATTGTGAAAGTATGGCAATGATGCTGGTATTTGCGTTTCTTGTCATGAAGCCCCATCCCACCCAACCTTCTGAGGGTTGTAGTCCCCTTCTCTCCGCAGTTTAAAAAAGAACACCACACCCTCCTTTTGATATCAGGACACCAAAGCAGCATTGCCTACATCCAGGTAATGGCTGGAGATCTATCTCCCGGGATTACAACTGATTTCCAGGTGACAGAGATCAGTTCACCTGGAGAAAATGGCAGCTTTGGAAGGTGGACTCTGTGGTATTTATATTCTACTGAAATCCCTCTCCTCCCCATACCCTGCCCTCTCTAGGCTCCACCCCCAAATCTCCAGTATTTCCCAACTTGGAGTTGGCAACCATACACCAAAGACAATCATGCCGCAAGTCTCTCCTGTCCTAAAGGTAAACTTAAATATTTCAGTCCTGAACTATGGTCTCAGCAACCCTAGGTGGCTGACTACTCCGATTTCTCTGCAACTTATGGCCTGGCTCACCAAATCATCTCATCTAGCGCCAGGGCTATTTTTGGGCAAGAACGCACAGGAACGGAGTTCCAGCTGGCTCCCAAGTCGGCCATGCCCAGCAGGAACTCATTAGCATAATAGGCCACACCCAGCAGGAGAAACTCATTAGGACTGGCTAAATTAGGGGTGTGTGGCCTAACATGCAAAGGAGTTCCTGCTCCAAAAAAAGCCCTGGGTTTTGACAACACACAAGGTAAACAGAATAAGAAGACTGGATAACAACACTTCTGGTAACATGGGGGTGTGGCCTAATATGCTAATGAGTTCCTGCTTTGGGGTGTGGCCTGTTATGCTAATGAGTTCCTGCTGGGCTTTTCCTGCAAAAAAGCCCTGTCTAGTGCAATGCTGGACCTGCAGAATACAAGCAAGGATGCCAGCCCTCCTCTAATGAAACGGGTCTGGCTTCTGTATGCAGCGGCAACATTAAATATGCAGGAGCTCTAAAGCCACAATGAAATGGCTGTAGCTGCCACCACATGCTATGAGAACCTTTGCTTCTGCCTTTAAAAGGTGGCAGGGGAAGGAAATTCAAAGCACATTCGACTCAACCCACAGCCTGCACAAAAGGTGTATACAATGAAGCAAAGGGCTGTGGGGAATCTAGCCTTTCTGCAGCCCTCGAGCCAAATACTTGGTCTTACAAAGATGCGACTCTTAAATGACCATGGCTGAGGAGAAAAAGTAGGACTCAGGAAGGGGTTTCTGGGGGAAGACATGAGCATCAGATTACCTATTCTAGAAAACTCTGCTTTGTGCATGAACCTGACTCTACCGTTCAAGGCTGCATCTCTCATCTAGTGCCCTCTACCAGCATGCAGAGGATCCTCTCCACCTTCCTACCTTTGAATCCAGAAGGGCTCCTCCCGGGCCCCCTTCATGAAACTCAAGAGGGGCAGCTTGTCTCAGCAGGGAGAACTGGTGGCGAGGGAGCATTGAATACCTACTCATGGAGACATGCAGCTGCCATCCATCCCACACATTCTCATGCCAGATGGTAGCAGAAACACTTCTCTTCCATTTTGCTCACAGCTCCACATTCGGGCATGCTGCCCTCTTGTCTCATTGAGAAAGATGGTCTGTGCTCCTCCTCCTATGCCGGAGCCCTCCGCAGTATGAACAAGCCCAACAGAAAGGCTGTTACTCCATTTCTTTCTAGTGTTCACGACCTAGCAAATCATTGCTAGCAACCCCACTGGAGTTCCTTACCTGTAGCTCTTTGGAGTTGCACATAGGCTGTACACTTGCATCACTGGATGTTGCACTATTGTTAGGCTATAGCAGTCTCTTATAACAGGATTCTCCTGAGCAGACAAGGCAATCTAGCTGCAAATCACTGCTATAGTGCAACAATAGTCCAATATCCAACAATGTCTGGATGCAGACTAGAGCCAGCTTGCATGGCCAGCTTGGCCTTTATGATGCCGTGCTCTCCAAGGGTCTCTACAGACACATTCACATGCATGCAATGCATGGTGATATCCATGGATACCTCTGCTCTCAACAAACCCACACAGACACACACATACAAGATGCAGCTGTCCACAGAAAGTCCCATTAAAATATTCTCCAGGCAAATGTGCCCTTGGTGAGAATCATGTGGGAATAGAGATTCATTAAGTGATAATCCTGTGTTTGGGCAGCATGGCGTCAGGCTGATTCCCCTCCATACTGAAAGATTTCCTCACCCATAGCGAAACCAGAAGTCAGGGAGAAAGGTTCTAGCCTGTCTTATTATATGCAAAGCTGGGGATGCTTAGAGGATTCACCAATGTCTGAGCTGCCTGCAACCCAGCCTTATCACACGGCTGAGAACAAACAGGCTGTGTAAGTCATTCTGTAAGACCAGGCTACAGCCCACCCTCTTAAGTGGCTTATTGTTTTGCTTTTTAATTGCTGATTAAACCTTTTTTAGGGCTTCCCCCCACTGTGTAGTGGACGTGTTCCAGTCAGGGCTATGTACACGTAGTTCCCATCGAGCTGGGAGAAGTGCAGCAAAAAGAGAAGGAATGGCCAAACCTCAGTGCTGCATCAGCTTCACAACCGAGGTCCCCAAGTTCCCCATCCAGTACCAACTGAGCACCGCTAGCCCCGAGCCTGCTAATGTGTTGTGATTGCAATTTGTTATCTCTCAGCATTTCCATCATCTTGTGACCTTAGCCAGAGTTGCCGGCACTCTTCTCAGTGGGGGCGAGGGATGGTGCTGAGTCAGGCCAGGTGAGCAGCGGCTCATTTATCTCTGCCTGTGCAGAACTGGCTGGCTCTCAGAGCTTGTGGCATCTTTTGCAACAAACTTTAACCTTAGTGACTGGGAATGCAAGTAGAATCCACAGTGCCTTTCTGGCTGTCATTTCAGGAAACTCAAACAATGAGTTCCGTCACAATCAAGTTTTGTGAAGACTTGCAAGTTTTCCCCCGGGGAACTGTCTGGCACTCTTCTGCAGGCCCCACGACACAGCCAAGTATACAGACCCCTGGTCTGTGTCAAAGTAGTGCTGCTCTGTCCTTGGAGCAATGAGTCCCTCAAAGCAGCCTGTGCCAGGATTCAGGATGAAGCAGAAGCCAACTCCCTTAAGACCATTTCATAGCAATTCCCTGATGCTTCTGGGCCACCCAGAGGATTATAAACACCCTTTCTGGGTGACTGTCTCAAAACAGGATGCAACAGAAAGGAAACCCCTCAGTGGGGGACCCTTGCTGAGCCGAGAATTTCCTTCCTCTTGGTGATGTCCCAAGAGAGAGTAAAGCAAACAACTTGAAAAGGGAAGCAGAAGTCTTCTAGGATGGCTTCAGTGCATCTTTTTGTGTGTCACCAAGTGCTAATTAGCAGGCAGAAGAACTGAGCTATCTTGGAGTGGGATAACATCTTAGTAAAAGAAAGGGCTTGAAAACTCTTAAGCTGTCTGCAGCAGACCAGGTGATGAGCCACAGTGCCTCAAATATTTAAGAACAAGGAATCCCGGCCTGGCACAGTTCCCCAAGGAGGGTTAGATACAACCAGAAATGGTCCAATAAAATACTTCATTGGTTTTCACTTACCCCATGTCCCTTACAGTATGGAATCCTAGTGCAGCTGTTTATAATCTCCACATGCCCAGAAATCATCAGAGTATCCTTGCTCTGGGCAGCATCCCTTTCAAAAGTTAAATCTAATGGGCCCACAGCTGGGCTTTGTTGGTGGTGGTGCCAGAGTTGTGGAATACCCTCTCCATCATGGTAGCTTCCAATTTGGACAATGGGTGAGGGGGAGATGCTTTTTGTGATCTCTCTAGATTTTTAATGTCATGGATTAAGGTGTGGCACTAATTGGGATGGTGGACATCTTTACCGCTGCTCCCGGTGTGTGTGTGTGTGTGTGCTCTCAACCTTCCTCTGATTGCAGCCTGTTTTGCAAATGTTCTTGTCACATTGCTTTATTATGTTCAATTGCACACCACAATTGAGAGCTGCAGAGCGGAAAGGCAAGTTAAGAAAAGGACACAAATAAATAATATCAACAAATAATTAAATCCAGCTTGGGTCCATGCTACCCATATTGGTGTTGGTTGTTATAGTAACAAACAAGAAACTTCCCCCAATCTTGCATCTCACATATTCTGGGGCAAGCCAGCTTTATGACCCTGTTCCCCTGTCTCCCGTCTCCTTGTGTTCATCCATGTGAAGGAGGGGGGAGGATTCTGCCCATCCATCCTCTGATGTCAGGGGTGCTCCCTAGAGGGAGTCAGATTTGCTGGCCACCCTCTTCTTTTGGACAGGCCTTGGCAGTCACACAGTGACACCACTAAGGTCTCCCTCAATACCCTTCAGAAAAGCACAGGCCCTTCATCACCGCAAGCAGGACAAAATTAATGCACATTTTTCTTCCTCCTCCAGGAGGGTGGAATCCCGCAGCCCACCCACTGAGTGAAAAACATCTTGGCACCAGGATGCCTTCAGAGATGGTATTTTTTCAGCAGTTCATTTTGCCATTGCCGCTTCTTGTTGGGAAAGGAAGCAGGGATCTTGATTTTCCGGAAGTCTTCAATGCACTTCCCCAGCTCAGACTGGAGCGCTCTCCTCTCCTCGCTGATGTGTCGTACACCTGGGCAGTTCTCTAGCCCATTTTCCTTGACGTTGGTGTTGCCACTGTTCCTTCGCTCCCCCATCTGCTTCACCGCTTCCAGCTTTCGGAGTGGCTTTAAGAGATCCAGGGTGTTGGGTCGCAGTGGGACGCACTCATCGGGGGCTTCTGGCCACGGCAAGGACCCAAAGGATCCCACTTCTGAAGGGGGGATTTTTTCGGGTGGGGGAGGCAGAGGCAGTTCTGGATCACAGAAGCCAGCCGTGGAAAAATCCCAAGGGGGCTTTGGGATTTGGGCTGGGTCTTGTGTTGCCACTGGCACATTGAAGATGGGGGTACCCTCCACCATGGTTATAGGTGCACATTCTAGGTCTATCAGTGGGATGATTTCTGCTGTGTTCACTGAGGCCGCAGCCACTGGAAGAAAGAAGAGACACAGGTTAGTAACCTGCATGACAAAGCATCAAAAATGAAAGCCATGATTGGGAATCTCTCTCTGTCTGTCTGTCTGTCTGTCTGTCTGTCTGTCTGTCTGTCTGCCAAATGGTGCAACAGCAGAGAGCTGCACCAAAACAACCCTAAATGTTACAGTTTGCAAAGCACCAGTGGCCTTGAACTGGGGCAAGCAAAACCAGCAAGCACTTCATGCTACATGCCGCCATGGCGATTGAGGGGGGGGGAGCCAAAAGCACAACATCTGGTATACTAGCAAATGTATTGTTGCAGTCAGTGACCTTGGGGAGTTGAAGCCTACTTCATCAGATATATGAGGTGTTACTCTCAGCTGCAGAAACAGACCAACACACATGGGTAAAAAAAAAAAATAGGGAAGATATTTCCCAAACAGGCCAGCATTTCAAGAGACAGCCATGTTATACTCATTAACAGTTTGCAGAGGTCCACATCCAGTCTTGTAGATAATTTACTCTTTTGGTTAGATCCAGGGCTATTTTTGGGAAGGAACGCACAGGAACAGAGTTCCGGCTGGCTCCTGAGTTGGCCATGCCCAGCAGGAACTCATTAGCATAACAGGCCACACCCAACAGCAGAAACTTATTAGGATTGGCTACATTAGGCTGTGTGGCCTAACATGCAAAGGAGTTCCTGCTACAAAAAAAGGCCTGGGTTTTGACAACAAACAAGGTAAACAGAATAAGAAGCAGAAGGTGGGTGTGGTTGGATGACCACACTTCTGGTAACATGGGGGTGTGCCTTAATATGCTAATGAGATGTGATGTCAGGGGTGTGGGCTAATATGCTAATGAGTTCCTGCTATTGGGTGTGTCCTATTATGCTAATAAGTTCCTGCTGGGCTTTTTCTACAAAAAAAAGCCCTGGTTAGATCTAGTTTTCATCTGTGCTGTTCACTGTAAAGTAACAAACTTGAGCATTTCAGGAAACTGGGCCTTCTGGCTTCTGTTTTGCAATAACTCCCTGGTCTCCTGCCTACCTACTGTTTGTAGTTTGGGGTACAGATTCAAATATATCTGCCAGCTTCATGCATCTGGTGATGGGGCCTCTGGCTCATGGAAGTGTCTGTTCCAAGCTCCCAAAAGCTTCAGTCATTAAGGTGCCACAAGGCACTTGGTTACTTGAATGAAAGAACATGAAAATGCAGACAAGATCCTGCCTAAGAAGCAAATGGGCCCATCAGAGTGAGTGTGGAGGACCACTCCTATCTGGTGATGAATCAGCAGAGCAAGTTGTACATAAACATCTAAAGGAGGATCATGGCTTACCTCCCCCATTGTTAGTGAGTCATCCCAAATGCTCAGATTGTGTCAGCAATACAGCTGCCCCTATGGAATTAAGAGGGAGCAGCCGGTCTGCTCTTTGCAACACCACAGAACCCTCAGTAGAGCTGGCCAAAGGATGGTACCCTAGCTTCCAGTCAGGTGACAGCAGTAGGCCAATGGGGTTTCACCTAAACCTATAAAGCATCTGACTCTAGCTGGCCTTCTTAGTTTGAGCACTGTTGATGGAAAATAAATTTCCCTTGGGGCAAGGAGCTGTATCAAGAAGGAAATTCCTCAGAGGTCAGGCTAGTTTTCCCAGTGTTACAACAGCTGAACTCTTGATTCCTGCAGCCACACACTGTTTCCCCAAATATCTCTTGAATGAAGAAGAAGAGTTGGATTTATACCCTGCCCTTCATTCAGAGTCTCAGAGCAGTTTACAATCTCCTTCCCTTCCTCTACCCTAGGGTTGTGAGGTCTCCTCATTCTTCCAACCTGTGAGGTAGGTGGGACTGAGAGTGGTCTGAGAGAACTGCACTTGAGAGAACAGCTCTGAGAAAACTTTGACTGACCCAAGGTCACCCAGCTGGCTTCAAGTGAAGGAGTGGGGAATCAAACCCGGTTCTTCAGAGTGCCTCCAATCACAGCACATCAGGCTTCTTTTCTGTCTCTTACTTTCATACACACATGTACAGGTGCATGTGCCTGCACACTGTTCCCCCCAGGCTAAAGCTGCAATCCTATGCATGCTTAGGAAGAAGAAGAAGAGATTGGATTTATACCCCAAAGGTGTCTCAGAGTGGCTTACAAACTCCTTTCCTTTCCCCTCCCCACAACAGACACTCTGTGAGGGAGGTGGCGCGGAGAAAGCTCTGACAGAAACTGCTGTTTTTCAAGAACAGCTGTGCCAGAACTATGGCTTGGCCAAGGTCATCCAGCAGGTGCAAGTGGAGGAGTGGGGAATCAAATCTGGTTCTCCCAAATTAGAGTCCGCGCACTTAACCATTACTCCCACTGGACTTACTATTTCAGCCAAAAATCATCACAAAACAATCTTCAGAGTCAAAGAAAGGATGATAATAACATTAATTTATCGTCTTCTGATTCTTGTAACAGCCCTGTAAAGTAGGCCAGTATCACTATACCCATGTTGCAGGGAGAAAGTGAGAGTGGCTCATCCAAGGCCACCTAGTGTGTTCACAGCAGAGATAAGATTTGAACAGGGAACTTCTCAGATCACAGCTCAAGCTCTTAGCCAGCAATACACATGGTGGAGATGTAGTTTAAAATTAATACTGCTGCTTGGGGGAAGGGCTGTGGCTCAGTGGTAGAGCATTTGCTTTGCATGCAGACGGTCTCAGGTTCAGTCCTTGCAGTCTCCAGTTAAAAGGATTATGTAGGAGGTGGTGTCAAAGACTTCTGCCTGAGATCCTGGAGAGTCACTCTCTGCCAGTGCCAGTCAGAACAGACAGTGCTACCCTTGACAGACCAATGGTGCGAGTCAGACTAACACAGGTTCTTGTATTCACAATATAATCAGACAAAATCTTCAGTCGTAGCTAGCCTTTTGAGTAAGAACACATCCACCACAAGCCACTGCAGCTAACTTGCACCTCGCTTTCTCAACAGCAATTAGGAATAAAATTCGTTTGAGTCCTGTGACACCTTTAAGACCAACATGTTTTATTCTGGGCATAAGCTTTCATTTATGTGCACACTTCTTCAGATACAATGAAATAGAAGCTACATATATTTTATATATATGTAGTGGTGAGGAGGATGTTGCCACAAAGAGGCAATTATAGTCAAGATGCATGAGCAGTAAATATAGACTAAGACTGGATGAAGTCCGAGCTCTCCCACCCATGTACCCCAACTGCACTGAGTCCCATTTGGTCATAAAAAGGCCTCCTGCATTGCAGCTTGATCCCAAGGACGTCATTATGGCGGGAGGTAGGAGTACCATCGATCCCCATCAATTCCCTGTGGAGTCATGCCAGTTGATTAAGTGGTTGTTTCGGTCTGGAAAAGAGATATTTCCAGATTTATTAGAGCTTCTCTCTGCCCAGGGCCATTCTGCGACACTGAGGATTTGGGAACAAGCCCAAGGTTTGCAATCTGCAGCGGGCTGAGTGTTTTTATTTTCTTGCAGAAACTCTGCAAAATGCCAAAATATATTTCTGTTGAAGAGACACGTCTCTCCATTCCTCTTTACAACCCCCTCCCCGCCTCTGTCTTTCAAAACAGATTGCAGAGTGATCGGGAGGAGGGAGGGAAGATCTGAGCAAACTCTTCCGGTCCACATTCCCCAGAGCCACACGGATTCCTGCAGGGCTCGCAGGGGCTGTTAGTTAGATCCGGGCTATGCTGAGGCGGGATTAACTGCCATGACAACATCTCTGTGCCTTAGGAGTGCCAAGACTATGGGTTGGTGAAAGGATTGGCAGCATTGCTGATTGAGCTGGGTTTCCAAGCTGAGGATGTGCTTTGTTTGGGAACATTCAGGGCTTTTTTTGGTGGCGGTACTCACTGGTACTGAGTCCCAGCACCTGAGGGGGGAACTGGTCGAAATCAGTGCAACCTTATATAGGGGCACTTAAAAAAACCAAAACAGAACATTTATTATGGCATTCTTTTAGCACAAAGATGCATTTAAAAAGTAACAAGTAGCTTGTTATCTTTTTAAAAAGAACTGATAGCTACAGGCCAAAGTAAAGCTTCCCTCTAAAAACTGCACTTACCACTAGCTTGTCATCAAAGAGAATGATTATACCTTAGAACTCTCCATCTTTTCCATTCCCAGAGGATTATGCTTCTAGTTTTAGGGGTGTGTTTTGCCCAGGGAAATTATAGCACCATCTTTTCAAAAGGGTATTAGGAAGAGCCTTTGGACAGGCTAGTAATTCACACCAGCATTCTTCATCCCAAAGAGCAGAGTTTGGAACACAGTTGGCCAACTTTTATATATTTTGAGCCTGCTTTGCACGGCTATATTTTTAGGATGAAGACAGTGAGACATAAAATAGAAAGATTCAAGATTCCAGGCATGGAAGAGACAAGTCATCTCTCTAAGTGGGGAAAAACAGGGATTAAGGTTAAGCTAGTTGTGGTCAAACACGTGAAACACTGTTATTTGAAGGTCTTTTGTACTTCAGTGAAAATTTTAGTGACCTTTTCAGCTTGAAAACAGAGAGCCCCAATAGTGATACTCCTCCAAGTCCGCAAGAGGGTTTGACCAGGTCATCTTCTCAAGAATCTGACCATTTCATTGTCCTGGCTAACTGAATTCAAAGAAGTCTTCAATGAATTGACAGTGTTTTGACAATCAATGCAAATACCCCATGTAGATTTAAAATAAAAATAAAAATGATTCCACTACAGTTTATTGCCACTGGGACACTCTATGAGTTTGGTGTATGCCATTTCTCATGAGAGGTTCAGTAACATTTGTTAAAATCTATTCTCAGCTTCTTCTTTTTCCCTGAAATACCCATTCCAACCAAAGCTACACAGGGCAAAATTTGGAATCTCACATTTGGGTTTACTTTCAGCCCCATTCTCAAAGTAGGTCATCTCTTGCCTGAAATGCTCCTGTAGCCCATCTTTCTGAACGGGCCCACAGTGGTCTTCTTTCACTTTAGAAAGTAACTGCAGCTGCTACCAAATTTCTAGTTCTGCCCTGCCTTTATCAGAGCCCTGCTGGTGTCCTGGAGAACCCACGTCCCTTCTTGCCATTCATCTTCCTCTCAATTCTCTTCACCTTCTTGCTCCAATCCCCCAGGAGACTCTTGGAGAAGTCTCAGCTCTGGGGAACTGTCCTGTCATCCAAAATGCTTTAAGGTAAGACCCAGACTAATGATTCTCCTGCCCCATGCAATTGTGCCAGGTCTAAATACAGAAAGTGCCATGCCAAGGCTAGCCAGAAACTTCTGATCTCACATTTCCCTAAGACATCCCTGGTCCAGCATCTGTAGAGCTGTGGCACTGAGGCTTCAAAAGCCAGAGTCCTTGAATGAAGCAGCAAGGCTGAAAGTAAATCACCACCTGCATTTTCCATGCCATTCTGCTGTCCTTCGCTGTCAGTGGGATGCATCAAGAGCTCCTCTGATGCTCGGGAGCATCAAGGCAAGGGGCCAAGGGCCAGGCATAGTCAGGTGGAATTAAAATCAAAAGAGCAGCTGTCATCAGCAGAGAAAAAAAGGGCTAGGAGTTTTAATTAGGGATGGAGAAATTGAGAGCTGCTGTCTTCCTCCTGATGGCCTCCCTTTTAAAAGTGGGCAAATGCACTTGCTTGGGCATGAAGGGGACTGGAAGAGGAAGAAATTCTGCAGGACTGAAGCCTTGCCAGGAAAAAGATACAATTAATAGGTGCATTAAAAAAACATTCCTGGTTTGCTTTCATTCAATTTTTTTGGTGCTATACATTATGGCTTTTGTTACTATATACAGTTTCCCTTTGGCTTTCAATGAGAAACACATTTCTGCCTATAATCCCCTACACCTCCAATTCAATCAGGATGAAACTCCCAGAGGTTGCAACCCTTACTCAGGGGATGCACTTCTGCCAAACTGCAAGCACATGTGAAAAATAATCCCTGTTCTGTAAGCAATTAATACCCTCACTTGCAAAGTGAGCACAGGAAGGAAGGGGATACCAATAACCTTATCACAATAAACAGAGGGATCCTTGTGCCTTTACTGTTGGAATCTGACATGGCACAGTGGATAGAGTGTCCCGGGAGACCTGGGTTCAAATCTCCACTTCTACCAGGGAAGCTCCCTGGGTGACCTTGGGCTAGTCACGTTCTCCCCACTTCGCCTACTTCATAAGGCTGTTGTTGTGGGAAAATGGAAGAGGGGAGAACAACATTCTGAGCCACTTTGAGTCCACACTGGGAAGAGAAGCAGGATACCAATAAATAAATGCATTGTCATTTACATGAATTTATTCATCTGCATGTAAAAGAAGTTGCGGAGGCAGGATTTAGCTTCTCTTGTCCATATGCTCCATTTTTGTTTAAAAATAGACCATCTCCTTCCCCCTTTTCTTTATTTGCAAATGGGTGAATTTCTGTAAATACTCAATGTTCCCTTCCCCCATCTCTTTGGCACTTGGGACAATGTTTGAGCTAAGCATACTTGTTTTCCCAGCTGATACTCATGCCTCTTTTGTCCCCAGCTAGTCAGCCCAGCCTAGCCTGATCTCCTTGGATCTCAGAAGCTAAGCAGAGTCAGCCCTGATTAGTCCTTGGATGGGAGACCACCAAGGCAGTCCAGGGTTGCTGCCCAGAGGCAGGCAGTGACAAGCCACCTCTGCCCATCTCTTGCCTTGAAAACGGAATGGGGTCCTCATAAGTCAGCTGCAACCTGACAGGGAAAAAACACACAGGTGCTGCCTGGCATCTGGAGTGAGATCCCCACTCCCAATCTGCAGCGCTGCCCGTCTGTATGCCAGCATGTGCGCTCCAACTGTTTGGCTCTGTCTGGTTAGTGGCAAATGTTCCCTATTGCTGAGAGAAGGCAAGAGGAAAGAAGCAGGCTTTTATTATTTTTACAAAAGGTCTTTTAGAACTTAATTTTCAACACATTTTTATTTTATTTTTTTTAAAGCCAGAATGTCTGGATTTTGCTGAATCTCCCATTTGATGCCAAACCTCCTGCCCCTGCTGTGTGTCTCAGCAGCAAGCCCTTCCAGGGACAGAGGCCCTGAGATTTTCTCCAGGTGCCTCTTGCCTCATGCTCTCTCTACAGGTGGGAAATCAACCACCTCACCTGGAAGCACAGCTGCAGCTTCTGTCTTGAGATCCAGGATTGGCTCTGAAGAGGAGGCCAGATGCTTTCGGACCTTCCGCCCTGCTTCTGCTGATGCTGGAGCTGCCAAAGTGAGCCATGAGCTTCCTAAAGAGAGAGAAAACATCTCGCTGGTGCTAATCTGTTGGAGAGGAATGGAAAGGAATCTGGGGAAAGGAATTTTGAAGCAAATTTCTCCAAACTCCAAATTTGAATTGGCAGACATTCAAATGTATCTTTTTTTTCCTAATGTCAATAGCTTTCAACAGTCTCATTTATGGATGGGACTACAGATTTCAGAGGGGAAATAGGAAACTTAACATCATTGCCTTAAAATTCAGCATCACTTAGGGATAGGTTAAAAAAGCCTGAAAACTTTCCAGACAAAATGGGGGTAATATTGTAAAGGCATGCTCAACTTTTGAAATTTTTACATATGTAAATCGTGACTCCAGCCCCAGAACCGCTTTGTTTAGATCTGATGCACACATTCTCACAAGGAATGTTGGAAGCAGCAGCAAGTGTCAAACCTGGACTCTACAAGGGAGGAAAGAATTCAGCCACCTGGCTGGCAGGACAGCTGCTTTCATGCTTTGCCTTCACAGCTACAGGGGAGAAGAGCAGTGCCACAGAAGATCCCAGGCTCAGTCCTGCAGATCTTCAGTTCAAGCATCTCAGGTGTTTCTCTGGTGCTTCCCTGCCTGAGGCCTTGCAGTGGTGATGCTAGCTCCAACAGACAACACTGAGCTAGATGGCAGCTTAACGATGTTCTGGGTTTGTTGCATATTTTCTAGATGGGAAGTACTTTTTGAAATCACACTTTCATTTTTTTCCTGTGACATGTGTCACGCAGCACAAGAAACATGTAATGAAATGACACATGCATCATTTATATGCAGGAGTTGTGCAACTTTCTGCACAGAAATAATTTTCCTGAAATAACTTTCCTGATGAGTAAAGCAGACTCAGACCGGGACTGTGCTGGAGACAATTTTGCTGAAATAGACTTGATTTCATCCTGACTCAAGCTTTGTCCACTGGACAGTCAGCAGATATGAACACCCACACCCCTGTGGTCACATTTTAAAGTGGAGCGGAGAGAGGGAAATCCCTCCCCAAGAATCTGCAGCTCTGGCAGACCAGAGAGCCTTTCACAAAACTCCTGGTCGATACTCTTCGCTATCTCAGGACTTCAAAGCAAGAGGCAAAATTATCCCGAATGCACTGGGGTGGGGGGTGTCGCAAGAGACAGACTGTAATCTTGACACCTGATGCTGAAAGCTTACAATGTGTCACAATCAGTAGAAATGGAGAATTATCCTCCTGTCTGATGCCTCCTCTGCCAGCCACCTCCCAAAATCTGTGAATGAGTCTTTGCGGGCAATGAAATCCTTGCAAAGAAAACATGTCTCTATAAACTGCATTCATAAAATAACAAAAAAATGCATGTTTTAGATTGAAAATGATGATATAGCTGTGTGGGACAATGTGCAGCTGCTCTTTGCAGCATGTCTATCTACAATATCATGCTCGGAGGCAAATTGTAGATTTCCCCCCCCAGTGGCATTTTTATTGCTGTAAAGTAGCAGGATAATGTCTTAGGCGTGTCCTATCTCTCTCCTCTCTCCTCCACCCTTCAAATAATATATCAAGGAAACAGCAGGGAAGCCAGATGAGGTTGTTGGAATGAGAGAACCAGGAGCAGAGAAGAATGGCTGGGTGTCGGTATCTGCCGCAGAGCAGTGCCACACGTTCACCCCTTTCATTTTCCAGGGCAAAAGGAGAGATGAGGGAGCAAAATCATCCCTTCTTTCATTTTGTTTGCTACTTTGTTTTTGTGAACTATTTTAATTTTTCCCCCCCAGTGCCATTCTTTTTTAAAAGTGGACCTTTCCCTTTGGAACAGTCATTCTAGCCAATCTGGGAAACGTACCATTGATATAATGGTGTCACAAAGCCAAGGAGAATGAGGACAGTACATTTGGCCTTTCATTGCCCTTGATCTGAATGGGCAAATAATTTCACCACCCTTTTAAAACGAGCCCTGAAAATTCAGCAAAGAAAGCACACATACCCACGCACCAACAAGAACAAAACAACCACAACTAAAGATCTTAAGGAAAGGGGGGAGGGGGGAGTTTTCTGACTGTTCGAACTTTCACATAAAGCCATCCCCCCTTTGTTCAGCCCTGATCTTTCATAGTAGTATAAAAATGTTGACAAATGCAACTTGATTGAGTTGAATTTTTGTAAGCATGACACAAAGCAGAGAGCTAGAAGATCTGGGGGGGAGAGCGCAGTTAAATAAGCAAGTCCAGGTACATTAAGGTAATATAACAGCCAAGCAGACTAACCACGGAGCCAGCTCCTGGTGAGAAGGAGCTGAGCAGCAGTTGGGCCCTCTTAGCCAGAGGTGAGAAGCAGTATCTGCTAAAGTTCCCTCTTCTATGCAACAGGTCAAAAGGAGAGCCCTGCTTACTGCCATCGCAATTGCCTCTCCTTTGTCTCCCTTCCACAGCATCCTCCACCTCCACCCCAGCAGCAGCACCCTCTGTGTACAAACAGCACCTACTTAGTCCCTCTGCAAGGCCTCCACCCTGGACTTCCTATTTCCCACTAATTGGCACAGGATGACTTCAGTACACAGCAAATTAGCAGCCAATTATAGGGCCATCTGCAGGGTCAGGTTC
The DNA here is from genome assembly GCA_029375565.1 of Gekko gecko. NCBI lineage: Eukaryota > Metazoa > Chordata > Lepidosauria > Squamata > Gekkonidae > Gekko > Gekko gecko. The sequence goes on along the minus strand of JAPDNY010000012.1, from coordinate 46,083,811 downwards.
TGGCTGTGCACTAATGAGTCGGGGGCTTAAGGGTGATGGTGGTTTGTAAGGAAGAAGCTTCTTGGTTCTGAGCAAGGCTCACCAGCTGGGATAAACACCCTGCCCTGTTCACGCTGCTTAGCACTGGAGCCAGAATTCAAAGAAAGCTCTCCTTCGATGCATTTGACAGCAGTGTGTGTGGGGGCGGATGTGTGCACCTCGAGGGGGCATGATTTGCTGAATTCTTGAAATTCACAGCAATGACACTGCTTCAAACTTCACACCCATCATTAATTTCTGGTATGATGCTGAGCACTCAGCATTAACTCTCTCTGCCATGGGCCTTGAAGTTTTCTCAGAGCCTAAAGAGAAAACAGCCTGCCACTGACTAAGTTATACCTTTTCCCATAGGGCAGCCAAATTTGTCTTGGGAAATTCCTTGAGAATAAGAGGTGCTGCCTGGGGAGGGGAGGAAGCTCAGTGGGGATTTGATACCGGGGGTCTACCTTCTATTCCCTCCAGCAGAACCGAGCACTGCATAGGGTGGCCAGGCTGTTGCTATGCAGTGGCGGGGGGAGGGGGAGGGGGGAACAGCATCACTAATGCTGTGATGTCATTTCTGGGTAAAACCCAGCAGTGACATCACACCTACCCCATGACAATTTAGGAAAACAATAATCTAACCTTAGAAATTAGTGGGTTTCCTAGAGTGTTGCAGAGTAGATGTGGTGTCACTTTTGGGTTACACCTGGAAATGATGTCATGGCATCGGCAACACTGTCTTTGATTGATGGCACTGATCACATTGATTGGTGGCAGGCAATTGGATGCAGCAGCAAGGGATTGCCTTGGAAAACTGACAACCCTATCTCTGTAGTCTGGACATCAGTTGTAATTCCAGAGCTCCAGGCTTCATCTGGAGGTTGGCAGCCTGCAGTGCCGTAGTGAGGAGAAAAGCCTCACCTGAGAGAACTGTCCCTTTGATGGTGCTCTTAAAGGTGTGGGAGTCCTTTAAGCACCTGGCTGTGTTCAGAACCCCTGAATAGATGTGCCTACCCCCAGGACTATCTTGTGCTTTCTCCATGACATCACAAATCAGGAGGACCATATCAGGAAAACTCCTTCAGGTCCTGGCAGGTAAGTGGAGAAGCTTTTGCTGCTGTACCCAGAGTGACCGACTAGGACATGGGGGGGATGTGTGTGAGAGGCAGCCCAGCTGCTTCCTCCTCCAGCCGAGCAGCTACTCAGCATGCCCAAGTAGCTGCGTGTCCTCCTGAAGCTTTTCCCCTGCAGATTGGAGCTGCTGGTGAAGCTAAGGCTTATTAAAGATTTAAAAGGCAAGCTGTCAGCAGTGCTGCTAAGAGAGGGGCTTTTTTCCGGTTATAGCTCAATCCATTCTCTAAGGCTAATAGGATTACAGGAAGGGAGGAGAAGAGATGGCCCCACAGAAGCTGAGCTGACCTACTAAGCACTCGGTGGGGGCCAAGATCTCATTTTCTCCGTGACAGAAGTTTCTGGCACCTGAGGAAGTGGAGGCCATTTCCCTCCCCTCCTGTCCTTACGTGGTGGCAGGGGGCTTCTAGAGGGGGGAGGAGAGCACATGATGGAAGAACAGGCAGCAAGACAGACACCCATTGCTTTTTACACCTGGCCAAGATCCTGCTGGCCCTGACATGGGAGAAGCAAGATGCAGGGCTGAGTACAGTCGGTGCTTTATAAAATATCCAGTGCTGTTGACTTTGAACCATGAAATACGCTTCTCCCATGGTTCATGATGCACCCACATTCAAGAGATGCAGCATCTAGTAGATGGGATTCAGTGTGAGAAGAGGGCTCCTCATTCTTCCTAAGCGAGAGCAAAGTGTGCAGTCTGTGAAGCCGGTTTGGTCCTTGACCTCTCTGGATAGAAGGGTCTCCAGTCAGAGGGGAGGGAAATGCCACAAGTCTCACTCTTCCCTTAAGACATTCATAAGCTTCCTGACCATATCAAAACACACACCAAAAATGTGCTTTGGGAAAGAGTCATCTTTAAAAAGGCCATATTTCCCCTAACCACTACTTGCACCTCATCAGGCCTGGCACTGGAGGCAGGCGAGCAGGCAAGCCAGCAGATCAGCAGGGATTCAAACAGTTCTCTGGCCAGCTTAGCCCGCCCTGAGCAATGGCAAAGCCAAGTCAAATCCAGCAGGGCCGTAAGGCCAGATGGAACCCTGTTGGCCATCCAGGTCACCTGACCCTTCTGGCGGAGATCAAGATGGTGGTACCTTCTGCTTGCAAAGAACACCAGCTGTGCAGGCTGCCAGAGGCCATGACATACTTTGCAGATCAGTCCTTGATGTGCAAAAATGGGTGTTTGAAAATGGGCAACCGTGCAGGGCTCTTCGCACCTCTCACCAGCTCCATTCTGTCCCAATGGGGGGGGAACCCTTCTTCCATCTTAAATTCTTACCTGTGAAGTCGAGATATTCCAACTCTCTTTCCAAGCCCTGTCCATTGGCAGAAGGACCTAGAAAAAGATCCCAAGAAGAGTTGCTTACTTGTGGCCACCATTGTGTCTGCAACATACTACAATCTCCCTATAAAACGATCTCAAAATGTAAATTTATTCCAGCCAGGGATCACATGTGCATATTTTGTTAACAATGTAAAAACAATATAAAGCAGTTTGATAAAAACAAACATTGAAACAAACATGAAAAGCAAAACTGAAAACAACTTATGCCACAAACAGCAGGGGATTTCCCCTTTGCCAGAGCTCAATAACTCTGACTCTGATTACCCTAACCATAACCATGATATCCCTAACACTAGCCATAATACCCCTAAGCCAAACCCTGATAACTCAAAACCAGTACCTTAACCCTAACCTAAACCATAATAACCTTAACCCTAACCCCTAAAACTAAACCCTAATCTTAACCCTAATAAGCCTAACCCTAACCCCTAACTCAAACCCTAACCCCTAAACATAATAACCCTAACTCTAATCACCCTAACACTAAATCTATCCCTAATAACCCCAACTCTAACCCAAATTACCCTAACCCTAACAACCCTAACTATATCCCTAATCCTCTAACCCAAATAACCCTAACCCTAACACTAATGACCCTAACCCTAATAACCATAATTCCAACCCTAATAATAACCCTAACCCTAATAACCCTAATCCTACCCTAACCCTAACCCTAATAACACTAACACTAAAACCCTAAAAACAGTAACCCTAACCCCTAATCCTAATAACCCTAAAACTAACCCTAATATTCCCAACCCTAACCCTAATAAACCTAAACCTACCCCTAATATCCCTAACCCTAACACTAATAACCCTATCCCTAATTCTAATAAACATAACCCTAACCTTAACTTTAAACCTAATAACCCTAACCCTAATAACCCTAACCCTAAACCTAATATCCCCACCCCTAACTCTAATAACCCCAGCCTTAATGCTAACCCTAACACTAATAACCCTAACCCTAATAACCCTAACCCTAATAACCTTAACCCTAATCCTAATAACCCTTACCCATACCCATATAACCCTACCCCTAACAACCCTAATCTTAGGTTAAGGTATTAGGGTTTGGGTAATTAGGGTTAGGGTTCGTGTTCTTAGGGTTAGAGTTATGGTTTTGGATATTCGGCTTAGGGTTATTAGAATCAGAGATAGGGTTGGAGACATTAGGGTTAGGGTTATTAGGGTTAGGGTTATTCGGGTTAGGGTTATTCGGGTTAGGGTTATTAGAGTTAGGATAAGGGTGTGGGATATTAGGGTTAGGTTTATTAGAGTTAGGGTTATTAGGGTTAGGGTTATTAGAGTGAGGGTTAGGGTTAGAGGTATTAGAGTTAGGGTTGTTAGGGTTAGGGTTCCGGTTATTAGGGTTAGGGTTGGGGATATTAGGGTTAGGGTTATTAGAGTTAGGGTTGGGGTTGGGGATATTAGGGTTAAGGTTAGGAGTATTAGAATTATGGTTAGGGTTCTTAGGGTTAGGGTTCTTAGGGTTCGAGTTATTAGGATTTGTAGACTGCATGCCCTGCAGGAAGCAGAGCAAAAGCCTTTGCTTGTGCACATGGACAGGCAGACTGGGACAAGAGAGGCACAGAAGCTACAGCTCCTCCCCTCACAATAGGCAGACCTCCAGGTGAGGTAGCTGACTGGCAGGGCTGTGGAAACAAGGGGAATAGAGGCAGATTTCCAGGTTCCTCTGCTCCCAGGTGATATACAGACCACCTTCCATGCAGGCAGATGGGGGGGTGGGGATATTAGCTTATTTATCTACTGTACCCGTCTGTATTGCTGTGGTCAAGATAGAGCCCAGTGCTTCACTCCTAAACAGTAAAGTGCACACACAGAACCAAACCAGATGACAATACAAGATAAGTGATGAGGAAAGATCAGATCATCACCTCTCTCTGTGAAAAAGAAATGCTGGTTCAGGATATGTGTTCTTTCAACAACTGTAGTTTCATGCAAAAGTCTTCAGCAGCTGCACCAAGTCTCCCAGATACAGATCCCTTTCAGCCACTATTAGTCCCATTCTGGGGGGACACAGCCCCCCCACTCATATGCAAAGAAAGCAGAAAGGGTGTGGGAGTCAGTGTTTAAACAAAACAAGAACAGCTGGAAAAGGGAGTCAGTTCTGCCCCACTGCAAGTCTTACTCTGCGCTTGAAATATATTCTCTGCTGGGACAGGCTCTGACATTGGAAGTCAGACAGGATAGGAAGAAAAAGCCAAAATATATGCAGCAAGGTAAGTCAGGGCAGCGTTAGATCTCCCCACCTGCACACTCCCCACCTGCACACTCCACACTCCTATCCCTAATTCTAATAAACATAACCCTGACCTTAACTAACCCTAACCCTAATCCTAACACTAACCCTAATAACCCAAACCCTAACCCTAACCCTAATAACCCTAACCCTAACCCTAACCCTAACTAACCCTAACCCTAACCATAGCCCTAGCCCTAACCCTAACCATAACCCTAACCCTAACCCTAACCCTAATAACCCTAATAACCCTAATAACCCTAATAACACTAACCCTAACCCTAAACCTAACCCTAACCCTAAATAACCCTAACCCTAACCCTAAATAACCCTAACCCTAACCCTATCCCTAATTCTAATAAACATAACCCTAACCATAACTAACCATATCCCTAACCCAAACCCTAATCCTAATACTAACCCTAATAACCCAAACCTTAACCCTAACCCTAATAACCCTAACCCTAACCCTAACTAACCCTAACCCTAACCCTAACCCTAACCCTAATCCTAACCCTAACCCTTACCCTAACCCAAACCCTAACCCTAACTAACCCTAACCCTAACCCTAATCCTAACACTAACCCTAATAACCCAAACCCTAACCCTAACCCTAATAACCCTAACCCTAACCCTAACTAACCCTAACCCTAACCCTAACTAACCCTAACCTAACCCTAACCTAACCCTAACCCTAACTGAAACCATAACCCTAACCCTAACCCTAATATTCCCAACCCTAACCCTAATAAACCTAAACCTACCCCTAATATCCCTAACCCTAACACTAATAACCCTATCCCTAATTCTAATAAACATAACCCTAACCTTAACTTTAAACCTAATAACCCTAACCCTAATAACCCTAACCCTAAACCTAATATCCCCAACCCTAACTCTAATAACCCCAGCCTTAATGCTAACCCTAATAACCCTAACCCTAATAACCCTAACCCTAATAACCTTAACCCTAATCCTAATAACCCTTACCCATACCCAAATAACCCTACCCCTAACAACCCTAATCTTAGGTTACGGTATTAGGGTTTGGGTAATTAGGGTTAGGGTTCGTGTTCTTAGGGTTAGGGTTATGGTTTTGGATATTTGGCTTAGGGTTATTAGAATCAGAGATAGGGTTGGAGATATTAGGGTTAGGGTTATTAGGGTTAGGGTTATTAGAGTTAGGATAAGGGTGTGGGATATTAGGGTTAGGTTTATTAGAGTTAGGGTTATTAGGGTTAGGGTTAGGGTGATATACAGACCACCTTCCATGCAGGCAGATGGGGGGTGGGTGGGGATAATAGCTTATTTATCTACTGTACCCGTCTGTATTGCTGTGGTCAAGATAGAGCCCAGTGCTTCACTCCTAAACAGTAAAGTGCACACACAGAACCAAACCAGATGACAATACAAGATAAGCGATGAGGAAAGATCAGATCATCACCTCTCTCTGTGAAAAAGAAATGCTGATTCAGGATATGTGTTCTTTCAACAACTGTAGTTTCATGCAAAAGTCTTCAGCAGCTGCACCAAGTCTCCCAGATACAGATCCCTTTCAGCCACTATTAGTCCCATTCTGGGGGGACACAGCCCCCCCACTCACATGCAAAGAAAGCAGAAAGGGTGTGGGAGTCAGTGTTTAAACAAAACAAGAACAGCTGGAAAAGGGAGTCAGTTCTGCCCCACTGCAAGTCTTACTCTGCGCTTGAAATATATTCTCTGCTGGGACAGGCTCTGACATTGGAAGTCAGACAGGATAGGAAGAAAAAGCCAAAATATATGCAGCAAGGTAAGTCAGGGCAGCGTTAGATCTCCTCACCTGCACACTCCACTTTTGTAAAGCAAGCCAACCCACCCACCACAGGAGGTTTCTGAGAAAGTGGGAAAAAACCCATTCATACGTCCATTAACTAACCCTGCTATTGAGGATTTTAGGGAGCAATCCTAAGCAGGTCTACTTGTAAGTAAATCCCATTTTATTCAACGAGGCTTGCACCAAGGAAAGTGTTCTTAGGATTGCAGTGAAAAATTATTATCCAAGATTGGAGATATTTCTGCCTGAACAGAGGGATAGAGGTTCCCTCGGCTGAGAGGTGCATTCCATGGAAAGAGTTACACTAGAAACATGCTTCCCATTAAAAGCAATGGAAACTGATGCACAGATTGATTTCCTAATAATTGTGCTTTAATTCTGATATACTCAGTTCTCAAAATGATGTATGAATCCGGTCTGTCTCTGACTTCTTTTTTACAGCACCTCCCTACACAATGGCAATTTGTACATCCGAAATAGTAAGTCATAAAAATGAGAGAATTCAGATAAAACTGACAGGCTGTTGGCCAGGGATTAAGGAGTCAGTCTTTTGTGGGTGGAATTACCAGGATTGCAGTTGGGAATGCTACTGCATCTGCATCTACAGGTAGACTCCAGCCTCTCCTGTGGGGCAAAGCATCTGGTAGATGCACCAGCTGTAGACTTTCCTTGAGAAGTGAAACTTAGTCACGGTAACTCATGAGCTGACCACATCAGGCTAGACTATTGTAATGTACTCTACATGGGGCTGCCTCTAAAGACTGGCTAGCTAGAGAGTTCAGCCTGTGCAGAATCCAGCAGTAAGATTGTGAACTGGGGAAAGTATTATTTATTTACTTAAGATATTTTTAGCTCGCCTTTCTTTCATGATAGACTCGTCAGCTAACTGGGATAGCTCCCAGAAATACTATTTCAGATTAATTTTAAAATGTAGAAAACATCAGCAACTATCAGAACTGCTCAGCAGCTCTACCAGCCAAATGAACTCTTAAACTATTCTGCCCTAAACAGTTTTCTAAAACTTAAAAGAGTGACTACCTTCCTGACAGATTCAGAAAGGCCATTCTTAGTGTGGGACCCAATACAGAGAAGGTTGTAGATCAAGAGTGGCAACTTTAAGGAACCTGCAAGAGAGCTCAGGAAGAAGACCCTGATCAGTGACTGGAAGGCTATACAGAACAAATTCTGCCAGTCGTAAAAGATCTTCATAGCTTCTAATTCATCTTGTCCTCTATGGTTTACAAATTCAATCCAGGTATAATCCATTCCCCCCCTTCCTTCTCCTCCGCCCACACATCCCCAGGCAAATTAAGTTTGGCCAATAGTCTGGATGGGAGGAGATGAGTTGGACACCCCACCCCACCCCACCCAGCACAGACAAAAGCAGCCAGGAATATTTACCAGCTCAGCTTAAGTTCCTGATAGGCAGCACTGCCAACCATTTTTCTTCCAGAATCCCACACACTTGAGGTCCAAACCACAGGAGAATCCCATGTACAGAAAGTGTGTTGTACTTTGCAAGTGAATCCAATGGTTGGTATTTATTTATTTATTTATTTATTTGGTTACCAGCCATTTTGGAGGCATAACATCATCTAGAGCTCTATTAAATACAGATGTCAACTATAAATTATTTTTGAAAGGAATATATGCACATCTTTTTTTTAAGATGAGAAAAAGAATGATATAGGGTGCAGTGGGAAGGAAGGTGGCCCTCAACAGTCAGCTCCTGGCTTCAGAAGGGCCTTGGTTCCAAAGGTGTGGAGTTAAGGCGTTGCCTTGCATCATAAACAATTTATCAGCAGCTGTCTTCGATTTCCCTCCCAACAAGAGTGGCATCAGTTTCTCAAATTAATAAATGGTATGTACACAGGCACCTGCTTTTTACCTGTGTTCCCTCCCCCCCACCGCAGGGCAAATAGCAGTGGGGGAGGGGTGAGATTACAAATATATATATATATATATATAGTTAACCCCCCCCCGCCCAAGCCTGTAGCCCCATCCAAGTTGGACCCCCCCGTGGCTCCTACCTGTCAGTTAACCAGCTTGTAGGGAACCCTGCACATGCACACCCAAATCATAGGTCATAAAAAGTGTGACCCCCCATTTCTCCCAACCACGTTGCTGACTTAAAAGTTTCTTCAAAAACCAAATACAGCCAAAAACAGGGGAAATACTTCCTTCATCATTTGTCTCCGACAGTTTTTCTGAAAACCTTGGATTATTTTGAGTCTTCATTATTTAAGGACTTCCTATGTATTCAGTGGTGTCTCCTGGTTGTATTGATACATTTGTAGGTGATGTATTGTATGTTATAATTTAAGGTAAACATTTAGTTTTGAGTGTCTATGCATTGGTGTGATTCTATTACACAGTTGGTTTTTTGTGTTGTCATAAAAGTTTCTTTGGCTGCTGGCTCTCACTAAGCCCCCACCTGGATCATTTACAATGGCATTTGACATCTCCTCTGATGAAAGGGCAAATATTATTGCTTTGGGAAAGCTCTGTTTCTCCATGTCTGTTTACCCAAGAGGCCACAGCTGCAGCAATCCAGCTGGCCTCTCACCCCTGTTTCAAACAAAACCTTCACTGAACAACCCACACTCTAAACGCTTTTAACATTTTTGTGGGACTTGAGAAATCCATGCACAAATGCTTTGGGCACTGGTCTTGTTCCAGAGTTTATGCTCACTGATATGAGACTGATTCCAACTTTTCTAAATGGGAACCCCAAAGAAGGCCTCCCAAAAGATCACATTACCAGGATCCTGCATATTTCTGAGAAGGGGTCCATAGTCTCAGCACTACCGTTGAAAAGGCCTTTCCTGTGTCACTCATCCAATCTAGGGTTGCCAGCTGTGACTCATGAAATTCCTGGAGATTCCTGGAGCAATACCTGGAGAGGGTTGAGTTTAAGGAGGCTGAGGGAGCTCAGTGGGAATACTATGCCATACAGTATGCCCTCCCAAGCTGCCATTTCTTCCAGGAGAACTGATCTCTGTAATCAGATCAGTTGCAACTTGGGGAGAACTCCAGGACCCATCTAGAAACTGGCAACCTTAGATGGGGCATAGGGGTACCAGATCCCCCAGTGGAGGCAGAGGTCCCCTGCCCCAATCAGCTGGCTAGCAGGGGACTTATTAGAAGAAAGAGAAAGGCTCAGGCCTTGCTGCTGGCGTTGCATAGGAAGTGACATCATCACACAAGCAACATCCAGGTGACACTGGTATTTGGGCAAAAACTCTATGGTAGAAGTTGATTTTACCATAGAGTTTTTGCCCAAATACCAGAGTGCCACAGTGACATTGCAGTCACTTCCCATGTGACCATGGCCAGCTTGAGGTGGTTCTGTGTCCTAGGCGGGCACAGATGCCAACCTCCCGGTGGGGCCTGGAGATGCTGCCATGCCACCCCTGCCCCCTCCCCCCCCAGGGGGGAGGGTGGGTTTGGCAGGGTTCCCCTGCTTTGAGCCCTGACCCCAAGCCCCAACACCCACAGCCACCCCTCTCCCTTTAAATGCAGAGAGCTGGCGTTTCCCACTCACACGAACTCCAACTCTGTTTAAGTACAGGCAGGCAGCCTTCCCCGCACGCTCGATCTTGAGTGGAGATTGGGCGTGCCTGGAAACGGCAGCTTCCTGCTCTTAAAGGGGCAGTGCAGGAAGCTGGCGTTTCCCCGCTCACCCAATCTCCGCTCAAGATCGAGCGCGTGGGGAAGGCTGCCTGTACTTAAACGGAGCTGGCATTCAGATGAGCGGGGAAATGCCAGCTCGCTGCACAGCATAGCATTTCCCCGCGTACAATGGGCGCACGGCTGTGGGGGCGCTCAGGACTGGCGGCGGCGGGGAGAGTCCCCGCTGGCCGCCACCATGCCACCCCCGCCTCTTCCCCCCCAGGGCGCCTCCTGTACCCCGGCCGGGTGCTCAGGACATGCCACCCCACCTCTTCCCCCCCAAGGGTGTGCGTGTGAGCTGCGCCACCGCCTCCTGCGCCCTGGCCGGGCACTCTTGGCGGCAGCGGTGGGGAGGTGGCAGCAGTGGACGCCCGGTTGGGGGGGGCTTTTCGGGGGGGTTGGCACCCCTAAGGGCCAGCGTGCCCCAGGTGAGCGCCTAGCTCGCCTAGTGGGCGAGCCAGCCCTGCATGTGACACCAGCAACAAGGCCTCTCTCTCCTGGTAAGTCCTCCCATCCCCCACCAGTTGCCAGGAGGGACCTGGCAATTCTAATAGGGCACCTAAAGGAGGGCCTGAACAGGCAGATAAATTTGCATGGTAAGGAACAGCCCTTTCAGTGTCCTGGGCTCAGGTTAGAAGCAGCACTTTCTATGAGGTCCAAAACAAGCTGGCAGCCAATGAAGCTGTGGTTAAACTGGCACAATGTAACCCAGGTAGCAATCTGGTTGCAACCTGCTGCACTAGCTCCATTTAAAAACTAGCACCATGTTGAGTGTGTTACTGTTGTGGCGGCCTGTCATGTTACAGCAGGATGAGGACAAGATGATGCTCGGTTGTATGCCTATTTCCTTGGAAGGAAAACGTTTGTTTATTTTAAACCATTTGTTTCCACCTTTCCACCAACATGGAGCTCCCAAGGTGGTGAACAATTTAAAACACTAAAATTGATGGGGTGGGGGAGAACACACACACACACATATATAATTTAAACAATGCTTAAGCAGGAAGGAAGGTTTGTGAAGGAATACCAAACAAAACAGAAAAGTCTTCATTTGCCAGAAAAAAAGACAATGCTAGAGAGGGACAGATGAATCTACACAGGGAGGGGATTCCAGAGTTCTGGTGCCATGACCCATAAGGCCATTTCTCAGGTTGCCATTCCTCTAGCTTCAGGAAGCACAGGGACCCAAGACAGAACCTAGGAGGATGGGCGAGTCAGTCCTTAAGGTATGCTGGTCCCAAGTGGTTTACCGCTTTGAAGGTCAATACCAGAATGTTGAGTTGGGCCCAGAGGCAAATGGGGAGCCAGTATAGATGGAACAACAGTGGAATAATAATATCATCCCTACAACCCACTCCAGTCAGCATTCTAGCTGCAGCATTCCATACCAAGTGTACCCTCCAGGAACCGTTCAAGGGCAGCCCCATGAAGAGAGCATCACAATAATCTAATCTAGCTGTTGTCAGGGCATACACTACAGTGACAAGGGCTTGTTTGCCCAGGAAAGACCACCTCTGGCTTACCAGCCAATGCTGGTGGAAGGCAATCTGGGCCACCATCTCCTAGGGTTGCCAACCTCCAGGTGGGGCCTCGAGATCCCCCACTATTAGAATTGATCTCCAGACAACAGAGATCAGTTCCCCTGGAGAAAATGGCTGCTTTGGAGGGTGGACTGTATGGCATTGTGCCCTGCTGAGCTCCCTCCCCTCCCCAAATCCCTCCCTCTCCAGGCTCCGCTCCCCCAAATCTCCAAGTATTTCACAACCCAGAGCTGGCAACCTTACCACCACCTGCTTATCTAACTGGAGGCCCAGGTCCAGGAACCCCCAAGCAATGAACCTGCTCCTTTAGGGGCAGTGCAACCCCATCCAGAACAGGAGTTCCTGGGTCAATCCTTCCACCCACCAGGAGCACCTCCATTTTGCCAGGATTAAATTTCAGATTACTATCCCTTTTCCATTGTAAAACTGCCTCCAGGTGCTGATTCACAGTTTCCACAGCCTGCCTGGAATCATCTACTGGAAGTGGAAGATGGAGCTGAACGAGGCACTAAACTCGGTGTGCCTGTGCACAGGATTGCATTCCATTGCATAACGTTCAAACAAGCCAGGTTATAATTAGTATCTCTATTCCATAGCAGTCTCTGTGTTAAACAAAACTCTGGTAGTTGCTTGGGAAGCAGACTGATTTCTTTGAAGTGAAGCAGACCTTTCCTGCTTAGTTGATCTGCACACAGCTTAAAAGGCAAAGAATGTTCAGGTGAGCATGTTTAAAGCCCCCAAGATCCATCGCTGTTGGCATTCAGACCAGCACATGTCAAACAATAAGAAGAAGCCTGCAAAAACAAACAGCCTAGTATGGGTATGTGTTCCCTAGCATGGCAAATGGCAAGCTGGGCAGATTTATACTGCAATGCTAAGAATACTTTCCTGGGAGTAAGCCCCATGGACTACACCAGAGCAGGATTCTGAATAGACCTGCTTAGGATTGCTGCCTTGGAGTACGCACTTACGCAGACATACTCTTCTAAGCCTACGAACTTGAGTAGGCTTAGAAGGTTATAACTAACAACTCAATAATTAATTAATTAAAATATTTTTACCCTGCCTTTCCTCTTGACTCAAAGTGGTTTAGGATTACGCTGTTAGACTGGGAGAATAGCCCCTCCCCTACATGCCCACAGTTCTGATCCAGTACAAGAGATTCTGGGGCTGCTTTCAAGCAAAAAGAGACCTGAGCACTGATCCTCCCACCCATATCTCATTTGGCCCGTGCGACCCAGGTGCCACATGGGTGCCCCAACAAAAAGAGGGTGTTAGGTCTCATCTTGCTCCCAGCCAGCGGTGGCACAGGAAGAGGTGATGGCTATGACTTATACCTCCCAGACTCACACGGCCACAGGGCCCAAAGAGAGCTCAGGAAGCACCATGTCACTGGGGACTGACTGCATTGCTCCCAGATGCCAGTGGTGTGGGAGGAGGTAAAGTGCAGTCTGTGCCTATCATCACTTCCTGACCTTTTCCACTGCTGCCCAAATAGAAGGTGAGCCTCTTGCAGTGCTGCGAGCATTACTGGGGCTCTGCTTGCTCCCATGATGGGCACAATACTTACTTGGGGAGGCTAAGTGTCTTGAGTGCAAGCTAGTGACTGGTTGTGACTTTTTAGTGCCATATGGATTGCTTTGTAATGCCGTGCTGAGGCCAGGAAACTTTGGCCACCGTGATGCAGAACTGCCTTTGGATGCCACTCATCCTGGTGTTTTGGTTCATGCTGGTTTGAATGGCTGGGCTCCTCGTTTCCCTGATGCATGTTCCCCTGTTGCATGTAGGATACTGGCCTCTCCCTCAAATGCACTCTCTCATGGACCATCAACGGCAGGATGCTGGACAAGGCAGCCAGTCATTCTCTGCCTGGCAGCTCTTCTGTGGCTCCATCCCATTTTGTTCTGTAATGCGATTGTATAATTGTTTGCCATGTGAAGGCTGCCCTGTGCATCATTTCTGTGCTCATCCAGACCATTAATCGCCTTTGGTTTCATTAATTGTGTGGGGAAGCTTTCCATTTCACCTCTCACGTTATTTGCATGCCCCAGATAGGATCAGCAGAAGATTCATCATCACTCATAAAGGGATATTCAGTAGATGCTGTGCAGCCAGGACAGGAAGGCACTGGGGCGGGGATGCATTCCTTGATTGTCGAAGCACCCTGCGCCCACAGAAAAGAGCACAGTGAGCTCACCTCAAGCAGCAAATTTTTGGGGACCTGCCAAGGGCCACAAATTGTAGAAGATACCATTTGAATGTTTTGTGTCAAGGAACAATAGGTCTTGGACCATCTCTGGTTCCAAGGCCAAACTCCATCAAAGCGTGGCTTTTACATTGAGCTCTGACTTTTACTGGTGTTGCTTTAGAGATGCAGATGAATTGGGGTGATTCTACACATCACTCCAGTAAACATTAGCCACAGGCAAATAGAAAGCCTGACCAGATGCCTGAATTCCTTCCGATGCTGCTAGCCTGTCCAGACTCAGCAGGGCTGGGGACTACTCCCCTGAACACTGAGCAGGGAGGAGGGGGGATTCCTTGCAGGGTTTGGCTTATTCAGTACTGTTGCCAGGTGGAGAAGCTTTGACTCAGGGGAGCATATGGAGCTGCCCTCTAGCAAGTCGGGTCATTGGTCTAGCTAGCTAGCCTCCTATTGCCTGCATCTACATAGGGAAGATTCTTTGGTTGGCATTCATCATCACTCTGAATTCACATGGGTAATTGAGCATCCACACAGGAGTTTTCTGTGCAATTTTCTCCATCAGCTGCCATTTCCCAATAAATTTTCCTTGCTGCATCACTAGACTGCTTTTAAAAAAGTAATTGATAGCATTATAACTATATAACTGTGAGAGGAAAATGGAAGGAAAATGGTGCTGGTATGGGTGGGACCTTTGAAAATGTACACCTTCCAGTCCAGACATGCTTACACTGTGTTCATCCCAAAAAGACTGCAGCAAAACAGGTTTGGGAAAGAGAGTAGTAAGGATGAAGAAGAGGCAACCTGGAGCATGATTAGAGCATGTAGCCCCATAGATGCACTCCAGAAAAGCACTCCAGTTTGGATGCCAAAGTGAAGAAAGCTCTCCTTGTGGAAGCAGCCATTGACTGTTCCACCTGGCAGCAGCACTCCAGGGCCCTTCCCAGCCTGCTGCCCGAGATCCTCAGAACTGGAAATGCAGAAGGATAGAACCAGGAGCCTCCTCCATGCCAGGCATCTCCTCTGACACTGAGCTGGAGCCTTCCTCAAAGTGTCTCTTGGATGTGGTTTCAGTTTGTCTCTGCTTCACACTGCACTCTAATTAATCTCAGAAGGAAATTTTAAAAAGACAAATTGAGAAGATGATGCATTGACTATATCCTTCTGGAAGACTGGGGACTCAAAGCTCTCCTTAGTCCCCTCATGGTAGGAGCCTTTTCCTCTGTCTTTCTTGCTCAGCCTGGTGTAAATTCAATGGGGCTCCAGTCACATGCTTGGGTATGAACTGGCATCAGGGAAATTAGGTCTCCCCACTGTTAATAGAATTGATGAGCAAATAGTCCTTTGGCCAGGAGTCATTTCGTAGAAAAGAGGTGCAGGAGCTCATTAGCATAACCTATTAGCATAACTTATTTGCATATGCCACACCCCCTGACATCATCAGAAGTGTGTCAGAAGGCAACACCCACCGCTCAGGCTCCACTGGACTGTTTTGGATTGCTACCAATGTTGGGGAGCACGCAGATCTGCCCTCAGAGAGGAGGGAGAACTTGTACCTGAATAAACCTTGGTCTTAAAGGTGCCACTGGAGTCTTGTGGATGGCCAGCAAGCATAGGAAAGTGTGTGGTTGTTCATGGGTTGAGGAGGGTGGCATGGAGGACGTGCATGGCCTCAAGCAGGTAGGGGGCTCGGGCGGTGGCGGGGCAGAGGTGCAGGAGAAGGCCGAGTAGGCACAGGAGGCTGGGGCAGAGCTCCTCACAGGCCCCGCAGGAGTCGCCGTGGCCTGCCTTGCAGAGGGGCTGTGTCAGGGCCGGCATGAAGACAGGCAGAGCCTGGGTGGGCTGGGTGCCATGGCCCATGCACTGGCGGAGCAGCTCGAGGGCCAGCTTGCAACAGTGCTCTGCTAGGTCGGCCAGTGGGCCAGGAAAGGTTGGGGGGGCTGCTGGGAGCAGGGGGCAGGGCTTGCTGCATGTGCCCACCCCCTGGGCTCCTTACTGCTGGAGCTTCACTCCTGTGCGCTCCTGCTGGAAATGAGCCCTGATCCTTCCGGCTTCAAGACTGAAGATAAATCCCTGTACCATCATTTCTTCTGCCAGTGTCAGCGAGCTGCAATCATTTAAATAATGCCTTGATTGTGATGTTTGGATTTCTGTTGCTGTTTTTGTTTTTGTTTTTTTAATGTCTGTGGATTTGCTCAATAGAGATGCATGGTAATATTAATCAGGGGAGCAAAGCTCTGCTCACATTACATCCTCAAATGGGGAGGGGGGTAGAACAGTGAGAAATCTGGAACCCAGACAATTCTGGGACAGCTTCTGAGCTCCTAAGTAACGGAACTGTTCTTGGATCCCCTCCCACCTCCCCCTTCAAGAACTCCTCCAGAGACAGAAGACACCAGGATACAACACAAGAGCCCTCACATCCCAAAACAGGGAGCAGAATTGTTTAGGCTGCTGCATGCAAATTAAACATTCCTTCAATTTTCAGCGGCTTTGGGGCAGTAGGAAAGATTCACCAATGCTCTACAGTACACGGGCCTACCCTTTGTGTGTTGCTGTGGTATTAAGTAAAATCCATTGTACAGCTTTTTGTAGCATTTCAAGTTAAACCCAAGAAAAATCAAAACAAGAGTACCGTTGCTACAAAAGATTGTGTAAGTCAATGATACTCAGTGGGTCAAGCACCACATGTAAGCCTTTGACATGCCTCTTGTGGCTCTTCTGAACACTGTTCCCCCATATGCTTCAGGAAACTAGCAAGGCGCTTACCCAGTGGGGCTTGTGCTTGACAGGTGGTTGCCACTTTGAAACAGCTGCCCCAGAGGAAGGAAAGACATGCGCACAATGCCATCGCCAGGAAGTGACGCTAGGCGACGCTCTGGCAACGCGGCTGGAAACTCGATGGTACCGTCGAGTTTTCAGCCCCGTTGCCCGATCATTGCCTGGCATCACTTCCTGGTGACCGCATGGTGTGTTACAGGGAGGACTGGTCTGGCCAGGGAGCATGCGTCCCCCTCTCCCATGCGGTAAGTATTTGGGAACCCTAAGAATAGGTAAGCTGCCAGCCTCCCTGAGGTACAGGCATCTTTCCAGAGGTAGAAATAAATGTAGCTCTTTTGGTTGATGTAAGTACTACTGGTGTAAGTTTGCACTAAGAGTGCCTATTAGATAGCATTGATCACAAGTAACAACCTTCCCCAGTAGGCTTGCCAGCTCCAGGTTGGGAAATACCTGGAGATTTGGGGGGTGAAGCCTGAGCAGTGGAGGTTTGGGGAAGGGAGGGACTTCAGTGGGATATAATGCCATTGTATCCATCTTCCAATGGGGCCATTTTCTTCAAGTGAACTGAACTCTGTCGCCTGGAGATCAATTGTAATCCCAGGAGATCTCCAGCCACCACCTGGAGGTTGGCAACCATATTCACCAACAACATTTGGCTTCGTTTTAAAGCTGTTTTTCAATACATGAAAAGATATGTGCTTATCTCCCTAGCTGCACAAACATTCCTTTAGCTCATTATAAAGAAGAAGAAAAAGTGCAAACTTAGAAATAAGAGAATGTTCTGAATTTTCCCATCAGGAATGAAACTGACTAGACCAGAGGATGCTTATCCTGTGGTCCAGTCAATTAACCTCTTCATCTGACTTTTATGAGGTATGGGAAGCAGCTGTGAGTAGGAAATAGAGCAAAGAGCCCCCACCCCCAGCATCTCTCAAACTTTTGAACCACACACCTTTTGGACAGTGGGCAGAGAGTGCACCTGATCGATCTAAAGGGCGCTCCCTGTATGGCTGTGCTGTGGCACGAGGACACTGTTACAGTCCTGCTGTATCTCTAGGAAGAAAAGCATCCAGGTCAATCCAAGTGACACCTCCAGTGGTCTAAACAAACAAAATCTCTTCCAGATGCTTTGGATCTGGACGTTTAGCTCTGCCCAGTTAGCCCTACCCACCCACATATGGCTCTACAAAGTAACATTCAGCCCAGAGCAAATTTCTAACTTTCTTTTGGAAATTAAGCACCACGAACAAGCAGCAAGCAGGAACCCTGACTTCTCAGATTACAAGTATTCTATTTTCCATCTGTTCTTCTGGATTGTGCACCATCTGGATGCCTGTCCTTCTGCTGCATTTTTTAAAACACAAAAAAGGGCAACACCTAGTTTACATGATGACCAGGGGCCTTAAAATAACTTGATAAAAATAGACGTCTGGTGTTCTGTACATGTCCCCAAATCACAGGCCTATGGGCCTATAATTGTAAAATCTGCACAAGAAGATTTCAACTTCTGGGGTGGCATTTCTGAAATAGTTTTTGCCTATCTCACTCTGGGGAGTAGATAGTCTTCAATGGAGCTGTTTCCATTTCAGTATTTAAGGTATAAATTTAGCTCTACTTTATATTTCTCCAGCATCACCACGTTTGTGTAATTCCATTTGCCTGTCCAAGGTTTGGCAAAAAGCCCAGCCCTATGGAAACCTCAGCAGGAGGAGCACAACAAGGAGCTTTTGCAAAGCTTTGGCCTATGGT
The DNA here is from genome assembly GCA_029375565.1 of Gekko gecko. NCBI lineage: Eukaryota > Metazoa > Chordata > Lepidosauria > Squamata > Gekkonidae > Gekko > Gekko gecko. Next base: position 46,065,295 of record JAPDNY010000012.1, on the reverse strand, counting down.
CCCTTCTAGTCCAGGGCAGGTATGTCGGAGAACCATCAGCCTGCTAAGAGTCTAATGTTGTAAATATTGCTGAAAGAGTAGCTTAGTCCACTTGTACCTTAGGGGGAGCTATGGAGCATTCTCTAGCGTTTAGGGTTTATTTAATGTTTTCTCTTGTAGTTCAACCTTCCTCTTGCTGTTTTCCCTCTGCTATGCGTTAGTGCTTGTGCTCTGAAGGTCTTTCTGTTACATTCATGGCTTACAGTCAGTTATTGTCTTTTTGCAAAATCCTGTTGCAGTAAATTCTTTAAAAGCAAACTCCAAGGCATGGATTGCATTATTTCCAAAACTCTGCCAACAAGGTATTGGTAAGAAGGGAAAGAAAGGGCCAGCAGTCCAGAGAGATGGCATTATATTGACCACGGGGTTTTAAATAGAGATGGGGGGGCCTCCTGCTACATGTTGCTGATTTTTAAAAACAGAATTCCATTTTCTCGAAATAGTTACAATTGTTTCACCTGTACAAGATCCTCTAAATCTGTCACTTCATTTGAAATTCAGCTGCTGTTAGAGATGTGTAAAAGCAAGAAACGGTCCGAGACATTTCACAAACCTCATCAAAATTCTTTTGATTGCCCAAGAGTCCTACATCTTTGCCTACGCTGGATCTTCCAGATTTGCTTTGACTTCTGCTTTGGGTGATTATTCTGATTCTGACTGCAAAGAATCCACAGGTACCTTGAAACCCTGATGCCTAAACATCATACTTGCAATCAGCTAATTCTTGCAAGCCTGGCTAGGATGGTTTGGTAGACCAAGCCGGGAATAGGAGGTAGCCAGCTCATCAGACCCTTCTATCTCTTTTGTTCATTTTCATCCCACTCCTCTTCCAAGGAGCTCAGAGGGGCATACATGGTTCTCCCTTCTCCATGTCCCCCTTATTACAACCCTGTGAAGTATGTTAGGCAAAGAGTATGACTGGGTCAAGATCTCCCAGAAAGTTTCATGACAGTGTAGGGATCTTCCAGATCTTAGACCAACATGCTAACCACTACACTACCCCAACTCTGTTCTAGTCAGGAGTCTTTTTGGGGGGGAGCGCACCGGAGCTGTGCTCCGGGAGCTCAGGAGCCAAGCCCCACCCCCAGCCGGCGTCCCGGGGAGTCTTTCAGGCAGCTGAATGTCAATTTCAGCTCCATTATATCCTATGGGCCATTGAAGTCAATGGTGAAAACATAGGGTATATTCTGGGGGCTGGAGGGGAGGGGGTTTGAGGGAGAGGCTCCAAACTCACAGGGTAGCTGATGGAACCTCTTCCCAAGATACCCACCAAGTTTCAAGAACATTGGATCAGGGGGTCCAATTCTATGGGCCCCCAAACAGGTTGCTCCTATTCCCTCCATTGTTCTCTATGGTGGGAAAAACAGAATATACCCTATGTTTTTACCATTGACCTCAATGGCCCATAGGATATAATGCGGCCAAATTGCCACCGAATTTCTTTCATTCCCTCCTTTCCTTCTCTCTTTTTCCCTCTTTCCCTCCTTCTTCTCTTCTCTTCTCTCTTTCTTTCCCGCCTTCTTCTCTTCTCTTTTTTCCTCCTTTCCCTGTTTCCCTCCTTCTTCCCTCTCTTTCTTTCCCTCCCCTTTCCTTCTCTTTCTTTCCCTCTTTCCTTCCTTCTCTCCTTCTTCTCTCTCTTTCCTTCCCTCTTTCCTCCTTCTGTGGCCCAATTCTCATGAGAAGGAGTTTAAATTTTAAACCCCTTCTCTCTTAGCTCCCCCACCCAGACCAGCTGGGGAAGGAAAGGGGAGGCTTTTGAAGATGCCTCCCCCTTTTGCTTCCCCTTCTGACATCACTTCCGGTGATGTCAGGGGGCGTGGCATATGCTAATAGCCTAATAGCTCATTAGCATACCATATGCTAATGAGCTCCTGCAGCTGTTTTTCTATGAAAAGACCCCTGGTTCTAGTCATTCTTCCCCATGTTAGCCATCACAAGCCCTTTCATCCCCACATCAATTGTGAATCCAGCCATCAGTAAATCATCTGAATTCTGTATATACATGTACAAAAATAGCCTGAAATTTTTCTTTTCAAATGACAAGAGCTAACATTTCTGGCATATTACTGTGAACTATCAGAATCACAGTTCAGTCAGCGTGCCTTCCACACAGTCAGTGATACTGCTGACAGTTTGACTCGAACAGTTTGGATGTATGTGAGCATACCCTTGACATCACAGCAGCTCAACCAATGACAGGGAGGGAAGTAATCAGTGCAATGAAAATGAAGGCAAAGCTCTAGAAATTGAGTTTGCAACCAAGTTTGCAGATGACACAAAATTATTCGGGATGGTGAAAACCAAGGCTGACTGTGAAGAGCTCCAAGAGAACCCTCCACAAACTGGGTGAGTGGGCAACAGTGAGGCAAATGAAGTTCCATGTTGGTAGGTGTAAGATGATGCACTTCAAGACAAAAAAACCCAACTTCAGGTATAGGCTAATGGGGTCTGAACTTGTTGAGACTGGGAGGGGAAAAGATCTTGGGGTCATGGACAGCTCAATGAAATTGCCCACCCAGTGTGCTACAGCAGTGAAAAAGGCAAATTCTTAGGGGTTATTCAAAAAGGGACTGAGAATAAAATGACCAATATTGTAACGCCCCTGTATAGATCTATGGAGTGGCCTCATTTGGAATACTGTGGGCAGTTCTGGTCACTATCTCAAAAAGGACATGGCAGAGCTGGAACAAGTACAGAGGAGGGCAACGAAGATGATTAGGGCGTTGGCACACCTTAGCTATGAGGAAAGGCTGAAGACTCCAGGACTTTTCAATTTAGAAAAGAGATGACTAAGGAGGGGCCATGATAGAGGTTTATAAAATTTGGCATTGGATGGAGAGAGTTGACAAAATTTTCTCTGTCTCCCAAAATACTAGAATTTGAGGGCACCCAATGAAGCTGATGGGCAGTAGGTTCAGGAGGGACAAAACAAAATATTACTTTACACAGAGTAATTAAAATGTGGAATTCGCCACCAGAGGATGTAGTGATGGCCGCAGGAATAAACAGCTTTAAAAGGGAATTAGATAGATTCATGGAGGATAAGTTATCAATGTCTACTATCCAAGGTGACTGAGGGGAACCTCCACATTCAGAGGCACTAATCTTCTGAATCCCAGAGCCAGGAGGCAACATCAGGGGAAGACCTTGGCCTCTATGCCCTGTTGTTGGCAGCCCAGAAGAACTGGTTGGCCAGTGTATGAGACAGGATGCTCGACTAGATGGACTATTGGTCTCATCCAGCAGGGCTCTTCTTATGTTCTTAATAGCTAGGGAGAGTTCAAAGACTGCCGCCTAGCTCCCCCCCACCCCTTAACAAAATTATTCTGTCAGCTGGGCAAAACTGCTGTTTATTTGCAAATTGAAATGCTCTGTACTTTATTCACACCTAATTTTTCTCTCTGAAACTGTAGTAAGTACTTCAACAGCAAAAACTGGCTTTGCCATCACTGTTGGTATAAAGGCAAACTGCATTCAGTCTCACTGCTGATCCTGTGCCCAGGCTACCAATGCTACTTGGTTGTGAACATAGGGCTGTAGAGAACCCATCCCCTTAAGGCCAATCAGATTGCTAAGGAATAGGGTGAGGTGATTTGTCCCTAGTTCTGAATTATTTTATAACCAGTGGGGGTATCCCCACTCCAAATTGCAAAGAGTTAAGTAAAACTGACCATTTTAAAAACATGCCCTAGTTGAGTCCCACACAGCAAATAAACCTCCCACCCCCTTGGTCTGCAATTACTAGCTTGCTGTCTGGACAGCACCGGACAATCCAGTGGACGCCCAGATGGAGCCACAGATGTTGATTTAGATGGAGGAGGTCTTCTGTTGCAGCCTTCAGATAAACAGAGGGATCTCTGGCCATTATTTGTCTGCATCTTTCCAAACCAGACTCGAAGGAGCCTGGGCAGAAAGCTCCAATTTGGGGGAATTGTGTTTTAGAGAAGGTGGGTGTTGGATGATCCCAGTCTGAGCCACAGTTCACCAGCCCAAACCCAAGTCACAGCCAATCCAAACAATTGTTCTCCACCGTGTGTTTGCTGTCTGGGATGTATGATAGGAAAGTGAATCGCAGGCGACAGATGAACTCTGGCTGACCCTGATGTAGCCGATTTCTTTTGACGCAAAGCAGCGGTTGCACTTTACCTTGGAATCGTCTCTGACACAAACACCTCTCAAGAAGCAGGAACTTGGCAAGGGACACGATCCATCGCGGCTGTCATTGCTGCTTGAGGGTAACAGCAAACAGTTCTGGGGGGAAGGTTGCTTTGCAAAATAGGAAAGGTAGGTGAATGCAGTTCCCTGGAAGCCAGTCTTCAACCCCGCCAGCAGAGCTCTGGGTCCAAGACTGATGGGATGGCCAGGAGGTCAGCAATATTATAGAGGAAGGAGTGGTGGAGAAACAGGAATGACACTCATCACTGATATCCCTGTTGGGCAGTCGGCTCAAAAAACTCAGGAGGCCATAGGCTGAAATGAGGTTTCTCAAGACCTGCTACATAGTGTTGCCAGCCTCTAGGTCAGACGTGGACCTGGAGATCTCCTGAAGTTACAGTCGGTCTCCCGACAATAGAGGGCAGTGGATTCTATGGCATTATACCCTGCCCTCCCTAAACCCTTTCCTTCCCAGGCTCCACCCCCTCCAGGAATTTCCTGACCCGGAGTTGGTAATCCTATCTGCTGTAGAATCCAGGAAGTGCCTAAAAGGAACCAGGATCAGAGGCTATTGTCACTGTCACTCCAGAATGCCCCTCTGAGGGGAAACTATAAACAGTTCCAACATGCCTGTCAGGCAGTGGTGTTTTGAATCTATGGGCCCCAAACCATCTTTCTGAGGAAAAGTACTGATTCAAGCCTCAGTAAGTCTCAGGACACCAACGTGCAGTGATGGCAAGGGAATGGTTCATTTGTGGGTTAAGGGAGTCTCCCCTCGTTTTGCCTCAGGACAACTGTTCATGGGAGAGTGCAGTTCCCTCCCAGCTCAGCAAGGGCACTCTGGAGTGACAGTGACAACGGCCTCTCATCTGGTTTCTTTTCGAGCACTTCCTGGATTCGGCAGCACTGCCTGATAGGGCTGCCACCTCCAGGTCAGGAAATTCCTGGAGGGTGTGGAACTTGGGAAGGGCCGGGTTTGGGAAGAGCAGGGTATCATGCCATAGAATCCACCCATCAAGGCAACCATTTTCTCCAGGGGAATGGATCCAGAGGGGGAAAATATCTCTGTGCTGGTAGAAAGGGTGCCAAAGGATTTCATCAACCACAACACCAAAAAGAGATGGCCAGTAAAACATCTGCACCACAGAAGCTTCTAGCCCCACTCCTAAGCCACAAAACCAATGGAAATTCCAGAGATTGCCATGCAATTATGAAGCTACTTTTCCTACAGCTTATGAAGGCAGAGTTGAAGCCTTGGCTTGCAGTTGGGGGAAGGGAGTTGTGGGTTGCAGGGAAGAGAATAAAGTACACAATCACAAACAATTGTGGCTGATGTCCTGAAGCCACAGATGCAAGAGGACCCTTCTAAGCGAAGTCCAAACAAAGGGTGTGTTGAAACAATCCCCCCAAAGGGAGTTCTCTCTCTTGACTGCTATACGGAGTTAGACACAATAATCTCAGGCCTCTGATCCCTTTACAGAGTGGTGATACCAAGTTTAAAAATCAAGGGTTAATCAGGAGATGGGGGTGCTTGTTCTGTGGAATGGAGGTCCTTTGAAAACAAAAGAAGCGATTCTTGAAAATAAGAGACTTTTCTCCCTGGGAACTGTTTTCCTCTTCCCTTTGGAGGTCGCCTCGGGCCATTTACCCTGCATGCACCGTTTCCATTTTGGCACACAAAATGTGCACGTGTCCTGTCATCCCATGCGATTTATCTGCATGTGGGTTGCTGTTACTTACACCCAAGTGCTTTCTATGTTGGAATTTTGTCACATTTGGAAGCAGCTGTGAGGAAAGGAAGGAAGCACAATTGACAGTAGGCTCTTCCTGGATGAACTGAAAGCTTACACACACATGTATGTGTGTGCGCAAGTGTGTACATACTTTGTTGCCTCCAGCGGCAATTAGCTGCAAGCCTCCATTAAAAAAGAATGCTTCCAAATTCAGAATTTTTTCTGAACCCTTACAAGGGAAGGATGCTCTTCCCACAAGAAAAAAAACACAAAAACATTAAAGCTCCAGACAAAGCAGGGGAGGAGGAAGGGGTGTATCAGAAGACATGCCAATGCTGGATGCATCTAATTCAAAATCACATTTATCTTGAGTGTCTTGTGGATGTCTCCCAAACAAATCTATTTTAGCTGAGCCCACTACATGTTGAACACTGAAGGAGGGTAGTGTCACCTCGTTATTCATTTTTTAATCTTATATTTTCTGAAAGCTCAGGATGGCTATGATGTAAAAACAATGCACACGAGGGATGTACATTTGGAACTAATCAAGATCTGATCAAAATGAGACTTGTTCTTTAACATGGTAAAATGCTCTGAAGGCAAACAGGCCACCTTGTTATTTCATGCTACACAGAGGGAGGAAAAGGGGTTCTCTGGCCAGGACCGGTCTTTCTGCCTCTGGCTGCATGGATCCTATGGATGTATCTGGAGCCCTGCAGCTGGGAACGCACACACAATACAATTTCACACAGGGCTGAATTTGAGCTAAAGCTGGCCCAGTCATGAAGAAGGCCCAAAGTATCCTACTGACATATCTGCAGCACAAAATCTTGTCCAGAATATTTCTCATTCCCTAAGCTCACTGACTCTTGAAGGGGCGGCAGAGAACATGCTCTGACAATGGCACCAGGCACAAGTGTGGTGGGCATTTGTTCCAGGACAAGCACTTAGCTTCAGAGCTGGGCTCATCAAGGCAGCCAGAGTGGGAAATAAGCAGATCTGGCTCCCCCCAAACTGCTCTTATTCATCAGCGCAATGGGGTTGGGGCATAAAAAGTGTCCAGTGAGTTGTGTTCTATCTTAGTTAATGTCTTCTGTTTGTCTCCAGTATTAGTAAGCCTTGGGTCAACCCTGATTACCCATTTTTCTTAAGAGGGGAACTTCAGAGTTGGGATATAGGTTGCCTGCTCCTGACAGGGCCCCGCTGACACTGGCGCAATCCATCAAGAGTTTGGGAGTGATTCTGGACTCCTCCTTGAATGTGGAGGTCCCGGTCATGCACATTGCCAGACTGACGTTCTTTCATCTTCACAAGGCTCGGCAATTGGCCCCCTTCCTGTCACACCCTGACCTAGCCACAGTAATCCATGCAACAGTCACCTCCAGGCTAGACTACTGTAACTTGCTTTATACTGGCCTGCCCTTGAAACTGGCCCAGAAGCTCCAACTGATCCAGAACGTGGCAACACAACTTCTGACGGGAACATCACGGATGGCACATATACATCCAGAGCTGCGCCAGCTACATCGGGTCTCAGTGGAATACCAAGTCAAGTTCAAGCTTTTGGTATTGACCTACAAGACCTTGAGTGGTCAGACACCCATGTAGCTACGGGACCGTCTTCTCCATTATGTCCCTGGAAGAGTGTTATGCTCTTCAGATGACAACCTGCTGGTGGTCCCTGGCCCTAAAGCTATCCGGTTGTCTGGGGCCAGGGCCTTTTCGGTCCTGGCCCCAACCTGGTGGAATTCTCTGCCAAAAACCATCAGGGCCCTGTGGGACCTTACACAATTCTGCAATTCTGCTGGGCTTGTAAGGCAGAGATGTTCTGCCAGGTCTTTGGTTGAGGATGGCAACGATTTCCATCACAGCTAGCACCCTTCCTGCTCCAGTTGTTTTTCATGTCTGCTTTGCTCTCCTTGCCCCTGCCCATGAAGTGGCTGGCAGTCTGAAATGGGATTGGGAGATTCACAAATTTAATATATAAATGAAATATAAAGAGGTCTTCTTGCCTAAATGTTGCGACTAGTGCCAAAGATGTTAAACCCCTGCTGTGGTGGACCTTAGTATCCTAGAAGAGGCCTGGTGTGCCGATCAAATGCTCACTGTGCAGCTGCTCCATGCAAAAGGGAGAGCAACAGTCCTGCTGGGGCAGCAGCCTGGAGGGGCCCAGGAAAGCCCAACCTCGTTGCCCTCCAACCAGAGCTGCAACAAATCTAAGAGTCAAGTCAAGAGCTGGAATACATAATACTAAATTAAAGAACATGACAAAGGAGAGAAATTCTGCTGGTGAAGCTTTGCTGGGAGATACAATCATGAGGACACCTACACTTGTTGAATGGTTCTACTTGTCTTGCTGCCCTTAAAGTCCTGATAGGAGAACAAGGAGGGAGCAAAGTCCTAATGGGGAAGGAGGAGGAATATTTTCCTCCCTTGGCAAAGTCTTCTAGTTCTTGAGGCTCGACAAATAATCGTGTCCCTTTCAACCCGTCTGGAATGGACTCCTTTCCAGCTTCTAGGAGAGTCACTAGAAAGGGGGGGGGGCATTTGCATCAATAACAAAGTTAGCACAACAAGTACAACCTGATTAAAAAGACCCAGCACTCTGTTGACGTCAAACAACAAATCCCAGCAGCAGCAGCAGCTCTGCCGGAGCAATCGCCTGGGCGGCCTCCAGTTCTCTGGCATTTGGAGGAAGAGGCCTGGGTCTGGTTGCACCAGCAGGGCTTGGAGGAGGCTGGGAAATCTTCCAAATTAGGGCTTGGGGAATACTTTTGTTCCACTGTCAAAAAATGGTTGGAGGACTGCAGCTTTTCCCTCTCTCTCTCTCTCTCTCTCTCTTTTTTTACTCTCCGTGTTCCATGGAAGATTAGGAGAGCAGGACAGACTGTCCACTTGGCTATGGGCAGCGCGGCAACAGTGGCTTATTGCCAGCAAAAAATGTCAATCCAAAGTCCTCGTTTTTAATTCTGCCACTGTGCAAGGCACCATTCTGCATTATGTCTGTATAGCAGGTCTGCTGGCATCCCATGTGGCTCTGACTGCTCCACACTACAAAGGGATTTTGGGGGGCGGGGGGGCAGTTAAACATTTTTTGCAGGGGTGGTACCAGTACTGAAGCACATGGGGGGGAGTTTCTCCTAAGTCGAGGGTGGAATTGGTAGAAATCAGTGCAATCTTATATATGCGTACCAGTCTTTTGTTTATCCCTCCCGAAACAAACAAACAAACTAACATTGTGGGTAGAGTTCAGTGTCTTGAGACAATCTCCACTTTCATTTTTCCACAAGCAGACTTCTAGCTTTTATGCCTACAGTGACAGGCTCGAAAGAACATAGCAGGCAGTGTCAACATCCAGAAATCAGACCAACATGTTCACTGCTCAGGGTTTAACATGGGAGGAGCCAGGAGCCAGTCCTTTCTGCCCTCAAATCCCAGGCACATGTGGGGCTAGAGGGAGTCACGCTGTGGCAATGGAAGGGCACTCTGCAAACATTCTTGTTTTTACATAATTCTTGTTGAAAACCAAGCAGAAGCTGGAATATTTACAGGCTATCCAAAAGTTCCTCAGTGTGGCTGAAGTGTTGGTCTGCCAATATCAGCTTCTGCCCTGGGCTAACAAGTCCAGGGGCCAGTTTATGATGAGCATGCCCCCTGGGGGTACCTGCAAAGGCAGCCTCTGCAAACAAGATGCTGTCTGTGTATGTGTCGAACCCTGATGCAAGTTCCTGATTTAAACCCTACCCATATGAAACCCAAGGAGCAGCAGTTGTCCTGGATGCTGGAATACCTTACCTGCAGCTCTTGTTGCACTGTGCTGGCTGTATGCCCACTTCCCCAGCTCAAAGCATGAGGCTAATTGTCTTGTGCAGCACTGCAAAAGGATTTCCTGTTTACTGAGCTTGCTTATTGCACTCCCCCCCACCTTGCCAACTGATAGCTCTTATGCAGTGTCCAAAAGGAAGTCTATTCAGGATCTCAACACTTGGGACACTTCTTTGAAGAGCCTGAGAATCAAGAGCTGTCCTCCTAGGATCCAAATCGGAAATATTCACCGCCATGTCAAAAATAAGGGGCAGGCATTCTATTTTGGCACTAGTTTAGGCGAAGGGGAACAGGCACCCCCCTTTCTCCTGATGGGGAAGCCTCTCCCAGCCTGGATGGGGTGGCAGGAAAGGCTCTCTGTGGCGCGCTAATGGGCTTTAAACCCTTGAGTTGATTAATGCAATCTATTAACTGCAGACCAAAGGGATGAGAGGTAGAGATGGATAATAAAGTGCGCAGAAGAGGGATGCTTCACTGAGCCGGACTCTAATCCACTGTACGGATGCAGCGGCAGCAGATTAGGGGGCATCTGGCTAGCCACAAAGCCTCGCTTACGAGGCAGAGCTTCAGCGGCCTAACGAGGCGTGCTCTTGCTGTCAGGAATGTGGGACCGTGCCCAAGCGGAGAAGCTGCGTGTCTGAAAGGGGAGCTCCACCTCTGAATGGCCCGCGGCACTCCAAGTGCGATTCTGGATGCATTTGCACTGAGCTTTTCTACTAAAGGAAGCTGGCCATCTCTTGGCAAGCATCTTCTCCAGACAAGTGATATGCAGGGACGTCGCTTGGAAGGAAGGGGAGGGATGATGTTGGGATGGATTTACAAAAAGGCACAAAGCCCAGCTCTCCAGCTAGGTCACTTGGCCATCTAGAACCACTGGCAAATCACATGCCAGCTCTCAGGTGGGGTTTCAGAAGCTGCTTTTGCACCCCAGGTAACAGGGACCATCCTGAGTATTCATTTCGGGACCCTGTTCTGCAAAGAGTCAAAAGTCATGCCTTTCCAGACTACGCAGTCCTTTGTTTCTAATGATATTACAAACATTCTAATCTATCTCTCTGCACTTTCCTACCAGAAACACATCCATGTAAAAGGGAGGAGTTTAACAAAATGGGATATCAAAACAAACTGCAAAGAGTGTAACTTTTTTCTGAAAGCCAATTTTTTATAACGGTGAAGAGCTACAAAATGTATTCAATTTTAGCCTCTTTGAGATTAAAGTATGAACGACTAGCCTGCAGCCTAAACACTGGCTAGTTAATTGAAATCAATACATACAGCATGGTCCCATCCCATTGACTCTTGGCTCTGTAGTGATGACAGAAAACACTGCAGCAGGATCCTCTTCTCTGGGCAACTCTTAAAGGGGCAGAAGTCCTCCTAGGGTCTGCAGCAGGCAACCCCATACCTCCTTGGGTTTATTCCTTTCCCGATCTATCCTTTTCCTTCTACATATCACCCTGCTTCCCTGAGGTTCTGGGATTATCTGCCAGTCAGCTTTTCCATAGATCATTTTATCCTCAGTGAAGCCGAACTGTTGCCGCTAAGAGCTCTGGTTCCTGACCAGCCGGGATGTTAGTGAACATTACGTAACATCACCACCAGCTCAACCAAGGGGTGTCAGAGACTATACTGTTAAAACCACAATACTTTTACATCTTCCTTCCACAAAGTCTTCCACTCCTCCTTAGAATCTGAGAGAGCTGGCCTCCTTTTAGGTCTTAAGCGTGGCTCAAAAGAGGAATGCAAGTGGGGCATCCCATGTGTACAAATTCCCTTTGGTATCAGACCCTTCTCATGAGAATGGCTATGCTCCACCATAAAATGGGCTAACCTCCCATCCCTTAACAAGGAGACAAAGAAACATCTCGTTTGTTCCTTTATTACACATAGTCCCAGGCCTGCTAAAGCACCCGCCAGCCAACCAGGTAACCCCCCCCAGCCCACAAACACTCAGTGCTGTGCTATATGCTTGAAAAGAGGCTCTGCATATGTTACCATCCAAACCAGATAATTTGTTCCCGTGCGTTACTTTTTTTGCTTTTGCATCTGTGAATAAAAGAACCCATTGCTCTGGACACATCAGGCCACCGCTAGCTGCAAAAATCCTTGGACAAGCCAGGATGTTCCACATCTCTCTATGGCCTTTTCTTCCTACTCTAAGTGAAGGAAAGACAATGACAAACTGGACAGGGAACTTTCCTAAGGAACTACCATTACATCTTCTGTGTGAGGCTCTCCTGGAGACCTCTGGTCCCAGCCTACCCTAGCCCACCCCTAGTACATATACACTCTGTGTGTGTTTGGAATTACAAATGCACATCAGTGCCCACCCACAAACCCCATCTTGCTACACCTGTCTGAGAAGTACAACAGTGAATCAGAGCCACAGTAGACATCTGGCAGAAGCTGAGATGCCCGGATCTCTTCTCAACAACCTCTAAACAACAATTCGGAAGGGAGAAGCAGAAGGGAAGGGCAACACCCCACTTCTCCAGCTGCTTTTCCCAAGCCAGGATTCCCAGACGTGTGGATGACCAATGGAGGGGAAGTGAGGGGGAGAAGGGACAGGTGAGAGAAGGGCGATGGGCTACATCTCAGATCCAAAACACACCCCCAGGTTTGATGGAGACCCAGGTTCCCAGGCCCCCCCCAGGGTCATTCACCCAGTTCAGCCCTCTGAGCCACAGCAGCGTTTTCAATTCAGCTGTTCCTAGTGGAGGATGCAATGACATGGGACACGCACTTGCTCACTCACCTTTCAAAGCACTGGCAGTCTAAATGCTAAGCTGCTTACAGAGGCTATTGTTAATATGTCTGTGGCAGGGAGGATTCCTTTGCCCTTTTCATCCCTCCGCCAGACCAGGATCCTTCAGACCAGGATCCCTGCCACATTCCCTTATTGCAAGTATAAGCATATTCCTCCAGCACAGGCAGAGCAAAGAGCAAGGAGCATGCCCATAGCATGGAAATACATCTCATTCCAGCAGCACCCCACGTAATGCTGCATTGCTGATTAATACTGGAAGATTACCCAACCCCACCCCAAATACAAAGACATTCCCCCAAGTGTCCAAGTCCATGATCCAGGGGATGTTGCTAGCTACTGTCAGCTATTGCTGGAAAGAAGGTTCGGCATTACTCAGGAACCAGTTCGGGGAGGAGCCAAAGAGGGTTCAGTTTGGAAAGTGAGGAAGGAGAGAAGATTCAAGGGTTCTGATGGTTATCTACGTTCTAAACAAATGGCGGCATGGGAAGGACCGAGGGAGAATTGGCTTTTGGTGTGATTTGGTTTGGTTTTGGTTTAAGCATCACTCACGGTAGAAAACATATTCGGTGTAAGAGGTCCAGATCTTGTCATCCGTCTGTTCATGGGCAAAGGCGCAGGTCCCCGTGGAATTGCAGGCCACCATGTGGAAGCCAGAGTCAGCCAGTTTGTCAAAGGCTTGCTCCAGGAAGGTGAATTTGAGGTAGTACCTGGAGGTGTAGCGTTCTGGCGGCCGGTCAGGGTCCCTGCTCTCGTTCAGTGTCTCCCCAAAGACTTCCTTGGCCAGGGAGGTCTTACCACACACCATGATCCTGGCCACCCTGCGGAATTTGGCATCAGTTTGGCTGTCTCTGCCAAGAGTGTAAGAGCCCCGGTAGCCAATGGTGATGAAGCCTGATCTCCGGATATCTTGCCCGGTGCCGCCACCAGCAGTGGCTGGGATGGAGCCTCCAGGGCCACCTGCCAGGATGGCACTGGCAGCAGCCAGGTTGCGGGCAGTGTCCATACTAGGGGACAGCTCCTCTGGGTCGCTCTGACAGGGCTCATCCCCAATGGAGTTCTGCTTGCTAAGCTTTGGGGCAAGGGTCTTGACCAGCTCCGGCAACTTGAAGTACTCGGCTTCTCGCTGCAAACGGCTTCGCTCTGGAAAGTGCTCAGGAAGCACAAGTTGCTGGTCCCTCATATAGTCCAAGATGTAGCGGAAGAGGAAGCCATCACGATCCACAAAGAACCTGCCTTTGTTGTCCCGGGCCAAGGAACGAATATTCTTCTGCGTGAACATTTCCCAGAGCAATGATCCTGGGATACTGATCAGGGTGTTGTGGCGGGTGATGTAGACCTGTCCTCCCACATTCAGCTCTATGATCTCTGGGAAAACCATGTCGTCGCTGGGTTTGGCACAACTTGCATTGTCTGCCAAGGCCATGGTGAACTTCCTTCTCCTGCCCACCTGCAAAAGTAACAGTCACAAAGACATTAGGCTCATCGGATACTGTGACCCAACTACTGTTTCCATGCAACCCAGAATGCTAGGATTCCAATAAATGTTCACATTGCAAGTCTGAATGAGTTTCACACCTCTTCGGCTGGCATAGCCTCCAAACCAAGGAAACATGGAACAGTACCTCTGGGAATGAGGGCTGGGATTATAGTGCCAGCCATCACTCTTGCAAGGAAATCTTCCAGATTTATATGATGGCAGGGATAGCCCCTGCTTGGGGCTGGAGTCAAAGTGATTCATGGGGGACAGGGGAGACTGCAGGATTTGGAACAGAAACTCTCTCTAGGTAGAATCAGTGGAGGGAGTTAAAGCATTCCTTTTACTGCTGCAGCGGGGCTGACATCTGCAGCTCCCATTTATTACAGCGATTCTTAATACTGAGATGACACTTTCACACAAGCAAAAGAAAACTCCCAGCCCCAAGACAGCAATAGTAAGTGGGGGAGGGAGGGAGGGAGAGGGGGGGAGGGAGGAAGGGAGAGAGAGGAACAGGAGATTCCATTTCGGATCATGTTGCCTTCTTTCCATCAAAGGAGGGGGTGGTTTTCTGTGGGACTCTGAGTAAAGATGTCCCACCTGTTCTCTCTGTGTACATTTGCTTGTTCATTACAACGACACACATTTTAAACTGCCTTGCATTTAATAATTCCATCTGTTTATGGCAGATAGATCCAAGGTTAAATATATGTACATAAAGTGCCTTCAAGTCGCAGCTGACTTATGGTGACCCCAAGGCAAGTGATTTAAGCAGAGATGGTTTGCCATCGTATCTGCCTTTCCAAAGTCGTCCTTGGTGGTCTCCCATCCAAGTACCAACCCTGCTTAGTTTCTGAAATCTGATGAGATCAGGCTATACTATACCATTCCACACCCCTGTTGTTAAATAACCTGGGTTAAAATACTTGCAATATTCAGTGGCTTTCTGGCATTGTTTTTGACAGTGTAAGATACTTTTGAGTCTCCACTGAGCAGAGAAAATTTGCTTAAATAAACAAACAAAACCTAAAGCAGAGCTAATACGGGAATAAAAAGCAAGTGGGAACACACACATGCACCTTCTTTCTTGACCCGGATCACCTTGAAAGGTGTCAAATTGTTCTCAAATGCTTTCCTGCTTCAGGGCTGCAAGTCCCGTCAAAGAGCACAGCCAAAGACAGTGAGCATGGGAAGCTACTCACTCAGATCTCCCCCAGCAGGTTGCTGCAGCTACAAATGCTGCAGTCACTTGCCCTGGTGCTTTGCATTCTGGCTGATTCTGACTGGACCTTGCAGCACCATCCTTAGTGAGCAGTGTGCAGGAGAGTTCTGCGCACTGTAACCAGCTCCACGTCATTTACTATTTGGGCTGAGGTGGCTGGACTGTGGGTGCGGTGGAGCTCTTCCAACACAGTGTCCCTTCCTGTAGTCCCTGAGCCAACCCCCCAACCCCCATCTTGGTCCTCCTTCCCTTTTGCTCCTGGTCATCTGAGGGCAGAATGCCCAGACTATGGCATATGCAGCCTCCTCGTCTGTGGCATGCAATTTGCATCCAAAGGATCAAAAATGGGTAGACTTATTAGAGCAAGTAAGCAAGACCTACCAGAGTCCTTCGTTTCTCTTGTGAACTGCTATCAAAATTTATGGTTGTAGACTTTTGATACTGAGCATCAAATAAAATCAGGCCCTACTCTTGGTGGCTTCACTAGGGTACCAGGGGCCAAAGGTGCATGGTCTGGAGGATTGCTACATGCAGTCTGGAGGCTGTGCGCTCTCCACTATCTCTTTGCGTTTCAGCCATGTGCTTTCTCTTGCTCACTCTCTCTTACACACACAAACACTCTCTCACACAAGAGTGTTCTCAGGGGGGCCAGCCGAGTCAACAGAGGGAGCAAGAATGTGCACGCTGTTCTGAGTCCTGTTCAAGAACCTGCTGCCAACTGCACATCTCTTGCTCCAAGCAGAAGGATCCCGAGTTCACAGCAGAATGCAGTGAAGCTGTGGCCAGCCAGGGTGGTGTTTGGCATGAGTCGGGGACTTATCTGCTGAGCAACCTCCTGCCTTGCAGTGAGGAGTGATCCCAGTGTTTATTTTCCTTAGCTGTATTTCTGCAATGTGGGTAAACTCAGCAGCCTCATGGGATCAGAAGCTCAGATGGAAGACATTGTTTTCAGGGATAAACTCATCCCTGAAGTAATCCCCTGTGCATATGCAGACTGTGTCTCCTGCAGCACCGAGCCATCATATTCAATCCCTGTGCAGCTGAAATAAGAATAAAGAATTCTCAGGGTAGGCATGCAGGTAGCCATGTCCCCAAAACATTGCTTTTCAGAAGCTGACAGACTGTAGGGAAAGAGTTTGCTTTCTGTTCCAAGATGCATAGCACACACACCCTCCTCTGTATTTCTAAATCTCTTCACTCTCTAAGTAGCCAAGAATCAAAAAACTTTGACCTCAAACTGACAAAGAATCATTGACAAAAGGAAAACTGCATATTTTTTTCCCCAGGCTGAAGCTGCTCCAATGCAAAAGGATCATGTAACATTTTCAGATACAGTACTGAAGAGCATAGAATGTGCAGCAGCCAGTTCTCTGTGCCTTGTTTAGGCTACCTAAAACCCCTTGTTATCAGAATTCATTGTGCAGCCAAATCTGTCCCATAAGGCAAGCAGCTCCCCTCTCATTTATATAGGCCAGGATCCAGGAAGCCAGTTCACGTAAGGCAACGTTGGATTTGTGACGCATGAACAGTAGCCTCCTTCTTGCCCTGCCACAAGGTACACTCAAAAGAAGTTGCAAGCAGGGGTGTGTGTGTGTGTGTTGTTTGAAGGGAGGAAGGGGACAAACTTCCCCTCTGGGAGTCTACAAGCCCTTTGGCATCCCTAAAGTAGCCCACAGTCTTCGGGTTGTATGAATACCTTGGATGTCTGGAATAAAAGCTGCAATAACTTCTGTTAGCCATTAAGGTGTCCCTGGACTCCAGTTTCATTTTGCTGCAAAAGACTTAACATGGCTACCCCTCTGGAATTTGGATTTTCTGTGTCACATGCCATTCAAATTATTCAGACTGCATCATATGGTTAAATAGGGGGGAAACATTCTACAAGAACACATGTACAACCCCCTCTGTAGGAAGGGGTGAATGTGCAAGAGGCGTCTCCAGGAACAGGAAATCCTTTCAAAAGTCGCTCCTCCTGACCCAAACCGTGGTTGCTCCATTTGCACTTTCTAGCCCTTTCTCTGTTTCCAAGAAGTGCAACAGTCAGAGCTTGTGTTTACACAGTGCTGCAAGTCTAGTTCTTCGAGTGTTCATTTCAGGAATGCTGGACCGTTTCTCTCCTAGACAATTTGAACAGCAACTCGGGATCCTACCAATGCTGGCAACACAGTTTTCCTTCTGACTCCCCCACCCCCAACCTTTTAAGTATTAGCCAGGATAAATACATTTTCCTCAGCATATTTTTAAGAGATCCAAAGATCCCTGGACACAAGACTGCGTGCATTTTAGAGCCATCATCCACTGTGTACAGTACACACATTTCTTTCTTTATTTCATTCCTATTAATCCCACCACCACCCCCATCTTGGTGTTAGTGCTCTGTTTGATAAGGGACCAGGAAAAATTACAAGCACTGGCTGTTATTCCATCTTCTGAAAACGGAGCATAGCTCCAGGGAAATGACCTAGCTCAACAGCAAAAGGCCTTTACTATCTGGCAGCTCACCTGTACACAAGTGTGGAACTGCAGGAGTTTCATGCTCCTTCCTACAGGGACAAGCCTTACATGGAGAAAGAGGGTAATGGTCTCAATCAACACTAATTCTTAACTTCCGGCTGGAAAGCCATACGTTTCCCTTCATAAAACCTTCTCTCCATTTCCTACTTGCATGGAGGTCCACGTGGTTTCCCCCTCTTTGCCAGGGACGCGTATTTGTCCTCACAGCGAAATCTTTTCTCTCTAGGAATCTGTTCTCTGCCCAGACTTTGGCCATTAGTCCAGCCAAGAAAAGTGTTTTATGGGACACGCTAACCGATTGAGTCTGGAGTCCTGAGGTCGCAGGTCTGGAGCGGAAGGAGCGCGTCTGGCTTTGGCTGGTTCGCCGCTGCCATTCAGGGTGTGCAGACGGAGTCTCCCCTCCCCCCTCCCGCAATCACTCATCTCTCTGAAGTGAAAGACCCTGATGAGCCCCGCAGGAGGTCCCAACCCTCTTCCGAGACTTTGGAATATGCAAGGCTTTTAATTCCCAATGAAAGCAATCAGCAGCAATTACACACACACACACGGATCCCTCCCTTCGGTTTGATTTCTTTGGTTTTGGACAGGCTCTCTCTCTCGTGCGCGCACGCACACACACGCCAAATGCACCAAACGCCAGCCTTGAATCGGCTCCCACCTTTCCGAATGCACCCTCTCCAAAGCGGCCGAGGAAACCAGCAGCTCCCAGCTGGCTGCAGCGCGACTCAAGAGTAGGATCGGCTAGGTTAGGAGGCTCCTTTCATTCCTCCAGGGCCGGAGAGCGCATCCTCTCCCTCCAGCCTCCGCACACCAGCCTCGGTTTGCCCTCCAAGCAAGGACCATCCAGGCAAGCAAGAAGCGTGGCTGGCGGGATCCCAGGCAGGGGGGAGGGGGCCTGCCGTGGGTGGTTCTCCGCCGATTGAGCTCCAGGGGGACAAAGGCTGGAAATCCGTCTGTCTCTCTCCGCAGCTCCTTGGTGGAAGAGCCGTTACCTTTAAATGCGCCTCTGCCCGAGCGAGCTGGACGGAGCTTGTCCTCCCGGCGCCTTTGCGCAAAAGCGCAGCTGCCCGCCTGGCTCGGCTGTCAGCTTCTCCTCCTCGTCCTCCTCTGTCCCTCTGGCTTGCTTTTTATCGCCAGGAGCCTTGGAAGGCCCTCCCCCTGCTCTTTTACGACACGTTCCAGCTCCCTCGCCAGGAGTATCCTGTACAACAAGGCGCGGGTGGTGGTGGGGGGGATGGATGGATGCATGGAGCAGGCGGAGCGGCTGCAGCCAGATCGCACGAGAGGGGCTTTGGAGAGGATCTCAAAGCCCGCCGGCGGCCTCTGTTCGGCCCTTTGGCACCAAAGGAGAGTCTCCCTGACGGGGTACCTCATCAGCAGCCGCTTCCTTTTCTGCATGTCGCAGGAAAGGAATCGGTCCCTGATCTAGACCAGCGTCTGCGGGCGCGCCTGCTGGGCGATGTACATCCCCCAACTGATATCTCCATTGACGAGAGTTCAGTGCCTACCCGTGCCCAGCGCAAGAGCCATCCAGGAGGCATCTCGCCCGGTCAGTTCCCTGTCCTCACACCCCCACCGCCCCCGACTACTGCTGCATCCAGGGGAGAAGCCTGCGCCTGGCGCTTGAGGATTAGGCAAGCCGCGGGCCTTGCTCGGGAAAGAAGGGCAGGCGGAGTTGAGCGATGTTTCTCAGGAAACCTCTTGGCCCTCCTGAAAGGAGCCTCCCCCACACCTGCCCCTTTCCGATGCCCGAATTGTAAACCGACTACCGCCGCCGTTTCCCCCTGAAGCAATGCGCAGAATTGCTTCAGGGAGGGATTTGCAGGGTGGCAGCCATGTTTCTCCTCCAACTTTGATTTGTGGGTGTCATTCTGGAAAAACTGAAATGCTTCAGCCCTGTGGTGGGGAAGGGGAGCACCAACACGACTTTCTGAGCAGCTTCGGCTAGGAGGACAGGGATGGACCCCCCCCTCTCCCCAGCCTCCATCGGACTCTCCCCTGACCCTCCTCAAGCTAGGTTTGCTTTGCCTCTCCTGCTACTGGGATCCCATATCTGCTTCTTTATCTGCTGATTACACTGACTTCCTACTTCTGTGGTGCTCACAGTCAGGTTGCTGAAGCCTGCTTCACCTGTGCTCTCAGATCAGCCTCTCTGGGCCCAGGACAGCCCAGAGAAAGGGGTGCCTCTCCTGTTGCCAGCTTTGGCAGTGCTGCTGACCTGGCAATGTGGAAGGCAGCAGAGGAACAGCTAGGGTCAGCAGCCAGAATCCCTGGGCCAAACCCAGCCCTCTGAGTGCCACCATCGGATTCCCCAACTGCCAACCAAGAAGCAGAGAGATATGCAGAAGTAGCAACAGACCACTTTGAGAATGGAGCAAGAGGTGGGCGGCCAACAACAGGAAGGGGACTTGCGGAATCGCTGGGGGAGTTCAGAGATGAATCTGCATTTTTGTCTTCTTCTTTTTGCCTCAGCCCGTGGCTCCAGAGCTTCTGCTTTAGTCACAGGCACAAGGCTAAGCGGGGGCTGGAATGGTTTGCCCTTCTCAGTTTTGGTTTCAAGTCCACCATGCAATGCACAAGTCAGCTCTTCTCTTTCCTCAGAACAGCGTCTGGCTGCAGGTGGGCCCTGTCAGGAGGAGAAGCCCAGGGCAGCAGCTTCCACAGGGCCCGGCTGCGTTTCTCTGCTGCTGATCAATAGCAGTATTGATGGAGTCGGCTGTGCCATCACAAATCAAAAGCTGGTGATTGCTCCGTGAATGGAAGCCTCTGGCTCAGAACCACAAACAGCTTGTTCCAAGGTTGGGGACAATTTGTGCCTTAGGCCTGCCCCCCGTTGCCCGCTTTGGCAGTGTGGCTAGGACCTGGTGCCTTCTGAAATGCAGGATTCTTGCCTGGAAAATGAGATGGAGAGAGGGATATAATTAGAGGAGACCTGTTGAACTGCTTTTGGGATGCAAATGAGGGAAGCGAGATGGTTGTGGCAAACAAGTATGTTCAGAGCACAGGCAAAAACCCTTCTACATAAAATTCTACTTTTTGACCTCTGTTGTCCATTCTCATGAACTGAGCCCTGGACAGAAAGCACCGTGGGTGTGAAATGAACATGAATGCAACCTGGTACAGTTGTGCAAAAGATCCATAAGAAAGTAATACTTGATATGGGTATTTAGGAGCATGGAAAGAGGCCCATTTTAGGACCTTTGGCAGTCTGCAGAAATTCATTTGAGCAATAGTGGGAAGGGTTTTCCTGTTCTGCATGGAGGCCTCACTCATAAAACACTGGCTGGATCTCTACATGCTTCAGGTAATATGTAAAGGAAAGGCTGACACTGCAGATGATGGTGGAGGCCTGTTTCCTGCCCAGGCCAGCCAGCCAGTGTGAGCTTCTGGTGCAAGGCCAAGAACAGTTTGATCAAAGCCAGTTTGGGGTTGAGAAGGGCTGGTTGGCTCCGGAACCCTGAAAAATCAGTATCTGTGAAATCACAGAGAGTTCTAGTTCAAAGGGAAGCAGCTGGCTCGGATTTCTCATCATGGGCCGACAGACAAGGCAGCCATAAAAACAACATCAATCTTTGACGTCCAGCATTTCTCCCATTAGATCATCTTTTGGATTTGATTGCCTTTGAAATATAAAAACAAATCATAATTCTTGTTACTGAATGCCATAGCCACTCTTAAAGTATCAGCTATCCAAATTAAGCCCTTCTGTCTCTCATTTATTTATTTTTAAATGAAACCTTGAAATCCAGCACTGCATTCATAACTGGGAAAGTTAATGGAGGGATTCAAACAACAAGGACAGAACATCAAATTTTTGCAAAAGCAATTTATCATTAGATAAATTTGTCTGAGAGCTCCCGGGGGTGGGGGGAGGAACGACTCTCACATCTGAGCTCTAAATTTTGTTGCCCCAAAAGTCTCAGTGAAGGAGGTGTGATTGCAGAATTTTGCAGCCTCCTCTTAGAAACGGAATGGAAGTACACTGGCAGGTCCCTCAGGTAAGAGCACCTTATCCATTATTTGGTTAACCAGCCTTGAGAAAGAGAAGGGATCCAATCAGTTTTCAGCAGCATTTAGCCAAGATAGCAAAATGGAACATCCATGTTCAGAGGTGGTTCCTTTAAATAATACATTCTTAGCCCAGTACCAGGAGGGCCTTGGTTCTTGATTTGATGTTCAGTGGAAGTGGGTCTGATCCAGAAAGGCAATCATTATAGGAATGTTGTAGACTGGCCTAGGTTTAGCCTAGACCCCTAGCCAGCTCCTGTTCTAAGCAAGACCCTCTGCTATTTAATCTTTCTGAGCCTTTCTGACTATATTTCATAATGTAGTAGTAGTAGTAGTAGTAGTGTATGATTATCAAGAGTCCATCCATATTTTCTGTTTGTGTTTGCCATTCCTGGCTACTCCAAGAAAACCTGTGCTAGAAGGGCTATGACTCTCCACAGAATGGAGGACCCTCTGTGGGGCAATGAAGCAGAGCCTTGGCCTTCCAAACAATAGTGTCCTGTCAAGCAAGCAGGAGTGTTGGTAAACAGAAGGTCCCTTCTGTGTAGTAATTTGAGAATGAAGGATCATAGCTCTGTGGGCAGACATCCAGAATCCAGGAATAAGATTCGCTTGAGACAAACCTGATTTCATGCCCCAGAAAACTCAGAGCTGAGATCAACATTAGATCATCAAAGGGAGGAGCAGCAGCAGCAACAACCAGCCCCCACCCCACTGTGCCAAATCCAGCTCACCCGAGAACCCCTTTCCTTGAGTTTTCAGTCGCTGTCACTGGGGTCGTACAAGAGAGGGCAGGATACAGCCAGCACCTGAATCCAGCTCAGTGGAGAATTCCGTCCCCGAGGAATATTTTGTCTGGGACAGGAATGATCGTTTGCATCAGATTTTGATTTGTGCAAGATGAAAAGCAGGACTGAAATACCATAAATAATGTAGGACCATATTAATTTATTTACACATTCCCAAAGCAGCCTCCCAGTCCATATCTGTTACCAAAATCCTCTGAAAATAGCTATAACAAAATAATGAAATTCTAAAATCAGCCCCAGCTCTGGCTCAATGCTTTCCTGCCATTGCTCTTTGTCAGCAGCTGGTACACAATGATCCCAGCGCCCACTTGGGAGACCTTCCCTGGCACAATCACTATTTTTAGATTCAAACAGCAGACGTGAATGGTTGTGTTGCACTTTTTATGACTTCTGGAGAGTATGTGTACAAATTTATAGTACAGTCTATATAAAGAACTGAGACTGATGCATAGCAGAGTGATGTCAGCTCATACTTTATTGTAGATGGTAGAACAAGAGATGCTCTTGCCGACTCGCAGACCGGCTTATATTCCTAAGTCACACCACACCCAAACACACACCCACACCCGTGACAGGATATTTACAGTGCACCCTTAAACCCATAGGTCCCTTCTAGGATCCTAGCCTCCTGATAGGTGTGTGCCAGGATCCGTGTGGGCTATTGTCTCTGGAGACAAAGCTCGGGTCCTTCGCCTGACCATGTTTTGCCCCAACCGCGTGCGCCGTCTTCGATAATCTACTTGCAGATCTTCACTGTCTGAGTTTCTTTGGATTTCTGAGCCTTATTGTATTTGTTGTTGTTGTTTTTGGCAAGGTTGATTTCAGGGGCCTACAGGGCCAGTGCTCTCAATTCTTCCTCCCTAACCTTGCTGCTGATGAGAAAATAAGAAAATAACTCTCTTCCATGATGTGTGTTGACCTTGAAGGAAAAGGCTGATCCAGCAGCTGAGACCTGGCTGCTGGATCCATCGCAGCCCAGTCTGTACCAGCCAGCCAGCAATCTTGGGTGGAAACCAGGGAAGTAGGTTCACCCAGCATTGATTCTATGTGCAGGCGTGCAAGCATTGATTCTATGTGATTTCTGTTGGGATAGATTTGGGATTCGACTGTTGTGCTGGCCATCTAGCTGTCCTGTGGTTTTCCTGGCTAAAGTGGTGGGAACGGCCTTTGCTTTAGACCTCCTGATTCTTTATGCTGAGGGATTTTTATCATCCACGCAGAGCTAGTTTGGGCTGCCATAGCCCATCCTGTGCAAAGGTGCAGTTGCCACACTGTGCATGTTCAAGTGCATATGCTTTTCTGCATTGAGCAGGATTTGGGTGACTGGCAGTATCAATTAGCCTAGAGGGGTGGCTGAATCATTACTTGAGCAAAGCATGGATTGATCCAACTACCCACCATTGTAGGAGTGGAGGGCTGGCTAGAAAGAATGCTCTGCCCCCAGAGACATATGGATCCAACTAGATTCCAAAATACTTGGAGGAAACAGCAGGCAATTGGGCTGCATCATGGTCCTTATGGATGAAAGTTAGCAGGGGGACATGACATGGCACCTCCCCCATCCCACTGTTGGACATTGACTTATAATATTGAGGACCATGCCGTTCCCCTGAACTGTTTGGAAAATCAGGGTATTTGGGCTTGCTCCCGGTGGTTTGTTTCCTTGTCTTTGATGAGACTCAAAGGGTGAGCATTGAAGTGGTGAGGTTTTGGTCCCATGTAAGCTGACATGTGCCATTCCACGGGGTTCAGTGTTCTAATCAATGCTCTTTAATGCAAAGTCCTAGGGAATGTAATTTGGAACACTGGACATGTCATCAATAATATGCTAATGACCCCCAGCACTGTATCTTAGTAGTTCAGCATCCAGGAGATGCTGTTTCTGTCCTTAGCCAGTATTTGGAAGCTGTGGTTGAATCGCCAGGTTTAAACAGACCAAAAATTAACCCACACAAGTCGCAAGTGATACTGGTGGGAACCCTGGAGAGGTTCAATATGCCAGCAGCTGATGGAATGGTTGGTACTCCATCGGCACGGATTTGTAGCCTTGCAGTCATCTTAAACACTGCCTTTGATTTTCAATAAGTAGGTTGCCGCAGTCTCTGGAGCGGCTTTCTGTCAAGTCCATCTGTTCTGCAGGCTCTTGGAGCTCGGGGACCTCATGATCAGACTGATCTTTGTTTTTGTAACTTCTAGGCTGGACTGTTGCAGGGCCTTTCATACAGGCTGCCCTTGTTGGGACTTATAAGCTTCAGCTGGTACAGAATGCTGCATCCCCTCTCCTGTTAAATGTCAGCAGATGGGAGCATGTGGAGCCATTCTTTTGTTAACTACACTGGCTGGCAGGGTGTTTCCGGCTGGCTCAAGGTGTGGAGTTTAACCTTTCAATCTCTATGTAGCTAGAGACCTGCATACCTTAGAGAGATTCTCTCTTCTTGTATCAGTTACTCCTCCATCTCTGTCCATCAAATTAGGCCCTGCTTCACTTGCTATTTCTCTGTACAAATATGATGCTACTTTCATTCTCAAAAAGTCATATAATCTTTTCTTTTTTTTTTACTTTGAGTCTTTGCACTTTCTCGTTTGAGTGGCTTTTCTGACTGGCTGATACATTTTCTAGTTATTTTATTCAGCTTTTAATTCTTTTAAAATGGATTTTGTCATTCTACCTTTTCCCACTTTCCTTGTGACGTAGCAGTTTAATCCTCGCACTAGCATCTGGCAGACACCGGTTTGAATCCCTACACTGGTTTGAATCCCTTGGAAGCCTGCTGGGTGACTGTGACCCGGTCATTCTTCCTCAGCCTAACCTACCTCACAGGGTTGTTGTGACACTGAAATAGAGGAGGGCAGAACCCTGATGGAAGTCGCTTTGGGTCCCCATAGTGGAGGAAAGTGAGGTATAAGTATCTCGACAAATACATTTTAAAATAGTGGGATGATACTCAACATTGCCTCATATACTCTTTATTTGGAGCGGGGGAGTTCAGCTGCTGGTCTTGCAGTGCTGAGCTCTTGAGTGATCTCCCTGCGTGTGTCAGCCGGCCTTTGGACTCAGAGGGGCTTGTGCACGGAGGGGTCCGTCAGAGTTCTCAGGCTGCTCTCCTCCATCAGCCACAGCGCCGGTGGGGGTATCTGGAGATCTCTTGGCTTTCCTTCCCCGGTAAATGAAACTTGATTAAGCCCTTTGGCGTCTCTAATCCTAACCTTCCTTAAAATTATGTCAGAGATTTTAGAACTGGCTGAAGCATTTGCGTGATCTCATATAAAAACACCCTTTGTTTCCCTTGGATTGCATTTTCGGAGAGAGCCAGCTAAACAATCCCCAGCCAGGCTGGGCTGAGCACAGTGAGAAGGAAAAGAAATCTGGAGGCTTAGAAGTTGTCCTGGAGGATTTGCAAATTGTATAATAAACCGACTGAAGCCTCTGCCGGATGGTTCGGGGAGGAAATGCAGCACAGGCTGCAGAGAGCTAAAAGGAATGTGGAAGTCCAGAAGAGGCTTTGCAATGTAGGGCTTAATTTTCATTCTAGGGGGAAGAAATTGAACTGATCCACATCTGTTTTACTATGGATATGCTATGAGGAGCAAAGGCTTGGTGCATCGTGACTGCTTTGCAGTTGAAGGTCCCAGGTTCAATCCCCAGGGCCAGCACCTCCCGTTAAGAGGATTAGGGGGATGGTGACATGCACCTGAGACTCTGGTGAGCCCCTGCTAGTCAGAGTGGACAATGCTGACCTTGAGATCCCCGATGGCTCGACTCTGTATAAGACCATTTCCTGTGTTCTTATAGGGAGTGCTTAAAAACACTGGATTGGCCACCTGGTATATTGGATGTTAGCACATGATGCTCATGCTGTACTCTGCCATAAGAATATGGTGATTTCTGTGCTGGACCAGTGGCCAAGATGCTCACGAGCAGGGTGAAATGAAGACCCCCATCCCTCACTTACCCCCAGAGAGAATAGTGCCTCTGAACACGAAGGCTCCACTATGACTCATAGTCACTGTGTCCCTGCATTTGGTGTAACCCATTTTTTAAACCATCCAGACCTCGGGGCCACCACCGTGGCAGAAAAGTTCCCATCTTCAGTGTACCACCACCCAATTTCCATTGCAGACTCTGAGAGAGGGAGATAAAAGTCCCCCAACACCCCTGCATTATGGAAAGTTCCATAGGCCCCATGTTTGTCATCTGTGTGGTGAGAGTGGGTAAGAGTGCCAGACTCTAATCTGGAGAACCAGGTTTGATTCTCCATTCCTCCACCAGGCTTCCCAAGAACTTACCGTAATTCTGCAGGGGACGGATACATCTTGGCAGGACCATTCCCGGGGGAGGGGGGGATGCGGCGCAGGATGCTGTTGCCAGGAAGTGATGCCGGGTGATGCTCTGGCAATAGGGCTGGAAACTCGATGGTACCATCGAGTTTCCAGCCCCATTGCCAGAGTGTCGCCCAGCGTCACTTCCTGGTGACGGCATCGTGTGGTGTGGGTGTTCCACGGAGGAATGTTCCGGCTGGGGACTGTGTGGCTCCCACCGAATTATGGTAAATACTTGGCAACCCTATCCTCCACATAAAAACCAGCTGGGTGACCTTGGGTCAGTCACAGTTCTCTCAGAGCTCTCTCAGCCTCATCTACTTCACAGTATGCCTGTTGTGGAGAGAGGAAGGGAAGGCAATTGTAAGCTGCTTTAAGTCTCCTTCAGGTAGTTAAAAGTGGGATATAAGAACCAAGTACTATTACTACTACTACTACTACTACTACTTCTCTTCCTCCTCTTTACTGTATATTTTTAGCTTTTCCTCCTGGAGGTGCTTCAGCCTTGCTCTGTATGGTAGCACAGGAGGTGAGAGATGGGAGAGAAGGTTGTTGGGTTGCTGCAGGTGTTAGCAAAGGTAGAAGAGACGGGTCTTCCTGGACCAGCAAGGGGACCTATTTAAAAAGGACTTTTCCGCATAACCTAGAGTGACTGTGACTTTTTTTGGACCCAAGACAGAGAAAGCAGGGCTTCTCTGTTGCATGGCTAAGACTTTGCTGGGATTAGCCCATCCAGTTGCATTTCCCTGTGGAGCCCAGAAGTGAGAGGAAGACGTGTACCCGGCCCCTCCCCTCTCCCAGCCCACTACATCTGCCTACTCTGCCTCAGTCATTTCAAGGACTTGCTGTGTCTGAATGAAGAGCCAGGAATGTTCAGCTGCTGCCACCACTGCAGGCTGCAGCAAGAAGTGATTAATCTCCATTGCTTAAGAACCCAGATGGCATCCAGGGAGCCACCAGAGTGGAGAGAGACAATTTCCTGCACACACCTTTGACTACAGGTTTTGAGATCCCATCGACTGCCCTGAAGACCAGGCAGACTCTCCAGAATGACAGGGATTCTAGTGGGATCATCTGCTATAAAACCCCATGTTTGAATGATGTCCTCATTCCTCAAAGAGCCGGCCAGGAAAAGGCACACTCAAAGAGGAGCATCTAAAAACCATCAAGTGATCCCATCCCTGCCAGCAGAGAACACATAATGACAGTGTCACTTGTGCTAGAGTTCAGCACCCAAAGTTTGAATGCATGCCTTACAGTGATAGACTATTAGTCTATCAAAATCAGTACTGTCTACTCAGACTGGCAGTGGTTCTCCAGGGTCTCAGGTGGAGGTCTTTCACATCCCTCAGTATCTGAGCCTTCTTTAGAAACAGCAGAGGCCCCAGGTTGAACTTGGCACCTTCTGCATGCAAAGCAAATGCCACTGTCTTTCCCTTTCTTTTCATTACCTGCACTCATCCCCAGAATGCCTTGATGGTGTTCAAGGGGAGCTCTGTGCCAGGGAGGTTAATGGACATGCCCAAGGTGTGGTAAGTGAGGCTCACCAAGGCTAAAGTGTGTGTGCGCACGAAAGTTCATACCTTGAATAAACCTTTTTGGTCTTAAAGGTGCTGCTGGACTCTAAATTTGTTGTTTCCCAGCTGTCATTCATCCACTTCAAGCCCTCTGCTCATGCACTGGCAGCATTTAGACAGTACAAAGTGGGGAAGGGGTGAACGGCTGAGATGTACTACTATTGGAAACGTGTATTTTCCCCAATCCTTACGGTTTGTTCTATTCTATTTATTTGGAGTATAACATATCCAGAACACAGATCCCCTACGTGGTAATGGTTGCCCAAAGACCTGGGAAACCCAGATCCAAATGCCTACAGGGCCAGGATGCTTGCAGGTGACCCTGGGCTAGTTTCATCCTGTAATAAATGAGAACAGGAGACCAAATTCACCTTCGAAAAATACTCCCCATGCTGTGAACCCTCCAGCCATAAAACTAGCCAGGAAGGAGGGAGAGTTTATGGAGACAGATTGGGTGAAAATGGCAAGGTTGGAGACAACCAGTCTGGATGATGTCACCAGAGGCTAAATTGATGTAGGTTCATATCTTGGGTGTTAAGCAGTAATGCAGGAGGCAATGTGGGTTAGCCATGGAGGCTCTGGCGAGCTAAAAAGGACCAAGCCAAGGGAGCAGATTGGCCTGCCATCTGTGATTTAACTGGAAGGGAGAAGGTTAAAAGCAGCTGGCATATATGAGAGCTGGAGGCCTTCATCAACATGCCCATCCATTGGCTCAAGATGCCAGTGCCAGATAGCACTAAGTTAGGATAGGAAGCCATCTGTTTTTACTTTCATTTTCTTAGTGACTGTGCTCCAGCTTTGTAGCCTGTACAGTTATACTTAAATGGTATTGTTCTATGAGAAGAGACTAAAGTTTTATTCTGTTTAAGGAATTAAGACTGCCTTAAGTTTTCCTATTGCTCTCTGCATTACCAGTGTCCCCTGGTTTGGTGTCCCCTGGTGCCACATGGGCATTTGGGAAGAGTAAATAAAGGGTAAGGGTGGCAATACTCCAAATGCAATGTGATGGTATCTTTCAAACCTTGGACATTTACAAAAACTGCATTGAGTCATAAGAGGTGCATAGCATTGAACTTGTGTGGGCAATGACAGCACAGTGAGACCTACTTTCCAGCATTTCCCAGGTGGAGCATCTTTGATGTTTTAGCTCATAACGATTATTTATGAATGACATTGGAGTGCATGGAAATATGAAAAGTCCCTGCCTAATTTGGTGAGTTCAGCCTGGAGCTGGGAGTGATGACTTAGCCCACATTTAGCCCTAAGTGAGGACTGGCCTTGCCTTTGTAGAGCCTTAGGCACCAGCTTGAAATGGGTTTGTTTGCCTGAGCTTTTAATGGATCGCCCCCTACTGCTTATGGTCTGCAGTTACATTGCTTTTCTTTTTTACTGGATGTTGAATTACTACATTTGATTTATTAGTCTACTTTTGTTAGGACTTTATTGTGTTGTAATGTTTTCATTAGAAGCCTCTTGGGAAAGGGAGCATTTTATTTATGTAAATGTTTTATTTCTTTGATTGATCCTCCCATCCTTTCTGGAAGGCTTCTGTCCCTTCCTTTTAGATCCAGAGGTTGGCAGATGTGCAGTGTGCAAAACACAACTGCTTAGGAGAAGTTTTAATGTCTGTGGGAATTTTTGAGATAGTGTATTTATCATATGTCTTGGTGTTTTTATGGCAGTTGTTTTGATTGTATCGTTGGTTTTTAATTTTGGTAATCCACCTAGAGTTTCTGCGAGAAAGGTGGTCTATAAACGAAGTAAATAAATAAATATAAACAAACAAGAGGTTTCTTCAAGAATCTCATCTTAGACCTCATGTTGCCAGGATTTTTATATGGCAGGATTTCTGTATGCCATAAATATGGCAGAGCTCCTGTTCTTTTAATAGTTTCAGGTGGGGCAGAAAACCAGCAGGCAAGGCAGATTTGCGGGGGACAAGCTTTCACCTGTGGGATTTCTGATGGTTCAGCTGAGGAGGGACTGTGGCTCACTGGTAGAGCATCCGGTTGGGAGGCAGAAGGTCCCAGGTTCAAACCCCAGCACCTCCAGGTTAAAGGACCAAATATTAGGTGACGTGAAAAATCTCTGCCCAAGACCCTGGAGAGCTGCTGCCAGTCTGAGTAGGCAATACTGACATTGATAGACCAAAGGTCTGATTCAGTATAAGGCAGCTTCATGTGCCTTCATATGTTAAATACCAGGAAGTCTTCCAGAAATGAAGTAGGCAAGTGTGTTTGAAAATGTCATACTGTGGTAAGTCAGTCTATATAGTGATGTATATCCTATGGTCACACTGCCACTGCTGAAAAAAGAGTATATTCTCCAGGCAAAGACAAGCTGCTGTTGCTGCAGCAGCAAGCGGTGGCCTCCGGCTTCTTTGACCTTGTGTAGTCTGCTAAAACTGTTCTGCCACCCACTCCACCACTCTCGGGTCCCATTATGCGCAGAAAGTAATACAAGGCATCTGATGCTCAGCCAGCCAAAAGTGGCTAACTGGTCCCTTTTGCCGCATGAAGATGTCAACAGAGAGCGAACCCAGAAATGGCAGCAGAATGAAGGGCACATTCAAAGCAACAAAGAAGAACTTGAGAATGGAAGCTTGTGGGAATGACAGGCCTGGCTGAACTGCGGAGACCAACTCAACCTTGCCCCCTCCAACCATCCCTGGTTTCTGAAAGTGCCACCCCCCATGCTTTTGACTGTGGGAACTGACTCCAGGTTGGTGTTAAAGTTTCTGAAGGGGAGAACAAGAAACTCCCAAAGGATATCATGTCAGGTGGCAGTTTGGATCAAGCAGAAATAAATTTGCTCTGTTCTTCCAGGCCGTTCTCCCCCTGGCTCATAAATGGTTGATGTGCAACCTCTGGGTCTCACCGTCATTCTGCTTATCTTTCACCTCTGCTTGTGAAGCCCCTTTTTGAAGCTGTACAGCACGAGACTGAGATTTGCCCTGCTGTTCTCAATGCTTCCAGATACAAATTAGGGATGAAGGGAAGCAGACGTCTTGCAAAGTCCTCTGGCAGCTCTGAGGAGCAGGAAGGCATCTGTCGCAAACCCGTGGGGGGGGGGGGTTGTCCCTTGACAGCAGTCTGGCACCCTCTAGTGGCAACTGAGGTGAAGCAGTAGTCCAGCACATGCTCCTTTGAGGATAGCTTCATTTTAAGAGTCCCTTGCGTGAGCTCCCTAAAGCAAACCTTGGGATTTTGCAATAGGAGTAAATTGCTCCCATCTGCATGAAGGCATTTAATTTGCTAATGCTTCACAGTCTGCCAAGAGAGTATTTACAGTTGTCTGGAAATAGAAGGTTCTAATTTTCTTGACATAGACAATGTACAAAATCTCAGGGCCTCGCAGTATATAAACTCCTTTGGGATGAGGACCAAAGACCCTTGTACTCTTTCAGGGACCACCAGCAACACCCAGCGATCAGGCTTCCTTAATGAAACGGGTTCTGTTTCCAGGTTGAGGAGTCCGAAGCAAATTGTGCACCAAAGCAAATTGTGTTGCCTGCAGAATCGGAGAGCTTGGGTGTTTACATTTTGGTTTATAATCACTGTGGAGAAATATCCTTTTACTTTGGGGCCAGGGCTCAACATTCTCCCCCCCCCATTTAATTTTGAAAGGTTTTATTTCCTGTAGCAGAAGATGGGGTGTCATTCAAGGACCAACCACCAAAGCCTTGAAAATGTTAATAGCCATCCTGGCTGAAGACCATCAAATGGCGAGCTCACGCCTGAGTTGGAGTCTGACTCCCTTAATTCAAGAAAAAGATATGTTTTAGCCTGGTACCTAAAAGACATTAAGGAGGGTGCCAGGTGAACCTCAAGGAGGAGATCTTTCCAAAAGTGACAGGTGCCCTGCCTCACCCCTGCAGACAGGCAGCAGAGCTTAACTTGTGGGCTGGGCAGTATGAGAGGAAGCAGTCCTTCCAGTGCCCTACCTCTAAGGCATTCAGAACCAGAATTTTTAATTGTGCCTGGAAACAAATAGGCAGCCAGAGCAGATCTTTTAGCATCTTTGTATCCAGCCCTTGACATGGCCAACATGTTTTAGACCAATGGACATTTCTGGACAACTTTCAAAAGCAGCCTCACAAAGAGCACATTATAGTAATCTAACCTGGATGTGATGAGAACATGGGTCACAATAGCCAGATAATGCTTTAGGGGGAGGAGCCATAGCTGGCATATCAGCCAAAGCTGATAAAAGGCACTACATGCCATGGAGGAGACCTGAGTCTCCAACTGTAAACCAGGATCCAGCAAAAACCCCAACCTAAGAACCTGCTTCTTCTGGGGAAGTGCAAGCCCCACCAGCAGAGGATGACTCCTTCATTTTGGAGTTGCTTTTGGCGCTGAAGAGCAGCTTCAGCGTATTGGCCCCCATCCATTCTATTGCCTCCTCCAGGCACCTGTTCAGGACTTCCACACACACACCCAACTCAGCAGCTAAGGAGAGCTAGAGTGAGGTGTATGCACGTAGAATTTTACAGGTAGATATTGTGTGGAGGATGGGTGGTGGAGCCAAACAGGTGACACCAGTAGACCGCCTCTGGTGCGGAAAGCAAAGCAGGAGGTCTCCCACTTGCTCTCTGCCACCCCACTAGACTGCAGAGCAATAGATTGCCACAGATGCAGTAACGAAGTCAATGGGCCAGAACCACCGGCACATTTGGGAGCCACCTTTTAAGTGTAGCACGTGGACAGTTTGGATTGTGTTTGGCAGGGCATGTTACTGCAGGAAGGGAAGGGGAGATTTATCGCTTCACATGAGAGAGCAAATAGAGAGCAGGACCGTCTTCCTGATTTACCAGTGCAATTGAGAGCAGGTTAGCGGAGCGCGATAGGGAATCTTTATAAAAAATGGAGGAGAAGGAAGGAGGGCAGGAGAAAGATGCTGAGAAGATTATGCCGAGTGAATTATCTGGGGCATGGAAGAGAATCATCAGCCCAGCCCAAGTAAAGGGCGAATGCACAGCAGGGGGACCTGGGCCTAAGAAATGAACCGTTGTGTATTGTGATTGTTTGTCGCTCCCATTAATTCCAGGGTATTTGTACAATGATCACAATGGATGGTGCCCCTTGCAGTCCTGCGATGCATTCTATCATTCTCTCTGTGGCCTTAAGGCTTTGTTTCAGCTCTATGGCAGACTTCTGCCTGGTTTCAGATTTTTGCAGTCCAATTCCTGTTGCACTGTATATTGCATGTCCCATCCTAATAGGTGTGTAAGGCCCCAGCTGCCCGTGGGTGCTTCCCCCGCTACTGCTCAGCTGGCTGGCAGGAGGGGAGATGGCTGGAAATCAGTGAGGGGAGCATCCTGGTGCTCTGACACTACTCTCCATGTGCCCAGAAGTGACATTACCATGTCGCTGGGGGACTCTGGGACTGGGTAGAACTCTATGGTAAGAGTTTTACCCAAATGCCAGACCATTCTCAGCATCCCCTGGTGATGCTTTGACCTTCTGGGCACAAGAGGAATGATGTCAGTGTGCCAATGGCCACATCATTACATTGCCAGTGAGGGCTCCTGCCACAGGGAGGTCCCCCTAGCCATACCCCACTTGGCAATCCTATATCCTGTTTATTGTGTTCACTGTGTAATCCCCATTGAGCATCAGTGAGAAAGACAGGCTATAAATAATGTCAATTAAATAAAGAAATCAACCCAAGCCCAATGCCACTTCCCCCTTATATTTGGAGCCTTTTCAGCAGAACTAGGCTGCAAGAGCTCTCCTCAAGAGCCAACTGCCCAAGGCCACCCCCAGACACTTGCCTGGCTCTTTATGGTACGTACGTAGGTATGTATGTATGTATGTTTACAAAAATTATACTCTGCTTTTCTGCCCACATCAGGGCCACCATCAGGGTCACAGATTAAAAACATCATAAAAATGTGTCTTAAAAAACCTTGAAACCAAACAAAAACGCATCGTTAAAATCAAAGCTGAAATACATAAACATAAAAACAGCCATTAAAACATAAAGGTTGCTGAGGAGGAGGAATCACTAAGACAAAGCCAGATGAAACAAAACAGTCTTCACCCACTGGCAGAAGATGACAACAGAAGGGGAAGACGAGTCTTCCCAGGGACAGAGTTCTAGAGTTCTGGTGCCACAACCAAGAAGACCCTGTCCAGGGTTGCCACCTACCTAACCTCAGGATGGAGGGGCACATCAAGCAGGGTCTCAGAAGATGGCCACAATGGATGGGTAGGTTCATAAAGGGACAGGCAGTCTTTCACATATGTTGGTCCCAAGCCATAGATGGTTTTAAAGGTCAGCACCAGCACCTTGAATTGTGCTGGGAAAGAGACTGGTAGCCGGTATAGATAGGGCAAGACTGGAGTGAGATGGTTCCCATGACCCACTCTAGTCAACATCCTGGCATTGAACACATGAAGCCGCCTTATACTAAGCTGGACCATTGGTCCACCAAAGTCAGTATTGTCTACTCTGACTGGCAGTGGCTCTCCAGGATCTCAGGCAGAAGTCTTTCACATTGCCTACTATCTTGAGCCTTTAAACTGAAGATGCCAGGGACTGAACCTAGGACCTTCTGCATGCTGAGCAGATTCTCCTCCCTATGTGCCCCACTGAAGTTTCTGAACACTTTTTAAGGGCAGCCCCACACAGAGAGCATTGCAGTAATCTAATCTAGATGTAACCAAGGCATCGAACACAGTGCCCAAACTTTTTTGACCCAGGAAAGGCCACAGTTACCTTACCAGCTGAAGCTGGTCAAAGGCACTCCTGGCCACAGCTGTCACTTGCTTATCCAGCAGTGAGCTTGGGTCCAAGAGCACCCCCAGACTACCGACCTGTTCCTTCAAGGGCGGTGCAACCTCATCCGGAACAGGGGCCACCTTACGTCCTGCATTAAACCTTCTGCTCACCAACAGCACTTCCACCCCCGCTTTACCATCCCTGCCTGTGTTGGAGTCAGGAAGCTTCCTAGTAAAAGGAGAGTGAACCTTTGGGTGGCAGCAGACAGCTCTCCCCACATGGCCAGCCAGCCACTGCTATCAACTCACAGTCCTGCAACATTTGCTCAGTGGTGCATTTTTGACCCTGTCTTCGCATTTATGTAAATGTTTTGCCGTTGACTCTGTGTGTGTGGATACACTTTTTAGCGCTTGCGGCAAGATAGCTTACTCTACTAGCACAGCAAAGGGGAGGGGGGTTCCCCATGGGCATCCTCTCCAACATGTGTGAGATGAAACTAGGTCACCTTGTTTTTACTTCTTGCAAGAGCATCGTTCACCAGAGGAGGACAATGAGCAGGCTGGTTTCTAGGGGCCCTGTTGGCTGGCAGGCACGACTCTAAAGAGCTCCAGAAATAAAAATGCCAGTGCTGTTACACCAGGGAAGCACATGCCTGACCGATGGCCCCCCAGGATTTATCTGTGTGCACGTGCATCCCATTGATTCCAGTGGACTTGTAAGGCAGCTTAACTTCCTGCAGGCTGAACCGCTGTTAGATACTACAGATCTGTGCGCTTCCAACATAGCATTATTGGAGTTATGCAAGTGTGGTGTTCTTCAGTACCTGGATGGGAGACCACTTGGAGCCCTATGTAAGCTCACCCGAGCTTCTTAACGATCATGATAAATCGGAGGGGAGGTATTTACTCATGAATGACCCACACAACTGTCTCTATACATTTGTATTACGCACTTGGATACAAAGGGTAGCCCGAGAATCACTCCCACGAAGCTCAACATTTCTCTACTGCCCTTTTAGGAGATAATTACTTTGGTTCCTCCTGCCTGTTCTTGCCAAAAAAGCACCGGAAAAGCCATCCTGACCTCTCAACATGCCCAAAGGCTGCACAGCTGACTGCCTCTGGGCACAGCCCTCTGGACAGCTGCCTTTGCCCACGTTCACCCACTGAAATTGTCCCAGGGATTTATTTTTTTTTTGGAGTGGGGGTGGAGATTTGGCATGCTTTTATTTCTAATAGCTCATGAATACGGCCTGAGCGGCGAGAACTGGAGCCTCACTCTGCGGGGAATGATTTAGTGAAGGGAGAAGTATTAAATCCTGAGCCACCGGCCCTGCAGCAGCAGCCTTGCTCTCCTGCAGTAAATCACATTGGCTTAATGCATTCTTGCCGCACAGGGCCTAAGTAATTTACACTCCACTGTGCATGTAATATCCTTCTTCCAAGCGAGCCGAAGATGTTGCTTGTCCCGGGCACTGAGCACAGGGGCTGTGAGGTTCCGGCTGTCTTCAATCACATGCTCTGTTTCACTCAAGAGATCCTGCCTCACACCCATCACAAGCAAGGAACCCATGCAGAGTCCAGGCGAATGGCCATTATTTCCAAGCCAAGCAGATTCCGAAATTTCATATTGTCACCCATTATTTTATGATTCTGTAAGTTTAGCAGTACAAGGAGCTGCGGTGGCTCAAGTGGTTAAGATGCTGAACTGCAGGCTGTTGAAGGTCAGTAGTTCAGCAGTTCGAGACCCGAGAGTGCCGTATGACGGAGTGAGCTCCTGTCTCTAGTTCCAGCTCTGCCAACCTAGCAGTTTGAAAGCAAGAAGTTGCAAGTAGATAAGTAGGTACCACTTTGGTGGGAAGGTAACAGTGTTCTGTGCGTCTTGGTGTTTAGTCATGCTGGCCACATGGCCACAGAAACGCCTTTGGACAGCACTGGCTCTTCGGCTTTGAAACGGAGATGAGCACCGCAACCCTAGAGTCAGATTCAACTGGCTTTCGAGCAAGGGAACCTTTACCTTTACCCTAAGTTTAGCAGTGGTTGGCACAGCCCTGGGTGCCAACAATCAAATGGAACGACAGCAGCTTGAGATGAGGGTTAAATGCAGCCAGCATTGAAAACCCTTCAGACAAAACACAGTTTCTCTTTCCCTTGAGGCAGCTCAGCCAATGGAGCCTGCAAAGGAAGCCAGTGCCTTTGAGCATGTCCATCACTCCCAGTCTCTGTACATCCGGCAACAGATGAGGGATTCCAGGAGAAATTGTGGGGATTTCCCAGGAAGCTGGGCCTCCTGTTAGAAAAGACATTCTGGGTATCAGTCCAGCAGCTCATTTAGATGGACTGGGGAGCCGCACCACAATAGAGGAGGAATCTGTTCATTTATTTGGGTATTTCAACTCCACTTTTCTCCCCAATCGGGACACCAAGTGGCTTATGACAGTATTCTTCCCTCTTCCATTTTATCCTCACAACAACAACCCTGTGAGGTGGGTATGCTGAAAGAGAGCGACTAGCCCAAGGTCACCCAGGAAACTTCAACGGCAAAATGGGGATTCAAACCTGGGTCTCCCAGATTCTATTCTGACACTCTAACTCCTATACAGTGCTGGCTGTGGCCAGGAGAGGACACGCTGCTCCTACTAAGATGCTCTCTTCTGTGCAAGTGATGCAAGTGATACAAAACACAGGAAAACCACATCATGCAGTGGCACTGGAGTTGGGGAATCCATTCCCCCGCTCAGGAGTCAGTTCCCTCCCCGGGGTCCAGTGTTCTTTTGAGGGCTCCATTCCCACACAATACTATAAAGGTAATGGAGGAAGGCCTTCAATCCTTCATTCCAGGCAGAGAACAAGTTCAAATGCCTTCGGGAGAGATCGTGGCTTTTTTCAATTAAATCCCAAAGAACTGCAGTGTCAGTTGCAGGATGACAGAAAGCTGGTGCTGGATGCAGCCGGTGGCCCAGGCCCCGCTTAGCTATTCTAGGCTTCACTTTGGTTGGTGATTAAGTTAATGATAGATGCCTTAGCACACTCAGAAGCAATAGCAGATGTACACTGCCTGGTACTCAGGCCTTGGCTGGCAAATCTCATTAGAAATGGCCTGGGAGGGAGGCTCATTGAAATGCTGTGGGTGATGGAGTGGCAAAAAGGGAATGGATGGTGGTCATGCAGAAATGCTGGGGGTGAGAGGCCAGTGGAGGTCTGCTGGAAAGGCTGCCTTCTTGCAGGAGGTTCACTGGGGGGCTTTGCTGGCTCCTGGGCTATTCACAGCAAGCAAATGGGACCCTCTCTGTTTCTCATATTTTCTCCTTTCCTTTCGCTCTCCTCACGAATAAGCAGCTGTGAGGGTTGCCCGCTCTGGCTGGCAAACTTATAGGCTCAGAAAGGCATCCAAGGGGGTTGATATACAGAACGTAAAAGCGTTAAAAGAGCCTTGCTGGGTCAGACCCGTGGACCATCTAGTCCAGCACCCTCTTTTTTACACAGTGACCAACCATCTGCCCCAGATAGCCAACAAACAGGGCACAGGTGCCAAGGCCTTCCCCTGGTGGTGCCTCCTAGCACTGATATTAAGAGGTTTCCTATCTCTGAATAGGGAAGTTCCCTTTAATCACCATGGCTAGTCGCCAATGAACCTCTCTGCCTAATCCCCTGTTTAAAGCCATTTATGCTTGTGGCCATCATTGCATTTACTGGCGGTGAATGCCATAGTTTAATTACTCATCAGCAAAGGAGTACTTCCTTTTGTCTGTCCCAAATCCATTGCCATTCAGTTTCATTGGGAGCCCCCCCCCTTCCCAGTTCTACACTTATGACTATGCCGGGACTCTTTGATAATTAGAGCCAGTTTACAACAGAAATAGAAGAGCAAAACATAGCATTACTACTGTTTTGTGGCTTGGATTTTAAGTGGTCAAAGAGTGCTCAATCTTTAAATAAGTCAGGAAATTATTATTTTTTAAAAAACTATAACTCCTCCCCCCCCAAGTGACACTGGAAGTGGGGAGTGGACAAAAGTGATAAGGGGATGTTGCGGAGGAATGTTTTTTGTTTAATACACTCTTAAATATAATTAACTCTGATATACACAATTATGTTGTATAATCCTTTTTTTCTTTTCTGCACCCCCTTTAAACTTTTACTTTGTTTTCTAAAATTGTGTATGTGTGTGTGTGCACGCACGCGCACACATGCACGTGGTGTGCTACAAGCACACATTTGCATTTGTGATAACAATTACTTCACTGGTGATATGAAAATGCCACGGATGCTGGAAAATGGCTACGTTTATATAAAAACGGACAGAAGCAAAGGAAGGCAGGCTGAAAGGACCTCTGAGTTTCTCCCCCAAGGGTGCTCAAGACAGTCAGCTCGTAGCCGAGGGTGGAGAAGTTACGGGATGCCTGACAACAATCAGTTCCTGCACACAAGAGAATCACCAAGAGGAATTCTTCCTGGTATCCTGCAGGGGAGAGGAATTACGTTCTTGATCCTGGTTATGACCCTGATGAATTATTTTCCAATCACAGATGAGGACCAAGCACAGGGCAAGAGAGGAGGGAGAGAACTAAAAACAAGAAGGATGGGTTCTCATTTGCCTCCTACCACTTGCCTTATAGCTAAATAAATACAGCCGCACCCATGATAGAAAATAAATCTATAATGGCTAGAAACTTGCTTCTCTTCCCCTGTCTTTAACAGTGCAGAAGATACAGACAAAGCCCTTCAGGGATCACAGGCGGTGCCATCTCCAACTCTGGCCTCCACCCTGCCTTTCCAGAAACACTCTTGCTTGCTGGCAGGGAGGGATTCAGCCATCATGCTTCAAGGAACGTCTCATTTTCTCCAGTGTTCAAATTGCACTGGGTTGTTTTCTTCTGAGTAAATGTGACTCTTTCCCCCCAACTAACAGAGCCAGCACAATCCAACCAGCATATGCCTTGTGGAAGG
Source organism: Gekko gecko (assembly GCA_029375565.1). NCBI lineage: Eukaryota > Metazoa > Chordata > Lepidosauria > Squamata > Gekkonidae > Gekko > Gekko gecko. The sequence goes on along the minus strand of JAPDNY010000012.1, from coordinate 46,025,177 downwards.
GGTGGGGCAGGATGAGGGAACGGAAGTTTAACTTCTCTCAGTGAAAAATCCCAAATCAACTTCATCCCACACAAGGGAGTCATTAGAATGCATTAGTTGAACTTGCTGGCCAGCTGAAACCAAGGGTGTCACTGAATGGGACACAGGAAACCCACAGACAGGATCTTGGTTTCCCTTCCAAGTAGCTTTGTGGGACTGTTAATCAACAGTGTTATTCTGGGTGGGGGAGGTGCTCAGGTTGCTGACTGACCTTTATGCTGGTATATCTCTGAGTTACACCAGCAAAAGGCCCCCAGCACTGTTCCACCACTGTCAGGTGCCAGCGGCCCTTTGGACTGCACTCCCTGTCAATGGATTTATGCTAGGGAGCATATTTAATTCTTTCCCTGCATCAATGCCGTGATCTATGGAGGGATGGAGGCAGAATCATTTCTAGTCTCAGCTCGGGCTTTGCAACCCCGGTCTGTTTCCTTTCTCCCCACCCAAGATCACACAGGGCTGAGTAGCCAGACTGTCTAAGATCCTGCAAGAAACAGCATTTATTTATGTGTTTAAAACATTTATCAGCCGCCTGTTCCCCTTGTGAAACTCAAGGCTATTTACAATGTAAATAAAACAACAATTATGAAAAGTACATAGGAGAACAGGAAGGGTTAAAAGGACTGGACACCCTGTGGAACGTGTGCAAGCCAAGGACAGAGGAATGGGCGGGGGGATGAGGTCTGTCTTGACCGGCTTCTGTTTTTCAAGACTACAGTTGGCTTGTGTCCATTCCATGGAAGGGAATGCCACGGTGACACCATTGGGTGTACAACTTAGGGCTTTCCTACACGTTCAACTTACTCCTGATTTTCTTGGGAGTCAATCCACAAGCATTGGAATGGGTTTGGGCACAATTCTTCCTCATGCCTGCCCTCCCTCTGCATTTTCACTATTGTGGAGTCCGTTTATTTTCTTCCATAAGTGCCTTAAATCATCAGTATTATCAATGGAGGGTGCTGTCAGCAGCGTTGTCATCAGTGGCATCACAGCACACACACACACACACCATTTTTTAAGGAGGCTCTAAAATATCACTATATTAATGTAGTGTTGTAATGATAATTTAAGCAGATTCTCTGAATTCCCAGCTTTCTTTAAAAAAAAAAAACAAAAAATAGTAAGTCTCTATCTCCTTCCCTGGTAGAGATAGAAGGGAAAAGGCATATCTCCGCAAAGGAAAGGGCCAGAGACTTAGTTAGCTTCATATGTTTTATTTCTTTTCTTAGTGCTGTAACACCCTGTAATATATTCATACAGTTTTCCAATAGCCTTGTGCTCTAGTGAATTGAGACTGTATTTTAGTACATGAAGATATTTTTCTTTTAAAGAAGAGTCTCAGAGTGGCTTACAATCGCCTTTCCTTCCCTTCCCCACAACAGACACCCTGTGAGGTAGGTGGGGCTGAGAGAGCACTCTTGAGAACTACGCTTGAGAGAACAGCTCTGAAAGAACTTATGACTCACCCAAGGCCACACCAGCAGCTACATGTGGAGAAATGGGGAATCAAACCCGGTTCTCCGAGATTAGAGTCCGTGCTCTTAACCACTACACCAAATTGGCTGTCTACCACTACACCAAACTGGCAAAGATCTCAGACTGTAGGCAAAGATCTCACCAACGTTACCTGGCTGTCCATCCAGGCATAGATCAGAAACTCCTGACTGGGGTACAGACGGTTGGCTGGCCAGGGAGGAGGAGGAGTGTGTGCTGTATACATACACACAGAGAGAGCCCTGATTCGTCCCTCAGGGCATGGGTAGAGAATAAAAGGGCAGAGCTTGAGTGGTGGTGATTACTGAATAAAGCAGAGAAGAAAGGAGGATTGGGGGGAAGCCAGAGCCCTCTCTCATGCAAGCAGATTCCCTACCACATCTTGGGCAAAAATAATGGAAGAGGAGTTTTTTTCCCCCCAGCTCTAGTCTCCAGAAGCTTATTCTGGAATGCATTTTTGTTAATATTTAAGGTGCTATAAGATTCCCATTTATTTTTATGCATGTGAAGATTAGCTATGAATCAAGACCCATGCTGAGCCATTACTTTACTTAAAGAAAGAATAAGAATAACATGTTACATTACATTAGTTAAAGGGGAGGATTTTGAGACATCTGCTGTTCTCTGAAATTCTGAGAGATTCTGTCCCTGCAGGGGGCTGAATCGTTTTTTCACCTCCCATGACTGGACACACATTCTTCTCAAGACCTCGAGCACAAAGTGGGAGTGGGAGCTTGCGGCATTCTCCACACACACACACCCCCCAAAGAAAAAGAATTGTTGTGTAAAGATGGGATTTTGCCGAGGCAAAGCTGTGAGCCTGTCATCTACATAAGCCCACAGTCAGATTCTGCAGTATTTGAGAACAGATGTGGCTATGAAGGCAGCTTGCCAATTCTGGAAAGGAAATGATACAATCCAAGGGGAGAGTAACTTTTCCCAAATGGTGCATGAAGATCCTTTGCCAAAACCCTAGCCTTGGTGGGCTGTTTGCTCATGCACAGACATGGGAAGTCACCTTCTCCTTAGCCAGACCACTGATCCACACAGACCTGGACTGGCTACTGCAATTGCCCGTTGCTCCCTGAGGTCTCAGCAGAGAGAAAACTTTCCCAGCAGCTCTGCCACCTGAGAACCTTTTAACTGGAGATACCAAGAACTGAACCTGTGCCCACAAAGGCCTTTCCATTCAGCTACAGCCCCTCCTAAAATGAAGCTGCTATTCTCAAGCCAGACCTTCCGTCCCTTTAGCTCTGCATTGACTCTTCTGACTAGCAGCAGCTCTCCAGGGGACAGAGAGAAGTATTTCTCAGCCACCTGAGGTCCTTTGAACCAGAGATGCCAGGGGTTGCCCCTAAGACATTCAGCATGCCAAGCAAGTGCTCTGCCCCTGAATTATTGGTTGTGCCCCATATTGTTACTTGCCCTCTTGCTTCCAGTTGCATGGGGCTTTCCTGTGATTGGAAACCTGAGCCTACCCAAAGCCAGAATCATGCCCCTAGACCAACAACCTCTCTAGAACAAGGGTGCATACAGTTTCCCATTCATTGCAGCACTGCTTGCAATGGATTATGTCCATAGTGGGGAGTTGCTGCTAGTACGCGTCTGCTCTCCTATTCCAGGCACATATTCCACCAGCTGTCCCTACACACACACACCCTCCCCAGCCCTGCCTGTCACTTCAAGAGCCCTGACGCTGCAGAAATGGTCCGACTTCAATATCTAGCTCCCTCAGCAAAAATTGTATTAATATTTATGAAACTATTACAGGGTCATCCCATTCTTTAACAGCTCCCTATAAGGCATCCCATAAAAGGCACCAACCATAAATCCCATTGTGACAGCTCTCTCCTAGGCTGTGCTGGGGGTTGCTGCCCAGACCGTAAAGAAGTGGTGGGGCCTGATGTATCACTCAGTGATGCTCAGACAAGGAGTTGTACCATGTCAGGGACTGAATCAATTACCATCACGTCCAGCACTATTATTTTATGAGTGTTGATAACAATAAGTGAAGGCTTCAAACCCTCCCCAAAGACTTCTTAATGCAGCGCAAAATTGCAGCAGTCAACATCTCATTAAGAAGCATGCCTGGCGGAATGTTCCAGGCTTGATGCTGCTAATCTGCCAGAGTGGTTTTGCTCCCAGCCCCTTGGTCTCCAACTGCAGTGTTTTTTTCTACAGTGTATGAGCTTGAGAGCAAACTCCAGCCATTGGCTGACCTGCAGTGATGTCATGGAGTGTTCATGACAATTCTAATTGCAAGGGGGGGTTGTAAGCAATAAAGGCTGACAACATTGTGAAGTATTTGCATGACAAAGGTCCTTGCATCTGTGTCTGAAGCCGTTGTTATCCTCCCTGTTTAGATCTCCTTCTGTACTCATCTACCACAGGCCAGTCTCAGTGTATACACTGAGTATACACTGAACAAGTTTAGCACATGTGCTGTATGTTCTGACTTTCCTTCATGCCACTAGTACCAATTTCTCTTTCCTTGTTAGACATGAAGCCCAATTTTTATCACGATTTTTACTCCATGTAACAAGATCATAAGAAGTCCCTTGCTAGGTCAGGCCCATCTAGCCCATCTAGCCCAGCCTCCTATTTCTTTCCAACTGGGGGCAGCCAGATGCCCCAAGGAAGCTCATAAGAAGGGCACAAAGACCTATCAGCCATCCACTGTTGTACACACTCAAAATCTATCATGCAGAGTTCTTCTGCCTCTGAACATTAGCACTAATAGCCCTTGACCTATTTATCATTCTTGAATTTGTCAAGCCTCTCCTTATAGCACATTTTAATCCTGCCCTTCCTCCTATGAGCTCAGGGCAGTATAAATGCATCTCCCTTCTATTCTCACAAGAGCCCTATGAGATAGAGTAGGCTGAAAGACATTGACAGGCCTAAGGTCACCCATAGAAGAAGAGGAGGAGGAGGAGGAGGAGGAGTTGGTTCTTATACTCTGCTTTTCTCTACCCAAAGGAGTCTTGGAGCAGCTTAGAATCACCTTCCCTTTCTAGCCCCACAACAGATACCTGCTGAGGTAGGTGGGATGGAAAGAGTTCTGAGAGAGCTGTGACTGAACCAAGGTCACCCAGCTGGTTTCATGTGGAGGGGGGGGGAATCCAACCCAACCTCCAGAGCAGAGTTCGCCCCTCTTAACCACGACACCACACTGAGTTTTAACAGTAGTGATTTGAAACCATTTCTCCCAGATGCTAACCTATCCCTCTAACCACTACATAACACTGTTTCTCAAGAACGAAGACATAATGGTGTAAATGGATTTTTCACTTAAAAAAATAAATAACAGCACCTGCAAGGGGAGAGATAATCTGGACACTTTGTCCAATGCCATTCCGTCCCCCAAATGGCTATATGCTTAATAGGATCTCCTCATGGGACAAATAGCACCTCAGACAGGAGATTTAAATGAGGAAAATGGCACAGGAAAAAGGGCTTCACACACCCCTCCAGTGTCATGGTCTGATCCAAATCAAGTACACACACTGGCTGCTATTAATGTTGCTTGTAGCCATGGGAAATCCATCCACACCTCTTGTGCCATCATGTCCGTTTTACAACTAAACTAGCAATCTTCATTATATCAAGTGGTAGTGAGTTCCATCAGCCAATTATGCACTGTTGTCTGTGTGGCACAAAAGAGGTGAGGAGAGGAAAGGTGCCTTTAAGAGCTGAGAGGGAGGGCCTGGCAGGGGCTAGCAAACCCCACATCTGTTTGGAAGGCCACTGTTTAGGTCGAGGCTGGTTATTGGATGTTGGAGCCACTCAGTCTGGAGAGGGCGTTCCCCTAGGGTGGAGAACGGAGAAGACATCCAAGACAGCATGGGCCAGGGCCCCTCCTCCCATAATACCCAGGTGGAAGAAAAGTGTTGGGGGAATGAGAGGACAAGTCTTCTTGTGGATTAAAAACTGCTTAATTCACAGGAAGTAGAGAGTGAGTATAAATGGGCAGTTATCACAGGGGAAGGTGGTAAGCAGTGAGGTTTCGCAGGGCTCGGTATTAGGTCCGATGCTTTTTAATTTGTTCATTAAGGATTTGGAGTTGGGAGAAAGCAGTGAAATGGCAAAGTTTGTGGATGATACTAAGCTGTTGAGGGCAGTGAGAACCAGGGAGGACTGCAAGGTGCTCCAGAGGGATCTGTTGAAGCTGGGCGAGTGGGCATCAGCATGGCAAATGAGGTCCAATGTGGGCAAGTGCAAACTAATGCACATTGGAGCCAAAAATCCTAACTATAAATAAACATTGATGGGGTCCAAACTAGTGGTGACTGACCAGGAGGAAGGTCTTGGAGTTGTGGTAGATAACTCACTGAAAATGTTGACTTATTGTGTGACAGCAATAAAAAAGGCAGATGCTATGCTGAGGATTATTAGGAAGGGAATTTAAAACTAATCAGCCAGTATCATAATGCCCCTGTATAAATCTATGGCATGGCCTCATTTGGAATACTGTGTACAGTTCTGGTCACCACACTCTAAAATGGTATTATAGCATTGGAAAAGGTGCAGAAAATGGCAACTAAAATGATTAAGGGGATCGAACACTTTCCCTATGAAGAAAGGTTAAAGAGGCTAGGGCTTTTTAGCCTGGAGAAATGACAGCAGAGGGGTGACATGATAGAAGTTTACAAATTTATGCATGGGATAGAGAAGGTAGAGAAAAAAGTACTTTTCTCCCTTTCTCACAATACAAGAACTTGTGGGCACTCAATGAAATTAATGAGCAGTAGAAGAGATAAAAGGAAGTACTTCATCCAAAGAGTAATTAACACGTGGAATTCAGTGCTATAGGAAGTGGTGGTGGTGGCTGCAAGCATAGAAAGCTTCGAGAGGGAATTAGATAAACACGTGGAGCAGAGGTCTATTAGAGGCTATTAGCCATGATGTATAGATGGAACATAGGGGAATTTCAGACAGATTATATAATCCGGAAGAGGAACGGTTCCCAAACGGTTTCTGGTCTGGCATTTCAGACAGAACCGTTTTAGAACCGGTTCCCTACCGGAATATATTTGTAATTTCACACAGAATCGCTTCTGTCCCGTTCAGGAAACGGGGCTGAAGCGTTTTACCTGTCAACCGCTTCCAAGTAGTCGTCAGTTTCTTCTCCCGGATCGGATACGCTTTTTCCCGCCTTTTTCGCCCGCGCGGGCGATCTCCGGCTTTTTTTTTTTTGAACGTTCGCTTTAGAGTGTTATAGCGCTATAGCGCAATAGCATCATAGCAACCCCATTGGAATGCCTGCAGTGTTGTTTTTATAGCACTATAGCGCTATAGCGCTCTAAAGCGAACATTTTTTTAAAAAAAAAGGTGTGGCGGGAACCGGCGGGAAAACAAAGCGGTGCAATCTGAATTGCCAAACCGCTTCTGATTCGGCTCTTTTCCGGTCAGGGAAAGCCATGTGTGAAATGGCAGCCCTGTACCGGTTTACTTCAAGACGAATCAGAAACGGCTTCAATCCGGCAGAGTCTCAGTAATGTGGAATTCCCTATAGTGTCTGGGACAGTGATGCTCTATATTCTTGGTGCTTGGGGGGCAACAGTGAGAATTCTGGCCCTACTAGTGAACCTGCTGGTAGCACTGGGTTTTTGACCACTGTGTGACACAGAATGTTGGACTGGATGGGCCATTGGCCTGATCCAACATGGCTTCTCTTATGTTCTTAGGACAGCCACATTGAGGAGCTGGGGATAATGGTAGACACTCTAAGAGCTCACAGCAGCAACTAAGGCAGTCTTGCCAGCCCGAGGGAAGGTAAGGGAACCTAAGCAACTGAGTCCAGGGAGCGATGTAACTACCCTGAGTGGGACATTGCATGTATGCTGGACTGAAAATCAACCTTTGGTTGCAAGCATTACCTGGCTCTCCGAGTAAGTATTTCAGCAGGATGGTGGGCCGCCCACTCCCTAGCCTGCTGAAAGCCTCAACTCTGGCCAGTTCTACGACACAGGCAAGCCTCAAGTGAGACCCAGTAGCCTGAAATAGCCCTTCCTCTTGTCTGTTCTAAACCGCCAATCCATTTCCTTTGTAGACCCCAGATTCTAGTACTACCACAGAGGGAGAAAAATCTCTCTCTCCATACCTTCTTTCATGTTGCCCTTTAGATGGTCCCATTCTAAGCTTTAAAAAATCATGGTGCTTTAGCTGTCCCTGATTGGAAAGATCAGTGCAGTATAGCAGCTCTTTCTGCAGGCCCTGCATGGTAGGGAGAGGCAGGTCGGGGGTCTGAGCCATCTCTCCAAGTCATAGACAAAAGCTGTCAATGAACAAGAAAGAAAGAGAAGCTCTCCCAGCAAAATCAGGAGCTACTCGGCACCAGAGAGAGTCTAGACCAGTTTTATTCTGCTGACCTTTATCAAAAAGGCACAATTAATGTTTTGTTTTGTCTCTGGCAGGAGTAGAAGCAGAAGGCCAGAACAGGGGTGAGGCTGCCGGTGTGGTATCCTAGAAGCACATCTAGGTAGTCACGGGTGGGACTTTCTGTTGAACAAGTTTCTCAAAGACCCACTCATTAGGTTCATCTCTCCTGATCCTTTCAGGAACACCCACTGCACCTCATCACAGTGTAAATGTGCCCCACTGAACCTCAAAGTAGCCAAAAGGTCAAGGACACCTTACTCCCATATGAACCTATCTGACCACAGCAGTCATCTTCAGGGTCCCTTCTTTCGGTGCTCTCGCCATCCAAGATTATATGGGTGGCAACCTGAGAAAGGACCACTTTCTCAGTCGTGACACCAAAGTTATGGATTCCTTCCCTAGGGAGATTCATCTGTCCCCCTCTATCATTGTCTTCTGGTAGTACATGAAGACTTTTCTGTTTGGTTGGTGTTCCCACACTGACCCTTGTAACTGTTTGTTTTTTAAATAGTTTTATGTCTTTGTTTAATTGTTGTTTTGAATTGTTCTTATAATATTTATTTTGAAAAGGTTGCTTTAATGGTTTTGACTGTTCACTACCATGGGGGGTCCCAAGTTGTGTGGAAAGGCGGCATTAAAATGTTTAAAAGAAAGAAAGAAATAGCATAACATGGTTCAAATGCCTATGCAGGTGCCTTATGTAGTCCTTGAAAAGGGCAAGAGTTCATACTTTGCTGCCACCAGTAGAATATGTACAACCAACTAGGGTTAGATCAAAGTGTGTCTTAAGTACACTTTTGCTTTATGCAAGGATACAAACAGGTTTTCTCTGGCCAGAGCATATGGTGTTTGAGGGAAGAGGGACTCTAACTGTTATTCTCCCAGTTGCAAGAGACTGCATTTTCCTAGCACCCAAACTCCAAATTGCTATTGCTGGAAAGTCAGATCATTTCCATACTCAGCACCTTGTTGGTGTGCTGTATGGCATGATATCCTCTATTGGCATCTATTGGCATCCCCCTGCAAAGTCATGGTGTATTTCAAGGTATAAGTGAAATAACACTACAGCAGACCACTCATATTAAGAAGTGGGATTTCATTATACGTCATCTTTTTGTTGGTTCTTTTAAGCAATAGAAACATGTCAAAGAATCTACACAGAGAACATGCAAGCTCCAAGTTTCTTGTTAATTTACTCCGGGGCAGCCTTGTAATGCTTCCATACCATCCACTGGGATGTGGTTGAAACAGTGACTTGCAACTTAACTTCCTTCAATGAGAACCATTTGTGGTGACAGCAGCTTCTAATTTGTATTGTTTCCATTTTCCCTGTGTATGTGCTGCTCAAGCAAACAAGAGCAGATTCTCTGAGGGGAAATCTTCCATCACGTTCCAGGGATTACGCCCCCCTCCCCCTTCAAAATCCAAGCCCTGAGTAGCTGGCTCTGATGTTACTTTCGCTGCCATCATTTTATTTAATAAAAGACCACCAGTGAATGTAGTAATTAGCCTCAGCAATTTAAAAAAAAATAAAAGCCCCATTACTGCAGAGGGAAATAGAAGACCACAGACCTCAAAGCTCCCAGGTCTGTGTCGATTGATTCTCTGATTTGATATCTAGTGTGCAGCTTACACTGGGGGGGATGGGAGGCAATTAGCATTTTGAGAGCAGTTAATCTCTAATGGATCTTGTCAGCAATGCTTAACAAGCAATTACAGTTCCTCTGTCTTGTCAAGGCAAATGTCTACGGCTTCCTGAGGCAAAGAGCGTTCGATTCTTTTAGATATATATGAATGCATATTTTGTGCATGATTTAACTCTTCATTAATTCCACCATTGGAGCAGGGAAGGGAGCAGCTGCAATAGGTGTGGAGGCAGTCCTGGGGACAAATGACTCCTGCAGTCTGCTCTGCAAGGGGAAAATAGGGACAGAAGTTGGCACACAACATCTTGAACCAGAGCATACTAGGTGTTGTTGTGCTGCCCTGGTGCAGCCATGTGGGGTCCTGGAACAGGCAGGTCCTAGCCTAAATCAGGTGTAGGGAGAGGTGGCATTAGCCAGATCAAGGTGCTGGCACAACAGGTCAGTTGCAAGATTTCAAAACAGAGTCAGTAAAAAAAGAGACCTTTCAAGAGGAACAATGGACAATCTCTATAGCAGGTTTACATTCTGCCAAGCAGCACAATGTACAGGGGACAGGCTGGGGAACGGGCAGAGTTCAACTGAACGAAGAGAAGGAATGTTTCAGTAAAAGATGGAAAGGACATCCTGCTTGCTTTCCTCCTTGACAAGAGGCATTGATAGAAGTAAAATCCTGATGAGTCAATTCGTGGGTATGTATTCCTTCAGCATTTTTGAATGATGAGAGCCAGTCCATGGCTTTGAGAAGGGAAAAGTCACCCAAGTTGCAAAGAAATATAATCTACCCCAAGTTATCAGTACAAAAAGGATTTGGTATTCTTCAACTTCCTTCCTTCTAGCCCTGTGCCCCCCCCCTGCAACTCATCAGCAACTATTTTATAGATGGGCCTTAAGGAATAGAGTGTTTAGGGGGTCACTCCCTCCTCCACCCCTCCAAAACTATCAGTTCCTGTTGCCCCTCCCTCCAGACAGCTCTTTTGCTGTGGACTGAACATTGAGAAAGGTAGCTGAAGACACTCCCAGTGCAATATTTGGCCCTGGGCCTCCAGTTGCAAAACCCATTCAGTGTTAACACCAAATAAAAAGGGGATCTGTTCAGAGCCTTCAACGATCTCTTTTGTGCAGGGCCTGTCAGCAACCATTGCCTGACATGGGGCTGGATGGATCACTAACCTGAGTCAGCACATCAATACATACATCCTCTAATCAGGGAAGTTGCCTTATTGCAAAATCTTCAAGGGAATTAATTCCTCCCAGCACCAGTTAGTTGCAAAAGGGACAGTATTAATAACAACTTAATGAGACTTGGTGCATTCATTGCTAAGAGGTTAAATGGGGGTTAACAAGATAGTAAATGGGGCAAAAGTCTTTCTCCCTCTCTTTTAATCTAGAAGGCTCCTGACAAAGGAGGTTGAAGTTGGTTCCTTATTCGTGACTTATTAATGAATTCAACCAAAAACACTGAGACATGTTTGAAAGCTCTGAACCCCCAAATAAGGTCTGGGCCACCATTTATCATACACCCCCACGTTCAGGAGACTCTACCCTTCTAGGGGACATGGGCTGTTTCCTGGTCCAAAGAGCGGCTCTCATGCCAGCTGTTCCAAAGCCAGGTGCCCCCAGGACAATCACACAGGCAGACACTGGGGCCTGGCTGCACCCCAAAACAATCTTTGGACTGCCCCAAATGACACACCCCCATGTTTTGGAGACTGTCCCCTACAAGAAGACATATACTGGTGCCCAGTCCAAACACTGGTTCTAGAGCCACAGGCGTCTATTTGTACAACCACCAACAGGCCTGTATTTCAAAGGAGATTTGAATAAGGAACTGGTTTGACTGCTTGACTTCTACACCCCAAAATAGGTTTGGACCACCACATGTCATACACCCCCATGTTCAGGGGCCCTCCCCTTCAAGGGGACATATGGTGCTTCTTGGTCCAAAGCCCAGTTCTTGTGCCAGCCACTCCAAAGTGAGGTGCTCCCAGGACAATCACACAGGCAGACACAGGGGCCAGGCTGCACCCCTAAAACAAAATGTAAAGAGCAGGGGTGTCAAACATGCAGCCCGGGGGCTGGATCAGGTCCTATCAGGCCCACAGTGGGAACTGGCTGTCTTCTTCTTCTTCTTCCAGTTCTGCTGCTGCTTTGTCATCGTAGGTTTGCAGCTTACAGCTACACACCTGAACAGCATACTCAAGATTGCAACAGCACAGGCATTTTGATGCAATAATTCAGAGCAAGAGGTGTCAGTTATCAGACACTGTTAAATAAACAAAATATTGCAAGAGTGCTAATGTTTTAAGCATGTTTTTATTTTAAGAAAAAAAACCCTTTGTGTTTGTGTCTTTAATAAAGTTTATATCTCAGCTCAGGGCTCTTTTGTGGAGGAACTCCTTTGCATATTAGGCGACACACCCCTAATGTAGCCAATCCTCCAAGAGCTTACTGAGCTCTTCTTACAGGGGCTACTGTAAGCTCTTGGAGGATTGGCTACATTAGGGGTGTGTCGCCTAATATGCAAAGGAGTTCCTGCTACAAAAAGAGCCCTGTCTCTGCTACCTGGCATTACATTTTATGACACACATGGCTCGGCCCAACAAGGCCTCATTTATGTCAGATCCAGCCCTCATAACAAATGAATTCGACACCCCTGGTAAAGAGTGTTCCTGAGAAAATGCAAGAGCATTTTGACTGTCCACATCAGACAGCCTGGAGTTACAATTATTTTAAACCCATCAGAGGAAAAGGGTTAAAGTGGGGGAAAAATTGAAATATTCCAGGGTTGCATAGTGATATGATATAGTCTGACTCTGTTTTGTCAATAACAGATGAGATTGTTTTTCAAGACAAAAACTGGGTGTTTTTCCTCCTTGTCTTTTGCTTCCAGTTTAATTAATTATTTACTTCCTGTTTTCTCTGTCCAGTTGGCCATGGTAATCATGAATCAGTTGTTATTTATCAGTTCTTTAGGATTTGATGGGGGGAGGGGAGATAAGCATTTGCCGTTTTTCACTTTGCAGCCAAAGCCATTCTCCATTTATTTTAATAAAATTATTTAATAGAAAAGTACAGTCAGTTTGGTTGCAAAGAAAAAAATAAGTGTTTAAACTGCTGCCCCCAACTCCAAAACATAAAAATGACAATCAGCCATTGTTTCAGGATGTAGCTGCAGGACATAACAAATAAAGTTTTAAACAAAAGGAAAACTGCAGGGAGAAGCAGCACCTTTGGTGAATGGGACTTATTAGTAAATATACAATAGGACTTTGCCCATGGTGATGAGCATTTGGGGCGGCGGGGTTCATGGGGAGTATAGCACTATATTTAGTGCTATGTAGAAGCCAGGGTGCAATTCTCCTTGCAGCTTACTGTGGGAAAGGAACAACTGAGCAGCACACAGATCCTGGTGCGACAACCTTGTCTGATCCTTTGTCTCTTGCAGCAATGAATTCGTTGGGTTGACATTCTGCTGCATGAAGAATGATCTTTTCTCTGATCAAAATTCACTGCCCTTTTATCTTAAGTGTCTCCTTTCTCTACTGCACCAATGAAGGGTGGAACAATTTTAGGGCTTATGAGTAGCACAGGCACGTCTTTGACCTATTCTCTTGTCCTGGCTAAAATTGACGGCCCATGATGGCAGCAATACCGAGAGGCAGGAGGGAGGGAATTGGATGCACAAGCCAAGCAGCATTTCTCCTTTACTGTCTCAACCCAAATGGCAGGAGCAGAGTGTTTGTGCCACGGCTGATTTAAGCTCCCTGAATAGTTTTTGCAGGGCAGGAGGAAGCCATCTTTCTTCTCCTTGGCACCACTTCTTAGCATTTGATCCCCAATTCAATTTGTCCGGTTTGCCTCTCTCTGGATCTTTATCTTCTTTGCAATTGCTTCACATAATCAGGCTTGCTGTGACCAGAAGCAGAAATATAAAATTTCTGGAAATGTTGAAGCCATGGGAGGAAAAAATATTCTTCCTCCATGGGAAAGGATAGAAATGCTGGGAAAACTGAAATAAAAGCAATACATGTTTCCTTATCCAATCTATGTTAAGAACATAGACTACAAAACTGCACTTGGTCTATTTATAAAATTTATAAATGTAAATGTCTGAGTGTTATTCAGACAACTATTCCAAATATACTGAGAGCTGAAGCAGCACACGTTTGATCCTCATGAGTCAATTCACACACTAAAAAGTCTTTGGTTCCCCACAGATCCTGTGAACTAGACACACTGTAGGAGTTCAGTGCTGCCTCGGAATTTAATTCCCAGGCATGTGCAGGCCCAATTTGGATCAGGATCATGGTGTGTGGCGAAGGGGCTTAAGCATCTCCCCTCTGAGTATTTTCTAGACCTGAAATGGCCCCAGGGACCTGCTGTTTGCCTGCTGGGGAAACTTACATGTATTGATTTAGCGCTGTCTACTGAAATAAGGAGGACTGAAATAACTCCTTTATCACCTAAGTACATCTTAGATTTCACCAGCATGGAAAACAAAAAAAAATAAAATAAGAGTTGAAAATAGCAAGTGTCAACATTGCAGTCAACAAAATGAAGTTTTCATTGTCTGGACTTCCAAACAGCATTCTCTCCATATAGTCAGCCTTATCCCCAAACCTGAGACATTCATATTTGTAAAGAGCTCAGAAAAAATTAATAGACTTCTACCGAAGGCCAGAAACTGACATTTCATGTTTAAGAGCAACCACAGGGCTATGCAGGATGGCTTGCATTGATCCCATTCCAAAGGGAGAAAATCTTTTATAAATGGCATTTCCAGCTTTTCTGTTAGAAAATAAAATGGAAGAGGAGTCCTATAAAATTCTGAGAAATAGAATGTGCTCCTCTCAGTTTTCACCCCATCTCTAATCAGGGTTGATGGCTGAAGGTTTTAAGCCAAGCCAAGAAATATGAGCCAGTCTTAGAAGCACAAGTGAGGGATGTTCGTAACGTATGGCTATGGATTATAAATATGCACACAACAGATACAGCCAGTCACTGTCTGCCCCAGCAGTGTGGGTAGGACGGCTCCACTTGGGCTCATCATGACTACCCCAGCCATCCGTAATTGCCTTGGGCTCGCTGGAGTGGAATCTCCGTCTTCCATTCCCATCAGTGGGACTTGCTGAGGAGACACAGCAGCCGGTGCTTGATGCTCCAAGATGCTTTGCAGCAGTCGCGCCCTGCTGTGACACAGCACCAAGGCTCGTTGGCTCGTGCTAGAAGAGCACACTCCGTGTCCCAGTGGCAGCCGGACTTTCTGCACACAGCGGCTCATATTTCCTGGCTCGGCTATGCCACCCCGGTGCCCTCCACTCAGAAGCCTTTGCCATTGCCCAGCCCCCGCCCCTGATCGTGTCCAGTTTTGCTATTTCAGGTGTTCCATATTGATTCTGCTGTGTGAAGCACTTAAAAACGTAGGAGCTATTTGCAAGTGACCTTGTGGCTATGAATATTCCTGAAGTAGTTCTCCTCCCGGATAGGTCAGAAAAACATACCTTCTCTTCCGGGACTCAGAAGGGGGCTCCGTTTTCCCACAGAAAGGGCCTTTCTTCAGTCACAGTCAGTCATTACTGTGTCCTGGCTGATATAATCAAGGTTTGGCAAATGTCTGATATCCAGAGAGGTGTAACACAGCTAAGCCTGGTTACTCTGGGAGGGGTTTGTGTGCTGTAGTGTCAAACAAACATGCCCAAGACTCCACCTTCAGTCCAGGAAATGCTGAGCCGGAGAAGCCTTCGGTTCCTGACACCCAAACAGCTGTACAGAGTCTCCTGTCTGCCTTTGGAGGTATATGCTCACACACCACTCACCAACTTTTTGTTTGGGGAGCAATTTATACCAAGATCTGCTAGAAGGGAGGAGGAGGGCTGCAGGAACCAACTGTGTGCAGTTTCAAATCCAAGGTGGGCAGAGGGCAAACGTCCCAAGCAGTGGCAATTTCTCAAAAGAGGCATGGCTCAGAAAGCAAAGGCAGCCCTGGGTACAGTCTGAGGACTGCATATTTGTAACCTTAGGAGTGAATTGAAAATGGGCAGGCAAAGGTGGGTAGACTTACCAACCTCCAAGTGAAGCCTGGAATTGGATTTCTCCTGGAATTATGTCTGATCTCTGGACTACAGAGATCAGTTCCCCTGGAGGGAAGGGCAACTTCAGAGTCTGGACTCTATGGCATCATATGCCGGCTGATCTCCCTCCCATCACAAAACCCTGTGTTATGTATTGAGCTGTGAATCAAGCCTATTCTTTTCTATGTTAAGCTTGATTCTGGAATGTGGATTCTAAGCTGTTGCATTCGTATTGGTCGGTTTCTGCGAAACCAGTGTAAATAGCCAATCACTGTGTGATTATGTATCAAAGCGGGAACAGTTGTGATTGGACCTTATCTCTGTATTTCTATTAGTCCTTATCTATTTCTAGGTGTGGCTTTGACAGCCCGGGAGAGTTTAAAAAGGAGCTGTGCTCCACTGTGTTGTTGTGTGTTCCTGAGTTGGTGTTTGTCGTTAATAAAGCTGAAATCACTTGTTGAGCTTACTTCGTTGTTGAGTCTCATACTTAACACCCTGCCCTCCCCAGGCACTGCTCCCAAATCTCCAGGAAGTTCCCAAGATGGAGTTGACAGCCCTATTCCTCTTCTAGACCGCAGTGCTTTCTGCCAAAAAAGCCACCTCCCTCACAGTCTCCATATGTTTAACCTGAATTCTGTGACCTGAAAACTTTGCACGTGTGATGACAGTTGGATTCTGCTTCTGCAGTTGGCTACGGCCCAAAGAACTGGACAGGCCACAGAAGTTCACTCCTGTGACCTGTGGAAAGAGTCCCAGGCTCTTCGTTTCTTTGGGGATTTCCACAATTCCAAAGCTTCTTTCTCAGACTTGAATGGGTCTAGAAATCTGCTTTGTTGTTATTGTTGTTTAATGAAAACCTATTTCCTTGAATTTTGTACCTTGCCTTTGGATGGTGTAGCTGTATACACGCTTGATCCATTGTTGTGTAATCACAGTTCTCCAAAGAGGCTTCCTCCTTGTTCCTTTTCAGGTCCTTGGCTCTCAGGCAATGTCTTGGAAGGAGAGTGAAGTAGCACCACCACGGGGCTGCATCCAAGGCCTGGATCACCTGGTGATGACTGTGAAAAGCACTGAAGACACTGCAGCATTCTACTCTCGGGTTCTTGGCATGGAAGTGGTCACCTTTAAGGTGCTTGAGTAGGGAATGGCACTCCTCCTGACCATGGCCAGCTCCATGATGACTTACCAACCAAAGGGAAAAGGGAAACTTAGTTTCTGCTTGGAGTGGCCCTAGAGGTGGTGAGCTGGGGAGTGTTACTTCAAATGTGAATGCAACATGAAGACATAAAGCAAAGGGGTGGTTGCCTTGAGACTGCAAAGTCATCACATTTTCAGTCCTTCTTGCACTGACCTGGATAGCCCAGGCAAGACCGATCTCTTCAGATCTCGGAAGTTAAACAGGGCCGACCCTGGCACGTTCTAGGATGGGAGACCTCCAAGGAATACCAGGGCCAGGAGACAGAGGCAGGCAATCAAGCCACCTCTCTGAACATCCTCCATGCCCCAGTAGGCGTCGCCAGAGGTTGCCATGACTTCCAGACACAGGCACACACACACACACAAACACAAAGATGCAAAAATACCAAAAAATAAAAATAAAACATTTTAAATCCTTCTTGTCTTTACCGAGCGGTCACAATATTTACCTGACACCTAAGCAGCTGCCACGCCCCTCTGCCGAGAGGTCAGAAGTACAAGAAATTGTTTCCTGTAGAGCAACTGCCTGACATCATGGTAATAGTAATATTTATTGTTACAGTCAGCCGCCAGAGTCATGGTATAGTCAGGGACAGCACACGAAATCCATCAGAAATACTGGAGGTGTGCAGATATTCTGACTGCACTGTGTGTAATATCACAAAAGTGCCAAATTTAGTACTGGTTGCCAAACTCCACTGCCCTACCGTTTCAGCTTTCATTTTCAAATGCGTGTTTCTTGCCCTGAAGGTTGTATTCATAACGTTGGATCCAGACTAAATTTCCCACAGATAGGAGGAGGTGTAATTTCTGCCATCCCCCTCCCTCACCGACCTCTGATTTGCCTCTAATGCCCTTCCAGACTGTCCCCTCTCCCCAGGGGCAGCATTTGGGAGGAGATCAGTGGGCTGCAGTGAGAAGGGGGCATTCTGGGGAAAGAAGTGTTTTCTGTTAGAAGAAAATTTAGTCTGGATCCAAACCGTAGGCATGAAAGTCTGCAGGAACTTCCTGTTTCAGTTCTACAAGCCAAGATGGAGACGGGCTAAGTAGGATTACTGAGAGGGGACTTCTTTTCCCCTCCCCATAGCCAGCAAGACCAGAATAAATTATATTAAATATGCAAATGTTTGCAGTTGTGCATAAATTGTCAAGATCACAGACATCAAGCTTTTTTATGCAGAAATGTGGATTAGCTCAGACATAGAATTCATTCTAACGTATTTAAATACAGGGCTCACTCTGCCCTGTTCCCCATGCAAACAAGCCCTTTGGATGTGTCTCGAGCCCCTCATTTCCATACAGTTTGCTTTTAGGAGGCCCTCAGTTGCCGAGACTCCCCTTCACTCACTCAACTTTACTTTGTTAACAGGGAAACCGCAAAGCCTTGCATTTTGGGAACCAGAAATTTAACCTTCATGAAGCAGGGAAGGAGTTTGAGCCCAAGGCCCACCAGCCAGTTCCAGGTTCCCTGGACATCTGCCTCATAACAGAGATGCCTCTGGAGCAGTTGATGGGACACTTGAAGGTCAGAAGCTACAAGATGGCAGCCGTCAGAAGCCAAGGCCCAAGGTGGCAATTGGCAGGGGATGGGGGGGAGTCTTACTGGGAGTAGCGGGGAGGCCCAACCCATGTACAGTGATGTGTCCACATCACTGCCCACATGACCTGAAAGTGATGTCATCATGCCCAAGATGTCAGAGTGACGCTCTGGTATTTGGGGCAAGAGCTATATGGTAAATTTGGCTTCTACCATAGAGTTTTTGCCCAAATACCAAAGTGTCACCCTGACAACCCAGATGTGATGTCACTTCCAGGTCACATGGGTAGTGATGTAGACAGGTCGCTGCATGTCAGATGGATTTCCCTCTTTTTTGAGTTCCCCCATGCTGTTCGGTGGCAGGGAAGTGGGGCCTGACAGTGGGGGACCCCTGCCTCCACCAGGGGGTCTGGCAACCCTACTGCAGCCGCATTCTGCCCTAGCTGAAAATGTTCAACTGTCTTCAAAGGCAGCCCCACGTAGAGCACATTACAGCAGACCAGTCTGGAAGTCACAAAGCATGATTGTTATTGGCCAGGTAGATCTCTGTCACATGGTAAGAGTAGTAGGCATAGCTGGTTTCTCGATCAAAGCTGTAAAGGGCATTGTAGGCCACAACCGCTACTTGGGAGTTTCAGGAACAATGCAGAACCTGGAGGCTCTAACAAATGGTGAATGTAGGCTTTACAGGCGGGTGGTGACTCCATCCATGGCAGAAGTTCCAGCCCACAATTATCCATTCTGTAAGGACTGAGCTTAAAGTTTATGCAGCCACATCTACCATTGTCAGACATGCAGGAATGCTGCTGCTGCCTCACCTGGATCAGATGAAAAGAAAAAAATCCAGAGCTGGATGTTACCAAAAGACTCACTCTCATGTCTTCTTGTATGCTCTCTCCTAGTAGTTTCATGCAGGTGTTAAAATGCATGGGGGAACAAATGGAAGCCTGTGAAACCCAGCAGAACCATTCCCACTGGAAGAAATAATAGTCTCTTAGCACAGCCCTCTGAATCCTGCCCTCCAGAAAGGAGAAAATCTGCCACCCAATGGGGCCTGGGTTGAGAAAAGTCTTGCAGAATGGGTTCATGGTTGATGGTATTGAAAGCGACTGAAAGGTTTAGAAGAATCAGCCCAAGAAGGTTTTGATCCCAATCCCAGGCCTGGTGTCAGACTGGATACAGTATAGCACCACAAGCTCAACGTCTGTTCTGTGAAAAAATGTTGAGGAAGGTGATGGGGAGGGATAGAGGTTGCTGAATGTTCTGCTTTCCTCATTTATTCCTTCCCCCAACCCCTTTCTTACAGGCCTGTGGGGTAAAAATTGAAGAAGGGCCAGTACTCAGAACTGGCGCAGTTGGTCCAATCACATCTGTTTACTTCCGAGACCCAGACCGTAACCTGATTGAGGTCAGCAACTACAACACTGTTAGAAGAGAGTAACTGTTCTCCTGTGGATTAGAGCATATTCAGCAGTGAAAGGATTAACACCCTGATCTCTTTGTATCCAAAATTCTGACTCTGGGGGGAAAGATCAAAAGGCAGTCATTTATCAGCAGACTGGGGTAGCCTATGTGTCTATCAAGGGTGGACTGCCTTCCTTCCTTCCTTCCTTCCTTCCTTCCTTCCTTCCTTCCTTCCTTCCTTCCTTCCTTCCTTCCTTCCTTCCTTCCTTCCTTCCTTCCTTCCTTGTGTATGTATTTATGGGGTGCAACTAGATGTGAGGTTAGCGAGACCTAACTGGGACTGTGCTGATCTTAAATAAAGAGAGGGAGGGTGATTTAAAGCAGGGCATGGCCAGGTGGCAGCAGGGGGTGCAGACAGAGTCCCCCCCTTGTCCACATTCTGTCCTTGCTCTGCCTTAGCTGTTTTTGCCAATGGGAGGGGGACTCAGAAGAGGCTTCCCCTTCTTTCTCCTGTCTGTGCAAAATGTGCTCTAAATGCTCCTCCCGCCTTACATAGAATCAGCTCAGCTTTTATAGGCACACATACTTCTGCCACTATTTTGGCCCTGCTTGAAAACTCAGGAAAGGAGACAGCTCACCTTGGATTCACCACAAGATGGCAGCCTTGCTTGCTTGAAGAGGAATATACACTCTAAAGCCTTTACTGCCTTTACAAAGGGTCTTTTTGCACAGTTACCCATGTTTGAAACTACCATATCAGCAGGTCTCTGCTGTGGAAGGAAAGGAAGCCTTCAGGGGGTGGTCTCCAGCCTATGGCAGTATTCTAGTGCTTCCCAGTGAACAAGGAAAGCCAGGTCTTGCACAAGACTGTCTGGCACAGAGAGAAGTACCACAGCTATCGTATGGACAATGCTCCTGAGAATAAGCAAGAATTTTTTTTCTTCTGCATCAGACCTTTGGTCTGTCTAGCTCCCTCTTGTCTACCTTGACTGGCAGTGGCTCTCCACAGCCTCAGCTAGAGAAAGGTCTTTCCCAGCATCTGGTCCTTTAACCAGAGATGACAGAGAACAGCCCTAGCATCTTCTGCATGCAAACTGGGTGCTCTTCTCCTGAATTATGACCAGCCCTCCACATGTAACAGCAGGTGATCTTCTCCCCCCCCTTATGAAATACAGACTGTAAATTCCTTGGGGCAAGGACTTCTCATTTTGCTTCTGATGCTCTACAAAGTGCCGTGTTTACTAATGTTGTGATAAATTGTGATAATGTATACAAATATAGTGCTTGTTCTGTCTGGTGTGCTGAAAATATCTACCTGTTTATTGGAGGCTTTGAAGCATTTCCTGGCTTACAAGTAAGAACAATTGCTTTTTGTGTTGAAATGAGTACAGTGGCCATTAAAGGTGGAGAAATTTTGTGCATCTTACTGTTCGGATCTTGTGCAAAACTCTTCTTCCTTCCATAAACTTCCTTCCATAAAAGTTTAGATATTTAATTTAAAAATAAAATCTGAATTTGTCTTCTGTAATGGCGTTATTGTCACCTTTGTATATTGGATTGAGTTAAATGTCAGTAATAAACAAATACAAATCATGCCATTGGACCCAGAAGCTTTCAACAAATCATTTGCTGAAAGGGAAGAGGATACCTTGAAAAGGCACTAGGCAATGGGCTTGTTATGGAGATTTAACGTCTGCTAAAACATATTACCCACGAAAGTCAAGGAAGTAGCTCAGTGACTGTGTGCATTTGTATAGTGCAAAATGACGATAGTATTTACTGAACCGTAAAACTACATTTCCCCCTGCCAGGTATGCCATCAAAAGGGGGGGTGTATGTATATATTCTTGGTATGTATAACATTTTGAATGAGGTCGTTATACATTCAAGGTCGTCTTTCACGTGAATATGTTGTATAATTTTTAATTGTTGTAGAAAAAGAAGCATGCTGCAATAGTGAAAGCCAGGAGGGGGCGCAATGTGAAACTTCTTTTGCAGAGAAGTTTCTCTGTAATGAGGTGCAACATTCTGTGCAGAAAGGCATTCAGACAGTGAAACACAGCAGGCCATAGGATTCAATACATACCCCAGCCCCAAACATTTTAGCATGAATATTCTGCTGATAAATTCTGGTTCAAAGGCATACAGGAAAGTGACTGATTCCAAGTGAGATCTTTTTCTGTGGCGGTCAGGTTATTCTTGTGATTGTTGGTCAATTTGCACTTGCAACAGGGATACCAGAAAGGTTTTGGGTTGTGGGTTTTTTTTACCATGATTACGCATGGTTTCCCTTTCACACCAGATGTGCATTGCATCCCCCCACATTATCATGCTGCCATCATGCTTTTCCACCCACCCTTTTAAAAAATGGTACATGCATGCACTACTCAAGAAGACTGCAATTCTACAGCCATTTAAAAACAAAAGTCCTGTGCACTGAACAAGACACCGGGGCAGATCCTTTCCACTCCCAATCTCACTGTAATGAATTTGTTAATTCCTATATCTGAACTCCATTGCAGCACTGAACAAAACACTGGTGTTGATTCGTGTGCCCCCCCCCCTCTGTTTTGTATTGCTCTGCTGTAATAATAGTGCTACCCTGACCCCCCTTAAAAAAATCCTCTCCACCTCATCTAGGATTTTCAGGTGCCCCCTGGCCACGGGTGGAGGTGGGTTAGAGTTGCCAGCATGAGGTTGGGAAATTCCTGGGATTTGGGGGGTGGAGCCTCTGTGAGGTACAATGCCCACAGAGTCCATCCTCCAAAGCATCCATTTTGTCCAGGGGGACTGATCTCTGTTGTGATGGGGGGAGATCCCCAGGCCCCACCAGGAGGCTGCCACCCCTAACTCCATCTTTCTATATTTGGATTCCATTTCAGTGCTGGGCTGGCAGGACATTGATGCTGATGTTCCCCTGCCCAGTCTCCCCAGTTTTGTATTGCTAGCAACTGCCCTGTAAACTTTTCTAGAGAAACCCAATCATCATATAGAGAAGACAAAGGCTGGAAGGCAAGAGGGAAATATGAGATTCTATGTATTTCAAAAGTTATTTTGTGCCTATGGGAGGATCTCTGCAATATGCAGTTTGAGTAGGTACTTCCTGTTTTCTCTGTTTTGCTGCCCACTGCTTTAACTCCAGTTGTTTCTCTCTTTTTTGGTATTTGTGTGTGTGTGTGTGTTTGTGACTGGAAGTCATAGCTGACTTCTGACAGCCCCTAGTGGGGCTTGGACATTTCAGAGTGATGGCTTGCTATTGCCTGCCTCTGTGTCCCAGCCCTGCTATTCCTTAGAGGTCTCCCATCCAAGTACTTGGCAGGGTCAGCCCTGCTTAGCTTCCGAGATCTGATGAGATTGGGTTTGCCTAGGCTATCCAGGTCTGGGCTAATCCCAGGTGCTTCAATTCACTTTGTGGACACAAGAGAGCAAACTGAGCGACATTCTGAGCCTTCAGACTTCACCTCCACAGGTTGACTTTTTTCCTGGAAGACAGGAGTCTGCCAACTGGCCTACAAGAAGGTGCATCCTCCTGGGTCATCGTGCATGCCATCCTCCTGACACTACTCTCAGTTTCTGCAGGTGGGACTCATTTTCTATATTTAGTGCTTGGGGACAGATTTCTCAAGACGCTTCCTCAGGGTTTATTTCCTGAATGACATGAAAGCATGCCTGTAGCTCACCCTCCCTTTGAAACCCAACTATGGTATTAAGCAATGGGACCCAAGTATACTGACTAGCCACAGTAGAGTCATGAATGAATTATTTTCTATTATTTATTTATTGAATAGATAGATATCGATACACACATACACCACTTTTCAAAAGATGCATTTGACAGAGAAATTAACCAAAAGCAACTCCATTTTCCTGTGCCTTAAAACTTAAAAATCTTTGTATGTCCTAAATTCCTGAACTTTGCCTGAATTCCGCTAATGTCATTAATGCTGCCAGCAACATAAGGAGATGTTACATTAAGAATGTCACATGCCTGCTTGAAGTAGATCTAGTGCTGTATTTGGTAAGATACACAAGTGCCTGCTGATGTCTGTTCTGAGCCTAGCCTCAGAGATAAGATAGGAAATTAGAACATGAAGACACAAACCATGAACAGTTGCCTACCATTGAGTAGATGCCTATTATCTTTAGGGTTAGTGTGCCTTTGTAACCAAGTGCCGAAATGTACATTAAAGAAATGTAATTGGTAAATGTAGTTTACGATAATGAAAACATAGAATACGTAGGGAATAGGTCACAAGGTAACTGGAGATGAAAGATGATACAATATAATGCATGCTGTGTCTGCTAGAATTTTGGAGAACTTATTCTCCGTATCTGGATAGGGTCTCTCTCTGTAATTTGTTTACAAGGCCAAACAATTAACAAAAGCTTGGGGGAGGGGTCTCCCCTCAGGTGGAGCTGCGCCCAGGCATGATGTGAATCCTACCTGCAAATAATTTCTTTTGGACAAGCAACACGCACACACCCTCCCCCAAGATGGTGGTATAAAATGCTGTGCTAGAGTTCAGCCAAGAGGATTGGCTACTGAGACCCAAAGCTGCCCATGTGCTTGACGCAGTGGCCATCTACAGGTGGTATGCACAAACACCGGAACCAGGACATGGCTTGTGAGCTTCTCAGGCTGGCCACTGTTGGAAACAGACTGCTGGACAAATGGGTGCCCTAGTGGTCCACAAGCCTCTTCCCTTGCAAGCAGTGGTCTTTTTACTCTGCTAGTTTGAAAAATGCCTGGCAGGTAATGTCACGAAAGCTAGGTTGATAATATATTGCTGGAACCTGGTTTGTGTTTAATTTATACATTTTTTTATGTACTGAAACAAACTTCTGTGCTCCTGTATCGACCACAGAAGTCATGAAACTGAGATTTAAAAGTTATTGGTGGTCCTCAGGAATGGGAAAGGTACTGAATTTATACAGAATCT
This sequence comes from Gekko gecko, assembly GCA_029375565.1. Lineage (NCBI taxonomy): Eukaryota > Metazoa > Chordata > Lepidosauria > Squamata > Gekkonidae > Gekko > Gekko gecko. The sequence goes on along the minus strand of JAPDNY010000012.1, from coordinate 46,000,468 downwards.
GAAATAGTGGGTGGTGCTGTGTGACACACAGAAATCCCAGTCCCCCTCTTCAAAACCATGGACAGCTCCCACTGGTTCTTTGTGACAGACCACAAAGTTCTCAGAAGTGTCAGACTCAGGACAGAGGGAGACTTCCATCCATTGTCCCTCTAAGATGTACTGACCTTGGTATGGGACACCTTTATCCCACAGGAGTGGGCATTAAATATCCATAGGGGTGCACAAGTGGTGGGATTTAAAGAGGGAGGAGCTGTTGTGAGAAGTGGGCAAAGTTAGATGTGGCTTTGCGGTAGATTGCAATGATCAGAAACAGTGAACTTGGGGATTGACAGAGTGTCTGGTTCTCAAGAAATGCTAGTGGCCATTTCTGCTACTGCTTTTCAAATGAACAGAACTCACATGGAGCCCACTGAGCCATCCACCATCTGAAAATCAGCTTGGGCCTATTTCTAATATGTGAATCCCATCAAATGTCCAGCCATGTCACTGGCTGATGCCATGTTCTGCCTCTGCTGATAAATAGAATTGTTAAGGGCAAAACAATCCACTCATGATAGAAACAGGCAGTCCAATCCAAGTACACCCCATCTTCTAAGGAAGTCACCTTATAAAACCTAACCCAAATATGACACAGTATAATTGGACAGTCAATGAGAAATCCATTTAAACAAAAGCTTTGTATTTTTCATAATGATATCTGTGAGAACTTTGATACTGAACAATATACAGTGAGAACTTTGATACTTATGACATAAACTAGAAGAGGGAAGAAAGGAAAACATGTTGGGTTGTCGGGAAATCGACTAACAGATGGGAAACACAGGTTGTCCCTTGGGGTTTTTTGGCCCCTGCGTGATAAAACCACTAAGGAAGGAGTTAATCATACACAGGCTTGAAAGAGAAAGCACTGTACCACTTTGAGTTTGTTGGATGATGGTACCAAAATAAAGATCGGTATAAGGCAAAGCAAATACTGTTCATAGGACCCCATCACAAAAGGAACTTGTAAAACAAATACATGAGGAAACTGGTTGAAGCCAGTATTTCAGACAGGGAAGAAAAACAATGGTTCTTACTGGAATACCCTTCTTCCCAAATAACCATGAGATGAATAGGCAATCTGGGTACAGCCACTGGATACAGCCACTTCCCTAACCCACACACACACACACAGAGAATCCAACATGGAACAATGAAGGTCCTCTGGCCAGGTGCAGGCAAGCTTCTCAGGCCTCGGCTAGTGGCAGAAAAAGGCCTCAGGATCCCCTTAATTGTCCATCTCTTGAGGTCCTCAAGACCACCCCAAGGGCTGCACCTCAGTTTGGGAACCACTGGAATAGAATTAACAAGGACGTTTCCTTAGAGAATGGGATGCACCCTGACTGGTGTTGAGTATTTATCAGAACATAAGAAGAGCCCTGCTAGATCAGACCAAAGTTCTCTCCAGTCCAGCATGCCGTTTCACCCTGTGGCCAACTAGCTGCCCCAGAGGGCAAACACACAGGGCACAGAGGTGTTGCCTTCTGATGAGGCACCTGCAGGGACTCACACACTAGAAAGTAACCCTTTGCTAGCAGGAGTTGATTGCTGACAGCAGGCCTGAGCAGAGGGATCTCTTATTTGTTTCTTATTAAAGGACAACTGGTAAAACTCAGCACTTCACATACTTCACACTTCACAAATTAGAGGGGGGAAGCTCTTTGAAACTCTTCCCACATAACACTGACAGGAGCAGGCAGCAAGGAAACAGCCACTGCTTCCCCTACAAATGGATCAGTGAGGTCTTCTGGTGAGGTGCACAATCTACCCAGGTCATGGCTGGTGGTAAAGGCAGGCAACACCTGCCTCATCCTCTCCACCCTCTCTTCTAGCTGTCAATCACCTCCAGCAGGGGTGGCATTTGAATACTGAATAGATTGGGTGCACCCGGCAAGAGGATCTTCATTGATCCAGCCTGGATTTGTGGAGGGGAGAGGTGGCTGTTCTGATACTGCCTGCTCATCTCAGTGTTATTTGGGAAGAAGGGCGTTCCAGGAAGAAGAGTTGGTTTTCTTTTCCCGGACTGAAATGCTGGCTTTAACCAGTTTCCTTGTGCAGGTACCTGTTACAAGTCCCTTTTACGAGGGGGGTCTAATGATCAATGTTTGCTCTGCCTTATCTTCCTTTTAGCACCATCAACCAAGTCACACATCAAAGTGGTGTGTGCTTTCTCTTTTGAGCCTGTGTATGATGAACTCCTTCCTTTGTGGTATTATCACACAGAAGGACAAAAAAACCCCAAAGGGTAATCTGTGTTTCCCATCCACTAGTTCTAGGCTAGCCCAGTCCCACCAGATCTCAGAAGCTAAGCAGTGTCAGCTCCAGTTAGTATTTGGATGGGAGACTACCAGGGAAAACTAGGTCATTATACAGAGGCAGGCAATGGAAAACCACCTGTGACTATCACTTGCCTTGAAAACCTGTGAGGTCATTATAAGTCAGCTGTGACTTGACAGCAAAAAAAAAAAGTTCCTTTCCAGGCAATTCAACATTCTCCCCCCGCCCCCCCCATTTACACTGCAGGGATTTGAACTTAGCTCCATACAGGTCTGCCTGACTAATGGGTATTTCCAGCAAACTGGATCACACTTATTTGCCATTTGTATCAAAATCAAAGTTCTCACTGACATCATTATGGGCACTACAAGGCTTTTGTTTAAATGGGTTTCCCATACAGCTGCCCATTACGTTCAGTGGTGTGGGTCATATTTGTCCTTCCACTCTGCCGCTTGTCACGCCCCCGCCCTCCCCACAATCCACTGCTGGAGGGAGTAGGCTAATGAATGCCTTCTAGTGGAGGGAAGTAATCAGCTGAAAAGTGGAGCTCCTAGGTTGAGAGAAGTTAAATGGTACTATGAAGATCCATGTGGATAGTTTGTTTTATGCACTGAGAAATTCCAACTAAAACAGGCAAGAACATATGGTCGTAAGACCTACTTGCAACCGGTTGGTAACTCCCTGTTATCCTAACTATTTCTTTAAAATCAAAGAATTTGTTTCCAGGCCAAAAGGTCTTTGCTACCTGGAAGGCCTCTTTCACATCTTGTCCAACTTGTACTGTTCAGCCAGAAGTACAGAAATGGTGGGCCAAAGCAAATTCACTTTTGCTTCTCTCAGTTGCTTGAAGGCCTAAATGTCTGCCTGAGATGGCCATGTCACAGAGAGTTTCCCATGTCGGATTTTTCCATGCAGCTGTTAAAAATGGTTAGGAGCCTTGCCAGAATGAAGATGGCAGGCCATATTTGGCAACCCTGCTCCTGACTTCCTGCTAGAAAGTTATTTGCAAGGAAACATCTGCAAAGGAAGTCTTTGTGCCTCTTTCACCATGGAGCCCTTTGGAACAAGGACTCCTTTTTGGGGGTTGTTTATGACGGCGAACAAGGGGCTTTGGTGGGTTGCTTGTCAAGCCCCAACTCCTTTTGGCAACACTGTCAGCCAGACGATGGGGTTTTATTTACCTGGCTGTCTCAAGCCTTCGTTTCCCTTGGAAAGCAGACCCTTTGCTTTAGTATCAACAGTTGCTTTTCTTTAATGCAAAACAGTATGATTTCCCCTGCAGCTCCAAGGGCAAAAGGTACCACAGGCTTCTGGGCCCACAGCCACCACGCCCTGGGACATAATTTCCAAGGAATGTTTCTTTTACATGCTTGCTTTGCGGCAGTCTAAATGTACAACCTAAATGTGCCCTCTGACAGCGGATAGAACTCTGCAGATGGGGCTTCCTCCCAGGGAGGGAGGGCATGCCTCTGTGGACTCAGTCTGAACCCAGGAGTGTTTTCTTTCTGGCACAGCAGGAGGAGTAAAGAGAAAGGAAGGAGCTGGGCAAGGTGGTCAGTCACACACCATCCCATATCTGAATAGTTTACAGCTGCAAAACTGTGATTTGGAGTATTGATTAGCACCTCAAAAACCAGGTATTTCCTACAATGAAAAAAGTAATCCCAGAAGAACTTGCATATTTGTCAGGGATGCTTAACATTTTGCCACAGTAGAGGAAGGGTCCATGGACAGCCCCTTCATGCCTCTCCTCAACCACCCAGCAGTGAGACAGAGGCCAACCTTCAGCTTTCCCTTTTGTATCAATGCAATTTTGATGAAGAAATTAGTTGCAAAAGCCCTTCATGAAAGGCAACTGGCATGCATGCAATCTATGTACAGAACATATGTGTTCAATTATCACTTGACAATCTACAAACAGGTTATATGCTCATTCTTACATGAAAGGCGTCTTTTACATGTGGGTTTTGAATCATGGGAAGTAGCCTCCAGGAAATTCTAGAAGCAGGACAATCTGGCTGGGTCATATTGGTATAATTTGACATGGTTTATTATTGGTCAATGGAATAACTTGTGCAAGGGTGACCAGGAAAGAAGTAAGGTCCTGCTTTTGATGGATGTAGCTGTGCAAAAGAGATATTGTTTCCCACTACTGAGTGAAACCTCTGAGAAAAGGATGAAAACCAAATGCCCCATATCTTGTCCTCATTTCCCCCTATTGATAGGCAAAGAGCCATTTGCTGAATGCCAGTTATTCTAACTAAGATCATGTGTCAAAGAGGTCCAGACATCCCCCATAGTAGTTTCCTAGACCATGCATTCTTCTTCCTGAGATAAGCTTGGTCCCTAAAACATTAATGAATGGCACTGAATCTTCAAATGGTCTGACGGATTTACTCAATGGGTTGCTCCAAGCTATGGGTAAATAGATGGAGCATCTGAGTGCCAGTCCTGTAAACAACTTCTATGAGGTTACCTTGTAATAAGATAATCTTAGACTCCCCAAATGTAATGGTTGTGCAAAAGCCAGCTGGGACAGGTGGTGTTTGGATTTAACTGCAGCTCATATGGCTGCAATAAGACTTGAGATCAACTCAAATCTGAAGACAGAGGAGGATGCAGAAGTCTGAATTAGGGACTTGAATCTGGGGACTTGACACCGGGATCCCTCAGCATGACCTGAAAGATTGGAGGGGTTTGAAGACTCATTGCCTGACCCCAAAATATCGATGGCCAAAACAGGCTTTTTCATGGAAGGTAGACCCCAATGACAGGCATTTGCTTAAAATCATACAAATACATTAATCTTGTAACAATCCAGGATCAACCTCAATACATTTGAAGAATTTCCCCAGAGTAAATTCAGGCATCAGATCAGACCCAGCCAACACCTATGCTAAGAGGCAAAAGATCAACTTGGTTGTGAGGACATTGTTTTAATGCAATTAACATTACAAGTTTCATAACTGCCAGAGCAGAAGAACTGTTTCCAAAGTGGGTTATTGCCTATATGAAAATAATGTCGGCAGCCAGTCTTCAATTAGTCAGTTATCTGTGTTTCTGTGTGATCTCCTTGAACACGGATGGATGCTTTCTATATACTTTTGGCTCTCCTGGTTGAGCCATATTGCCAATTCATATGCAAGAGTAGAAAAAAGCAAGACAGAGTCACTTCATATGGAGTGGCTCATGTAGGCTCATACCCTGTCACTTTTTTTTAGTCTTTAAAGGGCTACAGGACTCTTGCTCTTTTCTACTGCTACAGACTAACATGGCTACCCATCTTGATCTATATGCAAGAATAGTAATCTCTTTTTGGCCAACTACTAATGAAATATTTAAACAATGTACAGATTTCCTTTTTCTAAACATAATTTTCATACATTAAAATGTTATAAATTCAGATTTTTGTCCCAAATTCTGTATGGGATCCCCATCTGGATCGGTTCCTTTAATCAGCAGATCCAGGCAATGTTCTTGAGGCGTATCCTAGAAGTGCCAAATTGTGTAAGCTATGCAGCCATGTGCCTGGAGACAGGACAACATCTCCTTGAGACCAGAGCCTACCAACTTTAAAATTTTGGTTACGTCTCCATTTTAGAACAAAATTTAATAGTTATGTTCGCCTACTATTGTCAGACACATTTACATCCAACTGGACCAACTCAGTTCAGAAAAAAATACAATCAATTGACATTTCCCTTGACTCCCTGCTTCTGTCAGGTGAATCTCAAATTTTCAGGCCTTTGAGGCAGAGAATGTTCGATATTGAAAAGCAAACTCTCTGTTCTAGACTTACCCCTTGCCCTCTGAAGTTTAACATAACCTTGAGAAATGGGCTTATAGCTGATTACTTCTTACAGCTTACTGCCACATCACTAAGATGAGCTTTTATGTTAGCACGTTTCGATGCCCTCCCATCAGAGGTCCTTTATGGCAGATTTACTAACACCCCTACCCTGGAGGACCTGCCCATGTAACAGGAGGAAACCAGAATCGATTGCTCATATCTTGCTCAGCTGTGAATTTTATAATAGGATTCGGGATGTTTTAATCAGCCCCCTCCTGCACAACAAGCATAGTCTACCTGGAGAGAGGCTTATATTTTTCCTTTTGTCAGATATTCGTCCTCACATAACTTTCTCAGTAGCGTGATTTCTTTCTATCGCTATAAGGGTAAGAGAATATAAGGTCCTGGCAGGTTGACTGTTTTATAATACATTTATATATATTATATATGCATCTTAACGTGATCCAGGTTGTATTTTATCTATGCCAATAAAGGTTGACTGGCTGACTAAAAAAATATTCAGATTTTGCATGAGGATTCTTCCTCCTCAATGTATTTCTGCACTAGCTAGAATTGGGATACCTAGAAAATCACTTCCAAGTCCATTTTTTCAAAAGAGATAAAGGATCCATGTATTATATAAGTGAAGGTCCTGAAAATATTTACAAGTTTTCTCAACAACAAAATAGTCTTATAGCCAAAATTGTAGCACAAACTCACCAGATGCACACCCAAAACTGAACATTCACCAAGAAAATTCAGAAACCAAGATCTCAGTGTTTTGGGCTTTTTTCAAAATTTATTGCAGCTCTTAGACTCTCTCAGTGATACATATTGATCTGCTGCCTGTCTGACTTGCAGAATAAAATAATTTAAAAGCAGAATAAAGCAAAGAGTCCAGTGGAATGAATCACAAATGATCACATTAATCAGTTATTCTAAGTGACTTAGTCAGACAGACGGACAACATTTATTGGCATGTCAGAGATAAGAATACATTAAAATTAAGGACTACATCAAAAGTATGGCTGTCAGACAGCCAACAAAGAAAACTGATCAATTACTAGTTTCCCTGATTCGAATTACAGATTGAAGAAAACAAGCAACATTAAAAGTTATAGAAGCATTTTGACCAGAGAGTAGCAACTGGACCTTGACACTCAGGAAGACCACGCCATGTAAAAAGGAAGGTGCCCAGAAATTTTTCTCGAATCTTAGTATAAAATGGACAACTTAAAAGAACATGGGAAATGGATTTAATAGCACCCTGACTACAGGGGCATTGTCTAAGTTCATTGGGGATTTTTTGGCATCTTCCAGATTATTCTAAGTGTACAAGCTGTTTTGAATTTGGCAGGATGTCCTACACAATTTTCATTTTTGTTGTCATGATAGTTTAGAATTTTTCTAATCAGTTTTACAGACAGGAAACCAACAAAGAACAGTCTGGGAGCGTCTCCAGGTTGTCTACTGTTTTCACAAGGTTATCTATGTTGTCTTTTGGAAGGACTCGAGAAGCGTTGGTCTGAAATTTCCTGAGGAGAGATTCTCTGCTCAGGGGTCTCCTCCAGTGCCCATAGAAAGTGTCACACCGGCCTGTCAGGATGTCTCCATTCTGCAGGATCAGTGCCACCTCTGCATACATCTTGTCAAAGTTGGCCACGTTGTCCTTGGGATGTTCCACTGTCACCTTGGAGAGCAACTGTGTGAGCTTGGGCCGGTGGAGATTGTCATCGCTGAAGGAGCAAATGCTCAGTTTGCCATCCAGGAGAGCAGTGCAGGCATTGAACTGGAAAGAGTGCCTAGCCTCATGTTCAGATTCAGGGAAGGGCCTGTTGATGTACTTGGATTCTGGCACCCTCAGAACAATGGTGTGGATGGCAGAAGGGGAGAGAGAGCCAGAATGGTTGACTAGAAGGTTCCTGGCTGAGAGGGCAGCCTCCACCACCCAGTGCATTCCCAGATGTGCTGGGAAGCTCTTGAATGCAACATCCTGCTTCTCCAGGAGAAATGCATGGCTGTTTGCTGATAGTGTGAGTGGTTTGGGCTGGTAGTCACCATAGAAAGCATTGAAGCCAGCACAGCTGGGGACGTCGTCCAGAATTAAAAGGTTGGCTTCCATCCCGCGAGCAGCTAGGAGTGTTGCCTCTAGGCCAAGGCGGGTGGCATTGCCAATGTGCAGTGGTTTGGCCAAGGTTGCAGCATTTGCCATGGGTGCCCCTGCCAGCGAGGCTGCGATTGCTAAGGCATGGCCACATTGGGTTGCGTTCAGAGAGAGGAGCTTGGCTGTAGCGGCAGCACTGCCCAAGGTGCCGACCACAGAGGGAGGATGGAACCTAGAAAGGAAACCCCAGAGGGAGTTAGGAAGAGATCTTTAACTATTTCATGAATTGCAGGAGGCACCCTGAGTACTCCTCAGATGTGGTAAGATGCAAGTCTATGTATATGTCAGGGGCCTCAGAGGGAGTGCCCCTGTCTCGATTGCAAGCAGAGAGTTAATCCCAGCCTCCTTGATTGGCAGGGAGCAATCTTGAATATGTTGACAAATGCAAATAAGCAGTGGTTAGAGTCATCCCCCCACCCCAAAGTGGCAATATGATGTTTCATTTCAGAAGGGGCAGCAACCGAGCAAGCAATATATTTTATTGGGCCAGCTGCTGATTAAGAAATAGGCAAGCTTTTGAGTTACACAGAAGTTTACGGCAGGCTGCTGCTCTTCTCTTAATGTGTACAATAACAGGCTGGGTCAGTCTTTACTGACTTTTCTTCCTTCATATCTATTACCTTCCCACACCAGGTGCCCTTCTGACAGGTGACAAAGCCCTCCATGGAGCACTGAAGCCACCAATGGAAGGCAGCCATGCTCTTACTGTCTGGTTTCCACAGGGCAAAAGCTTTGTCCACTAAGTAGGTTCCAAAGAACATTTACCTCTTCGGAATGTTGTGAGCTTCACTGGAGAAGCGCATCAGCCTCCCCTGCACCTCAATGCCCACATTAAATGCCAACAGGAAGTCCAGGCCATTAGGTCTAGAAGCACCAGGTACCATCTGGGAGACGGCCAGGAGAGCAGGCAGGATGGCCCCTGAAGGATGCGTGGCTGGATGCCAGGTGTCATCAAAGTCCATCGAGTGAACCTGAAGGGAAAGGGAGTCAGTGGACTTAGAAGTGATTGCCAGCAACCTCACTTTAATTTGTGGGATATGATTTATTTAATCTATACCTCACTTTTCTCCCAATGGGAAGGGAGCCCAAAGTAGTTTGTGATATTTTCCCTTTCTCCATATTATCCTCACAACAACCCTATGAGGTAGGTTAGGCTGAGCGTGTGTGACTGGCCCAAGGTCACCCAGCAAGCTTCCATGGCAGAGTAAGGATTCGAACCTGGGTCTCCCAGATCCTGTTCTGACACTCTAAGCATTACTACAAGGAATATACCTTGATGAGGATGTTGCCAAAATCTTGCTTTTGTGAAAATAACAAGTTCCTGGCCTTCATGGTAGTAAGAATCAACTCAAGAACATGTTTCTGTCAAAGGCTAGAATCCTGACTCTAAATTCATTTTGGACTCAAATGAGAGAAATGATATCCTCTCTGCAGTTAGTGCAAATAAACCACCTGCTTCCTCTCTCCAAACAATCCACACTCCTAAGCACAGTGCTGCAAGGACTGCAAGATGGAGGGAAATCCTTACCGCCACACCATTAACAAATGCTGCCAGAGGAGGAGACAGCTTCAGTTCATGCCTTCCATAGACAGAACTAACCAGGCTGGAGGAAGAGGAGGAGGAGTACATTTCCTGTCAACAAAAGTGGAGAAGCCAGTGTGAAAAATGCAAGGGCACTGAGGGCTCTGGTCAAGTTCAGCCCCACTTATCAACACACACACAGGACTAGAGAACTCTAGAGCGGAACGGAAGCCGGTACCGAGGATTTACTGAAGACATTCCATCCTGTTTATAGAAGCAGCATAGATTTAGGCAGACATTGCTCATCTGCCTTCACTGGCCAACAGCTGCTTCATTCTCCTAGCACTCCTTTTTGTGTTGTGCTGTTCATCTCAAACATCAGAGCCATCCTGTTACTTCCCATAGATCTACGAGACATTCCAAGTGGGGCTGGATGCTCTGCATTCATCTATATGTGCACTATTCCTGGGGCATATTTTTCTAAGCCAGTTTCAAACCAAGCAGCTTGGAAAACCCCTACAGCTTTGTCTGCTGCAAACCACTTTATTCCCGGACATCCTGTTTCATCCAGCACAACGGTTTTGGCTGGGTATTGTTCTTGTCAATACCCAAGTAATCTTGACCCTCCCTAGATTTGAGCTTTTATGTAATGTGCAAATTTGTCTATTCCTGGTCTAAGATGAGTGGCAATTGCGATCATTGTGGTGTGGAAGAAAGTTGAAAAAAGTGCCTGAAGACAGTTGAATTTAAATAGTAGTCCAGGGGCACAGAGAAGACAGGATTCCTTTCTTGTTCAGGACAATCCTTGACCTGGTAATTCATAGTCTCTGCAGAGATCCTTGACTGTACTACCCCAGCAAGTCACACTGGCCAGTGCTATTCGTACCTGACAATACTGCAGGGCAATATCAAATACGTGGGTTGTGCTGCCCACCAGCCCCACTCCCATGCTGTCAAGGATCATCCGTTTGCTTCGGTGACGAACCACATCTGAGAGGTGATCGGGGCGGACATTACAGATGAAGGATGCAAAGCTGCCAGTGATGGTTTCCTCTGACATGCTCTTTTCCAAGACTGTCAAGATGACAAAAAAGAGGTATACCAGTGGGAAGGTGTTTGATGGGTCAGTGCTTAGTGGTCTGCCTGGCACCTCGAGTGGCACCACACAAGCCTGTCACATTTCAGTCCACTGACACATCACAGAAATTAGAACCACTGAGATGGAGCACCTACAAGTTCAACAGGGAAAACAGCTGTGTTTTTCACCAGCCTCACCCAACTCGTGAGAAAAAAGGGACAGTGTGGCCAACCATTTGATCTCTGAAAGTCACCTGAAGGGGCATGGCTGGAACAAGGAACAACTATGCTTTTTGCAACCACTGTGGTGGAACTGAGGAAGAGTTTACCTGTCACTTATTCCCTCCCATTTCCAGGGGTAGTCCATAGCTCAGGATAGGGCTGCCAGCTCTGGGCTGGGAAATACCTTGAGATTTTGGGGATGGAGCCAGGGAGGGGCGAGACCTCTGCAGGGTATAATGCCATAGAGTCCAGCATACAAAGCAGCCATTTTCTCCAGGGGAACTGATCTTGGTTGTCTGGAGATCAACTGTAATAGTAGGAGATCTTCAGGGGTCAGCTGGAGGTTGGCAACCCTAAGTCAGGACCAGCATTGCACACAGAAGGCCTATTTCCAGCTCCTCTAGTTAGTGGCTCTTGGGTAGGAGGGCTGAGGAAGACACTTCTCTGCCTGAAGTCTTGGGTAGTTGCCACTACTCAGAGTAGACAGTATGGCACAAGTGGGATCAATGGTTTAACTTAACATGACCGCTTCATGTATTCATAAAGGTTTGAGAAGGGGTCATAAATCAATGGCTGAGCACTTGCTGAAGGTATCTGATTCAATCCCCAACATCTCCAATTTAAACAAGAGTTTGGGAAGCCCATTTGGACTCAAGACTGAGCTACATGGGCCAACGGTCCAAGTCAGTATGAGGCGGCTTCATACATTATTTATTGACTTCAATTATATCCCACCTTTCCCCCCTGAGAGGACCCCAAAGCAACTTACATTGTTCCCCTCTTCTCAGTTTTCTCCTCACAAATGACCCTGTGAGGTAAGTTGAGCTAAGAATGTGTGACTGGCTCAAGGTCCCAACCCAGCAAGCTTCCATGGTAGAGTGGGGATTCACACCTGGGTCTCCCACATCCTAGTTTGGCCTTTCAACCACTATACCACACTGGCATTCAGTCACATCTTTCTGTTGTGTTTTTTCCCCATCCTTCATTTAAGGATTCTCCTCTCCTCTGTTTTATCCTTAGAACAAGCTTGGAGGCTGGTTGGGTCACTCAAGGAGATTCATGGCCAAGTGGGTATTTGGAGATAGATCCCCTCAGTCCTAGTCAGATGCTGTAACCACTACACCGCTAGCTCTTACTCACATCATACTAATATGAGTGTTGAAGAAATTATGTTAGATATCTAGTACAAATTGCCACACTCCATGCAGTTCTCAAAGTCTGGGAAGAAATGGACACTCAGTCATTTGTTGCGTACATAGGAATGTGTGGGACAGAAATAATAATGCTTTGGATTTCATAGTGCTCTCTCTATTGCTGTTTTTGAGAGAACTGCCATATAAAACACATCTGAAAAAAGACAAGATTGCAAACATAGTTTTGTTTTCTTACATTATCTTGCTTTAGATTCTGTCCCCCTTCTTTCATCAAGGAACTCAGAGCTGCTTGCTTCTGGCTCCCAGGGAGAAGGTGACCAGGTAGGAGGATCAGACATCATTAGCTTCTGACAGGGAACCTTATCCTGTACCTACAGACCACAGATTTTCTAGTAGACAAACATAAATCCTGTCCCACTGTTCTAATCTGAATCTCTGCAAATTTACAGCACAATCCTAAACCTGGTTTTTCAGAAGTCTCACCAAGTTCAGTAGGACTCACTTCATAGTAAGTGGCTTCAGACTGAAGCTGTGGACCACTGTGAATAAGTACAGAATTGGACAGACTCATAGTTTAAGCAAGGTTTCATTTCCTCGTATTGCTGAATGGTGGGACAAACTCACAGAGCTCTTTCCCGAGAGAGGATCCTGAGGACAAGTCTGCATGTCTACACCCCCCACCCCGAGAGAGAGAGAGAGAGAGAGAGAGAGAGAGAGAGAGAGAGAGAGAGAGAGAGAGAGAGAGAGATATTTCTACTCCAGTTGAAGCTGTCTAAGGAGACAGAATGCAACAAGTGATGCATTTGTTTGGAAATATTTAAATGTCTTTACAAAAGAGAGACAAACCTTTAGCAGCCACTTTGTGCACATGCCTGGATGCAGCAAAAACCTTCTGAGATTTCTGGAACAGAAAGAGATGGAATTGGTCACCACAATTGAATGGATGGGTTCATAGCTGTTAAAAGACTCCTAGATCAAGAAGTGGAGAGGAAGCAAACAGTCTGTATGAGTAAGTAGAGTAATGAGGAAAAGCTTGGTTGGGGAAAAAAATCTTTTCAAGATTCCTGGCTGGCTGTCAAGGAAGGTGACCAAGTTGAAGTCAGAAGCAGCAGCATAGAGAAATATGTAATGTAAGAATTCAAGATCTCAGACTATCAAAGAACAAGACAAATTCTGAAGTTCTCCAAAAAGCAGTTGACGACTTTATCTTCTCCACAAAGGATACAAATGCAAACTTGCCAATGAGATCAAACATTGTATTTTGGTTGGAAAGTAGATCTATTTTTTTTTTAAGTGAGAGAGAGACTTTGGTCACAGAATAGACTTTGAGAAGCTTTCACCTCAAGAAGCAGCCTTTACCTGCAGGGTAAGATAGACCATTCTGGTGGCTGTTTGTGGTTCTTGGATGTCCTTGTTCCAAAGAGAGGTTGGAGCTATGTCTCTGAAGGGCTCATGGACATCAGGGTTTATATCTCTGTTGCAAACAGGTTTCAGGTGATGACATCAGCCACTTTGTGGGTAGGGGCCCCAGATGGTGGTTTTTCCTGGTTCAGGGAAGTTAATTGAAGGGGTGAGAACAATACTGAGGGCAGAATTTAGGGAACATAGAGCATTGCAAATACTAGAGATGTCCAGAAATGACACAACCCCAAACATATCTTGGGCTCCTCCCATTTTCTCTGGATTATAAAAGTTGTTGTGGACCAGGAAATGACAGGCAGAGAAGACAGAGCTGCCACTCATTCAAAATATCTTGCAGATCAGGTAATAATTCTCATAGAAGAGACATTCCTCTGCCTGCATTCTGTGGTGTTTGTTGTCCCTTGCTTGAGGTATATTTTGTTACTGACATGACTTTTATCTCTGTTATTCCTTGTATCTTTATCTCCTGGTGGTTCATCCCTTTATATCTAATGAAGAGGAATCAAATCTATGTTGGGCTTATGCACTGATAATGGTGATATACCAAGTTATGTATTTAGAAAACTTGATCTTTGCTCATTTATTGCACACTGTCTTATCTGGTTATGACATTGAACAGTGTGTGTGTGTGTATTTCCATCAATATAGAAACAGATATTATATGAAGCAGTAATTCAACACAGCATCTGTTCCTTCAGAGAAGTGTTATGTGTAATCTTTGGTAAAGAGGCAAAAACCTGAAAATATCAGTGCCTTTTTTAAAGGGATGGGTGGTATGTATTGTAGCTATTGAATTTTGTTTTTTATATATTTACTCATAAATTGCCTTAATATCTGTTTCAGTGGAAAAGCAGGGTAGAAATTCTCTAAATAAATGACTTTCCCCAAATCTGGGCCTGGCTCGCACAACAGATTTGGCCCTAAAGTTCTAGCATTATTGAATTTGTTAGGCTGGTCTTATGAATGCTTGTCCATATCATGACAGACCTTTTGACTTCACCAGCTTTTTCAAGATATGTCGCAATCTACTCTGGACAGGAGTTCACTCACCTACAAGAATGGCTAAAATGTGAATCCTCTGGAAAGATTATTAACTGGAAATGCAAATATGTAAAATCTAGTTCTGTGGCTAACAGCCTTAGCCACACTGCAAAATAAGGAGAGATGTTGTCAAGAGATCTAGTTGAGATAGGAAAAGGCGAATGTCCAGGAGGGCTTGATCAGGGATTCCGATGAACTTCGGGTTTATCCTGAATCCAGAAACTGTTCAGTATCTCTTTGTGTTTCCATACAACTTGCTGCTGTCTAACAGTCTGGGGTCTTTGAAATCATGTTAGAAAGGAGAGGGAGAGAGGAAGCCAAACTAGACAGATCGCACTGTGCTGAGGAACAGCTAGCTAATCAGCCAGGCCCAAGTCTAAACAAGGAAATAAATGGCTGCCTTTAAAAAAAATGGAATCCCAGGAATACATTTAAAAATCCCACCAGGTGAAAAAATATATTATGATTCATGGAGCCAAGTGGGTATTATTTGGACCTGTCTGCCTTTGGAAATATTGTCAAGCTGGCAGACTTAAGGAAAACTATTCACAGAAAAAAGGTTCTTAATGATCCTAGCCATAAGTATTTCAGCAGCCATGAGGAAACCGAAAACTTGCCTATCACATAAATCCTTAGTGGTACTGTTTAAACAAACAATAAAGACTTCCAAATACTCCCAGGATACAAAATAGGGTATTTCTTTTGCTAGCCATGCCTCACAATGTGCTGTTTGAGCCATCTAACTTATTCCTTAATTTTTTTCCAGCATCCCATGGAATAGAGGTGATACTTGTTGAGTGTTAGTAGCACATTATGTGCATTAATGGCGTATAATCTGTAGGGAGGGGGTTGGGCATGAAGGTTTCTGATTTAGCTCGGAGGCCAGATGGAGTGACCTCCAGGTACTTATTAATTCAGGAGAATGCAAGCAGTTCTTCAGACTGGAAAGGTGGCGTATAAATAACCTGAACAAATAAATTAATTGAAAATATCTATGGGAAGCCTGGTGGTTTCATGGCCATGCAATACAATAAAGACCTTGTTTGACAGTATTATTATATACACAGCACATCAAAGGGATTCAGGTCTACAAGCATATGCCAAATACTGACCAACCAAACATTCCCTGGGGGCTAGTCTGCAATCCTGAGAGCAGGGTCCACTGAATGAAATGGGACTTATTTCAGAGTAGACCTACTTAATCTTGCTTCCTTAGATTTGTAAGAGCAAGAGGTCTGCATGTGCCCTGAAAGTCCATTCAGATTATAAATTTACTAGTCACTCAGCTCAGTTTAATAACTGGGGCTCAGGTATAGCCTAACAAGACCAGGTTTCCCTAGCCAACATCTCTTTTCATGCCCAGAGAAGCTTTTGCAGGCTTATGTGTCATCTCTTCCCTGTCGACCACAGCCAGGCTGCCTCCCAAAAGGCATTTTTGGATGCTGCTGAAAATCTGTTGTCCCCTCAACGTCTAGCAGTCAGCTTCAAAAGAACAACCATCAACTGTCTGGTGTTAATTTTAGCATTTTGTGGTTTGACAAAAAGTCTGGAGGAAAAAAATTGTGTGCACAAAATTGTGATGCTAAGACCCAAATGGAACTTTAGGGTTTTGAAGTACTGTCCTTACAATCCACAGAGTTGTGGAGCTGGAAAATCCCAGTGGGATAAAAAGACAAAGGAAGAGCCAGCTGGGTCTGAGTCAAATACTACAAAATCAGGGAGTAAACTGCTAACCTCCCAAATCCATGCAATGTTGCCCTTAACTCTTCAGCATCTATTATTGCATCTCATTTGGATGTGATTTGGTCCATTTTAGAGATACTAGTCCAGGTTCAGAAGAAATTGGCCCCAATCCAGTTTTGTTCAGATTTTTAAACCTGTGAAGGATTTAAAAAAAGAAAAACACTGGTTGGCCACTGTTAGATTGTTACATTTCTTATCCTGCCCTTTCTTCAAGGAGCTCAAGGCAGCTTGTATGGTTTTCCTTTCTCAGTCTGATGATCTTCACAAAAACCCTGTGAAGTCAGCTAGTTTGATTGACTGACCATGACACTACATGGCTTGAGTAGAAATTTGAATCCAGGTCTTACCCGCCCCCCCCCGCACGTCTAACCCTTTAGCCACAACTCCCACCATCTACTGGCTCTACAAAGATGGAGCCTTGGTTGGATCCAACAGGGTTCTTCTTGTGTCCTTTTAAGATGGTGCTTAGGGAAACATAGTGGAGGGAAGGTGGCATGGTATTACCCGGTGTTGTCAGACCTTGGAAGCTAAGCAGGTTGATATTTGGATGAGAGACTGCTAGGCTTTTGGCTGAGGCAGCAGGCATCCATATATGGCCTCCCCGAGGTTGCTGTCTCCTACCTACTGGCCATCCATCTACCAGCAACTGGCCATATCCATCAGTATGAATGGGTCGGAATTTTCACCGGCAGCTATAACTACTGGTTTTAAATGTTATAATGTAAATGTTTTATTATGTTTTAAACTTTACTGTATTATTGAAGATCATGTGACCCACCCTGAACCCTCTCATGGGATGGGCTGGATACAAATACAAAAAATAAATAAAATAAAAATAAATAAAAAGGGAGACTCTGTAGAGGAAGGCAATGGCAATCCACCTCTGCTTCTCACATGCCTTGAAAGCCTCTTGCTGAGGTCTTGGTTACAATTAGATAGCATTTATGTATCAATACAAGCACCCATAGATTTTGCTTTTGGAGATCTGGATTCATCTAACCTTTCTGGAATGAGAAGTACAATTAGGGTTGCCAGCCTCCAGGTGGTGGCTGGAGATCTCCTGCTATTACATCTGATCTCCAGGTGACAGGTCAGTTCACCTGGAGAAAATGGCCACTTTGGAAGTTGGACTCTACAGCATTATGCCTAAACCCTGCCCTTCTCAGGCTCCACCCCCCCAAATCTCCCAGTATTTCCCAACCCAGAGCTGGGAACCCTGAGTACAATCCACAAGCAAAATCTCCCAAGCAAGCACTGAACTGAAAGGGAAAGGGAGCAATTACACAGTTCCTACTCATTTTGCAATGGATTGTGTCCACTTTCTTTAGCCTCAGATTGAGAATGCAAAGCTGAGAAGATGTTTGCCCACAAGGTTTTATGCCCACACCAGCAGAGGATAGAAAAAGAAGCCCAGCCTGCCTCATATTCAAAATATGTGTAATAAATTCTAGACAATCCAGTGCATTTTTAAAATCACATTCATATGCATGGGGAGTGCACAGGAGAAAAGGTTTGAAAATGCCAACTAGGAGCTAGAGTGGAGCTCACTCACGCTTCTCATGCAATGGACCCATTTAACCTTTGGAACACAGGAGCTTCTAATTATAGATCACCAAATTTCACTTTCAGTTCTGTTTAATGGCTCCTGAGCACCACGACCCCACTGCCCCTGTGAAAGGCGCATTCATTTAAGAAGGAGCGACCTTCTCCTCATTGCCCGGCTGACTTCATTAATCAACACTTTATAGGCATTTGCTCCAGTCTCAAAATTGTCCTTTAGTGCCAAAATCCTCTCCCTACCCTGACTTCTGCTCTCACTGCCTGTTTTTTGCACCTGGAAAGGTCCAAGACCATGACAAGCACCGAAGGCTTTGCAGCTGTCTTCTATAGCGAGCCCTCTGTCCTGGGCCTTCTGGCCAATGTCATCAGTGCATTCCTTGTGTGCCTGCAGAATTTCTCCTCTGCTCAAAGCAACGTCCAGCCTGAGGGGTGGAAAACATCTTAGCCGGTGAGTAGAGAGCCAGCCTCACCCATCAGCTCTACCAATTAAGCAGCGCATCTGAAGGGCAATGAACACTAGCATCATTCTGCTGTTGGTGGTGTATTCAGATGCAGCCACAGGGGTCTTTCACCTGGTGCGACCCTAACCTCTCTAGTGCAAAATAGCTCCCTTGTCATTAGCATAAATAAGGGTGGGCCAGGAAATAGAGGGATGATCTCACTAGCTTTGGACACTGGGGAAATTGTTTAGAAAGTTCAGGTCTTTTTGAGACAAGGATCTTCTGCTTATTTTCTAGAATACACGTTTTCAGCTCTTAATTAAATACTTAATTAAAAGTCCAGAGGAAGTGCCTCAGATGCCCCAATGATAACACAGGATTTGCACAGAAACAAAACTGTATTAACCTTGAGTTGCTCAGTTTAACAACCATTCTCATTGCTGGTTAACACTGTTTGGTCCCCTAGGAGTTCACCTCATCCTGATTGGAGGACTGTCTCAAATCTTGGCTGGCTTGTTGACCTTCAGGAAGTATGACCACTTGGGTGGCACAGCTTTCTTGGCTTTTGCTGGCCTATGGAGCAGTTATGGGGCCACACGGATTATTTCCGAGGCATATCTCTTGCCAGGCAATGTAACCCTCAGTCCCAGCAATGTCTCTGCCCTCCCCTCACTTGACCCTGCATGTTTCTCCACCAGGGATGGTGCTGTAGCAGGCTTGGTGGCCTATATTTTCATTTCTTTCATCCTGTCCTTCTGTTCCGCCACTGTGAACTACATAATGCCCTTTGTCTTTGGAGCCATCACATTGACTTTGGTGTTTGAAGCAGTCGGACTCTTTGCCCAGTGGGCTCTGGTGGTCTCAGGAGTCTTGGAATTGGCCATTGTCATCTGTGGGTTGTATGGTGCAATAGCACTCCTTTTCAAGGGCATCACTCAGCGATACATTCTGCCAGGCTTTGGGAACCCTCTCTTCAATGTCCTTTTGCTTGGGT
Source organism: Gekko gecko (assembly GCA_029375565.1). NCBI lineage: Eukaryota > Metazoa > Chordata > Lepidosauria > Squamata > Gekkonidae > Gekko > Gekko gecko. Next base: position 45,981,023 of record JAPDNY010000012.1, on the reverse strand, counting down.
CAGCTAGCCACAGTTCTTCCAAGAATGTCAGGGAAGAGAAGAAGAACACCAAGTATGCTGAGCCCATGGCCCTAGGCAATCTGTGTGACTTCATTAGTTCCTTTATCTTTTCTTTCTATTGTTTTGGTTACATGTGTAACTTCTATCTAGGAGCTGTGTGGGTGAGCATCAACTCTATCAGCCATATTTTGTCCAGCTATTATGGCTACTTGCGAGGTGATGTCTATTACACCACCAAGTCAGGTGTCCACAGCCTTTTCTGGCTGGTAATGTCCTGGGAAGAGTTCACACTGACAGTTTTCATCCAATCTAAGAATTTGCAGCTGAGCCGGGCAGGGATGTTCGGTGGCTGGTTCTTCTTGGCCACTGCCTGTGTCATCCTCTTGATGTCCTTCAACAGGGATGTTCTCGAGGTGGTGCACAATTCTCTCTTCGTCCTTCTGACAGTTTCCACCATTCAACAGATTCCAATCAGAGGGGCCTATATATTTTGGGGGGTTGCCTGCAGTATCTACACAGCCACCTCTCTCTATGCCACTTTTGCCAGCCTGGTAAACTCAGTTGCTGAGAAGGCTTTGATTCCGATAGGGGTTCAAATTATGTCCAGTTCAAAGCTCCAGAAAGCATTGATGAGCATCAAAAGCTGCCTATCTAAGTCAGAAAAACCTCCCAACTTGACCCCCTCGGATGCTCCTAATGCCTTGTTTTACATCTGCAATGGCCTGGCTGCCTTCTCTGCCATCCAAGGTTCTCTGAATGACCCCATCAGGCAGCACCTCAGCATTCCCACAGTGTTGGTACCAGGAGCCATATTCCAGCTCTACGTGGGCAGAATACAAGTGCAGAGGGGGAGAAGATTTGGATCAGTCTTGCCATTCTGCTATGCAGCTGTTTGGGCAACCTGGACCTGGCTCCGATTTGCAGGTAATAACACTCTTTCCTATTGACTTTGTATTCTTCTTGACTGTGCTGGCCACAATGAAAATATGCTGTATGGGATGATCCCTTGTCAACCACCTACCTGGGACGGTGCCAAACACTCAAAGTGTGTTGGTCCCCCAACTGTCCCTCTGGATGGGTGCAACAGATGACCAAAGAAAGTCCAGCATAGGAGGCGCTATAGGCAAAATCATGTTATAGAGTCTTGTATTAGATACTAATATGGCCTGTTCCTGGGCGGTGTTTTAGTGCAGGCATTCTATCCTATTGCTACAGGTTGCTTGTGGCTTTACCACTGAGGTTTGGACACCCTTAACTTGTGGAATATGAGTCACATATGTCTGCATGGGAGGAGGGCTGAAAAGCAAACTGGAACCTGCTCTGATGGGGGGGAAGTATGTGCAGCCATTATGAGACCTGAAAGTCTTCTTCAGAGTCTGGATATGGCTTGCAGAACTTCTAGGATGCTTCTCATTTGAGAAGTGGTTTTGCAGATTTGATGATGCTTTGGGACTTGTACAGCCTTCCAGACTGCTTGCTTCTGTACTTTCATAATACCTCATCCAACCAATTTGGAAACCAAATATTTTAAAGCCACCACTTGTACCCAGTCCTTCTTCCTCCAAAATAAATCCATTCTGCACAAGCTGTTCTGAGTTCCCTGCTAAAAGGCAGCAGAAAACAATACATTGTCCGCTTCCTTTGACATTGTCCTTGGTCTGCTTGCTCCAACAAGCTCTTTTGCTGGGGTTTTTTTTGTAGGTAATTTACTGAACATTGACCCAGAGAATGATGGGGGATTCACAGCAGGAGCTGTAGCCTTTTTGGTTGTCAATGTGTTTCTGATGATTTTAGGTAAGCCAAAGTATGATATGGGATTGTTGATCTCCTGCCAGGAGAGTTGTAGCTCCTTGGGTGGCAGCCAGTTGCTGTGGCTCTTGCACATACTCAGAGGGAAAGCTCCAAGGCAAGCTCTTTAGCCAGCAGCCAAGACAGAGAGCTTGTTAGCTTCCCTACTCATGTGTTCATTTCTTGTGAAACTCAAAACCTGCCAACACACTGAGCATTCTGGGGAATGAGGAAGAACCTCATTCACTCATCAGTTCATACCTGCCTGTGGCCCTCCCACAGCAACACTAAGTACAGCTCTTCCTCTTTTGCCCACAGCCTCCTACTCGAACCTGGTGCTCCTATGTTTGACAGCTGTGATGGAAGTGCTGATTGTTTGCTTCCTTCTCTTCACACTGGAAAGCCTTCCAGTGCCTCTTGAGAGTAAGTCCTGATGTTTGCTAGCAACAAGAAATGCCAAGAGGCCCATGAGACAAGACGCTGACATGTGTCCTTTTTTCTACAGTTGTTATGTTGATCATCTTCAGCATTCTCTGCATCTATGGAGTGACAGCATCTCTTGCAAACTGCATGTTTGGCAGAGAGCTCATCCTGATGGGACCCTCCCTTCTCAGGGTAAGAGATGTCCCCCTAGAACTCTGCATTTCAGTTAGATCAGCTGGGATTATTTCTATTTTGAAACTTGTAAGGAAGTCTATAATGTCCAAATCGACCCTGTCCAGGTCCTGCCTGCTACTGTTTTCCTGCCTAGTAGTCATGATTTGTGGTTCCTTGGGGTGCTCCTTTAGTTCTACAAACCCTGTTTGCTCAATCATTTTCAGGCAGAGACAGCTGTAAAGGAAGCACCTCCCTCTCCTCCTTGCATCAGCCCCAGTTCCCATCGGACCAGTGGCCTGAGGACCATTGCTGAGAAGTTGAATGCAGGAGGGGTGTGTGGAGTTCCCACTGACACAGTTTATGCTCTAGCTGCCTCCTGCAAACACCCAGAAGCCATTGAGAAGATCTACAGAATCAAGGTATGCATGATGAACACAACAACAGCAAGCCACAGGACACTATGTGTCCAGCTACAAATCTGTATGCATGTGTTAACATTATATGAAGTAGGAAACCTGAGTGAATTTGGATCCCCATTTCCACAACTGTACCAGTATTTGTTCCCAGCACATTATCAAACATCCCTGTGGACTAGGAACTTACTTTTAAAGTGGAGGTATGAAAAGATCAGGATTTTAACAGCAGTTCTGTGTTTTTGTATTACTTGCTATGGAGTTTCCAAATATATATACTTGGGAAACCAAAAAGCTGGTCTACCTTCCACTATCCCTGAAGCTCTGCCGAGTGCAACACAAGTCCATCAGCTTCCAGTTCTATGGCATCTTCTGCATACACTAAACACCTTTCAGAGCAGAACCTCAACAATTAGGGAGACATTTGTGATAAATGGAAATAATCTGGAAAACAGAATAGAATCCAAAAGCACTTTGTAGGCATGTCAGCCCTTCCCCTTATAAATTGCTGATCCAGGAGATGAGATCTCCAGGCTTTGGAGAAACTGAAAACCACCCAGATCCGGCCACTGCAGTTCAGCCCCATGTTTATTTACCCTTGACTATCCTCTATTAAACACTTTCCTGGCTATGAGGAAAATAAGGTGGAAGTTTCCTAGTCAGGACTCCTAAACACAGGTAGCTAACAAAGATCCTCTCTTTAGTTTCTCCCCCAAGTGCCAAGTCCAGAACACCATGAGTGGGAGAGGGTACGTGAAATAAATACATTCCTGGTGGGTTGAGCATTCAGTGCTGGCAGCTCAGGCATCTCCAAAACAAGACCTCAGATGACACAGGAGTAGCCAGGACGTTTGGGCTGGACCAGAGCAGCAGAGTAGAGCCCTTTCAGTGGTGCTGATTTCACGCCTATCCATTCCCAGGATTACCTGTTCCCTCTTGTCGTCACAGGACAGGCCTCAAGAGAAACCCATCTGTATCTTCATCTCCAATGTAGACCAGCTCCGGGCTGCAGCTCCACCCTTCAGCCCTTTGCTCTGGGAATTTATGGAGAATGTTTACCCTGGAGGTATTGGATGCATTGTCAAGAAAGGAGAGTGGCTGAAGACATTAGGTGGGTTGGCTGGGCATCCCATCACTTATTCCATCTCTTGTTTTGCAGTGCCAGAGGTGCCTCAAGACATGCTCACTGGCTGACCTGGGGCCAGTCGTCATTGGTCAGGTGAACCTACCTTGCGGAGTTATCATAAAATGGGGAGACTGTCAAGGCCACAATGAACTCAGGAGGAAGGGTGGGAAAAATGCCAGAAATGGAGGTTAAATTGTCAAGTCAACTTGGGAAACCCATGGGTGGTTAAAGCACATCTGAAGCAGGTTCTGACCATTAACTTCAAACTGTGAATGAATATGGTTCAGCTTTTCAGAAAGCATCCATCATCCTACTTGGTCTCCACTATTTCTTTTGGAAATTCCACATCATTTTCTCCCTCATTCAGCAGTATGAGGAGGAGGTGAGACATCAGCTCCTGCTGCCAGTTAGAGAGACAGTCCACAGGGAAACCTTTTTGCCTTGAATATACTGTGTTGGGAGTTGTTCAAAACAACAAAGACATAATAACATTGAGTTGCTTTCAGCAAAATCTTTTCTCATTTCACTATTTTGGAGAAGGCCAGGAATCAATACCATCTTGGCAGAAGTTTTTGCTGCCCTTTTCCTAACCCCTCCAAATATCTGAATGATCAAAAAATACAAAGCTCTGCCAAAGTCATGGGTCAGCTTCATGAAGTTACTCTGTCTCCCATCTTGGGGGCAAGACTGTCATTTTCCTTTCAATAAATTTAACAATAATCCATGGAATTTCAATCCCAGGAAGGTGTTTGGATCCTATTATGTTCCGTTCCATTTCTGATGCTAAGAATGCCTAGTCTTAGACAAGGTCTGAATGGACATTCCTTGAGCATCACTCTAATGTACTGTACGCTGAGAGTTATGGGTACAAATAGATTAAATATCCAAAATATGAAACAATGACAGCAGTGAGTACTCTGGGTATCCAGATGCTTTGCAACCACTGCTGACTCATTTCTTTTCTTCTAGGGGTTGGAGATGGATACAACCGAGTGGGAACAAAAGACAGCATCATGATCAGAGTCCCTGACCAGACAGTCACTGTCCATCTCATAGACATTACAGGTCCCCTGGCAATCACCTCAGCTAATCCCAGCGGAGAAACCGACAGCACCCACCATGACATGGTCATCTCGTGAGTGCCCCTGCCCAGTCAATGTTATAAAATAGCCTTTATGCCCAAGCAAAGGGATCTTGGAGGCATGCCAGGCCAGCCCAGTGAAGTGGGGCACATGTATTTAAGTAACCCAGCTGGCATTTACTCTCCTTTTCAACCTCAGGCGCCTTGGACACTGGCTGGATGGAGTTCTCTGTGATGGGCAGTCCAATGAAGTGGTGGCATCCACAGTGGTTAACTGCACCAAGATAGATGAAGGTGAGCGCCAGGTTTATCTCCTAGTGTTCAGGGTACTGTTTTAATAAAACAGCATTTCTATAGCTGCTCTAAAGTTTGCCTGCTCTCAGTCTTTTTAACCCCAGCTCCCGAGTCTTGCCTGTATTTACCTGAATTTTTCAGTGGAGACTGACCAAGTAGGAGCACCTCTGTCTTGAACACTGTGTTGGGCAGAAGTTAGGCTACATTATTAAGATGCAAACTCAGCTTGGAAAACTGGCAAGTTTGAATGATGGGTGGCTGCTAAAGGAAGGACGGCAGTAACTTACTAGACAAGAAGCAGATTTAATAATGTCCTTTTGTACAGTAAGGTGAGGCAGCCAGGATGACTTTCCCCATATTCCTTTGCTTTTCCTCAGGCATCTATCATCCATCTGCCTTTTCTTCTGTTCTAGGTAGTATCACGATATTGAGAGAAGGATGTGTCCCAGCAGCCAAGGTGATGCAGATATTTGAGAAGGTGAAGAACCAAATAGTATGAACCCAAGAAGAATGAGTCCAGTCCCAGACAAACTCTCTGTTGCTCTTCAACTCAGGGACCCGGCTTTTTCGGAAGGCCGCTTCCTATAAGGCCTCTGCTGGCTCTTAAGATGTACTGTATATTGCTGGGTGGGGACTGTTTGTTTGCTGTGTCCTCGAAGGGTGACTTGGGTCAACCAAAGTGTCTTTTCTCAGCAGGACAGTAGCAACAGTTGAATATGCAATAATACAAAAGTGTTTCCAAGCATCTGGAAAGAATAAGCTAAATCACCTTGGCCATAGCCAAAGGAAACTTGTGAATGGAAGAAACAGCTGACATCACCCTTTCCCCAAAAGCAGAGACCAGAAAAGTCAATGCAGTGCAAGGCCGAGGAACTGCTTATTCCCAGCCTTACAATAAACTCCATGTAGCCAAAATAGTTACTACTCTGCCTTAGACAGCAATTCTAAGCAAGCATCCTCAAAATTATGTCCCATTTTATTCACAGGGGCTTGCTCCCAGGGACATATTCTTAGGACTGCGTCCTTAGCTTCATTGGTTTTCCTTCACCCCACCTTCCTTAAAAGGCTGGCCAATGGCTTATTTATGAATTACCCAAGGTTGCAAGCCTGTGTGCAGCTCTTAGGAGTAAATCCTATTAAACACTCAGAACAGGCATAGGATCAGGTTGTAATTGTGCCTTTTCCCTGAGCCTAATAGCTTGTCCCTTTGACCTTCTGAATCAGCTCCGTCAGTGTCTTCTTTGATGCTCACTGGAAACTCTTCTTCTTGCTATTTATTGGCTTATTATTTGCAACTGTGGATTGTCTGCAAGCAGCAGGAAATGCGGACACGCTGTGCCTGCAGGATCAGGCTGGAGTGCTGTAAATAAATTAACTTGTGCACCTTCCATCATGTACTTTGATGTGTGTATTTAATGTTTGTTTATGTACATAATGACTGCACTGAGGTTTTGAATCTATGTTTATTGAAATGCTAATAATAAAGTCAGCTGAAACTTAAAGTCATTCAACTGTATATTTGCCATGTCTTTTCAATATTTCATAATACAAAATTTGAAGGAAATAAGGTACCTTGATTCAAGAATGAAACTTATATGCAGAAATAAGGTCTCTGCGAGTCTGCTGTTCATCACGTCAGAATCAGGCCCCAAAGTAATGAAGCTATGGAGATTCTCTGCAGGGCTGAAAGGCAATCCATACAAGGAAAAGCCAAACAAAATCAACATGTCTGGCTTAGAGAAGAAAATCTTACAGGAAGACATGTTGAGAGCATTCAGATATTGAAAGCTATGTCTGAAGGTAGAAGGGGTATCCCTTCTACCTTCAGACATAGCTTTCAATATCTGAATATACTGATATATCAAGAAGCCACAATTTTAAATTGCACAGAGTCTCTTTTACAAATTGGAAAGACATGCCCTTAAAGAATCCAAGGAATCACAGTTTTGTTAAGATGCTAAGATTAACACTCTCCATAGCCCTTTCAAAGAACTACGGTTCTCAGAATTCATCATTTGGAAGCCATGATATTTGAAATATGTCTTCATTTGTCATATAGGAGCAATTCAACAGTGTAACAAGCTTCCTGGGGTAATGAAAAAAATCCCTCAGTGAATCCCATTCTAAGATAAACCCTTTTATTCCCACCTCAATAACCTTTTGGCCTTTCATGGCTCTTCCTGAATGGCAACAGTTCCAGACAGTAAACATAAAAAGAAATTGGCTCTTTGTCTACTGACCTGAAGCTAGAAAATTTTCCTGCTTTGCTAAATCTCCCCAGGGTTTCTTGGGGAACAGCATGTTTTAAAAATGGGAATTCTCATTTAAGTGCTGTACCCGTCCCTTCTGCTAAAGGTCTGCTACATTCCTGTCTAGGTTTGTCAAATGGAGAACGTTCTTCAGAGTTCTATAAACAGTTCTTGTTTTTCTTAAAGTCTTGGTCAAGATTCATTCTTGCTCTTTTGGTCCAGAACATGGACATAGCTTATGCCAGTGAAACAGACATTTTAAAACCCATTGCTAGAATACCCTCTTTGATATCCATGTTGACGATGTTCCATTCCTTTAGTCCATTGGCTCCAATCTCATGCCTTCCAAATTATCTGGAGGTTTTCAAGGCCGTACTTGTTTTGGTGACCAAATAACCACAGTTCATCAAAAGGATTCCTAACTTCTACACAATGTGAGCCCAGTACTTTCACATGACATCTGGAAGGCATGGGTCACTCTGTGCTTGGAGTCAGGGCTCTTTTTGTAGCAGGAGCTCCTTTGCATATTAGGCCACACACCCCTAATATAGCCAATCCTCCAACAGTTTACAGAGCTCTTTTTATAGGGCCTACTGTAAGCTCTTGGAGGATTGGCTACATCAGGGGTGTGTCGCCTAATATGCAAAGGAGTTCCTGCTACAAAAAGAGCCCTGCTTGGAGTACTGTTCCATGAATTATATAAAGACTAGGGACACACCAAGGTGGATTGCTTGGATATTAATGGACATCCATGAATCCATTCCCTCATACTAGCTTATTTCCTGACATCCCAGATGTGAATTGTTAGGGAAACAATCAGAAAATAGTACTTCTAAGGCCCGTCAGAGCTACTAAAGTGACCCCTGAGAATGGAAAAAGAGCATCAGAAAGTTGTCTCTAAAATGCTTCAAATATCAGGAAGGATAGTATTTGGGGGCTGGGTATAGATTAATTATAAGATGGCTGTATTATCACATGGGAGCATGGTCATTGGAATCTTTCTTCATTTGAGGACTCACCTTAACCTGTAGGGACGGTAGTCCAGCAGCAGCCAAAAAGAAAGCCACTGTCAGGAGGCTGCTGGAACTCTTGCAAAGATTGTGTGCCACTGGAGTCAACTTTGCTCTATTGCTTCAGACCAACACAGCTACCTACCTGAAGTTATAATATATAGTCAGTCTGAAGAATGGAGCTATCTCATGGGTTGCTACAGGGAGAGACAATCCTGCAGATACATGGCTCCCAGATACAAAGGGCTTTAAAGGTTACAACCAGTTCCTTGAATTGAACTTAGAAACAATCCAGCAACCATTGTAGAAATCCAGCAACCATTGTAGAAATCCCAGCTAGGCAAAATATGTGCCAAGAGACTAGCCACAACTGTAGCAGAAATCAGGGCGTTGCATTTGGCAACAGTTGAAATTTCCAGTTGTCTTCAATGGTAGCCTCATGTAGAGTACATTATAATAGTCTAGCTTTGCAGCTATTACTAGATAAATCAGTGTGGTCAGATTTGCTGATCAAGGAGGGCAGTCTCCAACCTAGATGTAACTGATAGAAGGCTCTTTTAGCTACCCTTTCAACCTGTTTCTCTAGTAAAAAAGCCAGGTCCAAAGCTACCCCCAAAGCTCTTAACTGAGTCTATCAGGGTCAAACTTACTCTGCCAAGGGTGGGGACTCTCTTCAAGGCCCAACTTCTCCAAGCAACAGCCGTCTTCAGTCTGGATTAAGCTTCACCCTGTTCTCCCTTAGCTATTTGAACAACAGCAGACAAGTACCGGGTTTACGTTTCATCAGCATATTGACAAACGCCAGAACTACAGACAATCTCTTACACATATATTGATCAATATGGGAGATAACAAAGAGCACCAAGGCACTCCACAGGATGAGTCCCAGGTTACGGATTCTAAATCTTCTGTCATAATCTTTTGACTGCAGCCAGATAGTAAAGAGTTAAGATGCACTCGATGTATCTGCCATTGAACCTATAAATGATCAAGACACAAAAGGATTCTCCATTGTATTTACAATAGTTCTGCTCTTTTAGAGTGGCATAATTTGCCTTGGCAGCCAAGAAAATAAAGGGCTGAACTATTAAAATTGTATATTGTGAAGGGGTTTACTTGTTTTTAATTGTGTTTTCAAGAGCTTTTAACTTTATTATGTTCTTGTGTGTCCCTCTGTGTGTCCCAAGTGTAATGGCCTTGGCCTTATATAATAAATGTTTTGCTTGCTTGCTTACAATAATTCTGATGCTGAATTCATTTTATACCATCAATAATCTCATTACCCATGACTGTACCCTGCCAAATGTGTGTTTCATCTTCCATCTTCTTGTGCAACCCCACATTGGGACTATGCCTGTGCAGGCCAGCCATGGACATTTTGTTTCTAGCTCAAAAGCTCCAAAATGGCTCTTGAAGCTGGCTCATGCTTGGGATTTCCACCCAATGCATCACATGCTCTGACAGTGGGCACCCCCTTCCCTCATTTCCATTTTTGTCGCCACAAGGACTGGAAGCTTTTTAGCATGCTCTGTTGGTATTCGTCTGGTAAAGAACAGACCCTCATTCGTCATCAGAGAGTTGCTTTTCAGGCTTCAAGATTCTATTTTAGAGGAAGGTAAAGCCACAGTTGTCTGGGTTTCACCAGCTGTCATGCTTGTGGCCTCTCACTATGGTGTCCAAGGCACTGTTCAAAAAGTATTCCAAGTGACACACAGCAGTGAGCATGAGCTCTGCCTCCTGTGCTTGGAAGAGACCCATAATGTCGAAGCCTGTATGATTTGCCAGTGTTTCACTCCAAAGGCTTGGTCAGATAGGGCCTCTAGACTGAAGGCCACATTGTGAGAAAACCTTTTCTTTGGTTCCATCCAAAGTAGTTCTGAGCTCAGAATTGACTGCTTCAGGTCTGCTTCCCTCAGCTCTGACTACCAAACCACACTCTGGACCCCCACTGGTCCATTCGATTCCAGCAAGTCCAACGAACAGAACGACCACTTCCTCCAAAGAGAGCCGCTTTGGTCATCCTGGAGGCAGAACATAGACATTCAGGTTCACCTTCCCCAGCACCTTCGACTAAGACCGGATCTCATTTGGAACCTCCTGCAAAAAAAAGCCAAAGCATAAGGAGAAGAATGTGTCATCCATCCCAAAGGTATGGAGCTTGACTAGGATGATTTCCTGGTCTTTCCTTTCACCCCCTTGCCTCACTTAACTTCCCTTGCCGGTTCTTTCTCTTATGCAGATGAAGATCAGCCTAGCATCCCTGCGGGACACCTGCTGCCATTGGAATCTACACCCCCTTTGTCATGGCAACCAGCTAACCCTTCTCAACACTCTTACAATATGTTGCCATCCTATTTGAGCAGATGGATAGAACTTCACCCTCAAATATTGGAGGGACATGACATAACCCTAATATAAGAGAACACATGGATGTCTGTTCAGCTATGGTTCCCTTCTGATCACTGTTTCATGAGCTGGAGGAGATGCTCTTCCACAGCATCTCACTTTTGTGACTTTCTGTCTACACATCCTCCACCATCAGTTTCAAGGATAGGCCAGCATAATTTATAGAGGCTTATAGAGCTCAAGGTTAAACTAGGAGAACTTCTCAGGAAGGGTGCAGTGGAACAGGTCCCAGAGGGGCTTCAATCCTGGGGTTTTCATTCAAGGTTTTTTTAGTAGACAAGAAGAATGCTGGATCTTAGAAAATTAAACAAGTTCGTTAAAATCTCAAAATTCAGAATGGTTTCACTTTCTTCTGTCATTGAGTTTCTTGCCCCAGGTGTGTGGTTCGCAGTTCTTGATTTAAAAGACGCTTATTTTCATATTTTAATACAGCAGTCTCATAGGAAGTTCCTACACTTCAGACAGGGTTCCCAGGTGTTTCAGTACACTTCTGTCCCATTTGGGCTGGCTACAGCACCCAGAGTTTTTAACCGACTGTCTGGCTGTTGTGGTAGCACATTTACATACTCAGGGTTCCTCTATATTCCTGTGCCAGGATGACTGGCTGATTGTGGCCCACATTCATGAACTATTGAGTGATCACGTTCATTTCCACCGCCTAGGTCTAGTGATCAACTGGGAAAAGTTCCATCTCATACCCTCTCAGCAGGTACAATTCATTGGTGCATCCCTTGATGCCATCATAGGTAAGGTCTTTTTGCCTACCAACAGAGCGAAGAACATTAAGGCTATGGTGTCAAGCTGCATTAGAAGAGAAGAAGAGAAGAGATTGGATTTATACCCCGCCCTTCGCTACCCAGAGGAGTCTCAGAGAGGCTTACAAACTCCTTTCCCTTTCCCTCCCTACAACAGACACCCTGTGTGGTAGGTGGGGCTGAGAGAGCTCTGACAGAAACTGCTCTTTTTCAAGAAAGCTGTGCCAGAACTATGGCTTGCCCAAGGTCATTCAGCAGGTGCAAGTGGACGAGTGGGGAATCAAACCCAGTTCTCCCAGATTAGAGTCCGTGCACTTAACCACTACACCAAACTGGCTTGCATTAGAAAGTGTTGGCAATCAGTGAAGGACATTCAACGGTTACTAGGGCTAATGGCCTCAACTACCACAGTAATTCCATTAGCTAGGATGCATACGCAAAGTCTGCAGGTTTGGTTCATGAAGAAGTATGACCTCAACTAGCACCATTCAGGATACTGGGGTTTTTTTATACCGAGGATGGTGGTCAGGTCTCTGCATTGGTGGCTGGATGACACTAATTTGTTTTCTGGGTTCCAATTTGCTTTTTGGATTCCTCAGGTCACTCTGACCATGGATGCATCCTTATTGGGCTGGGGTGCCCATTGTCAAGGGTTTTTGGTGCAGGGCCAATAGCCTTTAATGCAAATGACTCCCCATATTAATGTGTTGCAGCTTCATGCGGTAAGATTTGCCCTTACCTCCTTCTGAAGATATTCTCAGGAACAAGCAGGGGGGCACTGGTTCCCAGAGTCTTTGCTCAGAAGCGATTGCAGTGTGGGAAGTGACTATAAGCATTGAGGCTGTTCCCAAAGCCATCCATAGAGTAGGCTCTCCAAACACAGAGGCAGACAATCTGAGCAGGGTCTACCAGACAATCTGAGCAGGGTCTACACTTTTCTATCCATTTCCTTCGTTCCCTCTCCTGAACAAGGTCATAGGGAAAATGATAGATCGAACGAATGGTATCCTTTCTGGCCCCACTAGATCTGGTTTTTGAAGCTACTATACCTTCCCCTCCCCGCCTCATTTCAGATCTGCTAATGCATGGTCCCCGACGATGTAGCAAATGTAGCAAAGCTGTATTTAACAGCATGGAGGATCCAGCCCTAGTGTGTTCCTCCTCCCAAGGAGTTCTGAATATTATACTACAAGCCCGTAAACCTTCAACTAGGTATTCCTATGACAGGAAGTGGCTTGGTTTGAGTCCTCGGCTTCTCCTAGAGGGGGATGCCCTTTCACCTGCTCATTGGCATCATTCTTGGAATACCTGTTGTCCCTAGTACAAACAGGTCTAGCTGTGTCCTCAGTGAGGACTCACCCGGCAGACATTGCTGTGTGTTCATGAAGAAGTGCAAAGGACTACTGTTTTTACTGAATTTATGTTACTGTACTTTTAAAACATTTTATTAGACCCTCCAACAAAGGATATAGCAAAATGCATAGGGATCTAGAAGACCTAATAAACCGTTTTACCTTGCATCTTGTTTCTTTCCCCCCCCTCCTACCTACTGTTGTGGCCTTATCTTCTTCCTGTTTCCTGGCAATGCCTACTGGAGACATTTCCCCCTGCACCCTGTATTATTCCATGATGGTCTTTACCTTTAGTGTTAGCTAGCCTGATGAAACCTCTCTTTGAACCTTTAGCCTCCTGTTCATTAACCTTATTCTGTAGGAAGCTAGCATTTTTAGTAGCCATTATTTTGGCCAGGAGAGTTAGCGAACTGGCTGCGCTCAGAGTTGATCCACCTTTCCTTTAGATATTCAGTGAGCAGGTTGTGTTACACACCAAGTTTAGGCTTCCTTCCTAAGGTTGTTTCCAAATTCCACCTGGCACAGGAAATTGTCCTACTAGTTTTCTTCCCTATTCTGAGTTCCTAAGCAGAAAAGGCCCTATATACCCTTGATGTTAGGAGGGCTCTCCTATATCATTTAGAAAGAACCAGAACTTTCCGTAAAGATAAAGCGTTATTTAGGGCAGAGCTGCATCGACCCAGTCCATGTCTAGATGGGTAGTTGCTGCCTTCTGTTCTTGCTACAGAGCATCCAGAGAGCCATGTCCTCTTGATGTGAAGGCACATTCTACCCAGGTCCAGGGGTCTTCGACCACTTTTAATCAGTGGGTTCCTCTGCTGGTTATCTGCAAGGCAGCAAACTGGTCGATAGAGGATACATTTGTGAGACATTATGCTCTAGATCTACAGGCAAGAAAATAAGCAGATGTGGGCAAGGTTATTCGGCAGGCTCTGTTCCTGTGAGAGACTCATGCCACCGCCTCCAGTGAGTAGCTCACTAACGGTCCCAATACAGGGCTGCACAAGAAGACAGAAGATGAAAACAGTGTTGCATTTACTTGTAACTGTTGTTCATCTACATCTTCTGTGCAGACACACATTCTCTCCCCCCTGCCCCACTGTGAGTTCTCACTAGACCTGTTGTGCCAAAAGAGAGCAGGAACTGAGGGAAGGGGGTGCCCACTGTCAGAGCATGTGATGCATTGGGCGGGAATCCTGCAAATCTGCTAGCTCTGGGAGGGGTGGGGCACCCCCATTTTGGAGCTTTTGAGCTAGAAACAAAATGTCCATGGCTGGCCTGCACAGGCACAGTCCCAGTGTGTGTCTGCACAGAAGACAATGATGAACAACAATTACAGGTAAGTGCAACTCTGTTTTCTCATCCCCTTGAACAAAGATCAAGTTGTCTAGGTAACCATGGGGTGCTTCCCATCAAGAGCATTCACCTGTGTGACTCATCTTCTCCTCCAACCACCTACCAACAACGGACATTTCCAAACTTTTCTGTTTGGTATTGACATCATCTGTGTATTTTAGGTTTTAATTATAGAAACCATTTGTCATGCAAGTAAATGGGAGGGCCTGCACTTCCTGAACAAGTCATCTTCTGTTTTGGCTGGTCTATTTTGGTCTCCAAGGTGAGGAGCTGCAGATATCTTGGCAAACTGTACTAGACAAAAAAAGAAGACAAAATTAAACTATGAGACCAAAACTAACTGAGGTATTTCTGATGAAACTTTGGCATAGTATTCACCACCCTTTTATGAGAAAGTATATGTGGGAATCAAGTAGGCTGTTTGCGTGGGCATCTTTCCATGCTGCCAAGACGGCCTTGGTGCTTAGGCACATATAGAACCTTGCACTCCATGTTGCATCCCCGCCTGCTCCAACTCCCCCAAAATTTGATCACTGGAAGATGGACAGAAACTTTTCTGTTTAGACTGCTGAAGTTGAGTGTCAGGAAAGTTTTGCCCACAAGCCAATGGGGCAGGCCACCTTTGACCACAGAAACAAGTGCTACCTGACAATGCTCACAACTATATAACTGCCCCTTAATGTGAAAACCTGCCTCCCAGTGTCCACGATTGTTTTCTTATGGTACCAATTTCTGCTTCCAAAATAGCATTGCTCTAAATATACGAGAGTGTCAGTGTTTCAAATCTGCAGCCTATGAAAAGCCTTCTTTGAAAAATCAACCCATCTAGCAGACTTAAGAAAAACAAGGGCCTACAAATTACCAGGAAAATAACTCTTGTTGTTGGCATTGCCCCAATTATTTAAAAGCCCAAATTAAGCACATGGGCAACAGTGAGCTTTTGCCTAGAATGGGGGATGGGGTTGCCCTGAGAATATATCTACCTGAAGTCTTGGCCTGGGGTGGAGTTTCAACTCACTTGACACAGAAAAACAAGACCAGCTGCTGTTTCAAAGGCCTATTTCACCAGAATCTAACCTCAAAACCTTTGCAATGAGAAAGGGGCAGATGTCACAAGCAATGAGAAGAACACAGTTGTCACAAACACAGAGCCGAGGTATTTCTGGTGTGACTTAGGCCATGCCTTTTTGAAGCAGCATGAGCACCAAGCCATGCTCTCCTGATGATGTTTCACACCCAGGAAAAGGGCAAGGTTGCATGCAGTCCACAGCTTGGGTACAGAGAGAGAGAGAGAGAGAGAGAGAGAGAGAGAGAGAGAGAGAGAGAGAGAGAGAGAGAGAGAGAATTCCCCAACCCAGTGCCATTCTGGTCAAACATCATGGAGTCTTCTGCCACTGAAACCCAGATAATGGGGATAACACTAGGGAGACACCTGCAAGGGGTGCATAAATGCTGGAACTCTGCATTTCTCAAGATCAGTCATTGTAGCAACTGGAAGGGCTGAGGTGGAATGCAGTGCTCAGAGCCATCTTGATGCTGGGAGTTAGGGAGTCTGGTTCCTCCGTAACTGGTCTATCCTATGGGCCTGGTCTAGTGTAGCATGCCTGTGGGAAACCAGAGCTTATGATAAAAGAATGGTAATATTTCTTAACTACTGTTGATATCAGTGGGTCTTCATTGTTCAGAAATGGCTGTGTCCAGCCTCCAAGCAGAGTCTGGAGGAAGTGAACCAATCACCCACCCAAAGGGAGGAGGAGAGGCATGTCTCTATGTGAAGAAAGAACAGTTTGGATTCTGGGAGAGAAAAGCAGGCAGAGGCTCCTGTGAATTGGTTGAAGTCTGCACTAGACCTTAAATCCTGGTTCAGCCCTGTCCCCAAACGTATATTCTACACTACATGCGAGTTCACCCCTGTAATTATCTTGGGGTATTTTTTGTTTCCACATTACACTGAGGTCACCCCGGTTTTGCCCCACACTTGTGCCCCACAGGATAAATGGATGCTGTTATAACCAGGGATAAATGCAAGGTATTATGTCACAAGTTGAACTTTGATAAAACCAGGGATGAGATCCCAGTGCAGAAAGGACCACTCAGGAGCCTCTGTGGGGTAGTGAGTTTACTGCCCTGTAGAAGCATCTCTTGATTTCCACTTAACACAAATTATAGAAAATACCCTCAGTGCTCTCCAAAGAATACCAGTCCAGGGAAGTGCTCCTCTCTGGAATATCTCACTTCTTAAAAGAACTGGAGAATACCTAACAGTACTGACTGCAAAATCTTATCCCATACAAGAGAGCCCTGTGCTCAGGCCTACAGTCAGCAATCAACTCCTGTTAGCAAAGGGTTACTTTCTAGTGTGTGAGTCCCTGCAGGTGCCTGATCAGAAGGCAACACCTCTGTGTAGTTTGTTGGCCCTCTAGGGCAGCTAGTTGGCCACTTTGCAAAAGAGGATCCTGAACTGGATGGAACATTGGTCTGATCTAGCTGGGTTCCTCTTAAGTTCTGATGAATGCTCAAAGCCAGCGCTTGATGCACTTCCATGGGCCCAGTCAGGATACATTCCATCCTCTAAGGAAGCATCCTTGTTAATTTTATTCCAGTGGTTCCCAAACTGAGGTTCATCCCTTGGGAGGGAAGTTTGGCATCTCATGGGATGGAGAGTGATGAGGACCTTAAGGCAGATTCTGTCTTTCTCTGACACTAGCCAAGACCTGGGAAGATCCGTGTTGGATTTGTAAGGGGAGAGGTGGCTGTTCCCATATTGCCTGCTCACCTCAGTGTTATTTGGGAAGAAGAGTGTTCCAGGAAGAAGAGTGGTTTTTCTTTTCCCCATCTGAAATGCTGGCTTTAACCAATTTCCTTTGATGGGAACTTGTTACAAAGTCTCTTTTGTCTCTTGCTTGGTGTTTGCTCTTTCTTATAATAATCTTCCCTTTTGGAAATGCTAGCCAAGAAACTCAAACATGTGTGGGGCTTTCTTTTTCGAGCATGTATATGATTACCTCCTTCCTTCATGGTTTTTATTTGACAGAACTCCATGGGCACAAAACAGACAAACACCAGGAAGGGAGAGCAAGAAACCAAGGACAAGAATAGGAATTACAAACATGTAGTAGGCTCAGGAGATGAGAATGAAAGAAAGGGCAGAGAGCTGGTGGAGAGCTCCAATAAGTATTCCTCCCCCATTAAAACACTGTACAACAGACTGTATTTGGGAAATGTTGCTTAATGAGGCTGTTTCTCCTTTGAGCATTCATTTTTTGCAGGAAACACACCACTGTTCCTGAGATTCCACCTGCTCAGTTTTTGGGGAAGGATTGGAAGAAACTGACATGCTTCTTAATTTGACATATCACTTCTTGTTTCCTTGCTTAAGTTGTTTAGAACTTTTGGGTCGGGTTGAGTGTACCCAAAGTTCACCAAGATGTTGAGCATATCGGCTTCCTTGAACATCGTTCAGATTTTATGAGGCATGGAATTCCCATCAGTCTCCATAGCTGTTTTTAACGTTCAGACCGCAAAGACCATGGTAAATATGAAAATATTTGTAGACTTGCTTTGAGTAATTTGCAAAGATATGCAAACATGTTATTGCTGGTTATATTATATAATAGCTTCAGAATCAAAAGAGCTCACCTTACCTAAGAAAATTCCTCCTCATATAGATGGATTAGTTGTGCCATAAGACTCTTTTGTTATGTCTTTATGAGCTTCCTGGTAAAAGAAAAAAGGCTTGCTACCTATTTTTTTTCACTTTACTGTAAAATATCAAACCAAATCCAGCAATAAATTTTTAATTTTGAAAACTGGAACTTTTTTTTTTACATTTTATGTCCAGATTCACTGATAGTTTATTTTAGATCGCTAGATCAGCTGCACATGCCATGTAAAGAAGCAACTCTTAAAACACATATTTAAAGTGTAAACTATACTAAAATAGTCAACACTATTATAGACCAGAAGAATCACAGTGATTTTGTTGGAGGACTGCTTGGTTTGCAAGTCCTAGATTTTCCCCTTTCGACTGTTTTTCTCTTCTCTGTATTGCCCAGTCAGATTCTCTGGGGTGAATTTAAGGTCAATGAAGAGAATCCCCTGAATTCTACAGATTCACACCGTACAAAGCCCTCGTGTCCACCACTTGGCTGCCATGAGGACTTATGATCATATGTATACTAGGAGTTCTCCAACAGGAACATGATTTCCAGGCACACATGGTTGCAATTCTGAGTGGGACCATAGTGCACAGGGAGAAGGGACTTGAGCCTTCCCCCGCACCCAATCATTTTTCAATCCTGAAATAGGGAGCTGCTATTTGCCCCACTAGAGACGCTTACATGTAGCCAATGGTAAATGTAAGTTTCCCTAATGGGCAAATAGGGGCTGCCTGGGCCATGTCAGGCTCGGGAAAAGGAGCAGTGAGAAGGATTCCCGCCCCTTCTCCACACGCACCACTGTCCTGATCCAATTTGAGCCTTCAAGTACTTAAGAAGTAACTGTCCATTTGGGAATTTTTAGAATATGTCTGTCAAAAGTCTGTGTGGGGGACACATGTTTTGACATTTTGGGGGAAATATCAAAATGTTGCTCTCCTATCCGATTTGCTGAAGCAACATCATTTTAAAAAAATAGACTTTTATTGGTTTCACACACGTTACATAGCAAACCAAGCATATGAATGCTTAGTGCTTTCTCTAGTAAACATCTTCCTCAAACAAGTTTATCTTTTACTTTGGAATACTTGACTTTTCACTCGCTTCTTAAGTTTCTAAGTTCTACTTCCCTTGGTTCCTGTCTTCCACATAAGGTTTCTCCATTCCTTATTCATTCCTCTCACCACAAGTCCACACTCAAGAACTGTATGAAATTATCCAGAAGCATCTAAGGCCAAGTCTGGTGGACACTACTATGTGTCAGTAGGGTAGTCGGGATTGCCAATTGCAGGCTGAAAAATTTCAGGATATTTGGGGTGGAGCCCTGGGAGGGCAGGATTTGGGGGAAGGGAGGGACTTCAGAGGGGGTATAAAGCCATAGAGTCCACCCTCCAAAGCAGCCATTTTCCCCAGGGAAACAGTTACCTGTAGTCTGGAGATCAGTTGTAATTCTGGGAGATCTCAAAGCCCCACCTGCCAGTCGGTAACCCTGACTGGTATTTTAAGTTCACTTTTCTCAATGTTTTAAATTCTGCCTCTCCATCTATACTGACTTTATTTTTCAGAACCAGCTTCTGTTCAGCAGCTGGTTGTGTACAAAGCCCCTCATGCAGTCATGTGACAATTTGGCAGCCTCCTCAGCCAAGTACGGACTCCCCATTCTGACAACAACTTGGAGCCGGGATTTATTGGATAAGATGTTCAGGGCACAACAGAAAGAGAAAGAGAATTCTGTACCTCAGGGCAGGGGTGCTGTAAAAGTGTAAACATATATCACCAAGTTCCATGCTGTCACCAGTTCCCCCCCCCCAGGAAATCTTCCTGAGACAGAGGAGTTAACTTCTGGCTCGCTATGAAATGACACATGTTATTGGAAGAAGAAGAAGAAGAAGTGGAGGAGGAGGAGGAGGAGGAGATTGGATTTATACCCCGCCCTTCACTACCCAAAGGAGTCTCAGAGCAGCTTACAAACTCCTTTCCCTTCCCCTCCGCACAACAGACACCCTGTGAGGTAGGTGGGGCTGAGAGAGCTCTGACAGAAACTGCTCTTTTTCAAGAACAGCTGTGCCAGAACTACGGCTTGCCCAAGGTCATCCAGCAGGTGCAAGTGGAGGAGTGGGGAATCAAACCCAGTTCTCCCAGATTAGAGCCTGTGCACTTAACCACTACACCATCGGGTCCTATTCACTGCCTGGAAGATCAGCAAGTGCTCTTTGGGCCCCAAACCAGCAACCTGTGTAGTCACCCAGCAACCTACTCTGTCCAAAGACATTTTATTGACCTGAAAAGATATGCAAAGGTCTAAAGGACATGGGAGGGGCATCTTCTGAAGGAAATGGTGTCTACAGGTTCCTGCATGGGCTTTGGGCTGCACTGCACAAGATGTTTATTGTTATGATGATCCACCTCTCCTTTTTATCATATGCCTTTGATCCTTCATTTATTTATTTATATTTACATTACTTTTAGGTCATGCTTTCCATTAAAAAAAATGCTCAGAGTGGCTTGAGCCTTGCCTCTTTGTCTTCTCAAAGAGAGAAACTGCAACTCCACAAAATCTCTTCCACACCTCCTAATTCTCTCAGAATTCAGGCTGTAAATCCGGCTCCAAAATCTGTAAATCTGACTCCAAAATGTTTCTGTGCCTCCTCACTTTAGCTCATGGGTGTCCCCTCTTCAAATTGTCCTTTGGAATTGTGCTGCAAGGTAATAGCAGGATTCCCAGCTACCACAGTACATTATTATTATTGTATGTGTGTGTTTTTAAAAAATCCTCCATTACCCATTTAGTGACACTCTCAGCACAACCCTACTGATAGACCCATCCTGGAACTCAAGATGGCCAAACTTACCTCAATACTATTAATCAACTCTGTCAGTCTAGCAGTCAGTTTCAGAACTGTGTACTGATCAGGCCATATTACCTTTGAAAATGTAAAATGTTTGTACTATGTTCTGTCCTCAGACCTAGACAGTCTCAAGGGCACATTCCCCAGGTCCTGCTACTTTTCCCACCCATGATTGATTATCACTTCTGGTGACAAAAGACAACCAGTGGCCAGAAAGAACCAGACTTCTTCACAATGACCAGGTGAGAGGGTTTTTCCCTCTATTGCTAATCTTCTACATGCAAGGAGAGGGAAGTAGGGCACTCTATATTTACAGTAATTTTTTAAAAAACCTAATAAGTAAGGTCTTTAATTTTATTATTGTTGTTGTTTCTGAGTAGATGCTAAAGGGAATGAAACATCACCGTCTGAGATGTCTGGGATGCAATGATGCAAACTGAGAGCCAGTTTGGTGCAGTAGTCAAGAGCAGCAGACTCTAATCTGCAGAACTGGGTTTGATTCTCTCCTCCATATGAAGCTAACTGGGTGACCTTGGGTCAGCCACAGTTCTCTCAGAGCTGTTCTCTCAGAGCTCTCTCAACCTCACCTACCTCACAGGGTGTCTTTTGTGGGGAGATGAAGGGCAGGTGATTGTAAGCCACTCTGAGACTCTGAGTCAAGGGCAGGGTATAAATCCTCCTCCTCCTCCTCCTCCTCCTCCTCCTCCTCCAAACCATAAGAACATACGAGAAGCCAATGTTGGATCAGGCCAATGGCCCATCCAGTCCAACAATCTGTCACACAGTGGTCAAAAATACCAGGTGCCATCAGGAGGTCCAGCAATGGGGTCAAGACACTAGAAGCCCTCCCACTGTTCCCCCCCCCAAGCACCAAGAATACAGTGCATCACTTGCCCCAGACCGAGAATTCCTATCTATACCTTGTGGCTAATAGCCACTGATGGACCTCTGCTCCATATGTTTATCTAATTCTTCCTTGAAGCTGTCCATGCTTGTAGCCACCACCACCTCCTGTGGCAGTGAATTCCATGTTTTAATCACTCTTTGAGTGAAGAAGTACTTCCTTTTATCTGTTCTAACCCAACTGCTCAGCAATTTCATTGAGTGCCAATGAGTTCTTGTATTGTGAGAAAGGGAGAAAAGTACTTCTTTCTCTACCTGCTCTATCCCATGTATAATCCTATAAACCTCAATCATGTCACTCCTCAGCTGTCATTTCTTCAAGCTAATGAGCCCAAAGCGCTTTAACCTTTCTTCATAGGGAAAGCATTCCAACCCTTTTATTATTCTAGTTGCCCTTCTCTGCACTTTTCCCAATGCGATAACATCCTTTTTGAGGTGTGGCAACCAGAACTGTACACAGTACTCCAAATGAGGTCGCACCATTGATTTATACAGGGGCATTAAGATATTGGCTGATTTGTTTTCAGTTTCCCTTCCTAATAATCCCCAGCATAGCGTTGGCCTTTTTATTGCATTTTCATTCCGTTATCTACTACAACTCCAAGATCCCTCACTTGGTCAGTCTCTGCCAGTTCGGACCCCATCAACGTGTATTTATAGTTAGGATTTTTGGCTCCAATATTCATCTCTTTGCACTTGGCCACATTGAACCACATTTGCCACACTGATGCCCTCTCGCCCATTCTCAACAGATCCCTTTGGAGTGCCTTACAATCCTCCCTGGTTCTCACCACCCTGAACAACTTCGGGTTATCTGCAAATTTAGCATCGGACCAAGTACTGATCCCTGTGGTACCCCACTGCTTACCACCCTCTACTGAGAAAATTGCCCATTTATACTTAGGAGCCTTTGATGAGGAACTTTATCAAAAGCTTTCTGGAAGTCAAGGTAAACAACATCTATTGGGTCCCCCTTGTCCACATGTTTGTTCACTCCTTCAAAGAACACTAACAGGTTAGTGAGACAAGATCTTCCCTTACAGAACCCATGCTGAATCTGCCTCAATAGTTTTTCTTCATCAATGTGTCTACTAATTCTTTCCTTAATAACAGTTTCCACCAGCTTACCCGGTATTGACATCAGACTGACTGGCCTGTAATTTCCTGGATCTCCTCTGGAACCCTTTTTAAAGATGGGAGTGACATTAGCTACCTTCCAGTCCTCAGGAATGGAGGCTGATTTTAATGAAAGATTACATATTTTTGTCAGGAGATCCACAAGTTCACATTTGAGTTCCTTCAGAACTCTCGGATGTATGCTATCCAGGCCTGGTGATTTATCAGTTTTTAAGTTGTCTATCAGTCGTAGGACCTCCTCTCTTGTCACCTCAATCTGAATCAGGTCTTTCAACACACCTCCCGAAATCCCCCTGGCCACTGGCAGGGGATGAGAAGTAGGGTTGCCAGATCCAGGTTGGGAAACACTTGGAGATGTGGGAATGGAGCCTGGGGAGGACAGGAACCTCAGTGGGGTACAATGCCATAGAGTCTACCCTTCAAAACATCAATTTTCTCCAGGGGAACTGAGCACCATAGTCTGGAGGTTATCAGCAATTCCGGGGAATCCCCAGGTCCCATTTGGAGACTGGCATTCCCAGTTCAAATCAGCCCCACATTAAAAAAATAAAACAACCAACGGTTAGCCATTGCTTCATTCTTTCCCCCTCTTGGGTCCAATGCTTTCTAGCAAGGGAACTGCCCTGCAGGACAGTTGTATCTGCTTTACTACCTCAAAGGCTCCTCAGCAGGCACATAGATGCCTCTCCCTGCTGTCAACCCACCCTTTGCTTCTTTCATGGTTGCCTCATGCCACAGAAAAGATGGCTAGACAGGGTTTGCCCCTTCCCACCTGCCCCTGACTCCTTGATGTAGGCAATTTTGTAGGGGCTGAGTCAGTTAACTGCATTCCCCCCCCCCATCTGTCAAAAGTCTGCAAGGTCTTCCAGTGAGCAGGAGGCCCCTCCAGCACTGTTTATTTTGCCATCAGGCCAAGACAAATGTGAAGTGAGACATATATCTTTCATCATGATGCAAACAAAGAATGAATGGCACACAGACCCCTGTAGAAGTTGCTTCACTCACTCTCTCTCTCTCTCTCACACACACACACTTGTGCACAGGAAATGTTGCATCACATATGGAGATGGTCAAAGGTCCTCAGTATGATGTGTCCCAAGCTGAGCAGCAAACGGGGTCTACAGGAATTCCTTGCTTCTCTGTTCCCTTCCCATAACACTATCTACTTGGCCACAGAAGCTGCTCCTTACAAGTCCAAGTAAACACCCTATTTGACAAGCTGTTTTTGAAACTCAAGGGTTTTAGAGCATATAAACATTCACTTTGAGAAGACCTGTAGTTCAGTGGCAGAGCACCTGCTTTGTGTATAAACCCCCCCAAGTTCAATCCCTGGCACCTCCAGATAGAGGATCTCACGTAGCCAGTTCTTTGAAAGGCCACTGTCTGCCTGAGGCCATGAAGAGCCACCCTTAGTTGAAATAGAACATTCTAAGCAAGACAGGCCATTAGTAAGACTCGGTATAAGACAGCTTTATATGTGACCTCTAGGTTTTAGAAATAAATGAAATACACAGATTTTTTAGGCTCTGCATTAATGATTGTAAGAACTGTTGATACTGCCATGTCTCCTAGTATGGCTGCAAATTGGTTCTGTGACCTTTCTACAATAGGTCCTTTTAACAGCCGGTGCCAATTCTCTTCCGCAATCAGCTGGAAGCAGAATTCTAATTGAAGGCATAAATGACCCTTAATAAAACATAGTTTCCTCCTTTAAGTCCCACATTGCTCAACCCATAAAGCTGGCAGACATAGACAGCCCATCACTGGTACAGGAAGGGAGTTGGAATACTAGGATGTAAAGTGGTGGGGTTAGAAACTAGATAGGAAGATTGTGTTGGAGTGAGGGACACAGGGATGAGTATTTCGGAAAGCTCCATGCCAAAGAATCATTACTAAGGGGTCAGAGGAGGGTCACCAAGCCCCATTGAAGGGATGTATGCAAGCAGATGGTTGCCCTTCTCGGGGGAGTTCATCCAGCTGTTCTGCTGACTGCCAGTTAACACAGAGACTCCATGTGAGAAAATTATTATCACAAATTATAACTGGAGGACCTGCACGATTCATGGGAGGCAACAATCTCGCCACCACTCCCCAGGTGATGGGGGGAGAGTTGAAAGGGAAAGAACCTGATCCTCCCTCATTGCAGCAGCAGAAGCTTGAAGCTGAAAGTGCAGTGTGCTTTCGACTCCAAGCCTCCTTCTTTACCCACTGTTTCCTTGAGATTTTGTGTAACTCTAGAAATCCTTCAGAATTATAGCTGCCAGGAGCTTGGGGGGGGGGAGAACATGGAGGGGCATTAACATCTTGTGCACTGTGACATCACTTCTGGGGAAAACCAGAAGGTCATATTTGCATACTCAATTCCTCTCTTTTTTTTTTAAGGCCTATTTTTTTAATGCTTCCTGTTAATACCTAAAGTAGTTACGTTTCTGGCCTGTGCTGTGAAAATATGGGCTGAGAGAACATCTTTATAGATTATTCTGATAACTGCTTTCATTGTCCGAGGTCCTGGGTTGAATATTATGTAGAGATATAATTTTAGGTAATTGATTAACAGTGTTTGTTCTGCTTCTGTATGACTCATGGGCTATAATAAAGATAAACGGATGGAAATGATGCTGCACCTCTCTAAGAATCGATGGAAACCCCATAGTAAAACCAGAGTTTCCAGTGATTTGTAAAGCTGGTGGGAGATCTCCAGCCACAGCAGGAGACCTGGCAACCCTATAATAACCTCCCCATTGGTCATTGCCAGTGGGCCCTGCAGGCAGTGACATGACTTCTGCACTTAGGGCAGATGAAGGCACCTGCATGCCATAGCTTTGTGCAAGGCAGCTGTCAGCTGATCGGTATTGTTCATTCAGACTAAATAATTATAACAGTTCCCATATTTGAAAGTTTTCACTGCTTTATCTAATGTTCTGTAATTTGCTGTAATTTACCTGGCACCCAGTTTTAGTATAACTTCTTTCAGTTGCCTCTTTCTACATGGCAGGCTACTAATTTGTATTTATTTATTTATTTTACAACATTTATATCATGCCTTTCTACCCTCACAAGGGCCATTAAGGTGGCTAACAAATTAAAACATATAATAAAATCATTAAAAACAAAAAACAACCCACATCATTAACACAATTAAAAACTGAGCTAAAATACATACAAAGACACAAAAATAATTCAGTACGTAAAAGCAACAATAAAAAGCTATTTCTTTCCAGAACACAGTGAAACATGTCTAAGGGGGTCTAGTCTGATATTCCTTCTTTTTTTAATTTTTAATTTTGCTTTTCTAGACTACAAACCTACAGGGTCAGGGGAGTGGATACAAACTGGAAGAAAAGTGTAACAAGGCTCATAATACAATTATTTTTAAAAAAATTGATACTTCCCTTTTGCCCACATAGTAAAAAGTGAAAATTAGTTATAAAAAAGTATAAAGCAAACAATCACAATCTTGTTCCACTGTAGTGTGTGCATCTTAGCTTTAAGTTTATGTATTAAAGATAAACATCAGGCTATCAAAATTAATCTATTTTGCTTTTTTCTTTCCTCTAAGCTTCTTTTTGTCAAAATCCAGTTTAATTTTTAGAGGTTTAGGGGCAGCATCCCCTAATTCTGCTTCCAAGTCAGACGATTCTGCCAAGCTGGTCGAGGTGTTGTCAGAACTTTCCTCCTCTTTCTCTTCTTCAGCTTCTGTATCTTTGTTATCCTCCGCTGTCTCAGATCCCTCTGTTGCTTTCTGTTGTTGCTCTAAGAACCTTTTCACTTTGAAAACGGAGACAATCTTTTCTTTTTTTCCATTGAAGTTGAAGATGAGCCCTTCAGGTATTATCCATCTGTAAGGTGTGTTATTTTGCTGTAAGAACTGTGCCAAGTCTCTGTATAGTCTCCTCCTTTTCCTAATCTCAAATGGAATGTCTTTTAGTACTTTAATTTGTTCTCCTTTAATTTTCAGGGTTATTCCATTTGTTGCTTTCAAGGTTGTATCTCTTGTTGATCTTTTTGAGAATTTCACATATACTTCCCCGGGTAGTTTGTTGTTGTTGTTTTTTGATAAATTCTGGATATGTATGGTAAACCAGGTCAATATCATTTTGTAGAGCTTCCGCTATTAAGCCCACCGTGGGGGGCCAGTTTCTCACTTAAAATCTCTTTTAAATTCTCTCCTTTCTGCTCCAGAATACCTTGAAGTCTCAGGACATACACTGATTTTTCCAGATTTTTTCTTTTTCCACTACCTCCAATCTTTGTCCAAATTCTTTGGATTTATGTCAACTTTTTCCAGCTTCTTTGCTATCTTCTCCATTCTTGTTGAATCTTCTTTAAGCTCCTTTTGAAACGTGTCAGACTTATCATTGAGGTTAGTCATCTGGTCCAGCAGAGGGTGCAAAGCAGCAGCAATCATTTTAGGAAAGTCTGTGGTTGCTTCCAGTTTAGTAGCCAGAGATGATGCGCTGGCAGTTCCTGCTGCAAGTTTCCCTTTAGCTGCCATTTTTTCTGCTCACTGCGTCATTGTTTATGTTAAGAGAAAAGTTTTTAAAAGGCTCTGAAAGCCTGCAGATTTATCACATTCTTGCTGATTACGCCACACTCTGTCAAATATTCGCTCCCTTCAAGCCACCTTCTCAGACCCCGCTTTAAACTCAGTCTTTTCAGGATTGGATATTCCTCTCCCCCTTTTGCTTGTTTGGGGCTTTGGCGTGGCTTTGCTGCTATCATTTAAGTGGCTGTTCGCTAGTACATGAATCAACTCACATTTTTACTTGTGCTTCTTCAAAAGGTAGAGAAGATCATTTTTCTTTGGATCACTTGCGTGCTCTGTCTGGTGTGCGCCTCTTGGTGCCATAGCTAGCTCCATGCTGCAGGAACCTATCGGGACAAAAAGGAGCCTCAATCCCTTGGCTGCCACTTCGGGAGAGGTCTCCCACGTGCCCCAGGCTACGACTCCCCTACAAGGAGTTGAGAGGGCCAAGATCAATTCGGACCCTTCCCCATCGGCACAATTTGCAGGTCGCTCACATCAGAGCTGTGATGGAGCACACCCACTCACAAGCTGCCAAAACCCGGAAGTCTAGTCTGATATTCCTAATCCATTTCTTCAGAACAAGCACTTGACTCATCAATGAAGGGAGGCAACCTGAAAATCTGAGATCACCGTTGTTTATAAAACAAACAAGGAAGCCAAAGAATAAGGGTTATAATTAAAAATAGATTTCGGTAATAATAGGACCTTAAGTCCAATTTCTTTGCAGCATATAAAGATAACTGGGAAATGTGGTACCTTCTGAAGAAATGCACAAGTATGTTTCACTTTCATTTTTGTGTCTTTCCCAGTTCCAGTAACTTTACTGCATTTAAAAGATATACATCATATATATATATATGATAACGAGTATGTTTCTCTTTCATTTCATGTCTTTTCCTGTTCCCGTAACTTCACCACATTTAAAAGATATATGTGTTATATATCATACATTAGCACATGGACCTGAGGCCTCAGGGCATGTGATCCAGAGGAACAATTGGGATTTTGCATGGTAGCAGCACTCATTTGACATACTGGGATAAAACTTTGCTAATCTCTCTGGCATCACATACCATCTATAAAACATTTTATATAGATGTTCTTTATATGAAATAGCTCTGGTGTACCCCAGAGCAGAGTACACCAAGGTTATTCATTTCTTTTAATGACTTTGAATGTTTACTTCTACAAGAACATGCAGGTTTCTGTGGGTTAATGTCTATTTTATATAGAATTTTGATTTCTTTAGAATTTAAAATTTTAAAATTTTGATTTCTTTAGATTTCTTCCTACTTACACAAAAACGTGGCACAGGGATGGATTTAACCATATAAACAAAGCTCATTGGAAGACTATTTCGCGGTCCAATACTAACCAGTCTAAGGTGATTAATATTAAAACCCCATTTTTTAAAAAAATTATGGCCTGCTGGTATTTCACTCCTACAAAACTATACCACATAAATCCTTTCTGTTCCCCTCTCTGTTGGAAATGTTGTCGTGCACCTGGCTCTTTTTTGCACTGTTGGTGGTATTGTCCCCTAATCCATAAATTTTGGAATACCACCAGAGACAAAATTGATATCATCACAGGATACTCTCTTCCTTTATGTCGAGTTGATGTTATTAACTGTGTGGGACGCCTTTCATTTTTCCCCTATACGGAAAGATTTGATTATGGTACTATGTGCTGCTGCCAGGTCAGTTGTAGCGTCTTCATGGGAAAAACCCTCCCTTCCTTCTCTCAAAGTGTGGTACAGGACCCTTTGGGACTTTCTTACAATGGAAAAAAATCTAGACTAGGTCTCCCAACATGATAAACACCCTCTCTTCTCTAACTATTTAACTTTTTGGTTTTGGTAATGTCTCTACAACAGATGTCTTGTTGTGCTAACTAGCTAATGGATATTGGCCCATTAACTTCTTTCCTCCTTCTATCATTTTCCCTTTTTGTTTGTTGGGTTTTGGCTCTTTCCAACAGTTGTGGTTTTCAGTAATCAGCCTCATGGTAGCTCCCTCTCAAGTTTCATAATTGTACATGTACATATACTATTTAATTCTTGTGTCTTGTTCTAGATGTTTGCATAGCAATAATATATTGTATTTTTCTGCAATTTTCCAATAAAATAATAAAAATGGGTTATTCATGTTTACATCAATCATGTGATGTAGAAAATCTAGGTATAATATACTTCAGCCTGTTGGTGCAGGATTCCCCCCCCCTTCTGATTATTTTCAAATTATGTAAATTCATGGAAGAAAGGAATCATATCTAGTTTTGTGACAATACTGTCTGAGAAGCAAGGGAAGTCTATATAAGGGGAGTATTGCAAGCTTTATACATAATCAAAGAGAAGAAATTAGAAGGGCATGTCTTGAAAACAAATATGTTCAGCATAAGTTAGATCAATCTACAAACACATTCTCAAAGACAGAGAGTAGAAAGCTGAAAGCTACACAAGTACAGAAAATATATAAACATATGTTTTATGCAATGCAGAGATTTTCAGGGCAATCCTAAACAGAGAAACGATTAGTCCCATCAGAAGGTGAGACAACTTCATGACAGCTAACGCTTCCCAGATAAACCAAGAATTTATGAAATATTATGAAAAACTGTATATCTCAGAAGATCCAAATTGGATGTTATAAGTATATTCTTGTAAAATACAGCAATTCCAAAGCCATCAGAGGAAGAGATAAAATTCATGGAATTGCCAATTTTCTTCCACTGTAAAAGAACTAAAAAGCAACAAAGCACCAGGTCCTAATGAGTCACCAACGAATCCTATTGTTGTGAGAATAATGGGGCTGCACGTGTCTTGTAAATGTGTTCACCCGTGCCACCCACACCTCTCCCTCTTGGTTCGTGTGTTCCCTGAGTGTCGCCTCCTTACCAAAGGCAATAGATGCAAGCTAGGAAACCCCCAAACGCTGGCAGAGACACTTTTAGCAAAAGGTCTCTTCTTAAAATAAAACTTATCTTTATTAAGAAAACATCCAAAGGTTTACCAGGCAAGGTGGTTAGCAAGATGCCAAACCAACTGCCAACACAGTACAATCCTATTTCTTAAACATTGATAGTGAAAAATATAGACAATAAACATGCAAGCAAAGTTCCCCCCCCCAAGAGCATGCAGAAAACGAAAGGCCTTTCGGGCTGACTCCCAAAGTCTCCAGAGAGTAAAATCTCTCCTGGTTCCTTCAAGAGCCAGCGAAAGTCTGTTGGGACTGCCCAGTCTTTATACTCGAAAGATCAAAAAGATCCCCAATAATCAAATTACAGTTGTAAATTGAAATCTTGAAGTTGAGGATATTTGCAAGGAAATTGCTTTCTTGCGTCTCACACAACCAAAGTTGCCTTTTGTTTACAGAACCAGGAATTGTGTTTTTCCTGGTGTTCCCAGCATTGAAGATAAAACCATTCTTTCATGTTATCTCTGGGATGGGAGTAGGGGTGTGAATCCTTGTATCAGATGGATTGAAGTCTGTCACTGCCCAAATGGCTTTTCCTGCCAGATGGGATTTATGGTTTAAATGGATATAATGGGTCTCACACCTAAGGGAATTTACATTGATTTAGATCCTGGGAGTGGAATGAGTGAACTTTGTACGTGACAGAGAGGGGTGCTTTGCCTGGAACAAGGGTTTTGCACAGACTCATGGGATTTTGTTCAGTGAAAACAGACCAAAGCCGTTTGCTAGCAAAGACAGAGACAGATACATGGAGTTTATACACTATTTGGTTCATTTTAAAGCCCAAACCTTCTATATTTCTGAAATTTCTTACCACACCTATCAAAGCTGGGATCACTCTGTTAGTGTTAGTAAAACTCTTCTGTCCGCATTCAATTATCTTCATATGCTTTTTGTTTTACCTACATTCTGAAAAAGACCCCCTCCAGGTGTATATTCCTATCATCCCAAAAATCTGCTGAACCAGGTTTATAAAATCTTAACATCAGTCTTAGCAAACAGACTAAATCCTACTATTTGTGTAAATATGTGAATCTTGATCAACCCAGGGCTATACCACATAGACAGGGAGCTGTAAGCACTCATTTACAGCTGTTCAAGAATGTTAAAAAAGAAGGAACACTGACTGCTGTGCTTTTTTCTTGACACTGAGAAAGCTTTGATAGACTGGAGAAAAAAAATATTCTCCTGCTTGAAGGCATTCGGATTTGTTGATTCTTTTCAGGCTGAATTGAAACAGTCTGCACCAGTTCACTTATGTGTTAATGGACACACTTTAAAAAAACCCTTTGAGTTATTGAGGGGTACTCAGCAAGGATGCCCCTTTCTGTTCTTCTACCTGTAATTTTTTTAGAACCTCTAGCTTTTAGGAAGAAACCATTGGAGGAAATGAAAGGTACTGGGGATCTGTTCAGTTTAACTCGAGTCTTTATGCAGGTGATGTGGTGATCTTTTTGACTGCTATAGTCAGCTCTAGCAAAGTGCTTATGGATGTTCAGATGGAATACTGCAGGTCACAAACTGAACACAGTAAAATCTGAAATGCTTCTATATAGTATAAATATCCATGATTTACCTCTTGACTGCTAATTTCAGCAAGTGAAATATGAGGGAAATAATAGATACCTCAGAATAGTAGTACCTAAAAATAACCAAGTTCTTCATGAACTTAACTGTGTTTCTGTAGTATATGATACTTTAAAAAGAAACTATAACTCTAGACTTATTTACATTTGCCCCTTTGAGGAAAAATTATATCCCTAAAAATGGTGATTCTCTCAAGATTCATTTATGCATTTCAAAATGTACCAGTATTGATTTCTGACAGTTGTTTGAGAAGTTTACAGAAGAATTAAAATCTGAGATCACAGTTCTCTATAAAACAAAGAAGGAACAAACAAGGATAGCTAGTGCAAACTGAGGTGGCAACAACATGGCCTTAACTCTGATGTCTTTGCAGTGTATACAGATAACAGAACTGTCATTATCTTCTGAAGAAAAGCACAGATGTGTGACTAACTTTTGTTTCCTAGTCTTTCCTTGTCTCTCCTCCCAGTATTTTCACTGCATTCAAATGATATATATGATAAAGTAGTTTACCAACTAGCAGCTTTAGGACATAAGATCAGAAATCACTTTGATTACCAAATGCTGGGGACATGCCTTCATGACATGCTTGTGGACTTTTTGAGGCACTGGCCTGGCCATGGTTGAAAATCCAGCAAGGCAGTTCCTATGTTCACGTCATCCTAGTAGAGCTCCAGGTCTATGTTTACTTCTGTTTTATTTCAGTTTTGCTTCTTTCTCTTTTGACCTAATCTTTGTGTATTTCATGTTCATCTGTGCTGATGCCTCCTAAAAGTGCAGACTGAGAACTTTAAACTGAAGTCATCCATGTGCTTTTTGACAATGCACTATGCCCAAGAAGGGGGTGGGGAGTGGCAGAAGAACCCAATTTAATGTCTACTTTAAAAAAAATAGCATCTATGAATGATGCACTGGAGAATAGCCAGAGATTAAAACCTATTTAATCTTTTTTAAAGATCAGTTCTGATGAGTTTCAACAAAGAGGAAACAAAAAGAGATTACTTTGCTCACCCTAACCCCACCCTTCACTACACGAAGGAGTCTCAGAGCTGCTTACAAACTTCTTTCCCTTCCCCTCCCCACAACAGACACTCTTGTGAGATAGGTGAGGCTGAGAGAGCTCTTTTAAGAACTGCCCTTTCATGGACAGCTCTTGTCAGAACTATGGCTTGCCCAAGGTCATCCAGCAGCTGCAAGTGGAGGGGTGGGGAATCAGACCCAGTTCTCTCAGATTAGAGTCCACTCACTTAACCACTACACCAAACTGGCTCTCTTGAAGTCCCTCCCCCCTCCAAAGCCCGCCTTCTTCAGACTCCACCCTCAAAATCTCCAGGTGTTTCCCAACCTGGAGCTGGCAACTCTAGTTGTAATTCTGGGCCCCACCTGAAAGCTGGCAACTCTGCTAGGAAGCCAAGCAGAGCAAGCAGCCCCACTTGCAGAGCAACCCTCCTCTTCCTCCTTTTAAAGCAGGACTCTGGGCTCCAAGAGTGGCAGGTGATTCAAAAAACTTAGAAACAAATCCCATTAATTCCAATGGAACTTCAAAATGAATATGTCTGGAATCACAGGTATTGGGCAATTACACAAAATGGGAATTTATTTAATGTTTTATGCTGTTATTTCAGGTGGTTCTGCTTTGAGGCACCAAGCCCCTATGCATAGTTCGGCCTCACACAAAGACTTCACTGTTTGCAGGACTTCAGGCCAATTTGGTGTAGTGGCCAGTTTGGTGCAGTGATTTAAGTGTGCAGACTCTAATCTGGGAGAACCAGGTTTGATTCCCCACTCCTCCACTTGCAGCTGCTGGATGACCTTGGGTAAGCCATAGTTCTGTCAGAACTGTTCTTGAAAAGAGCAGTTCTGTCAGAGCTCTCTCAGCCCCACCTACCTCACAGGGTGTCTGTTGTGGGAAGGGGAAGGGAAAGGCGTTTGTAAGCCACTCTGAGACTCCTTCGCATAGTGAAGGGCGGGGTATAAATCCAATCTCCTCCTCCTCCTTTCTGCAAAGACATGGGGCTCCCTTATGAACTGTCAGGTAAGCAGCCTGCTCTTCTTTAAACAGGTTTACTGAATAACACAGTAAGTAGCCCAAGAAAATTTTGAATAACATGATAAGAAAAAATTGATGCTACAAGAGAGCACAGGCTCCTTGTATCAAATAATCAAAAAATCAGCATTCACCGTATTTAACTTAGATATGTGTATGTGTGTGTGTGTGTTTTTAAAAAGCACAAAATAATGTAGATAACAGAGTCTTGTATATAAGAAATATTTTAACTGTTTTAAAAAGTTATGAGAAAATGACAACAGTTTTGGAATGCAACCAAAAACAACTATGGGTCTGGTCACACACAGAATTAGCCGCGCGATACGGATGGATGTTGGGCAGATTTTACGGGCGTGATCACATGAGAACATTTGGCAAGCGTCTCGCACCTGTCAGTAACCCATATCAATCAGCTGAAGATCTGGAGTAAAAAGATACCCGGGAAAGTGCACTATCTCCCAGAAAACGCGGGGTGCGGGCAGGAGTCGGATTGCAGAAGTGCTGGTATCCCATTGCATCCAGCACCCATCTGCGTCCTGTCTCACACTGGATTTTTTTTAAGCCTCCTTGGTCATGCGCTTCCATGGTCATGCGCATGTGGGAACTCCAACTTGGGGGGGGAAGCCTGTCGGGAAGCGGCGGCTTGCGATCACCACATGCGTGATCGTGCCATGCCGCTTCTCCCCCCCGCCATGCTTCACCATGAACGTGTGATTGGTGGCAGATGGCCTAAGCATGAAACCTCGGGGGAACGTCTGATCGCGCTACTGCACTTCATTTTGCTCCGGGGCAAAAAAACTCACACACACACCCCGGATTATCTCCCTCGTGTGACCAGGACCTATATATAGCTCATTAACAGGGCTCTTTTTGTAGCAGGAACTCCTTTGCATATTAGGCGACACACCCCTAATGTAGCCAATCCTCCAAAAGCTTACTGCTACAAAAAGAGCCTTCTCATTAATATTTAAATACCCATATGATATTATGAATGTTGGAAACATTTCCCATAATATCACAAGAGCCCTGCCAGGTGAGTCATTAATACTATTTACAGATGGAGAATTGAGGCTGAAAAGAAAGCCCCAGAGCAGCTGTCATGAGATCTCAGCTGGCGATGATCCGGCTTCCACTTCTAGGCCATGACACTGTCCTAGTTGACAGGTGTTTCTCCCCCTTCTGCTGGGGCGGGCAGCTGAAAGGAAAGAGCTGCAGTCATTGGGGCAACAGCCATCTTACTTCAGAAGGCTACATTCAAAGTGTAATTGGACCGAAGCCTTTTCTTCAATGAACAAAATGGGCTTTGGGGCCCAGTTTGAGGACAAAGTCATTTTTACATCTGGACTAGTTTTGCTCTCTGAGGGGCAACGCCTTCATCGGTACAGAATGCTTTGTTGATATATGATGCTGGTGAGTTTCCCTGAACACGAGCATTATTGCTGAGGGAGGCTCTGCACAGGGTCTGCTGCTCTTCCTTGCCCTCCATGGCCAGGGGGTTATTGGTGTGGCCTGATTGGTATCTTCTTTGGACCCGCTCCAGAATCTGTAACACCTGAGAATGGAGACAAAGAATGCAAGACTGGATGGATATTCCGTGGGCTTGGGCCCTTCTCCTCCTAGTTTAGTCTCCTCTGAATGAAGTCCAGTTGCAGTATTCAAGAGTTCCTGGTCTCAAGGCACACCTGCTGCTATGATTAGGGTTGCCAGCTCTGCATTGGGAAATACCTGGAGATTTGGGGGTGGAGCCTGAGGAGGGCGGGGTTTGGGGAGGGGAGGGACTTCATTGGGGTATAATGCCATAGAGTCCACCTCCCGAAGCCACCATTTTCTACAAGTGAACTGATCTCTGTTGCCTGGAGAACAGTTGTAACAGTGGGAGATCTCCAGCCACCACCTTGAGGTTGGCAACCCTGGCTATTGTGCATACATCGGCTGACTTTCTTGCAGTCAGAGGACAGGCTACACAGGATTACATACAGACTCCAACAGCAAAAGTCACCAGCACAGTTGATGCCCTATAAAATCCTTTGGTTTCTAAGAGCTGGGCAAAGCAATACTATTGGACTGTGAGCGGCCAAGTGCAGAGGGTCCTATAGATTTCTGAGTGCACTCATTTGATTTTGGGTAATCCCTGTCAGAAATGGAGATCTTTCAGAATACTTGTGGCTTGCAGGGATGTTGTATTCGCAAGAGGAATTCTTCTCAGCAAAGTTAATATCAAGAGATTATACGTGGGTGGCTTCAAGGAAAGCATTTATGAGATTGTTCTTCCAGAGAGCCAGTGTGGTGTAGCTCTTAATGTGTCAGCCTGAGCCCTGGGCTCAAACTCCCACTGAAGCTACCTGGGTGACCCGCTTGGGCCCGTTGCTTTCTCTCTCAGCCTAACCTACCTCACAGGTTGTTGTGAGGACAAAATGGAAAAAAATGATGTGTACAGCCTGTAAGCCAGGGGTGTTGAACTTGTTTGCTATGAGGGCCAATCAGACATAAATGGGATTTTGTCAGGCCAGGCCATGTGTGTCATAAAATGTAATGCCAGGTAGCAGAGATGTGCCATTGGAGCCCCACATTAGGAGGGGTAGTGGTGTTAAAACTAATATTTCTCTGCAAAACTGGAGTTCCTTGAGTTTGCAGAATTCTATATTTTAACTGTGGTTGGTCCCAAACGCCCCGTCCAACCCTTAAAAGATGCCTGCCTAAAATGGAAAGGTGGGGAATAGTGGGATATGGCAATGCAATTTTTTAAATAAAAAAAACAAGAAGAAGCCCAAGGATCACAGCAGAAAGACACCCCAGGGCCCCTACCTTTGAGGAGGCTGACGGAGGCTGGGAGTGGTGGCTGGGAGGCAGAGAGGAACGCACTCAAAGGCCGAGTGAGCTGGTAAGTTTGGCCGCCCCACCCTCTGCTCCCTGCACTCAGAGGCAGCTCGAGCTCAGAAGGGTGAGTATGGGCAGTGGAGGGGGAGAGAAGAGAGCCCCACTCGTGGGCCAGATTAAAACCCTGGGTGGGCTGCTTCTGGCCTGCGGGCCATAGGTTTGACACCCCTGCTCTAAGCTGCCTTGAAGAAGGTGGGTGTTGTGTACCCAGTGAGACCACGCATGTGGTCAGGTCCGCATGTGGCCATGCGAAGGGCCCAAGCTTCGCTCTGAAAGACAGCCCAAACAGATCCTAGTGTGCACCTATCGGAGGGCTAGGATCTGAATATGGACCTATGGGACTCAGATGCACTGTAAATAGCATATCACAGGAATGGGGGGGTGTTGGGTGTGGTTTGGCTACAGGGATATAAACCAGCCTCGGGGCCAGGGAATCTCATCTCAAGATCTGCATGTAACTAAATAAAGTATGAGCTGAAATCACTCTCCAGTGCATCTGCCTCAGTACTTTATACTGGGATAACAATTTATTAAAAGAAAGATAACATCCTTTGTGGCCCTGGATGGCAGAAATTTTGGAGTGCCAATGTATTTACAATTTTGTATATATGCCCAAAGACCCCCAATTGTACTATCTGTTTTATAGAAGTTCTATATCTATCTATAGCTATCTATCTATCTGTCTGTCTATATTTAATCAGGTCTATTGGGGTTTGCAGACTTTGTGTACATATTGTGCTGTGCTTGCAATGATACATGGCTTTTAATAAACAATGTGACTGACTTAACACATCAAAAATTATTGTACAGGAGAAGGAACAATGAGATAATGCTGACCTGGGATTTGGGGACAAGGCCGACTCTAAAGAACCCAATGTGCCCACTCCCAATCTTGGTGCAGTCCACCACGGTGGAGGCTATGTTCTCTGGAGAAGGCCCATCACAAAGAACCGCATCCACCTAGAAAGGATCAGACATTTTTTGAGTGAAGAGAGGAAGCTCTCTCCAGATTTGGTCTGGTAATTTATACAAGAAGCACATCCTGCCTTAGTGCTTTCCAGTGTCATGGTAGCACTTGGTATCCTGAGTTCAAACTACACTAAACTGGATGAAAGTCTGTGGCACAGCATGGAAAGCCCCTGCTTGGCATCATGGCATGATCTTAGGGAGGAGATGCTGGGAAAGACTCCTCTTTCCCTCAGACCCTCAAGCATCACTGCCAGCCAGCAGACACACTTCTGAGCTAGATGGAAAACAGCCTTCCTGCCTTTTTCTTCCATTTGGTAAATGAAGAGTGGAGGGCAGGGGGGTGCCCTCTCTCTTCTCCAGGTGAACTTGGATCTCACTCCCCTTTTCCGGTGGGAAAGAGGATAGGTAACTGAAGAGGCTCAGTTGTTCGCCTCCCCCCCCCCTTCACAGCTGTAGTAAATGTACCTCTCTGTAATAACAGCTCACGATCCTGAGCAAATAAGAAGCATTTAAGTTTTGGGTCTTTCTAGAATAAGGATCCTCAGCTTATTTGAACCTGCAGGCTCCTTTGGAAGTCTGACACAGGGTGGTACCTGCAGCCACTAAATGGCTGCCACAGGAGGCCAAGTCATAGAGCGAGGTTATGTATAACTCTTCAGTGCTTCAGGCAAAAGTTTAAAAGGGATACCTTTTAAAATGAACACCGTGCTTAAGATCCTTGTGCTGTGGGGGCAGCTGCTGCCAAAGCAACATTTTAGAAAAATCTGCAGGGCCAGTCAGATTTCCCGTGGCCACTCAGAAACCCTGCAGGGCAAAGCCCCATCTGGCCCCTTCCACTTTCGAAAGACACTTGGCAGGCACCAGGAGAGGTGCTGGTGGGAGCCATGGTACCCACAGGCATCACACTGGGGATTCTTGTTCTAGATGTTTGAACCCACAAAGTCCCACTCAGTAGAGCTGCACTGGGCTCAAGCCCTGGTAACCTAAAGGTCCAAGAAACTCCCTTTAAAATCATGGGAGCTAGGTCTGCCATGAGGACAAGCAATTGCATACAGCAGAGGTGCCGAACTCATTTGTTATGAGGGCCAGATCTGACATAAATGAGACCTTGTCGGGCCGGGCCGGGCCGTGTGTGTCATAAAATGTAATGCCCGGTAGCAGAAATATAAACTTTATAAAGGACACAGTCAAACACAATTAACTTTCACATTGTTTTCTTACTGAGAAAGACTGGATCATGAGGGCATGAACACAGTGAAAAGGGTGAGGGAACCCAGTTGCACCCAGGAGAGCCCTAGCAACAAAACACACACAGCATAAGGAGCCCAACAAAACAAACACACTGCAGCAAGGCACACAACAAAACTTGAACAAAACTTTGTTGGTCTTAAAGGTGCCTGGTATTTTTGCCATGCAATTGAGGCAGTCCAGCAAAGCAAGCTCGCACTCTTTCCCTCCCTTCAGGAAGGAGCCTCAGCCAGTGGAAGGAAAGAAAGGCTTCCCTTTGTCTCCTGAATACAATTGAGGCAGCCTGGCCAGAAAGCGAGCTCTGGCTGGTTCCCTCCTTCCCACTGGGAGGAGGAGGGGGAGGAGCCTCAGCCAGTGCTTTATCAGCCTCTCTCAATTGCACAGGAGAGGTTTGTCTGTCTATCTCTCCTGTGTGATTAAGAGAGTCCGGTAAAGTAAGCTGTGATGTAGCAGCAGCAGTAGAACTGGAAAAGGAAGCAGGAAACAGCCAGGGCCTTGCAGGCCGGATTGCAGCCCTCTGAGAGCCTGATCCAGCCCCCGGGCCACAGCTTTGACACCCCTAGCATAGAGTTTACCTTGTCTCCTAGCTTGGCATACACCTGGTTGTGGTGAGTGGTGTCTGCTTCTCCTGTCGGATTGGCAGATGTGACAGTAATCGGGCCAACCTGAAGACCAAGAAAGAAATTGGAGAGCATAAGTTTGTTCAAAAGATCAAGGAGAACTGCATGCATAGGGTTAGATTTACAGGGGGTGGCTTTTCCTCCCATATTAGAGCAAATTCTAGAATGAGGCAATTCCCTGTGGACTGAACCTGTCAAGGAATTAATATTAAATAAAAATCGCATGCTTTTTGAAAAAAGTTTCCTGTCCTTATGAGGGGACATTTTTAAAAACAAACAAGGAATTTCTGATCCTAGGCAACCAGACTTTCCCTAACTACCTCCCATCAGTTTCCTTGACTTGACATAAACCCTACTGTCCTTTGAAAACTGATATAGTACTTGTCTCCTCCTTCCATCCTTTGTCTTGACCAACCAAGGTCTCAGAACCCTCTAAAACTGAAAAGTCTGGTACAGAACAAGCTATCAAAGCAGAGCTCAGATATACAAACTCTACAGATTTCCCCTATATTTTATTTTAAGCCTATCATTTAAGAGGTGAGTGGTAGAGTGTATCCCTGGACTGCTCACCAAAGCTGTCCAAGCTCTTTCATAAGTCTAAAGGCAGAGACACATAAAGGCAGAGGTTCTAGATTTAGCTCACCAAGTCAATCAGATGGGTAGTGACCGAGCAATCTGGAATGCGAACAGCTACGCTCTGAGGGGTGCCCACATATTTAGCAGAGTCTTTCATGCCCAGGTAATCCACCCATTCACCTACATTGGAAAAAACAAAAGAGCTGCTCAGCATCAAAGCTCTCCCATTCAGAAGAGACACTTGAGACCAACAGCCCTTTACAGGAGCACCACACAGAGAAGTGGGATCCAAAAAACAGGGAAGGGTTAGAGAGGAGAAGTCTGGGCAGCAAAAAGGAGAGTCTCTAACCCCTTGGAATCACCAAGCTGATAGGTGATGGCCATGCAGCATCCATGAAATCCCAGAGGACAGGGCTGAACAGATGCTTGGCCGGCTCCAGCTGTTTCAGACTCGAAATCCAGAGTGACATGGGACGGTCCTGAGCCTGGTGCTTTGTGCTAGGGTGAGAGAGAGAACAAAGAGGTTCCATAAGTCTAGCAAATATACAAGTTCGGATTGAAGACTCCACCCATACCTTGGAAGTAGACACACTCCTTGGTCATGGTACCCATGCCTACACAATCCATCCTCTCTTCTCCCAGACCCAAGAATTATCTCCCATGCCTCATCCTGGGTTGCTGGTTCAGAACAAAGTCATGGCTACTGCTGTGTGAATCAGGGAGGGAAGCATTGTGTGAAGTTGGCAGGTTACTCCAATGTCATTGAGAAGAGCTATGTAGAACTAAGCATGTGTAAAGGGATGAGATCTGCATACATGGAGGAGAGTATCAGTAAGAGTTTGAGAGATGCTGTGCAGAAGTGTGGTTGTTGCTAAGGGAAGGTGAGTTGCACCGGTTTCTGTCCATGACTGTGTTAGACCCAAGAAACATAGCAGCTCCCCCACCCCCAGCATTAGATCTCCAGAGGAACCCTGGATGGAGAGCTTGCCCCTTACTTGTAAGCCTTCTCCACAGCATCAGGTTGACAGCAGGCTGCTGCAAGAACGTATACCGTGTCTGTGGGGATCCCACACACGCCCCCTTTCTTCATTATCTCTGAAACCAAAGGATGGGCTCAGTGGTTAACAGTGCCAGGTCACAGACCCACAGGAGAGAGAGTGCAGGACACTGAACCTTGACTCTTTCTGTCCATTGGTACATTATAAACTAGGCAAGCCCTGCTTAGCTTGTTGGTGCAAGGACTTGCAAGAGACAACTAAGTTCCGGTTTCACAAAGTGGGCTTTTCAGCTGTGTGCATTTATATGTTAAATTTATACACTGCCTTAGGGCTGTTTTGTCTGAGGTGGCAAAATAGATTTAAGTGTCCAAAATCAGAACAAAAAGCCAAGTCTGGTGATAGGAGCTCCCTGTACAATCTGGTGAATAGTCAGATGTGCACAGCATCAACTGAAAGAGAAGGTGTGGGTCAGTGATAGAACATCAGTGTTGCAT
Source organism: Gekko gecko (assembly GCA_029375565.1). Lineage (NCBI taxonomy): Eukaryota > Metazoa > Chordata > Lepidosauria > Squamata > Gekkonidae > Gekko > Gekko gecko. Next base: position 45,939,132 of record JAPDNY010000012.1, on the reverse strand, counting down.
GCAAAAGGCCCCAGATTTGATCCCCAATATCACCACTTCTTAAACTATTTATTTATGTTATTTATAACCTGCCTTTCTGGAACTCAAGCCTTACTACACAGTTAAAAGGTTCAGGTAGTAAATAATGTGCAAGACTTCCACTTGAGACCATGTCACTTCCACTCAGAGTAGACCCTGATAGACTTAGAGTCTCACTTAGTGTAAGGCATGTGTTCAAACTGCTTTTTGAAGGAACTTTAATAAAGGTAGATGATCAAGGTTTCTGCCTATGGCCCAGAAAACAGCCTTACCAGCTGTACTGTTTCCTCACCTGCAACTTGCTTGACTGAAGATGCTTTCCTGGCTGGCAGATGAAGACATTTGGTGCTTCCTCCCCCGAAGCCACTGAGCCTCACAATGGGACGTCCCATGGGGAGCTGAGGACTCGCAAAAGTGCAGTTGACCAGGGCACTCAGAAAGCAGTAGAAGCTGACCAAGCCAAGGATAATGGTGACAGCAATGTCATAGCCAGTGGAGATGGCACCAACCGCATCCAACAGGAAGCTGATGAGTATGAGCTCAAAGGAGAGGGAGTAGATGAACCAGGAGATGCTCAGGAAAAGGGTGCAAAGGACGAGGAAGGCATTGAAAAGCATGAGCGAGACAATGCCCACAGCTACCTGGAACCCCCGTGCAGCACTATACAGCCCCCCATACCTCGCAATGCCCCAGATAATCCACATAAACCCATAGACAATGAAAGCGCTGCTTTCTAAAGTCTTGCCACGGGAGAAAGCCACAGAACCACACAGAAGCTTCAAGAGCCCCCCTGCAGCCACCACCCAAGGTAGGACTATTGTAGCAAGAGGGGAGTTTGGCTTCGCTGCCACTGTGATGGCAAAAGAAGCAAGCACACTGCAGGCATAGCCCAGGACTTCGGCGTCAGCATATTTGGAGTAACCCAGATAGGGAGTGTGGAGGTCGTTCCCCTCCTGGAGCTTGCAGAGTTGGAGGCGTGAGAGCAAAGCCTTGAGCACTCCCTCCCCCCTTGGGATTTTAACCTCTGCTTTCCCATTGTAAAGGTGAAGAAGAGTCAGGAGCGTGGAGGCCACGAAGATGGCCACTGCCACACCCTGAGGGCCCCCTTCCAAAAAGCCTCGTGGACTGCAGGCGAGTGCGATGCACAAGGCCACATAGAACAGCAGATAGAGGCCATCGGCCAGGCTGTCCATGGCAATGAAAAGGGCCAAAACGGTCAGGAGGACAGCAAAAGCCACTGAGAAGGGAACGGGGAAGCTGGGCTCCTCAGGCACCCAGCGCAGGATCAAGAGGGAATAGCCTTCCCCAAACTTCAGGAGGGAGCTGAAGCCCCAAAAGGTGGCAGGCAGTGCATCCAGAGAACGATAGGAGAAGACGGAGGCGCCAAGCTGGTAGACCCCTCCTGCCCAGAGCCAGGGGACCTGCCCCACAAAGAGATCATCCGTCACCCCCAGGAGTCGGCAGCCCAAGACACTGGCCGAGAGCATGTTCAGGATCAAGCCGAATGCAGTCAAGTCATTTGAGCCTGTGCCACCGTCTGGGCCCTGCCTGTTGCTGGCCTCTTTCTTGGGCAGGTCTGTGCCAGGCAGGGCAATTTTCTCCTGGCTTAGGAAAAAGAGGCACTTCCCCAACCCGACGTAGCCCCCGACAAAGCAGACAACCATGTAATTGCAGGCCACAGCAGATGATCCGAAGGCAGCATCGTAAAAGGCTGCAATTTCGTGGGCACAGGCCAGAGAAATGGCAGATGCCATCATGGCAAGGGGGACCTCTTTCTGAAGGAAGCCCACCAGGCTGATGAGGAGCAGCCCCAGACTGAAGGCTACCAGTCCAGGCATGGCTGCGTTGCGCAGGTCAGCAGGGCCAGGGAGGACCCCTTGCCCAGCCAGGATCTGGATTGCTCCATAGCCGCACCACAGCACTGAAACCGTCAGGCAGAGCGACACGAACAAGGAGGCATTCTGGTGGCTCTTCCGTACCCCTGTTGGCGAAGGATTGAAAAAAGACAAGCAACAGTTTTGTTACCAAACTTCTACGGCTGCAAAATTTCAATCAGCCACAGGTTTTATAAACAGCCTCTTGACCAAGTTAACAACAGCCCCAGGCAATTAAAGAGACACAACTCCATCCATGGAAGCCCTACTTGGGAACCAGAGATGAAGCCGCTGTGATGTGGCAGTTAGAAGGCTGGACCAGGAGACCCAGGGTTGAATCCCCAGTCTGCTATGGAAGCCTGCTGTGTGACCTCGAGCAAACAGCACAATCTAATGTGCCTCACGGGGCTGCTGTGAGGATAAAATGGAGAAGAGAGAAAACCTATGCAAGGCGCTTTGTGTCCCCAATGGAGAGAAGGGGGGGTATAAAGGAAGGAAACAAAATGTGTGCCTGCAACCATGAGAACTAGTAACCTGGTGCACACTGGGATTGTATGCAAGTTTCCAGATACTGTGATGGGAGCTGAAATCTGTGGTCCACATGAACACTGTCTACACTAGATGGCAGAGGCCCTCCAGGGTCTCAGGATGAGGTCTTTCACATCACCTACTGCCTGATCCTTTCAACTGCAGAAGCCAGGGACTGAACCTGGGACCTTCTGCCTGCCAAGCAGATGCTCCCTCACTAAGCCCTGGCCTCCGGCTCCCCCCACACATTAGGTCGGTTAAACTGGCAAAAGTACACTAGCATCAGTCAACATATGCAGAGCAAAACACAGGCTGCCTCCCAAAGCTTCCAGAGAACATCTACCATTTTCTCACCTGCATATGCCAGAAGAAGCGATAAAAGGAGTAGAAGGACCCCAAGAGCAGAGCTGGGAATCAGCGGAGTGGGCCAGGCGGAGCTGTAGAAATGGACCGCCAGCAAGAGAGATCCTGGAAGGGAAAAAGGGGACACCTACTGAAGCCGCTAATCGGACAAGCGGGGAGTGGATTTTTGGCAACTGCGAGGCCTTTACGTGGCTGTCAGGAGATACCCAAGACGAACATTCAGACTTGCGAGGAAACAAGCAGCCGTGCGCGGGGAGGGGGGGGGATTCTTGAAGCGACGCGGGAAGGGGAGTGAGGTGCGCAAGGTTGAAGGGGTCCTGCAGGAGAGCGGGCCAAACCAGGAGCCGCGGGAGTCGGGACTGCGCTGAGCTGCAGGGTGAGGAACAGAGAAAAACGGGGCAATCGTAAGAAAAGTTTAGGCCCGCTGACATCAGAGGCTATAACTCGGCTTCGTATCGTGCTGAAAAAACCTCCTTCGACCTCAGGCGGGATCGCGATTCGCAGCCAGGTTGTTGCAGCTCGAGTCGTGGGAAACGCGCGGAGAGCGCAGCAGGAGCGCCGCGGCGAAAACCAGGCGCACAGGCGGCGGCAGCGCTCGTTTGCGTGGCAGGCGGAGGCGCCGAGGGACCGCAGCCTCCTGCCGGGTCCGTGGGACAGGGGTCCCGGACGCCTCGGGCGGGGTCCCGGTACCGAGTCCGTTCCGCCCGCGGCCGGCGGGCGAGGCGAGGTCGGACAAGTTGGCAAGAGGCGAGCGGGCTGCTTACCGGCTGCGATGGCCAGGAACCCGACGGCGCGGTGCAGCGACTCCATTTCCCGTCCCGAGCGCCCCCTGCCAAGCGATTTATAGCCTCCCCGCCTCGCTCCTCCCCGGCCCGGCGGGATGCGGGCCCCGAGCCGTCAACCTGGCCCGGCGTCACTCTGGCTTTCTCGCCCCCACCCTTGCCTCCGCCGCCCCGTCCTCCTTCAAGAGAAAGAGGAAAGGCGCCTTTGTTTTCATCCTTGCACAGAAAGCCTTGAGAAATGCAGGATTTTGAAAGCCCTGCTTTTGCAGTGCCTCTTGATAGTCACACACACACACACACACACACACACCCTCGCCCAGGGGCAACAGAACTGCGGAGGCCTGCCACAGGGCAGAAGCACCTGAAAACCACCGGGCGTTCTGGTGGGGCAGGCAGGCCTACCTGGTCCTCCAGCACCTCCCCTGCCTCCAGCCTGTGGAGAAACCCGCTGGACACATTTATTGATCTCTTTAGACAATTTCCAAGTCACTTTTCAATTAAAAAGTGCTCTCCAAGAGAATTATCAAACTTTTTTCAAAGACTCGCTGCAATCATTAACTCGGTATCAATGGAAGATAAAACAAATATGATAACCAGTGATGCTCAAGGTCAGTACACTCCCTGTGGTGAACACTGGCAATCCATGTGGCTGCTGCCAAGATGACTCCATCTAAGTATTCCCCCCTCCGTTTCACCAGACCCAGAACTATCCACTATTAGCAACTGCATATCTATGGGATGAGTTCCAGTATGTTCACCATCATCCAGTTCATTACTGTCTTCAAAGCCATAGGTGTAAACATCTTGCTTGGTTTAGATGTCGAGAAATGTAGCCAGCGCTACATACTGATGGCAACCCACAACTGCAAGCTTCCACAGATGCTAGAAAGCAGTATAAGTTTCAGGGAGACCTGACACACAACTAAACTCCCACCTGGAGGAACAACAGGCCCTGAAAAATCACCACTTTCATCTTCCTTCTGAGTGGAATCATCACAACATGAATAATTTTTTAAAAAATGATGGCTATGCTCCCAAAAAGGTTCTTTTATTCATGCTTGGTGGGAATGTCCTTTCATTCAAGATTACTGGCTTGAAATAGTACGCCAAATAAAACTCATTACTACTTATGAAGTTCCAATGCTTCTTGAAACCATTCTTCTTAATCTTTGGCATGAGTGCAATATTCCTTAAGGTAGGAGGGACCTGATTTCTATTCTTTTGATGGCAGCAAAGCTTGTATTGGCATCAAGATGGAAGGATAGGCAGGTCCCTACAATCACTCAATGGATCCATAAACTAAGGGATTTCTTCATAATGGCTAGAATTTCTAACCAAATCCTTCTCTCAAATCCCCAACATATAACTCAAATTTTTCAGAACAATGGTTTCCAGTCCTATCCTACCTTAACACAAAAAAGGTCCGCATGTGGAAGATCCCAAAAATAACTACTATAAATTATTTGCCTTCTTCTAGCTCTTACTATGGTCTAATAATATTGGCGAAGGTTTCTTTTGTATTATTGTTGTTGTTAAATGGTTAGCATTTGTGTTTTCTTATTATGCCTGTTCTTGTCACATGCTACCATTTTTGTATTGTTTTTGAGCTTATTCTGTATGGATGTAATGTTGGTTTATTTCATGGTGCAGTTTTGAATTCATTGTGTTCTTGTTATGTTCTTGTTAACAGTTGAAAATTTAATAAAAATATATTTTTTAAAAATGATGGCTATGGGTCAGGAGAATAAGCCACGTCCCAAACAGAGCCAAGTATCCTTTCCACGGCCTTGGTTATCAGCAGCTGGAACTCCTCCAAAGAGATGTACTGCCTGGACACTTCCACGTTCACCTAATAGTTGTATCCAGATCTGTAGGGATGCAAGCAATTTTGTTCACAAACAGCCTAGCAAATAGGGCATGAGTTTCTGCCAGAGGACTAAAATACAAAAAGGGCGGCCTAATTTTTCACTGGGTTCTTCTTCTTCATTAAAAAACACCCCTATTTGAATCATTTTAAAATTGCTATATGCTACCCTGGAGATCCAGGAATAGGATATAAGAGCTGGAGTAAGAAGTTTTAATAAAATAAGCAATGAATAATTCTACTAGGCCATAGGATGTCAACTGGCAACAGGAGGCCCTCTTAGCGTCCCCCCATGCAGCGTCTGGGGTGGCAGCTGCAGCCCATTGCAGAGGCAGGCCCTGGGTCCCCCCCAGGCCCATAGCTACAGTGGGGCATCTTGGGGCTAGGCCCCCTGACTTACCGGCAAGGCCTCACAACTTCCCATCCAGCCCAGGGACCCCCAAGTGGGAGCAGGTGTGGGGAAGGAGCCAGGTATTCCTTTAATTTGATTAGCCAGTGCCCCCTAAGAAATTTAAATGCCCCCTGGCTAAAAAAATCCTGGCTACGGGCCTGGTTCCCCCTGAGGATCAAGCCACTACACTGCCTAAAACCTGCAAGTCATCCCAGCAGGTAGAACAGCATTCTGGTGTATAAAACAATGTCCGCTTTATGTTATTGTTTCAAGTTGTCCGACACAATCTGTGGTTTCTTTGATTTATTTAGACAACCAAACATCAGAACACATTTACAGTGAGCATGACTAAGCAGTTTGATGCTCAACCAGGCAAGGAATAGATATGTATGCCAAATATGAAGAGAACTATGCATTTCCTGATTCCAGGATGATTTTTGATTTTCTTACAAGTGAGCATATTGTCCTCTGACAAACATTGGGGAAGGTTACAGGAAGCATGCCTCTGAATTGCCACTGCTGGAGGACAAACTCAGGCAAGGCCACATGTGGGTGGGATGCCTTGTTTATGGGCATCATGCCTTTCCTTGTGGGGTTCCTGTTAGCATCTATTTGGTCACTGAAGGAGACAGGATACTGAAGTGGTAATGGATCAAGCACTCACCACTATCAAATATTGGCTGCATCTGCACTTCAGCTCTCCCTCTAATAGCCTTATTGCTCAACTTCTTGCAGACCCCTATACCTCTACATGGTCTCAGGCCATAGCGCACAAAATTAAAACGATGGGAATCGATTTGGACTCCTTGTACAATTGCGGCGAAGCAGCTATCCTGCAGGTGGTGCGGAGGAGGATCTGCAATATGGAAGCCCAAGTGATCAACACTGGTAACTCATGAGTTTGTTCGCCACACTTCCTCGCCCTCTCCCCACCCCAAGCCTTTAGGGCTTTGTACATTTCTAACCTAACAATCCCTCTTTATCGAAGGGTCTTTATGCTAGCGAGATTTAACCTCTTTCCCTCGGCTGTTGTATCAGGCAGATACAGGGGTATCCCCTATAGGGACAGAATCTGCAGTTGTCTCTATAGCGAACCAGATTCAGTCGCTCACATCTTGCTTCGCTGTCCCCACTACTCTACCATGCGCAGCTATTTGATTAGCTCCCACTAACCTCCAACAAGGAATCCTACTGATGATGATCTTAAAATTCTACTGTCCGATAAGTACCTGGCAACTACTCTGTTTGTTGTAGAATTCTTGGCCCATGTTTGGAAGTTAAGTGTTGGGGTGTATAAGTCGCAATAACCTTTTTATGTTCATTGGGATTGTTATAGCACTAGCTGAGCTTACTATTGTTGAGAAGTATTCCTTTTGCTGGTGTAACTTGTGTTGTTATATCAACTTGTCCCATTATCTTCCCTACTGTTGATGTGTTATGCCAATAAAGGTCTATGTATGTGTGTGGATCAAGCACATGCACAAATCCACAAGAAAAGCCATCTCATTTTAAGATGGTCACATAAGCCCCAAAGACATGATATCATGGATGGCTGCCAAGTGCTCCATTAATTGTCATTGCCATCCTGGGAAGGAAACAGTGGGGAGGAAACCCATTGATACTTCTGGTGCATGTTGCTCAAAAACTATCTGCACCCCATGAAAGGCTTTTCATGCAGCCCCCAAAGTACTGTGTGCAAAATACATCCAAATCCGAGGTATTAAGTTTCATTGACTGAGGAGGGGTACATACGGAAGGTTTGCATATAGCCCCCACTTCCTGGTTAGTCCCAATCACCCCCTCCTCTCCACTGAATGTCCATGTCGTTCTAGATCAGAAACCAGGTTTTATTTTCTCTTAGAATTGTTACTGTTTTCCAACATTTCCCTTCATTCCTCTACCTCTGTGCTTAGAATTTGTTTATATACTTTTTGGGTGTAAAAAGATCCTAAGAGAAATCAACTCCTTCCATTAACCAGGTGCACACAGAATGCTGTAGAATGTGTGAAATGTTAAAGGGAAAGTCCATGTCTCACAGAGACTACAACAGTCCAGGGGCCCTTTTGGTAGGAGAAGAACCCACCCCGTCCCAATAGACACATACCTCTGTTAGAGGATGGCTTAATATCAGACAGTTCAAAGCAGCAGTGAAGCCAGAAGAGCGCTGTAGAAACCTGAAAAGGAACGTGAGAGCAGTTCTCCCTTGAGTGAAGCAGATGGGCCCTCAGTGTGACTCAGTAAGACCTATGACAATAAGTCATTTTGTTTTGCATTAAGCAGACAACAAGGACGATTACTGGGTAACCACTTCAGTATGTGTCCCCATCACTGAAGCCTTTCAATAGGATTTACATTACAGAGGATGGTGTTTTGTGCAGGCTTCAGAAAGCCAGATGCAATTGCAGCCTCACTGCTGGCATACATGAAGTCAAAATCCCTGCATGTTGTCATCTCACACTACAGGCATACTACACAATTATTCTTCCTGAGAAGACAAGGATGCTCTGAGTACCGAAGTGATCATCACATGGAAGGGGGCACTGCTATTTTCAGGGATGCCAGGGAAGCAGCATGGCCACACAGGAGGCACAGCCCAGGGTCCTTTGCAACTTAGCAAAGGATGCCAGAGCATAAGTCTCGGTTTGCACACCCACCACCCTCTGTAGGAAGGCAGGTCTTTGGGGGCTGCAAGTGACTGATTGTGAGAGGTTGCTGCCTGGCAAAATATCTTGATGTGGCCCTGGAAGGAGTCCAGACCCAAGCCAACTGGTGCCAAACCAGCCCTGGTTGGCAACGGACTGGCCAGGCTCCAAGGCTGGAAAGAGGAACCAACAGGAGAAACGAGTTGGATGACACACACAGCCCCGGCCTGCCTGCAGGAAGTGGAAAGCCTCTTGCCGGTAAAGACCATGCCCAGCCTCACCGTTGTGGGCGGAGGATGTGTCTACAAAAGCCTCAAGGGAGCAGAAGCCTGCCAGAGATCAGCTCAGCACGACTCTCCTCCCCGCTGCTGACCATGGGCAAGAAAGTTGCTGTTGTCCTCTCGGGCTGTGGGGTGTATGATGGTAGCGAAGTCCACGAGTCTTCGGCTGTCATGGTGCATCTCAGCAGGGAGGGGGCTCAGGTAAGACACTCTTTGCACTGTCAGGGCCAGTCCCCACTATTTTGCTTCCTGTTATTAATGCAAAATTGGTTAAAGGGCTAAGTGCTCTGCTTATTCTGAAGCAAGTGTCATTCTTTCCTCAGCTGCTAGACCAGTCTCTCTCTTTTTGCTGGGAAAGTTTCCATGATCTGTTTCCTCTTTGGAGTCCCCTGCAACCCAGTCTTTTTTCTAGCAAAAGAAATTCTGCTACGCTCTCCCAACCTGTTCATATGTGCAGTTTCTTTAGCTGAGCAAGACTTTAAACTGCATTTGCTTCTGTTCTGTATGTTCTCTAAAGCCAGGCGTGGAGAAGGCAGAGTAGAAATTCTGCTTCTATGGAGAGACACTGATTGATGGCCCTGCAGGAGACCCAGGCAAGCTATGGGGGTTTGCTCACTCAGCTGTGGTGCCCCTCAACCAAGTTTCCTGTGCTTTCCTTGGGGGGGGGGGGCAGATTCAATTTCTTTTTATAATCCCCTGACTTGCATAGTAGTGTGACTGATTCTTAGTAAAGAGGAGACTAACACACACAGTTTCTGTTTTAGCAATCTGAAGCCCTCTTTAGTGCATGCGTTGGTAGGGTAGATGGTTGAGGAAGAAAGTCTTTTTTTGCAGTCAGTAGCTGGGTGCCACTGGGAGGGTGTGGTCCCAAGCAATGCTAAAACAGACTGGGTTTAGAAACTTTCATGAACACTGCTGTGGTGTTCTGGGGAGTCAAAAAGAAAGCAGTTGAAGGTGGCGTGTACATTTGGGCCAATGTAGGTTTTTCCTTCAAGTAACAAAAGCCAGTTTAAGTCTACTTCTGAAAAAGCCCGGCCTCTCACAAGGACATGTAATACAGCCTCACTGGGTTAGACGCAGGTCCATTTTTTTCCTAAGAACAGACAGATGATCCAGGGAGCCCACAAGCAAGATGTGAAAGGGAGAACAAGCCCTTGTGGTTGGTCCTTGGCAGCTTGGAGTCAGAGGTATACTGCCTCTGTACAGAGAATCTTTTCAGCTGTTATAGGTAATAGCCATGGATAGGCCCCTCTTCCTTCATAAGTCTGAATCTCTTTACTCACCAAAACCAGCAGCAATTCCAGTGGGGTGGCTATATTAAGTCTGTTGCAGCAAGACTAGACATCTTGTGGCACCTAAAAGACTAAGAAATTTTTATTCCTATATTCATGGATACTTCCTCAGATGCAATAACTGGATCCTCAGGAAGAAATTATTTTGTGGAGGAGAAAACAGCCAGGGTCAAGGGTCCATGAAATCCAGACCATTCCCCAGTTTACATTTGTAATGGATGAGGAGACCCAGCTGTTGCCAAGATGGTTAACACTTCTAGTATGAAATCCCAAGACCCCAAAGCACCAGGGCTTAACTGAGAACAGCAGAGATTACCTGCGAATAAATTTGCTTTGAATTTTACTGCATGTCAGCAGTTTTCATCTGTGATGGTTAAGAAGCTTCAAGTTTTCTGCATACTGATCTCATTTCCTTCTCTCTGGACACCCCCGCCCCCCGCCATTTTCTGTGGTTCCAGACCGTTAGGATTTTCCAGACTACTTTTAATTCTTGGGGTCCCTCTTGTGGAAGAATGCAGTATCACTGTTCCTGAGACCAGTTAGGGGTCTAACAAACCAGGCTAGTCTTGTGCCAACTGCATAATACAAATTGCAGGCTCATACCTCTTTTATTTGCCCTTTAGTCTGGTAGGGAAGGAAGAGGTTTAACTCTTCAACCACCACTCAGTTTCACTGTTCTCCACTTGACTGCCATTAACACTCTAAAGAAGAAAATGGGTGTTTTAAACCAAGCACCCTTGTACAGTCAAAGGGAATGCCTACGTCCTGGATCAGGAAAGCTCCCAGTTCCTTTGCAGAATCCCCTCACCTCACCCACTGCTTCCTGAAAACTCTGAAAGGAAAAGCCACCTTCTTCACAAGTATGGTTCATGGGCAAAAAGTTCCATGCCTTTAAGCACGCAGAAATTGCCGCTTTCCCCAACATTGCCTCTCGAAAGTGGAAAAAGCTTCCCCACTGGCTTCCTGCCTGCTCTGCTGTTATTAAAGGTCTCTGGGCCTCTGTGGAGAAATAAGGTTGTAAGAATAGTCAAAGCCCAGTCCACCAACCTGGCTTATTGGCAAAATGTCAAGATCAACGTGATGGTCTTTTCCAGGTTGAACTCTTTGCTCCAGACGTCGACCAAATGCACGTGGTGAACCACATAAAGGGGCAGCCATCTGAGGAAAAACGCAACGTCTTGGTAGAGAGTGCTAGGATCGCCAGAGGCAACGTCAAAGATCTGGCCACGCTGAACGTGAAGGAACTAGATGCCCTCATCATCCCAGGTAGGAAGAGCCACCTGAACTTAAATCCTGCCCTCTGTATGGCAATACGTCCTGCCCAAGAGCTTCAGAATTTAGCAGATGACATAAGGTCCCCCTGGGTTCTCACATTCTCTTCCTAATCTGACACATCACTGACATAACTGGCATCCTGTTTGAACCCTGTTTCCTATTCCCAGGTGGCTTTGGAGTGGCTAAAAACCTTTGCTCTTGGGCCGTGGATGGGAAGGACTGTACAGTCTCCAAACTCGTGGAAGATACCATCAAAGCCTTCCACTCAGCCAAGAAACCCATTGGTCTGTGCTGCATCTCTCCCGTGCTGGCAGCCAAAATTCTCCCAGGCTGTGAGGTCACTGTTGGGCATGACACAGAATGTGAGAAGTAAGTGCTACAGCTGGCTGGGGGTGGGAGATTGTGGGCGGCTCTGTTTCAACTTCCTACTGAGCCTGGTATTCTGAGGCTCATTTTGAAAAGCAAGGTTCTAGCCCTCCAAGCTGCAAAGACAGCACAGGCACTGCCTGGTCAACTCCCAAGCCAGAGAAGGAACTATAAGTGCAGCGGGTTTCAGCCCAAGGACAGCAGCGACTAGTATAGCTGTAGGTGGTACAGGGAGACCTGCAGGTGGAAAGAGAGGGAGGCACGCATGCATGCAGAACTGGCCCAACACTGTCCTCCCCAAATGAATCTTCTAAAGCTGTCCATCTCCACCTACCTCAGAAGCATGGTGTTGTTAAGATACAAGTCTAACCCACACAGTACCCTGATCACTCCAGAGGAAAATGTTACCACCTTCCCTCAGCCCTGTCCAGATTTTCCATAAGGGAGCCTGACTTCTGAAGCAGGCCCACCTGAAAACTCTCCTTGCCTTCTCACTTCTGCCTCCACAGGTGGCCCTACGCCAAGACTGCCGAAGCCCTGAAGGAGCTGGGCTGCAAACACGTGAACAAAAACGTCGATGAGGTCCATGTGGATGCAAAGCACAAACTGGTGACCACGAGTGCTTTCATGTGCAATGCGCCCATCCACACCATCTATGACGGCATCGGAAAGATGGTCAAAGAAGTGCTAAAGCTTGCTTGAAGGCCAGAGGGGGAGGGGAGTGCTGGAAACAGGCCCCAACCCCTCCCTTCACCCTTGCTAGTGAAAAGCTTTGACCACTTCCTGGGGAGGTGGGTGGGAGTGATTTGGGTTAAAGGGGCGTCTCCAGCCCATCCACACATATGCCATCCTTGGGTCATTCCCCCACCCACCACTCTCCCCTCCCAAGCCAATTCCTTGCTTGCAAACAGCACCCCTGCCTCAAGCTTAGGCCCTGTTTGGGCAGCAGGTGGAGAAGAGGCCATTTGTCTTTGAAGCAGAACTTCTCCCTTCTCCTCCAACCAGCTCCGAACATTCTGCCTGCTTCATTGTGCCCAGAGTCACAGACTGTGAAGAACCCATTGGGACAAAGACGACGGATATCAAAAGGATGGCTATATGTAAAGAGGGCTGGATGATGATGATTAACAGCTGGCTATCACCTTGTGGATGCTGGTGTATTCCCCCCTGCCCACATACAATACACCCCCCTCCCCAAATAAAACTGGAACCATGCTAGACTGGCAGTCTGATGCTTATCTTGTGCGGGGGGGGGAGGTTTGGAGGACTGCAAGAGTGAGTCAGGGTCCCAGGTCTCACAGAACAACAAGGTCTACCTGGAAGGGCTGTTTTAAAGAAAGCAGAACTCTCTCCTCACACAACCATTAATGACGTGCAGGCAAGGGTAAGGTTAATGATCAGTTTGGGGGACGGGGGAGGATGCTTGGGCTGGCGGCACAGAATGCCTCTCTGTTCTGCCCTTCAGTTTAAAATAATGGCCAGCTGCCTGGGATTTGGATGTAGGTGAAAGAGAGGATGAAAACCAACCACAGGCTCCTTTTGCTTCTGGGAGACACGGGAACTCTTGCAGGGGGTTCTGTTCCCCAGTTCTATGAAGAGCAGGTGGGGCAGACATGATGGGTTGGATCCAACCAGCTTTTTTGCTCAGACTAGCTCAATTCTCCTCCTTCCTATAACCCCTGGCTCACAGGGCTTTTGTCCATGCAGGTCCCATCTGATCCCCAGCATAACCTTTTCCAACCCAGTGTGAAAACACACCAACTATCCACCATGAAACAGCTCTGAAACATCATAAAACATTTAATGTGAATTGAATGCACACTGGGAGCTGAAAACCAAAAAGCTACAGCCTTCTCTTCCTCTCACCAGTCACGCTCCACCACCACCCTGCCTGTCAGTGCATTCTGTAATTCCTGAATAGGAACCACCACCATCTCCATTGCTCCTTGAAGAACAGGGAAGGCTGGAGGGGGAAAGGGCAGAGTTTCCCAGCTCTGATTACAATCATGCTCAAAGAGACAAGGGAAATTCAACATTAATTGTCAACTTTCTTCAGTATCTTCAGAAATTCCTGCTCATTCACCTCCCCGTCGCCATCCACATCAGCTTCATCAATCATTTCCTGCAGGGCAGAAAGGGAGTCAGACTGCAGCCTTGCTGCTTGCAGAGAAGATGACTATAGCAGGTGTGTATGTGCAGAGAGACAGATATGTACAGGCAGATAGAGTGAGAAAATGCCCCTTATAGACCAATGCAGACAACATCCCCCCCGCCCTAAATCAGGAGAGCCAAAAAGAGCAGCAATGCTCCTGGCAGCTGATCAACAAGAGAAGAGAAAGAGGTGATCATTCCTCCCCTTTTCACGTAATGCCTGTTAAGTTTATGTACATTTAGAGAAGTTTTCAGGGCCATCCTCAGTTCCTCAAGATATTCAGAAATTAACCCCACAGTCTGGCCCTTTACTGGAACAATAACCCCACTTTCATACAAATGCAGATCAAATGGCTAGGTCAGGGGTCCAACAGGTAGTTCATGAGCTATAGATCGTTTCATTGGCTGCTGCAGAGCACCTCACACATCCCCTAGAAAACTGAGGCCCCGGTCATACGGGCCAGAAAATGCAGGGGGGAGGCGTGGCAGTTCACCCCGGAGCTAAATAAGGCACGGTAGCCCGATCACATAGGCCACCGGGTTGCCACACTCCAGCTCTGCGCCCCGATCACACCGTGCTGCTGCAGCGTGGCAGAAAAGCAGCAAAGTGCGCATGCGCCATTGGGGGGGGGCGGGCCGCTGTCGGTGTCTTGTGTGTGCGCACGCACTGTTCAGCGTTGGTGCGCATCCCATGGAAACTTACAACATCTGGAAACCCCGGGGACATGGGCGGGCGTCGGAAGTCGCAGGATACTGGCACTTCCGTGATCAGACACCAGCCTTTGCCCTGGGGTTTCCAGAAACTAGTACTTCGGACCTAGTAGTTTTTTACTCCGTGTTTTCCACGGGAAGCCGCAGGTTGGCCACGGGAGCACTACGCCTCCCAGATGTGCTCGTATGATCGCACACGGAAAGTCCACAGGGCTCCCATGCCTTCAGCGGGGCAAATGCTCAGTGTGAATGGGGCCTGAGGGAAGTATCCAAAAAAAAGTTCTGCTCTGGGTTTTACTTATTTTTTGAAGAAACTTCCATGGGATTCTCCTCTGTGCTACTTAGCAGATAACTTCATTTTTGGAGTTCTTCCTAATACATATTCTGTTTCTAGGACAGAGCAAAGCTGGGTAACGTAGCTGGATGGAGGGGGGACTAGCTTGGGATAATTTTTATTACTCAGAAGTAGCTCTCCTTACAGAAAAGGCTGGCAATCCTGGACTGGGTTCATGGCTTGGCAAAGAATTCTGGATGCATCAGGCACCCTTGTCCCAGGAGAGAAGGGGCCCTTCTTCATCCTGCTCTTCCCCCCTTCCAGCAATTGGTTAATTCAACCCTTTGGGGGAAGAAGATATGTGGCCCGGCCTCTTCACTAGGTCACTAGTTCCATCCCCCCCCCCCCCCCGCACACACATACACTTTACACCAAGAAAACATAAAGAGTTTGCTTCTGAACTCTGGGCTCCACAAGGTTGGGGGGGGGATTATGGCACATGAAGAACCCCTCCCTCTGTTTCATTAGAGAAAAGCTGCCACACCCACCTGCAACTCTTCATCCGTCAGTTTCTCCCCTATCTCACTGGCAATCTGCTTGAGGTTCTTGAAGGAGATTTTGCCACTCTCACCGTCCTCAAAGAGCTTGAAGGCTTTCAAGATTTCTTCTTTGGGATCTGTTTGTGACTTAACACAGAAGTGCAGGACAAAGGTTCACACCCAGACCTCTGAATTCTATGGCCATTCCTGCTCTTCTCAAGTTCTAAGGCATTAATTGTGCTCAGTTGCTGCTAACATTTTCTTTACACTGAAAGGCTTTGCTCACACACTCAGAGGAAAGGAGGGGGGGCAGAATCATATTTGGCACTCATTTTGCCTGGCTTGGTCTGCCAGCTAGAATTTGGCTTCAGAAGGGGGGCAAAAGCTGCTCGTCCCCTTGGCCACTTGACTCCCCACAGGGCTCTGCTTACCCCTTATGCTTTTCAACATCCACGTGAAATCGCTGGGTGAACTCATCTGGAGATTTGGGCTGGGATGTCACCAACATGTGGGTGATGCTCATCTCTGTCTCACACTTTTGGTGGATCTCAGGGAAGCTGGAGGTAGTCTTGGGATGGATGCAGGCTAATAAACTGAAGCTGAATCCTGGCAAGACTGAAGTGCTATTGTTGAGAGGAAGGGTTTAAGGTGTTCACTCTTCTGGATGGGGCTGCATTCCCCTTGAAGAAACAGGTCCATAGCTTGGGGGGCACTTCTGGACCCAGGTCTACTGCTGGATAAGCAAGTGGCAGCTGTGGCCAGGAGTGCCTTTTACCAGCTTCAGCTGGTCAGCCAGCTGCATCCTTTCCTGGGCAGAAAATATCTGGCCACTGTAGTGCATGCCCTGGTAACACATTACAATACTGCAGTGTGCTTTATGTGGGACTGCCTTTGAATAAAGCCTGGAAGTTTCAGTTGGCACAGAATGCTTCAGTGTGGCTGTAGACTGGTCATGTAAGCCGTATCATTCTTGTCTTGGCCTACCTCTATTGGCTCCCAATTTGTTCCTGAGCCCAATTCAAGGTGATGCTGTTGACTTATATGGCATGGAGCCAGCAGACCTGAGGGAATAACTGCCATAAAAACATACCTGACCACTAAGGTCATCTTCCAAGTCCCTGCTCTCAGTGCTTTGCCTTCTGGTATTTCAGCCCCAGGAACATTCATCTATCCCCTTCTGCCAGTGGGTAAAGACCTTTTGTTTCACTTGGCATTCCCTCAGTGACCC
This sequence comes from Gekko gecko, assembly GCA_029375565.1. Classification (NCBI taxonomy): domain Eukaryota; kingdom Metazoa; phylum Chordata; class Lepidosauria; order Squamata; family Gekkonidae; genus Gekko; species Gekko gecko. The sequence continues at coordinate 45,922,553 of JAPDNY010000012.1, read as the reverse complement.
TCCTTCCTGCTCTCTGTTTTATGTATACTTTTAATATGTATTTTACTTTTGATTTTAATTGTTTTTTAGGAATTGCTTTAATCCTATGATTTTATAATGTTTTATTTTACCTGTTTGGGGGCCCTCACTGAGCAGAATGGCAGCATATAGATTTTGTAAATAAATAAAGTCCATAGTCTTTGAATGCACTGACAAACATTTTTATTTACATTCCCCTCATTCAGTTTTTTGTTGTACAGAAATATCTCCGTCATTAGAAACTGCAGCAGAAATCCCACAGAAATGTCACAGGCTCTGTGCTGCCCGCCCGGACTTGGATGGCCCTGGGCTAGCCCAATCTTGTCAGATCTCGGAAGCGAAACAGAGTTGGCCTGGATCAGTATATGGATGGGAGACCACTAAGGAAGTCCAGGGTCACTGTGCAGAGGCAGGAAACTGCAACCCACCTCTGTTCTCCTTTTGCCTTGACAACCCTACTGGATCACCATAAGTCAGCTGCAACTTGACCGCACTTTCCACTCCCACCACTGTGCTGCCCCCTTGCTTTCCCACCTGCTCTGATCCCCACCCAAATGGACGTTGCTAAGCCATAAAGCCATCTGCCCCAATAGGTCTGACAATCCCTGTGGTGCCTCAAGACTCTTAAAGAAGAACATTTCCATTTATATAGACTGTTGAATTGCAGACATACCATTTTTTCAGTCATCACAGAATAAAAGGCATCGAAGCCGATTTTCCCTGATCCTTCTTTATCCACTTCAAGCACAATTCTCTTGAGCTCTTCCTTTGTGGGTTCAAACCCCAGTGCTCGTATGGACACCTTCAGACATTACAAGGCAAGTATCAACAAAGAAAGACAAGGCACTGATAGAGGTACTTTTAAGTTTTCTTCAACAGGGCAAACAGCTGCTCCTCAGGGTCATTTGTGTTAGGGAACACAGTGATGGGGGGAAGGGTTAACTCCCCTCCCCCAAGCCTGATCCAAGTAAGATCTCCATCGACACAACAAATACCAGAGAGAGCCAGTTTGGTGTAGTGGTTAAGTGTGTGGGCTCTAATCTGGGAGATCTAGGTTTGATTCCCCACTCCTCCACTTGCACCTGCTGATGTGACCTTGGGACAGTCACAAACTCTGGCACAGCTGTTCTTGAAAAAGAGCAGTTTCTGTCAGAAGTTCTCTTAGCCCCACCTACCTCACAGGGTGTCTGTTGTGGGAGGGGAAGGGAAAGGCATTTGTAAACCGCTCTGAGACTCCTTTGGGTAGTGAAGGGCGGGGTATAAATCCAATCTCCTCTTCTTCTACTACTACTTCAAGGAAAGAGGAGGGAACATACACAAACTTCTGTTCAAGGCACTCCAAGTGTTTGTGTAACCGAGTTTAGTTAACATAGTTCTGTATTTGATTTGCTCTCCCTTTTTCTTGAACTGTAAAGTACTGTCACTAAACCACCAGATAGTACCGTGGAAGTAGTACCCCATTTAACTGCTAATACTTTAGCAACTGCTAGAAGATTCTAAATCAATTCAAAATGAACTTCGTGTTCAATAACACTTGAGTGTCCTAAGAAAATAGAGATAGGCTAGAAGGGGATATGTACGGGCAGCTCACGATGGATTTCAAAAAGAACTTTCCTCAAAAATTCTCATTTTCAGGCAGTCCTGCCAGATAAAAATAGAGCCTACATTTTTAATTTTCTTCCTTAGCACTTTTATAGTTCACTTTGTTTAGGTGGACTCGCATAACCATAGCAGAAAAGCCTTTCCATAGTGGCAGCATCGTTCAATGATGTTTGGCCATAAAATGCAGGATGGGATGTATTTCAATCACTTTTGAATGTTACCTAGCAATATCTCACCTTGTACTTCATGGCCTTTGACTGGCCATTTATATATTTTTTCCTTTGTAACCTCATATATCTACTTAGTAAGAACGATTACATGCACCGCACAAAATGGGCTCTAGTTCACAAAAGTTTATGCTGGAATAAAGTCTTATTAGTCTTGTTCAGTTCCTGTTCAGTTTTGTTGCAACAGACTAAGGTGGCTTGGCTATCCCTCTGTGACTATTGAAATAAACAAGGGATTCCACTTTGGTCTTTTGGCACATGGGAAGCAAATCCACTTCAAGCACAATTCTCTTGAGCTCTTCCTTCGTGGGTTCAAACCCCAGTGATCGTATGGACACCTTCAGACAGTACAAGGCAAGTATCAACAAAGATATCAACTTGCCTTCAGGTCTTTCACGTCAATGGTGCCTGTGCCATCAGTGTCCAGCAGGTCAAAAGCCTCTCGCATTTGCTCCTTTTGGTCTGCAGTGAGTTCAAGCTTGGGGCCAGTTCTTCGTTTCTGGGCCATTCCTCCTACTAAGGATTTTTTGGCCTTAGAAGCCTGGAAGAGGGTCAACAGCAAAGCAAAAGACATCACTGAGGTTCCTTCTTCCAAACAACACTGTCCAAAACAACACTGCTGTTCATCCCACACCTTGGGCCCCAAGTAGTTAAATGAGGTGATGTCTGCTCCCAACAGCCCAGACCAGAGGCTGATAAAACAAACAAAAGGACTCTGGGGGAGCAGCTGTGGCTCAGTGGTGGGGCATCTGCTTGGCATGCAGAAGGTCCCAGGTTCAACCACCAACACTTCCAGTTAAAAGGACTAGGTAGTAGGTGATGTGAAAGATCTCTGGTGCAAGGCAGTTTCATGTCTGTTCATGTGTGACTATATGGGACTCCCAGGATTTTTCTGTTTAGTGGACAGGTCCTGAGGGAAGATGCTTCCTGACAGCTTACAGAGTATAGTTGACTCAACTGCGTCTGGCCACTTTCTAATTCACTGCAAAAGCTTTTCCAATTGCAAAGGAACTAATAAACCCATTAAACAAATACAACACAGGTTCTGTCTTTTGAGATCTTCAGGGAAAGGCTATGCTCCAATTCTCTTATTAGACAAGATCCAGCACAGTAAACCAACACCAGACAGTCATTTTTACACCCAGTGAAGTGCACCAGCTAGGTACACTGTATCATGTCTGCTATATACTGCCCATATGGTTTATTATAAAACTGGTTAGGATTTGATTAAAATGTATGTTTATTAATAACCTTTAGAGTAGGGTTGTGTACTGCAAGTGGGGGGGTCCCTTTTCCAAAACAGTCAAGAACGTCCTTTATTTGACAGCTTGTTAACCTTAATCAGGGCTGCAAAACACTGGACGTATTTCAGTGCTCATACAGTCAGCATTTGGAAGGTCCATGAACAGAGAAACACAAAGAGGTGAATGTTACCATGAGGTGAAACACAAAGAGGTGAATGTTACCCCCTGCGCAACCCACTTCAGAATGCAAGGAAATGTGCCACTTTGTGAGGACAAGCAGTGAGGACAAACCAGGGGTGCTTATAGCTTCCTGCAGCAAGCTTCAGAGTACTGGGAACAGTTCCACTGGGGGAAATGGCAGCTTTGGCGGGTGGACATCATGGCATCACACACAGGGCCACCGAGCACGCTCCCCTCCCCAAACTCCGCCCTCCACTGGCACCACCCCCAAATCTACATTTCACAGCTGCTCAGGCGTATAAAGCAGGTGAAGCTGAACAGAAAGGGCCGGGGAAGTTTCTCCGGTTGAATTTTTGCCTATCGTTCAGAAATTCCTAAACACGTAACTACAAACTAAGCAAGGAGAAACAGCGGAGTCCAGAAAGGCCGTTGAAAGCTCTAATACGGTCTCATTGGCCGCGCCCACACCATCGAGCCCCGCCCCCTAGGCCACAGACTCCTAGCAACGCGCATTCACCTGACCACGGCCGAGTTCGCTGACAGTCACGCCTACAAAATGGCGTCGTCCCCTTTCCCGGGCAGTTGAAGTACTTCAATCCAGCCGCACTCTACTCGTTCTTCAACCGCCTTCCCTTACCATCCGCTGCCCTGCCTGACCGATAGCGTCTTGAACAACACACAGAGCTCGTCTGAGTGCAAAGGGGGTGGAGCCCACACAACAGTTCTTTCGGTGGACATTGGTTCCGCCGTTACTATGACAACAGGGTGAGTAGGCGGAAAGCGCCTCAGACAGAACATGCGTGGCAATGTCTTTATGCTGAGGCTTTAGGGCGGCGAATATAGTTAGCGCCTGCAAAACTGCGAAGATAGAATGCGGATCTTGTTCTGAAAACGCTACAGGGCTGTATTTAAAGAGCGCTTAACCCAGAAATGGGTTTTTGAAATATTGCTACCCCCTGCGCAACAAAGGCAAGGAACAGCTCCATGAAACGTAGTGGCCGGGTGGAGAATTTCAGCGAAAGCATGCTCAAGACGCCTTGCTAAGCTCGTGTGAGTCTGACCCACTGCATGCTAACATCTTCCCTTAACTAGGTCCCTAGATGCTTGGCTACTGGGGCGGGCATTTACTTACAGCTACTTCACGATAGCTGTATCAGCCACAGAAAGGAGAGCAAGGGAAGCAAAGGACCAGCCTCACCAATACTGAAAAAAGTCCAGAGAGGGAATGGAGGAAGTCTTCCCATCTCAGAGAAATGCTCTCACCATCTACCACATCAAAAATACCTTCTCCCTTGCACAAGAACCCACTGGGTATTTGGATTCAAAATATTCAGTTTCAGTTAGATTTCCCCTCTCATAAGCCCCTTATCTAAGAGAATACTAGGTCCCCCTAGAGGGAACTCAAAATTTACTTCAAATGTATATAAACAGTAGGCTCATACCATTACCTTATTACCTACTGATCATCTTAATGAAAATTTGTGAGCTGGGCAAGGGTGCAAATATAATACAGTCCAGCATCACACTGGTTTGGTGATTGGGTGAAACCAACCATAAACATTTCACGTCTTGCTCTCCTCCCCGTCACAGATATTAAGCATTATTAAGGTGTGCACAGGCAAGTACAAGTTAGATTTTTTTAAGATACAAAATCAGCTCTGAAGAGTCAGCAGTAATTTAAAACAAGCACCAAACAATGAGCACAGATTAAGAAGCGGGACAGAAAAGCCCTCCTCCAAGATGGGCAAAGTTATTAGGACTCAGTCAGCCACTCAAATACCCCACACCCCCACAGGCAGAATTTGGCAACTTTATCAGTTCTCTCCTGGGAAGAATCTGTGATGAAACACACCACTGTTCAGAGCTTCCCTGTTGACTGAATTGGAGCAATATACTGACATTGGATGTCACAGAATGGGCAATGCAGCCATTGAAGTATAGGAAACATTGAAGCTGCCTTCCAGGAGGGCTCCAGGTAGTGTGCATTAAAGCAGGCCAGAGTAAAGTCTCCAATATTTGGAGATATCAAGGGATCTGAAATAATCTGCTGGTTGAAAACATTTGGTATGCTGCAGAATAACCGGATATTTCTATATCTGTGCCCTATCTAGCTGTAGAGCATGATCACAGAACCGCTGTTTAATTCCGCTTTCTGATACTCGATATGCAATAAAAATTGGAAGGAGAAGCCATGTTTTTGAAGCTTCCCCCTCAATTGTTCTTTGGCAAGTTGAGCAGCAGCTATCAACAAGGATCAAGGATACTAGACCTACCATATTGAAAATGAGCTTTAGCCAGTGGTGAATGTAAGTAGCCACATAGGTGTCTCCCAAGATCAGCCCAACCTGTAATCTGAGAAGGGCATTTGGAATACACCATGGTACTCCAAAGATTACTCATAGGAACTTTGTCCCACTTCCAGTAAATGCCTATCCTTGTAAATACAGAGCTGGGAACTGTGTAAGAGCTGGATAACCTTTTCTTGGAAGACCTTGATTACTGCAGGAATTACCCTTTTGCGAAGCAGAATCTTAGAATGGTGGAGGATGCTCTGTGGGCATTCTCTGCAGCATGCATTGGCTAAGCTCCCAAACATTTAACATGGAGGCCTATATTTAAAGATTTTTGTTTGTTCAGTGTTGTGGCCTTTATTTGCGATCTATGGTTTCAATGCTTTTTGATAAAGATGACTTTTGTTTTTTGGTAGTTTATCTGCTTCTCTTTACAGTATGCAGTAAAGGCATGGAGTGATCTCCTAAGGCCCACCTGTGAATGGGATAGAATAAAGTATCATCTGCATACAGCAAGGCAGGAATTGTTTTATCAGCAAGCTTTGGAGAATGGAAGCTTAGATTTATTCGGTTTTGCACCAAGGAGTTGTTGTATTGGTTAAAAAAGAGGCCAGGATGCAGCCCTGCTTAACTCCTTTGTCAAGTGGGAGTACACAGCCACAATGTCTGGCGAACTGGGTTGGATTCCCCACTCCTCCTCCACATGAAGCCCACTGTATGGCCTTGGAACAGTCACAGTTCTCTCAGAACTCTCTCGGTCCCACCTACCTCACAAGGTGCCAGTTGGGGGGGGAGGAAGGAAAGGAATGTGACTGTAAGCTGCTTTGAGACTCCTCAGGGTAGAAAAAAGCAGGGTATAAAACTCCTCTTTTTCCAGTTGTACTGCTCTTATACAGGTGAATGACTGCTGGTGCTGACCCACAGGTTTCAGTTCTCATTTAGAATCATTACCAAGAAAAGCAGATTTCAGATTCCCAGCCACCCCAATGATGACAACACAGCAGAAGCCAGTGATTTTCATTTGTATTTGTCATACAGTTATCTGGAAACAAGAGCTGATACAGTGAGCAAGCAGAAGTAAAAACAGCTGCACTCGCAAGGGAAAAAATTCCCTTCTCTCATCTTAAAACTACACAGTGGTTAATCTGCTGAGGACACAGTTTCTAAAGTAACCTCTACTCCAAATTTAATCCAGGTGTATGTGTATTCAAGCTGCAGCATCAGCTCCTAAGGAGTCCTCTCAATAAGAGGCAAGAGTTAGAAGTCCTCACCTGCCATAACAAGCAACATATTGCTGTTGTAGAGGAGCGATTTGAACATAGGGCCTCACATGTCTTGTTAACTGAACTGCTACTAAAACAAAGACCACTGGCACTGCAGTCAAGCATATCTCAGGGTTAAATACCTGAGCATCATCAACTGAATCTGCTAAAGGGTGTGTGGGAACAGTATGTGTAGGGAACTGTTCTCTAGTATCTAATACCAAGTACCCGTGTGCAGCACAACCAACCACAGTGACACTGCTGTTTAGAACCTGCAGACAAAGCAGGTGAAGAGATTAAGAATGATTCCGTCTTGCTCATTTAATATATAAATTAAATGTCTTGCACTCTCAAATAACAAAAAAAATTTCCGGGAGTTCTGCCAAGAAACACACCATAGTAAAAGCTGTTCAAAATGGAGGCAGACACTGAAAAGAAAATCCATACTTACCTGGGATTGCATTTGTGCTGAAGTGAACAGAAGAGCTGCATTTTTAAAAAAGGAAGCCTAGAAAAGCACATCAAGAGGCCACTGGCCAAATACATCATTGTTTTGACAAGGAGGAACAGCAAAACATGTCTGATGGGCCAAAATGAACAAATGCTTTTATTTTTGTAAAGTATTTGCTACAGTGGCTAGGGCCTGCACCTCTGTAGCTGCTATCATTCCTGAAGAATATGCATTTGGCACCAGGTTGTGTTCTCTCCATGTATTGGGGGAAGGGTGGGAAGAGAAGAATAAGCTTTAAATTGAATTTAATTTTTTTGCAGAGAAAAGATGCCATCTTGAAATTAATTTACACAGATGAAGTGTTAAAAATCCTCATCTAAGTCAAGATGGCACAGAGAAGTCCACAAAAGAGAAGTCAAACAGTAATAAAGCTGATACGCTTAAGTGGTTTATAAAACCTATAAAAAAGCTTCACCAGCAGACCCCCCCTCCCCCCAGTAGAGCTCAGAAAAATATCTCAGGGGAGGAGCAACACTCACTAGCCAGAAATCTTGCCAGAGGAACCCCACATACGTACCAACAGGAATACCTGAAAACCAAATATTAAAAAGCTCCAATTCCAAATCGATGCAGGAAGAGAAAAATCTAATTCACAGGAAAACGGAACCCATGAAATCACAATTGCCTGGGCTTTTCACACCTTTCCCTGCAGGCACACAGCAAGGCCACACAGCTCAACTGCAAACTCCCCATGGGATACAAAATTTCTCATCTCCCCATCATGCAGGAGATGAGTCCGGCTGTGCTCTTTGATACTATCATAGATCACATCTGGTAAGAGTAGTAGGCAGATCAAGCAGATATGGAGTCCGTGGCTCCCCACTGCCTCTGCTCAGGAATCAGAGACATTTCCTGAAGGGTTTTCTTCTCAAGGCCTGAAGTTCTTTATGCTGATTCGCCACTCTCTATGGGCTTGATGATGTGGTCTGGTTTGTTGCCAGCTGCATAGTGATCCCACATCTGAAGATAAAGCCGCTCCAGTTCCATTGTGTACTGCTTTGTGTTGAACAGGGGACTGGATATTCGCTGTTTCCAGACCTTGCCACGTATTTTCTTCAGGCTGCAGGAAAACAGGTGCATAGATCCCACTGTTATTGAATTCACTGACCCAGACTATCAACCTTTCTGTTACATATGGGGTATCTGATATTTCCCTCTTCTATTTAAACTTCTCCAAATGCCCCACACAATCTCCACCATATGTGCTTCACAATCCCTGTTTCCTGCAGGTCACACTGTCACGCATCATCACAGTAATTATATTCTGCACTTGCAAATACTCCTTCACAGCCCAGAATGTGCTCTGAGGAGGGATGATTGATGCAACTTAATAGGCTCCTGCCACTAAATTCACTGTGTCATAGTTAACGAACTGTCTCCTCTCTCCACCCCTCTGACACACATTTACTTACTATTCTAGATCTGTTCCCAGCTTAACAGCAACATCTTCGTATTCCTGTCTACTTTTCGCAATTAGTTCCGGACAGCCAAGGCAAGTAAGCTGTGAGGCTGCAACACGTGACGCAAGAGTCTCTCCTGGAAGCAGAAGTAATATTCTTGAAGTTTTAAATCTCAAGCATGTTATTTCCTTATTTCTCCTACAAAAGGCAAGATGTTGGGGAAGGTCCATACCATCAAGGCCCACCACCCAAATGTATATGCACGGTCATCTCCCTCCTGCTACCAGTATTACCATCAGCTTCTCTCTTCCAAGCCAAGGTCCTCTGCCAGTTACCTGGCAACACGTCCACAACCTCCTGTTTTGGAATCACTATCATGTCGCGAAACAACACCACACTGATGTTTACTATTGCCAAGTCCACGACTTTTGCCAGTAGTGGCACACTACCTCCAGGCCTTACCTGGCATGGTAACCATAGGGGTCCCAGCCCAGAGCACATCCATCCCTGTGGTGTGGCCATTACAAAGGGGTGTATCTAGACAGACATCAGCAAGTTGGCCCCTTCTCACATGTTCCTCTTTGGGGGCTACTGGAGAGAAGATGATGCGGTTTTGTGGAAGGCCCATGTTCTGTGCGTACTGTTGAATATTTGGTTCTCCTACAGCTGGGAAACGCAGCAGCCACAATACACTGTTTGGGACACGCTTTAAAATCTGTAATCAAAAGTCAAAGAGTGAACTTACAAAACACCTATCAAGCGTATCAACTAATCCGGGATAGCACTGCATTCCCAAGCCAAGCTGACTAGACAAAAGGATCAGAGAGATGAAAGCTACTCACATTGGCCCACATCTGAAGTGTGGAAGGGTCAATTTTATAAAGCTGATTAAAGTTGCAATACACAACAGAATCTTCAGGCAATCCATACTGGGAGCGGGTGGTGACAATGATGGTGCGTGGAACCTCCTCACCAGTTGCTGCTTTGTTGTTGATCTGGGGGGGAAAAAAGAATCTGAGCTGTAAAGCACATCAGAACCCATACGAATTACACCAATTACACCAATTACAAGGATATGGTTTCCTGACTTTCTGGTTTTGCAGCCTGTTTGAGCACTCTACTACTGCATGTTTCTGCCCCCTGTAAAGATTGTTTAAAATGGAAACCTCAAATCCCATTGTTATAAAACTGCCAGACCCAAGTTCTTTCAAACACAAAGCCCCATGTTTAGATTAGCTCAGCCAGGCACTGGATTCTAGACCATTATATGCACATGGTTGATTTAACAACCTCTTCACCTTTGTGCCCACTTCCTCTCACCTGGGTAGTTGCAAGCCCATTGCTAATGTTGAATCCATTGATGGTTATCTGAATTTGTCCACGATTTATCATGTCAATTACTGCCTCTGCAATTGTATTCATAGGAATGACAGGCATGCTGAGTCCAGCGTTGCTGTCGGCATTGTCCCCGCCATCAGGACATTTCATCTAGAAACCACACAAGATGTGAAGTGCATCCCTCCAAATAAAGTAATTTACATGCCCACAGAAAGCTGTTGGCCTTACTTCCAAACATGCAGGCCTTTGCTGCAAGGTCCAGTGAAGTAATCTGTTTTTATTAAAACATTTTTACACCACTTCTGTCACTGATAACAGTAACTCATTGCAGCTACAAGCCAGTACACTAACAAAATAAAACGTTAAAATAAAGCACAGAATAAATAAATCCCTCAGTACCTCATCCACACACCCCAAAAAAGTTCTTATTCCCTTCAAAAGATTGTTCAGAACACTTTGTAGTGTTTACAGAACCGGGTATGTGCAGGTGCTCTCATTTATCAACCCATATCCCCTATTAACCCACCCACGTCTCCCGTTCCTACTGGTACTTTCCACCCTTCCCTCTCTCATTTGCAGCTTCTCTGAGGACAAGGCACATACATTTGAACAACACTGCAAAGGCTCTGCAACATATACCTAAAAGGTTCTCACCTTCACTAGTTTTACATCAGGAAGACTGTCAAGGAATGCCTTCAGATCAATGCCATTTAAAACAATTCTGTTGTCATAAATATGCCCATTGGATTTGAAGTCAATAACGGCTTTTTTCTGAAAGAGAATGAAGTATTTAAGCATACTAGAATTTTAAAAAGCAATACAAGGCAGATCATTTACTGCTTGATCTGCTCCCCCCCACACACACACCCTGTACCTTCAAGTGTGGGAACATGTTGGCATGATCTCCAATGAAGAATGTATTTGGCATGTAAGCAAGCTTTTCAGAATACTGCTCAGCCACATCAATAGGGGAGGTTTCTTTGTCTGTGATGATGTAATCCATGAATAATGCGCCACTAGTTCCAGGATAGCCTAACCACATAGCCTGAAAATCAAGCAAAGATGTCTAGGGTTTAATATCTAAGATCTTTCTCTAATACGCAACCTGAAAGATAGCACTGCAGCTTGTTATTTTAAATTTTTCAGAAGCTGGTCTTAATAATGCTAGCAAGATTTCATGTACATAGCACTTCACATACATTATCTTAATAATCCTAATAACCCTTACAAATCACTCTGTACGATAGAGCCAGTACCCCTACACCCATGTTACAGATACAAAGAGAATGCCTTGCCCAAAGCAAACTAAGCAATTCACAATCAGTGAGCCGACTTCAAGGTAGTAAAAACTGGTTTTAAAAAAATGGAACAAACCCTTTGATGATGCCAGGAGTCAAGTGTTTTCACCCACAAGGAAATCTGGGGGCATATATTTCATTAATAGATTTTCAGACCCACTGATGAAACCAATTGTGATGGACAGGAGCCTGTCCGGCCTCTGAAGGGAGAAACAGCCACTCAGCTGTTTCATCCCTGAGCCTAGGAGAATGCTACCCCAGCATCCAATCACCTTTCAGAAGGGGAATAGAATGTTGTAGGGAAGCACGGCAGTTCAGGTCTACGTCGGGAAGAATGCAGTGATAGTCTGGGTTTGCTTCAGTAAAAGAGCAGAGTTTGAAGGGTAGCTCTGCCTGGTAGTGTGGTAGAGTGGTTTAGCTCTACCTCTGGGAGAGGACAGAGTACCCAGTTGTTAAGCTTGTCTCTAGTGAAGTACAGACCTTGTACCCATTCAGTCTGAAACTTGGGAAAGTGCAGGCTGGTGTGGGTGAAATCTTGTGTGTACATAAGGATCCAACCTAGTGGCGGTTGGTCAGTGAAAGCCTGTTTGTACCTGTAAGCAGGGCGATTTTTGTAGAAAAAGCCCAGCAGGAACTAATTAGCATATTAGGCCACACCCCAACAGCCAAAACTCATTAGCATGTTGCCCCATGTTGCCAGAAATATGGCCATCCAGCCAAACCCACCTTTTGCTTCTTATTCTGTTTACCTTGTTTGTTGTCAAACCCCAGGGCTTTTATTGGAGCAGGAACTCCTTTGCATGTTAGCCTACACACCCTAATGTCGCCAATCCTAATGAGTTTCTGCTGTTTGGTGTGGCCTGTTATGCTAATGAGTTCCTGCAGGGCGTGGCCAACTCAGGTGCCAGCCGGAACTCCGTTCCTGCCCAAAAATAGCCCTGCGCCTGTAAGCATTAAAGAGAATTCAAACCATACTCTGAAGCCATAATGAGCTTAAACTTATATGACTCAACAAGGTTTTGTCTTTGACTATCTGGATACTTGTATTGCTGATCTGTTCTTTAAAACCAATTTATAAATAATCTTGTCATTTACATACCAATCCTGCCTCACTGATCTCTTTGTTCTACTTGCTAGCCACAGACTTACCTCATGGTAGTAAACCCAAAGTCTTTAAATTTGCTACCATGAAAACATCCTACAACCTAGAGGAAGATTTACAGTTTAAAACAAACCCAGGCCCCGTCCACACTGAGCATTTGCCCCGCTGAAGGCACGGGAGCCCTGTGGACTTTCCGTGCGCGTTCATACGAGCACATCTGGGAGGCGTAGTGCTCCTGTGGCCAACCCGCGGCTTCCCTCCGAAAACGCGGAGTAAAAAACTAGTAGGTCCGAGGTACTAGTTTCTGGAAACCCTGGGGCAAAGGCTGGTGTCTGATCACGGGAGCGCCGGTATCCTGCGGCTTCCGACGCCCGCCCATGTCCCCGGGGTTTCTGGATGTTGTAAGTTTCCCTGGGATGCGCACCAACGCTGGACAGCGCATGCGCACACACAAGTCACTGACAGCAGCCCGCCCCCCCCAATAGTGCATGCATACTTCGCACTTGCGTGGTCTGCTGTGCTGCTGTTTTACCGCGCTACAGCAGCGCGGTGTGATCGCGGCGCAGAGCTGGAGCGTGGCAACCCGTTGGTCCATGAGATCGGGCTACCGCGCCTTATTTAGCTCCGGGGCAAACTGCCACGCCTCTCCCCCGCGTTTTCTGGCCCGTATGACCGGGGCCCCAATTCACCAAAACCATAAGATGCTGTGTGGGTCCCCTCAGTTGGCAGAAAAGGCCTCCCAAATTAATGTTCACTTTCCAACCATAGAGACTGCTTCAAAGCCATTCAGTCGTGTCCAACTCTTGGTGATTTTATGGGCCAACTCTCTCCACATTTTCCATCTCTGCGTTGTTCCATCCTCAGGCTGGTGTCAACTTTTATGGTTGTCTAGCCACCATGTTCTTTGGCGGCCTGGTTTCCTTTTGCCACTAACCAGTCCAAGCATAATTGCTTTTTTCTATCAAGTTCTACCGCATGACATGGCTGAATAAGTCAGTCACAGTTTTGTGATTTTTCCTTCCAATAGGCACTCTGTACAGATACTTAATTACTGTCTCTTACCTGTATTGGAGCTGGTCGTAGGGCAAAAAGTTCATTGCGGGCTCCTTTGGTGTAGCCATTCATGTTGATGAGGATCTGTATGCCATCCTGGTGGATGCGGTCAGCTGCCTTTCCATTGCATGGAATCTAAGGCCCAAGAATTAGAAGTTACTTCAAGGGCATACTTCAGTTTTGCTCTGCTAATTTAAAAGCTGCCACAATCAAAATTCTAGAGGTGTTCTCTACTTATGTCACCCTTGGGAGCAGGCACAGAAGCATCTGAGCTACATTAGCCTTTAAAAACAGGATATGGTAGCAGCTTAAAGACCAGCAGATCTCGAGGCAGAAGCTTTCATGGCCTAGAGCTCAGATGTGCTAAGCGGGCTCTAGTTTGTAAAAGGTTTTGTCTTAAGGAAGCAATTAATCTTTTAAGATGTCACCAGGTTTGTGTTATTGTTGCTGATTTCCCAAAACACAATACTACAGGAATGCACTCAATTTCCCTAAGATTTCCAAAGCCTAAACATAAGAATTCTTTTATTTAAAACATGGACAGCTTTCCTAAGTACTGCCTTAATGGATCATGTCCAAAGTTCATTTTGGCTATATTTTTAAGCCAACAATACTAGCCTGTCCTGTGAATTATAAAAAAGTTTCTTATACACAGCTCAGGTTCATGAACATATGACAGTGTCTTACAGAGTCAGACCACTGGTCCATCCAGCTCAGTGTTCTACAAGTGGCAACGGTTCTTCAGGGTCTCAAGACAGGATCTTTCACAGCCCTGCTACCTAAGATCCTTTGTCTGGGGACTGACCTCCTACAATGTGCCGCTTCGGTGAAAGGTTTCAAGATGCTAAACAATTTAAGCAACACTGTCCCACACATACCACCACTCTACAAAGCCACACTGAGGATTTACTGAACTAGATCTCTTACCTGGGACAGATCAATAAAATGATTTGCTTCAGCCATCACCTTTACACGGAAGTTTGTGCCATCATCAGGGCTGAGGGCATAGCAGAATACCTAGGAAAGAATAATGCTCAGGTGACCAGAACAATTTCAAGGGGGAAACAGTTATTCCTTGTACATTTGCGGCACACAGCCTCAGTTCCAAATAGCTGCCACATTAGCATGAGACATGGAAACTCTTACCTCGAATTTGTCAGGGTTGTGCATGCCCGGAATTGACTGCATGAGGTGGGAAGTGGGATGATTCCCAAAGTCAGAGCTTACATAGCCAACACGCAGTCGGCCTTCGCTAGCCTTCAAGTCCTTGGGATGCTCATATGGTGGCTTATGAAGGACGTTGATCTGCCAATATAGTAACAGCTTACTGAGTTATCAAGACAATGGTTTTCTCAAAAACAGAAACAACCTGTTGCCTGAATATAACTATGGAATCTCTTCACAGCATTTGTACCTTGTCCAAGCATAGGTTTCCATGTCTCTCAGCAATAGCCTTCCGGAAACTGTGGGACAACGGATATAGCATACTGTGATGAGGATGGACAGAAGGAAGCCTGTTCTTTTCCAACTGATCTGCAACTATGCTGACCAGCTTCTTCATCCTTTCATCATAATCAGTCCAATCACAAACTATCTGAAAGAGCAAAAGCCACACAATCAATTAGCATACCTTAAGCAGCAGCAGCACTGGAAACAGATCAATGAGAATATTAGTGCTGCTTCTTGCAGCCTCCCTCTGGTGGCGTTGCCTCCAGTTTGCCATGTGACCAAGTCTTGATATTTGGGCATTATCATGTAACTGCCCCCAACTCACCTGCAAGCAATGTGCCAAATTGCAATAGGCATCAGGGAAGTCAGGTTTCAGTTTCAAGGCAGTGCGGTATGAAGCAATGGCCTCTGGTATGTTCCCTGAATCCTAGGAAGGAAGGAAGAATTGAACAATGGCGACCTGGTTGCTACCTGGCCCACCAAGCCTGATTTAAACAGCAGGCATGAATGTACCTTATGGATGGAAGCCAGATTGCTGTGAGCATCAGCAAAGGCAGGGTTTATCTGAATGGCCCGTGTGTAACATTGCAAAGCACCCTGAACATCCTGCATCTCTTTTAGTGTGTTCCCCATGTTGGAATAGGCATCAGCAAATGTGGGACTGATTCTGAATTGTGGAGATCAGAAGTGGAGGGAAAGAGAAATGTTAAAAACACACACACACAAAATCACACATTACCAACTATCTATATATCTAGTACTGCTCATACAGCTATCACCTTAAGCAGAGATTAGAACCAAAAAAATATGTTAAAAGACCATACTCAGTATTATCTCTCTTATATTTGATTACTGCGCCTATGAATTTTGCCACTGAGAGGGTGACACGATCATCTGTATCTGACAGTAGCCATGACACCTGGGTTCGCACATTTAGCAATTCCATATCTTTTAGTAAAGGGTGGCTAAATTAGCCCTCAAATCACTGAATATAGGGCACTCCATAATCATATGTTCAAATCGTTTCGCTTTTATCATACAAGCATCTGCATTTCTATTAGAGTATGATACTCTATACCTGCCCTCCAAAACTACTAAGGGAAGAACATTTATTCTTGCTAAAGTAAAAGCTCTTCTTAGTTTTGGGACGGTCAATTGATAAAAAATATTTTGGCAGTTGCATCAGGAGGGCAATTCCCAAATGGAGTGTTGAACATATCCTGCATGCCCTAACAGACGTACTTATAACATACGATTTTCTTACACGTTATTTCATTTGTCTTATAATGTCTTTAGTTTCTATATTCTTAATAATATTATTTGTTATTCCTAGGCATTTCATTTTCTTTTCCAATAGTTGATCCCATTGGCTATAATGTTTATCTGCCTGGCTAAGCCCAAGTAGAGTAGATTCTCCCTCAAATTTTAAAACTTTTACTTTGACGAGAAATGCTTTAACCCATTACCAACTAAAAAATATTCTAACAGGAGTGAAAAGATGAGCGCATCCAGCAAGCACATGAATTCCTTATGCTAACATGACCCTTTCCAGCAGCAGTTTCCAGAACCTTACCTAATAGCCTCCTTGTAATGCATGAGTGCCTCCTGCAGCTTCCCCTGCTGCTGCAAAACACTTGCGAGATTGGAATGGGCAGCTGCAAACTCAGGGAACACCTGCAGGAACAAGTTGCTCTTAGCTCTCCCAAGTAGACTGCCCACTGCAGTTTGCTACTTGTCCCATTAAAACAACCCATCATAAGTACACGTATCAAGCCCTCACTGACAACCATGCACGAATATACCTCAAGTGCTTTACGATACAGCCGAACAGCTTCCTCAATGTTTCCCTGCTCCCGTTTAATATTTGCCAGATTATTCAGAGAATCTGCATGAGTGGGGCACAGACGAAGAGCTGTGTTGTAACATTCTTCCGCCTCAGCAACCTTTAACACAAAGGATGTTAAGTGAATATTAGCAAGCAGATCACACAGCCAAAGCCTTACCCAAACTCCTACCTAGGGGATAAATAAGCTCCCTTCCCATCCTAGATAGTTGTTTCAGGAAAGGGGGCAGAAGGGGGGGGAATAGAACTCCCAAGTTGTTGATGCTATGCAGAGCATGTAGTACCAGAACCAGGAGGAATCTTTTCCCACAATATGGAATAACAAGCTACTTTAAACAGGCTATTGGATCAAGCGGAAGTAACAACCCACCTTCTAGAAATGCTCCCACAGCAATGGTAAATTCTGTGCTGATAGCCCTGATTAAGGTGGCACGCTCCACCGGGGGGTGGGGGTGGTAGTGGTTAAACCACTACATTCCCAACTACCAAGAAAATAGATTTGATTTCTGCCAATGTGAATGTCGCCACCCTTCACACCCAAGCTGAACGAGTACTGTAAGCAAGAAGTGGATCCTTACGCTGCCTTTCTCCTTGAGCGCATTGGCCAGGTTGCAGTAAGCATCAGGGAAGTGTGGCTGCAGTTCAATAGCACGCTTGTAGGTATCAATTGCCAAGTCGATCAAGCCCTGTTCATAATAGACGCAGGCCAGGTTGCCGTGCACAACTGCATGGTTTGGACTCAGACTCAGGGCCCGTAGATAGGCAGCTACAGCTCTGCAAAGAGATGGACAGCTGTTGATGTTAATGTTCACCATGTACCAACAGAATACAGAACTATATTTATTGCTGGGGAGGAAAGGTACATAGCTGATAATGGAGTCCACTGAGAAGCAATTACTGTTTAGGGCTTCCACTTTAATTTATCCACAAAACACAGATACAGAAGAACTATGCTTAACAAAACTGATTTTAAAAGTTTTTCAAATTTTAGAAGCAGAAGTTGTTTGTTCAAAATCACATCCAACACATTTACTAATAAGGCAACCAGGTGACCCATGTGTCAACACTCCTAGTCAGCGCAGGCAGGGAGCCAATTATTGTACTAAGAAAATAAGCATTTTATCCACTTACCTGTCAAATATACGTGCTTCTTTCAAGACATTCCCCAGATTAATGTAAGCATCCAAGAAGTTTGGGTCAAGAGTCACCGCCTTAGGATATTGAAGAAAACACATCTTACTCACTTTACTACCATACATAATGAACCTAATGTTTAGCTGAATATGGCAAACTTGAACACGCTTTGTCTCCTGCTTGTGATGCAAGAACATTACCTGTGTCTAACTGTGTAGAAAAAGACACCAGTAGTAGCAAAATGGCACATATTTAAAATATTCATCTGAACAGAGATTAGAGAAAACTTATGTTCAGGGATGAGGAAGACAGGAAAGATCTGTCCCTAAAGAGAGCACACTTCAAACATCTTTCCTCACACTCATGGCAGACCTTCCTCACGCTGTTCCTGGAGAGGTCCCCGTTACCAGAAACAGCCTCCTAGGCTGCAGCAAAGAAGTCATTGCCACTAGTGGAAATCCTTCCCTCAGTAGAAATTTTCCATGTGAACCAATCCATAATTTCCATTTCTGTTGTTCTCCAGGCATGTATTAACTTTATTTATTACAGACTGCTTGATTTAGGCACACAAGCCCCTGTGCATTCACATATTCATCAATCTGACCAACATGTAGATATGCCAACGTACATCCATCATTGCTTAGGAAACAGTGGGCACAGATGTGAAGCATTTTTGGCAGACATACCACAGGATATAAAAACCTACAATTACCTTTTCAAAATGATGAATGGCAAGCCAGATTTCACCTTGTGCGTTGAACACACAGCCAAGATTGCTCCATGCTACTGCAAAATTTGGTTGAGTCTCAATTGCCTTCAAATAACAGGCCTTGGAAGGGTTAAAGATGGGTAGATACAGGGAAAGGGAATATTTGCACAAAAGAAAAGTGAGAGAAAAACTGCAGTTAATATTCCTTCTCTAACCAGCCAAAAGTGATCCTGCAGTATAGGCTAGCATGCGCCAAAACTAATGCGCTGTAAACAGCTGGTTGATCCTGCGCCAGCGCAAACCAAAACCTAAGTGCAAATCCACCATTATCAGTTATGCTGTCCATTGCACAGAAATACACTCTATGTCCTTACTTTCTTCTTCCAGAAGAAGTACCCTGCAACTGCTTTCCTACTGAATTCATAACATGATTCAATAACAAATGAAGTTAGAATCTCACATGCTTAAGCAGCAATTTAGCTAGCAAGCTGCTATTAACATAACTCCCAGTTAATCTCTTCCAAAATACTACAGAAAGCTGACATTCTTTATCAACTACATATTAAGAAAGAAAACCTATGATCTCAGACACTAGTGGTTGCATTTTTTAAACTCTTGGGAGTTTTCTACCCTGTACTCACCCTTTTCCAGAACCCTGACCTATCTCCTTACCATCAGCCTCTAAAACCTCAAATGACAGGTTTGCACAAAGATTCAGGTCCCTGTAATGCAAGCGCAAGAAGTCGCTAGCGCACCCTAACAGCACGCCGCTGCGCCCTCGCTGCAAACTGCTGCGCTTTGTTGAATGCCCTTGGAGACCGTGAACAGCCAACCAGATTGATTAATCTACCACACAGGCTCATGTAGAAACTTGAGTGTTAAATTTGTGTGCGAAGTCTAAATGCTTTACAGCCCAATTCAATCCAAAACCCTACAGAATGGAACTCAAGAGCCTTCCAGTTAGAGATGAATCATCTAGTCGGCCATTCACAAAGGGCTCAATCGCACGCAATGCGCAATTCCGCTGCGCAGCCTTTGCGCTACTGCAGGATCACAGCGCATCATCAGAAGAGCAGAACGCTGCAATCCAAACAAAGAAGAAAAAGGAAAAAAATGAACAACCAGGAAGAGTTAGAAGCTTTAACTATAAAGTATCTCCAATTATTTTTTTTTTACATCTTAATTTACTTTAACTTTATTTCTTTGAAAGAATTGTGGCTAGGACTATAAAATATTCTCTAACATTATTTGCTTGTACATAAAATACTTAAAGCTGTTTCTGAAGCCACAAGACAGAAGATTCAGGCATGGAGGCAAATGGTTTTGCTGTGGCAGTTACAAACCCGTTACCATATTTCTCATGTGACTTTGCGGTGCGTTCCTTGCTGGAAGAGGAGGAGGAGGAGTGTGTCTGCCCTAGATCCAGGCCTCGAGCTCCCTTCAGCGAGGCACCTTACGCATGGAATAGGAGGTTTCACCCACCTGAAACCTTCTAAATACAATATCAATGGTGAAAAACCAAAAACAAGAGAGAAAATAAAACAAGATCATTAGTAAAAAGTTCAACAAAGCAATTGAAAATCTTTGGATACGTCTAACACATAGGGTTGAGGGCAGTTTGTCCGTAACATGGGAGACATGCAGAAGGGAAAGGGTTAATCAGGGCAATTGCAAACGCAGGACTTGTTGGAAGAAAGGCTCTGAAACTTCCACAAAAATTAAAATTTCCCTTTAAGCTTCAAAGATTTTGCTGGTTTGACCTTGCAAATGCACTGACATCCAAAGAAATACATTGCAATTTATTCAAGATATATTTTCCCTCCATGTTTAGTGGAGTTCTCGCAAACATAATACCACTTTCAAACTAGGTGTCTCCAGAGCTCTGAAATAAAGAAGTCAGCAACCTATGGCAGGCGCAGTGTCTTGGCCTATACCAGTCACACTAAAAGCTGCAGTGAAGTGCAATTCATGTTAGCTGTCCACCTGGTAGGCTGAGTATTACTTGTCTGTCCAAAAAGACTTTTCAATGCCACCAATATCATTTTACAACATTTTTTCAGAATCTTTCCAGCTACAATTTTGCCAATTAGGAATCATGCTGCTCTAGGGCAGCTATCTACCCAAAGTGTCTGAAGAATTTGTACTGTGAATGTTCGTGCCCTATAACAGATTGACCTGAAAAGCAGCGTTCCTCCCCCACTGATGCAGCAGCCAGCCAGACAGCTACGCTGTTCATACACTCCACTCGGTAGCATGCGCGTGGGGCTTGAAGTGAAGTACTCAGGAGGTCCTTCTGGTCCCTCCACACTCCTCACCCCTGCTGCGCGGATGCGTAAGGTGGCTTGTAACAAGACATTTTAGGTTCTCTTTTTTGCAATGCATGTTTTAAGTGTGCCAAGAGTTTTAAAGCCCCTCCTGGTGTTCAAATTCTTGGTTGGAATACAGACTGCTAGAAGCCACCTTTCCACTCACTTTAGCAAGTTTTTCTTTGATCAGTTCATTTTCCAAACAAACCAGCTGTGTCACTCTGAATGTTTTGGCAAAATAAGAGCAAGTTATTTACTATGTTTACTAGCCTTTCTTCCACTATGAAGATAGGGGGAAAAGGTTAAAGAATAAGATTTTTTCAATGCCATATCACAGGATAACATTTGATAAGGTTCTTCTCCACTTACAAGTCACAAAGGACTTTAGAAGAGCAGTGTTCACTAGCACCTGCTTCTCACAGGAATCACGAACTAAGTCACAAGGCTTGGCATCAGCAGGCAAGCCTCAGTTTGGAAGGAAATATCCAGATCAGAGAAAGGTGGATCCCCTGCCAGTCGCTTCACAATATTGAATAGTCTATGTTCTGCAGCAAGACTCAACATTCAATTTCTTGTTTAAATCAAGTGTTAACATGGGCATGCCATAACTTGCCCTGCAACTACTCTGGGGCAATTCGGGGCCTTCAGCTTTCAGCCATTTCTTGGAACTCTTGCAGATCATTAGCGAACTGATGACTTGGTGCAAATGTTCAGGTTTTCAAAGGACTGATGTTTAAAATTCATTCTACAGAACACCTACCTTGGCTTCTTCCAAGCGACCCAGGGCTTTGAGCAGGTTCCCCAGGTCACTACGAACACAGTACAAGTCCTGAAATACAAATTCACTGGGTCATTCACAAAAGAGCCAAGGAACTCTTCAAAGATACTATACTGATGGTGCAGTTCTATCAGACAGCCATATATCCAGAACACCCCCCTCTACTTTAAAAACCTTCAGTAAACTAACAGGACTGGAGAAAGTCACCGGAAGTTAGCAAATAGCTTACTACTTAGTTGCACTGCAACCCTCTGTACAGTCAACATACAGTAACCCAGCAAGTAGTCCAAGGAGAATATATAAGCTTTATATAAAATCTTCACAGCATTGCTTTGTTTGTTATCTGGCTGCATGACCAGTGCTGTTCCTGCTGTGGCACAGCAACAGTAGCCAGAAGGAAAGGAGACAGCAGCATGCGGTAAAGACAGCAGGATGTGTCCAGGCATTCCCCAGGCTAACTTACGACATCCTTTTAAATGGCGAGCTGATTCAGTATCTTTATGCATATACAAATCCTAATCAAATACATAACAGCACAAAACCACAGGCAGGCCCAAAGTTTAACTTGCATGAAAGGGAAAGACCAAGACACTCTTAACCACCCACTGCTGCCAAGCATGTAGTGAAAAAGCAATTTTTACAAGCCATTTCATCATAATCGTTTCAACCTCAATGCAAACTATTCTAAGAAACTTAAAAGTTATTTACACTTCTGAGAAAAATGTGGTATTACTGTGTACAACTTACAGGATTGTACTGCAGGGCAGAAACATATGCCTGCACTGCCCCTTCCATATCACCTGCAGCTACCAAAGCAGCTGCCAGATTAATGTATCCATCAATAAAGTCTGGCTTGAGGCGCAGGGCATGTCGATAGTGCTCAATTGCCTCCTGCAGTTGCCCACGTTCCTTGTACACATTTCCCAGATTGGAGTAGGCTTCAGCCAGAAGCGGATTCTGCTTGATTGCCAAAGTGCTGAAGTGAGCAGACCTAGAGAAAATGCAAGACTATTTTTTAATCTGCTGGTTTTATCTTACTAAAATTCTCATAAACAAGCAGAATTTATAAGAACAGATACAGGTCAAAAGCATATTGCTAATGGCAGATACCAAGTTCACACACATCATTTGCAACTACACAATGCAATAATTAAGAGTATCTCGGTTGCAGCAAGAATAGGATACACATACAAACAAGGCTTCTTCTGTGCAGACCACTATTCCTAGCTTGATGCAAGCAAAATCAGTCTATGACAATGTGGTGATTACACTTCATACAACCTAACTTAAATACATATATTTGGAGCAAATGCATTTTACACCCCAGTTTACATTTCCATTCCAGATGAATTTTACATTTCTTTGTCCTCCCAGCTAAAAAGTGGAAATTTACCTTCATGTGAGATTCTGCCATACAAGTCCTGTAAGCCAGATACTGGAGTTATAACACAAACCATATTTTTTAACTACTTCCACATTTAATACACTAAGTATGGAAGTAAATGCAGGAGTACTAACAAGTTCTTTCAATGCTCATATTTACAAACACTAGGCAACACTCCAAAATGAAGGATGTTTTTAACTGTGTCTCCTTATCTGAAGAAGTGTGCATGCACACAAAAGCTTATACCTTGAATAAAACTTTGTAGGTCTTAAAAGTGCCACTGGACTCAAACCTTGTTCGTGTCTTCTTATATAACTAAACTCCAGAGAACAGACCCTTTAGGAAGCACACACTTCAACTAGTCTCCAAGAAACCTCACTGTGTTACAGCTATACACGTGTCAGCTTGAGTCATAAAACTAGCAATGCTGCACACATTTGAGGCATTTCCTCAACCATTTTTCCATGACAGAAGCCTAGATGGAAGATAAAAAGGTCCCAGCCTCCTACCTGTCCAGCCTGCGACACTGGAAGTGAATAGATGAGAGCAACAAAAGCACACCAGTGTTGTCAGGCTCTTGTCGCCAAAGCTGCATGCAGTGCCTCTCAGCAGCTTCGAAGTCTCCCGCTTGATATTCCCGGTGAGCCAACTCCGCTAGCCCTTGGAAGGAAAGCATACGTTTCGTTGGTTCTGAAGAGTCACCAAAACATTCAGGGGGGAAAACAAAAAGTTAGAAAATGGGAACAAAAACTGACAAATTATGGTGTACAAATTAAAAGATGAAATGTTTTATAAAAGGGGGGGCTAACAATAAACAGGAAGTGTGGACATTGACATTTACAAACTTAAAGATGACCTTGACAGGCTTCAAAGACTTTTCTGCTAACAAGTTACTACTGCACTTCTTGTGCCCTGTTTACCTTTCTACAAATTCAATGAGGTCATGAGACACCTGAACTCCACCACCTGAAGAACTGCCATAGTAATCACCTTAACAGACCTTAAGCTAATGAAAATCCTGGCCTGCTCTACAACCGAAAAGAAAATCCTTCTGCAAGGCATTCAGTTTTTCTGAAATCAGGTGAAGTAATGTTAACAATTTAATTAAATACATGGTTTCATGCAATGAAATGAAGAAATAAAGCAGGCAATGATTACCTTCCATATTAACTGGACACTAAAACCTTATTCAGACTTTTCAAAGGAAGTTATGAATATCTTTCCCCTGCATATTCACCATCTGCAATTTAGCTATACAGAGTGATTAGCCAACACCCTCCCTAATACAAGTGACTTGATAAGAATTTCTCTTGGAATGGGAGATGGCAAAACTCAAAACCTTGGGGAAAGGAACCAGGCAATGATGAATAAACATAACTCTCAATACAGCACCTTTGTAAAAGGTGGTTAATTTAAATAATCAGAAGAGGGGGGGAAAGAACAGTAGTTCTCTCAGGTCACTGGTCGCCTCTTCGGAAGCTGGGGACATGAGTTCCTGGTACTGGTTTCTTCTCTTCTCAGGGCACACAAGGGAGAGGGAAGGGCTACCCCAAATGAATTCTCTCAGGCATCAATGGACTCTTCTGGAGTGGTACCCTCATCTGAGCTTAACAACAACAAAATCTTGTTGCATCTTAAAGACAAATGAATTTACTGAAAATAAATTTGTTCATTTATAAAGTGATACTAGGCTCTATTATTTTGGCATCAACAGATTAACACACCTAATCCCTATACAATAAATATGTTTTTAAAACTCTGTTCATGCCCAATCAATTCTTTAGGTCCAGAATTTTCAGGTAGCCAGACATTATTTGTGATGACCACTGACCTCTCCTTGAAAAAGGGGCTTGGCACAATTTCATTTCATACAGTGCTTTTGACATTGCACAGTTAATACATCATTCAAGCAAACAAGACAGGACCCTCCCTCCCACTGCTATTATAAATTCACTCACCCTTTCCCATTACTAACTCCCCTTTATACAGCTGGGGCAATGGATAGCATATAAATTACAAATAAATAAAATATAAACGTCATGTACAGCATCCCACAAATACAGCACTTCCGCCCACGCCCTAGAAGAGAGGCAGGAAGGATTACTTGGGAAAAGAGATGCTAAAGAAAAAGCAAAAAAAGAGCCAACCCAAGATCTGAAGGAAGCTACAGCAAAACAGAAAGTAAGGAGAAACACCTTGCCTGCAACAAAGAGAACAAATGAACGCAGCCTCAAAGATGATGCTGAGTGCAGACAATTTTGCTCTTTCTTCTTGAGCTGTAAATCTTGGGGAGAAGGAATGCCAGAGAAGGCACCAAGGCCAGGACTTGGATCACAAGTATTAACGGGAGGAATTAGGGGCTCACCTCAAGAGGCACTCACTGCTGTCCTGGTGGGACAAACAGACCGGTAGAGAGTTTGGACATTATCGTTAACCTCCCAGATGAGGAGCAATTATATTTCCCCAAAACAGAATAAAGACTCACACATCCACTCAGTATTAAGAGACACAAATCTTCCACCCATTGGCATTCTCTGCTATTAAAGGAGAACAATAAGGAGGAACCTGCACCATCGGCACAAGGATTTGTGGAGCCTTGTCTGAGTTGAAGATCCAACTCATGTGAAAGTTTAAGACAAATAATTACGAATTAGTAACAGCTGGAATCAAGAGTTTGATAAGAGCATCTGCACAGGACTTTTCAAAATAAAGGAGAAAGGGTGAAATTTCTTGAAGAAAGATTCAGCAGTTCAGACTTGCAGCAACTGTACAAATAACTACTTTTATGGAATTTTCCTTTTAACCTGACACTGCAAAGTTAACAAACAAGTTCAGTGGCCCAAGTTGACGTCTGCAGTCCTTTAGCCTATTTTTAAAGTACCCCAGCTCAGTTTTAGTAAAAAACAAACAAACAAACACTGATACTTGTGTTGCCAGGGATCTGTTATATGAATGGTGGAAAATTTTCCACATTTTTATAACCGCATAATTTTATAATATACTGAACAGATACAATACTGCTCAAACTAGGCAGTTTCAAAGTTGTAATTACTTTTTTGATGCGATTAACCATAAGAACTCCATGTATATACAACATATCCACATAGATTTAAGCAACAATAAGTGCATTTTGTAGAATTTTTCACCTGTGAAATATTTCAATTCAACTACTTTTGGTTACTGATAACTTTTGAACTACTCAGAGCACACAACATTAACACAGCATCTTAGGAATTGGAGTCAAATTTTGATCATTCAATATCCAACACAGCTAACTCAGGTTCTACCAGAAAACATTCCAATTCATAATTTTCTGGAAAATCCCTATCACCACATTAAAAGATCCTACTCCTGGAGTGACAATCCACTTGAGGATGACCAGCATAAATATCAAGTTTCAACATTTAGCATCATCTAATTTTCTGGCTTTGGGGTTTGATTATTTGTACACTTTCAAAATCTACCACACCGTTCTGATGGTAAATTTTATGAGTTACTACTACTAGAAACATTAACTTTTCCCATTTTACAAATGGGGAACTGGGGCCAAAACTGATTTGTCCAAGGCATCACATTATTGCCCAGAGCACAGTAAGACATGAGCCTAACTTTACCACAAATCCAGCATCTCAACTCTGTATTCTCCAAGCTACACTAGCTTAAAAAATAAACTGTTCCAAGTGCAGCAATTACTATGTATATTAGTGAATATGGGGAATGTCTCTGGAAACCATACTAAAACCTGCATGCTCCTGAGTAAGGAACACATTATCCCTTCAATATTACATGTTTGAGCACTTTACGGCACAGAAGCAATCCCTCTCAACAATACACATTTCCATTCTAAAGTTAACATAGGGAGAATCCTTTGATTCCAGGTGCTTTAAGCCACCTGGAAGTTCTGAAGCACAAGAAAAATATTACACACAGCCTGTAAAGGGAAACAACATGGTTGCTTTCACAATTGAACATTTCTTCCATTTATAGAAATCACACTGTGTACAACCTAGTTCAGGGGTCCCTAATGTGCTTTTGGGCAAGTGTTTTAGAAAGTGGGAGGGCCAGGTGGTGCTTTTGCTTAGCAGGGCACCAGACTGGCCACTAGAGCTCTGATTGGCTGGGCAGATTTTTAAAAAGTTATTCTGGCAGCAGCTGCCACCACAGCACAAAGATCTTCACTGTCTGGCTACAGGAAAGCAATGTGTATGCAACAAAATATTTTCAAACAATATGTTCATTTTAAAAGAAATCCTGTTATACAGAGCTTCTACCTGACATATTCAACTGTTATGTATGACCTCACTTATTTTGAGGCTAGCTCCACCTCCTGTAGCAACCATTTTGTTATTGTGCCCAGCACCCTGTGTCAGAATCCCAAAGGTTCCCATAAATTCACAGACAGGACAGATCCCTCATCTAGTTTGCTTTTAGAATCGGAGTTTGATGAAATATATTTATAAAACATTTTTACTAAATTTCATTTTATGTGAGAACATCTAGTGCAGTGATTCTTAACAGGCTATTATATTCCCCCTACCCCCAGGAGAGTGATCTACCATTCTTGGGAGGCATTCAGAACTTCAGGGGAACATGGGGGAATTTTAAGTAGCCCCTTTCCCTGTACTTGTAATGGCTTTTAATAGACGAAAGGAAAAGACTTGTTTTATACTGTCCTGAGGATAAACTCCTAGATTCTTCCCCCACTGCCTTAAAAAAAAAGGCACACTGTAAATTGGAGTTTACAGCACAAGCGTCTCATTCACAATTAAACCTAAGATCCGTGTAATCTACTGTACTATGAAAAAAGGCAGGGTACGAATGTTTAAATAAAAATAAATAATAATATAAATAGAGTGCTGTTGTTATTTGTAGCTTGGGGTCATTTGCTGACACTGTAACATTTAATTAAGGGCTATTGATCCAGAAGAATATCATATAGGTAAGGGACACAAATCAGCTGTTGACACACACTCCCCCCAACAATTAAACTTCAAGAGAGCTACATTCTGAGGCACAGACCTCAGAGTAATCTGTGTTGCAATAAACCAATAATCCTCAACCAAACAGATACACCCTTGACTCAGCAAAATTAAAATGCATGTGGTGAATTCAGATTAACAACCATTTTAAGAAAGCAATTGCAATATCCACGTTTTGAAAAAGTCTCATCCTTGAATATCATGGAACACTGAATCAATCTCTAAGAACACCTGCACCCATTTATCCGTTGACCACAGACTGTACTGAAGTGGACCAAGACCTGCTTCAATTGGACCAGACTCCACTCCTCCCTCCCATACAGATGCCATGTGCATCTGTTTGCAGACAACAGTGTGTGTGAAGCATTTCAACTCCAAATTCATTTCATTCTTTTCTAAGATACAACTGACAACAAAGACCACAGTCTCATAAGAGGTGTACAAATCCTAAATGGTTTGCTGCAAACATTACCAGATACTTCTGGCCTCAGAACGATCACAGAAAGCAAGCTCGGATGAAATTAACAGGAATACACTGCACAGAGGAAGTCTGGCATATCCTTTCTTCCCCTATACCTCAGAAATACAACTGGACTTATCTCTTTGAGAACATTCGAGAATTAACTACGAAACAGGAATAGTACCAATATGGCAACTTGACTCACATTTGAAAGGCCACCCCTAGAATTTACCAGATCCTCCACATCCCTCAATCCAGGTCCTCCACCACACCACCCCACCCCGCGTACGTAATGAATCCTCTGTTTTCTTTCAGCCGCTTTCATCTCCATCTTGAGTCTCGCAACAATCGACAACCTGTGATTCAGAATTCCTAATGAAACACTCACTGCCGGCAAGGTTAACCTCCATCCCCACCTCATTCAGATGTTTCTGTAAGGCAGACTTCTCCGAACTTGTCTTCCTCAAGACCCTTCGTGGGCTCAGGCGTCGTGCAGCCAAGACTTCTCAAAGCGGTCTTGCCGAGAGGAAACAACTACCAGTGGTGCCTTAGCACAGGACCGGGCCTCCTAGGAACAGGTCTGCCCCCCCCCCATCCACGCACATGGCTTCGCGTGACGCTGCAGGCAAAATTTCTCCGTATCAAGGCGGGGGGGATCAGAGAGGGAAGGGGAAGTTTACGTTTCTCTCTCTCCCCCTCTCCAGGACAGGGATAATGACGGTAGCCAACAAACAGGATTGTCGTAAGAGTCACAACTGGAGCGTGTGCATGAAGTGCTTTGATACACTGAAGAGAGACACGTAAATGGTGCTGAACAGCATTATCGCTCGCCCCGAGCACTGAAAAGGGCCCTTCCTCCCACGAGGGAACAGCAACTGGGCCCTTTCACCTTGTCGCTTTTTTCTCGTTCCGTCTGAAGGGCACACGGAGCAACGGGCCTGCCCTCCCCGACCTCCTCGAGACTCCCAGAACATTCCCTCACCCCCCCCCACCCACCCCGGCATTTTCCACAGCCCCCGGCAGACAGAGCAGAGAATAGTCAGCCTAGCCCGGCGATAGCCAAGATGGAGGCATCGCGGGGGGAGGGGTAGAGAAGCGGACTGGCCGGTACCTGTGCTGTCGGCTACGTTTCCCACAGAGGCCGCCATAGTTCCAGCTCTCAGGCACCCCACTGACTCTCTCAGCCGTGAGGCTGCACCTCCTGAAATGGCGGCTGCAGTCAGAACGCTGACACTGGGCGGGGTGCCGCCGGATCTTCTTTTCACAGACAAACTAGTCCCCGCGATGTAGAAGAATGACGACCCGACTGTAAGAAGGCCGCGACAACGACGGCACATCAAATCCCGTTCGTTTGCGTCGCCTGATATTCCTGCGTCGTTATTTTTGCACTGGCTCTAACAAAAGTTGTTTCGATACGGGGACACAAAATTGGTTTTTCTAATGTTCTTCCGCTAAATCGGCTCTGCGACACATTAGCGCAGCACACATGCGCCTCAAGAGCCTTGTCCCTCTCCTCCCCCTCCAAGGCTACATCCGGGGCGTCACCGCCGGGTGGCTTCGCGGAGGCCGATGGGAAGGGAAAGGGCGGGAATTTGACAATGGCAGGGCCTAAGGGAAGCCTTCTCCCCCCCCCGGTGAAATGTTCCACGGGGCTACGGAGGAGTGGCGAAATGTCTTCAGAAGCCTCACCAAGAGGCAGAGAGAAAACAAAACATGAAAACAGCGCTCAGCATAGCGTTTGTTAGGCTCGGGAAGAGACTTAAAGGTGCGCCCCCCCACCGGAGCCATTACGCCCAGACTATGAATCTAGTTTCAGGTGGGCAGCCATCTTAATCGGTAGTAGTTGAACAAAATTCGAATCCAGGAGCACCTTCAACCAACATTTTTTATGCTATAAGCTTTCCTAAGTCAGCTTCTTCAGATCCTTATCTGACAGATTGATCTTTCACTACTGAAGCTTATATTCTGGGAAATTTTGTTCCTCTTTAATGTACAACTGGACACAAGTTTTGTACCACCAGAAATCTGCTATAACAACTAGAGCATATGCCAGCCTACTGTTGCCCCTCTTGTGTATGAAGGACATTCAGGGCAGCAAATCTAACCATAGGCTGTGATCACACACACTCAATAATCCACTTTCAATGCACTTTTCAACTGGATTTTTACTGCGTGAACTGGCAAAATCCAGTTTGAAAGTGCACTGAAAGTGAATTATTTAGTGTGTGTGACCACAGCCATATTTACTACACATATTTCCTCCTAGGTTTGTGTGCATAGGGTTGCACTGTACAGCCTGCAGCTTGGATAATAGTGTGAAGAAACTCAAAGCAGATGTCTAGTGATAAGGGGACCCCAGGAAGGTAGAGGGTCCTGGTTCTCTTGTAAAATAGACTGCCAACCAGTCCAGCCAAACCACACATCCTCCCTTCTTGACTGGTAACAGTAGGCTGGATCCAAAAACCAAAACCACATAATACTAAAATCAAACATGAAACAGGCTAAAAGATTCCTTGCCACTTTCACCTGCTAGTTACATAGGGGGAAGGGCAGTGAGCAGCAAGCAAAAACAACCACACTGGCTTCATAAAAACATGTTTATTCACATTTGGGTTAAATGTTTCAACGTATGTAAACAAACACCTGTAAGCTGAATCAGTCACAACTGGAAGTAAAAGGGCTTAGCAGGCAAGTAGTATTAGGATCAGCATACAGATCAGCCATTCAAGGCTCATTGTGGTTGCACCATTTTCAGCTACTCCAGAAATAACACATCACATGTACACAGATGTTGCATTTGTGAAATGATGCCTTCAGCAGGATGCCCTCTATGTCAAGTCATCTCATTCACTTTACATTTACTTGTAATACATGTGCACACAAAAATGAACAAGAAGTCTCTTAGCAGCACTGGCTGTCCTGAATGGGAAAATTTAACTCCTAAAATGGACTGCGGACTTCACTTGATCCACTGATAGGCTTATTCATCTGAATCCAAATCACTGTCTCCTGCAATGGAATGGAAGTCTTCACTATCTTCCTCATCCTCTGAAAGATGGACTTGACTCAATACACTTGGACCACACCGCTGTTCTTCCTCCTCCTCCTCTTCCTCTTCAGAAATCTCATAACCCCCAATGCTGCTGAAACTGGTATCTCGGGTATTAGACTTTGGATCTGGTTCCTCATAACTGCCATAACTAGAAAACAAAAGACTCATGAGACCTTATTTGTAAAGTAGTACATCTTGGGAAATGTCAGAGAAGGATGTGGAGTGTGATGCTGCAAACACAGCTACATGTCCATTTAACATGCATAATGAGTTTTTAGCACAAAAAGTACATTTGTCTCCATTTTCCAGGGCCCCATCTACTGACCTTCCCTCAAACCTGTGTTTCTGCTGCAGCAGCCCCACCCCCCTCCTGTAACATTTTGTTATCTGAGAAATGGAAGATTTATCCAGATAGCAGATCTATTTCTATCACAACTGCTGTATGTGACATGGCTATCCAGCAGGACCTGTGACAGTTGTGTATTTATTACGCGTAAAATGAACAGTGACAAAAGACATAACTCTGCTGAATCCTCTCTTTAATTAGTATATCTTTTTACTTGTAATGTTCAGTACAGTCTGAACAACAATTCTTGTGTCTAATCCTACGCAGTAATACCAATTCTCCACTCCTGAGATGCATATACAGTACCTAATCTTCCACACTGCTATGTATGACTAAACAAAAACTAAGAAAAGAAAGATCACGACCATTACCATTACAGAACATGTATGCAAAGACCTGACCCTTGAAAGCATTACTTAAGGATTTTTTAAAATGTTTCAACTTGATGAGTTATAAATCTATAGGTTACCCTGGAGAGGGAGAGAAGATCAATGTAAAGAATATTTCAAGATCCATGCACCATCAGTACTGATGTTATCAACACAGCATTTACATGATAGAACCAATGGTATGCCTGCCACAAAAAGCAGTAGCTCACCTGCTGACAGCAACGCCTTTACAGGTGCACATTCAGCTGGTGCTTCACCAATTGCACTGGTTGCCTATTGAGTACCGAATCTGCTTCAAGGTGATGGTTTTAACCTTTAAAGCCTTAAGCAGCCTGGGACCAACGTATCTGAGGGACCACCTCTCCCCATACACACCCAGAGAATCTTGTGCTCCACTGAGCAACATCTACTGGTTATCCTTGGCCCAAAGGACGTCCTTTTAGCCTTGACGAGGGCCAGAGCTTTCTTGGTCCTGGCCCCTATCTGATGAACAAGCTCCCATTTGAGATCAGAGCCCTGCAGGACCTATTACAGTTCCACAGGGTCTGCAAAACGGAGTTGTTCTGCCAGGCATATGGTTGAGGTGATGGATGTCCAATCACATGGCTTCGCCTGCACAGTGGTCCTGTAAAGTGGCCCAACTGAAATTGTCTATGACTACCATCTATCAGCTAAGGACTTAACAGAAAGTTATGTCGCCTTTCTTAGTTTAATTAATTTTAATTAGTAATTTTAAATATATTTTTAAATTGTATTGATTATATTGTAAATGGAGTTTTATTGTAATTAAAATTGTGATGTTACCTGCCCTGAGCCCGCATGCGGGGAGGGAGGGCTACAAATGCGATTAATAAATAAATAATAAATATTCCTTAAAATCCACTGACATGCTTTCAAGTATAGCATTACTATCCTGTATTTAAGATAACTATGCTCTCCTTTGTGGCTCCAAGAGTGTACTTGACGATTATTACCTTGCATTGCTATCCTCCATAACATGCGAAGTCTCTCCTCCTGCTCCCTCATAGGACATCATACTCTCTTCATTATCCATGCCCATCCGCGTATTCTCTTGAAGGACATGTGGCTGCTTAGGTCTCATTGCACTGGATTCCACATCTGAATCACTTCCACTTTCACTAAGCTGAATAGCTGTTTTAACACAACACGTCTGAAGGTTAATCATGACACAACAACCTAGTTACGACCTTCCTTATATCTTCTTTCCCCTTGCCATACAGAGAGGTACTATGACCAATGCCCCCTCTAAGCTGTGGAGTCTTGTGAGCAAAAATTCTACTTTGTGAGCTACTGGCATTAAAGTTGTGAGCGAGCAATTTGGCTACTGCATAAATTAGTTTGCTCTGGAGCCATCCTTCCTGAGCTGAGATAAAAATGTGTGAGCTGGAAGCTAACAAACTGTTAGCTAGCTCACACTAACTCAGCTTAGAAGGAACACTGACTATGGCATTCATCTCCACTGTACCATCTCAACAGTTTATCATTCTTTAAAAGCTTGCTAAATATCACAGACCCACAAAGACATACTAGCAAAACATTCTTATTTCAATAAAAACAGCAACTGATAAAGATTGTTATACACTGAGTAGTCATGAGAGGAAGCAGAAATATTAATATTCTGGTGAAAAGTGCCATCAAGTCACAGCCAATTTATGGCAACTCAGTAGGGTTTTCAAGGCAAGAGACAAACAAGGTAGTTTGCCATTCTGTGTCTCTGTGTAGCAGCCCTAGACTTCCTTGGTGGTCTCCCACCCAAGTACTGACCAGGACCAACAAGATCAGGCTAGCCTGGGCCATTCAGGTCAGGGCATTAATATTCTAGTACATTTTGAGTCACCGTTTCTCCCAGGAGCTCAGGCAGCAGACATGGTACAGAATCTAAATTGATTAGATACAGTCAAATCTGCCTTCCACAGGACAATCCATACCTGTTACCATATTCAGACATACTGGGTTTTTTGCCTCTCCTTCTCCCTTTATGCTGCATCATTTACTGGCTGTATGTCTCTACTTCAGCGTGCTCTAATTTAAAAAATCCACTTTATGTGACATAGTATACTGTTTCTATTTCATGGGTCTTTTAATTTGCATAATCCACATTTATTGCATTGTCCGTTGTAAATTTTTGGCACTGTCTTTTATAACTCTAATCAGCCTTGAGTCTTTATGAGAAAGGCGAACAAGAAAGTAAGTAAGGCAGAATACAATAAAGGCACAAGCCACCCTGAAAATCAATACAATAAAAAGCTATATTTGTCCCCTCTGCACAGTTCTACCAAGTCACAACTGCCATCAAGCTCAGGCCCTCTTTATTTCCAAGCCCTCCTAAAATGGAAAGCAAAGGTGCCCTTTGAACCTTCTCTGGTAAGCTGTTCTAAAGACTACTAACTTCCTGATCAATCTTAAAAGTCAAAGAGTTACTTACATGAAAAAGGGTTATCACCTTCTTCATCACTGCCATCATCATCCTCTCCATCTGACATGAGCAGGTCTTCATAAAGTACACTGGCTTGTGGCTGCTGTGCTGAACCTTCTTCTTCATCTGCAAGGTCTCCATCTCCATCTTCTACTTCCTGTCGTAGTAAAATGATCAATTGTAAAAGGATGCAGGATGCTGCCAACATACGCACGATATGGGGCTCTACCAATGACATCATTCACCAGCTATGTCAATCTCTTTCTAAAAACTGATTTGGGTTCACATTCAGACTGCTGACATCACTCAGAAATGCCCTGCACTGCCACAGCTTCTACCATGAGGGCAGAAGTTAACCAACAGACTACAGATGGGATCAAATATACTCACTGGGGCTGGAGTCTTAGGTTTCCCATCCTCATCCTCATCAAACCCTTCAATATCTACGTCAGAGTCTTCCTCGCCCAGCCTACCTCGGCCCTGCCGCATCTGAGTGAGGAACACAGAGACAACACCATTGAGGAAGATTCAAGTACTTATGAGACAAAGGATCTCTTAGGCAGGCAGGCCACAATGAAGAAATCCACAATGGATTTGTGGCATGTCCTGCAGTTTCCTAGACTGTACATCGCTGGTTCTTCCTCTGTCACTCAAATGCCTTTCTACACTCCTCCATGAGAATCTGAGGGTTTCACACATTCAAGACTAGCACAAAAGCAAGTCATAAGGGCTTACAAAATGGACAACTATGATACTGTGAACAAACTTCCTTTCCCCCAGCCTCACTGCTATCTCTATAAGGACACAGCTCCCTGGAATGGCACAAGCCAGCTTCTCAGGGAAATTGGGGGTCATACTGATATCCTATTAAATCTGCAAAAGAACACTAGCTGGTCCAGTAATTGACAGACTGACACAACCCTGTACTTTCTATGTTTGCTTGGTGAGTATGTAACTCCAGCCACCTCCAGTCACACCACATGTACTCCCAACATGTTAGAAAAATAGTTTATCTATAATTACTCAGGAAATGTTTTCATATATTTGCAACTCTTTAGCTCCCTGAGGTGCCTCTCCCCCATTTCTCTACAACAAAGGCACCAACATTATGGATACTGACACAATCACTAATCATTCTCCATATTTATGTTGTGCAGATTTTTATGCTCCACTAAAACCCAGATAGGAATCAAAAAGCTGGTTTCACCAGGGTACAAGGCTGCTTGGGAAATTCTTCAGTACAGCCCAAATACAGATTTTCATTTAAATGACTGCCTGACCACCCAAGTGCACTACAGCCTATTACTCCATACATAGGATAACAGTTTTTTTTCTTTTTAGAAATGTTTTCCTCTTTCCATTGTTTATAAAATGAAAGGAAAATACAGCCTTTCTTGTTGTAGCAAAATCACTGCTGTATTGCCTCCATAGACACCCCAGATTCTAGCGTTTCATCAAATAGTTTGATGGCAAACTCTTATCTGAGAGCAATTCTAGTACAGCACCATAACTCCCACTTGATTTTAAAAGGTGGTGCAAAAGACTTAACTTTTAATGCTACATTTTTTGTTTTAAGATTTCTGCACAGGTTCTACCACTGACAGGGGAAACTAACCTACTTTTCCCCACCACAGTCTTTTCCAATTGTTTTTAGTACTTCTTGCTTTCTGACCTGCATTCCCCGCTTCTCAGGGGTGGTAGTGGGAGTGTCCATAGCAGACAAATTGCTCTCATCTTGATAGACCGAGGCATCACGGGACATGCTGAGAGAGGTATTGGTGTCATACAGATCTGGTGGCTAAAGTACATTTAAAAAAAATCAATCAGTTTATCAGGAATTAATAAGGTTGTACGGAGTCTCTTAAGAGATGGTCAGATTGTGTCTGTTTCAGAAATAAAGAAGACACACTTGTTTCATCTGCCTTAATATTACCTATTTCTACAGCATTATACTATGATCAATTTAAAACTGTTGCATTCACAACAACCCTGTGATACAGGCAAAAGAGTTGGTGACTTGCCCAAGATAACCCACTGAGATAACATGACTGAGTACACCATTGTCTCTCTGCTTTGATCAGGTCTTGACCATAAAGATCCATCTTATGAAGTGTTAAGCCTAACTTCTCAGAATGCTGGAAGAGCACAACAGAAACTGTTGTCTCAGTGGCTAAGACCAGCAATATAATGGACCAGGTCTCTGGTATAATGTGGTACTTATGTGTCCCTCATGTATCCATACTGTGGTGTCTGGAAACTGACAGACTGGCAAACACATCTGCCTCCAGCTACCACCCCAACCACATCATACAATATATTGCGTATAGCCAAGCCCTACGTTATAGTGACATCTGCGCCAAACCCTCAGACAAGATACTCACTTGAAGGATCTGCAACAGGCATTTCTGCAACTACAGTATCCTCCTGATATGGTGAGAAAAATGATTGGAAAGGCCAGAATGATACCCAGGGACAGCTTGCTACAAGACAAGCCCAAAGAAAATGACAACAGAACACCACTGGTCATCGCCTACAGCTCACAACTCAAGCCAGTTCAGCGCATTATTAATAATCTACAACCCATGCTGGACAGTGACACTTTCTTCACACAGGCACTGGAGGGCCGACCTCTTCTTGCTTACAGACAGCCTGCTAACCTAAAACAGCTTCTCACCCGCAATGATAAACTATTTAACAGTAACACAGACTCTGGTACCAAGGCTTGCAACAAACCAAGATGCCAACTTTGCTCTCATATAGATCCTAGCAACATCATAAGTGGACCCAGCAATACCAGCCATACCATCTCAAGTTCATACTCTTGCTCATCCTCTAATGTGATTTATGCCATCACGTGTCAGCAATGTCCTTCCACCCTCTACATTGGACAAACAAGCCAGTCCCTTCAACAAAGAAGAAGAGTTGGATTTATACCCCGCCCTTCAGTCAGAGTCTCAGAACAGTTTACAATCTCCTTCCCTTCCTCTCCCCACAACAGACACTTGTGAGGTAGGCGGAGCTGAGAGAGCTCTGAGAGAACTGCTCTTGAGAGAACATCTTTGAGAGAACTGTGACTGACCCAAGGTCACCCAGCTGGCTGCATGTGGAGGAGTGGGGAAACCAAACCCAATTCTCCAGATTAAAGTCCACCGCTCTTAACCACTACACCAATCTTGCTGAATTAATGGACATGAGTCTCACATCAGAAACCATATCCAGGTGGGCAGCTATACTGGTCTGAAGGAATAGAACAAAGTTTGAATTCAGTGGCACCTTTAAGACCAACAAAATTTTATTCAAGGTATGAGCTTTCATGTGCACGAGACCACAACATTAAAAAAAACAGTAGGGGAACATTTTCATCTTCCAGGACATTCAGCTGCTGACCTAAAAGTAGCAGTTATCTTAGAAAGGAATTTCAAAAGCAGATTAGAGAGACTGAATTACAACTGATAGCAAAACTCAAGACAATGCATCCACCTGGACTGAATCAAGACCTAGGTTTCCTGTCTCATTACCAATGCTGATTTCTCCACACGTACTACCTCTCTGTATATCACACCTAGTCCAGTCATATCTGCTAGTCATTTGCCTGCTAATGTCATTTGACATCTGAAATCACTCCACTTTCCAATATATAGGACAGATGGACTCACATTCTAGCTGGATCTGAAGAAGTGAGCAGTGACTCACGAAAGCGCCTGCCCTACCACAAATTTTGTTAGTCTTTAAGGTGCTACTGGACTCTTACTCTTTCCTACTACAAAAGGTCTTTTAAAACATGTCCACCATAATCTGCTCCTGCCTATATTAAGAAATGGGTTACAAAACCTCTCTTTTAGCCTTCACTGTCAGGTTGGTCTCACTAGCAGACAGTCCAAAAGATTATTACTCTCCTCCAACATAGGTCATAACATGTAGGTGTTAAAGTTGTGTCTTCATCCTTCTTCGTGTTGCTTCACCTGATACTTTGGGAATTATGAGCACCTCCAGGGTGGACTCCCTCAACTGTTTCACTGATAGGAAAGAGAAGGGTTTAAGAAAACTCCCATCTGTTGGTCTGATTGCTGATGTCTGTGTGATCTGTTCTCAATCTACTTTGAGTTGCACTGTGTCCGCTTGAGTTAATTTTATTCTCCTTCTCAGCCTTACCTGATAATACTGGGCAAGAATTTGAACCTGTCTCTCACACCTAGCATTCATATTATGTTTGCTGCAGCACACTGAGCACAGATTACATATACAGGCATTTCAAATCACACAAGGTTAATGGATACAAAGGAGGGTAAGGTGATTAATGTGTTATGCAAGGAACAGTAGAAACTGGCGCATCCCTAGCTGGCCTACATGCAGTTTCCTCAGGAAGGGATCTTCCTCAGTAAGGCCACACAAATATGCACTGCCATGCTTATTTTCTCACTGTACTATGAAAGACACACAAGATTTATCATATAGGAGCAGGGATATGGGGGCCCTTCTCTATAATATAGGGGAGGGGTCATAGAGCATGTGCTTGGCATACAGACGGTCCCAGGTTCAATCCCCAACATATCCAGTTGAAAGGATCAGGTTTTAGGTGATTGAAAAGACTGCCACCTGAGATTTTGGACAGCCTCTGCCAATCTAACTAGGCAATACTGATTTTGATGGACCAATGATCTAATTCACTAAAAGCCAGCTTCATGTGTTCAATGCTCTCTTTTCTGTGCTCAAGCAGATGTCTCTGCTCATAAAACAGACAAGAACCTTCCAGTGTTCCCTCTAACCTAGTTAGTGTGAGCTCACACATTTTTGTCTTAGCTCAGGAAGGATGGCTCCAGAGCAAACTAATCTATGCAGTAGCCAAATCGCTTGCTCACAACTTTAATGTCAGTAGCTCACAAAACAGAATCTTTGCTTACAAAACTCCACAGGTTAGAGGGAGCACTGGACCTTTCTAAAGAGTATTGACTTCTTCCATTCAAATGGAAGGAGTCAATACCCTTTAGAAGGGTCTTGAAATCTCTACAGAAGTTTTCATCTGGTACAAGAAAGCTTAAACTAGAATAAAAAGTCACCAACGAAGTGTTCACAAAAAGCAGATGGAAGACAAGCACATAGCAGAATTCTAAACCAGTGGAAGAGAAAAGACAGCACATAACCATATGCTCAGATGGGACAAGAAGTCACAAAAGGTGTTTGGAGGTGAAATTGTAGAGACCAGGCAGGGCACTGTTATAGTGGTTTAGGAAGCATGCAACGCATCTTCTTGAAAGGACTCTTTCCCAAACACACAAGCTGTTTACTGGTGGAAGATACAGACAGAATGTAACAAGGAAGGAGAGACCTAGTTTCTCTGGTGAAAAAAGTGTTTCCACACTCCAAAGCTCCTCCACAGTTCCTAAGGTGCCATCCCTTAAGAGCAGAAGAGGATCGGCTGGTACTGGACAGGCTCACCTGAGGTGTATAGGGTCCTGGTGTCATGGGGTCAAGGCTTTCCAGATCCGCCTCTTCCAACGCTGCTTCCTTTGCTGTAGAGATATCCCTCTCAAGCTGTGTCAAATGCTCATCATACTAAGAAATCAAGAGAAAAATTTGGTTGGATTGCTAACCATTGGAAAAAGTTCTGGGCAGGTTCACAATACATACTGGGCCACTCACCTCTGCCAGGGTCTGGTGACAGATATTTACTATTTCTTGAGCTGTTTTTGTGTATTGGCTGTCAGGCCCTGAAATGAAAAGCTCTATTTAGCACCAGCTAAAGACCTGAACAAAGCATCCTACCTCCCTCGAGCCCTCATCAATGGCTGGATTTTTCCAGTGCTTAAAAACTGGAATTCATTTATAGGCCACCTTTCTTTCACCTGGCAATTCAAAGGGGCTTATGTAAAGGATTCTCAAATGAATCTCCCACCCAGGCCCTGACATGCTTAGCTTTAATAAGGCTGCTGTACCATGTATCAGAACACAACCTCCATAATGCCTGTTATGACCAACCAAATGACATGCAAGCTTTTGCGTTTACTAGAACCCTTAATCAGCCTGGATATGTTTTTAAAAGTACATGCTATACCATGTGCCTTCCAACCCAAGGAAAAGCCTGACTTCCTTTCCTGAGAAGCTTCTTCACAGGGTATGGAAACATATACTAGCAAGAACCTTAAATTCTGAGCCCCACCAATTCTGCCTCCACATCCCAGTTAGCTCTAACAATCCTTGAATTTAACCAAAGTCAATCCTCATCTCTGTTTAAGGGCTGAGCAATCAAGCTAGAGCAGTATGACCAAGCTGCCCAGATAGGGAGGGACAGCTTCCCTCAGTGACTACATTTTAGGTCAAGATACTTTATCCAAGACTAGGACTAACAGGTGCCACAGGATTAACTGACAAGAGCCAGCTTCAGATCCTGGCATTTCTTCAAGTCAAAACGGCAACCTGCACTGCACAGAGCAAGTAACACTTCTCACCATTGTATTTGATACTGTTGGTAAGGATCAGGTTCACGTCATCCAGAAAGGTTTCACGGTTCTGATATTTGTGCTTAGAGATATTCTGGAATGAATCGGTACAAGATATGTGTGAAATGCTGGAGAAATCTAAAGGAGGCAGCCTGAAGTGCTGGCTTTGATCTGCAAAAAGCCCTCAATAGAAAAAGACCCTGACACACGCTGGAGGATCAGCCTTCTTCTCTATATTCTACAACCTCCCAGTGTGCCCTTCCACCTGCGAGAATCCTCACCATTCCTACTGAAATGTTCAACAGAACCCAAACAGTGGTTTCCAGAACCAATGCATGCATTTGCGTGTTCATTCCTTACAGTGCAATCCTAAGGGGGGCACTGAGGGAGCTGACTAGCAGAGATACACCAGGACAAGTCAAGAATTATGCTGGCACAGCACTTCCGTGCCATCCCACCACTCTTGGCTGCCATCAAAGCCCTGTGGCAGCCACCCAACAGCCAGCCAGTGGAATAGGTTCGTTCACCAGTGTGAAAGTGGCCAGGCCAGGAGACCATGGCAGGGTGTATTTGGCTCCCTTAGCTGTTTCAGCCCAGAACACCCTGCCCCTGTCAGCAGCATCATAGCCCACAGGTGCCCTTGCAAGCCAAGAACTCAAGTGACCCCCCCAATGGTGTGGCCACGCCCAAACAGCCCAGAGGAACACAGGATACAACTACAGGCACAACAAATCGCCTGCCTCCCCTGTGGCAGCCAGATCCCCATCACCATCCCCCCCACCCCTACAATACCCTTAGCCAGGATGCCCAAGAACTCATCAGGTAGAGCATGTGACGTAGGACTCTGTTTCAGAGCTCCCTGTATGGATTTAGAGTGAGTGCTGTGGCGCTTTGGTAGTGGGAAAAGTACAAAGAGGGCACTTATCACTACTGGGCGGACACTCAATGCTAACACCCAAGGGGGAGAGCAAAGTCCACACTGTGTGGCTAACATGTCTCACTGCATAACCCTAACAGCTACCTCACCTCCTAAGGCTCGACCCAAAGGGGTGACTGCACAGTGATTGGTAAGCAAGGATGAGGAACACACACCTGCTTCCTCATTCCCCTTGCATGAGGCCAGGTGCTGTCCCAGCAATGCCACCTCCCACCATAAAGCCCAGCACAGTGCTCATGCAGGGGTGGCATTATCCACACCCTCCTGGCACCAGGGCCCCTATCACATAATGGGAAAAGTTCCTGGGGAAGTTTCACAGGAAAACTGCCAGGGGGATGTTTTCAGCCCCACATTTGGCTTGTAGACCATTATTTTGCCTGGTTACGCCCCCCCCCAAGCAGAGGACAGGGCTCATTGGTGGTTTAGGGGATCTGGCAGCTGCCCCGCTCTACTCGGTGGAGCTGTTTTCCGGGCTACCATTGCACTCATTCCTTTGTCGGATCATAGCCTTGCATAGCAGCTGTAGATGGATCCTTAGCAGCCACTGGGCACCAGGACAGGTGAGTGTAGTTTGGATGGTACCATCATCTGCCTCAAGGGGGGTTCAAGGCAAAGTCCCTTCCTATGGGACTGGGATTATGGACTCTGCCAGGGCACCACATCCATGACTGAGCCTAGCATAGTGCTTATGTCTGGTTGCCATCACTGCATGGTGGTGACAACAGGGAGGCCTCTGGGCATCACCCCCACCCCCACCCCCGGCACACACATTCTGCTCAGTCTGCAGTCCCAGGCTGTCTCCTGGA
Source organism: Gekko gecko (assembly GCA_029375565.1). Taxonomy (NCBI): domain Eukaryota; kingdom Metazoa; phylum Chordata; class Lepidosauria; order Squamata; family Gekkonidae; genus Gekko; species Gekko gecko. The sequence goes on along the minus strand of JAPDNY010000012.1, from coordinate 45,879,581 downwards.
GTGGGGCATTGCACCCTGACAGCTCTTCTACCTGTGATTCCACCTCACTTAGATGTATACCATGCCAGGAAAGGCTTAGTCTGTCTCCCCATGGCCCCAGAAAGGTGGCAACTTGAGTTATCAGACCTTTCCATGATCTGCACTTCAGTAAAGGCCGGGTTGTGCTACAACCATGTCTCTGTCTGTTTGGTTCCAACTGCACAACAGGAGCCCAACTCCCCTCCCCGCCCACTCCTCCCCGCCCCATCTGTGACTACTCCTTAGGGATGTCCAATGCCATATACAAGAGGGAGGGCTCTGACCAAGGGATGTCCATCCATGGGTGGCTGCGGTTGGCTATGCAGGTGCCACTGGTCCCCCATCATGGTCATCTGCCAACATAGCAGGGGTCCCACAGCACCTCCAAGGCTGGCCTCACACCTTGGTCCCCTTTACTCACCTTGCTGGCTGCTGTGTGAAGGGAGGATGGGCTGGTGGGTGGTCTGGGGGAGGGGGCCCATCACCCTGGCAACAGACATGTGGAGGAGGTACTGCTGAGGGGGCAGGGGACTGCAGCGCACTCTCCTTGTGATCTCCTCAGGCCTCCTTCTTGGTGACTACAGGCTATGGACTTGTTTGGGGTCACCACCAGTGAGAGATTGCTGGGGCCCTTACCAACTCTGCCAGCTGCCCTGTTACTGTTAGGCAGGTCTCTGTTTCTTTACAGGGGGTAGGTTGGTGCGCTGCAGACAAGGCCCCGCTCTTCCTGCCCTTGACTGTGATGTGGGTCCCTGGACTGCTAGCCCATGACTAGTTCTGTCTGCCCTCCCCATCACAACCCTGCTGGCACACCTCACGACCTGTACAGGACGCAAAAGCTTGGTTGCGAGAGACACTAACATGGTTGTGGTCTGTGCAGCCCCACTTCTCGGTCTTTTTCCTGCCTCCAATCTCTGCTGCAACCCTTTAGGGAGCAGACTAGTGGCTCCATGCTTACACCAGCACTCAGCTGCTGCAATGCAGGCTGCCCTTAGGATTGCACTCCTAATTTAATAAGAGTTTTTAACCTGGCTTCTGGCCCATAACGGAGCCAGCAAAGTGAAATTCAGGAGCTGAGGTTAGAAATGTACAGCTATCCCACACTGGGTTAAATTTTCACATGGCAGTTCCACTCTTGGTATTTTACCTGGTTTAAATGCATCTGCATTCATTCCTGGGCCTTTTCAGCTCGGTGAGCATGCACAGGCCTTTCTTTAGCTGAAAAGCATTATGAGATGCCACATGAAGCAAAATCGCTGCACTTTTTGTCTAACTCACCTTGCGAATTGTCTCCAGATCCATTGGGCTGATGATGACTTTGTGGTAATCTGGCACAAATTTTTTGTTAACAGGATGATGAAAGGGCCAAGACTGAAAAGTAAATGACAGCAGATGAGAAGGTAACTGAAAACCAGTTCCTTCAGAGTGAATGTAGACCAGATCAAGCCACCAGGGGATGTCAGTATGCTTTTTCACGACATTCAGCTGAAGCCAGACCCAACATTCCTTGCCAGTATCTGCGAGCAAATCCTAGTGACCAGTGTATGGATCTGTTATGTGTTCTTAACAAAAGCTAAAATGGACTAGGACAGCTCCAGTACAAGGATATCATTTTATTAAAATGTTATCTCTCACCCTGCAAATGTTACCATCTGAAAGATGGTCAACAAAATCAAATTAAAGCAATTAATACAATCCAAAATTATACAGAAAAATCAGCTAAACTAACCAGACCAGTAGAGATGAGAACAACATAAGAGCAAGAATAGCAGACAGTGTGGAGGCTACTGGCCATTTATCAACATCTATTAAATAGAGTTGCAGGAGAATGTGGACAGTTCTTTGGGCAAAATCCAAAGAAGAAGGGGCCCAATGAGTCAAAAGATAGTCACAGCAAGAGCCAGATGCTTAATCAGGAAAGAGGCATACAATTCATTGAAGGCGACAGCAACACTCCCCCCACCATAGACTCCTTCCACCCCACCCTCCCACAGACACACTTACATCAGGAACAGCCATCATCTTTTGGGTGACAATGTTGTCCAGAATAAAGGAAAAGGCCACTTGATCATCATCATCCAGGAGGGGGTTAATTGCCTTCTCCAAACGAGCCAGTTTATCTTCCTTCTGAAATGAAGCCATTTTGAAGTAACTCCCTTAAACTGTTTCCCATAGGGCAACATGCTGTAATTGTGATATTTTTACTGCTACGGTTACTAGCTGATACTTTAACACCTTCGGTTCTCAACTTGATTTTTCAACCAATTTGCATTCCCCATACCATGTTCTCCTATTGTCTAACTTTCCAGCTGTTTTAGCTGGTTGTGTATAAGCCATACATTGCTCAACAAAGCAGACTGATATTTCACACATCCAGCTTTTGAAAAAGTTCTTTTAAAAAAATAAACCTTGAAAATATTACTATTTTGAAGAAGGTTTTTATACCCCTTTTTTCTTTACCCTAAGGAGTCTCAAACTGGCTTAAAATCGCCTTCCCTTCTTCTCCCCATAACAGGCACCTTGTGAAGGAGGTGAGGCTGATAGAGTTTAGAGAGCTGTGACTGGCAGAAGGTCACCAACAGGCTTCATGTGGAGGAATGGGAAATCAAACCCGGCTCTCCAGATTAGACTCCACCACTCTTAACCACTATACCACACTGGCTTTCAAAACAAGCACAGTACATACCAGTTTCAATTTCCACTATAGTTATAAATTGCAAGCAAAATGATGTTCCACCATTGCCATTTATGGAAATAATTTAAAAATCATAAAACCCAGCTTGGTGATCCCTATTATTAGATTCTACTTTTTAAAGAATGTATGCAATATGCAATTAACTGTGCTCAGTTTCTGATGCTCTTCCAGGATCATTTTCCCCTAGTCCTTCTGGAGGCACATATGCACTGTTCCTCAGGAAATTACCATCATCCTTCCAGATGCAATAAGCAATGGCAGTCTCAACTAAAACAATATTCACAATCTGTTTGGAAATCTATTGGGGAGGAGCCCAGATGTCTGAAAGACAAGATGCAAACTACAAATAGCAAACAGAAGTTCAGCTCAGCCCTAAAAATATCCTTCCTGAACTGAACCAAAGCTACAAATGTCTTCTCCCTATTGCTGGGTCGACCCATCACCCTTCATATTCTGGCTGGTCCCAAGACTTGCCTCTTTCAGCCTTTGATCACAGAGGTCCAGCATCGACTGAGAGATCTGAGTCAGAGAGTGCTTTGGCCCTGCAAAGAAATATCCATGGTGGGATACAGGCATTCCAGCATAAGGATCCATAGTAGACATGATCATTATATTTTGTTGGCAGTTAAGATTTAAATGTATATTTTGCTACTTTAATATCGGTTTAGTGTTGTGAGCTGCCTTGAAGGCACTGCTCGGCTGAAAGGCAGAACATATGATCAACATTTCTCCCAGCCACAAAAAGTTTGCTCTAGACAGACACATCTTCATTCACATTCACACACCTGAAACAGAACACTCCCTGCAGTTCAGGCACTTATGTGGAGCTTCTATGGGAACAATATCCCACCAGTTACTTGAAGCTAATCCCAGCAAAAACAAGGCAAGAAACAAGGAGGGGCAAGTGTCCCAGGAAGTCATTGAGAACCAGGTGAAAGCTGAATGAATGGCTCTTCAGGCAAGGCTCAGTCTAGGTACCACACAGTTGAAAGGGAGAAAGAGGGCTGCTTGAAAACTATTCAGACAGGAGATGCAAGGCTTCTCAGCATATTGAGACAAAAAGAAGAAAATAAAGAGAGCAGAAGATGCTGGCAGATGAGAAATACTTAAGGTGATGAAGGAAGCAATCTAACACCCTATCCTAATGAGAGCAGGGCAAGCGCTAGAAGGGCACAAGGACTGAGAGAGGAATGCCCTTAATATTTGGCAGCCTTATAAATGAACCCTTAACATACCCAGAAGCCCAGTCACCCCCATTCCTCCCCTCAACTGCCTCACCCCTCCCCTTTTTTCTGTACCCAGAGAAAGCAAAGGCCCCTGGTTTCAGCTATCCCTATCTGTATATGAAAGCTGGGATATATCAAGTGAGGATTTTAACTACTTTTAAAGTTTTGTTGTGAGTCATCTCCATCACAAGAGAGAGAGAGAAATTTATCACAAGAGCACACACCATTGTATGTCGCGCTGTTCTTCACAATCAGCTCCACGTGTTCTCGGAACTCCTCACGGGATGGGTAGAGGCGTTTGCGGACATTCTCCCGCAATGTCTGCAGGTCCATTGGTTTTGTGATGATCTTGTAATAATCTTTAACAACCTTCCCATTAACAGGTTGGTGGAATGGGTAAGTCTGAGGAAGAAAGAAGTGTTAAACTGTATTTTCATCCTGATCTTCTACCAAATATTGATTCCCTCCCTCTGTTGCTCATTGATGGCAGCTAGAAGCTACAAGGAAGGAGGGATGACTCTCAACTGGAGATGGATCCAGGCATGGTGGGAGCGGTGTCTTCCTGCTCCCCCACCCCCCGGGCTAATGCCATCACCCAGAGAACATCTCAACTACACAATCTGTATGTGGTAAATGTTATATGCAGACTCTTCGACATTTTTATTCATTGATATTATTTTAGTTAGCACATCTTATTCATAAGTCAGATAGTGAATCCCACTGGAGGACAGCAAGTTCTTTATCATTTCTGGTAAAATGTTTGAGTACATGGTTTAGGGTGGGACATGAACTTCTACTTAGTTCTGGGAATGTAGTATTGGGATCTAGCCACTGTAAACTAGGGTTCAACTTTCAGGAGACATGAACAACATCTGTAAATGGGAACATTTGACAGCTGCCATCTGAGGATTACTGGGAAAGAAAAAAAATCTGGGAATTCATTCAGGTAAGTGGGCAGGCAAATAACATCTTCCACTTAAAAATATTGTAACAGAAATCTTGCTCTCAAAATTCCAGCTGCTAGCTTTGAGAGCTAGCTTTAGCCGAGAAGCATCAAGGATTCCTCAAGGTCCCTCAGAGATCTGAACAGCATATAGCTCTATATACCCACATACATCATGGCCAAAGCTCACAGGACCAATTTCTTACATTGGGGAGATCTCGCATCTCATTGATAATGCCTTCCAGAACAGAGGATAGTGTCACCATGGGGTCCGTGCGCCGCCGGTGGATGGATTTGTGAGGCCGCTGAAAAGACACATACAGCACAAGGTTCAGACATGTTGCACACTGAGCTCATCAATACTTCTGAAAAGCCATGTCTGAGATTCCAATTTTCTTTACAGCTTTTGCTCATATGCAATTATCCCCAGTCCTGATGGGGGTTTAAAAATGAATCAGTCTCTACAGTTGTCAGCAAAGTGGAGAGCAAGGGAAAGTGCAATAAATGATTAAAGGGCTTACATTTAAGTAGTCACAGTGAACAGTGGTTCCAACTCGCCGTTTCTTCTTTGGCGGAAGCTGCTGCTTTGGAAACTTCAGAACCAAGGACTTCCTGCGAACTTCATCCGCACTTTAAGTGAACACACAGGGAGAGGGAAAGAGAGAGAGGGAGATGCACTACAGTTTCCACTATGCTCTGGCTGAGATTGGGTCAAACACACACTTCAGAGCAATCATACATTTTTATGGGACTGTTCTGGAAGACATTGAGTTGCACTGTCCTCATGATCCCTGTAACCCGACCACCAAATGGTATCCTTTAAGAGATCCTTACTGAACTAACCATCCCAGCAGCATTATGAGAAGCCAGTATTCTTTCCCTTTTACAGATAGAGAACCAAGGCTGAACGACTGATTTGCCCCAAAGCTACGCAACAGAAGTTCATGGCTGAGATGGGACTTCAACCCATTTTGGAGCCCAGTGCCTCTGTCAGTGGGATGCTGCTGCACAAATCCAAGGCACCTCACAACACTCCTCCTCACCTCTCAATCAGCTGTTTCCCCAAGACAATCTTGGTCCCTTCCACTTTGATCAGCTCCTCATTATCATTGGGAATGACAGTCTTCTCCAGCTCCTCTTCCTGCTCCTCTGTCATAGCCACAGGATTGGATGGTGGAGCATTGGTTTGGTAGTAAAGAGGGCAGAATTTGTTGGTTCTCATATGCCCAATGGCACCACAAGCACCACACTTTAACTGCAGCAAAAGACAAAATGAATCAAAGAATCAAAGCTTGCACCAGAAAAGTAGATCCAGAGGAGTTATCCATTGTTAGTTTGTTGCTGCAAAATAGTAAAAAGCCCAGCAGCACTTTTAAGACTAACAAACTTTATTGCCACAATAAAGCAATTGTAAACAATAAAGTTTGTTAGTCTTAAAGGTGATATAAGCAAAGTAAGAGTCCACTTCCCAAATGATGGGACAGGAGCACAAATGCTAGCAAAAAAGTAACATCAGAATTAGAAATGGTGATATTTTGGTACAAAGCACCCCCCTTACTGACAAGCCATTCATTGCCATGAGTACTTCTAGTCAAAAGTGATTTTTCAAATGTTGAACATAAAAATCAAAGTTATATCTGCATTAATGAAGATCTGCATGAACAGACACACATCCAGCATGTGCCAACCACCAAACAACTTGTTTGCTGTTGGCCATGAGACTGGTATATATCTGAAGAAGTAGATTCTGACACATGGAAGCTCATACTGAAATAAATATTAGCCTTTGAGGAACCACTGGGTTTTTGTGTTACTTTGCAAAGATGATCTAACAATCATCGCTGTGGTGACTGCCTTATAAATGAAGCTAATTAAGCAGGCCTGAATGCTTGTTTACTTGCATAATTTATACTGCTTCTCCTTGGGGAGGGGGAAGGAAAGACGTCAAGCCCTGAAGCTCTGCCCATCTGAAAACAGGCTTGGTTCCCTCAGGCTTCTGAGACTTCAAGAGCAAAAAAAACCCTTTGAAAACTGCAGGTTTTCAATATTCAGGCTGGCTGGATGCCCATTCACCTCTGTTCTGGGGAAGGGCTGTGGCTAAGTGGCAGAGCATCGGCTCTGCATGCAGAAAGCCCCACGTTCAATCCCTGACAGCATCTTCTCCAGTTAAAGGATTTCAGATGGCAGGAAAGACCTTCCTCTGTCTGAGACCCTGGACAGTGGTTTCCAGCCAGCAGACATTACTAAGGTAGTTGGACTTGGTACAGGCTTATTTACCTTCAAATCTGGCCGTTCCTTCATCTTCTTGGGCTTTTTTTCAGGCGGACCCTTCAGCTTCTCCTTCTCCTGGTTTCGTTTGAGCCGCCTCAGCTGCTCCTGGATCCGGCGCCGCTCCTTCCGCATCTCTTCTCGATGCTGTTCATCAAAAAGGGCAAACTTCCGGCTGGAAAACAAAGACACACGGTTAACTGTCCAGTCCCAGGCCAGCTTCATATGGTTTCCTGTTCTGAGTCTCAGAACTAAACATGTTTTTTTTTTAAAGCTGGTTCTAGACCAGCCACTAAAATGAGCAAGCTCCTCATCTTGCCAGATAAGGCTTACCTTTGGCAAAGTCATCCACTTAACATTAGTTGGCCCTGCATGGCTGTGTTTCTCACCAGCCAAGATTCAATCTCCAGGGATAAGCCACAATAAAGAATGAATCCTTCAAACCAATTCAGGTGTTACTGTGTAAATGCAATTAGCAAGTGCTTAAGAATCACAGAAAACTACACAGGCCCCATCGGTCAAGCATGTGAGGTCCGGACAGAGATGGACATGCAGTGCTAAAGCAGGAGTCTTTAGGCAACTTCCTCTCCCTGCATCTCACCTCCCCTGGAGACAGTCCCGCTCCAATAACTCACCAACTCCTAACAGGCAAAGGAAATACAGCACCACACAAAGCCCTTACATGAACTCTTCATCTTTCGTGGTCCGTATCCTGCTGTATGCATCAATGACTGAGGGCTTGCGGACTGTCTCACATCTTACATATTCCTTCCCATCCTCATCGCGAAATGTCCGGTAGATTTTTAGACGCCGGCCGGTGGCAGAGGAGTTGAGGCTGGTCACTGAGGCAGTGTCATCATCTTTATGAGAGCCTCCCAGATTGCTGGGAGTAGAGGCTGAAAGGGCAACACAGCAGTGTTTTCTGAGTGGAAAACCGAAGCACAAAGATGGCCAAGTCTCCCAGATCCTACTACACAGTGCTAAAGCAGGCCTCAGCTCTGGACTTTCAAGAGCCTCAGTTGAAAGAGGCGAGAGGAACCACACTCACTCACATCCCCCCGTCAGCTTTTCTAGATGTCATTCCGCCCTTCAGCTGTCTGTGTCTTGTTCATTTACCTCTTGTATTTGTGGCTACTTCTGTTCTACTTTCAAAGTTTTCCCTTTCTGCAACTATCAAGTTTCACTTTACGGAACTCCCCTTCCTTTACAGTTTGCTAATTAATCCACTACTGATTAGCATTCATACAAAAATGGATGCCAGAATTTCCCATTAAAAAAACTACAGCTGGGGCCTATTGCACCTTCCTCCCTGGCACTAGCTGACCTGACCAGGCAGCTAAACACTCACACAGTCCTTTCTTGTCTCGCCTGTCTTTCTTGGTCCTTTCTTTGTCATTGCCACTGTCTTCTCCAAGAAGCATCCTCTGCAGCTCCTTCCTCTCTTGCTCCTCCCTCTCCCGGGATAGTTGGGAGCTGGTTTTCTTGTTTTGAAGCATGTTTTCTATATTCTTCCCCATCTCCTCAAAGTCACTATCCTCAGCAGAGCTGCTGTCTGTGTCGGTTGATAAGATCTCAGTTGATTCCAGAACCCTGAAACAGGGATGGTTGCAAATCAGTTGGTTTGTTCACAGTACAAAGGCATTAGGCCATAAACTTGAGAATGAAAGGATGAACAGGCAAGCACCAAGCCAGTGTTCAAGGACTTACATAGAGCCTTTGGGCTCCCCTGCAACTGACTCACATAAACACCTCGAACTTTTGTCTCTTTGAGAAACAGAACTCCCTTGCTAGTTTGGTATCCCTCACTCCTTTTGACCCTAGGGCCAATAGTCTCATTTGGAAGAGAAAAATAGGGAATACATATTTTAAGTAAGCAAACCTTCCTGATCAGTCCCCTTACTGGAGGATCATTAATGCAGCTTTTCCTAAACTTCCCTGGGTTCAGTGTAAGTTATTTAAAACCAAAACAAGAATGCATATACATGATAAAAAGAATTCCATCTACTTCCCTACCAAATCCTAGCATTTGCTTTTTCCTAGTATCTAAAACATCTTAAATAGCTTCTAGAAAATACATCCACATTTGGACTTCTGAAGGTCTTCAGTGGGAGCAGTAATTGCGGGTGTGAAGGGGGCAGTGTTTGTGAATTTCCTGCATTGTGTAGGGGTTTGGACTAGATGACCCTGGAGGTACCTTCCAAGTCCATGATTCTATGAATTGTACAGCTGTGGAGAATGTACCAAAGTGATCTTCCAACACACCCTGAGTGTCAGAAAGTGGTCATAGTTGGTGAGTGACCAATACTGGACAAACAGGAAGGTGTCCCCTAGGTCTGTGGAGCCTCAGCCATTCACATGTTACAAAACCCAAATGTTGTGGCTGGAAGGATCAGGAGCTTAAAGATCAGAACTCACTTGTTTTGCAGGTCAAAGATGCGCTGGCACTCTTCTTTGTACCTCTCCTGGTGTTCTGCCACAGAGAAGCGAGACCCACGGGCAAATTTGCTCATAGGCCCCTCACCTGAGCGAGCCTGCTCTGTGGACATGGTGCGGACAACGTCAATCACCTCCCAGCGGGAAAGTTTCTTAATCTAAGGAATGAGAAATTTGCTGACTGCAAAAGGCTGCTGACATTGCTTCAGCAGAAGGGTGGGTCTAAGAGAGCTTCTGCCCATTCTCACCTCCTCTTCAGGTACTCCAAACTTGCGAAGAAGCTGTTTTGCATTTTTGAGAGACAGGCGCCGGAGATCAGCATCCGTTCCGGTCACCGTCTTCTTAACGGGTTGTGGCTCCTTGTCATCCTGCTTGAAGAACAGCAACCAACTATTGGCCCATGTGAGGATCCTCAGTGAGAAACTCTGGCCCTTTGGCCACACAAGTGGACCCCCGTGAGAGGGTACTTCTGAGGTCGAAAGACTCCCCTTTCCTTAATGCACATTAAGGTGCCTTATACTGAAATAAGATAATTGGTCCACCAAAGTCGATAATGTCTACTCAGACTGGCAACTGCTCTCCTAGGCTTCACATAGAGGTCTTTCACATCGCTTGAGCTTTTCCACTGGGGATGCCTGGGACTGCACCTGGGACCTTCTACATGCCAAGCAGATGCTGTACCACTGAGCTACACCCCCCCCCTATTTTGCCTGTCAATAAGCAGCATGCTGTTAAGTAATTGCTCAGCAAGTGCTGCTGACCAGGCCCTCTTTCACATGTTCTCAACCTGGATCACTCGCCTACCTTCTGTTGTGTTGGCTTGTTGGGGATCTTTACATAGGAGAATCCTTCTCCACAACCAGTAGGATCTGCCACTCCAGTCACTTCCAGGAGACATTTGCCCTTCATTGCTGCTATGAAGGCCCGAGTGGTGTTCCAAGGGGCTGTGCGCACCTAAGGAAGAGGTGAAGAGAAAGCCACAAGGCATCAGTGGGAGGTTCTTCCCCATCTGACACACTGGTCTTGCCCATTTACTGACAAGTCCTAAATCAAACCATCACCCTGCATGGTTTGGCCTCTACCTCATCATCTATCTTCATCTGGAAATCTTCCTCGTTTTCTTCTTCAGGAGCAAAAAAGGATTTCTCCCCATAGCCTGCATCCTGCAGAACAACAGACAAAAAAGCGATTTGCTAAGTCACTCAACACTAGCTCAGTCAGCTCAAGATGACCTGGAACAGCTTAGCTCACACAGGATTTATATACAAAAGAGCATCCATCAGGCCTTTCGCTCAGGAAGAGACTTCTGCCCATCAATCCATTCAGATACTGAAACATTCCACTTGCTGTTGTCAGCATCACCCTTCTGTTGGAGGACAGTAACCTCAAAGCTGCTCACAGCTGTCTTCCACAGAGCCTACTCGGCATCTTTTTTACCCTCCTAAGAACACACACACAGAGTTTTATGAAGCTGTTTTTCCTAACTAAGGCAGAGATTGCTCTGTGGCTACGCAAGTCAAATCAGATGCCAAATGTGTGCCAGCTCAGCTGAGAACTACCAACAGGGAGACTGTCCTCCACTCAGCCTTTCTGATCACTGAACCTTGAAGCACGCACAATCTATTTGAATGGATTAAAGTCTGCCTGCCCTCTTCATTCCACTTTAACACAAAGCACCTTGGCCTGAAGAGGAACTCCATCCAACTCGTGTACTCATTTCTGGTCATTTTAATGTTAAGCATTCTAGCGAAAACACCATGTCCCTGGAAGTAAGGCTCTGATGCTACTGGTACCTTGCAAAGACTGGAAGAAATAGAACATTCTTATTCTATGGCCAAGGTTTGCAAGGAGCAGGACCTTTGTTAGTGCTCCATGGTGAAGGACTGGCTACAGCCTGGCTGACAAGACACCTCTAACTATGCCTGTTAAGAGCCAGGCTTACCTGGAGAAGTGATAATGATTGGTAGTCTATCATCCCCATAAATCCTCCTGCTGTTAGGACTGCAGGACTGAGTTACTCTTGTGGTTTTTAAGCATCTTGCACAGCACTATAGTGACTGGTAAAGCCAGGGAAGTTGGTGAACCACACAAGCTCACCTTCAAGCGCTGCTCTGCAGAGATCATGCTATAATAGGCACAACACTGCTCCGGTGACACCATTGCTCGAATCTCCTCTTCAGTTGGCAATCGGAAATCTGGCTTCAAGACCCACCAGTTGGAATCCATTCCTGAAATGAGCAGCAGCCTCCACTGAACCACTCTAGCAATGCCAGCAAACATTCCCTCCCTCCCTCCCAATCACAGGAGGAGCAAACAGGCACTCCTCAAACTCCTGGGGACTTAATGTGATGCACTACACTGTGTGTGGCTTCTTTGACCATTTATTTTTCAAAGCCATTTCCAATACACTGGCTTTCAACAACATGAGAGGTTCAACTGTTTTGGAACTGTTCTCTCTCACACCGAGTGGCCATTTCTTACAAGGTTTTTTTGTACCTTGACAGAGCACACATTGTGGCAGGATGCACACATGTATCAGTTGTGGCTTTTTTCCTTTGAAACACACACAAGTGGGAAAGGAGGGTGTCACTTTTCATGCATTGTGCAGGTAAAAACTGAAATGTCGGTACAAGCAATTTCCTGGAGGCAAGGGAGATGATGGTCTCCTCAGCAGACCCCTGTGCCTTGGCTCATCAGACTGGACTCCTGCCTACCTGTGCGCTTGAAGTCTGCACAGAGCTTCAGCCGCTTCCGAATACTGCTCTCTGAGTGGGAAGGGAAGGCTTTCTTTATGTCTTCCATGCGAATCCTCCGGGGTCGGTCCCTGCTCTTCCAGAACAAGCGATAGATGAAGACCTAGTAGGGAAGCCAAAATGAACAGCTGAGATGCAAACACACTACAGTCATGAAGCTGGGTGGGACTATCCCAGCTCTAAGGCAGACTTCCCTGTACCTTTTCTGTGCCTTCCCAAGGAATAGTTCAGTAAACATCAGTCTAGTAAGCCGGAAGAAAGTGAGCCATACTACACAACTGAAGAGCTGGGCAAATACTCTGAACCTGCAAGCCAGTTTTAGCTTGTGGGAGGAGAGGAAAAATCCCTTTGAATCTCAAACACTCTAGCTCGTCCAGCAAATTAACACAAAACTCTGTTACCAGCCTGTCCTCAGACCTGCATGTCAGAGGCAAGGCTACGTCTAGTATGTGATGAAGGCAATCCAGCTAGCATGGCTTTCCCCCCCACCCTGGCTAAGAAAGACAGAGAGATGTAAAGAGCACCTCTGTATGAACAAACAGCAGAAGCTTGAAAAAAGATCAGAACTGATCAGTGGGCATCCATCTAGCTTGTGCAGTGACTGGGAAGAGTAACCTGATCTCAGGAGACCTGCAGCTTGTGTAATTACGCCCCCCCCCCCCCCCACCAACAAACCTGCAGGAAGTCTCGAATATGAGTATTGGCTCGTTTGGAGTTGGGACCGGGAACTTCAAAGAGACAGCACTCCTGGCCAACCACAAAGATATCCACCAGCTCCCGGATGTAGTATCCTTGCCGTGTCCGGATAATCAGGAAGTCTGTTTCAGGCATCTTGTGCAGATAGATTGGTGCCCGGAAGAGATTGTTTTCAAATGCCTGAGGTGAGAGAAGTGGCCATGTTAATCAAAGCCACCATTAACAAGCAAAAGGCTAAGACTTTCAGTGCTGAAGAGGTCCATTTTTGTTGTTGTAGTGCCTTGGAATTCCCTTCCCCTTTTTAGCAACAGAAACCACAGCACTAAACCCGCAGAGCAACTGAGGCAAGGCAACCAGCAAGAAGAGTAGGCAGGAGCCCTTCAAGTATTTAAAGTCTGGTTCCGAGCTATTCATCTTCCCTCCACTCAAAACAACAATGGAGCTGTGAATAAGAGCTCTGGAGAAGGCACGACTAGAACTGGGAGGGGTTCCCTTCCCTTGCAAAGGATCTCCTGCTAGCTAATCTGCATCATCCTGGCAATTCAGATCAAATGGGAGTATTAATCCATTCTTCAGGACACCTTCCTTCCACTACCGATGGAGAAACAGTCGGATGCCAACTGTTACTCCCAATTCATCATGGTGCTTTCTGCTGCATTCTGACCACAGTTCGAAATGGTCTACCAGTGCCAAACCAAGTGCTCTCATCTTAGCACATCTGTCCCTCTGGGATTTCTGCAAAGGAAAGCACAGTAGTGCTTCTCCATCTTACTCCAATTCTCTAGGATGGCAAGGAGAAACAGCCAGAAAGCAGAGTTCAAATTATTTTTTCATACATTACAGAACTCCCAACAGACACAGAAGCACAAGTGTAGTGATTCTCTGCATTATTTCCTTCATGGAAGTGTAGCACGAAGTAGCTCTTTGGGCAACTGGGCAGTACAAGTAATTTAATTCGAGCAGAATAAGCACATTAAACACTGTAGTCACCCACACCCCTCTTGAACATCTTTGCTTCTCCTGGTTTGTACTGGAAATGCCCCAAAGGACACCCAAGCACATCCCCAAGTCCTTAAAGGAAAAGGCAGGTGGTATCTCACCTGAAGCAGCTGGCCTGGGTGGAGAGAGCCTAAAAAGGGGGAAGTATGGCAATACACGGTCTCCCCATATTTACAGTCTGGGGCCCCAGGATCCTTGCCTGGCTTCTGTTAGGAGCAAGACAAAATGAGTTAGAAGCCAGCCTCAGGCTGCTGAAGTTCAAGCCCAGAGACCAAGCAGAAGCATTCGACTCACCCGTTTGTAGTAGTTCTTGATCTTGGTTGCCATCCCCACCTGCATCATCAGTGGAGCATTCTCCTCACTGTATTCTGCCAGGATGAGGTCCCCATCCTTGCCAGTGAGGTCCTGGGGGGTGCGCATGAAGAACATCTCCCCACCTCCAGATGCCTGCCGCTCCTGTTCTCTCATCTAAGTGACGTGCAGCAGGGAAGAATGTCAAGGAACCAGAGATAAGTCAGGACCACGCACAACAGCAGAAATCCCTCTCTCTCATCCCCGAAAGAAGACGTTTGGGGAGGAACAGTCAAATGAGGGACCGCAGCAGAACCAGACAGCTGGAGCTTTACCTTGGCTTTCTTCTTGATGTGCTTCAGTAGCGGCTGAACCGAGTGGGCACCAGGCTGGGACAAGGCTCCAAAGGAATATTTCTTTAAGGGAGGACGATGGAACTGGCGCAACTTCATTGGGCCCATGTGGGTGGGGAAGAAGGGCTGGCGCAGCTCCACTGCAGGGATGGAGTGCTACGCCAAAGCAAAAGACACATGCTTGTTCAGCGCAAAAATAAGCCACAGAAACAATGTTGTGGCTTGATAATTTAATTTGATAATTGTGGCAGGCAGATAAGGAACTGATGTACCCCAAGCAGGAGGAATGCACCCACCCCAAAGCTCCTGCCATTTGCCCAGGTTACCACATTCTGCAGCACACAGAGCCAAATCCTAATTTTTGTGAACATCTACTTGCAAGGAGATTTCACCAGGATCTGCACACGGAACCTTAGCCCATTCTGATGAGCAGGTGACACCATTTGACGTGATCTGTTTCTATGGCTTCATTCTCATGGTGCTAAAGTTCTGCACCAAGCTCTGTATTTCCTGCCCACAGTTGCTCTCCTTACTGGTCCTAACCTGGATGATGTTGCCTCCAAAGGTTCCTCGAAGCCCCTGCTGCTTTGGATAGTAAAATTCATCATTGGAGAGATTCCATGGGTCCTTCACCTCTGGCTGGGACATATTCTAAATTCAAAGCATAGAGAAGGGGCAGTGTGAGAAATCTCCTCCCTCTGACCCATTCCTACTGAAAGAAAATGAAACCCTCCCCCAGACCTGTTGAGGCTCTTCCTTAATTACTCCTGTTTTGCCCAAAAGGATCCGACTCTTCTTCAGAGAAGATTCTTTCTTGTTCTCCTTGGAAGGAGAGTTCAAGGTCATCTCTTCTTTCTCATCAGGAATTTCTAGGAAGGAATAGATGACAAACAACATGCACTCTGAATATAGGCCTTGGATATCTCTTATCTCCACACCAACTACACAACCAAAACTGATAAGAATGGGCTAACTGGCACAATTACTTTAAAAAGAAATCTTAACTGACAATGGGAAGAGGTTCAAGGGATATTCCAAGCATGAGACGACACTCTCTCTCACCTCATGGGCTCATTTACAAGGCAGGTTCAGCCTCCACTGTCTGTTAGTGTATCGAAATATCCTCACCAGAAACTTAACCAGGGTTGGGGGGGTACAGTTTAACTGTCATGACTATCTCAAAGGAACCTTAGGAACTGTAGTTTTCTGAGGCGGCTGAGAATTCTATCAGAGATCAGCCACCTCACACAACTACATTATCCAGAATTCCTTGAAAGATAAGTCATTTTCTGGAAGGCAAGAAGCAGGCACCTCATTCAAGTCCTCAATAATAGGGTGCTTAGGAAAAGTTTTCCTCTTTATAGCCTTCATGACTTCTCTATTGAATATAAATTCAGGAAATGACACTAGAAGGCAGCTGAAAATCCAGCCAGCTAACTTGTTCTCAGAACCTAACTTCTACTAGGATGACACCACCTTCAATTCACGCTCCATGCTCCAGCAGGCATTCCATGCCTTCCCTTCTCTTCCCATCAGCAGAAGCCAGCCAAAGAGAAACATGCTGGTGCTAGGTGCAGACATACCCAGGATAATATTCTCATCATTGGGGTCGAGGGTCAGAACCGGTGGTACCAAGACTGTCTCCATTGCCTCATCATCCCAGATAATGTTGTCCTCCCAACGGCCATAGACCAGTTCTTCATTATCAATGGGGAAGATGGAGAACCATGGCTTATCATCATCTAAGGATGCTGCAATGACATAACAAAGGCACGCTGATTGTGTCCAAATGCACTGGAGATCTTGAGAAAATTCCTATTCCAAGATGAGGCCTGGCACTCTCTCCCAAAGACAGACTGCCCTGGAGGCTCTCTACCAGTTCCCGGGTCAGCAAAAGACAGCAGCATTACAAGACCATCTTGCTACCCGAGATCTTGCTCCATCTACCCTAAAATGCAATAAGGATGATCACGAAAGACCTCTCCTCCCTACCTTGCTGTTCAGGGAGCTGCTTCTCTTTACCCTTGGCAATGCCCAAGACTGCTGCCACACTGGGCTTCTGGACCAGAGGAACGGGCAAGTTGAGCAGGGAGCCACTGCGGTTCAGCCCTGACAGTGAAAGTAAGAGACCATTCAACAAACCTGGGAGCTGCTAAACCCAAATCCAAAAGGGTTCCCTTAACTGATTGCAGGCAAAGACAGATTGCATTTCCATTTAACAAGGGGCCTGCCTTATTTAAAGGAACCAGAACCAGCTTGTCCGGAACACCTTAGGAGGCAGCCAGGCAAAAAAACCCACAGTACCTTGCTGGGCATTGTAAGCAGTTGCATTCCTGGTCATGCTAGAGGGCAGCCAACCAGCCAGACTCGCTCTCTGTGTTTTGGTCCCCTTGTGCTTGATGTCCTCTCCGTTCCAGATTACATCATCTTCCCACTGCAGCTGGGTAACCATGAGGAAGTGCTCATCCGCCAGCAATTCATCTTTCTCAGCCTCAGTAACCTGCAAAGGCAGAATGCCACCACCTTGAAGATTTCAGAAAATTGTCCTCCTACTTGTAGAAAGAGAGAAAGAAACAGCTGCCCCTTGGGTACTTATTCCCAACTCACCACTGGCTCCTCCTCCTCCTGGCACTCTTTCAGCTTGAAACCATAGTCAAAGCCACTACCATCTTCAGGGATTCCCAACATGTCATACCAGAGCTGGGCAGGCCCATAGCGCCATTCAGCCACCTTCGGCCTGGTATCTGCAACTTTATCTGCATCTCCAGTAGACTGAGAGAACTTGGACTCCACAGGTGCCATCATGGTGATCTGGAGGACAAGGGAGAGTCAGAGGGTCAAGAAAGGGAACTGAAAGTGTTCTCAGAGGACCACTGCACGAAGTCACACTTAACGTCTGCCTGACTGACAACTGGAAGTTTACCACCCAGCAAAAACCAAGCCTCTGGATAGGAACAGACCGACTTGAGGCCTGCAGAGGAGCCTCCACCTTGCTGCAAGCCAAACAGAAAACCCTGCCCTCTGTCACTCTTTCATCTATAAAAATTCCTCAGTGGTTTTCTGGAAGGGCAAGAGGTCACGTAACTCCCCCCTCCTTCAAAGACTCACCTCATCATCAGAAAGGCACTGTTCCGGGGGGGGAGGAGGAGCAAACTCATATTCCCAGGGAGATTTGCCTTCTGCACCTGCCTCAGCTGTGGCTTCTCCCTCCTGGATTTGCACCTCTTGAGTTAACTCCCGATGCTTCTTTTTACGCTTCCTTCGGGCACTACGCCAGACAGATGGGACATTCTTACCAGGGCCAAAGAGACGCAGAAAGCGCAGGACCTGAGAGGAAGAAGAACAGTTGGGTATGCAAGCAACAAGGATGTCAACAAACAGGGAAGTTCTTCGCATCTCACTGCCACTCTGGACAACTGGAAGAGGCTAGCTAGGAGGGTGGCCCCTCCTTTCGCAGACTTGCTTGACCTCAAGGATAAAAAATCTCCTGGCAGCCAGGGGACAGCAGATAACTCCAAGGAGGAATTTGGAAGCAAGCTTACCACTGGGCAGACTACCTATTCCATTACTCTTGGACTTCAAAGGTTCAAGGAAGTCACATCAATGGATGCATCTGCCTGACTAGGAACAGCCCTGCCTGGCTGAGCCCCCCATGCCACACAGTAATCATGAGTAACTCAGGTTTGGGAGGAGAACTAGGAGATCTTTTCCAATATTTTGATAGGCACTTCCAACTTTGATAAGCTAGGAAATGGGGGGAAATCCCTCTCTCCCTTCCTTTTGTGCGGCCAAATGCTTAGAAGCAAATCCCAGGAACATGACCAAGAGAAAAGAGAAAGGGGAAAGAAGACTTCCCTACAGAGTCATCTGCAGGAACCAGGCCTAAGATTCCCCTCCTTCCTGCTCCAGCTCCTCCTGAAGCCCTACCTTGCCAGGTCGGAACTCAGGGAACAGCTGAGTTACACTAGGCAGTTGCTTGGTGGCATCTCGCTGCATGATTCCCGCAAGCGGGAGAGTGAGTGTGCCTTCCTTGGACTCTGCCTGTCTGGCTTCCTGGGATCCCGACTCCGATTCAGAATCAGAGGAACTGCTGAAATCCATCTTCTCTGAGGCAGCAGAGGAAGGAGCAATGATGGAGGGCAGAATAATCCCATCCTCATCTTCAGACCCTGGAAGAGAGCAAGCCTCTCAGCACAGACAGACTATCTGCACTTCATCCTCAAGATCACAGAGACAAAACCAGGGCGGTGCATATGGAAAGCAACAGGGCTGAGGCACACATAGCATCCTGAGAACTTTCATCTCAAAAGGAAGACAAACAAGAATTTCTAGCCCTCACAGCGTTTGGAAAAGCCTGGAAAGCTTTCCATATCCTTCTCTCATTACACATGCTTTTTGAAAAACTTATTATATACATGTTTTAAAATAAAATAAAATGTTCTAAATAAAATAAAAAATTATGATGTGTTTGATATAATTGATTCTGATGGCAGCATCTGGTACTCTCAATCACAAAACTATAGTAGAAAAGAGCAAGAGTCCAGTAACACTTTCAAGACGAACAAAATATGTGGCAGGGAATGAGCTATCATGAGACACTGCTCACTTCTTCAGACACAGCTAGAATGGGAGCCCATCTGTCCTACTCATTGGAAAGTGGAGTGATTTCAGATGCTGAACGACATTAGCAGGCAAATGACAATAGAAGGTGAATGACAATAGCAGGTGTGATTGGATTCAGGTGAGATATACACAGCAGTAAATAGGCATGGAGAAATCAGCATTGGTAATAAGATAGGAAACCTAGGTCTCCATTCAGTCCAGATGGATACACTGTCTTGAGTGACTCATAAAAGCACATACCCTGCCACATATTTTGTTAGTCTTTAAGGTGTTACTGGCCTCTTGCTCTTTTCTACTTCTACAGACAGACTAACACGGCTGTCCATCTTGATCTAATCACAAAGCTACAGTGGTTTAAAAAAATATTATCTTGCTTTTCTCCCTAATCAGAACCCAAAGGAGCTTATCATGTAGTTCTGCCCTCCTCCTCTTTATCCTCACAACCACCAACTTGCAAGGTTGATTAAGATGAGAGACTGAAGGTCACAAGGTTGCCCAACAAGCTTCCATGGCCCAGCAGAAATCAAATGTGGTTGTCCCAAGGCCTAGTCAGAGAGTAACCATGCCAGCTGTACTTGGAGCAAAGAAAACATGAAGTTCTGTTCGAAGTCCCCATTCAGGAAGTTACCATTGTGAGTACCAGAGAGAAGGCTGAACTTGCACTAGGGTTCACATCCCCACTCAGTCACAAAGCTTCCTCAGTGACATGGAGCTTAGTCACATTTCTCAGCTAGCTTAATATCTGAACATGCTGGCAGCCCTACTTATTGAGACCCTCAGAGAGTTTCTGTCCAGATAAAATGTTCTCTTGATTTCAATCTTCAACTTTTATTTTTTCCTGCCTCTCGGATGGTAAAAATTAAACAGAAATGTGCTCTGGTAGTAAAGTGTGCAGCAATCTGCAACTCTTTCTGAAGTATTGGACATACTTGCAATTGTTCCTTTTAGAAAAGAAAGGCATTTATACTTTTAAATTCCATAAATATGCTAAAAAGTAAAGTTTTATATGCTAAGATAAATAATGCATTTCATACTGTTAAATCAGTAAAAGAAGTTTCCATTTTATAGGAAAGTACTGCATATATTGCAATTTCCCCCAAAATCTCATTGGCTTCAAAATTTCCAGAAATTTTACTCTCAGCTTAACATTAAATGCTGAAATTGTTAACTATATATTGTTTTAAGCATGTAACAGTGCAATCAGCATAGGAAGCCAACTGACCCCCCCCGGGTCAGCATAACAGGATTTATATTGGCATAAGGGCTGTTTATGCCTGCACAAGGCACAACTGTTGCTGCATCATGTAGTACCATCAGCACAGAGGCCCCCTGGCCACATGACAGCAGAATGTCAGCACAAACCCGAGAAAGCATAGATGTGGGTGTTCCAGGGGGCATGTTGAAAATTAGGCAGCTCCCAAAGTGTTTTCAGGGTGGAAATACCCGCCCCCCCCAAACAGGCACAAAGTTGCACCAGTAAAAATGGCAGCATAGCCCATTGGTGCTCATGACGGGCCAAATAACACAACCCCCCACACTGCCACAGCCACACCCATGAGAACACAGGCAGCACAGAATGCCAACCAAGTGCACATCCAATCAGCACCCTCCCCTGTACTGGCTGCGCCCTCTGCAGCACCCAATCAGGCCTCCCCACCCTACAAATGGTTCCAGGAAGTCACCCCACAACCCCTAAGATAGGGCAGGTAGCACAGAATGCTGTCTGACAGCTCCTTGCTGTGGGGATTTAGAGCGCACATCCACCTCAGTGGTGGGCACAACACAGACAGAGCACCTAGCACCACTGGGCCAGCACTTGGCAGGTAAACACCACAGGGAGAGCGAAGTTCACACTCTGTGTCTGACCTCCCCCAGATTTCAGCCCCTACAGGTACACCAGCTCCTCTGCCAGTATCCTAAGGGACAGCCATACGCACACACAGGTAAGTACAGTATCACTTCCCCAGTCCCCCTGGCCAGAAACAATGGCTACAAGCCACAGTGAACATGCCCCCCCCACCTGGCAGTCGTAGGGTCCAGCAGAGATCCACCAAGTGCCTATGAGGTCCGTGCCCCAGGAAGACAGATGTATCGGGGCACACCCAGGGCTACTATTGGAGTGAGGAGGCCATGGTGTGCGCCATGCACTGGGCAGCTCTCACTGACAGTTGCTACAGCCCCCACCTCCATGCTCTGAAGCCTCAGAAACTAAGTTCAAAGGCTACCCTTAATGGTATCTTTCAAAGT
Organism: Gekko gecko; assembly: GCA_029375565.1. Lineage (NCBI taxonomy): Eukaryota > Metazoa > Chordata > Lepidosauria > Squamata > Gekkonidae > Gekko > Gekko gecko. The sequence goes on along the minus strand of JAPDNY010000012.1, from coordinate 45,858,036 downwards.
TGTGGCTCAGACCATAGTTCCACTACTATTACGATCCAACACACACAGCTTCTCTACAGGATAACTAATGAATTCTGAGGCTTACAGGCCATTCCTGGGGTAAAGACATACCAGGGGCAGGTGGATCCTTTTCATCCTCTTTTTTCACTGGGACTGGAGGTGGAGGTGGGGGAGGCATCAACTTGGCATCAATGTCTTCAGAGTCAGCATCATAATCATCATCGTCATCATCTGAGATGGACAAAAGAAGAAATTCACTGAGCAGCCTTAACCTCATAGTACAACTTGGGATCATCATCTTTGCCATACTCTGACAGTATAAACATTTCTAAAAAACTAGAGCATCTTCAATCATTCAAAACTGTTCCCATTCTATCCAGAATCCATACACTCAACTCTATGCAAAATAAAATCTTGAAATAAGAAGAGGCAACAGTGAAACCAAAGTACATTTCCTTTTTTGTTGTTGTTTAAAGTACTCAATTTATCCATGGTTTAGAGCTGAGATCTCTGACCAAGGAAGAGGATGGTTTGGAGCTAAGATCCCAGATTAACACAGAAACTGCTGGCAGCTCCAGAGCTAGATTCAGAGGCTGGGGTGAATAAAACAGCTACAAAATCCAACAACATTAAAACATTGACTCACTATTGAGACACCTGTCTCTTTTGATTCAGTGCTTCTTATACGAAATCTATTTCAAGATAGTCATTATTAAAATGAAAAGATCTTACAGGAGAAGAGTAACAGAAATAGGTCAAAGACAGTCCAGCCAAACACCAGAATAAGAGGAACCAGATGGGCTGGACACAGATCCATCCACATCAACCACCAATTACCTGTCCTCTGAACTGGCTGAAGGCTGCCCATTGCCTGTCGGTACCTGCGGCTCTCATCTTCAGCCACCTCATTAATATCAGAATAATCAACAGCATCCTCAGTGCTCTTAACCCAGCCTGAAGGGGGGAAAAAACACCCAGTCAAACACTTGCAGACCTGACACAGAGCACCCTTCTCTCTGTGCCCATGTTTGTTCTGCTTTGTTCATGACAAACACAAAGTGAAGACTTTACAAGCAAAATCTCAACTTTATCCACTCTTGCAACTGATCATGATGTAGAAAGTCAAGCACAAGCCTAGAGGAAGACAGACACACACTTCTGCTTAAGATACTACGGTCTGGCTTTTTCCCTTGCTTAGCCAGCATCTTCCCAAATAGGAAAGAGATAGTGGCTAATTGGTGGGTGAGGTGCCTAGAAAAAGCTTTGTGCCCAGGCTCTCTCCCTGTTTGAAAACACTTCGATCAAGGAAGGTGAAAAGTAAACATTTGTAGAAAAGGATGAAGTGTTCTAACCCAGTTTTATGGAACACATTTGCTACAAGATAAGTGTTCTATGGCACGCATTTGCTCTGAGGCCCTGAAACAAAGGGCCACTCTAGACAACATCACTGCACCATTGTAGAGCTTGGCTTTTAACTTTTTTAACTTTTCAAAACACCATGAGAGCCCAGTCATGCTGTCTCTCCCCTCTGCCCCTGGTGCAATTTTCGAGAACTGAAATTTATAGCTTTGAGAGTTCAGGTTTTCAAAGTGCTGCAGAAAGAGTCACCAGAACACTGGTTTCAGAGACCAAAGATACAGTAAGCTGACCCAACAATTAGTATTTATACAAGAGTCAGCATGGAGCCACCAAGGACCAAAACTTGACTTTTCCCACACAAACATCCAACTAAGGAAGCCAAAGAACCCCTCACCTTCCTCATCCAGCTGGGTTCCATCTGCCTCAGAGGAGTCATCTTCACTAGCTGTGATCTCAGTGATGAGGCTCCCCAGACCCAGCGCTCCAAGTCCTGCCAAATGCTTTTTTGATTCCTGTGGGAAATCAAAGAAGAACAAGTTTGAGGCAGGGAGAGAGGAGTCTTGGGACTTACTTTTATCAATATTTTAGTTAGTGGTTGAGAATACACAGTTGAAGGACACATGCTAGCTATACCAGCAGATAACAAGAAGTCAGAAAGTACAATTAACCAACAAATGGGCTTGAAAGCTACACAAGATGGGTCTGTAAGTGAATGCCCACAAACAAAGGTAAAAGGAAATGTGCTATAATAATCCTCTACCCGAGATTCTGGAGAATGGCTACCACATGACAGAATGCCAGGCTAAATAAACCAAGTCAGCCCCACTGGTGTAAGACAGCAATTCAGCAATATTTGGGAAGAGCCCCAGCTTTATAACGCAGAAAAATCCAGCACAGGTCCCTGGGGATCTCCAGCAATGCCCCCTCAACCTGAAAGCAAGTAAGCAGTGTATCAGGTTGCCAGCTCCATTCATGGAGATCTGGGGGTGGAAGGTTTAAATTGGGGGCGGGGGAGCTCAGCAGCAATGTGATGTCGTGGAGTCCGCCATCTAACTGTCGCTTTCTCCAGTTCAACTGATCTCTGTAGCCTGAAGCTAAGTTTAAATTGCAGAACTCCAGGGCCCACTGGAGGTTGGCAACCCTATGCAGTAATCAGGATCTGAGACAACGTCAGGATGCTTCATATAGATGGGGGGGCGGGAGGCTCAGTCGCGCTCTTGCTTTACATCCAAGCCCCGACGACAGCTGACGACGCTCTCAGCTGACTTCAAGCTTCAACCACCTACCTGGTCGAGTAGACCCTCGCCTTCCAACTGCCCCTGCTCATTGATATTGCCAAAAAGGAAGCCAGCCAAGGAGAACGGAGTAGGTCGTCGCTCGTCACAGCCGTCCCCCGTCTCCTCCTCGCTGTCCGAATCAGACATCCTCAAGCCGGACCCGAGCGGCTCGGGTCAGCTGCCACCCCCGTGTTTATACCGGAAGCGGAAGTAAGGACCTTTGGCAGCAACCATAGAAAGTAATCAGAACAAGAGACGGGACCGGAAGTAGCGTCACGGGCGCCGCTAGTCTGCGGCTGGGTACAAGCCTCAGGCGTACTCTCTTCCGCCTTTTTTTGATAAGAACTGGCCGCCGTTGTTCTGGCCCGCCTTGGCCTCCTTCATAAACCTCCCCCCCCCCCGGTACTACACGTGTGATTTCCACAAAGGAAAGAGCAGCACACCAAGCTTCTGTTGGCCCAGGGAGAACACTCCGCTACCTTTAAAGGGACAGTAAAATTACAGGTCTCCCAACACACACATCACCCACTCCTCCCCTGGGAGGCTTTCCACGGAGGCCCGGAAGAGCAGAAGAAAAAATAAACAGCACCACCCCGCATCCTTTAAATGCAGGTCAGTCGCAACAGATCAAAGGGTGGAGTGATAGACATAAAAGCTGCGGAGACTAGGAAGTCAATACCCGCATGCCCCCCCCCCATTATACTGTAGGCATGACTTCTTTTTGCGTCCAATGAAAATTCTTGTTTCAGCATATTCCATGAGAGTACCCCTAAGAGCAGTTTTTAACGGAAGGGGGCCTGGAATAGGCATCCTGCTCCCAGCCCCTAGCCTACTCTCCCCTGCTAGGCACCAGACTGTTAATCTCTTCCCTCCATTTAGATGCATAATCAAGTCTGTGAGATCACCAGTTTGTGGTGAGGAAATGGGGAGAGAAGCAAGAAAGTGGGGGAGATGAAAAAGAGTTGTATGGACTGCTGCTTCCTATGCTCTAATCGGACCTATTCCACTCTTTGTAAAAGGACTCTTGAAAGACCACACAATAGAACATAAGAAATTAAAGCATTGTCTTTGTTTTTTTCTTTGTTTATTACAATTTAATTCTGCATAATTTAAAAATAACTTTGTTAGTTGCCATACAAATCTGTTTTTACCTATAAAATCAGTTGCCAGTGTATGTTTCAGTACCACACAGTCTCAAGTTCCCTTCACGCTTTAAGGCACATGTGGCCCAACCTTCCCCTACTTAACAACTCAACCAGGAAAAAAAATCCCACACACCCCCCCAGCACCTGCAGCACCAAAATTTATTTCTACAAGGCAAAAAATAAAGGCTTTGCAAGGTTTTAAGGCCCATAAATTCTACACTAAGCCAAATATCGAAAGCTAGTGGCCTACAAAGTTTAGCCTGTAGCACTTCTGGGGCTCAGAGTACCACAGCCTAATAAAAACAGGAATGATTCATCTGGTAGATTAAAAAATAATTAAGTAAAAATTGGTGAGAGCAAACTGTCGCTAGCTGCATTCTCTATAGTAATCAAAAACAGTATTTTCCTCCACTGTGTACCCTGAGAATGGTTAGATCAAGGGCAAGAGAACTCAAGCAGGAGTGGGTGGGGGTGACATTATAGAAATTCTGGTGGAGTTGGCATCAAATCACAGAACTGCAAATTTTGTTCAACAACAATGAGAAAGATGCTGGATTGGCACAAGTTATTGGGCCAACTTCATTACCCACCTGATCGGCACCTATACAGGAAGTACAGATCACAAGTAGCAGAATTCCAAAGTGCCACATTCTGACAAATTCAGATTTTGCACTCCATCAACAGATATAGCGGCTGCAGCTGGAATCACAAGGCTAATTTCATAGCAGAATCAGCTACAAAGCAGTGGCACTCTATTTTTAACAGTTCTTTTCCCCATGGGTTGCACCACAAAAATGATGCTCATAATACTTCCTCAAGAACAGCCATTAACACATTTGTTAATTAAGCAAGCTGTCTTTGGCCAGAAAAAAAGTGTGAAGCATCAGGCTATTGTCAAAATCTTAACTCAACTGCAGGTTTCAAACTTGGTCTTAATGCCACTAGATGAAATCAATGATGAAAAATACAGAGTCATGAAACACACATTTGCATAATTATTTTTCAAGAAGGGAAAGTTAATATTTCAGTCAAAGTTAAACCAGGCATATATGTATGCAATACATGGCTCTCTGTAGGTTACCAACAAGGGACATTTAAAACCATAGTAACAAACCAGTGCAGCCTTTTTAATACCATTTACATCTGAATTTTTAAAAGTTACTAACCCTTACCAGCAGAAAAAAAAATAGCAATCAATGAGCAGACATAGAAATTCCACTGTTTGCAGACTCGGTGGTCAGGCAGAGGGGAAGGGAGGGAGAGAGAATGAACAACCCAAGGTATATTTTTATTTTGTTTGGTTTTCTCCTACACAGTAGGCTGATTGCTGCCACTGAAGCTACATACAGGAACTGCTGATGCAGACAGATTACTAAGATACTTGAACATAAAAGTTTAAGAGCACCTGTAGTGAAGCTGGGTACTGTAAATATCCAGCAGTGCCAGGTACTATTAAATGCATGATTACTTGTGGTCTCCAATGGGACAGGCATGCTGTTTTTACTGAGGGGGCTAGTGACCAAGCAGGGATGCAATTGGGGCTGCTTCCTAGAGCAAGTGGCACAGGAGTATGATCTTGCAATAACTGAGAAAGGAAATCTTATTCTGCTCCACAAAAAGCTTAATCTGAAAGGCTGTAAGGAACAGTTTTCAATCACTGACATGGCTAAGGGACAGCTTCCAAAAGGAAAGTCACACACAAGAACTGCCAATCTCAGATCTATTCCACTAAGATGCAACAAATGCCACAAAGAGAGACAATGCTTGGTTGATATTAAACAACCCTCTTTATGAGGTGCTTATCCCTCAGTGTCTGATGTCTACTATCACAGATTGTTTTAAAATTGAATTTTTCTGTATCATGATCAGACTTCAGCATACCAGGACTCATGCGCCACAGCAGAGATACTTCAAACTCCTAAGTTGTTGGAGTACAGTGTGACAAAACCACTCAGTTATGGGAAAGGCACAGCCCTGTCTACAAAAGACAGTTGACTGGCGAATAATGGCCAGAAAAAAGCAGCAATGTACAAAAACCCTGAAACTGATCACTGTCTCTGTCAAGGACAACTATTCAGTTTCTGGTGTGAAGAAGGGGTTTGGCTATGAAGATGTATCCCAGCTGTAAAAATGAGAACTATGTAGGCAGAGGCACTGGAAATTTGCTAGAGAGGCTGGTCCTTAACCCTGGAATCAAACTGCTCATTTCAGTCTGCTGGACCTGGTACCTGAACTGCAGGAGTATTTGCTGCAAGAAATTCTCTTTAGAGCCATTAGTGCAAGATGCAATTAGATTCAGAAGGAACCTCACAAACATCCCAAGCCCTCAGTCTTTGAGTCACAGTCCTTGGTGACTACAACAAAAGGCACTTCTTTGAGTTCTTCTTTGTCACAGGATACAACACTGCCCGCACAGCTTCTGCAAACACTTCTCGCACCCCCTCCTGGTTCAGTGCAGAGCACTCTAAGTATTTGACTGCTCCAATCTGTTTGGCCAGTGAAACCCCCTGCTGTGGGGTGGTGGGAGCCAGGCTCTGCTCCTTCAGCTTTTTCACCATCTCCACATTACTTCTCAAGTCCCGCTTGGTGCCAACGAGAAGGATTGGCACATTAGGGCAGTGGTGAGAGACTTCAGGGTGCCACTTGTGCCGCACATTGGCAAATGAAGAAGGGCTCCCAATGGAAAAGCAGATCACAAACACATTGGTCTGAGGGTAGGAGAGGGTGCGCAGCCGGTCATACTCCTCCTGGCCTGCAGTGTCCCAGAGATTCAGGCTAACCATTCTGCCGTCCATTGTCATCTGTGCACTGTAGTTGTCAAACACTGTGGGGATGTATTCCTCAGGGAACGCATTGGTGGTGTAGCTGATGAGCAAGCAGGTCTTTCCCACAGCACCATCTCCAACAACCACACACTTTATCGTCTGCATTCTTTTGCCCTGAAGGGAAAAGTCCTGTGCAAAAAAAAAAAAAAAAAAGTCAGAGAAGTCCAAGAAATAAAAAAGAAAAAGCAGTTTTACCACTGTTGTTGGAAGATTTACCCGGATCTTACAGAATACATACATAAGGAAACATTAATATCCATAAGGTAAATAAGTTCTTATTTTAGAAGTTACAAAAGGAAGTCTGACAGACCAGCAAGGAATGAGCTATAGGCAATTCCTGTAGATTAATCCAAAGCCATGACCTTTTCTGAACACTGTTAACAGGCAATCATGCTTAAAATTATAACGTGTAGGGCTGAAATCTTCCTCAATATTTAGCCTGCTTCTGAACAATATATTCTGGCTTCGTTTATTGCCTTCAGAAAACCTCAGAACTCAGTATCTACCCATATTGTTTCAGCATCTGACTTTGCTGCTAGAAAAAGCTCAACCCCTGAACTAAGCAGCAAAAGGAACAGTCTCTACACTCTACGACAAAGGCTCTTGCAAGATTCTTGGGGGGCCGGCCCTATTTCTGGGTCTCTAGAAGAGATTCTAACAGTTCAAAGCAAGAGGAAGCGTTCTATTCTGTTTAGTATCAAATAGATTCAGGCTGTTCCATCACAATTAGTACCTCCCATCTCAGGTCTATTCCAGTATTCCAAGACCAGCAAGCACTTAGAATGTAGCACCTGTAACAAACATTTAGTTCACTTTCTCTCTGAGCTACACCAGGGACATGGCAGCCTTCTATGAATATACACAAAGAACTATTAGAAAGAGGCCAAGAACAGATTATTCTCAACAACAACGGGCAGTTCAAACCCCATTAATTCATTCAACAGAAAGAGTTCATATTAATATTTAAGGCCTAGAGTCCAGAAATGAAGCAAAGCTCAAGGCAGTTACTGGGAGAAGTTTTAGATTCACCAACATAATTAGACTGGCCTACAGCACTTCTAATCTCCTGTAATGCAGCTCCAAGTACCTCCAAAATGGACTTTATAGGGCTGGATTTCACCTGTAAATACCAAGCCAAGTGTTATATGCTTTCAGACTGGAACTTCCAACCTAGCCCAAACAAGAAGCAACTTGTCAGCGTCTTTCTTGACAAGGCGATGGTTTGCTCCCAAGATACAGTTTCTTGCTGAGCAAGAAACTAGCCAAGAAGAGTACATTGCCCACTCCAGGAAATTAACAATTGCACCTCCTAAAACATGTATTAGCAGGATAACTCTCCAAAGAGCAACCTACCAAGCTAATTGCTCTTTGTGTCAAATCTCTTCCTTCACTGAGCACTTCTTGCAGTCAACTCAATCCATTAACAATTTTCTTGGACAACACTGTATCATCTTACTCTTTGAGCTTTGTATTCACACAACAGTAGCCATCCATATTCAGATCTTTCCCACTCTATATTTCCACCACTATATCCTGCAATTCCCCAGGATCTTGCCAGGGTATCTTGCACTAGCTGGAGATGACAAATCTGTACAGTATTAAATTTTGGTAAAAGTAATGAACCAACTGGGGAGGGAAGGTGGCATGTTACGGCCCAATCTGTCGGTCCTCAGAAGCTAGGCAGGGAAGGGAGACCACCAAGGCAGACTCTGCAGAAGAAGGCAATAGCGAACCACTTTTGCTTCTCACTTGCTTTGAAAGCCCCTTGCTAGGGTCATCACAAGTCACTTGCAACTTCACAACACTTCACACACATAATGAACCAATTAATGCCGCTGCACCCAAAAAGTGCCTTATTGGATATGCTTCAGAAGGTAGCTATGTTGGTCTACAGTGGGAGATCTAGGTTCAAATCCTGAAGCATCTTGGAGACCAATAAGATTTTCAGGGTATCTCTGACAAAGGCAGCTTTGACTCTCAAAAGTTTATACCCAGGAGATCTTATTGGTCTCTAAGATGATACTGGACTCAAACCTAGCTGTTATAGGGTACGGTACGTGTTTGTCAGTGAGGAGAGGCAACCACCAGCAAGCTACAAGAATTGTTTGGGAATAAGCACTGTCCAGTTGTGCCTGGTCCCTGCTTTATATCCTACCATCTACAATGAAAAGGCCCCAGGCAGCTGAGTTAAGAACACCTTTCTCTGCCGGAGACCCTGGAGAGTTGCTGCCAGTCACAGACAGGTCAAAATGGAACAAAGGTCTCACTCAGATCCATATGTTTATTTAGTTCAGATATACTGAACTTTGCAGCAACAGCTTCAGACATGAGATGGAAAATTTGGTAGTCCACCCTACCTTCAGGGGTAGGGTCTTAAACAAGCATAGATCTGCATAACAAGCTTTACCCCAGGGGCACCTTTAAAACGAACAACAATTAATTCAAGGCATAAGTTTTCATGTGTCAAGCACACTTCTTCAAATGACTGAAGAAATGTGCTTGCACATGAAAGCCTATACCTCGAATTAAACTTTGTTGGTCTTAAAGGTGCCATTGGCTCAAACTTTGTTCTGCTGCTTCAGACCAACATTCAGATATGAATCAAGCTTTACCCCATTATTCACTTTGCCCAGCAAATGGCATTCAAATCACAAAGCTCAGCTCCACCATCCCAATGTGTTACTCCATAGAATGTGTAAACCAAACCCTTCCAAAACAGCAGGCTGTATGTACAGTAGCAGTTATTTTGAAAACTACACTTGAAAGTAAATTTTTGAAAAGCATCACAAGACCTTTGCTTTCTGTTTCCTGTCAGAGGAAAGAGAGTAAAGCAGAGGGAGGGGGTAAGGCAGCATAGTCTCTACTCAGGATCAAAACACTCTGGTTAAGAAAACTATTTAGAACAAAACAAAAGTCTTCCTGCTAATGTCAGCATGCTCACTAAAGTCAACAGCTGAAGTTACAAGGCTTGGAAACACTGATCACCTGGAATCCCAAACACCCTGTCCTCCAGGCATGCAATTCTATTGTAACAAATGCTGCCACACCCGCAGGGAAAGACAATGACAAATCCTACAAGGCAGGCTTTAGTGCAAAACCATCTCTTTACCAGCATTATACTCTCTACTGGAAAATACAGGCAGCTGCAACATTTTGCAGATTTACAGAAACCCTTCAGCAAAATTGCCCCTTTGCTGACCATGGTCACCAGCTTTGGTTCCCACATAAAAACAACTTGTTTTACAAGAATCCATCGATGGAATAGGCCAGAACTTCATATCACTTTGGAAGAACGTGAAGATTGGGACAGTCTACCAAAGCTCAGCTTATAAACCACCAGGGTGACAGAAGGCCTGTTGCCAGATGCGACAGGAGATTCCAAAGCATGAGAGCTGTCCATTCCATGACATGCAATAACTCTATGGAGGCCATAACTTTTGTCAACTGAAAATTAAATCCACAGATAATTTGATGGTACCAGCATTTTGCAAGAGTTGCAAGTATAGGATCTGACAGAAGGCAGAGAAATCACGTAAGAATGATTGTGTAATACCACTTCGTCTCAGTGAGAAAAGTAGACTGAAATTAAATAACTAAATAAGGATGCAAGAAGGCCCAGGCTCTGAAAAGAAGCTTGAAACAGTCACCAACTTAGTTTGATATACTTTAAAGACTGTCAAGGAACACAACTACAGAAGGATCAAATCACAGTGCACTATGAAATACAGGCTACCCAAGCCAGGCCCAGTGCCCTTCACTGGTGTCATCCCCTAATACATACCCATAAGGAGGGAAATCACAGGACTCATCCCCCTTCTTAAGGCGAAGAGCAATGGAAAGATGCCCCCACACCCAAGCAGAGCCCTGCACCAGCAAAAACACGGAGTGTGGGTGGAAGGTAGCTTTTTTTCTCCTGCCCTTACAACCTTCAAATGCAGTCTTCAGTAAGCAGCCAGCTGCAATCATCATGCACCTCCAACTCTACTTCAAGGCACAGGAGCAGGCCACTCTAGTCAGTTGGCAGCTCTAGCAGATAGAAGACCAGCTACTCCGCTTTCTCCCCCCCTCCATCTCAAGAGAAAAACAGAACGGGTATTAGGCGGAGCTCACGTATGTAGGAAAACAAGGCGGTAGAATGCTGAGTCAGTAGGTCAGCCTAAACCATTTTAAATAGCAGGTGGGGAATTCCTGGCTTTGAGCGCTCGTTTCCTCAAAAAATTCCCTACAAATAACAAATGAGCACAACAGAAAGAAAAGTTCTATTCCTTGTTATCTGGGCAGCATAGTAAGCAAGCAAGGCGTTTGTTAAGATACACAGAAGCCGTTCCAAAATGTGACCATCCCCAGCAGTCCATTCTATTTCCCCCGACATTCAATTCCCTCCATTCCAAGTCCCTGCAAGCGTGAACCAAGCCTTACTTCAGTACTTTGGGGTACGCCTATATTAAGCCACTTTTCAAAAAATCAGGCAGGCAGGCAGCCAGCCAGCCCTCCCCCCTCCGGCCCGCCCGTAGCGTTCGGGCGAGGCAGGCTCCGACCCACATCCGCTCCGATACCACTAAGGGGTGGGATCTGTTACCCACCCAACCCAGACTTACCTTCGGCCCCGCGCGCGATCCCGGTGCCCGCAACCGGCCCAAGCGAAGCAGTATCCGGCAGTCAGAACCCGCCCACTCCCCCCGGCCTTCACAGAGCGCATGCGCCTTTTTCCCTTCGTCTCCAAAAGGCGTTTATATGATCCCTTTCAAACGTTTCTGGGAAATGTAGTTCTCTAGGAAAGCTACGGCGGCCGATAGCGGCTCAGGCTGGAAAATACTTTTTTGTGTGTGTGTTAATTCATTTCGAACTTTTATATCCCACGCTGTCAGCTACGAAGCCGCTTCGAGAACCTTTATTAAAACCTGAAATAAACCACTAAAACCACGTATTATACAAGTAAGCCAATAAATCTAGAACTGCAGAAACTCTGGAAATTTCCTCGTTCCCACTTTCTCACAGTTCGCTCCAAGGAAAGCACTGTTACTGGGCTTCCCGCTCACTGTGCCACATGAAGGGTGCAAGGATGAATTAAGCCCATCTCCTTGGAGGAAAGTCGGGCCCAGAGGGGAGAAAGAATCAAGACTGATTAAGGCGGGAAACCTCGAACGATGGCACAAATCCTCCACAGGCTGCAGGGGCGGCGGAATCAACGTTAAGAGCCTGCTGGAGCAGCCGAAGGTTCGTCAGTCTTGTTTCCAGCAGTAGCCAAACAGATGCTTCTGGAAGACTCACCGGGGTAAGAAAGTAAGCACTCCTCGACTCTCTGTCCAAAACAGCTGGCATTCGAAGATTGACTGTCTTTAAACCTGAGCAGGAGGCTGTATTTGTCTGTCGTAGCCACTTATAAGCCAATCTTGTAATATATTGTGTATAGTTTACTGTATGTTGGATCCTACTGTGTAATCATGTATCATCTATTACGTCTCATGTTAACTTATGCTTTGCTTTAGTTCTGCTTGTGAGACTTCTGATTGGTTCTGTAACCCAACTCCTATTGCATTTATTGAATGTCTCATTCTGTTGATTGTATTGACTCACTGTGTAATCCAACTTGAGTCCAAGTGAGAAAGGCAGACTATAAATAATGTAGATAAAAATAAGTAAATTGGAGGAGCTTTGTCCTGTCTTCTTTTAAAGACATTTAATGCCACTTTCTGCCACTTCGCACACATCTGTGATACAGTGCCAGGAGAAGACGCAGCTGGTGGGGTAAGCTTTCATTTCAAGTTCTTTCACTGCCTGGACAGCAATGTCCAGACCACAGATGCAGCTAGCATAGAATCCTGGGAGCAATCTTGTCTGGCATATGGTCAAGACTAGACAGAACCACCGGGGGGGGGGGATGTATTTTGCGGATGGTCTCATATGCATATGCAGGTGTAGAAATTTTGACAGCTTGATTTGCCAATACTAATGCTTGACATAGGCCCTGCTTTGCATGCAGAAGATCCTGGATGTGATCTTTGGTGTCTCACATTAAAAGAGTTTCTTCTTGCAAGGTGTGGGAAGATTTTGCTGCCAGAGACCTTGGAGTGGCTGCTGCCTGCCAGACAGGACCCCAGTGAACTAGATGAGTCTGACTATGTAGAAGGTAGCACCATATGCTGGGTGTTGCACCTTTAACTGCCCTCTTCCACAGAGCCAAAATGAGAGAAGAACATAAAAATCTCTCACTGCCTGCTGAACTCCACTAAAGATCATGCTGCATTTGACTAAGGATAATCTGAGCCCAGCTTTGACCAAGGAGAGATCTGCTGCTTTGGAGAGACTGCACAGAAACAGCAAAAGCACAAATCATCCTGTGCTCAGAAGCAGGGCTATTTTTGGGCAGAAACACACAGGAACGGAGTTCTGGCTGGCGCCTGAGTTGGCCACACCCAACAGGAACTCATTCGCATAATAGGCCACACCCAACAGCAGAAATTCGGATTGGCTACATTAGGGGTGTGTGGCCTAACATGCAAAGGAGTTCCTGTTACAAAAAGGCCTGGGTTTTGACAACAAACAAGGTAAACAGAATAAGAAGCAAAAGGTGGATGTGGGTGGATGACCACACTCCTGGTAACATGGGGGTGTGGCCTAATAGGCTAATGAGTTGTGCTGACATGGGTGTGGCCTAATAGGCTAATGAGTTTCCGCTGTTGGGTGTGGCCTATTATGCAAATAAGTTCCTGCTGGGCTTTTTCTACAAAAAAAGCCCTGCTCAAAAGGAAATTCCACTGCATTCAGTGGGGCTTACGTTCCAGTTGTAGCAGCAGAAAAGAACAAGAGTCCAGTAGCACCTTAAAAATTAACAAAAATTGTGGCAGGGTATGAGTTTTCATGGTCTAACTCCAGTTGTAAGTATGCTACAGGAATCAGTGAAACTAGCAACTCAGTATGCATCTTCTCCCCACCCCCACCCCAAAAAATTCACTGTGAGGAGCTGCCAAATGCACACCCTTGAAATAGATGCCTTGTTCTCACTCACCAAAGACACATTGTAACTGGCAGGCTTGCCAGCTGCTTACAGAAAAGGTGTCCTGTCCATTTAATAGAGGTTTAATGGGATGTTATTTACCTCCATGCCCTGCAAAGCTTCAGCTCCCCATTTCTACACATTATGATTTTTGCATCAAGGCAAAAGAATAAGATGCCACTTTGAAGTGGAAAAGCAGGCAACCGATATTTAAATAAATATGAGATGAGCCAGAACACCAAGATATATATTTATAGTGAAGGCAGATCATATGAAGAAAGCAGGCTGTTGTACAGTATATGTGCTCAGTACACACTTAACAGAAGTTGGTCTGTTTAAAAAGAGAGAGATCAGTGTGCCTATTCTGGCCTTCTCTGGCTGTGTCCACTCAGGCAGACTTTCACTGCAATCTTTTGGATTGTCTCTCTTACCAGATAATTGTATTACCCACCTGCAACATCCTTCTAGGGCATCCTCTGAGAGCATCATGCAATGCACCATGGCAAAAGGACATCGTGCACCCTATTTCTCCTGTATCTAACCAGGCTGTTCTAATTTTCAGGATCTATAAAGCAGCAATGTCAACATCATAGGGGACTGTAGTCCCCTGAAGGAACAGATTTGTAGCTTAGGGATGCTGTTAGATACTGGCCTACAGTTGGAGGCTTGGGTTTTTAATAATTTGTTCATTTTAATTATTTGTATACTTTTTGTGTTAATCATGTTTCAGTTTGTGAACCACCTTGACCCCAGTTCCCTGGAGAGGTGGCATGCATTTTCTAAATAAATATTGTCCTTTGTATTTATTTACAAGCTGATTCATTTCACTACTTCCATCCTTACATTTTCCCTCCATCTTGAAACCTGTTAGAACTGATGGAAATGTTCCACAACAGCATTCATAACAGCCACTGCTCCTTCTGAAGTCCCTCAAATTCTGACAATATGCTGTGCAAACTTGTTTTCCAACATTTTGTTTCTGTCCCAAATCACTTTAACTATGTGTTGTGTTCCTGCTGTAAGAGAGTCCGGTTTTGCCACGTAGGGAAAGAAATCAAATGGAGTTTGGCTGCATGAATCAGCCCTCCTCAGAAGAAGAGCCATGGAGGAACTGGCATGCGCACACACTGCCCAGATGGCCAGTTTCACTCCCCATATAGTCAGGCATGAGTAAATAGAACGGCAAGGATAACAGTTGCAGGAAATCTTCTGTGTTGTCCTATACTCAACACAGTATCTTTTATTTCAGGGGTAAGAAACAGCTGCACACTAAAGAAGCAAAAGGGCTGAGAAATTTTAGGTGCCAGTTCCCACCATCCCTGGCTCTCCCCACCCGCCCCCTTCTCCAACAGGCCAGGCAGCCCTGAAGACCTGGTGAGCAGAGGAACAGTGGGTACTTCTGCCAAACAGCAACCACTCCTGCTGTACCACAGAGCCACTGCCCTTCTGTTTTGTTGCAGAGTAGTGCCTTAAAGGGGAAACAGGCCATTATCTCCTGCCCCCAGCCTCAAAATCCAGTAGCTGCGTGCACTCAATTGCCATTAGGAACCAGGCTGGAAGGGATCATGCCCTGGCCTTCCTGCCACTGCTCCTCATCCTCGTCCGACCAGGTCAAGCTGTCGTCTGACTCCTCCTCCTCAGGAGCTCCTCTGGCTTCCTGGCATTCCAAGGCATCTGCCTCCAGCTGCTGCTTGGCTTGAAATCTGCCCTGCGGGTGCTCCAGTCTGGCCCAGGTGACCGGGCTGTCCTTCTGCAAGGTAATTTCCACCTTGGAGGGCACCATTGTCACAGAGCTTTTCTCCACATTGATGACCTGGAAGAAGACCACAGAAATGGCTCCTGAGTCTTGACCTTTGTCAGCAAGTAGAACAGAACCTCTAAGCCGGGATCATTTGGGAAGATCCTGTTATGAGACACAGTGGCCCAGCAGCTCAAGGATGACCACAACAGCAACACAAACAAGGCCACTTGCATCTGCTAGGGAGCCAGCTCAAAGACTCCCACCATAGCAGTCTTTTCATTCTCGCTCACTGGAACTGCAACTGTTAGGGGGCTTTTGTTTCTGGCTGTTTCCAACAGCTACATGCTGGGCTCAGTAAGTGAGGCTTCCTCTCCATCACTGCAGGTGCCATGACCACAGTCTCTTCACAGCCAAAGACATTTTCAAAGTAAGGACAGAGACAAGGAAACTAAGACTTACCCCCCAGAGATCCAACTCTGCCTGGAAAACCTTGTCTCCCTCAAAGATGATGTGGATGTCAAGCTGTCAGGAGTGAGGATAAGAACACATGAAAATTGTCTCCTACAGAAAGACCATTGGTCCATCAAGGTCAATATTGTCTGCTCTGACTGGTGGCTCTCCAGGGTCTCAGGTGGAGGTTTCTCACATTGCCTGCAACTTAATCTTTTTAACAAAAGATACTGGAGATTGAACCTGGGATCTTCTGCATGCAAAACAGATTCTCTGCCACCTAACCATTGCCTAGGAGAGAGGAAGCAGCTACAGTAATCTGGGCTGTATTCTATGTCAGACATGCTGGAAGAGGCCTCCCACACTGCCAATCTCATCTGGAGGAAGACTACAATGGTTCACCAATATAAATTCCCCATGCAGATCAAGCACCACTCAGACTTCCTCATGGCAGTGTTGATCTCATGGCATCAGTTGATCTCCACACTTACCACAGTACGGTTGGCCTTCACAAAGCTCAGCTCTGGCAGAGGGGTCTTGGCATAGACAGTTACCACCACTTGGCTGCTGGTTTGGTGCCAGTCCTGCCGGCAAGACACCAGTTTCTTGTCCTGTTGGCATGAAGAGTCTGTTAACAGTCTTACGCCACTGCTCAAGGATCTGGCATCTTTACTAGAAACTGTAAACACCATCCCCGCCCCCTCATATTGCTGCTATTGACAGTATTGTAGGTGCAATGCTGAAACAAGAGAGATCTTCTGGCCTACCAAACTGCAAAGAATACCAGTATAGCTTCCCACTTTCTCACCTCTGAGCCACAAAGTGTGATAAAGAGAAAAGGGGACCTTCCTAGGAACAAGTCAGCATCTGAGAAAGAGCATACAGAGCAGTCCAGCCTCTGGCCTTGCTCTCTGTTGCCCCCTGACATCCCTGTTTTGATCATTTCTGTCCTGCAGCCTCCACTGTTGTTCATCCTGATGCCATTTTGGCTAATGTGAGACGGGGGGGACGGGGACGGCCAAGGTCACTTAGCAAGCCTCCATAGTAGAGTAGGGACTTGAACCAATACCATAACCATTATGCAACAGTAGCTCTATCATGGGAATTTCAAAAGAGGACAGGAAGTCAATACACACACAGTGAGATCCCATTCCCAAGTAGTCAAAGTTAGAAATGGAATAAATCTGGTAAGATCTGTCTTAAAGTGTAGAAAGAGCCATCCACAGACTTTAGTAGCACATCATACGGATCCTCCCCCAACCCTGATCTAGCACCTAGGCAAAGGAGTTTATGGGGCAATTCCTTACCTGCTTCTTCAGCCAGACGTGCTTCCCTCTGCTGCAGCCTTTCTGCTCCAGGAATGCAGTGAAGTCCGTTGTTTTAACTGCACAGCAGCTCCAGTACTTCATGCTGGGGAGGATCAAGGAATCCATGTTAGAAGGAAGCTCAGGAATGAGGCAAAGGGGCGGGAATTAGCCATGTCAGCCAGAGGAATAGGACTGTGTGGCAGAATAGGTAGGAATTCAGCACTATACTCAGGATGGCACTTTTAGGTGCCAAAAACTGCTTGGATATTAGCAAAAGACCTGGGTATTAAGATCTGCCTCTAAAGCCCTGCTTTCTGTTCCTCCATCTTCAAAAGCAAGGCGCGTGGAAACTAGTAACAGGATCTTTTTTGGTGGCACCCTTCCTCTTGCAGCTCACCTAGAACCTACTTTATTTTCTTTTAGGTGCCGAGCTAAAACACATCTTTTTACTCAGGCTTTTAATTAGGGGTTTTATCTTATCAGCTTTTTAAGGGCCTGCTTCTGTGGTGTGGATGGTTTTTAAGCTGCTAATGTCTAATGGTTTGTTGGTTTTTAATGGCTTGTTTTTATATACTTTGGTTTTTAATTCTAAGCTGCATTGAGCAGGACTCTGAAGAGGGAGCATAGAAATCTTCTAAATAGATAAGAAGCAGAATTCAGCTGCTCTTGCAATCTATCTTAAGTCACAGCCAAATGCAGATGGCTAGAAGGTGGGTTTGTTCTGTGCAAAGGAAAGAAACAGAAATATTTGGAAACCTGTACTTTAGCAGCTGTTGCTCGGTTCCACTACTGCCAGCCTGTATGGTGCTTCTGTGCCCTACAATTAAGGTTACCAATTCTGGGTCGAAAAATTCCTGGGGATTTGGGGATGGAGCCTGGGGAAGATTGAGTTTTGAGGGGAGGGGATTCAGCAGGATATAATGCTATAGATTCCACCCTCCAGAGCAGCCATTTTGTCTAGGGGAACTAATCACTTTAGTCTGGAGATCACTTATAATACTGGGATACCTCCAGCCCCCTACCTGCCGTACTTGTGCAACTTGTAAGTTAACAGGGTGCTGCAAAGCTTCTGAAAAAGTCTCCAGCTCTCTAAAACTGGCCTGCAGAGGCTTCCTGGAATTTCTCACTGCTCAGGTGTGGCAATATGAAAAACACGGGACACAGTGCAGGAAAGAAAACCTTGTAGTGATTCTTGCTGTCTGCTCAGAGCACTTACCCTGACCAATGCAGAGACTGCTTTGCCAGCTTCATGGAAGAGGCTAGGCTGGGAGAGAAATCTCTGCACTGGCAGGGGGTCTGTCCTTTACAGACAAAGGCCAGACACTCCAAGCTTGGTCACTGACCTGGTCAAAGCAGTTGGGGAAAGACAGTGAAGATGAGTGGAGGAGTTCCCCCCCCCTTACCCCTCATGGAAGACGGGGATCCCAGGGTGGAATATGCAGGTCTCCATATTGCTCTCTTCCGCCTGGTAAACCTGAAAGACGAGCGAGGAAGAAAGGTCAGCCAAGCAGCCCTGAAGTCCCCTGTGTCACTCCTATAGTCTTGACAATGCATTTCTTTTGGCAGCCACCAGGCACAAGCAACAACCGATGGCCCCCTCTGCTGTCTCAGAGTCAAGGAGCCATGCTTTCCAGTACAGGGCTTGCCTCCATGCTTGGGGCTAGAAGAGAGGGGAGGATTCTGATGACAGAAAAGCACAGCCTCCTTGGGGAGGTAGTTCCAAGACCTAGAGTCCACAGGAACGTCCAGCAAGAGTCCACAAGGGGAGCAACAAAAATGCAACTCACTGCCTTGCAGCCAGAGTTCTTGCAGGTCGTGCCAAGGTTCACCTGAAGGACAGCATCTGCAACAGCCAGAAACAGAGTCAGGCACTTTGGAAGACCTCAGATTATAGTCCCCAAACTCTAGCCAGATGCAACACACAATCCACTCATTAATGTACATCCCCAAGATTTTCAGGTCCTGAACCAGGAGTCTAAGCACACATTCTCTCATTCCAAAAAAAGGCAAGCACGTTTGGACTGGGGTTTGTCTGCACATACCAAGCCCAATCTATAATATAATCAGTATTTTATTTCTGAATACTAGCAATTCACATTTTCCTACAACGGGGAATATGGTGGATGCCAACAGAGAAGGATCCTCAAATTCAGCAGGGGGCCTATTGTGCAGTTTCATTATCAGGCTCAATCCAACCCTGGCAGCAGATGTGTGGGTCAGAGTCCCAACCCTCCCCACCTCCCCGCAGTGCCTCCCAGAACCAAAGGCTACAGCCTTGCTCACACACACATCTGGCCCTTTAAGCCTGCAGACTCTTAACCCTGCTTCCTTATCCCAGGAGGATGCAGCCTTCAGATTTTCCTTGAGAGTTCAGACACACAAATTCCAAGCACAACACCCTTCCCAGTCTGGCCTCTTCCTCCCTTTCTCACCAGTGCCCACAGTGCCTTGCACTGCTGGTTGCTCCTTGGATGACAAATCCAGCTTCTTTAGGGCCTGCTCTAAGGACCCAGATACCTTCACTGGCAGTAGCTTCATTGGTTCATCTGGACTGGAGAAAGCCAACAAGAGAGGTTGAGAGAGCTTTGCAGGCTAAGAAACTAGCACCAGACTTCAAGCAAAAAGAGGTGCCAACAGGACAGGAGTCCTGCCACTCCTCCACACTGGGTCCTCCTTCACACAAGGTAGCATAGTTTATGGAACTCTCTACCACTAGCTCAGATGGCTTTAAAAAATTAGTCAAATTCCTGGGAAATAATAGATCTATCAAAAGCTATTGGCCACAACACCTTAATAAAACCTTCCCAATTCAGTTTCAGAAGGGTAGCTCCTGAAAATCTTGTTGGTCTCTAAGGTGCTACTGGTCTTGAATCTAGCTCTTCCCAGTTCAGAGGCAGTCTACCCTGAACCCAGATGGCTGGACAGAGAGAAAAACGGAAGTCTCTAGCCTTCACACTCTGCCTTTGGGCTTCCCAAAAGCATATGGCTAGTCACAGTTGGAAACAGGATGCTTGACTAGATGGACCCTTGTCAAGTGTCTCCTAAACCAGTCACATATCATTAGCCGCAGAAGGAAAAAGACATGCATGGATCATTCCCACAGGCTCACCTGGGTCTCTCACGCTCCATCATCTCTGCTGACTTTGGCCCCCGGACAATGATCTCAGAGCTGGTTTTGCTTTTTGGCTCAGGCTCCTCAGGCTCTGGGGGCTTCTCATTGCTGTGATACCCTTTTGTGCAGCCCTTCAAGAACAAAATGCATACAGTTAAGCCTTTTGCCTCCAACTTCATGAAATAAGCAATCTCTCTTAAAAGCAGTGAGAAATGCCCTAAGAGATGGGCAAAGTCTCCTTGACTCCCAAAATAAGCACCTACTTGCCTCTCACAGTATATTCACATGTCAAAGTACTGCAAAATATTATCATTTTCAGGATTTCAAAGCTGTGAGAGCAGGAAAGCATGAAATCAACCTGCAAGTTTGTTAGTGAGTAGACATACATGCAGGATTGCTTCCTTCTGTCATAGTTACATTGCAGGGAACACCAGCTCCTCTTTTGATGTAGGCCTTTCACCTGTTCCCTGCACCAGCTACTTGCTTGGCATTGTTGTGGAAGCTCAGTACTTTGCCCACAGAAGGTGCAAGGGGTGAACCCTGACATCATCAGTTAAAGAATCACTGGTAGCTGGTCTTTCTCTGCCTGACAGGTTGACCCTACTGGAGTACACGGACCAGTGTTTCAAAATGAAGCTAGGGGGCCAGAGCCATTGCACTATTATCCACTTCAAAGTAATATTTCCCCCCTGCAGATGGAGTGGCAAGCCAGGTCAGAATTTAAATACATGCCACTCATGTCATTAACTAAGCCCAAGTTTCCAAGATAGGACAAGATACAAATTCAAAAACCTCATTAGAATTGATGATTTAGCAGAGATTAGTCCCTAACCTCAAATAGCATGTAGGAACCAGGCCAAGCCGCAAACAGCAAAGCCAGGCATATCACATGGGGGACAATGGACAGAGACGTACCTTTATGGAGAGGAATTCGGAGAAGTCGGTGGTTCGTTTCTTGCAACAAGACCAGCCCTACAGACAAAACTCAGCATGAGCATCCCATTCCTCAATACAGAAACCACTAATATGGCCGCCAGTGATAACCGGAGATGTTCTTCTAGCAACCAGCAGGGAAGGTACTTTTTGGGAAATCAACCAGCAGCTCAGAACAGCAAAGAGCACCTCTTTCCAAATGGCACCAGGCTGTGTTTTGTGCAGCAAGGGAGAAGCTGCTACAAAAACACTCCCTACCCACCACTTTCCCCCTGCAAAAGCCCCTTGCCGGACAGTGCTTACTTGGCCTCTAGGGAAGTAAGGAATGACAGGCCTCGTGGGTTACTAGAAATGCTAGTTAGACATCCCTATGCAGACACTACCACAATCCGTCCCTTTCAGTCCTCATACCTGTCCGTTGACCAGCATCCATGCAATCCCACACATGTCCCCCTGCCAAAAATTCTGCTCAGAGAGCCCCAGCAGAGCTCTCAGGCCCACTCACCTTCAAGACATCATGGAAGATAGGGAAGCCTGGGTGATGGAGACAGGAGTCTGAGAACAGGAGACAAAAGAGGGGAAGCAGCAATTTCAGCAAAGATCTGTCATTTTCACCACCCTGACCAGCCCCTTGGCTATTCTCACTGGTAAAGGCTAGAAGGGTGTATGAAAAAATCCCAGGCCCCAGAGGCAGGCAGATTACAGCCTTGGAGCCACATCTGGTGCAAGGTTGCTTTTCATCCACAATACTGGAAATGGAAACACAAAGAGCCAGATCCAACCTGAAGCTTCCAAAAGCAGGCTGAGACCCAGATGCAGTTCTCAAGAGTAAAAAAATCCTCCTGTGGCAGCTAGTTCTGTGGCAGTTAGTGGCGACATCTCCCTACATAACTGCTTCTCCTTTTTGGCTTACACAGCATATTAAATCAGTTTCAATTCTATTCCACTTCCATAGTTCCCAGTCAAGGACCCTTGAAACCAGGAAACCAGGCTTCAGATTGGATTGCATTTCTGCTGTCTGCTTGCTCCTTTTTTTTTTTGTAACAAAACCCTCCTAAAAAGGAGAGGAGTTTATCCTTTTTATAAATGGAAAGAGGTAGGGTATATAGAGGGATTAAGAAAAGAGTAGTGAGTATTCTGTTAAAAAAAAATTAGTTTTAGTCAGCTTGCTCCTGATCTGCTCACCCCAACCCAATGTCCAAGAGGAGTCGTGGCTCAGTGGTAGGCTATCTGCTTTGTATGGAGAAGGTCCCAGGCTCTGTCTCCAGAATCCCTAGTGAAAGGGATCAGGTAGACAGTAGGTGATGTAAAAGACCTCTGCCTGAAGTGTAGGAAAAACACTGCCAGTCAAAGTCAGAATACTGAACCTGATAGGCCTATGGCCTATCTCTATAAATCATTTATTTTGATACAAAATCAGCTCCAAAGAATCAGCAATAATAACAAGAGAAGAAATAGAAATAAAATAAAGGGATAAAAAGGTAATGGGGACATGCAGTGCAATGGGGATTTAACATTGAGCACAAATTATGGAGTGGCAAAGAGGTACTTTCCTCTGTTTGAGAGGCTATTTCTGGGCTTCAATCAGGCATTTGCATATCTCGCATGCCCAAAGGCAAAATTTCACAACTTTTATGAGTTGTCTCCTGGGAAAAGTCTGCAAGGAGGAGAGAGAGGTGTAGTTGTTTAGATTTTCCTGGTAAAGTTGACAGAATTAGAGTTATATATTGAGATCAGATATCGTTGTAAAATAGGCAATGCTGCAGAACATGTTCAATAGACTCTACTTTCCCTGCATGACATGGGCAGAGCCGTTGAGAGAGTGACATGTGATGGTATCTACCTTCCAGGAGGGCCGAGGGTAGAACGTTAAAGCATGCAAGAGTAAAGATTCTCTGATATTTAGAGATCATGAGGGATCTGAGGTGATCTGCTGATTGAAAGCTTTTACTATACTGGAAAATAATTGGATGTTTCCATGTCTGTGTTCTATCTGATTGCAGAGCTTATGCTTTATGGTGCCCAAGGTACAATAAGACTTGGGAGGTAAGGCCAGTCTCCTGGAGTTTTCCTTCTATTGCTCTTTGCCAGGCTGACCTATATCAGCCTATGTATCACAGCTTCACATGTCTATGTACTGATCTGAGAGCTCAAAGGGGAGTGTGCCAGCTTCAGCAACATACTAAAGTTGTGGCTTTGAGCATGGAAAGAGTGTCCCTTTGCTCACCACTGAGGCTCAATGCACACCTGCAGACCTCTGCATCATTTGTTACGCTCTATCCTGTAAAGCAGCTTGTGGTGGTCTTGCACAAAACATATGGACCATTCCAAATGGGTGCCACCCTTACTGCAAAGGCTCTCCACACTAGTCACTTGGGTCAAAAGCCCTTCCACTGAAGCATTAATTCTTGGGAGAAGTCCCTGCCCATGTGGAGTTCCTCTGGAGCAAAGCTGGGCCAGTTAGACTTCAAGCACTGCACTTGAGTAAGGAACCTGCCCAGGAGGATCAGAGCCCATTCAAGTGTTCCTTCATCTCCATCTCCTTCCCAAGGGACATTCCAAAGCTGACATTCCTTGGGTTGGGGAAAGAGAGTTGAAAAGCTCTTGTTTACAGCCGAGTCTGTCTGATTGCCAAGCGTGAAACAGGAACCTGCCACAACTTGCCTACCAGCCTTCCAGAAGCCCCCACAGCCTTCTAGAAGCCCCAGATATCAAAGTTAGGGAGGGACTTAAGTCCCCCCCAGTGCCAAAAATGAAGCACAATTTTGAAAGCTGAGAGATTACACATCACACATTTCCTCTGCCATCTTTGCTCATGTGGCTGCTGGAGGAATTTATCCATGACCACACACTCACAGCATTTCTGGAATATAGATTTTCTGCCTTAAAGACAACCCCCTTCCACCCAGATGTGTGAGGACTGTTTTGAGTTACTTAGTGATGCTAGAAACTGTACATATGCTTAGAGGCACTTCTTACTCATATGACATTGTTGCCTGCACCAGATATCTATCACCCTATCTCAGAGCATCACCAGATGCTGCAGAATATGTTTGGAACCTGGATAACAAAAACATTTTCGTCTGGGAAAGCCCTGCAGGAGCGTTAGTTGCCTCTTTCATTGTTTCCCTGGCATAGACTCCTTCTGTTTTAACTGCTGTGTGACAGGCAGAAATCTGACAGGGGAATCTCAGTGCATGTCCCTGCTTGTTGGAAGACACATCACCCATTGAATCTGCTAATCATGCAGCTGCTAAAGGCACAGGAGAGAAGAAGAAAAAAATTGGCTACACATAACAGCCACACTTGAAATGTTAATAACAGTAATCCAGGCATGTACTCCTTGGCAACAAATTGTAATTCCCGGCAAATTCAAAGCAAGGCATTGTGGGAGTTCAGAGACCTACGTAGCCAACCAGCCATTCCCCAGTCTTAGTCCCTGCTTACCCTGGGTGTTCTTCTCTGGGTCAAACCTCTGCCCACAGCCCTTGTTGTAACACAGCAAAGCCATCTCCTGGATGTGGTGTTCACAAGGCCAGCTCTTGTTCCCAAGCGGAACAGACCCCACTTCAGGCAGGTATCCCTGTCAGTCAAAGGTTCTCCGTGGCAGGCTTGGCTATCTTTAGCAGCGGCCAAGGGGCGGGCTTGAAACTGGAGCCTAACCCAAAAATGGGCATGCAACTGCTCAGCCTTCAGGAATCATCTGGTTGCCCCCAGGGAGAAGGAATGTCACGTGGAGCAGCAAGCATATCGAGAACAGGTCTAGTTTTTTTCCTCCGTGCATGATTCAGAGACTGTTTTTTGCCTCGCCTACATCCTTACTTTAAAAATGCAACACCAACACTGGCTGAAGCCTGCATTTGATTCTGCTTTCTGCCTTGCAGGTGGGGGCACAGAAAGAAGATGCTGTTTTTACTTTTGCATGGGGGGGGAGATCACAAAGCTATTTTCACAGCTTATCTTACAGTCAAGTTGCGTGGGGCATTCCTGCAGCTGCCTTCAAATCGACAGAGAGCCACCTTGACTACAAAGTACCCTGTGCCTCCTGCTATAGTTAGTTGGCCATGTTAATGTCCATGTAGGTGCCTACACAGCATTTACAAGAAAATTCAGAATGCTTTAAGTGCCACACATGGAAATGCTTCAAAATCACACAGACTGCCAGTTTAGCACCCATCCAGAGAGAGACCCTTTTGAGGTGGTCTTCCTGCCATTTCAAGCCCACTGTGGAAATGGGCATCAGTGGCACAAGAAGCAGCTGTCAGTGACAGTAACCCATGCATCTTGGGGGGGGGCATCCCTACCTAAACACCAGCAAGAACTGATGCTAATAGCAAGCAAAAGGTGGTTGGACAGGGACACAGGGGAAGCTGGATGTTGGTGGAAATGTTCTTCTTTGTCCATTAACTACAAGGAAACAACCTTCTAGGGGAGCAGTTCTGGAGAAAGAAACATAACAGGACTGCAGAAACCAAATTTATTTCTGGGTTTCCTAGGAACCCACACAAAGCTGTATATTTCCCAGTATAAAACACATTGTGTGAACTTGAGAGAGAAAAGCAAATGAGAATGCCAAGCTAGTCCCCAACTCACAGGGCTTTATTCTGCCAGTGGCACAGAAATATTACATATGGACTAGAAGCAGGAGAGACACACATTTTTATTATACAAAAAAAAGATAAACTCTGTCAAAATAATTCCCCATGTGACATGGAGGTAGGGAAGGCAATGGGAGAAGGATGCCTTTGGTCATTTCCCATCATATACCTCCCCCATTAAGTCCTGCTGTTCTTAGGGGGAAAATGGCTTTTGTCACTGCAGGTCTTCAGGACATGTGCCAAGAGAGGAGGACTCTGGTCTGTCTCTCTGGCTTCCACCCCACTGAAAGACGCCCTGAAATCCAAAAAGGCCTGCTCTCACTCTCTCAGGCCTGGCATGTTCTCTAAGAACCTTTTGAGAGGGCTTGGCTATAAGCAGTCCCATTAAAAGGAGGGAAGTTCAAGTGCTGCTCCATCTTGCACATGAGTCCTTTGCTCCAGGACCAGATACTGCTGTCAGGTTGTCCTTTCAGCCAGGCTGGTCAGCTTTTTCTGCGTCATTTCATAGGCAAGGAAGAGGGCACCATTGGAGGGCAGTGCTCGGATCACTGTGGGCATGAGCCCACAATAAAGAGCCATCACGCCTGCAACATAAATAAAAGGCAAATCAGTACGGCCAGGAGGAAGAGGGCAATCTTTGGAGAGAAGCTGGATCCGCAGACCCAGGTACAGCCCATTCTTCTCTACACACATGGCATTTACTTTGATATATGTATACCCCACTTTGGTCTTCCCTCCTCCAAGAGCCCTGTGATGTAGGTTACACTGAGAGAAAATAACTGATCCAATGTCACCCAGCAAGCTTCCATGGCAGAGTAGAGATTTGAACCTGGGTTTCCAAGATTCCCAGTCCAAGACTAATCACTTGACCATGCTAGTATTTGAGAAGACCAGACTTGTGTGCAACACTTGCCTTCGGTCCGTAAGATGTGCAGGAAAGAAAGCAGAAAGCCGTCTTGCCGCCCAGCCATAGACAGCACCTGAATCCGAGACTTCACTGAATCAATGGGATAGACAGCCAGCCAGAAGGCAGCACCACCAATTCCGCCACTCACTGTGACAGGAAGAGCTCCTACAAAACAAAGTTGCCCATACTGGTCTTCGACAGTTGTCAAATGGATGGTACTGATCAACTCTCAGAACCTTCTGGAAACCCCCAGACCTCACAGAATGCTCCATGCCCTGGACTCATAACAGTACTTGGTTCCCCCCAGTAGGGAAGAGTGGGAGCTTGCTTGGCTGTCCCCTAAGCACATGCTCAAGGCTCAAAATGCCTTGGGGCTGAACCCTTCCAGTGTCTGCAAGCTTCTCTACTGGTGTCAAGGGCACAGTATTATAGGTGGGACTGCACAAACGCCAAGCAGAAGAGCAGAGCAAGGGAGAGAGATTTCAGTAAGTGGTTTTGAGCCTAGCAGGAAAGTATTGGCAGAGCACCAGGGTTCAAGCTGTGGTTCTCAGCAATGTTCCCTCTAAGCTGTGGAGTCGTCTGAGCAAAAATTCTACATTGTGAGCTGCCGGCATTAAAGTTGTGAGCAAGCGATTTGGCTGCTGCATAAATCAGTTTGCTCTGGAGCCCTCCTTCCTGAGCGGAGACAAAAACCTGTGAGCTGGAGGCTAAAAAACTGTGAGCTAGCTCACGCTAACTCAGCTTAGAGGGAACACTGGTTCTCAGGGTTACCAGGTTTGGCCAAGAACAGACTAATATTTCTCAAGCATGCACATAACCACTTGGGTAGACAACCATCGTATTGCCCTGGCAGGTGGCTAGGAGAGTGTGACCTCAGTGCTGTATCTGACTTGAGCAAGTATGTTGTAAAGTGGTAATGGAGTGCCAAGACCCCACCCACCACTTGCTTCCCAAGGGGTTACCTGCAACCATAAGCTACAACCTGGTGGTCATTATTCACCTAGAAACAAACCATCATTGGCAGAAGAGAAAGCCAAGCAATCAGCAGCAGCACAGCCATGGATGCAACAAGGTCAGGCAACTCCTAAGGAAGCACTAGGGATCAAGGGATCTGCAGCAGAGGTAAGGAGCCCTTCCACTTGAAGATCCTGGGTCAAGAGACCTTGATAGGACCTTCTTACTGGGACTGAGCAGAAGCAAGCATCTAGATCAGTGTCCCTGCATGTACCACACATCCCCCCCCCAAAGCACTAGTATTTTCAAAGGGCTCCCTTGTATAGACCAAGTCATCTAATATTCTGCTTGGGACAGGAACTGTCAGCAGAGTTTATACACTTCCTGAAATGCTGAGGCATTCCAGGCAGGCAGCAGGCATGGGAGCAAGAAAGCCAAGTTGGAATGGGGCCTCAGAGCATTGCCCAGCAGCAACTAACTAGGAGACCAGCATACTATGCATAGCAGCTTCCCAAAGAAACGCTCTCATACAACCCTGGCCTTGGCTTTTGAGGCAGCACTTAGAGCTGAAATTCTCCAATGCTAAATTCAGTGTCCAGTCTGTTCCCTGCCTGCATGTTGCAACTGCAAAACACGCACACATCCCCTTTTCTTATAGCTACCTTTGCTAACTACCCAAGCAGAAGCCCAGTTCCTGTGGTTCAGTGCATTTCTTCCAATAGAACCTCTGGGTCAGCCTTGTGTCTTTCCAACTAACTTCCTCCAGTTCCTGAACAAAACAGAGCAACTGGTAACCTGAGGTTGCAGTCATCAGCCAGCCTTGCTTACCCAACTCCTCTTTTGACTGTCCAGCCTGGAGAAAGAAGCTTCGACTGACTTCATAACCCCCAAAGAAGAAGAAATAGCCAGGCACCTCCCGCAGCCATGTACTGGTCAGGCCTTGGAAGAAACCTAAGGGGCCCTCCGATTGGAAGATGGCTTTCATCACGGTCCATGTGGAGCTGCAAGAGTGAGGGGAATCCTGTGACCCATGAACAGTGTGGAGGAAGAAAGAAGCAAAATCGACTAGTGCGAATATAAACAAAAAGGAAGCACTTCTGTTTGCAACGCAGGATTCATTTGGGGAACTCATCAACACAAGATGCACCGATGGACACAAGGTGACTCTTAAAAGGAGTTGTACAGCTTCATGAAAGAACATTCTATTGACAACTTTTGGTTGTAGCACCTAAATGGAATCTCTGTGTCTTGTCTCTGAGTACCTGCGTTGTGAAAGAGCTGTCTGTCCTGTAACTTTCATCTCATGGAGAGCTTGCATCCGGCACTTCACTAACTCTGTGGGGCACAGAACCATGGAGGAGAAGACGGAGGAGAAGGAGCCAGCAATTGCACTGTGCAAGTCACTGTAATGGAAGAGAGATCCTCAAAAAGGAGAAAACCAGTTGCCAAACCCACCTCCAGTCCGTACTAAGAAGCAGCTTTGAATCTAGACCCTCCAGACTGCTAAAATCCCTATCGGAGGTTGTCTTTTGCCAACCAAAAGGAGCCAACACTGTGGAGGATGCACTTGGAGGTACCACCACCAGACCGCTTCCCTTGGGGCTCTGTGAATAGCATTTTACATCAGCACTACCAACCTCATGTGCGAGAAGCTTCCCTACCTGAGCTCCACAATGTTGCCAAGTCCAAAGAGTTGCCTCACCAACTGCTGGCAAAACCCATAGCAGGCAAACAGCACCGCATTCTCAGCAATATTGGCCAGTAATGCTGGGGTGGTGCCCTGGTAGAGACCATACATGCCCTCCTGCTGGTAGGTCTTGACTGAGCAGTCGAAGAAGCCCCGGTACATGGCTGGAAAGGTCTGCATCTTCACCTTGATGGTGTCAAAGGGCTGCCCGCTCACCACACAGGCTACACCTCCTGCAAGGAACCCTGTCAGTGCCATTTGCTTCCAAAATCCACAGCAATGCACACCTTTCCAAATCTACCACCATAAACATAACTGGATAGAAAACGCCAAAAATGAGAGCCCCTGACTTCGCCACTCACCCAGCACGATGGACCATTTTCTAAGCAACTGTGATGGAGCCTCTCCTGAATGGGTGTATTTGGGAAACAGGAGCATTTAAGGGATCGCAATCAGCTTGGCCAGAAAAACAGTTTGAGAACATAAGCAGAGCTGGTAGCACAGTCCTCTTATGATGCTTGCCAGCAAATCCTGTTGCCACAAACTGTTGCTACCTCCCTGCCTCCTTCGCCTGCAGAGCTGACACCTGGAGGCAAGCTTTAGGCCAAGGCTGCCAGTTGCTGGCCTTTAGCATGTTGTGGGCAGCAATTTCAGTAATGCAGACTGCAGCCAGCATGGAAGGAGCCTCCTTTCAGCCACTTGGGCAAAGTTACCCTGGCAAGATAAAAGATCACAGACAACCCACTCTTTCTACCCATACCAGACCCACAAGAGTCCCTCCCCAGTCTCTGCTTTGGAACTCAGTCTTCCATTATTCTTACCCAAGTTTTATATGCTTTCCTTTACCTTGCAGCCAATGCCCAAGGTCCCCAAATCCACCCCAATCAACCATCCTTGGTCTCTAATGAGCTCCATCAAAGGGTGTGCTCTTTACCAGGGCCCCACCACCACTAAGACTCACCAGCAGCCCCTGCTGTGAAATCAATAAGCATTTGCACCACTGGGTGGACTCTGGCTTGTTCAGAAGACATCTCTGTGAAGGCAATAAAAAGCAGGTTTCCAGGCTGGGGGGGGAATGGAAACATAGTTAAAGCCAAGCAGGGGTTAGCAGTTTCAGCTAGTTTGCTCTCACTATCTCTTATATGGTTTATTCCCAAATTGAAGGAATGGGGGAGGGAACAGTGCTGTGAGTAACAGTGCTATGAATAAAGGGTGTAAGATGATTACACCAGCAACACAAAGAAGGGGCCAGAATGTAGAGGTGAGCTTCACAGCTTCCTGGGGTGGGTATGCAGCTAATGCAAGAAGCCTGGAGGAATTAAAGGGGGGCATGGCTATTCCATCCTGCTTCAGGCTGCTGATGTTATAAAGAGGTGAGGGAGACTGGGTACAGCTTGGTTCTGATCCCAGCTATTGTGGAGTAATGAGGGTGGGGTCATGCAATCAAGCATCGGTCCAGGAGTGGCAGCCTGCTCCCACGGCCCAGTCTTGGGAGATGATAACCACATAACGATGCTATGTCAGAGGATTGGAGGACAGAAACCCTTCCTACAGGGTGCTGGAAGAATGGAGGCAGTCAATTCTTGTCCTCGACAGCCTAACCTCAGGCCAAGAGATGTTCTTTAAGTTATCAAGGGAAAACCCAGACATCCACAGGTGGAGCTTTTCATTACCTGATGCTAGGTATGATCAGTTGCTCCTTGCAGCAGTTAACTACTCTTAAAGGGCCATCTGCACGGTAGGTTCAAATACAGGCAACCCTACACAGTTCTTGAAGGTTGCTAGGTTTTCATCTAGTAAGGCTTCTGTGACAAGCAGAAATCCCATTGATGAATCTTGGTCCATTGCTGCAGACTGGGAGAGCACTCTCTGCTCCATTGAAGGGGCACGTGACCTCCCCCTTTCCAGGAAATGCTGCTGGTAAAGTTGTGTGGACCCATTTGCTCTTACAGCAGAGTGTGTGTGGTGGTAGCAGGGCCTTGATCATGGTAACTACCCATGTAAAAAACAGACGATTTACCAAGTTTGCTTTATATCAAAGTTATGAACTATCTTGCACATACAGAATTACCTTTTTGAAGCAAAGGTATTTGTTCCTTTGCATGCATTCCTAGTACATAGACCCACTTCATGATTCAGAAGTAGTTTATTTATTTGTTAGATTTTTATCCCACCCGCCCCCGGCCTAGGCTAGCTCAGGGTGGCTTACAGACAGAATAAAATTCTGACAATACAATAATGTAAAATCACATCAATTAATATAAATACAATGTTAAAACCAAGACATAATAAAGTGCTAACAAACGTTCCTCATTTTACAGTCAGCTCCTTGGTCTTCTTCAGCTATCTCGAGTGATTGGCTCAGACATATTTAAGGGTCCAGCAGGTCAGGGTTCCATCATGTAGGTGTCAGTTGTTGGTGGTAGAGGTAGTAGAGGCACTATAGAAGGTCCCGTAGGGCCCTGGTCTCGTCTGGGAGCTCATTCCACCAGAGTGAAGCTGCCGCTGAAAAAGCCCTGGCCCTAGTTGCCACCGGTCTGGCCTCCTTGAAACTCAGGAGAGCTAGCCAATTCTGGGCCCCAGATCGCAGCGTCCTCTGGGGTACATATGGGGAAAGGTGGTCCCTCAGGTATGCAGGTCCCTGGCCATAAAGGTTGAAAAACAGCACCTTGAAGCGAACCCAGTATAGGCAGCCAGTGCAACATCTTTAGCACAGGTCAGATGTGCTCCCGAGTCAGGATTCCCATCAGCAGCCTGGCTGCAGCATTTTGCAGCTGCAGCTTACAGATTTACAACAAGGGCAGCCCCATGTAGAAGATAAAACTTTATCCACAAAATAGTTGTGTCCTGACACATCTGTGGCTGTCAGTGAATCAGGCTGAACTATTGAGGGTTTAGGTAAGCAGTCGGGAGCCCACCCCCACCCCCCCTTGGGAATGTTGCACAGAACATTTTCCTGCTTTGGGGTAGGCTCCATTGTGAACCTTTGTGTTCCGTCTCTGGGGTTATCTCCTTCCTCACTCCAGGCAGAGATGTATCTACTGCTGAAGTTTAACCTCTGCCATGCATTGTGATGAGATCAGACCCATGCCAGAAAACAAAAGCTATTTGAAAGATGACGATTCTGTGGAATTAACTCTCAAAAGCTAAGAAATCTTGGACACAAAAATAAATCGCAGTAGGAGCAACAGAATATCCTTTACCCTGGAATGTGCAGCTTTTACTACAGGAAAATTTTACTACTGTGAGATCAGAGACTCCGCTAAGAGCTGGCAGTTAGGCATTGGCAAGAATGGATTACAAGGTGTGTGTGTGGGGGGGGGGGCGGTTGTTTTCACCATGGTCCCAGGTTCCTCTACAGGCCATAGCCTCACCTCCTTCCCTCCCAGGAAGAAAAGGTAGAACAGTCTTTTTCACTCTGCTGTACCCATCAGACAGCCTGACTACTGTTTCTGAATTATAGGTCCAGCCCACCAAAGGAATTTTGCGCAAGAGCAATGCACATAGAAAGATTGGGTCATCGTAACAAGTGTGTAGCATATAGGCCAATTAAAAAACACTGAATCCTGCAGAACATGTGTTTATCCTGTTCAGAGATCCTTGGAAGGCTGAGGATAGCCCAAGCTGGATGTCAGAAGAGGACAATGATTACCATCATGCAACTGAACTCTGCCTGCCAAGTTTATGCACGGGTGAAATTCCAGTTGTTGATTACAGCTTCCAGCAGCCTCATGCCAAGTCACCTCAGCTACCCTTCCTGCTCATCACTGTGCCTTTCTCTTTCATGCCAGCTTTGGAGAACAGTAATTGTGTTTCTGTGGTGGCTAGTCAGCCAACCTCAATACACTTGGTGGAAGCTCATTCACACATTAGTTGTTACACAGACAAGGGCAGGAGGGAGGCAGACAAAGCATCTCCATTTAAAGAGAAGCCAACGCTCTTGTCTTGGTCATATTCACAAACAGCAGCAAAGAATGCTTCTGCCACACATTGTTCTCAGAACAGGGCGTATGACTGAAGCCCCTACATAACCAGCTGTCAGAGCATTGAACATGCCTGTTTTCCCCACTGCTATGGTGCCTTGCCATTTGCATCATCACACTGCTCCCCAACAGAATATTCCAAAATATTTACCAGCAGTCCAGTTAACAACTTGCTGCCACGTTATTAGTGTGAACGGGCTGGAGAGAAAAAAAACATGTTGGCTGCCATGTTGTTTTATCTTCCTCACTCCCCATGCAATTATGCCACAGCTCAGTTGTAGGCACTGAGAATTTAATATTCCCTTCTCCGTAACTGAACCATTGATGACATTGCCCCCACCCTCGGCTTGAGTAAAATTAAACAGATACCTACATACCAACAACAGAAGTTCTAGCAGCCAACAGCTCCGCGAAGCAAAAAACTTGCAACCACCATAGCTGACGATGCTTGGAGACTGGATGAACTTTGAGCAGTGCTAGTGCCCCTTCCTCTGCAGCCTTCTAGCACACCCTGTTTATATAGGGCCGAGGTTCTTACGGAAAGAGGTTATCCAGGCTCTTATCTTGGATTATGCTGTTTACAACAATAGGTCCTGGCTGGCTGATTGCAGCTTCCCAGTACATTTCTAGATAGGAGGCAAGCTGCTGTGAAGTTGCTTCAGCAGTCTACTGTGAGATCTGGCTTGCCTTATACTGACCTCCAACAGGAGGTTCTTTGTACCCAAACAGCCCAGCCCCACTATGCCAATAGGTCACCCCTGAAGTAACAAGCTGAGGATTGTAGGCAGCATACTATTGACCGCCACCAGCCAACAATGTGGGCAATGCTTGGTGTTGGGTTGCATTGTAAATGGGAGGTACAACACGTGGTTCTCACGGCTGCCAAAATGGCTTCATTTATTCAGGCCAGAGCACTGATTTCCCCCCCCCACTAGAGCACCCTGCTATGGCAAGAAGAGGCCTTTGCTAAAGGACTCCGGCTTCTGGCTCCAGTGCTCCTCTTTATTTCACAGATGGGCCAGCTCTTGCTCCTTCCAAATCAATTTATCCACCCCTAGAGGAAACTATTTGAGAAAGACTACTTATACAGGGGAAACTTTATTCATTCTCCTGCAGTCTGACACGGAGCCTTGACTCTCATGAGGGTCCCATACAGAGGGTCAAGTGTGGCATCTTTCTACACCTCCATCTGGACCCTGAAGTTCCACGTACAAACTTTCCTTTCTACCTGACATAAATCCCATCTTTTTTAAAGCAGCTCAGGGCAGCCTAAGTGCCTTTCCCCTCCTCCAGTTTTATCCTCAGCAAAACAGGTCAGGTCGAGAGCTGCTGGCCCAAGGACATTTGGGGAACTTTAGGACTGAGTGAGGATTTTAACCTGGACAGCCCTACTTTGATGTTAACCATCAGATGCCATACCGTTTTCTCTGAAGCCAGCAAAATTAAAAACAAAGGCAACTGGTAAACAATAGAACTACCAGCTCAGTCAGGCAAGAAAGAGCATATTGGCTTTGCAGGGGCAGGGGGGAAAAGCTGAAAAAGGAGTGGGGACATCCTGAAGCACAGAGCCTTAGGCCTTTTCAGCAATACTGATGATTTGGCTGCCTTTTCCAACAGGCAACTGCTTGACTCCCTCTAGTGACAATAAACCAGAAGTGCACCATCCCACGAAGCAGAAGAGACCACACACAAGATGAAAAAGGCTTAAAATCCCTTTTAATGTGCATTCCTGAAACAGTCTTCAGACAAACTCAACCTGTTAGTAGACGATTACAGCTCAGGTTCACACAAAGTCTCATACTTCTACACAAGACAGGCAAGGTTAGGTTATACAAATTTCTTCAACTGAATCTTTTAACAGGAAATTGGAGTATTCTCTTGTCCAACAGATTGTACTTTTCTACCAGTAAAAAATACATGGTACAACACATTGAATAATTCATCTGCAAACCACCACCACTACCTGCCCCTCCTGCCTGCAACAACCAGCTACAGTAAAGAAAAATGGTCCAGAAAATAAAGTAAGAAGCTACAAGGGTTTTGTTTTCTTTTTTTAAAAAAAATCCCCCCTCCCTCTACATGATAAGCCATTTGAAACTACCCACATGTACATACTACAGGATCTGCCTCGGCACTCTGAAGACATGTGTTCAGAGGACTGAGGTTAAACAGGAAATCCTGCAACTGCAGCTGAGTTAACTGGGAGGGCTGAACCTGTGCCGAGGTGCTTGGGAATGAGAGCGACAGCAAGGTCCTAGTCTGGTCTGATACTACAGTTACTGAAGCCTCCTGGGATCCATTTTCACATTGTGGTTTGTAGGAATGCGCCTTGTGGCGTTTACTTAACCCTTTACAAAGTCTGGCTGTGTACCCCTTGCCAAGGCCAGCCCCCCTGGGTTGGTGGCTGAGGCACTGTCAACCCCCCTCCCCCCATTAGTATCGGCGACGCTTATTTGGGCCAAAATCTCCCCCAGGGGCTCCTCTGTTGAATCCTGGAGCATTTCCTCCCATAGTTCCAAGTCCTTCCATTGCACTGCCCTGGCCAAAACGATCCGTAGGTGGCGGTGGAGTCTTGTTTTAAGAGAGGAGGAAAAAAGTTAGAACATCCCTTGCAACCCACTGCAACTCCACTAACAACTCTGAGGAGCCCCAAAATTGTGAGCTCTTCCCTACTCTTCAAATATCCCAAATAGAAGAAGTGGATTTACACCCTGCCCCTCACTTGGGAGTGCCTTATAACCTCCTTCCCTTCCTCTCCTCACAACAGACACCCTGTGAGGTAAGTGGGGCTGAGGGAGCTCTGAGAGAACTGCTCTTGAGAGAACAGCTCTAACAGAACTGTGACTGACCCAAGGTCACCCAGCTGGCTGCATGTGGAGAAGTGGGGAATCAAATCCACTTCTCCACCACTCTTAACCACTACACCAACGGGAAAACTCAAGAACACAGAAGAAGCCATTAGTTTTTAATGTCTGCATTTCCCATGGACATAAAAGCAGAACATACACAGAAGCCTCTCTGTCCTATCTCTAAAATCAAGCCATCGTACAGTAAACCTCTGCCCAAGGAGCCTGGACATTTGGAATAAATGCTGGGAATCAGGGATACCAGTGCCTTATTTCAGATAGTCATCAAAAGGCACTAACAGGAAAATGGGAAACCTGTAGCACCCCCCTCCCTGTTCTGGGGCTGAAGCAACTACTACCTGCTCCCCCCATGGAAGAAGACAGAAACTATGGCACTGGTATAACTGGCAGATGTTCTGACACATATCTAGTTGTGTCCCTGTTTTAATCTGGGTATCACCTGCAGTTAGTGGAACGCATCACAAGGCAAATTTGTCTCAGAGTACATTTGCAATCTGCTTGAGACGTCCTGTTACTTTATCAAAGCCCACGGCAGTTGAAAAAACTAAACTGCTTTGTGGACAGGATTCTATTTATGACATCATCTGGGTAGTGTAGTGGTTGTAATGCTAGCCTAGAACTCAAGCTTCCATGTAACTCATGGGGTGCCCGTCTTTTAGCCTTATCTATGTCACAGGAGAACAGACTGTAAGGTGCACCAAGCTCCTCTGAGGAAGGGTAGTAGGATAAAGTGTTTAGGGGACACCCTGCGTTGTGACTAGTTAGAAATGTATGCTAGAAATGTGCACAAGCAATGCTTGCCAATACAAGTGAGCAATTCCTAGTAGGGGAGAGATCAAAACTGGGTCACTATCCCTGTAGGATGTAGTCTGACTTGCTTGCTTAAACTACCTTTGTAGGCTTTCACAAATCCATTTATTCTATTATGACGTATCTTTGTCTGGATGACACACATTAGTCTGTCCAATGGTGCAAATCTTCCATCTGGAAGCATGTCAAATCAAATCTGATTACAATTCTTATGAAACCTGTTTCTTTGATGACATTACCATTCCCATGGCTCCATCAGGAATCATTGGACCAGGACCAGTTGCTGGAGGTGGTCCTGCTGGAACGCTGGTGCCTCCCATTGTCGCTCTGTTATTCATGCCTATAGCACCTGGAGAAAAAGCAGAGTATTTCCGATATGCATGAAGGTTGGGGGGGGGAGGTCTGCTGCACACTGAAAGCTCAGCAAGGAAGGGGTATAAAAAAACAACTAGAAAGCCCATTTCAGCTGCTACAGTCTCCAGACAGTTAAGCAGGCTTCTCAGCCTTGCAGCCAGGGCCTGGAACTTCAGCTGCAAGCTCATCACAACAGGCTTTGTTCCCTGGTCTTTGGACAATCCCTTCTCTAGGAGGCATGTGCACCTTGCAATCAGTGTTCCCTCTAAACTGAGTTAGTGTAAGCTAGCACAATTTTTTAATCTCCTGCTCACACATTTTTGTCTTAGCTCAGGAAGGAAGGCTCCAGAGCAAACTAATCTATGCAGCTGCCAAATCGCTTGCTCACAACTTTAATGCCAGTAGCTCACAGAGCAGAATTTTTGCTCACAAGACTCCACAGCTTAGAGTGAGTGTTGCTTGCAATACCCTCTCCACTGCGATCCTGCAGCAGTTCCCTCCCTGCTGATAGTTACCATCAGAAATGTTTATCTTTTGGCCCACCCACATCTCTAACTACCATTATTTCAGGCATTGTTATATGCCATTTTTTCAAAGGCTCATAAACTGACCCCAAATTAAACCTACCAATTAATACTACAGGTATGTCACAAAGCAAAGACAATTATAGATTCAGATGGGTAGCTATATTGGCCAGAAGCAACAGATCTTGAGTCCAGTGGCACCTTTAAGACCAAAAAAGTCTAACTCCGAGTATAAGCTTTCCTGTGCAGGCAAGCTTCTTCAGATTATAGTAGCAGTTCATTCTGATAAATACCTATTCTGTCAAACCACAGACCAAATGAAAGAGAGGAGCCCTGCCGTCCTTTCTAAAAGCCATTAAAGAAAAACAGAATTTCACACTAGTTGACTAGGGTAGCGGGTAGGAAAAAAGCAATCATTCTACAGTCTCTGGGCAGCACTGCAGAGACCACAGTTCACCTACCATACAGTGCCTGAATGGAAAAACACACCTGGTGTAGTGGACTGATAAAAAGGAGATCTCCAGCACATGCAAGTTACAGAATGAAAAGTGTTTTAGAAATGAATTAATCCTCCAAAAGCTTACTAGCATCCAATGGTAAGTCCACTGTAGAAGCATCTCAGCCCAAACAAAATACCCCCAAGAACTACCAGTTACAACTGTACCTTTCTTGAACACAACAGCAGCTTACCTCCCATGCCCATCTGTCCCATTCGCATATCTGGAGGCTCCCTCTGTAAGACACACAAATCCAAGTGATAACTTTGTTTGACAAAGGCCTCTCTATACCTAGACCTCTAGAAGTGCCTATCAAAACTCTAAAGAATGAGCTTTCTTACATTGCAGCCCTCTACTCTGATGAGAAGCCAAGCCATACCACTAACCTCCCCCTCCCTCATCCTAGGCAAGAAAGGACAGCACCTACCGCATCAGAAAAGGACCCCTTGAATCCTTCCTGCTGTCGCCTCATCATTTCCTCCTGCTGCCGCCTCATGTCTTCTTCACGGCGTCTGCGCTCTTCCTCTTGCCTGCAATGGAAACTCCCGAATAGTCTCATTGAGTGGAGGGCCATCAAAAGTCAGCTTGCTTACACTCGATTCCAGCACAGTTTTGTCTGAAGGACAACCTAGTTAGTACTCAACAACCTGTACAGTGAGATGCACCAGGCAGTTGTTCTGGCCCAGAGCTCCAAACACACCAGTGGAGACAGCTTCCTCCTTCAGAAGCAAGCTACATAGGACCAGAGAAGAATCCTACAGGAGGTAGCCTGGTACGACATGTCCAACCGCCGCTAATCACCTACATCCCAAAAACAGAAGAATGATACAGGTACTGGTCAGGTAAGCTGAAAGGTCATCCATCTGGGAGACAGGGCCACATATGTAAGCCAGCGGTATATTCCAAGCTACGCTATAAAATAACTGCAGAGTATTTAGCTCTGCAGGAAATAAATTGCAAGCAATAGACCCACATTACACAGAGTTGACTAATAACAGTCCTGTTACACAGCCTGCCTTCACCACAGGACTGGCTTAATTCATCTTCTGCTTACCTAAGTTCCAGCTGTTTACGCTTCTGCACCTCCTGATTGTGCAGCTCCTCCATTCTCCTCAATTCTTCCTGGCGCCTCATTAAGTCTGGAAAAAGCATCCATAGGAAAACACTTTCACACCCTTTCATTACTTGTTCCATGTGCCAGATGTCTCCAGCAGCCAGCCACGGCATGCAAGTGCAAGTAGTACTCACCTTGCCTCATGAGCATGACCTGGTGCTCATGACGAGCTGCCTCCATCTCCATCTCCAATTTCTCCCGTGCCTCTTTGATGTTTCGGTCCACTTGTTCTTGCTGCTGCTTCTCCATCTCAATTAAAGCCTTCCAACGCATGGCATACTCATATTCAAAGGAGCCAGGCTGTGCAAACCGAGGAGGCTGTTCACGCTCCCTGAAAGACGGAGGAGTCTATTCACTTAGGGGGTAACCACCACTGAATAAGAATTACAGGATGAGGTGATGGCAGCCAAGTGCCACATTTTCAGCACACTAGCTGGTATGTGCACTTTCAGGAAGAGCAGACCAGAAGCCTGGCTTTGTCTGAACAACACTTTACTCTGCCTATAACAAGCTCTTTTGTGAAAAGAATGTACAGAACAGTGGAGTTTGAAGAGCCACCCTCTTTCATTAAGAGGATAACCTTTCCCCCTTCCTTTCAGCACTTACTTGTGATACTGCTGATTTTTGATTACCAGTTTTTCTGGCAAACCTTCCTCATCATCATACTGTTCCATAGGCTCCACAGTAACAGGTCGAGGGAACCTGACCAAAAAAAAAATATCAGTAGAAATTTCAAATGACAGCTAACTAACTAGTTTTGCTGCAAGTTTAGTTTAGGAGAGCAACTGCCTAGATGGCCCAGTCTAGCCCACTAATCAGACCTCATAAGCAGGGTTGGTCCTGCTTAGTATTTGGATGGGAGATCACAAGTCCAGGGTTGCTACAGAGGCAGGTAATGGCAAACCACCTCTGAATGTCTCTTGCTTTGAAAACCCAATGGGTTGCCATAAGTTGACTGCAACCTGACAGCACTTTCTACCACCACCAACCACCCCTAGTGTCTACCAACCTTGTAATTTTCTGGTGTGAACAAAGGCAGAGATCACATAAACACCACTGGGTATTGAATAAGAGCCTTTCCCCACCCCACTCAGGCCCAAGATTCCACACACTTCAAACTTACGTAGTTATCAAGAAGGACCCTTCACTACATCTGTCCAGGGCTTTTCTAGCAGCAGGTTTCCCTGAAAATTCCACAATGCCTTTTCCAGAAGGCCTGCCTCTGTCATCCACAATCACGACAGCCCTCTCCACTTGGCCAAACATCGAAAAGGCCTCTTCCAGGAGCTCATTAGACACAAACTGAGGCAGGTTCTTGACAGTGAGGGAGGCACTATGGCATGCAAAGCGCACACGTAGCTGCTTCCCACGTAGAGGCATGTTGTCCAGCTCCACCTTGGCTATCTCAGCCAGAGTTCGGGTTTCCTGGAGACAAAAGGGGCACCACCTGTTAAAGCCCAAATCTGTTTTCTAGCTCATGTAGGATGAGCAAGCAATGTCCTTGCCAGAACAAATGTATTTCTGAAGAGGTAAAGGACGACTCCAGAACTAAATACATAAAGGTAAAGTAATTCTCTTAAGACAGTGACTAGAAGCAACCCAGAAAGTCACCAAGAGTAAATGCTGGCAGATGTATGGACTAATGAAAGAGAAACACAGGAACAGGAGTCCTGAGCAGACAGCTCCTAAAACTTTCCAGTTATTTATTGGGATGTGTCATTTTGGAAAGATTTAGCCAGAAATTAACATTTAGCTAAGGCTTCTCACATGCAGGAGACATCCTCAACACCAGCATCTCATCAAGCTACCACTTTCCTCCCTTTTTGATTCATTCCTTTAAAACAAAGCCCAGATGAGTGAAGATGTAGGTGGGGCTGTCCGCAAGGAGAAACAGTACTCGGATTTGTCCTGTTCTGTTGAAACAACCAACATGTTCTGTAGGATCTCTAAGAAAAAACCGAGGTAGCACTATTTTCACAGAAGACAGTACCATATGAAGCGCACTTACTTCTCTGAACACAGTAATTTCAAGCAACCATATCTCCCCAAGCCCACCTATAGCCACTCACCAGCCTGATAAAGCCAAAGCCTTTGTCCTTATGAATGAATACTTCGCCCGCCTTCCCATATTTTTCAAACAGCTTCCTCATCTCTTCCTCTGTGATATCAGGGGGCAGGTTGCCCACAAAGAGCCGACTCCTCTGGGTGAAGGTTTTTTCTCCAGGCTTGCGGAAATTCTTCAAATCAATTGTCAGGCCTTCATCTGAGGGGAATAAGGTACAGAATCGCTCTACAAAATGGGGAACAAATGCAAGTGTTAACACAATCAACAGCACAACAGTCAGAATCATCGCCAAGTTTTCCAACATATCAAACCACCAACTATTTTAACAGTAGCAGTAGATTAACAAAAGTAAGAGATCCTGAGAGAAAACTGCTGCTAAGAACCATAATCATGTGACTATACACTTGCAGCCTGTCCAAAAGAGGGAAGCCTGCAGCCACCTTCACCCAGAGCAACTGTTCTACTTGGCCACAAATTAGTGATGCAAAGCCACCTATAGGACAGCCAGAAAATTGCAACAGCTGAAAGGATAGGTCCAAGACAACAGTTAATTAGCAGCACCCATAGGAGAGTGCCAGTGGGAAGGCATTACCACTCACAGCATGAGGTAGGGCCTGGAGCTCTAAAGTCTACAAAATTAACAATTATGAGGAACTCAAGAGATGATCAAAACACAACCCCATTTACAGCAGACACCACTCAGCGCCTTAGATCAATCACAGGCAAACCTAACCCAAGGTTAATGTTCCCAGGTACTTGAAACTGTGTACATACTGCTGGGATAGCAGAAAAAAAGATTCATGAGCGGTGCAAGAGCTAAAAATGCCAGATGCAACACAGCAGAGAAGGAAAGAACACGTAAGCCTTGTTTGAGAAGGAAGCCTAGGGTATTTGTTAAGCCCAGAGAGAAGCAACAAATCTTAGAAAGAAGATCAACTGGCCCACAGGATTCACCATACAAGCACCAGTACAGCTGCCCTGTACACCTCCACATACATTGTAGCACCATTTAATTTGGCTCATAACTTATGTGGTGCAGAACTCCTTGTAATTCAACAAGATGTACATTCTTAGACTACTAAGGTAAAACCAATAAATTCTGATACCTTAACTACTCTGAACACAATAACGACCTGACAAATTTGTAACCTTTTGTTACAATTTGTAACATTTTTAGGAACAAAGTTGTAATCCATGGTAACCTTGGCCACACTTGAGGCCACAGAACACCACTTCCAATGTGTTAATTAATACCACTGATTTAAAAATACCACCCCACTATAGCAGTAAGCCCAATCACGTGCCTTCAAAGCAAAAAAACACAATCAACATATAGAAACTGCAAATTCTACCAAAGTCTGGTGCTGTGCAAAACCTC
Organism: Gekko gecko; assembly: GCA_029375565.1. NCBI lineage: Eukaryota > Metazoa > Chordata > Lepidosauria > Squamata > Gekkonidae > Gekko > Gekko gecko. The sequence continues at coordinate 45,815,152 of JAPDNY010000012.1, read as the reverse complement.
TTCTGCACTTCACACATGGAAGCAGGAAAATGCTACTCTAGGCTACTCCTAAAGAATCTGGTCTCCAATAGTATGTGTAGAACTACTGAGAGATCTTCTGTGATATTCACTCCACTGGGAATGGACAACTAGGTGTATACAGAGATCCAAGGGCCTGCGGGCCACTTTACAAAATTCCAAACAATGCTATTTGTACATAAGATAACTACACCTGGTATTTTTGGCCACTGTGTGACAGAGTGTTGGACTAGATGGGCCATTGGCCTAATCCAACATTGGCTTCTCTTATGTTTTTTACACCTGTATATATGTGTGTGTGCATGTATGTATATATATTTATTTGCTATGTGTGCTTATATAGTCACAATCAACAATTTTTCAATGCATACACATGAATCAAAAGCTTCACAGGTATAAAAATCTTCTGTGAACATAAAATCTTAACACGGGAAGATGTAAAGCAAGGAAGACCAGTAGTTTCTTTTTCCAAACATGCACCCAACAAGGTATAAAAAAAGAAACTTCAGAATAAGACCTACAGTAACATTAACCCCACCCCACCACCCAAAGTAATATTAACTAGCTACTAAGACTCTTCCTACCAAGCACAAACTCACTTTGGTTGTTGGCCTGCTGCCCATTAGCTGGGGCAGACTGCTGTTGCTGTTGTTGCTGCTGCTGCTGTTGCTGGTGGTGCTGATGTTGCTTTCGTGGAGTGTGATTCTGCTTCTCCATTGCAAAGCCCTTGTTGCCCTGCATCTTTCACTCTGATCGGAGAACAAGCATGACAATACATTAGTGGCTTTACAGAAGGAAGAAAACCCATACCTAAGTAACACCTGCTTGGCATAAAGCAGGTTCAGGTTTAAATTCCCAGGATCTCCCAGTAAAGGACCTCAGCGAGCAGTACCTCACTGAAACCTGCAAAGCCATTGCCCCGCTCAGTATACGAGGCAGAGGTTGAACTGAATCACACCAAAGCAATTTTATCCATCCTCAAGAAAAAGCATACATTACTACTTCTCGTAGCAAGTTGGACCGTTGCGGGGAGGGATGGTAGTTGCCAACTGGTCCCATCTCCGCACAGGGCCACGAAACGCCGCTTATAGCCCGATGAAACGAGGCTAAACCAACTCCGACTAGGACCGTTCTATTTGTTCACCGAGGAGCTTCGCGACAGCGACAATTCCATGACCCACCCTTCAATCTCCAACCCAGGAAGGGATGCTGAGCAAACCCGACAGGCCACTGCTAGCCAGGAACAAACATTGGTTCTAGATAAGCTTCGTTTCTCCCAGACGCGTGGGAGAGCCGAGACCGGCCACTGGCGCCTCTGCTCCCAGCAACGGCGCGGGCCAAGGAACGAAGGGCGGGGCCAAGGGTGCTCCAGACCGAGTGGCGGCGGCGGGGGGGAAGGCCGGGGATCAGCACGGATGAGGAGGAAATGGCTCCCCCCCACGCGGCCCGGGCCTTGTAACGCGAAAATGGACGAAGGTTGACCGAGCTCATCCCCCCTCCTCCACAAAATCTCCCAGAGACCCCCAAAGCTCTCCTTACCTCAGAAAAGCTGCCGAACTGAGAAAGAAAGCGACGAAGCCGGGGGGAGGGGAAAGAGAAAGGGCGCGCGCGGCCGGAAACCGTCCGCTAGAGCTTGCTGCGTGCAACTCCGCCCGCCCCTCTCGGTGCCTCATTGGCCAAGAGACTTCCCCTCCACTTTCCGTCCACTAGCCCGAAATAATGCCTATCAAAAATCGACTCCGAGGCGGATAGACTTCGGTGCTCCTGATTGGCCGAACGCTCTCCTCTCGGCCCGCGCAAACCGCTGCCAATCAAAGCCTTACAGTTAAGGTTGGATGAGAGGCGAGAAAGGGACAAAGGGGCAGGGGGGGATTGAAAAAAAAATCAACTGAGACGTGACCGCATCGGTTTTCCCGCATGCGCAGTGAGCTGGGCGCTGCTTCTTAAAGAGATAGGGAGCCAAATCACGTCTGCCGAGACGCAATAAGTCTACAGCTCTGTGGCTGGCCGCCATGTCGGAGGGGGACAAGGACGCTGCGCTTTCGTCTGATGAATTTCTAAAAAGCATATGCACATTAGCGGTATTGGTTCTGGAATAGTTCTAGTTCACGCCATTGTTGGGCTTGGCAACAGGGTAAAGGCCCAAACCGTGCAGGCCAGGCCTATGCGTGCTTACTAAGCGCTGCCGTGTTCAATGGGATTTAGTCCCTAGTAAGTGTGCGTAACCATTACAGCCAGTGCTCCTTCTAAGCTGTGGAGTCTTGTGAGCAAAAATTCTACTTTGTGAGCTACTGGTATTAAAGTTGTAACCAAGCGATATGGCTACTGCATAAATTAGTTTGCTCTGGAGCCATCCTTCCTGAGCTAAGACAAAAATGTGTGAGCCAGGGGTTAAAAATCACACTAACTCAGCTTAGAGGGAACACTGATTACAGCCTGATCTGTGTCCACGTATTTCTCTTGCTGTGCCATACTGAAAGGAGGACACAATGCCGGTTTGCCCATCAGCATATATTCAGGATGGGCAAAATAAGCTTGTCAGTTGAAAGAACGTTGTTGGTAAAGGACTACTTGAGCTTCACAGTCATCCAGAAGGCTTCAGCAGGCCCAATGGGAAAGCAAGCTACCATTTCATAATCCAGGTTGCAGATGTCTGCACAATTATTTATTGGCTTTTTGTTCTGATTTATGTTTGGGACTCAGAGGAGGTAACAACAATGTTCCCAAAAGTAATGTTCATACCCCAAAGGCTTACAACCTAAATAAATACGATCGATAATATAAATCTGAAGACCAGAACTGAGTCATGGGTACAGTGGTGATGATGTCTCTGGAGCTCTGCTCAGAACATAGATGTCTCATTCCAAAATCCTGTACTTACTTGGGAGTTACTCCCATTGAACTGGGAGTAGAAATGCATAGGGTTAGGCTGGGCAACTGACTGGCTACAGCAATTGTTTGCATAAGCTTCAGAGAGTGGGTTGTTTGGCAACCAGGAAAATACCATTCCCCTGTGGGGGTACAAAAACATATATCCTCTTTAAAAAGCCTTGGCCAATTGCTTTATTTGGCATTTTTATTTTATATTTTCTAGAACAGGATAGGCCAGGCTAGCCTGATCTCATCAGATCCCAGAAGCAAATCAGGGTTGATAGTTGGATGGGAGACCTCCAAAGAATACCAGGGTCACAACACAGAGGCAGGTGATGACGAACTACCTCTGAATTTTTCTTGCCTTGAAAACCCTATGAGGTCACCATAAGGCATCTGTGACTTGATGGCAAACAACAACAACAGGCCAATCTAGCACCATCTGGGATCCAATGTATATAAGAGAGAAATATTAGGACTGCTAGCACTCTTGTTTCTCCTTGTTGCCTTTCAGAGGTCATTCCTAGCCCCCTCCATTGCTGACACTTAAGATTTTATCCAAAATATGCCTGACACAAATCTAGAATGTGGGCAGGCAACTCTCTAGCAGACACTGAGGGTACCCAGGAAGAGGAAAGAGGGTAAGATCAGGCCAGCAACTGTTTGTATCTTCCGCAGCAGCCTTACAGCCCCTGAGGCCATCCCACACACATGCACATATCCTTGCTATGCAAGACTACAATATACCTGCAGTAGGAAGAATAGCACCTGTACATCATTAAAACAGTGGGTTTACTGGGTCTATATAGAACTCATTCCAGATCAAAGTAAGACTTGTTCTCTCCTTGCACACAACCTGGGCCTTGCTGGCTATTCCTACCCCAAGCCCAGTCATAGTTGTCCTGAGGAACAGTTTCTAGACAAAATGCCATTTTCCTGCTCTCCATCCTGGGTCACTTTATGAAAATCTGCATAATTTTGCCTTTCTCCCCCAGCTGATTTATTTATATATTTACTTCATTTATAGTCCACTTTGTAGAACTCATTGCTCACAATAGCCCCAAATTAGCCATATGCTGTTCTGCCATCCAGTGAAGCCCTACCTAAACCCATCCTTTTATTCCACGATTCTACATTGTTCTTTTTTATCCCCATATCTGATTTTCTTCAGTCTGCCCCCACCCACTGGGAGGACAGGTATCCTAGTTGGATCACCCTGTCCAAAAAAGAACACCACCTACGGGCAAGCAACATGGCCTCCAATGTTGAGATCCTTGTATGATGTGCTTAGGGTAATTCCCTCTCCCCACCCCTAGGAACCTCTGGACAGCCTTTCTTTCATAGCTGTTCCCTTGCCAGAGCTCTGACCTACCCTTATTACATCTCCAGTGACAGCTGTGTAGACCTCAGTATTTCCAAAAGGGCAGTTTGCAGTGCCATTTCCCACTTGCCGGGCCTGGATGCAACATTTCCTCCTGCTGTGCATCTGCGCATGCAGCAACCCACTCCCCCCTTTCTGGAGCTGCCACTGAAAACAAACCTCTCTAGAGAAAGCAGCAGGAAATGCATGCCTGGAGGCCATCACAACAGGAGGCAGGAGAGGCCCTGGCGAGGAGAAAACCTGGTGGTGAGGGAAGGGGCATGGAGGAAGATTTTCAATAGAAGGAAGAAGAAACTGTGCCTACCCTCCTCTCCACTCCCATCCATGGAGCTCTTTGGGGCAAATCTGCCTCCATCCTCTGCTGTCCAAAGACACCATACGTAGCTTATGCAGTAAGACGCCAGTCCAGGAGCACCTTAGAGATGAACAAGATTTTCAGGGTATAAGCTTTGAAGGGAGCTTTGACTCTTGAAAATGTAAACCCTGAAAATCTTGTTCATCTCTAAGGCGCTGCAGAACTCGAATTTAACTGTGCTGCTCCAGACCAACATGACCACCCTCTGAAACTAGCTTGTGCAGTGCTAACAACAGTAAGAGGAGAGAAGTGTACTTTGGTCGTGGGGTAAGCACCCTCAGACGAATTCTTTTCTTTGCATGCACACATCTCTGTCTTTCAGAATGCATGCAGGGGATGCTGAGGCATGCAGAGGGTGTCTGACTAGTGCCTTTGCCACTACTGCCCCATGTAAATAGATCACACCCTAGAACACACTCAGCAGATGAGATTTTCTGGGGTAGTAGAGACACTTCTCTTAAACCAAAGGTTTGCCCATTTCTGATCTCAGAAGAACCCTGCAGTTCCTCAAAATACAGTAAGAGAACTGCGAGAAGAATTATTAGAACACAGCTGTTAACAAGCTCGGACTGAACTCATAAGAACATAAGAAAAGCCAATGTTGAATCAGGCCAATGGCCCATCTAGTCCAACACTCTGTCACACAGCGGCCAAAATATACCAGGTGCCATCAGGACGTCCAGCAGTGGGGCCAGAGCCATCCCAATTTGACACTGTACATTGTAGGGAAAGACAGGATTTTCCATGTATTATGTCTGTATGATTAAATTACACTGCCTTATACCAAGTTGGAACTGTTTGTTCCATCTAGATCTCAACCTTCCAGAGTCTTAGGCAGATGGAGAGCAGAGAGAACAAGGAGAGGAGAAGGGCTGTGGCCTCAGTGGAAGAGCATCAGCTTTCCATGCAGAAGATCCCAGTTTCAGTCCTGTGCATCTCTAGTTAAACAGCTCAAGCAGTAGGTGACATGGAAGATCTCTCCCTGAGACCCTGGAAAGCTGCTGCTAGTCAGAGTGAACAAGACTGGCCTTAACAGACCAAGGGTCTGTCTTCGTGTTAGGCGGCTTCATGTGTTCAACAATAAAGCCTTCAGAGTGGCTTACAATTGCCTTCCCTTCCTCTCCCCACAACAGACGCCCTGTGAAGTAGGTGGGGCTGAGAGAGCTCTGAGAGAACTGTGACTGACCCAAGGTCACCCAGCTAGCTTCATGTGAAGGAGTGGGGAATCAAACACTTGTCAGGAATACTGTAGGCTGATCCTGCATTGATCAGGGGGTTGGACTAGATGGCTTCTACAGCCCCTTCCAACTCTGTGATTCTATAAATCCAGTTCTCCAGATTAGAGTCCACTGCTCTTAACCACTACACCAAACTGGCTCTCTGTTCGGGTCACTTCTGTGTCGAGGCCAGGGCCGGCCCAAGGTGTTCCTGCGCTAGGCGAGGCCAGCTTGTGGCACCCCCAGGGGATGCCAACCTCCCGGCGGGGCCTGGAGACCTTCCAGAAACACACCAGGCGCCACAAGCTAGCCCCCCCTCTGGCTGCTGGGCTCCCCGCACACCCGCCCCTTCCACACCCACCCCTTCTACGGAGGGGCTCCCACCTCCCCCCCCCCGGGCTTCTGAAGCACCCCGGACGGGCGCTCAGGCTGGTGGCAGCAGCAGGGAGAATCCCCGCTGGCCGGACGTCGCCATGCCGCCCCATCTCTCCCCCCCAAGGGCTTCTAAAGTGCCCCAGACGGGCGCTCAGGCTGGCAGTGGCGGCAGCAGTGGGGACAGTCCCCGCTGGCCAGCCGCCATGCCGCCCCACCTCTCCCCCCAAGGGCTTCTGAAGTGCCCCGGACAGGTGCTCAGGCTGGCGGCAGCGGGGAGAGTCCCCACTGACCGGCCACCACCATGCCGCCCCACCTCTCCCCCCTCCCCGGCTTCTGAAGCGCCCCGGATGGGCACTCAGGCTGGCGGGGGCAGGGGTGGCGGGGAGAGTCAGGGGCGCCCGTTTAGGGCAGTGGGGGGGCTTTTCAGGGCACCGGTTTGGCGCCCCTGAGGGCCGGCGCTCTAGGCGAGCACCTAGCTCGCCTAGTGAGTGAGCCGGCCCTGGTCGAGGCTTTCTCCCAGGAGAGCTGGCATCTTCTCTGTCCTGCAGCTCCTACTGAGACTTTATTCCTCATCTGTGCAGATCTTTTACAGATCTCCAATACAGTTGCACAGTTGGTGGTAGTTATCCGACCTGAGGAAGTGCCCCCATCATATTCTGCCTGGCCATATTTGTGTAGTTGCTGCCCAACCACCTTCTCCCGTGTTTTTTTTTTAATTACACCCAAAACAAAGGGTGCTATAATGAAGCAGATTTATGCAGAGTATCTTTATAGGAGGTACTACAATATCGATACAGTGTGTGTATATAAAATGTAAATGTTAAACAAGTACAGTTATATCAATATAATTATCAAGATAGCCCCATCTTGTTCTGCCAGGCCTTTGGCTAAGGTGGCGGACGTTCAACCATCTTGGCCTCCCCTGCCCACAGTAATTTAGTATTTGAGTAACAACCTGCTGGAGGCACTATGGACTGCCCTGGAGTTGTTGTTTTTGTCTTAGGCCATGTTCAGATGGCAATGTTAAAGAGGATTGAGCCCGGTTATATTTAAACCAAATGAAATTATAATGGAGAATGTAATCCAGACATCGCTCCACTTACTTGCTTCAGCGCGCAGTTTTTCCATGACTGAGTGTCCAGACCTTCCCCTGCTCTAATCACAGAGCGCAAGCGATTACCATTAAAAAAAAAATTCGCCACATGCACATAAGCAGCCAAGCAAAGGGCTTCCCCACCCAAACACAAACATGGGTTTGTTTGGGGGGAGGGGGGTTGTCATAACAGTACAGGTCCACTTTGGCAATAATGCTCATGAGTGGAGAGTTAAAAACCAGGCATGAAGATGCACATATGTGCATACAGAAGACGCAATATGCACATGCACAGACTGAAGACACAATATGTGCATGCGCAGACCGGAGACACACATATGCACATGCGGTGAATACGTAAAAAATAACAACCAGGGTTGCTAGGCCAGAACTATGCAATCAGACACCCCAAATGCCTTGAGCGCGCAAGGTTGTGATCAGACCTCCGGAAATCCTCACCATCCAAGACTGCATGGATCATCTGCCACCGGACTTTCTCAGGTAGCAAAAAAACACGCAGAATAGAGGGGGGGAAATGGGAGGCAGACGACTGGGGCATGACAGACAGATGTTGCTGTTTGATCGTGCACTTTAAATCCATAAGGGAACAGCAAGGGCAATGGATAAACTGACTGTCTGAACGCACCCTTAGTTGCCATCTTGTTATGATTGTTTTAAATTTAGTTTTAATTATACGTTTATTCCTATTTTATTGTATATTTTATATGTTGTGAGGGGCCCTGAGCCCACTTGTGGGATAGTGTGGGATATAAACGTAATGAATTAAATACATAGATATGCAACAATGGCAAAACTAACATGTTATTTACTTAATAGATTGAATCCAGCATTTCAAGAAAAATGGAATGTACTTTTTATAGCTGCGAATTAGGACTAAATTGTCAGACTGGAGAATGATTAAGAGGTAGGCAATACACGTTCGTAATGATGAAATTTTAGATATGAAGCAATGAAAAGATAGAAAAGAAAAAACAGAAGTGAAAATTTAGTATATATACAAATAAATCTTATGCAGACAAATAAGTTCTGATCAACAACTGTAATAGATCAGTGTAGTATTGTAACTTATGTAGGAAATAGATGTTATAGATGAAAGTGTTGTTCAGTCACACAGTCGAGTCTGACTCTTTGCGACCCCATGGACCATATCACGCCAGGCCCTCCTGTCTTCTGCCGTCCTCCGGAGTTTGCTCAATTTCATGTTCGTTGCATCGATGACACTGTCTAACCATCTCATCCTTTGCCGTCCCCTTCTTCTTTCACCTTCACTCTTTCCCAGCAGCAGGGTCTTCTCCAGTGAGGGCTCCCTTCTCATTTGATGGCCAAAGTATTTGAACTTCAGCTTCAGTATCTGGCCTTCCAGGGAACAGTCAGGGTTGATTTCTTTTAGGATTGACTGATTTGATCTCCTTGCAGTCCAAGGGAGTCTCAAGAGTCTTCTCCAGCACCATAATTTGAAAGCATCTATTCTTTGGCCCTTGGCCTTCCTTATGGCCCAACTCTCTCAGCCATACATTACTACTGGGAATACCATCGCTTTGACCATATGGACTTCTGTTGGCAGGGTGATGTCTCTACTTTTTATCATGCTGTCTAGGTTGGCAAACCTAGGTTGGCCAACCTAGACAGATAAAAATAGATGACCATAAATGATTGTCTATGTTCATGCCTATGCTTATGTCTATATTTATGTAACATGATAATCTATATCATATGTATAATCATAGTAATGTATTGTACATTTCTTCTCTTTGTAAATAAATAAATATATATATAGCCTTTCTGGAAGAGCAGAGATTTGAACTAGGGGCTTCCTGCTTGTAGCTCAGTGTCTGTGTAAGTGTGTGCAAGTCCCCTTAAATTCAATGGCACTGAATCTGTGTTAAGTGTACATCCCACTGCAGCCTCTCATGGATGTTCATTGATCTCTGTCTCAACATTTTTTTTATTTAGCCCTTAGCAGCATGCATGATGCTCCCTTTTATCCTCACAACAGCCCTGTAGAGTGGGTGAGACCAAGACAGTGTGATTGGCCCAGCAAGAGTAATTTAATTAAGTGTATTTTTATCCCACACTTCCTCCAAGGAGCTCAAAATATCTTACGTAGGTCTCCCCTCCTCCAATTTCTCAGCACAAACCTGTGAGGCGGGTTCATCTGAGAAAGAGATACATGGGATAAACACTTTAAAACCAGTTCTTCAAACAAGAGAAAGGATTCTAAAAGTTTAGCTAGGTTATAAAAATTAGATTCTAAATGCTGTTAAGGACCTTATTTTCCCCCGCTAGGAGATAGAAGGCATATGATGCTTTGAAGAACAAAGCTGCAATTTTGGATATTGTGAAAAGGTTAGCTGGGTTCTAGATAAAGTTGTTAAGATGGAATGGTCACTCTCAAATTTTTTAAAAATCTTGTCTGAGTTATCAGTACTTGTTTGTAATTAATATGTAGATGGCAGATATAGTATCAACTGCAAGCACACAGAGAAGATATTGTACAGACAACCATGAACAATAGTTGCTAAGTGGTGGTATGCTTTTTTATGGGATCACAGAGAGTTCAAAGTTGACATAACTTGAAAAGGGTTGGGGGAGAGAGAAGGCAAAGGATAGCATGTCCACCCTTCCTTGAGCTCTCCCGTCATATATTTCTATTCAGCTGCCTTTCAACTCAACTTAGGGTCTCTAGGGCTGCAAACAATAAAAACATTAAAACAAGATTAACCCCCCACACACACACACGCACACATAAAATAATGCAAATCACACTAACAGGAGGGTCAACAAACACCAGAGGGGGAATAAAGGAAGAAAAATGAAGATGTCCTGTTTATAATTAAGGCCATGTGGCTCTCCACCCTGCCATTGTACCGGACCTGAAAAATACTATGAGGAGGGAAGGGGAGATTTCCCATACAAGTTTCAAGCAAGGACATCATTGCAATAAAATAAAGGTGCCATCTATATCTTACTTCTCTTTTGCTCATACCTTCTCTTATGAACGAACCTTTAAGGATGGCCTGTCTTTCATTTTCAGCACAAGCGGATCACCAGCCTGTCTCATCAAATGAGGGAGAGCTGAGTTCAAATTCTTGCTCTGCCATAAAGCTCACTGGCTGGTCTTGGGCCAATCATTCTCTTTCAGCCTAGCCTACCCCACAGGGCTGTTATGAGCTTTAAAAAGGGAGGAGAACCACATAACATTTTTACTTGCAAATCACCCCAACAGATCCAAGTAGTCCATACCAACCATACATGTCAAACAGCAGCATGCCAAAATATGTTGCTTGGCACACAGGGCTGGTTCTCTGCCCAAGCAACTGAGGCAAGGTCCTGAGGCACTGGCAGAGCTGTTGTGACTTGGCTTGTCCCCAGTATATCTATCCAAGTACAATTCCCACCACCCCATTTGCCAGCACATCAACATCTTTACTGGTAGACACCACATTTTTTGTCATCGCTTAGTCCAAAATGGTTGCCTAATCCTGTGATAAAGGGATTCTAGGGTAGTAAAAACCTCTGCAAGAGCAACGTTGAAAATCTGTATTTGGGCTGCATTTTCATCACCATCCTGCAAGTGCAGGAAGCAGAAGGCAAGAAGCCTCCATGCCGTGGAGCTGCATGCTCCATTTCTGGTTACTGGTGTGTGTGTGGTGGTGAGCTGAAGGAGCCCCTATTAGGTTGCTGGAAAACCGTGGCAACTGGGACTCTGTACCTTCAGGAGTGAGTGGAGATGCCTGGCGAAGGAAGTGGTTCTGGATGTGAGGGTGCTGAGGAGCACTTCCTTCAGAAGAAGAGCGGGGGGGGGGAGATCGTCCGAGGCCCCCAAAGGGCTTCTTTGCATCCCCTGCTTCTTTGGCTCCAGTGCAACATCTGCATTGGGCCGGCTGGAACGCACAACAGATCGATCTTCCCAGGTCTCTTCTCTGTTTCCTACCCTTGTGAACAAGCAGCCAGTAGGGGGGGGCTCAAAGAGTCACGTGTAGGGGGGAAGAGGCTTGGGTGCAATTCCTGGCGTGGTGGGTGATAGCGACCGGTGGCTCCCGGAGGATCTTCGGGAGAAGAGGCTGTTGCAAAGGGTCAGATGCCAGACAGGAACTGGCGGGAGGGATTCTCTGCGTAGGAAGAGCAAAGATCCCCGCGCGCGTGCTTGGGCCGGTCTCGCAAAAGCCAGTCTGGATTGGGGGCGGGGGTATTGCGACGCGTGTACGTGTGAATGCGAGTGTAGATTCTACTGTATGATGCAGATTAGGGTCGCTGAGAGGGGAACTGAAACTAAGAATGAATCATTCTGGCATTTATTGGGAGGGAAGGTAAGCTCTGGGGCTGGAGGGAGGAGGTGGAGTTGGAAGCGATCCACGATGGGGCAGCCCCCCTCCCTGCAGAGGGAGGCGCCGCGGCGCCTTCCTAGGCGGGGGCGCTGTGAGGGGGCTTCTACTTTCCTCCCTGCCGGGGGTCTTGGGGCGGCCCCTCTATCCCGCGCCGTCCGGGGGCGGTGCCCGTGCCCCGTGTCCGCCCCGCCCGGCCGCGCGCTCGCCTGCTTGTTCTCTCCTTCCGTCGCTTCGGCTGCTAAGGCAGACCCTCGGGGCGCGCCCCACATCGGTGGGTAGACAGGTGAGGGGACGACGGCCCCGGGAGGGCGAACGGATTCCTGGGGGGGGCCCGAGCACCTTTCCCCTGGAATTCTCCCCGAGATTTAAAAGGTAAACCGGGGAGTAGGTGCCCCCCCACTTGTGCCCCTTGGCCCCACTTCCCCTCCCCCACCCCACCGGTGGTGCCCCGGATCCATGATCCGCAATCCGCATTTTCTACCTCCCCTTTCCGATCCCTCACCCTTAAATTCCTCGCCGGGTTTTGCAGCTAGTAGAGGCGCCGAGGCGAGTCTCGCGAGTCCAGGCGCCTGCACAGCCAATGGCAGAGCTGGTCCCGGCCGCTGGTAGCCAATCGCCATGCCGCCCTTGCTCGGCCGCAGCCAATCGACACCCTCCCCGACCTCCCCCCTTGCTCAGGCTGCGGCGCGCTCAGGGCTCCGAGCGGCGCCTCCATTTAAAGGGGCCGCCGCCAAGTCGCGACCCGAACCAAACCTCGGGTGGGCGCCGCGCTGAGCCGGGTGGGTGGTGGGGACCTGGAAATGGGGGAAGTGGTGGGGGGAAGGCGCTCAGCTGTAGCGTCTCGCGCGGAGGGGGAGGGGAGACGAGGCAGGTGAGGGCCGGGCGGGGCTGCGGGCTCGGGGGGGGGGCGGCCATCGTGGGTCGGGCGGGGGAGGGGCGGAGGAGGCAGCCCCAGACCGAGAAGCAGAGGGGCGGGGCCTGCTTTCGGAGGTGGGGCTTAGGGATAGTGGGCGGGGCCTGTGGGGGTTGGACTGCTCCGGGGGGAGAAGGATCCTGCAGGCACTTGGTGCGAAGAGGGCGGAGTTAGGCGACGTTCCAAGGTTGGGGTCCGAACGGACTGATCCGGGAGTGGTCCGACAGGCGCTTGCTGCTAGTTGGGAGGTTCTCCTGGGCTGGGCCAAGGCACTCTGGCGCTGTTGCAGCGAGATCCTGCAGGTACTTGCTGTGACGGGGGCGGAGCTCGCGAACTGAGCCTGTCCAAGACTCGTCTGATACCTTGGCAGGGAGGGAGCGTGAGCAGGGATGGGGAATCCTGCAGGTACTTGCTGTGAAGGGGGGGAGGGGAGATCCCTGGGGAGCAGGGCCTTGCCTTGGCTTACACAGGGAGGAGTGCAGATGAGAGACAAGTCTGCAGTGATGTGAGAATGTATTGTGTCGGAGGGAGGAGATCCCGCAGGTATTTGCTGAACGCAAAGAAGCTAAAGGTTGGGGAGGGGAATGGTTTGCAGTGGGGTAGATTAGGGCCAGGAACCTACCGGGGAGGGATCCTGCAGGCACTCACTCAAGGAGCAGGAGCTAATGGGAGAAGATAGTCTGGACTAAGTGACATTTTCTGTGGCAAGAATGGTAGTCTGCAATGATAGCTTTAAATCCATAGTATCTCCAGGAGGGATTCTACATATATTTTCAGAATGGGGAGAAGGTAATGGCTTGGGTGAGATCCCATTACCTGCAAGTGTGATCTGGACTGCAGGGAATGATCCTGAAGAGAAAGGACAAGGGTTAGGAGCTGAGCTATGCCAGGCATCTCAGCCTCACAGCATTAATTCCTTGGAGAGAGTGACCTGCAGTGGGCACAGCTAGTTTTCCAGTTCTGTAAGGAGGGAATCCTCCAGGTTCCTGCTAGTAGGAGGAGGGGGGCAAGTGTCCTGTGCTGTGCCAGATCAAGGTTCACGCTGCAACAGAACTTCTGCTTCCTTATAGTTAATTCAGGAGCTTCTGGGCAGTGTTTCCCGGAGACTGAGACATATTTTAAGGCAATCCTGAGTAGGGCACAGCTATCCCAATGGATAATATTTGGTATCGAGTCTACCTGCTGCCATGTCAGCCCATGGAGGGCTCTCTGGATCTGATCTTTGTTCTACAAATAGGTACCCTGATATCCTTAGCTAGAGAATTAGCATGTGGCTTAGATGTAATCTATTTTCTGAATTTCCCCCATTCCCAGTAATAGCAGCACTGGGCTTCAGGTGCAGTTTGGTAGTGTTGCCCTTTGCTCTGTCCAGCAGATTGGCTTTTGTTGTCCTCAAGATTTAGATATAAAATTGTCCTCAAGATTTAGATATAAAATTGCCCTCAAGATTTAGATATAAAATTGTCCTCAAGATTTAGATATAAAATTGTCAAGGAATCTGCCCCTTTAGTGATAGACTAAACTGGGCACTGCTGTGCAGTCCTATGCAGACTTACTCCAGTGTAAGCTCATTAAAGTGAATGGTCTGAAACTGGAGTAAGTCAACACTGGATTGCTCTGTCTGTGGAATGAGCTGGTGTTAGTGGGTCTGCTATATTGGACATGTGCAAGACAAAACAATGAAGAGGACAGGAGGGCTTCTCTTGAATGGGTTGCTAATTAGAATAGGAGATGGAGGGAAGACTTGGTCATTATGGAGGCAGAGACAGGGGTTCCCTGTTGTCTGCAAGGGAGAGAGAAGTCTTTTGCAGATGCGGAGGGCAGTCTATAACATGTTCCTGCAGTAAAAGACTGAGGGGGCTTTGACATGGTGCAATTAAAAGACACTGAAGCAAGTTTCCCAGAACTATAGAATCTTGTTCCCAAAAGATTTTTTAAGACTGCAAGCATCATGAAAATCTGATAATTGTAGTATATTTGGATTCCTTTTAACTGCTAGTTTCTATCATTTTGTGCTGCATTCTGTGCTGCCTCTACAAGGGGCCTCTTTCTGTATTCAAAGACCCCCAAACTGAGAGAGTCTCTTGGGGCCAACTTCCACCTGCTTTCCTTTGTTTAGGCAGCATAACTTTGTTCCCCAAGTAAGCTTTTGCTGGCATTGTACATCCTGCAAGTGTATTTGCGTGTCCTCAACTCTCCCTGGCACTCCAGCATCCTCTAGAAGTGAAGCTTCTGTGGACTTGAGAGAGTGGCCCCCCAGAACTGGACTTTTAAGAAGAGGCCTGGGCTGTTGGTTAGGGTGCATAGCACAAAGGTCAGATAGGCAGCTGGAGGTCTGGAGTTGAGAATACTGCCCAGATCTACATAGTCCCATTTGTCCAAGGACAGGACAGGGCTGATATTATACTCCAAGGAAGTACAAACAGAATTCTTCACTTGGGAAGGTTCACTAAGACAAAGGTTGGCCGGAAATGCAAGGCAGATAGCCCATCCATTGTTACACTCTTCTCTCTGAGAGAAATCACAATTATTCCCATTTTACAGACTGTGGAACTGCTTCCCCATTAATTCCATGCTAAATGAAACTTTAGTCAAAGCATCAATATCATGATAGTTGTCCATATTCTGCACAAGATGGGGCAAGTGTCCCTTACATCTCAGGTAAGGCCTGAATTTAAGGTCCCTTCAACACTATTCAGATCAGACTAGGGTGACAGGAGGAAATAGAAAGCTGTAATATTTCCTATCACATGCAAAGGCAGCTTGCTGAACAGGTTCTCTTGTTATCTCTCAGGAACCACTTGGGCCTTCTGTGCTAATTCAGGGACCAGCTTTTTAATGACCAAAGGCTGTATCAGGAACATGGTATGAGACCACAGCTACCTTGCATATTTAAGATTTACATATTTGGGTTTCTGCCAGCTTCCAGTTGCTCAGGGCTAACAACAGCACTTACAAGCAGTCCAAATGATTTTTAAAGCCATCTTCTGTTAACAGGCCACCCATCAAGTTCCTTGGCCATCAAAAAAGTTGCCCAAAGTGTGGAGGGGTGGATTACATCACTTCTGAATGGTGCTTTGGCTTGGCCTGCTATGGACTTTGAAAGGAAATGTCACATTTTGGGGGCAGTGGTTGCAAGTGCCCCTTGGACTGGGTGAAGAAGGAGTTCCTAAAGTGCTCTTTTGAGTTGATTGTCTGGATTGTAGTGGAACTCAGTAATGGAAGCATCTTCAAAGAACATTATGTGCCCATGATGAGTTCACTCTGTCCATTGTCTTTATAAGAGTGATAAGTCATAGCTAGAAGATCTGATGTACCTTCACATTATTTTTGGAATGAAAAAGGATACATTCTTCTGTCTCAGTATTCCTCTGCCCTGGAAACTTGGTGATTGTATATATATTTTTTCCCAGCTCTGTTTTTTTTCTGAAATTGCATCATGCAAATAAAAAAACACCCTGGTTTAATATGGGATGGAAATACATGGAGTGGATTCCCAGTATTCTCAGAAGAACTTCTTGAACTCTGAAGCAACTTCTTTGGAACTGGGTTCAGGTTGTAGAAATGATGTCTGACTCCTTTCCTGTCTGCCTTTGATTAGGGGTTCCATTCCAGTTTGGGTTCAAAGTAATAGATTTTATGTTTGATCTCCATCTCTGAATTTAATTCGGATTCAGGTTGACTCTCTAATTCTAGCATGTAATTTCCTTCAGGTTTGTGTTTTCTCAGGAGTGGTAGAAGTCTTTGAATTAGTTAAACATATTAATGTTATTTCTTGTTTTTGTTTCCTAGTTACTGGCTCTTTCTGAATGGATCCAAATGAATTTCCTGGCTCCTTGGGGCCACTTTCTCTGCCTGATAAACCACTAATAGGTGACCTCCCTGCAGAGATGGAGTTTGGAGAGGATCTGCTAGCTTCCCAGACAGCCTCAGTCCCACAAGCCTCAGCTCTTCAGCCCCAAGAGATGGAGTGGGAAGCGCCCAAGCAAGTAACCTCAGACAGTGACTTGGGCCTGGACTTAGTGAAAGCAGATGGCTTGTCAGACCTAAGTAAACCCAATAGCCTGGGACTGGATAAATCTGATCCTTTGGCTATCTTGGAGAAGCCTGGTATCCTAGATAGCTTGAGCAAAGAGGATGAGCTGGTGGTTCCTAATAAGTCAGAGGACCTGGATAGCTTGTACAAGGCAGGTGGTTCTGTAGATCCAGAAGATGGGACTAGGGACCCTTCTGCACCAGGGATGGAAGCCCTGGTGCCAGAAGCTTGGAAAGAGGAAGGAGTGTGTAAAACTGAGCCTGAAGGCCCAAAAGATGAGGGTCTGGAGAGTGCAGCTTCCCTCCCTGAGAACCATACCATGGAGTCCCCTGACATTGTGGAGGTGAGCAACACCCCACCTTCACAAGAGCTAACAGCCTCACCCATCGGCTCACCAGGAAGCCAGCGGCTGGCTAAGAAAGCCCGGTTAAAAGCCCCAAGGAAAAGCTCCCCATTGCGGAAAGAAGAGGCATCTACAGAGGAGGAGAAGGAGTCAGTCCTCAACAGTACATCTGATCCAGCTCCTGAGCTAGTGGGAGAGAGCCCAGCTGAAGCAGAGAAGGAAAGCAGCACTTCCCAGAAAGACCCTGCCAAGCCCAAAGTAGAAGAGGCAGCACAGTCACCGTCCCTTCCAGGTGGGTATGAACAACAGAGGCTGTCTGTAGGGGCCCTCTTCTTCTTTCTCGTTTCTCCTCTGGTGGCAAACTGGAGGAAGACAAGGGTGGAAGATGCCAGTGGCTGCCCCACTTCCTCTGTTTTGAAAAAGACTCTTTGCAGCTCCCTCATTCCTAACCTGCCTTTGCCACCCAAGCAATGTGTTACGTATCCAGCTGCTCTCCCCTCCTTCACAAGCTATTTTCTTCCACTGCTGCTTCTCCGACCACAGCTGGAGAGTCCACCTGGCTTTCTAGAGTGCCAATTGTAAAGAAGTTCCCACTTCCCCCAAGTATTTCTGTGCTGTTCGCTTCAGCACTGCAGCAGTTTCCCCCTGTCTTTGTTTATGCTTTTATGTCATGATTGTTGCAAGCCACAACCTGGGCCACTTAGTTCTTTTGGAGCCTCACAGACAGCTTTTGGGTCTTTTTTCTGCTTTTCTTGCAGGGGAAGGTGCTGGTGCAAAGGGAAGTGAGCAGCCAGTTGAAAAGGTAAGGTAGGAGGAGGCACAGATGATTGCTAGCCTCTCTTCTAAGATTCTTAACTTCCCTCAATTCCTTGCCCATATGCTGCTCTTTTAGAAAAACCAGGCCTCCCATCTGCCGTACTTCTGTGTCACAAGCCATCTGCGTTGCTTCTCCCCTTCCTTTTCCTTTCCTCCCCATGATAGATCATGAACTTGTGGGTTGGATTTACCTACCTTTTTTGTACAGTGCTTAGTATTCCTAAGTGCTCAGTAAATAATTGCAGTTTGATGGTTTCTCTAGGCTGGGTGTCTTTGGCTAGACTGATGATTCATTGGTGTTTTCCAGGAGCGGAAGAGGAGTGAGCGAGCCAGGAGGTCAGAGGCATCCCGGCCTGAAACAGTAAACTCCTCTGAGAGCAGTAAGTTGCCCCTCAGCCAACAGTCTTATGTTGAAGAGGTACAGACAGCTCACAGAGTCTGAAGACTGGTTTACCAAAAGAGCAGTTGCCTAAAGCTAGTATGGTGTAATAGACAGAGAGTTTGACAGTGGAGCTATGGGTTCAGTTCCCAGTCCCCTCAGATGATCGTGGTCCAGACATTAGGCTCAGCAATGGGGAAAGAACTGTGTACATGGTTCCAAACTCCTAAAGTGAAGTGGAACAAAAGTACAATGTGGTTATATTGATATCCAAGGGAAAGATGAAGTCTTCCTCACTGGATGGAGGATTTTTGTAAGGCATCTATCCAAGACAGGTAAAGTAAAGCCTGCCTTTATGTGAGAGTTGGTATTGGTGATTCTTAAAGTCTTTTTCAGGCTTCAAGATGCTGAAGGATGACAATTTTGTAAATATATTCTGACCTCCTCTACAGTCTCTTTCCTGCTGTTTTGTTTTCATTGAATTCTTGTTTGTTTATTTCATGGATATCCCATGTCCCTTCTATCATGGAACTCCAGGCAAGTTACCACAGGGGGACCTCCCAAAAGATTTGTGACCCAGCCCTGCTTAGCTTCAGCCAGGGGCTGCATCCTGTGCCTTCTGTCCATGCCCCAGGACCATTCTGATCCCCATCTCTCCTGCTTCCTGCAGTCCCGGTCTCTGATGAGGATTCAGATGCCATGGTAGATGACCCCAATGATGAGGACTTTGTTCCCTGTCGCACTCGACGCACCACTCGCATGTCTCTGCGCAACCAGATGGCCCAGCGGGCTGCCCGCTCCACAGTGACCAAGATGACTTGTGCCAACTGCCGGACACCACTGCAGAAGGGCCAGACAGCCTATCAGCGCAAGGGGCTCCCTCAGCTTTTCTGCTCCAGCACCTGCCTCACCACTTTTTCTAAGAGACCACTCAGCAAGAAGAACTGCACCTTCTGCAAAAAGTGGGTGCTGTTGCTGTCTTCCCCACCCCCTGCCGCCTTTTGCTGCACATGGGCTCCCTGTTTCTTATCTGCTGCTTTTGATGCAGGAGGCCCTAGCCTTGCAAATACCCTTCCTCCCCTGCTTGCTATTTTTCTTGGTGTCTTTGGCCTCCTTGTTGCCTTTGGTTTGCTGGGATGGTCCAAGGTGTGGCTAGCCCTCTGTCTGATTGATGCCATTCTGTCTGCAGGGAGATTTGGAACACCAAGGAATCCGTCGTGGCCCAGGTTGGCTCAGGCAGCTCTTTTCATGAGTTCTGCACTTCTGTCTGCCTCTCGCTGTATGAAGCGCAACAGCAGAGACCAGCACCACAGACAGCAGAAGCCTCAGACACTGTCCGCTGCAGTGTGTGCTACAAAGCAGGAGAGGTGAGCATGGCTAGTTTCTGGGGCATTGTTAAGGAATTGAGGGGCAACGTGAATCTGCATGAGTCTGATGCTGCCTGTAGTTCGAGACCATCTTGCCGTAGCATTGCTCAGTGGCAGAGCCCATGCTTTACAGGCAGAAGGCTACAGGTTTAATCTTGGCATTTCCAGTTAAAGGTTCTCAAGTTAAGAGGACTGGGGAAAGACTTCCTTGTGCCTGAGGCCTTGGGGAGCTGCTGCCAGCTGGAGTTAAAAGGACACTCTGGTCAAGCAGATTCCCGAATGGAGTAACATGCCCTGTGGCACTTGGGGGACTTTGTTGGCGAGTTGATCACATGAGCAGATCCTACTTTGTCAAGGCCCTCCAAGGAACGGAGAGAAGAATCAGTTGTAAGGGAGTTCTACATACCATGTGGGAAGGAAGTAGGCTTGCTAAGAATTGGATTAAGTTTAATTTTAAATTTATTATAGTTCGAAACACCTGATTGTGTACATTAGGTCTGCGGGACCTTTTGAGCTTCCGCAGGGCTTGCGAGTCAGCTTGTTCAGGGTGGCCTTCTCCCGATCTTGGTCTGTCGGCCCTCCTGGAACTCACCCACCCATTAGCTTTTGTATATTTCATTGATCATTTATGAATGGCCAGTATCTGATTTCATTATATTATCTTTTATTATATGTTATGCATTTTTATACAATTGTTGTGATCTACTCGGGGCCTTTGGGAAAGGGCGGAATAGAAATTTAATAAAGTAATGCTATCTGGGCTTTCCTGACAATGGAGATGTGAAATACAGTAGGCTCCAATGACTAGCTGCCATAGCTGCTAGTTTTCCAAATGTGGGATATGAGTTTAATGCTGGTTATCAAAAGTTTCTTAGCTGGGCTTTGGCCCTTTCCCGACCTTCTCCTGCCCTGCCCTCCCACTTGGGCTAAAGCTTGCCATCCCTCCTGGCCTACCAGCTATCATGCTTAGTACCTGTTACCCTTTGGGTGATGGAGACCATTGCTGATTCCCCCGTCTGCTTGTGAATGACTGTGTCTCGTCTGCAGATTCAGCACGAGGTCAGCAATGGGAATGTGGTGCACCGCATCTGCAGCGACGCTTGCTTCACCAAGTTCCGTGCCACCAAGGGCCTGAAAACTAACTGCTGCGACAACTGCGGTCTCTACCTTTACAACAAGGGGATGCCATTGGAGTACCTCTTCCACGAGGGTCAGCAGAAGCGCTTCTGTAACACCACCTGCCTCAACAGCTACAAGAAGGTGAGGCTGGGCAGAGGCAGGGATGCACCTCCACACAGCTCTAGCCTCTGATCCAAGGTGAAAGCAGAGGGCTCTCTGAGTCAGGTCCCAGTTGAACTGCAGTGAGCCACAAGCCCCAGTCCATCCCCTTCTCAGGTTGTCTGCTGCTAGGAGTTCCCGAGACCTGCAAAACCAGAGAGGTTGCCTTCCATTTGGAATCCAGAGGAAAAGGCTCAGAAAGAATCCACACGCACCCCTTGTGACACTTGGGAGGGCTGCACATGTCCTTCTTTAACAGTGCACAAGTGTCCTGGGAACTGCTGTAGGAATGTCTTGGCTTGGCTGACAGTTTGGCCCTGTGTGAGAGTTGAAGATATTGCAGGTTCAGAGCAAAATAAAGGATGGAAAGAGGGCCCAGGGATGTGGCTGGGACTGCCTGGCAGCCACTCTGCTCTTTTCTCTTTGTAGAAAAACACCCGGGTATATCCATGCATGTGGTGCAAGACGCTCTGCAAGAACTTCGACATGCTGTCCCACAAGGACCGGAATGGCAAGATGGGCCTCTTCTGTTCCATCTGTTGCACCACATCCTACAAAGTCAAGCAAGCGGGCCTGACAGGTAAGAGGTAGTGGACTCCCCTTACAGTTCTGCTGCCTGTGGCGGATTTGGTGGGGGATGAGTGTCCTGCATGTGAGGAAGGAGAGCATGAGGCAGATGGACCACCACCTGCTCTACAACACATGGGCCAGGGTGGGAGCTCTTCTGCTGGGGCGTCTTGCTCCATTTGTTGACAGTTGGGCCAGGCTTCTGGAGGTGTGATTCTGGCTTACCAGGGTTGCTCACGAGGGGGCCTAGATCTGGAGGACTGAGTTGTTAGGAGCTGGTTTCTGGGTGTTGGCCACAGTTTGCTCTGGAAGGAGTCCTGACTTGGGTGGGGACAAATTCCAAGCTGAGTTTCAGGCAGTGGGCCTTATGTCGAGCCTGGGGGAGGAGTCCCACATGTCCTCCCTCACCAGCCTGGCCCCTCTTCCTGCCTTTCCTTTCCCCAGGACCCCCTCGGCCTTGCAGCTTCTGCCGGAAGAGCCTGTCTGAGCCCTGCTACTACAACAAGAATGAGCAGGTGGTGTACCAGTTCTGCAGCCCCAGCTGCTGGACCAAATTCCAGGTACATACGGAGGCTCTGCCACCGTCACAGTGATGGGACCAAACCCAGGAACGTGGGTTTTCTGCATGGCTGCGATCTGGTGCATCCATCAGACTCCTGAAAGTCTCTGCTTTCATAATCTTAAAAAAAAAAGGCTTCTAGCTGTTATTGTTTGCTGTTAAAAGCTTTGGAAGGTGAAGGTTGTGTCTGCTAATAACTCTAAGGCTCAAGAAGATGGAGAAGGGGAGGGGTTGTATCACTCTTCAGAGTTGCCCGTGCTCTCCCAAAGTCATATGAGTCCCATCTCACCTTGATCTGCATTCTTGCACTTAAGACAGAGCTCCGTGCCCTGTGTATAAAATTCAGCTCTTCTTGCCTGTCTGTTGGCACCATTTGTTACTGAAAGCACATACCCCTTAACTCCTCAGTGTCAGGGTTTCCCATTTTCCTAGCCCTTTGCTGCCCTTTCTTCCAATCATCATACCTCCCTGTTTTACTCAGCCTCTTCTGTCCCAGAGTTAAGTTCCCTACCCTTCTCCGGCCCAAGCAACATTCTGTGATCGTATCTTCTCCCTCAGAAGTTACAATGTTTGTGAACACTCTGACATCACAGCAGTTCAGCCAATAGCCAGAGATGGGTTGGGGAGGGTGAGGCTCGCTTAGCTAATTCTTAGCTTATTATATATTTATATATAATGTCTGATCTATCGTGAGGGTCATTGTCTCAAATAAACTGTTTCTACTTCTGCTGATGCCGAAGAGAGTTTGTGTCTGCTGTCCAATAAATCAGTCAAATAACATTTGTGTGATTTGCATAATTTATTCTACTCGCAGACTGTTGGTCTTTTACTTCCATTGTCCATGGCCAAACCCTGTTCCCTCCCAGGAGCAGCTGCAGCAGCTGGACGTCCCCTGGGAAGAACCTGTGTGGGGTGCCTGCCGATTACTGTCCCCCTCCTTAGGGAATGGGGTTCAGTCAACCCTCAGTGGTGGGGAAAGGGGAGGTGGGAGGGCTTGTGTCTACAGCCAGTGGGTTGTGGGCATAGGAGGAATGTGTGGGGGGAGGGGTCAGGGTGGATCTGGGCCTGGTAGGTGGGAATAGATGTGGTGTATGCTATGGAGGGTGGGCAAAAACACTTTGGTGGATGTGAGTCTGGAAACTTGGGCACTCTAAGAGCAAACGGGAGGCTGGGTAGGCAACTCCAAGCTGGGCACAGTGGGCATAGGTGATCCTGTGCCCCCTTCTGAATCTTTCTCCCCTTCCCCTTCCCTCAAAATGCAGCGCACCAGTCCAGAAGGTGGGATCCACTTGACCTGCCATTCCTGCCACAACCTCTTCACTGGGAAGCCCGAGATCCTGGACTGGCAGGTGAGGGGGTTGCAGTCAGGAGGCAAAGGAATTGCCCGGGAGGGGAGGAAGGAAGGGAACAATTCCTGGGCTGTGCACTCTTTGGACTGTCCAGGAGGTAGCTTCCCCTCAGATCTGCTCTCTCTACGCAGAGAAGGAGTGAGCAGGTTTTGCTCTGGGAAACGGGGTTGCCCAGGTCTGCCACTGGTCCTCAGAAAGACAGTAGGAATCCAGTTGGCTCAGCAGGGCCCTGCTTCTCTGCTGCTGGAGTCCCATCCTGGTGTGGTCATTTGGCTGAGCATGCTCCCTCCCCCCGCCCCCGGCAGGACAAGGTCTACCAGTTCTGCTGCAGAGACTGCTGTGAGGACTTCAAGCGGCTGCGTGGGGTGGTGTCCCAGTGTGAGCACTGCAAGCAGGAGAAGCTGCTGCATGAAAAGATCCGCTTCTCGGGGGTGGAGAAGAACTTTTGCAGCGAAGGTACCTGGGGAGAGCACGAGCCGGACCTGGGCTAAACAGAGTCCTGTGACGGAGAGGAGGAAAGGGGCCCGGCAGCAGAGGGAAGTCGGGGGCAAGAGGAGGGTGGAGGGCGGTCCTGCTGGGGCCTGGCTGCCCGGAGAGTGCTGGAGGAGGCCACCTTGCACGGCTGCAGCCTGCCCCCAGCACCAGCTGGCCTTGCTGTGCCTTGCAGGTCCTTGCATGTGGTGGGCTTGGGCCGAAGGTCATTTGGAGTAAACTCTGCTTAGAACCAGAGAGGTGAGCGATGGCGAGTCCCTCCCGGTTTTAGTCCCACCTTGGGGGCCAGTGCAGGATTGTTGCTTTCAGGCTGCCTCTGCGTCGCTGTGCTCTGCTGTTCCTCAAAGCTGCTCGCCTCTGGGTTCCCTGCTGTGGTGAGGGGGCCCGCCGTGCCCCCCCGGGAAGGTTTCACCCATCTTGTTTCTCCGCAGGGTGTGTGCTTCTTTATAAACAGGATTTCACCAAGAACCTGGGCCTCTGCTGCATCACCTGCACCTACTGCTCCCAGACGTGCCAGCGGGCGGTCACCGAGCAGCTTGAGGGCAGCACCTGGGACTTTTGCAGCGAAGACTGCAAAAGCAAATACCTGCTGTGGTACTCCAAGGTCAGTCGGTGGGCAGCTCTGTCCCAGTTGGGTAGGGGGTGATCTCTGGTTCTGCCATCTTGCTGGGTCTCTGTATCGCAGCTCTCTGGCAGGGGCTCTGGTCTCCTTCATTGGGACCTTAGTTTACTGGCAATTAAAACCCTGCCTTGTGGGAAGTCGTATTAATTTACACAAATCCCGCACACCAAACAGTCAAACTTGCTTTCCGCCTTGCTCAGAAGTGATAGCGGTTTGCTTGAGGTGACGCTCGGTCTGACCGGGTGGGGTGGATAATGCCATAGGGTGAAGGTCGTGGAGAATGGAGAAAAGGAGAAGGCTGGGAGTTAGCGACTTGAATCCTCTCTTGGGGGGGGGGTGGATTGTAACAGCAGCTGCTTGACCTTTTATAATTCCTCATTCCCGGAGACCTAGAATTTTTTTCTCTTTATTTACCAAGAAAGACAGAATCCCAGTGGCCCAGGAGATCCCATGCTCCACTGACTGCCAGCCATGCCCTGTGCTCTGCAGAGGACTTTGTGGCCGACTGTCTCTTTGTCCCTCTTGTTGTGGATTTTAGGCAGCTCGGTGCCACGCTTGCAAACGCCAAGGGAAGCTGTTGGAAACCATCCACTGGCGAGGGCAAATCAAACACTTCTGCAACCAGCAGTGTCTGCTGCGCTTTTACAACCAACAGAATCAGCCTAACTTAGACACCCAGAAAGGGCCTGAGAGCCTGCTGAACAGTGAGTAGTCCAGTGCTTTGGCTAGCCCAAAGCGGCAGGGAGCTTGACTGCAAGGGGGGACTGCTAGAGCTGCTAGGGACTGATTCTGCACTGGCCCCTGTGGGTGGGTTGGATGGGACCGCGCAGGATTGCCCCCGCCTCCCTCCCTCCCTCCCTCCATTGCTAACCTCTCTGGTTCTATGACACACAGGGCCAGCCAGCCAGGAGGAGCCGGTACCAGCGCTGCCTGTAACTCCCGTTCTTAACAGGGAGGCTCCAATATGGCTGCTATGGGTGGCTCCGTTCTCCAGCGGAGAGTTCTGTGTGGAGGGCCAGGCTTGGCCTGGAGTGCCAGGGCCAGCTCTCACCCTCCTGTTCCTCTCCCCAGAATCAAAAGCTAAGCAGTATTGAGCCAGGTCAGTTCTGGGATGGGAGACCCAGAGGCACCTAGGAGAGGGATGATGCTCCTGCAGTAGACATGGCCGGTTGTGCTGGAGATGGCCTCTAGTGCCTGAGTCAGGTGCAGACGGCCCAGGTGTTGCCAAAGAACTTGGTGGGTACCAGGGTCCCATGCTGGGAAATGGGCAAGGAAGCAACGCACCAGGATCACTTGGGTGTGTCACGTTCAGGAGAAGCCTTGTTTGCTGTGTCGGGAACTGGTCTACACCATTCTCCCCCTCCCCCCGCCTCCAAGCAGAACTTCTGTGCACCAATCGGCAGTCTGTGTGTGGCACCCACAGACCTTCTCAGCTAGTCAGGACTGGGTGTGCACAGAAATCAAGACCTTTGCCATAGTGAAAAAGCTGAATACTGTGCCTACAGTATAAATTATACAACGTTTGTTAGGCGTAAGTCTGGGAACTTTTTTTTCTTTTTTAAGGAATTTTTTTTCTTAGAGTATTGAATTCACAATTTATACTTTTTTTTTTGAGCTTGTGCAAAACAGCAGGGGTAGACACAATCCGGACTGACGAGTTTTCACATGTGTACAGTGGGTCACCTTGAGCGAGCCCAAGGTAGTGGCTGGGCGAGGCACCGATGCCTCCAGCCCGTACATCTGTCTGGACTTAGACCACCCTGTTATCTTTTTTTGTTTTCTTCTCTTTCTCTCTGGCCCCCACTTCCAACCAGGATAAGGTGAGCAGCAGCTATGGGCTTCCCCACTTGAAATGTTGAGGATGGATGAGAAGAGGTTCACTAGACAGGAAGGGCTCCTTTTGCCCGTTTTCCCCGCACTGCAAAATCAGGATTGTGAATCTGCTCCTGAGCCCTGCTAAACTCCTTGCCTAGATTTCTCCACACACAGGTCAGGCATTACCTCTGGGGATGGGCTGGCACAAACACAGCTCTCCCCCCCCCCCATTCAGAAGTCAGGGACATGGCCACAGCTCCATTGTCCTGTTAGCAAGTGTAAGCTGTTTCATAGGATTTCCTGCCTTCCAGACTTGGGCAGGTCACAACCAGTGAAAAGGGACCTTATCTCTGAAATGTTTCCTTTCAGGTCAGACCCCTGAGCCAAAACAGCCCTCTTCCATTCCCCCAAAAGCAGAGACCAACATGGTGAGTGGGTGGTTTAGAGGGTGCAGCTGCCTGCTGGCCTGCTTCGTGGTGGGAGGCAGCTGTCAGTTTGATCCAGGCTCAGAGGCTTGGTGGGAGGAGGGTGGAAAGAGCCCTGCTTTATTTGCAGTTTGCAGGTGCCATGGCCCAGTCTTAAGGAAGCATGGTTTGCGGAAGAAGATGCTAGGATCTCTCTCTGCACTGACTGTTGATGCTTGTTCTGTCTGGATCCATGCCTTTGCAGGTGCCTGCAAAGAACACTTCTGTCCCAGCAACACCGGCTGCCCCACCGCCGTCTCAGCCGGTCACACCGCGGAAGAACAAAGCTGCCATGTGCAAGCCTCTCATGCAGAACCGGGGAGTGTCCTGCAAGATAGAAATGAAGTCCAAGGGCTGCCAGACAGGTGAGATAGGGCAAGGGGAGGTCAGCCGGGCTTCCCAAGGGTTTTGACTCCTGCTCCGTAGGGAGCTGTGGCCATGCAGAAGAGAGGCTGGGTTTCTTGAGCACCCTGGGTTTACCTTTGCACCCATCGGCTCCCCCTCTTTGCTTCTACTCTCTGTTTGCAGTAGTGTTAATTGAAGTGACATGGTGTAGTTCAGAGGTTGGGGTGGGTAGGAGGATTTAATATGAGACATTCAGCCTGACCACACTCCCACAAACTCTCAAGAGCAAGGACTCATTCTGCTTGGGAAAGCCACGAATGCAATACAGTCAAGCCTCACCTGGAGTACCATGTTAAGCTCTGGGCAATGCATTTTAAGAAGGATGTAGACAAACTGGAAGAGGGCAACAAAGCTGGTCAGGGATTTGGAAGACATGTCCTGTGAGATACTCTGTAGAAAAGGAGAATGCCCTGTTCTGATAGCCAAAGGGCTGTCATGTAGGAGAGGACAAAGACTTGTTCTCTGCTGCTCTAAATGACAAGACTGGATCTAGGTGTAAGCTACAGGGGTGTGTAGATTTTGGTTGAACATTAGGAGGAACTTCCTGCTTGTAAAACAATTTTGTCAGTGGAGCCATTACGTGAGAGCGGGGGCAGATGTTCCTCCCCCGGGGGTTTTCAAGCAAAGACTGGATAAGGATGCTCTAGCTGTGGATTCTCTACATTGCCCAGAGACTAAATGGCTGTCAGGCCCCTCCAGATTCTTTGTGGGGAAAGGAGTCCCCCCTCAGATGCAGGGAAGGCTAATGGCTTGCTATTTGATCCTGACAGAGGCTGACTGGAAGCCCCAGGTGGTTGTGCTACCCATCCCTGTGCCGATCTTTGTGCCTGTGCCTATGAACATGTACTGCCAGAAAATACCTGTGCCTTTCTCCATGCCTGTCCCGGTAAGCATGAACCTGTCCTTCTTCTGTTCTGTATAGACTATACATTCTTGATACCCTGACCCTTTGATGTGTTTTCCTTCATTCGTAGGTGCCTGTGCCAATGTTCCTGCCCACCACACTGGAGAGCACGGAGAAGATTGTGGAGACTATAGAGGAACTGAAGGTGAAAATCCCATCCAACCCTCTGGAAGCCGACATCCTGGCTATGGCTGAGATGATAGCAGAGGCAGAGGAGCTGGACAAGGCCTCATCAGACCTTTGTGGTAGGTCCTGGGGCAGTCTTGCTCATAGCCACAGCTGCCTGAGCTTTTGTCACCCCCACAAGTCAAAAGGGAGAAAACGAGCAATAGTTCTGTGCAGTGCTGCCTCTGTTCAACCTACGTGTTAAAAACAGCCTTTGTGTTTTGTATGTGTTTGTTCTATGTATGTCCCTTTGATTGCAATGTTGTTGGAGAACTCTGCTATGATGAGTTCACCCTCCCTCACAGGATTTCCCTTTATCTTGCTCTTAGCTGAGCATTCCCTTTTTCTTCTTTATTTTTCTCTGGCTGTCCCACACAGTCATTTGAATGTATGTTGGTAAATGCTGACCCAGCTTAGGGAACTGAGGGTAGAGACTAAAATCCTTCTTTTGTCCTTGTTTGATAATGGCACACGAGAGGCTGATGGTCAGTCAAAACTAACAAACAGCTTTATTTCTCTCAGGTAGGAATCAGGTTTAGGATGTATGAGGTGAACAGGCAACAGGAATGAGATAACTTTGTGTACAAATAAACACCAGATAATTTGTCGCAAACAAGTAGCTATTTCTATTATTCAGACAGTCTTTAAAACTTGAGAAGAGAGATTTCTTGGCAGTCTTGGCTTACAGAAACCTTTTTATTTATTTATTTTTCATATTTATAATATAAGCTTCTTGGTCTCACAGATACTAAAGTTGGTGCAATCAGGAACATTCACACAAGTTCCAGTTTCCTTCCTTTTCCACAGACTAGGGATCACTCCCCTCTTCTAGGAGCTATTTCTCTCAGACTTGATAGGATCACCCCCCCCCTTCACTAGGAGCTATTTCCCTCAGTCTTGATAGGGATGGGTTATGTGTGCCACTTCCCTAACTCAGAATCCTTCTTGATCCTTTCACAGTCTGCTTTGCTCTCTCACTGTTCACTGTCAACTCTCCATTGCCACTCCTAACCACCACTCTCAGCTGAAGAATTCCATTTGAATCCCCTGTTACTCAAGGTTCTCAGACCGGGTTACAGCATCAACCATTTACTGTCTGTCCATCTGCTTTCAAGACTCCTGTGTTCAAATAATTTTGTTTGAAGCATAAGGAGAAAAAGGAAATGAAGGTCCTGAAGAGAGGGATTAGATGGTTGTCAAGAGTAGCAAGCACCACAGTAATTTTATTCCGAATTGTATATTGTTTTATTGGTTTTATGTAAGCCACCCTGAGCCTGCCTTGGTGGGGAGGGCAGGGTAAAAGTTACATTAATAAATAAATAAATAAAGGATGTTCCTCCCTTTGCTCCTAGTACATTCATGCTGGTCCTTAGGAATTAGAAATTGTCTTTTCCGTGCTTGCAGGGTAAACTTCTCACTCATTTCTAGCTCTGTGGTCCGATGGACAGAAACCATTCACCTGGGGTGTCTCTCTCTGACTTTCATCTAGTCCGTGAGGACTCTTCCAGAGACACTACTAAGGGGCAGCTGCCTGACCTACTTATGTGTTCACAGACCTGGTGAGCAACCAAAGTGCCGAGGGCCTTTTGGAGGACTGTGACCTGTTTGGGCCAGCTAGAGACGATGTGTTGGCCATGGCGGTCAAGATGGCAAATGTGCTAGATGAGCCGGGTCAGGATTTGGAAGCTGACTTCCCCAAAAGTAAGGGTAACAGCGGCCTGGGGCCACTGGGCTTGAGGGTGTGGCGCACCATCCTCTCCTGAAGAAGGAGGAGGTACAGGGAGGGAGATTCACGGACCCTGGCTACCAGCCCCCCACCCCAGAAAGAGTAGCTGGGATTGCCTCTAAAGCCTCCTGCAGAAGATGGGCATGTAGCTGTGACCTGCAGAGCCCACGGGATAGAGGGAGGTCAATGACTGACTAGTTGCTCTCTTTCCCAGTCTTTAGGGTTGGTGTGGTCTGGGTCAGTACCCACCAGGGAAAGAAGGAACGGTGGATGTGTGTGTGATGGGCAGTGCTTCACTCTGCATGTATAGTGGAGCTTGTAAGCCAAGGCCTTGAGGGCCACATACAGCTGGGGAACCTGTTATACCACCTACTCTCTTTCTTTGTTCCCCACCAGACCCCTTGGACATTAATCCCAGCGTGGATTTCCTCTTTGACTGTGGCCTGGTGGGTCCAGAGGATGTCTCCACTGACCAAGATTTGCCTCGTGCCATCCGCAAGGTGAGTTCTGCCCCACCCCATCCTGGTGGACCAGCTCCTGAGGAAACAGCATTGTTCGCTGTGACTCTAAAGTGGGCGATGGCATTTAATGTCTCACCTTTCCATTCAGAAAGGACCCTCTAGGTTGGTTTAAAGGGGCACCACATTACAATAAAACAATGCAAAGAAGATGCAAGAAAAATTATCAATCTGTTCTTTTCCAGCCTTATTTAAAACCACTAGTTTTATTTATTTAATTAGATTTTTAAACCACCCTCCCCTATGAAATATGGCTCAGGGTGGTGTACATCAAAGAGAACCATTTACAAAATTCACAATTAATAAAATTCATTAACAGTTTAAAACTTGCATAAAAGCCCAAAGCCTGCCCCTTAAAACAGTCCATAAATAGCCGGTAAAGGCTCTCCTTGAGTGCATGGTAGAAAGACAATTGAGGTTGGGGAATTCTGCAGCTGTAACACCAGTCTAGAGAATTTCCCCTTCTCTCTTGTAGCTGTTAACTATACTTTGAACTGGGGGTGCAGCCAGGGACCTCTATTGATTACTTTGGTGCCTGGGTGAGCCTCTGGGGGAGGGGGCAGCCCTTGAGCTCCTGTGGTCCTCCCAACATTAACAGCTTCAAAGGCTACAACCAGCCACTTGCAGTGGAACACAAAATAAATGACCAGTTTAGGTTGAACAAATGGGAGTTCAGCATTTGGGACCAACTGCTGCCTCCAAATACTTTTCAAAGGCAGCCATGGAGTGTGTTAAAATTATACAATGGGGCAGTTTGCTAGTAAAGGCCAGGAGAGCCCAAGGTGGCACTGTGAGACTACCCACTGAATCTCGAATCATGAAGCAGCCAGCAGATGGTAAATCTAAAAGGAATGATCAGGAGATACTATTTAAGTCCCTGTGATGACAGGGTGTGCAGGAATCACTATTCAATGATGATGATGATTCTGGCTGCAACCTCGATAAAAAATGCATGTAGAACGCATGTGAAGGGGTCATGGCTCGATGGTAGAGCACCAGCTTTGCATGCAGGAAGGTCCCAGGTTCAGTCCCCAGGATCTCTAGCTCAAAGGATCAGGCAGTAGGTGATGTGAAACACCTTGACTCGAAATCCTGGAGAGCCGCTGCTAGAATAGCTGATACTGACTTTGATAGACCAGTGGCCTGCCTGAGACCGCCTTCTATCCTCACTGTAGGGCCAGAAGCGCCTGGTGCTCTCTGAGAGCTGTTCACGGGACTCCATGAGCAGCCAGCCCAGCTGTACGGCACTCAACTATTCCTATGGTGTGAATGCCTGGAAGAGCTGGGTGCAAGCCAAATATGCCGGAGGCGAAACGAGCAAAGGTGATGAGCTTCGCTTTGGCCGTAAGTATGGGTTGAAGGTGACAGTGGTTGCATAAGAAGGGAATGTCAGAGGTGGGTGGGTGGATGCTGGAAAACTGATGTCTCTCCCTCCCAGCCTAAGGCTGCCTGTTGCTGTTTCCGCAGCCAAGCCCATGCGGATCAAAGAGGACATCCTGGCCTGCACGGCTGCAGAGCTTAATTACGGCTTAGCTCAGTTCGTCAAGGAAGTCACCCGGCCCAATGGCGAGCGCTATGAGCCTGACAGCATCTATTACCTCTGCCTTGGCATACAGCAGGTAGGAAGGCCCTGGCCTCACCCATCGTCTCCCCACTTGCCACGAGACAACAGGACCTTGTCCTGCATGTCAGCATCAAGTAAGCAAGAGATTTCTCTGTGGCTCTTTCCGGGGCAAAAAGCTCTTCTGCAGCTGGGAATACAGCATACCAGGAGTTTGGCAGTTACTTAGTTTGCACTTCCTTTTGCTACAGTTGTGTGTGCGAGCCAGTTTGGTGTAGTGGTTAAGTGTGTGGACTCTAAACTGGGAGAACCGGGTTTGAGTCCCCACTCCTCCACTTGCACCTGCTGATGTGACCTTGGGTCAGTCACAAGCTCTGGCACAGCTGTTCCTGAAAGAGCAGTTTGTGTCAGAGCTCTCTCAGCCCCACCTACCTCACAGGGTGTCTGTTGTGGGGAGGGGAAGGGAAAGGAGTTTGTAAGCCACTCTGAGACTCCGAGTGAAGGGTGGGGTATAAATCCAAACTCTTCTTCTTCTAAGATTGCATTCCCTGCTTGATTCTGTACTTCTCCCCCACTCTTGCCACCAGTATCTGCTAGAGAACAATCGCATGGTGAACATCTTCACAGACCTCTACTACCTGACCTTCGTGCAGGAGCTCAACAAGACACTCAGCGGCTGGCAGCCCACCACGATCCTGCCCAACAGTATGTTGTTTAGTGGGGCAGAAGCCTGTTCTCCTCTTCTGGCACTCCGGGATTCTCAGAGGGCCTTTGGGAAGAGAGCTGGCCTGATGCTGGGAAAGGGTTAGCAGGCAGTCAGCTGTCCACAAGGACGAAGGCTGTTGTTCCCCCCTCCCCAAGCTTGTCTGGAAGCCTCTAAGTCAGCCTTTGTTCTGAGTGTCCTCGTCCCCCCGACCCCCCCCAAACAGCCGATCCTGCTTAGGATTAATCACTGTGTGTTGTATGCTTGCTGTGCCTTTCACAATCCTGCAGTCCCACTCTCAGGAGAGTTTACACCCTTCTAAAAGCCCCTTGAAGTCAGTGGCGCTGTCCATGTCTCAGGCTGTTTCACTGTAACTCCAGGAAGAAGGCCTTTGTAATTTGCATTTTATGAACCACCCACTCATTGTGTTGACCACTGAGGCCTAAGGATGAGCTGCGCTTTATACCTAGGCCCAAGCTCGGTGCACTAGCTGTTAAACTTCCACATTCACGTACAGCGTAGAAAATGCAAATTTTACATGAGCCACAGAACCAAGAGAAAACATTTCGGGTTTTTTTCTTTTTGTTTGGGCTCCCCTTTCCCCCGACTGTTGAGAAATGACCGACTGGCTTCTCCCTACCTTTTTCTGGCCATGCACATGTGCTCACGCAGCCACAAGCAAGCAGGTGAATTGTGGGTAGCAGGGGCAGGTTCACTGTATCAGATCCAAAAGGGAACGTTTGCCTTGGCCTGGCAAAGTGGTGTCAGGGTCTCGGAGAGGTCACCTGCCAGAGGGATCGCCTGCTTCCACACACACACCCCCTAACATAGTTCAGTCCTGCAGCCTGTCCCGTGCAGTTCATCAGGGCGCTCTCTCTCGCTTCGTGGTCAGCTGTGCTCTGACGGAGGTCGTTTGGCCTGTGTGTTTGCAGACACGGTCTTCTCGCGTGTGGAAGAGGAGCACCTCTGGGAGTGCAAGCAGCTGGGCGTCTACTCCCCGTTTGTGCTCCTCAACACCCTCATGTTCTTCAACACCAAGTTTTTTGGGCTGCAGACAGCTGAGGAGCACATGCAACTCTCCTTCACCAACGTGGTTCGACAGTCGCGCAAGTGCACCACGGCACGGGGCACCACCAAGGTGGTGAGCATCCGCTACTATGCTCCTGTGCGGCACCGGAAGGGGCGAGGTAGGGAGCGCTTTCTGCATGCCTGCTTTTCCTGCCCATCGGCCGTGGGGGCAACCCCTGACCCAGCTGCCTCTCTCCTTGCAGATGGCGGTCTCGGCAAGCGGAAGCGGGAGGAAGAAGCACCGGTCTTGGAGCAGCGAGAGAATCGCATGAACCCGCTGCGTTGCCCGGTCAAGTTCTACGAGTTTTATCTCTCCAAATGGTGAGGGGCTTTGGCAGGGAACCCCCCCCTTTTTTTGGCTGAGGCCTTAGGCAGGTGGAAGTGGAGCCAAGAGGCCGGAGGCAGTGTCATGACTGTCACTGCTGACCACCCACAAAGTGGGTGTGGGCGGTAACAGTAAAAAAATAAAATGGCCACAAGGGTTGTGGAGGGCATGAAAAGTAGCTGC
The DNA here is from genome assembly GCA_029375565.1 of Gekko gecko. NCBI lineage: Eukaryota > Metazoa > Chordata > Lepidosauria > Squamata > Gekkonidae > Gekko > Gekko gecko. Next base: position 45,780,935 of record JAPDNY010000012.1, on the reverse strand, counting down.
AGCCGCTTGGCGGTGCCCGGTGGGTGTGGAAGCATCCAGCTTGAAAACCAGCTCAGCGCAAGCAGCACTAAACACACTAAGAGGTGCGTCCAGATCATGTTGGGAGTTCGGCCCTCTGTGCTTCCGCACCGCTGCGTGGATCCTGTTCCCTGGCTAGGAGTTACCCACGTAGACTGCAGAGGCACAAAGAAAAGCGTTGCAGAAACGGAGGCTCTGGCTAAGCTCCTACCGGTGCCCATCTCTCTGTTTTCCACCCAGGTGAGTATTCTCATTTCTCTTTTTCTGGCCGCAGCCCCGAGAGCCTTCGAAACCGCAACGACGTGTTCTACCTGCAGCCGGAGCGATCGTGCGTCGCCGAGTCGCCGCTGTGGTACTCGGTCATCCCCATGGACAAAAGCATGCTCGAGAGCATGCTGAACCGTATCCTGGCTGTGCGCGAGATCTATGAGGAACACAGCCGTGGGGGCGGCGGTCTGGATGACGATATGGACTGAGCCGGTGCCAGCCTGGCCGGAGGGAGACTGCGGGGCCCAGCGCTGCTCCAGCCGGACGGTGGGGGGACGGGGAGGTGTGGCTAGCTACCCCTTCCCTGCCTGGGGTTACAGGCACGTAGGACTCTCTTAACACGCCCCCCCCACTCCATGCTAGTGACGACCTGCTCCCCCAAGGGGCCAGAGCCTCCTGCCCTTTCCCCTCTTCTCGTTCTGCCTAGGAGTGCCTGCTTGCCTGCTCCGTCTCCCCTGGCCAGGGTCTTCTTCTGCGGCACCAGGCTGGGAGGGGGGAGCTTCACGAATTGTTCTTTGGGGTTGAGGAGGGCGCAGAGAGCATCCTGGCCGGCATTAGGCCCTTGTGGGTGGGGGGCAGCTGTGTGGGCATGAGCCTTTCCCTGACTAGGGGAGAGGGGGCACGGGCTCCTTGTGTGCACATTCTCTTGCTTGGGGCTTTCTTCTCTCCTCTGGGTGGCAGCCCTCCTCCCTCCCCTCCCAACAGCTGGATACTCTGTGTGTGTGCTGGGGGAGCAGGCCTGAATGACATCTGGACAGTCTCTTGCCCTGCTTCCCCAAGGCATAGCTTGCCCACTGCCCCACGGGGCGTTGGCTGCCCGGCATTCCCCCTCCTTCTCCGTTTGTCTGTGTGTTGCGTTGAACTCTGAGCTATGGCTGGTGGTGGTGCCGTCTGTCGAGCCTGTATATATTGTTCTGGCCCAGCCCCTGTCTGTATCCTTGTCACGAGTGAGCCAGTTGCGGGTCTCATTGTAGTGATACCGGGGTGTTAGGACCCGCCCCGTGTCTCTCTGGAAACCATTCATTTCAAATAAAGGCACAAAACCTGCATGCTGTCTTTGCCTCTCTTTCGGCAGTGAGGCCGGTCTGCGGCTTCTGCTGAGGAGGGTGTGCCGGTTGGCTCCCTTTTTCATAGCATCGGAGCCTGCGTACCAGTCAACACCCAAGGCCAAGGGAAGGGACCGTGGCTCAGTGCTAGAGCATCTGCTTTGCACGCAGAGGGCCCCGGGTTCGATTTTCTTTGACATCTCCAGTTAGAGAAAGGATTCGGTAATGTGAAAGACGTGAACCTGAGAGCCCTGCTTGTCAGGATAGTTTCACTTGATAGACAGTGATCTGACATGTGCAGGTGAGAGGCAAGTTCAGCCTTTGCTTCCCTATTTGCAACTGTGGAACCCACGGAGGAGTTGCTTCCTGCCGCTTGGGTGTCCTTGTCTGTGCCTGACCACTAGGTGGCAAGAGGCTCTACAGACCTCATCCTAGACCCAAGCATGAGCCACACGGCCAGCACACTCTCCTGCCGGGTTTCCCGGTTGTTCCTTCCAAGGGGCTGAAGGGATGGGTCCTACCATAGCCTTTAAAAGGGGGTGTGCCAGGCAGACCATTCATTCTTGGATGCTCTGTTTAGCTATGAGACCAGCCCCGGAATATCCTGCTGAGCTGGGAAGACCACTGCTGCAGTCTCTGCTCCTGTCCCTCTGCTCAGCTACTGCTTCCTATCTTGAAAGGGGTGTGGACAGGCTGGAGCAGTGAGAGGGCTGTTCTCCCCCCCCCACTTCATTCCTTCAGGGGTCCCGGCTTCTGCGTCTCTTCTAGTCAGGCAGTGGGGAGACGCTTGGGGGTTTGGGTTCTAGGCTGACCACATCAGCTCCACAGTCTCGCTGTCTCCTAGCACAGCATCCACTGGGCTAAACAGCTAGGTCGCTGGGCTTCCATTTGCTGCCGGTCTTGCTGCACTTGCTGTCTCGCTTCTGGCTCGCAACCCAAGCGGGGCTGTCATTCACCATCCCTGCTCCAGGGCTCTCCCCCTTAGAGGCCTTGTCCCTAGCCTGCAAAGAGATACTACGGGGTGGGGTAGTGCTGCTGTGTCCATGGGGGTCAAGGCCCCTAGCCTCCTCAGTGCCTGGACTGTGTCTGGCTGGCTGTCTCACCCTGCATTTGGTGAAGGCCACGTGGTACACCTCCACTATGTTGAGCAGGAGGGAGAGGCAGGCCACGGCTAGCATGAAGAGGATGAAGATAGTTTTCTCAGTGGGGCGGGAGATGTAGCAATTGACTGTGTTGGGGCAGGGCCAGCGGCTGCAGGTGTAGAGAGGCTTCAGCTCAAAACCATACAGGACGTACTGCCCCAAGATGAAGCCCACCTCAAAGAGGGTCTTGAAGATGATGTTGCAAATGTAAGTCCTCAGAATGGCCCCCTGGAGGCGGATCTTACCCTGAGTATCCCGAATGGAGACCTTGGTGGGGTTGGGCTGACCCGTGAGGGAGCTGCTACTCTGAGCTTCCAGGCTTTCCTGTTCCTTCTGTTCCATGCGCACCAGGTGCAGGATGTGGCCCAGGTAGATGAGGCTGGGCGTGGAGACAAAGATGATCTGCAGCACCCAGAACCGGATGTGGGAGATAGGGAAAGTCTGGTCATAGCAGACGCTCTGGCAGCCGGGCTGCTTGGTGTCGCAGGAGAAGTTGGACTGCTCGTCCCCCCAGACCTTCTCTGCAGCAGCACCCAGGACCAGAATGCGGAAGATGAAGAGCACCGTCAGCCAGACTTTGCCCACGACTGTGGAGTGCTCTTGCACACTCTCCAGCAGCCTTCCAAGCAGGTGCCAGTCCCCCATGGGCACCACATTCGTTTACCCTGAAAGAGAGGGACGGGCAGATGCCGTTAGAGGCATTGAAGCGCCTTCCATTAACACAAAGGGAGTGAGGTGCCAGGAGGGGCGGGATCTACCTGTGCTGAGCTAGCTGACCTGGCTCATTCTTCCTTTGTTCTCTGGTTGTACCCCTTGTGCCTCTCAAAGCCTGACTTTAATCTGACCAAAGGCAACAGAGGCCCCAGGCCTGGTTAACCAGTTACTGGCCAGGAGTAGCAGCTCTGCCTCTTTCCTATATTTAGCTCCGTTGCCCCTGCAGCACAACCAAATTGTATTACTCTGCAGCACTACCCTAGCCTAAGGGGAACACACAGGGAACATATTGCCCCATTCAAGAACTCAAATTACTGCAGGTATGCAGCTGAAGACCAGGGCCATTGAAGCAGGGGCAAGAAAAAGCTGCAGCAAAACTCACCACTTCCAACTTCAGAAGCATCAATCGGTTGCAGTCCCGTCGAGCATCTCTCGCCCAAAGAGCCCTGGGGGCCCCCCCCCAAAGGAAGCCAAAAGCAAGATCCCACAAGCGCCTGACCAGCTGTTCCCGTTCGTTGGTACCATCGCCGGAGAACTGAGCTCTTGAGTCTCTGTCCAAGGCAGGGCCCTGTTGCCATCAGAGCTTTGTCGCTTATTGGCTCTTGCCATGACTGACCAGCACAGTAGCCACTGGGGGTTGGGGGTAACCTCCTCTGCCTTTATTTTTGGCCTGGGCACTTTGCTAATTATAACCCCTCCCGCAGGGTGAGTGTACATGGTACAGGGGTTATATTTAGGTAAGTGCTCTCCAGCTCACAGGACCTTGGAGTGACCCGCCTCTGGCTGCATGTGTGCTGTTGGAGGGTCATTTCTTTCCTCTGGCTGACCCAGCGTGGAAGCCATGGCAGTCAGCTCCCCTTTACTGCTGACTCCTCCCTCCAACCTGGAGCAACATGACATTGTGGCGAAGCCCTTCCTCTAGCACAACTTTGCATCTGCTCCCAGTTCAATGACAATGTTGCCGGCCACTCTCCTCTGTGACCCCTTCCTTGGGCCACTAGGAGAAGTCGGTGTGAGTCTTGTGCTGCTGCAATAGGAACTGTGGACTCTGGTCTTTTGCTGTCCCACTGGCAGGCATTTCCTGTGCCCTTGCATAGCAATTGGGCCTGCAGAAGTTACGAGACCACTTGGAGCAAACACAGCATGTTTTAACAGTGGTCACAGTGGGTTCTTATCCACCTGTTGTGTGAACTTGACTTTGCAGCTTGTTTTGCTTGCATGCATAACAGCTCCATCAGTCTTGCTTCAGGTGGGCTAGCCTTAAACAGTGCCATGTGTATGAGCAGTAAAGACTAACAAAATACGAAAACCCATAGTTGTGCAATACCATTTTATTACTTATAATAATAAATACCTCCATGTGATACATACAAGATGCAGATGGGGGCTTTCATCCAACCTGATGAAAGAGCCTGAGAAACTCGAAAAGTTTGTGCACTTCCATGTTATTTTGGTTGGTCCTAATCTAAAGATACTACATGGCTGTTTTTGGAGTGGTTATATGGATGCATATGGCATTCTGCCGTATTGAACATGTGAACAATTAAACTCAGTTGCAAAAACAGCTGCTGGGGGGAGTCAGGCACTAGAACTGGCAGCCACTTTCCCCACAGTCATATCAAAACACTCCCCAAAGGTACAGAATGATTTTTCACCCTTTCAGTGCTGTCTCTGACAGAGAATAATAAGGTTTGGATTGTTGAATATACCACTTGAGCTCCACTGGTCTCCAGTATTGGCTCCACTCCCCTAGATCCTACCTGATGGAGCAACCCTAAGCAGTTTTACTCAGTGGGGCTTACTTTCAGGAAAATGTCCTTCAGGCTGAAAGCCTGGTCTCCATAGTCAGTCAACAGCATTCTCCCTCCAGCGGCATCTGTAATGCAGCAAGTTTGAACAAGGAGTCCATGGAGGAAGATTTGCCCTCTGTCTTGTAGCTGAATGTGTGAACTGCCTGTGTTTGAAATGTTCTGTGTTCAAGGTGCCTGTAGTGCTTGGTGTGTGTAGTATGGTTCACACATGCAAAATACCACTTGATGTTGCAGCAGCCATTGAGGGGTAAGCATATATGTGTGAATTCACCCAAACTTAGAACTGGGGAGGAAGAGCAATTACGCTTCTTGGAGGAGTGATGTGGAAAGACAGTCTGCTGGGCTAGCATGCTACTGTTGCTGCTTCACTTGCTCATGTTCTGATGAGTTTGTAAAGTCGCTCTCTGAACACCAAAGAGTTGCTAGAGAGGGCTGCATACACATTTTTAAAAACCAATGCTTGTCCCAGTCTTCATGCAGTGCCACTTTTTCCATGGTTGGAGGCTGGGTGCCTCCTTTTCACCTCGACTGCAGAAAAGTGGTCATTGTGCAAATGCCCAAAGCCCCACTAGTTCACAAGGAGAAGATTTGCCCTGAAATTCTTGCACAGAGTCCTGGAGGCATCGTGAAGGAGAAGGACAGCCACCACTGCTTATAATGCGTGACCAGGACCTGCAGCTGTTGGCCTGCAACTACATGTGGAGATGACAGTCCCGGGGGGGGCAGTTTGAGCACACACTGTCTCTCCCAGACAGCAGCGCCCCTCCCCAAGCTTCAGATGGAGGGGGGGTTTGCACACCTGCTTCTCCTCTCTATTTCAGTCTCCCACTGGGAGTACAAGCTTGTCCCACTTACCACAAGTCTTTATCTCTTGGTATTTTAAGTTACAGACAAGAGCCCTAAAGACAAATGACTAAAGGCAGAATTGTAAAATCAGCTTTTAATACTGACTGCTTTGGTACAGGGATGTGAGACTGGGGAGAAGAGCAGTTTGCCCCCCACACGCACGCACACCTTGGCTTGGCAACCTCCCAATCCTTCCCTTGACAAATGAGAGCAGCAACCAAGACTTAGGATTGGCCCCCATTTTTACACTTGTGCCACTGGCAGAAGTTCAAGAGGGGTTCCTTTCTGTCATTGTTGCCAAGGCAAGTAGCTCCTCTTGAACTTCTCCCTACCCTGCTGCTGAGAGACACAGGAGCCCTGGTGGTGGGCAAAGGTGGCAGTTCTGCATGGGGACATCTTCCTTTGGTGCTTGTGTTATGACAGCCCAGATCCAGGACACAAAAGATGGGCATTAAGTGCCAGGCTATAAACACAAGGACTGAAGTAGCTGATCTACTGCCCTGCAGAAAGATGGCAGGAATCCTTGTGATTTTACTTCTGCACTGCAAGATTCCAAAGTTTACAGAGTTGAAATCTAAATTTTGCTTCCAGGATTTACAAAGCAAAATTATGTGCAGTGGAAGATTATGTTGATTCCTCCGCCCCTTCTTTTGGAGAGGATTAGGTGGTGCAGGACACAAGAAAGGGAAGGTCTCTCCAAACTGCAACTGTGGTTTCTTTGGGAGCTCTGACTGGAAGCCACCATGCCTTCCCTATTTACCCAGGCAGTGTGGGCAACAGAGGTCAAGTTGAAATCTTCTTGCAGATATTCTGCAGCTGGTAGGTTCTGCAGCAACTATATCAATTCTTACCAAATCCATGGAAATCATGCCTCTAGGCAGCTGGTAGGCTGACAGCAGGGAGCTAAAAGAATGGTCAGGGCCAGCGATGAAGCGTAGGGTAGTAGAGGGGCCAAAGGCACTGTGAGGGAACTTCCTTCATAAGAAAGACCCTGCCACCTCCCACCCACGGCAACCCACAGATGAGTCCCACATTCTCTTCTCAGTCCTGGTCTGCTGCAACCAGGCACCACCTCCATGGTCCCAATACCCTTAGCAGGCTGAACAGCGGTCAGTCTTCTCCTGTGCCCCTGAATTGCGACGGAGAATGTCCTTGAGGGAGCTGTCCTGTTCCGTCAGCAACTGGTTGATTTCATTCTGCTTGTACTCAGACAGCTTGTGGCCCAGGAAGGAGCCCTTTCCCGAAGATGGGTTGGGGTTTCGGTGACCACGGCGGGCACATGCCCGCACCAGCAGGTACACCAGTTCAACTATGTTGAGGACAATACAAATGGCAGAGGTGGTCAGCATGAAAACTGTGAAAATTGTCTTCTCCGTCGGCCGTGAGACAAAGCAGTCAACAAAGTTGGGGCAGGGGTAATCGTTGCATTTGACCAGACGGACCATCTGATACCCAGGGTAGATGACATAAAAGATGTACATGAAGGTTCCTTCAAAGATGATGCGGAAGATCACACTGCAAACATAAGTCCACCAAAGGGACCCTGAAATGCGCATCTTGTGTTTCTTGACCTCTTCCAAGTGCTTGGGATCCCCATGGCCTGTCATCACTAACAGCTTCTTCTCCTGGTGCTGCTGGTATGCCACATGCATGGCCACGAGCAAGGCCGGAGTGGTCACCAGGATGAGCTGCAGGGCCCACAGGCGGATGTGGGAGATGGGGAAGTAGTGGTCATAGCAGACGTTCTTGCAACCAGGCTGCAGCGTGTTGCAGATGAAAGAGGCTTGCTCGTCTCCCCAGACACTCTCAGCAGCTACCACCAGCACCATGATGCGGAAGATGAATACTACCGAGAGCCAGATGCGGCCAACAGCTGTGGAGTGACGGTTCACACCAATCACAAGGGAGTAGAAGCCTTCCCACTTCATTCTTCCTCACTCCTGCAAAGAAAAGACAAGAGTCTGGTCTGGTCAGAGCAGTCATGCCAGGAAAAGGGGGCAGCAGGGTCACATCACATACTGCTAATAACACAGAGTTAGTAGGAGAACTTGGCTTCAGAAAGAGCATCTTCCAGAACGGCCCGTCTCTCTTCCACCACACTGATACAAGTTCTAAACCTAGAATCAGCATTCATGCCAGTTTTCTGGGTCTGGTTTTTGTCCTGTTTGAAACTTTCTTTCCTCCTAGGCCTGCACCATTAATAAAATTGCCATATATTAGCTGTGGCATTCTCCCAATTCATACAACCATGTTTTTTGTGTTGGCGTCCACACAAGCCAACTTTTGCTTTTTTTTTTTTTTTGACGGGGTCATAACTTTCTGGTAGAACAGCTGCTTTGCATGCAGAGGGTCTCAGATTCAAGCACCAGCACATCCAGTTAAATGGACCTAGTAGGTGAGATCATGAATAGCTACTGCCAGTCAGAGTGGGCAATTCTGACCTTGATAGGTCAGTTGTCTGATTCACTATAAAGCAGCTTCATGTTGGGAACTGTTTTTCCCGTTCGAGCTTATATTTTGGGGGGAAAATATTTTGGGGTGAGGTATTATACAATGACATGTAGAGCTACACTCAAGATGACTGCAAGGGTGCGGGGTACATCTACTCACATTGAGTCATCCTGAACACATAAACAATAGTTTTGCCAATGCGTCCTCTGCTGCAGTCAGAATGGCATAGCAGCTTGATAAAACCAAACACAGGGTCTGACAGCCATATGCAGGGCCACTGTAAATGGCACTCTGCAAAGAGCAGCTCCCCACATACCTCACAGGCACAGTTATGCTGCACACGAGCCAATCTTACAACGCCAGTCCAGGGTGGTGGTGCTGACTATGATTCAGACTCCAACACCATGGGAGGGAGAGAGTTAACCTTCCTTCCCCTGTACCATTTGCTCAGCGGAAGTAATTCTCCCCTTCCCCAAGGTACTATTACTAATAACAGGGCCTATGCTTTTTCTGTAGTCGCTCCCACATTATGGAATGGGGTCCCGGAAGAAGGAAGGGGGGCCCTATCCTTGAGAACTTTGGGGTGGTACTGTAAGGCTGTTTCAGTCACATGGAGGGTCATTTGTATGAATTGTACTGCAAGTTATTAGGCTTTACTGGTAGGGGAAGAACTGAAGGTCTTATTGTTTGTTGCTTGAGGTTTTAATTATGTATAAGCTACCTTGCCCTGACCTGGATAGCCCAGGCTATTCCAATCTTGTCAGTTCTTAGAAGCTAAGCAGGGTTGTCCCTGGTCAATATTTGGATGGGGAATACTAAGGAAGTCCAGGGTTGCTACACAGAGATAGGCAACCTCTGACCTCTTGACTTGAAAATTCTATGGGGTTACCATAAGTCAGCTGCAACTTCACAGCAAAAAAAGCCACCTAGAGCCATGAGGAAATAAAAGTCTTAATATATAAATTAATGGCTATTCTTTAAGGGTAAAACAATACAGTGGGAGATCTTATAGGTCTCAGGTCCAGTCTGGTTGAGGTCGGGCCTGACCATTCTCTCTGCCCCAAACTTTATTCATATCCACCAGGCAGTAAACTGAAAGGCTGGTTCCGAAACCTACAGTTAGCTGCCTTTGGCAGTCTGCCACTGTTCCAGTGGGGAGCTTTCAATGCAGCTCCAGGGACATCTCCTCTACCTCCCACTCTCCTTTCTTACCACCTCCCACTGTTGCTATGAGAGGCACGTGCGGTGCGGAAGAGCAGGACGTTTGACGGGAGGCCCTGCATTCCACAGTGGGCAAAGTGGCGCTGAGGTGGCTGCTGAGGCCTTGGGCCAAGGCAGGGACTGAAGCTTTTCAGAAACTCTGGACCAGCCCCTGCATCCCAGTCAGCATCTCCCAAAGGAGGGGGACCTACTGGGCAGCTGTGAGTCTGAACCATGCCTGCTCTACTGCAGCAGAGACCAGCCAGGGCCCTCCCTCACTTCTGAATGGCCCTTCCGTCTGGGGGAGGGAGAGAGCCAGTCTTGCATTTTCCCTGCCAGGAGGGTTTCTCCTCTGGGCAGAGGCACAGCAAGTTGCAAAGGAAGGATGCGCCATCGGTCCCCCACCCCAAGCATTCAAGAGAGGCCGGCTGCTGAGCAAAGCACCACAGTTCTTCGCTTGGTGTAGCTACGCTACAATGCGCAATATGTTGAGCTGTGAGCCCAGGAGCCTCACCCCAGCCATAAACTCATTTGATGGCCTTCAGCAGCCCTTTTCCACCCTGCAATAAGGTGACAATAATACCAAGCCCCTCCACTGCCACAGGGATGATGCAGGGAACACTGAAATGACATACATGCATGTACCATTATTGTTAATACTGAACAGATTCCCAGCTTCTGGGAGGCTGGACACCTCAGTCTTGGGGAAGGTGAACCAGCACAGCCCTTGCACCTGCAGAATGAGGCCCAAAGCTAGAAGCTCTCCAGACAGAAGTCACACACGTGCACACACACACACACACACACACACACTTTGCCTCAGCCCCAGATCACCACTTCCACCAAACAGAGGATTCTCACAGGGCACCCCCAACCCCACCACTGGAGACCCCCATTTTAGGCTGCCACCTGCCAAGCCGCATCCACCCATAAAGAGCTCCCAAGGCTGGCAGTCTGAATGGGGTCAGACAAGGTCCCACAGCAGCCCAGACATTACCTTGCAGTGGGGAATGGAGCGTTCCCAAAGCAGCCTCAGGCTCCCTCTATAGGCTCATGTCGCCCCGCAGACTGTGCCCGCTCTTTGCCGCTGCTCAGCTCCAGGGAGTCATATGCTGCTTTATAAACTACTTTGCATACAATGAGGCCTTTATCGGCCCCCAAACAACGCGCTTTAGAATTCAGGTCCACTGCCCGGACTTCCGCCCACCCTTGCCAAACAAAGTGTCTGTGTGTGGCATTCCAGGCTGTCATTGCCTGCACCAGCACCTGGTTCCAGGCTCCGCCAGGGGTGAGGAGGACCCCACACAGTGCGCTCTTTCCCTTCTGTGCCTTTTTGGGGAAGAGTGTCTAGATGGCATGGTGGAAGGTGTTGCAAATGTTGCTGGGGGTAGCCGGTGATTTGGAGCACTTGGCAGGCCAGGCCTCGGGCTGGTGCCCTAGATGTGCCTTGGAGACACAGCAGCAGCCCCGGTGAAAGGAAGAGTTAAGACTGGACCGGCTGCTTACAGGTCTGGGGGTCAGAACATTCAATGTACGCCAGCGGCCTTGTCATGACGCTGCCGGGCAGCAGCTGGACCGTGTTTTTCCGTAGAAAGGCCGACGACTTGCGTCTCTTTCCGGGGTCCAGAGCAGAGTCAGTGCCGGAAGCTGGTGCCAAGCCTGACAGAGCACAAAGGGCCCCTCAGTTCTTTGTGTCCAGGCTGACCCTGCTCCAGTGCATCCTTCCCCCCACGTACACACACACACACCCCTCCATCCTTCCGTGTGGAACCAACTCCAAGTACAGAGCTGGCCAAGAGAGCAGAAGACTGGAGGTACTGGCCACGGAAACTCACACTGGGAGAAATTAGCAAACTGCAAACTCATTATGAGACACACAAAGGCCCCCTCCTGAGCATATACAGTCAAGGTACAGGGAGAGGAACCAGGAGCATCCATTGGGAGCAGCCTGTCCCAAGCAGCTCTAAGCTACCAAAAGACACAGAGGTTGGGTGAGTCATGGGCTGAAACCTTTCGGTGCAGACCAGAGGAAGGGCCAGTAGCCAAGAACAGCTCCCAGAGCCAGTATCTGGATGGGGCCCCCAACACAATTGCGCAAAGCACCACTGAATCTTCCACTTGCCCTGAGTACAAAAAGGGCAGGCAGAAAGCTGACCAGAAAGGTAACCATTAAGCCAGTTCAAACACAGCCAGCCCAGAGGCCCTTGGGCTGAAGAGAGCAAAGGTCCACAAGGCCCAGTCCTGTTGGTCTCTCTGGCCATACCTCCCTCTCTCTCCAGAACTCAGCATGTGCAGAAAACAAAGACATGCACGAGTGATTTTTTTCAGGCAAACAGGGGAGCAATTGCGGTCAGGCATGGGCATTTAACTCTTCATCCCCTGTTCTGTTTCCCAGACAGAAATCCTCCCCCAGCCAAAGAAGCAGCTGTGTGGGGAGGAGACAGCGATTATACCATACCTGTCTTCTGAGGGGACATTTGCCTATTGCTACAGAGGTCAGTTGCTCTGTCAGGGACAGATTTCTGGATTTTACACCCCCATTTCTCTTACAAAGCCTGGCCCATGTGTTATACCTGTCGGCCCCCCTTCCATTGTGCCTAATAACAGCTGGGTGGAAGGAACCATTCTATCTAGGAAATGGCATCGGAAATGAAGGATCAGCGTCCCACAACCTTTATCCAGATCACGCACCCAGCCTGACTGTCATTTAGTGTGTGGATTCCATATCTGATGCAAAATATGGCCCAGCCCTCCACAGTGCATTGCTGCCCGTCTCTGCTAGGACGGAGATGGCTGCTTTGAGGTCTGGTTCAACAGCTGATGACTGTGGACCTCTGCCCAGCTGACCTGCAAACAGAGGTAGAAGCAGCTGGGTGGGTGCGGCGTAGAAACCGAGATAGTGAATGACCACACCACAATGAGCCAGAACCATTGAGCCTCCCCCCAACACACCGATACTAAAGTTTGCTTAGTGGGAGAAGGCAGGGGGTGGGGTGGCGCAGCCTGACGTCAAACCTGGTATCAGAGCTGGTACTCCAGCCAAGCCACCCAAGCAAAGGAGGGTGCTGATGCAGAGCAAAGGCTCCACTTGCTCCTGGTCGTTGACTAGCAAGTGGTGGGGGACCTGAACCATGCCCCTGCAGCAACACCACAGCAATGGACTCAACCAGCAACAGCACAAGAGGAGTTGCTTAGGGCAACAACTTATTTTATGTATTAATTTAATTCATGTTCACACCACACTTTTCTCCCTAATGTGGACCCAAAGCAGCTCACATCCTCCTCCTCTCCTGCATTTTATCCTCACAACCACCCTGTGAGGTAGATTAGACCAAGAGAGTGTGACGGGCCCTAGATCACCCAGCAAGCTTCCAGGGCATGAGAGGGAATTCAAACCTGGGTCTCCCAGATTGTAGTCTGACACTCAACCTGGACACCACATTGGCTCTAAAGAATAGGCTCTATTCAGTAGTGCCATCAGCAAGGCTGGGCAAGGTGGCAGAGCTCAGGATTGGCAAAGAGGAGGAGAACCAGGGTCTGACTCTGCCCCCAGGCCAGGAGGAAGACTCTCCGTTACCAGGAGGCAGCCCCAGAGTACCCCGCAAGGGCTCCCGTTAAAGGCTCCATATTTCGAGAGGCCTATTTTGAGCGACGCCTCAAGGAGCGCCTATCGGTTTCTTGGGAAAGAGGGGCGCTCCCTGGTTCCCTTTCCGGGCTGCTCAGTTCCCGGCCTGGGCAAGCCACGTTCACACCCAGGAACGCGGGATTCTGCCATTTCAATCTCTACCCCATGGATTTCTGTATGTTTAATCGTTTACGCAGTGATAAGAGCTCCTCAAAGACCTTGCCGCTGGAAATCCTGCTCACCCTTTCCCCACCTCGGGTGTTCAAGCAACTGAAATTTCTTTTCCCTTTTGAAGGAAGGAGGGAAGGGGAAATTCTCGGCTTGCCAAAATCTGGGCAGGAGGCCCCAGGCCAGGCACAGCGCCCCGCTGGAGTAGGAGCGAACTGCTTCCCCTGCCCATCCGCTCTTGGCTTCGAACTTTGTGGAGCCGAGGTGAGCGAAAAGAAAATCTATTCCAATTTCCAAATGGACGTTTCAGCTACCAGTTTGGAACTTGTTCTTCGGTAAGAAAAAGTATCGGCTCGCACTTTCAAACCCCTCGAATTCGCTGCTCAAAGCCTGGGAGGTGCGAGGGATTTTGCAGAGCTGAAGATTTTGGGACTTGCTAGAAGCACCGCTCTCTGCCCCGCCCCGCCGCCCAATAATGCCTTTAGCTGTCGATACTCGCCACGGTCCCCGGCAGCAGAATCCCAGTCGAGCCCGGCTGAGCGACTCCTCTCCCCGCACGCTCACCTGTAGCAGAAGCCGATACAGTCAGCTACCAGATCACCCTCCTCTTTTAGAAGACGCAGCCAGCGAGGCAGGGACCTTTATACCTGGGCTGGTCCCTCCCCGTTTCTTCGATCCAAAGAAGGAGAGGAGAGCCTGATTTGCTCCCCCCCCCCCCGCCTCTTCACAGCCTCTTGCCCATACAAACACTTCAGGGACGTATAAGCACCTGGGTGTGGGTGAATCACTGGCAGCTCAGCCCAGGCAGGCCGTCGGTGGAGTCAGAGGGCAGTCTCCAGGCGTATTGCCCACTGTCGATGCTTCCCACCCATCCCTGGCTGGATCCCTGCCTTTTGCATACACAATGCTCAGCTGATGGTCATCTGTGATTGCAAAAGGGTGTGCCCTCTCCACTCTGAGGAGTGCCAGCCCCAACTAGGAGGACTTCTGGGGATTTCTTGTGCCCCCGAAACACGATTTCACAAATCGCTCCTGAAGCAAGAGCCTGCCCTGCACTGTTGAGTGTGAAGTCTCCAAAGCCTCTTGCCAAAAGTCAACGCTGTCGCTATCTCTAAACATTAACTCGTGTACTTGGACGTCCTATTCCAAGGTCCCATCAGCAGAGTGACATAAACAGCTGTGAAGCTGCCCAAAGATCACAAGGCCCACAGACGCCACTGCAGCAGTGGCTGTGCACCACCTCCCTCCCAAACAGACAGTCAGGGCATGGCCCACCAGGTGAAGCAGCCACTACCCCCAGCTGTCACACTATGACTTCACACTCTGGCTGAGACCTTCTCAGGGCTCCCAGCAGCTGGAACCCTCGGGCTGAGACCTTCTGGCTGAGACCTTCTCAGGGCCCAGCAGCTGGAATCCAGTACAAAGGATGGCAAAAATGAACGCCAGGTTTCATTTGGCAAGCCACCCTTCTGCAGCATCAGTGCTTAGCTCTGAAATCAAAGGATTCTTCAAGAACATTCAGAATATGACTGGGGAATGCCTCCTGAGCCTGTGCAGCGTGCTTGCCCTTTGCTTCCAGTCCCACATGCAAGACTGGAAGCAGAAGGCCTGCTCAGAGAGTGGTTTCCAGTCAGCTGTGAAATGAATGCATCTCTCATTTAAAGATCCCAGCCAGTCACAGCTCCCATCCAGACCACGCCCAAAGGGCCTTCATCCAAAGAATGGAGATTGTGGAAGCACCTGCTGCTCTCACTGTGACCCACAGGCTGTGGGAATCTGGGATCAGGACTCCAATTCCCAATCCTCGAGGAGACACCATTGGTGCTATTGCTGAGGCTGAAGAAGAAGAGGAGGAGATTGGATTTATACCCCACCGTTCACTCGGAGTCTGAGAGTGGCTTATGATCTCCCTTCCCTTCCCCACAACAGACACCCCATGAGGTAGATGGGGCTGAGAGAGCTCTTTCCAGTACTGTCCTTGAGAGAACAGCTCTGACAGCAACTGCAAATGGAGGAGTGGAGAATCAAACCCGGTTCTCCCAGATTAGAGTCTGCGTATTTAACCACTACACCGAACTGGCAGTGGTCCTGGGATGCTTCCCTTTCCATGGAGGCCCAGGTTGCCACCATTGCTTGACTGGCCTTTTATCGTCTCTGGCTGGTCAAGCAACTGGTTCCCTATCTCGCTTCTCAGGACTTGGCTACAGTGACCCATACAATGGTCACTACCAGACTGGATTATTGTAACTCACTCTATGTGGGGCTGCCCTTGTGCTTGACCCAGAAACTGCGGCTAGTGCAGAATGTAGCAACATGGGTGCTGACAGCAACGTCTGTGCAGACACACATTCAGCCCGTGCTGCGCCAACTGCACTGGCTCCCAGTAGAGTACTGGGTCCAGTTCAAAGTTTTGGTGCTAACCTCCAAAGCCCTATGCGGCCAGGGACCCACATATCTTCGGGAATGCTTCTCTTCATAGTGCCCCGCAGAGCCTTACACTCCTGGCCCTGGCCCGAAGGATGTCCAATTAGCCTCATCCAGAGCCAGGGTTTTTTCAGCCCTGGACCTGCCTGTTGGAACAAGCTCCCACTTGAGATCAGGGCCCTGCGGCATCTGTTACAATTCCTCAGGGCTTTTGGTTAAAGCATTGGACATCCAAATCCACCTTGGCCTCCCCTGTTTACAGCACTGACTTTCTTAATCTAGCAAACTATCCAGCTGCACCACTCTGAAACACTTCCATCTGAGCTTTGTTACCAGGGCAAGCTTGCTCTAGTTTGCCACATGGTTGACTTTAATGTGAATGTTATTGTTAAATTTCTATTTATTGTTATTTTAGTCTTGATCTTTATGTGACTTTGTAACCTGCCCTGAGCCCGCTTACTGGGAGGGCGGGATAGAAATTGAATAAATAAATAAAATAAACCTGCCTCCTCCTGCTCTGAGATAATCAGTAAAGGTTCTGAAGGGACTTGGAGGACTGCTCTGAGAAGGCAGAGGTGGCCAGTTCTGGGGGAAGCAGCATGGAAAATTGTATCCTCTTCCTAGAGAAAAGATTCTTGCAAAAAAGGTTCTCCAGGGATTGCACAGACTCCCCAATCCCTTCGATGGGTGGAAGTGCACAAGCTCTTGGACATGCCCTGCAGGCAATATCAGCAAGCCTCTCCTCCTGGGACTGTACATAGCACCCTCCCTCCATCTAGTGACTCCACTTTCGCAGGAGACAAAGGATTTCAGTGGTTCCTTGACGTGCTTCCTCCGCCCTTCAGAGAAAGGGTAGGGCGAGCTGGGGTGGGTGCCAGCCCAGTTATCGCTTTGGCACAGCTCACCCTGTACTCACCAAGGCACTGGGAGAAAGTGTAAGATCAATCAAAACACCCAGCAGCGCAAAGCGGCCTTGCAGGACCTGCCGTCAAGTGGCTGAGACAAACTCACTGCAGGCTGCAAGTCCAGCCGACGGTGCCAAAAGGAACAAGTAGGCAAGGCTGGAAACCAGGGTGTGTGGGGGGGAAATAGAAAGAACCCACCGCTAACGCCTGTCTGAAATCTCCAAATCAGGGCAAGGCACACTCAAGAAGAGAGTGCACATTAGAATCCAATAAGCTGAAAAGACGGATTTTGTAACATGGAATTCTTTGTGTGAAGTGACACTAGTTTCCTCAGGTACAGGTTGTAGGCCTTCATACCTACCTTTGCAGCCTTACACCTGCCTTGAAAGAAAGCTGAGATCAGGTTCTTTCATGCCCATTCTAAAACTTGCTCTTAACATCAAAAGAGCCCTGCAACGTCAGGGCGGATTGTCTGGCCCAGCAGCCCACCTCTGGCAGCCTTCCTTGTTGTTACCCCCTCCAGTAGCTGGTGTTCACTGGTCCTGAATAAGCAAGTCTTATTTAGTTAGCTTGGCTAATAGCCACTGATAGCCTAATCCCCCTTTAAAGCCCTCTTAGCCCACGTCTATCACCCCATCTTCTGGCGATGAATTTCAAAAATGTCCATTATGTGACACTGTCCTGAGTCTTCACTGCATGACTACAATCCCAATATTATGGAATAGAAAAGAAACTGTCTGCTTCTCTACCCCACATAATTTTAGAGAACTCTATCCTGCCCCCTACCCTTGTCATCTTTTTAGCTAAACTGAAAAACTCAAAACATTTTAGCCTTTTCTTGTAGGGAAGGAGCATCAGCCAGTGCTCTTTTCTTCATGTTTTATAGCACTATGATGTCCTTTTAAAGATGGGGCAACTAGAACAGTATGCTGTAATCCAAATGCAGAGACACCATAGAAAGGCATTGTAATACTGAAGGACTGCTTACAGATGTGTCAGAAGTAGAAACCAAGAAAGTAATCCATGCAATATCTTTATTATGAGTAATCCATTGTGTGTGAGCTTTTGAGCTCAAAACGTTACCAAAAATGAAGGGAAGGAAAAACCCAGTTTTCTAGATCATATTCTTGAAACCTGGTCTTCCAGCATTATAATCCTGGCCACAACATGGAATTTACCTTTTACTCCACTGCTACAGACTGAGTCAATACTGTTAAGGCCACAACCCTAAGATCTCTTTCCTGGTTAGTCACCGCCAGTTCAGACTCCATCACGGGATATGTGATAGTGGATTTTTTTTTCCACCAGTGTTATCACTTTATATTTCCTGTTCATTTGGCTTTCCTTTTCTCCACCTTTTTGAACACTACAACAGTCTTTTTCAGGTAGGATACTTCTGAGAGATCATTTCTGAGCTCCTCAGTATTTGTTTATATTCCCAGGGAGGTGCTGTGGCTCAGGGGTAGACCGTCTACTTGGCATGCAGAAGGTTCCAGGATCAGTTCCTGGAATCTCCAGTTGAAGGATCTGGCCGTAGGTGATATGAAAGACCTCTACCTGAGACCCTGGAGAGCTGCTTCCAGTCTGAATAGACAACTTTGACTTTGCTGGACCGAGGGTCTGATTCAGTATAAAAGCAGCTTTGTGTGTGTGGTCACCTTCCCGAATGAGCGGATGCCACCCACAACCTCACAGCTTTGTCACCAGTTCCAGGTCACCTCACTGACAGCTAGGGTTGCCAGGTTCCTTTGAGACACTGGCAGGGGGATGGGGGGGCAGGTTCTGGGAGCCGGAAGTGTCACCCATGACATGCTGACACCACCAAAAGTAACATTGCATGCCACGCCTATGTCACCTGGAAGTGACGTAGGCATGTTGGAGGCGACACTCTGGTTTTTGGGCAAAACTCGATGGTAAAATTGCCCTCAAACCATAGAGTTCTGCCCCCAAACCAGAGCATCATCTCCCCCCACACACATCACAAACGTGCCTACATCACTTCCGGGTGATGTAGGCACATTGCTCTGCGTTGTGTGGGGTGGGGATTTCCTCCTGTTGGCCAGCAGTGGGCAGGAGCCCACAAAACTGAGGGATCCCCTCCCCCAGCTGGGGACTGGCAACCCTACTGACAGTGCACATTCGACTGGTGCTTCGCCACCTGCACTGGCTCCAGGTTGGATACCAGATCAGTTTCAAGGTATTGGTATTAACTTTAAGGTCCTAAACAGTCTGGGACCAATGTATCTACAGGATTGCCTCTCCTGGTATAACCCCAGAAGAGCATTACACTCTGGAGAGAAGAACCTCCTGGTGGTCCCTGGCCTTTTCAGCCCCGGCGCCAGCCTGGTGGAACTCCCTGCCTAATGACATCCATGCCCTGCAGGACCTAGTGCAGTTCCACAGGGCAAACAAATAAGTTCAACAGCACAGGGCCCCAGTATCCATACAAGGGAGACCCCACTGCTTGCTTCCTTCCTTTCTGTTTCCTGATTTTAACCCCCTCATCTATGAGGGGACACATCCTCTTACCCCAAGACAGCTAAACTTCCTCCAGAAGTTTTTGGGTCAGGAACTTTACAAAAAAAAAAAAGTTCTCAAAGAACTCTAGATAACTGGTTGACAATAGCCACTGTGGTGGTTAGACTAGAATGGAAGAACTAGGCCTTGGGTTTGAATTCCCACTTATCTACACATCTCAGATCATTTGCTCTGCTTGACCTACTACAGATGCCATCCTGAGTGGCTTGGAGGAAAGGCAAGGTCAAACGGTATAGAAAGACAGATGAAGCCAGACTCCCTTTCACAAAAACCATGCAGTTTTCAAGTAAAGAAGCCCACCTTTGTGAAAAGTTGTGCATTTTTATAACAGCAGCAGTTCCTTAAAGGTTTTTGTTATCTGGACCTGATGATGTTAATTTTCAATTTGTTATTTAGCCCTAGAACTAAATCTCACCTCTGTTTGTCGGGCACCACCCCTGATTCAGTCACCGTTATCTGACCTACACCTTCCCCATGAAACTAAATGCAAATTCATCCAGCTTCCCTAGCATCCTCCCTCTTGTGCTTTAGCAATGCCACTTTCTGAACAGCTCCCTGGCCTTCCTGAGGCTGACTTTCCAGAAATGTTGGGGTTTTAGCCATGCGCTCTTCAGATTCATGTGTTAACTTGCCTTGATTTACCAACATTAGAGTGCTTTTTAAATTTCCCTACAGTTTTTAACGGAAGCCTTCTTGCCTCTTGTAACTTCCCGGACTTTGTTGGCCATACTGGCATCCTCTTAGACTCCGTCACTTTCCTGATGCAACACAGGCTTTCTTTCTCAATTCCTGTTCCAAGCTTCAAGGGCAGAATCTGTATGACCCTGTGCACTGCTTGAAGCAGCCGCTCAGAGTACATGAAAAGACACTCTGCACATGTTTCAGGGGAACTCAGTCACTACTGCACATCTGCAAAGACTTCTCAGTCTTCAAAAAGGGAATAGGTTTTGGCCATCACAAGATCGTCCATCTGTTTACATGAAGGACAGTAGATCAGCACTCGCATGTCCCCCCCCGCCACTGCTGCCGCCGCCACTAAATGAATCCACTAATGAGGAACATAAGAACATAAGAGAAGCCAATGTTGAATCAGGCCAATGGCCCATCTAGTCCAACACTCTGTCACACAGTGGCCAAAAATACCAGGTGCCATCAGGAGGTCCAGCAGTGGGGCCAGGACACTAGAAGCCCTCCCACTACTGCCCCCTCCAGCACCAAGAATAGAGTGCATCACTTGCCCCAGACTGAGAGTTCCTATCTATACCTTGTGGCTAATAGCCACTGATGGACTTCTGCTCCATATGTTTATCTAATTCCCTCTTGAAACTGTCCATGCTTGTAGCTGCCACCACCTCCTGTGGCAGTGAATTCCATGTGTTAATCACTCTTTGGGTGAAGAAGTACTTCCTTTTATCTGTTCTAACCCGACTGCTCAGCAATTTCATGGAATACCCACAAGTTCTTATATTGCGAGAAAGGGAGAAAAGTACTTCTTTCTCAACCTGCTCTATCCCATGCATAATCTTATAAACCTCAATCATGTCACCCCTCAGCCGTCATTTCTCCAAGCTAAAGAGCCCCAAGCATTTTAACCTTTCTTTATAAGGAAAGTGTTCCAACCCTTTTATCATTCTAGTTGCCCTTCTCTGCACTTTTTCCAATGTTATAATATCCTTTTTGAGATGTGGTGACCAGAACTGTACACAGTATTCCAAATGAGGTTGCACCATTGATTTATACAGCGGCATTATGATACTGGCTGATTTGTTTTCAATTCCCTTCCTAATAATCCCCAGCATAGCGTTGGCCTTCTTTATTGCAGGTATACACTGTCTAGACATTTTCATTGAGTTATCTACTACGACTCCAAGATCTCTCTCTTGGTCAGTCTCTGCCAATTCAGACCCCATCAATGTGTATTTATATTTAGGATTTTTGACTCCAATGAGCATCACTTTGCACTTGGCCACACTGAACCCCATTTGCCATGTTGACGCCCACTCACCCATCCTTGACAGATCCCTTTGGAGTGCCTCACAATCCTGCCTGGTTTTCACCACCCTGAACAATTTCATGTCATCTGCAAATTTAGCCACTTCACTGCTTACTCCCAATTCCAAATAATTAATAAACAAGTTAAAAAGCATCAGACCGAGTACTGATCCCTGTGGTACCCCACTGCTTACCACCCTCCACTGAGAAAGTTTCCCATTTATATTCACTCTGTTTCCTATTTATAAGCCAGTTTTTGATCCACAAGAGGTCTTGTCCTTTTATCCCATGACTATTGAGCTTACTTAGGAGCCTTTGATGAGGAACTTTATCAAAAGCTTTCTGGAAGTCAAGGTAAACAACATCTATTGGGTCCCCCTTGTCTACATGTTTGTTCACTCCCTCAAAAAACACTAACAGGTTAGTGAGACAAGATCTTCCCTTACAGAACCCATGCTGAGTCTGCCTCAATAGTTTTTGTTCATCAATGTGCCTACTAATTCTTTCCTTAATAACAGTTTCCACCAACTTACCCGGCATGACATCAGACTGTCTGGCCTGTAATTTCCTGGATCTCCCTTGGAGCCCTTTTTAAAGATGGGAGTGACATTAGCTACCTTCCAGTCCTCAGGAATGGAGGCAGATTTTAAAGAAAGATTACATATTTTTGTAATGAGATCCGCAAGTTCACATTTGAGTTCTTTCAGAACTCTCGGATGAATGCCATCCGGGCCCGGTGATTTATTAGTTTTTAAATTGTCCATCAGCCGTAGGACTTCTTCTCTTGTCACCTCAATCTGATTCAGGTCTTTCAAACCCCCTCCCGAAATCGGTGGCTCTGGAGTGGGCAAGCACTTCTCATCTTCCACAGTGAAGACAGAGGCAAAAAATGCATTCAGCTTCTCAGCCATTTCCCTGTCATCCTTCAGTAGTCCTTTCACCCCTTGGTCATCCAAGGGCCCCACTGCCTCCCTGGCTGGCTTCCTACTTCTAATGTATTTGAAGAAAGTTTTATTGTTGGCCTTTATGTTTTTTGCGATATGCTCCTCATATTCCCTTTTTGCTTGTCTGATCACAGATTTGCATTGTATTTACCACAGCCTGTGTTCCCTTTTATCAACCTCACTGAGACTAGCTTTCCACTGCTTAAAGGAATCCTTCTTACCTTTTATAACTTCCATTACTTTATTTGTTAACCATGCAGGCTTTTTTCTGTACCTATTTGTGCCTTTCCTAACCTGCAGTATATATTTTTTCTGAGCTTCTAGGATTGTCTTTTTAAATAGTCTCCAAGCTTCCTCAATGGTTTTGACCTTTTCCACTTTTCCTTTCAATTTCTTCCTCACATGTCCCCTCATACCAGAGAAGTTACCCCTTTTAAAGTTAAAAGTGGTTGCGTCAGTCTTTTTTGGCAACTCCCTATTTATACAAATGTTAAACTCAATAACATTATGGTCACTGTTCCCAAGTGGTGCAATGACCAGGAAGTACCCCTCTTCTCCCTGCTCCAACATCAGGGAAGAGAATGGCTTCAGGTAAGCCACTAAGTGAGGAAATAAGCCTGCCAGAAATAGGACACACCTGTAAGAGGCGTAAGGGTTATAAAGAGCTCTTCATCATTGTGACTTAGGAGAAAGATAGTATTTTTCTTATGAGGATGAGGAGGAGGAGGAGGAGGAGAAGATTGGATTTATACTCTGCCTTTCACTACCCAAGGGAGTCTCAGAGCAGCTTACAAACTCCTTCATTTCCCCTCTCCACAACAGACACCCTGTGAGGCAGGTGTGGCTGAGAGAGCTCTGACAGAAACTGCTTTTTCAAGAACAGCTGTGCCAGAACTATGGCTTGCCCAAAGTCATCCAGCAAGTGGAAGAGTGGGGAATCAAACCCAGTTCTCTCAGATTAGAGTCCGCGCACTTAACCACTACACCAAACTGGCTCTTCTCAGAGATGCTTTCTGGCTTAGTCATTTTCTGTTGCTTTGCTTCCCCAGGCTTTTAATCTAGGCTACAGGTGAATTTAGGGTTTCCTCACTGCTTAACGGGAACCTGACACAATTCAGGAAACTGGTCTCCAAAATAGGCAGCATTGCTGCGCACACTTGCAGAAAGTCAAGACAGGCCCTGCCACAAATGCCCAGCTTGGTGGAGGAAGCCTGGCTATGGCTTGGCTCCACTTGTCCTCGACCCACCAGATGTTTAACCAGATGTTAAAGGGAGACAAACACACAGTCCCCAATAAGTTACAAGGGCACTGTGATAAGCACCCAAGTTGGGTCAAGTCTGACCTACTAGGAGGAAACATTTTAGATTTAATCTCCTTGCCTCATTTCCTGTCATGATTTTGCAATGAAGGAGCAGTTTTGTATTTGGGTGAGTACAGTATGTGTGCTTGCGAGCCTGGAAGTCATGGTGACTTCTGGTTACCCCTAGTGGGACTAGGACATTTTCCAGAGAGGTGGCTTGACCAAGCATTCTTGACTAGGCATCATTTTTCCCAGGCCCAGCCCAGACTGTAACCAGAGGCACTGATGCCACCTGCTGGTGAGCAATACAAGAAGCAGACGAAGCCAGAAGTCCATCCAAGAGCATCCCTCCCTTTCAAACTTCCCTTATAGATGATATTTAAACGGGCAGATTAAGACTTAATTTAAAGTCAGTAAACCCCCTCAATTTTCTCCCTGTGCCCAGATATCACTGGGGCGCCTGTTAATGCAATGGGGCAATTGCTCCCCGCTCTGTTCTAGTAAATTATTTATGTAATTACTTACAGATGATTAATTTTGAGCTGTTTCCCCCTCTTTTAAAGGGATAGTACCTCTAATCAACAGAGGATCCAGGGACATTAAGATACCTTTATCATGTCGGGCCAGCCACATAGAAGCAAAATGCCAGGTGGGGAAGAGGCTCCAGTCCAAGGGCCTCCACGGTACTTGCCCGTTCCTGCCTTTCACCCCTATGCAGGGGTTAAATGGAGCCATTCTCATCCACTGCAAAAATGAAGTCTGTGGGAAAAGAAAGAGCACCTGAGCATGCAAGAGCCATGCAAGATGTGGCAAGTCCAAAGGTCTAGAGCATCACTGCAACACCCACTTTGCCAGAAT
This sequence comes from Gekko gecko, assembly GCA_029375565.1. Classification (NCBI taxonomy): domain Eukaryota; kingdom Metazoa; phylum Chordata; class Lepidosauria; order Squamata; family Gekkonidae; genus Gekko; species Gekko gecko. The sequence goes on along the minus strand of JAPDNY010000012.1, from coordinate 45,756,685 downwards.
GCCCTAGCCAAAGTCTGCTCTCCAGCCTCTACCCAGTGAAACAAGTTTCATTGCTGAAGAATCTCATCTCTGCAGGAAAATGCCCCCAGGACTCACTTGCCTAAGCATACCCGCCTGACATTGCAGCAAAGCACCCTGGGACTTAAATCCTTCTCCTCTCCGGGCCTAGTCTGCGAGATCTTCCTGTGGATCCTCTGCCCTGCAGAAGGTCCTCAATGGCGGCCTGATCCTTGTAGCTCTACCCAGAGAAGTGCTGGTGCCTAAGGAAGCCAAGAGACTGGATGCCTCCATTGTGCCTGCGCCCAGCAGAAAGCCAAATGCAGAGTCAGAGGTGGCTTCTGAGACTGAGTTGCCGTTCTTGGTGATTTTACTTGAGGATCTCCAGGGAGGCATCATCCTTCTGGCACATGAGCTGCTTCCCCTGGCAGAGAATGCCAGCATGAGCAGGAACCCACTCAGTGGGCTCAGAATGGCCTGGGGAGAAGAGACCAAATGAGCAAGGGGAGCACAAGCAGTTTGGGAAGAGGCAGGGAGCCTCCCTACTCCTTCCTCTCCCGTAGGAAGTTGCTGGGCTTGCTTGCCTGAGTAATCGATCCACAAAGACATCCTGTTGCAGCACAGCTGGCTCATCCCTACCCTCTCTGTATGGTGTGCTGCAGTTGTAAGTTACCCAGAAGACACTGCTCTGTGGAGGATACTTGCTCAAGGCAGGCGGTGGTCAGTTTTCAGCCCTGTGATTCTACAGCTGCTTGATGGGGAAGAGAACATACAAAGACCTAACCTTGGGGGTTCAACACTGTCTCAGAGAAGGAGGGAGAAGAGTCCTTTAGGCTGCAGGGGGAGCAGAAGATACACCTGCAAAATTATTTTCTTTGCCCCATTTAGGCCAGTTTTCATTCTTGTCTCAAGTATCCAGAGACCCACAGAGGTTGCACTAGAAAAACTCTGCGTCACTGTTGCGGTTACTGCTATCAGTTGCCATTTAAATATTCTGAACCTTGGCAATGAGCCACTGAGGAGTTATTGGCTACCCTGATCCACAGAGAGAAAATCTGTTCCTTGACAGGGAACACCCCCACCCCCACAAGGGCTCAAATAATCATCATGCCAGTGTGCTGCTTTGAGCACAAGCAGTTTTCGCTGCTCCATCCAGCAGCCACTGCCGGTACGGCCCAGCCGAGCCCCATTGCCCTGCATGGCACATGCTTCCAGCCCACCATGGCGATCCAGCAGGTACGAACAGCTACGCACAGCAAGCACCAGGTCTCCTGCCTCCATGTGGGCCCCAACTGCAGCAGTAGAAGTATCTCATGCAGTACATTTGCTGTTCAGCTGAGAGGAGATAGGAAAGCAAGTAGCACTGACCCACAGGCTTCTCCTGAACCCCTGCTTGATCTGGGCCACTGGAAACAGGGACACACACACACACACACAACACCCTTTCACTAACTGGTCATCATCATGCACAGATACAAGGTCACCAGCAGGGGGAGCATTTGCTCCTCCAGTATCCATTTCTTCCCATTATCCACAATGTAGCAGCAGTCAGTACAGGAACGTGGGAATTTTTCAGATGATTTAGAACACAACACACAAGTGTACTACTCCCACTGAACACTTTTAGTGAAAGTTGGTCCCCATTTATGGATAGAGAACAGTACTCCAGCTGCTTGGATTGTTATAACCACCCCACCCCACCCGTTTCCCATGGTATATTTTTCCAAGTTTCTGATCTTGCTTAGATTCTTATAAAGTCAAATGAATACATGGTGTCTGGCTTGTCTACAGCTATTAGATGTAACAGCTGAGTAAAGCCTTCATGGCGAGAGGCAGCATACCTTGAGTGTGGGGATCACAAAATACAGCGCAAGCTTGCATATGAGTTCTGCATGGGGGCTCAAGCAGACAACAAAATGGTACACTGGATGGGTATTTGGGGACAGAATTATCCTTTAAAAATTCACTGAAATGTCCGGTTAGTGGAGAGGAGATAAATATATTTGGCTGACTGGTGGTTGTAATTTTTGAATTACCTAAAAAGGTTTAGCAAGGAAGTGGGAACGTTAAAAAAAAAAAAATGAGGAGCCCCCCCCCCCTTAAAACAACAACACAGACATGAGGAATGGGCTGCGGAGGATCCTGAATAATGTTGCAAGTGCTGCCCTGTACGTGGAGCAGCTGATTTGGAGGGCGGAAGGAATCACAAACACACACCCCTCATGTAGGAGTTTGAATTTTGGAAGAAGACATCCTCGGCAGGAAGATGTCATTTTGGATTGCTGTTGTTTTTAAATACACGCACACACCTATACACACAAACACACTGCTGAGAGTTTGTTGCTCTGACTTACTTAGGTTCTCGATTTTACTGTAAGCAACTCTAGGGTTTGGGGGTTTGGGTGGGTATTTGTGTGTGTGTGTGCATGCGTACATGCTTGCATGCCTAGAAGTCATGGTGACTTCTGGAGATCCCTGCTGGGGGCCTGGATGTTTTCCAGAGAGGTGGCTTGATAGCCTCCCTCTGTATCCTGAGCCCTGGTATTCTCTGGAGTTCTTCCTTCCAATTACTTTTTCCATTTAAATCATCTAGAAAACTTCTGATTATTGGAGATCAAAAGAGCCCTTCTATACCTGGCAAAGAAAGCCAGTGAGATGCCAATAAACCTCCAGCAAAGCTGCAGCTCCTGGCTCCTGGCTCCGTTCTCTGGCCATGTACATCCCCATACCCCTCCGCAGTAAAGCAGGTACTGTGAGAGAGAAACATCACAACAATGACACTTATTCTAAGGCTGCCCCCATCTGGGATAGCCCATCAATGCAAAGATCAACACACCTTAAAATGCGCACATCTCCTCTGGAAACACTTGAGAGAAGGAATTGGCAAAAAGAAAAACTCCTTTTAACTCTTCAGACGGAAACTCCATGCAACTCTGCATGTTGCCAGGAAGCAGGGAATGAGGAAAACATCACTATTTTTGCACTCTTTGGGGAAACATGCAAATGGAGAACTGCCACATCTTCTCCATGCACAGGTGCACAACCCACAGATGCTCCTTTTCACGTTATCCCTAAAGAGGAGCGCAGCTTCTTTGCAACTCTTTTTGTGCAAAGTCATAATGCCCAGCTCCTGCCAACCTAGCAGTTCGAAAGCAAGAAACTGCAAGTAGATAAATAGGTACCACTTCGGTGGGAAGGTAACAGCGTTCCATGTGCCTTGGTGTTTAGTCATGCCAGCCACATGACCACGGAAACGTCTTTGGACAGCGCTGGCTCTTTGGCTTTGAAACGGAGATGAGCACCGCAACCCTAGAGTTGGATTCGACTGGCTTTCGAGCAAGGGAACCTTTACCTTTTACACCATGCCCAAGTAATCCTTTTTAAAAAGATGACCAATTGGTACAGGCAACAGGATGCTATTAATAGCAGCCAGTTCAACCTCACCTCGTTCCCCCTCCTAATGTCCCCAGGCCTGCTCTATAAAGCCAATAGCGACCAGTGGCAAGGAAATAGCCATGGACGGGATCCTGACTGCACTGTGAACCCGTCCGCCCTCTAATACCTGACAGAGGCATTCTGCTTCTAGTCCGATCTCTGCAGCAGCCCCAAATCACTGCTTAGTCCAATACTAATATTCTTTATTTAAAAAGTTGAAATATTTTTGTTTGAGTAGTGCATTTGTTTATTTGTATTTTGGAAAAAAAATCTGGCATATAGAAGCTTGTTTGGAGCCCTTCTTTTGTTTGCCTCTTTACACACATTTCACTAACGTTTTAAAATGTTTTCACTAGTTGTAAGTAATCTGGAATTGAAAATAAGGAAGGGCATAAATAGATAAACACCGCTTGCGTTGCTTTTCCATCACTGATCAAACACACAGTCCCAGAGGAGCAACTGCAAGTCTAGCAGGGGAAGGGGATCTTGGAACGCCTCCACTAGCTGCGTAAGCTCTGGGCTGAGCGTCAGTTTCCTTTCCCATTACAGGTATTTACGCCTGGACTGGGACAGAAGGGGGCATAGTATAGCCCAGTCTCAGATCTTGGGAGCAAAGCGGAGTCAATATGTGGATGGGAGACCACCAAGGAAGTCTCTAGAGCAAACCACCTCCGCTTCTCACTTGTCTTGCCCCTTGCAGGGGTCGCCAGAAGTCAGCTGCAACTTGATGGCACTTTACACACACCCACATACACACGCCTGGATGGGAGACAGAGGTGCAAGTCAGGCAGTTTTTAATCCATTCTTTTCAGCCTGACGGCTCTGAGTGAGCTGGGCCAAGTGGACCCGGAACTGCACTGTGTATTTTTGTTCGCCTAAAGTATGTTTCCTTGTACACTGCTTTGAAGTCAGATAAAAGTGGCACAGAAATACTTAAACAAAGTCCATACCGACCATTTCTGCAGTAGTGGAATCCCCCCGCATTCTGTTAGTTTTGTGAGAGACGAGATATAAATACTTTAAATAAATAAAGGAATAGCATTCTGTCTAGGACCAAGCCCCACTTCTGCTGAGTGGCTGACTTCGGCTCTGAACTCCAGTCCAGAGGAGGTGTGTCTACAATCACTGCTGTAATTACTGTGACCATTTCTGCAGCAGTGAGTTCCCCACACTGACGTTTTTAAAACTGCACATTATGTGAAATTTTCTGCAGTAGATTTTCCCTCACTAGGTACAAACCTGAAGTTTTCTCCTTCTTACCCTGCATTTTCAGAACTCGCTAAAACTGGGAGTTCCAAAAATGCAGGGTAAGGAGGAGAAAACTTTGGGTTTGCGCCTGGTGAGGAAAAATCTACTGCGGAAAATTTCATATAATGAGCAGTTTTAAAAACGTCAATGTGGGAAATTCACTACTGCAGAAATGGTCACAGTAATTACAGCAGTGATTGTAGACTGAAGTTCAGAGCCAAAGTCAGCCACCCAGCAGAAGTGGGGCTTGGTCCTAGAAAGAATGTGATTCCTTTATTAATCAAAAGTATTTATATCTTGTCTTTCACAAAACTAACAGAAGGGTAACTCCAGCATGACATGCATCACACTCCTGATAACTGTTATGCAGAAGAGCTGGAACTTTCAGAAAATGTTGGCTGATCAAAATAGTAGCCAATTTCCCACCAAGCCACCCTGTTCTTCTCACCATCTATTCCCAGTACCCTTCCTTCTTTACAGATTTGTGCTGAACTTTGATTAGAAGGCAGCCAACTTGCCAGCCCTCTTGAAGGTCCAGAAGCAGCAGGCGTGAACATGGATGGCAGAGGGGACAGTGGCACGAAGTGTGGCTTACCTGCCTGGAGAGTCCTGGGAAAGAGCACAGGACTTCCCAGAAATACCAAGGTGAGGGCAATGTAGGTAGCAGCATAACGGAGGACTTCCAGGACTTGTGCCAGCGGCCGGGGGGAGCTGTAGCTGGGATAACAGGATCTGAGCAGACGGTTTTTTAAAAAGAAAACCGGTTAGGTGGGATTTGCTATTTGCACAAGCTTGCCCAGCAGGCCACAAGACACTTGTACGGAAAGAGACAGGCCACTTCACTGTCACCGAGTGTGCTCCAGAAGGGTCCTGCCAGATGGGGGAGGGATTTTTCCTTTCTCCCACAGAGCCTACAAAGATACCTGCATGTAGCTGATAGAATTACATATCTCAGCTTTGGAGATGTACCCGTATCTCTGAGAAGGAAGCTTCAGAGCCAAGTGGAGAGAGAGCTCGACTCCAGCTGGGGAGGAGGGTCGTCTTGCAGGGTTACAGAATTTGGTCCCTGAAAGGTAAAGGAGCAGGCACTGGAGTGCGGGAGGGTTCAGGGAGCAACCAAGCCTGGCCAGGGCCTGCAGGGAGCTGGCCAAGGGGGCCTTCAGGGTTCTGACACAGGGAAAGAAAGGACTCGCTCACTGGCATAGTATCATGTGGCTGGGAGAGAGCTTGTTAGGGCTCAGACACACTTTTCTTTGAACAGTGTATGTAAAATAATTTTCGAGGGGGTAGCCGAGATAGGTGGATGCAGGCAAAATGGTCTTCTGACATGTTAAAGACTCACACCATTTTATTCTAGCAAAAGCTTTCACAGATAGGAGCCCAGTTCTTCATATGCGATGAGTGGATCCTCACTACGCAAACATTTTATGTGGAAGTTAACACACACACACACACACAGAGCTATTAACTATCTTAGCCAGTCCTGGAACTCCCCACCCCTTATAGCTTATCATAACCAGTGAACAGCCGGTCCATTTTCCTTGCTGGGTTTTGAATTTTACATCATAACATTTTGCTCTGTACTTTCACGGCCTCTTGACTCAGCTTTTCATTCCTCCTGCATAACACAAGAACATAAGAAGAGCTCTGCTGGATCAGACCTGTGCTCCATCTAGTCCAGCATTTTATCTCACAGAGAACACGACTGCCTACCAAGGGTTCACTCTCTGTATGTGAAGAAGCAGCCCAAAAGTTCATAACAATTTATGCTGGAATAAAATTTCATGAGTTTTTTAATGGGCCAAATGTTGCCCCTCTAGCCTGAACCATACATGCTCATAGAGCAAGAACACTAAAATCCTAATCTAACTTGTGCTCCTACTTTACTCTTTCATATTTAATCAACACCAACCAAAAGGAGACTTGCAAACTGTCACAAAGAGCAGAAGCAGTGGCAAACTTGTTTATGCACTTCAGCCAGGCTGAATATTCCTCTGTTCCAAATAAATGTCTTAAGTATAGATAAGAAGCTTGTCTGGGAGACGGCCAGGCTAGGAAGCTTCTCCCTGAGGCACTACTTTTCTGAGCCAGGGGTGGGGGGATTTATTTGTATGGAGGAACATTCAATAGTTCACTCCAGAAGACTGTTTGCAAGAAACAGGACACACACATTTACATCTTTGCCTTGGCACCCATGCAGAGAGTCAACGCAGTTTCTTCTCAACTTAGTGCAACCTATTTTGGCAAAGATCAGGTGTCCAGTTCAATAAGTTTTATCTTTGGTTCAGTCCTAGAACTAATCAAGCACCTTCTCTTTCCAGTCGCATTTTGTTAACTGCTGCTTGTTTATAATCTCAGGTTGCACCACACTGCCTTTGTGAAATCTGCTTGTCAATTTGGGGGGGCAGGGGGAACAAGAAATGCTTACCAAGCATCTGCAGGAGACATCAGCAGCTGAATACCTGGAAGACATTGAGTGGCTGGCATGCCCCAGCAAAACAGATAGTAGATGGCCAAGGACCTCAGTAACAATGTAAGAAAAGACCAAAGGCATCAGAGCAAGGATCCAGCTGGTTTAGTAGCCTGTTGAATACACATTAACCCATGCAGCTGCCTTCTACCAATTCAGACCATTGGCAAATTTCAAGCTGAGGTCCTTCACATCCCCTATTACCTGATTCTTACTGAAGACTAAACCTGAGATCTTCTGCATGCAAAGCAGATATTGTACCACTACGCCACGGTCCCTCTGTTGTTTCCAACAGCAGCAACCAGAAGCTTCAGGGAGGTCTCCAAGAAGAGCTGCTTCTGCTCACAGATGATTCCCTACGTACCTTTCAGTGCTGTGACAAACAGGGAAGCATTCATGGTGGCAAATGAGCACCCCCACATATGCTTTCCCTGCGCTTTCCTTGCTGCTGCTATTTTGTCTGTCACCACCAGAGGGCTTTTGCAGGCTGTAAAAAAAAAAATCAGGATCAGAGTCCAGCAGCACCTTAAAGACCAACCAGATATCCGGGATGTAAGCTTCCAAGAGTTAAAGCTCCCTTTGTCAGAAACAAAATAGTAATAGCTAGAGCGCTATAGCATCAGGGTGTTGTAATGATCTATTGCAACAATATTCTAGTTTTCACCTTTCATTTTTTAAAAAGTAAATATCTAGCAGTTTCCATTGCAGAATTATACAAAAAAATATGAAGCCCGAGTCTTTCCCCTTATAACTGAACAACCAAAAGGGCTAGAGACCAAGTGAAAGCTGAGGATTGGTACACTATTGCAATAGAGCATTATAATATAACACTATAGTGATCTACCTATTGCCACTTCAAAGTACTTGGGAAAAGTCCAGGCTGAGAGAAGAAAAATGGCACCGATATGGGCAGCACCTGAAAAACTGCACACTTTTCTGTCCACAATGTGTCCAAAGCACTTTGACTGCAAGCTTTTCAGAAAGATCTATCAAATCAAGTATGGGAGATACCACACCAAAGCAGCCGACAAGACAGAAACAGGACAACAAGAGGACAACACCATGTGGATGCTCCTGGAAACAGCACTGAGGCCTGGAAGCCAAGCAAAACATCGACTGATTTCCCACAAGCAGCTGTGCCACCCTTGCCCTTCCCTTTCCCCTGATTGTATTTGTCAATTTCCCACTACTTCCTGCGCGGCTGCATTTTGACCCGCAGCATCTCTCAATTTTCCCTGCATCTTCTAGATCCTTGTTTTTTGAGATCGTGAAAATGCGGCGAAAATTGGAGGATGCTGCAGGTCAAAAGACGGCTGCGCAGCAAGTGGTGGGAAATTGATTAATACAATCGGGGGAGAGAAGAGCGAGGGTGGTGTAGCTGCTTGTGAGAAATCGGTCATCGATGTAGAAACAGACTTGGACACAAATGCAACAGCCTGGACTTTTCTGGTGTAGGAGAGCCAGTTTGGTGTAGTGGTTAAGTGCGTGGACTCTAATCTGGGAGAACTGTGTTTGACTCCCCACTCTTGTACTTGCCCCTGCTGGATGACCTCGGGCAAGCCATAGTTCTGGCACACCTGTTCTTTAAAAAGAGCAGTTTCTGTCAGAGCTCTCTCAGCCCCACCTACCTCACAGGGTGTCTGTTGTGGGGAGGGGAAGGGAAAGGAGTTTGTAAGGGCGGGGTATAAATCCAGTCTTTTCTTCTTCATCTCTCTTGTCATTTCTCCCCAGAATATGTTGTTGGGGGTGGAAAGTGCTGTCAAGTCACAGCAGACTTATGGCAGCCCCACAGGGCTTTCAAGACAAGAGACTTTCAGAAGTGGTTTGCCATTGCCTGCCTCTGCATCACGACGCCGGTATTCCAGAGAGCTTCCCCATGCAAATACTAGCCAGAGCTGGCCCTGCTTAGCCTCTGAGACCTGATGAGATCCGGCTACCCAGGTCAGTCATAAGTTAGTCATAGCTAAACCGCCCTTGAACATGGAGGCTCCATTTAGCTATAGCTATACCTGCCTGCCCTCCATGAATGAGTCTAGGTCCTTTCCAAAGCCACTTGAGTCAGTGGCCCTAAACACACACCATGGTGGCAAATAATTATGACATGGTGAAGGTGGGCTTATTATGGTCTTTTAGTCCCCCTGACTCCAGCTTCCCCTTCTAGGCTCTCAGGCCACAGGAATTAATACCAACAAAATGACTTTGGTGGCCTGCCACAAATCTCTTGCACAAAGTGGCATTTCCAGCCCCGCCTCTGAGCTTCAGCCGAAAGCGAGCCGCCTGCTGACCACGAGGAGAGGCTGCCCTCAAGAGTTCGGCTCCCTTCCGCAGGCTCGAGGCGCAGTGGGGACAACTCTAGTCCGGTCGCTCTTCGTAAGCGCACCGCTCCGGCCAGGGTGCCTGCCTCCTGGGAGCGGCCCCCTCCAGCCTCAGCCAGGGATTAGGGCAGGTCTGCCCCCGGGTTCCCCCGGCGAGGTTCCTGCGCCTTTCATTCAGGATCTGCAATCTGCCCCACCACGGGAAACTGGCGCCAGCTTCAGCCACTCACCCGCAGTGCCAAGGCAATGGCTGGGCAGGGCAGCCGCTCGGAGTGTCCTCGCAGTGATGGGCGGCAGGAGGCCCGTCGGCGCCCCGAAGAGGCCCAGCGTGGCGCTGTCCAAGCACAGCCAATCCCGAAGGAGCGGCTGGAAAGCGCGCAGCGGATCCACCCTGGACGGCGTGCAGCAGAAGAGCTGCGCCCGCGGTGAGGCCATGATGCAGCTGGAAGGGAAAGCGGCGGAAGGCCGGCTTTATTATCCGCGAGGGAGGCTGAGCGACAGATGGGAAGCTGTTGGATGGAAGCGCATCGGGGCAGGGATTCAGCGTCCCGGGGAAGGCCAGGAAGAAGCACTGAAAGCTCGCGTGGATCGGCTGCAGCCGCAGAGCCTGTTTGCGTTGCTCGGCCTGCCTGCGTCTGAAAAGGAGGATTCTAAGCCTGGAGAGCTCTTTTTAAAAAAGAAATTGCTTTTTGAGAGACTGTGTTGGGATTCAAATCCTGCAGAAATTGCTGAGCAGGCGGCTCTAGAACAGATACAAGTTTAATCCTTGTTGTTCCCAGGAACTCAAGGCTGGGCACCTGGTTCTCCCCTCCATTTTTCCTGCACAACAGCCCTGAGAGGTAGGTTAGGCTGACAGGGCCATGTGACCTCAGTGAGCTTCTCTTTACGTGTTTTATTTATTATTTACAAAAAATATACCCTGCTGTTTCTGCCCTCATCTTCAGGCCCATCGAGACTGCTAACAGATTTAAAGCATACATAATAAAAACACACCTTTTTGTTTTGTATTTGTGTGTGTGTGTGGGCGGGCGTGCGTGCCTGGGAGTCATGGCTGACTTCTGGCGACCCTTAGTGGGCCTGGGAGGCAGGGCTGTGCAGAGAGGGTGGCTTGCTGCCTGCCTCTGTGTCCCAGCCCTGGTATTCCCTGGAGGTCTCCCATCCAAGTACTTGCCAGGGATGGCCCTGCTTAGCTTCCGAGATCGGGCTTGCCTGGACTATCCAGGTCAGAGCACAGAAACACACCTTAAAAGCCATTACAACCAGAATTGAAACATATTCTTTAAAAATGTAAACCAATTTAAAATACATATATACACAGGGCAGGAAGGCTGTGACCTGGATAGCCCCAGCGAGCCCAATCTCATCAGATCTCGGAAGCTAAGCAGGGCCGACCCTGGCAAGTACTTGGATAGGAGACCTCCGGAGAATAGTGGGGCTGGGAGGCCAGAGGCAGGCCATCTCTGAATGTCCTCCGTGCCCCAGTAGGTGTCGCCAGAGGTCACCATGACTTCCAGGCACGCACACACATCCGCATGCAAAAATACAAAAAAAAAACCCAACCAAGGCAGGAAGGAGGGATCCCTGAGGGAATGCCAAATGAAACAAACAGTCTGTACTCACCAGCAGAATCAGGCAACAGAAGGGGACCAGGTGAGTCTCTCTGGAGGGGGGGGGAGAGTTCCGGAGTTTGGGTGCCACGTCCCAGAAGGCACCTCTCATCCTGGGTCACCCTCGCCTGGTCGCAGAGAGCAGCAGGGACACCTGAAGCAGGGCCTTGGAGGCTGACCCCATCAGCTGGGTAGGAGACGAAAACAGACTTGCTCCTTACAGGCTTGTCGAGAGCTGGTTTGGGAGGGGAGGGAGGGGAGTGAACCAGTCCCAGGCTGCCTTTCCCATCTGAGGGACCTTGGAGCTCTCTCGTTTGCCACTTGGGAGTAAACATTCATTTATACACCGACCTGCTTTTTTCTTCACTGTAGACCAGTGTTCCCTCTAAGCTGAGTTAGTGTCAGCTAGCTCACAGTTCTTTAGCCTCCGGCTCACACATTTTTGCCTCAGCTCAGGAAGGAGGGCTCCAGAGCAAACTAATTTAAGCAGCAGACAAATCGCTTGCTCACAGCTTTAATGCCAGGAGCTCACAAAGTAGAATGTGTGCTCACGAGACTCCACAGGGAACGTTGCTGTAGACCAATGCAGCTTCCAGTATCCGTCTCCCCCTCCTGCGCTTCACCCTCGTGAATACCACCACTCTGTATGGTGGGTTGGGGATCAGAGGCAAGGCTCCTTCTAAGCTGTGGGGTCTTGGGAGCAAAAAATCCTGCTTTGTGAGCTCCTGGCATTAAAGTTGTGAGTGAGTGATCTGACTGCTGCATCAATTAGTTTGCTCTGGCGCCCTCCTCCCTGAACTATGTGGGCCAGAGGCTAAAAACTGTGAGCTAGCTCGCACTAACTCAGCTTAGAGGGAACATTGGTCAGAAGAAGGAGTGGCTGGCCTGAGGTCACCCTGCGAGCTTCCATTGGCAGAGCTGGAATTCAAACCGGGGCCTCCCAACTCTTAGTCTGACCCTCCTCACCACTGCACCATGCCGCCTCTCCCAGCAGGCAGGGAATGGTGGGGGGAATTTGAACCTCATCTGTGCCTGGAAGCAGTGTTCCCTCTAAGCTGAGTTAGAGTGAGCTACAGGCCCGTAGCCAGGATTTTTTAAGTCAGGGGACATTTGAATTACTTAGGGGGCACCGGCTAATTTAATTCAGTTTCTGGGGGAAATAGAGAGGTGCTGTCTGGCTCCACACGGCCACTGTAGCTGGTCCTTCATGCCAGACAGCTGTGGAGGAATACTCGGCTCCTTCCCCACACCTGCCATTGCTCTGGGGACCTTGGCTGGATGGGAAGCCGGGGGCTTTGCCAGTAAGTCGGGGGGGGGCGAGTTGTCCCACTGTAGCTACGGGCCTGGTGAGCTGGCTCACAGCTTTTTAGTCTCCGGATCACACTTTTTTGTCTTAGCCCAGGAAGGAGGGCTCCAGAGCAAACTAATTTATGCAACAGTCAAATCACTCGCTCACAGCTTTAACGCCAGGAGCTCACAAAGTAGAACTTTTGCTCACAAGACTCCACGGCTTAGAGGGAGCATTGCCTGGGAGATGTGCCTGCTGTATCCTGAAGCATGAAAGTCAGGTGAGATGGCACAATGGTGAGGAGAAGGCACTGTGCACACGCTCCTATGAAGTCTTCTATACGACTGCTTTGCCAGTTTGAGAGGATTTTCACTGCATCTACTGGGTCTGCACAGAGCCAGCTGACATTGCTGCTTAGGGCAGGAAGAGGCCTTTGGAAAGCTGAGCCCCAGGAACAAATAGTGGAATGCCGTAAAGCTCATTGTTACCAATTTGGTAGGCATTTTATGGATAAAATTGCTTGCATCAAATCCAGCTCAAGACTGCATTAATGGCAGCAGCCCTAAATGTACCTGAGGCTTCTGAGGATCATATGGATACTTTCCAATTAATTCAGCCAGCGGAGAGGCAAAACCTACCACCTGTCCATTAGACCCGTGCCCTTCATGGCTAGTGAAATCCACCAGGGAGGGGCTGACAAATTGGATAATGCTGAGTATTAATCATTCCCCACAGGAAACCGCTGTGCCTGCAGTGTTAAAAGAGGTTATAGCCAGATCCCTCCTGAAGAAACTGTAATTAGTTAGCATGGAACTAAAGAGTTATAGACTAGTGTCTGTCTCTCTCTTTTTTCGGTGGTGGTGGTGGGGGGAGAGGTCTTGGAAAGAGTGGTGCCCCAGGCAGGCATTCTGGGATGAAATCAAGTGTCTAGGGCTGCTCCCACCTGGGGCTGATTTCCCATTGTGGAGTCATTGCTGCTGTGGATGCAGAGGCATTTGCGGTGGTGATGGAGCACGCACATAGGCACAGTCCTGGTTTTCCTTCTGCATCCGCTCACACCCGCCTTTCCCCCCTCCTCCTATGTTCCTGGCGGGATTTTCATTCACTTAAAACATTACGGTGATATACCCACTGTCAATTTTTTTAATGGTAAAAAAGTCCCCCGGCAGCAGGGAAGAACGGCAGGTTCAAGGGGATGGGGAAGGAAAATGATCCTGGATGTGGACGGAGTGGTCTGGAAGTCGGCGTCTTTCCATCCACGTGGGGGCTAACCCATGTTGACTCCACGGTTTCTGGAAAGGTCAGAGCAAAGCAGATTCCGGAAACATCAGAGCCAAGGAGGGGAAACGGAGGACGGAGAATAGCTGTTTCTATAAAAGTCCTTAAGGTGAGTCCTAAGACTGGCCTTTTCTGGAGGACCTTTGAGGTGGGTCACAGGGCTAATGGAGCGCGTATGTGCACACACGAGCAGATGGTTGGTGCTACTGATATATGGTGTTTAAAGTGGTCTCAGTCTATTTCACAGTGTTGTGAACTGCTTGAGTTGTTTTTAGCCGAAAAGCAGTCTGTAAGTGAACTAAAAAATAATAATGGGCATTGAAAATCCATTCCTGGGCAGGGCTTTGGCTCAACTGCAGGCAGCAGATCCCACCTGGCACACAGCCAGATCCCGCAGGCCAGTTGCAGGAGGCCACTTGATTGGGTTCACCATCGCCCCAGATTCTAGACTGTCTGGTTAATTGGAGAGTTGCCCTTTCTACATCGGGCTTAGCACGCTCTCAATGTAACCGATTACTGCTGGGATAATTAAATTTAATGCAGTAATTTGTTATCTAAATGTCTCTAATTGCATCTAAGTGGTAAGGAAACAGGCTTTGGTGCTGTGGCCACCTGGGGGAGTTGACTCCCCCCTACACTTACTTGCATGCCTCTCCCCGAGGGTTTGGGGCCAGATAGGAGGCGCCCCCCCAGCTGTACATGCAAGCAGAACACACAGGGGCTGAAGGACCTGGTGGAAAATGTGTCTCAGGGGACAGTTTATCCTGGCATCTAAAGATGGCAGCCTACAGACCACGTGGGCCTGGGAGTCTGCCAGGTGGCGATGGCTGTTGCACCATAAAACACTGAATGTGGCCTCTAATGCACTGCTGCTCTAAAGGGCTAAACTTTTTTTTTTTGGTATTTTTAAAATATGTTCATGTGTGTCATGGTGACTCCTGGTGACTGACCCCTATTGGGGGCCTGGAGAATATTCAGAGAGGTGGCTGGATAAAGCGTGCCCCCGCCTCCCACCTCTGGTATTCCCAGGAGGTCTCCCAGGCAAGTACTTGCCAGAGTTGACCCTGCTTAGTGCTTCTGAAATCTTGCCTGGGCTGTCCAGGTCAGGGCCAAAGGCTAAACTTTTAATGTTTTGCTAAAAAGGCGTATTTCTCGGCCTCATGAGTGCCAAGGGAAAATCTACGGTGTGGCCAGCTTTTGCTGTATGCCACTAGTTAACAGATTCTGACACCCTGGAATTCCTCAGAAGCTGAACACATGCATAATGACAATCTTCTGTGAAAGACCTCGTGCTCTGCACAAAATTGGCATATGCCCTTTCAGCAGTGCACTGCTTCAAGGCAGTGTTGCGTGTGCCCTTTTCAAGTGGGGGCAATGGGGAGGGTGACATGGCCAGTGTGCCACATGAAGTAGCATGTGCCTCAGAAGCACTGTGGTTGCATGCTAGATGCACAGGGCAGAAAGGGGGTCCCCGCTAGTAGCCAGTTTGGAAGCCATGGCAATAGGCTGCTTGTGCTGGTAATGTGGAATGGATTTCTCTTTCTTCCCCACTCATATTTAGCATTGTGAGGAGAAGGTTTTTACTGGGTAGTATATGAAGGGGACACGGTGGCTAGATACCATAAAAATCGACACCAGCCTGAGCATAGAATGACTCAAAGAAACAGTACAAGATCAGGAAACGTGGAGAGAGCTGGCCCATAGAATCACCAAGAGCCAGACATGACTGAATGGCTAGCAACAACAAATGCGAAGGAGAGGGCCCACGAGAAAGGAACCAATCTCTCTGTGCAGCTTCACATGCAATAAGCCTTCCTCCGGAAAAAGACATGCACAAGAAATACCAGCCATCATACAAGGAGAAGGATAGGCAGGTGTCTTCTTTGGAGGCACTGGGAGGCTGATAGGGGTCTGCCCCAAGAGGAGAGGCTTTCATTAAAAGCATTGCCCGAGCAGGTAAGGCCCCCATGGCTATCCCTGCCATGCCACGGGTCCTGGGGCAGCAAGCCTGCCACCCATTCACAGAGCAGTCATTTTGAACACTGGGCTCTAGATAGGCCTGAAAATGCCACAGGAAATCGCTCTTTCTCTTGTGTATCAGAAAAGGGCTTGCAGCGAGTTGACAGTCTCTGGCTTTTTGGCAGTTCTCAAGAGCACTGGGCTGCCCAAAGCGTGTTGAATTTCTACAGCTGTCATTGCTATGCCAAAGGTCAAGCTAGGTATGCCTTACCCATGTGTCAAGACTGGGGTGCTGCAGAATTCTGACAAGATGGGGGGGGTTGATTTCTTCCACTGCCTGCTCTCTCTCTCCCCCCCCACATGCACAAGACCACAGCCTCTTTAGGTGCTTCCGGTTAACCTTGTTAGAAGAGAAATGGCAAAAAAGAGTAGGGGGAGTACAGGTGGTGGGGTGGCGGCGGCTGCCCTTTCTTTGCTCATCTATGCTGTGCATTACCACCGCCCCCAACAAATGTGCAAGCGCGCACACAGAGACACCCACACATTCCTAGGAATTCAGCATGAAGTTGGTTAGTGCCGCATCACATTGAATTTCAGCCAAGAATGCTATTTCTTTAAGAAGTAGGGCTGTAAAGACAGCTTGATTAATGGAACTAATTAGTCTGAGTGGGGGAGCGGGTATATGAACATATGTAGCTGTCTGATCCTGAGTCAGACCATTGGTCCATCCAGCCCTGCTTTGTCTTCCCTGACTGGCAGCTGCTTTCCAGGGTGTCGGCTAGAGAAAGGGCATTTCCAGATGCTTTTGCCTGCACACCACTTGGGAGGTTGAGAGGGAGGGAAGAGAACGCAGACCCAGGGAGGCTTAGAATAGTGCTCAAAAAGCATGGTTGGTTGCCAGTTCTGGATTTTTATAGCACTCCTGCATCTTTAAAAGATGTGGAACAATCAGAAATTTGGCAGACAAAGGCCTCCCTCTCCTTGTACCTCTCATGGTGAAATCTTCACCTAGTGAATGTCCAACTGTCCAGCTGTCACAAACACCCAATATCAGCAAGGTCTGTGTGCAAACTCAATTGTTAACAGCTTCAGGTAACCCAAGACTCTGTTGTCTCCTTTCTAGGCAAAAGTTTTCAACCAAGATTGGACTTAGTAAAGGTCAGTATACTGTGCTGGTGCCATCTACCTTTGAGACCAAGGTCTCCCCTGGAGTTCTGCACAGTCCAGGACAGAGGAAGAGGCTTGGAAGCCTCTTGGGAGCCTCTTGAAACTCCAGGATGCCACATACAGAAGACTACATCTTGGACCCCTCCCTTAATTAACAGGGGTGTGTGTATGCTGCTCTCCACTTCCAGATTCTTCCACTATGTCAAATTCCTGCTTTGTCCATAAAGGTGAGAGAATATAAGTTTTTGCCACTCTTTTAACACCCTGGATTGCAGGGTAGTTAAAGGGTAACAGCCTGTAATAGAGGCCTTCAGGTACACACCTGCCCCATTTGCTTGGTCTCTGCATAGCGGGGTTGGAAGAATACACCATTCTGCTTCCTCTTATAGTGCAGAGAAGATGGACAGAATTAACAGCTGCCAAGCATCGCTGTTGCCATGGCAACTGTATCAGAAATAGACCGTCAATCTCTATTTGAGCTTGCCCTAGGGCTAGTCTACGTGTTACCTTATTATCCACATGGGAGGCCACGACTCTCCGTGACCGGTGGGGCTGTCTAGTTGTGGCTTGCCGTTCAATGTACCAGTGACAGATGCTTGAGGAATGTTTGGTGCCGGTTGGTGGAGTCACTTGCCGCTGAATTAGGGCAGAGTCTTTGTGGCAAGCGGTGGCTAGAAAATAATACAGGCCTGCTGTGGGAGAAGCAGATGTCTCATCCCTGCTGAAATAGTGGGATCTCAAGAGATCCTCAGAGTATGACAGAAAGAGGTAATTGTCTGCTCCCAAGAAAGACAAACAGACCTGCCAAGGGAGGATCATGAAGAGAAGCAAATGGGGAAGAAGCTAACTGGGGGCTATGGGGTCAGCCACAGGGAATGCGCAGAGAGGAAAAATAGCAGAGGTGTTGGAGCAGGTCAGAATAGGGATGGCCACGCCAGGGTAACTGCAGCTATCCTTCAAGAGCTCTACAAAATGAACATAGTTCGGTTCCATGCAATCGATTTTCCCATAATGTACCAACTGATGTCCTGTGCTAAATTTGCTAGTTTCCTGGTCTGCCAGACTGGCTTGGTGGGAGTAAAATTGCTTCTCTGCCTACCTCAGTTTCAAAGTAATCTAAGGTAACCTTCAGTGTGATCTGTCAGCCCTATTTTTATTTTGAAAAGTTACATGATTCTGTTTCATATGCCAAAAGTGACTTTTGAAACTGAAAAAGAACCAAAGTTTTTAAAAACTGAGATCCAAACCAATCACCAGCTAAACCCCAGACTCATGTGAGGTGACAAAGCTGAAAAAGGGGCTGCTTCCACAATCCTCTGTGCAGCTCTGGTTGTGGCTGCAAATGCATAGGCGTTCGTTACGGCAAGGGCACGCTCACAAGACAAGATCCTCAACACTTTCTTTGCTTTGACTCCCACAGCTGCCATTCCCCATCACCACCACTAGAGGGAGACTTGTAAAATCAGTGATAGTTCTCATGCTACAGCAATCTAGCAATCTATTCCCGCGTGATCTAATTGCTCTTCTGAATTCCCAGGTTTCTTTCTTTTTAAAGTCTCTAGTCCTTTTTGTTGTAGAGATACTTGGTAGCACATGATCCAGCCAAGGCATGTTGCTGAAACAGGGTTAATTATGGAGGGGATACCCAATTGATAACAGGCACTTTTGACATCTCACCTATGGAATTTGAAACTGGATCTCACAACTTTGCAAGCAGATGCAGAAGTCTGACATTCCAAAAACAAGCAGACTTGTATTGTGGAAGCAAGATATGGCGTAACTGTTGTAAGATTTAAGATGCAGAAAATGTCCTTACGGGATTGTTACATTTTGAAATAAATATTCCCAAGGCATGAGAACACCAGACTCCGTGGGGACAGCTGAATGATCCTGCTGCTGCCCTATGAAACACTTGGTATGTCCCTTAAAACAACAAACAGCAATGTTTTTCTCTGTCCAGTAAAGCTTGCCCTCCTTTCCAGCTCTCCCTTGTGAGGTTCCCTAGGCACAGAAAAATTGGGCTCAGTCCTAAAAGTTCCAAAGCCTGACCTGGATGTGCCTTTCTTGGATTTGTCTGGGGTGCTTAGGGCCAAAATTCTCAGATTCAAAACCAGCTGCTAGGCAGGACTAGAGCGGGGGGGGGTGCTGGTCTTCCTGAACCAGCAGGACCTCCAGGCTTCTGCCAAAGCCGAGAGTGGCACATCTGGACATTCAGAATCTACAAGACATTTGCCATTCACAGGCTTGTTTTACAAAACATTTGGCAAAAGAGGCAGCCCTCCCAGCGGGACAGCGAGCAAATGGCACAAGCAAGCTGCTTCCTCCGGGGGCTGCTCCATGGCTTGATGTCCCCGTAGAAGTGTTTTGGACAATCTCCAAATAACACTTCCCCTCCAGCCCCTATGCAAATCGTATTTTTCTTTCAGGTCATATTTTTAGCAACCCCAGGTCTGTAGAGAATTCAATGCATTGTAAAAGGAGAGCTCCAAATTCTACAGCTATCAGAATTTATTAATATTAGCAAAGCCATTCAGTGCAGTCCCAGAGCAGGAAAGCAAGTGTTTGGGCAGCCAGATGGGTATGCCTGGAGGGTCGCTTGGTTATTATTAGGTACAGATTCGGCACACACCAGTGATTGGCATACAAAGTGAGAAAATGGATGGTGTGCACTTCTGCAAGATGGTGCAGCTGGGGGAATGTCAAAGATCAAGGCCAGATCCTCCACCTCATTGCTGCTCACCCCCCACCCACCCACACACCCTGCCATGCTACTGAGCCATTTTCACAGGGGAAGGAAGAAACAGACCCTTTTTTCAGCTTCCCCAGATGCTCTTGCTACGGTGGGTTGGCCCTCTATCCTGCCCAGCCCCAATGCAGTCTTTTTCCTAAGTCGCCCAAATCCCCCTATTTCCTTTCTCTGAAGCCGGGTACCCAACTAGTCCTTTCCTATTTACAGCAATGGCTTATGCTCCTCCTCCCTGTTCTACATATACATACACAGCTCCAGCCAACATCTGCATGCATGCACCGTTAGCCCAGCCTGCCTCCCTGCCCCCAGCCCCTAACCAGGCGCAGTGGACCATGTGCTTGCTGGAAAGGACTCGGCCCTCAATTCCTGGTTGCCATGGAAACGCCATTAGAAATTGCATTAAAAAGAAATGAAACTGGCAGCTTCTTGGCTGGGCACAAAAGGAGATCAGGGGAAGAGCTTCTGGGTGCGGGCGGAGTGGGGATCCCCCCCCACACACACACTTGAACTGATGCAAGAACAGCAGCAAATTGAGAAGCGGCACCTGTCTGAGCCCAATCCAGACACACACACAGCAGCCCTCTCTCCCGGCATAGATGGATCTGCTCACTTTTCTCTTCCATCTGAAGGTCACCACTTCATAAACAAAATCTACAGAGGCTCCGTGCTGTGTCAGGTGCACAGCAGACACAAATCCAACCCTGGCATGACAAAAAGCTTGGCATATAGAGAGGGGGCCATAATGTGGACTGTGCTGGAATCGGATCCCCTTGACTTCAGCCTAGGGATGCCAACCTCCAGGTGGGGCCTGGGGATCTCCCAGAATTACAGCTCATCTCCGGACTACAGAGATTGGTTCTCTGGCAGAAAATGGATGCTTTGGAGGGTATACCCTGCTGAGGTCCCTGTCCTCCCGAGGCTCCATCATCAAATCTCCAGGAGCTTCCCCACCTGGATCTGGCAACCCTAACCCCCTCGATCCATCCGTTGCCGATGGTCAGGGAGGACCTGGCAACCCTACTTCAGCCCTATCAGACTAAAGGCAGTTGGCCTCTGGTCTTGAACGGGGCACCCTCCATTTGGAAGGACATCCCCATTCCCCCCCCACCCCCACTTGCTGGTGCTAGTGGTTCTTTCTAGGCAAGCAGCAGCCTCCAGCCATTTTGCTGGATGTGGGGAAATGATGTGGTGGTTGCTTAGCAACTACAGGATGCAATGCATGTCTTAATTCCTGGAGCTTGTAGAATGAACCAAAACCTTCTAAAGGGGATTTATTGCGGGGGGGGGACACCTTGGATCAAGGAGCCACAATGAAAAAGTCACTTTCGCATAGACATTAGCGTGAAAACTGTGCGAGCAGACCCAGAAATGATTACCTACAGTCTCTTGGTTTGCACACAGCAAATTACATGCATGTCAGGTTATCGTGTACTTTTACCCACAGACCGCAATCAAAGAGATTCCTAAAGAGAAGGGAGAATTTTGGCATATCACAGCTTCTATTTTTAAAAATGAATCCAACAGTATTGTATATTTTATGTTGGTTAGAAAGGGACCTATTTTATGGAACAAGGCACTTCTGGTTAAGATATGCTGAGCTTTCTGAAGATGGTTTCCTCTTGGTTAGAGTGCATTTGTTGGTGCCCTCCACACTGTACTCTTGGCCTCTGCTGCAAGAAATGCAGTGTGTGTGTGTGTGTGGGGGGGGGGGTTCTGCTCAGGAACATCACTGACTGTGACGTTCTTGGGGGATGCAGGACCTCTGAAGGGACAACTTGCTGCTCACCAGTGCCAGCCTCAGCCATTGGCTACCTTGGGAAGAAAGACTCTGGGAGAAGCAGTGCTAAAAGAGAAAGGCCCTAGAAGCTGGCTAGACTGGCCTTGGGAAAAGGAGGGCTTAGGCCACGTACCATTTCAGAACTGTTAGAGGTGACCATATCTTCCTGGATCAGACCCCAAGTCCATCCTCCATGGCTCCGACTAGACATCTGTGCTGCACCTGACCCTTACCTTGGTCCAGTTAGATCTGTGCTGCTGCTGGCTAAACAGCAGCTAAGACATTTGACTCAGGAGTATTTAGCAAGCACTGGGCTGCATCCTGAGGGCAGAATTCAGCATCTTGATACAGTCTCTCTCTCTCTCTCTCTCTCTCTCTCTCTCTCTCTCTCTCTCTCTCTCTCTCTCTCTCTCTCTCAAATCAGGTGTCTCATCCTTGGGGCTGAGAAGACAGAGCCATGCTTGGTGAGAACTCAGGATCTAGTCGGGGAGGCTAAACAGGGACATAAGGGGGCAGAGCCCCTGGTGAGTCGAGTATGTTTTACTAAGCCAGCACATGGAGGTTTCCTCAGTGCCAGATAATTTGGGCAGAGTGCAGAACCCGCTTTTTTATGTGGCTTCAAGATTTTCGTTTTCTTCACCTTTAGCAGTTTTGGCCTGAGCAGTGAGTCCTCATTCCCTGAAACAGTCACCTTCCCCTTTCAAGCTGTGGTGCTGCCTTCTTGTTGCATTATGGCCATTCTGCTTTATTTGCTGCCAGGTTAAGAGCATCTCTCCAAATTGGAATGATGCCATTTTTAGCAAAGGGATCGTTCAGGCACTGCCCTTCATCCGAGACACAAGACATTTCCATACCAGCTCCCTATCCCCCACTGAAGCAATGAGGCCTTTCACATTACCTGATTTTTTTTTTTTAACTGGAGATGCTGGGGATTGAACCTGGGACCTTCTGCATGCAAAGCAGATGCTCTACCACTGAGCTACAGCCCCTTCCTACTAGTCCAAGGCAGGCCCCTATTGCACCTCTGCATAGTCAACAGAGGAAGTCCCTCCCTTAAAACAATGTACATCATTGGTCAATGTAGCCCAGTACTGTCTACCCAGACTGGCAGCACTACCTGAGATAGCTTAAATTTGAAATGCCAGAGACTGAACCTGGGACCTTATGCCTGCAAAACAAGTACTCTGTAAATGTACAAGCGCCCTTCCCCAAACTCCTTCCCACTGCTCCTCTGCTCCCTTAAGAACCAGACAAGACGGCAGATGGTTAAAAATACCCCCTCCATTTTATTTGGAATTCTTTACTCTGTGCAGGTGATTGACAGGGCTTAAATACATTCTCAGCCAGAAACTCTCATCTTCCGTCCTTACTTTTGCTAGGTAGGATAGTGCCCTCTACAGGAGGGCTGCAGCAGAGACAGAGTGGGGGGCCATAGAGCAGAAGGGTCCACCACAACCCCTTCTGAATACTCGGGCTGTGGGGCAGAAGCTGTAAGGCTTCTGAACAAGCCACAGTGAATCCTTTTGGCTCTGCCCTCACGCACACCCAGAGCTGCCTCTCTTGGGGGCCCCAGAACTCCGATTCCTGCTTCTCCGACTGGAGAGACCACCTCCTGGAAACTGATTCATGTGTTCTGGGTGTGCCTCAAGAGGCTCCAGCCTTGCTGTTTATCCAGTGCAGTCTGATACAAACCAGGCCCGATTCCCACCCATGCAGAGCTCTGCCGCAAGACTGTGACCTCAGCCACCTTCCTTCAACTCCACCCCGAGCCTGACCCCTGGTCATCGGGCTGCCTGTCACTCAGACTAAGAGCCATCTCTACGTTCCTTCTGTAACACAACTTACAGCCCCCTCAGTGCCTTGCAAGGGATAAGGCCGCCCCCTAAAGGAATGGCTTTTGCCCAAGGACCTCCTGGCCAGCTGTGTGGAAGCAGAGCCCCTCTGCTCGATGTCTCAAGCCCCATTGCATCCACCCTGTGCCACGGGCCTCCTCCAGGGTTTCTCCTCATCTCCACTTGGGCCACGCCCAGGTACAACGAAGAAACTGCAGCACAATCCCATCAGGAAAGAGGAGGAGGAGGAGGAGGAGGAGGAGGAGGACATGGGAAGCAGCCAACTGGAGGTCAGAGTAAGTCACGGGCTGGCAAGGAAGCAGGAGAGGATCAGGCTGGCAGGGGAGGCTTGGACAACCTGTGACAGGATGGAGATTTGGCACAGCGAGTGGCAAGGGTGGTGGGGTAGCATGGCCAGAGCAATGGGGACATTGGCAGAAGGGAGGAAGGGGTCCAGCTCATCCTCAGATCCAGGTTGCTTGGGCGAGAAGTACAGGTATGAATGGTGGCAGAAGGGCGTATCAAAAATACAAAAGGATCCTGTGGCCGGCTCTGGCCTGCCGCCCACCCCGAGCGAAGTCTGCTGGTTTCTCGGTTTGGCACAGGTCGAGGCTGGAGGGGCCCGCAGCACAGACGTGGCTAGCGCATGTGTCTGTGTGTGCGTGTGTCTGTGTGTCTGTCTCACTGGCTTTATCAAGAACACTTAGTTTAAAATCTTTACAAAGGACCAAACACGGGCATCTCCGTTAGTGTTTAAAGAACTAAAGATCTGCTTAAAAAATCTCTTTTGGAAAGAAACAACAGACAGAAATTTTCTTCGTAACACGAAGAGTGGGGTGGGGGGTAGGGGTGGGGGTGGGGGGGAGTAGGGGACCAGACAGCATCTGCCGGACCCAGCACCAAGTCCAGGCTCTCCAGAACCCTTCACCAGTACCTTGGGGGGGGCAGGGCCAGACCACACCTGTCCGGTGCTCCCCGGGCACGGTGCCAGCAGTTCCCAGCAGCCGTCCCTCATGGCGACTCGGCCCTGCAAGAGCAGTTTCCATGGCACTTTGATTGGTAAATCTCTAGTGATGACGAGGGAATGGCAGGTGGATGACCGCTTGGATGGTGCCTGTCGGAGCCCCTGTCCCCAAGCAGGGTCAACATGGCTCCAGAAGGCCCCCGGGAGCCTCCTTCCGGACAGAAAGCCCCAAAGGCTCCGGATCTCCTTCTGTGCAGGGTGTGGCTGGGCTCAGGAGCCAAGGGTGGGGTGACTCTTGCCCTTGCTGGGCTGTCCTCCACTGGGCCAGGATGGGTCCCGCTGCCCCTGCTGGGCACTAGGAGAGTCAAAGCACTTGATACAAATGAAATCCCCAAAGAGCGAGCCGGAGGAGCTGGCCACGCCCGCCCCCCGCAGCGCCAGGTCCAGTGAGCGTGGAGGATGTGCATGGGAGTGCGGGGCACTTGGGCGGCTATACCCGCGTTGTGGAGTGTGAGTGTGGGAGCCCTGTATTGCTGAAGCTGGCAGCAAAGGTGTTGTAAGGGTGCAGGGTCTGCAGGCCCACCAGGGAGTTGGGGATCATGGTGATCGTGTTGGGCGTCATGAGCGGAATGTCGTCCGGCGAACGGCGCAGGGTGAGCGTGTAGTCGGGCAAGGCGGTGAGACGGAGGGCGTCGTGGGGTGGCACAGCTTCACAGTCCCCGTGGTGAGTCTGGTTAGCCTGCAGCGAGGGCATCTCTTCCTCTGGCGTGTGGCCAATGTCATTATTGGTGGTGGCACGCTGCGGGCTGGGCTGGCGGTGGGTGTCCTGTCGCCGTTTGTCCTTGCGGTAATAGAGCGCGGCAAAGGCCAGAACGTTGAGGAAGAGAAGCGAGGCCCCCACTGCAATGGTGACGCTCAGCTCAGTGGAATAGTCACGGGGTTCTCGACCAGCAGCGTGCCTGCCCCGTCCTGCTCTGGATTCCACTTCTCCTGGGAGCCCTCGCTGGTGTAGGCAGTGGAGATGGCCGGCCGCTTGGTGCTCCAAGTCTTGCCATTGGGCCGACGCGTGATGTGTGAGTTCTGGGTGGTGTCGGGCGGCGGCACCTTGGTGGTGGTCGATGTGTAATGGAACATGTCATGCAGGTTGTACAAGTGTGGGACCAGGTGTTTCCAGAAGGCGACCTTGGTGGCCCGGTAGTGGTCACGCACCCGTGGCTTGAGGCCAATGTGCAAGTAGAGCTGGTCACGGGGATTATATTTGGACCAAGCCACCTCTTCAAAGCGGTTGGCTTTCGTATGGATGAATTTGGTGTCTTGGGGCACTGGCTTGTTTGGGTCCCTGAGGGAAAGAGAAACAGAGGAAAGAAACCATATGCAGCAAGGTCTGATGGCTAGTGTGGCGCAGTGGTTAGATGGTTCGAATCCCCACTCTGACATGGAAGCTTGCTGGGTTGCCTTGGGCCATTCACGCACTCCCTGCCTCACCTAGCTCAAAAGGCTGTCATGAGGCTAAATCAAGGAGTGGGGAATGATGTCAGCCCTTTCGAGTCCCCAAGGGGAGAAAGGTGGTGTGTAAGTGAAGCAAAATAAACCAATGTGGTCCTCCGGAGGGAAGAAGGCCAATGCCCAGGCCATCAAAATCCCAAAGGAAAGACAAGCATACAAGCTGTGCACATTCAAAGGAGCTGGAAGCAAAACAGATGCCCATAACGCCATTTTTCCCCTCTGCAGCATATGTGGCTTTCCAAACAAACTCGTGACTATAGCTAATTTGAATGCCAGGCCCTATCCTTCTTCTGAATTACCTACTGGGTATCCACAAGTCTAGTTCTGGGAACAGACATGGATGCGTGTGTGGTCTCTCAAAGAATACCTTATTTTAACCCTCAAAGTTATGTCACCAGAAGTACGCTGAGATCGGCGGATAACAACCTGCTGGTGATCCCCGGCCCTAAGGATGTCCAGGCAGCTGTCCTCAACTAGGGCCAGGGCCTTCTCGGTCCTGGCCCCGACCTGGTGGAACTCTCTGCTGAATAACATCAGGGCCCTGTGGGATCTTATGCCAATTCCACAGGGCCTGTAAGGCAGAGATGTTCCAGCAGGCTTTTAGTTGAGGACAGCAGTGGGAGGTTGAGACTGACACCCCCTTCCTTCCTTCCTTCCTTCCTTCCTTCCTTCCTTCCCTTCCTTCCTTCCTTCCGCCCCACATACCCTCCTCTACCCTGCCATGTGGGACAGTGGTGTGGCCAGCAAAGGAGGAATTGTATTGCAGGCTTGGATCTGTTTAATTTACTGTTCTGCTGGTGTTTTTAATTATGCATTAATTGTATTTTTTAAATGTTTTACAAGATTGTAAGTCGCCCAGAGCCTGCTTTCAGGGTGGGTGATTCAGAAGACCAATAAAATAAAAATAAATACAAGTGGCTTTTCTGCGACAGCAATGTGCTCTATATTATCAGCCAATCATCTGATACGTACAAAGGGAGGATGTTCAGTTTTGCTGTGGCCCACCTCTTTAAAAAGACTAGGCTAGATGCGTACTTCTGCACAGGAGCTGGCAGTGGGGAACTGCTGGAGTGCACAGCCGGTACACTGTAAAAAAAACCCCTTGTTGTTCCAACTCCTCCCTCTTCCCTTGCTTGCATTCTGGCAAGCGCAGCCAGCTGGAGGGGGGGTCAGCATCCCCAACTGCACAGCCTCCCCTACTCAGTAGCCTAGATGGGCAGAATACAGAAGAGCTGGAGGAAGGGAACCTACCCTGTCTTGGCAAAGTTAGTCCAGTAGGTCATGACCACGGCACTCAGCATGACGTCATTCTTGGAGAAGTTGCAGGGAAAGAGGTCGGTGGGGCCGATCATGGGAATCCCAAAGACGTAAGGCACCTCATCCCCATGGGCAGCATCAGACCAGGCCGGCTTCATGATGCTCTGGCAGTGGTGATAAAAGGCGTAGAAGTAAGTGGGGGAGCCGTAGCGGGCGTGGAGGTCAGCAGTCACCACTGAGGGTTCCACCCACTGGTGGTCAGTGAAGAGAGCCACCAGTGTCTTGCGGCGTGTCTCGGGGTTGTCCCGGTCGGCCCAGTCAGTGTACATGAACTTGATGGTCTCGCGCAGAGTGTCTTTTCCCTCAGGGTAGCCATACAGGTTGTCCACAAAGTTGGAAACGGAGTAGTCGAAATCGCTGCCCGAGACCCCGTTCTCTTGGTCTACGACTGACTCCACGAACTTGAGGCCCTCGCCCTGGTTAACGCCCAGCATGATGTCATAGTTGAGGAACTCGCCTTGCTCCATCAGGATCTCCGGGTCGTCGGGGATGACGTCCCCATCGATGACGGGCCCAAAGGCCACGTGGTAGCGCGCTGGCTGGATGTCCTGCTCCACGAGCTCCTTGGCGCTCTTCTTCCGCAAGCAGTCCACCATGTCCACCGTGTCCAGGACGTTGCAGCCCACCTTGTCGGCCAGCATGCTGGTGTACTTCACAGGCTGGTAGTTCACGGCCCAGCTGGACAGCGCTGAGCCACTCTGAATGATGGCTCGCTGGAAAAGGCCTGCAGGGGGAACACAGGCAAATGGCAGACGTGAACATTTTCTAACGAGCTCTCCCACAGACGAAGGAAACATAAGAACATAAGAACATAAGAGAAGCCAATGCTGAATCAGGCCAATGGCCCATCTAGTCCAACACTCTGTCACACAGCGGCCAAAAATACCAGGTGCCATCAGGAGGTCCAGCAGTGGAGCCAAGACACTAGAAGCCCTCCCACTGCTGCCCCCTCCAGCAACAAGAACAGAGTGCATCACCTGCCCCAGACTGAGAATTCCCATCTATATCCTGTGGCTAATAGCCACCGATGGACTTCTGCTCCATATGTTTATCCAATTCCCTCTTGAAACTGTCCATGCTTGTAGCTGCCACCACCTCCTGTGGCAGTGAATTCCATGTGTTCATCACTCTTTGGGTGAAGAAGTATTTCCTTTTAAACCCGTAAGACACCTCATTTTCTTACCCATCCATCTTAGCCCCTGTAAAAAAAAAAGTTAAGATATACAGAGTAGGCTGCCTGCAGACTTGTCTTGCCCGTGACATTTCTGAGAACCCAGGAGAGCCCCTCCTTCTGGTAAAGCATCCCACTAACTCACCAGGAGAGGAAAAGAAGGGGGCGACACGGAAGAGCTAGACTGCCCCCTCTTAGCCGAATCAGGCCAGTCTCGCCTTTGTTCCGGGCCTGGCTGGAGGCAGTGCATTCTGGGCCCGTGGCATTAGCATAAGCCGGCTCCAGTGTCCATTAATCCATCGCCAGCAGCTCCTATGCTCTGGCAGAGCCGAGTCCCATTCCCACCCAAGCCACCTGCCGCTGTGAACAATCCAATGAGGGACGGCTGGCACGAGCCCACCACTTTCATGCAAGGCCGCTGGAGTCTGGCAGCGAAGGGGTTAAGCCTGTGCCACTTAACCCTGCAGATTCCAGTTAGCGCAGTCCTTACTTCCTGCCCAGCTGGGCCCCTGCTCTGTGCCAATGCCGGCTCTCGGAGAGCAACACATTCCCCAGTGGCACAAAGGAGCCTTTTTGCTGGAGGGAACATGAGAGGCAGGGGACGCTGGGTCTAGGAAGCGGGCCCACAAAGGCCTTGGGGCTGGCAGAGGAATGCTGGGCCCTGCGCCAATGCCTCTTCCAGGCGGCTTGTCCTTGGAATACAAAAAGGCCCCAGGAAACGCAGCCTCTGCAGCTGAGACAGGGGGAAGGGGGCAGGGGGCACTGTTCCCCCAGCAGCAAAAGGCCCAGGATCTTGGCCTCAGCTCTTCGCACAGGGGCCTTCACACATGCAGAGAATCACGGCCATTCCGACTCATCCCCCCACCCCAAATGAAGGGGGAGAACCAACTACACTTTTGCAGGCAGGCGCGGGAGGAATATCTATTTTTAGTTGCTTTCTGCAAAAAAACCAACAACAACCAAGCCCATCCAGCTGTGTCTTCGCTTAATGTTAACAGGTTCCCACCTAGGTTCCTCTAGGTCACTTGTGAAAAGTGATGTGCATTTGGGGGGCGGAAAATAAAAGGATTGCTGCTTTCTCTGGACCCCTTCACTGGGTCTCAGGGTATGCCTGAATCAGCCAATCCTAGATCGGATTATGCATCTGAAAAATGTAGCCGGTACTTTCCGAGGTCCATCACAGCACATCCTAGCAAGTGTGGCATACGGTGGCCAAACTGGGCACCGGGAGGATCCTGTTTCAGCTCTTGTCTCAACCACACACTCACTTCAGCCAGGCATTTTCTCAGCCCCCCCCCCAACTTCAGTGTAGGGTTAATACCCCCAGCCTATTCTACAGCGCTTGTTGTAAAACCTACAATATGACAATTACATAAAGTGCTCTGAGCACAAACAGCACCCGGGCGTGTGGCACATTCTCCTCCTCGTCTGGGTTTCCTGGTGTGCAAAGTTAGCGCCTCCTGAAGCAAGGGGCTCAGCAGTGAAGGGAAGGAGCAGAGACCTGTAGAAGACCCTCATTCCAGTCTAAACTGAGCAAGGAATTTAATGGGTGGTCTTCTCCCTCATCCTCTGCTCCCCCTTTCACTATGGGAACCAAGATTTACAGAGCTTTGGTAAAAATGACCAGCGTGTACATGTGTTTTAAACATTCAGAAACCACTCTATACACACACACACACAATACATAACTGAAGTGCTACTTTATTATTCCACATTCGTATTCCCTACCACGTCTTATTCCTGCCAACCGCCCAGTTGCTCATTTGAGCTGCCTGCACAAAAACTGACCCCTTGCCTGTTCCTCCTGCCCAGCCCCTGGCCCAAATGCCCCTGCTTCAGCCACTTGCCCACTGCACCTTCTTCAGCAGCTGACCCTTCACAAGTTGATACCCTTCCTAGTGGCCACGCCCCTGCAGGAAGTCAGCAGGATCCACCTAGAGCACCTATCCACTATGGTAATAAGTGTCAAGAGCCAACATAGGTTGTCTTTGTCCCATATCTTGGGAGTGCCAAGTAATGCTCCCTCTAAGTTGTAGAGGCTTGTGAGCAAAAACTCTACTTTGTGAGCTACTGGCATTAAAGTTGTGAGTGAGCGATTTGGCTACTGCATAAATCAGTTTGCTCTGGAGCTTTCCTTCCTGAGCTAAGACAAAAATGTGTGAGCTGGAGGCTAAAAAACTGTGAGCCAGCTCACTCTAATTCAGTTTAGAGGGAACACTGGTGCCAAGAGAACAGGGCCACCTCCCCATCCAATAGTTGCCAGTCAAGTATGGTATGGTTCATTAGTGCTAACAGCAGAGAACAGCACAAGCATTTCACCCCCTCTCCCCCACTTTCTTGCTTTCCCACCCGTTCCTAAGGTCCATGGTGCATCCCCTTTCTTGGTGCTTATTTGCTGTGACTCATCTTGGGCCTTTGCCTGGCTGGATTCAGTCCTGACATCATCGTGCCATTCCTGTCTGCACATCTTTAGTCACACATAACAGCACTCCATTTCCTGTAAGCTTGCCCTTTCATTTTCAGGTTGTTAAAAATCTCCTTATACAACCACCAGGGCCTCATGGGATTCCTCTGGATTGTCCTTTCTGTCTCCGAATCCCCTTCCCTGCTTTGTTTTTCTGTGCACAGGACCCAATTCACCAGTTCACTGAAAGATGTTCTAGGGAAGCCCTTGGCGCCTAACAGCACAGTCACGGGAAAGTACAGAACAACCTGCTTTGTTGTGAAATTCAGCACTGCAATTTTACCTTCTCCTGTGTACACTGGAGTGACATTTGTGCTTCCCAATTTTCTTTCGATTGTTTTGACTTTCATATTCGGTACAAGGCTTTTTTGGGGTTGTATGTTTTGCTGTCATTGCAAAAAGCACACGTTCCAAAATGATCTCATGGCCACCAAGTTGTCCAGCTCTCTGTCGGATGCAGAATCCTACCAAAAAGTTATGCTTGCCCAGGGACAGCTGCACCTTCATTGCGCTGGTGGATACTCTTGAATACATCGATGTAGTCTGGTCTACCTTTTTTTTTTTTTTTTTTTTGGGGGGGGGGGAGCGTATAACTATACTAGTCCAGCCAAACGCTTCTCTAAGCTGCTGCTAAAAGCCTTTAAGGGTAAAGTTTCCTTATGTCCCTTGGTGGCCTTCCCCAGTGCTTTACTATGCTTATGTTTGGAAAATGCTTCCCAAGGTCCAGCCTGTAATGTAGTCTGCTAGTGCAACACAGTTTGCTGCACAGAAAAACTGCAATTCTCCCAACGTGCTGCTTCCACTGAGCCCACAGAGACAACCACGCTCGCACACAGAGGACCACGTACTGGCAGCTGCTGCACAGTGAAATTCTCCTTACTGCTCGGTAGGATGAGACATATAAGCAGGCTACCCCAGGATAATTTGATTGCCTGTGCAAGCTCTCTGTTCACAGCCTACCAAGTGGTAAGGGGAAAAACGCATAGACGTTTTAAAATGGTCAGTATCTTCCCCTCCCCCACAACCTTTACTCTTTTCCCACTACTGAACAATAGGTGGTTGTTTTAGTTCTTGATGTAGCTATTTGGTATTTTCGTGACTGGCTTATTTTGCTTCACTGCTCACTGGGACTCTTGTCCCAAACAGGCTCAAGTCTGCACCCTCCAGCCTCCTTGGTCTTTGCAAGGTCAATAGGAGATGTTTTTGCTGGGGTAACATCAGAAGCCAGGGGCTCTCCTTTAATGTAGAGTGACAGAGGAAAGCATTCCAGCTCCGCCATTTTTATCCCCCCCCTTCCCCCGCAAGGGCATTCCCAGGCTATTAACAAACCCACAGCGGGCCACCTTCTCCCCGGGCGTCTTCTCCTCCACTGCCTGGCCCAGAGGGTCTGCATATTTCCCCTGCCTCTGGGGGCTGCCACATGGCATGCGTCTTCCTGCCAGGCTCATTACCAAGCAAACAAAGGCGTGATCCCCATCTTGAGCTACAAGCTATTTTCTTTCTTTAATAGGCTACACAACAGAAGCAAGGGAAAGAGCAAAATCCCTCCACCTGCACACTGATTAACAAACATCTATAGGGCAGCTCTGGGGCCAGGCCTCCACTCTGCAAATAGGAGTGCACTTGAAGCTTTAACACATTAGAGCAATGGAGAGAGAGGACGCAGCCCCGGATGGGCTGAGCACATGCAGTGTCTGAGCTCCCATCTTCTCTCGGCGCACAAATGCACCACTCCCTCCCCAAGCATTCTAGATGATCCTTGATTAATATAGCCATCTGCCCTTGCTGCACACTCATCTCATTAATTCAGCTTCCATTTATATATTCCACCAACACACACAAACAGACATACCTCCGAAGATCCCCCGTAGCGAGAGACACATTCTCGGGTACAGAAACAAGAATGTGCTCGTCCTCCCACTTGCAAGCCTTCTGTCAAATGGAAGACAGAGGAATGTATAAGGCTGCCTAGCACTGAGTCAACCCATCGGTCGAGCTGGCCCAGCACTGTGACTGGCAGCTGCTCTCCAGCAGAGGAAGGTCTCTTTCAGCCAAGCTATCTGAGAGCCTCTTAATGGGGATGGATTGAACTCGGGTCCTCGTGCATTCAAGGGAGCCATAGCAGTTTCTTGATGATTTCACCATCACTCCCTCGAATGGCCACCTTCACCGGACAAGGGCATTACGTGAAGGTTAGCACAAGGGACCACTCACAGGCAAAGGTGGGGTCTCCCCAAGCATGCAGGGGGGGGAATCATTTTGCAGATTTAAGAAGATCCCCCTCCATCCTTCGCTAGCTTGAGGAGGACCAAGCAAGTTCATTATCTTTGAAATTTTGGAAGCAGCTGGGAGTCAATTAAAGGAAAGACTCTGTGTGTGTGTGTGTGTGTGTGTGTATGTGTGAATCAGAGGGAGAAGAGGATACTGGTTTGTTCAAGCTCTTGAGAGCATATAATAACCCAGAGAAGGAGGTTTGGGTGTGGGGGGAGGTTTCCCAATGCTTTATCCCCCTGCAATATCTCACAGGTCCCCAACTTGTAAGCCCTACTGCTAAGCCCTTGACTCTGCCCATAAAAACCTCCTCTCCCATGGCCCGTGTTTCGCACATAGTAATGACCGTCATCTTGCATCCCATTCTCTTATCTTCAGTCACATCCATTTGAGTCATTTCAGAAAAGCATACAGTCACCCAGGGCAATGAGAACGGAGGGGAGTCTTGCTGGTGAGGGGAAAGGCAGGAGTCTTTCGCTCTATTTCCCTATGGCTGCCGAGCCACCAATCTCAAATAAGTCAATGAAGCAATGAAATTAACAAGATTGAGGCATAAGCTGCCTCTGGTTTAGTCAATTTCAACCCCAAGGGAAAGGTTAAAATGCTCTTGAAGGGGGAGGGGAATTGTTGAGGAAGATGTCCCTTTTTCTTAATTTTATTCAGCCTTCTAAAAAGGGTTCCAAAGTCTCTGATTCAGTAAAGAGGATACTCAGCCTCTACTGTGTTACACTGAACAAAGCTAATCAAGGCATTGGGGAGAGAACTATCACCAATGGGGTTACTGACACTGTCCAGTAGGGGCCAGTGACCTTTGTACACTGAGTTTGGCTGGTTCCCACATTGTGCCTGATGACCCAGACTTGATTTCAGTTCGCCACTGTCTGGTAGCACCAGCCTCACCATGTCTAGTTAGGTTGGAGGTCCTATTGCTCAGAAGGTTGGATTCCCTCCAGTCTCAAGATGCATTTTTTTTTCCAGACCAGGATTTATATGCCTGGGTGCAGCATGAGTTAATCCTACAGACTTTTTACATAATAATAATAACAGCAGCAGCAGCAGCAGCAGCAGCAGGGGGTATTTTGTTTCAGACTGCTTTCACTATGGATGATGAATTTTCAGTGCCATATTCAAAGTCACTTGGAATGTGGATGTGACCTTCTGCTGGCAAGTGCAAAGAACAGAAGCCTCTCGCAGTGGGCTTGTCCTGCAGCTCGTATCCTTAGTTTTGAAAAATGCCTCTGCATCAAATTTAACCCCTCTTGGCCTTTTGCCATTTCATGGGCAATCAAGTTGCTTCCCATCATTGCAGCTGACTTCTCCCCTTCGGCCAGTTTCACAGCTGCCCATTCTTAGCGCTGTGCTTCTGTCCTTCTGGGTCCAGTGGTAGCTGCCCTGTGCCTTGAGAGTTTCTTATGTCCCCTTCAACTAATGTCTGGTGGGAATTTGAACCTGTCCAACTGCTCAAGCCACCATCATGCCTGGTTTTTGTTCTGTTTTATTCCTTGCTACATAAAAAGCCATCTCCCTGCCCATCCATCCTTTCCTGGACCACTCAGACTGGAGATGCACTATTTTGCATGTAGAGTTTTGGCGCCAGTCTCCTAAAGAATTGTCCTTATTAAAGACATGCAAACATTTTTACAAGACCTCTCAGAAATGGGGTGCCCTGAAGCTGTGACTTAGTTTAGGCAGAACAGAGGTTATGATATTTGGAAATGCTGAAGTTCTAAAGGGAATTAAGGTGATATTAACTGACCATGGGGAAGCTTTGAAACCCTTTTGGACCCTTCATCATTATTTGAAGCATGCTGAGATATTCACACACCTTCCTTCAGTTACATCTTATCCGTAAGTTATGTTCTCTTCTGGGTGCAGCCAACCAAGTCATGTTAACTTGTATTACTGTAACCCCATGGGTGGACTACTGCAATGTGCTGACAAAGGGGCTGCCCTTGAGGACAACTTGGCTGCTGTTTGCCTGCTTGCAAGTACCAGGCATCATGAGCATTTTACACTGGTATTATAGAGATGGCTATAAATTTGCTTGGAGGGAAGGTATCATGGTATAGCCCAATCTCGGCAGATCTCAGCAGCTAAGCAGGGCTGGTACTTGGAAGGGGGACCACCAAGGAAGACTCTGCAGAGCAAGGCAATGGCAAACCACTTCTGCTTCTCACTTGCCTTAAAAGCCCCTTGCTGGGGTCACCATAAATTGGCTGCGTCTTGACAGCTCTTGAAACACACACACGAGTTTGCCTTTATTAACTGCCATTTCCCCCCCCGTAAAGCACTTCACAACCTGACTCACATATATGAAGGACCATCCCTCCCGGTACCAGCCTATATATGCCAGCTTGGACCTTTCCACCGACCGTTTTTACTTATCAGCTTGACCACAGCTGCATCCACATTGCATCGCTGCCACAGTCATTGCAGCGAGCAATTGGATTTTCCTGTGTGGACAAGACAATCCACGACAATTGCTGCCGCAGGAGACAGGGCCAACCACGAAATGGCAGGGAGCGTTCTGCAGAACTCTCATAATAACTCTTCAGCATCTGAGGCAGGAGCCCCGTCCAGCACAAGATGCCCTTCAATCTGCACAGCTGATCCAATCTTCAGCGGCCAATCGGAAGCCCTGCTGGGTGCTAGCCCCACCTGGCCCTGCCCACCTTTTAAAAACATCTGACCAGCACAAAGAAAGGTGTTGGCAGCTGCCAGGGCACCCTGAGCACCACGCAAGGGCCTGCAGGCTAGACTTAGATAGACCATTGGCCTGACTCAGTATGAAGCACCTTCATCATGCTATAATCTTTAAAGTACATTCTCAGATCCTCTCTGGGCCCTCCCCTGCCTCCCTGTTGGACTCTTTTAATTTTAATATATACATGAAGAAACAGAGTGTGTGTGGAGCGGAGGGCTTTGCACCACCGCACTGCCTTCAACAAGACTCCTTGTTAATTTCATCTGCCGTTTGGAAGATAAACTCAGACACTTCATGATCCCAGAACACAGTGAATTCACAGTACTTCATTATCTCCCCCCACCCTGGGGAACACTTTTCGCTAACTGGTTTATGGCAAGAGTATGGGTGCAGATGGAAACAAACAAACAAAAATCATTAAAAACAAAACCAAGCCACGAATCCTGAGATTCCAGGAGGACAAAATGCATCCAAACAGCGGAGGCGCACAGAAAAGCACCAGCTCTCTTCATGTGTTTCTACAGCCTGGCTTTCAGCTCAGGGTGGGCAGAGAAGCCCAGGAATTTGGAGGAGGGGGCGAGCCTCTTTCCAGCCACCCTGGTAGATACGGCCCTGGCAGACTGAGGGGGAGAGCTGTTCTCTTACCTTCAGAGTGGTGTGACAGGGTGAGCAGGCTAACACAGGAGGCGCCGATGCCTGAGCCAAAGACCGTGATACGCAAGGGGTCACCGCCAAAGAAGACAATGTTCTCACTGATCCAACGCAGTGCCTGGATCTGGTCAAGCAGCCCGTAGTTGCCCTTGGCAGCCTGGTCCCCCGTACTCAGAAACCCTGCAGGCAAGCAGACAGTGATCATGTGAGAGGTCACCAGGTCCAAGATGACTCAGACCCATCCCCATCCTCCCTCCTCCCACACAGGGCATGCAGCCAGTCCCTCTGAGAGGAGGTCCCCTAAAAATCTGTTAGCAGCAGCAGCAGTTAAAAATGCCCTCAGGAGTACAACTCATCCAGTTGGGACCCTAAAATACAGGAAGGGCTGAGGCACAGGGGGCTCCCTTGGGAGACCAGGGAAGTCCTTTTAAGGTCCACAATGATGGAAGGGTCCCAGGCAATGCTCCCTCTAAGCTGTGAGGTCTTGTGACTACTTTGTGAGCTACTGGCATTAAAATTGTGAGCAAGCAATTTGGCTACTGCATAAATTAGTCTGCTCTGGAGCCATCCTTCCTGAGCTAAGACAAAAATGTGTGAGCCAGAGGCTAAAAAACCATGAACTAGCTCACACTAACTCAGCTTAGAGGGAACGCTGGTCCCAGGTCAGTTCAGGCTGACTACTGGAGCCAGCTGTGAGGGAAGAAGGGCCCCTCTGCCTTTGCTGTGGAGCGTAATGTATGAGCCACAACACTGGTTCAGTTGGCTGTTTCCTGCACCTGTCCAGCCATTAGTGGCAATCGAGGCATCTTGGCTGAGCATCATAAGCACAACCTGCCATCTTGCTCTACCCATATTAAAAAGGTTTGCAGTGGGGGAGCCACTGAAAGCCTATTTGCCACAGGCAGGAAGAAAAAGAATCCGCCTGCAAGCAGAGGGCAGAATATACGCGGCAGCCTCAGTGTGACTCCATAGGGACATCTCCCCCACATTATGGGAGTTTTGAGATACTTGATAATGTTTGATTCGTCAGGCATCTTGGAATGCATGCTTTGTTCCAAGCTTCTCTCAATAACATTTAGTAGAGTGGCACATAAATTTTTAAGAGCGTAAAGAAGAAACTGAGGCCAGCCTCACCCGCCTTCCTTGTGATGTACCGGAGGGAGGGGGAATCAAAGCTTTTTTTGGAGTGGGGCCATTTTCTTTAGAGTTCCCACTGCAGACTGAGAACAGTATAGCAAATTGCCTCCAAGCACAGCTAGGAGCACTCCGGCACTCACAAAGTCAGAATAGGCACAGTCCCCCCTCTGCCACTGAGGAAGCATGCCCCGCATGAGACCAGGACACTGGGGAGGGAGGAAACAGAGAGTGCTCCGGACCAGAATGGCGAGAGAATCCTCCAGCAAAGTGGACAGATCCTGTCTGGGGTAGGAGAAGCCCTCCCGCCCTCCCAACCCACTCTGTGGAGCGTTGTCCCAGAGAACCGGCAAAGCGGCCCCGCAGGGCTTGCCTATCCGTTTCCAGAGGCAGTGTGGCCGCACCCTTGCGGGGACATGGAATACTCCCGTTGGTGCAGCTCATTAGCGGCACTCGCCAGGCAGCGCAGGAGGAGGAGATGGGTAAACATGGTTATTCAATATTTAACCGCAGATCAATATTTGCTCTCTACTGTGCCAGGATGTGCAAATGAAACAGAATTCCCAAGCAGGGACCGCAACTAAACTGCTCGGCTGGGCTTTGGTAAGCGGGAAAATTATGCTGGAGATAAGGTATAAATGGGTAAGAGTGAGGCCAGAAGGAACTCTAGTGTGGAAATTATCACATACAGATGGGGGGTGGGATTAACACCCACAACCCAGCATGGGGCAATTTTTGACAGGCACAGAGATGTCTTAGTATGTCAGCAAGGCCAAAGTCAAGAAACTAGAAAGGGGCACTGTTCCACTACCAGGTGGGCCGCCCACTCTGCCGGCCAGGCAAGGTCTCCTGCCCTGCTCATGGAACTGTGGGTCAAAGCAGCTCCAATACTTGCTTCCCAGCCACCTCCTGCCACTCCAGGGTTGCCAGCCTCCATGAGGGGCCTGGAGATCTCCTGGAATGAACAACTGATCTCCAGGCTACAAAGACCAGTTCCCCTGGAGAAAATGGCTGCTCTGGAGGTAGACTCTGTGGCAAGGCATGACACTTCCTTGAGACCTCCCCTCCCCAAACCCCGCCCTCCTCAGGCTCCACCCCAAATCTTCAGGAATTCCCCAACCTGGAGTTGTTAACCCTACATCACCATCTAGCGGCAACTCTGGCCCCTGCACCCCCAGTCCGACGGGTGTCTTTGGCTCCATACCGAGCACTCCAACACGGTAGTTGAGGGTGATGACGATGACGTTGCCATAGCTGGCCAGCACACTGCCGTCAATCATGTTGCCTGTCCCTTCCATGTACGAGCCACCGTGGATGTACACCATTACCGGCTTGGCTCCACTGTCTCGGATGTCTGCAAGGGGGAGAAGCTAGAGAGAGGACTCTGACAGAACTTCCTGGGTACCTCCAGCCCACGGGGGCCATTTGTGGGCAGCTCCTTGCAAGGGGTGGGGGAAGAGGTGTGGTCCAGCTCCACTCATAGCACACACCCGCGCACACGTGTGCACACACACACACACACACACACACACACACACACACACACACACAGAGGACCCAGCCAACAGAGACCCAAGGCCATTGCTCAGCCTGGGAATTTCCAACCTCTCGGGGGCAAGCACAGCTCCCTCCCCACACAGCACGGCAGCCAAGGTGAGAAGGCCCTGAGGGCTTGCAGGTGTCACGGGCCAGTCCCAGTGGAAGAACACACCCAGCACTGGTCAAACAGAGACTACAGAGTCAGGGCCAAGGCAGCACCTCAGGAAGCATTTGCAATTGTGTCCCTTGAGCAGAGGGGCAAAGCGGCTGGAGAAACTGAGCAGGAAGATCCAGCTCACATTCTGCCCCTCTAGAAGACTCCTCAGTCTTGAGATGCTTATGCCAACCACAGACGTAGAAGAGGAGTGTAGGGGGAGAAGGTTGTGGGGAACGCAGAGACACTGTCCCCTCTTGCTGGGGACAAAGGGATGCACTGGGAGGGTACAAACAGACAGGATTGCTGTAGGTCTCAGAGGTGGAAGGAGAGGGCGGAAGGGGTTGGGCTACCTCCTCCTGCCAAGCAAAACGCCTTTTCTGCCCAGATCCCTGCCAGCAAGGAGACCCTTTTTGGTTTGCACCAGCTAGATCCTGTCTTGCTCAGTCTTCATCTCTCTCTCTTTCTCTCCTCCTCCCTCTTAGCAGGTGCTGCCCCTGAAGAACCACATTCCCACCAAGGGAAGCCTGAACTGGGAGGTGGGAGGCCCCTGTGTGCCTCCCCCACCCCAATAAGCAGCCCCTGCCCCACAGTACTAATCAGGCCCACTCCAGCAGCACTGCCTAGCCACAGGCCCATGCTTTCAAGGCTGCCAAGGTGGATTGGGCTCATACACAACTGTGCCCTGAAAGGCAGAGTGGAAAACAGCCCGATCCATACATCATCCCAAGGATGGACTTTCTATCAACAGGGAGAAGGTGCTTATCACATCCCTGCATGTCAACCTCGGAAAACCCAGTAAAATCCTGAAGAAGTTGGGCAGCCAAAAGACCCCATGTGGGTTTACTCAGACACCCATTCCTGACATGCCCAGTGACCCAGCACAGCCACAAAGTTAGCACATTAGCAGAGAAGCAGTGGCATGCATGGGTCTGCCCTTGCAAACAAGAACACCAGCTAAGTACACTTGTCAGTATTTAAAGAACCAAAAAGGCTCCAGTAAGGTCAGAGCTCAAGGTGGCTGGACAGGGGGAATCTGTTTTGCCTGGAAAGGCCAGGAGCTGGGAGGGAGCAGAGGGCAGGGAAATAATGTCAAAGCCCGATCTTCATCACTCCTGACCACCAACAACTCTTGAGGAGTCCAACCTCTGCCCTCTGTTCCACATGCTAAACTGACAAGATGTCATTTGGTTTTCAGGCACAACAATGACAAAACCATGAGGAATCCCACTGCTTCCACAATGCTTGCTGGCAGTTAATGTGGACAGGTGGGGGATTTCAGCCAAAGATGCAAGCTCAATGGGCTCCCATCCTCCTAGTAAAGGTAAAGGTTCCCTTGCTTGAAAGCCAGTCGAATCAGACTCTAGGATTGCGGTGCTCATCTCCGTTTCAAAGCTGAAGAGCCAGCGCTGCCCGAAGACGTTTCTGTGGTCATGTGACCGGCATGACTAAACACCAAGGCACATGGAATGCTGTTACCTTCCCACCTAAGTGGTACCTACTTATCTACTTGCAATTTCTTGCTTTCGAACTGCTAGGTTGGCAGGAGCTGGAACTAGAGACGGGAGCTCACTCTGTCGTGTGGCACTCTTAGGTCTCGAACTGCTGAACTACTGACCTTCCACAGCCTGCAGTTCAGCATCTTAACCACTTGAGCCACCGCAGCTCGTCCCATCCTCCTACACCCTTGCATTAAGGGCTTCCTTTAAACAACCTCTTCTTTTGACCCCTCCATGGTACAGAATGTTCCCACTTGGCTTTCCTTCCCTAGACTCTGGAACTCTGGGGAGAGAGCAGGACTCCTACATTGACCTCTCAGACACCATCTGATGCTTCAGTGCCCTGACAGGGGTTGGGAACCCCTAGGGATTTGCTTCAGGGACAAAACAGCTGCCTAATGGGAGTGAAGCCATCTCAAAGAAGATGGAGAGAATCCATTTCAAGGAAGACAGCTAGGACTTTCAATGGTTTCTTCCTAGCATTTGCTGCATTCACAGTTTCTTGAACTGGGTCTGGATGGCATTTCTTAAATAAAGAAGTTGTTGATCTCCTAACAAAAATGCATCTGATGAAGAGAGCTGTGTTTCTTGAAAGCTTATACTACAATAAAATGTGTTGGTCTTAAAGGTCCTACTGGGCTTTTTACTTTTTAACAATATGCAACTAAAATCAGCCTCCTTGAATATCCTGAAAGACTGGAAATAAGCAAATTTAATACCAATTTTTAAAGGGGTTTCAAGGGAAAGCAGGAAATTACGAACTAGTTACCCTAATGTTTGTCCCAAATAAACTGGTACAAACCATTATCAAAGACAGAATTATTAATTATACAGAAGAACAAGAGGATAAAAGTAGCCAATTATGTTAGGGATAATTGGGAAAGAGACTCAAAACAAAGTGTGTATTGTAATGCCACTATAAAGATCTAAAGTACAGAATATGCATTTGGAATACTTGGGTATATTTCAGGTTTCCCCCCCATCTGCAAAAGAATATGGTAGAACTGGACCCAATGCAGAAAAGGGAGACCAAAACAATTACAAGGAAAGGCTTAAAAATCTGGAGTATTTTAGTTTATATATTTTAAGATGGACAATGAAAGGGGAACATTATAGGTCTACACAATTATGCATCATGTGATGGAAATGGATGCCAAGAATGTTTCTCCAAGAAACAAAAGAAAATGTTTCACACAATGCATAATTAATCTATGGAATTCACTACTAGAAGATGTGGTTTTGGCTTCTAGCTTAGTCTTTTTAACAGGATTAGACAAATTAATGGAAGATATACTATTGTTGACTTTTAAGACATTTTGGATAGATGGAACTTCCTTGTTCAGCGGCAGTGTACCAGTTGCTGCAGAGCAACAGCAAAGGAAAGTTTTTATTGCCTTCAATCTCTGTGGGCCTTAGGGGAGCATCTGAGTGTCCATTGTAGGAAACAGCAAACTCAATGAACTTTCAACTGATTCAACAAGGTTCTTCTTCAGCACCAACTCCGAGGCTGCTTTTCAGATGAACAGGGTGAGGCTTTTTATCCACCCTCCATGTAGAAGCTGATCAACCACTTCACACAGTCCTGGCTGGAGCTCTCTTATTATGCAAACATGATGCCCATCAATCCAGAGAGATGCTTATCTCTTATGATACTGATGGAAGCGGGGGGGGGGATGAGTTCTTTTGTGTTCTCTGAAGAGCAAGTTAAGGCACACAAGGAGTGGGCTGCTCCATCACCAGTTGGTCCCATTTGGAGGCAGCTCCATGGCACGAGGGGGACCAAATCCATGACACCTGCTTACACAGTAGCTGTCTCTCGTAGGTTAATGGACTAATGCTGTTAAAAAGATAATCACAAATAAATCTGAACCATCCCACATGTGATTTCATTCTCCTAACAAGTTGGCCACTGCCCCGGTACATTTTGCAATTCAGAAACACCCTGAGGGCTTAGCAGCAACTCACAGGCCAGGGGGAAGCCCTGGGGCGGTCTCTGACCTCTCCAACACCCTCAGCGCAGCTCACAGTCATGCTGAAGGATGTCTTCCTCTTCCACACTCTGAGGGGTTGTCCAAGCGGCTGCACAGGCACACCTTCGCCAGGACTGTAGTGGCACAGAGCTGCCCATTCTCTTTACGAGACGGCACCCCTTCTCCTAGAGATTTCCTCTGACAGATGGAATGACTGCTTTCCTATCACACCTGTCTGTGGGAGGAAAAAAGGGGTGCCTGCCTGCCCCACCTCTCAGGATAGCAGTGCCTTGTAGGGTGTATGCAGTTGCCCCTCT
Organism: Gekko gecko; assembly: GCA_029375565.1. Lineage (NCBI taxonomy): Eukaryota > Metazoa > Chordata > Lepidosauria > Squamata > Gekkonidae > Gekko > Gekko gecko. The sequence continues at coordinate 45,713,902 of JAPDNY010000012.1, read as the reverse complement.
TGCCAGCAGCCCTGAGCAGGCACTGACCAACACTGCCTCCAAAAGGAAACACGGTGTATCCGAGGGGTTCAGGTCTGGCACCCAGGCGCCGTTGCTCATTCTAGGGAGAGGCCAGAAAGCACAGCGCAGAGTGGCACCAGCCTCCTCCCTTCCAGGGTTCAGCCTAATTCCCAAGAGTGGCAAAGAGAGAGAAAGAGAGAGAGAGAGCGCACATGAGCAACAGGAAAGGCAGTGAGAGAGACACGTCAGCAGCAGCAGCAGCAGCAGCAGGTTCTGGGTGCCCCTTGCCTGAGCCTGGGCTGCCCTCATCCCACATGCATGCCCCCTGCAAGCCAGCAGGCCCCTTGGCCTTCGGGAGCCCAGGGCCACCCTGTGTCTGGTAGTGATGGTGGCGGGGAATCCAGAAGGGGAAACTTCTTTGGTCCAAATAGTTTCTTTCTGATCAGTGGTGGGGAAGAAGACTGGCGGGAAAGACCGAGCCGCAGGCCCCTTGCCTCGCTTCACTACCTGCTCCCCGTGCTGCCCAAGAGCCCCGCCCATTCCCCCAAGCGAGACAAGGCCAGCAAGCCCCTAAGTGGCCATACCACAGCTCCGTGCCCCCTTCCCCCTCTCCCCACACCCGTGGAAGAGGAGGACGAGGCTCAACGAGGGTCACCGTCCCCTTCCCATGCAGCCGCTCGGTAGCACAAGGAGACAGAAAGACACAGAGAGCTGGGGACTTCCCAGGATGGCAGCAAATGGAGAGCGCGCATGAGAGAGCGTGAGAGAGCGGGTTCATGCAGCAACAGCCACCTGGCGCACACAAATACCTTCATCTTCATCCCCGTCATTATCCGCTAAGTCCTCGCCCTGTTTCTTAGCGCTGGAGCCTGGGGACCAAACATGAGGAGACAGAACAAAAAAAGAAAGAGAAGAAAGAAAAACAAAAACAGGAAGAAAAAAAGAAAACAAAAGAGAATTCAAAAATAGCATGATTGCAGAGAAGGTGGGCACGTTACCTGGGCAGCGCTCGGGATCCGCTAAGCATAAACTTGCCCCACTGACCTCCAAAAGCAGCACTGGGGGGGGGACTGTCCACAGCGGCTTCCCTTCCCCCATTCCCGGGGGTGTGGGTAGCTTGAGAAAACAGGACGGAGCAGCCTTTCTGTTTCAAGGGGCCCATCTGGATGGCAGGCCTGAGGAAGGTGGGAGCTGGACCCCACGGGGCTCTCCAGCAGCCAGCCTGCGACCCCCCTCTTCCTGCAGGGGAAACACCAGGACTGGCAGCCAAGGTTAGGATGGCATCTTGACAGTGCCAGCCGACAGCTCCCAAGAAACTGATGCTAAGGAACTGGCACAGTCGCCTTTGCTTAGGGAGGCAGCATGGAGTGGTGATTTGTGGGCAACGGGGCATGCTGCCCTGTGGTCAGGCTGGGGAGCTAAATGCACTCAAAGTAACTGTCTACTTGCACACATGTGGTGGGGAGAAGACTCTTGACTGCCCATTACTGCAGGGTTTGGACACTGTACATGCACAATTCCAGTCTCTATGTGTGGACCTCTCTGGGGTGTGCATATGTGTATGCACATCAGTGTGAACATGCTCACATGCATGTGACAATGCTGGGCTATCCTAGAAAGGGACAGAAGGCCCAGCATCCCGCCTCTCCAGAGTCTCTCTGTCCATCTCCTCGTTATTCTCCCCTTGGGTGTTTGTAATGCTGGGACGAGACAGCACTTAGATTTGGCAGCAAAGGACACATGAAATCTGCCATCAAGGAAAAGCATTTAAATTGCTGTCCCTTCAAGGAAGGCAGGCAAGTGGCTGTTCAAAGGAATCAGGAAAGTGCCAGCCACTTCTCCAGACTGGCACCTGGCAAGTTAGGGGAGGGCTCCTGGCAAGTGGGTGCTCGCAATGTCAAGAATGGCTTTTAGGCTTGACTGCCTCTCTCCTGAACTTTCTTCGTATGCTCTAGAAAGCTGTGAGAAGCAATCATACACCCTAATCAGCACAGCATCTTCACTCATTTTCTGATTTTTTTGGGGGGGCTGTTCACTTTTGACTGCATCCTTAGAAGACCTCCCCCACACAGAGCAGTTCCTTAGCTTCCTCCTCCTGAGCTAGCCCAAACTTTCTGAATAAAGACAGCTAAGGTGGTTCTGCCTGAATTGGCAGTGCTCACAGGAGACAGCTGGAAGCAGACCCCAGGTCTTTTTAACCTGGCAGCAGTTGCTTGCTTGAAAAATACACACTGAAGGACATTCAATAAAGAACTGTGACGACAGAAGAGCCATGAACAAGTACAGTCCGTGAGGCTTCTGCCCAGAACTAACCTACCACCGCCACCTTCTAGGGACCAGTAATCTCCCCCCTTCCACCAAGAAGGCAGACAGACAGAAGGCAGTGCAAGGACTTAACCTCCAGGTTTAAAGATCCACACAAGAGCAGAGGCCAGCATGCCTCCCCAAACACACACACTCCCACAAACACAGAGGTCATGGTGACTTCAGCCCCACTGCCCTGGCCGGAGGAGGCCACCTATGCCAAACTGCATATGGGCTTTGAAGCAAAACACAGTGATTTTTTTTTTGGCATTTTTGCATTTGTGTGTGTGTGTGCATGCGCACCCCCATGCCCAGAAGTCATGGCAACCTCTGGCGATGCCTACTGGGCCATGGAGGACATTCAGAGAAGTGGCTTGATGGCCTGCCTCTGGCCTCCCAGCCCTGGTATTTTCTGGAGGTCTCCCATCCAAATACTTGACAGGGTCGGCCCTGCTTCGCTCCCGAGATCTGATGAAACTGGGCTTGCCGGGGCTATCCAGGTCAGGCCGCAAACCATCATGATTCTTCAGGCTGCTGACAGTCAGGGCCAGAAACAGACCAGGGTAACACCAAGGGTGCTTTCCCTTTCCAGAAAGCTGCAAAAGAAGGGCTGTCTGTCTGCCCCCCAAGTCTGCATGACTCATCCCACACAAGGGGACCTGTGCAGGAGTGGCCACTAGGCAGGCACTAAGACTCCACAAAGTCGGAGGGAAAGAGATAGGCTGGGGTGAGAACAAAGCCTTGCCTGGACCAAACAAAGCTCTCCTGTCTCTGCTCGCTCAGATTCCAGGCCCGCATGGTAACCATGGAGACCAAGGCAGACTCTGTATTTCCCATTCAGAAGCACAGAATCTCCCCCCACCACCACCACCAGGGCCCTCTGTCCTGGCATTGCTGGGGACAACAGCACCCTCTTCCTGCCTCTGCTCCCTACCCCCACCCCAGGTTAGCACTGCAGAGGCAGTAGAGAAATCCATGGGAGGGTGACAACAGTGTGTTTCCCTCCCCCTCCTCACCATCTCTCCTCAAATCTCCACACCCACCCGCAAGCTGTGCCAGCACATGGGTCTGTGTGGTCGGCTCCAGAAGAAGCCAAGGAAATGCAGGAATTAATTCGCAAAGCTTGCCGTGTACAGTAGGGAGAGAGAGAGAGAGAGAGAGAGAGAGAGAGAGCCACTCGAGGGGACTGGCATTTTGATGGGCCTGACACTGCCGGGGTGCTGCTGCCTCCCAACACTCAGCCACTCAGAACTGGGTTGAGAGGAGGAAAGACAAGAGGGCAGCAGCAGCTGTACCAGCAGAGCCAGACATGGAGGGCCCAGGCCTGTGCAACTGACTGACTGACACCACCAGAACTTTCCAGTGTATTTTGAGCAGTGACACACGAGGCACCGGAAGGGCAAGAGGAAGCTATCAGACTTCTCAAGAGGTGTGACCCACAACTCTCATCGTATGGGCCCAGGGCCTCACGAACTAATAGTTCCCTTGGCATCCAGAGTTGTCTCTGTGTGTATTGGAGGGTGCATACCCTCTTTGGGAGCGGGCAGAAAGAAACAGTGCAATGTCAAAGTCCCTCGCCAAAAGCTGTGGTTAACGCCCTTCCCCTTCCCCAGTGTGAACACTGCACAAACAGAGAAGATGACCCGATTGATTCCAGTTAATATAATGCGTCCACACCCCTCCCACATAGCCAGAAGAAGGGTATTTGGGTGTTTGAATGCAAGTCATGTAGGAGGTGACTCTTTAAACAGCTCTCCTGGATACTTTGGTTTTGGCACACACTGGTGGGTAAGTGCAACCAGAAAGCTCTTTGGCTGGCACAGGACTTCTTTGGGTTTTTTTCAGCTTGCAGACTGATAAGCAAGACATGCAAATCTTTAAAGAAAAAAAAAATCTTTCCAGAACAGAACGCATGAGAACAAAGAGTACAGGAAGCAAACTGGGCATCTTGGACAGACCCTAGCCACCAGAAGGCTTCTGCCAGGCCCCGCAGTCAGAAATGTAAGTTAGCCAAGATGCAAGAAATCTGTGTCACATTTTTATCTTACTTTTCCTCCCGGGAGCTCAGGGTTGTTGACGTAGCTCTCCCTTCCTCTGTTCTATCTTACCAACCGCCCTGTGACTGATCCAAGGTCTCCCAGTGAGCTTCAGAGAGCCTAATGAGGATCCAAAGCCAAGTTTCCACCAGTCGTAAGTCCAGTGCTGATCACTGCATTGTACTGCGCTGGTTCTTGATGTGCTCACTATCTAACCCAACAAGGGACAGGCACAAATTCTCCCTCCTTCACTAAGGTTTTCACCTGATGCCTGTTTTGTTAACCATTCTGAGTCTTGGCAGGAAAGGCAGAATATAAATGAAGTAAGTAAAGAAATGAATCAAGGTGAAGGAAATCTATTTTTTTTGTTCCTTTCTGTGTGTGTGCATACACATGCCTTGCCCTCAAGGAAATGAGGAAGCAAATGATTCTCTTGTGAGGCTTACAGAGGCATGGGGGAAGCACATCTCTCCTGTGTGTGTGCACGCGCATGAGAGCATGCTCTCCCCCCTTCCTAATGGCACACAAAGAAGCCATTTTGAAAGAACCTGAACAGGCAAGCAGGCTATCCTGGAACAGCTTGGCTATTGGCCCTATCCTGCCAAGTAATAAGGACAACTTATACACTGGGTGCAATTGTAGAACAAGATGTCATTTGGGGCCACCCCATCTCTCTGCAGAACACACAGTTATGTATTTTAACTGTGGGCTTGAGGAAAACAAATCCACCCAGCCCCACTTACGGGCATCTAACTATTCCCTGAAGAATCCAACTTCCAGTAGGAATGCTTACTTTTGAAAAATGATCTCTTCTACACCTCTACAGATAAAGAAAACCATTATTTGCAGCCACATTGTCCCCTCAAGATAGAGAAGGAGGGACTGCACCAATTTGGTTTCCTTTATAACTTAAAAAAAATCCCATTAGTAACTTCCAAGCCACGTCTCTCCCCCAGTCCTATCTCAGTAGGAGTCAATGGCTAATTAAACGTTCTCTTAATACAAATAAATCACCATATGCTGATAAGTTGTCACTCCACCCCTGTCACTCGCCCCCCCCTGTCAAACTGACTAGACCAATCATTACAAGAACAATTAGCAGCGCAGAGTAATGACTACACTATCTCTTGGGTCTAGGCTGAGATGGAGCATCTCTGTGCATGCACCCGGGCACATCATGGGTAGCAGCATCAAAGTTAGCATGTCCAGCAAAGAGATCACTTAGGTCATCTTTCTACAATGTGCTCTCTGGCCTCTGCACTAAGCCTACACCCCCCCCCCCCATTCAGCAGAGATGCCACAAGACCAGCTTTGTCCATAAATGGGGTATTTCTGTGCATAACTGATTATGTTGTGCATTTAAGGACCGCAAAAGGGATGCTGCAATTATTCTGCAAAACTTGTTTCCTATCCCTCTAAATCCAAGAGCAGCAACACTCAAGCTCAACTCTGTGTTGCGGCATCCCCTGAAGGAGACTTTTTAGGCACCATCTCAGCTTTAAAGCTGTACCCATCCGGTCACAGCCGGTGGGCACATCCAAAGGACTTAAACCATAAGCCTCCACCCTGACTTGGTTGAAGGGTAATGGAAATATCCTGACAATATCTTTTACCCAAGCATTCTCCATCTGGAAGCTGGCACTCCATCATTAAAGCTGAGCTGAGTACTTGCCAAGTAGGAAGGAACAGGGTGTGCAAGCTATTCTGGAGCTCTGTGGAGCCACGCCAATTTGGCAGGTGATTGAGGGACCAAAGATCACTCTGAGGGCCGGCACTGGGAGACTCTCAGTTCCTCCCCTCCACGGTGGGTAGGATGGGGCCTAAAGAGCCCTGGGAGCAGGGCAAAGCCATTGGAGCAGCTGGTTGTTGGCACCGTACAAGACAGAGTGGCCTGCCCAGAGACCACGTGGGCCCCTATGGGGCAGTCTCAGTGCTTGGAGAGAACCCCTAGAAATAGGTAAGACAGAAAGCAACTGGTACAGCAAACCAAGGGGCCCAGAGAAGAGAAACCAGCAAAGGGGCAGCCAGCTAGCATTCCTCAGAGAGTCAGCCAAAGAAAAGAGGAAGATGCTCATAGAAGCGCAGGACTGACCAGTGGTGGGATCCATGCTGTACATCTATCCTGTAATAAGAATGAGGAAGGGACCATTCAAAGAGGCCCCAGAAGCAGGGTGGGCAAGGAGGAAGTTGTCTCAGGGGTGTACGTGAAAGAAAGGAAAGGCAGGTGGGTGCAGCTCAGTGCATAGGTGTGTCGAGGCATGTACGTACATTGAAGGAACTTGAACCAACCGCTCTATGCAGAAGCAACACCAGGGCAGAGATGGCACACAGAGACAGGCAGTTCCCATGGCAACTAGAGACAGCCATGTTCTGGCCACAGACCCTACATACAAAGTATTGGGGGGCGGGACACACCAGCAAGGCACCATTTTGTTTGGACACATTACAGCAGGCCCTCAAACAAAGTCCCAGAGGCAGCTGTTCTTTCACCTCTGTGAGACCTCTTCAGGATGTCACCATACAAACGGATTAGGAAAAACGTGTTCCACTGACCAACATTTAAAGACAGAAGCTTGGCCCTGCCAGTGGGGAGGGGAACAGCAGAGAGACCTCACTTCTCTGACCATCCCAAACAATTCAGGGATGACTGTGCCTAGCTGGAAAGGCTGGAGATCCTACAACTTTTTGATTCTCGCCAGAGTGGGAAATCTCCCCTTGTACCGAAAAGGGAGCAGCTCAGGAAGCTCTCAAGAGGCTGGCTCGGCTCGCTGGCCAGGCAGATGGGAAGACAGAGGCAGACAGACCCGCAAGGAACCCCTTCGGGAGGCCCTCCACCTCCCCCCCAGAGAACGAGGAGGGGGACGCTGCAGCAGCATGGGGCAGGCCAGGCGCCCCTCGCTCCCACTTTCTCTCTTGCTTCTCTCTGTGCCCTTCTGCCAAGCCCCGGCTCGCTACCTACCTCCTTTCCTACATATTTTCTTGTTGGGCTTTCTGGCGCATTCCTTGGAAATCCGTTTTACTGTAAAATGAATAAAAGACTACAAAATAACAGGCGGCTCCAGGACGGTGTGGGCATGCAATTCCCTCCTCTTCCCCGCTTGCCCACCCGCCCATCCATCCATCCATCCCCAGTAGCCCACCCCCCCAGCCACCCTTCCCGCCTTTGGGACTGACCGCAGGGAAAGGAGAGGGGGAAGGGGACCGCTGCCCTGGGAGGAAGACTCTGGAGCCAGGAGTGTGCTGAGATGGGAGGGAAGTGCTAAGCATGTACCCCCCCTCCCCACCTGGCCTCTGGGGGAAGGCAGGGAGGGGCAGGGGTTGCCAGCTCTCCCCAGTGCTGCTGTGCAGAGAAGGGGCTTCCCCATGTCTCACAGATCCCTAGTGGTGGGCTCCCCTCCCCCCTTGTGGTGAGTCTGGGAAGGCCTTCCTGGTGCCGCTACTTACCGTTAGGAGGGAATCCCCTGGAAAGGAAGTGTTAAGAGAATGGCGTCCAGCCTCACCACAAAAGGGCCAGGTCCCACTGCGCTGTCATCCAGGCGGGCCCGGGGCTGCCCCATGCATGACCTCCTCGCTTATCAGGCACCAGGGAGAGAAGGAAGCCCTGCCACTCGGCCATGGGGGGGGGGCGGCACTGCTGTCCCGGTACGAGAGAGCACGTTCCTCCCAGCCAGTCCCTGCCCCGCCAACTAGCGTACGAATCTTCACAAAGTGGTGGAGGGAGGAGGGGGAGACAGAGAAGGGAGAGGAAAGGACAACCCCAAAGCAAACTCAAGACAGAACCTGGCCCTTGGTGGCCCCAAACCAGCCACTTGCTGAGGAGGTCTGAGGTCGGCCGGAGAGTTTTCTCATCTTTTGCAACACAAGAGAGGAGCCCGTGATGATGCCATGGCAGGGGAGGGGCGTAATGGGGAGAGGCAGCGCACATGAGAGAGAAAGAGCAGAGAGGCAGAGAGAGAGAGAGAAACAGAGAGAGGGAGAGACAGCGGGAGGGCACAGGGCACAAGCAGAGTGACCAGAGAAGCATCTCCACAAACAGACGGCATGCGTCAGGCAGGGGAGGGCAACGCTGGCATGCTGCAACCGCGTGAGACCAACCACTGAGAGAAAGAGAGAAAGAGAGAGAGCAACGTGTCCTGACAGCACCCCGCTGGGGACTCACCATCCTCTGTGGGGATGTAGATGTTGAGATACAGGCAGTCCTCATTTGGATCTTGGATATAGGTGGCCACAAAATCCAGGTTGGACGTGAACCAGATGGGCAGCATGATCTCGGGCACAGCCGTGTGGATGTTCTGTGGACACACTGGGGAGAAGTGGGTGGCGTTCCGTATCCCTGACCAGGAGGATGGTGGCTCTGGGGGCATGAACCGCTTCTCCCCAACAGGGGGCGCTGCATAGGGCACCCCCAGGTACTGGTCCACAGGGCCTAGGATTTCGCTGGGCAGTGGCACCCGCACTCCACGGAGCTTCCCATAGTGCGTGTTGACAGTGGGCGAATACACCTGGCTCTCCATCTGCACCACGGAGGAGGCAAAGCTGAGAATCCACAGGGCCAGGCGCACTTCCCAGCCGGCAGCTGCCTCAGGCACTTGCAGAAAGGGGAAGAGGAGCGGGCATTGGAGGATTGACCGCCACATGGTCTGGGAAGGACAGCACTGGCAGCCAGGCCTCAAGCAGACTCCTGGGGCTCATAGGACCCCCATGATGGAGAGGGATCGTCGTCTGCAAGGGGAGCAGGCAGGTAGAGCAATCCTAGGGGTGACGGGGAGGCTTCTCTTCAGAGCTGCTGGGCTGCCCACAACAGCTCCCTTGCAGAAGGAGCAGCTCTTCGGAGACTGGCAGCTCTGTAGGAGAGGGGAGAAGAGAGATTAAGGGGGGGGGTTAGGAGCGATGGGTTTGGTTGGGGCAGCATCCCCTCCACCAACCAAACTAAGCCACAGCACAGAAGGCCTGAGAACTTTAACACACCGCCCGAGGAACCCACGGTAGATAGACCAAGGCAAGGTGCTGCATGCCATCCCCATAAGGGGCTGCTCCACCACCACTTTGCCATAGAGTCTCTCTGGTCAGAGCCCACGAGCAACAAATGAGTTGGCCTCCCCCCAAGAACAATGAGATTTTACAGAATCAGAACAGGCACGGAACCCTTGGGAGCAAAATGCCCAATGTGTCATACAGCTGCCCTCCAAAGTAGCCGAGTTGATGTAGCCCAAGACATAAGGAAGTGAACACTCAGGGCACAACCCCATATGCTACAAACTTAAGTTCCTTGAATAGGGACCTCCTCCACAAAGGAATGTTGGGAACTGTAGTTCATGAGCAGGGATTTGTCTACTCAGCATCCACAATTGCAGAAACTACAACTGAGAAAGGACATGCCAGTTCAAGGGGTTGTCTAGAACTCAGAGACAGGTTAGTGGTTTGGCACATCAGCTATCCTGGTGCTGCTAGAAGCAGGAAGCAAGGTAGGATGGGGACTGTTGACCCAGTTTGGGAGATATCTATATAGATGCTGGAAATCTGCCTGGAAATTGCCACTCTGATCTGCAGGGTATTACATATGATTGTGCAAGCATTGTACTTGGGATATTCTCAGCTAGTGATGTGGAGAGAAATGCTCAGTTACTGTTAGCCTTGTTCCATATGCTCCAGAGCTAATTCAGTTTAAGCCCCCTAAGGAAGATCTAAGCTAAGCCACCCCAAACAGAATCTAAGAGGCCTGGAAAGTATCAAAGGGAGGCTCTTTCTGAGAAAAAAACTCAACAAAGCAGCAGCTCCAAGCTAGACAATTTGACACAAAAGCAGACCCCGGCAGGTTCTTACCCAGCTCATATCTCGTTTGCAAGTTTTACACACAGGGAAATCTCACTCACCCGCTGATTGAATCAATATCTACCAGGCCAGCATCCTAGATTGCTTTTTATAGAACAAACAGGTTTTGTTGTCCATGAGGACTACACCATTGAAGTACTTGGCTTCTTGCATTCAGGTGTCCAAAGACAAACAGCATTTCACCAGTCTGGCAACCCCTCACCCAGGTTCCATTTTTCCGCATAGGTTTTGGATAATAGCCTTCCCTTTTAAAGCTCTCTGAGGGCGTGAGGTGTCCTATCTTGTGTCTTTTAGCATTAAAGATATACAGTTTGGAGACACAAATTAAGAGAAATGATATATTTTAGACACCTTCACCTTAGAGGTTGGAGCTTTCGGGATGCGCACAGTTTTTCGGCAGACAATGGCTTGCCTCAGGGCTCATCCTAAACCCTCCCCCCATCTATAATGTGGAGCTAACAGAAGCCTGTACTAATTCCTCCCTCTAAAAAAACTTTTTAATAGTTGTTGGTTTAAGTTTTAATTTCATAGTGGTGCTATTTTTGGAGACTGGCAGGAACTTGGGTTTCTGTTAGTTTTATCAGACATTTGTCATCTATTTCGCATTGTGTTTATTAGAATTTTGCAGCTTTTATAGACTACTGGCCTGCCTTGCAGGGATGTTAAAAGGTTTACCAAGACAGCGGGTGTGGTGTGCTTTGAGCATCAAGGGAAAGCTCTGTATAAATGCTACTTTTTATTGCTTCCCCCATGGTTGTTACCAAGGCGGATTTCCCTGCCTCCCAAGACCAACCACAGTCTGTGGGGAATTCCTCATCTTCCACCAGTCACACACAACCTCCTGGCGGAAGCACTTGCCCCCTAACTGGCACATTATCCTCCTCGACAGCTGAGAAGCAAGGGAATCAGGTCAGTGTGACACACCGAAGGAAGGTGATGCCAGAAGTCACAGGAGGTGGCCCTCACATGGCCACATCAGCCCAGGGCACAGCAAAAGGGAACCTGCCTGAATTGTGAAGGGCTGGTGCAGGTGAGTGTCTACAAGGCGTGATTCCTGGAGCGGACAGCCAGACCACCAGGCTGCTTGGAATGGCAACACTTCCCCTCTCCTTGCCCAGAGTCATTCAGCAGCGCTTCATTCTTACCTAAGGTGGAAAGGCAAACCCCTCCCTTCAATACAAGTCCTGCAGGGACACAGGCAAAGAGGAGCCCCCCACGCCCCACAGCCGTGCATGCAAACTGAGCCTCCACCATATCGAACCAGACGGGGCTGCATCCAATGGTAGCGGAGGCAGGGAGCCCTCCCACCACTCTCACGCCACTGTGGCAGAGCAGACTGAGAACCAGCTCATGCAGGACCAACTCTGAGATGTGGGCGGGAGGGAACTTTCACTCCCCCTGAAGGAGGCAAATGACTCTGGGGAGGTGCTCAGGAGGGCTCTGCTGAGCCGGCTTCCAATTACTGGAGCATGAAACAAGGGCCTGCCGCAGAGGCAGCGCTGGGCAAGCTATACTTACTCACATCCAGAGCAACTCACGTGAAACAAAAAAGAGGAGGAGGGATGTAAAGGGGAAGAGATGCAAGAAATGAAGGGCGCCCACAGAAGCCTGTGCAGCCAAGGAAGAGCTTTTCTCCCAGCCAAGACTGCGCTCACAGAGCTTGCAGAAAACCCAGAATAATGCCGGGGAAGGATGCACCTCCTCTTCTTCTGTAGGGTTGCCAGCCTCCAGGTGGTGACAGGAGATCTCCTGCTATTACAACTGATCTCCAGGTGACAGAAAGCAGTTCACCTGGAGAAAATGGCCACTTTGGAAGGTGGATTCTATAGCGTTACATCCCACCAAAGTCCCTCCCCTCCCCAAAACCCGTCCTCCTCAGGCTCCACCTCCCAAATCTCCAGGCATTTCCCAACCCAGAGCTGGCAACCCTACTCTGCTGCCCTGAGGTTGGCCAGAGAAGCCAGGAGTGCTTCCAGACAGAGGGCTGAGAGAGGACCGAGCACACCGTCTCACTTCCCAGAATACCCACAAGACACACAGCATTTGGGCCCATCCAAATGGTGCAGCCCCAACTCAGGGGCTGCAGCAGTATCAAATCCTCACACTGGCGGGCACCTTTTCCTAGAAAGACCTCCCAGGGGCCCCCCTCTGGCTCTGGGCGGCAGCTAGAAGTCTGGGCACAGTTAGGAGTGTGGAGGCAGAAGGGGTGAGGAGCCACAAGATGCCAGCAGGCGACTCCAGCCAAGGGAAAAAAGGGAGCTGGGCCAGCAGGACACCAGGCAGCACAAGACCGGTGATTGTTCCACTAACTGAGCTAGACTTACTCTTTCCCAGCAAACTACATTTCGCGGTTTGAGTGTGCAGGAAAAGTAATTTCCCGACAATGGGACTATGTCGTCTGGGTGGGTTAGTGATGGCTGCACCGTCTACCCCAAGAAACCACAGCGTCTGGAGAAGCCCTAAAATGTGGCACCATCTGCAAATTTTACTACTTCACAGTCATTATTTAGTATCCGGGGGGGGGGAGGAAGAGGTTGACTGTGACGGCCCCTTGCAAGAAGAACCGGCTGTTCAAGCCAGCCCTTTGATTAATATCTTGGCAGCAGCAGTTGATAAACCATAGAAGGATGTTCCTCTTTTAACGCTGCTTTTCTTTAATGTTTCAGAATTAACTTCTCACTTTGCATATAATAATTCCATTAGGAGCACCCATGCTTTTGTGTGCTTCCTAGTCCCACATGGCACCAGGTACAACCTAGTGCGGTGTTATGATGTTCAGGTAGAAATGAGGAAACAAATCCCCACTCAGCCATGAAACCCACTGCCAGGACCTTGGGTCGGCCACTCTCAAACTAACCTACCTTGCAGGGCCGTTGTGAAGGTAAACATAAGGAGGGAGGAACCATGTATGCCACTCTGAGCTCCTTGGCGGACATGCAGGATTAAAACGTATCATTTTGCTTCTCAGCTACAGTTGAAAAGAGCAACCAAGCTCAAGTTCTTCCTGGGCTGCTCAAGGCGGGAACTCTCTTCTTCTGTGCTCACGTTAATTTGAGGGATTCCCAAGAAAGACAGCCAGTTAAAGGAGGCTGCTTCGGGTTCCCTGTCCTCACTCAGGCACAAAATGCCCTATGGAAAAGACTACTGAATCCCAGATCAGGGGTGAGCTCAAGACGGCTAAAGCGACATGCCTAGGAATAAGTCTCCTTTGGATCGCATGTTTTTACATTAGAAAAGCTGCAGACTGCAAATTTAAACCATTTGTATGAAACCATGCACCCCATTGCCAGAACTGGCCACAGTGGAAAACAGCCTTCAGGAAACAATTATTTTGTTTATTCATTATATTTATATCCTGCCCCTCTTTTTCCAAAGAAAAATGGAGCCTATAAAGTGTAGTGGTTGGACTGGGATCTGAGGGGCCTGGCTCTGAATCTCTACTCTGCCAGAGACATCCACTGGGTGACCTCGGGCCAGTCACTCTCTCTCAGCCTAACCTACCTCGCAGGGTTGTTGTGAGGTTAAAATGGAGGCGAGGAGGACAATGCTGTAAGCTGCTTTGGGTCCCTATGAGGGAGAAAAGTGGGGCATAAGTATCTAAGCAAAAAATCACATTCAAGGTGGCTACCAAAAGATAGGTGAAATATCAATAGGTGAATGCAATTCAAGGGAGAGGGCTTGCTCCTCCTGCGAAAGCTGCAGAATCCACTTTGATGGCCAGTGACGCCACCTGCATGTCACCTGGAGGCCTGTTTGTGCAGCTAAGGGTCAGAGGCTTTGATCTCACGGTTACCCTAAGATGGCAAAAACACATCAGGGTTCCAAGGTGGCTCTACCACACACCCCCACTCCGCCCCCAGCTGCCCTGCTTGGGTCATACACCGGCCACCTGTGTTGCTTTACAAAGCAGTCAACTCCCATCGTTCCTGCATCTCAAGCTGGGCAGTCCCTGATCTGTCCCCTTTCCAGAGAGGGGAGAGGAAGCCTCCATCCTCCAGTGCGCACCAGCAGCCTTGGTATCCCCAGTTCCGATGCACCGGCCTTATGTACATGGAGCTGTCAAGGCCTGACGAGGATTTAAGGCAGCCTGACGCTAGATCTCAGTGTGTTTGCACACGAGCTGTAACCAGATCAGAGGCTGAGAAAGAAGCAGCCTGGCAGGCTGAAGGGAAGGGAGGAACTGGAATGCTGGCTTGCATGGAAAGACATGATGGGGCTGGGAGGCAGGGGAGCAGGGGGGCTGGGACAGGCGCTTCTTGGAGCCAGTGCAGTGTGGTGTGGGAGCACTCAGTCAAGCTTCCATGGCAGGGTGGGAATTTGAACCTGGGTCTCTCAGATCCTACTCCAACACTCTAAGCACTACCCCACGCTGCCGTTACAAAAACATCACATTAAAACCCCATTTGCACCCACTCAGGTCTTTAAAACCCTCAAAGGCTTTCTGGAACAAACATGTTTTTGCCTTTCTCATGCGAGACCCCTGCCTCAGACCCTGAGTTGTGCTGCCGGATGGATGCAAATGGTCCCTTCTTGGTGGCAGCGGCAGGGCATTCCTCTGGCTTCTCTCGGCTCCACGAGGCAGGATTGCAGAGAATCCTGCCCTTGTCTCCAAGCCTTGGCACTGGCACACAGTGAGCAGCTGCTCCTCTGCCACAGCGCCAGGCCCTGCCAGGAACAAGCCTGGGCTGGGTAGCAGCTACAGGCACACGGAGGACTCTCTCTGCTTCAGCTGGGTGGCTGACATCCTGAATGTCTGGGAAGGAGTTGCTTGGGAAAAGCTCACCTCAGACACTATCCTGGCTCGAGACAAAGCGACAAAGATGATCTCCCACACGTGTAACTATCACACCTGGGCGGCCCCCTCCTCTCTCCTTTGGTGGCTTGCAGAAGAGCTGCCTCGACACAGCAAAGGGCCTGCGGCTAGGGGCAGCCAGAGGGGCCCTCTCTCCCTAGAGCAATCCTGCAGACCCTGCACCAAGCCCACCTGGGGAATACAGGGTGGGGAGTGAGCAGGACAGCCAGGACCAGCCCAAGGATTTCTGGCACCCTAGGCAAATATGACTTTGCCACACACACACACAGTACTGCAGGGAAGCCCCCACACCACCCTTCCTCCCCACACTGCAGGGAAGCCACCCCCACTTGCTCACACCACCTGCCTTCACTGGGGCCAGGGCTTGCTGCAGAGCCACAACTCCCCCATGGGGTGGATTGGGAGGCACTGGCAAAGTGCCCAGGCCCACACACCCAATGAAGGGAGAAGGAGCAGGCTTGCAGTGGGCTGCCTGTTGGGGCTGGGGGGTGCCGCTGTTTGCCATGGCAAACCCTGACACTGTGGGTGGGCAGGGCAGCAACAGGGCTGATTTGGGCACCCCTTCACCTCTGGTCCCCTAGGGGAGCCCCTAGGTCTGCCCAGTGAACAGCCAGGCCCTGAGGAGGGCTGTACAATCAATGGAGGGCAGCCATCAATGCCAGACATCAGCATGGCCCCCGGGGGCACAGCCTGCCTCAAGCCACAGAGCTGGATGAAAACAATAGTGCGCAGGGCAACCAGCAATGCTTCCAGGCTCTGCCCTCAGGAAAAACCTTCTTTGTCCCCCAATGATGACTGCACTGCTGACATTCTAGCCTGAGGCACGCATGGGCAGAGCCTCCAGAAAGCAGATCCCACCTCCTCCGGGGGATGATCTGTTGAGAAGCAGAGTAGATCAGGGCTCTGGCCCAGTAGTTCAGACAGGTCTGCTGCACAGACTGGGGAGAGCACATTGCAGGGAAGTAGGTAAGAACCCACCATTTTCTCAGAGACCCTGGGAGCCCAACCAGCTCCCATGCCAGTATCTGTCAATGGGCAAAATATACATTTCTCGGAAAAAATGTACTCCTCCTTCCCCCACTGAGCCAAAGATGCAACATCATGCAAAGAAATAAACCATTTCCAAGAAGCAACTGCAGCAGTACCTCTAATCCCCCTTTTCAGACAAAAAATGTATCTGGGAATATCTAAGCAACATAAAGCTCTTCCTGGGGCATCATGAGGCAGCCAATATCAGGGTTCTAAAAATAAGCACAAGCACCCGGGATTCTCAGTTTTCAAACAGAAAAGCAAATTTCTAGCTCTCAGGGTCTGCAGAGTAAAGAATCACAACACAACAACCTTGGAAGGTTCTACCATCCTAGGCAGGATTCTGTAGCCAGTGCTTCCTTCTCCACTGCCCCTGCTCCATCCCAGGATCAATCCACAGGACCCAGACTGCAAGCTGCAGAAGCAGAAAGCAGGCACAAGTAAAAAGCCCACAGGGCTACACGACAGAGTTGACTCAAATGAGCGAGTGCATGACACAGTCTCCCATAAGAGGACACAATGAAAAGTTCAGAATTGCTCGGCTAAGTCACCAGAGAGGGGAAGGGAATTGTTAAACCTTGAGTGCACCACAAAACACGTCTACCAAGTCTAGCCAAGAGGAAATGTCATTAGGACAACCACCCAGCAGCCAAGGATATGATTCACTCTGTACCTGCTCCAAGATAACTTTCAATCCAGTTTACATCCATCTGCACCTAGGATGGGTATCGTCACAGATCTGGAGGAGTGAGCACTGCATGCATCACTGCTGGAGCCATACTAGAAAACCAGAGCCATATTGTGCCCAATTAAAGAAAAAAGAATAACTACTCACCCCGCCACATTGTCTTTATGGCTGTAAATAGCATTCCACGCAGTCCACCCTCAATTCCTATGGAGACTTACGGGCAAATTCTCACAAACAATGGGTGAGATGCCCAACCAGTTATCTGAGTTGCACCGTCTCAGACTTCAGATGGGTGCTGCCATGAATGTATGCTGCTTCATCCATGTAATCCCTCTCCCCTAAGATAGAAAAGTAGGTTGTCAAGAAAGAGGGTTCCGATCTGGTCTTCTCCCTGACATTCTACTTTTCTATCTGGGAGGGGTCAGACAAAGAGTTCAGTCATGTGTACCCCACCCACTAGCAATATGAACAGCCAGAGCCCAGACACAAGCTTATACTGCCTGAGCTGCTGCCTACAAGAACATACTAGGCATTTAGTTGAAAAGCTCAGGAGCTGCTGTGCTAAGGTTCGGCTTCCCTGCACAGTGAACAGGTGGTAGCTGTCCTTTCAGCACCACACCATCTTGTCTGCCCCAGAAAACACAAGGGAAGCTCTGTATAGGAGTCTCTGTATAGGAGAAGTGGTTGTGTAGCGCTGGTGTGTGTTTCGTTAACCACCATCACCCCAATCCATATTATGTACCAAGAGAATTAGCATTTCTGTGGCTGGCATGAATCATGCAAATCAGGCATCTTTGCATTTATTTGCTTTGTATAATTTATTCTGTTCCTGCTAAATTTCAGAAATAGGCAAAGAGATGCCACAGATTACTAAAGCTGAGGCCCCAGCCCCTAGAAAGATTGGAGAAAAGGCTTCCATCTGGCAGCACTGCATACAACCTTGCACATTCCCTCTTGTTTATGAATTGGGATCAACCCACTGAGCAGGAGGGAGAATCTTGCAAGGTTCCTAAAAGATTTGCCATACAAAGGATCATGGAGAACACCAACTGTGGTTTCCAAGCTCTTGCTAGTAGAGGAGAATTAAAACACCACAGAGGCCCCTAACGATGTGGGGAGAGTCGGCAAAGAACCGTTGTTGGACTCCAGAACTCTGAGGGTCAAATCTAGTGCCTTCACCTTCCAGAACCTGGGGGGAGGCAACCGCTTAGTCATCCTCATGTATGACCCGGTCTGGCTACTGTAGCCCTTGGACAAGAGGTGTACACATATTAAGATCTGGTCAGGACAGACATGGAATCAGGACTGAGAACTTCTGGTCAATCTAGGTGCTCAAAGGGACCTTCCCAGAGGCTTCCTGTGGAAGCTCCTGCTCCTGCATGATGCAAGGCTCCTTGGGGGTTGTTCAGCCAGCTGGCAGGCAGGCAAACGGCACTGTGCATGCAGCAAAGCAACCTGCCCAGATTTCATCTAAGAGTCTCAGCATTAGTCCTGTTCCTCACCAGCCACAGGTTGTCTACAAACTGAATTTTAAACTTGTGTGACCTTGAACGAAACACTGGTGAGCCAAGGGAACTGGCATTGCACCTTCCCCAGAGGAACCTGTCTGCATGGTTCCTCCCTACCGCTACTGTCAGCCTGACCTTCTGGCCACCTGTGCCCGCTCCCCTTGCACACCCACCAACTACAGTTCAGGACCACAAACATGTCTTGGCCTCAGCTGACCTGCCAAGGGGGCACCAATGCCTGAACAAAGGTTTTCAAGGCTGCTGTCTCCTTCATATTCAAGGCAGGGGACAAAGTCATCACAGACCAGGGCTAACAACTTCATATCTCTTGATCCCAGTTTCTCCTCTCACTTTACACAGCAATGATTGCTCCCAAGCAGTTTCCTGTCCCTGCACAGCCCCTTGGTCAAACCTGCAAAACCCAGTATTGACCCATCCCCAAGCCTTGGAGTGGGGAAGGGCACAGGGCAATCTCTTTCTGCAAAGGTTGTCTCTCAGAAAGTGAAGAGCTCTGGGAATGCAGAGGACTCACCCCTTCCCTGCCTTCCTATTGTGATGTTAGGCTATTGCCCAAAGATCCAACAGAATGGGGAGTAGGAAGTATCAGTCTTTCGGATCAGGGCCCAAGGGGTATCCAGCAGACAGAACAATGAGAGCCAGGCAATGTGGACAAAGTCCAAAATGACCAAGACCAAAGCAAAAGCAAGACTGAGCTGGCACATTTTATGGCCTTGCCAGGCCAAGAGACACATAGGCTGCCAGGGTGGGCAAAGTCACCTTGGGATCTGAGAGAACATCATTGTCCCGGGAACCGTCCATCCTCCATCCTTGAGTGCCTTACCAAAAGCACAGATCCATAAGTTCATGGCTTTTGCCATTCCGGCTCCTGGAACATAGAAGGCTTTTCTCTCACCCTCTCTCCAAACTGCTACAGGTTCTGTGTTGCAAATGCAGGTTCGAATGGAGATGGGAACCCTACAGCAGTCATTACCTTTGATGTACAATGAGGGATGAGGCAGGCAAAAACAATGGGCAAACTGGCCCCTAGATGCAGTGAAGGCTCACTCTCCTGATGCCTATGCCAGCCTTTTCTCATGCCTTGAAGATGCCAACCCTGCTTGCTCTTCTGAACCAAGACAACTATCTCTGACATCTGGACAGCTGCCAGCCTCAGGCCCCCCACTCAGGTGGGTTTTTGCATGTTCATTTCAAACACGAGAAGAGCCTTCACTCCACTTGAATCACCATCATCAACATGGAACTAAGCCCAGCCAAAGGCTCCTTCCCATGGCTGCTTCTTTTCCTTTTCCAGCCCTCTTGCCCAGAGTCTGCTACAAGCACCAACATCCAGACAATTTGTTGTTGCAGCATCCCAGCTGCATGTACGACTCGACCACACAGGTGAATGAAGGGGATGGAGGGAAATAAGACTACTATCTGTGAATAAGCATTATGTTCACAGCCTTCACATATGCAGGGACATAGGGAGGGTTCACACATTGCATGTTTATGTCTCAATGGCAGCAACAACCAAGTGATGACTGGCACATGCAAATGGCCCATCTCACCCCAAACATCAAATATAAAGCTTCCATGTCAACCATCAGGACTTGTGCTCTGCAGAGAATGAGACGCAGCACAGACACTCCGAGTGACAAAGTTCTCAGACTGAAGAGCCAAGCTAAAGTAAACAACTTTATATGACTAGATAGGTCCCTGTTGCCCCCCTTGAGTCATCTGACCACTGCTGAGCTGGTAGCTGCAATACCACCTTCAGCCATCTACAGAGCCAGTTTGGTGTAGTGGTTAAGTGTGCGGACTCTAATCTGGGAGAACTGGGTTTGATTCCCCAACTCCTCCACTTGCACCTGGCTGGATGACCTTGGGCAAGCCGTGGTTCTGATAAGAGCTGTTCTTGAAAAAGAGCAGTTTCTGTCAAGAGCTCTCTCAGCCCTACCTACCTCACAGGGTGTCTGTTGTGGGGAGGGGAAGGGAAGGGAGTTTTTAAGCTACTCTGAGACACCTTTGGGTAGTGAAGGGTGGGGTATAAATCCAATCTCTTCTCTTCTCTAAAGAGCAACAGTGAGCAAGCCAGCAGGAATCTCCTCTGGCAAATTTCCAGAGGGGGACATGCTGAGTCCCTGCTGCATGGATTCATAGTTCAATCCCCCCACCAACCAACACAGTCCACTGAGAGCCATCAAGGAGAAATACAGGCATGTGCAGACCAGCCCTAAGCTATCACCCAGTTACCAGCTTGCTTAACAATATAGCAAGAACTCTGGCCCTGGCAACCTTTCAAATGAAACCTGGCACAGAATTCACCAGCCTCTCAAATTTAATGCCACCCTCTGCAGCCCAAATAACATTTTTTTGGCATTACATTTAAAAGCATCTGCCCGAAGGTCCCCATATTTAAAGTGTGGATGTTGCTTGCCATACAGGACCCCCTCCACTTCCCTGATGGCTTCCAGTCATGTTTTACATCTCACGCAGTGGTGCTGTTCCACTGTCCATGTCTCTCCTTCAGCCTCCACATCGCTCCTCATCGTTTTATTCCAAACTCTGCCAGAATCCTAGTAGTGGGGCAGACATGCTAACAAGAGGGTTTATATAAAATACATAAGTAAACAAATTTAGTGTGCACGCATGCATATATGTGTGTGACTCAGAGAGGATATCATACAGAATGGCTTTCCCCTTTTCTTCATATAAGGCCTGGTTTATTTGTTATGTCCAGTATGGCCAGGTTGGTTTAAACCACTTCTACTTAGCATCTGTACAGCACATTCTTCATGTTCAAATATTTCTTTAATCCCTGCGCCAGCCCTACAGAGTAGGCCAGCACTGCAGATAGGAAACTGAGGCTGAGGGAGAGAGTGTAGCTTGGCTAAAGGGTATATAACAAGTTTGCACTGAAGAGAGATTTGAACCAGGGACTTCCAAAATGCACACCATTCAGGCTTGTTAATGCCATAGCAACATTCCTGTGGAGTGCCATTTGTGTGCCCATAGTTAGGGCAGCTTTCCGCAGAAGCTTGTCTTTTGGAGTGCACACCCTGGCTGCTGCACACAGCAGCTGCCACATGGAGCAATTTAAAGGCGCCTCCACATGGTGTGTTGCAGCACATCAACCAGTCCTCCCCCTTCTGAGGCAAAGGGATAAGCTAAGCTCTCAGGCTGAATGCTCCACAGCCATGCAGGCCACAGCCCTGGTCAGCAGCCAGGAAGAGCCAGCCCAAGAGAGGAACAGTAATGCTCACTTTACCAGTCCTCAGACGTTTAAACTGGCCTTGATAGCCCTTCTTGGTACATACCAGTTCAGATTGCAAAAGGGCTAGAATAGAAGCTTGCAGTCAGTGCGTGACCAGCTCCCGCTACAGGCTTCAGATGCACCCATGCACATGGCTGCTCCAGCCCCAGACTCATCTCTTCCCACAGTGCCACCATCGCATGGGGAAGCAGAGACACTGAGCCCCAACAAGAGACACATCAGACGCTCTCTTAGCTCTCACTTCTGCCCTTGTTGCTCATTCTGCCAGCCACTGCTACGGCCAGTGGAGAAAGGCAAGAAGGGAAAGGTGGAAGCCAGGCAAGCCTGTTGGAAAGATCCAGTGGGCACACCTGGCTGCCTCAGGAGCTCTCATGGCACCAGCATGCCTGTGCCATTGGGCAATCCAAGGGTCTTGCTGTGATTCTCAGGTCTGTTTTCCTGACCACACAATGGAAGGCACACCCAAAATGGCAGTTGGCATGGGACGCCAACAGATACCCCATCCACAGAGCGAGTTTGGATCCGCATCTGAGAGGCACTGCTTGGCTACTGAAACTTAATGTCAGTTCTAGAACATGGCAAGTAGTAAAGAGGACTGGAATACATCTGAGCAGGTTCAGAGCGCCTTTCCTTCGTCCCTGAGAATGCACCGCCAAAGCCTAATGTTTGGGGGAAGGACAGGAGGGATTCCAGGCAACAGGAACCCTTTCAAGTAAAAGTCTAACTAAGCGAGATGCTTGGAGATCAGTGGCTGAATCCTCCTGGGGATCTTCAAATGCTAATATGGGCCTCAGAGGGACCTGATTTGGATCAATGCCATGCAGGGGGGGGAGAAGGGGGACAACATTCCTCTCGTGTTGTTTTGCTGATTGAAAGTGCCCTTTTACTATAATTATCCAGTAAAAGGAAAAAGACAGGCTGTTTGTCTCCCCCCCCTTAAGACTAATTACAGCCCTGGGGAAGGGGTTCAGTGAAACTGTGCAGGGAGGGGGGAATTCAAGTCCCTCTCTCCTCTCCATGTTGCCTCATTCTAAATGAGGCTCTCTGTGGCTGACACTGGCCTGTTAGAAACCTTGGGAGGAACCCATCTAGTTTGACAGTGAAGACTACAAAGTTACATGACCATAAAAATGTGTACTGATTTGCTTACATTGCCTGTTTGAGCCTTGTTAACAGGCCAAAAGAAAGAACGCAAACATAAGCAAACTTTTTCTGTTTAAAAGTGCTTTAGCCCCTGGTCTCCTGGAGCTGATTTACACTCACCATGGGTGACAAGCCAGTGGGTTGGCTATGGAGATGCCCAATTGCAGAGCATAATTTTCACTCAGGATGGGCTGAGCCCTCTTTTATGTCAAATGGATCACTGGCGGGCATGGCTTGAATGCAGGATATGGGAGATGTCACCAGCATAATTAGTGGTGGTCTGGACACTTCTGCTCCCTCCTACCGAACGCTCAGCCTCAACTGCCTCTCAGCCAAACAAATATCTGAAAAAGTCTACGACTGCCTTCCTGCTACCAACCAGATGCCTCCTGGTTCTTGCTTGTTTGGACTATTTGCTTCCATGGAAGATCCTTGTCGTTCATATCACGAAACTCACTCCTGCACCCACTCAAGGGTACTGCCCCAACTTTACACTAATTTTTTCCCTTAATGAGCCATTGGTGTTCCTGGGAAACATCAACAGCCCAGCCCAGTTAGGGGGGAAACCACAAATTTCCACATACACCCACTCTTCCTGATGCTCCTGGGATACCAGGCTTCAAGGTATGGAGGCAACTGTGGCCCTTCCCCACTGTCTGTACAACTCTGCATTCCATGAGGGGATGCAGGTGAGAAAACCCTCAAGGGGAAGAAGATACCCAGTCCTTCCTTCATCCCAGAACTTGCCATCCCAAAGGCCTGGAGAGGCAGTAGGTGTTCCTCCCTTCATTTGCTTCATTCAGTTACGTGGAACAAATGGGGAAGGACTCTTTGAACATGAACGCATGAAGCTGCTTTGTAGTAGGACATTCGGCTATCAAGGCCAGCATTGTCTGCTCTGACTGGCAGCAGCTCTACAGGTCGAGATCCTTCACATCACCTGCTACTTTATACTCTCAACTGGAGCTGCTGGGGATCAAACCTGGGACCTTCTGGATGCCAAGCAGAGGCTCCATCCTTGAGCCAAGGGCCACTTGCTGTAACTGGATCATTTCAGAAGGTAGCTTTGTTGGTCTGCAGTAGAACAGCTGGATTAAGAGTCTGGTAGCACCTTAGAGACTCCGCGAGATTTAGGGAGTGTGAGATTTTGAGAGTCCAAGCTCCCTTCTCCAGATCTGATATCTGATGAAGAGGGCGTTGAAACCTTGAAACCTTATACCTCGAGGTGCTGCCAGACTCAGATCTGGCTCTCTCTGTACACTGGAAAGACCCCTCAAAGGAAACTCAGACTAAGTTGCTGGCCCAGAGACAGCAAAATAGCTTGACCCAGCCCAGGCTCACCCAGGTGCTGCAAAGAGCATTCAGGGCTCCAAAGCGGAGTCAAGCCTGTCCTTGCAGTTAGGCCCAACTAGGCCAGGGGCAGGCATCCCTTCCCCGAGACAGGGATTTCTATGGGGTCCTTGCTTTTAGAGATACCTTCAAGCTGAAGAAACATTTTTCATCCTAAACAAAAGTGGAGAATCCAGTTCAAGTGACCAGCCCTTTAGCAGGAGTGCGGCAACAAGCCCAGCATGTGCACAGCATCAGATTTTTGGACACATCACCTGGCAAAACAGGCCAGGCAGAAGAGCCACCAGCAGAGCCTTCCCTCCCTGTTTTAGGGGAGAACAAAGCAATCCTTTCTACAGGCTCCACCAGATCCAACACCCACGTGACTGACCACAGCCGCGCGAACTTCCAGGCACAGGTCCTGTCTGAGGAGTTGCAGCTCCCCCAGTTCTAATGGGGATGTCATGTTGCCATGGGAACGAGCCCTGAAGCTGCAGGACCCTTCTATGAAATCAGTCCTCCAAGGGCTGGGCGGCAAGCACCGATACCTGGATCCTGGCAAGGACCAAGTACCCTTCTGCTAGGGATGCGCATGGTGCCTGAGTCTCCTCCACCTGCCCGAGAAGAACTCCCACCTCCAGCCCTGCCGTTTATCCAGTGGCCGGTCTTCTGGCCACCACCCCACCTTCTGCACCAGCACCACCAAACCAAGCACACCCAGATGCCGGCAAGGGGAAGACCCTTTCCAAGCCGCAACAGCTCCTCATCCCCGGGAGAATCTGCAGGAGTCCCTCTTCTGAGCGGGGCGCCAGGAAGGCACCCTCCGCCTAGGCTCTCAGCCTTCTTGCCCCCACGCAAAGGCTCCTTGGGGCAAGGGCAGAGGCCGCACCTCCAGCCCCACCGTGCCAGGCGCCGGGAAGCTCAGGTCCCCCCCCCCCCCGAGGCTGGTCTTCAAGCGGCCGGGCGGACACCAGTTTCCTTGGGCTTCCCCAAGCAGCTCCAAGCCCTGCCGGGCCGCCGCGCTCCGGGAAAGGCCCCGTTGGGCGACCCCCGAGGAGCCTGCCCGCCCCTGCCAGCCGCCACCCCCCCCCCGGCGCTCCCTCCGCCCAGCCTGCCAGCACGTACGTCCGCCACGGGCAGGCAGGCAGGCTGGCTCCCTCCGAGGACCTTCCCGACGGATGCCGCCCCCCGTCCCCGGAGCCGCCCGGGCTGGCCAGGAGGAGGAGGGCGCTCCCAGGGGCGGCGGGAAGCAGCTCCGGGGCAGGCCTGGCCTGCAGGACGCCAGACGACGGTGATGCCCGCTGCCGGGGCTCACCAAGGAGAAGCGGGGGGGGGAGGAGGAGGAGGAGGAGGGGCGCGCCGGGGACGCGCAGGGAATGGGCCCGACCCAGACCCCCCCCCGCCCGCCCGCCCCGGGGGAGAGGACGCCCAGAGCGCGCCCGCCCGCCCGCCCCGAAAACCCGGGGTCCGGTCCGCCTCGGGGGTGAGGATGCCAACCGCCTCGGCTCCCGGGAGCGCCCGCGCCCGCACCCCCGACGCGCAGCGAGACCCAGACCCGGGCGGGCGGGGGGGGGGCGCCGTGCGCGCGCCTGGCCGGACAGAGGCGGCTCCTGGCCGGGAAACCGCCCCCCCCGCACCTTTCTGTACCCCCTTTTTTTAGAAGGGGGGCGCTCCGTGCCATCCTCCTCCGCACCGTCTCCATGGCAACGCCACCGAGACCGGTCGCAGCAGCAGCAACACCCCCCCCCCCGCCGCCGCCTCCTCCCCCTCGCCCCCGCACGCCCGCCCAGCCCAGCCCAGCCCAGCCCAGCCAGACGGTCAGCGCCGGGAGGGGGAGCCGGGAGCCCGCTGCTGCTGCTGCTGCTGCAGCGGGGGGGGCTGGCCCGGGGGGCTCCCCGCCGGCTGCCGCGGGAGGAGGTCGCGTCCGTCCCTCCCTCCCTCCGTCCCTCCCTGGCTCACTCACCCGGACAGAAGGAGCCGCTGCTGCGGGGGCGAAGGAGGCGGCGGCGGCGGCAGCCCCGTGTCAGCCATGCCGGGCACCAGCCAGACCCGTGGCGGCGGCGGCGGCGGTGGTGGCCGCGACGCGGGGGGGGGGGCGAGCGAGGGAGCGAGCGAGATCCCGCAGCCGTCAGAGCCGCCCCGCCGAGCCCCGGAGTCCCCGCCCCGCGCGCAGCCCCGCCTGTTCGTGGTCGCCGCCAGGGCCGCGCCGCGCGCCCGCGCTTCTCCGGCTGGCCGGCCCCGGGACCGAGCGCGGCGCGTGCACGGCGAGGAGGGGGACCGAGGAGGAGGAGGAGGAGGAGGAGGAGGGGCAGCTCCGTAACCCCTTCGCCGCCTCCGCCCGGCGAGCTGGGAACGAGCGCCCCCCCCCCCGCCCCAGATCCTCTCCCGGAGCTTCGCTGTCGGCGGCGGAGGGGGCAGGGGGGAAGAGAACAGTGGCGGCTGCCTCGCCCCCCACCGCGAGATCCCACAGGGGCCCTCCTGCCTGCCCCCCCACCCCCCGCTCCTGTCGCCGCCCCCGCAGCTCACCTGTGGCTGAGCCACTGGCAGGTGAACCGAGATGGAGCAGGAAGGCCTCCACCACCCCTCCCCCTTTCTTCCCCCACTGACCCTCCCCCTTCAGCCTGGGCCTCCCCTTGCATAGGCTTACACTCACCCCCCCCATCCCACTGGACTGAAGAACTGCAGCTAAGGAGCAATTGCAGCTGGCACACTCAGGACCACCACTTTCTCTGTGCCTCTCCTCTGCCAGGAAGGTGCCTTGCCACAGCAGTCCCTCTGGGAAGGGCTGGCTCACTTGGGGCTCAACTTTAAGCCTCCCTGCCCTGCTCCATGCTGTCCCAGAAACAAGAATCTCAGCAACTGGGAGGTGCCCACCCGTTGCCACAAGACTGCAGAGACCAAACCTCTAGCCTAGCCACTCAGATGCCAGTCCTTGTTCAGGGTCAGCCTTAGATCAGGGGCAGGTTCCTTCTGGGCCACAAGTACTCAAGCAGTCTCCACTCCTGAACTCACGCCTAGCAATGCGGGGAGGAGCAAGGAGGGAGGTGATAGGCAAGACTGAAGCCATTTTTAAATTGCTTTGTGCAGCTCAGGCCAGCTAAACTCTCAGGCAAGCTAAATTCAGTTTACAAGCAAAGCAGGATGTGGTAAAGTGGGTAAGATATTCCAGGACATAGCTGATGAAACAAAGGTGGTCTTTCGAATAAGGACAAAAGAAACATATGCTTGACAAATATATTATAAATAGATATAAAGGAAGTTTAAGCTTTGTAATCCATAAACATCTGTGCATGTCTAAAAGTTGTTTATTTCAAACTATAAAAAGCTGACACTTATGTTGTTTAGGTGGAGTCCTTGGGTTTTTACAGCTGAGGTCCCCTTTACTGCAGTATACTGTAATAAAGTTCATTTGCTCTTGGAATCTCACTGACTGTGTACCTCGTTGGGCATTGGCACACCAGGCAACAGGCTCATTTAGCTAACCAGTGCATTGAACAGCCAACTCCCAGACAAATGTCCCATTTGCCAAGCACATGGGCCATCCCCATGCTCACATGGTATTGCAAAGCCTGTGGCATTTACAGTTGCTGTCTGAGCTAGGCAGCTGAGCTATTCTCAGCTGCCGTCAGACACCCTCACTTCCTATAGTTGGGGGAACTATAAAGATCTGGGAGCTACACCCCCTGAGACCCCCTACTCTTTGCGGAACTGGGGATGCCTTGGGATGACACACGGAGCTTCCCTCCCCCTTGCCAGTAGTGAGAAACGGTGAATGTAGCATTTTCACCCTCAGGTGGCTGGAAAGGGGGTAGTCGGTTGCCAACAGAGGGGCACATCACCCTGATGCCCCTGGGTTACACTCCTAGCCACTCACCCAGGCTCTTAACTGTTTTGTCATTTACTCCAAACCAAAATTAGGACTTGCCTGTAGCAAGGGAAAGATCCAGAGACCTCCTGAATCCCACTGCCTTGTTCCAGAGAGGCACCAGTACTGACTCCAGGCAGGCCTTAGCCAAGCGGCAGGAAGAGCAAAGAGGACTCTGTCATTCCATGCAAATGATTTATGAGGCAGAGGGATGTGTGTTAATGCTGTGCATTACTGTAACAAGGATGAAATTCAGGATAGAAAAGGCACAAACAGCCTTGCTGGGTAGGTGATGTCACCCCCTTTCTGGATAGCAGGATGACAGTAGGATGATAGAGGCTGGATGAAAATTTGCCAGAGATGCTTTAGGCTGGTCCTGCATTGGGCAGGGGGTTGGACTAGATGGTCTGTATGGCCCCTTTCAACTCTATGATTCTATGATAAAGATTGCATTTAAGAGAAAACCAGTGTTTTAAAACCAAATGCTTAGAACAGCCAGAACAATGGGTGCTAAAATCCTGGCACTGGGGCAGCACAAAGAAATGTCCAGATCCATAAAATACCCCTCAGTTGCTAGAAAGAACATGGGAGGGGTTTTTGTCAGGGCAGAAAGGAACTGTGCTCAGCACCCAAAGGAGGGTGCAGGATGTGATCTGTTGGAAGGGTCACTTGGGTCACAGTGTAGCAGATCCTAACTGCTTGCAGTTGCAATTTCAGGTCAGCAAGAAGGATGTGTCGGTGTCAAGATAATGAACATGGCCTAAAGTCGCTAACCCAAGAAGACTCGCTCCACTAGCATAAGCATCTAGCTGTTGTTTCTGGTAACAACCAATTAACCTTCTCTTGTCTATTTCCTGCTCTGTGGATTGAGTTTATTTGGACTTCATGTGAAGCTGTGCTTTGTGATCCACAGTTGAAAAGTGCGAGTTTCTGCCAGCAGCTGCGTTAGAAGCAATTGACTCTCTGAAGCAAAAAGGTTTGCTGTCTTTTGTCCTGATAAGCCTTCCTAAGTCTGAGAAATGCCTGCCCAGCTCTGAAGAGTCCAAAGTAAAATAAAGAGTAAGCAGACTTCTTCCTTCTCTCCCTTTCTCCATCTTACCTTAGGTCTGAAGGCAACCAGAAAGGGAGACAGAACTAGACCGTATGTGATCCAAAGCTGTTTTTAAGCCCTCAAAGGAGCTAAGCCAAACAAAAACCCAGGGCGTTTGCAGCATCCCAGGGCAGTTTCACTCCTTTGGGGGCAAATCTCCCTCTTCAGAGACCAAAGCTCTAGATAAAGCAACCTGCAGGTCCTGAAAGAAATGGACAGATGCCCCTAAGGTTTCAGTGTGAACAATTGGGTAACACTGTAGGGTACTCAGAAAAAAGTCCTGCCAAGCCAGAGTTTATATAAATGACCCCTTTACACAATCCTTCTCTGCAGGCACACTTGCAGCAGGCCTTTCCCACTGCCCTCCCCAGTGAATGAGAAGGGACCGCCCCAGTTCTAGAGACCCGAGTGGGGCTATTTGTTTAGGTCCACGACTTTTCACCCCAGTGGGGACCCAATGAAACTGATAGCCCCATTCTACTTCCCTCCCATACTCACAACAACAACTCTGTGGGGGAGGTTCTGCTGAGGAAGAGGGACTGGCCCGAGGTCACCCAGTGAGCTTCCCAGACAGCAGAGTAGGGATTCAGACTTGAGTCTCTCACATCCTGCTTCAATAGTCCAGCCACTAGGTTAGCACCTGGAGCGTTCCCTGGCCAGAGATCCAGGCCATTTCAGGGTAACCGCCAACCCCCAGACCACTTTTGAATCCTACTGCCATTCTTCTTTGCTTCTTGTCGCCCGTCTGTGCTGTTTTGTCACTTACTGCTCTTTGTTGAATGAGGTATCCCTGTCGAGAGGAGCATAATAAATGAGAGCATCTTTCCTGGTTGTTCTCTCTCCTCCAATAGGAATCTCACAGACCGAGGAATCTTTCCTGGCTGCAAGAGAATTCTGTTCCCTTGCAGGTTGCATCGAAAGGGAGTAGAATGTCACAGCCTCATATGGAAGCCACCAGAAAGCTGTTCTACATTAGAGCCTTCCAAATGGGGGCATAACACACACTTCTTGGTGTGAACACCATCCCCTAAGCCACATGTGACGGCTCTGTGCAAGTGTGAGGTATGTGCTGCCCTGGCATGTATTTGCTGGACATTATTGGGGCAACATCTGTGCGCACTTGCTGTGTGGAACAGTGCTACATGGAAATGCTCTTAGGTAGCCTCCCTGTGGGTGCTGCAAGGTTTAAAATGGCCCAGAGCCTTTCATCCCAGGCATCTCAGAAGAGGCGGGCGTGAGTCTAGCGAAGCTTCTCCTGGAGCTCTGGTGGCAGGCTGCTTAAGTGCATTCATTCACTTGGTTTGCAGGGCCCAGCACCAACCAGATGACTTCAAGGTCTCTGCTTGTTCCTGCTGGCATCCTCTTTCACCAACACCAAGATGACATTCTCGGGCACAGGCCTCTGCAGAGTCTCTTTCCTTTTCAGTACACGGGACTGGATGGGAAAGGCCAGGAAGGCAGTGTCTTTCCTCCCTCCCCGCATAAGCCATAGCTTGCATGGTGGGATGCAGGGGAGGGCCCTTGCTCTTTCCTTCTGACTGGATAGTTTGCACTGACTTTTGCCATCTACTGAGCCCCTGCCAGTGCTAAATATCATCAAGGATGCCTCTGCTGTTCTGCCAGCCCGAGCTGGCTGCCCTGGGTAGACCAGGGTCTCACCTTCTTGCACTCTACTAATAGATTCTTTCTGGACGGCAGCGGCAACATTTTCTGCTCCCACCGATCACCGGCCCTGAAGGCAAGCCCCAAGTCCCTTGCAAGGTGTGCAAGCTGGCTATCAATCTTGTCTCCTCCAAAACTTAGGCCACTCTGCTGTAGCAGGGTTTGGGAGGCAGGAGCGCCCTTGGGGATAGAAAGCCATTCTCAGACACAGCATAAATCCAGTGCTCATGCAAAGCCTGCCCTCACTCTTTCACAGGCATGCAAAGACAGGAGCTGCCCAGGCCAGAGGCAGATTCAGTCCCTTGCAGCCGTCTACAACCTGGTGCTGCCCAAAGGCTGTGTTAGCAGATGGATCGTGCCCAGTACACAGGAGGAAGATACTCTGTCATTTCTGCTGTGCCGGGGAGAGATCTTCTGGAATCGGATGTGAATGTGAAACTTGGAGCTTTCGGACAGTTATTGACAAATTGTAGGGCAGGGAGCGATGACAGAGATGTTCTGAATATACAACACTATGTGGAAAAAAAGGAACTAGCCTAGTTTACTTTTATAAAAATGAAAATATGGAGGAGGGAATTGGCAGGCACGTGAAAATATCTAATACTACTGCTCAGCATTTATATAATGCTTTCAGTTACCAAAGCCATTCAGCCACATTATTTTATAATCTGTTCCACAGCCCTGTGAGGTTGGCCAGTGTTATTGTCCCCACACTGCAGACAGAGAACAGGGAGCTGAGAGTGGCCTGCCATAAGGCCACCAAGCAGGCTCATGGCAGAGGCAAATTCAAACCAGGGACTTCCCAGAGCCTCTCTAAAATTAAATAAATAAAAACAAAGGAAGGCCATCTGTGCACCAACCGCGTCCCCTACAAACAATGAACAACTGAAATGAGGTTGAATGTTGGGGGGAAAGTCTCCGCTACAAGACATGTATTTGAAATTGCAGTTGTCAGGTTTCCGTACCTGTCTGTGGTGCTGTCCAAGGTGCTGGTGCATCCTTCTCCTTTCCCTTTGGATCAAGGTGCTCCTCCTTAACCCTTCTCTCCCCAGGCAGAGAATGGCCTGGCTCCTTTTTCTCATAAGCATCGGAGCATGGGCAGCAGTCATGTGGGGACAGACACATACTCAGGAGTAAATTCCATTGGAATCCGAGAGACCTACTTTTCAGTAAGCCTTTCCAGGGTTAGGATGCTGTGCTGGGCCTTGTTACTTGGGGGAGAAAGTCACAGAAAGGCTCCTCTGGGTAAATGTGACACTTGTTAACTGCTGTTTCCATACTCAGCTGCTCCCAGAAGTGGGTGCTTCAGCCTCCTGTGACTGATGCTCTGGTTGCCACTTCACTGCTTTCCTTAAACCCAAACACAGGCACAGATTTTTCCTCTAACAGTTGTTCATACGTTGACTCACTGTAACCACTAGAATGCAAGATTGAGCTGGCTTTTCTGTGAGTGTGTTTTGCCCATTTGGTTTGATCTAAGTTCAGACTAGAGATACTGCTGTGTTGGCCCCGGAGAATGAGATACACAGAACAAGTAAAGCTGGTGCCTTTTTACTGGATCAACTCTAGTGGTTGGGTGGAATAAAGAAAGGGATCCTGAAAGCTTTGAAGGCACTCTCAGGTTATTCAAAAGCAAAGGCAATCAGAGCAAAGGAGGCAATCAATAGGGATCAGACAGACACAGCCCGACGTGTTTTTACAATTTGCTCTGATCACGATTTTCACATTTTACTCTGTATCTGATGGGAAAAAATGACATGCGGCTTGAAAGTTTGGCAAAATGTTTCAAACGACCAGTGCCTGTATAACAAAAAGAGCCACTTTGCTTCTTCTGTCTTTCTCAGATGTGATAGGTTTTATTCTGCTATTCATTATTCTCTGTCAAAACAAAGAGTCCATGAAGCTCAAGAGGGACAGGGAAAAGAGCAATGCCAAATCTTAGCGAATTACATTTCTGGGCAATGCAGGCAAGGCAGCAGTGCTTTTCATTGCATTACCTCCCAGCCTTCTCCTCACAGAGGGCCCCGCCCCCCCCATCTAACAGCATTTGATATATTGTCCCATCCGACATCACCTGGCTCACTTTCAGCAGAGTTACACTCTTCTCAGACCACTGGAAGCCTGCATGCCATAGTGGATAGAGGGCTGGACTCAGATCCTAGGAGACCTTGGCTCAAATCACCACTTCTACCATGGAAACTTGCTGGGTGACCTTGGGCCCATCACATACTCTCAGCCTAGCCTACCTCATAGGGTTGCTGCAGTGAGAAAATGGAGGAGGGGAGAATAACATTCGAAGCCACCTCTCAACTGGGAAGGAAAGTAGGATATACTTTGATATAGTGGTTAGGAGCACGGACCCTAATCTGGGAAAACCAGGTTTGATTCCCCACGCCTTCACATGCAGCTGCTGGTGTGACCTTGGGCCAGTTACAAGTTCTCTCAGAGCTGTTCTCTCAGGAGCAGTTCTCGAAAGAGGTCTCTCAGCCCCACCTACCTCACAGGGTGTCTGTTGTGGGGAGGGGGAGGGAAAGGAGATTGCAAGCCACTCTGAGACTCCTTTGAGTAGTGAAGGGCGGGGTATAAATCCAGTCTCTACTCTTCTTCTTCTAAATAAATGCAGATAAATCTGTGGACTTAAAAGGGTGTAACTCAGTAGGACAGCACCATTATTTTACATTTCAAATAATGGAGAGTTCAGTCCAGACCACACAAAAATGCAGCAGTGTTTTGCACTGATACTGGCTGAGGATTGGTGTGGGGCCGTGTGGGGCAGCACTGCAAGGCTGCCAATGACACCAGTTTGAAATGGGACACATTTCCCTGCTTCTTCAATTTATGTATGCAATCCAGTGGCTGTTCTCCTCGGGTGCTGCTGAGTGGCATGCCACTGTAACATTTCAAAGAAATCCAATAAAATCTGACAACAAACAGCAGAAGCCTAAATTAAAACATATTAAAACACAATTCTAAAGTTCAACCGAGCTGTAAACTTGTCTGCTGAAATTAAAAAAACAACAACCCCACTTTACAACATATGCTGCATTTCAGGAAATGAATGGCCGCTTTCCTTGGTGAGCAGTACCAGAAGCTACTGCCCTGAGAGAGATCTGAAAAGTATCACAGATGCTCCTGGGAGTAGAACCTTCTCAGGCCATGGAGGAAGGGGCTCCTCAGAGGAGGAGAGACGGTCTCTCAAGTGTGAAGGGCTCAGCAGTGACACTGATGTTCAGAAAACCTTTCTCCTACTACTATCCACACGCTGTCTTAATTTTAGTTGTTTTAAGGGTGAGTTGATAATCGAGCTGGCTGTTTTATCGCTTGGCAGGTATTTGTGGATTTATTAGCTGCTTTTATTGTTTAAGCCACTGTAACTGAGAAGCAACCTGGGCTGGAAGTGGAAAGTGCCGTCAAGTCGCAGCTGACCCAGGTTTTCAGAGCAAGAGACAAACATGGCTGGTTGGCCGTTGCCTACCTCTGCTTAGCAGCCCTGGTCATCGTTGGTGGTCTCCCACCCGAGCCCTAACCGGGGCTGAGCATGGCTCAGGGTCCGAGATCTGACAAGGTCAGGCTAGCCTGGGCCATCCGGTCAGGGCAGCCAAGGCTACCTGCCCCCCCCCCCCCGGTTTCTCACATATCCACAGCAGGACCCTGACGTAGGCTACTCTAGTTGAACCTAACGTAGGTATGCTTGAGACCTTTTACCTGGACGACCTGGGGAAGGCCCTGAAAAACAGCTTCTGCCTGGTGGTTCCCGCCCTGACATTGAGGGAAACGGAGCTGCGAGCTCAGAGGAGAGGCGGTTTGTGTATGCAGGTGGGCTCATGCTCCAGCCTGAACCCCGGGGAGGCTGCCCTCGGCGAGCTAGAGCAATTCATCCTGATTAGCGGCTGCTATTTGAAGGGATAATTGTTACATAATTATTCTGAGCGCTCAGAACCACCGCACGTATCTGGTCCCCAGGCTCTTCTTTTTCTTCGGAAGCAAGAGGGGGAAATTCTACTCGGCACAAGGGAAGTTCCAAAACAGGGAGGTATTCTGCAGACGGTACCACTAAGGATGTGGCTAGGCCAAAGTGGCCGTTCCTGGCTGCTGCTGCTGCTGCTGCTGCTGCTGCTGCTTCTAAACGAAGCTCCTGGAAGGGTGAACATGGAACAGCCATTCAGGGTTCCTTCCCAAACAGCATTTACGACAAACAGAACCCACTGGCCCTGCACACTATTAGGAAGAAGGGGATAGAATTCAAAGCAAGGTGGCAGAGCCCACCCTGATATCCGGAACAGTCGGAAATCAAATTTTCTGAAGACCTAAACCAGAGCTGCCCACAAGAACCTACAGAGGCCACCCATTCCAAAAAGCAAAACTCCAGGATGGGCTCCCGGAATCCCAGATGCCCCCTCCCAGACCCCTCTGCTAGCCTCCCCTGCAAGGGTCAGCTCTCGCCCTATGTGAGATGGGTGGGTGCCTTTTCCAGAAGCTAGCTGCTCAGGCTCCAGATGGTCACTGCAAGCAGAAAGCCTGAGTCCTGGATGAGGCACGACCTTGCTCGTTTTGTCTTTTCCTTGTTCCATTGGTGGGGGCAGGCCATGGGTGGTTGGTGTCCCCCCCCACATGAGGCACGGGGAAACTGCCTCTATTGTCCATTGGCTAAAATCACCCCTGCTGAAAGTCGATTCTTGTCTATAACAGAAGGCAAGTCTGTAGTTCAACTGGCAGATGTAGGAAGATCTGCTAGTCTGCAGCAGGAAGGAATCCAAGAAATATCCCACCTCTATGCACTTTTCATGTGGGTTACACCACACAATGATATCTTACTATGTTGCCTCTAACATCAATTGAACTTGCTCAATCAGTATGTGTGCAACAGTGAACAGTGTTTTTGAAGTGTTCAGTACTCTGCCTGGATCATGACAGCACACTGCATCCTGAAAATTCTTCCAAAATAGATTTAATTGAATCACTCACAAGCTGAGTTCAGTGTTGTAAATCCACTGTTCCCAAAAGCCCATTCATTTTGACATCAGTGCTTCAAAGCAGTCATGTGCGCAGCCTCTCTTGGCCACCTACCGGAGAGCAAGAAAGCATAGCAGAATGTGAGACAGTGCTGGGATGTCAGATGTGTATTCATGGTGAGTCCAAGAAAGTGTATTCAGAGGGCCTTGCCCCAGCACACACCGGTTGATTTATTACTTATTTTTTAAATTTCTAGGCTCCCTTCCCAGTCAAAGAATACATAATACAGCTTTCCGTAAAATTATAAAACACCATAATGTGTTGGAAACAAAACCATGAATAATTTTTATTCAATATTTTGATAATGATACCTAGATTTTTCTCCCAAATGGGGACTAAACTGGCATACAATATAATTATTCCCTCCTCCATTTCATCCTCACAACAATAACCCTAGGAGGTAGGTTAGACTGAGAGTGTGTAACTGACCCAAAATCACCCAGTGAACTTCCATGGTAGAAAAAGGATTCAAGCCTCGATCCTGTAGGCCTTAGTCTTATACTCTAATGCAGGGGTCTCCAGTTCTTTCTGTAATAGCTGCTTCCGAATAATGAAAAGTATCCCAGGCCACTCCCTGCCACCTTGTTACCAGGTTTTGTTCTGCCTTTCAAGTGGCCCGGCAGTATACTTCTCCACAGGGCTTGTTTTGCAGAAAAATCCCAGCAGGAACTCATTAGCATAATAGGCCACACCCAATAGCAGAAACTCATTAGCATATTAGGCCACACCCCTATTTTACCAGAAGTGTAGTCATTCAGCCACACCCACTTTTTGCTTCTTATTCTGTTTATCTTGTTTGTTGTCAAAACCCAGGGGTTTTTTTTGGAGCAGGAACTCCTTTGCATGTTAGGCCACACACCCCTAATGTAGCCAATCCTAAAGAGTTTCCGCTGTTGGGTGTGGCCTGTTATGCTAATGAGTTCCTGCTGGGCGTGGCCAACTCAGGAGCCAGCCGGAACTCCGTTCCTGTGTGTTCCTGCCCCAAAATAGCCCTGCTTCTCCACCAGATGATGATGTAGAATCAGGCACTGATTCATTGTGGAGCCACCGCTTCTGAAAGCTGCTTGTTCCTCAGCTAAATTGTTCTCCTTATTGAGCCAGTCCCGAAACTTCCACCATGGGTGTCTGGCATAGAGCTTACCCACCACACTAAGCAGACAGTCTGATTTCACCCCTTTTTAATATATTGGAAAGATGATGGCAAGACCTCAATCTCTGGGGATCTGTGCAGTTTGGTCAATGTATGGGAAAAGAGTGGTGAGGACTGGTGCCCACCATTTAGTATCCATTTTGATCAGCTCTGGGGGGTTAAGATCACTTCTCCAACCATAGCTGGGCTGCAAGCCTCTTGACTTCTGCAGTTGCGACTTGGAAGCCAGGGTTTTCTGTACTAATAGGTGGGCTCTGTGGCATAGAGTGCAGATATTCAGTGGCAAACCTCACTAGCATTAGGATTTTAGGATGGAGTTGCCCATATACTGCATACTTGGAATTGCCAGTTGCAACAATTACTGGGGGGGGCATATGTTGTGCTGTGTGTAGCCTGTCTCATCCAAGGGTTTTCTTTCTGTAAATTCCCTTAAAGGTCAAGTAATCTATCTTGCCATCTGATCTTCTTTATCATAAGCAAAGGCCTGGATCAGAGGACCCCAGTTCCTTTTTGCTCCTGTTCCTGTTCATTCAGCCAGGTAGATTGAAGGACTTGTTATCAAGACAAGCACACATCTGCAATTCTTCCCTTCACCAGCACCTGCTGCCAGGATGGGCCAGACAGGTTTTTCTGCTGCAGTGTTATGCTCTGGCATGACTGCAGCTGGCAGATCACCCACCAAACAGGGAAAGCAACCTGAAGCCTAGGCAGGTGTGGGTGAGAAAGAGATACCCACCTGCTCTTTCCGTGTGGCTTGTGCAATTGATTTTGTGTGGTTTCTCTCTCTGTTTTTTTAAAAAAACCTTTTGAACTTCAGCAAACAAAAGTGCCTTCCTCTGTGAGATGAAAGCATTTGTCCCAAATAAGGTCCACTTTTGAAACGCTTTTTAATCTAAAAATTCTGTTGCAGTTTTAAAAAAAGAAATAAAAATCCCGATCTGTTTATGCCATCTTTCTTGCTAAGAGAAGCCCCCTGTGTCTGATGGCAAAAACTCCCTTGCGATCCCATCAGAGGTTTGGATTACTTGCTTTTGACCACAAAATAATGTTTAGATTAAAAAAATAATTTGTATTTACACCTTTTTATGCTTTGCTCTTATCTGCTTTTCTGGTGTTGCTTTATTCCCTCAGACTGCCGAGAAAGGTTCTCTGAACATGTGCAGAGACCTCTCATGCTTGCTTGGTATATCCAGGAGGAGTGCTGGCACAGGCCACAGGCTCTGAAGCTGAGCTCCTGAATTCTGGGACTGGCTCAGGTTTAAGCGCTGTTCATGTGCTCCTCACATCCATTTTTCTTGGCAGCCAGCTCTGAACATTAGTGCAGTGAGATGGTAGAGTGCTCCTGTTTGCATCTAGATCCTCACTGATCTTGGTAGAAGAAGAAGAGATTGGATTTATACCCCGCCCTTCACTACCCAAAGGTGTCTCAGAGCGGCTTACAAATGCCTTTCCCTTCCCCTCCCCACAACAGACACCCTGTGAGGTAGGTGGGGCTGAGAGAGCTCTTGACAGAAACTGCTCTTTTTCAAGAACAGCTCTTATCAGAACTATGGCTTGTCCAAGGTCATCCAGCCAGGTGCAAATGGAGGAGTGGAGAATCAAACCCGGTTCTCCCAGATTAGAGTCCGGACACTTAACCACTACACCAAACTGGCTCTACACCAAACTGGTACAACCAATGAGCTCTCTGGTGTGCCTTCAGTATTATAAAACAACAGGGAACCTGGTACATCTTATAAGCTAAGTTGGAGGTTGATTTTAAAGAAGCAACATGCTGCCTCTAAGCCCCCCAAACTAGCAGGTGCCAAGTGCTTCTGCCTTCAAACTCCTCCAAGCAGATCTCCTGCAATCCCTCCTCCTGACCTCCTTCCACAGCAGACTACAGTCCTCCTGGCCCCTCCCTCTCCTGAAAGCTCACAGGCCTGGCCTAGCAGGATCACAACTGCACCCCTTCCAAGAGTGCAGTAGCCCCTGCTGCCTATTGCCAAGAGCAGCTGCTGGGATGAATGGGCCCTGGAAGGGCAAGGAGATGGCTCCGAAAGCAGCAGGGAACAAGATTGTTCATCCCTGCTGGCTCTGGCACAGGCAGCATTTAGCCGCGACTTGGAGGAGTCGGGAGTCAAGAAGGAGAGGCTGGGATCTGTCAGTCTGGATTAACACAGTAGCCGTCTGGTGTTAAGAGGCAAGATATCAGCCTGTGCAGACAGCTGAGCTGCCACGGCCCGGCCTTTGTGTGTCAAGTCAACCCAGGCAAGAGGACTGCTCAGTCTTGTTCAAATGGGCCTTGGCATAAAATTAGGCCAAGGGATTCTGTTGGGGGCACGGGACAGGAGGACCATGGCATTTCTCAAAAGCATGAATTGTGTACGAAGCTAGGTACGGTGGAGAGCCGGTGGACAGAAATAGCATGACATCCCACAGCAGAGGGAAGGAGGGCACCTGAAAACCATCTGCCTGCACGGCAAGATGTTCATCTGAATGATCTGCTTTGCACCCAGATCCTAACTTATCTGAGTACCACATGTAATCCTTTCCATGCGGCTACCACAAGATCAGGACACCGGCATGTCACATCCCCTTCTGCTGGAAGGAGAGATTTCGACAGCTGGGGTCTGGCCAACTCAGGAGGCAGCTTTTAGGCAGTATGGATTAGCCAGCAGGCAATAGTTAGCCTAGATTAGCTCTTGCAGGTTAGTTAAATCCTGATTAGTTCATGAGGGTCACTGAAAGCCGGCTTAGCTCCTGTGGGCGAGTTAGCCCCAATGTAAGCTTTGTGTGGACATAGAAGATACGGATGAAAAGGGCAACAAGGAGAGGCTGGGTTCTGATGGATCTGGAACTCCACTTGGTGCTAGGGGTGTGACTATCCCCTCACCTGGCTTGTTCTGATGAAAAGGGTGGCGTGGGACCCCACACCAACAGGTAATGTGGCCCCTGCAAGCTTGTTACCTGGACTGTTTCCAATCACTCCTCCAAAGAAAACAAAGGAGAATGTGTCCTGTTACGATGAAGATGCCTTGTGGGAGTAGATTAAAAAAACAACTGCAAAAAGGCAACTTTGGAAGAGGTAGCGTTCATCTCGGCCCAAGAGCTATTAAGCAGCATCGCTCCCGGGGCTACCTTGTGGCTAGACTGAGCATCTTCCCTGTATGACTGAGCTCTACTCACTTCTCTAAGGTCAGTTCCTGGATTTTATGCCAACCAACTTTAGACTACACTGGTATCAGAAAGACACACACGCACACACACCCCACCGCCCTGCGACTGAGCAGCTCCAGACTCTAAGAGCAGCCGGGCTGTTCAGAGACGCTTGCTGATATTTAGGTCTCTTTGCACAGGCCAGTTTTAAGTGGGGCTGGCAGAAAACTAATTGGATTCTTTGGACTAGAAAAGCTTGCCAGCGTGCTTGATTCCATGCCCTCGTAAACCCCACTCAACCTATCCATTTACACATAAATATATTTATAAAGACACCATTAAGTCTCCAGTGCTATTTCTCCAAGGGAAACTCACCTAAAATAAGTTGCCCTGAATTTCCATTGTTCCGGGAAGGGTGAGCGCAAAATACTCTGCTCCTCTGTCAAAAGTTGAAGGGTATACACTCTCTCCATTTCCTTGTCTGCTTGGCAACAGCTTCTGCTGAGCCCTGGGAGGAGCTGGCAGGGACCAAAAAGCACTTAGGAGATTCTCATGAAACTTCCAGGCTTCCTATTCCCAGGTCAGTTGCTCCTCCTATAGGCGCATCCCTGTTTTGGTTGGAGCTGGCCCCCTGGCAACAGGAATGAGCAATCACAGAGAAGGCTCTGGAGGAAGAGGAGAGTGTGGTGGATCCCAGCAGAGGAGGATGCTCTTGGACCCAGAAGGTGATTGAAAACGACGGGTGGGATATACATCGGATACAGACCTGCACACAGCTGTCTCCTCTCATTAGTGGAAGAATAAATCTCCATCAGCTCTGATCGGGTTCATGGGCCCAGCCAGACTTCACATAATTCATAGAAAGGATGACCCTGAGCTCAAAAAGCTGTGGCACACTTGGTGCTGGCGTGATAGTGGGAGTTAAATGGCAACTGGATCATGCTGGGAAATCCACTCCCTCGGTCTAATCAGCCCACACCTGCATGCTAATTATGACAGCCATCCAGTTGATCACAGGGCTAACTTGGCCAGCAAGAAGGTGGCTGCCTTGTTGCCTGCATCGAGGCTGGCCCAGTGGGTCTGGGACGCTGCTTATGTTTTTAGCCTCAGAGTCATTAGATCTAATAAGACAGTACAGAGGCCTGCAAAGATGGGTTGTTTCCATTTTATGATGGAGCTGTGAGAACTGCAAGACTTTTGGCATCTAGCTTTGAAAAGAATCAATTAAATCGAGGATTAGCATATCTCAGAAGACCCCAAGTTACTTTTGTTAGAATAATTTTGAAAATGTTTACTTGCACCTGTGCATATGGCAGTTTGCTATTTGTTAACTGCAGCAAAAGCCATCCCGGCCAGGAAGCTGGGGTGCTGATCGCCTGCCTTCTGAAGGTCAGTGGGAAGAAAAAAGTTTGGGATGTATTTTTGATGGGAAAGCTGGCCCATCCAGGCTCTGCTGTAAGGTAGAAATACTGATGTGAGTTGGGGGGGATGTCTCGTTTATATGCATGTCACAAAGCCCTCCAAATGCTTTTGTGTCCTGAACAATGACAGTTCTATGATATTCTATTCCCTTTATATAAAATCTTTTAGATTATTACTAAGTCATCGGTGTGGGTATTTATGACTTGAGATTTGTTCTTTCTCTTTCTTCTTGTTAAACAAATTTTTGGCCTGTGTTTTGTATTGATCTGCCCTTAAAAGTATGATAGAGCACAGACCAAGAAGTCAGGTCCAGGGAGAAACATCTCTCTGTTCAAGGAAGTAGCTGAGGAATTCCCAGAGATGGGCAATGAACTGCTGTGACTTCAAGCACAGGCTGTGCATCCATCATGCATCCACTTGGGCCAGGTTCGAGTCCACATTCCCCACCACACTCAAAGAATGCCTCCTGGAAGTGAGGCAGAGGCTTTGCCACAACTGGCAAGTTCAGCATCTTCCTTCTGTTTGGGCACTGGCTGCCCAAGGCACAAAGAAAACTCTTGTATGCCACAGGAGTGTCTGGCCTGTACAGGTATCATTACTGTCTTTTAAGCCCAATGGAAGTAGCTGAAAGAATGGCGGAGCACGAACCTTACAGGAAACCCTAGCATGCGTACCAAACAAGGGCACGATAGACCATTTTGGTGGGAGCAGAGGACTGGTTCTCTCCCCCCCCCAGTCAACCAAGGTTAGATCTGGAGGTCCTGGCAGCACCACTAGGGTTTGGTTTGCTCCCACCGCATTTTGCCAAGTACAGCCTTTGTCTCTTCTCCATGTCCATTTGCCAGCACACCAGTACCTTTACAGATAAATGTGGGACAGGTGGGTTTCAGTCTTTGGTCCCTAAAAGTTGTGCACTTCAGCTCCAAGGCCTTAATAGCCATTGGCAGATTATCTACTGTTGCGCATAGCTGTAATTCCTTCTCCATTTAAAAGGCACTTATAGGGATCTTAAAACATGAAGAAGAATGCCAGAGGGTGTAAGACAAGAATACAACTCTTGCTACCAACTCTTCTCCCGACCCCTTCACAAATACTTCAAGAGAAGTCAAAAGAAACTGGGAAGGTTTTGTTTGGCCATCCCCATGACCATCACCGTGTACATTATTTGTTGTTCAGTCGCATAGTTGAGTCCGACTCTTCGCAACCCCATGGACCACAGCACGCCAGGCCCTCCTGTTCCGTCATGCTTGCAAATATCATCCTACAAAGCAGAACATTTGTGAAAGCCTCAGCATGCCTTGACAAAGTGGCAGGACCCAAAGGCATGATGGAAAAGCAGGACTTGTTCAGCACTTGTCCAGCACCAGCAGCATGAGCTGCATTCATTTATAGGTACATGTCTAGGAAGCAGGGCTGAAGGGAGTTCTCCCTGCCACCCACAGCAATTCCGACACAAAATCTTCTGGAAAGTATGCTCTCTGTATTTGTCTCAGGACATCTGTGGTACAGGGTTTCATCCGGTATAAATAAAGTATAAAATCTTACAATTTGTTTTGTCATTATTTTAACAAAAATACTAAAAACTTATTAAAACCTGAAATCAAAGTGGGAAGGGAGACTCTAGCAATCACACGGGTTCTGGAAACACTGGTAGAAAGTGATTAAAAACACTCATTCGGTATGATACCCCCACTCCCCCACCCTTGTCAGGGTGCTGCTGCAGCGCAGGTGCCCCAGGGAGGATGAGGCTGACCAATCGGTGGCCCCAGCCAGGCAGAGACCATCTCAAGTCCACATCGAGGCCTTTCTCCTTGCTGGGACTCAGTACCGTCCGAAGGGGTTGCTGTTCTGCTGGGGCTGTGTATCTGTTTAAACCAAACACAGAGTTAGAACCTGAGAACGTTACAGCACAGAGTCCAGGAGGAGCAATGACACGGCAGGGATGCAGGAGTCAGAGCAAAAACACAACTCATTTGGGGGAAGGGGGTGAGCACTCCTTGGTGCCAGACAGTCTCTCGGAACGCAATCCATATTTCTGGTGTGCATACTTTACACAAGCAGGTATGCTTCACCGCACGTACTGGGAGTCTCTGGCAAAAGGCAGTAAGGTGAAGCAGGAGGGGGAAATTGGGACTGCCAGACCAGGAAACAGCCAGCTATCAAAAACGCAAACACCCCTCAAGGAAAGGACTGCCATCAGTTGATATGAACCTTTCCCCATGGCATCCTGCTCTCCAGTGTAGCCAAAGCAGCAATGCTCAACTGCCCCAAACACCTGTCCCTTTGTCTGTCCTCTGGCAGAAGTGATGGTGGTCTGGAAGTTCCCCCATTCCCATCAGTATGTAGGAGGGCACACCTTGCAGCTAACAGGAAGGCCTGGCTCTCAATCAGCCGGGGGAATCCATCAAGCC
This sequence comes from Gekko gecko, assembly GCA_029375565.1. Lineage (NCBI taxonomy): Eukaryota > Metazoa > Chordata > Lepidosauria > Squamata > Gekkonidae > Gekko > Gekko gecko. The sequence continues at coordinate 45,670,195 of JAPDNY010000012.1, read as the reverse complement.
CTGCAAGATGCCACGAAGGCTGCCACTTACCAAAGGGGATTTTTTTCTCTATCACAAGCCACTCCCCAATTTATTATTTCTTTAATATATGTATTTTGAAATCTGCCTTGAGCTTCAGTAAGAAAGGCAGACAATAAATTAAGTAAATAAATGTGGGCTTATACTGACTCCGTGGGACCCGGTTCAAGAGGCAGCAGGTCTGAAAGGGATCAGACAGCACGCCGGCCCTCCCCCCCCCCCATTGTCCCAAGGGGGTTCATTTCTTCTGGGGCACAGACCGATGTCTGCGCTAGCCTTGGGAAAGGGTGCCAGCCAAAAGCTAAAGGTACTCCACAAAGCCCATTCTGGGTTGGAATGTGACACACTTGCATGTTGGTGCTGGGGAGGTCTTCCGGTGCATCACAGCCTGTCTTGTGCATGTGAGCCAAACACAGTGTGTGCCCACAACTGATCATTTGTGCAGAAAGAGCAAGGGACAGGGGGCTGACCCAGGGCTGGGTCCTGCCTTCAAACCCACGAATGGGGGGGAGAGGCTGCTTTGGGGGGGCACTCTGCTTTGGATTGCTGAAGACAGCCCTGGCTTTCGCTGTCCCCTTTCCCGCCCAAGCCCTTCTAAGAGACTCCTCTCAAGAGGCAGCTCAGCATCTGTGTCTGCGAAGAAGCCCCTCTGCATCCCAGCTCCTCCCCCCTGCCCAGTTCACCACTAATGTGGAGAGGGGCTCTGCACCCGTGGGTGTTGGGGGAGAAGGGACCCAGCCTTACTGGAAAGCTGCTGCTGGAGTTGCCGGACCAAGGCAGCGGTCTGCTGCTGCTGCTGTGTCTGCTGGAGGCCCTGCCGCTGGAACTGCGCCAAAAAGGGAGAAAAGCTATTAGGGGACACCCTGGGCAATGAGGAAGGGAGGGCATCAGCTTCAGAAAGAGGAGGGAACCAGGGCCCATGCTTACCATAGGCTGCTGAGGAGCGAGCGCCTGCATCCCCAGCCCAGGAGGCTGGCCCTGGGCTTGTGGCTGAGGGACAGCAGGCACCTGGGGCTGCTGCTGGGGTTGCTGCGGTGGAGGCTGTGATGGCTGCTGCTGCTGCTGCTGCTGCTGCTGTTGCTGCTGCTGCTGCTGTTGTTGCTGCTGTTGTTGCTGCTGCTGCAAACAAGACAAGAGGACAGAATTGGTAAGGCTGCAAAGGCTTCACATTGGGCGCTAGAATCCAGGAAATCTTGCCTCCGAGGAACTGCAGGAGAGGAAGCCATCCCCAGACTCTGGAGGAAGGTCTGTCATTGCATTGAAAAGTGAACACTTTTGGTAGAGCTGAGAGCAAGTGGCGAGACCATCCCAGATTTCCGGACTGTGCTTTACCCAAAGGCATCCGACTCTATGCGAAGACGGCTGCTTGTTATTAGCTGAGATGGCTGGATAGAACCTCCATCTACAAAGGCGGTATTACCTCCAAGCATCTGCCCACCTATCACTGGAAACAGAATGCCAGCTTGGAGGGACTGGCTCTTGGTCTGATCTAGTAAGGCTGGTCTCGTGCGCTACTTGAAGCCAAGAGAGAACGACGCTTCCTCTCACTAGAGCCCCTTTTCCCTTCCCACGTCAACCTTCATCGAAAAGGGCTATGAAGAAGACTAAGTAGGACAGGAGGCAGGTAGTAGATTAGGGGTTAATAGCTCAGCTCTACTGAGACCACATTGCATCAAGACCCAGATTACATTTCAGGCAGCTGCCTCTCAGCTTGTGTTCAGTTCCCGTATAAAAATTTCTTCTGTCAGAACCAGCTCCCATTAATTCCCAAGACCATACAAATAGGGCAGCCTGCCAATGGGTTTTTTTTGTGTTTTTTTTTTTAAAGTGAGAACAAGCACACAGGTTAATGTCTTCTCCCAGAACAGAAGTGGACAGACGGGGTCAGTACAGCACCAATAATGGTCAGATACCCTGTTGGCCCACTTCTATTTTTAAACTCGTTATACTTATTTTGTTTCCCAGTTATGGTGGAACTCAATAAATAACAAGAAATCAAGACAAAAAACCTCCAGAGAGTGAGCGAGAAAGCTCAGCTACACATTACAGCCTGTTCAATAACCAGGAAAATACAGTAGTGCAGGAATGGGAAGAACTTTATTATAGCAACTGAGCACAAAAGCCTGATCCAAATTCAGTGTGGTATGGACCTAAGTGAAAGTCTCCATATGAAGGATTTTCAATTTGATTTCCACAAAAAGGAAAAGATTGGGAGGGACAGTGATGCCTGCTGCAAAATCTAAGATATGCTTTCTTTTTTGCTTTTTCTGTCTCCAGATACGGATCTGGGTGTAGCTCCTTGACATGCACAGAAAAGCAAGGGCCAAAAGGGCTCTTGGTTCTTAGCCCATGGCTGGCACCCTGTGGCACTGTACAAGCTGGCCCTCTCAATCAAGGACCTGCCCGACATACAGGAGGTTATTTTCTGTTGGCTTTATTTAAATGGTATGTTTTTCATCTATGACACTTCAACTACATTTTTCATTTTTGTTGTAAGCAGCTTTGGGCTCCTTCAGAGAGAAAAGTGGCTAATACATATGCTAAGTAATCACTGTCCCTAAAACAAAATTCCCTCTGCACATAGCAAGACTGAGGAACGGGAGAATCTTGTGGCATTTAAAATCCCAGGCCTCTGATGCCACTAAACAAGGAGCACTGTTTTGACTATCACACGATCCTTGTGCCAAGGCCAGAGATTCCAGGAATTCCTGCGGGAGAAGTGTAACAGAGAAGTTGCTACCTTTTGGGAGCCAGGCCAAAACACTTCTGTTCACCAAGGCTTTTAGTTAAGAGGTTGACCTTTAATATTATTTTTAGTCCAGAAACTGTTCTTTTACATTGTCAGTGACCTGTTTTTATGGTCTATGTTTTTAGGCAGACTGGGTTTTAGTTAGTATTTTTTAACGCTTTGATTTACTATTTTGTAAGCCACTTTGAGCAGGTTCCGGGAGAGGCAGCACAAACTTTTTTCTAAATAAATAAATAACAAAGTAAGAAAGAGGCCAACCAGACCACACAGGAAGCCCAAGAACAGAGGCTACGCCTTGGCTGTTTCTGCCCAACTCACCCTCAGCATTTGCTGCTGTTGCTGCTGCCTCAGATATTGCTGCTGCTGCTGCTGCTGCTGCTGCTGCTGCTGCTGATCTGGCAGGAGCTGGTTGGGCCGAATCCCTGACGGGACACCCTGTGCGCTCATGTGGTTTATCCCACCCATCATGGGAGTCTGCTGCATCGACTGGTGAGGAAACCTGCACATTGAGATAAGAGGGGAACATGTGTGACTGGGCTTCGGAGAGGCAAACTTGGTACACCCCATCTTCCCTTGGTTCAAAATCAACCATGCATCCCCCTCCAACAGTACCTCTGTGCTGTGCTGAGGGTGTGTCCATACCCAGGGGCTTGCTGATGCACATATCCACTGGGTCTCTGCATTGGCCTGACGGGGTCAAGGAAGGCAGCATTGGCGCTTGGATGTGTGTTCTGATAGGTCTGGCTTGAGTAGGCAGGGGGGACCATGGTGCTGGACTGGGAGGGGTGTTGCTGGAGGCCAATGTGGGAGACATAAGGAGTATAGCCCTGCAGGAAAGGAAGTAGCATCCTGTATCAAATCACACTTCTTTTCCAACAGAGACGGACTGGGGAGGAGGTGGGGATCCACAACACAAAATGCAAGCTACCAATCAACTGCATTTATTTATTTACATGTACAAGCACCACTCTCTGTTCAAATAGGTACTCAAGGCAATGTCTTTCCCCCTTTTTATATGTACACATTTTATTGTTAAAATCAAAGAGGCTTGTTTAATGTGGAAGACTTGTTCATGATAATCTTGATCATCTTATTCTGAACACAAGCAGCAGCAAGAGGGCTTTGTTATTCCAGAAAGTAATAAACGGGGAACACTGAATTGGATGGAAATTGGTTCTCTCTTCTTTTGCATGTGAATAGCCAGTCGAGTTATTTGCAATTTTCTGTCCTTTCCCTCCTGTGCTCAGAATCTCATCAACTCCTCTGTGCTGGGCTGTGAGAATTCTTGCTGCTCAAATTGTATGTATGCGACTCGTTCTCTTGACTCAGAGATATTTTTGTATACCTAACAAACAGAAATATCAGAGGCTCCGAGTTCAAATTTAAAACCTCAATATGTCTGTGCTCTCCAATGGGTGGTTTATATTGCACAGGACAGCTATATGAAAAAAAGACACCCCGTTCCTCTCTACACTTATGACTTATTTGGAGCCATGTACACCCTTGAACAAGCCCTTGCCTGGAACATTCATGCTGTGAGGATGTGAACACAAGCAGGATATACTTAGACTTGCATCCTCTCTACAGGACCAATAGCGTTGGGGGGCGGGGGCGGACTGGAGGCACACAAGAGAAACCAGAGGCAAGGAGGACAAGCATTAATACTGGCAGCATCAAGTCAATCAGACCCTCCCCCCCCCCAGCATACTTTTTGCTCCAGTTCCCCAAGCATCATGGATGAGGTGCACCCTCCCTGCACTGGTTTAGTCGTCACGGCTTCCCCCAAAGAACTCTACAAATTGTTGTTTTCTAAGCATTCTGAGCATTCTTCAGAGGCAGCTAGCTCCTCTTAGGCCTCTTCAAGCTAAGGCAAGTAAACAGACGAGGAGCTATGACAAACACACCACATGCCAAGAAACAGACTTTGTCAAGTGAAAGAAGGAAGCACGTCACTGTAGCAACATGAAGTTTCAGCAACCCATCTAAATGTAAAGCAAGAATGGGGATAGTTGATGGGAATCCTAAAAGGTGTCTGCTCCTTTTTTTTTCAAATATTTGGGCAACCCCATGCCAGTTTCCCCTGAGAAAAAAGTCCGAATCTGATCTAAAGAAGCCAAAGGCCCTGGGTAACGATTTCAGGTGGGAAGGCAGTATGGGACGGACTTCTCAGGCTCTGGGGCTTGCCCCTCCCCTGCCTTAGCTTACCTGCGACGGCTGCACAGCTCCATAGGCTGGGGCTGGAGCCATCTGGCGTACGGGCGGCTGCCCCAGCATCCCCTGGCTCTGCTAGAAAAACAGCAGAGAGGTATGGCTAAGTGACGGTGGTCCTCCAGACCCTCTTACTCTCTCCCCAAAACTCTTAAACCATCCCCCAAATCTCCCAGAAGCCTTGACAGAGACAATGGGAACATTTTGGTCTGCATTCCCTGCCACCATTAGGAAGCAGCAGGACCAATGATGACTCCTATCTACAATATCCTGTTGGGAGTCCTCATGCTGCATCTGGGAAGGAATCCCTGCGTTCAGCATTCATCTCAGGATGCAAGGATTCCTCCCCTAAGATGGACCTCTCTGATCCCCATGGCCTGCTCCCTCGGCCTTAGTGGCACAACAAGGCCAGAGTGACCAGGGAACACGACACTGAATCCTTACCAGCTTGGCCTGCAACTGTTGGCGGAGGAGCTGCCCTTGAGGCGATGGCTGTCTGTAGACACCCGGCTTGTAAGAAGGATCAATTCCCATCATGCCACCCATGCCTGACGGCAAGACCCCAGTGTAGGGGGGGCGGCTCGGAACCACCTTGCCCAGTGTCATGCGAACGGGTCGGTAAGAGGTATCCAGCCGAGGGCCACCTGCGGAGAGAGAGAAGAGAACATCAGGAACAAGTCACGTGTACAACCACCCTAACACAGATACACACTTTCTGGGCAAGGCTGGGGTCTAGAAAGCCCAGCTTTATTTGTTTATTTAATCACTGTGCCCAATAGCAAACTGGCTGGCCCCTGTGTGGATGACAGAAGACATGTAACAGGATCACCAACAGAGAAGGCAGGAGTCTCTAGTTACTTGGAGGATGCTCCCGGTATGCAAAAACCCATGATTTTGTAAACTGATAAAAAGGAAATAAAAACAAAATAGCCTGATGAGGACTGAGCGCCTGCCAGTAAGCATGAAGCATTAAGAACTTGTGCATTTTTATACCACTCTCTCCAAAGACAGTTTTGCACATGGAAGTTTTCCATAAAAACAGAAAATGCAATAAAACTTGTGCCAGAAAGTCAACAGGTTTGGTGCCTGGCAGAGGGCAGTCCCTGGCTAGTATTTGGATGGGAGACCTCCGAGGAATACCAGGGTTGTGGCATGGAGGCAAGCAAAGGCTGAGGGGTGACATGATCGAGGTTTATAAGATTATGAATGGGATTGAGCAGGTTGAGAAAGAAGTACTTTTCTCCCTTTCTCACAATACAAGAACTCGTGGGCACTCTATGAAATTGCTGAGCAGTCGGGTTAGAACAGATAAAAGGAAATACTTCTTCACCCAAAGAGTGATTAACATATGGAATTCACTGCCACAGGAGGTCGTGGCAGCTGCAAGCATGGACAGTTTCAAGAGGAAATTAGATAAACATATGGAGCAGAAGTCCACCAGTGGCTATTAGCCACAGGGTATAGAATGGGAACTCTCAGTCTGGGGCAGGTGATGCACTCTATTCTTGGTGCTGGAGGGGGCAGCAGTGGGAGGGCTTCTGGTGCCCTGGCCCCACTGCTGGACCTCCTGATGGCACCTGGTATATTTTGGCCGCTGTGTGACAGAATGTTGGACTAGATGGGCCATTGGCCTGATTCAACATTGGCTTCTCTTATGTTCTTATGTTCTTATGTTCTTATGTTCTTATGAATGTCTCTTGCCTTGAAAACCCTGCGGGGTTGCCGTAAGTCAGCTGTGAGTAGACCGCACTTTCCACCACTAGAGGGAAGGTGCCACAAAAGAAGAGGTCCTGTCTTTTGTGGCTACCTCAGAGGGTGCCGGCCACACACAGAAGGTCCTCTGAAGGAAATCTCAGCACTCAGGCAAGTTCATGTCAGGACTGGTGATTGTTCAGATACCCTGGTCCCAGACCTTTCAGGATTTTAACACTAAGGACCTGCCCTCTGAATCAAGCCCATAGGAGTGAATAGGCAGACTAGTGAAATTCCTGAAGCACTGGCAAAATAGGATGCATGTAATCAGGCTCTGCTGGCAGCTTCTGGGTTACCAAACTTGCAGTAGCATCTAGCCTGGATGTAACCAGAGCAGGAAGAACCACTGTTAAGGTTAAGTTTTCCAAATCAGATAAAAAGGTCTTACAGCTACAGATAAGACTTGGGTATACATATGCAGGTGCAGATCTAGAAGCTCCTTTGGGGGAGTACAACTCTGTCAGGAGGAGGATGAAATCCAATTCTGCAGCTGGCTTTCCCACTGCCTAACTGCACCCTAGGTGGACTGAACTAGTTTACTGGCCTTCATCCAACCCATTACCACCTCCGAGCACTCACCTTTGCATCATATAGACAAATCTGGCTTGCAGAGCACGTCAGACTGACAGCAGAGCTAGATACAAGACCGGTAGCAGAGACCAGCAAGATTTGGGGTGTAAGGTTTTGAAAGACAATGCTCCCTTCATCATATAACTCCTGACACTATTAGACAGACATTTCCCCAAATCCTTTATTTGCATGATTTATTCTTGTTGAAGCTATGGCAACTTTGGCAACATCTGGAATATTTTGATGCAAGCAGAAGGAAGAAAGGCAGTGTGATGCAGAGGCTGGGTCTGGATGCAGGAAATCAAGGTTCAAATTCTTAAGCAACCACAAACCTCTCTGGCTGGCCCTTTTGCACAAACCACTCAACCTCATGTGTTGTTAGGATATAAATAAAAGAGATAAAAATCAGAAAGAACCAAATGTTCTGTGGAAATAACAGGCAAGCTATAAATGGACTGTGGACATCAAAAACGAAACCAGGGTACTGGAAGTGTGAACTCTGCACAAACCAACCAAATAGATGACCACCCAAAACTTGCTTAAAAAAAGAAAAGAAAAGAAACTCGGCTGCTTTGCATGTGCTTTCCCATAATGGTCCATTGTAGCAAGGGACTGTGGTCTATCATGTGTTCTGTGCAACAGTGACCCCAACTGCACAAATGCAAATGTTACAACATAAGCGTATACTACCTGGACTTAAATTCACCATACAAAACACCCCTCACCATCCAGAGCTCCATATCAGATTCTGCATTGCCGAAAAGTGGATGTGGAACACGCTCAGTCCCCGACTACCTTGTCAAGCATGCAGCTTGATGTAGCTTCCAAGGGCAAACCCAATCGTGACTGTAACTGAAGCACTGATGTGACGAGCGTAGCACTCTGGCTCAAAGGAACTCTCAGGAGTTCTCACTCACCTGCTGGCAGAGGCTGGTTCTGGGCATAGAGACCCACCGGCGACTGCCCAAAGGCCAACCGAGACATAGAGTTCCCAGACTGATGGTGCAGGAGCTCTGTGGGCATGCCGCCAGCATAGGAGACTCCTCGACTTGTGCTCATCATGTAGTCCTGCAAGGAGAAGGCTCTGTGAGAAAGCAGCATGAACAGCAGAAGTGCCCAAAGGAGCTTGGCAATGATGGGAGAGAAGGCAAGCAAGCAAGTATGCAGGTGAACCAGGGGCAATCCTCATGACTGAGAGCAAGCTGGCCGAGGGTAACGTACCAACCATCCAGAATTATGACTTTATTTTTTTTTAAAGCATTCGAGGAATGAACTCGAGTCTAAAGTGAGTTCAAAGAGAAGGAAAGAATGGCTGGGTAACGCAGGAACCTTCGGATCACATCACTTTTGTCTCAGTGTGGGGTTTTTAAGTTGCCACCTCTCATATGCAGAGGCAGATGTGAGCACGGATGTCCTGCAAAACACAAGTGCCCTGCGAAGAACACATGAAAGTGTGCCTGGGCCCACAGCTACAGCATCTTCACATTCTTGGGCTACAAAGCAGGGGTTGGTTGTTGTCTACAGTGGCCAACAAATCTGAAGCAGGGTCGGGAGGCAGGCGTACAGCTACAGTGTGGTTGTTTTTTAAGGGCTGCTGAGCCTTGTTGGTTCCAGCAAGATTGGGATCTGGTGTGACAATGGCCCCCTCACCTCATTCTTGCTGGCAGCCGGGGCCCGTTTCTTGTTCTTGCTTGGCTTCTTCTTGGGCTCTGCGGAGGAGTTGGCAGAGTTGGTGTTACCCTTCTCCACCTTGACTGGCTCTAGTGCCTTCTTCTCTGGCTCCAGGGCCACAGGTGTGGGGGGCTCTTCCTCCTCAGGGGGCAAAGGCAGTGGCTCCAGGTAATAGCTGCGGGGTTTAGGCTTCAAATGGGTGTGATACAGCAGCAGCCTCTGCTGCTCTTCAAAGCGAGACACCTTGCGATCTACCCGCACTGTCCCAAACCAACCCCAAGACAGTGGGGCAGAGTGCTTCAGGCCTTCGAAAAGGTCCCAGGGGGAAATCTTCTGCTTGGTGGAGACCTGCAAACCCTGGGAATGAGGAAAGGAAGAAGGCACAAAGATCAGTCAGGAGCATCTGGGAAAGACAGCAAGAGCCTGTCCCTCCTTGCGCCTGGGGACCATCCCTTGGTCATCAGTCCACAGAAACTGCCCTGCATCATTACCGAGCCTTCTTCACTCTCCTGGGGACTTTAGCATGAGTCCGTTTATTTCTATGATGTCTACTCCCACCCAGCCAGACCCCTGGGGCATTCTTCCTGCAGCTAAAAATGGGACAACATATACAGTGGACAGGGCAGAGGGCTGCCAAGGCTACTTGCCTCCTTCTTGAAAATGGAGTCAAAACCAGCGATCTTGTTGCCTTTGGTGTCAATGAGGGAGCCCTGGGGCTCACAGGTGATCACATCCCGAGTCTGCTTGGGCAGGGGGAGCAGCTGACGCACCTTCTCCAGACTGTCCGACTGACGGTCGCCCAGCTCCTTCTGCAGAGGAAAAGAGGCTTTTTTGGGGGGAGGGAGGCTTTTGTGGGGAGGTGCTTCCTTTCATATTAAAAGCCAGCACATCTCCCTGCATGTGGATTGGCAAAGGGGACCAAAGATTCATTTAATCTATGTCCTACTAAAAGAAAGGATTCCTCCATTCACTCTTCTGGGCAAAAGCTGGGGGGGGGGGGAGGAATCATTTCCTTTTCCTCTGACTTGCAGAAGAGGAATAAGCGTGCCAAAAAATTACATACAAAGCAGTTCAATGCAAACCCTTCTGGACTCCTTTCTCTTACCCGAAGCTTCTTGACTAGGTTCATGTAGGCGCGCTTGTTCTCTTCCATGCTGCCCTGTGAGATGCTGGACATGTCTGCAGCCAGTGTGCCATTGATGAGGACACTCAGCATGTCCAAGACTGTGGTGAAGAGCTCGCTGCACGATTGGAGCGAGAAAAAAGCAGGGAGGAAAGGTCAGTCAAGAGAGGGCTCTGTGGTCCCTGTGCCCCAGCCCCGGCCAGTCTTTTCAAAAGGTGGGAAAGCCGCCAGCTCCACGCAGTCCATCCATGTCATATTCCCAACACGGGGCCGAGAGAGGCAGGGGCTCCTCCAAGGACCAAGCCCTCAACCCTTCCATCCTTAGCACCGAGACCAGCAGCTCATGTGTCCCTCTGCCAGAGCTCCTCTGCCCAGGCCCTCCTGCCTGACAGGGGCAGCTTTCATCCTCAACATCTCCACTGTCATATAGTCCTCAAAGTGAACCTGCGGGGTTAAGACACTTCCCATAGCCCAGCACGCCTGGGGGGCAGCCACACCAAGCAGGATCATTCCTTTAAAGCTGCTAAGGAGTGTGGGTAACTGCTATGGGGGAGACTGGGAGGGGGTAGCAGAGAGGTTGCTCCTCTCCCCAAACACTCACTTGTTGGACTGCATGTCAACGGTGCCACTGCTGATGATGTCCAGGAGGAGCACAGCCCACTCGGTGGTCTGCTGGGTGCTGCGCTGCACCGTGTCAAACATGCCCCCCACCTGGCAAGAGGGGAAGAAGAAGCCGCCAGTGAAAGGAGAGGCAACAGCTGGAGGCTGGAGCCAGCTTAATGAGAGCAAGTTCTGTAGGAAACCTGGACAGGTAGACAGGGTGAGACGGGACCTCCCTCCTTGGTGAAGCCCAGCGCAGTATCTTTTGTGGCAGCACCCTAGAGCAGGAGATACTGACACCCCATCTCCCCCAGTTCGTCAGCTACTCACCAGATTAAGTCGCAGTTTTAGGGCTTCATGCATTAGCTGCTTGGCCTTGCAGTCATCCTGGTATTGGTCCTCTCGCCAGTTGGTCACAATCTAGAGAACAGTGAAGAGACAGAAGCCTGACAGTTGACCCCTTCATGGCTGGGATCACGTCCTACGGACGCCCAGCACTGTTCTCTCACAAGATACAGAGCTTGTGCCCAGAGAGGGTCAGAGCAATACCAATGTCCTTTGCACACCCCTGTAACTGGATTCAGGAAACAACACATGGATCCTCAGGGCTCTAAGCCCTGCATTCTGTTCAAATAATGCCCAGGCTCAGTCCTGGGCTTGATGACCTAACAGCCAGTGGGACAATGCTTCTGAAGACAGCCAAACTACCCCTCTCATATGACCAGGTAAACACTTCACCAAATACACAACTGGGAATTCGCAGGGTCTCCAGGGCATATTCCCAGCATCTCAATTTAGAAGTCAATCCCCCCATTCAGTTTATTTGCTACCCTAAGAGAGGGAGGAAGAGACCTCCTTAAACTTTGGTACGACCAGAATGCCTACCTGTTGGACCTGGCTGTACAAGGAGGTGAGGAGGCCTTCCCGCTGCTCATCCTGGCCTTTCAGACATGTCAGTACGAGGGACAGGAAAGGCTGCTGGCTCAGCAGGGACATGCTGCAAGTGGGAAGGGGAGGTGCGTGAGCAGCGTTGGGGCACTGGCTGAGAGGAGATGCCTCCCCACCCATCCCCTTTCTCTGACCACACCCCCTTCTCTGCATCCCTCACCTTTTCTGCTTCTGGCGGTCTCGCTCTTTGCGAGACGAGGAGCCCAGATGTTGTCCTTTCTCCAGCTCGTCCCCTGCAGCTTTCAGCACGTAGCCTTGCACTGAGGTGGGGAGCTTGGCAATGAGAGGGGCCACAAGCCACACTCCCGATCTCTCCAGGGAGCTGGGGGTCGGCAGACAGGAGAGAAGGGTCAAACCATCCCCAAGACCCTGCAAACATCCTCCTCCTCCTCCAGCCCCCACCCTGAGCTTTTGCACACACCGACCTGAGGATGGGCTTGGCTTTGGTGCTAGGTGGCACCGCGCTGGTAGAGCTGGCGATACTGACAATACCATTGCTGGCGGAGTTGGTCTCAGCTGACTGCTGGAACACCTCGATGGTTGCCTTGGCAATATTCTCCAGCAGAGAATTCATTTCCTGCTACAAAAGGGCAGAGCGCATATTTGGACACATTGACCCACTCGCCCAAACTTGGCACCTGCCCCCTGCCCAGGCTCTATATCCCGAGTCGGTGCCCAGTACTTGCTTCTCATCAAAGCCCTTTTGGGGAAGCAATCCCCAGACATACCAGAGAGGTAGCCATAAAAAGTTCTTAGCCCAAGTTTGTCCTGCCCCAAACACTGCATGTTTTGCTCACATTGTTTGCCGTCTGCTTGATCATGAGCTGAAGCTCGAGCAGTGACTGCCGCATCGTCCACTGGTCCAGGTTCTGCAACATGCACAGACAAGTCCCCGTCACCCATCTGTCATCCATCCATCTGCTGCAGGCACGACCTCTGTTCATGTCTCTCCTCCACTCACCAGAGTGTGAACTTGAATTTCCTGGTACCCTTCAAGGTTTCACCCAGACCAAACCAGCCCTCCCCCATGGTCCATTCTTCCACCTACCTTCTGGCCTTCGCCACCAATCCCCACAATAGGTACAGTGCAAAACATACAGTTTTCATACAAAAAGGTTATTATTATTTAATGTAGATTTTTAAAGCATTTGTGCTGAACTGAAGTCAAATTCTATAGCTTGCATAACTTATACATACTAGGCAAAGATTAATATATTTAATTACTTTGCATGTTTATTCTACTTATGCTTGGGGGGGGGGAGCTATGCCAGAGTGCTGAACTCCCTGCCCTCCCATCACACCCTTGATATCGTGTTCAGGGCCTTTTCCTAGACTATTTCTCAACAAACTTTCAGACTTATCTTCAAAGTCTGGAGAACTCTTGTCTCTCGAGAAGTCGAATTCTTTACTCAGTGCCAATCCAGAGCAGAGTGACATGCATTACAAAATACACACATCCACACATTAAAACAAACCCTTCACCACAGGATAAACTTCCCCAGAAAACAACATCTGAAGGAGAAACTCCAGTGACTCAGGACCTGTAAAATGCGCTTGATCCTCTGCCGCTGGGGGTTCTCTCCTTCCTCGTTGTCAAGCAACCGGTGTGGGTAACAGATCAGCTGCATCAGCCTCTGGGCCTGCGTGCTGCTCAGGACAGGATCCTGCAGGTCATTGCTGTCTTCACAAAGAGATTTCAGGCATCTCTCACCTACCCACTCCTGCAGGCAGAGAAGGCACACAGGTAAGAAGGCACACAGGTATGATGGTACCCAGTTCAATCTGGGAGACTCTGGGCCAACGGTGTTCACTCTTGAAATCCTAGAACCCGCCCAGCCTCTTCTGAAGTCTGCACTGGCTGCTGCTTCACATGAAGGGAGTTTGGCTGAGATGACAGCAGACCCCCCGGGGACTAACCTGTGGACTGGAAGGTAACATACTTTGGAGGCCCACTTAAAAGCATACCAGGCCTCACTCTAGCTTTGGACTACATCAGTAGCTTAAGCATCAACCTGCCCTACATATATCAGGGAATCAAGCAGGTTACCAAAACCATGCAGCCAGCAGCCTTGTAACATGCTCCACCTGGCCTAACCGCTGCATTGACTGGATTAAAGACAGAAAGGACCCGTCGCCTCCCACTAGCCAGCCTGCCTCTCTCTCTTTCTCTTTCTCTCTCTCTCTCTCTCACCATAAAGGCAGACATATTCCCCAGGATAAGAGTTTATACAATGAAAAGCAACAATACAGGGGGAGGGGGAGAGCAGCGCCCTGCTCCACTCACTTCCAGTTGTTTAACAAGTATCCTCAGAGAAGCCGAACACAGTGTTAGAGTTCCAGCTTCAGTACCATCACATGAAAAGACAGAGGCACAAAGCCCAGCATGCTCACCTGCTGGCAGATGCTCCTTAGGACATACTTGGCATAAACATCCAGGCTGGCTGTCTCTATGGAAACCATCCTGCTTGCAGGCTTCTTGTCATCTTCCATGAGGTCATCCACCCCTCCCGGATGGGAAAAACCAGAGCCCTTTAGTTCAGCATCCCCTGCAACCAGAACTCAGGGTCACTCAGAGCAATGGCCCACATCAAAAAGCCCTGCTCACCTGCATCCCTAGACTAGGCAGGACAGGATAGCCAAATATCATCCACTCCCATCCCCATCCAAGCCCCCCCACACACACTTGCCAGTCTGTCCAGGCACATACCCAGCACAAAGACAGCTTTCAAGACAGCAAAGACAGCACCATCCACAATCCGATTCTGGGAAGCAGCCAGCAAGTGTCGATCGCAGGAGGAGCGGATGCCCACTGAAGGCTTGCCTATAGGGAGGCCAGAAAGAAAAGAAGTCAGGAAATGCTGACTGTGCAATGGCAGAAGGTCCAACCCAAGCAACAAAGGTATCCAATAGCAACACACTTGGGGGCAGCTGGTAAGCAAGGGAGCAGTCTATACACTGGTCAGATCCAGCTGAGGTGCTCAGCATCCCAAAGATCTCACATGCTGAGAGCTAAAGAAAGCTCGTCTGCATCTACTCCAGCATCAGGTCTCCAACAGCTGCCAGCCAGCTGCCCCTGGAAAGTCCTCAAGCAGGGCAGGAAGGCAATGGCCCTTCCTTTGTATCATCCCCCCCTCCCCCATTTGATATCCATAGGCTAAACAAAGGGTTTTTTAGCTATCATGTCTCAGAGCCATTGGCCGACCTCTCCTCCATGTCCTTGGCAGACATATTCCCCAGGTAATCTAAACCAGTAGCCATCATAGCATCATACAGCGGTGAATTCCATTAAGCTAAACGCACAATGAGTGGCTGTGAAGAAACACCACATGGCAACTCTGGAGGAGAACGCAGATCAGTGCCTGATCCTCCACTAGAGAAAGAAGTTGGCTAAACTAGATTGGGAAGGAGGTTGCAAATGGTTTGGGGAAATCATCTATGGGATAGTGGGGACGCTAGCAGCTGGAGCTCTGTCCACACCAGGAGACAGGACAGAAGTATAAATGGTGGAGGTGGTATGAAATAAGTAGGGAGGAATGCTTTGCCCTGGCAAAGTGGAGAGGGAGAGAAAGACAGGCTGGCAGCAAGCGGTCTACATACCAACCGAGCCCCAGGAAGCATCATTGGAGCCAGCAGCATGAGGACAGACTCAGCAGAGCATGCTGGTAGACAGTGGTCACTTACTGCTATCCTGCTGGCATGGGTTCAGCTGTGGGGTCTTGAAAAGGTGCAACAGGATCCGGCACGTCAGACGGGCTCCAGGCTCAGAGTCCTGCTCGCTGCAGGCTACAGACAGAAAGGCAAAGGCACTGGTAGCAACTGATCTGAGCGATGCTGCACTTTCAGGCTGGGCCAGGCCCTTGCCACAGGACAGCCTGCGGAGCCTGAAGGAGGCCCTCTTTGGCCCTCCTTCCCCCTGCAAGGGCCCAGCATCTTGAGGCTGGCACTCACCAGCATTGAGCAGCGAGGGAATGGCAGCACAGCGGATCAGGTCCTCGAGAAGAAGACACTGGCGAGCAATGAGGATGGCCACAAATGTGGCAAGGGAATCGTGGAAAGACAGATCACTCACCTGCCAAAACGGAGGAAGAGAAGAAGGGCATAGCTGTTAAAACAAAGACAGTTATCACTCACCTGGAAGTAGCATTTTTCAACAGTGGCAGGGAAACAGTGCCAAAAACAACAACCCTCTTTCGGGTTGTAGAGGAGGTGCCCATCATGTCATTAGAACCTTAAGCCAGGTGAGAAAGCTCTATATAGATGACAGAGAGGAGCCTCCCTCACCTGTTTGGAGCCACGACTCACTGAAAAGTGGGCTAGAAAAGGGACTTTCTGACAAGACACCCCCCTCCACTTCCCCCTTTTGTTTTATAATCTATAATCATTTTAGGTCTTCTTTTTCAGGGGTTTGGGAAGCTCTGCTGACAGTCCCCAATAACTGCACTCATCACCACCAGTCTTACTTTTCTGGACATTAATTACTAGGATGAGAGAAGGAGAATACAAAGTGAGGCCTCGTTTACTCCACACCTCAGAATATTTTAATTGTTTCTTCTTTTTTTGGAGTGATATGTATATAAAATTTATTAAATAAACTTATACAAAAATAAAAATATAATAAAAACAACAAAGTGAGGCCTTAATAGGGGGCAGAAGACATGGCCTATCGGGAGACTTCCCTCTCTAGTATGCAGGAAGGCTGCAAGAATTTAGGCCAAAGTGCAAGGAACACAAGGCAGGACAGGCTGACATTTCTGGCTGAGCCAGGGAACTTTTCAATGGAACTAACCATTCCTCAGATGGGAACTTTCCTCAAACAAACATGGTCAGCCTAATCCTTGGCTTCCCAAGTCACCTCTCCAGACTTATCCCACTTTGTCGTTTGCGTGCTATCCTACACTTCCCCCTTCCCCATATCCCTCTCACGATGCCAGGCCCAGGTGGCCCTTACGTCCACATTGCAGAGGAGATCATTGAAGCCACAGGTCCCATTGTTGGAGGAGCAGCACAAAGCCTTCAGCACACCCAGCCACTCAGCACTGAGTGATTTGCAATAGCCCGTCAGCTCAGCACACAAGATTGCAATGTCATTGACCCTGTGCACAAAAAGAAGCATTGTCAGCACACCTGGCTACTGGTTTGGGGCTAGTTACACCCTAGGGGCCCACTACACACCTTCTGGGTGGCCCCCTCTGATCCCAGCTCATTCTGGCACTCACCGATCAGGGTCATGGTGCCCAACACACACGTGCATGAGTGCGTTGCACACAAAGCTGTAGCGGTTGGCTGGGTTGTCCGTGAGGCTCTTGCCCAGGTTGGTGTAGGTGAAGTTGTGTGCCGACGGGTTCTCGATGGTGTCGATCATGAACAAAGGCTCCCACAGCATGTTTGAGTCGGACGGCTCCACGTTGCAGTAGATCGTGTTCTTCACCTTGGAGCAGAAGTCACTGGTATGGAAAGACGGTGATTGAGCAGCAAATATGGTCTCTGTCAGGCTCCCTACACCCAACGGCAGCATCTGGACACATTCCATTTTGGGTGATGTGACCCAGTGTGGGCTGGCCACTATTGCTCACTCCCAGAATCGCCCTCTGGGAAATCAGCATCAGAAACAGGTGCTTGGCAACTATGTCACCAGATGCTTGTGAAAAAGAGGTAAGCCCAGCAATCCTCATAGTGTCTGCAGGGTCCATGTAAGAGGGGACTGAAACTACTATACAGGGTGTAGTACTCGCTGGTAACACACCCCAATGGCCCTACAGGCTTCTGCCTTCTCCCAAGGGATGTGACTTGGCTGGTATGTTGCTCACACAAGATGTCTTGAGGTATTTGCTAGGGAAGGGCCTTCCTGAAGCTTATCTTCTCTCTACTTCTGGCACACTGGGGTCACCAGGCTCCTGGGACTGGGGGATAAATGTGCTGGCTAGCAGCACTGGGTTGGATTAGATGGTCTGTGATTCTGTGCTTGCTTGAGCCTTGGAGACTGACATGGCCCAAGCTTATGACTGATGTAACTGATGGTCTGATTAAACCGATAATCAAATTAAATCAGAGGTATTGCTATTTATGTCTGGGCATGGTTGGCTTGTGGCTTTGCTTTCAGCATGCCAGAAGAGAGGCATAGAAGTCCTGGTGTCATAGAGGGCAGACAGAGAGAGGAAGAGCAAGGTGATCAAGACAAAGGAACAGAGTAATCAAGACACATGGATGACTGCCAGTTCAGATTCAGACAGTGAGCTGCTGACTGTGCAATCCTGCTTTTCCCCTTTAGAAAGGGCCTCTGGCTTCCAGAGGAAGCCTGACAAAAAGATAGGAAACCTCTGAATAACACAAAAAGTACCAGAGGTCTGAGGATAATTGTAGAATAATTGTGAAAAGGAATATCGAAGCTGTATATAACTCAAATTACAGAAGTGTGGAAACAATAGTTAATAATCACAACATTACCAAAAAAACCCAAACCATAATATGCTCACAATACTAATAAGGAGGAACACTATCAAAAGATTTTTACAATGTTAACGATTAAAACTGTATATATACAACCACAATGGCATATCCAAAAAGTTAACAAGTAGAAAAAAACATACTGCAAAATGGCATTTCTATGAGGAATTTATGAGCTAGAAAAAGACACTCAACAACAGAGGAAGACACAGCCTTAAATAACAGGATGTACTGACCACGCCACCTTGCTCGACCTCAAGATCTGCAGGGAACCTTGCTGAAGTTTGAACAATAGTCAACTACTATAAAAGAAAACAAAGCTAGGACTCTTTATGAAAGGTGATCAGACCACCAGAAGAGGATGTAATGACAATGGATTGGACTATACAGTTATGCCACATCCCCCCTTCAACAGAGACCAACAGGACAAGATCAGAGGTGACAATCAGGACTCCTGCCTCACAAAGACAACTAGACACTGATCAGAATGGCCATGTAATCAAGTATGCTTGTGTACTTGCGAAAGGGAATCTATATAATGCTTAAGATGTAACATTAGAAAGTCCTATAGTTGCTGGGTTCTTTCTCTTTTTTAACGTTATTTATTAGCAATATTTATGGATATTATTATTAACAGAAATAACATACTATAAAAAATGTGAATAATGCAGATAATTAACAATGAAGGAAAAACTAACAACAATAACTAGTGGTATTCCAAGAAATAAATGTATGGATCAGGGAGTTTTTGTGTAACTACACCATACAGAATTTGCTTGGTCATTGAAATATGTAAAATACTGGGTCCCTCCTTTAGCAATTGACAGTGGACAGGCTTACTAAACTGAGAACGTCTTTTTAAGTTTGTATCAAAATTCAGCCCCACAGCCAGAACTGTGCTCACCTGAAGAGTTCTCCAAATTTACTCTTGAGGTGGCTGCAGGATGTGTACAGGTCATAGAGGTAGGCCAGTATGCAGCGCTCTGCAGAAGGTCCATCGGAACGGTTCATGCCATGCTTCACCACCCCACACAGCCTGTATGGGGAAAAGGGACATGGCCATGGGAGTAAATGCAGGATCAACCCCCCTGCACCCCCGCCCATGCCCCACTCCCAGTCTAATCCCTGGTGGACAACCCTACCCCAAATTCAAAATGCCAAAGCCTCCACACAGACAAAACCCTAAAAGAACACAGAACCCTGGTAGCCTTGAGAAAGAAATCCCAAGCACAGAATTTGGGGGGGCCCTTATTCCCAAGCTGGCTCACAGCCTTCAGAATGTCAGGCATGGCTGACGAGCCTGCCCTGCAGCAGTAGGAGCAGAGATGCCTTACCCTTCAAAGACTTGGGCCATCTGGTCCTGGTTGAGGATAAGGCAGGAATGATAATGCCGCAACACAGCCACGATGCAGAGGCACAGACTTGTGGTGTAACTTCCCACCAGGTCAGAGGATTTCAGCAGCAACTCTGCCTCCACCACACTCAGCTCATTCAGTAACTATGACCAATTTCAGAGAAGATTCAGGAGAAATGGGAGAGGAGTTACAAGCAATGTTCCCTCTAAGCTTCACAGTGCTGTGAGCAGAAATTCTACCTCATAAGCAAAAAAATCCAGTAGCATTAATGTTGTGGGCAAGTCTACATTTGACTATTGTGTAAATTGTTTTTTTGGAAAATTATTCCATAACCTTGTAAAAATCTCAGAATAAATTATTTTAAATTATATTTAAACTATATTTTAAGAATAATTTAAACATTATAAAAGAAAACAGAATCAAGTCAAATTTCACCCACCCTGTTTCCACTATATTGGTAGACCTGTCCTCTGGAGAACAGGTCTGCTTACTCCATTCCACTATATTGGTAAATTTGGCGTCTAGAGAACAGGGCTGCCCACCCCTTTCCACTATATTGGTAGACCTGGTCTCCGGACTCTTGCAGTCTCCTTTTTTTTTTTAGTGAAATATGACAACCAGCATTACAGGTCAAGTATAACAGAGGAGGAACAATCAGCGTCCAAACCCTGCCTAACCTAACAAACAGGAAGTTGCTTAAATGTTATCAACACACACAAGACACTCTCCCGATCAAAGACGAAAAGAAGGAGGACAAGAAACCTCCTGTGACAACGGTACCCACGGAAGCCCCTGGCCCATATGTGCCGGTGACATGGGGGCAGGAGTACGACTTTGGGGGGCCCTACGGGGACCCTTATGGAGCGGCCTACGGAGGGGTGACCACCCGACCCAAGCAAAGACGAGACTGGGTGAAACCCCTGGCCGAAACCCATGAGACGTGATTCACGACTCCGCGAGCCTCGGTGCGAGTGAGTCAAACCGAGAGGTCAGTCCGCAGACTGATCACCGCCGAAGGGCTGGAAGACACCTACCGAGACTCCGGCGACCTGGAAGGGGCCGTGGTGAGCCGGAGGTGGGGTGGCGACCCGAGCCGAGACCGCCCGTTTCGCATCCTAGATGAATCCCTCGCCCGCATCCCCCAGATGATCGCGGAGGGCATCCGAGAGGAGCGGGAACGACAACGGCGGGAAGAGCCCCCCAATCAGCATCCTCAAGACCAGCAACAGGTGCCGGTCCCGGACCAGCAGAACGTGCCGGTCCAGCCCCTCGATCAACCAGCGGGGCCGGGACCGCAGGGACCGCAAGGACCGCCGGTACAGCAACCCCAATGACCATGGGGTTTCTTGCCACCGAAACCAACTGAACTACTCGATGCAGACTTTGATGGGACCCCAGAACACAAACTACTTATGTATTGAAATACTTTTATCCCTGTGACTCAAGGCAGCTTACAAATCATACTGAAAAGCATAACAGGGGTGTGCAAAAAAAAAAAAAATAACACCCCCCCCAGCTCCATTGTAGTCAATGAGCCCCATAGGCTATAATGGGGAATCGATCTGGGGGTATCTGGGGCTCTG
This sequence comes from Gekko gecko, assembly GCA_029375565.1. Classification (NCBI taxonomy): domain Eukaryota; kingdom Metazoa; phylum Chordata; class Lepidosauria; order Squamata; family Gekkonidae; genus Gekko; species Gekko gecko. Next base: position 45,649,174 of record JAPDNY010000012.1, on the reverse strand, counting down.
GTGGGGGGCTGTTTTTTGAGGTAGAGGCACTAAATTTGCAGCATAGCTGCTGGTGCCTCTCCTCAAACCCTTCCCAGATTTCATAAAGATTGAACCAATTCTGTGGCCCCCAGAAGGAGGTGCCCCATTGTTTCCAATGGAGGGGGAAAATGCCTTTTGGGCTGCGGCAGAAATCCCTGAGCTGCCTGTTAAAATTTTGTACACCAACAACCCTTAGTGCAGCTTAGAGGGAACTATGGTTATAAGTGATGGAGCCAGTCCTCCCACCTCCAATCTTGTCTATCAAAGGAGAGAGTGGGGTGGGGATCTGCCAGGAAGGTTTTGCAGAGTAAAGGCAGTGTGGCTCTCAGGGATCTAAGTTCTGCCCCACAAAATACAGCTGTGAACTTACTCAAGGCCAACTATCTCTAAAATGGGAATAAACCCATCAGGTATTTTTGATACTTTTCTTGATACTTTTCTTGATACTTTTCTGGAAAGTGCAAGCAGTTTTTGAATATCATTTGACTGCGTATTTCTACCATCTGACCAACTGGTGTGCTCCTCTTCAGTCCGGAAAAGGGCATTTTCAGGTATACAACAGACATCACAGAACAATTTCCTTGAAGAGTTCTGGAGGGCATCACCACGCCCTGCTTCTCATAGCCATGGAGTTCCATTCGTTTCTGTTCCAAAGGGTCTCTGTTTAAAGCTGAGGGAGTTGGCAGGTAACTTAGGATGCTGTTGTGAACTTTAGGCTTTCTGTGTATGTTGTTGTGATTATTGTAATAGATTTTATTGTTTTACTGCAGTTTGGGTTTGCATTTATAAGTCACCTTGAGTCTTCAGAGAAAGTTGAGGTATAAACATTTAATTAATAAATTGGCATGAATCTTTTGATTCCGTTCATACTATCCTGCTTCCGTGTTGCTTTAGTTGAGTATTTTGCTTCTATCTTTGAATTTTCTGACATATGAGCTCTACTGGACCAGATAAAGAGGGACTCTTTAGGCCCAAGAGAAGCCTTTCAGCTTCCAAAAGTGGCCACCCACCACAATAAATCTAACCAACCACGAAGTTTGCACTAGGGCAAGTACCACAAAAGGAGACATATTTTTACCACATCTTCCCCCAAGTTAGGTTACACTCATGGCTACTTGATATGTATCACTGTCCACTTCCCAAGATGCATACCTGGATAGCAAAGTCAATAAGCCCACTGATGTTCAGCGAATACTCCATCAGATCAAAGATGAACTGGACGTGCTGCACCAGAGGCAGGTGGTATGACATCCCTAAGGCAAAGCTGGTGATCTGCTCCAAGACATTGCGAGATACCTGCACAGGAGGAATCATGATGCTGCCTGGTAGCAAACCAGAACACACATGAACAAACAGAGACTTGCACAGCGGCGGGCAATGTCTTGCCCACAGGCCATGTACCTGAGAGGTGACAAGGTGCTGGTCAAAGTGAGAAAGGTGCTGGAACTTAGCAAAGATGTCCTCTGCAGTTGGGAAGGCCTCTGGCTTATTCCTCTTCCTTTTTTGGCCTTCCTCTCCCCCTGTCGAGCCAGACAAAATCCAACAGGCCATTAATACTTGGCTTATCCCAAAGAACACCCACACCACCCTATCCTCCCAACCTTCCCCAGCACAGATCACCTCCAGGGCCTATATGCAGGATTTGGGATTTGGTCAGGGCTGGAAGCAGGCATTCCACAGACCTGTCTCTGCTGTGCTCTTCCTGTTTAACACCTTCAGGATGTCTTTGGTTATCTTCTTGATAGCATGTCGAGCCTCGTCACGCTGCTTCCCAACACCAAAGAGGACCACCAGCCGCTGGTTACACTCATGACTACTTGACTCCTCCTGAGGATCCAAAAATGGAAAGAAGAGAGGCAAGGGTCAGCCGCTGCCACGCTGGGAGATTTCCCAGCATCCAGCACAAGATGCCCTTACCTATCTCAGGAGTTCCAAGAGCGCCAAGGACAGGGCATGTAAAGCATTCAGTAAAGCCCTGGGTGGGGTGGGGAAGGTACCTATCTTGGGTGAGCAGTATCGTTTAAAAAATATTATTAGTAATCCTGCATTGCTGCTGCATTGGCACAGAGCGGAGTTTCTCCAATTAGACACCAAAGACTTTTTATTCCTGAATAACTGGAAACTTCATTGTCACGGCCAAAAATCTTTACTTTTACCAACTTTCTACATTTCTGCATGTCGCTGATCTGGATTTGCTTCCTCACTAGAAGAAAGCAACCTGGTGCTGTGACTCGGGCAGAGATGCAACAGGCAGTCTACTCTGATGGCAGGCAATTCTGCCGTGTGTTTGCATCAAGAGTAATTAAGACAAACAATTACAATTTATCCTGCCTTTTCTCCAAGGAGCTCAGGGTGGCATACATGCTCCTGCTTTCCTCATTTTATCCTCACAACAAGCCTGTGGGATAGGCTAGGCTGGGAGAGGATGACTGGCCCAAAGGCCACTCAGGCAAGTTTGTGGCAGAGTGGAGAACTGAAATCAGGCCTTCTAGATTCTAGTCCAATACTCTAACCACTAAGTCAAACTGACTGTAATGATCAGTGCAGAGACGCAGCAGGTCCTACCCCCACTCCGGATGGATGCAAAAGAGGCCAGAACAGTAAATAACAAATTCAGCAGGCAGCTTCTTCTATAGATAGATACTTGGATGCAGAAAGGCCTTCAGTTTTATTTCTCCTGGCACACTATTTTCTCCTGGCAGACAGTGACACAAGCTCCATCGTGAAGTCAGGTGATCAATACATATTAAATGTACACCGCATATCTCAAAAAGTAAGGGGTGGCAAGGTGAAAGTGAAAAAATCTTGTCCCCAAGGAAGGCGTGAAGAGGAGCTCCTATGACATTACACACCAAACAGAATTCCTTTTATACCACAGTGGTTCTCTATGCTTTTAGAGGCCTGAAAGGACCATCACAAACACAGACTGAACCTAAAGTCCACAAGTTTAGAAAAGGGAAGCCGATCAATCTATCTCCTATGAACTATCACATACAGAACCTTGTTCTCATGCAAACCAGCTCGTGGGCTGGTTTCTCTCCTACCTGGGGGATGGGGAAATGTGTGGAATACTGGATGTGCCGTGGCTGTTCGTAGAGTGATGCCAGCAAACCATCTGCAACCCGGTCTTTCAGAAGGGAAAGAGGCTTGCTGTCCTTCTCAGAATCCAGTTTCTCAGGGGAAGGGCTGGCCTTGGATTCGCAGTGCATGGGAGGAGAAAACATCTAGGAAGAGACAAGCAAGAATGTCTGGTCAAGTGGCACGGAAGGAACATTACCAACAGGAAGGAGTCCAGCACGTGGCCATCAACCAGGCCAACATGCCCAAGCAAAACAGGCCTTTCCTTCACAGCAAACCAAGAACCAGGGGACACCTAAGGACCAGGCTGGCCAAGCTCTCAATGACTTTTTTCTGTCCATCAAGAGTACCTGTCCATTTTTGCTCTGTTGACTACCACGAGAGAGACACTGGCCAAGCCAGGTTCCATCCTTCATCCTTGGCTTCAGCAGCCTCCTCAGATGTGTAAATAAAAGTATTTTAGGGATGACAGTCCTTACAGATTTTCCCTCTCCACTAGTCACACAAAACCAAAGACAGAGGCGGCCTCTCAAACACTCCTGCAGATGCCTGTGAGAAAAACTGCCAGGCACATTGCAGAGTTACAAGTGCCCAGCCAAGGGGACTCAAACAAGGTTGTACCGAGAAATCCGTCTTCTCCACGTCATCAAAAATCACACTGGAGCTCTGGTCAATATCCATCTGGCACTCTGACAGGCCCATATCCTGGGAGAGACAGGAAACAACACAGAGTCATTCAACCCCTATGAGTGCCACAAGCAGTACACAAGTTCCCAAGAGTCTGACGTCGTGCCTTTCCTGACATCTCACCTCCAGTTTGATGCTGCTGTTGCCCTCTCCCTCCTTCCTGTCATGCTCCTCAGCAGTGTCATCGAATGGCGAGGGGGGACGGGGCCCGTGAACATCCAGGGCCAGGTCACCACGGGAGATCAAAGTGCACATGTACATGTTGTGAGAGAAGACGTCATGTCTGATCAGCTCACAGAACAGCAGGACTAGGTTGAAGAATTCCACCTTCTCGTTCTCATTGCTGGGGTCGCCTGCCAAGGTCAGACAGAGAGAAAACAGGTGAGCAAGGCAGCAGCCCAGCCCAGCCCACTCCTCAGCACCGCTCCAGGCTGCCCAGCTGCCTCAAGCACTACCCTTGTGAGAAGCAAAGGCAGCCGGGGCTGGCGCACTTCCTCTGGGCTCAGCGTAGCCCAGGCCCTGAGGGGAGGCACAGGAGGACCCCTACTTAATACGGGCGCCTGGGTATCCAAGAACTGCATGAGGACGTCCTGAAAGACAGGAGCGCTGACTGCTGACAGGGAGCCTGATGAGATGGAGCCCTTCTCATCTACCACTTCAGAGTCACCACATCTCTGAAAAGAGGAAGGAGAAAGAAAGAGAATTAGCCCCTTCTCCCACTCTCTGTCCCCCCCGGGAACAAACGCAAATGTACACACAGTCTGCAGTGGTCGCCATGAGAACATCCACCTCACAACACATCATCTCTCAGAAGAACGGCAGGGGCAGCAATGCCCCCTTGCCTAGTGCTTTACATCCGCTCTCCCACACACCACCATCATCCTCTCGAGGACTCTGAGCCTAGAAGGCAAGACAGGAGGTCCTCCGAGGCAAAGAGCAAGGGCATTCATAGCTGCTGCAGAGGATGAGCAGGCACGTTCAAAATCTCCCTCTGTGTTTTAGATTAATACTTAATTTCTAGGGAACTGACCAGCCAACTAAGCTTTCTGAACAGGCTCCTCACCACAAGCTTACTATACGACCTCTTCCAGAAACATTCCTGCAAGGTCTAGCTCTGCCCCATATCCACAGACTTGCACTCACCTCTGCTTCGATCTCCGACTGCCGCTTCTCCAGCAGCTTGGCCACGACCATGGCCCTGTGACGCCCAGACCGCTTGTGGCTGACAGCCCACTCACACAACAGGGCCACCACGGCATCGTCATCAGGGGTGATCTGCCAGGAAGCAGGTTGGGTGGTGACCAAGATTCCTAAGTCTCCCTTCCTCCCACCCATGCTCTTTGGGGCATGATACTTCCCTCCCCAACCCCAATAATCTGCAGGAGCTCAGCCAGACCATTAGCTCGACATGTATATTCAGGAGCTGTAGCTCTTCTGCAGTCACAGAATGGACACCCTGCAACAGGATGAGGCTGGCACCAAGACTTTGGCTAGAGTAAAAGGGACAACCCCCCCTCTTCTCAGACATACCCACTATCATCCCGTATTAAATCCTCAGACATCAGTTCCTATTTCTTTGCTGCCCCACATCATTTATCAACAGAAAAGACTTGGATTATTTTTCCCTACCAACCTCAGCCGATGAGCCCCTACCTCATGACTGTCTTTGTTCAGCCCCAGGCCAAATATTCTGTTGTACAAGGAATCCAAAGAGTTGCTGAAGTCTGATCTCTCAAAACTGTGACTGTCTAGGACCTCCAAGGTGTGCAGCACCCGGCCAATTGTGAATCCTGGAGTGGAACAAGGAAACAATATCAGACGCAGAGGCAAAGAGCAGAACATTCCCCAGGCAGAACAGAAAACAACCAGGCTGTCTAGAGAGCATAAAGAAGAGCTTGTTGCTACAAAGGACAAGGAGAATAAGAGACAGGCTTGCATGAACAGCCACACAGGAAGAGGAAGCAGGGATAATAGGAGAGCAACCTTGGAAAGGTGTGTGGGCAAAATTATTGTGTACTACCTGCAGTGGTTTCTTGGCATTTGTCAAAGGACCATCGGACCTCCACTGCCTGGCCCCGCTCTTTTATCTGCTGCTCAATCTCCCGGAGCTTGGCTCGGACCTGACAAAGAAGCAACACGAGAGAGACAGTGTGAGAGGCTGTATTTTTCAAGCATCCTCCCTTAGCAAGAATGCTCAAGAAATGATGAAAGATAATGGGGGTGAGGCTGGCATGAATCTCTTGCAGCTCTACTTGCCACAGGACTAGAGATGGACATGAGGTTCTGATTCCTGCTGCTTACCTGCTGCATGAAAGCTGAATTGGCCCCTGGCATGGGCAGGTTGGAAGGGGCAATGGGCAGATGGTCAAGTGGAGAGCCAGTCTTGATCCTGCTGTCAGTGAGGGAGTAATGCCAGACCAGGGCACTTGGGCAACACAGGACAATACTCTGCAGAAAAAGCAGAAACACTAAGCACCCTCAAGCCTGACTTCCGGAAAGTCAGCAAGGCTTATCTCTCCCTCCCTCCAGTCCACATATAGATTTCACTTTCATTTCCCAGTCCTCCCTAACTGCTCCAGGAAGGAAAGTGTGCTCCTCTTGACTGTTTGTGACATACCCACCACGCTAGCTCACTCCGCAAGAAGTAATCGTTTCTCCTAGTTCACTTTAGCCACTCTGCTAGAATTATCATACTAGATGAAGTATAGATCTTTGTGGACTTGTCCTAAAGCCAGCGTTTGGTGGCAGTTTCCTGTTAACAAGCTTGTTTTGCTTATGTATAAACTTCCCAGGACAACATACATGATAGCTTTTGTTTCCCATTGAACAGCTGTACATAACCCATGCTCATGACCCCACCCAAACTTGCCTGGAGGATGCAGCTGAGCCCAAACACCACCGGGCGGTGCTGGGGGCACAGAAGCAGGTCACTGAAAGGGCTGGGGGGTGGGTTCCCCACAGCAGGTTGAGGGGTAGGTGTGGAAGGGAGCGCATTGCCTGCTTGTGCAGAGAGATGGTGGGGAGGGTGCCCACCAGGGCCATCCAGCAACAAGGCAAGCCGCCGGGTGCAGAAGTAGGCCAGGCGCCTGGACAAGTAGGCAGACTGCACAAACTCCCCAGAATACTGTTGGGAAGAGAGAAAAGAAATCAGTTCAGTGCCAAGTTAGGGCACTCTCTTGGCCCAAACCAACTTAGCACAGGCAGAGCTGTCCAGAGTATCCACAGGACAAAACCCGTTTCTTCCACCATAAGATCAAGAGAAGGTTTTGACTGCAACAGAAGGGACAAGCTCACCTGCAGCAACAGGGGCAAGAGAAGCTTCAGAAGTTCATCCTCCCCAGGCCGAATCTTCTCAAAGCACTCAAGCACCCAAGTCAGGAACTCATGCCGGTCCAGCATCCCATCCTGGAAGCAGATGGGGAGAGCTGAGCAGAGAGAAGGCAGCCAATTTGTGCTGGCTCCTTTGGACTCATCTCCCATGCTGGAGAAGACTAAATTCAGCCTTGCTAAAGAAAACAGACTTCTTTTCCCCTTCCTCTCACCTGGAACATGAACATTGCTAGCTTTTCGTTGTAGTCCCACTGCTTCAGAGCGTGCTCCACCTCCTGGGGCATGGGGCCAGAGGGAGACCCAGTGGCTTGCCCCAACAACTGCCGATAGAACTCGGCAATCTTCTGCAGCTGCTCCCACAGATACTTGGTGATAATCTGGGTCCACTCTGGAAGGAAGAACAGCTATTAGCAGAAGGGGAAGGGAGGGGGAAAGGAGAAAGGTAGGACCTGAGGAAGTGGGGAGCCAAGCACACTGACCCTTGCGACATGGTGGGAAGAGTAAAGAAAGTGAGGTGCTGGATGCCAGGTCAAGCTGCGGACTCAGGGACCAAGCTGCAACGCTAGAGGCACAAGCTGGCCTCATCCTGGCAAAAGGGGGAGGAAATGCCAACAAGCACCAGATGAGATGCAGCAACTGTAAGCAGAAAGCTTCAAGAAAGGCACATCAGCCCTGTCTGTAAAACCCTGTGCAGGCTGCAAGGGGGGAGCAGAAGCTCTTACCACTGAATGGGTCGATGACGTGCCGTTTCTTCACCTTGGTTTCAGTGATGGCTGCGTAGTACGCGCAGGTCATTTTAATCAGCCAGGCCGCTCGCATCACAGGCACGGTATGCTTTGCCAGGTAACCAAAGACTTCCTCCTTTTTACTGAAGATGGGCACCTGCCAGAGGATGGGATATGAAGGCTGGAGTCAAAGCAGAAGAGAGGGACTGTCCCAAGTCACTTGCTTCACTTGAAGGCAGCTTGTGGGCAGATGCAAACCAAAGAGAACGACGATCACAACATCTTTAGAGCCAGTGGCTCTTTGGCTGGCTGTCTTCCCAAGGCTTAGAGCCACAGCTTCTTCCGCCATCACTAGGTCCTTCCCAAAAGTTCACAAGCCCCTCCCTCATTCCTACATTCATCCCCAATAATAATACAAAGTTTCTGCTGCTTTCCCAGTCTGCTCCAAATGGTCCTCATTTACCCTTTCCCCACTTAGCCTCCCAGCTCAGCCCATGGCTCTTAACCCCTTCTGATCTTGGAAGTCCACAGAAGGAGGAGAGGAAGGAAGCAGCAGAACCAAACCTTCATCCCTTTTTCTTCTGGCATTTTACTTGTTTATGGATTTGTGCCCCAATTTTTCCTCATACACAAGGCAGCACAAACCACAATGAAAGCTCCATTCTAATAAAAAATCTAAAGGTTAAAATCTAACAGCAAAGTAAACATCAATACTTACAAAAACACAACACAACGTTCATGAATATACCCATAAACATCAAAGGACTCCCTTTACAGATTCAAAACTTACTTAAAAAGAAACGCCTCACAACATGTAAGAAATCTAACATAGCAAGGCTGCTTGCCTAATCTCTGTTGGTAGTTGATTCCATAAGGCAGGCACAATCACACACACAAAAAGACTCAGTTCTCACAGTCATAGATTTGACTTAGCAGGAGGGGGCAGAAAAAGACTATTGAGCTAAATTTGAAAAGGACTTGGCCACACACAGCCAAGTAGACGGGAGACCAGAGAGGAAGTCTATTTTGAGCCATTTGTTTCCAGAACTGCAGAAAAGCTGCACTTTGGGAGAGGGATGGCTCAAACAGACTGAATAGTTCAAGGACAACATTTTACCTCAGTTCAGTTTTCAGTACATCTGAGCTCCCCCTCCTTTTTCTTAGCTTCATATGTCCCTTACCTTTTTTGCAAGGTGAGTGAGTGGCTTGGTCCCAGCCAGATCATTGAACCAGTTGTTGATAGCACTCTGGGAACGTGCGGTTACCAGCCAGAAGCTATCCTTCTGGTTCACCTGTGGTTTCCGACGGCCTGTGTCAGGCAGCGTGTTGCAGCGCAGTTTCTCAGCAATAATACTGCTAAAGTTTGAACTGATCTGGAGACAAAGAAGAGACAATAAAGTCTGGGACTTTGTCTTAGCAATCAGAGATTGGTGGAGTTGCTGGAACACCTTCACATATTCCTCTCCAACCAAAATCTCCTTGCCTGCAGCTTAAGTGTTAAAACTCATTCAGACAACACCAGAACAAGTGCCCTCTCCCACTGTAGAAAACTCTTTCTAGGTTTTCCTCACATGTGAAAGATCTTCTGCCTTCCTGAGAAACACGATCTGGCCAAGCTGAGCACTAGCGGAGTCTGAAGACTCTATCTGAAGACAGTAATCCAGGCTGCTAGCGCCCATATCTCCCCCCCATCCCAGCCCTGACAGCCAGCCAACACACTGTTTCTCCAGAGAGTATCTCACCCCCAGGCCCTCGAAAACCTGGCTCCCTGAAACAATACATGTAAGAGAATGAAAGGTGGCAGGTAAGTGTTTGTCCTGGTAAACAACGGGAAAGTTTTCATTTAACAGGAGTTCTATTCAAACGTAAGCCCAGGAGAACAGGGATATTCTCGGTAGCTCATATTTCTGAAGCAATAGGGTACAAAGCTTGAACGCTGCAAAGTTACTATCTGGTTTTCTGTGTACATAGGGGGAAAAGCATACAGAACTCATAGTCATCAACCCTGATTCTTTCTGTTCATAGCCAAGAAGTCATTTGTGAGTTTGAGGCAGACACACCACAATGGTCAAAGCCCTCACCTTGGAAGGATTGAAGTTGACATTTTTGGCACTGCCGTGCTCATCCCCAGAGACAGCCGGCTGGTTGTTGAAACCCTGCTTCACGTTCAGAGCTGTCAGTTCATCCTGCAGGAGAAAAGGGAAGAAACTCCCAAGATCAGGGGCTACTGAAAACTAGAAAGGGATGGCTGTCTCCACTGCACTCTGCTTGGGTCAACCCCAACGAGGCTGGGGTATATAGACAGCCACTATCAGGGACACAACCGAGCTAATTCTTACATTATTGTATGTGACATCCCCTGCCAAAAAAGGATTAATCTACAGAAGATGGATCTATCAATTCTAACCAGCACCATAAAGACTAACATAGATTTGCACATCTGATAAAATGGATTCTGGCCCACAAAAACAATCATAAAATTAATATTGCATCTTTTTTCCATTATGATACTCAAGACAAGTATACATGGGGGGGGGAGGTCTCCTGCAAGACTGCTGAATGGGAAATTGACCTATTAGTCAACCACTGAAGATAACACAAGTTTCTCAGGCAGTATCTGCTAAGGTGACTGGGAATAGAACCTCCATGTCCAGGGGCAATATATCTGACATTTTAGTGGGGAGGGCAGGGCGAGGCCACCTACTCTGGAGCTTCTTATGGACAGCTGAGGGGCTGACTGCTACATGGCTAGCCACTACTGGGACTAGAGAACCCTCTGGCCGTACCGGCTGACCCACGAACGGCACTCTGGTGTCCTGCGTGGGAGGGGGAGAAGCAACCTGGGGGGCGGGGGCGTGACCTACCAAAACCTGGCCCCCTCCTCTACCCCTCCAGCACCATGGCCAAGGCCCACAAGGGCGCTGACCCCTCGACCGGCGGGGACGCCCTTCCTCCACCCAGCAGCAGGGGGCACCACGCCTCTCCTCCGTCCTCTCCGTAGGGGGCGCTTCCCCCGCACCCGAAGGCTCTTGCCCCCGCCCCCCCCCCGCCGCCCCCCAGCCCCACCTCTTTCTGCTTGGGGTCCTGCGGATAGACGTCAGGAGGGCCCAGGCGCGGCCGCTTGAGGGGCCGGTGCTCGTAGCTGAGGATGCCGAAGGCCGCCATGGTGAACGGGGCGGGGTGGGCGGCGAGAGGGGCGGCGAGGCCCAGCCGGGCCCGCGCCTGGCCGCTGAGGGGGACCTCGCAGGCCCAGCCACAACAAGGGCCGGCGGAACCAGCCGAGCCGCTCCCGAGCACTCCCGAAGAATACCGAGCGTAGCAGGGGTGGGAGGAAAACTGCCGAATCTTTCCGAAGCTGGGCTCGGGCGGGAGATCGAGCGCTGACGGAAATTGACGAACACGGCAGGGAGGAGAGACTGGGGGGAAATCCCGGAACCAAAGATCGCGGCAATGGTTGGAGGGAGCGCAATGGGAAATGGAACACCCTCTTTGTCGGAAAATACCCAAAGGCGAACGATAGAGCCGCGCAACGCCTTCCCTCCGCGGAAATCGACGAGCGAGGACGGAGTTGGCCGAGAGGGCGCCTGTTTGCGAGCCGGTGTCGCCCTCTGCAGTTGTAGTTGGGTCTCTGCAGTACAATTGTAGCAGGAAGAAAATGAGCTGTCCCGTGGGACGAACAAAAATTGCTTTGAAGGTTTTTCGATTAGCTGTACATCAGTAGAATTTCTGGTTTTATGTATTGTAATGCTTGTTTATTTTTGGAGTACCAACGAAATAAATGAACACTAAATAAACAAACAGAAATAGACACTAAACAGCACTTGGTGGACAACACAATCTTGTCCTACAAAGCCAAGACCACAGCCACACAACCCGGAAAATCTACAGCAACTAATGAACTCTGGCCCTGAAAGCCTTCGACAACAACACTGTCTTTTAATACATCAAGAAGGTAGCCTGGGACTGCCTTCTGCCTTCTCTGTGGAAAGTAGCACGCTGAACATATGTGGGGTTTGGGGTTGCCAGGTCTCCCTGGCCACTGGTGGTGGGGGGTAGGGTTGCCAACTCCTGGAGATTTGGGGATGGAGCCTGCGGAGGACAGGGACTTTGGTGAGATACAATGCCATGGAGTCCAAAGCATCTAGGGCAGTGGTGGCGAACCTATGGCACGCCTGCCAGAGAGGGCACGCAGAGCCCTCTCTGTGGGCACATGCGCCATCAACCCAGCCACCGGAGCACCCATAAGGCGGGGTGCTCCGCCTCCACTCCTCCCTGCTCTGGGCCTCCACTGCCTGCCAGCCCGCTGCCCTCCCATCTCCCATCCCAGTGGCCTCTGGGAAGCCCTCCCCAACCCCCACCCTGTCTTCGCAGGTCCGTGCTAAAGCGCGGGCCCCTGGGAAGCCCTCCCCTCCCCTTCCCTGTCTTTGCAGGGCTGCGCTAAAACATGGGTCCCTGAGAAGCCCTCCCCAACCCCCTCCATCTTTGCAGGGCTGCGCTAAATCGCGGGCCCCTGGGAAGCCCTCCCTGACCCCCATCTTCACAGATCCGTGCTAAAGCACGGGGCCCCCGGAAGCCCTCCCCAACCCTCCCCCTGTCTTTGCAGGGCCACACTAAGTGTGCCCCCCCCCCCGGGTAGCAATCCAAAGCGTCCAGTGGCATCTTTAAGACCAATCAAGACTGATTTCCCACAAGCTGCTGCTCCATGCTTGCTCTTCCCTTTGCCCCACCGTACATGCAGATCTGCCTACAGAGAGAGCTTTTACCTAAATAAGCCTTGGTCTTAAAGGTGCCACTGGACTCTTTGCATTGCTACGGGGGGGAACACGCAGATCTGCTCTCACAGAGAGCTTTTACCTAAATAAGCCTTGGAGCGATTTCCCACAAGCTGCTGCTTTGCACTCCCTCTTCCCTTCGCCCCGATCATGTCAATTTCACACCATGTGCTGGCGGTGGCATTTTGCCCCACAGCTTCGCCCGATTTCCCCAGCATCTCAATCCTGTTTTTTGAGGATTGAGTAGATGCAGGGAGAATTGGGTGAAGCTGTGTGGCAAAATGCCACTGCCCAGCACATGGTGTGAAATTGACATGATTGGGGCGAAGGGAAGAGGGAGCACAAAGCAACAGCTTGTGGGAAATCGCTCCAAGACTTATTTAGGTAAAAGCTCTCTGTGACGGCAGAGCTGTGTGTTTCTCACACACACACCCCCGTAGCAATGCAGAGAGTCCAGTGGCACCTTTGACAGAGACAGAGACAGAGAGAGAGAGATCTCCAGGCTGTCTTAAAATGCTGGGTTGGTTCCGTGTGTGTGTGAGAAAGATCGTGATCCAAGCTGTCTTAAAACACGGGGGGGGGGATTGTGAGGGAGAGAGAGAGAGAGAGATCTCCAGGCTGCCTTAAAACACTGGGTTGGTTCTCTGTTCTTCTTCTTTACAACCCCTTGGCTTAAATTGTATTTTCAAATGGCCATCCCTATTAGAACTTTACACTTCAGAATCAGTGTGCTTATTAAACCTGTGTACTGGTGATCAGTAACTACATTTGCTAGTGAGGCAACTTATCTCTTTCTCCCCCTGGCTTACCAACCTCATGTTTTTCTTTTGAGACAAAAGATGTTAATGTATGAGTTGTTTTTTCTAAATTAAAACTTCAGTATTCAGGTTAAATTGCCATGTTGGCACTTTGCAATACTTAAGTGGGTTTTGGGTTGCAGTTTGGGCACTTGGTCTCCAAAAGGTTCTCCACCACTGATCTAGGGGAACTGAACTCTGTAGTCTGGAGATGAGCTGTAATTCAGGGGGATTCCCAGGTGGGGGTTTCATAGCGATTCTGATGGCAGTCCCTGCCTGGAGCAGGAGGTTTGATGAAGGTGGCATTTGGGTGCAGGTGGGAGCTAGTAGATATGGGGGTGGGTATTTTCTAAAATGACCACCACTAGGCAAGAGTGCTTGCAATTTATCTAATCTCTGTAGCATCCCAAGAGATGATGACTTGTTACTTATAGTTCCTTTTTAATATTGTGCAGAATCAGATCAATGAAGGGCAAAATTGTGCTACTGTCTAGATAGTTGGAGGCAGAGAAAATTGACCTGGCTTCCATAACTGAAACTTACTTGGTTGAAAGAAAGCAGTGCGGTGTTCTGCTCCAATTAACTCAACCAGATTATGTTGTCCTTCAATAACCCATCATTGGAGGGCGGGGAGGTGGCTATAATCCGCTATGAGCCCCTTTCACAGACTCCTGAAGAAAGCTATTGATGGCACTGACACTGTATCCATCATCACACTGGGGTCTAAGAATAGATTAGGTATCCTGCTGGTTTTCCGGCTGCCTCATTCTCTAGTGGCACCCCGTCTGAACTGGCAGTACTAGTTGGTGTAGTACTGAAGATACGTAGACTGATTGTTTGGGGGATTTCAACATTCACACCCAAGGGTTCCCTGCCAGGGGTGGCCCAGGATTTTGTAGCCTTTTTGGCTGCCATGGGTCTCTCTCAAATCATGATAGGCCCAACACATGAAAAGGTCAAACCCTGAGCCTAATTTTTTGCACTGACTCTTTGAGGGAACATCCTATTGAGAAGATGGAGTCTGCCCTGTACCATGTTCTCATCACTATCTACTCAAGACAAGGATGAATGTAGTTTAACATTCCACAGGAGAGGGGAGTCAGTTAAAATGGTCCCTCATGGCTTCTACCGGATTCCAGAATCACTGGGATTGCAAATGATTGCCCTGTTTAGGCTGTGGTGGGAGTTTGGAACGTGAAGCTCCAAGAAGCCATTGGCAAGGATGCCCTTGTCTGACATGGTTAAAATGGCCCTCCTGCAGAGGCTAGTGAATCCTACTGGATTTCAGAATGGTCTGGGGGATTTTAGGATTTTTAAAAATAGTGGAGTTTGGAATGTGAACCTCCTAGAAGATATCGAGAAGACTGTCCCTTGTTGACCTCTCTCACACTTGGGGTGGAACCTGGCCCCTGGTTTCATGGAGATGGATGACCCAAAGAGTGCCAGAACACATCTACAGCAATGCTGGTAGAAAATTCATGCTAAATCCAACAGAGCATCCAATAGAGCTCCATGAAGCAACTGTAACAATGACAAAGAAGTGTAATTTTTTTGCTATAATTTCATCAGCCAGTTCATAATCAACCCAATAGTTTAAGATATCTCAGCCTCTACTGACTTTTAAATCTGACTTTATTTTCTCAGGAATACAAAAATAGTAGTGATGCTTTTGCAAAGTTTTTTTGCTGATCAAGTTTCTTGGAATATGTTCTGATTTCAGTACCAGTTATAACATCACTGAGAGAGATGAAATACTACATGGCCTGTTTATGGACCATTTTGATCCAATTACTGTGAGGGATGTTGACAGGATCCTGGGATCTGTGAAGACTACCATTTATGCTCTGGATCCTTGTCCATTCTGGTTGCTGAAATGACATAAGGACCACATTAACATGTCATTGATGGCCATCATAAATCAGTCACTGACTCAGGACACCTTCCATTGGGCACTCAAAGAGTCGGTTATCCATCCACTACTTAAAATCCCATCCCTCCAGAAAAATTATGCGGTCGATTGTTACCTTGTCAGTTATCTGCCCTTTATGGGCCAAACAATTGAGAGAGTGGTGGTGAACCATCTCCAGGCCTTCCTAGATAGCTTGTGCTCTGGACCCTTCAGTTTGGTCTTAGGTTGAGCAGTGGGACAGAGATGGTACTCATGGCCTCAACTGATGTTCTTTGTCTGAATGTAGAAAAAGGCCATGCCTCTTTGTTGCTCCTCCTGAATTTATCCACTGCCTTCAATACAGTAGGGCACACCATCTTGTTGAAATGTTTGGAGGAAGAAAGAGGTATCAGGGAATGATCTTGGATGGATTGCTGCTGGAGACCAGTTATCATCAGTGTGGGATTTATCATGTGATGGCCCACAGGGCACAGTCTTGTTCTACATGCTATTCAATCCATTATGTAAATCTCTTAGGAGAAATCATTCATAATTTTGGAACAGGATACCATCAGTGTCCTGATGACACTCAGTTCTATATCTCTCTATCAAAATCTTCTGGCAGTGGGATAGAGGTCATAAGCCACTTCTTCACTGCAGTGGTCATAGAGTGTGGAGTAGTCCTATAAGCAAAAAATGTCTCCTGTAAAGCTGCTGGCCATAGTTTTGCTTGCCTTTTGCAAGCTGTAGACAATCTTTTGGGGAAGTGGAACGATATAGTATAGCCCAATCTCGTCAGATCTGGGACGCTAAGCAGGGTCAGTACTTGGATGTGAGGTCTCAAGGAACCCTTTGCAGAGGAAGGCAATGGCAAACCACCTCTGCTTCTCACTTGTCTTGAAACCAGGGCTATTTTGGGGCAGAAATGCACAGGAATGGAGTTCTGGCTGGCTCCCGAGTTGACAACAACAACAATAATACAGTCCACAGTAAACAATGATCAAGAGAAAACAAAAAAATAACAACTGTGCACTGCAGAAACCCGCACAAAAGCTTACAAAAAGAGACTTCAACACAATAAGTAATTCAACACATGTAATCCATCATAGGAAAATATACAAGTCCACTATATCCCAAAGGGAAAGAACAAAGTCCAGAATAGAAATCTCTCCGAAGGAAGCAATGAAGTCTGGAATAGATTTCCAACACTTTTCCTAGATATTGATCAGTGTTTCGGACTTCAGGTCCTTCCTCAGAAACAAGAAACTATAAGAATATAGAATACAATCATGCTAATAAAATCCAAACATTTTTTGGCCATTTTAACCCCATAATGTTTCACACAGTACAAACAACTTTTTTACAACCATTTTTTTATCAACATTAAACACGTTTTATAAAGTCTCATGCAATCTTACCCATTATAGGAAGTCTTATTGCAATTTCTTAACAGGTAGACAGTATTCAGTTTCACTGTAAGAGAGAATATCTTCCTAGAATTAATCATATGATTTACAAAGCAGAAAATATGGACCACTACATAATCTACTTACATATGGGCCAGGTCTCCTAAGCTCTAAAAAGCACCTGCAAAGGTTGCTACAATGTAAATTGGACCAAATATGCCTCAGAGTAACTAACCTATTGTTTCTATTTTATGAATCCACATTGACTACAGCTGGTACTATCCTGTTGAATTTTAAAGTCACAGCCACCCTGTTAACTTGTATACTTGAAGTTGCCATCTCCAGGCAGCCAATTTCTGGAGATGTTCACCGAATGAATCTATTGTATATGATATAATAGAACTGGCAAGTTGGTGTAACATTGGAACTCTTAAAGTAACCTGCTAGGTTAAATATAAGGGTCCAAAACTGCAGTGCACAGTTGTTATTTTTTGTTGGCTCCCGAGTTGGCCACGCCCAGCAGGAACTCATTAGCATAACAGGCCACACCCGACAGCAGAAACTCATTAGAATTGGCTACATTAGGGATGTGTGGCCTAACATACAAAGGAGTTCCTGCTACAAAAAAAGCCCTGGGTTCTGACAACAAACAAGGTAAACAGAATAAGAAGCAAAAGGTAGGTGTGGCTGGATGACCACACTTCTGGTGACATGGGGGTGTGGCCTAATAGGCTAATGAGCTGTGCTGTCAGGGGTGTGGCCTAATATGCTAATGAGTTTCTGCTGTTGGGTGTGGCCAAAGATCTAGCAAATAATTAGTCAACATGTTTTTAACTGACCTGGCAAGAATTCACAAGCTAAGCTAAAGGATGCCAAAATTAATTGGGTTAAATAAAGTTCAGTTGTACTTTCCATGTAAAATAGGCTTAAATTTTTAAGGTGCTTTTAAAAGAAAGTAATAATTGTTAGAAGAGTAAATACCTCTGAATATTTATAGCTGAGAATGAAAGCTTATGGATAAAATGTTTTTGTATGTTTATTGAAAAAGAGAAAACTAGTTAAGTGTTAAGGAATTGTGTTTGAAATTGTCAAGTAAGAAGTTTGGAGATGTTCCAAAAGGTTTAAGAAAACAAAGTAATCAATCATGCACACCTGTCCATTAAGAAGTTCAGGTGGATCTTTATATGAATGGTACTATTTTTATCCTTATAACCTTGCTTTGAGAATGTGATGATAGTTGTTATTAGTTCACCAAGTACTTTTCATTAGCAGAGTACATTTAGGGACCAATGGTTAGATTTAGAGGCCAATCCTAATTGTCACCTTCTCTACAAAAAATGTAATGTGAGGGTCTAATCAGGCTTTCTGATGGTGGCTTCCAGTAAGAGGAGACTTTATATTGGGTAAGAATATCTTGTGTGATGGGCTTCCCATTTTATATAACATTCTCCCTATCAGTTTAAAACCTGATCTGCAATAATCTTAGGGAATTGTAGTGATTATGTATATAGCTAAGTTTAAGAAATATTAGCTCTTATTTCTTATTGCATGCATTTTTCTGGACATATAGGATTAATTTGTGCCTGTTTATATTTGTCAAGTTCTTACCCAATAAAAAGAATTATGCTTTATTTTAAATAATTTAAAATAAAATCATTAGAAAAGTTCTCTGTTTGTTCTGTTGGCAAAGGATCTGGCATCTGACCTATAACATTTCATTGTAATATTTTTCTCTCAGCAATCTTGCTTAGTAGACCCTAATTGAGGCTTCTGCAGCTGTGTTCAGCTAATGAGGCTTTAACTCTCCAAGAGCTGAATTCACTGTAGAGCTGTAGATTGGGTAGAAATTATATCATTTATCATACCGGTAGACAGAAGTGACAGGTACATTTTATCATGCAGGAGTGAATAAAAAAACCCTGCAAGGAAAGTCTCTAGTTTCTTTGCAGCATTCCACAATCACTCGGGTTCAGTTTGTCTGGCTCCCATCTACAACGAAGAAGAAGGATGACAATTAGGACTTCCAATTCTTGAACCCATCACTGTAGCTGTTCCTTGATCTACAGTTAACATTTCATGCTGATTTGATACCAACCTGCTGATAATAATCAGAACAAACAACCACCAGGAAATGAGGGAATCTGATGGTTCCAGTAAGAACCGATTAAATTTGTCTTGTACTTTCTTATGGTTTATTAGAATAGTCTTTTAAAAATTTGGCCTTTATCCTAGACAGAGGCTCCATGAATGTGTGTTATAATGAAACCTGGAGATAGAAAACTGTGTTCCAAGAAATGGTGGGAAGGGAAGAGCTAGGCTACGGGGCAGAGGTTTTTCCCATAAGGACCCTAAATATACTGTCTGGTATAGAGCTTGTCTTGGACCTGCATAGCCATGATCTCGCAAGGCTGTATAGAATTCCATAAACAACAGCAGAACTGGGAGGAAAAAACTTCAACCTTCTATTAAGATCATCTGCCTAATAGCCAAGGACTGGATCCAATATGGATTTTTAAAAACTGACCAATGGGGCCAGTCAAAGCTAAAATTTTGGAGTTAGCAGACCCAGGGGGAAAACCCAGGATTACAGAAAAAAATTAATTGAGAAGGTTCCACAGATGTACAGAAAATATTACTTTGTAAATTTAAAAAAAGAAGACACCTCCCCCTAAGTAATGGCTCAATGAAGCTTGGACATGCTCCTTGCCCTCAATGAGGAATGGAAGGTTGAAGACGGCTGAGCATAGCATTACCATGTGCCTTCTTATTACAGGAGAGCTCCTCCTGGTGGGCCTGACCTTGGTCTCCAGACCAACCAGAGAAAAGTCCAGGGGCAAAGTGACTTTGTACAATGTGCAACTTCACATCCAGCTGAAAACTCAGATGGCTTATTGGGCAATGCCCTGGCCATCACTGAAAACTCCATGGCATAGAGGGTAAGAGCTGGCATTCTGATGACTCAATTGTTCACTTTCTTCTGGTTATTTCTAATAGCAAAATAATGGAGGCTGTTGCAAAATTTTTATATTATCCAATCAGAAGAAAGTGAACAATGGAGTCATCAGAATGCCAGCTCTTACCCTCTAGAAATGGAGCAATAAAACAAGATCAGATATCCTTATAGAGGGCGCAATGAAGTATGGTGTGTGTAGTGGATTCTATATCTTTTAGAGAACATAGACAAAGTCTGCCTACATAAGGTATCTAGCGGTACCTCCCTAAAAGCACCTCCAATGGCAGAACATTTAAACATGCAAGCATGTATGCTCTATGATGATGTGGGGCTGTTAAACATAACAGATATTTTACAGTAGCACAGTGATATGCTACCCGAAGTACCTGCAGGGCTATTTTTGGGCAGGAATGCACAGGAATGGAGTTCCGGCTGGCTCCTGAGTTGGCCACACCCAGCAGAAACTCATTAGCATAATAGGCCACACCCAACATCAGTAACTCATTAGGACTGGCTACATTTGGGGTGTGTGGCCTAACATGCAAAGGAGTTCCTGCTACACAAAAAGAGCCCTGGGTTTTGACAACAAACAAGGTAAACAGAATAAGAAGCAAAAGGTAGGTGTGACTGGATGACCACACTTCTGGCAACATGGGGATGTGGCCTAATAGGCTAATGAGCTGTGCTGTCAGGGGTGTGGCCTAATATGCTAATGAGTTTCTGCTGTTGGGTGTGGCCTGTTATGCTAATGAGTTCCTGCTGGGCTTTTTCTACAAAAAAAGCCCTGGGTACCTGTAATGTCAACAACTGGCCCACAAGCACAGTATGGCGGTATCTGGGAGTGAGTGGGAGCAGCAGTGGGCAGGACCTATCACCATGTTCCTCCACTCTGATAATTTGCTCTTGTCGTCTCCTAGAGTAGGTTTTTAGCACGCAGCCTGCCCCAATCTGCTGAAGATTTTATCCACTGACTTGGCAGTACGCAGTCCCTCTACCACCACCTCATCACAGCAAAGTGTCGGGGCTTTCCACAGGAAACCCTGACAGGCGGAAGTTGAGTATCATTGGGCCCACGATCAGCCTCAAAACCACATCCCCCCTGCATGGCCTTCCATTCTGCCTATGAAGCTCTTCTGCACAGCATCCTCCTCGCGGGGCCCAGAACAAGGGGGATGGATGTCTCCAAGGAACCCAGGATGTTCCTGATTCTGGCTCTGCTCTTCTTGGGCCCAGGCAAGCGATCCACAGCCATTCCTAAGCTTCAAGGTAACCTTCCCTACACACATGCAGCTCACAGAGAAGGCAGAAGGGTGGGTGAGAAATGAACCTCATGGCAAGGGTTTGGGGCTATCTGAGCACATCCACAAATTTTCAGGCTTGGGCCTGTTCAGCTGCAGTAGTGGATGGCTTTCTTTGCGTTCATGTGTGAATTGACCCAAGTGTCTACGCTTGAACACACGAAGCTGCCATATACTGAATCAGACCGTTTGTCCAACAAGGTCAGTATTGTCTGCTCAGAATGGCAGTAACTCTCCAGGGTGATTAGGGTTGCCAGCTCTGAGTTGGGAAATTCCTGGAGATTTGGGGGTAGAACCTAGAGAAGATGGAGTTTGGGGAGGGGACAGAACTCAGCAGGAATGAGATGTTATGGAGTCCACTGTCTGAAGCTGCTGTTCTCTCGAGGGGAACTAATCTCTGCAATAGGGAGATCAATTGTAATGCCAGGGAATCTCCAGGCCCCATCTGGAGGTTGGTAACTACCAACTAAGGCAGAGGTCTTTTTTGTCACTTAGTATATGACCTTATTTTTAACTAGAGATGCCAGGGATTGAACCTGGGACCTTCTGCGTGGCAAGCAGGTGCTCTACCACTGCACCACAGTCCCTCCCCAGTCCTCAGCCCTACCAGCTTGGGGAATACTCCTTGAGTTCTGAGAAGAGGTCCCAAGGAAACTACTGCCATTGCCTGGCTGCAGACCCACATGCCTTTTTGCTGCAGCTCCCTGACCATCTCCTGTCTCCATTGAGGAAAAAAGACACCACAACAATCAGCGTGTTTTCCAAAACAAAAGTTGCAAGGGAGGGAAGGTTGGGGATGCTATAATTGGAGAGCAGGAAGGACCCTCTGAGCTGAGACACACTTTTTTTCTTCCTGAGTTGAGCTGGCTCAGTCTAGGGCTTCCTCCGTGATACAGTAACATGAAGACTAACTGCCTTGTGTAATAAGACCCGTTCACAAAACAAGCTGCCTGGACAGAATGGGAATCTCCCTGTTGAGGTTTTCAAGAAAATGGCGGGCAAGCTCTGGGTAACTTGAGGGAGGACTTGGGAGCTGGCCAGGAGGGGGGGCAGGCAAGCCAACCTGAGCTAGAGCGCTGCTGAGCTACCCTTGATTATTAGCCAAATCCAGCGTGTGGAAGGTTGAGTTGCTCCAAAGAATGGACAACAGCCTCTGCCTTCTTGTTTGCTGCTTCCTGAGCAGGATAGGATGTAGAGGGGTAGAGCACAACATGCATCATCCAGGATCTCTGACAAGAGTCCTCAGAAGCTCACTCAGCCCTGCTGGGCTGTCTTTTCCAGAGGTGAAGTGCATCATCTTCAATGATGACTACATGACCTGTGAGTGGGACAGCAGCCAGAAACCAGCCTCCAATTACTCCCTCTACTACTGGTATGTTCCTTTTGCCACACCATCCTTGGGGCCCCTTCTCCCCTGCCCATCTCCTGGGATTGCCTTCTTCCCAGGTCCAACACCCCCTTCCACACACACGTTTGCCACATTTTTTCTGCTCACGCAGCAAGCTTCATTGGTAACCAACTGTCAGCCACACTTCCACATCTGGGTTAGACCCTCCCCTATAACACAAAGGAAGCTAATGGTATGGGTGTCCTCTGGGGAAATATGGCAGCCCTTTGATAGAACAGGCCATGTACCTGTGGGTCACAAAGTGTCAGTGACCACAATTTGGGACCAGCAGATACATTTGAGGAACTAATCCTTGGTGGCTGTTGTTATGTACACGGACCACCATCAGGGGTCCACTGCTAAAGTACGGAGCATGGGTCCCAAACACAATGGGACCTCGGATCCTAGACCACCTAGTGTCCACCAATAGGCCATCTGGCAGGAAATTCAAACCCTCCAATGAGACCGTGGGTCTACTGGGTGGGGTGTATATAGCTGGCTCTTGCAGGACTAGGTTTTCAGTCTTGTGTGTGAAGTACAATAAACACCTCTGAACGCATGTCGTAGTCAGAGTCTCCATGTGGCGAACCCAGTACTTTACAGCTGTGATCATTGTTAGTGGATGTGGATGTCTCAGCATTCTTTTTACTCAGGAAGAAGAAAAAAGGGGAAATAAAAAGGTACCTGGTATGGTTGCCAGATTCAACAGTGCAACAGCAAGTAGAGCTTCTCCCTTCCTGGTACTTCTGTGGTTGAAGAATCTTCACCTGTCCAAATTCTTTGAGTTTTGAGATATATCCAACCGTTGAAAGTCTTCTCCGGTTGCTCAGCATATTGGCTTATGGCAGTGGGTGGAACATTTTCTCTGAATTGCTCTGTCTCATAGTGAGAAAGAGTCAGACCCGCTGAAAGTTATTTGTGTGTTTTTGAGCTGAGGATTAGTCTTGTATAGCGATTCCCGAACACAGTACCCATAAGGGATACCACAGTAGTCTCTTCTGGTGCTTGTTTGCTTCTTGAACCTTGGAGATTAAATCCAAATGGTCTAGAATGGAACAGAAAAGAAATAGACCAGGGAGCTTCAGGTCACAGTCTGCCAGTTGACTGAGCTCGTATCAGTCAGGCACATCACAGCAGTGCGCCTTCAGCTTGGCCAGAGACACAGATTTTCTTATGAGCTTGCAAACCTGCCTTAATAGTGTTACTGTGGCTGGAAAAAATCTCTCTTTCTCTCCCTCCCTCCCTCTGTAAAGTGCCGTCAAGTCACAGCTGATTTACAGAGACCCCAGCAAGGGGCTTTCGAGGCAAAGGAGAAGCAGAGGTAGTCTGCCATTGCCTTCCTCTGCAGAGTCTTCCTTGGTGGTCTCTCTGGTTGGAGAATCTATATTAGTCCAGATTCTTTCCACTATGAGTGATGCAAGGAACAATAAAAGTGGGTGGCATTGTGTGACTAGCCTCTCCGCCCAACCCCCCCATGCCAGCCATTTTGTGGTACTACCCTTTCTTAAAATTATAAAAGTGCTTACAGGTTCAACAAGGTTATGCATGCCTGGCCTTGTTCAGTGCAAAGCTGCCCACATGGCCTGTCTCCGTGGGCAAATCTATTTCCCTGTAATGGGGATCCCTGGGGGCTGCCTGTAACAGAAGACTCACCCTCTTTTCCCCCCCTCAGGTATAGACAAGATCCCATTGCGGAGTGTGAGCATTACCTCCAAAGCAATGGTGTCAACACGGGATGCTGGTTCAACCGCAGCCAGATTCGTCTTTTTCTTTCCTTCAATGTTTATCTCAATACAAGCAACAATGGCAGCAGCCACTTCTACAGAAGCCACACCATGCAACTGCAAGACCTAGGTATGGTGTCCTAGAGGACCAAACCACAGCCCGAGACCCAAAACCATGGCCCTGCTGTACTGGGTCCCTCTGCCGAGGCTGCAAACTCTCCTCCATGTCTTAAAAGCACCACTGCTCCCTGAGGCAAGCATCCCCCAAAAGTTGACCAACTGACCTTTTTTGATTCTCACTCTCAGGTAGGAGTCCAGCAGATGAGGTGTAGCAGCTCGCTGTTGATAGAGATGCCGGTTGATACTCATGACCATTCCACGACCAGCCAGCCTTGCCAAGTACAGCACATGTAGGCACAGGCTCCAGAGGCTTATGGTTACTTGATTTAAGACAGTACCCACCATCCTTCATTTTCTCCCAACTGCAAAACAGAAAGTGGGAAAAGGAGAATCCCCCCCAGAATGTTAGGGGGTAGTAAGCTAGGATGACAACTGCCTCAACATTCAGATCTATGTCTTGAGAGTCCCTCTGGTGTGTGCCCCTGTTGACGGAGGTGGAGCAGGGCATTCTCTGTAGTGGCAGGCACCTCAGCTGCCAGACTGCCTCTCCCTCTCTGTCCACCTGACACTTTACACTTGAGATGGAAACATTGCTTTATTTTATGGCCGTTTGGTGCATGAGTGCATGCAGAAGGGCCAAGGAAAACCCAGAAGGCTGGTGGAAGTGTGACAACTGCATGCAGAAACCAGCATTTTAGATCTGCTGCAATTTGGGAGGGAGTGTGGATAAAAAGCTTCATTAAAAAAGAAATGTACTTTGTAGTAGAATTAGGTGGCAGGAAGGGAAACCCAGAAATCTGCAACAGCCACACCAAGAGGCATGGTCAAGTGTGCCTTCAGATAGGGTTGCCATCCTCCAAGTAGTGGCTGGAGATCTCCTGGGATTACTCATTTCCAGGTGACAGAGATCAGTTCACCTGGAGAAAATGGCCACATTAGAAGGTGGACTCTTTAGCATTATACCCCATTAAAGTCCCCCCCATACCAGCCCTCCTCAGGCTCCATCCCCAAAATGTCCAAGTATTTCCCAATTTGGAGCTGGCCACCCTACTTAAGAACATAAGAGAAGCCAATGTTGGATCAGGCCAACAGCCCATCCAGTCCAACAGTCTGTCACACAGTGGCCAAAAATACCAGGTGCCATCAGGAGGTCCACCAGTGGGGCCAGGACACTAGAAGCCCTCCCACTGTTGCCCCCCCAAGTGCCAAGAATACAGAGCATCACTTGCCCCAGAGTCCCTATCTATACCTTGTAGCTAATAGCCACTGATGGACCTCTGCTAAACATTCTACCTTTCTCTCCTCTAGTGAAACCCAATCCACCAGTTAACCTCACCATCCAGGGCTCAGGAAACAACCAGCTGCAGGTGACTTGGGGCTCAACATACAAAGACCCACACTGTCTGATACATATGGTGGAGTACCACAGCAGCACAGACACCAAATCAAAGGTACTGGCTCTTCTCCTTGTCCTGCTGAGAACAGTTGCAGGGTGGTAGAGGAATGGTATTGCCATTGTAGGTGGAATCCTTCACAATGGGCAATCAACACCAACTGGGCCTGCAACTGGCACAATCATCTCCAGCTCTGGGCTTGTCAGTTTCCAGGTGGGACCTGGTGATTTTCTAGAATTACAGCTGATCTCCAAACAACAGAGATCACTTCTTTTGGAGCAAATGGCTGCTTTGGAGGGTCAACTCAGTCTATGGCATTATACCCTGCTGAGGTTCCTGGCCTCCTCTAATCCAACTCTTCCTAAATTCCACCCACAAATCTCCAGGAATTTCCCAACTTGGTATTGGCAATCCTAGACTCCTTCAGTGTAGGTAATAGTAGTTGGGGGGGAGACTTTCAGAAAGGGAGTGGGTTCCCCCTGTGCTTGTTTTCACTCTGTAGCCTAGTAAGGAATAACTGGAGTTTGGCTGAATCTTGGTCTTGGAGGGAGACTGATTTGTCAATGCAGTAGAGTGTATTAACTTCCCAGAAGCACCTGTGTTCTTATTGGTGAAGCCTACTACACAGAACCAGTAGGGGACCTGTGAATACTTGCAAGAGAAGGAACATCCCATTGTATCCTCTCCTGTTGGTCCCTGGGGCTCCCATTGTGATAAGTGGCATGCTTTCTCCTCTAAGCCTCCCTCCCCCAGCCAGTGCCAGCCAGCTAATCAGGGATCTGGGCTTGAGGCAAAAAGTGTTCCAGATGTGCTTTCCTCCTTTCCTCTAGCTGATGGGGGGAAGCTTGCAATGGAAACACACTTTCTGCTCTAAATTACCTCTGTCCAGCTTGCAACTGTGATCTTACAGTATAGTATCACAAGACTTCATATAGCTTTTTTTTTTGCTTGAGTTCCTCCCTTCTCTTTATTTTTGGGATTTTTCTGCAAACCTGGGATTTTTCTCAGGTCTGTAGAAACTTCTTGTCTTTCTGTACCTGAGTCCATTGTGTAGAGGTTTTGATCTGCACTCAAAGGCCAAGTTCAGGATTAGATATCTGATGTTTCTGAGCTGAAAGGCCACAACTAAGGTACGTATTGATCCCCAAGTCAATGCCACACACTCTTCAACCTTTGCCCAAATTGTCAGTTGTGTGTTTTATTTTCCAGAACACAAACGGGGGGTGGGTTATTTTTCTATGTTTTAAGATTTTCCAAAAATAAAATTCCATCTCTAATATTGCCATTCAATATCCCCCAAACAAACACAAAAATCTTGGTGTAGTGGTTAAGTGCACAGACTCTAATCTGGACGAACTGGGTTTGATTCCCCACTCCTCCACTTGCACCTGCTGGAAAAAGAGAGGTTTTTGTCAGAGCTCTCTCAGCCCCACCTACCTCACAGGGTGTCTGTTGTGGGGAGGGGGAGGGAAAGGAGTTTGTAAGGTACTCTGAAACTCCTTCGGGTAGTGATGGGCGGGGTATAAATCCAATCTCTTCTTCATCTTCTTCTTTAATGTTCACATATCCCTGTTCCGTATTTATCAGGAAATAGTTTGGCCGTTTAGAACCTGCAGCACCTTGTAAAGGACATGGCCCTCACATTCTTGCCTGCCATCTTGACACCTCATTACTGTCCCATAGACCCCAGGTGCACTGCAGATGCAGAGCAAGTGAAAGTCAAAGAGCAGGTGGGGACATAAGCTGCTTCCCCTCTGAAGTAATAGGGTAGGAGCCACTTGGCTGGTAGAGAGAACTGCTGCTTTCCATACCTCTTTCATGTTGCCTTCCAGACTGCAGCAACAGAAGAGATGAAGTTCATCTTGGCCAGTGTGGACCCAAAGAAACAGTATACCTTCTATGTAAGGAGTAAGATAAATGATAAATGTGGGACCACTGACCTTTGGAGTCTGCCAGCCGGCCCTGTCTTTTGGGAGGGAAATTCCACCAGCAAAGGTAGGAACAGCTTTTTTGAAGGGCAAGGAAATGTGTGCATAATATAAATAACATCTTAGCCTGATTTCTAAAAAGCACCAGCAGGGTTAGGCTGCTACACACCTCATGGCCACCAGTAGGGGATGGGGTAGGGTTGCCTGATCCAGGGTGGGAATCTCCTGGAGAGTGGAGGGTGAAGCTTGCAAAGTTCGGGGACCTCATTGATGCACAGTGTCATAGACACCACCCCCCCCCACAGCATCTGTTTTCTCCAGGGCAACTGCTCTCTGTAGTCTTGAAATGAGCTGTACTTCTGGGGGATTCCCAGGTCCCACCTGAAGGCTGGTATCCTTATGAGTAGAGTTGTCAACAGGCCTAGAGGAAAATGTCTTGTCCCTTTAATAGAGGAGAGATGTGTTTGAATGTGCAGGTGAAGCTTGTCATGGCATGAATGTAAATAACATCACCTAGAACTTGCTGCAGATCAAAGTGATATTAAAGGGACAGCTGATGGGACCAGTTTAAAAGTTCTGTTAGGCTTAGTAATACTTGGCATTAATGTAGCACTTCTAATGTTCAGTGCACTTCACATACATCATATATCCAATTCTGAACCTGGCCATAGACTGGGGATTAATAGATCCAGAAAAGGGAAGAAAGGACAGATGGGGGGGGGGTCATTTCTTTGCAGACTGGGATAAAGATCCAAGTTTGCAGAAAATTCTGAGTTCTTTTTAAAAAATCAGGGGATTAAGACTCCCCAAATACAGTTATATTATTATCTATCAATATTGCCAATAAAAATAGTGTTAAATAAAATAACAAGAACTCCCTAAAACAGCAGAAGCAAAGCCTATTGCTTTAAGAAAAGAATGCTTACTGAGCTCTCAGTCACCATTGTGGAGGTTGATAGGCAATCGCAACAATAGTGCATGTTGAGTCTTCCAAGCTTTGGTGTCTATAAAGAAAAGCCAAGGGGGAGCAGAGGTGGACTTGGTAGACACTCTGCAACGGGAACCTGGTGCTAGCCTAGAGAGAGAAGGAGAGAAAGCTGAAGCCAGGAACAGATGAAGGTAGTTTGGTTGATGGATGTGAAGAAGAGAAAGAAGCAGAAAAATAGAAGTGGCTTTTGGGTCTGCCAGGGAATGGAAAGAGGAAATAGGGAGAGGAAGACAGAAGAAAATGAAATGTTCCCTGCAAATCTCTGTGGGTCCCCCACTAGTTATCTTTTAATCCTTACAACAACCTTGTAAAGTGGGACCATTTTATTCTCCCCATATTGCTTAGGGTGAGGTTGAGAAAAAGTGACTTGCCTAAGGTCACCTAGTGAGTTCATCACAGTGTTTATACCGTCGACCTCCTGAATCACAGGTCATTCTCCTAGTCCTGATGCTATTCTGTGTAACATATTTATATATTGCTTTCTCCAAAATATTGCTTGGGGCCCTGCTCCTCCAGCTGTTTATGCAAAGTGCCCTTTCTCCACGTTAAAAGTTCCTATCACTACAGTTCCCTCTTGAGGCTTCTAAGATGCTATAAAACTTGAGGCCAAGAGAGCTGCCTGCATGCTGTACACCTCACCTTCTCATGTTATGGGTGTCCCAGCCAGGACTTGTACAGTGAATATAAATGAGCAATGATTGACTCCAGAGTTAGTCAGACTTCAATGGCTTTGGTTGGGAGGCAGTGGAGGGAGCAGTTGTTTCCCCCTCTTATTGAGTCCAGTGGGAATACTTTGACTTACTCCAGCATGACCATAAGCTGGAGTTGGAGGTGGAATTCAGGTGAGCTTAGTATGCTAAGTCCTGATCCACCTCTGACCCCCATCCCCTTATGTCACCCAGTTCTGGCCCCTATGCTGGCAGAATTGTGTCAGCTTCAAGGATATGCTGGTGTAACATTTCACTGCAGTTGTGGTGGAGATACACTGACACATCTCCAAGATACACCAGGTTGTGGTCCTTGGTTGCTGCCCTGAGCCTCTACAGATGGCACAGAACCATAAGACTGAATTTTCAGAGACATTTAGTTGGTGGTGTACAGGATGCAAATGTTGTCAAAGTGTACATGCAGGGCAGATTTGCAAAGATACCAGCTGAGGCAAACAGCACCAGATAGGTATTAGCTAAGGGGATTTGCTGGGTGACCTTAAGGCCGCTTGCAGTTCTCAAAGGGGCCATTCGGTGCCTTGCCCTGCTGCTGACTTTGCAGCCACTCTTTTGGCCCTAGATGGAGCAGTGGCGGCAGCAGCATTAGCTGCTCTGGGGCTGGTTCAAATCAGCAATGGAAACTGAGCTTGTGCAGCCAGCATGTGGGAGTGTTGTGTGCAGGAAGGCCAGGCAGGGAAAGAACATCTGAATACGCGGCCAAGGTGTGGAACTTCAGAAATTGAGGAGGCAGTGAGAAGGGGTTGCCAGTGTGGGTAGCCACAGCCAAAAAAAGGAAGGACTTTTGGAGAGGAAGTATGGTGACCTTTGCATGAAGGATTGCTTTTCATGCTGCTTTTTCTCATGTGGTTTTGAAACATTCTGATAATATCAAGCAGCCTTCCTTTGGGTAGGAGCTGGTTGCAGAACACGGTAGCAGTCTGCTGCTAATTTGAAAGAAAAATTATCTCCCCCCCCCTTTTTTTTACTGTGATCGTTTTGTACTAATATATATTTAACCACTCTGAACACCTCCACTTATTTTAAAAATGATGGGAAGTGGAATTCTACATCAGAAATTATTTCTTCCATTAGAAAAGGAAAGGGTGTGTGTGCATCTTTGATGCATGTGTGTGTTAACATTTCCTGCACCCTGCCTTAGTGCTCTGTTTCCAATACTGAGCAGAGTTGCTTCCATGGAAATTCACAGGGCATGGACCCTGAATGACTTGTCTGGTAGAAGCACCGTCTCCACCTGCTGGGGCTATACAGAGTGTGCAACCTTTATGATCCATCTCTGTGGCCCTGAATCACAAATCCCTGTTTGTTTATTGTTTGCTGGCAAAGATGTCTTTCTCACAAGCAACAACAGCAAGCTATCGTCCTACCTCAGGCATGGAATCTGGCAATGAAAGCATCAGATTCTATGCTGTAAACAGCCAAAGTGCTCAACTGGGCCGGACCATAGTGGGACCTCATGGCTTCCAGTGCAATCAGGGATCAGGTTTCTTCCAGAAATTTTTGCTACAGGGCTTTCTACCAGTGTTTCCTACATCATTTCTTGAACTGGGGGTTTAGAAAGATTTTGGAGTTATTGAGCTGGTGGGATCAGAGTTCATATGTGGGGAGCCCTGCCACAGAGATTTGGATGGAGTTTCAGGCGGGCATTTATTTGGTATGGTGAAAATACAGCAAACTTTACACTCTGTCAGAGATTGCAGGAGGCAGAAATCCCCATAGGAGGCTGGCCCTGTTTCTCAGAGACTCATCTCTGGACTATTCTACTTTGCAGGCGATGAAGACAAGGCCATGTCCGTGTGGTTCTGGATCCAAAATGTCCTGTTCCCGATTGGCTCCCTTTTGCTCCTGGTCCTGCTCGTCTTAACCCTGATGCGCATGGAGAGGTGAGCTGAGCAAACCGTCCAGCCTACAGCCTAGGGGCTGACGATGTTCCAGGATGGTGCTACTAGGCGGGGCGGGGGGGGGAGCAAACCAAGCCCCTCCCCCAGTCTTCGTCAGCTCAGCAGTAAGGCCAGCTGCTCTTCCCATCCCTCTTCATCTTTCCTTCTCTGCTCCTTGGCAGGGCTCAAGGGATGAATGGGAGAGGGTTGGCAATAGGAGGGGTCTGTATGTTGCGCTTATCGAGGCATCGATATGGACTCCACTAGCTGCTCAGCCTAGACCAGGGGTCCCCATTGTGGTGACAGTGAATGCCACGGAGCCTGCCAACACCATTCCATATGCAAATCAAGTGCTTCTAGAAAGTGGGTTAGGCCAACCGATGCTCTTGACCAGCGCGAGGCTTCTTATTGGCCACTGAAGATTTGATTGATTGTGCAGATTTTTTTTTTTAAATGTTGCATTGGCAGCAGTGATCCCCGCAGCATATGGCTCTTCACTGTGTAACTGAAGGTAAGTCACAACAGCCTTTTAGTGGCTGGCTCCACCTGGATCAGCCATTTTTGTGGCAGTCATTTTGTGGTTGTGCCACCACACTCTCTCAGAATCCCAAAAGTTCTTGCAGGCTCAGAAAGGCTGGAGACCCCGGCCTAGATTGATGTAAAGTTTCAAAATGCCCAGGATGGGCCAGCGTGGCGTAGTGGTTAAGAGCAGCGGACTCTAATCTGGAGACCTGAGTTTGATTCCCCACTGCTCCACGTGAAGCCAGCTGGGTGACCTTGGGTCAGTCACGGCTCTCTCAGCCCCACCTACCTCACAGGGTGTCTGTTGTGTGGAGAGGAAGGGAAGGGGATTGTAAGCCACTCTGAGACTCCTTTGGATAGTGAAGGGCACGATATAAAAACCAACTCTTCTTCTTCTTCTATATTTATTTATTCATTTATGGTCCACCTTTTTTTGCTGAGATTCAAAGTGGATTACATAGAGTACAGAATGCCACAAACAACACAGTAATACTGGATTATAAACCTAGACGGCAGTGTACTAAAAGCAGCACATACAGTAAAGCAGGATCCCAAGATTAGGGAACGATGCAATAAAGAAACACTATAATCTATATACAGTGAACAGCACAAATGAAAATTGCCTAGAATTTCACCAGCATTACCTCTAGGAAGCGACAGCCGAGTAACATGAGTACAGAGCTAGTACAAATGGGAGACGTTCAGTTTACATTTTCATTCACAAGAACAATT
Source organism: Gekko gecko (assembly GCA_029375565.1). Lineage (NCBI taxonomy): Eukaryota > Metazoa > Chordata > Lepidosauria > Squamata > Gekkonidae > Gekko > Gekko gecko. Next base: position 45,616,819 of record JAPDNY010000012.1, on the reverse strand, counting down.
CCAAAAGTATTTTTTAAAATCCATATAAACAATAACGTATTAAAGAGGATGGACAATTGTGTGTGTGGGGGATTTGGTTGTCTGGGGCAGATCAAAGGATGACTACAAGACCAAAACCTGGGACCCTAGAGGCCAGTGAAGCCACTGGGACCGTAGCACATTTGCTCTGCCACACAGCTAAAATGTTTTTTCATAAGTGAAGAGGTAGCTTTTTTCCACGTGCATCCCATCATGGGCTGGAAACTAATTTGACCTTAGGGTTTGCCAGGCCCCTATGGCCACCAGCAGGGGATGGGGGGGTAGGGTTGCCAGATCCAGGTTGGGAACCTCCTGGAGATTTGGGGATGGGGCCTGGGGAGGGCAGGGACCTCAAGTGGGGTACAGTGCCATAGAGCCCACCCAGCATCAATTTTCTCCAGAGGAACTGATCGCCATAGTCTGGAGATGAGCTGTAATTTTGGGGGATCCCCAACTCCCACCTGGAGGCTGGCATCCCTATCTTGACCCTGTGCCAAAAACGCAAACTGCTGCTTTGCTGAAAGGGTGGAACTGGTTTTTGTGAATGAGTTCTAACAAGCGACTGCTCTAGATTTAAGGTTTCCTGGTGAATAGCTACCCCTTTAGATCTCCAGGGAATAATCCTTCCATTAGCCTCTGTATGAGGCTGAGGCCTTTGCAAGGAAAGGCCGAGAGGGACTTGCAAACTATACTGTGAAAATCCTGCAGCTGTGCCACCCCTAACCCTCTCTCTCTTTTTCCAGGGTATGGCTGGTCCTGATGCCCAAAATTCCTAACCCTAGCAACAAATTTGAAGAGCTCTTCACAGCCTACCAAGGCAACTTCTCGGTAGGAATCTTTTGGACCCTTTCTTGCCATTGCGGGGGCCCAAAGCAATGGCCTGTGCCCTGCTTAGGTGGGGGTGGAAAGTGCTATGAAGTCACAGCTGACTTTGCCATTGCCTGCCTCAGTAGAGACCCTGCCTGGACTTCCTTGGTGGTCTCCCATTCAAGTACTAACCAGGGCCAAACTACTTAGCTTCCAAGATCTGATGAGATCAGGCCAATCTGGGTGGGATTGCCAGCTCCCCCTGCCCTAGGTGGGAGATGGGGGGACATAGGGTTGCCAGAACCAGGTTGGGAAACTCCTGGAGATTTGGGGGTGGAGCCTGGGGAGGACAGGGATTTTGGTTGGCTACAGTGTCATAGAGTCCACCCCCTAAAACATCCATTTTCTCCAAGGGAATTGATCTTTGTAGTCTGGAAATGAGCTGTAGTTCTAGGGGATCTCCAGGTCCCACCTGGAGGCTGGCATCCCTAAACCTCCACTATCCTGGGCAGGGCATACCTTGCTTAAGAAGGATGCAGAACAAGCTTCAAAGATAATTCAGTTGATTTGATAGTCTCTAATGTGAGGCTATGACTGACCATGGGTGTCAAGGCAGGGGTGTGTGTAAAGAATTAACCCCCCTGCTCCTGTGCCATGGTCCTGAACTGAGTCATGGCCTCGAGCAACTGCTGTTTACAAAGAAAGTATGCTAGGGGATAGGGTTGCCAGTTCTGGGTTGGGAAATTCCTGGAGGTTTTAGGGTAGAGGGTGGGGCTTGGGTTGTAGAAGCCCAGCAGCGATGTGTCCAGCTTCCAAGGCTGCCGTTTTCTCCAGAGGACCTGACCTCTCCAGTCTGGAGGTCAGCTGTAATTCCAGGACAGCTCCACACCCCACCTGGAGGCTGGCAACCCCACTTGGGAAGCTTCAGACACAGACGTCCCAGAATCCCTTCTAGGTAGGCCCTTGGTCTCCCTGTTTCCATGATTAGGTCTCATTGCAGCCTCAGAGTTCTGTGTCACATGTCCTCTGCGCAGGTAGAGACAGGCAAAGAGAAAAAAAGTTCTAGCACGTAGGGGGAAAAAATAATCCAATATACAGAACCAGGAAACTTCCAGGGGAGTCAGGTGGGGAAACCTCAGGGGTAGGGAGAAGTGTGTTCTTCTCAACATGGCATTTCTTTTCCTAGGAGTGGGCCGGGGTCCCCAAGGATGCTGTGGAGAGTTTCAAGCCGAGCTACCGTGAAAGCATCTGCCATGTCACAGAATTGCTCCCTGGTGGGGGATATTTGCCTCTGGGCAGTGACATCCTGGGCAAGGCTGGGGAGGTGCCTGGAGTTTCTGTGGACCTCATCTCCAAGACTGACATTGAATAGAGCCTGTAGGACCAGTCACTTGCAAGTCTGGGATGTTTCCTGGCTAGAGCTTGTGTTATGGCTCTCCTCAGACACGCTTTCCTCACACTGCTGCTGCTGTCGCTTACCCTGTCTGCTAATGGTACAGAAGACTGGACAAAAGCAAGCCTGATAATTTCTGCAGCTTGTTTCACAGCAATGTGTGCAGTGTTACATCCTTGGGATACATAACTATGAATTAATACATTTATCCCCAGAACTAAGTCTTACAATATGAAGAACAAACACAACACAGATTTGCTGCTATTATTTCTGTGGGACATTCATTCTAAGCTTAGAGGTATTCTGTCATGCTTTCAGGGGTACCTAATTTTGGCAGAGCCATGTGAGTTTCATGTAAGTGGGCTAGGAATCATTGTTCCCTCGAAGCTGAGTTAGTGTGAGCTAGCTCACAGTTTTTTAGGCTCCGCTCACACTTTTTGTCTTAGCTCAGGAAGGATGGCTCCAGAGCAAACTAATTTATGCAGTAGCAAAATCACTCACTCACAGCTTTAATGCCAGTAGCTCACAAAGTAGAATTTTTGCTCACGAGACTCCACAGCTTAGAGGGAACATTGGCTGGGAAACAAAGTTTTCACTTGATATTTGGAACAAACTTCTGTTTTTTCTTTAGTCAGAGAGCTGACAATCTGTAGAGATTGGTTATAGGAGAGAATAATCATCTCGCTACGATGGTTAATGCATTGCTTTAGAACAAAGACTCTTAGTTTCCATGTGTCTGTTTTAACAGGAACGCTTTCCTCATGGGAAGGGTGAAAAGACTCCGTGTCACTGCTTACATGACATTTTCCATTCCGTATAGCTGCAATTCCTCCACAGATACTTTCCTTACAAGGTTCCAGATCATCTTCCGTAGGCTTGTCTATCCTTCATGCTTGGCCTCAAAGTTCAATGGAAGTCCTCCAGTCATACACTGCCTTGCATCTTCCTCCCAATCCTGCATGACACACAGGAGTCAGGACGAGAGATAGCATAGGGGGAAGCTGGTGGTCTGGAAGCTGTTTAGCTTGTAACTGAACAATAAGCTGTCCAGTCTGAGACTTATTAGCCAGGCCAGTGTCAGCAATTCCATGAGGACAGATGAGACCCAACTGGCTCTTCAGGTCACCCTGATTCTGCTGGGCTGAAATCCACAGTGCATCCTTCAAGCATCAACAACAGTGATGCTGCAGATATCGGGCTAGTAGTTTTCTATATTGGCAAACTGCCATAGTAGCCCTGCTGACAGAATTCTGGGTCAAGGCTGCTGGCAACTTATGATGGTAGATCTTCTTTAAAGGGGGAGTTTGGGTAACTGAAGCATGATAGAATGGCAGCTAACTGAGTTTATTGGCAAGGGAGGGGTTGGAGTTGTACATGTAGGGCTAGGAAGATCATTAGCCGTAACCCCTTCACTCCCATGGGTCCCTGGCTAGGGGCAACTTTGCCGTATCCATCTCCAGCTTCCATTCAGTTGGCTTTGTCAGGTTGTTGCTGAGACTCAACTAGGCATTTATCAGGATGTCAGTGCTGGGTATTGTTCCGGCACTGATTGCTTGTTTTGCTGAAATCCATGCTGCTTTTCTCAAAGTGCCATATATCTGCCCTGGACATATTTCAACGGGGTCACAACCACAAGGAGTAATCTGTCTTTCTACAACACTCACATTCTTCTCATGTTTTAAACCTTTCCTGCTGAACTAGCCACTATAAACTTGCCCAGTTCTGCAGTATCTTTTCTCCTCCTGGAGAGAGCTGATTAGAATTGCAGTGTTTATTCTCCAGTTCTCTTCTGCTCTTGTACAGCCTACTAAGAGTCGCAGACAATTGCCCCTGCTCTCCCCTGTGGCTAATAATCAGGAGGTCTGGCTTTCCTGGTACAGAGTGATGTCAAGCAATGCATAGAACCACTGGCTCCCATATGAACCTGTCCAACACTTTCTGTCTTCGTTGGAGGACCTGCTCCATGTGTCCCCCACTGAGGGGAATGACTAATAAAAAGTAGATAGCAAAAAAATGAAAAAGATTTTATAAGAATGCAATGTATTAATACTATAAATAAAATATGAAAGCAATCAGTTGTTTATGCAATTTCAAGACTACAAACCCCATAATGCATTGAATACACTGCTTTCAGTTGGACATTTTCTTGCCCTTGCCTACCACCCCATCCCTACTTTTTTTACCCTACTGAGCATTCCCACCCTGATGCCCTTATCTCCTTTCCTTTTCTGCATTTGTCTGCTGGCCCTCCTGGTCCCTTGAGTGCAGTGCCACTCAGGAGACCTTCATCTGGATATTTACAAACTGCAAGCTGGCCTTTGCCAGTGGCTTGGCCTAATACCTTTTATCCTCAACCTCCTGCTCTGCTTCCCATGCAAACCCTGTGTTTTCGAGGTCCTAATCACGGTTTGGTTTGCCCTAATAAAGCTAGGACTCTCAGCATTCTTATGTTTACTTGGATAAAGTAAACTTCATCCAAGTAAAGATAATTGTGACTCTGAGGCTGACTTAACCATCTCCTCCCAACAAAGTCCAACTGTTGTTCCTTCCAGTGGCCAGGTCTGGACAGCTGCAGAAATTGTGCTATTGTTGCCCTCACAGAGAGTTCCACATTGTGAGGTTACAAGATGTCACAGTGGTCCTGGGACTGCTCAGCATGCAGAGAGCTCTCCAGCAGTGCAAAAGGCAGCTAGGGCATGTTCATTACCATAAAACATGGAGGTAAGGCAAGAATCAGCCATAGGACTCCATAGAATCATAGAGTTGGAAGGGACTTCCAGGGTCATCTTGTCCAACCCCTGCACAATGCAGGAAATTCACAAATACCTCCCCCTCCACACCCCCGGTTACCCCTGTCCCATGCCCAGAAGATGACAAAAAACCTCCAGGATCCCTGGTCAGACTGGCCTGGATAAAAATTGCTTCCTGACCCCAAAGTGGAGATCAGCATTTCCCTGGGTGTGTAAGAAAGGGCCACAAGAACTAAGCAGGGTTGCCAGCCTCCAGGTGGGGCCTGGAGATCTCCTACTTTTACAACTGATCTCCGGCTGACAGAGATCAGCTCCACTGAATAAAATGGCTGCTTTGAAGGGTGGACTCTATGGCACTGTACCATGCTGAGGCCCCTCCCCTCCCCAAACCCTGTCCTCTCCCGGATCCATCCCCAAAGCCTCCAGGTATTTTCCAACCCAGACCTGGCAACCCTAGAACTACGCACTGATGCAACCCTCCCTGCCCTCCTTCTCATGATCTGCCTGAGTTCACAGGATCAGCATTGCTGTCAGATGGCCATCTAGCCTGACATAGACATAGGTCCTTGGCTAAAATGTAGGTGAGGAAGGCATTCAGCAGCCTTTAGGCTATTGAGGATGGCTGTTTGGACAGACATAAAGGGGGCACCCTCAGTCTGATGGTCTGCCCCCTTCCCTTGCAGAACACAGCTGGCCCTTCCCTAAACTGGTGGGTGCACAGAAAGAATTGTCAGGACAGCCTGCAACATTCCTTTTAATTAATTTAACTGCTTATCGAACTTCAGGTTCATTTTTAAAAAAATGTTAATTAGTCATGATATCATCATTGTAAGAAAGGGCCACAAGCACCTTAAGATCCTGTGCTCTTGTGCCAGTTTGAGTGGCTCTGTATAACTGCGACAGGTCAGGATTTGCTTCCTGAAACGCCATTCCTCTCCGTCCCACTTTCCTCCCTCATCATCATCACCCCCCCACACACGCATATTGGAAACGAATAGAATTTTTATCCTGAGATAAAACAATCTCAATCCCTGCACCATCGAGAGTAAGTAACCCAGAACCTGCCACAACTGTGGGCATATTACAGAGCGTGGCGCTGCCTGGGAAGCCACCTCTGGCTACAGACGGAAGGCCTGGGGGAAGTGGGGGCCCAGCAGCCATCTCAGTTCCTTCTCTTGCAGACAACCAACAATTCCTGGCCAACATCAACTGCTCGTTCTTACTATTAATGCACTATATACGGGACAAGGCAGGACTCGAGAAGACAGGTGAGATGACTGTAGGATTCCAGAGACTTTGCAGGGTGGCCGCTGGAGATCTGGACTGGGAATGTGGATTTAGAACCTGAGAACAAAGAGCTTCCATGCAGCCCTCAGCACACAGCTGTAGGTGGGCTGGGTTACGGTTGTAGATGAGGGTTGTTGGTCCACGGAGAAATTCTAGAAACTGTCATTTAAAACTTCTTTTTCAGGACTAACCAACAATATATCAAACAACAGCAAGCTTTCAAGTGCCTCATCATTCCTCATCAGACTGGATCAGTAGAAAACAAGGAAAGGGGGACAGGGGGAGAGAAAAAATTGTTTCATGGTATCATAGAGGCCTCTCTACCGTGCCTTGAAACCTCTTTTCTCTTCCTCCCATCCCTTTTTTGGGGTAGTGGTTTGTAATGAATATCCAGCCTGACAAAGAATTTTGGGGAACGTGCAAGCTTGCATTGTTGAATGATGTTTTGGTTGGTCATAATGAAAAGGTTATTAAATTATACTTGGGGAAGGATCACATTTTCCCTGGCACGTTTTCCCTGTGCTGGTGACATCAATACATCAAAATTCTTTGGAGGACTATACACATCTGAGGAATGTTTTATTGTTCTGAAAACTGAACATACAGAAACAGGAAGTATTGGGAGGATATAGAATTTCAAAGCTCGCCGACAGATCGGGCTTCTTTTACCTGCAGCTAGAAACTGCCCACGCTGGCTTCGTGCAATTGCCCATGGGGATATCCGTGGGTGGGAGAGATAACAGGTGCAGTTAGGGAAATGAAGAGAAGGGCTCTGGCTGCCCATGAAAAGGCTTTCCTGAAGCAGTGCTTTAATTGCTGAGGTTGAGAATAATGCCAGATTATGCTGGCTGGAGGTAACTGAAGACATAGATCTGTGTCAGGGTCTATGGATGGTGATTAGCCACTGCAGCTGAATGGAACTTTTGTGCACACAGGCAGTATACCAGACACTGAATGTGCATAGCAGGAAAGATAAGAGCAGTCATGCTGGATCAGACCCATGGTCTGTCTAGTCCTGTGTTGTGTTTTGCACAGTGGCCATCCAAATCCTGTCTGAAGGCCTTCATGTAAAGGAAGGTTGACCTCAGCGTGTCCTGCTCGTGGCTAAGTTCTGTTGGAAATCTTGCTCTAATTCAGCATGGCCACAGTTCTGTTCTTAGATGTACCTGGCTCATGTTCTCCCTCCCTCTCCTCTATGTCTCTTGCACACAAAATCCCTTGATTGTTTTCTCTTTGCCAAAGAAGCAGATAAGAGTTTGGTTCTCTCCTACTTATTTTATAATCTAAAAGAGGTCAGCAGTATGACAGTCGTTCAAGGAGTGTCAGTGTCATGTAATTTGATCTTGGTGGTTCATTTTCCAATTAGAGTTGTGTTACATTATTTTCCTGAGCTCTACATTTGGAAATGGCCACCACTAAAGGAGGGACTGATCATCCTGCTTAGATTTTGTACTCGACACTTGCAACTTTTTAAAGCAAAGCAAAGAACTCAACTAGTCAGTTCTGACTTTTTTTTTTTTTACTCACGAAGGTTTCACACTTTATTTTTTATTCCTGGGTCAAGGAGATGGAGGTCCACCAGTGAATCACAGATCAGTTCCTGGTGGACCACCTGATTCCTGCCAGTGCCTGGGATGATGAGTCTTCTTCTGTGTACACTATGTAGTAACCACTTCTCCACACATTATGTTTGAACTGCCTTGCCATAAAATGGTAAACTCTGTAAGGCAATGCAATCATTTTTTCAACAAAAATTCAAAAATGTAACAATAATAAAAATTCGATTGAGGCAGCAGTTAAAGAACTAGCGTAAAATATAAGAAGGCAGAGCCAGGCTTGAGATTTTGGTGATACTTGGCCGTCTGGTTGATATGGGGCAGTGCAAAGAATGTTGGCTTGATCCCAGAAAGCATTTTGTCAACCTTTAAGCAGGTTCAGGATCCCTGAATGCAGGTTAGCTGTGCCTTAAGAGATCGTGAGGATGTACTCTTGCTTTGACAGCTCTTGAAGACACAAGTTAAAAAAATAAAGACTGAGGCTGGTCCATAGATGCCCTGCGAGCTTGAGGGTGGTGCAAAGTCCATAACAGATGATGGAAGGACAATGCAGGGAGGCAGGCCAGAAGTAACAATCCACATCCACACAACATCCTTTTGATTCTTTTCCAGAGCCCATTGACTTGTGTGAAGAAAATGGAACCCTGAAACTGCTTTTCTTGGTCAAGTTCCCAGAAGAAAGCGCTAGCAAGTTCCTTACCCCCCGGGGAACCTACTACATATGTAGGGTAGAACGTGGTGCCCCAGGTATTCACAAGGTCTAGGCAAGTCACAACAGCTGGCCAGCAAGCCATCATTACCCCAGCCTCAAAGCTACTTGTATGGAACTGCCTGAATATTCGTATTGGTCAATCTAGCCCAATAGTCTCTCCTCTCTGACCATGGCTTTAGGGGTTCAGGTACAGAAGGTCTTTCTCAGTACCTCCTACTGAGATTCTTTAACTGGAGAGCAAACCTGGGGCTTTCTGCATGCAATGCATGTGTGCTATCCTGAGCCATCGCCCCTCCCTTCTCAAAGGAGGCATACATAGATTTCCTACCTGAGGGTCACCAAAAAAGTTGTAGGCACACAAACACACATTTTAAAATGTTAAGCTTTTCTCCTCCCTCCTGAAGTTATGAAGGCTAGAAACTTTAAAACAGCAACTTTTCCTTGGATTGTTGCAAAGTATGGGCAGAAGCAGATGCACAAAACCAGATCCCAGACTGCCTGACCAGGGTGATTTGCCCCTGGCTGTTACAATAACATATGGTAGGCAGATAGTCATTTCAAATAGGTGCCTTCCTTAAATGACATATGCAAATTAGCAATGGGCATTTCTCCTACACCTCCCTAGTCAGCAAGAGTGTATTACTCCTTGGCTAATGCATGCACACTCTTTAAAGGGCTGATCATGCCACATATCTGATTGCTCACTCATGTCCAGTCCCTCTGCTCCTTTGCTTGTTTTGCCTAGAGGTAACTGGTCTCGCACTTATGTCTAGGTGTCTGCAACCTCTCTCTGCGCAGCAAAGGTCATTGTTTATAGCTTGTGAGAATCAATCAGAGGCACTCATTCCTTATTTCGGTGCTTTGCTAAGGAGAAGTATAACAAAAGTATGATCTTGACACACGTGAAGATCTCCAGCAGCTTATGTAGGCCTGTTTCTTTGCAGGGACCAAACATGAAAATGGCTACCGGGCTTTCCACCCTGTATTCAAGCACCCACCAGTGGATTTGATCGGTAGGAACCTGCAAGCTAAGTCTGTGCCAGGGCTCTGCCTCGGCATCCATTTCTAATATTAGAGCTCACACCTGGGGCAACTGAAGAAAGAGCAGATGCAAAATACCCTGAGTGGGTGCAAAGTGCATGTCCTTCACCAGTGAGTATGTATAGAGGGCCCTGCCTCGGGAAGAGAGCTTTCAGAACTGAGGTGTTTCTGGACAGAAGTGAGCATCTCTGAATCTCCTCATCAAGGAATCTGCCACTTAATTGTTGTATGGCACTGTGTGCAGTATGGCAGTATGACAGTGTGTGCAGGAGATCCTAAGATTGTCTGGCAGCCTAAAGTTCCAGCTCTTTTAGTGTTATGCACCACTATGTGGTGAGCTAGTTTCTAAGGCAACAGACACTTCAGAGATGGTTTGCCATTGCCTGTCTCCATGTCATTTCCCTGGTATTCCTTGGAGGTCTCCCATCCAAATACTAACCAGGGCCAACCCTGCTTAGCTTCTGAGATCTGATGAGATCAGGCTTGCCTGGGCTATCCAGGTCAGGGCACCAGTTCTGATACTGAAGGGTGAAAAAGGGGGCAATCAGGCCTCTGAGCCTGGAGTCAGAGGGGAGCTGACTCTGGACTTGACACAACAACCAAGTCTGTCCAGTAGAGTTCTTTTGATGGGAGGTCAAAACCGAAGGAGGGGGGCTGCATCTCATGTCAGCTCCAGGCAGTTGCTAACATCTGATAGATCTTTGGCTGATCCTGAGCCAGCTCTACATCTTCTCCTGTTCTCCTGATGGCTACCCTAAATTGGAATTTGATGCCCTCTGAGGCAAGCAGCTCTCTGCCTTTCCCAGATGCAGTTCTCAGCCTGTAAAGTAGAACTAATAGCAGGACAATTTTGGGGCAGGAATGCACAGAAACTGAGTTCCGGCTAGCTTCCGAGTTGGTTATGCCCAGCAGGAACTCATTAGCATAATAGGCCACACCCAGCAGCAGAAACTCATCAGAATAGGCCACATTAGGGGTGTGTGGCCTAACATGCAAAGCAGTTCCTGCTACAAAAAAAGCCCTGGGTTTTGACAACAAACAAGGTAAACAGAATAAGAAGCAAAAGGTAGGTTTGACTGGATGACCACACTTCTGGTTAAATGGTGGTGAGGCCTAATATGCTAATGATCTGTGCTGTCAGGGGAGTGGCCTATTATGCTAATAAGTTCCTCTTGGGCTTTTTCTACAAAAAAAGCCCTCACTAATAGTGTTCTCCTGTGTAAAAACAAACACAACCAAGACTGTCCATGTTCAGGGAACTAAAAGTACACTACATCTATAACAGGTCATAAATAGTCTTTGTAATAAGTGATTGATTATTTATTTATTAGATTTATACCTCACCCTCCCAGCTGAAGCTGGCTCAGGGCAGCTTACATAAAAAAATTAAAATGTATAAGTAAACAATGTAAACAGTCTTAGAACCAATGAAAACCAGGCCAACATTATAATGTGCTAAACATTAAATGATACTGATAATAATAAAATTATTAAACGATGGCAGCCATCATTCAAGAGCCAGTTTGGTGTAGTGGTTAAGTGCACGGACTCTTATCTGGGAGAACCGGGTTTGATTCCCCACTCCTCCACTTGCAGCTGCTGATGTGACCTTGGGTCTGTCACAAGCTCTGGCACAGCTGTTCTCTCAAGGACAGTCTGTGTTAGAGTTCTCTCAGCCCCACCTACCTCACAGGGTGTCTGTTGTGGGGAGGGGAAGGGAAAGGAGTTTGTAAGCTGCTCTGAGATGCCTTTGGGCAGTGAAGGGCGGGGTATAAATCCAAACTCCTCCTCCTCCTCCTCCTCCTCCTCCTCCTCCTCCTCCTCCTCCTCCTCCTCCTCCTCTTCTCCTCCTTCTTCTTCTTCTTCTTCTTCTTCTTCTTCTTCTTCTTCTTCTTCTTCTTCTTCTTCTTCTTCTTCTTCTTCTTCTTCTTCTTCTTCTTCTTCTTCTTCTTCTATGATCTACCCTAGTGATCGGCCCATAGATATAATCCTTTATGCAGATGGCACAGGATGTTTCTGGTAGGGTTGCCAGCCTCCAGGTGGGGCCTGAAGATATCCTGCTGTTACAACTGATCTCCAGCTGACAGAGATCAGCTCCCCTGGAGAAAATGGCTGCTTTGAAGGGTGGACTCTATGGCATTGGACCATGCTGAGGCCCCTTCCCTCCCCAAACATCGCCCTCCCCTGGTTCCACCCCCAAAGTCTCCAGGTATTTTCCAACCCAGACCTGGCAGCCCTAGTTTCTGGTGACTCCAGGGGACAGGGTTTTCTGCCTTTCAACTACTGGGGGCGGCTCCTTAGTTGAAAGCCTGGTAGAAGAGCTCTGTCTTGCAGACCGTGCAAAACTGCATAAGGTCCCGCAGGGTCCTGATCTCTTCTGGGAGCTTGTTCCGCCAGAGCGGAGTCACCACCAAGAAAGCCCTGGCCCGGTCCTTGAGGCCTGGATGTTCTCCTGCACTGGGAGGCCCATTAGAAGCCTGGCCGCAGCATTTTGCACTAGCTGTAGCTTCTGGATTTGCAACCAGGGCAGCCCCATGTAGAGAACATTTGTTGTTCAGTCGCACAGTCGAGTCCGACTCTTCGCGACCCCATGGACCAGAACACGCCAGGCCCTCCTGTCTTCCGCTGTCCGCTGAAGTTTGCTCAATTTCATGTTCGTTGCATCGATGACACTGTCTAACCATCTCATCCTTTGCCGTCCCCTTCTTCTTTGACCTTCAATCTTTCCCAGCATCAGGGTCTTCTCCAGTGAGTGCTCCCTTCTCATTTGGTGGCCAAAGTATTTGAGCTTCAGCTTCAGGATCTGGCCTTCCAGGGAACAGTCAGGGTTGATTTCTTTTAGGATTGACTGATTCGATCTCCTTGCAGTCCAAGGGACTCTCAAGAGTCTTCTCCAGCACCACAGTTCAAAAGAATCTATTCTTCGGCGCTCGGCCTTCCTTATAGTCCAACTCTCACAGCCATACATTACTACAGGGAATACCATTGCTTTGACCATGCGGACTTTTGTTGGCAAGGTGATGTCTCTGCTTTTTATCATGCTGTTTAGGTTTGCCATCGCTTTCCTCCCAAGGAGCAGGCGTCTTTTAATTTCATGGCTGCAATCACCATCTGCAGTGATCTGGGATCCTAGGAATGTGAAGTCTGTCACTACTTCTACGACTTCCCCTTCTATTTGCCAAGGAGTGATGGGCCCAGATGCCATGATCTTAGTTTTTTTGATGTTGAGCTTCAAGCCCACTTTTGCACTCTCCTCTTTCACCCTGAGCAAGAGGCTCTTTAGGTCCTCTTCACTTTCTGCCATCAGAGTGGTATCGTCTGCATATCTGAGGTTATTGATCTTTTCCCCAGCAATCTTAACTCCAGCTTGTGATTCATCCAGGCCAGCATTTCGCATGATGTACTCTGCATATAAATTAAATAAGCAAGGTGACAATATACATCCTTGTCGTACTCCTTTTCCTATGCTAAACCAATCAGTTGTTCCATATCCAGTTCTAACTGTTGCTTCTTGACCCTTATACAGGTTTCTCAGGAGACATGTGAGGTGGTCCGGTACTCCCATCTCTTTAAGAACCTGCCATAATTTATTGTGATCCACACAATCAAAGGCTTTAGCATAGTCAATGAAGCAGAAGTAGATGTTTTTCTGGTACTCTCTTGCTTTCTCCATAATCCAGCGAATGTTGGCAATTTGATCTCTAGTTCCTCTACCTCTTCGAAACCCAGCTTGTACTTCTGGCAATTCTCTATCCACGTACTGTTGGAGCCTAGCTTGTAGGATTTTGAGCATGACCTTGCTAGCGTGTGAAATGAGTGCAATTGTGCGATAGTTTGAACATTCCTTGACGTTGCCCTTCTTTGGGATTGGAATGTAAACTGACCTTTTCCAATCCTGTGGCCACTGTTGTGTTTTCCAAATTTGTTGGCAAATTGAGTGCAGCACTTTAACAGCATCTTCTTTTAAGACTTTGAATAACTCAGCTGGGATACCATCACCTCCACTAGCTTTGTTGTTAGTAATGCTTTCTAAGGCCCATTTAACTTCGCTTTCCAGGATGTCTGGCTCGAGGTCAGTGGTTATACCATCGTGGTTGTCAAGGACATCGAGGTCCTTCTTGTATAGTTCTTCTGTGTATTCTTGCCATCTTTTCCTAATCTCTTCTGCTTCTGTTAGGTCCCTACCGTTTTTGTCCTTTATCATGGCCAGCTTTGCATAGAACGTTCCCTTGATTTCTCCAATTTTCTTGAAGAGATCTCTAGTCCTTCCCAATCTATTGTTTTCCTCTATTACTTTGCATTGTTCATTCAGGAAAGCCTCCTTATCTCTCCTTGCTGTTCTCTGGAAATCTGCATTCAGTTGGGCAAATCTTTCCTTTTCCCCATTGCCTTTAGCTTTCCTTCTTTCCTCTGCTATGTGTAAAGCCTCATCAGACAGCCACTTTGCTTTTTGCATTTCTTTTTCTTTGGGATGGCGGTGAGTGCTGCCTCCTTTACAATGTCACGGACCTCTGTCCATAGTTCTTCAGGCACTCTGTCTATCAAATCTAGTCCCTTAAACCTATTCTTCACCTCTACTGTATATTCATCGGGGATGCGATCTAGGTCAAATCTGAATGGCCTTGTGGTTTTCCCAACTTTCTTCAATTTAAGTCTGAATTTTGCAATGAGTAGCTCATGATCTGAGCCACAGTCAGCTCCAGGTCTTGTTTTTACTGACTGGATAGAGCTTCTCCATCTTTGACTGCAAATTATATAGTCAATCTGATTTCGGTGTTGCCCATCTGGTGATGTCCATGTGTAGAGACGCCTCTTAGGTTGTTGGAAAAGGGTGTTCGCTATGACCAGCGTGTTCTCTTGACAAAACTCTGTTAGCCTTTGCCCTGCTTCATTTTGTTCTCCAAGGCCAAACTTGTCTGTTATTCCGGTTACCTTTTGATTTCCTACTTTAGCATTCCAGTCCCCTATGATGATGAGGACATCATTTTTTGGTGTTAGTTCTACAAGCTGTTGTAGGTCTTCATAGAACTGGTCCACTTCAGCCTCTTCTGCAGCAGTGGTTGGGGCATAGACTTGGATTACTGTGATATTGAATGGTTTGCCTTGGATTCGGACCGAGATCATTCTGTCATTTTTGAGATTGTATCCCAATACTGCCTTTCTCACTCTCTTGTTGACTATAAAGGCCACACCATTTTTTCTACGGGATTCCTGGCCACAGTAGTAGATATAATGGTCTTCTGAGTTAAATTCGCCCATTCCTGTCCACTTTAGTTCACTGATTCCCAAGATGTCAATGTTCATTCTTGCCATCTCATTTTTGACCACGTCAAGCTTACCTTGATTCATAGATCTTACATTCCAGGTTCCTATGCAGTATTGTTCTTTGCAGCATCGAACTTTCCTTTCACCGTCAGACACATCCACAACTGAGCGTCCTTTCGGCTTTGGCCCAGCCGCTTCACTCTTTCTGGGGTTACTCGTACTTGCCCTCTGCTCTTCCTCAGTAGCATATTGGACACCTTCCGACCTGAGGGGCTCATCTTCCGGCGTCATATCTTTTAGCCTTTTGTTACTGTCCATGGGGTTTTCTTGGCAAAGATACTGGAGTGGGTTGCCATTTCCTTCTCCAGGGGATCACGCTTGGTCTGAGTTCTCTGCTGTGGCCTGTCCGTCCTGGGTGGCCCTCCACGGCATAGCCCACAGCCTCACTGAACCACGCAAGCCCCCTCGCCACGACAAGGCAGTGATCCATGAGGGAGGTAGAGAACATTACAGTGATCCACACGATGGTCACCTTGAGATTGGACTGCTGTAGAGAACATTACAGCAGTCCAATCTCAAGGTGACCATCGTGTGGATCACTGTTGCCAAGTCATTGTGTTCAAGGAAAGGAACCAACTGCCTGATCAGCTGAAGATGATAAAAGGCTGACTTGGCAGTGGCTGCTACCTGGGCCTCCATTGTTAAGGAGGCATCCAAGAGCACTCCCAAACTCCTGACCTCCAACACTGACACCAACGGAGCCCCATCAAAGGTCAGGAGTGGGATCCCTGCCCTTGGCCCACCCTGGCTCAGGCACAGGACCTCTTTCTTCATCAGATTCAATTTCAGTCGGCTCAGTCTAAGACATCCAGTCCCGTCTTGTAACGCCCGGTCCAGATCTTATGGTTTAGAGTCAGACTGGCTGCTCAACAACAGATAGAGCTGGGTGTCATCTGTGTACTGGTGACATCCCAGCCCATGCCTCCATGCAATCTAGGCAAGAGGATGCATATAGGTATTAAATATCACTGGGGACACCACTGCCCCTTGAGGCACTCCACAGTTCAGTGGGTGCCTTTGAGACAGCTGTTCCCTCAATGCCACCCTTTGTCCCTGACCTTGGGAAAAGGAGGCAAACTACTGCAAGGCAGGCCCCTGGACTCCAAGGCTGGTGAGGCAGTGGATCAGTAGCTGATGGCTGACAGTGTTGAACACTGCTGACAGGTCCAACAACAACAGCACTGCTGATCCACCCCGATCCAGATGCCTCCGGAGATCATCCGTGATGGGCTTATGTGTAGCAATAGGTTTAGGTGTAGTGGTTAGATGTATGGACTAGGATCTGGAGACCTGGGTTTGACTCCCCACTGCTGTGGAAGCTGGGTAACCCTGGCCTGGCCACTCTTACAGCCTGTCTACCTGACAGGATTGTTGTGAGAATGGAAAGGAGGATGCTGTAAACTGCTCTGGATCTCCAGTGGAGAGAAAAACAGTTTATAAGTATCTAAATAAATAAGACTTGCATGCTGTAGTATGTTTTAATCATGTTTACTTTGTCATCCACCTTGAGCGCTCTCCAAAGAAGCAGCAAAGAATTTTCCTAAATAAATGGATGTGTGTGGGGAGAGTTTTTTAGATATGTCTCTTTTCAGCATCTCTGTTCTTCCCGCAGACTCCCTGCGCAACCAGTGTGACTTTCTGGAGAGAAGCCGCCTCAAGATGCTCCGGAGCCAAGATGGCAAGAAGCCCCCGACTATGGAGGCACTCCTGTCTTCCATGGCAGGCCAGGTGGTGGTGAGGAGTTCACTTCTGTGCCTCTTCAATCCCCACAACTGAACTGGTACCAGGATCTGACTACTGTAAATGATGGACTACTTGCGCCGCTCCTACTACTGGAGCATAACACAGAGGCCACCAGGCTGGCAGGCCTGTGATCAGAGGGGAGGCTGACTGGGAAGCTGGCTGAAGTACAGAAGAAAGAGAGGCCTGGATCTAATGAATGCAGGAGGAAAAATAAGCGAGGCCTTCCTTTCTCTGTTTCTCCCCTTCCTTGCCCATCCATCCTGTCTGGGACTGGAAAACACAGCCAGTTTGAGATTGAGTCGGCATGTTAAGTTTGGGAGCCAACTGTTCTAGATCAACAACAAACTCCCTCCCACCCCTCCTGTTCCAAATTTGGGCCCTGCTTCAACCATTGTCAGCAAGCAAGGCCTGTCCCAAGAACCACCTTCCTGGCTCCCAGACCAGCTCACCAAGCCGTCCTTGGGGAGTGGCAAACTCTTTCTTAGCATCAAACTTCATACATGCCATGGACATGGGGTTGACAACCACAGGTGGTGGGGCCCAGTGATCTCCCAGAATTACAACTGATCTCCACAGAGAAAAATGGCTGCTTTGGAGGCTGGACTGTCTGGCATTATACCCTGCTAAGGTCCCTCTCCTCCCCAAGCCCTGCCCTTCCCAGGCTCCACCTCCAAATCTCCAGGAATTCCCCAGTCTGGATTTGGCAGCCCAACAGACACCATTTGCAGGGACCTTGGGTCAGAAGGATTGAGTCCATGAAGCCTCTACGAAAAGGACAGGGCATTTGTTGTTGTTGTTCCTAACATTTGTATACTATCTCTCCAAAGGTCCTGTCCTTTTAGTAGAGGCTTAATGGGATGTTATAGACCAAGTGATGTGATTTTCCTGCCGCACCCTGAAAAACTTCAGCTGCCTATTTCCATCCATGAAACCTCTATTAAATTAAGAGGACATTTTCCTCTAGGCCTGTTGGCAACCTTAAAAGGGATCCAGGAGCTGGTTGTGTTTTCCTTTAGCAGAACTGTCTGCTATACAATTTCACCAGTTGTCTACTAACTTGGACTTCTGCAAGTGTACTGTAGGCTTGCCAGCTCCAGATTGGGAAATATCTGGAGATTTTGAGGGTGGGTTTTGGGGAGTGGAGGGGCTTCAGTGGGGTGTGCCCTAGAGTCCACCATACCAAGTGGCCATTTTCTCCAGGTGAACTGGTCTCTGTTGCCTGGAGATCAGTTGTATTCCCAGGAGATCTCCAGCCACCACCTGGAGGTTGGCAACCTTAAATAGTGCAGCTTCCCCCTACTCTGTGGCTATTGAACTGTGGTTGTTTGTCTTGCAGGCACTTTGGCCCAGCCAGGGATTTGTCTCCTGGTCTGTAGACAGCTGCTTTCTCCTTGCCTGCCCGCCCTGCAAAAATAATCAGGTTGTCACTATTGTCTGTACAAGCCTTCCAGAGTGGATCTCTTTCTTGAACCAGCCAAGATGAAGAACCAGGACCACACTCCTTGTTTGTGGTTCAGCCCTTCACCTCTTTGGCTCTGCCTTGAAGAAAATGATCTAGTACCCTGGGACACTTCCATCCTTTCCCCCCACAGGCACAATGGCTTCTTGGTGCACTGCCTCTGAGCCCTGCCCCACTGATAGCCCTTGTCTTTTCTGCTCAGGGCAAAAGCACTGGGAAGGCGGGAGTAAGTGCAGCGAGTGGCACAGATGAGGATGGCTTGCCCCGTAAGTTGACTGGAGCTGCCAAGGCCAGAATGGAGGCCAGCAGGAAGGACAAGCATCGCTGAGAAGGGTCAAAACACGGAGGAGCTGGGAGGGGTCTGTGGGGCACAAATGCTGGGCTGCCGGAGCTCACCACCATTCTGCTCCTGTGTTTGAATAAAAGCATCTTTAGTTACAAGGGTGTTCAGACCTGCCATCTTCCTTGGGATGCTGGGAAAAAACACTTTGGAGCTGAGAGCTGATTGCAGCTGCCTTGTCTATTGAACCCATTTTGCATTCAGAGCTGGAGCCCTTCTGTTTTTAAAGCTGATGTCACCAGGGAGGCTTCTGATTGGAAGCTCTGAAAGGAAGCTGCAGCAGAAAGTGGATTTGCCAGAACACGGTGAAAAGAAGCTCCCAGCAAACAGCACTGGTGTGTGTGTGTGTGTGTGTGTGTGTGTAGCACTGATGGGCAGTTGCAAGGCCTGTACAGGCTTGTGCATTCCTTCCTCCCGTTGATGCATGCCCGCTGAGCCAGTTTGGTAGCCCTTTCTTTTTGGAAAAATAGTCAGGGGGACCTAGTGAAGGTGGGGGGGGGCTTGCATTTCCAGTGCCTTAGAAGTCAGGCAGTGGGGAGAGCAGACAACACAGTGATTAAGATGCAACAAAAGCAGAAATTCTGTTGTTCATTTCCTTTCTGTACTAAATCAGGCCGAGGTGCTAATTTATGGGGTCCTAAGAGAAAGGCTCTGATCAGACTGAGAATATGAGAGGCCTGTTAAAATGCAAATTAACCCCCAAGAGATACTGTAATGTTAGCCATCTCAGGGCTGTCTATCTTGGTTTTCATGGAATGAGAAAACAGCGCAAGTGGGAAGACTGTAATGTCCTGGCCACTTTAAAAGAGTGAGTGCAAGCTTTTGGGCTATGCAGAGCTCTTCAGCATATCTAGATGCATCTGTTAAATTTACATGAACCCTGGCTTAGCATGGTTGTGCGTCTCATAATGCAACAAACAAATGATGCTTTAGGGCCACCTGATGGGATTGACAAGTCTTCAATGCTGCATTGCCATTTTTATGCTAGATTTTCTCCACATACTATGGTGTGACACCAAAGAAAATAGGTTGTCACTCCAAAGGGATGCAAGGGTGGGGATTTATTTTTCTGCTTCTTAATAGGGTCCCCCTTTTTTCCTTCTTAAAAAAATATAACCCTTTAATGACTACAAGTTCATGCAGCATACATTGCACCATTGTGCACGGTGCAGCCAACCCCCTCCCAGACAAGCTGCTACCCAATTTGAAACATGGGCTCAAATGGCTGTGGGACATCCCAAAGGCACACAAGAAGGGACAGCCAAAACAGATTGGCTCACAAGGCATTACTGCAATGGCTGTTTCTTAAGGAGTCTTCAGTCCATCCACATCTGTAGAGCAAGCAGTTGCTATGGGGAAGTTTACTGCAGTGTGCTGCACCACAATTTGAATCAGGATTATATCTTCTGCCCTAGTTGCCAGACATCTTCAAATCAGGTCTTGGTGATCAGGGACATATTGCTATTAAGTCCAACATATTTTTTAAAATCTCACTTTTAATTTTTTTAGTAGCATGTAGTCCTATTGACACATAATCTTTCACATAAGGATTGGAAGAGTGATTGGTCAGAAGGTATACAATGTATTGTCGCCCACAGTTTAGATGTTTACTTATAATGAACAGATGGGGTTATGCAAATTGTACCTACATTATCTGCTGCTTTACAACTATATGCATATCATTTTGTAATAATTCATGTAAAGGGTTTTTGCCATGTTATAACAAACTATACTTCTGTACTTTCCATCATGTAATTCCAGTACAGAATCAAAGCTTGTTTTGCTGCTGTCCTTACTTCCAAGTTGCATGGGCGAATGATGAAGACTCACAGTGAGCAAGGATGGTGAGTTCCTGAGAATGGAAGGTGCACTTCCCAGGTTCAGAAGCAAAGCCTGATTTGCATGTCAGGGCCTTTGTACATATGTAGAGTGCTTTCATCATAGACTAGGCCATCCAGATGCATTTGTGCTTAGAAGCTGAGCTTCTAGATGAGGTCTGGCCTCCGGCACTAGAACTCTCTTTGCTAGGTTTGCATTATTTTTTCCCTCACAACTGAATGTTTTAAGGGCTATAATCAGTGAGAGAAACTGAGGTGGTTAAAGCAGCTATGGTTCTATTTTGCTGCTGATTATAGGATCCTGGAAAAAGAACCTGGAGTGTTTGTGCAGGTGGTGGAAAGGGAAGGAAATACCTCCCCATTTGGAACTAGTAGATTGTAATAAAACACTCAGGTTACCACCAATATCTTGTTTCTTTTTGCAGGCCACCATATACAATTGCAATAATATATACTGTAACCATAAACAACAGCATGTTATCATATCCATTACATACAAACAAGGACTTCTAAAATAACCAAAATACCTCTTACTAAATTAGGGTGGTGTTTTGGTTGTTCCAGCTCCCTACAACTTGGTCCTCTCTTTAGAGGCTGCGGTCTTATGTCCATTTTACTCAGTAGGAAAAAAAATACGCAAAAGAAATTTACCAATGTCTTTCCGGTCAAAGAATAAATACCAAAAAAATACGACACGGCTCCCTTAAGAGCTGTCAAGGGACACCACGCTGGACCCTTTGGTCCACCCCTTTCCCTTGAAATGGGCGGAGTTTTGTCGTTTGACAGGCAGGTAACTTTCCGCTCAGCCCCACGTGGTCTTACAAGCAGCCTGCCGCAAGCCTCCATGAGCCCCAGCCCCTCGCCTTCGATTGGCCGGGAGCCTTCTCCCGTCCCCGCCCCCTTTGAAGTGGTTGGCTGGAGGCGCGAGAGTGCCACGCCCCCTGGCGGCTTGACTCTCTGGCTGGGCTGTCCGGACTTGCGAGCTTCGCCGGTTAGTCGCAGCTCCGAGGCCGGTAGTTGGTGCTATCTATGTAGAGAAGGGGGGGTAACCCGGCAGGCCGGTGAAAATGATCCTCTGCCCCCAGAGCACGGAGCATCCCCGGGGAAAACAGTGCCAGAGGCTGCAGGTAAGCTCGATCTGCTGCGAAAGCGCCGGGTGCTGCCAGCAAAAAAGACCCCCCCCCCCGGCAAGGCAGGGGCTCAGTCGCTCCTCTCCCCGGCTTCCTACCCTGCCACGGCTAAGACAGCCGTAGGGAAACTACCGAAAACTCCCCTTTTACCCCGGCCCCCAAATTCCAGCACGTCCAGGTCCATTCAATTCCTCAAACCCCTCCCCCCCGCCGCGCGCCTTAGTCTCCAGCCCTGGCACTCTTGCCTTGCACGGAAGAAAACCGCGCCACGGCAGAAACTGAATGGCGTTTGTTTTCCAATGAACAAGTATCGGGTCTGGCAGCACGCCCCCTTCGCTTCTCCAGTCCTGCCGAGGGGCTGAAGGGAGCCCCCTCCCCGCACGGCCACCATGAATGCTTGCAAGTCCTGCAGTTATAGCTGGTGGTTCTCTTTTCCAGATCCCTGCTGCGTGAATGGAAGGGGATTCTTTATCCCTCTGGCTGCTGTGGGGGTGCTGCACGGTTCTGTCCCTCCCCTTTGCTTTGCAGCTCCGGAGAAGCTGCAGGGGCGGGGAGGCTGCGGTAGCTCCACCGGCCCTGAGGGAAACTTTGGGGGTGCAGCCGGGGGGTGTGCACGCGCGGCTACAAGAGCTGTGCGGGCCGGCTCCGGAACGTTGCCTGTGCGCGCTCGCCCTCCGCTCCCTTTGTCCTGTCCGAGGCGGCAGCAACAGCGGGGATGCGGGATGCTCCAGCCTCCTCCTCCTCCCCGCGCTGCCAATCAAAGTTGTTTTTCTCTCTTTCCTCCTGCGCTTTGGCGGTTGCGCGGCTAGGGGGCGCTGCGGCTCGCCTGCTGCAGCTGGGGGGGGGCGCGGGGAGACAATGGACCGGCACCGGCCTGGCTCGCTCGCCGCATTATTGGGCCAGCTGCTGCTTCTGCATGGAAGAGGAGGCGTGGTTTCCCCCTTTCTTCTTTCTCTCTCCATCGTTTGAATTTTTTTCTTTTGCCCTGGATTTCTCCCGGGACAGGGACTACAGGCCCCCCCTCCCCAAGCACACACAAAGTCTAGGGACCTTCGAGCATTCTTTCCCAGCTTTGTTGGATGCAAGGGAGATATCCTGTCTCCAGCTGGATGGTGTCTTTGTCCTGTGCTCCCCCTCCCAATCACATATCCAGAGAACCACACAGAAGTAGCAGCATAGAATGGGCCTGGCACCCCACCTCCAATAAGTGGATCGCTGGATCCATTTTGCAAAGCCCAATTATGATACCTGTCTATAGGGTAGAGAACAAATTGGAACCAGGCTGTCCAGGGATGCCTGCTCATTAAAAAAAAAAGTGTCCACCTTGTCTCCAGTCTGCACCTGGTTTTTGAAGATTCTCGTCCTTTCAAGAAGACTGGTCACTCCAGAATTGATGTCCCTTTTAAGAGAGGGAAAGCGAGTGTTTACTTCCCAGTCTTGCCTTTTTTAAAGGCTGTACCATACTGAGATGAGGAAGCTTGCTCAGAATTGTAACAGGCACTGTTTGCTGGTGGTGAGTGTTTGTTGGAGTCAAAAGGGGGTGCAGAAATGGGGGGGGGCAAAGTCCCTCATAGATCTCCTAGCAAAGAACTTTGGCAGAGCAGGTGTTGCTGCACAGCTGGAGTCTCAGGGGATCTCTCCTGGCTGGTATTGGGAGACCAGGTGAGGGTCTCTAAGGTAGCCGAACGCTCAGCCAAGCGTGTGTGTTTGTTCAGAGCTCAGGAATGTTGCTTTAAGGCCCTGTGGAGTCCTAAGGAGTGGAAGGGGGGGAAGACTGCTTTGATAAGTGGAAGGGGGTGATTTCCCACCATCTTCCCCCTCTTTGAGGAGCCCCAGCTACAGCCAGTGAGCAACATTTGTTCCAACAGGAGATTTCATGAGCCGCAGCTCGCTTCTTCAGATATGTGAAGAGGAAATAGTTCTGGCAATTCTTCTAGGGTAAATTAAAGAAGCGGGGGGGGGGAGGCGTTGAGGCAGGTGGCACTCTTGCCTTGGCCCCCTGCAGGCTGAGGCGGGAGAGGGCTGGGCGATCACCGGCAGCTGCCTAACCTGGATCAGCAAGGAGGGCAGGTGTCTGCCAGTGCCGACAGTGTACTGGGGGTGTGGATGAGAACTGTGCAGTCTCCTTGGCGCAGGCTTTTTTCCGGGTCCTGGTCTGTGCGAGAGGCAGAGAGCCCTCTTAGCTGCCCTGTGCAGCTGCCTTCTGCTTGTACCTGCTGGAGCATACAGTTCATTTGGCATGAGCCTGGCATTTCCAGACAGCTGACATTGGGGCTGAGCCAGCAAAACTGGTTATGGGGCTTAGAGGGGGCCCTGAAGTGCTTGATGGGGCTTGGACCCTGCCCTGGAAACTTTTAAGTGGGGTGCAGGGTGGTGCCCATTGAGCTTGAGAAGACTGGCCGCAAGGATGATGGGGGGGAACGGGATGCAGCCACCTGGAAATGAGCCTGGGCTTTGAGGCACAGGGGCTTTCGTTTCTCCTTCTATCAACTGCCTACTCTGAGTAAGTAGCATGGCGCTTTGCTTGAAGTTGCACACTGCAGGTATCTCTCCTGGTAGTGCATACAGAGCCTGGCAGCCTCTGAAACTTAGTTTCCATTAAAAAAAAAAAAAGGTGAGGTAGGAACTTGCTCCAGATAGTGCAAATAAAGGTCTGGTAGGTGAAGTATATTGAGGGAGAACCGAGTCGAGATTCTAGGGAGTGACTGGCGAGGGAGCTTCAGGGCTGCGTGTTACCCTTTTCCTCTCCTTAATGAAAGCAGCATAGCATTAATGCAAATGAGCTCAATTGTTTCATTTATATGCAGAACTTTTTAAAATACTGCTCCAGCAACTCTTCCCAAACCTGTGTATGCATAAATTATGCCTGTGCCATTTATAATTTGGTTGGGATGTAGAATCCTGGTTTTGCTAGTGCAGAATCGGGGTGACCTCCATGCAGATTTCAGCTCAGGAATTCATTCATTTCATATCTGCCTTTGTCCCAGACACCCCAGACCTGAGGTGGGTAACAACAATGTCAAAACAGTATGGAATGATTTAACAGAACAAATACTCGTGCAACACATTAAAAACAAAACTGAAAACAGCTCATGCCAACTAGCAGGGTATTTCCGCTTTGCCCACGCTGCCCCAGAAGCTCCCCGGAGCAGCTCTGTTTTGCATCCTCGCCAGAAAGCCAGAATGTACATAGTCCTGGGCCAGAAGAACCTCCTCCTCCCCACCACACCTGCCCTGGTCAGAGGTCCCTTTCGGAAGCAAATCATTCTTTGCTAACTTGAGACACCTTCTGTGCTCCCAAGGGTTGCTGTATGCTGTTATGCCTTCTGGTTTGGCCTCCCTTACACAAGCTGGCCACCCTTTGGACACTTTCCCCACACAAGTAAGAAGGCTGCAAAAATCTTTCTCTCTCTTTCTCCCCTCCCCCTTCACCTGGGCAGGTGGCAAAGATGAGCACCAGCGACAAGGAGCGGACTCCCCAATTGCTCTTTGTGAAAGCCTTGGCCAGCAGGGGGCGCCTGGAGGCCATCACACAGCAGATGGGCTACCACCCGCAATACCTGGACAGTTTCCTCCGGATGCAACACTACCTGCTGCACATGGATGGCCCCTTGCCCTTTGACTGCCGCCACTACATCGCAATCATGGTGAGTGCCGGGATTTTCCACCTTTTCAAGAGCTGAACCAAAGTCAGTTCATCCACTGGGAGGGCAGCTAGCCCCCCCCCCACCACCACCAAACTATGTGCATGCTACTGTTTTCCTTTTGCTTGCTGCAAGCGTTGTCCATCTTCCTCTGTTGCCATTTGGAAAGCTTTTCTAAATCCAGACCTCTTAGGCGGGCAAAAATTCCAAGGCATGGGCCAATAGAGGGCACCACAGTTCCTGTGTAACTGGGACATGCATGCCACCTCCCTTTGGGTCACCTCAGAAGGGGTCCACGAGGGATATTCCTCTGTCTTCCAAGCGGTGATAATGTTTTTTTAATTTACTTCACTTTTACCCCATTTATTTTCCCAATGGGGACCCAAAGGGGGTTACACTGTTCTCTTCTCCACCACTTTGGTGTCACAACAACCCTGTGAGGTAGGTTAGGTTGAGCATGTGTGACTGGCCCACAGTCACTCCACAGGTTTCCATGGCAGAGTGGGGATCTGAACCTGGGTCTCTCAGGTCCAACACTCTGACTGCTGCACCACAAAGAAGAGAGAGCAGCTGAGAGAGAAGTTGCTGAGCTGGCCTGCATGGGAAGGGTGGATGAGACTATCCTGGGCAAAGATGCTTGTTCAGGGTACTTTTCCTCTTTGGTCACGGGCCTGGTGGGCCTCACCGCTCTCTTGCAGGCAGCTGCCCGGCACCGGTGTCGGTATCTGGTGAATCTACATGTGCTGCAGTTCCTGCGGGTTGGCGGTGACCCTCAGTGGCTGAGGGGGCTGGATTGCATCCCCCCCAAACTCCGCAAGCTCAGCGAGATTAACAAGATTTTGGCACACCGGCCGTGGCTCGTCGGAAAGGAGCACATAGAGGTAATGGCCATGAGCTGAGCAGGAAGAAACTGGCGGGGGGGGGAGCACACCCTTCCTCCACCCTGTTAGGCTACCTGGACTGCGGGTTCAGTTGTGAGCTCAGAAGTGGCTTCTACCCCCACCCCTACCCCTTAGGCAGATTTTGTGTAGGAGCCATGGAATACCTAGACAAAATCTACTGTGTAAAATGCTGAGTTAACAGGTGTAGAGTCTGCCATAATATGTTCTGTCAGCTTTGCGGTTTTCCAGCACCTTTGCTGAGGGGGTGGGCAGAGGGACGGTGCTTTTTTTGCTCAGTGCTGCAACATGCAAGTTTTGTCTAAGTGCAGAATCTGGGGCGCTGGCCTGGCCCGGTGGTGGAGCTCAGCACTCATACCTTTCCTGTGTCTCTTTGTAGAAGCTGCTGAAGATCAGCGAACAGAGCTGGTCCCTGGCAGAGCTAGTCCACGCGGTCGTGCTTCTAGCTCACTACCACGCGCTGGCCAGCTTTGCTTTTGGCTGTGGCTGTGAACAAGACATGTGTCCGGAGGGAAGGGGCGTGCTGAAGCTCACTGTCCCAGGGAGCCTCTGCTTCTGCGAAGTGGGCAACGGCTGCAGCCAGGATCTGCTGCATCTCAACCGCAAGCGGGTCCGTCAGTTTGGGGAAATGTTTTGGGGGCCGGGGAAGGGGAGGAGCTGCGGGCTTGATTGACAGTCTGTGCCAGGCTGTGGGATGCGATGGTCCCCTCGGGCTGCATGGCAATGGCTGGAGGGGAAGGGGGGAGAGCCCTCCCCAGGCTCCTAAATGAATGGTGCTTCGTCCCTTTCTCTGTCCTCCAGTCGCTGGATTCGTGTGTGGAGCTGGAGTCTCTACGAGAGCGCATTCACAGGCTGCAGGTGGAGAGCGAGACCCGGGAAGAGATGAGGCTGCCTGAGAGGGAAGAAGGTGATGCCTCAGGAGGTCTCTGGGGCTAGAGATGTAAAACATTCTGGAAGTTTTGAAGCCCGCCATTGCGGGGGAATCAAATATATTGAATACTTTCCTATCTAGCCTAACCATATTTTTTAATGTTTTCACAACTTAAAACGGATCATTTAATACATAGTTATAAAATTGTACTAATTGCAGGGCTTTTTTTGTAGAAAGAGCCCAGCAGGAACTCATTAGCATAATAGGCCACACCCAACAGCAGAAGCTCATTAGCATATTAGGCCACACCCCTGACCGCACAGCTCCCTCCCAGGATCAGCTTCCCCAGGTGCCCCGCAGCTTGTGGGGTGCATGGGGAACCCGAGGGAAGGAAGGCAGCTTCTGGATTGGCTTCCCCAGTGGAAACCCGAGGAGGGGAGGCAGTTTAACCTGCCTTCTCTCCCTGGATCGGCTTGGCTTCCCCGGGCGCCCTGCGGCTTGTGAGACACCTGGGGAAACCGAGGGGGTGGGAGGCTGTAGGCATGGCCAACTCAGAAGCCAGCAGGAACTCTGTTCTTGTGCGTTCCTGCTCAAAAAAAGCCCTGACTAATTGGTGTATTTATTGAACTTCAAAGTATAAAAGTCTTGTTTATTTCTACGAGCAAAATTCAAATACGTCTAATACTAGAATAAGAGAGAGGGATGCAACCCGTGCTACCTTAACACACACCTTAATTTTTGTTGTCTTAGAAGTAGGGAAATTTTTTCCCCCTGGGTCATCACATTTTATTTGAGGCTGCAGGGTATGAACAGCCATGCTTTGTGGGTGTGTTGCAGGCAACTGGACAAATGCGGTGGTGTGTCTTTCTCCTTTCCCACATGCCTTTTGGTTGTGTGTGTGTCTTCTATAGGTTTGGACGGGGAGATCTTGGGCCCTGCAGATCTCTCCTGCTATGTTCAGGATCCTGACTTTGGGTACCAGGACTTTGCTCAGCGTGATGAGAACCAGACGCAGATATTCCGTGTCCAGGTGGGTTTTGCTGCTGTTGCCTGCTTGGGGAGGGGCTTGAATGGCCACAGTTTGATTGGGGGGGGGGAGATGAGCCTGAGTATCGCCTTCCCTGGATCTTTCTTCTTCCTCCTCCTTGCTGCACTGGAGGCCGCTTGTTCCAACCTGGCCTTCCCCTTCTTTGACCTACTTCTCCCTACATTGTTTTCTTCGCAGGATTACTCCTGGGAAGATCATGGCTTCTCTCTGGTGAACAGGCTGTACTCAGACATAGGGTATCTGCTCGATGAGAAGTTCCGGAAAGTCGATGGCCTCCAGAGCTGTGCAATGGCCAAGCGGCAGGGCTGCGATCATGCCACATTCAAGCGTGGGATTTGGAACTATATCCACTGCATGTTTGGCATCAGGTATGTGTCTCTCTGTCTTCTGAGGCCAATGTTTTGCAGTTGGCTGGAGAGACAGATTTAGCTCTCTAGAATTTCTGTATGAGTCGCCAACTTGCAAAGTTGGAAAAGGGTCCCTCGCACCCGTCCAGTCATAATGAGCCGCATGCTCATTGTCACTATTGCCCTGCCAGTCCATGAAATACAGATCTACAGAGCTGCTGATGTGCGTTGTGACAGTAACACTGGCTGACTCAAGAAAGCAAGTCAGTCTGTGAGCAGGGAAAGGCAAAGGGTAAACTTGTTCTTCCTGCCATCCCCACCCCACTCATCAGAGTCCCTGCTGCACGCAACGGGGGTGGGTGGGTGTTAAGAGCTTGTCTATATGCCTTGGCTGTGGGGGGACAGCCAGGCACCTTGCAGAGATGAGATATATAGAATTCTCTCTTTTGCTTAACTCAAGGGAACACTGTTCATTGGCTGCCTGAGCTCTAGTTGAAGAAGAGGCAGGCAATATGCCTGCACTGTCTCAGCAGTTCAGAGTCTAGCTTGTAGCCAGAGTATGTATGCATACATGTGCCTTTTTTAAAAAAAAGGGTGGGTGCGGGCTTCATTTTCCTGTCACTCACTCTGCAGGTACGATGATTATGACTACGCAGAAGTGAATCATCTCCTGGAGCGCATCCTCAAGCTCTACATAAAAACTGTGACCTGCTCCCCAGAGAAGATGAATCCTGAGATGTTTGAACGCTTCTGGAAACAGTTCAAGCACAGTGAAAAGGTGTGTGTGTGTGTGGGGGGGGATTTGTGGTGGACACAGGCCTGGGGGAAGTAGCATGGGTGACATGATTTACACCTGGGCGGCTCCCAAAATATGGATGTGTTCCTTGCAAAGGTGCTGGAGCAGCACCAGCAAGGCAGCATACACACTAGTGTTCCCTCTAAGCTGAGTTAGCGTGAGCTAGCTCACAGTTTTGTAGCCTCTGGCTCACACATTTTTGTCTTAGCTCAGGAAGGATGGCTCCAGAGCAAACTAATTTATGCAGTAGGCAAATTGCTCACTCACAACTTTAATGCCAGCAGCTCACAAAGTAGAATTTTTGCTCACAAGACTCCACAGCCTAGAGGGAACATTGATCCACACCCGGGCAGTTTGGTCCAGCTTGGCCATTCCTCTTCCATCAGCTGCTGCAAGCATAATTAATACTGGGTCCACCCAGCACTTGTTATAGCAATTCCAGGGCGCGCCCCCCCCCCCCGTGGGTGTAAAGCCCATGTGTACACCGTTTGCAATTACCAGAAGCCAGTTTGGTGTAGTGGTTAAGTGCACGCACTCTAATCTGGGAGAACCGGGTTTGATTCCCCACTCTTCTACTTGCACCTGCTGGATGACCTTGGGTAAGCCATAGTTCTGGCACAGCTGTTCTTGAAAAAGAGCAATTTCCATCAGAGCTCTCTCAGCCCCAACTACCTCACAGGGTGTCTGTTGTGGGGAGGGGAAGGGAAAGGAGTTTGTAAGCCGCTCTGAGACTCCCTTGGGTAGTGAAGGGTGGGATATAAATCCAATCTTTTCTTCTTCTCCTTCTTCTCCTCTAAATGTTCATTCAGAAGTGCCACCCAGCTAAGGTTCTCCTCTCTGCAACTGTCCCTTCAAATTTTGCTCCTCTGCTTCACCACCACTTAACTAGTTTCTGTTCTCCCACAAGTGGCTGCAGCAAATCCGGAATCCGTCCTTAATTAAAAATCACTTGATAATGACCGGTTCTTGGTTAGGGGGTTGGGTGGGTGAGGTACTAATTCTCTTTGCAGTCAAAGTGGCTGCTAAGCATTTTCTCTCCTTAACTATAACAGGTAAAGTTCAATTCAGGAATGCTGCAGTTACTACAAGCAAATGGGAACTAAGGAGGGAAGCAGCTGTAAATCAGAGGAGCAAAATTTCATCCGCAGTTACCTTGGCTGCAAAGAGAAAAGCAGTAATTAACCATCCCTCTCCTAAAACAGGAACTGATAAGTATTTATTTGGGAATGCTGTGGCCACACTGAATGAACAGGAGCTCTAGTTAGATTGGGTGAGTGTGAGAGACAGAGGAGAATAAGCTGGTGCCAGCGGGACACAGCTCTGTTGCAGCAGCTGAAGAGTGCCTCTTGGCTAGTTGGTCTTGTGCATCCACAGCAATGCCGGGAGAAGCAGAAGGCCAAGCTTTGGCCAGTGTGTTCTAAAGCAGGGTAGTAGGCAGGAAGTGGTCCTCTCAGAGAACTGCACATCTGGTATCCATTTGTTTACAGGGCATACAGTCTTCTTTTAACTGCTAAGCACATAGGACTCGAATGCCCATCACCCCCTGGCCTGCTTTGTTCGTCCGTTTCCCCCCTTCTTCACAAGGAATTCTGCCATCTGTGGCTCTCACTATGCTGCTTAGTGAAGACTTTAATCCATAAGCCTTTTTTCTTAAGAGGTTGGCTTCATTTTAAAGACCTTGGGCCGGAGTGGGGGGATTGGTGTCCATGAATATTTTCTTTCTTCCTTTAAATATTTTTAGCCCGGTTTCCCCCCTTCACCTGAACAAAGTGGGCTTCAAAGTGCCTCTGGGTCTGAGGATTTTGGAGGTGCATGGGGGACAGTCCTATTTTGCCTTTCCTGACCAAAACACCACTTTGATCATAGTCCTTGAAATTCTCAACGTGCTGGAATCGCTTCATTGTTTCAGAACAGCACACCAGAGAAGGGGATCTTATTTATTTGTACCTCACTTTTCTCCTCTCCAAAGGGCTTGCAACACTGTCCTCCCTTCCTCCATTTTCTCCTCAGAACAATAACCCTGTGAGGTAGCATGGGCTGAGAATGAGTGGTCCACGGACACCCCGTGAGCTTCCGCAGTGGAGTGGGAATTGGCACCTGAGTCTCCCAGATCTTAGTCCAAAAGTCTAACCAGTACATAACCCCGTCTAAAGGGATTTTAGGAAGTTGTTGAAGCCTAACTCTTGGTGCCTATTCGTTACTGTCCAACTGCAGTTGGGTGAGGCAGGAGAGACTCCTAGAGCAGGGCTGGTACTTGAAGGTGTCAGGCATATGGATGAGTGTGTCTTCTCACAGATGGTCAGGAGGCATCCACGCTGGTGCCTTTGCCCAAGTCAGACTTCCGCCTCTCTTTCCTTCTTAGGTCCATATGAACCTTCTCATCCTGGAAGCCAGGCTGCAAGCAGAACTGCTGTATGCTCTCCGTGCGATCACTCACTACATGGTCTCCTAGAAGGGGTGCTGGTGGGACCCCCTTTGGGGCTGAGGACTCGTGCACCACGGCATTCACCCACCATGTTTACTTGACAGCATTCCCTTCCCTTGTGGGGTGTGAGGGGAGACAGACCCTCCCTCTGTTTTCATGTGCAATTTCCAAACTGGGACTCTGGGGAAAGATAATTCAAAGGTTGTGTGCAAGGTATTTTGTGTCCAGTTTGGCAGTGTTGGACGTTGGGCTCCCCTCCCTGCCGTCCATCCCTGTGGGCAGCTTGGTCTGCCGAAGAGAGTGGCTGGCCACAAGTTGACTTCTCCCCCCCCCCACTTTCTCTCTGCGCAGGGCAAGGTAGCCAATGCCACCTCTTCCATCCTTGATCCAGTTGCAGTAGCTCTGTCTGCTAAAACACCCGTTACAGTATTAGGTGGGCCTCTCCCTGCCTCCTCATGCCATTCTTGCCCCCTTCTTATTGTGCCAACTTGACCCACATTGGGAAAGGCTCAGCTTGCTCTTGGACACTCTCACGTTGGGTAAGGTGAGAGGGAAAGGTGGTATGCTTTCTGGCTTCTTGGAAAGGTACTGGTAGGGCTTAGTGAGACCTTACTTCTTCTTGGTCTCTACCCTGGCCTAAAATAGGGTATTGTGTATGTTTGTGTATGGAGGAAGCATGTAGAACTCTTTGCTTGTGGGAGCTCCTGCTCCTCGCTCTGCAGTTTTCTTCCCACCTGTTCTCCTCACTAGCTGTTTTCCCTGGCCAAAGTCCCCCGCCTGCTCAGCACACACCCCTTTAACCCCTACACAGCCCTTTTGTGTTTGAGCTGTAGTGGGAGGGAGCAGCACCCGTTCTACCCTGAATGTGATAGCAACACATTCCCCTATCTGGCTTTTCTCTGTGGCTTCTCTATACTTCCATGAGCCAGCAAAGGGACAGGGGGTGTCCAAGGGTTTGGATATGTGCCCCCAATGACATTTTTTTCTTCCAAGAGGTCCGTTGTGATGACATAAGCTACTTCTGTGATGGCTTCCTGTAATCCGTGCTCTCACTAGGAACTCTCTGCCAGCAGAGAACTGGGGGGAGGTGGGGGGGGGAGACTGGTGCTCTATTTTTAATGCTGGCATGTGCCACTCCGCAAGTCCAAGAGAATACTCCCCTGGCTGGCATGCTGCAGCGGCGACCCTTTTTGTGGGTAATTGTGCATGCACATTGCCTGGATCACAGCACAGAAGCTGCATCTCTTGGAAGGTTTGGGGTTGGGGGGTTGCAGGGACCTGGCAGAGGAATGCCAGAGGGTCACTGTGAAGTGGGGAGTGGGCTTGTCACACAGGGCATCAGCTAACCTGTTTACTGTGTAAATGTTTTTTTGGGGGGTGGGGGACAGAACACCGTATGGGGAAGAAAGTAAAAGCCTATTTTTGCTATAAATATAACTGTTTGACACGGAGCCAGCTCGGTCTTGTCTGTCTCTGGCCATCGTGCCTTCAGCTTGGTCAACTGGAATGCAGTGGTGGTGGAGAAGGGCTGGGCAAAGCTGACGGCAATCTGACCCCCTCCCCCAATGTTCTGTGTCACAAAAGAGATCCTTTAACAAAGACATCAGAATATTGCTCATCCCTGGTATACTATTAAGCCAAGCAGGGCCCAGCACCAGTGGAAACCTATCGAAGGACCCAGCAGAGAGCAGGATGCAAGTGTCTAGTGTTTTGTGGTAGCTTGATCACCTTTCCACTGTTGGGCTTCAGTGCACCCATTAGGTGCAACAAAGAAAGTATGTTGCCTTATTTGACTGCAGCATTGAGTGAAAGGAGATATTCTTCCTTCGCTGTCTCAAACTTGGTAGAGGTTTAACTAGCTAAAGTTCTTCCTCTAAAAAAACACTTGCTCCCCCCACCAATGAAGAAAGGGGTACATATGGTAGGGGGTTTGACGTCCTAGGACAAGATAACCTCACATTCTGGGTAGGGATTAGGATACTTTATTTGAAAAATTTCTGTCACCTTTCCACCCAGTTCAGGGTTCCCAAGGTGAAAAACATTCAAGGTATTTAAAAGCACTTAAAATGCAGATACATAAAAATATTTAAAACAAACACACAAGCAGGGAGAAGGGCTATTTATAGTTAGTAAGGGAACGGCGCACAGAAGAAAAGTCTTTTCTGCTGGTGGAATACAATGATAGGAGGGGGCAGATCTTGCTGCAGAGGGCGTTCCAGAGTTTTGGTGCCATGACAGAAAAGGCCCTTTCTCAGGGTGCCCCCTCTCCAGCCTCAAACGACAGAGGCCCCTGAAGCTGGTTCTTTGAATAGGACAAGAGTGATCAGGTAAGTGCATCTAGCAGTACGTGGTCCTTTGGATGTCCTGGCCCTAAGCTGTATAGGGCTTTAAAGGTCAATACTAGCACCTTGAATAGGGCTCCGAAGCAAACTGGAAGCCAGTGTAAACGGGGCAAGACTGGAGTGTTATGGTTGCTATGATCCACTACAGTCACCATTCTGTACCAGCTGTAGCTTCTGGATAGTCTTCAAGGACAGCCCCAGCTAGAACACATTGTTGCATTCTATTCCGGGTGTTCCTGGGGCCTGCACTGCAGTAGCAATATCTTTTCCTGCACGGGAATGTCCACAGCTCTCTCACCACCTAAAGCTGATGGAAGGCGTGTCTGACCACTGCTGCCACCTGTTTATCCAATAGCAAGCCCTGGATCCAATAATACCCCCAAGCTACAAACCTACTTTTGTGGGGCAGTGCAACCCCAACCATAACAGGAAATATTCCAGTTCCTGGGTCAGATTGTCCACCCCACTAATAGCTCCTCTGTTTTGTCATGATCAATCTTATCCATCCTATAGCCTTTTTGGGCCCGTCTGGAAGCACGACATAGAGCTGAGTGTCAGCTGTGTATTAGTGGTAACAGCTCAAAGAACTAGATCTGTGGATGACCTCTCCCAGTGGCTTCACACAGAGGTTAAAAAACACAGGGGACAAGATGGGAACCTTGTGGGACTGTAGGCCAAGGGACCAAGCAGCAGTCCTGCAACACCATGCTCTGAAACTTATCTGTGAGGTAGAACTAAAACCGCCATAAAATGGTGTCTCTCAGTCCCAATGCCAAAAGGTCCAGAAGGATACCATGAATGACAGTAGTGAAAGACTCTGAGAGACCCAGAAGAATCAACAAGTTGCACTCCCCTCTGTCTGTCTCCTGGTACAGGTCATCTGGTGGGGCAACAGGCCTGAAACCAGACTGGAATGAATGCAAACCATCTGCCTCAGTCTGGAATCCCCACCAAAGTTGCCCAGTCGCCATTCATTCTGTCTCTCAAGATTCTCCCCTGAAAAAACACCCCTCAAATTTAGTGCCTAAGTTTTTGTTGGCAAACCTGGGAAACTTCTAGAGGCAAAAAGCCTCTATTTGCTCGATGTTATGGGCTGCCCTGTAGAACAGAAGCAGCTGCCAGCTAAATGGTGGGGTCTGACAGCAAGGTCCTCCTGGCCTTTCTTTGTCTTGAAGAAGAAAATGTCACTGATGTTATTGCAAATATGCCTTGGGATTGAAATAATGCACAAGAGGGTTCTGCTAACTGTGTTTTAGTTTGTCCAATTAGGCCATAAATCGGGTGGCTATTTTCTCCCCACTACAGCAGAGACCTAAAAGTGTACTTAAAAAGTGACCTTAAAAGTGTCCACTGCTGTTTGATACCAAATACTAACTTTGGCTTTTAAAAATTAAAAGCCTAAAAAAGGCCTTGGGTCACACCATGAATCATTCTAGTCCTACCTCCTGTTTCCAGCTGAGGACAGCCTCCCAGAAAACTAAATGCAGCACATAAATCCAACGGCCCTCCTTTGCCATTAAGTCCACCAAGATACAGCAGTGAGAGCTGTTCTGCTCTGGCGATCATGTTTAAAAGCCAAACAAACACTGGTCATCTATTCTTTTAAAACCACGTAAGCTGAAGACCATCATCATGTCTTGGAAGCAGTCAATTCCATACATTAATTGTGGGAGTTATGCAAAGAAACATTTCTGACTTAAATCTTATCTACCTGTCTGTTCCAGTCAGTGGCTTTGAGTTCTTGGAGGGGAAAGAAAAATGTCATTGTTTACTACTTTAATAATCTTGTAAAGCTCAATTGTACACCCCCTGAAATCTCATACAAGTCCTCTGAGGAAAACTTGAAGGAACTAGGTATATTTAACCTGGAGAAGACAGCCGACAGAAGATGTGCAGAAGCTCTTTAAATACTTGAAGGGGAACCATGTGGAAGGTGGCAAAGACAGCTGCTGTCCCAGGGGGCAAGATAAGATCAAATCAGCTTGTTACAGAAGAAGGTGAAAATTTATAACAGTAGTTTGACAATGGAACCAATTATGGGGGCGGGAGGGATTTCTCACTCTGAAACTCTTCAAGAAGAAACTGGACAGCCATCTTTTGGAAATGCTCCGGCACAGGGTTGTGCCAGGGGAAGGCTTCTGGGTCTCATTTTTTCTTCCTGAGGCTCTGAATGCAGCTCTAAACCGAATTTGGAAAGGTGTCTGATCCCATGACCCCTTCCTTCTCTCTCTCTTTGCAGGGGGTTTCGCATGGCTTTTCCGGCTGGGGATGAGTGAAGGTGACAACAGGCTAAGTGAAGTGAATATGCATCCTCTGCATGGCCAGGGTTTGCAACAGAACAGAATATTCATGTTCTCAAGTTCTAAGAGCAGCTTGACACACACACACACACCCCACCCCGCTTCAGAGGGATACTTATTTCAGGGAAGTTGCAAAAGACAGTGCAACAGCTGCCTGAGGTTTCAGAATGAACGGCAAAGAAGTGCAATTTGTCCCTGCAAGTACAGAGGCAAAGTCCATTGCAATGAAAGTGTATTTAACCAGTAAAACATGGTTTCCAGAAACTGTGGGCACAAACAAGCTGTTTCTCAAATCCCTCTGCCATTGCTCCCCTCCCCCGCTTATATTTAATTTCTTTAAGCACAGGTCTAGCCACAATTCTAAACTTTATGCGTCTTCCTTTCCCACGTCAGCCCTCTCTTCGGTTTGCACACATAAGCACGGGATAAAGCAAGTGCAGGCGGGCAGCCTCTGTACAGTCTAGCAGACAGCTAACATTTTAAATGGGGGGGAGAGAAAGCATGTAATTTCCAATAGCGGAGCGCACAAACGGGGAATCTGAGGTAGTCAACGGACAGATTGCAAAGGGCATTTCCGTATTTTCAGTTCCCGTCTTTCTTCGGACAGGCACATCCTGGAGAAGGGCAAACACAGGGCGCGGTTCGGGAGTCAAGTTCGGCTCCAAGTTCCCCAGCCAGGCTCCGCCCTCCTCCAAGAGATGCTCCCCTCCGGCCTTCTCGCAACGCTGCAGGGGTGCCAGAGAAGAGCGGCGCTCGCTTGGAGAGCGGTGCACGGTCGGGAGCGTTTTCCACAACCGGCCAAGGGGGCGTGGGAGGCCGGGGATCCTCAGGTCCTTTTTTTGTATCCAGCCTCCTCCCCCAACACTGTAGAGGAACAAACCGGCTCGGCTGCGTCTTGGACGAAGTGATCGACTGCAGTTTAGGCTTTGGAAGGCCCGCCTGCAAAGGCGCAATAAAAAGTTTGCTTCCTTTCAAAAGAGTCGCGTTCCTAGTCCGTATGCTGCTGTCGGGGGGCAGGCGAGCGAGGGCCGAAGGCGGACTTGGCGCTTCGTACTTCCGTCCTCTTGGCGCACTCCCGACTGGGCTGGCGAGCCACACTGCGAGTTTCTCCCGCCCCGAGAGGCTGGGTCCGGCCCCTTCCCCACTGCCATCTCCGCCCTCCGGCCGGCCCGGCCCCTCCGAATGAGCGCTGCTTGTTGGCCTCCCCGTCTGGGGGCTGGCGGCGCCCCGCCCGGGGCCATGATCAGCCGGAGAGGTAAGGGGGCACGGGGGAGACAGACGGCTGGACGGCCGGACGGCCTCAGGGGAGCAGGCAGCGGGCTCGGGCAGCTCTCTTGTCGCTGCAGCCAACAGACGGTTCCTGGGCAGCTCTTCCA
Source organism: Gekko gecko (assembly GCA_029375565.1). NCBI lineage: Eukaryota > Metazoa > Chordata > Lepidosauria > Squamata > Gekkonidae > Gekko > Gekko gecko. Next base: position 45,579,372 of record JAPDNY010000012.1, on the reverse strand, counting down.
CTCTGACCGCGTGACGGGTTTTCTCCGCTCGAGTCAGGCGATTTCTTTTCCCTCGTCGGCCGCAGGCATGTGTAGGTCGCTTGTTCCTCCCTGGTGGAGTTGAGCCGGGCTGCGCGACAAGAGGACATTCAGCCGGGACAGTTTAAAACCGAGTCGCTTATCATGCAGCCGTGGTTGGTGACTTCGCCCGTCCCGTCTTGGGCCTTACCCTGCCCCCCCCCGCCCCCCGCCATGGGACCCCTGCGCTGTGCAATTCAACCGGCACAACATTGCCTGCTTGGAGGTGCAGGGTCGCCTCTCGGAGTGACGCTGATGCGCTCCACCGTTAACCCTTTCTCTCCCGTTCCGTGGTTGTCAGTGTCCCTCCTTGCTGCGGTAGCCTTTGCAGGGACAAGGTAGCTGTGGGCAGGCGAAGCAGCTTCCTCCCCTCTTCTGACCGTTTCTTTTCCACCGGGACTAGGCAGACCCTACAACGTAGCACTGGGCTGACTTGTATCTGGCAGTGTGGGACCCTTCACTGAGGAGAAGGAGCTGCTTTGGAAGTTGAGCGGGGTTCCTTACTCTGTTATTAGAGTGTTGTTGGGCTTGCAGGCCTGTCCCATGCCCATTCTCGGGCCACCCAGGATGGCTGTTCACAGGGCCACAAGGCATTGCATTATGCCCCGAGTCCAGGGCAGTGGTTGCTGGCGGTAGGCAAGCACCCATGGAGACAATTCTTGCCAAATTAGACAGTTTTGAAAAGTGTTTCTCTTTCCCTTGGTCCTGGTGAGGGTCTTGATAAGACTGGATGATGACTTGGAGGCCCACCGTGACCAGAGCAGACACAGGATGTTTGTTTGGGGACTGGGCCCCTGCTGGGAGGCAGGCAGCTCTGGGGTCAAGGGATGGGCCTAGCTCCCTGCTTCATTGCCTCCGCCTCCCTCAGGGGGCCTTTACAATCATTCTTTGTTTTAGGGCTGCCTCCCTCACAAAGGGAAGCTCTGGTAAATTGGTGTGGGGAGACGTGCCTTGCTGGGTCAAGCCATCTTATTGACAACAGAATCCAGGGCTACTGTGAAGCAAGGCTTGCACTAGCTCCCTGCTCTTCTGATCCATGGCCCATGGTGCTGATTTCAGCACTTCCCAAGAGGGAGACGCTTAGGGCATTTTGTCTGGGGAGTGGGTGGCACACAAATAAGAGGGAACCCATAACAACAAAGTATAACATTAAACTTAAGAAGCATCTGGGGTGAGTGAATAGCACTGAAAAGCACTTTTTATGTTGATGTTGCTAGGTAAGTAATAAGAAGGTAAAAGTTGTTTCCCGGTTCATTCACTGCTAAAACTGAAGGGGCATCCCATGAAATTGATTGGCAGGGTCAGGGCAGACCAAATGAAGTAACAGTTTCACAACATGCATAGCTAACTTGTGGAAATCACTAGATGTGATGATGGCTGCCAATTTTGCACCAGGTTGCATATGCCCTGGACTGAAGTTCATGTAAAATCTCCTGCTGCTGGTTGTTTTTTTTTTAATGAAAAGCAGCCAGTTGAGCTTGCATCTAGGAGGAAAAGTGGCACTTAACACTTTCTTGGCTGGCTCTTTTTACATTAGGGATAGTTTCCTAACACAGGTGAAAAGACCAGTGCCCATATTCCCTGCAAAGAGAGAAGATGTTTGAGGGGGAGAGGTTTTGGATAGGAAAAACTACAGGTAGAGGATTAAGCACCTATCCTTCCTCTGCTCTTAGCTTCAGCCTTAAATCTAGTGCTTTTTGCTTTTTAAAAAAATGCATTGGGGAAAAGCTATACAGAACCCTCCACACTGGCTATGGTCACACACACTAAATAATCCACTTTCAGTCCACTTACAGTGCACTTTCCAACTGGATTTTGCCAGTTCACACAGTAAAAATCCAGTTGGAAAGTGGATTGAAAGTGGATTATTTAGTGTGTGTGACTGCAGCCACTGTGTACTTTGGCTGTGAGATGGTTTTAAAACATGCTTAAGACAAATTCACAGTGGAGGGGTCTATCTGTAGTTATTAGCCTAAATGAAACCTCAATGTTTAAAGCTAGTATACCTCTGATTTAGCAGATGCTTGGAGGCAGACAACATGGGTGCTACTGAGCTAAAGGATGAGGATTGCTGGGTGGTTTGACTGTATCGGGTTATACATGAACTTCTTGCTTTCAAGTTCTGACCTTGTCTTGGCAGATACCCGGCGGGCTGTGGAGATCCTGGCCCGGTACCAGGGGATCTTGCGGTCTCCAGAAGAGCAGCCTCTGCATGAGTCAATCGGGAAAGTGGTGCATGTCTTCCAGAGTGAGCTCTTCCAGGCGCTTCTGGGTAAGGGAGGCCCCCAGCTACAGAGATCCAGAGCACCTGGAACCATCTGAGGTTGTGATTAGGGTCAGGAAATCTGTCTGCGTCAGTGCTCTTACTTGAAAGATCTGTTGCACTGACTCAGGACCTGTGATTCTTGTAGTAACCCCTAGGGAAGGATCCACCATGGAAATCATGCAAGGACTGAGCAGTTTCTATGCAATTTCCCAGAATGGTTATTATTTACTAGTGATTGATCCATCAAGTTTTTTTGGGGGTGGTGGTGGTTAGAGTACTTTCCTCACCTGGATTCCCCATTCATTGGCACATCTGCTCCCCAAGTGGAGTGGCTGGCCTTACAGTAGAAATGAACTGTTGCCATTCATTTAGTGGTGTACTTGGGAACACTAGTGGAATGGCGGCTAAAACTTTCCCTTGATAACACTCCCCATTTACAGAACAAAGCTTTGCTCCTATCTGCTTAGCCCTCCATCTTTATCTGCATAGTCTCATCCTGAAGTGCAATGGAATGTTTATAATTGGCTTATGCAGAGCTGCCTGTGTTCAGGTTACATTACAGAATTCCTTGACACGGAAAAATAGTTCTTGGCTCTCCAGAAGCTTACAGGCTAAATTTCCAAAGTAAGGAAGACAATATAGGAAGGGCAGCAAAAGAGAGGTGGGAGCAAACACCATTCCATGCTCTTGAGTTTCATTTACAGTTGGGGTCAACCCAATGGCTTCACTGAAAAAAGTTTGATCTGAGAGCATCCTAGGAGAAAAAGGACTCGTAATTTTCCAGGTTGCACTTCTATACTTCGTTTTTCACAACACCACGACTGAACTGGGAGCTCTACTTAGCATAGAAGCCTTATTTGGAACTAACGGGCCTGCCAAATGACACAAATCACCTGGAGAGGGGTACATCTCGGAAAGAGGCAGACTGTTCTTTGGGATGGTGTATGCAGGGGGCCTCCTGTGCAGTAACCGTGAGGCCCAGATCTGCTTGATTTCATATGGAACCTCTTGAGTTGGCTGGGCAAGGGATGCAGCTCTGCCTGACTCAGACAGAGACGTGAGCGCAAGGGGGCAGGATATGTCTGGCTGAAGTGAAACAGCCACAGCTGCTGCTTCTGCTCAGGAATGTGAGACCCTGGCCTTGCACACAGAGGAAATGCCTGGGCCTCCACCTCCCTCCTCCTCCCAGCTTTTCCTGGCTGACTTGGTTGGGCGCCAAGCGGTTCCCTTTGCCCTGCATTAGTAACAGCGGGGGTGGGTCTCTGCAGACTGTTCCCCCAGCTTGAAGGTGGAGGGTCTGTGTCTCCTTCCGCTGGCCAGACCTGTTAGTGTTCCAGGTGAGCTCCCGCATGGAAGGTCTGGCTTGCTGATTCCCACTATAGGGTTGTTGGGTGGGTGAGCTCTACACACACAACAGGCTGTGCCATTCTGGGATGGGGTTTGATGGAATTTTAGAAGGGAAACGGGTTGCTCACCTCAGCTGAGGGTTCGAATCAGATTTTGCGCCAGATTTTGATAGAAGAAATGGAAGAAGGGGGCAAGAGAGCTGTTTGTATCACTTTAACAGTTAACAGTGTCCTTTGCAACTGCAAACTGCAAGAGCAGGGATTTCCCCTGGAGTCCCTGCAATTTACAGATGTGGAGCAGCAGAGAGGTGGGAAAAAATCCCAGTGAGGTACTGCTCTGGCAATGGCTTGGCTGTTTCTCACCCTTCTTTGAAGCTTCATGTGCAAAGCCTGCCATATTTGCTCTGTCTCACCACTGACTATCAGGGCATTTGGGACAAGCTTCAAATCCTATGTCTTTTGCTGTGTTTGTGTGTGTGAGTCCTTGTATTATGTAGGCAGGCTCTGGCTGGAGGATCAAGGGGGCTCTCCTACCATGGCTAAAGGTAGGGAAGGGTTTGTCTAGGCTGGTGGAGTGGCTTTCGTCCTTTTCCATGGCGTTTCTTGGCCTGTCTTTCAGATATCCAGGAGTGTTACGAGCTGAGCTTGTTTTCTGCCAGTAAACAGGATGGGACTCCGACTCTGGGACCTTGTGCATCTTGGAACCAGCACTATGCAGGCACCAAGGGCTCTCTGGATGACCAAAGCCATCACAAACTTGCCCTGCAGGTGAGAGGGTGGGCATCTCCTGGGATCACCCTTGGGTTCCCCTGTCCCACCCCCAAGGCCTGCTGGAAATGGAGCTTTTGCAATCTGGAGAAGCAGCACGCTGACCACCTTCCTGTTTGGCCTCCCCAGCACCTCACCCGTACTGATTGTATGGTTGGTTTGATTCCACTGAGCCAAGCTGAGCCAAGCTGAATCCCTGTTGTTTCTGGTGGTTCTGCTCCCTTTTGTTATTATTTGGGCTGGATGGATGACTTGTTCTTAAGTGGGGAACCTTATGCCAACTCCTCTTTGCGTTTTGTTTACACCAGGGATTTGGTTGCCAACTGGCCTGGAGAAAAGTGTCCTGTCTAATAGAGGCTTATTTACCTTCTTGCTGTGAAAAACTTCAATGGCTCATTTCCTCATGCTAAGCCTCTATTAAAGGGACAAGACCATTGTTCTACAGGCCAGGTAGTAACCCTGTCTGGGGAAACTTGAAGAGTTGGTCTCAAGATTTGGAATGGTCCTGATATGGCAGACTGTCCAGAACCTCTGGAGCTGATGGCTGTTTTCCCAGGCTAGACCAATGAGCCTTTTTCCATTTAACTTATTTATTTGTTAAGATTTATCTACTGCTCTATAGCTATGCTTTCTTTGGAAGTTAGAGTAAGAAGCTGAAAGTATAAACCATCCTAAAGTCACTTGCAACATCCCCAAAAATCTGCATTGGATGAGTCCAACTTTTTGCAGCCTCACATCATAAAACCTCCATGAAAGGTCTTCATCATTTCCCTTAGTTCAGGTCTTTCTGGTGGCAAGATGACATCTTGGAGCAGTGAGTTCCACAGCTCTGTTGCTGACACACACCTTGGGGAGAGATTAATATTCTCAGAACTTGTGTCTGATGCTGCTCATGCTCTTGACAGCAAGTTTCTGCAGCTCTGTCTGGGTTCAGATCAACCCTGTCTTCCTTAAAGAGAAGCTGGGAACAGATGACAGAGTGGAAGGTGGGCTGGTAGAGCGGATTGCTGTTGTCTCTCTGCACCAGTTTTGCAGGTTTTGTGCTGCTTGAAAAAAGATAAAAAACCTGTTTGGCCTGGGACAATGACAGGATGAAAGAAATTAGTGCCCTGCATGATGCTTTTGTGGCACCACTTTTAACACTTTTGAGAAACGGTTGTCTGTTTCCACGCAGAGTTGTTTGCAGTTTGGAAACTGGGCACTGGAGGGCACCAAAGGCAACCCTCTCTTTGTTTAAAACAAAAACCAAAACAACTCTGTAGATGTTCAGTCCATGCTGAATGGACTGACTTGTCCCTTTTTCACAGCAGTGAGAAATACTGTTCCACAGATCAGATCAGCATTTATTCTGTGTTAGGCCTGGGGGAGTGGCCTGAGAGCCCTGCTGCTGTTCATAGCAGAGCTCCCATTTCCCAAGATCCAAGTCTCCCTCCCCTGTCAAGATGTAGAAGTAGGTAACCAGCTCCTACCAGAATGCTCTTCTCTCTGGCTTGCTAACACACATTCCCTAGAAGACTTCTGCCAGTCAAGAGCACTGTGGAGAGAGTGCTGATAGAAACACGCTGCAGAGCTCACATTACTTCTGTGCCAAAAGAGCTGCCATGGCTACTAGATTGGTTCTGGGTGTAAGTCAGTATGTTGCTCTTGACCTTTAAAGTTTTGCAGGATATTTGGAAGACATTCTTTCCCCATATGAACCTGCCCATCTTTTCTGGAGAGTCCCATTCTCCAAGTATCTCGATCTCTAGAAGAGAGGTGAATGGTGCCTAGTACCAGGGCCTTCTTGGTGGTGGTGCCATGACTATGGTTCTCTCCCCATGAGATTTGATTGGCACCTTCTCTGTTTGTGCTTAGGTGAAGACTGTGTTGTTCCAGGTTGTTGCCATGGTTACAGTTTGATTGCCCTATGAATGCATCTCCTTCACCTTCTACTGATAGTTAGTTTTACTGTGTTTTTATTTTTGCGCAATGATTGCTTTTAAATAGATTTGTGAGCCACTTTGAACCTTGGAGGAAACAGCTTAGAGAACAAGCTTAGCTTCCCTTTTATATTAGGATCACGATGTTTTGGTTTGAGAAGAGCAGCTCCGTTGATCATCTGCTGGAGGTGGTGCTTACAATCTGCCTTTACCCCTGCATAGTGGCTGTATAAATGGCCTTTGCATTGCCTGGCCTAGGCTTTTAAAAATAAATTCAGCCTGTGGTCAGGATTGTGAGCATTCTGTGATTCTATACAAGCCAAGAAAAGCCACACAAGTTGGTTTCTGCAGTACAATTCAGTATCCTGAACATCTCAAAGAGAGCCAGTTTGGTGTAGTGGTTAGGAGCGCGGACTCTAATCTGGGAGATCTGGGTTTGATTCCCCACTCCTCCACATGCAGCTGCTGGTGTCACCTTAGGTCAGTCACAAGTTCTTTCAGAGCTGTTCTCTCATGAGCAGTTCTTGAAAGAGCTCTCTCAGCCCCACCTACCACACAGGGTGTATGTTGTGGGGAGGGGAAGGGAAAGGAGATTGTAAGGCGCTCTGAGACTCCTTTAAGTAGTGAAGGGCGGGGTATAAATCCAATCTCCTCTTCAATATTCTTTTTTTAGAAAAGCATTTTCTAGTGCTCATGGGTGAAAAGATACGCTTTAAAAAGTGAAAGAAATGTGTGGTGAAATTTTCAAACCCAGACGAGTCAACAGGATTTCCCTTGGGGAAAGCTTTAGTGCCCTGCATTACCTTTCCATATGACTATCAGAAGCAGAATAAGTGATACAAGGTAAGGAAATACATGCAAACCCCAGCCTTTTTTGGAGCTTTTTTGTTTATTTTAAAGCATAGAGTAGTCCTGCCTGTATTGTACTACATTGAACTGGCAAGGTGCAGTGGTTGAGCTACAAATCAGGAATGTCCCTGGGGTGAGCCCTGCCTTTGCCATGAACTCACCTAGTGGCCTTAGGGAAGACATTGTTTCTCAGTCCCTGCCTATCTGCAGTATGGGGATAAGACTGGCCTACCTTACAGAGTTGTTGTAGGGTAATTATGTGACTTTGTTTGAGCACTTGAAAATGCTGCATGAATGCCAAGTACTGTATTATCTTTGCTCCAGGCCAAGGCTTGGATTCCCCCTTCCCCTTTTCCCCCAAGGTCATGCTTATAAATTGAATGGAGCTTTTGTATATGCAATGGGGAGTGGTGGTGGAAAGTAATCCAGAGCTCAAGGGACTGATCCTCTGTTCACAGCACGAGCATGGCATCTTGCCCGCTGAGCCATGTGGCCATTCCTGTTGCTCATGTCCTTGAAGAGCCCCGCTCACCCAAGTGTGCAACAGCTGCCGGTGCTATGTGGGGGTAGCAATAGCCGGCAGCCTAGTCATGATACATGCTTCTTGCTTACAGCGGAAGCCGCTTCCCTCACCATGGTTTCTGGGCTTCTTCCTGCGCCTTCATCATCCTGTCTCATTTCAGGGAGAGCTCCAGGGGCGAGCAGCTTGGAGTCAGGACTTGGGGCAAGCACCGCGGCTGGTGAGAGTGACCCAGAGTAGGACTGAGCCGCCAGCCCGAGTGCACAGCCTGGTGGTGGGCGTCTGCAGCACTTTGCCCAAGGTGAGGCTCACGACTGAGGAGGGGTGGGAGCTGGGCTTTGGGTCTCAGGATGGGGAAGAGGGCAGTGCTTCGTTTGGGGTGACTCAGAGGGTGTTCCGTAGTGGCTTCTCTAAATCGCTTGCCGAAGCAGCAGCACTGCCACACTGTGGGTCTTCTGGCCCCAGAGGAGTTGTCTGTGGACTGGCATGCTAGTTAAAAGAAGAGAGCTGTTCATGTCGGTGTGCTTATGATCATGCTGTTGCTCAGCAGCCCAAATAAGCACCATTCCCTGGAGTAGCGGTTTTATTTGCAACCCTAACGGAAGTGGATGGAGACTGTGCAAACTTTGAATGTGCCTTTCGGAGTCTTGTGCAGGAGGTGTTCTAAGCAAGTGCCTGTGGCTACCTCAGTCTTCTCAGTCATGAATTTCCCCAGAGCAGGGGGCAAACAGGAGAAATCCACACATACACCCCAATCTCTCTGGAGCTCGCACCACCGCTCACTCCAGAGTCCCCTTTGATTCAGATCATTGTGTCTGTACGGTATATGTGGGGGCAGAGGCCCAGGCTTTGCCTCAAACATGCATTTTTAAAGCAGAGACCCCATTTATTTAATTACTTCACTTATGCCCCACTTTTCTCCACAATGGGGACCTAAAGTGGCTTATATTGTTGTCTTCACTACTTTGTCCTGACAACCCTGTCAGGGAGTTTGGGCTGAGAGAGAGAGAGAGAGAGGAACTGTCCCAAGGTCACCCAGCAAGCTTCCGTGGCAGAGTGGATATTCAAACCTGATACTATTCCTACACTCCATTGAGAGGCTGCTGCAGTATTTCTGAAGTCAGTATTACTGAAGTCAGTCAGAGACTCTTGGACTACAGTTAGCATTACTGCAAGAACAGCATACGCTGGATCAGATCAAGGGTCTCTCTCTCTCTCTCTCCTCCAACTGTGGCCAGCCAGATGTTCCTGGAAAGCTCACAAGCAGAGAAAGATGGACACACAAATCCCCTTTTGCTTCCACCAGCATCTGGTAGTCATAGGAACGTTGGTTTCACCCGTGAAGAGAGAGTGAGAGAGGGTTGTACTGTTCTCAAGAAAAACACAACCTCCCCTGTGGTGGACCCCCCCCATGCACATTTTTTTTCTGTGCCTCGATGCATTCAGCTGTCCCAAGCATGAAAAGTTATTCATCACAGGCAAGAATTTATGGTGATCTCTGGTAAGCTACAACACAGAGTAATTGCTGACAGCTTGAAAGGTCATTTGTGAATTATCTGTCATGGCTAACAGCTACAGGGAAACTTATCCTTCCATGAATTCGTCTGATCCTTTAAAAAACAACATATAAGCTAGGGGGCCACCCCTCCATCTTGTGGCAATGGATTCCACATCCTTATTGTGCATGTTGTATGACGTTTTCAGCAGCAGTGCCATGTGTTGAGTCCATAAGGGAGGTAAGGTGCTTGTACCCAGCAGAATGGATCTTTGTACCAAATGCTGGAGGGGGGAGGCCAAAATTGATGGGGCATGTGACCAGTCGGGTTGTCCTAACTGGACAGAAAATTCATATAGTGTTACTGTGCCTACCTTGCTTGATTTCCAAGCAGGGACACAGGAGAAGGTAGAGGGCACTGGCTGGGCCAGATGAAGCCGAGGGATGTGGGTTTATGTGTTTAGGAGGTGGTGGGGGGTTGGTTCTTAGGCAATGAGTGGATCCCCAAAGCTTTGCTGATTCACGTGGGCTCATTTCCCCTCCTGACATGTTCCTGCTGCTGCCTAGCAACCCAGCTGCTGTCTGCATCAAGCCAGGAGACAGACTGTGGCTGGGCCCAATCTGTGAGCCCAGGCTGGATTGCGGGGGGAGGAGAAGAGGGCAGTTTTGTGATTTGGGTCCTGGGAATCCTGTGTTATGTGCCCAGCCCCAGCACCCGTTTTATACCAGTGGCTGGCTGGCTGAGGCAATCTGATGTCCTGGTGAGGGAAGGAAGGGACAACGTAGCAGCCATTTTCGTGGGGCTGGATAAGGACTTTCCTGTATGCTGTCTTCGTGCCTGGAGGATTGAGGGCAGAGCTTGCCCCCTCACCTGTTGGCACAGCCAAGCAAATAAGGCTTATGCATGTGTTTCCTGATCTTTCCTTTTCCTTTTGCATACTGTCTCCCTCTACTCCCATCCCTGGTGCTTACAGCTCCTGAAATCTCCAAGATACAGTCGGGGGAGGGCACTGATATGGTCCCTTGGCACAGAACGAAAAAGATAGTTCCAGGTTGCTGCCCCTGCCCCCTGCCTTGCAGCCAGGAATGCCTAAGTCAGAGAGAGGGTGGTGATAGCAGTCACACCTCGTGTGTGCTCCTGTCCACAGGCAAGGAAGCGAGAGAGTTATAGGTCAGCCAGGTGTCCTGCCTGGCTGTGCAGGGGCAAAGACAATAAGGCCCTGCCCTGTATTTCAAGGCCCACTAGCCCCAGTGGCTTGCTGACAAATGCAGTCGGGGCCTGGTAATGGTGTGGTTGGCAAACTGTAGTTTTGCGTTGGTTTATTGTGAAGTAACTAGCAGTGGGGAGCAGGAGGCTAAGGTGTCTTGAGTCCTGAGCAGGACACAGTGTCTGTGAGAATCTGATTAGCTGGTAGCAGCCATTATTCTTGTCCATGACTAGATTTACTGTTAAGCTAAGTATTCCACATAAGAAGCTGCAGTGAAATGGGGGCTGCAGCTATGGGCTTAATTATCTTGGCATTTTCCCAATGCAGTGCAGGAGCTTAGTGGGAAAAAAAGCCTTCTCTTCCACCTACCAGCTGCACATTGCTGGTGGAAGTATGTTGCGCAGGGGGACTTGCAAATTGCCTGGGAGGAGCAGGTATGTCCAGCTGAGGTTAACCCACGGAGAATTTGAGAAGAGCTGTTGCCTGGAATCCCCAGTAGAAGCAAGAAGTGCAAGCAGGTCAAAACCAGCTAAGGAGAGCAGATTTTCTTCACTGCATCTAGTCATTTCCCACTGAACTGGCTGACTACACACAATACATGGGCCTCTGCCTTGATGCAGTATGGACTTTGGGTTATTGAACCTTGTCAAACTGGTTCAAGATCGTCACCAGGAACTTGGATAAGTTGGTGTAGTGCACTAGTTATGTCTCCAGTTCAAATCTTGCTGCAGACTCAAACACTTTCACACACACTAAATAACACACTTTCAATCCACTTTCAGTACACTTCGCAACTGGATTTTACTGTGTGAAATGGCACGATCTACTTGCAAACAGTTGCTGAAGTGAACTGAAGCTGCATTACTTAGCATGTGTGAAAGTGGTGGCCTTAGGCAAACCTCCATGTTTCAGTCCTTCATCTGCAGTAAGGGGATGATAAACCTGCCTTGCAGGGTTGTTGTGAAGATTACAGTAAGATAATGTATGTGAAGCACTTCAAACGTTTAAAAGGGCAAACATTCAGGGTTGTTGCTGTTGTCAACCAAACATATTGCTTTCATCTTAGTTGGCATAAAATTGGCTGCTCATAAGGGAAGTATCCACAATGCCATGGGCAGAGACTGACAATAATGCTCTTCTGGCCTCTGTCTCGCTCACAGAGCAAAGGGTTTTTTAGACAAAGTGTGTCAGAGGACACTTCTAAACCTGATGGCCTTTTCACCATTAATGTGTAATGCTGTGCAGATTTACCTGTGAATAGGCCCCCACTGACCTCAGTGGGCCTCCACCTGTGGCGTGTGAGACTAAGTCAGACTGTTGGTCCATCAAGGTCACTTTTGTCTGTTGTGGCTGGAAGCAGTTCTCCAAGCATTCAGGCAGAGGTATTTGACTTCACCTTCTCCTTTGAATAAAAGATGCCACAGACTGGGCCTGGGACCTTCTCCACGTAAAGCAGATATACTACCACTGACCCACAGCCCCTCGCCCCCAAGTGTTTCCCAGATGATTTGCAAACTTCTGAGTGCTTGCAACTTCAGCCTGCAGTATGGAGCTGGTCGTGCACTGTTTGTTTTGTGGCCCCACCAGATAATAATGCCTGCTCTAATACAGGTAGAGTGTAATTGTTGATTGTGTTGCCTGTCTCTTAGATCTTCTTGTTCATGCAACAAATCATAGCAAGTGCTTTGAGATGGGGGCTGTTACTGTCTAGACTGGTTGTATTCAGCCATGGTGTTATGCAGGATGTTCCCTGTATGGTGTACAACAAGATGGAATAGGAAGGGCAATATGGGCACGGATAGGACAAGGGTAAGTAGGAAGGAGGGGGCTGCATTTATCTGAAGCTGCCTTTGCTTAATAATGAATAATGGCTTGTGGGTCAGGAAGACGGGGGGGGGTTCTCCTGAGTATTTTTGGCACAGGGTCCCCAAGCCCTTTAATTCCATCGCTATCTCTTTCTCTCTCACTTCTGTTTCCCCTCCTGCTCTTCATGAAGAGCAGAGAGCTTGCAGCTGCAGAGTTATAATTAAACTTGTACAGATGAAAGCCTTGGCCTAACACCTCCCCCCCTGTATCGCTGAGGCACCCTTCCATATGCAATATTCACTTCCTTAGTTGGGAAAGGTCCTTGACGAAACCTTCCAGAAAGGGGACTAAAACCTGAGCAGTTGTGAGCTTAGGCTTTATGTGGGAGAGGGGAAGCCCCTGGAAATCAAATGGGAGGTAGGGTATAGAGACCTAATCCATTTTCAGGATGAAAAGGTCAGCTATGAATCTGTGGTCGTGGCTCACCTCTTCCGTCCCTGGCATGTAGAGGTCATGGGGTGGGCTGTCCACCAAGTTTGTCTGTCTCTGTGTTGCCTGGCTTGGAGGGGAGCCACCTTCTTTTTTGTGAGCTATCCCCATCCCAGGAGCTTTCTCTGACTGATTTTGGGCTCCTAGTGAGACAGCCTGGGAGCTTGTCTTCCTTGACCGTCTGAGGCTGAATAGGCTTCTGGGACCTGTCTAAAGCTGCAGAACTATGAGTCCAATTGCTCATTGTGACTTCCTTTCCATTGATACTTCTGTGCTTAAGAACTGCTTGATTCACCAAGACTGAAATGTGAATGCAGTTCTCCCTTCAGCTCCGCATGCATGCATCTTTGCTTTTGTGTATCTGCATGGCATTTTTGTGACTCTGTATTGCTCCTTACATTACAAGGTGGATATTGCATGTTCTGCTGCAGGCAGCTTCTGGTCCTGAGCATGCACAGCATCCGTGGCTTGGTTCCATGCTAGAGGGAAGCTCTGAAAATGCAGAAGGGGAGGGGCAACCTTCTACTTCTAGATCACAGTGGCAAAAACTTTTCCTTTTGTAAGCAAGAGAAAGCCTGAAATGGCTTCTAGGGCTGTGGTGCCTTTAAAAACCATCAGCGAGGCTGGCTGCTGCAATTCCAGTGCACCAGCTGATTGGCTGGGAAGTGAGTAGGCAGGGAGGAGGGGGAGAGCAGCCATTCAGAAATCTGCGGCATTGCTTCCCCTGCTTAAAGGGGACTGAGCAGGGGGTGGGTGAAGGAACAGCCTGATTCTCTCATTCCTTCTCCTCCCCTCCCCTTCAGTTCACTCTTGACTTGGCTGCTCCCCCAGAAACCTTGCTGACATCGCCACTTGGGTCTTGCCATTCTGAAATCCTAGAAGCAGAATGGGGATGGGGACAGGGACAGGGGGGATTCAAGATCTGTGGGGCTGCTCTGGGATTTCCAAAGCTGAGAGGCCAAGATCCAGCTGGCAATAGGAGGTGAAGGCAAATGCCAGCAAGAAGGCTCACACCTTCTCCTGGAGCATGCCCAAATATGGCTATTTGATATCCTGGGACCAGGATGGGCTTACAACAATGCATCTATTGGGCAAAGGCTGTGCTGTTTTTGGTATGTGCTAGCAATAGTATATGAAGAAGGTGGGGACAGCAGGGAGACACTTTTGCTTTCCCCACTAGCTATAACAAGAGTCGGGAGGCTTCCAGATTTGCAGACTGGCTCCTTAATGTATAACTGTTTATTTCCTGAAAAGGAAGGCAGAACCTTTCTCTCTCTGTTTGCGCACTCCCCCCCCCAGTGGCCACATGCCCTATGGATGGGCACAAGAAAGTAAAAGGGCTCTTTTGGGGGGAATCTGATGTGGAGTTCAGTCCCTTCTTTCCCTTGCTCCATGTTGCAGTCCTTCCATCACTTGGGGCCCCCTTTTTCCCCAGCATCCCCATTGGTTGCAGTGTTCAGTAATGTTGTAATGTCCATGTTGGGGAGGTCCAAAGCGGCTGAATATTTTGAGCATCTAATGTGCTGGGGAGGAGCAGGCTGGTTCATTAAAAGTGATAATCCCAGGGCATGGTCTGGTACATGATGCAGCTACCTTGCCAAAGCTAAGTGGGTCTGGGTCTGGTTGGTGCCTGGAAGGGGAGGCCTCCTGGGATCAGAGGAGCCCTCTCCCTCCTCTTCTAGTCCCCTATTTTGGCATAGAGGACCTTTAGTATAGCGTTGCTTGAATTTCTCCATGTTGTTACCACGTCCAGCTAAGAGCATTTGGAGTACAGGAGGAATTGACAAAAAGGCCTTTAGAGGGCCTGCCTGGTATTCTGAGAAAGGAGGTGTCCTTTTACATGGCACTTGCTGCAGTTCATAATTTCAACCCCCCCCCCCGGTTTTTCTTAAGTAAGGAACACAAATGATTCAGTCAAGGAATAAACGGGCTTTTCTGGCTAAGGCAGCATAACTCAGCAGGAGTTAAAGTACGGTTCACACATTACACAGGGGTGGGGGAAAGTGGAGGCATGAGTGAATCATACTTCCTCTGCAAAGTGCAAAGTGGGGGCCTGCAGGACTCCATCTTGGGGGATCCACAAAATACAGGATGTGCTTGCCTATCTTGACGTAAATATAACTTGTCAGCCCCACTTCTGACATTACAGTGGAGCTTGGTAGAGCAGAAAGGAGACTCTTTGCAGGCTGCTCTCCCTGCTTCTGTGGAATGTGTGAACCGGGTCTTGGGCTCTTAATATCGTGCTGAAGAATCCCTTCAGGGACCCAGTGTTCTGTAGCCCAAGAAAAAATCTGTTCATGTGGACAGGCTTCCTTATTAATCTAAAACAAATACATGGAAGTTGGTATTGTTCTCCAGACTAGAAAGACAAAACAAGCGTCTGGTTGCACTGGACCCTAAACGTTTGAATCTGGGAGCCAGGGTTTTCTGAAATACCGGACCCTGTACAGGACTGGTATCTTAAGAGGGATGTTGTTGTGGTTACAGAGGCTTGAACTATTTCTTCCAGCCCTGTCTCTTCTTACCTTGGTATTCTGATTTTAATCATTGAACTTGTTGATGATGTGATGGTGTGAAAGAGGGGAAAGTCCTTGTTTGCATGTGGTTGAAGGACAAATGGCAGCATGTGAATAAGGTGGGCCGGAGTGTGTGGGTGTGCAGGAATGTCTGTACTAAGCATAGAAATTCCTCTCCATGACTGCCAGCAGGCAGAACTTGACCTTTGGGGGCTCATCCAGTGATGATTCCATTGACACTGCACGCTCCGAGAAGATTGGACCAGAGCAGAGTTCCGTCTAGTCCAGCATCCTCTTTCACAAAGTGGCCAACCAGCCTCTTGATAGTCCTGCAAGCCAGGGCCCCACACAGACACATGAAGCTGCCTTCTCCTGAACTGGACCACTGATCGGTCAAGGTCATTCTGACTGTTGTGACTCTTCAGGGCCTCAGGTTGAGGCCTTTTACATCATCTACTTCCTCATCCTTTTAACTGGGGGTGCTGGGGACTGCAACTGGGATCTTCTGGATGCAAAACAGATGTTCTACCACTGAGCCATTCCTACCCCCACCCCACCCCGCATCTGTAGTAGACAAATAAGCAGCTGAGGGTTGAGGGTAACCACAAAGCCTGTGGGCTCTAGGACTGACTTAGAAAGGAGTGTGCTTTAGGATATGGATAAGGTGGAGCATCCCCTCCTGCTCCCAGCACTGGATGTCCTTTCAGATTTTGTTCTGTTTTCAGTTTGACTTGAGAAACCTAAGAATAACCTTGCTGGATCAGACCAAAATGTTTCCATCTCACTCTTCATCCTGTTTCAAACAGTAGCCAGCCAAATGCCTCCAGGAAGCCTATACACATGAGGACACCAGGTGTCCAATGTTGTTTGCTCCTCAGTGACTGGTATTCAGAGGTATACTACTTCTGAACATGGAGGTTCCATTTGGCTATTGTGACTAATGGCTGTTGATAGACCTCCCGGTCCTCTGTGAATTTGTCTTCTGCCCTTTCAAAGCCACCTAGGTCATAAGTTTTAAAATCTAAATATTTGGAATGAAAATCTAAGCACCACCACCACATCCTTTCCCTAATTCTAAAGTCAGTCCTGGTCTGTTAATTTTTTAGAGTCTCTAGGGCTTAATTAGAGTTGTGGTATGCTAGGGCATAGCTTCCCTCACCCTGTAACATGTAAAGCTGTAATAAAGAAGAGGAGGATGTGAATATGTGCAGAATGCTTATGTCACTACTGAGTAATCCAAGCCCATCCATGCTCACCTGGGGCTGTGGTGCTGGCCATCAGGGTGTGTAGCCATTGAAGCAGCCTTCAGACTAGGTAGTTCTATCCATCCATCCACCACCCTCCCTCTAAGTAGCTCAGGGCAGCGTATGTGTGCTCTCTCTCCCTCATTTCATGTAAGGCTGAGGGAGGTTAATTGGCCCAAGGTCACCCAGAAAGTTTCACAGCTGAAAGAGGATTTGAACTCAGATCTCGGAGAGCCTAGTCCACCACTAACTAGTACACCCCACTGCCCCTCTCTTTAGCTTGCTATACTGTCCTGTTTAGAACTTACCCCACTGTCTGACATTCCTGGGCCTTTAAAAGCACCCGCAGCTAAACTGCTATGCCTTGGCACAGTGAAGGTGTAGGGGGCAGGACAGACTTTTTTCTCCTGGGGAATTTGTGCCCCCACTGACACAGTTACACTTAAACATTTCCCAGTTTTGCATGTAATAATGAGTTGTTCCAGAGTCTGCTGTATTCCTTAGCCATTCCCTTCCATTTGGAGAGGGTGTAAGCAAATGGAGCCGGCTCAACCTTTTATACATCCCTGATGCCCTCTGTAGGCTCATGTATGGGAGCAGGACTTAGCCATTAACCCCAGATAATACAAGGAGAATGTGAGTGGGACTGGTCACTCCCAGGGTTTTCCATGTCTGTCCCGTGCGTACCTTCCTTGGTGTGTTTGTGTGAATAGGGGTGTGCTCTGAGTGTGTGTGTGTGTGTGTGTGCGCGCGCGCTCGTGCAGTGGTTATCAGGCTGCCTCTGTGCCTTTAAGGGCCTTCTTAACATTCTCAGTGCTGCTGTCCTGTGCTCTGATTGGCTGAAGCACGGAGAGCCAGGGAGGCTGGAGAGAGATGCTCTCGTCTTCTCCCTTTCCCAACTAGGGACCAAAAGCAGCAGCATCCTCTTCCTCTGGCCCTCTAGGTGCAAGAAGCTTCCTTTGCCTCCCCCGCATACGCCTGCACACCAGGGAAGGGATTTGCCTTGCCGGCAAATCCATGCAGCAGCCCACAGGAGGGGGGAGGCTGCTTCTTCAGTGAGCCCCCTCCTCTTCCCCCCCCTCCACCGTGGCTACAGCTTGGCAGGGACCGAGGGGCAGGGCGATGCAGCGCGATGCGGTAACGTTTTGCCTTTGGAGATAATAGGGCTCTTGCTCACAGTCGCCTGCACAGGGGACGGGGGTTGTCCCCCCGCGTTGCTTCTGGGCTGTGCGTAGGCTCTGAGCACCAAGATGCACAAGCATCACCACTGCTGCCGATGCCCGGAATGCTATGAGGTGACACGCATGGCGGCCCTGCGGCGGATGGAGCCCCCCACCTACGGCGAATGGCAACATGAGCAGTATGGCTACGGGGGATACGGTTCGCAGACGCTGCCTTCCCAGGGGGGTGCCACCCCCACCGCCAGGAACAAGGGCAAGTTAATCCCCACGTCTCGTGACAACGTCCCTCCGGCCCCCCCTAAACAGAGCCAAGGCAAGACTGGCACCCCCAAGATGAACGGGAACAGCCCAGGCTGGTGGCCCGAGTGCACCTGCTCGAACCGTGACTGGTATGAACAGGTGGGTGCTGCTTCTGAGGATGTGGTGGGGCCACCATGCCTTGAGGGGAGGGGAGGGGGATGTGAAGAAGGAGTGTGCTTGGCAGGAAAGCACTCCAGGCAGGATTGGTGCCATGCTAGGCAGAAGTGGTAGATGCCTCGGAGCCTTGGCTAGCCGGGACTCCTGGGCCAGTCACAAATACTTTCCTTCCAGTAACACTGGAGCGGTTTACCTGGGAACCTGGGCTCAAATTATCTTTTTCCTTGGCAGTCAGTGGTTGGAAATATCTGCGGGGGCCAGATGTTGTCTCTGTACCTTCTTAGTGAGGTGCCAAGCGTGGCTTCCCTGCGGCAGCTGTTGAAGAGGCAAGGTACCCCAGCCCTCTCCTTCCTCCGGTTCTTTGAGTTATTATATAATCCCACCGGGTTTTCTGCCCCCTTTTCTGGTACCATCTTCCTGGTGGGCCTGGAAGCCCTGCCTTGCCAGTCTCTCTGCTAAAACAGAGAGGACACTCCTCCGATGAATCCCTATCAGCCAGCTGAGAAAATGGATGGAGCCTGCATTCAAGGCAATAAAATGGAGGCTGGGTCCATCCACCTTGCCTGAGCCTGCCACGTTCCCGGCTGCCACCTCCCACTTGAGGCTGGCTTTGTGCCTCTCGTCACTAGCCTAGGAGCATCACAAGAGGCAAGCAGATGGGCCAGGCAGATGCACCCCTGACCCTCTCTGGCAGTGCCAGCCAGGTCTTGGGTGCTTTCCATCCAAGATCAGAGCTCAGTCCTCCTCCTTAGCAACGTGGTTCCTGCATCTCTCTCCCAGCTTAGAAGCCTGGCTTTTCGTTTTCACCCCCCATCCCCACCCCCACGTCCCTTTTCTGCCTCCCTAGTCAGCCGGAGATGCCAGAAGGGCCACAGTATGGGGGGCTGCTTGAGTCTACTCCCCCCACCATTGCTGTCAGTTGAATGTCCGGATGTGCAAACATCCCTCTCAAGATGGCAGTAACAAGATTGGGGCGGGGGGAGGGGGCGAAGAGAACAGCTCCTCTTGATTTTGCTGTCCAGTAGAGCAGTGCTGGTCTGATGAGGCAGCCATGGAAGAAGGAGGAAAAGAGGAGAGCAATGGCTAGAGAGAGAGAGAGAGAGAGAGCCGTCATTGTCTTCTCTGCAGGGCTGCAATTGCATTTGAGCAGGTTGAAGAGGGCTTTTGGGGTTTTAAAGGGAAGAGGCTGTGCTGTGTCCCAGAAGCATGAGTAGGGCCAGTGATGCCTGCTCAGGGTGCGTGTGTGTGTGTGTCTGTGTGAGAAGCGAGGTTCTACATGCAGAATCTGACATGTGAGCATGTGTGTGAGCATGTGCTGGATCAGGGCAGGCAGAATTGCTCACTGGAGTGTAGGCAGAGCAGGCACAGCAAGAGTGCGAGCAAGAAGGCTTTCCAGCCGGCAGTGCCTTGGACGAGGAAAGAAGGAGCCAGGGCCAAGGAGCCCTGACAGGCGTGAAGCTGACAGGCGGTGGGGAGCAGAGCCTGGGGGCGGTTGCTGACATTACCTGTAATTGTTCATCAGGCGTCAGAAGGGCGGGGAGGGGGGTGATCCCCCTTAAGCAAAGCGGGTAGGTGGAGCTTTGCCCCTTGCTTCCCCCATTCTCCACACGCATGCGAAAGTGCCTGCTCGGCGGAGGGACATTTCCAGGCTGTGATCTGATTGCCCTTGCATGCTGTGAGCTTTGACACAGAGCTGGAGCCCCCACAGGTTCCCTTGTGCACAGCACAGAGCGTGTGCCAGGCCCCTTGCCCCACTGCTTATGCTGCCTCCTCAGTTTTCCTCCTCACTCGTGCCTGGTTATCCTTCTCTCCCGCCCCACTGCCTTCTTGGCCTTCCTTTCCCATGGCATGCTGTGGGGCTGAGGCATTTGAGCAAACAGTTGAGACGAACAGAGGCGGAAGGCTCTGAAAAAGCCAGGTAGCCGCTATCGGTCCTTGCTGCCTTGGACCCCAGATATGCTCTGGATCTTAACATGGCTTCTTTGGCAGGGGGTCAGCCAGGTAGAGGGAAGCTCCTTCCTGTTCTAGAGCAGTACTTTGCAGCTGGGAGGAACTTATCCTCTGTAGAATTCTGCAACGAGGTTTCAGACTAGGTTATTTGTACACCGAATACACTATGGAAGTTAATGCTCACGGAAGGGGACAGCTTGTCCCAGGCTCTGGTCCTTCAAGGAGCAGCTCTCATGGTAGCTTCAGGCCCTATTAGGTCTGGGATGCTGTTGCTAGGGAACACTCAAGATTCCATTCCCCAGCCATCACCAAGCCAACCTGGGGGGGTGTGGAGGCGGTTGGCAGGGAGGACTGACTGTTTCGGAAGGAAGAGGCAAAGGGATGGGTGTGTGCAGGTGTATGCAGCCTTGACCTGAACCCTGGGGCTGGTCCCACACTCCAGCCCTGGATGTGGCAGTTGGAATGGTGCACCCCAATAGACATGTGCTAACATCGTTCAATTTATGGGGCAGAGTGGTAGCCACAAAAGGCCAGGAGCAAGCTGTGTTGTTTGAAAGACAGTCGCTTCAGGTTGGCTCACAAGGATTTTGAGAGATTGAGTTGCAAATGTGTGCATGGAAAACCACCCTGTAGTGGGCTCAGGCTAGCAGGGGAACATGCATTTTCCTCTGCTTGTTAGCTCCTCCAGCAGTGCTTCACTCTCTCCTGAATCCCACCTCGTGCCAGGAGATCAGGCCCTAGAATCTACACTACAGGGAAGCTGCTGTCTGGCCTAAGTAGTTAGGCCCTGCTCCAAGAAGGCCCCCTTTTTAGCCTAATCTACCCGGCAGGGTTGTTGTGAAGATAAAATGGAAAAGGTGAGACTCATGTATGCCACTATGACCTGCTTGGAAGATGAGCAGGAAAAAAATGCACTAGTTTTTGGGTGTTGTTATTTTTTAAAGAATCTCAGACTATTATGCCTTTCCAAGGAGATGGAGATGGGGCCATGTTGAGATTCTTGCATGATGTTCTTGGCCTCTATGCCCTTGTTCGTTTGGCCCTCCAGGGTAACTGGTTGGCTGCTGTGTGAAATATTGTAAACCATTGGTCTGATCCAGCAGGATCATCTTATGCCTTCCATTGAAAGCATGCCATGGAAATTTTTAAATGGAATTGGCTAGCTGGTAGCTGGTTGGCCTGTCTTTGAAATCCCGGGGGAGGGGGGGAAGCATGCTGTAACTCTGAACTGAGGAGGTGGCGAGGTCTCAAAAAAGCTAGTTCCTGCATTGTGATAGTTGTGTGTAAATCTGTGGTGTTTGCTGTCGAAGAGGGGGGGGAGACATTTTGCCGCTGTTTTACCTGGTGTTCGAGTTTCAAAGGTCTTGAGAGGCTGGGTGTGTGAGAGAGCAAAGGGGAGCCTTGGGGGAGGCCTGGTGGGGTATCTCAGGACTTCTGACAGTGACTGGCCTCTGAGGTGCCTTGAGGCGAAAGGAGTGGGTGGCAACGGAAGAAATGTGACATCAGAGACTGGGGCGGGAGGGGAAGGGGATGAGCAGAAGGGGGGATTTCTGGGATGAGGCCAAGAGCAATGGGGAGGGGAGTGGGTGGCTGATGACCTGGTGCTAGGGTGGGCTGGTGCTGGTGGGCTTGCTGCTTGTGGAAGGTTACTGTGGGGATGAGAGGGAACCGTGTGTGCGATAGCATGGGGACAGAGAAGCTGGAGGTGGGGAGGTTGGCAGGGTGAGGTTGCTATGGCTACTTGCTGTTCTATTCAGGGGAGAAATTGAGTTGCATCCTGGCACTGGAAGGTGGAGGCGGAGGAGGTAGCTCTCGGCATAGGGAGGGGAGAGGGGGTGGCGGAGTGGAGAAAGTAGCAGTGTCTGGAGGTGGCAGCAGTGGGGTGGGTGGGTTGTGATTCCTGGCTGGCATGTGTGAAAGCCGGGTCCTGATTCAGGGGATGTCTCCCTCCTTGGGCGTGGGATGGGAACTCTGCAGCAGGCAAGATGACAGGCCAGAGGGCACTATGACTGGCTATCTAGCTCTCTTTGAGATGCTCTGGCTTCTCAAGTGCTGGGCAGGGGTGTCTGCCACCGAGAGAATGGAACCCACTGGCAGTTTCCTACCAGCAGCTCTTTAACCCTTTCAGTGGGGCAACAACAAAGGCCTGAAGCCACTTCTCTTTTCATGCCCTTCTACATCCCCTGCTTGCTCCAGATCCTCTTTTTCTGTTTGATCTGAAGGAGCTACCAACATTCTCCTCTTACCCTTTTCCTTAGGCTGGGGGGGGGGCATGTCAGCTCAGGACCGTTGCTGAATGCCAGCACCCAGGTCTCCACCACATAGACAGGCTGCTTCCGGTGTTCTAAATCAGAAACAGGCCTGGACTGAACATTTTTTCCTCACTAAGAACTTCTTCTTCTCTCTTCCCCCTCTTCCCTGTGCTGTTCCACATTTCCTCGGGTCATTGACTGTCCTAGAGAGTCCCTATTACCTGCCCGTCCATCCGTTCCCGCATTCTCACCTTACATTGTGCTCTCTAGGCTATCCCTGGTGTTGCTGCCACAGAGCCAAAGGCATATGTACAAGTTGGCTCCACTTCAGCACTCTATAGCTTGCCCTCATTCCCTGTGCTTCAGTTGGCTGAGGGACACAGACAGACTTCTTCTGTGCCATCTTTTAATCCCTTCCGATTGTAGCTACTTGTCCCAGTGCTCAGTCTGACTGAAAATTAGACAGTATCTTGCTCATGGAGAAACTTTACCAGAAGCCCACCTTAAACACAGCTCTTCTGGTCATGTCTGGGGTTGTGTGGTGCTAGAGGCAAGACTGTACCATCTTTGGTGGGCCTTGCCAACACCTAGTAAAAATACAACTACAGAACTGGCAGCCATTGTTGGGCACTTTTAAAAATAATAATTTTGTAGTACTTTTAGTGCGCTTGGTAACATTATTTTTGAAATATATTTACCCTCATAAACTTTCTGAGAAAGAAAAGGTAGATGATCCACTTCTGAACAGAGAGAGATCTGAAGCAGGGGGTTAAACAAGGGAGGCACAGGGCGTGAGCCCAGTCCCACGGGTTCAGATCCAGACCTTTGCTGGGCTTCACAGGCTTTTGGGATCTCTCCTGACACACTATGTGAGTAAGTTGGCTAGGCCGTCTCAGGTGAACTGCTCTTACATTCTCACATAAGAAGAACATGTCTCACACAGTGGCCAACCAGTTCCTCTGAAGCACCAAGAACAGAGCAAAGAAGAAGAGAAGAGATTGATACCCCATCTTTCACTTGGAGTCTCAGAGCAGTTTACAAATTCCTTTACCTTCTCCTTCCCACAACAGACACCCTGTGAGGTAGGTGGGGCTGAGAGAGCTCTGACAGAAACTGCTCTTTTCAAGAACAGCTCTGACAAAACTATGGCTTGCCCAGGGTCATCCAGCAGCTGTGAGTGGAGGAGTGGGGAATCAAATCTGGTTCTCTCAGATTAGAGTCCACACACTTAACCACTACACCAAAGAGGCCAAGGCCTTCCCCTGATGTTGCCTCCTCACTCTGAAAATCATTGGTTTAGTGCCTCTGAATATGGAGGTTTCCCTCAGTCATCATGGCTAGTAGACATTGATAGACTTATCCTCCACGAATCTATCTAATTACCTTTTAAAACTGTTTATTCCTATGTCCATCAGTACATCTTCTGGCAGTGAATTCTGCATTTTAACCACTCTCTGTGTAAAGTAGTATTTCTGTTTGTCCATCTTGAACCTACTACCCATCAGCTTCATTGGATGCCCTCAAGTTCTAATATTTTGGGAGAGGGAAAATAATTCTCTTTGTCAACTCTCTCCATCCCATGCATGATTTATAAACCTCTATCATGTCCCCCCTTCATTCTCTCTTTTCTAAACTGAAAAGTCCACGCTCTTCAGCCTTTCCTCATAGAGAAGGTGCTCTACCTCCTCCACCCCCCAATCATCTTGGTTGCCCTCCTTTATACGTTTTCCAGCTGTGCAATGTCCTTTTGGAGATACGGTTACCAGAACTGTACACAGTATTCCAAATAAGGCTGCACCATAGATCTATACAGGGGGATTACAATATTGGCCATTTTATTCTCAACCCCTTTCCTAATAATCCCTAACACAAAGTTTGCCTTTTTCACAGCTACAGCACACTGGGTTGATGCTTTCATTCAGCTATCCACTATGACCCCAAGGTCTTTTTCCCCTCTCAATTTCCGCAAATTCAGACCCCATTAGCCTATACTTGAAGCTGGGATTTTTTTGTCCCAATGTGCATCACCTTACACTTACCCACATTGAATTTCATTTGCCACATTGTCACCCGCTCACCCAGTTTGTGGAGGTCCTCTTGGAGCTCTTCACAGTCAGCCTTGGTTTTCAATATCTTGACTAATTTTGTGTCACCTGCAAACTTGGCCACTACACTACTCATCCTTAGTTCCAGATAATTTAGGAATAAATTAAATAGTACTGGCCCCAATACCGGTCCTTGTGGGACCCCTGTGCTTACTTCTCTCCATTGTGCGAACTGTCCGTATATTCCTACTCTTTGCTTCCTATCATTTAAAGTCATTATTGAAGTCTTCTCTGACTTGATTCTTGTTGCTGCAATAGTTGCATAGGGGTTCTACAGATCAGTTGGTAGGCCTTTTGTGTTGGGAGACAGGAGATCAGAACTGTGTTTAATCTATCTCTCTGCATTCCTGCTGGTTGATAGTATGTTGGGGGTGGGGGAACCATTTTAATGATAGTACCTATCATAATGATTACTCATTTACAATAGAAGGTGTTGGTGTTTGAACAGGGGAAATCTTGTCACACCCACATATGACCTGACTGCAGGACAAAAGACCCCCCTCCTTTCTACCACTGTCCTTCCATAGCCATCCAGTGGGTACTTTTTTGGCAAAAGTAGTAATAAAAGAGGAGTGTTCCAGCAAATCCAGGGAGAGCTACTGGTTATCTTGCCTAACTCTTCTGCGCTGGATCTCAAACACTGGATTCTCACCCTTTCCTCAGGATCTCCTTTAGGGCAATGCTGGATATGTTGAGAACTGGTGTTGTGCCATTTTCTCAGATGCATGTGCTTAGTTCCTTCATTGTTTTTGGTGGCCATGTTTCCCCTTGATGCAATGACTTTAAAAAAATTGTCAGCAGTGCTACATATGGTGTAGTGGCTGGAATGCTGGATTAGGAAAAGGGAGCCCCAGTTTCAAAGCTCCACTCTGACACAGAAGATAACTGGGTGATTGTACCTACCTCACAGAGTGGTGTTTAGTATAAAATGGAGGAGGTCCCCATTGGGGAGGAAAATGTGGTATAAATCAATAAACATTTCTACTTGAGACCCACTATCGCCTCTAGATCTTTCTCAAAAGCTTTTGGAACCTTATCATTAACAGCATACATTTAATTTCCTCTTCAACACAAAATTTATTCTGATCGGATTTCAGTTCTCTGTTTTGCGAAATGTAAGTCATCTGGCTGTGGGCCATGAGGCTTCTAGGCTCTGTATAGATCCTAGCAGTTGTATGTCAGTGAGAACAAGAAACCATTGGAGTTTTTTGTTTCCTTGTTCCAGTTTATCAAAGTCTTTCAAAATATTCAGCCTGTCCTCTAAATTGCATGGAGTTTCTCCTGCTTTTGTATCATTTTTGCAGATGAGATCAACATTTGCATGTCCACCTGATTAAGAAAAATGTTGACCTTGATACAGACTCTTGTCAAATTAGTTATATTTTCCTACTTTGGCAGCGATAATATTGATTACTATTTACAAGCTAGCAACATGTACCTGTTCATAGATATTCATTAAAAAATCCCATTGATTTCAGAGCAATCTTCAGCAATGTAGGTATGCTTCAGATAAACCAACCATCGTTGCTTTTTTTCCAGTTTGGTGTAGTGGTTAGGAGCACAGACTCTGATCTGGGAGAACTGGGTTTGATTCCCCAGTCCTCCACATGCAGCTGCTGGTTTGACCTTAGGTCAGTCACAAGTTCTTTCAGAGCTGTTCTCTCAGGAGCCGTCCTCAAAAGAGTTCTCTCAGCCTCACCTATCTCACAGGGTGTCTGTTGTGGGGAGAGGAAGGGAAAGGAGATTGTAAGGCACTCTAAGACTCCTTCGGGTCTTGAGAACAGACTAGCTGGATCAGACCAAGAGGCCTATCTGTCCAGCATTCTGTCTTCAGGCAGATATCTGTTGTATCTCTCACACAAAGCATAAATGTGACCCCCCCCCACTCCAGCTTTTGGTGATGCTGTCTTATGCTTCCCTGAATGTGGAAGTTCAGTGCCCTTTGTATTGTGGCTAATAGCTGCCAATATAGATATTTTGCTGATAGGTTCTGCCTTATGGTGTTCTACCAGAGTTGTCTTCAGCTAAGGTTTGACATAATTCCCTCTTCCTCACCTCTGTTGGTTTCTGTCCTATGACACAAATTTCTGGTGGCAAACATATTACAGTTGTTGTTAAGTACTGTCAAACTGGCACAGGGAACCCTGTGGGTC
The DNA here is from genome assembly GCA_029375565.1 of Gekko gecko. Taxonomy (NCBI): domain Eukaryota; kingdom Metazoa; phylum Chordata; class Lepidosauria; order Squamata; family Gekkonidae; genus Gekko; species Gekko gecko. The sequence continues at coordinate 45,552,831 of JAPDNY010000012.1, read as the reverse complement.
AAACAGATTCCATGTGCCTCTGGGACTGCTGTTTTGTGAAAGGAATCACAATGAGCTCTAGCTAGGATGACCCCAAGCACAGAGTCTTGGCCTGGGAAGTGAGGTGACACCATAAGTTCAGTCTGGTACCACAGTTTAATAGAGCTGCTGTCTTCCAACTGTGCTGCTGAGACAGGGCACTAGGTCTTTCCTCTGTGCCACCAGATTACTGGCCTTCAGTCTCTCTCTCCCTGTATGCTTTAAGCCCAAGATGTTTACCTACCCTTGTTTTCTTAGCTGCTAGCATCAAAACCTGAGGCACCGGCCAAGGAAAGATCTGATTCTTGAGTCCTGGCACTAACTCTCCAACCCCCTGGAAATCATTTCTGACCCTTTCTCAAATAGCTCTGAGCAGCATGTATAGCCTCTGCTTAATTTGGTTCTCACATCATTTCTGTGAGGTAGGTTAGGCTGAGAGACAGGTAGGTAGGTTAGGCTGAGGTAGGTTAGGCTGAGAGCCTTGGTCATCCAGTGAGTCTGTAGCCAAATGAAGATTTAAACTTGGGTGTCCACAGTTCTAATCCAGCACTTTAGCCACTATCGCTGGGAGATTATGAGGTTGCTGCCTTCAGTCTGGGTTGCTCTGTCCCCTTCATAGTTCTATTTTTCTTCTTCCTGCTGACCTATGATCCCTGAACCTCTGGTCCAGGTCTGTCTTCCTCACCCCTAACAGCAAATTACCCGTGGAGCTTTTTTAGCAAGAGTCCTTGTAGAAGCTCCCTCTAGGGCCCACTTTCTTTGTAGTTCTACTTGCAGACAATCTGCTCAGTAGCCTGGAAACCAGGCCCCAGTGCTGAGCTCCATAGGGTGCTGAGTGCAGCCCCAAGCTACACTTGCGGAGAATGAATGAGCAACAAGAATGGGAGGCAGTGGCCTGGATGGGAAGGAATCTGACAAGTCCATTTAGCACATGGCTTGTTCCTCAGGGACCAACCTGTTCCTGTGAGGCAGCATCTCTTCCAGCTGCTGGCAGAATCCAGGGCAGCATTAATCAGCCAGCCTCTGCCATCCAGATAAGAATTACATCCCTTCTTGCAACCTCGTTTGCTGCTTTCCTCACACGTTTGATCACCCACCCTCCACCCTCCTGTGACTGCTGTTCATGACTTGCGGCTGCACCCTTCCCCCTTCTGTGAATGCAGCAGCAATTTCTCATTGCCCTGTGGTTTCTTTCAGCTTTGTCTTCCTTGATCAGGTTGTGGCACTGGACAGCTCCCCAAAACAAGTGGAGGGGGAGCAGTAGCCCTGTGTTGAGGCAGAGATCATGTGGATGGGGTCTAAAACTCCTGAAGGTTAGTAAGATATGAGTCAGGCTTCCACAGTGAGGCAAGAACACCCCCCCCCCGAAAAAAATGCAACCTGCTGATTTAAATCTGTGTCTCCCCAGTCCTAAGTGGGCACACTAGCCCACTACCCACACCAAGAGAACATGAGTTTTCCTGTTTCTCGTTTGCTTTGCTCTGCCCTCCTCCCTCTGTTTGTGTCTTCACTGGGTCAGGGACACACACTCACACAAGTCTGGTGCTTTTCCACAAGCATTAGTAATGGTGCTACACTCTGTGTACTGCCATGGGCTTCCTTACTATTGGGGATGTGGCAGGATCCTTTCCTGAATAGCATGGGGAACTCTTGCACGTCACTGCCTCTTGGGGAGAGGGAGAAATAATAGCCTAGGAATGGACCACATGACTGCATGTAGTTTTAGGAGAACCATGAAAATCTATGTAGTGTGTTTTTATCCTGTCTTTCCTCCAAGTTAGCATATATTTATCCCTTCCCTATTTTTGTCCTTAAAACAGCCCTGCAAAGTAGGTTATTTAATGGAGAAGAAACCATAAACCCACTTTTCTGGAAGTGCAGGCAAAGAAATAAATAGTCAAAATATCTATTAAAATATTGTTTAAAAAATAGCATCCAACAATATCATCAGTCAGCCAGCAAAATACAGGACCACAACAGACTCCTAAAAACAATGGAACAACAAATCCCCCAGTACAATAGTTATTCTGCACCCTCTTGCACAGCCCCAAATGCCTTCCTGAATAATTTAGTCTTGTATCCTCTCTGGAACAACAATATGGTAGGCATCTTTCTCTTCGCATCCAAGAAGCTATTCCATAAGGCATGGGCCGTGACTGAAAATGTCTGCAAATGGGTAGCAGCTGAGTTCGCCTTAGTACATAGTGGAACTAATTCTGCTGTGAAGAGTGGAGTTGTCCCATAGGATTATACTGTCATCAAGGGGGGGTCTATGTATGTGGGTCCCAGACTGTAAAAGGGTTTGATGATAAGCGCTTGCATCTTGGACCCAGAAAGAAATTGCCAGTTTTGCAAGATTGTAAAATGGGAGTAATATGTTCCTGGCAGCTAATCTTAGATAACAAATGAGCCGCTGCATTTTGTACTAGCTGGAAGTTTTCAAGTAGTCTTCCAGAACAGCCCTACATACATTGTGTCAGAATAGTTGAACCGTGATGTTACTGTAATGTAGAACAGTGCAGCTGGGTCAGTTTGTCTCTGAGTAGGGGGCAGCTTTCAGGCTATTTTCAGCTGGAAAAGTACATTTTTAACCCATCAGTATATCTAATTCTTAACATGGCCAAATCCAGATATTGGAGTCAGAAACAGACAAGGCAGATCTTTCAATAAACCTGACAAAGCCCCAGGTTTGAAGAAAAAAATCTGAAATCTAAATGCAAAGGCTATTGGGAAGTTAAAACCTACTAAAATAATAGAAGCAGCATCTGTAGCTTTAAGAAATGAATGCTGTCAATGCCCATGGCTAGGCAGCCATAACAGTATTTCATTTTCATTCTTTATTTGTGATCTAGAGATCAAACAGACCACAGCAGTATTGTCAGCCTTCAGTCCATAGTTCTGTCAGTAAAAGGCAGGGGGAGGATGGCCTGGGCCCTTTCCCCTCCAGGCTGTTTTGGCCTTTGTCAGATGATTCATCCGAGCCAAGTTCAGCAGGCATTGAACAACTTGCTACCATACGACGTGCATGATTCACTCAGGCCCAACTCTTTGCTACTCTTCAACAGCCTCTGCCCCATGGAAGCCTATGTGGTGTAGTGGTTAGTGTTTCAGGTTAGGATCTTGGAGTCTTGTGTTTGAATCAACAAGCTTACTGGCTGACCTTGGGCCAATCACACATTCTCAGCTTAACCTACTTCACAGGATTGTTGTGAGGATAAAATGGAGGAGAAGAGAATTATGTAAGCCACTTTGGATCCCTATTGTGAAGAAAGGTGAAGTATCAATGAAGTGAATAATAAATATGGTTACAAATGGGATGCGATAAACATTTGGTTGGTTGGTGTGTGGGAAGGGGAAAAGGAAGCAGGGAAAGGTGATAACACAGGGGATATCAGAAGGAAGAAAAAGGAAATGTTGTGGGGAGGGAGATATGGGGAAATTGAGGTGCCCCCCACAAGTCCTTGAGGGTTTACCACTATGGAACAGGACCCAGCTCAGCCTGGCAGCCAAAATCACACCGAGTTTTCTATGGGGAAAAGGAAGCAGGAAAAGGGGAGAGGCTATGAATTCTTTCAAGGAAGGGAAAATTGAGGAGGAAGGGGAAATGGGATGCTCCCTGCAAGTCCTTCAGGTCCCCTGCTTGTATTCATTTAATAGCAAAGCAGGATCTAACAGGTCTCCCAAGCCCTTAACTAAACCTATCAAAGAAAGCGGCACTACATCAGTTCCTCTGAAGGACAGATGCCTTACTGAGTAGTAGGTTTGCCAGCCTCCAGGTGGGGCCTGGGGATCTCCCACTTTTACAACTGATTTCCAGCTAACAGAGATCAGCTCCCCTGAAGAAAATGGCTGCTTTGAAGGGTGGACTCTGTGGTATTGTACCCTGCTAAGGCCCCCCCTCCCCAAACATCGCCCTCTCCTGGATCCATCCCCAAAGTCTCCAGGTATTTTCCAACCCAGACCTGGCAACCCTACTGACTCGCATCACCTCCGTCTTACCAGATATCAGTTTCAGTTTCCTCGCCTCTCGGCTAGGCTGAGTGTGTGTGGCTGAGCCAAGGTCACTGCACTAGATCCATGGCAGAGTGGGGATTTGATCCAGGGTCTCCCAGTTCCTAACCTGACACACAAACAACTGTACCACACTGTTTGTCCTCAGGAAGAAATCCCTCCTGTATTTCTTCAGGTTCTTTGATCCATTGGGTGTTAAGAGCTGTATTGTGCTCTTCGGAGCTGCTGTAGACACTTCTTGTTATATTAACATGCTTAATCATTTTTAAATGATGTTTTGAATTGTTTTTATTGTAAACTGCTTTGGGGACAATTGTAGAATTGGGGACAATTGTAGAAATTTGGGTAGGGCAGAAATTCAGAAATAAATGACTGAATATACTCCCCAGGAGGCTTCCTGCCTTATCTGTAGCTCCGTGAAAGAATGCATGGTTTACATGTGAAGGGTTTCTAATCCGATCCTTGCCACTGACAGTTTTTAAAAATGTTCTGAGATGGATATCTGCCCTAGATCAGGAAGCTAATGAGAGAAGACCAGGCTAGACAGACTATAATTTGATGTGGTGTAAAGCATTTCCTTGTATCCTACGTCTAGCAAGCTCTCGGCGGTGGGGTCTGTATAGAAAAATTGTTGGAATCCCTACAGTTCTCTCCAATTTTGTACAAAAGATGAGCTGGGGAAATTTGAGTGTTTACTAGCAATCTGTGTGCAAGGTAGGGGTTGTGCCATTTCTAGCTTTATGGGTGGGTGGGGAGAAGGAGGAGGGAGAGAAGTGGAATCACTTTAAATGCTGACAGAGAGAGAAGAGCTTGGAGGGATGAATGAAAGACACTAATTTCTCCCTCTTTTTTCAGGCTAGCCCTTCACCCATCATTGTGAATACAGACGCTCTGGAGCCAAGTCTGTCTGTAAGTATCCCCCTTGCTTTGTCCACAGGTGTCCCAGCTTACCCTTCCAGACCTCTGCAAATGGCAGGAGCTCTCCCTGCCCTGCACCCAGTCCCACAATAATCTTTATGGAACCCAAGTCATAGCTCTATGAAATAGCAGATGGAGGAAGCGAAGGTTTAGTGGTGTGTCTGTGTGCAGGGTGGGGTGTCTTGCCACATCTACCTTAGAGCAGATTTGGAGTCTGTCCAAAATCTTCAGTGAGCCTGTGTAAGAAAGGGTGTGATCACACTCCCGCAGGTGAGGGTACTTCTGTTCCACTTGCCATCAACAGCAGTGTGCTACTAGGGTAGGGGGGCATGGGCGTGGCAAACCCCAGTTTGGCTAGTCTGTCTCCAGGATTCTGTGCATGCCACTGTCCTGCATAGGTGCATTTTACATCCCATGGCTCCTGGCCCTATAGGTCTTCATCTCCTTCTTACATTCTGGTCCTCCAGTTATTGAAGGAGAACAAACTAAACAAGATACAGATGTGGTTAACATGAAGTATTTTTTTTTCTTTTGAAGGAGAATTTGTAGTGAGTGAGGGAGGCTGGGATTTATTCAGAACTCAAACAGATATGGCTTTAATGGCTGTCTAGTTACTGCAGTCAAGGTCCCTTAAAGACGGCCCATGCAATTGTTTGCTCTTTGCTAAAACTGATTAAAAACTATTCAGACCTTCCCACTCAACCCAGTGGCTCCTGGACCACTGCGCTAAAAATCCAGACTAATCTAGCAGGAGCACTTTGATCAGCAAGTCCTGGGAAGGGTGCAGAGTTTGTACGCATGTAGGGGTAGGGAGGTCTGTGGAGCAACACAGTTGTGATTGCACCGCAAATTGTGGAACATAATAACTAATCCAGAATCTATAAAAGGAATCAATGCTATTGTATCAGTTCATCTAACCCATCTGTCTGGCTCCATAGGTGAATGGCAGTGACGGGATGTTCAAATACGAGGAGATTGTCTTGGAAAGGGTGAGTGAGCTGACTTGGGATGTCCTTTTCTTGAAAAGCAGAAACGTTTTACCATCCATCCACATAGGCATGAACATCCTGGGTCTGTGTATTTGAGGGAGGGCTCATAGACAGAAAGGGATCTCTCAGATACACACACATTCATTGTGGGAATTGGAGACTGGAGCTTATGGCCTTAATCATTGCCCCAAGGATATTATCTGGGGCTGTGCTCTTCAGTGCATGCTGGGAGAACTGGCCTTTTCTGCCAGGGTTGCTGGCTAAATGAGGCTCTAGCTTTACACAGATAATTCCTTTATTTTAACAAAACTTCCACATCCTCGAACTGTTATCTCACTTTCATTAAAAGAGGCCTGTCTGGTCCTGTGTAATCCGCCTTTGCATATCCATTTCTTTCCAGGGCAATTCTGGCCTCGGATTTAGCATTGCTGGGGGCATCGATAACCCACACATCCCTGATGATCCTGGCATTTTCATTACCAAAATTATCCCAGGTGGAGCAGCAGCCATGGATGGGCGGTTGGGGTGAGTGCCAAGGCATAGCATAAGCCCTGAGCCCAGGGATCCCGGCACAGATACCAGATGGGGGGAAAAGACAGGAGAAAGTGGTGGGTGGGGATGGGATGTACCTCTGAATTGTCACTGTTGGTTGTGTCGGCTCATCTGGATGCAGAATGCTGTAGAACCATTAAGGGGGTGCATGAGGGCAACTTTTTATTTTGGCCTCGGGCAGCTCAGACTCCCTCACAGTCTTCTCTTTGCCTGTTCTGTATCTGGCACAGGGTGAATGACTGTGTACTGAGAGTGAATGAGGTAGATGTCTCCGAGGTAGTGCACAGCAAGGCTGTGGAGGCGCTGAAGGAGGCGGGGCCTGTGGTGCGGCTTCTTGTGCGGCGAAGGCAACCCCCGCCAGAGACTATAATGGAGGTCAACTTGATGAAAGGACCTAAAGGTGATGCCCGGGACTTGAGGTCTTATTTGAGGTTGTTCCTTTCTTGCTTGGCTGGGGGTGGACAAACCTGGCAGGTTAGAGTCCTCAAGGCCACCGTCATGAGGTCAGACCAGAGCCTTCAGGATGGAAAGGAAATAGCTGAGGGAGCACGTGTGTGGCTGGTGGTTGAGAGGCCAGACAAAGCAGGATCAAAGGTCAGGAGTAACACAGGCGTGAGACAGGATCAGGATGAAGGCTATTTGAAGATGAAGGAATGAAATCATGACAAAACAGCCACGACTTATGTAGCCCTGGTGTGTTGAGCTACCCTCTGAGGGGTCAGATTGGGCTATGGGAAGAAATTCTCCAACAGGACTTTAAACTGGTAATGCTGACCAGCTCTCAAGGGGACCATCAGGTCTTGTTACTGCCCTTGGGTATGAGACTGTCAAATCTTTTCCAAGCATGTTTCCAGGCCACATTGGTCTTGGTAAGACATGACAGGACCTGGGGAGGGGGGTGCACGTACATAGTTGCAAGGTTGGAGCATAGGTGGTAATATCCATTCAGACTGATCCTCCTAAGCAAACTCTCCAGCCTAGAACTTGCTACCAGCAATGCTGTGGTGAAGTGCTCTAATCTGATCTTTTCTCTCCAGGATTGGGTTTCAGCATTGCTGGGGGCATTGGAAACCAACATATCCCAGGAGACAACAGCATCTATATCACCAAGATCATAGAAGGCGGGGCAGCCCAGAAAGATGGACGGCTGCAGATTGGTGACCGGCTTCTTGCGGTGAGTATGTGACTAACTTTGCCAGGGCTTTAGGGTGGGCAGCACTGTGGATGTTGCCTGCTGTTAGCTGGAGACTGGGCATGTGCCCAGCTTTGGAGACCCTTGAGGGCACCCCAGAATGTTGATGGGCCGAGCTGTCTTTGGTCAGGCTGTCAGTAGTGCCACACCTCCAGCATCTAAACCAGCTCATTGGCTACTTCTTCCCCTCCCTTCCCCATGCCTCATTCTATTTAGGTTAACAACACCAATCTGCAGGACGTGCGGCACGAGGAGGCAGTGGCTGCGCTGAAGAACACCTCTGATATGGTGTACTTGAAGGTGGCCAAGCCGGGCAGTCCTCATCTCAATGACATGTATGCTCCGCCTGACTATGCCAGCAGTACGTATCTGCCTTTCGCCTGCTCCTTGCTCAGCTGGCATTGATTTTTGCTCTCCATAATTCTCATTAGTTCCCGGCAGTGCCTGTCCAGTCCTTGAGTTCTCAACTTTACCTGTCTGGCATTTAACAGTCCCTTGACCTGTCAGTTTTCCCCTCTGCCATTGCCCATTTGGCACAAAAGATTTCAGTATTTTCCTGGGAAATGAATAAGCTTGACTGTGCTGGAATAACCCCAATTTCTCCACTTCTTCCCACCTTCCTATCTGTTAATTTCTGAAAAATGAAATGCTGGGGCTCCAAACTATGTCCTTTAACTTGGAAGCCCAGTCTTAGATGCCAGGGGCTAATTGTGGTTGTTCAGTGGTGAAGCAAAACTACTCACCATATGTTCAGAGGCATCCTTTTCTCCCATTCTTGTTACTTCAAATGTTTTAGGATTGAGCAGTAGTGCTGAGAAGCTTTGGAGCTACTTCTTGTTGAATTCTAATACACATTGATCACCTCTGCTCTTCCTTAGTTGGGCCCTCTGGCCACAACTGCTCCCTTTCCTATAGCTGTAGAAGAGAATACAAGGGAGAGTGGGGGGGGGGCACATGATAGCCCCTGGCCTTGTTATCACTATATGTGGAGGAAACAAGAGAGTGGGACTACCAAGGCCAAGGGACTACCAGCTCTGTCTCACCTTCCATTCCCTTTGTCTCTGTAGCCTTTTCTGCTTTGGCCGACAACCATATAAGCCATAATCCTGGTCTGGGCTACATGGGTGGCATGGAGAGCAAGCCAGCCTACCCTGCACCACCACAGGTCACACCTGCCCGATACTCGCCTGTGCCACGCCATATGATTGGTGATGAAGATTTCACCAGGTGAGCATCAATTGCAAATACCATTCCTTCATCTATGTCTCATCTCCATAAAAGCTGCAAGTTCATAATTGGAGGCGTCTAGCATGTTGCTTCCTTGGTGCCCTTTGGTGGGCATATGTGCCACATCTACTGTCCTGGTTCATCTGCAAGCCTTGGCATGCAGAGACCTGCCCCATGTGCTGTTTGCCCATATCTCATTGCCTCTCCCAAAGCTTGGTGTTCTGACTCATCTTTCGGTGCTGTCTTGCCTCTCTCTGGCTAAACCGGCAATGCCAGGATGCAGGCAGCTGGCTGGGCCTTGGAATGGCTGTGGGGATTACAGGAGGGAGTAGGGACCCTGGTGAGCTGTGAATTACAGAACATGAAACTCTAAGCATTTTAAACATTCTGTGATTAAAAGGGGGAGGGGCAATCAAAATGGGGCGCACCTCACATTGTTCATCAAGAAAAACTGCATTTTGTGGCCTGCATACCTTTATGCAAACCAAAATGTATTCATAGTGTGTATAAAGTCCTACTCATCTGGCCAGAAGGAAAACATGCTGAAGCCCCCTGCCCCTCCCACTGAAGATTCTGCAGGGCCTCTCTTCTGAGTTCCATCTCTTATTTGTAATAGTAACAATAATAATTAGTACATTTAAATTTAACTTAAAGTGTACATTACTGTGTAGATTTCATGTAGCACAAGCTTTGAGGGCTGTTGGAGTATCAGGTGCATGAAGTGAACTGTAGCCCACTTCATCTATCTGAGAAAACAAAATGAAGAAGATATCTATCTGTGTGATGAAGGAGGTTCTCATCCACAAAAGCTTCTGCTACACAAAACCTGTCAGTCTTGAAGATGCTGCAAGACTCCTTGCTTTTGCTGCAACAGGCAAACACAGCTACCCCACTAGAACCTGTGACAATGTGTAGGTGAAGTGCTTTGAGCATATCTAGATAAATACTATGATGTGGATCATGATATACTGCCAGGCATGTATATGACCCAACAATGTGCTACGAACTTTACAGAGCCCAGAGGTGTAAAGGCTCTTTCACAAAGTGTTTAAAGTTCACAAGAGATGGATAAGACCAGGAGCATGTGGGTAGAAAAGAACTTGGGACTGACAGTGGGGACGAGAGAACTATGGCCACGGAGGAATCAGTAAGGGAGAATTCTGGAATTAGGAATGGTTCTGTTAAGTAAAAGGATTTAGAGGAGTAGAGGCAGGCAAAACATTATGTGAGGGACAAACCTGGAAATATCAGGGCATCATGCATCCTCTTTGTGTTTCTCTGTTCCACAACCTCAAGACTGTATGGTAGTGCCCAGCAGTAGCCACACGGGGGCATTGTGGCACTTACTGGGCGATCCAGAGGAAAGACTGGTAATGGAGGCATTTGCACCTTGTTGTGACCCTAAAGTACCTGGGCTTCTGGCCAGAGAGCTGCAGCTTGTTTTCCATTTGGAGGCAGGAGAAATTGGCTTGAGCTCCAAAGCACAAGAAAGTGGTAATCCAGGGAACCGATTCACAATAACTGTCAGTTTTGTGGACTGCACAAGCAATTCTGCCTGCACACCAAATCCCGGACAAGTAATGTATCTGTTAATGGAGCCTTGGTCCCCTTCTGTAGCATTTGGATAAACAAGTATTAACTGGAATGGCATGAGTTTTTCTCAGCTGCAGCAGTAGGAGTGCTGTGGACTTGCTTCCAGTGGGTGGGCACAGGGCAAGGGATTTGTTAAGCATATTGTCAGAACCTCTCCACCTGTTTGGTCTTCTCCATGGCACAAGAGCTGTTGGGGAGGGAGGGGTTAAGGTCTCCTGGCAGGCCTTTTTCAGTCCTGTCAGTGCTGAGTCTGGTTCATCTCAACATTTCCTTGACGGCTCCTGCAGCCCCACAGCGAGGCAGGGGGAGGGCTAAGAGAAGCTGAGATAAAATATCAGCTGCGTAGCCCTTTCCATCACAGTCAGGCACAGGGGTGAAGCTGCCACCATGATCACAGTCAACGTCTCGTCCTCCATGTCGTATGGGAGGCACCCTGTGGCCAGCCTTTCCAGAAAGCAACCCGCTTCCAGACACAAAAAGGAGATCAGGTATTATCATTCCCATGGTTGGTCTTAGGGGGCTGTGATGCCCCTCTTTCAGCAGGGTCTGGTGCAAGACTGGGCTAGTAGCCCCTTTATGAGTTATGCTCCTGGGGCATAAGGCTACTTCCTCAGTATGGCTTGAGGCTTCCAGCAGAAGATCTGGGTACCTGCAATATGGAGTTGGATGGACAGAATCCCACAATTGCATGTTCTGGGAAGCTTCTCCTCCTCCTCCACCTTCAGATGGTCAGATGACAAAAGATACAGAGCTAGTGAGCTATGGGGATGAGAGCAGGAAGGTTTCCTGCTTCAGGGCAAGGGAATGATGGTAGCATGGTACCTAATGGGTATGGTAGGGCTGGTCTTTGTGTAACACTTTCTTGGAGCAGGATGAAGGGGTGGATGGCAGTTCTTAACCCACTGCTTGTGTGTTGCTTTTCCTTCACTGGAATTGCTCAGAAAGAGCCAAGGAGAACAGATTGTTGTTGTTTTTTCAAATTCTCTTACAGGCTGACAGTGGTGGAGGTTTTCGAAACAAGGGAGCCATGGCTTTTTCCTTTCTTGCCTCCAGCTCCAAAAGGACTCCGCCCAGTAGCTATTAGTCAGTAATTTCCCTCCACTTTGAAACTATCCCTGGACACAGCATCTTCCCTACCCTGTCTGGCTCCGTTCCTGTCCCTCTGGCCAGCAGAGGCAGAATTTATTCTGTGAGACAAACAACAGTTTAGAAATTTGCATTATGTATTCAGGGCACAGAATCCAATTTTTCTTGGTGCATGAGTACTTTGGAAAGAAGTGTATGCACATATCACAAGGGGTACAGAAATACAGGATCACAAAGTCTGTGCCCATAAAAAAGAGCATTTGCCAGCTCCAGCATGGGGTCCATATCCTAATCTTGCCTGAAGTACATAATGCCCTCTGATCAAGGCAGAGAAGATAGGACCTGGTATTCCATCAAATGTGCAGCCCTGACCACTACAGTGGCAAGACTCTCAACTTATCTACAGCATTCCACAGTTCATTTTTCATACTAGGAATCTGTGTGCCATCCCAAAGCCACATTCACCCCCAAACTGAAGCTAGGCTTACACTCATACCAGTAGTTACAAAAGGACAGTGCAAGGAGCATCTGGAGTCCCTCCTTGTGTGATGTGTACCCTGTATTGGAAGATAGGTAATCCACAAGGGGAAAGTGTGTTGAGTCTCCCTGGTCACAGCCGGTTTGCCCCAACTGGCTGGGCTGATCTCTTAATATCTTTTGTTTGTCCTTTCAGGGAACCCCGGAAGATTACCTTGCACAAGGGTTCCACAGGTTTGGGCTTCAACATTGTGGGTGGTGAGGATGGCGAGGGCATCTTTGTCTCCTTCATCCTGGCTGGTGGTCCTGCTGACCTGAGTGGAGAGCTGCGGCGTGGAGACCGAATTCTCTCGGTTAGTATGTGTAACCATGTTCCTTGTCTCCCCACCCCAGGGATACAAGTGAGATGTTGTTCTCCTTTCAGAGGCTGTATAGGCAGAGGTGTGAAAATGTGACCTTGATACAGCAGTGACAGGAAAGTGGTCCGCATACACCGATTCCCATTTTGCTCACTGCTGCTGCCATCCATATCTATCACATCTGTACAAAAAGCACAGATGTGGCAATTTCGGTCCTCTTTGCTTTGGTCCAGATCCCCGCCTTTTCCCTCTGTTTCATTTTCCCTGCCAAGCCATCTCAGCTGGGAAAGTGAAAAACAACAACAGCATAACCTTTAAAGGGCTAAAAATGGGGGGGGGGATTTGGTGCACAGAAGTAAGCTGCCTGGTGCCATTCCGAAAGCAGGACTTAGCTCTGGCCACTACCCATAGTGGCTATAGGTAGAGCTTCCCGGTAGACATTTCACCTGCATCCACCCTGCAATTTCCCCTTTAAACCAGAGAAAATGAGGTTTTTATTTTCACCAGATTAAAAGGAGAAAAAAGGACAAAATATGTGGATGCTCCCATTTACTGCAGGGGCTTTCCACTGCACATGTGGAAGCAGCCAAGATGATTGATGGGTGTGTGCATGTGGGGTCTGTTTGCAGCCATATCTCCCATATTTCCCAGGATTTGGAAACAGCTCTGGTATTGGGTACAATTGAAGCTGAGGTCGCAGAATCACTTCCACCCCCCATCTTCTAGTCATTCTTGGAGGAGACCGGATCGGAGAGATTATACCTCAGGCACTAAGGTGTTAACCCGCTTTGCCCACATTGAGCAGCTCACCCAACCGGTCTGGGAAAGCCCAGCCCAGGGTGGTGGAAGCTGTTTCCTCTGCCAGAAAAAAAGCCGAATCTCCTGGCTGACTGTAAAGGGAATCTGCCCCTGAGCATGGTGCTTGCTCCTTAAATGCACCGATGGAGGAAGCCAGCTCAGATCCTCCCTTCCAGGAAGAAGCAGCTGCACTCTGCAATCAGGTGTGTGGCTCTTGCTTCCTGATAGGCTTTGGCAATTCTCTGGACACTTAGGTACCTGACGTAACTTGCTCTGGCATGTGGGATAACAGCTGTGGCTTGCGACTCTGAGGCATCAACAGTTGGTGTGGCCATGGTAGGATAGTGGAGAGAGATATATATGATCTTTTATAGTGGGGAATAAGTGTACAATACCATCCTAGGGAAGGTGGTACCCGCTCAGTGGCTGATGGGGTGAGGTCTATTTGCCCAGGTGAATGGTGTCAACCTTCGGAATGCAACGCACGAGCAAGCAGCAGCAGCACTGAAGAGGGCTGGGCAGACGGTCACTATCGTGGCTCAGTACAGGCCTGAAGGTATGCAACCTTACAAGGGAGTCTTATATACTTTTTACCAGAGCTTTCCCTTCTGTGAACTGGGGTCTCTCCTTGAGTCAATTGTTGGGGGCAAGGCAAGTTCCGCTGGAGTTCTGATGAGAGAGACATCCTTTTAAGGGGGAGAGTGTTGCCTTTTTTGCTTGCCAGGTGGGTAGAGTTTGGCAAAGATGTGAGACAAGGTAGTCAAAAGCCAGGCCTGGCATCACAGGCAAGATGAAGCTTGACATAAGCACATTTCAGAGAGGACAAATTCCATTCCGGAACTTTGCGAAGGTCAAATGCTTGACAGCAGTCGGAGCAAGCAGAACTGGTTATATCACCATGGGGTGGAAACGGAAATTCAGTCGGCAACCAGGCTGCTTGTTGCTGGCTTCCAAACAGGATTTTTATGCTGACCATACCGGACGCCTTGCTTATTATCATCTCCTGCCACATTCTTCTTTGTCAGGAACTCTGAGGCTTCCTCCTGGCATGCCTCTGCTGCACTATCAGGGAACCTAGAGCCACTTGGAACACATTCTCACTTCTGTTCTTTGGCAGTATGTATGAACTTTGCCTTATGTGAGGGATAGGGAGGGGTCTTGCTGCAAAAGCCTGGTGTAGGATGACTGGATGGCACAGGTCCTGGAAGCAGTGGGTTCAGTCCCAGCCTGATGCTGTTGGGCTGTATGACATGTTTGGCTGTTTGAGACAGTTTCTTTGCCATTTACACAAGCAGGGTATTATTTCCCCTTGTAGAATGATAAAACACTTTCACGCTAAAATCTGTATAGGAAATATGAGTAGGAGCAGCAGTAATCCTGCTGATTTGTTTTGGGTAGGTGTTGGCATCTGAACCCTCTTGTTTTGTTGGTGCTTCACAAACTAAAGATTGTTGCCCATTTGCACTTGTCTTGGAATGATCTGCAAGTTTTCTGTGGCAGTCATTGTCTGAATAATTTGTGAGGCAGAGAGAAGGGTTAACACTTTTCCCCTACTCAGGGCTATTGTGCATTGATAGGTAGGCATTAAAGAGCTGCTTTTCACACTGCTGCTCTTGTTGCATTTGTGCTTGTAGTTTAAACTGTCCAGGGCTCAGGCCTCCTGTGAGGAAACGAATTTGATAACCCCCGGTGCCATCTGAATGCATTTAACACTTGTTGGCATTCGTTTGTCTCATTCTCGTGGGCGGAAGTTATGGGGTGAGGATCGGTATGTAAATAGAGCCTGTTGTGAACGATCGGTGGTGCATTTACAGAGGGAGCTTCAGGGATTATTCGCTGACGGACCGGGGCGGGCGTGAACAATGTAATGCGAAGTCCTGCCCTTTACACAGAAGATGGGACGGGACGGGACGGGGCGGGACGGGGGGAGAGGCCCAAGTTGAAGAAACGCAGGGGCGACTGGGTTGAAAGGGGCATTTGCAGGCCACAGTTGGGTCACCGTGTATTTGGAGGCGGATACTTGGCGAAGGGAATGCGGGCGCTCCCTGACCGGAGAGGCAGTGCTCCGAAAAGGAGGTGGCGGTACTGAGCGGACGGAGGCGGGGCTAGAATAGAGAGGGTTAAGCATGTCCAAGGCAGCGCGGGCGGTGATGATGGTGGGGGCGGGAGATTGGCTTGGCGGTAGCGTGGAGGCTGATTGAACGAGGGGACCAAGAAGGCGGGCGCCTGGCTGAGGGAGCCCTGGTAGCGATTGGACGAAGTCGCGTCTGGAGGGGCGGTACTTGGTTGCCTGAGTACGAGATCTGATTGGGTGGAGTGGAGCCTCGCGGGCGGGTGGCAATTGGGCGGAGGAGGGGATTCGGGGGAGGCCGTGCTAGAGGCAATTGGCTAGAGACGGCTGTGGGGGCGGTGCTGTGGCCTTCCCGCCCGTGTGGGTGCTGTTGCTTTGTGTGGCGAAAGGGTTGGCCGGCCGGCAGGATGGGTGAGGGGAGGAGCTGCCAGGGCTACCCTTGAGCCGAGCAGGCGCCAGGTGAGGGTCGGGATTCGGGGTGGAAGGAACAGGACACGCCACGGGCGTGGGTATGAACCCCTGCCGGCAGATGCCGAGGCGCGTCGGTAGCCCCTTCTCCGTGGGGAGTTGCTGCTGAGCGGCCGGCCGGGCGCGCCCCCTTCCCCCACTCTGCGGAGTTGTGTGGGAGCGGCTGTGGGGAGGTAGGCCGCCGCCGGTCGATTTCGAGGAGAAGGCTCTTCCGCTAGCGCTCGTTGCAGGTCAGGGGCGCCTTCTCTGGCGGTGGTGCGGGATTCCTTGTGCCTCCAGAGGTTCGGTGGGGTAGTTGGGTTGCCAGGGGGTGCAAGCAGGGAGGCAGCCGCGGGGTTCAGATGCTCTCTCGGGGGCCCTTGACTGTTGGACAGAAGGGATTTTCTCGTCTTGGGTCCTGCCCTGCCCACGAAGAACCGCCCTTCCGCGTATAAGAAGGACAGGTGTCGGAAGGGGGGGCGCCGCCGTCCCGTGACCGGATTTGCACCGAGCCCGGCGGCTGCTTACCCTTCCTTCCTTCCTTCCTTCCTTCCTTCAGGGACGGTGCTCTGTGGCGGTGGTAGAGTATCAGCCGCTGGCCCAAGTTTGATCTAAATGGGCCGCTTGTCTAGGAATAGGGGCTTGCTTGTTCCAGGGAGGCACAGGTGATTGCTGCGTAGTGGCTTAACCTCCACTAGTGAAAACCAGCTGCTGCTAGGTATGAGTGGTTAGGAACTGAGAGGGTGATTGGGTCAGCCAGGGAGCTTTCTGTTGCAACATAAACAATGTGTGCTTTAAAGTAGCATGTTTTCTGAGGGGGTTTGCGGGGTGGGGGAGGCAAACAGAGCTGTCCCTACTAGGCTGATTGGCAGCTGCCAAGGTAACTAATCCAAAGAATCTCTGGTGGGGAAACTTGAACAGTTGAGCTTTGCTGTGTCTGAGCTTTGCCTGTCAGTAGCTACTGTTATTTGTTGAAGAGTTTAGGGGTTTAAATTGGTACTCACTGAGGGGGGTTACCTGGTTTGACCTCACTGACATTGTCACAAGTAAAAGGTGTTTTAGTATGTACAGGTCTTGCCAATTTTTGAACTGTTTTTCATTAAAGCATACTTTTTTTGAGGGTGTGGAAGAAATTCTGCCAGAGCAGAGGCACACCTGTTAAGGAAGCAGGAAGACTGAACAGCGGAGAACCTCCAATCAGAGCCTTTGATTGCTTCTGTGTTGGCCATCCTGTGTAGTTATCAATCAGTGCAAAAAGGAAAGTTGGTTTGCTCTCCTGTATTTCAGGGTCTGTTTGCAAAGTGAGATTTACAAAAGTAACCTGAGCCATGCTACAGGTTGGGCAGTTGTATTGATAAAAAGCAAAGCTGTTGCTCTATCAGCAGGTGCTAGGGAAATGTTGGTCATCACACTGGCCTTTGCAGTATTTGGTCCTCTTGAACTGTTTAGTGTATATAAATGACAATGCCACTAGTACCTAGGCTCAATGTGGAAAGGAGAATTTGTTGTTTTTAATATTCTGAAGGGAACAGTGCCAGAGGCATTTGAGAAAAGTCAGAAGCCTCAGAATCAGGTGTGCAAATATTCAGGACGTCCTTAAGCTATTCTGTGGCAAACATGGAATTTCTTGGGTGGTGGATTCCTGTCTAAATTAAAACTCCAAACTGGAAAGCCTCTGGAGCAGTCCCAAACTGAAAAGCCTCTGGAGCAGTCCCAAACTGAAAAGTCTCTGGAGCAGCCTTGTGTGTATACGGTCAGATGGCAGAGCTCAAGGAATTATTCATTACTCCAGGCTATGTGTTTTTAGGGCTAAGAGCAAGCTGGATAAAGTTCTGTGTACTGGCAGCTTTCAAAGTTGGATGGAGCAAAAATCTGAATATCTCTTTTTGTTATATAGTATTTTGTTCCTTCAGTGGTTTAGAGTGCCTACATTTCTCTAGTTTCTAGCTGTATCTGAAGAAGTGAACATCACAAAAGCTCATACCCTACCACAACATTTTGTTATTCTTTAAGGTGCTACTGGACTCTTACTCCTTTCCACTGCTACATTTCTCTAAGCACTCAAATTAGAAAAAGTAAGAGAAGCACTTGAGCAATGACCAGCATCATCGTTGAAGAGCAGAAAATAATGAAGTTACAGAGAGCAAAATAACTTGATGCACAACGTAAATGCTGCCTAGTGGAAGAATCAGTGTGAAGTCCAGCATAGCGGAATAATAGAGGTGTTTTATATTCTTGTCCACATTTGCTTGCATTTGAAGGAAGCTACTTTGCAGTAAAAGAAAACATGCG
Source organism: Gekko gecko (assembly GCA_029375565.1). Classification (NCBI taxonomy): domain Eukaryota; kingdom Metazoa; phylum Chordata; class Lepidosauria; order Squamata; family Gekkonidae; genus Gekko; species Gekko gecko. The sequence continues at coordinate 45,534,801 of JAPDNY010000012.1, read as the reverse complement.
GCCATAGATACTACCATAACTTCTAGCAGGTCTTGATGTTTTCTTTGGATCTCAAGGCCAGCCCAGAAGTTTGAGTTAGACTTATTTTTCTCTGTTTTCTAATTACTGCTACAATAAAACCTAATCCTGATCTTTATTCAGTTTCTTATAATTTTATTAATGCTATAACAAAAATGTTGTAGTATATAGATTATAGAGTGTAACCCTGATTAGTCTCACTGCAGCAAAAGTATAACCCTAGCCAAACTTCCCTTAGTTTCTTGTAATTTCATTATTACTTTAAACAAAAAACACTATTTAATATTGGAGCCAGTATGGAGAAAACTGTTTAAGAAGTGAGTTCATTTGCTGTCATTGTATGATGTAACTTAGCATTTACGTGTAACTAAGCAGTGACAAGACAGGATAATGTGCATTTATTTTTTTTCATTCAGCAACATATTCTTGATGTGAAATTTGTATTCTTGCTAAGGATTGCTGAGCGATACTATAAAACAATGGTTGTTGAAAGTCCTAGGCATCACAATGAAATCACTAAGCAGTTCCTGGGAGTTGTTGAGCCCTGGTTTCTTACTCTGTTTTGTTTTTCCCCATATAAGACCAAACTAAACAATTCCTTTCAGTCTGAAGTGTTAGCTGTTTCTGGCAGTAATAACCTAATTTTTGTAGAAATGCTAGCAACTTCATGTATGTAGAAGCTTAGCTATTTGGTACGGAATGCTCATTCTGATGCCTCTATGGGACCATCTGTCCTTCTAGATGTGACTGGGATTTACTTAAATGAAATTGATGTGTGAGTAATTCTGAAACTTTAAGCTTATCAGAGGATGGTCTGAATCTGCTATCTCCTCACTCGAAAGGCAGCCAGTACCTTGGGGATGACAAGGAAGTATAGAGGCTGTGCAAACCCATAAGCTGTTCAAGGCCCTCTCTCTTCTGCTCAGTAGAGTAATTATCTAATGGTTTTGCAGATGGAGTTGCCAGTGTTTCTTGGAGACTTGTCAGGATAGTTTCTTGCATTCTTCGTGTGAATTTGTGCTTGTTTTGGTTCTTGGATCTTACCTAAACTTGCTGTCATAAAACATAGTTTGAGGCTAGTAGGCTAGTATGCGGATGATGCCCAGCTCTGTCTGTTGATGAATGGCTGCCCTGACTCAGCCCCAGAAAATCTGACCAGGACATTGGAGGCCATGGCTGGGTGGCTGCAGCAGAGCCGGATGAAAGTAAATCCAATGAAGATGGAGGTCCTGTACCTGAATGGCGGGGGGGAGAGGGGGAAGCTGAATCAGGATTTGGGAATCAGGCTGCCCACCATGGATGGTGCAGCACTTGTGCCAGCCCAGAAGGTGAGGAGTGGCCCTGGATGCTTTGCTTTTTGTGGAGGCCCAGGATCACCACAGTTGCCAGGTCTGTCTTTTATCATCTTTGGCAGATCAGGCAGCTGGCTCCCTACCCACCCACCCCCAGATTTGGCTACAGTGACCCATGCAGTGGTCACTTCCAGGCTTGATTACTGTAACTCGTTGTACATGGGCTTGCTCTTGCAGTTAATTCAGAAACTCCAGCTAGTGCAAAGTGTAGCAGTGCACCTTCTGACTGTGTTGCCTGGGTGGGCGCACATTCGGTCAGCGCTACGCCAGTTTTACTGACTACCAATTGAGTACCGGATCTGCTTCAAGGTACTGGTGTTGACCATTAAAGCCCTGCGTGGCCTGGGATTGACATACTTGAGGGGCTGCCTCTCCCCATATGTGCCCCAGAGACCCTTGTGCTCTGCGGATCAAGACCCACTGGTTGTCCCCGGCCAAAGGGACATCTGCTTAGCCTCGACCAGGGCCCGGGCTTTTTCTTCCCTGGCCCCAGCCTGGTGAAACATGCTCCCATCTGAGATCAGGGCCCTGCAAGGCTTATTGCCATTCCTCGTTCCTCAGGGCCTGTAAAATGGAGCTGTTCCACCAGGCCTTTGGCTGAGGTAGCAGACATCCAGTAAAATCTTGCTCCTCCACCCCCCCGCTGAAGTTTACCATTTCTATGTGGCCCAGATTAAGAAGAAAATGGCACCAGCTTGAAATCTATGCATATGAATAGTGTGACCTGTTTTAAAATTGTTTTATTTTGTAAGTTATATTTGATATATATTGAAATTTTTATGATGTCTAAGATTTTGCTCTGTGATCTGCCCTGAGCCCATTTGTGGGGAGGGCAGAATATAAATTGCAATAAATAAATAGTAGATCTGCTTTTAGAGAAAATTGCCATGGTAGCAAACAAGAAATTTCAGTCATTGTCACTGAAATGATGTACCAGTTGCAGGCAGTTCTCCCCCTGTTCACTAGCTCAGGTCTGTATTTATGACCCTGCTGAGATGCGGGCAGCTGCAGAAAGGAGGAAGGGATTAACCCTCCCAGTCATGGAGCTTAGTGTTTGTGGAGCTTGGTGGCCAATTAGAGGTTAATATGGCAACTGATTCCCTTGCTGGTTGAGTTTACCATAGAAACAAACCCAGTAAGAGAATGGGGCTGGGCTTAGAGCTAATGGAAAACCATGTGGGATTGTATCAAAGGTCATTAGCATCAGGTTCACTATATGGGTGGGGGTAGAGATACAAACAATAGTCCCATGGATTTCAGATCTCACAGAATTCTGAGCCAGAGAGCCTAAGACCTTAAAGGTCTTATAGGAAGGACTTGAAGCAAATTCCTCCTGGGTGAAATAGGAATAATAACATCTGATTTCTTGAATTTGTTGAACACCTAGGATCTGGGCTTTTCTATCCAGTAAAGCTCTACAAAATTATTTATTCTTATTTGTTTACAACATTCATTCCCTGTCTTTATGACCTCATCAGGGCTTACCAGAGCTGCTGGCTGGTACAATATGTATTATCAATACATCTTAAAAACTATTGAAAGCCTACAAAAATGCATCAATAAATCCAAAGCTGAAATACGCATATAAAAAGATAACATTTAAAACATAGAGGAGGAAGGAGGAATCACTGAGGGAACTTTTTGAATTTGCAGTATTTCACAAAGACGTTGAGGCCCTGTAGGTCTAAAATCAGGCGCAGACCCCCTCTTGTTTGGGAATGGCAAAGTAACGGGAATAAAAACCTGTCCCCTCATATGCCTTCGGCACCAGTTTTATCACATCCTTCGCCACAAGGGAGGTGACCTCCTGGAGAAGGAGGAAAGAGGGAGGGGTGGCCAGGAAAACAGGCAGCGTTGGAAAGTCCACGAATTCTATTAAATAGTCGTGGGTTAGAATAGACAAAACCCATCGGTCTGTAGTGATGACCCGCCACACAGATAGGAATGGGGAAAGGCGGGTGGAGTCCCCTGAAGCAATCTGGGGGCAAGTCAAAGACTCTGGAAGTCTTTTGAGATTTTGCTCTGGAATTTTGTTGTTGCGAGCCATATCTGGACCTCGCAGGGTATTGGTACTGTTGACGTTGGCTCATGGGTGACTGACGAGGTCTCCAAGTACCCTCTGGTGACGGTTTATTATTATATGGGCATTTGGAACCATAGCAGGACCAGGAACGTTGGCGGTATGGCTTGGAGGGAGCAGAGACACCCAAGGATCTAGAGGCCTTTATGCTCTTGTCCATCTCCTGCAGAGCAGAGTCAGTAGAGGAGTGGAACAGCCCCTCCCTGTTGAAAGGAAGATCTTCTATGTAAGACCTGGTATCAGGAGTCAAAGAAGTCGTTCACAGCCAGGAGACTGTTGAAGACATAGTTTTGGAGAAGGTGTCTAGTGAGTGTTTAGACGAATTCAGAAGCTCCTTCGCCAGAACCATGCCTTCCTTCTGCAGGGTTTGGGCTGCCTGACTTTTCTCAACCAGAAGAAGGTGCAAGATGTCCGCAAGTTGTTGCCATAACGCATACTGGTATCTACTCATACATGCAATATAATTGGATGTTTTGATTCCCAGGGCACTCGCTGAGTAAAAACACCTTCCAAAGGCATCCAGCTTTTTGCTCTCTTTGTCAGAGGGAGTTGTGTGAGAACGTCTGTTCTTGGAAGAAGAAGAGATGACCATGGAGTTAGGTTTTGGATGGACATGTAAGAAATCTGCTCCTTTTTCTTGCACTCGATACATGTGATCCAATCTCCTGGTTGACACCGGTGCAGAAGATGGCTTCTCCCAGGGAACTTTGACAGCATGCAGGAGGACCTTCGAAATTGGAAGGGAGATCGCTGTCGGCATGTCCATCTCGACCACATCATAAACCGTGTCCGATATCGATGGTTGAGGTTGGATGATGGACAGACCCAATGAATGGGCCATTCTTTTGACAAGATCTCCATATGAAGACAAGACCTCGGATGGGAAGATTGGAAGGTTTTCAGAGAACTTATGTTTTAAGGAGATATCTCCATGTGAGGTCTCACCCTCTGACTGGTTGACATCGGAAGCTGCAGAAGAGGCTTTGGAAGGCGAGGGAGATCTCTCCTTCAGTGGTGGAGGAGACAAGGCAAGACTTACCTTAGAGGAGGACAGCTCAGTGTTTTAGAGAGGAATGTGGAAGGGAGTGGATGATGTGGAGAGCGGGGCTGGGTGGAATGGTGGTCCTAGTCATCTGGTTTCATAGGCGCTAGCCAGGGCATCGATGCTGATAGAGGGTAGGAGGAAAACCAGTACGGCATGTGATGACGATGATCCCATGGAGGGAGCATTGATGAGTGATGTCGATATCAAGAGGGAGAGCCCGGAACTGTAGGTGGCTTGGGCAAAAAATCCCTCCTGGGTGACTGGGATGAGTGGTGTTGGTCAGGACGGACCAGATATTCCTCCCATCAACCTCGATCGTCCACATGGACGGGAGAGCGGGATCAGTCACTGGGTCGGTATCGACGGTCGGGTTCAGAGCAGCCTCTAGTCCAGGATGAAGTGGATAGAGAGTGATGGCCGACACCGGAAGATGCTATGACATCTTTGGTTTCGGAAGCTGATACAGATGGGGAGTGTCGTCCAAGGTTCCTCTCCAGTACTGGAGGATTCAGCTGCCTGACTGGGGAGTCAAGAATTTCAATCGGCAGCACTGATTGTATACCCATCAGCTCCGGTAAAGAGGGATGTGTCGATAGGGAATGCAACTGCAGTATTGTGGGCAACGCAGAGCCCTTAGGGGTTACCATGCTGCTCATTTTGTGAGACTTCTGCGGGTCCCCAGTGGACGACTTATGAGAGCTGTGTCTTTCTGACTTATCTCTCTTCTGTTTCTTTGCTGGTGTCGAGGCAGAAGAGATAGATTTGGAAGAGTGCTTCTTGGATGGGGCTGGGCCCGTGTCAGAAGCAGATTTGACTGGTCAAGGCGGTTTTGGTGTCGAGAGGGTAGCTGTTGACCTTGGCGTTGATATGGACTGTATCGGTAGGGGTGCAGCCGATGTAGACGACTTCTGAGGGTGTTCAGTCAACATCGCTGACGACGGAGGGGCAAGGGCCGATTCCCACAGGGCAACTTTCAACCTTGCCGCTCGATTCTTGCGCATTTGATTTGAAAACTTCGCACAGAGATTGAAAACCTCCGGATGGTGAGATTCACCCAGACAAAATACAGAGTGTGTGTTCGCCCCTAGGAGCCAACTTATTCCCACATGAGACACACCTCTTAAAGCACCCCCACTTCTTATCCATAAACCAAGTTCCTCAGGGGTGAGGGAAGAAAAGGGGGAGGGAAGGTCCAAAGACCTCGGAAAGTTCTCACCCCGCTACCTTCTCAACAGATGTTGACGAAAGTCCAATAATCTACAAAAAATATTCTGACTGAAGAGAAACAGGATTCTCGAAGTGAGGAGAAACAAACAGTCACCAACAGACAAAAAAAGCTGCTAACAGCGCGACGGTCAGAAGAGAACTGGCGGGATGTCTGTGCTCCACCCCCCTGGGCACGCACAGTTGGAGTTCCCGTGCAGGCTCAGGGTGGAGGTGCGAAAATCCCGTTGTGAGCTTTGTACAACACTGATCAGATCAGTGCAGGTGCACTAGATCCCATAGGTATGATGCACAGAGACCACGAAGAAGATCAGGAATTTAAAACAGCAGCAAATATATATATTTGTATTTAAAGTTTTTATTGAATCAAGATAACATTGACAATATTTTCCATAAGCATTACAATTTTGTGACTATATAGACTAAATAGAAAAGCTGACTTTTGAACATACATATCTGTGAAATATTTCCAATAAACTTTAAAAGTTAAGAATATTAATTGTTAATTACATTTGATCAAATCAGTGTAAGAGAAACAATATACATAATAAGCCGTGAGCTTTACATTTGTGAAGATCTGGTTCTATAATTTTAAATGTTGAGTAAGCTACCAAAAGTAAAATGCAGATTCTCATATAAGAATAAAGTTATCTTCCCAAGCTTTTAAATGGCAGCAGTCAGATTTTGTTATTATGTTAGGGGTTATATCCATTCCAAAAAACATTTCCATGAGGATGGTATAACCTCTTTTTCTGACAAGAATTCTAGGATCGGAAACCGCTTTGCACTGAATAAAGATTTAGACGGTTTCCTAGAGGCACTGTTACATTTGTTGGTGATGCTTTCCATAATGTATTGGTCCCATAATTTTCAGAACCATGTCTGTATATTAGGAGGGTTTGCCTCTTTCCAGAGTGAGGCTATTGAGACCCTTGCCACATACAACATTGTTTCCAGTGTGTTTCTATAGTGATGCTGATTGATGTCCTTGGACCAGACGTCTAACAATAATTATTCAGGTTTTAATGGTATGTCTGTGTCTAGTATTAATTTTATGTCCTTCAAGACTTCCAACCAAAAAGTTCTAATTTTTTCACATTGCCACCAACTATGTGCAAATGATCCCACTTGACCACAGCCCTTCCAGCATAATGGCGAGTACTTGGGAAACATACATGATAAGTTTTGAGTAGGTAAGTACCATCTCATTATGATTTTAAATTTTTGAATTTCCACCGGGAAAGAATGGGGTGCACTTTTGGTAGATAACCATATTTCAGACCAAACCTCTTCTTCCAAGCTCAATTCACAGTCTTTCTGCCAGGCTTATCTGGTAGGATAGAATTTTGATGTTGTTTTCTTTCAACAAAAGTTTATATATAGCTGAGATCATGCCTTTGTTTCGTAAGTTGTAGATTTTAATGATAGCTTGTAGTTCTGTGTGTGACTGTGAGATAATACCTCTGATCCTGTTTTGGCTAACTACGTGCTGGATTTGCAAATATAGGTACCAGGGTATAAATAGACCCAATATATTTTCTACTTCTATTTTTGATTTAAGGCCATTGTGGTCAACTATGTCACAATAACGTGACAAGTTTACCTTCTTCTGTCTTTTATGAGCTTTTAATTGAACATTATCTGAGAACCAAGGTTGAGATGTAAAGGTGGAATAACGAGATAACTCTGGGAGGAGTTTTTTACTCATAGTGCTCCAATAACTTAACGATGGGTAAAGGAATGTGTTATATCTTATACCTGCAGTTGTATAGGGAAAGTTTCCCCAAATTAAATTGTCAAGTGTAGATAGTCTAAGTTGGTCAGAGTTAAGCTGGTAAGGGGCCTGTATGTTGCATTTTAAGTACGTTGGCTAACAAAGTGGCCTTGTAGTAAGTTCTGAGGTCTAGGAGTCCATAACCTCCTTGTGACTTGTTTCTCTGTAGGATTTGATGGCCTATTGATTTTTTCCCATTCCATAAAAACTTTCTCAGTGTTGCCTGCCAGTTTTTCAACTCGTATAGTAGGATATTGATAGGGATTGTTCTACATATTAATAAAAATTTTGGGAGGATGAATGCTTTAATGAGATGAAAACATTCTATCCATGACAGGTTTAGTTTGTTCCAATTGAGTATGTCTTTTTTAACACTAGTGTGTATACAGTGGTCATTAGATTGAAGTAGTTTGGTGAGGTCCAATGGGATGTTTATGCCTAGATAATAGAGAGTTGTGGATACCCAACTAAATTTGAATCTAGTCTTCAGGATGTTTTGGGCCTCTGCTTAAATGTACCAGGAGGATCTGAGATTTGGTATCATTAATACCTAAGCTGGACACTGCTTTAAAGGAGCCCAGAAGATTCAGCAAAGCAGGGATAGAAGTTAACGGGTTAGTTATATACAACAACATATTGTCTGCAAATAGCGACAGTTTGTATTCTGTGTTTTTTAGTGTAACTCCTGTGATTCTTGCATTGGACCTAACTGCATGTACCAACGGTTCACTCGCCAGGGCAAATAAAAGTGGGGAAAGTAGGCATCCTTGCCTGGTGCCCTTACAAAGTTTGACTGTATCTGAGAGAGATCCATTAAATCTAATGTTGGTTGTTGGTTGATCGTAGAGACTTTGTAGGGCCGTTATAAATTTAGAGCCAAATCCCATTCCATGGAGGACAGTAAACAGATAAGGGAACTTGACAGTATCGAAAGACTTTTCCACATCTAGAGTGAGGAAGGCTGTTGGAGTGTTAGTTCTATTATAGTACTGCAGTAATTGCAAGGTTTTAAATGTATTATTGGCAAGATTTCTTTGTGGGATAAATCCAACTTGGTTTGCATGAATATAGTCAGGAATAAAAGTGTTTAGTCTTTTGGCAAGTATAGAAGTAAAAAAAAATTGATCTTGATTTAGCAAGGAAATGGGTCTGTAGGAACTAGGGTGTAAGGGGTCCCTATCTTTTTTTGAAATGACTACCAGACAGTAGCAAATATTTAAAAGGACATTGCATTTAAAAGTATACAGCATATAGAAGGATGTGCATGTGAGGGAACCATCTCTTTTTAAAAAAAAGTTAGCAAGGAGCACATCACAATGGAAATCAACAAAACTGCCTGGGAAAATTTGTCTTCACAAGGCATCAGGCAAGCACGTAGAGGGGAGGATGTTCCAGCTGAAAAGGCATTGCTTTTTTCTCTCACTTTATATTTGAAAGAGGAGGGAGATAGAGTTGGGCCTCTGAAGATCTTAATAGTTAGCTTGTTGATCAGTGTACAATAGTCAGGTGTTAACTGTTCCTGCTGGGTAGAATTTAACCAATCTCTACTTATTCCTGTACTGTAGCCAGCTCCTGTTGGAAGAGATTCCATTCTGGCTTTTGGTTCTGACTTGCCTTACTGCATTATCATGGCATGCTGTTATTCTAATGTTCTCTAATCCCTTCTCTTTCTTTGCAGCCTGTGTTGTTGCTTTTCTGTTCTTGCCCTTTCTTCTAGCTTCTGCTGCCACCAGATCCTAAGAGGTTTATCTGATAGGTAGTGTACCCTGCCCTATGACCTCTGTAAAGTAGGTACTTGCCAAGTTACAGTGCCTGAATACAGAATGGGCAGTTAAGCTTGTTTGTCATTCTGGAATGGAATGAGCCAAATTCGGGCCCTTGCTGAGGTTTAATGGGGGCTGATTTTATGTAGCTGGAACTCTGAAAGGTCTAGTCCAAGGCTGATAGCATATGTTAAGCACTCTTCCTTGCTCACTCCCTGTTGATACTGTTCTTGAAAACCAGAAACCTATTTTGTTCTACATGACACTGTCAAGGATGGAGCTTGACACCTGACTTGGATCTACTAACTTTGGAGTCACTAGGAACTGTTATACTACTTATACTATGCTAATCTTGCCTGTGGTTAACATTAAACCTGCTCGTCTTTCATTTTTTTCCTGGCTTTTCTATTTCTGCTGAATGTAATTTACTCAGCGCTGGTAAACAAGAGAGTCAACCGTAATTTGGAACAGAAAGGGGGATTGGGTTTTGTTTGTATCATCTTGAATAAGGAAATGCTTTTCCTCCTTTGCTGAGTTTTTGGGACCTTGTTTCAGAATGTCAGGAGAAGTCCTCGTGAGGATGCACATCTTGCTCTGAACTTTCCTAGGGACTGGACTGTCTTTTCCCAAGACAGCCTCTGTTAAAGTGATTGCCATACCTCCAGTTTACTGTTCTGCTTGAGACCTGGCTGTGATGGCATGTTGCTGGGGTATTTGTTGGGCCAAAGCACATGTCACACTTGTAGTGTACAACCATTAAAATTTGTTTTCAGTGGTTGAAGAGCCCAGTAATCATTGTTCTTTTGGCTTCTGTGTTGGAGCTTAGCACATGGTGTGGTCAGCAGGAAGTTAATGAGGATAAACTCAGCTAATGATACAGGAACAAGATGACCTGAACATAGAGGTGGTAATGATTTTTCCAAGCTCTGATCTGTGTCTTGGAGAATCCTCTGCAGTGTTGAGCAAGCTGCTTTTCTCTTTCAGATGTGAATTGCAGAGTTTTTCTGCGTCAGTGAAAATACACTGCATTTAGAAACTGATTTAGCCAAGCTGCATGCTTTCTTGTTGCTAATAATCATTGACAAACTGAGTCATATTGGTAATTTCATGTAAAGCTGTCAGGAGAGATCAGCCTGGGCATGCAGATAAACAAGTCAAGAAATTGTAAAAGAACTCTCAATGGAGTGAATGTGTTGGGTTAATGACGTGCAACACTAAAACTCTATTAAAATACACCAGTGATCCTTTAAAAATGGATATAAATATCCAAAGTGAAGCAGATTTGTAAAAAGAATTTGCAGCTTCCATTTTGGTGCTTTTCTTTTTAATTTCTCAGTTGTTATATGTCTAAAGACTGAGAATTGGGTTGGTGAGTAACACTGAGTGAAGGAGTCCCACTTTTTGACAATAGGTAGTCTATTTAGAGATGCCCTCTGGTTTCCAAGTGTTTAACTGAAAGTGACTGCCTCCTTTGCAGTGGCAAAGCATAGAAAAAATAGACTTTTTGAAATGAAGGCTTATTCTATTAGTATACCTCTGGTGGATATACCCTGTTGGGTGAAACATGCCAGGAAATGAACAAGGGGTGTGTGACCCTATTAATTCTCCTGGACCTGGCTTTTGATACCATCAATCATGGTATCCTTCTGGATCTACTTTTGAGACTGGGACTGGGAGGCACTGTTCTGCAGAGGTTCTGGTCCAACCTCGAAGGTAGCCTTCAGAGTGTGGTGCTGGATGACTGCTGTTCTGCCTCTTGGCCTAAGGGGTCCCCCAAGGTTCCATCTTGTCCCTTATTTTCAACACATGTAAAGCCCAGTGGGAGAAATCACCCCAAGATTTGGGCTGAGCTGCCACCAATATGTGGAATGACACTAAGCTCTATCTTTTGCTACCCACAGCTCTCAGGAAGGGCGTGGAAAGTGAACAGGTGCCTGGAGGCAGTTTTGGAATGAATAAGAGCTAACAAGCTGAAATGAAATCCCAACAAAATGGAGTTCCTATTGGTGAGGGGAGGGTCTAACCTAGGAAATTGGTTATCTCCTGTTCTGGATGGGGTTGCACTCTCACTAAAGGAACAGATTTGAAGGTGCTTCTGAACCCAGTCCTCCTGTTGGATAAACAGATTTCAGCAATACCCAGGGAGGCCTTTCACCAGCTTTGGCTAGTAAGCCAGCTGAGGCCCTTCCTGGGCAGAAGAGATCTTGCCACTGTGGTGCATGTCCTGGTAACATGCAGATTAGATTGCTGCAGTGTATTCTATGTAAGCCTGTCCTTGAAGATGGTTTAGAAGATACAGTTGGTACAGAATGTTGTGACCAGGTTGTTGACTGGAGACAATCATAGGACCTGTATCACTCCAGTCTTGTTTAGTCTGCTTCCAGTTTGTTTCTGGGTTCAATTAAAGGGGTTGGTATTGACCTTTATAGCCATGTAGAGCCTTGGACCTCTCCCTTGTGAAGATTCCTGTACACTCCAAGTCATCTTTGGAGGCCCCGCTTTGGTTGCTCCCACCATCTGAAGCTAGACAAGAGGTGGCCTGTGAAAGGGACGGTATTTTTAATAGCTTAAATGTTTTCAGGTTTTTAACATTTGCTATCTTGTGGACCCCGGTTGGGTGGAAAGGCAGCATTTAAATGTTTTAAATAAGTATTTGAAAGAACCATCAATGCAAAATACAGTGTTACGTAGGAATTTACTCTTGCATTCTAGCTTTTTGACTTTGTGCGAAAAAAATTAAGTTGCTCTGTAGCTGTGAAAAACAGATGCATCTATTAATCAATAAGCCAGAGTTTTTACATAGATACAGCAGCACCAGGAACTGAAATGTTAATAAATACTAAATATGACATGGCTTGGAATAAAACAGTAGGAGCTGGTAACATTATCTGCAGCAGTGACTTTGTGTGTGAATGAATAACTCACTCATAAGGAAGCAAATGCAGAGAAAGAAAGAATGTAGTAGAAGAACAAACTGGAAAAAAAGAAGTGAGAGAGTTCCAGAACCGGTCATGGGTAAAACAATCCATGCTGGTAAAGCAGATGGTGACCTCTGGGCTTGGAGGTCCTTGTCTGATGTGTCACTTATTCTTTGGTATTCCCAGAGGCGGGAAAATACTTTTATCCCTGAAAACTCTGTCTTGGTACCCCTGTATCAGCAAAAAGTAACAATGCCAAGACAAGACCTTGGTTGGATAGTTGTGGGGTTGCTGATTGGTGCTGTTTCCACAGTGAAGTATGTATTTCAGGAATCTGAAAGCTACCTCAATTCTGCTGAGAATTTGTTCACTTGGAGAAATGTTGCTTTCTTGCCTTTGAATGCATGTTCTGTGACAGTATGAAAAAATCCCATTCTGTTGGTCTGTTCTGGTCCTTCTCAGCCTGTAGAGACCCTAGGGTTGCTGCCTAGAAGACACTGAGCATTACGTCCCAAAACAAATGTTTTGCTGTCAGCAGGGCTATTTTGGGGCAGGAATGCACAGGAACGGAGTTCCGGCTGGCTTCCAAGTTGGCCACGCCTACAACCTCCCCCCCCTTGGGTTCCCCAGGCACGTCGCAAGCCGCAGGGCGCCTGGGGAAGCCGATCCTGGTAGGGAGCTGCTGTCAGGGGTGTGGTCTAATATGCTAATGAGTTTCTGCTGTTGGGTGTGGCTGTTATGCTAATGAGTTCCTGCTGGGCTTTTTCTACAAAAAAAGCTCTGGCTGTCAGTATTGTCCTCTGGAAATATTTGAATTGGTTTCTGCAGGGTTTTGTCAAGCCTTCGTGTACTCTTGTAAATTATGAGCCAGGAATTTTGGACTAGAAACAGTGTACCTGTATCTAACAGTGTCATAGATGGGTAGATTTTTGCATTCTCCTGTGCTAATTGATAACTTCAGCAAACCATAACCTACTCAACCCATATGTTTTATTGTTGTCCATTCACATCTTAAGTTTCAGTGTGTATATTGAGCAGGTCGGTGTTATACCTGCTAAAATTGTATTCTTTGATGTACCCATTTGCCAGGTGTGGTGTTTATACTTGTAGCTCAAAAGCATTTTCAGTTAGTAGCAGTGACAATTCTATGGAATGTCCAAGAGATCAGCCAAAAATTCATTTTCTCATGTTTGCATGATTACATGCATAAAACTTAGCCAAGGTTACTAAACTTCTGAAAAATGATTAAGTGGTTGCATTGTTTTCATAGAAGAGAGGAATAGGACTTGTTCAACCAGTTCTTATTAGGAGAAACAGAAATCTTGATGCTTCACAAAACATAGTCCGTTGTTGTCAGTTGTCACAGTGATTGCTTTTGTGAATGGGTCACTTTCATAGAATCATAGAATGTTAGAGTTGGAAGGGACCTTGCAGGTCATCTAGTCCAGCCCCCTGCACTCTGCAGGAGCATAGCCAAAAGATAGCCCTACATACCTACAACATACCCAAAAGATGGTCGTCCAGCCTCTGCTTGAAAACGTCCAGGGAAGGAGCATCCACCATCTCCCGAGGCAGACTGTTCCACTGTTCCACCACTCTTACAGTTAGGAAGTTTCTCCTGATATCTAGCCGGTATCGACTCCGTTGTAATTTCCGTCCATTAAATCTAGTCTTGCAATCCGGAGCAAGAGAGAATAGATCTGCTCCATCTCTTACGTGACAGCCCTTCAGATACTTGAAGACTGCAATCATGTCCCCTCTAAGTCTTCTCTTTCCCAGGCTAAACATACCCAACTCTTTCAGCCTTTCCTCATGAGACTTGGATTCAAACCGTCTCACCATCCTGGTTGCCCTCTTCTGGACACGCTCAAGCTTGTCAACATCCTTCCTAAAGTGTGATGCCCAAGACTGGACACAGTACTCCAAATGAGGCCTGACTATAGCAAAATAGAGCGGAACTACCACTTCCCGTGATCTGGACACAGTGCTTCTGTAGCTTTCTTCAAAGCCACATTGCACTGCAGGCTCATGTTGAGCTTGTGATCAACCAGAACACCTAGATCCCTTTCACATGTGCTGCTGTCAAGCCAAGTCCCTCCCATTCTATATCTGTGCTTTTGATTTTTTGTGCCTAGGTGTAGGACTTTGCACTTATCTCTATTGAATTTCATTTTATTTGCCTCAGCCTACTGTTCCAGCCTGTTTAGATAATTTTGAATCCTGACTCTGTCTTCTTCAGAATTAGCAATCCCACCCAGTTTTGTGATCTGCAAATTTGATAAGCATCCCCTCTATGTCTTCCTCCAGGTCATTTAAAAAAAACATTGAACAACACTGGGCTCAGGACTGAGCCCTGTGGCATTCCACTTGTGACTTCCCTCCACGTAGACGCAGAGCCATTTATGAACACTCGTTGGGTACGATTTTTTAACCAACCATGAATCCATCCAACAGTTGCACCATCCAACCCACACTTAACCAGCGTATCCTCAAAGATATCATGAGATACTTTGTCAAATGCTTTACTGAAATCTAGATACACTATAACCACGGCATTGCCAGAGTCAACCATTTTAGTAACTCTGTCAAAAAAGGCGATAAGGTTGGTCTGGCATGACTTATTCTTGATAAACCCATGCTGGCTACTACCAATTAACTCATTCCGTTCAAGTTGCTCACAGACAGAGCGTTTGATAATCTGCTCTAGAATTTTTCTAGGTATCAATGTTAAGCTGACAGGTCTGTAATTTCCCTGGTCTGTCTTTTTCTCCTTCTTGAAGATCGGAACAACATTCACTCTTCTCCAGTCTTCTGGCACAACACCAGTACTCCAGGACATCTTAAAGATTAGAACCAGAGGCTCTGAAATAACATCTGCAATTTCTTTTAGCACCCTGGGATGCAAGCCATCCGGCCCTGGAGATTCGAAAGTATTTAAGGCAGCTAGATGCCCTCTAACCATTTCCTTACTTACTCTGGACTGGCAGTTCCTTCTTCCTTCATATGCCCTGCATTCTTCAGTTTGTATACAGCTCGCCTTACGGTTAAAGACTGACGCGAAGTGAGATTTGAGTAATTCCGCTTTGTCTTCATCCCTTGTTAAGACTTGACTGTCCTCCCCTAGCAATGAGCTTATCCCATCCCTGTTCTTCTTTTTGCTCCGAACATAGGCATAGACATTTTTCTTGTTATTTTTAGCATCCCTTGCAAGCCTCAGCTCCATCTGCGCTTTAGCCTTTCTGACACCATCCCTACAGATTCGAGCCTGCTTTCTTTACTTTTAAGAAGTTGGACTGTGCATAGAGATGCCATAGAACTCTTGGTGTGCTAAACAAGATAATCTCCTTCCCTTTGTACCTATGTACAAATATATCAGCCTACCAAGGATAACGTGTCATGCATATGACAGAGTTAGATCAAGATGGATAGCCGTGTTAGTCTGTCTGTAGCAACAAAAGAGCAAGAGTCTAGTAGCCTCTTAAAGACTAACAAAATATATGGCAGGCTGTTAGCTTTCGTGAGTCATTGTATCTGAAGAAGTGAGCAATGACTCACAAAAGCTAATAGCCTGCCACAAATTTTGTTAGTCTTTAAGGTGTAACTGGATTCTTGCTCTTTTATATATGACAGAGTTGACACCAATAGGCTATCAAAGTTTCTGCCACAGTAAAGCTGTTGGTCTTTAGGGTGCCATGATACCCTCTAGAGTTTTTCTAAGTGCCCCTTCCTGAAGGTCAAGATAAGCAATTGTATGCCAATTTGTATAGTTGATCTTGGTGGGATTAAATGTCAAGGAAGAATTACTCAGTGTGAACTCATTTAGGAGTATAAATAATTTCTTCAGAGGCTGTATTTGTTTTGTTCTTCTTTTTTATTAAATGTGGAATTGTGAAAATGGAGGGCTGTCTTGTGATGAGCTTCACTGAGCTTTTGTTTTTGATCCAAGATTAGTAAGCAGAAAATGTCATCCCTTCCCTTATGGAGCTTTACACCCATCAGGAGATGGGTGGAGTTTCAGGTGGTAGAAACATCCTGTACAAGGCAATAAATAAAGGGCTGGGGATGGCCCAGGGCCTGTGGTGAGCTCTTCTTTGCTGGTGACTGTGGCATCTTCAGTTCTTGGGGAATGTGATGTACACAGAGTGTGCCATTTCCCCTGAGTTTAAGTTATTTATTTATTTATTGGATTTGTAGCCCTCCCCTCCTCTGTACAACAGGGCTTAGAGCGGGTTGCAGTAGTATCCGTAATACAATATCTATAAAATTATTTAAAACAATTTTTACCATAATATTAACACTAACAGATGGTGCCTAAAAAGAGCACAGCATGGTGCCCCCTATCCAAGGGGGAGAGTAAAATATCTTGTCACTAATCAGATGGGGGAATAAAACAAACAAAACAGGGAGTGGAGGAACAGCCAATTTAGGATGAAGCCCTCGCTGCCTCAGCCATAAGTCTGGTGGAACATCTCTGTTTTGTAGGCCCTGTGGAACTGCACTAGATCCCACGGGGCCCGGATCTCATTCGACAGAGCATTCCACCAGATTGGAGCGAGGGCCGAGAAGACCCTGGTTTTGGTTGAAGGCAGCAAGATACTTTCCAGGCCAGGGATCACCAGAAAGTTGTTGTGTCTTGAGTGTAAAACTCTTTGGGGGGTATCCCAGGAAAGGCGGTCCTGAAGGTATGTTGGTCCCCGACCGTTTAGGGCTTTTCTGGCCTGTAGGGCTCTAGTGTACCAGCTGTAGGCTCAAAGCTACTTGATGTTTTGAAAATGGGAACCTCTCAGCTTGTTTGCGAGTGCAGCAGTCTCCAGAATGGTCATGAGTTGGTCAGAAAGATGCTGTTCTTTATAATCAGGTTGTTTGTACCATTTGGATTTCTTTGATACAGATCTGATTATAGCTTTTCTAACCCATACATTTACCTTCAGGTGGGTAGCCATGTTGGTCTGAAGCAGCAGAACAAAGTTTGAGTCCAGTGGTACCTTTAAGACAAACAAAGTTTTATTCAAGGTATAAGCTTTTGTGTGCAAGCATACTTCAGATACAGTGAATAAGAATTTCCTCAACCATTACATATAGGAAGAGAGAGTTTACAGTTTTGTATAATTTGGGTGCAATGTTTAGGAGGCTGGAGGATGATTACGAGGGAAAAAGAACGAGGGAGTAGAACCTATAGCAGATACTGCCTGTAGCTTCTTTCAGACTCTGCCTATATTTAGATGCATTTTTTACAGCTCAGAAGGCTACAAAGTGGTAGTGGTTGTTATTAAAAGCTAAGGTTCTTAGGCATTTGCATATATCAGATATGCAGCTCTATGAAATTCTCTGCATGTGACATCTTAGTAGGTGAGTCCCCTGTCTAAAATGTTGCTCTGTTGTGGACTCACTGACCTTCTAGTAGTAAGTACTGTACTGCTGCAGACCAGGCACACAATAATGAACTGTGGAACATCTGTAGCTCTCACAGCGTGGGCATTTGCTGAGGCATATTGGTTGTACCAGCTATTTTTGCTTATCCTAGCTGGTTAAAATAGCGTGTTCTGAAGGAAGCTTCTCCTAATAACTGTTCTTCTGTCCTTCACTGCAGCTCCCCTGCAATCAGCACCTAGTGTTCCTAGTGGTTAGCTAGTACTTGTAAGATGCTGGATATTTTGCAAAATACAGAAATAACATGGCTGTTTCACCTAGAAGAAGCAGCTTCAGTCTCCAACTGAATGAGCAAATCTCAAGGCCTGCTCCCCAGAATCTCTTGTTTCCTCATGCAGTGTGGGAACTTCTTTAACTCCTGTCCTTTGGGACAGACTAAGAATGATGAGGCATTTTGCATTTAAACTATTTTTATGTAAAAAGTTGTTTCTACACTATATTACTAGTAATATACCTTTTGTGATGTACAAATAGGTGATATACAAATAAGAACATAAGGAAAATCCTGCTGTATTGGATCTATTTTACCATTTTATGTCTGATAATGGCTCAGAAGCACGGTGTTGAAGCTACAGTCCTTTCTTATTTCCACCAGCAGTTGGTATCCAGAGATATACATCTTCTGAATATAAAGGATCCGTTTAGCCGTTGGGGCTAATAGTCATTGTTAGATGTAACCTCTAGGAATAACCTAACCCTTTAAAAAGCTGCCTAAACTAGTGATATATAATTTTATAAACGGTTTTTATCCCACCTCATGTCTCCCTTTTTCCTAAATGAAAAGGCCCCAAACAAGTGCCCTTTGATCTGTATAGGCATTGTGTTTTATCTGATCCTTCCTTGGAGGATCTTGTCGTGGCCTATGTGGTTTCCCCCATTTTGTCCTCACAGCAGCCCTGTGCAGTAGATTAGGCTGAGCATGTGTCTGACTGGCTTAATTTCATCCAGCAATCTTTGTAGTTGTATGGGGATTTGAACTGGCATAACCTGTGTCCTGCTGTTAATCGCTATAGTTGCTTCTTTCTGCACCTTTTCCAGCTTGACTGTCCTTTTTATGGAGGGGGGAAGAAATGGGATGATTAGAACTCAGCACTGTTCTAAATGCTGCTGCACCATAGGTCTCATTGCTATTTTACTATATTTAAAACAATGGGTGGCTTGTGCCATTCACAAAATGGCAAAACCAGGCCACACGCCACAGGGCTGGAGCTCCTGAGAGTTGATCAAGGGATATATTGGTCTGCTTGGGCCCTTACTAACTCGCAGTATCCTGGAAGGGGGAAGTGTGTTATCCCTCCCACAATTCCCTGTTAGCCCAACAGTTCCCTTTTTGATGTAAGGTAGATGGCTGCATGCCAGTCACTGGATTAGTGTACAACCTGCAGCCTGGGAGATTTCTGCATACCTGGTGAAACTTCTAGATATGCAGCAATTTTTCTTTTAAGTTATGCTCCTTATCATCACATTTTTCATATTGTATACACTTTCTGAGCTAGCTATGTTGTAGCCTAGGTTCTGCGGTATGCTGCCCATTAAGTTTAACTTTCCGTTGGCTGTTGATAACAAATAATGGATAATTGTCTCCATGAGGCATGTTTATGGATGGATCAGGGATGGACTGCTTCCTTCTACTTGATATATAAAATGCATGTCATCTGTTGTATTTAGTTGGATAGAAACTGGGTGGAAAAGTAGAAAAGAGCAAGAGTCCAGTAGTATCTTAAAGACTAACAAAATTTGTGGCAGGGCAGGAGCTTTCGTGAGTCTTCTTCAGAAGTGACTCACGAAAGCTCATATCCTGCCACAAATTTTATTAGTCTTTAAGGTTGCTATTGGACTCTTGCTCTTTTCTGCTGTTACAGACAGACTCACATGGCTACCCATCTATTTGGGTGGAAAAGAACATTGCAAATAGGCTGCTTCCCCAATCTAATTCTCCTTGTTGATTGCAGAGTACAGCCGCTTTGAATCTAAGATCCATGACCTGCGAGAACAGATGATGAACAGCAGCATGAGCTCAGGATCTGGCTCACTCCGGACAAGCGAAAAGCGGTCTCTCTATGTTCGGTAAGGAAAGTGTCCTCCTTTTCCTACAGGTGGCCACAGAAGGGCATTTTTGAAAGTTTTCCTGAATATGTCACTGGTTGATGATGAGCTGTCCAGTTTGTTCATGTGTCTTCTTTCATTAATAAGAAGGTGTCTTGTGGTGCTACTTGTTGTGAAAGGTCATCAATGCTTCTTTGGCCTTCATATTGCTCCTCAGCAGTGTGCCTTGTGGCTTCTTCCCAAGGCATCTGAGTAGTGATTTGGTTATTTTTGGGAAGAGATGCTTACAGCCTTGCTGAAAGATATCTTACTTTCCTGAATAGGAATTCTGCAGACTGAAGTTAACACAGACCATGTAGCTTTTTTGTGTCAGCACACCTCATTTCCAGAGTGTGATCTCTGTGTGGCTGTCCTGTGAAAGCCAGACTGAATTGGATGGATATGGCCCTTTTTCTGAAAGGAGAGCATTTGTAGATGAAAGAGGTGGTCCTTAGTTTTGCTGGGGTTCTGCTATGCATGACGGTCTTCTGTGAAGCGTTAGCTGCTGCTTCTCTCTGGAAGAGGGATGAGCTCTTAGTAAGATTAGTGCCTTGAGCTTGCTAAACTGAACAGAGTTAGAACAAATTTAGAGTCTACTGCTTCAGATCAACATGGCCACCTGGATCTATGAACAGTGTTAGGTGTAAGATGAGCCTGAAACTGCAGCACTTTTCCTTTTATCTCTTGTCTTCCTTGTCTCTACCATATTCAGAGAAGCTTGCAAGGGGATAGCCCAGAGAACAACTTCCATACCAGTAAATCCATTGCTTCAGGAAGGCATTTTGGCATCATTTGGTACAGGCTTGGTGATTGAAAATCTTGCCTTTTTATAAGTTTGTTGAGATGTCAGGCTTAGGTATTCTAACCCATTTGCAGTAGTGTTTAAAAGCACTGGTGAGTTTTATGGCTGGGTGGTGTTGGCCAGTAATTTAAGTAGGCTAGTACTGCTTACAGCTATTGTTAAATGTTTTTTGGAAGATGCCTTGTCTAACTTTCTCAGTTGGGTTATCTCAGATTGGTTGCCTGTACAGTAAAGGCTTTTTCCTTGCTGAGTGTTAACTGATCTTGTGTAACTTGATCCTGTGGTTGAGATGGCACTTTGAAAACCCTTTTGCACTTGGAATAAGAGGCCCAGCCCTACTGGGTGGGGTAGTTTCGAGTACAATTTAACTGAAACTGATGGAATGGCCTGTTGTACTAGTAATTACAAGGCTTGTTACAGAACAGTATTGAGTTGTGAGGTAATCCCACAGTGCACATTATGACATTGACAGGGGTCTTGTCCTGGATGACTTGGCCAGAGCAGTCAATGATTTGTAAGCTTGACATAAAACTTTGACATCAGTACTTGGGATTTCCTTGTCATTAGATAGGTGCCCCATCTTGTGGCAGTCAGTGGAATTCTTGAACCCAAAACAGATTTGAGCTTGAAGGATGTAACTGGACTGAGAGGATACTATGAGTGATGTGGCTTAATACAAGAGTGGCAGGGCATTCAACTCTAGGCTGACAGGTTTAGCAAGGTGCAAACCCAGTTAAGCACTGAAGTTAATTTTTTATAATGTTTGTTGATTATATTGACCTTTGCTACTTTACAAAACATATATTAATCACAGATTTTGAGACACACAGCTCTAATGCCATCGCCCCACAACTCACTAAAAGATAGAGGGAAAACACCCTGCTATATTTCTCTGTAAAGTACAGTTGCCTTCCAGTTAGTAAAGTTATTATTATTATTATTTATTAGATTTATATCGCACCCTCCCCACCAGGGTGGGCTCAGGGCGGCTTACAACATTCATAAAACATAATTACAGTTAAAAACATCATCAGCATATAAATAACTTAAAATTAACAATCATGTAAAACATATAAAAATGCTGGAACATATCAAGTAATAAGAGCAACAGTTCTTTATGGTATAACTCAGGTGATTGTTGGGTGGCTATTCTTATGCATCAGCTCAGTTCTCATTGTTATATGGCAGGCATGGCTGAGGATGTGATGGTAAGGCCTAGGGCACAGGCTAGAAGCAAAGATGTCAAAGCCAGGGCACAGGGACACTCCTCGGTGTATGGTGCGACTCATAGTTGAACGCCTAGTGGAAGAGCTCCATCTTACAGTCCCTGCAGAACTGTAAAAGGTCCTGCAGGGCCCTGATCTCTTCTGGGAGCTCATTCTACGAGGATGGAGCCACCACTGAGAAGGCCCTGGCCCTGATTGGCTTGATTATGAGTGCTGAGTAGAGATTCAGCCACACACTTCCTTGGATGGGAGGCAGTGTAGTGGTTTTGAGAAGTTTCCACATTTCTGTACTAGAATGAGATGGGGGAACCAGTGGGCTGGGAAGTTCTTACTGGAGCAGAGAGATCCCTTCTATCTAGGGGAATGCTTTTGCTGGTGGTGGAAAGTGCTGTCAAGTCACAGTAGATTTATGGTAAGCCCCACAGGGTTTTCAAGGCAAGAGATGGTCAGAGGTGGTTTGCCATTACCTGCCTCTGCATCGTGACCCTGGTATTTCTTGGAGATCTCCCATGCAAATACTAGCCAGGGCTGACCCTGCTTAGGTTTTGAGATCTTTCAAGATTGGGCTAGCTTGGGCTATCCAGGTCAGGACTCCCTAGCTGCTGGATAATGTAGTCTCTCAGGCTGTTTTCGTAAAGCTCTAATACTGAGAAGCCATAGTGCAGGGCTCCCCAGTGTGGTGCCTGTGGGAGCCATGGCACCAGCTGATACCTTTCCTGGCACCTGCCAAGTGCTTTTAGAAAGGGGGTGGGACCAGGTAGGGCTTTTTCCCAGCAAGGCTTCCAACAGGCTACTGGAGATTTGATTGGCTGTGCTGATTTTTTAAAATGTTGTTTTGGCAGTGGCTTCCACCACAGCACAAGGACCTTCACTGTGTGACTGAAGGGAAACTGAAGTAGGCATTTGGTGGCTGGTTCTGCCTACTGTGGCAGCCATTTTATGATAGCCATTATATGGCTATGCCCACCATGCTGTGTCAGAATTCCAAAGGTGCCTGCAGGCCCAAAAAAGGTTGGAGACCCTGCCATAGCAGAATCCTGAAAGTAGGATCAGAACTGACCAGCATCTCCTTCCCAGAATATGTCCAATTTGCTGCCATCCAAATAGGAGGAGTTGACCTATTGCTGCCTGTTGTTCTGCCACTGCCAGATGTTCTAGCATTGAATGAAAGATCTTGAACAGTCAAAAGGTATAATCCTTTCATGTGTCTGAAGGCATCCAGTTACTGGATGGTTGAGAAGGTATCAAAAACAAAAGGTTGAGTTGAATGGAAGTCTTATCTCATGTTCTTTGTTTCCTGTTCAGGGCCCTGTTCGACTATGACCGAACTCGGGACAGCTGCTTGCCCAGTCAGGGACTCAGTTTTTCTTATGGGGACATCTTACATGTTATCAATGCCTCAGATGATGAATGGTGGCAGGCAAGGCTAGTAACACCTCATGGAGAGAGTGAGCAGATTGGGGTCATCCCCAGCAAGAAGAGGTGAGTTGTTTGTTCTCCAGTCCAGCCCCTTGCCAGTACTTTTCCCCATGCCATGCCCACTCTGACCAGATGTCTCCTTCAGGTGTGCCTGAAAGGGTCTTCTGAGAGGAGTTAATAAGGGAGTGGAAGGGAAGGTTTGGATTTTGCTTTTTACTAATCTTTTTTCTGAAGTAAGATAAGGTTTTCTTCACATGCTACAGGACAGAGGAAATTCTGCCCATCAAAGGAGATGTCTTGTGGCTCTGAGCTATGCCCTATTTAATATAGAATCAGAGAATTGGGAGGAAGAGCCAGCTGTTGCTTTAATGAACTGAGGGTGGGGAGATTTGGGGTTGGGCCAAAGAACCATGTGAGATAGGATCCACACTTGGACAATGTAATCTTTTTTCCCCCTTGACTTCTGATCAGAGTGGAAAAGAAGGAAAGGGCGCGGTTGAAAACAGTGAAATTCCATGCCCGGACTGGGATGATCGAATCCAACAGGGTAAGTGCTGGTCAAGGGGAAGGGGCAGTGTGGGAGGAGCAGAGGGGAGGTGAATGAGATCAAGCCAGGCAATGTGGGCATATTTCCTCCAGAGTGGAATGCCATCTAGCCCATTTCAGGTGAGAGTGGAAGGATCTGAGCTGAGGCTTTATAGCTGGGTTTTGCCTAGAAACCCTTCCAGATGATACCTCCAGTTGGTTTGTCCTTAGAAAAGCAACAGCACCTGCAGCCTTGCTTTTTTGCTGCCCTTCCCATTGGCCTTGCAGCAGCCTGTTTGCAGCATTTCCTTCCAGGTAGCACAGGGTACAGTAGTAGTGGCTGATAGTGGGAACAGCTGACGTTGGGTGGCAGGCAAGCCAACAAAATGGCAGAGTGTGAGGTACAATCTCTGACAGCTTGGGGGGGGGAGGCCATTAAAAACACATCTTTGTTGCTGTGGTCATGTGGATTGGTTAGTCATCTTCCACCATCCCTAAAACCCATTTTTCTCTGTGCTTAATTTTCCTCTTGCATCCCGTTCACATGTAATTTCCATGATTTCATTTGAGGGGTAGCTTCCCTGACAGTGATCATCATTGTCTTTTCATTTTAATTTTTCTTGCATGCTTTAAACTCCATTGTTTTGTTCTTTTGTTTTTGTTTGTTTTTATTTTTCTGCCCCTCCTTCCATCTTCCATCTTTTTCACAGTCGATCAAAACGAAACGTAAAAAGAGTTTCCGCCTCTCTCGAAAGTTCCCATTTTACAAGAGCAAAGAGAACATGGCCCAGGAGAGCAGCGGACAGGAACGTAAGTAGTGGCTGCCCTGCTCGAATGCCGGCTTGGGAGGCTCCTGTGGCTGCCGTAAGGCGATGAGTGACACACCGCTTCCAAGAAGGGCGATTCCAGCACATCCAGCTAGGCTTTGCTGACTCCTGCAGTACAGTGAGGCCTTTGCCTTCCTCGAGATCCTCAGGCCCTTTCTTCTGTGCCTCTCCCAAGGCGCCGAAAAGCCTTTTGGAGTGACCATTGCCTTCAGACTGGCTGTGCTGAGAGGGTATAACAGGCACTCTGTCCCCTGCTGCCTAAATTTAGGCTAGAGTGGAAATACACACTGTGGTGAGCCTTGTGGCCACTTCTGACCACTTCTGGTACTGCTTGCTCTCCTCGCCCCATCTGTACTAGTTATACTTCCAGACCACCCTTGTGATTCCTGTCCTAGACTATGTAGACTTCCACCTTTTCCTGATGTCCTGGTATTTGCGAAACATTTTCCTTTCTATGTTGCCATAGGCCAAAGCCTGTGTAAAGCTGCACTTAACCAGGTTTCTCCCAGTTCAGTTTTTGGGAGAGCTGACCCCTGTGAGCAGAACAGCTCCCTTCAGTGCTGTGCCCTTGCTCTTTGATTAGCAGATTCAGACTAAACTGGCAAAATAGCCAGATACCTGCACACATGCATAATTCGTGTTGGTTACAGCACTCTGGCTATCTTTGTGCTGTTAAGACGACAAAAAGATTCTGCCATCATTGGCTGCATGCAGCAAAAGTATCCAAGGGTCCGGGTGCAAAGGGGAGTCACAGAAACAGCAACCCATGTACGAGACTTGCTTGCCATTGCGTTACTTGTTGGAACTCAAAGTGGGATAAAGCAAAGTGTGCTGTCGAGTTGCAGCCGACTCATGACAACCCCATGAAGTTCCACTTCAAGGCAAGAGATGAGCAGAGATGGTTTGCCGTTGCTTTCCTCTTACAAGTCTTCAAAAGGGCTCTTGCAGTCATAGTCCAGGACCCTCCCCACTTGCACTCCCCACCGTGGAGCACACGGCTGATCTCTGGAATTTAGTCCTTTCCTTGTTTTATGCCTCCAGTAGAGGTGTGCTCACTGCAGATTAGTCAGGTGATTTGGTTTCAGGAGAACAAGGGACTTGGTTTGCTGGCATCTGGTATGGGTATTCTGGCAATTGCAAGGCACAAGGTCCTTCAGGCAATGGAAGCTCTTGTAGTTGGCCATATTTAGGACTGTGCTGAAACAGGTGTTTGCCTGAGCCAGGCACTTAGACCATTTGAACAGTAGGCTGGCCTCAGACAGTCCCGCAGATGGTCTGGGCCTGGCATGTCTTAAGAACTAAGGAATGTCAGGCTGCTGGGCTTTGGGAGAAGGGTGAACTTGGGGCTCTGAGCAGGGCAGCCGCCAAGAGATGCTGCAGATGCTTTATTCAGAGGGTTTGGGACATAGAGAACTTTAGAAGGGTTGGCCGGGAGCTTTAACTTCACTTGCTATTGCAGCTCTCAGCCATTCTGCACTCCTGTCACTAATGCTCTCCTGGCTCTGTCTCTCCTCTCTACTCCTTCCTTTCTCTCTCTCTTTTCTCTCCTTTCTCCCTTCCCCCTTCTGGCTGGCTGTGAATCAGGACTTCCCTGGGTTAAGTGACGATTATTATGGCGCAAAGAACCTGAGTAAGTGGAATTTCACTGCACATGTACACTTTCCATTGATAGCATGTGTGCGACTGGGAAGCTAGTGGTGTGCTTGAAGCAACCACATGTTGTCTGAGCCCAGCTATACCATGGCTACGTTGACCTCCATAATAGGGTTAGGCTGCCTGCTGCAGGGTGAGGGAACCCAGTCCTGGTAGCTACTTCGCATTGCTATAGGCTTTGTGACTCTGTCACCACTAGAGAGATTGTCACCCAAGTGTAATGGGGGCAGAAAAGCTCAGATCTCTGGCATTACTTTTAGATTGGGGTCCAGTTGCAGTAAGTTAGGGAAGGAGGAGGTCCTAATTGGGCAATGCATTTTCCTGTTGACATTATCTCTGAATCCCTCTTCTCCCACACTGTAGAGATGGGAATACCCCAAGCTATGGTACCTTAGGCAGCCCTGTAGTCTCTGTCTTGACTTCGCCTGCATGTTCTGCCAGCTCCTCCCTCCCTTTCCTCTTTTTCCTCCTCCCACTCTGTAGTTCCCAGTGGCAGGATGGTACCTTAGGGCCTGACAAATGAAGCCAGTCTAGGAACAGGGCGTGTATTATCTGTGCTTCAATCCTGCTTGTGCCTGGGCTCCTCTGGTTATGTACATCTTGGACATGAACAACTGAGGGAGGGAAATACGTTGCCCAGACAAGAGCTCAGCACTAGCGATGGAAAACAAACAGGGTTATCTGTGCATATGACCAGGATTACATTCTGTTAATGTCTCTAGGCGTGGAGGGGGAATAAGCGCTAGCTCTTATCTGAGCTGCTTTGTGCAGTCCTTGAGGAAGCCCTGTCTACTGTGCTGTGGGGGCTTAGTGCATGTATGAGCTTGCCTGTCCAGCTTGCCTTTGTGTGGTTTTTCTCTCCCCCATGGCTCTTGTGGGCATCAGCATTTGGTGTCTTTACTCTCCTTTTTCATCTCTATGTACTGAATTGCAGTCTCTTTCTTGGTTGCAGAGGGAGTGACGTCAAACACCAGTGACAGTGAAAGCAGTTCCAGTAAGTGTCCTTCCCCCTTGTCCCAGCCATTGTATCCAAATACCTGGGATCCCCTGCTTGCTCCTACTCCCATTGGTGTCTGTTTGGAGGCCAGGTCTTGCTTTAGACTAGTTATTCAGGGTTCCAGTGGATTCTGTACCATGGGTCTCAGCCGTGGAGTTAAAAGTTCCTCTCCACTGTTTATGGTAGAACATAGCTTAAATCCTCAGCTATGAGGAAGTGACTAAGATAGGTCAGTTTCACCAAGGTGTGATGTTCCCAATAGACCCTGCCTTCTCAAGTAGTGTTACAGTCAGAGAGCTAAGCAGGTCACCTTGGGCTTCTGTCTGTGCAACCATCTCACATACATTGGAGGAAACTGTTGTTGCTATGAATCCATTCTGGAAGCTAGGGAAGCTTAGACTAGACGTGGAAAAAATACCCTGTTCCCCCTTGACATAGGGTGTGCTTGAGCCTTCTTGCCCCTTTTCTGCTGGCTTGGGATGAGTGCCTATGGTGCCCTCAGTGTCTGAGAGAGCAGCATCCTTGGAAGCTGGCTTCTCACTAAGGGGTTGCCTCTTCCTTAAGTTTGGGCAAGCTGAAATGTACACGGTGAGGGGATTGGCCACTTCCTATTGATTGTTACAGAAGTGTGGCTGCTGTTGGCTGGACTGAGATGCTGGGAGCGTGATCAGTATTATATACGTTGGAATTCTGCTGCGGGGGTGGCCCCCCAAAAAACATTTTTGAGCCTGCAGGCACCTTTGGGATTTTCAGACACAGTCATGGGCATCACTATGAAATGGCTGTCACAGGAGGTGGAGCGAAGCACAAAATGGCTGCCTCCAGAAATTAAGCCAAGCACACATACGCCAGAGGAATTGGGATGGGAAATACAGACGCACACAGAAGACGTCCAAGCAGGGATAACAGGCAGACAGAAGACAATGACCAGTGGGGGAAAGGGAGGATAAAAGACACAGATAAAAAAGTACAAGGAGGGAAAGGGGTGCTCTGCTGCTCCCTGTCCTGCACAGCTGACCTGGTGATCTTTTTTTCCGGGGCCCTGTCTCCTTCCCCAGTGAGCAGTAGTATGAAGGCAGCTAGTCAGTGGTTCTGCCTTCACAATGGCCCCACTTACTGTCCTGGAACATGTGACGGGTGCCTAGGGAAGCGCCTGTTGGGGAACCCTGCTCTATTGTCATGACACTGGGGGAAGTGGTGCCGCAGAGATAACTGCTTAGTGTGCTTGACCCTCTTCTCCTCCCAATTCTTTCAGAAGGACAAGAGGACACAATTCTGTCGTACGAACCTGTGACACGGCAAGAAAGTAAGTTGGAGTGAAGGTTTTGCTGTGCTACAGAGGGTACCTCTGCTTCTCCCTGCATGGATGGATACATATGTGGAGAAGTAGATGCAAACCAGGGTGCTCTTATGAGTTTTGTGTCTGTCTTTGCAGTTCACTACGCAAGGCCCGTGATCATTCTGGGACCCATGAAGGATCGAGTCAACGATGACCTTATCTCAGAGTTCCCTCACAAATTTGGCTCCTGTGTGCCACGTAAGTGCTGGCCTTCCAACTTTTTAAATGATGTACAAGGTAACATTGAAGACTGTATGAGGAGGGTGTGACAGCTGACAATTGATTAGGTGGTCCTGGATTTCTGCAGTTTATTCTGAATACCAGGTTATACAGCCAAGGTCAGTCATACCTACTGATTGGTGGAAAAATTTAAGAGGCTTTTGATCCATAAGTGGGGTGGAGGAAGAAGAGATCTATGATCAGCAGAAAGGGCTGATGAATTGCTGGGCTGTTACATTGCTTTCCAGACACTACCAGGCCCCGGCGTGAGAATGAAGTGGATGGTCAGGATTACCACTTTGTGGCATCCCGGGAGCAAATGGAGAAGGACATTCAAGACAGCAAGTTCATTGAGGCAGGGCAGTTCAATGACAATCTCTATGGGACAAGTATTCAGTCTGTGCGGGCAGTAGCAGAGAGGGTGAGTAAGTGCATCAGGTATCCTAGTTGTAACCTCCACATGGTAGCCATGGGTGCAACCTGCTTGGGACTTTTGCCATAATCCTTTCTGCTCATGTCCTAGGTTTCCTGTGGTTCTTATCAGAGCTGGCAGTTCACACAACCAGTTCTTATGAGCTTGGGGCACCAGACAGCATTCAGAACTGTAATGCAAGATTATTAAAGATGGAAAGGAGGGGCTATTTATGCAAAATATTTGTATACGGATCTCATAATCAAATGGTTCTTTCAGCAACTTGCAGATCTCAAATTGGTTTTGTAAAAATAGAAAAGCAGCAAGTATTAAAACAAAAATTTGTGGCAGTGAGATTTAAAAACAAATTAGGCAGCAGAAATGATAATTAAACCATTAAAAGCCTATAAGAATCTTTCCATGGCACATAAAAACTCAGCAAAGCAAATAGATCCAGGGGCGGGAGGGCGGTATTCTATCACTGAGACAGCTTCACAGAAAGGGCCCTGAGTTTTTGGTAGCCATTTACCTTGGTTTTGAAGGTAGGGATCTTAACTACCACTCCAGATCATATAGAAGCAGGCAGTCCTTAAAATAAAATGTCCCAGATTATTTGATGTTGGCTTTGAAGGTGAATTGCATTCTTAAACTAGCAACCCATGAGCTCTTTCAGAAGCAGTGAGATAGGTGCTTCTGAAAACTACCAACCAGCAGTATAGCTGCTGCATGTTTCTGGTCAGTCTTCAAAAGCAGCCCTTTGTAGAGTACATTGCAGTAATCCAATTTGCCTGTGTGTGATTAGAGCTTGAGCAACCATGGCCAGATCCTGCTTTTCCAGGAAGGGACACTACTGGCACACCAGTTGGTTAAGACTCTGAAGTTCTTCTGCTCCATGGTTTAGAAATAGTCAAGCAGCTTCAGGCATATGAGAGAGTTCTTCAACTTTAGGAGGTTTGGGCAGACATGTCCTGGTCTTTGATCTTAAAAGGCTTGTGTTACATCTTTGTGTACTATTGAGGTGAGGGGAGAGTCAGACACTGTTCTCTTGCAGAATGGAAATTGTTGTGATGTTGCTCCTGGGATTGTTGGGGAGATAAATAATAAAGTATTCTATATGTTGCAAGTGCTATGCAAGGGTTCAGTGATAAAAGGTATCTTATTTCATCCTAGGGGAAACATTGCATCCTTGATGTGTCCGGCAATGCTATCAAGCGGTTGCAGCAAGCACAACTGTACCCAATTGCCATTTTCATCAAGCCAAAATCCATTGAAGCGCTTATGTGAGTAACCCAAAGGCCACAAATCTGGTTACCCTGAAAACTGCTGCCTGGGGTAAAAGGGGTAGAGTCCAGGAAAGAAGAACAGATTACCTTGGGGAGTTATGAAAAAGGGGAGTGCCTGCATTCTGGGCTGTCCTCTACATTTTCAGGGATAGGGGGCTGTTGCATGGCAATAAGAACATAAGAACATAAGAGAAGCCAATGTTGAATCAGGCCAACGGCCCATCTAGTCCAACACTCTGTCACACAGTGGCCAAAATATACCAGGTGCCATCAGGAGGTCCAGCAGTGGGGCCAGGACACTAGAAGCCCTCCCACTGCTGCCCCCTCCAGCACCAAGAATAGAGTGCATCACCTGCCCCAGACTGAGAATTCCCATCTATACCCTGTGGCTAATAGCCACTGATGGACTTCTGCTCCATATGTTTATCTAATTCCCTCTTGAAACTGTCCATGCTTGTAGCTGCCACCACCTCCTGTGGCAGTGAATTCCATATGTTAATCACTCTTTGGGTGAAGAAGTATTTCCTTTTGTCTGTTCTAACCCAACTGCTCAGCAATTTCATGGAGTGCCCACGAGTTCTTGTATTGTGAGAAAGGGAGAAAAGTACTTCTTTCTCAATCTGCTCAATCCCATTCATAATCTTAAAAACCTCGATCATGTCACCCCTCAGCCGTCGTTTCTCCAAGCTAAAGAGCCCCAAGCATTTTAACCTTTCTTCATAGGGAAGGTGTTCCACCCCTTTTATCATTCTAGTTGCCCTTCTCTGCACTTTTTCCAATGCTATAATATCCTTTTTGAGATGTGGTGACCAGAACTGTACACAGTATTCCAAATGAGGTCGCACCAATAGGAAATCTATTATAGATTACTGTCTCATTTTGTGGTATGCTCTAGAAAGCACAGTTTTCTAGTAGACGTGTTCATGAGATACTCTGCTGGGAGGCTGGAGGAAGTCAAGATCCCCATCTCCAAACAGCCTGATCATTTCAGTTGATGTTGCTGATATGGCTGTTGGACAATTGTTGTTAAGCAAGTCAAAACATGAACTGGTGGCGCATTCCTTGGTTCTGAGCTCCAGTTTGGTGTAGTGGTTAAGAGTGTGGACTCTAATTTTGGAGAACTGGGTTTGATTCCCCAGTCCTTCACATGCAGCTGCTGGTGTGACCTTGGATCAGTCACAAGTTCTCTCAGAGCTGTTCTCAAGAGCAATCCCTGAAAGAGTTCTCTCAGCCCCACCTACCTCACAGGGTGTCTGTTGTGGGGAGGGAAAGGGAAAGGAGATTGTAAGCTGCTCTGAGATTCCGAGTGAAAGGTGGGCTATAAATCCAATCTCTTCTTCTGTTTTGGGATTTGAGTAGAGGGGGATGAGTGCAGAGCACAGGCTTCTTGTGCCATTGTTACTGAGCTGCCTGCACAGGAGTTGCTCATGAAGCTATAGGTGCCCTCCAGTTTCACCTCACAGATTATATCCTCAAATGTGCTTAGGCCTGTGTCAAATTGGGTATATTTGTACTGAGGTTCTTCTCATCTCTGCTGGCAGGGAGATGAACCGGAGGCAGACGTATGAGCAAGCCAACAAGGTCTTTGACAAAGCCATGAAATTGGAACAGGAGTTCGGAGAGTATTTTACAGGTGAGAACTGACTGGTATTAGTGACTGTTTGCTTGCACCTTACTGTAGGGTTTGGAAGGGGTTAAAGGAGACTCTCTTGCTGAAGAGAGGGCTAAAAAAGGAGGAAATGTGCAAGGATTTAGTGATGCTGAAGCACTAAGGATGCCTTGAAAAGGTGGGGAAGGCTGACTCTCCTGCTACCATGTGCATGTAGAATGTTGAATTATGGGAAGAATGAGGCAGAATTACCTGTGCACAAGCCCTGAATAGTTTGGCCAGAGGCTGAGGTGCTCACTGAGGAAGGAGCTAGTGGTGGCTAAAGAAGCCTGAGGAGTTGAACATCCTACATTTCAAAGTGGGGAGCAACACGGGATGATAAGGAGGCTTCCCTGGGGTGGAAAAGTAACACAAGGCTGAATTCATTTGGATTCTAAAATAGGCTGTCTGTCTGAATGGTCTCCAAAGCTGGACAAATGGTGATAAAGAAA
Source organism: Gekko gecko (assembly GCA_029375565.1). Taxonomy (NCBI): domain Eukaryota; kingdom Metazoa; phylum Chordata; class Lepidosauria; order Squamata; family Gekkonidae; genus Gekko; species Gekko gecko. The sequence goes on along the minus strand of JAPDNY010000012.1, from coordinate 45,502,310 downwards.
GTTCAAATTTGTGTACCATCTTAAGGCAAAGGTGCAAGAAAGCTATACTTAATTTGAAGTGCCTTATTACTTGGTATCACAATGAAATTGGTATTTTAGTTGGGGAGGGCAGGGGCTATTGTTTGCTGCCTAGAACTGAAAGAGTGTGTGGTTTGCTCTCTGTTCCAACCTAGGACACAATTATTATTTTTATTATTATTTTGCTTCTTTCAGCCATTGTACAAGGAGACTCTCTGGAGGAGATTTACAGCAAAATCAAACAGATAATAGAGGACCAATCTGGGCATTATATTTGGGTCCCATCCCCTGAAAAACTGTGAAGTTCTACCCTCCAGTCCACTTCCTTCTGAGAAGATCAGAGACCCCTCCCCCAAGTCCTCTGCCCCCAAGCAGGGGAGTGTGAATACTGTTCCTCTCCCTTTTTTAGATTGTTGAGAATTCAGTTTTCTAGTCCTGGTTTTTTTCTTGGGATGGACCAATCTCATTCATCAAGTGACTGTCCCTGCCATTCCTGCATGGACCTTCCTGCTGTTTCTTTAGAAGCGGAAACAAACCCTATTTGAGAGTTGTGTGTTTTTTTTCCTTTTAAATTATGATCAGTAAAATCAAGAAGCAAGATGGGAGGTGGCAGCTGAGTAGTCTAAAGAGCTGCCAAAGCAACTGACTTGGACAGTGACTGCCCGTTAGACATACTGAGGAATGTGGCATATGGGGGCAGCTTTCTGAAGAGCATCGTGATCACCTAGCACTGTGACCGAAGGAGAGGCAACAGAATGCATATATTTATCTGTATATGTAGTTATAATATATATATATACACACACGCATATATATATATATATTATATTTGGACTCAAATGTGAGGGGGTGTTTAAGTGGTACTGTGTTAATGCAAGAACTGTACTGCTGCTGTGTCTCAGCCATTGGGCATGGAAACCATTGTGGGAAAGAGCAAACTTTAATGGTACCAGGTGTGTATTCCATGCTTTCCAAAGCCAAGGCTGTGGAGAAGGCTGCATTTGGGAAGAACAGAGGACTAGTGCTGTGACTGGAGCAAACAGAGGCCTAGAGCCCCAGGTGAACACAGCAGCTGATCTGGTTACGAGAAAGCAAATGGATTATGCTACATATTGATTGCACATTGTTTTATGTCACCTGATGTGTTTTGCATGAGAGGCTTTTTGTTTTTTTTAAGCTGGTGTTAAACCAAAATCAAGTTTGTGTTGGTGTGTTGGCTTTTTCATTATTCCAGGCTTTTGATTTTAATAATGAACCGAACGGGTATAAAATCCAGTTTTTTAACTTATTTTTTAAGATTGTTCCATTGTAAATAGACTCCAGATTCAACCTACAGACATGTGGAATGAGTGCACCGGCTGTTCTTTGTTGCAGTGGGGTCATTTCCCTGTAGAAATACTAAACTCCATCCTGCTGACTTGTACTGTCTGGTGGAAGAACACTGAGTTCCGTGCCGTTAGGAGCTGGAAGAAGTAGCAGACAATGGGAAGAGAAGCTGTGTCTTAGAAGGACACAGTATCCCAACCACATGATGGAAGTGAGAACAGACTTGGGGGGCGGGGGCAGAATCATGTGGCAAATTCTGATTGCGCCACTTGATGTCCTTTCCAACAAGCATATTGGGCTGATCTTCCTGTTTTGCTCGTGTTCAAAATGCCCAGAGCATTGATTGTCTCCCCTCTCCAACCTCTGCTTGCAGTTTTTCAAGACAGGAAAGGAAGGTGGAGTTCGGAAGGCACTCTGGTGTGAGGCACAGACTGTTAAGTCTTCCATGGACTGAGACAGCTGCTTCTGGGAAGCCTTGATATGTGCTCATCTGAGTGATGTCTCTCAGTATGTAAACTGTGGAGTTCCAAGTCTTATTTGATATACTGCCTCAAATCATTTGGATCGGAGACAGTCTTGGGGTTTTGAGCATTCCTAGTTTGGTACGACCCCCTATTAGCCAAAGGGGGGAAATTGTCTTTGCTTTCCTAGTCTAAACCCCCTTTCCCAAGCTTGAAGCAGGCAATTGTACACCTGGTTTCCATGGAATGAGCACAATGGCTGCTGTGGGAGAAGACCCAAGTGTTCCTGGTCCTAATCCAGTCAGTAGGACCAGTCCCCAAATTGTAGCAGGTGATGCTGCCTGCCCTGTAGCTGGTAGGCAGCTGCGTCATTCATTCATTGTGATTTGTGCACGGGCCCTCACTGTTAAATAATGAGTGAAAACTGTCATCTTGCGGAGATTCATTCTGGTAAGCGAGAAGGTGTTTCCACATCAGTTGGTGCTCCAAAAAGCTTCAAGTGGAATATTGGTAGGACTGGAGTTGCTGCTTGCCAACAGGACTACGAAGGATAAAGACAAGGAAGCTGCTGTCATGTATGTGCCTCTGGTGGAGGGAATTTGGATGAGGGGCTGCCACCTATTTCCTCTGCTCAGCTGGTGCTGCCAGGCACACTCATAAGAGTTGGCCTATGCGCAATAGAAGCAGCTTCTGAGGTGGCCAGTCTCCAGGTTTCAACCCCTTTCTTTTCTAATAGCCTGTTACCTTGTCTTCTAGGCACATGGAGGAAAAGCCTATGTACTCCATGGCATAGCTGAAAGTATCAACCATGACACTAGTTGGTTTACCAGTGTTTCTTCCAAGGAGACATATATTTTTAATAAACAGAATGTTGCAATGAATTCTTGTCTGCAGAAGTTTCTTGTTAGGTAAAGCTGTGACTGGGTTACAAGGAGAAAAAGGTGGCTAATACACTTCTAACTGGGGAGGGGAGCAGTGATAATTAAAAATTAGGCCCAAGAATACAGGACATCTGAGTTTAAGAGCAGGAAATTTTTGTAATCATTTCCTTCTCTTAGGAGATGCTGTTTATTCTCACTCTAAAGCCCATTTGGAGTACGCATTCATGGTAGGCAGCCTCTGAAACATCTGTGTTTCTGGATAGCACTTGGATTGCACAGTTGTACTGTTGTACTGACAAAGATTGTGATAATGCTTGGTTTTGTTGAATTAGGTGGCTGCAGTTGTGTCAAATGCAGCTATTTACCACGTGGTCTTTGCATAATTGATTCATAAAGTGGTTGCCAGTAACAGCCTGTCCAGGAATGGTAAAACTCACTACAGATAGTTTACCAGCTGATGAAGTGCTTGCAACAAATGTTAGAATCTTATGGTCTAGAGAGGGTGTGCCCCCTAAGCCAACAGCTGAAGGCAGAAGCACTTACGACAAGATTATTTTAGGGCAGATGGCACCCGTTTAAAGAGCACACTGATAGCTGCTGCATTAGCAAGATGACCTGTGATGTAAGTGAAAACACCTTGCATACTTATTACTCTTCTCCAGAGTCACTGGCTCTTTGAGCAGTTAACTGCAGTTTCTCAAACATACATATTCATTCTTCTTGTACAGAAGTGGACAAAGTTAAACAAGCCAATAAATATTTATATGGTGAGAAAAGTGTGGTGCCCAGAGGCTGCAACACAGGCCTGGACTGTTTTAGTGCTCACATTACAACTTTTCCAAAGCAGCATTCTGCAAAACGAGTCTGCTCTCAGTCAAAGTGTGGGTTTGTATTTTCTTCCATGGCACAATACCCCCTTTCTCAGGAGTAGCACCAGCTTGGCATTCCATGCTGCCTGCAGTGTCCAACATGGGAGGTAGTGTTTGTGCACTGCCTTTCCCCCTCTTCTCTTGTGCTAATGCCTGTAGAACTCTGACTTATTAAGATGGATATGAAGTTGCTGGTTTTATTCCTCCTTTGGAAGGAATCTCTTTTTGTTGTCTAGCTTGTCCAGTACCTCACTGTAAAGGCCAGTCATCTGTAAGCAGAAGTTACTGAGAGTCATTTGAAAAATCAGTGTCATGTTTTCTGGAGCCCTGAAAAGAAGCTGCCCCATGCCATGTTTATCTCCTGCTGCTTTCTGGAATAACTAGGCAAAGAATAATGCAACTAACCCCATTCCTTTGTCTTTTCTCTCATACTAAATCCCACCAATGCGGAACACCATTTCTAAGGAGAAAGGACAAATTCACACATAGTAATCGTGAAGAGTCGGACTCGACTGTGTGACCGAACAACAACAATCATGCGTTTCATTTTACCTTGGTGTGGCCCCCTTTCTTCTTCACTGATTACCTGTCTAATGCAAGCAAACCAATTTGTTCAGACATATGCTTGCTTTCAGAGACTTAACTGCTGCCAGTGCCTCAGTGCATGCTGCAATGTGTTTGCTCCTGGGTTACAGGTCACTCTGTTCAGTGTGCTGAAACATACTTAAAACATTTTTACATTAATTGTGCTGCACCTGGCTCTCATAGCTGTTCTTCAGGGTTCCCAGATGCCCCAGGAAGCGCATTCCTAGGCCACACCACTGCTCTGCTTCTTTGTATCTGCCAGCGCTGTACTGGTATATTCCTGTGTTCCAAGCTCTAGTCATGAGCCAGATGATCTCTACCTGTGGGTAGGAGGCCTGTAACACCTGCCAATAATCAGGAGATACAACAGTGGTCAGGTCCTTCAGACAAAACCTGCCTAAAAGATCGCTCAGTTACTACTGGAAATATAGAGAGGAAAATTTCTAACTGTAATCTTGTGATCTGTTTACAAAGGCAGCCTGCAATTGCCAAATGGGATGTTCTAGGGAACTCTGACAAAAGCTTAGCCTTCTGAAGTGGTAGAAATGCTAATAGGCCAGGACTGAGGGAGAGGGAATTCTGCTTGCCCAAAGTAACCATCCTGAAATGGGCTGCACTCAGACATTGTACAACTCATGCTGCCATCTCCAACAGACAATAAGCATAATCACTCTACACCTATAGGAACATACAGAACTGAAGAAGTATATTGTGAAGGCTTAAATGTAGGCTGTTGGTGGTCATGTTCAAGGCTGTAGGAAAACCCAATAGCTAGGGAGTCCCAGCTGCCTGGGATAGAAGCATGCTGTTCAAGGTAAGAGGACTCCAATAACATTCCACATTCATACTTCTGTCCCAACTTACTGTATTGCCCAGAATCCTCAGAGCATCTTCAAAGTAGCCCCATGCCTCCTCCAGCACATATGTATCTGCTTCTGTTATGCCCGACGGAAGTGAAAGACAGACCAAGCTGTGCAGACATTTGCTGAATAGCAACAAAGCAAAAAGAAATCTTGGAAGTACAGTGATAATGCTTCCCTGCCTAATCTGCAAAGCAACCAGGCCCATGGCAGACAGCTTGGTACAATGACAGAATGCTTCTGTGCAGTTGTCAGTCTGATACTCCTTACTTTCCCCACAGGACAGCAAAGCTTCACCATCAGGAAAGCCAGTGCTCTCATCCAGGCAGTATCTACCTCCAAAGGGTACCAAATGAAAAGCAAATAGGCATGGCCCTACTTAATTAAGAATGGAAGGGCAACTCACAGCCTAACGTAATCTGCCTCTAAGTGGAATAAACTAAGCTGATGCCAGTTGGGCTGTTTCAGGTGGGACAAGGGAAGAGGAACTACGCTGTTGAGACCTGCTGTAAAGAACAGGGAACTGGAAAAACAGGTTGCTTACCTGTAACTGATGATTTTCGAGTGGTCATCTGTGCAGTACCACACATGGGTTTGGTGCCTGTGCACGACCTCAGCTGGAGAAACTTCTAGAGCTTTGTCTCAGAAAGCTTTTGGCGGGCTTTCTTCCCACCCTGGGGAGCAGGCACGCACTGTGCATGCCCAGAGCGGGGGAGAGAGCCGCCTCCCACTCAGTTCCTTTGACCGCTACAGGTAAGTCCCATCAAACCAAAGAAAGGAAACCAGGAGATGCCAGCAGCGGGGAAGGCCAGGTTGGGATTGTGGTACTGCACAGATGACCACTCGAAGATCATCAGTTACAGGTAAGCAACCTGTTTATCTTCATCGGGGTCTCTGTGCAGTCCTACACATGGGTGATTACAAGAGCTGAACCAGTTGGAGGAGGGAACTGGCCGCTGAAAAAGACACATCTCCCAGCGACCGAGCAGACGGCGGACCCCTGCTGAAAAAGAGGCAACCTTAGGCATTGTTTGCAGTTGCAAAACCGTCGACAACAGGGCAACTGAATTCGACAAAGACAGGTCTCAGATATCGAAGGTGGATGGACTATTCGTTGTCCGATGACTGGGAACGGCTCAATTGATCGGCATCGATGTTTTGAACACCCGGAATGTGTATCACGGAGAGCATGATGGAATGGTGGAGGCACCAACTCCAGAGATCAATGGCCAACTTGCAGAGACGAAGGGAGGCAGTCCCGCCCTGCTTGTTATGTAGTAAATGGTGGTGGCATTGTCAGAAGCAACCTGAATGACCTGGCCTCGAAGCACTGGGAGGAAAGAGTAGAGAGTGAGATGAATGGCACACAGCTCCGGGACATTGATATGAAGGGTGGCCTCGTGACAAGACCAGATCCCCTGTGCTGAAAGCATCCTGCATTGGACTCCCCAATCCCAGAGAGATGCATCGGTGGACAGCGATACCTACGGAGGAGGATGCCGAAAGGGCATGCTGGAGAGGAGGTGCTGAGGATGAGACCACCACGTGAGGGAGTTGACAACAAGGGGTGGGATTGACAGGATTTTGTGCCAGGGACTGTGGAGAGGGTTGAAGGGACAAAGAAGCCGCAGTTGAAGGGGACACATCCTCAACCTGACATGACAGACGCCAAAGACAGTAGACACAAAGTGCCCCAGGAGCCTCATGACGGACCGTGCGGACCGCCGAGGAGAGGTCTGGAACTGTGACACCAATGAGAGTATGTCGAAAGCCCTCGAATTCAGGAGAAATGCTGTCTCGAGGTTGGTATTGAGCCGGGCACCCAGAAATGGAAGGATTTGGACAGGCCAGAGAGATGACTTGGGTAGGTTGACGCAAAGCCCAAGGGCTCGAAGGAGAGAGAGGGTCGTGTGGACCTCTTGGAGGAGCTGGTCTTGCATAGCCATGAGAAGCCAGTTGTCGATATAGGGATACAGAGCAATCCCTCGACGATGAAAGTCTGCAGCCACCACAGCCATCAGCTTGGTAAAAACCCTCGGGGGGCAGTGCAGAGTCCGAACGGGAGGACTCGGTATTGGTAGTGTGCATTTCCCACAGCGAAACAAAGGAACTTTCAATGTTCAGGATGGATGGTGACGTGAAAATATGCATCTTGGAGATCAACTGATGCTAGCCATGCAGCCTTGGGAATCAGTAGAAGAATGGACTATAAGGTGACCATTCGGAACTTGTGGCATTGGACGTATTGATTCAGATCCCAAAGATCCATAATCACTCTGAAACCGCCATCCCTCTTATGTACAAGGAAATACTTAGAGTAGAAGCCTAGGGTTCGTTGCACCTCTGGGACAACCTCGATGGCGCCCTTGGCAAGAAGTGCGGAAATCTCAAAATCGAGGAGAGGATCCGGGGGCATGATGACAAAGTGAGGTAGGTCGGGAGGCGAAACGAACTCTATGGCATACCCGACCCGTAGGATGGTAAGGACCTAGGAATCAGTGTAAATGGCTTCCCACGTTGGAAGAAAGGGGAAGAGTCGGGTCCAGATGGGAGGGGTGTACGATGGAGGAGACGGCAAGCAATGGAAACAGTCAAACAGACTGCTGGGGCTGCTGGGGCTTTTTTAGGAACCTGTTGGCATGGCCTGTACGAGTGACGGGAGTCATAGGGCTGCTTTCTCTACTGGGAAGTGGACACCGAAGATGGCTGGTGCCTTGAATAGTATGGCTTCCAAGAGCAGTATCAAGATCGAGGTGTCGAGGTCGAGACGCCCAGGTTTCAAGCCTGCTTCTGGCTATCATCATCGACCTTCAAGGCCTCATCAGTGGTGGAGTGAAAGAGACCTTCTTCGCCATCAAATAGGAGGTCCTTGATATTAAATTTCACATCGGGCTGTAGAGAGGTGCCTCTTAGCCAAGCGTGACGATGGAGGGCAACAGAGGAGACAAGGACCTTTGAGGAGCAGGTGACAGCATGACAGACTGAGTTGATCTGCTGTTTCGAGATCGTACAAATTTCTGATAAAGCACCTGACAGCATGGTACGGTGTTCCTCCAGAACAGACTCCAACACAGGACATTAGCCACACTGAAAGCATAAGCCGACAGATATGACAGGTAGGTCTCAATACAGAGACTCATGGAGGTGAAGGAATACATCTTCCTCATGATAGCATCGACTTTACGACCCTCGCAATTGGGCGGCGCCGAGTGCCAGACAGGCTGCTTTGATTTTGATGAAGAGTATACCACCATCAAATTCGGTGGAGGGCGACAGAAGAGAAACCTCCCCGAGTTCTCTTGGACTTTGTAGAGACTATCATACCATCTGGAGACTGGGGGAATTGAAGCCAGGTGGTCTCATGACTCTTTGAGGGCAGAAAGGTGGACCGGTAGCAGAGACAGGACTGTAGAAGGCGGGAGGTTGGCCTGAACCAGCTTGTGAACAACATCGGTCACAGCAGGGGACTCAGTCGAACCCAGGACCTGAAGCGCAGAGGCCATCCTGGTCACAAGCTCCAAATAAACTTTCGGGCCCTCAGTGGGGGAAATGGAACCCAAGCACCGAGGCTCATCATCAATGTGCGAAACATTGGGATTGAGGTCTCCCAACTCCGAGTAATTGGAAATCGACATGGGAGAGGATGATCTCAGTGGCTGAGTGGGATCAGCTGGCATCTGGTCATCAGCAGGGGGACGATACCGAGGTTCTAAGGGAGAACTCTTCGGGCCATCCCTAGGTCTCAAGCTGAAGAGCCACAGAGTGAGCCGAAGCCACGGATCGAGAATGTCTGGAGTAATCTGGCATGCGCCGTTGGATAGTATGTTCAGAGTGATGGAGCCGATCATAGTGGTGCCACTGAGGGGTAAGAGACCTCGAATAGTAGTAGGGATAATATGCAGGTCGACTGCAATCCTCAGGAGACCAGTATTGGTCGTCAGAAGGCAATCCCGAAGGGGAAGGTGACGGGCGATGATTGAGACACTTCCAATCATATCGAGAACGCCGGTCCACAGAATGCTCCCTGCTGTCCAAAGTGTGGATCTGGGTATGGGAGTGTCGAGATGGAGATTGAGAGTCCCGATGAGAGGACAGTTTGGAAGGCGATCTCGTAGACTGACCCAGTGGAATAAAGCCAGATGCCGAAGACAGCATAGGCGGTGGTGTCGGAGGCTGCAAACTGGACTTCTGGGAAACAACCACTACTGCAGGAGTCAAAGTCATTAAACCAGTAATGACGACTGGATCGACAACAGAAATTGAAGCCGATGTCGAGGGCTTGACTTTCGATTTCAAAGCAGCCTTATCCTCGGGTCTTTAGATTTACGCTTTGGTTCCATCGAAGTCCCATCCGATCTTTGAGGGAGAGAAGAGTGAGAAGCAGCTGAAGACATCATAGGGCGTAACGCTGCCTCTAAAAGTACAGCCCTAAGCCTAGCCTCCCTATTACGTCTAGCTTGCCTAGTAAAACTAGCACAATGGGCGTAGCTATCGACCCGATGGGATTCACCCAGACAGAGGAGGCAAAAATTGTGACTCTCGTTTGAAGATATCTTCGCTGGGCAATGACGACACACCTTAAAAAATATTGTTTTGCCCATACAACCACCACTCCACCCACCAAATAGGAGGGGGGGCGAAGATAGAAAACCAAAGTGAAGAAAAAAGGTTCTTTTGTCTTTTTCTTTTTTGTTTGTAGAAGAAATAGAGAAGAAAAATGAAAGAAGGAAAGAAGGACCGAAGTAGGCAGACGAACAAATATACTCAGCTGAGGCAAATACGGAGCAACAGGAATGAGGTGTGAACACGGAGGTGGTCGAATAAGAACTGAGTGGGAGGCAGCTCTCTCCCCCACTCCAGACATGCACAGTGCATGCCTGCTCCCCGCCAAAAGCTTTCTGAGGCAAAGCTCTAGAAGTTTCTCCGGTCAAGGTCATGTGCAGGCGCCCAACCCATGTGTGGGACTGCACAGAGACCACGATGAAGATCACTGGAATTTACTATGAATGCTGCTTGTCAGTGGATAAGAGGAATAAGCCAGCCTGGATTCCTCCTGCTTGCTCCATAAACTGGACCATGCAAATCAGCTATGTCTTACTTCCTAGCCAGTGCAGAGATGAATCTTCCCCGCTTGGAAAAATATTTAGGTAGATAGGCAGAAAAAATTATATGGTCAAAGGCCACTGCAGTATAACAAAAATGACTGTCCAAAGGGTGATAAATAAAAACAGTAGAAGAACAATAAAATTGAGAGTGACGTTAAAACTTCCAGGATTTAAACATAACAGTGCATTAAATGTAAAAAAAAAAATCTATAGATTTTTTTAACAACCAGTGCATACAGTGACATGTAGGTAACGTGCAGGTTTTAATCAGAAAAAAGATTATTTTATCTACCACTAGGTACAAAGCTCGCCTGACTAAAATGACTGCAAGGAGCTTGGACTTGAGAACTGAGTAAAGATTGCAAAACAGGATGTAGTGGCCCTCCAGTTCCAGAGCTCCACAAATGTATACTCACTGAGAGGCTGATTTTTGCAGACTAACATGGCAGATGACACTGCTTGAAATGGAGACATATTGTGATAGAATCCCTATCTTTAGCACCCACACAGAACAAGGTCCACAGGAGAAGGAAGTTTAATAAGAGAAAACACAAGCTAAGTCCTTGAGACAAGGGATGTTGAATATATTATAATCTGTAGGCAGCAGTCTTAGCAGAAAAATTCTGAGCAAAACAGGACTCCATTAACAAAAGTAACCTTCATGCAAGTTCCAACATTCTGTTCTGTCAGGAGGAAGGAATCCAGGCCAGGATTTTTGAGTAAAACATGGCTACACTTACCTGTAACTGTTGTTCATCCAGTTGTTACTTTGCAGGTACAAATGGGTACTACACAGGCCAGCCACTGCAAGATTTTTTGTAGCTAGCATAGCAACAGAGCAGGACAATCCCCTCCCAATCAGAGCTGGCAGAGCTGTGTCACACCTAAATGATCATGTGCTCTGGGGAGGGGCTTCACGCACTCCCTCACTTCTAAGCCGCCGCTATGAGCCACAAATATGGTAACTGTACTTATACACCAATAGCTCACAGAGGGGCAGGAGGGAGGGATGTGTGCCTGCACAATAACAACTCGATGAATAGTTACAGGTAAGTGTAACCATGGTACCATCATTGTACTGTGCAGTCCCACATGGAAGACTGCAAAGCTATGTGTACAGTGATGGGAGTGAGCATACAATTGAAAGAGAGTGTAAAACTGCTGTCTTCACTGACATCTCCCATCTTGTATTAACATCTACAGAATAATGTCTGACAAAAGTGTCCTCAGATGACCATGTAGCAGCTTTGTACACCTCACTCAGGGGTACACCTCTTTGAAACGCAGCCAAAGCCACTTGAGATCTTGTGGAACGAACATGTATGTGCAACAGACATGGTATACCTGCTTGCCTGTAAGCCATTCTAATGTCAGAAACAATTCATCTAGAGACAGTCTGGGAGGATGCAGGCCTTCCTTTCAAGGGTCCAGTAAAGCAACCAAACAATTGGGGAGATCTCTGGAATTCCTTTGTCCTGTTTGTAAAGTTCATTTGACATCTCAGGTGTGGAGCTTCCTTTCTATCTCAGAAAATGGGTTTGGAAAAAACACAAGTAAGGAGATATCCTGGTTAAGGTGAAATCTGGAAATCCCCTTTGGCAGGAAATATAGACTAGGTCTAAGTAGAGTCATGGAACTCCACAAATGGGTAATCTACCCTGAGTGCGCTGACCTGCCCCACTCCAGTAGAGGGCTTCCTGGAATTAGTTAGAATATTATGCAGTGCCTTGGAAAAATTCAAACATGTAAACAACCACGCTGTCAAATGAAGGCTCCCTAAACCTCAGGGACTGCCATACTCTATCTCTAGAAGATCTTCTGTCTGAGGGAAGTGAATAAACATGTTTGGAGGAGTACCTGAAACCAGATTTGTGTAGGTCAAAATGAGGTGACTAGTATGCAATGCGAGTTCTTGGCTATCAGCTTCACAACAACTCTTTCTATTGGGGCAACGGAAGAACAGAACAAGCCTGGACTCCATCTGAATTGAAATGCATCCCCGATTGACAACAGGGCTGTATCTGCCAGAGAACAGAATCGAGAAGCATGTGTGTTGGTTCTTGTTGCAAAAAGGTCTGTCTTGGGGAACCCCCATTGTATAAAGTTGGGGTAAATGTGGGCATTTCGAATAGAGCATTCGCGATTGCATTGCCCCAGTCGGCTCAGCTGGTCTGCCATAGTATTGTGTATCCTTTCAGTATGAATGGCCTGAGTGGTCATTTGATTTTTGTATAGTCCAGTCCCGGATGCAAATAGACTCCTAACACAGAGGGAGCAAAGTGGTGCCCCCATTTGTTGACATAGAACATTGCCATAGTATTGTTGTTTTAATCAGAACTGTCTTCTTGTGAAGCAGTACTGTAAAAAGGTTAAGGGCATAACAAATTGCTCTGAGCTCTAGCAGAATGATATGAAGAATCCATTCAAAGACCACTAACAAACTCCCTTTCACAGTTTGCACCTCAACCTGAAAGGGATGCATCAGTGGTAATAGTAAGCTGAAGAGATATAACCCTGAATGGTACCCCTGTTAACAAATTTGATGGCACAGCCCACCAATCTAATTGTCTTAAAATTTCACAAGGAATTGAGAAATGATGATTCCTTTCCCAGTCGGGTTTCTAGTTCTCCAGACATCAATCAGTTTGTATTCCTCAGCCAATTCTAAGAAAGATCTTGGAAGTAAACCTTTGGAGGGTTTAATCTTCTTGATGGTTCTCCTGTCTAGGTCTTGATCAAAAACAGAGTTAAAATTTCCATTTATACAAATATCCATGTAGTCATATTTTGTTATAGTTTCCTTCATCATTTCAAAAAATTTGCCCTGTGATTCGGTGCATATATCACCACCAATAAGATTTTCTTGTCTCTAATATCTATTTCAAGTAGCAGAAGTCTTCCATTTTCTGATGAGAATATCAAAATAAGTTTTAATTTTTCTTTGATATATACAGCTATTCTTCTTTTCTTTACATTGTCTGAAGCAGTGAATTACTTAACAAGATTCTTATTGATCAAATAATGTTCGTCTTTTTGTCAAATGTGTGTTTCTTGCAAACATGCAATATCTACATCTATCTTCTTAAGCTGTTTAAATACCTTTCATCTTTTATCAGGTGAATTTAGTCCATTTATTTATTTATTATGCGATTTATACCCCGCCCTCCCCACGAAGCAGGCTCAGGGCGGCTTCCAGTCAGTATAAATACATACATAAAACACATTTAAAATGCACCAATTGATAACAGATAATAATTACAGCTATAAAACCATTCCAAATACAAAATATAAGTACAAAAATGCAGGCGGTGGTTAAAACCATTGGACCGATGTTTCACAATATCTGAAGAGCCGATGTTCCTTACTTGCCAACTCCAATGGCCCCTGCTTGGTAATAGGAGCTAGATGTTCCTGATCAGGCAGCTGCTCAGTTGTAACATTACGGGCTGGGTGCTCCAACGGCGGCGGCCCCTAATCGAATGCCTGGCAGAAGAGCTCCGTCTTACAGGCCCTGCGGAATTTATATTTACCGATAATATCTTGGTTGTTGGTGAGTTCATTATGGTCTATTCTTGTTACTACCATTTCTATTTTTCATTGTCATTCTTTGTGGTCTACCTTCCATGGATGGTTTTTGGCTGTTCTGGCCTCAAGTTCTTCATCCAAGGTTGTTGAGTAGGCTGATGCTTCCTCTTCTTTTTGGGTTGTAGTAACTTTTGTTTTTGCTTTCTTTGTTTCTTCCCATTGTAAAAGTTTTCCATAACGATCCAAAAAATCTTTTGCCTTGAAGATGGAGTCCAGTCTAAATCTTTGACCTTCAAATATGAAAAAAATTACTTCTGGAATAAGCCATCGAAATGTAATTGAATTTGCTGTCAGTTTGGAGGTCAGAAATACATATTCTTTTCTTCTTTGTCTTATTTTCCAGGGAATTTCTCTTACAATCTTTATTTCCTTGTCTTGTATTTTAAGAGTATTATTCTGTGCTTCTTTCCACACACAATCTCTGACCATCTTTCACATGCACTTCCCTTGGAAGATTATTCTTCCTTGCATAGGCAGAGTTAGCTCTATATAAAAAGTCAATCTCCCTCTCCATTTCTTCATATTCAGCTTCCATGAAGTCTGCCAGTCCTTCTGCCATAACTCTGATTAGCTCTTCTCCTTTTTGTTCAGGTACATTCTGAAATATCAGTACATAAGCAGCTCTATCCATTTCCAATTGAATCATCGAGTCCAAGGCCATCTTCTGCTGTGTATCCAACCTGTCCATCCTCAATGATGCTGCTTCAGCTTTCCCTTCGGCCAAGTTCTAGGCTTGTTGTGCCACTTATGTTATTTCATTTTCTATAAGATCAGCCATTTTAACTTTTACATCTCCAATCTCAGTGTTTTAAGTTTTTCATTTGATCTGTGACTTGTATTAAGGCCGTCTGTACCTGGTTTAGGCCCAATTGTAGTTTGTCTTGCAGGTCATTCTGCACTATACTTTTTATTCTGACAGACATAAATCTTGGTCCAGAATTGATGTGTTGGATTACATCAAATCTTTTCCAGAAAATTGAAGATACTGATATTATGCCACAAACCTTTGCAGACCACAATCTGCTATTATTGAAGATTAAGGATAATCCAAAATAGATGGAGGCTTAATATACAATTACTTAAAAATTGACAATTTTTAGAGATGGCTAAGAAAGAAATGAAGACTTTTTTCAACAAAATATTAATGGAGAAACATCCATGAAGATAATTTGGGACACAAACAAAGCTTTTTTTAGAGGACTGGCAATTAGATTTGCAGCAGGAAAGAAAAGAGAAAGAATGAAGACATTTCAAGATATATTGGATGCTATTCAGAATAAAGAGAAGGAATTTAAGTTGGACCCTTCGAATGAGAAATTAAAGATGAAAATCAAAATATTAAAACATCAACTCAACCTGCTTTGATCAGAAGAAATGGCAAAAAATATTAAATTTGCTAAACAGAATTATTTTGAAAATCCCAATAAACCGGGAAAATGGTTGGCTTATAAATTAAGAAAAGAGAAAGAGAAAAGGATGATCCACTCATTGTATGATAAAGAGAGAAAAGAAGAATTTTCCAAGAATGGATTAAGGGAAATAATTCAAGATTTTTACACACAATTATATAAAAGAGTGGAAATATCCAGAGAAACTCAGAAACAGTATTTAGATGAACATGATTAACCACAATTTTGGAAGAAAACAGAAAAATGTTGAATGATCCCATAACAATGATGGAAATTGCAGAGGCTATTAAGAAACAAAATATAAATAAAGCACCTGGACCAGATGAACTACTAGCTGAATACTATAAAATATTTGAAGATGCATTACTGATACTACAGAAAAACATAATTTCTTCTGTAATAGAAAAAAACAGAAATACTGGAATCTTGGACTGAAGCAACTATATAATTGATTCATAAAGAGAACACAGATCCTAAAGAGATAAAACACTGTAGACCTATTTCCTTGCTGAATTGTGATTGCAAATATTTGCAACTATCTTGGCTGCAAGGTTGAAAAAAGTTCTAATAGACTTTATACATCAGGACCAAGCAAGTTTCTTACCTAAAAGACAGCTAAAGAACAATGTGAGAACAGTTTTAAATATATTAGAATATTATGAAGCACATCCAGAGAAACAGATGGCTTTGATATTTTTGGATGCTGGAAAAGCATTTGACAATGTCAACTGGCGATTTATTATTCAACAGATTAAAATAATGAAGTTTGGGACTAATTTTATAATTGCTATTGAAGCTATATATACAAAGCAGGAAGCGAAAATAGTAGTAAATAATTAATTGACAGATACTATATGGATTGAAAAAGCGACAAGGCTGTCCAATATTTCCACTGTTGTTTATATTAATGTTGGAAGTGTTGACAAGAACTATTAGGGAAGATTTCCATATTAAAGGGACATCAATAAGAGGAAATAAATATAAATTACAAGCCTTTGCTGATGATCTGGTATTTATCTTAGAAGACCCAATGGATTTGATACAACAACTGATAAAGTGGATTAATGAATACGGGGAAATAGCGGGAATTAAAATAAACTATCAGAAGATGAAAATGATTATGAAAAATATGACATTGAAACAGATGTGAAATAGCAGAGTTAACTGGATTTCAACTGGAAAAGAAAATCAAATATTTTGGTATTAATATTACAGCAAAATGTAGCTCTCTGATGAATGATAACTACAATAAAGTGCTACAAGATATTAAAAAAGATCTAAAGAAATGGACAAAGCTGCAATTTTGAAACTGAATATTTTACCATGTTTGATGTTTTTATTCCAGACCTTGCCGATATATATTAAACAAAGCTTCTTTGACAAATTGAATAAACTGACACAATACTTTATATGGCAAGGGGGAAAGCCAAGAATTAAACTGAAAGCTTTACTGGATACGAAAGATGATGCTGGATTTGGAGTACCAGGCTGGAAGAATTACTATAGGGCAGCAAGTTTGGTTTGGTTGAGAGAATGGATTTTACTTGAAGATCACAGGCTGTTGACTCTAGAAGGACATGACTTAAAACTGGTATGGGAAAGCTTCTGGACATAAATATTTTAAAAATCTGATAAGAAGATCATTATTGACAACCTGGGAAAAGATTCGTCCACTGATATATACTAACATTCCAAGATGGGTGTCTCCAGTGGAAGCTTTTTCTCAACCAGTTTTGACTTCAAACAGTTGTTAGATATACAGAATTGTTACATGATGGAAATAATTTAAAATCTCAGAAAGAATTAAAGAAAAGGGAAATAAACTTAGATTGGTGGACTAGAGTGCAAGTGGAATCTAGATATAGTAAGGACAAACAGGCAGATGGATTCTATTTAGAACAAGGTGCATTTGAAAAATTATGTACTTCAAGAGAGAAACTTATTAAGAAAATGTATGGTATGCTGATGCAATTGAAAATGCAGGATGAAATAGTTAAAGAAAGCCAGCCTGCGAGCCGGCTTCTCTTGTCTTGTTCTTCAACTAATAAAGTATGTGAGAGCTGAAATCACTGGTCAGTCTCAGTACTTTTCAGAATGTATGGTTGAATTGATGCAAAATGTAGGTTACAACATAGATTTGTTACAATAGAGTAAAATATGGAATGTGGATATTAAGTTGACTAAATCTGTCTCATTTAAAGAAAATGTATATAAAATGTTCTAGATAAGTTAGCCAAAATGTATAAAAACTTGAGTAACAAATGTTGGAAATGTAACAATCATGTTGGATCATACTATCATATGTGGTGGACATGTAAAAAGATTCATAAATATTAGATTGCAGTACATACTTTCTTACAGTCAGTGTTGAATTTTACAGTACCTTTAAACTAGAGATATTCCTGTTAAATTGTTTACCAGATGACTTAGATAAGAACCATAGATACTTTATTTTACATGTTATAACAGCAGCCAGAATTTTATTTGCAATGGCATGGAGGACACTGAAAATCCCAATGCTTTATGAGTTAACAACGAAGATTATGGATTGTGTCGAAATGGACAGATTGACAAATATATTAAAAGGAGAAATAGAAGAAGAATTTTTGTGACCATGGATGGCATTTTATGATTTGTTAAGACACAAGTACTGAGAAACTAAGATTAAATGAAGAACAATAAGAATAATGGTTATAATAGTTGTGAAGCTTTCATGAGAAGATTTGCATGCAGAATGTTAAATTGGACTTTTTAAATATATTTCTGTATCTTTCCCCTTCTTTTCTGTCTCCCTCTATGTATAAATTAATAAAATTATTTTTTAAAAAAGAGAGAAAGAGAGAAATTACAATTCCCAGAATGGTAAGTAGGATTAAAAACCCTTATAAACAAATTTTGTAAAGGTTTAATCATCCTTAGTCAGGAAAAAGGGAACATGAAGCCTAACAGTCTTTGAATAGCAATAGCCTTCTAAAAATGGTTGGCTTGAAATTGTAGAGCCATTCCCCTTATAAGGGGGGCCCTTAGGTTTTGGCAGGAAAACCTTAGCTGCAAGAGAGTCCAAGGTGGCTCTGATAAAGGAAGCCTGGTGGCATGGGGTAAACACTGATTTTTTTTCCCCAATTAACATGCAGGCCTAGACTTATGCACATTTGCACTGCAAAAGCTACCTGTTCCTGGAGCTGTAATTTTGATGGGACAGTAAACAACCAGTCATCTAAATATGCGAAGACTGAACAGCCCCTTGCTTTCAAGTAAGAAACTACTACTGCCATACATTTAGTAAACACCCAAGGTGCCATTGCCAAACCAAAGGGGAGCACCATATATTCATAAAGTATGCCATGGGCCAGGGTCCGTAAATATTTTCTGTGTTCAACATGAATGTGCTCAATATGAAAGTAGGCATCTTGGAGGTCTAGCACCGCAAACCAGTCTCCTGGGTTAAGTAATCAGGAAACTTAACTTACAATGCCAAGACCATGGCCACAAAACCCGGAAAATCTATAGCAACTAATCGGGAAACTGTTGCCAAGGACAACATTTTAAACTTCTGTACTTAAAGGAAGAAATTAAGGCCCCTTAGATCCAAAATTGATTGAGAACCACCATCCTTTTTATTAATTAAAAACAATCTAGAATAAAAACCAGAACTTGAAAAAGTGGGATCAACACCTTGAACTGCCCCTTTATCTAATAGAACACTTAATTCAGTGAGAAGCTCAGGAAACATACTGTTAACTGTGTCAACAGCTCTTTGTAGTGAAGGTACATGAACCCATTCCAAACTGTAGCCTTCTTTAATAATAGTTAGAACTCATTGATCAGAAGTAATCTTTTGTCATGAAGGCAAAAATCAGCACAGCCCCTCATGAAAAGAAGGAACAGGTGAGCTGTCTTGAACAATCAGTCAGAAGTGAGGTTTTGTGGCCTGCGTAGGCTCTCTAGAAGACTGGCATTGAGTTTGTCCAGTCTTGGTACAGATCTACAACAAGTCTGCTGATTAGGTTGCGTTAAGGACCTTTGTGTAAAAACGCCAGTGCTGATAATATGGCTGCTGGGATCCTTGGTATGATGAATGATATCTCAGTTGATATCCTGGTTGTCGTTGAGGAGGTTGTAATTGTGTTATTCTGAATGACCAGGCCATCTGTTTATTCTTTTTTATTTGCTGCAAAAATTCATCTGTTTTTGCTGAAAAAAGGGATGTGCCTTCAAATGGTAGGTCCTCAACCCTGGTACATGTCTTTGATGGTAGTGCAGTAGACCTCAACCACGTGTCTCTTCTCAATATTATGGAAGATGCTATGGCATGTGCTGAGGCATTTGCAGCATGCTTGCTTGCACTGAGTTGCTGTTCGGATAGTTTCAATGTTTCTGTTTGGATGACCTTAGCTAGGGTCTTTTGATTGTCTTGTAGTTGGGCAACAAATGGGGCAATTTTCTCCCACAAGAACAGCTAATAGGCAGCCATAATGGCTTGATAGTTCACTATTCTTAAATTAAATGAGGATGATGCATATACCTTTCTGCTCACCACATCTATCTTCCTTCCTTCCTTGTTGGCTGGGATGGAGTGTGATCCAACTCTATGCTTATCTCGCATCTTCTCAGGAATGAAAAATGATGGGGCTGGGTATGTGAAGAGAAAAGGGCAGTTATCTGACAGCACCTTATACATATTCTCTACTCTCCTAGACATGGCTGGAATGGAAGAAGGCTTTTCCCAGATTGCTTTGGCCATGTTCACATTCCCCTCAATGAGAGGAAAAGCTATGGATCCAGGTGTATATGAATAGAGCCTGCCAAGGATCTTGTCTTTGGGTTTTGTTTTTGTAGGTGAGAGTTGTATTTCTAGCTATTGTGCCATGCGGATAATTTGTTCTGCATAGAGATGGAAGTCTTCATTTGGGGAGATTGGTTCACAGTCACCAATGATATTGTCTGGGGAAGGCTCAGATGGTAACCCCGATCTGGCCATGGATCCATGCTTATCCTCAGTTTCTGTCTAAGCACCCAGTAGTCTGGAGTGTGAGATTGTTCCCCCATCTGAATAATCAGTTCTGTTCTTGTTTCTAAAGGTTCAGACCATTCAGATTGGTTGTAATCAGGGTAGCACCAGGGTTGTTGGTGTTGCTGCCAGGACTCTGAATGCACCCAGCACGGTGCAGGAACAGCTGATCTGGATGACTGTGTCAGCAGTAATTCGCAGAATGAAGGCAATCTTGATGGGGAGAATTGCACTGGAGAAGGAGTGCAAGGTGTAACACTCTTGCTCAGATCTCTATGCCCACCTGTAGAGTTATTTTTGCGTTCTGATGCCTTTGGTTCTGGGTACTTCACCGCATCCATAGTATGAGGACATTGAGACTTGGTCTTAGATTTAGATCTATATTTTTAGAGGGTTGTTCCAAGGAAGATCTGTCTGGTACTAAGCCCATTGTTTGGAACATTTGCGGGTAGGATTTGAACACAGAACAGAAGAGATGGAAGCCACCAATGGGGCTTGAGACCTGCGGTTGGAATGTGGCTTGTCAAAAGAAGCCTTAGGCTGTATAACCAAGGATGGAAACAGGCATCCATAATAAGAGGTGAAGAGCTTGCTGATTATAGGTGTCCTGAGAAAACATGGGTCTCTTTTCTACCTTCTGAGAGAGCTTTCAGATAGAAGCTTCTGGTTCAAGCCAGGAGAATGAACCCATTGATTGATATATATGGTAATGATAATAGAGCAGGGGGCAATGCCTGTTCCTGAACAGGTAAGATTAATATTTATCCTGTTCCCAGCCTGGGGATCTGCATACCTTAAGAACTGTCTCTCCCCACATGACCCTGTGTGGCGGCAGCACTCATCCCAGCAAATTTTGTTAGTGGGACATACTGCAGAGCTCTGAGGTGTGTTCACAGCCCAATTATTTTTTATTTATTTTGTTAGACTTATATCCCTCCCCACAATGTAGGGTCAGGGCTGGTACCAACATATATGCCTACGATAATGCAGATTTACAATTAAAACAGTTCATAATTTACAATTAAGATCTGCGATTAGAGTAGATTTACAATAAAACAATAAAACACATTATAATAATCCAATTAAAATGAATAAAAGCATCTTAAACTAAGACAATAACATGCCTCAATGGGTAGTATGGTGGTCCTGCCTGGCTTCTGGGGACCGCAGTCACTGGAGGGGAGGCCAGATCAAATGGATGCCCACTGCCTCAAATAATTTAGTGGATTTTGTGTGTGTGTGAGAGAGAGAGAGAGAGAGAGAGAGAGAGAGAGAGAGAGAGAGAGAGAGAGAGAGAGAGACTGACTATGTCAATGCTGTGGAACAGCTTGCTGGAACCCATGAGGAAAAACTCCACCCTCCTGCTATTTAGAAAATAGTTTAACACTGAATTGTTCAAGAGAGCTTTTAAGGTTACTCAGATGTGGCTGTCACTTTGTTAACAGGCTGTAAAAAGTTAATGTAGTTTTAATGATATATTGTTATTTTAAAAATATACTGCTTGCTTTTTAATCTCGTTGTAAGCTACCCTGAATCCATGCTTAGAAGAGGAAAGGTGGGATAAACATTTTGAATAACAGATATTTGCTTTTGTCTTCCTGCTTTGTTACAACAGTGGCTACAATAATTGTTGAGGTGGCCTTCCAGAGCAGTTTTTGGCACACTGCTCTATGTTGGAGGACTCCTGCTGCTCTGCTTCCTGTTCCTAGCACTGGCTTATGGCTGCATGGCTACAAAGAGGCTATCAAGGCCTCAGGAGGGCACTTGGGTACACTGCTGTGCACCTCAAGAGTATGCCAGCCTGACTGACCTCTGTCAGCTAATGCTGCCATGGTCTGGAATGTGTGGGTTGCCTCTTCGCTCTTGTCCCTCTCCCCACTCCCACCTAGGCAGCCAAGTCATGTTATCTCCCAGTCCTGCCCCCCCAAAAACCCCTCCCCTCCAGGTTTGTCAGGAAAGCAAGAATGGAAGTCATGTAGGAGACGAGGGGCACTAACATCCGAGGCTTCAACCCATTCGATGAGATAATACAGGCTCCCCCTTTTCCGCTTCAAGTTCAGGATCTGCGAGACTTCAAAATGTTGCTCACCATTCTCCATCGGGGGGGTGGCATGGGGCATTGTGGTCACTAGGTGTTTGGACCCAGGTCCCGTTTTAATAGGCTGTAGTGAAGGACAGGATGCACATGTTTCAGGTGTTTGGGGAGGGCAAGCTCAACAGTCACGTCATTAATTTTGTGGC
This sequence comes from Gekko gecko, assembly GCA_029375565.1. Taxonomy (NCBI): domain Eukaryota; kingdom Metazoa; phylum Chordata; class Lepidosauria; order Squamata; family Gekkonidae; genus Gekko; species Gekko gecko. The sequence goes on along the minus strand of JAPDNY010000012.1, from coordinate 45,479,959 downwards.
TCACTGGAAACGGGCCAATGTTTCACCCCAACTTGTGGCTGGGCAGCAACCCCTTAATGTTTTTCATAGAAACGTACACCGTGTCTCCCAGTTGTAAGTCCCACCCTTCAGTTCATTTCTTGTCGGCATGCTTTTTATAAGCAGCCTTAGCTTGCTCAAGGGTTTTTTGCACCAGAGGCCAGACATGTCATATACCTTCACACCAGTCAGCCACCTCCCTCCCCCCCGGGGTACATTCATCAGTAAGGAAAGGTAAAGGGTTTCCCGCATAACTGTATACAGCCTTGAAAAGGGAGACCCCGACCTCCGTGAAAGAACGCAACGTGTTGTTGTAACAGTATTCAGCAAACGGCAACAACTCCATCCAATCGTCCTGTTGATAGTCTGTAAAGAACCACAGAAACTGTTCTAGGGTTTGATTCACTCGTTCTGTTTGGCCATCTATTTCCTGGTGGTAAGCACTGCTTAGGGCGCGTTCAACCCCCAAAGACCTTTAAGAGTTCGCCCCAAAACTTTGCCACGAATTGGGAACCCCAGTCTGAAATTATCTTACGGGGGAGCGGTATGAAGCCGGACCACATGTTGCATGAAAATTTTCACCAAGGCCTGGGCCAAAGGAACCTTGGTAAATGGGACAAAATGTGCTTCTTTAGAGAATAGATCCACTACTACCCAAATGACTGTCTTCCCCTTAGTTCTGCTGCTTGGGGTGGGTAGAGGTTGTAGCAATCCGGGGGCTTCCCTGGTTGAGGCTTACACATAATACAAGTTTGACAGGAACAAACAAACACAGAAATGTCTTTGTGCATGCTCGGCCACCAGAACTGGCATTGCACCAAGTGCAAAGTTTTTACAAAGCCCAAATGTCCAGTCGTTTGGTGCCATGCACTGCTTGCATTACTTGCCCTCAGAGGGAGGTGGGGACAAATAGGCAGGACCCTTTACACCAACACCCATTATCCCGCTTTTCCAGAGACCCATCAGTTTCGATTTCCCCTTGTTCGGCCTCGGAAAGTTCCGTAGCGAACTTCAACTCTCAGCATTCTTTGGCCTCCCTTTCTGGGATGTGATTTGGCTACATGTAGTGACTACCCCGCCCAACTGGGTGGAAGTAAACATTGAGTCAATGATGCCCTCCCTCTGACTGTCGTGTTGAGGAAGGTGGGACAAGGCATCAGCCAGGGAGTTCGATTTGCCTGGGAAATGGTGCAGGGTGAAATTAAACTTAGAAAAGATGTCTGCCCACTGTAGTTGTTTGGCATTCAAGCTACGGGGAGTGCACAACACCTCCAAGTTTTTGTGGTAAGTTTTTCTGTCCCATACCTCGAATGGGACCGTAGCACCCTCCAACCAATGCCTCCAAGTTGTCAGAGCTAACTGTATAGCCCTCGCCTCTTTATCCCATACTGACCAATTCCGTTCGGTGGCATTGAACTTATGGGAGACATACCCTAGGGGGTGTAGCTTTCCGTCAGCACCCTCCTGCAAGATAACCCCCTCCATAGCCACATCTGAGGCATCCACTTGTACAACAAATTTCTTGTTTTCATCAGGGTGAGCCAATACAGGCTCGGAAGTGAACAGAGCCTTAAGATGGTCAAAAGCCTCCTGGCACTCAGAAGTGCCCCTGGCTTAGAGCTTTCCGGACCCCTCTCTTTAGTCTTTAGAAGATCTGTGAGGGTTAGGCTGACCTGAGCGAAGTTAGAGAGAAAGGACAGAGCCTTAAGGTGGCTCATGGCTCATTAAAGCAGCAAATCCCGGTGCTCTTGGGACGGGGGAAGCGTGGTGGGCCTAGGTGGGGTTGTAAGGGAAGGGTGCTGAGAAATAGAGCAGCTCGGCGCCCTTCCAGCCTACGGCCCATCCCGACAGTGGCTAGCAGTGGGGCCGGGACAGAGAACCCTCCTCTGTCACTGGTGTTGTGTAACGCCAGGTCTATTAACAACAAAACAACAATCCTTCGGGATTTTGTAACAGATCAACAAGTGGACCTGGCGTGTGTGACCAAGACCTGGGTGCGGGAGGGTGAAACGGTAGCCCTCGCCCAGCTTGCCCCGCCCGGGTTCTCGGTCCTCCACCAGTCACGGACTAGGGGGTGGGGGGGAGGAGTGGCTATCTTCATTCGGGAGGCTTACTCCTTCAGGGCGCTTCCGCCGGCAGAGATTGCGGATGTGGAATGTGTCGGCCTGATGCTGGAGGCTGGTGAGGGTTTGGCAATCTGGCTGGTGTACCAACCACCTAACGCACTGGCCAGTAGCCTGCCGTCCCTGCTGGAGGCTGTAGCAGGCTGGGCGTTGGAGCACCCTAGGCTGATTGTCTTGGGTGACTTCAACGTCCATGCTGAGGACACCGTCTCCAGCCGGGCTACAGACCTGGTGTCATCCATGGCGGCACTGGGACTCTCTCAATTTGTTTCAGCCCCCACGCATCGGGCCAGTCACACGTTCGATTTGATCTTTGCGGCGGGGGCGATGGTGGACCGGATCGCCACTGAGGCAGTGCCATGGTCGGACCACCTGGCCCTGAGGGCCCGACTGAATGTTCCACCCCGACCCTGTTTGGGTGGCGAGCAGATTTTTGCTCACCCGCGGCTCCAGATGGACCCAGTGTGGCTCCAAATGGCCCTGCGGGATCCAAGGCCCCCTGGCGGCTCGTTGGATGAGCTGGTGGAGGACTGGCATGCCCGGCTCTCCTCAGCCATCGACGAGATCGCTCCCAGGCGCCCTCTCTGCACTCGTGTAAGGCGAGCGCCTTGGTATACCCAGGAGTTGCGTGAGCTGAAGCGAGAACTGAGACGGCTAGAGAGACAGTGGCGTCGAGCTCACCGGTCGAACTCTACCCCGGATGACCTTCATCGGGCATTACAGGCTGTGGCTGGATGGCTCAGACTGAGTCGGCTGAAACGAAACCCGGCAAAGACGGAGGTCCTGGGCCTGAGTCGGATCAGTTCAGGGTTGGGGTTCCCTCTCCCGACCTTCGACGGGGTGCCGCTGGTGCTGGCGTCGGAGGTTAGGAGTCTGGGTGTGCTCCTGGACTCCTCTTTAACGATGGAGGCCCAGGTAGCAGCCACTGCCAAGTCAGCCTTTTACCACCTTCGGCTGGCTTGGCAGCTGGTCCCCTTCCTTGACCGCGATGACCTGGCCACTGTGATCCATGCGACGGTCACCTCAAGGCTAGACTACTGTAACGTTCTCTACTTGGGGCTGCCTTTGTCGCAAATCCGGAAGCTGCAGCTGGTGCAGAATGCTGCAGCCAGGCTGTTGATGGGTCTCTCTAGGAGGGATCATATTCAGCCTGTGCTGAAAGCGCTGCACTGGCTGCAAATAGCGTACCGGATTCGCTTCAAAGTGCTGGTCTTGACCTTTAAAGCCCTGTATGGCCAGGGTCCAGCCTACCTGAGGGACCGCCTTTCCCCATATGTTCCCCCAAGGGCACTTCGATCGGGGAGTCAACAGCTCCTGGAAATTCCAGGCCCCAGGGAAGTAAAATTTGCTGCCACCAGAGCCAGGGCCTTCTCGGTGGCGGCTCCTTCCTGGTGGAGGGAGATCCTGGAGGAGATCCGGGCCCTGCGGGACCTTGCTCAGTTCCGCAGGGCATGTAAGACGGAGCTATTCCGCCGGGCCTATGATTAGGAGCCGCTGCCATGGTTAGCCATCTGCCATCGCACTATCGTCATCACTGAGTGCGGGGCGGCCCTGGCAGGAGAGGGGATGATGAGCTACTGTTTGGCTGCTGTTTGGCTACTGGGGGTTAATGTCTGCCGGGGGCTATAATCTGCCCCATCTTGTTTTATTGCCTGGATGTTGTTTATATGTTTTCTGGTTTTATATTGTTGAACTTGTTTTAAAGTTGGCATGCGTGCCTTGCTGTTAGCCACCCTGAGCCTTCGGGGAGGGTGTGATACAAATCCAAATAAATAATAAATAAATAAATAATAATAAATAAAAGCCTCCTAGCACTCGGAAGTGCCCCCAGCTTAGAGCTTTCTGGACCCCTCCCCTTAGTCTTTAGAAGATCTGTGAGGGTTAGGCTGACCTGAGCGAAGTTAGAGAGAAAGGACCTGTAGAAATTTGCGAATCCTAAGAAAGATTGGAGCTGGCAGTGGGTTTGAGGGGCCTCCCACCCCAGCACGTCTTTTACTTTAGCCAGGTCCATCTCCAACCCTTGGGGGGAGATGTGATAGCCCAAGATGTCTACTTCGAGCTGATTGAACTCACATTTGGACAGTTTGGCAAATAGCTTGTGATCATACAGTGTCTGAAAGACCTCCCGCACCAGTTTCACGTGGAATTTCATGTCGGGGAAGTACAGTAAAATGTAATCCAAGTAAACAAGGCCCCCCCTGAACAGGTGCTTGTGTAACACTTTGTTAATCAAGTTCATGAAGACCTTTGGGGCCCCCTGGAGCACAAACGTCTATTAGCGCCCTCACCCTCACGTGGGTCCCCAAATTGGGATTCATCGCCGTCACAGTCACAAGGGGGGGGGGTAGTTGCTCACAATCTTCAGCGCCACCTGAGTTGGGACCTGCTGCTTCGCACCACTTAAAGCAGGTCCTGGCCTTTTCCTGCCGGCTCCTCCTCATTGTCACTGCTGGGCTCCAAGCATCCATTTGGGCTGTTGGCTTGGAGCGCTCTCTGGAACTTCAGCTTGGCCATGCTCTTCCGCAGTGGGGTGTCCTGCCATTTTTTCTCAGGCACCTTCCCTCCTAAAACTGGACCAGTGGCCTCGGGACAGGAGGCTGCGTAGTGGCCCCCCCTCCACACCGGAGGCAAAGACCTTGCTTCATACGTTGCTCCTGAACCCCCTCTTTCGGTTTAGGGGTCTTGAGCTTCTGCGTGGGTGGGGCCCCTCTCGGGTAGGTGGCTGCATTATTGATCTGGATCATCTGCAGTCTGCTGTCTGCATCGGCCACCTCACACATCCATGCATTCAGGGAGACAGGGTGCACATTGCAGAGGATGGTCTCCCAGATCTCTGGGTGCAGCCCCAACCTGTACTGTTCCACCAGCACACCATCTGGCCACCCTTGAATCTTAGCTGCATACCTCTTAAATTCCTCGGAGTGCTCTCTGAAAGTTCTCTTCCCTTGCTTCAGGAGACGCAGATAGTTCCATGCTTTTAGCTCTTCCATTGGGTCCTCATACTGCCCAAGGAGGGCCCACATGAAGGCACTAACTTCCAGAAACTCAGGTCCCTGCGCATTGTGGAGGCTGACGTACCAGGCAGCTGCTCCATCTCGCAGTTTAGAGGCTATATAGGCGACCCGTCTCTCATAAGACGGGAACAGGTAGCCCCAGTACTGCACAAAGTTCTCCACCTGTACCACAAAGAAGGCCAGCTTTTTGGGTGTCCCGTTGAATGTGGCATCCAATAGTTCCTTCGGCTTGTGCTCCCATGGAGGGGCTCCCGGTAGTCTTGGTGCAGGGGCTGGGGGGTTTAGGCACAGCTCCCCTTGTACCACCTGGGATATCCAGCAGCGTCTCCTCCAGCATGCATGTCACCTTAGCTTGCTCGAGCTCCAGATGTGCGAACTGTTCTTCCCAGGTTCCCTCCTCAGCCCCATCTCAGCGAGGGGGCCCCTGTGAGGACCTGCAGTCATACTGGCTTCCCCCCGAGGGAGCTGGAGTCAGCATCTACAATTCCTGGGTCTCTGCTCTGAACCTGCCCCATCTTCTGGACCGGGTCAAATCTCCAAACAGCTTAGAAAACGTCCCTCCCATGGCTCCCGTCACTGTCGCAGGTATCAGGGGGACCAAGGCCGGAGGGGTGGTGGTGATAGGAGTAGTCACTGGAATTCTGGTGGTGGGTACCTGGACATCTGTGGTCACCGGTACCACTGGCCCCTCTTTGCTGCTCATTTTTGGCAAAAGTGCAGGTAGAGGCAATGAGAGATTCCTGATACTCTGTCAGGTTTCCTAGTCAAGACTCTCAACAACGTTCCTTCAGAAGTTTCAGTTTATTGAAAGCTAGTACATAGGATCTCATGAACTCTTGTGTCAGGAATGGCGGACTCAGATACAGAAACAAAATATATACCCCCTTCCAACATGACCCCCTGATAGACTTGAGGCCAAGAAGCAGGCATCTAGAGACACGGGCAAAAAGCAACTGTTTTACATTCCCAGGAAAGATGAGCAGGAAGCCAAGAGCAGGCAGAACAGAGCTCCAAGGACAGTTGGGAGATAACAAGACTCGGCTGCCTGGGTGGAGGGGGGAGAGGGACAAGAGTGAAGAGGCAACCCACACATTCCAGACCATGGCAACATTAACTGACAACTTCACTCCTGTAACACAGTCACTTACCTGAATGTGACTATATCAGTAGTCTCCTGTTTCCTGAGAAGAGTCAAAACCATCTTAAGGGCCGTTTTACACACAGAGGGGTAGTGAGCAGGTGACTCCATGGCCAGTGCTTGAGAAACAAAAGCATAGGGAGGAAAGTCACTTCTAAAGTGTAAAGTTTGTTCCATTTGTTAGGTGATGGATGCCCAGTGAAGTAATGGCTAAAAGCACAGCAGTTGTTTTGGAGGCTGAATGCATTTCCTGCCACTTCCTTCTGTAAGGCTGACTACTCAGCTTCTCTTGTCTTGACTAGCTGATGGCTTTTGCATCATCTATACTCAAAACTCCAATCTACAGAACCGAGGAAGGAAGAGATTCCCTATCAAAGCACCAATTACATCAACACAATGTGCCTTATTTCTGGAATGGTGTATCTCCTTTCCTTCCTCATGAAGGCTAATCTGCAGTAAGGCAGGCCGTAGCTCAAGGGTGGCCAAGCTCTTTCATATACATTGTGCAGCTCCCAGCAAGGCAGCTGGGGAAGTGAAGGGGAGGCATGACTCCCCAATTGGTCTTCCCTTTCCCAGCCAGTATTCCCCTCCCTGGGTAGACTTGAGATGGAGGGGGGAGACAAGAGAAAGAAAGCAACTTTTACTTTAAATGCATCCTCCCTCCCTTACCACATATATCTGCTTTCTCTCTCTCTTTCCTTCCTTCCTTCCTCTCTCTCTCTCTCTGTCTCTCTCTCCCCTCCCTCTCCATCTAAAATTAAATGTATTCTCCAAGCCCTGCCCCACCAGATGGCTTGGCGAAGGCATTTGTCTCTTTAAATCCCTTCTCCAAACCAAGCCAGCTGGTGTGGGGGGAGGGTTGGAGAACACATTTAAAGTTAAAGTTGCTTTCTTTCCACCTCTCTCTCTCTTCCCCCCTCCCTCCCCATCTTCCTTCCTTCCTTTCTTCCCCCTCCCTCATCTATTTCATTTCTTTTTCTTTCTCTTACTTCCTTTCCCCTCCCCATCTATTTGCTCTTTGTTTCTCTCTCTTTCTCCTTCTTTCTTTCCACCTCTTTCATTCTTTCCACATTTCTCTTTCTCCCTTCCTTCCTCCCCCCTCCCTTTCTCTCTGTTTCTCTCTTCTTTCCTTCCATCCTCCCGCCCTCTACCATCTATTTGCTTTCTTTCTACCTTTCTCTTTTTGTCTCTTTCTTTCCACCTCTTTCATTCTCTTTCCACCTTTCTCTCTCTTTCTCTCTCTGAGACAAATAAATATCATTAGCAAACAAATATCACTGAACAAATAATTATCATTTTCAATATCTGTTTTTTACCCCTTTTGTTTTTATTTTTGGTAGTCTCATTTCATGTTAATGAAAAGCAAATTTGCATATTTTCCAATAAAAACATGCGTGTAATATTTGTTCATGTCTTGTAGCTCTCAAACATCTGAAATTTATTCTATGTAGCTCTTATGTTAAGCAAGTTTGGCCACCCTTGTTGTAGCTGAATAATAGACAGGACAGCAAAATCCATGATATTGGACTTAATGTGGTAGTAGCTTCTTAGGGCTATAAAGAACGCAGCTGCACAAAGTGCAAGTTTGGCTCTTACATGCAATGGTTTCTAATGTCTTGATATCTACTTCTGGAAGCTCCCAAACCTTATCCAGCAAGCTGCCCACAGACAGATCATTCAGCTTGGCTCGGGCTTCAAATTCATAAAGCAGCAGCAGTGTGTCTGTTCGATCTTTGGGGAAATCACCTGTGAAGAAGAAAGAGAGCCATATTTTGGCTGCTCTACTAAATCAGCTTGTACAATTGTGAGAGAAAAGGTGCTTGGCCAGAATAAAGGGCTCCAAGCCACATACTATATGGGCAGTAGGAAAAGAGAAACCTACAGGGGTACTGACTTTGCTGAACCTGTTCGTGCACAAGCTTTGGATTGATACATAGCTTTTGCATCAGCATAGCTTGCCCTACTAGAAAGGAAAATAAGGAGACTACCTAAGTCAGCAGATTCTGGTTATTGTTAAAGGCCAAAAACGAGGTTTATGTCTGTATACATATTCAAAGGTTGGTAGCCTGGACTGCACAGGGAAACACACTTAACATGTTTTACGGTGGAGACACATCTACCGTACATGGCCATGCAAAAGCAAACCCAACGGCCAGAAGCTTATTAGCTGGCAGTAAGCTACCAAGCTTTCCCAGCATTAATGTACTTTCTCGTCTGTCTCTGTCACATCAGCAGTCCTGGTTCTGCTGTCTCAATAGCTACAATTAATGTTGACAGCAACTGCAGATTCAACAATATAAAATGCATTAAAAATAAATTTTAATCGGATCTCTCTCTTCTGCAGAATGTACTGGCATTTGCATCAATTACATTGCATTTGACTCAGTCCAGAGCAGGCTGCTAATTCCAGCATCACTCTTCCATTTTCAGGGAAGCTCCAGGGCACAGGTAGTGCCAAAGACTTCACTAAAAAGGCAGAGGGCTTATCTAAAACTATTCTAGTGTCTCCTGTTTGAAGCAGCCTTTTATCCCCAACAGCACCTCACCCACAGGTGCAATTCTGAAGAGAATTATTTCAGAATAGAAGTATGCTATCTCGGATTCACTGCTGGCAGCTTCCTTCCAAATGTCTCAGGTTCAAATTTTTGATAGTCTCTCCTTCTGTCCCGTGACTGCCTTTCTTTTCTCTTCTTCTACCTCCTATGGGATAGCTGTTGCAAACAGCAACTATAAGCAGTGTAATTACAAAATACTGGCAGCCCCATGTGCACTGCTGATTAAACTCAGTGGAAGGAAACTTACTTCTGAGTAATTGTGTCTAGAATCAGGCTCTTGATCAAAACTCTCTATACAATAATAATTCTACACTCTTCCCTTCAATGCCATTCTACACCCTTCCCTCCAATCATTCTTCCTTCCAAGCTTCAAACTTCTTTGTTCCCATAGAAGACTCCATCCCTATCCTTAGCAAGGTAAAAGGGATTTTCATCAATTCCTAAGCCTATATGTGGTTCAATCAGCAGCACCTTTGGCTGCAGAATTTCTGGCTCACCTGTTTGCTTCAGAACCTTCCAGATCTCCCTGCACGTCTGGATGTGTTTAAGAGCCTGAGTTAGCAATTCAGTCTGCTTTTGGAAATGAATACACATTGTTAAAATATTTGTTTTCCAGGAAGACTCTCTTAATGCCCTGTACACATAGTAAGCCCCATCTTTAAGTAATCAATGCCCATCATGTCTTTGATTTTGAAATGCAGTTGTAACACACCAAATAATGAGAGTAGAAGGAATTGCAAAATAAAATGGGAAGAACTAGGAGATGAGTAGGCACTTCTAGAGATGGCCTAGAGTTACCCAAGTATCATTCCAAACCTAATTTTAAGCAGGATGCTGGCAATTGTCATCTTCACAATGAATCAAATCACATGAACTCCAAGGTGCATTAACTCCCTAAAGCCACAAAACTGAGTAGCATCAGTCTCACTCCATCCAAACTCTACCTGATTTGAGGGCAACAAACTGTTGCGGCCCATGTCCAGATCAATGGCAGCAGCCATGAGCAGGCAGGTTCTCTGGGCAAGCAGGACAGCTTTATCAGGTGGGCAAAACTGGGAGAACTACAACCAAAAACATGAATGGAAGTGAGAATTCTGCCCATTACAACAGCAGAAAATTGGTAGTTTGGTTTTTCCTTTTATTTAAAAGCCTGTGGCTTTGAATTTATTTAGATATTTTGCTCCAATTAATCCATGGCTTTCTTTCTCCTTCTCCCATCTTGTTTGTAGAGTCTAAATTATTCCTATTGCTGCCACTGGAGTGGAGCTGACCCTCAAAGGCTTCTGTGAAAGTCCCTATCTGAACAGTGGCTTTGTAAGCTGAGGGGAACAAAGTGCTACAGGGGCATGCTTGTGCCCTTTCCAGTATTTTTTTGCATTATCTAGCTTCTAAAAAAGCTCTCTCCCTCTCCTTTTCTTATGGGCAATCAATAATTGTTCATGCTTCAAGTAAAACTGAAATGAGTTCAGCTGGTTCTTCTGTACATGGGCATGAAGTAAGTATGCAAGCAGTGCCCTTTACTTTCAAGCATGTTCTAGCATGAAAAGAGCCATCATGAGCTCAGATCATTGGTCTATTAAGTTTAGTACCGCCTTTTCTGATGGCCAGCTATTCTCCAGCATCTCAAACAGAAGTCTTTCACATCTCTATCTGATTCTTTTAACTAGAGATGCTGGGAACTGAACAAGTGCTCTACTTCTAAGCCATAACCCTACTCTCAAAGAAATAAAGGGAACAGAGCAAGGATCCATCTAGTCCAGTATTCTGTTGAATACACATGAGCCCATGAAGCTGCCTTAACTGAGTCAGGCCACTGGTCTGTCTCAGGTATAGGTCTTTCATATCACCTACTACCTGATTAATTCAACTGGAGATGGTGGGAATTGAACCTGGGGCCTTTTGCATGCAAGACAGATGTTCCAAAGTGTGTTATTTCTAGCTTTATATTAAAACACTCTCAGTCTTTGAACAAACTTTAAGCTTCATATTAATAAATAATTTACAGAGCTCTCTCAGTCTTGGTCTTTCTCTCATTGTGCTCAGGTCCAACTGAGGAGAAACAGATAGTGACTTTACAGTTGCCTATTCCTGGCTCCTCCCAGGAACCACAACAGAATCAGTTTTTTCCCCATATTGCTACATCCCTTTTCTGTTTAAACAGCAAAAGTTAAATACATTATACATAATTTTGAGGTGTCCTAGTTTCTTAATTACAAGCCCACTTTCAAGTATATTTAAGTTCTGGTGTGACCTCTGCCTACTGTCCTCCTATTTTCCTCCCTCCCTCTCTCTCAAGGAATGTCTTTGGCGCAGTCTCTTGTTTTTGCTGCCTCTGAGCTGGACTGATCTCCTAAGTTTCTCTGTGTCTGTCCACATGTGGCTCACACTCCCTTCCTATCCACTCATGCTGGTCGTTCAACTGGTTGTTGGTATGCCTTTCATCACAGTCTGTGCCTTTGTTGACTGCTTCTGTAGATCTCCCTAGGAGTCTTCAGTTCCTTCTCACTGCTCCACCATTATCCAGTTTTATCTGGTATGATCATTGGTTTACTGGCAGTATTGCTGTTGCTTTGTACCAGATTTTATCTTATTTTGTTAATGGTTTAATTTGCACTGTGTTTCTTGGTTGTATGTCAGGAAGATCTCTGGCTGACTGACTGTAATATATGTTGATGAGAGCTCCTAGGTTCACCAAGTGTGTCCCAGTAAACCCTGGCTGTAGTAATTTCCCACTTGAGGGTAAAAGGGTCTTTTTCTTTTTATTATCCATTGCGCTGGATTTGAGTTTAGGCCCTGATGTGGAGTGTTTCTGTGATCTAAGGGTGCTAGGAATGGTGTTAGGAATGGGTCTACCCCTGTAGCTTTTGCTTTTCTTAAGAGTTTGTTCGCTGTTTTTACAGCTGACTTGGCATTGCCATTACTTTAAGGATACTCAGGTGATGCTGTAATACAGGGGTCCTCAAACTTTTTAGACAGGGGGCCAGTTCACTGTCCCTCAGGCCATTGGAGGGCTGCCGCATTCGCCCCCTCCCCCCCACCAGCCTGCTCGCCCCGCCGCCGCATTCGCTCCCTCCCCCCACCAGCCTGCTTGCCCCGCCGCCGCGTTCGCCCCTTCCCCATGACCAGCCTGCTCGCCCCTTCCTCCTCCTCAGCTCCTGGGCGCTCTTGCCGCCCAGGGCTGCTGGAGGAAGAAAGAGGCTGCGGGGGCGCTGCTGCTGCGCTCCTCGAGGAGGCGGCGGCTCCGGGCGGGGGGGGGGCATAAACACTTGGCGGGCCACATAAATGTCCTCGACGGGCCGCATGTGGCCCGCGGGCCGTAGTTTGAGGACCCCTGCTGTAATATGATCAAAATCCCACTCCTTACTGAATTTCTGGAATTCCTTCTCTATAAACTGGGTGGCTCAGTTTAGGGAATCTGCCAGCACTAGGTCTCTGCCAGGGCAGTAGTTAATCTGTATATCATGCTTCTGCAGATGCGTTATCATGTGCTATAGACATTTCGATGTACTAAGGGTTTTCCATATATTTTCTAGAGGTTCATGGTCAGTGTATATCTTCCTTGTGCCCATAAGTATTGTTGTTGTTCAGTCACACAGTCGAGTCTGACTCTTCACGACCCCATGGACCACATCACACCAGGCCTTCCTGTCTTCTGCTATCCTCTGAAGTTTGCTCAATTTCATGTTCGTTGCATCGATGACACTGTCTAACCATCTCATCCTTTGCCATCCCCTTCTTCTTTGACCTTCAATCTTTCCCAGCATCAGGGTCTTCTCCAGTGAGTGCTCCCTTCTCATTTGGTGGCCAAAGTATTTGAGCTTCAACTTCAGGATCTGGCCTTCCAGGGAACAATCAGTGTTGATTTATTTTAGGATTGAATGTTTTGATCTCCTTGCAGTCCAACGAGCGCCTTGCAGTCCAAACAGCACCATAGTTCAAAAGAATCTATTCTTCGGAGCTCAGCCTTCTTTATAGTCCAACTCTCGCAGCCATACATTACTACTGGGAATACCATTGCTTTGACCATGCGGACTTTTGTTGGCAGGGTGATGTCTCTGCTTTTTATCATGCTGTTTAGGTTTGCCATTGCTTTCCTCCCAAGGAGCAGGCATCTTTTAATTTCATGGCTGCTGTCACCATCTGCAGTGATCTGGGATCCCAGGAATGTGAAGTCTGTCACTACTTCTATGACTTCCTCTTCTATTTGCCAAGGAGTGCTGGGGCCAGATGCCATGATCTTAGTTTTTTTGATGTTGAGCTTCAAGCCCACTTTTGCGCTCTCCCATTTCATCCTGAGCAAGAGGCTCTTTAGGTCCTCATCTCACCATTCCATAAAGAATGGCAAATAGCTCTTTTCCAACTTGGGCATAGCCCTTTTCAGTTTCTGGTAAGTCTCTGCTTGCAAATGCATCTGGAAGACCTCCTTGTAACATGAAAGCGACTAGCCCTTTCTATGATGCATCACACTGCAACATCAGTGGTTTCTCTGGGTTATAATAATTCAAAACAGGAGCAGTTGTAATCATCTCCTTTAGCTTTTGTAAAGCTTCTTGTTGGTCAGACCACTCCTGTGCCAGCTGTCTCAAATGTTTGCAGTTTTCTGAGAGGTGCTTGCAGGATTTGGCTCAGTAGCTGGTCATCCCCAGAAATGTTTGGACTCTCTTGACATCTTGAGGTCTTGGCATATCTCGGGTAGCTTTAATTTTTTCTTGGTCTACTTTCAGGCATTTTGAGGTCAATACATTTCCAAAGTATGGGACTTCAGTGACCCTCAGTTTCAGTTTGTCCCAGTTCAATTTCATGTTATTTTCTTTGCATCTGTTAAAAATGCTATTAGTTTGTGATTGTGATCCTTCTCCCACTATCAGCACATCATCAGCAATTGCTTTAATTCCTGTCAGCCTTTCCAAGGCCTATGTCAATCTGTTTTGAAATACTTCAGGAACCAGACTGATACCCGTTGGCATTCTCAGCCAATGGTACATCCTGAAAGATGTGGTAAATGTTCTCAAATAACTGGATTCTTCATCCAGGTGAATATGCCAGAACCTGTTTATTGCATCGCAAACAGAAAAGAGTCATGTCTTTGACAAATCTGGCAAGATGTCATCAGTAGTGGGTAGGGGGAAATGGCTTCTTTTAAGTGCTTTCTTCAAGGACTTTGCATCTATTTATTGGATGGCTTCTTCATCATCATCATACTGCTTATCCAATCTGTGCTTTCTATACTGGTTGTATTATTCTATCTCTGTAAACTTTGCAGTTCATCCTCCAGAAGCTGTACCAGAGCCACTGGTGCTTTTCTCTTTGGTAACTTAAGGGGCTTCACATTGCTGTCAATCTTAATTTTATAAATACTCTCAAGTCATCCCTCTCCTTTGAACACCCCACTGAATTCCTTTTGTATCCTCTGTAGACTCCATGTTCCTTGTTCTCCTGATTCTTCTGTCATTCCACTGCCCACTTTTAATATGCTGTGATATTGTCCCTTTATCAGCTTTATTGTGCTGCTATGGTGTGTAACAATGGAATAGCATCTGATCCTGTACAACCACAAAGTCCACCATGTATTGCTATGCCTGTTCTTGGGTTAGTAATTTTGAGTTTACATTTTCTCACTAGCTTCAATGTAGTGTGGTTATACATAGATTACATCTGGTTGGTTTCTTCCAGTGGAATGCTGGGATTTACTAGATACCTTGGGACAGTGTTACAACTGGCATCATAATCTAATTGGAATTGTATCATTTTATCCCCCAGAACCATGCCTCCATACAAGTGTTTCTGGTGTCTTGCTGAGTTTTTCTGTACTGCATTTATCACTAGATCTGCTGCCCAAAACATAATTTCACATTCACTATCACTCCCCATATTCACTGTATGGACTCTAGATTTGGGCTTGTTCTGTTTGGAGAGACACTTGGAGACAAAGCGGTTCGATATGTCACATTTATGGCATGTTTTTCCATAAGCTGGGCATCTCTATTTTTGGCTTGGGAGTTTACTTCCACAGTATTTGCATTGTTCAGTGGCGTTCACTGGTGTTCTTGTGTTGGGTTTCTCCCTCAGTCTCTGTTGGACTTTATGTACTAGCTCAATTATCTGTCCCTCCAAGGTTCTAGTCCTGTCTTTAGACAACTCAGTTGTCCTGCATATTTCCAAACTTTTCTCTAAGGACAAATTGGTTTCCTTCAGCAGTCTCTCTTGTTGTCGAAGGCTTGCTTGTACTTGAGTGTCCTGAATTCCACACACTATCCTTCTCTTGTCAGTGAGTCTTTAATATCTGCAAAGGTGCTGCTGGTTGCTAAGATTTTCAAATTTGTATTATGCTCAATGAAGCATTCCTCCATTGCTTGATTCCATGTAAAAAAATTGTACCTTTCTGCTGTTTCATTCTTTCTGCGGTTGTAGTGGGCATCAAAACAGGCCAATATTCTAGTTAGATTACATTGTGCCTGGAGAATATTTGCACACAGTGGGTGTTTCCGCATGCATTTCCCCCCCAATGTTTCAATGTACCTAAGCCTGTTTACCTTTAATCCAGCTTCAGTGCTCTCAACTCTGTGCCTATGGGTTTCTCCCGTGAAATTTCAAATTATCCAGATTATGTGTTCTGCACTACTCTGTGTAAACATGGTAGAATCCGAACGCTATATCCATTTTTCCACTGGTTCTATTGACAACATGCTAGGTGGTGCCGATGTCTCAGTGGCAAATGCACAAACATTCAGGGCGATTAATCCCAATGTTGGCATTTTGGATTGGTCAGTCATTTGGTGAATGCTTTTAAATCAGCATGCATACCCCTTCATTTTTGTGTGCTGCAGGGGCATGTACTGTGGTGGTATCCACAGAAGATGATTGTGATGGTGGTTGAGATGGCTCCCCTGCACGTTTTCATGGCATTGGTGGATCTCATTCTGGGCATTCTCAGAAATATTCTTGGTCTTGCACCCACGAATTGAGGGGTGCACAACTGAGTGTTAACATGGAATAGCAATGCACCTTCTGACCATAGCTAGAAGGAGAGTGAGAAGGGCGATGTTCCTCTCTAACTGGTCTCATCACTCCCTTTTGATGTCCTAAAAAGACGCAGTCTAAGCATTGGCTGCAGAAACAGCTTGTGTCCATTGTCTTTGCCCAGTGGATCCATAGTGTCTGGGGGTGACTCTACAAAAGAAATAACTGGTATTCCAAGCATCCCCTACCTGAGCAATTGCTGGAGTGACTAGTGGAGCACTCAGAAGGAAAGCCACGTTAAAACAGGCCATGATCGTAAAGGCATCTCAAGTAGGGTACATTGCCACTGTTGATAAACATAACTGAATTCTGCCTGCAGCCTCAGTTGCCATAGTGCAGGCACCCCTACAAGAGCCACTAGATAGATGTGGAGGTGAATATTGAGTGAGTGAGTGAGGAGACCGGTGATCCACACACAGAGCCCAAAGAACTAATCCTGCCATTAGGACCTTCCCCAAGAGACACCCCACCTTCCCCTGGAGAAGGTCTGTAAATCAAGACAATAGTTGCATGGCAGTACATACTCTATCTATGATGTTTTCTCAAGGCCGTGCTAGACAAAGAAGGGCACTCTTTCCACACTAAGGAGCATCTGCAGGTTGGAAATGGTGGGAACCACCTGAAAGAGGATGGGTGCTTGCAGAAGACAGCAGATCCACGCAATGTTCTGCAACTGATTCAGGTCTGCTAGAAGCAGTAATCTCCCTTGAGAGGCAGAGCATGTCCTTGTGTGAGTTGTGTTATGGCCACATGACTGTCATGAACTAACCAAAGAAGCAAGATAGTTCCAAATGAAATGTAGGGAGGCATGTCCAATTGTCCTAACTCATTAATATGGCGGGTAGGTATGGCGGGTAGGGGTTTCCAATCTTAATTGGAACCATTCTAGTTTGTGTTATACCAATTTTAAAATGGAGGAAATATTAACTGTCCCAACTCTGGTCAACAGGTTGACGGCTTATGGAAAGGATCGACCACCTCAAGGGAGCCATGAAAATACTGAGGTGGTATGCAAGAAACCCATAGAGAGCTCCTCCAGGAGTACACCCATGAACTCACTTTCCACCCACCTCAATAAGTGCCTCCTATGACTACCAGTCTAGTTTTGTTTTCCATTGGTTTTGTTTGTTTGGATGTTTACATGTTATTGCAGTTTTTGCACAAGTACTTGCACTTTAAACGTGAAAAGCACATTTGCACTATGTGGGGCCAGCCTCCACCCCCTTATTTCTTGTTTTTATACAAGATCTATTTAGGGATTATATCTGTCTAGATGTGTATGTAGCTGCTTGCTATGACTATGTTCACTGTTTGTTGAAATAACTAGTTTATAACAAACATTCCTGTCTCCTAGTTGTGGCCCTTGGGAAGTTATAAATATTTGTATGAAGAATACCATTAAGACAAGAGGATTTGCAGAGCACCCTGCAACAGTTGGGATCATGGGCTCCTCCGTTCCTTGTTTCCACAATCACAATTGCTGCAGACTCATCACCTGATTCATCGGGTGACCCCACGCTCACAGCTGTCATGTGTTGTGGCACTTTTTGCATTCTACATTGCCTCCCTCTTTGGAGTCACCCTATATTTTTATTTCTGCATTGCCTCCAGTGTTTGCTTTCCATTATCGCTGGGTTACTTTTCAATTCTAGATTGTTCAGCTGTCAATTCATTTTCCCACCGCTGTTTCCCCACAAAATTTAACTGCCCACCTGGCTTGACCCCATCGCAATGCAATGTAGAACATATCCTTCGGAGTAATCCCCACCCAAAGTGGGCCATCTCACAGCACGCCTCCTTCCTTATTTGGACACTCCTCCCACTCTCAATCTACCACCAGGGAGTGAGAAGAGGAGGAGGAGGAGATTTGGTTTATACCCCGCCCTTCACTTGGAGTCTCAGAGCAGCTTACAAACTCCTTTCCCTTCCCCTCCCCACAACAGACACCCTGTGAGGTAGGTGGGGCTGAGAGAGTTCTTTCCAGAACTGTCCTTGAGAGAACAGCTCTTGTCAGAACTATGGCTTGCCCAAGATCATTCAGCAGCTGCAAGTGGAGGAGTGGGGAATCAAACCTGGTTCTCCCAGATTAGAGTCCACGCACTTAACCACTACACCCAACTGGCTCTCATTTAACCTTAGCCTTTTTCTCATTCTGCTCAGGCCCCAACTGAAGAGAAACAGAGAATGGGTGTTACACTTGCCTATTCCTAGCTCTTCCCAGGAGCTACATCATCATCAGTTTTCCCCATATTGCTACAGCAGATATGGTCCCTCACCTGTAAGCCATGCAGTAAAATGGTTCTACCAAAGCAGAGAGACTGGCATTCCTGTCAAGGCATATTTGAGGAACATGGGAATGTCATCAAATTCTTTTTTGTCATGATTCTAGAAGAGATTCTAGGGCAATACCACCTAGAATCTGAGTGCTCCAGAGTTAAGTGGCAGAGTTATATTGGAATGATATTTTGCAAAGGTTGAGCTAAGAATGTCATTTTTTTCCTGGAAAACTGGGTTCATTTCCAAAGCAGTTGTGGGCCAGACGGTGGTCTCAGTTGCCCTGCTGAAGCTTCAAGGTGATGCTATGGAGAGTTACTTCAGCTTTGTAACCATGGAAGCAGGAAAGAATCAGCTCTGTGCCGTTCAAATGCAGATGTTTATCTCAACTAGTATGAATAGAGAAAGCTTTGAATGGTGTAATGAAAGCTCAGAAAACTTGCTGAAACACAGCTTGCCTCTTTCAGAAGCTGTTTAGCTTCAGCAATGCTTGTCATTATTCAAAGCAAGATTTGAACTTACAGCAGGTTTGCCAGGAGACTGAGCTATTACAAAGATATTGGTTGGTCTGCAACCAATATTCCATCCTATATCAAGCTGCTACTTGACAATTGAGCAGTGTGAAACCAAGCCCAACAACCTGACTTCTGCATTTTGCCAAAAGCTTTTCCTAGTCAAAGTGGATTTTGGCAGTGAATCATACTGTTCATTGTGCATCCACTGAAGCAACACCCACTAAGCAATTATGACAGTTGATTAATACACAAGTGATTTTTATGTCCCTCACAGACTCCTACTTTGCATCTCTCTGTTCAGCCTTTATTTTGTTTATAACCACTCCAGGACGGCACATTGGATACTATGTACTAATTAAAGTACATAGTACAAAGTTAAAGCTCAGAGAACCTTTTCACTGTATGAAATGAAAGTTAATTTGGGTTTGCTAAAACCAGTACCAGATTTGTATTAATGGCAACCTTGTCAAACTGCTATAAGACATCTTCCCCTTAATTACAAATAAGTTTTCTGTGACCCAGTTCTGTAACAGTGCACCATAAATAACTAACAAGCTCATACTATTTGAGTGCCAAATGACATTTTCTAAAGAGGATTCTTTGTGAACTCTAGCTGTATTTGCAATAAAAAACTAATCATAGCACACAGAAGGAATGTTGGCAAAAGCACATACCTTGAATGAGATTACAAAGAAATCTCTCATAGCTCTTGGGCAATTCTCACATTGGACAGCCAAGTTCCAAGCTCATAAGGAGAATGAGAAGAAAGACCAGAATTAAAAACTGACCATCCAGTCAATCTGTTCCTAATACAAAGCTTTGTCTATTCCAACAGGCAATGTAAGTTCAATAGTAACTTCCAACAACATAAGACATACAGTTAGCATAGACAGCCAACAAATGACTGCTGAGCTTCAATGTTATATCAGTTCTTTCCTATCATTAGCTGATAATTTTGTCAGCACACATATTCACAGTATAATGCAACATTTCAAACACTAGCAGGGACACCCCCCCTCAACTGTATTGTTTCTGTGTGATCAATATGACCGTATTTTATCTCTTTCAATGCAGATGAGGTAAATGTGGAGTAAATGTTCATAACACAAAGTAAGTGGCTGATCCAACTTCCATGTGCGCAAATCTCACAAATCTGAAATGTGTGAGACGATCCACACTGTTCATCATACTAGTTGAAGAAATGGTCCACTGCATTTGGTCTGGGCAGGAAAGTAAGCTTGCATGCTGTGTTATTAAGACTGCATTAACAAAGATTTCAATCCTGTCAGCAGAGTGGCTTCACTAGGATTTGGATTCCAGACTGTGAAGTGGAAACATTTCAGTCTTTTCTCTAAATGGACTGTTTTCCCTGTGACTCCAACACTGCCACCCAGGGCTGGCTCACTTACTAGGCAAATTAGGTGTTTGTCTAGGGCAGGCTGGCCCTTAGGGTGCCAAACTGCACCCCCCCGCCAAAAGCCCCCCCACCCCCACCAAAACCCCCAACCAGGTAACCGCCACCACCCGGAGACTGGGGCGGCGGGACAGAGCTGGCCAGCTGGTGGGAGCTGCCAGCCGTGGCAGGAGAGAGAGCCCACCAGTTCCGCAATGGGAGCTACTGCAGCGGTGGCGGCTCCTCCCAAGAGCGCGGGGCAGATGCAAGGTAAGGCCCTGGGCGGAGCATGGAGGGCGAGAGGGGGCAGCAGCAGCACCCCACTCATTGCCTGCATGGGGGGGGGGGTAGAGCAGCAAGCCAAGTGCCCACTGCCTGCCCAGAAGCGCGGCTGCCTGGAGCAGGAGCTGCCGAGACCCGAGTGAGCAGGGGGCCACTTCCTCTGAGGCACTGCCGCCGGGACTCACTCCAGGGATCCACTGCCATGGGCTGGGACAGATGCTACGCCCGGCCACCACCTTCTCCCCCCCAGGCAGCTCCGGCGCCACCCCATTTACCCCGCAGCAGCCTCCCTCCCTCTCTCCCTGTCCTCTCCCCCCCAGCCGGCAAGTCCCGTTCCCACCAGGGTGGAGGAAGAGGTTGGCTTGGGGTGGGGGGGATAACCAAGACCTGGCGGGCCTGTGGGCAGCCATGGCCTCCACCAGGTGGCACCCTGCTCTCCTCCTCCTCCACCAGGCTGGGGTTGGACTCAGTCCCTCCCAAATTCAGATTTCCGCCCCCTCCTCAGCCCGGACTCGGTTGCTTTCTTGCACCCCCCTTCTGGTCCAGTCCGGCTGGCCTTCTGCGGAGGTGAGGGCAGTGGGTGGTCAGCCGGGAGGGAGCCGTGCTGGGGGGTGGGGGAGGCTCAATTGTTCCCTCTCTGAGGTGCGTCTTCCCAGTGGGGTGCTGGGAACCTGGAGGGACCAGCCAGCAGATTTTGGTGGGAGCAAGGGGGTGGGGGTGCCAGAAAGGATCCTCACCTAGGGTGCAAAATAAGCTGGGGCTGGCCCTGCTGCCACCTACCTATCTTCCTGAACCAGTGAGCTTCACTGACTCCTGTGTCCAGTGTCTTGCATTCTTCTCTACTTGGTGCGTCAAGCCTCTGGAGAGCTAGGGCAGGAACATGTAGTATCCAATAAACTGCATGCATTATAAACACTCTGAAAATACTCTAGAGAGCCAGAGTGGTATAGTGGCTAGAGCACTGGACCAGAATTGAGAAGATCTGAGTTCAAATCCACTCTGCCATGAAGCTCAATCACTCTGGCCACTTCCACACAGGTAATTTACCCTAGGTGCAACACTGTTAGGAAGTGGGTTTTTTCCTGCTTGCACACAACATTGTGCTACATTTGTGCCGCTTCCACAATTTTCCTGGTGTTTCCCAAACCTGCTTTGCTCTGAAGTTTTGGGGGAAATTGTAGTAAAGCCTGGATGGCAGCTGTGTGGAGAAGTTTGGATTTTCCCAGTCCTGCCTACATGGCAGTCAATTTCTCTACACATGCCATTTTCTCACTCTGCTACTAGTTCATTTTTTTAAATCTGCAACTGAATCTCATAACATTATGTGAAGAAATGCATTTTTTTCTTTGGAGATTTGAAATGAGCAAAACCTTCACCCTGACTTTTAAAAGTTTTTTTCCCCCTCTCTGGGCAGAGAACAGACAGAGAGGAGGAAGTCAGTTAATAGCTTTACAGGCTCACTTTGGATACCTCTTAAGAAGTGCTAACAGGTCTAGAGACATTAGCAAAACCTTCCTTGACCTGGCCTGACCAGGTCAGTGGGAGGGGAAAGAGAGGTGATAAAACTCAGGGGATCAGGGAGGAAGCGCTCTTTTGTGCTAAATCCATCAGAGGAGACAGAACTCTTAACTGAGGTCTGGAGGAGGCAGCCATTAGCCATGTGAAGAAGAAGAAGAAAAGAAGAGATTGGATTTATGCCCTGCCCTTCACTCGGAGTCTCAGAGCGGCTTACAAACTCCTTTCCCTTCCCCTCCCCACAACAGACACTTGTGAGGTAGATGGAGCTGAGAAAACTCTGACAGAAACTGTTCTTTTTCAAGAACAGCTGTGCTAGAGCATGTGACTGACCCAAGGTCACATCAGCAGGTGCAAGTGGAGAAGTGGGGAATCAAACCCGGTTCTCCCAGATTAGAGTCCGTGCACTTAACCACTACACCAAATGTGTTGGCCTGAAGAGTGGAAGGAAACTTCAAGATAAAGACATTCTGCAGAGAGCTGTAACTTCCTAGGCTAAGGAGCCTGTCCTATATTCTAACATCTGATAAGACATGTATAGAGAGAAGGACAGATGAATTGCGTTTTACCCATTTATTTTCAATCCTTGCTCAATCTGGTGCTGTGCTAAAAATATGCTTGTGAGCATTTTCTCTTTAATAAATATTTTGGATGCTGGCTGTATGTACCACATAGGCCTACACCATCCTGGACATGCTATTTTAAAAGGAGTCCCGGGGGAAGGCAGGCAGTTGGCAAGTGGCTATTCCTCCAGGGGCACACAAGGCAGCAAATGGTCCCCATGGTGACCAGGCACTGGGCAGCGGGAGAAAGAGGCAAGGCCTCAGAACTTGGAAGGGATGCTGGGAGTCCTGACCCTCCCAGTGGGCAATTCCTACAAAGGTCAGGTGGTGGCAGGTTACTGGAGAGACAGAGAGAGCCTATCCGAGTGCTGAGAAAACCTTGGAGAAAACAGAGCAGGCCTGTTCTGCCACACATTACCCCAATGTTTTTCTGGAAGCCATTTTTTAAAAAAGGTGTGAGCGTGCTGTGATGCCACCAATGGCACTACGGATGGCAATAGCACCCTCCCTTGAAAATCCTCATTATTGAAGGCAAATACGGAAGTAAATAAACTGTCTCCACAACTGTGAAAATGCACAGAGAAGGCAAATGTGTGGAAGAACCACGGCCAAACTGATTACAAAGAATCAGGAGTAAGTTGAGTGTGTGGAAAAGCCCTATGTGTAACAGATTCTCTGACTTATCAGCTTTGATTTCTTTAAAATGAATCTCCAGTGCTTTCATTGCAATTCTGTAAGGGGGAAGAGAATTTTTTGTCAATAAAAGGGGCTAAAGGCTAATTCACAGAACCCTCACAGAACCTGTTGCACAGAATCTGTTATATATATCAATATAAGGATCTTCAGTTGGCCAATTAAAAAAAACAAAACTAAAAAAGTCCTGGTGGTATGGGGTGGAAGGTGAATGGCCATTGCCAGGGGAGCAAGGAATCTGCCATGTGGAAGTTTTATTGCAACAGTGCTGCGCTGGCAGTTGCAGCGGCAATGAAGAAACTATCCTTGCCTGTTAATGTGTGGAGAATGTCTTTCTTAGTCAGCCTAACCTAACCGTGGTATTGTAAAAAAATGGATGAAGAATCATAAGCTCTATAATTCCAGGCAGAGTAAAAATTTAGATAAGTTGTTTTCGTAAGATTTTTAAGTGCAAACAAGATAAGTACCTGTAATGGAACTGAACTGGAATAGGTGGCCCTTTTCAGCTGGCACTTATTAGGGTCAATAAGACGGGGAAAAATACAGCTACATACCTGCAGTCAAATATGTCAGAAGGGTTTCCATATCGTTTGTTCTAACAAATGGAAGAAAAAATGGAATAAGTTATCGAACTAAATGCTATAGAAAAAAGGAAAATTGATCCCCCCACTGCTGTTAGAAAGGCAGTTATGAAAGGGCTTAACTGCTGTTACAAATGCTTTACAATTACATTGCATCTTTAGAGCAGTCATGTGAGGAAGATCACTTAATTTTCACCATAGGGATGAAGAGCAGAAACTGACAGACAGTGGTGTTTGTCCAAGGCCTCAACAGTGAGTCAATATGTAAAGTGAGATCTGAAACTGGAGTCCAAGATACAACAGAATGCTAGAGCTTTAAGGTGAGCATGTTTTATTGATTTTATTATGCACACATACTTGCACACACATACTTCTATCTTTCTTACTGATTCAAGGCACATATATCTTGTACAAAGTTGATAGCAAGGGTTATAAGAAATGCACTTACATCTCTTCCTGAGATTTCACTGTGATCTTGGACAACACAAGTCGAATCAAACATCTGTAAGCAAAAGAAATGGCACAAATAATGCTGTTACTCAAAGCACCAGCCTTTCTTCAAGATCTCTTATTTTTCCTTTGAATTTTTATCAAGGCTGAGCACTCCCTTTTTGCACCATTCCAGTATGTGAGTACTCTTCTAAAGGAGTACATCAGCAGCAAGATTCTAGCTACCATTAAGTATAGGTGCATGTAAATTCAGAAGAACAGGAATCATGTATATCTTTAAAATTTGGTCAAAATGTATTGTGGTTTCTGCCCAGATACAAGCTAAGGAGCAAACTACTTGTAAAACAAAGTTGCACTTACCTGTAACTGTTGTTCATCGAGTGGTCTTCTGTGCAGGCACACATGGGACTGCGCAGTCGCAGGCCAGCCACGGAAAAGATTTCCAAGCTTTCTAATAGACTAGGAGCACCCCTCCTCCCTCTGGCACTTTCCCGCCAAAACGCTCACATGACCAGGAGGAGGGGCGCTACTCCCTCAGTTCTCTCCATGCCGCCGCAGGAGACCCCTAGAAAACTAAAGTTCCAGAGAGTTCACAGCGGGGCAGGAGGGATGGATGTGTGCCTGCACAGAAGACCACTCGATGAACAAGTTACAGGTAAGTGCAACTTTGTTTTCATCGTCATGGCTTCTGTGCAGTCCCACATGGGACGATTAGCAAGATCACTGAGTGAAGGAGGTGGGTGTGAAGCTCTCAAAAGGAGACCACCAAGGACCGCTTTATCAACAATTGTTTAGCGGCACGAATTGACCTTCACCCAGAACTCTCCTATACTAGAGGAGTAAGCTCTGTGCAAGTGTCCCCACCAAAATACATGTGGGAATGTGATAAAGGGGAAAAAAGCACTCTTTTGAAAAGAGCCATCATACACAGAGTGTAATGAAAGGCTGTGTACTCAAACACAGTGTGATAGTGTCAACCGATCCACAAGGATGGATTGTGTGAGGACGCTAACCATGCATTGCATGAGGAGTGAGAGACCACGCTTGGTAGGGGATTCCAGCAGGACATCACCTTTTAAAACTTCATGCATGGAGAGGGTATAAGTTAGTACCCTACGATAAACGAAGCACCATGTAAGTGCCAAAAATAAAACAAGGAGTTATACCTGTCTTTTGTAGCCTGCTTAGTAATCTGACAAGGAAAAGATCCGAGAGGATCTTGCTTTCTTTCTCTTAAATCAGTTACCAAAAACATTCAACAGCACAAGAAGCAGGGTCCAAACCTTGCTGCAGTTTCTGTAGAGACTCCCCTCTCCACTTAGAGGTGCAAGGTGCAAGAGTGATGTTTGCCACTCAGAAAAGTGGGAGGCTACTGCTACAATGCAGGAAAGGAGATGATCAACGCATTAATTCATCAGCAGGAGTGAGAATAAGCAGATCTGCACAATGGTAACGAAGGCAGTGAAAAGAGGTGTGATATGGCTAAAGAAAGGATGAACAGAATGCGCCACAAGGAAGAAAACTTGTGTAGTCTGCAGAGCAATTTGTGCAGCAATATAGGCAGAGAAAAAGGCATAACAACAGGTTGTCTTTGTCAGGGATTAGAAGT
Organism: Gekko gecko; assembly: GCA_029375565.1. Classification (NCBI taxonomy): domain Eukaryota; kingdom Metazoa; phylum Chordata; class Lepidosauria; order Squamata; family Gekkonidae; genus Gekko; species Gekko gecko. The sequence continues at coordinate 45,454,216 of JAPDNY010000012.1, read as the reverse complement.
GCATTCCTCAAGGACAAGGTTATTGTCAGGAATGAAGCATAAGGGCCAGGGTCTGGACTGCCATATTGTGGGGCTATGCCAAGTAGCTCAGACCTCCAATCAGAATACCAGGGAACTGGTGTCTGCTAGTTAGTTAAAACATGATTACAGTGCTTCCTTTAACTCTGTGGAGTGTTTGCACTAAAACTAGAGACAAAGTAAATATGCCCATAATGTCACATATAGATATGTAAAAATACTAGGAAACTCAGCAGTGAAAGCTAAAAGAGCTGACAATCTTAGTAAAACAAGGGAGGTAAATTCAGGCAGGCTGATTTGAAAAGGATCAATAAGATCTGCCAAAGTGACCCGGAAAATTTAATATAAAAGCTGCACATAGGCCTCACTAATCTCTGTGCACACTGAGAGGCAGCTAAGTACAAATCCCGTGAAATGGAACATTGCAATTCTTCCATTGGAAACTTCCCTCCTCAGCAAGAGGGGTACTGACTGCCGGAACAGTAGAGCGGTCAAGACACAGAACCACCAAGCAAAAAACATGTATTATGAGCCACTGAATTTGGGCTTATCATAGGCGTCTCTTGAGGCACTGCACTGGAGACATAAGAATAATTTGAAATCACATCATTCTCCCTGTCCCAGGGGGTGCGTGTAACAGAGCACCTCAAATCTGCCTTATAGCGGATCAGACCATTGGTTCATCAAGGTCAGTACTGTCCACTCAGACTGGCAGCACCTTTCTAATGTGTCAGGCAAAGAAAGGCCTTTCACATCGCCTACCGCCAGACCATTAACTGGAGGGCCTAGGACACTCAGCATGCCAAGCAGACGCTCTTCCACTGAGCCACAGATCCTCCCCATTTATCACTAAATGGAATGATCTAATCAATTGGAGACCAGCAGCCCTCATATAGAGGAGAGGAGGGCAAACTGCTGGATTTAAGTCCAGCGATTGACACACGTGCACACAGAATTGCAGGAAACCTGGTGAACAAAACAGCAGAGGTAAAAGGATCTTGATCACCAGAGACTTTGTCAGTAGGAGATGCCAAGGATGGAACTTGGCCTTTTGTACATGGACAAAAGGTATGCAGAACCCTGAGACATCACGTTAAGTGAAGGCAGGAAAGAAACGTGACTCAGGGATTTGACAAGAAGTCTGTTATTGCCTCCAGAATGTTGTCCAACTGGACAGCAGAATTCACAGCCTTTGTGAGGTCAGTTACCTCAATGCTTTGTTTTGTTCTGTTTTTCCCTTGTTTATTTTGTTTATATTATCTCCTAGCATGGACAAGGGTAGGGTCACATGAGTGATCCGAATTAAAGGGACAGATTCATCATGCAGATCACCAGCATAGGCCGTGAACCACAGTGCATAAAGATACATTCAAACAAAATAGTATAAAGGTCATAGTGACCTGTTGATTTATAAACTGGATCCCAATTGGGTTTATTTCAGATCATTAATACTCTGTACTGGTTAAATAAAGAGTAAGTGGTATTTGACTCATAGGCTAACAGGAACAATATGGATGACCCACGGAATCAAGAATACAATCATTGATTGTAGCAGAGGATGCAACAAGAGCCATTAATTATAGTTTTCCCATTGGACCCTTGTCTATTAGGGCAGCTGTTTTGAGCAGAAAACAACAACAACATATGCTCTCTTTTAAAAAGAGTAGTAAGGAGTTGTACAGCATCTGTAACCTAGAGTCAAAGAGTCTTATAACAGTAGCTGTTGCAGATTTTCTGCGCTGTATGGCCGTGGTCTTGGCATTGCAGGACCCGACGTTTCACCAGCAGCTGTGACTGGCATCCTCAGAGGTATAACACAGAAAGATGGAGTACTCTCTGTGACAAGGTGAGAAGAAAACTGGTAGTCAAGTGGGGTAGGGCTCAGTGTGAATAATGTCACATAAGAGTGACTTGTGTGGGCTAAGGAAACCCCCAATTCATTGACGGTTCTGAGCGATACCATGAAACCAAGAGGAGTGGCAAATTACCTAGGCTTGCCTCCCAACGCATACTTGCCAATTAATTCTGAGGTCCCCATGAAGATGGAAACAGTAAGCTTTGCCTGCACTTGAAATAATGCCTGCATTGAAAAGCCCTGTAAGGTTACGTATCAGTGCTGAGAGACTACAGCAGGGCTGCTGTCTCAGCCACTAAAACTAGATCTTAGAAACAGGGCTTGGAGCGGAGCTCAGCAGAGCACTGGTTCTGACCTTGGAATCCAGGCAGCCCCAATAGAGTGAGTGGTCAAAAACTACTGCAGGACTTAAGCATAAGTAGTTTGTTGTATCTAGATGATGGCTAACAACATGTAGGGAAAACTCCGCCCACCTCAGCCACTCTTCAAAACTACAGAAGCTGTAGAGGTCCAAACGACCCCAACTAAAGGGCACAATAGCGTTCTGACACATAATACCTTCCAGAAAGGGGCATAAAGAATTACAAGGCTGTGTGAACCCATGCCTCCACAGATTCTACTGTGGACCTGAGGACAGCCAGGGACAGCAAAGGTTTAAAACGGGCCTTATAAGGCCACACTTCCAGGCTTCTGGTCAGAACTGACAGAAAGGCAGAGAGGGGGGAAGTCTCTTTAAGACAGACAGCCACAATCAGTCAGACACAGCAAAGGTTTAAAGGGCCTTATGAGGCCACACTTCCAGGCTTCTGGTCAGAACTGACAGAAAGGCAGAGAGGGGGAAAGTCTAAGACAGACAGCCACAGTCAGTCAGACACAGCAAAGGTTTAAAACGGGCCTTATGAGGCCACACTTCCAGGCTTCTGGTCAGAACTGACAGAAAGGCAGAGAGGGGAGAAGTCTCTTTAAGACAGACAGCCTCTACCAGGCCATGCCTCCAAGCTGCTTCACTGGAAATGATGGGAGGGGCCAGAGAACCTTTCCAAGGTCAGAGGCACAGAGGCCAAAGACCCTTAAAGGAATGACTAGGCAGAAATGCTTCAATGTCAAGGGGGTTGTGACTTCAAGGCACACATCCCAAGCCCCTGAAAAGAGCCAGTTATTCTGAGGCTCTGTGTACAACACCCCAGCACAGAGGGGAGAATACACCTCCATTCAGAGTCCTTTCCTCCCTACACACACCTCAGCAAAGGAGGAATAGGCCATCAAGGGGAAAATAGGCCTTCATAAGGCTGCTAGGCACACAGGCAACTTCCTAAGAGGGCCATTTCAGCCCGGCTCTTTGTGCACACACCTCAGCAGAGGGGGGAGAGGCCATCATCAGGCTGCTGGACACACAGGCAACCTTCTAAGAGGGCCTAAGAGGGGAAAATAAGACTTCATCAGGCTAGGCGAGCTCCTAAAAGGGCTATTGCAGCCTGGCTCTTTGCCCACACACCTCAACAGAGGGGAAAAATAGGCCTTCAGCAGGCTAGGTGAGCTCCTAAGAGGGCTATTGCAGCCTGGCTCTCTGTCCACACTGCTCAACAGAGGGGGAAAATAGGCCGCATCAGGCTAGGCGAGCTCCTAAGAGGGCCATTGCAGCCTGGCTCTTTGTCCACACACCCCAGCAGAGGGGGAAATAGGCCTCATCAGGCTAGGCAAGCTCTTAAGAGGGCCATTGCAGCCTGGCTCTTTGTCCACACACCCCAGCAGAGGGGGAAATAGGCCTCATCAGGCTAGGCGAGCTCCTAAGAGGGCCATTGCAGCCTGGCTCTTTGTCCACACACCCCATCACAGGGGGAAATAGGCCTCATCAGGCTAGGCGAACTCCTAAGAGGGCCATCGCAGCCTGGCTCTTAGTCCACACACCCCAGCAGAGGGGGAAATAGGCCTCATCAGGCTAGGTGAGCTCCTAAGAGGGCCATTGCAGCCTGGCCCTTCGTCCACACACCCCATCACAGGGGGAAATAGGCCTCATCAGGCTAGGCGAACTCCTAAGAGGGCCATCGCAGCCTGGCTCTTAGTCCACACACCCCAGCAGAGGGGGGAAATAGGCCTCATCAGGCTAGGCGAGCTCCTAAGAGGGCCATTGCAGCCTGGCTCTTCGTCCACACACCCCATCACAGGGGGAAATAGGCCTCATCAGGCTAGGCAAACTCCTAAGAGGGCCATCGCAGCCTGGCTCTTTGAAGGGAGCTCTTCTGAGTCCAGCTCTTTCCACACACAGTGGAAAATACAGAAAAAATTCTTCTTTAGACATATTTCATTGTTCACAAGAATAAAAAACTGTTGAGAGAAAAAAATCTCCTCAGCCTCAAAACTGAGGTGAGGAAAAACACAGAGAACAGCAGTGGAGATGATCTCTCCGCGACGGCAAAAAGAGAACTGAGGGAGTAGCGCCCCTCCTCCTGGTCATGTGAGCGTTTTGGCGGGAAAGCGCCAGAGGGAGGAGGGGCGCTCCTAGTCTATTAGAAAGCTTGGAAATCTTTTCCGTGGCTGGCCTGCGACTGCGCAGTCCCATGTGGGACTGCACAGAAGCCACGACAATGAACATTAAAGTTCCATGACTGGAATACCAGATGTAAAATTCTGCCCAGAAATAGATGTGAAGGGGCTTGATTTAGATCAGGATTCAATACTGGCAAGGAGTAGTGAGTTAACCCTCCCCATTTCTCCAATTTGGACATACCCCCCAGCTAATTTATGCTTAATAGTGAAAAAGACATTTGCCTAATAAAACTAAAAGCAGCCCATGAAAGTAAGGGGAAATTCTGATCAAGGAATAGTACACAGGGAATGGAGAGTCCCTGTCCTTCCCTATGGTGCTGATCCAGATGACACATGCACCATGTGGCTGCCTTTCAGGAACATAATTCACCTCTGGAATTCCAACCATGGAACTCTGGTATCACAAGCAGCTAGAGGTACTATGAGCCAGGACTCACAGATGACTAATCCATTCAGTCAACTGCATCTGTTACTAAAAGGAATATGAAATTAATCAGTTCAATAAAGTTAATATAGCTCTGCATCACATGATAACTTTCTTTGTAAACTGATTAATTTCATTAATGTAAACATAAATTGTAACTCACTTTAAAGCAGTAAGTACTTGCTGATTGTCTTGTAGGAGCTGAGATAAAAACTCCAAGGCTTTGATAGCCACAGACTGTTGCTCGTTCTGGGAATGAAACAAAACATAGTTAGTACTAAAAGTAAAGGACAAGTAGTCCATGTATCATCTTAGGCATAATATGAATCTCAAACTGTACAATTTCATCTCTGTAATGCAAAGTCAAGCAATGATATGACCCACTGTAAGAATGCAAAAACCACATTAGTAACGGAATCTTAAAGTGTAACCTACAGTGGAACATAGAGAGTCCTAAAATACAAAAACTGGACCAGAAAATACTATCCAGAACTATTGAATTAATCTGAGTTTGGCTTACCATAAGGTGTTTAAATACAATGACTTTATGTTACAGACAGCCATGGTGGTGGTAGAAAGTGCCGTCGTCACAGCCAATTTATGGCAATCCCTCAGGAGGTTTTCAAGGCAAGAGACGTTCAGAGGTTGTTTGCCATTACCTGCCTCCACATCATGACCCTGGTATTCCTTTAATGTCTCCCATCCAAATACTAACCAGGCGTAGGCTAAAGAAAATGTCCTTACAATGTACCAGCTCAGACTTCTTCAGAAGAGATATATAAAAGATGCCCACAATTATAACAGTTATCTCTTACTGGTCTGACTACAACACATAAAGGAAATCTATGTGCAGGAGAAATACTAGTTAGACTCTACATGAGAATAAGATTTTGTTAAGAAAGATACAGAATTACTCCAATCTAAATTCACTGATTTCAACTGGTTTTGACTGGAGTAACTATACACAGGATTGCACTGTTAGAGATTGTAATTGTTATGTACATTTTTTGTTTGCACATGTATGCTGCATTTTTTTCTAGGCAAACTGATACAGAAAGACCTCTGTTAAAAATCCTTGATGCTACCAGGGCAGCCAACTTGTTTCAAAAAGAATCACTTAGCATCAAAAAAGAACCACTGATAAACTGAATTATAGTCTTGCAGATTAAGAATGAAGTAGACAGGTTGTGTACTCTGGAATAACCTGGGCTGAGTCAGACCAGAGCAAATTCAGAAAGAAATACAAGTCAAGGATACCCCAAATCTGAAAATAAACTATTCAGTTGAGTCTTTTTGTTACCTCCAAGGCAATCTGGGCTGCTAAACTTAGAAGGCTGGTAGCCATGATGCCATCTGTTAATTGTTTATCCAACTGCATTGCTGACTTCCCCATCGCTACAATGGCATCAAAAGCTAAGACAATACGAGAACAAGTCAATAATAATAGTAATAGTAATAGTAATAATAATAATAATAATCTGCTACTGTTCGTATATAATGGATAATATAAAGCTTTTTTAATACTAAATGTGACTATAGGCCAATGTTCTCTGAATGACACTGGCTCTTCACAATCCCAGACAAAGTTCTTTCCCAGCACCCAAGAGCCTTAAATGTATTGTTTACTTACTTCATTTATCATCTGCCTTTCTTGTTGGGACTCCAGGCATATTACAGTATAAAAATTTGCAATAAAGACAGTATAATACAATGAACACTGGAATAAATCTGTTTTAATCAATTAAAGTACAATGAAATAGAAAACATATAATACATTACATAAACTTCAAAGCAACAGCTTTTATGTTACACATAAAACAGGAGCTGTGCCACTGAACTACAGTCCCTTTGCTGGTTTCTGAAGTTTTCAGATGATTTTCTTAAGGCCTGTGGGCAGTGTTCCCTCTAAGCTGAGTTCGTGTGAGCTAGCTCACAGACTTTTAGCCTCCAGCTCACACATTTTTGTCTTGGCTCAGGAAGGGGGGCTCCAGAGCAAACTCATTTATGCAGTAGCCAGATCCCTTGCTCACAACTTTAATGCCAGCGGCTCACAAAGTAGAATTTTTGCTCACAAGACTCCACAGCTTAGAGGGAACATTGCCTGTGGGTACCATCAACTGCAAAGAAATTCTTCTTTACATTAAGTATCTCAGTATGAAGGTATCTGCACGTTTTGGGTCAGTGACACACTAAATCCCTGATCTAATCTCTTCAAAGGACACTACTCTTGACTAGAGTAGGCATCATGTGGTACCTAAGCCATAATAAGGTATTTTACCATTTAGCAAATGTGGTGTAATATATAAGAAAAATCACTATCAAAGGGTTAGGGTTAGTAAGCAGGTGTACTAAGAAGTAATCCATATGTTATTCCGGCGTCTTTAGGATTGCAGCTAAAATCTCTCAATGTTGTGATCCTGCAATACAGTGATCTTTGATCCAAAGGAGTTAGCCATGTTAGTCTGTTGCTGTAAAATAGTAAAAAGCTCAGTAGCACCTTTAAGATAAAGAGCTGTGTTTCTCAAAAGCTTATGCTACAATGAAGTTTGTTAGTCTTAAAGGTGCTACTGGTTTTTTACTATTTTATGGTGATCTTTGACACAGATGTTTCATATACTGAATGAAGGGTACCAAATAGTAAAACATCAGGCTATATAATCTTATATTCTAGTAGCGCCCCATGGCCTCCATCTGTGGATAGCTAAATCCACAGATCAGGGCCACGCGGCAGCTAAAGAGATCTTTCTGCGCACTTGGAACTCCTCAAGTGTGCATAAAAATCTGAAATGTTTAAAAAATACATGGAGGGTTAAATTCCCCACAGAGACTGGAGATTTTGTGGTGGAGTCTGAGGAGGGCGGGGTTTGGGGAGGGACTTCAGTGGGATATAATGCCATAGAGTCCACCCTCCAAAGCCGCCATTTTCTCCAGGAGGACAGATGTCTGTTGTCTGGAGTCCAGTTGTAATTCTGGGACCTCTCTAGGTACCACCAGGAGGTTGGCAACCCTAGGCCTGGCAGCAACCACTGGGTGACTTGATACCACCTGACTTGCATGACTCACCAAGACCTGGCTGCTTGTTACTGTTCAACAGCAGCCACCCTATGAAAGGCAGTGTAGTGTAGCAGTTAGAGCTTTAGAACAGGGTCTGGGAGACTCCGGTTTAAATACCCATCTTGCTGTGGAAGCTCAGTGGGCTGTTTGGAGTCAGTCACATCTTTCAGCCTAACCTACCTCAAAGGATCATTGTGAGGAGAAAAAAGGAGAAGAGGAGAATAATGTAAGCTGCTTTGGTCTCTACTGTGGAGAAAGGTAGAGTATAAATGAAATAAATAATTAATATAGCTGAAGATGGGAGGCAAATAAAATGCGGCTTAGTGAATGGCTGAGAAGGAGAGAATAAGGCAGGGAAAGGAGCGAGGATATGGGGGTTGGCAGGAGGGGGGAAAGTGGAATAGTGTGGGTAGGGTGATACCGGGGAAAGGTGCCCCACAAGTCCTTGGGAGTTCCCTGTTATGCAAGTGGGCCTGACACAGTGGCCGGTGCCACACAACTGAGCCATAGTTTTCCTAGGTAGAGACTACTGGATGGGGGAGGGGAAAACCTAAAGTCAAAAGGCAGATAAAAGTAGGTTGGTTGTTGTGTAGGAAGGGGAGAAGAAAGCAGGAGAGAGGCTATGGGGGCTTTCAGGAATGGGGAAGAAGACATGGTGGGGGAGGGCGTTGCCTCCAGAAAGTCCTTGCAGTTCTCACTTGTTCTATTCTATTCTACACGTTATTTTTCTCATTGCTAGGGCTGTAACTTTGCATAGTAGTATTTTGGCTTAATGTAGGTTACTTTGTTCAGTTATACTTCAGACTCCTGCATTTTGTGTAAGAACAAAAGCTACTTTTTCACTTAAATTGCTGTTTCCTTTCCTGGATTTTATGCACCAATTACATATTTATTTCTGGGAAGAGATTAACTAAAACAAGTTCTGGTGAAAAAATTGCTATGTATATGCATGATGTTACTCGCATCTCACCCTTGATTTCTACAATTTGATGTGGAGCCAAATTATATATGAGATAGAAGACTTGTAATTAAGATCTCCCATGCTGGGTTGTTTCTTAAACATCAGCCACAGGGGAACTCCCAGTTTAGATCAGGGCTGTGGTGTGAAAAGGGGGTGTTTAGCTCTCCTCCCCATATTATTGTTCTTTGCTACACTGGGGAAAGCATAATGGTTCTCACATGGTTTGAAATGGCTATGTTCATTAGGAAAGATAAAGAGGAGAAATGCATCATTTTCAGAGACACACTCTAATACAAATTAGTTTAGAGACAGGAAGTGCAATAGTTATCCAGTCACACACTTGAAGGCCTTATAAATGCCTTTGTGATGTATGTAATAACTAAAAATGTAGCACACCAATTCCAAATATATGTGCAAATAACAGTGGTGTAACTGAAAACCACTCATGTTATTCACTCTGTGATCACAGTTATTAGCATATAATGACAGTAATAACTACAATCAGGCAAGTGGGATTAACTATACTGCTACTATGCCATCGATACAGTGAAGTCCGCTAGGATCATGGGTCTGTATCTCTGCTCCAACTCAAGTCCAGAGATAAGCATCTCATTCCCCAGGTGTTCTAAAAACCCACCAGTTGGAGGCATTTCCTTCTGCCAGATGACGTATTCTATGTAACTTGAAAATCTGCATACCCTTCCAACAGCAGAAATCCTACAAAAGATCATATCTTTGTTGTGTTTAAAAGATAACTGTGAACTAAGATGGGAAAGACAACAGAGAGCTGCTAAAGAGAAAGACCAATTCTGCAAAAGCAGTTGTTGCACCCTTGATCTTCCGGTTCCCCTGGATGTACTGCTCAATTTCCCACTATTTGCTGTATGGCCACATTTTGTTCCGCATCTCCCCCCCAATTTTCCCCACATCTTCTTGATTCTAAAAAATAAGGATCAAGACGATGCGGAGGAAATCAGGGGGGGATGTGGGTCAAAATGTGGCTGTGCAGCAAATAGTGGGAAATTGAGCAGTACAACTGGGGGAAACGGAAGACCGAGGGCACCACAACTGCTTTTGCAGAATCGGTCACAATCTAAGATGCCTGGAAAGAGCAAAACCTGCTTGCTGTTGTTAGGTATTCTAAATTGAAAACCTAACAGTTATATCTAGTTCCATGATCCTTTTCACCATGTTATTTTTTACAAGTATAAGGGGAGACTGATGCAGGAGGAGAAGAAGAAGAAGAGAAGAAGAGATTGGATTTATACCCCGCCCTTCACTACCCAAAGGAGTCTCAGAACGGCTTACAATCTCCTTTCCCTTCCCCTCCCCTCCTCAGAACAGACACCCTGTGAGGTAGGTGAGGCTGAGAGAGCTCTGACAGAAATTGCTCTTTTTCAATAACAGCTGTGCCAGAACTATGGCTTGCCCAAGGTCATCCAGCAGGTGCAACTGGATGAGTGGGGAATCAAACCTGGTTCCCCCAGATTAGAGTCCGCGCACTTAACCACTACATCAAACTGGCTCTTTCCCTTTAATTATTAACACTTTTCCCTTGTTCTATATCTCTACTAAAAACTGCCATCCCCAAATTACTTTTAGCTTCAATGGAAAAGCTTATGTGTATCCATACATTTTTCACAGTATTGCCAAATACAGCTGTGGGGGGCATGTGAGAGGAAATGTTTTTCTTCAGGAAAATATGGGGAAAAAGGATGAAAAAGCCTATCTCCTCCAGCATGGGTCTCCTTCTTAAACTATAGTTCCACAAGCTGTGTTCTGTTCAAAAAGTGGTAAAAAAGGATCATAGCACTGCATGTAATGTGTGGTTCTGCCCCAGGTTTAAGGACATACAGAAAACAGGGTGGCACTTTCCTGTAACTGTTGTTCATCAAGTTGTCTTCTGTGAAGGCACACATGGGACTGTGCAGGTGCAGGCCAGCTCTGGAGATGAGAAGTCTAAAACTTTCTGGAAGATTTGAAGCAGTAGGAGCGCTACAACCCCCCGCCCCCATCTTGCACTGGAGTTTTCCTGCCCAAACAGGCACATGAAGAAGAACAGTCCTCCCTCAGTTCTCTTTTCACTGCTGTGGACAAGATAGGCCCTCACAGTGAACAGGCCACAGTGGGAAAAGGGGTAAACAATGTATACCTAACAGAAGACCACTCAATGAATAACAGTTAAAGATAAGTACCAATCCTGTTTTCATCTTTGAGGCTTCTGTGGTTGGAAGAATAGCAGACTCACTTACTGAGGAGTGGGTGTGGGCTGGTCAGCAAAAAAGTGACTCTAGCACTGCTCTCCCCACAGCTGTGTCTTTTGTGGAATCCACATTGATGGAGTAATGCCTTGCAAATGTGGATGGTACCAGATATCAGCCATGTGAATATCATTTACTTAAGACCCTGCCAAGAAAGGTGGCTGAAGAGGCCTGAGCTCTAGTGGAGTGACTTTTGACTGGAAAAGGGAAGGCACACTGGCCACTGAGTATGCCAACACCACCCAGGGAGAGTTTGAGATGATACCACTTTCCATTTATTAGGTCCAGCAAAACATACCAATCAGTTCTTGTCTTTCCTAACACTTTTTGTATGCTTCAGATAAAAGAGTAGAGCCTTCCTGACATCCAGAGTATGTAGAGTTTGTTCCTCTAGGGAAATGGTGCTTGGAAAGATACTGGTAGTACTATGTCCTGTGATATGTGAAAATGACAGACCACTTTCGGTAGGAAGCTAATGTTTGGACAAAGAACCGCAATGCAGGGTATGTGTTGGCAGAGTAATTAACACAGCAACAGTGTGCAACCTGATTAAAGAGTATATAAAAAGGTTCTGTACTGACTGGCAGGCTCCATATATATGGTAGCCATGCCCTGCTCTGTTGGCCAGAGAAAGTGTGGCTAGCAGTGGGGTTGGAAGTACGGTGTGGTTTAGTCCAGGGTCAGGGCTCCAGAGACTCAGCAAAGCAATGTCGCTCAATTCGGGTCAGAGGATCAGAGATTCAGCAGAGTGAAGCTGTTCAGTCTGGGATCAGAGTAACAGGGATTAACCAGGCAAGGCAGTGGCAGCAGGTCAGTGTATAGTGTACGTGTTACATCCTTGCCCAGCAGCCTTCCTTGAGCAGCTTTATAGCTGCATGCCTAATTGTCAAACCTTCAGCTGGCTACTCAGGGTCAGTCCTGCAACAGTACATCTCCATTATCAGCAAGCAGCTAGTGTTGGGGCCAAGTGATGTGCATTTTGCCATCTTGCCTGTAGCTCTGCTCTCAGCCTCCATCTATGTCGCTCTAAGAGTGTAGGCAATACTAGAAGGCTGGGAATGGCCAACTGGCTTTCACCTGCTGAGCCAAGGCTGGAGGGTGGTGATGGCTTTGCAACAACTGTCTCCCCTCTTTGAAAACTGGCTGTAAATAATGGTTGCTGAAAGACTATTTGTGGTCTGTTCTTGCCTCCCTGCTTAGTGTATCTGTTGTGACATTGTATTGGCCCATTATGTGAATGATGTGTAGGGAGATTTTCTTTGAATGGCCCACTGCCAAGCAGGGAGGGACAGAGTCACTACTAGCCTTAAGCACGGAAGTCACTTTCATTTGGCAGTGTCCAGCAGGACCTGCTTGTCTACAAGGAGAGCTGCCAAAGAGGCAAGAGTATATCTAATCACTCTGGTCTCTAGTAGGTTAATATGTAACCCCGGTTCCCTGTCAGACCACAGACCCTTGAGATGAAAATGATCACAATACACCTCCCAGAAAAAAACCTTCTATATCATGTGGATGTGTATCCAACTTCAGGATCTAGGAATACATCATCTAAGCCACCAAGGGTCAGCTTTGATCTTAAACTTGTGAATAAACCAATTCTGCAATGGCCTCATGTGCAGTCTCACATGGGAACCACTGCTGTTGTTCAGGCCATCAATCCCAGTAAGTTTTGAATACACAGAGTTTCCTGAAACCTTTGTGTAGAAAAGGGGGCCACGAGTGACTGGATAGCACAAGCCCTTTGCAGAGGTAAATGAGCCAATCCTCTGTGGAATCTAGGAGAGCCCCAATAAACTCTATGGACTGAGTTGGCTGTAAATAAGACTTTTCCCAATTAATAACAAACCCTAAGGAACCTAGCATATCAGGGGCTAGTTGGACATGGGTGACTAGCAATTCAAGAGGTATCTGCAAAAAACCAATTATCCAAGTATGGATAAATTTCACATCCCTTGAGCCTCAGGTAAACCACAAATGCTGAGACAAACTTAGTGAAGACCCTTGGTGCTGTAGCTAGGCTGAAGGACAACACTATGTATTCATAAGATGTGTTCTCACACTGAATTCGTAAATATTTTCTGCAGGATTCATGAGCAGAGATGTAAAAATAGGCGTCCTTGAGGTCTAGGACAGCAAACCACATCCCGTTATTCAACAAAGGTAATATTTCAGATACTGATATCATTCTAATTTTGGAGAATTTCAGATGTTTATTAAAACCTCTAAGGTCTAAGATCGGACTTTACCACCACCTTTTAAATGTATTAATAAGTAACTGGAATAAAAGCCTCTATTTGTATTCAGCTTTCTATATAGCCCCTTTTAATAATAGTCCTCCGTGGGCAATACAGGTGCTGAAACACCAACAGCATCCTCTGCCAATGACATCGATGCACTTGTATTCCATTTTGGATCCATGTTCAAAGCCTTCCTCCAAGTCCAGTGATGGATATTCACTAGGCAGATCACGTCTAAACCCTCTTGCAGACATCAATGGAGCTTCTCAGAGCTGACAGTTGGAGGTATCATTAGATAGAGATATAAGGCAGATAAGCAGACTATTGCTCCCATTGGCCCCAGTGGGACAGATACATAGGAGGATATGGGTACCAAGGACAGTGGGGTGGGCACCATGAGAAAAACATGATAGGCATGCTTCCTTGGGCTAATGGATGTCCAGGTATATTCTGGGACTGCAGTGCTGCACCAACAATGCAGCTGGTGGGAGCACTTCAAAGACTTCCTTGTCAGAGGACTGAGGTGACTCAGTTGGTCTCAGTGACTGAGACGGTGTTTGTGAGTGGGGAACTTGCTCAACTCCAGTTCTTGACAGCAATGCTCAGCACTGAGGAGATGGTGAGGATGTATTCAAGGAGATGGAGATTTTCAACACCAAGGTGACAGATGGCTCCACAGAGGAAACTGGAGCAATGGACTGAATCTTTCTCTTTGCTTATTTAGGTGGTGGCTCTGATAGGTGGTGGCCTCAGAGTCAATGCCACTTTAGCAATCCAATGCTGGGGCAGAGGGCACAGACACAACTGAAGGTGGTCAGGCCCTTTTCTCCAGGTGAGCTGGGCACTTATCAGGGCAAATATCAAGCCCACCTAGGATCTTCTGCCACAGCACAGCCTTAAGTAAGTCTGTCAGCCCTTCCATGCCGGCCCTTAGGGGTGAAGAAGTGGCAAGCTGCAGTGCTGTGTCCTTCCCCCAGACAGAGCAGACACAAGTTGCACTTCTTATTTTGGCCATTTTTGCCCTGCATTTTACATAATTTTTTTAAAAGAGCCATATTTTCAGCTTTATCAGTGAGTTGTTCAAAGGCAATATTCTGAGACAAAGAAAGCTTCAGAATACAACCTCTGTCCAGAGTGGCAAAGAGAGAACTGAGGGAGGAGTGCTCCCCCCATTTCTGTTATGTGCCCATTTGGGCGGGAAAACTCCAGTGTGAGACAGAAGGGAGAGTGAGTGCTCTGCTACTTGTACTTTGAATCTTCCAGAAAGCTTCAGAATCTATGGCTGGCTTGCACTTCCACAGTCCTATGTGGGACTGCACAGAAGCCATAAACAGTAATCAGTGTGCTGATGTCCTTTTACCCTCTGAATCTCAGGCAACTAGTTAAGAGATACCAAATCAGTTTTTTTAAAAGATGGTGGTTCTTTACCTTCCTGTGACTTCTTCTCTAAGACTGCTATTTTATACACATAGAACTGAGTAAAGATGCTGTTTGGGTCACACCTCTCTGCCTCCTTCACTGACTCATGAGCCTACAGAATGAGAAAAGTAGCACAATAATTCATCAGCTACTTTCAATTACACAGAGAGAGCAAAATGCACTGATAGATTTGCATCATTACATTATTACCCACAAACCACTGATACAGCATCATTCCAGCCTTGTTAGCTGTGTTGTCTCTAATGCCAGGATGTTTTGAATGGCAATCATGTCACAATTATGCCAACATTTTCTTAACCAAGCAAAGCAGAACTGGCTGCAACATTTGCTTGGATATGAGGTTCTTTAAGATACTGCAGCAGAACCCTCTATGCTCTGCAGTGGCTAAAGCAGGTGATGCTGAACTGTCAATCTACCAACTATCTGAAGAAGTGAGCACTAACTCATGAAAGCACATACCCTGCCACAAATTTTGTTAGTCTTTAAGATGCTACTGTTGCTCTTTTCTACTGCTACCAGCTATTATGAGAATATATTCCGGCACAAACCCTGTTTTTGATTGATTAAGTAATATTACAGCTTACCATCCACACATAATAGGAGAAGATTTGGTATTCACTGATGAATCCCCTCCCACTCTGAAAGGTGAACATCACTCAGTAGGAGCTGCAGCCCTCCTGCTTCTGATGTAATACAACTTTAACATTAAATTAATAAACAGAAAATTTCACAAGAAAAATCCCCCCCAAAAAACAAAACAACCTAGATGATGTTAAAAAGAAGCAAATTCAGGAAGTATCCTCACAAATTCACAAATGTCAAAGAGGAAAGAACAGACATGCTTGAAGCTGAATAGAAGAATTCTATTTAAGAGAAATACCTTTTCAAACTGCTCCAGATGAAGATAGCAAGCAGCCATATTCCTTTGCAGCTTTGCCAGATTCTGATCTATCTGCCCAGTGGAATAGAAGCTGAGGGAGTACTTGTACCATGACAGGGCCTCAGAGTACCTTTTCACCTACAAAATAAACAGTGTGTCTTACCTTATTGCATTTTGAATAATTATGACTCTTCAAGTATTATGAATAAGTAGGCAATTAGGAAAAGGGAAAGAAGCAGCTCAATTTCCAGCCCAAATGAGGGATCCCACAGTAGCTTCTCATCTGTATTAACCCAAATGTTTGCTCTGGGTTTTTAACTGCAAGTGAAGATATCAGATGAAATCATATTCTAGAAGCAGGCTAAGTGTTCAGAAATGACACTCACCCTGAAAGTGCATTATGAGCCAGAGTGGCTGAAACTGATTTGCAAATACTAGGTGCTTTGAAATAATCTTCATAAAAATGGAAATTAGTAAAGAATGATTGGTAGAAATACCAGAGAAGTAAACATGATAGTCTGTTGCAGAAAAACAAGAGTTTTGTGGCACCTTAAAGACTATGACTGTGTTTTTATTCCAGCATAAGCTTTCATAGACTAGAGCACTGTTTGTCAGAAGCAAGACTGGAGGATGTATTGCATATGACATCATTAGTCAGAAAAGAGAGTTGCCAGGTCACAACTTGGTTTCCTTGACACTGTGAAAGAGCGTGTTTACATTTCTATGTTGTACCATGGCAATCCTTTCTGAATGTGTTATACTCCTGTATGGAAAATTACAGACAGTCCTTGAAAAATAATGATATATAGATTTTGAGAATCATGAAACATGAGAAAATGAAGTGGTTGGGCTGTTTTATAGTTGATTGCATGTCAATTTTTTACTAAACCTATCTCTGTACCCTCAATGGGTAGAAAGTCGGGGAGGGTTTAAACTTATATCAAGAGCAACACCCCGGCTGGATCCCAAACCTCATAGTTCTTGGCAGCTTTGTCCCATAGAACATGGTGCAAATGGTTCAGTATTTCAGGGGTCAGCTGTTTTCTTGTATTGTGACCTGAGGACATAAAATTCAGCATTTTATCTATTTTTAAATATGAAATTACTAGTCTGGAACAAATATACAAGCCCACAAGTAGAACTTCCATTAGAGCCAATGGCTCTAAGTATGTACTGCCACAAACCCTCAAGCAATGTAGGCAAACTTTCTACCTGTGCGTTTCTGAAGCTGGGCTCTACAAATATACTCATTATTTGATCTGCAGTGTGTATCCCACTAAATTCATGAAAGTTTACTTCCAAATAAGTATGTTTCAGTTTATTGTCTTAGTCAACAAGACTGACAATGCAGTTGTAAGCAGAGTAACACCATCCTAAGGCCATTGTACTGTTAAACTACTGCAATCATGATCAGGGTTAAAATCACAGATGGATGTGGACTGCAAGGTCATACACACCTTTCTCAGTTGAAATGAGCCCCCGCTCCCCCCCCCCCCATGACTGCCAGGCAGCATGTAGAGAAGCATAGCACCAACTTGCAGTGATGTCTTCAATCATTTTCTTGGCAAGTGGTTCCTTCATTCTCTGTAATAAGAGTTCGATGTGAAGAAGAATGGCTTTGCCAACATCTGGGGATCCTTCAAACAGTTGAGTGACTGACTTAAGAAAGTTGAAACCGATGGCCTCCCTGTATATACAAAGATCACAAACAAAGGAGTTGAATGTACATCTTGACTTCAAACAAAATGTGGACTGAGCAGAACTTAATTTCTCAGTGACAAAGAATCCAAATTCTCACCTACAAAGAAAGAATATCAGTACCTGCTGATATGACACCAAAAGCTTCATGATAATCAAATCTTCATGAAAGTAGTTTCCTTAATATTACCAGCAGGAACTTAACCAAACTTCAGAAACTTCTTTCAGATAAGCAGAGCTTTCAGCTTATCACTATGCATAAATGAATCACAGACCTCTGACCAGTCTGTGGTCAGCCAGTATGTCCCCAAATTTTACTCTTCAAATATTTCTGAGCATCTGGGTGTTTAGGGTCAAATAATCACTGTCTTCTACTTGTTATTACCCCAACCTAGCCTATACTCTGGTACCTGTTGTCTTATGGAGTGATTTCTGCCCCCTAACATATCACATGCACTTGCCACAACTGCTCTACCCATCAGGAAGATTACAACCACTGGGCACAACAGGGACCAAGTGGGGCTCACTGAAGGGCATAAGAAGTCCCATCAGAATGGACATTCTTTGTCCTCCTTTGCTATTGTTGTTAACAAGAACCTACCACTGGCTTGAATAAGGACCCATCTGAGATCTCTGTACCTCTCATGCTCCAGAAGAAGCTTTGTTGTGTCCAGGAAGATATCCAGAGAAAACTTATGGTGCAGGAGCTCAGTAATAGCTAGACAGGAGGAATCAGTGAAGTTAATGGAATCACTGGTGGGGGGGGAGATAAAGTCCAAATATTTTGCCATGTACAAAAACATGCAATGAACAATTGGCATTTGATTTTCTTGCTTTCCAAGAAATAAAGCACACAACTTCATGGTGATAAACCTAGTTGAATTGTTTCAGAGGAATGGACAGGATTGTTTCTCCTCATTGTCAGCAAAGGCTTTGCTATCTATTTCCCTTGATTTTGTACAGTCTTTCAATCAATTAGCCCCTGTAGTTCTTCTTAATAAGTGGAAATAATTGCAAACTAGTGCAAGGGCAGCTGTAGGAATTTTTCACTCTGAGCCAAGAGAAATCCCTCCCTTCTTCCATCCCATTAATGTGTGGGAATATTCAGCTTCGTACAATTCACTTTCAGTATCATCTCAAAGTCCACTTCAGCCCATCAAGAAGCTTCAGCCCTGTTCATATGGATCCTGTGACAAGGTCAAATTAAATATGGTACCTGAACCAACATCTTCATCTGATGCACAACCCTTCAGCAGGATTTTAATTTTCAAGAAGAACCCGGCTGGATGTAAATTCTCCTGTAAATCAAGAAATCAAGACATTATTTTGACAGCCAAACTATTTTTGCTGGATTCAGGTTATTTTTAACTGGCTGCTGTCACAGCTCAGCCTATTCATAAATCTAAAGAAATGTCAGGAACCTGTCACCAGTACCTACCATAATATATATCTCAAAATGTCTTCTAATTTTAATTTAAAACATCCATAACAAAGTCCTAAATGAGACAGTTATCCAGTTTTGCATCCCTTAAATAAATAAGTAAAAACTAATAAGATAATTCCAAATGGATATTTATACCCTGCCTTTCCCTTGTGACCCACGGCAGCTTACAATTCCAAAATTAAAACATACAAAATACAATAAAAGCCAATTAAATCTCCTCTCCATGTAAGTACTTGCAGCTTAAATCCCATTAAAAGCCCTTGCAAATAAAACAGCTGTACAGCTATTCCTAAAACCTTCTAATTGCAGGGATTCCCCTCACCTCCTCAGGGAGCTCATTCAACAAAATGTGAGCCACTTTTGAAAGAAAATGGGCTGGTCTTTGACCAGGCCCAACCTCGGTGGGTGTCTCCGGCTGTCAGCCTTTTCCTCTCCACGTCCCTCACTAGCATCATCCATGCTTCAGGCAGACAAATTCAGAAAGAAGAAAAAAGCAAGGAAGCCCCTCTGCCACACTACTATCACTAATGAAATGAAGGGCTATAAAAAAAGAACTCTCCTTTGCCCCAGTTGGGGCAAACAAACAAACAAAACTATCCTCCAGCACATTTTCGCATTCACTACTTAAACCTGTTACTGTGCTGCTCAGAGATAGTGTCCCACTGAGCAACCCTGATTATTAAAATTTATTTTATTCATTTATAGCCCACCTTTCTCCCCAGTGGGGACCTAAAGCAGCTTACATCCTCCTCATCTCCTCCATTTTATCCTCACAACAACCCTGTGAGGTAGGTTGGTCTGAGAGAGTGTGATTGGCCCAAGGGCACCCAGCAAGCTTCCATGGCACAAGTGAGGATTTGAACCTGGGGCTTTCCAGATACTAGGCCAACACTTTTAACCACTACACCACACTGGTTCTCAATTTTTGTATATTTGTATAATAAGAGTGAAAGTCCTTGTAGATTGTATGGAAGCTCTTAAGTCTCATATATGAATGAGAGTTCTTGCATACCTGTCAATAATACACTTATGCAAGGAAAGATGCCTCATGTCAAATCAATATTCACTACTATATTCCTATGAAAGTCGGGCAGTTGTGTTGGTCCAATGTAACAGAATTCTTGGTCAAGTTGACTCTTATTAGGAACAAACCAGTGTGAAATGAGGAAGTTATAATAAAGCAAACAACATTCATTAATATTTGTTATTCTGGCACCTAGCTGCCTAATTTAGATTGTTGAAGCAGAATTCAGATTTGGCCGGGCAGAGGCATTCAAATGGATATTGCAACAGAAGATTTTT
Organism: Gekko gecko; assembly: GCA_029375565.1. Lineage (NCBI taxonomy): Eukaryota > Metazoa > Chordata > Lepidosauria > Squamata > Gekkonidae > Gekko > Gekko gecko. Next base: position 45,434,095 of record JAPDNY010000012.1, on the reverse strand, counting down.
TTCCAAAAAGGTATTTCTTTCCACAGTGTTTCCACAAATCATTAGTGAGGAAGGGAGGGCTTTCTTGATTCTACATAAGCAGCATTCATTTCCCCAGGTCTTTGCCTGACAGAATTCTGATCTCTCTGAAATTGAGTGTTTTCAGATTCTTTCAAGTACTTTGGTATTAGCATTATTACTGTGTGAGAGAGTGTTTGATCTAGTATTTTTGCTACTGTTGAGAAAATGTTGCTGTTTAGCTGGTATATGAGTTTTACCAATTTGCTTTAATGTTAGTTGTAGTGTCAGTCTGTTAATCTAATTGTAGTGTCAGTCTGTTAGAGCCACTAGCTTGTGTGTTACTGAGGTTATTTGTAGTACACAAAACTACTGAGTTCTTGTGCGCCTGTTTGCGGTGTATGCACATTTAGTGATTTCACCAAACATTATTCTTCCAGAGTTTGTGTCTGCAGCCTGAGTTTAGAATGACAATGGAACAAAACTCTCTTTCATACTGAGATGCCTAATGGTATAAGTCAGACACTCCACACAGGCTTTGGGAAAGATACTGTTCTCAGTTGAACTCAACTGACTGCAACATCCTTAGTAGGAATGAATTTAGCCCATGTAATTAGAGCAAAAGCAAATCAGTAAAATTATGACTTGCAAAGAATTATAAGCTACTTCACCTCATTAGCCATGGTGATAGCCCTGATAGCTTTGTCCTGAAACTCTTTATAGTCCCACTCCAAATAGACAGTAGCTAGTAACCGCAGCACTCTGGCCTACAAATTAAAAGAAATTAATATTTAAATGTAAAGGGCTCATGTGAATGGACCAAATTTCTCTGAAGGGAAAGGGAATCCTTGGTGAAATTATAAAGAATTTACAAATCTTCCTTCCCTACCAGCATTTCTTGTCCAGGTGAATATGTTTTATCCATCTTCCCAATTTCATAGCTCTGGCTGTGAAAGAGGGAAAACCAGAAGATTGGCTAATCATTCATGGGGCAGAGGACAAGAGCCAATTAAGCAAGGCAGCCTAGCTAGTCTAAGGCTATATTCACAAAGGATACTCTGCTGCATAACAATATCAGGTGTTCCTCCACAGTATTAGATTTGTCATAGCACATAGCATCCCATAACAAACAAACTATGCCGTGGATAAGCCATGTCAAGCCTGTGAAGAGAATAAGGTTTAATTTAAAAATCACTCAGAGAAGTACTGAGCACTCGTTCTCTCCTTCCTGGCCAATGTTGTATGGGCCTCATTCTCCCATCTGCATCATCCCAGAAGCCCCCCCCCCCCCCAAGTCTCCACTTGCAATGGCAGTCCAGGGCACATCATTTAATGTGTAAGCACCCACATTTTTCAAGAAAACTTGAAATTGGCTTTCTTTCCTAACCTGCCTTTTTGTCAGGCAAGATGGAACTTCTGTTAACAGATTTGCTTCCAGGTAAGCTGCTTAATCTTAGCATTCAGCACAGGAAAATTTTGCAATAAGGTGGAGAGTCTGCCCCTCCTTGTCCCAGAAAGAAATATAGAATCATAGAATCATAGTTGGAAGGGACCTCCAGGGTCATCAACCCTCTTCACAATGCAGGAAATTCATAAATACCTCACCCTCCACACCTGCAGTGACCACTGTTCCACACCCAGATGACAAAAAACCTCCAGGATCCCCAAAGTGGCAATCAGCATTTCCCTAGGCGTGTAAGAAAGGGCCACAAGAACTAAGCACTGAGGCAACCCTTCCTGCCCTCCCTCTCATGATCTGCCTAAGTTCACATAATCAGCATTGCTGTCAGATGGCCATCTAGCCTGTTTGAAAACCTCAAAAAAGGAGAGCCCACCTGTTTCCACTGAGGAACTGCTCTAACTGTCAGGAAGTTCTTCCTAATGTTTAGCCAAAAACTCTTCTGATTTAATTTCAATCCATTGGTTCTGGTCTGACCTTCTGGAGCAACAGAAAACAACTCCGTACCATCCTCTATATGACAGTTCTTCAAGTGCTTGAAGATGGTTATCATATCACCTCTCAGTCATCTCCTCTCCAGGCTAAACATACCCAGCTCCTTCAACCTTTCCTCATAGGACTTGGTCTCCAGACTCCTTACCATCTTCATTGCTGTCCTCTGGACACATTCCAGCTTGTCTGTGTCCTTCTTAAATTGTGGTGCCCAAAACTGAACACTACTCTAGGTGAGGTCTAACCAGAGCAGAGCAAAGTGGTACCATCACTTCGCATGATCTGGACATTACACTCCTGTTGATACAGCCCAAAATCATATTTGCCTTTTTAGCAACCGCATCACACTGCTGACTCATGTTCAATGTATGGTCTACTAAGACCCCTAGATCCTTTTCACACATACTACTGCCAAGCCAAGCCTCCCCCAACCTATAATTATGCATTTGATTTTTCCTACCTAAATGCAGAACTTTACATTTATCCCCATTGAAATTCATTTTATGTTTTAGCCCAGTTTTGCAGCCTGTCAAGATCATCCTGTATCCTGACTCTGTCTTCTACTATATCTGCTACCCCTCCTAATTTGGTATCATCTGCAAATTTAATAAGCATTCCCTCTATCCCTTCATCCAAATCATTGATAGAGATGTTAAACAAAACAGGTCCCAGGACAGATCCTTGAGGCATTCCACTTGTCACTCCTCTCCAAAAAGATGAGGAACCTTTCACAAGCACTATTTGGGTGTGATCTGTCAACCAGTTACAGATCCACCTAACAGTCATAGGATCCAAACCACATTTTTCCAATTTGTCAACAAGAATATTATGTAGAACATTATCAAAAGCCTTACTGAAATCTAGATAAACTATGTCTACAGCATTACCCTGATCCAGCAAGGTAGTAAGTGTCTCAAAAAAAGAGATATGGTTAGTCTGACATGACTTGTTCTTGAGGAACCCATGCTGGCTTTAGTGATTACAGCCATCCTTTCTAAATGCTCAAGAACTGTCTTTTCGATTATTTGTTCTAAAACTTTCCCAGCTATAGATGACAAGCTCCAGATCCTCCTTTTTCTCCTTTTTGAAGATGGGTACAATATTTGCCCACCTCCAATCTTCTGGCACCTCACCTGGCACCTCATGTAATGAAGTATTTGCATGAACACAGCTTATAAGACATTTTGGACTAATTCAGAGGCAAACTAGATGTGACAGGTCTTCATGTCCACCTTGCAAACATCACTGCCATTTTAGATTTTAAAAAGCCATGGCTGCCCAGGGGAGGGGGCATTAAATATTTCCTATTGTTGCTTCTTTGCAACTCCCATCCCCGTAGCTGCTCCCCGTTTCCAAATGTACACCTTAACTATACTAGTCCCTGTACAGCCAGAGCCAATGGAAACTTGAAGCCACTAGATGGTGCTAATTCACTCAGTTCAGACAAGTGCATGCTTTGATCTCAAATAGCTTCTCATATATATCTGACAGGATCGTGCATTTTCTCTACAAGTGGTCATGAAAAGTATCCATTAATGATGCTGTTTTCACTATGACATTACCTGAGCCAAAACGAACTCTGCTCATAACTCTTCAATTCATAAGTTTCCACTCCAAAGTTATAGCACAGGAGGGAAAGGTAACAGCTCTAAAATAAAAAATAAGTAATTTCCATTTTGCTATATTAAAAACATTAGAAATAGTACAGAAAGGTAGCAGGTTCCATAATTTCACTGCAATGAAACAGTGCAAAGTGCACTTCAGTTCCCCATTAATAGGACAATCTCTCAGTCAATAACCTCTTTGGGCAGCCTCATCAGAATGTCCTTGCAACGCTGTACACATGTAACTGCTTTCTGAAAATCTCCTTCAGCTACTGCCTGAGAAAGCAATAGAACATACCAGTGAGCTCCTAGGGCACTTTTAAATTAACATTTATAAATTCTAGCAAACTAGATTTGTATTAGAAACAAGTTCAAAAAATGAGATCCTTTTTCACATGGCAACATTTTCCTATGGAAGCCCCAGGCGTTAATGATGCAGCACAGTGGCAACAGGGCTTCCAGATGGCAGCTTTCACCATGGTGACTGGGACAGAGGAAACTTAATTTTTTTATTTACAAAATTTGTATGTCCTGGATGGGCTGCTGTGTGGGTAGGACTGGGAAAATCCAGACTTTCCTACTGACACAGTCACCAGCCCAGCTTTGCTTCAGTCTTTCCTAAAACATTGCAGCAAAGCAGATTTGCAAAAGATCACAGAAGAGTTAAGGAAAATGTGTGTGGTGCATGGAAGCACTGTCATACTGTGTGAAGGGGAAAGCAGGAAGAAAAAAACACTTTCTAACAGCATTGAACTGGGCCAAATCACACATTTGGAAACAGCTGAGGCTGTCAGGTTTTTAGTAATCTGGGAAACAAGTCAATGAATGAAAAATGTTGGAAGGCTGTGAACTAGGAACATCATCATCTGAACAACAGAAAGATTGTCTGTTGTGTGTAATCCCTAGCTAGGAATGGAATAAACTAGAAAGGGGTGGAGCCTCTAGATGCAGAAGGATGCAGACTGTGGAAAGCAGAAGAGGGAAGCAAGACTGCCCTGCTTGGGAGCTTGAATTTATAGGCTCTTAACATCTTGTTTAAGGTAACTATGATTTATGGATGGACACTAGGAAGGGAGAGAGACTTTTGTTCTAAAGTGTAAATTTTAGAATAATTTTTTCAGGGCTGTGTTATCTAATGGGGAGTTCATTTGGGACCTTCATCTTGGAAGCCGGTGCGCAGAGTGTTCAGCTGGAGACTTCTTGGGCCACTAACAAGAGGAAAGAGATGGACTTTGGGGGTGACAAGCTGTGAAGGAGGGAAAAGTTAATTGTTTGGACTTTAAAAGATCACTGTTCTATTGTGTTACTAAGATCTATGTTTTTGTTACATTATGTTAAGTGAAAAGTATTTTTTTATTTCTTTTAAATTATTGCAAGATTGATTCCAAGTTCTGCCCCACAGAACCCACAAGCTGAGGTTACATGGGCACCTATATTGTTATAATATTACTACAGCCGTATTTTCCCACCAACATACAGATTCAGCTTGATAAGAGAGAACTTTGAATACATCCTTTTCAACATCAGCTTTGTGTACATGAGTATCTGCTTCACTGGTGCTCTTTTTGGTTAGCTGGGCGTACAGCTTCTCCAGACTCTACAAAACAAAACATATCATGGTCTAACAAACAGCAACATCGCTCACATTATTTACTGCAATACATACTTTTACAAGACTTTATAAACTTACATTCATGGTAATTTCAAGAAATTCATTAGCAAGGGTAAGGTTTCCTACATCCACCCACCCCTTTCCAGTCTTCATGGCCATCTAGAACATAAAAGAAATATGCGGGATTATAAATAACATGGACACTGGCTGTTGTGTAATCCTACAAAACTAGTAATAATGATAATTATCATATGGCAGTGTGTTTAGTATAGCCAGGAGATTCTAATATTGTCTGGCAGCCAGAAGTTCTTGCTCTTTTAGCATTATGCACCACTAGGTGGTGAGCTAGACTTCTGGGGGTTTTAGGCAAGAGACATTTCAGATGTGGTATGCCATTGTCTGCCTCTGCATCACACCCCTGGTATTCCTTGGAGGTCGCCCTTGCAAAACCCTGCTTAGCTTCTGACCCTGCTTAGCTTCTGATGAGATCGGGCTAGCCTGGACTATTCAGGTCAGGTACTAAACTAGTAAATATAAACAACAGAATAACAAAGTCAGTTGATCTTTACAACAACTAGTCCGACTCATAATCTAAATATCTGAATGGAAACATCTGCCATATAACCTGACAAATTATTCTAGATTGGGGTCCCCAATGTGGTACCATAGGCACCAAGGCACCTGCCAGCACTTTTCCTGGTGCCTGCCAAATGTGTTTAGAAAGTGGGTGGAGCCAGGTAAGGCTTTTGTCCCCCCTACTTCTGTTTGGCTATTCGAGTTCCACCTCAAAACGCAAGTATCTTTCATGCATGACTAAACGTAAGCTGTGTGTATGAAAAAACCATAGAGTTTCTGCTGAATCCTAGAATGATATGATATCACTTCCAGGTTCACCTGGAATTTTTGCATTATCTCCCCCTCCCCCCACCATGCATACTGAGTGACAGCAGGAGTTCAGATCTACCAGTGGGAGATCATCGACAATAGCTAGAGACCTGGAAACCCTATGTGGCAGCCATTTTGTAGTTGTGCTTGTATCAGAATTCCAAATGTGACTGCAAGCTCAAAAAGGTTGGGGATTCCTGTTCTAGATTTACTACTATTAAACCTTGGCAGCTACTTATAGCTGAATTTGTCTAGCCAATTGGGTAAGTTGTTTTTCCCCTGCCAGTTAAAAAGACTAGACACTTGAAATCTTTTTCTCTGTGCAGAACAAAATCAAGCCTTGTTTTAACCTGCTCCTCAATATATGGCATAAACTGAAATCTAACACTGAAAAAAGGAAAATCATTACTATAACTTTAGAACTACTTTTTAGGATTTTTGACAGCAGAACCCAACTACAAAAAGAATGTATATACAATTGGGTATCAATTACCAAAATCTGCCTCCGCATCATCTCCTCAGGTGGATCGCTTACTTCACAAAACATCATCAGTTTGCAGGCAATGTGGCGCACTATAAGAAGACAATGTAGATAAATGTTGTCCACTTGCCTCTAACTCCAACCTAAGTGGAGGTTATGAGAACAAGCATCTGTGTAGCAGTATAAACACACTGTATTCAGTGTGTTAAAGAGGTCAAGCACACTGAACAAGGACATCAACCCACTCACTTACATCTGGCATATGCTGCTGTCATGAAACAAGATACTTTGATGTTCATGTTCTTCTCTAGCATCCTCCCAAGTAAAAATGCATTGGATCAAGAGGCTACCTGGGAACCCTAACTTTTGTAAGATCTCACCTTTTCCATCCAGTACTGACATTACAAGAGAATTATTGTTTATACCTTTCCTCTTTATAGAAAAACACTGCAAGGCAACATGGCTTCAGAGAGCTTTTCATTAAATTTGCTCTACATAAAGTGAAATGTTCGGCAGTTTCTGTTGGTAGAATGATGAATGATACTGTAGGGGATTTTTAAATTTTTAAATGTGTCATTTTATATGTATATTTTGAAAGCTGCACTGGACCCCTCTTTTTCAGGAGGAAAGGGTATTAAGTATTTTAAATAGAATACAAACAAATACACTGCAAATAACAAGTCCTGATTACAAAGTAGGATATCATACCTGCTCACTTGCAGAAAGATGTGCATATTTATGAAGACTTACACAAATGCCAAACCAAAAACATTTTGCTGTTTTTGGTAAGATCCTGATTTATGTCAGAGAACTCAAACGTACACTTAATTCTTTGCAGATCACTGATAGTGGGGCCCATTTTCCTCATCACAGTCCAGTTCCATAAGTTGACAGCACTTTCTTCAATCTACCAAAAAAGAAAAATAGAGACATTCCTAAAAAATCGTATCACATTTTTAAGAGGAAAAGTGTACCAGTAACAGGAACTGAAGAAGTATGCTTATTTAACTTCAACATCAGGTAGTTTTTTAAAAGGGAAGAGGGGAAATGGTATCTTGTTAAACAACCCATTTTTGTAGCCTCATTAGGATATCCACATAAGGTTTTGGAATGATGATTTGAGAGAAGAATAACAAATAGAATAGACTGTATGACTTCACTGTCATTTTGGATTACTGTTGCTGTCATGCATTAACATATGCAACTGCATCATGTCAGCTCCTAATGTTATATTATTCAAGCCTCAAGTATATTTGACAATACAAAAGTATATTTGACAATAAGAACCTTAACACCAACTATAAGTATGGAAAACATTAAAAGGCTGTCATTACAGTTGCCATTCTCCTTGTTGTAGCTGGACCAGGCCTCAGCCACCAAGGTACAAAAGGAGTCACCTTATAAGTAGAAATCCATCTTCTTCTCAGAGAACAGAGGAACACAACAGAACTGAGTTTACTATGACATGGGGAAAATGGCTCCAGAAACTAGAGAGAAAGCCAGAATGGGCAAAGGTGGTGTCTCAGAATGTGGCTACTATGTTCTATTTCACCCTAGCTGGACCATGCCCAAATCAGAAATTCCAGTGGGGTCAGGGTTAATCCGTTCCAGCAAAAACAAGAGGGGGTCTTATGGCACCTTAAAACCCAGAAGTTTTATCTAAAAGGATGCTTTCTTAAGGTAGGCAACAGTCCATACCATGCACAGGGTAGTCTTAGTGGTTCTGGGGCCCTGCATAAAACTCAAGGATGTGGCCCCAAAACCACTGCCACCCCCCCACTGGGAACATCCACCAAACATCCATAATGACCTGCGGCCAAGCAATGAGCAGCCCTTGCCCTGTGTGAGGCATGAGAACCATGGCTAGAATCTGGCTGTCTGAGCCTCAAATGGTGTGGGCACAAGCAGCTGCTACCACGACATCTGCCCAAGCCCAGACCAGGCCAGGTGGGAGCAGTAGTGGCAGGAGTCTTGTTTTTCTTTTCCAGTCTATTGGCAGGATTTAGCTGGTTACCCCCCAGCATGGGGCCGAGTTGCCCCATACATGCATGAAGTAAATTCTCTGATAACTAAGAATTTACTTTGACAAGCCGGGGACCCACAAAGACTTGGGGAGGCATCTCATTTCCCTCCCCACTATTTCCTTTTTCCCTTCACTGGAAGCCCCCATAACCTGTTCCATTTTTTCTGCTTTTTTTACTCCTTCCAGCCTGTAATGTATTGAGCCTAGACCATACTTCGGCTGATGCTTAACTCGGACAGAGCTTGAGGATTCATAACAGCAGCTGACTAGGATCCTAGAATGAACCAGTAGGGAGACAGGGATCCTAGAGTAAACCAATGGAAGAACAATGTGGTGTAAATAGCCTTTCGTGGGAGTGGGTGTGTGTTTGGGGTGTAACCTTTTGCATGCATAAATACCTGGCTTCGGTCAGGGATTCTCAGTCTTCTTTCTACCTGCTGAAATCACTAATAAACTATGAGCTGATCACTGTACACGTTTAAACCCAGTATATTTCACCGCCTATCAGCCAACCCTGCCTTTATCTACCTCTTGTCTTCAGCCTTTCATCCTTCCCTTCCCCAGGCAACCTCTCTCTGAGAAAACTCTGTGTGGTTCTAGCTGTTACGTGGTGCTAAGTTCTGAGCTGGACACAGCTGTACAGTGGAGAATTCACAAGGACTTAACAGTTGGCTCATCACTTTCCCCTGTATCCCTCTCCTCAAACAATTTCCTCTTTTCTTCCACCTGGCAACCCCCATATCCTTATATTTTCATTATTCCTTTTCTCCTTCCCATCAACCCACCAACTTTTTATCTGCACCCCCATCTCAAGCTATATGGATTATTAATTTATTTCATTTATACTCTATATTTCTCCACAATGTAGAGCCACAGTGTCTTACAGCACTCTCCTCTCCTTCATTTTATCCTTACAACAATCCTATGAGGTAGGTTAGGCTGAGAATGTGTAACTGGCCCAAGCTTACTCAGTAAGCTTCCATAGCAGAATGAGAATTCAGACCTGGGTCTCCCAGATCCTAGCCCAAAATGTTAACTGCTACACCACACTGGTTTTCATGCAATGGTTGCCCGTTGCGAGCAGCCGGCCCTGAGTGAGTCATGCAAGTCAGGCTGCAAATTGTCCAATGGCTGCTATAATGCCTGGCCCCATGAAACAGCCCTGGAAAGGGCCCTGTCCTATTCCCTGCCTTTTACTGACAAAAACCAAGGCTGGAAGGCTGACAGTACTCTTGTGCTTGCCTAGCAATGGCCACTGAGAACATTTGTTTCTTAAAGCTCTGGGTGCTGTTTCTATTATTTTTTGTTTTTTAAACCCCAAATGTTTTTTTTTAAGGTTTCAGATTTTTCTGCAGACCTGGGGGTTTCTCTGATTTATAAAATGATCTCTTGCTTGTCCATGGCTCCTGTCTTAGGATTTACATATCCACACATCGGACCATGTTGAGAATCAGAGATATTGATTAAACGAGCAAAAACTCATGCTTCAATACATGTTAGATTTTAAGGTGGCACAAGGCTCTTTTTTATTATGTTCAAATTAGGAAACATGTCATGAAATATTTCTTTTCAGTTTGATTGAAGACTGCTGTCCAAAGGGCTGTGTGACCCACTTCCAGCACAGATCATAAGTGTAGACATTGAGTTGACAAGATTGTGTAGTTGTTCAGGTTCCTCCACTTGATGCTTTGGAGGTTGTAAACACATATAGGATGATCTCCTTCACTCCCCCACCCTTCATTAATGGGTAAGACAGGAAACCTAGGGAGACTCCATTTGCTGTTCTGATTGCTGCTCTCTTTGTCAGCTATTCTCAGGAACTCCAGCGCTTAGTATAATTAGACACAACTGTTCCTATCTGGCTTAATTACCACTCTCTTTTTATCACCTTATCAGGCAGCACCATCTTAACCACTATAACCATGAACACCAACCTATGCTAGTCAAACTCAACTTTTAACTGAGGCTTTTGGTGCCATTTTGGTGCCACTTAAATTTAAACAGCAATCCCCCTTCCCCATTTTTACCTGGTCCTTTTGACTCTCATTTCCACTTTCCTGATTCATGTTTTCTATCTCACTGAACAGTTTCTCAATGACCTCTGATACATTACATTGGGTTTCTCTTTTCATCAGTTCTTGAATGAGTCCTGAAAGGGGAAAAAATAACAAAACAAGGTAAGTGAAAGGCAGTATTTTATTCCAGTAGCAAAATAAACTGCAAGAGAGAAAGGGAAGTTTAACACCTTGAATAAAACTGTTGGTTGTAAAGGGAAAGGGCACTGGATTCTAACTTTGTTACATTCATCATCTGTTATTTTAGAAATGTCACAGCCTAAAGGCAGTTTGTTTCCTTGTAGTATGAGTGAAAGAAAATAATACAAACATCATTGTGAGACAGAAACTAAACGTTATGGTGGTGTCATGAAGTAAGCCATACTCTTGCAGACTCAAGAACTCAGCATAATTCACTAGGAACATCTCCTGCATAAGCTTCCCAGAAATGAACAGGAAAGCATGCCAGCACACAGAAGTGGTGGATTCTGCCCTGAGCATCTAATGTGCAAAACATTTCCTTTGCCTACGGCATGGGATCCAAACTGATGATTACCTTTCATTTCCATTAAATTACTTTTCTCCTCCATTCTTCTGATTCTGAATAAAGCCCTTTAAAAACAAGAAGAATGTGTAATTATTATATTTCACATATGTTGTGCCAGCTTGAATCTATTCTCTTTCCCTCCGGATACTAATTGCATCTATCCCTGCAGTATACTACTTCCATTGCCAAATGTTATGAGAGCCCTGCAGCCACCCCCTCCCCCCCAAAAAAAAATTAAAAAGAGATAATTAATTCAGGTCAAAATGTGGAACTTCTCTATTCCTTGTCTCCTCTATCTGCCTCTTTAAGTCACCTTCACCTATCCTTCCCTCAGATTCATGCTTGGTTCACATATGCAGGGGAGCAAAGTAAGAATGAGGTACCAAAATGCACTGTACTATTCAGACTGCAGGTGAAGGATCAAATTTTTAATATTCTCTTATATTAAAATAAATCCTACAAATAGAGAATCTTTCTTCAGGTTGTGCTAATGTTCTATTTGCAGTGAGTGTTTTTTTTTTTTATGCAAAGGAAGGGTCAGTAGTAGAATCCCCTCTTTGCAGTCTGCAATCATGTCATGTGTTACCATCTCATTCTCCTGCATGCTCAGACTACTGCCTATTCTAATCCTTCCTTCAGCTGCTTTGCCTCTTCTATCTCTCTCCTTAGATTCCCTACCTCCTAGAAGCTCAGCCAGTGTCAGAAAGCTGTTCACTGAGCAGGTGAAGTGTTCCTAAACATTCTGTGCCCCTCAACACCAGCCCTGTGTCAAAGGCTTCAGCCCCACAAATACAAAACAGCATGAATTAACTGCCCTCCCCAAACCTTATGGCACAGAAGTTATACACAGGGAACAGAAAGCAGTTACCTTAGATGCAGGTGATTTAGGGGGTTTTCCTCCCTGTGAATAGTGGAACCTTATGCAATATCAGGCTCCTGGAAAGACATTTATTTATTCATTCGATTTATACCCCACTCTCACTGCGGAGGCAGGCTCAGGGCAACTTACATAAAAATTTAAACAAAACAGAATATGCACAGCAAAGGACAGATCAGACTAATGTTTAGTTTGTAAAATTAGAATGGCTAAGTTTAGACCTCCCGATGATACACCCTGTGACTGGGAAGTTCTGCTTGCTAAATCACCTCTCTGTATGTGCTCAAAGGCATTCTTCTTTGCACCCTCTCCCTACAGGGATAGTTTTGCTGAGATACTAGGTGAATTACTGGACTGGAAACTCTCTGGGCCCTCTGCATCACAGGAGTACCTCTCACCCCTGCTTCTAGATGTCATTTTGGCTTGTCTTCTGTTTTATAGATGGTTCTTATTCAGGCCCATAGCTAATGTGGGGCCCATGGGGCCTGGCCCCCTCCCAAAAAAATCTCTAGCTATGGGGCTGTTCTTATTTTATTGTAAATGTACAGTTATGTTTGGCATAGCTTTGAGCACACTGTGGGAAGTCAACTAACAAATGTCTCAAATTAGGGTTGCCAACTCAAGGTTGGGAAATTTCTGGAGACTTTGGGGGAGGAAGATCCTGGGGATGATGGGGTTGGGGAAGGAGAGGAACCTTCGCAGGGTATAATTCCACAGGGTTCACCTTCCAGAGCAACCATTCCCCCCCCGGGTATAATTCCACAGTGTTCACCTTCCAGAGCAACCATTCCCCCCCCAGGCAAACTGATCTCTGTAATCTGGAGATCAGTTGAAATTCTGAGAGATCTCCAGGCCCTTCCTGGAGGTTGTCAACTCTAGCTCAAATGAATAAACTCTGGGACTGTCTTCCATTTTCCACCTCCCTTAGAGTTTAAGGTTGATTATGCAGTAGAGCAGAGTACAGCTTTTTCTGTCTACAGTCTGGGTTGAATGCCCTCCCCCAATGGGAACCAAACTGAGTTTCTGAAAAGATGCCTCTGAGCAGACAGTCTAGAGTGGCTAGAATTTGTTGTTGTTTTTTAAAAAAATGAGTCTCTGATCATATGCTATTGCGATATCAGCTATCTTTCCCTTCAAAAGGCGGTCAATTTGATTTCTAAAAAAGAACCAAAGAAGCTTCTGAGCATGTGCAGAGTGCCTTTCTCCTGAAAAGTTTATAATTCAGATTTTAATAGAAGGCTTCTGTATAATTTCACCAGGAAAGCCCATGAAATCTGGGAATATCAAGGTACAGCTGTTTCAGGTCCCCCTAGACTATGGAGTTTGCTGCTTTAAATTATTTTCTGATGTTGCTTGTTCTTTGTTTGCTTTTTTTGACTATATTTTAGTTATTATTTCATTGATTTCTTTTTCCACGTTCGATCTGACCTGCCTCACGGCTGTTTTTAAGAAGGGCAGGGAATTCATGGAGCGAAAAAAATCAAAATGAATGGGCAAATAACGAAAGGAAGCTAGAAACAGGTTCCGACGAAAACCCTTCTTTGCACCGGTGAAACTCCAGTCGCTTATAGACTGTTTTGCGTACAGGCGATTCAAACCTCCAGTAACGCTGCTCCGAGTTCTGACAGAAACAAAGGTTCGCGCCCAAACCGCGCCCCACCCCCTCTCCTTTCCCCCTCTCGTTACACAAACTGCTAAAGCAATGGAAGGTTCGGGAAAATACACCCACGACCGGACCAAATACATTGAAAAAGCTATAACCCCCAACATTCCCTGCGCTAGAGGCGGCTCCCGAACGGGTTTTCATGAGCCTAGATGGTGACGTCATTCTCCCCGCTGCGCAAGAGGAATATCGTGAGTGACAGGCGCTGGAACCAATGATTTGATCAGGCCCAGCTTGCAGGCGTTTGTGAACAGTTGTTGGGCTGGAGAGGTCAAGATGTCGGGGATCCTGAATACGACGTTGAGGGGGCTTGACAGTGATTCGTATTGCGATATCAGCTGCTACTGGGACCAGCGCTTTATGGTAGGTAAGAAAGGCTGGAGGGGATTCACTCTGAGGCACTCCTGTGGAAAACCCGGTGTGTGTGTGTGGGGTGTATGTGTAATTTTTGCACGTGGTGGGTGGGCTTCTGCCTGTTCGCCTTACACAGAAAAAACACTGTTCATGCTCGGAGGCGCCCTCGCTTTTGGTACCATGTTTAAAATCCCTTGGCTTCTTGTAGAGGGTTGCCAGTCTCCTGCGGGTAGGCTCTGGAGGTCTCCCAGAATTATAGCTGATCTTCAGACTACGAAGATCAGTTTCTCTTGAGGAAATGGCTGTTTTGGAGGGTGGACTCTATAACATATCTTCAGAGGTCCCTCCACGCCAAACCTGGCCCTCCCCAAGCTCCACCTCCAAATATCCAGGTGTTTTCCTACACAGAGTTGGCAGCCCTATGCGGAAAGCAGCCCTGTACAAGAAGGTCCTTAGCTTTTTATTTATGCCAGTTCATTAGAAGTGGAGCTTTATTTTCTTCAGTGGAGTGGTGCTCTGCTATGGGGATCTTGCTTTTTATGTCAGAATTTTAGGAAAGCTGTTTGAATAAAGTCCTGTGTAGAGGCGGCATAGGCATTTTCTAAACAAGTAAATAAACCGATGGAAGCTGACATCGCTAGAAAGGAGGGGTGCCCAGTGTAGACCGGGAGAAGGAAGAGATGAGGTGGGGTAAGATGGAGATGCCCTGTGCAGTTTGTACAGCCTAGTTATTGTGACCCTGTGGCTTAAATGGTATAAATTACGGGGTAGAGTGTGGGTACAGTGAGCTGCAAATCCAAACAACTTTGTTGAACTTGAGCAAAGGAAAATTAAAATCTGGGAGGCATAACATTATGAGAAAACAAGAGTCTCTGGAAAAGACAATAATGCTAGAAAAGTTGAAGGCAGCAGGAAAAGAGAAAGGCCCATTGTGAGATGGATTGACTCAATCAAGGAAGCCACGACCCTCAGTTTGCAAGACCTGAGCAAGGCTGTTAATGATAGGATGTTTTGGAGGACATCCATTCATTTTGTTGTTGTTCAGTCGCACAGTCGAGTCTTGGAAGCAGCTTGATGGCACTTAGCACACACAAAGCTTCCTCTTGAGTTCACAAGGCATGATGTACTGCTGCCCTTGTGACATGAAAGGGTAGGACTATAGGTAGTATTACACTCTGGCCTATGTGAATGTGATGGTACCTGGTTGTAGGAGGGCTATGATATAATTAATATGGCAAAATAGTATTAGTACAGTTTTCCACACTACAGGTGCTGCTGGGGTGGGAAATACTGAGAATTTGTATATGCCAGTGAATTTGATTGGGATGATTGGCACCTCTTGCCTTACTAATAAGGTTTCTTTGAATTGGTATATACCCTAGCTCTTGATGTTCTACATTCATGGAAAATGTAGTTCCAGATCTGAGTGTCAGAAAAAGTCTTGGGAAATTGTCCTCGCCTCTTGAAGGTGCTTGGTGTATATCTTCTGTTCTATTTTGCCTGTTTTGGTCCAGTGGTATTGAAAGATTGATCCTACAATTCCATATGCTTTGCTGGCAAATAGTCCCTTCCACAGACACATACTGGTTGTTTGCTAATGCTAGCCTTTTCTCCCACCTTTGTATGTGTAACCAGCTTATTTCTGCTTCTTCTGCAGTGCATAATAATTTTGGTGCTAAATGATACTGTAAATGGGGGCTGTCCATCCCCCTCTTCTGTCCCTTTTCCAGGGTGACCGTGATCTGCAGAAGAAGGCTCTGAAGAACTCTACCACACTTTATGTGGGAAATCTGTCCTTCTATACCACAGAGGAGCAAATCCATGAGCTCTTTTCTAAATGTGGGGATGTCAAGCGCATCGTCATGGGGCTTGACAGGGTAAAGAAAACTCCTTGTGGCTTCTGCTTTGTGGAGTATCCTTGGCCTTTTGATTTAATTACTTGTTATTGCTATTATTTAAAACTGTTTTATGCTGCTTTTTCACTCAGTCGGGGTCCACAAGGCGATGAACATAAAAACATTTAAACAATTACAATGCATTTAAGAACATAAGAAGAGCCCTGCTGGATCAGATCAGAGGTCCATCTAGTCCAGCATCCTGTCTCACACAGTGGCCAACCAGATACTGTGGACAGCCAGCAGCAGGGCATAGATGCAAAGCCTTCCGCTAATGTTGCCTCTTGGCTCTGGAATTCAGAGGATTAGTGCCTCTAAATGTGGAGGTTCCACTCAGTCACCATGGCTAGTAACCATTGATAGACTTATCCTCCATGAATCTATCTAATCCCCTTCTAAAGCTGTTTATTCCTGTGGCCATCACTACATCCTCTGGCAGCAAATGTGACATTTTAATCACTCTCACAACACTAGAAGGGGTGCCAAAAACCATTATTGGGGTATGCCAGATGAAACACAATTCTTCACCTGCTGGCAAAAGACAATAGAGAGAGACAGATTAATCACCCAGGGAAGAGAATTCCAGTTTCGGTGCCATGATGGAGAAGGCAGGGCCTCCAAGGATGACCGGAGGAAGTGGGTAGGTTCATATGGAAGAAGGCAGTCCTCAATGTACGGTTCCATGAGTCTTTCCTTATAGTAACTTTCCAGATACTACACAAGAGCAGAAGCCGAGCACTCTATGCGGTTCATCAACAGAACCCGGCTGGATGACCGCATGATCCGAACAGACTGGGATACTGGGTTCAAGGAAGGACGGCAGTATGGCCGAGGGAGGACAGGTGGCCAGGTAAGGGGCACGAGGTTTGTGGGATGCTTGCAGATCTTAGACAAGTTTGAGGAATCTAGCAGATAATTGGGGTTCTGATTTTTGTCTGGATATATGTTGTGCCCCAAGTGCTCAGGATGGGGCTAGCTACTAAAGTATGCCAGTAAATGTCCAGCTGGTACAACACATCCAATAAGTAGGCTTGCTGTCAAAAATGGTGTTTTCAAAATTAATACTTGGGTTGGAAGCTGCAGCAGAGATAAAAGTGTGAAATTGCATGTCTGTGGGTCCTAGTTCTTTTCAGGCCAAAGAGTGAACCCCAGTCTCAGCAGAATTATCTTGAATTCCAGGTTGACTTGTCAACAGCCTGGAGGACAATGTTCTGTCCCTTTAATAGAATATTATTGGGATGTGGTTAAGACGCTGAACTGCAGGCTGGAAGGTCGGTAGTTCAGCAGTTCGAGACCCAAGTGCCACATGACGGAGTAGCTCCCGTCTCTGGTTCCAGCTCCTGCCAACGTAGCAGTTTGAAAGCAAGAAATTGCAAGTAGATAAATAGGTACCGCTTCTGTGGGAAGGTAACAGTGTTCTGTGTGCCTTGGCGTTTAGTCATGCTGGCCACATGACCACAGAAATGTCTTTGGACAGCGCTGGCTCTTTGGTTTGGAAACGGAGATGAGCACTACAACCCTAGAGTCGGATTCGACTGGCTTTCGAGCAAGGGAACCTTTACCTTTACTATTACTTACCTGCATGCCATGTAAGGCTTCAGCTGCTTGTTTCCACATATTAAACCTCTATTAAAGGAACAAGACACTTTTGTCTAGGTTGTTGGGAACCCTAGGTCTAAAGCAATGCCAACTTGAACTCTGACAGATTCATTATTAAAAATTCTGGGATCATCCATATAGGTACCCCTGGTGAAGTAAAAAAGCCCTCATGGCACCAATTTAGATTGATAGTTCTGGGCAGGTTCCTGTATCTTCGTTGATCTAAGTTTTTATCTCATTTTTCTTTCTCTGTAGATTCGAGATGAATACCGGACAGACTATGATGTTGGGAGAGGTGGCTTTGGCAAGATTGTTCAGATGCAGAAGTCGAATCAACAGACAGTGATCTACTAGCAGCTTTGTGGATAGAGGGCTAGAATAGGAGAAGAGGAAGACCAGATTCTTCCAGGACTGTTGGGTGTGTGTCATTCACGATGGCAGAACTGTCCCTGGATTCAGAGAGAAACAAGGTGATGGTTGGAGAACATTCTTGGCAACCTGCAGTTCTAGCTGTTCTTGAGGGCTTATTGCTCTGGCTAACACAGGGGACTTCTTCCAGGATTATATTTGCTTGTTTGGCAATCCCTGAGGCACAGAGCCAAGGAATCCAATAGCTGTCAGAATCTCCAGCCCAGCTGGATTAGGACAGGACACACAATGGTCTGTGGGATTTGAATAGCTCTCTGCTCTCCTTGCTTTTCCTGTGTAGTAACTTGAGTGCCCTAGTTTGTCTCTGTTTTGAATCCTTTATTTTATTCTTGTAAAAAGATCCTAAATACACTGCACGTCCTGTAACTTCTGCTGTAGCCTGTAATTATATGGTGAGTAAAGAGAATAAAGAATGAGAGTTCTCTCAACCAAAGGAATTGTGATGTGTGCAAGGAGTTTTCTGGTTGGGACTATTTATTCTGTCTAGGTATTTATTTCCTGGGCCAAGAAGGAATGGCAAACTTGAGGAGGGAGTGCTGACTTTTTCCTTTTGCCCTCTGTCAGTCTTCAGGGAATCTCCATCAAGAACCTGAAATGCTTCCTTCCTGTAGGCCCTTTGAACCAAGTTCTACTCTGCAGATGTCTCTCCATGGCAACACCATTCAGGACTGTACCAAGCTAGCTACTGTTAGTGTCAAATTGGATGTCCTCATGTCATTGCCATGTTACAGTGATTTTAAAATGCCACAAGCGTGCCGTTGTTCACAGCTACTTTTCCAAGTGCCAAAATTGCGGGGGTGGGGTTAGCACTTGATAAGGTGTGGGAGACATCAGGATTAGGCTCTTGGCAGCATTTTAAAATGGCAGGCAGCCACGAGGACATCATCACTTCTAGTTTGGCCCTTAGTCTAGTCCACAAGCGAACAATGCAGATGCTGACACCAGCAGTGGTTGGTGGTTTTCTAGCATTGTTCTCTCTTTTTTTGGTTCATTTGGACAGGCTAAGCTTTGGCACTTACCGGATAACAAGATGCCTGTGACTTCAAGTGAGTGGAAGCCAGACCACAGCCAGACTGAATATTTTGCTCATAAATTGGATAATGGGGGAGAGAAAGGTTGCCATTGACTTGCCTTACACTGCAGGAGTGAGATCTAAGAATTGGTGAGTGTATGTATTTTAACTTTTTAGGCTGTTCAATTACAGCCAACAAGATGGGACATCCAGTAAGCAATGCAGTAGGATTTGGATTGCAGGAAACTGAAACAAAGCTGGAACAAATAGTAAGGTTCACTTGACATGTTAAATGATGCAGAAATTACATAGTTGGTACATATAGCAATGGATAGTATATATTACAGCACAGTAGATACAATACACAGTCTCTGTTTCCCTAAGAATCTTTCTGAATTGTTTTGTCATAATGTGGTGTTGTTACTGATGTAAAAATGGCCCACTGAATAATTCAGGTTTGCATCATGTGCAGAATGCCAGGAAAGTGGGAGCCCTCCTGCCCTCATCAGGCAGGCCATTCCGGATCACAAGTTATCTGCAGTAAATGTAAATATCACTGACACATGTTACTTCTTGTTCCAAGATACTCTTTAGAAGTTGGGAGCTGAGAAATAGGCAAGTGTTGAAGGATTGTGAGGGCAGCCAAGAATATTATGTTACTTGAGAACAAACTCAAGAGAAATGAGGGAAGGGGGTAGTGATTCACCAAGGTTACTAGAAGGGTCATATACTCACTGATTGTAATATGGCTCCTTTCAATCTGTGTGAGAGGTTCTAAGTACTAGCTCAGCCTTGCTGACTCTTCTCAGAAGCAGCCAGAGGTTATTAAAAAGCAAGTTCAGTCCCACAGACAAAAGGGTCTTAACTATTACTCCTGGAATTTAGCTGTGCTCCTCTGTTACAGCAAAAACAAGAGTCATGAGGTACCTTAAAGATTAACCAAAGTATTGTGGTAGAAACATTGCTGGCCTATGGTCTGCTTAATTCTTGGGGTACAGTTTGATCCTCAGATGACCTAAACATATGGATCCACGCAATTTTTTAATGAACGGAACCAAAAGGCTGAACATTTATAATAATCTAAGAACAGAGTTCATTGTAGCAAACAGTATTTAATGATCTAACTATGCTAATATAATACTGGTAGCAGCAAAAAATATCCGGTGTTTCAATTAGGCCTAAACTGAATTTGCTGCTAACTGGAACTCAGCAATTCCATACCAGTCTCCTATTAAATGGAGGTGAGAAGTTGAACTTTCCCATTTGCCATATTTGGATTGTGTCCATTCTTAGCAGTAGAGGGTGACCTACTTGTCTTCTGTAAAAGAGCAAAAGGGCATTCTGCCGGTAATGCATCTTTCTACCCTCACCTGTCTGCTTTGTTGCTCAGGGTATACTGTTCTTTATGCAAGGGATCACGAGCAGCTCACTTCTTGTAGGGCTTCTGACTTCTTTTGTTCAAATAGCTAATCTGAGCAAGCTTCAGGGCAATGAATCTTGCAACTAATATTGTAGTGTTTTCGCTAGCTCTGGTCATGGATGAATACACTATGTACTGCTTTCAGCTGGCATTTCTATACCTTATGATAGATGTCTGAGCCAGAGGTACCAGGTCTAGCATAATGGTATTGGTAGATGAGGGGGGTGCTTTTTCCATGGAAGCTCCCCTGGCCAGTCACTGCCGAAGCTTGAGAAATAGATCCTCCTCTGGACTAACTGCTAATATAGGCATCCTTTGGTGTAGTGGTTAGGGGCGTGGATTCTAATCTGGGAGAACCGGGTTTGATTCCCCACTCCTTCACATGCAGCTGCTGGTGTGAACTTGGGTCAGTGATAAATTCTTTCAGAGCTGTTCTCCCAAGGGCAGTTCTCTCAGAGCTCTCTCAGCCCCACCTACCTCACAGGGTGTCTGTTGTGGGGCGGGGAAGGGAAGAGGATTTTAAGCTGCTCTAAGACTCCTTCGGGTAGTGAAGAGCAGGGCATAAATTCAATCTCTTCTCTCTTCATTGATGACACCTACTCACCTCTACTGGTATGATCCTAACTTTGCTTGTTGGAGTTAATTGGCTTCTGAAATCTATCCTTTGGGCATATAAGTGCATATCAGTTGTTGATGTTTGTGGTTCACTCCATTTCTTAGTTCTGGGAGTTGGTAGTAAGAATTTATTCTTGATTTTATTGGCCTATGTCCATTGTGGTGGCACTTGACAATGCTGCTTTGAAATGAGAGCAGCAGTACACCCCAAGGAAACCCTGACAACTGAAGTGAACAGATGTTCCAAAAGGTGACAGTGTATCTGGTGAACAACCCCCCCCCATGGCATACTGCGAGATACTTGCCACAGCAGCTGCCAACCACCAAGATGTAAAGTTAGATACTTGCAATCTTTTGGGTTCAGCAGCCCCAAAAGTGGTCTGTCCTCTGCCTTCAGAAGTCTGGGAGGCTACAACTAAGATAGTCCTGCATTCGATCTCTTATTCCAGCCACAATCTGTAATGGATCCCCAGTGCCAAGAAGCATCCCTGTATTTTCATTGTTGCTGAAGGAATACATAACCAGCAATTGCTAGAAGTGAGACTCAGAAGGTGCCAGCAGGAGGCACTCAAAAGCTACAGTTGAATCCTGATGGCCCTTCCTATGAGCTTGCAACTGTCTTTCTCATGATAGCACTTTAAAACTGTTGTGCTTTCCTGGCCAAAAGGGAAGTTTGGATATGGAAGAAAGGAATTTCTTTCTCAAATGTATCAGATGTTCATTCTAACTTCATGGAAACATTTGGGCATGCTTCCCAAGTTTGGGTAATGTTTCCTTTCCCTAGCAGCTCCTATTCTCTCCTTAGAAAAAGGGAAAGAATTCATAATGAAATGGAATGGGATAAATATTGTACAAGTTAAGACCCAGATTGATTCTGCCCCATATACTGTTGAGTTCCTCCCAGCTCTGTTACTGCTTGTCTCAGTTTGAGCTGCCTACTTCATACCATAGTACAGGAGTCCCCAACATGGTGCCCATGGGTGCCATGGTGCCCATCAGTACATTTACTGGCACCTGCCAAGTGTCTTTAGCAAGCAGGTGGAGCTTTTGCCCAGCAAGGCTTCTGCATAGCTCCTGGATATGTGATTTGACTGCAGGTTTTTTAAACATTGATTTGGCAGCAGAAGTACAAGGAACTTCACTGTATGACTGAAGATAAGCAGTAGCAGTCATTATGTGGCTTGCTCCACCTCCTATGGCAGCCATTTTGTGGCTGTGCCCACCATTCTGTGTCAGAATTCCAAAGGCACTGCAAGAACAGAAATATTGGGGACCCCTGCCATAGTAGCCTTAGCTCATGTCCTCCTCAGGCTTATTTATCCCATGTTTCCTCTCCTTGCTTATGGAAGAGCACATGGCCTTTTTTTTCAGGAAGGCTACCCCTGGCAGGGAACAAGGACGCTCCAAAACCCCTTCATTTTAGACCCAGCTCATGTCTTGGACCTGCAATGAACTCTCCATTCTCCAACAGACATAACTCTTGGTAAGCCACAGGCCTGCACATCCAAAGTGCCACAAAACAGGCTTAGAAGGACAGGATTTGGGTAGACAATAGAAGATATCCAGCAGAGGGCAATGTACAGAAGAAGGGGGGGGAAAGTGTAGGCTCTGAAGGGTGGACCTTGAGCATATTATTTTTGCAGCAAGCATGGACAAGATTTGCAGATAGAACAGCCAGATAACAAATTGTTCATTTGTGCCTTTACTGACATTACTCATGGACCATAAAGACCTTTTCCAGTTCAAGCCAAAATTATCCTGGCATGATGGATTGGAACAGGATTGGCATTACTGCAAAGCATGCAGTTTCCCACCCAGGCAGGTGGGAGGTACAGTGCCTCAAACTGATATAAAACAAAATACTTCAATTATAAGCTGTTAGAGAAATCTAGAAAAAATCTGTCAGGCCTCGGACGTGCTAGGGAGCTCACACACTGGCCTGGCTGGCAGCCCACCTCTATAAGCCCAGGGGTGTGAGGAAGACTGTGACCATGGAGTAGAAAGGAAGCTTGCACTCTGCATATGCTGAAAGGCAGAGTAGTGTTCTTTTGCACTCTTGCAGGGTTGTGCCCTGACATACTTCAACTGGATCCATGGCTCTGTGGTAGACCATCTGCCTTCTGTGCAGAAATTGTCAGATTGAGTCCCAAGTATCTCCATTAACAGGATCAGTTTGTGGATGATGTGAAAGGCCTCCGCCTGAGACCCTGGACAGCCAGTGCCAGTCAGCATAGACAATACTGACCTAGAGAGACCAGTGATCTGAGTCAATGTGAGGCAGCTTCATGTATTCAGGAACTAAACCTTGGTTAGTGGTGGCTCAGATTTAGCCCCAAGTCATCCTGAAAGGAAAGGGGGTACTCAAACTGTTGAAGATGAGCTATAGGTCATCTGTACTGCCCCTCTTTTGCATGCAGAAGGTCCTACATTCAGTCCCTGACAGGTTCTGTAGGTTTGTGTTTTATGCTGATTGTCTTTGCCGTTGTGTCTCTTACTAGTGTAGAACCTGGGACCCCCCCCCCAAAAAAAAAAAGTCCCTTTCCCTCCTTAAAGAGTTTTAAGAAATACTTGGCTTGACTTGCTTAGTAATGTTTCCTGTGTATTGCATCAGTGCAAGGGATGAAGCAGCAGGAATGTCCCTGAGAAGACAGATAGGATAAGACTGGCCCAATGAGAGCAAGCAAGGTGGTTGCCTTAGGCAACAGGCTTTGACCACCATTACAAAATGGAAAATGTCCTATGATTCTCTATTTCAGGTGTCCAATCCTGAGTTAGAATTCAGACTAATGTGGCTGCTCCTCCACCCCTCCCATAACTCTTCCAGAGGTATATTCTGAATGTCTTATAGTATAGCTTGTCCTCAGATTTACAACAGCATGAATAACAGCTGCTAGGCCTAGATAAGAGTTTGCGAAAGCTGCTGCAAGGAATGTTCCAAGGAAGGAGATGGAGTAGCCCCTTCTCTGAAGAAGGGGAAGCTGCAGGAGGGGCAGCCCTGACTGAGGACTGCAGGAAGCTGAGTTCCACCCAACTAGTCTATCCTGCTCTGAGTCGCTCGACTACTTCTGGAGTCAAGAGAGGACAAGGTATACAGCTGCTGGCAGTCACAGGAGCTTGGCATCTGCACTGAAGGTGCTGATGACAGCAGGTGAGAGCTTGCATCAGTGGCAGCAGAGCACCTTGGGTAATGTAGTTTGGTACAATCTACACTCTGTGAAGCCCTCTAGGCTCACCTTGTTGCTATCTGGGCACACACTCAGACAGGAATGCTAGGAAGACATGTTAAACAGACAAGAGGCCAGCACTGCCTACAGGGAGATTTCTTTGCACTAGATGAAAAAAGGGGTCCTATTTCCAACACAGTGTCTCACCTATGCTGAGTCTGACTTTTCCTAGATGAGCTTGCCAACTTTTAAAAACTGGTCTTACTTCTGGACCTTTTAAACATCAACCGGACACGCAGAAATGATAGGGGTAACACTTTTCCTGGCTAGGAGATACAGTAATGATAAATTAATTTTTGCATGGGATGTTAATGTTAAAGGCACAGGAACAAGAGCAGAGAGCTGCTTTTTGGGTTGATTCAGTAGTATCAGAGTTGCTCCCAATGCAGTTTCTCTGGGCTACTTACCAGAACTTGTAAAAGGTGTGTGTGTGGAGGGGGGAGAGACTTAATGAGGACTGACACACCCACTAATTATCAGGGAGAATGTTTCCAGCAGCAGCATCTTCTGCAATACAACCCTTAAGGCAAAAATTCAGGTGAGGGCAGGCCAAGCCACACTCCAAATGCCTGCATGATGCTTCATCTTGTGCAAGTTAGAAGTTCCACAGCATGCTGCAGCTGCATGGGAGGTGTCCATGACGGAGGCAAGGATGCTGTGTGGGCTTAGTGTTCTTTTGCTGTTGCATGGTGGTTTCTGAATGTACCTTCCAAGAGTCTTATCAAAGCTGCATCCACACAGCTATAATTGGATATCACTCTTACTGATGACCTCCGAAGGCATCTGGATCAGGGCGGTGTGGTGGCACTGTTGTTAGATCTGTCGGCTGCATTTGACATGGTTGACCACCAGTTGCTGACCCACCGCCTCGCCAACGTGGGGATTCAGGGACTTGCCCTTCAATGGCTTGCCTCTTTTCTCCAAGGTCAGCGACAAAGGGTGGTGATAGGGGAACAGCAGTCCTGGAGACACCCTCTTGAATGTGGGGTGCCTCAAGGGGCGGTGCTTTCCCCAATGTTGTTTAACATCTACATGCACCCCCTTGCCCAGATTGCCTGGAGGTATGGGCTTGGGTGTCATCAATATGCAGATAACACACAGCTCTATTTGATGTTGGGTGGCCGGTTGGACTCCATTGCAAGCCGTGGCTGGTTGGCTCTGACAGAGCCGGCTGAAGCTAAACCTGGCGAAGACGGAGGTCCTGGGCCTGAGTTGGTGCGGTTCGGGGCTAGGGCTCCCTCTCCTGACCTTCGATGGGGTACCTTTGGTGCCAGCGCCGGAGGTTAGGAGTTTGGGAGTGCTCCTGGACTCCTGGTTAACTATGGAGGCCCAGGTGGCAGCCACAGCTAAGTTGGCCTTTTACCACTTTCGGCTGGCTCAGCAGTTGGTCCTCTTTCTCGACCGCGATGACCTGGCCACAGTGATCCACATGATGGTCACCTTGAGGCTAGACTACTGTAACAATCTCTACGTGGGGCTGCCTTTGTCACAAATCCGGAAGCTGCAGCTGGTGCAGAATGCTGCAGCCAGGCTGTTGATGGGCCTCCCTAAGCAGGAGCACATCCAGCCTTTGCCGAAAACACTGCACTGGCTGCCAATAGCGTACCGGATTCGCCTCAAAGTGCTGGTTCTTACCTTTAAAGCCCTATATGACCGGGGTCCGACATACCGAAGGGACCGCCTTTCCCGGTATGTTCCCCAACGGGCACTACGGTCAGGGACGCAACATCTCCTGATGATCCCAGGCCCCAAGGAGGCCAGGTTTGCTGCAACCAGGGCCAGGGCCTTTTCAGTGGCAGCTCCTACCTGGTGGAATGAGCTCCCGGAGGAGATCCAGGCCCTGTGGAACCTTGCATAGTTCCGTAGGGCCTGTAAAACGGAGCTCTTCTGCCAGGCTTTTGAGTAGGAACCACCACTATTCTCACCATCATTTTTACCATCACTGTCTTTACCATCACTACTAACTGGCCCTGTGAGGAGCGAACGACAGCACTGTGTGGAGCTGACACCACTGAACTGGGAGTACCATCTTTAAGATGCCATCTTTTTATTGAAGAGCGCCAGTTTGGCGTAGTGGTTAAGTGCGCGGACTCTAATCTGGGACAACCGGGTTTGATTCCCCACTCCTCCACTTGCACCTGGCTGGATGACCTTGGGCAAGCCGTAGTTCTGATAAGAGCTGTCCTTGAAAAAGAGCAGTTTCTGTCAAGAGCTCTCTCAGCCCCATCTACCTCACAGCGTGTCTGTTGTGGGGAGGGGAAGGGAGTTTGTAAGCTGCTCTGAGACACCTTTGAGTAGTGAAGGGTGGGGTATAAATCCAATCTCTTTTCTTGTCTTCTTTTGAAGACTGAAACATCTAGAGCACTTAATTTTGCCAATGACTGCTTTTATGTTGTTTTAATCTGTTTTATGTGTTGGCTATAAAAAAATAAATGAAAAAATACTGCACTACTGTGGTTGAGCAATTGTTCACCTCCTGGCTGGTCTTTGTCTACAAAAGGAAATCCTGTTGTGAAGGACTGCCCGATAGCCAGTGATATGTGGGTATGTCCTTGGTCTTTTTGTTATGTGCCTGCAGCTCCTTCTCCAGCTGACTTGTGCTGTCTTTGCTATTTGCTTTCTGCTCCTCTCCCAGGTTCCTCGTCATCTTTTTCCCATGTTGACTGCCACCAACTGATCTTTTTCCACTCAGGAAATGAATTCTGTGATCTGGCCCAATGCATGTTAATAATATGGAAGAAATGCCCAATGAATTCTCTTAAGCTTATTCCCAGGTCTGTGGATAGACCTGCAACCTTAAATCTCCAGAAATAAGACTGTAAGGGACGCAACCGGTGGAGCCCATAAAAACTTCCCTCAGTCTCACAATGAACCTAATCGACTTTAAGATGTCAGAAGGCGTCCTACGGTTTGGGTAAGAAGTGGTAAATTAAGAGGCTGTAGGGCAGGGAATAGTGAAGGAAGAACTCCACAAGGAGTCCTGGGAGAGTAGGGAGCAGACACGCGTCTCTTTGGGCCCTAGATCACGTGTGAATCCCACACAAGCGACTTTGTCTCCTTGGGCCCGGAACCAGGCTTGGGGCTCTTTCTGCAAACCCCCCCCCCTCCCCACCCCAAAGTGCGAGGCCGATCGGCCCGCCCGGAGGAGGGCGCTTTGAAGGAACGCCTCCCCAGCTTCCTCCCAGGGAGAGCCGTCTGTCTCCCGCGCTCCGCTCATTCATTTGCTTTCTAGGTGCAGGAAGCAGCGGAGCTGCGCGCTTTTGTTGGGTGAGGAAAAAGAGCGGTGGGACTGGGCTCGGTTTCGGGTTGCCGGGGAGGGGGTATAACACCAATTGAGTGGGAGGGAGGGAGGATGGATGATCGCGGGTCCCCCTTTGCCTAGTTGTTGCTTCTGGCAAGCAGAGCTCCTGGTTGCGTCAGCCCTGGTCAGGCTCAGGCCCCCGCCCCCACCTTTCGGAGCTTCTTATCAGGCAGAAGTTCAGCCAGTGAGGGGAGGGAAGGAAAATTACACCTGTAGAATCTCTGCGCTAGGAACTTATGGGTGTTTGCGGAACCTTCCCCAGACTGTTGCTGTTTCGCCCTCCACGTGTGATAGCAGGCGTCTTGGCGCTCGGTCGCCCTTTGGGATTTTGGGGCTGAGTCTGGTTGGCGGGGACAGGAAGCAGGGGCTTAGGCAAGGAAAAGTTGCCTGCTGGGCAAAGGGGATGAGTCGGAGGTCGCTGAGAAAGGCCAGGGTTGAAGCAAGGAGAATATAGTGATGTTTGTTGGGCAAGGAAGATTATGGCTTAGGTAGATGCCTGTGTCTGCTGGAGACTTGCAGACCCGAAGCTGGTGGACTGTCACCTTACATTTGCTCCCCATAGGCATTTGCTTATTTTTTTTTACCCTGCCTTTCTCTCCTAATGAGGACCCAAAGCAGCTTATGTTATTCTCCTTGTCTGCATTTTATTCTCACAACAGCCCTGTGAGGTAGGTCAGGCCCAGAGTGTGTGATTGACCCAAGGTCACCCAGTGAATGTCCATGGCACAAGTGAGGATTCAATCCTGGGTCTCGCAGATACTAGTCCGATACTTTTAACCACCACACCACTCTCCTACGGCCATTACCTCCAAAGGAACTGATCCCTGCTGTCTGGAAGGGTGGGAAGGCAAACAGATAGGTGTGGATTGCCAGGCTGTTGTTTGACAAAAGGATCCCTTAAATTGGGGGTGGGGGAGATAGTGTTGCTCCAGACTCCGAGCTGAGCTGGTTCCTGGAAGGGAGGCCAGGATGTACTTGGCTGTGTCTCTTGCCAAGTCAGTTGTGTGGGTCTCCTTCAGTATTCCAGGCTATGATCTGATGCCCTCCTCCCTCAGCTTGGGCATGGCTTGGGGGTGTTCACATCACCATGTATCTTAGCTGCCTTCCCTGATCAGATTTACTGACGCAGTCCCTCAGACATACCTTGTCCAGTTTCTTGCTCAGTAAGTAAACAAAAGGGTTGGGGGAAGAACCCTGAGCTGTATCCAAAACAGCCCTTGGTGCTAATTGGCACATCTCATTATAACAGTCCAGTCAGAGGCATTTTGGTGCGAAGAGAAGCAAGTGCCAATTTTTGCCCCTTGATCCCTTCTGCGTTGCTCTTGTGCAATCTAGATTCTAAAAAGTGGTTTCCAGCTTCTCCTTCAGCCCAGAGGTGGAGCGCAGGACAGTTATGGGAAAGAGGCAAGAGGATTCCCTCTGAGATCCTGGTCTGAATAACAGGCTGTTTGCGCACATGGGAAGTTGTCAGAAGCCTGAATTCCTCTGCAGACTATAATTTGCCCCTTAGCCACAGTAATGGCAGTGGTGATATTCCTCAGACCCTATGGGTGGGAGGTACCTGTTCAGCATTTCTGTTTCCCATGTCTGTATTTAGAACAGGACATGCAGCAAGAATAGATGCTTCCAGGATGGGGAGTGGCACAGTGGGGTGCTGGAGCCAGTTTAAAGGGAGCCCACAGGGCAAGTTCCAGGACCCTCACCCTGCCTGTTTCCTCCTATTGTTACCTGTGGGCACCTCAAGCTGTGGGATCCAGGAGGTGGGGAGTGTTGCCCCCCACCCATGTATAGCATATCCTGTGCATGTATGCATGTGTGCCTGCCTTTCTCTCCTCCTGCACAAGAAATGTTGTAAGGCATGCTGGAGGTAAAAAGGAGCACTTCAGAAGTGGGGGAAAGGGGGTGCGTTGTGTCTCCACACAGCACTGCCCAGGCACCAGTAAACTGAGGAGGGGAGCTGGTTACTGATGCCTGCCGCTGGATAGCTTGTCTTCTGGTTTCTGCTGTTCCTAGAATACCTCTGTAGTTAGGTGCTTGACAGTAATCAGGTAATGGCTCTGGAAAACAGCCGAGCCGTCCTTTCTTCTCCTACCTGGCTCCCTCTGGTTTGAGGCTGCACAGCTTTTCTTGTTGCTCTGTTTTTGTTCCTACCCTGTTCTTCCAGACATGAGCTGACCAGTTCTCCTGTTGCGGGGGTAGAGTCTGAGACTATTCACGCAAACACCCTCTTGAGTTGAAGGAAGCCATCAAAGCGGTTTCTGCTTTACTGAGCACAGTTCAGCTGCTCTGTTTGTGCTCACGCCTGGGCTTCAGATGAATGCAGCTCTGTTGTCGCTGGCTGCGAAGGCTCAGAGTCCTTTTGGTGAAGATGCTGTGCCCCTCCCTGCTTTGGAACTGTGTGAACTATCTTGCCAGAATGGGACCTGCCCCATCCCTTCCCATGGTGCCTGGGGCCATTGTGGGTGATGAGGAGCTCTCTCTCTCTCTGCAGAGCAGACAGAAAGGGGCCTAGAGGTATCCTTGCCCTGGTTTCCTTGTAAGCTGAGGCATGCCCTGCTAATAACCCCAGAAGACAGAAGCACCTGATGATCTTTTGTTCTTATGAACTTGGGCTCAGACATGAAGGGGGAATAAGTTAAGGACTGGGCCAGGAGTCAGGACTTGTTTTGCCACTTTCCTGGAGGTCTGCCAAAGACAGTGTTGAGAATTTTTGGATGGAGAGGGCTGCCAACTGCTCTTTGGCCCCATATAAATGAATGAACCACGACTATTCCCAGCTGAGAATAGTAGCATGTCATAGACGCCTTCCCATACATTGGGAGGCTTGGTCTGCTTACCTGAATGGTGTGCAAGCTGTTTGGTCTTCCAGAGATACCATGTGGTGTACAGAGATGCTGTGCAGCAGAGCATCTGCTTTGTGTGCAGATGTTCCAGGTTCAATTTCCAGCTGTCATCTCCAGTTAAAAGGATCAGGAAGTGGGTGATGTGAAAGTCATCTACCTAAGCCCTGGAGAGCTGCTGCTTGTCAGAGCAGGCAATCATGACCTTGAATAGATTTGGTGTAAGGATGCTTCATGTGTGTACTTGCTCTCACTGTGTGGCAAACCGTGGTCTGCCTTCAGTAGTTCAGCCTGTGTGGGTCTGATAGATAGCCCTGTGGGTGGTGCTGACTTTTTGGAAGTGATGAGGGCTATTTCAGTTCTGCCTGCTATCATTGAGCCTAGTGTGAGCCCGCAGTGAGTATACGAGATTTTAATGGCCTAAATGATGAAAGAGAACCATGTTTTCATGTGCAGATGATAGACTCTTCTTCCCAATTAGATACTCAGAGCTTTTCTGTGGCACTCAGTTTCAGATTTTTTTTTTACAACGCAGCTGACTTTAAAGCAGACTGCATTAGTATGGCTTCCGAGATTAGTTCCTCTAGGTTTCCAGGTGTTGTGCATATTGGACTGAAATCCTTCAAAGTTGCAAAAGAGATCTCTTCCAGAAGTGTGGGAGAGGAGGAGAGGAGACAAATTGTTGTGATTTTTGTTTCTGTAGTGCCATGAATGTACATAGCACTGTACAGAGTAACATTAGCAAACAAAGAAAAGGGCAGGTTCCTGTTCCAAGGAAGTTACAACTTAAGAGCTGACAGCAGCTGAAATATCAGATACAGGATACTGGGGAATGGGTGTGCATAAATGTAGATACACATACTTTAGTTTCAGGTTGGGGTGAGGACTAAGGCTCCCCCCCCCCCTGGAGGTGCTGTAAAATATTTCTAGCTTGGCTTCTGGCTCCACTACTGGATCCTTTAAATGGGTACCACATTTACAAGAAAGATGTAGGAAGGAGCCTGTGAGTGGGCATCCAGAGGCTTAGGCATTGGCTCCAAGTACTGCAAAGACAGGACCACTCAATGGAATGGAATGAAAAATGGGAAAAGGAGAAACGTGTATCCCACCCTGAGCTTTGGAAGAAAGGCAGGATAAAAATTCCAGATTAATACCAGGTAGACAGAGAAACAAATTGGGATCTGCCTCACAGCTGTGGCCAAAGTTGCATTTAAATTCCTGTCAAACATTGATCCCAAATGCCATGTAACCTGGAAGGTGGTGAGTCATCCCAAGGGCTCACACGCCCACCGTTTGAGGATCACTGAGCTTTGAGATCTTGGCATATCACTAGCATGAGAATTTCCTTCCCCCCTCCTTAAACCCTTCACCTACTAGTCAAGGTGAGGTAAGGGGGAAGAGTAGAATTGGGCAGGAGTGGGGCAGCTGTGCAGGGATCAGCAGCAGATGGAGGAGGCAGTAGCTTTTCCTCTTCAGTGACTTGGCTGATGTAATTGGCCTTCTCTGCTTTTGTTGTTCTTCGCTCTCCAGGACTTTTACCCCCATCAGTTCACGCATAGGTGACTCTGTCAAGGACACCTTTTGCTTCTTAACCATCACTCAGTGGAGTGCCACTGTTTCTGTGAGTCAGTTCTGCTGTCATTTACAAAGTGTGAATTGGCAGGGTGATGCTCCAGTCTGTCACAGTGCCATGCAGATATGCTCTGGGTGGCAAATCTTATCCTGCTGGTTGTTTTTGTTGTTTTGACATTTTGAGCAGTGAGAAGGGTCTGGTTTTGTCTCGCCTGCGGTGAGGGGAATTTGGCCTAGGATGCTTCACGTAGTGCAAGCCCGACAACATCAACATGGGGGCTGAGAAATGCTCCTTCTAAGCTTTGGAGTCTTGTGAGCAAAAATTCTACTTTGTGAGCTCCTGGGATTAAAGTTGTGAGTGAGCGATTTGGCTACTGCATAAATTAGTTTGCTCTGGAGCCCTCCTTTCTGAGCTAAGACAAAAACGTGTGAGCTGGAGGCTAGAAAACTGTGAGCTGACTCACACTAGCTCAGCTTAGAGGGAACACTGGTGCTGAGGGGGCAGCTGGGATAGACTGTGAGAGAAGAGGAAACTGGGATGCCCTCAGCACCAGCTTCCCTCTGAGCAACCATTTCTAGCTGGTATGCCCTGTTCTCCCGGAGGTGCATCTCACTGTCTAATGAGTTTTGCCTCATGAGTGCCCACAGCCTCCCTGTTGTGTCTACTTCTCCCTTATAATGGACAGTGCGAGCAGCAGGCAGAGTGCCGTTGCTATGGCCTGCTTGTTGTTTTTGATTGTCCTCCAGAGCAGGCTTTGTGTGATGGAAACAAACCCAACAAGAAAATACTTATAGAAATAAAAAAGAAGGGGGGGGGCAGTCTGTCTTGTGTCTTTTGCCATTTGAGGGGGACTTTGAAATGCATGGAGCACCCCTGGCAGAAAGGTTCCTGCACTGACCGTCCTCTGTGTTTCTGAAGGTTCTGCTTCTGTGTGGTGACAATTCTGTATGCAGCTCTCACTGCAGCTGGTGAATACAGAAGCATTTGCAGTGGCAATGGAGCATCTACGAAACAGTTTCCCCAATGCTTTTTCTTTCCTCAGCCCCCTGTGGCTGCCAATCTCCCCCGTTCCCCTCCCTGTGCCACCAGAGGATTGGTGTTTTGTTTTTAATTAAAGGTAGCTGTTAGACCACTAGTATTATAAAAATCAGTAAATGCTTTTTAAATAAAAGCTATGAATTCAGATTGTGGTGATCGATTGCTATAACACTATAGTGGTTTTTTTAAGCCTGAAAATACTCTCTGGTCATGTGGTGGGAAAAGGGTGGCCACAAGAAGGAAAGTGATGGCAGATAATGCAGACTTTCCTTACAAAACTGCCTGATATTGTACATTGATAGCACTTTTCTCCTAAGACCTGGAGAAGAGTAGGTTTGAGAAGAGCTCACCATAGATAGGGGAAGGATGATCGTGACATGATTAGACCATAAGGTCATGCAGATAATAAAAAAGCCCTATAGTTTGGCTGCTGAAACAAAGATAAACCTCTATATGGAAGCAGCCTTCCTCACAACCAAAGGGAAACCATTTTGGCTCTGCCCCAGGTTTTTTCTTTGTGATTCTGGACACTTTATAACAAACAGGATATCTTGGCTAAGATGCTGATGTAACCATCACCACCTTTCCTGTGTTGTGGACCCTTGGCCCACCCTGGCTTCAAAGGCCTTTCAGGCAAGATACAGGTAAACTCTAAACATTTTCTTCCTGATTTTTTAAAAAATTATTGACTTACTGGCATCAGCATCCTGCCTTTCTTTTATCATGGATCAGTGGCATGCATGGCGTGGGGGTGGAGGTGTTCCAAGTGGTCTCCCATTCATGCACAGAGAAAAGCCAGGTCTGCTTAGCTTCTGCAAGGTAGCTCCATTATGTGCCTTCCAACTATTGGACGGATTGTAATGTTCCATTAGGTTGTGGTGGTGGTACCCAGAAGACACCACCTACAGAGAGCAATGTGTAACGCAGGGGTGTCAAACATAAGGCCTAGGGGTCAGAACTGGCTTGCCCAGGGCTCTTATGCAGCCCACGAGCAACGAGTGCAAGGGAGGGAACAGGAGACTGTTTGGTGTGTGTGTGTGGAATGGGTGGAGCCACTCTGATTGTGGCTTCAGCATGGCAGAACAACCTCGTCTGCAGCAGTCAAGCAGCATGGGAGCATCTGCCCAGTGCTGCACTGCTGGTTCTCCAGTCCACCAATATGGGTTTTCCTCTGCACCCCATCCCAGTCCATAGGGTCTTGCAGTGAGGATACACCAACCTGGACCTTACCAGCTGTTGTCTTATATATACAGTTTATATCTCTGGTTCCTGGCATCACATTTTATGGTGCACATGGCATGGCCCAACAAAGTGACATTTATGTCAGACTAGGAATAAGGCCCGTTGTGGAAATAAATACAACGAGCTCTAGAAAGAGGCTCTGGGAGAGTGCCAAGGCCTTGGACACTCAACGTCAATTTGCTGTGGTGACCTCAGCAGGATATAAAGACACAGAGTCCACCATTTTCTCCAGAGGAACTGATCTTTGCTACCTGAAGAGCAGTTGTAATTTTGAGTGATCTCCAGGAGGAAATGGCTGGTTTGGAGGGTGGAGTCTATGGCATTGTACCTGTCTACGGTCCAACCCCTTCTCAAGCCCCACCCTCTCCAGGCTCCACCCCTCAAATCCCCAGGAATTTCCCAACCTGGAGTTGGCAACCCCATCTCCTTCCCAGCTAACCATCATCCTACTGTTATCTGCCCCTCTGACTGCAGCTGACTTCTGCCATCCCAGATCAGTTGTAATTCTGAGTGATCTCCCCCCCCTCACTTGGAGATTGGCAACAGTTGTTCCCCAGGAGGGAATGGCTGGTTGGGAGGGTGGAGTCTATGGCACTGTACCTGTCTGAGGTCCCACCCCTCCTCAAACCTCACCCACTCCAGGTTCCATCCCTCAAATCTCCAGGAATTTCCCACCTATCTCCTTCCCATCCAATCATCAACCTACCTTTATTTCCTCCTCACTCTTCAGCTTTCCATCTCCCCCCCCACCTGCAGCCTCTACGGTGCTCTGAAACCATGACTGCCTCGTCACATTGGCTGTCATGGGGGGGGCATCTCAGCAGGGTATAAGGACACAGAGTCCACCATGTTCTCCACGGGAACTGATATCTGCCATCTGGAGAGCAGCTGTAATTCTGAGTGATCTCCAGCCCTCACCTGGAGACTGGCAACAATGGTTTCCCAGGAGGAAAAGTAGTCTTTCTCTGCAATGGGGACCAAAGCAGCTTACATAATTCTCCTCTCTGTCTTTTGATTTGCACAACAACCCTGTGAGGTATGTTAGGCTGAAAATCTGTGACTGGTCCAAAATCACCCACTCAGCTTCTACAGCAAGAACCTGGATCTAGCAGACCCTGCTCTGAAGCACTGATTGCGATACCTAAGGTAGCCAACCTCCAGGGGAGCCTGAAGACCACCAGGTATCACAACTGAACTCCAGACAACAGATCTCCCCCCCCCCCAGAAAATAACTGCTTTGGAAGGGGCGTTTTATGGCATTCTGTTCAGCTGAGGCCTCTCCTCTCCCCAAACCCTGGCTTCCATAGACTCTACCAGAAAATCTCCAGGAATCTCCCTACCTGGAGCTGGCAATCCTAGTAAGGATTGGCTCCAATGAGTTCCTCAAAAGGCCTGCAAAGGGTTTCCTTCCTTTGTCTGAACCAAGCTTGGTTGCCTACTGTAGCGAAACGGACTCCAGTTTACAACTCAGCTGTTTGCCTCCCACCCTCATCCCATGAGCATATCTTACTTCTTAAGTATGGTGCCACGACTCACTGAATTCTCACTGCCTTTTTAGAGGGACAGTGAGACCCCTCTGGCCGAATCTCCCTATTTGGGGATGGAATCCCCAGTCTTTGGGGGATCCCTGGAAAGTTGGCCTTTCCTTGTTTCCCTGGGCTGCCCCCTCCCTTTGGTATTGTGCAGAGCGGGAGAGACTATGTGGTCAGAGCACAACACAGATTATTTGCCCAAATAAAATAATTTATTTAACTACACAATTATGGAGCACACACACACTAAATAAATAAGGCACAACTGTAGGAGTAAGCACATACCATGAACCAACAGGCATAAATTAACAGGGGTTAAATGCATTCCTCTTTTCCTACACACAACACTCTGGCTTTGGAGGTTGTGGGCTAAGGATAGAATCTCTCCTTGGACTGGCTCTGCTTCAGCCTCTCTCTCTCTTGACCAAGAGAGCAGGGAAACTTCCATTAATTCCCCAGTCCAGCTGACTGTGGACTGGCTGAATTTCTGCTGTCTCCCAGGGTTCCCCCATGTCTCTGGCTTGTGGCCTAGCTAGAGTCTATATTGATGCTGGCCTGTCCCTTGGGACGGTCCCTCTTTTCCCGCACTTTTTGGCCTTGCTGCAGCTGGGAACTATAGGCCGGCAGATAAGGAAGCCCCATTCAACCCAGTGAGTGATACCCCTGCAGGCCCCCCTCTGGAACTACAGCTCAATTAAGCCTTCTTGGGGGAACATTTTAAACACAGAGACGGCAGCCATCTTACAGACACAGGTAACTGCCATTTCATTACACCTACCAACAGCTACTGAGGGAAAAAGTTAGTCTCACACAGGAGGCAACCATCTTTATCAAGAGAGAAAGCCGTCTGCTAGAAATTCTGACAGGGCACAGAGGCTGAAGGAGTGGGTGGGGAAGAGGAGCAAACCCAGCACCCAGCCAATGGCATGCAAGTACTCTTGAGTGCTGGCTGGGCGGGACTCAAGCAACGCAGCCAGTGGCTAGGGACACGTTCTGAGTGACAGATCATTGAGCCAACTGATTTTGGCAGCGTGTGGAATGTTCAGGAGAGTCCATGACCAAAACAGAATTATAGAGAGACTAGGAATAAGGCCCGTTGTGGAAATAAATACAATGGGCTCTAGAAAGAGGCTCTGGGAGAGTGCCCCAGCTTTGGGCACTCAGTGACAATTTGCTGTGGCAATCTCAGCAGGGTATAATGACAGAGTCCACCATTTTCTCCAGAGGAACTGATCTTTGCTACCTGAAGAGCAGTAGTAATTTTGAGTGATCTCCAGCCCACCCCCAAGATTGGTAACAGTGGTTCCCCGGGAGGGAGTGGCTGGTTTGGAGGGTGGAGTCTATGGCATTGTACCTGCCTGAGGTCCCACCCCTCCTCAACACTCACCCTCTCCAGGTTCAACCCCTCAAATCTCCAGGAATTTCCCAACCTGGAGTTGATAACCCTATCTCCCTCCCAGCCAACCATCAACCTACCTTTAGTTTTCCATCTCCTCCCCCCTCCCTCCTAGAGAGCAGTTGTAATTTTGAGTGATCTCCAGCCCCCACCTGGAGATTGGCAACAATGGTTCCCCATCAGGGAATGGCTGGATTGGAGGGTGGAGTCTATGGCATCATACCTGTCTGAGGTGCCACCCCTCTTCAAACCTCACCCTCTCCAGGCTCCATCCCTCAAATCTCCAGGAATTGCCCACCTGGAGTTGGCAACCTGATCGGGACTGGGCCCAATGAGTTTTCTCCCAAAGGCCAACATAGGTGTGGAAAGGGCCTTTTACTGACAGAGGAGAAAGTACAGGTGCCAACTCTGATTAGGGAAATACCTGGAGATTTGGGGGGTGGATCCTGTGGAGGGCAGCATTTGGGTGTGTGTGTGGAAGGACTCAAAGGGTATAATGCCATAGAGTCTACCCTCCAAAGCAACCATTTTATCCCGGGGAACTGATCTCTGTCATCTGAAGGTCAATTGTAACAGTGGAAGATCTCCAGGTCCCACCTGGAGATTGGCACCCTAGGGGAAAGTCAGCCGCACAGCGGGGAGTTGAAGAAAATGGTTTGATGGTCGCTGGCCCACCTCATTAGCCAGCCAGCCATGCTGAAGCTAAGCAGCAGAGAGAGCCTTTTTCCACTTATTCTGACAGGAAAGTGGCCATTGGGGAGGGGGTTATGCTGAAAGTCCTTTGTTTTCTTACTCACAGAACCAAGCTTGGTTGCCTACCAACAGCCACTAAGGGGACAGTCCCTCATGGGAGTCAAGAGAACTGTCTTCCTCAGGAGAGAGAGCTGTCTGCCAGTAAATCTGACATGCAAATCTGTCTGAAGGGGGAGTGGGTGGGGAAGAGGAGCAGACCCAGCACCCGGCCAATGGCATGCGAGTACTCTTGAGTGGCGGCTGATGGGCCAATGGCTGAGGGAGGGCATTTTACAGCCAATGGGAGCGCATGGAATCTTACGAAACCAAAAGATAATTATTATAAGGAGAGATCTGTCCCTTGTAACAAATTAGTTCAACACTTCCGGTTAATGCATATCATTGTCTTGGGTTCCCCATGTAGTTAAGGTTGATAGTTGTGGTCACCTTGGAGAATGTGCTAGGACTGGCCCAAACTCGTATAAACTGAAGACAGCTACCCATTCTTAATAATGCCAAGAAATTTTACAAATCCCAAAAGCACATTTTTACAGCTTATGTGTCATCAGTTGGCACTCTTTGTGGCTTTTTAGCTTCTTAAAGCTATATAAATGCTATTAACTAAACATAAGAGACATTCTAAAGAACAGAATACAGTATTTTATTGGGTGGTTGACAATGTGGTACTGCATTTCCCCCTGGCCCAGCCATTCTCCTTCTTTCCTCCACATTGGTTTGAATCTTGGGCTCTTCAGATGCTGTTTTGGAGCAGGAATCCAATATGGCCTGTTTCCACTTCTACACAATTGTAATTCCTACAGCCGCTTAGCAGCTTCTCAGTTACCACCACGCAGCTTGGCAAAACAATAAAACTGAAGTTCAGTAGCACCTTAAAGACCAGGAACATTTTCCAGGGTATAAGTTTTTCAAAGCTCCCTTTGTCAGGTACAAATGAAAAAGTGGATTTATGTCTGTGAAGTGCAAGAATTGCTTGGTTAGATGCTGCTACCTTAGACAGAGGTAACCTCTCTTGTTTTGAACAGAAAATCACCCTTCAATCCAGATCCTGCAGTTCACTTGACCCAAGGACTTTGTATTTGGCTTCCTAGCAGAACAGTCTGAGATTAGCTAGAGGAAGGGAAGCTGATAACGATTGGAGGGGGGTAGCTTCTTGCTTCTGCCAGTCACAGGCAGTGCTTGCCCCTTCCAGGCTCCCCCTTATCCTGCAGTAACCTAGGCTACGCTGCGTAGGAGCTGGTGCAGCTTTTCAGTTGGGGCTGAGTCCAGGCAAACTTGACCCTCTCTGGCTTTGCCTTCTGCTGAAGTGAGATTTATTATCTATTAATAGAATCAGATGAAGGTTCGAAGGCACCATTAGCTTCCATACTGAAATGATAAAATGCTGGCTCAATTGCTTTCCGAAGACGGAAACGTTTAATTACACGCTTTGCCAGTGTAGCTGCCAGCCTCTGTCAATTGTGATGGCAAACCCTAACATTGATTACAGTGGTTGGCTGTTTGCACTTCATTCTGTGCTTTGCTGTGCCAATTCTGTCCCACTGGTGAGAGCTTGGATGGAGGATCCCAGGAGTTGCAAGGGTGCTTTATTATGGGTAGGGTCCTCTTGACAGCTGGTAAAAAATACTATTGAATTTCCAAAGGCAATGCCTTAGGGTTTTTTTTCTTTTGGGTGAGACAGAACTAGAGATTTAGGATGCCTTTTTAATATTTGTTTTATTTACAAATATATACTGAAATGATAGTAATGTTCATATAAGCAGACACTTCAGCCACCGGTCCTTTTCCAGGGCCCCCAAGAAAGCAACTATAATCCAAGGATATTTTAGTCAATTCACTGTTCTGTGCTACTTTTGCAGTCTTTAATTCATGCTGCAAACATGGCTCCAAACTCTAAAATCATGTAAACCTTTTATATATGCAAGCTCCAGACCATTTCCCTGCTTCTTCTTCTAGCTCTGATGGGTGTCAACTTCTGAAGATGGGGTTCTGGGCCAGTAGAAAAAATATCCCCAGTCTTTAAGGCCATTAAAGATCCTGGCCATTTATTCACAGAGACTAAGACAGCCAAACGGCCAATGCCATCTCCCCATCTAACCTACTCTTTTTTTAAAAAAGTCTGGTCCCCAAACAAGCACTTCCAGACAGGTTAACACCATAAATTATTTCAATTAACTCTATGCATTTACAAAGTGTGATTTCTTCCTGCAGTCCAAGCCGTCAGTTTTCCATTAACAAAATCCAATAATGTTTAGTCTTTAAATTAACGATTTACTACATCTGCAAGAATTCCTGCTGTTTGGGATAGGACTTTCTGATGAACAAATGCACATTCTGATCACATTCTCCCTCAGCAAAGCTATCTCTTACCTGGGTTTCCTGGCTTGCCCATGCCTATAAATCTCCTCATATCTGCTGTCTCACATTCTTTTTGTGCCATTTCTGCACTGGTTCCTGGCCCATGCTGTGCCTGGATCTGAAGTGCAGATGTAAAGCCCTGGCTAAATCTGGGTAATTTTGCTTCTATCAGTGGTATCTTCTGCTGGGACATCAAGGTTGTGTCTCTCAGGCACAGTAAACCTAGTATAGGGTGTGATCTCAAACTAAGGTGAATAGGTTGCCCAGTCACTATTGCCTGCACACTTAGTTTTCTGGATTAGTCCAGTGACAAAGCCTGTCACTGGATTAGACCACTAGATTAGTCCAGTGACAAAGCAACCCCATGCATGCCACTGATCCATGATGGAAAAAAGGCAGGATGCTGATTCCATTAAGCCAATAAATAAAATAAATCAGGAAGAAAGCCTGTCTCTTTACACCAGGACCCAATGAGGGAGGGAGAAGGAGTGTATGTGTGTTTTGTAAGGAATAAATACTCTGTCTGTGTTGTCTTGCCTGGTAGGGGAGTGGTGTTACAACTTTAAGGGGATCCAACTAAATTATGTTTGGGCTCGTAGGCCTTCATGGGGCATGACAGACGAGAAAGCCTATGTGGAGTTTTTGC
Source organism: Gekko gecko (assembly GCA_029375565.1). Taxonomy (NCBI): domain Eukaryota; kingdom Metazoa; phylum Chordata; class Lepidosauria; order Squamata; family Gekkonidae; genus Gekko; species Gekko gecko. Next base: position 45,393,177 of record JAPDNY010000012.1, on the reverse strand, counting down.
CCTGCCTTTGTCTCCAGGCAACAGCTATCTTCTCCCACTCCTCCCAGTCCAAGCTACCCATTTCCAGTGCTGGCAGCCATTTTGACTTTTCTCCTGCATTTGCTCTCCCATGAACATGTGTGGGATAAATCAGGGCTACAAGGATTTATTCTCCATCCATACCGCTGCAGCTGATCTCTCTCCAAGCCACTCCCTCCCATGATGGATTTTGGTTTCTCTGGCTTCAGCTCCTGCAGATTCTTTCTAATTCCTGAGCTGTCTCCTCCAGTTTGTCACTGTCACACTACTAGAAAGACACACAGCCTCATGGGCCTAGTCAGCCTCCCCCAGCCAGGTGCTCTGCTGCTGGGCTGTTAGGTCACCTTTGACCCCTTGTAGCTGCTGATCCAGGAAGTGTCTCCTTGCCTCACCTGATGTGCTGCCTCAAGGCTTTTCACTCAGAGTTGCTTAAATATCTGCTGGAAGGGCTGCTGCATTTTTCTTCCCTCCTGGTATAATCACTACCACAGTTTTTTTCTGAGGATTTTCAGTTTCTGCAGGTAGAATTCTGGATCAAAAGGGAAAATGTGCCACTCATTTTCTATACGTTAATATTTTTCTGGGCTGGTAAAAGGGCTGGATTACAGTCAAAACCAGAGGTGTCGAGGGGAACCCTGTGAACCCTTAAGATGGAACTTAAGCTTGGTTATGCCAATGTTTACACATTGCCCATGGGACAGTCAGCTGCTGCACCTTAGACCAAAGAACTCCTTGAACGTATACTCCCATACAATCTTCATGTAGCAATTTGTGATGCTATTATATTTTTATCCTACCCTTCCTCTTAAGGAGCTCAGGGTATGATAAAAATATGTGGCTTTCCACCCTCTTACGCTCACAATAATCTTGTGAGGTAAATTATGCTGAGAATGAGTAACTAGCCTAAGGTCTCTCAGATATCTTCTTGGCTGGAGGGGGGCATTTGAACCTGGGTCTTCCCAGCCTGGTACAGCATGCTGACCACTATGCTACACTCAGTGTAAGTTGACAGAAAGGCTGGGCTCATAAAGCCTGTCCATTCTGGGCTGCTTTCTTAAGCTCTCAAATGTTGCTTCTATAAGCCACTCTTGTTCTTCTCTATTCATCATCTCATTTCATGGAAGAAAGGAGAATGATGTAAGATGCTTTGCGTCCCCATTGGGGAGAAAGGCAAGATGTAAATTAAGTAAGTGAATAAATTTTTTTCCAGCACACTTCTAATTCAACCTGAGCAACATCTGCATTTCTAGGCTACACTTCTGAGTACATGCTACTGAATGAAATGAAGGTGGTTATTGGAGTGTGATTACAAAATATGGGCTTTGTATAATTTCCCCCCCTAATTTCACATTTTAAAGCTTCTCCTACATCTTTGATAAAATCAGTGGGCTCAGACTTCTAAGCAAGTGGAGTTTCCTGCTTCCTAAATGCTTTTCTTTTGTTTCGGTTACCCTCATGTGGTCATACTGTCAAGAGCTCTTCTCTTCCTCTTTTCTGTCTCTTTCTTTCACAAATCTTCACTCTCTGGATGGCAGCTCAGCCTTGTTCCGCCTTGCCCTGCCATCAGCATTGAGGGCTTGCACCTGGAGATCCTCCAAGAGCCCTTTCCAGTCTCTCTATTTACACTGCTTGGAGCAGATGAGTGGCAGCAGGCTTTCTGAGCCTTGAGACTTGCATATTCGGCATGTAGAAAGCAACCAGTTGTGTCTCTCTAGGGTCTGATGATGATGCTTCTAATAAGACACTCACCTATGTGTTGCTCTTTTGGGGTCTCGAGATAGCCTCCCTGACTGGCTGTGTTGCAAACACCCATGTCCAGTGTGAATTGGCAGGTGTTCAAGCACACACACCCCAGCTGGTGTTCTGCATTGGGCAGGGGCATGCGTTTTTCAGGCCAGTATCCCAGTGTGCATGACTGGCCACTAAATCTTGTACTGGTGTCTTGATACATTTGCTGTTGCATTAAAAGGCCTTCTAAGCAGCTTAGCCATTCCTGTTGCTATGTCTCTAATGCAGAATATGCTGCTTGGCAGCTGCCCCTCCCCATAAGCAGGTTCCTGGCAGAGTGTGGTGCCCCTCCCTGGCAAAGCTTCCAATCTCCTGTGACGGCAGCAGGGGCCTCCTGTTTGACAGATCAACACTGGATGGGTTCATAATGCAAGAGGTTTCCAAGTCCTGAGCACAGTAGGTTTGCCTTTTGTCCGTCTTTTTGCCGAAGAGAGTGTTGAACATGTGTGAGGTTGAAAGGGCTGTAGAAAGGGGAAAATAATTTCAGAGCTGCTGGCTTTTGAAAAATGCTATTGTGCTGGACTGTCTAATCCCAGAGGCACTGGCTGGGCTTGATGTGGGGAAAAAAGCTGCCCAGGTGTATGTTGGTGTTGGTATTCTCTGCTCCTTTCATTTGGCAACTTCTGGTGTTGTGTAAGTGTTTTGGTTTGTGGGAGGAAGCAGCCTAGGGTAAAAGCCTCATGCTGCTGCTTGTATAGACAGTTTCTGATGGTTGCTCTCTCAACAGTTTGTTCTGCCAGCCTCCAGCATTTGGGGGAGGGGGTGCTTCCCAGGAGAACTATTGAGTGTCTCTTCTGCTCAGCTGAAAGCAGAAATTTGCTTTCTTTTGATGCTCATCCATCACTTTCTCTGTTGGTCAGGAGCCTGAGGCAGCTGTACAAGGCACTGTGCATGTGACTTCTGGGCTAGCGGGCGGTGGGGGAGGCAGTCTGCTCTTTCCTGCTTCTGAAGGGAATTCTGACTCAAACTCAGGAAATTCCCACCAAAGGCCCATAGTCCATGAAAATGTGGCAGGAGATTCTTAACGGGTGACTCTGCCTGCTGTTTGCAAATCAACTCCTAGCAAAAACTTTTTGGTTCATATCCTTTTTGTGTCTAAAGGAGGAGAGAAAGAAAAACATGCTAACTAAAACCACATCCAAATTAATCTAGGAATGTTTCTTCCCCTAGATTGTTGGTGATACTTGCTTTTTGAAGAGTGTTCCTGCAGTTTAATTTCTGCGTTTAGTGGGCATTGCTCCTCCATTCCCATCTGCCTTTTACAGAGCCACTAAAGACATGGGACTACCTTTTGGTCACAAGTTGGCCAGTTCTTTCCCTCCCTGCTGCCCTTGCAATTTTGGGCACCTTCACAGTGCACACAACCCCCTCCTCACACCCAAGGCACTTGATAGCAGAAGAAGGAGACAGCCATTAATCTTCATAGATTAATGCTGCAGGAAGAGGAAATGAGCAGGTCTTTGTTTTGCTGTGTCCCCTGACAGCGCTATCAGTCAGCTTGATAGACTGACTGGTACCTGTATCGATTCCATGAGCCAGACGAGATGATGGAGGTCATTTGGAAGTAACAGGAGCTCTCAGTTGGCTGGTTATATAGGATTTGTATCTGGTGGGAGGACATTAATTTTATTAATTAAAAATATACCCTGATTTTACAGCATAAATTTAAAAAGAAATGCACATTCAGGTTTTAACAGTATTACAAAAACCCATTCTGAATTAATTATTGCTATACATATTTTGTTTTATGGTTAATGTTTTATTTATGTTTTATTTATGCTGCTTTTCTCACCATTGGGGATCTAAAGCGGCTTATCACATCTCCATTTTATCCTCACAACAACCTGTGAGCTAGGTTCAGCTGAGAGTGTGTCACGGGCCCAAGATCACCCAGTAGGCTTCCATGGCAGCCCTAGTCCAACGTTCTAGCCACTATACAATACCAGCGATCCTTGTTAAATGTGTGGTTGAAAGAGGAAGTGACTTATGCTGTGTAAGAACAGGCAACTAACTATACAAGGGCACTGCTGCAAACTGAAAAAGAGAGAGAGAATCCTTTTTTTCTTCTTTATTCAAGGCCATCATGCACCACGTATTAACATAGGAATGGCTGGGAACACACTTTGTAAGCTAGTATGTTTAGAGAACTTCTTTGCAAGGGGACCATGTGCCTGATGTTAATAACTGAAACCCTGCTTCTTAGGATTTGTTTTTGATTTCACTCTGTTGCCTTTAGTTCAGGTCTTGTAGCTTGATATGTGTCTTCTGTACCCTTTGCAGTCTATTTTCATACACCTGATATAAGAGGCTCCAGCTTCTGAAGGCTCATGGCCATGGCTGCACCCTTGCTGTGGCTCCAGGATCCAACCACCAACATTGTTATTGGGAGGAGAAATGGTCCTAGTTTCCAGACTGACCTTTTCTTCCCTTTTGAAATACCTTGTAGGAATAAGGTCGGGCTACAAGCTTTGCTTCCAAATGTAGGTGAATCCTGCCAGACCAGAGGCTGCATGACATTGTTGAAAATTGTCATTCATTTACTTGCTTGTGTCCAGTAAAGGTTGCTTTCAGATGAGCAGGTAGTGATGCTTTTCTAAATTAGATGAGAATGGATTTTCTCTTTCTCCTGGGTGCTGATGTGCTGTTGTTGACTGACATTGGCTTGCATGAGCAAGCAGGCCAAGAAAACCTTTTTTCTCTAGCCTTTCTATTTTAGTGGATGTTAGTAAAGTTGCATCATCCAGTAATTTTTCTGTTTTGGTAGTTTTTACCTTGTTTTGATATTGCTGTAACCCATTTTGAAATTCTAAGAAACAGCATGATATCATTAACCATAAATTGGGTTGTGCAGTGTTATTTTGTCCCAGGCATTACATGCCGTATTTAATGCTGACGTAAGGTGTTGCACCCTGGAGCATAGCCTGACTTTCCAGAGAATAGTTTGTTCTAGTGTCAGTCTAAAGTTTGCTTAAACTGGTTAATCGCTGAAGATGGCTTCCTGACATTTTGTCCAATGAATGACTTGTACAAACACAGTTATCCTGAGATTTGCTTTGTGCTAATATTGGCGGACATCTGCAGCAGGCGTGAAGGTAATGTATAACTCCAGCCCATTTGGTCCTAAGCTGTCCTCTTGCCACTTCTAAAGGCAGAACACTTTGAGCCGACACGGTCATGTGACTGTAGACAAAACCCTACTGCAGGCCTTCTCTGAAATAAAGCTTTAGCTTGTCTGAAGCATTGTGTTATATGGTGGGAGTCTAGATTTCTTTTTTTTTCTTTTTTGTGATAGCACTAAACCAACACTAGACTTGGCAGATCAAGCTCCTAGACTGAGATTTGGTCTGAAATGCCTTGATTTGTGGGAGGGCCCTTAAGCAGCTCTTTCCCCCAGCTTTTAAGGTAGATAGTCTTTGGGGAACCTGTATTTGATGTTGTACTTTGGAACCAGAGTTGGGAGTATGCAGTACCAGTGCTAGAGGCAGTATGCCGCTTTTTATCAGTTGCTGGGGGAGCACAGGCAAGATGCTGCTGCTGCGTTCCCAGAGGCAGGCTGGCTACTGTGTGAACAGAATGCCGGACTAGATGGGCCTTTGGTCTGGTCCAGCAGGGCTACCAGTTTGGTGTAGTGGTTAAGTGCGCGGACTCCAGTCTGGGAGAACCGGGTTTGATTCCCCACTCCTCCACTTGCACCTGCTGATGAGACCTTGGGTCAGTCACAAGCTCTAGCACAGCTGTTCTTGAAAAAGAGCAGTTGCTGTCAGAGCTCTCTCAGCCCCACCTACCTCACAGGGTGTCTGTTGTGGGGAGGGGAAGGGAAAGGAGTTTGTAAGCCGCTCTGAGATTCCCTTGGGTAGTGCAGGGCAGGGTATAAATCCAATCTCCTCCTCCTCCTCCTCCTCTTCTTCCTCTTCTTCTTATGTTCTTATGCTTGCTTCTGTACACCTGGCTATTCAGCACCCTATCTCACCCTGAAAGGTTGGCCTAACCGCCACCATTTGGAAAAACAGGAGAGAAACTCCACCATGGGGATTCTCTGCAAGCTATCTAGATTCTAAGCAGTAGAAAGTCTCAGGTTGCTGGACCTTGCATCAGCATTGTGCATTTTGGGGGCACCTGCTAGAACCCAAACTCCTTGCTGTGGGCTTATTTGCCAACATAGCCCCTGACTGTCATGCTGTAATATGCTTTCTTTGGTATAGTGGTTAAGTGCGCGGACTCTAATCTGGGAGAGCCGGGTTTGATTCCCCACTCCTCCACTTGCAGCTGCTGGATGAACTTGGGCAAGCCATAGTTCTGATAAGAGCTGTCCTTGAAAGGGCAGTTCTGGGAAGAGCTCTCTCAGCCCCACCTACTTCACAAGGTGTCCATTGTGGAGAGGGGAAGGGAAAGGAGTTTGTAAGCCACTCTAAATGAACAGTGTGGTATAAATCCACTCTCTTCTTCTTCTTCTAGACATTTTCGGGAAAGTCAGTTCTTGCATATGAGTAGCAAGATGCTGGAAAAAACCATGAAGAGCTTTGGCAAGAAGCTGATCCGGCGACGTGTGGTAGACCTTAGCTCGGAAGAGACCCGTTTTGCCCGCTGCCTCTCCACCCTGGACCTGATAGCTCTTGGCGTGGGTAGCACTCTTGGGGCTGGTGTCTATGTCTTGGCTGGGGAAGTAGCCATGGAGCAAGCTGGCCCTTCCATTGTGCTCTGCTTCTTCATTGCGGCTGTCTCTTCAGTTCTGGCTGGGCTGTGCTATGCCGAGTTTGGGGCCAGAGTTCCAAAGGCCGGTTCTGCCTACCTCTACAGCTTTGTGACAGTCGGTGAGATCTGGGCCTTCACCACAGGATGGAACCTCATCCTCTCCTATGTGATAGGTATGTGCCATTGGATTGAGCGTGTGGAGGGAGGAACTTTTGGGTTCTTTTTCTAGATCAGGATGGCAGAATGTGTCCCTGATACAACCAGAGCTTGTTTACTGCTTGGTAGTGAAGAAACATCGTTGTTGTATTTTCCTCAACAGGCTAACCCTCTCTTGAACTGAGGATCCCAAAATGGATTTTTATTTATAACTCCAAAGAACTCCACAATCCAGTCATTGCTGTTTGAGATATCACACAAATATTTTGAACAATTGTCCCCTATTCATTTGTTTAATTTGCTCCATTTATACCCCAACTTCTTCCCCAGTGGGGATCCAAAGAAACTTACATTGTTCTCCTCTCCCCCATTTTATCCTTACAACAGACCTGTGAGGCAGGTTAGGCTGAGAGTATATAACTGGCCCACAGTCACCCAGCAGAATTTGAACCTGGATCTCCCAGATCCTTGTCCCACAGTGTAACTGCTATACCACATCGGCTCTCAATCACTATTCATCACAATCCCTCACATCCAAAAAGGGGGAAGGGGGTTATTTGGGGGATATATATTGTTGGTTTTAATTGGTGATTTTTAAGTTATGATTTGCGAGCTACCTTGAGCCATGAGGAAAGGCAAAATGTAAACATTTTAGTTGGGGGACGTGGCGTTGGCACCAATCATGGTGGACGCTCCGACCCTTCCCTTGGGCCCCTCCTGATCCTTCTCTTCAGCACGAGAACGCAAAGCTTACCTAAGTATGGTAAAAACCGGCGAAGCAACACCGAAAGCCGGAGACGCTGAAACCCTGACCCTAAAAGCTTTCTTCAGCTCTGGAACGGACAGTGGAGCAGGTAGGACCAGATGGGCCAATTCTAAAATGGTGGCTGAGGGTGGGAATCAGCATGCACCTCAGGCACCCTTAACGAAAAAGGACCTTACAGAGCTCTTTATCTCCTTTAAAATGGGAAATGTTAGCAAATATTACTGAAATGCTTCAGCCCATGACAGAACAATTGGGATCCTTGCAAATCACTATGCAAAAGGTCTCCCAGTCGGCAGAACTGGCAGTGGAGGCAACTATAACGAATCAGGAAGACGTTAGATGTTTCCAACAAAATGAATCCTGGCAAAGGATTTTTTCCCTTGAACATAAAGCCAGAGAACGCTTTCTAAAATTCAGGGGCATCCCTGAGCAAGCTGAAACAAACATGGAGCTAACTACTTTTGTATCAGGCTGGTTAGCTAAATCGCTCCAACTGGAAGAAGGGGTAGCCCCCATGATTGTCAGAGCTTACAGGCTTGGCTCTCTTGCATCAGAACGCTGCAGGGGACCATGGGACATTTTGTTAGAATTTTTAGACCTTCGCACTGAACTTCATATTCTCAAAGAAGCTAAAACCAAAGGGAAATTTAAGTTTAATGGGGAAGACATCGCTATATATCCTGACATTCCACCCAATGCTTTACAAATCCGTAGAGACCTTAAACCTGTTACTCAGTGCTTGAATGAAGCAGGTCTGCATTATCGGTGGCTTCAAACCGGCCACCTTCAAGTTAAGCACCACCCACCAAGCTGATGACATAGATAATGGAATGGATCTATTGCAGGCATTAGGTCTTGAAACCTCACCAGCATCCTAACCATCCCAGTGGAATAAACGCAAAAGGGGCTCCCCAGGGACCCTGCACCAATGGAGCAAAATTCCTGTTAGACTTAATATGTCACCTTGAATTTATCTGTAGTGTTGCCACTTATGTTACTATGAAGATAATACTCTGTTGACATTTGTGCTTTATTTCATTAAGTTCTCACCAGTTAATTCTTTGAATAAAACGATCGGGAGGGAGGAAAGGGAAGGGGACGCTCTATCAGAATGCCCCTATATGAATGGAGGCAACTGTTTGTTTGGTTTTTTTCTTTTTTTTTTGTTTCTTTATGGTCCATTTGAAGGGGCCTTTAAGGCCCTGTGTGGTCTTGCACCGCACTCTAGGGGACTTTTTTATTGTGTACCCTGGAAAGGGGGGTACAGGGGTTTATATTTGCTTTGTTTTCCCACTCAGGCAACCCCATCTACCCTGTAAAATGATTCTAGTTTGGAAGGGGGGAGGGATAGGAGGGGAGGTAGAGTTGCATCATTTATACAAGGATGGGAGGAAATTTTTCTTAGAGTTTTTCATAGTCCATGATAGGCAAACAATGTTCTTTGTTAAGTTATATACTTGAGGTTATATGATAGTGTTTATGGTGGCAAGTGGCACTTCAATATGTTCCTTGCTCTCTCAATTAAATACTTACATTCCTAATCTCCTAATACTATTTGTTAACCTTCAGTTTCATGATAAAAGTCTTTTCAGGATTAAGCTGCTTATCTTTAAATATTTTAAATGGCATCTGGACCTTTAAAACTATTAACTCTCAATTGCAAAGGCCTGAACAACAAAATTAAGGCTAAACACATTGTGACTGACCTTAAAAAACAGTGGGTCAATATAGCTTTCCTTCAAGAAACTCATATTAAGAATCACACCAAGGTTCTTCCTTCTAACTGGTTCTCCTCTCAGTTTAATACCTGTGGCTTTACCAAATTGCCTGGCATAGCTATTTTGTTATCCAAAAACCTTAAATTTGTTTTGGAGGCTTGTGAAAAAGATGTCGAGGGTAGATACCTTTTTTTAAGGGGTAAAATTGATGACTTTGATATTACCTTAGCTTCTGTTTACACACCCAATCAAGGCCAGTTGGCCTTCCTAAATTCACAAATTTCATAAGGGGCCTGTAATATTAGGTTGTGACCTCAACTACTTAATGGGCAAATGGCTAGACAAATCCAACACTAAACTCAGACTGACTAAAGATGCATCAATACAAGCTCTACCAAAACTAATAGCAGAATACAACCTGCACGACATCTGGAGATTTCAAAATGGCACTAGCAGAGATTATACTTTTTTTTCGCCCAAGCATTGCATTTACACCAGACTGGACTATATTTTAGTATCACAAAACTTGATTACCAACACAGAATCTATGGGAATAGGAATCCAGTGCTGGTCCGACCATGTTCCTGTGACTTGCATATTCAAACCAGGTACAACACCAAAACTGAAACCAAATTGGTCTTTTAATAAAATTTTATTGTTTGATACCAAAGCTTCATCCAGACTCCAATTTGAAACTGATGACTTCTTCCGTAACAACCAACTCTGTGGAGTACCCATAGGGACGGTATGGGATGCATCCAAAGCCATTGTTCATGGTGCATGCATTTTGATCCTCGCAGCTCTTAATAAGGAAAGAAACCAGAACATAGCAGTTAACTCACAGTATTTCGCAACTTGAATTGCAAAATAGAAACACCTGCAGCCCAAAGATCTACAATAAACTCCTGCAATAATGCAAACAATTGTAATCCCTAGACTTACACAATATACACAAAGAAAACCTTACTTGGAAACGTGCCAGAACCACCAGAGGACCTAAAGTACTACATCTTCTAGCATGGAAGCTCAAGAAACAACACACTGAAAGATACATCAGTGGTCTTAAGGACAAATGTGGTCAATTACAAACAACAACATTTGAAATAATTCAAGTTATGGAGTCATTTTATTCATCTCTTTACACTTCGCCATCTCCCTCAAAATATGACATCACTTCCTATTTAACATCCAAAGCAAAACTTCCTCATCTCACTAAAGAACACCAGGAGCTTTCGAATGCTTCTATTACCGTGGAAGAAATTCGAAATGCCATTAAGAACATGAAGACCAATAAAGCACCCAGATCAGATGATTTTATTACTGCATACTACAAGAAATTTGTGGACAACCGAATTCATCCTATGGAAACACTTTTCAACAATATCCTCACCCTTGGTGAACTACCCTCGTCATGGCACCAAGCCAACGTCATCTTACTACCCAAGAAGGGGGAAGACACATCTGACCCATGATCATACAGACCAATTTCTTTGCTGAATTCTGACTATAAAATTTTTGCCCAAATTCTGACTGTGCGTCTTAAGCATATTATAGATCTTTACATTAACTCAGACCAAACTGGCTTCGTACCTTCTAGAGATATTACGGACAATATACGGAAAACCTTGAACCTTATCTACTATGGCCAAAAATAAAAGAACCAAAACACCTTAGCCTTATCACCCGACATTGAGAAGGCCTTTGACACGGTTGAGTTCCCTTTCCTCATCACTACTCTCCAACATATGCATTTCGGGGATTCATTTCTCCAAGCTATTAGGGCTATATACTCATCACCAACTGCTACCCTACTTATCAATGGCCAAACATCAAAAACGATTCATCGGCATTGTGGGACATACCGAGGCTGTCCTTTATCACTGCTGCTGTTTGCCATTGTAATGGAGCCTTTAGCCAACGACTTGCGCAACAATCCTGACTTTAAAGGTCTTTTAATTAAGGGGGAAAAGTTCAAACACAGTCTTTTTGCAGACGACATTGTTCTTTTTGTCTCTAAGCTGCTGTCATCCCTTGCTGTAATCCTCTACACTCCATTTGAATTTGGAAAAGTTTCAGGATTTCAATCACTTTAAGTCACTGGTTTATCCCATCGAATTAACAACTGAAACGACAACTCATATCAAATCTCAATATACCTTCCGATGGACTACCAACTGTTGGCAGTATCTAGGTATCAAAATTCCTATGGACCTTGCTGATCTAACTCACCACAATCATATTGCTGTTGCCAGAGAAGCTTCTAACCTGATGAAGCAATGGGACTCCAAATTTCTAACGTGGGCAGAAAGACTCCAAACAACAAAATCTTTTATACTCCCGAAATTCTTATATTGCTTTAGGGCACTCTTGCTACCAAAGTCAATTATTTTGAAATGGCAACGTGCGCTTAATGCATTCTTTTGGAACTATAAGCATTCCCGGATTACCTTTGCAACATTACAACGCTCACCTAAAACAGGAGGTGTTGCCTTTCTGGATCTGTTCACTTATTACTCTGAGACCCTGCTATCCAGCGTAGTCCGACAATATCTCAACGGTACGCCCAACCACATGCAGCCTTGATCCGTGCCCTTCGTGGCTAATTAAAGCTGGCCACGTCCCTCTCTGAGGGGCTGTTCCTGAGGGCTCTCAAGGAAGTGATGGTCTGCCCTCTCTTGAAAAACCATCCCTGGACCCGGCTGAATTGGCCAACTATTGGCCAGTCTCCAATTTGTCCTATTTGGGCAAATTAATAGAGAGGGCGGTGGCGATACAATTGCAGAGCTTTCTGGATGACACTTCCAGGCTTGATCCCTACCAGTCCGGCTTCCACCTGGGTCATGGGACGGAGACAGCGCTGGTCGACTTCATGGATGACCTCTGGAGGCATCTGGATCAGGGCAGGATGGCAGTGCTGCTGTTGTTAGATCTATCAGCTGCGTTTAACACGGTCGATCATCAGCCACTCACCCTCTGCCTCACCGACGTGGGGATTCAGGGGCTTGTCTTGCAATGGCTTGTCTCCAGGGTCGGGGACAAAGGGTGGCTCTTGGGGAGCAGCTGTCTCGAAGGCACCCACTGATCTGTGGGGTGCCTCAAGGGGCAGTATTCTCCCCGATGCTATTCAACGTCTATATGCGCCCCCTTGCCCAGATTGCCCGGAGGCATGGGCTGGGTTGTCATCAATATGCGGATGACACCCAGCTCTATCTGTTGTTGGGCAGCCAGTCGGGCTCCAGCCCAGAAGACCTGGACCGGGTGCTTCAGGACATGGCAGAATGGCTGAGACTGAGTCAATTGAAACTGAATCCTACGAAGACCGAGGTCCTGTGCCTGAATCGGAGCAGCTCGGGGTTAGGGATCCCATTGCTGGCCTTCGATGGGGCGCCATTGGTGCCAGCGCCAAAAATCTGGAGTTTGGGAGTGCTCCTGGATGCCTCCTTAACAATGGAGGCCCAGGTAACAGCTACTGCCTAGGCAGCCTTTTACCATCTTCAGCTGATCAGGAAGTTGGTTCCCTTCCTCAAACGCAAAGATCTGGCGTCAGTTATGGTCACCTCAATGTTGGACTACTGTAATGCTCTCTATATGGGGCTGCCCTTGGGGCAACTCCAGAAGCTGCAGCTGGTACAAAATGCGGCGGCCAGGCTGCTGATGGGTCTCCCTATGCAGGAGTACATCCAAACTGTGCTCAAGTTGCTGCACTGGCTGCCAATAGCATTCTGGATCTACCTCAAGGTGCTGTTTTTGACCTTTAAAGCCCTATATGGTCAGGGACCTGTCTACCTGAGGGACTGCTTTTCCCCGTATGTCCCCCAGAGAGCACCACGATCTGGGACACAACACTGCTTGACCCTTCCCGGCCCCAAAGAGCCAGGCTGACAACAACTAGGTCCAGGGCATTTTCCTTGGCTGCACCAGTATACCAGAATGAGCTCCCTAGCGAGGTCCAGGCCCTGCGAGATCTCCAGCAATTTCGCAGGGCCATGAAGATGGAGCTTTTCCACAGGGCATATCAGTGAGACTGATGTCATGCCAGCTGAGCCATGCCGACCTGCTAAGTGATCACACTGTGGTAGATGTTTAGATGTCTATATTTATTGTATTTTAGTTAAACTGTTTTATATGAAGTGTTCGTGTTTTTATGTATATTGTTGTAAGCCGCCCTGAGCCGTGTAGGTGGGAGGGTGGGATAGAAATCAAAGAAAGAAAGAAAGAAAGAAAGAGAAAGAAAGAAAGAAAGAAACCAGCAGCTTGGACTGGGTGTATATTGAAAAGCAGTACTCTTATCCTATCACTTTTAAGGAACTGTTGTGGTCTAGCTCACCAACTACTCTCGCAAGCTTCCAAACAATCCCTTCCTCAAAGCCACACTGTCAACGTGGTATGCTAATCGCCACAAATTATGTACTTCTGGATCCATTGTAAGCACTTTTACCAGTCAGACCTGGTTTCCACTGGCGCAGGAAGCTAATTCTTTTACTATCTGGAAAACGTTGGGCCTTACCAGAATCATAGATGTAATACATAAAGGGAAGCTGGCTTCTAAACTAGATCTGGACAGGAAGTGTACTGTCAGCCTCCCCGGTACGAATATCTCCAACTTCAGCATCTAATTAGTTCGCCTAAATTTGCTAACAATCTTAAAACACCGCTTCTGGCATTCAAAAAACTCCTAGCAACTAACAACAAGCACCATGGCCTCATTGCGATGGTTTACAAAATCATTATAGCAATGGACTCAGACAAGTTGTTTAACTATCAACGAGCCTGGCATAAAGATCTTCAGCAAATTCTCTCTGAGGAACAATGGGAAAGAATTTGGGATTCTCAGGCCAAACTATCTAAATCTTTAGTCATTTGTACTTCAGCACAAAAAGTCTTGTTCAGGTGGTATCTGACCCCAACCAAGCTTTCTCACATGTTCCCACAGGTACTACCTCTTTGCTGGAAATGATGTGTCCATAGAGCTACTTCTTCCACAACTGGTGGTTATGCGACCACATACAACTGTTTTGGGCTGCTATTCTAACATGTATAAATAAATAACGAGCTTTCACTTACCTTTCACTCCAACACTGCTCCTGTTGGGTCTTTGGCCTGAAGACAAGCCACCTGTAATGATAAGAGAGCTGATTAATATTCTACTGATGGCAGCTAAAGCCGCAGTTGCGCATTCCTGGAAAGATGCCAAACCACCCACAGTTAACTCTTGGTCTGCTATTGTATGGGATTATTTTCTATTGGTGAAATGCGTTGTTTATTATGATGTTAGCCGCAATGAGAGAGAGCTATATAGTCTTTTTGAAAAATGGTCTTTATTCTTGGAGAAAATAGATGTTGACATGCCACAAGGTTAAAAACAGTTAATAGCTATTAAGCAGCCCATAGTTTAACTTGGATGTTTATTTCGACATTTATTCGCTTTTGAATTTTGACTTTAGTCAATGTTTCTTTTAGGTGCTCCTAAGATCATAACCTGAGAGTTTGTTACTCATAAACAGAATAATGCTGTTATGCTTGGAAGTTATGTTTTCACTGCAGCTTGCTGATTCATTTTTTGTAAAACTGTACTTACCAATTTGTTGTCTTTTTGAAAATTAATAAAATATATTTTTAAAAATAAACATTTTAGTTAATAAATACATTATTGTTCATGTTCTTGGATTAATGAAGGATTCTTTTGTTGATTACTAGGTACGGCAAGTGTTGCTCGTGCCTGGAGCTCTGCCTTTGACAACATCATTGGCAATCACATCTCCACTTTCTTTCGGAACAGCACTGCCCTGCATTTGGAGAATGTGCTGGCTGAGTATCCTGACTTCTTTGCCCTCTTCCTGGTGCTGCTGCTCACAGGTAGGATGATCCCAAGGTGGCAAATCTGTCCTCCATTGCAAGAGCCTGCAAGTTGCAAAGCTTAAGCAGAGCCAAACTTCCCTTGAAATTGGTTGTTCAGTACCTGGGCTAGCCCCAAGGCAGGTGAAACTAATAATAAAAGGAAATCCAACTAGCCAGCCTTGGCATATGGGACTAGGGGACAGGCTTTCCAGAGGAGTGGACAGGCATGTTCAAGGAGGCTTGTGCTCCAGCACTACTCAGTTTTAGGGGAGCTGGTATATTCCTGTGCCCTCTCCCCAGATCCTCTTGCTTCCTTCCACTACAGGCTTGCTAGCATTTGGTGTGAGTGAATCTGCACTAGTGAACAAAATCTTCACATCGATCAACCTGCTGGTCCTCAGCTTTGTCATAATCTCTGGCTTTGTGAAGGGGGATGTCAAGAACTGGAGTGTGTCTGAGGAGTATTATCAGAACCGGTCGCAAGAGGCTCTGAAGTCTGGAATCACGTAAGAAGACGCCTTTTTCCTGAATGGGCAATTCCCTGGCTTGCTGTTCCAAGCTGATTCCTCTAATTCAGTTGTGGAGCAGAGCCACCAGAAACCTTGTTACCTGGGGATTAACACCTGACTGCTCTGGGCTACCCAGATTTTGTCACCAAGTTTAGGTTGCTGCATTTAGCAGAGAAAGGTGTAGGGCAATAAACTGGTGAAGAAAGGGAAAGCAGCAGAGCTGGAGGGAGATATTTGTCAAACAGCTGTTTCACCATTTGTGTCTACCCCCTGTGCAGATGAGATGACCCCTCATTAGCTTGCTTGGCTCCTCTGAGCGTGGCTGGAGGCCTTCCCTCTCTTCCTCCTTCCTTCTCTCTTTCAGGTCTGGCAATTTTGGTGCAGGTGGCTTTTTCCCCTTTGGCTTTGATGGGGTCCTCTCTGGTGCTGCAACTTGTTTCTACGCCTTTGTTGGATTTGATTGCATTGCAACAACAGGTAAGGCAACTGCAGGAAGAAGGGAAGAGCAGGGAGAACTCTGCTTCTGTGCCCCCTCCCCTCCCCTCCCCCCTTTGCCAGAGAGCACTTGGGTAGGTATTTCGTCTGGGAGAGGACATTGCATGCTGAGTGGCTGGGCATGGGGGCTGCAAACGTAAGCACATTCATATGGGATCCCTGCTCAGCCTGGGAGTGTGGTGGCTGCTGTTCCGTGCCTGTTACATTCCTCGTGGAAAACATCTTCCTGTGGTCTGGGAGATGAGTCATTAGCCATGCAACCCGGTGGCACAGATGGCTGCTTTGCCTGGGAGCCCTGAGGACTCCTTTGCACAGAACAGTTCTCGTGCAGAGTGACAGTCAGCTGCCCAGGTAATAGATTCACAGAGCAAAATAATAACAATAAAAAACCTGCACTACATGTTCTCTTATTTAAAAGAAAATCTGCATTTCCTGCCCAGATTAGCTGGTTTTGAATTACGGTTGTTCAAGTCGTTTCCTGCCTTGGGCATTGTTATGGGAGTGCTGATTTCACTGGAATCTCATCTTGATCATTCTCATCTGCCTTCCTGTCCTCAGGCGAGGAGGCTCGCAACCCCCAGCGCTCCATCCCCATTGGCATCATTGTCTCCCTTCTCATCTGCTTTTTGGCCTACTTTGGGGTTTCTGCTGCCTTGACTCTAATGGTGCCCTACTTCTTGGTGAACAAGGAGAGCCCCCTGCCTGAGGCCTTCAAGGATGTGGGGTGGGAGCCCGCCCGCTACGTTGTGGCCATTGGCTCACTCTGTGCTCTCAGTGCAAGGTAAGGTCTGGGGGGGAGGCAGAGCCAGGCAGTGACAGCTGTTGTGTGCGCACTGCAGTTTGTGCTCTTGGCTATCCAAGTTTTTCCCTATGTCCAAGGGCTGACCATCTCTCTTCCTCCTCAATGCAGTTTGCTTGGCTCCATGTTTCCAATGCCACGAGTGATATATGCCATGGCCGAAGATGGACTCCTCTTTAAGTTCCTGTCTCGGGTGCACAGTCGCACCAAGACTCCCTTGGTGGCCACAGTTGTGTCAGGCATCATTTCTGGTAAGGATATGGTGGTAAAAGGTTTCCTTCTTTGCTCCCAGTGGGTGAGGCTGAGTCTTATGTAACTTGTATTCTCTTGCAGCCCTGATGGCATTTCTCTTTGAACTGAAGGACCTGGTGAACCTCATGTCAATTGGCACACTGTTGGCATACTCACTGGTAGCTGTTTGTGTACTCATCCTCAGGTGGGTGCCTAAGGTCTTTGGACTGAACCACTATAGGTACAGGGTACTCAAAGCGACATCCAAACACTGTAATGTCCTAACCAATTGCAGGTGGGTGGGGAGAGAGTTCTTGATCTTTGAGACTGGTGGAGGCTCTTTTTGGTCTTAATTCCTTTGGTTTTGCTTTTAGATACCAGCCTGAGATGGGTAGCTCTTCCAAAGATGTGGAGATGTTGGAGGTGAATGGAAGTGAAGAAGAGAAGGTGATAATGAATGTGTCAGTCAACAGTAATCAGACTACACTCAAAGAAAAGTTCACCTGGGGGAGACTTTTCTGTCCTTCTGCAGAGATCCCAACTCACATTTCGGGACGCATCGTCTACATCAGCACCACAGTTGTCTGTAAGTGCTGGGGGCAGAGCTGAGGTGTTTTAGCTAACCAGAGATTTAAAGCTTGCATTGGAAGTCCTCTTAACAATGGCACTGAGATCGGAAGTGCTTCTAAAGTTCTAGCTAAGTTGGGGCAGGGAATGTGCAACTGCAGTTTGTCAACTTGGCACATTGAACAACTTAATTCTCTCTTGGGAGAGCCCAAACAGCCTTTCTGGAGACCCGGAGAGTGGAACTAGCTCAGTAGCAGATCTGAAATGCCTCAATCCAGTTTGTGGTTCCACTCAGATATTTTCTGTTAGATGACTCCTGGGAAACAATATGGAGAGGTTATGCTAGATTAAGATCAAGTGCCCTCCCCACTTTCCGAATATAAAATAAATGTTTCATTCTCTGTCTTGCAGCTATCATGATCACTGTCCTGTGTGGAATCCTGGCGCAGGAGTGGGAAGCACTCATGAAAGGCAACATCGGTTGGGCTGTGGCATGTGCGCTTCTTCTAGGTATTTCGCTAGTTATCACCATCATCATCTGGAGGCAGCCAGAGAGCAAGAAGCGCCTCACTTTCAAGGTAAGATTTACGGCCGGGAAGCTGCTCATCATTCTGAGATTGTATGTGGCAGAGCTGAGTGTTGCCTAGATCTGCCGTGCTGCACTTGGCATCTTTTGTGCTCAGCATTTGCTTCTGGATGGCTGGATCATTCCATGTGAATAGCAACCCCACCTTCTGCCTTTCAGAATGAACAGCTCTGATCTCTCTATCCCTCCAATCTCTCCGTCACACAATGCTTTTGTAGTTTGACTCCTCCCACAGGCATAACAAGACTTCCACTCTGCCTTAGTAAATTCAATGCTTCTTGCAGAAAAGTGTTCTTTTATGCCTCAGGGAAGCCTTTTCAAAGCATTATAGAAAAAATGGGTTGAATGCTAAGTTGGCCTGGGCAGTCCAGGTGATGTTCTCCTTATTAGTATTTCTGTTGTGTGGAAACACATTTTTCAAGCATTCTGAAGCCAATTTTGAGTTGGTTGGAAATGCAGTTTCCTCACCTTCCCCAAATGTGAGTGCTGTGTGAAACAGTGGTTGTGCCAGTGTCATAAGCATCTATTGGCCAATACCTTTGACTTTAGAGTCTGCCACCTCCTATGCTAGTTCAGTTTTGTAAATATCTTTTGGGGGGGCATTCTCTCTTGCCCCTACACATTTAACATGCCTAAACACTGCTAAAACTCTAAATAGCAAACAAGGGAATCTCCTCCCTGAATAAAACTCCATTAAGTAGCAAATTTACCTTATCCTAAATAGCAGTATTTCAGAAACGTGGTGAAACTCATAAAGGGGAAAGACATTTTGAAAACTATCTTTGCAAAATCTCATGAAACTACAATTTCCCAGAATCTTGAGAAATGTTTACATCCATTTGCCTTGGGGGCTTTCTCTTCTTTTCTAGGTGCCTGCCTTGCCGGTGCTCCCTCTCTTCAGTATCTTTGTGAATATTTATCTCATGATGCAACTGGATGCAGGCACCTGGGCCCGCTTTGCTGTCTGGATGGCTATAGGTAAGGAGCCGGATTTATTTGAAGCATTGTCATGCAGGACTGATCCCAGTAATAGCTATAGGCTCCCAGTGGAACAGCAAGGAAAGCAGAGGGAGCTTTTTCTGTGTGGAAGTGTTATCTGGGGTGGCATTTAAGTGCTCAGGTATCTGATGATCCAAGTGTACCTTGAACCTGCAACCAGACCTGGCATTTCCAGAGACATCATTCAGCCATGCAGGAATGCAGAGAATAACCCAAAGAGGATCCAAAAGGGAAAGAATCCAAGCTCGGCATGAGTTGGAATGCTGAGAGTAGCTGTGGATACAGGGGTCAGAGAGTAGAAGAACAACAGCTCTGATTTTCCTGAGCTGGGAGAGAGGTGGGGAAGTTCACATTCAGATGACGGGAGGGTGCTGATTGCCCACATCCTTGCCTCCCAACAGAGAAGGAAGAAGAAGGAAGAGCAGACTCCTGCTGCCACTTTCTTCTAGTGATGGCAGAGCCTCCCTACCCAATTTGTATGAGTGAGGAACACCCCTTGTTTGAGCACAGTAGGGGTTAGCCCCAGCAGGGAGGCAGTGGTTCTTGGGTCCCATCTTGGACCTAGAATCACTAGGACCGCCCATGATTGTGTGTGCATGTGGAGAAACATTTGTCCTTTTGCTAAGAATGAATAAGGCAGATGGCAGAGAATTATTCTTAAAGGCACCTTGATTATTATTCTAAGCATTTAGATCCAGTCAACAGAGCTGGTGGCTACTAATTGGGTCAGTTTTGCTCTTTACCTTTTTTATATTTGCTTCTATGCAACCTAGTAATGATTTCATCATGGTCAAAATCAGATCACATGAAGCCACCCTTTCTTTTGCCCCCTTCTCCTCCTCTGTCCTACAGAAAGATCGGATTAGATTTTGCAGGGAAATCTTGTGACCCATACATAGACAAGGGCTTGCTGGTATTTTCTGAGTTTTGGCAGAAAAGATTTGCTGGTTACAGGCCAAGAGATAGGGACTGATGTCAAGGAAAAATCATGGCAACAGGCCCTCCGTTCAAATCTTGGGTTCACTTTTAGCTAAAGGAACTTGTGCAGCAAGAGCTGAATGAAAGCTGCTACCAGCCAGGGGAGACACTATTGAGCTAGGTGGATGCTTTGACTTGGTAAAAGGTAGTCAATATTAGGGTTTTGGGGGGTTACCTTTTGCATTTAATCATGTTAAAGTATGTTAAACCTTACTATTAATGTTAAACATTACTGTTATCGAAAGCTAGATCCTGCAATTTTAACTCCTGACTTTCATCAGTCGCTGTCTATCACACTCTTTCTCTGAGGAGCTCCAGGAAATCCTCCCCCATCCCTTTTACCATCACAGCAAGCTCTGTGGGCATAGCTGAAACAGAGCCAGCGACTGAGCTGAGATCACCCAGCAAGTGTCATGACTAAATGGGGATTTGAACTCAGGTCCTATCCAGTCCTAGTCTGAAACACTAACCACGACACCACATTGACTCTTTGGTGTAAAGCAATCTAGCATATTAAACTAGGAGATCAATTTTTAATGAGTAGTATAATGGACAAGCTGTTCTTTTTTGGAGTTCCTAGTATCATGACTCAGGTAAGAACGTAAGAACATAAGAGAAGCCAATGTTGGATCAGGCCAATGGCCCATTCAGTCCAACACTCTGTGTCACACAGTGGCCAAAAATACCAGGTGCTATCAGGAGGTCCAGTAGTGGGGCCAGGACACTAGAAGCCCTCCCACTGTTGCCCCCCCCCCGCACCAAGAATACAGAGCATCACTTGCCCCAGAATGAGAGTTCCTAGATAGATTACTTGGAGCTATGGTCACCAGTTTTGACTCTTTCTATAGATGAACAACAATTTAGCTGGTTAGGGTTTTACGGAATGGGATCGTGCCCTTGGACTTATTCAATAGACCACTTTGGATGTATGTTTTCTATTGTTTGA
This sequence comes from Gekko gecko, assembly GCA_029375565.1. NCBI lineage: Eukaryota > Metazoa > Chordata > Lepidosauria > Squamata > Gekkonidae > Gekko > Gekko gecko. The sequence goes on along the minus strand of JAPDNY010000012.1, from coordinate 45,372,091 downwards.
TTCTAGAAATTTTTGTAACTTTTCTCCTGTTTATGTAACTGCTATAGTATTTGTTTGCTTTACTTTTGAAACAAATAATTTAATCTAGCAGCTCTTAACATATAAAATAAGTGCTTTTGTAATCTCTGCAGGCTTTGCCATCTACTTCGGTTACGGGATCCGGCACAGCATAGAAGCGCAGACCACTCGACAGTCAACAAACAAGCCTCTGAATTCTGCTGGCTCTGACCCGAGTCCAGATACAGCTATCTGAGGGAAGGAAGTGATGATTCTCCACCTGCCCTGCCTTTCCCACATCATAGTTGCCCTTGAGCTCTTGCCTGCCTCCTGCCCTTCCATATAACAAGCAGGAGAAGGAAAGACCCTGGGCAGATTGTTTCCCGTTGTACCTGCAGTTATCCCAAGCAAGGTTATCCTGCAGGGGAGACAAGGCGAGCATCAGCCTGGAGGGCGGGGGGAGCTGACGCAAAGCACTGCAACACTCTTGCCCTTGATAAAAACTGACAGGCAGGGAAACTGCCATATACCTGATGTCTGTATTTATTTTCTGGCCATGCTGGCTAGAAGTTGCCTTTCTTTTTTGTAAGAAGCATGCATGTAAGGTGGCTGGAGGTTTAAAAATGGTCTGTCAATGCTTTGGTTGTAGATTTTTGCTTTCCTTTTAACTTTTTTGGGGGTAGATTTTTTTTGTCAGAAATATTGGTGTTTTATATGATTAAAAATCCAAAGAACCTTTTTTAAATAAGGTCAGTCTGTCTGACTGCCAACATGTTGTGCCAATTTAGTTCCTTATTAAGCTTCTCTACTCTGTACTGGGTGGTGGTTCTTCTGGAATCACAGTTGCTGAGGTGGTCCCAGGTTTCAGCCAAGGCTCCCATGGCACTCAGGCTGTTGAAGAATCTAGCATCAATGCTTCTTCCCATTCCAACCCATCCTGTCTCCTTTGAATGGCAGGAGCTAATTGGAATCCTGCTGTAGCTCTGGCAGAGGGCTGCAGCATGGGTCATTCGCTATCCAGCACACATCTCTATTCCTGTGGGCAGGCCCATTATTGTAGCTAGAGCTCACACAGGTATACTACCCTAGTGATGATGTAAGGTAAAGGTTTCCCCTGCTCGAAAGCCAGTCAAATCCAACTCTAGGGATGCGGTGCGCATCTCCATTTCCAAGCTGAAGAGCTAGCACTGTCCAGAGACATTTCCATGGTCATGTGGCCAGCATGACTAGACGCCAAGGCGCACAGAATGCTGTTACCTTCCCACTGAAGCGGTACCTATTTATCTACTTGCAATTTCTTGCTTTTGAACTGCTAGGTTGGCAGGAGCTGGGACCAGAGATGGGAGCTCACTGTCTTGTGGCACTCATGTCTCGAACTGCTGAACTACTGACCTTCCGGTCTGCAGGTTAATGTCTTAAGCACTTGAGCCACCGCAGCCCCTAATGGTGATGTACATAGAGGTAATAAACCTTCCATGGCCAGAAATCGAGCATTGTGCAAACCAGACACTTGTTTTTCCAGTAGCTCTGTAGAGTTTCCAACTGTCATATGCCGTATGGTGTTTAATAGTCAGAGCTTGTGCCTGCTTGAAATGTAGTACGCAAGAGCCTCCTGCTCTTTTGCCAAAGCCTTTTACTTGAAGTATTGTTAACTGTACAAGTTGAAACACACTTCCAAAATTCTGTTTGTCACATGGAGGAAAAATATCAACAAAGCATGGAAGTTCTGCCTAATTCCCGTTCCTCCTAACTTTACCATGTATCTGTCTTATGCTTTCAGGCTTATTTTCAGCCTTAAAGCCTAGGAACTTGTCTGTTGGATTTTGATTTTTTTTTTAATTTATAGATCCTCAATACAGAATTCTACACAAATGGTCATGTGTGGTGTGATTTCAGGAGCAGAAACAGCTCTGAGTTCATGGCTCTGTCTTAATGTAGATCTGTGGGGCAGCTGGATGCATGCCCATGAACCGCTTGGTATCTGTACTGTGTCAGCAATCTGGGTTCCTTTTTTTAGGCAGGTGTATTCTGTTACAGGACTTCGTGAGCATGACCGAGGCTTAACAAATGTTCCCGTAAAAGCATGCACCATTTTTGTTCCTGTATAGCTGTAACACTGCATATTTCTGCGGTGCACAGTATCTAGACCATCTTAATAGTGGGAGCCATGCAGGCTCATGATGTTGCTAATCTGCAGAGCCTTGAAGGTGGCTGTCTAGTGCATTCAACATTCTTACTCCTAATTACAACCCAGGGGTCTTGGGGGGGGGGAGCGCACCTGAGCGCAGCTCCAGGAGCTCAGGAGCCAAGCCCCGCCCCCAGCCAGCGTCCCCAGGAGTCTTTCAGGCAGCCGAATGTCAATTTCAGCTCCATTATATCCTATGGGCCATTGAAGTCAATGGTGAAAACATAGGATATATTCTGGGTGCTGGAGGGAAGGGGGTTTGAGGGAGAGGCTCCAAACTCACAGGGTAGCTGGCGGATCCTCTCCCCAAGATACCCAGCAAGTTTCAAGAACATTGGATCAGGGGTCCAATTCTATGGGCCCCCAAACATATTGCCCTTATTCCCTCCATTGTTCTCTATGGTGGGAAAAAAGTAAGTTTTTTTCCCACCATAGAGAACAATGGAGGGAATAGGGGCAACCTGTTTGGGGGCCATAGAATTGGACTCCCTAATCCAATGTTCTTGAAACTTGGTGGGTATCTTGGGGAGAGGATCCATCAGCTACCCTGTGAGTTTGGAGCCTCTCCCTCAAACCCCCTCTCCTCCACCACCCAGAATATACCCTATGTTTTCACCATTGACCTCAATGGCCCATAGGATATAATGGGGCCAAATTGCCGCTGAATTTCTTTCATTCCCTCCTTTCCTTCTCTTTTTTGCCTCTTTCCTCCTTCCTTCTCTTCTCTCTTTCCCACCTTCTTCTCTTCTCTTTTTTCCTCCTTTCCGTTTCCCTCCTTCTTCCCTTCTCTTTCTTTCCCTCCCTTTTCCTTCTCTTTCTTTCCCTCTTTCCTTTGTTCTTTCCTTCTCTCTACTCTCTCTCTTTCCTTCCCTCTTTCCTCCTTCTGTGGCCCAACTCTCATGAGAAGGAGTTTAAACTTTAAACCCCTTCTCTCTTAGCTCCCCCACCCAGACCAGCTGGAGAAGGGAAGGGGAAGCTTTTGAAGATGCCTCCCCCCCTTTTGCTTCCCCTTCTGACATCACTTCCGGTGATGTCAGGGGGCGTGGCATATGCTAATAGCCTAATAGCTCATTACCATACCATATGCTAATGAGCTCCTGCAGCTGTTTTTCTACAAAAAGACCCCTGTTACAACCCATCTTTGGCTGAAGAGAAGCAGCTACAAGAAAGACGAAAATGAATTAGGAAATCCCCCTCAGCCACTTAAACTTTGCCATTGCAGTGGAATTCTGCACCCAGGCACTTAGTTATATACAGACCACCCTGCCCTTTAAAGGAACAGTGTGTGAAGAATTGTTCCCAGATCCTTATCTGCTGTCAAGCAGTACTGACAGTGTGCAAATTAATAAAAAGCCACTGGCTCCAGTCTGGGGAGGGTGCTTTTAAGGACAGCAGATTACACATCCTAGGTTATAAATAAGATGCAGTAAACTCAGGTTTTACTGCAGTGCCTATGGGCAGTGATTCTAATTTTCAGTAGTTCCCATAATTGCAGTTGACAAAGATAGTTCTTTCTGCCCCCTCCCATTATGGGAAGAACAAATTACACACATTCATGGTGGATCGTTTATGTATACTTTATTCTAGAGAATAATTAGGTATACAACATTTGTGTGGAAGAGAGTAAAGTGAAATTTTACTGACGCTGCATACATACAAACCATTCCCCTGGTTTTCCTGTATTCTTAAAGTGCACAGGGCAGTTTTCCTTCATAAGATAAGTCACTATGTTTTGACAGAGAAGAATCCAGGACTCTCCAAAGAAAGGTCAGTAACTCTTCTGCTTTTCACGCACAAACTCAAATTCAGGCATTCAAACAGTTCTATAGAAAACCTGATTCAATGCCAAATTGTATAGTACAGAAACTTTTTCAGTCCTGTTAATTTTACTCCAGCCTAGACCATTAGTCTTCTGCTTAAATTTTCAAAAGCAAAAGTCTAATTGGAAACCTTTACATATATTTTGAGTGCCCAGATAATACAAATTTACAGGGGAAAGGACAGCTCCAAAATAAAAGAAATCCATGGAATAGGGGAGGAAGTAATATGGTAAAACTCATGGAATTAGACTGACTGGATTTGTAATTGTATTTGAGTGCCTCTAAAACAGTGATATTCAGCCCATAGTTTGGGACCATGAGGTGAGTTGCAGACAACCACCAACTGGGTCACAAACCCCTACAGATCCACTAATTTTAAAGGATATGCTTCTAGCATGTAAGGTTAAGGGCTAGAAACAGGTGGACAGCTAGATGGTGTCACTCAGTAGAGAAGATTCCTCCATGCCTGGACACCAGTAAAGTCTAGCTCCTCCTTTTCCTGTCTCAGAACCACACCACATCACTGTATCATGTGATTTCCTGTCATGTTTAGTTTACTAAGTCCCATACTATCAGCTGGGGTTATATGGGGGTCCTGGATCTTTAACACTAAATATAAGAGCTTCACAGCAAAAGAAAAAACAATTCCATATTACTTGAACGTGTCATGCAGTACTTTCCTTTCTGTAAGACAACAGTAGTATGCAGTCCCCTGGCCTCTTGCCTTAACTTTGCAGGCAGTAAGAGGAGCCACTAACATAACTTATTCCCCAAGCCCTAAAGAGGGCCAGCTGGCAGATCACTCTAACAAGGAGGAAGTGAGTTGGAAGGCCAGAATACTGTAATGTACTCCACTGCAGATTTTTATTAGGATGCCAACCCTTCGTAACTAAAGATCTTCCTGCAGTTTAGGATGACCAGTCGGGGTCAACACCACTAATTCGAAGTTATGTACTTTGGTACACATTCCAAAGCACAGTTGCAGTGAGGGAGTTCTATGAAGAGGGTAGAAAGGTATATAGCCGGGGTCGTCTTTGAAGAAAATAGTGCCCAAGTCCATAGATTGCTCTAGCCTATGAAATGGCACAGGCAAGAGGTATGTTTGCTGACCTTTGTACAACTGCTGAAATAAAAGAAACCAAGCTTAATAAAAGAACAGAGGAAAAGGGCCTGGGTTTTGTCTAGAAATGTGGCTTTGCTGTCTGTAGATCTGGACTCCAGCAATTTGCCCCGAGGGAGACAGTTTCAGAACAGTAATTGTACTACATCCTGAGAATCAGCACTGCCATGATTTTAACTAGGTTTAAGCTCCATCCACTGGACAGTTTCCAGAGCCCAGCCTGGAGACTGCAGGAAACAGACAGGCAGATGAACAAGCATTCGCCACAGTCTTTTTCTTTTCCACAACAGGGCACTGAAATTGGGAGATGAGGAGAGCAAAGTTGAATTTACAGAATAACACACTGGTATGGCCAGGTAAACCAAGCATTAGAACCAACAGATAAAGTGTAGGGGGCCAGCAAAGCTCAGCAAGCAGTGACTTTGAAACATCGCCACCTGTTAAAAGTTACTTCTGCCATGCCTCTCTAACCACTCCAAGCAGTCTACATGCAATAAAACACAGTCCCTGATTTACAGGGGCTACATTTATTTTATAGCAAGATTTCATTTTATTAAACTTATTGCACTCTTAATATATAACCAGATGGGCTCTGTCCATTAGCAAATATCCATCGGTTTTGTTCATTTAATAAGCCTCATTTGTAGACTTTGACAGAGGAACTCTTGAAGCATCTTCATGTAGCTTCTGTCTGAGGGGGATAGTTTTCATTTTCTACCACAGTTTGCTAAGAGAGATGGGGAAAGGCAGAATGGGACAATTTAGAATTGATTAATACTGGTACATGTTATATAGAAAAATTATAACAATTAAAATTCTATCAAGAATTGTTCATGACCAACATTTGGAAGAAAGGCATATATATCCCCCTGGTTAAAGGTCTCTCTTCAAGCCTCCAGAAGTTCCTTCATACCATGGAGTAATTGTCTCAAGTTTGCTGCCTAATATCTTAAGGCTACAGAACACATCTCACTCTATAGCCTTCTCCAGCAACTGAACCCCAAGCCCAGTGAAATGTAATCAAGCTGGTCGGCCTTTATCAGATTCTCTCTAGCTGGTCCACTATCCCAGTAACTATCACTCCACCTAAATCGTCCCGCTGTCCACACAGATGTGCACCCACTTAGGTAACAACCCAGGGTAGCATTGTGCTACTGCATTTCAATCTTGGTCTATGCTTTTGTTTTCCCTTGCATTTAATCTTTCTAGCCTTTTATCTGGTTAGTGGAATAAAGATGATTTCTTTTGTGATTTTCTTTGTTTTGTTTTTCCTTCCCAAATTGAAATGGGTATCAGATCAGGGCTTGGGTATATAGTAGACTGCTTCATCCCAAAGCGACTGCCCTGGTGGCAGGGTCTGACTCCACATGTAGAGGACACGTTGCACATTGCACCAATTTGGATAACAAGGTCATGTGAACAGACTACTGCAATCCTTTTACCTGAACTGTTAATAAGCTCCACTCTGCTAGTGGTTTGAATTCTGAAAGCAATTCTGCTGAGGCTAGCAGTTCCCTGCAACAGACTGCACTGCATTACACATTCTGCATATAGAAGCCACCAGGACTCTAAATGCAGGGATCCCAAGGAGATTACCTTTCTTTCTAGGAAAGCAATAGTCTTTTGACATGTTTCTAACATGCTCTTCAACTGCTGATTCTCTTCAGCCAGCCATTGACACTAAAATTGAAAAACAGATGCCATGTTAGACATCACAGCACATGACTTTCACCACTTAAATATTTTGCAAGTAAAAGGTCCCAGGTTCAATACATATTATCTTCATGTGGCGCCCTCCCTAGCTCACCGGGGGGGGACGGGGGGACGCCCTCTGCTACCGACATCGGAGGGGTAGTCTCAGGTGCTGGCACAACTTTTCCGCCCCGCCCTGGCGCTTCAGAGGGGCCAGAGGGGCAGGTGGCGAAGACCTTAGGAGGGCAAAGTGACAGCCTCAGAAACCGGGCGCAACAAGGGGGTTTCTTCACCCCCTTTTGCCCGCTCAGGGTCTGGCCTTTAGAGCAGGGTGCTCTAAGGGACTTCGTTTCTCTCTTGGCTACGTCCTGTCTCCTGACACGTCCCAGCCAGCCCAGCTTTCCTCCTCCCCAGCCGTATCCCCTTCTCCTCCTTTTATTACCCCTGCCTCCCCCTCTGGCTCCTCCCCAGCCAGGGCCCCGCCTCCCTACAAAAGCAGGGACGCTGTGCCGGCCTCCGCCCTTCCAGTCCCCAAGCCCTGCACTGAGGCGCGAGCCGGACCGGAGATGCCACCTCCCTCTGCCTACCCCTTCTGAGTGGCCAGTTGGCTGGGCCTTTGCTCGTGCCGCGGGCCGGGCCTCGCTCATCCTGTCCGCGGCTTGCCACGCGCCCCTCCCCCAGCTTCCTCTTCATCCGAGGGCCGTAGTCCCCCGCCGCTGCCTCTCAGCCGCTCGCCACCAGTAGTAGGTGCGCCCTTGGGTTTGGGGTTTGCTGCTGGGGCCGTCCCCAGGTCGTCGTGTCCACCGGGGCGGGGACCAGGAACCTTGGCTGGCCCCTCCGGCTTGGGGCCGCGCCGGCTGGCGCCATCCCGGCCGCCAGTGGGACACTTTAGTTTAAGGATTTGAGGCTGTGGGGTTGGGAAAGATCCTTCTCTGCTCCAAGATTGCCTGGAGAGCTGCTGTGGCCAGCCACAAAAAGCAATACTGGGCTATGTACACCAACAATCTGAGTCTAACAGAACCTTCACCTATGTACCAACCCTTGCTTTTGGAAGTTCTGGACTCTCAACTAATTGATATTTAGTTTACATATGTAAGAAACGTCAAACAAAAATTAGATGCTAGAAACTTTATAAAAGACACACACAGAGACACCCTTGGGTGATTTAAATCTATCCACCTTGATGGCCTTACCTGTGAGCAAGGTGCAGTGAGCTCTTTCTCCAGAATAGCACTTGGAGTTTGTCCAACAGCCATCATATCACTACATGTGGGCTTCTTTTTCTGATCTGAATGTGAGAGACAAGTTGTTTTCCATCTTTGTTGACTTGCAAATGGCAGCCTCAAGAGTGTTGCTCCATGGACCTCCAACCTAATATATATTCACCACTAGTGGTGCGCAAAACACGGTATTGGGGGGGGGGTTGGGTTGGGTATATGGAACCCCCCAAAATTGGTATTTCCTCATATTCCTAAATCCCAGTACTGGTATGGTATTCAGATTCAGGAAATATTTGGGAAACCTGAATTTTTTCGGCTGCATTATACCTACGGGAATGGTCCCCATAGGGTATAATGGAGAATCGATCTGGGGATATCTAGGGCAGGCTGGTTTTTGAGGTAGAGGCACCAAATTTGCAGCATAGTTGCTGGTGCCTCGTCTCAAACCACCCCCCAAAGTTTAAAAAGTTTGGACCAGGGGTCCAATTCTATGGGCCCCCAAAGCAGGTGCCCCCATCCTCCGTTGATTTCAGTGAAGAAAAAAGGCATTTAAAGGGTTCATGGTCCCTTTAAATGCCTTCTTCAAGCCATGTGACTCCACTCCGTGACTTAGAGAACTCCAAAGGCATCTAACGGGCCCATCCTTTCCAACACCATCAGAGCTCTCCAAACCATGAAGTTACATGGCATGGAGAAGGCATTTAAAGGGACTGTGATCCCTTTGAATGCCCTTTAAGTTAGTCTATCTGGCAGTCCCAAATATTTGGTTTTTTTGGGGGGCTTGGCCATTTCAGATAGATGAACGATATCCAAAATCTGTATCTAGCTGAATCAATACCCAAAAAATACCAGTAAGGTTTTTGGGGGTATTTTTTCAGCTCGGATTTAGCCAAATGCACACTCCTACTCACCACCTACTATTTTGGGGAAGGCTCAGCACTTTTCTTCCTCTCCCCTGCACTGTCTAGATACCTCAATCTCTCCTACTTCAGAAGACTGCTTGTGGGAAGCAAGAAAAGCTTCTTTGGTCTGCTGCTGCCCTCCACTGGCAATCAACCACCCTTACACCTAATAGAATCTTAACAGCAGCCAGTCTCAGAACTCCCTAGGCAAGCATGAATTCCATTCAATGGTAGAAGACTCTAAGAACTGCTGTACCCCAAAAGAAGAGGATAGCTCTTCTGTTGTGGCTATGGCTGGATAATACTGTACTTGAGAAGAACCTACATTTCAGTGCACACAGCAACCTGACACAGTAACAGTTTCACTAGGCTTTCCCAGCACCCCTAGCCTGGCAGAGGAAAGTTCTCACTCCCACCCCAAATCAATACTTACTGCTGAGGTAAAGTGTTCTTCCCAACTTACTTTTGCACAGACGGGATCGTTTAGGAAATGCTTGCTTCAGGGGGGATGCAGTAGCTTTGTCAGATGGTTTATCCCAGGGACGCTTTTGACTTGAAGTCTTAGCTGTTACCTTGTTGCCTAAATAAATGCCACACAATAAGAAGAATGCCAACAGAATCCTAGAGTTGCACTTGATCTCTGTACAAATCATGGCTTGACAAAGCAGAGTGTTCTGACCCCTACACATGGTGGCGTGTATTTTACCACACCACTGAGCAAAGTTTGATGCCTTCCTCCAGCCTAAGAAGCCTTCTTCCAATGAAAGAGCTACTTAAGTTAGAAGAGGGGGACTCAAAGAAGTTCCCATCATCAGCCTTTCTACCATTTTATCCTCACAACAACCCTGCGAGGTAAGTTAGGATGAGAGTATGTGATTGGCTCAAACTCACCCAGAAAGCTTTCATGGCAGAGTGGAGATCTGAACCCACATACTAGTCCACTCTAACACTCTAACCATTACACCATGCTGGCTCTCTAATTTTGCCAATGAACACAACCACTTTAATACTAGCACTGGCCTTCACAAATTGTCTGCAGTTTTAGGAGCCAGCCCAAAAAATTAGGAACCAGACTAATTTTTCAACAGAGTTTTGTATTTTAATTACCATATTTTCTAATTGCTACCACAAAACCTAATCCTAAACTCTTTGTAAATTCTTATAATTTTATTAAAGCTCTGACAGAAGTATCATAGTGCATAAATAAATATGGGGTAATCCTGGTGATCAATATGACAGCAAAAAACTAACCTCTCATCTAAACTCTCCAATTTATTAATTCTTTAAAAAGTTTAATTTAATTTAATACTGGCTAAGAAATGATTTGATTTACTGCCACTAAATGATGTAATATTAACATATACACAAGCAATGAAAAGAACTTCATGCACATGTATTTTTATGCCATGCTACAAAAAATCCCATTCTGAAATTATAAATAAGCTTTGTATTTCTATCAAGGATCTCCAAGATACACTACAATGGAGTCACTACTGAAAATGCTAGGCACCTTGGCTCCTGGGATTTACTGAGCCCCATACTAGCAAGTTGCAGGTAATAATGAAATGATGAATCCACTACCAGTCACAGTCAAGGAAGGCAGAGAAGTCTTCTGAAGATCCACGCACCTCCACTCCCTTGGGTTCATGGGTTCCTTAGTGTAGCCTGCACCTTCAAAATCCCTTCCTAAACACCCCCTGTTCCTTGACTACATACACTTTGTCATCTGGCTAATATTTGGTTTCTGGACCTTCAGTACAGAAACATAAGCCAGCTGGTGAGCAGCAGACTGTCACCTAATTGTAACTTTCAGAAGAAAAGTAGGAAATACTCAGGCATTTCACAGTCAGAGTAACACACTTCAACCCATTCTTGTCAGACAGACCAGCCTCCCTCTTACCCACATCTGCTCATTCAGAAACCAACCCAGCTCACCTGCAAAAACTGGAAGCCTTGTTCCTGAAGCATTAGTAACTTTTGGTGTACCATAGAGTTTCAGACCCAGACATGCTAGGGACCCTTGAACTCCAAATCTACCAGCAAGTTTAGAAGAAGGCTGCATGGAAATTGGGGGCTTCTTATTGCAGGGCAGTTCTGTCTTGGTTATCTCATCAGATAAGAGTTTCTACATGATACAAGACCCAAGTATTAGATCAGTCAATTTTATTTGATGTGAATCTATTACCCTCTTTATGCTCCCAGACATTAACATTTCTCCACTAGATTGATTTAACAGTTCTAAGAACATTTAAGTATCTGATCACAGATCATAATAAAGTGATAAATACTTTTCCCTTCCAATGGGGACCCAAAGTGGCTTACAATGATCTCCTCTCCTCCATTTTATCTTCATAACAACCTTATGAGGTACGTTAGGCTGAGAAAGTGTGATTGGTCCAAAGTCACCCAGGGAGGTTCCATGGCAAGTGTAGGTATTCAAACCTGGTCTCCCAGATACTAGTCTGTCACTTTTAACCATTACACCACACTAGCACTATACCATTCATTCAATGCCAGAGGAAGTGCAGAAATGGAGCACTCAAATTCAGTTGTCCAAATAGCAGCTCATTACATGAGCTTCCAATGGCCTTTGCAAGAAAAAAAAAAAGATATATTCTGCTCACTTTCAGAGATGTGACAGTGAAATACTGTGAGGAATAATCTCAATTTCCTCTTCCCTGTAGATTAAAAGGAATAATTCTGTATCTCCCATCCAGCATTGCTGACAACATCTAACGAATCCAGAGGAGAGTAAAGGCTTCCATTAACGAGAAATTACTTAAATTGCCAACATGGTTTTGAACAGTAGTTAGTTATCAATGGATATCAAGGGTAAATTTTAAAGATTTGACAATGCAGACAAACTTATCTAACAACCTATTCTTAAATTCAGTTCTGGCAACCAGTGACCTAACATCTAGAACCCATTAAGCTTCAAAGCCATGAGATCAAGCCACATGAACAGTTCCTGACAGCCAGAAAGTTTGAAGACAGAGTCTGATTGAGATGGGGCTGAAGTGGGCTCCTTATTTAGTACAGAGCTGCACGAACATCCTAAAGCTAAGGTTTGCCACACACCTCTTTATATGCACTTTATTTGCAAATCACTGCTAATTAGCAAAGGTGATGGTCCTGTGTTTATCAATAAGGTTGGAAACAGGAGCTCTCACAGATGAGCAGAAAGTTTCAGCATTCTCAGGAGACTCCTCAGCTATGAAGAAAAATATGTTTCATAAATTCACCAAGAAAAGAGACCATCACTATTCTTTCAATGCTCAGATAAAAGAACAGTTTCTCCAGGAATAGTTTCTCTCTGAAGAACACAAGTTACCCTAGCTTTATCACAAACTATATCAAGCAGCTCTCACAACTTCGCAGAGTTTCAAGCAACACTGAGTAGGCCCCCCTGTGCAAATTGTGGGCACATCAAGTTTTCAGTAAGCTACATCAGCCTACCTTTGGTGGGGAAAATCCATCTCTAAGGTCACCTACCTTAAGTTTAATCATAGTCATGATAAATTTAGCCAGAATGAGGCCTTATAACTTCTCATTTGTGGGTAATTAGCTACAGATCCAGTCACAGAAGTTCTAACCCACAGAGTAGTTCCTATGTAAAAAATGTTTACTAGCAGAATCAATGCTATATACTGGAATTAAAAATCCAGCAGAAAGCACAATGTGTTCAATAACAGCAGCTCAGAGAAGTGGTTAAGTGTGTGTGGGTCAGGCTGCATTGCAGGAATCAACCCATCAATATGTTTATCCAAGATGCTGAAGGAGATCTACTTGGTTCTAACCTTTCCATTGTACCCTAATAACCCTGTCTGGCAGGTTAGGAAGAGAGTGACTGGCTAAAGGTCACTCAATGAGCCTCAAGTGAGTGGGAATTTGAACCCAGCACTCCCCTCCCCAAGCAAACCGATACACTGCATTAGGACCTCTTCTAGCATATCTTTAAGAGACACCTGTCTTAGAAAAAGGACAGATTTTTAGAAGGAAGCAAAAAACAATAACTTTTGTACTTTTTAAAGGTTTGTGCATGTCTATGCACTAAATCAAACTGGCAGGAGATACCACAATGCTTTCTGGCTTCTACCTACCTGGGTAATAGGCTGGCTCTGCACAGCTGATCCTGATCTGCTTGGTGGAATAACAATGTTCTGTGAGCAATTTCTGCCAGCTGGCTGTGTCATTTTCCTTGTGGTACCAGTGCCTTTGGGAAGGCCTCCTATGCCCGGAGCCCCTCGAGTTTTAACGGCTCGAAGGGCACCGAGGGACAGACTTTTCTTGGCAAAGGGAGTCTTGCCGGACTCGGAGACATGAGGCACCCGGTCAGCCCCACTGCTGGCGGCAGCAGCAGGAACGCTTCTAGGGTTGGCAGAGGTGACCCCGAATGCAGACTCCGGCCGCAGGTCTGCCGGCGGCTTCGGCTTGGAGTCTGACCCAATGGATGCACGCTTTCCGGGGCATTCTGTACACAAAGCTACAGGGGATGCCTCTTTTGAAAGCGAAGGCGCCATCAGTGGTGTTGACGTGATGAAGGGCAGCTTCCGCTTACAAACCTCAAGGGCAGGCTGGGCGGAGGCTGCGTCTGCAGGCGTCCCCTTCTCCGCCGGCGAAGGGGACCCGGTGCAGATGTAAGTGGCGTTGGCAGAACTACCGGAGCCGTTGCATTCGTATGTGACGTTGGCGTCGCTAGGCGGCGGCGAGGCCTTCTCCAATTCGGGCCAGGACGATACCCCTGCCAGGCCCGAGTCAGGAGACGTGGTGGTGTTGGCGGCGGCCAGCTGGGCCCCTCCGCCAAGAGAAACCCCTGACAGCCCCACGCTCTGCTCGCCGCATGGCACGGCTCCGAGGGGATCAGGCGGGCCAGCGCTCGCAGAGGCAGGCTCGGGGACAGGCCGAGGGGGGGAGCGGCCGTCGAAGCTGTCTAGGAAAGAGCAGGGCGGCTCCAGCGGGGTCAGTGTCTCCTCCTGGATGGTTATGGGGCATTCTGGCCGAACACCCTCCGCAACATTACTCAGCTGGAAGACCACGGCCTCGCACTCCTGGGCAAAGGAGCTGCGATAGAGGACGCTGGGCGTAGCCGAGTCAGGAGACGTACGCACGGCCTGGCCTGGGTCTGCCTGAAGAACCGGGCTGAGGCGCCACTGGAGAGACGGCTCCAGAGAAGAATCGGAGCTCTGCGGCCCGCTTAGTCGCCTCATAACGGCCACAAAAATAGAGCTACTCCTCCCTCAGGCGCCTCAAAGGCTCGGGACGCAACAGCCTCTCTCTCGCGCTTGCATTCCGCGCCTGCTCCCTATTGGGTGAGTTTCCACCTATCAGATGGCTCGAATGCGCGTCTTCCAGCTTTTCTCCAACTAGCATCGTGGAACTGGCCGAAAGGCTGATCACGTGCCGACCGCTCCGCCCGGGGGTGGGAGATGGGTCAATTGAACCGCGGTGATTGATAATTTCCCTTCCTTCTTCTCTAGGCAACAGGAGCTGAAGTTTCCTTTTGTCTATGGTGGGGCGGAGCTCTGGGGGTTTCAAGGTGGTGGGGCGGGCTGCCCGGACTTGCTCAGCAGACAGTGGCCGGAAATAAAGGAGCGGAGGGAAACTGCAAGACTGGCTGCGCCAGAGAGGCGGGGGATTATGTTTCACAGATTACTTCGCGAGACCTGTGAGCTCCTTTATAGCCGAAAGGCCTTCGGTACTTCACACGTGTTTATGGTGGATGCCTCTGGAACAGACCCCACGTTACCAGTTCCTCAACTGGCAGATTATATATTATATACAGACAAAGGTACAGGAGGGGGAGAAGATTTAAACTACAAGACGAGACATCCGTGAAATGAAGAGGAATATTCTGTGATGGTGCTGTGGAATTGGAAAAACTCAACGTATGCAAGCACTGTGACTACCACAGCAGTAGCTGCCAGTAGCTGATTCAGTATTAATAATCTAACCCTTAATTAATTCAATCGCCACTTGATAGGATAGTAACAAGCTTCTTCAGAATACTATTTCAGCCATATCCGGATGAGCTGTCCTTTGAAGATCATTTGTTCAGGAATGGCAAAAACAGCAACAAAAAAAACCCTGTGCTTAATGCACCACATTAAGCAAGCTCTAGTTCTCTAAATCTTACACCGCAATAAATGTTAATATTTACAAGACTTTTGGAGTTTTTATACTGTAACTGGGAAGACAGAAAAGCCATTATTTCAAAAGCAGTGGGCTAAATATCAGTTGTAATGCTGAACAGTTTAAGAAGATACTGGCATCCCCACTATGATAACTTCCTGCTGAAAGACACCAGGAAAGCACATGGATAATACCCACTTGGACCACCCAAAATGTTACGTTAATAAGCACTTAACTTCTACACAACTCATCAAGCTAGTTCAATTACTACAAAGGACAGGGAGGGGAACATGCGGTTCTGATCAAGAGTATATATGGAATATAGGATGTTACACGTTTAAGTGGGTATTTTTAAAAAATCCAGATGAAGCAAAGACTGCTAGAATAATTTTTTTAAAGTTGCTCCCAAAATATAAAAGTGAACAGCTGTTCAGATTTTGCTTTACCCAAACAGGAACACACAAGTCCCTTGTAAGGCAGAGACAGTCGAAGAAAAATGCCAGCCCTTCTGTTCACACACCCAGAGACTAATTCATCCCCTTAATATTAAATTCCAGCTTTGTCAACAGAAGGGATACAGTGGTTCTTTATTTCCTTTTTCTGCTTTACAAGGGGGCCACATACTCCAGTTCGTGCGGAACTGAGAGTGGATGTGTTTTGCTACTTTATTCCAGGAATGCTTGGTGCAGCTTGCAGTCCATTCTGTGCACAGCACTGTCTAATTAAGCATGCAATCCCCCCCCTCAAATTTAAGACTGTAACAAACAGATTTGGGGATTTGCTATTAAGGTCTGAAGACTCTCCCAACCCCAGTCAGCAGTGGGGGTATTTGAAAAATTTCTCATGGCTTCGCAACAATTTTATTGTTAAAATAATTGCTACATGATTTAATTTGGCGTCCCTGTGGCACTACCTGAAATATATTCCATTTATGCAGTTTAGACAACCCTATGGTACTTTCCCTAGGACTGTCTGCATGGCAACAGTAGCCAGCTTTGGACAGTGCTGATTTAAAGGACAGGTGACAAACTTTACTCCAATCGGATGAGAATACTATCCAACAATATGATGAGATTGTGTAAGTTATTAAACCACTGCTTATTAATAACAGACCCCTAAAACTTCAATCTCTTTCTTTGAATGGATGGTTAGTAACTAAACAAATGAGGCTAACTTGGCAAAGTAAGAAGGCCTGTAAACTCCAGCAACTAAATATTCTCAGATCCCAGTAAAAGAGCCTGTTTAAATAAATTTTTTAAAGGCCTATGCCAAACACTTAATGGGACGAATTAGCTCAGGCTGCTTCTGAAGGAAAAGAATCCTGTTTTTTGGGAGCTAGTTTCATCTAGTTTAGGAAGACCTCAAATTTTGGATGCTCAGATTAATGGAAACATCTGGTTTGAGCATTTTTCTAAAGCTTATGAATCTACCCCTTCTATGTTAAAGTTGGCATAAACGGGATTGGGCTTCTGCTCTTGAAATGTAATTGTTATCAAAGTGGGCCCCAGTGACAGAGTCCAAAATGGAAACCTTTATTACAACTCCAAGAGAACTTTTTGGGCCTCTTCCAGAAAACTACTCCTTTAGTTTTCGTATAATTGATGGAAAGTTTCTCTTCTGTACAGTAATCCCCAGGGCATCAAAATGCCTCTTTAAACCGATTCTAGTTAGGGAGAATAGGACTATATTGTCCATGTACAATAACACTGAAATTTTCTGTTGGCCTATCATAGGACGCAGAACAAATTCAGAACCAGATAATCTTGGCACAGTATCATTTATATATAAGTTAAAGATTAAAGTGGCCAATACGCAACCCTGTTTAACTCCCTTACCCATCGCTATTTCACTAGTCAAAGAACCTGAGGTACCCACTCTGATCTTTGTGTACGTGTCAGAATGCAACTCTTGTATAAAGGACAACAATCTTTTATCAATATTGATCGTTTCCAATTTGTCCCAAAGTCGATCTCTGTCAATTGAATCAAAAGCAGTAGCCAAATTGACGAACATTGTATATAGAGCTTTAGTTAGTCCGCTCATAGCTGAATGGGCCACATAGTACAAAGTCTGGCGGTGATCAATTGTCCCTTGACCTTTTCTGAACCCTGCTTGTTGGGGATATATGATGTTATTATCAGTGACCGACTCCTCCAGTTTTTGCAGAAGATATTTCCCATAGAATTTTGAAGCCATGTCAAGAAGACTTATGGGGCAGTAATTTGGGGGGTTCATTTTGTCCCGTTTTTTATGGATGGGAACTACAATACTAGTTTTCCATCCTACTGGAAATATACCCGAATTATTTATCTGATTAAGCAGTTTAGCTATAGGGGTCCACCACTTGGGAAGTTTGTATGAGATCTGAAGGAATCAAGTGGTACCCCAATAGAACAGTGTAAAACCTATAAATATTTAAGCCTAATATTTAGTGAAACCCTGAACTGGAACGCCCATATGGCCTCCATAAAATCCGCAGCAACTAAGATCATTGGAGTGATAATCAGGTTTTACTACACCAAGGGAGGTTTCCTAATAGATCTGGCCCTTAAACTCTTCGTCAGCAAAGTTATCTCCCATCTATTATATGGAATTGAACTCAAGGGCTGAAAGGAACACTTGCTCACTAATCTGGAGGTAATTCAAAACCTTTTTCTGAGACACATTTTGGCACTGCCAAAGGGGTTGCCAGTGGCTCTACTGTGGGCAGAACTTAGTCTCCCATCAATTAGAGCCTGTGCCCATGTGGCAATTTTAAAATCTTTGAAGAAATATCACCTGTCAGAAACTGAATCACTTAGTAAAACAAGCTTTTGTTTGTTACTAAGGAAAAAAGTCGTTCTGACTTTTTTAACAGTATTATTTTTCGCTATACAGTCCCCGACGATTTACTTTGACCATCAGGGACTAGGTGTACAATGGGGATGCCTTAATTGACCACTCATTAAACATCCAGACAAAATCTGTTCCATGGTAAAAGCCATAAAGACCATTTAAGAGATTCATATTCAGCAGACATTATTGCACATAATCTTAGAATAGTGTTTACAACGTTACGCTTTCATGCTATGCCAACAGAACTACTCACTGGAAGATATCTAAAAATTCCACAGGAAATCTGCGTTTGCGGAAATTCTGTGGAAGATCTTTTTCATTATGTTATGGTCTGCCCATTGTACTAGAAACCAGTGTTCCCTCTAAGCTGGGTTAGTGTGAGCTAGCTCAGTTTTTTAGCCTCTGGCTCACACATTTTTTCTCTTACCTCAGGAAGGATGGCTCCAGAACAAAGTAATTTATGCAGTAGCCAAACTGCTTGCTCATAACTTTAATGCCAGCAGCTCACAAAGTAGAATTTTTACTTAACAAGATTCCACAGCTTAGAGGGAGCATTGCAAAATCAGAAGTAAATTCTTGACTAGGATAACAGATCAACTATACAATTTTTCTGACAGATAAATTAATATTTTTGCTGTCAGATGTGGACTCCTTTGTTTCTAACAAAGTGGCACTTTTTCCATTAGCAGCTAGGAAAGTCAGAACAAAGGTGGTTTTCATGAAAGCAGCTAAATGAAATTTAAAGTCCTGACATGTAATTTGTATTTCTTCAGCCTGCCTGTGAATCTTTGGAGATGGATATTTGTATTTTAAAAATTCAAGATAATTAGCATTTCTGAGTGTGAAAGCAAATATTCAAAGACAGATGTTGTATTTTAAAAGTTAGCATGTTTTAACTTGTAACGGCCAATAGCCACATAAAATAAACTTTACTACTACTACAACATGGCAACAGTGAGATCACAAGCCTTTTCAGACTTTTAGAATAACCTGCCAAAGTGGATAAGGACATCTTCCATTGCTACATTTAGGAACACATGTATGGCAGTCCTCTTCCAGAGAGCATTTGGTGGCTATTGAACTTTCCCAGCAAACCTGGCTGTGAGCTTGCTGATCCTGTATCTTAACTCTTGGGTGCATTATCTAATTGCTTTTAAATTAGCATATTGTATATTTTAATCTTTAAATTTTCTTAATTGATGCCTTTGCATCTTGTTTGCTACATTATGTACCACCTTAAGTTCAAGGAGATAATGTGGCATGGGGAAAAGGCTGTGGTTCAGTGGTAGAGCATCTACTTGCATGCAGAAGGACCCAGGTTCCAATCCCTGGCATCTCCAGTTGAATGGATCAGGTAGTAGGTGATTTGAAAGACCTTAGCCTGAGAACCTAGAGAGCCATTTGCCACTCTTAGTAGACAGTACTGACCTTGATGGACCAATGGTCTGATTCAGTATAAGGCCACTTCATCTGTTATAAATATTTTAAATAAATCATTCACCTCTAAGTGGCCCAGCAGAAGCACTCAAGAGTGTAATGGTGTTAGAACATGAAAGGCCCAGCTTAGAACTCTTTCTTTGCCACAAAGTTCACTAGGTGATCTTGGGCTAGTCAGTCTCTCACCTCCTCACAACAATGCTGTGAGGTGAGGTGTTGGAGGGTAGTGGTAGAGAGAAAACTATGTACATGGCCCTGAGCTCACTCACGGAGGATGAAAAAAGTCAAATGAACTGATAAAGATCAGTAGTTGGTTTCTAAAAGGATGCCAGGGCCCACATCTACCTAGAAGCTATACTGCTTGCCTTCTCTCCCTTCTTCACAGACGTCTCCTAATTACATGACCCACAGCTGAGCTCTGGCAACAAGTCCAAGATTAAGTTCCATCAGCAATTAGCACGTCACTCCAATACCATTAAGTTTTCCTCAGCAACATGAAAGTAGGAGGCAAAGCAAGAGAAACATGAGACAACAGGGCATATTATTTATGGGGTTCATCTCCCTTGCTAATTACAATGTTTGTTAACTAAATACCAAAGACTCAGAGCCTATTCATTTAGGAGTCAAGCTGTATTGAGCACATGCCCCTTCAAGACAAGGATAAGGTCTACACTGCCAATCTACCTTAAGGAACCATAGGCTGTTCCAGAACAGCCTGACACAAAACAGTGTTGCCATTAATGCGTCTTTTAAAGTATTAAGATTTAAATTGCTTTTACAATTAAATCCCAAAATAGGTATTCTAGATTAAGCAGGCATTTATATTTGTAAATGTCAGAGCAGTAGTGACTTTCCTTATGTCTCTCCCATAATCAAGCACTCTATCATGAAAGCACAAAGTCCAATCCTGTGCATACTTATTCAAGCTTAAAGTTTACTAAATACAATGGAGCTTCTTTCCACCTAAATTATGTTAAGATTTCAGCCTGAGATACCTTTTACAATGCTCCCTGGCATTCCATAGTTATTGTGGGAGTGGAATGGAATGGAAAGGAGATGACAGAGCCCCTAGGATGCTTTGACTTCACTAAGGTCTATCCACAGACATTTAAAGCAGGTGACTTCTGATTACATGGACACATATTGGCTTCACAGTGGTTTAATATGAACAAATCTTGGACATTACATTAGACAGTAAACCAAAGACAGTTTGCTGAATTATAAGCCCCACATCAGAATATATGCACAGCAGTAACAGCCTTGGATCTTCAGCTTTGTGCACCAATCAAGGGTTCAAAAAACCCTTAGCTAATGCTGATCCAGGAGGAAGCAGCAGGCTGCTTCAAACAGAAAAGTTAGCAAGGTTCCACAACAGATAGCACCTCTCCAGCAACAGACAGGATTGCCCTGTGCTTGGGCAGTTTTTTCCTAGTGTTTTCTGTGGCAGCCCAGAGGAAATTGTTTCTGCTTACCCTCATACATTAGATAGTGAGCTACTCCTGTCTCTCCCCCCTCCTCCCATCCAAGCGTATACACAGTTTTGTACAAAGGTTTTCTGCCCTCTGATGTTTTCCCCGTGCCAAGTAATGGAAGAGGCAGAAGATACACAACTTTTGAAGTCTGTAACTCCCACCCACCCCACAACATCTAGAATTAAAGGGGCCCTTTTGAAGAGGCTCCTTATATGACTTGAAGAGCAAATGCAGGGCCTTCTAATATACATTCCTAATGAATAATAAATAGTGAAGTTAACATTGTAGCCACAGATGGAGGCAAACAAATGTAACTGAAGACACCTATCAGCGACAGTCTGTATGTTGAACATACTTCAGCTTTGGCTGCTTACTATACCTCTAACTTGGCAGTCCTTGCAGAAACACTGCTCTGCAGGCTTTAAAGTCAAGTTGCCTAAGAAATCAGCTGCCTTATTTACCCAGCAGGATTCTGGCATCAAGGCCAATCACAACTGGAGACAGGGGAGGAGGATGTCTCCCTAATACGGGAAGCAGTGGCTTTTAACAATATGCCTGATGCCTTGGATAAAAATTTTCCTCTTGACTTCAGAGATTCAAAGCTAAAGACATTCTTCAGAACAGGATTAGCAGCTAAAAACTTGGATAGCCTTTCCTGCTGAATAAGGGGGCTTTCAAGTATCAGCCTAGCAGGCAGGGAAGACACTTGTTACTTTCTGGTGCCAAGCTTAATTCTGGGATGAACATTACCCATAAGGGCAAAGAACACCCACAACAACTTGGGGAGGAGTTTCAGGAGCAGTTACTCACCAACAGAGGTCTGTGGCTGCATGGAGAGGGGGACAGATGTCTAGGCTTCAGAACTCCCCACATCTTTGCACAAGGGAGACAGGAAGATCTGATGCATGCTGCAATACCTTACACTAGTTCTTGGCTCATGTTCAACAAGCAATAGGTGCAGATTCTCACCTTTAATGTAGAGACCAAAGACCAACGGAACCAAACACTGCTGCCTGATAAGGGGGTGGAATGGGACAGCATGGCAGGCAACACTGGACAAGTGGGGAGATTCAGAGAGAAAAAGCTGGTTCAGAAGGGACATTGTAAAAATAAATGTCATTTTTGCAGGGGGGAGAGAGAAATGGAGAATGCCAGACTCTCCTACTGGCGAACTTTCCCTGGGACGTAATTTCTATCGATGGTCTCTTCTTGCAGGAACATATGTAAGCAGCGCTCATTTTGTGCCAACGGGTGTCCAGCGATTCTGCCAGGAACAATCAAGAAAGTGGTTAGATTTCAGCAAGTCATCATTTGTGGTTGTTCCTAACCATGTCAATCCCAAGGCTTTTTGACAAGCACAGAGACTCTTGGAGAGGGACAAAGTCTCATCTTGGACTCCACACAGCACGGTCAGAATCCTGCATCTCCTCCAACTTCCATGGAAAAAAAAAATGGGTAGGGAAGAAATGCCTCAGACTCTACAGGCTGCTCAGTATAGCATGAATTCAGAGATTAGGGAAGGGGCATTGCCATGGCAACCCTTGATATGCCCTAAATTCTGGCACCAGTAGGAATGGAAGGCAACTTTTTTTTTAAGTCAAGCTTCTGCCAATCTCTGCCACATAGCATCATTCCTCATTAACATACATCCTTTGGTTACAAGATAAATATTTATAGTCAGCTCTGCCATGGCCACTCCCACTAGCAAAGAAGTGATGATGCACGCGTTGGCTGCGCTGTGAGACTCAGCACCCAACCTATTCCCTCAAAAATGAATACCAAAACCAATCTTACTTGTTTATGAACTGTTCTAAGCCCTGTCTTCTTTCTTCTATGAAAGACTCCTCAAAGATGCCCTCATCTCCTCGGAAAGGAAGCTGGCGTTTCAAGGCTTTGCCAGGCAGTGGAGGCACTACAATCTGGAAGCAGAGAGAATGCTTAACAGGAGAGCAGAATCTTAACTCCTCAAGAGTACAGCTTGACTGATGGAAAAGAGTATTCCTGTGGCAGATGGGAGGAGACTCATCAGCATCTACTCTGTAGTTAGGGTCAGGGGCTACACAGAGTGGATGCTCTCTCCTTCACACTCACCTTACTGTCACGCTCCAACTCATTCTTCAGCCACTCAAAGTCACTATATCGTCGTCTCACACAGGACTCTTTCAGTTTGAAAATGGGCAGATTTGTCTGCAAGAAGACATATATCACTCAGCAGCTGCTTTACAAATAATTCCTTTAGCTCTATACTCCAGTAGCACATTTACTGTGTTCCTTGGCACAAAGGATCACAGAACAGACACCAAAAGCAAAACACACAGACGTATTAAAAATTTAGTTTCCAAGTCTTTCTGGCTATGTGTTTTACAAGGGATAAGAGCAGGCCTAAGTTATCAGTATCTGGGATCCACAGATACTGTTATCGCCTTAAATGTAGTTTTGGCAACCAGCAGAAAAAGCTTCTGTGTGTCAGATAAGACAATACACGCCTTGTGAAATCCAGATTAGATTTATTTTGCACAGTCTCCATAGAGCTGCTTTTTGAAGGGATTCTGAAATTGCAGTTGGTACAGAATATAGCAGCAGAATTATTAACAAGAGCCCACTATGTGGAACATAATTCCAAAGTTACTCATCTTCACTGGCTTGCAGTCTTTTTCTGGACCTGATTCAGAGTGATGGGGGGATGATTTAAATCTCGAAAAGGCGTGGGCCACAGTAACAGAGGGGCTTCCTCCATGCATGTGAACCTACCCATTATCTTATATCTTCTGTTCAGGCCCTAATGCACAGGGCAGTTACTGTAATCCTGAAGAAACAGATTCTTGAACTCTGCTCACAGAAGCCTAGCTTGCTCACCCAGTCCTTGCCTGTAAGCATCTTGTCAAGATCCCCCTCCCCACTGCAGAGGATTATTTGGGTGTGGATAAGTTTTTGGAGTTTCTGATGCTCTGTTTTGTTATTTGGGGTTACTGTGAGCTTTGTTGTGACCTATTTTATTGCTGATTGTATTAGGTTTATTACACTGTTTTCACATTGTGTTACCTGCCTTCAGTACTAGTTACATTGTAGAAAGGCAGGATAGAAATACAAACAGTATACACCACCACGAGTAACAAGTGTTTTAAATACTGTAGGAACAGAAAGGCAGAAGTGCCTCTTTCAAAACTGCACCAGGCTGCGTCATCATCATCTCGGACGGGAGTGGGGTGATTGGCACAAATGCTCTCCATGGGCCAACTGCTGTTTTCTCTACAAAGTCCTCTTGCTGAGCAGTAGGTACTGAAGGGACATACTTTGCCTCCACAAAGCAGAATGCAGTGCCTCACTGGCTACTAGAAACAACTGACAACTATGCCTGGCCAGAGTGTGTGGACTTCCACTACAAATTACATATCCTGCACAACTTTAGAGTTTATCAGTTGCCCCTATATTCTTGGTACCCCAGCCCTGAACACTTAGGGGAGAGATTTATACTTCTAGCAAACAAATTGCTATCACATCGGTTGGAAACTCCACCAGAATCTGTGGGTCAAAGAATGAGCAGCTTTGTGTAGAAAGAACCTTGGCCATAAGACATTCTGCAGTTATCCAACCAGCAGTATGAGCAAGACCAGTACCAGGCCCTGAACCGGCATTGTTGTGGAACTACTATGCAACTATGCCACTGTACAGTTGTCCATTCTCCTCCTCTGCCAAGTTCAAGAGAATTTCTAATTCCAGTCTTCTCATAGCAAGAGAGAATATTAAAGGGATTTAAAGCTACTTTATGACTATTCAAGATAAGCTGTTGGCCCTGAAGTTAGAAGAGTCTTTTTTAAAAAAAGAAGCCAAAAATCTTCTCTGAAGAACTTAGTTTAATGTTCCTTAGTTTTCATCCTCAGCTATAATTAAGCCCTAGAAGAATGCTTGTCCATCATGTATACATGCACCCCCCCAGTATAGACCAGAAACACCTCAGCCAAGGCACCTGAGATTTGCTTTTGCTGCTCCAAAAATGTCATGTGTACCAGTGAAAGGTATATGATAAACCAGTTTGCCAAACCAAGCAGGTGTGAGTCTGGTCAATGGTGGGATGGAAAGTCATATGGGAAACCCTATCTACACTGCACCAAGTACAATGATGGGAGACAAGCAGTATGGCAGATGATTATAAATGATCCAGCAGAGCTCCTTACACATGCATAAATATAGGGAAAGACAAGAAACATGGGAAGAATCCAAGCCACAGCACTTTATAAAGCCCCTCCATTAGAGCAACTATCCCCACACCCTCTTTTTAAAGACCTTGGGCATCTGTGTGTGGCATGAAGGGAGAATCTAAGAATCATTCACAAATGCAGGAAAGGTGATAATGAGGTGGCAAAATACTGAGAAAGTAAAATGGACTGCACTACTTCAGAGGGTCAGGCAAATGGCAACATTTTGGAACTACGTTTAAAAAAAAGTCACCGAACGTAGAACGCTAGTTCGGTAAGCACTCTCCCTGTTGTGCTAACTTTCTAACAGCAAGGTGTTGTTTCCAACCAGGAAGAACAGGCAGAGACGCCCTCCACCCACCCCACTTCCTCCTGCCAAGGCAAGCGAGGCCACGCCCCTTACGCCCTGTAGCCCCGCCCTCTGCGCCCCCAGCCCCCCTCACGCACTCTCATGCGGAGCTCATAGCTGGTGTAGCGGGCCCGACCGACGCCCACGGTCTGCGGGTTGAAGATATCGATCTCTAGGAAGTTGCTGGGTGGCCCGTAGGCGTCCGTCAAATCCTGCGGCTTCGAGTTGAGGCGCCGCGTGTCGGCCACCGCCGCCTCAGACATAGCGGCCGCTGCGAGCGGGGACGATGACGGTCTTTCTCACACTCAGAACCGCCTCAGCGGAACCGCCACTCTCTTCTCCCCCAGCGCCGCAATACATAGCGCCGCCCCGGAACGTGCGTGGAAAGGCGCGTCGCCGCCTCCGCCCTGCATAACGATAGGCGGAATTCAGGGCCCTGGGTAGTTGGCCAGTTCGCCCCACAATCTGTATAACGCTAAACTGTTGCCTATATGAAGCAAATGAGATTGTTTTATCCATGGCACGGGGTTTAAGCAGTCCATGGTTGGAACGTGTATAGTTCAACGCTATCGCCTGTTCTAATGCGGAAAGAAAGGATGGTATCCATGTTCCCGGGCGTGTGCCACTTTTCTTCCGAGCTCTGTGTGGTGGCTCTGTACGGTAAGGGCTATTCTCGAAACGACCTGCATAATTGGTGGACGTATCCACGGAGACGCCTCAAGGCGTTACATTTGCTGCGCGTGCGCAACCTTGTTTCTTGGTGACCTGTAGAAGGAGAGTGGGGGTGTTTCTTCTGCTGGGCATCTGAATGATTGGGCGAAGGAATGTGGGATTTTGTACCTTGCAGTGCTGGAAGAAAATGTAAAAGATTTCTGCGGAAGAGAGGATTGGCTCAAGGCGATGCTGAGCTGAATTGTGTGTATGTGAGAGAGTACTTCCCTGGTCTTTACAAAACCGGTTTTCAGTGTTCTGCATGTACCTGAGTTGTTTTTTTAAGAGGTCTGATTTTACTGTTGGTGGATCTGCTGTTTTTATGTGTCTTAAAAATATTATTCCAGCTGGCAAAGTGCATTATAGAGCAGTCGTATGCACAGTCACACCGCTCTAAGTCCATTGAAGTCAACTGGAGTAACTCCGAATAGGATTGTACTTTTAGTGTGTTGTAGTCAAAATAAACAGGAGTCTTGTAGTACTTAAAAGAATAACAAGTATTTTATTGTATGATAAACATAACAGGGAATCCTAATGCATCTGACGATGTGGGCTCTAGTCCATGAAAGCTTATGCTACAATAAAAACCACAAGATTCCTATTTAAAATACTGTTCTTACTGCTCCTTTTATGATAGATTCAGGTGGGTAGCTGTGTTCGTCTGAAGTAGCAGAACAAAGGCCCCGGTCATACGGGCCAGAAAACGCAGGGGAGAGGTGTCGCAGTTCGCCTGGAGCTAAATAAGGCGCAGTAGACCGATCACACGGGCCACCGGGTTGCCACACTCCAGCTCTGCGCCCTGATCACACCGCGCTGCTGCAGCGCGGCAAAAAAGCAGCGAAGTGCGCATGCGCCATGGGGGGGGGCAGGCCGCTGTCGGTGTCTTCTGTGTGTGCATGCGCTGTTCAGCGTTGGTGCGCATCCCATGGAAACTTACAACATCTGGAAACCCCGGGGACATGGGCTGGCGTCAGAAGCCGCGGGATACTGGCGCTCCCACGATCAGACGCCAGCCTTTGCCCCGGGTTTTCCGGAAACTAGTACTTCGGACCTAGTAGTTTTTTACTCCGCGTTTTCCATGGGAAGCCGCGGGTTGGCCACGGGAGCACTACACCTCCCAGATGTGCTCGTATGATCGCGCACAGAAAGTCCACAGGGCTCCCATGCCTTCAGCGGGGCAAATGCTCAGTGTGAACGGGGCCAAAGTTTGAGTCCAGTGGCACCTTTTAAGGCCAACAAAGTTTCATTTAAGGTGTAAACTTTTGTGTGCAAGCACACTTCCTTAGACAAATTGAAACAAAATTTCTTCAAGCCCCATCTTCCTGTATGTAAGCCTTGAAGAAATTTTGTTTCAATATGTCTGAGGAAGTGTGCTTGCACACGAAAGTTTACACTTTAAATAAAACTTTGTTGGTCTTAAACTCTGGACTCAAACTCTGTTCTGCTCGTTTTATGGTATATGTGCCGGGTTTATTATATATTTGCTGTGGTTTATCCTGTTTTTGAACTGTTCTTTTCCAGTTATTAATGTTAGCTATGTTAATATTTTTCTACTGCTGATAGTTTACACTTGTAAGCCACCTTGAGAAATACATTTAACTGACAGTTTGTGGGACACATTTTTTTTAAAAAAAGATAGATATAATGTCAGCATTATGTGTGTTGGTGGGGTAGGAGGAAGAGTTTGCTCCCACTGGAACATTTTTTCTGATTTGATTCTTATTATGAAGTCATTTAGCACTATTAAAATGTTCTGTACTTTTTGGAGTGGTAATTAGTTTTGTAACCTCTAAAATGTAACTTTAAAAACTCATCTGAGGCTCAAAAGGTCTTCGGAATTCTGCTTGTCAGCAGCCCTTAATGTTCAGTTAACTATGGAAATTGTTTGGTTAACTATGGGGATTGTTCCAAAATGTCTAACCTAACTTACACAGCTCACAGACTAACCATTATACATCTCACAGCCAATAGGAACAACTTAAAACTCATTAAAGGAAAATTGGCTCTTTTTTTTTTTTTTACAGCGTAGACAGCATCTCGTTATGTGTATTTTTGCTCAAAGGGAAAACTGAAGTTATTGACTCATATGTTTTCTCTGTGCTCTCCCCTTCCTGATTATGGTTATTATATATATAAAGAAATAAGCTGTAAGATTCACGGTTGGCCTTAGTTGGGTGTTGGAGAGTTGGTATTTTCTACAGTAGAGACTTGCCCAGTCTTGTTGAATCATGAAAGCTAAGCAGGGTTGGCCCTGGTTAGTATTTGGATAAACCACCAAGGAAGCACTGGGTAGTAATGCAGAGGCAGGCAATGGCAGTCCCGCACTGAACACCTCTTGCTTTGAAAACTCTACAGGGTCGCCATAAAGATAGATTTAGGTGGGTAGCCGTGTTGGTCCAAAGCAGCAGAAATAAGTTTGAGTCCAGTGGCACCTTTAAGACCAAAATTTTTTTATTCAAGGTATAAGCTTTTGTGTGCATGCACACTTCTTTGGATACAATTAAAGGGAAGTTACCAGTCCATACATATAGGTAGAGGGTGAACAGTAAATTAGCATACAACATTATGAAGATATTTAATAGATTCAAGGACCAAACAGGAATAATAAGCTTAGTTTATATGGTTACCATTTAATTCCAGGGGAAAACATAGTAAAGGAAATAAATATATCAAAATTGGAGATTGATGGGCAGACGTATCCTTAATTGTGGAACACTGAGCATAATCTTCCCTGATACTCTATGCAACCAATCGCCCCACTTTGAAGAAGATGCTATAAGGTTGTCTCCAAGCTTGAAAGGAGACAGATGGAGTATAATGGCAGGGTCTCAGTTATTTCCTCTCAGCATCCCATTATTAAGAGTACATCTGCCCATCAATCTCCAATTCTGGCATATTTATTTCCTTCACTGTCCCACCCCCTGGAATAAACCCAAACAAATGGTGATCATATCTGTTAAACATCTTCATTATGTTGTATGCTAATTTACTGCTCACTCTCTGCCTATATGTATGGACTGGTAACTTTCATTTCATTGTATCTGAAGAAGTATACATGCACACAAAAGTTTATATCTTGAATAAAACTTCATTGGTCTTAAAGGTGCCACTGGAGTCAAACTAGGGTCACTACAAGTCAGCTGTGACTTGATGGGAAAACCTCCTGCAATCCTGTTTTCAGTAGTGCAGCCTGATCTTAACACTGCATAGATTGCAGTGTCAGATGCCACAAGTTCAAAATTTTGGTTATCACATCTTACTCTCAGAACGAAAATGTGAGTTCTCAAAATTTCATTCATGCTAGCAACATTGTCAGGTGTGGCTTCCACACTGTACTCTTGTTTCCAGACTATACTTGCCTGTTGAGTGTTAGTACATAGATAATTTACCTATGTATTGAAACAGGTACAGCTGGAAGGTTTGGATCTGAGATGGAAAAAGGCTTTGCAATAAAATGTGTAGTCAAGAAGTTGCACTGTTGGTTGCATCTCAGAAGGTGGCAGCATATGTGAAAAGTAAAGAAAAACAACAAAAAAGGAGAGTTCTGGGAGCAGCTGTTCTGGCTATTTTCATAAGCAATGTTTAAAAACCAGTTGTGGTGTTTCCTGTATTTGTAATTAGAATTAAAAACATTGCATTGACTAGCGTGCACACTCAAGTTTTTGGGTTTCTGTGCTGTATTAGTGTTCACAAGGGACACATCACAATGTGGGGAGAGAACACAGACTTAAATTGGAATATGCTGGAAACATTTTAGCAGCAGATCTCATCCAGAGTTGCCAGCTGGCCGTTATGACACAACTACATGTCTTATTGAAACCTTTAGATTGAGTTTGTTAGACTTGTAATAAAACTATGCATGCATTTGTTGATGGGGAAGGAGAGTTGTGTGAATGCTCAAGATGCAGTTGTAGCTTTCCTGATTACAGAGAATGAACCTTGAAGTCCTAAATGATATTAAGTAAAATTACACATTTACATGACAAAGAAGTAAATAAACCCAGCACATTTCCTCTCGCCAGGGTTTTTTTTGTATGTGTGTAACTATTTAGGGATGAGAAGGGGCAGACAGAACATTTTTGGAGGACTTTCCTGTGGTGTGCCTTACTCTTCTCACTGCTATACAGGACAAGTGAATCCACCGGATTTTGGTTGAGAAGCCTTAAGAACATAAGAACATAAGAGAAGCCAATGTTGAATCAGGCCAATGGCCCATCTAGTCCAACACTCTGTCACACAGCGGCCAAAATATACCAGGTGCCATCAGGAGGTCCAGCAGTGGGGCCAGGGCACCAGAAGCCCTCCCACTGCTGCCCCCTCCAGCACCAAGAATAGAGTGCATCACCTGCCCCAGACTGAGAGTTCCCATTCTATACCCTGTGGCTAATAGCCACTGGTGGACTTCTGCTCCATATGTTTATCTAATTTCCTCTTGAAACTGTCCATGCTTGCAGCTCCCACGACCTCCTGTGGCAGTGAATTCCATATGTTAATCACTCTTTGGGTGAAGAAGTATTTCCTTTTATCTGTTCTAACCCGACTGCTCAGCAATTTCATAGAGTGCCCACGAGTTCTTGTATTGTGAGAAAGGGAGAAAAGTACTTCTTTCTCAACCTGCTCAATCCCATTCATAATCTTATAAACCTTGATCATGTCACCCCTCAGCCGTCGTTTCTCCAAGCTAAAGAGCCCCAAGCATTTTAACCTTTCTTCATAGGGAAGGTGTTCCAACCCTGTTATCATTCTAGTTGCCCTTCTCTGCACTTTTTCCAATGCTATAATATCCTTTTTGAGATGTGGTGACCAGAACTGTACACAGTATTCCAAATGAGGTCACACCAATGATTTATACAGGGGCATGATGATACTGGCTGATTTGTTATCAATTCCCTTCCTAATAATCCCCAGCATAGCGTTGGCCTTCTTTATTGCAGCTACACATTGTGTAGACATTTTCAGCGAGTTATCCACTACGACTCCAAGATCTCTCTCTTGGTCCGTCTCTGCCAGATCAGACCCCATCAACGTGTATTTATATTTAGGATTTTTGGCTCCAATGTGCATCACTTTGCACTTGGCCACATTGAACCCCATTTGCCACGTTGACGCCCACTCACCCATCCTCAACAGATCCCTTTGGAGTGCCTCACAATCCTCCCTGGTTTTCACCACCCTGAACAACTTTGTGTCATCTGCAAATTTAGCCACATCACTGCCTTGTAGCTGCATGGAAAAAAAAATAAAAAGTAGTGGACAAGAAGAAGCAATCAAGCTTGGAAAGTTTATTTTATTTCAGTTAATTTATTGGCCGCCTTTTTCATAAGAGCCACTCAGAACAGTGAGTGATCTTTGATGCACTAAAGTATAACTCGTGGGAGGAATGCCGTTCAAAATTTAGGTGCCACATTTGATAGTTAGGAAACACTCAGGACACAGCTGGAGGGGAGGGCGTAGCGTCTCGGGGCCAGAATAGCCGAGGAGTGTAAGAGCCGCGTCGCCCAGTACGGCACGGAAGGTTTGTTTTCAAGCAAGCAGATTGGTTATGTAATGTCCAAGGCCGGAGGAAGAATAAGAGGAAGCTAGTGCTCTCTGGGACTTGCAGTTTTTTCAGCTAGCACCGCTTGCCACGGTATTCTTTCTTGAGCTGGGCTGCGCTCTGTTCTATGGGAGATCGAGTCCTTTCAAGCGTCTGTTTCTCCACGCAGACCATTCGCGGGACTACGTCTCCCAAGATACACCGCAGTGCGCAAGCGTAGATATCTTTTTCCTGAAGTCCGGTAAACAGTGTTGCCGTGCGGCTGGCTGCTCTGGTTGGCGAAGCTTTCTCGGGCAAAGAGGCGGGAGCGAGGTGGGGGGGGAGGATAAGGTGAAAGAGAGCGCGCGCGCGCGCGCCGGGCGTCGAGCCTCGGAGGAGAAAGGCGAGGCGGACGGTGCCATTAATCGAAAGGGGGGAACATTCGGTGCGGCCTGAGGGGGATTGGGCTATACCTTCTGGGGGGGGGGGACTGCGGAGCGCCTGCGCGCTAGTCAGTCAGCGAGTGCTCTGTGGCCCTGAGGAGACGGAGGTGATGTGGCGACGCTGAGGGAGCGCGAGAGCGGAAGGGGCGCCATGGCAGAGGCGTCTGGGAGCCCCTCGGCGGCGGGTGCGGAGGCGGCCTTGGACCCCGAGTTCCCTCCGCAGAGCCGGCCACGTTCTTGCACATGGCCTCTACCCCGGCCGGAGTTGGCAGGGCCGTCGGCGGAACCCGACCTAGAACCCGGCGGCGGGGTAGGATCCGGGAGCGGGCTAGGGAGCCCCGAGGAGCCTGGCAGCAGCGGAGTTGCGACAGCAGCGGCGGCGGTAGCCGCAACGGCGGGAGGTCCCGGGAGCGGCGGAGCGCGGAAGAACAGCGGTGGCGGCGGGAGCAGCGGCGGGGCGCGTCGCAATGCCTGGGGTAGCCAGTCGTACGCCGACTTAATCAGTCAGGCCATCGAGAGCGCCCCGGATAAGCGGCTCACCCTGGCGCAGATCTACGAGTGGATGGTCCGTTCCGTGCCTTATTTCCGCGACAAAGGAGACAGCAACAGCTCCGCCGGGTGGAAGGTGAGACCCAAAAGGCGGGGGCGGGGAAAGGAGAGAATTAATGGCACTAATTAATGGCACTCCTTACATCAGCCTTGTGAGGTAGACCGATGGCATTGTCGCTTCCCATTCGCCTTATATGTTGCAGCTTGTGAGAGTTGCCTAAGGCCGCTCAGTTAAAAGGCGAGATTCGAGCGGAGGACTTCCTGATCCGTCGTCACTGGACTACAGCAGAGCAAAGAGTTTCTACGTCTGTCCCCCTTCCTCTTTCCTTTCCCGGCAGTGTGACTGACAGCAGAATTACTCTAGGTATTGCGCTGTGAACTACTCGCAGATGTGACTTCTTCCAGGCCTTTTGCCAATGGTGCTTCTTCCTCTTCCTTTCCCTGCCTCTTGAAATCCTTTGCTACCTTGTGACTTTTTAAAGCTCACAATAAAAGTATTGTCCTTTTGCTTTTAGAAATTGCGTGCATTAAAGTTCAACAGGTGATGTGTGTTCACTCAGAGTTGCAGGATTGGGAGAGGAGAGTACCTGTTGATGTCACTGAAAAGACATAGGAGTTTTGTCCAGAAAGGATAAGAAAATTGCATCACTTAGACACTCTGAAGTTTGGAGGTCAGTTTTGGCTATTGGGGTTGCTTAGATCCACCAAAGGAACCAGCATTCAGTGTCAGGGTGTAATTCTGAAATATGGCTTTGGAAAAAAAAATGAAAGCATCTGGGCTTCAGCTCTGAGTAACTACTACCCAATTCCATATTTCTGGAACTAGGCTGCAAGGTTTCTGGGTCATGGGGTGTGGCTTATAAGTTATTAGCAGGTACAGAGTTAACTACTGTAGTTACTGTACTGCCATCTGATGGGACTTAATTCAAGCCACCATTGAACTAGAACTCTTTTATGCTGCTAAAGAACTGTTGTGGCTAGTATAAATATAAAACACTTCTGATTAGAAAAAAGGGCTTTTTAGAGAGCAAAGTGCTAGTAGCTTAAACAGATTTTGAAGGGTGGTGATGTAGCAGGAGGCTGGATTAGATGGCCTTTTCTTTCATCCAGATCCCTGATACTGAATGCAGAGCCTTAAGAGAGACTAGCAGAGAAGGGAATACCAAACAACCTCTGTCCTGATTGCCCTATCAGCTATCTTTGGGCTGCTGGGCACCAATGAGTGTTTCTCCCCTATGCTTGGAAGGGATGCTACAGTTGCTAGAACTTAATGCTTGTATGGGCCTTGACCCACAGCATAACGAAAGTGTAATTGAATAGAATTCCCTGCACTATGTTTTCTCTGAAGATCCTGTGACTGTTGTACAGGAGGCTCATATTGGTTCAGCCTCCTTTCCCTGCATGTCATCTCCTTGTCCTGATTTCTCTGTATAGTACAGTTTGATGCCAAGGGCAAAAGTTTGGAGGCCGCAACCCCCTCTGCGTCTGTGAGCAGTGCAAGTTTAGAAAATACTTTTGCTGTCATTGCTTGGAAAGAATGGCAAGGAATTGTCTTCTCTATGACTCAGAAAATCTCACATGTCTATAAGTTTGATAACAGTAAACTCCTTCCTCATTGATGCCTTAAAAGTTGGTAGCTTCTGAACATTAAACTTTTATACTAGGAATTTTCCAGTGGTATGTTCAATAATAATCTCTCAGACTTCCTTTGAATAGTCTAACAGCCCCCAGGAAATAGAATTGGACTCATTTGCAAGCAGATTACTAAAAAGGAAACTGTGACCTTGGACATGTGATGAGAACAGGAGGAGCCAGAGTTATGACCTCACCAGTATCAGGGCCAGAACAGTGGGCAGTTGAAGACAGACCTAGGCATAGCAAAAAGTATACTGTAGTGAAGAACAAGCCAGCACAGGCAGGTTCAGATGTCTTTTCCTGCTGCGGAACTGCTCCCCTGCCTTACGTTTCTCCTTTCCCTTTCTCTCCACCTCCCGTGCCTTGCCATTGCCTCTAGCTGTCCATTGCTTGTTGACTCTGGAGCACCTCTCCCAAAGATTCATTTTATCAGCGAGGGGCATTTCATTTTGCAAGCAGATGTGCAGAATGTTGTGGTCTTGATTGTTGGGTGTGGATCTGAGCTGGGCTGAGGAAGTGGAAAAGAAAGCAAGAGAGAATTTTTTGGGAAGGGGCTTACATGCAGGAAGCATGGGTACTGAACAATGAAGGTCTCACTGGCAGAGGAGCAACAGTGGTAGAGTGAAGTGGAGGGAAAAGAGAGAAGGTAAAGAACTGCCTTAGTGGGGAAGAGGGGCTTTGCGCAGGAAGCAGATATGTGTGATGGAGAAATGAATTGTGGGTTGTGGCAGTGGACCTGGCTGTGCTAGGCAGCAGGAGTCAACAGAAGGCAAGGGTGGGATTTTGGGTTGGGTGGCATCTGAACCTGCCTGCGCTAGAACAGGAATTCTCTCCACTCCTGAGTGACCTCACCATGCTGTCCTGATGCTGAGGAGCAAGAGACAAGTGGCATGGCACCCATGTTCTGTTTGCATGCATGCTAGCTGCATGTGCAGTAGCTGCAGCTCCTTCTCAAAAACTGGGGGGGGATAGTTTGCAGGGGCTGGTAGCTCACCTGAAGTTCCCAACACTCAGGATAAAAACCACTGCTTTAAAGAAAGGAGAGAGATTACAGTGGATGGAGATGGTGTATGCGTGTTGTCCCTTGTGCTTGGCCCTTCAGTTCACTTTGTTTCAGCACTTCCAAGAAAGGCCACTCCCTGCCCCCTTTGTGAATGTTCTTGGAGATTTCCTGGAAAGGCAGGAGCCCAATCAGAGACTCTAGGCCAGACTGCTGTGCAAGGCCAAGTGTCATTTGAATGGATTTCAATACTGGGCTTCAGTTCTTTGTCACCCAGCTGTGCTGATGCTCGGTATAAATAACTCCTTCATAGCATGCATTCCTGGCTCACATAGCCCTTCCTTCAGAAAGGAAGCTCTGGACAGAGAGTGAATATGTTTGCCCTCCCTTGAGGAAGTTCAAACTGAAAAGGCACTTGGAAAGAAGACTCTCTTTATTTTAAAGTATGAGCCTTGTTTGTTCCAAAAATGGGAAATGTCAGTTTTAAGTGGAGTTGTCTCCTATAATGATTTCAGATGAGAGTGTTCTTCTCTCCCCCCATGCCTAATCTGACTCTCAGAATAGCACCACCTGTGTGATTATCCACACTTTGCAAACTTGCATTTCACTTGCATTCCAAGTAGTTTAGGGGGAAAAACCCTGCTTTGCTTTCCTTGTTACCTTTGCCATCTTCTGCAGGACAGACAGCATCTACAGAAGCTACAAAGGCGAGTGGGCTGCTTCTCAGCTAAGTGTGGCTATTGGTCCCCTTTCCTGCCTTCTCTTATGTGCCTAGGGTAATATTTTTGTTGTCATAAATGTGAGCTTCCAAAGTATGGTTAATGACCCCAAGAGTACAATAGATCTATTTATCCTTAACATGTAGGTTAATCTGCGAGGCTGAGGTCTGCCAGAAACCACGTGAGCTTCCCAGCTTAGCAGGAGTTTTAACCCTGATTGCTACATACAGGCCCCGTGGTCTCTATCTCTCCACACTAGGTCGCTATTATTCCTTTATCCTCTTCTTCATTTGCTTATATTTCTCATACTTGCATTGATGTGCATAGTGTTGAAGTCTGCAGGCATTTCTTTTAAATATGCTTTTTATGTCTAGGGAATAGTTTTTTGCTTTGGAGTAACCAAAAGTGTTATGTTTTTGTATGGGCAGGTCATTAAAGGAGAGGTTCTGTATGAGGTGAAGCTGAAATGCATCGCTTGGCAGTGAAGACAATTTTGATCTAGAGCAAGCAGTGCCTGCTGCTGGCCTTTCCCCATACAGGTTTTAGGCATGCAGTTGAAAGGCTCATATGTGTGCTGTGACATTTAGCACAGGAAGCATAGCAATGTAGGCACCCATCATTTAAAAATTACATTTTACTATTCTTTTGCAATCCTTCAGAGAAGCATTCTGTAGATACGAGTTAATCTGAACACTTAGAGGTTATTAGATATTGCCTTGTGACTTGTCTCTTTTCTTTGCTGTGTAGAAGTTAAGAATTAACTGGGATATAAAAAGAGAGACATTCAAGGGTAGATTCAGTGGTGGATGTCTGTAAGCTTGTGTGTAATGATCCTGTTGATGCTTTATGAAGAAAAGTTTAAATCCTCCTGGCCTTGCTAACTGGGGGTGGGTTAAGATGCTTTGTATCTATTAAGTGGAAGCAGAGAAGATGTCCTTTGGAATACCCATACTATGAGCATGGAGTTTTTTAAAGGACAGAAACATTTTAAAACAAAAGTGCTTGCGGTATGAAATTGTCCTCCAAGTATCCAATCTGTGTACAGGGATCTGCAGAATGAACACAGCTATGCTCTCTTGCTGTGCTGCTGTAGTTTCTTGCAGCATGCAATTTTAGAGCTGGTCTCTGCCCCTTGGAGCTGGAAGTTCATGGAAGATAGAGTTAACTCAGATCAAAATTAGGATGAGTCCTATTTTATTAAGAGTCAGGAGGGAATTACTTTACTTCCATGTTTGCAGCTCTCTGATTTATTGGTCACCCAAGTGGATATTGTGGCAGAGGAAGGTGTTCCAGGCAGCACTCTGAAATGGGAGGGAGTGGTGTGGTACACAAGAAGGTACACTTATTTCCTCCATGAAAGACTAGGCTTTTGTTAGATATCTTTTTGTAAGTCTGAGTTCCCTTTTGTTTGAGTTTATCTTGGAAGTATGAAGGGAAGTGCTTTTGAGAATTGCCAAAGGCTAACCTTGTGTTTGCTTTAGCTTTGGTACACTGTAATAAAAAATATTCAGCTGGTTCTTTGGGGGCAGTTTGTATGACTGTATTATCCCAAAAAAGTAGTGGGGCAGCAAGATGATATGGTAAGATTTGTCATAGGTGGAGAACAAAGGGAATGAATATCACAGTGCTAATTTGTGCTTTTTGCTTCTTCCTACTACGCACATGTCTAGAAGGAGGTGTAGTGTCCAGGAAAAGGCTTTGGCTGTAATAATCCTTATTTCTGACTTCAGAAGCTCTTTTTTGATGTTTGCATGATTGCTTGATGTTCCTGACCTACTAAAATTTATGCTTGGCTAGGTGGATGAAACTGGGGCATGAGCAGGAAACTGACAGTGGAAGGAGTAGGAAAATTAGGAAAAACATGTAACTTTTATTTCTTGCAAATATTTGTGCTTAAGGAAACATCGGTATGGTTCTGCAAAGGAAGCCAAGAAGGGATTCTGGGCTGATGTTGATAGGGAACAGGAAGAAGTCTTGACTGTGGGAGGCCAATGGGGATGTCAGGTAAAAAGAAAAAGGAGGGGAGTCCGTTGCTCGAGAATCAGTAAGCATCCTTGCTTGAGAACACACAGAGAGCACCTTCTTGAGGTGTTGTCGACCTTGCCGCAGATTAAAAACAGGGTGTGCTTAACTGAACAAGAACAGAGCAGGACAAACATGCCCCACCCCAGAGCCATTTGGGTTCAGAGTCCCAGAGGGCACTTTCCTGTTTCTTCCTGACACAGTGTACTGACTGCTGTTTGTAACCCAGGTTGAATTATCTTGGAAAACCTTACTGCTATTCTTGCCAGTTTATGAAAGCTGTTTCTCCTGCAGAGCATGTGCCAAGATTGCCCTACAGCTGTGTTGGGCCCCAAGAGATCTGCTTTAAGGATACTAATGCAACTCCACTTGTTACCCCTGTTGATGCTTTGCCCCCTCCCCCTTCATTTAATGTTTTCTGTATGGCTTCAGTTGGGTTAAACTGTATTTTAGCATATGGCACTTGTGTGTTTCCACCTCTTCTCTCTTCCTACCCAATTTAATTCTGTGGGAGAAGGAAATGGATTTTGGCAAAGTTGAACTTGATGGGATGCAGTTTTTGTGTGAAATACTTGGAAGTAATGTTTATGAGGCTTGGGGTGGAGGGGGCATTAGCAGAAGGAAATAGAGCCACTTGCTGTTCAGTCAGTTTAACTTGGTGATACTTCCTTCTTACATGATTGAATGGTGTGGAAGATCATTGCTCCCACTGGGAGGCAGGATATGAAGAAGGAAAGCTTGGACAGTGGCACTTGAACTGTCTGGTTCTGTGAACTGGAAAAATCCCAGGGGCAAGGTTTTCTAGAGTATTGCATGCTTGCAGGGAAATGTATGACTTGTGAGGTGGTGAATAATCTACTTCTTTGTAGAAAACCGGCTTCTCTGTCTCTTGGAATGCCTATGTGAGGCAGCCACTTTCTGTTCACATACTGCCTCAACCCCCAACTTTTTATGAAGCCGTTGCTAAACTCTTCTTTATTTCTGGTCTCAGTGAAGCCAAAGTACACAGAATACAGTAGCTTACTTTTTTTTTTAGTCTTTAAGGTGTTACTGGATCCTTACTCATTTCTGCTGCTGTTCTTTTTTATCTTTGCTGCACCCTATTCCTGTATCAGACTTCAGACTCTAAGTTTTCTGGGGCAGGGGCATTAGTGCAGTACAAATAAGGAGTGAGTAGACTGATCTCTCTGGCTCTGAAAATCTACCAATGGTGTTGGAGAATGGTAACTTCTTCCTTGGCATCTTGCAATTTGATAGACAAGGTGTGTTTTGTCTTGAGGCAAGTCTGAGCATTTGATGCATCAAATTTTATTTTTAAAAAACTCTAATTTCCTCTCCTGGTCAGGCCAGTTTGCTGCCAAATTCTTGGAGTGTTTAAGGAACTCTGGGTGGGCACTAACCGGGCATTTTCAGAACCACTCCAGGTGGGAGATGGCACATTTAATTGGGATGGACTGTGTATGGGGCAGAACCCAGAGAACCATGAGTCTTGTCTTGCCTCTAATGATTCTCTTGTGACTGAACTTGATGTTCCAAAGCAAACAGATAATTCAGAAAGCAGTAAGTTTCCAGGAGGAAGAATTTCCAGGAAATATGAAGGAAAGAGAAAAAAAGTATAATGTTAACTTGTTGTTAGCCGCCCTGAGCCTTCGGGGAGGGTGGGATACAAATCCAAATAAATAAATAAATAAAATAAAAAGTGGGGGGGGGGGGAGAATGTCATTGTAAGGCAATGGCATTTACCTGATAAGCATTTTCTGAGACTGAGTTTTCTTAAAATCCCATCAAAATGCCCCTGTAGTGAAAATGGGGCAAAACAAATTAATTCACTGCTAGTCACTTTCACTCTTTTTCAAGGGCTGTGTTTCCATTAGTATCCCTCATATAAAGAACAAAGGGAAAACATAAATAAGAGGGGGCTGTTTTTAAAATAGGTGCATGGCTACATAAAGAACAGAGTGCCATCACTTCTCCTTGCCACCCTACCAAGTTAGTGAGGAGGCTTTGCGGCTGGCTTGGTGATTTCTTCTGTTCATTCCTTTGTTAACTTATATTTTATAACATTTGTTCATGGGGTTTAATAGATCTTAGGCAATACATACAAATCATGCCAGTGTTTTCCCCCCCTTCTTCTGTGGGTTGATGCAAGTACAGGCCTGATTCATATTAACTAAATTTAGCTATTGAAGCATTCAAGACTTTGAGTTCTCTCTTGCATAAATGTGCTGGTTTGGAAAGCTGGGGTTTTTGGGGGGAGGGCAGGAGATAAATAAAATTCTAAGTGACTTGAGTTCTTTACATTTTGAGACTCTCCTTCCCTGTGCCCCACTTTAGCCAATGGTTAAGAATTCATTTAGGTTTCCCTAGTAGCAGCACCATGATACATATATGTACCATGTCGAAATGGCAAAGGTATGTGGTAGAACATCCAAGGTGGCTGTCTTGTGACTCCATTGCCGTTTCCCTGGAAGGATCACTGAAACATGAGCCCATGTATTTTCCAGAGATGGTGTGTGACCTATTTTGCTATGAAAGGGTTTGGGTAATGAATCGGGGTTAAATCAGTAGGAAGATATTTTGAATGGCAATGTGATTTGTTTGTATTTTTGTCTTCAAGAACGAGTGGAATATCAGATCGCTTACCCTAAGCCTCTATTTGTGTGAGAGGGAATTGGGAGGTTGGGCTACTAAGTTTGGCTTTCTAAGTAACAACAGATCAATCTTATAATTCCCTGTATCGTGCTTTTTATTATTAAAAAAAAGTGCTGTTCAGACAGTCTTGGTCTGGGTGTAGCAGAAAGTGCTGTTGAAATCACACAGAAAATTGGGGTGGGCAGATAGTAATGAGTGCTGTTAGATTGCAGGTTAAGCTGTCAATAACTGTAAATGCTTAATTTGGATTAAATATCACTTGGCCAAACTCACTTCTGTTCTTAACTATGTGGCTCCATGCTTTCTGCTAGTTCATCTTTTCCCCCTTCAGGTTTCCTCTGGATTTTCCTATGATTGCTTGCTCTGTGATACTTATTTGCTTTATTTGTAGCAACAGCATCTGACTTGAGGCTGAGTAAACCTTGAACTCTGGTTTTATACAAATTCAATTTTTGCCTTTGCATAGGTCCTGGGTACTTTAACTAGCACAGTTTTGGCTCAGTCACTAAACTATCAGGGCTTAATATGGTATGGTTAATATGGTATGTTGCATGCACTCTCTGTGTGCTGTCATGCCATCATTCCTGCCTTTTTGTTTGTAAACCAAAAATCTTGAAAAGTGCTTTACTTTTCCAAAGAGAAATCAAGGCTTGATGGCTCCATCCGGCAGCTCCAGTGTACCAGAACAGTTCTGCTGTTGGGCCAAGGACGCTTCTTGACGCAAGGCTTTAGCACATTGTGGTTCTGGCTGAGCAGGCCTGCTACCCAGAAACAAAACCTTACTACTATTCCTAGGAAGTTACATGCTGTTCCGAACCTCTTGGTTTCAAGTCACACTGAAGTAAGCAGAGCCAAAGTCTTGTGGTTAGGCAATTAGACAGCAGCCATTCCTTGGGGGTGGGGAGGAGGGTGTTCTTAGCCAGCAGAGTTGGCTCATTCCCTCTGGGGCGGGGTTGTATAGCATCTCACAGTTTGCAAACCACTGGGATGGTAAATGAGACTCCCGTTCTAAATCAAGAGCAGCCGTGAGTGGTCTGTGGTATGGTGGATTTTCCCCCCTTGTGAACACTGTAAAGAGGTTCTCTGCAGGCAGAAGAATCCCAGGTAGGTGTGGCTGCTCCAGAGGTTTTAAAACAGCATTATGTGGTGGAAATTCATAAACTTCTGATTGAAGTCACAGTTAAGTTTAGAAGCCAATTGGTATAATCTCGTCTGTTGTCACCAGAAGTTAGTCAGCTAGCAGTATTGGATGCTGCCTAGTTTGGGGAGCAATTCAGCATTTTCAGGGCCTACCCTTTTTTTGAGGCAAGGCTCCTCATGTTGCATTAGAGGTCTAGGCAAAGTTGGGAAAGTGTTCCTGGACTACCTTATGTGTCACTTTGGCTAGGTGGGTAAAATCAATGGTGAGGTCACTCACTTCTGAATATTGCTGTAATTTAGATAGGCTTGGAAGGGATAATTGCTTCTGTTTTTCACTCTTCCTTGGAATTTGGCTTTTGGCCTTATTTGCAGGCTGTGTTGGCACCTTGCTGCCTGACAAAAATGTAACATGCCACTACAACAGGAATATCTACCAAAGGCTTGGAATTGTGAAAGGGCTAGTAGCGTGTCTGATTCTGACTACATGCCAGTGCATGCAAACAAGGTGTCTCTGCTAAATATTCTTTTGCATGTGGGAGAGGTGGCAGAGGAGTTGCAAGGAAGCACTTGGAAAACAGGTGAAGGGTCACAGTTAAGTTTAGAAGTCAATTGGTATAATCATACTGACAGAAAGAATATACACTGACAGAAAGAAAGAGACAGCATATTGATTTGTTCACTGTCTTGGGCCTGTTGCATTTTGAATATCCACCCCTGCCCCCAGCTAAATGTAATCTCAAGTCAGGAATAGTACAGGCTGCTTGAACAAATGTTTTAAATAGATCTCACTGAGAGACCTTTCTGAATGAATGGTTTACTGGAAAGCCAGACAAGCTTTTCATCATGCTGATAGCCAAGAAACATCTCTAGGCTTGCTGGCACCTCTGTGGGTCATTCTTCTCCTCAAGGGTGCTGTTTTTTGGGGTTAGATTGTATGAAAGGATGATGGGAATGATGCTAATGTGCTGTTCTTCCCATTGTTTCTCCTTAGAACTCCATCCGGCATAACCTGTCTCTGCATAGCAAGTTCATTAAAGTGCACAATGAAGCTACAGGGAAGAGCTCTTGGTGGATGCTCAATCCAGAAGGTGGTAAAAGTGGGAAGGCTCCACGGAGGAGAGCTGCTTCCATGGACAACAGCAGCAAACTGGCAAAAGGCCGGGGGAAAGCCTCAAAGAAAAAGGCAGCTATGCAGGTGGCCTCAGAACCTCCTGCTGACAGTCCAACCTCTCAGTACCCCAAGTGGCCTGGCAGTCCCTCAGCAAGAAGCAATGAGGACTCTGATGTGTGGACCAGTATCCGGCCTCGAACCAGTTCCAATGCCAGCACCATCAGTTTAGGACTTTCTCCAATCCTGACTGAGCAGGATGACCTTCCTGATGAGGAGCTCCTTCCTTCCCTTGTCTACTCCAGTGCATCTAGCAACGTTCCACCTACTGTGACAGAGGAGCTGGAACTCATTG
This sequence comes from Gekko gecko, assembly GCA_029375565.1. NCBI lineage: Eukaryota > Metazoa > Chordata > Lepidosauria > Squamata > Gekkonidae > Gekko > Gekko gecko. Next base: position 45,328,888 of record JAPDNY010000012.1, on the reverse strand, counting down.
ATGGCCTAAACCTGATGTCGCCGAGTTCATCCTTGCTGTCAGCTCAGCAGCATACTTCGAGTGGTCTGTCCCAGAGAACTCCCAGTTTTTCCTTGCAGAACCAGAACACAGCTACTCAGGCATCATCATTTGGCAGCTCCCTCTTCAACCCTGTTGATATCTCGCTGCATAGCTCTGGTAGCCATTTCTCTGGTCCACAGACACTGGAAGCCCTCCTGACCTCCAACTCACCACCTCCTAGTGATGTGATGATGACACAGGTAGATCCCATCCTCCCACAGAGTGGAGGCAGGTTGAACAGCCAGACTTTTCTGCTCCTGGGGGACCAATCCTCTAAAAGCAAGATGAGCCCAGTTAACCTGCTCAGAAAGCCTTCAGAACAGCAGTTGGATTCAGTCGGTACCACTGCTTTGGCCTCAGCCCTTACCATGGTGACGACTCCGCAGAATGCGGCAGGCCTGTCCACTTTGAAGGCATCCAGCCCAGCACAGTCTACCCAGGTGGTCCAGCTGGGTGCCCTGCCACCTGTGTCTGCCGCCACTCTTACTCCTTTCGGGGGTAATCAGGATAGGCTGCCTAATGACTTGGATGTTGATATGTACATGGAGAACCTTGAATGTGATGTGGATTACATTATCAATACCGACCTCATGGATGGAGAAGGGCTGGACTTCAATTTTGAACCCATTCCTTCTGCTCCTACTTACCCCAGCACCTCGCAAGCCTCCAACCACACTTGGGTACCCAGTTAACTTCAGGACTGACAAAGGTAGGTGAATGTATAACAGCTGGAGCTGAAGTTACAGCTTGCGGCCAGTTTATCAGTTCTCCAAGGCTTATACTTAAGCAATGTTTCCTCCTGTTTCAGACAGTCATAGGTTTGGGAAAGACCCAGAGTACAAGTTACTTTGCCTAGGGCTTTGGAAAACATTTTACATGACCAGGAGCCAGTATCACATTTTTGTGCCAGCCTTAAATAGGGCTGAAAATTGTTTCTAGTGCTCAGTAAGAATTATATATTCTTGCATTTAATCCAATTTGCCGTTCTAGCCCAAGCAATTGTTATGTCTGGGGAACTTTGGGGATCTGTTACCTTGGAATATATGCTTCTCTTCTCAGGGATGTGAAGGTTAGTGGAAAGAGCAGAATAAAATTGCATGGCTGGTGGGCCTGGTTCTGCTGCCATAACTGCTGTCTTTTGGAAACTTCTTCCAGCTTCCCCTCCCAGTACTTAGTTTTGACTCCAAGTGAAAGTCTGTTCAGTTTCACAGCAGCCTATTAACTATTTGTGAATAGGTGGCTCTTATCATGGGAATGATAAACAGAAAGAGCAAATACAGCCTTCAAGATCTCCTTGAGTGAATCTTCTTAGACATGATTGTGTCTTGTTAGACTGAGGTTTAACTTCCATTGCTTTAAATCTGCTTTAATGTTTCTAGGGTAACAAACTAAACAACAGTTTGGTGACACACAGATAGCAGTGCAGTGGGTAATCTGCATGCCTTCACTGGACTCACCCTAACAAAGCTAGCTATATCTAAAGAAGTGAGCAGTGACTCACAAAAGCTCATACCCTGCCACATATTTCATTATTCTTTAAGGTACCGCTGGACTCTTGCTCTTATCTACTGCTACAGACAGACTAACAAAACTACCCATCTTAATTTGTCAACCTAACAAAGTACTCCTAGTTCCAGGTGGCCTCACACAGTGCTTGTCTTCAGAGCCTTGTCTTCTTGTGTGGTGGATGTGACATCAAATCACTGAGGCCTTTTTAATTAGGGACTGAAAACATGCTATAAAGTCTTCTTCCTGTTTCCTTTGTGGACAGCAAGCCTGTCTTTGCCCCAAGGATGTCCTGTTAAGTCACGGCACCAAGGCAGAGATATATCTGTGGCAATGTATCAAGAGTAGAGTCTTCATGTACATACACTGTACAGGATTAGAAACCCCTAGTTTGGTGAAGTTGGCTATTCCTTCCTGTTTCCTCCTTTGCAAGCCCTAGCTGTGTAATGTAGATTTCTGTCATACAAGGGAGTTTCTAGAAAGGCCAGAGTTATCCTCCCTAATGGAGACAGGCAATTGAAATTACAGAGAATGAAGACACTGTTCTGGAAAGTGTCTCATTAATATTAGGAGTTAGTCTTAAGCATTTTATAGGCCACAGAAAGTTTAGTAGGCTGCCTGCCTACACATACATGTATGCTTGTCATTTCCCCCCGTATCAAAAGAGGAGCCAGCTTCTGCAAAGTTTCCCCTGCCTGTTTTCCTGGATATTATATGCACGTGCCATGGGAGATTAGGTGACTGGCTATTTTGGTACTAGGGATAAGCAATCCTCTTCACTGTTTCTGTCCTAATTTTAATTCTATTTTCTGAATGCTCAAGAGAGTATTGCCCAGGAAGACATGTCAGGTTCTCTCCAAACTCAAACGCTTGTTCCTGCTCCAGTTATTGAAGAAAGCAAAATGGTAATTGGGGAATTACTGTATAGAGTTGGGAGTTCATTCTGGTCTCTTGAGGTAGAGGAAAGTAGAGCAAGAAGATAGACCAAGGGCAGAATTAGCTTGTGGAACATTTTATGACAGAGTGTACTTGAAGTCAGAAACTGGAACAGGAAAACAGCCTGGGCTTCCAAACTTGTAATTTATTACAAAGCACACAATCTCTTGAGTTTTGAGACTGAAAGCAATCTGACACTGGAGGATTAAGATGGCCTCTGTTGGGGGCAGATTAACCTACATTTCTCTGGTGTGGGGGAGTCTTGCAAACATCTGTTAGTAAACAGGCTCCTAGGTCAAAGGGACCCTGTGTCTGGTCTAGTCTGTAGATTCTAGCTCAAGAAATTAAGGTTCTGCCTAAAGGGGGATGCTGATATATAGAAACTAATTTTTCTTAGGACTTGATGTGTTCTCAGTTTGTGTGTGCTTCTGTTGCTATCTGTACCCTGCAGACAAATAAGTACTTGCTTCTTTCTCTCTCCAGTGCCCTTATGGTTTGGAGCTTTGCACCCCCCAGAAGAGTCTGGAACGTGGAGAGCACTGGGGGTTGGTCTTACTGCTCTTCAAGCCAGCTGGGAAGAAGAGCTAACTGCAACAGGAAGAAGGAGATCCTGTTAAGTGCCACGTCTCTTCCTGAGTCTACTATAAGCCCTCCAAGCCACCCAGGCCTCCCTGCAAGGAGCCGAGGAAGCGTTCCAAACATGGCCAAAGACTCTTCGTGCCCTGAAGGAGCATTCTCTGAATTCATGGGGCAGCACCAGCTGAGATGGGTCAGTGATGGTCAGAAGGGAGCCACTTTGCGTTGACATCAGCCCTTCGCCTGATCTCTGCCTCAACCATCGTTTGACTTAGTACCCTAAGCCTTGATGAAAAAAATGGGTGGGAAGGCGATATGCACATCCCATGGCTGCTCGAGTTGCAAGGTCCCTCCCTTTCTGCATTTTTCTGGTGGGAGGAAGGGGTGGGGGAGAGAAAGTTGTGCTCTCGGGAGAAACAAGGCTGTCACAAGAGAGATGGCTACAGCAAGAATAATTTCATTCCCACTGAATCAGGAAATTGATAAATAATAAGGCAAGCAACCATGCAATGCTGTTGTGGCATACCAGACTTGGTTGGCAACTGTCTACTGTTGCAGGACTTTGGATGATGCCTTCGTGATCACAATTCTCCTCACACTTTGGTTTTGAACCCTGGTGGTATGTCTGGCACTTTGGGGCCTTGCATTCTGGATCCTGGTTGCCTGAGGCGGAGTGGTGATGATAAGAGGTTGAGATCTCTGAGTAACGGGTACTGGAATTATGGACCTTCTTACTTGTTTTGGTTGGGCTCTTGGGGTTTGTGAGGGTGCCCCAATATTTAGATCTTCACACTGTGCTTTGTGAGGGGCTTTTGTAGGAGTCTGTGTCTTTTTAAGGCACGTGGCTCCATGCCTGCTCACTCCCCCTTAGGTGAGGGTCCCAGCAGATAAAGGGGAACTACCCCTTCTCCCTCCAACTCTCAGCCTCGTCCAGTGAGGCGCTCTCCATCACTGAGGGGAGCGGAGGTGCAGAGCCGCTGGATCTACAAGGCTGTCAAGTTCATTCTTGACTGTGCTAGCCACCGGGCCCATTTGGAAGCTGAGGTATGGCCTTGTTGAAGGCATTGCCTGAGCCATCGGTAGCACTTTCCTAAAACACTGACTGCCTGAAAGCAGACAAGCAGGTGCTAAAAGCTGTTGCTAAGAAACCAAAACTTCTCCTGGGGTTTGTTTCTGGCTGTCCTGCTGCAGCCAAGAAATGGAAAACCTGGATCTGGCCTTAAGCAGAGCCCTGATGTTCATGTTTTTCCTTCTTAAAAAAAAACAAAAAACAGAAGGGCATTTTCTACAGATAAACTATTTTGGAGGCTTTTAAAAAAAGTAATCTGGACAGGGCTTTCTGTGGTAGCCCTCAAACCAGTATAAGTGTCTCCATATTGGGTGCCTTTCCTTCCCTCAAAGACAGTACCAGTAGGAGATGTGCTTCTCTGAGCTGCATTAAGAACAGTTTTGCACCTTCTTGGGTATATAGCTGGGGGAGTGGGGTGGGGAGAGGGGCACCAAGCAAGTCATGTTCATTGGAATTTAGGCAGGTGCAGGAATTGTACATTATAGGTAGCCTGTAAAGTTAGCTGCAGATTAACTAGAAGCTTTTGTAAACCTTGGGTGTGGGGGGCACTCTATATTTTAACAGAGAACCCTATGAGATTATTGGCTAAAAGCACAGACTGTTTTCTTGCAGCATTATACATTTATCAGACAAAACACTACAGTACATGAGTCTAGGGGTCTGAAGTTGGGATTAGGGGAAACTCCTCAGGGGGTGAGTGTGGGTTGGACAAGGCTTGGAGGCCTTTCCTGCATAGTAGGACCCTCCAGCAATCTTATGCTTTCAACAACTAATCATGAATTGCCAACAAGTTGCATTGCAGGGATTGGCAGTGTATGGGGTGTGTGTGTGTATCCATTAAGCCTTATAATAGCTGGCTCACAGCTGTCACTTCTGAAGCGTCTTCAGCCCTGACTGCTTTATTGAATTGGGGGGAGGGGAGCAGGCTTGTCACTTTGGGGTACAGCACAACTCCACTTAGCGATGCAGTGGCCTGACAGTCGCTGGATCTGTAGCTTTAACTTGATTTGGCATTTGCTGAAGACCCTGATAGGCAGGACCCAGAGAGAACAGCTTGGATTTGGAGGCTGGATTTCACTTCATCACTCTGGCTAAGGACTCTTGGGAGCCAGGGAAACCCTGGGGCAGATGTGGTTGTTCCTTACTAGCATTGGGATATTTACTCTGGCAGAAATAGGGACTGTGGATGGTCTCCCTTCTAGAACTGGCCCTGTCACCTGATGAGGGATGATGCTTCGAGGTTATCCTTTCTTGCCTTGATGTGCTTGGAAATCCAATAGTATTACTGGAGATGGGGAACAGTGAAGTTTCAGCTCCCCAAATCAAAGCTAAGCACTGTCCAGAGAAGCAAGTGGCACAGGCCTCCATCCCCACTCACAGTTAATTGCTAAATTTCCATGGAAGACTCCACAGCTTGCCTTCTCTTCCTGCAGCTAAGTCATTTCTTGCTTTGTGTAAGTCCCTTGTAGTAAAGACTGTCTCATAGGAAGGCAGGTCTTGCAGGAAAGAAAAGACAGACGAGACAATGCCTCCTAGCAGTGACAGCGCAGGTTTCTGGTACCAGACTTTTGGCTGTAGCCTGGCCTTGCTGCATTATGTGTGCATTTTGTAACCATTACCTGTTGTACCTCTGTGGGAGACTGCACTGGTCTGGCTCAGAAAAAGCTTTTTCACACTTTGCCAGCAGAAACACTCCCTGTGGAGTTGTCCCTTTGCCAGATAGTGGAGCTGAGTCAGCAGTGCAACTAACATGAAAATGGGGAAACTGGCAGAGGTTAGTGGCCTTCAGGTGCATGAGTATGGGACATCAGTTTTGCTTTCTCAAGGCAAATGCTTGGAAAGCTGTATTTACCAGAAAGGAAGATGACTCTCCTACCCTTAAAAAGAAAAGATTATACACAGTCTTTTTATTACTGTACATACCAGTAACTTATGCATGAATTTAAGACAATATGTTCTCTTTCTTGCCAGCATGACTGGAAAAATATTAGGTCTTCCTCTCGGGTAAATACAGTAACTGCATCTGATGCAGAGTCAGGGCTGCTGGGGGAAGTTCACTACCCTTCAAAATGGTAAGCCAAAGCTTGGGAATCTTTGGTCAGGTCACCACATTTAGGAGATTGGTATTTGAGTACTTTGAGCTATGCTAGGGAGGAGTGGCATGCTTGCAGATACAAAATTGAATTAGGACTGATTAATTGTATAACGGCCCCCATCTGTTTTCATAGTCTCAACTTCTAATGTGGGCTTGAAATCTGCACCTCACACACAACCATACACCAAAACAGTGAACAACATTAACCTTATTTGTCACTCTAAATTGAAGGAACATTAAAGCATGTTAAGGATTGGCTAATTTGCATTGTGAGACTGAATAGGCACCCTGTCACTCTTCTGCTTTGAGGTATGAATGAAAATAGAGCTGGCATGCAAGAGCTGATCTTGGTGCATGATGGTGGTATTTCTACCTTTGACAAATAATAAGATGCAGGCTACAGGAGATCAGAACAGGTCTCGTTGGAGTATCTCTCCATGGGACTCTTGCTAAGGTTGCTTGTAGTGTGGTCTATGGGATGTATTTGGGACTCAGGAGCATCTGGGAGTTACCTGTTAGATTTCCATGCATGTCTCAAGGATGGGGGTGTTCTTTCTAGAACCAGGTGACCTGGGGCTAATCCACCTTCTAGGATTGTGTTGTGGAGGTGGTAGAGCTCATGCAGTGTATATACCCTTCCAGATTTCCCCACTGGGACTGGTAGATTGTAGGAGGGGAGTTGACCTGGATAGGTCTTACCTTGTTTCTACTGAGGAAATTTTTTTGCCCTCCCTAACTTCAGTTTTGTCCCCTGTAGCTATAGAATCTCTGTCCTCTTCCAGGATTTTCCAGTATCCCCCTTTGCTAGAGAGGCTGTGTGGAATGTGCTAGAGGGCAAAATGTGACAAATAAATCTCTGTAATCCTCTGCCTGTGTCAGTGCAGTTCATGCTTCATGTCCTGCTGCTAGCTGGGACCTTCTCAAGTCTGCAAGAAGGGTGCTGATGCTGGGAACTGGGGACATCTGCTGTCAAAGAGGTGGAAGCTTCCCTGTAGTTCTTTGGGAAGCATCTAGCTTGGTGTGTTGGGTTTAGGTTTTGCACAATTCACTACTAAGTGGTAGGATATGTTAGATTGGGATGTGCAAATGAGAAAAGTCTCCTTTCCTACACCCAGCTTTTCTTCAGGACTTCAGGAAAACATTAGAGCTGGTGTGGGTTTGGCCCCAGAAGGAATAGTCTGCTGTTATTCTAAGGACTGCAGTCAGCTTTGGGGCAGGTCACTGTCTGAAACTAGCAACGTAGTCAAAATGTGAATAGAGTGTGTAGAGAACATTCCCCTGCTAGGGACTAAGTCCCACCAGTCTTCACACATCAAGGATTACCTTGGAGGGGGTGGATTCCAGGCTAACAGGAGTCTCCCCCCTTCATCTTACCATTGTTATGCCTTAGGAAGTGGAATAAGAATGGCCTTGCCGAGCCACATCAAAACAATCTGTTTCTTCAAGCCCCCTGTGCCCATGGCTCTCTGGATGCTGCTGAGAAACTCGGAAGCCAGGCATGAAAGGGAAAGCAATCTTCTGTTTGTCCCTGATGTCTGGTGATGAGAGGCATGGTTGGTCTGCCCATGGAGGTTCCATTTTTTTAAAAAACGAGAGAGAGAGAGAGAGAGAGAGAGAGAGAGAGAGAGATCTGGAGGCTGTGAGTTGGTCTAAAAGCTGAATATTTAAATGAGTCTCTTATCCTTTGAGGTAAATGTTTCCCTTGCTTGAAAGCAAGTCGAATCCAATTCTAGGGGGCAGTGCTCATCTCAGTTTCCAAGCTGAAGAGCCAGCACTGTCCAAAGACGTTTCCATGGTCATGTGGCAAGCATGACTGAACGCCAAGGTGCACAGAACGCTGTAGCCTTCCCACCGAAGCAGTACCTATTTATCTACTTGCAATTTCTTGCTTTATAACTGCTAGGTTGGCAGGAGCTGAAGCCAGAGACGGGAGCTCACTCTGTCCCATGGCACTCGGGTCTCAAACTTAACCTCTCAGCCACCATGGCCCCAATCCTTTGAGGAGATAGGCTCTAATTCTGGGGGGGGGGAAGGGATTCTGAGCTTCTGGTGGTCCTTTTGCTAGTCCTACCCATCTGTGTCTTTGATCAAGTTGCCTCTGCTTGGAAGGGGAGAGAACCCTCCACAATAGACTGTTGCTATCATTGTGGGGGGGAAAGCTGCTCTACTTTTTGAGGGGCATGGAGCAGCTTGTCCCCAACCACATTTGGTCCACTTGCTCCCAGCTGGCTGGAGAAGAGGTGCTGAGTCTCTTGCTGCTTTACTAATCTAGCCAAGGTGGTGCTGAGGCACAGCAGTTGCAGGTTATGGAACGAAAAGAAAAAAATGTTTTAACTATAGAGACATACATTTTTGTTGCAAGGCGTTCCCAGAGAAGGATGGGAAGGAGGGTTGTTCATGAATGTAGATAACTCTAAGATAAAGGCCAAACTTTACAGGGAGATGATCCCTCTGACTTTTTATACAGCCCTTAATTCCTTAGAGAAGTTTTGGAAGTAACCTCCCCCCTCGACTCCCAAATTCATTTTTTACAAGCAGAACCCTCACTCTTCTTGTGACAAGATGGTATGTTCAGTTGCCTGTTGTTGTTTTTTTCTTTTTGTATTTGCAAATAAAATTAGGGAAGGAAAAGCCAGGCAGCAACTGCAAGGAGGCGCCTCCACTTCTGGCCAGCCTTTGTGTCCTGCTCTGTGGAGAGAGCAGCCCTGCCTGCTCTGGAGGACTTCTTGGGCAGGCTGCATTCCAGCACAGAGAGTTGCTCTCAGGCAGCCAGCACATTCCATTCCATTCCTCCCACCAGCAGCCTTGGGAGCAGCCCTCGTGTCTTTCTGCCAACAGAACTGCCTGCTCCCAACTACGTCCAAGCCCTGTGGCTGCTCTGTGCACTCTTAGGAAGCCGCTTGCTCTCGTCTTCCTTGCCTAGCTGTGACATGCTGTCTGCAGTTGTGGTATCATTAACAGCAGTTACTTGTTAGAACTAGGTGCACCCAGAGTGAGTATGGACCCATGGAAAACTAGATTCTGGCACAAATCCTTCCACTTTTTCAACCACAGAAGTTTGTTGGACTTTCAAAAGGCTTTCAACAAGATGCTTCACCAAAGACTCCTGAGAAAACTTAGCAGTCAAGGGATAAGAGGACAGGTTCTCTTATAAAATAAAACTGGTTCAGTGACAGGAAGCAAAGCGTAGGAATAAGTGGGCGGTTCCCGCAATGGAGAGAAGTAAGCAGTGGTGTCCCACAAGAATCAGTATTGGGGCCAGTACTATTTGTTCACAAATGATCTGGAACTGGGGGTGAGTAGTGTAGTGGCCAAGTCTGCAGACGACAGAAAATTCTTCAGGATGGTGAAAACCAAGGATGACTGAAGAACTCAAGGAGGATCTCCACAAATTGGGTGAGCCGGTAACAGTGTGTCAAATGAAGTTCAGTGTTGGTAAGTATTAGTTGCCGCACATGGGTACAAAAAATCTCTGCTTCAAGTATAGGCTAATGGGGAAAAAGATCTTGGGGTCATAGCAGATAGCTCAGTGGAAGTGTCAGCCTTCCCCTGTGAGGAGAGGCTAAAGCGTCTGGGACTTTTCCGTTTAAAGAAGAGATGATGAAAGGGAGATGTATGGGGTGGAGACAAAGAGCTTTTTCTCCCTCCCAAAACACTAGAACTCAAGGGCATTGAATGAAGCTGATGGGCAGTAGATTCAGGACAAACAAAAGGAAATACTTCCGTACACAGCAAGTAATTAAACTGTGGGATTTGCTGCCAGAGGATGTAGTGATGGCCACAGCCACAGACAGCTTTAAAAGGGGATTAGATAGATTATGGATGATAGGTCTGTCAGTGGTTATTAGTCGTGGAGAGTGCCAGGAGGCAGCATGAGGGAAAGGTTTTGGCCTTTGTGCCGTGTGGTTAGCCTTCCAGAAGAACCAGCTGGCCACTGTGTGAGACAGGATGCTGGACTAGATAGACCATTGGTCCAATCCAGTAGGGCTCTTTTGTGGCCTTTGTTTAAAATAAAATACCAGAGTTCTGTATCAAAAAAGCTACATTAGCCTGTGTAAGGTACAATATACACAATCTTGGCTACATTTGGGGCAATGAAGGCAAAAGAGTTATAGCTGATCCTGAAACAATAACTTTGAGCAGAAGGTGGCTTATTTTCAAAACATTGGTAAGCTTGCTTCCATCCCACCACTCCAATGACAACGCAGACCGATTTATATAGAGCAGAGCTTGTGTTCAGTAGAAGAAATGAAAGACACCAGTGGCTCCCTCCAAGCTTCCTTTGCCTACGGGCAGCCAGTCGCAAGGAGAGAGTGTCACCTGCTGGTCAAGAGCTGCAGTGCTTTCGTCCCAAAGCTAACGGGATCCGTAAGAGCTCATTTAGTGGTGTGACCACTGTACTGTGCACTACTGAAGCTACCCCAAAGCTTCAGTGGTAATCCAGTCTACTCATGCTCTGTAGAGTTTGAAGACGGCCAAGTGTGTCAGCTACACAGCAAACAAATTCAATCAGGAAATGTACCTAATGTAATAGATGGCTGCCTAACATACAGGGAAATGAGCCCAATTTTCCTGTGAAAGAGGTTATTGCTAAATATGTAGGACAGAAATTAATTTGGATCTTTTATTTTCCCCCTCAACTGTACTCTTCTATCCCCAAAGTCTATATCAGTGACAGGCACAAATCAAGAATCTTTTTTAAAAAAATCTAAAAGGAGCCCTGAGACAACCATGAACAAAAGAAATGGCCTCACATGCTATACAAGTGAACCTTTGTGTGAGAAATTCTGGGGCTGATATCTAACTGGGAAAAAAATCAGTTAGTGACACTGGACTTGAAACAATAGGGTGGTGTCCAGTGTTCCCTCTAAGCTGAGTTAGTGTGAACTAGCTCACCGTTTTTTTAGCCTCCAGCTCACAGATTTTTGTCTCAGCTCAGGAAGGATGGCTTCGGAACAAACTAATTGGTGCAGCAGCCAAATCGCTTGCTCACAACTTTAATGCCAGTAGCTCACAAAGTAGAATTTTTGTTCACAGGATTCGACAGCTTAGAGGGAACATTGGTGGTGTCTGGCTGCAGGCATTTATTTACCCACCCCCAGGGAGCTGGAGCAGACCACTGGTCCACCTAGCATTCTACAGACTTCCAGCAGATGGCCCTCTAACTATGGCCCAGGGTGAAAGTTGCAGTAAATCTTTGCGGTGTAAAGTTCTTAGGCGGCTGTAAAGAGAAAGGATATCCTCTCCCTCCCCAAAGAATCAGAACCTATTTTACCTCTGACCCACAGAGGATGCTTTATTTACAAATGTTTCAGCCACAGTGGAAAGAATCCTGTCACTCATCACATTGAGGAGACAGGAGGAGCCCAGCCACTGGTCCAGAGGGTATAACTCCACTGGGCAGGGGAAAGAGTACCTGTAAAGTCTCCTCATTGTGCCATGTAGAGGAAGGTACAGATTGAAATACAAGAGTCCAGTTTGTCCTGGCTCAAGGCAACACAAATGCTGCTCTTGGATTTAGGGGAGGAGAGACCGCTGCAGTACCAGTGGATCGTAGCAGCCAACAAGCCCCATGAAGGTAGTTTTAGGAAGAGAGGTCTCAAAGCCAGTCACAGGACAGGCAGGTCCTGGGGCTCTCTTCAGACTGCTTCCCTGTCACTCCGACAGGAGGCTGTGGATCTTTGTCAATAGCACATCTGAGTCAGAACCTGGAAGAACCAAGGAGATGGCTGTCAGTACAGGAGCCTCTGAGCTGGAACTTGGCAGTCTTGCTGCAGTGGTCCTGAATATTGCTGTTCAGCTGCTATTTGAGGGCAGAGTAATTCAGTATGCAGTTGAGATGTGTTTGGACCAGCTGAAGGAGCCCTGCCTTGAAGTGAAGCAGGTTTGTCTTAAAAAGAAAGTGTGGTGGGAGACTCAGTGCACAAGTTTGATAAGTGGCCAATATTACAACTGTAACAACCCCTAGGAAAAAGAGTGTGCTGGGGAGTCCTTATGGATATCCCACCTTTCCCATTCTGCAACCATCAACGATGATACATAAATTAGTTGCTGTAGATTTTCCGGGTTGTGTGGCCGTGGTCCTACAATGCCAAGACCACGGCCACACAACCCGGAAAATCTACAGCAACTAATGAACTCTGGCCGTGACAGCCTTCGACAAAATGATGATGCATAAAGTCCTACTGCAACATCTAACAGGTCTACAACACATGCAAGACACAAGGAGTGTCAAGAATTCCAAGAAACCCACAAGCCCTTCTTTACCTGACGACTCTTTTCTCCGGGACCACTTTCTGTAAAGAGACAAGGGAGAAGAATTAGTTCAAAGTGATTCATGTCCTACCGTGTGCCTGGTTTGTGAGCATAAAGATACCCCCTTGAGCTGTAGCTAGCAACAAAAAAGGGCTTCTGCCCTTGTGCTAAAGAGGAATGCTTCCCTTGTGTCCTTTGCACAAGGCCAAGGCCTCTTCCAGCTTCCATTAGGAAGGGATCCCACAGAGCCGTCAAGATGACTTATCAGTTCAGTCTTTACCTCTGCCCATTTGCAAGCCAGCTGGCAATCCCTTGACCACTGGACTATGTCTTTCCAAATATAGAAGGGAGTTGGCATTGCATCAGGAGCCAAGGCACCAGTCGAAAGGGTACTCACTTCAGCAGCAGGAAGGCCCAGCCAATCAGCATTAAGGAGACACAGTCGGTAACAATCCAGATCATTTGGTATGTGGCAGGAGGCTGGGTTGAGGGAAACAAAGGGAATGGTAATCAGTGGAGTGGTTGGGAGGGCAGAAGTGGTAAACTGGCAGTTGTCAATCTCCTTAAATATCCACCCTCACTACAAGGGGGGGGTATCACTGGGTATTGGGATGGCCCTCACCAGTAGCCAGAGGGGACGCTTCATCTTCTGCAGCACGTGGCAGGCATTAGTAGTGACTGAGCTGGTTCCCGCACACCACAGGACCGAGAAGAGCCATGGAGCATTCACCACATACAGGTTGACAGAGATGTTGTCACGGCGGTATTCTCTAGGAAAGAAGGCAGGAGAGAGAGACACACACACTAGTACTAACACAACAGTAGGTACTTACATAGAAGTTTTCCCAGAGAAGAAGCGCAGTGGCCAAACTGTATGTCTCTAAGGTGCAGGGAGAGAAGGCTGGTCCCCAGAGAAGGAGGAGAAGGTAGAGGCCAGGAAACTGAAGACATCAAGTGCTGGAGCACCACCTTCTGCTACTACATTCCAGGACTGTTCAGTACCTTGGGATGGGTATCTTTACTAAAGTAACAGTCCAGAGTCACCCAGAGCCCGCTTCGGCAGGGAGGGTGGGGGATAAATCAAATAAATAAAGATGTCTGCGTAAACTATGCATGATTTCCAGGTATTTTCTAATTTGCTTTGCTTTTAGCCAGCAATGGGAAAGGATGATACCTATGCAGACCACTCATGTGCCTTGTTTCTTAAACTCTTGTCAGTCTTGCTTAGCTACTCTCTAGCTTTGAAGATTTTACTGAGTACCCACATCTTTAAACTTGTCTCTGCAGCTATGAATTCTAGAAGCATAATACACATGTAGCAATGCGCAAGATGTTAACTTTTGGGCCCACAATACTGTACTTGAACACAGCTGCGCAGTCTGTACACAGACCTATTGTCACCAATGCTCCCTCTAAGCTGTGGAGTCTTGTGAGCAAAAATTCTACTTTGTGAGCTACTGGCATTCAAGCTGTGAGCGAGTGATTTGGCTCCTGCATACATTAGTTTGCTCTGGAGCCATCCTTCCTGAGCTAAGACAAAAATCTGTGAGCTGGAGGCTAAAAAACTGTGAGCTAGCTCATACTAACTCAGCTTAGAGGGAACACTGACTGTCACTAGTACCCCCCCTCCCCGGCCAACCTGATTTCTGTGCTGCTCAGGTTCTGGTAGGGCAGGTTAACGTATAGCAACTCATTTGTCTCATTATTCGTCCTCTTCCGGCCGTAGACCTGCTGGAACCTGGGTGCCCGCTTCTTTACCTGCTCTCGAAACTCTTTTGGCAGCCACAGAATCTGGAGAGGAAATAGAATGTGTGAGGTATGCTTCCTTATTCCCCACCCTCTTCAGTCATACCTAGCTAACAGAGTCAATACAAGATGAAACAGGGAGGCACAAGGTACACTCCAGAGCATGAGATGGGAGACATTTGCTACTCATATCCTGAAAGGAAGGGCAGGAAAGATACCATATTGTGGCTTCCAGCTAAAAAAATCAAGAGTTGACCTGACCCAATAGACAGACAATTGGGCTTGGACCTGGGTTCGAATCCTAATTCAAGCAAAGGCTTGAGTAATGTTGTGCAAGTCCTCCCCCCTTGTGTTCAAAGGTGGTCTCTGCCTGTTTATTAGATGTGTACTTCCATCACATTCACTTGTGAGCAGCCCTAGGCCACCTAACTGGCCATGTCGGAGCCCAAGATGATAAACCTTGCCTCAAGCCTGAAACTCAGCCTCAGTTCTACAGCCTATACAATGGGAATAATGGTGACAGACTAGGCAGAACTCTTACATGGATCATTCAGCACCCAATCCAGAATTACAGGATTTAGAGTATGCATAATGAAGACCATAAAATATGTTGCCAAGGAACAGCAATATATAAGCAGCTTATATAGCATGGATTTTAATGGGATAATTGTGCATCCTATGACTAATCCAAGTGCTCTCTTATTTCTGCATAGCCTTTGGGATGGGGGAGAGACAGACTTAACCTAGATTAAGTTCTACAAGACAAGCCTGTGTGCTCCCTTTGTCAGATAGTCTACCTCCCTTTGAACCCCGCCCCCCTCCCAGGATACTAGCTTAGAAGCCCAGTCTTCATGCTTGGCCCCAGCCACACTCACCAGCTCGGGGGCAATGTCTGACTGGAGGATGGTCTCTACAGTAACGTTGACAAGGTACTCATACTGGGGATCCTCTTCAGGCCGCAAGTCAAACATGACGGATACGTTGTGCCTCGCAGCCTCTTCCAGCAGCTGATTCAGTGACAGGATCTTCTGTGCATGCACCGCGGCCTGTTCTGAGCTTGAGAAGCTTTGTGCTGTGGGGAAGGGGTATTTCTGGGAAGGCAAAGGGAGCCATTGAGAGCATGTCAGAACCCCTCGCTCTAGCCTGTTCCGACCAAGGTCTTTCTCGAGCCAGCCCCACAAAGGGCTCCATGATCCCCAGGAGCAACTCAAACTATTTGCTGAGCTCTCCCCACTCCACTTCTTGCTGTAGACACCAGGGAAAACAAATCTTTCTCTTCTTTTCCATACATGTGAATGGAACAGGAGAGGGACATGTAAGTGCTATACATTTGCTAGTAGGAAACAAGAGTGAGGGGTTACACTTAGAGATAATGGTAGGACACAATTACCCCCATGGGTCATGGGGATCTCTGGAGGCTTTGCCATGTCAGCCTGCAAGCCATGGACTTCTGTACTGTCTCTATTGGGTTGGGCCTGCTGAGATGTTCCCATTCAGAGTCTGGAGTTTTTGCCCCATGGCTGCGGCCACCACGGACTCACTGGATTCAAGAGTTTTGCTCCTGCTCACTGTCTGATGAGTTGCCATATTTATGCTGCTTTTTAGTTAACAGCATAGAAGTTTTATTTTACCAAGGGTCACTTTAGTTCCAAGAGTTTGCAGTGTAAACCTTAAATTAAAACAAATATTTGATACGGGGGGAAAAGATAAATTTCCCCATCCCTTTCCCATAGCAGGGCCTTTCACCCAGCAGACTCCCCGTAACCCAGATTACACTGTGCCACTGACAGAGGGCAGGTACACTGCAGAAAACAACTAACTCGATTTGGGCAAGAATTGGGCAAGAAAGCCAAACCACACGTAAGTATATGAACATAAGAACATAAGAGAAGCCAATGTTGAATCAGGCCAATGGCCCATCTAGTCCAACACTCTGTCACACAGCGGCCAAAATATACCAGGTGCCATCAGGAGGTCCAGCAGTGGGGCCAGGGCACCAGAAGCCCTCCCACTGCTGCCCCCTCCAGCACCAAGAACTGAGTGCATCACCTGCCCCAGACTGAGAGTTCCCATCTATACCCTGTGGCTAATAGCCACTGATGGACTTCTGCTCCATATGTTTATCTAATTCCCTCTTGAAACTGTCCATGCTTGCAGCTGCCACCACCTGCTGTGGCAGTGAATTCCATATGTTAATCACTCTTTGGGTGAAGAAGTATTTCCTTTTATCTGTTCTAACCCAACTGCTCAGCAATTTCATGGAGTGCCCACGAGTTCTTGTATTGTGAGAAAGGGAGAAAAGTACTTCTTTCTCAACCTGCTCAATCCCATTCATAATCTTATAAACCTTGATCATATCACCCCTCAGCCGTCGTTTCTCCAAGCTAAAGAGCCCCAAGCATTTTAACCTTTCTTCATAGGGAAGGTGTTCCAACCCTTTTATCATTCTAGTTGCCCTTCTCTGCACTTTTTCCAATGCTATAATATCCTTTTTGAGATGAAGCTACTTCATACTGAATCAGACCGCAGGTCCATTGAATTCGGCACTGTCTCCTCTGGCTGGCAGTGGCTCTCCAGGTCCTCTGACACAAAAAAGGTCTTCCCCAATAATTGCTACCAGAGGACTGTTTTTAACTGGAGATTCCGCAGAGCAACCTGTTGTTTGTAAAGCATGTGAGCCGCATCCTCTTCTAAATCAAATTTGAACAGGGTTCATCTTGGTACCCCCTTTTTAAAAACTCTTTTTAAAATGTGTGTGTGTGTGCTTGCAAGCCATGGTGAGTTCTGGTGACCCCCTAGTGGGCTAGGACATTTTCAGAGGGGTGGCTTGATTGTTTGTGTCCTGGCCTTGGTATTCCTTGGAGGTCTCCCATCCAAGTACTTGCCAGGGTCAGCCCTGCTTAGCTTCTGAGATCCGATGAGATCAGGCTTGCCTGGGCTATCCAGGTCAGGGCAATCTTGGTACCCCCCCTTCTGACCCTCACCTGCAGGAACCAGCTGCCAGCATCCAGTTGCTGCAGCTCTGACCAGCTGAAGGAGCTGGCATTGAAATGAGCCCGAGTAGGAAAGAGTTCTTGCACGTTTGTTGTCCTTGTGAGCTTCTCATCGTGCATAATAAAAGGGACTCCATCAGCACTGGAAAGAGAAACAGTTTGGCCAGATATTGGACACATCTCTACTTCCTGAAGAACAAGTGAAAGATTCTTTTATTTTTTTTTAAGCCAGACAAAAGCAAAAGAAATTTATTTTTTAGGAATGAGTGAAAGATTCTGAAGGATTCCTGAAGAATCCAAGGAAGCTTCCCCTTCCTGACAAACATCTCATTTGTCTTCCTTTGCCCTTACCTCACCAGGACATCAGTCTCTAGTACGCGCACACCACAGTTGAGTGCCTTCTGGAAGGACAGCAGGGTGTTCTCAGGTGCAAGCTGGAGGAAGATCAAGAGTGACGGATTTGTGATTGTAGATCTTGATGCCTCATCAACCCGCTCCTAACCTGGAGGCTGTGGTCTGCGGTGCGCACTCCTAGAGTCACTGACAAGATGCAGCAGTGATCTATGAAGTGGCACAACTCAGCATTTAGTGTGTGAGGCTGAAAGTCACTAACAGGAGCAGTATGTAGCATCCTATGGCCAAATAAGTCCCTGGTTTCCAGGGGAGGCTGCAAAAGTCCCAGAGAGGATGGACTGCAGAAGCTGTTACACCGGTTCTTGTTGCTCATGTCTGGGAAGAATCCAGGAATATGGAGACAAGTTCAGCCTCCAAGGGCTGCTCCTTGGAGGGAAGCAAGCAAGTAACCTCCAGCACCTTCCTTCAGCCTCTCTGGTTGTATTTTCTTCCACCCATCCTCAGCTTGTTTAATTTATTTAAAACACATATTAGCCTTCTTTCTACCTTGTGAAACTCAAAAGCAGCTTACAAGTGGCAAATGCCACTTCGTCCTGTGCTCCTCCATGGAGGCACTAGCTACTTACCATGGGAGCCCCACGATGCCCAAACAGAGCTGGCTTGGGGGGCAGCTGGCTGTGCTCCATAAAACAGGGAGAGTCAATACCCAGTGGTGCCAGATACAAAGCAATTACTATTCCTAGGTACAGTAGCAGGAGAAGTACTGCGAGGGCTGTCAAGACACATAAATGGAAAATGCACATGAGATACCATGACAGGTGTTCTTCCTGCAGCCATGAAGAATACAATGGATCCTAAGACTTACAACCCCATCCCTGCAAAGGCCTCCTAGTTAAAGAGCATCCACTCTGAACACCTGCCCTGCCCCCCCCCTTCTTGGGCTGTGTCTTCCTTTCCTTCTAATGAGGTACTAAACCTCCAAAACCGAGCTAAACAGAATGACAGCACCAATTGCTGACAGCTAATCCACACAGTTCACTTCCATATACTCCACTGCAGCTCTATATGATTTAACAAGTACATGGGTAAACTCAAACACAGGTTTTTAGAAGATGTAAATGTCTTGCTGGGGGGTCTTTAATGACTAGTACTGGGGGTGGAGTGGATGAGAGACGAGAGCCCAAAAGTAATTTCCCCATGATCTCTGCTAAGAGTCCCAGCCTACAAGCTTTAGTTTCTCCAGTACCTGAACGGGATGTACGATAGAAGCAATCCACCACCGGCCAGGCAAGCAGCGTCACACCGACCACAGCTCCAATGTGTAGGAAGGGGCCTGTGGCCTTGTATGGCAGAGAAAAAGGCAGTGTCATCTGGGACGGTGGAGGAAATTCAGGCTGCATCACAGACTGATCCCCCAAAAAGGGAGGGGAAGAAGAGTCAATGCCAGGGCACAGACAAAGGCCACATCAGGGCCCCCCAAACTTGTCACCCAGAACCCTGTCTTGCATGGGGGCAGAGGCCAGCAAGGTCTGCTGTCTCCATCCACCCGGAAGGAAAGGTCATGTTCCAACACGCTTGGGGACACATGTTACGCAGCTGTGCACATACACAGAGAGTTTCAATCAATTCTTGTGGTCCTTGGTGATCAAGCTACCGTCTGCAGCCTGGCTGACTTGCTTTCCATTGTGTGCACTGAGTATGATCAGGGCGGCGGGGAGTGTGTGACTTTCCTGGGTTGCTTCCTACATTCCTTGTGATGCAGCACAACATCCAACAGAATGCAGAAGCAACTACCAACCCAATGTGCACCCAAAAGAATGATCTACTAGCTTACCCTGACTTGATCAAATGTAGCAGCCCAGCATATATGAAGGCCAAGAAAAGATGTTGGAACCACATGGTGCACAAAAACATGGGACAATCCAAAGCCACATCCCTGTGGCAGCTATAACGTGAAAGACAACCCTTATTCTCAAAGGGTATGCCTCAACTGTGGACTCACCTGTAAGGCAATGTGAGCGCTTTCCCACTGCTCTGCCCACTGAATTTCCAGTCCCACAAAAGCAGTTGCTACTACAAGCACAGTCAAGATCAGGAGGACCTGGAAGAAACAGGGAGGACAGTTTCAGAAACCTGAAAAGGGCAATGGGGTTCCCAGCTGCCCAGAAAAGCTACCTTCTGAAAGGAAGAGAAGAAGCATGTTTAGATGATCAAGCCCTCTTAGCAAAGGTAAAATTATTTCTTTGCTTCAATTATACTCTGCTTTTCTCCCCAATGGGGACCTAAAGCAGCTTACCGTCTTCTCCTTTCCTCCATCTTATCCTCACAACAATCCTGTGAGGTAGGTTAGGCAGAGAAAGTGTAACCAGCCCAAGGCCACCCATCAAGTGTCCATGGCAGAGTGGAGATTCAAACCTGGGCCTTGCATATCCCAGTCCAATGCACTAACCACTACATCACACTTCCACTGAACCACTGGCTCACACTTCTGAACTACTGATTTCTATACAGTATCTAGCTCACTACCTGCACTCATGCACTTTAGGATTACGCTCATGTCACCCCCCTAACAGGCACAGTGTAATGGTTGCAGTGTCTGACTAGGATCTGAGAGAGCTGGGTACAAATCTCCACTCTGTTGTGCAACTCACTGGGAGAGTTTGGCCAGTCATTTATTCTTCTCAAGAGTCATTGTGAAAAGAGGAGGCCTAGGCACATTGCCCCGAACTCTTTGGAAAAGGGATGTGATAAAACCGTCTTTGACAGGTTCTGCAGGATACAGTAACACAGCTGCATCTCAGTACTTGTCAACTCAAAGCATAGGTAAGCCACTTAACAGAGTATTGATTTCCTGCATTTTAACATACAATATCTTGCATGCAGATTTAGTACATTTTTATACTACCCTTTCACCAAGAAAGGACCATGATGGCTCAGAGGTTAAGATGCTGAGCTGCAGACTGGAAGGTCTGTAGCTCGGCAGTTCGAGACCCAAGTGCCGCATGACGGAGTGAGTTCCCATCTCTGGCCCCAGCTCCTGCCAACCTAGCAGTTCGAAAGCAAGAAATTGCAAGTAGATAAATAGATACCATTTTGGTGGGAAGGTAACAGTGTTCCATGCGCCTCGGTGTTTAGTCATGCCGACCACATGACCATGGAAACGTCTTCGGACAGTGCTAGCTCTTTGGCTTGGAAACAGAGATGAGCACCGCCCCCTAGAATTTGATTCGACTGGCTTTTGAGCAAGGGAAGCCTTTAACTTTACCCTTCTCCAAGAAACTCGGAGCAACATACACACTTCTCATCTCTTCCACTATATTCTCACAACAACCCTGTGAGGTAGGTTAGACTGAGACTGGGAGTACATGCACTCGGAAGCTATGCATCCTATTCATAGCTATTCACCTAGTGTACATAAATCATCAGGAAATCTGCGGGTGGGATTACACTTTCCCTTCAGGAAATCCATAATGCAGAGAAACCCTGAGAAGTCAAAGGTACAGCCAGAATGGTGGGTGTGGGCAAGGTTACCTTGTGGAGCCAATGGATCTTCAAGGTCTGGTGGCAAAGTTGAAGAATGAGCGCCAAAACCTGGAATAAAAGGGGAAAACAGTCACAACTTAGGCGCCTGCTTCTGAACAGTTTCTTGGACAGAGTGCAGGAGATGCTGACTTTTGTGCAGGGCAAAACATGGCTGTTGATCCTGCACCAAATCAGAATCATACATTGAGGCAACCTAAATGTTGACCATAGAAAAACAGAATGCTAGGAACTATGAAAATTAAATACCTTTGCTTCCTCTGCATAATTAATTCTACAACTGCTAGTAATGTTCCCCTTGACTCTGCAGGGCAACAAAATCTTTCTCAGCATCCCATTTGGGCTCCTGAAATTTCACTAGGCATTGCCTAGTGGCACTTTGTCTTGAAAACTAGAAGCCTCTGAGACTTGTAGTTTCAGGATGCTGTTGACACTGGTAGCTCTCCTGTGTTGGATATTGCTAGCCCTCTCACAAAGCTACATTCCCAGTCAGGCAGGGCAGCTGCAATATTTAAAGCAGGGGTGTCAAACATAAGGCCTGGGAGCCCGGACCGGCCCATCCAGGGCTCTTATGCAGCCCGCAAGTGACTGATGCAAGGGAGGGAGTGCTGGGGGGAGTGGGGGGAGCCACTCTATTGTAGCTTCAACACGGCAGAACAGCTTCATCTACAACAGTCAAGCGTTGTGGGAGCATCTGCGCAGCGCTGCACTGCTGCCTCTCTGGTCCACCTATGTGGGTTTTCCTCTGCCCCCGCCTCCCAGCCCATGGGGCCTTGCAGTGAAGACACAGCAATTCAGAGCTTACCAGCTCCTGTCCTTTATAAAATTTATATCTCCAGTACCCGGCATTACATTTTATGGTACATATGACTTGACCCGAGAAAGTGACATTTATGTTAGATCCGGCCCTTGTAACAAATGAGTTTGACACCTCTGATTTAAACTGTTTTTTCAGCTCATAGCATAGACAGACCAAGTAGCAGGTAGGGCAATCATGCTCCAGGAATCCACTGTTTGGCCACTTTCCTAAAGCTGGACCAGGGAATTTCAGATGGGGCATTCTGGAAGGAAGGATCAGAGCAAAGATCGTACCAGGAGGAGGGACGAGTAGGTGACCAGAGTCGCCGTTCCAGACAGCATCACCACTGACCAGTCAAGCCACCACTCCAACTTGTGGAAGAGGAACCTGTCAGGCAGAAAGAAGGTCACAGCCAGCCTGGCTCAGGAAGGGGCCCTGCAGTGGAGTGTGGGAACTGTGGTGCTTTCTACTCACTCATTGAGGAGGTGGAAATCATTGAGGGTGACGAGAGCAAGATAAAGCCAGGCCAGGGTGAACAGCCACACGCAGAAGAGGAAGAAAAACCAG
This sequence comes from Gekko gecko, assembly GCA_029375565.1. Lineage (NCBI taxonomy): Eukaryota > Metazoa > Chordata > Lepidosauria > Squamata > Gekkonidae > Gekko > Gekko gecko. The sequence continues at coordinate 45,306,392 of JAPDNY010000012.1, read as the reverse complement.
GCACAGTCACACTGCGAGGCAAAGGATCGTATTAGAAAAAGGACACCAAACGTGACAGCCTCACATGGCGACCCCTAGAAGGCACCCTTTCTTACAGGGAAGCCTACTGACATTGCTCCGGGGCACTCTGCACCTGCTTGGAGGCACTCTTTGCCTTGCATGCTGTAAGGCTGAGCCGTAGCATCATAAACGGGACTTCAAACGAAGCTCTGTGCTAGCCCTAAGGGAAGCTTGGGCTGGAGGTGGACAGGCGGCTTGAGAGAGGCTGCAATTCCTGTGGCACTTGTAGAGGGGAGAGGGGCAGGCTCAGTGGAAGAGCAGTTGTTCTACATGCAGAAGGTTCCAGGCTCAATCCCTGGCATCCCTAGTGAAGATGATCAGCTGATGTAAAAGACTTCAGCCTGAGACCCCAGAGCGCCGCTGGCAGTCAGAGGAGACAACAGTCTGGCTTTGCATAAGGCAGCTTTTTGTGTTTCCTTCTGCATGCACATGTGCACACACTCTGCTTATGCCGCCCTTGCCTCTGGGCAAATAAACAAATGGAAACAAAGAGTCACGTTAAACCTGTTTACCAGATGCAAAAATGGGACGAGAGCCTGCCTCTTTCCCACAGCCTTCCAGACATTGTCCAACTCCAGACTTGCATTCTTTCCAGTGCTATACTGCAGGAGGGACGGGAAGGAAAAAGCGCAGCACCCCACACCGACCTCCACCTTCTGTCTAGCTTGCCTCACCCATGGTGGCAGCCCATGAGATGGACCAGACAGGGCTTCCCCTTGTTTTTGCTGCTGTATTGCCCAATATATGGCAGCAGAGCAGGAATCTGGACTCAGATCCCCCATGAAGGGGACTGGGCACATACTGGGCATGTGAGGAAGAGGAAAGAAAAGTGGGGAAGATCTTGCTGTTGCAACAGAGGTGGCCAAGTAAACTTCTATTAGATGGACAGGACGCATCCAGGCTACTTCCAAAAAGGGAAGGAGTCCCAGGCTTGAAATTCTTCTGCCCGTCTCCAGAGCCTGGCAGTGCAAAAAAGCCTACAAATATGTCTGCTCCTTAGTGCATTTTTTGTCCATGCCCGTCCTCCAAAGAGCTCAAGATGGCATTATTTCATTCTCCCGCTTCCTCCATTTTATCCTCACAACCAGAGTCTTGTGAGGTAGACTAGGCTGAGAAAGAGGGACTAACCCAAGATCACCCAGCAAGTTTCCATGGGAGAGTGGGATCTGAATTCTTCCGGAGCCTAATCCAGCACTTCAACCTCTACACCCCTAGCTGACCAAATTGGGGCAGCCCTCCCCAAGACGCTGCCTGGAGTCTCCCACTCACCTTGCTGGTCTTCATACCCTTTTTGCTGGGTGACCAGCGGCAGCTGTACAGGCAGAGCAGGCAGGTGGTGCAGGCATGGCAGCAGCCCCCATCCTTTGCCATGATGAGGCGGGGACACCAGGCCCTAAAGGAGAAATCACACAGACAGGAAGAAGTTTGAGAGTGGTCACTGTACTTCCTGTGGTCCTTGAGGACGCACTGTGGCCTCCTAGTGTGTCATATAGAGTGGGGACTTCCACAAAGCGGAAATGATGGTGGCAAAATTGGGAGAGAGGAGGAGCAAGTGCTCCAGCTTGAATGCACAACCAGTCTATCCCTCTCCCTTTCCCCATCCACCCCACCCCAGCACCAGGTTCCAAGTTTTCAGGTTTCTTTGAGGTTCCAATCTCATTGTCTGGCACAGATTCACTGACAGATTCCCAGCAGAGGCTAATCCAGATCAGGCAGCAGGCCAATGGAAACCTGTGCAGTTAGTCACACCCTGGCCTCCCCACCCCAAACAGTCAGGCCAGGGCAGGCCCGCGCTGTGAGGAGCCCGGGACAGCAGACAGCTTCATTCTGCATCTTTCTTCAGAGAGAGTGGGGCGGGGGGGGGGGGCACGAGTACATGAAAACAGAAGGGATGGGAAACCCACAGTGCTGCCTTTTTTAGGGTTTTGCCCAGAAGTTGCACTTGACGGCAGCTTAAGGTTGCCAAAAGCCTGGATAAAGAGTGTCCTGCCCCTTTAACAGAAACTGAACAAAATGTTATTTACCTCCCTGCCATGAAAAAATTCAGCTGCCTAGTTCCAAACATTAAACTTGTATTAAACGGGCAGGACACTTTTCTCCAGGTTGTTGGCAGCTGTAGGCAGTTAGTGCTTCCTATATAACTCTCTGTCTCATTCACACTCGGTGCATAAATAATGCCCTTTTCCAGGTCCCAATACATGCCCCTCTGGAAAATGCAGGAACATGGCTATGGAAGCTAGTAGATGAGGGACGACTGACCAAGTACTTGCTGGAGGTGACGGAGGGTCTGTTTGCAGAAGGCGCAAAAAGTACACTAAAGTTGAAATGTGGCAGTAAGCCCACTTCCTGCACCGCCCTCTCGGCTGAATGCAAAGCCTATCCCAGGACATTCAACCCACACTGAAAATTATTTGCACAAGTAGTGCAAGAAAGACACGCGGGATCCCTCTGTGCCTCAAACATGTTCTAAAGGTGAAAGGAAGCTTCACACAGGATATTTTTTCCAGCACAAAGATAACTGTGTTGGGAAAGAGCTGGGCCCCATCTTGTGTAATTAACGCAGGCATTTGCTAGCCTAGCCGACAGTTGCAACTATTGGCCCTAAAGTTGCACAGGCAGCCATTAGCAAGTGAGTAGAAATTCACAGGTCCGTCTGGCATGGTAGCATGCAAGTTTTCCCCCACATGGAGATTATCTCCATGAAGGAAAGGATGTCTTGTGCAAAGCAGTTTGGAGAGGCAAAAAGGAGACCCAACCCCGCAAGGGCCTCTCAGACCTGGGGAAGACGTTTCCATGGAGACTGGAGAGGCTTCAGGCTTTGGTGCACAAGGCAGCGAGGTGGGGGCAGTTGAGCTGTGCCGCCACTCAAAAACTCCAGCCTGTGTCACAGTGCCAGCAAGGCAAGGGGAGGGCAGAGGTGGGTGGCTATGGCATGGTGCGGCTGGTAAAGTGCAGTAAAAGGAGCAGTAGCGGGGTGCCTTTGCCCATCTTGCTGATAACATGGTTGGTACAGTTCCCATTCATTTCCTGCACAACCAACCACTGGGAAATTCCGATGAGTCCGGAAAGGGGGGGGGCGCGGCATGCGCAAAGACAAACTCGTTTTCACTCTTCTAAAGAAGTTGCTCAACTTGTACAGATTTTTTTGGTTACTATACAAGGATACCTTAACTGGAAACATTTCAACATAACATTATTGAGGAAGGAAGAAATCCTCCTCTTAAATCTGCACAGCCTTCTCTCCCATCCCACCCAACCCACCCTTCTCCTCTGTGGAGCAGCACCCACCTTAAACAAAAATCAAAAGTGATAAATCCCTCCAGGAAACATTCCCCGAACCCATATCCATTACAAAAAGACATCTGAGAAGAAGTCTATAAACTCAACCTCAGCAACTACATCCTGCCCAATGTGAACTGGAAACCGAAAGTGAAAAGCTTCTTCCTAGCTCACCAGGGTTTGTTTCTCATTCAGTGTAGCAGGAATCTTCAGCTAACTCCTTCCTTTAATGATAGAGCTTTAATATTCAGAGCTGCTTCCACCCCCCCAATTTCCATGATGCCAGCATCTCATCCCAGTATTCTTCATGGTGGGCTGGGAGGGGTAAAGTCCCAGCCCCCCAAAACGACTCCCCTTTGGGTTAGCCTCCAAGAGTTTCCTCTTTACTCCCAAGCTGGCCTGGCTCAAAGGAGCTCGGATTGATTACCCAGCTCTGGTGCTCCTCCCAGCTCACTCACCTTGCCCGAGGGCTCGGCTCCTTTGGAGGCCAGGCAGGCAGCAGCCTCACAAAGCACCTTTGCTGTCAGCTGCCTTTCTCCTTGCACACCGGACGCTGGCGGCGGCGGCTGCTGCTGCTGCTGCTCTGGGGAGCTCCTTCAGACTCTTGAGATCTCTCACCTGCACCGTTCCTGGCAAGGCAGCCTGTGCCACCTATGGGCAGGGCCAGGCAAGCCCAGGTGCACTTGGGAGAGGCGGAGAGGCAAGAGTGAGTGGCTTGTGATGCTGCTGCAGCTGCCGGCCAGGGAAGGAGCTGCTTTTGTGCTGCTCACTCCGGCCCTGTCACTCACTCGCAGGCCTGGGCAGCTTGTTTTGTGGCTGCTTGGATACTAGAGAAGGGGCCCGGGGTGGGGGAAGTCTCTCACACACCTCTTAGACTCAGAGTTTGCAGGCAGCCCACGCTCCACCAACTGGATTAGACAAGAGGTATGAGGCAGACAAAGGGGTAGGGCTGGCCAAAGAAGAAACTGTTAGCAGGAGTTGGGGTCGCTCCATTGAGGGTGTTGGTGGGTGGAACCCCAGCCCTGTATCCTCAGAAATGGTCTGAGGCATTTTGGTGCTCAAGGAGCAGATCCAAATCACTTGCATGGGAAGTAAGAATATAACAGTGTTCAAGTAAACAATTGGCAACTTGTAGCTTTCCCATAGTACTCTAAACGCTGCTGTTTGACAAGGGCTGCCTCCTCTTGACCTGGGAAAGTACAACGGGCTCTTCACCAGAGCTGGGGATGCCAGCCTCCAGGTGGGACCTGGGGATCCCTGGAATTACAGTTCATCTCCAGACTGCAGAGATCTGTTCCCCTGAAGAAAAACAATGCTTTGGAGGGTGGACTCTATGGCGTCACACCCCACTGAGGTCCCTGTCCTCCCCAGGCCCCACCACCAAATCTTCAGGAATGTCCCAACGTGGATCTGGCAACCCTACCCCCCATTTTTTGCCAGTGGTCAGGGGGGACCTGGCAACACCAAAAGCAAACGAGGGGAGTGTCTCCTTGGGGTTTTCTTGGGGTGAAAATGCACACACAAGTGCACACACTTCCAGGATGCTGCAGTGTTTCTTGCTCGAATGTGACTCTGTCCATTTCTTTCTGCTGTGCTAGACTGCCTGGTAGTAAGGCACGGTCTCTGCTCCAGGGCCAGGAAGAGCAGTTTCCGCCATGTGGTTTTGGTGCATATATGGTGTATGAAGAAGAAGAAGTAGAGGAAGAGTTTGGATTTATACCCCGCCCTTCACTGCCCAAAGGCGTCTCAGAGCGGCTGACAAACTCCTTTCCCTTCCCCTCCCCACAACAGACACCCTGTGAGGTAGGTGGGGCTGAGAGAACTTCTGACAGAAACTGTCCTTGAGAGAACAGCTGCGCCAGAGCTTGTGACTGACCCAAGGTCACATCAGCAGGTGCAAGTGGAGGAGTGGGGAATCAAACCCGGTTCTCCCAGATAAGAGTCCGCGCACTTAGCCACTACACCAAACTGGCTCACGTATAGCCAAATAGTATCATTCATAGACCAAGGTGCTGATGCAGTAGATCACTTTGATTGGTCTTTTGACTGTGCTCCTGACTATGCAGCTGGGATGAGTCTGCCTTTGTCTTGTACATTTCAGTTTGGAGAGGTAGCAAACATTCTATGTGCTAAATTGGAATTGAGCAGCTTTAAGTCTGCCCCTCCAAACGTTTGAGTTTAGAACTGTATTTCTGGTTAGCAAGACAAAGCCTTGTCTGACTCAGTTTGGTCTGACTAAGGCTAAACATAAATTTACATGCATGAGCATGTGAGATGAGTCAGACCATTGATCCATCAAGCCCAACCTTTCTACAGCTCCCCAAGGTCTCAGCAAAAGCATTTCCCATATCAGAGATCCTTGTAGTCACAGATGCCACAAAACCCAGACCTGGACTGTTCTGTGGGCAGAATATATATATATTCTTCCACTGAGCTGTCACTGCATTTCCACATAACACAGGTACTTGGCCCCATGTCCTTCTCAGATTGCCTTCCCTCCAATGCCGCATTAACTACACAGGCCATGTGTGTAACAATACAAGCTGGAGAGCATGTTGCAAGAAATCCACCTTACACCTTCCCATACAACAAGTTTGCACTTGCAAACTGTTCTCTAAATTTCCCCCTCCTGGGCTTTCCCAAAGCCTGAGTATCTGCTGGAACCAACTGAAGACTGTTCAGTGAACCGAACAGTACATGATACACCCTGAGGTCCTTCAAAATGAATTATGAAATATGCTACTTGAATATAGACGTCTTACCTAACATCAGTGTACGTGGAGACCATGAATCCCAAAAAAGCACAGAAAAAAAGAGCTTGTGGTATCGTTGGCCAAAAGTAGGAGGGCTCATGAGCCTAGATGGAACATCAAGTTCAGCCTGCTTTTCTTGCACTGTGGTTCTGTCTTTTCTTCGCCTTTTTTTTAGACTAGAACCAAAAAACACCCCAAGGTGCAGAATCAGGGAGCTCTGTATGCAGTCTGGATGCTAGCCCAAAGAGCTGGCCATCCCTGGGGTGGGTTATAAACCTAAGTCAGTGACTATGTATTACAGATCACTTCTAACCCTGCTTTCTTATTTAATTCAGCAATTACACAAAGGTTATAAACATTATACTACATAGGTTAAAACATAAAGCCACAGCAACATAGCGACAGCATTAAGAGGAGTAGATTAAAACACTGGCATGAGCAGACAGTTATAGGGTCATAGTCTGAAGTAAAACCAACTCAATCCAAAGCTGACCCAAACAACATTCCTCACCTGTCACCCAAATGAATGCATCAGTCAAACCTCATGAGACAAGATATTCCACAAATGTGGCACTGCCACTGAGAAAGCTTTATCCCTGGTCACCTCACTGCAGTGGCACCCAGAGAAAGCTTCTAAGGAAAATCTTAAAAGGATGAGCAGTTTCACCCCTGAGCCTTTGGGGAGGGCGGGATATAAATCTAAATAAATAAATACAGGAAGGAGGTAGCCTTTTGGGTCCTGTGGGCCCAGATATTTTAGTGCTTTATAGGTCAATACCAGCCTGGAGACAAGACTGTAACTAAAGCAGCTCTTTCAATATCCAGTATGTCCACTTTGGCTTGTCCTGGACAACCCCCTTACAGCAATATTTTGGCACAGCTGAAGATTCCAAGAGCTCTTCAAAATGCAATATAGTACTCTAACCCTGGTAAAATGAGAGGAGCGGTACCAAATAGCGTGGTCATTCCTTTCTTGGAAAGGGGGCAATTGCTGTACCAAAGTTAGCAAAAGGGGCTTTGATCCACAGATGACTCTTGTTTATCCAAAGACAGCTGGCTCTAAAGGAACCCCAAACTGCATACTTTTCAGGGGAGAGCTATCCTACCTGGAATAGGCAGGTGCTTTACCACCCTGGTCTGAAGAACACTCCACTAACTGCACCCACACACATCCCAATGAAGAATCCCATGTGACATTTGGCAGAAAATATACCCTTGCTGGGAAACATGTCTCCAGCATATTGTGTAGTTACACCCTTATGTGATCCTTCTAATGACACATGATGATGATTAGAAACAGTTTATTAAGAACATAGCCTCTAGGTGGCACTCTGGCCTCAAAGATATGAATGAGAACTCAACACATTTAATTCTTGTTTTGCAATAGGGGGTGGCCTTGTACTATCCAGTGGCACCGGAACTTGAGACAGCATCATCTTTCTGTATTAGCTGGGAAGCACGAAGCCCCTTTTTCAGGTGTGTGAGAGAAGTGATCGTTTGTGGACTCAGACCAGTTCAACTGAGCTCCCACACCATAGTTATGTTAATTGCAGTCTGTATTGTCAGGAGTGCAGCTGCAATCTCTTTAAGAGAAGCTTTGAGATTATTGTTACTGGTGCAACGACAGGCTTCTATTGTATCCAGGTAAGACAATGCCAAGGTAGTGGCAATTTAGAAGAGGTGCAATTTCCCATCACTAAAGCAGATGGGGCATGTGCCTTAACCTTCCTGCTTCTCAAACACTGCCAATTATTTCCCAGAGTTGGAAGAGGGGACAATTAGACACATATTCATATGCTAATAGCCATCATCTCATTGAAAGTGAGTTTTCTTCATTTTAAAAAAGAGACTGCTGGAGTGCTAGCAATGAGAATTGATTAAAAAGACAAATTGCATTTTCCTGAACACTTTGCCATTCCTGTGAACACATCATAACATTCAAGATTAACAGCTATTGTTTAGTCAGACAACATGGAAAAGCAAAGATTTCCTAGCAGGTATTGCAAGGCAGAAGCCTCTGCCGGATACCTGTGGGGCTCCTGGCTCTTTTCTGTGATCAAGATCTGCAAAGGATAGAAATCTTGCATGCCATGGCTGTACAAAGAGGGACTCAAGCTAAGCTGACTTGGAACCCTTCTCCCTAACCCCAGCTGCACATGGGTGTGGTGTGGCTTTTCAGTGATGAGGAAAAGGCACTCTGTACATGCTCAAATACACACGCCAGATGATTCAAGCAATAAGAAGTCAAACAAATACTCCCCAGCCTATGAGTGTTCTACAACTGTATAAATTCAGCGTTTTGCACTGCCCCCTAGAATCTTGCATTGCCCAAGAAACCCAATCTTCATTTAGAAAAATAATAAACCAATCTCAAGGCAGCAAGGGTGGGTTTGGAAGTGCTTAAGTGTCTAATTAAGTGCAGTACCCAATGATACCAACAGGGTGGGTGAGAGAGTTCAGTAATCTGATATCTTTACCCCACAAACGTTAAAAATAGGTTAGGCAAATAAATTGGTACAGCACCTAATTTGTATTTTTCTTTGCACAGCATTCACCCTAGTCTTTTGGCATGAGCAAACAAAGGGTGGGGGACTGAGAGATCAACTCCATACCACCTTCCCCTAGCTGTACCCACCTCCAGAGAAAGGAGCTGGTATAGTCAATCCTCCTTGTTCTTTCCAGTGTAGGGTAGCATGAGCTCAGATCAATGTAATAGAGTGTGGTCTCCCACAAACTTGGAACTCCCCAAAGGACAGATCTGCTTGGGTGCTCCTGCACATTCTACTTGGGCCACAAGCAGGTAACCCTTAGCAAGCACTCCACAAAATCTGCCTTTTCCCAGTAATATGCCTCTCAAATCACAACTTCCCAGAGCTGCCAAGGAAGGAACAGTGAGATTGAAGGGCCTGGGTTTCTCATCAGTAAAGAAAGCAAAACCCACAATCCAGCAAATACTTACTCTTGCTAAGAAGGCCAGCAGAACATCAACAGCTGCTTGCAAAATTCTGTTCCTTTTTGCCAAACTTAAAAGGTCAGCCCCATCCCTCCCACCAAGGCATGCTGGGAGATGTTCATAACTGGGAGGAGGGGTTTGGATACAGATGTATAAGGTTTTCTCTGGGATTTCTGAAGCTTGAGAAAGCCTGTTTGTAAAAGAGATGTGCAGTGGTCCCTGAAATACACTTATTGAGATATTTAAGCTCTCCAGTTCCAGAGGCTCTGGGTGAGTAGCAGGATCATGTAAGCTTTGTGAAATGCTCCTATTGCTATCAAGTAAAACACACAAACCACCATCCTCCAACAGTTTTAGAAGGCTAGCGGCCTTTCCCTTGCTCACTCCCAGCAGGACTTCTGTAGTTTTAACAGCTACATGGCAAACAGAAATATGGCAGCGGCACCTTTCAGACTAACAAGGTTGACTAAAGCAAAAGCTCTCGTGGCCCGTAGCCCACTCTTGTCAAGGGCATGAATCATCTGATATATCTGCCAAAGAGAGCTATAGCCTATAGAAGTTTCTGCTCCAATCAATCTGTTGGTTTGCAAGACTTCTTTTGTGGGGGAGGGCAGTGTAGACCCGACTACTCTGATGGTCCTGCTAGAGCAATATAGCAGTTGAAGTTTTCATCTTTCCTGCCTTTTCATGCTGAGGAAAGTAACCTCTGTTGGACTTCAGCCTGTTACCCAGATAGAAAAGGTGCAGGAGAATGGTCCCAAAGGTCTTGCAATCCTGTATTTGTAGCCTGTACACGCAACATACACACGGTATTGTAACTTGGCTCACTCACTTTGTGTTTGACCTTTGCTGCTCATACACATTCAGGGTTGCCAGCTCCAAGTTGGGAAATACCTGGAGATTTTTTTGGGGGGGTGGAGCTTGAGGAAGGTGGAGTTTGGAGGAGGGAAGGGGCATCATTGGGATATTATGCCATAGAGTCTGCCCTCCAAAACAGCCATTTTCTCCAGGGGGAGTGATCTCTGTTGTCTGGAGATGGGTTGTAATTCCAGGAGGTCTCCAGGCCCCACCTGGAGGCTGGCAACCCTATACACATTGGTTGCTTAGGTGGGAAGAAATCTCCCCACCAGTCAGATCAGTATTTAACCTGGCTGAATCTTATGCAGCGAGAAGCTTGCGGAAGGCACTGTCTTGGCAATGTGCGTGCTTAGGTGCACTGCGGTGAGGATAGTTGTGGGGCCAAGGCAGATCCTACCTTGCCATGGGCAGCTAGTTCATAAAGGAGCCATGTATGGGACCGAGCAAGGGTGGAAGGACCAGCAATGCAGCCTTCACTCTTTGCCACACTCATCCCTCACAAAGCCCAAACCAACATGCAGGCAACAGTTTTTTTGTCTTGACTGGAAGGAATGTTTTGAGGAGGATTCAAGGCTCAGATTTCCATTTTAATCACAGGAAGTACTTTGTATTGACAATTTAATGCTCACAGCAATAAGATTACTGCAAGGATATAACCTGCTCAGTCTTGTATTATGACTACTGCCATTTTTGTTACACATGCATGAACTGTCAAGAGATTATTGCTTTCTTCTGTACAATTGTATGTACATGGCCCTTATTCAGTATGTGTAACCCTGAATCCGCTAGAGGGAGTTAAGGAGTTGGAGTATTCCTTATAAGGAAAACAAAAAGTGCACTTTTCCCAGAGGGATTGGGAAAGCCTGAAGCTGCGGAGAGAAGCACTCTCACCTCAGAAGCACTCCTTTCTATGAATATTTTATATTAATATTTTAGGGATACCAGAAACTCCTGTAAGAACAGAGGAAATCCCAATGCAGAGCACAGCTGTAGGTTGGTGCATCTTCAAGGGACTGGCTAGACACAATTCAGAAAGACTGAGACCCTGGTCTGCTCAAATACAACAGGCCTGAATTGTTACATGTTGGTTGTTGTTGTATATACTTAATTACTGTTCCAAATACAATGTCTTTTGAAGTTGGTTTATTGTTATTTTCATAAATGCAAGTGTTAGGACTGGAGGTGGGATCACTCTGTCATCGACTCAGTTCTTTAATTTAAAAATATTTATTTGATATTGCCTCTTGAATTAAATAGGTTATATATCCAGAAGATATCTGAAGAATATCAAAATGAGGTTGTGCCTGGGATCTCATCCTGTATGTTTCATTTTACATACAAATCGTGGGTCCATGATACTTTACTGCAAATAGATCTGGTAAAATTACACTTAGTCTTGGTTGTTATACCCTTGCATCTGAAATTTATACATTCCTGATCATTTTGTTTGATCATTCCTGCCTTCTGGAAGGTTCCACACTGATCTTTTGGTGTTCTGGAGGACCTCTTCCTTCTCTGTTGTTTGGTGCACAAGAATTAGCATAAGCTTCAGAGAGAACTCTGTTCACCCTGGGGAAAAGAGGCCAAAGAGGCTTTGTTTATGTCTTGGCTGCAGAGAAAGAAGCTGTGCATGGATGGGGAGGGAAGAAACTGAGGGGGGGGGTATGCCAGGATCAGGTTGGTAAACCCTAATCTCTCCAACAGCATATTTGTAGATTAAATGGCTTTTCAGATCTTCTGAATAGGTGCTGCAGATTCTGATCTTCAAAGCTCAACCAGTCCCTGTGTTCTGAGAAGCCCCCCCCCCCAGCATTAATGGCTACAAGTGGTTTGTTCTGAAATAACAATGGAGATGCATGCAACTGCCCACCGTACCTCAGGAAACATGGGTAATTTCTCACAAACCTAGGCAGCTGTCCTGGCAATTTAGTAACTCTGTAAAGCAAGGAGGGCGAAGGGGAAGCTTCCCACTTGTGGCCCAACAACAAATCGAATCAAGAAGGATTTCCCACCCTTGTTCTAAACCAAAGTCGTTCTGTTGGAATGTTCCCTCTTTCTGCTGTGAGAAGCGCCTCTTTGGCGGTGGCAGTCTTCCAGCTCTGTGAGTGGTTCCACAATGCAGCTGTCCCCAGTTGGAGAGGCTACACTTGCTTGTGGGGGTTCACAGGCCAGAGGCCTTAATGTGTATTCCAGCTACGTCAACTGCAATCCCATCTGTACTTGGTTTCAGGTAACAGGACCATAAATACACTGCTATTTTATTTCAGGGCAGGAAGGGAGCTCTTATGTAGCATTTTATTCATCTTTGCAGCTTGTCTCTGAGGCATTGGGGAGGCTTGTGAGGAGTCTTTGACAGAATTTTTATTTTTCTGTCGGAAGAAGCTTTACAAATGTTCCCTCTCGACTCGAGTTTGATAAGCTCCCGGTTCACGTCCTCCTTTTTTTGGAAAGAGCTTTGCTAACTAAGCTGTACAGTAGATGGCGTTGGAAAAATACATAATTCCTGCTTATGTCAGATCAATACTACTGCAGACTGGCATGGAATTCAAATTAATTTCTTAATGCGAATCTGTTTGTATAGAAGCTGCAAGCCAAGGGACAAAGCTTTGGAAATATTACGCACAATGAGTGTTTCTCCCATCAATTTAGAAAAAAAGATTGAATAGGTTTTTACTTCCAAAGTAACAAACCCAGGGCATGGAGATTGTTCAAAGTTATTCGGACGATGACAGTGTTCAAAATTTATCTCGGGCTTGAATATGGATTCGGTGCCATTCTCGCAGAGCAGCCAAGGGGCATGTGACTCACCATGTGATCACAGTTTCCTGGAATCTAGCTTGCCTCAGGGCCAAATCTGCTTCCCATCTTGGCTCCTCCAAAGCTGCAGCTGTCACTTGGAAACCTTTCTCTGAGGAATACTGTTTTGTGCCAAAACAATGCTCCTAAAGTGACTTCTGGTGAAAGCTGCCTTTCCTCACAGTTGTCTGCTGCCAGCATTCTTTTCCACTTTCTTTGCTTACTTGGTTAGTAGAAACTTAATGGCTAGTCAGCCGGTAGTACGATCCATTCCAAAGCAGCAAGGCAGGGAGAGGGAAGGAACAGTATCCTAAAATCTCCTCAAAAAGTGAGAGAAATCTGTGTCATCAATAAGTTGTGTTTTTTTTGGGTTTTTTTGGGCACGTTATTGAGATTTCTCCCCCTCGCCCCGCACCCCCAGCATCTATCCTGACAAAGATTTCTGGAGAACTCAAAAGCTTCCGTATTCTTTCCCTGTCATTTTCATTGGTCCTAAAAAAAGGTATTTACTTGGCTTTTATTTTTTGACTGATATCCTTGGCTCTTTAAGGAGTAATAGAAGCCAAACAGACAGTCCACTCAAGGAATTTACAGTCTAAATGCTGATCGTGAAGGAGTTAAGGGAACTAATCACATGTTATGGAGTCCCCATGTCCCATGGGTCTTTCTTGATAAATGTATTCTGGGAGTTTTATGCTTGAAACTTAATTTACAGGCATGTGGGAGCCTCATTCAGTTTGATTGCAGGGGAATTAAGCTTTCCTCCCATCCTTATCTGAAACAGACCCGTGGGAGAAACTTTCATGTAGCACATCAGCACACATTAAGTTTCCCCTGTGGGGCTAATAGTGGTTCCCCAAGGCTGTTTCAGGTCAAGAAAATGGGCCGCTCTCCCCATGTACCATGGTTCTAATCTGAACCAGGCCTGCACACACTTGGGACTTAAGTTCCAAACATGATACTTACAAAGCATGTCTGGTTGACAGGACCAGGGCAGACGGTTTGGGAATGTGAGCACTTTGTAATATAAATTGGCCCTCAAAAATGGAGGAGAATGGAATGAACCAGATAAAAGGGACAGAAATGTGAACATGGAATGACTCTGGTGACAAATAGCTGCCCCACAGTTATTTATACAGAGAAGTGGGGTATAAATATTTCAGATAAATTAGTTTTTCAGCTTTGCTGAGCTGCAGATGAGAACTGGGTTGGGGGCTGAGCACAAAGCCTTTGGGGAAAAGGTGGATTCTGAGGAGGGTTTTGAGGAGACTCCTGTATGGATATTAGGGATGTGAGATGGTTTGAACAAGGTACTGGATGCACGTAATAAAAATTTGTTGACCAAAAACTAAATGTACATGATATGGGAAATCTGTTGATGGCAATCTGCATTATATCTTCCATTTTACATTAGATTGTGCAGCTTTTATCATTTTTTATGTTTCATAAACTCATCTTTTGCTTCTGAACAAGTGAAAGGATATTAAAAACAAAACAAACATGATGTTCACTTCTTAATGACTCAACACACAGTCTGTTGTGTTCATCCGTCCATAGATTATCCATGACACTAAAAATTCTTTCCACACCAGCATTTGACAAAAGAATGGGACCAGAATATTGAACCATTTTTAATAAATTCGGAGCAGCAGTTTCTTTGATGAAAAAATATTCCCACTTATCAAAAGAATAACACGGAACTTGCTTTTGAGTAGACCTGCTTAGGATTGCTCCTGAGTATCTAAGCTGTGGTACCTTCTCTAAGGCACAGATGACATTTATCCCTGAAATATACAACTGTTGGATAGGCATGAATCATAGCTTCAGAGGCCATATATGTATTGATGACTATACCTTTCCCCAAAGGTTTGGCTGGTCAGCCAGATATTATACATGCAGAGATCATAGCATGGGGTGTTCATCAATGCTTTTGCTCACATGGACTCAGTCTTCCAGAATTTAGATTCCAAGACAAAATTTAAATTTCTCACAGACTCAGTGGTTGTTGTGGTCCCTGCATCAGCAACTAAAAAGGACTAGAGATGAGCTTCAAAAATATGCACAGCTGGGCCAGAGAATACTGAGCACCACACCCGCCCACCTCCCCATTGTGATCATTAGTGGGCAGCGGGGGAAATACAAATGTGGCAGGGTCTGTGCCACAAGCTTCCACCAGGCTCAGAGAAATGGTGCTTGGGCAGGCTGATCCAACAAGGCTCTAAAGAAATGAGTTTTCTCTCTCAAGCAGACAGCTGGCTTCTACATTCCCCTATGTATGTGAGATATGCAAAATAACAATGTTTTAGTGGAGGGGTGGGTTTGAGGGCCCAGCGGAATGGGGGAAGGAATTAGGATTGCCAGCCTCCACGTGGGGACTGAAGATCCCCTGGAATTAAAACAGATCTCCAGATAACAGAGATCAGTTCCCCTGGAGAAAAGGACCAGTTTGGAGGATGGACTGGATGGCATTGTACCCCACTGAGGTCCCTCCACTTCACAAATCCTGCCCTCTCCAGGCTCCACCCCCCCAAATCTCCAGGAATTTCCCATCCCTGAGTTGGCAACCGTTGGGGTGGCCAAGCCAAACCCAGCCTGAGCAGCAGCCATCTCCTCCTCTCCCTGTTGCTGTGTTTGGAGGCTCGGAGCTGGGGTTCTGTCTGGTATTTTATAAAGGTATCTGCTAGACAGAAGGCTCATCTAGCACACTGTCTGGTTTTGGCAATGGTATCCAGGAGGGAATTCTGGAATGGCAAAAGAGGATAACATCATACAGTTAGTTGGCAGTCGAGGGTCCCAGCATATTCCTGCTCTGCTTTCAACATTTGTCTTAACTATGAAGAAATGTAAAAATCCACTTGAAACCATATATCAAAGCAGCCTCTGCACAGGAAGAGCAGAGCCATGAAACTGGCTGTCTCAACTTACAAATGTGCTAGTTAGCACAGTATATCTTGTGGGGTGACTGTGTTTTACCTTCATTTGTCATAAAAGGAATCTGAAATGGAGGCTTTCCATCTCAGTTTGAACAACAGCTGCTCCCAGGGGCTCAAGGAGGAAAACAATTCCAAGATAGTGGCGTTGCCATTGCATTATTGTAACCTGTTCTATTAGGAGTGAAGCAGTCATGCTTTGTTTTAAATATCAAAGAGCAGGAACCGTCTGAATTTCCATATTCCCATAGCACAATTTTATTTGCAGTGAAAGGAAATCTATTGCTGCTTCTGTGGTTCAGGCTCAAGGGAGAATACAGTCATACTGCATGGTTGTGTGGCTTGGCAAATCATGCTGGTCATACATAATGGATGCTGTTATTGTTGGAAGTGAAGGACTTTGTACTGTCTCTTAGCCTCAGAGAGTCAGAGGAACTGATAGGCGAACATCCTTCCCTTCTACTGCTCTGATGCAATCCCTTTTGATGTGTAGACGGCTACTCTCAGGGAATCTTCTTTCTGGCCTGACATCTTCTCTCCACACTGTGCTATACTTCTCCATCGGTGCACCATGAGGTCAGGACATACTTCCTGCATCTTTATCCATCCTAGCTGGTTAGACTAGATTAGAATCCTATCTTTATCCTGTCTAGAATGGAGTTCCTTACAATAAAGGATTCATATTAGTTTTGCCAGGGGTCTTTTCATAGAAAAACAGCTGCAGGAGCTCATTAGCATATGGTATGCTAATGAGCTATTATGCTATTAGAATATGCCACACCCCCTGACATCACCGGAAGTGATGTCAGAAGGGGAAACAAAAGGCATCTTCAAAAGCCTCCCCTTCCCTTCCCCAGCTGGTCTGGGTGGGGAAGCTAAGAGAGAAGGGGTTTAAAGTTTAAACTCCTTCTCATGAGAGTTGGGCCACAGAAGGAGGAAAGAGGGAAGGAGAGAGAGAGAGTAGAGAGAAGGAAAGAGGGAAAGAAAGAGAAGGAAAGGGAGGGAAAGAAAGAGAGGGAAGAAGGAGGGAAACAGGGAAAGGAGAAAAAGAGAGAGGAGGAGAAGGTGGGAAAGAAAGAGAGAAGAGAAGAAGGAGGAAAAGAGGAAAAAGAGAGAAGGAAAGGAGGGAATGAAAGAAATTTGGCGGCAATTCGGCCCCATTATATCCTATGGGCCATTGAAGTCAATGGTGAAAACATAGGGTATATTCTGGTGGCTGGAGGGGAGGGGGTTTGAGGGAGAGGCTGCAAAATCACAGGGTAGCTGATGGAGCCTCTCCCCAAGATACCCACAAAGTTTTAAGAACATTGGACCAGGGGGTTCAATTCTATGGGCCCCCAAACAGGTTGCCCCTATTCCCTCCATTGTTCTCTATGGTGGGGAAATAACTTACTTTTTTCCCACTATAGAGAACAATGGAGGGAATAGGGGCAACCTGTTTGGGGGCCCATAGAATTGGACCCCCTGATCCAAAGTTCTTGAAACTTGGTGGGTATCTTGGGGAGAGGCTCCATCAGCTACCCTGTGAGTTTGGAGCCTCTCCCTCAAACCCCCTCCCCTCCAGCCCCCAGAATATACCCTATGTTTTCACCATTGACTTCAATGGCCCATAGGATATAATAGAGCTGAAATTGGCATTCGGCTGCCTGAAAGACTCCCCGGGACGCCAGCTGGGGGCGGGGCTTGGCTCCTGAACTCCCGGAGCTGTGCTCCGGTTCGGTCCCCCCTCAAAAAGACCCCTGAGTTTTGCAAAGATAAAGAGGCTCCATCTGTAACATTGTTTCTTGTCAGCACACACAAGCCAGATAGACTCTGCTGCTTTATGTGCCTTGAGCACTCTGCTAACCCAAATAAGCCTTCAGTTACGCTAAGTAAATATGTCCACTGCTGTTGCTCCCAATGTGTCTGTAGAGACCGCTCATCTGGAGACAAAAGCCAAAAGTGCAAGCAGGATAGCTGGCAGATGGAGCTTCAGGCCTCCTTATATGTTCAGCTCAGGCTGCTTCCAGCTGAACACTTTTCTGTATATTTGCTCCCAAACTGTAGCATTGTATATTTTGGAGCATCCACACAATGTCATCATCTAATCATCCACTTTCCAGCTTTCCCTTAGCACATGATTACTATTATCTTTTCTGGAAGAATGTAGTCTAAACATATGAGAATGCCATCTAGACAGGAAGCGGTGTATTTTCAAAAGTCCCATCCACGTGGGCACCATTATCCTTCTGTCAGCCCCATGGGGCCACCATTTTCCCTGCTGTGTCCCTGGAAGGCTTGTGCAGGGTTTTAAACCAATCTGTATTTACTGCAGCACTATAACAGTACTATAAAAAATATTGTTTAGAAAAAATCCCTGAAAAAAGCCCTTTGGTGGCACAGCAGGGAAAATGGCAGCTGATGGAAGAAAGAGTACAGAAAATTCCCATGTGGATGCTCCGTTGTCAATGCAAATGCCTATGCTCTCATAGTGGCAGTGAATGCAGAATGGAGACTCCTTGCTGCAGCCTCAGTTGCTTAGTGCTGCCCTCTTCTCTTCCCCAGGAACCCACTTAAATACATCTTATGCATGCAGGTATGATGTTGGATGCTTCCTCAAAGTTATTCATTGTTGAATGTGTATGAACTGTTTCTGGTGCAAAGTGCTGGAAGGTATCTGGTGATGCAAAGTTGTGTCTGTAGTTTAATACCTATCCATCTGCACAAGCAAGTTCTCACTTTACGCTGCAGTCACTGAGTGGTGAGCATGCATATGTGAATCAGTCTTGAACCCCACCTTAATATGTTTCATTAGAAAGGTGAAATCTTTTCCATTTAGTGGATCTAGGTTGGCTGAGAATGTTAATGATATTTGTGGTGCTGTTGTGGATTTTGGGATCTGAAAACTGTTACATTTTTATCCCCTTCTTCCTCCATGGAGGTCTGAACAGCATGCGTGTTTCTCCCCCTCTGCCGTGATATCATCACAACAACTCCCAGAGGTAGCTTAGGCGGGGAGTGATTGGCCCAAGGTCACCCACCCACTAAGCTTCATGACTGAGGGATTTGAGCTTGGGCTTCCCCAGCCTACATCTGGAGCTACTGTACTATAATATATTTTCGTGTTAATTGCATTTTGCAAACTTTGTGTGTGTGTGTTTGTATACATTGTGGTGATTTTATTGTGCACTGTTGCTTTGAGCATGTTTGGAAAAAGGAATGGGGAGAGACAAGTAAATTGAGATCTGTTTCTTTTATTTACTTATTTTTTAAAAATTGTATCATTCCTTTCTGTAAAGCTCAAAATAGTTGACAAGGCCCTTAAAATGGATCAATCTAAACAACACTGTATGCAAAGGTTACCAGATGTCCTTTTTTTTAGAGGACAGGCCTTCTTTTTTCGTTCCCATCCTCTTTTGGCTCTTTTTTTAAAAAAAAAATGTCCTTGTTTCAGGTTGAAAAGTTAGTAATATTCCTAGTTAGTAGCAGTTTTCTCAGCTTAAATGATAGGGGTACTTAAAACAAGATTTGTCATAGTGATCCCTTTGTTTGAAGTAGTCAGTCGGGAAATATGTCCTCTTTTTTGCTTTTCAAAATATAGTAATCCTACTATATGCAAAACTAAACAAAACTAATCTGTCTTGCACACAGTTAAATATAAGATATCAAATACAGTAGCAAACAAGAGGGATCCAGCAAGTGGAACCAAACCCAATTTTTAGAAGCATAATAAACCACAAGTCGGGAAAAGGTCCTGCCTTCCTGAAGGCTACCGGCAGAGGTGCTCCGTGCCTTTTACAGACAGGTGGTTCTACAGGGTAGCAGCAACTCTGGAGAAAGCAAGTGAGTGACCTGAAGAGGTGTGTACCATCCAATAAGAAGGAGCAAGAGGCCCCAGAGTCTTATCTGTTTCTCTTGGTGATGATGTGTGTACATCACGGTGGCTAAGCCAACCTGGCAGAAGGTGCCTGGCTTCTGGAAGAGGGGCAAGTAGGGTTGCCAGCCTCCAGGTGGGACCTGGGGATCCCCTGGAATTGCAGCTCATCTCCAGACTACAGAGATCAGTCCCCCTGGAGATAATGGATGCTTTGGATGGTGGACTCTATGGCATTGTATCTCGCTGAGCTCCCTGTCCTCCCCAGGCTCCATCCCCAAATCTCCAGGAGTTTCCCAATCTGGATTTGGCAACTCTACCCCACCATCCCTCCTGATGTCCAGGAGGGATGTGGCAGTCCTAAGGGCAAGTGTAGCAAATGACTGCACTGCCCCACATCCTGCCGTATGAAGGTGTATGCAAAATATATTCCCCTGTGCCTAATAATTGCTGTCCCAAAAAGAAGAGAAGAACGAGCAAATTGTAGCTACCGCTGCTTATATAGAATCAGATCAAAGCCCTTCCCCAGCCAGTGAAGCCGCAGTGGGAATGGTATGAACAACACATTGGCAAGGCAGCCTAACAGCGCAATACTTCCAGTGGCAAGACCTGTGTATAACTCTGCTGTTGGTAAATGTCCTTGTCATTTACACATCGTTCTGTCCCCTGATGCAATGTTCTTCAGTTCTCAGACAGAGATCAGAGTAATGTCCAAATTCATTTTTTAAAAAAAGTTATTGACCATCATTATTTTTGCAATTGCTTAATTGTAATAACAAGATTCAAGAATAGGGTATTTTCAGTGAATATTTTGATTATTTACTTCATTAATATCCCATTTTTCTGCCCAATGGGGAACCAAGGTGCTTATGGAATTCTCCTCTCCTCCATGTCATCCACATGACAACCCTGTGAGGTCACTCAGTGAGCTTCCTCGGCAGAGGGAAAATTTGAACCCAGGTCTCTCGGATCCTAGTCCAACAATCTAACCACTACACCACGCTGGCTCTCTTTATGTTCCAATGCACATCCTTGCTTCTTATCAAGATACGTGCACAACACACAACAGCAGCTGCTCTGGGATGTTAAGAATATTGCCAGCAATACGTGCTGGTGTGGAAGTTAAGGAGCATCAGGACAGCCCCAAACATGTGGATTTTCATTGTGTTCTAATGCTCGGTGGCATAGGGACATTTAACTAAACTTGAACCTGCTTTTTGATTTTAAAAAATAAAATGACATATTGTGGGCTGCTTGTCAGTTTCTTAAAATAAACTCTTTATTTTGTCCCACTAGAATTTATACATGTTTTGGACATATTGGTCACATCCTGTTCCTCCACAGCCCTGTTACTGTAACTGGGCTTTACAGGTAAACAGGCCCACCTTCTCCTCCAAGGGCTGGCAGAGATTCAGGGGAACACAGATGTATGTTCAATCAAAAATGTGAAGGTGTCTCACGCTGCCTTTTAAAAAAACAGAGAAGAAAAGAAAAGAAAGCCGAGCTGTGAGGTTGTTCTCCTCTCCCAGAGGGATCAGGCTGACCATATGCTCATTTGCATTTAGTTCACTTAAAAGGCTGAAATTAACAAAAAGAGACAGGAGGCATAAAAGAAAGTCAAGCTTATTTAAAGCTGGCCAGGAGGCAACGCCATGCACGAGATATTTAAATATAATTTGTTCTGCTCACTTCTAAATTTAAGTCTTGACTTGCCGATGATCTTCTGCAAAAGTTCCTCTCTCCTCTCTCTTTTGATCATTTTGTTCAGCTTTTGTCTCAGTGCTATAAGGATGAATTCACATGCTACTGTATTCTCTTGAGAACAAGGACTTTCCTGGCAACTTTTAACAATCCACATACTGTGTTTGTTTGATCGACCTATAACCAGCTGTTCTTTCTCACATGAAGCCTTGCTGGTGTTGACGACATGCCTGCACTTAACAGGGTGGCTGAGTGGCCAATCACATTACGGAGTACGCCAGTTGGGCCTGGGGTCTGTACCCTGTGTTAACAGTCAAAACATGAGTTGTGGGCTTTCCTGTATTCTCATGCATGTGGTACATGATTCGGATTAGGACAAAAGAGTGTATGAAGGGGATCCAGCCCTCCCGCCAATTTTTTCCCGACCTGAAATGGTCCTGTGGATATTATTTGACCCATTCAGGAAACCCATATGATTCCTCGTAAGTACAAGAGCCAGTTTGGTGTAGTGGATAAGAGCGGCAGAACTCTAATCTGGAGAACCGGGTTTGATTTCCCACTCCTCTACATGCAGCCAGCTGGGTGACCTTGGGTCAGTCACAGCTCTCTCAGAGCTCTCTCAGTCCCATCTACCTCACAGGGTGTCTGTTGTGGGGAGAAGAAGGTGATTGTAAGCCGCTCCGAGACTCCTTTGAATAGTGAAGGGCGGGGTATAAAACCAACTCTCTTCCTCCTCCTCCTCCTCCTCCTCCCCCTTCTTGCCCTTCCCCTTCTCCCGCCTCCCAAAATGGGCATCTCATATATGGGCACTGAGGACAATCTGTAACTCATGTTTGACTATTACACAGAGTGAAGACCCCAGGCACAACTATGTACTCCCTACCATGTGAGTATAATGCTTGTTTTGTCCTGTGTAGTAGCCTGATAGCCCAGTCTAGCTTGATCTTGCTAGAGCTTGAAAGGTAAGCAGGATTGGCTGTGATTAGTACTTAGATGGGAGACTGACAAGGAAGACAGGGGCTGCTATTGCAGATGGCAAATAACCTCTGCTCATCTCTTGCGTTGATAACCCCATAGTCCTGGGGTTGCCATGAGTCAGTTGTGACTTGACGGCACACAATTATTATTTGTCCTGTGTTGGGATTTGAGCTCCCAGCAGATTCTGAGCCTGGGGCCTGAGGGGTGCCAAGACAGCTATCCAGCCTCTTCCCCATCATCCAGCTCTGGACAAGGAAGGAACTACAGGAACCTGGCCGCACTAGAGAGAGTCCAGAGCAAGTTGTGCTGCTTCCAGACTGTATAAGGACTTCTGGATCAGGTATGCTTACAGGCCTGAGCAGCAAGGAGGATCTGCTGCTGTTTCCTACCGGAG
This sequence comes from Gekko gecko, assembly GCA_029375565.1. Classification (NCBI taxonomy): domain Eukaryota; kingdom Metazoa; phylum Chordata; class Lepidosauria; order Squamata; family Gekkonidae; genus Gekko; species Gekko gecko. Next base: position 45,283,837 of record JAPDNY010000012.1, on the reverse strand, counting down.
AAGCTGCCATTTGGCCTGACGCATGGTAGAGAAATGCACAACCAGCTGGCTGCAAAACCAAAAAAGAAAAAAAAAATCCTTGCTAAAGTCTCTTAATGTGTCTGAGCTGTGCAATTGAAGGGAGTTAGACTTTAGTTTACCCCTAATCATTTCATGTTTGTTTTCGGAGTTAGATGGGAAAGAAGGAAGATTAACTGGGTTCAGCAATCCCAACCATTGTGCTTGGTACTGCACGGATTTTCAAGGCTGTTGTTGACGATGCTTAACAGCCGCACAAAAGGCCCTTGTGCGCCTTTAGCTGTTTCAATTTCTCTTGCCTCGGGGAGGCTGCCTCACACATTCCTAATGCATCCATTGTGTTTCCTTATTTATTTGGGGGGATATAATCACCCCCACTTCTTCACTGATAATGGCACAGATTAATTAGCATTAGCACAACAAACATCCAGGGCAGTTTGCAGCATGGTTGTCAAGGAGCGGTGGCCCCACCCGCCTTCATTTGCAGCCGCCATGATCTGTCAAGGACATTTCTGCAGCACTAAGCAGGAGCTGCATGCAGCTTGTACCTTCCCATACTGACTCACCTGCTGAGGAAAGGGGGCCACAGCCAGTCTTCTTTGCTAGGTGGACATGCCACATTTTCAGTCTTCATAGAAACAAGGGGGAGCCAGGCAATTTCCTCATAACTAAGGAAAACTCAAAGCCCAGGTGTTTTAATGTCCCTGAATTGTTCGCTTCAGAGATGTACAGCGGGTTGAATATGAATGGTTGTTTTGAACCTTTGGCCATCTAACAATGAATGTCTTTGGTAAGCAAATAAGAACCTGCCTATTTAAGCACCATGCTTGCCATGTTCACCATCATCAGTGTAAGAAGGGAGAGCCAGCTTGGTGTAGGGGTTAGAGCACTGGGAGAGAACTTGAGAGACCCAGGTTCTAATCTCTGCTGCACCACATGCTGGCTGGGTGATCCTGTGTCAGTCATTTTTTTCTCAGCCTAACATACCTTGCAGGGCTGTTATGAGGATAAAATGGAGGAGGTGACAGGGAGACCAAGCTATGCCAGCCTGAGCTCCTTGGGGATACTAAATGTACTAATTTATTTATTTATTTCGATTGCTTAACTGTGCTTCCCCACTTACGCGCGGCTCAGGGCAATTTACGACAACATAAATTCAGTACAATTTAAAACCAATTAAAACTACAAAAATTTAATATTAAAACATTCAGCATAAATATTCAAACACTTTAAAAACAAGATGGGATACCCAGCATTCAGATTTTCATAGGGGGGAGGGGAGGGGAGGGTGCCGGGTAGATGTAAGAGAACCGTTGCTGGCCTCAACCGAAGGCCTGGTAGAACATCTCTGCCTTGCACGCCCTGCGGAACTTTAATAGATCAAGTAGGTCAAATTAGAATTTGATTTAGGTGATAATGTTCTTGGGAGCAGGATTATCCACCCTGAGCTGAGGGGAATCTTGAATGTATAATATTAGGTGAATCAAGTGGAGTTCAGTCCACAAGGACTTTTTAGTGCTCTGCTGATTAAAAGTTCTTAAAAAAATAAAAACCCCAAAACCCTAAACCAAAATTGTTCTGTTCTAAAAAAAATAAGTTCTCATGTTTTAAAATGAAAATTGCTGTGCGGTAAATTTTTAAGTCTGTTTTGTGGAAAAAGTCCTAGTTGGAGTGAGGGCTCTGGATGGGGTGGTGTTGTGTCTGCTGACTGCCACAGGGCGACAGCGACAGAGCAGGAGCTTGAGTCCCAGATAACAATAGGGACTAGGCTCCTGAACCTTCCAGGTGGGGAACTAATGGGAACAGTGGCAGGAAGTTTAAGCCTGCCAATGGGACCTAGGGTTGTCTCCCCTGGTCTGTATATAGTCGGCCACCCGGCTGGTATTCTGTGTTCTTGTGTCCAGTAAATGACTATGCTTTACATCACATTGTCTTGTGATCTTTAATGCGTCGAACCCACTACACAACAGGTGGGGTGCCCTGAACGGCAGCTCAAGCAGAAGATTCTTAGACACATTCCAGAGAACACATTCAGTCCTTGGCTTTCCCTTTCCCCACTGCCTCTGGAGGGTCTGCCCCAGAACAAGCAAAACACTCCTCTGTGGGTCCCCATTGGACAGGAAGCTGTGAGTAAGTGGTCTTTCAGGGATCGTGTAACACAGCAACCCCAATAAGCTTCTGAGGAACATGAAGGCTGTGTCCTACTTGTGGCTCTTGGACTACCCGCTGGAGAATAGCATGGTTCCTAAGAATATTGCCGATCCCACCACTCCTCCACAGTGTCATCCAACTGATCAGATACTATTCAATTGAAACATAATATGGAGCAAACTTTCCAGGATGCTTTGTGTTGTGTAGTGGGTTTGACGCATGACGAACCAGGACACAGTGTGATTGTCAGCTCATAGTTTACTAGAACACACAACAGAACAAAGAATATCAGCCAGGCGGCCAACTATATACAATCCCCATGGACCACCCACAGGTCCCACTGGAGGATTTAAACTTCCCGCCAAGGTTCCTATTGGTGCCGCGTGAGGTTTCAGGATCCTAGTCCTTATTGTTCCCTGAGACTCAAGCTCTGCTGTAAGTCGCTGGCGCCTAGTGGCAGTCAGCAGACATAACACCTTGCGAATAGTTAGTAGATATTGTTGGAGTATGTGGATTAGGGCTAGAACTCAACAAAATCAGACAGTTTCCCAGGGCTTGTGAGTCAGAGCTGAGCAGAGAGTATTCACTGAGCAGGAGTCAGAAGTCACAGGTCAGGATGGAACCAGAAGCTGGAGACAGAAGCAAGGCTGTTTCTGCCCTAGGCAAAGTTCCAGCCAGAACAGGAAGTCATCATTGTCCTTCTGGGTGAAGGCAGGCCAATGATGGGGAATTTTTCTGGAACTTTTTGTTGTTGTTGTTCAGTCGCACAGTCGAGTCCGACTCTTCGCGACCCCATGGACCAGATTACGCCAGGCCCTCCTGTCTTCCGCTGTCCGCTGAAGTTTGCTCAATTTCATGTTCGTTGCATCAATGACACTGTCTAACCATCTCATCCTTTGCCGTCCCCTTCTTCTTTGACCTTCAATCTTTCCCAGCATCAGGGTCTTCTCCAGTGAATGCTCCCTTCTCATTTGGTGGCCAAAGTATTTGAGCTTCAGCTTCAGGATCTGGCCTTCCAAGGAACAATCAGGGTTGATTTCTTTTAGGATTGACTGATTTGATCTCCTCACAGTCCAAGGGACTCTCAAGAGTCTTCTCCAGCACCATAGTTCAAAATAATCTATTCTTTGGCGCTCGGCCTTCCTTATAGTCCAACTCTCGCAGCCATACATTACTACGGGGAATACCATTGCTTTGACCATGCGGACTTTTGTTGGCAAGGTGATGTCTCTGCTTTTTATCATGCTGTTTAGGTTTGCCATCGCTTTCCTCCCAAGGAGCAGGCGTCTTTTAATTTCATGGCTGCAGTCACCATCTGCAGTGATCTGGGATCCTAGGAACGTGAAGTCTGTCACTACTTCTATGACTTCCCCTTCTATTTGCCAAGGAGTGATGGGGATGCTCTGAGCCATCATCATGTGGTACAGCAGTGTGCAGATCCATGGGTTCCTGGTTGTAGCCCTGCAGCTCCTGCCACCAAGGGTATTTGAGGAGCCCCACTAAGTGTATGTGTGAATATATGTCTATATGCAAATGTCTTTGTAACAGTCGTTGAATGTGTAGAATCCCAGTTTTCAATGCAATTGAGAAGCTGTGGAAGAAAAAGGGTTTATATTTACATTTCACCCTTGAAGTGGTCTTTGGTGTCACCTGTGCTCCATTTGGAATACATTACTGGTCTGTCATATTTCATGATTACCATAGAACTATACAATTTGACGGACATGTTCCTGTGCTAACTGGAAGAGCAAGCGCTCTCTTAAATCAGCCTTCACCTTTTGAAGGGGGGGAGGGAGTATGAATGAACTGGAACTGTGATGCTGATGTCCTGGGTGATTTTCCAGGCAGGCAGAAAAATGTTCTAACATTACAAGACGACTAGAGAGCTCTTTTAAATACAGGCTGAGGGGAAAATTAATATGATACTTAATGCAGAAGGAGAGCCAACAAACAAGAAGCAATATTTATTATGCAGTAACGAGGCTTTCAGCGGGGCAATTGCAAATCCCAAATTAATCTATCACCTGTGCAGGAAGGAGGTAAAAAGATCTCACAGCTTGATAGAACCTCTGTCTGAGAGTGTTTAGCTTTTCAATTCATCATTAAACAATGCTAATAATTCAAGGCCTCGTTCAAAAGGACCACAACTTCTATCTGCCTCTTGGGTAGGAATCCTTAAAATGAAGAACTTCAGAGAGAGAGAGAGTCTGCAATGGACTGTAAATTATTCTGGAATTATGCCAGTGACTGAAATTAGAGAGAATTAAGGAACAAACGCTGTGTGATGAGATACTTCTTAAGGCACCAAAAGGCAGATTGTATCAGTTTTTTCCACCCTTGCCCCTGAATTTGAGAGAACATTTGTCTTTAATGATGAAGTCAGAATTTCTTAGGCACAGATTTCCGTGCTTTGAACAAGCTACTATGTTGATTGCACTCCACAGATTTTTTTTGAGTCAAGCATCACGCTAAAGTTTTCTGTGCCAATGTGGGTATCCGCACAGTTTGTAATGAAGATAGATATTTAAAGGTGGGGGCAGGGTGTGCAATGAATCCGCCTTGGAAAGGAGAAAGGAATCTCCTAGGGATAGCTTAATGGTTTCTGTGTCTTAGCACTTTTATCTTAATAACTCAATCCAAGAGTCCACAAAGCATTATATTCCCTATTTTGTATCTTATTACTAAGAGTCCCACTCTCCCTTTGTGAAATACATGAAGCAGCTGTGTACTGAGTCAGGCCATGGGTCTATCAAGGTAAATCTCTCCCACTCTGATTGGCAGCAGCTCTCCAGGTTTCACTTGGTCTTTCACATCACTAGCTACCTGATCCTTTAAATTGGCGATGCTGGTAATTGAACTTGGGGCCTTCTACATGCCAAGCAAATGCTCTACCATGGAGTCACCCTTCTACTTTCAAAGTCATATTTCTTCATACAGTTAGCCACCACAAGGGTTTCCCCTTGGTTTTCTTCCAAGGACCATTCCAAAAGGACATGGCAGAGCTGGAAAAAGTACAGTCATCTTACTTCAACTGCAAGAAACACCTCACCCACAATACAGCTTTGATGAACTTACCTTATTCCTATTGGCATCAGCCTGCTTGGCCATCGCGACGACCTGGAAGTCTGCTTCTCCTCTGACACTGACCATCTGGAGGAATAAAGTTTGGGATCAATTTATTATGTGCAAAATTTCTGACTCGTTTCAAAGACAACGAACTGGCACCACCATGACTTATTCCAAATTTGTATGCACGTGGTTTCCATGGTTGCAATATATGACAGACACGGATCTTCTCCCTACTAATCCTGCTTACTCCTCTTGGCTTTTCTTCTAGTTCTTTACTGAAACAAACACAGAGCTCTTCTATGCCTAAATTCCGGTTCTATTCTAGCACTCACAATTACTTCACCAACAGAGGTAGCACAATAATCAGCATTTCTTACCTTTTTATTGGTTGATATTCAAATGTTGGAATAATTTTTCTCTCATGTATGATGTGTTTTGATGCAATTTGATCCTTATCTCTTGATGTTGCTTATTTTCTGTTTCAAATGTTTATTGTTGTGTTTGTTAAAATAAAGCATTTAAAACCCACCAAAAAAGAAAAAGTACAGAGGAGGGCAACAAAGATGATTGGGGATTGGAACACTTCCCCTATGGGGAAAGGCTGAAGGGTCTGAGACTTTTAAGTTTAGAGAAGAGACAACTAAGGGGGGGACATGGTAGAGGTTTATAAAATTATGCATGGGGTGGAGAGAGTTGACCAAGAGAACTTTTTCTCCTTCTCCCAAAATACTAGAATTTGAGGGCATCCAATGATGCTGATGGGCAGTAGGGTCAGGATGGACAAAAGGAAATACTACTTTACACAGAGAGTGATTAAAACGTAGAATCTGCTGACAGAGGATGTAGTGATGGACACTGGAAATAACAGTTTTAAAAGGGGATTAAATAGATTGATGGAGGATAAGTCTATCAATGGCTACTAGGCATAGTGACTGAGGGGAACCTCTGCATTCAGGGGTACTAATCCTTTGAATCCCAGAGACAGGAGGCAACATCAGGGGAAGGCCTTGGCCTCTATGACTTGCTGTTTATTTATTTATTTATTTGACCTGATTTGTACCCCACCCTCCCCGCTGAGCAGACTCAGGCTGTTGGCCCTCCAGAGGAACTGGTTGGCCCCTGTGCGAGACAGGATGCTGGACTAGATGGACCAGTGGTCTGATCCAGCAGGGCTCTTCCTATGTTCTTATGAAGGGTGTTTCTCCCCAAATATTGATAGCCAAACAACAGTGGGTCCATATGGATGAGTGGTAACCTCTCATGTTAACATTCCATTTAATGAAGTGTTCCTTTGTGTTGGTCCTGCTGAGTAAAAAATCTTGGGCTGTGATCACACAAACTAAATAATCCACTTTCAGCGCATTTTCCAGTTCACACAGTAAAATCCAGTTGGAAAGTTCGCTGAAAGTGGATTGAAAGTGGATTATTTAGTGTGAGAGACTGCAGCCCAATTGGTGTGTTTCTGTGCTCTGTCAGAAGCCTAAGGAAGAAGGGTGTTTGCCTTGCTTGCAGTATTCTCAAAGGCATCTGCCCGGCCACTGTTGGATACTGGACACTGGACTAGATGGATGCACCTTGGTCCAATCAAGCAGGACTCTCCTTAGGAGAAGTAAGATTTCCTTGAAGTAGAACTGCAATCACTTTGCCACCTGCTTTTCTCTATGAAGCCTCGATTCAGTTGTGTTAGGCCCAGGGCTAGTGCACTGGCTGATCAAGTGGGCCCTCTGAGCTGGCATCCTCTTGCATAGCAGACAGCCCAGTTAACTTGTTTTTGTTGTTGTTCAGTCACACAGTCGTGTCTGACTCTTCGCAACCCCATGGACCACATCATGCCAGGCCCTCCTGTCTTCCGTCATCCTCCAAAGTTTGCTTAATTTCTTGTTAGCTTGCCACTAAAGTAGGGCCATGAAACACTCACTACCTTCCTGTTATGTTTTTACTAGACAAATTCGTGGAAGAAAGTTGCATCAGTGGCTGCTGGCCAAGTGGAACCACCATTTGCAGAGGGCATCCACCTCTGACTGCTGGTTTTCAAGGGATAGCAACAGAGAGATGCTTGGACCTCTCTGTCCCTTCTTGTAGACCTTTCTGGGGCATGTGGCAGCCACTGAACAAGGCAGAATGCTGGACCTTTGCTGTGATCCCACAGGTCTCTTATCATCATACAGACCAACAGGTCAGCTGCAAATTAGGGGCCTCTGCTTTGATGGAGAGCCCTTCTGGGATGGATTGCACAGAAAAACAGGCTTTTTAAAATGCTGCTTGTGTCAGAGAGTCAGGGAGTTCAAGAATTAATCTTCCCTGGAGAGAAAAGCTTATGTGATTGGCTGCTCTACTAGCTCTCTGATTGGCCAACAGTAGCTGAGAGAGGAGATAAAACAGCTGATCTGGAGGGAAAAGAGGTTTTTGCAGTTTGGTCTTTCACTGTTTGGTCTTTGCCTGCAAACTAATATCTGGATCAGTGGCCAGAAGGTTTGGCTTCTGAGGGAAGAGACATTTGGGAGTCAGTGTTTTCTGACAGGCAATAGTCAGAAAAGTACTTCTACAGAGAGAAGAAGAGAAACACCATTGTCTTAAATATATTAAAATTGCTCTGAAGGAGAATTTTAGATCCTCAGTCAGGAAAGCTACAGAACAGCCTTATACGGACAAAGGAGAAGGATTTAGCAGAAGGTCTGGGTAGTTAGAGTGAACTCCCATACAAGCCAAATAGTAAAAGGAGTTATTGCTTCTTAGGGACAAGGAGAATAACTTCCTGCCAGTGAAAGGGATTGGGAAGAGAACCCTGGTCTGTGATAGAGGGAAGAAGCTTAGATACTTCAGGAGTTAGTGAAAACCTGTAATATCTAAAGGAAAACCTAGAACTCTGAAGGAAGAAATCTAGATACATTAATAAGAACTGTGTTAGTGCTGAAATATACTAAACAAAGTAACTCTCAAAAAGAAAGTACTATAAATCCTTGAATCAAAACTACAAATACCCCACCCTCATTTGCCTTGGTGCACCTACTGCTGCATCACTACTGGTAGATGCCCAAGAGAGGGAGAAGACAGTATACCTAGATATGTACCATGACTTGGTAACCGTGACCCAGAAGACAGCAGGGCACACCTGTGACAGTGTGACCAAGTGACAATCCAGGACCTGTCCTGTCTATGTAAGATTTTGGGTTTTTTACTAATAATAACTGCACTGCACTGCCTTCAGACCCTTCCTTTTGCAATTAAGGTCCTTCGGTCTGGGTGACTAAAGCCTTCTCTCCTTCAGAGTTTTGGAAGGAAGAGGAAGAGGAAACTCAGCATCATACAGGCCATTTTAATTTGTTCTAGTTATGACAGTTCCATGACTAACACTCCTTAATAATTTCAATTTCACACAAGCGTTGCTTTGTTCCTGCCTTGGAAACACAGCTACATGATTAAGTTGTTTAAGTCAAAACAAGAGAGTGCAACTCTGTCTGAGGCATGGGACTGATGGGTTATATATGGAATGTAAATCTGCAGATCCCATGATGCGGCATGTTTGAAGCAAAAGGTCTCACTAGATGAACCCAGGGATCGCTCTCCCCAGCATCCAGATAGGAAATTCTCAGCTTTGGACAGCTGGAAGCCAGGGATTTGCCATACCCAACACAGGGCTTTATTTGTAGAAAAAGCCCAGCAGGAACTCATTAGCATAATAGTCCATACCCCTGAAAGCACAACTTATTCGCATATTAGGCCACACCCCTGTGTTATGAGAAGTGTCATCCAGCCACACCCACCTTTTGCTTCTTATTCTGTTTACCTTGTTTGTTGTCAAAACCCAGGGCTTTTTTTTGTAGCAGGAACTCATTTGCATGTTAGGCCACACACCCCTAATGTAGCCAATCCTAATGAGTTTCTGCTGTTGGGTGTGGCCTATTATGCTAATGAGTTCCTGCTGGGTGTGGCCAACTCGGGAGCCAGCTGGAACTCAGTTCCTGTGCGTTCCTGCCCCAAAATAGTCCTGACAACTTGATAACAAGCATGTTGCTCCGAGGATTTAGATGTGCTGGTGTGGGGAGGTGGGGTAGAGAGCTTACATATGTGGCCAAAGTGACAAGAACTAGTGTGGACTACCTGGGCAAGTCTGGCTGCATCCACAAGGAGGATTTTTTTTGTGCGTTGGTTTCCAAGGCACAGCAGGGGTTTTTGGTAGCATGCTGACAATATTTCCTTCCCAGGCTTTCACTGTCCTTGGTACATTCTTTCCCAAACGTGGTTTGGTATGATCTTCTCAGAAAGAGCACAGTCCAAGCATGTTAGCATCATGGCATCTGGAAGGAAAGGCACACACTTTCGAAGCTCACTGGATGACCTTGGCCCAGTTACTCTCTTTCATCCTAACCCAAAACACAGTGAGGATAAAATGGAGGAGGGGAGGGGACCATGCAGTCTGAGCTCCTTGGCAAAACATCAAAATGGAGTAGGGGAAAACTGAACCCACAGATCTCCTCTCCCATTGGGCTTCATGGCCAAGCAGGGAACTGAGCTTGTGGTCTCCCACATCCAGAAGAGAAAGCAAAATGACACACACCCCCAACAGAACTCCTTAAGCCAAATCTGTCCTCTTGATAAATAATGGAAGGGGATTTCAACAGTCTATGAGGAGCATTTGGGTGGATAAAGGAAAAATTCATTTCCAGGACAGGTGATTGGTGGGAATCTAGGGGCACTCAGAGGTGAGGATCAATTTATTTGCTGAGTGCTGGAGCACTTCCAGTTCCTTGCGAACATTTCAGACAATTAGAACCTATTTTGGTTCCTAGAAAAGCAATTTCTTACGTATCAGCCTGAGCCATTAGAAGCACTTCAGCACTAATTGAAAATATCTTTTGTAATAAATACTCATGAAATGCGCCCACAGCTCAGTTTGAGATGCCTTCCCTAGCCCACTCTTCCCTCAGGCCTTGTCTTTCTCTCTCCTTTGCCAAGTAGGCACGCATTTCCCCCTCCGTTTGCAAGGTCATCTGTTGGTCTTGTTTACCGGATATGCGCAAGGTCACAGCTCTTTTCCCTGAAGCTCTTAACATTGAAGGAGTTTTTCCTTTCATGAAAATGCAACCTGCTCATTGTTTTGCTGGGCACCAGTGAGCGTTGACTGATCGTTGGCATTAAATCTGTCCTGTAAGAGCTTTCTGGCCACTGCTTCTGCAGCACTGCTTCGGTAGGCCAAATGGCATAACCAGGTTGGTGGGTTGAGACTGAGGTTTGTGTGCATCTCCAGAATCTGCTGTCTTCTGAAGCAATCATCTTACAAACTATCTTAAATAGACAACTGGTCCTTCTTAAGAACATAAGAGAAGCCAATGTTGGATCAGGCCAATGCCCCATCCTGTCCAACACTCTGTCACACAGTGACCAAAAATACCAGGTGCCATCAGGAGGGCCAGGACACAAGAAACCCTCCCTCTATTGTGCCACCCCCACCCCAGGACCAAGAATACAGAGCATCACTTACCCCAAACTGAGAGTTCCTATCCATACCTTGTGGGTAATAGCCACTGATGGTCTACTCTGATTGGCATTTTAGGGCTGCTACCCTCCAGATGGTGGCTGGGGGATCTCCCACTATTACAACTGATCTCTGGCAACAGGGATCCATTCACCTGGAGAAAATGGCCACTTTGGAAGGTGGACTCTGTAACATTACACCCAACCCAACTGGAGTCCCTTCTCTTTCTAAACCCTAATCTCCTCAGGCTCCACCCCCAAAATCTCCAGGTATTTCCCACCCTGAGCTGGGCAACCCTAACTGGCAATGGTATCCAAGGTCACAGACCCTGCTACCTGAGATATGTTTAAAATGGAGCCACCTAGGATGAATGTAATGCAAAGTTAGCAATCAGGAAGAATAAAAAGATAAAAGGTGGTAAGAATACGGAATGACTCCAGTCTTTATTCTCTCTGTACGCAAGAGTTCTAATTATTTACAATTTAAAATGGCCCTGCCCTGGTAATCTTTTCAGTCTGATCTCCCTTTTTCGTAGGAAGAATTTACATTCGAAACCTTTCTAAATTTTGCAAATAGACTGTTCTGTTTGACTGCACAACTTCACTGGGGAACATATTCCAGAGGCTGTAATACAGAAAGCCCTTCTCTTAGTCCCTCTTTTGGCATCAGAGTTTGGATCAGGGCTTCTCCATCTGAGCTCCCTGGGGATGTATGGATGGAAGAAGTTCAATACAGAGCTCTCAGGTTCTTCACAGTGCAATGCTTTGTGTAATTACTTCAGCTGAAGCCATACGATTTGAATTGGTTTAGTCCACAGTAACTCTGCATACTATAGCACTGTAAATCTACCACTTCTGGGAGAGAGAGCAGGACAGCAGGTCAGGTCATGAAAGAGGAGGGTTATGAGACGAAGGAACCATCTGCAGCCTAGAGTGAAATGATATAGCCTCACATTTTTATCCAAAGGAGATCATGGAGGCATGAATAATTCCTCTTTCCTGTTCTAGTGCTGATGAAGGTATGGCACCCAAGGTGGAGGACGGCACATAGATTTCCCTAAATCAAGGGTTTTCAAACTGGGAACCTGTGGGGTACATAGGAAGGTTATTAAGGGCTTCTCGACAAGAAGGTAAGCAATGGAGGACAAGCTTCCCCTGCTTGGCTACCCCTGCTGATCTACTCTGCAATGTACAGATGCCAAGGAACATTGAGTGGTATAATTTTTTTAAAAAAGGAGCATTGAGTGTTGGATAAATTTTTAGATGGTGCAGTGACCCACTACCCCATGATCCTCTGCAATGCACAGGGGTTCCTTGGCAGGCAAGTTGAAGAGAAAAGTGAGAGCAGTGGGTGGCTTCAAACTCTGACACCTTTTGCAGCTCTAGTAAAAGTTGTGCAGAATCCTGAAGCAGCTTACAAAGGGTGCAATGAAAAAGCGTTCTTTTTTTGTACTGCAGGACTTTGTGAACAAAAACAAACTCTTCTTAAAATATGAACATAGGGAACTACCTTATACTGAGTGGGACCATTGTTCTATCATAGCCAGTACTGGGTACTCCTACCAGTTGAGGCTCTCCAAGGTCATCTATTGGAGGTCTCAAGTAGGGGTCTTTCACATAACTACTTCCTGATTATTTTAACTGGGGATGCTGGGGATTGAACCTGCAACCTTATGCATGCAAAGCAGAGGCTCTGCCCCAGGGACATGGTCCTTCCTTGTAAAAAAAAATAAATGTTCTGGGACTTGCATGAAGGCAACTGGCTATTTATGATGCAGGGGTCATTTTCATCACAGCTAGCTCCCTACTTCATCACCCAAGAAAGAAGGGGGTAATTAGCAATCAATGGTGAGAGCTTAATGTTTTAATATTCCAGCTGTTGTGGAGAAGGACCCCAAGCCTGGATTGTTGACACAGATCCATCACAGGAAAGGGAAAATAATACAGCATTGCCTGTAATGGCAGGCAGAAACAGATCAGTTTTCTGCTTCACTGCCATTCATCTACAAACCTGTCAGGCTGGCAATCTTTAATACAGGCGTGGAGGGCTGACAGGAGAATCATGCATCAGCAATGGAAACAGGTGCTCAAAAACCATTAGCAGAACATCAGAATCCAACTCAATATTGTTATTTCCTTGCCTGGCATCTGTAAATGAAGTAGGGGTCTTTCATGTTATCTACTTCCTGATTGTTTTAACTGGTGATGCTGGGGACTGAACCTGGGACCTTATGCCTGTGTTTGCAATTGGGCATCTCCCTGGACCACAATAGAATATAATGGGAGACCCAGATCCATCCAACCAATCCCAGGCCAGTCTCATTGATAACCCCATCTGTCTTCATGAAGCAGGAGTGGGCAAACTCTGATGGGTCTATGGCAGTTCTAATCACAGAATTCCTTATTGTCTGAAGACAGTATCCTCCTTTGTAGCAAACTGATTTCAGGCAGTGGCAGAAAATGCAGGCAGGCAAGAATCAGGGTATGTAGGCAAACAGGAGCCAAAACAATGACAATACACCTTATGGGAGCTGTTAACCCAGCAAAGCTTCCAAACTTCACTAGGCTTATGCAAGAGGCTGGGATCCCTGCCCCTCCTGATAGCCTTGTAAGCAGGCAGACCCCCTCTCTTTATAGAGAGGCAGTGTGGAGGAGAACTCCCACTCTTGGGGCAACACAGGCCATTTGGGGTAACAGCCTGGTTAACGTCCCAGCTCCTGTCAAGAACTACTACACCACATCTCCTTCATGGGGGAGGCTGGAGTGAGGCAGATACTGGGCTGCACATTGTAGATTCCTTCATCAGGTACCTACCTGTCCTGGTCCTCCTTCATCTCTTAGCCTGATGCTGTGGGGAAGACTCTGTGGGTGATGGACCTCAGCACATGGCCTGCAGGGATTGCCAGTCTTCAGGTGGTGCTGATGGGGTGCAAGGCTTCTCAGGTGGTTCCTGGTCTGCTGGCTGTCCATGCCTGATTGCTGAGGAAGGATCATAAGGTCTACCAGTGGAGTGTTCAGGAGATCTGGAGATCTCAAGTTCTGAGAAGGGCTCCTTGTCATCAGCAGAGTCTGCCTTAGTGGAATGGCAGACAGCCAACTATAGAGAGCTGCTCTTTTCCTCTAGAAGCAAGGCTACTCTGTTAGGATAGGGGGTGGCAGAAGAGATTGTAAGTATTGTATTTTTTTGCCACTGAGTCCACATGTGAGAGGTATGTTAAGTTATTTATTTAATTTATACCCCACTTGTCTTCCCAGTGAGAACCCAACAGGGCTTGCAACATTCTTCCCTCCTCCATTTTAGCCTTACAATAACCCTGTGACGGAGGTTAGACTAAGCGTGTGCGGCTGGTACAAGGTCATCCAGCTCCTATGACAGAGTGGGGATTTGAACCTGGTTCCCCTAGTCTGATGCTCTGACCATTCCACTAAGGTAGTGCTCATCTGTTCCAACATGGGTTGAATGCAGTCTGCACTCAGAATAGCCTTAGGGTTGTGTGGGAACCCTGCTTCCAAGTCCAAACCCACCAGCCTGTCTAAGCATCACACTGATCAGCAGTAGGCACCCATGTCTATTGCTTCTTACCAGTGCTATTGAGTACTTTGGAAGATTTTGTAAGGATGAAGTGGGTACTTAACACATCCCCCTCCAAGCTACCACTTAATAAATTGAGAAAGTGCCCTGACCTTGATAACCCAGGCAAGCCCAATCTCATCAGATCTGGGAAGCTAAGCAGGGTCAGCTGTGGTTAGTACTTGGATGGGAGACTTCCTTGAAATACCATGTTGGGAGGACAGGGGCAGGCTTTATTCAGCTACCTCTCTGATGGCCCTCCAGGCCCCCAGTAGGGGTCAGTCATCAGAGGTCAACATGACTTCCAGGTGCATGCACACTCACATGCGTGTGTGTGCACACACTCGCCGTCTCTCACATACATGCACATATGAAAAAAATACAATAAATAAATAAATTGAGAAGGTGCTGTCCTCAGATGTGTGTGTGACTGTGTTATTCTTGGAGTTCCAGTGTGGCTTCTACGTGGATTTGCCACTAGGGGGTAGCAATCCATTAGCCTGAAATGGCTCAGGCGAAACCAGCAATGCCCTGTTCAGTGATTTATCAAAAGGCTTAAGTACAATTTGAACTATTGCTTTCTGTTGTTGCTGCTTGCAACATGGCAAAGTGGCTGTGGTTCCTTAGTGCATGTTTTCAGATGGGTTTCCTCTGCACCGACCATGGCATATGCTGCAGATGACCCTAGTGAACAACTATGAACTCACCTTTCCAGAGCATAAGCAACCCTGTGACCTTTGAAATGGACTGGGCAAGTAGGTGTCAATGTGGCAAATGAGGTTCAGTGTGGGCAAGTGCTAAGTAATGCACATTGGAGCCAAAAATCCTAACTATAATTATATGTTGATGGGGTCTGAACTGGCAGTGACTGATGAGGCGGGAGACCTGAAGATGTCAATTCAGTGTGCGACTGCAATAAAAAAGTCAAATGCTATGCTGGATATTATTAGGAAGGGGACTGAAAACAAATCAGCCACTATTCATAATGCTCCTGAATAAATCTATAGTGCAGCCTAATTTGGAATATGGTCTGGTCACCGTACCTCAAAAAGGTTAGCATAGAATTGAAAAGGTGCAGAAAAGGGCGACTACAATTAAGAACACCTTCTCTATGAAGAAAGGGTAAAGAGTTTAGGGCTCCTTAGCTTGGAGAAATGATGATTAAGGGGTGACATGACAGAGGTTTACAAAATTATGCATGGGTTAGAGAAGGAACAGAAAGAAGTAGTTTTCTCCCTTTCTCACAATACAAGAACTCATGGGCACTCAATGAAATTAATGAGCAGTAGGCTTAGAACAGATAAAAAGGAAGAACTTCATAATTTAACACTAGTACTTCACAAATTAACAAATGGAATTCACTGCTGCAGAAAGTGGTGGTGGCTACAAGCATAGATAGCTTCAAGTGGGGATTGGATAAACATATGGAACAGAGCTCCATCAGTGGCCATTAGTCGCAAAGTATATATGGAACACTATGGGTCAGTGATGCTCTGTATTCTTGGTGCTTGGAGGGCAATACAGGGAGGGCTTCTGGAGTTCTGGCCCTGCTAGTAGACTTCCTGGTGGCACCTGGGTTTTGGCTACTGTGTGACACAGAGTGTTGGACTGGATGGGCCGTTGGGCCCAACATAGCTTTTCTTACGTTCTGATGTTCTTATGACTGAGTTTTGTTCAAAATGCAGTATGCAGAGTCACATACAAGTTATTTACAGAGATATATGTTCAAGAAATGTAGAAGGGAAGGAAGGAGAAGAAGAGGGGGGAAATAGATGTTTCTGATCTATGGTATGCAAATCAAGTGAAGATAAATATTTATTGCAGTGGGCTGTTCTCCAGAGAAAGTGATAGGCTATGAGGTGTTGTATACAACTGGTAATAAACAGGGGGAAGTCCTGCACAGTGTCCCTGACATATATGTGGGTATACATTTCCTATCCATGGGAGAAGAGCTCCACATCTACACACATACACATATCCCCCCTCCCCCCGAATCTACACTCTATCTTCATGTGTTGGTTAGCTCACCTGTGCACAGCAGTATCCAAAGCTGACCTATATGTTGGGTCAGTTTTGGGCACCACATTTTAGGAAGGATGTTGACAAGCTCAAGCATGTCCAGAAAAGGACAACCAGGATGGTGAGAGGGTTGGAATCCAAGCCTTATGAGGAAAGGCTGAAAGAGTTGGGTGTGTTTATTCTGGGAAAGAGAAAGCTTAGAGAGGACATGATTGCAGTCTTCAAATATCTGAAGGGTTGTCATGTAGAAGATGGAGCAGATCTATTCTCTCTTGCTCCGGATTGCAAGACTAGATCTAATGGGTGGAATTTACAAGGGAGTTGATACCGGCTAAATATCAGGAGAAACTTCCTAACTGTAAGAGTGATTGAGCAATGGAACAGACTGCCTCAGGAGGTGGTGGATGTTCCTTCCCTGGACATTTTCAAGCGGAGGCTGGATGATTATCTTTTGGCTGTGCTCTTACAGAGTGCAGGGAGTTGGACTAGATGACCAGCAAGGTCCCTTCCAACTCGAACATTCTATGATTCTATGTTTAGGAACTAAATCTTTTCTATGTACCCAGAGGGAGAGTATCCATTGCAGATTTGCATATATGGAAGCAGCAATTCTCAAAGCACAGAAACTCTTCTACTGTCCAGGAAAACTCATGTGCTGGATTGGCACAAACGTGACATGCACAGGAGAGGATCTTAAAGATGGGTCATACCTATGGAAGGTTACCGTGGCATGCTCTGTGGAGCTGTTTTAGTTTTAGCAGAAGCTATGACCACTGTTGGCTGCAGTATTTTCAAGAAAGGGGCTAATAGCAATGATAGTCAGCAGTACAACCTCAATGTCCAGAACAAGTAAACTGTGGACTGCTTGACACATTGGGAGAACAAGGCCAAGCGATGGTCTTCGTGATGATGCTCCTTTTCAACTCCTCCAGGAACCCAGTGGCATGAATGTTGGTTATCTATCTGTGTCCGACTGTCTGTCTATCTAGTTGGGCAGCCTTGTTGGTCTGAAGCAGTAGAACAAAGTTTGAGTCCAGTGGCACCTTTAAGACCATCAAAGTTTTATTGAAGTTGTTAGCTTTTGTGTGCACCCATACCTCCTCAGATGCTTTGAAATGGAAGTTAACAGTCCATGCATATAGCAAGACAGTGAACAGTCTGTTAATCTGTCACGTTTTTATTCCACTCTTAACTCAACGGGTCCAGGGTAACACACGTGATTCTTCTTTCTATCGTTTTATCCTCACAACAACCCTATGAAGCAGGTTAGGCTGAGGGGGAGTGACTGACCTTAGGTCAGCCAGTGGGGATTTGAACGTGGGTGTCCCAGTTGTAGTCTGACACCCTAACCACTACACCACACTGGGAGAGGTGGAGTTGCCAGCCTGAGGAGGGAAGGAAATGCATATTCGTGTTAGGGCATGTGGAAAGATGTAAAATCCACTTATTTTTCAGCAGGCATGGCTTTGTGGGTTTTGCGACAATTCTGTTGTTCATTTTGTGGTAGATTCTTTGAGTTTAGTAGCTAGATGATTTGAGCTAGCAGGACAGCAGTTTGTAAATATTTAAAATAATTATTTTTTAAAAAGTAAGGCATAAATAAAACATCTATTTAGTGGACGGAGCAATATCAGGGCTAGCCCACAGTTCTGGGCACCCTAGGCAAACTGTGGCGCTTCCTCCCATCTTTGTATGTCTCCTTCAAAAGATGCTCTATTGGCCCTGGGAGAGGGTGGGAGACAACCTACTCTCCTGTTGCACCTTAGAAATCCAAGCAAGGGCTGCATGAGAACTCCTCTCCTTGCTGCATCTGCCTCCTCCTCACCTTGTCAAGGTCCACATAAGGACCCACACCCTCAAGAAACATCTCACCAACCACCAGCTTCATCCCTGCAGTCCAATTTCCCTCCCTTCTACTAACATTTGGTAGAAACAGGAGTCAACCGCCAGCCAGAAGCTATGTGGCAGCTCTAGGCATGTGGAGGAGCATCATGTCTATGGTTCTCCACCCATGCCTGGGGGAACCTGTTTCTCAAAACAAGACTTTCTGATTCAGGTAGTGTGCTGCTCAGCAGAATCATGCCCAGCCCTGAGAAGGCAGTGCCCAGTTGAGTTATATCAGACCTGGGGAAGGTGTCACACTGTCGGGCACATTGGCACTCAGCCCAGCTGGGGTTTGTAGCACCCACACAGAGTTGCATCCAGTTGTGGCTGATCTCAAAATTGCAGAAGGGCTGGGCTGGCCCCATACAGAGCAGCCATCCTATCCACTGGTCACTGGGGCCTGATCTCCGTATCTCAAAAAGGACATTGCACAGCTGGAAAAGGTACAGAGGAGGGCAACCAAGACAATTAGGGGGTTGGGGCACCTTCTCTAGGAGGAAAGGCTGAAGAATCTGGGACTTTTCAGTTTAGAAAAGAGACAACTAAGGGGGGAGGTCATGATGATAGAGGTTTATAAAATTATGCACAGGGTAGAGAGAGATGACTAAGAGAACTTTTTCTCCCTCTCCCAAAATACTAGAACTCAAGGGCATTCAATAAATCTGATGGGCAGTAGGTTCAAGATGGACAAAGGGAAATAGTATTTTACACAGAGTAATTAGAATGTAAAATTTGCTGCCACAGGGATAAATAGCTTTAAAAGGGGATTAGATAGATTCATGGAGGATAAGTCTATCACTGGCTACTAGCCATGGTGACTGAAGGGAACCTTCACAGTCAGAGGCACTGATCCTCTGGATCCCAGAGCCAGGAGGTGACATCAGGGGAAGGCTTTGGCCACTATGCCCAGTTGTTGGCCATCCAGGGGAACTGATTGGCCGCTGTGTGAGACAGGATGCTGGACTAGATGGACCATTGGTCTGTTCAAGTAGGGCTCTTCTTATGTTCTTATTTTTTTTAAAGGAATGCCTGGCCAGTGGCTTGACTTAGCATGCAACAGCATCACATGTTCAAATTCAAGTAATAAATTTGTTTAATCAATCAGTAATTTATATCCAGCACTCTCAGCCATACGTCATTCCCAAAGAGAATGACAGTACAAAGTCACATTAGAATTGAATTAAAGCACTGCTATATAGCAATAATTACTGTAATAAATGACAAAGATGAAAACTGACAGAACCTTAAAAAAACCACAGCAACATCAGAAACATCCAAAAATTAGCAATAAATAAAAACACGTTGAGCAGAGTACTTAAAACAAGTAGTAAAATGCTAAAACGCTCAGGAAAATAGCTATTAACAATATGGCTTGGGATGTCCTCCTGCTTCTTGAATGCTGTCTCACTCAATTAAATTCAAATGTCTTGCAGGTATTTGTACTCACAGGCATAATAGAGGTGTTTGCAAACTGCAGCTGGGGAAAGTGAAAAAACAGGGTGGTTCAGGATCACCTCCTCTAGTCTGGCTCCTTTGTGTATTTACTGTAACTTGTGAATGAGACCCTACACATGTATGCACATAGACTTTGTTTGTGCAGTCAGGACCCTTGGAAAATGCTGGGCCATGATAACATATACAAGACACCTGCCTGCATATACTGTATGCACATAGACTTTAGTTCAGAAGTTACAATGAATGTGCATCTGGGTGCAAACCTAATACCCTTATATGCATATTTGCTCTCCCTGGGCTTTAATTTGTGAATGGTCCTTTTGAACCCTGGGGAAATACTCTTAAAGTATTTAAGAGAGGAGCCCATCCATAATTAACAGCTGCCAGGCTTCTCCTCATAGAATGCAGGAGACAGATGATAGAAGTGAAGGGGCATGAGAGGGAGTGGGTGCTGGTTAGCTCTTTCACTTGCAGTCAGAAACAACCATCAGAAAGTGGTAGTAGCTGTGTGAATTGGAGCCAGCCTTCAAAACAAATGAAGGTGTTCAAAGACAGACCCAGGCTTAGTTCTCATCAGATCTCCCAACAGATCAAATAAAGATCATTTTCTCAATCTAGTCCATCTGTAAAATTCAGATTGCAACCTCAATTTGCCTCTGGGCCATACAGTGGCAAGGTTGGTGTTTTTTTTTTAACCCTTCAACCTCCACTTGGTTTCACTGTCTGCAATCATCTCCCTTGCTTGGCTATTAGCATTTTTTTTTTAAATATATTTATTGGTTTTTATGCATAAGACACACCACATTTACACGAAAATACAAACAGACTAACACATACAGAATCAAAACAAACAACAAGACCTTCCCCACATTCACAAGGACAACATCGTTACAACAAACAGAATCAGCCTAAGAATATTTCTCCATATCCTATTTGTCTTTCCTTTTTTATATATATATCCATGCGTATTGCTCATAATTCTGGTAATACATTTCAACCCCCCAAAAAAAAACCAAAAAGAAAAAAGAAAAAAAAAACCCAAAATTTGCAGACTTACTTAGCAGTTCTGCCAGATTGCCCATCACATTTCTTTCTTTTAACTGGTGCAGAGGATACCCACAGCTTCCCAATATTTAACCAGACCAAGAACAATCCCTAACCTAGACCAACTCTGCTATAAAATAACTTTTACCACTCTTTCCCCTTTCTAAGAGTATTAAATTAATAGCATATTACCCCATTTCTTCTTACTGAACCTAATTTCTTTATATCATATCATGGAAAGCAATCCCTTTGAAAAACAAGTCCTTTTAAAGAACAATTTTCCTTTTCTAAAAATAAAAACACAACCAACCAACACAAAATCCTTACCATGTCTGACTCCTTTATATTACAGCAACAAAACAAAACAAAAAAAATCCCTTTACAAGACAATGAAAGTGACATTTTAAGAATAGCATGAAATTCAGAAGCCACAGAAATACGCAAAAATTATCTATCTAGATTTCATAATAACATTTCAAGGTAAACAGCATGTCTTATTTCATTCTCAAAAGTAAATAATCATGTCTTATTTCATTCCTTTAACAACACCCACATTTCATTCAATACAAAGCACGTAGAAGAAAAAGAAATTATACAAGTACATAAAATAAATGGCAACCCTGTTTCCTGGAGCATCCTCTTCTTCATAATCATTCTTTGATGCCTCTCCTCTTTAAACTCATATATTTCTACTCCTTTTTGTGTGTCCTGTTTTCTCAATTCTGTTACACATGTTGTCCAGGCAATAGTCTTTTTCTTTGAAAGTTGCCACGTTCTCCTTTTAATTCTTTTCTTCGTGACTACTTTACATTGCTTTCGGGGGTTTCCTTCCGTAAATCCTGCTGTCTTAATGCACTTTACAAAGTACTTTGCACGACTTTTTATCTGGGAATGTTTCTCTTTTGTTTCTTTAAAGGGAAAAACTTGCACTTTTTTTCTTTGACAGTCTCCTTGCTCTTCCACAGGGGGCTGATATTGCAAGTACTCCTCCTTTACTACGTGCTCCGGTCTATGCTTATTTTCCGAGTCCAAATCTCTTTTTAGATATTTCTTAATAATATTTTTACAGGCGTCCTCAGCTGCCTGCTGCACCACTTTAAATAACTCTGTTTTGAATTGTTCCAAGGTTAAATATCCACCTTCAGAACTTTCTATATTAATTAACATTATTTCTCCTGCTGAGCCTTCTTCCTTCCTCCCCTCAAGCATCATTTTGCTGTCTTTTACTCTGTTCCTTTTCACGGCCGCTTATACATTTCACCATTTGAGAGAGTCTGATAGGGGTCGTATAATAAGGGTCATCCTAAGTTATGGTGAGAGCAGATACGTACTCACGAATTCCCTTTCTTTTCAAACATTTCAACTCCTTCCTTTTCATGTCCAAATTACTTTCATTCCTCCGTGTTGCTTTCCATTCAGTTTTGTTATCTAAGGTTAAAAACAAACCGGGTGGCTGCGTCTCTACAGAACATGGCAGCCATGTTCTGCTCCGTCGCTCGCTCCTGCTTCGGGGCAGTTTCTGGACACCCCCGCGTTGCCAGCTGCGGGAGGGGCCAAAAAGAAAGCCCCCTGCTCCAGCTTGCCCTCCAAGCCAGCTGGTCGGGTACCCCCGGCACCCGGGAGCCCCGAAAAGAGTCGAACGCGGTCGAACGGTTCAGCTCGCGCTGAAACCCGCCCGTCGTCGCGCCATACCGGAACCGGAACCCCCGGCTATTAGCATTTTAAGGGAGAAAGACACGTCCTTTGAAAACACCCATCCCAGTACAGCTGCCATGAACTCTCTGAGTCATCTTCCTTGGATCAGAAATGTGACTTCACTGGAGCCAAGTCTGCTTGAATTGTTTTTGTGCAAGGCCTGTGTGAAGGAGAAGCTAATGTGTGGCCTGAGCACTGAATTTGTGTCCAGATTTACTATCTGCTTCCTCCACATGGCCTCTTCTGGTTACTTCTAATTTTTTGCCTCCTAATCTTGATGGGCTAAGCTTCCAAATGGGAGGATAAGGCTTTCGATTAAAAATGGCTCAGCCAAAATAATTAGGATTCGTGGCAACCAGCGTGGTGTGGCAAGCTTGATGTAAACTGTTTTGCAGAAGGCCATTCTGGTCTGCCTTTTTAACATGAGGGGCTGCCAGGGATGGACTGGCCATTGAACGTGCAGGGGAAATTCCCAGTGGGCTACTGCCTTGGAGGGCTGCCAGCAGCCAGGAGCAAGCAGAGAGCCAAGCTCCAGGAGCTCTGCCAGGACCGGACTCTTCAGCAACAGCAATGATTGTTGTAAACTCATCAGTTGTCTCCTTCTATACCCTACCACTACTGATTGGCGGAGGTGCAGGAAGGAGGCAGTTTATGAACCTACACATACAGTGGCCCCTGAGTGGTGGCTTGTATTGCTGTGTGTGTGTGGGGGTCACTCGGCCTGGTTTGCTCCTGGACCATTTGAACTTGCTAGTCCATGCCTGGAAGCTGTTTAGGGCTAGAGAGAAGCATTTCGGTAGAGAGGTCCTCCTTGGCTGCCATTGCCACAAGGAAGAGTGGCGATTCCATCCCAGAAGCTGTTAGCTGACTGCTAATCAATGCCTAGGAGAAAACAACCATTCTGCAAGTGGGAAGGAGGGAGGGAGGTGTCCCGGCATGGAGGGGTGTGTGGGGAGGAGATGCTGCAACAGTTGAGTACTTTTGTTGCATAGATGCCAGAGTGATGGGAGTCTAGCTGGGAAAGCAAGGTGGCCCTTTTCACTTGCAGCTTAGCTCCCTGCTTAATATTCATGGCCATTAATGCTGTCAGTGAAGGTAAAAACCCTTTCAGAGCCCAGATAGTGGTTAAGTGCACGGGCTCTAATCTGGGAGAACCGGGTTTGATTCCCCACTTCTCCACTTGCACCTGGCTGGATGACCTTGGGCAAGCTGTAGTTCTGATAAGAGCTGTTTTTGAAAAAGAGCAGTTTCTGTCAAGAGCTCTCTCAGCCCCACCTACCTCACAGGGTGTCTGTTGTGGGGAGGGGAAGGGAAAGGAGTTTGTAAGCCGCTCTGAGACACCTTTGGGTAGTGAAGGGCAGGGTATAAATCCAACCTCTTCTCTCTTCTTCTTTTAAGGCAAAGCTATTCAAGCCTTTGCTGCTATTACCTGATGCCGTGATCATCACACCTGTTGTAATGCTGACTGGCAGACAATGGTTGTTGAGGAAAGAGGTGAGTTATGCTTCCTCCTCACCCCACGAGCTGTATGATCCTGTGAGGCAATTTATGACTGTTACATTTTTATCTAGCTCTTACTCCAGGGAGGTACATGTGGTTCTTCTCTTTTTCAGGTTATCCTCACAACATCCCTGTGAGGAAGGTTAGGCTGTGAGAGAGTGACTGGCCCAACCTCACTGAGGGAGCTTCATGGATAGATGAGGATTTGAATCCGGGTCTCCCTATGCCTACTTCTGTGGACAGAGCACTGGGCATTGAAAAAGGAAAGGGTTTGACAGGAGAATGGAGCTTGGGCAGGCAACTGCAGAATTGTCCTATGAAGGCACAGTAATCTAGAATCTGAACTTGCTCCAGAACTGTGTGAGTTGAATGCAGTTTACGTGGCCCTTGTTTCTGCAGCGCAAGGAAACACGTTATCAGAAGGTTCTCGAGGACATTCGGATTTTACTGTCGCAGATTAAGCTGAGGAAAGGCACTTTGTCCACATGGTGAATTGCATAGCTGAAAAGGATTTGCATCTGGGCTTTCCATATCCATCAGCTGCATTGTAGTGGTTCTCTGTAGTCTTGTACAAAACCCCACCTTCTGATTTCAGATAGTCACTAGTACAACACAGTAGGAATGCCAACTTCTAGGCAGTGGTTGGAGATCTCCTGAGACTATAACTGATCTCCAGGTGGCAGATCGGTTCAGCCAGAGAAAATGGCTGCTCTAGGAGGTGGACTCTGTGGCATTATACCCTACTGAAGTCCCTCCCCTCTCCAAACCCTGCTCTCCTCAAGCTTCACCCCTCAAATCTCCAGGTATTTCCCAACTCAGAGCTGGCAACCCTACAACACAATGTCATCCTTTGTGTGTTGATACCAGCTCCAAGTACTTTCTCACAGCAGTCCTTCCCTGGGTTGCATCCTACCTGTTAGCTGAAGCCTGGCCCCAGGGCTGGCCCAGTCACAGAGGCTACCATCTGGGGCGACTAAAATTGCGGAGGCACCTGAGGCAGCTTAGCCTCTTCCTGGCTGGGTGATCAAGGGAGCCTTCAATTTCCACTGTTTTCCTGGCTCACACAGTTGTAAACACCATGAAGTAAAGACGAGACAGTAATTAAAAACAAATGCAAGCAGACACAAATAAGACCCCAGCCAAATCTTTTCCATCTAATCTGCTGTTATATGGCTCAGCACACTAGAAGACACAGCGGAGTAGGTCTGTCAGGGAGGCTGGGGGGAAGCAAAGTCCATCTGGCTGGGGCAGCAAAACCCCTTAGACTGGCAGGCCTTTTGCATCTCCACGGGGGTGTCTGTGAGAGAGCTGGGGTCCTCACTGGCAAATGCCAGGAGAGCACCATTCCTTGGTGTAAGGCTCTTCTGATCTGCCTGTTTGCCTTCTGTGCACATAATCCTTTCTTCTCTTGGCATTTGCACCTTCCATGTTTATGTGCATGTTTTACTTTTCGTATTTCGCATGCCACCAGTGGTCCCTTTGGGAAAACCGACGTATGCCTTGGAGGACTGCCCACAGGCCCTGCCTGAAGCAGCACGAGTGTTAAGCTGTAGGGGGTGTATTATTATAGGTTGCGGCACACTCTAATGTATGCAGTGTTTTAGATAAAAGGAGGGTTTTGTTAAGAGCTTGTGCTGCCTAATTACGTTCCATCAGAGCCTACACTGTGTCCATACATCTCTTTCTTATCCCAAACACAAGCCGCTGCCAAGACAAATTAAAGCCTTCCAACTGAAATAAACATGCACACGGCGTGGTCCATATGCTCCAACATTAAGCTCAGTTTTTTTGTGGTAACAATACCCTGCTTTTTTTCCTATATCTTGAAGGGGAATACAAAGCAGCTCGTTTTCACTTAGAGACGGAGTGGCTGTGAATCTCTGGTGACAGGCAGCTTGTGAATACACCTCTTCCGGGATGTCTTTTTTTCACTCCAATCCTTACAAATTCAAGGAGCAGGGGAGATTTGGTGTCCTGGATTTTTGAACGAGAATTTGAAAGGGGAATTAAAGAGACGGGGATACATGCTCCAATCCACTTATTCATATTATTAATATTTCTATCATTATGTTATCAATGTTATTGTTAGGCTGCCGGTGTACCGTACGTACCCTCTACAGAATTTCACAAGCCATGCTTCTAATTCCTATGATTCTATTTTATGAATTAAGTTTACGTACCATATCTGTGTCCCCTTGAAGTGGCTGATGAGAATTTTTCCCTAGGTGCTAAGCAACCACAATACATGTCCTTTCTTCTAGAACTACCTAAAAGGTTAATTGAGACCTCAAGTGTTGCTGGCAAAGGTGTCCATTGGTTATCCCATGCAAGCTATGTTTACAAGTGTGTGCCTTATTCTGCAGACACTTCCTGATTAGCCACAGAGTACAGTAGGGGCCCTGGAGGGAATACTGTACAACACCCCCTCCTAGCATTGACAGCCTCCAGGTGGAGGCTGGAGTTTTGGCCTTTAGACTACAGAGAACAATTCCCCTGGAGAAAATGGCAGCTTCAGAGGGTGGACTGTATGGCATTACAGTCTTTCTGAGCCCCCTCTCCTCCCCAAACTCTACCCTCTCCAGGCTTCTCCCTCAAATCTCCAGGAATTTCCAAGCCTAGAGTTCCTATCCCCTCCCTTCATGGCCATATCAGTGCTCCCATTTTGGGTGGTTTATGGGATCCTCCAGAAGTTCCAGTTTTTCACCTAGCCATTACCAATGTGGCTGTTAGATCCTCTCTGTGGAACTGCCATGGGGGCACTCCAGTCCTAAGAATGAACTTATGCCTTGTTTAACTCTTCCTTCCCACAGAACCCTAAACTCTGAGGTGTGGCAGAAGAGAGCCTTGAGATGTCCCTAATCTTTCAGGTGCCTCATTGGGACTGCTGAATGCCCCTTCCAACAGTGCCCTGGGCTTGTGCAGACGCCTCCTTTTCTCTCCCTCTCCTTGGCTCTGCTGGTGAAAATGGCCTCTCTTCCACACAGACACACACCATCTTTCCCTTCCTCCCTTTTAAGCAATGAGATTCTTAAGACGCATTTGAGCGAATGCTTTAAACTTCGTCGATGTGTCTGTGGAGACAGCCAGGCAATTTGGGAGAGTGCTGTGGCAGCGTTTTAATGTACATCTATTTATGTCACTGAGAGAAGCATAAAGAATAAATGAAAGGCCTGTTTGAAAGTTGATGGGAATTAATGTTCAGAAAGCAGCACTTGGGATTTTTAAACAATCAATGTTTCTGCTTAAAAACACTCTGCTGAACGACAGGGATCTAAATAAGGAGCAGGCGAGTTTAAAGGATGACTCACCTCCCGTCTTATGCAGCAGGTGGGATTGTGGGGTTGTTCTTTTTTTTAAAGAGCTTCTGGTTGGAAATATAGCAAGGGGAGGTTTCTTGATACTTTCTTGCTGTTTCCTTAAAACTGGGATGTTTGGAAAACAGTAGAGCCACCTGGCTTCTTTATGGCCCCTTAGTAAGGTTGCCAACCTCCAGGTGGGGCTTGAAGATCTCCTGGCATTATGATTGATGATCTCCAGACTACAGAAAACACTTCCCCGGGAGAAAATGGCTGGCTTGGAGGGTAGACTCTGTGTCATTACGCTCTGTACCCAGATCTGCAGGAATTTCCCAGCCCAGAGTTAGCAACCTTGCCCTTTGAATTCTTTTATGACATGTCTGATGCAGCCTGTTTGGCAAAGAGCTTTGGCAATGAAGGAAATGAATAGTAGAGCATTTGAAGCGGAAGCTCACGCAATCGCTGACCATGCTTTGTTTATTGTACATATATTTCCTCAGTGTGTGTTGCCTCCTACCACTGGTCTGCAATAAATATGCTTGATTCTTCCGGCATGCTGGGCTTCAGGGTCAAACAAGATGAGGTACTTAATGTTCTCTGAGCAGAGCTCACAGAAATCATGTTTCTTCAGATATGAGGCACACAAGGTACTGATTCCAAGCAGGACTGTGGCTTGCGGAGACAGGAGTTTGAAGACTTTCTCCACCTGCCATTTTCCCGACCTAAAACACTTCCATGGGGTCACTCCTTGCCCACTGAGGCAAATGTATAGGTAACCATATCAACTGCCAAGATTTACCCCTGGTGCAGAGATAGAGGAGGAAATATTCCTTAGGGTTGCCAGTTCCAGGTTGGGAAATTCCTGGAGATTAGACAGCACAGCCTGGGGGAGGTGGGGTCTGGGGAGGTAAGAGGCCTGAGCTTGGTATAATGCCATGGAGTGCACCCTCTGAAGCAGCCATTTTCTCCAGAGAACAGAGATCTCATTGGTCTGGAGATCAGTTGCAATTCTGGGATGTCTCCAGGCCACACCTGAAGGCCGGCAACCGTACCCATGATCAGTGTTCCCTCTAAGCTGAGTTAGTGTGAGCTAGCTCACAGTTCTTTAGCCTCCAGCTCACACATTTTTGTCTTAGCTCATGAAGGATGGCTCCAGTGCAAACTAATTTATGCAGTAGCAAAATAGCTCACTCACAACTTTAATGCCAGTAGCTAACAAAGTAGAATTTTTGCTCACAAGACTCCACAGCTTAGAGGGAGCATTGCCCATGATCCATGCCGCTCCTGGGGGCATCAGGAGCTCTAGAAGGAAGTCCTAAGCTCACCAGAAGGAGATTCTGTCAAGGGAGGCGCAGAGCTAGGAATCTCCTGACTGGCCTTGTTCATCTCTGATTCCCCCCCTCCAACAACCCCTTGGAGCCCATAAAAGCCCCTGATGCCAGGCACGTCTACTCCACACAGGAATTTCATCCTACTCCAGCTTCTCCAGTAACAGGCAGACACCAGGGGCATTGCTAAAGTTGTGTTTTATTGCACAGTTTGCTCATAACAGCAGAGCCCTTGGTTCAAATTATCACTTGCAGCTTGGAGGTCCGGTTGTTTCTCACCACCTCCACCTGCCTCTACCCAGGGCTTTTAGGGATGCTAGGTTTCCCACCCTGCTAAGGTGGGAGATCTCTCAGGGATTCCAGGTCTCCCACATTGTTGGGGCAGAAGAATGCTGTGGTGGGAGACCTCCCAGTAATTCTGTTTGTTGCCCACCAGTGCCTCAAAGGCTGGTAGGGGAAAAATTGGCGGGGATGAAGCAGGTGTGCTGGCATTGTATCAGCATGAAACATTACTTATGGCAAATACCAGAAGCAATGTGATGACATCAGGGCATGCCACGAGGTAGGGGCTTTGGCAGAGGTAGGTCCCAAGAGAGTAACCTGCTGTTCTCATGGCCAGGAGTGCTGCCACCCTGATCCTTGAGGGAGCCAGGTTCATTTTCCTTCTGACCCCAGGCCTTGCCAGCTGTTGAGCTTCCTGCCTTTGTCAGCCAGCTGTCTCTGTCTCCTTCTCTGGCCTTTGGTCCGATTCCTCCTGCTACATCCATTCCCTGGCTCTTTACTGACACTTGAGTAGGCCTTAACTTCTGAGGGGTCTCTACTCTCAAGATAGCTTTTATACCTGAGGAGGCTAATACTTCTTTGGCCCTGTCTGCCCTTAGTCTTTGGCCCTGTCTGCCCTTAGTGGACACAAGGGCCCAGTTCTGCCTTTCCTTTCTTCTGTTAGCTACAATGCAGCCCCATTGGTGACTGTTTCTGGGCTCCCACACTGAACATACTCCCCCAGGATACCATGGCACATGACAGGACCTCAAGAGCAGTGAGCCTGTGCAGGACCAGAAGGAAGAGTTTATACTTGCAGCCTGGGAAGAAGTTGAGTTCCAAGACGTGGCACATCCAGGGCTTGCACTCATGGCCGGCTCGCCCACTAGGCAAGCTAGGTGCTCGCCTAGAGCGCGCCAGCCGCAGGGGCACCAAATTGTGCCCCCCCCCGCAAAAAGCCCCCTTCCCTGCCACCTCCCCACTGCTGCCAGTGAAGAGTGCCCCGGCGGGGCGCAGGAGGTGGCGGTGGAGCTTGCCCACCCTCCCCCCTCAGGAAGCCGGTGCTGAGAGGGAAGGGGCGGGGGTTAAAACCCCCACCTCTTCCCTGGCTTTCCTGGGCGCCCCGCAGCTGTGGAGCACCCAGGAAAGCCGGCACTGGGAGGGAAGGGGTGGGGGTTAGAACCCCTGCCTCTTCCCTGGCTTTCTTGGGTGCCCCACAGCTGCGGAGCGCCCAGGAAAGCCAGTGCTGGGAGGGAAGGGGCGGGGGTTAGAACCTGCCACCACCATCCCGGTCTCCAGGCCCCACCAGGAGGTTGGCATCCCCGGTGGGGTGGGCGCCACAGGCTGGCCTGGCTAGGGCGCCCAGACACCTGGGGCCGGCCCTGCTTGCACTCAAGCTACAGAGAAGACAGGGACAACCAGGGCTATTTTGGGGCAAGAACACACAGGAACGGAGTTCCGGCTGGCATCAGAGTTGGCCACGCCCACTACAACCAAAACCTCTGTGTGCATGGCTACAGAGGGAAGGCCTGGAGAGCGACTCTCCCTGGGCGACTCCGAGGCGGATGGGCCAGGGGGGCCCTGGAAGGATTGGGGAGGCATTTAAATGCCTCCCTGTGCCTTCCCTGGCCTGTCCAAGGGCTGGCTCACCCGGGCTCCCTGCAGCCACAGGGCACCCGGGCAAGCCAAGGGAAGGCATGGGGGTGTGGCCTGATATGCTGATGAGCTGTGCTGTCAGGGGTGTGGCCTAATATGCTAATGTGTTCCTGCTGTTGGGAGTGGCCTATTATGCTAATACATTCCTGCTGGGCTTTTTCTACAAAAAAGCCCCAGGGACAACCAAATTCTATAAGACTCCGTCGCTGAAGTCTGACCGTTGCTGGTGTCCCCAAAGACTGGCTCATGCTCCAGACTGGCCAGCTCCACTGCTGACTAGATTCCCAACCTGAGGCCTTTGACTGCTCCCCAGTTCCTGAATCTTGTGGACAGTCTGTGCACTGATTGGTTCTAAGCCACCAGCTGTTAACCCTTTGACCCCAGTGTTAATGCTGACCTGGTTGAAAATGGGCATCAACCCAGTCCCTAGGGTTGATACATACCTAGGGTTGACCTGCAGCAGGAGATACACACCTGGAAGAACAGACAGATTCTATTAATTTTGCACTGACATCCGGGAAACTCATATGCCAACGTTTATTAAAATGAGAAGTAAATGCTTATGGTGACAAGCACATCAATTAGGTATTTTAAAGACCAAAGAAATAAAAGAAGATAAAAAATGTAAGCCTCAGTTGAATTTTTCCAGAACTCAGCTTTAATTGCCCTGCAATATATAAATCAGGGTTTACTGGTATTACAAATGAACAATAAATGTGTAATGAGATACTTATGAACATATTATGAGTACAATGGGTAGCAGTGCATTTAATTAAAAGCTAAGCAGATATCAGCAGTGTGGCAATTTGAGTGAGTGGCTCACCTTGGTAGGTGATGTGGAGGCCAATCAGTGGATTTAAAGTGGGTGTGGAGAGGGAGCCTAAGATATGCAAGAGTCATTCCCAGCATTAACATAACTACTGAATGGAAAGGGCATTGCTGCACAGAAGCAGTGTTGGAGGGAACAAATTCCTCTTGAACCCCACTATTTAACCCCAAGGAAGGACTATCTTATTTCTTTCCCTTCTTATCCAGTTAAGACAGACTCCTGACCACAAGCAAAGAGAACATTCTCCCCAGAAAGGTACGGGAAAACTGCAACAGTTGCAAGCAAGAGTAGCAATCAAGAGTTCTAGAGCTTCTTCAGTGACATGGCAAAAACTCCCCTGGCACCTTTAACCAATTTGGCTGCTCAAATAAAGAAACAGAATTCTATTCTGATCCCAAATGAGATGCTTTGTTTATTTCTTAGACACAGGTAAGCCCCATCTAAAGAAAATATTGTTGGGTGCAATTCAAGATGGGAACTTGATCTTACTGGTGAAAGAAGGTATTGTTGAAACTTCCTCCCAATGCTTTGGTGATTGCATAAGATGTCTCAAGGGATAGCTCTTCCTGGGATCTGGTAGCATAGGTGCCTGTCTATAAAGAGTTCTTGTAAGCAATGCTCCCTCTAAGCTGTGAAGACTTGTGAGCAAAAATTCTACTTTGTGAGCTACTGCTGCATACATCCTTCCTGAGCTGAGACAAAAATCTGTGAGGTGGAGGCTAAAAAACTGTGAGCTTGGAGAGAACACTCTGTTTAAGTACTCCTTTGTCAATCACCACTCTTGCTGGTGCCCTTTTTTTTTTAACAGCCTTCAAATTATTGCTCAAATATTTTATTTTTAAGTACAGCCTGGGACTAGTGGGCTGATATTATCAGGTAAGAGGGCATCAAAGAAAAAACACACAAATGTCTAAATGAAAACATTATGGCTGTTCTGAAGATGACCTGTCCTGTCTTGGGCATTGGGCCATCTGACACTTGGGGGGGGGGGTGTCACTTCATGCTAGTTCCTTGGTAGTAACCCCTTGTTGTTGATGGTAATTCCAGTGCTGGGGGGGTGGATTTTAGGGACAATGGTACTACTTGCCTTTATCCAAGGACAATTTTGCTTCAGGGGCATGTTTATGATATTGCAGCAGGCATTGTGACTTGATGCAGCCTTATCGGAAAAGAGAAGAGAGGGAGGAGGGTCCCAAGAGGTAGCCCACATGCTTTGGTATCCAGGAGGGAAGAAAAGAAGAGTTGTTGAATTGGGCTGCTGCCAAGAAAGTTGCTGCCTGCAGGGGTTTAGTCTTTAGGAATGCTATAGAATCTGGATGTGAAATCTGTGTTTTGTGATAATGCAGATGTGGAAGTTTGCTGTGAACATCTGTATGCATGCAGTTTTTTTCCTTACTAATTTCATAAACAAGACGTCTATTTGAAATAGTCTCTGTACCTCTTGGATAAACTAATTTTTCAGGACTTGGGTAGGAGAGGAAAAGAAGAGCCTGCTGGAATGTTTTCATCTGCAAAGGACCCTTCTGTTGGCAGAACAAAGAGAAACCACATCATCTATTCCCACCCTTGTTTTTATTACTATGAAGGGACTTTGTGGTCCCCTGATGGGAAGCAAATCAATGCAGCAAGTGATAGGTCTGACTCATCAGAGAGCCTCTGATGCTATTACCTTGTTTGACTAAACTTCTAAGCTTCCAGTGTAGCCTAGAGATGGTGATTATTGCTTCATTGATCCCAGCAGGTGCATCTGGGAGAAAAGGCCTTTAGGAATCCTTTAGGAAAGGCTAAAGAGTCTGGGGACTTTTCAGCTTGGGGGGGGGGGAACTACTAAAGGGCAACATGATAGAGGTTTATAAAATTATGCATGGAAAGAAGCAGATCTCTGTCCCATAATGCTACAACTCAGAGGAACTTAATGAAGTTCACAGGCAATAAATTCAGGACAGTCAAAAGTAAGTACTTTTCTGAACAGCAAACAGTGCAAGTCTAAGAATGTAAGAATATAAGAAAAGCCTGCTGGATCAGACCAATGGTCCATGTGCTCCAGTATACTGTTTCACACAGCATCTAACCAGTTGTCCTGGAGGGCCAAACAAGCAGAGCATAGAGGAGGAGGCCCTCCCCTGCTGCTGCCTCCTAGCTCTGGTATTTATAGTTTTTTTGCCTCTGTGGGTGGAAGGTCCCTTTACTTACCATTGCTGGTAGCTTTTGATGTATCTCTCCTCCTGTTTAACTCCCATCGATGCTCCTGGCCATCACTACATGCCTTGTCAGTGAATTCCACAGTTTAATTACTCTTTGAGTAAAGAAGCATTTCCTTTTGTCTCTCCTGAACTTATTTGCCAGTGATTTTATTGGGTGTCCCTGAGTGCTGGTATTATGGGAGAAGGAGGAAAAGCTTAAGTTCCATGCTCTGATCTCCTAATTATCTTGGTTGCCCTCTTCTGTTCTTTTTACTGCTCTTCAGTTCTTTTTGGAGATACAGCAACTAGAACTACACACGGTATTCCAGATGAGGTTGCACCACAGCTTTATACTAGGACATTACAATATTGATTGTTTTATTTTCAATTGCTTTCCTAATAATTCCTGTAATAGAGTTTGCCTTTCACCTCTGCTGCACACTGAGTCAACATTTTAATCAAGCTTGTCACTACAACCCCAAGCTGTTGTTCCATCTCAGTCTCTCTTTTTTTTTTTTTTTTGAAAAACTCTCCTAAAGAGGAGAGGATTTTATTCTTTTTATATAGAGAAAAAAGGAGGGTATATAGTTGGACAAAGAAAAGTTGAGAGTGAGTTTACTGTTAAATTTGTTAATGTTAATTAATATAAAAGTCGCTTTGGCAGTCACCATGGTTAGAGAGTCTCTTTTAGTCAACTAAAAAGTCCAAAAACAATCTGTTAGTCAGGTTAGTAATGTCCTCTGGGGTTAGTCATTAATCATCTCCTTTCCTCCGCATCCACGAACTATTACTTCTTGGGATGTCTTCCCTTAGTGTCCCTCAAGTTGTAAGATGGGCCCTTTTTCTCTTCAACGTCTCCCGCTCCGGCTCCTTCCTCCTCCGAGTCGCTGTCTTTTTCGCTACTCAAATCTTGCCACGTTGCGAATGCTGCATCTTCCTCCTTGCTGGCGTGTCTCCTCAGGAATTCTTGTGCTTTGAAGATGGAGTCAATTCTCTCTTTTTTGTCCTTAAACTTAAAGTCCAGTCCTTCAGGAAATCTCCATCTGTAAGTGACCTGATGATTTTGAAGAAAAGTGGTCAAATTTTTATAAGCCTTCCTTTTCATTCGAATTTCATATGGGACATCTTTCAGTATTCTTATAGTCTGTTCCTCAATCTTCAAGGGCATCGCTGAAACTGCTCTCAATATTTGATCTCTCGTACGCTGTTTAGTGAACTTGACAACCACTTCAGCTGGCAGATTATTTTTCTTTGTATAAGTGGAGTAGGCCCTATAGACCACATCCATCTCTTCTTGTAATTCTCGCTTTTCTCTGCCAGTTACTGGTGCCAAGGCCTTCGCTAGTAACAATCTGAGATCTTCTTTCTCCTCTTCTTTAATGCCCTGAAAACGGAGTATCAGACTTGATTTTTCCATTTGCAATTGCAAAATTCTTTTTTCTTGCTCATCCTGATGTTTTTCCAACTTGTTGACCCTTTTCTTTACTTTCTTAGTATCTTCCGTTGAGACCAGACATTTCTGTGCTATTTCCTCCATCTTCTTTGACGTTTCATTCATTTGCTTTTGCTGGCTGTTGAGAACACCTTGCATGCTGCTTAATGTTTCATTGATTTTCTGCATTTGCTCCAGCAGAGGGTGCAGTAACTCGCTTTTCGGTTGACTGACAGCAGACTCTTGAGGGGGATTCCCCGGACCGGAAGTCCCACCTCCCTTCTTTTCCGGTTTGATCGGGGCTTTTTTCATTGCCGACATTACTTTTGTTTACTTTTCACAAAGTTCGTGCCGCGTCCCTCCGGAGATACGCTAACACTTTGCTTCGAAAACCCCAGAGGTACTTCACCAGCCCTCTCCGCTCTTTCACCTCCCCCTTTCCTTTTATAAGTCCCGTTCCTTAGTGGGGGGGAAGCTCCCCTCCTCCCGCTTGTTCTCGTAAGGGGGGGGGTTTAGGTTTTCGCTTTAATTTAGACCTCCAACTCACGGTTCAGTGCCGATTCATCTTTTTATGTTGATTCCTCTCGCTTTTCCTCACTCCTGGAAGTCGGCGGCGTTGCTAAGCCCCATTCGGGGCGCACTACGCAGCGGGGCCGATTGGGGCGGGGAGAAAGCCTCAATTTCCCGGCGGTGTGCCGGCAAAGAGGCTACTCCCCAAAGCGCCCCCGGTTCGGAGCCTTCGCACATGCGAAGACCCCCCCAACCGCGTGTGGGCTAACCACCTTCGGGAGCGCCCCGAAAGGTGGCCGCCATTCGCAACATCGAAACCGAAACCTCGTTCCATCTCAGTCTCAGCCAGTTCTGACCCCCACCATCATATATTTGAAATCATGATTTTTTTTGCTGCAATGTGCATTACCTTACACTTACAGTGAACTTCATTTTGCCCGCTCACCCAACTTAGAGCCATCCTCTTCCAGCTCTTCACAATCTGCCTTCAGTGACTTTAGAAGGGCATAGCTCTGCTCAGGATTGTGTGGTAAGTTGCAGAATTCATTGCCAGTGGATGTAGGGATGGCCACAAACATAGGTGGCTTTAAAAGGGGGATTAGACAGATTCATGGAGGATAGGTCCATCCAAGGCTGATAATCATGACAAGTAAAAGGAACCTCCATAGCCAGAGCCAGTATACCCCTGAATATTAGTACTAGGAGACAGCATCTGGGGAAGGTCCTGGCCTGAATGCCTGCTTGTTGGCCTCCCAAGGGAATGAGTTGACCATTTTGTGAAACAGGATGCTAGACTAGATGGATCAAGAAGGACTCTACTTAGGTTGTACACATGTAGGTGCCTTATACTGAATCAGAGAATTGGTCTTTCAAGGTCAGTATTTTCTCTGACTGGCAGCAGCTCTCTGATATCTCAGGCTGATGTCTTTCACATCACTGGCTACCTGATCCTTTCAAGTGGAGGTGCTGAGGACTGAATCTGGGACCTTTTCCATGCAGAGCAGATGCACTACCACTGAGCTACATCCTTTCCCATGTTCTTATACAAGTGAGTTGGTGGTGCGTGCTCAAGTGAAGAAAGTATTTTACAGTTGGACCAAGCACCTTTCATGTACAAACTTTTCAGAGATGTAAGCTGATAACTAGTGGATTTTAAGATGAAATTATGGCTTTATTTCAACCCTTGGCTGCCTTAGATCCTCTTGGCTCCCATTGGGTGAACTCAGCATTGACCTCCTGATGTTTGTACTAAGGATGTCATATTTAGAAGACGCTGTCCTTGGTCCTGATTCTAAAACTGTTGACTTCAATAGGGAACGACTGGAACTGAAAACTGACAATAGAGTTGAAAGGGTGGAAGCAAAGGCCCTTGAGGCTTCACAACAATTATTTTGTCTTCTTGTAATTTCTTGTCAAACAAGTTGTGCAGGCTTTTCAAAGAAAGGTGACTCTGGCATGAGGACACCCTTGGCAACAATGCCTCTCTTATCCCGGGTGGGGGTGGGGGGAAGCCGAGCTGACAACTGTCTGTCTACAGACAAAGACTTCAGAGCAGTATAGGGGCCAGAGCCACATGCTTAACTGCTTCTGAGGCTATGCAATGCTGGCGTGCAAACACCCACAGGTACAGACTGACATATTCAGCAGGAGTATTGAAGCTCCATTTGGGAGACTTCTATGGAAACGTATATTTTAAACCAGGATTTTGAAATGTCCTTAACAGAAGACACCACAGTCAGAGAGGTGACTCAGTCATTTGCTTTGCTTACTACTGGAGCATGAGCTTCCGTCTTCCTCTTCCCCTACCTATTGAATGTAGCACATTTTCCCCTGTGAAATATTGATGGCGATGAGTCAAGTGCTGAGAGGAAAGGAAAGGACTGCTGATTTGTGGACAGATTTTTTGGTAACCCTTTCGTCCCATTTGCTCCTAAACCAGATGGTCACTCAGGAACCAACCAGCCTTGCTGGTGTGGAAGTCAAAAAGCAAAAATAAAACCATCACTTTGATGGGAACCAGAAAAGTGCTTTTATATGATGTTATTTTCAATTGCTGTGGCAACTGTTAGTTTAGTGCATCCTGCCCTACTGAATGAGCACTAAACACAATTTGTGTCAAGGTCTTTCTGCAAACAGAGATGCTTTGATTGCCAGCGTACCTCTGATTGCCTTCCTCTTTTGTGGACTGCAGTGAGAGACGTTGGCACCAAAAATGAATCTTAATTCCACTCCCTGAGCTGGTGAGTTATCCTCAGAGCTGAGAGTTCAGTCAAAAGGAGGGGGGAATCTTCTCTTTTTGAAACAGTACAGATGTCCAAATTATAGGCACGGAGTTCTTTTTTCAGGGTATGATAATTTCCCATTACTCGTGCATCAACTTCTTTTGCTGATAGAAGAGTATGGTCGGTCTCTCTCTCTCTCTCTCTCTCTCTCTCTCTCTCTCTCTCTCTCTCTCTCTCTCTCTCTCTCTCTCTCTGTAATTATTAGTTTTTGGCAATAGAGGGATTCTAAACCTGGAATTAGACACAATCTTTGCTAGATTCATGACATAATCTGTAACACTTCAATCCCTCAGTAGAGTTTTCCTATATTTACAGTTAAGATTAAGTTCCCCCTTTGACTGGTTCAATCTATTGAAATCTGCAATTGAGCTACTGAAACAGCTTAATGTTATAGCAGCCAGAGGTGCCAGCCACACAGTACACTCTTGTCTGAGAGAAAATAGGCTTTCTTGTATCCTTTCAATATTCCTTTACTTTTTTTCTCTCTGAAACATAACAAAAAAACCCTGACTTGGTTCCTCAGCACTCAACACTGGACCTCTCTGCAGCAGAATGTATTTACAGACAAAATCTTATCAGGGCAAAGCAAAGGCAAGATTAATCTCGAGTCACATTTGTTTATGTCAGTAATCAAATCCCAGGATAATTTGAAATTCATTTATGTGTGCATCTGGTTGCTAGGAATTTAGCCTGGAATATACCGGGGGGGGCTTGATCTGTAACTTATGGGGGGGGAAGCTAGAGTGTGTGTGTGTGTGTGGGGGGGACGACAACAGTGTCTGGGTCTGTGCAGCTTCTGCATAGAAAGCTTTAGAATTTGTCACCAGCAGTCTTATTGAGTCTTGGAAAGAAAAAGCATCACTGCCAAATGTGAACATGAGGAGAAAATGTGGATGTGTGCTTGTTTTTTGACATGGCCTCCTAAGGACAGCTGGTTGCATTACCTGATACATAACAGACAGCATGAAAATATAAGAAGAGCCCCTATGGATCAGACCGAGGACCCTAGTCGAGCATTCTCCAGCCAGCCAGATGTCTCTGGGAAACGCAGAAGGAGGGCATGAAGGAAGAGGCTAAACGGGGGCTCTGTTTAGCAATCACAGCTAATAGTTGTTGGGGAACTGGCCCCATCCACTTTTAAAGATGTTAAAGAACCACTCTAGAGATTCAACCTAATCTGTAGACCTGCTCATTTTCATGTGGTAAAAATGGTTGTATAACTGCTTTCCCATCTATGGATTTTTTTAAAAAAAATGGCTAAAATACCCCACATCTGCAGTCTCTTTAGGGTACCCTTCCAGCATGTGATACATGGAAGGGATTGAATCCAACAGGTCTTGTTATTGTATACCTACAGGTTTATGTTGAAGCATGGAAAGTTTTGTTGCTTGTACCCCTTCAAACACAGACTTCTCTAACTGGGAGAGGGAGACAAAAAGCATGTAAATGAAGCCAAGGATTAAAATGTAAAAGCCAAAATTAGGGAGTGGGAACAGACCATCCTTCCTGGGAGAAGAGGTGGGAAATAGAACCTGCAGAACGGAGAACAAAAAATGCCCATACAAACAATCACCTGCAATGAACAGATACACATGGGGGACACTAATCACAATGTAAAGATACTCTTAGGTCATTATCCCCTCTTGTGGCAGCAAATTCCATGTTGATTATACATATTGTGAAGAAGTGCTTACTTTTGTCTGTCCTAAATGTACTGCCCATCATTTTCATTGGGTGCCTCTGAGGGCTTACCCAAGTAAGGACAAAAGAACATAGCTATGTATTTTAAAAACTCACCTGTGTTAAGAGCTGCTTCATACGAAGACACCTCTGCACAGGCCACCTTTCCCTGCTGTACCATTTCCCTCGAGCTCCTACAGAGCTGTGCAGCCTTTTGCCAGACAAATTGACTTTGGCACCCAACAAGAAATTAATGAATTGCTTCCCCTCATCCTTACACGTGCAACTGAGGGAGAATCCAGGCTCTCTCCCTTACTTCACTGCAGAGTGTCATCATGGCACTGAGGGCAGCAGGTGTAGGTGCTTGTAAATCAAACCAGAAGTGACACTTGAGAGTAGGGAAGAGACAGCAGGAGTGACAACAAAGAAAACTCCAAGGCGAAAGGCTCTGGGCTTGGCAGTGTGACAGGTGCTTTGATGTGTGTATGTGTGTGATTTGATCCCAGAGATGTTGAAGCGACTGGCGAAGCTGAGGCAGAGAGAGACATAGGTTGCATCTTTGGGGCATCTCAGGATTCAGTGGCATTACTTTGCCGTGTGGGTTGCCTGCATGTGGCAAAGGCACTGAGGTCTTAATGGCATTGTCATCTCTTATTCTGTGCAAGAAATGAGAGGACCCAGGCGGGGTGCTGCCATAAATTGTCCACCAGTGGCTGAGTGCCTTGCTCCTAGAGAATGATGGACCTGGAAGGCAAAATATGGAGGGGCTTTTTTGGATTGTGCGCAGAAACCCTTTATTTAGGTGGGCCGATCTTTTAGGCTAGAAATAAACTTGTTCTCCTCTGGAAAAACCGGAAGGCTTTTGTTAATAAAGGTGGAGTATCAGCTGCTAAATGGTTGGGGGAGAATCAATTGGCACAAGACCCTGCTTACAGCTGTTTGATGGATGGCAGTAAGTAGTGGGTGTGTCCAGAGACCTATAAAGTGATTAAATCCTATTGATTCCGAGGAACAGCCTGACTTCTGCAAAATACTTTTCTACATTTGTGTTTCATTCTGGTGATGCTTATTTCAGCTAAATGTTTTTTGAAGGAGGATAAGCATTTTAATGCATGCAGTTTGTATTTACTTGGCATGGGTTGCTGTTCCCAAATTGGGGCTTTTCTAAATTGCTGTTTATTGGGAGGTGGAGGAAACTGTGCAGCCTTCATAGCAGTGCCCAGGCAATGTCACTCTAGCAAATGCCTCTGTTGTGGGGAATCAGTTTTACTGGGACCCAAGTTAGTAGCTCAAACTGCCATTAAACTGTGAGTCT
Organism: Gekko gecko; assembly: GCA_029375565.1. Lineage (NCBI taxonomy): Eukaryota > Metazoa > Chordata > Lepidosauria > Squamata > Gekkonidae > Gekko > Gekko gecko. The sequence continues at coordinate 45,243,184 of JAPDNY010000012.1, read as the reverse complement.
TGCTCCAGTAAACTTAACTGGTGTGTGTGGGGGGGATGAGGACTGTCTCACCAGAAAGGCAGCATCTGCTGATGTCCATTGGGGAGATAAGTTTACCTTCTGGATGGCAATTATAAAGGTGATAAAGGGTGGCAGTGGCCACAGGCCTGGCCTCTTGGGCAAAAGCCAAAGGGCTCTTGGCCAAGGACTTGCAAACAGTATCTGTGGATTAACCAGCAATTGATTCCTGACCAGGCCATATTGGGTTTTCTGGTTCTGGTTCCTCTATACTGTAGTTGTTTCTTGTTCTTATAAGCCACTTTGGGTCACCTTGGGAAGAAAAGTGGGTTATGAATTATTTAAGTTCTTGTTCTTAAATATAGTATGATTAGTGTTTTGCTGTAGGAATAGCAGTTGTACAAGTTGGCCTACTAGTGACGGCTGATGATATCAGTGTATAACTGTGTTAACTTCAATGCCTTGCCCATTTGTCCTGCTTGGATGACACAAAGTAAACATTTATGCTAGCACATATGATAATTAATGAGTGTATGAAGTCCCTTACATCTAGCTCATTATTGCCTACTCTGATTGGCAGTGGCTGTCCAGAATTTTGGGCCGAGAGAGTCTATCCCTATGCCTGCTAGCTGAGAGCTGAATTAGGATGGCTCTCCTGTGTATTTTTTTCAGGCTTCATAGTAAGTAGCTGCAGGGGGTTGGGGTAGATCTGACTCAGTGCTGTGGCAGAGGGGGTTTATGCCACCTGTATGCTTTCCCTGCGGGCAAACAGCAATTCTGGGATGGGAGAATGCAGGTGGGGGAAATCGCACAGCATTAATTCACTTCCTCTGTTCCATGGCCCAGATCTGGATAATGCCCACCATGCCTGAAAAAAACCCTTTCGTTCATGGATCTCCCAACACTACATCTAGTGTGGCTTTGAGACCCTTTGAGTTAGTGGGGGTTGAACCGGGGACCCTCTGCATGCAAAGCACATCCTCTGCCACTAGGGCTGCCGAACTCCAGGTGGTGGTGGCTAAAGATCTTCTGGGATTACCTAGGGTTGCCAGGTCCGACCTGGCCATGGGTGGGGGATGGGGGGGAGGGTTGCCCAGCTCCAGCTGGGAAGCTCCTGAAGATTTGGGGGTGGGACCTGGAGAGCACAGGGACCCAGTAGAGTACAATACCATAGAGTCTACCCTCCAAAGCAGCCATTTTCTCCAAAGGAACTGATCTCTGTAGTCTGGAGGTGAGCTGTAATTCCAGGGGATCCCCAGGTCCCACCTGGAGGCTGGCATCCTTAAAATTGATCTCCAGGCAACAGAGATGAGTTGATCTAGAGAAAATGGCTGCTTTGGAAGGTGGACTCTTTGGAATTATACTACATTGAGGTCCCTCCCCTCCCCTCCCCAAACCCTGCCCTCCTCAGGTTCCTCCCCCCCAAATCTCCAGATATTTCCCAACCCAGAGCTGGCAATCCTATCTGCCACTGAGCCATCACTCATAAATGACCACCTGGGTTGTTATGCTTTCTAAATCTGGAGCAACGTCCCAACAATGTATTTATTCACTCCTCAGTGCTGCTAGGGCTTGGGTAGGAGGAATGGATTCAGATAACTGTGGACCATCAGGCCTTTTCAGAATGTGAATTTCAGACCAAACAGGATATGTTTGCTGCTAATTGTGCTTAGCTTTCCTTCTACATAGCTTGGTGAGTAGCCTTTTTGTATTTCTGCCAGGAACATTCCTTCAATGCCTGATCAAAATCATAGCTGGAGGCGGATGTCTCTAACAGTGGCGTGAAACTTCAGGACATTTGCTCCCTGGGGCCACCTCTTGCCCTCCAAGCAGGCTTTGAGGGTGAACTGTGATGCTTGTCAACAAGAAAGTGCTCAGATTAATAATATAGCATGTGCCTGACATTTATTTACTGACTGCATCTACTATCCTGCCTTTTCTCCATGGAGATCAGAGCACCATTTTAACCTCACAAGAACCCTGCGAGGAAGGTTAAGCTGAGAGAAGGACTTGCCTAAGGCTACCAAGTTAGTCTCACACAGTCTAAAGGGGATTTGAAGCTGGGTTTTAGCTCCAGCCAACAATTGTCCCACTTCTGCTTGCTTGGAATTGGTGGCAATGTGGCACGGCACAAACAACAGATCATTATGGGAACAGCTGGGGTGGGGATTTATCTGACAGCAGAAATTGGAAGTAATATCCAAGGTGGAAATCTGCTGGAAAATGTATGTTGGCAGCCTGAATGTTTGTATTAGGATATCCGTAATCAAAACACTTGCTCTCCCGTTGCTAATAAAATGTAGGTCTTCATACTTATGGAAACATTTCTAGTGAGATTTAAGACTGGTGCTGCTTACAGGATCTGTTATTGCAGGTTATAAAATAATCCTATACTGCTTGAAATGCCAGCAGACTCTCATATTGCATTCTGTATAAGCAATGGAATCACTGGCTGAGCTGCTGTGATATTCTAGAATGTTCATAAACATTCTAACTGGTGACAGGGAAACACAGAAGAAGCACAAATGTACTTTTTTTTTTTAATTGTATATCCTATTTTGCCACAATCAGCTCCCCAAATGCCTTGTAACAGTTAAAATGAAATACAAAAGTATATATCATGTTAGTCACCAGCAACTTGCTGTCTAAAATAAAAACAGGCCAATAGAGGGAGTGATGGTTTCAGCATTTGGACCCCTGAAAAGTTTTCAATCCAAACAGTTGGATTGAAAAGGCTCTCCTTATTTAGTTTATCCTTTTATTAGCAATTATACTGATCTGATCAGAATTTGGATCAGAATGCTTAGAGGGTGGTAGAATTTCTTGAAGACTTATTTTTCCTGCTGTTCAGATTTAACTGCCTGATGAGTAGGATCACCATCTTTTCTCGGAAATTTCTTGGTGTTGCTTTTCTCATCTGTGGACAAAATGGAAAATGCCATTATTTGTCCAAAGTCCAAACTACATCCCTTGGGAAGGATGTAGTTAGAGGACAAGCAACAAAGCACACAGCTTGTCTCAGCCCGCCAAAGCTCTCTTTTCCTGATCTGTGCAGCAGATTCTCTCATTCTGGAAGATCCCTGTTTTACAAGCTTCTGGAAGAGTGGAATTTGGTTATAGGAAGCACATCTGAATTTATCATTTTTATAATTATTGTATATCATCCAGACCCCTGCAGTAGCAAGGAATAAGCGATCCATAGAAATAATAATAATAATAATAACAACAAACAATGACAAGGCAGGCTCATTGTGGTCATAGTTGGCCTCCCTATCTTTTGAAATTGCTTTAATGATGAAGTTATGTGACATGAGACTGATTAAGAAGGCAATCACTTCTTTCTGTTTTAGAAAGTTGAAGGTGATATAATTATATGCAATAATTGCCAGCAGTGTATACTGTGCACTGATTTTTCTCCATCACACCTCTGGAACAGGTTTTGGCTTTTTAAATTGATTTGGGAATTTCTATGCTGCTTTTCTCACCAAAGAAACCAAAACAGCTTACAGAAATTTCCACAATCCAAAACAACCCATTTAAATTGGTCCTGGATTCACTGAGCTGGCTAATCAGACTTCAGGTTGCAAGCCATGAGCAAAAGGTCAAGAGTCCTTTGGGTGTGGCCCTGCAGTTTGCATCTCTGGCCACACCCAGACAAAGTACCTACAAGCAGAGGAGAAAACAAACTCAGTCCAGGTAGTATTCAGCTGCTGCTAGCAAGGTAGCAGGGTCTTCTTAACTTCCTCCTCTGCAGTCCTTAGGAAAACCTGCAAAATTTGTTTTATCAAGGCGGTAGTGGGATTATGCCGCCCTCAGTTATTGATTATCTCTCTCCAGGTTATTGCAGTACTGGATACCAAGCCTTTTCCTGGTGAACACCAAAATGATTCTATTGCAACAGACTCCTCATTTGTTCTCCATGTAAGCACTGGTCTATCAAGGTCAGTATTGCCTACTCTGACTGGCAGCAGCTCTCCAGAGATTTTTCACATCACTTGATACCTGATCCTTCTAACTGGCAATGCCAGAGACTCAACCCGGAACCTTCTGCTTGCAAACCTTCTGTGTACCACTGAACCACCTAGTTTATGTTTTTCATGTACTTTGTGCAGGGCCCTACATAAACTTCTTGCCTCTGGAGAGAAACCCAATAATGGTTATTCTACTGCTGAATTGGTGAGTGCAATTTGGGATGGGAAATGTCTGATGAATGCCCTGATGCCTCCAGCATAAAACAATGACTGGCTTGGCACTTTGTAAAGTATATTATCATTCTCTCAGCTGGAGCTATAGCTCAGTGTTTTGCATATTTATTATGTCTAGGGTTGCAGGTAAAGGGATTAGAAAGCACTCTTTCTTTCTGATGCCCTGGAGAGCTATTGTCGGCTATAAGAGACTGGACATTTTGCATTCTCCTTTTTCTCATTTGTGTGTTGCTGTTGCTTCAGGTTTCCTCCCCCTTATCCTGCATGTGGTGTTTTGCTCCCTCTAGTGGTTGATTTGATATTACATAATTGTATATCTGGCATAAAAACAGAGATTTGCCAGACATAATGCAATGTAATATAGAATCAACCACTAGAGGGAGCAAAACATGTGCAGAACAACCCCCTCCAAGAACAACCCCAACAAGAACACACAAGTGAGGAAAATGAGAATGTGGAAAAGCCCACTGTCTCTGCAGAATGGAATAATAGACTGACTCTCCATATATAGATACATGTGGATAGCCATGTTGGTCTGAAGCAGCAGAACAAAGTTTGAGTCCAGGGGCACCATTAAGACCAGCAAAGTTTTATTCAAGGTATAAGCTTTCGTGTGCATGCACACTTCTTCAGACATGGTGAAACAAAACTTTTTCAACCATTATATATAAGTGGGGGCGTTAGTTGCCAGGAAGAGCTAGTTAGAGTCAAGATGCATAAATAACGGGGTGATTACAGCTGAGACTGGATTAAGGCAGTTGGTATATGACAGCGTCATGCATTCATATGATTGGGCAGGCCCATTCTATCCTGCCTCCCTCACCTTCTGTTGATCTTCTCCTGTGCCTGGTCTCTCACCTTGTGTGATGGACTGTTTTGGAGTCTGTCTTATGGTTAGCAGTGATCTCACTTTTGCACCGATGCCCAGATCCAGACCCTTTGACCTGGCCTTGCTGCTTGTGTTGGGCACACAGCTAGCTGCTGCACTTTTGCCTCATGGCTAAACTGGCTGAGAGAAATCTGTTTCGTTCTAAGGAAAATGCAGATGCAGGCTATTCCAGATGGTTGCGTTCCTTTGCTTAAACCTGTAATGGGCACATTGGAGAGGAAGTTAGTTGTGTCTACTGCACCTCTTTCTTGTACTTTGCAGCAGAGATGAATTTCCATTGGTGTCTATGAGCCATTATGCAATATTGCACTTCCTGAGCTCTCTCCCCTTCTTGCCCCCCTCAGAAAACTGAATCTTCTTCATGAAGTGCTGAGCCAGTCGTTTTTTTTATGCTGAAGTCATCAGGAGATTCATGGGACATTTCCCAAACTGACAATTATTGACTAGCCCCAGTTAATGGGGTTTACTTTCAGTGTCTCAAATGGCCAGGCTTATATTACACATAATGTTATTTGATTCAGAAGCACATGCGGTGTGTCGCTTTCAAAATATAAAAGGGCGCCCAGGGGAATACAGCTGCAAAGGAATGTCTGCCAGGAATAAACATCTAATTGTGTCGGTCTGTTGGAATTGGGGTGGGTGGGTGGAGGTGAATTGCAAGGCAATAGCACATTCATGAGACTCTCCCAAGTCTAAGAAATTGGGCAGAAGAATAAAGTTTCAGTCCAGTGGCACCTTTAACACCCACAAGTATTATTCAAGGCATGAGCTTTTGTGTGTGTGCACACTTCCCCAGGCACAATGAAATGAAACTTACCAGTCTGTACATATAAGGCAGAGGTTGAACAGCAGATTAGCATACAATATAATGGAATTTTTTAACAGATGCAAACAGGATTAACAAGCTACATTTATATGGTCATCATTGTTTGGTTTAATTCCAGGGAATTAAATTTAATTTGGATTTGGATTTAATTCTGAGGAATTAAATTGGTCTTAAAGGTGCCACTGGACTCAAACTTTGTTCTGCTGCTTCAGAACAACATGGATAACCACCCTGGATCTAAGTTGGGCAGAAGCTTCCTATAGCTGTGAATTTAACTCTGGTTCTGTCATTTTATTCCTGAGAAGGAGGGACTTGTTTTTGAGTTCCTTGTACAGAACAGGGTGTGGGGGAGTGACAGGAGACTGACAGATGAGCCCCACAGCAGAGTGGCTGTAGCTCAGAGGCAGGCCCCATGCTTTGCATGCAGAAAGACCCTGGTGTAACCCCTGACACCTCCTCCTAATAGTGTCTTAGGTACTGGGGCAGCGCAAGCCTGAGAGTCTGAAGAACCATTCCGTGGAGACTGTTCTGGACAAAATGGTCCCATGGCCTAGTGCAAGGCACTCACGTCCATTCACACAACTGCTTCAGTAGTTGGCAAATTCTGTGAATAATCACAGTGGCAGCCACAGGGTTTAAGCTAATTCGTAGCCACAATTTCATGACTTGCACGTGAGAGAGCCAACACATGCCTGCCATGTATGAAGCTAACCCTTGGTCAGCATTTGCAGTGGTAAAGACCCTCTAGCGGGGGAAAACATTCATTTGGGCATGACTGGAGTCTTGCATTCCAAGAGATAATATAATATTAAATAGTGGATTCTCTTTGTTCAAAAGGCCAAAGCTGAACACATGTCTCAGGTTTACACTCTGACACTTTATGTTGAGAAGGAATCTTGGGTAGCAGATGCTGGGGACGACTTTTTCCCTGCCTGAAATCCTGGAGAGCTGGTTGTGCTCAGAGCAGACATCACTGGGCGTGATAGACCAACAGTCTGAATTAATACAAAGGAGCTTCATACATTTATATGATAATGATTCCCATTTTTCCTTATGAATGAAACACTGAACCGAATCTTTAGCACACTTTAACAAAAAATCTGGGAACCAGATAAAATTGGTTTTTTTTTAATTGGATCTGGCCCACAGGCCACCTGTTCTTAGTTTAATTTGTCTGTCATCAAATGATGAGACATCATGATGAGCATATGTGTGAGTTGTGTGTGCATCAGGCTTTTTTTGGTCAGAAGCAGTATATGTTCTCAAAATGTCTGGCATTGGAAGGAATTCCTGACATGACTTCCTTGGCTACCGCAGAGTCTGTAGCACGTTTTAGTTCTCACACCTAATATCTGAAGACTCCATTGTAGCAGCTGCGGGGGTTTGACAGACTTCCTTTTTGTTTTGTTTCTTTAATGGGCCTATCAATTATGAATTAGTTTCGGTTGTTCCCTCCTTGGAGAAAATAAATCTGGCTGGAACTCTGTGGGAGCTGAGAATGAAGTTGTGAGCTGCAGAAAAAGGAGCACCAAAGGAAGAGTCTGTGGTGGACCACATAAAGTCTCACTGGCTGGGGGAGCAAAATAACTAATGTTGCTATCCTAAGCAGAGTTTACACCATTCTAGAGTACATTGACTTAAATGGATTGAGAAGGACAGAACTCTGTTTTGGATTGCTCTGAGAGGTGCTTCCACAATGGATATAAGCAAGCTGGAATTTGATATGCAGGGCAGCCAGGGTAGTCTGGAATTTGGGACATTTGGTTAATTCTTCCCTTTCCAACATTCTTGATTTTTTTTAAAGTTGTTTCTGAACCTGTAGTTATGTGTTATGTGAGCTAGGCAATCAGAAGTCATAATAAAGATTGTTATTGGTCTAGTAATACAGAAATAGGCAAGGACTGGGGACTCCAGGGAAGGGAAGGCAACATCAGTCAGCCACCATTCAGATCACACTGCGCTGCAGTCAACTCTATATTAATACTTTTATTAAATGGACTCCCTGGATGGGAACAACAATCAATAGGACAAATTCATAATAAATCTTATGGGATGCCAAGGTAAACAAAGATATCCTGTGTGTGACATATTTGTGCAAAGCAAGGAGCAAAAAGCAAAACCTGCATCCCTCAATCTGGAATAGTCATCAAGGATATTTGGGGGGTGGGGGTGGACCTTAGCTTTGAGAGCATTATATAAGGTACAATAAAAGACACCATATATAATATTTTCATTTCCCCTTGGCCACAGAGTCACAGATGTCACTCAACTGGAATTCTGTTTTCAGTTTAAGAAAGCTGAAGGCATGGTCTGAGGTCTGAGTCTCAAAAATACTTTTTGGAGTAGGCAAAATGTTAAATATTGTGTATATATTTACTGGCCATATTCCTGCTTCTCCGTATGGCCCCGTATGGAGAAGCAGGAATTCTGAATTCTGAATCACCTGCAAATCAATACAAGAGGTCATAGAATAAACAATCTCTCTAACTGAACAGTGCAGGGGGGTGCTTTAAAAATGTTGCCAGACTTCCCATAAATAAAGGATTAAAAGATGGTAGGTTTTCACATTGCCCAGACCACTTCATGGGCACTATTTCTTTTAGCATATATTGTTTTTGGAAGTCTGTATATTTGCACCTCTTTGCCCAGTACCTGAGCATAACACTATGAGCAGTCATTCTATGGCAGAAGGAAGGCCAACTTTGTTTCCAAGTAGAACAGTTGCAGTTCCTCAGGGCAGATTTTAAGAGTGTATAAGAACCTGGTTTTGGATGACCTTCACACAGTTTTTCTGAGCTCCACAGTTCAGTACCATTGAGAATAAAGTTTAAATCTATACATTTGTATTAAGATCTCTTCACTCAGCACTTCAGTTTGTGATCATTTATTACCCTCCCCAAAAGAGCATTTTGAGAGTATGATTTTGCCCTTCTTGGGAAGCAAAGACAGTGCTAAGTTTTCCCAGAAACGCAATAAAGCTTCCAGACAACAACCATAATATTTCATTATTGATTCACAACATCGCAGAGCGTTGGAAGCACTGGTCATATTGCAGCAACCAGGAAACCACCCAGGTTCTTTAAAAAAAATATCTCTCCGTGATTTATTCCCAAAATGGGAACGAAATTGCATTGGAAATGTCTATAATGGGAGGGGCATTGATCAGGATCAACTGGATGGAAGAAGCTACCATGGGGCCATACCAAAAGCAGAATGGTAGGAGAATGGACCAAAAGAGTAGGATCTGGCACTGCAATGAATGATGAGCAAGACTTCTCTACACCCATTTTCACTGGGCAATGAAGGTACAATGTCAGGTGGTCAGTAGCAAGCAGACTTGGAGCTCGGAGACCCAGGTTCAAATGCCCCATCTGCTATGGAAGTTTCCGGGTGACCTTGGGCCAGGCACACACTCTCATCCCATCCTGCTTCACAGGATTGTTGAGAGGTTAGGGTGGAGGAGAGGAGAACAAACAAGCTTCCAGAGCAGAATGGGGGTTCTCTCAGCCCATCCTGCTTCACAGCATTGTTGAGAGGTTAGGGTGGAGGAGAGGAGAACAAACAAGCTTCCAGAGCAGAATGGGGGTTCTAACTTAGTCCAAGACTCTCGCCGCTACACCTCACGGGTAGAGGAAGAAGAGAAGAAGAAGAGATTGGATTTATACCCCGCCCTTCACTCAGAGTCTCAGAGTGGCTTACAAATTCCTTTGCCTTCCCCTCCCCATAACAGATACCCTGTGAGGTAGGTGGGGCTGAGAGAGCTCTTTCAAGAACTGCCCTTTCAAGGACAGCTCTGACAGAACTATGGCTTGCCCAAGGTCATCTAGCAGCTGCAAGTGGAGAAGTGGGGGATCAAACCTGGTTCTCCCAGATTAGAGTCCGTGCACTTAACCACTACAGGTAAGCTAAGCTAAAGGTAAGCTAAGATGCCAAACCAACTTTGAACAGGAAGAGTGAGGATTAATAGGGAAGGGCTAGGCTTGTGTGCTCCATACCCAGGTGATGCTGCTTCCTCCCTCCCTTTGCCTTGACCGAGAGGTGGTTGGCTGTATGCCTTGCACCTACTTAGGAACCAGATTAAACCTTTGTCCTTCTGACATATGACAAAATATCACCCAAATAGAGACTGCAGCAGCTGATGGGAAAGCAGGTGACTTGGAAAGACACTGACAAAATTATCAGTATACAAATTTGTTCAGACTCAGGTTGAGCCTTACTGGAGAAAGTTCAAGATTAATTTAGAGTACGTTTGTTAAGTTACTTCAATCAGCCATCATAAATACTCCTTCCTTCCTACTTTGCAACGTGTTTGGGAAAAAATCTAAAAAAGTTTTTCAATTGGATCTTTTTAATGCATATTGACAGCTACTCCACAGCTACAGTAATTTGTTCCCATTTTTCTTTATTTACAAGAACACCTGTTAAAAACCAGTAGAGGCGACTGGGTTTGTGTTTGCCTGAATTTGCAAATGAGCTTATTTCTTTTTTTCCTTCTGACAGTTGTTGGCAGAAAAGGGAGCAGAGTGACTGAAAGGGAAAACAAGATTTCAACCCTCCTCTCCCCAGTTTTTTGGATGCGCTGGCTTCTACGTGTCACCCAATTGTCAATACTGCTTCAGTGGTTTAATAGACGTGGCATGCTTTTAAACTAAATGCATTTTTAACAACTTAGTCTCTTATAATAGAGGACATCTAGAAAGATTTAGAAGACCTCTTCTCAGGAACCTGGGCCTAATAGTGCTCTAAAACCAAGAACAAACATCTTAAGAGGAGATAGTGAAAAAAAACCCAACTTTTAAACCTGGATCCAAATCAGATCTCAAGCTTGGAGATGCTTCGCACATCACAAATTATGTACATGGGATGCATCCAGCATATCATTATGACTGATGCAGTAATGCTTGTATGTTTCCCCACTGCATGCATGCAGGTCACACAGATAGTTCTCTGTTGTGTATGGACACTGTAGGATAGGTTTGTGTAGCCCAGTGTTTCTGAAACTGTCAGGAACACTTTTTTCTCTCTGAATCAAAACTGTTTCAAAATTGAATGTTCTTCAGCCCTTCACTCTTACACCTCCCAGTGTGTGTTAGCTGTTTGCAAAGGAGCCTATCCCTCATGTTTCTGCAAGAGTTACTGATATGGATCTGCTGCCAGATTAGAAAGAAGTAATTCACATAGAGATGCAACATGTAACACCCTTCTGCGAGGGTGGTAATTCTGCTGCTTCTCTGCATTGGGAATAATAGAATGATACAATAATACCCAGCCCAAAGATACAGTTGAATTCCAGACTGATTGAACGGTTTGCAAAGCTGTAACACTGAATCATACAGAGATGTGCCATGCAGCCTCCTTTTGCTTGTGGATACTTTGGGCTCATGGGGTCTTTAATTTTTTTTTAAAATTTTTTTGGAGATACCTTTTAAGTATTTTGCCGTAAGGCTTGAATGAAACCTGCAGTGAGCCTAATGCTGCTGAACCTAGAAGTCTCTTTCTCATGTTACTTTTTGAAGCTTAATTGTCGATCCTCTTAATTTATTTGATTTTTATAGGGAAAATGTAACAATGATCGGTAATGCAAATCAGTGCTACTGAAGATGCTAGCAACTCGGGGTAATTTATTGATCAATTACTGGCAACTAATCCAATAAAAACCTGCCTCTTTCTGCTTTCCATCCTTGATGCAATCTGCCCTTCCTACTCTGATTTTTTGTTTGTAATTGACCTTCATGCTAGATGAGCAGTTTTTCTTTAAAGCAGAGGCATTGATTTTGGAAAGCCTTCTGATTAACAGCAAAGTTTGTCTTTTATTGTTGGACTTGGTCAGCAGGACAAGCCTAAAGACATATACTTGACGTTGAAGTACATCACAGTGTATTTCAATATCAGTATGTTTAGGCTCAGTTCTGACCTGGATGGGAGACCACCATTTGGATGGGAGACCACCAAGGAATTCCAGGGTTGCTACACAGAGGCAGGTAATGGCAAAATAAATAAAACATTTAGGATCGTAGCCTGAAGTGTTACATGACATATTAGGTGTTCAGTAATATAAAAATGAATCCAATTATAAGTTTTACAAACAACAAAAGGGGAAGGTCTATTTTCATGCTTATGTCAATGAGCAGATCTTTTTTGAGTAGAGACACGAGCAGGTAGCAAGATTTAGCCTTCCAGGATGGTTCTAATGTTTCTGTCAAACGGTCCATCTGTTCCACACAAGAACAAGGCTGGAACTCAGATTCATCAGGCATCAACAGACCTGTGAAGTCATTGGCTGCTGTTTGCATATAATGGGATGTGAGAGCAGGAACAGGAGACCGAAAACACCTTTGACCTGCATCCTTTCATCCTCTAGAGTTTGCAATTTTGGAAAGGTAGATTTGCCAGCATGCCAGCACATGGCTGGACATCAGTTGTTCCAAGAGGAAAACATCCAAAACCTTCACAGGTGTGCACAGCCTTGGATCCAGCCTCTATTTATTTAGTATTCATTTCCTTCATTTATAGTCTGCCTTTCTCACTGAAACTCAAAAAGCAGATTGCAAAACCATAAACAGATTAGCAACCAAACAAAGCAGGTTAAAAACAATGTAGAAAAAGCAGTAGAATGTGTATAATTGTTAATGAAATTGTATTTATGAATCACACACCTTGCAAGCAGGCTCTGGGCGATTTACAACCATGATAAAAAAACCTATTTAAAATACAATCAGTAGATGTATAATTTAAAACTGATCCAGATAGTGATATAGCCGTCCCCCCCTTTACCGGCCACACTAACCCTTTACCGGCCACACTGCTGTCCCGCTCGGCCGGGAGGGTACATGGGGGCCACAGAAAGAAAAAGGAGGGTGCCAGTCTTGACCTCCCATTGCTTCCCTCAACTAAAAGCCTGGTGGAACATCTCTACCTTACAAGCCCTGCGGAATTGCACCAGATCCCGCAGGGCCCTGATGGCATTCGGCAGAGAGTTGGTTATAAAAGCTAGTTATAAAATCAGAGGATAATGCACTGAAAAAAGTATAGCATGACCAACAATGAAACAAAACTGCATTACAAAATTAGAGAAACAGTGCAACAGGATAACATATACAGTGAACAAAGCAATGAATACTGCCTAACAGTTGACAGGCATTCTATTCCCTGAATAAAAAGGCCGTCCTAAACAGTTAGAGAGAGCCCAACAGTCTAATGCATTCAATCCACAGAGCAATGAAAACTGAGCATAGTGCCAGGGATGGTATGTGTGAATGGGGACTATCCGTCACTCTCGCAGAGCCAGCTAAACTGAACAGGTTTCCTGTGGCCGCTATTGCTCAGGGCTGCCCTCCAGTTTGGGGGAAGTCAAGTCAACACGAGCAGAAGGAGCTTTGTGTTTTCCTTCAGGAGGAAAAGGCCCTGAAGGGAAATACAAAGCTCTTGCAGACTGTGAAGGGTTTGTGTTCTGACAGTTTTGCCATCCCAAGTGAAGAAAGTGCTTTGAAAGTTGGTGCTTTAGTCTAAGAAGCTCTCCTGGGGAATCTTTGGATGCAGGGCTCCCTCGGGAGAAGACCCCAGCCCTCAGCTTGCCCGTTGTGTCCTGAGGCAATGCTTCAGTGATGTCTGAAGTCAGAGAAAAGATTCGCTTGACTTAGTGGATCCCAGCTGGAGGCTGCAAATGGTTGGGGAGTCTAGGTATGAGTGGGTAGCCTGTTTATTGGGCCCCCTTTCCCTCAGTCCTTCCCTAAACACTTTCCAATTGCTCGATGTCTTGTCTACTGCCAAAAAAAGGTGTCTGATTTTCAAAACTGATCTGAACATTCATTTTTGCTGGTTTTTTCTCCAACAAATTGAAAGATTCCAGTGGCTAGATTCTTCAGTTAGTTTAGCAAGTTTGGATAGCCAAAGAATTAAAAGCAAGTCTTTAAAGGAAAAGCATTCCAAGATTTCTTCTTGTTTTCATATTTTTATGAGCTGGTGGAACATCCAAATCCACCATCCTGAACAGAGAATGAGATGTGACATTTCCTCCTGTGAACAAGACCGTTACTTTCAACCAGTGGTACCAGGGGGTTCATGCATGGTAGTTCTAGTGGCAGGAGCTCCCTTAGATACTGGCTTGTTCATCCATGACCTCTAAAACAGAGCGGTCCACCCACCCACCCACCCCAAACCACCTGGTCTCCCCGTTTTCTGCTCTGAATTTTTGACAAATCCAGCCAAACTGAAATGCCTTTGACACATGTTTTTCAAAACAAGACAGGACACTTTGCAGACCAAGGACAGAAGATATGCCAGAGTTCCATTGGCTTTGGTCTGGTTTAGATGCGCCTAAAGTCTTCAGCATTGCATCCTCTTGTTCCCCTTTTTAGCACTTTTCTGGAAAAGAGGGTTTTGTCTGAACCAGGCTAACGTACCTTGCTGGATACATCAGATACACAACAGGATCAGGGGGTGGCAGAGCTGGGCAGCTGTCAAGAAGCAAGAGCCTCCAGAGAGCCCAACACGGACCCTTGAGCCTGTGTCACCATGCTAGCTGCCACTGCTTCTAGTGCTGTGTGTTAGCTGAGGGTTGGTCCCTCTTAAATCCATTTGCCCCTTAGTGATGGTGGCCCAGAAGGTGAGGAATAGCACCTGTTGCCACTCACTTGCCTGCATGCATGCTCTCCTGCTCTCTCTCCCCATGATGGCAGCAGCTGTTCCTTGCAGTCCCTATGCTAGTGAACCTGGAAGTCATGGTGACATCTGGTGACCCCTAATGGTGCTAGAATGTTTCAGAGAGGCGGCTTTGATATTACCTGCCTCTGTATCCCAGCCCTAGTATTCCTTGGAGGTCGCCCTTCTGAGTACTCGCCAGGGTCAGCCCTGCTTAGCTTCCAAGATGTGATGAGATCAGGCTTGCCTGGGCTATCCAGGTCAGGGTGGTTCCCAACCTTTTTGGTATGGTGAGCCACTAGTCCGAATGAACTTGGGATGGTGACCCATCTAGGCAAATGATGACCTTGGCAATCTAGTTCAGCATTCTATTTTCTACAGTGGTCAACCAGATGTTTCTGAGAAGCCAACAACCATCACACAAAGGATGCAGCTGCCTTCACTATGAACCCCAAGCAAATGGCATTCTGACATACACAGCCTTTGCGCATGGAGATTATATTCCAGCCTTTGACCAGACTCTCCTTCTCCATTACCCCCTAATTCCACTTGAATTCTAAGAAACTCACTCAAGCAACCATCAGGATATGTTTTGCTCAACCAACATGTATATGCAGCGAAGAAGAAAAAATCAGCTAATGTACGACATGTAAGATACTGTTCCTTTTTTTAATTTTAAAATTTTATTACTTTCAATACAATACAAAAATAAACATGTGCATAAAATGGAACAGATATTCAGTAATAGATTGGACAAGAATCAGGACAGATTGAAACGTCATAAAGAGACCTAACAGAGGCTTCAGAAATACAAAACATATTGATAATAGTGATTATTGGGGAGAAAATCCCCATTAGACAAGTATGTGACCACTGGAAACCAAATGGCTTGAAATGTGCATAGATGGCCACCCGTGGAGAACACAGCATTCTGTTAGGCATTTTTTTCTAGGAGAAAATGTTCCCATAATCTGTTTTTCCAGTTATTCAGGGAGGGGGCAGCTTCGTCTTTCCATTTTTGGGCAATCACAAGTCTCGCAGTAGCAAGTTACATAGCGATTAACGAAGTTTTTGTTTTGTTTTCCGTAGGATCGGACCAGAAATCGTGTAAGAGGAATCTGGAAGGTTGGGTAAGAGAACTCCAGTGATGAGATTGATTTGGGTAATTTGTAACCAAAACTTGTGTATCTCTGGACATTGCCACGAGCAGTGCAAGAAATCTCCTATAGAGCCACAGTTCTTTTTTCCCCTTATCTTGGTTTTCAAATCTTGGTTTCCAAAATACAAATGAGAGCAGTGGAAAGGGCGTGGATGGCTGTTGGGGGGGGGGGTGTCTGACATGTGACCCACTTTCCCACTTTTGGATTCCAACCTGATTTGAAAACAGAAACACTGGAGTGGGGAATAATGAAGTGATGACAGCAGAAACATGCTTAGTGGGAGAGGCCTATGGGCGGCGGGGGTGGGGTGGATATTGCCTGGAGTCCCCTGCACCCTTGCAGGAAGATTTTGAATAGCCCTTTAAAATGTGCAAGCACCAGAGGCAATTCTTATGTCATTTTCGATGCTGATTTGATGACCTGTAACAAGCTGATTCCCCTTGGGTTGTCTTCAGGGCCTTTCACCATCCTTTAAATTGCTTCCACTTTGAGCAAGTGCCGTTTGGGGTAGAGAATATTTTGGTCCCAGTTTCATCCAATGACATATGGCTGTTTCTGCACATGAAACAACTCTAAGCAAATTGCTTGATGTTGTGGTGTGTACGAGAAACCCTGTTTCAGTCTCCCCCCCCCCATCGCTGGGTCAGTGGATGCTTTCTTGTCATTGGATGCCTTATCAAAGTGCTTTCTTTCTCACTCTTGTTTTTAGATTGTGATTGTTTTGTTAAATTACAGCACTCAGGTTGTTGTAGGAGGTGTTTTAAGTTATGGGAGCTATTCGGGGATATATGACCTCAAGTGTACTGGAAATGGTGGCTGTGTGTGTGTGAATTTCTGAACCAATTACTTTTTTCCACAGTCCTCTGTGGGAAGGGCTTAAGAGGCTGCTAGCTCTAGGGCCCTTTCCAGAGGTGGGATTGGCTCCTATCAGTCATCAGAGAATAGGCATAGTGATGCAGTCCAGATCACAATACATGGGGCACTGGAAGCATCTAGAATGTTGGGATTCAACTGTAAGGTTGTGCCCTGCCCTAAGATGGCTTGTACCAGCAGCACCGCTCCATTTTTCCTGTGTGAGAGAGAGAATGGGGGAGAAGAAGGACAGGTACAAGAGAAGAAGGAAAGCAGCAGTGGGTAGGAAAAAAGACACATGCAGTAAAACAGATTTAAACTGGGTTTCATTCAAGAGCCACTGTGGCGTACTTAATTTGTTTATTTAGTTCCTTTGTTCCCTGCCTTCCTCAGCTAATGGGGACTGAAAGTGGCTTACATTGTTCTCCTCATCTCCATTTTATCTTCCCAACAACCCTGTGAGGTTGGTTAGGTTGATAGTGTATGCCTGGCAAAGGTGACCCAGCAGGCCTCCATGACAGAGTGGGGATTCAAACCTGGGTCTCCCAGATCCTTGTCTAGCCATTACAGCAAACTGACTCTATTAAGTTAAGAGCATAAGCTGCCTTATCCGGAGTCAAGCTATTGGTCCATCAACTTTGATGATCCACAAAGCTGAGTAGGGATGTGCATTCAGGTAAAACGGAGCCAAAAATATACCTGAAAAATACTTTTATCAATATTTTCCAGATATATTCAGTATCCCAAATATATTCAGGATTTTTTGGGGATACTGAAGAAATGGTCCCCAAAAATCCCAGAAATATTCAGGATTAACCAGGAAGATTGGGAGCCAGAGCTTGCAGGTTCCTGGGACTATCCCACCCCCATTTTTCCTTTGTTTTTGTGTCTCCCTGGGGTTTCTATGAGCCTGCCATGTGGCTTCTGTCAGGTTCAAGTCTGTTTGTCAATTTCAAGATTTTTTTCTTTGCAAATGTTGCTTGGTAGCCTCCCTCCCCCTTGTTTGGGTCTGTTCTGCTTGTGGTTCTCTGGCTTGACATTACTTTTATTGGGTTTCAAACTGCCACAGTGGCACTGGGTTCTGCTGGGCATCTGTACATTGTCATTGGTTCTGTTGGGCTTGCAAAAGTGTCTACCCCCCCTTCACTTTCTACTGTAGGGATTCTCTGGTTTGCCTTTGGTTCTGTTGAGCCTGCAGTGCCATGGTGGCACTGGGTTCTGGTGGATGTCTGCACATTGCAATTGATTTTGTTGGGCTTGCAAAAGTGCCCATCACCATCAGTTTCCACTGCAGAGATTCTCTGGTATGGCTTGGCACATTGGCTTGTGGTTCTACTGGGATTGCTGGTTTCTGCAATGGTTGTCTGGGCATTGTTGTTGGTTATTCCATGGGAGGCATTTGACCAATGATTGCTGCTTGCAGGTATGGCTTGTGCCCTGGAAGCAGCTTGGAGCCCCCTCCACAGGAAACAGTGAAGGATGGCTGGGGGCAGCCTCTTTAGGGGCCCATAGAATTGGACCCGTTGTTCCAATCTACTTGAAATTTGGGAGCTATTTAAAGGATAGGCACCAGCAGCTCTGCTGCAATTTTGGTGCCCGTATCTTTAAAACAATCTCCCCAGCCACTCAAAAAAATTCCCCACAGGGAATAATGGAACCCAAAAATCCGGACCCCCCAAATCAGAATACCATACCAGTATTTGGTATTGGGAATATTGGGAATACCAATATTTTTCAGGTCCAATATACCCAGTCCAAAAAACACTGATTTTTATTTGCACACCCCTAAAGCTGAGAAAGAACTTTCCACCCTACTTCATATCAGACACCCTTTAACTAAAGATGCTGACCTGGGACCTTCTGCGTGCAAAGAGGTGCTCTGCTGCAGGGAGGGTTGAGAAGTCAGCCCTTTGTCATTCATGATTCATGAAGGCTGCCCCAAGGAGGTCCAGTAAGCATTTTCCCTTTAAAAAGTTCAGGGAATTTGCAAAAATGTGTTTGTTCCATCCTGCCTTTGGATTTAACTCCTCCTGGCTGCTGTTCTTTTGCTAATTGTGTTGGTTATCCATTACAGAGTTTATCCTTTTTAGGAATTTAAATATTAATTGGTTGTGGTGAAATTTTAATTAATATTCAGTATGTTTTTTTAAGATGAATGTGTTTATTTGTATGTACTGATAGTGGCAAGATAGTTTAGGTGGTGATGGCTATTAACATATAGCTTGCAATAAAGATTAGATGAAATCAAGGATCATTTTATCAACAGCTCTAAGTCATGATTTGCAGCCTTCTGTGTCCCAGATTGTAATTTGATAGGAAATTGCATGATGATGAAAGACAAAAAGCACTGACTGCACGGACACACAAGCAGCACATAAATTGAGAAGACATCTAGTTTTAAGTGATGCATGTCCTGTCCCTGGCCTTTGGTCATATCTGATTTTGTCATCAATTGTGAGAAAGAGCCAATAGTGGCTACTGGCCAGCTGGTCAATGTAGTGAAGAATGAGGGATGTCGCTAACTAACTGCTCAGTGTAAAAAGCAGCATATAAATAGAAAACCCAGCTCACTTTAAGTGACAAAGTCAGAAATTCAAGAGGATGGGGAAGGACAAGAATGCAGGCATTACAATGCAGGATTTCATTTTTCGAGCGTGTTATTTATGAGGATTGTGGCATCATTAATTACTGGACACAACACTTCAGTGGAACCGCTGTGCACAGAAGCAGGGCAACTGGAGAGAGCAGATGTTAAGGAGAAACAACTGGGGACAGCCATTGCTTTCGTGCCCTGCTTCTGAGCACCCAGAGGCATCTGTCCGGCTGATGTTGAAAACAGAATGTTCGGCAAGATGGACCATTGGCCTGAGCCAGCAAAGCAGTTCCTATGTCCATCTAAATATCAAAAACAGAGTAAGTTTCAACCTCATAGATCTCTTCAGCAAAGATGCCCTTGTTGCAAAGAACTGCCTGTCATCTGGAATGGCGTGCCTTCATCTCATCCTGCTCATGAATCATCTCTATGGCAAGAATGAGTTGATTGATGCCAGCTGAGGGGCATTGGGGCGAGGAGCTGCCCAAAAGTTGGCATGGGCTGTGGAAGACCAGACTTAACAGTTCGTTAAGCTGCCTTGGGGGCTGCAGAAATGATTATTTTCAACACACGCAGCCGTCCTGTTTTTAGAAAGAAACTTGGCTTCCGATGCCCTCCAATTAAAATAATTGCTTATGAAATGTGGCAGGCTTGGGAGAGGCGCTTTGTTGGGAGAGGAGAGTGAGCTTCTGTTTAAGGCTATCTCACATCATAATCCTAACTTATAATTAGCGATGAACCGAGTTCTGTTGCAGGAAGGGGTGCATGTGTCTGTGTGTGTGCATGCAGATTGACGGCAGAATGGGGGAGGGTGGGAGGAAAAGGATGTTGTTTTCAACAGGACCCCGGTGCTAGACACTGCTTCAACCAAATGCTTGCCCTTAGACATCTGTCACGTTTATGTCTGAGAAACTCAGAATCAATTTGTGTCACTTTCCCAGGGTATCCACAAAGTAGACTGCTGAGCCTATGGCAGTAACTGAATCCATGGAAAACCATGTATCACAATTCAACAAGAAGACGTCTTGATTCCTGGGTATTAAATGGAGCAACGAATGCTCTCCAAGATTGCTTCCACATGGGGATGATTCCCCATTCTGCTTTCATTGCTTCTGCAAATGCAAAGGCATTTTCAGCAGCAACAGATCCTGCAGTCAGGGGTATTGTCTGCACTTCCTCCTTCCATTCCACATTTTCCCCCTGGCCATTGGGGGGATTTTTGCCTCTCTTTTTTTGTAAGTGGTAGTAAGCAGTGTTCCCTCTAAGCTGTTCCATTCCATCTAGAATGGAACAAATTTAGAGTCCAGTGGCACCTTTAATACCAATGAAGGTTTATTCAAGGTATGAGCTTTTGTGTGCAAGGCACTTTTTCAAACACATCGAAATGGTAGATGAGGTTCTAAACTTATAGACAGGGATTTAACCACAAATTAACATGTAACATGATGATGTTTAAGTTATGCAAAGTAAAAAACTAAATAACAATTTAAGATTATATAAGGTCAACAGTCGTAAAGCAATAAATAGTCAAAATAGCAGATAAATGTCTAAAGGTGTTTTTTTCCTAATTGTGGGAAGTAATAGAATCGTAATTATCTCCTCTCAGGTGTGGAGGGCACTTAACAGCATATTTTGAGCTGGATGTAATGTTGTCAGCAGACATCCACATATTCCTTGCATACGGTATTCTAATATACTATTCTGAAAAAGAAATACACTAAAATACACAGGATTTATAATCCTTTTTGTTGAGAACACATATATGAGGACTGAATGAGTCAGCATATGTATGGGATAAAAATCCAATATCCCTGTTGAGTCCTGGGGAGGTTTTTGTTCCAAGTGTTGTAATAACTCGTAATTCAGCATAATCTGTCTAAAATGGAGTTCAGTAATAAAGAACTCCTATTAGTTTGAAACTGAGAATTGGCTCAGTGTAACTTTGTTTCTTTGCCAGCACACACATAGTACTGAGAAGCTGCTGCTGCATGTAAGCATCATGCACTCTGCTGCCTAATAGAGATTCTTGGATATACCATACCAGCGAATCTAACAGAAAGAATGTCCCAAAGCAGGCTTGGGAGTAAATGCAGCAAACTGGTTTTGGGAGTACTGCAGCTCATCTGGGGAAAACCCAGAAGGTGGACCAACAAAAGTAAAACAAAACAAAAAATCACTTTGGTTGGGAGAATATAGAACAAAACCTCTGTATGGAAGCAACCCAAGTAGAAAGTGGCAGGTGCTGAGCTTGCTTCCTGAATGGGCAGGAGAAAGCAAACTGATGCAATCTGTCCTCTTAACAGTGCTGAAGAAAACCAAAAAAAGGTGGGGAACCAGCATATATAAATTGTTGCAAAGTGGTGCAAAGTGGTACACTTTTTTGTACTACTGTTGGTTTCTGTAAGATTACATTGGCTTCATATAGTTATATGGTTATTGTGTTAGTGAACTCGGCATTAAATAATGTTTTTAATATATATTTTTGTTCACCTTATAGTGATTTCAGCCAGTGGTCTCTTGTGCTTTGCAACTCTTAACAGTGCTGGCTGGGTGTTACTCTCTGGATATAGTGTGTGGAGGGGATTATGAAGCTTTAGGGCTTTGTACCTGCATCTTAAAGAGTGCTTATATTCCCTAGGGGTAGGTATGTCAATCTGCTGTTGCCAAAATAACCAAAAAGTCTTGGAGCACCTCAAAGACTAACACATCTGTTATGGCAGAATCTTTCCACTCTAATAACCCTCTGAATACCTGTGTGTATGTGTGTGGGGCGAACCATAGGTGGAGGTTTCATCTTCTGGGAAGGTTGGGGGGAATGGCAGGCAGAAAGGGATGTGGTGCCTGATGTGGGGAGAGAAGTGCAGAAACCCCCATCTGCTCCTCTACATTCCCCCCAAGCTTGCTTTTGGTAGATCTTCCAGGGAAATTTGTACCAAAGGAAGTGTGGGAAACTTTCAACAGAGGCATGATGATGTCATGCAGAGCAGCCAAAACCTGCTGCAGTTTTGGGGGACTGGAACATGGAGCAAGAGCTCTGTGTGGTGGCACCCTTGGTGAGACCCACCAAGAAGCAGGGCAGTCTTTTCAATTGTGTATAATTGCCTTCTTGGGTAGGGGAGTTACTCAAAAAAGCTAGGGCAGGCCTGGTTTCTGTGGACTTCTTCTTTCTTCCATGCCATACCACGTCAACAGAATGACCTTTGGGCTCCCAATGTTCTGCCACTATTCTGCACCTGATGGACCAAATGCTTGCAGTGTGTCTGCCTACCTGGACATATAATGAGCTATAGCCAAATCGAGGAGTAACACCTTGTTATGTCTGCTGATTGCCACTAGGTGACAGCGATATTTACCAGAGCTTGGAGCTCAAGAGACAATAGGGACCAATGTTCCCTCTTAGCTGTTGAGTCTTGTGAGCAAAAATTCTACTTTGTGAGCTACTGGCATTAAAGTTGTGAGTAAACCATTTGGTTACTGCATAAATTAGTTCACTCTAGAGCCCTTCTTCCTGAGCTAAAACAAAAACGTGTGAGCTGGAGGCTAAAAAACTGTGAGCTAGCTCACACTAACTCAGCTTAGAGGGAACACTGATAGGGACTAGGATCCTGAAACCTCAAATGGTCACCAATAGGAACCTTGGCGGGAAGTTTAAACCCACCGATGGGACCTAGGGGTGGTCCACGGGGACTGTATATTGTTGGCCATCTGGCCAGTATTTGTTGTTCTGTTGTGTACCAGTAGAGCATGTGCAGAATATCACGCTGTTTCTGGATTTCTTAACGCATTGAACCCACTACACAACACACCTTAAAACATCTTACCTGTTTATGGTATTTATGTGCCAGGACAACTAAGTTTCAACAGTCCTGTTTTTAATTTTAAAATTTGCTTGTGCTTCCTGTGTTGCATGCTGCAGCATTTGACTCCACATAAAGAGACTATTGTGAGCTTCTCTTGGGAAGTTATTCCAGGGTTTGGATGTGCTTCTCTCTCTTCTCTGTGGAAATCCTGAAGGATTTGTAGCCTGGCTGACAATGACAGCTAAAACAACTGGCAGGTAAATGCTACCAGTTACATTGATGAACCTGTCTTCCTTTGAGCATGGAGTAAGAGATAGTATTTAAAATCCCTATAGGAGAACTGGGTGAAACAACCTATGTGGCAAAAAGGCAGTGCAGGGCAAAGTATGGACATGGTGAGAATTTCCCCATCAGCAGGAAAGAGGGGAAAGGCAGCAAAGAGCCAGAGACCTCTGGAAGAGAACATAAAAGCTGAGTCTGTCTGCAGCAAAGTAAAGCACTCACCACGACCCAGAGGAAGCCCTTAATGAAATTACTGAATTAAATTCTATCCACAGGGGCTGGGTTCGTGCGTGAATTGCAACTGGCTGAGCTAAAATAACTCCTCTCTCCTATGAATCACCATTGACTAAACGATTTCCCGTGGCTTCTCTGTTGACATTTTCCTGTCCTTCTTGCTCCTTAGCCAAGCTGGATGGCTGCCGTCAGCGTTTGCTTGGATTCATTATGACATCTGCAGAGTGCACTGGCATAACCTAGGAAAGTGACTTGAGGATTACTGAGACAACAATTAGGGTGGGGAATGGATATTTCTTAAAATGTGCTCAGTGTCAAAGTGCTTGCCAGGTGACCATCTGTTCCACTGTTTTCTGTGCTGCCATACTTTGAGTTATAAACCTTTTCTTTTAGGAGGAGCCAGACTGGGGTCCCATTCTATGCCCCCATTTTTATGAGACAGACAGACAGACAGACGTGTTTGCTTTGCTACTTTTAATGGCTGAGAACTTTCTCCTGAAATATCTCCAGCTCAACTGTATCTCTTCCATCTGATCCATCATGCAATCTGTTTCCGTAAGGATATGCTTTCCCCTCTTCTTAAGATCTGATAATATATTCCTTATTTATCTACCAGAGGTTTTCCCCCCAGTGCCTTTCTTCAAATGAAAAAATCCCCTGAGGAGCCCAAATTATATAGACATCCTAATTAGTTGGCTGTGGGGGCATGGCATAATTGTACAGCTTCACGTCTTCCTGTGCAACAGGTGTTGTGCGCTTCATGCTGCAAAACGTGAGGACTTAATCATTGGTGTACATCAGAATTAGTGCAGTGAACTGAGAATTGCTTGCTGCAGGTTAATTAGATATAATTGGAGCCACTCCAAAATACAGAGTAATTGACTCAGCTGAGTGGGAAGGAGAAACTCTGCTCTGGTATGTGTTAGCCCAGCAGGCAGAGAACTTGCAAGCTCAGTCTCCTGGCAATGACATCAAAAGGGCTGGATCAAAGTCCATCCATTCCAGCATCCTGTTTCCAACAAGTCCGTCCATTCTCAGAATCCTACTGAGAAACTCCCAAGTAAAGCAAAAAGGCAACAATCTTTTCTCCTGTTCTTTAGAGGTATACTGTCTCTGAACATGGAGGCTTCATTTGGCTACCATTGCAAAGTAAGCATCTTCTCTAAAGTAAAGGTAAAGGTTTCCCTTGCTCAAAAGCCAGTCGAATCCGACTCTAGGAAGTGGTGCTCATCTCCATTTCCAAGCCAAAGAGCCAGCGCTGTCCAAAGACTTTTCTGTGGTCATGTGGTTGGCATGACTAAACGCTGAGGCACATGGAACGCTGTTACCTTCCCACCAAAGTGGTACCTATTTATCTACTTGCAATTTCTTGCTTTCGAACTGCTAGGTTGGCAGGAGCTGGGGCCAGAGACGGGAGCTCACTCTGTCATGCAGCACTAGGGTCTCGAACTGCCATACTACAGACCTTCCAGTCTGCAGCTCAGCATCTTAACCTCTGAGCCCCCACCATGTTGCTGTTGTGTTTTAAAAAACATTTTATTCATGCCTTTGGCTGTGGAGCCCTTTTCTCCAGTGCTGGAGTACACATCTACTCTGAGCCTCCCTGCCCCCAGAGTGGCAACCAGGAGTAGGGTTACAGCATCCTGTTTGGTCCTCCCAGCATTACTGTCTAGCAATAATAGCAGCTATTTCACAGCTTCTTGATTCTGGGGGATGGTGAGTGTGTGCAGGAGCTATGCAGAGAGCTCCTTCTCTACTTGGTGGAAGACTTTCTCTCTTTATCCTCTGTCTTTCTACTCAAAGTTTTCCCCAAGCAAGATTTGGATCTTAGGCAAGAGCGTTCAAGCCTATTAACTGAAACACATCGTCTGATGGGAGTGTAAAACGATACAGATGCCCCCCTAGTAATCAGGAGATCTTCCTATGCACCTCACCTTGTAATGCTGGAACATATCCATACAATCATATTGCAATTTGGGTATTGCTAACTGTAATTCCCAGTTCTGTGATCCCAACCATATATAATTAGAGTGATAAGCCAATGACAGATTGTCAGCCCCAAATGTGAATTTACTTCCTCTTGTCAGTTTTTAAATGTAACCCTTCTGCTTTGGTTTTTAAAGGGGAACTAATTCTTTCTGAGTGAATTGCATTTTGGCTGAAGTAATGGCTGGCCGTGGTTTTCAGTAGTGTAAAAAGGTTAAGGATATGCACTTGGCTTCCTGTTGCTCTCTGCCATTTGGGCCTCCGACTGTGCCTCCTTGCTGTCTTCAAGTCCTTTTGGTTCCTTCTTCCATTCCCATTTCTGTACCTTCTGTCATGTTGCTTCACTTTATTTGTCAGCCTGTTCCCCAGTTCTTCTCTGCAGGACCTACTTCTTTGTTTGTTTGTTTAATCCTGTCTGGCTTTCCATTATAAGTTGATGACATCCCCAGCACAAACCCTGCTTCCCATCTCTCAACTGGCCCAAGCTGTCATCAGGCTCCTGCGAATCTGATAGCTGCAATACCACCCTTGGCCATTCACAGTGGTGGCACTGAAGCGCAGCATACAGCAGGCCAGCCGCTTTTATACACCCATGACCAAGGCATGCAGGATTTCCCCTCCTCTGGTATGTAGTGGAAAGTGCCGTCAAGTCACAGCTGACTTATGGCAACCCTGTAGGGTTTTCAAGGCAAGAGACATTCAGGGGTCGTTTGCCATTGCCTGGCTCTGTGTCATGATACTGGTATTCCTTGGAGGTCTCCCATCCAAATACCAAGCAGGGCCAACCCTACTTAGCTAGTCTGGGCTATTCAAGTCAGGGCCCTCCTCTAGTATACACTATTGTGAAATAAATGTCATGTAGGAAGATTTGGGATGTGTATCCAGTCTCCCTGTTGCCCCACTTAAACATACAGGTTCTCGCTGCAGTGTGGATTTATTGGCTTCATTCTTTCCTGAAAGTGCAAACACAAGTCGATCAATTTGTTCCAAAGGATCACAGCCATGCTATCTCTCAGTTAATTTAGCAATTTCTTTATTCCCAAATCAGGGTGGCAATTACAACTGAATATTCACACACAAATCAGCTAATTAAGCAGGCAAACAAGTAATTATGTTAATTTGTGTATGTGGATAATATCAACACAACCCCAGCCATCTACAACAAACCATGCTCAAAAGAAGTAATTGGCGTGCTCACCTTCGTTGCCACTTCAAAGGAGCCAAGGTGTGACAAATGAATCTGGGGGTTACAGGCAGAGAAAGAAATTGCAGAGTGTATTTGGAAAGTCTTACCAGGACAGGAATGTCAATTGGGTGTATTAAATGATTTCCTGTGAGATAGCCCTGGGAAGTGATAACATTCCCACCGCCCTTTTGGGTCACTAGTGCATGTCCGTGTACTTGTATTCTGTGGTGTGGTTGTGGCCTTGATGTACAGGCATACAGGAGTTACAGTCCTTCTGGGACGCTATCAAGTTGCAAGTGAGCAACTGAGACCTGTTTACGAGGGTGGAAATCAAACCTTAAATACATGGAGGTGTCATCACCGCTACAAGGAAAGGCCATAAATATAGTGTGTTAAGAACCTTGTTTGTTCTTTTCAAAAATGAATGGGCACGCATTCAGGCTGGGGACTCCTTCAGTCAAGAAAAACCAGTAAGGCAAGTTGATTGTCCCAGCCTAAGGAAACATTTTTGGGGCACCCCCTAGTTCTTGCTCCTGGGTTCCATCCTTGACTTGGTGTTGAACTTGCCACTGAGTGAACTCCTTTTCTCGGGGGGGGGTTGGACTGGGAGAGAAAAAATGACCTTGCACTTTCTTCCCATTGGAGTCAGGGCAGACCATCAGCCCACGGGGAAAAGTTCCTGTTGCCATAATGGCTAATCCACCCCTCCCTTTTCTCCTGCACTGTTTCATTAGTCTAAAAGTTCCCTGGAAGATGCTGCTCTCCCTGCTGCATTTGTTCCTTTGGGGGCAGGGTTGCCAGGTCTGACTCAGGAAATATCTGGGGACTTTGGGAGTAGAGCCAGAAGAATTTGGGGATGGAGCCAGGAGCAAGGGTGATGTCACTAGGGTTGCCAGGTGAGGCTGACAAGCCAGAAGGATATTTTGACTGTCAAATTTAAGTGTTCCTTTAAAAAGTACTCCTTTAAAATGCTTTCCCTCCACTGGAAATAATAGAGGATGGGGGCACCTTCTTTTGGGGCTCATAGAATTGGACCCCCCAGTCCAATCTTTTTGAGACTTTGTGGGGGGGGGTTTCAGCACCACCAGCTATGCTGAAAATTTGGTCCCTCAGCCTCAAAAAAATAGCTCCCCCAGAGTCCCAGATACCCACTGTTTGATTCTCCATTATACCCTACAGGGACTGGTCTCCATAGAGTATTAGAGCACCCAACGGCCACCACCCCACTTTCTGACAGCCCTGAAGTGGGGGCTCCAAACCAGGAGATCCCCTGCCCCCAACTGGGGATTGGCAACCCTATATGGGGGCCCTAGCAGCAACTGGGAAGTGGGGTTAGATTGGGGAAACAACACAGGTAGAGAAGCACTGACTCAATGCCCCCTTCCCTGCTGCCATGGTTCTGATCAAATTAGGAGCCCTTTCCACCTGCTTTTTAAAATGTAGATCTGTCATGGTTCTTTTGCATCATGACTACTTGATTCCTGTATATTCAGCTTGCATCCCCACCCTGCCACGAAGCTTGTCGGTAACTTTGGCCCAGTCACTCTCATTCAGCCTCCCTACCTCACAGGGCTGTTGTTATGAGAATAAAACTAGGGGAAGGAGAGCCACGTTCCCCACCCTGAGCTCCCTGGATTTAAAAAGTACCAGAGAAGTTGCAGGACCAGCCTTTTTTTTCTGAGCAGAATTGGGACTGTTTTGTAGGAATTTTTTAAAAATGTCGAGTATAAACAGCCCTGCAAGCTTTTTGCTATGTCTAGCTTTTGCTAATGTGAAATTGGGGGGGGGGAATAAGACAGTGGTGCAGCCCCTCTTCTGCGGGAGGCAGTAAATGTTGCCTTTGGGAACTATTTTTAAGATTTGTGTGGGTGATCTGAGAAGCTGCTAAGCGAAGATCTGCAGTGACGGGGGTTTAAATTTGCTTTGGTAGAATCCAGACGGTTGGGACTGATGCAAAAAGACAAATGATTCTGGCGGCAGCTGCGGCTCCTTTTCTAGGGAGCACCTTGCAAGAGGTTTCTTTCTGTTTATGCTGCAGCAGTAAATATTGGCTTGTTTTGCCGGGGTTTCTTTTTTTGTGCACATGGTTGTTTTTTTTAACCATTGCTTTTTGGAATGGAAGGAAGTGGAAATGGCCTACAAACCAGAAAGGAGGATGCGACATCCAAAATTCAAAGCTTCCTTCAATGCTGGGTAGGAAGGAAACTTGAGTTAGGAAAAATGCAGAAGTGTCAATCACTTGGGACTGGACTGCTTAAGAGGCTGCCCATCAAGGGATTGCACACCGTCTTTAATAACAGAACAAAGTCTGAGTCCAGTGGCATCTTTAAGACCAACACAGTTTTATTCAAGGTATGAGCTTTCGTGTGCAAAACAGACTTACTCAGTTACATTGAAATGGAAGTTAAGTGTTCACACATGTAGGCAGACGGTGGACAGCGACAGGGAGTGAACTGCTTCAGGCCAACATGGCTGCCCACCTGGATCCATCTTTAATAATGTAGGTTTCCCTTTTTCATAAGCAAAGTATTAAGACATTTGGACCAGGGAGACCTGGGTTAAAAATCTCTCTTCCGCAGTAAACCCATAAACCTTGGGCTAGTCACTCTCTTGCAACCTAACCTGCCACACAGGGTTGTTGTGAAGATAAATGTGGGATTGCTGGGTTAGATAAAACGATTGAAAACCTTTACATAGTATGGCCTTACAACTAGCTTGTGAAGCAGGAAGCTGCTATCACATTTTTCAGATTTGGCACTGAGGGAGAGAGAGGGAGGGAGAGAAAGAGAGAGGGAGGGAGAGAGGGAGAGAGTTTTTAGCTAAGCTAGGTTTTGATTGTGGTGCCCTCTAAATGATTGCATGGTGCAACAGTGAGGAATTACATGTTTGAATGGTCCTCCATGCCTCCTCCAAAAGCTCCCCAGGCATTGCAAGCTAGTATATCACAAAGAGTTTCTAGTCTCTCTCCCCATGATGTATTAGGTTGTTTCGAATGAGGGGAGAATTCAGGCATGGAATCCTTTGATGTGCAGTCTCAAGTGGTACCGACCCAAGCCTTTACATCTTTCCCGACTCATCATCGTGTTTTAAACTTTTGGAAACCATAACTATTCTTGTATATATAACTACAGTGGATCCCATCTCTTACCTAGACTAACCTGCAACATATTAACTTGGATCATCTTGTTCAAAGAGCAGAATCAAGGTAAAATAAAGATCTAAGTTAATATGCTGCAGGTTAGGAAAGGCAAGAGATGGGATCTGCTATAGTTAAAAAATTAAACTGGAGCTGGTCTCCTTTGTTAGAAGTGCTCTAAATGGATTCTGTTTTCTTTCCCCAACAACATCTGCATCTTCAAAGGTATGCCAGAAATTAGGCCAAGTTTATTCTTGGTCCCACCCCTGAGGTGACTTCCAGCTCAGGCCTCGCGTTCTAAAAAAAGAGATCCCCCCTCCATGGACAATGCACCCTCTGATCTGAACCCATCCCACTTATCCTCAGTGTATATTTGGTTATTTGGTGGGACAAAGCACTTTGCACATGCTTAGAGATGCCATCTTTTATTTCATCTTTTCTGTTTCTGAGCCCTGACATTGAAAATGCTTCTGTAACTAAGCCCTTGAGAATCCTGCCCCTAAATGATGAGAAATATTATTATAGGCTCACCAGTTTCCCTGCCCCCCCCCCCAAATGAACAATCACATGTCTGACAGTGGCAGGAAACAGTGGGGGGAGGGAAAGAACAGAATAAGCAAATTATAAGCTGCCCCTGATGGACTGGCCAGGTGCAGCTTATCCAGTGTGTCTTTCCATCTCTCTTCTTTGTCTCTCCTTCCTTTTTTTCCCTGTCTGACCTGAAATACAGAGGCATTTCCTTATATAATCGCTTTTCCTTCAGTTTCTTTGTTTTAACAGGACTGAAATTTGAAAAACCCATCATCCTAATGTGACTCTGTGGGGAGAGAGCTGTCATTCAGCCTTAGATGCAGAGGGCACGATCCTGATCCACCTGCAACCAACATCAGTTGATGGGTCTCTCAGGCCCCCCCATTGGAATATTACAAATTTGCTCAAAGCATCTCCCATCTGTTCGTCTTGGGAGCTTTTCATTTTCTTCTGAACTCTGCCAACAGGTCATTCTTCCTACTGCATATTTTAAGTAACAGTGATTTCCTGCATCATGAACATTTCCGTATGTGCTAAGAAAAAAATTACGAAGATGGAATGAATCTCAGTATTTAAGGTGCATGTCTGAGTGCTCTGAACATAAATAATTACTGAACAAGTGCAGCCAAAATGCAATCTACTGGTTGACAAAAATGCGTCTGGTTTGGCTAGATAACACACAGCATGATATAAAAACGTCAGTTCAGGTTTTTCTGCACTGAATCCTGGGAGAAATGTGTATGCCTGTGTTAAAATGGATGGGAAATAATGGTCTTTATTTGGATCAAGAGGAACTGGGAAGAATCGGGACAGGCCAGGGACCACAGCATGTTGGTTGCATTGCACAGAGCCAGTGTGTCATTACACTAACGATAGTGGGTGTGTGTTTTCAAAGAAAAGTTCTAGTCACTTGGAAAATCAGAGGGGTCTTGTGCAGTGCTGGCGTCAGCATATCCTGAGGTGGGGCAGCTGACAAGGCCCAGGTCTTCCGGTGGGGCCCACTGCTGCTGACCTCCACCCACTTGCCTCTCTAGCTGCCCATCTGCTGCCCTCCCCACCACCCCTGCTCCCGGCTGCAGACACTGCCCAGCACAGTCAGACAGGGAAGGGAGGATTGGGAAATGAGCACATGGATGGGCAAAGGTCAGATGGCTAGGCAAAGGGGGGGCAGAATGCAAGCAGGTGGGCATGCAGGTATGAGCAGGGGGGGGGCACAGCAGCAAGCAGAGGAGGGGCACTCTCTTCCCAGGGTCCATTGAAACATGGAACTGGCCCTGGTCTTGTGACATCTAAAAGACTTGTCATGCAGTTCTAAGGAGAGTTATACTTTCTACGCTCATCAGCTCCAATGGATTTAGAAGGGTGTAACTCTCCTTAGGAGTGCACTGTTATTGGAGCAGGAACTCTCATGAACTAGAGCAGACTTCCTCAGATGTAGTGAAACCTCAGGTAGCAGATATATACACTGAGGGAAAGGAATTATGAAAAGCAGCATGAAAATGCCACAAAATGCCAACGGAATAACTTTTGTGACATTTCTATGCAAAAGTCAAAAACATACAAGATAAGAACCATTCGTAACAACTGTATTTGGTGATAACAGTCTCCCTAGTTATGTTCAGCAGCTTGTAGTGGCTGAAAAAAATGCTGCCTCAATTTAAATGCTGGTTAATAATGAGAAAGTATGGAGCATTAAGGGCATGCTAGTAATCTGCCTGCATTTGCCTATATTACTAAGGGGAGAAAGGAGGAGAACCCTAAGCAAGAATGTGGATTATTTCAAGTAATCTGACTGCCCTGTTACAGCTGTTTAATTCTTTGCTGAAAACTTGATTCACTGTGAAAAACAGTTCAAGATTAACTGATAGAATGTAGCCTTTCTGGAACTGATGGCCATTTTTTTTTTTTGGCCCCCTGAAGGGGATTTTTTTTTTATTTGCATTTTCTAAAGACTGCAAACTATAACAGAAACTGGGGAAGGGGAAACATCTACACTAGGGAGAAAGAGAAGATAACCACTACTGACTAAAACCCCAAGAGATGGAGATCTTCAATAATGCTTGTATCCATGTTAGTCCATAAAATAGCTTCAAAAAAGCATTGAGCGTGACCTAATAATCCCACTACTACATCAGCTTAACTACTTTCCCAATTCAAGAGCCCTCCCCCAGTCATCCCATAATAAAAAAGCTTTCAATGACTTTCAGGGTCTCAATTCTTATTTTGCTTCTCCTTGCGATCTCTCAGTTGGTAGCCTTGTTTGGGGGCGGCTGCCCCCTTTTCTGCATCAGAGTCCTCGTCGGAAGACACAGAGTCCAACTCGCCCGTAGATTTGCTGTCATCTACTTCCTTCGTGTCCTCTTCTGGGCCTCCCAGTTGCAGCTGCAAAAACTCTCGAGCTTTGAAAACAGAGTCAATTTTTTCTCTCCATTCCTTTATTTTGAAAGTGATGCCTTTGGGAATTAGCCACCTGTATGCAATGCTATTTGTTTGTAAGAAAAGAATTAGTTCTTTGTACTTCTGTCTCTTTTTTCTTATCTCAAATGGAATGTCTTTTAATATCCTTATGTTGTTACCTCCGATTTTCAGGGGTGTGTTTGTAGTCACTTTTAGGAATAAATCCCTTAAATGTCTCTTTGAGAATCTCACAACAATTTCCCCTGGCAGATTATTCTTTTTGATGTACGTAGAATAGGCTCTGTAGGCCACATCCATTTTGCTTAAGATATCTTCTGCTTTTAAATCCGTCAATGGGGCCAATGCATCGTTCAATAGTTGCTTTAGATTCTCATTAGGGGCTTCTGACACCCCTTGGAACCGGAGTACCATATTTACTCTTTCCATTTGTAGCTGTAGTACTTGAGTTTCTGACAAAGCATGCTTTTTTTCTAGCATTTGCATCTTTTTCGTTGCTTTTATAGAGCTGGCATCAAGTTTCTTCACTTTTTCAACAACCTGCTCTGTTTTCTTGTAGTTTCTGCCAACTGCAATTGCTGTGCTGCAAAATTCTGGTTCAACGTTGTCAGTTGCTGATTGATGATGGTCATCTGGTCCAGCAGGGGGTGAAGGGAGTCTGCCAGTAGCCTGGGAAACTCTATGGTTTCTTCCGG
This sequence comes from Gekko gecko, assembly GCA_029375565.1. NCBI lineage: Eukaryota > Metazoa > Chordata > Lepidosauria > Squamata > Gekkonidae > Gekko > Gekko gecko. Next base: position 45,209,757 of record JAPDNY010000012.1, on the reverse strand, counting down.
CCTCGGACTTGAGCCGCCTGGTGGTTTCGGATTCTGTCCTTTGTTGAGTCACCTCCCCGCCATCTTTTTGGATTTTTTACATTAACTGAAAGTTCATAAAGTCTCTGAAAGCCTCCGTTACGCTTTGGCTTTAACTAGTAAGGCTCTTAAAGTTGTTTTAATGCTCTATCTTCTGCTCCCCCCTTGTTAATCTGCTTTACAGTCTTTGCCTGTGGGAGGGGTCCCTCCCCTGCTCACTTCCCACATTTCTATCAAGGGGGGTGCTTTCTTTTAAACCACCAATTCAACACTTTTTAATAACTCACTGCTCCTTGCTTGTCTTATGACATCGCTCGCAATTGTCTGGTCGCACGATCTCCTCCACTTGTCCCAGCCAGCATCTTCAGGTCCGTACGGACACACAATGGTTGGACCACTGGGGCAAAGGAGCACCTCGATTCTCCAGCATCATGCTGGAGAAGAGCACGCCTCCTCAGAAGCCCCTTGGCTGGGAGCCTTTTGCCCAAGGCTCCCAGGGAGTAGCGATTGCTCACCCCCCCTCCAGACTGCTGGCGCTCAGATCGTGTCCTGGGAGCATCCCGGAGACATGTCTGATTTCAAGTCACCATTAACCGGAAGTCCGGATGGCCATTTTTAATGGCATGGGATTAAGAAAAATGTAAATATCCCTTGATTTGTCTGTGATTAAATTTTACAACTACAAGCCCTGTATATTGTCTTCATCACAGTCACAAAGGCCAGCATACACTGGCAGCATCCTTCCAAGGATTACTTTTCATTCTGACCTTTAGGCATCTGTACAAAACACCAGCGTGGGGAGCAAAGAAGGGCATTGCTATGAGAACATGGAATTTGTTACATACATTAAGTACCTGTGCAGACAAACAGAATCTTAACCCACTGCTTTAGGATTTTAACATCCTGTTTCTGAAAGCTTGGGGGAAGTTCAAAAGCAGTAGGAAATATTTTGGGGGAGTACCCCTTGCTATTCTTGAAGTCTTCCCTGTGGTTCTGTTTAAGGTGACATGAGATTGGCCAATTGACCAGCCTCTCCTTGAACTCTTTTCTTGAGATCACTGCTGGATGGATAGCTTGACTTGCTGGAGATGGATCCTGCAGTGTACTGGCCCTCATGGCTTGCCATACCAAGAAGAGCTTGAATTCAGCCTCTATGCAAGAACAGTTTCACTTTCCAATTCCTGTTCAGTTTGGCTCTTCCTAGAAACCACTTAAATTCAATGTTTCCTCTGGATGTACCACTTTCTCAGTAGGGCTGCCAACTCCAGGTTGGGAAACGCCTGAAGGTTTGGGGGTGGAACCTACGAAAGGTGGGGTTTAAGGAGGGGAGTGACTCTACCCAGGTATAATCCCAAGACTCCACCTTTCAAAAGAGTCATGTTCTCCAAGGCCACTGATCTCTGTTGTCTGGAGATCAGTTGTAATCCCAGGAGGCCTCCAGCCCCACCTGGAGGCTGCAAATCAAGGAGAGGAATCACAGGAAAACAACAGCTATGATGTGTTACGTCACAAAAGTCTCCACAGACTGAAAATTTCTTGTTCCAAAATTCAGTTTATTCAATGTAATTCAAACGCCACCACACAACGGATTATGCATACTATCTCGTTTCGTGTGCACCTTTGTCAAGCAGAATAGCATTGAAATATCAAAATATCCTATATATGATATAAAAATATAAAATATCATTATTAGTATTAATATTAACACGAATATAACACAAGGCTATGCAAACAACTGACTGTTATCTACCATACTTACAAGTTTAATCCATTTAACAATCTTAAGCTAGTGTCTCATGGTGAGACTCATTGTATCCATCAGTGTAATGTCAATGCATTCTTCCAAACTACTTATACACATGAAAAGCCCTTAATTGCTGCCAGCCAGCTGTCTGCCAGACTTGCATCTTAAAGGGACAAAACCCATGTACAAGGCAGAAATGCCCTGAGGCATTTGGTGAGAGCCAAAATGACACCAATACATCACCAGCAACGCTCTAGTATTTGGTCAAAAAACCCTTCAATGGTTTAACCATTGAGTTTTGGTTGAATGCCAAGGTGTCACCAGAGATGAGCTGATATCACTTGTGCCAGAAGTGACATTAGCATGTCAGGATACTGGCAAAAAAAACCCCCTTCATTGCATGCCCACTTTTCTCTCAGTGCTCACCTGAGCAGTGACAGGAACAGCCTGCTGGAGGCAGGAGATCTCCTGCCCCCAACAGGAAAATGGCAACTGTACAACTCTGACATGAAACATTCCTGGAGATCTGGGGGCAGTGACAGGTGAGTTTGGGTAGGAGTTCATCAGGAATGTGGTACCATAGGGTCTACCTTCTGAAGATGTCCTTTGTAGTCTGGAGATCAGCTATAATCCTAAAAGAACTTCAGAGCCTGCCTGGAGGTTTGCAACTGTGGGTATTTCCCAAATGTGTACTTTTAAAACCTATCTGTGCAGTGCTGAATCAATTGTCAAACTGAAAAGGAGTAAGTAGAAAATGAAGATTTTCGCTTAGGGGAGCTGCCACCAGCCCCTTGGACTGCCCACACAATCAGAAGCTAAGGGGCAAGCTTCTAACCTTACTGGGATTAATCTAGAAAGTAAACCCTACAAGGTAGGCCGCTTGCAGAATCAAACATAAACACCAGGCCTCATATTAATATCTAGGCCTGCAAATGGGTTGAAGAGACCAAATGGAAAATAACTGGCTGGTGGTACTGAATGGTTGGCAAATCGACCTTGTGTGACCAGCTAACAATTCAGGCACAGAGACAAATAATTTGTTTACCAGGATGGTGGCACGATTGCATCTCTGCTTTACCACACTCTTTCAATTGGTGCTGTGATTCACACTACACAAAGGGGTGGATTAGATTGCAGATAACCCTCCATCTCTCCATAAAGTGACCCCATCCTGGACCATTTGCTGGTAACAGGCTCACATCAACATAACTTCAGTGGTCTGATTTTTGATTGGGCTATTGGGCCCCAGCCCACTCAGATCATAGGCCTTAAAAAGTTACTTTTTCTGTTCTTTGTCCATAGCTAGCCTCAGCTGTCAGGAGGTACGATGAGCTAACCTCGGAATGGAGCGGGCTCTTGCCTGTCAAAATGCTCTCTGGACAGAGAGGCATGGATTGCTGCCTGACTTCAACTCAGAAGGGGAACATCTGGTAACTTTGAATTAATATTATACTAGTGTAGTTAGTCTCTTAAATGTAGCTTCTTTGTTTTAGTGCTCACTGCTGTGCTTTTTTGAAATATCCTTGCACACTTTAATAAATACCCTTTGGTTATACTTGGTGTGTTCTGTGCTTCAGGTGCTTCAGTCCTCTTCCAGGATCTTAGCCCTTAAGAGTCTTCCTGCCAGGTTAATTGTTGTGGAAATTAATTCTGCAAGTGGCCTGCCTTGCAGGGTTGATGTTCTTGATTAATCCCAGTAAGGTTAGAAGCTTGCCCCTTAGCTTCTGACTGTGTGGGCAGTCCAAGGGGCTGGTGGGAGGAACCAGAACTGGTGAGTGTGTGGAAGTACACTCCAGGGTCTTTGTAATTTTGTGCCCTGCCGGCCTGTACCAAGAATCCCTTGGACTGGTGATTCTTGACAGTAAGTCAGATGCTCTTTGTCCTGTAAGCTCCAGGTGTCTTGGTCTTAATTTTGGGTTTGCGGTTTTCCCTGCTGGCCTTTTTCTCAGAACATGGCTCTATGACATGCAGTAACGAGGAGTAAAATGCACCCTGCATATGTTCAAAGGCCCTTTCCTGCCAGAAAATTTTCAAAGCACATTAACACAGCTGCTGATTCAGGTATAGGTGGCTGTGATTGTTCCCTGGGACCGTGAAAAGGGATGTGTCTGAAAACCTGTACACGCACTGCAGGAAGATGTTCAGGTGTGCTGAAACAGTGCAGCATGTACTATGAGTGAAAATGAGGAAGACGTGAATATGCATGCATCCCCACAACAGTTCCCCCCCCTCCTAAATTCATCAGCTGCTCTTATGCAGTTTTAAATTTTGTTTAGGAAGCCCACTGCTGTGTCTCACTTATTGTGAGCAAATGGTATCAGTATGGAGTTTTATTTAGCATATTTTATACATTCACATATTAGCACTGTGTTCTATTTTTCTACACTTGGTCTTTAATTGGTCTTCACTGCTATCATCCATATGCGAATAACATTCAGAGTTGCCTTTTTGCCAGAGAGAGAGTGCTGCTCCTTTCTCCCCCCTTGTGGTTTATTTCATCATGGCCCCATCCCTACTGCTATCTTTATAAGCTACCGTGGGGAACACCGGCAGCTGCATTTCATTCCACAACACCAATTGTCACCCTATTCCACTCCAGGTAGATTGTGCACAAAGTGGTTTTGCTTATTGAAATAGCATTTCATTGTCATGGGATCCTGTAATTTACCACGATTTAAACCAGCAGGGTTCATTGTTTACTGCAGCCTGCCTTGTGAGCAGTGTCTGTTTTTCAAACATTTACCAGGTAAGGACTGAAGCTGCTGCAGCAGAACTTCACCTTTCTGAGGTCTCCGAAGATGTCTTTCAGCTCTCTCGCAAAAGCTGGCTACCACCAAGATCGACAGCCAAAAATCCGGGTTTAGGGCCGTGTCAGACAGCATCCAGTTTGCCTCCCCCAGCACAGACGCATTTTCCTCCAGTGTGGTTTCCAGAGGTCTTATTTTTTCACTGTAGGGCTTTTTTTTCCCTTGCAGGGAAATGGGATGCATTTGACAGGTTTGCTGTAAATGTGTGTTGACTTGTTTCAAACTGAGAAAATGACTAGGGTCTTGCTCTAACCTGTAGTTTCTCGCTAATGGAAATCAGAGGAAAACAGAAACTGACCCCAGCAGGCAGCAGAGTCAGGGCCATTTTGTGGCCCGTTTTTCCTTTCGGATCTACGGCGTTGGTCTGACTGGTAACTTCTAGCCACAATGTATTTGCTGCCTTACAGGTTAGGAAATTCCTGGGGATCTGCGGGCAGAGCCCAGGGAGGGTGGGGTTTGGGGAGGGGAGGGACCTCAGTGGGTTATAGTGCCACAGATTCCACCCACCAGAGCAGCCATTTTCTCCAGGGAAACTGACCTCTGTAGTCTGGAGATCAGTTGGAATTCTAGGAGATCTGCAGGTCCCTCTTGGAGGTTGGCAACCCTAAGCTTTACCAAAGGCAAGGTAATCAGACCCTCTCCATTCCTTGGGGAGAAGGGGAGTGGTTGACAGGTAGCACTAGAAATACAGTTATAGCAACAGTGATTTAAAAAAATTAAAATTATTTTTATTTCTTATGCCAGATTAGTTTCCTACCCCACAAGAGAGAAGGGCTTCATGTGTCACTAGTGGTGGAAGGCTCTCAAGTTTCTGTCTGTGTCTCACTAGACTAACCGGACAATGCAATGCACTGGTACTCCAGATTTTGCCCTTTAATTTAAATTTAAATGTGCTAAGACTGGAGTAACTCCACATAGGATCGGACTGGTAGGACTAGGGATGGGCACAGATCAGAACCCGAGCTAAAGTACGGGCCGGACTTTGCCCGGTTCAGGCTTGCGAACCTTGGTTCGTGAACGGCACCTTCCCCTGAACACTCAACAAGCTTCTGCTTGGTTTTGGTTCGGGGTTTGGCTCCCCAACATGGTTGCATCATTTCTGGATGCTGTTGGGCCCCTGCCGGAAGTGACACAAGCACACTGTCTGATGTGCATCACTTCTGGATGACATGGGCGTTGGGGGTGGGGACCCAACACCACCCAAACTGGTTCAGTTCAGGTGGGTGTTTTTTTTGCTAAGGGGTTCGGTTCAGGGTTCAGTTCAGGGCCATCTGGCTTGTGAGTCCTGAACTGAACTGGGCTTTCCTGGTCTGTACCCACCCCTGGGTAGGACTGAAAGAGAAAAGGCCATACAAGCTTGGCAGTCTCTTTTCATCAATAGGCAAGTTCCCTGACCTCTAAAGGCTTCTGGGCCAGATGTAATGGAATAAGAGAGATATTAATGGGGTTGGAGCAGTGCTGGAAGCCTGATGTGGGGGGGAGAAAGGGAAAAAAGAAAAATGGGTATGTATTGGTATGTTTAAATTGTATGAACTTGTGATATATCCAATAATAAATTGTATTTACAAAAAAAAAAAAAAGGCTTCTGGGCCAGGGTTTCTCGGAGGCCTGAGCAGCTCGAAGACTCTCCAATTGTTTGGCCCTGCCTGCCCTACAACTAGAGCCAGAGCTTGCAAACATGGGCCACCTCAGGAGAAATATCCTCCTGGGAAGAGAGACAGACTATTAACTGGGCGGGAAAGAAGTTTACTGATGCAGAAGGAATCGCATCTTTTAAAAAACATTCCTCCTGGCTTGGTAGCAAAGCAGTGTTTTGATAGCATCTGGCAAAAATAAAGCTGCTGTCTTGGAACAGTCTTTATCAGATGGTGGCCACAGATATGAATAGAAAGCCTTCAGGGGTTAAAAACAAAACAAAAACAACCCTCAGCCTATCTTGCTTGCAAAGGAATAACTACGTTTATAAGGTTTTTTTAATTTATAAAAAGAGAACGTTTCTCTCTTCCCTTCCTTCCAAGAACAATGCTAGGGACCCATTCCCCCACAACATTGCAAAGCCCAAGATCTGGGCTTTGGGAAGCTCCAGCCCCAGATTCTGAGCTTTATAACAAACTCTCTGTGGACATCTGTCCTTAGTACACGTTTTTTGTGGGGGGGGGGGCAGTGAGGAACAAGCCCCTTCTCCGCTATCTAACCCAATACATAAGGTTGCCAGCTCTGGCTTGGGAAATCCCTGGAGATTTTGGGGGTGGAGCCTGGGAAGAGCAGGTTTGAGGAGGGGCGGGACCTCAGTGGGGTGTAATGCCATATAGGCCACCTTCCAGAGCAGCCATTTTCTCCAGGGGGACTGATCTCTGTAACACGGAGACCAGTTGTCATTCCAGAAGATTTCCAGCTAGCACCTGGAGACTGACAACAACACATATCGGACTGTTTCCCTCTAAGGCTAAATCTCTCAGTGTGGCTTTTAAAGAGCCACTTTATAATTTCTTGGTTTCGGAAAAAGCAGCCTGGCTCTTAAGCCCATGAGAAACCCTATTTGGAAAGTGCACTTTGGGGCTGGGATTAAGAGGTAAATGAAGTGCTTGTTAGTTCTGGAATTCCTAGATTCCTAGAACTCCAGTAATGTTTCAGCCTATGTATTTTTGCTCATTTCTTCATCTCGCCTGACTAAAATTCTTCTGACTAATAAGAAAGCCATTGCCTCTGTGGCATGTCGGAAGGGAGGGTTTAGAGGCTCAGAATGGTTCCGAAGCAGCGACAGGCTTATGAGAATGTTCTGCCCAGAGAGATGGCAGCTACTCTGTATCTCAGTTCTGATTTATAGAGTGTGTATTTTGGGCTTTAAAAGTAATTGGTTTTAATGGTGCATTTTATTTAACTTTGATTTATTTCTCTTATTGCATTTTCAAATGTCACTGTAGCTAAAACGAATGCAGTTGAAAACTCCAGATTGCTTTATGGCATTCCTATAAATAGAAACTCTGAACTCCATTGGGTTTATATTGATCCCCTCCTTCTCATGAAAACTGCGTTAAACATTTGGAAAAAGATAAGCCCATCTCCACTTTTTAATTCAAAAGTACAGTACTGCTCCCCCTCCTAATTAGTTCTAGCTCTCCAATGTGACCTCCAACAATATATTTTGACACCTCCTGAAAATGCAACAGTATTTTGTTCTTACGGGATGACCTTTTCATAAAGACAATACAGGAGAGAGCAAGAGTTCCATTTTTAAAAAATAGCATTTCCCCCTCCTTGAGTTATATGGATAATTTATTTGTCCTGTGTTTGTGCAAGCACCAGGAAAACAATCATAGCTGGACTAATTTCAGTTCCTGAGAGAGGAGGATATTTTCAGAACCCGAGAGAGGTTCAGACTAATTTCAGAACCTGAGAGAGGAGGATATTTTGAGTTCATTGTACTCATTTGTTTCTAAGGCTACATTAAACACCACATTTATTCTTGCTCATTACTCTGGTTTGTAAATGTTCCTGTACAGATGGAAACATCTTACCTGCATGTTTATCCACAGCAGCCAACCTGAAAGCTGTTGTTTACATCTGTTAGAAGCCAATTGTGGATCCTCCTTTATCAATATTCTGGGAATTAATTTTGGGAAGATGCAGAGAACTCACTGCTCCATGTCCTTCATCAGAGAACTGGGTCAGAATGGATCTTACACGGAAGATGTTCCTGATGGATTGCAGCCACTCCCACTCTGTTCCCTCTTGGCAACATTTTCTATTTCAGTTGAAGGACCTCCCCCCCCCCAAATCCCTCACTATGCCAGAAAGCAGTCCTGATTAGCATGTTGCTGGCCTCTGATTTCTCTGAGAAGGGAACTTTTTCTCCCTCTCCCAACATAACGAGAAACTGAGGACATCCAATGAAGTTGATGGGAAGTAGATTTTGGAGGGACAAAAGGAAATAGTTCTTTACACAGCAAGTGACTAAATGTGGGATTCACTGCCAGATGGTGTGGTGATGGCCACAAGCATGGATAGGTTTAAAAAGGGATTGGATAGATTATTGGAGAATAAGTCTATCAATGGATACATTATCCTGGTATTTGTTATAAAAATACCCATTTATCAGTGAATTTGTGATCTGGCACACTTTTGAATCCATCTGAAATTAACAATCTATCTGATCTTTTTTCTCCAGTAAGAAATTATACACCTTTTTGGTGTTCCAAGTTCACTACAAGAGCATTAGCGTCAACAACCCCTTTCAAATCATTTATGATTGATCCAGTTAACTCAATGACAGCCATCTCATGATACATTATAGTATATCTCAATGGTGCCACTGAATTTCTTTAAAATCTTTCTTTCAGATTCTTTCAGATTTGGAGTTATCCAACTGTACTGGATCCTGGTCCAGCTCCCTTTCCATTCCCCAGAAGGATCCCAAGGGTTTCCCCCCATTTTCTTCATAAAATTGCTCGCTGATTTGTATAGCTCGAATAAAAAAAATGTACGATTTAAACCTTTATATGAGCTTAATCCAATCCAATCAGTGGTTCATATTCTGTTCTATTCCTACCTGAATTGTGTTTTGTAATGAGAGGAAACAAAATATATCTAATCTGGAAAAAGCAATTGAAAAATAGGGAACTTTATGCTACTAATTTTGGCAGATGTGTCATCATATGCTATAGTTGGTATGAGTTTTTTTTTAAAGCTACCCAAAGACTACATATTGGTCATAATTATGCAATGAAGAAATATTACCCATTTTTTTACTAACTCTTAATTATTCTTTTAAAGTCAAAGGTTATATTCCAGGGCTACAAAACAACATTAAATTACAAGTAGGAAGTTTTATTTTTTATTCCCCCCCCCAGTCCATGTTGTTTTGCCTGGATACCATTATATGTTTTCATCCAGTCACTCATTTGTGCAAGTTTTACTGGTAGGTTTACTACCTGGCAGTATGTTTTCGAATTATGGTGCTGGAGAAGACTCTTGAGAGTCCCTTGGACTGCAAGGAGATCAAATCAGTTAATCCTAAAAGAAATCAACCCTGACTGTTCCCTAGAGTGCCAGATGCTGAAGCTCAAATATTTTGGCCACCAAATGAGAAGGGAGCACTTACTAGAGAAGACCCTGATGCTGGGAAAGATTGAAGGCAAAAGAAGACAGGGACTGCAAAAGATGAGATGGTTAGACAGTGTTGTCGATGCAACGAACATGAAATTAAGCAAACTCCAGAGCATGATGGAAGACAGGAGGGCCTGACGTGATGTGGTCCATGGGGTCGCAAAGAGTTGGACTCGACTGTGTGACTGAATAACAAAAAATATGTTTTCATTTGTTCTGCTTTTTCTTCTTTCTGTTCTGGGTAGGATCCACCCCACTATTGCAATATAAATTTCAATATTGTTTCCTGTAATGTGTTTCTGAATAGATTGACTGGAAATGTTAATAAACAAAACCTATATCTCAGGTAATAAATTCATATTGACCGTGGCAGTTTGGCCTGACGAAATAATTTTTTTGTCCTACAAACACATACCTTAGCCTCTGGCATTGTTTGAAATAATTACATATAGCTATGTAATAACTTATCCTGTGTATTTGTTTCTTTGAAACATTTATGAGTCTGCATCTCTCCAGATAATTGATACCCAAGGGGCATGTCTTCTTTTTTTTGGTGAGTATTGTGTGTGTGTGTATGCCTGGCAGTCATAGTTGACTTCTGGTGACCCCTTTCAGAGAGATGGCTTGCTATTGCCTGCCTCTGCGTCTCAGCCTTGGTATTCCTTGGAGGCCTCCCATCCAAGTACTTGCCAGGGTCGGCCCTGCTTAGCTTCCAAGATCTGATGAGATCGGGCTTGCCTGGGCTATCCAGGTCAGGGTGGTGCATAGTAAGGAGCTGCTTCACGCTAATTCGTCTTCTGTACTACATGTTTCCAGTTGAGTGCCCATCAGGATGACAAAAATGGCATATAGATCAATATTAAATATGATGGTACTGCACTGTACCCCATGAATAGGGGGAATGATGTAAGCCACTTGAGGGGGAAAGGCTGGAAATAAATTGGGTGCATGAACGAAGTTCATTATTGTCTGTCTGCTCCAGGGCGGCGGGGGGGGGGCTTCTGTCAGCCATCTGTCAGCCATCTTTGAGGGTAACACTGAGGGGACAGCAGATCATGGGGGTCCCCAGACTCAGTGGCTGGGGGGGAGCTAATGCAGTGGACAGACTCAATGTTTTTGGAAGGTGGTGGGGCTGGGGTGGTATGCCCATTGGACATGCTGGCATGCAGGAATGACAAATGACTTACATGTTTCCCATTGCAATACATCACAACTACATCACTACACATGGAAGTAATGATGCATGCAGAATGGATTTGGACTGACTGTCTCTGGGCACTGATTGCTGTGGAACAGGAATGACAGAGCCCAGAGTGGAATGATGGTCATTCCAGTCCAAGACCACTTCTGCACCATCGAGGAGGGAATTGGGGGATCTGGGGTGGTGCTGCATGCCCCCACATCTGAGGCCACTCCAGTGGCCCCCTCTCCTGCTCCACTACTGGCAGGGACAGTGCAGGAGTGCCCCCAGCAACAGACCGCTTGAACCCCTTCCCCACGGGCGGGTGCCCAGATCTGCTGACAGGAGTTGGTCTCTTTAAGTGAGTGGAAGATATGCTCCTGAAACTGAGTGCAACTCCTGTGGACCACCCCTCTCCGCCCCCTGCCTGAGATCGATGCTGGACTCCACCCCCTTGCCACATGGCCCCTGATTGATTTTAGCTGCCCTGTCAGTCATAGTGCCACCGCCTCCATGCAACACCTCCACTGACCACTGCAGTGCAGTTGCTATAGATGCTAACCTGGTTATGAACAGAAAGCACTGCAAATGCACTGACTTTGTCTGCTTGCCACTGTGTAAATTATGCCCTTAGGGAATAGACTTGTGCTGCTATAGTCATGTGACGACTGGCCACCGTAGTGCAGGTGTGTCTCAGGATTGCTCTGTGGTATAGTGGATAGAGGGTCAGACTAGGATCTGGGAGACCTGGGTTCAAATCCCCACTTGTGCCATGAAAGTTCACTGGATGACAATGGGCCGATTATACTCTCTCAGGCTAACCTTCCTCACAGGGCTGCTGTGAGGAGAAAATGGAGGAGAAGAGAATGTAAGCTATTTGGAGTCCCCACTAGGGAGAAAGTCAGGGTATAAATGAACCAAAACAAAATAAATAATAAGACAAGAATGCTTCAGTGCTTTTTTTCCAGTAGTACCATTCAATCCAATAGAATGCCTTCTCTGCATCTAAGAATAACTAATTGTGTTAATGTTTTGAGAGAGTTATTTTGTTAATTATATATTCCAGTCACCTTACATTAGATGATAACTTCAGAACATGGAAACCGTGTTTAATCTAAATCAAATGTGCAGGATTTTTTCAATCTAGATATAATTCACCATATCCTAAAATCCTGATTAAGTAAATATCAGGCCTATATAGGATTCCAGCAACAAATAAGCCCTCATTGTTTTTGATACTATTATAATATTCACCTCCTGTCATGGTTTAGGTAAGATTTTCCTAACTGTTTTGATTGTTAATAGACAACAAATTCACTTATTTATCAATGAATATTGTCTAATATTTGACAAGAAACCACAGGATTTATTTTTGTGCAAATTCTAGATTATAGATGGTGGCATCTCGTCTTGTGAGAAGGAGCTTGCTGGTGATGCTGCATGCCCAGCTGGCCCACTGGGAAGTAAACACATATGTTGAGCTGATGGGGCCAATGTGAGCATGACCCACCTGGAGCCTTTAAAGTCATCAGAAGCTTGTGATCCCTTCTGGATTCAAAGCTGGGAGCACTGAGGTGGACTTCAGCTCTGATGACAAGTAATCTGAGAAATCCAGTAGCACCCGGAGGAGAGGGAAGACTTCTTTCTGGAAACTCCCCAGATCTCTCTCAGCAAGAAGGGAACCACTCTCTAGCAGGATCAGAGACAGGCAGCGACCAGCTGCAAGGTGGATGGTGTGTAGACAAGACTTAAAGACTTCCTTGCCTCTATCTGGCGCAGAGAGAAGAGGTAGGACTCAGCCTGGCAGCCCCTAACAAAAAGTGGCTACAAGCAACACCATCTGAGGCTCACACCCATATGTCCTCCCACAGATTTTCATTGGTCAGAGTTTTCCACTTATTAATGATTTGTCTGAGAACATTTGTGCGTGTTCCATTTTGAAATAAATTTGTTTTTTTTAGAATTCCCTATAGGGTGATCAGGTATAAAAAACATTAACTGATTTGTAACTTTTGAATATTTAGTACTGGCAACTGATTATTTGCTATGAGTTGGGCAATGTATTTCTTTTTCATTTCCTCTGTCACAATCAAGCTAAAAGTTTAGATGGCTTACTCATGTATAGAATTGTTTGTCAACTTAGATCTGTGTGGAGACTTTGCTCCATGTGTGCTGGCACTGCCAGAGGAGAAGTGGGTAAATATTAGTAACAGGCTCTTCTTGGTGGCGGCACCTTGGTTGTAGAACCGCTTCCCTGGGGTAGCTTGTTTGGCACTGATCTTGTCTAGTTTTAGGTGCCAGGTGAAGACTTTTATTTTAACCAAGCTTTTGGGTGACTGGTTGACTTGAGGATGGACTTGTGCTGTTCCAATTGTCGTTTTGGAGTTGTTTTAAATTGCTGTTATTGTTTTATTGTATCATTTTTATGATATTTTAGCAGACTGCCTGAGGAACAATATCCTGAGAAATGGTATAAAATTCTTTTAAACAAAGAAATTCCCAGACTGTCAAAAGGTCTTTTAAACTGGAATCATGCGTCAATACTGCTTTAAGAGATTCTAAAAGAAGAACCCATAAGCTCTCCAACACATAAAAATTAAACTGAGATATAACAATTATAAGAACATGCCATTATAAAGAAAACTGCCGTTAAGATAATTAAAACAAAACTGGCATTGAATCAATTTGTTTAAATACTATTTAATGGAAAATCATTCTCAGTGATTATCTATGGATCAAAGGATAATAGAACAATACAGCTCTGACCAAGAAATCCATTTTTGTTCATGGATTTGTTCCTCATTAATTACTATAAACTCATAGATTTTGTTTAAAATTAATGTACATCAGTCATTCAGATTCATTGAAATTAGATTATACTGATTCAGTGACCAAATATTAATTAAAATGAAATACTGAGATTTCAGGAATTATGTTTGCTAACACAGTTCCCACTGCTGTGCTGTTTATTTATTAACTGATTTTTCTTGTCTGTGATTGAAACTCAGTCCTGGAGCTTTCCTGCAGTAAGCAAAGCTTTCATTCTCCAAAACCAGGCTTCTCACTTACTTGAAGGGAGCAACTGGGTTCAGTACATTGTATGTTATTTTTAAAAAACTGTTAGAATTTATTATTTGATTGTTGTTCTTTCATATAGTACATTGCTTTCAGAAGATGGTATCCAGAGAACTAACAAAATAATGAGTTTTCTGGAAAAGGACAGGAGTTCACCAGATCCCCCAATTCATCCAAAGATGTTAAATTTTAAGTGCTGACTGAAATTCTCAGAAAACAAAAGGTCATCAGACTGATTTATTGTTTTGAAGTGCTGCTTAGTTCATTAGCTTTTCCCAGATCAACTAAAAGAAGTCAGAGTCATGATTTCTTTTCAGTAGAAAATATTTCAGAAGGTCTAACTCCACACAGAGTCCGTACAATAGGGATCAATTCCCCCCCTTAGATCTGCTAATTAGAAGTATTTTTAAAAGCAAAACAAATTCAATGAGTCCCTCAGTAGTTCAATAGATAGCTCAAATTCAATGATAACCATGTTAATCACTCAGATCAAAAGAACACTTTCCTAACAAAGTTTAATCAATGGGTTGAAACAGAGGCAGCGTTTGTCTAATTGATAACAATTGAGTTACTGTATTTGCATTGCCTTTTGGAGAGAAAATTTTCCACAGCTGGGTCAGAGGGTTAGGGTAGCTCCAAGGACAGCTACCAAGGATATCCTTAGCTGTTATCCTCTGCTAGGATGATTATTGTATCCTTATCACAAAGGAGCAGGCACCTCCTCTACCACCTCTGAATACATGAAAGCAAAGGACCCTTCATCAGCCACTGTGGTTTCAGCAAGATCCACTCCATGAGAGGCCGCTGTTTTCAAACGCACCAGTCCGGCAGCATTTCCAGTTACCATTCATGGCTGTGAAACTGCATACTGCAGTTTTATAAGGTACACGTTTGCTCCCTGGTGGTGCATCGAGAATTTGGGTTCTCCTTCCTCCCTCGTAGATCTGGAAGCCAGTCAGCCATACTTGGATGCTCCAAAGAGATGGTCTGGGGGCATTTTGTTTGTTAACAACACCTCCAGTCTCAATGTTGCTGGCTTCTGAATCCTAATGGTTATCCTCTAGTTTATTAATATAAAACAAGTGTGTGATTTCACAGCCTGTGGCCTTTTAGCAAATCGCATGAGACGGAGCAACTTCTTTCAGCTTGAAACAAATGATGTGGATGTTCTTTCTGAAACACAATTTCTGCACTGAAGACACAATAAAGGCAATTTTATTATGGAGCCTGACAGCTGGCTCTGATTCTTCCTTCCTGATCTCCTTACTATGACAATGTGGCAATAAAGGTTTCTGATCAATCCACTTTGCGCTGTGAAGAGGAAATGTTTCAGCAATCAGGATGTTTCCAGACATAAACAAAGTCATCTGCTCTATTTTAAAACAGTTAATTTCTCATGGTTAGGGAGCTCCTTGGTGTGCTTTTCTTAGAGGTAAACTAACGCACAACAGCGTAGCAGAAGATCTCGGAGCGTTTGCTCTCCTTTTGATTCTTTCAGTATCTTCGTTCCTCTGACGTTGGTTTCCCCCCTCCCCATTCCAGGAGAATAAAGCACAAATTCAAGAGCTCATTTGTGTGTCTTGCTAGCAGATTTGTTTTCATGATGTGACATGAATCATACTCAGCAGGTATTCAGTGAGAATGCTTGGGGTTCATGTCCAGATTTTCCGGCGTGCTTCTGCTTTCCCCCGGTTAAACAAATTATGACTCAGATCATTACAGCCTCCTCATCAGACAAACTACCTGTTTCTAGTCCTGTGCAAAACAATCATGTTGAGTTTAGGTTTGGCCTGTGGTTTTAGGTGTGCTGGTGTCCTGTTGCAGCAGCCAGAAAATTCTGGCCTATTTCAGAGGAAATAGCCTCTTGACTGAGACAGTAAGAATTGCCCCTGTGTGTGCATTGTATTGCAAGGCAGCTACATCTGTAGTGACAGCCTGTCATGGGTGATACAATGGCTCGATAAAGATCTGGGGCAAGGGGAAAGTGTTGGGTTTAGCAAGTTAAAACACTTCAGCAATTATAGAGTTAACTTTGTTAATAGGAAGTCACATGTTTATTTGTACCCAATCTTACTAAGTAGAAAGCCTGGGAAATTTTGTAGGAGGTCTTATTATAATAACCTGATTGGAAATCAATGTATTGGCTATTTAGCATATTGAAATCCTTCTTCCAGTCTTTTGTCTTGGAGAAGAAGAAGATGCCATTCTTGTTCGTCTAAAGATGTAGGAATCTAGTCCTTTGTTATTTTGCATCCCATTTACCTTTTCCCCATGTTAGTTTTCTAGGAAAGTTTTATATTTTACAAACATACACATGGACTTAGTCTCTCAATCTTTTACTTTGTTGATTTTTATTTCTGCTTAATTATATTTTTATAGAAACCACCTCTACAGAAACCACCTCTGAAAGGTGCTTGCATTGTCAGTAATGGATGCCAGCCACTCTCTGTGCTCATCTCTAGAGCACTACCCAGAGCCACTCCTAAACTGCTCAGGCTCTTGTTTAAATGTTGAGCTGTACAGGCCTACCCTGTTTGCTCATTAGCTGTGAATGTTGAAAGTTCTTCAACAGCTCAGTGCCAAGACAGATCAGAAGGACCCCAAAACAGCTAAATTCGAGGTATTCAGCTAATTAAAGGGAAATGTTTTCAGCCTCCCAAAAAAGGTGTTATGATAAGAATGGCTGGATGACTTAATCCTGTGCGCCAAAGTGTGAAGTGTTTGCCAGCCTTTGTGAAAGAGGATTATTAAAACATCTGAGAACACTGGCTCTGGAACATCCAGTCTCTTAGGTGGTTGAGTAGAGGAAGTGGGAAGAAGGCTGGGAGGGCCTGGCCCTTGAATTTACCAGTAAGTTTCCACTTGGCTGCTGTTCTGGAAGGTTGCTGGTGGCTAGGAGTAAGCCAAGCCCCATTGGCAGTGGCACAGTCATAGAGGGCCCTTGGCTTAAATCTGGCTAGTGTAGACCAGGGGTCCCCAGTGTGGTGACCATTGGTACCACAACACCTGCTGACACCTTTCCTGGCATCCACTAAGTGTTTTGTGAAAGTGTGTGGGGCCCCATTGGACTCATGCCAATCAGAACTTCTAATTGGCTGCTGAAGATCAGATCAGACTGGCTGTGCAGATTAAAATAACGTTGTTTCAGTGGCAGCTGTCACCACTGTGTTGGTTTCCTTCTCCCTCACTCTGCTTCCCCAGTGCCTTTAAACATTACTCGTCTTTTCTCCTGCACGTGGACTTCTTCTGCGTGTGTTTATTTGGTTGGCTCCACCTCCTGCACCAGCCATTTTGTGGTCGAACCCACCACTATGTGTCAGAATTCCAAAGGTGTCCACAGACTCAAAAAGGCACAGATCCCTCGTGCAGACTCACCTGTTTCTTTCTCTGCTGGTGCCACTAGCTGGGTCCAAGATCACTTGGCTGGCAGTGAAATGAGAAGAGGCAATGGGGCAGCTGATGCTTTTTTTTTTTTGTCACTGTTGGTCACTCCACTCATCTTGCTCCCAGGACATTTTAATGTCCCAATCCAGCCTTGGAAGACGGGCATGCCAATTCTTCATGACATTCAGAGATGCTGTTTATTTCCCACTGTCCACTTATGCTACCCTTTATCAGTTGTGAAATGCTGCACCTTTCATTTTTGCAGGCACCTTTCTAGAAGCTGCATCAGGTAGGGCATCAGGTATAGAACTTCTGTTCTGTGTGTGTGTGTGTGTGTGTAGAGAGAGAGAGAGAGAGAGAGAGAGAGAGAGAGAGAGAGAGAGAGAGAGAGAGAGAGAGCAACTTTCCCAAGGCTACACAATATACATTTATTTGCATTGGGAATTTGCTGTTTTTTAATCTTTGTTTAGTAATTGTGATAGTTTTTATCTTTGACTAGGAATAAGGCCCATTGTGGAAATAAATACAACGGGCTCTAGAAAGAGGCTCTGGGAGAGTGCCCTGGCTTTGGGCACTCAGTGACAATTTGCTGTGACAATCTCAGCAGGGTATAATGACAGAGTCCACCATTTTCTCCAGAGGAACTGATCTTTACTACCTGAAGAGCAGTAGTAATTTTGAGTGATCTCCAGCCCACCCCCAAGATTGGTAACAGTGGTTCCCCAGGAGGGAGTGGCTGGTTTGGAGGGTGGAGTCTATGGCATTGTACCTGTCTGAGGTCCCACCCCTCCTCAATAATCACCCTCCCTAGGTTCGACCCCTCAAATCTCCAGGAATTTCTCAACCTTGAGTTGACAACCCTATCTCCCTCCCAGCCAACCATCAACCTACCTTTAGTTTTCCATCTCCTTCCCCATCCCTCCTAGAGAGCAGTTGTAATTTTGAGTGATCTCCAGCCCCCACCTGGAGATTGGCAACAATGGTTCCCCATCAGGGAATGGCTGGATTGGAGGATGGAGTCTATGGCATCGTACCTGTCTGAGGTGCCACCCTTCCTCAAACCTCACCCTCTCCAGGCTCCATCCCTCAAATCTCCAGGAATTGCCCACCTGGAGTTGGCAACCTGATCAGGACTGGGCCCAATGAATTTTCTCCCTAAGGCCAACATAGGTGTGGAAAGGACCTTTTACTGACAGAGGAGAAAGTACAGGTGCCAACTTTGATTAGGGAAATACCTGGAGATTTGGGGGGGTGGATCCTGTGGAGGGCAGCATTTGGGGTGTGTGTGGAAGGACTCAGCAGGGTATAATGCCATAGAGTCTACCCTCCAAAGCAACCATTTTCTCCTGGGGAACTGATCTCTGTCATCTGGAGGTCAATTGTAACAGTGGGAGATCTCCAGGTCCCACCTGGAGATTGGCAGCCCTAGGGGAAAGTCAGCCGCACAGTGGGGAGTTGAAAAAAATGGTCTGATGGTCGCTGGCCCACCTCGTTAGCTAGCCAGCCATGCTGAAGCTAAGCAGGAGAAAGAGCCTTTTTCCATTTATTCTGACAGGAAAGTGGCCACTGGGGAGGGGGTTATCGGCGGGGGAGGGGGTTATGCTGAAAGTCCTTTGTTTTTTTACTCACAGAACCAAGCTTGGCTGCCTACCAACAGCCACTGAGGGGACAATCCCTCACAGGAGTCAAGAGAACTGTCTTCCTCAGGAGAGAGAGCTGTCTGCCAGGGGGAGTGGGTGGGGAAGAGGAGCAGACCCAGCACCCGGCCAATGGCATGCGAGTACTCTTGAGTGGCGGCTGATGGGCCAATGGCTGAGGGAGGGCATTTTACAGCCAATGGGAGCGCATGGAATCTTGCGAAACCAAAAGATAATTATTTATAAGGAAAGATGTGTAGCTTTATTGTATTTGGTTCTGCATTTGATTCCTATTGTTAACTGCCTTCATCCTTTTAGTGGAGAGGTAGTGTTGTTTTCATATTTAAAATAAATAAAATAAGGGCACTGTATTAATAATAATGAGACTAAATGGCAACCATAAAGGCTGTCAAAATAAATCCAACAGTCAAGCATCAGTACATCTTTGCAAAGCATAAATGTAAAGGAGAAAAGAAGCTGCAGTTTGGACCATACCACCTTTCCCTCCCTTTCCTACCTGTTCTTACCCCACACTCTCAAGCTGGCTGCCTTTCACATGGCAGCAATTGACTGGCAGAGGTTTTCCACTTCGCTTTCAACAATGATGCCAGGATCTTCCTTGAGCTGCAGCAACTAATTCTGAACCCAGTGGGGCGTAAGTCAACTTGGGGAAATCTCTGCTTGCTGTGCATTATGTTGCACTTATAAGCAGTGGATTTCATTGCCTGCTTTCACTGTGTCATGAGCTCTTTTTGTAACTCCTCACAGTCTGGTTTAGACTTAAAGGCAATGCACCATTTTGAAAACCTGGAGCTATAGAAAGCTTCCAAAGTCCTCAGAAGAACTGACTAGCTCTTCGTGGCACAGGTTCCTCAGCGATGAAATCTCCTGGCCTTTCCTCTGAGAGATGCTTTTCTTCCACAGGTTACTGCAGCTGTGTGCCATGATGGATGAATGAGACACAGATGAATAAAACCCACAAAGGAACAGCACAACAACCTTAGAACTTCTTCAGTTTGGGCCTCTGGACAGTTTAATTTCTCAATAAATCTTATGGAGTACTTGACTACACGTTCTTTCTTCTTCCTTGTCTTTTGCAGAAGTGTGCAAAAATCGAGGCCTCACATAACAGATGAGCCCAATCGGCTGACTTTCTATTGCCTAGCTGCATCTTTGTAAGAAGAGAGGGTGTCACTGCTTGGTGTAAGATTGATTGAGATTATTTTCTTGTCCGCATTTTGTTTTCCTCTGGTGTTCTGACCTCTCCCTCGTCTGTAAAATTTTCCATGGGATTTGGCAGCATTTGAGAATGCTTGTTACAGAATAAAAACAAGGGGCCTGAGGACAACTTAAAAGACTAGCAAATTTACTGTGGCATGAGAATTCAAGCCCATCTGGTCAGAAGCTCTCATCTGCTGAAGATTCTGTCACAAAAATTGCTAATCTCTATGGCTGTAGAACACTCTGGGTTGTTTTGTTTTCTGTCCAACAAACTAACTTGATCACCTTTCTAGAATTTGCTACAGCGAGTCTGTGTCTTCAGATGTTTCCCCAAAAATAGCAACTGTAAAATCTGGGGTTTGGAATAGGTACTTACAGCCTACCTAGTCCTATATGAACTTTACTGTCAGATAAAGGTGGTGTAAGAGAGCCTCCACCTTTGGAAAGTAAGGTGGGCAGTGACCAGAGATAAGACCTTTCAGTCATGCCACCTGGGCTACAGAATGCCTTCCCCTCAGTGATTCACCAGGCATCCGGTCTGTTATATTTAATGGGCTGATTGAAAAGGTTTTTTTTAAAAAAAAATCCCAGGCATTTTGTTAACTATTTTGTGGTGATGTACCCTGATTTAAGTGCTTTGAGAGTTACAGACTTCCTTGTGTTGAATGGTTTTATCATATATTTAGCTTTCCAGTTGTAACGATTTTGTCCTTGCTCTAGTTTATGAAGGATTTGTTTGTGTGCTGGACCTTTTCTAAAGCATTTTCTCTCTTACTCTGCTGCTTATGCATTTATTGCTTTCAGTCATTTCAGGATATGGTTTTTATGTTTCTAATTTGCTATTGCTGTTTTTAAGGAGTTTCAATCAGTTTTGGAGGATGTGGCTGGTAAGTTCTCCAAATGAATAAAATAAATACAATTCTGTTTTATCCTTCTTCATTTAAAGAAATTTGATTTGACCTCTAGAATTGATCCAGCTTTTGGAAAAGATATGTCAACAGTCTTAATAATTTCTTTGATACTTCCCAACCTTCCACTGCTGGAAAATAATACCCCCATATATGAATCTGAGCTCCTCTTGGGCCTTCCATTTTTTTCTCCCTTGGACAATCCCCAGCTCCCTTAAGGTTATTCCACATCCTTATGTCATGTCTTCATTGCATTTATTTCCCAAGTACCCTCTCAGCCACTTGGGAGTGCTGATACACGGGCTGTCTCCATTCATTGGTATGGCGAGTCTTTCTAGGTAGGCCTGCAAGGAGGAAATGTCACTTTTGTTCCTGCCAATTGAGTGTGACTGTTAACAACACTATATGTTTGAGGCTCCAAGTTGTCAACGATGATTTCCTAAAGAAAATGATGCTTGATTGCCTCTGCAGATTCTTTGAGATAATAATTGTGATGCTCTTTTAGTGCTTTCGCACCATGCAGCTGGGGACTTGTGTGGGTGGTGGTTGTTCTGTTGCATTACAAAGAAGTTTCCTCATTTGATATAGAGATACTGATTATTAGATTTTTGCACTGATTCAGTTGTAGCAAGACTATGTGCATAACTGTAACACATCGGTGTGGACTGCTTTGTGACTCCATCTTGGCCATAGTGTGTTCATACCTAACCATTCAAGTTCTGGGATACTGATAAGTTTTAGGGAATTTTTAAATAGATGGTTCCCCTTTGATATTTCCCCCAGGAAATGCAGTCCAGCAGTTTCATATCTCTAACAATAACAAAAAACAAATGAAAGTCATTTTTTGTGGAGGTGAGCATGGCTTGCATTTGCTGCAGTTATTTCCTCTTTTAAAATATAGTGGAAAGCCATTATGCTGAGAAGGACTTCTTAAAAGAAAATGGAAAGATTTTACACTCACTTAAGGGGAGTCTATACAATCAAGTTTTATGGAGAACTATCACTTCAGAGTGAAGTCTCCCTGTAATTCTTCTGTGGTTGTTCATTCTGATTCATCCCCACAAAATACGGAGGTGCAACATTCATTTTCCAGCTGCTGGAATTGTGTGCTGCAAAGGGGCACATTTACAAGAATGAACAACCTAGGATGAATCACAGGGTAACATTTCGTTGCAAAGAGTTGATTGTCCAAGGGCAAGCTTCCCTAAACACACATGCTCAGCACTGATTCTACACTGGTAGTATTCAGCCCTTTCCATAGGCTTTAAAAGAGGTACATCTCGATGTGGACCCCACTGGGCAACAAGATCACAAAGGCTGGATGTGACCAAGCTCAGGGTGTGAGTCCCTTTTGATAAAGGGTATAGAGGCCCAAGGCATTAATGGCTTATGTGTGCCTGAACCCAGTGAGTTAGAAACAAACAAACAAAAATAGCTGATGGCAGAATCTGTGTGGAAAGCAAATTTATTATGCCTGGCACATCACCAGTGAAAGACAGAGTCTGAGCAATGCTTGGCTAGGACTGTCTCCCAGAGGAGAAGTCTAGTACTAGAATCAGGGAATCAATCTCATCCTGGGCAGAAGTGTCTCAGGTTTGATACCTCAGGGACCAAGAGTGCTTTGGAGAGGTGGGGACCCAGATCTGAAAGTCATAATGCCCAGGCTGCCTCATGGGTGTTGAGGATCTCTGCAATAGAGGGCTGGGGATGCACTGAGTGAAAAAGATTCACCTCCACAAACAAGCTTGGAAATGCTGATAAACATTTTTCTGCTAAACCTAGAGGCCTCATAGGGGCACCACAGCTTGTGAACACACTGGAGCTTGGTGGAATATTTCATTCCAATGCCCACCTTCCAGAACATTCAATTCCTGAGTTTAACATGACATTTGTGGCTTGTGTTTGTGTATGTGCAGTCTTGAATAAAAATGGGTGTGGGGGCAGTTTAAAGACCTCTCTGGATCACAGCAACTGGTTTTACTTTAAAATTTAGAAAGCCAAAATAATTTTATTACAATTATTATTGCGTTTTTGTAAGAACAATGCAACACTAGACGTTTGTGTGTTTATTATCCACAGAACAGATCTACAGGACCCAGGAAACAATAAGGATGTGTTTACAAACAAACACACACTTGTCTATGACTAGCATAAGTTGGGGCTTTACTCTCACCCAGGGCTCATTTCCTGCAGGAGCGCACGGGAGCAAAGCTCTGGCAGTAAGGAGCCCAGGGGGTGGGCACATGCAGCAAGCCCCACCCCCTGCTCCCAGCAGCCCCCCTTGCCTTTCCCAGCCCACTGGCTGACCCAGTGGAGCACTGTTGCGAGCTGGCTGTCGAGCTGCTCCGCCACTGCCTGGGCACGCAGCCCGTCCAGGCTCTGCCCGTCCTCATGCCAGCCCTGGCATGGCGCCTCTGCAAGGTGGGCCCCGGCAACTCCCATGAGGCCTGTGAGGAGCCCTCCCGGCCTCCTGCACCTCCTCGGTCTCCTCCTGCACCTCTGCCCCGCCACTACCCTGGCCCCCTACCTGCTCGAGACCATGAACATCCTCTGCGCTGCTTTCCTCAACCCACAAGCAGCCACACACTTACCTGCACTTGCCGGCAATCCAAAAGAGTCCAGTGGCACCTTGAAGACCAAGGTTTATTCAAGTACAAGCTCCCTCCTCTCTGAGGGCAGATCTGTGTGCTCCCCCCATAGCTAGCAATCCAAAGAGTCAGTGGCACCTTTAAGACCAAGGTTTATTCAGGTACAAGCTCTCCCTCCTCTGTGCAGGCAGATCTGCACTCCCCCCGCCACCATAGCTAGCAATTCAAAACAGTCCAGTGGAACCTGAGTGGTGGGTGTTGCCTTCTGACACACTTCTGGAAATGTCAGGGGGTGTGGCATATGCAAATAAGTTATGCTAATGAGGTATGCTAATGAGCTCCCGCACCTCTTTTTCTATGAAATGACCCCTGCTCCTACCTGAGTCCGGCAGAGGATTGCTGCAAACTGACTGAAACTGAAAGCTGATGGCTGCTACTTCATGGTGTCACAAAACTGCTGCAAGGGTGCCGTAAAGCAGGTGCTGAAATGCAGTAAAGCTCAACACCTGTTACCACAAGAAATTTGTATTGTGGTGGGTTATGGGGGGGCAAGGAAGGAAATGAATCCTTTTGTCTTTAAAGTCTTGGAGGAGAGCCAGTATTTTCTGTCTTTTTGATAATGTTTACGGAAGTCCAATTTATTTGAAATGGGGATTCTCTGTGGAATTTTTCCTGAGGTTGAAGAAAGAAACAGGTCTTTGTCTTCCTTGGGAAAGAGATATGCTAGCAAAACTGCTGCATTTAAAAATTATCTTTCTGGTGCAGCTAGATATAGCCAAGAGAAACTTGTGCCTTATCAGGAAGAGAACAAAGCACGTTCCTTGGAATTGTGCACAAGCCTGGAGCCAGAAGCCTATGCTACTGTCTGCCACTTATGTGTCAAGTTAACTGAGAACTTATTGTACATGTACATCAATATATGTCCCAGTTGTTCATCCATGATAAATAATTGCCCTTTTTTTTGTCTTTTGGGAAACCTTGATAGAAAATTTATTAGCATGACTTACTTGAGTTGTTTATCACCCTTCAGTGTTCTGCCCTCCCCCTGCCTTTGGCTTTCTAGAAGTTAAATATCTGAGTGGAGAATGGATACATCTTGTGCGCATTCACATAAACGCCTGCACATGAGCATCAAAGCTGGCCTCACACAGTATTCCAGCCTGACATTTCACACACTGCACCTGTTTTGGCTGTTTTGGTCTGTTTAGAAACATTGACAGATAACATATTGGAGGACAGTTTTCACATAGATCTTTAAGCAAAAGACAAACCACTCTCTTGACTTTTAAATCAATGGAGGATAAGCTATTGCAGAGTCAAGCAATACAGTATACAGCCTAAGGCAATATGTAATAGCGTATTTGAGGTTTCTGCCATCCATCCATGGTATTGTTATACTGTGCTGCGCTCCAGTCCGCTGAGAATAGATTGCTGTGCCCCAGGTTCTTTTCAGGCTTCTAGGGATAGCAAGACCAACCATATAAAACCAAATCACTTTATTAAGCACAATAGTCTACTGTACTAGAAACAGCAAACAATCAAATAAAAGCATACCACAAACTTCTTTATTTGTTTAATTTATTTCATTATCATCTGCCTTTCTCACTGAGACTCAAGGCAGATTGCAGAGGTATCAAAACAATGGAATACAGACCGCCCCCCAGAAATCCAGGATGCCAGCTGAAAGCTAGAAGATGGCCAGATGTTCATCTCAGAGGTATAGAGCACACCCAATCTTCACAGAGATGGTAAGGAGGAAGCAGTCCTGCCTAGCTTTCCTCCTGCTGAGCTGGAGAGCATAGAAACAAGCTTGATTTCTTGGGACAATATCTCTGTCTGGGTTTCTCTGATTTATCATTTAAGTAGTCCATATTAAAGAAAAAATGCTTCTGTTGCTTTAAATTAGCATTTAAAATCCGGCTCCAGGGGGAAACTGAGAAGCAGCTGCAGGCACATGTTTCTTCTTTCCTCCTTCCTGTCCTGCACTCTTCAGGCAGGCCCAGTCAGATAGCCTCTGGAGTAGCACCCTCAGATCTAGAAAGCAAGGCTTGGGAGCACCCACATGCACTGGCAGCCAGGGGCTGGAGCTGCCCCACAGACTTGTACTTAGTGGACCAGTTGATGCAGCAAGTTTCTCCTCCCAGCCCAAGGCTTAAATAGGCTAGGAGGACAGCAGTTCCACCTGCTGTGGAAGCAGCACCTGGGTCTCATCTTGTCTAGGCTTAACTGGGGCCAGAATCCTCCAAAAGATCACATCCATCATGATATGGCCTAGGAGATGGTCACACGGACTGCCAGCCTGGCACTGCATCTTTGATGGACTATCTCAGCAGGAAGCCACTACTTCTGCTGTTCCAGCCAGGTAGGGGCAGACTCTGGAGGGCTTGGGGACTTAGTCCTGGACTGGCAACTTAGTTGCCCCAGGATCTGGGGGGTGCAGAGGTTCTGGTTGAGCATGTCCCATGACAGGCTCCTCAAGGGCAAATTCTGGAGGAGTTCTCACTGCAGGTTCCTCAGAGGGATATTCTAGAGCCGAATGACTAGAGGCACCTATGCTGCAGGGCCCCCCCAAAGCTTCCTGCTCTCTTCCAGGCCAAGTTTCTGGCTCCTCAGACTCTTCCTCCAAGGCTTCCAAGTTGGAGTCCAGAGCCAGCTCAGTGGGCATCATGACACTCTCCCTTTTCAGCCCTTTAATGAGCTTTGTCTTTTCCAACTGAACCAAAGTGTAGCATCACAGTGCACCTTACCAGGAAAGGGAAAGGGAAGGTGTGTGCGTGTGTTTGGACCACACAGGGAAGTGCTGAAATCAGTGCTGTTTCTGTGCCTTCAGTCAGATGGGATGGAGAAAAGGGAAAGAAGCAAGGGACAGGGCAGTGGCAGCAGAAAACGCTTGCAGGGAAGGTTTTGTAAAGATACAATTCCCACCTGTGCACACCCAGCTTGCTGCTGCTGCTTTGACAGGTGAGTATTTTGGCACTCCTGTGTGGAGGCAGATATGGATGCCTGGCTGGTTTAACTACACCTTTCTTAACTTCTCTTGTTTCTTGCCTCCAGATACTTAACCCAAGGGCCTTCTATCAAGTAGCTCGCTGTCTGGTTTTAACTCCTGCTTCTCAAATCACCGTCTCAGTGCCCAGGCCTGGTTTTGCAGCTGGACATCTTACTTTTTTCAGCAATAACTTCTGAGACTCTTAATTCCTTAGCCAAGTCCTGACTTGGTCATGAGGTGGTGGGTTCTTGGACACCTAGATGCAGGGGTTACCATGTAAGTCTTAGGGTCCCAAGCATCTTCCAGTTTTCATCTTTGAAATGTTGGAGAGTAAATAGGCACCTTCAAAAGAGTTTGCCAGTGTGTAGTGCAGCCAGGTATTTTAGTCTTGGTTTTAAACTTGTTTTTATGATGCTGTTTTATGGTGGAGGAAAGTGCTGTCAAGTCACGGCCAACCTACGGTGACCCTGTAGGGTTTTCAAGGCAAAAGGCAAACAGAGGTGGGTTTGCAGGCACAGAGGTGGGTTTGCCGCTTCCTGCCTCCGTGTAGCAGCCCTGGACTTCCTTGTTGGTCTCTCATCCAAGCAGTAACCAGGGCCAGCCCCTGCTTTGCAGATACCATTCTAGTTTGCCATC
Organism: Gekko gecko; assembly: GCA_029375565.1. Classification (NCBI taxonomy): domain Eukaryota; kingdom Metazoa; phylum Chordata; class Lepidosauria; order Squamata; family Gekkonidae; genus Gekko; species Gekko gecko. The sequence continues at coordinate 45,182,464 of JAPDNY010000012.1, read as the reverse complement.
TGGATTGTAGGTTTTATCTCTCTAATTGTGTTTTAATTGTTTTAATTATTTAAATTGTTGGAATTATTGTTGTTCATTGTTGTTGTGACCTGCCCAGAGCCCTGCTGTGCAGGGGGAGGACAGGACAGAAATTCAAGTAAGTAAATAAATAAATACATAAGACCTGAGGAGATTAGGCTACTGCTTAAATTAGTTTGCTCTTGAGCCATCCTTCCTGAGCTAAAACAAGAATGTGTGAGCTGGAGGCTAAAAAACTGTGAGCTAGCTCACACTAACTCATCTTAGAGGGAACACTGGCTACAACTATCCATCTATCCCGGCAGCTTTCCAAGGCCTTTTAAAGATTCCAGCCATCCTTATTTCCTTTTAGGCCTATTAACATCAGTGGACTGAGAAAAGAGAAGGGTGTATCTCTGTGTGGCTAAGGAGCTGAATGTTCATTTGAGGCCCTTCTGATTTGTACCTCATACGTGCTGTTAGTCTGTTGATATTATTTCATTCCTTTATAAAATAGGTTTGCCAACCTCCAGCTGGTGGCTGGAGATCTCCTGGGATTACCACTGATCCCCTGGCAACAGAGGTCAGTTGATGGTGATCCTGGAAGGTGGACTCTATGGCATTATGCCCCACTGAAGTCCCTCCCCTCCCCAAACCCCACCTTCCTCAGGCTCCACCCACAACCCCCCCAGATATTTCCCAACTTGGAGCTGGAAGCTGCCCTGGGTGGCTTTAATTAGAAACGTGGGACAGAAATAAATTTTGTGTCTTGAAAATTGAAAATAAGAATAAGGAGTACCATTGGGTTAATTTGCAAATTACAGCAGTTCTTCTGCAGATGTTCCATTTTTAGTGGAGTTTGGATCTCAGCTTAGTGGGAGTCTGAGAAAAGAGTCTGTAGTGCTGTCAATCAGGAACTCAGGAGCTGAGCCGGTACATTTGACATTGGTTGCTGGAGTGGAGTCTCACCATCCCACCCTCACACCAGACTATCCAGTAAGTTCTTGGTCTGCCTGGAGGCTCAGGGGAGAGGAGAAGCTGGAGGAGGAAAGGGGTAAATGGGCTGTATATCGATTAAATTTGCAGGCTAAAGTCCCAGTAAATGCAGCACAAGCCAAACCCAAAGTCCTGAAATGATTCCTGGCCTCAGGGATACGTGTACCCTGAGCCTGGAGCAGTGCCTGGAAAGAAAAGGGTTCCCATCATTTCAAACACTGAAACTTAAAGCTGTTTGCTAATGCTGACATGCTCCCCTCTGTCAGTGAGGCCTGGGGCAAATTGCTCTTTGTCCTCCTTTTATTAAAGGGCCTACATCTGCCTGGCTTTCGGTGCCCTGGGTTGGCTGTACTTCTGTTGGAAGCCTGATGCAAATCCTATCAACCTACAAGCAAAACGTAGCTCACCAGCCATGTATGGGCAGCCCAGCAGGGGCTCAGTAGTCCTGTTCTTATTAATTGCCTGGCACTGCAACAACAGAAGGGTCGCCCAACAGCTGGCAGGCCACAGTACCTGGCAGATGGACTGCATTTGACTTGGTGGGTCACCTGTTGTTCAGGCTGGACATATTTGGACTGAGGGATTCTCTCCCCTTCGTCTCTCCTGGGCCTGGGGGGGAGGGGAAGCAAGCATGTCCCCTTACCGGCATTGAGAAGGGAGGGAGGACAAGGTAGTCTCATGCCCAGGAGAGCTTTTGCCTTGGCTGAGAAACCCACAACCCTGTCAGCTAAATGCCCTGACACTCTCACTTTAGAGCTGGAAAGGCCTGTGGGTTTGGGGAGCTGGTGGATTGCATTGCTGGCCATAGATTGCAATCACCCTGGCTCTCTGAGACCTGCCTCTTTCCATTCCTAGGTGTCTTGATTTATGAGTGGGAGAGGCCTCCGGTGGGATTGGAGAGAGCCTCGGAGGCCTTTTTCTAGAAAGGTACACAAGACTAAAATGCTTTGAGAACCCTTTCAGAATGAAAAGAGACCATGTTTCGTTAAAGTGCTGAGCTAGATTCTTAGAAAACTGTAAAGGTCTCAAAAATAAGCAACCTGGCCATTCTAATTGCTTCTGGTTTTGTTTCCAATTCATCATTTGTCTGTGTTGCAGAGGGAGACTGTTCCAGGCTCTGAATTGCTTCAGCAATCCAAAGTCACTTTCAGTGGAAGTGGAAATACCTTCCCCCCACGACTCTGTGTAAACATCACCACACAGCCCCCATTTTCATTACAGAGATTATAATACTTAGGCGCTCACAAAAACATTGGTTTCTCGTTCCTTGTTCCTTTGCAGGCAGCCTTCCAGCAGGCATCCAGCGGGGAAGTTAAACAATCACAGCCTTACGGATGATATTGCTTTCTTGGAAAGCAGCCTGGATTTGTGTAAGGGCTCCCAGATCACAATAATGGTTCAACATGAATTGGCCTCCTGATTACCATATTTAATACTAATTACATGGCAAATTTCCCTATCAGCAGAAGCCCCCTAGAAGAAAATCCTTCCTTCGTTCATCTGCTTCTGATACCTCAAACTTTTCCTTGAATGTGTGAGAGAAAAATAGAGGATTATAATGAACCAGCTTGTGCAGAGTCAGACCATTCAGTCCAGCCTACCTGGCAGCAGCCCCCAGGCTAAGGATTCTGGTCTCTGCACAGCTTTGCCACAGGGAAGCTGCCAAGGCTCTGCATACTAAGTAATCTAGTCCAGGTGGCAATGCATAATAATCGTGTGTTTTCTTGAGGAAGCCGTTTGTAGATATTCATTCCAAGTCCAGATGTGGGAAATGCTTGTAAATTACAGGGATGTGTGTGTGCGTCCTCAAGTCACTTCCGGCCTATGACGACGGCGACCCTATGAATTAACAGCCTCCCAATCGTCCTATCGTTAACTGCTTTGTTCAGGTCTTGCAAACTGTCAGCTGTGGCTTCCTTGGTTGAGTCAATCCATCTCCTGCTGGATCTTCCCCTTTTCTTGCAGCCTTCACCTCTTCCTAGCATTATCATCTTCTCCAGTGAGTCTTATTGTATCAGAACCACAAGTAGATCACAATAATCAGTCTCACATAGATATAAGAAAGCAACAATGGTACAAATGCCTCAACAGAAAGCAGTGATTCTGGATCCCTGGGCAGAACTTGAGGATGGGCACCCAGAATCACTCTGGTGGTGCAGGGGAGGGTGATCAGCTGATCCCTCCCACCTGAATCTCAGGCCATGGGGGATCAGCAACAAGTCTGCAGGGGCTTTGGGGCTGGGGCAGCTTGGCTGCAGAGCAGTGGGGGCTCCCAGCAGAGGGACCTTGCCAGTGTGGGGCCCTGGGCAACTGCCCCCGATGCCCTGTGGCTAAGACTGCCCCTGGAGATATCCTACCTGTTAAATACAATAATGACATAAAAATATCCACATTGTCCTCTTGAACTGCTACGTGGTGTCGAGGTACCCATCTCCACCTATGGCAGGCTCAGTCCACAGGTGCTCTATTATAGGTGCTGACCAGTATTGTCCCTGTGTCTCACCTGGCCTTTCTAGGTAGCCCCCCAACAGGTTCAGTAGCAAACGTGGTCCCTCCCTAGTCTCATTCCAACCACAAGTGTGACTTACAGGGAGACCAGCATCTATAGGGGCTAGTGTGCCATCAGCTGCCATGTGGTGGGGGGGCCATTTCTGCCCCTGCAATTGCATTATTAGAACCAATTTCTCATTGTGGATGGATTTCTCTGGGCTGTCTTTAGTGGGGGGAACCACATGCAGAGTTTGAAACCAAGAGTTTGGGCTTTCTCTACAGTCTTTTCAGTCCTGGTATATATGGTTGGTTTCATAACCAGCGCTAGGGGTTATGCGTGCATAATGTGTCCTTTTTTCTGTGTGTCCCTTGTGGCTGTGTTCTTCGAGAGGTGCTTTGCGGTGGATAAGGGGAAGCTTCTAATTCTGCCTCCTGCCTCTGTTTTGCTGCTGGTTTAATTCTTGCTGAGGAAGTTTTGCTCCATCTTTTCTCCCTGGCAGAACTCAAATACCATCTTCAGGGAACCACAGAATAATGTTGTAGCTAAAAGGATGCTAGTGGGTGCGCCACAGTGAACCACACAGGTGAAAGTACTACATTGCATTTGTTTCTTCTGTGTTCTGGGGTGTGTGTGTGTACGTGAGTGGGTGGGTGGGTCATGGTGACATCCGGGAGGCATGCAGGCATTGCCATTTTTGTACTGACTCCTTCCATGTGCTTCTAAACATGAAGGGGGCCATCAGCATGTTGCTCTGTGATTGGTGGATTCTGCGGCATCGCCAAGGATTCTGGGACTGTTGCTGTGCTCTGCTTTTCTTAACAATTTTTTTCCTTTCAGTTTCTCCGGTGGGAATGCATAGGATTCCAATTTACTTTGCACCAACATTAATCTGGCATCAGCAGGATGCCAATATAACAGGATCACAGGCTGCCTCTGCTGGGGCCATAATCCTAGTAAGTTCCAGTATCCAGAAAAGTCTTTTTTGGTGGTTGGAAATCTTTATGATGGGGGGAAATGTTATAAATGCATATATTTCACAACAAAGGCATTTTTGTACACCTGCCAGAGCTGTTACCCCTAGGGAGGAATCCTATCCTCAGTGTAGCACAGGAATTTAATCTCCCCACACAAACACCTTTAGTAATTTGCTTAGGATAACAGATGTAAAGACTGTTTTTATGTGGAGCATTGGGGTTTCAAATCCAATCCATTCCTCAGTGCAAGAAGTCTCAAGCAAACCCCAGCAATACAGAACTGCCATGCCTGGAGTCGCTCCCTGTTGTTGCTTCCACAGTGGAGTGACTTTTATCTGGGGGCCATGCCTGAAAAGCGGCTTGCAGGCAAAAGGTAGCAGAGCAGCTTGGATCTGGGTCTTGCCTTCCTCTTCCTGGAGCTGTTCTTTTCACAGTGGGAAATGGGAATAATTCCCCTGCACCCTAGAGGAGAAGTGGGTAGGATCTGGGACACCCCACTGGGTGCAGTCGAATAGGAAGCCTGCATTCAGGAGTGCTGGGGTGCTGAGTGAGTCACACTAGAAGCAACGGCATTTGCATTGCAAAGATTAATTGGCTCTTGGAAAGTTTCAGACTGAAGCGTGCCCCAGCTGTGAAGGTGGGCACTGGCTGAGGGCAAATTCCTCTCTTCATTAATAGAAGGGAGACGTGCCCGACAAGGCAAGCAGAAGCGAAAATTGCATCTATCATTCCTGGGCAACATGTGCAGAGACTCCTCTGCTCCCCAAAGCTGATGGCTTGCGGTGAGGAGAGATGGGTATGTGCAGTCTGGTTTCTGCAAGAACTGGTTTGAAGGCAAAGAGAAATGTTGGCTGGCAGCTGCCCAGTCCATCTTGAGAACCAGCTTGGTGCAATGGTTAAGAGCAGCGGACTCCAGTCTGGAGAACCAGGTTCGATTCCCCACTCCTCCTCCACACAAAGCCTGCTGGGTGACCTTGGGCCAGTCACAGTTCTCTCAGAACTCTCTCAGCCCCACAAGGTACCTGTTGTGTGGAGAGGAAGGGAAGGCGATTGTAAGCTGCTCCAAGACTCATTCAGGTAGTGAAGAGCAGGGTATAAAACCAACTCTTCTTCAATTTATATTTACTTACACCCTGCTTATCTCCCCAGTGGAGCCCCAATAGTGGTTTACAACCTCATTCTCCCCTCCTCCATTTTATCCTTACAACGGCAACCCTGTGGGATAGGCGAGGCTGTTTGCAGCATAAGGAAACCGCAGAATGAAGGGAAGCTCACCCTATTCCTCTAAGTCTGAGAACCCTTCCAAGCTGTTAGGTGGTTCCATGTGGGTAAGCAACCACCATCCAGCCAGTGATGTTCTTCAGTGCCCATGCTGCCATTGCTACTGTTTTGAACGTCCCAGTTTTATTAAAAGTGATTTGCTGGTCAGTGTTTGCGCCAGCCACAGAATTTATGCCACATACTGTTGATGTTTCATACTTCCAGATTTTCAGCACAAGAATCTTCATGGAGGAAGCTTCGTCTCGTTTGCTGCTCTCTGTATGATAAAGTCTTAGCCTTGTGGCAGCACTCAGCCATAGCCCCCAAAAGAATTGTCTTCAAAGCAGCTGTCTGTCTTGTAATTGCTGCTTCCAAAGTATGAAAAGTCTACAGTGTGCTGCAAAGAAGGAGAATAATCTGTTGCTCTCTTGCTGCCTGCATGATAGTAGGGTCTGTGCCAGCAGCTGCTGACAGAGGAAAGGATTCTGAAATTATGGTGACTTTTGGCAACTCCTCATGGGGTTGTCAAGGCAAGAGATGTTCAGAGGTAGTTTTCCATTGCCCGGCTCTGCACTGCAACCCTGGAGTTCCTTGGTTGTCTCTCATCCAAATACTAACCAGGGCCAACCCTCCTTAGCTTCCAAAATCTTATGAGATTGGGCTATCCTGGTCAGAGCATGGTGGATAGCCCAATGAAATGTCAGTTCAGCACAAGACAATGAGGGGGAAAAGACACATTCTATGCTAGTGATTATTAGGAAAGGGACTGCAAATAAAACAGCTAGTATGGTAATGCCCTTTTAAAAATGTATAGTGCAGACCCCCCTTTGGAATATTGTTTACAACTTTGGTTGCCTTTTATGGCCTCTCCAGCGTGGTGTAGTGATTAAGAGCCTCAGACTCTGATCTGGAGAATCAGGTTTGATTCCCTGCTCCTGCACATGAAACCTGCTGAGTGACCTTGGACCAGTCCTTGTTCTCTCTGAACTCTCTCAGCCCCACCTATCTCACAAGGTGGCTGTTGTGCAGAAGGTGTTGTGCACAAGGTGACTGTTGTGCATGCTGTTTGACACACCGTAGGGTGGAGAAAAGTGGAATATAAAAACCAACTCTTCTTCTTCTGTAATATGTCCCTTCTATAATGTGTCCACTTTTTGTTGCTTGCAGCTTTAAGAATAATTCTATCTGTTATGGACATACACTGCATACATCTAATGAAATGACTTCTGACTCACAAAAGCTTATGCCAGAACAAATATTGTTGGTCCATAAGTGTCCATCCCAACGACACCCAGGAATGTTCTGTGCTGGAATGGAGACTCTCCACATCAACCAGCCATTCCCACTGGGTGAGCACCTTTCAAATGTTATGGAGCTGCCACCACTGTGTCTTTGGGAGAACTTGACATTTGATCTTTCTAGTCATTTGTGGGTTTTTAGGTGCTTTATATGAAGAAATTCTAAGAAGCCTTCAATTAAATTAAATGACAATTTAATAACTTTTGGGTATCCTGAATGCTTAGATCTTATATGTCTCAGCCTCCCCCATTTGATGATGCTGTTAGATGTACACCTGCTCAATTAAGGATGTTTCCCAAGCAGTCTGTTCACATCAAGATGAGCCCATATGTTCCAGAATCGTTTTGTTCCAGTCTTCGAAGGCAATGGTGACACTCGACTACAACATCAGAGAAACAGACACCCAATGACTCTGATGTTTCCTCACACGTCATATTTCCAGATGGAATCATTTACCTGTTTTTTATCCTTTAAACAACACACACAGGCACACAAACTCATTCCTTCTCTTCTCCAATGGTAAATACAGATTGTAGAAAATGTCCCAATTATTAAAATTTTAAAAGCTTCCTAAGGGAAGAAAGCCAGGGCTTGAGATGGCATCCATTTTCTTGTCTAAACTGAATCTGTCAGGTTGCCTTACATCAAGATGGACAGCTTTCCTCAATGTCCGCTAATGTGATGTCCAGAATAATGCAATCTGACAGTTTTTGTATTAACCATCATCAAGCACAGGGAAACAGAGCAGGGCTTCAAAGTCCAAGTAGGAAAGGAAATATGCTTGGGGGCATTTGGGGATGAGGAAGATTCAAAGGAAATGAGACGATGGTGACATTTTGGGGGTGGTCATGAAATGCTCTTGACATTTTGGCTGAAGCTTCCTTTACAACTTAGAAAGGGCCAACACTTAGTCCTCTTCTGAGAAACAGAAAGGTGGTTAATATAGTCTGCTCCCTTCCAAAAGTCTGGGTGCTATCATCCATTCCTAGGTTTTATTCCACATGTGCTGGTTCCCCCATCCTTTGACTGGAGAAACTATGTTTATGTAGGAGGAGAGGACATTAGTCCTGGCAGCTGGCTTCACAGAGTAGCATTCCTCAGCCCCTGACCACCAGCTAGCCTAGTCAGTTCAACACTGCTGTCTGTCTCCCAGCCATTCACACTGTACTTCTAAGCAGAGTGACACCCTTCGAGGCTCATTGACTTCAATGGATTGCACTGTTAGAACTGAGGGAAAGAGTAAGTACAGTGTGATCACTGCACGGAGAAATAAGGGTAAAGGGAGAGAATTCATTTCTGGGTGAGTGAATGAGAGAGTCCAGATATGCATGGAGTCCAGGGAGCTAGAATGACTAAACCTCATTCTGTCTTAAACTGGTTTGCAAAAGTGGGCTTTACCTTCATTAATGCTTCTGCTGCTATAAATTTAAGATGCCTAGTGTTGCCAATGGTCTGGAGAAAAAAAAAGTCCTGACCCTTTAATTGAAGCTTAATGGGATGTTATTTACTGGGTGATATTTATTTACTTATATGCTAGAAAAGCTTCAGTGACCCATTTCTACACATTAAACATCTGTTAAAGGGGCAGGAAATTTTTCTCCAAGCCTTTTGGCAATCCTTATTGTTTAAACTGGTATACAAAACATAGACACAAACATTATAGTTAAAAAGCCACATTCCTAAAAAATACGACTTTAAGAGCTTCTTTTTGCATTCATTATATCCACAATTTAAAAGGGGGTTCTACAGACACAGCTACCTTTCTTATGGGTACTTGCAAAACTGAGGTGTTTTCCTCCCTCAAGCTGGGCTCCCATTCCTGTGCTGGAGCTTCAACAGGTGGAACTTACTGGCAAAGATATTAGAGGGGGATGTGTTGAGTTTTTGCTTATCATGCAGCTGTTAAAGGCACAGGTGCCCAGCCTGGAAAACAAACCAGCATTCTTATCCTTGTTGTTGTTCAGTCGCACAGTCGAGCCGACTCTTCGCGACCCCATGGACCAGATTACGCCAGGCCCTCCTGTCTTCTGCTGTCCTCTGAAGTTTGCTCAATTTCATGTTCGTTGCATCGATGACACTGTCTAACCACCTCATCCTTTGTCGTCCCTTCTTCTTTGACCTTCAATTTTCCCAGCATCAGGGTCTTCCCAGTGAATGCTCCCTTCTCATTTGGTGGCCAAAGTATTTGAGCTTCAGCTTCAGGATCTGGCCTTCCAGGGAACAATCAGGGTTGATTTCTTTTAGATTGACTGATTTGATCTCCTTGCAGTCCAAGGACTCTCAAGAGTCTTCTCCAGCACCATAGTTCAAAAGAATCTATTCTTGGCGCTCGGCCTTCCTTATAGTCCAACTCTCGCAGCCATACATTACTACATTCTTATCCTAAATCTCATTAAAGCTTATTTTCTGGTTCTTTCCCCCCCCCAATCTATTTGGCTGGCACATTATGGCCTAGATGCCCATGCTTCTTTCCCTCTTTCTCCTTTGGCTCCCTACACCAACAGGCTCTGGGCATTCCTGATTCAAGCGTGTTCCAGCTGTTGTAAGAAATTATCAGGATAACTCCATCTGAGCAGACACATACGCAGTTGCTCACACACACAGCTGTCCTTTCCCATCAAGCTCCAGGGTATATTGATTAGGTTTCAGAGGTATCTCCTCATCCGGCGGCTCAGTTGTAATCACAGAAATAAAAAAAGAAGGATGAAGCACTATGGCATTACATATTCTGGTCATGGTATCAAAGGATTTATTGGCTCCAAGTATATTTAAAGATCAGGAGAAAGCCTCAGGCATTTGTCAGTCAAATGAACTCGGGAAATTGTCCCTGCTTCATGCTTTCCCTCTGTCGGAAAGGACTAGGAAGGGAAGCTTGTGGCCAGAACTCTGAAAGAACATTTTAATGCATTGTGCATAATGAAGGAAGGAGTTGTGAGAAACATTTCACAGCAGTGCTCTTCAGCACAAAGCAGGATAAGGGGGGGGATGGCATCAAGAATAGTCCTGGTGGACCTCCCCGTTAACTGTGGGCAGGGCCATAGTGGGAGGAGGTTGTACCCTACCCCATCTCAGAATTTTTTGAAAATGGGTTTTAAATTTAGGATATGACAGCTTCCATTTGCAAAAAGAAACAAAAAAAAAGAATCAAAACTTTAAAAATAATAAGCGTAGGTTGGTCCATTCCTCCCACAAGTTGACAACATACTAACCTGATCTTCCCAGCTCCACAACTAGGGTTGCCAACCTCCAGATGATGGCTGGAGATCTCCCATTATTATAACTCATCTCCAAGCAACATATATCAGTTTGCCTGGAGACAATGGGTGCTTTGGAAGGTGGACTCTATGGCATTATACCCCATTGAAATCCCTCCCCTCCCCAAGCTCCATCCCTCTCTCCAGGTATTTCCTAACCCAGGGCTGGTGACCCTATCCATAACCCAGGATTCCCATGGGCTCCAGGTGGGTTTCTAAACATCACTGTCACGGCTCAGGTGGGGTGTCACCTGACGCTACAAGCACTCTGGGTTTAGGATCCCTTGAGAAGGCCCAGAGCACCCTCCCAAACCCTTCAGACCTCCCTTGTTTGGCCGAATAATATGCGTGAGGACCAGGCAGAGTAAACAACAAATAAAAATTTTATTTTACAGGAGGTCAGTCAAATATAGGAAGCAAACAAGGTACAAGAACAATAGCAATAAGTGGGTGAAGAGAAAAGAAACCAAATGCCCTAACGCAACTAGACTCACAGTCCCTAGCTCACTGCCTCAGTTGGGCCTGATTCGGCTCACCCTTCCTTGCAGGGTGAGGGTCTCTCCCAGCAGCAGCAGCCTTCCCTCTGGCCCTGTTGTCTTGGAGGAACGAACAGCTCTTCTTCTGTACCAGCTCTTTTATTATGTCCCCTTTATCTGTGATTGGCTAAAATTGGAACCAAAACCTCTCAGGGAATTCTGGGAGTTGTAGGTCTGGCCTCCTCCCACTGCTACTCAGGCTCCCTGGGCCTGCTAGGCCTTTACTTGCACAGCCCAGATCATGACAGTCACTCTCTGCCAAGAAGGAGACACTGAGACATTAAAATGGCCTAAGAGCAAGTCAGGTTGAGTGGTCCTTAACAGCCCTGCAAGTCAGTTCTGTGGGACCCCTAAGCTTAGGTCTGTCCAGTAATATGTGTTGCCTTACCCTCTATCTCTCCTGCAAATGGCTGTCGGTGCAGGAGGAGATTAATTGGTGAGCTGACCCTGATTCTTGTTGCTGCTGAAGACTCCAAGCCAGATGGCCCCCCTGAAGTGCCGGAGGAGCAGCTTGGACTTAGCTCCGCAGCCTCTGCTTGCTCCTGGTCAGCAGTGGTCCTTTAGAGCAGCAGCCCACTGGGAACTTTCCCTCTCATTTAGAGGCCAATCCGCTGGGCTATGTCAGCCTTATTGAGCCTGAAATGTAAAACAGCACCATCTGCGTATAAAAGGACTCCTATATGTTTATTACTTAACTTAGGGGGATGGAACTCCTTTTTCTTGTAGGCAAATAATCTTCCTTTTAAGAAGTTTTTTTATCGGATAGGCGAGCAGAAGTTACTCATCGGGTGGCTAGGTTTGGATGGCTTGCCCTAAGAATTAGAAAAACTATAGTAACTCAATAAGAGGAGAATTAAGACTTGATTTTATTAATTTTAATTATCATGGTTTTTATGGAGTTTTTTTTCCTTTTAAAAAACCTGTTTTTAAAATTCTGCTTCTGTTTTAATGTCATATGTATGTATCACTTATGTTGCAAGATGTACCATGGGTGCATTATGCTGGTCAATGACCATGAACAAAACTTACTGTTACTGAGGACACTGACGTGGGTAGGAATCCCTTCCCTTTTTGCTGCTGTGGTCTGTATGCTTAAGGAGCAGGAGGAGTTATTTCTGTAGGAAACACTGTCCTTATATAAAGATCAAAACTTCTGAACTTCAAAATTATGGCTCTTATTCAGCTGCTATCAACTGATGCTAAGCTGCCCAAATATATGTACACTTTTGAGAAGATGTAGGTCAGGAAGAAATTACTGTTTCCCCCCCGTTCATCATTCTGAATGTATTTATTTATTTATTTAATTCGGTTTATATCCCGCCCTCCCTGCCAAGACGGGCTCAGGGCAGCTCACAGGATTACATAAATAATCATAAAAATAAATATGAAGCAATCATTTAAAATCCTCCTAAAACATTAGAACATATTAATAAAACATTGGAACAATTAATAAAAGCGAGAGCAAGATTATTTATAAAACGGCTTAGGTCAATCTCTGCTTAGGTTTGTCATTCTAAGAAGGACATTGTAGAACCCAGTCTGAAGCAGCATCTGGAATTACTGGAATCCACTGATGTGTTCCACACAGGCCTTTAGGGAACCTGTACTCCACACACGCTGTCTAAAGTTATCAAAGCATGAGAATCAGGTTGGTGTAGCAGTTAAGAGTGTTAGGCTAGGATCTGGGAGGTCCTGGAACCCCCACTTTGCTGAAGAAGGAGAAGAAGAAGAAGAGGGAAGGGGAGAGGGTTGGATTTATACCCTGCCCTTCACTCCATGTCTCAGAGTTGCTTATAATTCCACAACAGACACGCACTGTGAGGCAGGTGGGGCTGAGAGAGTTCTTTCGAGAACTGCTCATGAGAGAACAGCTCTGAGAGAACTTTGACTGACCCAAGGTCACCCAGCAGCTGCATGTGGAGGGGTGAGAAATCAAACCCGGTTCTCCAGATTAGAGTCCGTTGCTCTTAACCACTACACCCACACTGGCTCTCTGGTTTGCTGGGGAACCTTGGGCCACTCGATTACTCTCAGTGTAATATATTTCACAAGGCGTTGTTGCGAGGATAAAATGGAAGGGGTGAGAATGATGTAAGCCGCTTTGGGTTCCCACTGGGGAAAGAGGCAGGGTATAAATGAAGAAAATAAATTAAACTGTGTGTGTCCCCCCGCATTCCTAAACATCCATGCAATTTCTAACTCATTTTGTATGGTGCTGCTATATGAGTAATAAGGTTATTAAATATTGATGGATTTTCAGCTCTCTTGCCACTCTCTGCTGATAGAGAAGGTTCTCTGGAGGAGTTCTTGACAGATTTTAAACCATCAGCCATGACAAGCACGTGGAGAAAATAGCTGCTGGACAGTTTGATATATCCACTCTTGTGTGGTGGGTTTACCGTCCCACCTCTGGTCTTCTTTGTGATTGCTTTGTTTTACACCGGTTCTGTCAGGAAGCAGCATGACTTTAAGCTGCGTCGTTGTTGGCTGTATCTGATGTGGGCTGTCAACAGTGATGGCACAGCAGAGATACAGGGAAGCCCCCCCCCTGAAATTTCACTAATTTTAGCATGAGATACTTTTAGCCTTCTCTCAAAATCTCTACAGTAGTTATAATGGGATCGGGCCCTCCAAATCGAATGGAGATTTTCTGTGTGGTGAAACGCAGTGACATCTCTACTAAAGCTATGTCCTTTGGTTGGCTGTCTTTAAGGGCAAGGAGATTTTGCCAGGTTTACAGTTCCTTCTAGTGCAAATAGTACATGTCTTTAGATGGTGAGCCAGTCGTCACTCAGCAAGGCAGTCTTTGCCCCGTTGAGAATGGCTGAAGTAAGTTTGCAGGCAAACAGTGATCTATCCATCATTCCAAAGTGAAACCTTAATAAAACTGGCTGTGTCAATTTGCAATAGAATGGAGCATGAGTAGGAAAAACCCACCTGACAAAAGAACTTATTGGCTGATAACTCATTAAAAAAGTTTGGAGGGTCTCTTTTAAAGAAACCGAGATGAACAATTTATTTGTTTACTTCATTTATAGTCTGCTTTTCTGATTGAGACTCAAGGTGGATGACAACATTAGAACACATACAATAAACAAGGCAACAGAAAGGGGGGGATGGCTTTAATATTTCCATAGACATTCGAACTATAAGCCTTTATAAAATTGCCTTCCTCTGTTTTACTACAACCTCAGTCTCTGTTCCTGAAGCAACCTGACACTAAACTAAGTATAATATACAGATAAACATTGTCCAGTTTTCTGCTTTGCTGTGTAGCTGTTATGCACATGGGCCAGTTTACCAGCTGCTACATACATCATTCCATTCTGTAATTATTACAGCTATGAACACTGAGCTCCTAATTAATTTGGGGACTCCAGAAAAGACCATCAAGGGTGGAGGAGGATTTGTAGCAACCTGAAGGAGGAATAAATGAGCATCTTGTAGAAGTAGAGAACGACAGACTGTTTTCCCCCTTTTGCAGTCAAGTTCCCATTACTATGAGGCACTGCAGCGTAATTTAATTTCTTGGTGGCAGTATTCACTGAGTGAGACCGTGTGGTCTCACAAGTGCCTAGCTGGAGCAGAGAATGGAACCCAAAATAATTACACCAGGCAGTGGGAATCCAGAGGCATTGCTGGGTCCCCTCCATCCTTTCCCAGATCCAGTCAGAGATTTAATTTTGCTTCCCTCTGAGTGGCTGAGTGCACTTGAATTGCAGTTTTTAATAATTGCACTTCAGTGTGACACTAGATTAGAGAAAGTCTGCTTTGGGAATAAGCCAGGTGTGCTGTACAAATCACCGCCCAAGGAGGTCTCTACACAGGCAAGTATTCCAGCAGCTACAGAACATTTCACATTCTTTTGCACACACTAGTAGAGTTCCCAACTAACCATAAAAGATTGACATGCTTTGCTCTTGTGCCTTTAATGGCAATTTAGCAGCAGGAGGCAAGAGGCAAAAGTTGTTGCAACATAGGGATACAAGTATAATCCACTAATGTCTGCAATCAAATTACTGATAAGGCATTGGGGCAGCAGGGACTGTAAAGAAATTTTGAAACCTTCCTCCGCAATGCTAAGATGAATTGCTTAGAGCTGCCCACTGGCTTGGAGAAAGATGCCCTGTCCCTTTAATAGAGGCTTAATAGGATGTTATTTAACTCCACACCAGAAAAAGCTCATTGCCACACCTTAAGCCTCTGTTAAAAGGACAGGATATATTTTCTCCTGGGCAACTGGGCTTGCCCAGGAGACTGTTCCTGGTGGTTGGTCCTGTCATAAACCTGCCTGGGGTCGATGTGTTCTTGCATGCATATTGTGTGCATGTAAAGCACGTTCTTCTTCATTGTGCCACCACTCAGAGTTAAAATCCAGCTTCCCAATTCACCAGTGATGGGGAGTCTGATGTGGCTGTTGGATCTTCCTGCCTATCTGGAGTGTGGTGGAAATGTGATCCATTTGGAAAGGAAGGCTCGTGTTCCAGTGCTGGCAAGGGAGAACTGCTGAAGTAGGCTGAAGCACCTTTGGGCACATGAGCGCTCTCTCTCTCTCCCCCTCCCTCCCTTTCTCTCCCTCTCCAGATCGAATGTTGGGGAAGTGGTTCTTTTACCCTGCAGCAGTGCTCTTTGCCTGTATACTTGTAATTAAAGCAAATGATACTGGGGTGGTCTTAGTGATTTTGGAACCCTCAGCAAAAGTTAGGTGGGGCTTTTTTTTGCCATCAAGTCACAGCTGACATGGTGACCTCCATGCGGTTTTCAAGGCGAGAGATGTTGAGAGTTTGCCCTTGCCTGCCTCTGCATCGCAGTGCTGGACTTCCTTGGTGGTCTCCCATCCACATGCTGACCAGGGCTGACTCTGCTTAGCTTCTGAGATCAGATGAGATTGGCTTAGCCTGGGCTATCCAGCTCAACACAAAAGTCTCAGGTTGGGGTCCCAGAATCCCTGCCACCTCCACTAGCCTCCCTACCAGGGCCAAGAAAAAGTGGCCATCACCCCATGCCTGAGCCCTGGATGGAACAGGTGCAAATGAACACATGAAACTGCTTTGTATGAAATCAGACCCTTGGCCCATCAAAGTCAATGTAGTCTACTCAGACTGGCAGCAGGTCTCCAGGGTCTCAGGCAGAGGTCTTTCCCATCACCTACTGCCATATTTTTAACTGGAGATACCGGGGATTGAACCTGAGACCTTATGCATGCCAAGCAGATGCTCTGTCATTGAGCCACAGCCCATCTGAACTGGATGCTGCTGTGAGCTGCCTACCAGAGCCCGAGACATGGCAGGTACAAGTGCCACTTGCTCTTTTTCTTCTTTCCATCCTCCACTAAGGGGGTGTGGGCAGTCAGCCCCTCCCACCCCAGGATACCATAAAGCTCCAGTGCTTTGTCTTCTGATTGGGAACCGATCTAGAAAAGTGCTGCCCCCTGAATCTTCTTACCATGTGGAACAATGAGGGTGCACAAAGGTATGTTATGACTGCCAACTTTTAACCTGGTCTCTGTAGCTGTCCCTCTAATATCAGTTTGCAAAAACGTTTAGGTGATGTTATTTCATGCCCTGTTAGCTTCCCGGACCTATTTCCACTCCAGCCAGTTTGGTGTAGTGATTAAGAGTGGTGGACTCTAACCTGGAGAATGGGGTTTGATTCCCCACTCCTCCTCTACATACAGTCAGCTGGGTGACCTTGGGTCAACCACAGTTCTCTCAGAGCTCTCTCAGCCCCACCTACCTCACAGGGTGTCTGTTGTGGGGAGAGGAAGGGAAAGGCGATTGTAAGCCACTCTGAGACTCCTTCTGGTAGTGAAGAGTGGGGTATAAAAACCAACTCTTCTTCTTAAGCCTCTATGAAAGGAGTAGGACACTCCCTCTCCCTTCCCCTGTCAAAATGGCTAACTTACCTTAAGAACTGTTAGAACTGTTCCTCTTACCTTGTTCCATTGATCAAATAGAGCCTTCCTAGCCTACGTGTAGCAGCATCATGCTTTCCCTAATACTCTTTCTTTCATTGCTTAGAAAGCAAAATGCCCGTGTATCCCAGCGAGAATGAAGTTTTTGGTGTCAAAACAGCATTGTTCTTGTTGCCTTCCAAGGAAGAGGCATTCCATTCTCTGGCACACTTCTTAACAGTAGGCATGGTGCCATCTGCACATATGGGCAGAAACAGGAGGCAGGCCAAGTGTATGCAGCATTAGTGGCAACTCTGTGCGACAAAAGTATGAATTTCATTCTTGAATGCAACATGCAGCTGTTCAGCAGCCTGGAGTCTTTACACAAATTTGGTGGGGGAAAGCCTATTTGGATTGCCCTGGGAATGGATTGAATCATGTTCAGAATAAGCACAATGTCATGGAGATTGTGGCGGCTTCCTGCTTTTTATGCAGAGAAAACTATCCATGTGGCATTTGTGTAAGCTGTACCCTTTAACAGGGGTGTTATGTGCATGCAGAGCATTTTTCTCCTTGTGTGAAAAACTTCACCGGTTGGGTTCTGCACATCAGGCTGCTCTGGCAGGCTGTGCCCCCACCCCCCATTGGCTGGAAACTCAGCAGCATTTTTACTACACTTCAGCTGCATTTTAAGGACACAAATTGCTCTGCAACTCCAGCCTTAACCCTCCCCTCCATACCATATGCACTCCAGTAACTGCAGTGCTTGCAAATAATCAGGGACCATTTCATGTAGAAATCAGATTTTTAAAACCTGTGGCAATCCCGTGAAAAGGGGATGAAAAAAAAACAGCTTCCACCTGCCTTGCTAGGAAATACAGTGCAGAAAAATGAGACAAGGTTGGGGTTTGGGCTGAGAAGGGAAGAAATGATAGAAAGTGTGTCTGTTAGGATTCCAAAGCAGCTGCTTTAAGTAAGGGAAACTGGGTCATGTCAAACGTCGCCTTAAAGCATTGGTCAGGCAGACCTCACCCCTGCCCATATATGAGTGCATCAGAGGGAGAGGGAAGACGCAGAAAGGCTTCCTTTGTTGGCCTGCTGGGACCAATGGCCACTCGGCTTGCCCCTTCCCATAACTGCATATATCAGCAGCCATTATACCTAGCTGCTTCCACATGGACGTTTTCCCCACCCCCACATGGAAAGTGGGAAACCCCCACATTCATGGCCAACATCCACATGACATAGTTCTCCTTCTGGAAGTCATTCATGCTATTCCCAGATGGAGGAAAAAAGACTCAGAGGGTTCTGGAGTGTTTGCAAGGGAGTGTGTGTGTGTGTGTGTGTGGACACCCCTTCTGTTGCCACTACTGAGAGAAGGTAGAGCTAAGCTGCGCTTTCAAAACAGTGTGCAGCGGCTTTCTGCCATATGCTATCTTCCCCACCCCCAGGCTTTTAGAGAGCATTTTTGTCCCTGTTCTCTGCTGAGCTGTGCTGTAGGGAAAAAGAGAGGGAAGCGGAAAGGAGGGTGGTGGTTCTGGGCTGTGCGGGGGGGGGGTGTCCCCCGATGTGGTTGCCCGTTGCACATGCACTTTTGTGTAAAAGGGGAGGAGCAGCAAGTGGCGGGGAAAGGGAGTGTGTGAGTGTTGCTCCCTGGCATTTCAGGATGTCTGTGTGCAGGTGTGTTTTCTTGTGCTCCTGTCTAGAAGCCACCTGACCCTGAGTATACATCACATCATCTCCTTGTCATCCAGCCACAGGTCTTTTGATCAGGTGTGCTCCTGAAGCTTCCCGCTGGGAACGTAATTCCTAAGCAAACATGAGCCCGATATGGAGTGCAACAAGAAGGGGTTTCCACCTTCTCCTCCCACACCTTTTCCTTGAGCTGGAGGGAAATTTGTCCCCTTGAGGAAACTCACCTATGCTGATATTTCCATGTAGGTTTCCCCAGTGGGGCAACAGCAGCTCCCCTGGGCCATTTCAGGTCAGGAAAACAGGGTATGTGGGAGAAGACTTAAGCTCCTTCTCCCCATATATGCCATGGTCTCACTCTGAATTGGACCCTTGGGGATTGAGTTCCAAGCACAGCGCTCTCAAGGAATGGCAGATTGAAAATCCTCATGGGGGACCCGGAGAAGGCATTATATATGTAACATGTAGTTAGGTCTTCCGAGGAAAAGCTTAGATGGGAAATGAGGTCCCCTTTAACGGTCTACCTCAGAACATATTTGGTTCCTCCTCAGGTGAAATGGCTGCTGCATTCTACTTGTTCCCTAGACATGCTGATTTCTGTTTTTCTTTCCCATCAGGTTCGTAGCCAGGACAAAGTCCTACTTAAGATTTTTTTTTTTGAATGGGCTTCTAAATTTGGGACATTACAGGTTACTTTTAAAGAATGAGTGCTTGTTTTAAAAGTGGGACAAATTCTGTGTGAAAAGGAGGGGTGGCGGCTGGAACTCCCACAGCACTCCAAATTCAACCCCCCACCACTTGTTCAGCTTTGCCCAACTAGTATTCCCTCGGTCACGTTCATCCTTAAGTTATCCTGGAGGGAGGAACACCCTACATTTAGCTACTCGGAGTGTGAGCATATTGGGGTACTTGAAGGCAGTGATACAAGGAAGGTGTTTTTATAAGTCTGTAAGAGCTTCCGGATGTTGAAGAAAGTTCTTCTTCAGCCGAGAGTTTGCAGATACTAAAAGGCTCACAGGCACAGGTGCTCACAACAACCATTAGTTATTTATGAGGAAATCCTTGCTTTTTCCATTTGTTTCTCTGCAGCTTAACTGAGCAAGGTTGCCTGGCTTATAGCCCATTTTCACATCCTTTTGTTCAGGGTACATTATGTTGTAAGTCAGGGGGTTTCAATCTTAATTCTGTGGGCATGTTTGGAATGTTAAGGGTGGGAAGTAGGCCTTCATAGTTCTCATTACAAATCACACACACACAAAATTATTGATTTAAAACTCTTATTGGCTGCCTTTCTTCCTTATGGAGCTCAGGGCGGCTCACAATATATAACTGATCCATGAAACAGAGTAGAGAAAAATGCATAAAGCAGAATTTAAAGCAATTGTTTGGTGGTGAAAAGAGCCATCAAGCTGCAGCTGACTTACACAGGGTTTATCAAGCCAAGAGTTGTTCAGAGGTGTTTTGCCTTTGTGTGTCAGGACCCTGGATTTAAGACTGTTTTAATCAAAAGCAATCCTAAATAAAACTGTCTTCAGCTGCCTCCTAAAGATTGAAAGGAAGGGGGCCAGGCACACTCTCCTCAT
This sequence comes from Gekko gecko, assembly GCA_029375565.1. Taxonomy (NCBI): domain Eukaryota; kingdom Metazoa; phylum Chordata; class Lepidosauria; order Squamata; family Gekkonidae; genus Gekko; species Gekko gecko. The sequence goes on along the minus strand of JAPDNY010000012.1, from coordinate 45,162,489 downwards.
TCATTCATTCATTCATTCATTCATTCATTCATTCAATTTATACCCTGCCCTCCCTGCAAAGCAGGCTCAGGGCGGCTTGCACAAAACACACATATAAATACAGTTAAAATTATACATAAAACAGCCATAAATCCTATATAAAAGAGTCATAAAAGTTGTTTAATAATTGTGGTAAAGGTAAAGGTTCCCTTGTTCGAAAGCCAGTCGAATCCGACTCTAGGGTTGTGATGCTCATCTCCGTTTCAAAGCCGAAGAGCCAGCACTGTCCGAAGACGTTTCCATGGTCATGTGGCTGGCATGACTAAACACCAAGGTGCATGGAACGCTGTTACCTTCCCACCAAAGTGGTACCTATTTATCTACTTGCAGTTTCTTGCTTTCGAACTGCTAGGTTGGCAGGAGCTGGAACTAGAGACAGGAGCTCACTCCGTCATGCGGCACTCTCGGGTCTCGAACTACTGACCTTCCCCAGCCTGCAGTTCAGTGTCTTAACCACTTGAGCCACCGCAGCTCCTTATTTTTGTGGGGTTGCCACTAAAAAGGCCCTCTCTTGTGTACTCACCAATTGAGCTTCTTTGATCAGTGGGACTGCCAGGACAACAACCTCTCCCCAGCAATCTTAATTCCTGTGCAGGAACACAGTCCTTCAGATACACCGGTCCCAAGACATGTAGGGCTTTAAAGTTCCAAACCAACAACTTGAATTGGGCTTGGGAACAGATCAGCAGCCAGTGTAATTGCTGTAACATTGGGGTCACATGTTACCAAATAGCTGGCCCAGACCAGCAGTCTAGCTGCAGCGTTCTGCACTAGCTGCAGCCTCTGAACGCTCTTCAAGGGTAGCCCCAAGTACAGCACATTGCAGTAGTCCAATCTAGATGTAACTAAGGCATGGATCATTGTGGCTAGAGCTGACTGACCCAGGGATGGACACAGCTGACACACCAGCAGAAGCTGGGCAAAAGCACTCTGGGCCACTGCAGGCGGCTGGGTTTCTAAAGCAACTGTTTTGTTGAGCAGCATTCCTGATGTTGGAGGTTGCAGGCCAAGCAGCCCTGTAGGATGGAGGCCACTGTTTCTGAATGGGTGGTGTTCCCTATGGGCACAAAGGGAATGCCTCCAATGAAGTGTAGGAAAACCAGGAGTGGTTCTTTATGTTAGGGAACAGTGGCTTTATCAAAGGAGCAAATGGGTGCCAGGAAGCCCATCTGGGGATGCCTAAGGGGATGACCATTTGTTTAGGATGCTTTTTGAAGACGGTGATAGACAGTGCACAAGAGTAGTAGATAAATATGGGGATGAGGGTTACAGTACTGAGTGATCCAGAGCCAGAAGACAAGATCCTGATAGAGAACCGTGGCTCATCACTGCCCTTCTTGAGAGTGTAACCTGAATCTAGCTCTGCTTGGAGTAAGCAGAGTGACCCAGCCCACTGTTCTCTCTTTTCTGTTTGTCATCCTTGTAATCACTGAAAACTTCCCACAACATCACCAGTCAGTGGTAGCTGCACACAGGAAGGATATTTGCAAATCATCCTGGTTTTCTCCCACCCACCCCCTGCAAATTAAACAGAACTGCAGCAAGCAAAGCCCCGAACCAGTCGGCCGAAGGGTCTCTCCCTTGCATGCAAATGACTGTTTTTATTGCTGAATGAGTTGCCAGCATTCATTGATTCATTCCCTGGGCTAGGGGGAGCTCGGGTGATGCTTTTCAAAGTGGCAACAGAAGGAAAGCCTCCGGGTTCTGTGTGTATCTGAGATCATTTATGTGCCATTATCGTTAATGACAAGTCTTGCCTCTAGCTGCCAGAGCTATGCGCAACTCAGTCCTGGGCATGTTTACTCAGAGGTAAGTCTCACTGTGTTCATTGGGACTCGCTTCCAAGTGAACGTGCATTTTGTCCCCAGTCTGTGTTACTCTCTGCATGCATCAGAGAGCGGAATGCTTTGTACACGTGAAGCTGCCTTAGACTCAGGTTGCTGCTCTGTTAAAGTCTATATTCCACTCTGGCAGTGGCTTTCACATCACCTAATCTTTTGCCCATGAAAACTTACACCTTGAATAAAACTTTGTTGGTCTCGAAGGTGCCACTTGATTCAAACTTTGTTCTGCTGCTTCTGACCAACACGGCCATCGACCTGAACCTACCTGGTCTTTGTAACTGGAGATGCCAGGAATTGAACCTGGAACCTTCTGAATGCAAAGCAGTCACAACAGTCTCTCCGTATAGTGCCCAAGTTCCTAGTACTGCCTAGGTTAAGCTTTTTCTGTGTGGAGACAAGTAGTGAGGAAAACCTCAGATTTCTGAAAGTCAGGATTCCTCTGAAACCAGGATTTTTTTAAAACTCTCCATCCTAGCTGTGGCACAGGGAGAGAGCTTGGGCCCTAATTATAATTATCATATGGCACTGTGTGTAGTATAGCCAGGAGATCTGGAGATGGTCTGGCAGCCTTAAGTTCTAGCTCTTTTGTGGTGAACTAGACTTATTTTGGGGGGCTGAGTGAGCTCTGAAAGAGCTGTGACTGACCCAGAGCCACCCAGCTGGCTTCATGTGGAGGAGTGGGACATCGAACCTGGTTCCCCAGATTGGAGTCCTCTGCTCTTAACCACTACACCACGCTGACTCTCTAGCTTGAGCCCTACCTTCAGCACTTGATCCAGAATCACGAGCGGGCTTTCCTATCCCCTCCTGTCCTGTCCTCCATTTTACCCTCACAACATCCCTATGAGGTAGGGGAGGCTGAGAGTGTGTGACTGTCCTAAGGTCACCCAGCAAATTTCCATGGCAGAGTGGAGTTTTCAGCTTGGGTCTCCCAGATCATACACAATCTTGACTTCTTCTATGCCACTCTGGCTTTCAAACTTAGTTCTTCACAGATCTCTGGAGAGAAATAATGCAGTAATCTGAAATGCAGTATTCAAGCCTTTCTGAAGTGTAAAGGAATTACTAATAACCACATTGAGCTATGATAAAATCCTTAACTATTTAAGGCACAGTCATTAGATCAAAAATGAAGAATTATGTTTGTGTGTGTGGTGTGCACAAGAGAGAAGGAAGACATCCTTTGTGCCTTTAACTGTAGCCTGCCCCCAGGAATTTTATAGGTGAAGCTTTTCTGGCATGGAAGGTAAGTAGAGTGGTATGGAAAACTCCACTTAGGGCCTGAGATTAGCCCCTGTCATGAAAGCAGAGAAATTGCCCTGGCAAATCAGACCATCTTCATCTCTTCCAACATCAAGTTTCCAAAAGCTTCCTGGAAAATGCCTTCTGGAAGGCCACAAACAGTACATTAAAGCTATGATGTTATTATCTGATAGCCTGCTCATCAGGTATATTGCCTCTGAACATGGAAGTTCCATTTATCTCTCATGGCATTTAGAGCCATTGAAGAACCTGAGCATCTCTACTCCAAAGACCCTTCTTGCTTGTAAGGACTGCGTTGCTTAACCAGGAGCTATTTAGTGGCTTCCATACAATACTTCTTGCAGGTGTTTCCACAATGACAGGTGGCCCTTGGACAAAATTCCAGGGGTCCTGGTTACCTTTAGGGGGTGCTTGGGGTCATGAAAAGAAACCTCATGGGTTGGAGCAGTGTGGTGTGAGGGGATCTAGAAGGACTTGTTGACTGAGGGCTTGTGGTGGGTCTCAGCAGTCCTTTGCTGGGTCCAGAGCCAATAGCCCCCCCCCCGTCCTTTTTATTTCAAGTGGACTTTAGTAGAAAAATTAAACAGAGAAAAGCCTCCCAACTGCATGCCAGGAGACATTTCACTTACTCAGTTTTGTTGCGGTCAGTTGCCATGATTACACACAGGGGCAGTAGATGGAGGACAGGCCCCAACAGCAGTGACTGAAGGAATCCCTGTGCTGAGAAGAGGCTCTGCCTCTATGCCCTGCTTGGGGGGCCCTCCAGACAACTGGGTGTGAGACAGTCTGCTGGAGCAGATGGATGACCCAGCAGACTCTTCTCCTGTTCTGTAGCAGGCCGCTCCCCTAGCTTCTCTGAGCATGTGCAGATGTTTCCTTCGCCAGACCCAGGTCCCTCTGAGCTGGGATTGTAACGTTACGTATTTTTTAAAGGTCTCAGGTGCATGGATGGGAGGCTTGCTCTGATGGGTTTTGGCTGCCCTGCGGCTCCTGAGGGCACAGCCCCCCCCTTTGCCCATCAGCCGCTCTTATGCATGTGCCTGCAGCCGGGGAGCTCTGGCGAAGGGTGTTTGGCGAAAGCCTGTGGTGCCTTGCGGGCCAAACCAGGCCAGGCTCCCCCCGGCCCCCCCGTCAGTTGGCCACCCTCTCTATTCCAGGCAGACGCATCCGAGGGAGACAGGCAGGCGCGGGGTGGGGGGAGCCTGCCAAAGCGCCTCTGCCGAGCGACAGGGCAGGCGGCGAGCCAACAGGTGGCGCCTTGTCGCCCCGGAGGAGGGCAAGAGGCTGGGCAGCGGCTTCACCTGTTGAGCTCCCGCCGGCTCCGGGGGGCAGCAGCATCAGCAGGCAGCCCTCCGCTCGGCCGAGGCGCCTTTAAGAGGAGCAGCCGCCCTCCGGAGCCCTCCCCCGTTCCGCGCCCCGCAGCCCCCTCCGCGGGCACACCGGTGCGGCGCTCCGCGGCAGGAGGACGGCGGCCGGCCAGCTTCGCCCCGCTGCCCGCCGGTCCAGGAGAGCCGCCGCAGACGCCGCCGCCGCCGCCTCCCTGCCCGCCCAGGGCTGAGCCGCACGCGGCTGGGGAGCGCCATGGCCGGCGGAGCCCGCGCCCCCGGGAGCCCGGCTCGGATCGCGCTCGCCCGCCGCCACTGCCGCCGCCGCCGCTGCTGCTGCGGCACACCTGCTGCCAGGTAGGCTCCGGGGGGGGGGGGGAGAGGAGGGGGGAGAGCGCAGGACTGGCCGAGGCGCCCGGAGCCCGCCCGGGGGTGCGGACGGACGGACGGACGGGGAGGGACCCGGGAAGCGGCGCGGAGCCTGGGCGGCGGGGCAGGGAAACGCGGCTGCTTCGCGGTCAGCTCCGCAGGTCCTGCGATCGGGCTGAGGCCGGCCAAGGGATCGCCCTCGGCCGCCGGGGCAGTGGCTGCGCGTGTTGGTTCACACGTTCTCGTGGGGCGGGGGGGGATCGTTGGGACGCCCGAAGAGCCGGCGACGACGGGACGAGAAGCTCAAGGTTAGGCGCTGGCTGGGGGCAGGCAGGGCAGGGGGGACCTCCCCGAGTCTCGGGCAAGCGGGATGGGCGTGTGTGTCTGTGCGATCTCGTGTCTGGCGCGTGTGTGTGGAAACGGCCGTTCGGGTCGGCTCCACCGAGAAGTCCTCCCTTGAAAGACTCAGTGAAAGGAATGGGAGCTGCGGACGGGCGTGCTTCTCGGGGGGGGGGTGGGTGGGATCCGGCCCGTGGGCGCTGAGAGACCTGTGGCTGTTCCGTTGTCATTTCTTCCCCGGGCCCCCAAACGCACCGGCTGCGGCTCTTTCCCCCCACCTGCGAGTCTGGACCGAATCCCGCCCGGCGTTCGCGCCTCCACCCCGCAAGAAGAGGGCGCGAAGGAGAGCCTTTCTCCTCCCGCCTTGCTGCCTTTTGGGGAGTGGATCCAGGAACCGCCCGTCTGAGCGCTTCTGGTCAGGTTTATCCCCACAGTGATCCGCCGGCCTCGCAGCTGGATTGACAAAAAGTGGGCTTCTTTTGTGCTGGGAAAGCCTGACTCGGGTGCGTAACGTTTTTGCACAACACCCAGCCCGGCGGTTTGATGGCGAATGGGAGGTGCCCCAGGTGTGATTCCGGAGGGTACAACAGGAGTGCGAGAGAGGGCGGTAAACACCGCAGGTCTTGGCACTCTCGAGCCGCCCCCCGCCCAACACGGAGTGACATTTCCAGGGTGCTGAATTGTCTCCTTTGCCACCGGAGAAGGGGCGAGTGACGCAGCAGCTGTCCCCACTGTGGAAAGCCTCTGAACGTTTAGACGGGGGCTGCTGGTCCCGATGCAGGTGGACAGCCGCTTGAAGCAGTCAGGTCCACCCAGACCCAAATGCCACCCGGCTGCAGCTCCCCAAGGTCACAGTTAGGTATAATGTGTTTGTTTTGTTTATTATTTAATGGGGACCCACAGGGGCTTACAGCATTCTCCTCTCCTCTGTTTTATTCTCACAACAACCCTATGAGGTAGGTTAGCTCAAGAGAGTGTGACTGGCCCAAGGTCACCCAGTGAACTTCCATGGCGAGAGGGGGATTCAAACCCGGGTCTCCTAGATACCACCCTGATACTCTCAACCGCTACACCACACTGGCTCTCTCTCTCTCCCAGGATTGAACCAGAGTCCATCTTGCATGTGCTTTGCCACCGAGCTATGGGGGCACTCCTTGCATCCAGAGCGTAAGATGTAAGTGCAGTCCTCAAAAAGAATAGCATGGAAGTGGAGAAAAGAACCGGGGACAGGGAGAGTCTTTGGCAGTTCTTTAGCAGAAGAGGATGATGGAGATCCTTCTTGGGGAACATGATGCAGTTTGGCACCAAGCAGAGAACATTTGGGAGCCAAGAAACAGACCGGGACTGGCTGTTCTCTCTTCCTTGACCAGCGCAGCAGGGCAATGATGCTGTTCTGTGACTCCTGCCGCAGCATCCCTGGTTCTCCTATAGGATGTCAACACTGCATAAAGCTCAGATACTGAGAGATGCAAATTGGGTACAGTGATTTCCTTTAATTGGACAGGGCTGTGATTGGCATAAGAATGTGCAAAGCTCTGTGGCTGTTGACACACCGGCACCACTATTGGAACAGTAAATCTGCATGTCGGGTGCTTTCCCAATGGCTTTTCAGTGTTGAATTCAGAGGAGCCGGTGCTGCTGGACAGGCCAACAGCAGCTCCAACCACCTAGGGGTGTCCGAGAGTTGCTACGGTCTGCAGTTAGTTTGGGGGTAATTACTCCTCACCAGATGGTCCTTTTCTAATGTTTCATGCTCCTGTGCCTTTCTGCAAATAACTACAGAATGGGATGGGGGGTAAAGGAAAAACCTTGGTTGTACAGGCTTGCTGCTGCTGCTGCTGCTGCTGCTGCTGCTGATTTATTAATCACCCCATCATGCCAGACTCTGGGAGGTGTACAGGACGTAGTGTCATAAATTACAAAACACAAAACATTAAAATTTATATATAACATTAGTAAAAAATTCAGTATAGATAAAAAGATCCAGATTGCAATTTTCCTGTATTATTATGCTTGGTCTGTATAGCTTAGTTTTGTCTAGTCTGGCTGGCAGATGTTGTTTGGGGTCTTGGGCAGATGAGCCTTGGAGAACCTTTAACTGGAGATGCCAGGGATCTTCTGCAGGCAAAGCATGTACCCTCCCTGGAGACAAACTCTGATGGCTTTAATTCTGTGGCATAGTCTGGCCCTCCCATCTCTTGTTTCCCATTTCAAAGATTTATTCTGCTGAATTGTTGGGGAGGACAGTTTGAATTGTAGTGTAATGGTGTGTGGGCATTACAGAAATAAATGCTGCACCAGAAGTAAAAGGTGTAAGTGGGAGGCATGAAGGGACACCCTTGACTATTCTGTGGCCAGAAGGCCAATCCATGTTGTGCAAGGAGCATCGTTTCAGGTTTGGGGTATGGGTGGGATGAACCAGGGGCCAAATATGTATTATATATATACTAGGAATAAGGCCCATTGTGGAAATAAATACAATGGGCTCTAGAAAGAGGCTCTGGGAGAGTGCCCCAGCTTTGGGCACTCAGTGACAATTTGCTGTGGCAATCTCAGCAGGGTATAATGACAGAGTCCACCATTTTCTCCAGAGGAACTGATCTTTGCTACCTGAAGAGCAGTAGTAATTTTGAGTGATCTCCAGCCCACCCCCAAGATTGGTAACAGTGGTTCCCCAGGAGGGAGTGGCTGGTTTGGAGGGTGGCGTCTATGGCATTGCACCTGTCTGAAGTCCCACCCCTTCTCAACACTCACCCTATCCAGGTTCGACCCCTCAAATCTCCAGGAATTTCCCAACCTGGAGTTCACAACCCTATTTCCCTCCCAGCCAACCATCAACCTACCTTTAGTTTTCCATCTCCTCCCCCTCCCTCCTAGAGAGCAGTTGTAATTTTGAGTGATCTCCAGCCCCCACCTGGAGATTGGCAACAATGGTTCCCCATCAGGGAATGGCTGGATTGGAGGATGGAGTCTATGGCATCGTACCTGTCTGAGGTGCCACCCCTCCTCAAACCTCACCCTCTCCAGGCTCCATCCCTCAAATCTCCAGGAATTGCCCACCCGAAGTTGGCAGCCTGATCAGGACTGGGCCCAATGCGTTTTCTCCCAAAGGCCAACATAGGTATGGAAAGGGCCTTTTACTGACAGAGGAGAAAGTACAGGTGCCAACTTTGATTAGGGAAATACCTGGAGATTTGGGGGGGTGGATCCTGTGGAGGGCAGCATTTGGGGTGTGTGTGGAAGGACTCAGCAGGGTATAATGCCACAGAGTCTACCCTCCAAAGCAACCATTTTCTCCCAGGGAACTGATCTCTGTCATCTGGAGGTCAATTGTAAAAGTGGGAGATCTCCAGATCCCACCTGGAGATTGGCAGCCCTAGGGGAAAGTCAGCCACACAGCAGGGAGTTGAAGAAAATGGTCTGCTGGTCGCTGGCCCACCTCATTAGCCAGTCAGCCATGCTGAAGCTAAGCAGGCAAAAGACCCTTTTTCCATTTATTCTGACAGGAAAGTGGTCGTTGGGGAGGGGGTTATGGGCGGGGGAGGGGGTTATGCTGAAAGTCCTTTGTTTTTTTACTCACAGAACCAAGCTTGGTTGCCTACCGACAGCCACTGAGGGGACAGTCCCTCACAGGAGTCAAGAGAACTGTCTTCCTCAGGAGAGAGAGCTGTCTGCCAGTAAATCTGACATGCAAATCTATCTGAAGGGGGAGTGGGTGGGGAAGAGGAGCAGACCCAGCACCCGGCCAAAGGCACGCGAGTACTCTTGAGTGGCAGCTGATGGGCCACTGGCTGAGGGAGGGCATTTTACAGCCAATGGGAGCGCATGGAATCTTGCGAAACCAAAAGATAATTATTTATAAGGAGAGATTCCGGATTAACCCCACCCACACCCCCAACTGTGTGGGTTGCTTATGGATCACATTTTGTGTACCTCACAACAACAGATTCTGGTGCTTCTGGAGGTCAATTGTATGTGGTTTGAAACAAAGGGTTGGGGTTCTTCTCACCCTCTCTAAAAGGCACTCCTGCAGCTGGGAGCTTATGCTCCATTCTCCATCTCTTGCTGCACAGTGCTGGGGGTGTACAAAAGCCAGCTGGCCAAAGGACTTACCAGGGAGTGGAAGTAACATAGTGGTTATGATTGTGGACATTTAGTTCAAATCTTTCCTTCGCCATAAGCTTACAATTCCATCCAAGGCAAAGTTAGACCCCTTCTTCTAAGCATTGATTTCAATGGATTTAGAAGGATGTGTAATTGTGCATGGCAGGGCACTGGCTTTAGGTAAGCTATCCTGTTCTCCATCCAAGCCCCCCCTGTCCCTTACATGCCTCTTGGAAAGATTAAGATAAAGTCCATGAAACATTCTAAGAACTTCAGGGAAAAACACACTTTTAATTTTATGCATCAGGAAGGCAGAGTTTGTGCATTCATACAGAAGGCCTGAGGTTCAACAGGGTCTTGCTGGCTGGAGGATCAAGTTGAACTCTTGTCCTTCCTTTCTGCTCTTCCTCCCCATCAGAGCTTATCTTAGTGTTACTTGCCTCTCTGTAGGCAGAAGTTGTGTGTCTACCTTGGATTCACTTATAAGCAGGTGGCTCTTTTTTTGGTGTGGGGGGGAGCTCTAATTCTTTCTTTTTCACTCCTAGATAGCATCCAGGTTTATTCATGAATTAGCTGTAGTGCTTTCTTCATATCAGTCTTATGCATCTTGCAGGGAAAAACATTTAACTCCAAAGAATCTGTGAACATTTTTTTTAAAGGCAAACATTGATGGCACTGGTGCAGCCTAGAAATCATTAGCAAATACACCATTGAGTTGTATGCAAGTCAAATATATCCCCCTTTCTCCCTTTTATGATGCAATTACTAGTTTGCACTTCTGTGGTAGGAAAACTGTGGTGCTTTATATGTTATGTCCTGTAGTAAACATCCAACATCTCATTGAACTATCCAGTAAAACTGTCAGGAATTGGAGCATGGAAAGGCAGTGAACTCCAGATGTTGCCATGTTCAGTCTTGCTCCCCCCATTTCATCCTGGCAGCTGGATGTTTTTGAACTCAAAATATGCTAACCCCAATCAAATGTAACATGTGTAATATGTGCCAGTGTGTGTTTTAAAGGCTGCCTTTGATACAGGTAATCTGATGGGCATTCACCTATACTGAGTGATTCACTTCATCCGTAATCATGCAAAGTTGCCTGGAGTCCCCATATGTGTGTATTTTCGGAGTGTCTTTAAAAATGGCCCTGTGGCATTGCAGAACCAGGAGAGCAATTGCCAAGGTGGGGGGAAAGTTAGTATCGTACCCAGGGTCAAGGCAGAGATGGGTGCCAGATTTTAGGTGTGGGGATGCTGGTTTGAGAAGGGCTGCAAAGCTACTTAAAATTCCTAGAGGCAAGTTTCACCTCTGTCATTTTAAAACACCGAAGAACATTTTCAGACTTGAAATATTAAGGCTGAATTTCTAGGCACTCAGTTTTGCAGGCATCTCTCTTTTTGTCCCTAGCCATGAAAAATTACGTGAGCATAACAATTTGTGTTTGTTTCTTTGTTCTTAAAAAAAGTCATTTGGTTTTGGTCATAATTAAAGTGAATCATTCCATTATTTTTTTATTGTTTGTTTTCCACTGAGCTCAATGACAAATGCTTTCTTACCTGTACATTTTCTCTCTGTACCAATTGGGAGGCAATTCTCTGGGATTCTACTCCTTCCCTGTTAAATTTCAGGCAGATAAAGATAAAATGTCCCTGTTTTACGGGCCTAGCAGGCAGAGGGAGGCATTTGTCAAGGCAATCCAAGAAAGCAGGTAGGGGGACGAGTCTGTATTTACAGCATATAAATAAATGCCATTGGACAGGCACTGTGTCTAGCAGGAAAATGGTGGTTATGCAGTTATGGTGGTGGTTATGGGGTGAGGGGATAGTTTGTACTTCCAACCAGTCTTTCTGCTTGCTGTTTTTGACACTGGTTGTGTGAGGTTTTTCCACATTTCTCTTTCCCCAAGGGACAAAACTACATGATGTGTGTAGTTCCCTCTCAACTTCTGTGATCTTAGCTTGAGATTTTAAAAGAATTATTATTATTACTAAATGGAATTGTGCCTTCTAGGGCACTGTAGTTTCTCTGCAGCTGCCCCCCCAGCTGTTTTTCTTCATGACATCACTGTGCACTCACCCACCTTCTAGGTCTTCCTCAGCTTTGCTACATGATTTACTTATTTGTTTATATTATTTACAGGGGCTATTTACCTTATTCTCACAGAGACTCAAGGCGGAATGCATGCAGTGAGTCAGTACAATCCACAAAATGGACATTCAATAACCAATGCCTTAGGACTGCAGAAGTCCGGAACCAGCCAGAAAGAGCTAAACCATAGCATAAGCGTTCACATGACACATTAAGTGATGCAAAAATTCCTGAAGCAGGTTTTGGATTTGCGTGGATGGAAAGGTGCAGATTTCTGCACCTCATAGTCCACATCCACTGTCATTTCCTTGTCATATCCCTTTCTGTTCACCATTTCCTCCTTCCTGCCAATAGCAAGCTTTCTGCTGTTTTTAAGGTAGTAGGTACTGTGCTATAGTGTTCCTATAGTGACATACCTACCACTGATTTAAAAAAACCTTTGCAAAAAGCATGCTGTTTGCAGGGGTGATGGTGGAAGGCAGAAGGGGAAAGTGCAGAGAAGATCCATATGGGGGAGGATTCATGCCCTCAGCAAGTACCATTGTGTTCAGCAGCAATTAGAGCGAAAAGGGGGGTCGAATCATCCACATGCGGCACAAAACAGATTGTTCTACCCACTTGAGGGATTCTCCAGGTATGCAGAAAAATCTGAAAATGAAAACAAAATATACTGGGGGGGGGGTTTAAATCCCACAAAAAGTATAGTAGCATTCTCTGCACAAACACAGAGAACGCACCTTTGGCAGTGGTGGTGCCAGGGAGCCATGCTGGGTCCAGAGACGGTGGTGGCTGCGAAACTTGGAGCTCCACACTGGGCCCAGCAGTGGTGGTGGCAGCTGAACACCCAGGGCTCTGCACTGGATCCAGGGGCGGTGATGGCTACATAGGCCAGGGCTCTGTGCTGAGGCCAGCAGTTGCCCTGGGCATGCCACCATAGCCTGGGATATGAGCCATGTGTGCCACCACCACAGCCCTGGAGCAGTGCAGAGCAGCCTGGCTGGCAGCACAGCCTGGGAGTTGCTTCAGGTCCACAGGCAGCTGCAGCATAAGCCTGGAAGTTAAGCTGTGTGCAGGCCTGGTGAGAAAGTGTGTGTGTGGGGGTGAGGGAATTGCCCCTCCCCCAGGAGTATTGCTGGCCTATGCTTGTTAGTTATAATAACTATATTAGCAAACAGATTTTTTCAGTCTAGGTTTTAATAGGGGAGCACTCCTGACCTTCGATGGGGTGCTGTTGGTGCCAGCGCCGGAGGTTAGGAGTTTGGGAGTGCTCTTGGATGCCTCCTTAACAATGGAGGCCCAAGTAGCAGCCACTGCCAAGCCAGCCTTTTATCATCTTCAGCTGGTTAGGCAGTTGGTTCCCTTCGCAGTGATCCACGCAATGGTGATCTTGAGACTGGACTACTGTAATGCTGTCTACATGGGGCTGCCTTTGTCTCAAATACGGAAGCTGCAGCTAGTGCAGAATGCAGCAGCCAGGCTGTTGATGGGTATCCCCATGCGGGAGCACATCCAGCCGGTACTGAAAGCATTGCACTGGCTGCCAATAGCATACCGGATTAGTTTCAAGGTGCTGGTTTTAAACTTTAAAGCCCTATATGGTCAGGTTCCGGCATACCTGAGGGACCACCTTTCCCCACATGTTCCCCAGAGAGCACTGTATTCAGGGGTGCAAAATCGGCTGGCCCTCCAAGGCCCTTGGGATGTCAGGCTGGCAGTAACCAGGGCCAGGGCCTTCTCGGTGGTGGCTCCAGCCTGGTGGAATGAGCTCCCAGAAGAGATCAGGGCCCTGTGGGACCTTTTACAGTTCCGCAGGGCCTGCAAGCTCTTCCACCAGGCTTTTGACTAAGAAGCCATACTACACACTGAGGAGTGACCCTGTGCCCTGGCCCCCCAGTCTGTAGCCTGGGTCTTACTATCATTCCCAGCCTGTCCTTGCTGCATAATAAATGCCAACAGGGCTGGTGTGAAAGCATGGACATCCAGCAGTTACTGAAATTATGTTATAAGATCTGATGCTCCTGCTGCTTAAGTATGTTTCCAGTGTTTTATGTGTTATATTTTAAAGGATTGTTATTTTAAGTCATCTATGCTAATGATAGGTTTTTAAACTGTATTTAATTGTATTTATGATTGTTGTAAGCCGCCCTGAGCCTGCCTTGGCAGGGAGGGTGGGGTATAAATAAATAAATTAAATAAAATAAATAATTTGTTAATATGCATCTCTGTTGGGAAAACAGGCAAACATAGAGGAAAGAAATGGCCCTGGCCAAGTGCCCTGGCCCTTGCCTCCCCTAGAAGGGAGAGCGAACCTACCCAGTCATCCCCATGCTGGGCTCAGCCAGGCAGCGCATCTCCTTCCTTCCCTTGCACGGGTCTCTGCTGGCTTGTTGCAGTGGTGGCTGCTGCCAGCCCCGCACTCAGTGCTGCAACACAAACCTACCATAACCACATTACTAACTCAGAGTCCATAAATCCAGAAATATAGTTTAATATGGAAACCTTAAGATGTAAATATCCAAAAATCTATTCCAAGGTAACTTATAGGAAACAATACAAAATAGTTTACTAGATATAGAAAGTCCAAAATCAATCACACTTGTTGCAAACACTTATCCAAATTTGGAAATAGTTAATTCACAGCCCAAGCTCTTCCTTGAGATGGGGATGCCAACCAATATTCCAAGCCATCAGTACGATGTGGACCAGTGTAAAAATTTCAAACAGTCTGTATGGTGTGGACCAATATAAAATTCCCACCGTATCGGTTCTGGTCAGTACTCACTTCGTAGACCCCGGCTCTGCTTTCACTGGTGTAGACCAAAGTGAGGTTCACAATGTGGTATTGTGGAATAACTCACATCTCCCAACTACTCCAGCTAATGGGCAGCTGGCTTGAAGGGCCCGTTTCACCCAATGCTTTATCAGAGAAGGGCTGCGATCACACAGAAGGGGGAAAAGGCGACCAGGAAGTGAGGCTGTTTGCCCCGCCTGCAATGACACGCGTTTGCGCGATCAGACTTCTGGCCGCATGCCCCGCAGTTCCCCATAATACTAGGTTTTAGCCAGTAGCTTTTTGCTATGCTCCTGCGGCGCACAGTGACGCCCTGCTGATGACTCGGGGACACCAGACAGATGTGTCTGATCGCATCCCTTTAATCCGCGGGGGAATCGCATGGCTGCTGCGGCTTCTGGTACGTATGATCGCACCCTTGGAACGGTAAATCATAACAAGTTGTCCGCACAGTCTTTCACGTTGTGTTGCTTGCAGTTGGACTTCTTTTTAGCTTATCATATAGATGGGCTCTGGCAAACTGTGCATGTGATGCCTGCAGAAACGGTTTCCTCTCAACTGAGGCAGTTCCACTGTATCAAAAGGTGCTTCATTAGAGTTTTTATCTCAGACAACCCACCCCTCGACATAGAGTCTTTCTCAGAACAGGCCAAATTTGACATGCGGGACAGGCACCTCTAGGGCCCTCAAATATCTTTCATGAGAAAGTCCCTCTGTTTCATATAAGAAATGGGATTTTGCTTACATTTGCCCATTGGAGCATGTGCACAGACGGCTGAGAATGAAACTGCTCACCAATTATTTCCAGTGAAAATTTGCAGGCGGCTCTATTGTGGAGTAAGACAAGCCTTAGGGAACAGTGAAATGCTTTTATGACCACAGGTGGCCAAATTACATTGTCCAGGAGATCCTAAACAAAAGATAACCGGTGTGCACATGTTTGTGTGCAAAGGTGGGAGAGGAATGATATCAGGCATTTGTACAAATTGCATTCCAGAAATACCAAAGCAAATCACCTTTGGGGGAATTCTGTTGTTTGTTTACACCAGAGCAGGAGCTGCTTTCTCCCTTGGCTGGCAAACACAGGTGACTGTTTTTTGTTACTGAAAAGAATGGAGTCTGACTTTAAAGGTGAATTGAAAGGGCAATCCTCCCTGAACACACAGAGCAGCAAATCGGAGGAAAGCCGGGCGAGAACCCGATAATGATTCATCATTAAGGCAATCAGAGTCAAAATGGAGTGACAAAGATTCAATCAAGTGGAAAAATGGAGAGAAAAGAGCAGATACTGATCTCAGGCGTGAAAACTTAGATGGCTGCAGTGAAGAGGGGGGAAAGCTGTTGTGCAAGGAATTCGTTTAACCTCTCTGATAGGATGGCGGCATCAGCCTGTTTTTGTTTTTCGACAAAGGCGGGTGGATTTTGCCGCTCATAGACAGGGAATGGTCCAGGAGCTCCGTCTTGGCCCTCTGCGTCCTGTCGAACAGGCTGTTCCTTGTCAGGTGATTGGAAGGAGATGCGGCAGTTTCTCAGTGCAAATGGGGCTCTGTGCATGGAGTGTTTCAGAGGCAGATGCTGCTTGTCTGTGTAGTCAGAGATAGCGGAATCGTTCCCGGACTGGGGAGGGGTGCAGTTGCTGCAAGATATTGTTGCTTGCATATCCCTGCTGCCGCCACTTCCATGCTGGGGCGGTGGGATTTGCACCATGATGTGGTTCAGCTTAATCCTGCATGAGAAGCAGGGATTTTATTATTTATTCAAATATTTAGGCCACGCCTTTCCTTTGGAGCTCAAAGCAGCTTACAATTCCATTTTTTTTTTAAAAAAAAGACATACAGAATACAGCAAAATCCATCAACTCCATTTCCAAGGAAATGCCTGCTGCTTAAACTCCATTCAAAGCTCTTACAAATAAAACAGTTTTCCAGCACCTCCTTAACAACTTTTAAAAGTGGGGCTCCCACTTTCCCAGGAAGCCTGTTCCATAAAGTGGGAGCCACCTGGAAGGTGGCAGAGAAAAGACATTACTGGATGCATTGGCAGCCTGCCGATTGCTTGACCTTTGCTGGCTTCTCTTTAAACAAGGCTGTAGAATTTTTTCCCTGCATGATGTAGAATTGGGGGCATAGTAAAGTGATCAGGCACATGCGTGGCATGCATGAAGTCCTGGGTTTAGCATCCCACAGATATTGGAAAAGATCTTTGCTGGTTACAATACATGACCCTGAAGTTTAAATGTACCACTAGCCTGATATGGTTGATGGTGGTTTCACTGACTGAGCTTGGGGTCTTCAGTATGCAGAGCTTACAGGTCTTCATTGTGCAAGAGGTCTTCTCTGGAGGTTGGAAGAAGCACTCCCAACAAAATAGCTTGCCAGGAAGGCTGTGCTCTCTTACCGGCCCAGCAAAGTGTTGCCAGCATCCAGGTGGTGCTTGGGGACCGCCTCTAATTGCAACTGATCTCCAGACTACAGAGATCAATTCCCCTGGAGAAAATGGCTGCTTTGAAGGGTAGACACATCACTCCAGAGCCAGTTTGGTGTAGTGGTTAAATGTGGCATCTCGTTCTAATCTGGGAGAACTGGGTTTGATTCCCCACTCCTCCACTTGCACCTGCTGATGTGACCTTGGGTCAGCCACAAGCTCTGGCACAGCTGTTCCTGAAAGAGCAGTTTGTGTCAGAGTTCTCTCAGCCCCACCTCCCTCATACAGTGTCTGTTATGGGGAGGGGAAGGGAAAGGAGTTTGTAAGCCGCTCTGAGACTCCAAGTGAAGGGCGGGGTATAAATCTAATCTCTTCTTCTTCTCCTTCTCCTCCTCCTTCTTGAGCATTACAGCCCGCCTTCCCCAGGCTCCACCCCCAAATCTCCAGGAATTTCCCCCTCCAGAGTTGGCAAACTGAGCTCAGCACCCCCCTATCATACAAGGATTTTGGTCAACAGGGCTGTGAAAGAGCCTTGGAGAAGTCCACAGGGGCAGAAAATACTGGGCTAGATGGTCCAGAGGGCAGTGTTGTCACCAGAGTTGCCAGCTCTGGGTTGGGAAGTTTCTGGAGATTTTGAAATGGAGCCTGGGGAGGGCTGGGACTTTGGCAGGGTATAAAGTCCACCCTCCAAAGCTGCCATTTCTTCTAGGGGAAATTATCTCTGTTTCCTGGAAGATTAATATTCTGGGAGGTCTCCAGGCACTGCCTGGAGGTTGGCAACCCTAATTGTGGCTTCATATAGGGCAGCTGCACATGTTCATAAGCAAATGGTTCTGCTGCGGAGGGCCCATTTCAAGTTTCTGGGCTACCTCGGGGACCAAGTGAGTCCAAGCACATCATGCTCGCTTTCTTCTGGTATATTCTGTTCCTAGTTTCTTTTGCTGTGATGTGTTTCAGCAGTGCATTGAGCTTTATGGCATTAGGGGAGTGTACGGCGGTGGCAGCTGATGCACTAGTCCTCTTAGAAACTCACAAGGGAGCAATAACATGGAAGCTTATGCCACTGAGAACCCGTTGTCTTTAAGGTGCTACTGGACTCGAATACAGTTCTTCTGCAAGGAGGGCTCTGTGTTTGATACTTCCCATCCCTTTCATGTACCAACTACGGCTTCGGGAAAGTCCTAGAGATTTGGGGGTGGAGTTTTGGGAGAGGAGGGAGCTCAGCAGGGATGTGATACCAGAGACTCCACCCCCTGAACTGCCATTCTCCCCCCCCCCAAAGGGATTGATCCCTGTAGTCTGGTGATCAGCAGTCATTCTGGGAGAACTCCGGACCCTGCCTGCAGGCTAGCAATCCCAGTGTCGGGGAATGAATGGGGGGAAGGGGGAAGCATTGCTCTGAGTGTGGCAACGCCATGTGACATGCTTGCCAAGGAGACCTATGGCAGAGATGTCGGCTGGTTGTAGCTCCATGATGCCTACTTAGGTCCCATTAGTCTTGCCTGCACTGACTTGCAGGGCTTTGAAATGCAGTTCAGAGATTTATGTTTCCTACTATTATTATCATACCTGTTCCCAACGGAGTCTATCGAGGAAAATGAGACCTGCTTTGCAAGTCATTCCAGCCCTTTCCCTTCCGTCTCTACCAGCCTGTTTTCCTGCCACGTATGGGGGTATTTGAATATAGTACATGTTGCAGCTGTTGTGACCCACCTTGTGCATGGGGAGGGGATATTCCCCATAAATGACCAGTGTCCAGCTCCCTGGGGTTAGCTTTTTCAGCATAACCTGGAACCTTCAGCCTAGTCCTATGCATTTTAACTCGGGTGTCATTCCCATTGGATTGAATAGGATTTTGCTCCCAGGTAGGTGTTAATGGGATTGCAGCCTTTCTGTACGGCCCTTTCTTCCTCTCTTGGAGGAGATATGCAGTCCTCATCAATTATGCCCCTCTCCTTCTTTATCACTCCTCATCCGCTGTTCTATCAGCTCTGGCTGAGGCTGATGCCAGACTAAAATGCCTAAAATAATTATCTGGGTCTAACAGTTTTGGCTTTTGAAATATTGGCTCTGCATTCCCTTTCTCCTTCCCTTCCTGTTTGCAAGGTCTAATGGAAGATTACAGTGGACTTCTGGAGATTCAAATGGCAATGCAGTGCTGACATCCTTTATCTCTCCGCTGAGGTGTGACATGAAGTCTGCCCATCGCTGGCTGGTGCACCAGAGATCCTACAAGTGTTAGTGACACTTGAATACCCGCTGGTTCAGCTTATATCCTGTTTGCCGATTTTTCAACAGACTGCTCATTGAACTGTTTGGCAGGTTGCTTCACGATACACCCTCCTAACTGTGCAGTACACAGTGCAATAGGATTTTTGCACACGCATGTTCTCACAGACTGTGACTGAGTTCAAAACTACAGCATTCCCTCTGCAGGAAGATTCATCTGTCCCCATCTGTCATTGACTTCTGCCAGCGGGTGAAGACACTTCTGTTTTGTTTAGTGTTCCCCCACTGACCTGTTTATGCGTTATACTTAATTGTTGTCTTGTTATCTATATAAATGTATGTATTTTAAAGTTGGTTGTAAAGTTTCCAGATTGTTTGCCCTCTTGGGGGTCCCAAGTTGGGTGGGAAGGCAGCCTAAAATGTTTTATATAAATAAATACTCCCCCTCCCCAGTCTTACCTTGCTGTGCTGCTGGTCCACTCAGCATTAGGCAATTGTTGCAATAGATAGTTAAATCAGTCACAAATCATATAAATGATCTAGATAGGAACAGTGGGCTGAGACAAATAAAATGAATTTCAATAGAGATAAGTGCAAAGTCCTACACTTAGGTACAAAAAATCAAAGGCACAGATATAGAATGGGAGGGACTTGGCTTGACAGCAGCACATGTGAAAGGGATCTCGGTGTCCTGATCACAAGCTCAACATGAGCCAGCAGTCCAATGTGACTGTGAAGAAAGCTAATGCAATCTTAGGATGCATTAACAGAAGCATTGTGTCCAGATCACGGGAGGTGGTAGTTCCGCTCTATTCTGCTATGGTCAGGCCTCCCCTGGAGTACTGTGTCCAGTTTTGGGCATCACATTTTAGGAAGGATGTTGACAAGCTTGAGCATGTCCAGAGGAGGGTAACCAGAATGGTGAGAGGGTTGGAATCCAAGTCTTACGAGGAAAGGCTGAAAGAGTTGGGTATGTTTAGCCTGGGAAAGAGAAGGCTTAGAGGAGACATGATTGCAGTCTTCAAGTATTTGAAGGGCTGTCATGTAGAAGATGGAGCAGATCTATTCTCTCTTGCTCCGGATTACGAGACTAGATCTAATGGGTGGAAATTACAAGGGAGTCTATACTGGCTAAATATCTGGAGAAACTTCCTAACTGTAAGAGTGGTTGAGCAGTGAAACAGACTGCCTCAGGTGGTGGTGGATGCTCCTTCGCTGGACATTTTCAAGTGGAGGCTGGATGACCATCTTTCAGGTATGTTGTAGGGCTTTCTTTCGGCTATGCTCCTGCAGAGTGCAGGAGGTTGGACTGGATGACCTGCAAGGTCCCTTCCAACTCTAACATTCTATGATTCTATGAAATGAGTGATAACGAATTGCAGTATTTTTTTTAAAAAAAATCCTTGTGTTTGATGTTTGCTAAACAGCCCTTGGTGACATTGACAGCTGCCAATCTGTTTGGACTGCAGTGTTGGGCAGAAAAGATGCAAACCTGTTTGGCAGGCATTTGATGTAGAACCAGCAGACCTGGTGATCAGTTCAAGTGTGGTCATCACAGCTCAGCAAGGTAACTTTGACTGCCAAACATATTCAATGTGAAATTGATGGCATCCCTCTAAGAGTGCACTCTAGGTTAATTAATACCATGTTAACTGTCATCCAGAGCTTCCAACAGTCTAAGGTAAGCTAGTGGTGTAGACAGCCAAAGTACTCTGGGTCTATAACCACAGAGAACTGGGTTCAGATTCTCACACTGCTGTGAAGCTCAGTAGGTGACCTTGAGTCAGTTACTATCACTCAACCTAACTTAACGTACCTTAGAGGGTTGTTGTGAGCGGGATAAAAGCAGGCAAGTACAAACACTGCCCAGAGAGGACCACATTATGCCAACCTGACCTCCTTGGAGAAAGGTTTATTTATTTATTTATTAGATTCCTATCCCGCCCTCCCACAGAGCAGCTCAGGGCAGCTTACAACAGTTCTAAAACCAGCATAAATACATTTAAAATACAACTCAATAAAAGTACGGATGAATACAGTAGAAACCCATTTAAAGTGGCGATGTCATAAAATAAAGTGCAAGTGCAGCACGGCCGATAGAATCATTTCTGCTGTGAAAAATCTCCATTTTCACGGCCCTGCAGAATTGCTGGAGGTCCCGCAGTGCTCTGATCTCGCTAGGGTTGGGATAAAATGCTAATACAATAAATCACTGACTAACTTGGCAAGGCATTGTTTCAGGGGATCATGAAGGGACATTTTTGTAACTTAGAAATCTGCCACTCCTGTCTGGGAAGTGCCTTGATACCAGGTAGGAAGTTGGCGATGGGTGTTCTGAACACAGCTCTGATGGCAGCAAGAAAATGGAGCTCTTACATTACATGAAACATGTGTGCAGCAGAAAGTGTGTTTTACCCAGGTAAAAATCTCTGGTTTTATTTTTTCAGTGTACCCATGTTGGCTGTTTCTTACTGCTAGCTGCATCTACATGGATGTGCACATATTCACTCTAACATGGGAATAGGGCTACAGGTTGCAAGAGCTGGTGGGGGACCTCTCACTCCTGTGATTCTCTCTCCCCTGCCTTGCCTGACACTTTGATGCAGCTCTCTGAAAATGGCCCAAACTATTCCTGTCTGTTGGACTCTGGGAAATGGCCAGAGGGCCTTGTCTCTTGCCCCCTGCTGTGCCAATGTTTGCCCTCCACTGTGATCTTTCCTGCTATGTTGCTTTGGCTTGCCTCCGGAAGGAAGGTTACTTCCTTGGCAGCAAAGTTTCACAGAGTCTTCCCGAGAGACAGGTTTCTTTCACCTCTTTCCTCATCTCTTGTTTGCTTTCTTGTGCTGCAGCAGACCGTGGCAGAGGTGCGGGCCTCAAGGAGGCAGCGTCTGCCTGCAGTGCCGCTGAAGGCAGGGTTTCAGCAGGGCCGGGAAAAGGCTTGCCGCTGGCCTGCCTGGTTGCAGTGCTGCAAACGTGGCTCTGCTTTTAGTTCTGGAGGAGACCTCAGGCCCAAATCTCTCCCAGCTTCCCTAAGGTCCTGAATTAATAGAGCTGTCATCCCCGTGTCTTTCTCTTCCCAGCCCTGACATACCAGTGTTGTGACAAACTGTGCCCCCAGGAAGGGACCGCTCATCCCAGTGCTGATGATTTGGGGTGGAGTGAGGGAGAGCAGACTTCTGGACTGAAATGAATCTAGGAGCACCTTCATGCTTCTCTTACTGTCAGCTGTGATAAGTTGCTGCCTTTGCAGGGAACAGCAGTGCTCCACCCTGAACACTAGTCAATTTCTCCCTAGTGGTATAGTGTCATTTTCTTAAATGCCTTATACTGAGTCAGACTGTTGTGATCAGAAAGTCGGTATTGTCTGCTTTGACTGGCAACATGTCAAGCAGAGGTCTTTCACATCACCTCCCTAGAGATGCCAGAGGCTGAACCTGGGACTTTCACTGTAAAAAAACAGATGCTCTGCCACTGAGCCATGACCTCTTTCCTGCATTCCAAACACAGCAACTGGTTAGATTGTGAGAGTAAAGCAAACCTACTTTTTAGTTTCCCTTCCATATGATTCCCTCTCTGCTAAGTTCTGTCAGGAGGCTGCCATTGGCCGGGCTTCCAGAGCAGCTCTCTTGATCTTATACAACCAAGATGTGCATTTTTGGGCTGGCACCGGACACAGAGGATGTCTTGGTTTTCTTATAGTAATTAGAAGCTGCAGTGAAGTCTCCAGGTTTATCCTGCAGGATTAATTTCAAACAAGAAGGACTTTAGAAAGGGTGATGGTGGAAAACAATGAAGGGATGTCATGCTTGGACACCAGTTTTTTAAATAGTGAGGAGGGGGGGATTGTTTTAAATATTTACACCCTGCTTTTCTCCCTATTGAAGAACCCAAAGTGGCTTACAATATCATTCTGCCCTCTTCCATTTTATCTTCATAACCCTGTGAGGTAGGTCTCCCAGATCCTACTCTGATTCTGTATCCAGTACACCATGCAGCAACAATGCTCTGTTCTTGGTGGTGCTGCCGAGATTCAGTAAGAGCTTGGCTGCCGTGATCAAAGCGGCCAACGCTTATTCACACATTCTAAGGTGAAGAGAAGTTGGTTGGGAACCCAACAGCAGTCTTGGACATACCTAAGTTTGCGTTTGCAGGGGAGGCTCCCCTGCCCTTCCCATCCCATGTCAGTGTGGTGAAGTAGCTAGAGGATCAGACTAGAACCTGGAAGACCTAGGTTCAAATCCCTACTCTTGCCACGGAAGCTTGCTGGGTGACCTTGGGCCAGTCACATACTGTCAGCCTAAGCTACCTCACAGGGTTGTTCCCCAGTTTCTGCAGTAGTTTGCTATGCTGCTGTCCGAGAAACATGTGCCCAGATTTCCCTTGGGTGGTCAGGACCAGTAGTCGTGTTATTTGGTTCTTGGCCATTGGCACCACCCCTGTGATAGTGGCTTTGTGCTAGGTCAGAATTAAACTATGGCTCTTAAGTTCCGGTGGGTTTCATTTAAAGGAGGAAGCTGTGATCTGGGAGGCAGGGAGTTTAGTGTGTTTGTTGCATAAGGACTGCTGGATCAGTTTTTAAAATAGCTTTAGGATATTAGCATCCTAACTGTCTCTGAAAGAGATGGGTATGACTCACACTGCCATAAATTCTGCTGCGGTTTTGCTGAGCATCCTAGGGAAATTAGACAAAATTACAGATTTATTTTCAGGATTCTATTATTTTCATGGGCAGATTTCATAGCCAGATGATGCATTCTGAACAGCTGGATGACTTCTAGTTGACCGGCTGGATGGTTTCAAATCAGGTTCCTGCAATCTAATTATAGCCCCCATATCGCTGAAAATGTGTCGTCTGGAACTCGCTGTCCATCCATTTTTGTTGCGCCTTTTGAGCTATTCTAAAATAATTAGAGGTGGTGTTCGGAATCTTGAATCTTTCCCATTGGGGATGACAATCACCACATCATTGCGGAGTTGCTGGATGAGTGATATGGACAAGGCTATATCCCTCCCTCTCTGTAGGCCTTTGATAGCCATTAAAAGTGCAGAGGGAGTCTTGTAAGCATCTGGTTTCATTAGTCACTGCCCAGAGAAGTGTGAGCCTGTGGAAAGGGGGGGGCTGAGAAAGGATTCCTATGGTGGTTGTGGCTGCAGTGCCCTCTTTGCCCCCCTGAACAACTAATAGCACATAGACTTGCCAACCTCCAGGTAGCACCTGGAGATCTCCTGCTATTACATTTGCTCTCCAGATGACCAACATCAGTTTTCCTGGAGAAAATGGTTGCTTTTGAGGACAGACTTTATGGCATTATACCCTGCTGAGGTCCCTCCCAGACCCTGCCCTCCCCGGGCTCCACCCCCTAAATCTCCAGGTATTTCTCAACCCAGAGCTGGCAACCCTACTGCAGATCTGCTTTTCTGACATGCAGTGGCAGCCCTCTGCATTCTTGGAGCAGAATGTCCATTACCTTGGTAAGAATTGTTTCATGCAGCCTCTCAGGAAAAGAGGCTCCTGAGCATGTTCAGGGGCACCCAGATCTTAAGACCGATACCTGCAAGGTCTCTCTTCTCTGCAGCCAGATCTTCCCGCCACTGGCTTCCCTTCAGCAGGGGTAAACCACCTCTGAACATCTCTTGCCTTGAAAACCTTAAATGGTCACTGTGAGTCGGCTGCAACTTGACAGCAAAGAAAGAAAGAAAGAAAGAAAAAACAAACCTTCTTTTCTCCATGGTCTGGGTCCTTCTGCTCTCCTTATTACATTACTGCCTGCTCAGGGCCTTCTCTGTGGCTGTCCCAGTGCTGAGGAACTCCATTCCCCAGGTGGCTAGAGTAGATCTGGCTCTTATTTCTTCTAAGTCTTTTCTTTTTTGTTGGGCGTTTCATGTGAGACCTTATGATTTCTTCAAAATGTTGGTTCCAACTGAAACTTTTTTAGTCTACTGGCATCTTTGGTGACTATTAATCTGCTGGTTTTAACGTGATGGGTTTTATGGAGGTTAACTTATTTTGCTGCCACTGTACACTGTTTTTAAGATTTCATTGTGGGGGTGTTCTTATTTTTTGCTGTGAACCGTCTTGAACCTGGAATAGAAATCCAATGAATAAATCCAGTAATGAAAGAAAACAACCTGAAGGCCCCCTTTATTGCATGTATATGCAGAAGACCATTTTATAATAGAGACACAGTCTGGCCTTTCTCTCCATTGCCCACCAGTAGGGTTGCCAGGTCCTACCTGGCTGCTGGTGGGGTGCTTCTGCACATTCCTGGGATCTTCTGGCATGCACGCTTTGCATGTCTGCCACGATAACACCACCCAGAAGTGACATCATTGTGCCAGGCACACCATGCAGGGACACTCTAGCATCTGGGCAAGAAAACTCTATGGTCACCATAGAGTTTTAACTCAAATGCTAGAGCATTCCGTGCACTATGTGCCTGGTGTGATGATGTCACCTCTGGGTGATGTTGGGCATGATGGGACTCTTCAGGAGTGGGGGGTCCCCTTGTTGTCCAGCTGGCCATCAGCAGACTGGAGCCCCCAACAGCTGAGGAACCCCCACCCCCATTTTGGGGGATGACAACCATACCTGCCAGCCCACTGAGGGCTGACAGGAGAATAATGTTCAATAAAGCAGTGTCACATCAGTGGCTTGACATCAATTCTGGTAAGTACCCAGAAGGGAAGTCATACCACCAGCATGACACCAACACAACACTCTTGAGGTCAGACAAAACTCTATGGCTTTACCACAGAATTTTGTCCAAATCCTAGACATGAACAGCACACTGGTGACATGACGTCACCTGCCAGTGTTGTTGTGCCATCAACGCGACATCATTCCCCCATCCTCTCTGCCTTGGTTGTTTTCAGTCGACAGCTACTGCCCTTTATCTACCCTCTTTTACTTTGTAGCAGGCTGTGGCCTGTCAGGGCTAATTCCCAGCTAGCTGTGCCTAGTAGCTGAGCTCAGAGAAGAAGACATCTCACCCAGATGGGTGCCACCTAATTCCATGTCCATTTTGTTCTCAAGACATAGCTATTAGCCTCTGTAAAATCCTTGGCATCCCCATCCCTTCTTGCTCTGCTGTTCGATCAGGAACTGCGTTGGGACACTGCAGCACGCACCTTTGGAGCACATCCACCTCTGTTGGGAGTCTCCAGAGAGCTGAAAGGATGTTGCAAGGCCTTTATTTGCTTTTGCTATATTTTGCAACAATCAACTTGCTGGTAACACCCAAGCAAACTTTAATAAATAAACATAATCTTGAGCACACTTGATTTGTCTCTGTCTGGGCACCCATTTCAACCCTGACAACAGAGTCTGCCTGCTCCAGGTTCTGAAAGTAAGACCTCCCCCACCTCCCCCTCTCTTTCTGGCATCAAAGCAGAGCAATAACATCCCCATCCCTCAATAGCATTGTCTCTCCTCCAACAAACCACTAAAAAAGAGGCTGTAGATTGCCTAACAGTGACAGAATGAAATTTATGCATTATTTCACTAAATCCACAAGTTACCTATACATACATTTCTAAAAGACTGGAGGTTTATCTCCAGAAGCATCCTGGTATCCTCCAGAAGCAATGAGCCTCCATTTGCAATAATGAGCCCCAGTTCTTCTATCACCTGTTTACTGAAATGTGGTGTTCATCTTGGCATTTTGGTTTTGGAGGAGCTCGCTGTGCTGTTCCTGCTCAGGTAATGAACGTTAACAAAGCAAAATTACTTACTGTCCATTCGTTCATTTTTTTTCCCATTCATAGTTTCCCTGCGTACTAGTTTGGGATAATTTTCTCTTACCACATTCTTATTTGTGCATGCAAAGTGTTTTTGTCAAAAAACTGTACTGTACAGATGGAAATGCTACAGAATTTCTTGCCCCGTGCCTCTAATTTTCCAAAACAATAAAAATGTAGATTTTTAAGGTTTGTGCAAAAGTTATCTGGGCAATCTGTGTAGCCCAGCTCCTCCCTGTTAAAGCAGCAGTCACATCCAGATTCCTTGGGAAGTTTGTGACAGGATTATGTCTCATGAAGTCCTCTGTTCCCTGGCTTTGATCTGCAGTCCTCAGAATGTTAGCATTCAGAAGGCTTTTGAGAGCAAAAGAGTTGCTGACATCCTTGTCTTTCAGGGGTTCTGGAATCTTTAAAAAAAAAGAGGGAATACGTCAGGGGTGCAGATAGTTCCTGCAGATCAGCTCCATAGTATGAACAGATCTGTTGTTCTTTGTAAATCTGCTCTGTGTTAACTATTGAGGATGTTTCCGCTTGTTTAAAGACAGGGGTCATTTCGTAGAAAAAGAGGTGCAGGAGCTCATTAGCATAACTCATTAACATAACTTATTTGCATATGCCACACGCTCTGACATTTCCAGAAGTGTGTCAGAAAGCAAGGCTCCACTGGACTGTTTTGGATTGCTAGCTATTGGGGGGGGAGTGCAGATCTGCCCTCACAGAGGAGGGAGAGCTTGTACCTGAATAGACCTTGGTCTTAAAGGTGCCACTGGACTCTTTTGGATTGCTGTCAGGAAAGTGTGTCGCTGCTTGTGGGTTGAGGAAAGTGGCACAGAGGATGTGCATGGCCTCAAGCAGGTAGGGGGCCAGGGCAGTGGCGGGGCAGAGGTGCAGGAGGAGACCGAGGAGGTGCAGGAGGCCAGGGGGAGCTCCTCACAGGCCTCATAGGAGTTGCTGGGGCCCACCTTGCAGAGGCGCCGTGCCAGGGCTGGCATGAGGACGGGCAGAGCCTGGGCAGGCTGGGTACCCAGGCAGGGGCAGAGCAGCTCGAGGGCCAGCTCGCAACAGCACTCCACTGGGTCAGCCAGTGGGCTGGGAAAGGCAAGGGGGGCTGCTGGGAGCAGGTGGCAGGGCTTGCTGCATGTGCCCACCCCCTGGGCTCCTTACTGCCAGAGCTTCACTCCTGTGCGCTCCTGTAGGAACTGAGCCCCGTTTTAAGATAAATGGTTATTGATTCTTCTCCCCACACACACACTTGATTGTGAATTGTAAATATCCTATTTTGGTACATAGCAGCTAAGAATGTGATTTTGAACTCCATAGT
The DNA here is from genome assembly GCA_029375565.1 of Gekko gecko. NCBI lineage: Eukaryota > Metazoa > Chordata > Lepidosauria > Squamata > Gekkonidae > Gekko > Gekko gecko. Next base: position 45,134,616 of record JAPDNY010000012.1, on the reverse strand, counting down.
TCAAATCTTGCCTCAAACCCTGCCCCCTTCCAGAAACAGATGTTCGGCGTTGTGTGGGTTAGGGCTAGCTAGCACATCTAGGATGTAGTTGGCTTAGGACTGCCAACTTGGGAATTCAAAACTACCTAGCTAACAGGCCAAGCTAGCTATGGTGTTTGACTGGTCAGGGGGAAGGTCTTTGCAACTGTTGATGTTGCAGTAGATGAAATCTAGTGGATCGAATAGGGGCCCAATGAGATTTTTTCCAGCCAGCACCAGCTCAAAATACTTGACTTAGTCCACAAAATATTTAATAAAAGATTTTAAAATTCAGTTGTAGCAACTGGCAGATAAAATACCTGATGGCTGAAAATCTTAGCTCAGCCATGTCTATGCCTGAAAAAGTGGGGCACCCACAGCAGGGCATGGCAGTCCAAGAGATACAGGAAGCCAGGTGGTCTGCATGCAGACCTGCAAAGAGACGTAGAGAGAGGAACTCCATGCCAGAAGTGGTGCCCATCTTAAAGATGCCAGTATCAAGTTGCTATGGACATAAACCTAGGGACCTCAGCATAATTTCTATGTCCTTGGAGGTGCTGCTTCCTGGCTGTGAACATGACACTGGCTTATCTTATAGGGCCAGTTTGGTGTAGTGGACTCTAATCTGGGAGAACCGCATTTAATTCCCCACTCCTCCACTTGCACCTGCTGATGTGACCTTGGATCAGTCACAAGTTCTGGCACAGCTGTTCTTGAAAAAGAGCAGTTCTGTCACAGTTCTCTCAGCCCCGCCTACCTCACAGGTTGTCTGTTGTGGGAAGGGAAAGGGGAAGGAGTTTGTAAGCTGCTCTGAGACTCTGAGTGAAGGGTATAGATCCAATTTCCTCCTCCTCCTCCTCCTTCTGAAGGCCTTGTTTGAATGGGCTGGGTGCTTGGAGGTGTCTTGGAAGCTAAACCCTCTCCTTGCAAGGTATGATTCACTGTCTCCTAGGTTGGCTACTGTTTGGTTCTGGTTGGGGCTTCCTGTTTCTTTTCCTTCCATCAACATGTATCTTTTTATTTTCCCTGAAATATGGAGATGAGCATGGACACAAATGCTCCCTTTTGCTGCTCATTAGTTGCTCTTCTGTTTTCAGAACTATTAGTAACTCATATCATATAACCTTGGCAAGAGTGAGCATCTCATCTCCGTTCTGCTTGTCACTGATGAATCAGACGTTGTCAGATGTTTTCACCATAAGTTGGAATAATTTGCTGCATCCTCCAGTTTTGTTTTGAGGGTGTGCAGCCTGTGCCTCTCAGCAGGAAGGACGCTCATCTGATAAAATGAGGAGGGATGCTTCTTGAATGCTTTAAGGTAGAACTAGCTGCCTGTCTGTGAGTGTGCATTTGTTGGGCAGAAGATAGCTGTAACATGTATAGAGCAATCAATGGAGTTGTTTATGAAGAGTCCTCACAGCATTGAATGGAAACATACCTTTCAGGGTTGAGCTCTTAAAAGGTTATGTGAATATGCAACTGTGCATAGCACTGATTGGCTGGCTCCGATGTTGTCAGCAAAAAACCACCCCAACCACAGAAACAGATCTGCATCTTTTTTAAAAAAAACCCTTCAAAAATAAGGTGATGAATAGACAGATGTATGAGTGTATGAATGTCCATATAGCATTTTTAAAAATAAAAAGGAGGACAGCCATCTGGAGCATGTGGGGAATGGCAGGACTCAGCCGGTGTTTGATTCACTGGCCTTTTGCATTTGTCATTTCACTTGCAGAGCTGGGCTCCTCCTGTGGCTGAAGGATGCGTGCTGAGTGCTCTTTTTCTTTTTCACTCTTCCTCTCCTGCCTCTGGAGAAGTCCAAGTCTTCCTTCTACCAGGAAGTGCTTCTGTTCAGGCAGTGCTGTGCATTTTACAAGCACAGAAAATGTGCAGGATCCAGTATTCTGAGATCTTCAGCTTTTATTTGAAAAACAAGTTTTTAGCCATTATGATGCCAAAGGCCACTTTGAAATGTTTGTGGGGGAGGAACTGGTTGATGAGCTGACAAAAGGTCAGAATTCTCGGCAAGGAATGTGGGATGGGGTGCTTCTTGAGGTACACAGCTCTGATTTCAGGGTTGTGCACTCTCTCTCTGGCTGGTTTTCTTTCCTTACCACTTTTATGCTTCTTCTTCCTAACTGAAATGTGGCTCAGGCTTGTTGATTAGCCTGATCCTCTGGTCTGGAAGGGGAGGAAGCAGCTAGGTAATGTGTCGTTAGCTCTCTTTGGTTATGATTTGCAGCACACTTGGCCAAGGATGGAACCTGGTCCCTTTACAGATTTCAACAGAGGGTGTCCTAGACAAAAAGTGTTTGTCTAGCCAAATGCCAAAGAGGTGCTTCTCCCAATTTTTAGTTTTTCAGGATTGACAAGGGAGCACTGATCTTACAAGGCCACAGGTGATACTACACCAGTGCCATGCCCCAGGGTTGTTAAAAGGCTATAGGGTGGAAGATCTAGTCCTGAATCTGTCAAGAGGTAGGGAGATATCTCTGTTTAAACTGGGAAGACCATTGCAAAGCGGTGGAAGACATATTCTTTTCACATTCCGGATTTGGTCCATATTTGTTTGTATTTATCATTTAAGTATCCATACTCCATTTTTCTATCCAACGGGGACTCACAGCAGTTTACAACATGATTATCCTGATTCCTGGCCTCCATTTTGTCCTCACAACAACAGCCTTGTGAGGTAGACTAGGCTGAGAGACTGTTTGTGGCCCGAGGTCACTCAGAAGCTTCCACAGCAGAGCAGGGATTTGAACCTGGATCTCCCAGATCCTAGCTTGATAGTCTAACCACTACACCATGCTAGCTATCATGTAGAAGGCCTTAGGATAAGGTCTTGCTCTTTGAAAAGTCGCTGCCAGTATTGGGCTAGATGGCCCAAGGAGTGCAGTCAGGCAGCTGTCTGTTCTCATGACAGGTGAGTCCACAGAAGAGAAGGCAATGCAAACTTTGCTGATCCTGTTCTACGGTCAAAGGTCCTTGCGCTAGAGGGACACCAGCAGGGAAGGAAACTGCTGAGTTAAGACTGGATGTCTCTTTGCATAGAGCAAACACTGCAGATGAAACAACTTCCCTAGTTGTTGTTTAAATTGATTGAAAGCAGCCAGGTGGTGTCACAGTGGATAAGCGATCGATGCAGGCCTGGAGGCAGAGGATGCTCTGTGTGGCAGCAAGACTGGACAGCAGGGCTTTGCCAGTTGTGGGGAGGGGAAGGGCTGTTGTCAGGCGGCTTCTCTCTTGCAACTCTGTGGCTGGTTTGGTGCTCACGTAGAAATCACAAGAAGCTGAATTAAGGGATGCTGTGGAATGCTGTACATGGTGGAATTCCTAACTCCCGTGCGTAGTTTGCCCTGGATTGCAAATGACAAATGAAGGAGAGGGAAGGGTGAAATCCCCTGGGATTCTTTCCTGCCCTTGCAAGGCAGTTGCCCAGAAGGGCTCCCTTTCCTTTGTCCCCCTGCGCAAGACTTCCCGTTGAGAAATAAGTGAAGCATCTCTTGTTGAGAAGGATACAGGCCAAATTTGAATGAAGGAGAACACCTGGAACACAGAGGGAGGGAAAAGATCTCTCGCCTGTCCACTTCTTTCATTTTCTTTGCAATCATCATTTCCCCTTAGCCTTTTTGTGATGCCTTTAAAAAAATGTAACAGTTTCATCTTTCTCCATTTAATGTGATCCCAAACCAATCAGGGATTTGAGCATCTCTTTCTAACACCCCCCATCACCAAAAATGGGGGTACTTCTTGAAGGACACAGCAATATACTTGAAATGTTGCCCCCTGGTTTGATTTAACTGTAATTTGATCTGCTTGGTTTGTAGCTGCTGTGTTAGTTGTAGGGTGATGTTTTGCAAACCTGTGCTGATATGCTGGGGCAGTCTGGAAATCCGGTGGGATACAGATACTTGATAAATGAAGCTTGAAAGCATGGCCCGTCCTGGGCTTATAAGCAGTTGTTTTCATGGCTGCACATCTAGACAAATGTATTATTTCACCTGGCTTTTAAATATATTTGAAATTGTTGCCTCTTTGATTCTGTAGAATGAAAAATCCCCCTTTCCCTGATGAATTGCCATTCTTTACGTTGCTGAGCTGGAAAATGAAACCTTTCACTTTGCAATTGCTACCACACCAAGCAATACAGCTTACAATTTTGCAATTCTTTAAAAAGAAAACCTGGGTTTCAGACCATGTTTTCACTCTTTCTGCACTGCATCCTGTACAGAAGAGACAGAAGAGCTTGCAAATATATCCTTTTATCGCAAGCGTTTGTGAGCATGTAAGGAGAGCTCTTCTGAATCTGACTGAGATAGATCTATTGTAGTCACCTCTGCAACAGTGACCAGACAAATGCTTCTAGGGAGCCCAGAAGCAGGGCACAAAAGGATGCTGGCTGTCCTCATTATTCTGAGGTAGACTGCCTCCACACACAGAGGTTCTATTTGACTGTCTTGGCTGATAGCTATTGATGGTTTCTGTCCCCATGAATCTGACTTCTAAAAGTGCCATCTAAACTAGTGATAGGTACCACCTCTTGTAGTGAGTGGTAGAATTGATTCATTCTTGGTGGATTTGAGTACTTCCAGAAGTCGTTATGACATGAGTGCTGTAGGTACAAGCTAAGGTCTGCGGCAGGCCCGTAGCCACAGTGGGGCATCTCGGGGCCGGGCCCCCCCGACTTACCACCAACCCCCCCAAACTTCCTATCCAGCCCAGCCCCCCCCCCGACTTCCATTTTTAAATTTTATTTGTGGTGCTCACTTGGGAGGGGCTGTGGGGTGCCCCCTGACTTATTTAAAGGCCCCCGAATTTTAAAAAATCCTGGCTATGGGCCTGGTCCACAGGAACAGCTTGATTTCTAGATGCTGTCAATCGGGTTCAAAAACTCCCTTTAACTACAAGTCAATCTGAATTTCTGTGAATTGGCCCCGTTCTAAGAACCATTGTCCAGAGATGCTGGGGACAAGGACACCTGCAGCACCACAACCCATGAAGCTGATATTCCAAATCTGCCTCAATATCTCCTGGATCCTGTCTTTGTGCAGCTATGGGAGTGAATGTCACTGTGTTGGCCAGAGACACCACCATCTGATGCAGTTTGGCAGTCACAAAGCCCTTAAGTGGTGACCAGGTGTCAAATGAGCTGCTGCTTCCAATCTTTACACACACTCCCCGGTTTGAGGTGCACAGAGGCTTCAATTACACATGATGCACAAATGCATGTTTCCCCCCAGCGGCGAGTTTGCTCCTATTAAAAAAAGAAAAGAAAAGCTATCTTCAAAGCTACAATCACGTGCAGAGTAGCAGAGGGAGGGGCTGTTTAACTCCTTTCCTGCCAACTGTCTGTTCAAAATTGCCCCTCAGCTACTGTTTGCACAGCGTTTGAGGATGGGATGGAGATACAATGACTCCATGCATCAGAAGGGCAGGCTGCCATGATATCCATGGTGAAATGGAGGGCCGGTGTGATCCTGAGTGTTGGGGCAAAGCAGGAAAGGGCTCAAATCACTGCTCAGCAAGGCAGCTCACTGTGACCGCTCGTAACTTACTACCTCTGAGCCTGGCCTATTTCATACAGTAGTTGTGACGCTAAAATAGAACAGTTCCTTTGTGCGCTGCTGTGAGCAGCTTGGGAGAGGAAAAGGATACACAACATGATCGGCAGAAAAATTATGAACCCTCCGACATACCTTTAGCTGGAGCCAGTTTGGTGTAGTGGTTAGGAGCACAGACTCTAACCTGGGAGAGCCAGGTTTGATTCCCCACTCCTCCACATACAGATGCTGGTGTGACCTTGGGTCAGTAACAAGTTCTCTCAGAGCTGTTCTCTCAAGAGCAGTTCTTGGGAGACCTCAAGGTGTCTGTTGTGGGGAGGGGAAGGGAAAGGAGATTGTAAGCTGCTCTAAGATTCCTTTGGGTAGTGAACCGTGGGGTATAAATCTAATCTCCTCCTTCTCCTCTTCATCCAAAGGCTACTGAATGGTTGGCCTGGTTGAGTATAGTCATTTGCAAATATTTGTTAATCAGGGACCCCTTCCGAGGAACCCCTGAACTTTGCAGATGCCTGGTGTATTCAGTGGTGAACACCCACTGGACAGAAAGCATTGGCAAGATCTCTGGAACCTTGTGGTTATCCTGACAACGTGGTTTGTGCGCACCCAGGACCCCTGCAATTTGCTTCACAGGGGAGATCTGTGGTGGCAAGCTTGTCCAATGTCCTCCACCACTGCTTCTTGCTCAGGAACCCAAATGAGTTTCTGAGGAAGAACAAGCTTCCCAAGAGGAACAGTTTAGTCCTGGATATTCTTTGTTCTCCATGATATGCATCAAGTCAGACAGCTCGACCTGCCCTGAGTATTTGCATGCACCACAAATTGTTCTTCGCTTTACTTTGCTTGCTGTTTCCGTGGTCCACTGGCACACCTTCTATCCAAGTAAGCTACATCAGCATCCTTTCCTGCTGACTCTGCTGCCAGGATCGTCTTGTGGTGCTCCGGCTTCGTCTTTCTGCCACCTCCCCCAAAGCTGCAGTTGCTTAGGTGTGCCGCCATCTGCTGCTCTGAAATCGCTGGGGAGGAGAGGCAGGTTGGGAGCTGGCTTTCTTTCAGATCCTGCCAGTTACTTGCAATGGGTTCTGGAGAAATAGTCCATCTCACTCTTTCTTTCCCTGTATCAAAGTGTCTTTGGTACCGAGATACATGTAAGCAGTGCTTGAATTGTGGAAAGTAGGTAGGTAGGTAGGAGGGAGGCAGGAGGGCCCTTTGTGAAATCCATAAGCCCTACCACCAGTTCCACTCCACTTCAGCCTCCCCCATTGGTCCTCAGAATCCACCTCTTCCAGCTCTGACCCTCTACCCCTTTGTTCTCCCAACGCTTGTGAGGTGTGGAGGAGCTGTGGCTCAGTGGTAGAGCACTTGCTTTTCATGCAGAGGGTCCCTGGTTCAATTCATGGCATTTCCATTTATAAGGATTGGGTAGAAGATGACCTGGAAGCCCCTGATCTAAGGCCTTGGACAGCCACTGCCAGTCCGAGTAGACAATACTGACCTTGTTAGATAAATGGATGGACTCTGTATAATGCAGTTTTCATGTGGGGTCCGGCTAGGGTTGCCAGCTCTGGCTTCATAATTCCCTGGGGATTTGGGGACAGTGTCTGAGGAGGGCACAGTTTGGGAAAGAGAAGGATGTTCAGTAGGATTGTGATGGTACTCCAGGGGTGTGTTCAGACAGGCTGTTTAATTCACACACCAACATCTGCCTCCCGTCCCCAGCCATTGCTTTCCAGCTCAAAACACCTTTTAAACCAGAGTTTTCCTGGTTCTCCGGTTTCAAGCCGCAGTTTTCTGATGCCTGATCGCTCCTTGTGGGGTCAAGCCACTTCCGCTTGAGAGCCCGAGGCTTCCGCTTTTCATCCGCCATTTATTTAACATCAGCGTTATGTGCATAGGCAGAGCTCCGCTCCCACCTTAATAAAACCAAAGTTTAAATGATGACTCGTTTTAGTGTTTCGACGAGTTCGGGATCTCACAGAGGCCAGTTTCCGGTCAAAAGTTTAAAGGGAAGTGTTCTGTTACAGTGGTTGGAGACACCTCAGGGCATGCTTTTGGCAGGAAACTACTTGTTCTGCACATGCACGAAGATTCCAATTCTACGGATGACTGCCAGTGTGCATGCACAAACTGAGAAAAAAAATTGAAAAACACCACCAACACACACTCCCGCATGTCGGTAGTGTAGACAGTGGGGAGTGATGTGACTGTGCGGTAAGCCAGGATAAGGAGGAGAGTGTGATCGTGATTATCCAGATTAAAAAAAAATAGCATTGGGATGGGACCAATTTAAACCATGGTCACTACACTGTCTGATCGCACCCTAGGAGTTCCGTTTCTCCTAGACTCTGTCATATACCCTACAGCCACTGTCTGAAGTATCCATTCTCTTTAGGGGGACTGAGCTCTATAGTCTAGAAATCAGTTGTATTTCCAAGAGAAGTTTAGGCTTCACCCAGTCGTAGGTCCAGAAGTGGGAAATATCCCCTTATGATAGGCTCACTCGACAGGTGTTCCCCAGGGATAGGGCATCAGCTGAGAAGTAGGGTGGATAGTGCAGGATGGCTGTGATGTATAGTGGTATGTTCCTTTTATTGATCAGTCTCTCTTTGGTCAATGAAACCTGGGCCCCAATTGGACTTTTTTTTTAGTATTGTGTGTGTGTGCACATGCGCTTGTGAGTCTGGAAGTCATGGTGGCTTCTGGTGACATCTAGTGGGGCTAAGACATTTTCAGAGAGGTGGCTTGACTGCATGCCTCTGTGTCCTGGCCCTGGTATTCCTTGGAGGTCGCCCTTCCAAGTACTTGCCAGGGTTGGCCCTGCGTAGGTTCCAAGATCTGATGCGATCGGGCTGGCCTGAGCTATCCAGGTCAGGGTGGCACCAGTTGGACTTTTGATTGTGACAAAACCATCTTGTTCTGGGCTGGTGATATCCTCCTGCCCTTCCACCTTATTTTCAGTCTCTCCCTCTGCTTACTGCACACAATTGTAGCTTCTAAGGCTGCTTTTTATTTATTTATTTTAGTAGAAACAAACCAGCCACTTTTATCACCAGCATTTGTGAACATTTAAAGGACAGCTCTTCTGAATTGGACAGGGGACGGTCTATTCTAGTCCACCATCCTCTTTGCCACAGCGACCAGTCAAATATTTCTAGGATGCCCAGAAGAAAGGCACAAAAGGATGTTGGGTATCCTCAATATTCTGAGGTAGACTACCTCTGAACAAGGAGGTTCTACTTGACTATCATGTCTCGTAGCGATCGATGGTTCTTGCCCTCATGAATCTGACTTTCAAAAATGCCATCTAAGTTAGTGATAGGCACCACCTTTTGTAGTGAGTGGTGGAATTAATTCATCCTACGTTCCTGGTGGGTTTGGATCCACTCTCAACTGCTGTTATGCTGGCTAGCTGGCTTCAGCAGTGACCACTCCAGGATTGGGTCGGCGGTCCACCAAAATGCCCTTTACCTACCCTCCAAGAACCAGGAGTAACTGCTGCTTCCAGTCCCCCCTTAATAAATTCTGGGAAAGGCAAAGGGGATGAGGAGACAGATGATGGCCATCTTCCCTGTGCAGACTGCCTCCTTTCTCTGCAGGTGAATGTGGCTGTTAGGCTTTGTTCCAAGGAAGCTTGCGCCAAAGTGAAGCCTCATCCCCACCGGTGAGCAAGCCAAATGGAATCCAGCCATTGCTGAAGAATGTGCCGTGGCTCACATCCACGAGGCCTGCAAGTGGTTTCGGCTCAGGGGAAAGGAGCTCTTTGCATTAAGATCCTTCACGAGCAGGACAAAAAATAACGAGACCCTGGGAACAGATGGTGAAATGGTGCAGCCAGTGTGATGAATTTGTTTTGTTTCCACAATCAATTAGTGGGACTCTCTTGGCTGCAATCGTCATTTAAACGCCTCAGAAGAACTAAACAAGCATAAAAGTCCAGCCTCTTGGAGACGGCAGAGTCGAAAATAATTGTGTAAACCCTGTGGATTTCCAGAGAGTTTCACAAGGTAGGATTTCCCTCTGCCCTTTAAAAATGGGAAAAGACAAGTGGGCTTCCATTGAATTGATTATGCCCGTTTGGAAAATTATTGCAATAGTGCCATCCGTTTTATTTAAGCAGCCTTTATATTCAAAGTCCTTCTTTCCAGAAGTTATTTACTTAGCTATCAAAATTCAAATGGAGTTCAGACTGGCCATAAAAAAATCCAGCCCAGGAAGCAGTTGGCCTTATTTAAATTTTGCAAAAACAAAAAGATGCAGGGGAAACAATCGGAGACTGCCTTCAAGCCGGGAGAGAGTTTGCTAAGCACGGGGAGCAGCCAGCACGCTGCAGCTCTTTAGACCTTGAAATAGCTTTTCTCAGATTTTAATTTCTGTAAGTTCTTTTGATTGTACCCTGAGAAACAGCCAAATTAGTTGGGGCTGAAAATGGGTCGTGAGGTAGGAACAATAACGGGAGATATAGATCTGACTTTGCTGGGATGCTTGGCTGCTGCATTAACATGACAAGAAAGGATTTGCACAGCATGGGGTCCAGGTGGTGGAGGGATACTTTAGGCTTCCCTTATGCGTGGCCCTAATCAGCCCCTAATGGGGGCTTGTTGCAGGGATGATATCAGCCTCTCAGCCATTTGACAAATCAATTGCAACACTCATAGCCTTAAAAACTCACTGTAGATAGGCATTTTTCAGGGCAATGAGATTTCACTCATCTTTAAATATTCCAGGTATGGTTACCAATCTGTGAGTGGGGCCTGGTTGGATTTATCCTGCAGACACGGTTGACCTCCAGGCAGCGGAGATCAGGTCCTCTGGATGAAATGGCAGCAGGAGAGGGGTTCTCTTTGGCATCCCATCCCCGCTAAGCTCCCTCTTCGCCCCAGACTCTGTCCTCTCCAGGCATTACCAACATATTTCCAGGAATTTCCCAAGCCAGAGTTGGCAACCTTGCTTCCAGGATCCACTGAACTCCAACGGAGGACAGGAAGTTATGTGAAACTGTTGTTATGTGACAAGCAGGGGAAAAGAAATTAGATATGGCTTCCCTATGCTTGCCAACCTCCAGGTGGGGTCTGGACATATCCTGAATTCCAACTGATCTCCATTTTTACAGGGATCAGTTCCCCAGAGAAATGGCTGCTTTGGCGGGTAGACTATATGGCATTATACTCTGCTGAAGTACTTCCCCTCCCCAAACCCCATTCTCCCCAAACCACATAGGGTTGGCAAGTCCAGGCTAGGCAGTTCCTGGAGAATTGGGGGTGGAGCCTGGGTACAGCAGGGTTTGGGGAGGGGAGGGACCTCAGTAGGGTATAATGCCATGGAGATCACCCTCCAAAGCAGCCCTTTTTCTCCAGGGGAACTAATTCCTGTAGTCTGGACATCTGTTGTAATTCTGGGAGATCTCCAGGTCCTACCTGCAGATAAGCAACTCTACTCAAATTTCCAGGGATTTCCCAACCTAGGGAAAACTAGGACTCCAGGGTATTGAGGCTATAGGGTTGTGGGCAGGAGAGACAGGGAGAGGAAACTGAAGCCAAACACAGAGAAGTGCAACTTCAGGGAAGAGTGAGCCAAGGGTCAGAGCTGTGGAAGAATAATCTCTATCACGGTGTGTCCTGGCTGGCCTCCCCGTCCTGTTGCTCTTCTCAGCTCTTGTGCTGCATTTTGCAAAGAGCGACAGGTGGTGTGGGCTCCTTGCTCTTGCCCATTAGCAGTGGTTCCTTCCAAAAGGCAGCAGGAAATGCTGGTGCTGCAGGGCCTTGCAACCCAGCAGATGGGGCTGCGGGGAAATCACTGCTCTAGACGAAGCCAGTTCTCCACCGGCCTTGGCTTGCTTGTTTGCTGTCAAGGAGTGGGGATGTCAGGATTTGGTAATCAGTTGTGGGGCCCAACCAAGGTGTGTGTGTGTGTGTGTGTGTGAGAGAGAGAATTAGGGTTGCCAACTCTGAGTTGTGAAATTATAGGGTTGCCAGCTCCTGGTTGGGAAATACCTGGAGATTTTGGGGGTGGAGCCTGAGGTGGGTGGGGTTTGGGGAAGGGAGGGATATCAATGGGGCATAATGCCCTAGAGTTTACCTTCCAAGCCAGACATTTTCTCCAGGTGAACTGATCTTTGTTACCTGAAGATCAGTTGTAACCCCAGGAGATCTCCAGCTGCCACCTGGAGGTTGGCAGCCCTAGAAATTGGAGATTTGGGGGCAGAGCCTGGGGAAGGTGGCATTTAGGGGTAGGGGAGTGAATGAGGCCACACTACAGCTTTATACAAGGGCATTACAGTGCTGGCCATTTTATTTCTTAATTCCTTTCCTAATCATTCCTAGCATTGCATTTGCCTTTTCCACCGCTGCATACGATCTTCCCTTTTGTAGCTGTATCCGATTTCAAGCTGAGGTGCTGCAAAGAGCTTGGCCACTGTTTCACACATAACGAGAATAACGACGCTTTGAAAAATTGTGTATGTGTGTGATAGAGTGATGCCATGCTGAAATTACACCTCTCTCGTCCCTACGATGTGCACAGATGGCACTGAAGAGCAGTTATGTACGTGCCCGTTTCTCCAATGGAGATGTCTGGGTGGGAACTGGGGAAGCAGGTGGCTCTCAGCAGGGAAATACGTCTATAAGTAGTCTCCATTAACAAATGTGCATGTGCTGGGAGCAGGGCCTTTCATGACACGCTGTGACTCTTCAACAGCCCCTTGACCTGACAAGATGGTATGTTTCTGCAACTGGTACGTGATTCATCACTTCTTTTAAAAAAAATTAAAGTAACATTTGAGTAGCCTTGATATTTCGTACCAGATTTCCAAATGAAAGAGAAGTTTAAAAGTGTTTTGGTCTAAAAATGACATATATGGCTCTAGGAAAGACGGTCAGGATTCATGTCATTGTTAGCACTACTTTTATGATTCTCCCTGGATTCTTCCCATTGGTAAGCTTTTGACCCATTTACAACTTTGACATCAAAATACTTTAATGAATGGGAATTCTGTGTGCAAAACCCCAGAAAACTACACCTTATATAAATTAGTTGCCTACCTTGCACAATAGTATGTCTCATAGACCTGGGAAGGAGCAATGAATGATACGGAGCCTTGAAGTTCAGCTTCCCGACTTTTGGAGAGCTACCAAGGGCTATTTCAACTTCTGTTTAGATTCCACCTGAAACTGTCCACAGTTGCATTCAAAGCATGAGGGCTAGATACTTGCTTTTCCTTATTATTTATTTATTTCATTGGACTTTTATACCACCCTCCCTGCAGAGCGGTGTACAACAGATTCGTACAAAAAATACATTAAAACAATCTAAAAATACCAAGCTGTACAGTCCTAATATCTACATGGTGCCATAGTACAGACTTTTTAACCTCCAGTTTACATTAGCATGGAGTGATGGGGTAAGAAGGCAGCTAATAAACCATTTGCTGTCCTCAACCGTATGCTTGGTGGAAGATCTCTGCCTTGCAGGCCCTGCAGAATTGTAACAGGTCCCACAGGGCCCTGATGTTAGTAGGCAGAGAGTTCTTTGGGCCAGGGGCTTCTAGCAGATGTTGCAAGTGGATAGGTTCATGCCAAATTCTGTGGGCTGGCTTTGCTTGTGTAGCATTGCAGGAAACACATACCTGGAACCAATGGCAATTATTCTCGAAAAGGGGCAGCTGGTTTCTTTGGGTGCAGGCCATGTTGCTCGTGGAAGGAAGCAGGAGATTAAGTTGTTGCTGGAGCTGCAGTCCCAGAGATGCCATTGGTTACATTTTCCAGAACAGAAGTCAGAGTCAAGAGAGAGGTGGATGCTCCTGGGAATACAAAAAATGTAGCCATCTTGGTGATCAATGGGAGCTGTCTGCTCTGGCAAAAGCTCTTTACTAGCCTGATCGTTTAATATAAAGGGGCATCTCAAAGGGTCTCTTTCATAAGGTATTGACTGGATGCTTCTCGCTAAAGCCGACTGTCAATATCTTCAGAGGCAGCTCTCCACATCCGTTATGTGTGTGCCGCGTTTACGGAGAGCAGACTGGAGCTGGTGGGGGTGAATTATGAAAGGAGTGCAGCTGCTAAGGAAGCCTGGGTCAGGTTTCTTTTTCCAGCTACCATTAATATTCTGACTGCCTTGCCATTTGCAGAAGGTACACAGGACTTCTCGGCTGGGATCCCAGCCCTGACATAACCTTCGTTCCTTGTCTTGGGCCAGTCATTTGCCAATTCTGTTTCCACTTCATGTACTGTGTTTTCTTCCTAGATGGAACAGACTGGCAATAATCATCTTGGATAATAGAATTTAAGCCCCAGAGGAACCTGTGTAGCCCTTAAATCTGCTCTGCAGGGTAATGGCAGACTAAACAAATTCATCCAAGGAGTCAGGTGGGGAGACTGTGCCTTCTTTGCTCCAAGCCAAGGGCAGAGAACTTAGCTTGGCACTGAGAAAGTATTCACAGCTTCCTGCACAGTTCAGCCCTTATGCAGATGCAGTGGAATTTTTTTGCAATCATAGAGAAGCTCAGCTTTTTGCAGGGTAAGTGTCTAGATCTCATGACGGATTGAAGAGGCATTTGAAATACACAGATGGAATAGAAATACAGTATGCATTCAGACATTTATTCTACTAACTGTAAGCTAACAAATTCTGATTTTTGTATAAATGAAATCAGTCTGCTTGTTACATCCTCCAAGTTCTATGACTCTGTGGGCAGGGCTGGTGCTGCTCAACAAAGTGGACTTCATGAATTCAGATAACACAAAGCCCCACATTTATTACTAACAGTGGTGTCAGGATCCACTGGAGCCAGGTCAGAGTCCAGAGCTGTCTCACCCTCCAGGATTGCTTTTTGTTGGGCAGCTGTCCCAGGATAGAGCAAGAGGAGGGGGTGTTCTTTTCACCCAGTTTCTCCATGCTGCTCTGCCACTTACCTATTCCCACCTGTCAGAAAATGATTCCCCCTCTTCCTCCTTTGCTGCTCCTGGACAGGCCTTTTAAATGCTTCCCCAAGGGAGGGCCAGGCCTGGGCTCAGCCAATCCTCACTCCCCAGCCCAGTTTTGGGGATTGACAGGCCCCTGGGCCAATGGATACTTGCCTTCATTTAGTGAGCTCTCTGGCTCTTCCCCCTGAACTTCTTTAAACATTTGGCTGCCCCGCCCAACCTCCTCTAAGTTGGTCAGCGCTGTCTGCTGTCCCTGCTCCTTTGTTAGAGCTCCCCTGGGTCTCAGTGCCAGGGTTACCTCTGGCAGAAACTCAGCTGGGTTGGCTTCTGTTGCAGAGTATGCTGCTGAGAGCTGGCTGACTTCTGAGTGGGCCATGCCCTGCTGCAGCCTGGCAGACAGCTTCCCTAGGTTCAGGGCTTGCTGTCGAAGCGTGCCTTCCCTGTGGTTTACAGTACCCTGCAGGTAAGTGTGGGGCTGGAGGCACTGAATCTGGACATGTGGTTAATGAACTAGCTGTCAACCCAGGTTTGGAATCATGATTGGTTGGACTGGCTGCCTTCAAGCATCACAACAAAGCAGGGTTTGTTCAAACTAAGCCACAGTTTTATCGTGTCTGAATGCCACAGTAGTGGCAAGTGAACACACACAAAATTCACATATTGACTCATGTTTCTGGTTGCTTCTGTGTGTGATTAGTTGCGATCTCTTTCTGCCTTCTGTTACGGAGACCTTTTTCAGGGTGTAAGAACACAATGCCCCGCTTGAGTAGTGCCCCTTACTTGGTCTCTGCACTGCCACAGAAGACTTGCAGTTGCCTTCACATTGTACAGCAGTCTTGTCCAGAGGACTGGTTTGATAAAAGCAAACAGATAAATCTTTTAGGCTATATCATAACACTACTAAAGCAAATGAGTCGGATCAGGAGGAGGAGGAGTAAATTAAATGCGCCTTTGCTAATGGGTGCCAGATGTCCCCGAGAACAGACAATTCTGATAATGCCCTGGATTCTGGTAATTCCAAATTAGTGATGGAGTTCAGCAAGCCTGGAAAGCTAAATCTTTTGATTGCGAGAAATTTGCCAGACCTCTCTGTGTGATGTGTGTGTGTATATATTTCAGAGTGTTGCTGTTTATGACTCTGGTTGCAAAAACAGTAAAGACAATAAATAAATATATCCCAGAGTGTAAGAGAATCTATATAGAGAGGCCAGGAAGGACGAAGAGGAGGTTGAGATAGGGGAGCATGTCTTTTGAAAGGAAACCAAATGCCTTTGGGGAGGGGGCAGGCATTACGTACCAGGCTGGGAATTGAAAGCCCTGGAAGTTCTCTCCACCTCCCAGGGCTGTTTGCAGACCCATGGGGCATTTTGGGGCCCTGCCCCACAAATAGCCATAACAGAAACCTTATTTTTGAGGAGAGACCCACCCCCTCAGCAGACAGGGTGAGATGCAACATGCCTTCAGGCTTCCCTCTCCCTCCCACTGTGGAATGGGGGGGCATCATGGGACCTGGGAAAAGACAGCTCAGAGGGCTGTCATTTCAATGCCTTTTGAATTCCCTTCCACAGAGCAAGAAAACTTAGAAGGGCACTCAAGAGTAGCACCTTCAATACATCCCCAGCAAGCTCCCTTTCTGCTAGCCGAGTTCCTGTTGTGTACCAACTCAGTCATGTTGAGTCTTTCAAAAGCATTCCCACGAGCCTTAGGGAAACATGTAAATTAATCTGAGTGCCCTTTTAAGCTTTCTTGCCCTTAGAAGGGAACTCAAAGGGCATTGAAATGCCTTCTGAAGGCAATTAAATGCCGTCTGAGCTGTCTTTTTCTAAGAACTGACACACTTGCTGCCTTGACCCTTGAAAGGAAGTGCTAGAAACAGGCTGGGAGCTTCCCCCATTAAAGACAGCCATTCAGATTAATTTAATCAACAGAAATTTAACTGCCCCCTTAAAAATTTAAATGGCCCCAAACAAAAAAATTCTGGCTATGGGCCTGGCTGGTTGTTTGTTTTAACTAGGTTAGATGGCTTTGGCTGATCGTTCTGGGCTTGCATCTGGCATGCATATCAAGTTCTTTACAACTAGGCATTTGTGTTTATAATGTGCAGAGTCTACTATAATACCTGAGATGTGGAGAATAAATGTGGTGGCTCTGGTGGAGACTGGGAGTTACCCCTGTCTGCAGCCTCTGGAGATAAAGCAAGAAGGGAATGGTGGATGTCAAGTTGGAACAACTTGTTTGTTTATTGTATGAATGTTTTAATTTTGTTTTGAAATGTTTTTATGCTAATTTGACACATGTGGCCAATAAATGTGAGCCGCCCTGAGCCTCTTGCGGGGTAGGGCGGGATACAAATATAATAAAAGAAAAAATAAATAAAAATAAAAACAAGACAGATAAGAGTGCAGAGATGAATGGAAGCCAATAGACTCACACCTTTGCTCTGTCAAGCTGGTGTTGTCTATTCAGACTGACAGCAGCTCTCCAGCATCTCAAGTTGAAGCCTTTCATATCACCAGCTGCCTGATCCTTTTTAAAAATTGCAGATGTCAGGGAGTGAACCAAGGACATTTCCCATGTAAGACGTATGCTCTGCTACAGAGCAATAGCTGCTTCCCACAAAGTGGGCTTAGGTAAGCTATTATACTCTCTGCCTCAGCACCCCAATTGCAAAACATGGCCTATCGTGGCATTGTGCATATGAAGTGCTCTAAGCACTTGAAATGCTGTAGGTGACTCTTACATGGTATGGCCTTTCAAGGGCATGGATTCTGAAGGTGGGAGATGAGTCTCCCTATGGATGCTTGCTTGGTTTCTCAGTACAATGTGAGCTCTGGTTTCCCAGGAAGGCCTTGGTAGTACTTCTTGATGTTGATTTGGATCTGTCCTCATCAAGCTTTTAGGTCAATAAAGCAAAACATGGCATGGCACCAAGGGGCAGCTATCGCTAAGTGTGCATGCGAGAGCTGCATATGGGCTAGGGATGCTTCTAAAGGTCTCCATGGATTTTCTGTTTATGCAGACTGAAAAGCTGTAGCAAAACTGCATGTGCACAGGGATCACTCAAGGAAGAAAATTTGGACATGGAGCAATGGGAAATTCCTGACATCAGTTCCATGTTGGAGTTCTGAATAGACCTGTCTTGTGCCCTAACTCTGGAGTGAGATCCTGTTGGGGAGAATTTTGGAAGCGTCTTCTCCTTAAAGACTAACAGCTCTGTCAGCAAACAGCCTACATACTTCAACTGATGCACAAAGTGGAAAGATAACCAGTCCAGGTGGTGGGAGAAATGGAACATGCTTAGCAAAATGAGATTTGAGAAAATGGGTGAGCACATGCTGAAATTGGATGCTAAATGAAATAGATACAGGTTAAGAGTCCAGTTAATCAGTTGGCTTTTTCAGTTGAGTGGCTCATATGTAAGATCTCTGACTTTAGTTCATGTTCATTTGTTAGCCACGTTTTGCAGAAAAGCCTTCCTTTCACTGAACGCATGATGAAACAGGCTTGTGTCATAGTAAATCTACTACTCTTTAAGATGCTGCAAGATGTCCTCCCCATGGCAATGATTTGGAATTGGGACCCCATGCCATGTTCCCCAGCCATTCTCTGACTCCATTGTGATGCTTGTAAATTTCTTTTTAAAAGTGCCTCTGATCTAAACTGTTGCAGAGTAGCTTTGACTTGACAGAGTGACTGAGCAACTGCAAGCCATTGCATGGAGGAGCTTCTTTGTTTAAACGTGTGATCATCTGAGTGTTTTGTTTCTGAATGGTTCCTTCATGTTTTAAAATAAGCTGATGGGAGGCACGAATACCTGAGTGGCATTTTAAGCAGTTCTCTCAGCACCAGCCCTTCTATTGATGAATTCCAGAGGAGAAAAGGGTTCCGAGATAATTGCCTAGTGCTTCGAAAAGCATTTGGAATGCCTTGTTCATCCATGCTAGTCTGGAGTGGTATCGGGTGGATTTGTAACCGGTGAGCTGCAGACATTAACTACGGCCAACGCAATCAGATTAAAGCTTTCCTAGATATTACTTAAAAATAGCCCTGTCTCCACTCTGTAGAGCTGCACCGAGAAAGGGACATCTGGAGCTCAGTTCTGTTGCTTTGCAGTCCTGATGATGAAATCAGTAGAAAAGAGCCAAGAGTCCAGTAGACAAAATTTGTGCCAGGGTGTGAGCTTTCATGAGTCACTGCTCACTTCTTCCGATCCCTGAAGAAAAGTGCAGTAACTCATGGAATCTCATACCTTGCCACAAATTTTGTCAGTGTTTAAGGTGCTGCTTGCTCTTTTCTACTGCTACAGGCAGACTAACATGACTACCCATCTTGACCTATCTCAGATGATATCAGTTTAGGGTTTAATGGTGCCTTTGGAAGGGGAGAGGTCAAGCAGGAGCGGCAGCGCTGAGCCTCTAATCAGCAACCTAATATTAGTGTCTTGATAAAGTATTTATTAGGTAAAGGTAAAGGTTCCCTTGCTCGAAAGCCAGTCGAATCCGACTCTAGGGTTGCGGTGCTCATCTCCGTTTCAAAGCCGAAGAGCCAGCGCTGTCCGAAGATGTTTCCATGGTCATGTGGCCGGCATGACTAAACACCAAGGCGCACGGAACGCTGTTACCTTCCCACCGAAGTGGTACCTATTTATCTACTTGCAATTTCTTGCTTTCAAGCTGCTAGGTTGGCAGGAGCTGGAACTAGAGACCGGCGCTCACTCCGTCATGCGGCACCCGGGTCTTGAACTGCTGAACTACCGAACTTCCACAACCTGCAGTTCAGCGTTCCAGTGCACAGTCAGACCATCTGCTCCAGACCATCCTGAATGGTCACTATATTTAAAAAAATCTCAAGTGGTTAAGGAACAGACTAATAATCTATGCCACCAAAATGAGGAGAGTGAGTGCAAAATGACAATATTTGGCTGTCTCTAAATTGTTGAAACAGTAAACTCCAATATGTCTGTGTTCAGTCATATTCTGAATCGAGATGGCAATGTGTAGGCTGGACATGGCCTGTGAAGAAATGGCATCTGGAATCAAGGAGAATCTAAATGAAAGTAAAGTTAAAGTCACCCTGACACTGAATATTTTATACATCTACAGACTCAAAATGGGTTTGACTTCCATGACAATTCTCCAGGGGCATCGGACACGTTGAACTTCAAAGGGGATGTGTATATACGCAGGATCATTTCATGAGGGCTGGTTAGTTGATGCATTTGTAACCAGTCCAGGATAAATGTTAGACTTTACTATTTGTTTATTTATTTACATTATTTATAATCTCTCTTTCTCACTGAGACTCAAAATTCAGTCATATTGAGTGGCAGCAGTTAACATCATTGAATATTGAACTGGATGGGGAGGGTATGTGATCTTGGGCATGTGATAATTAGAAACTGATTAAAAATCCTTCCATGGGTCTTCTGCTTCCAAGAACATGGGGGGGAGGTGCATGTTCAAATGTTCTGTACGTCTTGAAAGGTAGATTTCCCTCATCCAAGGGTAGTATTTTCTGCTGTACCATCTAGTGCTCTTGATACTTGGTCTTTATGCTCACCCCAATTCCCTGCAATTTATTATTGTTATTTATATGAAAGACACTAGAACTCTTGTTCAGAATGTTTGGTTATGGTGAGTAAATGCGACAGGTTTGGTCCTTGATTGGGATAGTTGACTCCCCCAAGTGGGTTAGAATAAAATTCAACCAGTTGAACCCACAGACTTGCTTCCCTAGCCAGAGGTTGTGTTCAGATGGGCCTTTACACCCAACCTAGGCATGAATGCCTGGTGGATTTAAAGGGGATGATCAGTCAGCGACATCTGGGAAAAGTGCTGCTTCCGTGATCAGCCTGTTTTGCCCTGCCAGGGAGCCATACTTAAAAGATACTGCTGAAAGTCCAGTGCTGTTGCTTGCAGATGGGCCAATGACGGACTTTCCTCCATCTGATCGTTCCAGTGCGCAATCAGACCATCGGGATGGTCTGCTCCAGACCATCCTGAATGGTCACTATATTTAAAAAATCTCCAAGTGATATGTGCATAAACACATAAATGCACAATAGCTGCAGAGCTCCACTCAAGCGTTCAGGACAATTTCATGTTAATCAATGGCTCGTTAAATTAATGAACCTCATTAATTGAAATTGGACCTCGAGGGATGGCAACGTAGGCCAAGCAAAGTAGTCCCTCCACTGACCCAGATCTCCAGGGCAGGGGGAATGGTAAGGACCACAGTTCCCTGTAGCGTGTGTCTGTGCGCAATCTCGCAGGGATTTCCCCCAGGGGACGCACAGCTTCTCCTTGTCTGCACAGGGGATTCCTCTGGGACACCCCACCCTCCCTCCCTCCTTCCTTCCCTCTCTCCCTCCTTCCTACCCACCCAGCTTGCCTGCTGGTGTGAAATAGGAGCTGCCCCCTCGCTTGCTTCTACCATGCTGCAGTTTCCTGCACTCTCCCAACTCTTCCCGGCTGACAGCTCCTGGAGAACATCACTTTGAAGCATCAGCCAGCTGGGGTAAGTAGCAGATAGGCTCAGGCTGCTGGGGAGGGCTGTGTGTGGAGCCTGTGGAGGGAGACACGTGGCCTGCGCTTGCAATCCAAGGGCCTCCAGCAGGCTCAATGGGGGAGGAGGGGAGCATGCAGGCTGGCCCCAGTGAGCCCATGGGAGCAGGAGGCAGGAGGGAGTGCCCAGCTTGCACTTGTCCTCCAGCTGGCTCGAGGGGAAAGAAGAGGAGCATGTGGCCTGGCCCCAGTGAGCCCATGGGAGGGGGAGGCAGGAGGGAGCGCCCAGCCTGGACCCGCGGCTGGCAGGGACTTCCAGCAGGCCCATGCGGAGGGGGCGCATGAACTGCAGTCACCATCCAAGGGCCTCACTCCAGCAGTACTATGGGGGGAGGGTGTGTGCATCCTCCTGAGCCCACCATCCAAGGCTTCCAGCAGAGATGCCAGCTTCCAGGTGGAAACTGACAGGGAATTCCCACCCACCCCCAGTTATTACAGCTCAACTCCATATAAATTAGTTCCCCTGGAGAAAATGGATGCTTTGGAGGATGGACGCTGGCATTCTACCCCACTGAAGTCCCTGTGTTCCCCATGCGCCAGCTCCAAACCTCAGTTTCTCAGTTGGCTTGAGGAATTAAAAAAAAACAAAAAACCAAGCTGCTGAAAGCTGTGCAGCAAGGACCAAAACCACCCATGGCACTTCCTGCATGGATGGTTATTATGGGGTAGGGATGCCAGCCTCCAGGTGGGACCTGGGGATCCCCTGGAATATCCTATCTCCAGGCTATAGAGATCAGTTCCCCTGGAGAAAATGGATGCTTTGGAGGGTGGACTTGGCATTCTACTCCACTGAGGTCCCTGTCCCCCCCGCCCCCCCCCCGGGCACCATCCTGAAACTTCCTGGAGTTTCCCAACCTGGATCTAGCAACCTAGTCCTCCCCACCCCCAGCCAGGGGGGATATAGCAACTGTATGCTAGTGAAGGAGGGGTCAAAGGATTCTCCCATGGGAAGGGGGTGGAGGAAGGGGATTTGGTTTTCTTTTTGCTTCATTTAGGGAAATCCATTCCCATCCCTCTCTCCTCTCTCTGTCTCTTTGTAAAGTCTGCAAGACTGCCCAGCCAGATTTTGGTGGCCTTGGCTCAGCATGAAAGGCCTAAGTAGGTGCACAAGAAGTTAGTTGGCTTAATTAGGTGCATGAGAAGTTAATGTTTCAAGGCTGGCAGTTTTTGTGTGATGAGTTTCTTGTTCCTGCTCTCATAGACTGTGGTAAAATGATTGGTAGACTCCCTGTTGCTGTGAGTGACTACAGTGAAGTGAAGGAAAGGCTGTCTTGTGCTTAGCCATCTGGGAAGGGGTGTGAATGAGTACATGAATGGAACTTGTAAATTACAAGTTGTAATACAGCTAGTCATTTATATTACATGTTTGTATGTTTTGTATGTATTATTAAAATAAAGTTTAAATATAATTTAAATGAATGTATTCTGAGATTTTTACAAGATTAGGGAAGTAATCTAAAAAACTAATTTACATGATAGTCAAATGTAGACCCGCTCACAATTTTAATGCTACTAGTTTTTCCCGCCCACAAGGTAGAATTTCTGCTCACAACACTGTGGAGCTTAGAGGGAACATTGGTCAGGACTCGTTTCATCCGGCCCTGGCTGTCTGCATCAGAACAGAAACTGCAAGAAGAAGTTGGGTATGCTTGGACTGTCTTGTTGGTCGCTGCATGGGGAGAGATGGGGAGGTGTAGGGATTTCAGCTATGTGTCCCTCAGGCGGTGCTTTAACCATATGATTCCATGCATGCATGGAAAACCAAGCACACAGTGAAGCGCATATGCACATGCGCCATGGGTTTTAAAAACAACAACAACAAAGCCCCGACCGTGCAGCTCCTTCAGGTGGATGCCATCTAGACAATCCACAGCAGAGTCAGCACGCAGTAAGGCAATTCACGGGGGGAGCTGTCTGGTCATGCAACACTGGATAAAAAAAGATCAGGATCACATTTGAGCCAGGCCAATGACAGGATTAGCTGCCTGTTTGAATGCACCCCGAAAAGGCAAAGGCTTGGCTGGAGATCAATGGTAAGATGCTTGGTGCTGAGAAAGCGAGATTGTATGTGAGCTGGTATGGAAGTGGCATCTCAGGCCAGGCTTCAGACAGAGGCCAGGGTTCTGAGCTCCGTTGTCCTCTCCTGGACAGCCGCCTTTGGCGGGATATTTTGGCTCTCTCACCTCATAGTATTTGGAGGGGGAGAAAAAAAGGGTCCTGTTTAAATTATAAGGAGGTGGCCAACAGAATTTGGCGGCAGCAGCAAGTGGTCTGCTGAGATAACTCTGCAGTCTGGCTGGAGAGAGCTCATTTTGGAGACACTGGATGGAACTGGTTCTCTCTTTCCCTGAATGTGCAAAGTGAGGAAGCGGCACAGGGTTCATTTATTTACTTTAATTTTATTTCTAACTTTTTATTTTTGAAATTTCTATCCCGCCCTACCCTGCGAGCAGGCTCAGGGTGGCTTGCAACATGTCATAAAACCAATAAAATGATCTAATTAAACCTCGGTACAATTAAAACATCAGTTCACAGAAAATAACATTAAATACCCATTTAAAATACTAAGTGGCAGCTCAGCGATTGAGTCTTCTGTATGCTGAGCTCATGCTGGGGGGTGCTTGAAGCAGGGGAGGCCGATGTTGTTTGACATCCTCCACCTCAACCAAAGCCCTGGCTTGCTCAGGTCCTCCTTTTTGCATTTGACCTCACACTAACAGACTTGACAGCCACTTCATCCACTTGGAATTTTGTTGCTACCTGGCTGTAGCCAGTGGAGAGATAGTGTCTCAGAGAGAGTCTACACCTGTGTGTGTGTGTGTTGGGGTGGGGTCTCATTCGGCTCCAGTTTCTTGATGGAAAGCCATACACTGCAGCTCTTGTTGGTCTTTACCACTTACAACTGCAATATATGTGACATTGCAATATTTTCTTCTATAGAATTTGGGGGGAAACTATTCTCTTACAGGAGAATGAAGTTGGTAGAGAAGAGACCACGCCATTGGCAACCTTGGCCCTGAGGATTAGTCCTTACACTGCTAGAGATGATGTCCTTGATCAGGAAGCTCAGAAAGAAGCTATTTTATGTTGAATAAAACTTTCTTGATAGTCTGAGAAGATTCTGGATCCAGGCCAGGAGCCAATGGTCTTGTTGACTGTTAACAACCAGTTCTTTACTTCTACAAACTGAACAGATCTGTTTGGGTGACCCCCGTCTGGGAGGAGGCATGTGTCCCATTCTAGGTACACATTTCTGGAAAGGCCCCCTAAGCTGAGGCCATCAGTCTTACGCATGTGCTTGATGTGGGAGCGATGGATCTGGGGACTCTGCTGAGTGTGTCATATTGCAACCAGCAGAAGTGACGAGTTAAAGTGGCTGAGTTAAATGGGCTAGAAATAGCTGTCCTCCTGCATGCCTGCTGAACGTCTTACCACCATACTTTAGTTATGTTTGTTTATTGCAAGAACCCTTTCCTTCCTTCAAGGAGCTCAGTTCCCTCTCCAATTTTACCTTTGCAAGCTTCCTGGGAGCTAAAGTAGGTTGAGAGAGAATAAGTTTACCCTGTGAGCTTCTTGGCAAAGTGGGCATTTGAACCTTGATCTCTGCAGATCTAGTAACCAGGACACTGACCTTCAACCCTCTTGCCCTCTGCAGGGGTTCCTACTGTTTGTTTTTTTAAATGCAGAGTGAGAAGGCTGCCTCACTAGGCTGAAATTGATGCACAGCCTCCCACCCCACCCCACCCCAGTAGTCCCCTCTACACCCTGAATGCTTTCCTGAGCTTCACAACATGGCTGATGATGCTACAGTCCCTATTCAGTAGGTGCCCACAGAACTTTGTTGTTCCAGAGGATGCTCCAAACTGAAATTACCCTGATAGTTTTGCTACTAAACTTGCAGACCCCTGGACCCTAGCATTTCAACAAAGCTGATTGCAGACAGGAACCCATGCCTCAGTTGTCTGATATCTGTTGATTTGCTGTGAACTGCTGTATAATTTGAGCACATGTGCCTCTGTAGTCATTCATGATCCTTCTCTCTCCTCACTTGTGATCAAGGAATACCAGCTCTTGGTCTTGGGGCTCTTGGTGGCTGACTAAAAAGCATCCTATTCCTGGATTCATTCCTCTCTCCATTGTTTCTCACTGTGTGCCCCTATGGTTCACCACACTCAGATCTCCTTAATAGCACTTCACTAGTTATGAGCTGACAAGCGCTCGTTTAATTGTTTCTCAGGTGTGTTCAGTTGATGGCTACAGTATGAAAAAGAATCAGTACAATTGGGCCACTTGAGATTTTTTTTGAACTGCAGCAACCTGGCAAATTGGCTTTGTTGTGGAAAGTCAGTGCATGTTGCTTTTGAATATCTTTTTGCAAAGCGCTTCTACAGAACAGAATCCACAGACAATCCGTTGTGGAATTCTCAGGGTGGGGAGTGTGGGGCTGCAGCAACCTCCAATTGTTTGTTTTGTAAACTTTTAAAGAAACTTTAAATGTCCTTATTTGGGAAGTCAAAGTAGACTAATGTGGCTGTGATTAAGTTTGAAAGTAGTGAGCCCCTATGGAATTGCCTTTCTCCCCATCTTTGGAAGGACAAGCTACTAATGTGTATGTGTGTAGAGCAAAGGTCCCACACCTCTTGCTTCACTTTAACACAGGCAGAGAAGCAATGGGATGATGAGACTTGAAAAAGAACTCCTTTTCTTAACACAGGCAGGTTCACAGATTGCTTCCCTTCCTGTGAAAGCTTTATCTTGCTTTCTGTAATCCTCAGCCCTGGCCTGGGCCCTTCTCCTCTGTCCCTACTAGCTCAAGTCAAGCCAAGTTCATTCAAGTTTAACAGCCCATAGACAATGCGCTATAAAACAAAATTTGAGAATTAGAAATCACAATAAAACAGAAGTTTGCCATGCCCACAATACAGTTTTTACAGAAGCTACTCAGAAGTTTAATCTTAATGTTGAGGTATCAGGGGTGGCCAAGTACTTTAATAGCCATTTCCTAAGAAATCTCTCTCTGGCTGTTGCATACTTTGGGCAGTAGAAAAAGATATGGGGCAATGAATCAACCACTGCCAAAGGGTAATCACAAAAGCGCTGATCCAGTCCAATTTATCTTGGTTTAAATGTGTTCAATGTCTTAAGCAGAAAATCGACTTAGCTCTGTTGGCTTTAAGGAAGTTTTTCTTCATTCAAGGAGCTCAGTATATACCAGCACTTCTGAAGACATATAAGGTACTTGTGTTACCACATATACTGTGTGGTTCTCTGATTTGGTTCCTGGAACCAATAGAACGACTTGATAAACTTCAGATAACCTTATTTCAAAAAATACTTGCTTTACCCACCATGTATAACTTCCTCCTAAATATTTCAACCCTGATTTGAAAAGCTATAGTCAGCTTTAAGTACAGACTGTTCAGTTCTGAAGATCTCCCAGCTTTCACCATGGCAGCAGACTGTGAGCAGTGTTGGTCAAAATAGTACCGAACTGTGGATATGGAAATTAACCGATTGGGTGTACGGAAGTTAATCACTCTAACAGAAAGAAGACGAGCGTTGCTTATAGAGAAACACTTTAAATGGGACTGGGACTTCCTCTATAAAGATGCTAGATGGAAATGTTCACTTCATCTGGGAATTAAGTATCCAACCCAATTTGACCTGCCTCGCTATCTGAATACGTTGGTAGTTCTAAAACTGAGGTGGCCATCAATGCTCCCTCTAAGCTGTGGAGTCTTGTGAGCAAAAATTCTACTTTGTGAGCTACTGGTATTAAAGTTGTGACTGAGCAATTTGGCTACTACATAAATTAGTTTGCTCTGGAGCCATCCTTCCTGAGCTAAGACAAAAATGTGTGAGCTGGAGGCTAAAAAACTGTGAGCTAGCTCACACTAACTCAGCTTAGAGGGAACACTGGTGGCCATATTAGATCACATGTTGCAATGTGCTGCCAACAGCCCGAATGAAAGGCCATTTCCTCAAATCTCTACTAGTTGATCTTCAAATGCTCCATTCTTACAGTCAGTGCTCCCTCTAAGCTGTGGAATCTTGTGA
The DNA here is from genome assembly GCA_029375565.1 of Gekko gecko. Lineage (NCBI taxonomy): Eukaryota > Metazoa > Chordata > Lepidosauria > Squamata > Gekkonidae > Gekko > Gekko gecko. The sequence continues at coordinate 45,107,499 of JAPDNY010000012.1, read as the reverse complement.
GCAAGAATTCTACTTTGTGAGCTACTGGCATTAAAGTTGTGAGCGAGCAATTTGGCTGCTGCATAAATAGTTTGCTCTGGAGCCATCTTTCTTGAGCGAAGACAAAAATGTATGAGCTGGAGGCTAAAAAACTGTGAGCTAGCTCACACTAGCTCAGCTTTGAGGGAACACTGCTTACAGTGTGGAGCCTGCTTTCCCACACTAGTGAGGCCCTAACTCTGGTTGCTCCTCTTCCTGTGATCTGACTTAGATGTCATGGAACTTCTGGTTGAGCACTTGCAGCCTAGTGGATCCCAAGTTAACTGCCTGGAAAGGCCACTAATCTAAACAATAAAGGCCAATCTTAAACTAAAAATGGTAGCAAAAGAGAGAGAGAGACAGACAGACAGACAGACAGACAGACAAACATTTGCTTTGGTTGTTCCATCCATGTTTCCTGGTCTGGAGAGAGCTTCCAGTACAAATAGTGATATGTGGCATCTCTGTCACTGCTAAGAAATGTTTGAAATGCAATGCTATTTGTTGTTTAATGTTAACTTCACCCTTGCCCTACAGTGAACATAAAATCAGATAAAGCTAAAGCTGACTGACAGTTTTGAACCAAGGAGTGGGGGCTGGGGAGAGACGGGATGTCTTGTTTTTCAGCAGGGAAAGGAAGGGCAAAGAAAGCTAAGGAGGTGGCAGGGGAGCCCGGTTCAGATACAGCTGCGGTTCAAAAGGTGTAAAGAGGTTGCTTAAAGGGCAAAAGAAACGATCGGGGATTTGAAGACCAGAAAGCTGCTACCAGCGCATGTAAAGTCTCCCCAGGACTACGTGAAAAATGGTGAGAGCGATCTTGAGAACAAGATAGTGACACTTAGCAGGAAGCAGAGGAAGTGTAGAGATAGGAGCAGGTTAGAATGGAACACAAAGGAAGAAAAGTCTATTCAGTGCTGTACAAAGTGCCCATGCACTTCTGCCCAGAATTGATAGGGCATTTATATATTTGTTTAAATATTTATACCCCATTTTTCTCCCCAGTGAGAACCAAAAGTCACTGATATCACTCTTCCTCCCTCCTTTTTATCCTCAGAACACCAACTCTGTGAGATAGATGAGGCTGAGGAGGAGTCTGGTCCAAGGTCACCCAGCTGGCTTCCAGGGCAGAGTGGTGAACCCAGGTCTCCCTGATCCCACTCAGGCACTCTAACCACTCCATCATGCTCTCTGTCTCTGCGGGTTTGTGGGTTGTTTTGCATGACACTCATGCTGCATGATGGGACTGTATCTCAGCAGCCTCTTTCAGCTTCCTTTTGCAGGGTTGCTGTCAGGCCGAGGAGGGTTTGGAAAGGGCACAATCCATAGTGGGTCTAGCTGAGTTTGTCTTTACTGAGGGTCAAGACAGGATGAGACACTGGAAGATCTGTGAACTGATCTTCAGCACAAATGTTTAAATAGCTTCCGTAAAGGGACCTGATTCTGCTTTGGTTTGAGACGAAGGATGGATTTAACCATTTCCAGCTTTGGTGTCTTTTGGTCTCAAATCCATCCTTCCTTCTTGCACAGGCCTGTTTTGAGGAACAGATGGATTTCCCCCTCTCAGTGGAATGCAGCAGCTCCTGGCCGTTTTTGGTCTGGAAAACAGGGTGGAGGACAAGAGTCACACTACACAGCTACAGAATGAACAGATTAACAATGTGCTGAGGAGATCCCACCCTGTATCTAACTCAGCAGTTCCACCAATGCCCCCTCCCACTACAGACTCCCACTCTGCCCCCTATACTGTTTCTGAGGCTCCCCTGATCTCCAGCAATTTGGGCTGCCGTGGGAAGGGGTAATCAGCAGACCATGGTCTTAAGAAAACTTCCACATTCAGAACGGTTTGGTTGGATCTCAGGCCTAGACTACACATGCAGCAGAATGAGATGGCAGAATCTTGGAGTGGTAGCCTGGGCTGTACGACTTTACACTGTAGGTGAGGAGAGTCACATTTTAGACATTCTCCATGTAAAAACTGCTTGCAGATAAAATAGCCCATCAGGCCCTGGCATTGCCCTCCACAACCTGTGCTAGTTTTCCTGTAGCAGAAAATTATTACCTCAGGGGATGTTTCGAATGTCTCACCCGCAGTGTGAAATGGTGCCATCTGCCCTACCATTTTAGCACTCTGCTGCCTCATTACCACCTCAGTCTGTGGCTTGTCTCCGCTTGAGCCCTGATGGAATGGACTGGATAGAAGCTGTTCCACTCTTTAGACCAGTTTGGGAAATCTGACTTGTTTCTTTCTAATGGTGTAAGGAATCTGAAATCTGGATAGTTGCTTGGCTTGCCAACTTAGTAGAAGAACCCACTTGGGAAATTGATGAGCATTTTGGGAATGGATCTGGGGGAGGGCTGGGCTTGGGAAGGTGAGGGAGCTCCCCGGCTATAATGCTACGGAGTCCACTCTCCAGAGCAGCCATTTTCACCAGGGGAATTGATCTCTGTAGTCTGGAGGTCAGTTGTTACTGTAGGAGAACTCCAGGCCCCAACTGGAGACTGGCAACCCTAGGTGAAATGAGACCTTATAGCACAGACTCGAGTTGATTTAACAAATCGTGCAAGATTTTTGGTTTCTGGGATTGTGCACAAGTGTGTGTGTGTGTGAGAAACAGGACACTTGTTATTTGGTTCTTGAAACTGGAGGTATTTGTGCTTGCAGGGTTTTGTTGTTAGAGTGTATGCTCTGCATGTAAAATTTTAAAGCTTAATTTCCACGAGAAATGGAGTAGGAAATTAAGTGCCAAATTTCAGGCATCTGCTTCCATAATCTGTTCCATAGCATTTTGTGAATTACTTTTTCGTGCCATCAAATAGCTCAGATGCTCTGTTTCCTGCCAGTAAAAAAGAATATCATAAATGCAGGCAAACAGGTTTCCATTTGCACAAAGAAGCACGTTTTTTTCAGGATGCTGGTCTGCATTCCTGGTTTTCCTCTGTTTACATTGGTGCACCTAAAAGGCCGTCTAGATTGTTCCTAATCTGTGAGTGTTTTATTTTCTCCCTGCATGGAAGAATGTGTTTAGAATGTGGTAAAATCTGGCCCTGGTTTGTCAGGAAATATCTGCCCTAGTAATGCAGCAAGTAGACACTTGGCATCAGATACAGACATGATTTAAAATGTTTTTGAATGAAAAAGGCAGGAAGCTTGCAACAAGCAAATGCTGCAAAAAGCAAATAGATCTGAGTATGACGGGTGTGTGTAAAGCCATTCTTTTCTTTTTTTTTGGGGGGGGGGATCTGAGAATGATACCCATGATGACTTTGTGTGAAAATGTGTAATGCATCATAATGCAAAACCTTGCAAATGAATGATCCTTTGTTGTTGGAAAATAGTGTGTTGTGGCTGAAAGACCAGGCAGTAAAGCAGTTCAAAGCTCTACAACTACACACAAGGTGTGGAGGAGGTCCTCATTTGAGTCCATTTCTCCAGGCCTGAGTCATGAATTACTGCTGACAATTTATTTGTCAGATTTGAAATGCTCCTACTTGCCGTATTAATGGAATGTGTAATTATGAAGGCCTGGATTTGTGTGTGTGTGTTGCACTGCTGTGCTGGTCCATGGGGTTATACACTCATTATTTTATTTTTATTGCTTTTTTGCTATAATAAAAAAGTGGGTGGCACGTGCCAATCACAAAAGCAGCAAAGCTGCTTGACCCACGGACGAGGTTTCTAATATTTAGGTGCTTGAAAGGTAGACAGAAAAAATATGACTGCTGATTTAGCTGAAAGAATCCTTCCCAGAAAAGCATACAGCAAGAGGAATGGAATATTGACTTACTTCCATTATTTACTTACGACATTTATAGTCTGTCTTGCTTGTTGAGACTCAAAGTGGATTACAGAATTAGAAGACAATGCAATAAAAACAGTATAATGCATACGGAGAGCCAGTGTGGTGTCATAGTTAGAGTGTTGGACTAGGATCTGGGAGTCCCAGGTTCAAATGATTTAAAATAGTTTTAGACGATCTCTTGACAAATTGCTTCAACAAGTAGTAGAACATCAAGGGTTGAAAGAATAGGGACAGTGTTTGCTAAATCGATTGGATTGGATTACAGAAATACATGTCTCATTCAGGCTACTTCCAATTTTGGAATAGTTTTCCAAAATAGGTAAAACCCTAGACTTCATCTCAGTTTTCTGATGTAAATAAAATTTGTTGTTAAACCATTGCAGTACAGTGGCTTGAGTGTCAGACTTTGACTGAAGAGACCTGGGATTGGATCCCTGCTCAGATTATGGTGCTGCTCCCTGGGTGATTTGGGCTAGTTGTTCTGTCCCAACCCAGCCTATCCCCAGAGATGTAATGAGAGAAGCCCCATCCATATCTACTACCCTGAGCTCTTTGGAGGAAGGATGGGATATATTTATTTATTTATTTCATTAATCTTATTTATACCCCGCCCTCCCCGCAATGCAGGCTCAGGGCGGCTCACAATCAGTGCATAAATACAATTAAAACAACATCAGATCATCTAAAACCAATTCTGTTATAGCTAATACAGTTCCTTTATAGTTAATACAAATTAATAAATTATGAAAGTGCTGAGGATGGTTATACAGTTATATATCTCTATATATATCCTAGTGATATATCTCAGTCTTTGTAGGGTCCTCCTTCTGTCTTGAGGCATTCCAATATCTCATGGAATAACAGACTGGAATGATTCCAGATCATCTGTGCTCCCAAAAGGATAGATTCACACAACCGCAAGTCCTGTGAAGAGTATATTTTTTTCTTCATATCTCTGGGTTGGATTTCAATGATCATTTCTGCAGTGGAATTTCCCCCCCACCAGTTTCCCCTCATGTGGTTTCTGGGGGTTACTGCAATCCCCAAGAACAGCACGTGGAGGGTTGCATTTGGGGTAGCATTGGGAGAGGCAAGCCAAGTAAGTCAGGCTCTGCTGAAGGAAGTCCTTCCGTCTTCAGTAATTTTCAGTGGTATCCAAGCCTCTTTGACTCACTCACCAAGACAAAAGACAGCAAGCTTTGTATGATGCACTGAATTGGTCTAAGCCCTAGCAGGTCTTGGTACGACCACAGTGTAGCATGCAATGCTCTTGGCACTGTTGGTTAATGCTGGCAGATGCAGCAACATTAGTAAATTACTCTGCTGGAAATTCTGTCTGTCAGACAGTTGTATGTCAAAATGCATTGTGATCAGACACCATCTAACAAGCATTGCATGGCTTACAGTTTGTAAAAGTTTTTTTTAAAGATGGTTGATTCCTGCGAGATAGAAGTCACAGGGTATGAGAAGGTGAGAACCCCAGAACCAACCTGAGAGCCTGGTGTCATAGATAGTCATACATGATTGCATGTTCTTCTCTTCCCACAAACACAGTTCCCACTCCAGATTAGATAGTGGCAGGCATACAGAAGGAACTTTAGTCTTCTTCATTGCTTGTTAAATGTGGTCCTGGGTGGGGAGCTGTTTGGACCACTGAAGAAAGCCACATGCTCATCTGTAACAGGCCAAAATTCCTTCTCCAGACAGTTTATGTTTGGGTAAGGGCACTGGGGTAAGGCCTGTACTTCCTTCTGCATGCATGCCACGGCTCAATCCAGAGTAGGAACAATATGCAGGGAAAGAGAGGAGAACACTTAGATCACTGAGGACTGTGACGGAGTTCACAGGGTGAGTTTGGGGAATCCACCCTGTGAAGTCCATCTTATGGAGATGAACACTGAATGCACCAAACTAAAATGATTGCTGCAAAGACCCTTTTGTTTGAAAGTGGACTACATCTGGTTTATTTGTGAGGTAGATTTGTATAGATCTAGGAGAGGAACACATTGTTGCTGGGCATCCACAAAATGCTTTTTCTCCTTTAGTCTAATGCAACGCTTGGCCTTCTGGAATAAGAGCAACCCAGTTCGGCATGGGAGCAAGAGGAGCCTGGCAGCCGCATGCCTACTTTCTCAGCCGAAGAAGCCGGGCTGCTGAAAATTCAGCACCTGGACAAATGCTTCTCGCTCTCTGCAGTAAGGCATGCTCTCTGTGTGCGTCTTAAGTGTGTGAGCTGTCACCATTGAAGCAGTTGCGGTCTGCAAAATGATCTACAGGTAGGAGTGGTTGGCTCCTCAGTGAAAAAATGCTGCAGTCACTGACAATTGCAACCCAAGGCTGCATGACTCATGTCTGCATCAAAGTACTTCCCCAGGCAAGGAGAAACATCTTAGCAAGGAAAATGGAGTGTCTTCCTGCTTCAGTGTCTCCTGGTGGGTCTGGTAAGGTGAGGAGATCAACGAATGTTCCTGGTATGGGCGTCTGAACAAGAGGGAAGGAAGGATTCCTAGGGGCCTTGGCCATGTTAGTGGAGGCTTCCTCTTTTCTTTTTGCACAGTTTAGGAAGGGAGGAGGAAGAGTGTGATTCTTGCCCACTGAACTGAGCCCAGGGGAGTTGCATTCCAGTAAGGAGGAAGTGCTTCCTCCCCAAATGCAGACTCTTGGGCAGGGTATGAAAAAGGCATCTGTCTTTGTGATGACTTTCCTGCAAGAAATGCTGTCAAGCTGGTTGATCATTTTCCCTCGACTTTTGGGGGACAGGAGCAGATGGATGGGTATCTTCAGGCTTTTCAACGTATTTTTGAAGGTATATTTCCTTGCATACCCTGGACGTGTGTGTTTAACCTGCCACAAGCCATTGATGCATCACTGCACATCTGAAGTCCCTTTAATGATCTCTTTGATCCGCCAAGAGGTGCCGTCAGCTATTCACTCTCTGAGCCAAGACTGTGCTGCGTAGAAGAGACTGAGGTATAGTCTTTGGCTGTCTTTTGCTTGGGGTGGGGGGCTTCTTTTCTGTCTGTGCAGGAATGTTGCACATTATTGATGGGAAACAATGCTAGAAATTAGTGTCATCAATAAATGTATAACATAGAGGCAGGGCCCTTGGGCATGGCTTTCCACAGTTCATTAATACTGCACTACTCAGAGGAGATGTGAGAAAATCAGACAGTTTTGCAGTCAAAACAAGCTGCTTCTGACCTTTCTTGTGTCGCTTTTAACCTGTGGAATTCTGTTGGTTGTGGAGAGTGGCACATGTCTTAGCTTTCGTTCCATTATATGTCTGGCCGAAGAAAGATGTGTTGGAAAGGGCATTCCATGTCTGATAACATCTCACTTGGCAAATGCAAATATGAATACACAAAGCTGCTATATACAGAGTCAGGCCACTGATCTACCAAGGTCAGTACTGTCTACTCTGATTGGCAGTGGCTCTGCAGGCAGGGTCTCAGGTGACGGTTCTGCTGCCTGGTCCTTGTAACCGAAGGTTGAACCTGGGACTTTCTGCATGCAAAGCAGATACTCTACCACTGAGCTGCAGCCTCTCCTAGCCTTGCTTCCAGAAGAGTGGAATCACTTGATTGTTTCCTTTTTGTTTTGTGTATTTCAGCTCTACTCTGTTTCCTGCTATAGGATAAAAGCTGAATTAAAACTTGAAAATCCCAATTTTAAAATAAGTATCTATCAATGGATTCTATGGCATTATATCTCTTGGAGGCTCCTCCCCTCCCCAGACCCTCCCCTCCCCAAATCTCCAGGAATTTCCCAGTCCAGAGTTGGCAACCCCATGATCAGAGTATCAGACTAGGATCATGGAGTGCAGAGTTCAAGTCCCTGATCACCTATGAACCTTGTTGGATGATCTTGGGCCAGTTGCTCCCTTTTGTTCTCAGCCTGACGGGGTTGTTTTGAAGGTAAAATGGAACGGGGGCAACGCAGAGAGTACTCCATCTTTCTGTGTTATACGGTACTGCTGAGGATGCCAGTCACAGCTGCTGGCGAATCGTCAGGTCCTGCAATGCCAAGACCACAGCCACATAACCCGGAAAATCTACAGCAACTAATGAACTCCAACCATGAAAGCCTTCAACAATTATTCATTTGTCTGTTAGTTTATAGTCCATCTTTCTCCACGGCCACCTTCCTGAGCACCTTGGAGGATGGAATGGCAAGAAATGTCATAGATGGGTTCTGCCCTGCCTGAAATTTCTGGACTCTCTTCCAAGCTGCTGCTGCATGCAGTGAGTAGCTTTGCTTTACGGCATGACAGCTATGCAAACGTCTTAGTGACAGTAATCAAATTGGTAAACAATAATAGTTCACTGTGTCTCTCACAGTTAAAGTTGTCAGCTCTGAACCACAAACATTAGGACAGCCCTGTCTCAGATATGCATGCAGGAGCTAGAAAATGGCTTGTTCTACAAGTATAAGATTAAATTATTCCTCCAAGAATCCTAATGACTTTGCTCTTGTTCTGAAACCCAGAATTGGTTCGTATCTGTGTGTTCTTCTCTTGGTGACCTGCCGGCGCAGTTCTAGTGCTGCAGAGAGACAGCTTGCATCAACCAATGTCAACACAGTAGTCCCCTTTGCACTGCTGGCCAGGACAGTCAGTTTGCACGTTCAGCTGCGAACCGTCAAGTGTATAGTAAGTGGCCAAGTGCAAAATGCTCATGTGTGCACCCGTTCCTGGAGAACAGCCCTGCAGCCTTGCGATTGGTGAGGGGGAAGCAAGTCTCAGACAAGTCCTTCACACGCGCTGCTTTTGCAAGTTGCCAGTGTTCAGGATTTGTTTATTTTTAGACATTCTGCTTGCCTTCACAAGCGGGGTCAGCAAGAGAAGAGCGGCTGAGCCTCAAGGAAAAAAAGGATCACTTTACTTTATGTGCTTATCAGACAGCTCGGCTTCTGCTCTTCTCTGTTTACTCAGAACCAGGCAGGTATGAATCGTGTCCGGATTTCCCCCTGTCCATATTTCCTCCTTGGTCTTGCGTAGGCTCTGGGAGTGAATTAAATCCACAGAATGAGATGCTGCAAAGGCAGTACTTGTTGTGGGATTGAGTGCCCAGTGCCTGCCATCCTGTTTTTTGCACTTGGCCCATGTTCATTTAGAGACTTTACACAATAAGAAGCAAGCTGGCTGACTGTAGACCAGTCACTCTCAGCCTAACCTACCTCACAGGGTTCTTGTGAGGATAAAATGGAAGAGGTAAGACGGATGCTAGAAGCTGCGGTGGCTCAGAGGTTAAGACACTGAGCTGCAGGCCAGAAGGTCTGTAGCGCGGCAGTTCAAGGCCCTAGTGCCACGTGACAGAGTGAGCTCTCGTCTCTGGCCCCAGCTCCAACGTACCTGAAGGACTGCCTGCCCTGACCACATCTTCAGAGGCCTGCTTTTTAGGTGCCCCTGCCTTCTGAGATGAGACAGGTGGCAACCCAGGAGAGGGCCTTCTTGGACATGGCACCAGAGCTCTGGCACTCCCCCCCCCCGAGAGTCATCTGTCCCCTTCTGTTGCGATCATGGGGGAGAGCGGAATAGAAATCGAATAAATAAATAAATCATCCATCAGTGGATAAAGACTTTTCTTTTTCTTTTGGCATTCTCTCAATGGTCTCTCCTTCCTGACCAATGTTTTTATGTTTTGTATGTATTTTAAATAGGGTTACCAGCTCCAGGTTGGGGAATACATGGAGATTTTAGGAGCGGAACCTGAGGAGGGCAGGGTTTGGGGAGGGGAGGGACTTTAATAGGGCATAATGCCAAAGAGTCCACCTTCCAAAGTGGCCATTTCCTCCAGGTGAAATGATCTCTGCTGACTGGGGATCAGTTGTAAACCCAGGAGATCTCCAGGCACCACCTGGAGGCTGGCAACTCTAACTCTTCTAAAAATGGTTTTAATGATGTGTTGTTTGGGAAGGGAGTTAATTTTAATGGTTTTAAAAAGTGATTTTTATCAGATATGTTTTAAATGGTTAGCCGCCTTGGTGGCCCTTGCCAGGGTAGTAAGGTGGGATACAACTTTTGTCAATAAATAAAATAGTCATCGGCCAAGGTTTGATTTGGGCCTGCCATGGAGGCTGTCAGTCAGAGACATGAGACCAGTGGGAACTTAATTTCTAGGCTCATGTGACTCAATTTGCATTGGAATTACTGTGCATAGGGATAAGGGCCACAAAGTGATCGCCACTTTGGGGTCAGGAAGCAATTTTCTCCAAGTCAGTTTGGCTGGAGATTCTGGAGGTTTTTTTGTTATCTTCTGGGCATGGAACAGAGATCACTGGGGGATTGTGCGGGGGGGGGGAGGTATCTGTAAATTTCCTGCATTGCGCAGCGGGTTGGACTAGATGATCGTGGAGGTCCCTTCCAGTTCTGTGATTCTATGAAAAAGGGATTGTGCCTTTCCACCTTGCATCATTTTCTTTTCTTTTTTTGGTTTTTGTGTGCATGTGTGTCTGCACTTGGAAGTCAGGTTGACCCTCTGGTGACTGACCCCTGCTGGGGGCTTGGAGGATATTCAGAGAGGCTGAATAAAGCCTGCTTCTGTCCTCCCGACTTGGCATTCCAAGGAAGTCTCCCATCCAAGTACTACCCACAGTTGACCGTGCTTAGCTTCCGAGACCTGACAAGCTCAGGCTTGCCTGGACTGTCCAGGTCAGGGCTGTATCATTTTCTTGAAGTGATATGGCCCCTGGGGAGTGCCATTTGGTCCATTGGGAAAACCTTAGTGTCCCCGATCAGTACATATGGAGCAAACATCATCTTTCTGAGGGCCACTCTAGAGTGGGGAAAATAGTACAGGAGTACAAGCTATAAACCCCTTCTCCTTGTGTGCTGTGCCCTTGACTGGGATTGGGCCTTAGAAGCCTGGGGACTGAGTTTCCAGCAGGGAACTCACTCATTGCTGTTAGGCCCTTACGGTGTACTGTGTATCTTTGTCCAAAGCTGTGACTCTAGTGCATTGCCAAGTGTGTGTGTTAGAAGAAAAGCTGCCACCTTGAGTTGAGTTTTTGCTTCTGGGGAGAGTTGAGGCTTGACTTGATCTAGAACCCACTTATTTGTCTTTTCGGCGGGCCATGGTGTCCATAAAGCTCTCCTTCAACACCACATTTCAAATTAATCCACTTTCTTCTCATTACCTTTTTTTACTGTCCAACTTTCACACCCGTATAAAATAACGGGGAACACTGTGATATGAATTCTCTTAATCCTGGTTGCAGCTGTAGTGAAGTGCATCTCTCTCTCTCCCCACCTTGCCCTTGTTTCTTTCACTCCTAAGTTTCACATTCAAGGGATTCCTGTGTAAACAACAGAAATGAGGTCAAAATGTTTGGGATTTTCCACCTGGATCATCCAGTTGCCCTAGGAGTCCCCCTGCATCTCGTTTCTCTTTGCAAATTGAAGCTGAAGTTCTAGTCAGGCAGGTCTCTGAAACGGATGGTGCCTGGACTCTGCTGCATTGCTGTGAGAAGGGAGAGAAGTCCCATGGCAAACAGTTGCTTCTGGGGAGCAAGACCAACATGGAGATGCTTGTTTTAGCCTGGTTGTCAGTCTCTAATCTGGCTTTGCTTCCAGCTGCGAAAATTAGAGTGGCTGGAATGTCCATGCTCTGTCCTTTGCCTCCAGTGCTGTCAAGAAATTTTATGGCTCGCATAACAAGCTGTCTTAGCAGCATTGCACTTTCCAGAGTTAGTGGCAATTTAGTGGTTTTTAATGGCCAAAATATGTTTGTGTTTAGGGGAGAGGCGGAAACTGTAACGGTGCTTTCTGCGACTGTGTCTCACTACTACCCACGATCCCGATGCTCCCTAATGTAAGTGCAGTTTTTTAAAAATGGAAATGTTTAATTTGAGTGTGAAATGTTGCTCACCGGGGTGGGGGCAGAGCTCTCATGTCATCGGGAGCAGCGAAACCTTTCCAACGCCACTGTGTCCTTCTGTAGGGCTGTCAGCTTTTCAGCTGGTCCCATTAGTATCAGTTTGATCTGCAGCAGTTATCGGGTGATTTTCTTTAGCTCCATGCCAGGAAATGCTTCATTAAACTTCTGTGAAAGGGAAAGGATCCCCCCCCCACGTCCGATTAGCAGTCTTACCCTCCTTTTGAGCATGTACCTGCACTTGTGAGAAATTTATCCATATCTGACTAAGGTGACGTGCAAGGGATTCTACTGCTCAAGACCCTGTGGGAATACCATCTTCCAGGTGCCAATCCATGATCTGCTAAGATCTGGTAATCATTTAGTGGTGGGATAGATGTGCTTAGGGCCTTGTTTTGCCCTGTTTTGCACATCCCAGGCTAGGCATTTGAAAGTGGATGCCCGGGCTGAGCCCTTGTAAGGCTGCAACAAATTAAACCCCGTGTTGACTCAGGAAGGATGCCAGCATTTTGCATGGAACAGCAGTAAGTCATATGAATCCCTCCTCATCCCCCAGGCCAAAGTGGTACATCGGGGACCCGGGTTTATCACCACCTCTGCTGTCTGTGAGAACTAAAATTAAGGATGTACCTACCAGTCTTGAGCAGCCCAAGTTAAGTGGACCAAGGTTGCTGTAGACTAGCACTGGAAGGGCAAATTGGTTTTGGGGCTCTGGTTTTTATTATTTACTTAATGAGGGCATTTCTAACCTGCTTTTCTCCAACAGCAGACTCAAGGCAGTTAACATCATTTTAATCCCATCCCATTACAACTTACATCAATACAGATAAATCAAAGACCAGATAAATCATCTCTACAAATCTGATGCTTGTGGTGGTTTTGCTTCTGGTGGGTCCAAGATCACTTGGGTCAGCTGCAGCTATAGGGGGTGGCCAAGTCTGCTTAAAATCCCCCTGCAGGATCCAGCCACAAAGACATGCAGGTCCCACTCAAACCCTTCTTAATGTTTCAGCTTCCCAAACAGCTGCCTTCCAATTCCTTCCTCACACCAGCCCAGGACACCCAAAACCTTGTCCCCATATATAACAATCCATGAAATGCTTTCTACCATACCTGTCTTTTTTCCCTTGACATAGTTAAGATTAAATGTTTACCTTTTTTACATCCATAATAGATGTAATTAATGGTCTGAGATGCCAATTATGTAGGTGTTTAATGAATGCTTTGGGGTGAACTGTGTCAGTTTTTTTAATAGCTGTAAATCAACCTGTTAGATTCGGGGAAGCCAGAGAGTGTATGCCCAACTATTTGTGATTCTGTGTAGCTTTGCTTCCTTATGGCCAGAAAGATCAAAAACACATGGGCTGTAATCATAAGTACACTTTACTGGGAGTAAGCCCCACTGAGTAAAATTGGACTTACTTCTGAGTAGACCAGTTTAGGATTGGAATTCAGGTCTCAGTTGCTGAATAATCAATAAATGTTTTCTTAATCAAAGATATGGTTTATAAAGGTGGCACAACTCTACCGTTAGGCTTCAAATGCAGGGGCATACAAGGAGACATGGCTCCTAAAACACGGGGATGCTATGGCACACGGTTACCAAAACGCTGGGGATCTAGCACTTTGATGCATCAGTTAATTATTTTCACTGCCCCAAAAATAAAGCAACCCAGTTTTTATAGACACAGTCCCTGCCGTATCTTAACTTCTTCAAAAAGGTACAGATTTAGATCTTGGAAGCAGAGTTGCTTAAAAGATGCCAGTTATTTCTCCCTTAGGCCAGTTTACTGAACTTCAAAGGATATTTAGAGGAACAAAATCCCAGATCCTTAGGGTTGCTTAAAGGTAGGAAGCCTTACAAAAGGGCTCTTCATGTTAAAGTTTAAAGAATAAGATGAATATATTTCTGAGAGAACTTAATCAGCCTCTCATGCTGTGGCCCTGGAAGAACGGGAGGTTCTGGTCCGAAGACTGCATTATAAATCTTCGTGGCTGCGAATGAACAGCAGTGAAGGGAGAGGCACCTCTATCTGAAATAAGGTTTTTATGTTGCTCTTGAAGTTTGTGCTGTGGATCTCCTCCTGTTGCTGATCAGCTCATGGACAAACAGAAGACAATGACCAGAGACGTGACATATTTGTTTACTTCATTCATACCTTACTTTTCTCCTCAGTGAGGCCCCCAAAGTGGCTTACAACCTTCTCCCCTTCTCCATTTTATCTTTACAACAACCAGGTAACACGTGACCCGGCCCAAGGCCACCCAGCAAGCTTCCATGGGAAAGTAGATATTCCAATTTAGGTCTTCCAGATGCTAGTCTAACACCCTGACTACTACACCATGCTGGAAACACCACAAATACCACTTTGGAAAAAAGCCTAACTAAACAACAGAGCCTTAGACTGCTGTCCTCTCCCCTCTTTCCCTACCCCCATACCCGATATTAATCCCTGTTGGTGAGTGAAAGTTTTAGCCCCTCCTCCAGGATGAGGGGTCTTTAATATCCATGAAACCAAGATGCTGCTCTGGTGGTGGGAATGACAGTTACTTGGGTTGAAAGGAAATGATTGAAAGTTGGAAGAGATAATGGTTTTTCCACTCTTTCTCTCACACACACTTCCCCATAATACTAGGTGAACATACCATTCTCAAACACAGCAGGGGCTTGAAGCATGCTTGTCAATTTCACCTTCCCTGTCCTCAGTCAATTTCCCCTGCCCCTCTGCTTGAAGCCTAGGAACTGGTGCTGCAGGGTGCTGTGCATGTAGCCTTTTTGACCAACCAAATTCTTAACATTGGTTGGAGGTTGGTCAGGTGGAAGGAGGCTAGAGGGAGGAACTTCATGATTATGGACGTGAATGGATAAGGCACCTCTTTAGGGGATTCTTTGTGTGTCTCTGTGTGAGAGAGTGGCTGAGGAAGACAGAGCCAAGGGGGCACAGTGGCTTCCATTGCTGAATTTGCATTTTTAACCTCTTTCCCTTCTCTCCTTCCCCCTCCTTAAAAGCTCTGCAAACTACTGTTGTTGAATTGGAATCCATTATTAAAGAGGCAAAAACGTAGGGCATAGTTTTCTTACATGGTAGCGGTCACTAGTGGCTGAAATGGTAGAGAGCAAAGAAGTAAAATGTAAAAACAAAGCAAAGCCATTTCCAAATGTGTTAATTGTGGGAGGGCAGAGATCTAGCATTTCTTTTCTTTTTTTTTGTATTTTTGCATTTTGTGTTTGTGCGTCTGTGCCTGGAAGCCATGGCAACTTCTGGTGATTCCTACTGGGGCATGGAGGTCGTTCAGAGAAGTGGCTTGATAGCCTGCCTCTGCCTCCTGGCCCTGGTATTCTTTGGAGGTCTCCCATCCCAGTACTTGCCAGGGTCAGCCCTGCTTAGCTTCGGAGATCTGGCAAGATCAGCCTTGCCTGGGCTATCCAGGTCAGGGTGAGAGACCTAGCATTTCTGATGGACTTCCAATCACAGGTAATACAAAAATTGCAGGGAGACTGAAATACTAATTGTGATGCAGCCTTTATGCATTGCCAACAATTGATTTTATAAACTTGACATGCAAGCATGTAAAACAACAGTTCTGTCTTTCACATGTTGCAGAAACTGTTGAGGGAAACTCAAAAGCTCAATAAGTGGTATCTGTGGAGCCAATCTGAGAGAGAACCTCTGCAGGTTGCGTTCCCATGTAGATCCCTAGTGGAGGTTGCAAAATCACAGGAGAAACTGCTTTCATTTGGAATAAGGTGCTTGTAGTGTCTGCATGTATGCTGAACTTGACCTTGCTTGACTCTCTGGAACATATGCAAGGTGAACTCCTTATTGGATCACCTTAATGTTGGCGGTGGCTGTCAAATTAATCTTGAGCGGCTTTGCTCAGTCATTGTTTTTCTTACAGGGCCTACTCAGTGCAGCTGGGGGCTGCTTTTGCACAGTATTGGTAACTGTATTTTCTTGACTGATGGTTGAGGCATGTATCCCCCAATGAGCCATGGTCAGGTCATTAAAATGAACTGCTTGTCTTGTAAAGCAGGCAATTGCTTGTGGTTCATCCTTTCTTTGGGCCTGTGCGGTGAGATGCATCCTTTAAATAAGTAGTATTGGTTAGATTGCATTGTCTGCTTTTTGTCCCTGTGCAGTCAGGGATATTTTTTCAAGAAATAATTGCAAGATTAACTGGGTGTACAGGCAGACACTGAAGGCACACAGAAACTCTAGTAGTAAGTCTCAACTAAAAAAATCTTGAACTGAATTTTTTTCTTTAACTATGTTCCTTTTAAAATTTAAGCTGGCAGCAGATGAGTCACGTAGGAGGGCAGGTACTGTGATAAAGCACTGTAATCATGCAAGAAAGCAGCATAATGTAAATGGGCAAATTGAACCAGCTTACTAAACAACTGGCCCCCTGCTTGTGACTGGTGAGCAGGTTGTGAGCAGAACCAGCAGCTGCTTGATTATTCCTATTTCTGCTTCTCCCAAGGAAATCAGGTATGTTCCAGTTGTTCTTTTGGTTTCTTATTAGGAATTCTTTAGAGATATGAACCATGGGGGGGGGAGTAGCCCATTTTGAAATGGTTAAATATTTTGTCGAAAGAGAACCTCTGTATTCAGAGGCTTCGAAACCCAGTGCTAGGTGGCAGCATCGGGAACAGCCTTGGTTTCTATGCTCTGTTTATTGGCTCTTTGGGACAACTGGTTACCCACTGTGAGAAACAGAAAGTCAGACTAGATGGACCGCTGGTAGGGATGCCACTTTCCCACTTCTACCGGGTCCACTCACACAAGTCCTCCCTGCTGCCTCCCACTGCTCAAATGAGTAAAAGTATTCTAATAAAATGTGCATATAGCAAAAGCAACAAGCTTATGAAGTTGCACAAATTTTGCCTTCCCCAGTGCCATTTTCTCTTGCCAGCGTCTTGGCCACACCAGCTTCTTTGGATGGAAGCCAGCGAAGATCCATGGGGCTCTGCAGTGTGTCTGAATGACAGTGCGGCTGATGTGAGTGCCGGCTGGCTGCAATGCCAGCTGGAGATGTTCTGAGCCTCCTGATCTGATTTCTCCTTCTTGCTCAAATTGTTCTTTGTGTGCCTTTGCCCACCTGTGTATCCTGATGAGTCTGGATCTTGACTGTCAGATCCTCCCATTTTAACTTACTTTTTAATTTATCACGGAGAAATGTTAAATACCTCTGAGACAATTAATTGAAAACACTCAACTAAAAACATCAGCATATTTTGAAAACATCCAATTAAGTGTTTAATTAGAAGCCAGTGTTAATATGTCACATAAATATAATCAAAAATAATATCAGGGAAGGGCAGCTGTTTAAATACTTCCTCACCTGCCAAAATAACAATGTCTTGTGGCACCTCCAAGACTAATCCGTTTTTGTTCTAGAAGATTTTGCAGACCAGAGCCTAGTTTATCAGATATATATGGCGGGTCCTCACTAGGTAGACATTTATTTAAGAATAAAAGTTATAAAGAAGGTCAAACTGCCATGAACATGCAGGAAGGATGGGGTGAAACATAAATTATGTAAAATTCAAAAAGCAATTTACTGTTTTCTGCCTCCAGTCTCAATTTCTGTGTGCCAGTTTAAAAAACAAACAAACATGCGCTCCAGTCTGGCGTGCATGATTGTCGTCTTCCCTTCCTCCTAAACCCAGTGCTTTTGGCACCCAGATTAGGAATCCAACATGGTGGGAGAAAGTGTGAGACAAACAACCAGATTATTGCATTATATAAATGCTCTGCCTGTAGCTCAGCTGTGATGCTTGCCAAAGGCTCTGTGGGTGAGCCACTTGAAATCCACTCCTTCGTGTTTAATCTTTATTCACATGATAGAACTGCAATGTTCTTGTGCCCTTAGCAGGTAGTGGGAAGTGCTTGGCATGTCTGGAGCCTGGGCATGCCAGAGTTAATCCAGAGAGTGCTGCATGAGCCAGCCAGGTCTGTCATGGCTAAAGAGAGAGAGATCGGTCTTCCAGCTCCCCCTGACTCCTTTCCCCAGATGCTGCTACTCTGTCTCTTTGTCTTGGGATAGAGAGAAACTGTTCTGTAGGTCATCCTACCCCAGCCTGTGAAATTCAAGATGGTTATTTTAGCATATACAGCAGACCCCGCAGTCTGTTTCAGAAGCTTAAAAGGAAGGGCCCTTAGTTCAGTTGTAGAGTATCTGCTTTGTATCCAGAAGATCCCAGGTTCAATTTCCAGTTAAAGGAATCAGTTAGGTAGGAGGTGATGTGAAAGACCTCTGCCTGAGACCCTGAAGAGCTGTTGCCAGTCAGAGTAGAGAATACTGAACTTGACAGACCAATGGGCTGTCTCGGTGTAAGGCACCTTCATGTAATCCTAGTATCTCCTCAGCTGCAGGTTCTTTTCTGTGCTTGTCGGGTGCCTGAAAAAAAGCTTTCCTCAGAACATGTGCAGAATGTTAGCTCCCCCACCTTCTTGTACGCAGCATCTGCCTTGACGTCTTCAAAGCAGGAGAGAGACACTGCTTCTGCCACAGGGTGAGTTCTTCCAAGTATATTTGATCCTCAGCTCTTGAAATTTTTCTGACTAAATGCTGTCAGAAAAGGCCTCCATGGAAGTCATGTTGCACAGCCAAAGAAGTAAACGACAGAAAACAGATCTGCTTCTCTGTCTTTGCTTTTTGAAAGCCCTGCCTTATTAGGGCAGAGTAATGGGGCTAATCTCTGGGTCTGGAAAAAATAATTTTCTTCCCTTCCTTTATGTTATGAGGCTTGTAACTCATGAGGATGGCTAGCAGGCAAATATTGGGTCCGTCAGGGTGTTTTCTACTGTTCTTATATGCTCCAGTGTCCTTTCTGTTTGAAGCTACTGCATTTTATTTGGGGAAGAGACATGTGGCACAACCCTTTTATTTCTTTCCTACAATGCTAATTCAGCCGCAACACTGCCAGGCTGTCTGTGTGCCCTTCAGAAAGAGCTTTTATTTTGTAACACTCTTTGTCCCCTCTTTTTTTATATCCCATCCTCCACTCCTTCCATATTTGTGAAATTCATGACAACATCGTGGTCGGCGTTAGACCCTCTGGCTACATTTCCCAAAGTGATGGGGGACTTCTGAAGTTTGACCTGAATCGCATCAGCAGTTTCGTTTCAATATGAAACAGGCTTTGCTTTTTTTTTTTTTGGGGGGGGGGGAGCGGAATTCCTTGTGGGGAGATGAACCTTTTCAAAATCCATTTAAGTTTTGTAGTGCTGCTGTAGTGGCTGCTGGGAACTTTGGCCTGTAGCAGACGTTTCATACTGGAGAAAAAAGGAATTGGTCTCCCTTTCTCTTTCATGGCTTCTGCTTTATGCCTCCTGTACCAGCCACTTCTCCTGCTGGCATCTTAATAGTTGAAAATAACACCTCGAAGGGGTGAAGATGACACTGGCATTGGTGTCAGGAGGTCAAGAAGGCTATTATACGTGGAAACTGCTTTCTATTGTGGTCATGGCCGGCTCGCCCACTATGGGAGCTAGGCGCTCGCTTAAAGCGCGCCGGCCGCAGGGGCGCCAAACTGCGCCCACCCACCCCCCGAAAACCCCCCTCCCTTCCATGGCCATCCACAGTGAAGAGCGCCCTGGGGGGGGGAGAGGAGGCGGCAACGGCGCAGGAGGAGGCGGCGGCGGTGTTTTCCAGCCCTCCCCCTCCCCCCTTGGGCTCAGGGGACGGAAGAGAGAAGAGACGGGGGTGTAAAACCCCGCCTCTTCCCTGCCTTGCCTAGGCGCCCCGGGGGGGGAGGCGGCGGCGGCGACGCAGGAGGAGGAGGCAGCAGTGTTTTCCCGCCCTCCCCCTCCCCCCTTGGGCTCAGGGGAGGGAAGAGGGAAGAGACGAGGGTGTAAAACCCCGCCTCTTCCCTGCCTTGCCTGGGCGCCCTGGGGGGGAGAGGCGGCGGGGGGCGGTGCAGGAGGCGGTGGTGGAGCTTTCCCGCCCCCCCCCGAGGAGTGGCCGGGACTCTCTGGGGGAGCCCAGCAGGCGGCGGAGGAGGAGGCGTGAGGCCGGGCGGGCCAAGCTCCTTCCCCGCCCGCCCCTCGGAGGCTGCAGCGGGGGTTGCAGTGGGGCAGCGCGGGGGACCCCGAGCAGCCCC
Organism: Gekko gecko; assembly: GCA_029375565.1. NCBI lineage: Eukaryota > Metazoa > Chordata > Lepidosauria > Squamata > Gekkonidae > Gekko > Gekko gecko. The sequence goes on along the minus strand of JAPDNY010000012.1, from coordinate 45,087,703 downwards.
AGCCACTGCCCCTTCTGACCCAGGTGAGTCACGGGGTGAGGGAGGGAGCGTTGGGCCAGGGTGCCTTGCAGTTTAGCAGGAGGTTTAGCAGGAGGGGGGTGGACTGGCTGGACTTTCCTTTCTCCAGGCCCTGCCTGGAGGTTGGCATCCCCCATGATTGGCGGGCTCACGGGGGGGGCACCAGGAGGTAGCCCCGCCTAGGGCGCAGAAGACCCTAGGGCCGGCCCTGATTGTGGTCCAGCTAACTCATCATCTACTCTAATGCCCAGTCCTGTTACCCAACACCTTTTTAAAAAACTGGAGTTGCTAGGGGTTGAACTGCGGACCTTCTCTATGTAAAGCAGGTTCTCTACCACTTAGCTATGGCCTTCTCCCCAGTCCTCTTGCCTTTTAAAAAAATCTTGATCTAGGATTTAGCTCCTGCTGATGCACAGATTTGCAGAACTGTGGGTAAAGTTGCTCAACTAGTTTGCATTTCACCATGCGCGAGGATGCTTATAAACTATAATCTAGCTTTGTCAGAGGTTAAAAAAGACCCAGTCTATTAATGCAACATTTAATTAATGTTAGCTTAGTGGTTTCTCTTTCCCCCAAGGGAAGGCTTGACAGGGCAGAATTCTGTAAATTGGCCATGTTGTACCTTTTTCCCCCTTTTTATGCCAGTAAAGGTATTTGGATTGGATTGGACAGGGCAGAATTTACATGGTGGCTCTTAGGTGTAGCTGATTTCTTCAAATGTATTTTTCCACCTCTTGCTCAAAGTTTATCTACTACGTGATGAACACGGCTTGTTGAAATTGAATCAAAAGAGTTTTTGGATAAACATTAGGAAGAACTTCCTGAGAGAGCGGTTCCTCAGTGGAACAGGCTTACTCAGGAGGTGGTGGGCTCTCCTTCTTTGAAGGTTTTCAAGCAGAGGCTAGATGGCCATCTAACAGCAATGCGGATTCTGTGAACTTAGGCAAATCATGAGAGGGAGGGCAGGAAGGGCTGTAGCAGTGCTTAGTTCTTATGGCCCTTTCTTACACGCCCAGGGAAATGCTGATTGCCACTTTGGGGTTAGGAAGCAATTTTTCTCTGGGCCAGTTTGGCCAGGGATCCTGGAGGTTTTTTGTCATCTTCTGGGCATGGAGTAGGGGTCACTGTGGGTGTGAGGTATTTGTGAATTTCCTGCATTGTTCAGGGGGTTGGACTTGATGACGCTGGAAGTCCCTTCCAGCTCTATGATTCTATTACAGGAACAAGATGCAGGGATCCTCAGACTGTACTCCATGTTCTCACATGTAGTTCAATAATTAAAGACTTAATTTCCATGGAAAATGATAGTTTGTCGGTAGCTCTGAACCACAAGCTATGGTTTGAGTTTATCTCTACAGAGCAGGGTTATATCAAAGTCTGGAATCCTGGTTTGGAAGTAAGCGAGCAAACCATGGCTTTGACTCCATGACAAGCTATGGTTTGCTTTTAATTTTCTGACCATGTGTGAGGGAAGTGGTGAATTCCTCTGGGCTTCTTTGGGCTCTTCCACATAATAACAAACCATGGCTTGCTTGTTATGTCTGAACCATGCCAATCTGTCTGCTGAAAAAGGGGGCCAAAATGGCCAGTGTGAACTTAGGTCAAAGTGGACAGGATGTGCAAAACTGCAGTTCCTTTTTTAAAGCACATGATTCTCTTCACATCTGTTCATATTTATTTACTTTACAAAATATTTATCCCACCCTTCTGCCCTGACAAGCCCCCCTCCCCCCCGGGTAGCTAAGAAATTAAAATATATATAATAAAATAACATTTAAAAACCAACTGAAAAGAGCAACAACACATCAGTAGGGGTGTGGGTGTGGATTTGGGGCTTGTTATTTTACCTTTGGTTGCAGCTGGGGATGTTTTATTTATTATTGCAAGCTGCCTTGAACCAAGAGGAAAGGCAGGATATAACTGTTAAATAAATACACAAATACATTAGAGTAATTAAAGCCAGAGTTAAAATGTGTACAGAATAAAGACCACAATTAAAATGTTGGCCGGGAAGGAGGGGTCACTGAGGGAATGCAAAATAAAACAAAAGGTCTTCCCCCACTGGCAGAAGGTAGCAGCCGAAGGGGACACAGGAATCTCCCTGAGGAGACAGTTGCAGGGTAGGGGTGGGCATGAACCTCCCCCAAAGTGGTTCAGTTTGGGGTTCAGGGCAGCCCTCGAACCAAACCCTGAACCAACCCTGAAGGGCCTCACCCAAACCGAATTGGTCCCGTGAGTTCGGTTTCCCCTTCTCTTGGCCATGGCAAGCTGCCAGTGGGAGAAAGGGAGTGGGGACCACTCTGGAAGGGACTTCTCTTCCCCCTTTCCCCCTGTCACGGCTCACCAGGATCAGGGGAGGGGGGAATGTGTGGAAAAGGTTAAATGGCTGGCAGCTTCATGGGGGGAGCAAAACCAAGGGGTTAAATGGCTCACAGTCATTTAAACCTAACAGCTGAGTGGGTCTGCTGGTCAGCTGTTAGGTTTAAATGGCTGGCATCCATTTAACCCTTCAGTTTTGTTGCTCCCTTCAGAGGTGGGGAGCAAAACCAAAGGTTTTAATGGCTGGCAGCCATTTACAACTAACAGCTGACTGGTGGCCCCCGCACCACTCAGCTGTCAGGTTTGAATGGCTGGCCCCGAACAGCCAAACCAAACTGGCCACAAGTCGGGTAAATGTTTGGGGAAGGTGCCTTCCTTGAACATTGGTTCACAAACTTCGAACTGGCCCAAGTTCTGGTCTCTATTACAGAGTGTTGGTGCCACAGCTGAGAAGGCCCTTTCCTGAACTGTCACCCACCTAATGTTAGGCAGGGGGGCACCTGAAGCAGGACCTCCAGCGATAACCGTTGTGATCTGATAGATTTATGTGCAGGACAAAAGAGGGGATTTGTGTCTGTGTAATTTTCTGTCATGACTGAATCCTTGGATTTTTTTTTTTAAAAAAATCAATTTTAAAAGGCATGAGATGTACACTCTAATGTAAATGAAGCGTATTTTAGACACACAATGTGTCTAAGATACTGTCTCCCCTTGGCCCATTATGAACTGTCAACATGTTGGAGGATTTGGAAGATGGCTTTTCTAGCATCACAAACAAAAATCCATGGCCTGCTCCTGGCCAAAGCTTAGCACCTTCCTGGACTATTAGCAGGCAGGAGCACCACAAATGTTCTACTGTGCCATAAAATCATGAGAATTTGTATTTTAGTTTCTCTCTCTCTCTATCTTTCTGCCTGGAGAATGCCGAATGCTATATTCTCCATGACCTGGGTGGCCCAGGCCAGACCGATCTCTCATCAGATCTTAGTTGCCAAGCTGGGCTGTCCCTGATTAATGCTTGGATGGGAGACAACCAAGGAATTCCAGGGTTGTTACTCAGAGGCAGGCAATGGCCAACCACCTTTGTTCCTCTCTTGCCTTGAAAACCCCATAGGGTCACCATAAGTCAGCTGTGACTTGATGGCACTTCCCACCACCACCGTATTCTCCATGTCGAAGACTTCTGTGCCATCATGAAGAGCAGCAACAGTTTTCTGTGTAAAAGATTCCCCTTGTAATCTCTGAAAAGAAAAGAGGATGGGCAGCAGGGCTGGAGAGTCCTTTTTTTGTGTGTGGTTCTCCCTGAGAAGTTGTAGACTTACTGTTGGTCAGAACAGATAATACTGGGCTAGAGGTACCAGAGTCCCTATTTGGTATGACAGCTTCGTTTATACGTTGCAAAGATAACAAGAGTCTACCTCAAGGTTCCATAAGACTCTGTTTTGTCTTGTTTGCTAATGTAGGCTAATGCAGATGCTCTTTTACAGTTTAGATCCCTGAACATTGTAATAGATCATGATAATTTAGATGTATGGACTATCTGCTGCTCCTTCCCCGCCCCTTCAGGTTGCTAGCCATGCTTTTCAGAGTGTCATGCCTCTCAAGTGTTGCCACCCCAGGAGGGGAAGTCTTGGATCAGATTTCCTCTTCTGCTTAACTCCATAAGCAGCAGTGGATTAAATACCGAGTGATTCACAGAGCACATAAGTATTCCAGGCCCAGCACAATGCAGCTCTGATAGTGTGCCTTTCCCAGACTGCATTAGAATGAAGCTATTTGCATGCAAACTCCAAACAAGCACTAGGAAAATTGCTTCAGTCCTCTATGGAAAGAAATTTTTTGGAGAATATAGTCCTGCTTCAGGTAAAAAAGCTGCTATCTAGAAGGGAGAGAATCTCAGATCTCATCTTAATACACTATTGGCAAGTTGCTTGATTTTATGAATGAATGTATACAGTTAAATAAAAATGTGATGCAGTCTGTAGGACCTTTGTGGTGCTCATGTCCTTTAATAGTCCACGAAGGTATGGCTCCATGTGCTAAGCTTTGGCCAGGAGCAGGCCATGGAGCTACAGGATATAATACTACAGGCTCTAATTTTGGGGCTGTGATTCACCAGTAGAGTCCATGCCTTGTACTGCAAAAGGTCATAGGTTTAGTCCCCAGAATTGCCAGTTAAAGGATCTCAGATAGCAGGTGTCGGGAGAGACTTTATTTTTCTGCTTGAGACCTTTGCAGGGCCACAGAGAGCTGGGCCAGATGCACCAATGGTCTGACACAGCAAAGGGCAGCTCCACATGTTCCATTTCTCTTCTCTGCATCCCAGAAGAAGATGTGGCTTCCAAGTCTCTAGTAATGCTGATATACTACTTTTGGATGGCTCAGAGCACAAACTTTTGCATGGCTCAGAGCACATACTTTTGCATGCAAAACCTCCCAGGTTTAATCTCTGGCGTCTCCAGGTTTTTTCTCTCTGAAAGGTTCTCTGACAGACAAGCTGGGAAAGCAGCTCCTTGACACCGTGGAGAGCTGCTGCCAGTTAAGATTTCCCTAGATGGGCCGATGATCTCAATTAATGTAGCTTGGCACGATCATCTTAGTTCTTGCTTGTGGGCTTTCCAGAAGGAAACAGGATGCTGGGCTAGATGGACCCCAATGGAGCTGTTCTTATCTGCCTTGCTGCCTTTAGACAGTAGGGTCTATGTCAGTGTCTTCTGGGGGATTCTGAGTTGATAGTTAATTTAAAAAACTTTCCTCAGTGGTGCCCTTGATGTGACTTTGAGGGGAGCTTTTCAACAGTGGGCATAACTGCACCCTTCCAGAACGATTCTTCCTGCACAAGTTGAGCAGAATGCATCTCTTTTGTCACTTCAAATAGCTCAGAATCATTGGGAGGGAAGAGATAATTTCTTGGTAGTGCACTGAACTCTCTGTTGTTGTTCCAGCCATGTAGGGCTGCTTCACCCACAACCTTTTTCGGATCAAACGACAGCTTTCATATAAGAGAAAACTGCATGTGTGAAGCAGCCCCATGAAAGCCATTCGCCCCTTTCTTTTTGCAATCCAGAATCTCTTCCTTTCCATCCAGTGGGCATATAAGGAACATACTGAGAGCTGTTAGCAAGCCGGGAGAGGTCTGTGAACCCTGTTCCGAGGCGGCAGCTCCAAATTGTCACGTTTGCTTAAGGAATGATTCTGGATGCTTTCCCAGACGCTACAGCTGCTCTCCTCCTTTGCAGCTCCAATGGGGAAGGAAGATGACGCTGAGGGATCCATCGCAGTTTTCTGTCGTTGGCAGAGGGTGAGTGTCTCCCCGGGGCTGATTTTCAAGCCCTGTATTGCAATGCGGAGACAATGCTGTGGTGCAAAGCTGGCCTGATGCGTGCTTCTGGGGAATGGGCCGATGGCAGTTTGTGTCCCAGCCATCTCCAGTCAAAAGGATCTGGGGGGGCAGAGCTGGGGAAGGCTTTTTGCTGCCGAAAACTCGGAGAGCTGCTACGAGTCAGAGAAGGCAAGGACTGTGCTGGATGGGCCAGAGGTACGAGGCAGCTTTGCATGTTCGTTGTACAGTGTTTTTTGCAGGGAGCGGTAAGAGCTGGAGAAGACAGAGCAGAGGGGCTTCACCATTAGGACTGGAGGAAGCATTCTGTGTGGTAGGCTGGGCATGGGACCCCGGCCTAATCTGAGCATCTGCTGTGGCTCCTGAATTACTCTGTAGAACTCAGAGCAGCACTGCAGCCTCCCAACAAGGGGCAGGTGGGGTTGCCAACCTCCAGGTGGTGGCTGGAGATCTCCCATTATCACAACTGATCTCCAGGTGACAGAGGTCAGTTTGCCTGGAGAAAATGGCTGCTTCAAAAGGTGGACTCTATGGCAATAGATCCCTTCGAAGTCCCCTCCCTTCCCAAACCCCACTGCCTCAGGCTCCACACCCAACATTTCCAAGTATTTCCCAACTTGGACTCGGCAACCCTAGTGGCTGACCATAGTCGAGCTTTGCTGCCGAGCAAAGGTTTGCATCTGAGAGAAGAGAAGAAGAAGAGTTTGGATTTATACCCCGCCCTTCACTGCCCAAAGGCGTCTCAGAGCGGCTTACAAACTCCTTTCCCTTCCCCTCCCCACAACAGACACCCTGTGAGGTAGGCGGGGCTGAGAGAACTTCTGACAGAAACTGTCCTTGAGAGAATAGCTGTGCCAGAGCTTGTGACTGACCCAAGGTCACATCAGCAGGTGTAAGTGGAGGAGTGAGGAATCAAACCCAGTTCTCCCAGATAAGCGTCCGCGCACTTAACCACTACATCAATCTGGATCTCCCTGTACTTTACCTTTAGTGCTAATCCTGTGATATAAACCTCTGGGGGCTTCTGAGTAGAGAACCATCCTGCCTGGGGTCGGGTTGCCAGGCCCTTGCCTGCTGCCAGCAGCGGGGGGAGAGAGGGAGGGATTTGGGGGCATTCTGAGAGTGGGCAGGGACGTAGTTGACACAATGACGTCACTTTCGGAAGTGAAATCATCACATCAATGATGTCACTGAGGGCCGTCTTTTGGGGTGGGGTTTCCCCTGATAGCCCACGGTGGGCCCAAGCCTGCAAAAGGGGAGACCCCCCACCCCCATTTGGGGGCTGGCAAGCCTAGGCTGGGGGCAGGGACTGAGTGTGGATGAGCCCATTGGAAGACGATCTAGGAAGGTGGCAGGAGTGAGAGCCAGCCGTTAACCAGCTTGGGAAGGTCTCAGTGAGCCACTGCTGGCAGCCAGGAGCCAGCCCTGCCCTGCCCCAGTCTGTATGGATTGTTTCCTTTGGGGACCTGACCAGTGTCATCTGTTGCCGCCTCCTCCTGCCCTGCAGGCCATGTCCAGACCTGACAGGCAAGCCTACCCATGTCATCGTTATCATGTCTTGGAGCTGAGCAGAGCAGCCCTTGTGACACTGTGAGCCCCTCACTGGCTGTTCAGTTTGCTCCTGGGCCCTGTTAACGTCCCAGTCTGTCCCTGCTGGCAAGCCGTGCTGGAGATCAGGCTCCCCTGTGGCTCTTGAGCCCAGGAACTCCAGCTTGTGGCAGGAATGCTTCTTACCAGTCTCCTGATGGGATGCAGTGCTCATAGGAGCATTTGATTTGCCTGGTGAAGAGGATTCTTAACTAGATTGCAAATGCTGTAGCATTAATGGGATAGGATTTTTCCGTCTTGTGGGTTTTTCTGCAGCATGTTCTCCTTGCTGAGGAACTCTTGTGACAGTCCAGTTTAGGCAAGCAGCCTAGATAACTGGCTTTGTGACTTTCAGCCTCCAAATGAATGGCTGGATTAGCTAAAGCTTTTTATAGAATTCTATGGCTTCAGTATATGCTGTTCAGCACGCTCCAGTAAGTTGACATAGCAAACAATGTCTGCGGCTCATTTTTTTAAGGACTGGAGCGTATTATGCGATCTGCAAAACCACCTTTCTCGTCTCGTGGGGAGGACTGGATTGATTGTTAGGCTAAGTATACCACAGAGTAGTGTTGACCTTGGGGAGATGCTGTGGCTCAGTGGTATGGCCCGTGTTTTTCATACAGAAGGTCCCAGGTTCAATCCCTTGCATCTTTAGCTAAAAGGATTGGGTGCAGATGATGTGAAAGACCTCAGCCTGAGATACTAGGGAGCTGTTGCCACAATCAGAGTAGACAATACTGTCCTGGATAGACCAGTGTTCTGACTCAGTATAAGGCAAATCCATGTGTTCACGACCTTATACCTCATGGGAGTCTGAAAGCAGTGCTTGCCTTCCAATGCTCCCTCTAAGCTGTGGAGTCTTGTGAGCAAAAATCCTGCTTTGTGAGCTACTGGCATTAAAGTTGTGAGTGAGGGATTTGGCTACTGCATAAATTGGTTTGTTCTGGAGCCATCCTTCCTAGCGAAGACAAAAATGTGTGAGCTGGAGGCTAAAAAACTGTGAACTGGCTCACACTAACTCAGCTTAGAGGGAATACTGTTGCCTCCATAAAGCAGGGGACACTGGCCATAACTCCCTGTCTGGGCAGCTCCATGCTAACTCCTCCTTTTTGGAGTGGAGAAAGTCTGGAAAGTGGCCATAGTTTATTGGCAGGTCCCATGCTTTGCATTGTGGAAGGCCCCAGGCTCAGTGTCAGGCAATCTCAAATTAAAGGATCTCAGGTAGGAGGTGTTAGGGAATCCTATGGCCCTGGAGAGCCCCTTCCAGTCAGTGCAGGTGTTGCTGCGCTGCACATCTGCTTCCATATAAGCCAACTTCAGCAGCCCCCCAAGCAAGCTGTAGAATAGCTCGGTGGGGAGGGAAGGCCCTCTTTTTAGTACCGCCGGGGGGAGGGCAAAGCTCACCCAGGCCTGTAAGGCTAGGGTTCCTCTCTTCCTGGCTAATTGTTCACTTTTGCCACTGGTGACTTCATAGCCCAGACCTCCTGCATCCCATGCTTTGTGTCTTCTGCCATGGCCTGGGATGCCCTCTCTTGCTGCCATACCCTGATCTTGCAAGGTTTCAACCACCCAACAGCCCCTTGTCTTTGCCCAGGTGACTTCATATGCTGTCTCCATCCCTGTTTTATCCAGGTATTCTCTGAGTGAATGATTTGGGGAAGACTATTTTTTGAAAGGTAGTGAGAGTCATTGGGGTTGCTATTCATCGCATTGTGGTCCCCTCTTCTGGGTAGTTGTAAATGAAATGTCTGAGAAGGAGTTTGCATCATGGACTCTCCTGCAGAGGCACAGGTGGCATGACCCAAAATTTCAACACAGCTTCTCTTCTCCTCTCCTTCATATTATCGTATATCCACATGGTAAAGGCTGCTGAGCTGACTGTGTTTTGAACTGCAGCTATTCTGTATGAAGTCAACGAGATCTGCTGTGAGATGAAATATTCTATTAAATTGCTGAGATTTAAAAGAAAGAAATGAAAAGGCTAATTACACATGATGTACAAACAAGTGTCAGACGGCCCTTTTCTATTTTTTCCCATTTTTCCCCTTCTTGAATGAAAAGCTTCGGGAGACAGTATTGGGAAGTCAGGTTTCGGAGGGGGGTATTTTTCCCCTCTTGCAGTTTCTCTGCTCCAGATTGTCCTGATCCCCTCTTAACCCAGAGGCTTTAAAAGTATGTTTAGGAAGGCAGACACTTGTTTACAACATTTTTGTGTGAGATGGGGGGCTGGGGAAAGTAGCTTAGCAAGATACTTGAAGCAGAAGGGCGGGACAGCAGGTGAGAAGGCGTTAACTGTCCCTCCCGCATGGCTTCCCTGGTCTAAATTCTTGTCTTCTGGAGCTGCTTTTCTTGAAAATCACCCATTAGGGGTATCTCTTGTACACTTGTACACGTCTGACTTGCCTCAACCAGGGCCAGGGCTTCCTCTGCCCTGGCCTCAGCCTGGTGGGACACACTCCCTATTGAGACCAGGGCTCTGTGGGATCTTCTTCAATTCTGCAGGGCCTCCAAGATGGAGCTGTTCTGCCAGGCCTTTGGTTGAGGCAGCGGGTGCCCATACATGGCCTCCCTGAGGTTGCTGTCACCCGTCTGTCACCTGTCTACTGACTACCGACAACTGGCCTTTAACTCATTGTACCATCGGGCGCAGGGCCGGCCCCAGGTGTCTGGGCGCCCTAAGCAGGACAGCCTGGGGCTCCCACCCCACCGGGGATGCCAACCTCCTGGTGGGGCCCGGAGATGGCAGAGTGCTGGCAGCACCGGCTTTTCTGGGTGCCTCGCAGCTGCAAAGTGCCCAGGAAAGCCAGGGAAGGAGTGGGGGTTCGGCGGCAGTTTTGGGGGCATTTGGGCACCTGACATCTGTTTCACTTCCCGAGCGGGCCCAGGAGCCACCTGGTCTGCCGGTGGAGGCTGCCCCTTTGGCGCCCTGCAGTCCCCATTGCCTTCGCTTGCAGAGGCCCCGGGGCCTCCCAGGGTCTATGCGTGCGCCAAAGCATGGGGGGGCGGGGACTCGAGAAAGGCGGGGGGGCAAGCAAGCAGCCCAGCTCCTGCCCTTCCGCAGCATGCAACCAGGCCGGGGGAGTGGGTGTGTCCCAGGCGGATATGCAGATAGGCTGCCATGACGGACAGCTTCCTTTGACAATGTGCCCGCGGGGCATGGGGTTCCTTTGCCCCTCTCTGGGACCCGCCGCGTCCTTTTTGCAGGGCCACCTGGGCTGCAAGTGTGGGAGAGTGGCCCAGCCAGCCGGCTGAGCCTGCCCTGCTGCCACCCCTCCCCCCCATGCTGCCCGCTCCTCTCGGCTCCACCTCCTCTTCCTCACCACCGCTGCCGTCCTGGCTGGCTGGTGGGTGGGCAGGCAGAGCTGGAGTGGGCACATGCGCGCCTGCTCGCCTTTTGGCTGCCGCTCCTGCTGCCAATGGCAGGCAGGCTGTGAGCTCCTCGGTGGCGGCGGTAGCGGCATCATCATCAGCATTGGCGCTCTCCGCCCGGCCCAGCCCAGCCCAGCCATGTCCTACCCACAGGGATACCTCTACCAGCTGCCGGGCTCGCTGGCGCTCTACTCCTACCCAGCGTATGGGAGTTCTAACCCCCGCCCCTTCCCTCCCAGCACCAGCAGCGCAGGCTTTCCTGGGCACCTTGCAGCTTCGAGGCACCTAGGAAAGCCAGTGCTGCCGGCGCAGTGCTGGAAGGGAAGGAGGGCTTTACACGGGGTGGGGGGCCGGCGCCCTAGATGAGCGCCTAGCTCGCCTAGAGGGCGAGCCGGCCCTGATCGGGCCAGAATTTTATAGCCAACTGCCGCTGTTTCAAGCTGCACCCATTGTTTTATTATGTGTTAATGTTTAATGTTTTAAACTGAAATTGTATTTATCCTAATGATGTCACCCTCCCTGAGCCCGCCTGTGGGATGGCCGAGATATAAACTCAAATCATAAATAAATAAATAGCCCCTTAAAGCGACTTGTCTTGGTCAGTTTACTGATGACTGGAGCATGGGGCGGAGTCAGTGGAGGTGAGGAGTAGGAAACGATGGGAGGTGGGGCTCAGGCCGTGATTCTCGGAAAAGAGTTGGTGAAATCTTGGGGGAGGTGGATCTGCCTGTGGAGATCAGGGGACCTGAGGATCAGGTTGACAGCTTTTTGAGACTTCTCATTCTAATCCAGTGAAGACGGATGGATTAGACTGTCGATGTTAAAACATCTCCTGGAAAATCCCTTCTGGGTCTGTTCTGTTCTGCAAGTGTTCATAATTGAAAAGACTTAGCAAAACCAAGAGATGTTGTCTCCGGCTCCTGCCCCTCTTCTGGACCACTTTGTGCATCTTGACAGATCTTCAGTCTCCTTTGTAGTCAGTTTCTGGCTTTGCATGCATGAGAGAGGGGAGGGAGGAACCTGTACAGCATTTTCGGATAACTGAGAGCTTCAGAGTTTTGAAATAAAAACAATAACATTGATTTCAATGCCAGGGCATGAAGCTGCCAGTGATGCGATCCTGGAAAATGAAATCTGCTCTGTGCACTTCAAAGAGCCTCATTTGACAGCCTTCTGCTAATACCGGGCCCAGCACCTTCACAGAGGATGGGCATTTGAGCCAAATGCAGGGCAAAGGTACCAGCGCCTTAGAGCTTCCTAAATACCCAAATGGGATCGTTAGAAAACCAGATAGGCTTGATGCGAAGGAGAGAACATGCACAGGTGTCCTCCCAGTTTTTGGGAAGTTCAAGCATTATTCTGCAAGTAATTTCAGAGTTGATGTTGCTTTCTGCTCAAGCATGTTTGCAAAGAAGACGGGGGGGTTGGGGGGAGTTGCCACGACAGTACTTAGTATACTGTAACTGGGAAAACTACTCAGATAGTGGACTCTGCCCTTGTTTAGGATTCCTTTTACCCCAGTGGGTTTCAGGTTTTGACCTTTCCATGTCAGTTTTGGCCTCTGAGGGACCTCTGCATATCTGCTGCACAATCCCTACACATTCAGAAGATTCTGGTCAATGCAAGACTGGGCTCTTTGGTGGCCCCCAGGGTGGGCTGCATGGACCACTGGTGTCTGACCCCTCTGGGCTCTTCTTATTTTTAACACTGAATGAGTTTGGTCAGTGTCAGGATAGGAAATTGCCTGGGAGCCTACCTCCCCTCTACTGGGGTTGCGAACTCCTGGTTGGGAATTCCTGGAGGTTTGGCCCGTGGAACCTTGTGAGGGAAGGATCTGGAGAGAGGAGGGAGCTCAGCAGAATTTGGGGAGAGGAGGGACCTTAGTGGAGTATAATGCCAGAGACTATCCACACCAGCCGTTTTCTCTAGAGAGAACTGGGTGATTTCCCACTACAGCTGCCTCGGGGTTGCGCAACCGTTTGCCCCGATACTATTAGTCAATTTCACACCCGAAGCCGCGGGGCTGCATTTTGACCCGCGGCTTTGCCCGATTTCCCCCACAGTTTTGTAATCCTGTTTTTTGAGGATTACGAAACTGCGGGGGAAATCGAGCGAAGCCACGGGTTAAAATGCAGCCCGGGTGTGAAATTGACTAATAGTATCGGGCCAAACGGCGGCGCAACCCCAAGGCAGCTTTAGTGGGAAATCACCCCTGATCTGTGTAGTATGGCGATCAGCTGTCGTACTGGAGAGTGGCAACCAGTCTGGTATAGTTGTTAAGAGCAGTGAACTCTAATCTGGGGAACTGGATCTGATTCCCCGCTCCTCCTCCACATGAAGCCTGCTGGGTGACCTTGGGCCAGTCACAGTTCTCTCAGAACTCTCTCAGCCCCACCTACCTTACAAGGTGTCTGTTGTGGGGAGAGGCAGGTGAAGGCAACTGTAAGCTGTTTTGAGGCTCCTTAAGGTAAAGGAAAGTGAGGTATAAAACCTATTATTCTTCAACCACACTATCTGCGCAGCCTAATATTCCATGATGGCAGAAAGACAGGGCAGAAAGGCAGTAAATAAGACTCCGGGGAACACTGGGGTAACCCTAGCTTGGTCTCGTCTTATTCCACATCTTGGAATAGCTGTCAAGTGCTCAGCATCTGGCAGCATGGTAGGTCCTGAAACAGATTCACTCCCCAACTTGGATCACCTTGACTTCAGATGAGAGGCGGGAATGACTCTGTATTCTCTTCCCCCTTTCAAAATTAAATAAACCAGAATTCTTCACACCAAGGAAGCAGGATGCTGTGACCTTGGGCGCCTTATACAAATTTGGTTTCCTGAGATGCTCAGGAGAAAGTTGGGCATATAAATATTTTAAATAAAATTCAGCAGTTGCTGAATGTGCAAGACGGTGTTTGCAAGTCATGGAGGTGGGAAGGAAAAAAGAGCTAGGTGGGGCATGCAAGCCCTCCCCACTGCAGGGTTGCCCTATCTGTGGCCATCAGAAGCCTAGTGGTGCCAATCTCTGCCATGGAGATACCTTGGGAGGAAAGGGAAAAGGGAAGGCGCTGCACTTTTGGACATTTCCATATTTTCATTGCTTGTGGGTGAAAATGAGATTCTAAAATGTTAGCAATGATGCCTGAGAACTGGGTGGGAGAGGAGAGAGCACAATAATGTGATAGTTCAGAGAGTTTTTCAACAACATTAAAAACTGGTATCCTGGTTGATGATTTAAAATACTATTGTTATGTTTCTCCACATACAATGAGACTCCGAGCAGAGAGCATGTGATTTGTCTAGAGTAGTTTAATAGCTTTGAGCCAGGCCAGAACCCCGCCCCTGTCCACTGGATGGACCTCTGCACCTCCCATCCTCTGTCTCCTGAAATTGCCCACTCACCTTTGTGGCAATCAGTCCCTCTTTAAGGGTTGTGAACTGTTTGTGGCTGTGAGAGGCCCCTTAATCTGCATTCTGTGGCTTTGAGTGTGTATTTCAGGAGAGAATTCTATAAGGACTGGGCAAGGGGTGATGCAAAGAAGATACGCTCTGGCTACCATAGTGGGAAGCATGATAGGCAAGTTAGCAGAAGTGGTCAGAAAAGAAACCTTGGGCTTGTAGGTAAGCAGGATTGTTCAGAAGTGGAATGTGTCTCTGCAGGGCCAGGGCCAGGTTTTTTTGCACACTAGGTGAGGCTACCTTCTGCCCCCTCCCCACATCCACCAATTTTCAAACATAAATGCATTTTAGGAAGAATGAAAAACACAAAATTTGAAATTGCTAATTTCTTTTTTTTTAAATTGTGAGGACAAGTAATACAATCTCTGATTTTCTCTCTCAAACAGAAAAACACAAATCGCAAAGCATTTTGAAAAATCTTGTTAACTGTGATGTTGAAATTTAAGTCTCTTTAATGTTTCCATTTCATGTGCATCAGAATCTCATTTTGCGTGCCTTTTCTTTAGCAAATTTTGTCACCAATTCCTTCAGGTCAAGCGCTGATGCTGTTCCCCACTCACGGCTGTGCAGCCCCCAAGAACAATGCAAAGACCGTAGCCTCAGAGTGGGGTCACCTGCCTCACACTGATGCCTCTTCAGGACGCAGCCTTGGTAACTCGCTCAGGTTGCTGAAATGGATCTATCACCCACCCCTTTACAGCCTTGCCAAGGGATCAGAAACATGGATAGGCATTGGGCCTATTTCCCCCAGGAGGTTCTGCTCTGGCTTGGGATCTAACCCAGGCTACGATTTTCATTAGAATAATAGAATCATAGAGTTGGAAGAGACCTCCAGGCTCATCTAGTCCAACCCCATGCACAATGCAGGAAATTCACAAATACCTCCCCTACCCCTCACCCCCAGTAACTGCTGTTCCACACCCAGAAGATGACAAAAAACCCTCCAAGATCTCCAGCTAAACCAGCCTGGAGAAAAATTGCTTCCTGACCTCAAAGTGGCAATCCACATTTCCCTGGGCATGTAAGAAAGGGCCACAAGAACTCAGCACTGAGGCAACCCTTCCTGCCCTCCCTCTCATGATCTGCCTAAGTTCACAGGATCAGCATTGCTGAAAGAAGAAAACCTCCTGCGGAAGCCTGTTCCACTGACGAACTCCTCTGTCAGGAAGTTCTTCCTAATGTTTAGCTGAAAACTCTTCTGATTAAATTTCAACCCGTTGGTTCTGTTCCGATCTTCTAGAGCAACAGAAAACAACTCCGTACCATCCTCTCTATGACAGCCCTTCAAGTGCTTGAAGATGGTGATCGTATCACCACTCTCTTTTGGAGCACCCCCATAACTTTGTCCCCTAAGCACTTGCTTTACTGGAGGCGGCATCATGAAGCGGTTCCAACTTTGAGAAGGGGGAACGTTGAAATGGGTTTTAAGCTGGCTGCCTGTTAGGTGGATCTTGCAGATAACTGAATTAATTACTTCCCGTGAGGATTGGATTTATGAACAATCTGCACACTGCATGAACATCTTATAATATAATGGACATGACTTTGTCAGTCCCTTCATAGGAACTGGTTTTGTAAACGGTCGAAACATTTGGATTTGAAACAGCTGCACATGATCATGTTGGCTTCTCCACGTCTGGACTGTGACTGTTAAATCCTGTGAGAGTTCCTTAGTTTCTTGTTTATTGGGTTAATTATTTATGATATAGGGACAAGTGAAATTTATCTTAGTAATTCATCATGGTTTTGTTTTTTCGCCTTGGGTACTTTATTTCCATGATTCTCTTGTGGTATTTTCCTGCAGGTGGAAAGGAGCACACAATTGTAGGTGCCACCCGCATAAAGCACCATCCCCCCCATGCTGCCAGAGTGTTTTAAAAAACCAAATCAGCAATCCAAAGATCATTACAGACTCATGGCATGATGATGACCTCTCTACTAAGTCCCTCTGAATCACTAGCTTTCATTTTTTAAAAATCTGGTGGTGGGAAGTGCCATCAAGTTGTACCCGATTTATGGTGACTGATGTACAGAGGTGGGTTGCCATTGCCTGCCTCTGCGTGGTGACTCTGGACTTCCTTGGTGCTCTTTCACCTTCCACTTCCCTTCCAAATACTGACCAGGTGACCCTGCTGAGCTTCCAAAGACGTGGGGCAATCAGGCATCCTGCCTTTAAATCACAGCACCAAGTCTCAGCTGCACTGCACAAGGGACTGCATCTTTTGGATTGCAATGGTTTTTTTTTAATTTAAAGAAGAACACAGTTATCGTTTGTAATTGAAAACTTCAGGCAGGCATTTTGAAGTGGGGTCAGTGGAGACAAAAGGCTTGTCGTCGATGGCTGCTTGTGCAGGGGCTTCCCTCCTTTTGGATTATAGCAGCCAGCTAGAGGAGCTTCCTTTTGAAGGAAGGAGTGTGGAGGTGGCAGCGGCGGTGGTGGTGGGGAGGGCGAGGGCCACCTGTTCCTTCCCAGGTCCTCCTGAGCATTCAAGGGAGGAGAGGCAACTCTGCAGAGGGAAGCGTGAGGACCAATCAAGTCCAGAGCAGTCAAAGAGCTTGCCGCTTCCGCACCAAACCACACACAGCCGGCCACAGCGTCTGTCATGAAAGCTGAGCAGCTCTTGGAGCTCAGTGACAGAGAAGCGGAAGGGCCATGGCTGGGGTCACCGAGCCTGGGGAGAGGAACAAAGGACTCCCACCCACTCCCTCAGTGCCCCTGGCGGTTCCCCCCACTTCTGGGCACACCTGCCTGCCATTTCCAGCCACTTTGTGGTACTCTAGGGAGGATAGGAGTGCCACGGCGAAGGGCTTGTGGGGAGGGAAGGGTGGAGTGGGGGCAGCAGGCCAGCGTAGCGCTCTCTTTCAGGTGCTGCCCTAGGCAAATGCCTAACCCTGACTTATGGACATGCCGGCCCTGCATCTCTGAAGCAACCAGCCCCAGTCTTAATTACCAAAATGCATGAAGGGGAGGCACTGCTGATAAGTTGGGGCTAATGAGCAATTAGCTCTGTGTGATACTGCTTCTATTTGTTTTCTGTAGCAAGAATACGTAGTCATCCTCAGAGTGGTGAGACCACTTCCCAGTTTTGATACTGCTCAGAGGGTGTTTTCCTGTGCAACAATCTGTACTTCTACCTCATGATTCCATTTTAAGGAGGGGATAAACTGGTAAGAAGAGAGTTGTGGGTTTCGTGAACTACTGCGTATAAGTCAATCAGATGCTGAGATATAAAATATCAGTGCTGTGTTGGAAGAAGAGAGCTAGCCAAGATTCAAGAAACAAGAGTGCTCTACTAGTAGACGCTAGTGAGGGTTCCCCCAGAGAACTGTGCTGAGAGAGTTTTCAAGATGGCTGCCAGCATTCAGAACCCAGATAGCTTCTGGGAATGGCATAAGGTCTAGAAGGCCAGTTGTAATGAGGAATGGCCAAAGGAATTCTGTGTGGTTTGCCGAGGAGGGGGGAAAGGCCTCCTAGACCATTGCTGAGCATTCATGATTTTTTTAAATTAAATTTTTTTTTAAAATTAAAAATTTTAAAAATAAAAGCAGGAGGAAAAAGCAGGAGCTACCTGTTCCCAGACAAGAAACCATGACATGAAAAGACAGGAATGTGGACTTTTAAAGTTAACTTTTCATGCAATTTTAACTGGAGTCATCCAGTGATTTATTAATTTCCATATCACTTGAAAGCCTGCAAAGGGCAGGCAACTCCTGCATGGGAACATTATATTCATATGCAGAAGAATGTGTCCCTTTCTGCACCTGGCTTTTCCCTCAGTTTCTGAGCTCACCTCAGTCTTCCAATCTGCATTCCCTCCCGCTTTCACTGCCACTTTGTGCCAGGGCTTCTTCTTGGTTCTGCATTTATTTTAGAGGGATCGGCGCTCAGACCACTTCCAGCACACCGTTGCCCCGCACTTCTCCAAAGTGCTTTTGCTGCGAACCTTTGTTCTGCTCCATTTTGAAAGCGATACTACTGTTTAAAGTAGAATTGTTTCAGCGAATATCCCCTCTTTCAGCCTCTTTCTCTTTGGTCTATGTTAGGCAGCTAATTTACATGATAACAGGTTTCCTCATGGACAACTGCTGAACATTTACATTTGCTTAGAATCCACAGGGGTTTGGAGGACTGGAGAGCTATTGGAAAAAAGTTTTTCAAGAAGCATTTCTAAGCCAAACAGACTTTGATCACAAATATTTCCCTCAAAACAAAAATGGATGCATGGATTGATGGTTTGCATTTTGATTTCATACTAAGTGTTGATAATTGTATATGATCCCTGGGTTATTCCCGTTACATAATGTTAGCGAACTTTGCCCTGTTATCACTGAAATGCCTCATCCACTCAATGTCATTCTGGTTTTCCTGGAAGAATTCCTCACCAGCCAGGGCTCTGTGAAAAGGAAGAGAGAACACAGGGTATTGAAGGGAAGGGAGAAGTGTCATGCTGTCACCTGGCTACTCCTTCTCCAAAAGATAAGAGCAATCAGGGCTCAAAACTCACTTTCTTCCACAGAGACTTGAGTTTCTGGCACAACGTGCCAAATAATAATTACATATGCAGAATGAAATGATTCTAATCCAAGGCATACCGCCTCAAATTCTGGGGAAATCAAGAGTAAAGACTGAATGCAGAAAGACCCTACTTTACAGTAGATACTCCAGCTTCATGGTTCAAATGGTAAACAGAGAGACTTACAGGTAAGGGCTCCAGACTGCCAGTTCAGGGAAGGTGTATCTATCCAGGCATACATTTTTTTAAATTGAGCTGTGCCCCCAGATCTTCTTTCAGTTTAAATTTTCTAGGTAGCCTGAACAGCTAGCAAGTCATAACAGTTTACTGTGAGTTACATTAGTTGACTGACTTCCTATCAACTGTTGTGAAGTTTCCTGCTTTACATCAGCAAGCTTCCTGTTGGCTGTACCATGGTCATCTGAAGCTTTGTGTCAGGACAGTTTCGGAATCCATCCTTTTGGTTATCAGCATGCATGAGGTGGAGTTGTTTGTGTTTTGGCCCCCATGGGTTCGTTTCAGCTTGGGCAGTCTGCCAACATAGCGGAGGCTGAGAAGCAAAGGATCTGTGCATCGTCTGAAGTTTTATAGGAAAGGAATTCAGACAGCAGTGACGTTCCAATGTTTTTAGAAATGCGCTTGCTGTTTCTGAAAGGGCCTGTTGCTTGTGCTGCATGCAAGATGCTAAGAAGATGAAGATGGCATTTCTGGATGGCCTTTCTCAAGCAGTTTAGAGACTTTGCTCCCTAGTCTGAATTGTTATGAGCCAAACAGCTGCAGGAAATCTCACCGGTGCAGTTTTTAAAATAATCTCAGGTGATCTGCTGGCACCTTTTGCCTCCAGTACGAAGATACTTTTTTCAGTAGTGGGGGAATTGGCCCTTTCTTTTGAAATTCCTTGAATGTTCGAGCTAGGCGGAAATCTTCAAATTTGCCCTGAAATTCCACTTCAGAATCTCACCGCATGAAGCTGCATTATACCAAGTCAGGCGATTAGTCTGTCAAGGTCAGTATGTCTGCTCTGACTGATCTCCAGTAGAGGTTGCTCATGTTGTCTAGGTTCTGATCCCTTTACTGGGAGATATCAGGTATTTAACCTTTGGACTTTGAATATGCAAAACGGATGCTTTGCCAGTGATCCACAGCTCCCTCCCCCCATCAATGAATTATTCTTTTCCAAGGTTCTTTTCCTTCATTTGTCACCAAATACAAACTACATGTTATGACAGAAGGCCCATGAGAGCATGGTGACTCCAAAACCCATACTGGCCACCTGAGTCAGAAGCATGCCATGACAAATGGTTTCAAATGCCGCTGAGGTCCAAGGGTATCAACAAGGGTATGCTCATGTGTCTCTCTTCCACTGAAGATTGTCCATCAGAATGACCAAAGCAGCTTCTGCCCCCAAATGAGGTCAGAATCTGGGTTTCAAATACATCCAGGGAAAGAGTCCCATCCAGGAATACTGGGAGTTGGAAGAACCAAGAGGGGGTGATAGCTAGTGGGTGATAGATAATTCACTTGGACCAAAGAGGGCCTCTTCAGGAGGGGCCTTGCCATTACCTCCTTCAAAGTGGTATAAATCTTCCCTTAAAGAAGCACTGGTCACCTCTTGGACCCAGCCCAGCAATCCTCTTCAGCTAGATGAAATTTCATCAAGTTGGGCAAGGGCCCAAGCACCTTGTCCACATTCTCAGTCTGCACCAATGCAAAGCACCTTTGCCTTGCCTGCATGTCAATTACATCTTGATCTTGACCCAACAGCAGGGTCATAGTCTTGCTAAATATGAGCAGGTTTTTATCTATAAAATGCCTAGCAAAGAAATCCTAGTGTTTTTTAGACTGATATGAGTTGGTACCATTGCTACAGATGAAAAAGCCCCCTCACCATTCAGAAAAGGTCTGCAGGACCGCTTTACGCAGGTACAGTGGTTATGATCAGTGGTACCCTTTGGCTTCTCTGACACTGTAAAGTAGCATGAAGATGTACTGTAGCCTGTGAGGTTTCCTCCATGCACTAGGCATCTACAGACTCACTTCATTGCCAAAAGCTTCTCAGCAAACCAGGGAGCCCACTAAACTCTATAAGAAAGAAAAGGTAGCATAGGAGGGATTGGTCAACTGCACGAACCAACCAGGGCATCAGCCAGAGTGCCAGCAGGAAACTCTTTGAGAGCTCCATTGGCTCTCTGGAGCTGGACCAACCTAATGATTTCCATGAATGGGTCACCATGCCCCGACTAGGGTGGCCAGCAGCCCAGAGATGACTTTGTATGGTGTAGTGCTGGAGGCATAGTTTCCATAGCTTGCTTTGGCTTTGATGTGCTTTAACACCTCTGGCAGGTTATCCTAAGCAGAAACTCCCAGTTCCATATTCCCAGCACCCCCACTGGTGTTACTCTCCAATTATACTATGGCTTCATCAGATTCATTTCTGCAGCATGGGGAACTGAACTGCACACTGTGTTTGGTTGTTGCCAAGCCCACTCAACTAATCAGGACTAATGCCTTGGACTGGAGCTGATTTCTGCAGCCAGTGCAGCAGTGTGTGTTATAAATCACTCAGGCTGAGTTGTACTGCAGTGGATTCAGCGCTGTTCAATATTCAAGCTGCGCTGTGATATAAGCAGGAAAAAATACATCCTTTGGGGTCCCCAGCTGAGTCCTGGGCAATCTGTATCTTGAAGATAAATATCTGTGTTTTAGCGAAGACCCAGTATCCTCCTTCCCACCAACCGCTAAGCTCCACCTAAGCTCTTTTCTGCCATAAATTAGAGGAAATGCTCTTGCAGAGTAGATTAACTTGAACATTTCAAAGCAGCATTCCATCCAGGTGAGATTTGAGAATGTTGAAGAGGCTAGAGAAGGAAGACATCAAGGACCCAGCAGGACAGATAAGAAATGTCTCCTGACAAAAAAAAAAAAAAAAAGGACCAGAAATATTTGAAAGAAGCTTATTTCCCCACCCCTCCCATTTTAGCTCTTATGTACTTCTCTGCAGCTGTTTGAAGAAAACTGGCCACATGAGAGTAGTGGAGAGGGGCTGGCGGACAGGTTCTCTGTCTGAAGTGTTTCCTTTGGCTTCTATCAGTGACTGCAGAACTTGCACCAAGGGTCATGAAGGATGAAACTGGGGCCTAAGTGAGAACTACTCCGGTTTCTAAATAATCAGATGTGATTTTAATTACATATTAAACACAGTTCAAGTAATGGGTTTTATTATTGGTGGGACATCTGATACGTAGTAAATGCAATTTTGCTACTGTAGGCATTAAGCTTAAAACTGGAGCCCACTTCATCAAATGAAAGAAGTGTATTATATATAGAGAGAGAGACAGACAGACAGACAAACTCTGTGTGTGTAAAATGACAAAATATTAGACATATGGTTATACAGAGATATAATAAGAGGCACAGGCTGTGCAAACTGAACATTTGATACAGGGAATTCTCAGGGGCTGATACAAAGAGGACGGGAGTTTTGAGAATCTTTAATCAATAGAAAAAGAGGGCTTTTTTGGCAGGAGTAGCTTGGCTAGAAAAAGGTGAGAAAAGGCAAGTTCACAGTTTGGGAGTGCTACCCAGCACAGCAATCACCTTAGAAAATCACCTGGCTGTGGCGGTTTGGAGCACTTTAGCCCTGCTTCAGCCAGTACATCAACTGTGTCAACTAGACTGGACTATTGCAATGTGCTCTACTTGGGGCTACCCTTGAAGAGTGTTCAGAGGCTGCAGCCAGTGCAGAATGCTGCAGCTAGACAAATAAAGCTGCCTATGCTTCTTTTTCATAATTATGAAGGCTTATATAAGCTATATAAATATAGAGGTTTATAAACTACTGAATGATGGGAGGACAATGAAGAGTGAGATTTCCCCCCCTGTCTCACTGCAAGAGTTCACCTGTAGCTTTTTATTTTTTGAGAGGCTGATGTCTCACTTTATTCAGTGGGGCTTATTCCCATGTCAACTTGTGCCTCACTTATATTTCATTGGCCCTTTCTGCATTCTCCTTCTAATCCATGTTCACTGCAGTGCCCTCCAAGCAATTCTGCACTAAAATTGAATCCAGCCTTCTTTTTAATCCAGTTTTTCCCCATTCTGCGCTAAAATTGAGTCCAGCCTTCTTTTTATTCCAAGTTTCCCCCCCAATCTGCGTTACATTACCTCCATTCAGTGGCCAGCCTGGTTTCAGCCTGCTGTTGCCCCAGGCTATTTGGATGCTGTTTTGCTGTGAATTTAAATTGCTTTGACTCAAACACTGAGACAATCCGGAGTGGCAGGCAAATGCAGAAAGGACCATTGATAGTGTGCTTCAGTGTTCTGGCTGTGCCCTTGGCTAAAGACTCTTCTTGATTCCCCTTGCTCCTGGTTTCTTTCTTTTTTTGGGGGGTGGCATTATACACCATATGCTGTTGTAATCATTATTCTGTTAGTAACAGCCAGCCATAGATGATTTGCTTTGTTATATTTGTTTTAGGTTAGGGTCATATGCGGGGGGGGGGAGGGATAGTATTTTTTTCCAGGGGTCCATCCATGGTAGCTACTGGCAGCCCTTCCTGTCCCTGCTTAGCAACCCTGAACTTCCTTGGTGGTCTCCCATCCAAGTACTAACCAGAGCTGACCCTACTTAGCTTCTGAGATCTGATGAGGTCAGGATAGCCTGGGCCATCCAGGTCAGGCCATTCCTTCTCTTTAAGTCACCTTAAAAGTCCAGGCACTCAAGGTGCAGATTCTCTTGTGCGGGGAATGGCACAGAATCTCATTGGCCTCTGCTTGTAATGATAGACATGCATCCTGTTAAGTTGGTCCTCTTAAGCAAGAGGCCTTTCTTATAGGTTCTCACCTCAGTGGGTACAAGACTGTCAGCAGGAAGAGGTAGACAGAGGCCTCCTGCTTCAGGGGAGCGAATTAATGTGTCCAGCTGCAAATCCAGCTCTCTTTACAAAAGGATATCAAACATCAGCCATCAAAGTCTCTTCTCAATCACCAGTGTAAACAGAGGGTGCTTTACAGGTCTGCGAGCTGCTGTGTCCTTATACTGATGGGGTTCATTTCAATTATGTTGGACACAACACTACAGCTGCATTAAAATGCAGTTTTGCTGTAGGCAAATATCTTCCAAATGATGTGTAATAGCCACTTGCTGAGATGAAGGAGATAAGAAGCCTTTTGAAGAGGCAATTTTTCAAACAAGGGGGAGGGAGGGCTTCAGCTTCCGAGATCTGCATCCGATGCAGGAAGGTGTTTCCTGAGTGAATGGAAAAAACTGAAAGATCTTTGGGGATGAATAAAGTGCCTTAAGGATACTTCTGAGGTTGTGCTCTCTGCACCTTTAGGCATGTTTGTTTCCATTTTTGTCTCATCCCCTCTCTGTAGCTGAGGCAAGCGAGCAACAAGCAGTAAGGGCAGGGTGGTGGATACGCTGTGCATTGAAATTACCTCCTCTTGTGTGCTTAATAATCGTGGCCCCCTCCCTCAGTGCCACCCCAAGCCAAAGGGTTTCAGCCTTTTGTGCACAGTGCTACAAAACTGGTGACCCACCAGTAATCTGCAGATAACTTTCTACCAAGCCTCCAAGGCAGCTTGCCAGGAAACAGAAAGCTGGCTGGATTTATTTGTGGCCTGTCTGCACACGGTTGCCGGCTCTGGGTTGGGAAGAACCTGGTGTGCACCTGGAAAGCTGTGGGGGAGGGGCTGCTAAGCACTTGGAAGGGCAGATGGTTTGTCAGGGTAGCTGTGTTTGATTGGGTTTGTGAGTGTCAAAAGTTAGGCAGGCTTTTTTAAAAGCATGTTGCGCATACAAGACTTGGATGCAACTTGCCTCTTCGAGAATGGAAGGCACTTTTTCCCAACGCTACCAAGGGAGCATTGGTCGGGTAGTGTGGTTCTTCCTGTTTCTGTTGGGGATGTATTTCTTCTGAACTGGCATTGTCTTGACAGGTTTTGTGTGCTCCCAGAGGAAGTGTCTGTGTTTGCTCACAGTTGAAACCTCCAGTGGAGCTGTGCTGCAGATTCCCCCACAGGGCAATTGGGAAATACTAAGACTGTTGCATAGCTAGAAGTCACACAATAAACACCGCTCACCCCACCTTTGGAATTAAGCCTTGCCTTCTTAGTATTCCGAGAGAGACCTCTGGGAGGGTGCCATTTGTGTTGCTAAAATGTACTTAGTCCACAGCCATCTGTTTAGTAGCTGAAATAAGTCTGGGTTCAAAAGGGACGTTTTGATAGATAGATATGCAAAACCCTCAGCAAATTACTTGGAGAATGGCCGTCAATTATTAATGTACCCTCATTCTTCACCACCCTGCCTCATGTTCATCTGTCACTCTCGGTCCCGGCATCAGATTTTCATTTAAATACTGCTTCCCTGTGATTAATTGCTAAAACATGCAAGTTTGTTTTGTGAATTACAAAGGCTGCTTCTTTTGCTGCTGAGGTTGTTTTCAGGCAGGGTTCTTTGTTACAGATGGAGACCAGTGTTAATGGTGCTGTTCAGGTTGCCAAAATCCAGGTGGTGGCTGGAGATCTCCTTCGATTACAACTGATCTCCAGGCAACAGAAATCAGTTCACCCAGAGAAAATGGCCACTTTGGAAGGTGGACTCTGTGCCATTATA
The DNA here is from genome assembly GCA_029375565.1 of Gekko gecko. Lineage (NCBI taxonomy): Eukaryota > Metazoa > Chordata > Lepidosauria > Squamata > Gekkonidae > Gekko > Gekko gecko. The sequence goes on along the minus strand of JAPDNY010000012.1, from coordinate 45,062,481 downwards.
CCCCATTGAAGTATATCCCATACTCCCCAGACCCCACCCTTCTCAAGCTCCACTCCCCAAATCTCCAGGTATTTTTCAACCTGGAGCTGGTAGTCCTTGGTACTGTAGGTGGCATGAAGAGGGAATAATGAAGGGATACCCTTTATTAAAAAAAAATCACCTGTGGCTGGCACTATTAACCAATTAATCAATGATCTTTAATGCGAAAATTGCAAAACCTCAATGAAAGGGCTAAGATTTTTTTATATATATTTTATTTATTTTTATTTTGAACAAAAGGAAAAAAATATTAAAAAGTAAAAGAATAAGTGTACATCAACTCTTACATAGTACAATAACCAAGAGGATGGAATTATGAGGGGGAAAAAAACAATAGTAAATATAACCAGTGCTACAACCTTTTCTGAGAAGTGCTATACAATAACATTAAAGATACAAACTTTAAAGTGAGTTTTGAAGCCCTTGACCCTTTGACAACAAATCAAACTTAGGTTTAACAACTGAGTTCCAATCTAATACATTTAAATCTAACTTTTCTAATAGAGGGTACCATTTACCTACAGGGTTGGAAAGGAGCTCTTCAATATCATCTTTTGAGAACCACAAAGAGATTTTTTCTTGAAGGAAAAAATCCCATACTTTATGGAGCCATTGTTGTATTGTTGGAATAGAGTCAGATTTCCATTTGCTAATGAAAGGGCTAAGATGAGGGTGTGTGTGGGGGGCTCTATGTCTGCAAGCCTTACACATAGGGTTGCCAATCACCCGATTGGGCCTGGAGGTCTCCCAGAATCACAACTGATCTCTAGGCTACAGAATTCAGTTCCCCTGGAGAAAATAGCTGCTTTGGAGGGTGGACTGTATGGCGTATATACCCCACTGGGCTCCCTCTCCTGCTCAAACCCTGCCCTCCACAGCCTCCACTACAGGTCTCCAGGTATTTCCCAAGTCAGAGTTGGCAACCCGGGTTACATGGGATATGTTTGGATGCTAATGTGTATTTTATATGTTTGAGTTTCACTGATTGGGTATAGATTCAGGTGGGTAGCCATGTTGGTCTGAAGCAATAGAACAAAGTTTGAGTCCAGAGACTAGTGGCATCTTTAAGACCAACAAAGTTTAACACTGGGTATAAGCTTTCATGTGCATGCGCAATCTCTCTGAAGAAGGGTGCATGCACATGAAAGCTTATACCCAGAGTTAAACTTTGCTGGTCTGAAAAGGTGCTGCTGGACTCAGACTGATTGGGTATGGATTTTTAAGAATTTATATAAATGTGTTGGGTATTCAGCAGAGTAAGAGAAGGAAGACAGCCATGTCTGTGTATTTAGCTTAAGAAAAAGACTTTACTAGAACATAAGGGAAAAAGGTGTACATGGAGCGAAAATAACAAATATCCTGACTAGTTTTTCTATTCTACATCTTGTTTGCTAGACCTCGCGTGCGAGTATGAGAACAAAGGAGATAGAAAGTTTTCCCAAAGCCCCCACCTTCCTGTGTACATGAAAATGCATGTAGCACCCCAATAAAATTGATCATCCAGCAGCTGGTCCTGACCCCATTTCATTAGGAATATCACCTCCCTTTCTTGGGAAATAAGCATCTAGGATCTAAGCTAACTAGCTAAGAATTAGCATACATAAACAAACAGGTTAACTCTTTCATGACTGAAGGGAGTGAATGTGCAATATCCCAGCAAAGTGTGTTTCACATAATACATCTTTCAGAAACTCCCTGTGGGAGGTACACTGGGTGGATGCAGTGGGCAGGAAGTCTACCAAGTGGTAGCTTACCACAGTGTCCCTGTTAAGCCAGCTACCTCTATTGACTTGCCAAGGGGTGAGGAGGCTCTTTGACTGTATTTTAATGTGATACTGGAGAAGGGCAAAATTTCTTTTGTGGGCTGTTGTGTTCTTGTTTAAAACTGAGCAGCTTCCTAGGCACGGCATCTGCACTGCATAGCTGCTTTGTAGGGGCTGCAGTCTGGTTTAGAAGAGATGCTGTGCATGTGCAGTGCTCTGCAAGGAATACTTTTGACCTCCCCAGCATCATGTTTAAATTCAGATGCACTGCTCTTCTCTGGCTTCTCCTGGGCTTCTGATTAGGTGTAAAAGGATGGAAAGATTTTCCTGACCTCCGGGAAGAATAATGCAGCTGATTGGATTGTCGAATACTAGTCTGCACATTGTGGTAAGTTGCCAAGCCCTAGCGTGCATGAATACAGTTTTGAAACAGGACAGGAAGTCCCCACCACCGCCCCAGTTGTTGCTGTGATTACAAGGTTTAATCTTTCATATTGTTTTACTTAATTACCATTAATTAGTAGTTGTTAGGATCCAGTGAATGCATAGACAAGGACGCTGCAGAGTCCTGTTTCTTAATCACTGCTAATTAAAACACTGCGAGTGTCTGAGAAAATGGCAGTATTGACCCTAAGTTTTGACCCAAATTAATATGGACAGCAGACTTCTTGACTTAAAGTGGAAAGGGTAAGAGAAGGACCTTTTATGTTTGCTGATCTTGGCGATAAAGCACTATTAGTTTGATGTACTGTGACACTCTCGTGCAAAGGGCTCACATTTGCAAATCTTGTCCAAATTCAATTTTACAGACTGTTAATAAGAAGGAAAAAGATAGCAAGTCCTTCCGTGACCCAAGCTTTGAGTTGGAGGCAAAGGGCAATACCAGCTTCCAGCCATCTGCTGACTAGGCAATGTGTAGCCCCTGCACCCACAATTACACTTTGCAAAGGCAAAATGTGGTTAACGGAATACAGTTTAGCATCAAGAGAATTCATATGTAAAAAACAAGCAAGGATCCAGGCCTTTGGACAGAAGCTTGAAAGGATACAGGCAAAGCCCAGAGGGAGAGTCTTCACTACCTTCTCCCTCGCAGGGATGGAGAACAGGCAATAGCCCTGAATCTGTGTGAATTGTTCTGCAATTTCATTCTTCTTGTTGTGGAATTGTGAGGCTGACCCAAAGCCACACACAGCTGGAATGTTGTAAATTTAAATGAAAAACATTTGGGTTGCATTTTCTAATGCCCTTCTTTTAACTTGCAGAAACAGACTAGTGCCCCCCCCCCAAGTTGTGATTGAATTTATAGTTTGGTGATGTCATTCTTATGTTTAACATTGTTGGGGAAACAGTCATTTGAGGACTTGTCCTAAGATCATATGTCCTTATTCAGCTCTAGTAGTAGCTCTTTAGAGATGGCTGTACTGTTTTAGTTGCTCATCATATTAAAGTTGTTTCAAGCCATTCCTTATTCTGTTTGCCTTTATCAGTGAATCCAGAAGTGGTTTGCTACAAGTTCCATCTGCTTTCCAAACCCACTTCCAACAACCACCCCTTTCTTTGGCCTCACCTAATCATAGCAGGTCCTCCCAACTCTGTCCTGGTTTTAAATACTGAATCTTTTTCTACTGGTAACAGTAACTACACAGAATGCCCATCTGAAGAGGCAGTCTATCTTTGGCCACCAGACGATGGAATGAAGCAACAGGGCGGACCTGTTATCCTCTTGCCCTACATGTAAGCTGTTAAAAGCAACAAGCGGAACATCACTGACTTGCCCAAGACTACAAATGGGCTAGGTGGCAGAGAGTGTATCTGAGCCAGCCTTAGCTGGGAGAGCGGGGTATTAATTTGATAAATAAATAAATAGAATAAACCCCCAAACATCCCCAAATGATTTTTCACCAGCATCCCTGTGCTCAGTGCTGGCGTCAAGTAGAACTGGACACCAAAGCCCCCATCAGGATGTGCCTGCTTGCCATCATTGAGCACAGAGACACTGGTGAGAAAATGCCTTACAATTGTGACCTGAAAATCTGTCCCCCCACCCCAGCCTGAAGAAGCGTTCTGGAGAACTTGAAAGCTTGCACACTGCTCTACGTCAGTTTGGTTGGTCTAGGTAGTAAAAGGTATTAAGCCCAGACCCAGATTTATGACCTGACTGAGAGCTAAACCACATGTAACAGTAGCCATTCTGATCCTTCAGGTGTCTATTTCACTTGCATCTAAAATGGTGGTCAGCAATATCCACTCTTACCAAGCAAAAAACCACGCACAGGTGAGGGAAGATGAACCCTCTTCTGCATCTTACCTTGCTGCGTTCTGTTGCTTTTAGCATAGTTCTTTCCCTGCCTCAGATCATGTAATCCGGTTGGAAGAAAAGAAGGTGAAGCAGCAGAGTATGGGGAGAGGGAGGCAGGGGCTCCCTTCATGAGCGCAGTTCTTCAGTGTCAAAAGGAGCCCCCTGATTTAAACATGAAGAGGAGGAACACACACCAAAAGTGTGGCATTGTGCAGCTAACTGTCAAGGTACAAGTTAGTAAGGCACATGACCAAAACACATCTCAGTAGCATGTCCTAGCCTAGACCCATTCACTATGTAGACACTGTGCATCATCCCTGCACCTCTACAAGTGTACCTGCCTGCTAACTGGTGGGAGCTTGGGGGATGGGGACATGGGATACACACAGCAGCATGTGTGCCATGATGTCACTTCTGAGAAAACTTGGAAGTCATGTCATGTCACTCTGCGAATCACTGTGGTAAAACCGCAGCCACCTCAGTGCTGGCAGAAGGCCTCCTGTCATTGCCCCATACTCGGAATAAAGAGTCAGACACAGAAAGTTGGATGAACTATGGGCCACTTTATTAAATGGCAAGGGCAAAATATGGAAAGCGGCATGATCTGGGCCAGGGGTCAGCGTTGACCCTTCCCCAGTCATAGGACGTGGAGCCACCCACTCCCAGCTTGAGCCAACCTGTGTGGCTCCCTGCCTGCGGACACCACGAAAGACCACCACCTCAGTGCTGGCAGAAGGCCTCCTGTCACAGTGGGAGGCCTGGCGACCCTAAATACGCCTGCTGTTGCGGATGCTGCACTAGACAGGCCTTTTGGTCTAATCCAGTAGGGCTCTTCTGGTGCTGATAAACCTTGCAGAGGATTGAACTGTGCTAGCGGTTTCAGCACTACAAAAATTGGCAGAAGCTTAAATTTGTGAAAGGTTTGAGAGTTATAAATATTCTGAATACACTTTCGGTGTTTTAGTGCTGACATTCTTAATCGTTGGTTGTTCATTCAAGTGCACTGGTAGATACTGAATGGGGCTTATTATCATATTAATGCGGAAAATATACAGGGGTAATTATGTACTCTGTCATTCGGGGTGCGTTTTTGTCTCCACACTGGGCCTCTTGATTATGTAAGTTAGGCAGAAGCTTTTCTTGTAGCTTGGACCATAAATAAGAGGGCAAGTCTGGAGATTGTAAACAGAGTCCTTTGGTAATTAAGTACATCCGGCCTCTCAGGCAGATCTTTCTCACAACAAGCACCTTGGGTTACCACCAAGGGTGGGAATTGCAAGACTGTGTTTTGTGCCCAAATATACTTCCAAATTCGGGTTGCCAATCTGGAGATTTTCTGGGATTACAGCTGATCTCCAGCTGACAGAGATCAGTTCACCTGGAGAAAATGGCTGCTTTGGAAGGTGGACTCTATGGCATTATACCCCATTGAAGTCCCTCCCCTCCCCAAACCCCGCCCTCCTCAGGCTCCACCCCCTAGATCTCTAGGTATTTCTCAATCCAGAGCTGGCAACCCTAGTCCAGATGTAGTCTAGTATTTTCTTGTTCCATACACTCTTCAGGAGTAGGAATGAGCAAAACGCTCGCTATTTCCTTTCTCTTTATATTGATTTATATTTTTGTCAGTGTGGGTTTTTTTTTGCAATCCACTTTTTGCTGTCACATTTGTATGTTTGTTTCTATTGTGTGTACATTCTGAATGCACCTCGTGCAGTATTTATATGTACAGTGTACACTAATTATAGGTGTAATAGATGTATCGTGTGCATTGCAGGTTTATTGATCCACAATTAACATTGAAAAACATGTGAATTTTATGGGGAAAATCCAGCACAAGGGAGCAGAAAATGTCCAGAAAAGGAAGATTCACTTACTTGATTCAGAAAGGTGGAAACAAATAGAACTGGGGATTTGGGGTATGAAAGAGCGGGGCTGAGAAATTCAAAAATGTGAGTTGGTACTCTAAAGACTAATAGATTTTTATCACAGCGTAAACTTTCATGGGCTGCAGCCCACCTCCTCTGACTTCTGTAACTTACTAGGCAGGCATTTATATATGGGATTATAAAAATTCCTGCTGTTTTGTTTTTTCATTAACAGCAGAGGTTTTCATAATCTCATATATAAATGTCTGCCGAGGGAGGACCTGCTCCAGGCATCTGACAAACTGGGAGTTTCTGCAGGAATAAAATCTATTAGCCTTGTAGGTGCCGCGGGGCTCCTGTTTGCTTTTACTGTGGTATACTAACGTGGCTGATCCTCTGGAGGTTTTTTTTAGAAAACAGTCTTTTATATGCTCTGAACTTCTGGAGTTCTGAAATGCCTATTATCTTTCCCCAATAAAAGCTTCAGCTCGAAATTTCCAATACATGTTGCATAATCTTTTTTTTCACTTTTTAGTTGTAGCCGATCAAAGGAACCCACCACTTTGTTTGCTGCTGCTGCTCCTGCCTGACTCCAAATTGCCCTCATTGTACATGCTGTGTGTATTTCTGTTGGGTACACAGCGCATGCAATGTGGACAGGATGGAGATCAAGATGCATCTGAGTCAAGGGGGTTTGGAGGAATGCCCCTGAGGGCACGTGACACTATGGGAATGGTGTTAAAATTTAGCAGGTAGTTGTAATTAGAGTGTGACCGCAGAATGCTTCCTATGAGATACTGAAGGGAGTATAGTTATAATGGATACTCTGAGGCCTGAGTTCAGAATCTGAACTTCAGATGGCTAATCTTTGAAATGTTTTGCTTTGTTTACATCTTCTGTTGTAGCTCCAGAAGGTGCAGCCAATCTACTGTCTGCCCTAAGCTTCTTGGAGCGCTACAGCTTCTTTACTTCTGCTCTCTACTTTTTACTTAACTTGTTTTTTGGATTATGTAAAGCAGCAAATGGAGGATCCTGTGTTCTACAGAAGAGGATAAAGTTCACAGAATCCCATTTTAGCTTGGGCAACCTGGCATCTTCCGGATGTAACTGGATATAATGTTGGCACAACCTAACTTCAGTCACGCTGAATCCTTGCAAAGAAGGGCTAGGGGTGGCGGTGGTGAGAAATTAAAGTGCTGCATGAGCAAGTGTCGAGAAGGCTGGATATCACTCCTAAAACAGTTTGATTTTAAAGTTGTTTTTCTTCTGCCTGGGTTTCTTTATTTAGTTGGTAAGTTTCCTTTCTATCACACCAAGAGGGAAATTAGCTAAGAGATGCCACTGGGCCCGGTCTGTTCCTCTCCCTAATCCTGCTTTAGCAGCTTCCTGATCCTGCCACAAAGACCTTCTGCCATCACCTTGTGTTTGGCCCTCAACTTCAGCTGCTATTTTGTAAAGTGAGAATTATAATTACCTACCTCTCAGGGTTATTGTGTTGACAGGCAAGGGAATGAGTTATAAATATGCTTTGCAGATAACAAGGGCTATTTTTAGACAAGATTTAGAGCAACATTTAAAAAATAACTGAAGAACTCGGGTGCCTGGGAGACTTCACATGCCAAGCTGTGTGCCTTGGCTCCCAGGCACCTTGACAGGGGCTACAGATAAAATAAATATGGGGTACAAATAAAACAAATAAGAGTGAGGGCAACTCTTGAATAGGGGGTACAGAGTGAGGGCAACTGTAGAGGGCCAAAGACCACATGTCTAAGTTCACAAGACTGTTCTCCTCCTACAGACTGTTTCTCTTCTCTTGGGGTCATAATGCTAAAAGAGTGCGTGAGCCTCTTGTGGAGAAGATTGATTTTCCTTCCCTCTGAATATTTAGAGGGAAGTTTGATTCCTTAACAAGCTGGAATGTGTTGAATCCGACAATATGATGAGGTGTTTCTATAAAAATAACGGACAGCGTGTGAGCCATGTCTCTAGTCGTGTGGGCACCAGACCCTGCTTCTGTTAAAAAAAACCCTGCTGCTAGGGTGCTGCATTTCAGGAAGATTTCTCTGTCTGTTGCAGCTTTTGTGAAAGGGTACCTAGACTTGTCTGTCTTGGCAGGTGGAGATGCACCGAAACGAGCAGGCTGAGTTTACTCTCCTGCATTGTGGGAAGTGTGGAGTGTACTGGAGGGAAATAATAGACTGCCAAAGTAACTGCAGGAGTAAACTATAGGGGTGGCTGAGGAGGTATTCAGGCTGCAAAAGGTTTAGAATGTTGTCCAAGGGGAATGTTTAGGGTTGCCAAATTCCAGATGTGGCATGGAGACCCTCCCCGAATTATGACTGCTCTCTAGGCTCTAGAGATCAGCTCCCCAGGAGAACATGGTTGCTTTGTAGGGTGGACTCTGTGCTGTTTTGCCCGACTGAGGTCCCTTCCCGGGCTGCACCCCCCTCTTATCTCCAGGAGCTTCCCATCCTAGAGGTGGCAAACCTAGAAAGCTTCATAGTGGAAACAGGAAAACTGATTTTTTTTTGAGAGGGGTGCACTAGGTGGGGCTGCCAGCCTTCAGGTGGGTCCCGGAGATCTCACGGAATTACAACGGATGTCCAGATGACGGATCAGCTCCCCTGGCAAAAGTGGCTGCCTAGGAGAGTAGACTGTGTGGCATTAAACCCCACTGAGGGTCCACCCCTAACTCTCCAGGGATTTCCCAACCTGGAGTTGGCAGCCCTATACTGGAGCTAACTTGTTTTCATTTGGAAACAGCCTCAGTGTTTTATAGGGATTTTATTTATTTATTTATTTATTTTGACTTTTCAGCCACTCCCCCCTGTAAAACCAGGCTCAGAGCGGTGTACAACACAGTCATAAAACATCAATTAAAATTGGGTTAAAGCCAGTAAAAAACAAAAATAGAGCTAGAGGTGGTGCAAAGAACCAATAATGCTGCTTTCTCATAAGAGAGGAGGGGTGTGTGGGAGTGGAACCATCGCTGTCCTCAACCAAACGCTTGGCAGAACATCTCTGCCTTGCAGGCCCTGTGGAACTGTAACAGTTCCCGCAGGACACGGATGTTGTTTGGCAGAGAGTTCCACCAGGTTGGAGCCAGAGCAGAAAATGTTGAGGACAGCTGGATATCCCTTGGGCTGGGGACCACCAATAGATTTTGATCAGCAGAGCATAGTGTTATCCTTCGGGTATACCAGGAGAGGCAGTCCTGAAGGCACGTAGATACCTGACTGTTAAGGGCCTTGAAGGTCAATGCCAAACCCTTGAACCTGATCCAATACTCCACCAGAAGCCCATGCAGCTCATGCAGCATAGGATGTGAGGTCCTGTGCCACTGCATTCTGTACCAGTTGAAGTTTCCAGGTCAGCCTCAAGGGTAGGCCCACGTAGAGTGAGTTGCAGTAATCTAGCCTGGAGGTGACCGTTGCATGGATTACAGTGGCTAGGTTGGGATGAGACAGATACAGGGCTAGTTGTCTGACCTGGCACAGTTGAAGAAATGCCAGCCTGGCAACATTGCTGACCCGGGCCTCCATTGTCAGTGAGGCATCCAGGATCACACCTAGGCTCCCAATGGTAGGTGCCTATCTCAAGGGCACACCATCAAGATAATGTTTTAGTGTGTTCTTTTCCCGTTTGGTATTATTTTCAATTGTTTGAAAAATGCTGGCTTTCCTTGACCGAAAAGAAATGAAAATGCAGCTTGTCACAGCAAGGGATGGAGGGCTACTCAGTTGTGGAGGGAGGCTTGGTTAATGGGGCCTGATGAGAATGCCAAGCTTGGGTTTTGATGGTATGCACTCAGGCAATAGCTGAAAAGCATTGGCAGGATTAAAGGCTAATGGGATGCCTGTCATCCAAGAGGACTGATGTTTCCCTGTGTTGTGTGTGTCATTAGACAATGCCTAGGTCATCGAGGTTGTACTGAACACTGCAGAAAGGAAACTTGTTCTTAATCCAAGAAATTCAACCACTTCCATTTTCATTTTGCACACTGACAGGAGTGGTGGTGCAGAGTGCAGAGTGTGACCTATAAGATAATAAAGACCTTACAAAGTACATATTCTTTGTGCTCAGTTGTGAGGATCAACACTGTGTGCCTTTTTCCCCGCTCCCTGCTTGTGCCATCCAGATTAAAAGAGCATGGAGACCCTGCTTCCATGGGAAGGAAATGAGGAAATGGACTTTGTGTCTTATGTCAGCATTATATGGTAGCAGTAGGGGCAGGTAACTGCTTAGATTTGCTTTGCACGTGAATTGTAGTTCACAGGAATGCAGTTTGTAAATGTGGTCATCAACTAGATTGGTCAGAGGTCCAAAACCTATCCTACTTCTTGGTTGGCTAAGATTTCCTAGCTATCTCTGCTTTCTTCTATAGTCCCTTACCCCATCTGCCTTAGGATATATGCCATGGGACATGTCATTTCCCCCCATCCCCAGCTGCAGCATTAAGCAGAAAACACATGGAATAATTACATAGCAGCTACTCACCTTTGGTACTTCTAAGCAGCTCTCATGTAAGATGACAAGTCACACATGTTCTTGCAACTTAAGAACGTAAGAGTGCAGCTAGATCAGATCAAAGATCCATCTAGTGTAGCATCCAGTTTTCCACAGTGGCTAATCAGATGCTTCTGGAAACTTTTTCTCTTGGAGGCCTCTGGTGAAGAAGAAAATGGGCAGCGGCCGGGGGGATAGAGGGTAGTAAGCTAGTGGACCACTGGAAGGATGGAGCATTGGTTGATGATCCAGCTCTTGGTTATTCAGCCCATAAGCCTGGACTAGCTATAAATAAAGCAAATGAGTTCAAAGGCAGTCCCCTCAGCCCTTTGTCTTCAGGTCATAGAACCACGGGAACAAATAAAGCAGAATGGCTGGCTGAATGAGCTCTGATGTCATCTTGTCTCTGCTGATGTTTGCCTTTCTCAGAAATGGGAAATGCTTCAGGGTATTGGTGAAGAAGCAATGGGTGCTCCTCCCCCAGTCAAATATATGGGAGAAGGTCTTTTGTCCAAAATGAGGATCCCACCAATGCCTGTGAGATGCAGACCATCAAATGTTCAACCAAAATCAACTTTATATGCTGTGGTGGTGTGCTCTGCTGAGAGAGTTGGCTGGGTTTGGGAGAGATCACCCTGACATTTCTGTGGCTGATAGAGACAAGAGCAGCACCTGGGAAACGCAGTCTGGATGAGCTGTGCTCAGCATCTCTCATGGCAGTACTGCAAAAGAAGAGTGGAGGGAGGCTGTAGCCAAGTCTTGTCCCTTCTTAAATAGTGAAGGCTTTGGTCTGCATTTCCTTATATGTGATATGAGCCATTCTGGAAAAAAATGAAATTTGGGTAAAGAAAGGCAAAATCTGCACAGCGGGACTTGATCCCATTCCACTGGCCAGTGTGGGTGTTATTTGCATGAACAGTGGGAATCCTTTTAAATGCTGCTACTTGGTCAACAATGCCCTTAAGATTTCTTATTGCCCTCATTGCCTCTTTTTCAAATCCCTGCCTATCTAATTTTAACTGTACTCATAAGAACATAAGAACATAAGAGAAGCCAATGTTGAATCAGGCTAATGGCCCATCTAGTCCAACACTCTGTCACACAGTGGCCAAAAATACCAGGTGCCATCAGGAGGTCCAGCAGTGGGGCCAGGACACTAGAAGCCCCCTCCCACTGCTGCCCCCTCCAGCACCAAGAATAGAGTGCATCATCTGCCCCAGACTGAGAGTTCCTATCTATACCCTGTGGCTAACAGCCACTGATAGACTTCTGCTCCATATGTTTATCTGATTCCCTCTTGAAACTGTCCATGCTTGTAGCTGCCACCACCTCCTGTGGCAGTGAATTCCATATGTTAATCACTCTTTGGGTGAAGAAGTACTTCCTTTTATCTGTTCTAACCCGACTGTTCAGCAATTTCATGGAGTGCCCACGAGTTCTTGTATTGTGAAAAAGGGAGAAAAGTACTTCTTTCTCAACCTGCTCAATCCCATTCATAATCTTATAAACCTCAATCATGTCACCCCTCAGCCGTCGTTTCTCCAAGCTAAAGAGCCCCAAGCGTTTTAACCTTTCTTCATGACCAAAAGATTTTTGGGATAGGGAGATCAGTGCATCTAATCCAGTGGATCGAGCAGGCTACAGAAATGGTGGTTGTCAGACAGCTCAGGGAGATCAGGTGCACCCTGCAACTCCTCAGCCACTACTTGGGGAGAGGGGGCCCAAGCCCGGGACCCTCCTATAGGCAGTGCTTTTTGTGGACCCCCTCCTATTTCTATTAAAGGCCAGGAACAAACTAAACATTTTGTTCTGGTAATTCAGGACTTGAACTTGAAATAGAAAGTTTTTCCATCACAGCGTCAGAGAACAAGCGGTGCAAGACAAAATAACTATTACTCCTTCAAGAAGTTTGGGGTGACATACATGGTTCTCTCCTCCTTTTTAGTCCTCACAAGAATCCTCTGAGGTAGGTTAGGCTAAAAGAGGGACAGGTTCAGAGTCACCCAGTAAGCCTCATGGCAAAATGGGGATTTGAATACAGCTCTCTCCAGTCCTAGTCAGGCATATTAATGAATTGCAGGGCACCCTTGGCTGAATTGGCAATGTTCCCAACTAGTCTGGTTTTAATCTGAATGATGCTCTGTTCCCAGGGTTTGGAAGGAATAGCAGTTTTAGCTGGGCAGGTCTAGATAACCCAGAACATGAATTAAAACTGAGAGCTTGTAAGCAACCATTGTAGTGGGCTCCTTGTGACAGCAGAGAGCAGTTTCAGACACTTATTAATGAAAGAAACACCATCGGCTTCAGGATACATGGTATGCCACTATTTCGAAAAAGGGCAATAACCCCCAGCCTCTCCCTCTCTCTTGACTTCCTGTACCTCAAAGAGTTGCTATGAGGATAAATTGGGGAGAGGGAGGAAAATCTGTAATGAGAAGTATGGTGTTCTAGTATCTTAGAACTCTATTCTCCATTCGTTTAAGTGTGCCTTGATTTTTTTGGTTCAGTTATACCCACTTTTGCTCCCCAGTGAGGACACAGAGTCACAACATTCTCCCCTTCTTCATTTTATCCTCACAACCACCCTGTGAGGTAGCTTAGGCTGAGCATTGGTGACTGGCCCAAGCTCTGCCCAGCAAGCCCCCATGGCAGAGTGGGGGTTTGAACCTGGGTCGCCCACATCCTTCTCTGCCATTCTGACAGCTGTACCATGCTGGCTCTTTTGTTACAGCTGTATCTGAAAAACATGTATCATCTGTTCAAAATATAGAACAGCACTGGTGGGTGTGGGAAAGTATGCTGCATGCGGCTCATCAGCTGAATGTTCACATGGACGTGCACTGGCAAGCGTTCTCTGGAGATGAGATACGTCCACTTCCCTTTGGGAGAGGGAGCTGAACCCTGATGAATGGCAATACCAGTAACTCCTATGGGCTAAATGTTATCCAGTTATCTCCTGAAAGCAAAAGCTGGAACAGGCAAGGAAATAGGGATAATGAGAGTGAATGCAGTGGATCCTCCATTACTAATGACTTCTTAATCGGCAGCCCTGCATTTGTTGCCATGAGCTTATCAGAAATGTGGAAAGAGCCATGCATGCTTCCAGTGCCACGCTTACGAAGACTGACAGTTTACGGGTCTCTGCTGCAGTGAAGAAGTAAGGCTTTCAGCATGGAGGTGACAAGCCCATTAGCAGCTCAGCTATTTCCAGTATGTTAGTTTTCGATTTTCATTCTGCACAAGGTTCTGATTTGGTCAGCAGCAATTTTCCCAGTGCGTTGAAGTGTATGAAATGCTTTTGTTTTATAATTGATCTACTGTTTCTCTCTGGCGAGAACGAGTCCTGTTCAGTGGGTGTCTTGCTGTGACCAGAAGTTAACCTTAGCTCATTGGTATAGCTAGACTAATCCTGAACATTGGTCCAGAGGGGCAGTGCTGGTTGCCCAGAGCTGGCTGCACTAGAAAGGGCTGCCACAGTGGAACAAGCAATAACTGCAAGCTGCTGATTTCCCATAAACAACAGAAATGCCCAGAAACCTCTTACTAGGCCCAATAGTACATTTCTTTAGTTATCAGAAACATACAAGACAACTAGGAAGAGTAGCTTTGAATTTTAGCTAACATCTGCCTCAAATAAAGGATAAGTTCCTTGAGGCTGCAGTTTTAAGGACACTTGCCTGGGAGTAATGTGAAGCTCACTTCTGAGTAGACCTGCTCAGGGTTGCTCCCTAAATCATCTTGACCCCCTTATAAACACAGCTAAAAGGAAGATTCCCCCCGCCTCGGGTCTCCTAAATGATGGCTGTCTTGAAAAGTCCACTGAGCTCGTGGGACTCAAAGGGCTGAGCTACGTGGGTCAGAAGGGCAGAATGCGAAGCACTAACCCTTGGAACTGGAATGATCTGCCTCTCAGTTTCTTCCTAAACTTGGAAACTTTCTATTTTTTTAAAAAAACAACTTTCATTCTTTAAATCAAAGCTCTTGTGACACACATTTAAATGCCTACTTTCTTGGTTAAAAAATCGTGGTTGTGGAGAATCCAAGCTGCAGAAGGGCCGATGTACCTCTTGACCCTACTCTGGCAAATGCCTGGATAACAAGCAGTCTAGGCAAAGACACAGATTATTTCCTCTTTCAAAAGCGGAAACCAGTGTGGTGCAAACGAACTGACCAACTGGCCTTGAGGTCTGAGCCCCACTTTTCACAATACATGCCAGGTGGTCCTGGGGGGCTTTGCATGGTAGCTTATGCCGAGAAATAGCAACAAGCAAACTTACTATATGCTTGAAAGGTGCTCTATAAATAGTTATGAATGGTGATAATGGAAGGTTAACAAATGTTTGGCTGTATATAGGCAGCTCTCTTACCAAATCAAACATTTTAGTTGCCTATCATAAGATGTTTAGCGCTTGGAGCGTAATTAATGCAGCACATAGCCTGACAGGTGGTGTTAGATGGTTTTAATGATGCAAAAACTTAGGCTGCGTCCTGTGCAAACCCATGCTCCACATGATGGAGTATGGTGTGCATAGGATGACGTGGCAAAGTTAATCAGGCCTGCTCCATTGACTCCCTCACCAATTTGCTGAAAAGTATTAATCCTTCTCCGCCCCCCGCCCCCGGCATTTTGCAGGCTAATGAGCGCTTTGCAGCAAAAGGCTGGGCTGGTGCGAGAACAGGAAGCCCCCTGGCATACTGATAGGGCATGAGCTGGGCAGGTAGAAAAATCAGGTTCAGTTCCTGGGACCCTTGTACATGGGTGTGTTAGGATCTGAATCTGGATCCTTCTTTCTACGAAGTGCAGTGTACGCTATCCAAGCAGGGAGAAGTTCCTGCCCAGTCTTTTGAGCAACTGTCAGTCAGAGGAGACAGTTGGATCCATAGTAGGTCTCCGTGGAAAGCAGCTTCATGTGTTCTCTTGATGGAATCTTCTGAAAATTGTGGCATGAGGTTAGTTTCTTAAAATTAGGCCATTTGCCCTAGATGCTCAAACAGTGAGCATGCCCTGGAAGGTACTAGGCTGTTATAAAAGATCTGATTATCATGGGCGTACCTGTGTGTGCTGACCTATTATTAATATTGTTATTCTTATTAGTACTGCTATTGAAGTGAACATTTGTTGATTAATGGTTCTTTTGCTTTTAAGCTTATTGTTCATACATCCAGGGTCATGCTAAAGGTTCCAATCCAATTATGGAATCTTTGATTATTAATTAGCAGGACACAGAATAAAGATGGTCCCAGTTGGGAAGCTCCGTTCAGGCCAGATTGTTTCAAAAGAGAAAAATAACAGCATCGCTCTCATGCCGTGTGTTTTCTGGCAGGGCTGCCGTGCTCAGGGGGAAGGCAGATTTGCCAATGGTGAGAGGAGACTGTGTCACGCTTCCCTGTGCTACTGGCTGGCTTCAGTTGAAAGCTGTGCATTTCATTTTCAGCAGGCCTAAAAACTTGGACAGTTCTCTCCAGTGGTCACCTGTCATGCCTTTCTCTGGCACAGAGATGGGGACCAGGATTTTTTTTTCCCCACTGGTCCAAAGAGTGCATTTTGCAGGAGACCACTGGGGTTGTTCCCATTCTGCACCAAGAAATCTCCAGTTGCCAATTCAAATGGTCCTCCTGCGGCAGGGCCAGCCTGAAATAACAGGAAATATAGGCTGTCTGTTGCCTGGGGGTGACTGAATTCAAAAGGTGCTGTGTTGATTCCAAATGGGAGAACACAGTTGCCTCGCTGTGCAGTGCCTTGGACCTGGGGTGGTCTAGATCACAAGCTCCATCTGCATTCCTCTTTCCGAGAGACGGTCTCTGTTTTCAGATCGCTGTCCATGAAACCACTGTGTCCATCTGTTTTGCCTTTTGAGGGATTTCTTGTTAAAATTATGTTAGCACCATATTGCTTCAGTTGTCCTCAGCTGGGGTTCAGCCCTCCTGCTTTGGCTCTATCTGTTCAGTCTCAAAATGCAAAAGAATGGATGCCTCTTCTCTCTAGGGTACAGTGTGTGTAGGAATGCTAAGACCCCTGTCCAGAACATGGCCTGCCATTTTATGTGCTGTACGTGCGTGTGAAGTGCCGTTAAGGCACTTCTGACTATGGTGCTTCTATGAATTCATGACCTCCAAAACATCCTGTCCTTAACAGCCTTTACTCAGGGCTTACAAACCGAGGGCCCTGTGGCTTCCTTTATTGAGTCAATCCCATCTCATGCTGGGTCTACCTCTTTTCCTCATGCCTTCAGCTTTTCCTAGCATTGTTGTCTTTTCCAGTGACTCTTGTCTTCTCATGCATGCTGTACCTGCAGATAAATGTTTTGAACATCTTGTAGGATAATTATTATTTTTGTGTTGTTGTTTTTTCACTGAAGGACAAAACACCCCCTTGACGTTTCAGTTGGTACCAGAAAGGCCATTGCCAATGGATATAGTGTATGATGGGCAATTCAGAGTCTTTTTAAAATATTTTTTTCATTTTGATTTTTTAAGGGATACAGAAGGAGAAAAGGAATAGGGAAAAACACATAGGAAATATAATTACAAAAACCTAATGTATGGGCGATTTTACAGGTATTGAGGACATTCCTTTATCAGAATATATATGTATATATAAAAAAGTATATGGCACAATAGCTTAACAAATATGTAACATGATATATATAGTATAATGGCATAAGAATATAGAAGAAGAAGAAGAGATTGGATTTATACCCCGCCCTTCATTCGGAGTCTCAGAGCAGCTTACAAACTCCTTTCCCTTCCCCTCCCCACAACAGACACCCTGTAAGGTAGGTGGGGCTGAGAGAGCTCTGACAGAAGCTGCTCTTTTTCAAGAACAGCTCTGACAGAACTATGACTTCCTCAAGGTCATCCAGCAGCTGCAAGTGGAGGAGTGGGGAATCAAACCCGGTTCTCCCAGATTAGAGTCCGCGCACTTGAGCACTATACCAAACTGGCTCTAGCTTAAAATATATGTGTCATAATAACTTTAAAAATCCGTATAATGACCTACTTGGTATATTCTACCGTTTTCTCATACTATATTATAATTTTTATCTTTCTCTTATCTATTATATGGCAATTCAGAGTCTTTAACGCCATTGAACAGTCAGGGAAGGGGGGACTTATAAAGCGATCCCTGCTGGTGTTACAAGCAAGTGGTGTTACAAGCAAGTCTCTGTTTCCCCCTGTGAGGGTATAGCATGTCTGACTTAATCTCAACGATTCCCCACTAGTTGCAGTCCCTTCTCTTTGCTCCATTCGCTTGTGGAATAGAGGGCTGAGGCTGAGAGAAGGAGGTATAGTTTCATTTGTTCCCCTGACACACACACCACATGCAATAGGCATGCAACATCCCTGTGCAGTGTAATGGTTAGAGCCTTGGACTAGTCACTAGTATCTAGGAAAACCAAGATTCAGGTCCCCTCTCTGCCATAAAATTTACTGGGTGACCTTGGGCCAGCCATTCTCTTCCCTCCTAACTTACCTCACAGGGTTGTTTGTATAAGACAGAGGAGGGAGAACAATTTATGCTCCTTGGAAAAAGGCAGGATTAAAATGTAGTATAAATAAACAAGGCTCAAAGGGATGCAGAATTATTTTTTGTACAGGGCAGCAAATGATCTTGACTTATCCCTGGGGGGTAATGTAGGGTGGTCTGAGTCTTGATTCTTCATTAAAAAAAAAAAACCTCTGGGTGCAAAAACGGCTTTGCAACAGACTAAATATGCTTGTGCATGCTGGAACTGTATTTTGCATGTGCTATGGAGGAGGGTAGAAAACAATTATTGTGCTTTCTCAAATCACCCTGCAGTTATTGCACATTCGTGCAAGAGAGCCGGACAGAAAACAAATGAAAGGAAGTCATCCTCCCTTGCCACCATGCCTAGGGGGATTTTGCCCCATGCCCAAATTGTTAATGACAGCAGGAGCTGTGTGTTTAAAAGCACTGGAATGCAAGTGACAAATATTTCTCTCCTGGCAAAGGATATTTGTGGTGTCTCTCTGAGTGGGTTAGCAAAACACAGGCAGATGGCAGAGACCATGTTCCAGCACAGAGAGCTTGCCTTGCATCTGCGGCAGGGGCTGTATCTGTTGCCCACTTAGATGTGTAGTGGTGTTCTGTTCTGAGATACAGGCAGAGTTGTCTTGATGGCATTGATGGAGAACTCCTGCTTTGGGTGGAAGCATGTGATCTCTCTTTCATCCCCATAAAGGGAGTAGCAAATGCCAATCTGGAAACACTCGGACTTGTTTAGCCTTCAGCAGTTATATAAATTGAAGTTACACTATTGGTCTGTCTAGTTCAGCATCATCTACTTTCCCTGGTGGCAGCAGAGAATGGTCTTTTCCATCCCCCTACCTATGATGCTCTACCTGAATGCCAAGGATGAGTCTTTTGGGGGGGGGATATTTTTGCATTTGTGTGTGTGTGTGCGCACACACATGTGTGCACCCATGCCTGGAAGTCTTGGCAACCTCTGGCGACTCCTATTGGGGCACAGAGGACACTCAGAGAAGTGGCTTGATGGACTGTCTCTGGCCTCCTGGGCCATGGTATTCTCTGGAGGTCTCCCATCCAAATACTTGCCGGGGTTGGCCCTGCTTAGCTCCCGAGATCTGACAAGATCGGGCTTGCCTGGGCTATCCAGGTCAAAGCAAAGATGAGTCCGTTTGTATGCCAAGGCAGCGCTCTGCCACTGAGCCACTGCCCCTTCTCATTAGGTCTGGCTGAGCATACTGAGGCTGGCTTATACTACACGAGAGCAAGAGCATTGGTCTATCTGGCTCAGTATTATCTGCTTTGATGGCCTGTCCAGCGTCTCTGTAAGAGGAAGGCCTTACCCAACACCTGGTTGTTTGAGCTGGAAATGCCAGCAAAAAAACCTGGGACTTCCTCAATGCAGAGCAGGTACTCTGCCAGCGAGCCAAATGTCCAAGGTCCTGCTCAGCTTCCAAAAATAGAATTATTAATGTTTCAGCAGTATTTTGTGAGTATCCAAAGTGTTTTCTCTCTGTCTCTCTGTTCCTTAGACTTAGGCTGTAAGGTAAGCCAATGTTGTTATATCCCAAACTGCTCATGGTGTGTGTATGTGTGTGAGACAGATTGAGTGTGCCTGCCTAAAGCTAGTTAGTAAGTTGAAGGGAGAGGTCAGACTCTGTCTTCTAATCACTATGCTGCACTAGCCAGATGCTTTCTTATACAAGACAAAATGGCCTGGATCAGTGGACTGGAAGCTAAGCAGGGTCAGCCACAGTTACTACCAAGGAAGGCCAGGGTGGCAGACCAACGCCAAACCACCACTGCTCATCTCTTGCCTTAAGTCCATGGTGCCAGGGTCACCATGTGCCAGTTGTGACTTGACAGCATGCAGTTATTATTATAACAAAAGTCACCAAATTCTTATGCCTGGGGAGAACTAGAAATTTCTGTAGAGTGAAAATTTTCCCCATCTAAATTTACACACATGTATCCGTCATTTGACACTGCATGATGAATGTGTGAACATTATAGTCCCTGTAGTGGACAGGTTATCTGCCCAGAGCCTTATGATGTGCATTTTTTTAAACAAAGCAAGTTTGTACAGCAGTCAACGTGCTGTTTCCCTCAGGGTGCTGGAGACAGCATTATAAACTGCTTATCCTCATTGCAGAAGGAGAGGCATAGCCCAGAAGGCAGCAGCTTCAGTTGCTCTGGTTGGCACAGCCTCATTTGCCCATGCTGGCACTGCTGTGGCTGCTAAGACCATCCACACTCTCAGAGCCTGGCAGGAGTTCACGCTGTGACTGGCAGCTGCTGGCTCTGAGCAAAAGTTGATGGGCATGGCTGGCAGCCATCTTCTGGTGTGTCTGCACTTCCTGCTGTCTTGCTGTCTGGATTGTGTGTTGTCTTCTTCAGGCCTTGTTGACTTTGTGAGAAGTTGTGTGTGGCTGGAAGGGGGGGAGTGAATGCTGTAAGCCTCCAATCCAGCATGGTTTGCACTGGTTTCTGAGCAGATGGAGCCTTGCAAAGGCACAGACAGTGTGTTAGAAAGTCGCTCAGTGGGTGAGATTCAGAGAATATCTCTGTAGGGTTATTCAGGGGGAAATGTATACATGCTCAGGGAAGGGAAATAAAATGAACTCTGCGGGATCAGATCACCGTTCAGTTTCTGTTTCTGATAGTAGTTAACCACATGCTTCTGGGAAGCCCACAATCCAGGGGAGGCTCAGCGGCAGAGCATCTACTTTACATGCAGAAAGTCTCCGATTCAATAAAAGGGTCAGGTTGTAGGTGGTATGAAAGACTTCCATCTGAGACTCCAGGGAATTACTGCCAGTTAGACAGTGCTAACTCCGATTGACCAAAGATCTGACTCAAGTAGCTTCATATGTTCATGGTTTTGTGGCATGAAGACCACAGACTTACTGTTTACAATCTCCAAATTGGCGTTCAGAAATGTACTGCCTCTGAATATGGAGGTTCCATTTAGCTACCAGGGCTAATAGCTATTGATAGAGCTATCCCATGGATTTACCTAACAGAGTGTTGGACTAGATGTGCCATTGGCCTGATTCAACATAGGCTTCTCTTATGTTCTTATGTAACAGTTTTTAAAGCCATCTAGGCTACTGGCCATTGCTTCATCTTGTGGTGGTGAGTTCCACAAGTTAATTGTATGAAGAAGTACTTTTGTTGACTTGTCCTGAACCCCCTGCCAATAACTTCCTAACTGATGAGAGCTGAAGGTCACCCAGTTAGTATTCCCACGTATAGAATCTGTGGTGTACTTTAACATTCTTTATAGATAAGGCTATGTGCTCTATTTCTGTGTTGCAGACACTACAAATATGTGCCTTAGCCTGCCATAGCAATGGGGATGTCCTCAGGTGATGAGGGGCAATGCAGTCTTAACCAAGAGGCATCTCAGTGCAACGATCCTGTCCAGGGGGCTGTTTGTTCCTCAAGCAAGAGCTCTCAGTCTGGCTGAGGTTGCGAAGGGATTGCTATTCTGTGGAATCAATTTAAAAACTTGTACAAATCATCCAGTTTGTTCTTTTTGGGTTTTCTGATTGAGGGCTGAATTCCAAACAGCCTGCTGATACAGGAAGAGGGGTGTGTATGTATGTACATATGTGTGTGTGTGTGTGAGAGAGAGAGAGAGAGAGAGAGAGAGAGAGAGAGAGAGAGAGAGAGAGAGAGAGAGAGAGAGAGAGAGAGAGAGAGAGAGAGAGACACTCTACATCATATCCCAATTGGAGAACAGCTCCTGGTTGGTATCTGTTCTTGTCCCTGGAAGTGACTGTTCTCATTTCCCCTCCTGGAGTTTCCTTTGCAGGAGCTCTGTGTGTTTTGATGAGATGATATTTATAAAGGTCTGTTTACTAAGGAAGCATGAAAGATTTGGGAGGGGAGAGGGAGAGAGAGAGAGAGAGAGAGAGAGAGAGAGAGAGAGAGAGAGAGAGAGAGAGAGACTTGACTGGTGAGATAAAAATGCTTCTGCTGAGGAACGCTGAAGTAAAAAGAATGGACGTGAGCCAAGACTGTGAGTCATTTGGATACAAGGAAGTGTTGCGCAGAGACCTCCTTGGCAGGTGGGGAGGAGGAGAGCCTACCATGGGCCCTGGAGCCACACTGCTGGGGCCCCTCTGAATTCCTCTTTCTGGATCTTCCTTCACAAGAAGTCCTGACCTGGATCTTACATTTCTGGCTTGGAAGCTTTTCCCCCCTCATTCATTCTAAGTGCTGCAGTCCCTCCTCCCTCATTCCGGAATCTCAGTTTTGATTTAGTAGTGATTTGGGATAAGAGACCCCCTCTGTGTTGTGGTTGACTGGAGGCTCTAGATTCTAACCTGGTTATAGACAGGCAAAAAATAGCAATCTTCAGAATTCACTGGTAAATACATGATCAGTGGGGAGTGACTGAGTGATAGAGGAATAGAGATCTGGAGTCATACTCAATCTTAAGTGCCCCCACGACATATCTCAGCCACTTTCTCTCAAGCTTAGAGGCAGATGAAGGGCTCTATAGACCAAAGCCATGCCAGCAAGAGGGGCTTGGGCGGAGGCCTATCTTATGCATTCTCCCTTCCAAGCAGGAGCAGAAAGACAGGTGCTCCCAGGAAGAGCTCTTGCAAGGCTTCTCATTATGTTCATGCTAAAGGCCAAATTATACAACATAGTTAACACTGGAGATCTGGGGAACCTGGACCCAACACCTTAAAAACCTGAATGTGTAGTTTGGCCCTGAGGCTGCCTTTTTAAGTAACCCCCCCCCCATTGATCATAGATTTCCACTAGGATCATAGATGGTGATGTGCCGCATCACATTAAAGGTTTTATAGAAAAAAACCCTCCCTTGCCTGTGTCTTGTTTGGTGCAGAGAACAGGTCAGCAGGTTGAGGCAAAGTTGCTGGTGCTCCAGCTCTTGCCTGATTGAAAATATGACCCCTGTTCATTACCCTGGTCAGCAGCTAATTTTAGAATGGAATAAGTACAGGTGTATAAAGTGGGGTCCCTTCTGGTGCAAAGGTTATGAGTAAGAATCCTGAGTGAAGTCACTGAAGCAACCTCCATGATTGCATAAATCAGCTTGGAGCTCTGAAGGACAAATAAGTAGAAACAGACATTGGATGCTATTGAAGCATTCAAGTGAGGTCAGTTTTGGTGGAGACTGCCCTCCCCAGTACCCAAAGTATACAATGAGCATTTTTTAAAAGGAAGAGCTTAAGAAATGAGGGTGCTTGAAAGCCTTTGTGGCTCATTGGTGCTCTTTTCTTACTTGTCTACATTTTCTTGGGTAGGACTGGAACTCACGTCAAGTGCCAAGCATTAATCTGGGGGCAGACAAGACAGACATGCAAGTGGATAGTTCATACAAACTAAAGAGAACCTTGGTAGGACAACTTCTTGTGCGGGTGCTTTGAGCATACCCTGGACCATTTGACACATCCTCAGCAGCTTGGTGGACTCTTTTCTATTACAAGCATCCTACTGTGACTGAGTTTCTCCCACTGTTTTCCACGTGGAGACAGTCTTGGTTGAGTGCACGTTGTGATGAAATGCAGTTAAACAGGCCCGGCTTTCAACATGGCAATGTTGAAAGCTCTAATGCAAGAACCGAGATTCATTATCTGAGGAGCTGCCTAAGTGCTTCCACTTAATTAACTGGCCTGTTGTTAATCAGTTTGCAGAGAAACCAGGAGAGAGACTCCTCTTGAACAGAAAGGGTACATAAGGAGATTAAAAGTTTCCTCCCAGTGGACTGGTGCCCAATGAAAGGAGTGGTGGAGACCACAGAAGGAGAAGAGATGATTCCCATAGCTGCTGGTGGGAGCACGAATGAAGATATTTCTGTGTCACATTCTCAGGCTTTTATATCCACTCAGAAAGTTCCATATTTTGTCGATGGTCTGCAACCTGGTTTTGAGCTGGTGTAGTAAGTGAAATATTCTATTTTTCTCCCAATAGTGTCAGTGCATTTGTCTGTGGAACAGCTTAGGTTCAGTCATGCTAACATTCAAGACTCTATCTTTATTTTTTTGTGCCTGAGTAACCAAGGAGACGAGGCACTTCCATCATTTTATAGTAAGCAATAAAGAGGGCTTTTAATTGTTTCCCACACTTTGAGAGTTCCCATGCCTGTATTTGCAGAAATAGTGTATTGCAATCTTTTCTGTAGGTTTAAGTGTTCAGATAAAACATTAATTTTTTTGGAGTGTCTAAGGCAGCTGGAGCTATGCTGGCTTTAAATTTTTTTGTGTTAACTAACACGCTTGGTAAAGAAGTTAGGGAAGGTAACCTGCTTTGCTTAAGGCATTCAGACCTGGAGGTACGTGCATAAGTTGCTCTTGCATGGTCCCAATTTTTTTAGGGTATGTATTCTTCATACAGTGCACACCTATGTAATCATGCAAAAATGACAAAGCTGTAGCAATTTGTAGGAGATGTTTGCAAAACCAGACTGGAAGCTGCAAATGTCTGTGGGAAACACAGCTGCTATTTTAGATTTGAGATGGTTTCATTTGCTCTGCCTTTCTTTCAGTACTGATGGGCAAGCCAGCAAGACTGAAGTCAAAGAGACTGAAGCCATTTTAAATTATTTTGAGTAGCTCAGGCTGAAGAAAATCTTAGAGTGTTAAACAATGTTGTTTCTTAACAGTGCTGTACACAGCTTAGGTAAGCTAAGTCTTGGGCAAGCTAAATATAACACAAAGTATGAAATAGGATGTGGTAGACTGAAATAGGATGTGGTAAGAGGGCAAGATGTCTGAAAATATAGCTGAAGTATGCCTGAGAACATAGCTGAGTAAGTAGAACTATCATTGGAGTTGGCAGATAAGGGAACTATATCTGCAAAGCTTATAGAAAATCATAAGTATTCTAAATAAGGGTAAAAAGACATATATGCGTGGCGAATGTACTTATATAGGTAAAAGGGAAATATGCACTTTGTAATCTAAAGTCATCTGCGCATGTCTCAAAGCTTTTTTGTCACACTGTATAAAAAGTTACTGCTGATGCCTTACTAATGGAATCTTCGGGTTTTGCTGCTGAGATCCCATTTATTGCAGTAAAGTTCTGTCTGCTTCAGGAATTTCACTGGTTGTGTTCATCACTGGGCACTGGCACACCAGGCTAAGGGCCCATTTGACTAACAATGTACCAGTTGCTCACTTCAGCACAGGGCCTCAAGGATGTATGTATGTATCTTCACTTCTCTTTGCACTCTCTCATGGCTTTTGTGGCCTTAACATGCTAGCCATTTCTCAATTCATCCTTTTCAAAAATCATAATCATTGCTGCTGTATAGGCCTAAATTGCTGCTTCAAGAATGTCCTGGAGTTTTGACTGGAGCAATGTCTGAGACTGAGCTGCCTAGGAGCTGTCCAAGGTCTGACAAAGCCTATCTCTTCATAACCTGCTTCCTCATTGATTATCCCAGTTAAATTCTTTGGTGACAAATATCTCCAGAAGCCTGTGGTCCCAGCCCTGAAGAAGACATAGAAGGTGACATGAAACATAAAAAATGTCAGTAGGTCAGTGGCCTGAACTATGCCCTGAATTTGAGTGATGGTGGGGTAGATCATTGGATCTGGGAGATCTAAGGGCCTTGCTGAACCAAAGGTCTGCTTAGCCCAGTGAAGTTTTTCCCACAGTAGCTGGTCATTTGCTTCCAGGAGCCCCTCAACTGGGCTTGAAGGCAGTAGTCCTCCCATGCTGTTGCTCCCTCCCCTGTCTTTCTCAGCAGTTGGTATTAATGGCATGCTGTCTCTCAATGTGAAGTTTCATTGAGCTGTAGTGGGTGATAGTCATTGACAGACCCATCCTTCCTCCATGTCTTAATCCCATTTGAAAGCCATCTAAGCCAGTGGTTGTTATATACCCTGTGGCATTGAATTTCATAAATCAGTTGTGCATTGTGCGAAGAAGGTACTTTCTTTTGTCTTTTCTTGAATCTACAGTTAATGAACTTACATAAGAACATAAGAGAAGCCAGTGTTGAATCAGGCCAATGACCCATCTAGTTCAACACTCTGTCACACAGTGGCCAAAAATACCAGGTGCCATCAGGAGGTCCAGCAGTGGGGCCAGGACACTAGAAGGCCTCCCACTGCTGCCCCCTCCAGCACCAAGAACAGAGTGCATCACCTGCCCCAGACTGAGAGTTCCTATCTATACCTTATGGCTAATAGCCACTGATAGACCTCTGCTCCATATGTTTATCTAATTACCTCTTGAAACTATCTATGCTTGTAGCTGCCACCACCTCCTGTGGCAGTGAATTCCATATGTTAATCACTCTTTGGTGCTCCCAGGTTCTAGTATGTATGTATGTATGTATTACATTAAGCTTCTTAAACCTCCCCTCCCACCAGTAAGTATTGTGGGAGAAGAAGAAGAAGCTCTCTCAGTCTCACTCTGTACACCATGCATAATGTTTTGATTCTCTGTCAAGTTGGGAGAAGGCCTGTGGCTCAATGGAAGAGCCTCTGCTGACAAGGGCATCTTTGGGGCCATAACAGGTGCATATTTTCATTTTTGCAAATAGGCTTTCTTATACTGTTTCTTTGTTGATCTCTTGCTCCAAATTTTGGCTTCATTTGGCTCTTATTTATAAAAGGGTGCTGACCCTTGCTTTAAAGTAAGATATCTGGGACTTTTTGTGCGCATGATGAACATGCTGTACCATTGAATTATGTCCATTCTCCACTGAGCAGTGTCCCAAATGTGGCCATGACAAGGGTGTATATAAAGGCAAAACAAGGTTATTACTCTTTTCATTTGCCTTTCTAAAATTCCTTACCACAGAATGTGACCTTTTCACCCTGCTGCACATGGGATAGCTGTTCCCAGTGAGCTTTTGGTTTCAGCTGTCTCCTTCCACTTGCGTGGACTCATTGCAAAGAGCCTCGACTTCCTTACTGTAAAATGGGGTAGTTGCAGAACTCTACCTTGCAGGGGTGTTGTTGCAGTGGTCAGAAGTTCTATGAGGCACTTCAGTGTCTTCTTTAAGTGCGATTTTATGTAGATTGCAGGGTTAGAAAGGTCATTTTAACCTAATTTAGAAATGATGGAAATTCCAAATTTGCTCTGAACTTTCAAAACACGTAGACACTTCTGCATTGTTGAGCTTTCTGTCAGTGGCTGAAATTCAGCCAGGATGTTGAGTGAGCGAAAGCTCTATCGGCTTTAGTCAATAGAAGATGCCCTGCTGGTAGTTTCATTTCACAGCTGAATTTCTTTAATTATCTCCAAAGGTAGATTTTGCCTGTTCAGTTTTGGCCATCAAGTGACTAAATCTGCAACACCGCAAGTAGAAAAAAAACCTCAAATCGGTGTGCGGTTGAAGTCTCCTTTTCAAAAGGAGTTACTATTTTTGTCCACGAAAAATCCATAATGATGGCAGTGGCTTCAAGATAAGGTAACAGAAGACCATAAATTCACTGAGAAATCCAGGCATAGTTTTACTGCATAAAATGACACCACCACTTATAACTGCAAATGTATTACTATTGTTATAGTTATTATTACAAGATTTTGAAGGTGAGGATAGGCTAGAGATAAGATGTAATTCATTTTGTAGCTCTTTATTTCTCCCAAACTCTGTTACTTTTTTTTTTTTTAAGGCTGGCTGTCACAGAACCCATCCCAGGACATATTCTAATTTAGTGCCTTGCCTCTCTAAGCAAAACCAAGTGGGTTTTAAATAACAATTTCTGAATGCTGAAAAAAAAAACTTCACATTGAAATAATTCCTGGATCAGAAATAAGCTGTTGGAAGGTGCCTTTGAGTATCTCAAATAAAAGATTGTTGCAACTGGCATGGGTGAGAGGGAGCTCACTTTCGTGCTGTGCCAGCTCGGGGTCTCTGCTGAGTACTTTGGTTATCTTCAAAGAACAGCTGCGTGCAGGCTTGAGAGTTTGGTCTTGAAGGAAAGTTAGCACTTAAGAACAAACAACATCTTTTCTCTACCAGGCACCTCCCTTCTTCTGTTTTTTCCCTTCTTGTCTCTCTGTGATTTCACATCACATGTTGCTTTCATGATGTCAGATTGATGAGCGGTTTTCTCAGCAAGTGTTTGCTCAAAGCTAATGTAGGACTGTGTCCCAGCAGTTCTTCGCAGGTGCAGAAGAAATGAAGGACCCCTTTTGACACCCCCCCTGAAAGGATTGTGGTACCCACGTGAACAAAACAAAAACTTCAAATGCATTTTGTCTATGGTCTTTTAGTCTTGTTGATGTATGTTGTGCTTACAGAGGTACCTGCTGGAGCTATTTGGCTGTAATGGCTCAAGTGTTTGAGTCGGGTCGTTGGAAGGCTCTGCTTCAGTTCTCTGTTCAGCTGTGAAGGTCAGTGGGTGACCACAGGCAAGTTGCAACAGGGTTTTTGTGTGAGGCTAAGACACCACTCAGAATTCCGGGAAAGGGGCTGGTGGTAGAATCACAGAAAGGTGCATTTCATGACCAGCTTTTGTGGCCTTCTTTGCAAATGCATGAAGCACTTGAAAGTGTGTGAGTGCTTGCAAGGAAAACTTGCAGAAAGCAAACATAAATCAAGGCAAGAATGTTGACTATTCTGGTTTACCTACTGTGTTTCATTTTTAGACATCTCTTTAAATTGTATGGGTTTCATGACTGAGCTTTAACAAAATGAAAAGCAAAACAGTTACGTTGACAAAAATGGAACAATTTTAGTATATTTACTTTGCTTTTCAGGCTGTTTCAGGCAATAGAAATGCCAAGCATATCATAAATAGCTAAGCAAATGAGTCTGAAATAGTTATAAGAGTGAATATGTGAAAACTGAACACAGTGCCCACCACCAGGCTTGAACCATGGGAAGAAATTCTACCTCAGGTTGCCAACCTCCAGTTGGGGGCTGGAGATACCCTGGAATTACAGCTAATCTTACAGCTAATTGCTCATTCATTCATTCATTCATTCATTCATTCATTCATTCATTCATTCCACTTCTCCTGGAGAAAATGGCTGCTTTGGAAGCTGAACTGTAAGGCATTATACCCTACCAAGATACCTCATCTCCCTAAATCCTACCCTCCCCCCTCGAATCTCCAGGTATTTCTGAACTTGGAGTTAGCAGCCCTAGGTGGAGGAAGATCCTGCAGTCTAAGCAGCCTTCCTCCAAATGAAGTGGCTCTTCACGTAAGATGAAAGAAGCCTTCTTAGGCTGGAGGGAGGCTTTGGACTTTGCTTTGGAGGAAGGTCAGATACAGGCCAGAAGTTCCATCTGTACTGGGACAAGATCAGTGGCACCTCCAAATACTGGCAGAAGCTGTCTCTGGGTTACAGCAAAGAAAGTATGCTATTGACCAGAAACAGGGCCTTGCAAACTTGAAAGATCCTGTTATTCACTGCATTCTGTGGCAGTGTCCGAGAACACCCTCTTAGTAGTACACAGAGTTTGGTGCATTTGTAGAATCCATTCTGGCAGCCAAGAACTGGCAATCAAAGTAGCCGTTATGAGAGAGAACCAGAGCCAGTGGCATATAGGTCACAGTGGAGCAGTGTGAATCATAAGGAAGCAGGAGGACCTGCGGAATGGGAAGTATCACAAGAGGAGTGTTTTGAGGACACCGCTAGGTGCATCAGTTGCATAAGGTACTCTTGCACAGAGCTGTAGCAATTGCATGTCTTCTCTTCCTCTCCTTTGCTATAAACCTGCCATCCTGATAAAAGCACAAGGTGCCTTTCTGTCTCCTTCTCTATTCTACCTCCTCAGCCAGTGTGGTGTAGTGGTTAGGAGTGGTGGACTCTAATCTGGAGAACCAGGTTTGATTCCCCACTCCTCCACATTAAGCCTTGGGTCAGTCACTGTTCTCTCAGAACTCTCTCAGCCCCACCAACCTCACAGGGCGCCTCTTGTGGGGAGAAGAAGGGAAGGCAATTGTAAAGCTGTGTTGAGAGACCTTACGGCAGAGAAAAGCAGGATATAAGAGGAGGAGGAGGAGAGGAGGAGGTTGGGTTTATACCCCGCCCTTCACTTGGAGTCTCAGAGTGGCTTACAAACTCCTTCCCCTCCCTGTGAGGTAGGTGGGGCTGAGAGAGCTCTTTCCAGAACTTTCCTTGAGAGAACAGCTGTGATAGAACTATGGCTTGCCCAAGGTCATCCAGCAGCTGCAAGTGGGGAGTGGGGAATCAAACCCAGTTCTCCCAGATTAGAGACCATGCACGTAACCACTACACCACTTAACCACTACACCACAAACTATTCTTCTCATGTTAAGTGTGTTATGATCAATAACAAAGAATATGTCTGGACTGGCATATCTGTATGACTACATAGCACTTGCACCAAATGGTTGAATCCCAGGCAGTGAAAAGGGCATGATTGGCCTCGGCTAGCCTAAGAGCATCAGATCTTGGAAGCTTAAGCAAGGTTGGCCGTGGTGAGTATTTGGATGGGACACTACCAAGGAAGTCCACTACATGGAGGTAGGCAATGACTACCTTTGAATGTCTCTTGCATTCAAAACCCTTTGGGGTCACCATAAGTCAGCTGTGATTTGATGCCTCATCCCATCACCAAGCTTGCTGTCTGAGAACTGGACTATTCTCCTTTTTAAAGCTAAGAAGTAAAGAAAGATTTAACATTTGTAGGAGAGTGGGACTGATCTGGTACCATCTGTATGGGGTTCAATGCTGTTATTCTGCACTGAGGGGTACACCTGTCTCTTCACCTGTATCTCTGTAGGCCTGGCTTGGGAACCTAAGGCCATATATTCATAGGGGCATCTTTTGTGACTAAATTAGGAAGCAGGAATGAGAGAGAGAGAGAGGGAGAGAGAGAGAGCGCAAAGTAGCTGAATCAATCTTTATAACAGTAGACTAAAAAAGCAAGAAAGAGGAACAAATCTCAAAATACAATATAGAGAAATCAAAAGGCACTTTAGACCATTCTAAAAATGCAGTGTGCAGCAGTTAAGCAATTACTAATGGAAGCAGTTATCTTATCCAGATGTATCTATCCATCCACAGCTGGTTCTTGCAGGATCCCCTCTCCCCATGAGTGTATACTGTCTCCAAGGAAAATCAGGTGAGGGGAGGGTGTTGCTGCAAAATGTTGAGGAAACATAGAGGGGAAAGAAGGCTGAGCTCAGAACAAAAGAGCTGGGGGTGAGATAGACAAGGAGTTTCTTTGGCCAATGGGCAGGCAAAGATGTGGGACTGGGCTGAAACCGAAGGGGTTGCTGCTAGCTGGAGGAGGAAGAGTTCCAGAGTGGGTCTGAGAGAGAGAGATGGGCTGATACTGAAACACAAGGTTTATCAAGAGTCGCAGTAGTGGGGGGTACCCCTGCTCCTGTCCCTGTGTTCCCCCCAGAGAGGGGTACACGCGAGGAGAACTGGGCGGGGGGGGAACCTGCTGTTTGTGGCAACAGGCAATGGGCTTCCTTCTGTCTCCGATGCCCAAGTCCGAGACATACTTCGTTCTTCGAAGCTTGGTTGGAGCTACCAGGGTGGGATTCTACTTAATCCCATTCAACATTACTCAGCACAGACACAGCCTAGACTGCAAACTTCAACTCTGGACCTCTTCTGAATATCTTCAGTGCAGTTTTTTTTCAGTATGACGCCTTTAAGACTACTTACTAGACCAACGATGCATCTGCAGGCTTCAAGCCGAAGGTGGGCGGCCAGGAAGGGAACGGAGTCCTGACTCTAGCAACGCTTCATGTTCTACTCGGCTTACCATAATTACCATAGTACTGCTGGTTGGAGCTGTTCATTGTTTTCTAAACATAAGACCTCGCCTGCTGCTTGTTGAAGGTTTCATGAGGACTCTAGGACGTTCTTGATATATCAGGTTGTTGCAGACGCCTAATGCCTGGTGGAGCCAAGTGTGGTTTGAAGATAATCAGAGGAGGATTGAGATAAAGGTTTGGGAGGCAACAGGAGAGAAGACGTTTTCTGATGCACCTTGACTATTCTGTTTTATTTTACTTTCAGAATTTTTTTTGGGAATGCTTATGTTTTCTATCAGTAATCTCGCCGTTGCCACTGTTGTTTCTTTGTGAATTCTCTATGCCTCTTTTTTTTCCTCTTAGGTAGAAATATTGGGTCTATATCTGTTTGGGAAATTTATTGTTCGATTGTTACTGTTGAGTGGTTAGCTCTCCGGGTGTGAAGGAGACCGTGGCAAAGCCTTTGTATTTGGTGTTAATTGAGCTTTGTTTTTCCTCTGAAGTAAGTGAGATCAACAACCATAATGGCTGGTAGGGGCAGGAAACTCTCCTTAACTTCCTCAGGGCAGTCTAAATAAACCCGAAAGAGCTGAACACTTTAATTCAGGAGGCTGTTGCAGCAGTGGTAAACCAAGTGGTGGAGGCTGCTGTGGTTGCAGTTGTACCTCCTGCATTAAACCTAGCTTTAGAGTCTGCATTGCCAGCTGCAGTAGAAAAAGCCCTTGAAACTATCCATCTGAAAATTGATAATCTTACACAGCAGTTTAAATCGCAACAGAAGAGATTAAAAAACAGATGTTTGAAAACAAACAGGACATAGACATTCTTTTAGATACCGCAGATTCTTTAGAAAAGAGAACTGAAGATAACAAGGAGATAATTAGTTCTTTAGAAGACACAGTGATCAGATTAGAATTAACAAGAGCCTCGTCTACTCTGAGGTTTCAAAATCTGTCTGAACAAGTTGAAGATCTTACACAGAAAATGGCCCAAATAATAGCTGATTTCATTGAGAATGTAGAGGCTAAAGACGTCCACAGTGACATTGAGTCGGCATTTTGCATGAATTTGGCTTTTGCAAGGAAACATAAAATTTCCAAAGAAGTACACGTCAAAGTTTTCTAGAAAACAGGTGCGTGAACAAGTGTTGAAGGTAGCAGCCCAAAAATCCTTAATTTTTCAGGAAAAGGAAATTAAAATATTGAAAGATATTCCCTGGAGAGTCAGGGAAAAAAGGAAAAGATACCTTAAGTTAGTTAATGGTCTTAAAGAAAAAGGAATTACCTATAGATGGCTCCTGCCAGAAGATGTTCTTTTTAGCTTTAAATCAAGATGGCAAAAAATTAATTTGGTCTTTAAAATGGAGGAGTTCATCAGAAAACACGGCGATGACTTAGAAGCCAAGAATCAGATGGAAGTGACCTAGAAGAAGAAGAGCAAGAAGGAGAAAGGGAGTGAGACAAGGAAAAAGAACTGATGGCTAAGCCTTCACAGAAAAAAAGGGTGAGAAAAGGGAGCTTCTCCCACTGCAGGTGAGCACAAGACTTCAAGACTGGGTGAGGGCCGAATTGACTAAGGATGGAAAGACGGGGGAACACTGAATTGAAATTAATTTCTATCAATGTTAACGGTTTAAACATCCGTCAGAAGAGAAAACGGATCTTCCACCAGATTGAAAAGGGAAAATTTCATATTATCTGTCTCCAAGAAACCCACATAAAGTCTGCTCAGAAAAAAATACCTGGAAAATAAAAACTTGGTATCACATTTATGTCCGCAGATGCGGAAAAGAAGAAGAAAGGATTGGCTACGTATATTATAGACTCCCTGCATCCTGAATTGATCTTTGATTCTAATGATGGCTGAATCTTGATATCCAAAATTTATAGGGGGTCCAAAACTGTGTTAATCATAAATATCTACATGCCAAATCAAGGACAAGAAAAGTTTTTTCAACAACTGAGGGACATCCTAGCACAATATACCTCCGATGAGGTATGTATAGTTGGTGACTTTAATGCTGTTTTTAGTAAGATATTGGACAGGAAGAAGCAAATATTCCAGGAGGTGAGCTCCCATCTTCATTCCTCAATCTGGCTGACGAATGGAATTTGTTAGATGTATGGAGAACAAAGAATCCTACGAAAAGAGATTTTACCTTTTACTCGGGCCGACACAAATCTTGGTCCTGAATTGACATGATATGGATTTCTACAACTTTGCTAAGCAATTTTAAGGATGCAGAAATTCTGCCACTAACATTCACTGATCACAATCCAGTGATGATGCTCTCTGATATTCCTAGAAGAACGCACTGGAAATCAAACTCTATATTATTGAGAAGCAATAATTTCGTGGCAAAGACAAAAAAGGAACTGAAAGAATTCTTTCAGATAAATATGCAGGCAGGAACTCAGATGGACACTGTCTGGGATGCTTTTAAAGCCTTTGTTCGTGGGATTTTTATTCAGGAGAGTATAAACAAGAGGAAACGTGAAAATCAAAAACTGTGTCAACTTAAAAAATGGATCCAAGAGAATGAAGATAAAATGAAAAAAAGTACTGCCCCGGATCAAATTAAGCTTAAAATCCAGAGTTTACAACATCAAATGAACTGTCTGCTTAATGAAGAAGTAGCAAAAAAGATCCTTCTTACTAGACAAAATTTCTTCAAAAATTCAAACAAACCCACGCCTTGGTTGGCTTATAGACTGAGACAAGAAGAAAGTATGAGATTTATCGAAACTTTGAAAAATGAGCAAGGAGAAGTAAAAAGCTGCTTACATGATCTGAAAGAGATCACTAAAAGATTTTATGCTAAATTATATGCAAAGCAGAACATAGATTTCAATGCAATTCAACGTTTTCTAACTGAAAATCTTAACATTAAAAAACTAAATGAAACGCAGAAAAAAACTCTTAATGAGACTATCACAATCTTTGAAATCTTGGAAACTATTAAGAAGCAAAAATAAATAAATAAATAAAACTCCTGGACCAGATGGTTTACCTTCTGAATTTTATCAGACTTTTGAAGAAGTAATAATTTTACCTTACAAAAAGATGTTGCTGGATATATCCAAAAAGAAGACCCTCCCTGATTCCTGGAATTCAGCTTTAATTTCCCTAATTTACAAAAAAGATTTGGACCCACAGGAGATTAAAAACTATCACCCTATATCTCTTTTAAATGTTGATTACAAAATCTTCGCCTCAGTTTTGGCCTCTCACTTGAGAAAGGTGTTTTCACAACTGATCCACCCAGATCAAGCAGGCTTTTTGCCTAAAAGGCATATGCGACATAATATAAGGACTATTTTGAATATTTTAGAATGCTGTGAAGCCCGTTCGGATAAGCAGCTAGCAATAATATTTTTAGATGCTGAAAAAACATTCGATAACATTAACTGGGACTTCATGAGTGAAAATTTAAAAGTGGCTCAATGCAGAGAAACTTTTATTAATATGATCGAGGCCATTTATAAAAAGCAAGAGGCAAGAATTGTGTTAAATGGTGATATGACAACTAATATTGATATAGCCAAAGGTACCTGCCAAGGCTGTCCTCAGTCTCCTTTACTGTTTATTTTCACTATCGAGATTTTATGTGTGTCTTTAATAATAAAATTCAAGAAATAAAGATAAAAGGAGAGGAGTATAAAATCCAAGTTTATGCCGACGCTTTGGCCATCATATTACAAGATCCTCTCAATTCTATATCACGGCTGTTATATGTTCTGGGGGAATATGGTCAATTTTTGGGCTTCAAGATCAATAACATAAAAATGAAATTATTGACCAAAAACTGTAAGGACAGATTAAGGAACTCCAAAGCAAGACAGGTTTTGAATTTCAAAAAATAATAAAAGACTTTGGTATATTTATCACAAATAGGTTGAGTACCTTAGTACAGGATAAACTGTTAGTTGCCATTAAACAAGATTTTAATAAGTGGGGAAACTTACAGCTCTCCCTAATGGGTACTATTAAGATGATTGTCTTACCTAAGGTGTTATTTCTTTTTCAAAATATACCCATTCTTAGAAATCATACTTTCTTTAAAAATTTAGAAAAGCTGGTACATGAATTTATTTGGCAAAAGAAAACCCTCCGAATGAAGCTCAAACTTCTTCAGGAAAAAACTGAGGGGGGGCCTAGCTTTTCCAGCTTGGCAGCTATACTATCAATCAGTCTCCTTAACATGGATATGAGCGTGGATTTTATTAAACAACCATAGAATTCTCAACATCAAAGGACATGATCTAATGTTAGGTTGGCATGCATTTATTTGGTATGCAAAGCAAAGTACTCACTCGTATTTTAAACATCATTTATTGAGAGCGGCACTCTTAAAAACTTGGGATGAAATAGAAGTATGTTTTTATGATAAAATGCCAAAACGGGTTGCTCCCTTAGAAGTCTTTTCATACCCAAACTTGACGTCTAGGGTCCGAAAGGTGAGCTATGATGTCCTGTTAGATAATAATAATGAATTGAAATTGCAAGATGCGTTACAATTTTTGGATTATTTATTTGTCATGGTGGGAAAGGAATCAATTAAAGTCTAGATTTTTGAGAGATAAACAAACAGGGTTTGCTAGGAAAATGTCAGAACTTGATGAACTGTTGACAGGCCCTGATAGTAAACTCATACGGAAACTATATTCTTTGCTGTTAGAGTATAAGATTCAGGATGAGAGTGTCAAAGTTTCTATGATAAAATGGGCTAGGAATATAGGGCATTCTATTGAACTAAACAAGTGGGAGAAGGTATGGCAGAATATCAAATATCTGAAAGCGATACTTATGAAAGAATATGTTTTTAAAATGTTCCATCGTTGGTATTTAACAGCTGATAGACTTGCTCGCATCTATCCCTCCTCTTCTAATTACTGTTGGAAGTGTAAATCTAAAGTGGACTCATTTTATCATGCCTGGTGGACCTGTACTAAACTTAAGAAATACTGGAAGGAGATTCATATGATAGTATGCCTAATAACTGATCTTAAGATACCCTTAGATCTTGAAATCTTTTTGCTTAACATCCTACCGGATAATCTGCAGAAACCTGAAAAATATTTGGTGTTGCATTTGCTAACTGCGGCAAGGATCTTACTGGCAAAATCTTGGAAGAAAGAACAACTTCCTAGTAGACGAGACTTTATTTGTAAAATTATGGAGGTGGTTGAACTCAATAATTTAACTATGAAACTGCATGGAAGGAAAACCAATATTTTTCAAAATATTTGTTCAAGATTTTATGATTGGCTTGATAATATAAAGAGTCACAGTAGTGAAAGTCAGTTTTGGAGCAGTGGCAGGAGCAAGGTGCTTTTCTTTGACTTACTCCAAGGGAGATGATAAGTGTAGCAGCTGATGAATTTATCCTGACTGGCCGACTTGACTGTTTTATTTGGTAGATATGTACTATTTGGACAGTCTCTGCATAGGTTCAAATGTCAGGTTATTTTCCCCCATTCACTGGTCATTGGTTTAGTTTGAGTGTGGGGGAATAATCTAATGGAGATATGAAACAAGCCCTAGATGGAGGAGTTTAGCAGTTTCCCACAGGAACTGTTTGTCTCTTGATCACAAGATGGTATTTCATTGCACTTAAACTTTTATTTATTTATTTATTTATTTATTTATTTATTTATTTATTTATTTATTTATTAGACTTATACCCCGCCCTCCTCACATAGCAGGCTCAGGGCTTATGACAGTCCTTTGGTTTGATCACAAGATGGTATTTCATTGCACTTAAACTTTTATTTATTTATTTATTTATTTATTTATTTATTTATTAGACTTATACCCCGCCCTCCTCACATAGCAGGCTCAGGGCTTATGACAGTCCTTTGGTTTGACCCGAGATAAATTTGGCCTATGCATTTGTTTTCACAGGCCACTGGAGAGTGTTGGTTCTGGTGGCAAACATATATTTTCTTCTCCAGGGTGGAACTCTGGGTAACAACCAAATGATTCTGTAAGTTTGCAGGCAAACCTCGCTATGGGTAGTACAAATTAGCTAGTGCTCATGATGTACCAAGTCACCACTTTCACTCAAGTTTGCAACCATTTTTAAAACATTTCTCTGTTCAAAAGAGAATAGGTACAGGTGGCTTTTTCAACAACTTAATGGGAAGGTAACCCACCTGACGTGGTGGAGGGCTAAGATCCTTTGCAGACCCAGCATTCATGTTGATTGTATGGTTGTGGTCACACATGCTAAATAATCCATTTTCAATGCACTTTCCAACTGGATTTTACCAGTTCACACAGTAAAATCCAGTCAGAAAGTGCACTGAAAGTGGATTTAAAGTGGATTATTTAGCATGTGTGACCACAGCCTATGTATATCAGTTGTGTGTATTGCAAAGTCAGCCTGGCTCACCCTGTGCTTTCTCTTTCTGTGTTACGTTTGCTTTCATCAAAGAGAATTAAAGTGTGCAACAGAATCTTAAAAGTGGCAAAAGGTGTGCAGATGTTGGCCAACCACATTCCTCCATTGTGCCAGGACAGTGTCTAGTCTAAGAAGCTTTGGCACAACATTCTCAAGATCCTCTAGATAGAAGTTGATGAGAAGGGCATAAAACTGGGTTATGGACCAATGTTGTCAATGCTGTCTGTCTCTGCTTATCCTGACCAGTTGATGATAGGAGGTTGGCACAATGAGAGACTTGCGGCATGATGACATCTTGTTGTGCACCTTTGTACCCATCTATGAGAGAGAAGCAGTGTCCCTGTGTCTCCCTTTAATTCCACCCCCACGTATACAAATAGAGACTCATTCGGGAATGTGGTATCACTATTGTTTCCTCTGCAGCCATTGCGAGTGCTGATTGCAGATATTCCCATTCATATCTTTCTCCCACTTTTCAGAATCCAATATGAATGTGGATTTTGTCTGTCTTAGCTTATCTAAGCCGCCTTCCATTAAGCGAGCCTGTTTGGCTGTCTTCCCTTTTCCCCTTTGCTTTTAATTTATATCTTCTTTGTGCCTGCCATATGGAACATCTCCAAATGCTATTGAATGCTCATGAGTTTTTTTCTTCTCTCTTTCTCCAAGCCCTGGAAACGTAATTTCAGAAGTTCATAGGTGACTAATAAGCACTGCATACTAAATATCCAAACCCGAACACACTGCACACATTTTCTGGTACATGACGTTCCACAGAGCCAATTTGTTAATTTTCAGGATTTTTGAGCTCGTTTCTACGAAGCTCTTGAGTTCAGAAATAATCGCAGAGCTGGGGAGAAATTTCCACTTGTTTATTTTGAAGATGCTTTCCTGCCAGACTGGGTTTGCAACTTTGGGGTGGGCTTGTGATATACATTAGCTTCTCAAGTGTGCCAGTGGAGACCCCTCGTTTTCCTGACTTAAAGGCAGCCAGGTGGACATTAATGGACTTCCTTGTGCAGGCTTGCTTGTTTGTTTGTTTAGATCTTTATGCATCATTTTTCTTTCCAATGGAGACTGGAAGCAGCTTAGAACAACATTCTCCCCTCCTCATGACAACCACCCTGTGAGGGTGGCTAAGGTGCTCGAGAGAAGAGGCTCAAGATTCCCCAAAAAGCTTCCATGGAAGAATGGGAGGTTGAATCCTGGGTCCCCCGGATGCTACTCTGACACTATACCCACTATGCCATGCTGTCTCCTTCTCTGCCAGAGTTCCAGCTGCTTGTCCCGGCTGTCTTCAACAGATCTGGTGATGCTGAAATTTGTGGGAGTGAAGCAAAGGCTCCGTCTCCTA
The DNA here is from genome assembly GCA_029375565.1 of Gekko gecko. NCBI lineage: Eukaryota > Metazoa > Chordata > Lepidosauria > Squamata > Gekkonidae > Gekko > Gekko gecko. The sequence goes on along the minus strand of JAPDNY010000012.1, from coordinate 45,023,084 downwards.
ACAAAGGATCTTGTGTTGTTCTTCCATCTAATGTGCTGCTTACTGGCAAATTCTCAGCAGCAGCCAGCCATTCACCTTCCTGCCAGGTCATTCATTTCACCAGGTTTTCGGCTAGTTCAGGTCGAAATGCTCTTTGAAGGGGCAGCTGTTTCTTTCAGAGTTGCGTTTGTGCCAAGCGAGATGCTAAAAACTACAGAAGTAGATCAGTTCTTCAGCTGGGGCCAAAAACAAGACCTCTGAGATGAAAGTGAGTGTTGGTTGGGGCCAATGACACAGATTATTACACTCCCATGGATAGAATTCCAAATATATTATTTGGCCCTAATTAACAGTCATGTATGGGAGCTGCGGTGGCTCAAGTGGTTAAGACGCTGAACTGCAGGCTGTGGAAGGTCAGTAGTTCAGCAGTTCGAGACCCGGGTGCCGCATGACAGGGTGAGCTCCTGTCTCTAGTTCCAGCTCCTGCCAACCTAGCAGTTCGAAAGCAAGAAATTGCAAGTAGATAAATAGGTACCACTTCGGTGGGAAGGTAACAGCGTTCCGTGCGCCTTGGTGTTTAGTCATGCCGGCCACATGACCACGGAAATGTCTTCGGACAGCGCTGGCTCTTCGGCTTTGAAACGGAGATGAGCACCGCAACCCTAGAGTCGGATTCGACTGGCTTTCGAGCAGGGGAACCTTTACCTTTTTAACAGTCATGCACCCTTCCCTCCATTTGGCCAGAGCTTGGGGGTGGGGGAAAGTGCTGTCAAGTCACAGCCGACTAGGCAAACCTGTGTGGTTTTCAAGGCAAGAGACATTCAGAGGTGGTTTGCCATTGCCTCTTTCTCCATACTGACCCTGGACTTCCTTGGTGGTCTCCCAACCAAATACTAACTGGGGCTGACCCTGCATAGCTTCCGAGATCTGATGAGATCAGGCTAGCCTAGACCATCCGGGTCAGGGCCAGAGCTTGAGGGTTAGCTTCTCTGCCACATGCCATTCCTCCAGTCAAAAATGCCCCCTGCTGCTTTAAACCTCAGTAGGGGGAACAAAGGCAAGCACCATATGAGTACCTGCCCCCTTTTGTGCTACTTGGGCTTAAAGTAGCTGGCAGAAGGCATTTCATGTTAGGAAAATAGTTTAGAGGAAAAGATGAAAGCATGTTGGATGAGAATGGCAACTGCTCTTTCCCCAGCACTACAAAGCCAATACATATCATCCCCCCCCCCCGTATTTTAGGACCAGATCAGCACGGGGATTCCAGTCACAGCAGGATGGGTAGCTGCTTTGGCCCTCTTGTGGGTGAGTTAGGTGGTTACGTGCCATACTTTCAGGGGACAATTATAGGACAAGTAGCTCTGATGTCATAGCCTGTGATGTCACAGACAATGGCCTGCAGTTGACTCAACCTGAGAACACTGGCAAGAATTGCACTTTGAATGACTCCCAGAATACCTGTTTTTCTCACAGTATGTTCCGGTGGCTGCTGTGCAATAAATTTACACCTTACAGGAACAGAACTGCAAGCTGGCATAAGATTGTCTATCGTATTAGCAAATGGCCTCTGACAACTTTGCTAGTGAAAGTCTGAAAACTGTTGAGGCTCATCTGGCTGGTTACCTGATCAAGTTTATTTCCACAGGGTGCCGCGGCTGTAATATCTTGCAGCTTGCCAGATTGATTCTCTCAGTTGCACGGAGAGACAGGACACCAGAACACATTGGATTTGCGTGGCACGTTGTGTTTGATGCTACTGACTGAAAAGGCAGGCATGGAGACTTGCTGCTGAATTTGGTTCCCTGTGTGTGTACAGTGATGAGTAGAGAGGCCCTTTGATTTTTAAGAGGCTTTCTTTAACTTACTGTGGGCAGATTTCAGTACTGCTTTGGGGGGGGGTATTGTGTGTGTGTGCTTGTGAGCCTGGAAGTCATGGTGACTTCTGGTGATCCCTAGTGGGGCTTGGACATTTCAGAGAGGTGACTTGATAACCTGCCTCTGTGTCCCAGCCCTGGTATGCCTTTCAGGTCACCCTTCCAAGTACTTGCCAGGGTTGGCCCTACTTAGCTTCTGAGATCAGGCTGGCAGGCTATCCAGGTCAGGGCTATTTCAGTATTGCTTTGAGGGCAGCCAAAATATTAGAATGCAGGAGTGACCACCGAGGTCAGGGACTATTCTTCTGGTGAGGAGAGCTCTTTTTTAAAAAAGAACAATTTCTATGACTGGCAACGTGTGGAAGGTTGAGTGTCAGCCATTTTGCGCTAGTAAATAGCTTACAAATGTCTCCAGAATAGCATCTAAGACTCCCTCATGTTGTACCTTGGAAAAAGAGAGCTGAACTGTTTTGTTTTAAATTTCCCAGCTGCAGATGGAATCAGAAAGCAGGGTTGTTGGCTGTAGAGAGGCATCGAACGGCAACCGGGAGCAGCAATAGAAAAGGAATTGTTGAAGTACAAGTGGGATGTCCTCAGAGTGAAAAGCTTCACCCTTAAGTCCAATGGTAGCTGGCAGTTTTATTTCATGTAGGGTTGTCAACAGGTGGTGACTAGAGAGTTCCCACGATTACAACTGATTACCAAGCGACAGAGATCAATTCACCTGGAGAAAAAAAGCCGCTTTGGAAGGTGGACTCAATGGGATTATATCCTTCCCCTCCCCAAACCCGCCCTCCTTAGGCTTCACTCCAGAAAGTCCAGGTATTTCCCAACCTGGAGTTGGCAACCTTATGGGCTTTCTTTCCCAGCCTTGTTGTTGTTGTTCAGTCGCACAGTCGAGTCTGACTCTTCGCGACCCCATGGACCAGATTACGCCAGGCCCTCCTGTCTTCCGCTGTCCGCTGAAGTTTGCTCAATTTCATGTTCGTTGCATCGATGACACTGTCTAACCATCTCATCCTTTGCCGTCCCCTTCTTCTTTGACCTTCAATCTTTCCCAGCATCAGGGTCTTCTCCAGTGAATGCTCCCTTCTCATTTGGTGGCCAAAGTATTTGAGCTTCAGCTTCAGGATCTGGCCTTGCAGGGAACAGTCAGGGTTGATTTCTTTTAGGATTGACTGATCTGATCTCCTTGCAGTCCAAGGGACTCTCAAGAGTCTTCTCCAGCACCATAGTTCAAAAGCCTTGTTACCTGAGATAAAAAAGGGAAATTCTGGAGATTGAGTCTGTATGTAAAGCTTGTGTCATACCTGTGGGCTCTTTGGCTCAAGCCCCTTTTAGGTGCAACACAGATTCTGTGGTCACAACATGAGAGTGGTGACAAATGTCCAGTGTAGCTGAAAACCCCAGGAGGTGTTGTGAGATCAGGGGGAGAGGCTGACTATGCCAGCTGGATTTCCTGCCGTCCAGTTTTCATTAATACCACTTGGGATGCTGCAGACTTCACGGCAGAAGCATCTGGTAGGTGAACATACTGTGTTTGACAGCCTTGATCACCTGTGAGTCAAGCCTCCAATCTGTTCATCTGTCTGCCATGAACAGCTGTTGGGCAGCTTTGTAGCTGCCTGGTACCTGTGGGGATTTTTGCATCTGCACAGTAGGAGGGATGATTCTACTCAGGGTCATGGATGGTTAGGCTAAGGTAATTAAATGACATGAAGGGGGAACCATGTCTCCCATAAGGCTGTGCAAAAACAAAAAAGCACGTGTACGAAACAATATTGATGTCACAGACATAGGAAGCCAAGCAAATACAGTGTTTGTTTATAACTGCGGTCAGGTTTATGGCTTCGTTCACTATTTGTTTATAGAACTGACTGCTGAGCCCTGTATAGCAACAACAGGTCTGACGGGGTGGGGGACTGGTGGAGAGGAAGCAGAACTCCCATTGGGCTGTGTGGGTGTGCCCATGCCCGAAGTGCTGCGGATTATACGGCGTTGTTTGAAAAGTAGCCCAACAAACAAGCTTGAACTATTTAAAAAAGCACAGCCAAACATATTGACAAAAATCAGGTATCTGAACATCTGTCGTTGCCTTGCCAGCCCTGACCTGGATGGCCCGGGCTACCCTGATCTCATCAGATCTCAGAAGCTAAGCAGGGTCAGCCCTGGGTTAGTACTCCAAAGATCTCCAAAGAAGTCCAGGGTTGCTGTGCAGGGGCAGGCAATGGCAAACCACCTCTGTTCGTCTCTTGAGCCAGCTGCAACGTGAGGGCACTTTCCACGACAGTTATCTTGCCATGAGAACCCACAGTAAAGTTAAAGTGTGTCACTGGTTCATGGAGACCACCTGAGGTTTTCGAGGCAAGAGATGAACAGAGGTGGTTTACCATTGCCTTCCTCTGCAGAGCAGCCTCCCAGCCAAGTACTGGCCCTACTTAGCTTCCAAGCTCAGGCGAAATCAGGCGAGTCCGGGCTCTTAGGGTGCTACAAACCACCCACAAGACTGAGTAAATGTCAGGCATTAGTAGAGAGGCATTAGTAGAGAGATGGAAGTCAGTTTTGCTATAGCTGTAGATGCCTAAGGGCTAAACTAATATTAGTTAGAGCTGCACTGTCATAACTTTGCTGCATGTGTGTTTGAGAGAAAGACTAGAATTTCTTTTTTGTAAAAACAACTTGGGAACATTTCTGACACAATTATGGGAATTTGTTATCAGTACATCAGCCTCCAAAGACGTAGAGGTTCTGTCTCCAAGCGAGACACAGTAAGTGCCTGTGAATGTGAGGAAAGAGAAACTGAGAATATTGCTTGCCAAACACCTGGGGACTGAAATCTGCTCTGCGTCTGTAGGGCCCAGCCAGCAGCCTCTGAGAATGGAGAACCTGTTATCTAAGACTCATTGTCATTTCTCTTTTGTTAATTAATGGGAGCCCTGTGCCAAATCTCAGCGGAAAGGCTGAAAGCTCATTGTGGCAGAGAGGGGATCTGATCTGATAGGAAGCTCTACCTCAAGAGGAAATGGGAAAAGAGTACCGCTCTGGCTCAGAAAGTCCTTTTTATCATTCAAATTTGTATGACGCATTAGCAAGGAAATGTAGAGATGAGTGTCTTTGATGTTGCTATCAGAAGGGTTAAGATCAACTTTTACTTGTTGATAGGCGCTGCGATGATCGCTTAACACGCACGGACTGGCCTTGGAAATTACTCTGCTGTCATCTTGAAGAAGTAGCTGCTCCAGTTCTGATGAAGTTGCTGCAGTGCTCTTTGTTACAAGTTGGGGGCTTGTGAGGAATCATGATGGGAGCGTAAATTATTAGAAAGGGTGAGCTCCTGTCTCTGGCCTCAGCTCCTGCCTACCTAGCAGTTCGAAAGCAAGAAATTGCAAGTAGATAAATAGGTACCACTTTGGTGGGAAGGTAACAGCATTCCGTACGCCTTGGCGTTTAGTCATGCTGGCCACATGACCATGGAAATGTCTTCAGACAGCACTGGCTCTTTGGCTTGGAAATGGAGATTAGCACTGCCCCCTAGAGTCGGATTCAACTAGCTTTTGAGCAAGGGAAACCTTTACCTCAAATTATCAGAAAGTCCACCCCCCCGCATAGCGCAATACAGCTCCGATCGCATTCTGTTCACTGGTCCCCTGATCGTAGGCTGCTGCTGTAGTTCAGTTGCCCAGATCACTGAGGGTTGGGCAAGGTGAGCGTGATGCCGGTCCTCTAAACATCAGCCTGAGTGGGATAGTACAAGATGTACAGATTACATGTGCTGTCCCTCTCTAGCTGTCTTCCCCTCGGTCTCTGAGCCTCCACAGTTTTCATCCCCCGATCCTCAGTTCACTGCCTGCATTCCAGGAACCTGGTAAAGGCTCTGCAGTTTGAAGAATCCTTGAGGATGCGGTTAATCTTGATCAGAGGAAGTACTTTCTCTCTCATCCAATTTAAGTACCCTCTAGGATTTTTTTCTTGTTTTGCTTCAGAGTGCAAAGTTATTCATGGGGGGCTAGTTTAGGGTCAGAGGGTACAAGTTATTTGGGGCTTGGTCAGACCAATTTATCCTTCTCCCCTGCTTTAACTGTGTGACTCTTGATGACATGGGCACAGAAGGGGAGACTGTGGGGAGATGACTGCCCGCTTGTAAGATCCAGGCTGAGTATTTGTCTCTTGCCTTTTGCAGGTATTTAAGGCCGGGGCATGGTTGGAGGTGCAAGCTGAGGGACAGGAGTCATAGTACTTTTGGCCTTCAGCTTTTATGCTGAGATTTGTAGCCTAGAGCCAGCAGGAAGTTCTCCTGGCACACGGAGAGAACTGCTCTGCATGTACAAGTCTTTTGCCTTCATTCTGCTGTTAGTTTGTTTCTTCTATATTGTTGTCCTTTCTTCTTGTATTGTGAACTGCCTTGTGAAGTACAGGTGGAGGATACCAGGTTGGAATGCAGTGGTTAAGAGCAGGGACTCTAATCTGGCAGAACTGGGTTTGATTCTCCACTTCTCCACATGTAGCTGTTGGTATGACCTTGGGTCAATCATAAGTTCTTTCAGAGCTGTTCTCTCAAGGGCAGTTCTCAAAAGAGCTCTCTCAGCCCCACCTACCTCACAAGGTGTTCGTTGTGTGGAGGGGAAGGGATTCTAAGCTGCTCTGAGACTCCTTTGGGTAATGAAGGGTGGGATATAAATCCAATCTCTTCTCTTCTCTCTTCCCTTCCTTTGTTTAATTTTTTAAAAAACCTCCCTGCAAAGAGAAAACTAGTACAGAAAGCAAACAAAGTGGGCAGGAGCTTTCTCCCTGCTCTCATGTGGATGGGCCATTAAGGCAACTGGGAAGAGTCCCAGTGAGCTGATGGCCTGGATGGTGAGCCACCCTTGTCCTGTGCTGGGCACAGAGGGAGGTGCACAGCCCTGATGCGCCTTGTGACAGGCGGGAAAGGAAGTATACGGCTCCACCAAACCCTGCATAGAAGAGATACCACCTGACAAAGCTGCACCAGGCTGTTTCTCCCTCCCATGCTCATTTGGGGTGGGGCTCTTTTTCCAGGCTCCCCCCCCTGTCTGTCACTGCCCTGCTATGCTAGTTTTCTGTTTGCAGAGGCCCCATTCTTGCCTCCTGCAAACAGGTATGGGAGCATCTAGTGTGCTGCTATTTGGTGCCAGCGGTGGTTGTTTATAAGTAGCAGGATCCTTCCGGAGAAAGCTCTTTTATTACCTTGCGAAGTTTCTTCAGGTGGTGATCATCTCACTGTCTCCAGCTGGGTTGCTTCCGAGATGAGAAATATGAAAAGAGAGGCATTTCTAAGTGTGTGTTGTGGGGATGATGAGAAAGATAATGACTTTGTTTATGCAGCCCTTTACATAATGCAGTAAGATTAAATAATTGAACAAAATTAACTTATAAAAGAATTAACTCAGTCTTTTCAAAATCGGGGGAGAAGGGCAGATATCACTGGGAGAACAAACAATGGATGTCTTAGAAACCATTTCTGGGCCAGATGTTTAACCAAATGGCTATGAACCCCTCTTCAAAGACTTATGGACAATGAAGCTTCCTTATAGCAAGCAATGCCTTTGCCCTGTCTAGCCTTGCATTTTATACTCTGACTGGCAGCGGGTTTCCAGGGTCTTGCATAGGGGGACGCAGGGCTCTTTTTGTAGCAGGAACTCCTTTGCATATTAGGTGACACACCCCTGATGTAGCCAATCCTCCAAGAGCTTACAGAGATCTTCTTACAGGGGCTAATGTAAGCTCTTGGAGGATTGGCTACATTAGGGGTGTGTGGCCTAATATGCAAAGGAGTTCCTGCTACAAAAAGAGCCCTGGGAGAGGTCTTTCCAGCTGGGTGCCCAAGATCCTTTTAACTGGAAACACTACAGATGGCACTCGGGATCTTCTGCGTGCAAAGTATTCACAGGCATCCTGTCAGGTAGGGTTGCCAGACCAAGGCTGACAACTAGCAGGAGACTTACCCAGTGGGTGGGCCTCACTGGCAATGTCATGATATCACTTCTAGCATGACCTGGAAGTGAAATCATTGCATAGGGGTGACACTGTAGCATTCACCCACAAAACTCTATGGTTTAATGATATTTATAGTTTAACCATAGATTTGGACATTCACCCAAAACTCTGTGGGCTGATGCCCAGTGGGTGTCATGGGTCAGCCTGGGCTCAGTGATAGTGAAGACTCCTTGGGAGAAGAGGAGCCCTGTGTAACCAAGCTTGAGTCAACTGAAGCTGGTCAGCAGGAAACTGAGCTGCAGACATGCAGGGCTCTTTTTGTAGCAGGAACTCCTTTGCGTATTAGGTGACACACCCCTAATGTGACCTTACAGTAGCTCCTGTAAACAGAGCTCTGTAAGCGATTGGAGGAATGGCTATATTAGGGGTGTGGTGCCTAATATGTAAAGGAGTTCCTGCTACAAAAAGAGCCCTGTGTGTAAGGATTCACAGTGTCAAGATTCACAGCTGACAGCTGGTGCAGAGCTACACCCTGGTTCAGCAGGTGAACCTTACTCAGCTGGCCATTCCTAGCCCTCCCGTATCAGCTATACCAGTAGAGCACCTCATGAAGGCTGAGAACAGAGCTACAGACAAGACAGCAAAGTGTACGTCTCCTGTCCCAGTGCCCGCTGCTTGCTGATAACAAAGGTGAGTAGCCTCAAGATCATTAGTTGTTGTAGATTTTCTGGGCTGTATGGCCATGGTCCTGGCATTGTAGTACCTGATGTTTTGCCAGCAGCTGTGACTGGCATCCTCACAGGTATAACACAGAAAGATGGAGTACTCTCTGTGTCAATGTGAGGTAATTTATATCTACTCAGGAAGGTGGGGTAGGGCTGAGTCATTATCTTGTAGGAGTTTCCCAGGCTGTGACATGCTAATGGAGAAGCTTTCCTGGGGAGGTTCTTTTGCATCTGGATTGGCTGTTGAAATTCTAATCTTATCTGTAGTGCTACTGTAAAATTTAGAGCATTTTGTGTTTTTCAAGACAGGAAACCATGCCCTATTTATTTTTAAACTCTCTTCTTTCCTGTTGAAATTTCAATGGCTTCCTTGTGTAATCTGACATGGTAATTGGATGTGTTGTCCAGCATTTCAGTGTCTTGGAATAAGATACTGTGTCCTGTTTGAGTTAGGCTATGTTCAGCACTGATGATTTTTCAGGTTGGCCAAGTCTGCAGTGTCTTTCATGTTCTTTTATTCTTGTCTGGATGCTACGCTGTGTGGTCCCAATGTAAACCTGTCCACAACTGCAGGGTATGCAGTATACTTCTGCAGAAGTAAGGGGGGTCTCAGGATCATTTCTGAGCAGCTGGCTACAAACCTGAACCTTAGCTGGGTAGCTATAAAACCAGCCAAGAAAGGCTATTAGGTGTGTGTGCAATGCACATGTTAGAGACTAAGCCACCAACTCTGCCTTGCCTGATTCTTGGAGCCTGGCCTTGGACTGAACAACTCTATGTTGCCTGACTTCTGGAATTCTGACCTTGGAATAAATACCTTGACCTTGTCTGACTTCTGAGCCTGACCTTGGACTGAATGATTCTGCCTTGCCTGACCCCTGGCACTGCTATTCAGATCAGATAGAGAGTAATGAATTACCCAAGTCAAACTCAAAATCAAAGGGCATGCATTGCTCAAGAATTTCTATCTTTATGCTTGTTTCCAGACTATGCATCCAGAACCTACCCTAAACCTCAAAGCTGCTGTCAGCTGATGGTAGCTAAGTCAATAGGTGTGGACATAGGTTGCCTCCTCCTAAAGTAAGGTTGCTAGCCTCCAGGTGGGGCCTGGAGACCTCCTGGAATTACAACTGAAACAGAGATCGGAACTCCCAGAGAAAATGGCTGTTTGGGAGGGTGGATGGTCCACATTCTATGGAATTATACTCCATAGAAGCCCTTCCCCAGACCCCACTGTCCACAGTCAGCTCTGCCCAAATCTCCAGGAATTTCATGACCCTGTTCTAAGAAGAACTGCACATTTAATTTTCATATGTGTGTTTTTGAGTCACAATGCAGCACAAAGTTTTCTGGTGCACCACCCAGCTAAGCAGTGCCTTAACACTGGCATGTGAAGGTAGAGACTACTGGCAAATAGCAGACTGGTGAATGTGCCCCCAGGAGGATCTATTTAGCATTTGCTGCCATTGCTGACAGTCAAATGCTGCTGTAATAGTCATATCTGTTGCTCTTCCCCTGTGGCAGCGCACCTCCTGCCCAAGTGTTTGTTGATGTCCCGGTAGAGCATCAGCTCTCCAGGGGAGGGAGCAGGAACAATGGAAATGGGTGTAATAACTCATTCTTATTTCCTTTGCTCCTGTGAATTCCATTAGCAGCCTCAGATATTTACAGCCTCTGTTTATCATTTTGGTTGCATTCTTAATTTTAATAGTGTACACTGTCATTTTCTTTTCGCACTGGTTTTGAAACCAGCGTCTCCAGAGGTGTTTTCAAAGATACCGTATTTCTTCCTGCCATGACAGGTGCCCTTGTTCTTCAGGGAATTATTAACTCAGAAACTTGTGCTTAGTTACAAAATGACTTGCTGCTTATCACAAGCCACTAAATTCAGCCATTGTTGTTTACACATAATGTCTGCCACTGGCTGTCTTCAACATGGCCTCCTCCCTTTCTTCCAAGGCAAAGTTTGCTTTGGGCCCTTGAGGAAAATCCCCCCTACAAACACACACACGCTAACTTCCAAGTTCCAAATGTAGAGGCAGAGGGGAATGTGCAGAAAGTGCTGTCTTGCAGCAGGGCTTGCTGACTTACTACTTAGGGGCCAAAGTAGGCTAGACATGACTCTCACACACTGCAGTTGCAGAAATGTCTCTTTAAGAATGAGGGAGAACCTGATTCAGTTTGGAACTGTGATGCAGGGAGAGGAGGGCCTCTTTCCTTCCCCCCATGCCATTTCCCCAAACTTTGGGAAAACAGTGTGGAGGAGATGCAGGAGTCCTCCCCCCTCCATGTTGCAGTTCTGAGCTGAATTGGGCTGGCCCTCATTTTTAAGGAGACGTTCTTCACAGCTGCTGTGTGGCTTCAGGAAGAGTGAATTGGATCTGGGAAATCACCTCTTTTAAAAATGCAGCGTCTGGTTTGGCCCTTAGAAGGGTGATGACTAAAGACCTTTCCCTTCCCCCAAGAAAACTAGCTGCTGGTCACAGCTCTAGAAAGGAAGCAGAACAGCCTACTCAGTGTTTCTGACATTTTTCGAGTAGCTTGTCATGTTTTGACAGGCACATGCCACACCAGGGACTGTAGACAAGTGGTTTCAGGGAAGATTTTTCTCCATTGAACACGCCCTGGAAGCAAATAGAACATTTAAGCCTCCTCCTAGCTTATGCTGCAGAATTTGCATTTGAGACCAACTGTGGAGATTTTAAGCACAGCAACCAATGGCTACTTAATGCTGGTTTTCTCTCTGGGACAAGATGGACCTGTGCACAGTGAGAGAGTGGGTTTTTCCTTGGTTAGATTTTTTCCTCTCTCCTAAGTAGAGGGAACAGTTTGTTCAAATGTTCAGTGGATGGTTTAACAGATTTTTAAAAAGCATTCTCACATTTAGCACTGCCAGGATCTAGGGATTGGCAAAGAGAAAGCAAGAGGACCTGAACAATAGACTTCAACATTTATGTGTGTTGTTCCAGTGCCAACTTGGAATTCAAGGCCTCCTAGCACATTATCTACTTTGATGTGTGGCTGAAAGAGAGTTTGCTCTCCTAACTACTGCTGAAAAGACAATTGTAGAGGGTTGGAATGCCATGGAAGATGCTCTTGCTCATGGGATCCTTAGACAGGGCAGGTCAGTAGGTGTAGGGTTGACAGATCCAGCTTGGGAAATTTCTGGAGATTTGGTGGCAGAACTTGGAGAGGGAGGGTAGAGTTTGGGATGGGGGAGAGCTCAGCAGGGTTGCAATGCAATAGTGTTGACCCTCTGAAGCTGCCATTTCCTCTCTGGGAACTGATCTCTGTAGTCTGAAGATCGATCTCTAGGCCTTGTCTGGAGGGTGGGAACTCTAGGTAGATGGTTGCCCTTGCTCTGCCTGTTGGCTAAAAAGGTAACGGTTTCCCTTGCTCAAAAGCCAGTCGAATCTGGTTCTAGGGGACTGTGCTCATCTCTGTTTCCAAGCCAAAGAGCCAATGCTGTCCAAAGGCTTCTCTGTGGTCATGTGGCCAGTATGACTAAATGCCGAGGCGCCTGTTACCTTTCCACCAAAGCGGTACCTATTTATCTACTTGCAGTTTTTTGCTTTCGAACTGCTAGGTTGGCAGGAGCTGGGGCCAGAGACGGGAGCTCACTCTGTCATGTGGTACTAGGGTCTCGGACTGCCAAGCTACAGACCTTAACGGTCTATAGCTCAGCACCTTAACCTCTGAGCCACCACGGTCCCTTTGGCTAGCTGAATCTTAACTAGTGACTGGGCTTGTATAGGGAGAGGTAATCCTTCTGGTATTCAGATCTCAAGCCATGAAGGGCTTTGGGTTTTAGCAAGCTGATCACCAGTACAGCTGACTCAGAACTGGTTGACTATACCATCCCGCACCAGTCAACAGGAAGACTGCTGGTGTTCTGTGCTAATTGAAGTTTCCAAGTCATCTCCAAGGGCAGCCCTGTATGTATTTCAGTAGTCAAGCCAGCTGCCAGGAAGTTACTGAAGCCTGCATCAGTGTGGTAGTGCCAGATCTGCTAAAAAGGAAAGGAATCTAATGCATTCCTGGCCATCATCCCAACCAGCTTTTTCAAAAGAGTCCAGGAATAACTTGATTGCACAAGGTCAGAGCAATTGGCATCTAGCACAAGCAGATTTATTCCCTCCGGAATAGCCATATCCCCAATTCTGTCTGAATTCAATTTCGATTTCTTTCTCCTCATCCATTTGACTACAGCTTGCAGACAACTGTTCAGCATAGATACAGCTGCTCCTGGATGCTCTGTTAATGAAATATAAAATTGGGTGTCTTCAGCTTCCTGTTGACATGAAACAGCACTGGTGATAACACAAGTCTTCGCGGATCATATAAGGGATCCCAGAGGGAAGGTTCATAATTCCAATTATGACTCCTTTCAGGTACCTCCCCCCAAAAAGTGTAGAAGCATTGATGAGCTACCTCTCTGATTCTACCTAGATGCTCTAAGTCATCTAAAGCTGTGGTTTACTGTAGGGGACCTACCACTCCAGTGCTGCAGACTGCCGGCAATGCAGATCCATAATACAGTGGGCACAAGGCATACCTGTCTCCTCCTGTATTACTGATGACTGGGAACAAACCAAGCCCCTAGGCACAAAAAGGGAGTGAATCAGAAGCCCATGTTCTCTTCCTTTCTCCATTGCTCAAGAGATTGAGCTTTACAAGCCAGAACCCACCATTCTGTTTGCGAGCTATTGATCTAAACGAATAGAATGATTGATGATATCAAAAGCCATTGAGAAGTCTAAAAGATCAGCATTCAGATCTTGTCCATCTTTAGATGCAGCTCCTCCACTTGATGCAGTCGCTATTCTATAACTGGGTCTGAAGCCAGACTGAAAATTGGTCAAGGAAATCAAGATCATTGAGGAGTGCCTGTGGTTGCTCTTTCACCACCTGCTTGATCACCTTTCCCCAAAGTGAGGTTATTACAGGTTATACGTGTTGTCTGTATCCAGTGATAACAGATATAAATAAGATATAAATAAGCCATGGACAGAATGCCACCTCCTTTAATGCTGGAGGGAGGTTATCCCTCTTCATGGGAGGCATTGATACTTGTGGACATCCAATCCACCAGGTTTTGTGATGATTTCCCCTTCCCGATCCCAAGTGACTTGTCCATGTTAGCCAGAGTGATTGAGCTGAAAGTGCACCCTTCAGACAGTGCTGGCATAAGAGCCACAATGAACGTGGAGTCCAGGTTGGACTGATTATGGGGGTGACTTTGTCGGCTATCAGAAATGTCACTCTGAGCATCTGATGGCTTGCCTTCCATGGGTTCAGGCCTAGGGGGCCTCTTCCTGTGACGGTAATTGCCGATTCAAAGCTGCAATAAAAGGCTTTTAAACCATTAGTCTGTCTTTCCTTTTCCTTGTTCGGAGTGAAGATTTGTCTTTGGCCAAGAAACTAACGTGGCATCTGGCAATGACAAAAGGGGCTTCCTGCCACGACTCTTTTTGCTTCTTGTTTGCCATACAAAGAATTGTCAGTGTCTGACGCCTGTTGTGAGAGGCTGTCATGGGACGGGCTGTCCTTTGTGCCCTGTTTCCCTGTTTCAGAAGGAGGATTGAGGGCAGGAGCAGAGGCCATGCTGGCTCATTGAACCGGTCTCCCTCAATCACTTTGGAAAGCATGAACAGCTCTTTATAATAAAACCCCAAGAGTCTCATCTGCAGGCTGTCTATTGAAGAGGAAAGTTTTGAGAGGAGAGTTTCTCGATGTCCTAAACTGTTCTTTAAGGGTTTCCCTCCTGAAACTGTCCCATTTGGGCACCAAACATTCAGCATGTATGTTTTCATACATGTGGCAAATGAAGGTTGGTTTCTTACATTCCATACTCTGATACACATAAAATACGGGAACCTCTTGCCAAGTGTAATAATACCAAGCGCACGTCTCCTTAAGAACAACGATGGTTCAAGATGCTTTGCAGCCAGAAACTGAAGAGCCCCATAAATATAACAAGCAATCAAAATAATTGTTAATTTGCTTACCCTTTACTGACATCCCATTATTGGACACTATTGATTGCCCTAATTGGCAGCTGCTTTCCAACATAGCAGGCTACAGTCTCTGTCCCCTTGGAGACTGCAAGAACTGAACCTGCATAAGCGCTACCCCTCAGCTGTGGCTGTCCCCGCTTTGAGCTTTGCATGCATTTTTGTAAACACACCATTCCAGATTTTGGCCTGGGTTCTCCCTGCTTGGGATGAGACCAAAGTCATCTTTTCCCCCTGACCATGTTAATTAAATTCTATTTTAAATGATGTCTTAAAATTGATGCCTGGTTTTGTGTATAAATTGCATTACAATGCTGTAAATGAAGACAAATCAGGAGTGCCAGTAGCATACTGGACAAAATGAAATGCTCATGATGATGATGTACAAAAACAAATAAAAATGATCGAGATCTTTTTCTTACATCGCTAACTTGCACTGGAATTACCCACTAGGCCTCCTTGCTATTTTTTTTTTAAATTATGGCACCTGTTCAGAAACCTGCTCAAAGTGGCTATCAGCTAAAATAACCCCAATAAAACCATAGAGCCATTAAAAACAAACTAATAAAAACAGTCTAGATCATAAAAACACAACATTAAACATAGAGGACAGTCTCCAGGCCAGAGAAATTATAAAAACCATGTTGGAAAATCAACCCCTTATTGAAAAGCCTGGGGAAAAAAGAAAGGTTTTGGCCTGGCACCTAAGAAGTATAGGGTAGGCAACAGAAGAACCTTAGAGGGCAGGTGCTGCCACTTAGAAAGCCCTGCCTCTGGTTGCCACCTGCCTCACTTCTGCAAGGATGGGCACAGAGGCTTGTGTGCAAGATCTTAACTCTTCCAGTTCAGCACAATGGCTTTTGGTGCCCTAGACCAGCTGGAAGTGAGGTGCCCTCCTGCAGCCCAGGTATATGCAGAACTGCCACTGCCCCAAGAGCCAGGTAGGTGCATAGCCTGATGTCTGCATAGCTTGTAGCTGTTTGCTTTTCCTTCCTCCCCTCTTTGTGGAGGTAGGGGAAGGCATACTGGTTTAGACAAGCATAGACCCAAGAGGGCAAGCTTTTCTTGGCATTCCTGATGCTCCCTGGCCTCTGGCACCGTCTTCATTCACCTGTGTCTGTGTACTGGGCAGACTAGGTCTGTAGATGCTGCAATGGGTATGACTCTGGGTGTGAATCTAGGAAGCCTGGGACATTTGGGTTTTTCCCCGTTTGGTTTTGCTGTTGCTTCTTGGTTGGCAGTCATAGACTATTGGAGACTAATCAGTTCCACCAGTCATAGAAGTAGGAAAACGTTTCCATCTTTGCATAGAAACCCATGCTCACAGTGCATGACCAATTGGTCTGCTGTTACTGGTGTGTGAAGCAAGAGTAGAGCCTGTGTCATTTTAGATCCACACTTCCAATTTAGGAAGAGAACTGAAGGGGATGGCTGGGTCAGGCGGGGCTTTTCCCAGTTGACAACAACCATCCATTTGGAGTAGTATTTCTTTATCAGCGGCTCC
Organism: Gekko gecko; assembly: GCA_029375565.1. NCBI lineage: Eukaryota > Metazoa > Chordata > Lepidosauria > Squamata > Gekkonidae > Gekko > Gekko gecko. The sequence continues at coordinate 45,007,033 of JAPDNY010000012.1, read as the reverse complement.
CCACCCCCACCCCTCTCCATCCTTTATTTTTCTCTAAGGCAGCTGGCATATTTACTGTTACAGCTTTCCTAGGGCTGGCGGACGGGCTGGCTGGCGGGCTGTATTTTTATTACTTCCAAATATAACCCTAGAGAGGTGCAAATGCTCTTTTCAAAAACCAGCTTGGTGTGAAGGCCAGCTGGCTGTGCATAATTTTATCGTTAAAAAAAGAAGATGAAGTCTTTGACACCAGTGCTACAAATCCAACTTATTGGACATCCTTGGTGGGGCGTGTGTGATTTTCAGGCCTGAGAATCCCTCCTCCCCATCTCCCGTCTATCCTTCCAGCCATCCAATTCAGCACAGACTGGCGCATCTGTACAGCTTCCCCCCCACAGCGCACTTACTATCCCTTGAAATGTGCTCTAGTGGGAAAAAAAAAAATCAGACATGAAAAATCATATCTGCAGAGGGAGCTCAATTCTCTTCTGTGCATCAGCAAATCCCATAAGCAGGTATAGCCTGGTGGATATGAACTGTGAACCAAGAAGATCCCAGTTCATATCTTGCTTTGCCCAATAATTCAACAGCTGGACTTAGCTGAGCTGGTTTTCTCTGTGAACACTAGAGCTTCCTCTCCAAATCTGTGACAAGGTCAGCATTAAAAATAAACTGGCCTACCTTATAGGGCTCATATGCTTTCTGAATGGTGTAGATAGATATTAACTGTTGTGTGAGTCTATGGCCATGATCACATGGGCAGTTTGGCCCGACACAGTCACTCCTCCCCCTCCGGATCAAATGGGCGCAGTCAGACAGCCACATTTGTCAGGTGTTCCCCAGCCATACTTATCCTGTCATAGGATGACTTGGAGTCAAGTTAAAAAGGCACCACATCAAGTGGTGTTTCGGTTCCCTGTGCAGTCATTGCGCATGGCCTGATGTCTGAACATGGGGGAGCACGCGCAGAACAGATTTGGCAGTCTTTTGCAGTGTGCTCCATGGCTGAGGTGCTGCAATAATGTGGATGCTTTATACGGGATGCCTCCGTGGGTAACCTACAGCAGAGTGTGCTGTGTGGCTGATATGCCCCACAACACTAAACCAGTTCAATTAGAGGTGGCACCATATCGTGCCAAGCCACCAGTGTGACCATAGCCTATGTGTATGCATTATAGGGTTATCAAGGTGCAGGTGGGACCTGAAGATCTTCTGGAATTACAATTGATCTCCAGGTTACAGAGGTCAGTTCTCCTGGAGGTGATGGCAGCTTTGGAGGATGAACTCTATGACATTATACCCTGCTGAGATCCATCCCATCTCCAAATCCCACTCTCCCCAGGCTTCACTCCCAAATCTCCAGAAATTTCCCAACCTGGAGTTATCAGCCTTCACATATACTGGAAACAGGTGGTGATTTTCTCAGGGCATTGAAGGTCACTTGTAGCGCTTGCGCTCTATAATTTCTTCTCTCCCATGATGGTCTTTGGTGAAACGTGGGATGAAACATTGATAGATCCCACACAACCTGCCTGGCCAGCGCCAAGAGTGGGATAAGTGTGCCTATGCCAGGTAACAAGGCCTCTATGATAACACTTTGACTCGAAAAAAGCCTTTTTGTCTTTTGGTGTGGAGGTGGTGGTGGTGGTGGGGAGTACTTGTGGTGGTGGTGGGGAGAATAGATGGATACAAAAGGGGTGGAGCAGTCCTGTAGAGGCTCATGGGTGCTTTCTCCCCAGGCTTCCTGTTCAGTTTGTGAGGTTTGAGCTCAAACAAATGGCATATTTGCCTTTGGGTTGTAAATGACCCTCTCTATCTAGTCAAGAGTGTCTTTCCCATTCTCTGCCAGTCTTTGGGACACCATCCATCTCCATAACTCCATATCTTGTCCACCTGCCTGTCATCCTCAACAACTCCTCCCTCCCAGACATCAGTTCTTTAAGTGTAACCCCTGCCCTCATATTTGTGTGTTCAGCAAAATACGGATCTGGGAATATATGTTTACAGAAATATTAGCATGTTAAACATGCTACAGAGGTGTAGGGCCAATGCACTTAGAAGGTGCATATGGGTTGACACCTGGTACCCCCTCCGTTGCCTTTTGCACGTGTTCAGTCAGGGCACATTTCCTGCAGGAGTGCACAGGAGCAAAGCTCCAGCATTAAGGAGCCCAGTGGGCGGGCACATGCAGCAAGCCCCACCCCCTGCTCCCAGCAGCCCCCCTTGCCTTTCCCGGCCTGCTGGCCGACCCAGCAGAGCACTGCTGCGAGCTGGCCCTCAAGCTGCTCTGCCACTACCTGGGCCATGGCACCCAGCCTGCCCAGGCTCTGCCTGTCCTCATGCCGGCCCTAACATGGCGTCTCTGCAAGGCGGGCCCCAGTGACTCCCACAAGGGCTATGAGGAGCTCCACCCCAGCTTCCTGCACTTATTCGGCCTCCTCCTGCGCCTCTGCCCTGCCACCACCCTGGACCCCTACCTGCTCAAGGCCATGTGCGTCCTCCGCGACCCACGAGCATACACGCACTTCCCTGTGCTTGCTGGCCATCCAAAAGAGTCCAGTGGCACCTTTAAGACCAAGGTTTATTCAGGTACAAGTTCTCCCTTGTGAGAACAGATCTGCACGCTCCCCCCCCCAGGTAGCTAGCAATCCAAAACAGTTCAGTGGAGCCTGAGCGGTGGGTATTGCCTTCCAACACACTTCTGGTGGTGTCAGGGTGTGTGGCATATGCAAATAAATTATGCTAATGAGCTCCTGCACCTCTTTTTCTACGAAATGACCCCTGTGTTCAGTACAATATTTGAAAGGGCCTTCTCACTTATAAAACATGCACACTCATGACCTCAGTCTTTCTTATGAGGAACTTTGAAAAGGGCGGGCTCTAGACTGTGGCCAAAAAGTCTGCAGCTAGCCACTTTGTCATCCTTAATTTTGTGTGTGTGTGTGTGTGTGTGTGGAATTGTACCAAGTGGATTTTACCCTTGGAAATATTTGTGAAAGGAATTTCATGATGGAGCTGGGTTTAGAGACATCCTGTCCATTCAAAATACAGTTTGCTTGCTGACTGGTAATTGTACAAATGGGGGAGAGACAGACAGACAGACAGACAGAGAGAGAGAGAGAGAGAGAGAGAGAGAGAGAGAGAGAGAGAGAGAGAGAGAGAGCCCTCTAAATTGGGGGAATTGGGCAGACTTTGTACATCTGTTGAAATCGCCATATATTTGTAAGTAACATTTTCTTTGTGGTAGATTCAGTTGAACCAAATGTTCACATGCAGACATTTTAAGCACGTAAGCAGCATTTTTGAAGACTCTTCAACCCCAGTCCTCAGTTTATATTTTGTGCTGCTGTTGCCAGAGGTTCACTGCTTAAACCAACGCTGCCCGGCTTCCTTGGAGGTATTCCAGCACATTGAAAACTGATTAACTAATAGGATGACATCATAATGCCACAAAAATAATCAGATTTAGCCGTATCATGATATCATGAAATCCCTTCTAAGGTAGATCCTTTTGTCCTTTTCTTTTTTCTTATTCTTATGTTTATTAGCTTCTGTGACCAAAGGTCTTAAGCTCAGTTATCAAACATGGGTATACAACATTAGCCTTAAAATACAAACTTTACAATCAAAATTTACAGTCAAAATAATCAAATCTAAAAAATCTAAAATCCTTTTCCATTTCCCCCTTCCCATACCTGAAAGAAGCAGGAGTTTTTTAAGGTGATGAACCTTTTGGGGAGAACATTGCCCTCCTTTAAGTCTGGCTTCAGTGGCATTGGGGGAAATTGGACTCTGGTCTTTCTGTTTTGCAGCTTCTAGCCTAGTTGTTGTGTCGCACTGTGAAATAGTGCCTGGCAATCTAGTCCTAAATCACAGACACTTTAAAGCAAAACAAAACGTGGGTGACAATCCTTGGCCCGCTTACTGTGGAGCAGCTCTATGGTCTTTTAGCAGGATTAGTCTGGAATCAAAGTTTTGTGTTTGAATTGGAAGCAAGAGTGAAATATGACTGCTTTTTGTACCAAAATATTCTGCAGGTTCAGTTACGAGACTCAATAAATCTAGCAGGTAATCTTTTGCTATATGAAATGCTTCTCCTGATGCTGCTTCTCTGCCATAAATCTTAGGAGTTTGTCTGCATTAATATACAAGTTGACTGTCTTCACATAAACATCCAGGCACCATTTCTGATGCTTGCCACCAATTACTGTCCAAATGCCTCTAACGTTAAGGGAGGTGGCAAACATGAGCCATGGGTTTTTCCTTAGCAGCAGAAGGGTTTCTGAATGCACTGTGATAAAATACCTCTCCTCCTACTCTGCAACACCCCCCCCATTTTGCCAAGGATCAAGTTTTCTCTACATTTTGATTTCCATTTGCTGCTGCTTTATAATACCCAACCAATCCACCCCAAATAAATCTTGGCATGAACCGTTGTACCCCACTTTTCTTTCAGAAATCTAGGGCACATGTGTTGCTGGAGTTCTGTGACTGGTATTCATTTTACCCTTAAAATGCAGGCATGGTAAAAGGCTGTAATACTGGGGAAGGGGGGGGGTGTAACTGTTCTTCCTCACTCTGTTTCTCAGAGCAGAATTCCCCCAGGACACTAATACAGAAAGAAATAGCCTTGCCAACTCTGAGTTGGGAAGTTCCTGGAAATTTGGGGGTGGAGCCTGGGGAGGGAGTTCAGTGAGGTTTAATGCCATAGAGTTCACCCTCCAAAGCAGCCATTTTCTCCAGGGGAACTGATCTCGGTAGCCTGGAGATCTCCAGGCCCCACCTGGAATTTGGCAGTTATGGGTGGCTTCCATGCCCTGTCAAATGGCTTTTTGCTACTGATAATGTAGCACCTGCCCATAATACTGCCCACCTAGGAGCTGATATTTAAAGCTCTTGTTTCTAACACACCGCTTTAAAAATAAAAAGTTCTGAGCAAATTCTCTTTTGTATACTTTCTCCCACAGTATTGCTCCCACTCTTATAATTATCTCCACTTAAATATCTCTGCCTGGTTTCCAGTTAATTAATTAAACCTTTTGCTAAAGGTTTCAGAGATTCATTTCTTGCAAAAAAAATATCAATCTATACCCTCTGGCTAAGGGTGGGCTCTCCCTTTCCACTTTATGTTTGGAGGTTGATTTCTGTGCAAGACTGTTGTCGTGTTCAAATTAATCAAAATGCACATAGTGTGTTGTACTGCCTCAATTTAAAGGAACATGCACATGAGGGGAAATGTCTTTTGTAAGCTGCATTGAAAAAGTTGCAAATCATCTCTCGGGTTTGGTAAGGAATTTGCCATAGGTCAACAAGTAAGAGTGTGTGTGATCTGCCTTTTTTAAAAATGCCACTTTTAAAAATCTCCTTATTTTACATCTTCAATCATTTCTGTTCCAATTGTTTCCTTACTGCATTTTCAGTTGTTTTGTGGTCACTCATTGAATCAGCACTTTCTATGAAGAGACACTGCTTTCAGTCTTAGCTGATTCCCCACGTAGCACTTGGAAACAGGGTTGTCAGCCTCCTGGCTGGGCTGGAGTTCTTCCAGAATCACAGCTGATCTACAGAGATCAATTCCCCTGGAGGCAATGTCATCCCATCCTCCAGAGGCTTCACCCCCAAATCTCCAAGGATTTCCCAATCTGGAGTTGTTGGCAGTCCCAAATGAGCTAGGCCCCAATGAAATGGGAGGTGTAGAAATGTTTCTATTTACAAAGTTTCAGGGTTCCCCAACCCCCAGGATCTTTGGTTAATATTTTTATTGTTAATCACAGACTTTGTACTGCTTTCGTATTTCACTGGAAATTTGGGGACAGAAACTGGGGAGGGAGGAAGCTCAGCAGGGTTGTGATACCATAGACTTTGCCCTCTGACGCTTCCATTTCCTCCAGGGGTATTGATCTCTGTAGTGTGGAAATCATTTGTAACCTGGATGTTGTTGGTAATCCTATCTTGTTGTTGAGACTTAATTACAGCTGGTTGCTCCCAGGTAGGCAGTTTATGTGGAGAAGTTTGGAGCTCTACTATGTTTGGGGGTGGACTCACTGAGTATATAGTGGCCAGAGGTACATGGACTGAGGTCACCTTTGATCCTGTGAAACCTACATGAGGCCTCTTTATAACTCCCCTTCCACGTACTGTAATCTTCTGGAAATACCCTTGAGGCTGTCCTCGCTCAGAAACTCATACAGCAGGTTTCACATACTGATGGTATCTGGGAACAATTTTTTTTTTCTTGGATTAAATTGGAGGCACACTTCTTGTTTATACAGATACAGCTCTGTTTTCTTGATAAGCTCCCAGAATAGTGAGCAAACAGCCTCCTGGCAATTCTGAGAGAGACCAGTTAATATTTCCTTCGAGCATCCCACCTCCTACAAAAGAAAGGTTCAGTGGTGGAACCGTACTTTTGTAGTAGGAAAGGCTAGATTTCTTTTTGCTACTGTATACTGTCATTGTGAATCGTTTCAGTGTGCCCATTTCCATTTGCTATCAATTGAGATTTATTTGATTCTTTATATATGTTTTATGGATTTTTTTAAAAAATGCAATTTATATGGTATTTATATGCATAGTATATATCATTTGTGCGTCGTTTCTGTTTATAGTGCTGGTTTATTCATGCACAGATAGTGGGGAGAAATGTGTATCTATGGGAAAATGTTATGTGCGGAAATAGAAAATGACACAAAACAAAGAATAGCTACCTTCTGTGCTGGCTTGGTGACTCTCTGATCTGAGTTCCTCTTGCCATCTATGCCCTCCCACCCATGTTCCTTCTAAGCTGAGCGTGAACTAGCTCAGTTTTTTTAGCCTCCAGCGCATACATTTTTTCTTAGCTCACAAAAGATGGCTCCAGAGCAAACCAATTTATGCCCTAGTCAAATCGCTCGCTCACAACTTTAATGCCAGTAGCTCACAAAGTAGAATTTTTGCTCACAAGACTCCACAGCTTAGAGGAAGCAAACCAGCCCCTGCCGTAGTACAGAGTAGGAACTGGAGTGCTGAGTGGCAGATGTGAGCCACATGCCCTTAGTCCACCCATAAAATCTCAGTGTGTACCAGGGGCTGCAGGAGTGGTGTGTTGCAGGTGGCACATGAAGGTTCCCACATAAAGGGCGAGGGCCTGAGGGATACAGGCTGAAATGGGTGATACGATTAAGCTGCAAGATGTGGTATGGATAACAGTAGACTGAGGTATTTGTTTTCTAATTGTGTAAATATGTGTTAGGTAGTGAATACAAGATTTTCTAAGAGGAAGTGTAAAGCTAAAGAAAGAGTTAGAATGTTTGATGTAAGTAGTATTAAGGAATTATTATAATATCAATACACAGTATTTGAACATAAAATAAGCTTGAATTTGGATAATACAAAAATTGAGATAGAAAATAGATTAACTTGATTAAAGAAAAATCTGACCAATTTAGAGGAGGTAAAATCAACACCAGCTTAGCACACAAGAGTTCAGATACTATACAAGGAATTCAGAATACAACTAATGATGTGCTATATCAATTAAGAACAGAATATGTTAAAAATTAAAGAAATACAAGGGGAAAATAGAGAACAGTTAGATTCCTTGGGAGATACACTAGAAATCTTAAAATATAAGAGTAGAAGCCATAATTTGAAAATGAGAGGATTAAAAGAAATTGTCAAAGGGAAAAATTTGGTAACCATTCTTGAAGAAATATGTGCTTCTATTCTAGGTTCAGATTTTAATGCATTGTAGCTGAGTCTCTCCTGAGGTCCTTACCCCCTTGTATGCATTATTTAACTACCCCACGCTATTGTAGAACTTTATTTGCCAGAGTAAATATTTTATCCTCCATGGTACTACAAGGAAGATTTTGAATAAGCCTTATTTTGACAGAATCTGCCCCTGTGGCCTTAATAAGGTCGACACATCTTTTCATGTTCTGTTTGAATGCTGGTTTTTTGAGAATTTTAGGGATCACTATATTAAGCCATTTATGGATAAGGCACTACCTTCTACTTTGGAATCTCTGTTTTATTTGCTTAGAGACAATGATCCTAAGATTACTTTGGCAGCAGTAAAATTTGTTTCAGGCCTTTTATCCCTTGCATCCAAAAAATGAAGACATTTTTCCCCCCTGTTGCTCCAGATTCGTAAATCAATGAGCTTCTAAGGGAACAAAAGGAAAGGATTGTAGCTGAGCAAACTTATCATATAGGTCCTAGAAAATTATCTCTATAATTTTTTACTTGAGATGTAATGGCTTCTTATCAAAGTATATATGTGTGGTGGGAAATCAAATATTAAAGGCAGTAAGAGCTCAAACTAAACCAGTAATTAAAGAACAGTGGATACAGCTTTGGGTTGATATACATCTCTCTCTATTGCAAAAAAAGGCATGCATTTAAGTTTCTAATATAACAACTTTAATTTTTTTCAAACTGAATGTCCAATATAATGGAAAATGGTTAAGTGTAAAAACAAAAAATAAGGCTGAAGACTTATATTGGACTGGATAAGGTCTCAGGAAATCTCAGATGGCAAGAGGAATTCAGATCAGAGAGTCACCAGGGTAGCATGGAAGCTATCAGCATTCAGTCAGCACAAATAGCAGCAACATCAAAAGGCAAGCAATTTATAGCTAAAGTTCAATATGCTGGAAGCTCCCTGTATGGCCATAAGGCCTCTGGCACATACAGGTTTTTTTTTTAGATCAGCAATTGCTAAAGCACCACTGTGCTGTAGTGATCAATCACCACTCTTGTGTCTTAAAAGATTACAGGACATGCATGAAGAAAATAACAAAATTGGGAAAGTTGCCACAGTAGCCTTGATGACTGAACCCCTGAGAGTCAGTGTGGAGTCACTGCAAGAGGATATGTGGACGAGAAAAGTCAGGAAAGAGGAGGAAGAAAATGCAGAAAACTCCCATGAGTAGAAGCTTCATTGCCAATGTATATACCAGCAAGGAAAGCAGAAAGCCCTCCACTATAGGTCCATATCTCCTGCCAACCTCATAGGGCTAAAGAGTTTTTCAGTTCTTCCTCTCCTTGCCATTTCAGAATTTATATGTTAACTGGAGTGAGTTCCCTAAGATATTTTAGTAAATTTGAAAAATTGCTTATGTTCTTAATCCCAGTTAAACTTCATCCACTCTCTGACTATTTACAACTCCAGGGGATATTTGGTCAAATCTGAGCAAAATTGCTTTAACAAGCACACAAAGAGAAAGTTTCTAACACTGGAACCAACGCTCTTCTTCTCTCACTTAAGCCCATTAAGATAGATCCAGATGGTCAGCTGTGTCATGGTCTGAAGGAGTAGAACAAAATTAGAGTCCATTGGCACCTTTAAGACCAGCAAAGGTTTATTCAAGGTATGAGCTTTCGTGTGCATGCACACTTCTTCAAATACATTGGAATATGGTGTGTAAGGTTCAAACTCATAGACAGAGAAATTAACATGTAACATGATGATGTTTAAGATATGCAAAGGTAAAAATAACAAGCTAAGGTTATAAGGTCAACCTCAAAATAGCTGTTTTATTACAAAAGAACTTCAGGAATAGAATGGAAAGGGAAATTGCTGAATTACAAGTTATTACAACACTTGGAACGAAAACCTCCCCAGGACTAACAGGGATAGTGGTTTCTTATTTTATTACATATATTAACTCATTCAATCCTCACATATGTATTCTCAGTGAGAAGGACTATACATCCTCTGTATTTCAGTGTTGTCCTTGTTTAGAATAGTATATTAGAATACTGAATGTAATGCCAGGATTATTGGGATGTTTTACTGACATGACCCTGCATCCACCTCAAAAAGTACTGTTAAGTCATCTCCAAGCCTGGGAGGAGGGAATGGGAAGTCTCAGTTTGCTTCTCACAATTAGAAAAGAAACCTTTAGACATTTATCTGCTATTCGGACATATTTATTTCTTTACAACTGTTGACCTTATAACCTTAGCTTGTTATTTTTGACTTTGCATATCTTAAACATTATGTTACATGTTAATTTCCCTGTCTATAAGTCTTAACCTTACACACCATTCCAATGTATTTGAAAAAGTGTCCATGCACACAAAAGCTCATACCTTGAATAAACCTTTGTTGGTCTTAAAGGTGCCACTGGACTCTAATTTTGTTCTTAAGCCCATTAGGTTTTGCACTTTGCCAGCCTGGAAGCAGAACTGTAGACACACACACCTCACCCCATCAAGTTGCTTTGCAATGAGGACAGCCTTGCTTGTATTATGCAATGCCCTCCTCTTGTTTTCTCTGCAGTTAAAAATATTCTGCAAAGCTTTGTTTTGTTTCATAAACCTGTTGCCTCTGGCCAGCTAGTGGGATAAAAATATGTGTAAGTGAAGTGTTTGCCAAACTGCATTCAAATGTCCTAAAAATGATGATTGATCCCCTCCCCTCCCATAACCACCCCGCATAACCAGATGCATGGAATGGGTCTTTACTACGCAGGCATTTTATGTAGAAAGAATGAAGGGGTGTGTGTGTGAATAGGACTCCTTAGCAAAATCCAAGACTCCTTAGATGACTAGTTTAGCATACCTAGTGAATGATCTTTATAGTTTTCTTTATCAGATTTTAATTTTACATAATTATATTTCATCCTGTACTCTCATGGCCTCTTGATTCTGCTGATGTCCCCCTCCCCCTCCACTTAAGAAAAATGTCTGCCCACTGAAGATTCGCTCCATTGCATCTGGAGAAATGGGCTGTAGTCCACAAAAGTTTATGCAGGAACAAAATCTTGTTAGTCTTCAAGCTGCCACAAGATTCCTCTTGGTTCTGCTCTGTTTGTTCCTATGACTCTTCTTGGTTTTGTTCCAGTGCTATTCAGGCAGATCCCTAACTCTGGATATGATTCCACAAAGGCCCTGAAATACAATGGGCACATGTTTCCCTCCATATTCCTCTCCGGTGGGATAACAGTTTTGTTTCAATTAAGCTTGGCAATCCATTACAGTTTTCAGTTTTGGATATGTTATGATGAGGTCCCACCATCACTGGTGCCAACTATTAGCCAGTCTATAGGCCTGCCAACCTCCAGTTGGGCCCTGGAGTTCTCTCGGAATTACAATTGCTCTCTGATCTATAGAGTTCTATAGTCTCCAGTCTATAGAGTTTCCCTGGAGAAAATGGCAGCTTCAGAGGGCAAACTGTATGGTATACCATAGATTCTAGGTGAAATCCCTCCCCAAATTCCCCTTCCACAGGCACCACCTCAAAATCTCCAGGAATCTGCCAGGCTGGAATTGGCAACCATACATTTCACAGGGCAGGCTGCTGAGGTTTGCTGGACCATCCTAGAAACTGTAACCCCCACCTTCCCTCCACTCCACAAGTTTGTGTGAAGACTGCTCATGTGGCATTTGTGCAAATCTCCCGTAACGGACATTTTAATCGGGTGAAGGTTCTGGTTGCGGGTGGTTTTGAACTATGGGGCTCAATTGGATCAAAGGTGGTAATTGGATTCCTCAAAGGCAAATCTTCAGGAAAATGCAAAACATGTCGATATTGAGCCCTTGTGAAATGATCAAAGCCAAGCTGCCTCCAGCTCCAGATAGGATTATGAAACAGGCGCTCAAATCTCCCCCCCCTACGATCTTAAGGTGTTGAGTCAAGCTTGGGAGGAAAGTTCTGTTGCTGTAGCTGCCTGTGCCTTCCGGGCCCCCATTTCCACCCCAGCCTGCCACCTCACAAGGTCTTATGGGACGACATGCCACTTAGGCCAACCACCATTCTTCCTCCCCACTTTTCTTTCCGCTTATTTTTTCCTGCTCCTGCTGCAGTGACTCCTATTTCTTTTCACCATTACCTGTTGTTATATTTCAGCTGTCCTGAAAGGTGAGGGCTAAGCACTTGGCCCTGCGGCAACAGGAGTGGTAGAGGTGCCCGTCAACTGGCTGCTTGGCTTCCCCAGACCCACATCTGGGTCCAAATGCCCATTAACTCATGGGACAGGCCAGCTTGCTCTTGTTTACATCAGAAAATGCATGTGTGATTCATAGCTCAATAACTGAGCACCAATGCCTTTTCTGGATTTAAATGGGGTTATTAAAAAAAGAAAAGAAAAAGATCAGTGGCCCATGGCAGCTGTTGATGGGGACGAACTGTTACTTCAGCATGGGTTTTATATGCCTTTTGTCTCTAGCTGATGAAGAGACAATTTTTTAAAAGTGTCTCTGATGGGAAAAATAACGCATGAGCAGTCATCCGGCCAGAGATTGTATTGGGAGCATGGAGGCAAAAGTCTCCTCCATGAATACACACTGCTGCCTCCAGAAAAATGTAGGAAACTCTTCCTGCACCACAAACAAGTTTCCAAATGTTCTGAGATCATATCTTCTTTCTTCCTCCAGGTGGAACCTTTGTCCCATCCTGGCATTGGGCACTAATACCAGAATTTGCCTTTCTGACTGAAACATTTGTGCATAAGGAACTGGGATGCAGATGGCCTTTGGAGGATCTGTACCACAGTAAGGTAAGCAACAAGCCCAGAGGATTGAAGCAGGTACAGCTGGGATCCAGACAGGGGTCATTTCCCACATCTGCCCAGTAGCCTGAGAGCTGTTCTCTGTGGTGCACAACCCCTGACACTTTGTGTGTGTGAGAGAGTGGGACCACGGGTCATCCTAGGCCCTGCCCACCACTCCCAGAAGAGATGGAGGGAAGTGTAGGGTCTCAAGCTGCACTGCCTTGCTCTTTTGCCAAAGTAGACCCCCAGACAACTCCAGCCCTTTGCTGCTCTCCTAGGTAGGCTACTGGGTTCCGGCAGCAGAACAGTGGTGATGGGAGACACAGCTGGTTCTTGAACAGAGCTGGGAGATGTAAGGAAAAAAGGTCGGTGGCAGGTGGTGGCTTCCCTTTGGAAGGCACACAGGAAAGAAGAAGCCCTTCTCTCCCCTTTGGTGCCCCCCCAAACCTAGCCATTTTACCTAGTGTTTGTGTTGGGTTTGCCTAGTGGTTTGACCCTGCCACAGAGGTACGAAGGCAATCTCTTCTTGTAACTGCCTGCACATTCTGGGCCCCCGTTTCTACCCCAGTCTGCACTTCCAGCGTGATACAGCTACTAAGTGTCAGACTTGGATTTAGGTACACCCAGGTCTGAATCCCTGCTCGGCTACAGAAGCTTGCTGGGTGATCTGGGACCGGGCACGCCCTCTCAGCCTAACCTACCTTACAAGGTTGTTGCGAAGATAAAATGGAGGAGAGGAGAATGACAGAAGCTGCTCTGGGTTCCCTTGGGGAGAATGAAGTAAATAAATAAATAATAGCAATATCTGAGAATGCCTATAAAAGCTTCTTCCCAAACTGCTGGGATAGATTGTTATACTGAGAAATCAACCTCTGCTTTTGACAACAAGAGAATTAATGTGTTTTGGATGGTTAACCATCCACAAAGCACATCCAACCTCTGCTTTGCAATGTGACCTTCGGGAGTCGGTGCTCTCGTTTTGCCTGAGTGTTTCGTGCCCGAGTTGCAGCTGCTTCTAATAAGAAGCACCAAACCCATAACATTTATTTTGTTCCCAAACTGTTTTGGAAGGTGACTAAAGCTGACTGGGAGCAAAGCAGGTGGATTGGGAGCACTAGCCCAGATATAAGCTTTAATGGGAGAGTCAAGGCTGTCTATATCTGGTTGCTGCTTGGATACTGAATTACCAAAAACATTAAAAGATCAGATTGTAATTGAATGGGTAGGCAGATCCAGAAGCCTGGATTTTCCTACTGGGGCAACTGGCGCAAATATAAAAGTGGTGAGGTTTCCAGTCTCAGCAGTATGGTTATGGGGAGCTGGAGGAATGTTAAGAACATGAGAAGAGCCATGCTGACCAATGATCCATCTAGTCCAGCTTTCTGTTGCACGCAGTGTCCGCAGGGGAAAGTAGCCATTGATTTCTTCCATAAATCTGTCTGATCTCTATTTGAAGCCATTTGTGTCTGGCAGGGATAGTTGCAGTTTAATTATTCCTTGGGTGAAGAAGTACTTTCTTTTGCCCATCCTGAATTTGTTGCCCATCAACTTCATTGGGTGCTCCTGAGTTTAGGTATTATGGGAGAGGGGGGAAACTTCCCTCTGTCCACTATCACAGAAAAACAGAGGTAAGTCACACCAGAGATAAGTCACCTCAATGGAGCCAGAGACGTGGTAGGGTTGGTTGCTGATGGTTTAAAACACTGTCCATCTTCTGTCTTAAATTAGCCTTCCAAAGTTTCCCTTAATTGATAACTCCATTGTAATAAAGGTCAGGGCAAATGAAGTTGTGCTCATTTGGGTTTCTTCTTCCAAAGGCAAATGAAATTCATGTTCAAATGAATTTCCTTAAACTGAACTAAAATGCAAATCCAGGTGCTAAAGAAAAAGCATGAAGGGCAGTCACATTAGCTATCATCTGAAAGTCATAGCTAACATTTCCAAGAAACAGGCGGGCAGCAGAAATGAAAATTAATTTTCTGGCACATTTCTTTAGCTACATGCATTTTAATTTTGCAGGGTGCCATCTTGGCAGCCTCAACCTTGGAATTCATTAATTGGACTGCTTTACTTGCAACTCGTGTTTTTGCTTTTTTGAACTGTGCATGTGAATTATTTATTTATTTAGATCTTAAAACTGCCTCCCCCTGTAAAACAGGGCTCAGGGCGGTGTACAACAATAAAACAGACCTATGTTAATTAGCAATAAAAACAATAAAATACAGTAAAATACAATAGCAGCCTAATAAGATGATGCTAAGACTTCCGATTATGCCACTGCCCCACGTGGGGGAGGTAGGAAGACATGCGCGCCAGACACCTGGTGGAACATTTCTTGCATCAGATCCTGCAGAGCCTGGATGTTATTTGGCAGGGACAGCCAGATGTCTCCTGGGCTCGGGACCACCAGTAAGTTCTTATCTGCCAAGCACAATGCTCTCTGGGGGATATACCAGGAGAGGCAGTCCTGAAGGTCCGTGGGCCAGAGACCATTTAGGGCTTTAAAGGTTAACACCAAAACCTTGAACCTAATCCAGTACTCTACCAGGAGCCAGAGCAGCTTATGCAGCACAGGTTGAATGTGTGCTGCTTGTGGGGTCCCCATAAGTATCTGTGCTGCCGCATTCTGGATGAGCTGGAGTTTCTGGGTCAGTCTCAAGGGTAGCTGTGCAGTAGAGTGAGTTACAACAGTCTAATCTGACCGTTGCATGGATTACTGTGTCCAGATCAGGGTGAGACAGGTAGGGAGCCAGCTGCTTGACTTGGTGTAGCTGGAAAAATGCCAGTCTGGCAGCATTTGTGATCTGGGCCTCCGTTGATAGGGAGGCATCCAGAGTCACACCCAGGCTCTTGACAGTTGGTGCCACTGTTAAGGGCACCCCATCAAGAGCCGGGAGTCAGCATCCCTAACCTGAGTTCCCTGCTACCTAGTCACAGAACCTCCATCTTAGCAGGATTCAGTCCCAGCCGGCTCTGTTTCAACCATCCCACCACCTACCAGTATCCTCCAGTGTTCCCTCGAAGTTGAGTTAGTGTGAGTTAGCTCAGAGTTTTTTAGCCTCTGGCTCACACATTTGTGTCTTAGCTGAAGAAGAATGACTCCAGAGCAAACTAATTTCTGCAGCAGCCAAATCGCTTGCTCACAGCTTTAATGCCAGTAGTTCACAAAGTAGAATTTTTGCTCACAAGGTTCCACGGCTTAGAGGAAGCATTGCTTGTGATATTGGTGAACATGACACCCAGGAATGGGGGAGGGTGGGGGGATTTGAAGCTTTCTCCTTGTAAGTAGAGAACCAAGGGGATTGCATGGGAAAATATCTGCTGGACTGTACCATATCAGACATAAGGTAGAGTGAATAGTATGCTTCAATGTTCCCCCATGTATTTATCTAAAATATCTGTGCAACACATTTCTCTCAGTGGGGACTCAAAGTGGCTTACATGATCATTCTCCTCCATTTTATCCTTGCAACATCCCCCATGTTAGGTTGGGTGGGCTAAGAGAGAGTAGCTGGCCTCAGGTCACCCAGTGAGCTTCCAGGGCAGAGCAAGCATTCAAACCTGGGTCTCCCAGTTGTTGGCAGAGTTTAAACATGCTGAGGAATGGAGCACCAACTGTTTAAAGAAAATAACGCAAGCCCCGGTCACATGGAGCATTTGCCCCGCTGAAGGCATGGTAGCCCTGTGGAGTTTCTGGGCGCGATCACACCAGCACATCTGGGAGGCGTAGCACTCCTGTGGCCAACCCGCGGCTTCCCATGGAAAAAGCAGAGTTAAAAACTACTGGCTAACCAGTACTACCTTCCATTAAATGCGCAGCACCAGCGGGCGTCTGATCGGAGATGCGTTGGTAGCCCGTCACTTCCAGCAGCCGTTGGCGTTGGGCGCATGCGCACAAACGTGGTGCTGCTGCATTGCCTCACCGGTCCTGCCTCGCTGGTCTGATCGACTGCCGGAGGCCTGCAGACGGAGCCGCGGGGGGACGTGAGATCCCGCTACTGCGCTTCTTTTTGCTCCGCCGCTAAAAGCCTCCCATCCCCTGAGGAGTATCCCACCCATGTGACCGGGGCCTCAGTTTATTAAAGAAGAAATAAACTCTGATAGTGATAGAACAGAGGAGAGTGAGAGAGGCTTAGCAAACTGACTAACTGCTGAAAGGGACAGGAACAAAGGGGGAGGGCTCAGTTGGAACAGGAAGTCTCCAAAGAGCCAATCAGGTGACAGGAAAGACATAATTTGAAATTGTGGAAAGTCCATAATCTAGCTGTGCTAATTAGCAGTCCTTCAGTTGTCCCCTGTAGGCTGTTCTTCTGATCTTCTTCAAGTAGGTGCACTGTAGACCTTGTATATTCCAACACCAGATCCTAGTGTGACCACTGCATTGTGCTAGCTCTTAAAAAAAGAGAGAAAGAGAGTTAAAAGCTCCCTGCATGTAGAAAAGTGGCATGTCACAGAGGAGGATCATAACTTAGCCTTGTGGCCCATGTACTAGTTTTTGGACCATATCTTATGGAGTATCCGAACATGTACATCCCACCCTGTAGTGTGAGATTCTGCAGTTTTGTGTAGCTCTGCTCAATGTGTATGCAGACAAACCCAGAGATTAATCTGTACAAAACATTATGTTCCTTTGAAATAGCCAGTGTGTTGTATGGTTAGAATGTCAGATGAGGGATGGGAAGACCTGAATTCAAATCCTCTCTCAGCTCAACCTACCTCACAGGGTTGTTGTGAGGATAAAATGGACAGGGAGAACCATGTGCACAACCCTGAGCTCTTAAATTTGTTAATTCTTTTTAATTTAACAAAGCAAATCTAGTCACTACTCAACTTTTTAATAATATGCATTAAAAAGATATGTGTGTGTTTATACATACATACACATGCGCATGTGCGCACGTGCACACACAAACATAGAAGAAAAAATAGTGTATATTAATTTCTATGTGCCTAAAAGCTCAGAAGAAAAGAATTTGGGGTCCCCAATGTGGAGGCTGTGGGTCCTCGATATTGGGTCCGTGATGTGGTGGCTGTGGGTGCCTGATGTGGTGGCTGTGGGTGCCAAGGCACCTGCCAAGTGTTCTTAGGAAGTGGGTGGGGCCAACTGGGGCTTTGGCCAGTCAGAAGCTTTGCATTGCATGTGGAAATCTGATTGCTTACACAGATCTTTGAAAACTTTGCTTTGACAGCAGCTGCCATCATTGCACAAGGATCTTCACTGTATGTCTGAAGTTAAGCTTTGGCAGCCATTTTGTAGCTGGTTTTGCCTCCTGTGGCAGCCATTTTGTGGCTGCACCCATCATACTGTGTCAGAATTCCAAAAGTGTCCACAGGCTCGACCAGATCGGGGGCCCTGTCCTATGCAATTACATGCATACACACACACGAGAATGGCTCAATTACATAAATCTATATCCAACTGCAAGTGCTGAGTCCCAAGGCCAAACAAAGGTTTCCATCCTTCAGCAATTTTAGGTTTCGATAATCTCCCATCCTTTAATCTCACAGAATCAATGAGATTTTTTTTTTATCCACCCCCTTAATTTCTGCCTTTTAAAACATGGTGAAAGAATCTCATAGAATGGGAGGATATTTCACTCCTGTTGCCCTTCATGCCATCAAAGTGCTTTTTATTCCTTTTGTAAATCTGTAGGTACATAGAACGGCACAGGAAAGTTGAAAAACCCCAGTCGTCGTATAGCTGGCGGTCTTTTGTTAGCAGGATTCAAATACTCAGGGAGAGCTTCTGACGAGGATTAACTAAGCAAATGGAGTGGAAGGAGTAACCAGAATGGCAGTCTGCGATCAATTAGCGCAGAAAGCGGGCCGGTTGATTAATCGTTTGCTATCAGGTGTAATTGCCAAAAAAACCCAAAACCAAAGCGGCTTGGGCTGTGCAAAAGACCCCCCCCCCAAAAAAAAAATGGCATTATTGATGAAGCTTGACATCAAAGTAATATGCTTATTTGGATAGCAGAGAGAAGTTAATTTCCAATCCTGCCTTTTTGTCAGGGCTATCCATTTTCTTTTTTGTTGCAGCATCAAATTAATTGACTTTCTTACTGCAGTTGTGAGTATAATTATATTAGATGATTATTAGGGATATCTTGAATATTTTGATTATGTGTAACCAGGGAAGGGGTTTCCAGCCTCCGGGTGGGCCCTGGAAATGCCCCAGAATTACAACTGATCTCCAGACTACAGAGATCAATTCCTCTGGAGAAAACGGCTGCTTTGGAGGGTAGAGTCCATGCCATTATACCTCACTGACGTTCCTCTTCTCCCTGAATTCCACCCTGCCTAGGTTCTGCCCTCAAATCTCCAGGAATTTCCCAATCTGGAGTGCAACACTAAACCCAGGACTGGAAGGATGTTGACTACAGAGATAAAATGGACAAGTGTTGTGTTCAAGCAGTGGTGTTGCCTCTCTTGGTTATAAGCTGGACAGCAAAAGCTTTTTCCTGGATTTGTGGGCAACTTTTTCCCCTTCTGAATATCTACAGATCTAGGAATCTTTTGTCAGGGCCAGAGTTGAGAAATAAGGTCCCAGAAAGGTACAGCTGTGTGCGCCCAGGTTGTGTTCTGTAGAATGGGAAAGGTGAGTGTCATGGTTGGACAAAGGTTTGTCTGTCTCCTGTATCCACCCCTGATTCTCTCTTTGTTATATCACTGAAAAGTACTGAAACTGACAAGTGATTTCAGCTCTCATACTTTATTCAGGAGAAGAATGAGACAAGAGAGCCTGGCTTGCAGGTCAGTTTATATGCTCTGTGAACCCACTCCCAAAACACCCCCCCCAACTCTGATAGGCTATATACAGTGGCTGAGAGTTCCATAGGTCCCGACCAGGCCCTCTGATTGCTGTGGGCTAGGATCCATTTGGGCTATTGTCTCCTGGACTGAAGCTCGGAGGTTTCGCTTGACCACGTGGAGACTTGTCTCGCACGCGGTCGGGTTTCAATACATTACAATCACACTGTTGTACATCCTCTAAGGTTCACTTTTTAACAGTGCAAAATGGTCTTCAGACTTCTTTGAACATCTTCCTTCCCAGTAACCCTATGAGGTCACTTCATGGTGACTGAGGCGGACCTCCATATTCAGAGGCACTAGTCTTCTGAATCCCAGAGCCAGGAGGCAACATCAGGGGAAGGGCCTCGGCCTCTATACCCATAGTTGACCATTCAGAGGAACTGTTTGGCCACTGTGTGAGACAGGATGCTGGACTAGATGGACTATTGGTCTGATCCAGCCGGGCTCTTCTTATGTTCTTATTCAGATCAGCTTTTCTGTCCCAAGCTGAGGGGCACTGAATTCCCCCACTTCTCCAATGACTGTTAGTTTTGGGTAGCAAAATATGTTGGGGGATGTGATATTATTTGGAGGAAGGGGTGATGAAGATGGCCACCAGCTTCACTGAGTTTTAGGAAGAATTTTAAACACATTCATGAAGCGTAGGTCCAGCAGTGGACGTTAGAGACAAATGAGGGCAAGTCTTGTGGCCTTGCGTATGAACTTGCAGAGTAGTCCACCACTGATGCATCTTCAAGAGCTGGAAACAATGCTGGAGTGGAGAAACTTTGTAGAATTTAGTTTGCTGGATCAGATCACACAAAATTTGCCTGTCCAGAAACACTCATCTTTGCACGTTTTGCTGAACTTTGTTTTTCTGAAGTCTGCCTGATGGAAGGGTCTTGTATAACTTGGAAGCTTCATATTCCAACTGATCTCAAGAAAACAAAATGTTGCCCTGGCTAGCTTCTGTCTCCTTGTGACTCCTCCTAGGTTTCCTGGGCAGCATATAACATGCCTGCACCAAGGAAGTGCCTCTGGCTTTGGGCTGGATTCATGGGTGCTACATTCATATGCAGCCTCTGCTTTCTAGAAGCTGTCATCTGCAACTTGCTGTCCAACCTCATGACAGCACTGACTCATTCCCCCCCCGCTGCCGCCTTCTGGGATTGACATTGACTGCCTTCGTGTCCGTCCCCGCCAGCTAAGTTTGGAAACTGCAAAAAGTGGGTACCATGATACTATGAATTCCTCACGGGCATTACATTACCTGCCAGACAGTGGCACGTGATGTCCTCTGCCAGGCCTGTGTTGCTTTGTGCCTGCTTTAATGGTGGCCACAGAGTGCTACATGATGCCTTGTGGATCTGAATAATTCATGGTGATTTTTAAGGGCTGGAGATTGAAGGAGAAGGAGATCCTGGGCCGGCAGGAACAGGGAGGTCTGCAGCAAGGCGAGGAAGGGGGGCAGACCTGGGCTGCTGCTTTCTCCCACCTTCATTGGGCCTTTGCTGCCTTTTGCAAAAAGCCTTTGGTTCTTTTTTCTTCCTTTCTATTTTATTAAGTGGCCATTTGATGCATATATTGCCATGCTCCTTTCCCTTTTACTGGGTGGGGGGCTTCTGCCCCTTCTTTCGCTTCCCCAAGCCTTTAGAAGCTGTGTACGGATGTAGGACTGGAAGGCAGTTGGCACAGGCCATATTTAAAAGGCAGCATGAGAGCTTTTGAGTGATGCCGAGCTCTTCCTGAAGATAAATGGAGGGCGTGGGGGAGAGGTTTTTTCCCCTTTCCCCAAAGCACATTGTGCCCAGCTCAGGATGGTTTGCATGCTTTCCTTTAACAGAGAGGTAGGATGTTGAGCTCAGTTAAAATGTGCTCCTTCAGGACACCTGGATTATGAACATTTTGAGCTCTGCCGGAGGCCCATGTATGCAAATGTTGCAAAGGTGTTGGGCAGGGCCCAGTCTGCAGATTCTGTGGCGGTGTAGAATTTGGCTTCTTTGTGGCTCTCTGCCACAAGTTGACAGAAGTGCAAGGGTAGAGATGTGTGAAGCATAAATCTCCCCAGCCTCAGTAGTCTCCCCTGGGACTGCATCACAAGCCCAACAAAAAATATTCCTCCTGCTTCCAGCCGATATTGCCCAGCTTTGCCTTAATGCAGAGGGCTTTCCCACCCCTACCCCCTACTCCCTTTTCCTATATAAGGTGATTTACTTTCCCTTGCAGCTCCTAATGGCCCACAGTTTTAGTACCATCATAAAACATAAGCCAAGCCAAGGAATGTTATTGAGATGTGTGTACTGTGAGTTCATGGCTGCCTAGTCACCAGGACCGTTCCTTTCTAGAGCTTTAGCCACTTGGTATGTGTAAAGTTGCCCCCTGTCCTTTCTAGGGCTGAATGTTGCTATCTTAGAGTAAGCGTAGTATAGTGGTTAAGAGTGGCAGATTGTAATATGGAGAACCAGGGCTGATTCTCCACTCCTCCTCCAGCTTGGTGTAGTGGTTACTAATCTAGAGAACTCGGTCTGATTCCCTCCTCCTCCACATGCAGCCTGCTGGGTGATCTTGGGCCATTCACAGTTCTCTCAGAGCTCTCTCAGCTCCACCTACCTCACAAGGTGCCTGTTGTCGGGAGAGGAGGAGTAGGCAATTGTAAGCCACTTTGAGACTCCTTAAGGTAGATGTTGGGCATTGTTTTGGCAATCTCGAAATCAACCAGGTTATTTCCCCAAGAGGAATCCAAGCTTTCAAGTGACGGTTCGTTATGACTTTGTGTTTTACTATATGGCAAATCAGCACAGTTCTAATTCAGAGTAATTGAAATTGCTGTCAGATGATCCCTCGAAGTGGCTGAGGTTGGCATCTGCATGAAACATGACTCAACGTTGTGATTTCTATTGAGGAGCATTTCTGATCTGTTTGGGGTTTCTCTTCTGGATATGCCATTTTTGGAGGACTTATGACTTTAAAGAGCTGTAGCCAGGCTTTTCTGCTGTACATTCCTGAAACTAAGCGGCACGCTTATCTGGGACTGTCTGGCGTATCTCAGTGGATGAAAGAATGGAGAATTCTGGTATCAGATTTACAGATGCTACAAAAGTGGTGGTGGTGGCGGCTGCAGATGCTTTAGGATCAATTGAAAATCTGGCAGGCATGGCTGGAAGTCTTGCTCTGCCCATGTCACAAAATATGGACACATTGGAATCACCTTGGGGTATGATTAGATGAAAATCTGGGAGACCCAGGTTCAAATCCCCAGCCTTGCCATGCAAGCTTTCTAAGTGATATTCGGCCAGTACCTCACAGCCTTGTTGAGGAGGAGGAGGAGGAGGAGGAGGAGGAGGAGGAGGGAGAAACCCTGCCTTTCACTTGAAGTGTCAGAGCGGCTTACAATCTCCTTCCCTTCCTTCCCTTTCAAGAGACACCCTGTGAGGTAGGTGGGGCTGAGAGAGCTCTGAGAGAACTGTGACTGACCCAAGGTCACCCAGCTGGGTGCATGTGGAGGAGTAGGGAATCAAACGCAGTTCTCCAGATTAGTAACCACTGCACCAAACTGGCTCTTAACCACTATACCAAACTGGAAGAGGACAGAATGGTCTTGTAAACTTTTGGGTCCCAATGAGGAGAAAAGTGGGGTATAAATATCTTAATAATAAATAATAATAATGTCAATCTGTATGTGTCTGTGGGGGCGGGGACTAGATTCGAGTTCAGTAGTAGAGACCAACAAGATTCCAGGGCATAAGCTTTCAAGAGTCAGTGCTCCCTACATCTAGCTGTTCTACTGCAAACCAACATGGCTACCTTCTGAAACTATCTGTGTGTGTGTGTGGGGGGGGAGTTTATTGGCAGGGTTTTGTACTACCCCCTGGTATATTTTGGCCGCTGTGTGACAGAGTGTTGGACTAGATGGGCCATTGGCCTGATTCAACATTGGCTTCTCTTATGTTCTTATGTTCTTCCCCAGATCCCAAGAGTATCCAAGACATACTACACAAGGCAGCTTCTTAAAATACCACGAGCAGAGGTAGCTGTATATATGTATGATGTTAAGCCTATGATTAAGATCACGTTGCTTGATGGTCACAAGGTCAAGAAGTTAGCCAGCTTGCCTTGTTTTCTTCTCCGCACCTCAGCTGCATGAAAGTAACTGTGTGACATGTTCTTTCAGTGCACATCCAAGCTGCACACAGAATTCCTGCCTGTCACTCTAGGCTACAGGCCACCCTTATCAGCAGTTGCATGGCTTCCTGCTCCCACTTTGGCCAGGGAGAGCCGAGTTCCATTTGAGCAGCTTCTTGAGCAGCCGAATGTGTGCTGATGGCAGAAGTTTCTTCTAACTCTCCAGCGGGTGGTTTGGAGATCCCACCAAGACAGTATGGTGAATATATTTTCCGTGTTTGTTTGCGCCAAAAAGGTATTACATTACTCAAGTGATAACTTCATTTCTGGGTCCTATGTAGCAATAACTTGCTTTGGCGAAAGGGAGGGTAATGTGGGATTACAGCTTCTCATTACTCAAAGCAAAGTGAACTTTTCCAGCCAGTGCTTTGAAGATGTTCTGCCTCATCTTCAGAGCTGCATAATGAGTTGCTTGCCAAACGGAACTGAGACATTGTGGTTGTCTCCAAGTGAGTTGTCTTGCATGTTCAGGCATGATTCAGTTGCATAACCAGAGCCCTGGCTGGGTTATACTTGTGACTCCTGAGCTTGAAAAGGAATTAAAGGGTGGGTGGGGTGCTGGTCTCTCCTGGCTTTTGGCATCTGCCCAGGCCTTAAAGGCCAACAGTGTACATGCACTAGCAAAGTGCCATTTTGGTGGCCTTAGCAGGACTGCAGGTTAACTAAGTTTATTCATCAGTGAGAATCATTTGGACAATAGTCTGTGAATTAGGACTGTCAGCCTCCAAGTGGAGGCTGGCGATCTCCCAGAATTACAGCTGATATCCAGACTACATAGATTTCTCGGCCCGGAGTTGGCAACTCAACTATGAATTGTTCTGTTTATTTATGTGTTTATTGTTTGAAATGGAAAGGCCTGGAAATGGGTTTGTTAAGATGGAAGTATTAATTCCCCCCCCCCATTTCCCCAATTGGTTTTGTTTCAGATAATTTTCTTTTCTTTACTGTTGCACACATTCCTCTTTGTTTCAATGGGAAGCACTTTTCTGACTATAGAAGAAGAGGAGTTTGTTTTTATACCCCACTTTTCTCTACCCTAAGGAGTCTCAGAACAACTTACAATCACCTTGCCTTCCTCTCCCCACAACAGCCACCTTGTGAGGTAGGTGAGAGAGTTCTTAGAGAACTGTGACTGGCCCAAAGTCACCCAGCAGGCTTCATATGGAGGGATGGGGAATCAAACCCGGCTCTCCAGATTAGAGTCTGCCACTCTTAACCACTACACTATGCTGGCTCTCTATAACTTTTCTATTTCCATCCCCTATGAATGACATTTTCAGAGACTGAGTCCCCTTACCCAGTGGATCTCCTGTGTCAAATTTCATGCAGATCAGAAAAAGCACCCTAGTTTTAGAAGCAGTTCAAGCCCAAGTACATTTACAGCTGGAACTCCACCCTCCCTCCCAACTTAGATGAAGTTTGGGGAGATGGTACCCTGCAGCAAAGGGGTCATTGGAGTCAGCTTTCAGACGGAGAACAGAAAGGGCAATTGAAATTCAAACAGTGAGAGGAAAATAGTCCCCTCAAGAGAGCCAAATAAAAAATAACATGGCAGAGCAGGCACAGGGACTTTTGTTTGTCCATGCAAGAAAGGTGGCTGGGGTTATGGTGGCTCCAGAGGTAGGCAGCAAGCTGAAACTTGATGGAACAAATGGGTTTGAATGAAAACCAGTCTCCCATTGCAATGGTATTAATTTGTCGTTAGATATTTGCATTTGTTGTGAAAAGAGGGGCTCTTCCTCGATTCCCAATCACTCTTAGAAGCAAACAGCCTGGTTCCCTTACTTTCTGGCCTGTTTCCAGAGAGGCAGAGGTCATCGGCCTCTTGGCTGGAGAGAGGGGAGGACGGTATGGAATTGAGCTGTAAGGCAGAAGTGAAGAGAGGCCATAGTTCATGAGTGAACACACATGATCCGAAAGCAAAAGCTCTCAGTCACGGGCCCTGCCTGGCCATCTCCAGTTAAAAGACTTTCATGGAACCGAAGTGGGGCAGGGGCCCATCTCTGCTTGAGATTTGCAGGCCTGCTGT
The DNA here is from genome assembly GCA_029375565.1 of Gekko gecko. Taxonomy (NCBI): domain Eukaryota; kingdom Metazoa; phylum Chordata; class Lepidosauria; order Squamata; family Gekkonidae; genus Gekko; species Gekko gecko. The sequence goes on along the minus strand of JAPDNY010000012.1, from coordinate 44,981,572 downwards.
CAAGCATATTAGTTGACATAACTGGGCTAGATGGGCCAGTGGCCTTACTCTGCATAAGACACCAGCATATATTGCCCCTTGTTTGTTCCACGCGGTTCCCATGGATCTTTATACATCTCATTAATTCCTGGGCGTAGAGAATTCTTAGTCCTCCACAAAAACTCTTGATCTAGATTCATTCCAAGCCTCTTTCTTTTGAAGTTCAAGAGATTAATTTTTAACAGCAGAATGATATTAGGAGGAGAAATACATATTAGGTGAGCGAGCAAATGGGGCAAGCCAGTGAGTGCTCTAAGGGGCAGCTTGAAAATGCCACGGAGACTGGGCAGAAAAATGCCACAGGAGGAGGAAAGCATCCCCATTGGGAAGACAATGGCAGCCACTGAGAAAGACACTGCAGGCTGCCATTTAATTCATCAATAATGAAAGGTAGCAGACTGTCTGTGCTGGAGGCTGGCCCTGGCTGAGGGCTCAGTGAGCGGGAAGAAGAGTCCTGGAATCCTCACCAGCGTTTTGTTCTCTGGCCAGCCAGCATGTTGTGTCTGTCTGAATCCCACAGTCAACGAAAGCATCATAGCCACCTTACAGATGTGGCTGCTGCACCTGCTATCTCCCTCCTGGCCTGGGGCTGCTATCTGCAAGCCACAAAAAAGCCAGCTGCCTGAGACAGTTGGGTCACGATCCACTGGGAAGTTTCCCTGTGCACAGAAGCACCGGAATGAGGGGGAGTTGCACAAGAATATTTGTAGTTGCAGGCAGGCAGGGCTGATTGAGAACACATTGCATGGACACAGCAAAGGCCAGCTTGGAGCGGAGGGGGGAAGAATCCTGCACTATATATTTAGCATCAGTTACTAAATTTTCACCCTCTGATTCACTTTCCCACAGCAAAAGTTGACTGGGTTTTATAACAGCATTTCCCAAATTAAATGCAGTGGGCTTGATTCGAATGGAACTGGGGAGATCTGAAAAGATCATAATGAATTTCCAGGCTGTGTATTGATTCCCTTCAGGCTATTGCAAAAGGCCATTTCATTTCATTAAATTACAATTACTTTCAGGGAGCTTTGCTTTCCATGTACAAAGAAGTGCAGACCCTATACAACGTAAAGTGGGGCCCTGCTTCCCCCCCCCACCGCCACTAGTAGATGGTTCAGACAGCAGTGCTTTCCCCAGTGGCGTAAAACCAAGTCAAGGCGTGTGTTTGTGTTTTATATATTGAGGGGTATCTCTGGGAGGAAACTGCAGTGTGTCATCAGAGACTGTAAGGCTAGAACTTTGTGGTCCGAAGTTAGGATTTCTACTTACTTCATTTATACTCCACTTTTCTCATGGATACTCAAGATAGATGACACAAATAAAAGCAATGCAGTAAGGACGTTATAATACAGTTAAAACCTTACAAACAGGGACAATATTATAGTAAAGGTAAAGGTTCCCTTGCTCGAAAGCCAGTCGAATCCGACTCTAGGGTTGCGGTGCTCATCTCCGTTTCAAAGCCGAAGAGCCAGCGCTGTCCAAAGACATTTCCGTGGTCATGTGGCCGGCATGACTAAACACCAAGGCGCACGGAACGCTGTTACCTTCCCACTGAAGTGGTACCTATTTATCTACTTGCAATTTCTTGCTTTCGAATTGCTAGGTTGGCAGGAGCTGGAACTAGAGACAGGAGCTCACCCCGTCATGCGGCACTCACGGGTCTTGAACTGCTGAACTACTGACCTTCCACAGCCTGCAGTTCAGCGTCTTAACCACTTGAGCCACCGCAGCTCCTTGGGTAATATTATACAGACAACCAATTGGAGTACACCTAGCTTGCTGTGACCCCAGAAACAAGTAGCAACCCAGCCACTGACTCCAGAGGAGGAGAATGCATGAGTTGCAGAGGCACCGGGTGCCGTTGGCAGTACTACCTCTGGCCCAGTTGTAGGGTTGCCAGCTTCCAGGTGGTAGCTGGAGATCTCCTGGCAATAGAGGTCAGTTTGCCTGGAGAAGATGGCTGCTTTGGAAGATGGACTGTATGGCATTATACCCCATTAAAGTCCCTCCCCTCGCCAAGCCCTGTTCTCTTCAGGTTCCACCCCCCCCCCCAAATTTCCAGGTATTTCCCAATCTGGACCTGGTAAGCCTACCTAGTAGCCAGGATCTCTGGGATTCAGAGGCCTCCAAGCCAGAATCCTCTGTGACCACATTTCTCAAGCCAAATCGCATCAAGGAGCCAACAGCCCTCAAGACCCTGTTGATCCTCAGAGCCTGCTGACCAACCAGGAATACACATGGCAAGAACTAACTGAAAGGGGAGGAGTGCTGGTTTTAGACCAAGGGGTCTTACTCAAAAAGGTTTCCCACCCTTTGGGATGAGGGGGCTTTCCTCTCTGGGATTTTGCTGCAGATCAGCTTCTTAACTGCATCATATTTTCCTCTCCCTTATACACAACACCATTTGTCAGTCATTGCTCTCCTGCTTATATTTTTTTTAAAAAATTCTGACTGTATTTCTGACAAAACCACAGGAAAAATCTGGAAGAAAAATGGGAGAACAAATAATACCATGTGTAAAGAAAGGAGGAAAATGGATGCTGTTAAGAAGTCCAGCTGCTGCAAAAACCAGGGAAGGATATTGGGATGCAGTTGGACCTGGGAGCTGATCGGAACAGATATCTGCTCCTTATGAAATACCTTTTCTTTCCAGTGTAATCAGACATTCACTATATGCTCTTGGACAAGGCAGTTTCCCAGGCTACTCTTGCCAATCACCCTAGGTTCCTTTCAAGGTTTGGTCCAGTGTTCCCTCTAAGCTGAGTTAGTGTGAGCTAGCTCACAGTTTTTTAGCCTCCAGCTGACAGATTTTTTGTCTCAGCTCAGGAAGGACGGCTCCAGAGCAAACTAATTTATGCAGTAATCAAATTGCTTGCTCACAACTTTAATGCCAGTAGCTCACAAAGTAGAATTTTTGCTCACAAGACTCCACAGCTTAGAGGAAACATTGTCCACTTAACCTTCCCAAGGTCTTGCAGGACCAGACAGGGATCTTACAACCCTCTTCAGGTGCAGAATGGAACAGGGATGTGAAGCCTCTGTGCCTGGTGTAAAAATTAACATTCTGGCCTTCTGCCAATCTGGTTAGCTCAGTTGTCTGAGACTCCTGTGAGGGGAAGACTTTTTCTTGATCTGTTTGTTTAAATACCACATTTCACTTAATATCCCATCACTAGCATCTCAGGAGGCCCAGAGGAGAAGCTTAGAGAGTCTCTCACTTGCACTGATAGATATGTATATCAAAGTAATTACAATTGCAAAGCGACCCACTGTGGCCAAACATTTATGCTTCTTTTATCCTAGTAACCTTTACAGTGATGAACTTTGCAAGTCTAGACTCTAATCTTATAAGGGACCTACAGGTAGAGATCCTCTTTAGCATATTAAGTGAACTTTACTTTCAAAGGAAGTACTGTCCATGGTTAAAATGAATTGAGGCTAAATTAACATCTTGAATTGTGAATAAGTCCCCATCAGCTGGTTGGGCCAGTAACAGAAAGGCCAACAGGAGCCCCGTGGGATTAGGAGGATAAGGCAAATCCTGGTTATAAATGCAACATTTCTTTTACATTGCTAATTATGCTACATTGCTAATTATGGAAATGTGGATGTATGTATTGCTGCACTCATGAGCAGTGGTTGTCTATGAGCTGGTTCATTAATGGAGGGACATGCCATTAATGCAAGGAGGAGGATGTGAAACCCAGCTGTTTGTGGTAACTTCAGAAGATGGCAGTGAAGTGTGAGAGTGGACATTCTGGGGGCTGCTAGCCAATCAACAGCCTTGTGCTTTCATGGCTCTGATAGAGCTACCTCCTCCTCCTATTGCTGTCTCTAAGTTGCCAGTAAAGACATGTTTTTCCTTATGTTTTCCACATTCATCAGCAAATCCGCTCACCGGCCTCCATAAGACTAAGACTAAGTGCTTGGCATAACAGTCGTAACAACTAAAGCAACATCTTAAATGAAGAAGCATGATGGAGTCTGGTGCAGCAGTAATGCTTTTCATAAAACAGAACTCAGACGAGACCTTTGCAAGTTAAAGAGATTAAGCCTTACATTTTTCAGCAGCCGTAGCGGGTTTTCCCGTGGGGGCCTAGACCTTACTGTTTGGGAAGAATTAGTATTCAGACCACCAACCCAGCATAGATTGCCCTGAACAGAAAAGGAAATTAATTAGTGAAAGTGATGGGTCCAAAAACAATATTGTGCTGAAAACTTTAAGGAACATTATATATTGTGCAGAGAGCCTATATCAGTCATACTTTATGGGGCTGTCAAGGGGGAGTGCGTGCATGTGATCTGTCAGGCTATTGTTGTGTTTTTTGGTCATGGAGGTAAATTCTAGAACTGTGTGCCATTGAAATGAAGGAACTCTGCAGTACAGCCATTCGTAGCAGGCTGGACCCCTCTTGCTTGCTTGCTTGCTTGCTTGGCAAATGTTTTTGCTGTGTGGTTATAAGCAGGTTGTTCCTAAGGCCCATCTTTTTAACCATGCAGCTGTTGTGTTGATAGGTGTGCAGCTTGCATTTAATTTGCATTTTACCAATATTGCTATTAATTCATTGTCTGTTTGGATTTTTCCATGTCACCCATGTTACCTGTTGCCTGAACCAGTGAAAATGAGTCTGTGTGTTCATGAAAGAAGTTTTTTTCAAGTTTCTGGGTGGGGTTCCAACATCCAACGTGCTGGAATGTGGGGTTCTACTGAGGTAAAACACTTCCTTAAGGTCTGAGAACAGGCTTACTAATGTCTGCATTGCTTCTGACCATATACTTAGAATCTAGACAACAGTTCATATAGTTCAGTGATTCCCAAGCTTTTTGGTATAGTGACCCACAAGTCCAAATTTACTTGGTATGGCAATGACCCATCTAGGGCTAGCCCAAGGTTTTTGGCACCCTTAGGTAAACTATGACCATAGTACTCACCTGGTCCAGCATTCCATTTTCTACAGTGGCCAACTGGATGTTTTTGAAAAACCAACAAACACTGCACAACAGGCACAGCTACCCCCAAGCAAGTGGCCTTCCGCAGTACACAGCCTTTTCACATGGAACTTACATTCCAGCCTTCTTCTAAGAAACTCATTATAGTAACTAACAGAATATGTTTTAATTCTTTATTAATCAATCAGCACCTCTATAGGCAGACATGATTCTATTACCACTGGGTAAAGTCCAGCATGCATGGAGGGTAGATGCTACTCAATAGCTGTTTGCCCAAAACTACTTAGCATTGAGCATTACACCACCTTTAACCATTTTCATCAGTGCCTGCATTGTGATAAAAGGAAAGACTTAACCCACATATTACTGATTGTCCAAGTATGGCAATTAAGAGGTCTCCATCACTGTGATCAATCAAGTCCATCTATACAACATGTCACTCGTGAGGGAGGAACAGAGTTTTTTCTTCTGGGTGGAGAATTCACAAGGCTCTCCTTGAGGTCAAGTACCTGAGAGTGGAGGCCTCTCCCTGTTGTCTGCTTCTCTGCCAGCTAAGCCACAGTGAAGTTTGAGGAGGCATGCCGGTGAGGAGGGGCACCAGGTTAAAGAAATGCATGAGGCTGGCAGATGGTGGTGAGGGGCGTGGTGCAGTATGTCTCCCACAACAAGTAAAAGACAGTGAGGCACTACAGGTGGCTGGGCAAGAGGTCAGTCTGCTGAAGGAGCAGCACCAACAGAGCCCACTCACAGACATGCCACATTCCCTTCTCCTCTTGCTTTTCCAGAGAGCCTTTTCACTCTCCTTCCCACTACTACCACAAGGTTGCTAGTTACCAGAGGGCTCCCCCCCCCCGATTATTGTTGCAAAGAGAAGGGGGAGGCAAGAATGTGAAGATTCGGCAAGGAGGAAGAGGAGAGAAAGTGAGTTAAGCTAGAGCAGGCGCAGCCGTTAGGGAGGGCTGACCCACAGCCCACTTTCAAAGGCCTAGTGATAGACTTTTGGGTCCTGACCCACAGTTTAGGAAACGCTGGTCTATTTAAAGGAAACATAGTCCTCACGCTGCTAATTATTCTGGGTTTGTAAAAAATGGTGGTCTCCTTAAAATGCCACTAAAAGGAGCCTTAAGTTCCTGACTGTAAGAGAAATGACAGGGGTTCACCCATTTTTCCCATCTAAGGGGTTATAGATTTTATCAATTGTGTTTAAGACTTTTAGGAGATACACGTATTTCATTGCTTTGTATTTTATTCTTTCTTGTTTTGTCATATTATCGTATGTTACTTGTGGAACACTATAGATTTATCTAAACTATGGCCGCGTTCACACGGAATATTTGCCCTGCTGAAGGCACGGTAGCCCTGCGGACTTTCCGTGCACGATCATACCAGCACATCTGGGAGGCGTAGCACTCCTGTGGCCAACCCACGGCTTCCCGTGGAAAACGCGGAGTAAAAAACTACTAGGGTCGAAGTACTAGTTTCTGGAAACCCCGGGGCAAAGGCCAGCGTCTGATCGCGGGAGTGCCAGTATCCCGCGGCTTCCGACTCCGGCCCATGTCCCGGGATTTCTAGATGTTGTAAGTTTCCATGGGATGCGCACCAACACTGAATGAGGCATGCACATACGCAAGACACTGACAGCGCCCCCACCCCACGGCACATGCGTCCTCTGCTACAGCGTGGCTTGCTGCTCTGCTGTGCTGCTTTTTTCTGTGCTGTAGCAGTGCTGTGATCGGTGCTCAGAGCCGGAGCATGGCAACCCAGTGGCCCGTGTGATCGGGCTACCGTGCCTTATTTTGCTCCGGGGTGAACTGCCACGCCACCCCCCCACATTTTCTGGCCCCTATAACTGGGGCCTATGTATCTATTCAACCTGTTTTAGATTTTTGTGATGACCTATATGTTACACTGTTCCGAATAGGTTGCTTTCATTTGCCTTGCTATGCCATTTTATACGCTTGTTTTATATTGCTGAGATGTAGCCGTTTTATGCTTAAGACCTTTGGTCAAATCAGCTAATAATAAAGGAAAGGTAAAACGTGGTGATGTGGTCGTATTTTGTAAGCAACGGCAGTCTGCGAGGTGGGCCACTGATGGGTCTAACCATAAAATGAAGCGGGAGGGAGACTGAGCTACTTGGAGGAAGGGCAAGATTAAAAGGTGATAGCCAGACAGACACGCTGCTGAGTGGGGATTTGAACCCTAAACCTCCTCACAGTACACCCAGCAGCACTTTTTTGGTAAACACCAGGGGTGGCCAAACGTGCTTAATGTAAGAGCCACATAGAATAAATGTCAGATGTTCAAGAGTCGTGAACAAATATTACACACACATTTTTACTGGAAAATATGCAAATTTGCTTTTTGTTAACTTTAAATGAGACTGCCAAAAATAAAAACAAACAGGGGGGAAAGATATTGATAATTATATTTATTTGTCCAATGATATTTATTTGACTGCTAATGATATTTATTTATCTAAGAGAGAGAGGATGGAAGGAAGAGAAGGAAGGAAGGAAAGGAAAGAAAGAAGGAAGGAAGGAAAGCCAATAGATGGGGGGAGGAAGGGAGGAAGAGAGAGAAAGAAAGATGAAAAGGAATAATTTAAAGTTTCTTTCTTTCTCTGCCGCCCCCCACCTCAAGCCTACCAGGGGAGGGGAACACTGGCTGGGAAAGGGAAGACCGATCGGGGAGGCATGCCTCCTCTTCACTTCCCCAGCCATCCTGCCGGGAGCCACACAGTATGTGTGAAGAGCCACATGCAGCTCCCAAGCCAGTTTGGCCACCCCGGTATACACTCTACTGGCTCTCTTTTTGCTGTTGACTCCTGTATGGAGGGAAATTGCATCATCCAGAGACAAAAAGGACACTTAGAAAGGCCTGCTGGAGACACCCCTACTTTGCCACGTGTATGCCATTGTAGAGGGAAGACCATCCCCTGCAGGCCTCTTGAGATAATATCTGATGTAATTCTTTGCTGTTATTACAAAGGTGTATTTCCACAACTCCCCCTTCCTCCCCCCATACTGGCAAAGATAATGCTGTAAACTGGGTGCTGATTTTCAAGCACTTATTTTGCTAACCTTAAGCTATAAAAAATGAACCTCAAATTAGGCCTTTCTGAAAAGATGCATCAGCAGTTTTTGGGTTTTTTCTGCAAAGTGCAGCTTTAGAGGAAATCTCATCAGGATGCAAACTCTTGAATCGGCCTTACTTTAATTAATAAGCCCATTTTCTGTGTCATTATGGCCATCAAAGAGGAGTCTGGAAATGCACCCTTCCCCCAAGATATACTACATGAATCCCACAAACAGATATTCCAGCTATGCCTACGCTAATTCCTGGACCACTGCAGCTCAGGCACTTCCCATTGGCTGAGGGCCTGGATCAGACTGAACTCTTCCTTGCTGACCTTTGGGGCCCCAGTGGTGCACACAGCCCTTCAGGCTAGCATCAGGAGCAACCTGTGTTAATAATTGCAGTAACCTTATACATGAACTGTATGCAGTTTTAGAAAAGTGGCAGCTTGGTGTTTTTTCATTTTTTGGTCCTAGCACTTGGAACGCAGGTACTAAATCATCAAAAGTAAATTGCTTTGGGTAGTGCTCAAAACCTGTGGAGCCTCACAATAAGGGCATTGTGTTGGAAGTAATTCACAGAAACAGTTTTCAGGAACAGCCAAAAAGGACCAGCAACCCTGTCAAGGCCACAAGGATTGCTTTGGCGGGGGTGGGAAGGCTGGGCAGATTCTTTCAGGCCAAAAGTTTGTGGCAATGACCAGATCTGGACTGGGGAACATCCAAGATTACCTCTCTAGCCATCTATAAAGACCAGTGTATGCTACAAATCTCTCTCTCTGTGTGTGCAGCCATTCAACAGGGAGATGTAGTGAGTCCTGGGGCTCTGATCAGGGCTGGTTCCAGGTTTTGAGGGCTCTGTCCCCTGCTTGTCTACCAGCAGGCCCCCTGCTTGTGCCCTCTTTTTCCTCCCACAAATCACAAGCTTCATTCCTGCCTGTGTGTCCTTCCCCTGTCTGCTCATGACACACACACACACGCGCAGCATCACATCATTCTCCAGTGTCGCTGCCAGGCAGTGCATACAGCCGGTGGTGCACTAGATAGTGAGTGGTTGTGTTTTTTTGGCAACAGTGGGTCCTGCCAGAACCCTGGGCCCTGGCAGCTGCTCCACCTCAGGGTACGTTGATGCCAGCCCTGACTCTGACAGGTGAACTTACATTAGTCCTGTGTTTGCATTCGTGTGTCTGTCAAGCAGCTAATAATGCAACAACCAGTTACAAGGATACAAAATATACCAGTCCAAATAAAACACAGATAAAAATGCACCAATTTACAAATTAAAAAGTACTCAAAAATGTTGAAGATATGCAGAATTTCAAAAATGAAGCAAATGCATAAACATTGCATCGATCTTAGCTAGGGTTGCCAACCTCCAGGTGGCACCTGGAGATCTCCTGCTATTACAGTTGATCGCCAGACAATCAAGATCAGTTCCTCTTAAGAAAACGGCTGCTTTGCAGTGGGGATTCCATGACATTGTGCCCTGATGAGATCTCTCCCTTCCCCAAATCCCCAACTCCCAAGTCTCCACCTTCAAATCTCCAGTTATTGCCTAACCCAGAGCTGGCAACCCTAAATTGTTGACCCTTCTTGCCCCTGCCCCAAACCACCATTTTAATAGAAGGATACTTTGTACCTTTCACAACTTTATGACAGGCAGAAAATCAGTAGGTGAAATTTCCCAGCATGCCAATCTGCCTTATTATGACTGTATTAATGTTTTAGTGGGCACCTCTGGCCTCCCTTTCCAAGTTCTCTCTCCTTTTCTTCTCTGTGGAGCTTCCCCACAGGAAGATCTTCAGCTTAGCTTTGACGTGTGTAAATACCTCTCAGGGCAAGAAATGCCTTGGGGCTGGAGGCCCCCCCTCTACATGTTTTAATTCTAAATTACTAAATCCATTTTTGGCTTTCCAGGAATAATCCTTAATTTAGAGAGACATTCTAGATTGGGGGACTTCATAAATGAAAAATTAAAACAGATTTGCCCAGTTGCTGGAAGGCTGGTTTTATATTTGTGTGTGTTCCTTTTCCAATTCCCAAACCACTTTATAAACATTAACTAACTGACAGTGTAAAGAAACGCTCCACATAAAACTTGGTGGGATGTTACCGCTTTTGTGAGTTAATCTCCTTCAACAATCCTATATGGATTTAAACTAAAAACCCACCCCCATGATAATAGCTCCTTCCACAGAGGGCACTCCCATCTCCTCTCTTGTCCCAATTTCTGGTTTAAGAAGTCAATTCATATGGACTTATTCCAGAAAAGTAGCCATTCTAGTGCAATGGAACATGAAGCTGTTTTGGAATGAGTCAGACCATTGATCTATTGAGGTTGGTAAATAGCTGATCTCCATGGTCCCAGGCAGACATTTTTCACATGACCTATTTCCTAATCCTTAGATGCTGGAGACTGACCCTGAGACATCCGAATGCAAAACAGATGCTCTACCACTAAGCAACAACCTTTCTCCCAGATGTTGTAGAGTAGGAACCACCTCCCTGTGGCTGGTTGTCCAATTGTTCCAGTAATGTCTGGAGACAGAACAAGATGAGACTGAAGGAAGCAAAGCCAGATGTCAATGAGGATTTCACACACAAACACCATAACCAGTGTGTGTTATGTACCAGAGTGCTACCCTCCATTTTTAAAATTTAGAAAGCAACCCTACTGAGGCCTTGCGCTGTGCCCTCCCCCTGCCCATCCACTGGCTAGGCAGGTGAACAGACTTTTAGGTGCCCAGAGAAGTTATTTTTATTATCCTAGGCCTTTTCAACCCTCTGCCCCTGTGGCACTTTATTACTTGATCTGTTCAAATATCTTGCTTTTATCCTTGGTTCTTTTAATAGGTGTTTCCTGGCTTAATTGTAGCTTTTAAGAATTTACTCAGATGGTGCCATTTAATTTTTGTTTGTATGTTTCCCCTCCTGGTTTTGCTGCTGTTTTTATCCCTTTAGTCTTCATTGGTCCTGAATACACGCAGAAGTAGCCACGTGATAGGCACGAATGCTGGGTGGATTTTAAGGGCGCGATCACACGGGAACATCTGGCAAGCGTCCCGCACTCATCGGCAACCCGTCTCACTCCGTCAAAGAAGCGGATGTAAAAAATACCAGGGGAAGTGTAGTATCAAATGGGTTTGCAATGGGCCACAGACCTTCCAATAACTCTATCACACTGCGATGAACAGAACTTTCCCAACTTGTCCTGCAGTCCATTTTCTCAAGTTACCCACTTGAGAAGGTGACAAACATTGAAGGTCAGTGTGGTAAATCAACAGCTGAACAAAACTGGCCTATGCTGCAACTTTCTATTGATGATAATTTCCAATTCCAATCCAATTACCTTTATTATTGGCATGTAACACTTGCAGACTCATATACAACAAGAACAGCTACAGCAAAAAATAGTACTTGCAAAAAGAACAGGGTTACCATGTAAATATTGGAGCTGCAGTGGCTCAAGTGGTTAAGATGCTGAACTGCAGGCTGTGGAAGGTCAGTAGTTCAGCAGTTCGAGACCTGAGAGTGCCGCATGACGGCGTGAGCTCCCGTCTCTAGTTCCAGCTCCTGCCAACCTAGCAGTTCGAAAGCAAGAAATTGCAAGTAGATAAATAGGTACCACTTTGGTGGGAAGGTAACAGCGTTCCGTGTGCCTTGGTGTTTAGTCATGCTGGCCACATGACCACGGAAACGTCTTTGGACAGTGCTGGCTCTTCGGCTTTGAAACGGAGATGAGCACCGCAACCCTAGAGTCGGATTCGACTGGCTTTCGAGCAAGGGAACCTTTATCTTTACCTTACCATGTAAATATACCAACAAAAAAAGAACCAATCAATTAAACAAAGGGCAAATAGAAATGGCCCCAGAAAGAAATTTGGCAACAATTTCTGTTATCTCAAGGTTTGGATTGTCAAGGAGAGTAAGAGTCTTTAGACCATCAGAATATTCTTCTAATTGAGTCAAAATAGCAATGGGCCACAGACTGACTTCCCTGTGTGATCGCTCTGGTGCGCTCTCTTTGTGTCACTGATCCCTCGCTGAAGCGCACTGGAAACATGCAGCGATGGGGGAAAAATGATTCGCCCACCGGTGCGTCTGATCATGCAATGGCGGGTCAAATTGTTGTAGAACAAATAGCCTCACTTCCCCTCCCCCCCACGTTATCTGGCACCTTTTATTGCTTTACCTGCTTTTAGAATTCTTATTGCTGCAAGCTGCCTCGTGGGGCCAGCTCAAGATGTTGGGCTGGCCCAAGCACCCGCCTATGCTACCCTGGCAGGGTCCAGGGGAACCTCAGGGCAGTGTTTCCTGTGTAGCCTGCTTTGGATCCAGGAGGCAGGAGTGCCTTCCCAGGCACCACCCCCAAATCTCAAGGAGTTTCCTAAACCAACATTGGCAAGCCTAGCTCAGCCCAATTCCACTTTCACTTCCTTTGTGGTTGGGCTGTTGGGACTAATAAAGATGTTCAAGGGTCACCCTGTTGTTGTAGGGGCCTATCAAGTGCATTCACTTTCTTTCTGGGAGCAGATGTGTGTTGGAGTTTCTTGCTTTGATTTTAATCTGGAATACAATAGTGCCGAGTTACGTCATTTGTACTACTTTGGGCATCCTCACTGCAGCAGCTTCTTTCAGAAGGGGATCTTCTGCCTTCTTCCAGACGAAGAGCTGTTTGCCTTCATGTTTGGTAAACCAAGGGTCTGCATCATTGTCATGCTCTGCAGAGCTAAAGGAATGGAATCCTTTGTTAACCTTCCTTCTCGTTGGAGTGAGAAGTGACTGGCAGTGCTAAAAATTATGGGGAGTGATGTGTGAAGTGATGGACTGGAATGCTAATTAAAGCCAAGGCAATGTTGGAAGGGATGCATCCCTAAGGCACGGAGGCTGGGTGCCCTGGTCTGACTTGTTTACTGGACAGAAGATGGCTGTAAAGGCTGAAATGGCGAGAGTGGATTGCAACTCAGGCTGAGGCTATAGCACAGCAGGGAGAAACTTCAGGGGAAGCTGCTGGTTCTCTGCTGCGTGGGAGTAAACAAACACAAGTTTAGCTCCTGCTAAAAGTATGGTGACTAGTTAGTGTGGAAAAAATAATTTGATGTGCAGCTGCTATGAGACAAACATTAAGGGTGTCTATAGTGGCCAAAAAGATCTGTCCCTTAGATGGAAGTTTAATCCATGGAAATGGGCAGTTGGAGCCTTTTGTGGCATGAAATTAAATAACATCACCTGATTATTTTTGCAGATTGAACTGATAAGGGGCACCTAGAGGGTTCAGTTTAAAAGCTGGCAATCCTAGCAGTGTTATGGGCCTACTGTGTGGGATTCCAGACCGAGCAGGGCCCCGGTCACACGGGCCAAATAATGGGGGGGGAGGCGTGGCTATTTGTGCCGCCGCAATCTAAGCCACCCTTACCTGATCCGATGCCGCAGCAGCAGACCGGGGTTGTTTCTGGTGGCGCATGTCCCTGGGGTGCTTCAATGCGGCAAGAGGAATGCACTGGAGCGATCAGACAGAGGACGTCCATCTGTGGCCCATCGCAAGCGTTTGATAGTGGACTTTCCAAGGTACTTTTTTACTCCGGATCTTCAGCCAGATGAGATGGGTTGGCTACGGGTGCACAACGCTTGCCAGATGTGTCCATGTGATCGCACCCGTACAACCTGCCTGGCATTCGTCCCTCTCGCATGGCTAATAGAGCGTTTGATCGGTGTCCAGGATGAGCAGTCAGGTGATGGTAGCCAGCACAAGTCTTGGGGTGATTCTTCTTCATGGGAGATGACCATATGGGTGGTGACTGGCACCATGTTCTGTGTATTCCAATGCACTTGGCATTCTGTATTACCCTCAGGTTGGTTCTCACCCCTTCCATCCAAACCATCCAAGCCCTGCATAGTCAACCTTCAGAACAACTTAAATTAGAGGCAGCCTCTGTTGCCCTTGGACAACATAAAGCTGTGGTGGTGGTGAAAAGGTGGCATGAAACATCTGCTTTGGGTCATCTGCTTTGTGTAAGGCTGCATCCTTGGATTTATCTCAGAATCAGTCCCCGTGGGGAGCTCCCATGGATCTATAGACCTTTCCAGAGGATGTTTTTTACTGCAATAGTTATGCATCACTGCTCAGGTTTATGCAAATTACAGATGCCTTTCCTGTAGGCCACACTTCTGACATAGAGATAATTAGCAAATGAACCACACAAAACTATCTTCCCTATCCCTGATAATGTCACAGTTGCACAGCAGGGAATGTAATTGCATAGATGTTAAAGGAGTTGGTTGGGCAGGGCTGTGATCTTGGCAGTGATGTATGGTGCAAATCCCACCCCACTCCACCGCACTCATGCTATTTTTGAGAACAATGTTAATGGTTCTTCCACTTATTCTTTTACATTCTCATCTTTCTCTTGCCCTGCATATGAGTGTGCTGATGACACACGCACAACTCTACCACCCAACATCCAGGTGGTGCATGGAGATCTGTAATTACAGCTGATCTCCAGGCAACAGAGATCAGCTCCCTTGGAGAAAATGGTTGCTTTGGATGGTGAACTCACTGGCATTATACCCTGTTGAGGTTCCTCTTCTCCCCAAACCCTACCCCCCCCAGGCACAATCCCAAAATCTCCAGGAATTTCCGAACCCAGAGCTGCCAACCCTAACCACCACCCCGATTGAAAATAATGGCAAACTGACATTCTTTCTCTGCAGCGGTGCTCTGCCGTCTTAGAAACACCAATTTTTAATATTGCTACTGTTGGGTGCTTTGCAGGTGCTCTGCTTTCCAACAGTGAAAAAATAAATAAATTATCCCTCCCCCTATGAAAAGTATAATATGCTCCCATTTACTCCTCCCTGCTAGCAAATCAGACACCATATTCTGCAGCAGTTGTTTCTGAGCAGTTTCATGGTATCAATAGAGATCTAAAGGTGATGTGGGCGAGAATTCACTTACATGAATGCAGTCAGCTGCATCTCTCCAGAGTGGCCGTCTTGCTCACACCTGGGTCATTTCTTAGTGTTGTACCTAACCCGTCCCTGGGGCCAGCATAGCAAGCATGATGGTTTCTATCATTGCTTAGCTTTGGGGTCCATCACTCTCCCAATCCTGTTTGCTTCTCTTCAAACTGTAGCTGTTATGTAGTATCCTTTCAGTAATTAGTAACAGTCACTCTACTAATAGCTGTAGTGTGCTGCATTGAATAACTTCAATCTGCTGTAATTGGAATTTCTTGTGTTGTTCCAGTGCTTATTCCCAAACTCAGGTTAGCCAGTTTGTCGCTTTCAAGCCTATACCTGTTTTTACATGTGTACCTAAGACGAAGGCAGATGCTTTAGCTGTAGTTTCATGTTACAGTTGAAGACCCATGGCTGTGTCTTACCTGCGTTTTCGTCACTCAGGGGCTGCAACATTGTGATGACTTGTATGAATGAGCTACCCTGGATGAAGCAGCGCAGCCAGAACTTCTGCATCACCCCAAACACAATGTTTTGCGATGGAAGCTGTTTGCCCGTTCAGCTGTGACTCATGGACTGAAGTCATATGAGTAATTATCATGTTACATTCAGCTCACGTACAGCTGAATGTATGATTTAAACACCACACTGATGGAGGTACCGGACCCCAGTGTCATTTGTAAAATGAACACGCATTGGCTCTCTCTTGCAGATATGTGCATGTGCAGGATGTACATGCATGCATCGTAGCGTGTGAACAGGGCTGCTGAATACCATGATTGCTGTCTCTGATGATCCCTGACAGATTTTTAAATATAAATATACCTATTTGCCTCTAATAAAAATATCTTTTAGAATAAAATAATCTAGGACGTGTTGATGTCATGATTTGACAGTTTCCTTATGAATATACATTGCTGCCATATATAGTGACTTAAGATCTTTGATCCACCCTGCTTAATGCTGCCTTTGACCAGAAGTAGCTCTCCAGGGTCTCTCAGATGGAGCAAGAACATTCCTAACACTAGCTGTCCAAGAGTCTTTTAGCTGTAGATGCTGTGGATCGGACCTGGGATTTTTCTGCATGAAAGCACATGCTCTTTCCCGGATCTGCAGCTTCTTCAAACTGCAAGCACATAATTTGTTATTAGAAATACAATTAATCATCCTGAGGGCTGCGTTTTCTTCACAAAGAGCAAGGTCCAAGATGTTTTGCTTGCAAGGTCCAACTGGACAGTGTGTGGGTAATGTTTGGTGAGAACTAAGCCTCCAGAATGGATAATGTTGGGGGTGCGGAGCTTCATTGCCCCCCCGCCAAACAATGTAAATTGCGCGAGATAAGTCAAATAACTAGCAGTGTTGCTGAGTTAAGCACAGAAGTTTAGTGATTCCAGATGTCTGTAGGTTTTTGCCCTGAGAAGCACAAGTGCTGGCTCTGGGACTTGGGGCTGGGAATCTGATCAGCAAGGTACCTTCCAGGAGCCGTCTGCCTCTTTTCCCTTTTTGCCTCTGAGCTTCTTAGGTGGCCCATGCAAAGTCAGAATGGTGGTACTGTGGAGAGGTCACAGCAGGCCCTTGGCTAGCTTTGGGGCCCTGGAAAATGCTGACCCTGAGCCTATCATAATCAGTGGCAACTCAACAAGGGTCTGAGGTCATGCCTGAGGTTGCTGCTACTGACTGTCACCACCGCCCACTGTCACTCCTCTGCTCCTTGTTCCCAGGTGGCTTAAACACAGTACAGCAAGATGCCATGTCCTAATAGGGTTGCCAGCTCTGGGTTGTGAAATTCCCAGAGATTTGGGGGGTGGAGGCTAAGGAGGGCAGGTTTGGGGAGGGGAAGGAAGTTGGCAGCCTGGGTATAATGCCATACAAAGCAGCCAGGGGAACTGATCTCTGTTGTCTGGAGATCAATTGTAATAGCAGGAGATCTCCAGGTGCCTCCTGGAGGATGGCAGCCCTACCTATGTGGCTTCTCAAACTCTTGTGAGACATGAGAGTTCCAGAAGTCCTACTGGACACGCGTGGCTTGCTGAACTGTTAAGGCTGCCAACCTCCAGTGGGGTCTATAGAGATCTGTTCCCCTGGAGAAAATGCTGCTTTGGAGAGTGGATTCTATGGCATTAATCCCTGCCGGATTTTCTCCCCTCTGGAAATGTTGCTCTCCCCAGGCTTGCTCCACAACATTTGTAGGAATTTTCCAACGCAGCATTGGCCACTTTATGTACCATGTTTAAAGACAGCTGGGAAATGGAGAGGGAAGGAATGCTGGACACGTTGGCTCCTGGGCAGGGTGAGGCAGCTGCAGGGGTGCAAGATGGTGGTGGCAGAGGCTGCCTCCCCCCTCTCCCCAAATTCACGACCCACAACCTCAGGAGTATTAATTTATTTATTTACTTCATCTATTCTCCGCCTTTCTTACTGAAACTCAAAAGTGGTTTAGAAAACATGAGAACAAATCAGTTAGACAGCAGAAGACACCTAATAAACATTGCAGTGAGACGACAGGATGCAGTAGGATTACGGAATCAGAAAACAATGCAACCAGAAAATTAACAATAAACAATGCAGAAAGTAAATTACAAAGGTAGAAGAGAGTGCAGTAAAAGCCATATAAAGAGAATGAGCCACATGGACAATAGTGGGATTTTTGCCCTGTCTTCCAAAACAGAGAAAGCGTCTGGTACTTTGCAAATTTCTCTAATTGGCAGTTGCAAACTACTGAATCATTATAAGAATTTGTTTATGGTGGAAAAAAATAAACTAAGTGGGAAAAGATGAGAGCTGGTAGAAGTAACTTTGCTTAGTTCTGCTTTGCAATATGAACTGAGGTCCCCTCCTCCTCCCAGTCTTTCCCCTCCACCCCCACCCCAGCAGGTTCATAGACATCTGCATTGCTCTCTTGAGGTTTGAAAATCAAACAGAAGGCTCAACTCTGCCAGTGACAGTAGATTAAATCCTGTGTAGTAATCAATATCAATTGCCCCTCGTCTTAGATACTCTGTCTTTACCCTGATATCCAGCATGCTTTGAACATCCACACATTTTCCCTTAGAACATCATCTTAATTCTTAATTAAGATCACTGAGCAGATGCCGCTTATATTTAATTTAAATATTTATGGCATTTGCTTAAGCTTTTCAAAATAAATTAAAGCCCAAATGAGGAGGCCAGTATCATCTGGCTTATCACTTCTGCTGTTGAGTCCAATTAAGAGACCCGTCAGGAATTCGTTTAAGGGTTGCTTCGGAAGCCTAATTTTTGAATTGTGTGCACTGTTTGGGGGAGGGGAAATAACCTCAGCTGTATACTTCCATAAACAGGTCATCCTCTCTCTATCTCCAAAGCCCTTTATTCTCAATCACCTCAGAGTTATTGCAGTCTTGTGTGGACCTGTAAGCAGCTGTGAGGCCCCCAGTTCAAATCTGGCCTCTGCAGTGAACTCAGGTAGCTTTAGGGAAGGCATTCTGTCAGCCTCTGCAACCCATCAGCAATCTAAGAATTGTAATACTTGAGTGTCTTGCTGGATTGTTGTTCAGGGATATTCAGATAGTACACACAGAGTGCTTTATATTACTTTTATTATTCCATCTTGCTGATTTATTTCTGTCCCTAAGTTAACAGTGACCCAGGCATGCTGTGAAAGATGTCCCTCATGAACAGCCTTTCAGGAAGCACTTCTGTCCCCTAGGTAGCCTCAGTCTGGGGCCTTTACTTCATTGTGAAAGTTCCGTGGTAACAATTGTCAAAACTCAGTGCTGTGTTTCAAAACAAAACATTGACACTGATGCATATACTCTTTGACCCAGAGATGTGGGAGGGCTTGCTGAGTTCAGGCAAGTACATTCTACTAGTGTTTGGAAGGTGTTCGGGACTGGCTGATAGTCTCTCTCGCTTGCTGATGGAATGTTAAGTTACTTATGTAACAGCCAGACTACTAACATTTGAGATGCATCGCCTCTCATGTTTAGAAGACTTCTCAATTGCCTTTTGAAAAAATGGCCAAAGTGGCAGACAAATGGCAAAACCAGATTTTAAATTAACTGAAGTCAGCAGCAGAGAAGGAGAAAAGACGCTGTAGAAATGGTCACAAGAGCAGCCATGTTGGACCAGGCCTTTGGGCCACCCAGTCCAGCATTCTGTTTCTCACAGAACCACCAGATGACATTTACCATTACTACAGTTAAAGGACTTGAATTAGAACACTAGAGAGATAAATGCCCACCTCCTGTAAATCAGTGGCTTGAAGATCTTAAGTAAAGGTTCCCTTGCTCAAAAGCCAGTCAAATCCGACTCTAGGGCTGCGATGCTCATCTCCATTTCAAAGCCGAAGAGCCAGCGCTGTCCAAAGACATTTCCGTGGTCATGTGGCTGGCATGACTAAACACCAAGGCGCACGGAATGCTGTTACCTTCCCACCTAAGTGGTACCTATTTATCTACTTGCAATTTCTTGCTTTCAAACTGCTAGGTTGGCAGGAGCTGGAACTATAGACGGGAGCTCACTCCGTCTTGCGGCACCCGGGTCTTGAACTGCTGAACTACTGACCTTCCACAGCCTGCAGTTCAGCATCTTAACCACTTGAGCCACCGCAGCTCCAGGATCTTAAAACTTTATTAATATTTGAACATATGGCAAATGATAGGGAAAACGAGGCCCAACCTCCATGATGGAGAGAATAAAATCTCCCTCTCCGTTATGAAGAGAGTTCAAATCGCATAGCAAATCATGTCTGTGAAAAGTCCTGCTTTCTAAGTAATGCATTTTGAATTAGGACATTTTAGCCTTTTCTAGTAATGTACTGCTCACCTCATTCTTAGAAATGTACCTTGTAACAGGACACGCTTAACCACAAGGCAATCACTAGACCAGATAAACTCAGTCTAGCTGTTTTTGAGGGTATCTAGTAAAATTCCACTGTGTAAGAGAGCTTTGCGCATGCTCTGGAAACCTTCTATGAAGGGTCTATATAAGTCCCATGACAATAGCCGTACGGTGTGGCTCTATACCTGAGTCACCCCGTGGCCACAATATCTGAGCACTAATAAAGCTTCCTTTACTTTCCATCTGCCTGGCTCCTGAATTTCCACATTACATATAGACAACAACAACATATGGACTTATTTTTAGATATTTGGAAATCTTTTATAGAAACATGTGTAGATCTGGCACCGCTATTAATAGTTTTGATTCTACTTTATATATACTTTTCTTAAATTAGTCACTAGGTTTTGAGGCTTCCCCCTCCTTTTCCTGATCTTCTTTTCTGTTGTTTGTGAAAGAAAGGGGGGAGTGTCCAGTCATGCTACAGAAGAAAACAAGCCAAAGCCCTGATGAAGTGGAAAATTGCCCTGTGGGAGATCCAATCAGCCTCAGATTGAGACAGGAGGGATTTGTTTCTATGAATCACATGACTTTCCCAGCTTTATGGGCCCCTGGGGTGACTAGGAACCCCAGAATTTTGTCCCCTCTAGCATAGCCATCTCTCTTGATAGCCCTGGCAGAAAGTAAATTATTGGTTTGTAGTGTGATATGATTTTGGAGGTTCCGGGACTGAGTTGGGGCATTTGAATTAGATTTCACTGCCTACTGGAAGGCCAGGTAGCTAGAAAGCCCAGAAGCATGTTCTGAGGCCAGAGGGAAAAGAGGGGCTCTGTTGCTTCTGGATCTGACTTCAGTGGGGAGTTCCCTTATCCACATCACAGCTGGCACTACTGAGGCCAGAGGGGAAGTGAAACAGCAACCAAGAACCCTCCACTGTGGCCAGGGTTGTGAGCCCTGCACTGGCAAGTGCCAGGAGATTTGGGAGGCACTGCCTGTGGATGGTGGAGTTTCAGGGGATGTGATGTCACATCCTCTGTCATATTGTAAGAATTTTCCTAATCTCTGTGGTAAAGACCATAGAGGAAGAAGGTGCCATCAAGTTGTAACCGACTCCTAGTGCCCCCCATTCACAGGCCATTCCAGGCAAGAGATGGGCAGAGGTAGTTTGCCATTGCCTTCCTCTGCTTAGCAACTCGAGTCTGAGCAAATTCTTATAGTGGCACAGAGGATGTGGTGTCACTTCTGCATGTAGGGTTAGATAATGTCATGTCATGTCACTTTCTGGGAGACACTCCAGGAATCCCTACAATCTCTATAGCCTTTACTATAAGAACAGGGGAAATTCCTAGAACATAACCATTGATACTATTCCCCCTCGCATTTTTTCTCCTGCTTTTCAGATCAGTGAGGGTGAGAGAATGGGGTCAAGGGTGAATGTCTGCCAGCCAGAAGCAGGCAAATTTACAACAATTTACAACAAGCCTAACTTGGGTGCCAACCTCCAGGTGAGGGCTGGAGGTCTCCCAGAATTGCAGCTATTTTCACAGTACATAGAAGGCTTGTTTATTATTTATTTTTTAGAACATTTATTCAACTTCTGGAGAAGATGGCTGCTTTGGAAGGTGGACTATATAGCATTATACCCTACAAGCTTCTTCCCCTCCCTAAATCCCACCCTCCCTGAGTCCACCATCAAATCTCCAGGTATTTCTGTACCGGAAGTTGGCAGCCCTAAGCCTGACTGTGGTTGGGCCCAGCCAGTATTGATTCAAAATGATCTAGATAGGCTGGAACAGTGGGCTGAGACAAATAAAATGAAATTCAGTAGAGATAAGTGCAAAGTCCTACACCTAGGCAGAAAAAATCAAAGATAAAGACATAGAATGGGAGGAACTTGGCTTGACAGCAGCACATGTGAAAGGGATCTAGGTGTTCTGGTTGATCACAAGCTCAACGTGAGCCTGCAGTGCGATGTGGCTGTGAAGAAAGCTAATGCAATCTTAGGATGCATTAACAGAAGCATTGTGTCCAGATCACGGGAAGTGGTAGTTCCGCTCTATTCTGCTATGGTCAGGCCTCACCTGGAGTACTGTGTCCAGTTTTGGGCACCACACTTTAGGAAGGATATTAACAAGCTCGAGCGTGTCCAGAAGAGGGCAACCAGGATGGTGAGAGGGTTTGAATCCAAGTCTTATGAGGAAAGGCTGAAAGAGTTGGGTATGTTTAACCTGGGAAAGAGAAGACTTAGAGGGGATGTGATTGCAGTCTTCAAGTATTTGAAGGGCTGTCATGTAAAAGATGTAGCAGATCTATTCTCTCTTGCTCCGGATTGCGAGACTAGATCTAATGGGTGGAAATTACGAGGGAGTCGTTACCAGCTAGATATCAGGAGAAACTTTCTAACTATAAGAGTGGTTGAGCAGTGGAACAGTCTGCCTCAGGAGGTGGTGGATGCTCCTTCCCTGGGTGTTTTCAAGCAAAGGCTGGATGACCATCTTTCGGGTATGTTGTAGGTATGTCGGGCTATCTTTCAGCTACGCTCCTGCAGAGTGCAGGGGGTTGGACTAGATGACCTGCAAGGTCCCTTCCAACTCTAACATTCTATGATTTTATGATTATATTTTATTTTATCTGTATTTTAAATTTCTAGAAGTGGAAGCCAATTTTTGAAGAAAAACACAATAGCCATCACAAGCAATGCTTTTAGCGTCTCTTTTTTTCTTGTGTGTTTTCTGCCACAGAGGTCTTCTGAAGGTGTTTTGATTCATCCCATCATCTGTATGTCAGAATCCAGTGGAGAGAAGTGGCTGAAGCTGGGCCATGTGAGAAGGTGGAATTGGCACCTGCAAGAACCTTGTTTCTGAGGCTTTCAACGCTGCATCCTACTTCTCAGCATGCCATTGATCTCTGCTTGAGTCACCTGAAGGACAACGGAAGACTGTTGTTGAGGTAAGATCCAACAGGCGCTTTTGAAACCTGTGGCTTGCTACAGAATTGAGCTGCTCTGGCTGTGTGGCTTTCTGGGCCTGCCTGGGGAAGGGTGATTGTCCCACATTTCCTCATATCTGTTTGAGCCAATTTCCTGAAATAGATGTCTGGCAAGTGGCAGTTGCAGAAATGTTTACCTGATTAAAGACTTCATTAGCTTTTATTGCCTTTGACTCTTTACAACTTTTAATTAACCTCACTGTCTTTCCCAACTTTTATGATTTTCAATTGACTTGGTTTTCATCCATGTGAAGTCCCCCCCCCCCCAATATATATAATTATTTTTGCTTTGCTAAAAATACCCTGTGCTCGCCTGTAGGTTTTCTGGCTCTGCAACCACAAAGCTTGTTATAGGGATAATGAAAGAATACTCGACACAGATATAATACTTATAATGTTGCAATCAAATTAGACAGCCTACATGCATAAACACACACACCCAGCATTGTAACTTGTGCAGCTGGAGAACTGGCGTCTTGGGAGCAGGGTATTAAGAGGCTTACAAAAATCTAATTTTATGGTGCATTTTCTTTAAATTTCATTTCATTTCAAAAGTCCTGGAAATTAAACACATAATTTAATCTAATTGCTACCCCAAGGCAAGGGTGAGTAAACTCAATTGAATTGGGGTATTCCTCCCTCCCCATGGCAAGTTGCTACCAGCAAATTAATCAACTGCATTAATTAGATGCATTAAAGTGTATAACGGCAGATGGGAATGGGTTTAGTGCAGAAACGAGGTCTCTGGATGACAAGGCCTTTTGGGCAGCAGCCACCTGGCATTAACTCCATGCAGTGTTGTTTTTTCCTTAACGCCTTCGGGGCAAGGCTCCTGTTAGAGCCAGTGCTTTGCCATGTGCAAACATCTCCCTCAAAGTGATCTTGCACAAAGCCTTTTGTTAGATCGCTTCCCTTTTTCAATTGTAAGATCTCTCATTTGGGCATACCTCAAGCTCCACTTTGGGGAGGACCCTGACTCAGTTCCTGAAGAGAAATTTGAGTGATAGCAGCCCAGTTTCCTTGAAAGACTATTTGGCCCACTGGGCTGCTGTTCTGCTGCAGGAGAGAGCCAGGTATGTCCCCAGTTCACGTAAAGCAACAATGGGGCCCCATAGGCATGCCCACTAGGGCAAACTGCCTGTGCATCCCATGTTTCTACAAATAGGTAGTGTAGAAAGGAGCCCCTGAAAGGCAGGAAATAGGGATGAGACCTCATTTTGCCAGCTGGCTGCTTTGATATGAATTCCCCCATTTCAGTTGTGTTTCGCCCTTTGAGTAATAATCTGGGAGCTGAAGGGTTTCATGGCCTGAGTTCATTAGTTGCTGTTGATTTTCCGGGTTCTATGGCCGCGGTCTTGGCATTGTAGGACCTGACGTTTTGCCAGTAGCTGTGACTGGCATTTTCAGAGGTATAACACAGAAAGATGGAGTACTCTCTTTGTCGAGAGTACCTTGACACAGAGAGTGTGCCATCTTTCTGTGTTACACCTGGACACAGCTACTTGTGAAACATCAGGTCCTACAATGCCAAGACCGCAGCCACACAACCCGGAAAATCTACAGCAACTAATCTGGGAGTCTTTATTTTCGCATCATTTCTCTTTCCTCATGCTGGATTTTCCCTGTTAAAATGAACACCTTTTTTCTATTTTTTTTGGGGGGGGGTTTTGCCTCAATTGCCTATCAACTAGCATCAAAGAAACAAAAGTGTTATCAGTGAATGAGGCATTTCAAAATCAATGACAATCAAAAAGAATCAAGAATGGTTCTATCAGCTCATCCCTAGTAGAAAGTACAAAAACCACTCCAGGATGTGCGTGAGTGATGCAGGCTGTGCTTTGCTTGGCTAAGAGATGATCCTTTGTCTTTTGGACTCCTCCAAAATGGGCAGGGTAAGAGGGGGAGAGGGGACTGAGACAGTCCTCTGTATTTTCGGATGAAGGTGCTAGAGCATCAGAGCAAAGAATATCAAATTTGTTAAGTGTGGGGACAGTTATCTTCATTTTCTGTTATCTATGACTATTCATTCTCTAGCTTTGGCTAACCCATTTCTAAAACCTATTTTGTATTCCCCCTCCCAACTTAACAAATGTCAAGCTTAGAATATTTTTTTCTTTACTTGTTTTAATGACTCTATTGTGTTAATGAAAGAGTTGACTGTATAGTAAAGCACATACCAGACCTGGGGACCTGTGCTTGGCTCACTGTCTGTCTCTCCTGTGGAATATTCTTTCCCTGGCCTTCTCTCCTTCAATAGGAGAGCCTCTGAAGTCTCGCCAAAGTCGGGAAGAGTTCTGTGAGCTCAGGGTCCTGTTTCCAGGCATGGGCAGCTACTGCAAAACCCACATGAGCAGGACATTAAGGCAACAGCCCCCCCCCCACTCTTGTTTCCCACCTGATAGAACCAAACTGCCTGGACACCTGAAGCTTCCTATTGGCTAGCTTGGCTAAGAGCTGTGGATAGACCTACCCACAATGAATGGGGCTCAGTCCTTTCAAGATTTTAATAACTAGAGAAGAAGAAGAAGAGTTTGGATTTATACCCCGCCCTTCACTGCCCAAAGGCGTCTCAGAGCGGCTTACAAACTCCTTTCCCTTCCGCTCCCCACAACAGACACCCTGTGAGGTAGGTGGGGCTGAGAGAACTCGAACACAAACTGTCCTTGAGAGAACAGCTGTGCCAGAGCTTGTGACTGACCCAAGGTCACATCAGCAGGTGCAAGTGGAGGAGTGGGGAATCAAACCTGGTTCTCCCAGATAAGAGTCCACGCACTTAACCACTACACCAAACTGGCTCTCTACTTATCTATTTATTTACAATGATTTCCCTATTTTTTATCCCACCTCTCACCTGTAGGTTTCTGGAGCAAGCTGACAAAAAAGTGACATGAGATTTTTAAAATTAGCAAAAATCACCAATATAGGTGATGGACATCAGGTTATAGATTCGCAACCAAATTAATAAATCAACCCAAGGCCTGGACGAAGGAAAATTCAAGTTTAGCTTGATGCTGGAAACTCTGAAGTCTGGCGCCAAGTGAATATCTCTGGGGAGGGTGTGCCATAACCGAGGCGCCTCTGATAACTACCTACGTGGTCTACAAAAGTGATGGGGTGGCTTCGGAGGAGAATCCTGGTTAATGGGGGAGGGCTGACTAGAAGAATTATTTTGAAAAGCTGCTTGTAGCTGAGTCCCGTGACTACTTTTAATAATTGTGGTTATGTGTCAAAGCCCCATTGGGTTGCATCTAACATGGGCTGTTACCACACGGGACAGACAAAGACACACACACACACAGTGGGAGCAGCAGCACATGGGGTGGAAGCAGAGGAAACAGTGTCTACATTTGTGATCCTCACGCTTCTTGTTGTGGATCCCGTTCCTCCATGTTGGAATGCCAACAAGATGAGAATCTTGCTGTAACCCCCCCTTTACAGCTGAACTGCTGTTCATAGCTAGGATTTCCAACTCCAGGCTGAGAAATTCCTGGAGATATTGAAGCAGTGCAGGGGGAGGGTGGAATTTAGAGAGGGGAAGGAGCTCAGCA
This sequence comes from Gekko gecko, assembly GCA_029375565.1. NCBI lineage: Eukaryota > Metazoa > Chordata > Lepidosauria > Squamata > Gekkonidae > Gekko > Gekko gecko. The sequence continues at coordinate 44,955,192 of JAPDNY010000012.1, read as the reverse complement.
AGGGTGTGATGCTACAGAGGCCACCCTCTGAAGTTGCCCTTTCCTCTGGGGGAGCTGGGCTCTGTAGCGTGACAGAGACTGACCAAGAGAGAGATCTTGGAGTCGTAGTAGATAACACAATGAAAATGTCTAGACAGTGTGCAACTGCAATAAAAAAGGCCAACACTATGCTGGGGATTATTAGGAAGGGAACTGAAAACAAATCAGCCAGTATAATCATGCCCCTGTATAAATCAATGGTGCTACGTCATTTGGAGTACTGTGTACAGTTCTGGTCACCACACCTCAAAAAGGATACTATAGCATTGGAAAAAGTACAGAAAAGGGCAACTAGAATGATAAAAGGGTTGGAACACCTTCCCTATGAAGAAAGGTTAAAACACTTGGGACTCTTTAGCTTGGAGAAACGATGGCTGAGGGGTGACATGATCGAGGTTTATAAGATTATGCATGGGATAGAGCTGGTAGAGAAAGAAGTACTTTTCTCCCTTTCTCACAATACAAGAACTTGTGGGAGTACTTCTTCACCCAAAGAGTGATTAACACATGGAATTCACTGCCACCAGTGTTCCCTCTAAGCTGAGTTAGTGTGAGCTAGCTCACAGGTTTTTAGCCTCTGGCTCACACATTTTTGTCTTATCTCTGGAAGGATGGCTCCTGAGCAAACTAATTTACACAGCAGCCAAATCAGTTGCTCACAACTTTAATGCCAGGAGCTCACAAAGTAGAATTTTTGCTCACAAGACTCCACAGCTTAGAGGGAACATTGACTGCCACAGGAGGTGGTGGCGGCTTCAAGCATGGACAGCTTCAAGGGGGAATTAGATAAGCATATGGAGCAGGTCTATCAGTGGCTATTAGCCACAAGTTATAGATAGGAACTCTCAGGCTGGGGCAAGTGATGCTCTTGGTGCTTGGGGGAGGCAACAGTGGGAAGGCTTCTCTTGTCCTGGCCCCACTGGTGGACCTCCTGATGGCACCTGGTATTTTTGGCCACTGTGTGACAGAGTGTTGGACTAGATGGGCCATTGACCTGATCCAACATTGGCTTCTCTTATGTTCTTTTGTAGCGTGGAGATCAGTTGCAATTCTAGGAGCACTCCAGGACCCACCTGGTGGTTGGCTCAGCTGTGAGGGTTTTTTTTTTAAAGCCTGTTAAAGGGCTGAGGGGGAATAGAGCTTAGCCACCCCAGTGTAATTGGGGTTCACCCGATGCACCCACCCAGCAGTGTTTAGGCCACTCTATATTAGAGGCTATCAGTTCTAGTCCACATTGGCCAGTAAATTCTGCATCTTGTCCACACACAATAACTGGTTCAGCAGAGCTTAAATTTCACTGTTGGTTCTGCTTAGCTGTGCTTCTCCAGGAAGCCATTAAGGTGTACTCAAGGATTTTGAGCTGTTTTGAATTACTCTCAACCTGATCTTCTTTCCAAAGTGTCACTCTCTCATGCTGGCTCAGCCAAAACTCTGGAGATAATGCCATGGTAATGTGTAATGGATTTGGGCCTCTGTCATGTGCTGTCTAAAAAGCATAGGTGTGATATTATGTTAGACTGGCACATTTGCAGAAAAATCATAAGGATGCAAGAGAACTGACTCTTTTCAAACTGCCTTTCTATTCTGTTTTAGTAACTGGTTGCCTATGGATTTTTTCTGTCATTTCAGACAGACTTGTTTTAGTAACCAGCTGCTAGCTGAATTTATTTACCTGTTCATACAAACCCACTTGCATCTGGATAGCAAAGCATGGTTGAGCCGCTTTTGAGGGAAACTGCTTTTTTCCATTTTCAACCCCTTTGTTGCAATTCTGAATCACTGTGGTGTGCTGTTTAAAATGTCCATAGCACTTCCTACAATGCCTCTTCCCCCCCACCCTTTTTGGCTGTGCAATCTTCCTCAGACTTTTAAAAACATTCTAATATGAGTACTATAGTGCTGCATTGACTCAGTGCATCCCAGTGGTGCTGCTATAGTGCTGAAGTGGTTTAGCACTATAGCGCTCACATTAGAGCATTTTAAAAAGTTCGAAGAAGCTCACACAGTGAAAAGGGGTGGGAAAAAGCGGCACTGTTTGAAATGACCATAGCACTTCAGAAACAGCTCATTAATGGAAGGAAATTCGCTGTATGAAACCCCCATTCCTGTATCACTTTACTTGAAATTGTACATCTACAATTACATCTAGTTTAGAACGATGATGTGAAAAGGGCCAACTGCAGGCATGTCAATGCTAGTAATTTGTTCAGGGGCAAAACTTCCAGAAGAGGAGGCTAAGAATAGTACACCATCCCATAGACTAGCTCCATAGGGTGGGAAAAAGGTGCAGTGTGGTTAAGGATTGTAACCCCTTGCTTTGACCGAAGGACTGTTACCAAATTTGGGGAACATCTGGAGCCCAGTGGCATATTTAGAGTTCTAATCAGAGAGAACCCCTCTGAGAAATTTGGGAAAGACCTTTCAAAGTCTCCCATAGATTTCATCTGGAACCGTTATATCAGGCTGCACTAGGGCATCCCAAGTGCCTTAGGCCCTGGTGTGTACCAATGACAATATTGATATTTCCTATGACAATATTGGGGACATTGTCATGCTCTCACAGAGTTGGACAGAACACTTTTCCTTTGCTTTGGAGAATGTAACCTCTGAGGATCTTTCCAATGTTGTCATTCTTCTAATCTTTCAGCAGTAGCCTGAGTATAAATAGATGTTCTCCTTCTGTAAAGTAGTCTCTCAGATATTAAAAAATGACGTTATATCCATTCTTAATTCTCTTTCCTACAAGGCTTAGCATGTAAGCTAAACTCCCTTTATCCTTTCCTCCAATGTCATCTTTATCAACTTTGCTGCTCTCCTTTAAATTCTATCACTCTCCTTGAGACACGAGGACCAAAACTGGATGGAGTAAGTGGTCTAGTAGTTATTGCTGATTGCTAGAGTACCATGCCCTCCTACATCTTGCTTATGAGATTTTGGAAGCGGCATCTTCATTTATGATTGAGAGTACAGAAAGAGAGAATGGTGCTTATTGGATGTACTTTAATCTAGAGTATAAAATGTGATGTTGGCTGCTTCCTCATGGGGGCTATTTCTTTGGGGGGTTGGTATTTTTTTGTGAGTGTGTATGTGCTTGCGAGCCTGGAAGTCATGGTGACCTCTAATGGGGCTAGGACATTTCAGAGAGGTGGCTTTGATATTACCTCTTCATCCCAGCCCTGGTATTCCTTGGAAGTCGCCCTTCCAAGTACTTGCCAGGGTCAGCCCTGCTTAGCTTCCAAGATCTGATGAGATCTCGGGCTATCCTGGTCGGGGCATGGGGGCTATTTCTTGTTGTGCACTTGCTGCTGCTGCAAACATGAGGCCCATACAGGCACCTCCAAGGGTGAGGCCAGCAACTGGGGCAAGAAGGTTCAGGCCAGGATGTGCATCCCAGGGAGGGCAGGCCATCTCTGCTAGATTCAGGGGTGTTGCAGATTTGGGAAGGGGGCCTGTGCTAGCTACGGCCCTGGGCCTCGGTCTTTTCAGCTTAGCTGTAACCCTCTCAAGCAATCTTAGAGCTCTTGTTGAGTTAAGGGAGGAGGCATGAATGTATGACGAGGTATAGAATTTCATAGGGCTAGTCTGCTGTATCAAAATTAAACAGGAGCGTAGTGGCACCTTAAAGACTAACGACATTTGTTCTAGCATGAGCTTTTATGAGCCGGAGCTCACTTCTTCATCCAACATTGACAATCAGTTGCACAGTCATACATGCTGAACTCTCATTCATTGCAGTGCAACACAGGCATGCAGAACTGTGCACTGAGTGACAGCCAAAGGTGTTTGCTTGCTTGGATGCTTCCTTCCAGCCTTTAGCTAAGGCAATAAATATTATCTTCATGGCTGGTTTATCGACCAGTTGGCAAGTGGCATCTGCACTGGCGGTGATTTTTTTTTAAAATACCAGATGATACTTTTGTTGGTACAAAGAGTGTTTTAATTTAATTCCTTCCAAATGCTTTCCCACCCCACAATAATACATTTTCTAAAAAAGGCTTTGTTTTAATCCATCCTTGAATTAAAAGGATATGTCTACATTATTGCACCGAGCTTCCTTGCTAATAACATGTCATTTCTTGAACAGATTCAAATTAGTCATCACCTTAACTCACTTAATGGTTTAATAAAGAGGGGGATTTGTTTTTTGTAATTGGGCATATTGTTCTAAACAAACCTGATTTTCCTCTCTCCATCAGCAGTTGGCGTGTGTGGGGTGGGGAGGAGCAGGCGTCTTGAATAGACGCTTGCCTCTTAGCATCTGGCTTTAAAGGAGCAATTAGAGGGGGAAGAATGGAAGGAGGCAGGTCCCAGGGATCATGTGTGCTGCGGGGGAATGATTGCGAGTGGCACAGGAGAGGGAATTCAGAGTGCCAGCAGGCTGCTGCCACCACCACCACCAGAGAAAGGGCCATTCAGTTTGGAGCTGTTGAAAAAGAAAACAAAATGGTGGCACCGTTTGTCTGTTGCTTATGATGACCTACGCAACTCATGACCCCCTCCTGCTGAACATGGCCTGCCCACCACGTAGGGCTGCCTTCCAGGCACTTGGTGACCCTCCTTTTTCTTGCCATCCCAAACACGGTTTATTGTGTTCCAGATAGGCTGCCATCCATAGTCGCCTGTGCCTTGATAGGTCATTCATTACTTGTGCTGAGCTTGTTATGAACAGGGTGGTTCATGGATTATCCAAGCCCTGCCATAAAATCGGGGCTTGGAGCTTCTCTCCATTCTCTGCTTCACCTCTCTGCTGCTCTTCATATTCTTCCTCTGTGTACAGCTCTCATTCTTTGCAGCCAGCAAAGCCTTCATCTTCCAGTTTGGTGCAGCAGTTAAGAGCGGTGGACTCTAATCTGGGAGAACTGGGTTTGATTCCCCACGCCTCCACATGCAGCCAGCTGGTGTGATCTTGGGTCAGTCACAGTTCTCTCGGAGCTGTTCTCTCAAGAGCAGTTCTCTGAGCTGTCTCAGCTCCATCTACCTCACAGGGTGTCTGTTGTGGGGAGAGGAATGGAAAGGAGACTGTAAACTGCTCTGAGTGAAGGGCGGGGTATAAATCCAAACTCTTCTTAATCTAGCTAGATAGTTAGTTTATATAATATCTTTCCAAAAAAAGTTCCCCAAGGCAGTTTATAACACAGTAAAGTGTATTTATTTACTTCATTGATACCCTTCTTTCATCACAGTGGGGATCCAAAGTGCCTTACATTGTTCTTCTCTCTTCAGTTTTATCCCTACAACCCTGTGAAGTAGGCCAGTGTGAGAGTGTGTAACTGGCCTAATGCCACCCAGCAAGCTTTCAAGAGCAGACATTGTTGTACATATTTGATTCCATGTCAAAAATGAAGTTAAATGAGGAGGAAGTTCTATGTTATTATTTCAATTAACAGGAAAACAGTTGGACCAAATAGTCCATCCAAAATTGACTACTTTCTTCTCAGCATATTTGGGAGATAGGCTTCAATTAACAGGAAAACAATTAGACCAAATAACTCATAAAAAAATTGACTACTTTCTTCTTTTTCTTCTTCATCTTCTTCTTCTTGAACATATTCTGAGCATATTCAGGAAATACATGATATTTTATACATGGACTGACATCATCAAAAAAAAATATCCAAAAGGCATAATTGGTTACAAAAGACAGTGGTCATTTGAATAATAAGCCTCTGATTTGTCAGATGTAAAGAAACATATTTACATCAAATCTACGTAAAACCTAACTGTTTACTTAACCTAACCTAAATGTTAATGGGCAAGGATTCTTCATATCCTAAACAAAAGTGAAACCAAAATCTTATCTGACCCAGACACTGCAAAGTGTTGCCCTTAAGAACTACAGAATCATGAACTTTGTACCTATTATGTTGTCTGCTGACAATATCAGACCTACAAGAGGAAAGCCTTCTATATAACAGGTCTTTCTTATATCCTAATAAAATATTACTTAAAAGAGGAATCCAGAAAACCAAGAAAAATATGAATATGAACAATCAAGAAGAAAAAAACTATATAAAAAATCTTTATATTCCCACTCATACTACAAGTCCCCCCTTTGGTACAGTGACCAAATACAGGCTCACTGCTACCACTATCAATCTCTATGTGACAATGAGTGCATCATAATGTAATTCCCTCAGGAAATAGATGATGGGAACGCCTAGCAACAAGACAAACCAAAAAGGAAGGCATTGAATACAACCACAAAATCCAAGAAAACCCCAAAATCTCAAAATAAATAAATAAAACCAAGGTATGTTTTCATAATTACTTGCATAGGGAAAGGCCTTGAAAGCATTCATATTGCAAATGAAGAATATTCTAGAAATCTGCATTCACAAGAATAAAAACTAACTTCTTTTTTTGTAGGGTTCTGGACATAAATATAGTCTTATCATATAAAGTTATACATTTTAACATTTCATATGGTATACCTCTATCCATTGATTCTTCTTGAACACGCGCACATCATCATTCTATGGAGCACTTCAAAGGTTCCCCCTTAAACAAAATGGTTTTCTGAACATGGTTGCAATTGGTGCTGAATATGCTTGACTATGATTACATAAACTGGAATGCTGGCATTGCCAAGTCCCTGTGAAGTTAAACTGAATTTGACGGTACATCCCCATTTGGCCCTAACAGACCTTCTTGCTTGCATATACCATAAAGTTTGGTTAATGTTAATTTAATTGCCCCACTTTTTTCATATGTTAGATCTATATGGATGTTCCAGCCCAGTAGCAAAGCATGTCAGATAAACCACTATAAAATGACATATCTCCTACCATCTTCAACTTACTGTTTCCTTCAAACTTAAACCTGAAACTACATCTAAAAACAATCTGCACAAACCTACTGTAACAGTTCTCCCACCCGGTCAGATACCTCTGGATATGTGGGGTAGGGAAGGGTACCATGGAGAAGTAAAGTGCCATTGTTTCCTTCTATCATTCACACTCCAGTAAATTGGGGACACTATATATTTTGGCCCAATAAACTTTTCATACACCAAATTTGTTTGGGAAGCACATACAAATATAATAGTTAAACACTCCACCCGATAGTCCTGCTCATATACATCAACATAAAAATGAGTATAACAAAATGAAAACCCAAAAACATTCACTAGGGTCACTACAGTCGCTGTCACTATCACTGGAATCTCTTGCTGATATAAAGAGTTTTGTGTCAGCTGGTTGCTTGTAAAATTTATTGTTCAGGAACAAAGCTGGAATAGTTCTGGAACACACAGGAATGAAACGGGAACAAAGCTGGAATACTAAGAGTGCTGGCTGTGCACTGTCAAAGGTGTAGTGCAAGTGCAGGCTTCAAAGCGTGCCTGTAAGGACACAAAATGCAAAGGGGTGGGTCCCACTGGAATGGCTGTGGGACCAGCTGCTACTGCTGTGACACCGATAGCAAATGTGTCAGGCACAGATAGGGCCTCGGCTTCTGGAACTTCCACCTGCTGCAGGTCCAGATAGGCGTCTGGAAACTGATGTCAGGTCGGGCTCAGGGTCCACTGGAGACACAACTTGTCATGTGTGAAAGACGTGAAACCAGGATGGCGTTTCCCTCAAGCAATGAAGCAGTGGTGGTCGCCAGAAACGTCAAAGGAGGCCAGGAGCAGCCAAATGCCGTTGGCTAGAAGCGCCAGTAGCCAGCCTTGATCTCCAGGGTAGATGTCAGGGGCAAGCCACATCAGCCGAGACAGAAAGGAGATTCCAGGCTCACAAATGGGTACCTTGTTAAAAATGTTTCAAAAATAAAATAATTTAATTAAATGATTACTTGGCTTTACCTCAGTGGGGTCACTTCAGTGGGGGGTCTATGGCTCTAAAAACATAATGGGCTATTCGTAAGAATTCCTTCTATCTTAAGTTAATAATTTAAGCAAATGTGCACAATCTTTATTTGATAGCAATTCTATACACTTATGCAATTACTTCCTTCTAGTGTCAACTTTTTATTAGATAAGGCAAGCCTGGGTCTCCCACATTCACAATCAAATCCAGGATGTTAAATTGCTACTCCCCCCACCCCCCTTTCCAGGCAGGCAGATTACAAGAGGCCTGCATGGGCACTTTAACAGACCATTCATTGGAAGCTCCCGGTTCCTGGTCCAGGAGATTGGAGATGTTATTTTTTTTGTGTGTGTGTGTAGTAACCATGGCCACACTGTGGTGCAGGCCTCATAAAACAAACAAACATAAAGAATACCAGGAGTCCCAGACACACTTAAACTTAAGGTTGCATGCAAGAAGTTGTCATAGTTTCAGTGCACCACCCCTTCACTAGCAGTGGAGGGAGGGTGGCCGGGTGTCAAAACTCACACTCCCTTGCTAATGAGCAGCTGGATCATAAACAAAATTTGGTAACTAACAAAATCTGGGCTCACAGTTTTAAATGCATGCATTAGCAAGGTGCAGTGTGGATTCCTGCAAAAGTTGTGGAGGCAGAAAAACCACAGAGTTTAATGACCTCCCGGGGCAATTAGCAACCAGGAGGGCCATGGTGCTGACATTTTTGCAGACCACGGGATCCAGACTTTAATACTGGGCCCCCCCATGACCCTGACCCAAACCAAATTTCAGAAAACACACCACTTTGCTGGCTGTTACCAAGCATCTATAATAATAAAAGAATCCACATGTCCATCTGTCTTTCCATTTGTGGCAGGCATAACACATCAAAAAATAAAACTAGAAATCCCAAAATTTGCCACCAGCTTCAGGATGACCATGGGAGCTCCAGGACCAAAAATGAAAGGAATCAGGATATCCTGGCTCATGTTACTTCCAGACCACCACCACCCCACTGCTGTTTGCAGTGGAAGCTAAGCTAATTTATAACTTCTGGTTTTTTTCCATTTATTACAACTAAAGCAGATTAACATTCTGTTATCATGCATATAAAAGGTGGGGGGAACATCCTTTTACTAATTTGTTAGATTATGGGGAAATATTAACCCTTTCTGTTCATAATAGTAACAAAAGTTTGCTGCTATTCTACTAGTAAATACATTAAGAACATAAGAGAAGCCAATGTTGGATCAGGCCAATGGCCCATCCAGTCCAACACTCTGTCACACAGTGGCCCAAAATACCAAGTGCCATCAGGAGGTCCAGCAGTGGGGCCAGGACACTAGAAGCCCTCCCACTGTTGCCCCTCCCCAGCACCAAGAATACAGAGCATCATTTGCCCCACCCTGAGAGTTCCTATCTGTACCTTGTGGCTAATTGCCACCAATGGACTTCTGCTCCTTACATTCTCAATTGCCAACCTGGTTGGATAAAGAGTTGAGACCAAGGCTGATTCTGCATTGGCTTTCCCCACCATTTTTTTATGAAACCCATGTTGGAACAAAAATTTCCCTCTGCATTGCATGCTGCTTTCACTTCCTTTGATCATCAGATTTTATTGTGCTTTCTGCATAGATTTATGGCCATTTTATGGCTGTTCAGGGGTGGCTTTGCAGTTAGTACAGTGTTGCCCTGAGGTATTTGAATGTGGTTTTGAGCTGCACTTTTTCCTCCCAGTTGAGAAAATGTAGAGCAAATGCTAGATGCAGAATCACCCCCAGACTGAAAAATAAGAAGGTCAGGAGTTAAAAATTTGAAGTGGGGATAGTAGAATGGCAGATAATGAAAGGAAGAGAGCACAATGAAAGAGGATAAAAGTGTAGAAAAGAGCTAGCAGAATTAAGGAAAAGATAACTTAAAAAAAATTACCACTCCACATTAACAGAGAGTTGCCAACCTCCAGGTGGTGGCTGGAGATCTCCCGCTATTACAGCTGGTCTCCAGGCGACAGAGATCAGTTCCCCTGGAGAGAATAGCCACTTTCGATGGTGGGCTCTATGTTATTATACCCCTTTGAAGTTCTTCCCCTCCCCAAAACCTGCCCTCCTCAGGCTCCACCCCCCCCAAATCTCCAGATATTTCCCAACCTGGAGCTGGCAACCCTACACTAATAAGGCTGCTCCTTTACAAGATCTGTCTGTTCCAACTAAACTATGGAGCTGGGTGGAATTGAAGGAAAAGGGAAACCATAGACTGCTGGAGATAACGTCCTTATTAGAAGGCTGCATCCTGGCAATGACTGTGGCTAGTCCTGGATAGTCTTGCCTTTCACCAATGCTGGCTTGGCTGATGGGTTTAGCATAAATTTGCCAGCCTCTTTGTGGGGCCTGGAAAGCTCCTGGAATTACAGTTGATCTCCAGATGACAGAGATCAGTTCCCTTGAAGAAAATGGTTGCTTTGGAGGGTGGGCCGTATGGCTTTATACCTCACTAAGGTCTTTCCCCAGGCTCTATCCCTTATTCTCCAGGAATTTCCACTCCCACAGATGGCAACCCTAGTTTAGCAGGAACTGAGAAGCAAAAGTTTCCCTCAGTCTCTTAGTAAACATTCCAGAAATGCCATGGTGGCAGAGTCAGGATGACAACTCCAGTTTGCTGTGCTCTGCCCTCCCTGCACCCATAAGTGGCTGCGGTATAGGACTGCAGTAGAATTTTTAAAAAGTAAATGGTTCCATGATTGCAGCATGATTGGGGAAGGGGACTTCAGGGGCCCTTCAGCTGACCTGGGCCCCAGAAATTGTCATCCAAGTGTCCCCCCCCCCGCCCAGCTCTGATTTTCTTCAGGAGAACTGATCTCTGTAGTCTGGAGATTAGTTGTAATTCCAGGAGATCTCCAGGTAATGCTTGGAGTTTGGAAGTTCAAAGGCCTTCTGGGAAAGGCAAGTCTTCAACTTCAAACCCAGCCAGAAGGCCTTGAGGGAACCAGCCATTTTCAGCTTCTGTTGGGAGTGAGTTCAAAGTAAAGTGTACTGGCTTGCAGGCTCTGAGTATCGGGTGCTAGAAGTCAGGTAAGACAGAGTCATTCAGTCCAAGGTCAAGGGTCCAGAAGTCAGGCAAGGCAGTGGCTTAGTTTCCATCATACATATTGCATCCATGCCTAACTGCCTCTCTTTGCTGGGTTTATAGCCCCATGTCTAAGTGTCATGCTTGCAGCCAGCTGATCAGAAGCAATCCTGCAACTACTCATCTTTGTTATCAATAAACAGCTGGCGTCAGACCATGAGGCGTGCACTTTGCTGTCTTGTTGGTAGCTCTGTTCTCAGCCTCCGTCTGTGGCACTCTAAGGATGTGGGTGATACTGGTGGACTGGGAGTGGCCAACTGAGGTTCATGTGCTGAATCAGGGCTGGAGGGTTTCAGTGGCTCTGCACCAGCTGTTGACTGTGAATCCTGAAAAGCCCGCAGCTCATTTTCCTGCTGGTCAGCTTATCCTGTTAATTCAAGCCTGGCTACTCAGGGCTTCTCTTCTCCTGAGAAGTCCTTGCTATCGCTGAGCCCTAGCTGACCCACGACATAAAAGGTGGCAGGAAGCTATAGTGTAGAGGATGGTTACAGTGCACTTACAAGAGAGCACCATGGACCCTGAAGGATCCCCTTCCCCCTGAACCACATGGGCAGAGTGTTAAGTTCTTGCCTTTTGGATCATGTTAATTGAGGAGACACTTTGGAGGGACATATGGTAACACTGTGGCCCAATTTTCATGTATCACTCATCATTCTATTCTGTGCTGTAGGTTAAGCTGAGAGAGAAGGAAATTTACCCAAACATCTCTGTGGTTGTTGCCTGTCATTCTCTTCACTGCAGCACAATGTTCCCCCCCAACTTTACCTCAGTAGATCTGCTCTGTTTATCCTAGATAGTTTTTGTGCTGAAAAGTCCTAGATGCATTCTCTATTCCATTGTCAAGGTCAGCCTGAATCATGCCCAGCCATCGCATTAAAAATAAGTATTTATGCGGAACATTTCCTAAGCAACCAACTTATGTCATTCCTGTTCTGTTTCTCGTACCAGCATTCAAAGTTTACATGTTTCACTGACATTAAAATGATATGTAATGGGCCTTATAGAATGTGCTCTGCAGTTCTAAGCTAGGAAACAATTTCCCAGAAGCATCCAATACATTCCAAATAGGTAGGAAACAATGGATAAGCAGAACCAATTTTATGCACAATTAAGCCAACTGGCCAGGGTTAAGGGCAGCACGATGCATAATGCCGCAGCTGCAGAAAGATGTTGGTTGCACCTAGCCATATTAAGTGACTTTAAGGGTCATGCTAAATTCAAGTCCAGTGGCATCATAAAGACCAACAAGATTTTCAGAGTTTGAGCTTTTGAGAGTCAAAGCTCTCTCTGTCAGATACAAAAGTGTTGCGGGGGGGGGAGTCAGTGCCCAAGATGCTCTGTCTTCAAACACAAATGAGCCAATGGTTGATATTCAGCCCATTATACTGATCTGCTTGCAGCTGACTGTCTTCCTGCTTCTCACATTGGGGCAGTTGTGCTTGGTGGACATCTTGAACGTTTATTACGTACCCAATGAACAGATGAATCTTTCTTCTTTTTTACTGCAGCAGAAGATGCAGTGCTTTGACTCGAGTGGCTAATTTTTGTTTTGTAGCTCCTTTAAGATTGTCTCGTTTTCTTACATTAAAAGTCGAGGACTCAGATCAAACAGCGGGAAGTGGAACGATAGCAGAAATGGCTTAGAAATGATTTGAAATGATTTTCCTTGATACGTTGGTGAATGGGATTCATCCTCTGATATTTGATATGACTGGGCACACAACCCAGACATTAGCTCAGTGTGGGTGTGGAGACTTCCAAGTACAGAAATAGAGCCAGAATGGTTTGATTGACTAGAGAATTTATACTCTGCCTCTTGACTCTGAGTCTTTAAAATATGTATATAAGAATATACATTTATTTAGTCGGTTCGTAGAAACGGGGGAAAAAATCTCAAGGCAGATTATAGCTCAAAAATGCAACAAAAAATTAATTAAAATGTAATTAAAATGTTTAATTAAAATAAAAGTGCCACTGCCTTGTCTTATTGACATAACTCCAACACTCTCTAGAAAGTCAGGTCTTGAAAACCATCCAGCCTGCCTTTAGGAAAGCAGCCATTCTCAACTCCTGTGGGAAGGAATTCCAAAGTGTGTGTGTGGGGGGGATAGCCAAAAAGACCTTCCCTGACCAGAAAGAAGCTAGAAGCCAGCAGAGATTTTCTTGAACGTTGTGGTGTCATGTTTGCATTTGCTCAAGGCCAGTTACTTGTTTTTCACCCTCTGAAGCCTCCAAACCCGTTCTGAAAGCTGCCCCCACTAGAACTGCCATTCAGTCCCACACTTCATAGAACTCTAACCACAGCCTTTCTCTGATCAAAACAAAACCCCAGAGAACACAGTGATGTCTGAAGGGTTCGTGTTGGAAGTTTATTTGAACTGAGAAAGGAAGTTCTTACCAAGTTGATGTCCTTGTAAAATGATCATAAAACAGCTCATTAAAACTTCCATGGCTTTTTTTAAAAGAACCCCACAGGTCTCCTTAAGCATCAGCACTTCTGTCTCCTTATAACTCTCCCATCTAGCAAGGGCATCTCTGCAGCTTGCCAAGCTCCCCAGCTTGCAAATGAATCACTGCTTGTCAGCCAGAAGTCCATCTCCTCCATGGGTAGAGCAGTTGAGATCCAAGGAATTTTGCGTTATGCAAAGAACACAGGAGAGGAAGACCAAGGCGGAGGAGAAAGATACTGATATGTGGACTTTGTGGCATTCATCTAGAAAGGAACTGTTGGCAGGCAGAGGTGGATTAAGACTCACTGGTGCCCTAAGCACTGACCAATCTTGGTGCCCCCCTCATTGAAATGACTGTCATGACAACTGAATTTGGCTCCATCATTTTACTTTTAAACACATGCATTTTACTTTTAAACATAGCCTATGACACTGCACCTTGCCAACAAAAAATAGAAGATAACCCTAGGGTGCACCATGATCAATTTGCACTAGTTTTATCATTTATTTATTTTTTTTTGCAAATCTTCATTTTTTTTTCTTTTCATCCTTTTCCCAACTTTGTGGTGCCCCCTTTGGCCCTGGTGCCCTAAGCACATGCTTAGTGTGCTTAATGGTTAATCTGCCACTGTTGGCAGGATGAAGGGAGTGAATGCTTCGAAAGTATAGGGATTCATTTTCCTCTGTAGCCTGCAGAGTTGCAGAGTTGAAGTCAGAAGCATTGGCTCCTGCCCACTGGGATTAGTAAAGGTAAAGGTTTCCCTTGCTCGAAAGCTAGTGGAATCCGACTCTAGGGTTGCGGTACTCATCTCTGTTTTCAAGCCAAAGAGCCAGCACTGTCCAAAGACGTTTCCATGGTCATGTGGCCGGCATGACTAGATGCCAAGGTGCACAGAATGCTGTTACCTTCCCACCGAAGTGGTACCTATTTATCTACTTGCAGTTTCTTGCTTTTGAACTGCTAAGTTGGCAGGAGCTGGGACCAGAGACCCATGTGGCATTCGGTCTCGAATTGCTGAACTACCTTCTGGTCTGCAGTTCAGCATCTTAACCACTTGAGCCACCGCAGCTCCCATTAATTTCTAGAATGCCTCTGAACTATAAAAGCCTTTTGGGAAGGCACAGAAGGGCCATAGCTTAGTAGCAAAGTACATGCTTGGAGTGTAGAAGATGCCAGGTCCAATACTTGGTGTTTGTCTATTAAAGGATTGAAGGGGGAGCCAAGATCCTCCTCTGCTTTGATACCCTGGAGGTGTGTAGTGAAGAATAAAGTGATGTATCGAGCAGGGGTCATTTGGAGCAGGAGCGCGCAGGAGCAGAGCTCCGGCAGTTAGAAGCATAGGCGGTGGGAAGCCCCGCCCCCAGCTCCCAATAGGAGTGTGAAGCAGCATGTGTTGCATTCCTCCTGGACCCAGATAGGCTACTCTGGGACTGGAATGACAGCCCCCAGAGTGGAAAGACAGTCCCTAGGGGTAGAGCCTGAGCAGTGGGTGTTGCCTTCTGACACAGTTCCTGTGATGTCAGGGGTATGGCATAGGCAAATAAGTTATGCGAATGAGTTATGCTAATGAGCTCCTGCACCTCTTTTTCTACAAAATGACCCCTGCCGAGAATACAGTTTTGGGGATGGGAGCCCCAATGCTGATGTGGCC
This sequence comes from Gekko gecko, assembly GCA_029375565.1. Classification (NCBI taxonomy): domain Eukaryota; kingdom Metazoa; phylum Chordata; class Lepidosauria; order Squamata; family Gekkonidae; genus Gekko; species Gekko gecko. The sequence goes on along the minus strand of JAPDNY010000012.1, from coordinate 44,940,126 downwards.
CTCACTGAAATATTACATGCCAAAGTGGAGAGGGGTCCTTTTGGTATGCAGGTCTTGATACAGAAGGCCCCTTTGCACTCACAATAGTGGTAAGGAAGAAGAAAGAAGAGGAGGAGGAGATTGGATTTATACCACACCCTTCACTACTCGAAGGAGTCTCAAAGTGGCTTACAATCGCCTTTCCCTTCCCCTCCCCACAACAGACACCTTGTGAGGTAGACGGGGCTGAGAGAACTCTTTCTTCAACATCTCTGAAAGAACTTATGACTGACCCAAGGTCACACCAGCAGCTGCATGTAGAGGAGTGGGGAATCAAACCCGGTTTTCCCAGATTAGAGTCCATGCTCTTAACCATTACACCAAAACAACTACACCAAAACAGTCAAGTGGTGCTAGCATAGAAAGGGAGAAATGCATCCGAGTCTTGAGTGATTCTCAGAACCAGACTTGCACTGATGTCTCTTAAGGAACACAGCACAACTTTCTCAGAGCTCTGTCAATGTTTTAGGGAGCTGTAACATGTGCCTCCCAGGTTTTATATTTTTTAAGGGGGTAATTACAAGCAAACAATGGCTGTGTTAGCATGGCTGGTCCATCCACCAAAGGGCTGTCAATCATGTTTGTTATGAAAGGCATGGTATTTAGAAGCTGTCAGTCACATCTGTAGAAAAAGCCAGAAAACTATTTGAGAACTCCTCTATAGGGAACACAAATGCTTACGACAAATTGCGGTGATGGGCGTCTTAGAAGTTTCAAGAACAGTTTGCTTTTAAGGGGAAAAACTCCCCAAACTCTTGAACATTAAGTGTCTACAAATATAACTTCTCCCTATAGCCAGAATATTATAGGTTAAATATGGGTTTGGTCCATCTGGTGCAGTGGCTCACTGGGGGCCATGAGAATATCTGAATTCCAGGAAATACCTGGGTTTTTCTGATTACTGATGTTGCTGTCATTGAGCATAGAGTCAAAGAGAGCTGGCATGGTGTAGTGGTTAGCATACCAGACTAGACTCTTGAGGATCCGGGTTCAGATCCCTGTTGTGCCTTGGCATTTGCTGGGTCACCTTGGGTGAGACACTCTCTCTCAGCCTGATCTGTTTCATGGGATTGTTGTGAGAATAAAATGAACAAAGGGAGACTGAAGTCTCTGAGCACTCTAAAGGGAGGACAGGATTTAAAAAATAACAAATTAACATAAGAAGCTGCCTTCTGATGCATCAGTTCTTTTTGGCCATCAAGCCCAGTACTGTCTAGTCTGGCCGACAGCTCTGGTTGACAAATGCTTGGATATTTTGGGGGGTGGAGCCTGAGGAGGGCAGGGTGTGGGGAGGGGAGGGACTTCAGTAGGGTACAATGCCACAGAGTCCACCTTCCAAAGCGGCCATTTCCTCCAATTTATTTATTTATTCTATTTATACCCTGCCCTCCCCACCGAAGCAGGCTCAGGGTGGCTTACGTAAGAATTAAAATGAATAAAAACAGAACATTGCAAAAAAAATTAATAAAGTGCTAGTGTACAGTATTGCATAAGCAATGGCGAAACACAGTATTGAATCAGTCACAGTGGGAGGACAGTCAGCAGGGATTTTAGGGCTCCAAGTGAGCTGATCTCTATTGCCTGGAGATCAGTTGGAATCCCAGGAAATCTCCAGCTACCACCTGGAGGCTGGCAAGAGAGATGTTTTTCTCAGCACCCACCGCCTCAGATCATTTTAGCCAGAGAGGTGTCACAAATTGTACCTGGGACCTTCAGCATGCAAGCGACACGCTTTAGCACTAATCTATGTCCCCTCCCCAAAGAGAAGGTTTTATTCTGCAAAGAGAAGCCAAAGGGATCCTCATCATGTTGCAGGCCATGTTCTTGCAAAGGTTTAGGTCTTTATGCTGATTGGCTCAGGCTGAATCGGTGTCCTTTCTTCTGGCTCCCTGAAAGGATAGCCTCATTACTGGAGCAGTTTTGGTTCTCTTCATTACTGTTTTCTTGGCTGAGTCAAACAAACTGTGAGCGGGCCAGGCATGTGGAATTACTGCCCTGCAGGGCTTTATCAGAACTGCCAGGACAAAGTGGATTCATTTCCTGTAAATATATTTAAAAGGCAGCGCTTATGAAGGAGGCGGACACAAGGCAACAAAGGCTTAATCTAGTGATTAAAACCGTTGGAGCAAAGCCAAATGGAATAGGTAAGGAGAAGGAGTGCTGGGCTTTTAAGTTTGCAGAGGCTTCTTCTTAAGGCAGATTTGAAGGAGATGCAGGGTGGGAAACCCTGATCTGATGGTGGTGACCCCTGATTTCTGCCCCTGCCCAAATGAACCTTGCATTACAGCCTGCACCCTAATCTGAGGAATGATGGCGTCAGAATAGGCAGTGCAACTCACACAGCAGGAAGTTGTGTGTCTTTCAGCATAGTATGAGCTGGATCTAACCAGCTTTTGGAAAAGAGAGGAGAGAGTCCCCTTTGGCCGTCAAAAATGCTGTGTTGGCAGTCATGAGTCCTGCGTTGGCAAAAGCCATGTGGACCAGCAGCTGTAGTTATGGAGGAGAATCTGGCAAATTTAAGCTGAAAAGCTGGCTGGATTCAGCTCTATGGTACTTCTTTTTTCTGCTAGGTTTCCTGCACTTCCAGGTTAGTATAAAAATGCCAGATCAAAAGCACAGGAAGCCAGTTTTGATGGGTTAAGAGGGGAAGGGTCAAGGCTTAATATTAGAGGACATAGCCTGCATGCAGGCAGTTCTGAGTTGCATTGCTGGTATCTCTAGTGGAAATGGATCTCAAGTGGGGAAAGGATCTTTCTGTGCTCGAGCCTCTGGAGAGCAACTCCCTTGTAGATGAGACAATACTGGGTTAGATCATGGGTGACTGGTATGACAGCAGTTTGCATCCAGTGGTCTGCTCATGCAAGCATTATGAACCTGTCCTCCTTTCTCCTCTCCATCTGAGCTTTCCTTTCCGACCCTGGGAAAGTTGATTTCTAAGGACATGGGACTTGCATAGGGCAATAGCCGTGTGGGTCATTGGGCTACAATGGAGAGGAGGAAGGGAAAGATTTGAGGTTTGAAGGCTTTCCACCATGGGATCCAACCCCTTATATTTTTATATCTAGATGTGCTCTTGCATTTTTAGTGTATTCCCTTCACAAATGAGTGTCACCTCCCCGTTCAAGTTGGGGACAGTTTACTTGAAAGCTTTCTAACATGCCATGACATGTGGAAAGGAGGAGAATGCCTGCCCAGCCTAATTTAAAAAGCAAACAAACGTGTAGCTTAACTTACCATGGGAGGGACCTTTCAAGCAGATGATGCCTCAAGGGAACTTGCTCTGAGAGACAGAGTTTCATCTCAGAATCCCCCCACAGCTGCTTTATTGGAGCCTTCATATGGCTTTGAATCTTGGTGCTGGTTTGGGGCATAAGAGCCTTCCACTTAAGACTGCCCTGCACATGAAGCTCATCAGAACATGTTATATTTCGCGATTGATTCAATAGAGGCTCCCTGGGCTCTTTCAAATCAACAAAATGGCTTGTGGGGGTGGGGTTAAGACTCCTTTCCTCCCATGTCATGGTTCCAATCTGAATTGGGCCCCCACATGCCTGGGAACTGAGTTCTGAGCACGGAATTCCCAGACCCCGTCTGTCTGCTTGCCTCAGGCACAGATCTGGGGAAAGCATAATGTGCGGCTAGGCCCCAAGCCTGTCTGTTTCTTGCCTTGAAAGCCCTAGGGGGTCTCCATAAGTTGGCAGTGAATTGATAGCACTTTACGCGCATATGCAGTTTTCTGTAGCAAAAGAGGAATGCTGGACAGTGGCACACAGCCGGTGGCTCAATCTGTGACATTCTCTATTTCATGCATGGCACGTAGTCTTGTGAAAGTGGCCGCTATCAATTTTATATGAAGCAAAAATCAATTAGAAATCACTTGCAATTAAGACTCTGCGATAAAATAAAGACATTCAGAAAGAAAGAAAGAAGGGTGGCCAAGTTGGAAAGGCCTGCTCAGAGCTTGGGTTAAGACTGATGACATGGTCAAAATTGTTTTGCTGAAAAATGGAAGGAGGGGGAACCATGTCTGCTGCCCTGAGCTCCTCTGAAGAAGGGTAGGCTTTTTTCTTTTTTTTAAAGTGGGGTACAAAGAAAAGCCTGGAAGCCTGAGGATTCTCAGACAGTCAAGGCAGCAAGTCACTGATTTGCACATGCACCAAAAATTGCTGAGACTTCTTGAAATAAGGCAAAGGCCCTAAAGTCAAAAGCAGGGACTGAACCTCTTATCTTCCTGGGCTCTGTGGAGGTGACTGCTTTGGCCCAGAGGCGGCAGGAGAGTCTTCTTAAAGTGCTGAGGCTATACTCGTTCCACTGTGTGAACTCAAGTTCAGGAATTACTTTGGTCCAGTGTGTGCCTCTTTCTGCTACGAATTTGCATTTGGGCACATAGCCCAATGAAAGACCAGCTCATCACATGGGTACACACCACACTGATCTATTGTGCATTACTGATGAGCTCATGCACACCCAACCCCAGCATCTGTTCTGGTGCCAAAAAGCCTTTGGCAAAGATCCCATGGAATCTTTGCCAAAATCTTCTTGGCACCGGAACAGATGGCAGGGGTGATTGTGCATGAGCTCATCAGTAATGCCCAGTGGACCAGTGTAGCATGTAACCAGGGTTGTGACACAGAGGCAGGCAATGGCAAACTACCTCTGAATGTCTCTTGCCTTGAAAACTCTATGGGGTTGCCATATCAGCTGTGACTTGACGGCAAACACACACACACACATATATACACGTACACCATGATATGGAGTGATGCAGCTGCTCCAGGGTGAAACGGTAGCTGTGTGCCACCTGGTGGCTTATAATTCTTTGTGGTTCCTCTTTTGGACTGTATCTACCTTCTGTTTCCTTTTTAATGTTACAGACCTTTGTTGCTCAGTGTATGTCCCTGTGGCTGTGAAATGCTAACACATGTCTGCCTTGAAGCTGAGGTGCACAAGGGAATGTGATAAGAGCAGAGGGCATCCTTAAATAAAGATGATATATGAAACTGATGAGTCAGATCCACTGGTCCATCTCCCCCTGTGCTATGCACTTTTACTGACAGATGTTCTCCAAGGTCAGAGTTCTCTCCCAGCCCATATCCTTTTAACTTGAGGTGCTGTGGATTTGAACCCAACCTGCATGGAAAAGCAAGTACTCTGTTACTGAGCTAGGCTGTGAGTTATGGCCCATGTACAACATGGAGAAGGAGAAGGAAAAGACAGTGAAGCCCATCTTAGAAATCCTTTACTCTCACAAATAGCTCATGCTCTGCAAAACCAGCCATGTGTTTCCCAGCTTCCCTAAGATATTTGTGGAAAAACTGCTAGAGGGAACAAGGAGAGGAACACCAAGCTGCAATATCTCCAGAGAGACTGAGAGAGAGAAAGAGAGAGAGAGAGAGAGAGAGGCAACCATAGTGAAAATTAAATATTTCCTGAGCTTCATCTGCATCCAGAAATAGCCTACCTCCCTTAGAGGCAAAGGGTTCACCTGGAAGCCATCCCAGCAAATGAAGGGGAAAATCTCCACTGTCATTCTGACTGATGCAGAGGGGCGGGAGAGAGAGAGAAAGGATAAAGGGACAATTTCTCCATAAACAAATCTCCCTGAAAAACCTGGAGAAAAATCTATGGGAGAAGCTCTTATCTTTGCAATGCCTCCTTGCCTTTTCCCTTCAGGTTCTGCACTTAAAACAGTTTCTGCAACTACAAAGCCTTGGGCACACCTTGCGATTTCCTCAGCCCTGGGGAGAAATGACTGATGAGGTGTTTATTATTGACAAGTTTACTGAGCTGGAAACTGAAATGCATAATTCTTGAGGAGGAGGGCGACCATAGCGCAATGAAAGCATATCACACCGATCTTTGCAAAACGGTGGCATTCTGGCAGACGGGAACCAAAAGGGTAATGGAGAGAGAGGTGAGAGAGGACACCTTTCGGCCCAGTCCCCTCCTCCTTCCTCAACAAAGGGTCTTTGAAATAGGTGCTGGTGGGTGTTCACTGGAGCAGGGGGATGTGGAGGAAGTTCAGAAAGAGGAGGGGGCAGCACAAAATTAACTGACAGCTGATGGATGTAAACTGCAGGAAGAGAAGCTGATCTGGAACTTGAAAAACGATTTCTTAATAGTCTGATTCACACATACGAGTACACAGCTTGATTTCCTTGTGGTTGGATGCCTCCAATGGAATGTAGATACATAGAGCTTAGGGTTTGGACGGCGTGAAGTCTGGCAATCTGACTGTCAAGCCTGGCTTGTGGCTGACTTGGAGGAAGGCCCGTGGCTTGGTGGCAGAGTGCCTGTTTTGTGCACAGGAGCTGGGGAAGAGTCAGAGTAGATACTTCTGAGCTAGAAGAACCAATGACCACACCTTGGCGTATGGTACCTTCTCATAGCCCATTTGTGCATACTACTGGCATCAAGTGAATGAGCCTGGGTGTTTACTGCTTCAGCCTACATCAGCAGTTCAGAAACAGAAGATGTTTCTCATAGGAGACTGTAGGAAGCTCCTTCTTTGGAGGTTTCAGTACCAAGCTTCCTTATGTTGTATGCTAAGTTGCTGTTCACCATCTGCCTATATGTATGGACAGTTAACTTCCATTTCATTGTATCTGAGGAAGTGTGCATGCACATGAAAGATCATACCTTGAATAGAACTTTGTTGGTCTTAAAGGTGCCCCACTGGACTCAGACTTTGTTCTGCTGCTGCTTTAGACCAACACAGCCACCCGCCTGGATCAAGCTTCATCGATGTGTGTGTGTGTGTGTGTTGGGAGGTGATTTATGTCAGTCCCCTGGGCTGCCCATGGTACAGCACCAGCCAGCCAGTCATGTGGTATAGCCTGCCAAAGGCTGTCTTAACCCCATGAATTTGGTGCCTTTGTGGTATTTTCATAAGAGGGCAAGCTATTTGCAACCTGATGGTGAAATTAGAAGTTTTCTTTCACTCCATGATGGTTTTTTTTCTCCCTTTACAACCACAGTTTGGAGCTTCTGGAGGTGGCATTTGCTCACACAGACCACATGGTTTGCTGTCTTTGTGAAAGAGTAGGAGGTCACACGTGACTAGGTCTTAATAGGCCATTTGAGATGCTGGCATAGGATTTAGGCTTCTATGTGGTGGTAACCTTTGCGCTTGCATTACTCCTCTTGTTCACTACCACTCTCATCAGACTTGAGCTCCCTCGGTAGCACTTCACTATTAAAATCTTGCTTTAATTGCTCCTGGAAAATCTGGCTGTGTTTGCTGAACTTCTCAGGACACTGCGGATTGTTTCAGGCCAGAGACTGAACTGGAACTGTTAGGGATACAGCATCTTTTTCGAATCTGGGTTGGGTGTGGGGAAAATAGTCCATGCACCTTTATTTGGCGCTGATTTGCTAATATACCCAATGCTGGAGATTATGACCCCTGAGCTCTACTGGCCAGTTGATTCTAGAATGGGCTGTGGCTGGTCACTCAATAGTGTTTGTTGGCTAAAAGATGTCCTATTAATGCACATTGGTGGATGGTGGCTGCTAGCTATGACGCATGTCACAGAATCAGGTTGGGAGGTGCTACAGAGAAAATAGCTTTGAACTTGGAATATGAGTAGTGAAGGAGAAAGAACCATAAATATTCAGTGGCAGGTCTGTAGCTATGGTGGGGCCTCTTGGGGCTTGGCCCCCGCCAACCTACTGCTGAGGCCCCATGATTTCCGATCTAGCCCAGCCCCCCCCCCCCCGCAGCTGTAGGTACAGGGAAGGAGCCGGGTCTTCCTGCGCAGCTATCTGGCACGAAGGGCCTGCTATGGTGACTGCACAGAGTCAGACAGCTCCTTTCTGTCCCCCCTGGAAAGTCTCCCCTCAGCCTTGCCTGCGCCCAGTCCAGCCACTGCTGTTGGGGCTCCTGCAATGTGTGCTTCCCTGGCTGGAGTCAGAAGCGGTAGTGGCACCCTGAAGTGAAAGCCTTGCGTGGGCCCATCCCCAGCCAAGCCCTGTGGGACTCAATGTAGCTTGCTGCTGCTGCTGCTCCTTGCCCTCTGAAACAGTTCTGCTCGGAAGTAAGCATGGGGAATTTCAGACAGATGATATAATCCAGAAGGGGAACGGTTCCCAAACGGTTTCTGGTCTGGCATTTCAGACAGAACCGTTTTAGAACCGTTTCCCTACCTGAATATATTTGTAATTTCACACAGAATCGCTTCTGTCCCATTCAGGAAACGGGGCTGAAGAGTTTTACCTGTCAACCACTTCCAAGTAGTCGTCAGTTTCTTCTCCCGGATCCGAAACGCTTTTTTCCCGCCTTTTTTCGCCCGCGCAGGCCATCTCCGGCTTTTTTTTTTTAACATTTGCTTTAGAGCACTATAGTGCAATAGCATCATAGCAACCCCATTGGAATGCCTGCAGTGTTGTTTTATAGCACTATAGTGCTATAGTGCTCTAAAGCAAACATTTTTTTAAAAAAAAAGGTGCAGCGGGAAACAGCGGGAAAACAAAGCGGTGCAGTCTGAATTGCCAAACGGCTTCTGATTCGGCTCTTTTCCGGTCAGAGAAAGCCATGTGTGAAATGGCAGCCCTGTACCGGTTTACTTCAAGATGAATCAGAAACGCTTTAATCCGGCAGAATCTCAGTAATGTGAAATTCCCTCATATGTTATTCAGTGGGGCTTACTTCCAGGAAAGTGTCTTTGCCTTGCATATTTCGTGGAGCAGATTTTGCCGAGTGATAGGGCGGGTGGGGGCAGCCTAGCCAGGGAGAGGCAGTTCTTCAAGCCGGAGGGTCCTAGCCCAGGTCTTTTTAGCTCACTGAGTCGGGGGGGGGGAGGAATTAACGGGTTTTTCATCAATTGGCTGATTCTGCATTGGCTTTTCCCTCCATTGTTTTAAGAAACCCATGTTGGAACAGAAATTCTCCTCTGCCTTGCATGCTGCTTTCACTTCCTTTGATCATTGGATTTTTGTGGTAGCCCCCACACTCCATGCCGCTTTCACTTCCTTTGATCATTGGATTTTTATGGTAGCCCCCACATTCCATGCTGCTTTCACTTTCTTTGCTCATTGGATTTTATTGTACCTTTTGCATAGATTTATGGCCATTTTATGACCGTTCAGGGGTGACTTTGCAGTCAGTACAGTATTACCCCAAGGTATTTGAATGTGGTTTTGAGCTGCACTTTTTTCTCCAAGTTGAGAAAATGTGGAGCGGATGCTATGCCCACAATGCAGAATCACCCAATTGCCAGGCTCCTTTCTTTACCTCCCCCGAGGAAGCTGGCTCTGCTTGTGGAGTCGGTGGAGGGAAGGCAAGAGGGAGGCCTGGGACAGTGCCTTCACCTCTTCCTCTGTGCCAGGACTGAGCCGAGAGGGCTTGTGGAGGACCCTGTGTTTGCCAGCTTTGCTCTCTTTACCCTCCCCCCGGAAGAGCCTTCGTTTTCTCTTTCCTGCGCACTTCTGCAGCTCCTTCTTCACTACACTCCCTGGCCCTCAAGGCCACGATCCCACGCCAGCAGCCATGGCAAAGAGATACCCCGCCCCTGTGCCGTTCCCTGTAGCGAAGGCAGTAGTGGAGGTCTGGACAGGGGGGCAATCTCCAGAGGGAGGGAGGGAGGGGAGTCATTTCAAACCTGGTAGGGGCAAAAAGGCAAGTCAACTAAACTACCTTTAATGTAATTAGCCAGTGCCCCCTAAGAAATTTAAATGCCCCCCAACTTAAAAAATCCTGGCTAAGGGCCTGTTCAGTGGTCTTTCCTCTGAGACCTGCTGTGGCAGCTCTTGGAGCCTGCTGCCATGTTAGGAAACACTTATCACCCAGGGGAGTTTCGAGATGCCGTGTGGTTTGTTACTATCCCTTATGCCTTAACCTAGTTACAGCTGAGAGTCTCTTTCCCATCCCGCTTCCAGTGTGGCTTGGCAAGGCAGAGAACATCAGCCAGGCAACCTGGAGCCAACACAGATGAGAATCATCAGCCTGAAGAACATTTTTTTCCTGAACACTGAGTGTCATTGGCATCAGATTTTGGTTCCCATAAGCCATTTCAGAAACAATTTGGGGCTGAAAAGTGAGGTAGAAATAAAATAGTTCACAACTGTTTCAAGGTTTGGGTACATTGTCAGCACATGTGGGGCGTGGAGGTTCTCCTGGTATTACGACTGACCTCCAGTCTGCAGAGGTCAACCCCCCTGGAGAAACTGGCAGCTTCAGAGGGTGGACTTTATGGCATCACGTCCCCCACTGAGCTCCCCCCTTCCCCAACCTCTGCCCTCTCCAGGCTCCACCCCCAAATCTCCAGGAATTTCCCAACCTGGAGCTGCCAGTTCTACAGTGGAGCTGGCTCGGTGTGTCGTCACGTGCCACACAATTCTGGTGTAGAGAGGAGTCATCCTGAGTTCACGAGACGGGATAATGAACCCCCTTCCCCCCTCCGACCTTCTGAAGCTCGGAAGGCAGCAGGTTCTATCTATGAGCCACACGCCACACAAGAACTTCAGGGAAATGTGAATGTAATTCAACTGTCACTTCTCCAGAGAGGCAGTGTGGGAGGACAGGCATTGTTGAAGCACAGAATTCAGAAGGAGGGGGGGAAGCACCCCACGGAGACTGTAACTTCATTGAGGATTCACAAGGCATTGCAGCACTGTGACGGGAGTTATTTTTCGGGGAGGGGGGGAGGACAGTCCGTGTTTTTACGTTGTTAGATTGGTTGCTGGGGATGGAAGGGGGAGGTTATGCTTTCAATATTAAGGTAAAGTTGGGAGCCATTATGATTTTAAGCTGCTTGAAGCCAGCCACAGAAATCAGCAGCACCCTGCGGAGAGAGTAGACTGTCTGCAGCCATTGAAAGCCCGGCTGCTGTGCTCTGCCCATTGCTGAGAACTGGAGCCTTCCTAAGATGCCTCTTGGGCAGCTGATTCATTCGGCTCACCACATTCCAAGCTTTGCCTTGCCATGCCAGGGTGTCTGAAATGCAGCCAACAATATATTGGGAGAGCAGTCACCTCCACCTTCCGTAGTTGAAAGGGAGATAAACTGGGTTCCCTCAAAGTCTAGGCAAGCAGCCAAAACTGTCTGGAACACATTTCAGTGAAGGAAGAGTCGGTACAAATCCCTTCAATAAATAAAAAGTGGGATCAATTTGGGGTTGAACTAAATAGTGTTGAGGTCCCTGCTGCACCACAGGTCACTGAAACCTGCCTGCAGGACCAGAGGCTGACACGGCCCAGGAGTAATAAGAGCCACTGGCTATAGGTTCAAAGCACTGATTGGGTCATGCAGAAAACAGAATCTTTCACTGGCCAGGATATCTGTATGAGAGTCGTGAGTTTAAGGGAGAGTGGAACAGAATGCTAGATGATAGGCTGGAATGTAGGTGTTGACCAGGCAAATTGAGCCTAAATTGGAAGCATTTAGCAGGGCTGTTAAACATATGGGCCCATGGGCCAGAACCAGCCCATCCAAGGCTCTTATCCTGCCCGCAAGCAACTGGTCATTACTTTTACTGCCAGATGACAGAGGCTCTACATTATGTCCCTGTGTCTACTGTCCCAGTGTTAATGAGTAATGGGCGATGGAAGTGGGAGGGTGGGCATCAGGGAGATACTTTAAGGAAATACCGTAAGAGTGTTACTGTTTTAAGTATGTTTGTATTTTGAGTAAAAAATAATAATGCTAATTAGGTTTGGCTGTGTTCTTTATAAAGTTTGTATCTCCTGGACCTGGCATTACATTTTATGCCACATATGGCCCAGCCCAGTAAAGTGACATTTATATCAGTACCAGCCCGCATAACAAATGAGTTTAACACCTCTGATTTATAGATTGGCCAAGTTAGAATCTTGGCACACCTTGTGCCCTCCAGAAGGTCCCCAATTCAGATTCTCAGCTTTATCAGCTATACTTCCAAGGAAAAACTGCACATATCCCACATCTTTTGGATGAATCCTAAAAACCCAGAGAGAGGAGACAGCTGGCTCACTCTTCCCCCTCCCCTTGCTTCCTTCAAATATCTGAAGGGGCTCTCAGATCTTGTGGGGAAATGAGTGATACTGGCTTAGGATGAGAGAGACTGAGTGGGCAGAACTTTGACCAGGGTCCACAGATGGATTTATTTTAGTGAAAACTTGGGGTGGGTTTGTGGGTTGGCTTCTCCCCCTGCTTGCTCTGGTTGAGAACCCAAGCCTTGTCTACATTCGACTAGGAAACAAGTGCATTTCCCCTGCAAGGTTTTAGTGAGAGCTTTCCCTATTTGAAACTGTTTTGGAGAAAATGGTGGTATTTTCTGAGCTGAGAAATAGCCCCTTTTTGTGTGTGCTATATGATGGGACTTGAGTGTAGCATTTGAGTAGAGGAAACACATTACTTGTTGCATGAACCTCACTGGACTGAATGGCAGTGACATGGAAGAAAAGGCCCAGAGCTCGGTGCCTTGTCTAACTGCTAACAGTCCCGGATTCAATCTCTGGCACTTCCAGGTTAAAAGGGTTGGTCTGGCTGAGACCAGGGTGAGTCGACTGCCAATCAGAGTAAGCAATATTAGGCTAGACGGGCCAATGGTGTGACACAGGACCTTTCTGCATTCAGTCTTTACTCCCGATTTCCCCGAAACTCGAGGCAGTATGCCTTTGATTAGAATCATTTCCTTTCACTCTGCAGATGTAATTACTCTTTGGCACTTTGTGCCAGAAACTCAAGTCTCTGTGGATTATGCTTTCTGCATACTCACAGAAGAAAGTGTGTTTTGAACCCTGATTGCTGTTATCCTTTAGAGAAGGAGTAGCCAAAGCGCCAGCATGATATTTCTCCCTTCCCTTCAGTGCCCCAATTCTCTCTTCCTTCTCACAGAGCCCTGGCTAGTGGGAGAAATTCTTCCAGGAAAAGTGGAATCACATTGTGTGGATGAGGCATTTCAGTGTTAACAGGGCAATGTTTGCTAACATTATATAATGTGAATAACCCAGGGAAAATATACAATTACCAAAGTTTAGTATCAGTTTAAAATGCGAACCATCAATCCATGCATCCATTTTTGTTTTGAGGGAAATGTTTGTGATCGAAGTCTGTTTGGCTTAGAAGTGCTTCATGAAAAACTGTTCTTCCCAGTAGCTCTCCCACCCCCCAAACCACTGAGGACTATAAACAAATGTAAATGCTCAGCAATTGCCCATGAGGAAACCTGTTATCATGTAAATTGGCTGCCTAACATAGACCAAAAAGAAAGAAGCTGAAACAGGGGATATTCACAGAAACAATTCTACTTTAAATAGTAGTATTGATTTCAAAATGGAGCAGAACAAAGGTTTTCAGCAAAAGCACTTTGGGGAAATGCAGGGCAACAGTGTGCTGGGAGCAGTCTAAGTGCTGATCCCCAGAACCAAGAAGCAGCACCGACACAAAGCGGCAGTGAAAGCGGGAGGGAATGCAGAATGGAAGATTTGAGATGTGCTCAGAAACCAAGAAAAAAGACAGATTCAGAAAGAGTCTCAGTATAAAGCAGCTTGGTCTGTATGTATCCATGGTTTTGCATGTTCCCTCATTTTCAGTGGTGTAGGGAAAGTTCTTGATGGTGTGTATCAACCACTGAGTTACTTGAAGTACTTGGATCACATCCACATTCTGAGAGCCAGTTTGGTGTAGTGGTTAAGTGCGTGGACTCTAATCTGGGAGAACTGGGTTTGATTCCCCACTCCTCCACTTGCACCTGCTGGATGACCTTGGGCAAGCCATAGTTCTGACACAGCTATTCTTGAGAAAGAGCAGTTTCTGTCAGAGCTCTCTCAGCCCCACCTACCTCTCAGGATGTCTGTTGTGGGGAGGGGAAGGGAAAGGAGTTTGTAAGCCGCCCTGAGGCAGGCTTCTCTTCTCTTCTTTTCTTCTTCCTCTTCTACAGCTTGGTAAAGTGTCATCCTTGGTGGATGTGTGCTTGGGTGGCTGGCAGGTGTAAACGTAAGCCTCTTTACTGCTGAGGCAAGGGAGAAACTCTTGTTTATAGAGCCTCTTGGAGCTCCTCCCCCCCCCCCCCGCCCAGACAGTCATGTTCTCTAACGGATTTTAGAGCCTCAGGTGGAGAAAAAAAACATGGGAGATAAAAATAAATACCCATTGGGGGGTTTAAGTTCTACAAATTAATTGCACTCCAAAAGGCTGGCAAAAGGCTGGCAGCCGCAAAGCAGGAGCCAACCTGGGGAGTAGCTTAAAGAGCCTTCGCCACTCTGCAGATAAATGTCTCCCTTCCTTTCCTGGCCAGAGGCCAAAGATATATACATATTATTTTGCTGTGGAGCTGAACCTGTGTGCCAAGGAAAGGAGGATGATCCAGAATGGAGGCTTGTAGACTTAAAATGCACCACCATATTCCTTCTGACCCCAGTAGGTTCAGATTGCCCCCCACCCCGAGGGTGGTTGTATGGGGCAGGCTGCATTTCTAAAGCTCTCTGTCTATATTGTTGGGAAGTCATGTTCTAAAGTCTGAGCTGGCTAGAGTTCTGGATTTGCTGGCAAAGGGGAGAAAGAGACATAGGGTTTTTAAAACAGTGTTGAAAAATGTCTGCCCCACCTTTCCAGCATTCGAGGCCACTTGCAGCCTGTCCAGGGTGTACTGAAACAGCAAATACTCTCAGATAGATTAAAAGCCACAGTACCACAAATGGCTGGTGGCCCCTGCAGAACAATGCAGTCTTACCTGTCCTATAGGTGTCTTCTTTACTTCTTTAGGCCATCCCCAAAGGAGGGCACCGCTGAGCCCTCTGAGTCTGGGATGCAGCTTTATTTGTCTCTGTCTCTGCCATTTGTGCTTGAGGAACCGGGCAGTGTTTCTGAGTGCCAGGCAAGAGCAAAGGGGATGGGCATCCAGCGGTGGCTGCCTTGGATGCACTCGGTTGCTCTGTGGTCCAAGAACAGCACAGATGGAGGAGGGAGCATCAAAAATCTAGGGACAGAGACTGACAAAGGGTAGTCTAATGGATCCAGCAAGCCCAGCTGAGCCATTAATTTTTAATCCTCCTCCTCCTCCTCCTTTTCCAAAGAGGCAGTGGTTGTCCAAAATCTCAAGCTCTCTCACAGCTTTGCTACTTGAAACCAGGTCCTACGGCAACTCTAGCTATGGGGAGATCATCCAAGAAAGTCTCTTTGCCCCAATACCTGGGTCAGGTAATGCTCCCTAATTTCTGTATAAGCTTCTGGGTGAAACTCACAGTGGTATGAGCAGCAAGGTAACTCTGCTGCTCTATGTGCTGGACAGAGGTTTCCTAGGCATTCCTCACCTCTTCCTTACTCCACCCCAACTTGATACAAGCTGGAGGCAAGGGTAGAGCCAAGTGTTGCATTTTCAGGAGACAAGAATCTGACTCCACAGAAACCTCCTGATACCTCCTTAAGAGAACCTGAGAAGTGATCCTTCAGACTGGCCTCTGAGTCTAACAACTTTGGGGGTCAAAATTCATTTTGGCATTTAGACTAGAAGATTCTGTGCAAACTTCCCTGGAAGGCAGGCTGTAGAATGCATGTGAAGTTAGCAAGGGGATTATACTGCAAATGTGATATTTACGAGATGATTTAGTTGAGCATAATCTGCCACATAAAGCTATTTTTTGGATTTCTTGTTTAATAACAAAAAAAAACTTGTTTAAGAGTCCCTGCTTCTTGAGAGATTGCAAGCTTATGGGCTCCACAATCTCAATTTCCTTTCTGCAAAGCCATCGTATTAAACTTGTGCTCATTGCTGCAACTCTCCCCCCCCCCCCAATATGTCCTGGGAGATATGAAAAACATTTGACATTCTGTCCATGCATGGGAAAGCATCTCACTGTTGCAGAGATGTCCCTCACTGTCTCCCCACCCCCTGCTGTCTCCCCAATCAAACTGACTATTTGTTGTCTCCTGACTTTGCAGCTGTCCATGTTGCTCTCATTCCTCTGACAAAATGTGAGGCAATTTAGGAGTCATTTTTGATAGAAAAGAAACCATTGTTCCTTTAGACTGTTCCTGGGCTCTACAGAAATCTGTTTAAGGGTTGCTTTTCTTTGTTCTGCCATTCCTGTTGGCTAAAAGTGTTGCTTGGCCACCCGTCAATCAGTGCCACAAGGCGTTTACCTCACTTCGTGCTGGAATTATTGATTCCCTTGGATCAATTGGAGAGATGATAGGATGACAGCCAGTTTCAGGCTCTGGTGGGGGGAAAAAGTCATTTGAAAGACAGTTTGGGATACGTGGGCTCCTCTGAGTCCCCAAGTAGTTTCTCTCCTTTTCCTTGGAGACAATTAAACCAAAACCATCCTTCTGATATGTTGGGCTCTTTATTCAAAACAATCCATGGAGACTACAGTCTCTAGGGCTTTCAACCCTTCAACTCTGCTGCCTTCAGCTACCCATGCACGGGTCTCCTAAATTTCATCCAGTGTCTGTTGCTACCTAGTATGACTAGCTCCTTACCAGAATAACCTCATGGTACCATTCTTTGCTCCTTTCAAAATCTACCTGTCCCTTGAAGCTGATAGCTTAGCAGCAAAACCTGAAGTACACATGATGGCATTTGTCCCTATTCAACCTTGGTTCACACATACTTCTGTCCCATTCCATCATGACAAGAACTACAAGGCTTAGATTCCCTATCTGTCAACCAAGGCAGGAGCTGGAGCTGATGAGACAGAGGCATGGAACCCGCACAATCCAGGCAGCTATTGAAGGGTAGCTATACCCTTTCCTAGTGGATCTGATCTTGGTCATATTTAAGTACAAGACTTTTCTTCAAAAGCTGGGCCATGTCTGGATGGGCTCCTGCTGCGAGGTGGATAGGCCACCTTCTAATCTTATGCTTATGCTCGTTGACATCTTTGGTCTTCATTCTTTTAATGGATGTTGAACTAAAGCATGATTTGCATCTAATTCCAGAATTGTGCACCATCAATTGGTTTGACTTACCTGACCGGAGGCCCCATCAGGGTACTGCCTCACATAAGTGCAAGCTAAAGTGTGGACAGTAAAGGACAAACAAAAGAGACTGAAAGGAAGAGCAATGACAGAGGGGAGGAAAGGGCAATGCAGCCACGTCTCATCCTTTGCCAGAGTCCAACTCAGAAGGGTCTTGGAGGAAGAAGAAGCTGAACAACTGGGGCTTTTGCAGCCCAGCAAGGAGCTCAAAATTTTGACTGTGATGGAGGACCTCTCACACACTAAATACCTGCTAAGGCTAGGGGGAGCAGTCAACAGGTGTGTTCCAAGGGTGTTCTGATATGGGCTTTGATAGGAATTGGAGCTGGAACGTGACATGACCAGTTTGGAATGAACTTTGGGAGTGTGGAGCAGCACAGGGAAAGCATGGGAGTGGCTGGGAAGAATGGGTGGGACTTCTATCACCCCCATTTGGG
The DNA here is from genome assembly GCA_029375565.1 of Gekko gecko. Taxonomy (NCBI): domain Eukaryota; kingdom Metazoa; phylum Chordata; class Lepidosauria; order Squamata; family Gekkonidae; genus Gekko; species Gekko gecko. The sequence goes on along the minus strand of JAPDNY010000012.1, from coordinate 44,922,753 downwards.
GGAGGAAAAGCCATCCTTGCAAATAAGCATATGCAATGCTAAAGCATCCCCAAGCAGAAATGACACTGAATTGTTCTGATCTGAATCACTTCCAAGGGTTCTGCCGTATGTGTATATATATATGTATACACACACATGTTATATACCAACCAGAAAAATGAATTAGAGGTCATTAGGCTGGATAGTAACTAAAGGAAGGGAGGTTTAAGGTCCAGGGGATGAAACAGACCCAAGACATTCATTGCTAATGCTGGCAATCCATGCATAATTCATGCTTTTATTACAAAACATTAATATTCTTTCTTTTTAATTTCCTGAGTTCAGCCTGCCCTGCTGTGTCAGTTAAGTGCTGGTTTGTTGTATTCACAGATGTAAAGGTCAAGCAGTCTGAGATTGACCCTGCCAGCACCTTAAACCTTTTCACCCGTTACTGGAACAAGATTTTCCAGGCAGGGGACAGATCTGTCATCCGAAGGCTTGAAATGATGGGAAATCTGCTCCTTCTCTTCTCCATCTGTTCCAGTAAAAAGGGGGACTTCAGCACTGACATGCAGTATAGGAATTGGACATGCTGTTGAGGGTGGGTAGGATCTCAGGTCTTGGCCTGTATTTGTCACAGCTGAGCTACAAAATCAACAGAACCTGGTGCCTTTTTCTTAACTCTGGTTTGGATCGGAATGGCTGCATCCTTACATCTCTGTATATTGTACTGCCTGTGCACTATGGCAATCATTTCCAACCAGATTATCTTGTACAGTCTAGGCAAACCAGTGGCACACGATTGCTGTAGTGCAACAATAGCTCAATATTCAGTGATGTGTAGATGTATCCATTGACGTGCAGTTTGAATTTACAATGTAGAACGGAAAGCTACCCTTGGTCTTGACTAGGGGCACTACTGTGCCTCAGGATCCCCATAACGCATGCCTTTTTTGGTGGACATCGTCCATCAGAATGGTGGCCATGCAGAATTTCATGCTAGAAGTGCTGTCCAGGATTGCATTGGGACTGAGGGCCTGTAATCCAAATTCTGTACTGAAGGTTGGGAGAGGTTTCTTCTTGAGAGAAGCCCTTTCTTGGAAATCTCTCCCACATTTCTTGTGGTTGTTGCTTATCGCTCTTACTTTCCCTGCTTGATTAAAAACTGGGACGACTTGGCACAACCTCTGCTTAAGCACAGATTTGGGTTTGCTCATTGGGAATCTCTGACCTGGGGCTTGGTGCTTCCTTCCAGTCTCTCGCCTGTTTTCTCAGGGTTGACAGCATCACCTTACCATGAACTTAGAAAATTGCTGTGTGGGTTACATCCTGGCTTGCACATACCCACGGACTCAGAGAAAAAGCACAGATTTTGAATGTACATTGTGCAGAGTGCATGTTGGCCAAGGTGCACGTGCTTCAAATAAAAGTCTGCTGAATTGTCTCCTGGTGCAGTGTGAGTTCTGCTGAGGGTTAAGAGCCCATGTTTTCCAACTTTCCACAAGCCCGGGGCTCTTGTTTTCCCTGGCACCTGGATTGTAGCAATGCAGCATCCCAGAGGATCAGCTGTTGGGGAGGTAATGAAGGTCCAAGAGCCCCGTGGACTGATAAGCAAAAGAAGCTTCTCACACAGGAATGCTCTGAGATGTATTTTAGAGTGCTGGATTTTGAACGGGAGGGGAGGGGGAGGCTGGCATTTCTGTTTTAATGCAAAATGTTCCTGTTCCGGCTTCGTCTCCACGAAGTGTTGTCACTCCTTTGCGGGGTGCGCTCGCTCTCTCTCTCTCTCTCTCTCTCTCTCTCTCTCTCTCTCTCTCTCTCTCTCTCTCTCTCTCCCACCTTCTTTACTCTTTCTTCCCCCAACCCTCACTGTTACGCAGCCCTCGCAAGACTCTCTCTGGCAGGTCTGATCACTGGCGCTGTAATTGAGCTTTAATAAACCCTCATCAGTGTTATACCGTTTCCCTCGGAGTTCCTTCAAGCTGAATGGCTCTCCTTCTGTTTGCCGTCATTGTCCTGCAATGTGGATCTGCGGTTCATAATGACTCCTCCACCTGCCTTCCCTATGAATAATAGGCAGGCGGCTGTGCCAGGTTTTGGAGGAATTATTGCTCTGTTTTCCTCTGCGATGCTGGAAGTAGGGAAGCGGGGGTTAATTGTTTACTGTTCCCTCTCCGTTTTTGACATTGATTTTGCCTCTGGCTTTTGCAGCCCGGCCATTCCTCTTGCTGTAATTATGTGCCACTTCAAACCGCCGGCAGGTATAATGAAACTGCGACGATGCTGGCTTTGGAGACAACTGAATAGGTGGCTTCCTTTCTGCCGCTTCAGAGTCTGCCCGGGTTGGTTGTTTTTCTGAAATGCATTTGGCACGGAAAGCGCTTCCCTCTGTGAGGTCATCTCCAGAAAGGGAGGTTTTTGTTATTGTTTTTAAAGTAAAATCTGCACTGCTGGTGAACTCTTATGTTTTGAAAGATAAAAGCAGATTGACTTCACCAGGAGTAAATTGTCACCTGAGTTTGCATGAAGCTGGATCGACCCCTGGGCTATGTCTGCACTGACCCTTTTTTTTCCTACAGCCATCTATAAGCAATGTGAATTTCAGACTGCAATCTTTACTGGAGCCATTTCTTTTGATGGAGAAAACATGCCTATCGGTCATTTGTTTTACAAATGCACTGGTTGATCAGAAATTACAGTGTGCAGAAGCAAGCACACGGGATTGGTCCAGTTCCCTAAAATCTCCTATTGTTTGCTGTCCAGCCCTTCTTTCCAGACACCCTTGGCAACCTGAGATCCCAAACCACCCCTTGTCAGCTGAGCACTCACTCTGACTGGGCAAGCCTCCTGGCCCTTCACTGTAGCTTCCAGCACCTTCTGTGAACCACACCCACTTCAAAGGCAGGAGACTTCCAAACAAGGTGAAGTGATCTGCCCATTGATTAGCATCCACTGTTAGTGACCAAGTAGGCTGATCATGGGGAGAGCTTTTCTGTTTTGAATAAGATCAGGAACTTTTTTACTGGCTGCTGCTCCTGTCCCTTTAACAGTAGCGTTGTCTGCAGACCTTAGCAATAATGCTTCTCTCTCTACCATGAGAAGCTTCAGCAGTTTTTCCACAAATTAAACAAACTCTTGCATATGATCCCACTCTACCCTGCCTAAAGTGTTCTTGGCAAGGAATGAGATTGAATATTGAACATCGGACAGTACTGATTGTGCTAACCGCTCCAGGGTTAATGTACAAAAAGCTGTTTAGAAAGAGAATGCAAAGGTGGCATTATCCTTGGTTTTTAACTTTTTTTTTTTTGGGGGGGGGGAGGAATCACAAGCAATACTCCTTAAATCTCCATTTTACCCTTCCTCCTTTTTTGCTTTGTACGGCTTGCTGATTTCATATGGTTGCCAACAGATCTGTTTTGAATTAGACGATCGTACAAATTTCTTTAGCCAAAAATATCAGTCCCAGAGAGAAGCTATGTCTGGCTTCTTAGTTTTTATAGCTCTCCTGCTTCACTTCAGGATACATGGAATGATCCCAAATGCTTCCATTTAGGGCGATGGGTTATTTTTGACTTTATTTGGATGCTTGGAATTGGCTGTGACTGCCAGCTGAATGTAGAGAGCATTCCGGGGGGGGGGTAGCCGTGTTAATCTGTTGCAGCCAAAAAACCCACAGGGTGCCTAATGGCATCCTAAAGACTGACAGATTGGGGGGGGGCAGAAAACTGTGTGAGACAGATACCACTGTTGGCAGGAGTCTGGAAACACCTGAGAAGCAGGCATTGCTATTCAGCAATACTGTTCAGAACTGTAGCCCACCAAGCCGAGAAGAGCCTACCAGCTATAAAGGGTGGTCCACTGAAGCTCCATAAATGTCTTGCCTAGGATGTCAAGTGCAGAGCTGGGGAGGATTGTCAAGCATCTGGCAAGCTGGAGATTCATGGTTGCTGGTTGGAGGCAACTGTATTCAGCTTGGTGGGGTGACTGTTTATAGATGACCCCCAGCCCATCAGTCTACTCTGATGTCTGTGAAAATGAAGGGCCTCTGTTCTTTCCTTTGCAGAATGTTGGCCTTGAAAGGGAGCTGGACGTCACAAAGATTCCCTCACCTCTTGCTGGTTGCCCCTCTCAAGTCATGGGGCCCCACTTTAATGGCATTCCAGAAGAGCTGCACTCTGACACCGACAAGCTTTCATCCTCTGTGGAAGGTCAAGCACCTTGGTGACCCAGGTGTCATGAGATCCAGTTGTTGCCTTGGACCTTCTCCCATTTGTGAAAGGTACTAGCGCCAAGGTGCTTTTAAGGAGCTTGGAGTATCCATTGCAAACGATGAGCACCATCAATGGGGCAGGAGTTCTCGTTGGCTTTACAACGGTGTCTGTCACACTGGACTTTAGCCTGCACAGCAGTCTGATGGCTTGGCCGCTGAGCCACAATTTGACTCTAAATCAGAGTTCCCCAACGTCTGATCCTCTGAATATCTCTGAGGGGGCAGAAGTCTCTCGGAAGTCCATCAGAGAGAAGAACTGGCCAGCCCTCCTCATCCTGATCATCATCCTGCTGACAATTGGGGGGAACATTTTGGTCATCTTGGCTGTTTCTTTGGAGAAGAAGCTCCAGAATGCCACAAACTACTTCCTGATGTCCTTGGCGGTGGCAGACATGTTGGTGGGAATCCTCGTCATGCCAGTGTCCCTCATCACCATTCTCTATGGTAAGTTCAGTTTTGCCTTGTTCAGTTTTGTGCTGCTCAAGTGGGAGGCGGCAACACTTACCAACAATGGAAGGAACCGAACAGTAATTGTGTGTGTTTTCTTTACTCCTACTCTGGTTTTGTCGTACACAGCAGATTTAGTCTTTTCAATCATGTGCTGGTTTCTGTGCCTCTGGGGCAAGAAATAACATATTGCTGTGAGCAGAGGGGCAAAATAAAAGGTGAAAATGCAGGCCATGTCAACTGCACTCTCATGGGCACAAACATACATGCGCATACCAAGATCATACATATAAATCATGCCCGTGTGTGTGTGTGAGAGAGAGAGAAAGAGAGAGAGAGACTTGAGCATGGAGTGGGGTACGAGCAGGTCTGCACGTGTCAAGAGAATGGATATTTTGTGCATCACAGAGATGGAAGATATTTTAAGCATTCCCAAAACTTGGAGGGCTTTTTATAAACTTTTAGTAGATCTCGTGTTGGTTTTTTGCCTTCTGGCTTTTCCCCTGTTCGAGGCTGCCCTCTTGCTGTCTTTAGAACTGTAGCAAAGCAGTGGGAATGTAAAGGAGGCTGCTGTGGTCTTGGCGGTGGGATCCTGAAGGAGGGATGCTCTCCGAAGGGTGGGGCTGTAGAGCACACAGAAGGCCTCAGGTTCAGTCCTGAGCTTGAGTTGAGGGAGTTATCTGCTTGAGATCTTGAAGAACTGCCACCTTGGAGAGCTCCTACAAGTTGGGGGCAATGCTGGGCAAGATGAGAACCAACCGTCCAGTTCCAGCTAAAGCAGGGGTGTCAAACATAAGGCCCGGGCGCCAGAAACGGCCCGTCCAGCCCGTGAGCAATTGGTGCAAGGGAGGGAGTGCTGGAGGGAGTAGGCAGAGCCACTCCAATTGTGGCTTCAGCATGGCAGAACAGCCTCATCTGCAGCAGTCAAGCATCGTGGGGACATCTGCCCAGTGCTGCACTGCTGTCTCTCCAGTCTGCATATCTGGGTTTTCCTCTGCACCCCCCTCCCTATCCATGGGGCCTTGCAGAGGATACACCGACTTGCAGCTTACCAGCTGCTGTCCTTTATACAGTTTCTGTCACTGGTATCTGGCATTACGTTTTATGGCACACATGGCTCAGCCCAACAAAGTGAGGGTCAGATCTGACCCTCATAACAAATGAGTTTGACACCTCTGAGGTAAAGTATCCCCCTGTGTGGTCTCTGCCTAAGGATAGCCTCTCATTGGCCTGAGTTGTTGCAGATGTTGGCTGGACTAGAGAACCTGGTCTTTTCTGACCATGAATTCTAGTATTCCTTAGCCTAATTGCTGAATGCTGTCTCCCTCTCTGCCAAAATAATGCCTTCAGTTATTTTTCCAGTACCCTCCCTCCACCAACAAACACTGATCACAGTGCCCTCTTGTGTCCTTTGGGTCAAGATCCAAAATTAGTTCCTGTGCAGCCAACGGAACTCTGAATTTGTGCATCCCTGTCCACAGCACCCTGTGCAAAACAGAATGTGTTTGGACATTCAGATCCCCTTTTTGATATGTCCTTGGCTTTTAAAAATCCCAGGCAAGTCATTGGGGTGTGCCCAACATGGTTCTGTGGATTCCACCCAGGGAGTTCTTGCCAGCCTTCCACAGCTCCCAATAATGCTGTTTTGTAAAGGAATGCAGAAACCTCCTGCCTACGCAGCTATTACAAAAGCCAGTTGCTCCAAAAGTATGAACCACATGACAAATTAGTTATACCCCCTTCCACTGTGACCTTTTTTTCCAGGATATACCTTCACAAATGTTCTTTCTTTTGGAAGGACAGTCATCCATTGCACGTGTCTGGCATCCACATGGGTCAGGCATTGACCCAGGCTCCAAAGACTGTTGAAGAACTTACTATCAATTTCTGCTCTTATTTTCCCCTGTTAGCACACACGTCTGTGCATCTGTGATTTGCCATACTGATCTTTAGTATAATTTCCACTGCAGAGCTCAAAGCAATCATGTGGTTCTTCTGGTTGGTAGGAATTGCAAGCATCGCTCTCTGCCAGTCACACTGATCAACAGGCAGCTCCTTGCTACATGAAATGAGAGCAACCACCCCAAAGTGCCAACTGGGGATGGGCACAAACTGGCTCATGAACTAAGGTTCATTACAAATATGTGAAGTGAAGTTCATAGCAGGTCAACTAGCATGAACTTTCCACAAACTTTCGAGCTGTCTGTGGAGTTCCTGTGGGTTTGTGAACAGATACATTTCCAAATGGACTGTCTCCAGACAGATTGTCTCCACTCAGGCTAAAAGGTAACAAAACTTCAAAGCACCAGGGGGACAGAACTTGGAGGACATGTAGAGGAGCATCTGGCAGAGGTCCTCTGTGACTTTGATGTCTCTACCATGCACAGGATCCATTCTACGCACTCCTGAAGTCCTGAACAAGCACAGGTTCAGGAGGTTCAGGAGTGTATAGAATGGATTCAGTGCACACTAGAGACACCAAACTCACAGAGGCTCTCTGGATGACTCTCCTCTACCTGCCTGCCAAGTTTGGGGAAGATTAGATTCACAGGGTCTGAGTTACAGCCCCCCAAAGAAGGTGCCCCCAGAAAGTGCTTTCTGGGACAATGACAGGGAGTCATTTATCCAGAAAACACTTTTCTGGGGGCACATTTTGGGGGACCATAACTCAGACCCCATAAATCCAATCCTCAAAAAACTTGGAGGGCAGATAGAGCAGAGTCAGCTAGAGATCCCCTGCAGTTTTGGTATCTCTAGCATGCCAGGGAGGCTGTTCTACTGTGTCATGAATTGAACCAATTTGTTTGGCCCCTAAAAGTTTGTAACGGTTCATAGTTTGCAAACCGGGCATGCCACGAACTGAACCACATTTCCCTGGTTCATGCCCATCCCTAGTACCAACTTTTGCCCAACAATCTCCTCCTCCTTACTGCAGGAATTTTGAAGCTGGCTGTCATTTCTGACAATGTTAGCCTAGGCAGAGTTACTCCAGTCTAAGTCCACTGAAATCAATGGGCTTAGACTAGAGTAATTCTGTATAGGATTGCACTTTGAGAGTGTTGTATATTCTTAAGTGCATTTTCACATGTCTAGAGGCAAAATGGAACTAAGCTGCTATCTCAAACCAAGGTCCATCTCTGACTTCCATTTTAAATCTGAATGACTCTGATTGCACTGCAGGCAGCATTCACTTGGGCATTAACACCTGCTTTGATCCAAAAGTATTTCTATACCCAAATGTGCACAGCTAGTTGTTGTTGTATTTTCATGCTCTAGGAAGAATGAAGGCTGGGCGTCTTTTATCTCTAAGCAAGGCGAAACAAAGTGGGAGTTTTTAAAGGGATTTGTCCATTGCCCCTGATGTCACTATCTACCCCACGGAAAAGGCATGAGTTCTGAATATTCCTTGAATTCTTCTGTCTCTTGCAAGCTGTGGTTAGTCTGTAGCCAAGTTGCGTCACTTCTTCCTTTACAGCCAGGCAATCATACGGACCCTCCTCTCTACCCCTCAGTGCAGACCCTGGCTCGTGCTGTAGCCACCTCTTCCCTTGCTTACTGCAAACTCCGCCTCTCTGGTCTTCTGCCCTCCCAGTTCAATCTCGGGGACACATTGGCCATTAATGCCACTGGGAAGTGTCCTGGTGGGCCTGGGACCCACCCTCACCCTGCCAGGGCCACCCCAGCCCAAAGAGAGGGGTGGGCATGAGCTGGAGGCATGAGAAAGGAAGACTCATCATGGTGAGTGATGTGCCCACCCAGCTGTGGTGAGGGACAGGAGTCACTTCACCCGGCCAAAGACGATCCCACTCTGCTTCATCCTGCCTTGCTGCTCAGCTTGGCCAGGCACCTCCTGCTTGGGGCTGACAGGGCAGGCCCTCCCACCCTCCTTCCTGGCAGGGGGAGCAGAGCCAAGGTGGAACAGGTCGTGTCCCTTTTCCAGGGCTGTTTCCTGCCAATCCAGCCCTGCTCAAACCCCCTCCCCGGTGCCCAGCATTCTGCCCCCCAAATCATTCACCTCCCTTGTCATTCTGACCATATAATGGCCTTTTCTTCACCCCCTAACTGGCTTCTTGGAGGCTCTGGATCAAGTAGAACATCTTCGTCAACTTTCAAAGCACCCATGGCCTTGCTCCCCCTTATCCTGGGACATCTCTCCCACAGTTTCACTCCACCAGCTCCAAACGCTCAACTATCCCAAGCTCTTCTGCTTCCTCAGATAACTCAGCCCTTTGTCCCTCCTCCCTAGCAGCACCTCCCCGAACACCTGCCTGATGCCGAGCCTCTCCCCCCACCCCCACAAACCCCACGTTTCCTGAAAGCCACAGCCCTGAGCTCATTTAACTGGAACAAAGACCGCTTCTTCCCCTCTTTGTCTCCATCTTCCTCTGCTCCCTTTGCTGAATTTTAGATCATTGGCATCTCCTCAGGGCAGGGACATCTTTGGGTTCTCTGGAAAGCCTCATGCGCATTGACAGTGTGATCCAAATAAATACAGAGTCATAAGGAATGGTGATCAGTGCAGTGTATGAAGTGGCAGGCAGTGCAGTGATACTCATGCTTAGGCATGGATCAGTGCCGGAGATGAGATGCGTCCACCCACCTGCTGGGAGACTGAACTTTTAGAGATCCCCAGGGAGGGAGCTGAGCCCTGAGAAATGGCAATTGGAGCAATTTGTTTAATTTTTTTTAAAGAAGGTGTCTGCCAAAGGCATAAACAGAGATTGTGACTGAAGAAAGGAGGGCACCAGACAACCAGGTCTGACCCTGGCAATAGAGACACTTGGCGTGTGCGGCACGGTGGTCAGACAGAAAAGGCTACCTGGCCCCTGCAAACATGCTTGTGAGCCCAGGGTTTGTGGGGCTGTTTCTAATCCTTTGGAAATGGTATTTTTTTTCCATTGTAAAAAGGTTCCCCCTAAATAGACATTTTTTCATGTCCCTTCGTACATGATACACCTTTTTGTGTGTCTCTGAGTCAGGCTATAAAAACTAGACGAAATCTTCATGCCTAAACCGAACCTTTGCTCTACAGGCTTTTGAAGGGAGAGCGCTGAGATATTTCTGTCTGGAACAGCTGGAACAAATGTTCACAATCCAAAGGAAATGAAAGGTTTCTGCTGAAACCTCCAAAAGCAGGACATGCACCCACTCTGTCCCTCCGCTCAGACTGCTGGGCTTTGAAGGAGGAACGCTTGGAAGCTGAGCCAGGGGGTGGAGAGGGAGAATGATTGTGCTGTGCCCTCGCTTTTCCAAACCACCGCCACTGCCACCCCACAAGGATCTAAACAGCATCTGATTCAAGATGAACTTAACGTCTTGCTATTTGTGTTCTGACATTCTAAAGTCCTTGCAGGCACGATGGATTTTGCCTCTGGGATGCCATTCTGGGTCAAATAAAATAATACAGACAAACCGGGCCATGGCCTGGGTCTATATAGGCAATGCTTTCTGCATCAACATCAGCCTGTCTCTCTGCTCTTTCCTCTAGTTCCAATTGTGCTAAACATATGTAGGATGGAGCTTGCCATTGCAGTGTTGCCCGTAACATGTATATCCTCTGTATGTTCACTCAGTCACCCTTGTACTAAGCTCCAGAATTACACCTACATTGGGCTTTTGGTAATATGCCTATTTTTCAGACTTAAATTGGTTAAATGACAGGTCATGAATCGACTTAAACTTCTCCTTTAAAATGCCCAGGAGCTCCTTGTTGAAGTTTAATTATGGATCTTTCAAAATGACCTACCATGCTGTGAACATAACATTTTTTAATTAACCCTCTTGTAGTGGAGGAACAGCTGAAGGACAATGTCTGGGGTGAGAAACATTCCAGGATGTTTCCAGACTACATAAGGGAAATCACAGAAAATGTGGTTATGAATAACATGGGATTAGAACTGAGATCAGGTATAGAAATGACACTCCCTTTGTTGAATGATCTGTCGTGCAACAGGTACAGATTGTTGGAAGATATGCCTGGAGGATGCAGAGCACCATATCTATATGCACAAAAGAGCCAGCCCATTGGTCTGCCAAGCTCAGCAATGAGACTGCTGCTCACCAGGTGATCGAGCAGGAGGTCCTTTCGAGTACCTTCTACTTTAACTGGAAATGCCAGGGATTGAACCTGGGGCCTTTTGCATGCAAACCAGGAACTCTGCCACTGAGACACAGCTCTTCCTTAAGTTATAAAGAATCACAGAACTTTTAATAGAATGATCAACGGAGTCCTGCCAGCAGGGGCTCATCTTCTGGTTCCTTGTTCCTCTATGGAGAGAGTCTCACTTCCCTGCTTGAAAGCTGTTGTTCAAGGGAACTTCCACCCCATGCCCAGAGATAAAATGCTTTGCTGAAGAAATCCAGTTTCCTTCGCTTTACTCTAATGAACCCAATTAAGCATTTTTTTTCCACTGTGCATTGCTTGGCTGCTTGGTTCCCCTCCAAAGGCTTGCCCTGCTTTTCTTAATATGCTAAAATAGTCCAATTGTGCCACGAGCCCATTACAAAGCAACTGATAATAAGTGGCACAACTTCAGCCCTCGCCAATTAAATTGCTGCTCTCTGCAACGTTTATCAGTTAACCTTCTTTCCTTTTTTCAAATGTCTTGCACTAATGGACAACTTACATTTGACAGCCTAGAATGTTTTCTGTAGCATTTAATTCCTAAAGGGCTAATTAAATAAGCGTGTTAATTAATAGATGGCAAGTTGGGTAGTGAGCTGATGAGGAATTAACTCTTGGTTTGCACTTGCTGGAATCATATTTGAAATCTCTAACTTCACTAAGAACTGAAGGAAGGAATTCTGGGATTGGACTAAAGTGTGGAGCCTCATTTTATTGTTTTATTTTATTTACTTAAGTATTTATACACTGCTTTGTCCCTGCAAGGACCCAAAGTAGGGCCCCCCCCCAATAGACCAGTACACATCAAGCCAACAACCATATTAAGCGCCAAATGCCCAAGAGCCCTTGGTTCCTGTCCAGGAGCTTATGTCCCTGGCCGTGCCCAAGAGTATCTGAAATAGCCAGCCTTTAGCAAAGATGGTAAACAGCTGGCAAATATGTTCCTTCAACTCCTTTCCTCCTTACTAAAGAGCCTCTGGCTGTGTCCAGAATTTGAGAAGGAACATTATGGGTCTATCAGGGCAAATTCATTCCATCTTCACATATCATTTCACAGGTCAAATGCAGGATGCCAACCCAACTGGACTTTCTGAAGGAGTGGGCCTGTATGACACATATGTATTTGTTACATTCGCATGTTACATTATACGGGCATGTTCAAAACATTTTGGGTAAACATAGTGTGTAAAGAGGCACTCAAGACACCTTTGAACTTTACTTGGGCTATTTATGCACGTACACGAATGGCTTCAAGTGTGGCCTTCAATGTGAAAGAAGCCACTAGTTAATTTGTTTGAGGCAGAGAGACTCACCCTTGGTATTCTGGCCTTTGTGTATTCTGCAGAGCTTCGTGTGATTAGGTGTGTTCTCCATGAACTAGGGATGCTGGTCTGCTATCCAGCAGTATTAAGGTTCAACATAATTGTTCCTTCAAGGTAGATAAAAACCAATGATGGGGGGAAGAAACCCTGAAAAATCAGAATGTAAATTTGATTTCTTTGATATATATTGTATCAACTGCCACTTAACACCCTGGCTTTTACATGAGATCTGAATGTAACACATATAAAATAGATATACATTCATTATAGCAGGAAGTATGTGGGCTGCCTGACCAGAAATTTTGGAGTTCTGGGGTAACCTCATAGCTGAGCAGTTATAAACAAATATGTTTTAATTCTTATAAAAACTAATCAGAATGCATGTTTGTTGAGGTAGCATTAGGTCATGTTAGGTAACTGGGGAATCGGGAATTAAACAACTGGGGTTTGAATTATTTAAATCAGCAATTCATCTTGATTTTAAATTGCCTTGATTTAACTGGGGCTGCTTCCACACTGGGGTTAGTCCATACAGGAATTTTTCCCACATGAAACACAGCATGCCCCCATTGTGTGTGTGTGTGGGGGAGCTTCCACATGATACTGTGCTCTTTCTGAGGGTCTCAAGGGTCTCTAAGGATTTTCTCCTTTGGTCCAGAGCAAAGAACAACTTCATCTGCTCCAACTCAAAGGAAGAAATGTGGGGTGGGCTTGAGCATCCAGGTGGACTCTCCACTCATAGCCAACCTAGGAAGTGGCCAGAGCTGAGTTCCACTTTCAAGATGGTGAGCTCTGCATCCCCCACTTTCCAGCCCTTGAATGAGCTTTTAAAATTTTCAGTTCACAGCTGAGCTGTGGTATCCCTTTATCTGCATCTCAATTGTGAAGGGAAAAAGGGGTGGTTGCCTGGCTGCAAAAGGGCCCAGTGTAATCATTGGTAGATCAGCACTTCACATCTGCGCCAAACTGATGAAGAGGCAGGAGGTGGAACCAGGAACAGCAGCAAGCAGTGGGGGCGAGGCATTCAGTTGCTTCCCCTCCCCTGCCACCCCATTTGCTGCTGGGGCGGGGGAGGCTTTTTCAACCCCCTTGAACTGGTTGGCTACTGTGTGAGAGAGGATGCTGGACTAGGTGGACTATTGGTCTGATCCAGCAGGGCTCTTCTTATGTTCTTATATTCTTGTAGAAGTAGCCTTAGTCAATCTTGTATTCATTCCCTTTACCTGTGGCAGCAGAATCAACTTTCAGGAACAATGGCCATGTCCAGTTAAAATTACCAGCCCCTTGGGGGGGAACTGTAGGAGAAATGCATTAATATAAGAACATAAGAGAAGCCAATGTTGAATCAGGCCAATGGCCCATCTAGTCCAACACTCTGTCACACAGTGGCCAAAAATATCAGGTGCCATCAGGAGGTCCAGCAGTGGGGCCATTGGGTTACCTGATAATTTTGTGCCTTAGTTTAGTCTTGGTAATATCTTTGATATTGTGCCCACTGAGTTCCGATCCCACCCTTACTCATCCTGGGGCTAACAGGAGTGTGATTCAGTGATTTAGGTCACTCACGCTTGCAAGGTTTGCAGCCATGACGTTGTAGGTTTGAATCCCACAGTAGCTCTGACCAGGTGGAAAAAACAAACTTGAAATGTTTTAGGGGAAGGGCTGTAGCTCAGTGATGGAGCATGTGTGTGTGTGTTTTCACGCACAACTTCCCCAACTGAGTCTCTGGAATTTCCAGTGAAAAGGATTTCAAGTTGTGGGAGGAAACCTCATTGGTCTGAGAGCTTGGAGAGCCACCTATTGTGGGGTCAGCACTGGGCTAGGCAGACTGAGACTCTTTCGGCTGATTTACACATCTGTGTGATGTCCGGTGCCCCTCCCAGACATGGACCTTAAGGAAATGAACCCTGCTAAAGGCTGGGGAAGCAACTCTGATCTCCACAGGTTCCCTGCTCATGGGTTGTGAAGTGTGGGTCCCCAGTGGTTTCCTGTCTGCCCCAGCCTAGGAGGAGACCATTAATTTAAATAGCTGTGTTTTGGCTCTGAATGCTTTTCCACTGTGCTAATTTGTATAATCCCTACAGAGTTTCCCATCTGTCCTCTCATTACTCTCCAGGGAAGGTGAAACACGGCAGTTCTCCAACGCATCCAAGGAATCCTTGTTGTGGCTGCTTGCTTCTACGTGCTTCCTCGGTTGCCTTCTCCCCCCCTTTTTTGTGTGCAAAAGAAGCATCCACTAGGGACTGGAGGCTGGTGGCCCAGCTGTTGATAGGTGGCCTCCCGGGCTACTTTTTGCCACCACACTGGTCAAGCCTCTTGGCCTGGAGAGGGACCTTAGCAGCTGTACCCAACAGCTTATTGCACAAGGGGATGATCTGGCACCCACTTCAGTGGCAGAGCTGGCCCAGGCTGGTAAAGAGCACAGGGGGGAGATGAGTGTGGAGCAGAAACAGCTGCTACTTCAAGAGTGAGTGGCACGGAAGTGGCCTTGGAGGAGGAGGCAGGCTAGCCTGTGAATTAGAGACGGCTGCCCTTGCCTCCGTGCAAACTTCGAAAAAGGCCCCCCAAGACCTGTTTTGGGCCAGTGATGTTATTTGCAAAGGCTGCGTGGTGACAGGTTGGGCTGGCTCTCCACCATCATCATTAAGCTTGCACTCTGAAGTCTCATCCCTGCCTCTGCCAGAGAGGAGAGGAGAGGGGAAGGATGGAATTAAGAAAGGCTCATGGGCATATCAGCAGGGTTTCTGCATGCCACGGTCTGAAGTGCAGATGTTCAGAAAAATGGTAGCTCCTTTGATCCTGAATATCTTAGCTTTTTACTTCTAAAGAAATGAAAATACTACTAGTTTTCACGGTCAAAGGGGAAAATTCAAGGCTTGAGTGCAAGGCTTCTGTGTGCCCTTTCCCATGTGTCCATTCTTGCTCTCCAAGAGCCATCCATGTGTAGAAGATGTTTGAGTCCAGTGGCACCTTTAAGTCCAACAAAGTTTTATTTATTTGTATTTGTTGGTTTTAAAGGTGGCCCTGGACTCAAACTTTGTTCTGCTGCTTCAGACTAACACAGCTACCCACCTGAATCTGTGTATGGCTGTCATTTATATCCCCTGGATTAAAGCCTGAGGGTTCTACTGTTGTGGGAGGGACAGGAGAGGTGGAATGTGGCCAGAGGAGGTGGCCGGAAGGAGAGAAAGGAAATGAGCTGGGTGGGGCCAGACTGAAGGCTCCAGCCTTCCCCCTGTGGGAAAGTATCTCTTCCAGAGAGCAGGGGATCTCGGCCTGTCCAAATGTCAGAAAAATGATTTGCCTGCCTTGGTGTCTGACTGTAAAAAGAAAAAATTGGGCCCCAAGAGCAGAGGATAGCAAGAAGATCTAAGGACCCCTTGCCTCCTCATGCTCAATTCCTTCCCGTCTTATGCTCCTTGCCCCATAGCAAGAAGGGAATTACGTACATATGGATGTCTTCCCTCCCTGGCTGCCATTCCTGTCTAACAATCTGTCTGTACTGTGCTTGGCACCAGAATTTTTGAGATCTACTTGCGATCCTAAACGGCAAGGGAGGGAGCAAGGGTTAAAGAGCAGAATAAATGAGATGATGACTTGGCTGGGGGAAAACCAGGCACAGCTTTTATTGAATGCGGTTTGCAGGAGCGCTGGCACAGCATAAGGCATGTATCCTAGCATCAGGCAATCTGCCTGTCGGATGATGGCACCAAGCATCCCCCCCCAGCCCGCCTACTAGGAGAGCAATGTGAGATGGCAAGTTCAGGGGTCCCATATGGGTGCAAGGTGACTGCTTGGTTCCCTTGCCACCTGAGGGCTAGAGCAAGGTGACAGCCCCTGGGCTGGGAATATCACTTAAGGCCCTACCCCCCAAGACCAATTATGAGGATCCCCAAACCAAGGGAGGCAGGCATGCAGGCTCAGCCTCCCCCCCACACACACTGGATCCAACCCAGTGCCCAAACCACCCACAAAATCTGTGGCAAGAACATGCAACAAAACTTGATTACACCGCAATCATGAAACATGAACCCAAGGGAGAGTGAGTAAGGAATCAGTAGCCAACTGATGATGCTGGCCCCCCTGGTGGCCCATTACGTCCAGGAAGGGGCAGACCAGAGTGAAAACTGGTTTCCAGGTCCTCCTGAAAGCCTTGCCGACCCAACAGGTCCAGTGCCCAGTGGGCTGCCCATACCCCCCACCAGGGCCAACCACCACAGCTCCCCACAGCCACCATGAAGCAAGAAGGCAAATCCTTCCCTTGGCCACAAATATGGCCCCGGGTCAGTCTGGGGCCACTGCTTATGGCAAACATTTCTGGTTTCACGAGTGAGTCTTGGGCTTGTTTGTTGCATGGATGTTTCTGCCTAAGGTGCCCCCTGTTGTGTCCCATTGGAGGGGGGGGGGTGATACCTGACACTACAGAAGCATTTTGATTAGGGGGTGCGATTTGAATTTCATAAGCTTTCTGGTTTGATTCAGAGAACCCCATCTCAGTGGTGCATCTTTCTTTTGAGAAACAAACCCGGGAGAATCACAGCACAGTGACTTCTGTGGCATTTCCTCCTGTTGCAGTTTTCCCCATTAAAATGTACACATTTCCAGTGAATGTGCACGGAGCATGTATAAATGGTATTAAAGTACTCTAAAGGAATAATGAATTCCAGGAACAAAATGGAGGCAGGTTGAAACCAATGACAATGTTACGAAGCCCGCCCGCCCAAAATAACCCACAACTGTTTCCAATTTCAGCTTCTCCCTAATTGGGATTCTGAGTTCTACCCTCTGATTTTGCTCACAAGCAGCAGCTGCAAACCTTTCCGAGTGTGTTGCCCACAAACAGCACCACCTGCCGCTTGTCTGTTCCCTCTTTGCTCACTTTTGTGGGTTTTCCCCCCTCTGAAATTATTAGCTGTAGTGTTCTTTGAGGTTTTTCTTAACAGGCATCACAGGTAGTGCCGAATGCTGAATTTATTGCAACCGAGGCAGGAATTAAAGGGCGAGCAGCAAGAAGAGATGCAGAGCACTTGGCAGGGGAGGGAGAGCAGGGGAAGATTCCCAAATGTGTCACCCCAGTTCAGATTAATCTTTCTGCTTTTTTCATAAGCCCCGTACAGAGAGGTGACAAAAAAGTAATAAAACCAGAGTGAGGGAAGTGCATACCTTTATATGTATGTAGCCTTTGGTATTTCGAAAGCTGGAAAGGAAACTTTCCCACCAAGCTGATTATTAATTGACTCAGGACTCTTTCACACATTACACAGGACAGACACATCCGGTGTATCCTCTCTGCAAGGAGGTACATTAAGTCCACTGGCTTGCTTGCCTTTAGGGTGTCTAGGTCTACATGCAGGCTTATTACATTCAGATTTTGCATTTTTTTACATGCATATTTTCACATTTACATGCTTACACATTTCCCCCTCCTCTCTTTCAGGCGGTTGTAAATTTTGCACAGCATTTTCATGTTCTCGTTTGTTATTGGACTGCTGGTTTAAAACCTTTTACATTTTTTATAATGCCATTTCCATGGCATTATATACTGCTGACACCCTTTTGTATTGCACTAAATGCTTTCGCTTCTTTTAACCACCATGGAACCCTACTGAGTGGTGGTAATTCCCCCCCCCCACATACCATTGTGACAGCTGGCTTGTGGTGTCCTAGTTGGATTTTCAAGGCAAGAGATGTTCAGAAATGGTTTGCCATTGCCTGCCTCTGCATCAGGATCCTGGATTTCCTCAGTGGTTTCCTATCCAAATACCAGCCAAGGCCGACCCTGTTTAGTTTCCGAGATCTGATGAGACTGGGCTAGCCTGGACTATCCAGGCCAAGGTGAGTGGTGATCACAGAGTACATCAAAACAATATTTTACAGATACACCTAAAAAGAGACTGTTGGAAGAGGCCCCCTCTGCTCTTGCGACACGGGCTCAGCCTGCCAGGAAGGTCGTCTCCTGCATGCGCCTCGTCAAAACAAATGTGGCTTCCTTTTCATTTCAACGAGGGCTGTGCAGGAGAACTTCCCCGATGATGGTAGTATTTGGCTCTTGATTGATAACCAACTAAGACTAAGATCTGAGAGGCCCAGGTTTGGAGTCCTCACTCTGCCGTGGAAGCCTGCTGGCTTGGGTGAGTCACACACGCCCAACCTAAAAAGATAGGGGTGTAAACGAAGTAAATACATAACATGCAATTGGCTGTGGAGAGGGTCCCATTGGCCTGCGTATTGTGGTAAGCAGATAAGATGCCTTTGGGGAAAGCCCTAACAGAAGTTCCATTGCCATTCATACTGGGGAGACAGGGGTTAAAGAGCCCTTTATTGCTGTTTGTGTTCACCTGAGAGTCAGGGCACAACTAGATGTGATGGTGTCCTTGGGCTGAACTTGGGGATGATGCCATTTTAGTACCTTACAGTGCATCCTCCATTGCTATTTTTGGCACCTGAAGAGGTAAGGGGAGGGGGACAAGACGGAGAGAAGAGATTGGATTTATACCCTGCCCTTCACTACCCAAAGGAGTCTCAGAGCAGCTTACAAACTCCTTTCCCTTCCCCTCCCCACAATAGGTAGTTGGGGCTGAGAGAGCTCTGACAGAAACTGCTCTTTTTCAAGAACAGCTGTGCCAGAACTATGGCTTGCTCATCCAGCAGGTGCAGGTGGAGGAGTGGGGAATCAAACCCGGTTCTCCCAGATTAGAGTCCGCACAATTAACCACTACCTGGCCCTGCTGTGCTGCGGGTCTGATCAGGATCTAGCCCTTGTGGATTTTTAAAATCTCACTTATTGGGCACTAAAATGTTCCTGGATTCAACCCAGGGATGTCATCACATCTAGTTTGCTCTTGAGTTAGTGGGTAATGGAGTGGAAACCAACTGAGATGCATTCTGGAGCCAGGGTGAGTCCTTGGCAGCAAAGGTGGTGCCGGAAGCTAGAAAGGAAGCCCCTGGGGCCTGCTTGATCCCTTATCCTGGTATCCTGTCACATCTCTGCCATGGGAGTCAGATGCTCAGCATCCTGTGTGTTTTTGCAGGAACATGCTCTTCCATGCATCCATTTCAGTGGCATCGTTGCCATTCACATCATCACCATTGTAATTAAGCTCGTACAGCCTTAGCTTGAAAAGCAATTTTTAATAACAGAACTGTTCATGTAAGGCAGCAAATCAAAGTAAAGGAAAGATCATAATCCCAAACAAAGCAAAAAAATTGTTTCCAAGTATTTAGTCAGTATGTTAAAAAGGAACAAGGAGATGATGCTTTATGTTCCTGCCATATGTTTTGTCAAAATGCTAATTAAAACGTCCACGTCCACAGTTATTTTTACTGTTCCACATGCCCTGTCTCCCATCACAATGAAGGACTAGCAGCTAAATGGAAGTTGCTAATGTGTTTCTAAAGCAGAGATTTTTTTAGAAGGTCCTGTGTGGGGGAAGATGGCCCAACAGTTCCTGGATTCCTCTTTGGCTCAGGTTCTGCATCCCAAGAGAAGCACACCCAGACAACTCTCAGTCTGCACAGTGACTCCCTGTTTCATCTTTTCCGATCTCCACCACCCAGAGATGACAGTTGCCTTCAGTCTCTATTGGACTCCAGTCAATCCTGCAGCTCACAGAAACTGCTGTCGGACCAGTATAAGAGATTCCATCTGCATGTTTGGTTAACATGATCCTGGCCTTCATCACATTTACACTGCAAATTAGATGTGCTTCTAGATTAAAAACTTGCAGCACATAGAAAATCAGCACTTCAGGGAGAAGCTAAGCTAAAATCCTTCAATTACTTTTCACCTTTTTTAGTCTGCAGGAGCACTGGCCTATATTCAGTCACGCAGTTCTGAAGGCTTAAGGGTGCTTACATTTTTTCAAAGAGGTGATTTCCCCCAATTCCCTACTACTGTTCTTGGCAGCGTCCTCTGACATTTTGTTCATGAGGATCAACAGACCCTCTAAAACAACATATTGAAGGGTTTACAGTGGGAGAAGGAAATTGGCGGAACTCGGTGCTTTCTTTTCAGAAGACTGAAGTGCCCAAAGCTTTGGAAAGTGGCTTGATATAGCCTTCTCTCCTACCAGGTAACCAGATTCAGCAATCTGAAGTGTTATAGTCCCAAGTGCCCAGGCCATGTGACGTTTTCTGGCTATCTCCAGTGGGATGCAGTGAGCATAAAACTGAGTGTGCACAGTCTTGAACACCTGTTCAGTTACAAAATCTATTTGGGCCAATGGTCATTTTAAGGAAACCTGACTTTTTTGCTGAACACTATGGCTGGGCTACCCCTCTTCCCTATGAAGCTAACTGAGACTCCTAGAGGAGGACTGGCATGACAAGAGTTCTTTGTCGTGAAAGGCAGGTGGAGAGGGGGTTAGGGAAGGTCTTCAGGACCTAGGAGAGCTCTGGGAGAGCACAGGCATTACTCCACCAGCAGGCAGAGCTTAGCTGAGTCTTAATGCTACAGAATTTCATGCCATGTATTTGTTCTGCTTAAAAATATTCCGGTTTCTGACACATGTCCTCCCTGTGTGGGACAAAACAGTGGCCCTCTTTTCCCCATCTTATTAACAGCGCTCAATGACATATTACTGTTGACACTGATTTTTCCCCAGTGATTGATTTAGCAGGTCAGATAATAAAGTGGCATAAAAGAAACACGTGACCCCAGAGTTCAGCAACAAGTGTGGCAAAACAAAAAGACTCACAACAACAAATAAAAACAAACCAGGAGAGGGCACATTTGTATATCCCTGGCTCAAATGTACCAGTGGCAGGTCTGATGGCAGGTCTGCCTGAGCCCTGCCTTTCATTGGTGAGTGGGAAGGTCCTTAGAGGAGCAGACTCATCCCTTGGAAACTTAGTTGACGTTGACTGGCCCACCACCTCCGTGTGACTCATCATGATGCCCTTGTTGTGTCTGGAAATTCAAATGAATGATGAACATTGTCAAAACCTTGAACTGGCAAGGAAAAAAAGCCACTGAACGTTGGCAGCAGATGCTGATTCCTGTCTTCAGAGCACTGCTCTTTGTTGCTGTCGGGGGAACCGTCAGCCCATCCCTGTGACCTTTCATAAAGGCAGAGTCTGTTGGCTTTTTAACCTTGTCAGGCGAGTGAAATGCCATTAACTTTACAAAAGGCTTGGAGTTCAGTTGGAAAATTAATCCGTCATCTCTAAGAGCCTCTGAAGAGTTCAGAAGGGCATTTCAGATGCAGGAAAGCAGGTGGAACTTGCTGTGTCAGATTTTCAGGGGGGGAAATCCTTAAGCAGGTGCTTAGTCTCCCATTGACTGAAGTGTTTTTGTTGCTCCAGTGCTTTGATGGGTGACCTTAAGCTGCCAGCGCTCAGTGATTTTCATCTCTGGCATGATTATGCAAAAGTTAGGAGTTTTACAAGATTCTTGCCAGAGTTCAATTGTTGTAGTTTTCAGAACATGGCCAACTCTGCATTAACCTAGAGTTTGAAATCAATTCCATGTTCATGATTTCCATCACAGAAACCTGGCGACTCTCATATGAACACATGAAACTGTGTTTTATCATTCCAGAACACTGGTCCATGTAGGCCAGTTTTGTCTGTGCTGACCCACAAGAGCTTTCTCAGGCAGAGATCTTTTCTGCTGTCTGGTGCCTGAGTACCTTTATCTGAAGATGCCGGGGACTGAACCTAGAATCTTCTGCATGCAAAGCGTCTGTTTAGCCACTGAGCTGTGGCCCCAACTTGTTTAACTATGTGATCATGGGGGATGGTACAAAAGTCCAGCTGCCAGTTTCCCGCTGATATCTAAACATTTGGCATCTTGCTTATTGGCTGGTCAGGACACTGGCATCCTGGTTACGAGATCCTCCTCCCGCTTCATTAATCCCTAATTGGAGCCACTCTGGAGGAAGAGAACCCAAGCCAGTGGTTACAGGTGAAAGTGAAAGGCATCTTGGGGATCCATTTTCGGGGAAGGATTCACAAAGATAGCATTTGGAAAGGGAGCTATTAGCCCTGAAGCCTTAAGGCATCACATGCAAAAACTTCTACTGCGGTGCTTTCAGTTCAGGAGAAAGAGATGTGGGTGAAATGCTACCAGATTGTTGAGAAAAGGAGTGGTGCTGTGCCTGCACAACCAACAATCAATCTGACTGCGGGTGCTGAAAGGCAGGAAAAAGACCCACCACCCAGGAAGGCCCAAGCTCATTCCTCAGTTTCACCCAGTAGATGCTGCTGGAGCTTTTAAGCAGCCAGTCCTACTTGCTTTGCCCTACAGGCAACGCTCCCTCGAAGCTGTGGAGTCTTGTGGGCAAAAATTCTCCTTTGTGAGCTGCTGGCATTAAAGTTGCCAGTGAGTGGTTTGGCTACTGCATAAGTTAGTCTGCTCTGGAGCCATCCGTCCTGAGCTAAGACAAAAATGTGTGAGACAGAGGCTAAAAAACTGTCAGCTAGCTCACACTAACTCAGCTTAGAGGGAACACTGCCTACCAGCATTAGGATGCAACTCCCTTGGGGGTTGGACTCCTACTGTTTCTCCTCCCCCCACTTCCGTTCCTAGTTTAGGCTACATGTGAAGATATTAAAGGGTTGTGTTTCGTTTCCCACTGAGCTGATTATGCAGCTGAATCATCCTGTCATTTCACCACTCTTTGCCCTTCACAGCTTTTTTGAGGGACAACTACTCTCGGTTAACGCTAAGAGTTGGGGCAATGGTGGCAGAGGGAGGTGGTAGAAGATCCACAGATCTCAATGCAGCACTTGTCTCAAAGCAGAAGCATCGCTTAGAGATCCTCCAGCTTCACTGCTGCAGAACTCCTCCTTCCCGTTGAGCTGAATAAATGGTTTGAAGACTTTCTAAACGTACATCCTAAATCTCAGCATACTTATCAGGAAACTAGCTTTATTAAAACGTATAGGGCTGGCTTCCAAGTAAATGCAATTAAGTTGACTGTAAATTGTGGGAATAAAATAAATACATTTGTTGTGATTAATTTTGGGGGAAGATTTAAATTAGAAAGGGCGACGGCAGCGAGCTATTAATTAAAAGCTGGAGTTTCTGTGCAGAAGGCAGCAGACAAATCTCCGACATTCCCAACTCACTGACCGTTTTCAGTGATCCAGTGAGATTTGGGCATTTCACAGCTGGGAACACCCATATGCCTGTGACATCTCAAATCTTGCACCAACCATCTCTCCTCCCATTCCCCTTTTGCACATTGCTGAAGGTTTTGTTCTGCCTGCTGTGTTCATGTGGTTGTGCTTTTGGTTCAAGATATGTTTGGAAAATGCATGCACAGGGTGTGAAACAAGCTGCGCAGTGCAAGGCGCATTAGGGCCAAACTAGATGCAACAACATCTGCGGGTCTGCTCTGTGGACCAGTCTAAAGAGATTTAAAGATACTGCAAGGGTCCCCACACAGTGAGGTGGGGTGCTCTTGTTCCCTCCATGCCTTTTCAAGTGCCAAAACATCTGTGGCAGGGGAAGGGGGTGCAGCTGTTTTGGTGCTTGAAAAGACGCATGGGGAGCAACAAGAGTACCTCCGCCTACTACACTGTGGCCCTCACAGCATTTTAAAATTCTTTAAATTCATCATTGAATTTTATCTCTTTTATCATTGTCAGATGTGTGCTAGAAACAGAATGCTTCCATCCACACGCGGAGATATTTAAATTTCAGAGGCTTTTGGAAGAGGGTTGACCCTTGAAGGATGACTGTATTAGCAGCTCGTCTAATTTTAAAAAAGTGAAATGATTTACCTCGTTAAGGGACCAGAAAATGGGAGCTGTCCCTGGTAAAGAAGGGTTTTGTAAAGGTTCTTTCCCTGTGTTTTTCTTTCCCAATTTCCTTCTTCCCTTTTCTTGTGTCTCCTCTCCCCCCTCCCCTCTACCTATGCCTCTCCAACTAAGCCCTGCTGCCTCATGTTTTGCAAACAGTATATCCTCAGTAAACCAACCAAGCAATGTTTGACATCTTGAAGGCTCCTTTTGATTAAGAAGCACCTGACTTTTGAAAGCAAAGCAACCGTTTCTGGCAGTGCCCTTGAGTAAATATGCTGCAGACTGTGTGATGCAGCTGGCGTAAGGGGGACAGCCCCTTGGTGGGACTCCTATGCCTTGCCAAAGGCAGTTGAAGTGCCAACTTACCACCTCTCTCTGAAATCTTATTAACAAACTAACTGTAGATTTCAGTTGTTGTTGTTCAGTTGCACAGTCAAGTTCGACTCTTCGCGACCCCATGGATCACATCACACCAGGCCCTCCTGTCTTCCACCGTCCTCTGGAGTTTGGAAGATAATTTGAAACAGGATATTTGCTGGAGAATTTTCATCACCACCATGCCTGCCAAATCTTTCTCAAGATAGGATTTCAGCCAACTTTGGCAAGTTCTGCCACTAATGGGGTTGTAGTGGGCATTTCAGGTAATCTTAACAGGACTCATAGTAGGTTCTGAGAAGTGCTAGACCCCCCAAAATCTTAGTGAGGACTTTGCCTTACGCTGCCCTCTGCAAAAGCTGCAGCGAGGGGCTGGTTCTCACAGAGGGGGTAAGCCTGCCATGTCTGGCCTGGACCACATCAAAATGCAGGTGGGGAGCTCTCAGGATGGATGGCTCATCCGTACCAAAAAGATCTTTACATTTAGAAAATCAGCACAGCAGGAAAAGGGGTAGGCTGTGTGCAGGAATGGAGGAGCATTCCATCATATTTCTCCCCACCCGCAGTCTGAAGTGGTAGAGCTCAGGCACAGAGGTACAGTCCAGGCAGGTGAGAACTAGGCCAAAATCGGACTTTTATAGGCAAATTCCAGGTGTTGCTATAGAGAGTCTCCATGACTGCATTTGAGTCCTCCTGCAGCAGCCAGTTTACATCTGCTCATTTATGAAGTTCACCATTGACAAAGTTGGCTGACAAGGCTAAATGGCTACCCACCACCCACCCCCGCTTAAGAGGGTGGTGCCAGGATGGGAGCCCTGAGTTGCATGCCTGTTCAAGAGGAAAGGAGGAATTGGCAAATGCAGCTGAGACCACAAAAATGTTGCTCCTCCATCTGTTGTAGAGACACTGCTGGTTTCGAGCTGGAGAAAGTCTTCACTTTTGACAGGAGGGAAGGATGAGAGGGAAGGAGGGATTGTTCTCCCAGGGGGGTAAGGAAATGCAGGGAAGTTAAAAACTGCTTGTGATTGCTTGCTATTTCTGTAAAAGTCTGTAGCAGTGGGGCAGAATATGCAAAGCAGAAGCAGGGGAATAGGGTTAGTACGAAGACCTTTGAGTGCAATGGCTGCATCAGTCAATCTTTGCCTTTGGAGAGGGAAGGTGTGCAGAATTAGAGTACGGCTTGAATTGCCTTCTGGCATGCTGGTGACTTTAAAAGAGGATGAGGCTGATGCATGGGGCAGTAGTCCCTCTTGGTAGCCCTGAGGGTCAGAGGTAGTAGGACATTTCCAAATACCAGCTGCTGGGAGTGCAGTGACAGGGGAAGAGTTTGGCCCTGCTTTCAGGCCTCCTTGTGGGCCACTGTGGGAAACAGGATGCTGGACTAGATAGACCATTGGCCTGAGCTTTCCTGCCTGTTCTCAGTGTCTTACAAAGGCTAATGCTGGACTTGTATGGGCCCTAATCTGGATGGCCCATCCCTAAAAGCACTGACTACTGATTGCTCTGGTGCTGCCTTCGTTTCTGGCATTTTTGCTCAGTCACATAGACCACATTTTCTCTTTGTTCTGTGATCCTCCCCCAAGCTAGTCCACAAGGACAGGTGGAGCCAGGCCTGCCTCTTTCAAGTCATCAGACTGGCCTCCTTGCCTGTATTTCCTGGACTGAGCCAGGAAGCAGAAGGTCAGCCTATCCTCCCCGTCTCTGCTATATGAGAGGTGTGTGTTCTGTCCAATCTGCTGACTGCCAGTGCAACCAGCTCAGCACCTTTCCCAGGTTCCTCCTCTTGGGAACATGGATGTACACTGCTGGTCCATCTGGATATAATCTTCCTTTTGAGATGATGCTTTGTTAGGTTGGACTGTGGTGGTGGTGGAAACTGCCATCAAATCACAGCTTATGGTGACCCCGTAGAGTTTTCAAGGTGAGAGATGTTCAGAGGCGGCTTGCCATCACCTGCCTCCATGTCACAGCCCTGGTGTTCCTTGGAGATCTTCCATCCAAATACTAGCCAGGGTCGACCCTGTTTAGCTTGCGAGATCTGACGAGATCGGGCTAGCAGGTTGGTCTGGATAAAAGTCAGCTTGGCTTGGGGAGGCTCCTTGTGGCATTCCAGTGCCCCCATGTTCTGCATTAACCATTGTGGCCCCTGCAGGGCTTAAGTCATGCAGATAAGAAACTTCCATATTTAGAAAGCACAGCTGCTCACCTGTAATCCCTCTTGCATGCAATTGCTTCCAGTCTTCCAGGCATGGATTGAAAATGGATTTCGAGGCAGATCTTGAAATGAGCCTCAGCATAAATATCAACTCCTGACTCTCACCCAGTAAGATGCATCCCTAACTTGGGTTAACACCTCTTTTTTCTGGTAGGGCTCCTGTAGCTTAAAGCTGTGTCACAGAGAGACAAAATCCAGTTGGTGCAATTGCTGGGAAAGCTTCACCAGTTGAATTTCCTCCTACAAGGGGCTATCCTGACTCTGGCAATTACTGTCTTGATTGTCCAGTGTAGTACAGAGGTGAAACTGCTGGACAAGGATCTGGGAGAAGAAGAGAAGAAGAAGAGATTGGATTTATACCCCGCCCTTCACTACCCAAGGGAGTCTCAGAGTGGCTTACAAACTCCCTTCCCTTCCCCTCCCCACAACAGACACCCTGTGAAGTAGGTGGGGCTGAAAGAGCTCTTGACAGAAACTGCTCTTTTTCAAGAACAGCTCTTATCAGAACTATGGCTTGCCCAAGTTCATCCAGCCAGGTGCAAGTGGAGGAGTGGGGAATCAAACCTGGTTCTCCCAGATTAGCGTCTGCGCGCTTAATTACTACACCAAATTGGCTCTCATTCAAATCCCTGATCTGCCACGAAGCTGCATGGACCTGATTGAATTAAAGGGGGCTCACAGAGGCAGCCTCCAACTTCCTGCTTGCCTTGGAAGGGTGCCCACCACACCTGCTTCTTGAGGGTGATGAGCCGCTTTTGCCTCCTAGTCAAAAGAACCCACCAAAAAAACACCCCAAACTCAATCCTGGCTTGACCATGGCACATAGCCCTCCTTGCCTTTGGGCCTCTCAGGACGGGGTAGGATAGAGAGCTGCAGCCAAAACATTCCATGGCTTCCAGGTGGTACATTCTGGGAAGGGACTAATGGGCAAGATTTATTCCTGTGGCTCAGTGGAAGAGCATCTGCTTGGCATGAAGAAGGTCCCAGGTTCAATCCCCGGCATCTCCAGTTTACAAAAAAAAAAAATCAGGTGATGTGAAAGGCGTCAGCCCGAGACCCTGGAGAGCTGCTGCCAGCCTGAGAAACAGTCCTGACTTTGATGGACCCAGGGTCTGACTCAGTAGACGACAGCTGCGTGTGTTTGTGTGTGCGGGCCTGAACTGTGTGAATTTAAAAAATAAAAATTCTGCCTTTGGTACGAAGGCCCAGGCAGCTAACAAAATGAATAGGTGCATTAAAAAAGGTTCCGTTTTCACTCTGATAAAATACAACAGAAGGACTCGACTGCATATATTCTGCAACTAAGAAGATAAAATAAATTGCAGCCCGTTAATGTCTGCCCAGGTTCAGAAAGCCATCCAGGGCCTGTTGCTGTAGAGTGAGTGCCTTCTGTTGGGGCAGCTGGGAGTGGGAAGAGCCTCTGCTCTGCATACTGAAGGCCCCAGGTTCAATCCCAGGCATCCCCAGTTAAAATGACCAGACAGCAAGAGGTGTGAAAGATCTCCACAAGAGACCCTGGAAAGCTACTGCGAGTCTGAGTAGACAGTACTGACCATATGTTATCAAAGGCTTTCATGGCCCGAGTTCATCAGCTGTTGTAGATTTTCTGGGTTGTGTGGCCATGATCTTGGCTTTGTAGGACCTGACATTTCGCCAGTAGCTGTGACTGGCATCCTCAGAGGTATAACACAGAAGGATGTCCCAGAAAATCTACAGCAACTAATACTGACCATGTTGGGACAATGGGTTGAGT
Organism: Gekko gecko; assembly: GCA_029375565.1. NCBI lineage: Eukaryota > Metazoa > Chordata > Lepidosauria > Squamata > Gekkonidae > Gekko > Gekko gecko. Next base: position 44,894,517 of record JAPDNY010000012.1, on the reverse strand, counting down.
CAGTAAGCAGCTTCATGTGTGTTACCCAAATCAGTCCCTGTGTCTGGTCTTGTCAAGGGAACGATGTCCCCTTACACATGAAGAACCCCGGAACAGCAAGTGCTGGGGCATATGGGACCTTGAAGCCTATGTCTACAGGGTTCCTAGTTTAGTGAGGGAAAGATAGAATGGAGACCGATACTTCGCCAAAAGTAATTTTATTATCTTAACAAAAATACAGACTAGAAAATGAGAACTCTGTGTGAAAGAGAAACAGCATGCAATTTTATCATGGTAACCAAGAAAAGTCAGTCACTTTGCACAGATCTAATGTGTAACTGTGTTACTTTAAACTAAATACCCAATTAAACAAGATTTGAGTCCAGTGGTACCTTTAAGACCAGTAAAGTTTAGCTCTGAGTATGAACTGTCGTGTGCATGCACACTTCCTCAGGTACCCAATCAAAGTTACTGTTAGTCCAATTTATGTTTCTCCCACTTGGCTAATCCAATGAAAAGCCAAGCCAAGGAGAGAGGAGAGAGGAGGAGAATGAAAGGGGAAGAAGTGAGAATGTTATGGGGAAAGCCTGCTGTCAGTAAGACCAAACAGCTGCAAACAGAGGTGAGCGAAAACTTATAAGGGCACTTTCACATATGCTAAATAATGCAGTTTCAATCCTCTTCAGTGACTGTTTGAAAGCGGATTGTGCCATTTCACACAGTTAAAATCCAGTTGCAAAGTGCATTGAAACTGGACTGAAAGTGTGTTATTCAGTGCATGTGAACTCCAGGAAGGGAAGCAGTAAGGCATACGATGCCTGTCTTGATGCAGAGTGTCCTAGTGATTTCAGCATTCAGAGGTGTGGAAGAAGGGGGAGAGGTGATTTCAACTTTCGGAAACAGGCCTGGGAGCAGAACCAGCTACAAAGACCTGAGGACTGGCAAAACCATCTTTGTGCACATGATTTTACCTGAGTGCCAGTGAGGAAAATCTGCTATTGGCATGATTTGGTGCAGAAGAACTAAGGTCTGCTCTGGTATTGGATTGAAACTTTGGAGCCTGGTTCCCCATTTGGGCTGTGTTCTGTACAAACTTAGGGTCCTGGACCCCATTGGTGCAAGTCCAGAATGCAGACTGTGACAATATAGTGCAGTCTTCCTATAGGAGAAGAGGTACCTGAATAAACATACCTTAAGATATTTCTGACAAAAGGTGGCTGATTCGACGCAGCAGCTTTCTTAACACAGAGATGAGCAAATGATACTTCCTGGATTTATGGTTGTACAAGAGCTGAGTATATTATTCTGCAACAGGTTGTGGTTTGTGGCCCAAAAGAAATGAGGGGCTCTGGAGTTCAAAAGAAGCTTTGATCAGTGCTTTTCTGGTGTTTCCAGGATGCTGGGATATTCCCTGCTGGGAGTGCCTCTTACCAGTTCCTTGCTTTGATCTAAGAGCCTTTCTTTAATGTGAAAAGAGGTGCATTTTCCCATCACATCTTGTATCCTTGAGACTAAATGTATTCTGATTCCACATGCCTGGTGTTTTCAAGTCAGGAGATCTGAGGAAGGTGCTGCCCCATGCCTCTAGTCTGTTTAAGCCAAAGGGTCCTTTGGGGGGTACATGTAACTGATGTTAATGGGGAGGGGGGAGCTATGTAACAAATACTCCAGTTGTATCTGATGTAGGGGTGTGGAGGGATTCCCTGTTCCCAAGGAGATGCTGCTTAGAAGGAAGCAGGATCAGAGCAAAACCAACCCCCCCCACACACTTTTTAAAGGCTACAGATTTATGGAACAAGAGACTTGGATGAGCTGGAACCCACTTCCCTCTTCGAGCGTTAAGACCAGAGCAGTGACTTCTACAGAGATGCAGTAGGCATCCGATGGGTCTTTCAGGCTCTGGTTATTTACTTTTGTTCCTTGTGGCACATCAGCATTTCACTCATACATACAGTTCTGGGATTGCTGACTTTGAGGCTCCCCTACATGCAGTTCTGAGCTGCATTGATTTACAAGTTGCAGGCAACCCTCTCCAAACTCATTTTATCTTCTCTTTTCTTCCTTTGCCTTTCCTTTCTTTCTCTCCCTCTTTCTCTCTGTGTTTCAGATTATGCTTGGCCTTTGCCTAAACAATTGTGTCCCATCTGGATTTCCCTAGATGTGCTCTTTTCCACTGCCTCTATCATGCATCTCTGCGCCATCTCCCTCGACCGCTATGTTGCGATCCGTAACCCCATTGAGCACAGCCGGTTTAATTCCCGCACCAAGGCGATTATGAAAATTGCTGCTGTTTGGACCATCTCCATAGGTAAGCCATTCTTACTTTTGCATCCGCTACCATTTTCAGGGCTTCTGTTTAAAAAAGGAAAGAAAGAAAAGAAGAAGAATTCTATGACCTTAAATTAACTTTGGTGCAAATGACGGATGGTAATGGACTATTGCTGGGAAATTGAAGGCCTTTCTTTTTCATTGCTCAGAAAGTTATTAAATGTAATAATTCAACCTCGGGCATCATTTATAATATCCACACAACCATTATCCCATTGTCTTTGATTTGCCCTGCTGAAGAACTTTTTTGGCTGAAGCTGGTCAAATCGAAGCCAGTGGGATAGTGGTTGTGTGAGTAGCCCACATTTGCTGTCAGTACAGTGCTCAAACCCCCTTTTGAACCTGGCTGAGAATTTTGGCCTCCCTTCCAGCAATTACTTTTGTCCCCCCATCCCCACCCCAGTCTGAAAAAGTGGCTTTTGGCCTTGTCTACGGCCTTTAATTCCATGGTTCACAGCACCCTCATTCGTGAGTGCCAAGAGATGTACGGAGCTCTTTTTGTTTATTCGCTTCTTGGAACTTTTTTCCTTCCTCCCTTCCACCAAACTTGATTGTCAGGGCAGATTACAAAAGTTCTAGCATGATGAATTTTAAGAAGCAATGAAATTAAAACCAATGCCGGCTGAAGGAGTAGCAGCAAAGAATATTAAATGTAAGTCAGGATATATTCTTTGTTGTTGTTGTTGCTGCTGTTTGGGTTTTTAAAATCAGTTTAAAGATTTAGAAGAACAATGTGAAAGAGCAACAGGGACTATAAAGACAAATGTGAACTCATTTAATTGCCAGCCACCAAAACATGGGGGAGAAGAGGACAGAGGGAGCAAGTGTGGCGGATTGGTTGGTGTTTTGGATTTTGCCTGGGGAAAGTCACATGAAGTTGTCTTCTACTGAATCAGACCCTTGGCCCATCAAAGTCAGTACTGTCTGCTCAGACTGACAGTGGCTTTCCAGGGTCTCAGGCTGGGGTCTCTCATGTCACCTCCTACCTGGTCCTTTCAGCTGGAGATGCTGGGGGTTGAACTTGGGACCTTCTGCATGCTCTGCCACTGAGCCATGGCCCCTCCCCTCAGCTACTCAGCTGAGGTGGGTTAGTCAGTGTTTCTTAGCCTGACAGCAGTGATAGTGGTGGCCAGTAGCATAGATGGACACATAAGATGATTAGATACATTAATGGAGGAGAGGTTCATCCTTGTCTGCTAACCATGGTGACTAAAGGAAGCCCCAGAGATGGTCAATCTCTGAATTCCAGTGCTAGAAGGCAACACCTAGAAAGACCTTGGCTTTTATGCCTGGTTTGGCATGCCAAGGCAACCGGTGGGTCACTGTGTGGAAAAGGGATGCTGGATTAGATAGACCACTGGTTTGATCCATCAGGTCACTTCTTGCATTCTTATGTGCCTGACAGGTGGGAGGAAGAGAGCACTATGTATATGCTACCGCAAACGATCTTAAAGTAATAAACTACAACAGAAACAGCACCAAGCTAATAAGTCTAGGGAAAGAGTATCTGGAGTGCAACCACATGAAAGGCCTCCTATCTAGACATATTAAAATAATGTCCCACCCCAAATCACAGATCCAGCATCATCTGTAACTACAAACCCCTTTTTAACCCAGATTACAGATCTGTGGTATCCATGTTGAAGAAAAGGTCATATATGGAGTGTTTATTGTCCTGAGATTTAAATCTTTTGATAGGATTTGATGCGACATTACAAGATGAAACAGAAATCACTTTCCCCTTCTTGGCCCCCTCTCCTTACGAAACCAGCAACATGTCCAAATGACCGGTAACTTTCAGATGAGCTTGAAGAAGCCAGGTGCAATTCTGTGTGTAGACACACAGTGCACCCCTTGCAGGGACTCTGGGATGTCCAGTGGTAGGAGATATTGAGGTTTGCCCCTAAGTTCAGCATTTGTAGAAACATTCTGCAAGCATTTGTTTTGAAGGCAGAAAGCAGTTGTCCACTTAAAACTATCACTGAGTTGGGGATGAATCCTTCCTTCCTGCTTGGACAAGATGGGCCCAGCTGGAAAGAATTAATCCTTCTCCTTCTACTGTTGCAACAGTTCCAGCTGCAGTCCTGATTCTTGGTCACATTTGAGTGTCACAGAACACTGGGAACACTGGGCTTTTTTATATATGTTGATGTTTTGTTCATTCTTGCCATCTGTGTTGCTCCCACCGGTTTCTGCCTAAGAAAGTTACATCGTAAACTCTATAAAAAGCTTATGAGCACAGTTATTTTATCTGTTCGGGGGGTCTCATTTCCTCCCTGTCTAGTGTATGCCTTGGGAACTGTTCTTTCCCCCCACCAGCTCTGTCTCATTTGGAACTGGTTGCTAAGTTATTTTACGAGCTGGCCTCAGAGTGCACTTGTGTGTTACAGTTAACTGGGAAGCAAGTTGGTGAGGAACATCTGCTTGCAAACATTCATTGACCAAAGCAGCTGGCCAAGTTGCCAGGGAAAAAAGCCCAAATGCTTGAAGAGCACAGTCACAGCTATGTAAGCATTTGTGGCCTCCTGGGTTTGCAGCTGGAATTGCAAAGCAGCCACTTTTTAGAACAGCAAGTGGGATTGGAGGTCTTTTCGAAAGGGCCCCTCATTACCCTGTACCACTGAAAAATTGCATAAATTCTGCAACGAAATTATAGCAAATAAGTCAAAGTATGCCTTTTTGCTTAATTGTTTAAAGTTTCCTCCTTGCATACATTTTCCTGGTGCAGACATACTGATTTTGTTTTGCAGAGTTTTGCAGTTCGAGGTTATTAACTCACCTACAGCTGGGAATGACGGGAATCATTGCATATGTCTCTGTGTACACCAGCAGGCTGCATTCCCTATCTGGACACCATGCAATAGAACAGTGGCCAGGTTTAATTCCTAAAAGCTTTGTGGGGTGTCCTCATGTAACCTCATCCCACAGAATTAATGGGGCAGGTTGGTAGAGAATTTGCTTCCCCTGGGCATAAATCAAAACTAATAAATAAATAAACAAACTCCAGCTTTGGAAATTCCTGGAGATTTGGGGGTAGTGCCTAGGGAAGGCAGAGTCCTGGGAGGGGGAGGAGCTTACTGGGGATGTGATGCCCTACAGCTGCCCTTCAAAGCTGCCATTTCTTGTAGGGGAAGTGATCTCTATAGTCTGAAGACTAGTAATTCTGAGTGAACTCCAGACCCCACCATGAGGTTGGTAACCCTAGCTTCTCTACCACCACATGTGCCACCAGTACCCTGGTACCAACCTTGTCTGTCTGTGTAGGGATGGGTGGATGTCACTGGCAATTGCTAGATTCGGGTGAGTAACCAGCCATGGCCATGTTGGTCTGAAGCAATAGTATAAGCGTTTATGTGCATGGTGTGCATGCACATGGAAGCTTATACCTAGTTTTAAACTTTGTTGGTCTTAAAGGTTCCACTGGCCTCAAACTTCGTTCTGTTGGCAGTTGCTGTTCATCTGTGCTTGGATGGAACAATAGTTGCATCCTGGACTGTCAACAAAAAATGCAGCTAAACATGAAGGAGAAAAATTGGGCTGCTGGTTTTTGCAACAAAAAAAGGAGAAAAAGATTTGGGTCCTGAAATATTTGTTGGGATGGCTTCAAGAGGGTTAGTCATTTTCTGGTTGGGGTGATGGAGCCCCCTAGTGGAACAAGTCATGACAACCTCTTTAAAATTGTTCAGTTTTGTGACAAGATGCTGTAATAATTCAGTTCACTTCCAATAAGATCTCCTAGTCGGTTGAAGACTGCTTAAGAGGTTCTTAAGTAATCTTTTCCCCGTTTTTGTTTATCTTTGAAATCCCAAGATGGTACACCTAGAACTTCTAAAGTAAGGGTGAAAGTGGGAGGTAACCTGCTGGAGAGGTAATGGAGCAATGGTGTTCAGGACAGCAATGTGCAAGTGGATGGGAAAGGTGTAAAGTGCAATTGTTTCCAATCCCAGACTTACCGACTGGGTTGCTGCAACCAATCTAATTAAGCTAACACTTTTTGCTTTCCGTCTCTCCTCTTGCAACGGCTTGTTTTAGGGATCTCGTTGCCCATCCCAGTAATCGGCCTGCAAGATGATTCTCGGGTGTTCGTGAATGGAAGCTGCGTCCTGAACGATGAAAACTTTGTCCTCATTGGCTCCTTTGTGGCGTTCTTCATTCCTCTCATTATCATGGTGTTTGCGTACTGCCTGACCATACAGGTCCTGCAGAAGCAGGCCTCGGTGTTCATGTATGGGGAGGCCCCCAAGCAGAGGCGAAGCAGCATGAACTGCCTCAAGAAAGAAAACAACACGGAGAACCTCTCCATGCTGCAGAACCACGAGGCTGCCTCCCACTTAAACTCTCCTGTGAACAAAGAAGCCATGCTTTTCCGGAAGGGCACCATGCAGTCCATCAACAACGAGCGGAGAGCCTCCAAGGTCTTGGGCATCGTCTTCTTTTTGTTCCTAATCATGTGGTGTCCATTTTTCATCACTAACATCATGTCCGTTCTCTGCAAAGAAGCTTGCGATGAGGCTCTTCTTGGGGAGCTTCTGGACGTCTTTGTTTGGGTGGGTTACATCTGCTCTGGGGTCAACCCCCTGGTATACACACTTTTCAACAAAATTTACCGCAGGGCATTCTCTAACTACATCCGCTGCCGCTATACCAGCAGCAAAAAGTCGGTACAGAGGCACAATCAGTGCCCCAACGTCTCTTCAGCAGCGTTGTATGGGAAAGACCTTAATTTAAACAGTTACCGCAATGGCAATGAACTGAACAGCCTGGAGCTAGACGAGACCGAGGATGCTCTGGAAATGCACGTGGGGACCTCCGAGCTTTCAATAAATAGCTGCAGTGGCGAAAAGACCAGTAGTGTGTAAGGGGACAGGAGCAGCTCCAGTGCTCCGGATTTTGTTGCAGCGCAGCTACGGACTGCTCTTCTGTAAAAAAAAAACAAACACAAAAAGTGTGTGTATTAGTCCGATGTAAATAATGCATTCTGAACAAAGCCTTTTTTTAATTTAAAACTTCACCTTTGTAGCTCATTGCTTTCCGTCATTCTTAACCAGGATCTGTACTTACTGTTGGGAGCAGAGCAGGAAGGGCCTCTGGAGGAACAGTGAGTAACAGATCCAAAACGGGGTCCCTTATTTTGCTTTTAAAATGTTGGCCTTTTAATTTTTATTTTTCTGGTGCATGAACAAAATGCTGACTATTAATCTCAGGTGGTACTTTTTTGGAGTCCTCAGTGGTCCGTTATGAGTAGTCGCATATCAAATAAAAGGGGTATGGGCTTGGCCAATATATTCCGACATTGATTGTAAATACTGGATTAAAAACATACGAACCTCCCTATGGTATGAGTCACAAAGGAAAATACTGTAACCCACCAAGATTCAAGAAAAAATGTTTGTGCCAGTGGGGCTGATCAGGACTTTCCAATACCCAACTTCTTGATAGGGGAAGTATCAACAGAATTAAAAGCAAGTGGTGGAATTTGGGCTAGAAAGGAGAGAGTGTCACTTCTAAGGACTGTTAAGTGGAAAGATAAGTGATCAAAGTAGTTTTCTGATGAGTTTGTACCCACTGTCTAGCTCCCCAAGTGTCTGTAAAAGCCATTTGGGGGTGCGAGAAAGAGAGGGCAGGGGACTGGAGATGCAATTAACTTGCATTTTCTATTTCCTGTAATTAGAGCTTGCCCAGGGGACAGATGTGCAGGCTGGGGAGAGATTTACAAGACTTTTTTTTGATGGGGCAGAACAGTGTAGTGAAGGAAGCACAAGTTGGTGAGCATTGAGAATAGCTGTGGGGGATCAATCTCACAGTTATTCTGTGTGCTAGCTTTAGATGCCAACGATAAAGAGGAAACATTCACGTGTATCTTGTACAGCAAATCTGGTGCCAGGAAGAGGAGACTTATGCCTCTGGGAGGCCTGCACAGAAGCAAACTTTCAAGAGCTCCTGGGTCACTGGGTGTTGCCATTCCCATGAAGCAACAGGAAAGAGGAGCAGATGTTGATGTCTGATTAAAAGCATTAGCTGATTAATCATATCAATATTTATAGGCTTGCCACTCTGGAAATTATTTCATTTTTGGTGGTTGCATTATCATTAATTTAAGAACATAAGAGAGGCCGTGCTGGATCAGGCCAATGGCCCATCCAGTCCAACACTCTTATGTCACACAGTGGCGAAAACTTAGGTGCCGTCAGGAGGTCCACCAGTGGAAGGTTCCCTAAGCACCAAGAATGCAGAGAATCACTGCCCCAGACATAGCTTGTCTTCTGTATCTTGTGGCTAATAGCCACTCATACACAGAACTAAACCATTTTTTCCAGAAAGTCATCCAAAAATGTGTCACTTGGGAGACTTCCAGAGGAAGCAGCTGCTTTGAAAGTGTTTCTCCTTCCTGTATTTTTCTTTTTTTTAGTTCAGGTATGCTGTGTTGTTGCAAACATTTGGAGGAGGCGTTGCATTCCCCCATCTCTGTTGCTTCTCCGGTCATTCCAGTGAGAGGCGGGTCTCTTTCAAAGGGCAGAGCTAGTTGGCTGGAAATACGAGAGCAGCAGCAGTGATTTGTCTTCTGGACCTGGGGGTTAAGGGCACTGAACATAAGTGGGCGGAGCTGAGAGTAGTGATCGTGTATGTTTGCAAAAAAAATTAAAAATCCTAAAATGTAGTCACTTATTACTCAGGGAAGTCAAGAGGGTCAATTTTGCCTTTATTCACTCCGATCCAAGAAGCTTTTGCTGGCAAAAGAGCAACCAGAACTACAACCTCTGCTATTAGTCGAGGTGCATTGATTCAAAGCAAGTGCATGAGAACACAGAATTTGGTATGGATTGCAGGGTTTGCTGTTCTGCGAATCTCAGTGCTCATTTGATTTTTTTTTAAGAGAACAAGTTTCTAGTCCCTATGTCTACAACAGAATTGGAAGCATGTTGGTGACTGGAAGAGGTCTGAGGGAGACTTCTCAAGGGTCTGGCCTTCAGGGTTCTTCGAAGCACCTTGACCCTTTGCATGACAAGTAGGAGCTGAACAAATTGTGTAAAATAAATATATGGACATTGGCATAATATGTATGGGTCATATCGTTTATACTACCTATGTGCCGATTTTTTTTTAGTACCATCATCAGCTGTTCTCAAATGGATAATGAAATTTCAGCCAAGATGTTTTGATCTTTTGGAAACCACATTTGGGCCCATGTTTATTAAGTGAAGCATTCACCAATGGGCTGGATTTTGCCAATAATCTACATTGCTCCTCTTGTATTACTGTTATCATAAAACCAGGTGCCAGTTCTCTGGTGTCTAATGTTCCTTTGTTGCTCCGTTGTTACTGGTTCTTTCTCTTTAATGCTTTCCTCCATCTCCCTGGGGACCTTTCCTTTCTCATCCTGCATCTCTTTAGCAGAAGCAACGAACCAGGTTATTCTGCTTCCTGTTAACTATATTGCAAAGGCAGTCACTCCAGAGTGACTGGAAAGGTTTTGTGGGTGAGTAGTCCTCGGTGAAGGTATCCAAATTCATTGTGGGGAAAGGGCACGATCATAGCAGTGTTCCCTCTGAGCTGAGTTAGTGTGAGCTAGCTCACAGTTTTTTAGCCTCTGGCTCACACATTTTTGTCTTAGCTCAGGAAGGATGGTTCTGGAATAAACTAATTTATGCAGTGGCCAAATCGCTCGCTCACAACTTTTAATGCCAGTAGCTCACAAAGTAGAATTTTTGCTCACAAGGCTCCACAGCTTAGAAGGCGCATTGAGGCCAAGGTGGCATATTCCGTTTTAGTTTGGGTGATTCAGGGTTAGACAGCTATTAACTAGGGATGCTTGAACACCCGCTGTTCAGCTCATATCATATTCGCTGACTGTGAACAGAAAGCCCATTTTTTGATCTGCTGTTGTCTTTTCTTTGAATCATCCATGATTCTTTGGCAGCTTCCTGTACCATATTCCTTCCTAGCAGTGCAGTACAGCACAACTGGCCTTTTGCATGTGCACATTCTCATGTAGCCCACTTGCTGACCATCACAGTCAAACATGGTAAGTGTGACTATCTAACATGCTTGATGTGAAATTTACAGCGTTCCTACTATTAACCAACTCAAAGGCCAGGTCAGCAAATGTCTCCTTGATATTCTAATTTTTTGAGTCCACAGGTAAAATGAACAGAATGATTAATGGCTTAAAAAAGACTTTGATACAGAAAGCAACTAAAACATCTTGGTCATGTAATCTTAGGGCATGTCCTCATACATACGTAGCATAGACCTTTATTGGCATAACACATCAACAGTAGGGAAGATAATGGAACAAGTTGATATATCAACACAAGTTACACCAGCAAAAGGTGAACTTCTCAGCAATAATAGGCTCAGTTAGTAGTATAACAATCCCAATGAACATAAAAAAAATATTACGATTTGTACACCCCTTAACTTCCAAACATAGGCTAAGAATTCGGCAACAGACAAAGTAATTGCCGGGTACTTATCAGACAGTAGAATTTTAAGATCATTATCAGTAGGGTTCCTTGTGGAAGGTAAGTGGGGACTAATCAGATAGCTGCGCATGGTAGAATAGTGGGGACAGCGTAGCAGGATGTGAGCAACTGAATCTGGTTCACTATAGAGACAATTGCAGGTTCTATCCCTATAGGGGATACCCCTGTATCTGCTTGATACAACAGCCAAGGGAAAGAGATTAAATCTCGCTAGCATAAAAACCCGTCTATAAAGAGTGATTGTTAGGTTAGAAATGTACAAAGCCCTAAAGGCTTGGGGTGGGGAGAGGGCAAGGAAGCGTGGAGAACAGACTCCCAAGCTACCAGCATTGATTACTGGGGCTTCCATATTGCAAATCCTCCTCCGCACCCACCTGCAGGATAGCTGCTTCGCCGCAATTGTACAAGGAGTCCAAATCGATTCCCATCGTTTTAATTTTGTGCACTGTGGCCTGAGACCATGTAGAGGTATAGGGGTCTGCAAGAAGTTGAGCAATAAGGCTATTAGAGGGAGAGCTGAAGTGCAGATGCAGCCAATATTTGATAGTGGTGATCCACGCCCGAGATTCGATAAGATGAAAACCCAGCTTCGTACATAAGGAAAAATAAGAGACGGAGTTTGGTAGACCCAGAATCCTGCGTAAAAAGGTAGAGCGTATTAGTTCTACTCTTTTATTAAAATTTTGAATCCATATAGGTATCCCATGCAGTAACCGGGAGATAACAGTCGCCTGAAAAATCTGGAGAGCTGCCGGAACAATTTGATTACCTTTTAGATAGAAAAAACGAATTAAAGCCGCAGTCTTATTCCTAGCTAAACTGAAAGAATGATCTCTGTGAGGGCACCAACTTGGGTTCTAGTGGAACAAAACTCCCAAATATCTGAATGATTTGACCTATTCTATTTCTTTTCCCTCTGTCCTCCAGTGTTTACACTTCCAGGCTTTGGAGAAAACCAATATTTTTGTTTTGTCGAAATTAATAGAAAGGAAATTCCGGCATGTCCTCAAAATAACAATTCTTCAACAATTTTATATATAAAGGAATCTCCTTAAACTATAAAATCTAACGTAGGTATGTTCCCCTTATTGGATATTTGGTTAATATAGCAAAGTTTGCCCAGTCATAGAAGCAGGATACCGAGTGTAGTAAATAAATCTCCCAAGAAGTATATGTAAAAAAGTAAAAACTTGCATTTGTTCAAGTAGATTCAGTTCCCATTCAGGTTGCAGTCAAAAGCGGAAAGAGAAGCCTACTCTAAAGAGTAATTTCCCTATCACAAATGGCCAGTTAATCTGGCATCATGTGTGTGGGAGTATGAGGACATTGTTTCTACAGGAGAATCCTGTAGAGATATGTGACTCCATGAGAAGAACAAAGAACAGAGGGAGAGAGGAGGGGTCAGAGGGCAGCTCCCAGGTTAAGACAAAGAGAGACAAGGGGATATTCAAGGAGATAATAGCTATATACTCTTGGAGTCATCTAGTGCCCCCCCCCAATGTCCAGGTGTGCTGAGACGCTCACTCCAACACCCCTACCTTTTGCACATATCAAGGCCCAATTTAAATGAGAAGGACATGTGAGTGCCAAGTCTCACAGGTTTTTCCCTAGCTGGCATATATTCAGTCAGGTCATGGTAAGGAACAAGCATTAGGCCATTGTCAGATTGACAACCAGCTTTTTCTGCAGTATAGTTTGCTTAATGAAGCCCAGTCTTCCTGTTTCCCTGGGAGAAATGGGCTGCTTTTGAATGCTACATCTAGGCAACTAACTTTGGGATTTTTTTTTACAGCACTTATTATATGTGTGGATTGAAATAAGTCCCAGCAAAGCCAGTGGTGTTACTGTATGTAAATAGTTTGACTAGGACAGGAGCTCACAAAAAATACATGATTTAAGACTATGCCCGTGGATTTGTAAAATTGCCTCCTTGGCTGTATAGGGCCATGATAGGAGATCCTCTGGGACTCTAGAGCTGGGCATTCGGATTGTTCTTCTTGAACATTACAAATTCCAATGAAATGCTGATGCAGATATGAAGCTGGGATTTGCACTCCATGTCAGTCTTAATCTCACACAAGCTGTAGACGACTAGGCCCACCCCCACCCCCCGAATTCTGTGTCGGTTTCCCAATTATGGACAAATTTGAGGCTGACCCTGCCCAAAAAGAGTCTTTAGGAAAGGCCTTCAATAACTATAAGGTCCCAGCAAAGACAATCCAATGCCTGGTAACAACCCAACGACAGGGCCACTCAGAGCAGAGCTGGCTGCGATTCCCTCAGGACGGGGTGGTTCATATGGGAGAAGGTGAGCATTCAGATCCCTGATAGAAGCCAAGTAGGGATTTGTAGGGCAAAGCCAGCACTATGAACTGGATCCTGAAACAAATCGAATGCCACTGTAACAACCTGGCTGTGTTCTAAATCTTAGGACACAAGTATACGCCAGTAGCAAACTAATTCAATTTTCTTGCCCACTATTCCAGTCTCAGTCTTCTCAGGTATCCCCAAGCTGGGTTTCCTGTGTTATCAGGTGCCCTAACAGTGCAATCCTAAACAGTGTAACATCCTTCTAAACCCATTGGCTTCAGTGGATTTGGAAGGGTACAGTTCTGTTTAGGGTTACATTGCAAGTGTGCAGTGAAACATGGCCTTGGCTGTTACAGTCCCTAAATGTTATTTGGCCTGGAAGTTCTGAAGAACATCTTTCATTATGTTAATCACATTATTCATTATCAAAGGACTAGAAACCCAGAGCGAGAGGAAAATCCAAGTGATTCCAGTCTACAATAAACAACTAATGTTACCTAGTTGTTAAACCATAGAATATTTTTGTATTGTTTCTGTTCTATTATGCAAATATAAAGGTTGTGTATGTATTATTCCTAAGCACGCAGTTGTTAAATTTGAGCTCTTATGATAACTAGAGAAGTAAACGCATCAATAAAATAAATGTTGCAGTCATGACCTAGAGCCAGGTATCTCATTAGGATACCTGAGGAAGTGAATTCTCTTGAGCAGCTGAATTGCAAAATAACATAATAGAGGAGTAAATAAAGCTTGAATTTCTGAACCCTTTCCAGAGACCAGGCAATAATTAGATAAGTGTCTGATTAAAAGGCAAACTTGTTATTCAGTATAAGTTTATGGAATTGCACCATGCCTGTTGTAAATGCTGTTAGATATTACCCTAACCTCTTGTCTAATTAGAATCAGTTCATTTTCTTTGCAGCAATATGCTGCATCAACAATACAGATGTCTAGATGTGTCTTAGATATCTCATCTTTGCAAAGTATGCAAATAGGTGCTCATCAGAAGCAGTTTAGGTTTTGATCAAAATGCAATTGTCTGCACAAGGACACTGCTCTTGGGGATGGAGGAATTATTGTGCTAGCTTTGCAAAATCAATGTTGCCCTGTTTCACCTTGCTTTGACAAAAGGAACAGAGCTGGTAAAACTTCCAAGAAGAAAACTGTTAGAATTCTTACGTTTTCCCTATGGGGCAATACAATTTCAGTAACTCCAAGCATGTTGCTTAAAATAACCTATGTACGCTGTTAGAGAACTGTCGGGTCAGGAGAAAGTAGAGTGGTCACAGGTCCACAATGGCCGCCCACAATCCCTGGCACGTTTCATCTCCCTCTGCCATTCCTTGTGTCATTGACTGCCCAAACTTTCTACAACACAGAGTTTCCACTGCCATTCTCGGATTTTGTCAAACCAACTATTTCCTTGGTTGTTGCAGATGTTCAGCTGCCTGGCCCCTCCCTCCCTTGGACTGTTTGTGAACATTCTGTGACATTACAATATCACACACAAGAGCAGGAAAGAGGCTCTTCTCAACAGCCTTCTGCATAGTTTTGTACAATCCTCAGCATATATTTGTCTGTCTAGTAAATTTTTATTCAACTTTTCCTCTGATGAGCTCAGGGCAGCGTAAATGGTTTTTCTTTTCACATTTTATCATCATAACAGCCCTGAGAAGAGTGTGACTTGCCCAAGATCATTTAGTGAATTTTATGGCAAGATGGTGGGTTTCCCAAGTCCTAGTCTGATAATCTAACCACTATGCTACACCAACACACTGAACCATATAGTCCTGCTAAGCCATGGGCCCTCTTTCCCTTTCCCTTCCTGAATGATGAGCTCTGTGCCCAATGAAGCAGCAACCTAATTTCTGCAAAGGGGTCATTTCTCTGCAGAAGGACTGAACCATTTGTGTCCTGCCTCTGGGAGACCCTCTGTAAGAATCTTTGTAACTGCTTGCCTCCCCCCACTATGGCTCTCCAAGAAAGGTTGTAAGGGCTGCCTTGGACTGCTGGATGGTGGAGTGAATCACACGGCTGTGCCGTGCCAAGCCAAGTGGAGCAATTGCTTTCTGTGTAGAGTTGGCCTGGTTTAATCATTGATGACGGACACTAATGGGCAATTCAGTCGCAGTTCGACTAAAGTCACCTTGGAAGTCATCTCCAATCACACTGATTTCGGTGGGAGGCAGCTGAAAGTGGTTTGCTGAAAAAGAGATGGGGGGAAAGGACCACCACAGAAGTAGAAAGGATCAATCAGGATTTGATTGCAGTGCTGTATTTAATAATTCGGGATACCTAACTGATGCTGCCATGAAACTACGGGGTTCAATCCAGACTAAATTTTCCAGTGGAAGAATGGAACTTCCTTGTTTCCCTCCCTCCCTCCCACTGCAATTGTCTCCACAAACTGATGCTCCTGAGGGACCTCAGGGAATGACATGATGGGTCTGCAGTTTTTTGGGGGTGGGGAGAAATCCATAGAAACTGCCAGTTCAGTACTGATCCAACCCATTGGCTGCTTGTTCCTGTACACTTTAGCAATCAGGTCCACAGGTTACAGTGAGTTCATAACTATCCAGCACTGTCCTCAAGAGGGTATGGATTCTGATTCATGCTCCCCCTCCCCATGAAGGCTGGCAAGGATCTGGGTATCCTGGCCTCACTCGGGGCGGATTAAGGCTCACTGGTGCCCTAAGCACTGGCCAGTCTTGGTGCCCCCCTCCTTTCCACACTGTCCATTTTAGTTGTTGACCTGCCTGACCAGATATACAATGCAGGTCACAGCAATACAAAAATTTATTCATATGATAACACAATATACTTTTAAACACATACATTTTACTTTTAAACATAGCCTATGACACTGCACCTCGCCAACAAAATATAGAAGATAACCCTAGGGTGCACCATGATCAATTTGCACTAGTTTTATCAAGTTTTGGGGTGTGTGTTTTTTACAAATCTTCATTCTTTTTTTTTCCTTTTCACCCTTTTCCCAATTTTGTATTAAGCAGACATGCTTAGTCTGCTTAATAGTTAATCTGCCACTGGCCTCACTCCTTGGGAAAACACGCAGAATGGGGAAAATGCAGACTACGACTATTCTGTGGCCCCGTGAGAACGGCTGCCTCCCTCCCAATCTGAGCAGCGATTCCAGTGTCAGGGCCTGAGTAACAGATGCCTCCAACGCAAGATCTCCCCTTTGACAAGGCAAGGGAATGAATATTGATTTCGGACATGACACCCTCAGGAGGCCTGTAGCTTCTCCGACAGCAGCTGTATGTTGCGGCCCCTCTTAGCAAGTGCCTTTGACAAGGGCTGCTGGCAGACGGCAGGCCACTGCTCAGAGAGCTCACTTGGGGCCCTCCGCAATGCGAGGGCTGCGTGTGGATGTGGCTGCCTGCCTCGTAGCAACATGCTGCTCTAGAAGCCCCCTGATCCAATTAAAATTTAAGCAAACAGGCACGTAACTATCACTCCCTCGCTGCTCTGCTGCCCGCTAATGTGATCAGCAGCTATTTCATAAGTCTCTCCATCTGCCATAACAGCATTCAGAATTGCCTATGGTGAAGGACAGCCCAGGCTAGCCCGATCTCATCAGATCTCAGAAGCTAAGCAGGGGTGGCCCTGGCTAGCGTTTGGATGGGAGACCTCCAAGGAATGCCCGGGTTGTGGGAGCAGAGGTAGGCAACGGCAAAACGCTTCTGAACATCTCTGGCCTTGAAAAGAAGAAAAAGAGAGGAGATTGGATTTACACCCCGCCCTTTACTTAGAGTCTCAGAGAGGCTTACAAACTCCTTTCCCTTCCCTTCCCCACAACAGATACCCTGTGAGGTAGGTGGGGCTGAGAAAGCTCTTGACAGAAACTGCTCTTTTTCAAGAACAGCTGTGCCAGAACTATGGCTTGCCCAAGGCCACCCAGCGACTGCAAGTGGAGGAGTGGGGGAATCAAACCCGGTTCTCCCAGATTAGAGTCTGTGCACCTAACCACTACACCAAACTGGCTCTCGAAAACCCCATAAGGGATCGCCATAAATCAGCTGTGACTTGATGACCTTTTCCTCTTCCTCCTCCACCACCACCGCAGCAAAGGGCCTTAGCTGAGTGCCAAAGAACATGCTTGGCTTGCAGGTCTTCCCCTGTCCTCAAAGGACTTTGCCTTTCTTCCTGAAGCGCCTCCTCCCACCATGTCAGCCTCTCTCCCTTCCTTCAAAACCCTCCTCATCTTCAAGCCCCCTGGGTGCCAACCCCTAAGCCCCTGTTCACGGTGTGACATGAAAGATCTGGAGGATCAGGAAGGCATGCCATTTCTTGCCCTGTGTGTCCCTGCCTTCACCTCCACCTCCACCTCCTCCTCCTCCTCCCTTTGCTGACTCAAATTTTATATTGGAAGATTCTTGGGAACAGGGATCTGTCCTTCTGTGCTTTGTCAGGTACCATCTTTTGGGGCCTGGGGGGGAAGCTGCATTAACATGGTGTTGCATGCTGCAGGCCCTTGAGATGAGTGAACATGGAAGTTGCAGAACTCTGAAAAACAAGGTCTCTGAACACTGTAAATCTGAAGCCTGTTAATTCAATATAAAAAGGCTAAAAACCATGGAAAAAAAATAAATGACCAGGCTTTGCCCTTTGCAAATCTGCTCAGTACAGTAAAGGCATCTCCCCACTAATCATGCACAGACAAGCCTCCACGGCCCTTAATGACATTCTATGAAATAATAATAGTAACAGAGAGTCCCAGATTCAGTCTCTGGCTTCTCCAGTTAAAAGGATTTCAGGGAAGGGGAAGACCCTGCTTTGCCAGGGACTCTGCAGCGAGTCAGACTAATCCAGTGCCCCAGGGGGCCAATGAGCCGGTGAAGTATAGAGTAATTTCATATGAAATGTTTTCAGTGACCAACTTTGTTCAAAGCACGCTGTTAAACCAAAGGCTGCATATCCAAGATTGGTCATTATGTGGCATTTCCTTCCTGGTATTGCAGAGTAAAAAAAGTTATTGTAAATATTGACTGATATTCTAGCATTATTTTTAATCACATTTCATCACTATTCCAATCAACACCTCCCACACACAAACACACACACACACCCAATACCTTCAGTACTTCGCACTGGCTAGGCCAGGTTTGTTGCTCTGAGGATTAGAGCCCTATACAATCTTTTAGTACTGAAAGAGCAGAAAGCAGATTTCCAGAACAAATAGATGCTGAAGGCTTTGAGGCAATGGGCTTTCACTTCTTCAAAGAAGGTGACACATTGACTCTTGAGTAGCATTACACATCCCCCCATTTGCTCTGTTTCATATTATGCTTCCCTCTCCCTGCAAACCCCCCCCCATTTTAAACAGCAGTTGGCAGCGTCAGGCTTGTTTGGCATCAGATGGAGACTGATACAGGCCCCAGATGACTTTCCAGGATCCACTAGCAAGTGACTGTTCTTTATTCATGGGGGTTCCCTAATTGGTTCCATTGGTGAGCTGCTCTCACTGTTGGGATGTTTCTCCAAATGTTCAGCTAAAACCTATCCTTCCTGTAACTAATGCCCATTAGACAGAATCTTGCCCCCTGAACAGCAGAAAGTCTTTGTCCTTTTCTACATGACAGCCTTTCAGGCCTTTGTAGAGTGGGATCACGTCCTCCCTGCAGTCTTCTCTGGGCTAAACCCCAACTCTCAATGTGGCTACCTCTTTCTTAAAATACGGTGCCCACACCTGGACACAGTACTCTAAGCAGAGGTCCGACTGGCACAGAATAAAGCAGATTGATTACTTTTGGTGAATAGCAATCTATTTCTATTAATAAAATCCTGTCAGCCTGTTTGGTACCTCATCTCTTTAGTGTTCCGTTCATGACCAGCTGCAATCCCCAGCTCCTTTTTTCACGTGTACTGCTACCAAGCCAGGTCTCCCCAGCTCCAACCTGTGTATTTGGCTGTTTTTGCTTAAATACAGTACTCCTGTTTGGTGTAGCAGTTAAGAGTGGCGGAGTCTATCCTGGAGATTCCCCACTCCTCCACATGTAGCTGCTGGGTGACCTTGGCCTGGGTCAGTCACAGTTCTCTCAGAGTTGTTCGCTCCAGAGTAGTTCTCTCAGAGCTCTCTCAGCTCCATCTACCTCACAGGTGTCTGTTGTGGGAAGAGGAAGGGAAGGAGATTGTAAGCCACTCGGAGACTCTGAGTGAAGGTCGGGGTATAAATCCAATTCCTCCTTCTCCTCAATTTCATTTTGGTTAGCTTCAGCCCAAATTTTCAACCTATTCAGGTTATTTTCAATTTTATTTCTGTCTTCTAAAGTATGAGCTGTTCCTCCCACTTTAGTGTTATCTTCAAATCTGATAAGAAGTCCCTCAGCCCTGTCACTGAGGAAAATGTTGAAGAGCGGCCAGGCCCAGGACAGAGCCTTGTAACACCCCACAGCCTACATTTAACCAGTTTGCTAACCAAAATGGCACTGGGAGCCTGTGTGGTATAGGCATTGGAGCGTCAGGCTAGGATCTGGGAGACCCAGGTTCAAATCCATGCTCTGCCATGGAAGCTGGCTGGCAGACAGGCTGACTTGGGGCCAGGACCACACTCTCAGTCTCCCCTACCATCCTGGACTGGCGTGAGGATAAAATGGAGAAGAAGAAAGTGCGGTAAACCGATTTGGTGCCCATTGCCAAGAAAGGCAGGGTATAAATGAAGTAAATAAAAATGCCACGGAGGGCTTTGTGAAATGCTTTGCTGAAATCAAGGTATATTACAACCACCTCATTCCCTCCAAACCATCTAGACTAGTAGCCTGACCAAGATTCTAATCTGTTCAAGTCCTTCCTTGACATTGATCTGCTGCTCCCGGACTCTTCCCCTCTCCCTTTTTCTATGAACTGGACGACATTTGCCTGTTGCTGTGTGAGACCCCTCCCCCAGGCTTCACTAAGGTGTGATCAAAGCACTGAAGTAGAGTAAGGCGTGCATGTTTCACCATTCCTCAAGTGAAACTTGACTAAAGGGGTGTGTGTGTGTGTATGGGAATTCTTTCGGCATACCTTAATCTTTCCAGACAGTTCTTTTAAAAGAGTATGATTTCCTCAGGGGTTGCAATGGCACTAGCTAATAGTGACTCTACTGTAGAGCAGACAAAGAAATTGCGTCTCCCTGGGATTCCAACCATGGCTTGCAAAATGCAATCTTCCCTCAGGAACCATTGCATATGAATGCTGTGCAGGTATTACCAGTAGGGCAGGCTTGTTTTTGAATGGTTATTGCACTTTGGAAAAGGCTGTATGCCTGCAGAGGGCTTACCTTAAGCCCTGTGAAAGCTGAGCTCCTAAACAGCCCCAGACGCTCTAGCATCTATCAAGTGAACTGGCCATTCTATTTGGTGCATCACTACTGCCCCCCGGTGGCTGTAGGCTGTTTAGCATGCACACTTTCACCAAATAGGTGCGGCCGCGGCCCTAAATCTGAGCCAAGTCCCAGATTGTGACAACTGCTCTTCGCTTTGTCAGTTCAGTTGACAACTGGTAGGGTTGCCAGCTCTGGGTTGAGAAATACCTGGGGAATGGGGGGGTGGAGCCTGAAGAGGGTGGGGTTTGGGGATCAGAAGGACCTCAGTGAGGTATGATGTCATAGAGTTCACCTTCCAAAACAGCCATTTTCTCCAGGGGAACTGATCTCTAACCTGGAGACCAGTTGTAAAACTGGGAGATCTCCAGCTACCACCTGGAAACTGGTGACCCTGGTAGTGGAGCAGACCCGCCATCTTGGACAGGAATAACCAATTTGCACGACTGAGCACACTCCACCCGCACTAGCTGCCTCTGCCACCTGGGCGGGCAGGCAGGCATCCTGAAGTCTTGCCCTTCTGAAGAGAGCATGGAAGCTTCCACCCATTTCCCCCCTTCCTGCTACAAACCCCCATCGTGCCATTCCTCAAGACCGCCTATCCCACCCGAGGGCTGCAGTGGGAAGGGGAAGGCAAAAAAGTTCCACTCTGCAGATGGAAAATTGGGCCTAGATCCAACTTAGTGGCCAGGGGTCCCCCATTTTACAGTTCAGGGACTGAGGCCATCCCAGGGGCAGCTTCTGGTCTCACTCTCAAGGCCTTGCCTATGCCTAAAAATCCCAGTCTCTGGCTTGAATCCCTTTTAAGTTTCAAGTGACCTGATTTCTGGCTCTTCTGTGCCAGCTTCACAGCCCACCTCTGTTTTGGGGGTGTTACAGATACTGTTACTGCCGCGGTTCAAAACAACTGAGCCACAGAACATGCAAGACAAAAAAAAAAGGTCAATTTTAGCTCTTCCTTTTTTGCTCACTGTTATCATTGACAGCTTTTTAAAAAATCTGTTATGGAGACTTTTGTATGGTAGAACTTGAAAAGGGGAAGAGATCGTTCAGGCTTTTGTTGACCAGCTTCTCTGTGCTGAAGAGTTGCTAACATACCTGTTTCCAGGGCTTTTTTTCTGGGGGGGACACCGGAACAGAGTTCTGGAACCTCTTCGATGAAATCCTTTCAAAAATAGGTTCATGAGTTTTCAGTATACAGATTGAAAACTTTCTTTTCCTGCCTGTTTCTCTTCCAGTCCCTGCTTTTGGTGGGATGGCAGGACTCTGTTGAGGGAGGGAAACATAGCTGGGTGAACACAGCATCAACACAGCAGGATCCCGGGCACTGCTGACTCAGGCCCCATCACATTAAACAGGGCACCCTTCTTGAAGCTGTTGATGAGAGATGGCCAGGCAAGTCCCCATCATGCTGTTCCAAGTTCCTCAAAGTTGTATAAAATTCCCACAGCAGCAGCTGAGCTGGCAACTCCTATATGGAGTTGCCAACTCCAGCTTGGGAAATTTCTGTAGATTTTAGTGGTGGCATCTGAGGATAAGAGAGAACTCAGTGGGGATGCAATGCCATAAAGTCTGCTCCTCAAAGCTACAAAAAATTAAGGTTACACAAAAAAGCCTTTGTAAATCAGGCCTAAGACACACACGTGTGGGATTTTGCATGCATACAGCACTTAAATTGGGCTGCTACCTGCGCACACAAAATAGCTCAATGCTTTGCAGCAAGAGCATCCCCGCCCCCCCCCCCAGCATCCTACCTCTTGGCTCTTCCAGTCTCATTTGTCTCCACAAAAACACCCCCACCATTCCACTCTCCATTCCTCTCCCCTTGCAACCACCCTGCCCCTTTCCAAAAGCATCCCAGCTATAAATGCCTTGAGAAGTCAGTGCAGTGCAGTGGCGAGAGCACTGAATATAGAGGCAAAGTTTCTCAGCCAACAGAGAGTGAGGCTCACACTACCAGGATTCCTGCTACACAACTCCAAGAATATGGAACAGGAAAACAGGAGGATCACTACAGCAGGGGAAAGTTGGAAGAACAGTTTGTGCACATGTGGAAATCTCTGCATTACTGGAAGCTCTAAAAATTACGGCCAAAGGCATTTTCCCCACTAGGCACATAGAGTCCCCACAGGACACAGACCCACAGGACACAGGGCAGATTCAAATGTCAAAGCAATTACATTAGTGGCCAGTTTGTTTCTGAGTTCAGTCTAAGGAGCTGGTTATGCTCTTTAAAGGTCTTCAAGTCCCAGTACAAACATATCTGAAGGATCATCTCTCCCACAAGGCCCGTGGCCGTGGGGGGCATTTAGGGGGCAATGCCCCCACAGATCAGCCTTGCCATCCCCCAGGATGTTGTCAGACACACACACACTGGTGTGGGCGGGTGTCCTTCAGTTTTGGGCATGGAGCGGGCAGGCAGTCAGGGGCGCCCAATAGTAATATCTCACTACCAATCTCTCTCTTGCAGAGATATCAGTCGCAAGATAATATTGGGAGCCACCACCGGCCTGCCTGCTCCACGCCACAGGAGACCAGGCTTCTCCTTCGCCATGGCTCCCCTTCTTCTCCTCCTCACTCGCCAGCCCGCAGGAGTGGGAGGCAGCGTGGGGTGTGTGGTGAGCAGTGAGCCTGCAGCCCTCCCAGCACCGGACCACGAGGCTTTGTGTATTGGAACGGCCTGCACGGGGACAGTGAGGCACCAGGGTGGGCCATTCCACTCAGCCACCCCTCGCCCTCCCCTCCTGCTCAGCCACATGGCCTCATCAGGGAAGGACTGCCCGCTGAGGTAAGGCGGTAAGGAGCTGTGGCCGGGCAAGGGGGGGGGACTTTCCACAGCGCTAATTTAATTAGCTTTATTAATTGAGCTAATTGACTTAGCTCCCCGCTAAACACCGTGCCCCCTCTTTGCCCCCCCTCACAAAAAAATTCCTGGCTAAGGGGCTGTCTCCTCCTATGCCACCAACTGTCTACTGGCCATTTCCCACACTTAAGGGGAGCCCCCCTCCAGTCTGTGCTTTTGCTGCTCTAGCTCCCATCCTGTGGAATGGACTCCCCAAAGAGGAAGAGCCCTCTCCCGAAGGTACTGCTTGGGCTTTTAATGGGATGTAGGCTTTTTTAAAAAAAGAAAAAAGAAAGAAGAAGGGAAATTACTTGGGGTTTCATTGCATTTTCATTTTTTAAATTTGAATTTGTAAGCCACCTTGAGCCGTGAGAAAAAGCAGAATATAAATGTTTTAATAAAAATAAACATACATATGTTTTTAGGAAGTGCTGCAAGGCCATTTTATCCATTCTGCCTTTTAACCCAGTGCAGGCTGTAGGCATTGTGGGGGGAGAAGAGTGAGGTTATTTAGGGGTTGAAACAGGGAGAGGGCTGTTCTCAATAGGGAAGCAGCCACCACCGCTATGAAAGACGTCTACACAGACACTAATCACCTGTATCCCGAGACAAAAATCCACAGCCGGAACCATGCAAGATTAGGCTGTTAGTGAGCAGTCACCTGTAACATCAACAGATTAAAAGGCCCTCTGTGACATCAACTGAGATAGTGACATCACTGCAGACCCAGCCAATGGCTGCTAAAAAGACTGATTTCTACATGACTGGTGAGACCACAGCAGCAGGGAAGATCAACTATCGAAAGAAGCTGAGGTAGCATGCGTGTGCCACAGCAGGGATGCGAGAGAAGTCCAAGAACAACTGTGTCCTGTTGTACACAATGTCCCTCAGCTAATTCATAGTATTTCAAATCCAGCACTTGCTTTTAAATCTTCAACTGTGGGCATAAGGCCCACCGCATAAAGGTCCACTGCAACAGCTATTTAAGCATAAAAGATGCTTTAAAATTGCTGTGCTGCATCAATCTAGGATGGGGCTGTCTAGTCTAGCATTCTGTAACCAAAAGTGACAAACCAGATGGGCCTGGATCCTCTGGACCAGTGTTCCCTCCAAGCTGACCAGTGTTCCCTCCGGCTCACACATTTTTGACTCAGCTCAGGAAGGATGGCTCCAAAGCAAACTAATTTATGAAGCAGCCAAATCGCTCGCTCACAACTTTAATGCCAGTAGTTCACAAAGTAGAATTTTTGCCCGCAAGACTCCACAGCTTAGAGGGACCATTGCTCTGGACCATGATATGCTGCTCCTCTGCAGCATTTGGTGCATGATATACACTACTTCTGAACATGGAGGTTCTATAGTGGGCACTGGAAGATCTATCTTCCATCCATTTATTTAACTTTTTTAAACAAAAAAGCCATCTAAGTTAGCGGCGGCCACCACCACCAGAACAGATGCATTTCCTCTGGGCCTGCCTCTCCCCTCCGTCAGCCTATAATTTCTATGGAACTCCAGCACAAGCTGCCAGGACCTGCTACCTGCGCACGTGAACTCCTCTAAATCAAAGATGCACAGAAAGCCCGAGGCAGCTGGCTAGCTGACTCTCCTGCTCACAAAGAGAGGTGCCACTGAGGCTGTATGCAAGAAACATCCTAGCAAAAGCCATTTCATTTCTTTGAACTGCTGCTCTACCTGGTGTAAACAGAACGATCAATACAATGAGCAACACGATGTGCCAAAGGGGCTCTTGATCTTGGCAAGTGTTTCCCTTTTAAGAGCTCCATTTACACAGGGCAAATTTAATTGATTGCCTCCCTATTAGCTCAAGGACTGACGTGGGCCTCCCGGAGCTGGCACATGCTTCTCTGTACGAGCCAACGGTGCCATGAAGGTGCTTTTGTCCTTGGAGGCTGCATTAACACAGAGCGCTCTGGCACAAAAGCATTTTTGCCTTGATGCACAGTTCTGTGATTTGGTTCCTTCGGGTTTACTGGCTCTGTTTCAGAGCCAAGAGGGCCCACAAGGTCTTGAGCTTTCCAACACATAAAGAACAGCCCTGCTAGACCAGACCAAAGGTACATCTAGTTCAGTATCACATTCCGCACAGTGAGTTGCTGCCCTACAACAGGGGTCCCCAACCTTTCTGAGCCTGCAGGCTTCCTTTGAAATTCTAAAACCACATGAAGGGTGCAGCCACAAAATGGTTGCCGCAGCTTGCCTTGAGTCACACAGTGAAGATTCTTGTGCTCTGGTGGCAGTCGCTGCTGAACCAACAGTTTTAAAAACCTGCACAGCCAATGTGGCCAATCAAAAACCTCGCTAGACAAAAGCCCCACCTGGCCCCACCCACTTTCTAAGAACACTTTACGGACACCAGAAAAGGTATCAATGAGCACCAGCGTGCAGGGCCAGCTCGCTCACTGGGTGAACTAGGTATTCACCTAGAGCGCACCGGCCCTTAGGGGCATCAAAAGCCCCCCGCCCCCCGCCAAAAGTCCCACCAACCCCCCTGGCCCCTTCCCTGGCTTGCCAGCGTGCCCCGCAGCTGCAGGGCATGCCAGCAAGCCGATGCTCAGACAGAAAGGATGGGGGTTTAAACCCCCGCCCCTTCCCTGGCTTGCCGGCTCACCCCAGTGGCAGGCAAGAGGGAGAAGGAGGAGGAGGAGGAGCCGTCCCTCGCCCTGGGGAGCCCCGGTGGTGGAGAGGCGGGAGGTTGGCAACCCCACAATTGGGCACATGCTGGGGGGGGGCGCCAGAAGGTAGCCCCGCCCAGGGCGCAAAAAAACCTTGGGCCGGCCCTGGCAGTGTGGCCACAGGCACCATGCTGGGGGTCCCTGCCCTAGAAGGACCATAAGGAGTACAGAGACCAAAGCCTTCCTACCCCACCCCCAACAAGCAGCAGCAGCAGCAGCAGAGGAGGAGATTGGATTTATATCCCATCCTTCACTTGGGAGTCTCAGAGCAGCTTACAATCTCCTTTCCCTTCCCCTCCCCACAACAGACACACTATGAGGTAGGTGGGGCTGAGAGAGCTCTTTCAAGAACTGCTCAAGAGAAAACAGCTCTGAAAGAACTTGTGACTGACCCAAGGTCACACCAGCAGCTGCACGTGGAGGCACAAGGAGTCAAATCCAGTTCTCCCAGATTAGAGTCTGCACCTTTAACGACACCAAACCAGCTTTCAAAAGGTAAACTGCTTCTAGCATGGAGGTCCCCGTTGCTGGGTCTAATCTTTTAAGTCTGGTCAGAACTTTTCACCATGTAACTGGGAATGAGATAGGGATTCTGTAGGTTGATATTCCTAGGTGAAAATAAAAGACAAGACATTCTACTCTTCCTCTACAGCTTTGTTTTGCAT
The DNA here is from genome assembly GCA_029375565.1 of Gekko gecko. Lineage (NCBI taxonomy): Eukaryota > Metazoa > Chordata > Lepidosauria > Squamata > Gekkonidae > Gekko > Gekko gecko. Next base: position 44,867,893 of record JAPDNY010000012.1, on the reverse strand, counting down.
GACAAAGCAGACTTAATAAAACAGCAGCTAAATAAAGTAGTGCTAGCAGGAAGCCCAGATCTAAAAAGATGCAGAGGTGAGTCCCTCCAGCAAAATAAGCAGCTCTCTGCACTGGCTTGGCCCAGCTCTGGGGTAAGCGTTCTCTATAAGGTCAGCCAGTGCACTGCAGCCCAGTGTAATCAGTTTAATATCGGTTCTTCAATTTAACCTGATTGTTTTTTAATCTTTTGATGTATTACTTCTATTTCTACACTCACGCATCCTCATCAAGGCAGGATGAGCAGTAATGCTTAATCCAATTAAACCCATGAAATAAGATAGCCATTAAAATAAAAATAGTCCTTACCTCAGAACTGGCACAAAAGGCTCACAGAAAAGGGAGGGGAGAGAGAGGGAGGCTTCAAGGCCAACAGATGAACGCACACCACCAGGGCTCCTTCACACACGTGTGGGCTGGTAGCAGGTTTAATTCAAGCACAAGTCTATCTTCCCGATTAGAAACGATATTCAAAATGGGAGAGAGTTTGGAGAGGCAGAAATAGATTGTACACATAGCTAAGTTAATATCAGAAGCACCTTTAACCTAACAGAGAAAGGTAGGCCGAGCTACTACCAGCTTCAGGAACACACCTAGTAAGGATGGCAGGTGAACAGAAGGTTGCAGGAGATAGGCTGTAAGTTCGTCTAGTCCAGCATCCTTTCTCGCATAGTGGCCAACCAGTTCTTCTGGAAGGCCAACAGGGTATAGAGGCAGAGGCCTTCCCCTGATGTTGCCCTCCTGTCTCTGGGATTCAGAGGCTTAGTGCCTCTGAATGTGGAGGTTCCCCTCAGCCACCATGGCTAGTAGCCATTGATAGACTAACCTTCCATGAAATCTAATTTCCTTTTAAAGCTTTTTATTCCTGTGGCCATCACTACCTCCTCTGACAGTGAATTGTATTTTAATCACTCTGTGTAAAGTAGTATATCCTTTTGTCTGTCCTGAACCTACTGCCCATCAGCTTCATTGGATGCCCTTGAGTCCTAGTATTTTGGGAGAGGGAGAAAAAGTTCTCTTAGGGTGCGTTCAGACGCACTGTTTAATCAATTGTTGTCACTGTTCAATAACGGATTTTAAATGCACAGTCACACAGCAATGTCTGCCTCCTGTCCAAGTCATTGTTTTCCAGCTCTAACCCCTCCTGAAGCAGGATTATTTTGTTACCGGGACCAGTGTTCCCTCTAAACTGAGTTAGTGTGAGCTAGCTCAGTTTTTTAGCCTCCGGCTCACACATTTTTGCCTTAGCTCAGGAAGGACAGCTCCAGAGCAAACTGATTTATGCAGTAGCCAAGTTGCTCACTCACAGCTGTAATGCCCGTAGCTCACAAAGGAGAATTTTTGCTCACAAGACTCCACAGCTTAGAGGGAACATTGATCGGGACCCTTCCAGTGGTTTCCTAGTTCTCTGATTTCAAGCTGCAGTTTTCCATATCTGATCGCTCCTCTGGTCAACACTCTCCACCCCATGCATAATTTTATAAACCTCTATTATGTGTGTGTGTGTCCCCCACACACCAGCCATCTCTTTTCTAAACTGAAAAGTCCCAGACTCTTCAGCTTTTCCTCATAGGGAAGGTGCTCCCCTTAATCATCTTGGTTGCCCTCCTCTGTACTTTTTCCAGCTCTGTAATGTCCTTTTGGAGATACGGTGACCAGAACTGTACACACAATATTCCAAATGAGACTGCACCATAGAACTATACAGGGGCATTACAATATTGGACGTTTTTATTTTCAATCCCTTTCCTAATAATCCCTGAGTTTGCCTTTTTCACTGCTGCAGCACACTAGGTTGACACTTTCACTGAGCTATCCACTGCAACCCCAGAACCTAACCCCTCTTAGTCTCAACCCCATTAGCCTATACTTGAAGTTGGGATTTTTTGTCCCAACGTGCATCACCTTACACTTACCCACATTTAGCTTCATTTGTCACATTGTCACCTACTTTGTTTGTGGAGGTCCTCTTGAAGCTCTTCACTGTCAGCCTTGGTTTTCACCATCCTGAATACTTTTGTTTCATCTGCAAACTTGACCAATACACTACTCAGCCTCAGGTCCAGATCATTCATGAATAAACAGTACCAGCCCCAATACTGATCCTTGTGGGACCCCACTGCTTAGTTCCCTCTATTGTGAGAACTGTCCATTGATTCCCGCTCTTTGCTTCCTATCATTTAGCTAGTTTTTAATGCATAACAGGACCCATCTTCTTATCCCATGACAGCTAAATTACTCCAGAGTCTTTGGTGAGGAGTCTTTGTCAAAAGCCTTTTGAAAGCCCAGGTATATAACGTCTAGTTCCAAATGGCAACTTGTGAGTAAATCACACAGCAGGGCCCAATTCAAATTAGGATGGCTGCGTGGGAAAGGGAATTCCTGCCTTCTGTCCTGTGCTGTGCTCAGTAACTGAAAGAGACCAAAGGCTATAGGGTGGGAGCAACATTATTATTTTCTCTGTGCACATGCTGGCTCCCAGAAGAACAAATAATGCTCCCTCCATAGCCCCAGGCTTTTTCAACTACCAAAAGCAACACAGGGGAGAAGGCAGGAATACCTCCTACTCCTGCACAGCAGTCCTAGTTTGAATCGGGCCCCACTGCGCTTTCACTCATGAGTTGCTACTGGGAACTAGCAGCTACAGTTTACTGGCAAGTACCCATGATGAACTGGATGGGGGTGGGGTGGAGAGACTGATCAAATTTGCAGATGACACCAAATTGGGAGGAGCAGCAAACGCACCAGAAAACAGATAGAATTCAAGGAGATCTGAACACAATGAAAAAAAAATGGGCAGATGTGAATAAGGATTCAACAAGGATAAGTGCAGAGTTCTACGTTTGGGTAACAAAAATGAGAAGCATGCATACTGGATGGGGGACACACTTCTGGGTAATAGTATGTGTGAAAAAGATATTGGGGTACGGGTAGACTATAAGCAAAATATGAGCAGTCAGGGTGATGCAGCAGCAAAAAAGGCTAATGCAATCTTGGGGTGAATCAACAGAGGCATAACATCCAAATCACAAGACTGCATAGTCCCGCTGTACACTACATTGGTCAGGCTGCACCTGGGAGTATTGTGTGCAGTTCTGGAGGCCTCAGTCCAAAAAGGATGTGGACAGAATGGAGCGGGTGCAGAGGAGGGTGACAAATATGAACAGGGTCCTGGAGGAGAAGCCCTACAATGAAAGGCTGAGGGATTTGGGAATGTTCAGTCTTGAGAAGAGGAGATGAAGGGGGACATGACTGCTCTCTAAGTATTTGAAAAGCTGTCAGAGGGCAGCAGTGGGTAGGACTTGCAACAGTGGGTTTAAATTATGGATGGAAAGGTACTAAGTGGATATTAGGGAATTTTTTTTTACAGTAAGAATACTTCAGAAGTGGAGTCAGCTGCATAGGGAGGTGGTGAGCTTCCTCTCACTGGCAGTCTTCAAGTAGGAGGAGGAGACTGGATTTATACCCCACCCTTCACTTGGCATCTCAGAGAGGCTTACAAACTCCTTTCCCTTCCCCTTCCCACAACAGACACCCTGTGAGGTAGGTGGGGCTGAGAGAGCTCTTTCCAGAACTGTCCTTGAGGGAACAGCTCTGACAGAACTTTGGCTTGCCCAAGGTCATCCAGCAGCTGCAAGTGGAGGACTGGGAAATCAAACCCGGTTCTCCCAGATTAGAACCTGTGCACTTAACCACTACACCCAACTGGCTGGACAAACGCTTGTCAGGGATGCTCTAGGCTGATCCTGCATTGAGCAGGGGGTTGGACTAGATGGCCTGTATGGCCCCTTCCAACTTTGTGATTCATACAGTTTGTAGCAACTAGTTAGGCTCTCTGTAACAAGTAGTTTGGCTCTAAGTAAGCATTTCACATTTGGGGAGATCAGCACTGGGATTAAAGGCAGTCACACAACTGCATGCCCATTCTCCCACCTTTGTTAAAGACATTTTGGGTAAAAACTAGAAACACATGAGAATTTGGTTTGGCTCATTGTGTTCATTCATAGGTTTGGATTTGGATCTGGGATACTCAGGTTCAGATCCCAATTCTGCCTTGGAAGCTTGCTGAGGGACCTTGGCCTCTTAGCCTTAACCCTACCTCACAGGGTTGTTGTGAGCATAAAATGGAAGAAAGAGAACAGTGTAAGCTTCTTCGGGTCCCCATTGGGGCGAAAGGTAGGGTATAAATGCAGTAAAGAAATCTATGGCATGTTTGGTGCAGTTATTGTATTTGCTTTCCAAAGTTCAGCTGGAAACAAATTTCCACCTGTAACAGTCTCCCAAGCAATTGGGATGAAATGCACAAAGAACTTCCCATGAAATCTGGGAAGCAGGTATGACAAAGCCTCAAGGCTATTGAGATTCCGACTTGGTATTCTTCTCTCTCACTTAAGGGAAATAACTGATCCTTCCTCATCACTGCTGCTGGGCTTGGTTTCCTTATAATTTTTGTTGTTTACTGTAAATTGTTGTCTTTATCTTGTTTTGATATTGCCTGAGCCATTTGAGCAGCTTTGCCCTGGAGAGGTAGCAAAAAGTACACTAAAGAGGAGAAGAAATAATGAAGCCTGGGCCTCTGCCCCACTCCAGCAAAGCTCTGTCCTGGTGCTCCTAACATACAGGCAATCCGAGCCACAGGAACAGCTCCGGCATGCCCTCCCCGCATCCCCAAATCAATGCAGCTCTTAAAGAAAACACTGCACACAAATGCAAGCATGGACTAAATGTTCCATTGGAGGAGGTCTCCACCAGGCATGATTTGTTGAGTCACTCTCCCCTTGTGGCCCCTCCCACTGCCCGGGGAACAAACCACACAGTGCAGGACCAAGACAGCTTGATGTGGCCTATTGGATCCCCTTAAGTAACAGTGAAACTCATTTTATTCAGATGAGTCACCCTTCTAAATTTAACTAACAGGGCATGTTTCTATCTGATTTTGGTTGGTTACATTCCAAAATACACAACCCTAGGACAGAGCTAGAAGCAGGCAATGGCAAACCTCGCCTGTTCCTCTTTTGCCTTGAAAACCCCAAGGGGATCGCCATAAGTCAGCTGCAACTTGACAGCACTTTCCACCACCACCAGTACAGAGCTATAAAAGGGTCTGAGCTAAAGTGGCAAGCCCTCCGTGTGTGCGACCGGGAACAACTGAGAAGGTTATTCCTTTTACAGTTACAAGGTTCAAGGCTATTTTGTAAGTCATTGGTAGAAGCAGCCCCACCTCCAATGACTCTGGCCTGTTCAGTCCTCTCCATGACAGGGGGGTCCCTTGAAAGAGAGTCCCACCAGTGATTACAGGTCAATGAGGCAAAATTCAGGACAGTGACATGAGCTGAAGCGAAACATTTCCCAGCTCAAGGAGAGAGAAGTACTTAACTGCTGCAACTACAGACCCTTTACACAACAGGAAGTGGCTTTTTTGTGTTCGCTAAGATTTTTCTTTAGGAACTTGATGAGAAATGAAAAACCAATGGTTTAGACTGAACAAGAGTCAGAAATAGCTTACTTTGTCAGACAAGCTTGCCTGTTCTGCAAATCCAGCTCCCAAAGAATTTGCAGTATTGTGAAAGCACATTACCAAGTAGACTGCTCATTAGGGCATTATCAACCTCAAACCACAAAAGAACACAATTTGAGTACATAAGAATTATGAAAGAGTTTGAATTTTATACATAGAATATGTACATCAGTTTTGGACATGTGGGTCTTATCCATGCAGCTTCAATACAAAACTATTTACAAAAGAAAATTAAACAGCAGGACCATTTTCAATGAACATATACTCGTTGGAAGCTCCAGCAATAAAGTAGTCCTGAAAAGAGAGTGCTGAATCATATACAAGAACATGAACAATGAGGGGAAAGCATTTTACCAAACATGAATGCAAAGTGAATTAAAATGCAAATAGATATGGCAATATATATACAGAAAAAGTAATAGTCCCTTGCTACTTCTGATTTACTTTCCAAACTGCTGAAATTAGTTTTGCACACATTTACATAAAGCAGCTGCTGCCAATTTGGTTATAGTTATTAAATTAGTTAGAGAGAAGGAAAAATACAAAAGTGAATACAAGAGATCATACTCCTTTAAAAAAAAAAAAAAGCATACGCCTGCACACCGCAATCCTAGTTGTTGTCCCAATTCTGCTGATTACACAAGTCTTCCCACTTACCCCACCCCACCAATCCTTTAACAAGTGTGCTTATTTGCATCTGACCCCCCCCTCCAAATAGCGGTAGCACTGAGTTTTTAATCATTAGTTTTACACATCGCTATCTGGTTCAAAGAAAGAAAACAAATCAACATTTCTTCTTTTTTTAAAAAAAATTTTGCACAAGGATACATTCACATGGAGCTGGTCTTGCATGAGCTGGGATGTCTGTGGATGCTCTCTCTCTCAACAGCCAGTTTGGTGGGAATGAGACAGGACACTTTTCAGACCACTCCCTGAGAAGAAGCATCAATCCACAGAGAACCTGGCACATACAAGGCAGGTATTATTGTCTGTGCAAAGGCATTCTTGGGAAGCACAATGAGAAGACCAAGGTGACCATGAAAACAGTCCTAGAAGTGTCAGCAAATCTGTGTGCCATGAGCAAAAGTCACCAAGATCAGGGTCAGGAAAGAAGTGCTGTGCTTGATGATTAAAATGTAATGAAAAGGGGGGAAATTCTTGCCATACACCCCCTTCTTGAATTAAATACTATGATTTTGCACAATTTGCCAAGCCTCCACAGGGGAAGCAAGGCTTTATATATTTGTACTTTCTCATACCTTTCTAAAGAGACAGGATGTCCCCTTTTACAAAGTGAAACCTATCCTTCTTTAAAAGAGAACGCCTATAAAAAGAACATTCCAAACAAAGGAACAATAAGTAGGTCTAAAATTACTATGAAAGGGTGTATTTCCACACTCTTTGATTTAGCAAAACCCAAGGCCGCACTTTAATGGAGAACAAACTGGGAGGAGGATTTACTCAACAGGGCTCCTTCCTGCCCCCATTTACAATGCCAAGCACAAAACATTTTATCTGAATACATCATCCTAAGTGCTGCTGTGTATGTGCTGTTTATTCAGTCTCAAAGAGCAACTTTGCCAAACTTAATTTTGGTAAGAGCTATTTCACAGTTCTCTCCAGTGCACCCTTAACCTGGCACTTCCCATCACGGAATCGCACGGAATCTACCTTGGGGTACATTTGGAAGGGAAACAGAGAGAGGAAGGGAAACAGAGAGAAGTCCTTGTATCCAATGAGATCTGGTAATGGAGCTCACGGGGCAGGATCTTCCTGCTACCCCCATCTGAATTATTGTTCGGGGGAGGATGGGGGGTGGAATGCCTTCATGAACAGCACTGGGGGCAAAATGGAGGTCTTCACTGAGCAGAGAGAACTGGCAAAAATTGCCCTCTCCATTCCAATGATAGAAGGGTATTTCTGCAATCAGAAACAACTAGCAGCATACAAGTTAAAGTCTAGCACAATTCCTGGCACCCTCACTCAAGGTTTCTTGATGAAAGCCATGGTTAACACAACACTGTTGTACTGATTTTGATCTGGAGAATTGGATAAGTCCTCAAGACACAGTCTTGATTTACCATCTACTCCAATGGATTAATCTAAGGACCAAAGGGAGGAATTTGAGTTTCAGAACTTCAAGTGCATATCAAGGCAGACTGCCAACACTGTCCTCACTAAAAGGAAACCTTGGTCCATAGTAGTAACTTCTGAATTTAAGTAAGTCACAGGAATAAACTTTCAAAAACAAGTTGCTGCCAACAAAAGTCTTGCATGTTCAGACATACACAGCTGCACTTGTTGGAAGCAAGTAGGTTTGCCCTAGCTGGGGAAATGGAAAGGACTGCTTTATAAGGAAAGGGCTTGTTCTCAGGAAAAGGTCACACTATCATTGGGAATTGACACTACATTCCACTCTTCTTAACACAAAAAGCATACCATGATTTGGCTGACTTCTAAAACAATCTGCAGGAGCTTTTAGGGAGAACATATAATTCAACAGGCAAGCTTAGCTATACTGCTTGGCTTACTGAGCAAAGAAAAAGGGGGAGGGGGGAGAGAAGAAAAGATGCAACTTTAAGTCTTAGGCCAAGATCTAAAGGACTTGCATAATTACTTCCACAAGTCCACAGAGAGCAAAGTTGTACACCCAATCTCTTTTGTAAAAGAGGAGGAATAACAGTATGAAAAAAGCCATGGGTGATTGCTGTTCAAAGTGATACAAATAAAACTTAAGGGTACATGCCAAGTTTGCATGCTAATCCCGGGCTGCTCATCCACCCAGCCCCTACCCTTTCAGCCATTTACAGTAAACTATGTAAGCTGTGCTGAAGTGGCATCTGTCTTGAAGGAGTAGCTGGAAGGGTTGGGGAGAAGAGAAGGAACGGCCGATAGGCCGTGCTGCCAACTTGAACCAGGGCACAATCCACACAAAAAGTAGTCCTTAGCTTTATTTGCTCTGATAAACCCAAACTAATTTTCAAGAAGACTGTACTTATGAAAATGCAAAATTAATGCACAAAAGTAGGAATGTATGAGGCATTATCTAAAACAACTCACTTCTCCAAAAGCTTTTTGATATGCAGTTAGCTGTGCTTTTTCATTGGCCAAAGGAGGCCATCTACAAAATACGCCTCCCGTTCACATCAAGCTGAGCAAGAGGAGCTGAGGTTTACTTGGCACATGTCTAGCAAAGCACCTATATTTCACACACTTCACTACATCCTTCAAGATGTGAAGGGCAGCCCCCAAACTGTCACTGGGTTCAGTTTGCACAACTATGCACTGCCACAGCCAGCAGGAATGCAACAGCAAATTCTTCCACTAGCAGAAACTAAACAGGAAGAATATTTTTCCACATCATCTGGGCAAGGAAGAACTGGAGCTTACTCTGACTAGACAGGCAAACTGCAAAAACTAGACAAAAACCTTGTTCCCCTTTTATTCTGGGTAAATGACTATAAAATAAACTATAATTCAGCAACCTGGCAATTTGTGATCCACTGTTTCCACACAGGAAGGCAACTCAAGAAGAACTTTTAAGTTTGAAGGCGAGCCATTGTAGAAAATGACTGTCCTAGTCCCCAAAGGCTGCCAATAGCCCAGTATTAGAGCTTTTCAAATGGTGGGAAATATAGATATAAAATGGATGTGCTGCAAAGGTGCCAGAAACACTGATTTGCAACATGGGATGACGACATCCAGTGCAGGAGAAAACCGCTCAGGGTCCTAAACATGCAAAATTTACAATGGTTCTGTAAACACTGCAAAAATTGAATTATGCCTGGCTTCCATTTCATCACTCTATGGCATTTCTGCTTATTTAAAAAAGAACAACAAAAACGTGAAGTCAGGGGCAAGATGTGAAACCCCAACAGTCACAATATAAACCTGAGAAATTTTTTTGGCAGTTTTACCCCCAAACTCGTAAGCTTCCACACGACTCATTTTACTCACTCTATATGTCATTGTTTGTCCCAGACAAGGAAAATAATTTAAAAAGTGACATCTGTTTGTCTAACAATACATTAAAAAGTGATTAAGTATCAAATTAAATAGGATAAATAAAAGTGTATTTACATTTTCTTTTTTTAAAAAAATCAAACCTAATAAATTCAAACTGTGCAAACTGAAGAACATCCAACACTCAGATGTTAGTCTTTTAAACTTCACTTATTACCAACCTTACAAAAAACCTAATATTTAAAAATACGAATTGCATCTATTGAGACATAAAAAGAATTGCAAAAATGTTTAAGACTAGTAGAAGTTATCAATTACACAGGCACTTCACATGTAAACAATCTACAGTACAACTGAAAAAAAATTTGGCACCAACCTAGAATACTGAAAAAACCCACACATCTTTTCCTTTATACTGTATACTATTTTTCATCATCATCATACACCAACTAAACTTTTGGGGATGGTACAACAGTAAGAAGTGCAAGAAATGAAAGACAAATATTTTGGAATACGGTAATAGAGGACAATGTGAATGACCAACCAGATTTCTACCAATCACGTAGCAGCAGTCATTTGAGAGCTACTTTTCATATCACATTTTTAGCCTGGACCTGCAGTGTGCAGACAACCTGGAGCAGGAGACAACTGCATGTTACAAGCAATGAATCCATGATCACAGAGAGCCAACACCTAGACTCCCTGACCATGCATATGCCTCTGGTCTCCTATAATGTGTGCTGCAACTCTAAGACCCTAGAACAGTGCAGCATAATAGAATCCCAGACTGCTTTTTTGTTTAAGGGGGAAAAACAACATAATGAAGTGCTAATGGAAGAATTAAGACCTGGCAAGAGACTGAAGATTTCAAAATCTGATGGCTCTGAGTCCAACAAACACGCAGTACAATTCTTTAATAAGCTGGGTCACTGTCAGTTTGACATCATGATTCTACACAGAGGTCCAAAATAAGGCTCCATCTAAATCATCTGGCCTGAAACAACTTTTGATGGCTTGAAGTGTTCCTCTAGAGGAAGCTGGACTGGTTGGCATCAATCCATTGCAACCACATCATGGCAACGTTTGTTTTCCAAGAGTCTTCTTACAGACAGGAAAGCTGAGGCGCTTTAGATGAAGGTATTTCCAGAAGAGCCTGAACTGTGAGTCCAACTTTCACAAGACCTCGTTCTTCCAAAATATGATGAGGCAGGCAAAGTCTCTCCTGGGAAAAGAAAGAATACAACATTTAGTATTAGTTAGTGTAGGTGAATGGATTTTTTTTTAGATCCTTACTCACCACATCAGAGGTTCACGTATTATTCTACCATCTGTTCCTGTTTCAATATAAATCCTGGGGACAGGGAACTTATTTCCACCACCACCACTCCATTAATAAGAAAATATAAATTTAGAATTTAAATAGCATGTAAAGATACTAGCCACGATCCAAGGGACTACTTTAGGCATTCCCACGACTAGGACTAATTGCATTTTCTCTTTGTGATATGGTATGTGGTATTATTCAAACTGCTTTCCAAGCTTTAAAGAGAAGCTTAGCATGTTTTATGGAATGCTGTTCTGCAAGAAATACAAGTCAAGTACCAATCTGTATACAAAACTAGTAGTGTGGTGTCTATCTGTATACTGCCCCACCAACAATAAAAAGTTCACAATACAAGGTGATGTAGTGGTTAGCATCAGACTAGCATCTGGCAGGTCTGGCTTCAAATCCATACTATCCCATGAAGCTTTCTGAGGAAGGATTGTGACTCAGTGGAAGAGCCTCTGCTTCATATGCAGAAGGTTCCAGGTTCAATCCCCAGCATCCCCAGTTTAAAAGGACCAGGCAATAGGTGATTTGAAAAACCTCTGCCTGAGACCCTGGAGAGCCACTTCCAGTCTGAGCAGACAATACAAATCTTAATGGCCTGATTCAGGGTAAGGCAGCTTCATGTGGCCTTGGTCCAGTTACTCTCTCAGTCTAACCTGCTGAGGTTAGTCTCATAGGTTAGTTTATAAGGATGAAATGGAGACAGAAAACCATGTGTGCTTCCCTGAGCTCTTCAAAGAAAGGATGAGCAGAAAGGATGAGCAGAACCACAACATTCTAAAGTACATATATATCACCAGCTTTATTCAGCTTCTGTCAATGGTTGAAAAATAACTTCTGCTTGTTCCCATTCATCTATCTTTCCCAATGAAAGGGAATTGGGGGAGGGAAACACCCAGATGCATGACTCTAACTTCTGTACATTCTGTTAGCAGAGGCAATAAAAGCAGAGTTTCACCACCCCTCCACATAGCATTTCACCGCTGAAGAGAGAGGCAGGTATGCCTCCACTGTATTGCAAGTTCTAAAGCTATGACACACTTCCTCTATCTTACCCTCTGCAACCTGGTCAACTCTACTATTAATGAGAACAGGCTTTTAATATTTTAAAATAAAACAAATTACAGATATATACAAAAAATACAAAATGTTCATAAGATATACTGCCAATCTGAAATCTAAACCTCCTTTTGTCCTGCCTCCATGGACACAGAAAACCCTTCACCAGCAACTGGCAATATTAATACTGTTTCCAATTATACAATTGCCAATTCCATTCTTTGTATCACTCTTGACCATAAAAGGTCTACTCTATATGCATCTCTATTTTTCCGATAAGCTGTTAATTTCACTAAAATATAGATCTCCTTTATTTTCAACAACCAGTCTTGTAGTTTAGGGATTTTTTTTGTTTCCATTGCCTGGCAAAAACCAGCCTGGCAGCAGTAATCATATGAAAGGCAATCAAATCTCAGTCAGAACAAGCTTTTATCCTACCTACCCAGAGATTGATATGGTTTCTATAGGGTTCCTACTAAAATTGGAATGTCATAAATTCTATGACCACAGTTAGAAATGTTTTTTACCATTTACCTGTGGGACACCCAGTTTTTTGCAAGCATCAAGGAAATTTTCAACATTTCTTCGGCACTTTGCCATACTGAGTTTAGGCTGTTAAAAAGATACAGATTATCACTGTCATTGTTTATCAAGGAACTTGATAGGTACAATTTATAAATGCATAAAAGTAGAAGTTCTACCAACTATTTGAAAGAGCCAATATTCCTGGAGAATTCAGTTAAAAGTCACATTTGTATTCAATAAGGATATAGGATATTTATTTCATGCACTGTGAGGACAGGCTGAAAAAATCTGGTACATGAAGTCTGCTAGACTTAAGAATGCGCAGCTTACTCACCACAGCTGGTGATGGGACGTGAATACTGGCAACAGAGCGTGGTCTTATATGATTGGCTAAATGGCACAGGACCACCCCATCCATCAGTGCTGCTCCAATGTCATCTGGCAAAATGACTTTCAACCGTGACTCAAGATTCTGTTAAAAACAAGAGTCAGGGGTAAAAATACTGCCCATTGTCACAATGGTTTTACTGCACACCAAGTTCTACATATCCTGCACTTAACTCTTAACAAAACACACATACCTGCAAATCATTATGGCTACATTCAGATATTACTTTAAAACCACGATTCAATTTGCAGAGAGGGGCACAAATGTAGCTTTTGTTATTGCTTGCTTCTCCAGCCTTCCCTTTTTGTGTGCAGTGCAAAACCAAACTATAGCTTCCTGAATGCAGGTCTCTAAAACTTCCTAGCCCCTGCAAGCCAGAATTCTAAAGCAGGGCTGAAAAGAAGGGGCACGATAAGCTATTTAGGGCTTTCCACTAGAGCTTGTTTTTTTGTGCTCTGTGCAAAACAGTGAGAGGTAGGTGAAAAGAACAAGGGAAGGACATGGCATGAACAAGCCACTTTCATGCCCGCCTTGGCAAACTGGCATTCCTCTATGGCTTGGCATGGTATTTAAATGCATTCTGCTACTCTGTAAAGGGAGCTAGGGATCCATTTAAGAAAACATTTACATTGCGTAGCTGTTTTATTTGTTCTCTCTCTTCCCGCAAGTGTTCCATTTTCCTTCTCATTGTGAAACCAGGGTCTACAGTGCTGTAGTCCTGACGAGAACGGCTAAAAGCTGCAAAATGAAAAAGGTACATATTTCAGTTTTAAACCACTAAAAAAGACAATAGCGGAAGACAAGAAAACCCTACACAACACTTCTGTTAAGTTCATAAACCATCTTGTTCCTGTATCACAACAAGGTAAAAGCGGAGCTTTCCCTGGGTCCTGTCCACAGATCATTCTGCCTAAGAATGGTTGTCTGCAAAGCAAGCAAATGCAGATGTATCACTTTGGCCACAGCAAGACTCATCCTTGAACTGCTTAGGATGGCTAAGCCTTACATCAGCATACATAAATGCACGCATCTTGAGATTCAATGAGAAAGGCAGACTATGAACAAAGTAAATAAATATCCCAAGGACATGCTTCCACCAAGCCACACCAGTGCCTGGCCAGTGTTTAAGTGCAGCACAGAGTGGGCCAGTATCTGGGCCGAAGCAGGGCTCAATCTGCTTCCTTAGCCTCTCCCCCATACCTACTTTCTAACATTGCCTGAACCATCACCTCTCAACCTCCCTCGCTGACATGCTGGCAGCATTTCACCATGGTCAACATGCATACTGGTACAACCCCTTTCCAACTGGGAGGCACAGGAAGTACAGCCACAGTTCTGCATGACACGGCCATCACCATACCCTGGCATGTTGCAACTGCTGGCTAAATGCTTATGATGAGGGAGGGATCATCTGTCCTAGTGCCTTATCTCATTAACAATTTGATTCTGTTTAAGTAGGCTGAGCAGCACTTTAATTCTTCCTGAAAGTCTCTGCCTCCATGACCACCTGACATAATGCCCACTCTCCAAGACATCTACAGAAAGAGATCACTTTGCTTTCAGAGCAGCTGTACCTATGTGCCACTTCCTAGTTTAAAACAGTCTGTTTTCCCACATACCCCTTAAAAAGTCTGTCACGTGAAGCAGTGCCTCACCTGATCTGGGCTTCAGTCCAAAGGGGCCATGGGAACTACCATCTGCCCTGTCATAATCCTGGGAAGAAGGAAGAAACAGAAAAGGAAAAGTTAAAATTCAGATACTCCAAAAGGATTGTCATCAATCCCCTGCATAGCAAACCTAGAGATTTTTCCACTAACTTAGTCAGAATTATACGTTTGGGAAAATGCTAGAGTAAGACTGTCCACTCTTAGAAGGGAGAAGCAACAGACAATGGTGACATTTCACCTGGAAGTTTTAACATCATGTCTAAAAACAGACCAGGCAATGCTGTATAAAAAATTAAACCAGTTTAGTTAGACCAAAGCTATTCTGCTTTTTTGCTTTCTCGAAGAACAGGAAGCTGGGTAGGTATCCCTTAAGTATCGCCCCCCCAATAGATTTTCATAAAGGAAAAGGAGCATGACTTAAAAATTAGAAGCTTGAAGCCATTTAGTTGCTTCCTTCCTACTTTAAATTGTAGACCATATGTAAAATACTCCACACAAATTTTCAAGGGAACTTTTATGGTGCACTATTCTCTAGTTTTGCAGAGAGTGGCTTTCAAATTGGAGTCCACAGTGCAACAAGTTAGCAGGGAGAGGGAAGCTACTTTAAATAAACACAGACACACACAGACTTGTACCTCGGATGACACAGGAGACTGTGGGGACACATTAGTATTATCACTGTCTTGCTAAAAAGAAACCAAAAAGATGGAATTATAAAATGGGAATTATGACTTTTAAAAAGAAAGTTTGGCATGAAATCACAAATATGCATGCACGCCATTTCCTGTACACACAGAGATATGACTAAATGTGCATGCACACACCAAAAAAGCCAGGACGATATGTACATGCTTAACTATATTACAATGTGGAGCTTTCCAAGTGGGAAAAGCATCAGAATGTGGATCCCATCACAAGAAAAACTCTTTCCTATTACATCTGCCCCCTTTACCATTTTTCTATTGGCACAAGGCAACTCAACAAGGTGCCTGTTCAACTTGAATCCACAGCCAGCTGAAGATGAGCTTAGCCCGAAGTGGTTCCTCTTGCCAACAGTAATAAAATCCAATTGTGCTCCTGGTACTCCCTTGAATTGCAGCCAGTATCTGCATTAACACTTCTGCTGTCTTTAAAAGATCAACTAAAAATTAAGTTCTCTTTCTAAGGAGCTTTTTGAAAAAAGGAAATCTAGTTTTTCTCACTCTTTCTAACTGCTGTCAGACCTTACACCTGAGACATCCAGCACTCCCTTTTATTTAAAGAAACAGAAAAAGGGGAGAAATGCTGAAATGATGAAGAACTGTTGCTCTGGAAACCACAGCACTAGCAAGACAAGTGGAGAACACCCCTAATGCAGGTGCACTATAGATCTACCAGCTAGCTTGCAGTGGACTGTGACTGTGATAGTCAAGTTGCCACTGGTACTCATTTAGAAATTCTTTGCAATGCAGCAGCAAGCACACAAAATTATGAAACTACAGCAATTCTTCAGCTATGTATTTAGCTTTTTTTAAGCTATTTTAATGCACAGTTGCAAGTACTAGACATCAATACCCCAAATGCCAGCAATTTATGCTAACATATTAAGGAAGTAAAATTTCAGTTAAAAACTGTTGTAATGTATGGAAACCATCCTTAAAAGAAGCAACATCTTCAAGATACTTCAGAAGTGGTCTACAAAGCTGAAATTATACTTTAATAGGCACAAGTTTCCCTTTGTGATCAATTTACTTCCTATTATAATCCTAACTCACCTCATCATTTTCATTTCCACTTGAACTCTTCCGGGAAGACTTATACTGAAAAAGCAAACAGTTGTGTTTCAAGCTGTTTCAACAGGATACATTTCATTTAGCATAAATCCCAGCCACAACATCTTCCAAAATGCCTCTAATTGTGCCCTCTTCTCAACTAATGTTTTCTTACATCTGGGCTAAACATCCAGCAGCATTAGGTATGAGAACCCAAAGATGGTAGAACGCACTGCATCACTTCAGACTGCAGGTGATGGATACTATTTTTGATGGATACTGTTTCTGAATGTTCACCTCTGTGAAAAACTCTGCAAGCAAAGAACTGGCCATGCTGTGCCAGTTTTCTACTAATGAGATAGTAGGAATGTTAAAAATGTGAAACTTGCCACTGCTGTGGTCTGAACTGGTGAAGTCCAAACGCTTCAAAAACTACTGCACTCGTTCGGCTCTGTGCTTACATCAAATCTCCATCACATCAGACATATTCACAAGGCCTTGCTTTGAGAAGGGTGAAGTTTGAAAGTAATAAAGCTTTACATCCATCACAGCTAAACCGAAACACATTCACACATGTTTAAATTCACATACAGAATAGAAATCATTCCCAAGCCTGGAAAGTATGTCTGACAAGCTATGAGCCATTTTTAAACAGACAAGCCATTAGTAGACATTGTTCAGCTGATACATAAGAGTTCTTTGGCAGAGAACTAAAGATTCCCTTCGACCCTGAAATGGCAAATACAGTCTACTTCCCAGAAATCTGACCAGTGTATGGGGTAGAGGGTTCCTTACTGTCCCTACATAAATAAATTAAGCAGCTGAGGCAATTCTATCATCTATTCTTAGAGCTACTGTTGCTGAGAACATGCATGACATTGCTGCACTCAGCTTGCGTCTTTGTCATGAGAGAAGCATCAGAACGTACCAGTTTCACAATGGAGAACATTCTGTTTTTCTATTCCCTACAAAATGAATGGCACTGATGCCTCACTTATGTTCAGGGGATTTTTTTAAAAAAAACCCTTGTAGGTCAGAATACAGACAGACAGTGCCACCCTGTGGTAAAATCTTACTTTCAGATTTAGCTGTGTTATTATTTCTATACTCAGAGGCAATCTCAAAGAAAGTTGATGAGAAATGCCAATATTTGAGAGAACCAGGAAATGAGGTTAAATACAAGCCAAGAAAATCCCCCATTTGCAAGATAATCCTGTTTATATCAATGTCTGGGAAAGGAAAATTGCTGAGTCACAGAGAACAGGGGCATACCCCTATCATGTCATTGGAGAGCTCCCTTCCTCCCACGTACCATCACGAAGAAGAGTTCATTTTACGCCCTACCCTTCACTGCCTGAAGGAGTCTCAGAGTGACTTACAATCACCCCCTCTTCCTTTCCCCACAACAGATACCCTGTGAGGCAGGTGGGGCTGAGAGAGCTCTGAGAGAACTGTGACTAACCCAAGGTCACCCAGCTGGCAGCATGTGGAGGAGTGGGGAATCAAACCCAGTTTTCCAGATTACAGCCCACTCTTTAACCACTAAACCACAGCTGGCTCTCTGTGACCCCCATCTCCACCCCACCTCAAGACCAAGAGAGAAGACAAAACCATGAGGCACCCTTTCATTGTAGCTAGACCAAGGTATCACTAAAATTATATTTTTATGTTTGTATTAGTTTTAAATTGCTGTAAGCTGTGTTGGGTTCTATTTGTTTTGGTTGAGACAGTAGAATAGAAATGCTACCTGGAGAAGGGTGGTGGACCAGTGGCACAAATACTGTTATCTGAAGAGGAACCAGGACTATTTAGACTCATTTCAGTCTGGATTCAGGCCTGCCTCTGGGATAAAAACAGCCTTAGTCTTGAGGATGCCACTAGATCCTGGCCTATCGTTGGAGGCTTGGGTATCCTCCATGGCACACAGTGCCATTTATCAAATACAACAGATACATTAACTATAGTTTTTCCTCAAAAAACGTGTTCTGCCCTTGGTGATCCACACTCTGATCACATCCAAGTAAGACTCCTGTAAGATGACTTACATGGGACTGTCTTTGAAAACTAAATGGAAATGTCAGTTGGTCCAAAATGAGGCTACCAGGCTGCTGTCAGGAGCTGGATACAGGAACTGTATCATTCCTGTACTTGAAAGGTTTCCACTAGCTGCCCATTCATCCCCAGGCACAATTCAAAGCATTGCTGGGATACTTGAAGGACTGCTCCTCTCATACTGTCCAGTCCCACAGTTAAGATGCTCTCCCCCTGCAAAAGTTAGGCAGGTCACAACCAGAAACAGGGCTTTTTGAATGACAGCACCTCACCTGTTGTAATGCTCTCCTCCTTGAGCTTTGCCTGGCACCTACTTTATTTTTAAGTATCAGGCCAAAACACTTATATCTTCATTCAGGTTTAACTGAAATTTCCATCTTTTTTAGCTGTTTAATGATCTGATTCTATACTCAGGACAGTTTTATGGCTTGTGGTTCTTACAGCTTATTTTAATATTATATTTTCATGTGCTTATTCTATTGAGTTTTTCAAACCTTGTGAGCCACCCTCAGCAGGACCCTAAAGAAGCAGCATATTAAAAAATGAGGTACCAGGTTCAATCCTCAGCATCTTCACTCTAAAGTATCTTGTAGCAGGCCCTGACCTGGATAGCCCAGACAAGCCCAATCTTGTCAGATCTCAGAAGCTAAGCAGAGCCAACCCTGGCATGTATTTGGATGGGAGACCTCCAAAGAACACCAGTGCTGGGCAGCAGAGGCAGGCTATCAAACCACTTCTCTGAACATCCTCCATGCTCCAAGTAGGAGCTACCAGAGGTTGTCATGACTTCCAGGCATGGGTGCGCACACACAAAAATGCAAAAATACCAAAATAAAACAAAAGTATTGGGTAGTGGGTGATACAAACAATCTCCACCCGAGACACCAACCGCCAGCCAGAGTAGTAAGTACTGAGCTTGACAGACCAATATAAAGCAGCTTCATATGCATACTTCTACAGAGTCAATATATGGATGGAGATGAGGCCTGAAGCATACGGTTAAAGCAAGTAAATGTCTAACTAAAAGAGGCAACAGCCTGTCCTTTCCAGGCTCTTTGGTCCAGTGTTATTTGAATGTTGCGATGCTGTTTGTACTGAGGTACTGTGAAACCCACAAACAGATAACTTGAAATTTACTAAGTAGCAGAAATTTTAAGCAGCTTTTTGAAAAAGATTTATACGTGGAAGAAAGGTCTAATAATAGCCAGGCTAGATGAAAACAGAAGCTCCGTATTCAATGGCAGTGTTCCTCTGACTGTAAAGTCAGTCTTGAAGCAAGAATTTTTTTACTGTGGGGGGCAAACTGGACCTGCTGGTAGGGTGAACTTACTGGCAGCTCCCAAGTCCCCCCATGGCTCAGGCTTCCATCAGAGGGGAGGGAGAGGGCCTCACCAGGTCTTCCTGCTTCCACAGCCGGCTTCTCAAACTTTGAAAAGTCGGCTGCAGAAGGAGGAAGACCCAGCGAGGCCACCCCTGTCCCTCCCCTGAGAGGGCTGGGCATATTCATGGGGGGTGTCGCCCTCGTGTGTCCCCCATCCCCCCCCGTGGCTACGGGCCTATGCCAAGTGTTATCACCATCAAGCCCTCCTTGTGCACTACCCCAGGGATCAGCTTGCTGCTGTCGAAATGAACTAGAGCAATGGACCTTTGGTCTAATCCAACAACGCAAACCCATGCATTATTTTCTTGCTGTATCTTGCTCTGCTGCATTACAAAAATCTTTTTATACACTATTAAGCTGCCTTTCATTATTCTAGCAACTCCACCCCAGCAATCTCATATCTCTACCTTCTTTAGCTCTAAATTTTCACTACTCCCAGCAAAAGGCTCATTGCAGAATCTTCTCTCCTCAAATTCCTTTTAAAGACAGAGTTTGGCATTAGCCGCCAGCTGAGGAAAGTCCCACTGAGGATATTTCTTGCACACTTTTGTCAGGGTAAAGAGAAAGAATTCCCTAGAACTGACAATGAGCTTATGCTATTTTTGAAGTAGAAGCTTTTGTATGGCGCATGCACACAGAGGGGAAAGGATTTGTAAGAGGACAGGGGGAAAAGTTGTTCCTCCCACTCCAAGCCACTCTTTCCATTATACCAAACCTTAAATGAGAGCCAGAAGATTTGTTTGCCCACCAAAGACATTTTTTTACTGCATGATCACTTTGTACCAACTTGCCAATGTGAATTACCTTGCACTTAATGAAGTGCTTCTCAGGCCCTCACTACAACCCTTTGAAAGGTGTACAGCTTTTTTTTTTTAAGGTGGGAAAGGCAAGGCCGAGCCACAGTTACTTGCTCATCAATGGTTATGGGCTTAGAAACCCATGGCATGAGTGGGGATTTGAACAGATTTCCAGATACAAGTCTGATTTCCAGATACAAGTCTGATACTCTTAGCCACTCCACCATGCTGGCTTCCCTTGCTTACAGGCAGATGAATCAGTCCAGACTTATGCTTCAACTGATGTTTATTTTAAACAGTGAACCTACTTATGATACAGACCAGATCAAACTTCAGACCCATCACCATAAAGTAGCAACATACCTTGAAATACTCTCTTCTGATTTGCTTGCTCCGTCTCCTCTCCTCATTCTGCCAGATAACTGGCTGCGTGTCTGGCCAGTGCTGCTCATCTGACTGGTCCTTCTGATTTTCTAGTGACTGTAGAAGAAAATAACGTCACCTTACAACACAAAGTCAGTACGCTGGTTTTCTAGTAAGAGGTGATCAGCTGAGAATTTATTATGTGTAACAAAATCCTAAAGGTACTCTGCCAGGATGAGCCCTAACCCAGGCACGAGTCAAGCCCAGCAAGTGCTCTAAGGGGAATACAGCATGCTTGCACATCATCATGTTACCTGCCAGGTGTAGGGAGATGATGGAGAATTTGCTTCATCTGCTGAAAGGCTGCATGAAAAAAGCAAATCATCACTGTTTCTTATACTGGATGTTATCCTCCTTTACACAAGTTTCTGATGTCATGACAGAGAACTTACAGTTCGACAGAGCAGAGCCTGAAATATTTCATTATAGCTATATGGACTAGAAACATGTGAGTCACATGCACGGCAAAAAAAGGAGAAAAGCATAGATGAGGTGAGCTGGGCACGTGGCCCCGCTCCCAGAAATCATTATTTGTAACGCTCAAAGAATATAGCAACACAGAATAGTTCTGATGTTTTGGTTGTTTAAAGATAAAAACTGTAGTGTCGTACTGTAATTGCAAACAACAAAAGCCTCCAGTACAGAATTCCAAAACTATACTCCAAAAGAAGAAACATCTTTGTAGTAGAAGGATTGCATTCATACCACTGCTTGCCTTTAGATATCCAAAACATCCGTAAATGTGTTTTTGGCAGTACCCAGAAGTGTCAGTTTTAACACAGAGGCTAGTTGTTTTCTCAAGTACAGAGAACTAAAAAGTTGGTTCTATTACTTGCTTCCACACATTATACAAAAAGGAGTTCAGCTTTTAACACTGAATACAGAAGATGCTACTGTGCCACAACTAAACTCAATACTTCTCGAAGGCTCTGAACATCCATCTTTCAAAGGGCTATTTCTTAAAAATATGCCTGTGCCCTTATTGTCTTCCTTCAAAATATTCTTGAAGCTCTTGTACAAGTAGTTTCTGCTGGTCTGCAGCAGAAGAGCTAGATATATGATCAGTAGCACCTTAAACATCAACAAGGTTTTCAGAGTATAAGCTTTCAAGAATCAAAGGTCTCAACTAGGGGTGTGCAAAAAAAACCACAGTATTTTTTGGGTTCGAGTATATTGACCCCAAAAAATTGGTATTTCCCAATATTCCTGAATCCCAATACTGGTATGGTATTAGGATTTGTTAAATATTTGGGAAACTCAATTTTTTTTGGCTCCATTACACCTTATGGGGATCATTACAGTCAATGGTCCCCAAACGGTATAATGAAGAATTAATCCGGGGGTATCTGGGGCTTGGGGGGAGCTTTTTTTTGAGGTAGAGGCACTAAATTTGCAGCATAGCTGCTGGTACCTCTCCTCAACCCCCCCTCCCTCCAGTTTTGAAAAGATTGGACCAGGGGGGGCAATTTTATAGGCCCCAAAGAAGGCGCCCCATTCTCCATTGTTTCTGCTATCCAAAGTTTCAGGCAGCTTTCAAGAAATCATAGTTCTATAATTCTCCACCTTGCTGTGATATGCAGGCTCACCCTAAATTATTTGAATGCAAATACCTTTTTTCGGATTCCGCAGTCTGTTTTGGTCTGTTTCTTGTGCTTACAGATGTGGAGTGATTCAAAAGTCTAAAACCAAGACAGACACACTTGAAACAACACAGTGTGCTGAAGTGACTTATTTTAAACAGCATTTGTATTGTTTCTTTTACTGAAACTCCAAGCAGAGTTTCTGCTTTTCTCAAGACATTACATCCTCTACTTTTCTCTCTGTGCTAAGCATCTTGGGAAAACCAACAAACTACCTTAATGCCATATCTACTGTTCTTTATTTATTTGAAGTCCACTGCTCTCAGGTAAGATATCAAAGATGGAAGGAGTATGAATTACCATGAAACATTCCAACTGGGCAGAAGAGTGAGAATGATAGTAGGGAACAAAAGGGTGTTGTGAATGGACAGGAGCAATGAAGAAGATTCAGAGCAAGAAAGGCAGAAAGAAAGGAATAAGAAAGGAGGCGGCGAGTTAATTCTCTATGTATTCTGTCCTACTACAAAAAACCAAGGATACATCAGCCCACATCACAGAAGTAGCCATGCTTCTGATCTAGCAGCTGAGAGATGCCACTTGTAGGTGCTCTCTGGCACAGGGTAAAAAACTGTCTTGCAGAGTTTATGTTGATGCCTGTATCTGTGTATGAAGGGTCCCCATTCATTGCCTACCACCTGGAGGACTCCCACATAAAGTGTCCCCTCAAAATAAGTCAATATTACTGGAATTAACTCCCTTATTTCAAATGCATCCTCACCAGCACAATAATAAATACTTTGTCCACTGTGCTGCTATGTGAAATTCATGCACCATAAACACCAAATACCTTGATGCACGTCCTGCAGCCCTTGTCCTCTGGAAGAGCTTTTCACTGAATGAAGTTCTATAGCTTAAAGGCCTCCGCCTGAACCCGAAGATGGAAGAAGGAAGCGATAAAGATTGACAGGAGAGGACAGGGAAGTCATTAGTATAGTAAGTAGAAAGGAATAAGAGGATAGTTTTTACAGGGTTAAAAAGATAAACATGCTTAATGGTCAGAGTTATGGTTTATATTTTTGAGGATGCAATTTTTTTTAGAGTACTGAGTAGTCAGACCTTTACAAATACACTGAAAATATTTAGATTCCAACGTACACCTTTTCAGATTCCCATTCTTATTTCCTCTACAAAGAACACAGTACTGACAAATCCACCTGTTGACATTCAAAGTGCAAAACACAGTTCTTTTACATTCTACCAAAGTCTGAGTTTCTTCAGATTTCAGATGCAGAGAAGCAAGAAAATGCATGCATGTTTGCTGTAAGCAAACCTCATAAAGGGTTTGATTGTATTTATCTTCTCTGCACACGCAAATTATATTTTAGTGGGTGCCTAGAAGGCTTTTAAAAAATGCTGCCAGGCCACACACACGGATATTCACCTCTTGTTGCAACCACAGTTTAAATACCTGTTCTTCTGCTCCTGCTGCAACAGCTGGGCAGCTATTTTCCTTAGGTCAGTCACTTCCTTCAATTCATCATCTTCCTCTGCCAACAACTGTTCTCTCTGACTCCTAAAAAAGCAAAATGGGAAGATGTTTGATGCACATACATGTCAGGACAATGGTTGGAGAAGAACCAGGAAAAACAAAAGATCTCACCTAAAGCCACTCATCGTCCCCACCCCAGTTGGTCAACAGTCCTCCTAGAATTCCCAAAAAAGATATCCTAGGACTACTGGGGACTCACCTTTTCTCATCCCCCCAATCTTCATTTCGTTCTGTTTTTTTTGACTTCTCAGCCTGCTTTACGCGTTCCTTACAAATGAAAAAAAAATAACAGGAAACCTTACTAAAAGGAAATACTACATAGTTAATATATTTGAAGTATATTACCACATTACCTTAATATAACAGACTGCTGATCCAGTTTGTATACCTCCTTGGTCACAAGAAGCCACATCCTCGGAAGTGGGGTCAAGGTAATCACACACATCTGGGTCTAGTGGTACAGCATGAGGATAGCAGAGAGAGAAGGAGAAAGATTTCATTACTCAGAATTTGGGTAGAAAACATTTATTTAACACAGCCTCAAAACCACCTTCTCTAGTAAAACAACTCATTCTGTTTAGAAAGTTAACTGGGATCAGGACAGAACTGTTAAGCAGGAAACAGGAATTCACTATAATAATTATCCTGGACTGAAAGACCTACACTGAATTCCACTTCAGTTTCTGGTGCCACTCTACATACAAGCCGTAACCTGGAAAACCTTTCACAGCCTACATCAAGGTTTGTGAAGTACACCATCGCCTCCTCTATGAAGCTGCCAATGACCAGTTCATAATTGGTGCTCTAGTTCCCAAAGTTAGGCTCATAGTACCCTGTCTTTGGAATGCCTTCCCCCAAGATTGTTGGCCACCTCCTACACAGTCATTTAGGTACCACGGGACAGCTGTTTTTACTTAGGCCTTTGATTATTTTCCTTGTTTCTGTACAGTTGTTCTGCTACTGTTGTTTAGTACTGTAGGTGTTCCTTGATTTTGTCTTTGAGCATTAATGGGAAAGTGAGATATAATCCTAACAGCAAACAATTGCATAGTGCCTATATAAACTGGAGTTACAGAGGCAGGGCTTCAGCGCTTTAACGATGGCCGTGGCTTCTCACAGTGCTGAGAGACATGTGCCATGAATCAGTGGATAGGAGGGGGCGCGATCGTCCGCGCTCCCCATGGAGCCCTTGCTGATGGGCTCCTAGCCAGGGGGCTTTTAGGAGAGCCCTTCCCCTGGCACGCAGCCAGTGAAGGGGAGCTTACTCCCTGCCCCGAAGGTTCTGCCCTGATTCCCAGAATTGGATTCAAAGCGACCGTCCAGACAAGCGCTTGGAAGTGCAGCGATTTAACTCTGCTTAGCGAGATCCCAGGGAGACCTGATGGATCGTCTTGAAGATTGATGAGTGAGTTTTTAAAGTTGAAGTGAGACATCAAATTCTTTAATGCAAAGTCTCCCCAGCACAAGAGGGAGGGGGGAGAGGATGCCCTCCCCTCCCCCCCAAGCGATTTAACGAAGCGGAACTATGATGGGGGAGACTGAGCAAATAGAGATAACAGACTACAACAGAGAGTTTTCCAAAATTTTATAAGTATTTTAACAGACCTTCGGGATTCTGGCATTTTATCGGCAAATGTAAACACCCTCCAAAGATGGCAATTATGGTGCAGGAGGAAGCAGGACCCATTCTTTCTTCAGGAAGAGGTTGATCAGCTGATTGATCATGTGACCTAGCTGAACTAGATCATGTGATTCTGCAAGAATTATAGACTCTTCCTGTTTTGTTGGGTGGAAGATATCTGCCCTCTGTTGGTCTCCAGGATGCATTGAAGGATATTACCATACTATGTGGCTATAACTTTAAAAGGCACGCTGTTACCAACAGAGAAGTGGCGACTTTATGGATTGTCCAAAAGAGATTTAGGAGCACGGTTGAATGGGCAGGCTGACTGAAAAGCGGTTTCTTTAAGCGGAGGATTGGACTTGGACTAATCCGGAGAATATAATCAGCCTGTAAAGGATGCAGTCTGTGGCGTGAATAAGTGCAAGATGAAACAAAAGAAGCAAGGACTCTTTTGACTTTAGACAGCTGGAAAAAGGAAATAATCGGGCTGGCCAACAACAACAACAACAAAAGTGTTGAGAACTACAGAGGAAGGAAGACAACGGTTTAATAATTATCGAAGAGATAGGATTTCAAATTAAAAATATCTGAGGGGGGTGGCAAGCGCATAAGGGTGGGCCATGGTCTTTTGAAGTCTAATCATGATACAGGGATGGAAATATTCTTTGTTGGGCCAGATAAGCTGATATTGATTCAGAAACGATTATTATTGAATACTCATCTCAGAAAAGTTGTGTAAGAGTAATAAGCAATTTTGTAAGCATTGTATAACTTCCATCACTTGGGTTTTTAGTTAGGTTTTCTTTTCTTTCTCCTGTAGTTTGTAGAAATTCCCCTTCCTATATTTCTATTGTAGTTTATAGAAAATGCAAATTAAAAAAATCCCCTACAGGGGGCCAAAAAAAAAAAAAAATAAACTGGCGTTACGGTCCTCTGTTGTTTTATACATGTTATAAGGCCCGTATAATTTTACTCCCTTGACATCAAGCATGTGGGCTGAGCAGTAATGGGGGTGCCAGCAATCCCATACAGTGCCTCACAAAAGAACTGTGGGTTCCCAAAAGAAAGCATTTCCCAGCATTCTAGAGAGCTAGGGAATAACATTTACCTTTTTGCAATTCAGGTTTATTTCCTAGCAACTGATTGTCATTTCTGAGCGTCTGCTCCCTGGTCGATTCCGATACCTGAGAGTGAAGGCTGATTGTGTCGTCATCGGATGGCTAAAAAGAGCAGTTTTAGAACATAATATGCATATTCCGCATATTCCATTATCCACCAGCTAAAACCTGCATCACAGAATAATCTTCACAAAAGAATGCTAATGTCTATTACATTTTTCCAAAATTTCAGCATGGTAGTTTTGGTTGACTGATGTCTCACCTTTACATACAGTATTTCTCAGTCAATGAAACAAGTTGCTAATAACACATTTTAATAGGTCATTCAATAGATGAATCAAGAAACTCTTAAATTCTAACAAACAAATGCTAAAGGATACATAAAAGCTAGCAACAATCAAGCGGAAGTACAGCACAACACAAAATAGCAACAGACTGGGCTGATACATGTATAAATAAGTGGTCCTCAATCTTTTTGGTATGGTGACCCCCCGCAGGTTCAAATTTACTTGATATGGGGAACCAAACAGCATTCACAAATCATTAAAACTGCAAATGCCTGAGATCAACTTTCACAGATTTCACAGCCCAATTTTGGGTCAGGAGTCCCAAAGGTTAAGAAACACAGGTATGAATTGAATCAGTCTTTACTTGTAAAATACAGACTCAGTGTCAGATTAGCTACTTGAATTATTGTTTATCTTGCATGAACAAAAGCTTAATAGTAATCTGTAATATCACTCGAAATATAGAGCAAAAAAGACACATTGACAAGATTAAGTTTAAGGAATTAAAATGAAACAACTGAAAAATTCCTTCCTCCCTTCTTACCGAAATATCATTCACCAAGACACTATACACTTCTTAGCAACTTAGCCTGCCAATTTCCCAGTCTCCATGCCAATTTCCCAGTCTCTATGTTCTTTTCTCTCCTTTAACCGACTGAACAACATTCTAAGGGCAACGAGCATACTCACTCCTCAGGGTGGTGGGAAATTGTTTAGAGAGAATAATGGGTAACATGGGCAAATTAAAATTTCCTAGACAATATGAAGCTAGCCTGAAGGCAAAATCAGAAATGCTGATATAGAAGGGTGGGACAAGATAATATCTACTGTCTTCTACCCCTTTACTTTGAGCAGTTTAAAAAGAGCAGACTTACTTCTGTAGTGGATAATCTTTTATCCCCATTATCACTACCGATTCCAGAGTCTGGGCCGTGGTTTTTATTTGGATAAAAATCTTCCATACTGTAACAAAGAGGAATGTTCTTATGACACATCACTCCGAGTCAGATTTCAATCTGCTAACTTCTGAAGTCCTGTCCCCAGGGCTTTTTTTGTTAAAAAAAACAAAACACCAGCAGGAACTCATTAGCATAATAGGCCACATCCCAGATAGCACACCTCGTTCGCATATTAGGTCACACCCCCATGTTACCAGAAGTGTGGTCATCCAGCCACACCCACCTTTTGCTTCTTATTCTGTTTACCTTGTTTGTTGTCAAAACCCATGGCTTTTTTTGTAGCGGGAACTCCTTTGCATGTTAGGCCACACACCCCTAATGTAGCCAATCCTAATGAGTTTCTGCTGTTGGGTGTGGCCTATTATGCTAATGAGTTCCTGCTGGGCATGGCCAACTCATGAGCCAGCCGGAACTCCGTTCCTGTGCATTCCTGCCCCAAAATCGCCCTGCCTGTCCCTATGCTGGCAAGATGCTTCTTTGCAAAAATTCTTTACATAAACAACACAGACCTCATTAAGATGCTGCCAGGTGTCAAAAATAGATGTGAAAGAGACTGATTATTTTGTCTGGCATACATATTTCTCAAATCAATTTCAGAGCCTTTAAAGGTTGCCTAGATGGGCATCATTGTACTTCTGAAATGAGCACCCAGGGTCATTGAAAATTTTATCCCAGCAGCGTTTTGCGCTTGATCCTATACACAAAGTCATAACCAGAGTTCGGGGGGCATTCTTTCACACCCTTGTATCTATTCAAAACACTGAAGGCTCAAAAACTTATTGACAAGAGTTCACCCAAAACCTATCAAGAGGAGCCTTTGTATACATGCTCATAGGAACATAACTCATTTTTCTCAGAGATAGCATACAAGGTAGATACCTTGTGGAACAAAAAGCATGCCAGAATTGGTAAAGAATTGCCTGTTTGCCAAATGATCCAAAGCCAGTATATCCTTTTAGATTCTATCGATGGCCTGAACATGCTCAATATATCTCGTAGTGAGTAGAACATGCTTTAGCCACCAGGGAGAGAAACTTATAGGTTTGTTTTTCAACAGGCAAAACTCTCAGCAAGGCTGTTTGGATCTTCCAATTTCTAATCAAGAGTCAAGACCGCAGCAGTTTCTATATGCCATGCCAACTGCCCCAGAAGTCCTCAAAGTGCACTGTGACAGGCCTGGGAAGAGAGTTCAGAATCATGCCTTGTTTCTTTACATCAGCATCATTATGATCTGAGAATGTGCTTTAATAAAGGAATGAGGGATGTAGTTTATGGCACTGTTTATTATATGCCTTTCTTGTTTTCACTGCATTGTTTTCTAATTTCTGTAATCCAGTTTCTGCATTTGTTATGTCATGTCTTAGACTATTCTATTGCTTTGTTTTCTAACTTTGTAATCCAGTTTTATTGCAATGCTTATTATACTCTTCCTATGGCACTGTTGAATTTTGCAGTTCATCTTGACTTTCAGCAACAAAGGTGAACTATAAATAAACTTCCCCTGTTCCTCTATAATTCTGTGGGTTGGCTTTCTCCTGCATCTGTTCTGCCATCCATCCAACTGAAATGTCTAAATTTTGCTGTGGAACTGGTGAGTGTAAAGATTGCTTCAATTTTGCTTCAAGTCTCTTCCACCACCACAATGTTACAACTGTACAACTACATCAGGATTGCTTTTTGCACTGTGATTGAACCAATATGTATATGCACTGGGCACCCTCAGTAGTTTATGGGGGGGTGATTGTAAACTGCAGCAAGCTGTACGCATGGAATAATCTAGTGGGATTTTGGAAATTAACAAACAGCAGATCTATAATGCCTCTGGAAAAAGACTACATTTTTTGGAAGCCTAAACCCAAGTAACTCTTCAGATGGAGAATTCTGTAAGCATCCCTAATTTATATCCTTAAATTATAAAGGCAATGTACAAATGACCTTGTGAAACATAGTCCTAAAAGCTCAGGATATTAAACAGTTATCTGCTCTGGGAATGGTTGATGTTAATTAATACTTTAATGTTACAGAAATGGAGGGTGTTTTCCCCTGAACGCCTGCAGAGATATTAGTCACTTAGCTGAGAAAATAATGAAGCACTAGGTGGCAGATTTCCTGTTGAGCAAAAAACTGATGTTAACACTGTTTCAGAATTACCACCTTTGAGGACATGACAAATAATACCTTCAAAACCATACTTAAAATATAAAGGATTCCTTGTTCAGCTCTCAAGTAGACCTCACAGGTGTGAAAGACTTGCCCACACAAGCCCACAGTTGAGCTGGGATGCAAGCCCAACCCTTCACCATTACTCTATCTACAACTTTCTCATTTTATATATAGCATTTCAGACCCTCTTTGCTGCTGCAATAATTACCCCACCCCAACACCTCCACTTTTCCCTCCATTATATATACACTACTCATTATATGGAGAACAAGATGCTTTGCATTCAAGATTGTCTATCACAAATGTCATAAGGAAGAAGAAAGGGTTGTAAAGGAAGGACTGGCCACTGGTGAAAATGCAACACAGAATGGTAAGAGAAGGAGTGGTGGTTAAAAGACTTTTAAGAGTATGAATTACTTTTATGAATGGTCCCTCACAGGATGATGAAACATTTTTGATCACTTCTGCCACATGCTTTAAATCACTACAGGAACAAACTGGGTAGGAGCACAAGGACAGTAGAAATAAAAAAGGGAGTCTGAACAACAGTGGCACCAGAAGACTTGCATCCAAGGCCTGCAATAATCTAACTAAAAGCACTGAAATCATCACAATGAACAGAACAGCACTTAACAAGTTTTACATACAAATGTTGAAAAAAGGAGTTTACCTGTCTGTGAGGGGCTGAGAAGGGATTCTTTTACCCAGAGATGGCAAATCCAAAGAATCTGGCTTTTTATCTATTCTGAGGCATGCTTGAATGCTGAGGAATTTAAATATATGTACTTTGCCCTTTAAGCATACCTGTTCAGAAGCAGATGGTAGGAACATTAACATAACCAGATAAATCCAGGTTGGTGGCCATCTTGTTTTGAAGCAGTAGAACAGTTTGAGTCCAGTTCCACCTTTAAGACCAACAAAGTTTTATTCAAGGTATGAGCTCTCATGTGCACGCACACTTCCTCAAATATAATGAAATGGAAGTTAACAGTCCATAAATAAAGGCAGAGGGTGACCAGCAAATTAGCATACAATGTAAACTTCCTGTTTGGTCTCTGCATCTGTTAAAACATCTTCATTACATTGTATGCTAATTTGCTGGTCACCCTCTGCCTATATGAACGGACTGTTAACTTCCATTTCAATATATCTAAGGAAGTGTGCATGCAAATGAAAATAAAGCTTTGTTGAATAAAGCTTTGTTGGTCTTAAAGGTGACACTGGACTCAAACTTTGTTCTATAATCAGATAAAGTATTTACAAGACCCTGTTTGAGCCATTCATTATCTCACCACCACCACCCACATGCACATCACCTATTCGTAATGCGTAACACAGCAATTAGCTCTGACAAACTCGCATTGCCCAGATACGTGTGCTATCCATGCTATGCCTGCAGGACAGATACGTGTGCTATCCATGCTATGCCTGCAGGACAAAGAAAACAAGGCAGGCCATATTGATCTGCTCCAATGGCCAGTGTAGCTGTTGACTTTTCCTACACTTGTACAGCATAGACGAAGATATTAAATAGGATTGGACAGCTCGTCCTCTCGTTAGGCTGTTCTACATCTTAGTGATGCATGTGTCACATACACTTCAGAAGCTGTACAACAGTTTTCCAATTTACAAAGACAAGTACAAAACATGTTCCTTCTCTTCCAGCTATATCCCTCCAAGCAGATTAAAACCAACACTGAAAAGCAGCCAGATACAAAGGGTGCTTTTCCAGATGGCTTTGGGCCAAGAATGGTCTACTTCCTTAATGCGTAGGAAGCTGGCTGAATAAGCAATCTCTCACAAACCCTCTCCACTGAAGAAAATTAAATGGTTTTAACGAACCTGTGCTGGTGGTATCTGCATTGGATTGTTATCCAGAATTATTACTTGTAAATGACGCAGTTTCCTGTAACAGACTGGTATCTCTGTGATTTTATTACAAGAAAAGTCCAGTTTTACCAAGGGAAGATCTCCTAATTCTGTTAGAAAGAAGGATCAGAGACTCAGACACTGCAAGAAATTTACATTTTTACATGAACTAACAAGGAAGCTTGGAGGGGAAGCTTACCATCAGGTAGTATATGCAGATTATTTCTTCTTAAATTTAATTCTCTAAGTGACTGCAGTTTTCCTATTTGCTGTGGAAGGACCTGGATTTCATTGCAACTAATATCCTATGTGAAGAGACAAGGAGTTAGAATGCCAAATAGTTTGAATGCAATTTTAAGAAGCAGCCATAAGAAAATGGCCCAAGCAAACCAAGTCAAAGTGTGATGAGGATGCTACAAGACCCTGGTTTATCATTCCAGTATTCATTTAGGTTACAGCAACCCTCTGCTTTGTAACAGAAGGAAGAGCAGAGGACCTAATTCAAGGCAAACTTTTTCAAATTAAAGGCATTTATTCAATACTCCAGCAGATGACAGCATGCTGCTGACATGGGATTCCACTGATATTACAGAAAGCAAATGGGTATAAAGTAGGCTCCTTTATGAATATTAAGAGTCAAAGATACAGCATATTACTGTCAAGTTAATTCCGAGGATTTTGAAATAGCATGGTTTAAAAACTGGAAGTGTCAAAACAAAACCTGTCTCTTGCAGAGGAATACATTCCATATGATAAATGACCTCACAAATCCTCTAAGGGAGACTTAAAAGTGTTGATGATAATCTACCTGAGTATTCACGATTAATTGTACCTATGGGTGAACATAGTCCTCATTGCAAGATCAAACTAGCACTAAACCTTCAAAACATACAGCATTTTGTTTTGGTCTCAAGCTAAAAGTTATAGCAAAGGTTGAAGCAAAACTAAAAGGTGTCCTTTAAAAATTAAATGAAGCTCCCATTCTTCACTACCACCAAAATGCATTCAAGTACAGAGACGGAGGTTCACCCTAGGATACTGAAGCACAGAGAGCCTAAATTATAAGACTTCTGTATGAATTAACATTAGGCTTCCTACTAAATGAAAAGGTCAAGAAATTAACTCAAAAGTCAAGTGGAGAGACTGACACTTACCAATTCCATTAAGTCTCGCAACTTCCCAATTTCTTCAGGAATGGACACAAGCTTATTATTGCTGACAACTAAAACCTTAAGTGGCAGATCAAACAGGTATTTTGGCAAGGTTGATAAAAGATTTCGACTAAAAAGATGAGAGAGATCATGTGGTTAATATCTAGCAACTATCAATTATTTAACACACATAGCACTATCCACAAGCAACTTAAAATAAGAACCTTTCCTTCTCAACTGACCTGATATTACTTCCATATAAATCAAACTGAAGTGGCAGGCAGTTGACAACTAAATGACAGCTTAAATGTCTTTGTGGAACAACACAGCTTAGATGCTCCTTTCTTTATAAACACAAAAAACTCATCCAAATCAAGTTGTGGTCTGTAATTCAATCTGGTCCATCTATCTTGAACGCAGACTGAGGATGATCCAATTTGTATCATCAGTAAGTCTCACCCTGGGACCAAACACAGCATTTTTTATTCAAGAGCACAAAGTTCCATTTGGGGCCAATAATGGAACCAGGGAGGGGAGCACTAAGTGTGTAATAGATTTTTCCTGTTTGGGAGGAAGCAATTTTGCAGGTGGTTTCAGGGTACCCAAGTAACACCACCATGAAGAAAAATGAAAAACTGAAGTCAGCTCAAGGAGTAAAAACATTCATGAAATGCATCCCAGCACCATCACCCCAGTTTTTTCACAGAGCACTAATAAGAACGGTCAGCTTAGCATGTAACAGAGCATGTTCACTCTATTATACATAGCGTCTGACTTCCATAGAACCAGATAAAATATGCTGACTTTTCAAACATTTTAATTCTCAATAAGACGCCAGATACAGCATACTCTTATTTCCACATTTTTTTCATTTAGAGTTACAAAGTATCCATCATCTAAGACCAGATCACAGCTAAATGAACAAAGCAAATGTAAATCACATGGCACTCATATATGGAGATAAGGATTTCACAGGGCACCATTCAATATTTACTACCACCTTAAAATACCTTCAACAAATGCTTCTCTAATCATACATCAAAGCCACCCAAAGGTTATTTCCTTGGTAGCCTAGTCCACTAGTTGGCTAATTTAGGAGTTTTGAAACCTTTCCTAATTTTGTCTCCAATTAAATTTTTTGTAACTTACATTCAGTACTTTATTCTGTCCTCCAAAATGTGTTCACCCTCCCCCCATTTGCAGCCCAGCCAGTCTTGCTTGTATGTATCATTGTTGTCGCTTTCCCTTGTAGCCTTTTCCTCCAAAAACATGGAATGGGATCCACATTTTCAAACACTCCCACAAGAATAGCTAATATCACAAAATAATTTAGATTAATTGTCACAACCCTAGTATGCATAGGGAGTTTTAGGTGGGTAGCCGTGCTGGTCTGCTGCTGAAGAGCAAGATTCCAGTCTAGTAGCACCTTAAGGACCAACAGGTACAGTAGTGCCTTAAATACCAACAAGACTCAGGATATTTAGAACAGTGGGCATCTCACCAGGGGCATCTCACCAGTGGGCATCTCACCTGCCCCCCCCCCCAATTCTCCCCTGTCTAATCAAGCTGATTATACTTTGCATTGTACCTTGGCATCCTGATTCCCTTTGCAACATCCCTCCCACCTTCTGATTGTAATATAAGGGCTCAAGGACCTATATTCCTACTTGTAACCGACTATGGGAGCTTTGATTCTTGAAAGCTTATACCCTGGAAATTTTGTTGGTCTTTAAGATGCTACTGGACTCTAATACTGCTGTTGCGCATAGGGAGAAACGCTCTGGCAAACAGAGTTAAAGAATAAAACACAGCTGACAAAGCAATTATAGCGAATCACTCAGTTTTCACCAGTTTACAAAAACTGGCTACTGAAACACACACACACACTCTATAGCTAGCAGTTCCACCATGCCTGATAACTGATTCACACATGATGCCTTTTTCTACATATGTATCTCTGGAACAATAGAAAAAACATGACTGCTGTTGTGTATAACGATCCAAGACTAATTTGCCAGTTGTACATATACTGGAAGCTGCTATGACATCTGCATGTCACAAAAGATAACTTTCATATACAATGCTCATTTTTTACACCCATGTAAGAAAGGTGACATATGCACATTTGCACATAGCCGAAACAAAACTAAAAATGGTATACACTGAAGGTACCACACACTCACACCCCATCACCAACATTTTTCAGAAAAGGTAGTTTTTCCAGTACCACAATCAGTCCCAGCCATTATTCATAAGCATGCAAGATCAGCAAAGCTCTTTCAGCATTAGTTAATTCCCAAATGCTGAAACTGAACAAACTTTTACCTTCACATGTCAATCATCATCATCTGAAACAGGAACACCAGGAATAAAATTAGACATTTGCAACGTCTGATTTACAGACTGGAAAACAGTCCTCCGGGAAACTCTTCCACATAGACAGTCATGGATAAGTGAAGCCCTGATGAGCTGGAATATCTAACAATTAGATCAGATGGATGGAAAAGATTACCGACCTGATATTCAGATATGTTAGCATCTGCAGATTTTTAATGGCTTCAGGGATTGATTTGATGCAGTTGTGATACAAGTTCAATGTCTCAAGTGGTGCAAACTGCCACACATCTGGAGGAATTTCAGCAAATCTGTTCTTCGAAAGGTCTAAAAGGGAGAAAAACCCCTAAGGGTCAGTTCTGTACTATGGTGAAAAGATGTACAAGAAATGTGTTACCCTTACAGTATGACCAAAGCTTTAGTGTAATGGTTCAGAAATTTGATCTTACACAATAAACTAATGCTAGACTGAACACTTAGTGTTGAGGATGGAAGGAAATGTGAGCTCCGCTTTGTTTCTCTGCAATTCTGAAAAGGGCGGTCCCTCTCCATGAACTTTTAGAATGATCAAGCAGGCAGGACAGCCTTCTGGAACCAGCTTCCTGAGATTCTGGTTTAAGAGCAGGTGCTGCTTCCTCGTGCTAACCCAACCTCTTCAGCAGCACAGTGTGATATAACTTATAAAAAACAGCTAAAATAACTGCAGCCTTCACAGCTGTTTCATCACTTGAAAAGGTACAGGGGGGAACAAGAGTGCTGAACTGCAGCATTTTAAATGACTTTAAAATGGCAGAGGCATCCTTGTGGCAGCCACGAGGACACCATCACATCTAGTTTGGACCTCAGACTACAAAAAGCCTGGGACTTAGACAATAAGCTAGTTCTTTGTCTTTTAACAATACAGTCTTAAACCAGGTTATACCCTTCAAAGCCAACTGATTTCAATGGACTTGAGGGGGGGGGTGTAACACTGGTAAGGACTGCAGTATAAATTCTGTAAAACTATATATCATTTATAGCACTGTACCAATCATCATTATGAAAG
Organism: Gekko gecko; assembly: GCA_029375565.1. Classification (NCBI taxonomy): domain Eukaryota; kingdom Metazoa; phylum Chordata; class Lepidosauria; order Squamata; family Gekkonidae; genus Gekko; species Gekko gecko. The sequence continues at coordinate 44,831,323 of JAPDNY010000012.1, read as the reverse complement.
TATTCTGCTGCAATTGCTGGGTTAAAATATCTGTGATGTATCAGTGACAAAAGAAGAGTACTGAGGCAGCTTAAAAGTAATAGATGCTCATTGGAATCTTATGCAGAGTTACTACAGTCCAACCTCTTTGACAGCAATGGGCTTAGACAGGAGAAGCCCTGCATAGGATTGCACCATTATTTTATCCTAAGCTTGCATGAGTACCCTTTGTCAGATGCAGACTCCAATAAAACTAGGCTATACAATGCCCACATTGTCTATGGAGATAAAATCAGCTGTGTGCAGCCTTTCAAAAAATTTCTTGAAAGCAATTTGTAGATATTTTTCTAGCAGGCCTTCTAATTAGTAAATCAATTCAAATGAGTAACTAAGAGAGAACCAGCTACAGAAGTAAGCATCCCTCAACACTAAATTTTAGATAAATAACAAATATTACTTCTTTGGTTCCACCTTTTTGTGCTCTGCCACATGACCACATGTGAACAAAAGCAAACCCCAAAGGCTGATTAATACTTGCCAAGGCGACAGTGTTTCCTTCCCTGTCTGCAGAATAATGCTATTACTTCATCCTACCACAAAAGGGGAAGCTGAATGGAAAAATCAGTAGTTTTCTGTCTCACATACTAAAAATGTATTGCCTTACTTAGAGTTACAAATCTACATATCATGGAAAGGGAAACACAGTATAATAATCTGCCAGTTAAATGCAAAAATAGTAGCTAGTCTGTAAACACAGCCCTTATGATAACAGGAAGGCAAACTCAATAGGAATAAAATTAAATACATGAAAAACCCCAGTCTAAAATTTCTACACTAAACATTTCTACACTACAGTTACAACTAAACAAAGCCCCTTAGGCTTGCTCACTACTACAAGCATTGCAATATTTTAAGTATTCAGAACTTCATATGCTAGTGGCATTTGCATTGCAATCTTTTAAGTATCCAGAACTTATGCTAGTGGCATTTAATTTCACAGGAGGAAACTTAAGACATAACTAACAGATGTAAGAGATCCATGATCAGTTCATCCCAGGTCTTGAATTTCATGTTTAAAACAGCTGGGGTGGAAACCACAATTTAGATCAGGACCATGGCATAAGGGAAGGGTGTGTGAGTAATACTTTGTCCCTTGCTGTTTCCTGGTTCAGTGAAACCAATTTCTAACCAGGAAACAACAAAAAATGAAAGGATCCACATGTCATGAATCCAGGTCAAAAAGTCTCCTGCATCACTTTTAACTAAAACAAAAGGAGCTAAGAGATGCAATCACAAATTTCCCTACATCTCTTCTAGTTATAGCCTCAAACGTCCTCAAGATGCTTGGAAGTTGGACCACAATAATAAGCAGTAGGTACAATGTACAAAGACTAGGAAAGGTCTAAGAGAAGGCCAGCAAACATATTAATGCACAGTCAAGAAATTTATGAATGGCAGGAAGGCCTTTTTTAAAAAAAGGAGGTACAGAGCACAAATGCTGGCAACGCAAAGAGCTGACAATAAGAATTTGAAATACATACTGCAAGGAACAAGGCAATTAAAAAAATAATTTCATTCAGGAGCAGGAAACCAACTAGACAGGCAGCAGGGCTGCTGGACAGAAAGATGAGAAAGGAGGAATACAGGAGGAATAATTTGGCAATATTTATTGAGGGAAGCACCGGATAGATACATATGTTTGAATCAATGTATTTGGGGGTGGTGCCTTAAGAAATCAAACAGAGGTGACAAGAGACAATATATTCTCTGGCTGACGAAGCAACAAGTCTGCATATACAAATGGCAAACACCCAAGAGTGCTTAAAGTATTCAAATATGAAACAACTGAACTTGCAATAACTATATGCATCTTGTCACTAAGATTAGTTTCCTTACAGGAAGACCAGAAGGTACCTGAACTAACTCCGATATTTAAAAAGTAAATCAGGAATTTGCAGACTCATTACTTCTTGAGGAAATTGGTGTAAACATTGTTAAAGCCAGAATTACTGAAGAGTGGGCCTTGTACAGGAAAATTCAATACAACTTGAACAAAGGAAAATTCACCCTCACGAACCAATCATGGGATAAGAAGACAAATACTCTTGTGGATCGAAAGGCTAAATAACAGGAATAGATGAAGGGAGTAAGCAGACAGTTCTTGTAAAAAGGGTTGTTATGAGGATAAACTGGAGAGTAAAATGATGCAAATCAGTGTAAGTTCCCACTAGAAAGAAAGACAGGGTATAAATTAAGTAAAAATGGAAGACAGCATGTGTGCATCAGGGTCCTCAAAGATCTGTATTGGTACCATTTAACATATTCATATACAGGAGGTAGAGATGTAGTTACATTTGCATATGACAACAAATTACTCAAAATGGCAAGAACAGACTGTAAAAGGCTCAAGGAGGGGTGATCACACTTATATTGAAGAGGTCTGATTTGGCAGTGACAAACCAGGAATGGTGTCTTAGCATCATGATGCATAGTTCAATGAAATTGGCATATTAGTGTCTAGTGGCAGTAAGAAGCAAATTCCATACTAATTACAAATGAAGACTGCTAGAACCAATAACGCCTTATATAAACCTATGGTGGAGTTCCATTTAGAAAACTGTATCTAGTCACCATTACTCCATCCCCAGAAACATTATCAAGGCTACAGCAAATGCAGAAGAGGCCAACAAAAGCAATAAAAAGTTGGCACACTTTCATATGAGGAACAGCTAAAGCAGGAGTCTTCAGCAAATAGTTCATGAGCTACCTGCAGCTCGCTGTCAGTGGGGGCAGAATACCTTGAGCATACCCTACAAGACCCTGGGAAAAGATCTTGAAAAGATCTACTATAGGCTTTTTAAAAGGGGTTTTCATTTCATATAATTTTTCTCTGTGCTGCTTCACTAATAGTTTCATTTCTTGTGCTCTTCCTAGTCTATGTTCTAGGACAGAACAAAACTTGGTAACATGCCATGGAGTGGGGAGAGGAGCCCTCATTAAAGAACGGGTTGGTAACCCCTTGGCTAAAGCATCTGAGGCTTCTGCTATTGTTTAGGGGGGAAATACAGGGAGGGACACAACAGAGGTTCATAAAATTACACATGGAGAAAGCAAAGAGTTCAGCTTCTCTCACCACATTATACTTTGACATCATCCAAAGAACTGGACTGGCACATTCAGGACAGGCAAAGAACTTACGTATACAATAATTAACATAAGGAATCTGCTGCCACAAGATTTAGTAAGTAATAGTTTAAGGCTCACTTTACACAGTCAACTTATATTGTGGTTAGTATCCCACATCTTTCTCTTGAAAGTAATCTAAACATTTTTACTCTGTGGGTTCTGTTTCCTCCTCTTCTCCCTAATTACTTCCTATTTCAGCTTTCTTTTACATTTCAAGTTTTTTCTTGATTCACAATACTTTTTCTTTGACCCTCTCATTTAAGGATGTCTGCTTTTTCAGTAGTACAAAAGAAAAACATTTTCCCACATTTCAACATAAATCATCAGGTAAAGATTATGTAGTGAAAACCCATGCATATCCAAATCCATTCCACATATCTTATCCCAGAGAGGGTATCTTGACGAAGAATCGGAAATCAGAGAATACTGCAAGGCACAGCTTTATACAAATCAGGTGGGAAAGCATTTGCACACTTATCACAGTAAAATAAACAGACCCACACAACAGGCCAAATGTGTAAAATTGCTCTTGGATTACTCTAAAAGGGGAACTAAACAAATTCATTGAGTACAGGTTTAGTATGGCCTTATTCGGAGCATGAATAATACAGGAGGTCGTTGCATGCATGCCCTGCTTATAGGCTGAAACAAGATGTCTGATGGACTTTTGCTCTGATCTAGCAGGAGTCTATGCAAATGTTTATGTATTTAAAACATTTCTATGTCACCTTTCCACCGAACTCAGGTTTCCCAAACTGGCAAACATTAAAACATTCCAACATTTCAAAGTTGGAGACCTTATATTTAAAACAAAAGCATTGCAGGTAGAGAATATAACAACAGTTTGCCAGGATCAGAACAGTGGTCAGTCTACTTACATCTTGTCTCACACAGTGGCCAACTGGATTCAGGTGGGTAGCCATGTTGGTCTGAAGCAGTGGAACAAAGTTTAAGTGACACCTTAAGACCAACAAAGTTTTATTCAAGGTAAAAGCTTCTGTGTGCACACACACTTCTTCAGATACAATGAAATGGAAATCCATACATATAGGTAGAGGGTGAGCAGTAAATTAGCATGAACTTGTTCCTTGAATCTGTTAAACATCTTCATTATGCTGGAGACCAAGCCCTGTGAGGAAAGGCTGAAGGAGCTCAGTATGTTTAGCCTGGAGAAGAGACAACTGAGAGGTGATATGATAACCATCTTCAAGAACTTGGAGGCCTGCCATACAGGATGATGTGGAGACATTTTCTGTTGTTCCAGTAGGTCAGACCAGTACCAACGGGTTGAAATTAAATCAAAGGAGTTTTTCCTAGAGGGTTTTTTGCCATTTCAGGGCATGGAGCAAAGGTCACCGGGGTGTGTGAATTTCCTGCATTGTGCAGGGGGTTTGACTAGATGATCCTGGAGGTCCCTTCCAACTTTATGATTCTATGATTCTATATGTATGGACTGGTAATTTCCAATTCATTGTATCTGAAGTGTGCATGCACACAAAAACTTATACCTTGAATAAAACTTTGTTGGTCTTAAAGGTGCCACTAGACTGAGACTTTGATTCAGTGGCCAATCGGTTACTCTGGAGGGCCAACAACAGGGCATATCAGGCCTTCCCCAGACATTGCCTCCTGGCACTGGCATTCAGACATTTACTGCTTCTGAATGTGGAGGTTCCCTTTAGTCACCATAGCCACTGACAGAGCTATCCCTCCATGAATCTGTCAAATCTCATTTTCTACACTGTTGCCCACTCACCCAATTCACTGTGGAATTCACTGCCACAGGAGGTGGTGGCAGCTACAAGCATGGGCGGCTTCAAGAGGGAATTAGATAAACATATGGAGCAGAGGTCCATCAGTGGCTATCAGCCACAAGGCAAATATAGGAACTCTCAGCCTGGGGCAAGTGATGCACTGTATTTTTGGTGCTTGGGAGGGGCAACAGTGGGAGAACTTCTAGTGTCCTGGCCACACTACTGGACTTCCTGATGGCACCTGGTATTTTTGGCCACTGTGTGACAGTGTTGGACTGGATGGGCTATCGGCCTGATCCAACATTGGCTTCACTTATGTTCTTATAGAGATCCTACTGGAGCTCTTCATAGTTGACTTTGGTTTTCACCATCCCAAATAATTGTGTCTCATCTGCAAATATAGCTAGCATACCGCTCACTCCCAGTTCCAGATTATTTATGAACAAACTAAATAGCACCAGACCCAATACTAATCCTTATGGGATCTCATTGCTTACTTACCATTTATTCCTGCTTGCTACTTCCTGTTGTTTAACCAATTTTTAATCCATAAGAGGACCAGTCCTCTTATCAACCACTAAGCTTACTCGGGAGCGCAAATCGGAAACCAGAAAAATGTGATTCCATTTGGTTTGTGGTTGAACCATGAACCAAACCACAAACTGAACCAAACCAGGATGTTTGTTCATGAACCCAACCAGTTCGTGGTCCTACAAACCCCATGTGAAGAAGTGCATTTTTTTTTTTGAAGGCTTGAAATGAGCAAAACCATCACTCTGAGTTTTAAAAGCTTTTTCTTTCCCTTCTGGGCAGAGAACAGGTGGAGGAGGGGGAGTCAGTGCAATTGCTTTCCAGACATACCTCAGCCCACCTTCATACAAATGCTAATAGATCTAGCAGAGATAATGGGTGGGTCAAGCTCTCCTCCTTCACCAAACATGGAACAGAGATTTGAAAATATTAAATCCTAGAGAGACTTCAGAAAAGAAATTGCTGGAAACTTCAGGAACAACTTCACTGACCTGGTCAGTGGATGGAGAAACAGATATGATAAAAGCTCCTTGCAGCAAGGAGTAGGTGCTCCATCAGAGCAGACAGAATTGTTAACTGAGGTCTGGAGGAGGCAGCCATTTAACCATGTGCTGCCCTGGAGAGTTGGAGGAAGCTTCAAGGTAAAGGAACTCTATAGAGATCTATAACATCCTAAACTAAGGACCCCGTCCTAGATTTTTAACATCTGATAGGACATGTTTAGAGAGAGGAACAGAGGAATTGTGTTTTACCCAATTTTTTTGCATCTGTGTTGCCTGGAAGTCATGGCAACCTCTGGTGACTCCTACTGGGGCATGGAGTACATTCAGACAAATGGCTAGATAGCCTGCCTCTGCCTCCTGACCCTGGTATTCTTTGGAGGTCTCTGATCCAAATATTTGCCAGGGTCGGCCCTACTTAGCTTCCAAGATCTGATGAGATCAGGCTTGCCTGAGCTATCCAGGTCAGGGTGCGTTTTAACCATTTCTTTTGAATCCTTTGCTCAATCCAGTGCTGTGCTAAAAGTATGCTTGTGAACATTTTTAAACTTTACAACTTTGGATGCTGGTAGTGGTTCTCTGTACCACAAAGAACTCCACCATCTTGGACACTCTATTTAAAAAGGAGCCGGGAGAAGGTTGGCAGTTGGCAAGTGGCTATTCCTCCATGGGCACACAAGGCAGTAAACTGTCCCCATGGTGACCAGGTGCTGGGCAGCGGGAGAAAGAGGCAAGGCCTCAGAACTTGGAAGAGAAGCTGGGAGTCCTGACCCTCCCAGCAGGCAATTCCTATAATGGTCAAGTGGTGGCGGTGAGTTACCCAAGAGAAAAGCTTCTCCAGGTGTTGGGAAAACCTTGGAGGGCTGGGGGAAATAGGGCCTGAAGGCCAGAGCAGGCCCGTTCTACCACACCCTGTAGAAAGGGACTGCAATCCATTTAAATGGAGTTTGTAGAAAGCCCAAAAAACAGCTGAGCCACGGAAAGCAGGATGCCCCTGCTCAGCTGTTTTAGGCTTTTTTAAAAGGGACTGCCCAAGAAACAAAAAAAATAGCCATGCGAGCGGAGGTACTCCCCTGCTCAGCTGTTTGGGCTTTCTTGGGCAGTCTCTTTAAGGGGACTGCCCAAGAAATTCCAAAAACAGCTGAGCAAAGAAGGGTGCGTCCCCCCCACAGCTGTTTGGGCTTTCTTGGGCAGACTCCTGCTGCTCATCTGTTTTTTGTGGCTTTGGTTGAGAAGAGACCAGGGGTTTAAAGGGACTCAGAGTCCCTTCAAACCCCTGCTTTCTGCTCTATCTACAAACCACCACAAACTGCTTTAAAAGTCTGTGACAGTAATTCAGTTCGTGCCCATCCCTACTCAGGAGTCTTTGATGAAGTACCTTGTCAAAAGTCTTTTGAAAGTCCAAGTACATAATATCTACTAAGTCATCATTATCTACATGTTTGTTTCGCTTTCCAAAAGATTGCTGAGAAAGGACCTACCTTTACAAAAGCCATGCTGATTTTCCCTCAGCAGGCCTTGTTCCTCTGTATGCCTAATAATTTTAGCTTTGCTTTACCATTTCTACTGATTTGCATGGAACAGACATTCGGCTGATTGGCCTGTAATTTCCAGGTTCCCCTTTGAACTCCTTTTTAAATCAATGTAACATTTTCTCCTCTCCAGATTTCTGGTACAGTGGCTGATTTTAGTGGCAAGTTACATATGGGTTAATAGATCACCTCACATCTGAGTTTCCTAAGAACTTGTGGGTGTATGCCAACAGAAACTGGAGAGTTATTGGTTTTTAATTTCCACAGTAGGTCTCGAACTTCATATTTTGCCACCTCAATTAGGGTAGGGTTTTTTAATATCAGCAACTAAGTTATATTATGCCAGACACAGATATTGACACGATATTGTACAGGTTATATGGAAGCAATGATGAGATCATATTTAATCAAGCAATACTACAGGAATCTTTGTTCTAATTTTCTGCACTAAATGTTAAGCCTTTTGACAAAACACTAATAGAAAGACATGGGTTAGACAAATCCTGCTTAATATTCACAGATACTTGCCAGAATCCATATACTACTAAGTTTCTCTTCTCTATGAGGAACCAAATGCAGGCTTCCCAAAGAACACCCTGAAGAGAGATAAATATTCTTACATCATCTGCTATGTATGGTATTAAAGCAGGGCAAATGGACAGTAGAAGTGCAAAACTAAAGAAAGCATTCTTTTCCCTTTAGTTCTGCAATCTCCTGGGGTTATGAATCCCACAGGAACAGAGGCTCCATTCCAACTTAGACATAACTGGGAAGTTCTTTCGTTTCCACTCACTTGTGAGAGAAAACCTAATACCACCTTCCCCTTAAAATCCAGGGTCCACAGCTGAGGATACTGCATAGAAATCATAATTCCTTCAGCAGTAATCAAAAATTATCTTAAAGCACTGTCATTGCAGTGTCCTCTGAAGGCCAAAGTACATAAAATCTGTCATTACCTGTGTGCACCTGAACAGCCTTCAGGGCCTCCATGTAGGTTTGAGAGCTCTGGAACTAGCTTATGAATTTGTTCATAAAACAAGCATTCAGGAAACAGTGCTTCCATCTACCTATGTTTCTTTTCTTCATCACCGTACACACACAAAATAGCAAGTGCACATCTGACATTCATGTACTGCAACCTCTATGTTGACAATACAAAGTCCTGCACCTTTACATGGCAGAATAACTGCTGCACATCAGCAATGAGAGTTCTTTGGAGGCAAAAGGACTGAAATTTCCTGGCATATGCAAAACAGGAATTATGTCAAAGATGCTCTCTCAAATCTTGAGACACATTAGGTTCAGTGGTCTCACATTCAAGCTGCCAAGTTCAAGCTTTTATTACTTTGCATGCTGCCAAAGCTACATATCACCAAGATTAGGCTCAGAAATCCATTTAAACTTAATATGCAGAAACTAAACGTGAAATTATCTAGCAATATTACTATAACTAGATATGAGTATGGGCTGAACAGTTGTAGGCAAGGAAAGCATTCCTGTCTTCAATGGTGGAGTTAAAAGGCTGCAATAAAATAAAACTGCATGCTTTGTTCCAAATGAGTAATATTAAATATTAACTCATGTTTACAACTTATTCTAATTCTGAACTATAATTCCTAGAAAGAGTACTTAAATTGCCTCATTAGCCAAAAAGATTGATGAAAAGTGCATCTCTTTCAGGAAGAAAAGAGTTACTGCAATGCTGTAGTTAGTTCCGACCACTATCAAGTATAAAACCATGGCCCAGAGTTAAGCAGGAGCACAACTGCAACTTTTCCTCTTAAAAGCACTATTACCATCATATGATCAATTCATTTCCAATCCTCTCTCTCTGAAATAAGGATTTTAGCTGGTTAAAAAGTTTGACTAGCATCTACTGTGATGTAATGGATGTGAGATCTGGAAATAATGCTCTAAAATGTTGTGAATTGATTACACAGTTCATGACAGGCAGTTTAAAAGGTAAGGAGGTTGGGCTGGGGACAAGGAAAGCATGTGTGTCAAAACTGAAGCAGAGTGACAGGCAGATCATACACTAGGAGTGAAGTTTTTCTGACTGGGCAGGAGGGCTGGAGGATGCGATGAAGATGATGTACTGGAGAGTTCGAGTGGAGAAAAACAGAACAGGACAGGGGTTTTGGAAAAGATCAAAATAGGAAGGGCTCTGCTAGATCGGTAAGCATTTCTGAAGTGAATTAGTTAGGTAAAGAAGATGTTACAAATAAGCTGTTACTAATGAGATTAAGAAGGGTTATATTGTGTCTTTTGTCAGTTTTTCTCTTACTGATATATATTTTTCCAGTATTAGACTGGAGGTTGAGAGAAGTGAATGAATATTGTGAACTCTGTCTTGCTTATATTATTAATAGTGTGCCAACTGTTCTTTACTCAAGATTAATTGTTTCAGAGGTAACATGCTAGAAGAGTTGTAAAATTTCCAGAAATTTCAAAGACATGGGGGGGAAATGGTTCTTTCTCCAATATATGCCATTCTTACTATCTTACTATCCTATCAAACCTAAACGTTTTATTGGTTTAACATAAAATGAATAATTTATAACTTAGCATACAGAATTGTATTATTTGATATATTTATGGAATTCAAAAGCAGAAATCTTTTTCTCCTTTAAGAAAAAATATAAGTATACACAATTTGGAGGTCAAAGAAGAAGGGGACAGCAAAGGATGAGATAGTTAGACAGTGTTATCGATGCAACAAACACGAAATTAAGCAAACTCCGAAGCACGACAGAAGACAGGGGGGCCTGGCATGATGTGGTCCATGGGGTTGCGAAGAGTCGGACTCGACTTTGTGACTGAACAACAACAACACACGATACTTAAGAGCTGCAATCTGTTGCATCCTATGCTATCATAACACATGTAGTTTTAATTTTACCACCTGAAAGGTCAGAAAAAAATAAAAGTTTAAAGTAGAAAACAAATTCCATAGTAAACAAGGAAGTGTATTACTTGGACAGAAACACTCTCAAAGTCACAATAAGTAGAACAATCATCATGTTTGGATATTAAACTAAACTTTTTAAATATTAAAGAACACTGAATTCTTAAACAATGTGTTATCATTAAGCCATAATCAGTTTTAAATATAGGCTACTTCATGTTAACAACCTTCCACCACTTACACAATTGGTGGCTCGAGAGTGCTGTTGGTCTTGTGGAATAAAATCACAGATTCCAAAATTGTACAACTAGCTCCTTTGAAGTCTTTGCACTCTTTGGTAGAAGAGTGTTAATTATTAAGAAGCTTTTAAAACAGGACAGGTACCCTTTTCTTCATGATGCCAGACAGAAATGTTCCCCACTACATCTGGGTATCTAATACTTAGCCAACTTTAAATTCCCATCCTATGTTTATATGTTGACAACACCCTAAATTAAGATGGTCATATATGCTTCCATGCTGTAATGTGCTACCTACAGCACAGATGAAGGGGAGCTTTGCTGGGATTCCTTCAGAATGTTTTTTGTGATTGTTCCATGTCAATGCTTGATTCCAAACACACATGTCAATGGTTGTTCCAAACACATTGTTGCCTGGGAGAAATTTCTTGCAAAATGGTTGTCAAACTATTCAGCCAGTTCTGATATCCATAAATTAAGACTGTTTCTGAGTGGCTTTGGTAAAGCCTGCTCAGTTGATGTGGTTAAATTCTTCTTTGCTGTTTTTAATTCTTAAAATGTTTTTCTTGGTTGTATGGTTTATAGGTTCTTAAACCTGAACAAAGTAAAATATTCTTCATTACTACCATAAAAGAGTCAGTACAGGTTCAAATCCTGGGGTGGGGGACGGGGACGGGATACAGCAAAGGCTTATAATCACTGACTTGAAACTGAATTAACAGTGCTTCAGTTGTCAATGGGCTTTACAAAGCAGAAGGAAGAGACATCTTTCTGGAAAGAGCTCTGACTCAGCAGCTGAGGACATGTTTTGCATGCAAAAAGTCCTAGGTTCAATCTCTGACAACTCCAGTAAAAATAATCACTGGTAGCAGGTTTTGGAATAGATCAGTCTATCAGAGCAAACAATATAGAACTAGATCTGAGTGATCTGACACTACATAAGACAGTTTCGCATGTTCAAGCTCACTTTTCAAAACATCTGGCACATCTGTGCAGCATGCATGGTGGACTACCAAAATTTCACAAATTAGTAAGCAAGCTTTGAAGTTCCCCAGCTCTCTTTATCAGGTTAGATTTCAAGCACAAAAGGAAGGGGATGTCAAAGCCACCCTCTCTGCAAACTACAACAGCCTTTAGGTAGTGCACAGAAAGTTTTATTCAGACTCATCCGAGACACCGAAAAAAATGTTGAGACACCCTCTTGGACATTATAAAAGCCACAGAAATTTGGATTCCTCTCTAGTGCCAACTAAGGCATATGGGTCTAATGTAAGGCAGAAAGAAGTCATAAAGATAAACATGACATTCTGGGGAATGGAAACACTTGCTCTCTAATCTGAAACTCTGGTTCTCTCTAATTTTGGTTGCCATTTCTGCATATTAAGTGGGCCAGCACAGATCTTAGCATTCCACAAACAGGTAATCAACCACTGCTCAATTTTGTATTCTGGCTAAATGCCAAGTTAAGACACCACATTGGCTTAAGTCTAAGAATGTGACCTGGCAATTCTTTGCAGATCTATAACTCCGTTATGGTACTGACTCGTTTATCATCTCAAGCAAGTTGACAAACAGCAGAAGCAGACAGAAGCATGGGACAGCCAGTGTGATATTTTAAACAGTGCCAAAATGGCCAGCGTTGTGCTTGTTTGATGCCTTCATATTAAGCCCTTTTAAAAGAAATAAGGAGGAAAAACAAGACTTCAGCACACAGTTTGCATACCTGAAGCCTGTTTCTTCATTCTTGCAGAGAGGTTCTGGCAATTAGCCCAATACATCTCCTTGCTTAGTTCAGTACACAAATCCTACCCAAGACGGTACAAAAGACAAATTGTACCCAAAAAGGAATGACAGACACATACCATCAAAGCAAATTGCCTGTCATTTTCTAAACATGACATTTTAATTGTAAACAATTACAACTCTCGGTTCCAAACAAAGACTAGTTGGCTGGTTAGGAGTACAGGGGTTTTGTTGCAAAAAAAAGTGTAAAAGCTGTGGAAGGGGCACAAGCCACTAAATCAGTGTGCGTTGTGCATGGTGTACATAGTGTTCTCATTCTATATGACAGTGTTCATAGTTATATGCATATATGAAGAGACAAGACAGCAAATTAATGCTATTATCTTCCTGCTTATTTTTCAGTTGGTCTCTGTCACTTTTAATTAACTACAAATTTTCTGCAGGGGGAAATCAGATATAAAATCAGATATTCTCAAAAACAAGTTCTCAATGTATGCTTTGTATTCATCTTGCACTGCTCCATTCCTAAAGAGAGAAGTGCTCACATCTGAAGCCTCCATCAATTTCTTCTTCTAGCTTATCTGCCCTGAACCACAACAGCAGGATCTTCAAGAGTGATCCATTGCAGATGCCTATACTCAAACAGAGGATACAATAGCTAGTTAGCAACATCTGTCATTTTCACAGTATTCAACTGGAGTGTCAGAGGACAATATTAATTCATTTCCGCAGAAGGAATTTTATCTTTTTGTTGCTAAGGAATGCAGCTTATGTTTCTATATAATAATGAAGAAAAGGGGTGGGGACAGAGCTAGCATGCCAGTAAAGCAGCTAATCTTCAGAAAAGCAAGGCCAGGCTCATTTTTTTCCTTTGTCTGGTAAAACATAATCCTGTTAATCTTGCATCTATTCTACATAATCCGCCTTGAGTACCAGTGAGAAAGTCAGAATATAAATATTATAAATAAAATCTAAGTCTGGCTATTGTCAATGGTAGAGGGAACACACAACCAAAACAAATTAATTACCATGAAATGTTTGGTCTTACAGTATGTCTGAAGCCATTTTTCCAGAACAGAAGCCATTTCTGGAGTTCATATCTGAAATATTGCCGCATGATCTTTGGGTATCCAATATACACTGGGTGCCTCCAGACTGGTCATGGACTGGGCTCCTCTATGCTGCTTCTTTATACTACTCTCTGAGTGCCAAACTACATGTTCCACAGCACTTGTTCCCCTTGCAAAAATACTTTCACAAGCCTTTGTAATAAGACACTGCCCATCTACAGGAATCTGTTTGGTTTTCCTGGATTTGAGGTGTTGCCTCATTGCTTCTGACACACAGAACCACTTAGAGAGAACTGCATAGACAACGTATGTGTGAATGGATTTTCTTTTACTCCAGTATGAAAATGCATAATGACCAGTGCATGCAAAATACTATACATAAGTTGATTTACAGGCGCTGTCACAGAGGTCTGATGTGAAATTATACCTAGGACCTCAAGGTGTTGACGATGGATAAGGTTTATTTGCACAGACCAAGAACTGAAAGGCCTAACTTCAAAACTCAAAGCAGCATGATCTACCCAATCACGAGCTGCAGGAAGTCTCCTTAATAGGCAAAGGCACCAGAAGACGAAGCAGCCGAGGATGTCTGTCCTCATAATTCCTCCCTAATGAGTACTGCATTAATATCTCAACCAAAGGACGACGACTTTAAATAGAAAAAGTATCCTTTGGCTTTGGGGAAGGCGTGAAGCAACATTTCCAGCCCTTTTATTTTATTACTTCTGAGCAAAGGCAAATAAATCACATCTCCAAGAGACTTTTGCCTTAATTGTCCATAAAGAAGAAGTACAATTAGAAACCAGCTACAAGCCTGGCTAAAAGCAGAACTGATTTCTATTTAGGAGAAACATCTAACATCATACAAAATAGAATGCAATGTCTTGGTGACTTTGCTAGACTAAATATGAAAGAATAAGTAAAATGTTACAGAAAAGCACAAAATAGAAAGTCAACTACAATAAAGATTACTACACAAAATCTATACTAAAATGTTGAATTAAGGAAGCCAATTTGAAGCTCATGATCTGTCAATAAAAATTAATCTAAAAGGTGAAACCAGATTTTCTTAGCATTTTTTGTAAAGACCAACACAATCTCAACTAAACAATTTTAAATGGGGGAAGAGACAGGAAGACATATACTCTAGAGTATATACTCTAGTATAGGGCTGGGAGGGCGGGGTATAAATATAATAAATAAATAAATACAGTAAAACCCCAAAGGTTGAACAAAATGGAAGAAACTGCTTTTTGGTTAAAACATGTTCTGGAGGGAACAACTCCTTAGTGTCTCACAATCAGGGCCAATGTCAACACACCCTGAGGTGTGGCAGCAGCCGTTGCTCTCCACCCACTTGCCTCTCCTGCTGCCCATCTGCTTGTTGTGAGCCCTCCCACCAACCACATTTCTGTCTGCAGACACTGGCAGGACTACTGGGGGAAGGGTGTGAAGAAGATGAACAGAAGCAGTGCTTCCAGCTGCACCCACTGCCCAGCACAATTGGGGAAGGCAGGTTTGCAAGAAATAGGAGAAGTAGAAAATGAGCGGGTGGGGGTCAGATGCATGGGTGGGCAGGTAGGGAGGAGACCATGGGCAGGTAGGGAGGGGACATGGGCAGGGAAGTGCAAGGGGGGCACAGTGGCAGGCAGAGAAGGGGAAAGCACTCTAACCTAGGATCCATTCAAAACCTGAAACTAGCCCGGGCCACAATACTTTTTGATATACACACACAAGGCAGCTTTCCAGCACAAGTAGGTGAAACACTTAGGTCTGATTAATTTTCCCTAACTGGGGTCACTCAGGAAAAGTTTTCTTCTCTACACAGCATTCCAAAGACCAAGAGGCAAAATATTCCTCTCCCACATACTTCCCCACACAAAAGCCTTACAGCTCACCTCCATTATAATGTGTGGCAAGAGATGGCGAAGGGAATACTTATGCTTAACCATAACATAGCTTGCTTTGTATATCTGACAACACAAATAACACTCTATTTAAATATCTAAGACAGTGAATTCCAGCATGGCACCTGGGGCACCATGGAAACTGCCAGTATGTTTTCTAGCTGCTTCCTGAGGCTTGAGGATAAAATCCAAAGGGTCTTGAATGAAAGAGAAAAAAGGGAGCTTCAAGTTACCGGCTGACCTCTTGGTTAGGTGTATCAAACCTGTGCACCCTTAGTTATCTCATAAACACATTTATATCACTGTGCTTTCAAACCCTTCCTTTCTTTGCACACTGACACCAAACCATCTTCTCCCCAGAGCAAAGAGCCAACTATGACTTTCCTCTGCCTTCTCAGTACAAGAAGTACTTCAGAGAAGCATCTGCAGGGAACAGCCATTCTGAAGCAGTTGCTTATATCACAGTAGGACATCTGGCTTGGAACCTTCCAACATTTTATGACGCTTCCCAAAGTTTGGTTATTAGCCCTACCTTCCACAGCAACTATTTTGTGACTGGCTACACTTCTGTAGCATCCTTTCTGTGGTGACACCCACTTTTTTCCTATCAAGTCACAGCCAATTTATGGTGACCCCGTAGAGTTTTCAAGGTAAGAAATGTTCAGAGGTGGTTTGCCATTGTCTACCTCTGCATAGTGACCCTGGGTATTACTTGGTGGTCTCCTATTAAAATACTAACCAGGGCCAACCCTGCTTAGCTTTCAAGCTCTGACTAGTCTGGGCTGTTCAGGTCAGGGCTGGTACACACTAGTCTCTCTCAAATTTCCGAAAAGTACTCAGAGGCTCAGCAAACCTGGGGATCCTGACTGAAGTTACAGAAAAGCTTGCCAAGCGCAATGAAGCCATGTTTTATACACAGGGCTCTTAAGTGGATGGTTTGCACATATTTAGCCTTGGACAGCACACAGGGCACAGCATATTTCTAAACAAAAAAGAAATGAAAGTATGGCATCCAAAAACATACAAACTGCACAATTTAAAGCACATTTCACCACTTCCCATCAAAAGCTCTCTAATCACTGGAAGCTCAAGCCAGAATTTGCTCCCTATACCTTATGCAGACGCTGCCTTTACATTTTAAAACTTCTCTATGCAATTACGGATGCTGCAGCCTTTTTGTAAAAAGTAATTCTCAGGAAACCACATCCCATTTCTGTAAAACCAGCAAATGTACAGAACATGAATTTCCCTGTGCACACAATAAGCTTCACTTTATATTTTCATGTTTTGCTGGACACTACCTTGAAATGTTATGCTTCTTTTAAAATAAGAGCATATTTGTGGAGTATGGAATGCCTGCAAAACCCCAAAAGAAATATGCACACTATTTACAGCTCATGAAGGCAGCCACAGAATGGTGATCACTAGCCTCCATCCACGTGGATTTCCTTAAAGAATGCACTCCTAGGACAGGGGTCACTGGGGAGTGTGGGGGAGAGTTATTTTTGAACTTCCTGCACTGTGCAGTGGGTTGGACCGGATGACCCCGAAGCTCCCTTCCAACTCTATGATTCAATGAGGGGGTGTGTGGAAAGCCCTTCTCCATGTGCACTATGGTCATGACCCAAATCAGGCATCACACACAAAGAAGCTAAGGAGAATGTATGACTAACATCTGACTGACAAATGACACAGGCTGGTGGCCCCAGACTCAGCCCATCTAGTCTATAATGTGTGAATTAGCCTTCAGTGGTTGAGAGCCACCCTTACACATGTTATATCTCTTAATATAAAAACTCTGTTACTGCAGAGTTAAACACAAGCAACTCACAAACGTTGCAAGCTTTCTTAACTTAAAAGGCCTTTCAAATTCAAAATTAGCATTTCCTTAAAGGGATAGCAATCAATACCAAATCTAGTTTAAAGTGAAATGCAAGACTGCCAAGATTTTTTATATAATTAATTTTGGACAAGGAAGATAAAAAGCCTTAACACTATTTAATACAATTTTGAGCAGTCCCAATTCTTATTAACCTTCATACATTTTACATATTTAACAACTGATTTGTTACTTCAAAGATTCTAGAGCTCTAAATTAATACAACCCATGCAAACAAAAAGGATGGCTATACTTTAGGCCTACTTTATACTTTAGGCGGGACCTTTTACAGTTCCACAGGGCCTGTAAAACGGAGCTCTTCCACCAGGCGTTTGGATAAGGAGCTGCACTTAAAAAACCTAAGACCCTGTGCCCAGTACTGCCATCTAGCCTGAGCTCACCGATAATAAAAATACAGTCAGCAGTTGATTTTTCTAAGACTGTTGCTACTATTGTACTGCCATCGCCACATAAATTGCTTTTAGTAATCATGTTGTGTTTTATACTGGTATTTATATTGTTGTTTTTACCAGTCACAGTTTTTATGTAAGCCTCCCTGAGCCTGCCCTGGTGGGGAGGTCGGGGTATAAATCAAATAAATAAAACATGAACTGTCAAGTCAGGGGATGAAAATCATGCTTTCACCTGGCTTCAGATCTACTTGTCTGTTATCTCTACAGGACCATGAAACCAGGCTTACCTTGCTTACCCAAGATGTCATACGGTACCATGACCTATACGTATTACAGTGACCATTACCTTTTATAATCAATGAACTGCTTCAAGAGTCCCAATATCAGCTATAAGCCAAGACTGACTATCCAAAGCTTCTTTTTCATCTAGGCATGTTCATTTAAACCTCATACAGAATACATGTAGGTTAGAAATTCAGTAGTTACTTAATGCCATGTTGAAGTTGTACCTCCTTTCTAAGGCAACTGAACCTTACTGAAGCCTGAAGATGCACAAACAAGTCCATCAGCAACTATTCCAACATATTCTTCCTTTCCTCATCTGACCTTTGAACCTTTTTTGCTTTAAACACAGAGCACAATATACAGTCCTAAACATGGCCCATGACAGAGACTCAGCAGAGACTAAGGGAGCACATAACTGTCACAGGCCGGCAAAAACACAGCACTCTGGCATTCATAATGATAACACAATTATCTAGCATCACACACAGCTTCCAAGTTAATGTAACTGACACTTTTGAAAAACGGAAAACACCAGGCTGGACTTAACACTATCATCTGAACTTGATTATCTTTTCACACACACCGTACTCAAAGAAACACTGTACTCAAAGAAATCTAACCAGAAATAATTGAGGATAACCCTAACAGCATGGATATGTGACTAAAAATCTTCCTGAAGTTACAGTAAAACAAAACTTATGCATCCCACTAATTTCATATCATCCACATTAATGCCAGTGTTAAAAGACCAAATTGGGTTATTAAATGACAGCACCTACACAAAAACGGCAAAAAGCAATTTGTTTGTAACCACTGAATGTATTTTTTTCATCCTTATCCTCTCAGTATGTGACACCCTGGAAAAAAATTCTCATACTAGGATTGATCTACAATTACAAACAACAAATCTGCTTTATAATCAAACCAAATACTGCATTTGAAACAACTCATGAACAGCTGCTGCCCATAATATCCATTTGTTCTTGTCACTAGGCACAATGGTAATCCACCATCATTCCCCTAAAACGAGACCTCCAATTTTCTTTCCTCTTTCAGTCCTCCTGACCCACTAACCTATTATGCTCACTCCCCCACAGGCTCTCAACTTAGCCTTACCTCCCAACGGCTTTATGCAGTGATCACATAAAATGACAATTCCACACCTAAGCAGTCTCCAGCCCAGAATCCTCTGTCCCATTTACCTTAATCCCCACAGCACCTGTGTCCCCCCCCAATCCAACCCCTGTCACCTGCCACACAACTGGAACTATCCACCACAAAAGAATCTCAACCCATTCCCCGCCCCCGCCTGACAAGCGTGCAGTAACAGTCCTATTCCTCACCTTCTCATACCAGTATGAAATACCCCCCCCCAATCCTCTGCCACACCGCAATATGATCACCAGCCCACCCGACCTTCCTCCAACCGCAACCTGAACTCCCTTTCTCCTCTCCGTTCTGGACTCTCCCCCCACTCCCGCGCAGGCCAAACAAAACCCCTCCCCGCGATTCAGAAGCGCAGCCCCTCACCCCGACAACATCCCTTCCGCGAAAGGTCAGACTCCACAAAGCCCATTAACACACCGCCTCACCCCTTCCTTCCTCCCTGCACCCCAAGTCCGCCCCCTGCCACTCCCGCTTTGTAATGCCGCCGCCCCGGCAGGCATTCTTCTGCCTCTCAGTGCAGCACCGTGCAAGAGCAACCAACCACTCCTTTCCCTAATGACCCCACAACTCCCCCCACCCCCAATCTCTCATACATAATACCTCGGGGCCCGAGGGGGGGGCGGGACTGGTATGACCATAAAGGTGCTCAGGGAGCGCTGAGCAGGGGAGGCGGAGCCCCACCCCCTCTTGCTGCCATTCTCTGCGTCCCCCATGACAGACCCATAACACCCCCTCCCTCCCTCCCTCCGAGAAGCTGCCCCTTCCTCCCCGAGCCCAGCGGCGAAACGCCCAGGTCGCGACCTTTCCCTCCCCGTGCCAAGACCTCCGTTCCTCACCGGCTTGCGTGGTGTCGCTGAGGTCGTAGCCGCCGTTCGCGGAGCTGGTGGCGGCGGGGAACTCGCGCAGCTTTCTCCCGCTGAGGCAGAGGATGCCGGAGCTGCTGGCCTCCTCCAGGGCCTTGTCAAGGCTACGGCCAGTGTGAGGGGACGACGAGGCGGCTCCGCCCGACGAGGACGCCGCGGCTGAAGAAAGAGGCGGCGAGGCGCCGGCCCCGCACCCAGAGTACCCGCCTGCCGCGCCCCAGGCCGGGCCCGTGCCGGGATAAGAGAGTGTCAGGTGAGCCGGCAGGCCCAGGCCAAAGAAGCCCGAGCCCGGC
Organism: Gekko gecko; assembly: GCA_029375565.1. Classification (NCBI taxonomy): domain Eukaryota; kingdom Metazoa; phylum Chordata; class Lepidosauria; order Squamata; family Gekkonidae; genus Gekko; species Gekko gecko. Next base: position 44,811,077 of record JAPDNY010000012.1, on the reverse strand, counting down.
TCCGAGGAGGAGGTGTTGGAGGAGGCGGCGGTGCTGGGAGGGACTGGGCCGGGGACAGGACCAGGAGCCGGTCCACCGGGACCCTCGCCGCCCCCACCGGCTGTGGTGCCTCCGCCTTGCCCGGCCGCCATGGACGCCACCACCAGGACTCCCCGACTCGCCCGCCACAATAATAATAACAGCGGCAGCCACAGGATCGCCCACCGCGCAGGCGCGGAGTAGAGGGAGGGGGGCGAAAGGAAGGGAGACAACGAAGTGAGGCTCAGAGCGCCTGCGCTTGCCCCGAGAAGGGGGCGGAACCAAGGGCAGAGTAGCGGTGTCTGCTTTTCAGAGCCGACAAAGGGGGAAGCCGAATTTAGAGCTCTGAGGGCAGCGCTATATGGCTCTTTTGTTTTTCTTTATTTTAGGCACTGCGCCTACCTGATACAGGTGCACTAGTATCGATGTCATCATTATTTAAATAAATATTAGTGTTGTTACTGTTGTTTCAGTTATTTATTTAGAATATTTTAATACAGTGCAAATAGTATTGCTATTGTTTCTTTGGATTGTTGCTATTCTTTTGTTTCACATTTTAAATAGTAGTAGCAATGATATTACTGCTATGAACTTCTTAGGGTTGTTAGGCTATTTAACATATTAGTAGTATATTTGCTATTATTAGGCTGAGTTAGGCAGGCAGTGGCTCAGAGCTTAAAATGCTGACCTGCAGATCGGAAAGTCTGTAGGTCGGCAGTTCGAGACCCTAGGGTTGCATGACGGAGTGAGTTCCCATCTCTGACGCCAGCCTCTGCCAATCTAGCAGTTAAAAAGCAAGAAATTGCAAGTAGATAAATAGTTACCACTTCGGTAACTATTTACCAGAACTGCGTTCTGTGTGCCTTGGTGTTTAGTCCATGGAAACATCTTTGGATAACGCTGGCTCATTCGGAGATGAGCACCACCTCCTAGAGTTGGATTCGACTGGCTTTCGAGCAAGGGAAACCTTTACCTTTAGGCAGGGAATTGATGAAGATGGGTAGCCACCTTAGTCTGTCTGTAGCAGTAAAAACAACAAGAGTCCAGTAGCAATTTGTGACAGGGTATGAGATTTGGTGAGTCACTGCTCACTTCTTCAGATACAGCTATAGTGTGTATATCTGAAGCTATTAAATACTGGGTTCAAGATGCATTGCAGTGAACAGCTCTACTTTATTAAGTGATTTCAGGAACAAGACTGAAAAAAACAGGGCAACAGACCTGTTTAAATGGCATGCAAAAACTACACCCAAACATACCCCACTCCCAATGATAGGCTACTTACATAACATTAGTTTCTCATTGGTCACCTCCAGAATCCTGGTGGGCTATTGTTCTAGAGCTCTAAGCTCAGCCAGTCTCTGGTAGATAGTCCTGGAATGTTCCAGTCCTAATACACAACAGAAGCTGTATCTGAAAAAATGACCAGTGACTCACAAAACCTCAAACATACCCTACCGCAAATTTTCTTAGTCTTTAAGGTGCTACTGGACTCTTGCTTTTTTCTACTGAGGCAGGGAACTAACTCCTGAAACCATGCATTATTCCTATATTTGTGCAACACAGATAGCCAGAGTTACTTTCTAATTTTCTCTGCAAGGAGGGGAGGAGGAGAAGTCAGACATATACCTGAACCCAGTAACAAGCTGGAGTAATGTTAATCCTGGCTTAATGCCACCAAAAGATGGCATCAGAATGTAGCCACAGTTTTGCAGTGGGTATTTGAGGTTCCCTTGCACATACAAACACATCCCCTGATAACCATTCTTGCTCAGTCCCATAGGGTTGCTAAGTACTTACCGTAATTCGGCAGGGGACACATAGTCCCCGGCCGGAACATTCCTCCTTGGAACACCCACGATGCCATCGCCAGGAAGTACCATCGAGTTTCCAGCCCCATTGCCAGAGCATCACCCGCCGTCACTTCCTGGCGACAGCATCGTGTGCCACGTCTCCCCCCCCCGGAATGGTCCTGCCAAGAAGTATGCGTCCCCCGCCAAATTACGGTATGTTCTTGGGAAGCCTGCACCCCCACCAAACGTAAACAGACATAGTTATCACTTTGCACCCTTGTTTATTATATGGTGAGAGATGTAAAAGTGATTGCACCGCTTGGAAACAGTGACCATAATGTCATTGAGTTTAACATTTGTACAGATAGGGAGTTGCCCAAAAAGACTGGCGCAACCACTTTTAACTTTAAAAGGGGTAACTTCTCTGGTATGAGGGGACATGTGAGGAAGAAATTGAAAGGAAGAGTGGAGAAGGTCAAAACCATTGGGGAAGCTTGGAGACTATTTAAAAAGACAATCCTAGAAGCTCAGAAAAAATATATACCGCAGGTTAGGAAAGGTACAAATAGGTATAGAAAAAAGCCTGCATGGTTAACAAATAAAGTAATGGAAGCTGTAAAAGGTAAGAAGGATTCCTTTAAGCAGTGGAAAGCTAGTCTTAGTGAGGTTGATAAAAGGGAACACAGACTATGGCAAATAAAATGCAAGTCTGTGATCAGGCAAGCAAAAAGGGAATATGAGGAGCATATCGCAAAAAACATAAAGACCAACAATAAAACTTTCTTCAAATACATTAGAAGTAGGAAGCCAGCCAGGGAGGCAGTGGGGCCCTTGGATGACCAAGGGGTAAAAGGAGTAGTGAAGGATGATAGGGAAATGGCTGAGAAGCTGAATGCATTTTTTGCCTCTGTCTTCACTGTGGAAGAGGAGAAGTGTTTGCCCACTCCAGAAGCACCGATTTCAGGAGGGGGTTTGAAAGACCTGAATCAGATTGCGGTGACAAGAGAGGAAGTCTTCCGACTGATGGACAATTTAAAAACTAATAAATCACCAGGCCCGGATGAAATTCATCCGAGAGTTCTGAAAGAACTCAAATGTGAACTTGTGGATCTCCTGACAAAAATATGTAATCTTTCTTTAAAATCTGCCTCCATTCCTGAGGACTGGAAGGTAGCTAATGTCACTCCCATCTTTAAAAAGGGCTCCAGGGGAGATCCAGGAAATTACAGGCCAGTCAGTCTGACATCGATACCGGGTAAGTTGGTGGAAACTGTTATTAAGGAAAGAATTAGTAGGCACATTGATGAACAAAAACTATTGAAGCAGACTCAGCATGGGTTCTGTAAGGGAAGATCTTGTCTCACTAACTTGTTAGTGTTTTTTGAGGGAGTGAACAAACATGTGGACAAGGGGGACCCAATAGATATTATTTACCTTGACTTCCGGAAAGCTTTTGATACAGTTCCTCATCAAAGGCTCCTAAGTAAGCTCAATAGTCATGGGATAAAAGGACAAGTCCTCTTGTGGATCAAAAACTGGCTTATAAATAGGAAACAGAGAGTGAGTATAAATGGGAAACTTTCTCAGTGGAGGGTGGTAAGCAGTGGGGTACCACAGGGATCAGTACTCGGTCCGATGCTTTTTAACTTGTTTATTAACGATTTGGAATTGGGAGTAAGCAGTGATGTGGCTAAATTTGCAGATGACACAAAGTTGTTCAGAGTGGTGAAAACCAGGGAGGATTTTGAGGCACTCCAAAGGGATCTGTTGAGGATGGGTGAGTGGGCGTCAACGTGGCAAATGGGGTTCAATGTGGCCAAGTGCAAAGTGATGCACATTGGAGCCAAAAATCCTAAATATAAATACACGTTGATGGGGTCTGATCTGGCAGAGACTGACCAAGAGAGAGATCTTGGAGTCGTCGTGGATAACTCGCTGAAAATGTCTACACAATGTGTAGCTGCAATAAAGAAGGCCAACGCTATGCTGGGGATTATTAGGAAGGGAATTGATAACAAATCAGCCAGTATCATCATGCCCCTGTATAAATCATTGGTGCAACCTCATTTGGAATACTGTGTACAGTTCTGGTCACCACATCTCAAAAAGGATATTATAGCATTGGAAAAAGTGCAGAGAAGGGCAACTAGAATGATAAAAGGGTTGGAACACCTTCCCTATGAAGAAAGGTTAAAGTGCTTGGGGCTCTTTAGCTTGGAGAAACGACGGCTGAGGGGTGACATGATCGAGGTTTATAAGATTATGAATGGGATTGAGCAGGTTGAGAAAGAAGTACTTTTCTCCCTTTCTCACAATACAAGAACTCGTGGGCACTCTATGAAATTGCTGAGCAGTCGGGTTAGAACAGATAAAAGGAAATACTTCTTCACCCAAAGAGTGATTAACATATGGAATTCACTGCCACAGGAGGTCGTGGCAGCTGCAAGCGTGGACAGTTTCAAGAGGAAATTAGATAAACATATGGAGCAGAAGTCTACCAGTGGCTATTAGCCACAGGGTATAGATGGGAACTCTCAGTCTGGGGCAGGTGATGCACTCTATTCTTGGTGCTGGAGGGGGCAGCAGTGGGAGGGCTTCTGGTGCCCTGGCCCCACTGCTGGACCTCCTGATGGCACCTGGTATATTTTGGCCGCTGTGTGACAGAGTGTTGGACTAGATGGGCCATTGGCCTGATTCAACATTGGCTTCTCTTATGTTCTTATGTATATGTACCATGTAAATAAGATCAACCCACCCAATATTTAAGTGTCACACCATCAGTGGCCCTTGCATCTCATGGCCTTTGAATCTTATTGTTTTCAATTTTTTTCTCTGCCTATGTGGGAGTATGTATCTATATATCTGCCACCTGAGGATACACTCCATCAGATGAAGTGGGTTGCAGCCTACAAAAGCTTATTCTACAATCAATAAGTCTTTAAGGTGTTCCAAGTCTCTTTGTTATATTTATCCACTTCACAAGGGGAGGGGAGAATTGCCAGAGATAGAGAAAAGATACAATCCAGGAAAAGTGACTTCAACAAACAAAATCAATGGAGTTGAGTCTGTCAATTGATTCACCAGTGGATGGAAGTAATTCAAGCAGTAAAAATCTTAGGTTCAGCTGTGTTTCTGTAGCAGACTTCCTAATGTCCTTATATGGCACAATGGGAAATGCCTTTGAAATCATCATCATGATGTGAAATGAAGTGAGAAATGACGTGTTTGGAGAACTGCAGCTTTTCCGTGCTTCAAGGCTGTTTCTGAATGTGTCAGCCAGTGGCCTGTCCTTTTCCCCCGGGGCATAAATTTGGGCATTTCTTGGGAAAGATACAATAAACAAGGCTGCAAGCCTTGGCCTTGTTTTTAGTTGGATTTACTGGGGCTAATCCGAAGCACAGATAATAATTCATGCATTGCAACCTGGACCTGTAATTTAAAAAAAAACAGAAAACCTCTGGTCTACAAATTACCCATTAGATAAATTGATAAATTGCTATGGTGGGGTAGACTGCTACAAGGATTAATTTGATTCCTAGTTTCTTAATTGCAGTTCCTCTTGAATTGGGCATCAGCCTCATTTCCCTTCCTTATCTGTCATCTTATCCTACTAGGGTAAACACAGTGAAAATAGCACTGTGTGTACAAGAGGTCTTGCTTTTTCTTCTTTTTTTTGGGGGGGTGTGTGTGTCTGGTTTAGGAACAATCACTATATTCTTGTGGCTGTCACCCTTTGTTCTATGACATTAACTGCAGTAGGGTTCCCAAGTACTTACCGCATGGGAGCGGGGGACGCATGCTCCCCATCCGGACCAGTCCTCCCTGTAACGCACCATGCCATCACCAGGAAGTGACGCCAGGTGACACTCTGGCAATGGGGCTGAAAACTCGATGGTACAATCGAATTTCCAGCCACATTGCCAGAGCGTCGCCTAGTGTCACTTCCTGGCGACGGCATTGTGTGAGCGTCTTTCCTTCCCCCAGGAATGGTCTTGCCAGGACGTATCCATCCCCCGCCAAAATACGGTAAGTTCTTGGCAAGCCTAAACTGCAGCCAGAGACACAGAAGTTAAGCAGGTGAGCTACAACTGATTCTCAGGTCACCTATAATTTACCTGCTACATTTTTACTGTTAACAGAGCAACCATTTCTGAGTTGCAAAGACCCACGAGCAGCTGGCAAGATAGAATGTTCATATTTGGGACTCCAGATTATTTATCCATTTCCCCACTGGACTGGGACCAACTACTCAAATGGCAGCAGGACCAGCACTATTCCCTTTTAGTCACAGAAACCTATTGGCAGAATTATTTAGCTATGATCCACTGACCTCCACTACTTTTTCTTCATAGTTCAACAGAAAAACAGAAGAAAGATATTACAAAAAGGAAGAAGAAGAAGAAGAGATTGGATTTATACTCCGCCCTTCACTTGGAGTCTCAGAGCGGCTTACAAACTCCTTTCCCTTCCCCTCCCCACAACAGACACCCTGTGAGGTAGGTGGGGCTGAGAGAATGCTAACACAAACTGCTCTTTCAGGAACAGCTGTGCCAGAGCTTGTGACTGACTCAAGGTCACATCAGCAGGTGCAAGTGGAGGAGTGGGGAATCAAACCCAGTTCTCCCAGATTAGAGTCCGCATGGTTAACCACTACACCAAACTGGCTCACCAAACAAAGAAAGGCCTATCTGTTCTTTGCAGCTTTATATATGTATCTGCCTACAGATGTGCACCTCATGCATCTGATTAAGTGAACTCTGACATACAACATTTATGCTGGCGTGATGAGGTAACCCTGCCATAGCTTCTCTGTTACAGGAATACGGGAGTTGAGGGGTCCTCCTTTTCTCACTGTGATTTACCATTGTCTGTTCTGTTTCTTATCACTCTGCCTGATCTTGGGTCTCAAGCTGCTAACTCACAGCCACTGGGAAATGTAACAGGTCTGGGTTGTTTCCTTAAGCTTGCCCGCTTGCCTTTCACACACGCACGCTCTGTAACTATTGGCTTAGCCTTGGGGGGGGGGGTTAGTTCAAATGGGGTATAACTTAGCCTGCTTTCTGCTTCACGTTATCACCGACACAGAATATGTACATGTGTCTCCAGCATTGCCTTAATAAACGCTATCTTCTGAAGAAGCCTGGTGTTTGAGGGACTTTCTGGGGAACCTGATAGAGTGTCAGTGATCCTCCCAGTGTGCCTCCCATCTGAGCCACATCTCTCTCAACTCTCGAGATGAGTGGGGAAGAGGAGGACCAGACGGTGGTAACCACGTCTGAGGACACAGTACCCACCACATCGATACTGGTCATGTCAGTGCCCACCACAGGGGTGCCAACCACAACCACTCTGGTCCCCTGGCTCCTGGACGCGGAGTCGGAGGGGGCCTACTTTGATTCTTTTGGCGGGGCGTACACCAGTGTGACTACACGCCCCAGGAAACTGAGGGAATGGGGCAGACCACTAGCAGAGACTATGGAAGCTTGGTCCTTGACCCCTCGTGGGCCCCGTAGGGAAAGCCAGTACGACCGATCAATCTACCGGTTGAGCATGGCACCTGCAATGGAGGCCCTGTGGCACCAGCCAGTGGAATCCGCAGAATCCACAGATACGCAGTTTGGGCTGCTGGAGCGCAGTGAGGAGCAAATACTTAAGTTGGTGGAGGTTTCGTTCTGGAAGATGCCAAGGGTGATTGCTGAGGTGGTACAGAGAGAACTGGATCAGAGTCTGCCCACGCCACAGGCACCACCTGCTCCACCAGTAATCCCAGCACCAGTGCTGGCAGCACCGGTCGTACCAGCGGGACCTCCACAGACCTGATTCACCCCTCCCTAGTGATGGGGCTCAGGGCAAAAGTAGTTAAACTCCCTGACCCGCTGATTTTCACCCAAATGGATGGGTCGTCCATGAAAGATCCTTGTAAGTACGAGACAGTACTGCTGAGGATGGGGGCAGGCCAGCATTGGGAACACCGGCCATTTGTCATCACACCTGCAGCTCAGTTCCCACTAGTTTTGGGAACCACGCCCATGACCCTTACATACTGTCGGAGGAGGGGAGTCGTGAAGTTCATGTCCCTGCACTGTGCAACCCATGTCTGGGACACATTGTGGGACAAGCCGACCCCGGCGCAATGCGTGCCAATCAGTTTAGCTAGTGCTGAACTGAAAGCGATCCCTCCTGAGTACAGAGACTTGGCGCAGGTGTTTGGGGAGGCGGAGGCTGACGAGCTGCCCCCCCATTGTAATTCAGACTGTGCAATCGAATTCTTGCCAGATCAAAAGCTCCCCAAAGGAAAGTTATACTCAATGAGCCCGGCAGAAAGACAAGAACTTGGCTAGGGGCTTCATCCACCCCGCCTCCTCTCCCTTTGCAGCCCCCGTGCTATTCCAAAAAAAGAAGGATGGGGGTTTGCGGTTGTGTACGGACTATAGGGGCTTGAATGCGGTTTCGACCATGAACTCTTACCCCCTCCCTTTGATTAAAGACCTCCTGGCAGCAGTCTCCAAAGGGAAAATATTCTTGAAATTGGACCTGCGGGATGCCTGTTTCCAAGTTAGAATCCGGGAGGGAGATGAATACAAGACGGTGTTCAACACCCCCTTGGGGCAGTTCGAGCCATGCACTTCGACCTTCAGGGGGCTCCGGGGGGTCTTCATGAATTTAATCAACGAAGTGTTGCATAAGCACTTGTTCAAAGGGGCACTGGTGTACTTGGATGATATTTTGTTGTACTCTCCTGACAAAGAGTCCCATGTCAAACTAGTTTGGGAGGTCTTGGAAACGTAGCACAAGCAGAAACTTTTTGCCAAACTATCCAAATGTGAATTTAATTGCACGGAAATCTTGTTCTGGGGGAACCGTATTTCACCTGAGGGAATCGAAATGGACCCCGTAAAGGTCCAGGATGTAATCGGGTGGGAGCCCCCCAAGACCCGGAGGGACCTTCAAGCGTTTCTCGGGTTCACAAACTTTTACTGGGCATTTTTGGCTAATTTTGCCCAGGTGAGTCTGCCTCTCACCGACCTCCTAAAGACAAAGGAGAAAGGGCCGGAGAGCACATGCCCTGGGGCCAAATTGGATTGGACGCCTGAGTGCCAAGAGGCGTTCAATCACTTAAAGACTTTGTTCACATCCGAGCCCACCCGAACGAACTTAAAAAATTCATACTGCAAGTGGACGCTTCGGATGTTGCTATGGGTGGTGCCATTTTACAGGAAGGGAAAGATGGGAAGTTACACCCACTGGCCATGACACAGAACTGGTGTCAGACCAGTAATGGGAAGAGGCAAAATTGGCAGCTCTAGAAATTATGAGATAACTGCAACATGAGGGAGTTTATCTGTCAGATTAGAGTGGGAGGGGAAGGAAGCTGTCCAGACTGATGACATAGAGTGACAGGTGATGTGTTTGTATCTCAGGAAAACTTTAGAAGTTTCAGCGTGTAGCTCTTAATAGTAACTTATTTTGAATTGACAAATGTGTGGATCACAGTGTGTGGGGGGTATATAAATGAAACAGGAAGAACAGGTATAGTGTAGTGTCTAGTGCTGGATTACGACTGAAGGGACTTGTTCAAACCCGCTCAAAGGTTGGGTAAGTCACTCTTTCTCCCCCAGCCTACCCCACAGGGATCTTGCAAGGATCCAATGGAGGAAGGAAAGAATCATACATGTCAATCTAAGCCCCTTGGATGAAGGGGTTGATTTCAGTGGGACCTGCTTCTGGCAGCAGCTCTGATTTCTCATCCAATTGGGAGAACATTCTCAGGGACTGTATCCTTCACCCACGGAATCCTCAGTACCAAATTTCAGACAGATGGAACAAAAAGCAATTCTGTCTAGCTAGTCAGGAATCAGACTGAATGAGGCAGGATTCAAACAGGAAGGTTGCAAGCAGCACTTCTTGGCTTCAGCTGAGTGTGTCTGATGAGGCTTTATGACAGCTGAGACCACCAGGATGGTGCAATTACAAGAAGACCAATTTAGGATGACATTTTTAAGGAGAAAGGAAGCATATCTCATACACATCAGACCTCCTGCAGTACCCCCACCACAACAGCAAATGGGTGTACCCATTCCCCCCCCCCCAAAAAAACACAACAGTTGGCCAGAATAAGATTTATTAATTAAGACATTTATATTCCACCTTTCCTCTTGGTTCAATAATAATTAAAACATTCCCTGTTAGAATCAAAGATAAAATAACAAGCTCCAAATCCCCCACCTTCCTTAAAAGATGTCTGCTGTTCAAACCCTCTAAAGCCCTGGCAAACAGGCAGGCCATACTGCACCCCTCCTGAAGATCACCAAGGAGAGGGCCGTTCTCACCTCTTCAGGGAGCCCCATTCCACAGAGTTGGAGCCATGCTGGAAAAGGCCCAGGCTCTGGTTGATGCCCCATGGGCCACCCAAAATGGTGGGATGGCCAAGGGATGGCTGCCTGGTGACTGTATTTGGTGCACAGGGACATACGGAAGTCCTTCCATATGGGTAACTCCTTCCAGGTTACTGCTACTCCAGTCAAATTCATAGTTCCTCCAAAACTGTTCAAGTCTGAAGCCAAGCATCTAGCCGCCCCCAGGAGAATTCCACAAGTATGAAGGACATGCCTCTGTCTGAGTCTGCTAGTCACATGGCACTCTCAGGGCCACAGAAGTCAACTCTGCTCTTTCCACAGATAATTATGCCCCCCCACCCACATGAGGATGAGCAACAGGCAGATTCAATGGATGGGTCTAGCACTACACCAGAGAGATATCTGTCTCTTTGCTTTCAGGACTGTGCCATTCAAAGTCAGGCAAAAAGGAAACAATACTCTTTTATTTTTCCCCTCAGGTCCTGCCTTCATTCTATAATCCTGCTTATTTTTTCCCTCCACTCCTATTTCCAAAAAGATAGTTGTATGACAGGAAATGTAGGAAGGGGGCAGAGCTGTGCACACCCTTCAGACAATATCTGAAATGAATTCTGCACCCATTTTCTGCACCAAGGCATGCGGCAAAGGCACTTTCTTTTGTGGCGGAGGTGGGTTTGATAAGTCTTTCTCCTTGTGGTGCAGAAGGCAATACGTTCTGGGGGGCGGGCAGCCGGGCACAAGTCATATGGGGGGAAAGACAAGAGCAGACAGGCAGAGGCCATCCATTTGCAAAGCCATCTAAATTGCCACCATAAGGACTAAGAAATTGCAGGGCTTCATTTATTCGTTTTTAACAGGTCGTCACAAAAATCCCATTGCGCTCAACTTCTCAGTTCTGCCTCCAAGAATCGTTCCGCTTAAAACAAGAATCCACGTAATCAACCGGAATGGAAAAGGTTTTGGAAAGTCCACAAGGGCTACAAGTCCAGGCGCGCGTCCCTGGAAATGCATGTCCCGTTGCCCTCCGCAAGACTGACTCCGGAGTACACATGCCAGGCTCGAGAGGAAAGTTTCTGATGCAGCCGACCGGGTAGGAATCCGGGACGGGAGCGGCTCTTGTGCCGGTGCCAGGGGGAGGGGGGCCCTGTCGAGACAGCTGGCGGGAGGCAGGCGCTTGTCGGGCGCTCTGCCAGGATTTCTTCCTCGGTCGGCCGGGCCACTGTGTGTACCCACGCCAGATCCCGCTGTGCTCGGAGAGCCCATGGAGGCGCCGGGCGGACAGCAAGAACCAGCGGCGGGGGCAGGATCGGGGCCCAGCGGCTCAGAGGAGATAGACCTGTCATTGGGTAGGTGTGCCGGGATGCAGGCGCTTTGGAGCCCAGACGCGGGGGCAACGAGGGGTGGGTCTGGGGAGGGCGGCGTCGGACCCCCACTGCGCCAGGGGCAGGTCCACCAGGAAGGAGAGGGGCTGGCACCGCTCGAAGTGGCTTTGCCCAACGAAGACCCCCTCCCCCCCAAAAAAGCCCCTTCCACACTGAAGTCAACCTCTCCTTGTGGCTTTGGGGAGAAAGGGATTAAGGAAGGTCCGGGAAAGGCCGCCGAACTAGGCCTGGGAGCGTTTCGCGTACTTTGCAAAGTTATCGCTGGAAACTTCCCACCCCACCCCAAGTACCAGACGGACTGCATCGCCCCCATCGTGCTGTCTTGCCCCCCCCCCCCTCATGTGCAGCCTCCCAAAATAGAGCCGCCTATCCCCCGCAGTCACTTGACCCGGCGCGGGCTGGGACTATTTATGGCGGCTGACGAGGAAGGCCCAGCAGATCCCTGGCGGCCGGTCGATGCACACGCCCGATGACAGAGGCCAGTCCCCGCCCTCGTGGACCTCGGCGTGGTTCCTCGGTCCCTTTTCCATCCGCTGTGCATATTCCGAATTCGAATCCAGTAGCCGGCAAGATTTTGGGGGGAATGAGCGTTCGAGTGTTCCAGCTCCCTTCCTATCTGACCAAGGGAGCTTTGGCTCTGGGACGTTTATACCCCCAAATCTCTTCTACTGCAGACCAACACAGCTACTCTCTGAAACTATCTGCATTGCCTGCATCTGCCAGTCACTGAGGGCCAATTCATAGCAGACATTCCTCTAAAAGATTCGACTCTCGGACTTTTGGTCTGAGCTGCCTGTGTGCGATGGCACAGTAAATAAAATTTATGGCATTAGTATCCCAACATTCTTCCACCATGGAATTCTAGGCTCCCTGCATGTATGGGTGTTCCCAAGTGTTCGCTCACCCAGTCACTGACCAGCTATAGCATAAGCAAGATGGCCACATCCCTCTGGTGCCATTCCCTGATTTCTTTCTTCCTAGAGACACTGTTATCCTTTTTGCTTTTGTCTTCATCTGTTTTCATCTGTAAGTGCCCTTCTGTAACACATTTGAATTTGGTACTCCAGATTTGGGCTTTTCCAGGGTGCATAATGTCATACTTCCTATCTGCTTGGATGGAGCTCTTAGTATAATCCTGAAATTGTGAAAACCCAGATTGCAATGTTGACATGCTCAGCTTTGTAGCCTGCAAACACATACACTTGGGGAGGGGAGAGATGGGGTAGAAATGTTTAAATAAATAAATGGCCCTTCCTTCAGTTATTACTTTACATTTTGTTGAAATTCTGTGTTCAATTTCATTATTTTGTTCTCAGGTCTCCATGCAATTGGGACTACTGAATGTCTAGCCCATCCCTTAAAATGGTTATGGGTTTTTTTCATGTTTTTGTCACTCACCCATTTGATCAGTGTATGGTACACAATGCTGCCTAGTAGCTAACAATTGCCTCCTGGGGAGATTGTCACATGCCAAATGGTTTCCTCTAGAGGTAATTAATTAATTCATTCATTATCATAGGGAAGGGTATGTAGTATAGGCAGGAGATACTAAGACTGTCTGGCAGTGAGAAGTTCTAGCTCTTTTAGCATTATGCTCCACTAAATGGCAAGCTAGACTTTTTTAAAGGCAAGAGACATTTCAGAGGTGGTTTGCCATTGCCTGCCTCTGCATCACACCCCTGGTATTCCTTGGAGGTTGCCTATCCAAATTCTAGCCAGGACTGACCCTGCTTAGCTTCCAAGGTCTGACAAGATCATGTTAGCCTGGGCTATCCAGGCCAGGGCTCCCCTAGAGGTGAAGGCTGTGGAGTCTCATGCAATGGTCTTGCAACACAGCCAGGGTGGTGTAGTGGTTAGAGTGTTGGGCTGGGATCTGAGAGATCCAGGTTTGAACCCCCACTGCACCAGTGGCCCCCCTCTCTTAGCCCAATGTCCTTTGCCAGTGTGGTTGTTGTGAAGATAAAACCGAGGAGGGGAGAACAATATTGTAAGCCAGTCTGGGTCCCCATTGGGGATAAAAGCAGAGTATGAATATCTAAATAAACAGGAAGTTCTAATTTCAGTGTAAGATTGACCTCTGGGGGGGTTGGGGAAAGCTCTGCAAGACACATTTGTCCTTGCTTTCACAAAGTTTAGCTTCTGACTCCTGACTCCTAATGGCTGTAAAATAAGCAGATGAATGAAGCTTCTTTGATTTGTTTATTTGGGGGGGGTGTTTCTTCATCCAGATGACATCATAAAGCGTAACAAGAAAGGACATATAAAGGCAGCAGGGAACAGATGGAGGCAGCGGCTCAAGAACAGAAACCCATCCTACAGCAATGGAAGACCTCGATTTCGGAGCTGGGCACCACAAAGTGTGCAAGGTACTTACAAAGTGGTGAACAGAAGTGGGAAGAGGAGACCTTGAAGGTGAAGGAAGGCAGCAGGCAGGTTTTATGCACCATCCACTTTTAGTTTTAGAGGTTGTTATCCTGGATCTCTTATCCTGAGATATCAGCCCTCTTTTCAACTCTGCACTAACGTCCCTTTGCTGCCTGTCTTGCGGCATCCACAAGGCCAATGTGCTTCTCTTTAGAATCAAGACCTCCACCCATCAAGGATAAGCAACCCTGCTCTTGTTCAAAAAATCATTATTCCCGAGAGGGGGAGGGAGCCATTAGTCAGCTTGGCTTACCAAAGACCTTTCTAACACTTTATATCTTATTTTCCACCACTGATTCATCCCTTCATCAGCTAATGAAATCTGAGGCTAAACTGAGTCCAGGAGTAGCAATCCTAAAATATCATATGATCATACTAACAGACTACTCTGCCCCTCTGCCCCTGCACATTTTTGTTTTTTGTTAGTTTAGCAATTTTCTCCCTATACCCATATTACATCTGACTTTAATCTCGGCCTGAATCCAAGCTCTTCTTATTAATGTTTTTTTTGCTCAATTAAATGTGTTTGGAGAGCTGTGAACAGGTTTCCTGCTGTGTTTTTTACTGTAAATAGCAGCTATGCAAGGAGGCAATCTGGATCCAGTCTGCAGAATGGGTTAACCTTTTCCTCCTGTGCCATTTTCCCAGCTCACTGGTCAAACCCCCCATTGCCCCCAGCTAGAAGCATGTGTGCAGCCCCACTTTCCACAGGACACATAGCAGCTTGGGGGAGGGGGCAACCAAAGTCAGGAAAGCATTCACTCCCCTTCTCCTGCCCCCAAGTTCCAGTGCTGGATTAGGGCATTCACAATTATGGACTCCCCCATGTCATGTCCAATTGTGTCTTCAGTCAGTCAAAGCTATTTGGTAGACCAAGACCAAGCTTGTTTACTCAGAAGTGAGTTGCACTGTGTTCAGTCACACATTCCCTGAGTAAGTGTTTTTAGGTTTGCAGCCCTAAATGAATATATTTGTACTCAGTCCCCTTTGGTGTTTCATACAGATTTAGTTATTCCCAGTCTCAACTTTTTTAATTTCAATCTTTAAAGTATCTAGAGGTTCCTGCCCTGACCTGGATGCCTTTTGAAGGCCTTCATGTCAATATTTTTTTTGAAGTTTGTGGATTAGATTTGACAGATTGCTCTACGCTGTTGGGAACAGAATCTCCCAGAAATCCCTTTCAAAAGGGCCCAGGGCTCTTGTTGAGCCCCACAAAAGGGCCCAGGGCTCTTGCTGAACCCCACACTGACAACAAGGAAAAGGTTACTGTGAGTTTCATACATTATTATTTATAAATTGAGGACATCTTTCACAAAGGCTGAATATTAAATGAAAAGCTAATCAATAATGAATGGGGGGGAAGAAATGTGAGTGGAAAGAAAAGAAATGACTGAGACCAAAGAAATGTTAAGTGAGGTATAATTGTGAGGTAATTTCATAACAAGCATACCTGAGGAAAAGTAATCCATAAACTAAATGCAGAACTAGAAAATAGACCATAACAAAGAAACCACTTCTCTCTTTGATGAATGCCTGGCTGTGAATTAGGAGAGCAATTTATCAAAGCTATGTACCAGTTAAGAACAGGAAGAAAGACTTTCTGCCACAGGGGAATTTCTCATGCCATGGATTGCCTTCAGGTAGAAGAACCTCCACCTGAATCAGTCTAGTCCCTACAGACTTGCTCCACTGGTCGCAAAGGATGGCGTCAAAGCACATCAGGAGCTGGTGTGCTATAGCCAGTGTGGGAGAGGGGTTGAATTTTCCCCTGGGAGACTTGGGTTCAGAACTCCCAGCGCTATCTCCAAGCATATCTCCCTCTCCTCACATATGCATATATTTATATGTAAACACAATCTTTGAGGAAGAATTGGAATGCTATGTTTCCTTACTATAAAACTCCAATAGCTCTGGCAGTCGATGTAGGAGCCCGAAAGAGCAATGTTCTTTTCCCTATTTCAGACACCATTCCCAGCAGCAAGTGGATTGCATGGTCTACTGGTGGCTCTCTCTCAGTTTGCTGGGAGTCAGTGGGCTCAGATTATCTAGCCAAGGGTGGGTCCTCTGCTGGGCCACAGATGTCAGCAGATGTCTAGCCAAGTCATGCCTTGAGACTAGCCCTGAAAACTATTCAGCCACAAAGTTCCACTGGCGATCTTGACCCCGGATTGTTCACAGACTAACTTGCCCCTTAGGGTTCTGTCAGGATAAAAATGTAGAGAACCCGATGTATATTTGTTAGGGATTTCAATGTAAAATGCAAAGTTAATAAATGCAGCAGAACACTTGTATTAGGCTGCGGTCACACACACTAAATAATTCACTTTCAATCCACTTTCGAACTGGATTTTGCCAGTTCACACAGTAAAAATCCAGTTTGAAAGTGGATTGAAAGTGGATTATTTAACATGTGTGACTGCATCCATAGCTTTTAAACAAGAAAGTTTACTAATGAGAGAAGGATAAAATGGGAAATACTAGAGAATAAAGAATTAACATCCTCTCTGACTCTTCTAACCTACATCTTGACACTCTAAAGTCTAAACCACATGTGCTAGCCCCAGGCAAGAGTTAGAACAAAGAGCAGTAAGCCTTCTAAGCCTCCACCCCTCGGACATCTTCTGATCTACCCAACTGGAGAATCCCAAACCTAACAAATTATGCATTTTAACACCTTGCTCTGGTGGCAAATACGTGCATGGTCTACCATTGGGTCTCTGACTAAATAGCCAGAATACCAGCATCCATCAACAAACACATAAATTCTTCCATGACTTCAGGAAGAGAACTTGCAAACTCCAATAATATTTGTCCCAGCTCTCTGGAGGAAGTAGTGGGTAAAAATGTGACGAATAAAAAGCAAGCATTTTAAATGCCCAGATATCCATTCAAAGTTTGTTTTCTGTTTTCTACACAAGAAACCATAACCTCAACCACGTATTTCTTTAGGACCCTACAGGTTTCGAGTAGGGTTTAGAAAACAGCAGTATTACAGAAAACAGTTTTGGAATGGCATGACTGGTCCCAGGCGAAGAATGGCCACTGGGCCAAATGGCATAAGTCCCTTAAATCGGCCAGCATCAGCTGAACAGCAGGTAAGATCAACCTAACATCCCAGTTTTCCAAATAGCTTTCTAATGGGGAAGTCAAACTTGATATGTTAATGGTGAATGAATGAATAATCTGTGGTTAATTTCTAGGGCAAGCAGGATGAACCCATGTTGGAGCGGAACAGTGTTGGAACGGCAGCCAATCCACAGCAGGGGCAGCCCACATGGGTCAAGCGGATCAGACATCCAAATGCTTTCCCACCCAGACAAAGGTAAAAAGTTTGGTATATCCATCACCTCTGGATTTCGAATGTTTTGTAAATACATAGCATCCAGATCAGGGAGCAAATTTCAGATTATTGTGGAAGAATACCCAGCCATTAATTTTTATGACAAACATTCAGGGCAGCAGTTCCAAATCTGGATTTTCCAATCAGCAGTTTGATTGGGCAGGGGTGAGAGAAGAGAGTAAGACTGATTTTAAATATTTCTAACTTCAACATTCACTTTCAGGAAATGCATCTAGCAGTGCCATCCTAAGTAGCATTACACCCTTCTAAACCCGTCAGCATCAGTCGACTAAGAGGGGTGTAACTCTGCTTAGGCTGGCACTATAAATGTTTAGTTTGCACAGAATTTTGCTGTATTAATTTGAGATCATTCCCACCCTCCAATAACAGGCCTTTCCAACTAAATCGGAGACCAGCTTTTATGCAGAGGCAATCCCGGTTCCACTTCAACAGAGGGGTGAGTTATACGTTATGTCGAAGATTTGGTGAAATGCAGAGTTTACTAGTCTCACTCTCTGGTTTCAGCTGCCTCTGAAATCCGATTCCGTTCTTAGATTAGTAGCTGCAAAACTAATACTAGTGCATTTTAACATTTATATAGCATTTTTGGCTTTCAAAGTGCTTCACAAAGCTCTGGTAGGATTTGAACTAAACAGGTAATTTCCACCAATTTCCCCTTCTCACTGCACACCTGATGTATCATTCCTTAAGGTCACATATCCCACAAGCATAATTTTGTGGAGATCAGTGGGCTGCATTGGGAGGGGGGAGGCAGGAAAGTTCTATTCTGCCACTGGGAAATTTGGTCTGAATCCAACCCCATTATCTCTGCAATCCTTATATGAATTTTACAAAGCAGGCCATTGCTATATCCATATTGAAGAGGAGAAACTGAATATGACATAAATATGAACCAGTTTTATACTGAATCAAACCATTAAGCTTGGTATTATCTGATTTGACTAGCAACACCTCTTCAGGGTCTCAGGAGAAAAAAGCCTTTCTCCAACATGTCGTAGCTGAGATCTTTTAACTAGAGATGTCGGAGATTGAACCTGGATGCATGCAAAGCATCTGCTTTTCCACTGAGTTATGGCACCTCCTTAAGTTGAGATACAGGGCCTTGTTTGAGACCACCAATGGGGTTCATAGTGGATGTTCCCTTTACTGCAGATATATTGACACAAGTGGGGGACCCAAAAAGACATGTGGAGGGGGAACATTTCATTTTCCCTTTCCCCACTATTTCCTCTTTCACTTCCTTGGCAATCCCATAGCCTCTTCCTTCTTGCTGCTTCCATCCTACCCACCAGCCAATCTACCTTTATCTACCCTCAGCCTTTCCTCTTTCCCCTTCCCTAGCAGCCTCTATGCAGAAAAACTATGGCCCACTTGTGTGGTGGCTGTCACTGGGCTGGGACCAGTTACATGGTGGGGAACTCACAAGGACTTGAAGGCACCTCCCTTACCTCTGTATGCACCTTCCCACACTATTTCCTCTTTCCCTCCTCCTGGCAACTCCCATATCCTCATCTTCCCCAGTTTCCTTTTCTCCTTCACACTCACCAATAGTCCTACCTTTTATCTGCAACTCCCCTTCAGCGATATTTATTATTTATTTACTTCACTTATACCTTGCCTTTCTCCACAATGGGGACCTAAAGCAGCTTACATCATTCTCCTCTCCTCTATTTTATCTTCCCAACAATCCTGAAAGGTAAGTTAGGGTGTGAATGTGTAACTGGCCCAAGATCACCCAATTAATTTCTATGGCAGAATGGTGATTTGAACTTGGGTCTCCCAGATCCTAGTCTGAAACTCTAACCACTACACCACAGTGGTTTTTATGGGGTGGCTGCTGGTGAACAGTAGCAAGCAGTCAGGCCTGAGTGAGTTGTGCAAGTCGCACAGTAGCAAGTTGCCTAATGGTTGCTGCCAAACCTGACCCTGATGAGTCTTCCCTCAAAGGTCAAAACAGCCCTGGAAAGGGCCCTGCCACCTCTCCCTGTCTTTTACTGACATAAACCAAGGCTTCAAGGCTGGCAGTATTGTGTAGTTGCTAGCCACTGTTAAAGAGGGCATTTATTTTTTTAAAGCTATAGGCACTACTGTTATTTTGAGGGGATTTTAACTCCTCAGTGTTGTTGGGATTTTTTTTAAATTTCAGATTTTTCTGCAAACTTGAGACTTTTCTCAGGTTTGTTGAAAAATCTGTCTCATTTGTTCACAGATGTGGCCATGGTGGCCATGGTGAAAATTAACTATATTGATGAGAATTTCCTGTATGAATTTCCTGTCAAAAGAGCAGCCAGCCAGATCCTACAGGGAAGCTAACAAGCAGGACACAGCAAGGATTGCAATCACCTATTGTTCATCCCCAATTTGAGATAGATTGCCTTTGAACATGGTGGTTCCATAAGCAGTTAATGTTTTAATGAGTAAAGGGCAGATGTATTGGCCCATGCTATGGAACTCCAGAGTTTTTTGTCAGTTCTGGAAGGCTCAGGTTTTAACATGAGATTCACTGACTAAAATGAGGTTCACAAAGAATAGTTCCTGTCAGAGTTTATTTTGGAGAGGAGTCAAAGTTTATGCTTTTTGTTCCCTTTTCTCTTACAGCAAAAAGAGTCAAGTTCAAATGGAAAGCAGCCACAGATGAGAAGGTACACAAGGGAAGAATTCCCCCCTTTTTAAAAAAAATGGAAAGTAAATTGGTTAGTGGCAATAATAAAACCAGAATATTTCCCTCTTGTGGTAGGTGGCAGCTTCAACCCAGTGCTGGAGCTGTCCTGACAATTTCTGTGTCTAACCTCCAAGCTAATCAAATGAAAATGTAAGTGAACGTACAGCTTGGATGCTCTTTGTCCTTCTTTAATTGTCTCATATTTTTGGCTTATTTTGCCAACTAGCACGCAGTCTGTTTTAATTTTAATGCCTATACAGATCATTCTGTCCCTTAAGAGCAGCAGGAGAGGAGGTCATATAAAAATCCCCTTGGCTAATGCTCAGGTTTGGGATTTGCAGAGTCTCAATTTGCAGAGTCTCCTGTTTCAAATGGTGGTGGTGGTGGAAAGTGCCATCAAGTCACAGCTCTTATGGCAACCCCATAGGCTTTTCAATGCAAGAGACATTCAGAGGCGGTTTGCCATTGCTTGCCTCTGTGCCACAACCCTGGTATTCCTTGGAGGTCTCCCATCCAAATACTAGCCAGGGCCAGTCCTGCTTAGCTTCCAAGATCTGATGAGATCAAGCCTGCCTGAGTTATCCTTTGCTGTATGAAATGGCCCAGTTTTCCACAGCCCTGTTTTATTCTTTCTTTTCTTCCTTCCTTCCTTCCTTCCTTCCTTCCTTCCTTCCTTCCTTCCTCTCTCTTCTCTTCTCTCTCTCTCTCTTTTTCTGTCTCTCTTTTTCTGTCTCTCTTTTTCTCTCTCTTTCTCTCTTTTTCTCTCTTTTTCTCTCTTTTTCTCTCTTTCTTTCTTTCTTTCTTTCTTTCTTTCTTTCTTTCTTTCTTTCTTTCTTTCTTTCTCTCTCTCTCTCTCTCTCTCTCTCTCTCTCTCTCTCTCTCTTTCTTTCTCCCTCCCTCCCTCTCCCCCTCCCTCCTTCTCTTTCTTCTGTGCTGATTCCATATTTCTGTATATTTTTATAATCCCCCCATTATTGTGGACAGTGCAAGAAATTAGTAAGTGATGATACTAGTTCATCTCTTATCAAAAGAGAGCTAGTGGACTGGCTTACTCCACCTTTTTCCCCTCTCTAAGTGAAAAAGATAGCTTTACATTGTGTGTCTGTTCAACAGGCCAGGAGCCAAGCGCCCGTTCTTGAAAGGGAGAAGCACCCCAACCAAGATGACCCATCCTAAGCCCAAAGGGGTGCCTTTGAGGTTCAACTTCCGTGCCATGGCTAACCAGGTAAAGAGAATTCCTCAGGTTGTGCAAAAATTGCAGCAGTTCACACGGTTGGCTGTGGCTCACAGAATGATTTGCTTGCATGAGTGAATCAGTTCTGAGGTTTCAAAATAGAGGACCTAGGCTTCGTTTTCTAAACTCTGCAAAATCACTCCTGCCCTAGGAGCAACACCCCTGTAGTGTCCAGGATGATTTAGTGCAATGTTCTCTCTTCAATGCTGTGTGTGTTTAAGCGGAGGGCTGAAAGTGAATGCAAGTTAACATTTTTCCCCTTCTCCTTAGACAAGTTTGACATTGAACGAAAGGTTCTCTGGCCTGAGGCACAAGCGTCGTTTTACATCACTAAGAAACATGAGCCGTATGGTCACTCTCCCATAACTTTGCCCTCTTGGTGGATTCAGACCAGCTCTGGAAAAGGATTCGGTCACTGAACCTTATTGATTTTCTGCCACTGCCTTGATGTTTTGGGGTCATCTCGACATGGTTATGGACCTATCTAACCTAACACCGATGAAGTTTCTGCACAATGGTAGCCCACAGACCAGGGTCAGACTCTTCTTCCAAGCCTCACCACTGTGGACTCCCAGGTCATCTCACCCTCATGTTTTTGGCTTGGGGTAAATAAAGTTTGGTTTGAGGCCCCTGGGTGATCCAGGACCATGCCTGATCTTGGCTATGAGAGAGTCACATGAGAAGGAAGGGGCCCTCAGCTTTGTCCTCCAACACATGAGTGAGCATTGTCTCTTTCACGGTATATTTGCAGCTCCACAACTTTGGCTCAAGAGCCACTTCCTGTTGGTTCCCTTTCTGCACTGAGATCAGAAGGCAACACAACTTGGGTGTGGGAGGAAAGGAGTGTTGTGTGAGAGTGTGCTGCCTAGGGAATATGGGTAGGATTTTTGTGTGTTTTGGTGGGAAGGGTAGCCTGGAAAGCACTTTTACAGATTAGTTTGAACATTTGGTTGTGATGAGCTACTAATGCACTTAATAAAACCATTTTAGAAGCTTCACAATCCTGTTATATCTTTTTAACCACCATAACTTCTGAGGCTCACATTTAAAAAATACACCACTGACAGTGCAATGCTAAACAGAGTTACGCCCTTTTAAGCCCATTGATTTTAGCAGAATTACACCCTTCTCAGTTTAGGATTGTACTGTGAAAGAGTAAGGAAATACGGGGGGAGGACTGGATTGAGTGAATTGTGGAAAGAAAAACTCCACTTGGCCATTCTTGAACAGGAGATTTGCAACTGCTCCTGACTGCATTTCTTCATAGCAAAAATGAGAGTTGACAGATCACCACCCAGAGAATGTTTTGCTTTCTTATTCACTTGGAAAATGTATATGTCCGCTCTCCAGATCTGCTCGAGGTGGCTCAAAAGTTGAAATGTGATAAAATAAAAAAGAATAAAACCATCATAAAAATGAGCAAACCATAAAATATCCAGGCTAAAAAAAACTGTCCAGAGCATAAAGCAGCAGAACTAGTCTGGAAGAAAATTTGGAAATTGTCTTTCCGCAGACATATTGGTTTCACCCTGGAGAGGTGGAGGAGGAGGTGGTAGTGGTGGGTGTTGCTTCAGATGTTTGTGATTTCTCTCTTGAGGCCCAGCTGGAAAAACCATGAAGCAAGGTGGTTTCCAAAAATAGCCTTTCTTTTCTTTTCTCTGAATCTTTCTCTTTCCAAGCTGTATCCTGATAACCAAACTCCTACTTTGACACTTTTCTGGTCTGTTTACAATGACACAGAATTCTGTGTTTTTGCAAACCAAGCAACCAGAAGGTGGCAGCAAACATCAGTCAACAATCGGCCACAATGCCATTGCTATGGCTAGGGGCCTCCAGGAATGGGGCTGCTTGAACTGGGAAATGTTCCCTTCACAGTGACTCTGACCTAGCTGGCTTCAAGTAACTGGTTTCCTGGCTGCCACTGAGATTCTTGTATATCGTGGAGAAATGATGTGTTCACAGTGCAAGTGGGTAGCCAAGCCAGCAGGTAGCATGGAAAACAGATCTGCCACCAAACAGCCTCATTAATTTTTTGACCATTGCTCGATTGTAACAAACTTCCACTTTGTTGCCTAGGGACATCTAGTTTCTACAGGAAATAACTCTCGGCACACTTATAGGTAGCTCTAACTCTGAGGCTTTTCTTTTCTGCCCAGTTCTGGTGGACCTAAGTTTCTAAAAAAATATTTCCTCTAGTTACTGCTTTGCAGAGCTCACCAGATATTTTGATATGGAACTTAAGAGGAAATGCCTTATGCAGCCTGCACCATCTGATGTGCTGCTGTTCTGGCTTCCAGCTTTTTAATAGGCAAGTGGGTGTCCCATGGGACTGCCAGCTTCCAAGAGGGGACTGGAGTTCTGCTGGAATTACAACTGATATCCAGGCTACAGAGGAGAAGAACAGTAGGTTTGTATACCTTGTTTTTCTCTACTCTAAGGAGTCTCAGAGTGGCTTACAATCACATTCCCTTCCTCTCCCCACAACAGGCATCTTGTAAGGTAGGCGGGGCTGAGAGAGTTCTGAGAGAACTGTGAGTGGCCCAAGAGAGAACTGTGAGTGGCCCACAGCAGGCTTCATGTGGAGGACTGGGGAATCAAATCCAGCTCTTCAGATTAGAATCCACAGCTCTTAACCCCTACATCATGCTGGCTCTCAGAG
Source organism: Gekko gecko (assembly GCA_029375565.1). Lineage (NCBI taxonomy): Eukaryota > Metazoa > Chordata > Lepidosauria > Squamata > Gekkonidae > Gekko > Gekko gecko. The sequence continues at coordinate 44,787,187 of JAPDNY010000012.1, read as the reverse complement.
ACTGGTTCCCCTCAAGGAAACAATAGCTTTGGAGGACTGACTCTATGGCATTATCCTAGCCGTCAAGCTCCCTCCTCTCTCCAAACTCTGCACTCCCCAAGCACCCCCCCCCAAATCTCCAGGAAGTTCCCAAGCTGAAATTGGCAATCCTAGTGCCCCATTGGAACAAAACTAGGCTTCATTCACTTTTTGCATGGACCACATCTTACAATACTTGTCCCAATGCTCCTCCTCCACAGTTGGAGGTTCAGTTATTTAAAAGCAAATTGAATATGTCCATTTAAACCTACCCACACATTTAGTTTAGTTTTTGAGAAAAATGTTTTTATTTTCACAAACATCAGATACATTGAATCAAAAATAATTAAAATATCACATGAATGAGATAATCTGGGGGGGGGGTTTGAGGCTTTTTGCCCCAGAGCAAAATGGAGCGCAGTGTTGCAATCAGACGTTCCCCCAAGGCTCCGTGCTCAGGCTGTCAGCTGCTGATCACACGTTGATAGCGAAGCGTGGCACAGAAGGGTGAGGCGGTTCAGCAGTAACGTGTTCGTGCACATGCATAGTTCCGCATTTGCACGCATACCACAGAGGTGTAAAAAAAAATCCGGTGGGACGCAGATGGGCGCTGGATGCAATGGGATACAAGAGCTTCCACGAAACAATGCCCACCCATGCCACGTGTTTTCCGGGAAAGACTACTTTCCCAGGTATCTTTTTACTCTGCATCTTCAGCGGGGTGATAACGGGTTGTCAGACACTTGTCAGATGTTTTCATGTGATCGCACCCGTAAAATGCACCCAGCATTCATCCCTATCGCGCGGCTAATTCTGCATGTGACCGGACCCAAAGAGTGGCAACCACTGACATAAACAAAATGGTAAAATGTAACAAATGTGGTGTAAAATCTTGGCAGTCCAGCGCATGAGGCTAAACAAATTGCTTCCTGAGATTCTGGGCTGCAGAACAACTCTACGCTGTTCTTATAGTATCCTTATTCTATTTCCCAGACTTTTTTTTTTTGTGCGGATATTTATTCCCACCAACAGGGGCCTCACTCTCCCCCAACAGCTTTTCCTACATAGTCAGTAGACTTCCTGGGTTTGTAGAAAAATCCAAAAAATGAGAAAATCCCTTCAGGGACGGTTGAATTCCCCCCAAAACCTTTTGAAATGGCCTCCGCAGGGACCTAACTCCAGGCATCAACGGTGAGAGATTAGAACGTTGGGGAAGGGCCCTTTCTTTCCAGGCCTCTTTCGGCCTTGGAGGGAGGAGGGGAGGGAGGGAGCCTTGGGGCCAGGCTGCGGGATTCCTAGAGGTTTTGGGGTGGAGTGCAAGGAGGGCAGGAATTGGGGAAGGGAGAAGCTTCAGCTGGGTATCATGCCACAGAATCCACCCTCCAAAGAAGCCATTTTATCCAGGGAGACAGATCTCTGTTGTTCACAGATCTCTGGAGTTCACTCTCCAGGCCCCACTTGGAGGTTGCAACCCTAGGCCTGGCAGCAGTCTAAGGTTGCCAGGTCTCCCCATGGGCACTGGCAGGGGATGGGGGTAGAGGGGTTGCCAGCTCCAGGTCTGGAAACTCCTGGAGATTTGGGGATGGAGCCTGGGGAGGACAGGGACTTCAGTGGGATACAATGCCCCTAGAGTCCACCCTCCAAAGCATCCATTTTCTCCAGGGGAAATTATCTCAGTAGTCTGGAGCTGAGCAGTAATTCCAGGGGATCCCCAGATCCCACCTGGAGGCTTGCATCCCTAGGCAGCACCCCCTGAGTGACTTGATACCACCTAATTTGCATGACTCAACTTGGCCTGGCTGCTTGCTGCTGTTCAGTAGCCACCCTATGAAAGTCAGCAGTGGTGCAGCAGTTAGAGCTTCAGAGTAGGGTCTGCAAGACCCAGGTTCAGATCCCCATATTGCGGTGGAAGCTGACTGGGTGATTTTGGACCAGTCACATACTTTCAGCCTAACCAACCTCACAGGGTTGTTGTGCAGATAAAAAGGAGGTGAGAATAATGTAAGCTGCTTTGGTCCCCACTGTGGAGAAAGACTATAATTTTCCTTGGTAGAAGCTGTGGGGGAGGGGGTGGAGACAAAAAGCTGAAGACAGATAAAGGCAGATAAAGGTTAAGTTGGCTGTTGGGTGGGAAGGAAATAGGGTTGCCAACTCTGGATTGGGAAACTCCTGGACATTTAAGGGGTGGATCCTGGGGATGGTGGGGTTTGAGGAGGGGAGGAACTTCAGACCGGTATAATGCCATAGACTCCACCCTACAAACCAGCCGTTTCCTCCATGAGAACTACCATTGCCAGCCTCTGGGTGAGGGCTGGAGATCACCCAGAATTACAACTGTTGTCCGGGTGACAGAGATCAGTTCCCCTGGATAAAATGCCTGCTTTGGAGGGTTGAGTCTATGGCTCCACCCCCAGAAGGGAGAAAGTGTGAGATAGGTAAGGGTAGAGGGGAGGAAGCAAAGGTGTGAGGAATGGGATGACCATCCCTCAAGTTTCTTGCGGGTCTCCACTTGTTGTTTCTAATTGTGTAATCCACAAGGACTATCAACAACAAAGGTGGACTAAAAATGAAGTTAACAACAGCTATAAACATACTAAGTACATAACAACCAGGAAGTAATTTTGTAAGGAACTTCCCTGGTCTGTGTCAACTGTCTCAAGAGTTACTTCCCTGGGACATCAGAAAAAACATCTTGAAATAAGTAAGGACAGATATGTTCTTCTTCAGCCCCACTGAAGAGCTAGCATGGTGTGGGTAGTGTCAGATTAGGATCTGGGTGACCCATATTCAAATCTCCAGTCTGTCGTGAAAGCTCACTGGGTGACCCTGTGTCCATCCTCTTAACCTGACCTACTTTTCAGGGATGTTGTGAAGATAAGGTGGAGGAGGGGGAAATGATGTTGTAAATCATTTTGCTGCCTCAGTGGGGAGAAAAGTGGGTTATAATTTTTTTTAAAAGTATCACATGTGAATGAACACCTCTCTAAACTGCAAAAAACTTTTAATATCGCCATTCAAAAACACTGGTGGCCAGATTTGAAACTGTGAGTGTCCTGTGGTAAAAACCATGATTCCAAGTCACAGTTTTCAGCCCAATAAGAACACATAAACAATGAGGCTGCCTTATACCAAATCAAACCATCAGTCCCTCAGAGTCGGTATTGTCTACTCAGACTGGCAGTGGCTCTCCAGGGGTCTTTTAAATCACTTCCTACCTGATTGTTTTAACTGGAGATGCCTAGGATTGAAACTGGGACCTTCTGCATGCCAAGCAGATGCTCTGCCACTATGACGAGTTGACGAGATTCATACAGCCTTTCTGGTATGCTTTGTTGACTTGACTGCTTCCCTGATAGCACAGAATCCAAGCCAAAGCCTCTCAATGAGGCTTTTCATAAGCACAGCCAGTCATTAATATTAAAGCTAGCCATGCAATTTTGCTCTGCCAGACATTCACAAGGTAAACTTCTTCCTTATCTTTTAATTCATTTTAATAAAGAAAAAGATGGACATACCCGAAAGACCTGAAACAAATTCTCAGCTCTTAGGTAAGTAGCCACCATACATGGTAAAAAGCTTAGCAACGCTCTCAGAAACATTCTTTGAGCAATCTTCCTGCCTTTGGGGATATTGCAGTTTCTTCCAAACAGAAGAGTTATTGCAGACGATGGATCAAAATAACAGCATTTTAGAGCTCTCAGAATAGAAGCTTAGATTTTTGGTTGTTTTCAGATGTTGTGGCAAAGTTGTTGTGTGTACACATGCACCTTTGCGCACAGACTGCATTGTTGTTATCATTTTCGTAATCACTGGACCCCCTAAACAGCCCACTGTCCTGACAGAAGGAAACAGGTAAGGGGTAACAGGTAGACCTCTGCCTGATACCCTGGAGAGCTGCTGCCAGTCTGAGTAGAGAATACAGACTTTGATGGACCAAGGGTCTGATTCGGTATAAAGCAGCTTCATGTGTTCATCTGAAAGTGCAGGAAATGGACATTGTGGAAAAACTAGGCCACACTGAGGCTGAAAGAGGGTAGTTGCACACTCCCTTTGCCATCCATCCCTAGGAAAACCTCGCAAAGGGCAAGATGAAAGGCCCACCGATCTGCGTAGCTAATGGGGACCAGATGTTGCTGTAAAGGGCCAGTGTCAGGAACCATCTCCCCTTTTAGACAGCCGGGATGGGTTGCTCAGTCCCTGCCCAATTTTTGACAGACGGGGCCTCGGTTGAGTCAGCAGCTTCTCAGCCAGCTCAGCCAGCTCAGCCAGCTCAGCCACCTCAGCCTCAGAAGTACTGCCTGTCTGCTGCTGCTGCTGCAGTTGCTTTTGTTCTCTGGGTTCCAAACCATAGGAGGCCATGAGCTCAGAAGTGGTTCCTTTCTTTAAAAAGACAGTCTAATGGACTGTGGCAGACAGGCCATGAGGGAGGCTTTGCTCTGCAGCAGAGAGACCTGCTTCTTAACATTGTCCCCGCAGCTGCCAGCTGCTTTCAGAAAATCTGCTTTGTTTATGAATTAACATTTGTGTTAGAAGGCTACCAGATTTAGTGAGTACCTAAACGGTTCGGCCCTTGCATATCCTCACAATCGCCTTGGAAAGGTGATCGTGGCCGTCTCTTTTGGACAAGGCAGGCCACTCTTCCCTGTTCCAAGGGTATGAATATGATAAAAATATAGTCAACAGGTGGGAATGTGAACTGGATCTGGTACTTGACGAATATTGCAGTGGAATAGGCCAGCCCCAGAATCTCATTCTGCTACAGCACTTTGCCTAGGAAGAGGATCCAGCAAGGTAGGGGTGCCTTCTCCAGGCTGTGAAATTCCTGGAGATTTGGGAGTAGAGCCCAGGGAGGACAAGGTTTGGAGAGGGGATAGACCTCAGTGTGCTATAATGCCATAGAGTCCACCCTCCAAAGTTGTCATCATATTCAGGAGAACTGATCTCTGTAGTCTGGAAATGAGTTGTAATTCTGGGAGAGCTCCAGGCCCCACCTGGAAGCTGGCAACTTTAAGGTAGGTCATTTCAACAACACCCCCACCCCACCACCCTGCCACCTAGCTCTACTTTTTCTGCTGCTACTAGGCAGAGCTTAACTTTAAGGATATGTTACTGAACATTTAATATGAAGTCCCAGTTTAACGACTAGTAGCTTTAGTTTCCTGTTATACCAGCAACAGGCGTGGGTGGCGAGTAGGATACATGCAACCAGTTACTTTAAAAAGAAACAAATTCATACAAAGAAAAACCACAGAAAACCTTCAGACCACTGTTACTGTTCTAATTTGTGTTAGTGTTCTGAGTAAGTGCATCAATTCAGAAGTTAACATACAGGTTTCTTCTTCTTACATATCTCTCAACAACTTAGATTAACTGTTTCATATCTCAGTGCATATCCAGAATTGTTAAATGTAAATGTTTCTGTCTAGGCCTATCTTTTAACTGTAAAACTTTCTCTAGTATCCTAGACTTCATAACAAATTATCCTCAGGCCTAGTAGAGTTGTCAACCTCCAGGTGGCACCTGGAGCTCTCCTACTATTACAATTAATTTCTAGCTGACCAAGATCAGTTCCACTGGAGAAAATGGCTGCATTGCAGGGTAGACTATGGCATTATACCCTATTGAAGTTCCTCCCCTCCCCAAACTCTGCCCTCCCCATGCTCCACCTCCAAAATCTCTAGGTATTTCCCAACCCAGAGTTGGCAACCCCAAGACCTAGCCAGTTCTCCCTCCCTCCCTTTCTCACTCACACATGCGCGCGCACAAGCTGAGTACCATATTCTTGGATTTTTCCATTTAAAGTACATGGCTCTATGGGCACGCAATGTACTTTACTCCCATAATGCTTAATAGTTATGTAACATGAAACTGAGTGTTAGCATTGATCTCAGAAACAAAGTTGATAAAGTCAATTCAACATTCGGAATGTTCTCCCTACATTTAAACACCTCCCACACACAGAGACAATTTTGTGTACAGCAAAGACTCAAAAAGCATAGATGTGCAAATGGTAATTAGAAAGAAAAACACACAAGAAAGAAAAACACACAAGAAAGAAAAAAAACATGGTCTGTGCACACACACACATACAGTAGCATTAAGAAAAACATGGCAGCTATGACTGAAAGGTCAGCAAGATGTCAAAGATACAGTGTTAGGAATGATGGCAATGGGGCTAGGAGCACTGCTGGGCTCCCCTGGATGTGCCCACTTGGTCGCTAGATAGATCATCTCAACCCTACTGGTGCCTCAAACCACAGCCCATCTACTCAAGCAGACACAGCACCATTACAGGGAATCCACTCAGTTTCAAATGCAAAGTGTCCCAGGGCAATCTGACTTTTCCATTCCATCTTCTCTGCCTTCATGCACAATTAAACAAGTGTAGGAGGGGGAAAGACCTGACTCGGGAATTAATTAGATGACATGAACTCTCCTATGACAGAAATCACTAGGTGACACTTCACGTCAATGTGTCCATCTCACTCATTAAAGTGTATGGCACTTCTTTATTTTAATGGATGGAGCTGGATTTTATACATCCCTTTCTAAGATCTTTATGACAAGTACAGAGGCACTGAGGAAAGGGGAGGAGGCTGCAGAGGTCTCCTTAAAACTGAGGTTTGCTTGTTTCATGGAGCAAAACAGCACTTGGTGAAGCCATTTGTGTACAGAAGTCAAGGTAGCGGGTAGGATCCAGCCAGGCTTTTTATTCAGTCTCCGTTCCCCTCCCCTCTTCTAGGTTCTGTCCATGCAGATCCCATGATCCCCAGCATAATCTTTTTGATGGTCCAGTTTTCACCAATGGAAAAGCTAATTGGATGGATCCAACCCACTGTAAGGTGATTGAAGGTCACAGTCCATAGACATGAGTTCATAAATTCACATAGATATCTAATGTTGCTGTGGGTCAATAGAGTGTTATCAACTATGGGTCCCTAGAGAATGACTAAGCTTCCCAATGAAGCTAAGGATATGAGTAATGAGTGTTCTTTACATAAACCATCAGAAATTGCCAACAGCATTTTCATAGCACTTGACAGAATGCAGCACAAAACGCATTTTCCAAAATAGAGTCGCTGTTTCTGCTAATTCATGTAAATTCTATAAATAACTACCTCCATCCTAGAAAAAAATGCTGCATCTCCTTTTTTAATGGTTATTTTTGTGTGTAGAGTTAGGAAATAAGCATGTGGACAACAAGCCCTGGACAAAAACTGTACATTGCACAGCATATTGGGGACTTCAGAAAGTGTGTTTGTGCACATGTGCAATTGTGATTAGAGGACAGACATTATGAAGCAATTACATCATACAGGCCTACACTGCAGTTCAGTTGATAGAACTTATTTATTTTAAGAGGTCCAAGCTAAGCAGGCATAGAGCAACCTGCCTCCCCCTTCCCTACCACTTCTTGACAGGGCAGTAGGGGAAAGGGGAGGCATTTGTTGTTGCACTGAGGCCACGATTTCACTTCCAGCATTGAACTGGAAGTGATGTCATTGCATCGGCATAATGCTCTAGGATTCATCCAAAAGTCTATGAGCATTATGTGAAGATGATGACATAACTTCCAGTTTGCATGATGATGATCAGGCAGGTCCCAAACCCCTGCCACCTCCCACCAGTTGCCAACACTAGATGGCAACAGGGTTGCCAGCTTTGGGATGGGAAAGACCTGGAGATTTTGGAGGCTGAGGCTGGGAGGTTGGGGCATCATGCCATAGAGTCCAACTTCCAAAGTGGCCATTTTCTCCAGGTGAACTGATCTCTGTCACCCGGAGATCAGTTGTAATAGCAGGAGATCTCCAGCCACCACCTGGAGGTTGACAATCCTAGATGGCAACCCTAAGCAGGTAACCTCTGAACTAGCTCTCAAGTGCCAGATCAACTTCTTCAGCTGGCTTCAAAACTAGCCTTCATTCAGAGAACTATAAAACAGGTTTAAAGATTGTTTACACAGATAGTAATATGAATGTTTTGGGGACTCAGGATTAATTCACTGCACTGTTGCTGATGTGGAGAATCCATATAATGCTCAAAAAGGAAGTCTGCAAGTCCTCCTTCCTCTACCCCACCTTCCTCTGAATAGGCTATGCACAAGTTCCTGTGGCTGTGAAGCTGTGCTTTTGCTGTTCATTTTACAAGCTCCCACAGGCCACTGTTTTTGTAGCAATCGACATAGATGGCCCAAAACTTATTTGGTTTCCTGGTTTCTCATCCATTCTCGGAGCATACCTTGATGTTAGTTTCAGCTTGGTGCAAGAGCATCCAGGGGAAATTCTGAACCTGCAGTTGGAACATTCCTCAAGGCAGTGTGTATGTAAGTAATTCTGTCCTCAAAGTTCATTAGAATTGATGCAGTGTCCCATTTAGAGTGACAGTGACAGATGCTGCAGATCTCATGGTGATCATGTTCAGCAGGTGTACATACCATGTTCAACAGCTGTGATCACTTATGAGTTGAACCTTGGATGTCTTTTCTTCACTACTATCAAATCACACAGCTACCAAATTGCTGTACAACTGTACAGTAGCTGTGGTGGTGGTGTTTTATTTCTTTGTAGTCTTAGGCTGCGTTCAGACGGCCAGTCAATCGCGCCATGAGCCCTCCTAAAATTTTATCCCGATTTTTTTAATCCAGCCTAGCACGACCAGACGCCCCCCCATGAAATAGCCTCACCGCGCGTTGTTCCCACCGTGATTTGTCTACACGGCATCCACCGAGGATTTTTTAAAAAAAAGTTTTGTACATTCGCATAGGCAAGGCTGCGCCTCCTTGGAGAACTGAGGCGATCGCGGAGGGTTTTCAGCAAAGTCCTGGTCCTCCCCCTTGCCATTGCCATCATGATCAATGGAGGGACTATTTTGCAAGTTAGAACAGTCCTTCCCCCCTCCATCTCCCATCGCGGTAACATCTTGTCCCTAAAAGAAATAAGCATGAATATTACATTCCTCGTAGCGCTTATCGCTGAATGCGTTTCCTCGTTAAAGCGCACATGGGGTTTCAATTTTTTAAAAATCGCGCCCCCGTCGGCTCGGTCTGACGTCAGACCGAGCCGACGGGAGCATCGCGCGCTAATGGAGTGACCAGACGGAAGAAAGTCTGCAGTTGTTGCGCGGGTAAGCGAAAACCCTACATTGAAACTGCTACTTTTTAAATCAGGATTGGAGGCGCAGCAGAACGGGATGCCTATGGGACCGGAATATTTCCCAGATGTTTCTGTCTGGTCGTGCATTTTTGATCTGCAAGGGAGTCGTTCCTATGGCAGATCAAAAGATCCGTCTGAACACACCCATACAGTTTCATTTCCTTCCCTCATATCTGAGCAGCAGATAAACTCAATGCTCCCCCAGGTTCATGGGTGCTTGGGTGAAGAAAAACAATGACTTCCCATAAGGCTTTGCAAAACTGCACTTGCATGGCATAACTTCAATAACATGGCACTGGCAAGGGATGGGGGTAGTGGGGTTGCCAGCTCCAGGTCTTCAATAACATAGACTTCAACTGTCACCAAATGGTAAAGCTTAAAAAAAACCCCACCATATTCATTTATAATCACTGGCTACTTAATTGATTTGCTAACTATTTATTTATGCAGTCGGCTACTGGATAGCAGACAACATGGAAGGTCATTTATTGCACAAGAGTTGAGAGATGAGGGCTGTATGGGGGAAATGATAAGGGCTGAAGGATAAGCATATTGTTCCACTTACCAAAGTAATTTCCACTTACCAAAGTAATTAAAAACATATCTATTTATTTGTTTTCTTAGTTATTAACATATTACTTCAAAATGTTTGTGTATCAACTTATCTAATATAATTTTAAACAATTCCCGTCAATAGTCATAGATCCTTTGTATGACTTTTAAAAAAATCAGTTATGGGGAACCAAGAAAAGAAGAAAGACAGTACTTACTCCTAGTCTATAAATTATAGCTTCCGAGATATGATGAGATTGGGCTTGCCTGGGCTATCCAGGCTAGGGCAATGCTATTTTTATTGAAGTACACCACCCTGAGCCCTGTACTCCAGGGGAGGGCGGTCTAGAAACTGAATTTAATAAATAAATACACAAATAAATAAGTACTAAGGTCAAATCCCAAGTCTGCGAAGAAACCTCTTGAGTGAGTTTAGACCAGTCACATTTTCTCAGCCTAACCTACCTCACAGGGGTGCCATGAGGATAAAATGGGGAAAAGAGAACCATGCATACCACCCTGAGTTCCTTGAACAAAAGGCTAGATAAAAGTGTGCTAGAAATGTGCTATGAAGGGCTGTGGCCCCTCATTCCCACCCTAGTGTGTGTCTTTGTGTGCTTTGTTATCACCTATGGCAACAGTAGGCAGTATTTACCCATGGACATTCATTCAACCTTATGGCCTTGTCAGTAAAATGAACCTCTCAGATTTGAAGGACTAGGACAATATAACAAACCTCACCCATCAAGCTGATGGCACCCATCCACCCATCTCTGGATTCCTGATTAATTTTAAACCTTTTCATTTTCTGCCCACCTCTCAAAATTTTGAAAACGTTTGTCATCTTAATTTGCAAAAGTATTTTAACTTCAAAACCTGTGGTAAATGCCAGGAAATATTAGGAGTTGGAAGAATCTAACTGGGTTGTTGGAAAAAGTGCAGAGCATGAGGAGAAGCTTCCTCATTGTCTCGTGCTTTTCCTCAGCCCATTCCTAACCATGACTCAGCTCAGCTCTTCCGTTTTTAGTTTTTTCCTTGCTTATTTAAAGGCCCCAGTTTTTGTCTCATTAACTTCTTTTAAATCCTGCAATCAGCTGCTTTGTATCTGCTTTGATAACAAGCTGATCTCTCTTCAGTTGTAACAGACAATTCCCCCCATTTTTGAAGGTTTGCCACCCTCCAGGTGGGGCCTGGAGATCTCCCAAAATTACAATCAATTTCCAGATGGCAGAGATCAGTTCCCCTGGAGAAAATGGCTGTTTTGGAGGGTGGACTCTATGACATTATACCCCACGGAGGTCCCGCTCCTCCCTAAATACACCTCCCCCCAGCTCTACCACCAAATCTCCAGGAATTTCCCAACCTGTAGCTGGAAACCCTAGTTTTTCTCATGGTAATTCTTTTTTGCATGTGCCAGTGTGAGGTGCTTTCTTCTTGGTTAAAAAATTCTGAATATGGGAAATTTTTAAAAATCAGCATTCTTGTAACATGTTTTCTGGAGACTCACTGGCTTCATGCAGCCATTTGGAATATAGGCCTTCTGTGTATGTTTCTATTTCTTGTGTAATGTAGTAAAGGCTCCTGCTGTAACACCTGAGGGGAAACCATGTTTTCTTTTAAGATGGGAAACCTTTCATCCATTTGTACTTGTACTCATTCATTGTTTCTGATATTCTTAACTTGATCTTTCCCCCTTTCCTTTACATGACATTCCAACCTGGCTTTAGGAGCAAATAGTACAATGCTAAACAGTTGTACCTTTCTAAACTCATAGATTTCAATAGATTTGGAAGGGTATAGCTGGGTTCAGGACTGCAGAGGAAATATTTCACTAAAGAGAAATGTGGCATGAGGCAAAATGATGGGGTCATTTATAGCTAGGTTTGCCTGGTCTGAGCTGGGAAATTCCTTGAGAGGGCAGAGTTTGGGAAGGGACTCAGCAGAGATGTGGTGCCCTTGCCTCCAAGGGAAATGATCTCTGTAGTCTGGAGATCAGTTGCAATTGTGGGAGAACTCCAGGCCACACCTGAAGACTGGCAACCCTATTTGTATGTAGTAGTTTCATGGTAGTTCATCCTAGAGGCTTTAACATTTGCTGCTTCCAATTCTTACCACCTGTTCCTTGCATTGTACCACCTGTTCCTTGCATAGTCAGTGGTTCCCTCCCTGACTAAAGGTCTCTTTTTTTCTACACAGGCTTGTTCTTATGGTTTCTGAGCACCTTGCCAAGATAGCTCCTTGTCTTGCTTTAATTTGATCCAAGCTGCAGCTTCCTCACCTGGTTTCTGGTTTAGGATGACATTTTATAACATTTTAACTGTGGTGGAAATCACATTTGCAGCATTTTGAGGCATTTGTTTTCAGGGCAGAGAAGATGCACTCAGACTACTTCCATCACACTTAACATGTCCTGCCGGTCTTCCTTCCTCTAAATACAGGCAACTCTGAATCTATAGCCTCATGCTTGTCCATGAGATACTGGCTCCATCCAAAGCTGGGTTTCTGGGAAGCTTTTCTTCAACAGCTTGTGGGGGTGTATATGAAAGCATCTCAGAAACTGCTAAGGCACCCAAGACTGGAGGGAAGTGCTTGACCCCACAGATGTAGAGAGACGTTCCAAGAAGAGAGCCCCAATGGAAAACTGTTTGCATGATTGACTTGCAGGAGTTGCTAGGGACTGGATCCAATGAACCACAACATAAACAACTCAAGAAAAAAGAGCACATGAATGAACACAAAGCGGGTGCCATGGGAGTACACAGGCATAAAGCAAACATCACACCAGACACTGGTACTGCATTCTGAAACCCCACATGACCAGCTGAGTCTATTCTTCATGAGCAATGTTAAGTCATGCCTCTCACTAAACAGAGAGAATAGACCCGTAGAAACCAGTTCCAGACTCTCAGTTTATTATAGTGCATGTAAGTTCAGGGACTGGGCCCTTTATAGACTGTGTTTTGAAAGAAGTGGCTGCAGACACAGCTGTTAAATCTGACTGGCTTTTGTAGATTTGCTGGTATGGAACAGATAAGCTTTGGTGAATGCAGATTTTAGTTTTTGTGGCATTTTAAACAAAACCTATTTTGGGAAACAAGATCTAGTGCCATTTATGATCCTCACCACTTGTAGTTAGCCTGCTAAATATATTTATCAACCCTTGTCTCCAAAATGAGAAAAAGCGCATTTACCAACTCCTCCTCTCCATAAGAGGCCATCTTCCTGTATAGCCTCACAGCTCTCCTATATGAGGTCATGGTGGTCTTACTCAAAACCACCATGCAAGCTTCATGACTGCCCAGAGTTTTGGATCATTCTACCTCAATGCCCCCTTTCCCCCCTCACACAGAGAATTAACACTTGAAATTAATGACAGAATTCACACCAAACCTCTCTGACTCTGTTCTTCCCACTCGCCCATAATTTTCCTCATAAGAATTTCCAGTGTGATTTTCCTTTCAGATATCTGAAGAAGTGAGCTGTGACTCACAAAAACTGAAATTGAAACAAACGTGACTTGTCTTTAAGGTGCCACTGGAATTTTGTTTTATTTTGCCCATTGAAGCTCCTACATGCAACCCAATGCTCCACTTACTATAACTGTATGTTTTAAAAATGAAATCAATGGACAAACTCTGGCGTGATCTTATCTACCTGGATGTTTACTTGGCACCATTAAGTCACTGTGTACAAGAGCACAATAAATTGCATGTGCCTGCCAGCTCCACAGCCCATGACCCATTAATCAGACTGGAGACTGTTTGGTGCTCCATTTATTTGCATGCCTCGTTTCCCTAATAAAATGCTTGTTCTGCCAGAGAAGATACAGAACAGACCGTTGTCCTGAGACCATCTCCTTGGTTCTGGACCTCAGCAGTCTCTCTTCTTAGTGCTATCGTCTTAATGGAGCACACTTGGTTTTGATCTTCACAGAAAAATTTTGAATAACGCTGGGCACCATGACTCCTAAATTGCCAGGGCATTTGCCTGCATCATCTGGGTCCACCTAGCTTTGAAATGGAAGCAATAATCTGGAGCCAACCATATTTCCTTAACAGATTAATAATCTTTCTTTCCTCCATTGAGGAGTATTTTTTTTAATGCTGAGAAATTTTCTGAGAGAAGCCATCCCCGTTTTCAGAAAACCGAAATCCCTTTCTACTTGGTCTGAATTGGGGTTACAACCTTTGGCTCCAGGCTTTCCTGGACACCTGCCCTGATCCAGCTAACAATCCTTGCTCGATCAGGAGGAACCATATTTAATGTACACCCTACTGCCACTACCACCTATCTGCACTACTTTGTTTTCTGTGGGATGCACATAATATTAAGCATTCAGATGTTCATCCCCACTGACATTCTGCCATCAAACATTACTCTTGCTAATAGTAAACTGACTGGCCCCTGTAATGTTTTCTGTGTTGGGAGTGGTCTCATGAACCACGTCTTCTGATTCTAACAATATAGAGAGGAAATGGCCTTCCATTTAATCAATTACTCTTCCTGTTCTCTGCTTCAGACACCATGTAATATTTCTGAGCCTGCAGATAAACCGTTAAACAGAATGGACACTGGCTAAAAGCAACTTTAATATTTATAGCAACTAGGGTCATCAGGTCCCCCCAGGCTACTGGCAAGGGGGTGGAGGGGTAGGCTTGCCATCTCCGGGCTGGGAAATTCCTAGAATTTTGGGGAGGATAGGAACCTCAGTGGGGCACAATGCCACAGTGTCCACCCTCCAAAGCATCCATTTTCTCCAGGGTCCTCAAAGAGTTCCATGGCACATGAAAGCCTGCATATGCTGACTGAACAAAAAGTTGTCATATCACTTAATTGGGACTCAAGTTGCAAGGCTTAGCCAGTGCATAGATATGAAGGCTGATGGGGCCAAGGAAAGGAAGGTGTCATTTACCCTCAACGGCTTTACACCCTTTGTTAGTGTCTGTGACAGAAAGAGCCTAAACACTGGTTAAATGCCTAGGGATGGATGGGTTGCTGTGTGGTTGACGGGAGGAAGCAAGGGGAAGGAACAGAAAGGTCTCTGCTCAACTCTAAATTGCTTTAGAGGGGCAGAAGTACAAACAGAAGCCTCCTTTCCCTCTGGGTCTCTTTCCTAGTGTATCTTTAGAATATGCCACCTCACCAAGAGACGGGTTGCTCCCCCGTCTAAACAGGGATGAGGCTTGGCCAGAATTAGCAATCTAAACACTGTGCGCCTTTCACAGACAGGTTGGTCTAAAACTTCACCCAAGAATCTCGTCAAACGCAAAAGAAAACACAATGAATGCCACTGATGATGTGTAGATTTCCTTTCACATACCAGTGAGTAAGTACAGCCGCTTTCTGCACATCTGGGGTTTGCATTAAGGGCTTCCAAGCCAGATGGAGATAGTGTGGTTAGCTGCAAAGGGATTTTGAGCCCCAGCACTCCACATTTCAAAAATTAAAACATTCTTGTGAGGAATTTCAGAACCTCACACATCCAGAATAAAAAAAGCAACATTTCTTATTTCAACTCTAGAAACATAAGCCGTACAGTCCTGGGCTGGCCTCTTCCTTTTGAGCTTTTTGATTTGGCAAATCTAGGATCAAGCCTGATTCTCCACTGAGGCTTAGTTTTGTTCTAAAGAGAATTTCCTTGAGAGGGAACAGATGTTGCACAGTAAGAAAAGTCAGAAGCAGCAAGATTCTATATTTGCACACACACAATTGTAGCAAGCGAAGGGGCCAATTGCTGCAGTTGTTTCATTGCCCAGAATAGCAGGTGTAGGCGAAAGGTCTAAAGTTAGACAACCAGGCCTTTGTAGAGGCACCAGCTGACCAGCAGGCCACAGAGAAGGGGGATATCAGCATTTCCACTCTGAGCCAAAGAACTGGGCTTTTGCTGTTTTCAACACTTGGTCATAAGCCAAGCATGATTTGTGAACTGTGTGTGTTGAGTTCCCATTTTAGATCAAGGTTACCAAATCCAGAGAGGTCCTTTTTATTTCTTGGGCTCGTGAAGCTGCAAACACATCTGGGGAGACCACTTTAAATATGGTGCTTTTTCAAGACAAAAAGTTTTAAGAATAGCTACTCTTATTTTTGTGCAAACGCTGATCCAAAACGAGAGTGACACCGACACCCTTGCCTGAGCACAAACGCCTTGTAGTAAGATTTCCTGCCCTTTGCGCAGTGACATTTGTGGTAGTGTGCTCAGAAGTGGAGGAATGTGACACACTTCTGCCTAATATAGGAGGAACAGGAAAGGAAGCAGGAAGAGAAGGTCTTGAAGAGAAGGTTACACCACTTCTCTCTCGTTGTTGAAGCCATTGCCTCACAGTCTTTCCCCCACACACGTAGACTGCTTTTCTACAAAATAATAAAACATCACACAACAATTGACCAAGAGAGAGATCTTGGAGTCGTAGTGGATAACTCGCTGAAAATGTCTACACAATGTGTAGCTGCAATAAAGAAGGCCAACGCTATGCTGGGGATTATTAGGAAGGGAATTGATAACAAATCAGCCAGTATCATCATGCCCCTGTATAAATCATTGGTGCAACCTCATTTGGAATACTGTGTACAGTTCTGGTCACCACATCTCAAAAAGGATATTATAGCATTGGAAAAAGTGCAGAGAAGGGCAACTAGAATGATAAAAGGGTTGGAACACCTTCCCTATGAAGAAAGGTTAAAATGCTTGGGGCTCTTTAGCTTGGAGAAACGACGGCTGAGGGGTGACATGATCGAGGTTTATAAGATTATGAATGGGATTGAGCAGGTTGAGAAAGAAGTACTTTTCTCCCTTTCTCACAATACAAGAACTCATGGGCACTCTATGAAATTGCTGAGCAGTCGGGTTAGAACAGATAAAAGGAAATACTTCTTCACCCAAAGAGTGATTAACATATGGAATTCACTGCCACAGGAGGTCGTGGCAGCTGCAAGCATGGACAGTTTCAAGAGGAAATTAGATAAACATATGGAGCAGAAGTCCACCAGTGGCTATTAGCCACAGGGTATAGAATGAGAACTCTCAGTCTGGGGCAGGTGATGCACTCTATTCTTGGTGCTGGAGGGGGCAGCAGTGGGAGGGCTTCTGGTGCCCTGGCCCCACTGCTGGACCTCCTGATGGCACCTGGTATATTTTGGCCGCTGTGTGACAGAGTGTTGGACTGGATGGGCCATTGGCCCGATTCAACATTGGCTTCTCTTATGTTCTTATGTTCTTAATTCTCAAATCATAAAACACTCAAAATCATAACACCCCTGCTGTAAAGCGGGGAGGGTGGGGTATAAACCTAATAAAATAATAAATAACAATAGAGGCTAATAGCCATTGATAGACCTCTCCTCCATGAATGTGTCTACTTATCTTTTACAGCCTTCTAAGTGAGTAGCCATCAAGTGTGGCTGGGAGTTCCAAACTTATTTATTCAGGATACAAAGAAGTACTTTCTTCTGTCTGCTTAGAAACATAAGAAGAGACATGGGAAGATACATAGAGCAACAACCCCATGAATCTCCTGTTTCAGCCTGAGACAGATGAAAATATCAGCTGCCACAACCGGGTCTTCACTTGCCAGGGAAAAAAGAAGAGGACAGTTGCCAGAAGGTTCCACAGTATCAGCACAACCATCCAGAGTGCTCTGCTTCAAGTCCTCATTGACACCCACCAGGATGGGAAGGATGAGGTTTTCTTCATGCAGCTGGTGAAGAATATATGGAAATAGGTGCTCTGTGGCCTAAATAGGCCCTGAAGATAATGGGCAGCCAGTATAGATGAGCTTCCCCACGGTATCATCATGCATTCATACACTTCCTGTGTTTCCCCCAGTTCTGCTGCAGGCTTCCCCAAATCTGCTTTGCTCTGATCTTCCCAGGAAGATTTTACACAAAAGTGGGTTTGGGAGAAGGGTGGACAGGAAAGTGCAGATTTCTGGATCTCCCTGCCCTTATCCTGTGATACATCCAGCACCATTTCCCACATCCCCAGCAGGCCTTTTGCCTTCCCCCCCTCAAAATTACATTATGGTTGGATCCTATGACTTCCTTCCATTAAGCTGGATCTTATGACTCCTTTCTGCTAAGTCTTCCTTCAAAGGAGAAAGACATCCTCCAATGGAGAATGACTTCTTTTTCTGATGAAGAAAAGTTTCCTCTGATGTTGTTCTTGTTGTTATTGAAGGAAGTCTTTGTTGGAGGAAGGTTTGGTGGAACTAGGGACAAACAGGATCCAACCCATAGTGTTAAAAGAACATAGTGATATTCCTACGACAAATCTAACAAAAACCTAGTAAAAAGCCTTCCAGAAGCTGTATGGGAATTCTGGAAAGGGAGGGGGAAGCACAGAGGAAATCTCCACACAGAGACTCTGTTGCCATGAGAACACACCTTTGTATTTTGAGTGGCAATGAGAGCAAAACAGGGATTGGCCCCTATGTGGACCCCTGTGTGGACTTACCCCCTTGGTCATTATGTGGCAGTATAAGACACCTCTTCGGTAGGTCTGTCAACCTCCGGGGGTGGCTGGAGATCTCCCGCTATTACCACTTATCTCCAGGTGAAAGAGCTCAGTTCACCTGGAGAATATGGCTGCTTTGGATAGTGGACGCTATGGTATTATACCCCATTGAAGTCCCTCCCCTCCCCAAACCCTGTCTTCCTTTGGCTCCACCCTCAAAATCTCCAGGTATTTCCCAAGCCAGAGCTGGCAACCCTGCTCTTCAGGTTGGCTAGACTACGCAGGTTTTAGGCAAAGACCACAGAATTCTCACGCTGATCAGTTGTTAGCTGCTTCAGACAAGCTACTTGGAAAAGTGGGATACGTTCATTTAAATAAAGAAATAAATGTGTTCTCTTGGTAGAGCATCTTTTTAAAGATTTTTCCAGAGCTCTTAAAGGGAAAGGCAGAGCAGAGCTGCTGCAGCAGGGAAGAGACAGCAGGAGCAAGAGACATGGAGAGCAAAAGGGGGACCTGGCTGCTGCTTATTGTTACCCATTTAGTCCTGTGACAAAATGTCTCATCATGTCTGCGCTATTCCAGGCACGAGAAAGAAATGGCATGGCTGACATTGTAGCAGCCTGACCTCATAAGAAGGAAGGAAATGAAAAATGTAGTGGTTAAGAGTTTCTCCACTGAGGCAATTCAACACCATTTTTAGATACCGTTTTACTTGCCTTCTGTCCCTTAGAGCAGAATATTGATTCATGAGGTACACAGATTGAGGTACATTTGGAGCCCTTCAGGGTCTGCAGATACTTCTTGTCCTGTCCTCGTCCATCCTCAAGGACAGTTGATTATTTATAGGGATCCTTAGGAAGGGAGACAAGACGGGTGTGGCATTTTATAAAAGTGCAGCACAAATGCCCACCGGCACAGCCACCTTCACTAGACACTTGACACAGATTCAGAAGATGTTGGGTGCTCTCTGTCACCATGAGGCACCCATTTGTTCTATTTTCTTACAGGACAGGCCTCTTTTTAGTCATCATTTAGTTATCCCATGTCCTGCATCAAACCAGTAACAGATGCCATAAATCCATCTTCTCTACCTAGACAAGCACACAATTGGACAGGGGGTTATGGTTTTAGAGGTTCATTGGGATTCTGTGGAACCACATGGAACTTTCCCACTCTCTCACTGTCTCTGTTTGACACTACCAGAGTTTGCCTGGTTACTCATGACAGCCGTGGTTGTTGGGCAGCGATTGTCTAGGGCTAACAAGGGTTTTGCCTCAAAGATTCCATTGTAAAAGCTGAGTGAGCTCCCCCGGTTGGCCAGCAGAGGCCTCCATAATGGCCTGATTTCATATGTTTCAACAGTGGGCACTGCCCCACCATGGCCGATTTCCCACAAGCTGCTGCTCAGCACTCACTCCTCCCTTTGCCCCAATGGTATGTGTCAGTCTCACACTAAGTGCTGCGCAGCCACATTTTGCCCTGCAGCTTCGTGCGATTTCCCCTGCGTCGACTCAATCCTGGTTTTTAAGGATTGAATAGACGTGGGGAAAATCGCGTGAAGCTGTGAGGCAAAATGTGGCCATGCAGCGCTTACTGTGAAATTGACACGTACCATCAGGGCAAAGGGAAGAGTGAGTGTGGAGCAGCGGCTTGTGGGAAATCGGCCCTGAAGACCCAACTCCCTGGCTGTGCAATTGGCAGGCTGGCTAGATGGACAGTTGTGGCCACCCATGCTGTACTTCAGTTGCAGAAGGGGTTTATGTAATTACAGGTCAAATTGTAAGAAAGGAGGACTCGTGCACTCTGGAGTGTGCTAGATGAGCAAGCCAAGAGAGGAACTAAATGGGCAGCAAGGGAGAAGGAAGGCCCAGGAGCAAATTGTCCTAGGCTTGCCTTGATTATGTTTCAGGGTTTTTATATCTAGTATTATTATTGCACACAAAAAAAAGAACCATATAATTAAATTAAGCACTGATATGTGGTAAGTTTATTTTCTCTGTGAAAGCTGTTCCTCATTCAGAGGCAATATGAATCCCAGTGCTAGGAGGCAACATCAGGAGAAGGCCTTGGCCTCTATGACACCCCCCCCGTTGTTCCTCCAGGGCAACTGATTGGCCACTGTGTGACACTGAATGCTGGACTAAGTGGACCACTAGTCTGATCCAGCAACTTTTTTCTTAAGTTCTTATGTTCCAGTTGTACATCAAAGATTTTCATATTGAAATTGCCGTAAGTTATTTTGCAGTGCTTTTTCAGAGGGATGGGAAGGAACCAGCAATCAGCACATACATATTTGCCATCCCATGGAACAATGCTCATAAGATAAGAGGATTTCTCAGTTAGAACCATGCTTGGAGAAGCAAGAGGACCAGGCAGGAAGGGGATGCCTTGAAAGCAGAGCTCCAGATCCATCTCTCTTTCTCAAAAACAGGCGAAGGCATGGACTCTCAGGGAAGAAGAATCTCCCCGAGTATAGCTAGAATGGACAGAAGTATAGTCATTCTCACCACGATAAGCACACATTAAGTTTTAATTCTGCACATTTTGTGCAGTTGTTATTAATTTAATTTAGTAAACATTTAATTTTAAACGAGCACTGCAATTGCATCTGCGTGCTATAAATTACATCTACCTGGGATGGCTTTAATATGATTGGGTTTGTGTGTGTGTACAGTGGTGGCCTGAGGAGTATCCTGTATCGAGCTCCATTAGTGGGCACCTTACCAGGTTAGGTACGCTATGAGATAAACCAAGGATTAGTCCCGGCTCAGTTTCTAACAGAAAGTGCTGTGCAGATGGTACATCATTGCAGTCCTCCATTTGATTGTCTGTTGGTCAGCTCTCCTCTTAGTGGATTGTTTGCACAAAAGCCTGGCATTGACTTTTCCCAGAGATCACAGGGCTTCTGCACGTGACTGGCATGTTGGGGTTAGTATGGCAATCACCTGCAAGCCACGCATCAGCTGTACCGGTCTCCATGTGGATTGCAGCTAATCCAAGTGTATTAGCGGGATCAGGGCAGAGGAATCAGCAACCATCATGCAAAATCAGAGCTCCAAACCGCTGTGAGAATGGGTGGCCTCTATGGAGTACTTCTTCTTTCACTAGTCCCAGGTGGAAAAGCTGAAATCAAGAAGTATTCTTGTTAAAGATGCCAGCCCTCTGAAGTCATCTTTTTCTTTTATATCTCCCTAAGATGATATCCCTCATCCTAGCCATTGTCTGAGTGCTCCATGATCTTGCCAGAAGGCTGTGACCCTTTCTGCCAAACCTGGACCCAGTAGTGACCACCATTCCCTTCTCTTTCTGATTCACATTTATTTTTAACAACTGGCCTCCCCTTACAGGCAGTTAAATTTCCCATCGGCATATCAGCATTTGCCCCGAACTGTCTCCTAGATACAAGGACCCATTGTTTCCACACACATGACTGGCTTTTCTTCTGCAGTCACCCTGTCTCTCATGTGACTGACGTCAGTATCATTTCCCCATCTTCAAAGATTCCCCCCTCCTATTTCCACATTACATCATCAAAGGAAATAAGCCATCTCCCACCGAACAAGACCTGATATGTTCCCCTCTTAAAACAGTTCTGAATATTAAGCTGCAAAGGGAAGGTGCCTGTGTAGCTTCAAACTTTCCTTCACTGTCACAACAAATAGGCACCTTTTTTTATAAAAGAAAAAAAAAGTAGTAACATCTACGTGTCAGAGAGCAATGCTAAGCAGGTCTACCCAGAATGCTACTCTTGTCCATTCAATGGGGTTTACTCTTACAAATGTGCTCCTAGGATTGCATGGTTAGAATTTTGAATTCTGAAATTGCACAACAGTCCTGTAAACACATTGCATGCTTACAGATTTGCATAGCCAACATGTTCATATCACTGTCAGACCATAGACAGGCCTGCAACAGGTAATGACAGCAAATCCTGAAGATACCAGGGATTCAGCCTGAGTACCTCCAGCAAGTTCCGGCCAAAAGAGGGAACTTCAATATCATTTTTAATGATTTGCAGTGAATCAGAAGGACTTCAGTAAAAGATTATCTGGGGATCACTCTACGTTCCTCTCTTGATTAAATTCTGGTTGTTACCCAATTCAAGGTTCCCTAGAGACAAGGCACTTTCTGTGGTGGCACCTCACCTTTAGAACCGCCTCCCCCTTCAAGCTTGCCTGGCACGAACTTTACTTTAGGCACTAAGCTAAAACCCGTCTTTTTTTACCCAGGCATCAGGGGTTTAATCTCATCACCTTCTTAACAGTCTTCTGTTTTGTGGATAATTTTTATGCTGCTTGTGTTTAAGTGGCTTGTGATTTAATGGCTTGTGTTTGGATTGAAAGCCCCCTCAAGTAGGACTCTGAAGAGGCAGCACAGAAAGAACCTGGCAACAGTGGAGGAGGAGGCCAGCAGCTGTACCGAGCACAGCAGCAGAGGAGGCCAGCAGCCACGTTGGACTTGGACGTGTCAAAGGAGGACACTGGGCTCAATAGTTGGTGTGAGGCCATGCCAGGTTGACAATAGGGGTGGGATTTGGGATTCCCACCCGTGAGTCTCCCCCTATACTGAGGTGTTAGGATGCGGGGAATCAGCAGTGATGGGGAGTGGGATTCCCCCCTGAGAGTATCATGGGTCCCCACTAGTACATGTCTAAATTCTGTGTATTTAGATTCATGAAATTCGGAGCTGGTGCAGAGAAGGTATGATGACATCTTTCTAAAATCTCCTAAAAAATGGGAGGGTAAATATTTATAAATAAGCTTTCTTTACGGAAGGAAGGAAGGAAGGAAGGAAGGAAGGAAGGAAGGAAGGAAGGAAGGAAGGAAGGAAGGAAGGAAGGAAGGAAGGAAGGAAGGAAGGAAGTCCCCATTATTATGTACTAGCCTGATACCCATACTTCGCGATGGTATTTAAGTTCAGTTATAATACTGATGAGGTGAAGTATTATAATTTCCTGTTGGGAATCCATTGTAGGGGTGTGGGGGAAAAAATCAGTGTTTTTCATATTTCGTTATACTGGGCCCCAAAATATCAGTGCTACCAAGATTCCCAAATACTGGTATGGTATTCAGATTCTGTCCTCCCTCCCCTCAGGTTTCTGATTTTTTTGGTCAATTATTCCCTATGGGGAAACTTTCCAGGTGTCTGGGGGTATTGTTCTTAAAGATACCAGTACAAAAATTGCAGTGGAGCTGCTGGTGCCTGTCCTGAACACAATTTGCCCCTTTTTTACCCCCTTGGGGTTGTGTTTCTCAGAAATCTGGGGATATAACTATGTATTCCAAACAACATCCAAGCAATCAGATATTAAGCAAATTCATATGAACCAATTTTCTAGAACCCACATTGTGATAAGCTAAATAACCTAATACAGGAAACCACTTTTCTACAAATTTGGGGTATATTTCCATAGTGGGTGGGATTGTGGCTAAAACCGTTGGAGTAGCTGGGCTAGCACCATTGCTAAGGTAATCCTGCTGGGGCAGCCTCCCTGATGGATTAAAGTACCCTGGTCCTGGCCCTGCTACTACACCTGACAAACACCCAGGGGTTTGGCCTGAGTGGTGAGGGGCCTTTCTTTTATATATATAGATAGATAGGCATGAAAGCTGGACAATGAAGAAAGCTGACAGGGAGAAAGTTTATTCATTTGAAATGTGATGTTGGAAAAGAGTTTTATAGCTACCCTGGACCACCAAAAAGACAAATAGAGCAAATCAAGCCTGAACTCTCTCTAGAAGCTAAAATGACTAAAAAGAGGCTATAGTACTTTGGTCACATTATACGACAAGACTTGACTGGAAAGACAATAATGCTAGGAAAAGCTGAAGTAAGGAGGAAGAGAAGAAGACCCAAAAAGAGATGGATTGATTCAACAAAGGAAGCCACGGCCCTCAGTTTGCAAGACCTGAGCTAGGATGTTAATGATTGTGGGACATCTTGGAGGACATTAATTCATAGGGTTGCCGCAAGTCGGAAGCAACTTGATAGCACATAACACACACACAGACACACACACACCTGTCTGACTTTTTGCTCTCTGTAGCTCATCCATAATGAATGACAGAAGAGCAGCCACCTGGAGGGATTTAAAACTCCCCACCAGGCCTTGAGCGTAGCTGTTTTCAGAGAAGGGTGGGAGCTGCCTGTGTGTGCTGTATGCCCTGCCTTCTTTGTCTTGCCTTCTTTGCTACTTGGCAGAGGAGGGTGGAAGGAGAGAAAGGAAAGCAGCCGGCAACCAGAGCCGCCCTGCAGATGGAGGGCTGAGGAAACCACAGGAACGCAAGTTGCTTCTGGAAATAAGCTGGGGAGAGGGAGGGAGGGAGGGAGGGAGAGAGAGAGATGCCTCATAATCCTAATTGTGGCCTCTAAAAAGAACTGGGGGAGGGTCCCTTTGTACTGTATGGGCATCCTCTTGAAGACAGGGGCAACAGAGTGGAGAAAGGACTCTGGAAACTCAGGTTTCACTGTATATCCCCCCCAAAAAATGGAGGCACCCATCTCTCAAGACTGAAAAAGTAGGAAACAAGACAAGTGATTGTGCTCTAAGGTTTATGAGAATCCCAGGCTTTCAAAAATGTGCAACCAGAAACAAAGTGTGCACTTTAGGTGGGGAAAATGTGCAGTTCCAAAAGAACATTTGTGCAGTTCAAAAAGCAAAAGCTCTGTTGTGTTAGGTGTCACAAAAAAATGATGGTGAAAAGTCCACTGGAAAACTCCAGAGCCAGATAGTATACTCATTACTTGCAGACCGCATAGGTGGATTGTAGTGACATGTATATGGCATGCAAACTGCAATCCCATACCACTCTGAACTTCCAAATTTTCCTTGCAAAAAGCACTGCCTCTAGGAGGAAGAAATCCATCACGCCCAACAGCATTTATCAGACTTGTCTTGGCTACTCAGCTGTCAAAGTTGACAACACTGAGGGCTGATGAGAGGGTTTGTGTTGCCTTCTTTCTGTCCTAGTCTATTGACTTGGCCTGACTACTAGTTGCGTTCAGGATAGGGATGGCTTGTGGTGTTGATTACATTTTTGTGAGTGTGAATTTGTGGGGGAGCCATCCTTTTCAACCCTTACTTGTGTGCTGCCAAATGCACCCACCTGGGCACTGGTAAGAAACAGAAAGCTGACCTGTGCTCCAATCAAGCCCATCTTATGGAGGCTGTGTTTTCCAATAGGCCTGAGAGACTGGCACTATCTTCTCCCATTTTCATCAGTTTAGCACAATGGATGACAATTTATACTCAGCTCTATAATGCGGCTGATAACTGCAGCTGATACAGGGCAAGATGCTTCAAACAGGCAACACGAATTAGTGTACAGAGGTCAGCCTCAGACATACTCTTTAATTTAAAAAGCCACTGCCAAAAGTATTTCCTCCCCAGCATTAGTTTGTCTTTCTTTATGGAAAGGGTCCAAATAAAAAAATCAAACTAATATAATGCTTGACAGTCTAGTTTACACTGCATTTGATGTAAGAGTCGGGATTTAATTCCTGCCCTTTATAGAATTAAAACGGCTTATTCCAATGGAAATAAAGCAAATATGTAGCGGGTGGTGTTTAAGCTAACTATTTTCCAGCCAACACAGGCTATTCAAAAAAAAAAAAAAGGGAAGTAGAGTTTTTGACTGTAGTACTACAGACCATTCAGAATTGTTTTCTGAAACAGTAGTTAGACTTACCAAAATTCACACCCCACCCCTGACTTGGATAGCCCAGACAAGCCAGATCTCATCAGATTTCAGAAGCTAAGCAGGGTCAACTCTGGCAAGTACTTGGATGGGAGACTCCTTGCAATACCAACAGTTGGAAGGCAGGGGTAGGTTTTATTCAGCCACTTTTCTGAATATCCTCTAGGTCCCCAGGGGATTGGATCTTCTGCAAATTCATCCAGGAGAAACGGGTTGTTCTTTAGTGCTGGGACAATAAGCACATTGTAGTTGTGTAATGTCATGCATGTAGGGTTGCCAACTTCCAAGTGGTAGCTGGAGATCTCTTGTGATTACAGCTGATCTCCAGGCAAATGAGATCAGTTCACTTGGAGAAAATAGCTGCTTCTATGGCATTATAACCCGTTAAAGTTCCTCCCCTCCCCAACCCCTGCCCTTCTCAGGCTCCACGTCCCAAAATCACCAGGTTTTTCAAACCCACAGCCGGCAACCTTACATGCATGAGAACCACTGTTTCTGCAGCCCTTGACTCTGATGCAGTGTGACTGTGAGCCAAACATGCAGGTACATTAACATTAACAGCTTGCAAATGAAGTAAGATTGGAGTAAATGGAAAATCACCTAAAATCTGAATGGAAAAATGGGGTCCCCACAAAAATCTGCTGTTTCAGATTGAGGGAATGGATTGCAAGATAGAATCTTTCCTGAGGGTTTGCCTAGTCCTGAAAAACATTAGGTCATCATGGACAGATTAGTGACAGTATCCATCCCTCCATAAAATTGCACTGATAACTGCAACTAAACTGTGCAAAGCACAAACTCTGCACCATAATAGCAGTAAGTGGTGTTGTGTATCAATATGGAGTACATTTGCTCTAGCTAGACCATGTGGTCTAGCGCATCTTCAGGAGGGTAAACAATAGCTGTGGAGGATCCTGAGGCAGACCAATTGGTTCGCCTGGATCCTAGAGCAGACCTATAGGGAACACGGACACTGTAAATAATCTATCAAGGGGAGTGGTGTGTGTGTGGGTGTGGTGTGCTGCACAGATATAAGCCGGCTTTGGGACCAGATAGTTTGTCTTTGAGTTGAGCTGAAAATAAACTATGAGCTGAAATCACGAATCTGTACCCTGTACTTTACACTGGCGATGAAGGTGGGATCCTGATGAGTGAGCCTGACTCCAACTCCGACATGAGCACTGCACCGCGCACCGAAGATAAGCCCCAGGGCTCCGCACCTTGCACTGCTCCCCACACTGATAACCTCCAGGCTTCCACACCACACGTCGTTGCTTGAGTCATGGCTGCTGCTCCAGGACATCTCCCTGAATTCGATACCGCTCACCCCGAACAGTGGGAAATGTGGGTGCAGCAGCTCAACTACTATGTCCACTTCCAGGACATCACAGATGAGGCTAAGAAGAAATTGTTGCTGCTCAGCTCCTGCGGAATTTCAGCCCTACAGCTGGTGCAGGACCTCATCGCACCACAGTCCCTGGATGAAGTAGACTATACCGCATTAGTCAAGGCGCTAACTGACCATTTCGTGCCACAGCTGACCAAAATGGCAAGGCGCTTAGACTTTTTTGTGCACCTACAGAAGACCGATGAAGCAGTCACTGAATTCCTGGTGGGCTTATGCCAAATGTGGGTTCCCGGACCTGGGAGATGCCCTTCTCAATCAGTTCGCTGTGGACATCCGGGAACCGAAGCTTCGCCACAAGCTTACAAGCCAGAATGAGCTAATCCTAGAAAAGGCCCTCCACGAGGCCACCGCATATGAAAAATCGCACCAAGACTGCCACACACATGCAGCCCACCATGCATGCGCATCGCCACCAACCTCCAACGCATCAGACAACGACGAAATCCATCAGGTTCATTGGACCCCTTGATGGGATGCCCGGTCATCGACCGCCAATGCCAACGCCTACCCTGCGAAGACCTCCACACATGCCAACCATCGCCCTGCAAGGTCCACCCA
Source organism: Gekko gecko (assembly GCA_029375565.1). Lineage (NCBI taxonomy): Eukaryota > Metazoa > Chordata > Lepidosauria > Squamata > Gekkonidae > Gekko > Gekko gecko. Next base: position 44,759,353 of record JAPDNY010000012.1, on the reverse strand, counting down.
GACGCACCTGCCGTTTCAGAGATGCTGACTGCAGATCCTGCAGAAAAAGGGGCCACATAGCCTGTGCCTGCCACTCCAGGGGTCAATGGAGACCTACTTTAGCCCACCAGGAGTCCATGGAACTGAACACAATGGCTGCTCGCTACGACCAGGTACTGAGCTTGCCCCAGGATGCCCCTAACAAAATCCATGTCACTGTACTGATAGAGAGGTCCCCTTGCAAGATGGAGCTGGACACTGGGTCCTCCTTCTCCGTCATCTCATCTGAGATGCTAGCGAGGCTATGTCCTCATGGGGGACCCTGCCTGCGGAAGCCATCCTCCGGGTTCACACTTAGAGACTTCCAAAGGAACCCAGTGGCTGTGAAGGGGTGGGGCAAGTTCCAGGTAGCCTACAAGGAATTCAAGGGCTCCTTGGAGGTGGTGGTGGTGGAAGGGAGACTCACAAGTTTGCTAGGCCTATCGTGGTTCGCGCCTCTCGGACTGGGAGTGACCGGAGTGCACCAAGTGTGTCCAGCCAAGTTCCAAGATGTGTGCCGAGAGTTCCCTGAGGTTTCCGATGGGATGCTGAGTTGGTACACTGGTCCACCCATGTCATTTGACCCCGCGGTGCGGCCCATCCAGTTAAAAGCGAGGAGTGTCCCATTTGCCCTCAAACCCAAAATAGACAGCGAAATAGACCGCCTTGTAGCCCAAGGGGTGCTGGAGCCAGTGCCACATGCTTGCTGGGAGACCCCCATAGTAACACCGGTCAAACCAAATGGTGAAGTCCGCATCTGCGCAGATTACAAGTGCACAATTAATTAAGCCCTCCAAGACCACGCATACCCAATTCCGGTTGTCAGTCATGTCTTAGCATCTTTGGCGGGTGCGAAGATTTTTGGAAAACTGGACTTGGCCCAAGCTTATCAGCAGCTTCCAGTGGATGACACCATGGCTGAAGCCCAGACAACAGTCACACACAGGGGGGCCTTCCACGTACAGCGATTGCAATTTGGGGTGAGCGTAGCTCCGGGGATTTTTCAGAACCTAATGAACTGTCTTCTCAAAGGTATCCCCGGGGTCCAACCATTCTTTGATGATGTTCTGATCACCGCCCCCACACCCAAGGTCTTCGCTGACAGACTATGCGCTGTCCTGCAATGTTTCCATGCAGCTGGGTTGAAGGTGAAGAGGGAAAAGAGTCTCCTGGGAGTCCCGAGGGTAGTGTTCCTGGGGTTCACAGTCAATGCCCAGAGTATTCATCCAATGCCGGAAAAGGTCAAAGCCATTGTCAACGCTCCCCCCCCACCCCGATGTCCAAGGCAGAACTTCAGGCTTCCTTGGGGCTGAACTTTTATCACACCTTTCTGCCCCACAAGGCTGCCATTGCAGAACCCTTGCACCACCTACTAGACAAGCACGCATCGTGGGTCTGGGGCCCAAAGCAAGCTGAGGCATTCCAGGCCATGAAAGACCTGCATGCCTCGAACGCACTTCGATGAAGCATTTCCTGTTGTCCTTGCTTGAGACGCATCACCGTACAGAGTCGGGGCCATGTTGGGACACCAGCTTCCTGATGGCTGGGAAGTCCTAGTTGCCTACTACTACAGGACTCTCTCTTCGGCTGATTGCAACTATGCTCAAATCAACAAAGAGGCTCTGGCAATGGTAGCAAGTATCACAAAGTTTCATGAGTATCTCTATGGCCAGCCCTTCACCATGGTCACCAACCACAAACCCCTCTTGGGCATCCTCTTGCTGGACCACCAGATGCCTCAGATGCTGTCTCCCAGGGTACTCCACTGGTCAATTTTCCTGGCAGGCTACTGGTATGCGCTTTTACATTGCCCCAGAAAAGCAATGGGACACGCAGCCATCCTCAGCTGCCTACCGCTGCAGTCCTGTGACCCGGACCCCATGCCCGTGCACCAAATACTCCTCATCAAGGACCTGCCTGACACACCCCTCCCAGTAACCGATGTGTCCCGCCTCACGGCTCAAGACTGCGTACTGTTCTGGGTTCTCAACTAGGTGGGAAGGGGATGGCCCACTGGGTGAGTGGGCCCCGAGTACTCAGCATTCTCTTCCCACCAAGATGGACTGTCCACCCACAAGGGCTGTCTGCTGTGGGGAAGCTGAGTGGTCATGCCCACACCTCTACGCTAGCAAACCCTCACAGCCCTCCACGAAACGCACCCCGGGATAATAAAGTTGAAGGCGCTGGCTTGCAGCTATGTATGGTGGCCCGACAAGGTGTATGCTCGCAACTTTGCCAGGGGACCAGCATGGGTCCCAGCCAAGATCCTCAGGGTGACCAGACCAGTCTCCTACGAGGTGTCCACAGAGGACATCCAGAGGCTTCACCGGCACCTCGACCAGCTCCGCAGCCGCCTCCCCCCTGTGGACACGGAGTTGGTCAGCCAGGAAGACAGTGACGATGACCAGCCATACCCAGATGAGACCGAGCAGGTGAGCCCAAGCCAACTGCCAGAGTCCCGCAGGAGATACCAGGGAGCTCCACTGAAGCGCCTGCGCCTGCCACAGCAGAGACACTCCAGCACAGGCAGCCGCCCAAGTCCCTGAAGGAAGACACCCTCCCCCAGGCACTGAGTCAGGACCAGCGGCCCCACAAACAGAACCGCACCATTCGATCCGAGAGCGGCGCAGGCCCGCGTATCTAAAGGACTATCTGTGTTAGAGGGTTTCTGAACTATGGGGGGAGGGATGTTGTGTATCGATATGGACTACTACTAAGGAGCACATCTGCTCTAGCTAGACCATGCGGTCTAGCACACCTTCAGGAGGGTAAACAATAGCTGTAGAGGATTCTGAGGTGGACCAATCAGTTCACCCGGATCCTAGAGCAGACCTATAAGGAACACGGACACTGTAAATAACCTATCACAGGGAGTGGGGTGTGTGTGGGTGTGGTGTGCTGCACGGATGTAAACCAGCTTCGGGACCAGCTAGTTTTTCTTTGAGTTGAGCTGAAAATAAACTATGAGCTGAAATCATGCACCTGAACCCAGTACTTTACAGCTACGTTCACAATTCTCTTTTTAAAGTCAGCTTTCAGTCCAATGATTGTATCTGTTATTATGAAAAAAATGATGAGAAACAAGGAAGTAGGTTGGGAAATATGGAACTAAAATATGGAACTAAAATTTGAAGATGAACATGGGGTTCCCAGCATGGGCCTTCTTCCTGATATAGCTGTACAAGGCTCAAAATAAGACTTGGCAGATGTACAATGCTTGGCAGATTTACTCCACTCCAAACCCATTGGTATAAGAAGAGAAGAAGAAGAGGAGATTGGACTTATACCCCGCCCTTCACTACCCAAGGGAGTCTCAGAGTGGCTTACAAACTCCTTTCCCTTCCCCTCCCCACAACAGACACCCAGTGAAGTAGGTGGGGGCTGAGAGAGCTCTGGCAGCAATTGCCCTTTCAAGAACAGCTGTGCTAGAGCTTGTGACTGACCCAAGGTCACATCAGCAGGTGCAAGTGGAGGAGTGGGGAATCAAACCCGGTGCTCCCAGATTAGAGTCCACGCACTTAACCACTACACCAAACTTAACCACTACAGTTTAGACTGTAGTAACTTTGCATAGGATTGCTCAGTCAGTCAGACCATGAGCTTGTCTGACCTCCGTTCTTGTCTCTGTCATTGGAGGCTTAGAAATATGAGAAATCGTGGACCTAACATGCACTTATTGATTAATAAAGGTGTTGTGATTGTCTGAGGGTTTTCTGCTTTTTGTTTGATTGTTTGGGAGAGTAACTGAAGAGGGCAAAGATGAGTATTGGTGTTGGCTGTGCTCTAAGACAATATGCCTAGTTATGATTAAGTACTGTCGAACCTAATCTCTTACTACTATCAGATCTAGCAAAAGGCCAGCTTGTAGGCTGTAAGCCCTCAAAGCTGGAATGGCATATGACCCCTGTTGCCCCAGTTCAAAGTACAGGCAGAGAGGCAGGGCCAACGTTCAGTGGAACTAGGGTTACCAACCTCCAGGTGGGGGCTGGTGATGTCCCTCTATTACAACTGATCTCCAGGTGACAGAGATCAGTTCAGCTGGAGAAAATGGCCATTTTGGAAGTTGGACTATGGCATTAGGCCCCAAACCCTGCCCTCCTCAAGCTCCACCCCCCAAAATCTCCCTACCCGGAGCTGGCAACCCTAAGCAGAACACAGCCCTTGGTTAGCATGCAAGAGGTCTGAGATCCAATCCCTCAGGCAGCTGGGCTGATCAAGACTTCAGCCTGAGGCCTTGGACAGCCACAACCAGTTGGAACAGGCTGATGAGCCCGTGGTCTGAGTAGGCACATGCAGCAGTTTCCTGCGCTCCCCAATACACTGGGTAGCCAGCCACCATCTCTCAGCCTTTGATTTCAATTTATTACATTTGCAATCTGCCTCCCCCTCCTGTTAGCCTCAGAGTAACCCTGTAGGTAATCCATTCCCAGCCTTTAAGTGTGGGATAGGGCGGGGTATAAATTGAATAAATGAAATTAAATGAAATATAGCAATGTTTCCTAGACTGTCCAGCATAGGACACCTTGCTCAGTGGCGCCCGACATGCTTCATTTCTGTGAAGAGTCATCTGTATTCTCTCCACTGCTCCACAACGGCTCTTCTTTGTAAAATGGGAATATTCATGCTAGCTTATCCCAACATGAGACAGTGCACAATAAATGCATTGGTGCATAGGAAAAAATATTTAAGAGTATAAACATAAGCTATCCCATCATACAGGCATGACCTTCCTGTTTGCCAGCCATAGATTTACCAGTCTGGTGTAAGCCAAGAAAGAGGAGAGGCCATAGCTCAGTGGTAGAATGTCTGCTATGTATATGAAAGGTCCCCAGTTCCCAGCATCTTCAAGCTAAAGCAGCAGCCTTTGTGTTCTTGAGAGCTATGGAGCAGTTGCCCATCTGCTGAGCTAGATGAACCAATGGTCTAACTTGGAATAAGACAGCCCTTTTTCTAGGGCTGGGGACACAATAAAGCACCTGCTTTGTATACAGATGGTCTCACATTTAATCCCTGTCATCTCCTGTTAAAAGATCTCCAGGAGCAGATGCTGGGAAAGGTCTTTTTCTACCTGAGGCTTCTGAAGGATGTGGTGGCTCAGGAGAAACAGCCCTGAACTGGACAAAGCAGTGGTCTAACTCAATTTCTGGCAGCTTCAGGTGTTCTTAGATACTTCACTGGGAGACCAGTTGTCTAGAGCTGCAGTTTCCTATTAATATGCTGAAACCACTCCACACAGTTACCCAGCAATGTTCTGTTTCAAAGCAAACATGTAATGTTTGCCCATAATCTTGCATAAACATCCACTGAACGTATAAAATGCTTGTTGAGAATCAATCAAATGCAGAAGTGGTGCATTCATTCTCTTCAGTCCTTAGGGACTTCCCTGTTGGCTGGCATGATTCAGCTGACTTCCTTCCTTTAGCAGGGGGGCATAAGAGGGTGAGGAAGAGAGACGGCCATAAAAGGCAGTTGGGTACGAGCTGCTGAATGACAGACTTTGCATAAAACACCCAAGTATGGTGCTTTGATTGTGGGAAGGCTTGAACAGTAGTTGGTGGGAGGGAACCAGAGCTGGTAAGAGAGTCAGATGGAGAAAAGGGGCAAGAGACCCAAGGTGGCCCTTATGCTTACGTTTAATTTCTTTCTCTTTTTTTGGCCCCCCCGGGGATTTTTATTGCATTTTCTAAAAACTACAAACGAAAGAAAGGGAGGGGTAACTACTTACTATGAGAGAAAGTAAAAGAAAACCCATTAAAATCCCAAGAGATGGTGGTCATACAAACTGGTCATACAAACTGCTTAATTAAAGCTTACACATGTAAAACACTGAATGCGGTCGTCTATTAATCTCTTTAAAGTCCGTGACTTGAAAACCTCCCCCCTTTTGACCTTAATAAAGAATGAAGTAAGAAGAACAAGAGCCATTATACTATTTTCAAGAGATTCAGAGCATAACAACTAGCTGTTTGTTCATTTGTCCTTTTTCTTTCTCAATCAATAGCTTGTTTTTGGGGCTGCCGCCCCCAATGCAGAATCTGAGTCCTTGTTGGAAGATACCACTGTACCCTCGTCTTCATTTTCTTTGGTGCTGTTGTCTTCTGGTCCTTCTCCTCCTTTTGTTGGCCATCTGTGAAGATGCAAGAATTGTGCCTTTTCAACAGAGTCCACTTTTTCTTTTTCGTTCATAAATTAAAAAATTAAGCCTTCGGGTACGATCGATCTGTAAGTGACGTTTTTCTCTTGCAAAAATAAAATAAAATCCCTATATTTCCTTCTTTTCCTTCCTATTTTGAATGGAATATCCTTCAACACTTTTATTTCTTTGTCTTTGATTTTCAGGGGGGGCATTTGATGTTTTTAGAATTTGGTCTCTCACTTGTCTTCTAGAGAATCTTACAATCACTTCCCCAGGCAAATTATTTTTTCTTGTAAATTCTGAATATGATCTAAAGACCGTATCAATTTCGCTTTGTATTGTCTCTGTTTTTAAATCTGCCAACGGGGCCAACGCCTCACACATAATGAAGAAAAAGAAGAGATTGGATTTATACCCCACCCTTCACTGCCCAAAGGCGTCTCAGAGCGGCTTACAAATTCCTTTCCCTCCCCCTCCCCACAAAAGACACCCTGTGAAGTAGGTGGGGCTGAGAGAACTCCTGACAGAAACTGCTCTTTTTCAAGAACAGCTGTGCCAGAGTTTGTGACTGAGCCAAGGTCATATCAGCAGGTGCGGGTGGAGGAGTGGGGAATCAAACCCAGTTCTCCCAGATTAGAGTCCGCACACTTAACCACTACCCCAAATCAGTCTCAGATTCTCTGCTTTCGCTTCTGGGATTCCCTGGAATCTTAAGACATAGCTTGCCCTTTCCATTTCCAGCCACAACAAATGGGATTCATTAATTTGTCTCTTTTTCTCCATCAAACGCATTTGACTTTGAAGTTTCTTGGAGTTGGCATTGAGCCTGATAAAAAGCCTGATAAGTTCTTACTAATTCTTTATTTTCGTCCATCATGCCTTTATAGCGCACATCCCCTCCAGTACAAAGCAGAAAATTTGATTGTTTTCTTCTTAGTGGGGGAGAGTTCTCTCCCTCACTCACCTTTTGAGAGGGGGGTTTCTGCTAACTTCGGTGTTTCTCACTTATACTTTGACTCACAGTTCAATATTGTCTTCGTTTTAGTCACTTTAGGAGCTCAAACGCTTGGCCGCCAAACACTTGTCCAGGTGTGCGTACCACGTTTCATTTGGACGCTCTGCGGTGGGACCTTCAAGGCATGAGAAAGCCCCCCTTTACCAGCCAGCCACCGGGGAAGGGGCTCTCCTAGTGCCCCATGGCGAGGAGCCCAGTCCTAGGGCTCTGGGGGTAGTACGGACGATCACACCCCCTCCCAGCAGGCACTGGCAAGCAACTCCTGGGAACTCGGGAGATTGCTGTCGCCATTGCAGCCGCCAAAACCGGAAGTGCTCACATTTAATTTCAAAGAGTGATTAACACATGGAATTCACTGCCATAGGAGGTGGTGGTGGCTACAAGCGTGGATGGCAGCAAGAGGGAATTAGATAAACATATGGAGCAGAGGTCCATCAGTGGCTATTAGCCACAAGGTATAGGTAGGAACTCCCAGTCTGGGGCAAGGGATGCTCTGTATTCTTGGTGCTTGGGGGGCAGCAGTGGGAGGGCTTCTAGTGTCCTGGCCACACTGCTGGACCTCCTGATGGCACCTGGTATTTTTGGCCACTGTGTGACAGAGTGTTGGACTGAGTGGGCCATTGGCCTGGTCCAACATTGGCTTCTCTTATATTCTTATACTGTGGTGGCCCTTGTGAGGGCAGAAAGGTGGGGTTTAAATTTTGTAAAGTAAATGAATAAGAATTATTTATTGTCCGCATTTCTCCCCATCGCCATTCTTTCATTCTCCATTTTATCTGCACAACAACCCTGGGAGGTAGGTTAGGCTGTGAGAGACTGGCCCAACCAAGCTTCTTTGGCAGAGTGCGGATTCAAACCTGGTTCTCCCATATCTTAGACTGACATTCTAAACACCATGTTACCTATGACAGCTGGCATTTTTCACTTGTTTCACTGAAGCAGTTTTGCAGCTGCTGATCAAGGGAAGGCAATGCACACCCTGATGTCCCAGCCACACCACTGCTGGGAATTTGCCTCAGTGTCTCCTTCTGGGTTCTGTGGTTTTGCCAGGTGTTGGTCACATGCTTCTTGCTAGCCAAAGGGCTAGCAACTTGCTTTTCTTTAAAAAGTTGGTTTTATAGAGATGCTGGATTCTGCACCCAGTACCAGTTCTGAGGCTTATTTGATCCTTTATCTGATGTATATGCTGCCTTTCATTCATCGCAGAGCAGCAACTGCTCACGTGGCACAATTGTAGAAATGCAGAATCTGCACAGAGAGCCGCCTATAAAATCCTCCTTGGGACTCTGCTGCTCAAGGAGACCTGCTGGTGCCCAACGGCCTACACTGTGCAAAAGCATGCAAAATGTCCTTGTCCCAGCCATTTGCCTTATGTTCCACTGTTTGTATCTGGATGACTTTAGCCTTGTGTAGATATGTAGTATGTGATATTTGCTTTTTTAAAAATGATATTATATGATGCCTTGAACCTCTACAAACTGCAGGGTATCTTTAAAAAACAACAACAACAACTGTAAGCACACTCCCCCCCCGCACTTGCCACAGCTTCTGTGCACCTGCTCAGCTTCTCCGTATTGCTTCCCCTTCCTCTTTGTCTGTAGATCCATTTCCTCAATTTGACCTGGCTATTGGCTGTTCTATTTTCTAAAAACATCACCCCATTCTCCTTGCATTAGCTATTGATTTTCTGCCTTTCGTCAACCCTTCCTCGGATGGCTTCCTCAGATGGCTCTCCTTGTCTTTCTGCTTCTGAATTTCTGTTTCCCTCTGTCTGCCTTTCAAGGTTACTTGAAAGGAAACACGGACTCCACCTCCCTCAGCTGGAGCTTCAGCTTTGCACCCCAGTTTCACCTGTTATTTCTTTGGGTGTTGGCCAACTTCCCGGATATTGCACGAACTTCTGCAGCCACCACTCGTTTCTCAATGTGCTGGCTGCATGCACTGAGGTGGGTAGGTTAGAACAGGGTATTCTCCCCAGAGCTGTTTGAATCAAGACTGGAAGAGCCAGGAACCCGAGGAGACCTATCTAGACAGAAGAAGGAGATGGTCGAGGGCAGAAGGGCCAATGGAAAACTGCTTGGCATCAAAGATTCCTTTCGGGTAATGGCTCTACTGAATGTGGAAGAGGCCCAGTCTGGAGAACCTCAAGGTGGCAAGCAGAGTAGCAAGAAAGCCCCAGCCAACTAAAACAAAGAGTACTGGTGGCAGTGAAGCATCTGGTGTCCAATGCTCCTTCTAAGCTGTGAAGTCTTGTGAGCAAAAACTCTACTTTGTGAGCTACTGGCATTCAAGTTGTGAGCAAGTGTTTGGCTACTGCATAAATTAGTTTGCTCTGGAGCCATCCTTCCTGAGCTAAGACAAAAACGTGTGAGCCGGAGGCTAAAAAACTGTGAGCTAGCTCACACTAACTCAGCTTAGAGGGAACACTGCTGGTGTCCCTGACCCTGGGCTTTGACAGTGAAACCCAGCGGTCTAGCTCTTTGCATGACTGGCATGATAGCTTGGCAAGAGGGGGAGCCATGGCTCAGTGGCTGAGCATCTATTTTGCACGTAGAAGGCCCCAGGGTCAATCACTGTCATCTCCAGCTAAAACAATTAAGTAATAGGTGATATGAAAGAATCTTACACAATATTAGTTTGGTGCCAGTTAGGGCCAGTTTGGTGTAGTGGTTAGGAGCACAGACTCTAATCTGGAAGATCCGGGTTTGATTCCCCACTCCTCCACATGCAGCTGCTGGTGTGACCTTGGGTCAGTTACAAGTTATTTTAGAGCTGTTTTCTCAGGAGCAGTTCTTGAAAGAGCTCTCTCAGCTCCACCTACCTCACAGGGTATCTGCTGTGGGGAGGGGAAGGGAAAGGAGATTGTAAGCCACTCTGAGACTCCTTTGGGTAGTTAAGGGCAAGTTATAAATCCAGTCTCTTCTTCTTATACTGCTGGATAAAGCAGACAATACTGACCTTGATAGGTCAGTGCTCCGACTCAGAGATGACTGCTGTTCTTCCACACTACCACTGTAGAGGAGCAGTAGGTTACCAACTCAGGAGAGATGAGGAGACTCTAGAAGTCAATAGGGTAGCATCTGTTTTTATAATGTTGTGGCATGATTCTTCAGTTTGAGCTGCTCTCAGGTTGCTTGTTTTTGTTCAGTGCAGTCCTAAATAGAATTCTAACCCCCTAAGCTCCTTGACTTCCATGGCACCAGCTCTAGCCACCAAATTTCCTACAAAATTGGCCCTTTTCATTTTATTTATTTATTTTATTCTATTTTTGAGCTGAAAAGGCAAGGCAGGATCAGTATCTAGCAACAGTGTGACTCCCTGTGCTTGTATTGGCCAATGGTAGTGATACCTCTTCTGCATGACACAACCTCTGATGCCAGGACAAGGTGCAGACCCTCTTCCAACAGTTCCTGGCACCCAGCAAAACCCTTGCAGGTACAAACCTTACATAGTCCCACACATTCTGTCTTATCTTCCCTTCTTTTTAGAGCTCTGCTTGAGCTATGTTCTCTGACAAGTAAGGCAAACCATCAGCAAACCCACATCCTCCAGTTTGTTTCCCCTTATCTGCTTTTCATCACCTTTAAGCCGTTTCTTGAGGTACAAGTTGTGGGAGGTGACAAGAAAACAGCATATCAAATTCAAGTGCGGCTGACTTTTGCTATCTAGCTGCACACCCCCTCATAAGTCAACAGAACTGGAGGATCACATCTAAAATGTAAGATATATTCTCCATCCTGTAGGAAGCAAACCTTGCTGAGGGAGGGGTAGGGGGGTTCTAGCAATGGAAAGCCAGACCATGCGCTTTGTTGAAGATAATCATTACTTAATGATTTCTGCACTTCCACAATTAGAGTGCCAGGTTCTATTGTTATGATTCTTTTGATTCCCAACTCATAGGAACGATTGACCAACTCTCCAGATGTTCATTCGTTCTGGGAAATGCCAAAACTATAAACACTTTAAAACAAGTAGCTAGATTGCAGCTATTCAGCAGTCTGGTGTCCTTGCATACCCCTTCCAATCAATGGCAAATGCAATTGGGTGGGGTCCTAGGAGGAGGGAGATGTTTGTATGAGCCACTGTGACTCAACATCTGCTTTGTGTGCAGATGGAACCAAGTTCATTCCCCAGGGCCTCCGATTAAAAGGATCAGGTGGACGGGAATAACTTAAACTGGAGACTTGGAGAGCCACTGCCAGTTAGAGCAGACAGTACTGTCCTTGTTAGGCCAATGGTTTGATTCAGTATAAAGAAATCCCTCTTTAATGGTGCCCGTCTCTCACTTTCTTTTAATGGCTCACATTGCTATTGCTCCTTTTCCAATTAGAAGATGATTGATCAGCAAAACCCAACAGTTAAAGGACATTCTGGAGGACATCCCTAGTAAACTGACCACTAGGGGGGAGGAATCCACAACACTACTAGCAGTTCTTTAATGGCCAGAAAAATTGGCCTCTGTTTCTCTCTACAAGCCTGAGCAGCACTTAAGCTGTGAAGCTCCTGTTCAGATCAGCCATGCGTTCAACACATAGCCTTTGGCTCCCCCCCCCCCTCAGCCTTTCCATCTGTGACATGGGGATAATAATACTAACCTACTTTACAAGATCATTGCAGCACTTAGGGAGATAATGTGCGTAAAGATTATATTATTTACTGCTATGTTTCCGTGGCTGTTTTCCCCCTGCCCTTTTACTTTGATTTCCTTACTTCTTCTGCTCAGATGTGCACTCACGTTTGAAGGGTTTTGCTCTGTTTTTGTTATTAGGCTTTTGTGTAGTTTTTGAAATGATCTATGTTGCTGCTCTTTGCAGATTATGTTGTTCATTTTTTATGTGTATTCCATACTTGACTTTAATCTGAGTTCATTTTTGTGTGTTGCGTTGTACATCACTCTGGGCAGCTGTCATAAGTAAAACAGCAAAAGATGGAGACACTCTCTCACTTTCTGTCTCTCTCCCCCCCCTCCCCACTCTCTCAGTGGTACTGCCTGCCTCCAGGGAGGGAGTCGGGCCTTCCAAGGAGGCTGTGAAGCCACTTACCCGAAGCCCAGTATTTCCTGGCACAGCTACGACGTCGCCTGGCATGATCTACTGTTTGTCTGTTTTAAGATGCACTGCCAAACATATAAATAAATGATGGGCACCTGGCTGAGGCTGGCAATCATTAAAGCACTTAGGGAGGATGTGACTGTGGCTAAGGAGCACAACACTCTTGGATTAGGAGGGAGAGGGGAATGTCGCTCCCCCCTCCAAAATAGGGCAAGGTATAATATGCAGTTCAAGTAAAGGTGGGGAAGGCAATGTCACCTTCATTTGAGGAAAGTGATTCCGCACTTTTAGAAGTTTCTATATTTGAAAAGGAGAAGAAAATCCCATTGGGGGAAAAGCAAGCAGGGAGAGGAGCTGGTGCTCTGAGGCAGGGCAATGCTCGTGCTTTATTATTGATATTCTGATTCTTAGCAAGGCACTTGAAGCATCTCAGATTTCACCAGCACTGTAACATAATAATTTAAAACACACCAACAACATCTTGCTAAAGCTACAGCAACAAAAGTGATGTAAAATAATAAGACAGTGGCCACGTTTGGCATACAGAACCTATTCCCTCCGAAGGGTGATTATATATATATTTGAGTTTTTTAGTTTTAATGTGGCTTGTGCTAAGATTTTGCCATGTGTTTCCAGTGCTTCTGTTCTAGGACCAGACCTAGGATGGTAGCTATGAGGCCAGGTAGTTTCTGTTGGACACCTAGGCAGTCCTGGAATTTATGGACAGCTGCTGGGCTGCAACTAGGGTGGGAGACTGTCAAAGAGACCCAGCAGCCACTGGTTCCTTTTCCACCCTGGCCCTGCTAAGATTTTATGTTCCCAAAGCAGCTGCAGGCCAACTGTGGATCCAACAGCTATAGAAGGGGGTGCTACCTGGTGTCAGGCAGATGAAACACAAACAATTATGTCTGAGAAATTAGGAAATGCAGACAAATGTGAATGGGGCTGGGTTTGCTTCTAGCCAAATGAATAAAAGCAAGGATGAGGAGAGGGTGAAGGAAGGCTCACTGTTTAGGTAATCACAACTATCACAGTTAGTTGGGAAGGAATGAAGGAAGGAAGGAAGGAAGGAAGGAAGGACTTTAAAGGTATCAAATGCAAAAGTTTCAAATCTGTTTAATCTCTGCTATTTCATTCAGATTTCTTCTTTCTTGCAGGCTAATGGAAAGGAAGTCTTAAAAAACATTTTTGACATAATATGGCTCTAGTTATTAATAACCTTGGTCTAGTGAGGGAGATGAAGTATTTATTATGGAATGCTTGTTATAATTATTTCATATCATGGTGATCAAAATGTGTGTGTGTGTTGTGTGTGTTTAAAATGTTAAAAAGAACAGTTTTCACCCATTGGCTGCCAGGCAGGAAGGAACCCAGTTCATACTGGAACTGAAAATAACATTTGCATCTAAGTCTGTGTCTATTAAATAGATTATCTGAATCTGTTAACTCTGCCAGGCATGGCTCTGGCTATCAATGGACTAGTAATACTAAAATCAGAAAACATCATTAAAAAAAAATTAAAGCCAGTCAGTGGGCCAAGTTGACTGAGCACAGTCAAATCAAACACCCACATTTTATCAATAAGACTATAAATAGGTAGTATTCATATCCTGCTCTTAATAGAATCTGCCCCTCATCTACCCAAAATCTACTGAAAGGGGGTTCACAGGGTTTCTGGCATTTCTTCTTGAAATGCTGCAACTTCCTTCCTCCTTTCATCAGAAGTAAAATTACCTATGGGAGCGCAGTGCAGATTGGAGTGAAGGAGGGGTGGGAGGGAATGAATACCACAGGGGTTTCCAAGAAGAGGAAACACCCAATGACTTCAGTGAATGAGTAAAGGGGGCTGGCCCAGGCCCCAGGGTATGGCTGAAGCTAAGCAGGTCTAGGCCTGCCAAGACCTAGATGGGAGGCTTCTTGGGAATCCCCAGCCTGGGCTCCATGATGGGAGAAATGCAATAAATAAACAGCACCCAGGCTGGTTCTGTGCTTTTTTGACCCAGCTGGTAGGAGAAAATGCACCTCCTTCTGGGAATTCCTAGTTACTTATGAGGCCCAACACCATGGACCTCATCCACAGAACAGCCAGAATATCAGCCATCGCACTGGGTGGGAGCATGGGTATCTTGAGGATTTAAAAGGTAATGAAAAAAAGCATATTTTTTAAAAAGACTTCTTCAGTTTTTTTAAAAAACCCTTTGGTTAAGAAACAGGAAACAGAGCAACGATTTGCAAAACAATAGTGAAATACTGAACAAGTGGAGGAAGTTGTAGGGAGAGATGTTGAAACACCTTGACAACACTTCTTCAGAGGCATGTGCCACCCATTGATTTAGCTTGTCCAGATAATCACAGGCATTCTTTGAAACACTGGAAAAGATTCTAAATTAAATCACTCTAACAACCATCGAAGCCTTAATTCAATTAATTCCCCAGTATTTGAAGTGGCAACTTTGTGGGGCCACAGATCACTGTCTCCCATACAGTACTGACCAGGCACTGAAATCACAGGAGATGCTTCTCCACTGGGGGCCCGCATCTGAAATATGGAGGTGGCTATGAGAGAGCTGCGGTGGCTCAAGTGGTTAAGATGCTGAACTGCAGGCTGTGGAAGGTCAGTAGTTCAGCAGTTCAAGACCCAGGTGCTGCAAGACGGAGTGAGCTCCCGTCTCTAGTTCCAGCTCCTGCCAACCTAGCAGTTCGAAAGCAAGAAATTGCAAGTAGATAAATAGATACCACTTCGGTGGGAAGGTAGCAGCGTTTCGTGCGCCTTGGTTTCTAGTCATGCCGGCCACATGACCACGGAAATGTCTTTGGACAGTGCTGGCTCTTCGGCTTTGAAACGGATGAGCACCGCAACCCTAGAGTCGGATTTGACTGGCTTTCGAGCAAGGGAACCTTTACCTTTACCTATGAGAGAGCAGGGTCTTCTTGGCGATAGCACCCCGGTCATGGAATTCATCCAGAAGTTTGTTCTGTGCTCTCTTTCTTAATCATCTAATGCAACAACCTCATTTCAGAGGGTCTTTGTCATATAAATGGCTCAGGGTGCTGCTATTTTGGAGACTTGCATTTTGGACCTGCTTAAGATTGTTAATGTGGGGTGATCTGATTTGTCCCTTTACAGGATGTTGTAATTTACATTTTATTTTATTGCAGGTTTTACATAATATTGTAACTTGCCTGGAGGATTTGTTCTCATCTGTCGATACAGGCTGTAAACTTAAATAGGCCATCGAATAAAATATAATTTAAAAGGTGCTCGGGCAAAGGATTCTGTGAAGTATTCTGGGGTTAAGGCAAGGAAGGCAACACTGCATTTCCCCTGGTCTTATTTTTGCGAGGTGGAGGGGGCGGGGGCTTCCAGCTGGAGCAGCATCCCTGAAACCTTTGTTGCACTGCACTTATATAAAAGGTTCCTCCCTCAGAAGAGCCTGTCACGACAGAGATATGTCAGGGCACAAGGGCCACCAAGCTTAAGAGGAGGTCATCAGTTTTAACCTCTCCAGTCTGTCACGAATTCCATGCGAGTTCCTCTCTCTCAGCCTCACCTCTGCCCCTTGTAATATAGGGAACAATAGTGCTGGCCGATCTTATAAGGACTGCTGGGAGAATTACCGCGTGGGAAGCAATTTGACCACTGAAAGCGCTAGATAATTATTTAGAATGATTTTGCACAACGCGTTCCATGTGACTATCCCTACATCCATCTACGCTATCGTAAAGTGTTAAAATTTTTACAAAGTTATGCGTAAAGATCACCGGCGCCTTTGTTCGGCAGAGGGAAGACGCAGTCAGCGTCCTGAGGGTTCAGAACGACTACACCAGGCAACATAGACAACTCTCATCGCCCAGCTGAGTGCAAATTCACGCCGGGGAAACCTAACGTGCGAAACAGTTTTAAAAAAAACCCGGGAATACCTGGGTGGGGGAACACACACAGTTGCCAATTGGCTTCCGAAGTTTCAGCAGGACGTAACTAACTAAACTCCGGCGAGCGTCAAGGCGGAGCTGTGCGAGCGGTCCATTGAGTCCCTGAAACCCACTGGCGGGCCCGCCCGTCTAGAAGACGGGTCTTCTCAGTCCCTGGGCGGGCAGGCATCTCCAATCCCGACCGCGGGTTAGTGACTGACCGCGTCTCCGCCTAATGGCCTCCCCCGTGTCTTTGATGCACGGCCTGTCCGACCAATCGTTGCCCGGGCGGGGGCGGGCCTTGATGCGGGAGGGGATGCTGCGATGCGGGGCGTGGAGATCCTGAGCAGAGCCGCAGCCGGAGGTGTGGAGGCGCTCGGAGCGCGCGGGACGGCAGCAGAGGAACGCGAGCGGTGAGTGGCCCGGCTGGCCGCCTAGAGCGGAGGACCAGAAAGGGGATAGACTGCGGTGCGTCTGCTGCCCCGGGACTCCAGCCGGGTCGCGCGATCCAGCCCGGGGAGCAGCCGCCTTGGTGGGCAAAGCAAGCCCGGCGGTCGGAATGGGAGGCCGTCTTCTTTCGGCGATCCCTGGCAGGGCTGGACTCCAGTGGGGCAGGAGCGGGCCAAATCTCGCACCCTCAAAGTTCCCGCCACCTGCGCGGCGCGACTAAAAGGTCCACACGTGCGCGAATCCTTGCGCCTGATGGCCTGTGCTGGCCCTTTTTGCACGTGGGAAACTGGGGCATGGGAGTCTAGGAAGGAGAGTGCCGTTCAGACGGCTCTTTAAAGGGCTGATCAGCACCATTCTCTTCGGCCAGGCTGGAGCCGAGGCTCCCCCCCTCGCACTCATCCGTACGTGGCGAGCCCCGCCCGGCTCATCTCCCTCCCTCCTTCCCTCTCGCAGCATCCCCGGAACGGCTTGCAGAGCTGCCCAGGGTGCTGCTGCTCCGAGGGCGCCGCCGCTTGCCTCGGCGGTGGGTATTGAGGCGCCTTTGGTGGGGAAGCTGTCGGCAAGGCAGACCTGCAAAGCTCTCCCCGGGTGGGTCGACCTGCGACTTGCGCCACAGCCCGGGAGGAATCCCGCCAGCGTTTGTCCAGAGCGGACGTGTGAACGTGCCATGAGGCCGGAACTCTGACTCACTGGCTTGTCTGCGTTGCTCCTCAGAGTGGCCCGTTTCGAAACGCGCCCTGTAGCCTTTCCCCCTCCCTGTAGCAGTGGTTTGTGTGTGGGGGGACCCTCACATCAGCAGAATTCCATAAGGCAGGTTCCCTTTGAGGGATAAAGCCTGGCTCCCCTCCCCACCCCCGCAACTGGCCTGTGCTTCTCAGAGCCCCCATCTTAGCTGCCCTTCCCCCCAACTTCAAGTTCTGCAAGGAAAGGGGAAGCCTATAGCTGGGTCATGCTGTTGTGCTGGTTGGAGTAGTAGCTGCCCTTCCCTCCCTATTTAATGTTAAGGGGCAACTTTAGGTTGAATATGGGGGGAGGGCTGGTTTGATTCTCTGCAGCACAGAATGCCCACAAATCCCCTCCTTGCCATAGAATTCCCCTTAAAGGAAGGCCTTCTCTGACAGGTACTTGTCTCCCCAGAGAAACAATGGGGAATGCTTCTATTCTGCTTCATTCCCCCAGAATTCCCCCTCACAATGTGAGCCCTCCCTTCAGAAAAATGGCCCATTTGGTTTTCTCTTAGCTACTTAAAAAAAAATCTTGCCTTTCTTATTAGGAACTCAAGAGCAGCCTACATGGCTGTTTTCTCCATTATAGCTCCACAACAATCTTGTGAGGCTGGGAGAGAGTGACTGTTCTAAGCTCTAATGGTGAGCTTCACAGCAGGCTGCCTATTTGAACCAAGGTCTTTAAATGCTACATCACTCTGGTTCTGATGGCAGACCCCTCTTGCCAACTGCTCCCACCTCCTGCTAATTAAAAACACATCCTTGGGGGGTTTTGCCCCAGATTTAAAGGATTGGGAGAAAGAAGCTGCTCAGATCTTTCAGCCTCAATCCCAGTGGTTGTGCCTGTTTTGCATTCTCCACAAATAAATGCCTCAGCAGGAGAGGGGAAAGGAAGCCCTCAGGCACCAGGCTAGGTCCTCTGAAGATGTGGGCCCCAAGAATCCTTCCTGTCTCCCCTTCCTCTACAGGACTCCTGTCCATATGGCTCATATTTAATGCAAGGGACTGTGTCTTTTTGTTTTGGTTTAATTTGAGAATCCCCTGCCCTACTGTGCTTTTTTCTCAGATTTCTTGCTGAACTGCAAGGATTGAGATTGGCTAAACTTTCTGCCACGGCGGAGGCTCCCATTTGGAGACACTGCTGAAGAAATCTGCTCTGAACGGGTGATTCATTAAGAACTCTGGTCTTCTGCATGAGATTGCCCGGGGCGGCAACTCTAATAGATACTTGCTTTGTGGGGCAGCCCCACTGCAGGATGAGGGCCTGGTTCCAATCTAGAGAAAGGGGAAGTGCTCTTGGCAGGGAGGGAGGGCAGGCTTCCATACGGAGGCCCTTCTGATTCCTCTAGGCATTGATGCTTCTCCAAGGATGGCAGTTTGTTGTTACTGGAGAGCAGATGAGGCCACACCCTTCCTCCAGGGTGGATGTGGCCATTAGCTGTCCAGTAGCATGAAGGCTGATCTGTACATCAGACTTTCTTCCCAGACTGGCGTCTCTCTCCTTTAAATCCCCCACACACACTTTGTAAAGAAGCATTTGAAAGCCTCTGGCTTTCCTGTCAAATGTCAAATCTGGAACAGATTCAAAAACGTTATATGCTTGATGTTGAAGATGGAGCATCAAATTTTGGAGATGTCTAGGAGAGACAAGTTCATTCCTAAAAGTGATCTGGTGGAGCAGAATAAAAGCCTAAAATATAAAATTAAACATTGCCTCGAGTTAAGGGTGCTGAGTCTTTAGGGGAAGTTGTAATTTTGGAACATCCAACCTTTCCTCTCTACTCCAGGGCTACAGCCCCTAGCAAGCGCTACTGTGTTACTAGTCAGCAAATTGCTGTTACGGTCTTGCATAATCCCAGTGGAATGTGGGTGTGCAACCCAAACCAAGCTTCCTGTTTTCGTTCTTTTCGGCACATAAATACAATGGGCACATCTCAGATTTTTGGCTCCTTGGAAGCACAGCTGATCTCCCTTTCTCTTTGTAATGGATGGTTGGGATGTGATCACATTTGTACAGAAAACTGCTATTGATACTTCTTAGCCTTACATAAGTTTCAGTACAGAAACTTTGTTCCAAGGGAGCTGGGAGAGTAGCAGCTCTTTACTGGAACCTACTGCTCACTGCTCTTTTTCTGAACACAAAAACAATCTACCTGAGAATCCCCAGGTACAAACAGATGCTTTCTCTGTATAGGGAAGTAGATGGGACACCCCCCCCCCCATACACACATTGCTGCTTTTAATGCAGTTTTGGATAATGCCTAGAGCAGGGGTGGCCAAACTTGCTTAATGTAAGAGCCACATAGAATAAACGTCAGATATTTGAGAGCCGCAAGGCATGAACAAATATTACACATTTTTATTGGGAAATATGCAAATTTGCTTTTTATTAACATTAAATGAGACTGCCAAAAGTAAGAACAAAAGTGGTAAAAGCAGATATTGATAATGATATTTATTTGTCCAATGATATTTGTTTGCTAATGATATTTAGCTTCCCCAGCCGCCCTGCCGGGAGCCACACAAAATGTGCAAAAGAGCCGCATGTGGCTCTGGAGCCACAGTTTGGCCAACCCTGGCCCAGAGGCTAAAGGCCCATGCTCCCTTCTTGTGGATAAAATGGCTTACCTGCAAATAACTGTTTGCAAGATAACATCTGTTATTCCTTGGCATTGTGTAGTCAGCAGAGTATCTGGGGGACCCAGGTTCAAAGCCCCACGCTGCCCAGAAGTTGCTGGTTGACTGGTTCCACACCCTCAGCCTAACTTAGCTCACTGGATTTTTGTGAGGATGTGAGGATGGATGAGAGAATTATTGTACATCTCCCCAAAAGTCAGACAAGAGAAGCGTTAGTGCTTCAAAGCATCAGTCTGCCCCTTCTCTTAAATGATTATTGGTTGATTTGTAACTGAAGGGCGAGCTTCAAATCAGTATACAAAATATATAGATGCTTCTGGTCATGCCCTTGAAGATTGATTTAATATTGCTGCTTCATAAGCACGGTCCAGAGTACTAAATAAATGTTATCATTTAGCTGTGGTGTGTTTGATTGCTGCTGTGATGTACGTTTCCTAAAACCAAAGGAGGTGCAGAATGGTAGCTTCAAGGCCATTTGTGGGGACATCTCCCCATGTTGCTCCTCTCCCCCCCTCAGGACTGAGGTCCTGTTTAATGACCCTGCACCACCAGCATCATATTATCATTCCCTTGAAATTATGTGCTGTTGGTGGTGCCTCCTATCCAGGGAGTTCCATCCCCAAGTGAACTCAGCAGATCCACTCATTGGCCCTTTTAAGAAGAACAGTTTGATTTTTTAAAAAAATCTGCCAGACATTTTGAAATATAGTTGTGTACTGCCTCCTGCTGGCTTATTTACTCATGGGGTGTTAAGTGGTATTTTTAAAATTTTTAACCACCCTTAGCTGCTTTGGGAGCCATTTAGCCAAAAACAATGTTGTGGTTAGAGCGTTAGACCAGGATCTGGGAGACTTAGCTCTGAATCCCCACTCTGCCATGGAAGCTCACTATGCAGTCTTGAGCCAGGCACTCTCACTCCACCTAACCTGCCTCACAGGATTGTTAAGAAGACTAAATGGATGAGGAGGGAGCAATGTAGAACGTGGCTTTAGGTCATCACTGGGGAGAAAGACTCGGGTATTCGCATCCAAATAAAAACAGAGTTAAAAATCAGCGTGTAAACAGAACAAACAAACAAACTGCATGGTATTAAAACAACAGATTTCATTTTGTGTGGGGAAGGAAATATTTTATTTTATTTATTTCAGGTTGAAATGCTTTATATATAACTCAACCCTAGGTTCTTATTCCATGAGGTGTGTTTTCTACTGCTTGTTGTACTGTGGAAGGGTTTTCTTCCCTCCGCCCTCTTGGAACAGGAAGGAAGTACTGTATTGCCAACATTATTTATGATTTGCTATGAAAAGAAAGGGGATTTAGTTGGTTAGGCTCTGCAGAGTATTGGTGCATACTGGGGCAAGTGTCATTGCTGCAGTGGTTCCACATACAGCTCCTTGTTGGTCAGAAGCAGATGTGGAATGTCAGAGGAAGTTGGAAATGTAGTGAAGAATGGGGGGAAACCCAGTGTCTATCTTGTTGGTGTCTTCCTGTAGAATACTTCCAGTGTATGCTCGTTTCAGAGTAATTTTTCTTTTTAAGCTTCTGTATAGCGAATCTTTTAGCAGTAGTCTATCCTTTCTTTATAGGAGAAAATTCCAGATGGAATTTGAGATCATACAATATCTGATTGCCTTAATTCAAACTATCACTTTTAATATTGTTGTACTGAAGAATGCAGTTTCAGTTCCAAGACATCTCTGCTTGCATTACTTGTATCTCAGGAGTCAGACCTGAATCACATGTTGCAAAATCCTTATGCTCCCTGTATGCCTGACCTGGTCCTGTTGACAGATATGCTCCAGATGTTCTGTGCTTGGAATTTAATTTCTAGGCATACATATTCCTGAATTTGGATTGGGACTCTGACGACCCATACGTTTCTGCAATGGGGCAAATAGAGGCTTCCCCAGGGCCACTTCAGGTTTGTAAAATGGTATGGGGCAGAGGCTGAAGTCCTCTTTTCCATGTGCCACAACAATCCAACCAAATCAAGCCCATGTGCATCTGAAGATTAAGTTCTGAACATGGGATTTCCAGAGCACATCTGTTGAACACAGGAAGCTGCCTTATAATGAATCAAACCTTTTGGTCCATCAGGGTCAGTGTTGTATAATCAGACTGAATGCAGTTCTCCTGGGTCTCAGGCAGAGGTCTTGCATTTCACCCACTACTGATCCTTCTAACTGGAGATGCTGGGGATTGAACCTGGGAGCTTTGGCATATCGAGCAAATGCTTTACCACAAGAGCCACAGTCCCTCCCCAGTGGCCTGGTTGATAGGACTGAGGCAGACATGTGGGGGGATACATAACATATGGATGAAGAACAAAGTTCAAGTCCAGTGGCACCTTGAAGTCCAACAAATGTTTATTCAAGGTATAAGCTTTCGTGTGCATGCACCCTTCTTCAGATACAATGAAATAGACATTACCATTTCAATTCCAGGGGAAAACCCAAACAAATGGTAACCATGTAAACTGAGCTTGTTATTCTTGTTTGGTTATTGAATCTGTTAAGCAAATTCATTATGCTGGATGCTAATATGCCGCTCACCCTCTGCCTATATATATGAACTGGTACTTTCCATTTTATTGAATCTGAAGAAGTGTGCTTGCACATGAAAGCTTATACCTTGAATAAAACATAGTTGGACTTAAAGGTGTCACTGGACTCAAACTTTGTTCTGCTGCTCCAGACCAACACAGCTACCCACCTGAACCTCTCACATAGGATTGTTAGGTATCCTGCATCCTTGCACTGATGCCCAGCAAGGTTTTGGTCAAAAGGTCTTCTGGGTCAGAGCACCAAATATACAGGCAAATCAGCTTAATCTCGAAGCAATGGTGACAACCTCAAATTAAAACAATAGCTAATGTGAAAAACCTCTGCTTGAGATGCTGGACAGCCATGGCCAGTCAGAGTAGGCAGTGCTGAGCTTGGATAAACCAAAGGCCTCACTCCAAAAAAGACATCTTCACATGTTCAAACTCCCAAATGGTTTCTTTCAGCCAAGCAAAGCCAATTACAGCCCACTTTCACCTTGCAGTTGGGTATGATTTTTTTTTAAGTACATTCCAGAGTGGCTTTAGACTAGAGAAAGAGCAGCCAAAATGTCCATTGGTGCCAATTGTCCCCTGTCAGCAATCAGGCTAAGCCAGAGACATTTCTTCATTGTACATAACACAGCAACATAATACTCTCTCTCTCTCTCTCTCTCTCTCTCTCTCTCTCTCTCTCTCTCTCTGTGTCTCTCTTTTTCTCTGCTGAGAACATTTTGTGTTCTCAGTTTCTCTTCTGGGTATCAAACTAGGCTTGTGGTGGATGTGGCGGGCAGTGTCTGCAGAATGCATCTGTGTGCATAGTTTTCTTTCCGATAAGGTTTAACTGTTGATTCGACCAAGCATGCAATTTCCGCTGCAAGAGCTGAAATGCTAGTAAGAAAGGAGGCTGAGCTGTCTTTCCTTCGGCCTTCTTTCCTGTGTCTGCCAGAGTTGCTAACAGCCACCCGAAGTGTGTGTGTGGGGGGGGAGAAGCTGGCAACTGCAGACTACTGTATACAAAGAAAGGAGAGTTGCAAAGTGCATCAGAACAGCTGTGGTGGAGTGGTTAGAGTGCTGACTCAAGTAACCATCTCTTGCAGCCTGACCAGTATTGCTGGCGGGAGGTGGAACACATTTTTCTATTCTGTTCTACATCTTTATTCCACTCTTCCTTGTAAGGAGCTATGAGCAGCATCAACCCGACCAGGTTTTCTTCTAGTGTAAGGGTGAGGGGGGATTACCATTGACCATTTAAATAGCTGTGATGCAGATCGTGGGACCTGGATAGTAAAAAGCCATGTGGGACAGGGGCTATAGTAAAGAGGTGAACTGGGTGAGATAGAGCACAAAGCTGCCTGGATCCAACCCATGGGGAGATCTCACCCATTTTATCCTCAAGGGGAGTTTGTGAGATGTTAGGCTGAGAGAGGGATCTGCTCAGGGTCACCCAGCAAAGTCCAAGGCTGAGTGGGGTCTCCTCAGACTAGCTCAACAATCTTACCACTTCATCACACTTGCCTGATACAAATGAGGCCATTAAATCAATATCAAGCACTCTGAAACCACTCATTCCCTGTTCATTTCTTGGGCAGAAGGGTAGGCATAGGGACTACACTGACAAAGCAAGGTTGCGCAGCTGTATTGCTTGGTAAATTTGCCTAGCAATGGGTTTAGTGGCATGCCTGTTCAAATGAAAGGTTCTGAAGTGGTCTTAGCATTCTGGGACAACATCCATTGTGCATGCTGCCAGTTGTCCAGTCCCACGTGTGATAAATCCTCATCTTTATAGGAGAGGTTAACTTGTTGACTTAAGAGTGGAGCAGAGATTCTCTTCCCACCTGCCTCTTTTTGGCAAATGTTTGAAAAGGTTCTGTTCTCCTCTTTCTATCCTGAACAAATGTTGCAAACAGCTGCCTCCAGATATATGCATATGTCAAACACACGCGCCCCATCACATGCTGCACAGTAGCATATGCTAACTTGCATTCTTGCTACACTGTCTTGGAGATGGCATTCATAAATGATTAATATGGAAGTGGTGCATTTCTAAATAAGTCAGCGACTCTACATGCTGCAGAAACACAGGTGAAGATATGGGAGATGCCATTTTTCATTGGGCTAGTAAAGGTTGTGAGAGAGCTCTGGTGCTTATCCAGCAAACCTCTTCATGTGAACTTTACATGTTTGCAATGATGTATTTTTGTTTTTTGAGGACATAGCTAAGGTTAAATGTGCTGGTAAGGAATAATTAAATCACCAAACAAGAACTTTCCCACTCACGTGCTTAGGATGAAAACTATCTCAGGAGCTTTGACATAACTTGACAAGCATTGATGCCCTGTTGTAACTCCTAATTCTCAAGCACTGTGATACGCTCAAATTCTGCAGCTCAGTTTCAGCTGGTTGTTCCTGTGGAACATACAGGTCATCCGCTGGTGGGTCTGGGTTATGTAGAGCACATTGGACAACATAGAGTCCCTGTTACCTTTGAGGCATCGACCTTTGACCCATAAAACCCAACATGGTACAGGTCCCAAATACTGTTTGTGATTACCATTTTATTATATATTTGTGTACACACACATATTCATACATCTGATGATCTGTGCTTCTGGATGACATCCCTTGGTTTGCCAGCTGTGATTGGAGAGATCACCTGGAGAGCGGTGTGCTTGGTGGCTGCTCTCCAGATTTAGAACTCCTTTCTCTTAGGAACGGAGTGCCTTCCTGTGGTCATGTAAATGGTTCTAATTTCACTAATTTTGTAATATATTTTCAAAAGCCAAAAGAAATTGAGTTCAGACAAATTTGCAAAGCATCAGCGAATATCTCCTATCCCAAATGCCCTCTCCTGCATTGAAAATCCTCGGCCTGTGATCCAGTTCTTCTCTGAGCAGGTACTGGGCTAAGAATAAACTGAGGAGTCAGGGGGTGTTGTTTAGTGTGTGTGTGGGTATGTGTGCATTAATTTTATTGTGAGCTGTGTGTTAAAACACATAAGCCAGGGACTTGTTATTACAAAATAATGAATGGTGATTTCTGATGAAGCGCAGAAGTGACGTTTAAGCTTCTCCCTGTGCTAACTTTTGTTTTATTTAGTGAAAGTCATTTCCCCCCCTTAGCATCAGCTGCTGGTATTCCTGTGCTTCCAGAACCATAAAGCCCTGGACTCTTGAATAAACAGGGACTAGGCTATTTGCATTTGTTACTGCGGTCTCAGAGATACTTTGTGTGCAGATGTCTCCTGTCTATGCGTGGAAAATGTGACTCACAAGCGCACCTGTCAGATTTGGTTAGCTTGTTGCAAACAGTTTGGATCTGAGAGGGGGTTCACCTGCATCTCTGTAATCCTAGCCCAGCATTTACTGTGCAATCCTGCCACTGTGCACACTTACCTGGGAGTAGGCCCCGGTGAATACAGTGGGACTTCTGGGTAACTCTGCATAGTACTGCACTGTGAAGAAGAGGAGGAGGGGGAGGAGGAGAAGATTGGATTTGTACCCCACCCTTCACTTGGAGTTTCAGAGCAGCTTACAAACTCCTTTCCTTTCCCCTCCCCACAACTGACACCCTGTGAGGTAGGTGGGGCTGAGAGAGCTCTGACAGAAACTGCTCTTTCAAGAGCACCTCTGACAGAACTATAGCTTGCCCAAAGTCATTCAACAGCTGCAAGTGGAGGAGTGGGGAATCAAACCCGGTTCTCCCAGATTAGAGTCCATGCACTTAACCACTACACCCAACTGACCTAATTTCAGGAGGGTAGCCATGTCAGTCTGCTATAGAACAGTTAGATTTGAGTCCAGTAGCATTTTAGAGACCAACAAGAGTTTCAGGGTGTAAGCTTTCAAAAGTCAAAGCCCTCCTTCTCAGACACAAGATCAGAAATGTAGATCTGAGTCCTTTTATTCTAGTCGGAAGATGGGAGCGGTCTTGTAAAAATGCTTGTAGAGGATGCAGCGTATATGTATTCTTCTCTAATCAAGCTGATTAGAATCTCCATGGTACCTCTGTGTCCTTTACAAGCATTCCTTACAACACCCCTCCCACCTTCTGACTAGGATAAAAGGACTCAGAACCACATTTCTGCTCTACTCTGATTGACAAAGGGAGCTTTGGCTCTCAAAAGCTGAAACTTTAGTTGGTCTCTAGGGTGCCGATGGACTCAAATATAATTATAGTAAGCCTGTTCACTTTCCTGCTGTTTGCGTGAATGTTCCTTGCAGCATGAATTCTCCTAGGTACTTCAAGCACCCAATCTTAAACTTGGAAGTATGTCCTACTGATTTCAGTGGACTGGATGGTGTCTCTGGCAGTACCATTCCACACAGAGTTACACCCTTCTAAGCATGTTAACTTCAAGTAGTGTAACTCTGTTTAGGATTGCACTATATGTAGGTTATACAAGCTCAGAAGTGCAGTTCATAAAATCCACTGGGAATTGTGAGTAAGTGTGGGAAGAAGCACTCACCATGCTTTTTGAAAATGCTGCCACATGGTTTAATTTTTCCCGTGATGACTTTGGACATGACCCGCCGTGCATTTTTTCCTGCACAAGCCTCATTGAGATGAGCAGGAACCGTGTAAGAACATCTCAGTGCTCCTGTGCAGCTCTCATTCACTTCAGTGTGGATTTCAAAGGGGAACTGTGAATTGTGTTAAATTTTACTCAGTCAAACGGTGTATCACTGTATTGCAAAGTCCGTAAAAGTTACTAAACAACAAAGAACCTTGTGTAACCATATCAGTGTTAGAGTAAGTAAAGATACACTCCATTTGCAAGAGTTAATCAGATGTTGCTGCTTCAGAAAGAATTCCATATCCCCTGCCTTCAACTTCACACTTTTATTCCTATGGTGACTTGCTTCCCTGGCTTCCAATCTCATCAGATCTTGGACGCAGGGTCAACTCCAGCAAGTACATGGGAGATGACCTTGAAATACCAGAGTTGGGAGGCAGGGGCAGGCTTTACTCAGCCACATCTGTGAATATCCTCCAGGCCCCCAGTAGGGGTCAGTCACCAGAGGTTGCCATGACTTCCAGGTGCACATACATGAAAAATATGACCCCCCCAAAAAATCAGACACCTAGCATGTTTATTCAGTAGATCATCTTTTAAAAAGAACTTGAAAGAGTGTTTTAGGCGGGAGGGACTGTAGTGTTGTAATTGTTACCAGGATCAGCCAATCAGCATACTGCACAACCAGCTAGGGGAGATGGATTTATGACACCCCCCCTTTATTTTTATCCTGCCCCTCCTTGAATGAGCTTAAGGTACAATACATGTTTACCCTTGCTCCGTTTTACAGGTACAATAGAGGTTGACCCTTTCTCCATTTTAGCCTCACAATAACGTCGTAAAATAGATTGGGCTGAGAATGGCTGGCTCAAGGTCACCTTCTGAGCTTCATGGCCAAGTGGCAATTTGATCCTGGCTCTTCCTGGTCCTAGTCTAACATTCTAACCATTGCACCATGCGAGTGACACAAGGGTCAGCCATTTTGCCCCTTGCACAGTTAACTTCTGCCACAAACAAGAGGAACCAGTTGTGCGCGAGATCCATTTTTTGATGGTTCTCTGTCTGACCCAAAATGGGTAAAAGCAGATATGCAGCAGACTGACTGTTCAGGCTATATGAGCGCGACTTCAAGCCAACCACCTTCTAGTCTACCAAGAGCTTCCTGGTTGCTGGGGAGGGGGATTCTTACTGTCCATGAGTGCCCTGTTGTGAAACTTTGCCAGCATTGCTGTGGAGGCAGTGAAACGGAACACATTCCTGGTTTTCTTTCTCTTCTCATTTAAGGGGGCAGATTTCAAGCTGACCACTTTTGCACTTCTTAAAAAATTAAAACGTATAGTATCCAAAATGAAAAGGAACTTGCTAATTCTGAGCTGGCAGAGCTGCCCACCTTCCTGCAGTAGCCAACAAATACAGAGGATGAATGGATTTTCCCTCCTTTTTCTGCAGATGTTATTGTATTTTAAAAACCCCAAAGAAGTGAGGTCACTTTCCTTAAATAGCTGAAGAAGTGGGTCTATAAATAAAGGTCTCCAGACATCAGTCTTTTGGAACATAATGGTTATTTTGGCTTCAGTAGAGTCTGAGGCACACCCAGCTTTGGGTATTGCACAAATAACATCCTCACCCGTAAAACGAGTAGCAGTTCGCACTGTGCTCCCATATCGTAAGAGGAATCTGAACTGCGTGGTGTTGAAAAGCCTCTGAAGAATCCCAGGAGCTTCTAGGCAAACTAAGCTCACAGAGGCAAGTTAAACGTTTGCTGTTGTGGCTCTGTTCCAGGAGTGTCCAGGTAATTCCCTCCGCATGGCATATTGGCTCATGTATTCTCTGCTTTGCCTTGCTTTGACCTTTGAGAAGACAATTTGAATACATGGGAAGTAAATGACACCCTAAGAAAATGATTCCTGAATTGGTAAATGGGTGACAAAGGAGGGTAGCTCAGCTGGTGTAGTGGTGGAGTGTAGCCAGTCTGTGAAAGTATCTGTAGGCTGCAGGTTTGACTCTGCTTCAGAAGAGTTCTACTTTTCATGGAGGATGGGGTTATCAACAGCTGTTAGCCTTGATAGCTGAATGGAATCTCCTTGTTCAGAGGCAATGTACCTGGGGGCAGAGAACAGGAGAGGTTGTTGTCACAGAAATATCTCTCTGCTGTTGGAAGCGGACTGCTGCACCAAACAGAGCTCTCGTCTCATCCAGCGAGGCCCTTAGATTCTTGGCATCCTGGTGTCATGAGAACTTGGATGACCCCAATGGAACAGAGGTTTTTGAAAAGAAATTATTGTAAATATACTGAAAGAAAGAATACATTATTATCATAGTTTCTTGATTAAATTATAACAATATATACCCAATAAATACTCAACTTCTAGCTGTTCGCATACAATGTAATGTTGTGTCTTTGACATTCTCATTGGGTTTGATCCTATTCCAGTGTGCAATGAAAGGTTGCTAGTTTGTCACAAATCTTTCTTAAGCAAATTGTTTCTTTTCCCACATAAGTCTATATGTGCAAGTTTTGTCCATAAGGATAATAAACCATACCCGGCTTATTCCAATCTCTGTGTTAGGTAACTCGTTTCCAGTACAGTGCTAACAATATTCTTGCTGGTCTAAGTACATTCTTAATAAGACATTTAAATTTTGAATTTAGATCTTTGAGGAAAATGACTCAACTGGAGCTGTAACACTGACCATACCAAAATGTTTACTCAGTTACAATTCTAAAGGCAATGGGAGGAAATATTCTTGGATGTGCACCACAGCGTGCATATATATAATCTTTTCTGACATGATGGTTCAGATCAGTGAGACGGACACACACATAGCTGTATTAAAGGCAATTTAAAAAATAAGATTCCTATGGCTAGATTGTGACTGGATGGGCGGAGAAGGAAACAGGTCAATAAGGTGAGCAGCATAAATCCATCAAGATTGTTAGTGCCAGCAAAGTCCCAAAGATGATTTGTTAGGCCAGCTCACTTCTGTTTTGCTTGAGTACCTGTTTTGGAGAATTGCACAGTTTTTCCAAGTAGGTTGTAAACTCCTGTAAGTGGCAGATAACATGCTTAGACAGGTAGCCTCTTGGCTGCTTTTAGACAGGAAAACACTCCCAAGCCAGTATGAAAGCCACCTTCCACATAGCCTATTATGGAAGACTCTTTGAGGTGTTTCCCAGCTGCCTCTCCTACATTGTGTAATTACTCACTGGTGGGAACAGTCCTGACTCATCTCAAGAATAAGGTTGCTTCCACACAGTAAGCCTTCCTTCTTTTGCACTCTTTGTCACTACAAATGCCGCCGCATCAGAACATCCACAGAGGGACTTTCTCCTCTCCATGCTTTCTTCAGTCATCCCCTGGTGCCTACCATTTTCCACCACCAGAGGGCTTTTGCCAGCATTTTTTTAAGATATACTTGTGATATCGCTATAGCTTTATAACACTATAGCAACTGCCATTTTTTTTCCTAAAAAAGAAGCCCTCTGGTGGTAGGAATGGTGTGTGTGAGGGAATTATTGCAGTAAAATGTGGGTGGGAGGTTTGCAGACACGCACCTTCCCTTCCACAGGGCTGCAAACGTGCTTTGACTGCAGTCTTTCAGGGAAGCTCATAAACAAGGCACCTGTGGGAAAGAGCTGAAATCTGGAAAGAGGAAAACCTCAAAAGTGGATGAAACAAGAATTTTCTGTACTTAGCCCATGATTATTGCCACCCCTGCCATAGAGGACAGACGTGTTTACCTTATAATTTGAGGTGCATACTAAAAGACCTGTCTGTGTGTGTTTGGGGCAGCAGGCATGGAGAGAGATTGCACAGGAATTACACTTGTTTTGCTTGATCAGCAACAACAATTTAAAAATTCACAGGATGCTTGAGAACAAGCATAGTGGGATAAATTAGTGGATTTGGGTTTGACAGATCCGGGTTCAGATCCCCACTTGGGTATTACCCATCCCCCAGTCAACACCTGTGCCATTCCTTCTGTCAGTGCTCTTATAAAATTTTCTAGATTTGACATGGAAGTGACTTGCATTCTCTGAATGCTTGTGTGATATAAGTCCTGAAAACAGGATGCATTTCAGAGCCAGGCCCCCCTCCTGCAGCTTGGTCCCTGTGGCCTTTTCTCTACGAGGCAGTCTTTAAGGAGAGGTTTCAGTCAGATGAAGGACCGGGAAGATAATGACAGGGGCAGTCTGACTGCTGGCCATTCAGACATTCCAGTTGTGTGACTTTTCTTTTGTTCTTTTCTCCGTTATCATTCTGTTGTGGATATTCTGCAGTAATAGAAACAGCAATCAGTGAAGCCTAGGAGAGTTACTGGCACCTGGATATACTGATGAAGGGTGTGCTTTCTTTTTCTTTGAATTTTGGCTCTCTCCTACTGACAGAATTGGAGACTAAATGTGTAATCTGAGCACAATACAGACGAATGTCTCTTTTGGAGCCTCTAATAAGCTCCTTCTACCCATTCATTTCCTGATGCTGACAAGCTGAACAAAGCAGGAGGCATGTTTTAAATTTAGCTCTGACTCACAGGCTTTATTACATCTCAAAACTCGGGGCAAATGTACAGAGGAAGAGCAAAAGATGAGAAAATTCCCCGTAACGAAAACCAAATATACATCCATGACATGATTGCCAGACAGTTGCTTTTCAGGCTTCTTACTGTGGGAGGAGAAAGAAAAATATTTCATGGGATGAGATATATAACCGTCCTAATTTTATGATAGGCTGATCAAAGCTGCAGTCCTGAACTGTCTACGCACAGCTGGGGTGCTAATGGGCTTCAGGGGGAGTTGTGAGGCCTATCTGTGTACTGAATAGTGGTGGTGGAACGTGCCGTCAAGTCGCAGCTGACTTATGGGGACCCTGGAGGGTTTTCAGGGCAAGGTGGTTTGCCATTGCCTGCCTCTGCACAGCAACCCTGGTCTTCCTTAGCAGTTTCCCACCCACCTGCTAACCAGGGCTCTCCCTGCTTAGTTTCCGAGATCTAACAAGATCAGGTTAGCCTGGGCCACCCAGGTCAGGTGCAGAATGGTAGCCCACAGCCAAGTGTTGCACTAAGCATTATGTCTGCATTAACTGTTAGGCATTTTTTTAAATTAATAACACAAACATGTCATTATACAAAAGTTATGAACTGTAAATGATTTGCTGATACAACTGTTAACTACATAATGTTGAAAACATTTTTAAAAAGCAACATTAGAGCACTAGAACGCTAAAACAGTGGAACGCTATCACACTATAGTGAAGTGGAGGTGGTATCAGGGTTGGGCGGGGACAATGAGCTGGACCTCCTTAGAAGAAGAGCTGATGATATGATCCTGGAATCTTGAGCATAATGCCACCTCCTCTTGGCGACAGTGGGGCGACATGATGGACTGCAAAGCAAAGGAGATCCTGGCATTGAAGCCTCTGGAATTTCATGATCTTAGACTCTCGAAAATGCAAGTAAGAGGGCGTAGGGTGTGGGTGGTTTATTCCCCTATTAAAGACTAGTGGAAATGGAACAAGACTGAGCTCATGGGCCCCCGCTCTGCAAGGGAGACTGACCTTGCTGAGCCACGCTGTACAGAAAGAGCAGTGGGTGTATGTGTGAGTCAAGATCTGGTTCTCCCTGTCCAGGCATGTGAAGTAGGAGCTGGCATTCTCTGTGTACACTAACTTCATTTCCTGTGCATAATTGCAACTTTCATCAACAGGGCAGGTGGTGTAGGGAGGCTCCATGGGCAGCCAATTGCTTCCCAGGCTAAGGTTTTCCTCCACCACTTTGCAGGTGCTGGTGGGCGTTCAAAAGTGTCTTTCTTTTTTTGAGCACATTTTCATTTTGCCCTCTTTTCCTGCAGGGCTCCTTCAGCCTGATCTGCATCTACTGAGGCAACTAGGGCATTTTTAATATTATTGTGGGGAGGTGAGACTATTCAGACTGTCCGTGGCTTCTGTATGTTGCCTATTGTTGTGTTTTATTATTTTTAGATAATTATACCCTGCTTATCTCTCCAACGGGGGCAACATCATTCTCCACTCCTCCATTTTACCCTCGTAACAACAACCCTGTGAGGTAGGTTGCATTGAGAGAGGGTAATTGGCCCAAGGCCATCTAGTGAGCTTCTGTGACAAAGTAGAGAATTTGAACCCCAGTCTCCCAGATCCTAGTCCACCATCCTAACCACTGTACTTTGCTGGCTCAGATCTTTGCTGACTTATGGCTGCACTCTGGTGGGATTTTTCCCCTGTGTTAAACTGTATTGTTTTTGAGTACTGGAAGCTACTTGGAGCAGAGGGAAGATGGGTAAGATTCTCTCAAATAAATGAATCTGCAAGCAGAACTCCCAAGAGTTCTGAACAGTTAGTTTTACCCAGGAAAAGCCAGATCTGTGCTGGAGAGTAACATGCAGTGTTTGCTGAGGATTTTCTCACGCTAAGCAGGATCCAGGTTTCTCTGGTTCTTTTTATTGATTTCTTTTCTTTTGGCATTTTTGTATTTTTATGTGCATGTTTGTGTGCGTCCGCGTGCACCTGGAAGTCATGGTGACCCTGGTGACTGACCCCTACTGGGGAAATGGAGGATATTCAGAGAGGTGGTTGAATAAGGCCTGCCATCACCTCCTGGCCCTGGTATTCCTTGGAGGTCTCCCATCCAAGTACTTGCCAGAGTTGACCCTGCTTAGCTTCTGAGATCTGATGAGATCAGGCTGGCCTGGGCTATCTAGGTCAGGGCCTTTTTATTGATTTCATTGTATTGATTTCATTGATCCTTGGGGGGGGGATCAAAAGCAGTTTACATCAT
This sequence comes from Gekko gecko, assembly GCA_029375565.1. Classification (NCBI taxonomy): domain Eukaryota; kingdom Metazoa; phylum Chordata; class Lepidosauria; order Squamata; family Gekkonidae; genus Gekko; species Gekko gecko. The sequence continues at coordinate 44,725,559 of JAPDNY010000012.1, read as the reverse complement.
TCTTTCCTCCCTTTCTCCTCCTTTTTATCCTCACAACAGCCCTGTGAAGTAAGTTAGGCTGAGAATGTGTAATTGGACCTAGTTAACCCAGCTGGCTTCCATGGCAGAGTCAGGATTCAAACCTGAGAGTCTCCCAGATCCTAGTCTGACTATCTGACCGCTCTACCGCACTGGCTCTCCAAATTCTTCTGTTTGGTTTTTAGGTTAATTCAATATGAAACATGCCTCCTTCTCCTCATTATTATTATTGTTATTGTTATTATTTTCCTAGTAGCCCAGGTATTGAACTGGGATATTACTTTGTTCCACTATTGCTGCAGGGTTTTCCTTTCCAATTGTTGCCCATTATGGCCACTGTTCCAATTGTTATTGGGGATCAAAGGGTTTGTTGTGGGGAAAGTAGGCTTGTTCATCTCCAGGGCATGCATGCAAAAGAGCTTTGTATTCTGCTCTAGCATCAAAGAACCAAATTGATGTCTATCAGCATTATCCTTTTGGTAGCATTTGTTCTGAAAAGATCAGTGGGGGTGTGGAGGGAGCAGAACTCTTTTGCCTTTGAAGGCCGTGAGAATAAAGCATTCGAACTGGAGGAGACCAGTATGGGTGTTTAATCCTCTCTCCTCACTTCTCTGGTGCACAGGCAAGGTGTGTCTCAGCCCGCAGGGTTGCAAGTATGAAATTAATCACTTGGGGCTATTTAACCAGCCTCATGTATGTCCTGCTCCTTTAACTCAATGCACAACTAACTTTCCTGTTGAGAGGAATACATTGGCTGGTCTTGGGGGCGGAAATCACATTATTTAAGGGAGAAGTTTGTTGTAGAGATCACATCACACAATTTTCTTTTTAAACGGGCAGTGGGCCTGTGTTTCTGGGTGCAGATGGGAGCATACCCGGATGGAAAGGCTGTTCAGGGGATTGGATTTGGATGCCAGCTTCCTCCTGGACCATGCCATGCATCTTCCAAGTTTATGCATGAGAACACTGCTGTGTACTCTTTTTAGTACACTTGACAGTTTGCTCCCCAGATTGCCTTCTGACATCTCATTGGCTTGGCTCCAGGGAAGCACCTTGTTGAGTCACATGTAGCAGGAAAGAGGGCGGGAGAGCCCCATGGTACACGTGGTGATCTACGCAAGGTTCTTTGGATCCAACCCCTTGTGTTTAATGCTTTCCTCCTCCCGAGCAACCTTAGCAAATGTCTGCCGCTAAGGAAATCCAGCTGCTGGAGTCTGCATTTCTAGATCATGGCTGAGGAATATGAATGAGCGGGTGACTCATTTTCCCTGTTGATGAAAGGTGATTCTTCACAAGAAAACACAGCAAGAAAATGTTCTGGCCCAATCAGGCACTGCTTCTTTTAACAGAGCAATGTCTTTGGTCACTCAAGCTATTTGCAGTTAGTGTGGATAGGGAAAAAAGAGCTGTCCCCCTCTCTGGGATGAAAAAGTGGATTTGCATGCATGAAATGGAAAATTGCTTAGAAAGGAATTTCATTTTCATGCATACAGGTAGAAAATACTGAATAAACTAGGCAATACCTCTACTTTTTGACTCATGTTTTGGAGCAGCGCATAAAGATGCTACATTTCCTTCCTCTCCTTGCAACCGGACCTTTCTCTTGGGGCTGCTGTTTAATTCACAAGTCACACTTCAGCGAAGCTCGTGCCCTAGATGGCGTTGGGCTGATCTGCCTGGTGTCAGGCTCAGAGCAGGCTAGCAGAGGGTTTTGTCCAAGTTTGTGCTGTGTAATGCAAGTTTCTGGAGCGGGTGGGCGGCGGCAGGGCGGGGGGGGCCTTTAAATTGCTCAGCCTTCTGTCACCATGCTCTCATTTGCTGGCAGGAAGTGTTGTGACTTGCTGCTTAGAATTACAATTGTTGGAGGAATGCTGGCCTTCCAGATTAATCTTCTGGGCGTGGGAGAAAGTTCCACATTGTGCCGGGGCTAGGCGAGGGATTGGGTCTGCTCTCTTCAGAAATCCCAGCAGGGCAAGGTAAGGGGGCTAAAATCAGGGATCCAAAACTCCTACTTAGGTACAGTTCTGCTGCAGTGCAGCAAAGAGCGACTGCCAGGCTCAGCGGCAGTCTGGCCCGATTCCTCTCCCCTTCTTTTCTGCAAGCGTCTGTGGCAGTCCTTTGCTAGCAGCAGGCGAGGGATGTGGATTCAGTGGAGGCAAATTTTAAGGGGACACTTCTGCCGAGAGAGCCAAGCAGCTGCGTCCTCTGCCTTTGCCCTGTGCCTCTGGGAATGCTTCTGTCTTTCTGGTAGTGGGATGGATCCATATAGGTTGGTAGTTCTGATTTGCTTCCTGCTGAAAATAGTTGACTTAGTCAGTGTCTGGACTAGTGACAGCCTTTTCAGGTTTCTTTCTAGGGGAAGGCTTAAGCCCAGGATTCTGCGAACGTCCTTCCACTTTATATCCTGTGAAGCAGGGGAGTCGTGGAGGGTTTTAAGGATCTGTTGTAGGGAGCATCAGGGAATGATAGAGGCGTGCGGGTGGGGGGGGGGGCGTGTTGCACGTTCAGTGTATCTTTTTGCTGACCTAATGTGAAACAGCAGTTTGGGCTGTGGAAAGTAGTTGCTGTTTGCCTTAAACTAAAGACAGCATTGAAACAATCAGATAACGAGAGGTTGTAAAATTCCTGACGAGAACAGGCATGTATGGCTTAGTTCTGAAGCTTGCAATTTAATAGAAATTCTGTGCTGGATCTTCCCATAAAACTCTTCTTTGCTTTAGCAAGAAAACGGGGAAAGGAAGCTAAGCAGTATTCAGAAGAGGGGTCTCCTGGTGACCCTTATATTGTTTTGAGAGTTTTGTGCTATCCCTTCTTCCTGACTCTTTAAATGTTTTCTTCTGAAGCTGAGGGCTGCAGTCCTGTTAGTTTGCTTGAAGCCAAATTGTTTGCAGCCCATATTTTGACGTTTCTTGTCTCGCGCCGGGCATAAAAGGGCCTGTCTGTCTTTGATCAGAGAATCAAGGGTATTGCCATAAGTTTCTGTGTGTATTTTGATTTCTGGTTTGTGCTCCGGACAGGTAACAGTGGGTTAAGAATAAGTGTGAACAACCCCATTAGAAATGGAATTTAAAAATGTGCCAGAAGTAGTCCGCCAGACTTTTAAGGATGGAGGATGAAAACTTGGAGAGTTCGTAAAACTGAGTGGTATAATTGTTTCAGATTCTTTAAAACTACTGATCTTACAGATTAAAAGGGCTCTTGAGTAACTCCAGATAGGAGAGGAGACATAAAAGTGGTTTTCTTTGCAAGTTTGTTCCTTCAAGAGTTTGAAACTTGAGATTGCTTCTCCCAGGGGAAAGCCAATGGTTCTGTTATTTGAAGTGAACCAGAGAGAGAACCATGCTGGTGTATTCTAGCAAACATAAGCATTGTAGCATCTTAAAAGACCAAACAGTGGTATTGTTGCAGCTTTGTGGGCTGTCTGACAAACTGAACTCTAGCCTGTGAAAGCTTCTGTTGCAACACCTCCATTAGTTTTTAAAATGTTGCAGCACTTTTGCTCATTTCTGCTGAACTGACCTGTAATCCATCCAATGCAGGCTACTGTGAAACCTCTGTCTTCTGAACAGGCAGGTACAATCCATATCAAATTATGGGAGAACTTAGAAGATCCCAATTTAATGTCTGTTTTCAGTGTATGTTCCTGTCTGTGTGGTAAAAAAAAAAAAGATCAACATGGCAGTTAATTCTGGCTGTTAAAAAAAGAATTTTGCCAAGTCAACAACGTAGCATATGAATTATTTACAAATCTTGAGAGCATTGATTAGGTTACAGTGTATCCTTTTCATTTTATCTTTTACTTCACATCAGCCATTTACAGTTAAAAAGTTAACTGTAAACCACTTAGTGGGTTTGTTAGCTGAGCAGGGGATTAAACCTGGCTGTTATGTCCTGAACATTATGGTCCATTGACCTGGACAAAGCCCCCCTTGTCTAGGTGGTTCCCAAGCCACCACAATGTTAAATTGGCTCCTCTTTTGCCTTTCATCCCTTTCCCACCTAGAGTTCACACTACTTGGATTGGCAGCTTGGGTACCCAATCATAAAGTTCCACCGGTGGAGAACACACCCTTCTATTGTTCCCCAGATCAAACATGTGCCGCACAGGGAGCACAGATGAAGGTGTGGGAGGGGAAACTTTCCTTTTCTAAAGATTCACCTTATCATGAAAATTACCTATAATGAACAGATGCTGTTGCCAATACAATACCAGGCAAGCTTGACAGTTTCAAAGTTGTAATAAATGGTTTTCAACTGATTATCCATAGGATTTGTATACAAAAGTACATGTTTGTTTTATTAATTTGTAAATGGGGGAGGAGGATAAAACCACAAATACAAATAATAGTCCAAAATAACACACACACACACACACACACACATTCACCTGATTATCTTTCATTTTGATTTGACCTGCACAGCCAAAGTTCTTATTTGTAGATCTCTTCTCACATGGAGGAAGTGATACTTTAATCCCCAGTCTGATATGGAACTAAAGAATAATGCAAGTGATGAGGTTCCCCAGTGACCTCCAGGATGAGAATTACATTCTGTTGTAAACTGATGAGTGGACAACCATGTCCAGAGTCTATCATGCACAGTTTCTTTGTCTGTACTAAACATACAGCACATTCCTGAGCATGTATAGTCAGAAGTAAATGATAATAAGTTCAGTGGGGTTTACTGCCTAGTAAGTGTGTTTAGGATTGTAACCTTTGTGTGTCCACATCCGAGAACAAAATCCACGTGACAAGCTCATATTTAGACCAACCAAAATAAGTTCTCCAGAAATCTTCATCAGGCTGAATGCCCCCCCCCTAAATTTAAGCCATGTTATATTGTCTTTAAATTTTTGCTGTCTTTAATTTTTACAAGGATGGTTCCAATGAAAACAATTTCCATGTAAACCTTTGAAATTTGTTTGCATATAACTCTTTTTTGCAATCCAGTTGCAGCTGATTTATGGTGACCCAACAGGGCTTTCAAGGCAAGAGATATACAGAGGTGTTTTGCCATCTCTTGCCTCTGTGTAGCACCCCTGGGTTTCCTGGTGGTCTTGCATCCAAGTACTAACTGGGGATGGCCCTGCTTAGCTTCCGAGATCTGATGAGATAGTCTACCACACTTTTTTTCCTAATCAGATATCTCACTGTAAGTATTTGTTGGTAGTGGGATACGGTCACGCACACTAAATAATCCACTTTCAATCCGCTTTCCAACTGGATTTTGCCAGCTCACACAGTAAAATCCAGTTGGAAAGTGCACTGAAAGTGGATTGAAAGTGGATTATTTGGTGTGTGTGACTGCAGGAGTACATTTTAAATTTAACTTAAATATAAATCAGAATAAACATGCTACATCATGCTGTATAGGACCCTGGATAATTTTTTGATTCTAATTTTTTCCATAAATAATTCATATACTATGTTTCTCAACAGGTTTTTCCCCCTTTGGTTTGCATTGTTTTCCAATTCTGTATTTTTAAAAATTGTATTTCTTATGCTGTCTGATCAGTGAGAAAAGCAAGCTGGAAATGAAATAAATAAATAAGAGAAAACCACTGAAGGAAATTGCCAAGCAGGGGTACAAATATCTTGGTTTGGACCAGGGCATTTTTTTTTTAACTTCATAGTTCTGTCTGGTTTTCAGCCTTGTTATGAAATCTGTTATTAATACACATCCCTGTATCTAATAGTCAACTCTGGAGGCCTTTGTGCCAATCGCAAAAGGATCACAACGGGGACATCTGCAGATAAACTGAAGGGTTCCGCATACTCAGGGAACTTTCCAGATGTGCAGAAAAACAGGGCCTTGTAAATTAACGAAAATAAAACATAGCACCACCCCATCTCCTCAAAACAGCCCAATGAGGACTGTCCATGCTGCAGAAGTCCCTGAATACCAAGAGCAGCTGATATCATTTGGGAGGGAGTGGGTGGGCAGCCAGTTCAAGCACCTGAGAGCTTATAGCATTGTGAAGGGGAAGAGTTTTAGAAGCCCTGACCTGGAGGGCCCAGGCTAGTCCAATTTTGTCAGATCTCGGATAACTTGACGGCACTTTCCATCACCACCAGAGTTTTGGAAAACAGGAAATGTCCAGATTGTTTCTCCCACAATGCTTCATGTGCCCCAAGTTGGTATGTGAGCTGACAGAAAAGAGACCTTGACTTTTGTGCAGCTTCCCTACCTGATCCGTACTTGCCATTGGTAAGTAGCTGTTTACTGGCCTGCTCTATCACTCCCATTTAGCTGACATGACCATATTCTGTCTGCAGGGTGAACTCTGAAATGCCCTTCTCCTGGAGACTTGACAGAACTGTTGTTTGGGAAAAATGCAAAACCTTTCCAGTTGGCTTTTGACTGGGAAGGTAGATGTTTAAAAATTCGGGGAACCAGGGACATTAGTTACCTGTCCTGATCTTTTGTGATGAGTTGGCTTCCAATATAAATACACGGAAGAAAATTAACTCAGTCCCCACTTTTGTTTTTTAAGAGAGTTTTTCTTCCTCTGTATTCTCTAGTACATGATTACCGGAATGGCTTCTTGGTGGTGTGGGTGTCTTTTCTTGTTAGGAATGTATTTGCTGGCTGCTTGGAATTTTGTATTTCTGTTAGAATGTATCGTTCATAATCTGTGATGTTTGTGTCATCCTGTTCCTAACCTTTGCGGTCTAAAGACTGCGTCTGCCTGACTCTTGTACTGCTATGATGACCTTGTGGAAAAATGCATCTGAAGAGTTTTTGCTGCTTTTGTGAAGCGAAGTGAAGCCAACTGCCGTTCCAAGAAAGGAGCTACTGAAAGGTGTCTGTCAGTCCCTGGCATCAGGTTTAGGGATGCAAAAAGTTCACTTTTTATGGCTCTAAAGAGCTCATGTCAGCAATGAGGGTCCCACTAGCATTTGCTTTGCCACCTTTATTTGGCTTGTTTTTTCCCCCCTTGCTGCTGCTGTTAAACAATTTTAAAGAAAGGAGAGCTTAACCTTTTTAGTCTGGGTTCTGCCAGCACAGGTAATTTAATTCCAGGATGTAGCTGGAATTGCTGCTTTGAATGTCCCCAGATTTGGAGAAGATCCAGCCCTCATCTTGCAGAATGGCATGAAGAACAGACTGGGGCCCAGGACAGACTGGCAATTTGCCCCGGTATCGAGTCGCGGCAAAAAAAACCCGGAGTAAACGATACCGGGTTTTCCCGTCCACACAGCGGGGGCCTCTGCCGGAAGATACTGGACGGAGGCGCGCGGGAGCGTTCAGACTGCCGCGCCGGAGGCGCACTATATTTGCTGTTTCCCCATTATTTCGGCTGTGGGCGTATGTGCGCATGAGCGCTTGAGCGCTCATGCGCATAAGCGCATTTTGGCGATTTTTTTTTTTTTTGCCCTGCAACGCCGGCACCGCATTGGGCAGTGGAGCGGAGCGCAGCCAATCACACCGCTGCTGCCTCATGCCTAACGCGGGTTGCTCCCGGCTTTTCGGCTGCGCGTTCAGACTCCCCGGAAGCGGAGAAACACGCGACAAACGCAGGCTTTCAAGATTTGCGTCGGCTTTTATCAGGTGTTTTTTTAATCCGGCAGTGAAGCGCGAGAGCACTGGTAGGCTACGGGTGGGGGACGCCAGGCAGATGTGCCTGTGTGAACATTCCATTTAATCCGATATTGAGTCGTTGTCAGCCCGGGTCCCATCCCGCGGCAAATTGCCAGTCTGTCCTCGGCCTATGTGTTGACTAGGAGAAAGAGAAGTACATAGTGTAGACCACTGACGAATTGCTGCCTGCAAAATGTGGTGATGGTGCCCAGAAGCTTAGATGGCTTTAAAGAACACCTTAGGTAGGCTTCTGGAAGCCATCCGTCATGATAGCAAACAATGGAACCTGTCTGCCCTAAGATAGTGTGCTGTTGATTAGAGACATAGAGCTCAAGGGTCATCTAGTCCAACCCCTTGCATAATACAGGAAATTCACAACTACTTCCCCCCTCTCATTCCCCCAGTGATCCCTGCTCTATGCTTGGAGAAAGGCCTGGAGGAAAATTCCTTCCTGACCCCAATACATGACCCTACTAAAGGACAGCAAATAAAATGTGCCAAGTCTGGAAGTACTAGTACAGACCCCATTCTTCTTAAAGACAATTTTATAGGCACATTAGTGCAGTGAGAATCTGGACTATTTGACAAATCTTGTATAAAAAGCTAAGTAATGAACTTAGGTACGACAAGTTACAAAATGCAGATATAAACACACATACATACAAAAATTAGTCCCAATGGTCACCCTTATTTTGCATAATTAATTGTATTTCAGATCCCTAGTAGAATTATTAGGAGATGCAACCTTCATTTATTAGAACAATATTTGCAAATACTTTACCAGGTCATGAGGAAACAAAAAGAAAAGTAATAATAATCATACTTAGTATTTTTTTTTATTTGCCTGTATGGCTAAGTGTTGCAACTTTGATAGTTCTGTAATACAGGCCATATTATTATTGTCCTCATCATCCATATGGGGGTGGGGACTGAGGCTGGCTTTCCTTTGGCTACTCAGTGAGCTCTTGGCTATGCAGAGAGCTGATGCTGTGGCTCCATAGTTCATACCCTCACCCATCACTTTTCAACCATTATCTGGCTAACTTCATGTCCATTGTGCCCTGCTTGGAAGTTATCGGGGGGGGGGCACTTAGCCGCACTCAAGGAACATAGGAACATAAAAGCTGCCTTGCTAGATCAGCTCAAAAGATACATCTGACTCAGCATTCTGTTTCCAGTGAGGGCCAGTCTAGCAAGCAAAGCCAAAAGGTACAGCATCTTTGTGCACAGAGGTTCTATTAATCTCCCTTTTGTCTTTACCCCAGTCATCAAGGCACTGGACCACATTGTGTTTAATGGTGTCCGGTGTGGGCATGTGTACATGTGAGTGCACACCCCTTGTTTCCAGCAACTTTTAAAAAGCTATTGCACGATTAGAGTATGAAAGAAATCCCTTTGCCTCTTCTGGTGTGATCAAAACAGACCTCTTCCCGGAAAGTCCCTGGAAACGCTTTGCCTCTGGTTGTAGCAGAAGCACCCACAGCACATCTATTTAAAAACATGTCTCTTCACTGCTGTACATTGTGCATTTTTCTCTCTATGAAGCTAGCGGGGAAAGGAGCCACTGGGAAAATTAATTGCATTTCCGAGGTGCTGGCCCATATCAGTACATCCCAGCTGTTTAGAAAGTAGGTAGGTCTGCACAAAAAAGGGAGAGGAAAAGATTCACCTTCCCAAGTGCCCAGTGGCAGATTTTAAAGTGTGTGGGAGTTTGCCCAGCCTGAACAGAGAGGCACCCCTGCCAGCCAAATCTTGCCCTGGTTTGCTGCTTTGTGCTAGCACAGACAAGGCTGAAGATAGTCATACCATTGGAAACTGGTTTTGAGCCAGCTGGTATCTAACAAAACTGATGGTGGCTACCATCAAGCCTGAGTCGGGCACCCAGACATTGGAGATGTTTCTTCTGGTCACTGGCCACACCTGGGGTTCTTGGTTTGCACAGATCATCACTGTGGACCTTCCACAGCCAAAGCCAGGGAAAGAGTGAGTGTGCCTGTGCTGAGAGGCAGGTCTGGCGTCATCCTCTCAATTTTTGTTCAACCGCAACAGCATCATAGAGAAGAAGTGTCCCCACAGTCTTCTACAATCCAGTGCAAATTTGAGAAGCCCTAATAAGTTAAGCCCTCGTATTAACTTGTTTTTAGTCAAGAAGATTATCCTGTTTTGTGCTACCGAAAAAAATACAGTCCTTCCATGGAGAATGCTGATCCCCTCGGCTCTCCTGCCCATGCCTACGCCTGCTTGCATTGGTGGTTTTTTTGTAATGTCCTGGCTGATTGTGTGAACATGCCTTCCAGTTGTCTGTTATAGATGCCTGACAGATGGTGGAGGATCTAGGCCAGTGTCCGATCAGTTTGGGAACCAATTGTCAGTTTATTGGGTGGCCTCAAGCAAGCCCCCCCCCATTTGTCTGCAGTGTGGGCATACAGTTGACTTGCAATTGACTTGTGACAATGGACAAAATAAAAATGGTACAAAGCACTGGTTAACCAGAGCGTGAAGAGTTGCCTGTGTATAGGATCACAGCCCATCCTGAAGTCCCCAGTAAATTATGTTGAATAAAAAGAATTTGTACCACAGAAGTTCCTCTGTCAGGGCCCGCACATCAACCCCAAACTGTGCTATTTACTCCCAAGGGACCCAGCTATTGGCATCCATGGCCTGTTAGCAGGTGAATGTGTGAATCTTCCCCAGCTGCACCCGAATGTGCCTTTGTCCTGGTTTCCACTCCTTTTGGTGTGGCTGGTGAGTCTGTCTTTAGTCAGCATGAGCAAATTGGGCCTGGCTCTCCCGTCCTCTGAGCCGGGCGTTTCCTGACCTTGTGGGTTTGCTCTCTGTCAGGGCCTCTGATTGCATCCAGCGAGCTTAAGCAAATACTTAACTAATTTGTGAATAAATACATCCTTTGATTAACTAAATAGCGACTTTATCATCGAGACATTGTGGACGTATTGGTCAGTCAACAATCATTGGCATTCTTAATGGTGGTTTCCTGCAAACTAAATGAAACGAAAGCTGAGCTTGGACAATCTTGTGGAGGTTTTTTAAAAAGTTGCATTGTGCGTTGGCCAATTGGACTTTGTTTTTCAGCCGTTATCTTTATCGGGTTAAATATGGGGCACCAAATAATATTCCAAAGTAGTTTGGGATAAATTAAGAAAGAGAGAAAGATTATCGTACAAAACAAAATGAGTAGAGTGTTGCATTTCTTAAGAATTTATATACTGTGCATGAGGGTCAAACCAGATTAGAGTCAGTAGAGTGTGTTGGACTGGGGAAACTTGAGTTCAAATCCCCGTTGAGTGATGAACACATGAAGCTGCTTTACACTAAATCAGGTCTGTCCAGATCCATAATGTCTACTCTGACTGGCAAAAGCTCTCCAGGGTCTCAAGTCTAGGTCTATCACATTGTCTACTATCTGCATGTTTCCATCAAGGTGGCAGATAGCAGCTCCGTGTATGAAGGGCACCTTCTCATCAGGAAAATTTATGCTAATGAAGAGTTAACTCCACCCCCAAAGCTGTGAGACTTTATTATATTGAAATCGCTGAACTCTTAAATAGTGTATTATCACTGTACACATTATAGCATGTTAACTATGCACAAAATTAATCAGTTATCCTTGAAAAGTCTGCATATCCCTGCATTACGCAGAGGAATTATTATTCACTAATGCTGATATACAAGTCTTCATGCTACACATTTTGCGTGAGTAAAACCTTATCTTAAAAGCATTTCACTGGCTGCTTCTTCATGGGGATCTTTCCATGCACTAAATGCAAGAAGAGAAATTGAGAGTGGTGGTTCCGGGCCACAGAGAAAGATCCGGCAAAATCGCTGTTGTGGTCCTCTTGTGCAGGTGTGATGGCAGAAAGAGGAGGAGCAGAGAAGGTGGGCAGCGGTAGTGAGCAAGCAACACAAGAACGTTTCTGTATGAACACCATTTCTTTCCTGGTCTGTGCCAGCTTCTGCAACCCCGATATTTCCCCCTAATTTGCTGCTGCTGTGTTTTCCCTGGGTCTTCGCATCTCTCATGGTCAGTTGTTGCCCCAGCAATGAGACAGAAATCCAGGAGAGCCCCCTCTATTGGGCTCCAGAAAGCCCTGCAAGACAGCCTTATTTCAGAGTGCTTTCGGCTAGTTGTGTCAGAACTGCATGCTGTTTAACGGTCTGTTGGGCTGTGTCATGCTTTGTGATTTTGTCCTGCTGCTTAGCAGGTGGTGATGCTTGTTTGTAAATTTGCTGAGTCTGTCTATATCTATCTATAAATATGAATAAATGAACAGAATGCCTCTGGACGCCTTTGGGGAGACAAGGTGAGATAGAGAAGGAAAATAATTAAATACTTAGAGCCCCAAAGGGAACTCAAAGAAGGATTACCCTGTTGTGGTCTCTGAGGGGATGTTGCAAACGTGGGAAGCAGAAGTGAAGTTTGGGCAAGAACAACAACAAAAGGAAGTGATACAAATATTAAAAGAAAGGAATAGGGGAAGAGACATCCAAGGCTCCTTCAGAGGGTTGAGTGGGCAGGCATCCATTGCACAGTGAAGGCGAAGGAGATCGAATGGAATCAAAGAGCTAGCTGGAAGCCTGAGATCTTTATCTGGGGTGAGACCTCTGAAGGAGCTGCTTGGCCGCTCTCAGCCACTCTTTGGGCTTCATCACTGTGTCCTCCAAGCTCCAGTTTCCCTTTCAAGGAGAGCCACAGTGCCTGCAGTGAATCTTGATGCAACAAACAGTGCCCTTGGCATGGGAGGAATTTGGTAAACAAGGCCAGAGGTTAAGCCTTCTGGCTGTCTGGAGTTGTTGCAGAAAAGTGGAGATTGTTCATCTGAAAACTCTTGAGCTGTGCCTCTTCAGGCGCCCTTGGGGAAACAAAACACATGTGAAATCAGACTGTGGTGGGAGCCTGCTCATGGCTCTACCTCTCTAATGAAGGGGGGAGGGAGAAGAAAAAGAGCAACCTCTGGCTGCTGCTTTCCACTTCTGGCCTGCTGGGGGCTTGAGATGCCCGCTTGCTGTGACAGACCAGGGGATGCCAGCCTCCAGGTGGGACCTGGGGATCCCCTGGAAATTACAGCTCATCTCCACACTACAGAGATCAGTTCCCTGGAGAAAATGGATGCTTTGGAGGGTGGATTCTATAGTATTGTACCCCACTGAGGTCCCTGGCTTCATCCCCAAATCTCCAGGAGTCCCCTAACCTGCATCTGGGCACCCTACTGACCCATCTCCTGTCAGTGGCCAAGGGGGACCTGGCAACCCTAACTCACACCCACTCCATCTGGGGCTTGGGCCACCCGCTCCTCAGTTGCTGCCAGTGCCCAGTCCACTCAGGGAGCAGGCAGCCAGTTTTCAGCAGTGGCCCTCAGGTGTCTCACGCAAGGTGAGGGCTGCCAATTGCTTGCAGGGCGTGGCAGTGATTCTGGGGGCCCAAACTGGTCTTTTGACCACCCCGAGAGAAACTCTGTATTGCGCTTTTGAGTAAGCAGTACTCCTGAGGGCAGAAATACAAGTCTACTCATGACTGTCTCTCATCCCGACCACCGGTTTTTTTCCTGTTAATGGATTAATTCCTGAGATTGGCAGCCACAAAGAAAATGGGGTCCAAGTTATTCTTCCCAGGGCATCTGTGTCTGTTTTGTTGGGCGATACTCTTCCGGTATCTGTTGTCAGTTGGCACTTTCCAAACAGACATCAGCTTCACACCTGCTGGTATATGCAGGTTCCCCCTCCCATGTGTGTATGGTGGTGGTGGGGGAACATCTTCACACTTGGTTTGCAGAATTCTCAGAGGAATTTGCTTGTCTGCTTGATGGAAAACTTTCCACAGCACCTCAGCAACATCTGCAAGCTAAAAAGGAAGCAAACAGCAGAGAAGCATGTGGCCAGCATGCACAGCTCTCCTTCATTTGGGGACTGGGTCTGCAGTGATTATACTTCTCTGAGAATCTCAAGGGGGCTACAGGAAAGAGCTCTGCAGCTAATAAACTGCCTCCTCCCTGTCTAGAATTGAACTAAGCGACCCTTGAGACTTCGCCTAACTGTAGCGTTCCAGACATGCTCTGCCTTGGTACTGTGTGCCCCCCCACCAAACTCTACCCTCCCAAAGCCGCTTTCCCCTTTATAAATGTATTACAAGTGGTTTTATTAGCATGCTCTGTTTCTAAAAGCAGTAGCTGACCTCACTGTTTCTCTTATGTTTAATAGAGCCGACCAGGCATTATTAACCGACATCTCTCTTCTCCCCCTCCCCCTCTGCCCCACCTCTGACAGGCCCTGAAACGCCACAGCTGCAATCTCCATTTGGCCGCAGCTCTGCTTCTATGCATTCCTGGCCCAGAGAGTGACCCTGTTACACAAACTAGAACACTGTAGGTAAGAACAGCTTCAAAGTGTGTGTGTTTTTTACCTTACTTTCCTAATGAAGATGGCTTCCCCCTGAAAAGTGTGTATATGAGAAGCATCTTAGCAGGCCTGAGTTCATTCTGTGTGTGTGTTTGTGTGTGTGTGTGTGGGGAGGTAGCCTTTGTCTTGTATTGTTCAATGGGATGCAGCCTTCCAGTATACCCTTGGCTGGAGGATTGTCCTCCTGACTCCAATATATTCCCTCCATTTATATCCAGCTGGAATAATTTGACCCAAGAAAACAGCCATTTTCATTGTGGTCTTTGAGATAATCTGAGAGCATCCTTTTAGTCTGTGCCATTCCCCCCATGCAGCTGGATCTCCGGCTGGCCTGACTCTGCTGCTCTGACACAGCCCCAGCAGCAGAGCTGACACAGTTCTCTTGATTCTAAATTCTTACTGGCAAGAGCTATAAACTTCCTAATATACCACGCCGTAGTCCTGAAGGCCATTATTTCATTTTCTCCTGCTGCTGGTTGGGGGTCAGGGATCCCCTGTCCCCACCCCCAAGGGACTGGCAACCTTAGAAACCAGAGACCACTACCGGGATGAATGTGGGGTTTGTATCACATGTTCAGCTGTATATGTGTTGATTGTAACATGAGAATTATCCAATACACGTATAAAGAAAAATCAGATGTACACTGTACACAGATTGTACATGTGTTTCTGTAACTTGTGATCAGGGCTTCTGCAAGGTAGGTCAGTATCCTTATCTGCCAGGTCGCATGATAAGGAAAGAGAGCGATCTGCCTAAGGCCACTCCATGAATGCATGGCAGAAGCGAGATTCAAACCAGGGACCCTTAGCTGTTATGCTACACTAGCTCTTTTTATTTTAAGTGTTTTTGTTTCCTTTTCCCTCTCCTTTCACACAACTATAATCTTCCCCTGTGTTTGGTTTTTATGTTTGAGCCATAACTCTTAGTCTCTAACTTCAATTCCCTGAGGGGGCCAGCCATGTTAGCCTTTTGCAACCAAAACAACAACAAAAGAGTCTCGTGGCGCCTTGAAGACTTACAGTTCAAACGTGGCAGAAGCTTTTGTGGGCCAAAGCGTCACTTCATCCCATTGAATATCACTTTTGTCTAAATTGATTCTACTTGGCAAGAGGCTTTGGCTTTAAAACTTTCGCTTTTGCAAGGTCAGCTTGCTTGGGCAGCAAAGCTGCAATGCCAGGTAAGGCTTGCTGAAGCACAAGCTGTTTATCTAAGAAACTCCTGTAAAAGCTGTCTTGCTCCCTTCAGTCTGTTTACCTGCCGTTTCTCTCTCTCTCTCCTCCCCTGGGTGCCACTGTGTAGCCTGTGTTTAAACTGTGGGTGTTGGTGGCAGCTGGGTTTGCTGCTTCCCTATCAGAAATAAAACCTCAGCCCTCGTTCGGTCACTGATGTGAGTTCACAAAGTCTGTCCACAAAATGGCCTGCTGCCGACTTAACATAAATTGCCGAGATGACCAGAAGCTTGGTCAGAATGGTTTGTAGCCGGCTGGGAAACAGCCTTGACCTGCTGATATTTCAACCCTTCTCTTGCCATAACAAAGCCTATCTACTGTGGACAGGTAGGTTAATTTTGGCCTTCTCGGATGCTGGGAGCCTCAGGACTGGCCAGATGGGGAAATCTCCCTTTTCCCTTTTGGTCCCCTCTCTTTTTTCCCCTTGTAACTTGCTGTGTGGTCACTTGCCTTCTCTTCCTGTTTGTGCATTTGAGAGAATTGCCTTCTCCACTGTTACAAGAAATTCTCTGAATATTCAACTTTCACTGGGGAACCACCTCCTGGCCTGGAGACTGGCTTCAGCCAGTGGAACTAAAGTGTGTGTGTGTGTTTGATTGCACACAGGAGTAGCTGCTGAATGTAGCCAAGGTGTACAAGTCATCTTGTTGGTAGGACATGCTGGTAGTCAGGGTGAGGGGAGATTTGGCTTCAGTGTACTTTTATAGAACTGTTGGCTGGCGGTCAATGAAAAACTGAAAGAGGGAACATAAAAAAAAAGAATTGAAAGCTTCTTCTATATATACATACTATGGTTGCCATCCCTCCGGTTGGGCCAGGGGATCCCCCAGTTTTGGGGGCCCGGGCCCCAATCTGCTCCTGGGCAGCTGGCCAGTGGGGGAAGCCCCACCCTCGAACAGCTGCATTCCACGGGGATGCCACTGATGCAGTGACATCACCAGTAGTGACATCATCATGCTGGGGCCATCGCATGATGACACTCTAACATTCCAGGGGGAACTCTATGGTTACCATAGAGTTTTTGCCCCAAATGCTTGAGTGTCACCACATGACAGCTCTAGTGTGATGATGTTGCTTCGCACACACAACAGAAAAGTCCCAACAAGGAGCCAGGAGCTCTCCGCCGCAGGTAAGTGAGACCTGGCAACCCTAACACAGACCCAAATCTCTCTATCCAGAATTCTGTACCTACTCAGGGTCCTGAGAAAGCTAATTTCCTGATCTCCATCTTTTTTGCTTTCTCTTCTTTGACTGGCTCCCAACACTATTCTGTGTCTCCTGGAGTATGCTCAGTACACACCTGCTCATTTTTATTGTTTCTTGGTCAATTTTAAAAAGCCATATTTTTCTGCCTACTGAAAGAGTTTCCTATGTATGCAGGAACCCCCTCTCCTGACCAGTGTTCCCTCTAAGCTGAGTTAGCGTGAGCTAGCTCACAGGTTTTCTTAACCTCCAGCTTACACATTTTTGTCTTCATTCAGGAAGGATGGCTGCAGAGCAAACTAATTTCTGCAGTAGCCAAATTGCTTGCTCACAACTTTAATACCAGTAGCTCACAATGTGGAATTTTTGCTCACAAAACTCCACAGCTTAGAGGGAGCATTGCTCCTGACTTTGGATGGCCTGGTTTGGCTGCTTTTTAAAATCAGTAGAAGCCACCCACTTTACTATTAGATACCATGATCATAGCAAGGCGGACACTAGCCTTGCTCTGGTAAGCTGATTCATGCATATTCCCTAGGGCCCTCTGCAAACTCCAGTGTGCTCAATCACAAAGAGGATGAAACAGCAAAATAGCAAAACCCCAAAAATGTTGGGAAGTAAGACACTGGAATGTTTCACTCAGCTCCTTCCTAGCAGGGCTTAAGCAAGGGCGTACTTACATAAAATTAATGGGATAATAGGCACTAGAAGCATGGCGTGTCCATTCTTCCCCACCCACTGCACCAAAGCAGAGTCCACCATAGATTTAGCCACAGTTTGTGATCAGGGAAGTCCGAGGTGTGCAACAGGCCAAGTTGACAGCAGAGCTGGATCAGTCAAACACATGACCAAGCCACTCTCCATAGTGGAAGGGAACAACCCACTCTCCTTTTATCTACTCCAGCCACTGCCAGTCTGATCTGGGATGGGGAATGAAAATTCCTTCCTGACACTAAATTAAATCAGCCAGACTCTGGGTGCCAAGAGATGTGTCTGATAAAGCCATTGCTGATAGTGCTACAGAAGTAGTGGATGTTTAGAGTGCCTCCTTTCCCTGAAGGCTCCTGCACTTACCATGTCCTTATTTTTGTGACTTTCTTTTTTCACACAGGCACCCCATTAGAAACTATTCCTTGAACACACAAAATAACACTCTCAAACTAAATGTTTGCAGCCTCAGGCAAATCTGCATTCTAAACGTAACAATTGCCATGAGCACACTCACCAGCTTGGAACAACACGCAGATTCTCTTTAGTCACTCTGCAAACACAGGCTGGGGCTGGGGTGGGGGAGAACTCTCGCAGGGCTTGTTCAAACAACATGGTCTGGCACAGAACCACCACAGTCTCTTGCCACTTGACTAAATGCTCTGGTATGACCCCTTTTGTGGCCTTCTCCTCCCTTGCCAGAAAGGCCTTGTGACCCCTCTTTGCATATTCAGCTGGAAGAGTGTGGCCTTCTGTTGTAATGCAGGGTGCTGACTGTTGGTTTGGTGCTGACTGTATGTAGCACAACCCTGCATTTTACTGCAGGAATGAGAACCCTTGTGGCTTATGGGTTCTTGGCTCTGACCTCAAAAAGTCCCTTCTCTCTTTGAGGGTTTGCTGCTGTTGCCCACAAATGGGAGAACAAAGAGGAGAATCTTGGCCCCACTTTCTACGTGGACCCTCCCCACATCCTTGCCTCTTTGCCAGTTTCTCTGTCCTCCTTACTCGGAGGGATTCTCATTGCAAAAAAGAGCTGTACAACACCTCTGAAATGTATTTTGTCTCTGGTGAATTTCCAAGGAGAATGAAGATCCATCAATGTGTTGAGGGGAAGGGTGTCAGCTAACAGTTTTGGAGAAGTATTTCCCAGTGTTTCTGGGTAGTGGGAAGCCAGGACAGTGAAAACCAGTTCAGAAAGGAAAGCAGAACTGAATAGAATTACTGGAGCATGCCTCGTCTGTAGATACTAGAAACCCAGGACGTTAGCTAGTCATTAAATACGCACTCCACAAAACCAGGTTAAAATTGTGCATCTTGTTTAACAACATTAAGTGCAAGGTATTTTTATATGTGTATCTAGAAAGATGCATTTCAGTATTTCCAGGGAATTTTGCAAAACTCGGGAACCAACACAATTTCCTAGGAGCCTGCTAGAAGGAAAAACTTGCTTCCTGATCTTCTAGTCACCAGGCCAAATTTGTAGGATGCCCCTGGCTACTGGGTATTTGGAAGTCTGCACCCCAAAGTGGTACCTCTGCTCAGTTTTCATGGCAATCGACAGGGCTTCCATTACCAAAGGATATTTTATGGATTTTTGTGTGCTGCTTTTTTCTGTTTGTAGCATGCATGGCAATGAATCCCGAAGGGCAGTCACAGTTTGTGCCGTTCTCAGAAGGAAATAGTTACAGACAGGGCTAAATATTAACAACACCAGTGGCTTATCTAGCACGAAGGAGGGGGGATGGTGTACACCCCTCTTCTGGTTGGAGAAATTTCAGTTTCAAGAGATGCAGCAGTAGAAGTTCATTTTCTGTTTATTGCAGGGCAGGCAACATTTGTTAATGGGGCTTTTGGTCACAGGCTTTTGTTTTCCTGACTCTGTAATGGCTTCCTCTCTCCTTCCTGCAGGTCCTTCTTTTGGTGCATGAAATGGCCAACGTTACACAGATATCCAAAGATGAACTAGAAGAACTCAGAGAGGCCTTTGCCAAAGTGGGTAAGTGGACTGATGGCTTCCACTGTCATGAATTATGCATTTGGTATTGAGAGCTGGACATTGGATTGGCTGCCTTGCGAGAGCATTTGTGCACTCATCGTGTATTTATATGTCCCCTCTCCCCCTAAGGTATGCTGGTACTTGCACAAGATTTAATTACCAGTTTAGAGTTGAGGAGAGGAATACTGATAGGGCTCTTTACTCTGCCCATGTGACAATATTCCTCCATTATTCTTTGTGGCTTTTGTGATGTTATGTGCCTGCCAGGCAAAATTGAGTAGAGCTGGGGTAGATGTTGCACCAAATCCTTATAACTTCGGCTGTCAATGACGTGGAAGATCTGATGGCTAAGAACGGATCACAGAAACAAAACCTGCAGACCAACATTTCCTCTGAAGAGATGAGTGGGGACTGTGGCTGAGTGGTGGAGTTAGGGTTGACTAACCCCCCAGTGGAGGCAGGGGTTCCTTGCCACTAGGCGCTGCCCCCAGCCACCGATCAGTTGGCTGGGGGGGGGACTTTCCTGGAGAAAGAGAAAGGCCCAGGCCTCATCACTGATGTTGCACAGGAAGTGACATCATCACACTAGCAACGTCCAGGTGATTCTCTGCTATTTGGCCAAAAACTCCTTGGTAGAAGCCAGTTTGACCATAGAGTTTTTGCCCAAATACCAGAGTGTCACCTGGACATCACTGGTGTGATGATGTCACTTCCTGTACAGCACTGGTGATGAGGCCTGGGCCTTTCTCTTTCTCTTCTGGTAGGTCCCCCTACATCCCCTGCTGGTTGCCAGGAGGGACCTGTTAAACCTGGGTGGAGTGCCTACTTTGCAGCCAGACGGTCCCAGTTTCAATCCCTGCCAGCATCTCCTGTTAAACTCTCCAGTATCTCAGGCAGATAAGGGAGTTTCCCAATGCTTGCTATTTGAGATATTTTGACTACTAGAGAATCTCAAAGATACTGGAGAGAGCTGCCAGTCAGAAGAAACAGCACTGAGTCATATGGACCAAAGGCATAATGGTATAAGGCAAGTTCGTGTGTACGTATGACTCAGGTTAGTCAGGATTCCTTCACTAGTAATAAGGCTAATAAAATAGTAGTTAATAGGAATGCCTATCCTGAATGTTTGTTTCTGAACATTTCACATATACTTTCCTATTGATCTTTTCAATAAACTCATAAGACACCTTTGCAAAAAAAAAAAAAAAAAGAGGGGAAAGTCCATAAAACTGGCTGGCTCCACGAACATCTCAGTATCCCTTTGTTAATCATTTGTGGCATAAAAGGTAGTAATTTTCATCATCTTGCCCAGAGGCAATGAATTCCTAACTCATCACAGGCAACTGGGTGAGTAGCCTTTTTTTAAAGGCAGGAGACGTTCAGAGATGGTTTGGGTGCTGACAGCCTCTGCACCGTGACCCTGGGCTTCCTCGGCCGTCTCCCATCCAAGTACTAACCCGGGCTGACCCTGCTGAGCTTCTGAGATCTAACAAGACTGGGCTAGTCGGGGCTATCCAGGTCAAGACACTGTTTATTTTAGTGTTCTATAAATTTGCAGCATACTTTTCAAGATATGAGAATAATATGTATTTTTTTAAAAAAAATGAAACACTGAACAACAGCAGAACGAAACAAGGCAAAGCAGCAGGAAAAAGGTTCCAGGTAGAGTGGGGAGCCAGACGCATTTCCCTGGAACCTTTGAAAGCACGAGGGCTGTGAGGGAAACACCCCTGCTCTCTGCAGAGGTCAGCTTGGCTCCCACACAAGACCTCATTAGCAAACCTTGAGTGGAAGGGTGGGGTGATGGTGGGGTTGCCAGCCTCCAGGTGGTACATCAAAATGAGAGCTCACAGGAGGAGATTGTATCAATATAAAGACACTCCGTGAATGAATTACGAACAAAAGCAGAAAGATTATATTGTACAAAACAATTCAGACAGTTTTAAATCTCTGTTGTTATTATATTGTACAAAGATTTAAAACTGTTTGAATGGTTTTGTACAATATAATCTTTCTGCCTTTATTCGTAATTCATTCACGGAGTGTCTTTATACTGATACAGCCTCCAGGTGGTGGCAGGTGATCCCCTGGGATTACAACTGATCTCCAGGCAACAGAGATAGGTTCACCTGGAGAAAATGGCTGCTTTGGAAGGTGGACTCTATGACATTGTACCTCACTGATGCCCCTCCACTCCCAAACCCCAACCCTCCTCAGGCTTCACCCCCAAAATCTCCAGGTGTTTCCCAGCCCAAAGCTGGCAACCCCAGGTGACGGGTGATTTTTGTCAGTCTGTTATAAAGTATGGTGGCATTATTTACCCAACTTGGGGCTCCTAAGGTGTGTGGGGAGGGGCTGAGGTGGAAGAGAGTGGCTGCCTAATGCTGCAGCTGAGCGGAGGTTTGAACAGGCTTCCCCCTCACTCACCGCCCATGCTCCCTCTAAGCTGTGGAGTCTTGTGAGCAAAAATTCTACTTTGTGAGTGACTGGCATTAAGTAGATGTGAGCACGCGATTTGGCTACTGCATAAATTAGTTTGCTCTGGAGCCATCCTTCCTACGCAAAGACAAAAATGTGTGAGCCAGAGGCTAAAAACCTGTGATCTAGCTCACACTGACTCAGCTTAGAGGGAACACTGCTCACCGCTTGCCCTGCCCCGCCCCAGCTCATGCTAAAACCAGTGTAAAAATAAGACTGAAAGGTTCTCGCCGTTGGATGCTGAGAGAAGAGGGAGCTCCCAGGCCTTGTGTGCAAGGCAGAAAAGCAGGTAAAGTGGCAGACAAGAATCTAAATTTTGTTGTTTGGAAAAACATCTGAAAGCAATTAGACCACCTGCCCAATTGGCAATAGTGAACACAGGATCATATTCACCTTCTCTGTGAGCTTCTGTATCCAGCCATACTGTGCAGAAAGTACCTTTTCCATGTTATTGGATGTGAAGTTGCCAGAGGAGGTGCAAGATCCAAGAAATTGGGCGAGGGGGCTGGAAATATCCAGTGCTTGAGTCGGATTTGATCCATAAAGAAAGGAAGACTTCTTTGATCCAGAGTTTGCCTCGGTGGCTCTGAGAAGCCAGCCAGATCCGGAAATCCCTCCAGCAGAGGCTTGCTTGTGTATCTGGAACTGCCCTCTAGTGTACAAACTCAGTCTTGCAGACTTCTTAGACATTAGCAACAGCAATTACAAAAAAAGGAACTACCAACCAAGCCAGAAAGTTTAACTGTACATAGGGAGCCAATGCAGAAAAACTTATTGGTGGCTTTAGTGATCTGTGGCTCACTGGTCACACACCTGCTTTTCATCGAGAAAGTTCCCAGTTTAGTCCTGGGCATCCACAGCTAAATCATCTCAGGTAGCAGGTACTGGGAAAGACCTTTCTCTGCCTGAGGCCCTGGAGAGCCACTCTTATTCTGAGTACATTAGACTAGCAACCAAGTTTGCCATGGGCACGTGACTTAAAAAGTGCTGTGCAAGAGGAATTGGTTATAAATTAGATGAGCATCTCCACACGTGTGTGTGTGTGTGTGTGTGGTGGGAGAGATTTACTAGGACAAAGTCCAAGACTTGCTAAGTTGCTACCAAGCAATATTTCACCCAGATCTCAACTTACTTTTTCCGCTTGTCTCTTCCTTTTATATGCCAGACCTCAACAGCAATGGATTTATCTGTGACTATGAACTGCATGAGCTTTTCAAAGAAGCCAACCTGCCTCTTCCTGGCTACAAAGTGAGAGAGATCATTCAGAAGCTCATGATTGATGGTGACAAGAATAAAGATGGAAGGATCAGCTTTGAAGAATTTGTTTACGTAAGCATGCTTAAGTTCCCTGTTGCTAGTCCTCGTTGTCTGCAACTCTCTGTATTGCAAGACAGCTGGCTCTCCTGTCTCTGAACCATCGGACAATAGCTTTCTACAGCAGAGCGGAAGTAATTACAAGCCCATTACTTGATTTCACTAATTAAGACTTTGCCCATCAGTTTCTTACGCAGTACCATCACCCCACCCCTACCCAGCTAGTGTTGCCTCCTGCAGATCATTACTGTTGCCTGCTGCAGCTCAGAGCAGCGGTGTGGGGGGGGAAGTAAAAACATTTCTGACCTCCAGGTACGATCAAGAAGCAACAATGGGTAGCTCAAGGAATTGCTGGAAGCTCTATAGTTCTACCACAGAGTTTCTAGTGATTCCAAGTGCTAACTACTGGGTTGTACCCAGAAGTGATGTAGTGGTGTCAGCAACCTTACCAATATCCCACACACCAACTTGTCCCTGCGTACCCAAGCCTTTCATGTTGCCAGTCTCAGCATGGCAACCTGACCCCCAGCAGGGACTATGTAGTATGGGGGGGGAGGGAGGAAAGCTGCACTTCAGAATTGCAAATCGCTCTGAGAATTGTCAAGTTGTCCAGAGTCAAAGCAGGTCAGATGTATTTCTTGGGCACAAATCATGATTTAATCTGTAGGAAACAGAAGGGCCTGACTTGCCTGAGCTAGCTCTTTGGCTTCCTGACCTTAATGTTCTGGGTCCTTCTTTGTTATGTTTTGGATTTTGGAAAGATTTAATACAAAAGCCTGTTGACAGATTGTCTTTCAAAACTCATTCCCTCGGGGCCAAACTACATATGACACTGAGCTGTGTAGTTTTTCCCTGGTGTTACAGGATGGGTTTCTTTCTCCCCTGCCAAAAATGCAGCTGTGAAAGTTGCAAATGTCTTTCAAAGATCTGTGCAGGGAGAAAACTTCTCATACTAGAACTTGGGGGTACCCAGTGAAGTTGGTGGGTGTGACAGACAGGTAGAGCATAGAAATGTATCCCAGCATCACAGGAGCCAATCAGAGCAGCTCTCTGAACCAGCCAATAGGAGACATGTACTGGGAAAGATTCAGATATGAAAGGAAGAGGCTTAGGGAGTTTGGGGTTGAGTGTTATAGGGTGGGAATTGGGAATGAGAGGGAAGGGTTAGTTTAACAAGAGAGTGAGTTGAAGATCTGTGGAGTGATCAGACCTTTGTTTAAGTTCCCCTGTCAGGGTAATACGTGTTGCAGTTTGCTGGGTCCAGTGAGTAACTTGGTTGCAGCAGGTTACTATATTTATATGTTATAAACCTGCCTGAGATAGTGTTTGTCTTTAGGCATTTATTATCTGAAACGTAACTCCCCACAACTCCTGGTTGTTAATATTTATCTCAGTTGTGTGTATCCCTCTGAATAAAACTGTTCTTGTTCACTATAAAAGCAAACCATCATTTTCCTGTCAGCATACCTCTTTATCTCCCTTAACTCTTTTAAAAAATCCCACTGAGAACCCTGTAGTGGGAAATTTATGTGATGGTGGAAAAATCCTGTGGGGTGGTGTTTGGCTTCCAAGAACTCCATCACAATGGATGATTAGCGTAGACAAAAGGAAGTTCTTCTTTATGCAATGAGTAATTAAATTATGGAATTTATTACCAACATGGATGGCTTTAAAACAGGATTGGACAGGTTCATAGAGGTTGGGTCCATCAATGTTACTTGGCAAGGCGAATAAAGGGAACCTCTGTATTCAGAGGCAAGAAACCTCTGAATAGTAGTGCTAGGAGGCAGCATCAGGACTTTAGCCTCTC
Organism: Gekko gecko; assembly: GCA_029375565.1. NCBI lineage: Eukaryota > Metazoa > Chordata > Lepidosauria > Squamata > Gekkonidae > Gekko > Gekko gecko. The sequence continues at coordinate 44,700,810 of JAPDNY010000012.1, read as the reverse complement.
TACCTTGTTTGATGGCCCTTCTGGGCAACAGGGTGGCCACTGCGTGAAAGAGGATGCTAAACTAGATGGCCCCCTGGTCTGATCCAACAGGGTTCTGCTTATGTTCTTAAGAGCTTTTAAAACATTTCCCCAGAAGCAGATTTTCTGCTGAAAATCTGTCACTCTCACAGATATACATAACACACCAAACTGCTCCACCCCCACATGGTGTATCTGGTGAATTTGTCCTATACTGAGTAATACCACTGAGGTACAGGAATCACATGATTCTCTTTAAAAAAATCTTATAGAAAACTAGCATGCCAGGAAGAGGGTTCTAGACTAGCTCTCTCCCTTAAGTGCTTGTTTTCTGCTGCAGAGCCTTGTACCTGTCAGCTGCACTCCTTCATTGTATGGAAGAGTGTTCAGCCATCTGACATGACACATTCAAAATACATAGTTCTCAGTTCATCTAGTATTAATCTGAAAATGCTGCATGTTTTGTAATTTTCTAAAAAGTATGTATATTTACTGTATTTTTATAACATTATTTATTTAACAAATTAGATCTTTCAAGAGGTGAAGAGCAGTGACATTGCTAAAACATTCAGAAAAGCCATCAACCGGAAAGAAGGCATTTGTGCTATTGGTGGGACCTCTGAGCTGTCTAGTGAAGGCACCCAGCACTCTTACTCAGGTATTTCTCTGACAGTCAAATAGTTTTGGGGCAAAACCAAAACAAACCTATGAATCAGAAGCCACCAAAGAGCTGGAGCCTGCTGGAGTCAAGAAGCTGTGGCTGATCCATGCCTTTCAAAAAGTTACACTGACTTCATATAGTCCTTTCATACCAAAGTCCATTTTGGCAACCTTTATTTCGGCCAGACTAGTGCTCCCTCTAAGCTATAGAGTCGTGTGAGCAAAAATTCTACTTTGTTAGCTACTGGCATTAAAGTTGTGAGCGAGCGATTTGGCTACTGCAGAAATTAGTTTGCTCTGGAGCCATCCTTCCTGAGCTAAGACAAAAAAGTGTGACTTGGAGGCTAAAAAACTGTGAGCTAGCTCACACTAACTGAACTTTGAGGGAACAGTGGACCAGACCAACCCATCTATTAAAACTATATTCTGCAGTTTGTATGGGGCAACTTTCATCATGCAGATTGATTGATTGATTCAGTTTATAGACCGCCCTCCCCTGAAGGGCTCAGGGTGGTATACATCAGATACTCATATCAATAAATAAAACAGTGCAACAAGTTCAATAAAAACCATTAAAACAATATAATATTACAGTGTGATCTTCTAATGGCGTCTGATGTTAATGGCATCTGATGCCCATGGGGGCGGGAAGGGTGAGAGGTGGAGGCCAGGCTTCATGGTAGACCATTGTTGTTCTCAGCCATAGGCCTGGCGGAACATCTCTGTCTTGCAGGCCCTGCGAAACTGGCTCAGGTCCCGCAAGGTATGGATGTCACCAGGGAGAGAATTCCATCACACGAGGCCCAGGGCTGAAAAAGCCCTGCCCCTGGTCAAGGACAGCCAGATGTCTTTCGGGCCAGGGATCACCAGAAGATTTTGCTCCCCAGAGCATAGTGCTCTTCGGGGGATATGTTGGGAAAGGTGGTCCCGAAGGTATGCTGGCCCCAGACCATTCAAGGCCTTGAAGATTAATACCAGAACTTTGAATTTGGCCTGTTAATCAATCTGGATTCAGTGCAGCCGGCAGAGCACTGGTTGAATGTGTGCTCTGAATGTGTGCTCTTAAAGGGGTCCCTGCAAGGACCTGGTTTGCTGCATTCCAGACCAACTGCAAGTTCTGGATCGGTCTCAAGTGTAGGCCAACATAGAGGGCATTGCAGTAATCCATCCTGGAGGTGGATTACGGTGGCGATGTTGGAGGGAGACAGGAAGGGGGCCAGTTGTCTGACTTGGCACACTTGTAAAAACACCAGCCTGGCAACATTTGTGACTGGGGCCTCCATTGATAAAGGAGCTATCCAAGATCACACCTAAGTTCTTGGTGGTTGGCACAGGTATTAAAGGTGCCCTGTCAAGAGCCAGAAGATGGCATTCCACCCCTGAGACCCCCCTACTCAGTCATAGAACCTGCATCTTTTGTGGATTCAGTTTCAATTGGCTCCGTTTTAGCCATCCAACCATGACCTCCAAACCACTGTCTCTTTTAATCCCCCTGGATAGACCCCTGTACTCAAGGACAGATTGGTAATGTTCACCAGGGGGCTTCGTATTCTGTTACCACTGGCTTTCACCAGCCATGATGAGCACGGGTCCAAGAGGCAAATGGAGCACTCAGTATCCTGTCAACATAAGCCCGGGAGAGCTGACTGAAGCTGCCAAACACCGAATCCAAAGATGGCCAAGGGGCCTCCACATACTGTATCAATATTGACTGGCAGGTCATGGCAGAGCGACAAGACTTGCCCCTTTGGTTGCTGAAGTCACATCTGTTAAAACTGTGCCACTTCCAGAGTAGCTGGTATTTCCGGTAGCATATCCCTGAAGAATCTTATACATCTGCCTCCTCCCGTAGTTTCTATTCTCAAACACCAGGGCGGTGGGGAATTTGATGGAAGATTTCCTGGTAGGACTGAGCTCTGTGTTGCTTTGCTGGGGTGACTGAGCAGTAAATGTACAGGGAGTGAACTTACAATCTCTCCCTTTTTTAGAGGAAGAAAAATACGCCTTTGTGAACTGGATAAACAAAGCCTTAGAAAACGACCCGGACTGTAGGCATGTCATTCCAATGAACCCAAACACAGATGATCTCTTCAAAGCTGTTGGGGATGGGATTGTTCTGTGGTAAGTTGAGAGCTCTGGTTATTTCCCATTATGGATGCAACTGGAAATGTGAACAGAGGAGGAAATGGCTGTTGCTGTACTCACAGTGCAGTCCTAAGCAGAGTTACACCCTTCTAATTTAGGATGGCTTGGTGAAAAGTGAGTTTATGCAAAAGCCACAAGTGATATTTCCATATTAATTTTCTGAGGTCACTCCACCCATATGTGGTAGAGCCATGATTCAGCCACACCAAAACCAAGATGCATTTTCAGTGACTACATTTCATGTGATTAAATTTTGATTTAACTCTTCATTCTGATTACGTTTGTTTATCCAGTAAGATTTAATTCCATGCTTCAAAGAGCACCAGTTTGCACACACATTTTGATTACATTGACATCCTGCCTTTCTTCCATCCAACTGAAGGCTGGGAGTTCCTGGGCAGTCTCCTTTCTTGCCACTGACCAGATCCAGGCTCGCCTGGCTTCCAGCAAGATGAGAAATGACAGGAAGATGCTATTTTATTTTCTTAAATGTTCAGGCTTGACTAAGAAGATTTTCACTTCCTTTCCAAAACTTCCCCAGGAGAGATATCTGAACATAGTAAATAATTGTCAGGCCACAATTAAAAGCTGAAAGGTTAACCAGCAGTTAAGGAGCAGAAGACCAAAAGAAAGAAGGGGCAGTCTCATATGTAAAGCAATTCCTGAACAACTTCACTTCCTAGTTGTAATGCAGCCCAGCCAAACATTTGTACACTAAATTAAAGCTCCAAATAAAAGATAAAATCCTTAGTTAGCATTATTCAGTCATGTGAATGCCATGTCTAAGAGCTCAGACAGACAAGGTGCTGGGAATTCAACCAGTGGCAATCCAGGATTCGTGCTTCCCCCTGCAAAAATCAAGGCCTGCAGGGCCCTTATTCAGATTGGGGGTGTGGTACAAAGGGAAGAGGGCTTAAGCCTTTCTGACTTGAAATGGCCTCAGGGCCATTTTTTGCAGGTTGGGGGCAAACTTCCAGTTACTGATTTTCTGTGTACTCAGCGTGCTATTTGTGCTAAATAGCTGCTCCTCGGAATCATTGCAGGTTGGGGAAATCGTGCAGGGGGAAAGCTTAACCCCACTCCCCCTCCCCATCATGCTATGGTCCTGATCCAAGTAGGGCCCCACGTGCCCAATTTTTGAGGAAAAAAATTACTGGTAGAGCCTTGCTCTTTTCTACTGCTACAGACAGACTAACACAGCTACCCATCTTGATCTATCCCAGCATTTTGTCCATCTGAGTCCTGCTTGGGGTTTGAACTCAGGTCTTCCTAGGCTGTCTCCATGTACTTCACCTCACTGGCTTCTCACATCAGCAGCAGTAGGAGGGTTTGAATCAACATATTCATAGCATTGTATCATGTGTTTTGTGTCATTCCCCCCCCCCCAAAGTTTGCCCACTGTACATGCTTAAACAGAAATGTTGCTAAAATAATGTAAAGCAAATGTTTTAGAATTTCTCATGATTGAAGAATATAAACTCTTCCCATACTCTGTCCCTTAACAAAACATGGGCACCCATTAGTTTAAAAGTACTGTGATTATTTCATAGAGTTTTGCTGTGTTTCTTTTTGTAAAAATCTAGTTTAGCAGTTATTTACAAGGAATTATTTGGCCACCATAAGTTTCACTTGGAATTGGATGCTGCATGTTTTAGTTGAAAATACTCTTTGCCTTTTGCTTAAACACTGAACCCATTTATGTTAACTTGAATATTCTTCTCTCTCTCTCTCTCTTTTCCTCCTAGTAAAATGATCAACCTTTCTGTTCCTGACACAATTGATGAAAGAGCAATCAACAAGAAGAAGCTAACACCATTCATAATTCAGGTGGGGGATCTTGTTCCGACTGGCTCTTCCGACGGGCTGAAATAACGCTGGATTTGTTCATTGATCCAAGGGAATTGCCTCGAGAGAGGAGTTTTGTTTTCCTTTAATTATTAAAGGGTCCTTTGTACAGTGCCTTTGTTTCCTCCTGAAAGGGAGCCTCATTGCAAAGGGACACTGTTCAGTAAATATTAATTGCAGGAAGAAGACGGGGTGTGCACGTGACCGAGACGGTGCATGGAGCTTATGAGAGTGGGAAAGCATTTGAGTGAGGCCATCTTACTGACTTCCCCAGAGCTGTTAAAGTTCTCTCTTTCCACTCAGATGTTCAAAGCTCCAAGCTGGATCACATTCCTAAAACAAACACAGACTTTTAACTGCAAGGTTAACACATGTTTACAAAGCTAGATTCTAGCCCTGTAGCCCCCTAGAGACCAAGAAGGTTTTTCAGGGTATGAGCTTTCGAGGGCCAAAGCTCTCTTCGTCAGATACTAGAAACTATGTTGTTTACAGTTTTGCCAGCTGTGCACATTCAAGCTTTGCAGCAAAGCTGCCAGGAAATTTTAAATGCCACTGTCTAGTAAAGCTGTTATTCCACCTAGATCGAAGGTAGCACTTTTGGAAGAAAAAAATAACTGGGAATCTTGGGGCATCCGTTAAGGGTGTGGTGGATCTGACTGGCTGAAGATGTTTTGGCTCGGAAGAGAGCCGTGAGCCTCCCTCACAAGACCTCTCTAACCTGGTCCTTCTGTCTGCAGGAGAATTTGAACTTGGCTCTAAACTCAGCCTCTGCCATTGGGTGCCACGTGGTCAACATTGGAGCAGAGGATTTGCGGGAAGGGAAGCCGCACCTGGTCCTGGGACTTCTCTGGCAGATTATCAAGATCGGCTTGTTTGCAGACATAGAGCTCAGCCGAAATGAAGGTAAACAAAACCTGAACTTTTCACACCTGGGTAGGAGACTAACCGCAGCCTGACAGCTCACTTGTGTCAACTGCGGAGCTTGCTGTGTTGTGCACATGCCAGTCATTTCTTCCTTTGTGTTTTGGAGAAGTGCTGGGAATGCAGCATGGGGCAAGGCAGGAGTGGGGGGAGGAAAGCAAAGGGGACTGTGCCTCTATCCCCAGAACCTGAACAAATGTGCGTTTGTAACCTCTGCAGTGGAACTTGAATTACCCACGTGCCATGCCCTGAATGTGATGTACTTTCTATGACTAGATTGTCAAGTGTCAGAATATTTTAGTTTGCAGTTTTAAGATGTCTCGTGCCAAAGGAAGTACATTAGGGCTAGGAGGAGAGGGGCTACCTCCATGCCCAACTGTGATGCTGCTTGATTTTGATTGCTCCCCTCTTAAACTTAAAAGAACTGTCCCATCGGTTGTCATTTGGGAAGGCTGAAATGCGTACCTGGCACCTCCACTGATCTTTTCCCTCCATGCTTGTGTGGTTCTTTTCAGCTTTGGCTGCTTTGCTTCGAGACGGGGAAACCTTAGAGGACCTGATGAAATTGTCCCCTGAAGAGCTGCTCCTGAGATGGGCGAACTTCCACTTGGAAAATGCTGGGTGGCACAAAATCAATAACTTCAGCTCAGAGATCAAGGTATCAGCAGGCTTGCAATAAAGGGTGACAGGGCTTCAGCTGAACAACTTACTCTTGTGGATTGTCAGGAAAGTGAAAAGACTGGAGATGAGGCTCTGAAGCTGGGTCAAGGCAGTGGAACTGGATTCTGCAGCAGAGAGAAGCAAACTGCTCTAGCACATGCATCTAGCTAGCCAGAACAGGAAGAACAGTGTGCATGGAAGGAGTAGTGGTTAGACAGTCTGACTAAGATCTGGGAGATCTGCTGTGAAGCAGGCTGAGTGACCTTGCGCTAGCTTCTCTCAGCTACCCTGCAGGAATGTTGTGAGAATAAAATGAAGAGCCACGTGTGCTGCTGTGAGCTCCTGAGCAGAAGGGCTGGATTAATAAGTCCTAGATAGATGGATGGCCTGCCCTAGACACTGATTCCACTGGGTGCTCTCTCTTGCTCTCTGTCTGTCTGTCTGTCCCCCCATGGCTACGTGCCTTTCTGTTTCGCTTGCAACCTAATTATCTGTATCTCTTTTGCGGCCGTAAAGAAAGAGTTTGGCTAGCCCATCTCTTTCTTCAAACATATCAGGTCTTCCTGAGCTGAGGCCCCCATTTACACATACGGGCCGCAGTGCCTGAAATGCAACAAAACGGGCTGCGCTCAAATCTGTTTCCCGCAGTGTGGGAAAAATCAGTATTTCTTTTTTTGGTGCAGGTGTGGTGCAAATAGATGGGGAGCTGCTTCTCCCAGGCTACTTGTAATGTGCCTCTGTCTTCATGCATTTGCAATTCAGGCAGATGTTACACCCCAGCAGACAAGTGTGTCTGGGGCATCTTTTGGTTCTGCACCTCTTTAATGTGCACACGAGCTCCATTGCTGTGGATTTGGGCCAGCACCCCCCTCCCCAATGATGATTCCATTAAACTTCTGTTAACTGTCCAGGTTTGGGAAATGAATGTACTTCATGCTAAAGACATTAATATTTTGCATCACGAGACAAAGGGTTTTGTAAATTAAACATACCAAATCCATTTTATTCTGATCAATTGTGGAAGGAGGAAGACAACAGGGCACTGAAGCCCCATCACCCAAACAGTGGAAATCTTATCCAGCCACATTACTGGCTACGAAGATTTCAGCAGATTCACACACAAATCCCTGCAATCACAAGGCTAGAAACTTGCTTTTTGAAAAATAAAAGCTTTTTTTGCTTAGGAAGGTGAATGCATCACCCAGTTCCATGATCTGTATTCCCTGCAAAGTTCTGTCATATAGAACTCTGGCTGTAGAAGGTATGTAAATATTTAAGGATACAGTACTCCCTTTTAATATAATTCCCTGAGGTGTTGCCCAGCCTAGTTTAATCATTGCTAGCCAGGTGTCTGGTTTGGTCCAGTCTCCTTAGCAAGCACAGAGGAGAGAAGCGGACAGGCTGTATGAAAGCTGTATCCAAAAATCGTGCCAGCCCAGTGATATTCAGCTGTTTCTTCTTCATCATCTCCACACTGAGTCAACTAACCTAACCTCTTTCATTCTCTTCTCTCTTGTGCTTCCTGGATTTCTGACGTGCTTCCTTTCACTCTGTTGCCCTGCTTTTCCTTCTGCTTTTGTGCTTCACTTTTGCAAGCTTACTGACTTCAATAACTCTGTTAAGGTACAGAAGCAATTCCTACTTGTATAGTTCTAAGACTGGGTTAAGATCATCAATTTAGCTAATGTAATGGAAGAAAGCATTATAAATGTTCAGTGTTGCAGCAGGCAAGCTACTTGCTAACTCATCCTTTCCTTTATTTTAAATTGGCTCCAGGACTCCAGGGCATATTTCCATCTCCTCAACCAAATTGCACCCAAAGGGCAGAAAGAAGGAGAGCCTCAGATTGATATTAACATGTCTGGCTTCAATGTAAGTATTGGCACATTTCTGGTCTGCTGTGACTCTACCAAGCTTTGGGGCTTTTTGGCTTTGAGTGAACATGTAATATTTAATGCAGTCTAAGGGTTATATGGAAAATACGTTCCCAATTAGAGATTCATACTTTTTTTGCAAAAGACTCTTTTTATGTGCTGTTAGCAGATTTTGTATCCTTTGTACAAACATGGCATGAATGTTGCTCCTGATTAGTCACTGAGGCAGGCTGTAGTGTAGGAAATCTTGAAGCAGGGAATCAGAGGAGCTTGGCTCTGGTCATAAGACACCTCAAAAAGGGATATTATGGCATTAGAAAAAGTGCAGAAAAGGGCAACTAGAATGATAAAAGGGTAGAAACACTTTCCCCGTGAAGAAAGTTTAAAGAGCTTGGGGCTCTTTAGCTTGGAGAAATGATGACTGAGGGGTGACATGATCAAGGTTTACAAGATTATGATGGGATAGAGCAGGTAGAGAAAGTAGTACTTTTCTCCCTTCTTACAATACAAGAACTCGTGGGCACTCCATGAAATTGCTGAGCAGTCGGGTTAGAATGGATAAAAGAAAGCACTTCTTCACCCAAAGAGTGATTAATGCATGGAATTCACTGCCACAGGAGGTGGTGGCAGCTACTAGTATGGATGGCTTCAAGAGGGAATTGGATAAACATATGAAGCAGAAGTCCATCAGTGGCTATTAGCCATAAGATACAGATAGGATCTCTCAGTCTGGAGCAAGTGATGCTCTGTATTCTTGGCGCTTGGGGGGAGCAACAGTTGGAGGGCTTCTAGTGTCCCGGCTCCACAGGTGGACCTCCTGATGGTACTTGGTATTTTTGGCCACTGTGTGACAGAGTGTAGGACTGGATGGGCCATTGGCCTGATCCAACAATGGCTTCTCTTGTGTTCTTACGGCTGTATCAGTCCAAAGGTCTAAACAGTCCACCAGTCTGTTTTCTATAGTGGCCATCCAGATGCTATGGAAGCCCTGTGAACCTTGGCTTTACCACTCTCCTTTTGTTGCAGGTAATATTCAGGAAGTACACTGCCTCTGACCATGGAGGTTCTATTTAGCCATCAGGGCCAGTTGCCGTGCATGGCCTGCCTCTCCATTAGTCTGTCCTCTTCTTTTACAGCCATTGAACCTACTGGTTATCACTACATCCTGTGTGATAATAAGTCCTGCCAGTTGAATTCTCTGTTATGTGAAGAAATGCTTCCTTTTGACTATTTCCTGCTCATCAACTTCATTGGATGCACCCAAGAACTAATATTATGGTGGGGGAAGAGAAAAAAAATCCTCTCTGCTTTCTCCGCTCCATGCATCATTTTATACTTTTAACAATAAATACGCCACAGTGCTTGTCTGAAACGGTTGATCTTGAAAACAAATAAGGATGCCCTTTTATGCCATCATGTCTTCTGAGAAAATGTCACCGTGTAATTCTTTTATGTTTGCTCTTTCTTATTAAAGTCACCCCTATGGAATGAGAGAGGGATACAATGATGGGAAATCCACACATGATTGCATCCTCTCTTTATGGGATTTTATTGTGGATGGCTTTTAAACCCTTTGTATAAGCAACCTTGAAAAGTGTGTTAATGATGAAGTCAGAATAATAAAAACACGTTTTTTTCTAAAAAACAAAACAAAACAAAAAAACCCCTCCCTGGATTTATAACAGGGAAGTAACCACAAAAAGGTTTCAAGGAAACCTAATTTTGTGGTGAGTTTTCCTTGCAGAAATGCTTAACACTAGGCTGGGCCCCAGGATCTAGCTTTGTGCTGTCTCCCTTGGGAAGAGGCTACTCTTGTTGGCAATGCCTGACACGTAGAAAAGAAGATCAGATGGGTTTAGGCTCGAAGGCAGATAAATATCCCTGCAGCATGACTGACTGTGCCGCTCCTGCCTCTTTAGGAGAAAGATGACTTGAAGAGGGCTGAGTGCATGTTGCAGCAGGCAGACAGGTTGGGCTGCCGGCAGTTTGTTACTCCAGCGGATGTTGTCAGTGGCAACCCTAAGTTGAACCTGGCCTTCGTTGCAAACCTGTTCAACAAGTACCCGGCGCTCACCAAGCCTGAGAACCAGGACATTGACTGGACCCTGCTGGAAGGTAAGCACACCTGCTCTCCTCCCAGACCCTCTCTCTCTCTTCAAAAGGACTCTGTTTGCATGCGTAGAACTGGTTCCACCTCATGTTCTTTCCCTAGGTGAGACCCGAGAAGAGAGGACATTCCGCAACTGGATGAACTCCCTTGGCGTCAACCCACACGTCAACCACATCTATGGGTAGGTCTTGTTGGATTGCCAGAACTGCCAGCTTCCAATGAAGTCTGAAAACAGAACTTAGAAACAACAGACGTGTACAGCATTCATAAGCAGGCCCAGCTAATGTCTTTTCTCCATTTTAGAGACCTACAGGATGCACTAGTGATCTTACAGCTCTATGAAAAGATCAAAGTTCCTGTAGACTGGAATAAAGTCAACAAGCCCCCCTATCCAAAACTGGGTGCAAACATGAAAAAGGTAAGACTGTCTGGTTGCTGTAATGCAGTAGGGTTTTCATTTCAAGTTTCGGCCTTCCAGGAAGGCATTTACTTACTGGCTTTTCTGCTGAGGAGCCCCCCTGCATTGTAGAAGGGTCCAGGGCAAGTTTTAGGGTGGTCACTGAACAGGCCTCTTGGGCCTCGCTGCTGCCCAGGCATCAACCATGTGCATCCTAGAACTCACCCGCCAGTCCCACGTTGCAGAGGGAGATTAGACATGTTGGGCAAGATGCATTTCAGTTCATCGTCTTCTCATTGAGAAACTGGATTCACTAACATTGAGAAACTCAGTTTTAGTGGAGCTTGTTTGCCATTTTATCATTAAGAAACTCCAGAGAAGCGTCTGAAGAATGCCAGGGTTAAAACCTAGGTATGTGCAATGCAAAAAAGAATATCCATTTTGCTTTTTGGTTTTATTTCTTCATTTGGTCCACTGAGGAGTTTCCGTGGTGGAGGGATCACAACCCCATGAGGCGTTTACAAGTCCCTGTGATTCAGTGGGGAAACTTCTTCCCAGGTGCTTACAAACACAAGATATTTCTCTTTTGTACAAGCCACTGATATGCAATGAATAAATTTCCCATGAGAGGATCAGAACACCATCTCTCTGGCCAGAGAACAGCCGAGAAGTGGTGTTCTGACCTTCCCAGTGGTCTTACAGAGATGATGGAGACCAGTGCCATTACAGGGGAAGCCATTTAGTTCCAGTCAGGATCCTTTATGGGCCCACATGTCTGAGTTGTGCACCCCTACACAAAGGGGGGAAATGGCCTGGAGCCAAATTTGCCGAGATCTTACTGGGGAGTACCTCTACGTTCCCTCTGAGTTTTATGCTACGGTTTGGAGTGATTCGGAGGGACTTCACTTTGTTTAAGGGCCCAGCAGATGTGGCTCCAAAGCAGGATAGTTCATTTCAGAGCATGATCCTTTCCTAAAACGAATGGACCACCTCATTTCAAACCATCTCTACAATCTGTAGTCAGGACCTTCAGTATAATGTGAGACCTGACCCTCCTATTTTTGCTATTTGTTATCTTTAAATGTTGCCACCTTGTGTAATATCATGGCACAGAATCTAATTTGTTTCTGTCTCTTTTTTTCTGTCTCCTCTTTCCCGGCATACAGCTAGAAAACTGTAATTATGCTGTAGACTTGGGGAAGCACCCAGCAAAGTTCTCCTTGGTTGGCATTGGCGGGCAGGATCTCAATGATGGAAACCCGACCCTCACACTGGCTTTAGTGTGGCAGCTGATGAGAAGGTATTAGTGTAAGATGGGTAATCACATACAGGTCACGTCCGAGCACTGGGTGGCAGGGGGGTTAGTCACTGCTTCCAAAGACTGTTGGAGGTAGAAGAATTGTTTGCATTTGTTAAGCTGGCCATTTCATTAGCCTGATCCAGAAGAGACCAAGCCCTATGAAGAAAGGCTACGGGACTTGGGAATGTTCAGTCTGGAGAAGAAGAGGTTGAGGAGCAGACATGATTGCTCTCTTTTTAAGTCTTTGAAGGGCTGTCACTTAGAGGAGGGCAGGGAGCTCCTGTAGGTGGCAGAGAATAGGACTTGCAATAATGGGTTTAAATTAAGGGTGGGAAGGTACCAGCTGGATATTAGAAAAAACTTCTTTACAGTAGGAGTCGTGCAACAGTGGAATCAGCTTCCTAGGGAGGTCCTGAGCTCCCCCTCCCTGGCAGTCTTTAAGCAGCAGCTGGACAAACACTTGTCAGGGATGCTCTAGTCTGATCCTGCATTGAGCGGGGACCTGTATGGCCCCTTCCGACTCTGTGATTCTATGTTTCTTAGTATCTATCCACAGAATCTGATCTGTGTAAAAGCCCCAATAGTCATGAATGGTATTTAAAAAAGAAAACCCCATCAAAAATAGGTCATACCAGTCTTGCTATCACCTTGCTTTGGTGTGGGTGGGCTATCTTGCTGTACCTCAGCTTTAGTAGTAGTGACAGCAACACCAACACCGATACTTTCACCAACAAGAGGAGAACTTGGATGTACCTGAAGAAAAGAACCCATATTCCCATTCCCCACCCCCGTTCACACACAAGCATGAGTAGAGGGGGTTGCCCAGTGGCACAGCTACATTTTGCATACCGAAGGCCCAAGGTGCAATCCCCAGCACCTCCAGTTAAAGGATCTCAGGTAGCAGGTGTTAGGATTCGGAAATCTTTGCTTTTCTTTTTTGCTTCCCAACCCACCTCCTTGTTGCTGAGCTCCAAACTACAACGTAGTTTTCTTCAGAAGCTCTTCCCTGTCTTTACACCACGAGTAAACAAAGTCTCACTTCTGTGCCCAGGTATACCTTGAATGTCCTTGAAAATCTTGGGGATGGTCAGAAAGCCAACGATGACATCATAGTCAGCTGGGTGAATAGGACCTTGAGAGAAGCAGATAAATCGAGTTCCATTCAGAGCTTTAAGGTAGGGGACTGCATACGTGAATTCTTAATTTCCCTCCTTTTTTACCAACTAAGGAGGAAGGGAGGCTGGACTTCCATGTCTGGAGAAATAGGTCTGAAAACACACTGACTGGAACACTTGGTGGAGGTGACCACTGTCAGTGACCTGAGGCCTCTTGTTGTCTAGCACCTTTTACACACTCACGTACGTATAGGAAAGACACCAGCCATGTTGTGCTGTGGACTTTTGCACTGATGCTTCTTTAGCAAGCAGTTTGCTGGCTTCTTCCATAACCCCCGTGTCCTATTGACAATTCAGGCCTAGTGCTCACTGAGGTGGTAAAGCCATGTCTGGCCTGCATCCCTGCAGGTGGGAAGTGGGAGGTTTCTACGCAGTCAAATGCTTTTGTCATCCCCCACAACCCCCTGCTCACAGGAAACTAGCTTGCCAAGGAAAAGGGTAGGCTAATACCTTTCTATAACATGCTAATTTTCTTATGGACAGTGATTTATTTATTTATTTATTGGTACGTCAGAGGCTTTAATCACGTGCACGTCCATCTGCTGTCTGAAGTGATAAAGTCCACATACAGTTTAGCCCCTCAGGGAGAGCAGGCCCCAGTAGACATCAGTTCTTTCCAGATGCAACAGCTGCTGTTGTTTCTAGAGCGGGTATTTGCACATGAAGTTGCTGCATAACATCTCTGTTTTTTGTATGTGTATAATTCCCCTGCTCTTCTTCCCGTAATATGCTGAAGTACCTCCCTTTGTTTTCTACCAGGACAAGTCGATCAGCAGTAGCTTGGCAGTTGTGGATTTAATCGATGCTATTCAACCTGGTTGTATAAATTATGACCTTGTAAAGATGGGTGATCTATCAGAGGAAGACAAACACAGTAACGCCAAGTAAGCCTCTCCAGCTCGTATTAATGGCTGCCCTCCTGTTTCTTTCTGCCCATTTTGGGTTGTGCTTGGAATTCTGAGATCATATTTATTTAATTTGTACATTTTAATCCCACCCTTCATTCAAGGAATTCAGGGAGGGATGCATGGTAATCCTTTTCTCCACGGTATCCTCACAGTGACTGCCTATGAGCTGGGTTAGTCTAAGAGACACTGAATGGCCGGAGGTCACTCGGGGAGGTTGATGCAGAGTGGGGATTTAAACCCATGTCTCCTTGATCCTTGTCTGATTACTGCTCCACACTGTCTTTCCATGTTGCTGCTTTGAGAGTTGAGACCATACTGGATAACAGGGGGGACTTTTGTGGTGCCAGATCACCCATGCCTGAATAGCAATAGCCCACCTTTGTTTAGAATGCCAAATGGATCCTTCGCAAGATGTTTTATGTCTGTATGTATTTATTATACTTTTATCCCTCCCTTCCTCCTAGGAGCACATGGCAGTGTTAATAGTTCTCCCACACCTCCATTTTATCCTCAACAGCAACCCTGGGAGGTAGGTTAGGTCAAGCAAGAGCAACTAGTCCAAGGTCACCTAGTGAATTTCATGGTGAGGATTTGAACTTTGGTCTCCCCAAGCCTTGTCTGACACTCTAACCACTACACAGACTGGCTCTCATTTAAAGCTACCAAGAGAGCTGGCATGGTGTTGTGGTCAGTGTCGGACACAGGTTCGAATCCCTTGCTGCGTGACCTTGGGCCAGCCATAGAAGCTTGTTGCATGACTTTGGGCCACCCACACCCTCTCACCCTAACCTACCTTGCAGGGTGGTTGTTGAGGGGATAAAATGTAGGAAGGGTGAACATGTGTGCTCTTTGGGTCCCTGCTGGGTATGAAAGCTGGGTAGAAGTATATCCATAAACAATATGATGGCTCTCCTCCTTAGGTATGCTGTGTCAATGGCTAGAAGAATTGGCGCTAGAGTCTACGCTCTGCCTGAAGACCTTGTAGAGGTGAAGCCCAAGATGGTGATGACAGTGTTTGCCTGCTTGATGGGCCGAGGAATGAAGAGAGTGTAAAGCCAGGCTCCGCACCAAAGCGCCCAAGCCTCCCACCTCCCCCTTGGCTCGTGTCTTGCAAGATCAGCTGTTTTCAGCCCGAAATGCTGTCGGCCCTTAAAGAACTGTCCAAGTGGTTGTTTATTTTGTTTGTTTGTTTTTAAGAAAAGGACTCTGAGAGTTTTGCTTTGCAAGGCAGGAATGCAGTGGGGATTCCTGGGGAAGGGGAGTGTTAAAAACTCACAGAACCTCTCTTTCCGCGGAGTTCTGAGTTGCCTTGGTGCTTCCTTGTCGGGTTTGTCTTCTCATGTGCCTGGCAAAAGGCATCCAAATCAGAACAGCTTCCTGAAGCAGCCTGCCAGAACGGTGACCAAAGCTTTCTCCCCCCAGATGCTCAGTTCTCTGGTGGGCTGCTGGAGGTGGCTGGCACCGCTCTTCAGAATGACACGTCTCATTCTTCTGCTCCTACAAATTAAAACAAGGCTTTTTTAAACAAACAAAAAAAAATCTCATGGTCCCAGCACGTGATGGGTTTGAGTTTTCCTTTTAATTTGCTTCCACTCGGTTGGTGCAAAGGCCATAGCTGGGGCTGTGTCTAAGCCACGTTCTGCGCTGCAAAAATTAGAACTCTGTGGCCCGCATGCTGGATTCAAATTGGGCCACTGCATAACTTCTGTTTTGCATAACTTATTCTGCAATTTTAACTAGTTTGCTTAAAGTAGCCATGGGGAGCTATGCAAGACCTTGAAGCTCACCCCCCATCACACACACACACACACAACCATTACAGAAACAGGAAATCTTATCATGCCTCCTTTCGGGCTTCTGAGATTTCCAGTGGACATCACCCACTCACTTCCAAACTATCTTTAGAGCCACAAGGAGTAGAAATGTAAATAATTAAAGCTTTGATTCTCAGGAAGTCGGGTTGTGTACCCGATAACCATGTTCTTTGGGTTGTCTGCGCTCCTGCAATGACTCGGCATACACACAATTCTGGCAATGGCACAGATGTCCAAAGGTGTAAAGTATGTGCGTGTGTGTGTGTGTGGGGGGAATACTTCCAAAGATCAGTCTTCCTGCAGTATTCTTCATTCATGGTGCTGCTCTTTTCTTCTGTACAGCCTAACAATATTTTTGATTACTTTACAGATATAAGCATAGCCAGTTTATTTTTGCTATGTCCTTTTTATATTAAAAAAAAGTTCTTTGTGTGAGAAGTTATCACCTTTCAAGGCTACTGCATTGCCAATGGCTTAATTAAATCCAGAGAATGGCAGTTTTGTTTTTGTACCGTAGCTTGGGTCTGTTGTTTGCCGAGAGAATTTTTTCCCCCTTTTTTTCCAAGAACTGCATGAAAAACCGCTTGTCAATTTCTTTTTTTTTTGGGGGGGTGTTAATTATTTAAAGTGCTATTAGAAGTATGTGAAACTGTGTGAGAAGTGTTTGATGGATGGGACCAGGCCACCTCCAGTGTCTTGAAGAGCGGAATGTGCTGAGACTTAAGAAAGTATTTTTTTATAAATAAAGAGGAAATGTTGTCACCAAAGAGAAACAAAAAAGCATTTTATCCATAGGAGCAAGTGTACTTTGGCTTTGGCAAGCTGTTAGCTGTCCTTCAGGTCTTATTGCCCTCCCTGGATCTTCCAAGCAATGTAACATGATGGCAAAAGAATAGATGAAATAAAATCATTTTAATAAGGCCAATTTGATTTCTGTCAACAAACATCTTTGCATCAGGCTGTCCTAGTTCAAGACAGGCTTAAATTGTAGTTTAGCCTAATTTGGGGGGGGGGGTAGCTGTAGATCAAGCCACTTTTTTTAGCTTTGGGGGCGGTGCCGGCTGTACAAGACTGCTGTAAAAGGTAATCATCTGAAAGGCCAGACTTCCTTTGAGATGCAGCTGTATGAGGCATGAAATGGTACTCAGAATAGTGTCCAAGGAGAAAGAAATCCAATGCTAAACATCCATGCAATATCCCAATATGGGATCATCACCACAGTATGGTATATAACAGGCCAGGCAGAAGGTTAGAACCCATTTCACTGGATGGCCCATTTCTGGTGAACCACCCAGTACTCGGACTCTTTCAAAAGCTAGATGTGATGGGCCTTGTTTTGCTCCAGCAGGGCACCTTGTTACCTTCTTGAGCAAGAGTGCAGAATCAGGACCGCTTAATGCAGATTGTCTGTTAAATGCCATCAAGTCACTTCCGACTTTTGGTGACTCTATGAATTAACGACCTCCAAAAAGTCCTATCAGCAGCCTTGCTCGGGTCTTTCAAGCTGAGAGCTGTGGCTTCCTTTACTGAATCAATCCATCTCCTGTTGGTCTTCCTCTTTTCCTCCTGCCTTCAGCTTTTCCTAGCATCATTGACCTTTTCCCCTGAGTCTACAGGTAAGTTTTGCCTTCATTGCTCAGAGCCCTCAGTGGACACTTCTGCTTTGTAGGTTCAAAACACTATCCATGGAGTTTAATAAAGGAGACCCCACAGAACTTATGCCAGCTCATAAAAGTTAGAAAACCCCCAAACTTTTCTCTGGGGCCAGGTTGGAGCAGGTGAAGGATGTCCAGAAGGAACACTCATCTCCCAGAAGCGATGGGGGAAGGGTGAAAGGCAGGCAGACTCCGGGTACCTCATTGGGCCGAGAAAGTACAGGAAAGACGAGGGAAAATAACAATTTAAACCCACAGTCACTGGAGGCAGAGGAGGATGAGGCTGTTTTGCTTGCAACATTAAGGAATGGGCTTACGACAGGCTCAGGTTGTCATGCGGGAAACAAGGAAAGTGGTAGTTGTGGGAATTCTACATGACCCTTGAAAGAGAAAGTTAGGTACCCATTCCAAACATGCAGACAAATGTTTGTATTTCTTGTCTTAATGAGTGTGGTTGAAGGCTGCAGGCGGCCAGTGGAATACAAGGCATGAGACTAAATATGGGAAGAGGGTGACTTGGGCCAAGGTGGATCCTGCTGCTGTTAGCGGTTTTGGTTCACCAGGGGGCGCTCCTCCTCAGCATTCTGGGTCTTCAGGGCAGCCAAATAATACTTTTCTTGCATCTTGTTGGTAATACCAAAGCAGCAGGCTTTGTCTTGACGGCTGTCAGGAGGGAATGCCTGGGCTCCAAGACAGCTTGGCAGCTAAGCCTGGAGAGCAGTAGGTCACATTCCCCGGTGAAATTTGTCTCTCTACTTGGAGGAAAGCTGCATTGCAGGGGGTGGGATGCTTAACCTGGATCATAATTCATCATCATTTTTCTATGACATTCTTGTCTTATCAAGCAAGATAACTGCATCAAAACTGGAATCTGCTGGGGGCTTAGGAGGTTCCTGGTGGAGGTGACTGTTGGCTTTGGTGTTGTCAGTGGGCCTTGCATGGGCAGGGCAGCTGCAAAGCAAGGAAAGAACCCAGAGATATCAGTTCAGAGATATGAACTGTCACTAGTAGAAGGAGGAACAAAGTTTGAGTCCCGTGGCACCTTTAAGACCAACAAAGTTTTATTCAAGGTATACGCTTTTGTGTGCATGTATCAGGCCCGTAGCTACAGTGGGGCATTTTGGGTCCTGCCCCCCAACTTCCTACCAAGGCCCTCGACTTCTTTTTGGCCCAGATCCCCTGACTTTCTGGTGAGATGCAGCCGCCGCCGCTTCTCCTTGCCTTCTCCCTGCACCGCACCTTTCTCCCTAGCGCCACACCAATCAAGCTAATTAAATTACATGTAATTGAATTAGCTGGTGCTCCCTGGGGAATTTAGATGCCCCCGATGTAGAAATTCCTGGCTATGGGCCTGGCATGTACACTTCTTCAGATACAATTAAATGGAAATTACCAGTCCATACATATAGATAGAGGGTGAGCAGTAAATCAGCATCCAGCTTTTGTGTGCACGCACACTTCTTCAAATACAAAGAAATGGAAATTATCAGTCCATACATAAATGTAGAAGGTAAGCAGTAAATTAACATACAGCATAATGAAGATGTTTAACAGATCGAAGGACCAAACAGGAATAACAAGTTTAGTCAGTTTGGTGTAGAGTGTGTGGACTCTAATCTGGGAGAACTGGGTTTGATTCCCCACTCCTCCACTTGCACCTGCTGGATGACCTTGGGCAAGCCATAGTTCTGGCACAGCTGTTCTTGAAAAAAGAGCAGTTTCTCTCAGAGCTCTCTCAGCCCCACCTACCTCACAGGGTGTCTGTCTGGGGGGAGGGGAAGGGAAAGGAGTTTACAAGCAGCTCTGAGACTCCTTTGGGTAGTGAAGGGCGGGGTATAAATCCAATCTCTTCTCTTCTTCTTCATAGTTTATATGGTTACCATTTGTTTGGGCTTAGTCCTGGGTAACCATAGAAACTAACTTGTTATTCCTGTTTGGTCCTTGGATCTGTTAAACATCTTCATTATGCTGTATGTTAATTTACTACTTAACCTCTACCTATATGTATGGACTAGTAATTTCTATTTTGTTGTATTTGAAGAAGTGCGCGTGCACATGAAAGTTTACACCTTGAATAAAACTTTGCCGGCCTTAAAGATGCCACTGGACTCAAACTTTGCTCTTCTGCTTGAGACCAGCATGGCTACCCGCCTGAATCTAGTCAAGGGGGCACTGGGACACAGCAGGAATTCTGCTTTAGAAAGCTGGGAGCCAACCAGCAGTTTTCTAGGAGTCTTGGAGCTGCCCAAAGATCAACATGAAAAAAACTAAGTGGCACATTGCACCTGGAGACCTACTATTCATCTCTTGGCTTAAAAAAACCTTGAAATGTAGGTAGCAGTGTGTTTTTTTCCTCTTGCAGGGCAAAAAGTAACTTGGGAATGTCTGCTTCAGAAAATGGTGCAGGTGGGGAAAAAGCTAAACACTCCTACCGCCAGAACTGCTGTTGCAATTGGCAGTTCCCCCCAGCTTCATGTCAGTGTTCGTTTTTTAAGATCAGCTGTAAATCAGAAAAATGGGGAGTTTAGCCCCTTCTGCTGCTCAAATGGGAACAAGAGGGTTGCATCCAGCCTGTGTTTCCATCCTGGTTGATGGCATGTTGAACCTTGATTTCCCTCAAAGTCTTAACACACAAAATAGTTCTGTTCTTAAACCCATTAGTTTAGTACAAGCCAAGAACCCCCCCATGGATTTCCACTTAAAAGATATCTAGCAGTCTGTACCTTTCATACTTAGTAAGGCTGCTTGTATTCCAAGAGATAACGTCGTTCTCTGCAAAGTGGAATGCATATTCCTGGATATTTTTGTTTGGGGCAGGGATTAAGTTTGTTTTTTGCAGCCCCGCCCCCTGGGATCCTTTTTGAGTCGATGATGTTAGGGATTGAACCTGGAACCCTGTGCAGAGAAAGTGTTCAATTCTACCACTTAGCTAAGGCCTCATCATTCTGGTGTGGGCCACTCTGCTCAGGGAGCATCCAATCAGATCCAATTGATTTCAGCATCATTTAAGGTTAACCAACAGCTGGAAGAGGGACCATAAGAACACAAGAGAGGCCATGTTGGACACAGTGTCCAAAACTCAAGTGTCATCAGGAGGTCTACCAGCAGGGCCAGAACTCCAGAAGCCTTCTCACCGTTGCCTCCCAAACACCAAGAATACCAAGCATCACTGCCCCAGACATAGTGTTCCATCTGTACATTGTGGCTGATAGCCACTGATGGACCTCTGCTCCATAAATTTGTCCAGTCCCCTCTTGAAGCTGTCTGCTTGTAGCCACCACCACTTCCTGCAGCAGTGAACTCCATGAATTAATTACTCTTTGGGTGAAGAAGTACTCCAGGCCAAATTGGATTGGGGCCAGAGTACTGGGGCAGAGGGGTGGTGGTTAGCTTTTGGACTTTCTCAAGAAAAATCCTTCCAAGCAGCTATTAAATCAGATAGGAAGAAGGGAAATGTGTTGCACCTGTCTTTTCTAGGCGGGAAAGCAGTTGGAGGTGCATGATTTTTCTCAGAAGAATTAACCTCCTCTTGCTGCTGTGGTCCCGATCCAGGTTCCCCCCCCCCAGCTGCTTTAAAGAAATTAATTTGCACATCAGATGGTTGTAGTTCATTCCTCAGAAAGCATACAGTGGCGTGATATTTCGAAGGCCAGCAATGCACCTTGAGGAGGGAACAGTCTGTGCCCCTTGCCACTTGCCTGGGTATTCTTAGCCTGCCAGGGAATCAGGGGGGCACTGTTCAGGAACCAGGTAGTTTGCAAACATCCACATTCAAGTGCTCCCTCTTCTAAAGCCCCTGAGCCTGGTCTCTAAATCAGTCTCTTGAACTTCTGACCTGCTTAAGCAAGCCTGCCCCCCTCCCTCACCAGTTAAAACAATGAGATTAGCATCTGGTAACTATGCTTGCCTACAGCACTAATTGTATTTGGATGCCCCTGGTTGACAGCAGACTCTTTTGGGACAACTTTCCCCAAAAGGATCAATCTGTCCCACTTTTTTAATTGGCAGAGTGCAGACAACAAGGACCAAAGCATTAACTTGTGGCTGTATCTGGTTGTCCACATAAGGACCAAACGGCTGAGAGCCAAAGCTGCAAGGTGAGCAGGAAGCAAAGCAGTGTCCTGGGAGCAGCAGATGGAGAAGATGCGCCATTTGTGTGGGGCCCATTGCAGGCATCCTCCTCTATTAGCCCCGAAGGAGGTGAGCAGCTGGCCAAGGCATCTTGTGCACGGAGGCCAAGCAGTGACCTGTTGTGTACCACAGGAATGGCACAGTGCAAGCCTTCAATCACCCCTTGGTAGGTCAGTATCCAAGCGGCAAACCACAACATCCCACAGTCGCACTCCCAGGGGTTGTGGGACAAGAAGACATATCTCAGCTTGGGTAGTTCCATGAACAGGCGGCTGGAGAGATGGGTCAGGTTATTTCTGTTTAAATGAAGAAAGCTCAGTTCCTTCAAGGGTGAGAAAGCAGCATCTGCAATGAACACAATGTGATTGTTGTTCAGGTACAGTTTCCTCAGGCTGCGCAAGCCGTAAAAGGAGCAGTTGATCTTGGTGAATCTGTTTGCCTCCAGGCGTATGGTCTTGAGCTGAGCTAATCCACTGAAAAGCTGGTTAGGCAAATCAGAGAGACGATTGTGCCCTAAATTTAACACACAGAGCCTGTCTAGTCGGAGAAAGGCATCATAATGAATGGTCCAGATTCGATTCTTGCGGAGGTTCAAGTCCTCCAGAGCTCTCATGGCCTTCAAGGAGTCTCTGCCGATAGCTTCGATGCGATTCTTCTCCAGAGTCAGCCTTGTGAGACTGGTCAGGCTTTGGAACGCTTGCGGGATATAGCGCATGTTGTTGGCGGTCAGGTCGAGCCCTTCCAGAGAGGGCAAGTGGGAGAACACGAACGGGTGGATCTCAAAGAGGTTGCAGTGGGATAAGTCCAAGCTGATGAGGTTGTCTAGGCCTTGGAAGGTGTTGGCATGAAGGTAGGTCAGCCTGGGATTCCTGCTGAGATACAGCACCCTCAGGTTGCAGAGGGACTTAAATGCACCTGGGTACAAGAAAGTTAGATTGTTGTGATCCAGCCAGAGGCTACTCAGGAAGGTGAGGTTGCTGAAGGCATCGGTAGCCAAGGTGCGCAAAAAATTATTGGACAGGTTCAGTGAGATGGTAGAAGCTATGATGTCTCTTGGGAGGCTTCTGAGTCCAGCTCTGCCACAGTAAATAGTTGCATCAGAAGAACATTTACACATGGGTGGGCATGCCGAGGGACCTGTGCCCAGCCCAAACCTTAGAGGACCAGCAAAAAGAAAAAGGAAAAATAAGAACAGCATGTTCTTGGCATAGGCTGAAGAGCATTGACAATGCCGTGTGGTTCTTTTGAAGGACTGTGGATGGAGGATGGACCCTGTGAGAACAATGAGGTTTTTTACAGAAATGAAATGAACTCAAGGAAGCTTAAAGCTGCCGGCAGGGATAAAGTTCTTAGTCAAATGAGAGACAGCCAGGATGGATGCTGGTGAGGATCATCGAGGAGGAGATGGTTACACAGCTGTAAAAACATGTAGGAAAAACTAGGGTACATGTTGTTCCGGAACACTTAAAATATAAAGCTGAGTCTAATCATTGAGAAGGGGTGACAGATTTGCTAGTGCCAGCATGAAAGGCCACTGCACAAAAATGGGGGGAAATGCATTCTTCCTTCTTTGGACAAGCTATTTAAGGTCTGGGATACTGCATTTATGATTACATCGGCCACTACTGCATGGATACTAGAAGGAAGCCAAACACATAATTGGTTTATTAGAAACATTATTTTTGAAGTCTTGGAATGATGAGATACAAAATAATGCAGATCTATCTGGCTTATTAAGGTGTTTATGATTGAAAAGGCACTAGCTGGTTAACGCAATGAACAAAATATGAATTTTTTAAAATTAAGAAAAGAGAGGCGACAGTTTGCATTTATTTAAGCTGCCAAAAAAGAGACAAATACAGTTCCATTTATAGGTCTCTGTACACTGAGTCAGTAACAATCTCCTTCACCCAAGCCAATTGCCTATCCCTGAAGGACTCCCCTACCCTACCCCATCTAAGTTTGTACTTCATTAAACTGCTTTTGACCCATTTCTGCGACCTGCATGGGATTCTGGCTCAGCTAAGGCAGCTAGTTGGTGGGGTTACCAACCTCCAGATGGGGCCTGGAATTCTCCTAGAATTCCAACTGGTTTCCAAATATCAGTTTTCCTGGAGGAATGGGCAGCTTTGGAGGGCAGACTCTATGGTACTACAGGGACTCCGAACTACAGAGATCAGTTCCCATGGAGAAAATAGTAGCTTCAGAGGGTGAACTCTATGGTATCACATTCCCCCGAGATCCCTTCCCTCCCCAAGTTCTGCCCTTCCCAGTCCGTACTCCCAAATTTCCCAGAATTTTCAGCATTTCAATCTTTAGGTGACAACTGAAGCTAATTTTATTTGGGATCACATTTGAGTAATTGACTGGTAACCCTAAATTGTGGTTTAAAATGTTTTTTAACGTTTTCTATTTTATGCATTTTATCTACATTATAAGCTGCCTCGAGATCTGTAAAGGCAGCTAATAAAAGTTTTAAATAAATAAAGGCAGCTCAGAGGTTAAGATGCTGAGCTGCCGACCGGAAGGTCAGTAGCTCAGCAAGTTCAGGACCCTAGCACTGCATGACAGAGTGAACTCCCGTCTCTGACCCCAGCTCCTGCCAACCTAGCAGTTCGAAAGCAAGAAATTGCAAGTAGATAAACAGGTACCACTTTGGTGGGAAGGTAACAGCGTTCTGTGTGACTCGGCGTTTAGTCATGCCGGCCACATGACCACGGAAACATCTTTGGACAGCGCTGGCTCTTCGGCTTGGAAACGGAGATGAGCACCACCCCCTAGAGTCGGATTCAACTGGCTTTCAAGCAAGGGAAACCTTTACCTTTACCTAATAAAAATGTGAAAGAAATAAATGTCCCAGCCCAGAGCAGGCAACCCCACTTGAGCCTTACTCTTATGTTTCTGTATCTTTGCTCTTTGGGAATCAGAACACAGTTTCCCTACCAGAAGATTGTTGATCCTGAGACAAATTGGAATTTCCTCAGTTCCCACTTGACCAAAAACAGACTTCCTTTTACTATAACCTGATGCTAACTCTGTCAGGCCCAGCTCAGTTTTGCATAGTATACCAGCAATTAGCGTGCGCACGCACACACATGCACACACACACAAACACAAACATTCTCCAGCTAAAAGTGTGGGTCTTAAGGGAGAAGAGCCTTGCTGGATAAGGCCAAGAGTCTATCTATTCAGCATCCTGTTTCCAGCAGTGGCCAGTTTGCTGCTCCCGGGAAGTCAGGGTGGGTTGGCTATTATGGCCAGTGGGACTTTCCCCTGTGGCCTGCCCAGCAACATGAGTCAGGCCAGCCCATTAGGGTTGCCAACTCTGGCTTGGGAGGTTGCTGGAGATTTGGGAGTGGAGCCTGGGGGGTTTGGGAGCGGGGGGGACCTCAGTGGGGTCTGATGCCACTCGGGTGTTTTTTGCAGGGGAACTGGTCTCTGCAGTCTGGAGATGAGCTGTAATTCTGAGAAATCTCCAGGCTCCATGTGGAGGTTGGCGTCAACCCTAAGCCCAGTGGCAAGAAGGGCAGTGCCCAGCCGCGTTGAGGTAGAGTGGGGCTGTCTGGGCAGGCAAGAGGATGCCATGGAACCTCCTTTCTTCTAGCCAGCTCTTTTCTCTGTCCCTCATTGCAGGGGCAGGGCTCTTTTCTAGTACCATTTTTCCTCACAGAAAGTCCCTGAAGGAAGCCCACCAGCCAAGCCCTCCCCTGTTGTCCTCAGCATCTGGTATTCAGGGATATACTCCCTCTGGCTATGGAGGTTCCATTTAGCTATCATGGCTAGTAGCTTTTTATAGACCTGTCATCTATGAAATTGCCAATACCTTTGGTCATTCTCCATAGTATTCCTAGGCTCTTACCCGACCCTCGGGCCTCTGTTCTGAAGGAAGATGAGAGAATTTCAAAGGGATTCTTATCCGTTAGTAGGTGGCACACAGCATTCTCCCCTTGCATACCCTCAGACTGATTAAGTGGCCATTTTTCACAGCTTATACACATTTTCCTAACGTGTAGGAGGGTTAAAAGAACACAAGTTTTCCTGGGTTTGTTTCCAAGCTAGCAATAGTTAAATTATGCATATGCTGAGTTTGGAAATTCTGGTATTTGGGAGTGAAATGTGTTTGCATCTCACCAAAAACACAAAATATGCAGGGATAGAAGTTCCAGCTGCAGTGGCAGGAGAACAGCTCTGCAGTTCTCACGTGGGCTACCTACTGCTCAGCTGCTGCTGCCTGCAGCCGTCCTTGTGGTGTGACCAAGATGGCTCCCTATTTACCCACAAAAGGTCAAGGCCAGAGTCCAACGGTCAGCAGAAGGGGCCTGAGGTCCAGAATCAGGCATCCATTCAATCTTTTCTCATAGCTTTGGCAAAAACACAGCAACCCCCCAGAGGACTCCTTGGCTTGAACAGATCACAGTGTTTAGCTTGAGATACTGATTTGGCTAGCTTTCCTGCCCCCACAGCTGACATATTAAGCAAAGCCCAAACAAAATCCCCGTACAGATCCGAAAGGCTCCAGTTCTCTCTCCAGTGGAATTCTCTCGTTTTTAATCATAGCTCTTCAGTGCCTCCTTCTGTCTCTCAGGGTCAAATTCTAGGCATTCTGAGGCCAAGAGGTCTGCCCTGGCCATTTCCTCTTCCACTCTGTTCCCCTCCTTCATAGCTCACTCCCCCACTCTCCTCCCCATGCCTGGAGTTAAAGGAAATATTTCTTATAAAGCACCTGGAAAAAACAACAATTTTTCAGTACAGATTTTAGATTAATTTCAGTACGGATTTTAGATGGAGAAATCATTCTTATTTATTCTCCAGTGTCCAAAATACCATCATTGCCAAAATTTACAGATTGTTGCCTCCCAATTAAAAACAAACAAACAAACAAACAAACAAACAAACAAACAAACAAACAGAAGTCTACCAAAAACAACAAAAATTTCTCTGTACCAAACCCTTGAGATGAGAACAAAAAGAGGGGCCCCCCTGAATACTACAGACTACTGAAGAATGCACCTTTGTTTCAGGTCAGTTCCTGTGTAAATATGAGGACTGGACTAAATCCAATGCAGGCTGAAGGAATGTACCTTTGCTGCAGTGCAGAGATTTCTGACCTACAGACAAGGCTAGGGATGCCTTCAGGATGGGAGCCTCTCGGCAGCCTTGAATAGGGCTGCAATGTTCTGGTGATTAACATTTGGTGCAGTGGTTTAGGGGGCCTCTTAATAGTCACTTCCCATGATTTCCCTAAAAGCAGCAAGGAAGAATTTGCAAGTATGTCCAGCATCTGGATTCCATATTGAAGCCTTGGCATGCCAAGGAGTTCTTAAACTCAAGAGTACGATTTGACAGCCGCACCAGAACATTGTGAAACATTGCACTGTTTGGAAGTTTCCATGCCAGAGAAGCCACATTTGAGAATCAGCTTCCCTGCTGAAGCCTGGGAAATCTGCTTTTTCAAGCATATTTGCTGATTTAGAAACAACCCAGGTAAAGCTTGGGGGGGGGGAATCAGAGAAAAACCAGCTTTTGAAAACCTCTTTACAATTGCCCCCCCCCCATTCTTGGGAATAAATGATGCATCTTTCCTAACTGGTATGGATCTTTGTCCTCATGGGCAAGGTCCCCCTCCCAGAAGAAGAAGAAGAAGAAGAAGAAGAAGAAGAGGAGGAGGAGGAGGAGGAGGAGGAGGAGGAGGAGGAGTTTGGATTTATACCCCGCCCTTCACTGCCCAAAGGCGTCTCAGAGCAGCTTACAAACTCCTTTCCTTTCCCCTCCCCACAACAGACACCCTGTGAGGTAGGTGGGGCTGAGAGAACTTCTGACAGAAATTGTCTTTGAGAGAACAGCTGTGTCAGAGCTTGTGACTGACCTAAGGTCACATCAGCAGGTGCAAGTGGAGGAATGGGGAATCAAACCCAGTTCTCCCAGATAAGAGTCCGTGCACTTAACCACTACATCAAACTGGCTCTCCTTCCCTCCCAGTGATGCCTGGAAACCAAGAGTTGCCAAAATGTCAGCCTGATTGCTTTCCAGTTATCATGTTTCAAAAGTCCACAAATTGCAAAGTTAACTGTAATAAAGAAGAGGCTTGGGACAAACCAGTGTACTGTGTGGCAGATGCTTTCATGCCCTAGAAGCAAGTCTACTTCATCAGATGCCTGAAGTGTTACTCTCTAGTTGATGGGGGAGGGGGAGCAGGCCCAAAGGCCAGGAAATTCAAAAGAAAATCTGTGACTTTGACTGTACATAAAGTAATAAAGAAGTGAACCAATTTGGCCAGGGATCCTGGAGGATTATTGTTTGTTGTTATTGTTTGCTCTCTTCTGGGCATAGAGCAGGGGTCACTAGGGGGTGGGGGGAGGTATTTGTGAATTTCCTGCATTGTGCAGGGGGTTGGACTAGATGGCCCTGGAGGTCCCTTCCAGTTCTATGATTCTACGAATAAAGTAATAAGAATACTAACCTCTGTTTTTTAAAAAAATGTTCTTATTCTTGGGATGTTGTAAGGAAGCTTAAAAGCATGAGAACAGGATGACCCCAGACAACAGGTTCCCATCCTTTCAAGGAACATATTTTTAATTCCATTCTATCATTTGGGGTGTTGGGTAAACCGGGTGTGGGGAGGAATGAAGGGGGCAGTGTATGATTAATGACCTGAAGACATGTCAGGTTGGCAGTCTTGGAAGCCAAACCCAGTCTGAGGACACTCTTCCTGCTGGTGAAAGATTAAAATAGCCCCAGCTTGGCAGCTGGGAAAAGAAATGTCTTGTGCTGCTCTTTCATCCCCCTGGCAGATCATGTTTCATTATTAGACCAGCGGAGTTTCCTCCTGGCATTACGAAGTTTGCAGGAGATACCAAGAAGCAGAAAGAGGGAAAGTGGATGAGAAACCTGAAAAGTATTCCATGCAAAACCTGCAAAATACAGTGTCTGACACAGGGGCTAAAGCAATGATCCTTCCATTTGGTGCCTGTGAGGTCCTTGGTGCCTACCAAGGTGTTCCATGGTGTGCACTTTGGTATTTAAGGACACAGATAGCTGATGCAGAGAGTAAGGATTTCAACTTCAGGGAGGGAATCCTATTTGTACCCCCCCCTTCTGCATATATTAAAATCTCAGGCAGGCCAACCCTGAAATCTACACTGCCTGAAAGAGGTGCTGTATCTCAACATGTAGATGACACAGTTGCAGTGCTGGCTCTCCCACTAGGCCAACTAGGTGACCGCCTAGGGCAGAGATTCCAGAAGGGTGCAGAACTGTCTATGGGCCTGCCCTTCCCCTCCCCACCCACTTCCCGCCTGGCTGCCAGCCAGATTGGAATGAAGAGGGAGTTGGGGCTGGCGCTGCTCCTCGGGCGCCCTTCCTGCTGCTGCACCTGCCGGTGGTGGTGGCAGCCTTGGCAGTGGACACCCCCCCATCGCCCACATCTCACGCCCCTTCACCAACACCAGTAAGCCGGCAAGGCAGAAGCAGAGGAGGAGGCAGCAGAGGACGGCAAGGGGGTGCCCCCAGGCAGGCGCTGGTCCCTGCTGCTGCCTCCTGGCTGCCTTGGTGGGATGGGGGGTGAAGAAGGGATCCAGCGGCAGCTCCAGCCTCCTGCTTCGGAGACTGCCGTATCCTCCTTGGGGAGCACAGCAGCCCCCCGCACCCGCCTGCTGTGTTCCTCCTGAGTAGCCCCATTGGGAATTTCCCAAGCCACTAATCAGTAGGGTTGCCAACTTTCAGGTGGGACCTGGAGGTCTCCCGCTTTTATAATTGATCTTTAGGTTACAGAGATCAGTTCCCTCGGAGAAAACGGCTGCTCTGGAGGGTTTACTCTATGGCATTGTACCATGCTGAGGTCCATCCCCTCCTGAAACCTCGCCCTCTCCGGGCTCCACCCCCCCCCCATCTCCAGGTATTTCCCAACCCAGAGCCGGCAGCCCAACTAATCTGACAGCAGCTCTACCTAATACAGTTTGCAAGGGACAGCATGGTGATAACTGTGCCCTGAAAGAATAATTCTGTCAGATCAAGCTCTGCTCCAGGAGCTGGCTGAGAAACTGGCAGGAGAGATAATGCGACCAGGAGGCAGGAAGAGGCACCTTTGAGTGGCAGAAGGGGAATTGAACTGATCATACTCAGGGGACACATTCTGGTGGGAAATTCTTCTGCACCAGCCTCTTGGAAAGGAACAGGAACTGCAGGACAGAATAGCAACTCCTTGGGTTAAATTTGCGTGGGAAAACTTCTTGCTGAACTAGTAGAAAGACATGGTATCATGTGGCTTGTCTGCCACATGGCAGTGCAGTTTCCACCTGAACAGATGAGTCAATTGTTTGATTGTACCCACAATGACACATGCTCCTAACTGGGGTCTCTCTTTTCTACAGGAATCGGCTCTTCAAACAATTCCCTCTTCCTCAAACTTCCAATGAGAGATCTGTTCAAATTCAACATATTTACCATACCAGCGCTGAAAGAAAAGGCACCACAGCTGGTATGTGTTTCACAGCCAATCCTCCACTGTCTTTTTAATAAACATTGCTCAGACAATCCTCTCTGAAACTTCCATCTTCCTCAAGATGTATTCTTCCCAGCTCTTTGCAAGGGTTCTCACTTAATGCCCTCCCACTGGTTTCTGGGACTGAAGCAATCATAATCTGCACACTTTAACTTTGAATCTTTAAGGGCTAAAAATGTGTATTTTTTTAAAGTGAAGGATTAATAATGAAAATCCAAGACAGACAGACAGACAGACAGACAGACAGACAGACAGACAGACAGACAGACAGACAGACAGACAAAGAAAGAAAGAAAGAAAGAAAGAAAGAAAGAAAGAAAGAAAGAAAGAAAGAAAGAAAGAAATCTCCAAACAGCTGTACTCGCAGTGGGTTGGCTTCATGCCCTCCCCATATGATAGCGTGGATCCCATTGGCTGTGGAGAAAGATGTATGCCTCGTACAACACTCCCTTCCACTCTTGTGGGTTGGGGAAGCAACAGTGGCTGGTGATGTGCATGAACTCCTTTAATGAGGGGCTC
Organism: Gekko gecko; assembly: GCA_029375565.1. NCBI lineage: Eukaryota > Metazoa > Chordata > Lepidosauria > Squamata > Gekkonidae > Gekko > Gekko gecko. Next base: position 44,670,178 of record JAPDNY010000012.1, on the reverse strand, counting down.
TGCCTATGCTCACGTGCGCTAGGAGGGAGGGGGATGCTCTAACAAAAAAAATTGCTCTCCCCAGCTGGGCAAAAATCTCTCTGACGGGAACTTCTGATCCAGTTTTTGAGTTATGTACATTAAACTCTCTCCATGAAAGAAGTAATACAAGAAAGCAGAGACTGCGGAGCTTTAGCATATTTGGGAAGACTGTGGTGGACAAAACCAGGTCTGCACCCCACTCATATCGGAACATTGCCAAGGTAAATTACATTTCGTATGGTTCTTGCTTCAAACTGATTATAGTCTGAAATGGCTTTTTTGTGGGAGTACAACTTAACAGTACTAAGTACTGGCACCTGGGGGATGGGGTGGGGGCTCTCCAAAGTCCTGAGGGGGGAGTTGATGGAAATCAGGGCAAACTTATATATGAGTACTGGCACCTTTTATTATTGTTGGTATTGTTATTATTATTATTACTATTACTACTACTACTACTATTATTAAAAAGCACTGGTCTTAAATGAACAGACCTTAATATAAACAATTTTGCTCTGAAGATTCTTTTGGCATTAGCAATATGCAAAGAAAGAAACATCTGGATATAATTGAAGCTATAACAAGGAATCATTTCATGACAGTAAAATGGAACTATTGATTCTTTTTCTGTCGTATCTCTTTATAGTAATAGTGAATCTTTTTGACTCCGCATGCAGAGTAGAGAGCGTGGGGTGGGGGGCTTCACCATGGTATACAGATGTGGCTTGACCAATTTTACACAAACAGCCACAAAATATAGGATGGGGGCATTAATTCTGGTTGTGACAACAAAACACAGCTCACAAAAAAATTGGAAATCTGATAAAATTCCATTGGTGAATCAGTGGTTAAGCAAAGTTAAGGGAACGCTTTACTAAGCTAAAAGTTTTCCTCTGGAATCCATTTCCAGTTTTCTCAGAAATAAACCATGACAGCAAACCCTAACATTTAGGTCTCTGTTGAACTCTTGTTCTTAATAAAATAAATAAATACAAAGGCTTATTGATGTAAAGGCTAATCCTAAATTGGATGTATAAATATTAAAGTTATTCAAATTAATTTAAATCATTGTAATTGGGTTCTAAATTTTGTGATTACTGTAAATTGTGATTATATTTTTATATAAATTGAATGTTTAAAACTTAAAATACGTATATCCTGCATTCATCAGCATTGCTAGTAAGGCAGCTACCAATAACCACAAATCACCATAAAAGCCACAATCTGATGCAATTACATTGGGGGGGGAGCAAATAAGGGCATTTCTTAAAAAAATTAACATTCTTAAAGATCTTATGAAGACTATTTTAACATTGGCAGTATTTTAAAAATAAATTGAGAGGAAAATAGTCCAAAGCAAAAACCAACCAACGGTCCCATAAAATTAGCCAGGTCTTTTAAAATAATGTGGCAAATAAAATCTTCTTCACTCAGTATGTGACATTTAGCCAGATTAGGTGCATGACATATTCATTGTTGAGAAGAAAGTTCTACAATCTTGGTTGCCACAGCAGAAAAAACCTTTCCACTAAAAAGAAAAAAAAGTTTTGTAGTTTGATGCACAGTTGTTTTGAAGTCACGAACAGCGGTACAGATAATATTGAGAAGCTTTCACTGTTGACCCAAAAATGTTTCTGCCAGTTGTGATGGCCAGCTTGACTGAATGCTGGATCTGTGAGACTCTGGCTGGATCCACACATTGCTGGGTCTTGCGCAATCATTGTGCAAGAGCAACAGTCCACAACTGGATTTTCTCGAACGACGAGGCAATCCAGTTGCACCAAATTGCTAAAGCTTAATTGTAGCGCGGTATCTGAAGATGAGTGGATATAGCCCCCTTATGCAAAGCTCAAGTTAGAGCCTTCAACATCTTCTCTCAGCATCAGTTGCTTGCTCCCATCAGTGAACTGAGCATAATGAGGACATACTTCACAAATATAGAGTTCATAGTTCTAATGCATTTCCCTCTCTCCCCTCAAAAAAATTAGCAATTGGACAATGTGAAGTAAAAAGTTTTCTCCAAAAGGTCCCAAGAGTGTCATTTCTGCCACCAGCCGGCAAGATGCACACCAGTAATGACTCAATCATCGTTGCCACGGAACAGACACTGCAAGATCCCCACTTATCCCCAACCAACGTCTCCTCTGGGTCCCACTGCTCTGTCCACCTCTCCAGTTACCAGTTTGTGCTAATCCCGGTGCTCTACGGTATTCTCTTCATTTTTGGACTGGTGGGAAACAGCCTGGTGATTGCAGTGCTGTGCCGCCAGAAAAATCTCAAGACTGTAGCCAACGTTTATATTGTCAACTTAGCCATAGCGGACTTGTTGGCCCTAGTCACGGTGCCATTTTGGGCCACTTATTATGCTTCTGGATATAATTGGCTCTTTGGCTCCATCATGTGCAAACTCTCCAGCTCAGTCTTTGGCCTGACCATGTTTGCAAGCATCTTCTTCATTACATGCATGAGCATGGACCGCTACCAGGCAATTGTCCACCCGTTTCAGTCTCAGCGACGGACGTTGCAGCGGGCTTCTGTTACCGCACTGTTTGTTTGGGGCCTGGCTGCCTTGACCTCCCTGCCCACCTTCTATTTCCGAGAAACCCAATACATTGAAGATTTGGAGGTGACCGCCTGTGTCATGGCCTTTCCAACTGAGAAGTACTCTGAATGGTCAGCTGGAACAGCCTTAATGAAAAACACTCTCGGCTTCCTGATACCTATGACCATCATAGCCACATGCTACATCTGGATAAGGGTGCACTTGATGAAAGCCCGAGGTTTGGGGAAGAACAAGCAGAAAAGAGACCGTGTGCTGAAAGTGGTCGCAGCTGTAGTTGTGGCCTTCTTGATTTGCTGGCTCCCGTACCACGTTTTGACCTTCCTGGATGCCCTGACCTGGATGCATGTGATCAATCAATGCTGGATCGTGTCTGCCATTGACACAGCGCTGCCCTTCGGGATCTCCATGGGATTTGCTAACAGCTGCATCAATCCTCTCTTGTACTATTTAATTGGCAGCCAGTTCCAGGATAAACTACAACATTTGTTTAAGCTACGGCTTTATCAGTTCAACAGCAACAGGCAAGGTTTTCTCTCGAGCAAAAGTAGCTCCAATAAAGACACCGACACCCTGAAGGATGCCAAACATGGAGAAGGAGACTCTGGGAGGCCACAAACCCACCCACTGTGGGTTCCCTGAGCAGCATCTGGAAATCATTACAAGAGGGTCCCCCCCCTCTCGTTTTATGTTCTTTCTTGGATTCTTTCTTGCACATTTTCTAGGACAATGAAGATTTCTTGTTTTTGGTTTCCTTGGGGATTTCCAGTTCTTTGGAATGGCTGTCATATATTCTTGTTTAACTCAAGGTGTGATTTATTACTTATAAACATCTGAACATGTTGTCGAAGGCTTTCATGCCGGAGTTCATTAGCTGCTGTAGATTTTCTGGGTTGTGTGGTCGTGGTCTTGGCATTGTAGGACCTGATGTTTCGCCAGTAGCTGTGACTGGCATCCTCAGAGGTATAACACATAAAGATGGAGTACTCTCTGTGTAGAGGTGAGAAGAAAAATGGTAGACAGGTCATTTATATCTACTACCCCTACTACCTCTGAGGATGCCAGTCACAGCTACTGGTGAAACGTCAGGTCCTTCAATGCCAAGACCACGGCCACACAACTGGAAAATCTATAGCAACTAAACATCTGAACAGTATTAAAAACACAATGGCATTCTGTAGTTAAGGTAGTAGAGTTGTTTTTAATGCTGAGGTGGGATGCAGAAACTTAAAGGCTTTACATGGCAGTTGTCACACAGATAATGTGCAGTGTGCATTCTTCCCTTTAATGTGAAGTGTCTTGCTGAACAATAATTGTCAGGAAATTCAAATAAGTTTTAAAAACCACAGTGAGTCTGAGTTATGGCAGTTTTTTTTTTAAAAAAAATGCTACATTGGTCTGTCGTATGGCAAAGCTACTAAAGGGCCAATTCACATGTTACAAAGTCCTCATGTTTGCTGGGCCATGATGCAAAGACTTTGAGTCAGGCATTCAGTAGGAGTTTTTGTCTCCCAGATTCACACATGCTCTTTGCTCATAACGACTGGGCATGCAGGTAGGACAGGCTTCAGCTTTCCTCCTTCCCTGTGCCGCTTTTTGCCTCTTCAATGTTCCCTGTGGAGCCACCACTAGCTGCATTGCAAAAATTACATGCAGCCACGCAAATAATGTGATTTCTCAAGTGGAGCCAACAGCCAGAGCTGGCACAACTACTAGGCTAACCTGGGCAATCACTTAGGGGGCATCAGATTTTGAGAGGCACCAAAAAGGCAACAGGAGCCCTGAAGGGAAGCTTGGTGTTAACTAGGGTTACCAGCTCTGGGATGGGAAATTCCTGGAGAATTTGGGGATGGAGGGGTGGGGAGAGAGACCTCATGCCATCGTGAACACCTTCCAAAGCAACCATTTTCTTCAGGGGAATTCATCTCTGTCATCTGGAGACCACTTGCAATTCTCCAGCCACCACCTGGAGGTTGGTGACCCTACTGGCTTATCACATCTCCATATCTCTGGACCTTTGTCTTCTATAGCTGTCATGGTGGAACATGGAGGGCTTCTGAAGAGTGTATCTATTTTTATTTTTACATTGTTCATTTTAGACTTCTCATTTTCTTGAGTATTGAATGGGGGGCACTAAAGTCATAGATGGGCCAGGGCACCCAAAAACCTGGGGCTGGCCCTGCCAATACCTCCTGGCAGGGCAGTTTGAGGAAGCAAAAATGATGTGGGAGGGAGGAGGCTGAAACTGCTTTTCCTTGTGCATCATCACAAGTGGGAAAAGGCCAGCGTGCATTTAGGGGGCGCAAAACTCCCCCTGAATGTTTGAGTCAAAGTCCTTGTGTTTTTGCTTAGCAAACATGAGGAGTTTGTAGCATGTAATCTGGGTCAACAGGTTTTTCTTGGAGGGATCACACAAGCATGTGTACCCCCGGCCTTCTAATTTCTTGATTATTCCGCACAGGTCAGTGACTTCCACTTGAATGTATGAACTGTAAACTATTGTGGTTCAGATTATATCTACTTCCTCAAGAGGGTTTGGCGTTCAAACTGGAGTGTTGTTGTTTTTTTAGCATCCGCACAATATTGGCCCCACTGTTACAACCAATGGCCTGCCTTGTTCTTTGGGGAAGTTAGCTATATGGCAGGATAGGCCAGATGGGTACAGGAATCACACACCACTTGTATACTAAGGTCCAGCACAGTAGGAAAACTCCAGATTTGAAGAATAAATTAAATAGTTTTTTATTAAAGTATTTCCCTAACTACAAACATGCTAAACATTCAAAAGAGCAAGCAATACAGAACTAAGAAAGCAGAGGCTATTGAGAGCGAATAGAAGGGTCAGTTACTGGGTAATATTACCTGTCCAGACGTGCAGAAGTCCTTGAAGAGAATAGTGCCAATGGCCAGTGTTATGCACTGTGAGGGGGGCAGAGAAAAAGAAGAGGGTGTGTGTGCATGGATGGATGTAGACTTTGGAAAACAATGCTGACCAATGGGAGGTCTTGAGGGGCTTGTCTCAGGTGAGGACAAAAGATTGCCTGGGCCAATCCTGGTTCCCAGGGGGTGCGGCATCAGGAGGAGCCAGACCTGGATGTAACCAATGATGTTCCAGAGGGGCAGGGGCAGGCTTAACAATGACCTTGATTATATCAGCCAGGTGCTGGGTGGCTAGGGGTTTTTGACCATTAATGGTCCAGTCAAGGTAGTTTGAAAAAGTTCCCAAGTATAGACAAAAGGTGGGAGATGAGTCCCTGATTAGTGTCAGGAAGGATCGCTAAACATTTCAATGTATGATTGGTTTATCTCAGTATCCTGAGGGATGGAACAGGAAAAAGGCTTGGAGACAAAGGACTCTTACATAGGCATGAGGTCACACAAAAGGGCGAGGTGAAGTTCTGGAGACAGAAAGGGCTGTGTGCCAACTAAACTTATAGACAGGGTGTTAACAGTAAATTAACATGTAACATGATGTTGTGTAAGTTATGCAAGGTGAAAAATTAAATAACAAGATTATAAGGTCAATGGAGCTGCGGTGGCTCAAGTGGTTAAGACGCTGAACTGCAGGTTGTGGAAGGTCAGTAGTTCAGCAGTTCAAGACCCGTGAGTGCCGCATGACGGGGTGAGCTCCCGTCTCTAGTTCCAGCTCCTGCCAACCTAGCAGTTCGAAAGCAAGAAATTGCAAGTAGATAAATAGGTACCACTGCGGTGGGAAGGTAACAGCGTTCCGTGCGCCTTGGTGTTTAGTCATGCCGGCCACATGACCACGGAAACGTCTTCGGACAGCGCTGGCTCTTCGGCTTTGAAACGGAGATGAGCACCGCAACCCTAGAGTCGGATTCGACTGGCTTTCGAGCAAGGGAACCTTTACCTTTACCATTCCAATGTATTTGGAAAAAGTGTGCATGCACATGAAGGCTCACACCTTGAATAAACCTTTGTTGGTCTTAAAGGTGCCCCACTGGACTCTAAATTTGTTCTGCTGCTTCAGGCCAACATGGCTGACCATCTGGATCTATTATAGCAACAGGTGAATTAACATTTTTTGGGGGAAAAACTTGAGAAATCCCTCTGGTGATGCAGGGGGTGGTGCTGGTGTCACTCCGTTGCCGCCGGATGTGCCCCTGTATTCAAAGTGGCAAGGAGAATCATTGCCATGCGGAAGCCACCCATATGCAATCTCTTTTTCATTCCTCACCACCCCTGGTGTTAGATCCGTTAGAGTTGTTTCACAGGACATCGCATCACGAACCTGCATGTGTGAAAAGGACCTTCGGGCCAGCTCTGTGGACATTCACGACAGCATGAAAAGGTGGCTCATCTAGGTGCAAGGGCCATCACTGCCCCCTCCCCCAAATGCGCTTCTGTGGCCCCTCTCAGCTCTTTGCAGAGAAGGTGTTCTGATGGAACCAGCTCACACAGTCAGGTGTAAGCCATCCATCCGGTGTCATCAAGTAACGTTCATGCACACGGAAACCAGCACTTAAACTAAAACTAATAATTGCCATTTTAATGTAAAAACATGGGGTTTGGCTGAAAAAAAAATATTGTTTGTCTTCAAAGCAGAGCGGGTTTCCTGACAAACCGACCAAGAAGACCCATGAACTCTCACAAATGCATCTGTTTACAGTACTTTTAGTGCTGCACTAAAAGGAAACCTCAGTGAGTTGCCAGAATGGGGGAAGTTTTGTATGGTCAGCAATGTTACTTGTTTGTCTGATGTATGTGTGTGTGTGTGTGTGTGTCACTAGTAAACACTAGTTGGGACAGCATGTTCCCCCTCCCCACCACCACTCATAAATCCCTTCGCAGCAGCCTCAGCATATCTTGGCTTCACTCGAGTAGCCTGTGCTCTGTGTCTTGATTTATTTCCTGGAAGAAGTAAAGTTTTACCACAAACAGAAGGCCAGCTGGACAGTTTCTCCTTATGGCTCCTCCTTTCCCCTCTTAGCCTGAAAGTAAAGCTATCCAGGTTATGAATGGCCTTTCCCAAAGCACTGCCCCTCACTACTTCGTAGGTCTGGCCATGTTCCAGCAGTATACAATTAGGTCTGTGGAAGCCTGTTGTTTTTCGTGGGCTTTCAGTGTGCTTAACTTGTATGATAGTCCCACAGGCATTTCCCCCCTGTGCAATTGTGTGATTCATGCTGAGTAATCTGCAATAAATAAATCTAATTCTGCACCACGAAAAAGCAGATTCTGCAATTTGCATAATTTATACATATTAAGAAGATTACAATATGCAGGAAAGGTCAGTCTTCTTTGCCAGTCTTGAGGAGGCACAAGGAGCTCTGATGGGCAATGAAGCAACAATCCTGCCCCCTGGTGGCTGGAATTTTGCAACACTTGCCTCTGGGTTCTGGAGATTCTACTCCAGATTTCCCACCTACTCCAGTCTTATCCTTGCAGTGATAACTATTGGCCACTTGCTCATCTGTATGAAAGCTGAGTTTCTCAAGAAGTTGAATTCTCCTCCTATCACCACATCCCATGCTTTTTTTTAAAAAAAGGCATGAAGTCCTGAAGTGACATTCTTTCAGTGCATAATCAACGGCAGGGGTTGTGTCACTTTGGGAGAGATTGGTGTCATTTGTAAGAACATAAGAAATGTCCATTTAGTCCAGTATCTGGTCTGACACAGTGGCCAACCAGTTCCTCTGGATGGTCAACAACAGGGCACAGTGCCTCTGAATGTAGAGGTTCCCCTCAGGCATCATAGCTAGTAGCCATGGATAGACTTATCCTCCCTGAATCTATCTAATCCTATTTTAAAGCTGTTTATTTGTGCGGCAGTCACTACATCCTCTGGCAGCAAATTTCACATTTTAATCACTCTCTGCATAAAGTAGTATTTTATTTTGTCCATCCTGAACCTACTGCCCATCAGCTTCATTGAATGCCCTTCAGTATTTTGGGAAAGGGAGAAAAAGTTCTCTTGGTCAACTCTCTCCACCCCATGTATAATTTTATAAACCTCTATCATGTCCCCCCCTTTGTCATCTCTTTTCTAAACTAAATCTCTGACTATTCAGCCTTTCCTAAGAGGGGAGGTGCTCCAACCCCCTAATCGTCTTCTTAGGACCTAAACTGGAAGGTATTTCTTTAGTTATATTTAATTTCTCATGTTTTTATTGATTACATTTTACTAATTGTTACATTTTGGAATTTACTTTCATTTTTACTTCTAGGTACATATTGGCAATATTACTATCCCCAGTATATGTAACTGCTTCTGACACAAGGCCAGATACATTTGTGGCCCCACAAACAATTTTTGGGTGAGTCATTCAATTTCAGATTGGAAGTATATTAAATTAGGGTACAGTAAAATATGCATTTTTAATATTGGATGGGGTAATTTAATATTAATCAAATATTTTTATTTCTCCATACAACATTCCATTTTTGGTCCTATATCAATTATTTACTCCCTACAAGTGTTGCATTTTGTATTCTGTACTGTTTGATCTCTGAAGAAGGCTCTTGTGGGCCAAAATGCATCAGGAATGGTTCCTTTTGTGCATTTGTCACTTTGATTATTTTATGAGGCTTTATTTGTGCCCCTACAAGTTTTTTTAGATGTTTTTGAAATAAACACATGTACTTTTGGCTCTTTACTGGTTTTCTAAACTTCCTTTGAAGGTTTTTGCTTGGTTGCATTATAATACCGGCCATTTTATTCCCAGTCCCTTTCCTAATAATCACTAACATGGAGTTTGCCTTTTTCACCACTGCAGCACATTAGGTTGACATTTAATTGAGCTATCTACTACAACCCCCAAGATCTTTTCCCTTCATAGTATCAGCAGGTTCAGTCCCCATTAGCCTATATTTGAAGTTGGGATTTTTTGTCCCAATGTGCATCACCTTACACTTACCAGCACTGAACTTTGTTTGCCACAGTGTTGCCCACTCACCCGGTTTGTAGAGATCCTCTTGGAGCTCTTCACAGTCAGCCTTGTTTTTCACCATCCTGAATAATTTTGAGTCATCTATAAACTTGGCCAATACACTACTCACCCCTAGTTCCAGATCATTTATGAATAAATAGTACCAGCCCCAGTACTGATCCATTGTGATAACTGTCTGTTGATTCCTACTCTTTGCTTCATTTAACCAGTTTTTAATCCATAACAAAATTCATCCTCTTATCCCATGTCTGCTGAATTTACTCAAGAGTCTTTAGTGAGGTAACTTGTCAAAAGCCTTTTGAAAGTCCAAGTACATAATGTCTACCCAGTCACCGTTGTCTGCATGCTTGTTCACTTTCTCAAAGAACTCCTAAAGGTTGGTGAGCCAGGACTTCTGTTAGTAGAAGCCATGCTGATTTTCCCTCAGCAGGCTTTGTTCCTCTAGGTGCCTAACAATTCTATCTTTGATTATAGTTTCTACTAAATTGCCTGGGACAGACATTAGACTGACTGGCCTGTAATTTCCTGGTTCCCCTCTGGATCTCCAGTCTTCTGGTACAGTGGCTGAATTTACTGATAGGTTACACAAATACAAGTTAGTAGATCAACTATCTCACATCTGAGTTCCTTAAGAACTATCGGGTGCATGCCATCAGGATTTGGAGACTTGTTGGTTTTTAATTTCCCCAGTAGGCCTAGAACTCAGAGCCTGGACAGCAACTCCTTCAGCAAGGGGCTGATCCTGACAACAGTGAAAGGCAAGGGCTCTCTGAATACCATTTGCTGGAGATTTAACAGCAGGGGAGGAATGTGGCCTCTATACCCTACTGGTTGATTTCCTGAAGACATTTTCCTGGGCAGTTTTTGGAAGAGAATGCTGGCTGAGAGGAGGTCTCGTCTGGGGACTTGCAGAATTCTTTCTCACCAGAATGCTTTCTTTATACTAGCCAAACCCTTTAGTGAACCAGTTATATATCTATAAAACTTATAAAAATTGTTTGTAACACTGTCATCATCTGGCAGTCAGCTGCTTATAGAAGCCTACCATTTAAGGAGCTAAAGGAACCCATCATTATCTAGAGATCAAACCATGTTAACATCACCAGTATGGGATGCAGGTAGGCAAGACAGCATTATGAAAAGCCTAGCCAGAGAATTATAATTAAAACATTAAACATGAGAAAAGCTAGAAATTTACTTGTCAGCTACAGTTAGATACTTTCTGCATTTCAGCTGTAGATTCTGAAGTAAATTCTGTAAGTAAATTCTGATTTTCACCACCAGTGTTCTCAATTGATTCAATGCTTTTAACATCAGTGGCAGTTAAGTTAAGTAGCCTTTAGTGGCTATTAACATCAATGGTCTAATGAGCTGACAGTCTTTAACAACTATCAGTCCACTAACTGCTTTCACCTCTCCCCCCCACCGTTAGTAAATTGGGGGGACAGAATTGTATTACAGTGCCGTGGACATTGTATTTTAAATTACTTATCAGATTTTATATGTATTATCTGGATAATTGTTGTACACCACCCTGAGCATGCTTGCGGGGAGGGCGGTATAGAAGTCTAATATAATAAATAAATAAATAGGGTCACCAACGGTCCCCACAGACCCAGCATATGTGTGGACAGGCAGTCTTTCAAGATGAAACTCACTTAAGCCAGAGAAGAGTCTGAAGCCTTTGCTAGGAGAGATGGACAAAGGAGATTCCACAGTCATGCATCACTCAACAGACAAGCGGCTAGAAAGAGGGAAATTGGGGCAGGTAGGACCTAGCCAGTAATTCAAAATGGAGCTGGGCAAGACCGCACTTTAAAATTCATCTAATGAAGGCTGGGGAATGTCCTTGTCAAACATTACAGGGTTTTAAGGAGAAGCTACAGGAGCTCTGAGCTGTCTTTGGTCTGTGCCTTGCCACCTCCTTTCCCCCACAGCATCTAAATAAACACCCTTCAGTTGTCAGTTGCCCTTCCTCCAACTCAGCATACTGAGCATCAGCATGGAAGGGTCACTTCATGGCTTGCATTGAGCTTGACACTACAAGGAAGAGTGGGAGGAAGAGACACAGAGAGTCACAGGTCCCACATTTCTCATAATATCTAGTTAGACTCTTCAAGAGAAATGTTTAAAGACGATTAGATCCTCATTTTATTTCCTGGCTGGACTAAACTAATAGGCATTCACTAGGCTGGTTTTCTGTACAGCCCCCCCCCCCCAAAAAAAAAAAAAAAAAAAACTCAGGAAAAAATGTCAGTTTGTGGTGACTTTCAGTGTGTTAAAAGGGACTGTAAGAGACACTTTGTACAGTTTATTTGTAAGATAAACACTGAGAGGCCAAGTGCTGGGGGAAATCTCATGAGTGAAGCAAGCTGGAATCCTGAATATGTTCTCTGCTTCTTTACTTGAGACGAACATTTGCAATTAGTAGAAAGAAAAATCTGTACTCCAGAGGATTTTGGCTCCCCTTGCTGTGATTCTCATTGTTTGGCAGGACAGTTAGTCAAGCAGTATTTCATCCAGCTGTTCGAATTAGGGTTACTAGGACATAAATTAGAAGATGTCAAACACAGACCCTTCTCTGCTTCGAATGAATCATATTTGGCTCCAATCAAAAAAAGCATCTCTTGGGATGGTGTTTAATTTTTCTTCTTTTTTCAGCTCAGTAAGTGTCAGTCACCACCCACTGGATGTCCTAGGGTATACTGGGAACACAGCCCAGCTGGCACCTGGATGGGGTCACTAATGAGGATGCCCCTTGTGAGTCTGGTACCAGAGAAGTCAGTGCCTCCTTAAAGAAGGAACTAAGCATGATACTGTGGTAAAGAGTATACAAAAAGATTAGACCATTAACAAAGAGGTAATGTTAGAAGAAGAGGCCATCTGCCTCCTGGTGGAGTCTGGGAGGAAGAACCAGGCCTTGATATTGTGTAAGAAGCTTGTTGGATTAGCTGCAGTGAGGGCTTCTAGGCCCAAATTGTATAAATACTCTCTCTCTCACTCTCTCTCTCTCTCTCTCTCTCTCTCTCTCTCTCTCTCTCTCTCACACACACACACACACACACACACACACACACACACAAGCCCAGTGTATTGGCACTTTCCAGCTCTCCCATTGGCTGTGCTCTGCGCTCCATCAGTCATTGACCCATCAACCACCACTCAAGAGTACTTGCATACCATTGGCTGGGTCTGCTCCACTCCGTTGCTCCTCTCCTTCACCATTCCCTGTCTGAATAAACTGCCAAAACTGCTGTGTGGCTCACTTTCCCCTCAGTGGCTGTCACTAGGCAACCAACCTTGGTTCTGTCAGTAAAAAGGCAAAGGCAAGAGGCCCTTTTGAGGCCTACTTTGGCTTTTATGGGGAACTCATTGGGGCCAGTCCTGACTATGGTTGCCACCTCCAGGTTGGGAAATTCCTGGAGATTTTGTGGTGGAGTCTATGGAAGCCAGAGGTTGGGGATAGGAGAGGGCTCAGCTGAATAGAATGCCATAGAGTCCACCCTCCAAAGCAATTATTTTATGCAGGGGGAGACCTAGGTTCTTGCTGTGGAAGCTAAGTGGGTGGTTTCAGACCAGTCACAAACTTTTAGCCTAACCTACTTCACAGGGTTGTGCAGATCAAAAGGGGGAGAGGAAAATGATGCAAGATGCTTTGGTCCCCACTGCAGAGAAATATTGTACTTTCATCCTGGGAACCATTGTTGCCAATCTCCAGGTGAGAGCTGGAGATCACTCAGAAGTACAACTGCTCTCCAGATGATAGAGATCAGTTCCCCTGAAGAAAATGGTGGACTCTGTGTCATTATACCCTACTGAGGTGGCCTCGCTATGACAGCCAGTATGACATAGCAGTTAGTGCTTCAGAGCAGGGTCTGCCAGATACAGGTTTATGCTGTGGAAGCAGATTGGGTGATTTCAGACCACTCACAGACTTTCAGCCTAACCTACCTCACCAGGTTGTGCAGATCAAAAGGTGGGGAGGAGAATGATGTTAGTTGCTTTGGTCCCCACTGTGGAGAAAGACTGTACTTTTCCTAGGTAGAGGCTGTAGAGAGGGGAGATGGAAAGCTGAAGTCAGAGGGGCAGATAACAGTATGTTGATGGTTAGCTGAGGAGATAGGGTTGCCAGCTCCAGGTTGGGAAATTCCTGGAGATTTGAGGGGTGGAGCCTGGAGAGGGTGGGGTTTGAGGAGGGGGTGGGACCTCAGACAAGTACAATGCCATAGACTCCACCCTCCAAACCAGCCATTTCCTCCTGGGGAACCATTGTTGCAATCTCCAGGTGAGGGCTGGCGAGCACTCAGAATTACAACTGCTCTTCAGATGGCAGAGGTCAGTTCTCCTGGAGAAAATGGTGGACTCTGTGTCATTATACCCTGCTGAGGTCACCACAGCAAATTGATGCTGAGTGCCCAAGGTCAGGGCACCTGCCCAGAGCCTCTTTCTAGAGCTTGTTGTATTTATTTCCACAATGGGCCTTATTCCTAGTATGTAAATAAACACAAAGCTCCTTCCTAAGGGTCTGGGATCAGTTTGTTGGGGAATCTTTCTAAATTCCTATTAGGATGGGTATAAGCACTGTTGCCTTCATAGCTGGATCTCCTATTCACGACCAAATTTAAACATCATTAAATGGGGTTGCCAACTCCAGGCTGGGAAATTCCTGGAGATTTTGATGGTGGAGCTTGGGGAGGGTGGGGTTTGGGGAGGAGAGAGCAGGGTATAAAGTCATAGAGTTCGTCTTTCAAAGCAACCATTTCCTCCAAGGGAACTGAGATGAGCTGTACTTCTGGGAGATCTCCAGGCACCATTCGAAGGTTGGAAACCTTGTGTTGCGAAATTTGCCACAAATGTGTTCAACAGTTGGACTTACCATGTTCAAAGGAGTCCTGGTCAGTTGTGAGCCAATATCCCATCCTGCTCAGTTCATGCTGAAGTCAGGAACTTCTACCAAACAGGTTTGCATCAAGTTTTTGCAAGTCTGCCCATGCACAATAATGCTGCCAATTCTATCAGATTTGCAGCCATTACCATCATTAAGCATTACTTAGATGAACCCTGATGGGTGGGATTTTATTAAAACACAACTGTGATTGATTTAATTATCTGTTTAAACAATTGACTGCTATAGAAGTTATGTGGCAAGGATTATGTGTGTGTACTAGAACTCAATCAGGCTGTGTGAATGTGCACACATGAAAAGCCAGTTGTGTTGGATTGCAAGTTTAGAAAGAAATACAGTGAAGCCATGTGCCAAGGGAGCCAGTGTGGTGTAGTGGTTAAGAGCAGCAGCCTCTAATCTGGAGAACCGAGTTTCATTCCCCAGTTCTCCTCCACGTGAAGCCTGCTGGGTAGATGATCTTGGGCCAGTCACAGTTCTCTCAGAGCTCTCTCAGGCCCATCTATCTCACAAGGTGTCTGTTGCGCAGAGAGGAAGGGAAGGCGATTGTAAGCCACTTTGAGATACCTTAAGGTAGAGAGAAGTGGGGCATAAAAAACTAGCTCTTCTTCTTCAAACAGCTGTGACCAGATTGGCAAACTGTTAAATCAATCACTAAAAAATCAATCTGGCTGTTAACCACCTGCAAACATGTCCAGGTCAACACATGGCCCATCCTCAGCCAAGGCACCTGCATCAAAGTCAGGGATGTCCCTGATGCTGGAGGACCCACCCATCTCCCCTTGTACCTTGGACAACTACTGTTGACTTAGCCAGAGCTCCCTGGACGGAACCCTGGGCAGCAAGAAGCTGCAGCAACTGGACATGGGCCTTGCCACCTCTCTTGCGGACTCCAGAGCTTTGGGCACTGGTTGCCAGGTCCCCCTGGTCACCAGCAGGGATTGGGGGGGGTTGGGTTGCCAGATCCAGGTTGGGAAACTCCTGGAGATTTGGGGGTGGAGCCTGGGGAAGAAAGGAATCTCAGTGGGGTATAATGCCATACAGTCCATCCTCCAAAGCATCCATTTTCTCTAGAGGAACTAATCTCTGGAGGTTATCTGTAATTCTGGGGGATCCCCAGGTCCCACCTGGAGACTGGCATTCCTATATGATGTTATCTTCTGGTGCCAGGACTACCACAGGGAAAACTACCATGGGGAAGAGTGAGCCTCAGAGGCCATTGAGCCAGCTGGCAAGCATGAAGGCAACCAAAGACAATGGCCTGAGCGGAGCATAGGAGGGGCCCAGCCATGCAAAAATCTGGCTTGAAGGCCTCCTGAGAAACCAGCCAGTGAGATTAAGGAGAAAGGCCTGCAGGCCCCACGGATGGAGCAGGAGACTGGGGAGAGTGGTACTCCAACCCCTGGCCTAGATAACAGCTAGGCCATAGGGCCAGGGCCAGCGGGGCTGAGGCTGAGTGGTGGGGGCAGGAATCAAACATAATTGGTGGCTCCATAAACAGGCTGAAGGGGAGGAGGAGAGAGGGAGCATTGTACTGCCCAGAAAAGGCCTGAGGAGACCTTGGGGAGTGAAAGTAGGGTGGTGGCTAAGGGCCTGGGGGTGGTGCCAGCAAGGAAGATGCCTCATAAAGCAGTACATGAGCCAAACTAGTGGGTATTCAAGCACCTTTAGAAACAGCAGGGCTGTTGCCTTCTTGCCCTTTTTGTAGGTGTCCAAGAATTGTCTGGTGGACAGCTGTTGGAAACATGGCAACTGGACTAGATCCTGGTAAAGGTAAATTTCTTATGCTCTTATTTCCATATTTTAACCCAGCTGGTATCCTCCTTTGCCTCATGAATCCAATCAGCCACAAACCTCAGGGTTGCTGTACCAAATGAACCTTGTTCACCATGGTGTGCTTGAACAAGGAGGCATCTAATTGTTCATTCAGGCTGAAGTTGCACACACAAATGAGAGTTTTAATTCTATTTGCCACTAGAGGGCGGCCAAATCTTTATCATTTGACCTCCAAGCCTGCAATCACAATGGTGGTGATAACAACTGTTAGAATGATACAATATGATTTAGTAATCGTGGACGGGTGGGTTCCCTGTGTAGGTCTGGACTATTGTTACACCGACTACCCATCATCACGGATGCTTGCTCACCCCTGGGTTCAGGCTGCAATCACAAACTGTAGGAGGATCTCAAACCCTGAAAGAATGCCTAATTGGTTTTTTAACATTTTGAAGTGGATAAAAAATGTTCTGCCTGTGCACATTCTCATAATGCTTTCCCTGATCTAATATTTTTGTTATGTGTCTAAGTGTCAGTTAAGAAAACAGAAGCCTTTCAGTGCCGTGGGGCTTATCTCTAGCCTAACCTTGCTCATTTGGGCCAGTGTTGCAAACATGTTGTGTGTGCGTTTTGGCTCACTTAGTGTTTGGCTCACTTAGGTCAGTATCACAGCTCTTTCACCATTGCTGCCCCCTCCCCTGTCTTTTTGATAAATGCACCTGACCTCTCTAAAAAAGAGGTCTTGGTTCAGAAATGAGGTGGTTTCCTTGGCTGTTTCAGTCGTGTTGGGGTGGGAGAAGCTGCATGGCTTGTCTGCCTAGCGTTCCAGCCCTGCCCATGTGCAGGACTGTAGCTACCACGGGGCCCACGGGGCCCAGCCCCCTTGGGATTTTTACGGGCCCTCTCCCCAAGCCTTGGCTCCCCCTCTCCCTGGTCCCCCCCCCTGCAATTGCCTCAGCACTCACAGCGGGCAGGCTGAAGGCAGGCAGCAGGCTCTCCTTTGGAGCACTTCCTGTCCCGTCCCAAGAAGCCTCCGAAGCAGCAGGTGCCAGTGAGTGGTAGTAGTGCGGCGGCGGGTGCCAGCAGGTGGGGAAAGCCACAGGGCTCAGGCAGTGGCAATGAAGTGGCCTCCTGGTCACGCACCCTACGCACCAGCCAGGGGATGGGTCTCAGTAGCCAGTGTTGCACCTTTGGCTGTCCATGCAGAGGTGGGGACAGGCATGTTGGAGGCAGAGCTCACCGCCACTCACCAGTAGGAGCTCCAGGCATAGAGAATGGTCCACCCTGGGTTTCCCTTGCTGCTGTTCTTACTCCTCAAGAGTAAGAGGAGTGACAAGGGACACCCAGTGTAACCTCCCACATGCCTACGTCACTTTCAGAAGTAATGTAGAAAGTGACCTAAGTGCATCGAGGCCGGGCCCCCTTGTCAAAAATGACCTAGCTATGGGCCTGCCCATGTGCCTGACTCCCATAGCTAAGTTTCTTTGTCTGTGTTTATATTAACTGAATGTAAGTGTTCTCACACTGCCACCTGGGAACTGTAGTTTGTTCCACTCACTTCTGTGCCTGCACTAGCATGGTGAACGCCACCAAGTGGTGAATGCCTCGGGCAGTACAGGCACCAAATCAACATACGCCCTCTTTAAATAGTTGGTTCTCAATGATGTGTGACCTACCCTTGGTGACCCTCGGCCGTATGTAACCCAAGCTAGCAAATACTGAAGATGTATGAGCCATGGCTACCTGCTGTACTGAACATCACCACAGCACAGATACAACACTGCTCAAAATGCTGCTCATTCTGAATTCTGAGCAAATCTTCAAGGCGCTTGTACATGGGTCTCAGCTGAACACTAAACGGGTACTGCGAACAAGGCACGTTCGGATGCTGATTGCCTTTTTTCCCTTTCTTTTTTTGTTTTACGAAGTTTGCCGTGTCCCTGGTCATCATAAGCCATTCTTTTTTGTCCTTCTGACCCACTAATATCTGGGAACTACAGTTCCCTTTCATAATTCAGCCTTAAGGTGAAGGAGAACGTGAGAGGGGATTAAATATGCATAAGGTGGAGAAAGAAGCACCCACCTTCTACAAGGAGTGGAAGTAGTTCTGAATACATCATCTGCCCTGAGAACAAATGCTTTGGAATGCTCCGTGCAATTAGAATTCAGGTCAGGAACTGCATGTGTTGGACAGGAGCATTCCAGGACCGTTGGGAAAGTTGGTTGGGGGAAGTGAGCCTGGGAGGTGAGAGAAAGAGTGAGTACAGAAATGCTTCTCCGTGGTTTTTAGTCTTAAGATTTCCAGTAGACTCAACACTAAAACATTATCCAGATTAATGGTTAATTCACCAGGGCAACACCAAAGGGAATTATCCCTTTGGGGGTCATCACTCTGGAGAGTCACAAATCGAGGGCACTTCTATGTTGTTTGTGAGGCAAGAGGTAGTGTTTATTTGCCATGTTGTTTTTGTGGGTTCTGTAAACTGCCTTGGAAAGAAGCCAGAAGGCTTTTTTTTAAAAAAAAAGAGAGACAGTTTGCTGTTCCATTCTTCGATCATTGTTTCAAAGCTCTTGATGAGAACTGCTTCTGCTTCTTCCCTGTATCTGAAGCCAAATTACTACGCAACCCTGCTTCTGGGTGACCTATCAGCCACAGAAGAAGACTTTGGCCCTAGGTGAGAACTTTGACCGCAGTCTTTAAAAGGAAAAGACCTTTATTTACTAAAATACGGACTCAGTTCACAAGACATTGGAGAACTACATCTACCATAGATTAGAGAACGAAGAAAAGAAATAAAACATACAATGCTATTTAAGTGGTACGGTCACTGGTGAGAGATACCTTGGCATTCCCTTCCCTGGAATGGACATTCCCTGCAGGAACTTTGAAAATAGAGGCTGGTCAATACAGGGTTTGTTCCATTTGCTTCCTTTGTTCCCTGGTTCTTGACAGGCAGGCACATTTCTGATAGGGTATCCAGGTCTTTTAACCCTTCCTGTCCTGGCTGGGAATCTTTCACTTTTCACTTATTATGGAATTTGAAGTGGCCCCCATTTGTACAGCTCTGCATGCTTTCTCTAACCAAATTAAGGCATGCATCTCCAACTCTTTATGACTGAACTTAGAATATCAAATGTCCATCTGTCTTGCCTCATCCTGGTAGGTGGCCCCAATGGCCATCTCCATCCTGCCTATTTGTCTCCGTATGGAGATTCATCTCCTTTCAGGCAGCAATCTGAAACCTTTACGGTTCGATCCTCAGAGCCTCCCTGAGTATTAATTAAGGGATCCTGCATCTCTTTATTATAACTCCCTCTACTCCTCCCATTCCAAGTATAAACAATACATTCATAATCCAGACGACATGATAAGGGAAAAGAAAAACAAATTGATGTCTAAAGCACCCAGGTCCCAAAGGAGAGTTAGGCAAGGAAGAAGTAATTGCTGTACACAACCTAGGTCCTCAAGGTGACAATCGTCTGCAGCCATGTCCACTACAAATTGTTCAGAGGCAGAGAAAGGTCCTTCCTTTAGACTTTAAGCAAGACTAAACTTGGGACCGTCCACATGTAGATGCTCTACCCCTGAGCCATGAACCTTCCCCTGAGTTAAACTGGTGATCTCCTGCTCATTCTCAGACACTGAATTATGCAACACCTACTGAGTAGTCCACATCATCACCCCAAGGGAAATAGCTTTTGCTCAGTATGAGCAGATGCCACCCAGAAGCATGGACACAATTCAGCTCAAAGTGAGCACTTTGAAAACTCATTGATTGCATGGGAAGAGCTGAACAGATGAAGCAGACATAACATTTGTAGAAACTCTGAAGAAGTGGGCTTTTCTTCAAGGACAAAGAAATTTGCAAGAAGAATTGCAGTAACACTATTATTTCAATAACTAAATAACAAATTTGGGTTACCTCACCTCTGGTCTCAAACAGAATATGTAAAGCAAACAGGATGTGATTATACTAATTAAAAAGAGCTTCAGGTGGGAATTGATTATGTTCAGCGGTATTTGCTTTGCTTAATGAGATTTCTGGTCCTGCCCTTAAGTGGGTGTTTCCAATAGATCCTCCTCATTTGATCTCCACCGGAATGCTTGTTGGAAAAGGTTGGGCCTCAACAATTATATAAAACCTGTGAGCTGCCCACGCAGACTGCAGATGAAAGACATACAGACACAAGTGAAACACTCTTGAGGATAGGGTTACTAACCTCAAGTTAGGGCCTGAAGTTCTCCCAAACTACATCTCCAACTATAGAGATTGATTCCCCTGGGGGAAATGGCAGCTTTGGTAGGTGGACTGTATGGTCTTACTATTATAGAATCTAGGAGAAACACAAGTCCTGGAATGGCATCGCGTATCTACTGAGCTCCCTTCTCTCCCCAAACTGCACCCCCCCGACCAGCACCATCTCCAGAAGTTTCCCAAACTGGAGATGGCAACTCTCCTTGGAGATAGGCAGGAACCAGAGTGGAATGACGGCCATAACTGAATCCAGATCTGGGTGATGGCCTTTTCCTAACCTAGGATTTCTGAAATTAAGAGTTGGAAAAGTAGAACTGACCTGCAGCAGACAGGAGTTGTTGTTTCGATTACCAGGCCCAACCAAGCTAGACACAACCTATTTTCTGTTTATAAGGAGAGGCCTGACCACACAGACCCGGGTAGCTTACTTGCCACATCTTGGCCCCAGACCACAGTACAGATTTGCACTGAAATCTCTTCCACTGAAATCAGTGGATTGGTTCAGACTAGGGCTACCAACCGCCAGGTGGGGCTTGGAGACCTCCCAGAATTGCAACTGATCTCCAGACTACAGAGATCAGTTCCCTGAAGAAAATGGCTGCTTTGGAGGGTGGACCCCAAAGCAATTATATCCTTCTGAGGTCCCTCCCTTTCCCAAACCCTGCCCTTCTGAGCCTTCATTCCCAAATCTCTAGGAATTTCCCAATCTGGAGTTGGCAACAATAGTTTAGATATAACTCAGAACCATGGTTTTAACTATGGTTAGTTTGTGAAACCAGAATTTGGCTCACTGATGATCATTCTCATTCCAGTTTGGTTCCTCAGATATACTTTCCCTTGCTTCCTCCATAGAGCCCAAGCTGAGATCCCAGCCTGTGTTGTGGTGAGAGTAGCACTAGGAAGCCCAGATTAAGCCAAATGTCTGGATTCATACATCACACAAAGCCATAGTTACCATGGCAGCAGATCCTGGCTTAACTATAGATAGTGGTGTGGCCCTCTGTAGAACCATCATGCCAACCATAATCAGTTAAATTAAATCCTGGACAGTGGCCCATTATGCATGCACATCTTACTGAAGATTTTCAGAGCAGTAAGACTTTAAGCTTTACTTTGGATTCTGTGTCCACCTAAAGCACCATTCATTTTTCTCTGGTGTGTTTATTCTGCAGCTACAATTAAAAAATAACTTTTCTAAATTGGGGTGGAATGTAACTTGTGACATGTGCGGGGTGGTGTCCATTTTTTTTAAAAAAAAACATGCAATTGCCCTATTGCAGCTGTACAGTAGTGTCCAGCAAGTTTTGCACATGCATTTTAGCAGCAGCAGCAGAAGAAGAAGAAGAAGAAGAAAGAAGAAGAAGAAGAGGAGGAGGAGGAGGAGGAGGAGGGGATTGGATTTATACCCTGCCCTTCACTCAGAGTCTCAGAGCAGCTTACAAACTCCTCTCCCTTCCCCTCCCCACAACAGACACCCTGTGAGGTAGGTAGGGCTGAGAGAGCTCTTTCAAGAACTGCTCTTGAGAAAACAGCTCTGAAAGAACTTGTGACTGACCCAAGGTCACACCAGCAGCTGCAAGTGGAGGAGTGGGGAATCTAACCTGGTTCTCCCGGATTAGAGTCCGCACACTTAACCACTACACCAAACTGGCTCTCATTAGTTCATTGAATGAAACGGAACAGAAAGGAATGCAGGCAAAGGGGGAAAAACCGATGTTGAAACTGACAAGAAGTTTTTTAAAAAACTGACAAGGAGCTGTGAAGCTCCATTTTCCATATTGCCCAGCATCGGTATTCTCTGTTGTGTTATTGGCCACTGTGAAACATGGGAAAGAGTCACATGAACCCATAATATGGGGGAACATGTTGAATGTACAGAATGCATGGTAGAACCCACTGATGCTGGCGTTGCAAGCTGTGATTGTTGGCAACATGTGTGAGCATGTGTGCGCCTGTGTCGGCTGCAACTCCATCACGCTTTGCACAGGGCTGCAATTGGCATGGCAGAAGCTCTGGAGAACTTTTTTAGTCTTGTGTCACTAAATTGAAAAAAAATGGGGGGTATTTTCGCCAATGCCCTAGCACAGCTGCATAGTAACACTCGGCTCTTTCTGTAGCAGGCACTCCTTTGCATAATGTAGCCAATCCTTCAAGAGCTTACAGAGCTCTTCTTACAGGGGCTACTGTAAGTGCTTGGAGGATTGGCTACATTAGGGGTGTGTTGCCTAATATGCAAAGGAGTTCCTGTTACAAAAAGAGCCCTGGTAACACTAATTTCCAACTCTTCCTTGCAAATTTGCATGGTTTTCTCTTTGTGATTCTCTAATTTGATCCTGCACACTGGTCGTGATCTTGGCAGTTTCTAAAAGCCTCTCCTGTGTGGAATTGCACTCAGTACTCCAAATGGATTGATCCCAAGTTCGATGGTTTGCAGAAGGTCCATGTGGTTCAGCCACCATTTTAATGTTAGGCTTCCAGTGACTGCCAAAATGGTTCCCCCCAACCTTTGTTCACTAAAGCATTAAAGAGGAAATATTTTCAAAGATTTAGGCTTCCCATCCCAGTCTCTCTCTTTACATCTCAAGTCAATTTCATTCCACCCCGACTATCCGCTCCTTTGTTTTATTTGCATGCAGCACTGAATTATTATTTTTTTGCACTGGGGAAACTGCCATTTGTCTCCTCTCTGATCCCCCTTTCAGATCAATACCTTGCACAGCTCCTTTTAAACTTCTCCCTGTTGTTTTAATTTTTTTATTCAGCAATCTGAGACTAGCAATAGTCTCATATCACTAGACTCATGCCGCTTGTCAAAAGAAATTTAAACATTTAAAAATGAGGGAGAAATGGAGCTTGTACACTGATGAAGGGGAGGAGGATGGCAGAAAGTGCAAAGTGGGTGGCAAGATCTTGATGTGGGTGGGGCAGTGACCTTCAAGGGGTGGCAAAAGGGTGACAGGGGAAATCCAAGGGAATCCATATGCTTTGAATTACCTTTGGCTTGGAAGGGAAGCAAGGGGGAAATTGACACAAAAGCACTCTCAGAAAACCAGGAAAAACAGCAACCAGAAAGTGAACTACGCACTGAAGGGAGGAAAATCAATACAGAAAAACACAGAAATCCCGATGGGCATGCACGGTGAAAGCGAGGGGAAACACCCATTCACAATAGGTTGGTGTTTAATTTAGGGTGGACCCTGGGCAAATGGATATAGCTGCTTGAGGATTACAAGGAAGTTAGATTGCAAGAAACCACCTTGACCTTCACCAGTGTGTAAGACAATGTGCAGAGTGTTTGTGGAATGTTCTGAGCAATCTTGGCAGTATGCCAGTCCATGCTGATTGTAAGACTAGAGCTTACAGTTTATAGAAATACCTTGACATTTCTTTTGTCCTTCCCTTCAGCAGAAGAATGAAAGAACATCTTCAGAGTGTCCCTGAATAAGCTAAAAAAAGAAAAGAAAAGGATAACTGTAATTATATATTTACCCACACAGAACATAACATAAGAAGAGGGAAAACCCCATCTTTACTTCCTTAGTTGTAGTGGATTGAAATGGTCACATCGCCATCCATTTTTCAAATACCCACAAGAGATTATTTTGAATTAGTTCAATTGCATTTTTTGCTTGCCGGGGTCTTTCCATCATGTAGAAATAAAAGCAGTTTTAACATTTTTCTGCAGCTGAGCACACTGGAAGATTTTAGGTGTAAAATGAGCTTGGTCTAGTGTTTAAAGTGTTAAGCAAGGATCTTGGACACTCGGGTTCAAATCCCCACTTCATCAGGGGAGCTTGCTAGGTGACCTTGGGCCAGTCAGTCTCAGCCTAAACTACCTCACAGGGTTGTTGCAGTGAGGGGAAATGGAGGAGAAGAGAATAATGGTGTGAGCAGTTTTGGGTCCCTTTTGGGAACTAAAGCAGAAATATAGATTTGTTTCATCTCCCAGGGCTCGCTTTGGTATAGCGGAAAATCTGGTCTTTGAGAGCCTCCCCCCCACTATAAAAATTAGGTCTGTCTGTGTGGAGATGGGAGGGCTCAGAAGTTTTGGGGAGGCTGACAAAAGTCCAATGTCCTGAAGCAGGAGAGGCAGAAAGAGGCAGAGAATGCAGTTGAACTGAGCTCGATCACGGTGGGTGGGGCACATCTGAGCTCCTGGCAGAGCTGATTTACTTCTTGCGCTTCATAATCTCTCAGCACAGAAGCTCCCCGGCACGTGGAAGTTCTGGCTTAGGCCAGGATGTTACTAAATCTGGAAGTTCCCAGCCTGACTAGAAACACACTGCACTGCTGAGAAGACCAGCAGTTATCAAACTGACAGCTCATGTGTTCTCCTTGGGTCTGTCTGTGTCTCCATCACGTCTTTTGGGTCTCATAGCTTTTTGAATGAGGAGAGTGATCCTGGACAGTATTTTCAAAATCTCTCAGCCTGCTTATTCATAGGGTTGCCAGCTCCAGCTTGGGAAATACCAGGAGATGTTGGGGGTGGAGCCTGAGGAGGGCAGGGTGTGGGGAGGGGAGGGACTTCCGTGGGGTGTAATGCCATAGAGTCCACCTTCCAAAGCAGCCGTTTTCTCCAGGTGAATTGATCTCTGTCACCTGGAGGTCAGTGTAATCCCAGGAGATCTCCAGCACCACCACTACGACTGATGCACTACTACCATAAACTACTAGAGAGCAATTGAGCCAGCAACTTGAGATAGAGAGCAATTGCCAGCCAAGTTTAAAAAAAAAAGGCTTCTAGCCGGATAGAAAAGAGGACTGGTTGCTACTACTAGAAATAAATTAACTGGCTTGCTCCTAATTCAAACATTTGAAATGGAACTAGAAGATAATTTGAAGTAAAGAAGAAGTTAAGCTGTACAAATGTGAAGAAAGTAAAAAAGAAGTTAAGCTGTATCAAGAGGCTGACACCTCTCAATGTAATAGGGTTACTTCTGAGGAAGTTTAATGAAATGAGTTTCTAACTGTGTGCTCATTGAGAAGGATGGACTTTCCATTGAGGATGTTAGAATTTCCTTAGTAATATAATTTGATGTTTATGAGATTTAATGTAATTGTCATTTTTATCACAGTGTTCGTTTGTTTGACATATTTCCTTGTAACTTTGATCCCTTTTTTGGTTTAACCACCTGGAGGTTGGCACCTCTATGTATTCACTTCAGCTGTGTTGACACAAACCTCTGTGATATAAATATATTATTGATGAGTTTTGCATTTGTCACCATGACCATGGCTGTTTAAACACAATGTAGAACATGGTCTCCTGCAAGCTGCTTTCCATTGAATCAGACCACTAGTCCATGAAGGTCAGCACTGTCTACTCTGGCTGGCAATGGCTCCCTAGAATTTCAGACAGAAGGAGTGTCTTCCACAGTGCCTGCTCCCTGAAACTTTTAACTGGGAATGCCAAAGACTGAACCTGGTCTTTTCGCACACAAAGCCAATGTTCTACTGCTGAGACATGACCCCTGAATGAATGAATGAATATAAATAAATAAATGTCAAGGGCTCCCTGTGAAGTAATGGATTAGAATCCCACGGCTCACACCAATTGAAGTCACAGGACAGGAGAAGGGGGATTGTGCCGTTTTGAATCACTGGCCGCCCATGTTCCATATGAAGACTCCCCAAACTGCAGATTAAGGGCTTTTCTACAGGACCCTGAAATGTCTCTCTTCTCTTGTCTCTCCTCCGCCCTTTTCCTTACCAAATACCCAGCCTGGTGAAGAATTCCTTCTGTGGCATGTGAAAGCTTATCACTTTGAGATATTTTGACTGGACTTTATAAAATATATTGTATAAACTGTTGTTTTAGTATTTTTTTTCTAGAGACTAACATGGCTACCTACAAACTTTATCTGTTTGGAAAATGCCAAATTCAACTGTCTCAAGAAGAAGATGATGATTTCCAAATTGGAGTTTACCTTGGAGGATCACTTGCTTTCTAACCAATAGGTAATGCTATCCAGTTTCCAGATTTGTCATTTTCATTACTTCCCTGTTTTTTGTTCTGTTCTCTGTCGTTAAAAGGATCCAGTCTAACTGGCGTTGGGGAAATAGATGTGTTGAATGGGAGAGTAGCATTCTTCCGTTCTCTGCCCACAAAGTCCTACTTGTATTTTGAAATCTGTTTTTCACCCACTCTCCCTTCAAATGATGGAACCTGCAACACATCCTCCCATTACATACTTGAGACTAATGTTCTCTCTAAACTGAGTTAGTGTGAGCTAGCTCAGAGTTTCTTAGCCTCTGGCTCACACATTTTTTGTCTTCACTCAGGAAGGACGGCTCCAGAGCAAACTAATTTATGCAGTAGCCAAATCACTCACTCACAACTTTAATGCCATCAGCTTACAAAGTAGAATCTTTGCTCACAAGACTCCGCAGCTTAGTGGGAACATTGCTTGAGACTGGGGCTTCTTGAAACATCTTGTCTTCCCATTCCCTTTATGTATTTCATTTTTCCCCTTTTGTTTGTTTTTACTGAACAGCCACTCTGATGAGTTCTGAAGAACTCATAAGCTTGCTCTTTTGTGATATTTTGGGTGGGTCAGTTCGAAAGCAAGAAATTGCAAGTAAATAAATAGGTAGCACTTCGGTGGGAAGCTAATAGTGTTCCGTGTGCCTTGGTGTTTAGTCATGCCAGTCACATGACCACGGAGAAGTCTTCAGACAGCGCTGGCTCTTCGGCTTGGAAATGGAGATGAGCACTGCCCCCTAGATTCGGACTCAACTAGCTTTCAAGCAAGGGAAACCTTTACCTTAAAAAAATACTGCTGTTGTTTTTGATATTTGTTTACAGACAAAATAACTTACGGACTAAAACTGCCATACTGTGTCCTTGGATTTTATTTATTAATTCATTCTTTCTCTGTTTTGTTTTTTGTTAGGACATCCATAAACTTTTACATGAAGTCCTCTAAGCAATACCAAGATTTTCTGTCTTAAAAGAAGAAACTCTTTCCATTCAGAGCACATTCTTTACTACTCCCTCCTGCCTACCTGCTCCACCCCTTTCCCTATAGAACAAAGCTAGCCAGACTTTTGCAGGTAAGCTTTAAACAGCCCACATCCATAGCCAGGTGATTTATGTGACGTCAAATGGCTTTACAACCACCACCAAGAATCCATTGCCCCAAAGCATTTGTAGTTAATTGCCACAAATCCTTCCATCATTCTATCCCATTGTACCTTTGGGTAGCCTTGTTGCTTTGAAAGTTACATAACATCTCAGTCCCTTTCCTTATCTGCTTAGTGACCATTGTGATTCCAACGTCTTAAAGCACCCCAGGTACATGGAGGCCTTGTCTGGGACCTTCTGTCTATTCAGCCTGGAGACAAAGGCCAAGAGGTGGCACAAGTGCTGTCAGGCTTCCCACAGCTTGGGCTTTTAAAACCTCTGAACTGCATAGTCCAGGCTAGCCTGATTTCAGCAGACCTGGGAAGCTAAGCAGTGTTAACCCTGGTTAGTATTTGGATGGGAGACCACCAAGGAAGTTCAGCATTGCTCCGCAGAGGATGGCAATGGCAAACTACCTCTGAATGACTCTTGCCACGAAAACCCTACGGGGTTGCCATAAGTCAGCTATGACTTGATGACGCTTCCTGTCCTCACAGTCGAGGGGATGTTTCTGTAGGCAGAAATGTAATTATTTGTTTATTTCAGTTATACCCCCATCTTTCTCCCAGGAGGGGACCTAAAGCAGCTTACATCTTTCTCTTTCTCTCCATCTTATCCTCCCAACAGCCCTGTGAGGTAGGTTAGGAAGAGAGTTTGCAGCTGGCCCAAGGTCACACAGCAAACTTCCACAACAGAGTGGGGGTTCAAACCTGGTTCCCCCAGATCCAAGTCCAACACTCTAACCATGACACCGGATTGGCTCTCTTTCACCCCAGCAGCTTGGTCCTCATTGGCTCACTGGGCATACAGGCAGCTTCAGAAGGAAGCCGTGTTGGTAATGCAGTAGACCAGCTAGATTCAAGTCTAGTAGCACCTTAGCCAAGCCGGGGGTGGGTGGGGTGCATGGGGCAGCAAGGCAGTCAGTTCAGCGTCCAACAGCAAGCTAAGCTCAGAAACATTACCAAAACCAAACTATGCTTAAAAGAGGAAGTCTCCTCCATGCCCCATCTCCATACTTAAAGGTGTGTTTGTGGACAATCCGGCTTGGCTCACAGAACAAGCCTTTTCTCCCTCCTTGCCAGGAAGCAGGTTCCTGTGGTGTTACACCTAGCCTATTAATCCAGCAAAGAAGCCTCTAAAGCCAAAGGATCAATCTCTTTTAAGCAAATAATGCCACTACTCACGGAAGACATGCTTAACCCTTCCTACATACACTAAATTTGTCTGTGGCCCGGATTACGCAGTCTTCTGCAACCAATATGGTTGTCATCTCCCAGGTGGGGCATTTTAAAGGGGCAGGACACTTTTCTCCAGGCTCGTTGGCAAATGCCACCGGATTCCTTCTCTTTGAAGGAAAGGTAAACCCACCATTTATGCAAAAACTTTTTTCTCTAAGAAAGGCCCTTCGTCATGTGGTCTCCTTTATCCCACCCACCCCCATCTACTTCAGCAGCTGGCCAGAAAAAAAATTCCTTGTCTTCACACATTAGCTACTGCTTTGTTCTGCTTGCTGTGCTGAACACCCAGGGCTCAGTCCTGGAGGATACCACCCTGTAAGATACCACCCCAAGTAGGGCTGCCAACCTCCAGGTGGGGCCTGGAGATCTCACAGCTGATTTCCAGATTACAGATATCAGTCCCCCAGAGAAAACTGCTTTGGAGGATGGAGTGTATGTCATGATACCCAACTGAGGTCCATCCCTAGGCTCTACCCTGAAATCTCCAGGAATTTCCCAAACCAGAGTTGGCAATCCTTACCACATGAATAAAGGGAAAGGGAGTTTCTGGGCATGCCACTGAGTGCATTTCCCACCGCCACCAAGTAAACATAATTTTCCCCACATGCATCTGGGGTTGGGGGCTGCAGATCTTCCAGGTCACTATAGGGGGACCATTTGCTTCTGTATCTTTCAGAGCTGTGCAGAAAGAATTTTAACAGGTGCTGCTTTTGGCAACCTGCGGAAATAGTTAAAGTACCTCCTGGCCATTCTGATCTACATTCAAAGGCCCTGGATGAGTTCAAGTGTGCATTTGCACTTGCAGCCAAAATGCATCCTCTTCGGTTTGTAGTCTGTGCTTGAAACAGTTAAGACTTCCACGTGTGTCTTCTATTGGTATCTGAAGAAGTGTGCCTGCACGTGGAAGTTTATACCTTGAATTAAACTTTGTTGGTTTTAAAGGTGCCACTGGACTTAAACTTTACTCTGCTGCTTCAGACCAACCCGGCTACCCACCTGAATCTATCCACATCTGTCTTCTGTGAGACATCCCACTGCCTGATGAGGTTCATGGTCTTGAAAGTTGTGCAAACACTTTGTTGTTCTTGTACACACTTCCCTATATTTAGATTCAGGTAGGTATCTGTACTGGTCTGAAGCAGGAGAACAGAGTTTGAGTCTCATGGCACCTTTAAGTCCAACAAAATTGCAAATACACGAAGCTCATACCTTGAATAAAACTTTGTTGGTATTAAAGGCGCCACTGGACAAACTTCCCTATATTTACTCCTGTTAGTATCAGATGGGGGGATTAAAAATTTGATTAAAAATGACTGGAAAAGCTACAGCATGATACTGCAGATGCTTTGACAGTACACAGTGTTTGTTTGTGTGAATAAGATAAATCAGAGTTTTGTGGTCCAGGGCAAATGGACAGCAAAGGCATCAAAAAAACACCTGGGCATTGTTGCTACAGAACTGTAGTACAGGATCTGAAGTCCTAGAACCGTGGTATTCTGCTTGAATTCCATTTGGGATGCATCCAAATTTCAAATGCAACCTAGACTCATGTCCTGGAGGAACCTTGGATTTATAAAGGGATCTTTGGATTTTTTTTTTTTTAATTAGTAATGGCAGACAACTGTCTCTGAAAAAGCTCTCCATTACTGATATTCCTAGCAATTCACAGCAGTTGGAGGTGTTTCAAAGTGAATCCTCCAGACACAGAGAGCGATGATAGTGCTTGTAGGGGTGGATTGGCCATTAACAACACAAGGAAAAGACCCAGTGGCCAAGGGCCTGCCCCCCTTGGGCTTCCTTGGCCCCTCAGCAAACCAGCATCCCTCAGAGATGCAAGCCTGCTCTTCCTCCCTCTTCCTTCCATTGGGGTTGGGGCCCTTTCCTAGGGCTGTTTTTGCCTCCAAGTCTGCCCCTGGCTCCACATGAGCTGAGAATACACTGGGGAGAATCTATGGGGAGTGTTCGTGCTTCAGTGGTAGAGCATCATCTTTGCATTCAGGTCCAGTTCCCAGTGTATCTAGTTACAGGTTCTCAGATGCAGGGAAAGAGCTGCTGCCACTTAGCCTAATTCAGTTCAGAAACCTTTATTGGCATAGAACTTAGCCTAATTATATACATTACATTGCCTTCCGTCCTCCCTGCGTGTGCCACAAGGACCTTCTGCCTTGTGAGTTCTATGCTTGGAAATGTATTCCTTGGAGAGGGGGAGGTCTCAGGTCAGGACCACAGCTTGCAGAGAGAAGGGCCTTCATCCTCCTCTGCTCCCAGTGCTGTTCTTACTACCAGAAATAGTCCTGAGGAGTTGATGTCTCCTCTGTTGGTGTTTTCCCACTGGGCTAAGTACTGGCTGAGGGGGGGGGGGCAAATCAGGTTGGGAAAGCACCACAGGTGCTAAGACCTAAGCACCTTCTTCCTGTGGGTCCTGCACCCGATCTGAATCAGGACCTATTTCTGTTTACATTAAGCTTACATGAAGCTGCCTTGTACAGAATCAGACCCTCGGTCCATCAAAGTCAGCATAGTCTACTCAGAGTGGCAGCAGCTCTCCGGGGTCTTAGGGAGAGGTCTTTCCCATCACATACTGCCTGGTCCTTTTAGCTGGAGATGCAGGGGATTGAACCTGGACCTTCTGTATGCCAAGCAGAGGCTCTACCACTGAGCCACAGCTCCTCCTGGGGACCTCCAAATCATCCATGGTGCATAAGACTGTGGATGCATTGCCCAGACAAAGCACCATTCTACCCTGCCTAAAACTTTTTTAAAAGAGATTTTAATTTGTGACATGTCTACAGGTACAGGGAGGCCGGCAGCTGTGCATATCAGGTCTATGATCCTCCCAATACCTGTGGTCACCAGGTTGCTGTAAGGGGGCACTGTGTGTTTTGCATCTGATATGCACACACCCTAACCCTGGAAAATCGAGCTGAAGCTGCACATGCATATAAAATACATGCAGGGTTGCCAACTGCTTGGGAAATACCGGGAGATTTGGGGAGGGGTAGAGCCTGAGAAGGGAGGAGTTTGGAGAGTGAAGGGACCTCAGCAAGATACATTGCCATAGAGACTAACCCTCCAAAACAGCCATTTTCTCCAGGGGAACTGATCTCTATTGTCTGGGGATCGTTGGTAATCCTGGGAGATCTCCAGCAACATGGCAACCACATCTAAATTCTTCCTGTGTGAGTCTTGTGGGGGTGAATTAGGAACAGAACAGAACATGCAAGGCAATGCACATTAAATATAGTTTTTTAAGTCAAAACCCTCCACATAGCAGACAGAGAACAGAAACTTGCAAAAGATAAAGTCTATAAATTCAGCTATGCAACTGGCTCTTGCTTGCAATAAGTTTGCTGTGAGCCAAGTCCAACTCATCCAGTCCATCTAATGCCAGATCCTTCCAATGTACCCTTCCTGTAAAAAGCAACAAACTGGACATTATAGAAACCAGGCTTCAACTCATGGCTGGGCCAAGAATTTTGGACACCCTATGATAGGGTGTACAAGACCCCCTCCTCCTACTGACACCCCACAGCTGTGGGAAGCCAGGACTGCAGTAAGTTTCTTAGCAGACAGACCCAAACTAGGGATGCCAGCTTCCAGGTGGGACCTGGGGATTCCCCGGAATTACAGCTCATCTCCAGATTACAGAGATCAGTTACCCTGAAGAAAGCACGTGCTTTGAAGGGAGGACACTCTGCCATTGTACCCCACTGAGATCCCTGCCCACCCCAGGCCTCATCCTCAAATCTCCAGGAGTCTCCCAACCTAGATCTGGCCAACCCTATGGCCCCAATCCCCCATCAGTGGTCAGGGGAGACCTGGAAACCCTAGCTAACTCCATTCACTAACCCCCCCCCCAGCTAAACCAACTGTTCCTGGGGATCACACATGCACTTGGACAGACCGTGTTCCCCATAGGAGCAGTTGCTGGCCCACCAGTATAGACAGACATAGTGCCTGAAAATGATGGGAGAGGGGAAACCCCTCTTTAGATACTAGGACTGTCAGCACTGGAAAGGAACTTAAAAGGCAAAAGGGGGAACTGAAAGCTCTCCCCCTGGAGGTGTGGATGTTCTCCCTCTACTAGGTCAGCAGCACTTCTCCCTTCCATGCAGAGTGGCTGGAGAGAGCCCAGCCTCACCTGGAAATGTTGTGACCTCACCTAGCAAGGAAGGCTGGCAAAGGGCCTGTTGATGCACTGCACAGGGAACAGGTGTGTTTCTGCTTGCTCTCTTTGGGCTTGAATAATCCTTGGCAACAAACAGGAGAGAATGTTAGAGTCAGTGGCTACCAACAGAGAGAGAGAGTGTGATCTCACATTTCCAGTAATTTGGGGTTTCTCATTTACATGTTTACCCAGATTGAACCTGCAAAGTATGCATAAGATCTCAGTGGCTTGGGCCGGCCCTCAGTGACTCATTTGTTTTTAAGCAGTAATCAAAGCATACAATGCATTAAACAAAAAAATTAATCATGGAAAGCCTACAAAAATATTATCACTGGTGGTTCATTTGCAATGTGATAATGACTCCAAAGGGGGAGACGTGTTAGCTTCTGGCAGCAAAAAGAAACAGGAGTCCTGTGGCACTTCAGAGACTAACAAAAATTTCATTCCAGCAGACATTTTCATGCATCCGGTTTCTGTGATCTGAAGGAGAGGGCTCTAGTCCTTGAAAGCTTATGCTGGAATAAAATTTTGTGAGACTTTTTTAAGGGGCCACAAGACTCTGGTTTATTTTCTGCTATGCCAGCATTTCAGTGAAATCTGTCTAATCATCTCCATAAGTTAAAAAAAAAACCAAACAATTTCTCCATAGCATATTTGTGTCTTCCGAAAGACAGCACAAGGATAGGCTAAGACACTCTGGAATTCCTCGCATGTCTACATGGGAGCTCAGATCTATCACCCCAAGGTGCGCCTTGACCATAAAGACAATAGTAAATTCACAGTCAGTGCAAAAGGTTCACATTGTAATATGTGGTTACCACCCACACACAAACTCTGCAACCAGAGGTATGGGGTATAATTAGGGATGCCAGCCTCCAGGTGGGGCCTGGGGATCCCCTGGAATTACAGCTCATCTCCAGACTACAGAGATCAGTTCCCCTGAAGAAAATGGATACTTTGGAGGGGGGACCTTTTGGCATTAGACCCCACCGAGATCCCCGTCCTCCCCAGGATCCCCCCCCCAAATCTCCAGGAATTTCCCAACCTGAAGCTGGCAACCCTACCCACCAATCCACACCCGTGGTCAGGGGGACTTGGCAATGCTAGATATAATATGGGACCATCCTAACCAGGGTTATACCCTTTTCAGTCCATTGAAGTCAATGGAATTTGAATGCTTGCTTAGGACTGCATTGTAAATGGTATCCCTAAACTGCCTGAAGCAGCCACCAAACTGTTATCCTTTGGTAGGACCAGCTGGGGCAGAAACACTGGGGGATATCCTGGTTAGGTGAACTGGACACTGTGACTGACTTCCTTCTGTTGTCATAATAGAAATCAGGAATTTCTGCCAGGTTCAGAATGGTATGTTTGACTTTTTCCCCACCATAGAGAACAATGGAGGGAATAGGGGCAACCTGTTTGGGGGCCCATAGAATTGGACCCCCTGATCCAATGTTCTTGAAACTTGGTGGGTATCTTGGGGAGAGGCTCCATAAGCTACCCTGTGAGATTGGAGCCTCTCCCTCAAACCGCCTCCCCTCCAGCCCCCAGGATATACCCTATGTTTTCACCATTGACTTCAATGGCCCATAGGATATAATGGGGCTGAATTGCCGCCGAATTTCTTTCATTCCTTCCTTTCCTTCTCTCTTTTTCCTCTTTCCCTCCTTCTTCTCTTCTCTCTTTCTTTCTTTCCCACCTTCTTCTCTTCTTTTTTTTCCTCCTTTCCCTGTTTCCCTCCTTCTTCCCTCTCTTTTCCCCTCTCCCCTTTCCTTCTCTTTCTTTCCCTCTTTCCTTCCTTCTTTCCTTCTCTCTACTCTCTCTCTTTCCTTCCCTCTTTCCTCCTTCTGTGGCCCAACTTTCATGAGAAGGAGTTAAACTTTAAACCCCTTATCTCTTAGCTCCCCCACCCAGGCCAGCTGGGGAAGGGAAGGGGAGGCTTTTGAAGATGCCTCCCCCCCTTTTGTTTCCCCTTCTGACATCGCTTCTGGTGATGTCAGAGGGCGTGGCATATGCTAATAGCCTAATAGCTCATTAGCATACCATATGCTAATGAGCTCCTGCAGCTGTTTTTCTACAAAAAGACCCCTGGACATAAGCCTTTGTATCCACCAGAACCAGAACTCTTTCCTTCTTGGAGATAATGTATCCTATTTCTTTTCCTCTTTCACCATCTGTGCTCTTTTGGAGACTTGCTGTATCCAACCTGAACTTGATGTTCCAACTTGTCTGTTCTTGGATTCCTTGTGCCTATCAAGAGCAACAAGGAAGGTTCATCGGGGACTTTTGTGGGTGTTTTTGACTGTTTGTATTTCCTGTGGGTGAAATTGCGGGAGATAGGGAGTGGATGAGTATATATCAGGGTGTATGTGAGAGAGAGTGAGACATTTAACCTGAGTAATCTGTCATCATAACTAAACCAGCAGCGTCAGCCGGAGGAAGATAAACCTATTCTGTCACCCATTCTGCCAGAGAATGGCAGCTCAGTGCCGTTTGCTTTTTGATATGATGATCAGCGTTAAAGAACAGTGAGATCCCATGAGCTGCTTATTGGTACATTCCTGGCTAAAGTGCTCTTTATACAATGAAAGAATTCTGGGAATTCCCAGAGGAAGTAAGATCCTGACTTATGCAATGTGAGACAGGGAGAATGCCAGGAAAGGGAGTGAGGACTTTGATGAGCATGAGATTAGGAATGGCATCAGAATATTTTATGGATGTATTTTCCAGACATGATCCATATACTGTAATGGTTCTTAGAACCTTTGGAACAAGTGATCCCTGGATTTGCATGCAAAATTTCAGCATGCTGACTGTGGAGCAATAATTTGCATTTAAAGATAATACGGGGGCAGAAACTCCCCCAGCAAAATCAAAATACAGGTGAAGATCAGGAATGATATTAACTCCAATATGTCATATAAGAAGGCCTCTTTGAACCTATCAGTTACAGGCTCATTAGACCCTACTTCAAAGAGGAGGGAAATCCCACCCATAACCTCTCCAGAGCCTATGACTATTGTGGCATGATTGTCCTTTGAGAGACAGCCAAGAGCATATTGACTGTGTTTTCTCCTTTTACATGTACGAGCCTGCCTTTCTCCTGGAAACAGTCAGGACCAATGGAGGGTAAGAAAAAAACATAATAGGGTTTCCAGGCCCATATCCACAAATCCTGGGAACTTTGATGCGTGAAACCTGGGAGGGGCTCTGTGACACTTCTTGCAGGTGATCATCTGGAAGTGACACCATAGTGTCCTGTATCCTACTGATGCTCTAGGGATTTCACTAAACTATCATAAAGACCATAGAGTTTGGGGCAATTCCTAGAGTACTTGAGGGGGTTGTGATGATGTTTCCCCCTTCCCACGTTTTCTCCAACTCTTCATTGGAGAGCGGGAGCAGGAATTCACCTGCCACAGGCAGATACCTGGTAAGTCTAAAACACAATTACACAGCAAGTAATCAATATTTTGAAACATTTTGTTAGAAAACCCACCAACAGCAATCAGCCATCTGAAAACAACCATCTGCAATCAACCAGACCTAGTCATAAAACCTTCACAGTGCTCCAAAGATCCTTCTAAACAATTCAGCACTGCAGCCTTGCCAGAGGAGAGTCAGGGGAATAGAAACCTTCCTTACCTTTTCTGGGAGGCTCCTTCATAGGGCAGCAGCAGCTCTAACCTTGCCTAGAGAAGGGACTGCCAAAAGACCCTGTTGCAAAAATGAAGTTTCTGCACAAGTATATGCAGGGAGAGACAACCCTTCAAGTATGTGGGTTCTAGCTCATGAAGTGCTCTGAAGGTAAGCACTTGCACCTTAAGTTGGACCGGGAAACAAATAGGCGGTCAGTACTGGGACTTCAAAATAGATGTGATATCCTCTGATAGCAAACAGGTCACCACAACTGAAGTTTCCAGATTGCCTTTGAGGACAGCTCCAGTACAGCACACTATAGAAGTGAAACTTCACAGTTCCTGTAGCATGTATCAATAAAGACAGATCATATATCTGTTTTTTTAAAAAAGAGGGCAGATTATGGGTTATATCAAGCAAAAAGAAAGAATTTCTTGCTGCCTCATTCACCTGTTTTTCCAACTGAAGACCAGCATCCAGCAAGATTCCCAAGCTCTTAATGGAGACCTTCAGCAAGTGCAGCAGCCCATCAGTAGTGGGCAATGCAATTGTGCTCAGCACAGAAGCCCTAGCAACCACCGTCACCTTGATTTTACCAGGATGTAGAAGTTAGGCCCAAACTAAATGCGAGGGTGAGGAGTCATGATTAGACTTTCCAATGTGTATTTAGCCTTAAAAAGCAACTGCTGCAGGGCATTATCCCAACCAGAAGAATTAGCAGAAGTTCTCAGCCCCCCCCCCCCCCCAAAAAAAGCATCTTCTCCTATGGACATTCCTGTCAGACCTAGTCCAACTGTATAGGCCGAATAGGTGACAGACTAGCACACCAGCCTTTAAGGGGCAAAAATTAGAACTGGATTTCTTGCCTCTATTAAACTCAATAATGTGTTATTTCTTTAAAAAGGTTTACCTATGGTGTGTAGCTGTGTTAGGATTAAGGAAAAGGAAAAAAACACCAGATTGTTCATTTTGAATGCATGTAAATAAAGGTAAAAGTTCATTCTAGACTTCTAATTTTTCTCTATACTTAATGGGAAATGGCAATGTCATAATTTACCCAGAGCACAAAAAAAAACCCAAAACAAACAAAGCCCCCCCCCCAAACCTTGGGCCAGCTGTGATTCCTATGCACAGTATTTCCGCATTCTGCAATCATTGCCCTTCCTGTCCCCACTGTTTGGTGTGTGCATGGAAAGCTTTCTTGATCACATAAGCATCCGGGATCTTCCCTTCCCCCATCCACTGCTGGTGACCAGGGGGAACCAGTGGCAACTCTATGTGAGAATTTTAATTAATATACAACATAGAACCTTTCTCTATCTACTTAAAATTTAGCAGAAAGGATCCTTTACATGGGAGAGGGAAGGGAAGTACTGATAAGATCAAAAACAAACATGCTGCTACATAAATGTGTCCCCGAATTGAAACCACTGGAAACAAATAAAGAATTCAAACAGGGAAAACGAATGAAAATATTTAAAGAGCAAAGCAAACAAAATATAAAAGCTGGCTGCAGCATTTAATGTCCTTATGCCTATAAACACACACAGACACACATATATAGAAGAGAGAGGGAGAAGAGAAGAGATTGGATTGGATTTATACTCTGCCCTTCACTTGGAGTCTCAGAGCGGCTTACAAACTCTTTTCCCTTCCTCTCCCCACAACAGACACCCTGTGAAGTAGGTGGAGCTGAGAGAGCTCTTTCCAGAACTGCCCTTGAGAGAACAGCGCTGACAGAACTATGGCTTGCCCAAGGTCATCCAGCAGCTGCAAGTGGAGGAGTGGGGAATCAAAGCCGGTTCTTACAGATTAGAGTCCACACACTTAACCACTACACCAAACTGGGGGATGGTGTGTCGTGTGTGTTTGTTTTTATCACGATGTGACCTGAATTCTTTATAAGAGTGATTGGTGGGACATAAGATACAAAAGACTGATACCCACTGTCTTAGAGGATGGCATGAGACTTTGCCCACAAAACAACCGAGGCCAAGAGCAGGACTCTGGCTGTGCAGACTGCTTAACAGGACCCAATCCCAGGCTTCCCATCTCACCCCAGTCAGTCATAAGGAAGATTAATGTAGTGTATCCACGGAGAAACATGGACT
This sequence comes from Gekko gecko, assembly GCA_029375565.1. NCBI lineage: Eukaryota > Metazoa > Chordata > Lepidosauria > Squamata > Gekkonidae > Gekko > Gekko gecko. Next base: position 44,631,472 of record JAPDNY010000012.1, on the reverse strand, counting down.
CGGGGCAACCATGTGCTCGGACCGGTTCGGACCGGTCGCCATGCTGTCAGGCAAGGGCCTGAGCTTCATTCCGTTAGACCAGGGGTCCTCAAACTTTTTAAACAGGGGGCCAGTTCACTGTCCCTCAGACCGTTGGAGGGCCGCCGCGTTCGCTCCCTCCCCCCACCAGCCTGCTTGCCCTGCTGCCACGTTCGCTCCCTCCCCCCACCAGCCTGCTTGCCCCGCTGTCGCGTTCGCTCCCCCCCCACCAGCCTGCTTGCCCCGCTGCTGCGTTCGCTCCCTCCCCCCACCAGCCTGCTTGCCCCGCTGCCGCATTCGCCCCTCCCCCCACCAGCCTGCTCGCCCCGCCGCCATGTTCACTCCCTCCCACCCACCAGCCTGCTTGCCCCGCCGCCGCCGCGTTCCGCTCCCTCCCCCACGACCAGCCTGCTCGCCCCTTCCTCCTCCTCAGCTCCTGGGCGCTCTTGCCGCCCAGGGCTGCTGGAGGAAGAAAGAGGCCGCGAGGAGGGGGCGGCTTTGAGGGGGCGGGGCGGCAATTTGCCGCCCCTAAGAGCCCGCCGCCCTAGTGAGCAAGCCGGCAGTGCCTCTCCCAATGGGGCTACTTGGGAGGAGGAGCCCGGCAGGCGGGTGGGGGTGCTGCTGCTGCGCTCCCCGGGGAGGAGGCGGCTCCGGGCGGGGGGCGGGCATAAACACTCGGTGGGCCACATAAATGTCCTCGGCGGGCCACATGTGGCCCGCGGGCCGTGGTTTGAGGACCCCTGCGTTAGACAATAGACTGTAGGCTCCTCGCATTCTTCCAATCAAGGAGCCCAGGGTAACTCAATTAACTGTAAATAGCAAATCACGGGTGTTGTGTGTGTTTGGGGTGTGGGTTCACTTGGGAATAAAAGCCGGCCTGCGAGCCAGCTTAGTTGTCTTGTTCCTGTTCTAATAAAGTATGTGAGAGCTGAAATCACTCGTCAGTCTCAGTACTTTTCAATTAATTTACTCTAAACCCCTGGGATAGAATGATAGCATTTAACCAGAAATTGTCACTCAGTTAAGGAAATCTTAGTTTTAACCAATTAATCAATAAATTGTTCATATAAATGTGTATATAGTTGCATCTGAATTAAACAATCGTTTTGAAGGGGAAAAAACATGAGGCTTGTGGGAAAAAACATGAGGCTTGTCAACCTCTGGGTGGGGCCAGGAGTTCTCCTGGAATTACGACTGTTCTCCAGACTGCAGAGACCAGTTGCCCTGGAGGAAACGGCAGTGCTGGAGGGTGAGAGCTGTGGCATCCCATCCCTGCTGAGCTCTCTCTCCCCTCTCCAAACTCCACTTTCCCCAGGTGACATCCTCAAATCTCCAGAAATGTCCTAACCAGGAGTTGGCAACCCTGGGCACAGGCCATGGCAGGCCCCTCACCGAGAAGGGTCCTCAGCAAGGGTCCTGCCTCTTCTAAGATGGCAGCTTTTATAAAATCCATTAACTTTTTAATAAAGTTAATGTGCTTTTCAATTAATTAGGGCACCGCTTTGCCAGCCTAAAGGGTTTCAGTCAAACTGGAAGACTTGACTCATCCCTGTAGCCTTAACTGAATCCCTTGAAAAGTTTTGTGTTGAAGTCCTCTGAATGGTTTTCCTTACCATGGGGGCAGGGGGAGACCAAACAAGCTGAAGTTAGTAATTAAGAGTCTGCAAAATGTTTGACTCACGCGTGGAGAGTTAGGAGGCGATGCCCAGTCTTTCCCAAGAGCTGTTTCTTTGGATGATTTCATTGTTTGCTCCGCTTGAGGTAGTGAATGAGGTCAATACAATGTCACAAAGCTGAAAGCCAGCTCAGCTCCCCAAAGAAGTCAGCCAGAAGGAAGGTGAATTAAACCCCCTGAATGGGGTGGCTGTCAGATGTTAGCTGTCAGACTATGTGAGGGAGGCATGACCTAGTCTTCAGGTAACTCCCCCTCCCCACAGGAAACTTCAGCTCTTGATGAAAACCCTCAGACAACATCCAATATAAAGTGACCCAAGCTCTGAATTTGCCAGCAGTCACATAATCCATTTATTTTGGAGGGGAAATTAAATCAATAAATTATCAGGTGTATGTTTCGAATGGAAAGCAACAATGGCAGTTGCTAATCCAGGCACTAAATTGGGCATCCCTCCCAGGCCAGACCGTGGGGTCTTGAATAAAATTACCCAGAGTCCTTTGCCCAGGCGCTCTCCACCTCCCTTTCAGCTTCTGTCAACCAGGTCTTGGGCAGCACTATGAATGCACCTTGTGAGATGTGGCTCCTGGACTTGCTGTGGCACTTCAGCCTTAGAGACTGGGCAGAGAAGTTGGGGAAGGGCATCCCGGATGGTGTGAGTGTGCCAGCTCCACAAAGCCAAACCAAAGTAGGTGCTGAATTTGTATCCTAATGTGCTGCTGTCTCCCTTTGTGACTGCTATTTTCACATGCCCATCAGACAGGGGCTGGGGCTGGCCTATAATTAAGAGGGTGGGGTTAGGGCGAGAGGCAAACACACGCTTCCTACTCTTTCCTTGGGCAAAGCAAACCGAGAGCCGCTCATGAATCAGGTGCTGAAATCACAGCGGGGCATCACTGGGTTCCGCATGGCGAGAGACTGCCAGCTGGATGCCAGAATGAGGGGCTCCGTCTCCCTCTGAAGATGGATCCGAGCGACTAAGCCACCAAAACGAACACCTGTCACATTGTCCAGAAGGACTCCTCTGCCCCTTTCATACATGGCTCATCAAAGCCCCTGCTAGAAAATAACATAATTCTTTGACATCTCCAAAACGTTTTAGATAAGGCTGGCATATGTCTCTCATCGATTCTGCGACTTCCCAAGAATGCTGCTGGACTTGCTGTTTCTAAGCACTTTTGATCCAGGAGACAAAAAACCCTTCTCAGAGAAAGGCCTGGACATGAGCCATCTCAGTAACCTTTTATCACAAGGCAGGGGAATGTTGTAGCTCCTTCTTGGCATGGCGTTTCGATCCCGTTCTTGCCTCTTGAGTGCGCTCAACTATTAACTCTATGAGTGGAAGCTTCTTCTCTGAAGCTAAGGGGAATGTGATAGAGTCCAGATTTTACAGTTCACTAAGCATATTATCTTTACGGTGCCCAGGTGGAATAGCAGAAACTCAAGAGAAAGAAAAGCAGAGGGTGTGGACCAAAAGCATCTGCCACACCTTCTCTCTGTTCTCTCTCACTCTCTGTGTTGAAATTAGACATCACCCACACTGAATGCATATGGCATGCATTGATTTTAATGTGTTTATGTGCACAGGCCATGGACATTGCTGATGGGCCAAGAGAGAAAAAAAAAATAGCCCAATACATTTTCAGTACAACTGGCATAGATATCACCTAAGAAAAAGGAACTAGAGATCTCTCTTAAGTAAGATTCTCCTGCAACAGTCAGCCAAGTATCTGTGTACAAACTTTAGGCACCGGTGACATCACAAACTCATTGTGTTTAGTTTTTATGGGGCTGTCAGTGTGTCATCCTTTACCCCATCATGGTCTGCTCCTTTCAATCGTGTCTGCCCTTATATAGTTTGGTGTGGGACAACATGTGCACATATACAGAATGGGAAGTTGCATGGATCTGAGACAGATCAGCTGCTTTGCATGAAGAAGATCCCAGGTTCAGCCCCTGGCATTTCCAACTGAGGGATAGCTGGGAGAGATCTTCCTCTATCTGAGACCTTGGAGAGCCTCAATATCAACCTAGGCCAGTGGTCCCCAACCTTTTTTGATCCATTGGGCATCCTTGGCATTCTGACACAGTGTGGTGGGCACAGCCACAGGGGACCAAGCCAGGCACAGAATGGCGGTTGCAGCTTGCTTTCAGTCATACCACAAGAATCCTTGTGTCATGTTGTGGCTCCAGCTGCTGTCAAAAGCAAAGCTTTTTTTTTTTTAATCTATGTAGCCCCTCCTGGCCCCTCCCATTTTCTAAAAACACTTGGTGGGTACCAGGAAAGGGAGTTGACAAGCACCATGTTTCCCATGGGCACTGTGTTGAGGACCCCTAATCTAGACAGACTAAGGGTTTGACTCATTATAAGACTAAGGAGGGAGCTATGGCTCAGTGGCTTTGCATGCAAAAGATGGGAGTAGAACACATGCCTTCGTGCTGCGGGTCCTACATTCAACCAAGTGGTATCTCCAATTGGAGGATCTCAGGGCCAAACTAGACATTATGGCACAGCACCTGACACATGAATGCCAACACCATTTTAGAGCTGGACTCGGTCAATTAAAAGTGCTGCAAGGGCCTAATACTGTGACTGGGCTTGCAGCACAGCAGGACTAGGTAGATCTTGTCCCCCCTCTCCACAGCTTTCCAAGTACCTAAACAGCTGCAAGGGCTTGTGTCCGCACTTGAGAAGGCATGGGAGTGAGGAAGACTGCCTGGTCCAGTCATGCTTCCTCACGGCATTTTTAAATGACCAAATTCAGCTCTAAAATGACATTGACACCCAGAGATCAGGCCCATGGCTGCTGTAATGTTTATTTTGGCCCTTAGGTAGCAAATACTGGAAAAGATATTCCTCTGCCTAAGACCCTGGAGATCTGCTGCCGTTGGTGTAGTGAAAGCCAGTTAGATGGACCAATAATCTGACTTAGAATCATAGAATCAGAGAGTTGGAAGGGGTCATACAGGCCATCTAGTCTAACCCCCTGCTCAATGCAGCATCAGACTACAGCATCCCTGACAAGTGTTTGTCCAGCCGCTGCTTAAAGACTGCCAGTGAGGGGGAGCTCCCTAGGCAGCTGATTCCACTGTTGCACAACTCTTACTGCAAAAAAGTTTTTCCTAATATCCAGCCAGTACCTTCCTGCCCTTAATTTAAACCCATTATTGTGAATCCTGTCCTCTGCTGCCAACAGGAACAGCTCCCTGCCCTCCTCCAAGTGACAGCCCTTCGAAGACTTAAAGGGTGATTCCGCACTAGATCTTATATCCTGGTTCAGCCCTGTCCCCGAGCTTACATTTTACACTACACTTGAGTTCACCTTTGTAATTATCTCAGGGTATTTTTTGTTTCCACATTACATTGAGGTCACCCTGGTTTTGCCCCACACTAGTCCCGGGATAAATGGATGCTGTTATAACCAGGGATAAATGCAAGGTATAGTGTCACGAGCTGAACTCTGATAAGACCAAGGATGAGATCCAAGTGTGGAAAGGACCAAAGAGAGCAATCCTGTCCCCCCTCAACCTCCTCTTCTTCAGACTGAACATTCCCAGGTTCTTCAGCCTTTACTCACAGGGCTTGGTCCCCAGGCCCCCGATCATCCTCGTCGTGCTCTTCTGCACCCGCTCCATTCTGTCCACATCCTTCTTGAAGTGAGGCCTCCAGAACTGCACACAATACTCCAGGTGTCAGGACTATACTCCAGATGTCAGGACTATGACATCTTGCTGACTTAATATAGAGCAGCTTCATATGTTTACATTCTATTTTGTTTGTGCTCCCAGTGAGATTCCTGGATCAAACCTTCAAAAATCAGATTCAGTGGAATGGCAGCATCTCTAATATAGTTTCATATTCAACCAGGGCTTTTTTTTTGTAGAAAAAGCTCAGGAGGAACTTATTAGCATAATAAGCCACACCCATCAGCAGAAACTCATTAGCCTATTAGGACACACCCTGACAGCACTGTCCATTAGCATATTAGGCCACACCCCCGTGTTACCAGTAGTGTGGACATCCAGCTATACCCACCTTTTGCTTCTTATTCTGTTTACCTTGTTTGTTGTCAAAACCCAGGGCTTTTTTTTGGAGCAGGAACTCCTTTGCATGTTAGGCCACACATCCATAATGTAGCCAATCCTAATGATTTTCTGCTGTTGGGTGTGGCCTGTTATGCTAATGAGTTCCTGATGGGTGTGGCCAACTTGGGAGTCAGCCGGAACTCCGTTCCTGTGCGTTCCTGCCCAAAAATAGCCCTGTATTCAACCAAAGTTAAGCATTTTAAAGTGTCAGATCCATGACGTTGTGCCCAGTGTCTACAACCCCACAGAAAGAAAGCTTAAGCCAGGCTAAGTTCCTAGTGTCATGATGGTCACTAAACATTCAAAAGGCAGACCAGTGCCCATATTTCTCCAGGAGATTCCCCCTTAAATTTCATCTAACAAGAGGATTTAGAGACTATAGCAATTCACTCTTTATGTTGGCCTTTATATACAGAAATGTATACCAGAGCAGAGCAGCGACAGAACCTGATGGGACCAGACAGCAGTCTTATTGTGGTTTCTTAGCAAGTCTGGCCCTGTAAGGTGTCTGGCTGAGAAACTGACCACATGGAAGTCAGTCACATCCAAGTTGCTGAGAACTCTTTTGAGGAAGAATAAGTGGGTAAATACACCCAACACAGTGGATAAATACACCCAACACAATCATAGTCACCCTCCTGACTCAAAGTCCAGTCAGCTTCCCAAAATATATTATATTCTTACTAGGTTCTGAAGAGGACATTTCACCACAGTTTGCATTCATTTTGAACTTTGTGGCTGATGTCAAAATGTAAATTCCCAGTAAACCTTGAAGCAATCTGTGCAATGGTGACAAACCACCAATCCCACTCTGTAGGAGGCACTCCTTTGCGCACTTGCCCCATCACCATTTATTTTTGTGGGGCTCCCACTGTTGAAATTCCTGCCACCGTGGAAATTCATTCAATCTTTTTTCAGCTGATGCACTTCCTGGTGCTGAATACCAGCCCTTTGTACTTGATTATTCTGATTGGTCCCATTCCAATTCGATGCCTGCATCCATCAGATTTACTCTGTGCCACATGAACACTGCAGTGTGCTTTCACACACACAGTCAGGCTTCCACATCAGATGCATATGTGGCTCTCATGATGGGTTGGGCTCCATGTGTTATTGCATTTGTAAACACTACACTTAGAAGTTTCTCTCTGTGTTTTGCACAGTCGCAGTCACTAAGTTTGTTGTCAGTCCTGTTTTTTTAAAAATCAAAGTTTATATGTGAATAAATAAAGCAAAACCATAGTCATTGTTGCACAACAGTGATAAATCCCTGGATCCCATGCCATAAGGGCAGTCCAGTAAGAGCTTGTGTTCATTACCGGGTGATCTATCGGGATAAAGCACCCATTGTCTAATATCTTTAGTTTCTACCACACTTAAGTTGCCTTTGCTGGACAGGTTTGCACACTAAGTCTATTGCAATGCAAGCTCATCAAGTTCAGGCTGATTTTAAAAGGACTCTTACATCACCAGAAAAACAACTCAATGTACCACCGTGCTAGCTAGAAGACAGACAGAGAACCATAGGAAGGAAATTGGAAATGTCTTCTGAAATGAAAGTGCAGCTTTTCAGTGCAGAAGGTTCCAAGTTCAAGCCCCGGCCTTTCCAATTAAACAAAAAAAGATCCCACAAGGCAGCTGCTGAGGAAGACTTTTCTCTGTAACTGAGAGCCTGGAGAGCTGTTGCCTATCAGGGATAGACCGATGGGCTGATGCCGTGTAAGACAGCTTCATGGCTCATACTGAGATCAGATGGATTTCATCTCTCAGACTCTCAGTCAAATGCTTAAATCCAGCTAAGTTTGACTGGATTTAGATGTGTATCACTCTTTCCAGAGGGCACTGAGGATGGCTTCACTAGATTTCAAGAGACTCTATGAGGAAGCAAATGAGAACACAATGGTGGCCATTTTGCTTTCCGGAAGAATGTCTGTTGCTCTGTGAATGATAAAAGATGTTTTCACTTTGAAATTGCTCACAAGGGCAAAGACCTTGGAGCTGCTCATGTGGGGTACAGGCTGCTAAACCCACCTGCCCTTCTCTAAACCCCATTTCCCTTAGTAGCATGTATGGATTCCATGAGGCAGTTGAAAGGCTACATTCAGTCTGAGATGTCGCACCCCACCCTTGGCTATCTTCCTGTTCCTCCTGCGCCTACCCAGGGCTGAATCGCCCATTGGGCGAACTAGGCACTCGCCTAGGGCGCCGTTGGCCTCAGGGGCCCGCTGCTGCCGCCGTCGCTAGTCCCCCGCGCCCCCTTCCCGGAGCCCCTGGGAAAGCCGGCGCTGGGAGGGAGGGGCGGGCGACCGCCTTCCCGGCTCCGGGCCCCGCAGCACGGGCCTCCAGGAAAGCCGGCGCTGGGAGGGAGGGGTGGCGGCGACCCGCCGCCTTCTCCCGGGGCCCCCCGCAGCCACGGAGCCTCCAGGAAAGCCGGCGCTGGGAGGGAGGGGGTGGCGGCTAGACCCCCGCCCCCTTCCCTGGCTTTCCTGGGGGCCCCGCAGCTGCAAAGCCTCCAGGAAAGCCAGCGCTCCGCCTCCACCCCCTGGTCTCCAGGCCACACCGGGAGGTTGGCATCCCCAGTGGGGGGCGCCCCAGGCTGTCCTGCCTAGGGCGCCCAGACACCTGGAGCCGGCCCTGCGCCTACCAGTTTGGGAGAAGGCTTTTGCCTGTGAGATGGACAGCTCTTAAAAGCCAGAAGATGATGGGGCTGAAATGATGACTGCGTGTGAGTTAAATGGCATCAAGTCACTTCAAACTTATGGTGACCCTATGAGTGAATGATCTCCAAAATGTCCTGTCACTAACAGCCTTGCTCAGATCTTGCAAACTTGAGAACCTTGGCTTCCCTGATTGAGTCAATTCATCTCACGTTGGGTCTTCCTCTTTTCTTACTGCCTTCAACTTTTCCTAGCATTATTGTCTCTTTCAGTGAGTCTTCTAATGTCGTAACTAAGGTACAATAGCCTCAACTTAGTCAGTTTAGCTTCTAGGGAGAGTTCAGGCTTGATTTCTATCTAGAACCTACTTATATTGTCTTTGGAAGTCTGTTGTCATCATTTCAAAGAATCTTTCCAATAAATGACTGTCACTGGCCTATTATGCACAGGTGTTTCCTGTTGCTTTCATTATGCATGTTCATTGGGTTTTCTTTTTTGTCCTGCATTGATTTTCCTCCCTTTCACTTTCTGGTCACTGTTTCTCCAAGTTCTCTGAGAGTGTTTTTGTGCCAGTTTCCCCCTTGTTTTGCATCTAAGCCTAAGCATACAGATTTCCCCTGCCCTTTTGCCACCCCTCAAATGTCATTCTATGCCCATATCAAGGTTGTTCTGCACATTCTGCACCTTCTGCCACCCTGTCCCCTTCATTAGTGTACAAGCTCCATTTCCCCCTCAATTTAAGTGGTATGAGTCTAGTCTAGTCTAGTGATATGAGAGTATTGCTAGTCTCAGATTGCTGAATTTTTAAAAAAAATGTTGAGGGGAAAATGTAAAAGGCGCTACGCACATTTTTGTTCCCTGCTGGTATTGACTTGAAAGGGGGATTGGAGAGGAGGCAAACCACAGTGTCCCCAGTGCAAAAGAGGGAGGGAGGGAGGGAGGGAGAGATTTCAGTGCTGTATGCAAACAAAATAAAGGGAGGAGGATCATCAGCACCAAATGAAATTGACATGAAATGTAAAGAGAGACACTGGGATCGGAAGCCTAAAGCTTTGAAAGCGCTTTCCATTTAATGCTTTGGTGAACAAAATTGGGGAGAACCATTTTGGCAGTCTCTGGAAATCTAACATTAAAATGGCAACTGAGCCACATGGACCTTCTGAGAACCACCAAACTTAAGAATCACTTGGGATCAATCCATTTGGAGGAAGAATGCAATCTGCACAGGACAGGCTATAAAAAACTGCCAGTGTGCAGGATCAAATTAGAGAATCACAAAGAGAAAACCACACAAATTTGCAAGGAAGGGCAGGAAATTAGCATTACTATGCAGCTGAGCTAGGGCATCAGCGAAAATATCCCTCATCTTTTAAAATTAGTGGCACAAGACTAAAAAAGCTCTCCAGAGCTTCTCCCAGAGTACTCCTCCCCCATACAAACTGCAGCCCTGTGCAAAGTGTGGTGGAGTTTCAGTCAAATTTGCATAGGCACGCATGCACACACATGTTGCCAACAATCACAGCTTGCAATGCCAGTGTCAATGGGTTCTACCATGCATTCTGTAGACTCAACCTGTTTCCCCATATTATGAGATTGTGTGACTCCCATTTTTCACAGTGGCCAATAACACAGCAGAGAATCCCCTAGTGCTGGGTAATATGGAAAATGGGGTTTTGCAGCTGCTTGTCAGTTTCAGAAAAAGTCTGGTTAGTTTCAACACTGGGTTTTCCCCCTTTGCCTGCATTCCTTTCTGTTCCCTTTCATTCAACAAACTAATGCTAGAATGCATATCCAAAACTGAACCATGGGGATTTAAATGGAAGGTACTTGCTGGATGCTACTTCGCAGCTGTGATAGGGCAACTGCATAAATTTTTAAAAACTTTGGTTGCCACTTTCACATGTCACAAGTGGCATTCCACCCCAATTTAGAAAAGAGTGTATTTTAAATTGTAGCTGCAGAATACACCAGAGAAAAAAGAATAGTGCATAAGGTGGGCACAAAATCTGAAGTCAAGATCAAAGTCTTACTGCTCTAAAAACTTGCAGTAAGATATGTGTGCATAATAGGCCACTGTGTCTGTCTGTCTGTCTGTCTGTCTATCCGTCCGTCCGTCCGTCCGTCCGTCCATCCATCCATCCATCCATCATCTATCTATCTATCTATCTATCTATCTATCTATCTATCTATCTATCTATCTATCTATCTATCTATCTATCTATCTATCTATCATCTATCATCTATCATCTATCTATCATAATCTTCTATCTATCATCTATAAAGTTTGGTTTTTAAACTGCCCTCCCCTGTGGGACAGGGTTCAGGGCAGTGTACATCAAGAAGACTTTACATAATAATAGTTAAAAGTTAAAAATCATAAAAATATAGCAGTAAATAATCAATAAGATAGCGGTGAAACTGCCAGAGTATGCCACTGCCTCATGGGGGGGGGGGAGGCAGGAGAAACAGAAGTGCCAGCCAGATGGAAACTGTCAGTATCTTCAACCAAATGCCTGGCGGAACATCTCTGCCTTCCATGCCCTGAGGAACTGCATTAAGTCCCACAGAGCATGGATGTCATTCAGCAGAGTTCCACCAGATTTGGGCCACAGCTGAGAATGCCCTGACCCTTCAGGGATAGCCAGATGTCTCTCTGGCCAGGGACCATCAGCAAATTCTTATCTGCCAAGCATAATGCCCTTTGAGGGGTAAAATAGGAGAGGCGGTCCCAAAGATACATAGGTCCCTGACCATTTAGGGCCTTAAAGATTAAAACCATAACCTTGAACCTGATCTGGTACCCCACTGAAAGCCAGTGCAGCTCACAGAGCACAGGTTGAATGTTTGCCATATGTGGCGTCCCTGTTAGGACTCACCCTGCTGCATTCTGGATCAGTTGGAGCTTCCCAGTCAGAGTCAAGGGTAGCCCTACATAGAGCGAGTTACAGTAGTCCAATCTGGAGGTGACCATTGTATGGATTGCAGTGGCTAGGTTGGGGCGAGAGAGGTAGGCGGCCAGTTGCCTGACCAGGTGTCCCTGGAGAAATGCCAGTCTGATAACATTTGTGATCTGGGCCTCTATTGAACAAGGAGGCATTCAGAATCACACCCAGGCTCTTGACAGTTGATGCCAATGTCAAGGGCACACAGTCAAGAGCCGGGAGGTAGTGCCCCAACCTTGAGTCCCCCGTCCCCAGCCACAGAACCTCCATCTTGGTCAAATTCAGTCTCAGCTGATTCTGCTTCAACCATCCCACCACAGCCTCCAAATCTTCGCCCATCAACAGATATAGCTGGATGTCATCAGCGTACTGGTGGCAACCTGGCCCAAAACTCCACACCAGTTGGGTGAGGGGTCGCATATAGATGTTAAATAGCATCAGAGAGAGGATTGCCCACTGAGGAACCCCACATACTAGTGGGTGCCTAGTTGACAACCTCTCTCCTAGCACCACCCTTTGTCCCGGACCCTGGAGAAATGAGGTAAACCACTTCAAGGCTACCCCACTCACTCCTACATCGGTGATCTTTGTGCCAGGAATTAGGAAACAAGTTCCACATTCCCAAGATATGTGCCAATCAAAAACTGAAACCACCTGGTCAAATTAAAGATTCTAAGAATCTTTGCATCACAGACAACCTCCCACATCTAGGAATCTGGAGTAGAAGGCAGAGAGCCAGTGTGGCATCCAATGTTCCCTCTAAGCTGTTGAGTCTTGCGAGCAAAAATTCTACTTCATGAGCTACTAGCATTAAAGTTGTGAGCGAGCGATTTGGCTCCTGCATAAATGAGCTTGCTCTGGAGCTATCTTTCCTGAGCTAAGTCAAAAATGTGTGAGCTGGAGGCTGAAAAACTGTGAGCGGGCTCACACTAACTCAGCTTAGAGGGAACACTGGTGGCATCACGGCTACACTGCTGGATTATGATCTTGGAGACCCAGGTTCAATTCTCCACTCTGCCATGGAAGCTTGCCATCATGCACTCTCAGCCTAACCTACCTCACAGGGTTGTTGTGAGACTAAAGAGAGGTGAAGAGAATGATGTAATCAGCTCTGGGTGTGCAGTGGGGAGAAAGGTGGGGTATGACCGAAGTAAATGAATGATTGTAGTCCATGGCGTATTGAGATTAAAATTCTTCTCAGGATACTTCCAATGTAATCATACAACAATATCAAAAACAATTTAAAAACAACAGATGAATAACCATACAACTAATAAACAGAATCCTCGAAGCGGGTTTATGGGCCATCTTGTTAAACTTCCTGATCAATACAGGAAATTCCAAACTAGAGTATTGCTGCCCACCCTCTCTTGAAGACCACTAGCAAGAGGCAGCCTACTCACATGCTAGGTAATTGGTTCCATATTTAGGGTTGCCAACCTCCAGGTGGGGCCTGGGGTTCTCCCAGGATTACAACTGATCTCCAGACTACAGGGATCCATTTCCCTGGAGAAAATGGGAGCTTTGGAACATTCAGGCTCCACCCCTAAATCTCCAGGAATTTCCCAACCCAGAGGTGGCATCCTTAGTTCTATTGTCACCATTAGGAATTTTCTTCTGATAGTCCACAGAAATCTACCCTCCTGTTTTTAAGCCCATTAGCCCTAGTCTTGCTGTCCAAAGCAGCAGAAGGTAATAGGAAAAACAACCTATATTAGATATTGCATTATATATCCATTTCCCAAAGCTATCAAAACCTGTTAACCATATCGCTAATTGTTAAATAAGGACCTGAAATAATAAGGTTGGGAATCCTGGCTTTTGAAATCTAACCTCTCCCCCCGGTAAATTGAAATATGTTCTGTACCAGAATGCAAGACAGCTTGTTTACCACCATCTTTGCAGCTGCTTTGCATTGTGGGATCAGAAGCCAAAGGTGGCAAACAGTCCAACCTTCTTCATGTGTGCACAGAAAGCCAGTCCAGTGGAATTCAGTGGGGCTTCTTTCCTTGGAAATGTGCATAAGACTGCCACTCTCCAGAACTTTTGCATGTGCAACTGGTTTAAATTGCTTTGGAGTTTCTCTTGACTTTGATCTCCTTTATCTGTGTGAGGGAGAGAATCCAAAGAGGAGTACTTGCAGTGAGAATGGCATTCTGGCCAGTGGCAGGCTTCACCTTGCATAGCAAGCCTAGCTGAAGCAAGGGCCATTTTATGTTCCATCTGCACCTGCTGATGTGACCTTGGGTCAGTCACAAGCAATGCTCCCTCTAAGCTGTGGAGCAGAAATTCTACTTTGTGAGCGACTGGCATTAAAGTTGTGAGTGAGCGATTTGGCTGCTGCATAAATTAGTTTGCTCTGGAGCCATCCTCTCTGAGCTAAGACAAAAATGTGTGAGCCAAAGGCTAAAAACCTGTGAGCTAGCTCACACTAACTCAGCTTAGAGGGAACGCTGGTCACAAGCTCTGGCACAGCTGTTCTCTCAAGGACAGTTTCTGTCAGAAGTTCTCTCAGCCCCACCTACTTCGCAGGGTGTCTGTTGTGGGAAAGGGAAGGGAAAGGAGTTTGTAAGCTGCTCTGAGATGCCTTTGGACAGTATAAATGCAATCTCTTCTTCTTCTCCTTCTTCTTCAAAACTGTGCCTGTGTGCTCCCGTTGCCAAATTAGAAACACACAGTCGGAGTCCAACGAGTTAGATGAATATCTGTTTAATACATTTAAAACAGGGAATACAGGGCGCTGAGTACCTTAGCACTTCAGCAATTCCAAAACTGTATTCTGCCCCAACCAGGAAGGGCAGAAGGTCTTATACCCCAAATGACATCACATAAAGTTTACACATTAAAGAGTCTCTAATTGGTACCAAGCAGTTAACATCATACAAGCATCATTTGACTCAGTGCATCTCTCAGTGGTGTCAGTAATTACACTTGTTTATCTTTTCTTCAGAACACTGGGAACATCAGAGAACACTGGGTCCCTTCCTGGGCTTGCATGTGGAGAGCTAGCTGATAAGGGCTGTGAATCACATTCAACTTCACTATCGGCAGCCTTGCAACTTCTAAATAGCATTCCATCCGTATTGCATTCTAATTCCTTCTACAGGGGCTTCCAGTAATACTTTTGCTTAATATGGCTCCTTATACAAAAAATGAAGTTATAAAATATATATATTCTACTATAAGTTTCGTTAATCATAAGATTCTAGTTTACATAACAAGATCTGGATCTATTATGATTTAAAGGTACAGTGACAGCTGTCAATATATAAAGAAGAGCGTGTCAGAAATCACATTCAGAAATCACATTCTTTTCCCCTTGTCCTACATATATGAAAGCACCTTTGCAAAGACCTGGAATCTCCAGCCCAACACACAGAACTGAGTGCCTCTGGCCTCCTATCCCATCACTGCACTCTCCAGGTTTCTGAGCAGGCCCTCCAAGGACTAGCATCCAAGTGAAGTTAAACAGGTGCAGTTCTGGTCCTTCGTTTCGACAGCAGACCACCAGGACTCTATCAAAGAGCAGAGTGTAAGTTCTTGTGGGGGAACAGTGTTAACTGTGCAATCCAAAGCAGAGTTACAAACGGAAGTCCATGGGCTTAGAAAGGTATAGTTCTGTTTAGGACCTCACTGTTAGTCTGTTGCAGGGACAAAAACAAGGAGAATAAATTAAGGCAACCAAAAAGACTTACAGAGGCATGGAAACAGAGGCTTTGGTGGGCTGTCCTTGCTTGTGTGCGTTGCTTTGCAGAATCTAGGTAAAATACATGCATTGTTTTTTGAAGGCTAAACAGAAATGGATAAATCGATGCACAGTAGGAATGGTGCCTTGAAAGTTAAAAAAAAGAGAGAGAGAGCCTGCCAATTTCAGTGGACCTCTGGACTTTTAAAAAGGATATGGTTCTAACCAGTTGCTACTTTTAAAAACAACATGTATTTTGACGCAAATGCCCAACAAAACAAAATTTCAGTCTGTGCTATTCTGATCTCATAAAATCTGAAGCCATAAGTGGACCAAGGAGGGAAGAGAAAAAGAGAGAGCATAAGCAAGATGTCATAAAATGGGCAAACAGCAGCACTGGCAGCTGTTCTTCAACCAGTGAAGGCAGGAAGCTCATTATTGCTGGCAGGAAAGCACAGTTTAAAGTTGCCTATGAAAAGGGTGAGAAGACTGGGACCCAGGATCCAGGCCAGCGATTTGATCCTTGCATCTCTGCATTGCCCAAACAGATAGAATTTAAGGTGCTAGGAATTCAAACCATTTTCCTAGCTCATCCAAGGTTATTGCAAACCCACTGCTTTGATGGTTATGATCCTTCTCCAGATGATGGAAGAAGAGTTGGATTTATACCCCGCCCTTCATTTGGAGTCTCAAGTGGCTTACAGTCTCCTTCCCTTCCTCTCCCCACAATAGATAGCCTGTGAGGTAGGTGGGGCCCAGAGAGCTCTGAAAGAACTGCTCTTGAGAGAACAGCTGTGAGAGAACTGTGAGTGACCTAAGGTCACCCAGCTGGCTGCATGTGGAGGCGTGGGGAATCAAACCCCATTCTCCAGATTAGAGTCCGCCACTCTTAACCACTACACCAAAGTGGCTCTCTACACCAAACCGGCTCTCTTCATGTGAGATGTTGGAACTCTTCATGTGAGAAGCATGTCATGTGCTGCATGGACATGTTACAGCCATGGTATGTATAAATTGCATTCCGGCCCTTTCCAGCTTTCTTTACATGATAGATGAAATGTGTAGATTAACCCTGATAGAAATTGGCTGACATGGACACGTTCTGCTGGAGGAGAACCATCCTAGGATTCAGAATATGTACTAAAATAGCTAAGTGTCAGGGGCTAATGGGTCATTCACAGTATGGCTAAAATAACATTACAGGTGAATTGAAGAGATTCAATTATCTACTCTGGCCCTACTTAGAGTAATCGATCTTACTCATGAACCCAATTGTGAAAGGAGGTGAGAGAGCACCTCTTTTTAATGCTTAACAAGCGCATTCTCCCCACACCTTTACTCTCTGTAGGTGACTAAGGATCAAGCGAGACATGCTGGTGACCTCATGGCTATGATAAGGACTCTGCCACAATTTTAAAGTGATTTAGAAATGCTGTGAGGGCACTCTTGTCCCACCCCCTGGCAGCTGTTTCAGCAATTGAAGAGTCCCTGAGGGGGGCAACAAGAGCACCAAGCTAGGGGCCCAATTGGCAGCATTTTTAAATCACAAAATGGTGGTGTCATCCTCATGGTGGGCACTAGGACACCATCACAGGTGGCTTGGCTCTAAGGGACAGCCATTTTCCATAGCGAGGAACAGTGGAGTGTAGAAAAGGAAACGATAGAAGGAATCATTGTAACCCCCACAGTAATTTATTTATTTATTTATTTAGGAAAAGATTGTGCCATCTCTCCAGAGATCTGTTCAAGGCAGCTTACAAGTAAAAATACTATCAAATCATATCTTTTATCAATAATTAAACAAGCCGTTAAAAATAAGCCGGTTGGAACAGAAGCAAAATAGCCACTCTGAATGTTTATGTGAGCATCCGTTGGAAGGAATGTGACCTTGGAATGCAAACTTAGGTGCTGCTTTCATGACAGTTGGGAGGTGGGGACATTACTGGAAATAGGGATGCCATCCTCCAGGTGGGAACTGGGGATGCCTTGGAATTACGGTTCATCTCTAGATTACAGAGATCAGTTCCCCTGGAGAAAATGCCTACTTTGGAGGGTGGACTCTATGGCGTCACACCCCACTGAGGTCCCTGTCTTCCCAGGCTCCATCCCCAAATTTTCAGGAGTTTCCCAAGCTGGATCTGGCAACCCTACCACCATATCCCCTGCTGGTGGCCAGGGGGGACTTGGCAACCATACTGGAGAAGTGTTTGAAAAGCCTGATAACATCTGGAGATGTGCAGCCCTTCATGTGTCACAGGCTTTCGATGAGTAACAAATGCTTGAAGATCAAAATCTATGGTGGTGTTTTCTTAAAAGTGGATGATGATGGATGCACAGGACACAAAGGCTGAGGCTCCACATGCACAGATCCTCTCTTCCTGGGCCTCCATATCCCCAGATGGTTGTACGAACTGACCTTTTGTTGGGACTGGTCTTTCAAAGGCAAAATTCAGCCACTATAGAAGTAGGCAAGCAGGTCAAAAGATGGCCACATCTGTTCCAGTCT
The DNA here is from genome assembly GCA_029375565.1 of Gekko gecko. NCBI lineage: Eukaryota > Metazoa > Chordata > Lepidosauria > Squamata > Gekkonidae > Gekko > Gekko gecko. The sequence goes on along the minus strand of JAPDNY010000012.1, from coordinate 44,613,906 downwards.
TCATCTTGCATTCCGTGGCTGCTCCAGCTGGCAGAAAAGGCCCTAATGGGGCTTTTGACCCATTGCAGAAGGGATGCAACTAAAGTTGCCGACCTCTAGGTGGGGACTGGAGATCTCCCAGAGTTACGACTGATCTCTAGACCATAGAAATCACTTCCCCTGGAGAAAATGGCTGTTTTGAAGGGTGGACTCTATGACATTAAATCCTGCTGAAGTCCCACTCCTCCCCAAACTCTGAAGTCCACTCTCAAATCTCCAGGAATTTCCCAACCCTAGATGCCACAACCAATACCAGGTCCAAATGTTACTTTTCTCTCAAGTCCTTTTAACTCTAAAGAATTAGTTAGAAAATTGGTAGTGACCTTGCTGAAATATCATACATATCTTTATAAAAGATAATTCTTTCAGTATGCTCCTTTCTTTGCTTACTTTCTCAGGCTATATATATTATGTCCTCTTATAGGGATGGCCCTTGTAAAAGATTACTGCAGATCTTTTATAAATTACTGTTTATTCATTAAAATCCCATTTAATCCCACAAAATACTCCCAATAAAATCATCTTCCAAATAAGACATGCAATATAGTAAAAACCTCAAAATAAGATAACTTTATAAAAAGCTCAGCAGGGAGAGAGGGAAAAAGTCAAACCACCCCTAGATTGAACCTGTAAAGTTAGGGGAAGGAATAACTTTTTTCTGCCCTCCTGAAGGCTGCTAGGTTTAATCATGCTTTCCAGGTCATTTCATAATCTTGGAGCTCTCACTAAAAAGGTCCTGTCCAGGGGTCATCTGCAGCTAGAACGAGCTGGGACAGCATTCCGGCAATAAGAAGCATCACCCCTGCCTTCCCTGGCCCGCCCACTGAGGCGGGTGAGCCGGGGAAGGCCCTGCAGAGAGCAGGGAGGCATTTAAATGCCTCACTGTGTCTTCCCTGGCCTGCCCGCCAAAGCGGGTGAGCCAGGGAAGGCCTCGAGAGCCCCCCTACCTTCTCTGGTCTGCCTGCTGAGGCGGGTGAGCTGGGAAGGCCCTGCAAGCAGCGGGGAGGCATTTAAATGCCTCCTCGTGCCTTTCCCAGCCCACCCACCAAAGCAGTGAGCTGGGGAAGGCCTGGAGAGCCCCCCCTTCCTTGGCCCGCCCACTGCCTTCCCTGGCCCACTTCTGTCAGGCAGAAGTGCCTGAGTTCCTTCCCCCTTTGCTGCTTGGAGGCAAAGGAAAGGGAGAGGGGAAAAGGAATGGAACCCAGGCGCTTCTGCCCCCCCCCTTTTCCTTCACCTTGCTTGGAGGCAAAGGGAAGGGAGAGGGGGAAATGAATGGAACCCAGGCACATCTGCCTGTCAGAGGGGCTGGCGCGCTGGCCCCTCTGTCAGGCAGAAGTGCCTGAGATCTTCCCCCCCTTTTCCTTCACCTCGCTTGGAGGTGAAGGGAAGGGAGAGGGAAAAATGAATGGAAACCAGGCACTTCTGCCTGTCAGAGGGTCTGGCACGTTGGCCCCTCTGTCAGGCAGAAGTGCCTGAGATCCTTCCCCCTTATTTCCTTCACCCAGCTTGGAGGTGAAGGGAAGGGAGATGTCAGGAAGTGTGGCATATGCAAATAAATTATTCTATATGAGTTATGCTAATGAGCTCCTGCACCTCGTTTTCTACGAAACGACCTCTGATCACCCAATGAGCCTCCAGCGACAGTGGCCCACCAGGGATATTTCATCAGATGACCTCAGGGTAGGTTCTTTTAGCACTTTCTGGGAGAGATGATGTAACAAACAGAATCTGGCTTTCTGTTCTCTGCCTGGAAAGATATGATCCAGTCATGTGAGGGGTGCCACAGGAGCAAATTCATCACCATTTCAAATGTGTTGCTTTTCGTACACTGCCTCAGGAGTGCTTTTCTTAACATATTATTAAAATGTTTTGAATAAATACATTCATTTCCCTCTACCCTTAGCAATGGATTTCTGCAGAAAATCCACTGGCAGAGTCAACATCTTTTATGATAATTTGCAGGGCTCTTTTTGTAGCAGGAACTCCTTTGCATATTAGGTGACACACCCTTAATGTAGCCAATCCTCCAAGAGTTTACAGTAGCCCTTGTAAGAAGAGCTCTGTAAGCTCTTGGATGATTGGCTACATTAGGGATGTGTCACCTAATATGCAAAGGAGTTTCTGCTACAAAAAGAGCCCTGATAATTTGATCATGTACTCAAGAACCCAGACATTGATATGCATGGGTGGAGTTGCTTTCAGTTGTACTGCAACATAGACTTTGTAATCTTAAACATCTGATTGCTCTTCTGTGTGCATATTTTGCCTTATGTCACACTGCATCATTGAACTAGTAGCTGTTAAACAGCTGAGTCTTTCTCAATTATCCCTAATTATCTGACTCTCTGAATCTTTGGGGTGGCCCCATAAATTTTGGCAAAGATGCAACACGAGTAGATTTTCACAGAACAGCCTAACTGATGTTGGCATAGAAATTAAACACCATCTCACGCTCTGTGGCTGTTGAAACTACATGCGAAGAAGAATCTTACTGCTCAGCTACACTAATCATTTTGGAAGCAATGTAGATCTTCCTGTATTTTCTTTGAATGTAATCAAACCCTGCCCTGAAAGCTTCCTGCTTTTCACCTGGCTTCTTGGCTCAGAAGAGATCCATCTGGCACGCATCGCCTGATCTATATGTTCTTTTCTCTGCAAAAAGAGGCTTGGTTGACTGTCTCTGAAAACTGCCTCTCCTTTTAGTGAGGTGGAGGACCTGACCTCACTCAGGTCTGCCTTTGGAAAAAAAAACACTATCTGTCTCCATTGACAGCACACTCAAGGTTCTAGCATGAAGCAACCTTCTCTGCCAGGCTCTTTTCTAGGGCTGTGTCCTCTGGGTTGCAGGAAGGTTTCGTGCGAAAATACATTCCGCTTTCACCAGTGGAATGCGGTACAGTCTTGCTCAACTAGCTGATTCACTCCACAGATCTCACTCTTTTCACCTTCTAGGCAAGGAACAAAAGTCTTCCCAACACTAATTTAGTCCAAACAAAAAAGAATTTTGTCCTAGGCATCAGTCCAAGTAGACCAAGGGGAAAATGGCACCAGAGGGGTAGTGGGGCAAGGGGGAACAGAGTGGATATTTTAAGGAAGTAACACCAGGCAAGGAAAAACTTGGGCATGAAAAGCAAAGAGTTGCTCTATCACCACCCTTGAGCTCCTCCCTGTACTCTAGCTGTGTATGAGGTCTGATTGGAACTTGAGGCAGAGTTTCGCCCTGCCTTTATCAAGACAATGTGATTGACTCTGAGTACAGTATCCCAGAGTTTAATACACTCCCTCAAAATTCTGCAGTAAAGATTCCCCTTCCACCACCAATCTCCAATAACTTTTTGACCAGATTTGGAAAATGAAGCAGGTCTATCTAAGGGTAAGGGTAGAACCGGTCTTTCATAATGTAGAACTTATGTGATTCATTCCATATCGTGAGGGCTCACAGTAGGCTTGCCAAGAACTTACCGTATGTCAGCGGGGGATGGATACATTCTGGCAGGACCATCCCTGGGGGAAGGAAAGATGCGCGCACGATGCTGTCGCCAGGAAGTGACGCCGGGCGATGCTCTGGCAATGGGGATGGAAACATGTTGGTACCATCGAGTTTCCAGCCCCATTGCCAGAGTGTTGCCCGCCGTCACTTCCTGGCGATGGCATCGTGCAGTGTGGGTGTTGCCCGGGGAATGTTCCGGCTAGGGACTGTGTGTCCTCTGCCAAAATACGGTAAGTACTTGGGAACCCTAGCTCACAGTCTGTATTCTAATACAATATCTCTCAATTGTGCAGTTATTTTATTGCTTCTTTGCATTTAGATGGTCCAGTTTTCCATGCAGGGAAAGGCTTGTGTGGTTTCCCTGCTGTTGCCACCGCAGCTGCCTGCCAATACAATGCAAGAACAATGGGGGCTTCCTTGCGGCAAGTTTCTTTTAAAAAATGTTTGTAGCCCTTTTTGTTGCAGAGTCATGCCTTTCCCCTTAAATAACTGCAACAGAAGGACAAGAGACTCACAATTTTCTTTTTTTTAAATGAAAGCTGAGAATTCAGAGAATTTGTTACAAAAATTATTGCACAATATGACATTATGTAATTGCTAGTGAAAAAATATAAAAAGCCCCTAGTTGTGGGGTGGGGAATTGCAGCTGCAGGAACAGGCAACCACAACAATATTGCCAGCCTTGAAGACATGGTTTCTGCCTGTAAAAGCTAGGTGAGGCCTTTCCAGTGCTGTTTTGGCCTATGAAGGAGGACTCATCATGGTAGGCATGGTAGCAACCACTATCACATTACTTCCAGGATTCATCCAGGTCTGACTGCTTGCCACTATTCAACAGCAGCCACTCTACAAAGCCAGTATGATAGGGATTAGATTTTTAGACTAGGATTTGGGAGATGCAGTTTCAAATCATCACTGTTTTGTGGAAGCTCACTGGGTGACCTTGGGCCAGTTATACATTCTCAATATAATGTACTTCAGAAGGTTGCTGTGAAGATAAAATAGAGGGGAGAATGATGTAGGTTGCTTTGGTTCCCCATTGTGGAGAAAGGTGGGGCACTAACCAATACTAACATCAACAGTATTATTGACAGCCGATATAACCCAGACTATGATGGGTGCTGATTGCCTGCCTGTTGGATGCTATTCATGCCCACCACTACATATGAATTATCTTAGCACTAGCTCTTTGTAATGTTTTATATTTATATTGTTATGATTTTATCTACATTTTGTTCTAGCTATATAATATCCTATGTAAGCTGCCCTGAGCCTGCTATGGCAGGAAGGACAGGGTAGAAATTAAATAATTAAATAATTAAAAATATAGCTGAAGACAGGGGGGCAGATAAAAGGTGAGTGGGAAGGAAAGATGGAAGCAGGGAAAGGGGTGATATGAGGGCTACCAAGAGAAGGGAAAGGGAATGTGGATTCAGGGATAAGTGAGGTGCCCCCGAGAGTACCTCACTGTACAACTGGGCCCAGCTTGGCAGCCAGCAATGTACAAATGGGTCTGGCATTGTGCAGCCTGGCCATAGTTTTCCTGGGAAGAGGTTGCCAAGGCAGGGAAGAAGGGAAAGCTGAAGAGGAGGTAGATAAAGGTAGGTGGGCTGGTGGGTAGGAAGAGGAAATAGTGTATGGAAGGTGATGCAGGGAAAATTGGGCTGACCCCTGCAAGTCCTATAGGGTTCCTCACTGCACATCTGAGCCCAGCTCACTCTGATGACCAGAACCACACAGAGTTTTCCCAGGGAGATGGAAAGGGAGAAAACTGAAGAGAGAGTGGCAGATAAAGGTATGTTGGCTGGTGGGTAGGGAGGAGAGAAGGAAGCAGGCAAAGGGGGAGGCTATGGGTTATTTCAGGGAAAGGGGAAATGTTGGAATATGCAGCCTTATGAAGAAGATCTGAAGATCATCCAACAGGGGGCAGCTGAAGGACTTGTAGTTAGCATAGTTAGATTAGTGACTGCCCACAATTGCAAATTATGTCCTAGCTGTCTCCTGATTGGCTCTTCTGGAGACTTCCTGCTCCTGTAGAGCTTCCTGTTGTTCTTTGTTCCTTTTTCAGCAGTTAGACTGGTTAGTTTAGGCTTCCTCTCTGTATAGAATCATAGAGTTGGAAGAGATCTCCAGGGTCATCTAGTCCAACCCCCTGCACAATGCAGGAAATTCACAAATACCTTCCCCCCACCTCCAGTGATAGCTGTTCCACACCCAGAAGATGACAACAACAACAAAAAAACCCCTCCAGGATCTCCAGCCAAACTGGTCTGGAGAAAAATTGCTTCCTGACCTCAAAGTGGCAATCAGCATTTCCCTAGGCATGTAAGAAAGGGCCACAAGAACTAAGCACTGATGCAACCCTTCCTGCCCTCCCTCTCATGATTTAAGTTCACAGAATCAGCATTGCTGTCAGATGGCCATCTAACCTCTGTTTGAAAACCTCCAAAGAAGGAGAGCCCACTGCCTCCCGAGGAAGCCTGTTCCACTGAGGAAATGCTCTAACTGTCAGGAAGTAATTCAAATGCAGACAGCAAAGGCAGTCTGAATCGGAAAGGCTTTACATTAATTCTTCTCTAAAGAGCCAGCTATATATTCAAAAGAAGCTATTTAGCATAAGATTGCCTAAAAGGGGTAATCTGTGAGAGCGCTTAGATCAAATGCTTGCTCTGAGTCAAGAGCCTAAGAAGTGCTGGCAAAGATATTGCAGAACAGGATTTGGTTGTTTCGATTTTAGTTAGACTATCCAAGACTTGTGAAAATGTTATATGCAAAATAGAATCAAAAAGAAATTTATCTCTCTCAAATGTAATTAATGAAATGGAACAGGCATTCAAACACAAACAGTTTGAGGAACCTAACAGAAAAGATGGACACAATTCTGACCAGATGGCTTTATATGTAAATAATGAAAGTAAAGTAACTTGTTATTCATGTGGAAGACAAGGGCATATTAAAAAGGACTGTAATGCTTTCAAACAGAAGGGTCCCCTTCCAAAACAAACAAAAAGAGAAATTTGAAACAACCACCCTGAAGAAGTGTTTCATATTAACTAAAGATGCAATCATAAGTCATATATGGTTCTTAGATAGTGCATGCTCATTGCACGTGAGTGCACACAGAGACTTTTTTGAAACTCTCAATGAAGAAAAAAGAGAGACACCAATGTAGCTGATGGAAGATTTAAGAGCTGATCAAGGCATTTTTGTTGGATATGCTTTGGGATGTAAGGGATATAGAATTCTTTTTTTTTTTTTAAATCTTTTTATTGTTATTTTCCAAGCACAAGAAACAATTAGAGGTTTCATACATTGGAAGGAAATCATCACATTAAACACTTTTTCTTTGATTACTATAGGCAGTCCAAACCCATTGTTTTGGTGAGTCACAATCATCTAAACATTGATATTTCTTTTAGTATGGGCTTGGAAAGATTATTACTCTAACTACCATTCTTCTTGAGGTTTTTTCCCCTCCATAGCTTTAAACACTATCATTTCACTTATCTTCTAATGTTTAAACTATTGTAAACCATTAAGCTTAAACTAGTATATTAAAGCTTATCTAGCTTTGGTTTTTTTCTATTCTGCTTATTATTATCAGCTATATATCTGTTCAGCTTACATCTGTGTATATTAATTACAAGCAAAGTAAGTTGGTGCTCAAGTTACATTATATCTTATTTCTTGGAAAAGTCCTCAAGAAGAGCTTCCTTCCTCAGAGTTTGTCTTCCTCCTGCGGAAGTGCTGCAGACTCTCTCATTGGGAGGGGGGAATCCCTGGAATCCTAGCATCACCACCATTCTTGAAGTTCATTATATATCTTTAAGTCTGTCGAAATAATTAAAGTTATGATAATTTCTCCAGTCTTATTTCAAAGTCCTTTGTTGTGTCTCTTTTTGTTTCTTCCTGCTTTAGTGTTTCATTCCTGTTGTGTCTCTTCTATTTCCTTTATGAGCTCTTCTCCAGTATTTATGTCATATGCTGTTAGTATTTTTCCACGAAAGGTTACTGATAAGTGCCCAAGTGGGAGTCACCTATATTGCTGTTTCATTTCATTTAGCCGTTGCGCTATCAGACATAGATTGTGTCTGGCATTTAGTATTTCAACTGGCAGGTCAGGAAACACTTGGACTGTAATGTCTATTAGTTTCAAACCTCCATTTGTCCTTGCCATATCCAAAATGATTTTTTTTAGTTTTAATATCCACAATTTCAGCTATTACATCTGAGATAATGCTGGTGAAGTAGCATGTGTCATGTTAAGCCTATAGGCATTTACTACAATTGTTCTTGGTAAGTGGAGGAGTTCCGATAGCCATTGATTTAAAGCTGCAGTTATTTCTTTGTTCATTTCAAAGTTGGGCGAAACCCCTCTAAATTTTAATTTATGCTCTCTTACTTTAATTTCTACTAACATTATCTTTGATTTTGCCCATGTTTCAAATGTTTTTAGTTCATTTAATTCCTGAGCATTTTTTTGGTTCCGTCAAGAGTCGTATTTGCTGTACCTTTGACTTCTTTAACTTAGTTTGTCAAATCATCTATTTTGTTAAATACAGGTGTTATTATTTCTTTGATTTCTGTTTTTAAATCAGTTAGCATTTCTTGTATTTGCTTTTATGTAATAGAGTTCTCTCTTTTTCTTTTCCCCACATGTACCTCTTCGGAGTCTTCCAGGTCCATTTCTAGTGTGTGTGTGGGGTGTGTGTGTGTGAGAGAGGAGTCTCCCTCGGAGGATTCCAATTCCACTCTTGTGCCTTTAGAAGTTGTTTTTTGTTGTGCTTTTTTGTTCACCCATGCTCCTTTCAGTTCCCTCATATCTTGGGCTCAGTTTTGATGTTTTCCAGCTGCAGGAAGTTGATTTTTAATTAGCTTTTCAAGATAGTGGTGCAGAGGTTGCTCCAGGAGCGACCGTATGCTTTGCTGGTCGCCATGCCCCCACCAGATATAGAATTCTTGATCCCAATACATATACCATAAAAGAGGTTCTGGCATCCTTAGGTTGTGCTCTGTTACAGATGAGTACTGTTTTAGCTGTTTTTTAATTGGTTTTAGCTTTCTTTTAAAACAGTTTCCTTTTTATCTTGTTTTCTTAACTCTTCCTCCTCCTCAGGCCCTTTCCGCACTCTTCTTTTAATCCATGTTCACCATGGTGTCCTCCAAGCAATTCTGCACTAAAATTGAATTCAACCTTCTTTTTAAACTGTTTTTTTCCCCTTCCAGTTAAGAACATAAGAACATAAGAGAAGCCGATGTTGAATCAGGCCAATGGCCCATCTAGTCCAACACTCTGTCACACAGTGGCCAAAAATACCAGGTGCCATCAGGAGGTCCACCAGTGGGGCCAGGACACTAGAAGCCCTCCCACTGCTGCCCCACCCAGCACCAAGAATAGAGTGCATCACCTGCCCCAGACTGAGAGTTCCTATCTATACCTTGTGGCTAATAGCCACTGATGGACTTCTGCTCCATATGTTTATCTAATTCCCTCTTGAAACTGTCCATGCTTGTAGCTGCCACCACCTCCTGTGGCAGTGAATTCCACATGTTAATCACTCTTTGGGTGAAGAGTACTTCCTTTTATCTGTTCTAACCTGACTGCTCAGCAATTTCATTGAATGCCCACGAGTTCTTGTATTGTGAGAAAGGGAGAAAAGTATTTCTTTCTCAACCTGCTCAATCCCATGCATAATCTTATAAACCTCGATCATGTCACCCCTCAGCCGTCATTTCTCCAGGCTAAAGAGCCCCAAGCGTTTTAGCTTTTCTTCATAGGGAAAGTGTTCCAACCCTTTTATCATTCTAGTTGCCCTTCTCTGCACTTTTTCCAATGCTATAATATCCTTTTTGAGGTGTGGCGACAAGAACTGTACACAGTGTTCCAAATGAGGTCGCACCAATGATTTATACAGGGGCATGATGATACTGGCTGATTTGTTTTCAATTCCCTTCCTAATAATCCCCAGCATAGTGTTGGCCTTCTTTGTTGCAGTTACACACTGTCTAGACATTTTCATTGAGTTATCTACTATGACTCCAAGATCTCTCTCTTGGTTAGTCTCTGCCAGTTCAGACCCCATCAATGTGTATTTATATTTAGGATTTTTGGCTCCAATGTGCATCACTTTGCACTTGGCCACATTGAACCCCATTTGCCACGTTGACGCCCACTCATCCATCCTCGACAGATCCCTTTGGAGTGCCTCACAATCCACCGTGGTTTTCACCACCCTGAACAACTTCGTGTCAGCTGCAAATGTAGCCACTTTAGCCAGTTCTGCACTAAAACCGAATTCAACCTTCTTTTTATTCGGTTTTTTTTCCCTTCTGTTCTGTATAACATTACTTCCCTTCAGTGGTCAGCCTAGTTTCAACCTGCTGTTGCCCCAGGTTTTTTGGATGCTGTTTTGCTACGGACTTAAATCACCTCAACTCGAACACTGAGAAAATGTGGCAGGCAAATGCGGAAAGCACCTCAGATAAAGGGGGGGGGAGATAGTTTTTTCCTATTAGTGAGAAGCAAAAGCTGTCTTGACAATCTTTTCTAAGGCATTCCCAGCAGCTCTGGACACAGCATGGAGGAGTTCTTTTTTCTTTAATCTTAACTGACTAAAACTGTTGCTGCAACCATTTATTGGCTGTGTGCTGCTGGGGCTTTGTTCTTTTAACCATTGAAAATTGAATTGTGTCTTAGCATAATAAATTATTGGGAATTTAGTAGCCCAATTTGATTTTAATTTGATACTAAATATAAAACTGATAAGGATTTGCCCTCTTCTAAGCAGAGCAAGATAGAGAAGGGGTTTTTTTTTACCTTAAAAACTCCTAACAGATTTCCTTTACCTTGGGGTATGGACATATCCCCCACCCCAAGTCTCTTAAATGTTTCTTCAGACCCTCTTTTAGAATGTCCAACCCACATAGCTATTATAGATGAACTCCTGGGAAAAAGTGGAACTCCTGGGAAAAAGATCTGGAAGTTCTGGCAAATCAGATGCTCTTGATATTTAATACTTCAAGGAAAATCTTTGATAAATTAGATTTACTATCAAAATTTATAGAAGAATAAGGACAACAAAGGGAGTAAGGAAAGTAGAAATTTGGAAACTAAGGGAACAGCAACATCTAGAAAGCAAATTTTTCCTTATGGATATATGTCTAATAGAGAATAATTGGATGTAACTAGTAGGATATGGTAGTATAATGTTTAAACTAGAAGTAATAGTTGGAGAAGTTGTGAGTACCCTGCCTTGAAGGAATCATGTAGTTCGGTGATTAGTAGAATTAAATGGTAAAAATTACTTGGATAGAAGTTAAACAATCTTAAAAGATGGTTTGAATAGAAGTACGTGTTCAATTGTGAACTGGCTTAACTATCAAGGTGCAGGAAAAATATGCCTCTTTTTTGTTGCTTGATGATGATATGTGTTACTGTACAGAAGATATTTCAAATTTATGTGTGTATATGTTTATGTGTGTGTTTATGTATATGTTGATGGTATATGTCTAGGCTATACTTAAAAGCCTAATGAATATATGTTTTTTTTTAAAAAAGATGCCTCAAACAGGCTCTCATGGGATATCATCTCTGCCATGGAGTCCCTTTGGTCATAGGTGTTTAGATTACATAGCTGGGGATCTAGCCTTTATGGGAAAAAATGACTGATTGAGAATATTATCCTGGGATATGACTGGATGGGCTGCTGTAATGAGGTCAATTGATGTAAAAAAAAATTCTGAATAAATTAGACCTAATATTGATTCAGGAAACATGGGTAAAGACTAAAGTTATCTCTCTAATTTTACCTTGTGTTTTTTACCTGCAGCCAATACTGGGGGAAATGGAAGGTGTTCTGGAGGATTGATTTGTTTGATCTCAGTAAACCTTAAAGGTTACTGACTTACCTATCCTACATGATGGCATTATTACTGGAGTTTAAGGAATTTTCTATAATTCTGGTTAATATCTATCTTCCACCAAAAATCCAGGCTCTCCCAGTGTTAGCCCAATTAGAGGTATATGTGGAGTGTTTGGCCAGGATTCATCCTGCAACCACAGTACTTTTGGCTGGAGACTTCAATGTTAGAGTCGGGGAGATAAATGAGGACCTTTTTTTGAAGTGTTATAAAACTCAAATAAAGGACATTCCAATTATGGATTATAGAAGATCCAAAGATAAGAATTAATGGATATGGTAGACATTTTGCATTGTTATTATTACAGAATAACCGGGTAATACTAAATGGATGCATTCAGTTTGATGGAAAGGAGATTTTATTTGTATAAACCATATAGGGGCAAGTATAGTAGACTGTTTTGTTGCTTCTGCTGACTTACTCAAAGGACTTGAACCCCTGGGAATAAGGGATTATTTGGGAGGTGATCACTATCCAGTACAATTACTATTACGCCTAGACATCTGCTGCCTCTCATCTAAGGTAATGAACTTAGCCCTAGTCCAGACATATAGCACCTTAAGACCACTGAAGAGAAAGAACAAATGGATCTGATAAAAATTAGATACTAGATACGCCTTAGGATGTAAGGGATATAGAATTCTTGATCCAAAAACACATACCATAAAAATTTGCAATGTGGTCTACATAGATGAGAAAGAAAAAAATCAAAATTGCAGAAAATCTAGAAACCATTGGATCTACAGTGATGGAATAAAATAAAGTACAAGCACCAGAAAGTGCTTCTAGGTACTGGTTCGTACAACTGGTTCGCTAGTTGTACGACTGCGGACAGGAGAGCACTCCAGAGAGTTATTACCACAGCCCAGAAGATCATTGGTTGCCTTCTCCCATTCCTGGAGGAATTGTCTAGTTCTCGATGTTTGAAAAAAGCAAAGAACATTTTGCAGGATTCATCACACCCTGAACATTCCTTGTTTGAATTGCTGCCTTTGGGCAAAAGATATAGGACAATTAAAGCAAGGATAAACAGATTAAAAAACAGTTTCTACTTGAGAGCCATCATTGCCTTAAATGCTGTATGAAATCGGATTGGGTGACATCAGTGGTTCAGTTGTTATGTGAATTTTAAGTGTGAGTGCATATGATTATTGCTGTAGATCATTGTGAGGGTTGTAGATCACCGAGAGGATTGCAGTTTAATTTCATTGTACTATGTACAATGACAATAAAGTAGATGATGATGATGATGATGATGATGATGATGATGATGATGATGAATTGTGAAGATAATACCCCAGTAGAACTACAGGAAACAGAAGAGAGTGCAAAACAACAGATCAGACAGTCAACCAGAACCAATAAAGGTGTACCACTGAAGAGACTCTCGTATCTAACCAAAACAATGACTGAGACTGAACCCTCCTTGTGGGAAGACATAAACAAAATGCACATTGACCAAGCAGAAAAATGGAGGAAGACAGCAGAGGGAGAGATTACATTTCCAATCAAAGATTTTTAAAAAGGATCTTTACAGAATCTCCTCCAGAAAGGAAAATGAAACACAAGTGGATTTTCTAAAAGAAAGAATTGTTGAACTAAAATATTATTCCACTGAGAATATGATTGCAGTTCCAAACCAGTTCTTCATGACAAATTTGAGATTCTATGATGAAGAATGAATCTTGTGGACTAGCACAATAGACCTTGAGAAGGGGTGCTGGAATACGCAAGGTCTATAGTGCAGCCTTATGAAGAAGATCTGAAGATCATCCTACAGGGGGACAGCTGAAGGACTTGTAATTAGCATAGCTAAATTAGGAACTGCCCACAATTTCAAATTATATCCTTGCTGTCTCCTGATTGGCTTTTCCGGAGACTTCTTGCTCCTGTAGAGCTTCCTGTTGCTCTTTGTTCCTTTTACAGGAGTTAGACTGGTTAGTTTAGGCTTTCTCTCTGTATGTTCTATAACAGTTTGTTCTACTATAGTAAACCTACTTATTTGTCTCTAAACAGCCAGTGCTCCACTTCCTTTGCATATTTAAACTCTGCCAACAGCAAATAGTGGTGGAGAGGAAAATGAGATGCCCCCCTGCAAGTCACAGGTTTCCAGATGTTTAAATTAATTAATTGTATTTTAATAACTTTGTATTATTGCACAAAGAAAAATCCTGGTTTTCCAGTGCTTTTTGAGACCTTTAAAAGAGGGTAAGAGAGCTTAGGGCTGCGGTGGCTCAAGTGGTTAAGACGCTGAACTGCAGAATGGAAGGTCGGTAGTGTAGCAGTTCGAGACCCGAGTGCTACATGACGGAGTGAGCTCCTGCCTCTGGTCCCAGCTCCTGCCAACCTAGCAGTTTGAAAACAAGAAACTGCAAGTAGATAAATAGGTACCACTTCATTCCGTGTGCCTCGGCGTCTAGTCATGCTGGCCATATGACCACGGAAATGTCTTTGGACAGCGCTGGCTCTTCGGCTTGGAAACGGAGATGAGCACTGCATCCCTAGGGTCAGATTCGACTGGCTTTCGAGCAAGGGGAACCTTTACCCTTTACCAAGAGAGCTTGACATAAGAAATATTGTCCTCTGTTGACAGAAGGCAAGGCCTTAGGTTTGGTGTCATGGATCTGTTCTGCTAACAGTGGTGCTTTGCTGTGGCACAAGAAGCCTTCCCCTGATGCTAGAATATTATATTCTGCCTGCTCAAGAGCCTCTTGAGTTAGCGGAAGATGGTGGTGCTGGAGGATAGTGCCACTATTTGATCCAACCCTGCTTTCCCCACTTTCCCTTTGCAGTAACACACCAGAACCAAAATAGGCTGTTAAATAGTGGGTTCCATGGATGAACAGACCCCAAGTACAGTGATCAGCTCTACTTTATTAGTGATTTCAGCAAGGAGAAGGAAGACAAAATCCCAGGCAGAAGCCTGGTTTTAAGCATGCAAAAAACCACACCCCAAACACTCCCACTCCCAATGATAGGCTATTTACATTTCATTGTTTCTCTATTGGTCCATTCTAGGATCCTAGCCAACTGTTGTTTTGTGGACTCAAGCTCAAACAGACCCAGGGCTAGTTTAGGGATGACTTATCCTTCGTACAGAACATAGGCTGAACAAATAAACAAGTAAACTCTTGGTTTGCAAACTTCCAGAGCAAAACTGGCCCCTTTTGGTTAAACAACTAAAGCATTAATTGGTTCATCAACTGAGTAATCTACCAATTGAATTGTTTAAAGTTTTCAAGAAATCGAATTCTCCCCCCCCCCATAAAAACTTGGATGCCAATGTCCTCCCGGTAAATGTAATGTCCCTATTTGGACCTGTACCGAAAGTTAGGGTTACCAACTCCTGGCTGGGAAATTCTTCAATATTTCGGAGTGCAGCCTGGGAAGGGTGGAGTTTGGGGAGAGGAGGGAGCTCACCAGGGCAAGATGCTGAAGCTGCCATTTCCTCCTGGGGAACTGACCTCTGTAGTCTGGAGATCAGTTAGAACTCTGGGAGAACTCCAGGCCACACCTGTAGGCTGGCAAGCCTAGTTTGCCCCCATGCCCATGGACACTGTTTTTGTGCTATGCTTGGAATGGAAGCTCCTGTCTCGTGTATATCCAAGCTCTCAGCCCAACAGAGAGCATGAGCCATTGTCAAGAATCCACTATGAGATGAAAAAAGAGACACCCTCTACTGGGGTGATTTTGAAAAAGGAAGAAATAACCCCCTCCTGGTACATACACAATCTCACTCCCCCCCCCCCCGACAGCTGTAAACCTGTTTAGCTTTGCCATGTTGGCTGCTTTGTTTTTCCTTTGCTTCAGTTGGCGCATTTAAAAAAAGCCACAATAGTAGCTTCATAACATTACAGCATGCACCTTAATCCTATTAAGTAAGGAGGAACGTCACCACAAACTGTTTTGGCACTAGGCTTTGTTGCCAGGTAAATATGAATTATCTAGGTGGGCCCTGGCCTCTCACAAAGTCAAAATGCCAACAAATTGCCCTAAGACAGCCTGAGGGTTGTTCATTCCAGGCTGGGGGTAGGTAAATTGGACATAATTTATGTTGAGTTAAATTTAAAGAAATGTTGCTTCCAGCTTAGAGCTGGCAAAGGCAAGGTTCAGGGCTAGGTGGCAAATTAGGGAGGGAAGCAGCGTGTGTAACTTGCACATTTTAATGCCGCACTTCCACTAAGGAGTTCAAGGTGGACTGTATGGTTATCCCTTTCTCAGTTTTTTAATCCTTATAGCAACCCTGTGAAGTAGGCTTGATAGTGATAGGATTGAGTGACTTGTCCATGGTCACTCGGTGAGCTTTATGGGTGAGTGGGGACTGGAATCTGCATCTCCTGCATCCTTACCTGACACTCTGATCCCTAAACCACGCAGGCTCTCCCAGACCATGAGGTCCAACTTCCTGTTCAGGGCACAGACCCAAAGGCAGAGGACACCTGACACCAGCCTGTCCAAGCCTCTGCTTGAGGCTTATTGTATGGGAGGAGATTCTGACAATTTGGGGACACAATTTTAAATATTAATTTTTTTCTGCATGACTGGAAGTTCCCCAAAACATGCGGGACCTTTTGTCTCCTTCTTGCCTAGCTCCATTGTAGAGCTTTCACTGTCCTCACGGGGCTAGGTTTTCAGAATTAGATAAAGGGCCAACAAGAAACTGCTAGGCTCGAGGTGATGTCTCTCCTGTGGAGACCCTGGTCCGGATCCCACATCCTGTATATGGCAAAGGGCTTTTGCCCAGCCAGGGCTCTTTCTTCCCCAGGGAGCTCTGCCTGTCCTCTGGCCAGCCTGGCTACCTTGTTGTAGAACTTGTTAGATCCTTTTCATACACTGGGCTTTCCCATGTTTCTGCTCCAGCGATGTGGTTCTCAGATACCTCTTACTCTTTCAACATTGTGCTATGTAAAACTACTGTTATATTTTGATCTTTGATAAGCAAACAGACTTTTGTCTCCCATTAGAATAGCCATTAGTCCTCAGCAAGAAAAACAGATCTTTATGGCACCATAAAACTAACAAACATGTTGTTAACCAAAACAGAAGGTTTCATGGATAACGATCTGTCTACGCACTTTATGCTACTTTTTCAGTTTTGAAAACAATCTTACAATATATGTGTAATTCAAAATCATAGTATGCAACATACAATAACCTTTAAAAAATCATAATCAGTGATTTAAAATGGACAGCAACTACAAGAAGAAAAGCAAGGCCCTCCTTCCACCCCAAAACAATATAGACCAAAATCCAACCCAGCACACTTACAATATCTCTCTCTCTCTCTCTCTCTCTCTCTCTCTCTCTCTCTCTCTCTCTCTCTCTCTCTCTCTCTCTCTCTCAAAATTATATCCCATCCTACCACACAAGTGAGCTCAGGGCAGCTCACAACATATAAATTAACAATAAAACTGATACTATAAAAACAAACAATTTAAACAATCAGAGCAAGATGGCACAAAAACACTAACAATCCAATGTCTCCTGTAGAATTTTAAACAGATGGTAATAGGGAGTCCGATTTATAGCAGTTTTTAAGCAGATGGTGGTAGGTACTCTGATATATAAATAGTGCCCCATAGGTAATAAACAGTACCTGAAAGGCACTGGGCGGGTACTAAAGGTAGGGGAGGCCGAGATGGTTTAATGCCCATCACCTCAACCAAAGGCCTGGCGGAACTGTAATAGGTCCTGCAGGGCTCTGATCTCAGGTGGGAGCATGTTCCATCAGGCCAGGTCCAGGGCTTTTTCAGCCCTGGCCCTGGTCAGGGTTAAGCGGATGCCTCTTGGGCTGGGGATTAGCAGGAGGTGTTGATCTGCAGAGTGCAAGGTTCTCTGGGGCACATATGGGGAGAGGTGGTCCTGTAGATATGCTGGTCCTAGGCCACATAGGACTTTGAAGGTCAGTGCCATAACTTTGAACCGGCTTCAGTATTCAATTGGCGGCCAGCACAGTCAGCAAAGCACCAGCTGGATGTGTGCATGGACAGGCGTTGCCATCAGCAGGCGCACTGCCGCATTCTGCACTAGCTGTAGTTTCCAGATCAGGTTCAAGGATAGCTCCGCATAGAAAGAGTTACAGTAATCCAGCCTTGAAGTTACCATTGCGTGAATCACTGTAGCTAAGTCCTGAGAGGTGAGATACAGAACCACCTGCCCCATCAGCCGAAAATGATAAAAGGCTGATTTGGCAACTGTGGTGACCTGAACTTCTGTAGAAAGCAAGGATCCAGGATCACCCCCAAACTCTTCACCCTCAGTGCTGATGCCAATGACCCCCCACAAGTGCTGGGAGCCAGATTCTTGATCCCACACCCCCACATTTAATTGTTGGATTTAATTTTAGCCAGCTCTGCTGTAGCCATCCAGCCACGGCCCCATCTCAGCATCAGCTTCCAAATCCTATTTGTCAGCTCACACCGAACACCCATCAACAGAGTCCTTATCGTTTGCTGAAGATGGGTGGATGGAGCCAAACAACCAGTCTGGTGTAGTGGTTAAGTGCGCAGACTCTAATCTGGGAGAACTGGGTTTGATTCCCCATTCTTCCACTCGCAGCTGCTGGACGACCTTGGGCAAGCCATAGTTCTGTCAGAGTTGTTCTTGAAAGAGCAGTTCTCGAAAGAGCTCTTTCAGCTCCACCTACCTCACAGGGTGTCTGTTGTGGGGAGGAAAAGGAGTTTGTAAGCCGCTCCAAGACTCCGAGTGGAGGGCAGGGTATACATCCAATTTCTTCTTCTTTTGTGGCTGGGAGTTCCAGATCCAGAATCTCAATGCTGCAACCCTATGTGTTCACCTGACAGTGTTCTGAGTGTGGTAGCACTGAGCAGGGCCTCTCCTAATGACCCAGGCAGAGCAAATGGTCCTTGAGATACCCATATCCCAAACTCTTTCAGTTTTAAGAGTTTAAACCAGCACTTTGTTTGATTTGGAAACATATTGGAGGCACCTGTGATTGGTTGAACAAGCATATTTTCTATCAGTTGCAGTTTTGAGAGTTCTTTGAAGGCAGCTCTGTGTCAAACATATTATGAACCCTGTTTGGAAGTCACCAGAACACACAGAATTGGGGCCTCCACAAAGTTGCATCCACCTGGGTTGACAAAAAGACACTTCTGGCATCCAGGAACAAAGCTGCTTCCAGAACACCCAGCTGCTGACCTAAGCCTTCTTTCATTCATCCCATGTACATTTACGCCACAATAGATTTGTGAGCCTCAAAAGCACTATGTTAATTTATTGTTTATTTCTTGTGCATCTTATGGGGGGGGGGGAGAACAAAGACTGGTGTGATGTATTTTTTCCAGAAGGTGATAACAGATGCTCTAAAAACAGATGAGTGAATTAAGGGATGAATAATCAAGTCAATAAATATAGTTGATGTGTCATCCAGATTATCCCAGTACTGGAAGAAGGGGGAGGAAAATGCCCCAGGACTCCATGTTTTCTAGATACAAAATACTGTCAAAATGTTTTTGGGTGTTTTATATCAGTTTTTCATTGTTTTGAAATGAGGTAACTTAATAAGAACAGAAGAACAGTACCCACTGCATTAGACCAAAGGTCCATCTATTCCTTGGTTGGCCATATGCTATCAACATGGAGCTTTCTTCCACAATCAGAAGGCTGTCAGGTGGACATCCTCAATATCTATCTTTCACAGGTATACTGCATCTGACTGTGAAGGTTCCCTTCAGCTGCTCTGACTTTTGATAACCCTCTCTTCCTCCATAAAATTTGTCCCCCTCTGGAGTGCCAGTGTCCATCATCACATCCCTTGACAGTTGAGTCCATAAATCAACTGGGCACTGTGTGAAGAGAGTACTTTCTTTTGTCTGTCCTGAACCTACTGCTTATGAGCTTCATTTGGCACACCCAGGCTCCTGTGTTTTTGGAGAGAAAATGTTTTCTCTATCCACTGCCTCCACAGCATTCATAATTTTATAAACTTTTCTCATACCCCATCCCTTATCCAATGTTTCTGTAAACTGAAAAGTCCCAGACTCCCCTGCTTTCCCTTATTGGGAAGGAGCTCCATTCCCGTTAGTCATTTTGGTTGCCCTGTTCTGTCCCTTTCCCAGCTGTATGAAATCCTATTTGGGGAGGGAATGAGCCAAACTGTACACCGTAAGCTAATCAAGTGTGGTAGTTAGTGTGTCAGACCAGGATCCAGGAGACCCAGGTTCGAATTCTCATTGTGCCGTGGAAGCTCACTGGGTGACCTTGGGCCAGTCATAGTCTAACCTACCTCACAGGGTTCTTGTGAGGATAAAATGGGGGATGATGTAAAATACTCTGGGTCTCTATTGGGGAGAAAGGCAGGGTATAAATTCCTAAATAAATAAGTTGCCAACCCTAAGAGAAATCCAAAGACTTAATGTGTTTTCCAAGTCCCATCAGAACTGAGATCTGGACCCATTACATCATCTGGAGTAGATAGCTCTGATTCCCATGGAACTTTCTTCCTCTTCCCTGAGAAGACGCATCTCAACAAAGAAGTTTGTTGCTCAGAATGAATGGATGGCAGAACATGTGGGTGCAGGCAGGTGATGGGGCAACTCCTGGCTTCCCTTTTGAAGTTTCTCTTCACCCCATCCTCCATTTAATACGTCAACAGCAATAAGGTTCTGGTGAGAAGGTTTTTGAACACCTGTATCCTGATCTCTGTTCAGAGGAAGACAAAATCTTTGCCTGGCAGTTTCTGGGAAACTAGCAAGTCATACCATGTGAGCCTGGCTTGCAATCTTCCTGCTGTTGTTTTTAATGTGATTGCCTAATGTTGTTTAGTTTTGTGTTATCATTTTAAAACTTTTCGCATTGTAAAAATCCACCCACCCCTTTTTGCACTATTTTGGGAACAGGAAAGGGCTGTGTGTGTCATATTTTAGAAGACAGGGAAGCTTCTTTCTATGTGTTTGCCCTTTTAAATTATGTAATGGAGCTGAAAAACATAGATTGCAAAATATATACAACCGCTTGGGAAAGATAATAGCTGAATAGAAATTTGGCAAAAAAAACCCCAACATTCACTCTCTCCAGTAACTGCATATCAATGAGACAGATGCAGACAGAAATGGATTGAATGGAGAAGTTAATGAGTAGATGGAAAGACAGACTGAGGGACTGACAGGCACAGAGGGAGGGGCAGGGAGGGAGGAGAGGACAGGATGCAGAGACAGGTGACTGAATGGCCTGGGCTGCAGGAAGCAGCGCCATCCCTGCTGCCTGCCTGCTTGTCCTGGGACCAGGTGTCATTTTTCCATCTGACTTTTCCAACTGGAAACCATGGGTGATCTCTTGTCATTTCTTGGAACGGAGAAAAGGAACTGGAGCATCCAGACTCTTTGCAAAGCATTATGTTTTGGAGAAGAGTTTTAAGGGGAAGGAAGGAAGGAAGAGCTCTGTGATTGGTTACACAGGCAGTTGTGTGAGAGGCTGTCTGCCAGCAGGTACTTGAGCATGGGAAGGAAAATGGACCTGTAGACTAACGTCTAGAGGAAGAAGCAGGCAGGCAGACTATCAGGGGAGGATGGAGAGAAGGAAAGAAAAGCAGGAAGGACGCACTGCTGCTGGGGCTTTCCTGGAGGAAGAGAGCCGGCCTGAAAGGATGCTTTGCCCAAGGATGGGAAGTGGTGATGGGGGACTGTCAGGGGAAACTCGGGGGTCGAGGGCGGGCAGGTGGAGGGGCCGGCTAGACTGAAGAGCGGTTCCCCAGTCCTTCCCCTCCCTCCTCCTTCGGCTCGTCCCTCTCTCCCGCAGACGGGACGGGCGCTGCTGCCACCCACCCACCTGTTTCTCCTCCTCCTCCACTCTGAGCTCCACCTTGCAAGACTCTCCCGGGGAAGGGGCCGGGCCGGCTTTCACCATAAAGGCTGCCCTGACTGGGGGGAGCGGCTCACAGTCCGCCAGTCCAGCGACGGAGCGCACAGATGGGGTGGCTCAACCTGCCGGCGTGCCTGCGCTGCGGCCAGAAGGAGGTGAGAGGCAGTCCGGCCAGGGCAGGGCGACCGGCCGGGAGAGCGGTGCGGGGGAAGGAACCCGGGGGTGGGGGCGCCCGCGTCTTTTCTGCCTTCGGCGCTCGGGCAGGTTGGCGGCTCGCTCTCTCTTCTGCGCTCCCGGGACAGGTGCGACAGGTGCGCTTTCTCCCGGAGTCAGAATAACGACCGGGTGGGGGCTGAGGGCTCCGGCAGCAGGAGTGACCCAAGACACTTTTGGTACGGGGGGCAGAAAGGCCAAATCCTGACAGAAATTCTGTGGCTTGTGCTATCCCCGCTCCCCGTTTAGATCTTCTTGAGCAGGAATCCCTGGCCTTTTGCAGAGATGGCGCTGCAGTCTTCTATTGTTATTATTATTGTTATTATTGTTGTTGTTGTTGTTCTTAGCCAATGCTCCCTCTAAGCTGTGGAGTCTTGTGAGCAAAAATTCTACTTTGTGGGCTACCGGCATTAAAGTTGTGAGTGATTTGGCTACTGCATAAATTAGTTTGCTCTGGAGCAGTGTTCCCTCTAAGCCACGGAGTCTTGTGAGCAAAAATTCTACGTTGTGAGCCGCTGGCCTTAAAGTTGTGAGCGAGCGATTTGGCTCCTGCATAAATTAGTTTGCTCTGGAGCCGTCCTTCCTGAGCGAAGACAACAATGTGTGAGCTGGAGGCTAAGAAACTGTGAGCTGGCTCACACTAACTCAGCTTAGAGGGAACACTGCTTCTGGAGCCATCCTCCCTGAGCTAAGACAAAAAATGTGTGAGCTGGGAGCTAAAAAACTGTGAGCTAGCTCACACTAACTCAGCTTAGAGAGAACACTGGTGGTGGTGGCAGCAGTGGCAGGGGTGGTGGTGGTGGTGGTGGTGCTGCTGCTGGTAGTCTGACCCGGATGGCGGAGGTGAGCCCCATTGGAAGCTAAGCCGGGTCAGTCCTGGTTAGCGCCTGAATGGGAGACCACCAAGGAAGTCCAGAGTTGTGGTGCAGAGGCAGACAAAGGCCAACCACCTCTGAACATCTCTTGCCTTTAAAATTCTAGGGGGCACCATAAACCAGCTGTGACTTGAGGGCGCTTTGCACACACACAGAGTAGTAATACTGTTAATCTGAGTACCAGGACCAGCCTGGCTTATCTGCGTCTGAGAGAAACATTTGTGCACGCCAGAACAGTCGTTCTCCTTTGGTCACCAGGGTCTCTGTTCTTCTCACCTCCCAAGGAATTCACGTTGTCCACAGAGAAAATTGCTGACAAAGATGAGGAGAATACTGAGCGGGGCAACTGGTCAAGCAAAACGGACTATCTGCTGTCTATGGTTGGCTACGCCGTTGGTCTGGGCAATGTATGGCGGTTTCCCTACCTGACCTATCAGAATGGAGGAGGTAGGATTCCCCCCCACCTTCTGTCTCAGTAATGAGACTTTCCGAGAACTGCTCTGGGAACATGTCTTCCAATGTTTCATTGTTAAAAGTTGTATGTGTTATCATTGTCTGTGAGACCCAGTGTGGTATAGTGGTTGTTAGAGTGCCCAACTAAATCTGGGAGACTCAGGTTCAGATCCCACCTCTGCGATGAAGCTGGATGACCTTGGATCAGTTGCCCTTTCTTTGCCTAACCAACCTCGCAGGGTTGTAGTGAGGATAAAAAGAGGAAGGAGAGACAATGTACATTGCCCTAAACTCATTTGAGGATAGGTGGGTTTGAAAGGTTCTAGACAGAATCCTGGCCTAGATAGATCTTTGGCCTCAACCTGTAAGACTCCTCTTAAATTTGGATTATCAGACCCATGGTCTGATCTAGCAAGGCATTTCTTATGTATAAACTGTTTCGCGTCCCAGAAATAGATTGGCTTGGCTCCATTGCCATGATAACATGCATTATTCTAGGCAGCCTTTTGCTCACCACGGAGACACTTGCAGTGGCAATGTCCTGTGCATGATACATTGAAGTGAGCAGTAAAAATGGTGGCACTGCAACAGATCAGCAGATGAGGTTTCTGTTATTACCAGCCACTTTCTGTTTCATCTTGGCTCCATGCATTTCCAGGAGTGGGGTACTGATTCTCTGTCATCCATTATGTGTGTGAATTAAATCCTGCTTGCGATGCTTTCTCATTGGGATCCTCTCGAGCCTTCCAGGATTTGTGTTAACTTTTGTTGACATCTGTCAATGCGAAGTTCAGAATTACGCACAACTCTAGTGCTGGTTTAATGTTATGCCAACAGAATCTGGCCCCATCCCAAGTACCAGTTTATCTAAGCTTTGCCACTGGAATTCTCTGTGCCAGTCACAACAACAACAGGTCGTGATTTCCTTTAATAAGCTAGAGCATTTTACAGCTTTGCATCATGTTGTATTGCACGAACGTCATGTGGGTTTTGCACTTTTGGCAGGAGCCTTCTTGATACCCTACACCATCATGCTGGCTCTGGCTGGGCTGCCTTTGTTCTTCATGGAATGCTCCCTTGGGCAGTTTGCCAGCTTAGGACCCATTTCCATCTGGAGGATTCTACCTCTTTTACAAGGTCAGTGTTGTTACCTTTGCATATTGATTTCCACCACTTGCCAAGAAAAACTAGAAATAGAAAAATGAGCTCCCTGGGAAGGTTTCTCTTTGTAGCCTTCTAATTTTGTGGATAGCGCAGTTGTACACAGGCTAGAACAAGGGGCTGAAGAAAGAAAGCAGAGCTGATGTGGTGCAGGGGTTGGTGGACTAGGGGGACCTGGGCCCAGCTCTCATTGAATCCATTGCTACCTTGCAGGGCTCTTGTGAGGATAAAAGTGGGAGAACATCACCTGTACTGGAGTTTCATGGAGGAAGGGTGGGTTATAAATGCATTCCAGAAAAGCCACCTTTCAGTTTCCAGCCTTCTGGTCTGGAGATGGCCCAGAAAGTAGAAAGGCTTCTGTAAAGTACTGGGTTCGCCACATAGAGACGCAGACTATGACATGCGTTCAGATGCGTTTATTGTATTTCACACTCAAAGACTGAAGACCGGCCCCGCAAGGTATATACACCCCACCCAACCTGTGTGACATAGTCCTGCAAATAGGCTGGTGGTCTGCACTCTTACAGGGAACGCCGGGGGATGGGTACAGGGTCGCTCGCGACCACTTCTGGTTGGTTGGTTGGTTCTGGTAGCTGCGGGGGCAGTGGCTGTTCCACTGGTCCCAGAGTTGCGGGTGTCGGTTCTACCACTGGCGCCTCCCCAGGATTAGGTGGGTTGGTCTGGGCACTTGACTCGGGGTTGAAGGGCTCGGGCCCCATGAGCCGCGGGGTTGTTCCTCTGCTACTGGGAGTTGTTGCCTCCGCAGTTGGTTGATGTGTTTCTTTAAGACTTGACTGTCCTCTGTAGACACTTCGTATGATGTGGGGCTGGTAACCCATATGACTCTTCCCACCAGCCACGGGGGTCCCTTCCCAAAGTTCTTTATGTAGATGGGGTCTTCTGGGAAGAACCCCCTGGGAGCTTCCCATTGTTCCATCATCTTCCTGGATTCCGGTGCCCGGTCTGGGTGTAGCTGGTCCAGCAGGATGGTGGGGCAGCAACCCATCAAGAGTTCTGCAGGGCAGTGGCCACTGGCAGGGTTTGGTGTCGTTTGCTGGGTCAGGAGGAATCATGTGAGATGAAACTCCCAGTCTCTGTCTGAGATCCCGCTGAGGGCTTCTTTCACGGTACGCACCATTTGCTCTGCTTGCCCGTTGGTTGTGGGGTGGAAAGGCGCCGACCTCACATGGCAGATGAGGTTCCTCTGCAGGAAGTCCTGGAACTCCGCCAACATAAAGGCTGCCCCATTGTCAGAGATGATGGTGTCCAGCAGTCCATGAGTTGCAAAGATCCGGCGCAGCGCCCAGATGACAGCCTTTGTTGATGTAGTGGTTACCGGGCTGACCTCCAACCATTTGTCCACCATGACCAAGAAAATCAGTCCTTGGAATGGCCAGGCAAAGTCTATGTGGAGCCGGGACCATGGCTTATGTGTGGACTCCCACAGCAGGGTGGGTGCACTCAGTAGATTCAGGCAGACCGCCTGGCACGTCTGGCACCCCTGCACCCATGACTCAATCTCCACGTCGATCCCTGGTCACCATACGTAGCTCCGGGTCATCGCCTTCATTTGGACGATTCCCAGGTGGGCCTCGTGGAGTGTGTCGAGGACCTGCTGCCACAGGGCGCTGGGAACAACCACCCTTTCCCCCCACAGGAGACACCCCTTAAGAGCTGACAGTTCATCTCTGTGAGTGGCGAAAGCCATAAACTCTGGGCCCACCAAGGCTGCGGGCCACCCCCTCACCACCCAGCCCAAGACCCAGGAAAGAACGGGGTCGCGGGCTGAGCAGCAGGCAATGTCGGCAGCCTGGAGAGGTGGATCTTGGAGGCCCTCAAGCAAGAGGATTCTGGGGGTGGGATCGGCATCCGTGGCTGGAAGTGGCAGGCGGCTGAGGTGGACCCATAGCCTTGCCAAGGCAATGCTCCAGGCAGTAGGTGTAACCTGCCAGGAAGAGTGACCAGCGGAGGACCCAGGGAGAGAGCACCTGGGGGCTCTGCCTGTCTGCCACAAAGAGGCTGAGAAGCAGCTTATGGTCCGTAACAATCGTGAAGGGGCACCCGTACACAAAGTCATGGAATTTTTTTACCCTAGCCACAATCGCCAAGCTCTCCCGGTCTATCTGAGTGTAATTCCGCTTGGCGGCCGACAAGGTCCAGGAATAGTAGGCCATCGGGACCTCTTGGCTGTCAGGGAGAATGTGACCCAAGACTGCACCCACACTGTAAGGGGAGGCGTCAGATGTGAGGTCCACCAGCAGGGACTTGTCGAAATGAGCCAGCACCTCGTTAGAGATCAGAAGGGCCTTTACACCCCTGAACACCGCCACCTCCCGGGGGCCCCAGGACCACGGCGCTGACTTGTCTAACAACCAGTGCATGAGGGGCTTCCGGTTTTTGGCTCAATGATGGCAGTCACTCTCCCCCTTGCTCGGGGGAGCAACACGCACACCAGTGGTATGGAGGGAGGCTGCTGATGCAGTTTCCCCATGGAGCCCTAGGGCTTTTGAGGGGTAGCCTCTTCGATGGTGTAATGCCAGAGAATTGAGGCACCCCTCCACCCTGACGGTCCTGCCGTGTGTGGTCTTCAGGCACTAGCTGGGCTGGCCGGAACAAGTGCTGGAGATCGAGTAGAATTGTGATAACATAACCGAGGTCAAATGGGACTGACAATGAACGTGAGTTAGACTTAAACGAACTATAAATCAAGCGTAAACCGCTATACCCCCCCTATCTTAAGGACGGGAGAGAGGAAGGATGCCTCCTGCTTACTATACCCCCCCATCTTAAGGACAGGAGAGAGGAAGGATGCCTCCTGCTTACATAAACTGATAAGCAAAAAAGAAGGGCGGGGGCAGGGATTACAAGCGACTGACTGGTTCTGAGAGGCTTACCAGAGCAGATTCGTTCCGAAAGTGATTTTCAGAGGTGGTGAAACAGCGATCGGCTTTTGTAAACAATTCGGCATAATGGTGGGCATGGGGAAGAAAGGTGTGAAACCAAAACCAGCGGGCGGCCAAAGTCCGAGGCTGGAAGAGGAGGTTGACGTCATAAAGCTCCTAGCAGATACCCTCAAGCCTGTGATGGAACAACTTGCTGGTATTAACCAGCAGTTGGACACACTTAATCAAAACTTTGTATCACAGCAACTCCAGCTGGCAGAGACAGTTAAAAAGACGGAGCAAACAGAGGAAATAGTTAAAGAAATGTACTCTGTAAACAAGAACATGAAGACAAAGATGGGAGAATTAGTGAATAAGCAGAACTATCAGGAAAACCATTTACTGCAACTACAAATGGAAAAGGCAAATATGGTTCTCAGATTTCAAGGGATTCCTGAAGCACCGAATGAGGACCTGAAAAAAGTGCTCAGCAAAATCATCGCACCAGTAACAGGCTTGAAAGCGGAAGAAATCATTCATGATATGGAAGCAGCGTACAGGGTGTACTCTAACTACATCAAAAAAACAACAACAGCCTGCCTGGGTTCTCAGGAAGACAGATCAGAGATGTAATTTTGAAAGCAACGTCAGCAACTCCACTAAAACTGGGAAGCACAATCATTAAAACTTTACAGGACGTTCCATTTGAAATCTGTCAAAAAAGAAAGAATTACAAGGACTTGATTCTTTTTCTTCAAACTAACCAAATCTCATACAAATGAGAAGTGCCAGAAGGGGTCATTTTAAAATTTAAAGATAAAAGAGAGAAGATTGACTCCATCTTCAAAGCTAAAGAATTTCTAAAACGCCACCTGGGCACAAAGAAGAAGGAGAAACTGGGTCAAGTGGCTCTACTCCCTCAGAGATGGACGAAGACCTGTCTGAGGAAGAGGGCGCTGCAGCCATTAAAGCATCTTATGATTTAAGAGATAGAAAGCCTAGATAAAGGCAGAAGGACTCTGACAATTGCCTTTATGAAGCAAGCTGATGAGGATGCTCTGGAATTCCCTCATAACAAGTAATGAATTAGTACATTAGCTGAGTTAGTAAACAATGCAAACTGTAAGCTCGTATCTAACACTAAAAGACTAACATCTAGATTAACAGGGATAAGATCTCCTTCTCTTGGGTTTTTAGTTTAGTGTGGGTTTCTTTTCTTTACTCTTACTTGTAGTTCCCCCTCCCCATTTTTCTTTTGTAGTTTGTAGTGTATAAGTAAAAAATTAATAAAAAATCCCCTTTGGGAGCCAAAAAAAAAATAAAATAACAACCAGTGCAGGGGCTCGGCTACTGCCGCCTTGTGGGGGAGAAAGGTATGGTAGAAGTTCAGGAGCCCTAAAAATGCCTGAAGTTCTGCCTTGTTGTTCGGCACGGGGGCCTCCATGATGGCCTTGACTTTGTCCCTTGCCGGATGGAGGCCCGTCGTGTCAACCTGGAACCCCAAGATACCCACCTCTGGGACCCTGAGAAGGCACTTCTCCCTCCTGACCTTAAGGCCCGCCAAGTCGAAGCAGTGCAGGACAGTGCGTAGATGGGAGGCGAAGTCATCCGGGATGGCCGCAGCAATGAGGACGTCATTGAAGAATGGCGTTACTCCAGGAATCCCTTTTAACAGATATTCCATTAGCTGTTGGAATATCCCTGGGGCCACACTAATCCTGAACAGCAGTCGCTTGACTTTGAACACCCCCCTGGTGTGTCACGATGGTCTGAGCGGCGGCCGTGGCCTCATCCATGGGCAGTTGTTGGTATGCTTGTGCAAGATCCAACTTCCCAAAGATCTTGGCCCCAGGTAAGGATGCTAACACGTGACTCACGACTGGGACCGGGTAGGAGTGGTTGTGAAGGGCCTTGTTCAAAGTGCAGTTATAGTCTGCACAGATGCGAACGTCGCCATTGGGCTTTACAGGGATTACTATAGGAGTCTCCCACAGCACATGCGAGATGGGTTCAAGGACCCCTTGCGCCACCAAGCGGTCTAGTTCCATGTCTATTTTTGGCTGCAATGCTATCGGTGTGCGGTGGAACCACATGTAGATGGGGCCCATCCAGGGGTCTAGCTGAAGTGAAACTGGAGGCACCTTATAGCAACCCAGCGCCCCTTCAAAACCCCCTGGGAATTACCTGCAAATCTTGGCAAAATCCCTCAGCACGCATTGCCTCACCCCCCCAATGGTGCTGCACAGCGGCTCAAACCATGCCTGCCCCACGAGACTAATCAAGTTGCCCTCGACCATTATCAAGTCCAGTGAGCCCTCAAACCCCCGCTACTTCACCCGGAAAGTCCCCATGCCCCGAATTGGAACCTGGTTCCTTTGGAAGTCCACTAGGCTCAAGGGCAACGGGCACAGGCGGGGGCCCCCATTCAGGCAAAGTCTGTTCAGCGTTTCCACTGATATGATGGATGCTGCTGACCCGGAGTCCACTTCCATTGCACAGGGGGACCCCTCAGATTGGACTTGGACCTGGATCTTCGGGGCTGTGGCCAGGTTGGGGAGGCATAGTACCTATAACGAGGGTTGGCTGGTGAAGAGATAGAGGTCATCCATTTCTGCGGTGGCCTCATAGTATGTGGAGGTCTGTCAGCATGACAGTGGCTGGGGTGGGTGGTTCCAGTTGCCCTTGGATCTGCAAACGCAGGTGAGGTGTCCCTGTTTTCCACACATGTGGCATGTGGCGTCACGGAACCAGCACGACTTATGCTTGTGCACCTCTCTGCAGCTGGCGCACGTGGCACGACCGGGTTTCCTGGGGTGCCCTGTGGTGCTGGCAGCTCCTGGTGGCTTCCCGTGGCTGGAGAGGCAGAAGAGGCAGATGTCTTCCTCATCAGAGTCCTCTAGCACCGAGTCGGGGAGTGCGACATGGGGTGCTGCCTGAGGCTGGTCATGGTGGGAGGCTTTGTAGGCAATGGCAAGCTGGAGAGCATCGTCGATTTTGAGATCGGTGGTGCCGATCATCTTGCGGCGGAGCTTCATGTTGCTGATTCCCCAGATGAACTGGGTCAAGATGTTCTCTTCCACCTTGGTGAAAGCGCACCCCATGGCATGTTGGCGCAGCACAGCCATAAAAGCTGCGGCCGTTTTGCCAGGCTTCTGGATGTGCCCCTGGAATTCCATCCACCTGGCCATCATTGTTGGCTTGGGCATAAAATACCTGGTCCAGGCCTCAACTGTCTCCTCATACAGGCATTCAAGGGTTGCCTTAGGGGCCAGGAAGCTCTTCGTGAGTTGGATGGTGGCCATACCACATGAACTGAGGAAGAGGGCCCTTCTTTTGCCAGAGTCGGTTACCTTGTGGTAGGCTAGGTAGCAGGTCAGTTGATCTATCCACGAATCCCAGAATTCGGGATGTGTGGGGTCGAAAACTTCGAGGTGTCTCAGAGCAGTCGCCATGACTCTAGCGCAGGGCGGGGAGCGTTGTCTGGGGAAACCAGGCATGATGCAGGGCTGCTCTGGAGCGGTGCAGGGCACGATGGCTTCCTCTGGCTCGATGTTCAGTGCTGCACTGGATGGAGAGTCAGGCCTGCTCATTGGAATCCCATCCTCATCGCCACTGGAAAGTACTGGGTTCGCTGCATGGAGACTCAGACTATGACATGCGTTCATTGTACTTCACACTCAAAGACTGAAGACCGGCCCCGCAAGGGCCAACTATATACACCCCACCTGGTACACCCATGGTCCCATTGGAGGGTTTGAATTTCCCGACAGCTGGCCTATAGGTGGACCCAAGGTGGTCTAGGATCCGAGGTCCCTTTTGTGTTTGGGACCCAAGTTCCTTACTTTAGCTGCAGACCTCAGCTTCAGAAAAGCAAAAAATAAGATGGGCAATGAAAGAGCAAGATTCTATGGGCTGATGGAAACCTGATGCAGGTGAGCCAAAAACTGTTTCCCTGAGGGACTTGGCATTCATACAGTGTCTTGTCAACACTGGCCGGCTGCCCCTGCAGAAGAGCGACATGGCTCCAAATGAAACAGGAGATAAGCAAGGATGGTTCCTCCAGACTGCTGGCACCCCAGCCCCTCTTTTCCACCCCTCCGTCTGCTACTACAGCAAGGCA
This sequence comes from Gekko gecko, assembly GCA_029375565.1. NCBI lineage: Eukaryota > Metazoa > Chordata > Lepidosauria > Squamata > Gekkonidae > Gekko > Gekko gecko. The sequence continues at coordinate 44,582,931 of JAPDNY010000012.1, read as the reverse complement.
GCTCTCCCAAGGTACCACACAGCTGGGAACAGAAGAGGCAGGGCAACAGGACCAGGCCAACAGGACCAGGCCAACAGAACCAGCCATAGCTTCCTTCTCTCCTCTTGTAGCAGGGCTTTTTTGGCTGTGGCCCCCACACAATGGAATTCCCTTCCCCACGACACTCATCAGGCCTTCTGACTTCCCAAATACTTGGGGGAGGCATTGCTCGGAGGCTTTGAAGTGTCTCAACTCCTTGACCTTGTGATCTTCTAATATATGTAGATTTTATCTAAAGTTACTACCGATTGCTGGTTTTATTACTGATGGCTAGTTTATTGTCTCTAGGTCAGGTTTTTTTAGCTGTTTTTCACTTTTGTTGCTGTGTTATTTCTGTATGAGGTTGTTGCCAGTTACTGTGGTTTATTTATGTTACATAGGCATTTACATTTTTTAGCATTTGCAATTCTGTGATGTCAGCTACCTTGACTATTATTTTGTAATAGGAAGGTGGAGTCCAAAGCTTCTAAACACACACAGGAGATTTATTGCCCTACATTAGGCATGAGAGGTAGCAGTGCTACTTTCCAAAGAGGTGCATGTTGGTTGATTTCAGTGTCACACTGGCACTCTCCCATAAAGCTATGCATGCTTAGTTAGAATTGCTAGTGCATCTGGGTCATAGTCATAAGAACGTAAGAAGATTCTGCTGGATCAGACCAGTGGTCCATCTAGTCTGTCACCCTGTTTCACACAGAGGTCAGCCAGTTGCCCTGGTGAGCCAACAGACAATGCACAGAGGCCAAGGCCTCGCCCTGATGTTGCCCCTGAATACTGAGGTTCCCTTTGCTTACCATAGCTAATAGGCATGGGTGGACCTGTCCTTTGTGTCCAGGCAGGTATGTTCTGTTTAAGCATGAGTAGCTTATTTGTGTGGGTAGCAGCCCATTTTAAATGGAAATGCTGTGCAACTGCACATATATCCACAGACGTGTTCTCTTTCCCAAGCTAGCACCACTTTTTAAAATCAAGCCTCTGATCTTAGCTGGGCAATTGTTACCACGGACATCCAACTTCCCTCTTACCCTGTGCCACTTCTCCCCTGAATCAGCTTGACCCTGGTTCCTGTTGACCCTCAGTTGTCCTTACACTTTGAGTTTGATTCAGAAGGAAAGACCATTGTTTTTGAAATTGTAAGGGGGAGTATGTTACATTTGTCCCTGTGAAGATAAGCCTCAGGATGGTTGACTGGTCACATCAACAAAAATGTGAGGCATGAGAGCCCTAACCACCCCCGCCCCCACGTAGATTGTAGTGCTCTGGTTGTGGCTGCTGTGTTTAAAAGAAAATCTGCCGTTTGCAAGCTGATCCTTGCTTCAGTGTCTGTCCTTGCTAGTTCTGCTTGATTCTGTAGATCCAGAGGTTGTCCTTCTGACCTTCATAGGGGATTATAGGAAGAACAAGGAAGCTTCATTTTTAAAGCTACTAAAACTCATCACCTTGTTGATCATTTGGAACAGAGGAGCACTGAAGGGATTAGTGCCTCCAAATCCTGGCAGGTTCCTGGCCAGTCTGAAGAAGTCAGACTGAGAAACACCCAAAGCTCATTTCAGGTTTTGACAGAAATAGATGTTGCTTGTGAACATTTCCACTCCTCCGAAAAACAAAAGCCACCCCAAACATGCTTTGCATTTTTAACAGTTGCAGTCCTTAGATGAGAACCACTGCACAGATGTTATCTACAGGACATTCTCTGAGCCACCTGCTCCCTTCTGGTGGCCAGTACACTGGACACTCACTGTGGGCCAGTTCACACAATACAAAACCGTAGTGTCTCTCATGTGTCCTGTCTGTCAACAGATATGTTCTGGGAGTTCCATGCTCAGAACTTAATTCCCAGGCATGCACAGGCCTGGTTTGAGAGGACCTCTGGCAGACACGAGGACTCTATAACTGACATGTCGAACATACTGCCCAGGGGCCGAAACCGGCCCATCCAGGGGTCTTATCTGACCCATAAGCAACTGGGGAGAAACCAATCCAAATGTGGACTGGAAGGGTCTATATTAGGGTATAACACCCTAAGGTCCCTCCCTTCCCCAAACACAGGGCCTCCCCAGGGTCTTCCCCCAGATCTCCGGTGATTGCTCAACCCAGAGTTGGTAATCATAAGGGACGAGGAGGGCTGTTTTGGCCGTGAGTTCTGCTGAGGAGGGATATAGGTCATGGTCAGTGGTAAAATACCTCCAGTCCCTGGCATTACATGTTATGGCACACATGGCCTGGCCTGACAAACTGACATTTATGTCAGAGCTGGCCCTCGTGACAAATGAGATCAATATCTCTGCTCTATAACATGTGACTGGACATTTGGATACAGTATGCAAAAGATGACTCAGTTCATGGAGATCTGGATAGCATTATCAACAAGGCTTGAGCCAGCCACTAACTCTGCATGGAGGAATACAATCCTAAAGACACTTGCTTGGGAGTAAGCCCCACTGAGTGGACCCAAACAGGATTCTGTGTAGATTTGCTTAGGATTGCTCTCTTGATCCAACAAATTTACTCATTACATCTTCTGTTTCTTGTAGGCTGGAAGAATTTGACAAGCATTTGCAGGTTTAATTGTTAAATGTGTATTATGTTAACTGCTTAATAATAAAGACTCTCCTCGCACCTTGAAGTCTTAACAAATGTATTGTGGAACAAACTTTTGTGAACAAGAGCCCATTTTGTTAGCAGTGTAAGACAAAGTAGCCTTTAGCTAACAAAAACTTGTGCCATGTTAACCTTTCAGGTTCCACAGGCCTTGTATTATTTTGATTGCAGCAGACTAACCTGGCCACTACCTGCTAGGGTTGCCAACCTCCAGGTTGGGCCCAGAGATCTTCTGGAATCACAATTGTATTGTGATATTATATTTAACTTTAAAATAATTGTTAGACAAATAAGCTTACTTATGTCTTTATACATAATTGTTAGAAGTTGCTTTTTCACAGGCTGCAAATCGCATACTCCTTTAGGTCCAACATAGGTGCGAATGCCTGACGGATCTAAAGGAAACAATCAGACAGCAATATCTGGGAAGCGTCCCGCAGTCGTCGGAGTTAAAAGACACCAGTTGTGGGCCAGGGGCAGACTTTCCCCTGTCTGATCACTCCAGCACACTCTCATGCCATCAGGATGGTCTGATCAGGCCATTCTGACTCTGTGCTGTCGTCCCCCCCCCTGCAGTATGCACATCATTGCATACTCCATAGGTGACCCTCAGGCAGAGGTGCGATTCCTCTTTTATGTGCAAGGGAAACAAATGGCAAAAAAAACCCCAACTCACCCACAGTTGCGTTTGATCACACAGTGACGGGCTGCGCCTGCAGCTTCAAAGGCCTATGTGATCTTGCAACTGCATGTCAAATTCCTCCAGAGGGAATAGCTTCACTTCCCCTCCGCTTCAACTGGCACGTGTGACCGCAGTCACAGTGTATTTTGTTTTCCTGGTACCTGCAGCACTGTGTTCCCTTATTAACAGCATATTGGCAGGGAAGGTATTTACCCTTTGAAAGAAAAGTGGTGGGAAAAGAGCACTAACTCTCCCCTAGGCATAATCTCAGTCATGCCTGTGGTTCACCTCTATGGGTCTTTGTTCTGATGTGCTTGGACTACCGTTTGTAGCCAGAAGATTACTTGGGGGTATTAAATTAATCAATGAAGTTTCCCTTCCCAAACCCTGCAGAGGAGAGGTGGGTGTCAACCAAAGACAAGGCTTTTCCCATAGGTGGCACCTTCCCTTTGAGGCTTGCTGATGTCTGACACCTACCTTACTGCCTTTTAATTCTTTTTTATCCAGGGATTTAACTGAGAGGCTCTATATTTTTGTTAAGGTCTGCTTACATGAATACAATTTCATAAATTTTATTCTAATTCTAATGCTCAGCTGCTGTTTTATAATTGTATTTTTATTGTTTTTGATTTGAGAGCTGTCTCAAGCAGTTCTCTGGAGAGGTGACTTATAAAGTTTAGAAATAAATAATACAGGATGGTATGGGAGGTGAATAGGGGAGCTCTCCTTCCAGTATGCCTTATTTCCTCCTATAGCCCAAATTTCTCTCTAGGGGTCTGCTTAGTTCTAGGAAAGTGGGAAAGATGCATTTTAGAAACAGCTTCCATTTTGATAATGAAATATCTTATTTTTTCCCCTCTAGGAGTGGGAATCACAATGGTGCTGATTTCAACGTTTGTGACCATCTACTACAACGTCATCATTGGCTACAGCCTCTACTATTTATTTGCCTCCTTTCGAAGTGTGCTCCCTTGGGCAAATTGTGACCCGGAATGGGCTGACGAACTATGCAGCAAGACTGCAATTGGTAGGCCACATTAGCAATACACTATTTTCCCCATCCTGACCTATAATCTTTTACAATATCTCACATTATTTGCATTAAATGGAGTCACTGTTTGTTGTTGTCAAACTGTATATTTCTGGCACTAGAGGGACTTCCCTCAAAATGGGAGGGAAAGGCCATCTTTTGGCACTTGTGCATAATCCAGATCTTAATAATCTGTCACCATCTAGTATGAGCCAGAAACAGAATCAAGAATGGGGTGGTGCAGATGAAGGGACAAGATTATGCACACAGGACTGGTTTATTCTTAATGACAGAGGTCACCTGAAGCTGATTTAGCCCACACGAATGGTGTGTCCAAGTTCGTTGTTTCATTTGCGTAATTCTCATTTACTCCTAAAGAGAAAAGTAGAGTGCTGGATTTAGGAATAACAAGAGGCGGACCCGCGATACTCGCGGGGGAGAGGGAGTATTCCGGCCGCCAAGCTTCCCCCTCCCCCCCCCAGCAGCGGTGGCGGCAACAGCGGCGAGGCCCGCCGGCCCGCCGAGATTCCCCCTCCCCAGCAGATTCTCCCCCCCCGGCTCCGGCGATCCTCCTCCTTCCCCCCACCCCCCGGCTCCGGAGGCGAGGCCCGAGCGGCTTCCAGTCGCCGGGCCCGCCAATCTCCTCCCCCACCGGCGATCCTCCTCCTCCCCCCAACCCCCGGCTCCGGAGGCGAGGCCCGAGCGACTGGAAGCCGCCGGGCCCGCCGATCTCCTCCCCCCCGCGCAATCCTCCTCCTCTCCCCAACCCCTGGCGATCCTCCTCCTCCCCCCAACCCCCGGCTCCGGAGGCGAGGCCCGAGCGACTGGAAGCCGCCGGGCCCACCGATCTCCTCCCCCCCCGGCGATCCTCCTCCTCCCCCCAACCCCCGGCTCCGGAGGCGAGGCCCGAGCGGCTTCCAGCTGCCGGGCCCGCCGATCTCCCCCCCTTCAGCTCTCTCCTCTCCCCCCCCCGGCTCCAGTGGCGAGGACTGAGGGGCTTTTAGCTGCCAGCCGCCGCAGAGTTCCCAGAGCGTTCCCTGCTCATGCGCAGGAAATGCTCTTACTTTTTGGGGGATTCTGATATCCCCCCTAGACTTTTAAACACTTTTTAGATTTTTCTGCACACGTGGGGACTGCCCCACGTGCGCAGGAAAATCTCCCTGCCCCCCAGGTGCCCCCGATGTGCGGATTTAGATATCCACACACAGGGGGCCACTTGGGAATTAGATATATAGATGTTGTATGAGAATAGTTTCTTCTTCTCCTTGTATTTGAGGAAGGGCTGTGGCTCAGTAGAAGAGCTCCTGCTTTGCATGCAGAAGGTCCCAGGTTCAATCCCCAGCATCTCTAGTTAAAGGACCAGGCAGTAGATGATATGAAAGACCTCAATGAGATCCTGGAGAGCTGCAGCCAGTCTGAGTTGACAGTATTGACTCTGATGGACCAATGGTCTGATTCAGTATAAGGCAGCTTCATGTATGAATGTTCATGTATGTACATGCTGATCCAGCCCTCACCAACGGTGATCCCATCTCATGGCATGTGCGGAACACATCTCTGTGCAAAATACTATGAGATGCTGTGATATACATTATACTGTCACAGGGCTCCATCTGGCTATATGCCAGTCCCTCCCCTTTCCACACACACTTCACCTGTCATTTTTACAGACACGTTGCTAGCTTGTTTATAAGAAACTGGCGGTCTGTCACACTCTAGTGTGACAAAAACAGAAAGACCGTGGTGGAGCTATGCAGATGAAAGGCTGATCTATCAGTGCAGTCAGGAGAAGGTGTGGTGATCAGTGGCTGAGGTCCTCAGGGACAGAAGGGAAATTTAGCCTCCTTCCCAAATGGTGGCCCTGATAGGTAAGAGCTGCATATTGAGGATTATTTTGTTTCATTGAGAGCTAAACTTGCCCTCCAGTGCCCAGTTCTCTCAGCCTTCTCTGATAGAGAAGCTACATATAGGAGCAATGTGCCGCCCTGAGCCTGCTTCAGCAAGGAGGGTGGGGTATCAATTAAATAAAATAAGTAAATCTGTGTACAGAGGGTGCTCCCTACAATGTACACACTTTCTGTACACACGCATGCTCCTGTCAATATGAAAGGCATTATAGTAATAATAATAAGAATAAACTCATCAATCAAAATAGTAACTGAGTAAAATTATGTTTGCTACAAGAAGCCAATCTTTTCCTTCTCTGGTATCATATAATATTGCCTTCTGTTCTTTCAGTGCTCGCGTGCAATGTCACAGGGAATGATGGCACCATTATCCATGCCAACTACTCTTGGGTCCAAAGTCAGAACCTCACCTGCCTCAATGAAACCTCACTGTTTGCAAACACCCAGGTTCCCAGTGAACAATATTGGAAGTAAGTATTAAACCCATTACTCTTTGTCATTTAATGACCATTACTTATTGGCAAAGTGCTTCATAAGTGCTATTCCAAAGTCATAGGGAAGGGTGCCATTTTACAGATGAGGAACCCAGTGGCTTGCATAGCCCGCAGAAGAAGTGGGATTTGAATAGCAGGGGTCTTCCAGATCCAAGTTCACCATACTACCCATCAGGGATGATCATAACTTAAATTTCTTAACAATACTATCTCTGTCGGGGGACTCAGAGCAGAAGATGGGAGGTATCACTTGAGCCACTTTCTTACTGGCCATCTGTAGCAGCCCATATTGGCTTTGCTATCCACTCACCTTCTTGAGATTTTGTAAGCCTGAAAATATCAATTTATAGAAATGAGAGAAGTAGCCTTGTGATTAAATATGGTGTATTTTTCTGATATGAAAAATTTAACAAATTTCATTCCCCACTCTGATGCATGTGCACCAGTTTTCCCTTTAAGCTGAGTTAGTGTGAGCTAGCTCAGAGTTTTTTAGCCCCAGCGCACACATTTTCTTCTAAGCTCAGGAAGGATGACTCCAGAGCAAATGAATTTATGCAGTAACCAAATTGCTCACTCACAACTTTAATGCCAGGAGTTCACAAAGTAGAATTTTTGCTCGTTAAAACTCCACAGCTTAGAGGGAGCATTGTGCATGTGCACTCACACTCCACATTTCAAATATCACATCTGAGTTCCAATAAAAGGGACAACAAACACAAAAGTAAGTAGTGAACCCCGAAGTGTTTCTCCCACCCAGAAATTATTTGTAACAAAGTTTTCTGTTATTATTCACTACATTTGCTTGTAAAAATAGAAAGGTGAGATTTAAGCTTCCTAAATAATAAATAGTTATTCATAATAACCAAGGGCATAGACTTTCCAAGCTTCCTAAATAATAAATAATTATTCATAATAACCAAGGGCGTAGACTTTCCAATTTCCAATGTATTTCAGCAGAGCCCATGCAAGTCAATTGGCATTCCTGGCTCCCATTATCTCCAATGGGTCTTCAACAACTTTTCTCAATCAAGGATATGTAGACTCAAGTAAAATACACCCCTCCCCTCCTCCACCTGCCTGTTGTACATCATACATGAAGCAGGGTGATTCAGCAGATGCAAGCCCATGTCAGTGGTCTGCAGCCACCATCTCACACAAAAGAACCAGACCTTCCAGTTTCAGCACTAGAGCTAGGGGTGCCAGCCTCCAGATGGGACCTGGGGATCCCCTGGAATTACAGCTCATTTTCAAACTACAAAAATTAGTTTCCCTGAAGAAAATGGATGTTCTGGAGAGTGGACTCTATGGCATTGTACCCCACTGAGGTCCCAGTCCTTCCCAGGCCCCAAATCTCCAGGCCTTACCCAACCTGTATTGGGCCACCCCTCCCCCCCATCCCCCAGAGGTGGACAGGGCGAACCTGGCAACCCTAACTAGGGAAGTTTTAACAAGGGAGGGAGGGAGGCAAGAGGTGGAAAGAAGCAAATAGATAGGAAGGAAGGAAGGAAGGAAGGAAGGAAGGAAGGAAGGAAGGAAGGAAGGAAGGAAGGAAGGAAGGAAGGAAGAGGGAAGAGATGAAAAGAAAGCAAATAGAAATCCCTCTCCATAATTTATCCAGGAGTTCGGGGGAGAGTTGGTCTTGAATGTATGCATTTAAACTCTTCGAGGTTTCACCTGCCCTCCTCTTCCCCCTCCTCCCCCTGCACAAGCTCTGTATGCGATTTCAGTGACTGTAAACTGCTGATTCCTGGCTTCCCTAATATCCTCTCTCTGTCAAGGGAAGGGGTGGAGATCAACAAAGAACTCAGAAGAGCTCTTCTCTCCTCTCGGAAGAAATAAAGGGCTCTGGTTAAGTAGTGAACTCAGGAGCGGGAAAGCAACAGCAGCAGCATGAGTCCACAGGAATGGTGCCCAGGCACCCAACCACCCTGAGGCCAGCGATCCTCCATGGATGTTGGCCTCCCCCCACAACCTCCCTGCATGGCTCTGCAAAGCAAGCCTTGTGTGTGGGGGGAAACAGAAGAACAAGGGCACAGGGCACCCAGCCATCCCAAGGCTGGCGATCCTCCATGGATGCCAGCCTCCCCCCCCAACCTCCTCACATGGCTCTTTGCAAGGCAAACTTTGCAGGGAGCAGGAAAACAACAGCAGTGGCACGAGGCCACAGGAAAGGTGCCTGAGCACCCAGCTGCCCTGAGGCCAGTGATCTTCCATGTGTTTACAGCTTCAGCCCATAGGCTATTTGGCATTCCAGAATATATTAGCATAGCTCTACACATTTCCTGAATTGTACTATTCAGCCATTCAGAAGATCCATTTTGTTGAGGCGAGTGTGGGATAGACATCTTGTGTTCAATCCCTTCAAGTTCCAGAAACGCTTTAAATTCAGTATTGCAATATTCTACATCTCCATCAGTGTGTAAGCTTTGAGGTGCTTAGCCAAACTTGTTTTTAATTGTGGCTAGGTAACATTTGAATTTACTCAGTGTCTCATCTTTGCTCTTCATCATATATACAAAAGTATATTTTGTTTTGTTCTCAGTAAAAGTCACAAAATATTTATTCCCGCCACAGGATGGCACTAGTGGACCAACAAGATCACTGTACATAGTCTCTAGAAAACTCTCATCAGGAGCAGGAGATTTTTGAAAATATTTTGGGGTGGTCCCTTTAGCTTTGAGACAAGTGTCACATTTCTCCTTTGCCTTATCACAATTCACAACAGAGATTCCACATTCCTTCAACAACCTTTCAATAGACTGCATGCGCCTGTGCACAAATTTCAAATGCCATGCATATAAACAAGTCTGATGATTACAAGAGTCATTGCTAGTTTGACAAACTTGTTTCTCATCATTAACAGTTCCAGATTCCTCACTGGCATCCACAAGATAATGAAATCCACTTCTCTCTTCCACTTTGAATGCAAAACCAGGCCCTTGAGCAAGAATCTTGCTTCTTTTGCCTTTTCTAAGCAACACAGTATGGCCACTCTCCATAAGCTTTTTAGTTGAAATCAAATTATCAGCTGCTCCAGGGACTACAGCCACGTCCTGCAGCTTAACATTAACTACTTCTCCACTAGTAGTGAGAAGTTCAGTGGGTACAGTCCCTACACCTCTGACATCAAGTAATTGCTTATCAGCTTGAAAAATCCTTGGCCTATTGTTAGCATCAAGTTCAGAAAACAATTCCTCATATTTGCAAACATGCATGCAGGATCCTGAGTCAATTAAAAATATTTTCTTATTTCCATCAACGTCATCATCATCACCAATTCTAAAAGGATGATCCTTTCTGTTAGTATGGTGATTCCCACGTTCCTTTGTCTGCAGTTTAAAGCTGCTGCTATAATTTCTGGCCTCTCTGACCACGTGCTCCCGAGGGCTTTTGTCTGCCTGCTGCTTTAGACTCACTGTCTCTGCTGCTTTAGACTCACTGTCTCTGGCATGTCTAAATTCACAGTTCACAACTTTGTGATTTCCTTTACATAAGAAACGTTCAATTTTCCTTTTAAATCTTTGCTCATATTTCAAACTCAGCACAGACATCTCATTAGATAAATCATCATCATTGCTCGAGTCAGATTCTTCCTATAAAATCATCAGTAAACCTTCAAGACTTAGGTCATCCTTGTGTCTTAGATTCATAGCCAGATTTTTGTAACTCTGTGGCAGACCTCTAAGAATTGCGGTGATCATATCAATTTCATCAGGGGTTTTACCCAACTCCTTAAGCTCATTATAAACGCCCATTAGTTTGCTCAGTTTCTCAGGTAAATGGTCAGTCTCTCTTACTTTAAAGTCAAAGATCTGAGCCTTTAAGTAATAAATCTTACTTGTAGTCTTTCCCCCATATTTCTTTTTCAGATATTCAACCATTTCCTTTGACGTTCCCACGGTATATAAATTTGGCACATCTTTATAATCAACAGACCCGAGAATTAAATTCTTAGCGTAGCCATCCAATTGTTCAAAAGCACTTTTCTCTGGCTCATTTGCTGGGGGGGGGGTCATTGTTAAGACATGTTGGGCTCTCTGCATTTGCAACTTTACTGTGAGAAAACAGTGCCAGTAGAGAAAATTGTGGGGCATCAATTTTAAGGGTAAGATCTCCCCTGAAGTATGGAACATACTCACAGATGTTTCTCTGGGTGCAGGAGTTGAGGCTCTGGCTGTGGAAGATTCAGCTTCACTCATCTTTAGGTTGTAGCAGGCACATTGCAGGAACTCACAGGGTCAATTCCTTTCCTCAGGCTGTGCAGCTGGGAGTGGGAGACTGAAAGCAATCAGCCTTTTCCTCCATCTAGGCTCCGAAGTGCGCGTAGAAAAAAAATTCAAAAAGCTTTCTCTCAGCTGCTCTCCAAAGTGTAAGATAGCATAAAGTGGGAATTCCTCCAATCAGTGAGAATTAAAGTACTCCCACTCTTTCTGGCTGCAGCTTTGTTTGGCAAAAAGCAGAAAAACTTTGTAGAAAAATTGTTTCCTTTTAAAATAAGCCTCTAACTGCCAGCTCAACTCAGCTCTCTCTCTCTATCAATCCAATGAGCATTTCAAAAACAAAACTGAACCATCCTCTGCTACCATTTGTTGTAAAACATTCAAAAGTATTTAATTACTCAGAGTATCAATGGATCTTGCTCTATTGGAAAGAAGAGATTTCTTTGTTTTCAAAAATCTTTATTTCTAAGGGTAAAAGGTATACGGGAAACCTACAAACAAACCAGACATCTAAGAGCTACATTTCTAAGCTGCTTACAGTTCAAGTCATGGCTACTCACTACACACAGACAATGGAGAAGCTGTGCTTCTTCTTGACCCCTAGAAAGGAAGTCTCCTGAAACAAACAACCAATCTGTATCACAATAGAAGTTACTTTTCCCAGGCTCAGTTATCCCTTCCAGGTCAGTCTAGACAATAGCAATACTAGGTAAAGAAGTTAACCCTATAATGACTGGATTGTCAGATCTTGTAAGCACATACATTTCCAACAGGAGGGCAGGATAAAAATGCAATAGATAGTTAGACAGACAGACAGACAGACAGACAGACAGACAGACAGACCTTTGGAAAGATGTTCCCTACCTTGTGTTGGTTGAGATAACACTAGTGTATACAAATAAGAAGAGCCATGCTGGATCAAGTCCAGCCTTTTGTTCACACAGTGGCCAACCAGCTCCCTCTAGGAAGCTCACAAGCAAAATGACTATAACAGTGTCCTCCCTCGTGTGCTCCCAGCAACTGATATAAAGAGGCACACTGCCTCTGGTACTGGAGGGAATAGATATCCATCATGCCTAGTAGCCATTGGGACTAGTACCCATAGTACCCATTGATAGCTCCATCCTCCATGAATTTGCCCACTCCCCTTTTAAAGCCCTCCAAGGTGGCAGCCATCACTACGTCCTGTGGCACTGAGTTCCACAATTTAACTATGTGCTGTCCTGAATCTTCTACCCTCCAGCTTTAGTGGATGACCCCAGGTTCTAGTATTATGAAAGAGGCAGAAAAGCCTCTCCCTGTCTACTCTTTCTATACCATGCATAATTTTATAGACCTCTGTCATGTCTCTACTTGCCTTTGTTATAAGCTAAAAGCCCTTAGCATTTTTCTGATCCTTATAGGGCAGTTGCTCTAGCTCCCTGATCACTTTGGTTGTTCTTTTCTGCAACTTTTCAAGCTCAACAATATCCTTTCTCAAGTACAGTGACCAGAACAGTACAGAATATTCTAAGTGTGGTCTCACTATAGATATGTATAAGGGCAGTATGATGGTAGCAGTATTATTCTCTGTTCCTGTTCTAATTATAGCCAGCATGGAATCTGCCTTTTTCACAGCATCTGCACACTGACTTTTTAATCAAGCTATCCACTACCACCCCAAGATCCCTTTCTATGTCTATCGCTGCCAGTTATCTCATCTCTGTGTATGTGAAGCTGGGAATTTTTTGCCCCGGTTCACATCACCTTACCCTTGCTCAAATTGAATCTCATTTACCACTTTAATGCCCATTCCCTCTGTCTGGAGAGATCCCTTTGGAGCTCTTCACAGTCCATTTTGTTTGAACCCAAGGAGAGTCCTGCTGAATCTGATTAGTGTTCCTTCTAGTCCAGCATCCTGTTTCACACAGCAGCCAATTAGTTCCCTTGGAAGGCCAACCAACAAGGAATACAGGCCAAGGCTTTTCCCTTATGCTGCCACCTAGCACTGGTTTGCTGCCTCTGAATGTTGGGGGTCCCTTTATTCACCTTAACTAGTAGCCATTGATAGACCCATCTGTGACAGGCCATTTCTCTCAACTGAGGGGACCCACACAGCCTCCTATGACTTTAGGGGAACCAGTTTTATTTTAAACTATAACCCCTCCCCTCAGTTATCAGGTAGTGAGTGTATAGGCTTTGGGTTCACTGCTATGAGGTAACTTTTGTGGTGCACAAGTAGAATATGGAGGTCACTGAAGCAGGAATTATATTTACCAGAAGATGTATTTATTCACAAGTAGGTTTCAAGGAACAGATTAGCAGCACAGGTCTCCAGATAGACAAAAGAGAAACCTGGCTGAGGCATGTCAATTTAGGGAGTAGTTTCAATTTTCTTTGATTCATCCGAGCATAAGCAAGCTTTTACCAATTAGCCACTAGGTTGGATCCTAACAAACACACAGGATCCAACCCCCCACACCAGCCTGCCCTTTCCCAAGAGTCAGACAAAATGGCACAAGGTCTGCTCATTGCCTAACAACTGGGTACGCTGTTCTCTGTCAGAAATGGAGCCAAACCACTCTGCCACACTACCAAGCAGAGCTACCCTATGCTCTGTCTGCTCTTTTCCTGAGCCAGACCTGAGCTCCCGCTGCTCTCTCCCTGAGGCAGAACAGAACTGCGGCTGTTCCATTCCCCCTTCTCAGAGGTGATTGGATCCTGGAGCAGCACTTCCATAGATTTAACTGAGTGGCTGTTTTCCCCTTCAGGGGCGGGACAGCCTTCTGTCCGTCATGCCATCCTTCATGAATCTGTGTAATTCTCTCTTAAAGCCACCTATGCTTTAAGAGTGCATCCAGTGCATCCAGTGCATCCAGTGGCAGTGAATTCCACACTTTAATCATTCATGGTCCATCTTGAATCTATTACCCATCCACCACATTGGGTGCCCCTAATATTTTGGGAGAAAAAATTCTCTCCTCTTTCTGTATCTCACACAGAATTTTATAAACCTCTGTCATGTCCGCTCTAACCCATGTTTTTCTGAAGCAAAAAAATCCCAGATTGTTGAGGCTTTCCTCATAAGAAAGATGCCCCAACCCTTTAAGCATCTTAGTTACCATCTTCAGCACTTTTGCGGGTAGGAGTCTATAGAGAGAAGTACAAAAGAAGGTACAGATAATTAGCTTCAGGAATTCTCTGCCACTAGGTGTGGTAATAATGACAGTCTTAGGCTGACTGTGAAAAGCTCCAACAGGACCTCCACAGACTGGGTGAGTGAACAATAATGTGGCAAATTAAGTTCAAGGCTGGTAAGTGTTAAGGTGATGCACGTGGGGACAAGAAATCCCAACTTCAAGTATAGGCTGACGGGGTCTGAACTTGCTGAGGCTGAGAGGGGAAAAGATCTTAGGGTCATAGTGGATAGCTCAATGAAAGTGTCAGCCCAGCGTGCTGCAGCGGTGAAAAAGGCAAAACTCTGTGTTAGGGATTATTTTAAAAAGGACTGAAAATAAAATGGCCGATATTGTAATGCCCCTGTATAGATTTATGGTGTGGCCTCATCTGGAATACTGTGTAAAGTTCTGGTCACCGTATCTCCAGAAGGACATTGCAGAGCTGGAAAAAGTACAGAAGAAGGCAACCAAGATGATTAGGGGGTTGGAGCACTTTCCCTATGAGGAAAGGCTGAAGACTCTGGGACTTTTCAATTTAGAAAAGAGATGACTAAGAGGGGACATGATAGAGGTTTATAAAATTATGCATGGAGTGGAGAGAGCTGTCCAAGAGAATTATGTCTCCCTCTCCCAAAATACTAGAGGGCATCCAATGAAGCTGATGGGCAGGAGGTTCAAGATGGACAAAAGGAAATACTACTTTACACAGAGAGTGGTTAAACTGTGGAATTCACTGCTAGAGGATGTAGTGATGGCTGCAGGAATAAACAGCATTAAAAGGGGGATAGATTCATGGAGGATAAGTCTATCAATGACTAATAGCTATGGTGACTGAGGAGAGCCTCCACATTCAGAGGCACTAATCCTCTGAATCTCAGAGCCAGGAGGGAACATCAAGAGAAGGCCTTGGCTGGCCATCCAGAGGAACTGGTTGACCTCTGCATGAGATAGGATGCTGGACTAGATGGACTGTTATCTGATACAGAAGGTACCAGTTGCTGGGGAACAATATTGGGGTGTCTCTTGCTTTGCTTGTAGGTGGAGCATCTGTTTGGCATGCAGAAGGCCTCCAACTCAATTAAAAGGACTCCCCCTCCCTTGCATATACGTGCATGTGCATGTATGCATGCGCGCACACACAAACACAGAGGCTACATTTCAAATATCACCCCTGAGTTTCTACAAAGGGCTTCAAACACAAAAGTAATTGGCTAACTCCAAAGTGTTTCTCCCACCCAGAAAGGGGAATGGTTTGCTTCATTGGAAACAAGATGTGGCATTATGTGACTCAATCCAGCAAGGTCTTCTCATATGTTCTTGTGGGTTGGTCAACCCTTCCTGCATCAGTTACAAGGAGATTCTGAAAGTGCCCCTGAGGCTGTTTTCCCCAAACTGAATGACTGAATGTGGCCACCCACTAGAGAACATTAGGGAATGGCTTCTCCCTGACCATTCAAGATTATTTCAGAAAGTTCCTTGATCAGGACAAACACCCATGAAGCTACCTTGTACTGAATGAGACCACTGGGAGACGCTGCCCAAGATCTCAGAGGGAGGTCTTTCACATCACCTACCGCCTAATCCTTTTTATGGGAGATGCTGGGGATTGAACCTGGGACCTCCTGCATGCAAAGCAGATACTCTGCCACCCGCATAAGTGCAGAGTGTTCTGTTAATTTTGCACCCACATAAGTGCAGAGTGTTCTGTTTTCAAAGACATTTGAACCTGTTTAAGTGCCCCCACTCAAAACTAGCACTTAAGTGCAGGTTTGGGCCATACCATTGCTTTTGTAAGCATGATTAATTGTGGGATACACCGCACAAATTGTCTGTTGATTAAAGTATTAAACCTTGCCAGGGTGTGCATTAGAGAGACACTGTGGCACACCCTATGTGCACACATATGGGTGTGAACATTGGGTGGGTAGGTGCAAATCAACAATGACAACCATGTGCTTTCAGATCAACTTCATGGTCTATTATTGCAGTGGCAATTTAAATAGTCTTTACTGGATAGAAGGGTCAAGGCTCAAATTAGCAGGCTAAATCTGGGCCCAGGGCTTGGATGTGACGGTGGATAGAAGGACAATGGTGGGATTGAAACAAGCAAGTGGGGCTGTGATCAACAGTCACAAAAAGGACAAAGCTTGCAGGGTCAGAATCAAATAGGCTGTGTTGATAGACATTTCCTTTTAGATGATGCCCCTCCGTTTAAGGGCCACATTCAGTAAATTTAACAATCCTAGGGCAAACAGTTGCCTAGGACTGGACAAGCCCTGTCAGAGGGCACATGGCCTCCTTTTGGATCCATAATTTTGCACAGTGTGATAGCTACAGGACTCTGTTCTCCACTCTAAACCACGGAATCCTTGCTGATGTTCTCACCTCCCTGATTTTTACAGCAAAAAGGCTCTACAGCGTTCGTCTGGCTTAGATGAAACGGGGCAGATCGTGTGGTATTTGGCCCTCTGCCTTCTCCTTTCATGGCTGATTGTGGGAGCAGCTTTGTTCAAAGGCATTAAGTCTTCAGGAAAGGTAATTTCTCCAAGCTGTGGTGTTCAAAGGGTCAGGGAAGGCCATCTGTGGCAGCCCTCAATGTTGAGTGTCCACCCATTTCCTACCTCTCTTCTTTCCTCTCCTCAACCAGCCTATGCTATCCAGATCACACTGTGACATCAACAGAGGTCAGGTGCACTGCAGAAAGGTGCTTGCAGGGCATACATCGCCAGATGGTTCAAGAAAGTCAGCCAAGCCATACGCCATAGAGAAAGTTTTAAAAGATTGTTTTTGGTGGCACCAGTTATTCAAGAAAGGTAGCCAAACCACAGGAAAAAGTCAAACGAGCATCTAAGAGAAACAGCATCCACTGGCAGAATGTTGTTTTTTTTGTGGGGATATGTAGTACGAGCCTGTATTGTTCCCCAACTTGCATAACTTACAAGATTGCCACCTTGTTCCAATGTGAGATCTCAAGGTACATTCAATACCTTTCCTCAGGTTTTTTTTTTTAAAAAACTTTGTGTTCTTGTTAGAAGGGTGTCATATTTTCATCACATCCTGAGAAGACAAGACTAACGGGAAACGACAATAACGCTAGGAAAAGTTGAGCACAGCAGGAAAAGATGAAGACCCAGCATGAGTAGGATTGACCCAATAAAGGAAGCCACAGCTGGCCTTCGGTGTGCAAGACCTGAGCCAGGCCTGTTAATGATAGGATGTTTTGGAAGTAACTCGACAGCTTGCAACACACACACACACACACATCTTCTGTAAGAGAATAGGGAGTTCCCTTGGCCAAAAAAGAGGCAGGTCTGTGGAGGCTGCCTGGGCATTTGGTGGGAGGGTGCAACAGGAAAGCTTGGTGTGCAACAGAAGAACCAGTTGGACAGGCTGTACGACAGCCTGAGAGCACGATCATTAACCTAAACTGAGGAGGCCAACACCCTTCCTCGTCCAACCACTTGGAAGTCTCTCCAGGAGTGGCCCCACTCAAAACTAGCACTTAATGTAGCCAAGCCAATTTTGATGTGGTGTTTGGTGTTCATATGATGGTTTTTGGAAGCGATTCTGTGGGCACATCTCATTGGAGTGGGTTCCTTTACCTGAGAGACGGTCCTGGAGATGGTTTCAAGCGTAGGATCATAGATTCCACTGGAATCTCATCTATGGGAGTATCTGGGGGAGGGGGAGGGAATAGGCAGTTAATGTACACCAGCATATTATAATGTGAAACAATGATAACAGAATATATGACTAGAAAGCTGTTAGAATTTTTTGGAAATAGACATAGCTGCTTGCAGGACTGCTCCAATCCATGGACATAATTAAATAGAGCAACTCATGTAGATTTAAGACCAGATAGATGGTTGTATGAATTCACCCTGACTGAGGAACCAGAGGGTATTAAGTTAGAGGAGACGAGGCTCTCTATCTCTGTTTGGAATAATTATCAAAAGTCATTTGCTGATTTATGGGGCGGGGGAGAGGAACCCAGTCCTACCACTCTTCTTTCTTTGCAATCCTGCTCTCAGGGTAGTATCTCAGTGCTATTGTCTCCTCTCTCTTTGTAGGTTGTCTACTTCACAGCGATCTTCCCCTATGTCATCCTCATTGTGCTTTTGGTACGAGGCGCTACACTGGAAGGTGCCCATGAGGGCATTGAGTATTATATTGGAAGGCAGTCCAATTTCACCAAGCTTATGGAGGCAGAGGTACGTGCGCATAGCAGACAGAAGCTGCTCAATGGAGAGCAGTCTCAAGGGAGTGGCCATAGAGGAAGGGTACATGACCCTGTGTGTTAGGGTTGCCAGCCTCCAGGTGGGGTCAGGAGATCTCCTGGAATAACGACTGATCTCCAGACTATATAGATAAGTACCCTGGGTGAAAATGTTTGCTTTGGAGGGTGGACTCGCATTGCATTGCATCACTGCTGAGGTCCCTCTCTTCCCCAAACCCCACCACCCCCAGGCCCCACCCCCAAATATCCAGGAATGGCCCTGAGAGAAGTTGGCAGTGTTGGCAGTGTTGTTTCTTCTTTGCACACTGTTGATTAACACCAGGAAGTATGAAGCCCGTGGACTGGCCTCGCCTGGGGTCAATACAGGGAGCCTGACCTTCTGCCTCTTGGCTAGTTCAGCAGAGCTCTAATTCTAGCCATTGTTGCTTGGGCTACTCAGCAGGACAGAGCCCTCCCCCCCTTGTGGCTCCAGGTATGGCCACCTGCGGCTCCAGCCTTGCCCTAGAGAAGGGAAAATGTTCCTGATTTCATTGCATTTTATATACGTTTATATTTTTCGAGAGAGCTATTCTGTCGTTTCCATAGTTTTGTTTTTATTGGGCACACATGTTGCAGAGTTATTTTCTATGGTATTTATATATGTGTGTGATGTACATCACTTGCATGTATAATAGACATAAAATGTCTAGTTCTGATTTAATGGTGCACAAATAGCATTGACAGACAGGCATTTTGTAGGGAAAATTCAGCAAACGGAAACCAAAAAATGGTGTGAAGTGAAAAAATAATGGGTTCGATATACAAAATCAAAGCAAAAGAGAAATGGGAGGGGTCGTTGAAACAGTCTGGTTGATTAGTTCAAAATCATCCCCACCTGGCCTTAAAGAATGATGTGCCCAAGATCACCCAATGAAGCCATAGACATGCAAATGTTTGAACCAAGGCCTCCCACTTACAAAGACAATACCATCCAAAAGACAAGCTGAGAGGGTGGGGTATAAATCTGATAATAAATAAACAAAAATGGTTAGGGGTATAAACAGCTCTCTCTCTCAGCCTCCTACCCAGTCTGCAGTATGAGGATCAGGGTGATTGTATAGGTTACTAAACTAATGATGTTAAAATGCTTTGATCATATAGGAAAAAACCTAGATACACACACCATTATTAAAATATTTAATTATTTCATGTCAGTTTTTATTTTTGTGTTTAAAATCTTTCAGAAACCTAAAGTCACAGAGATTATAAATTGTCTTTTCTGTCCCCTTTCAGGTCTGGAAAGATGCGGCTACCCAGATCTTCTTTTCTCTGTCTGTTGCGTGGGGAGGTTTGGTTGCCCTCTCATCATACAACAAGTTCCACAACAACTGCTACTCTGACGCAATCTTCGTCTGCGTGACCAACTGCCTGACCAGCGTCTTTGCTGGGTTTGCCATTTTCTCCATCTTGGGTCACATGGCATTCAAGGCAGGCAAGAAAGTCTCGGAAGTCGTAGACTCAGGTAAGTTGGACAATCATTGAGGACAGTGTTGTAGAAGTGCTCTTGAGCTATTTGTGTGCTGTGTACACCTTTTGTGACAAAAGTGCAAAGGGACTAGAAGCAGACTGGAGAAATAAAATGGTGATGGAACTAGCGGCAGTGGGAGTTTCCTCCTCTCTTCAGCTTGAGGGGGTTAGGGGATGAGGCCAAAAGGCACAGGAAGCAACGGTCATCTTGTTCTCATGTTGTCCTCTCCTGAGCTTCAGAGGCATCATGATTCTCAGTGTCTATTGAGGAGGTCCAGTGAAGGAAGGACAGATCTTTTGCACCCTGCCTATGAGGCATCCCAGAAGCATCTGACTGGCCATTGTTGGAAACAGGAGATGGTGGACCAAGTGGACTTTGGGGCTGATTCACACCCTCTTATTATGTTCTTATGTATTTGGAGCCCAGTGGTGCACCAGCACAGTAACCGGTGTGAGGAGCCCAAACTTCATCAGGCATATGACTGATGCTGTCTGCGGGTGAACAATTGGCCAACCCTTCACTATGATGTGACCTCCAGTTGCACAGATCCATGGGAAAATACCCTTGTATTGTCTTCTGACATCACAACTGATTCTGCTTCACTGGCAGGGTTCGATTTGGCATTCGTTGCCTATCCAGAGGCTCTCTCCAAGTTGCCAGTCGCTCCTCTCTGGTCCTTTTTATTCTTCTTCATGCTTCTGCTCTTGGGCCTCGACTCTCAGTTTGCTACCGTAGGTGAGTAATGGTTGAAATAACCTGTTCTATCCTAGCCCCTGTTTTCTGCAGTCTTTGTGACTTTTGTGCTGCATGCCCACTGAGGCAAAAATAAGGGCCTGCATGATATGCATTGCAGGATGTGTCTGCCATTGTACAGTCTGTTTAGTGGTATACATGGGTAGGGTTGCTAGCCTCCAGGTGGGACCTGGAGATCCCCTGGAATTATAACTTATTTCCAGACTGCAGAGGTAAGTTCCCCTGGAGGAAATGGCCACTTCAGAGGGCAGACTTGATGGTATACCATAGATTTTTTTGGTGAAATTCCTCCTGATCCATAGGGATGAGGCTGAAATCCCATAGATGGCATTTGTTAATGGTTTCCTGAGAACCAATTGAACTTGCAATTTTATGAGCTTCTCATGCTCAGAAATACATAGCGACACAGGGACTTCATTTTGATAATAAGATGAAGACTATGGGAAAGATGGGTTTTAAGGAACAGTTTGAAGGAAGTGAAAAAAGTGGCAGTGGCACCATGTAGGTGTTATGGAACACTATTCCAAGCACAAGGGGCAAAGTGGGAGAATGGGTGGGATCTAGAGTTGAAAGCTCTGGGTTGGGAAATACCTGGAGGTTTGGGAGCGGAGCCTGGGGAGGGAGGGCCTTAGGAGG
This sequence comes from Gekko gecko, assembly GCA_029375565.1. NCBI lineage: Eukaryota > Metazoa > Chordata > Lepidosauria > Squamata > Gekkonidae > Gekko > Gekko gecko. Next base: position 44,561,667 of record JAPDNY010000012.1, on the reverse strand, counting down.
GGAGGGACCTGACCAGAGTATAACACCATATAATACCACCCTCCAAATCAGCTATTTTCTTCATGGGAACTTACCTTGTCTGTAATAGCAGGGGATCTCCAGGTGCCACCTGGAGGTTGACAACCCTAGTGGGATCATTTAAGAAAACAAGGAAGCCTTGGGAAACCAAGGGATGGTGGATACGGAGGAAGAAAGGTCAATGTCAAGAATGCTATGGGAAATAGGAAGACAAAGTCGGGCAAAGCCTAGGGGAAATGATCTCTGCTGAACTAGGAAAGGAGCCATGTCATGGTCAGTCACAGAAAGACATGCTGGGCTAGATGACCCAGTGGTCATTTTAGATATGCCAACTCCCCTGTCCCTAGGGTTGCCAAACTCCAGATGGTGGCTGGAGATCTCCCACTATTACAGCTGATCTCCAGGTGACAGAGAGCAGTTCACTTGGAGAAAACAGCTGCTTTGGAAGGTGGACTCTTTGGCATTATACCCTACTGAAGTCCCTCCCCTCCCCTCCCAGAACCCTAACCCTCCTCAGGCCCCACTTCCCAGATCTCCAGGTATTTCCCAACCCAGAGCTGGCAGCTCTACCTGACCCAGTTGAATAGGGGAAACCCTTATATTTTGTTTCCTGTACTTGATAACATTATCCCTGTTTTGTCTCCGTTCTGGAGACCTCTTTCTGAAAATGTTGTTTGTGTGCCCACATTTGCACCACAGTAGATTCCTTTTCCTCCTCACCCCCTACCTATCCAGACAGTAAATCTTGGCAAAGGAGTCATAGGGGTATAAGTTCAGTCAGATCCATGGTAGCATTAGTCAGATCCATGGCATTAGTCAGATCCATGGTGGCATAGTGACAATTTAAAAAACGAATTAAGGAAACTGTCCTGGTCAGTTTATTGCTTGCTTCAGGTACCTGCAACAGGGCAGGTCATTCCTAAGAAAATGAACAGCGCATCCAGCAGGCAGAGAAGGGCCTTCAAGACAGTGTGTAGGCCTCTGTGTGCGAGAGGGAGGGAGGGAGGGAGAGAGAGAATGGGGAAAGAAGACTAATATATACAGGAAAATATCATATTTTCGGCTGTGTGATGTTGGAGCTGGCAACTCGATCTGTTATAAGGCCCTGCAGTGCTTTAAAAGGGAGGACAAGATGAGGGATGGGAAACCTGTGCAGATATTTAAGGAGGGATCTCGCAAGCAATTGTATTCAGCGCTAAGTCAGGCAATGGCTCTCTAGGACCTTGCCACATCACCCTAACACAATGCCCCCTCATCCTGCAGAAACCATCACAACAACTATCCATGACCTGTACCCCCGGCTGATGAACAAAATGAGGATCCCAATGACCCTGGGCTTGTGCCTGCTGCTGTTTCTGCTCGGGCTTGTGTGTGTCACGCAGGTAGGTTAACCTGATGTCTCCAAGACAAGCATCACTGCCTCAAAATGGACAAGGCTCGAGTGAACCTTTTATTTTTTCTTGAAGCCCACAAGGACAAACATTGAGAACTTCTTATCTTGGACCATTTTGAGAGTTGTGTATCAAAGCTTACCTTCCCTCTTTCCCCAGGCAGGAATCTACTGGGTCAACTTAGTGGATCATTTCTGTGCTGGCTGGGGAATCCTTTTCGCGGCTGTCCTTGAAATAGTGGGAATCTGCTGGATTTATGGTAAATAATTTCTGCTGGAATAGCTTCTAACAACAGCGACAAGAGACCCTCCAAAACTTTTTTAAAAATTAACTCTTACATAACATTAACTTGTTAAATGGCTCTAGACCAAGTTTTTCGAAGATTGCTTGATCAAGAGACACTCAGAAGAACACTATAAAATAAATTCTCTTGGTTTTGTTTTCAAATGCGATGCTGGCCAGACATCAGGTGAATAGAGGGAAACCTGTGCAGTGCCCCCTGGAAGATATGCAGTTATAGGTCTCTTGCAGCCCTGACCATAACCACCAAATGACATAACATAACACTGCACCCCAGGAAAAGGATTCTGTCTGTTAACTCCATGTTTTAGTGAAACTGAATGTTATTACTGCTGTTAACAATTAAGAATGTATTAGAATATGTAATGTCATTTGGAATGGTAGATTTAAATGTAGTTCTCTATTATGGGAACAAGGAAAATACTCTGCACAGCCAAGATGCTGTAAGTTCGCCTCCATGCAAGAAAGGAGATGGATGTGGGTCTAAGGACAGGATTCTCACCAATTAGGACACATCAGTCTCCAGTTCTAACATATTTATTACCTATGTTGTCTCCCCCCACCAGTTGAAACAGATGATAACCAGAAACCAAGCATGTCATTCTTTTGATCTGTTTAAAAGAATATTTTCACTATTTTGCATGCTAATTTAACAAGCCACCCCATGTATAAAACTATGATACATGCACATGAAAGCTCACAGCTTGAATTTAAAAATTCTTGGTCTTAAAGGTGCCATTGGACTCTCACTTGGTTGTATTGCTTCAGACCAACAAGGCTGCTCACCTTGATCCACCAAACGACTGATACGTTATCTGGTTCCTTTATATAGGAGGAAACCGATTTATCCAAGACATAGAAATGATGATCGGGAAGAAAAGTTTCTGGTTCTGGCTGTGGTGGAGGGCATGCTGGTTTTTCATCACCCCTTGCCTCCTTCTCGTAAGTAACCAGGAATACCATTTCAGATTTTAGGGTGAGGATTTTTGTGAGGGACTATTCAGCAGAGTCCAGATGCCCATTCTAGTACAAAACCACCTTCATGCTATGCTGCAGTCAGATCTGGCTGGCTGGCTAGCTGTGGCTGGAAAATGAAGTAAAGCAGGGGAAAGTTGGTTTGAAGCTAGTTCAAAGAAGAACAGATTGTTCAGGCTGTTGAGACCAGCAAGCGAGCCTGAACCAGAAGCATCTATAGCCCTCAAGGAAGATCAGCTGACCCACACTGGCCAATCATTGTGAAGAGGGTTTCTTATTGGTGCATCTGGTTTCTTCCTTAGGCCAGACCAAGAATATGGCACCTAGACTTATATATTCTTGGACAGATTTCAGAAACCCCCTGCAAACTTGAGACCTGACAGTCATAGAGTCAAGGTGAAAGGCTGAAAATTCTCACAAATTTCAAGGATCCTTGGGACCCTTTAAAGAATTGTTTGTTGTAACATAATCATTTGGGACCCACTTTGTCAAATGCATGAAGTGCAAGAGAACACATACTCTTGGATGGAAGATAGAAAGAATGCAAGCAGTGGGACGAGAACGCTATGAAGAGATGCAGTCGGCAACATACAAATAGACAAAGCAGTTTGCTAAAGTCTGTACATCCCTTGTTTTATTTATATGCTGCATTTTTCTCTAATCAGGATCCAAAGCAGCTTATCACATTATTTGGTGTAATGCTTAAGAGCTGTAGCCTCTAATCTGGAGAACTGGGTTTGATTCCCTGCTCCTCCACATGCAGCCAGCTGGGTGACCTTGGGTCAGTCACAGTTCTCTCAGAAGGGTGTGGGGAGAGGAAGGGAAGGAAATTGTAAGCCACTCTGAGACTCCGAATGAAGAGCGGGGTATAAATCCAGTTTTCCTCCTCCTCTTCCTCCTTACTTCTTCAAAATGACGACCTTGTGAAGTAGGTTAGGTTGAGAGACTGTGAAAAGCTCAAGGTCATCTAGAGAGCTTCTGTTGTAGATCAGTAATTAAACCTGGTTATCCCAGGCCTTCGTCCAACACCCTCACCACTCTCTAGTCGATACCTTCCTCTTTGCCACCCCTGCAGAGGTACACCCATTCTCCGCCTTAAGAGGATCCTGTGCCAGCATCATCTCTGAGTGGCTCTTAGTTAAACTGAGGAAACAATCACTGTCAATCATGGGGCGGGGCTGGAATGCAGGACAGAGTTTAAGGGAATAATTTCTCCTTGACCCTCTGCACACACAAGCCAAGAATACTAAGTCCAAGGCACTGAGATACCCTGAGAATATGCCTATGATTGTACTATATAAACTGGCCAGTATTAAAAACTTTACCTAGCTGCATTTACGCCTTGGAAACTTGAGTCCCAGTGTACAGAGTACAAATTTGCATTTCAGATTCTTCACAAAATATCTATCTAGAATACTTTTTAACCTTACCATTCTTCCAAGGAGCTAAGATTAACTCTTCCTCCCTCATTTTAGCCTCAAAACAAGCCTGTGAGGTAGGTTGGTGGAAAGCCACTGCCAGTAGAGAGTATAGACCTTGACAGACCAGTCATCTGATTCAGCAGGTTCGTGTGTTCAAGTTTGACCCTCATGCCTCTCTCCTTTTGTTATTATTTTTCCAAATAGGCAATTTTGGTCTGGTCTTTGGTCACATTTGCACCTCCTACATATGGCTCAATAAAATACCCCAACTGGGGATCCGCCATCGGCTGGTGCATGATCATCTTCTGCCTCATCTGGATCCCCATTGTTGCAGTTTACAAGTTAATAAAAGCGAAAGGAAACCTATGGCAGGTGAGTGTCTGAGGACAGTATGAGCTCCTCTGTTCCCACTCGGGCCTCCCAGGAGGATGTCTTCTGATTTCACAACTCAGAACAACCACACAAAAATCAATTCCATTTGAATGATGCAATCATTACAAAAGTAAGCTGGTACAGGCTGGTGCAAAGTACTGGTAAGAAAGAGGCTGAACTGGTGTCTCCCACCTTCTTCTTCAAGCCTCACCGCAAGAGAGACAGTACCAGAAATTTAAGTTAATTCAGTCCTGGATAGAATTCTTTGTGAATTTTGGCTAATCCTCTTTTTTAAAGGCATCAGTGTAAGCGGCTGTATTGTGTAGTAGCCAGCCGTAGCAACGCCCACCTCCCATACCTCCCTACTAGAAAGATCCCTCTAAGATGTAGCCTGATTTCCCTTTCTCCCCACTTTTGCAGCGCATCGTCATCTGTTGCAAGCCAACAGACACCTGGGGGCCCGCCCTGGCAAGCCATCGTGGAGAAAGGTACAGCCACATGATCGATCCTGTCAAGGAGAAAGACATTGAGATCCCAACCGTAGATGCCTACATACACAAGTTGGAATGAAGAGATGTCGTGGTACAAGTGCTGCCTTTCAAAAACCCCAACACAAAGCGTTTGAAAATAATGGGGTGGAAACGGAAGCCATACTATTTATTCAGAGAACTTGTACATTCTATTACAGAGCAAAGGATAAGTCAGTGGAGCTTGAAGACTGGTTCTTCAGCCCGGCTTGTGCCTGTCTGCACAGCTGCAGGGTGTGCTGAGGTTGCAAGCAAAGCCCTGGCCTCTCAAATGGTGCTTAAACTGGGGTCCATGCTGTGCATGGAGAAAGAGTGGGGTGGTTGTCCAGAGCTTGTGATTCAAGCATAGTTCTAGATTCCAGATGTGTTCAAGCACAGTCTGTGTCGGGCATATGCCCAGTGCCCTGGCACACTGAAGTCCTTGCAAGGCATGAGTTTGCATGGGTCCTGTTGGAACTTTCATCCACTGCCTGACAAGGGTCACATTCCTATTCTACCTCTCAGGGGCATTTTTTTGGCAAATGCACTTCTGTAATACTGTGAGATGATTTGCAGCCCTGCAAGTGCCTATAGCTGCAATCCTGTGCACGCTTACCCTGAAGTAAGCACCATTGAATGTAGTGGGAATTACTTCTGAGTAAACCTATCCCAAGAACTGAGTGTACAAACACAAAATTCACAGTCCAGCATGCAAGCAGTTCAAATCTGTGTACCAAAGAAAGATGATTATGTGCATAGTTTCATCTGATTCTACATAATTTATTCTTTAATTTATAAGGTTTTGCATTGTTTATTCTCATTTTGCTATCCTGGGAGCAGCGGCCCTGGAAATCCCACCCCCTCGCTGCTGTGAATCCTATTCAGCTGCTTCCTCAGCTTCTGAGCTTTCAGCAATAATTGCTCACCCTCAGGAATAAGGGCTAGACACTTAAAAAAATAATAATGAAAACACAGATTCTCAGCCAAATCCTGTATGCAGTTCCACATGGTGCGGTTTTTTTTCTGTGTTCTTGCAAGAATTGCAGCATACATGCAACTGTGGATATAGCCAGAGAGCAGAGTGTGGCTGGCTGGCCAGCCAGGCTGAAGTGATATCCACTGTTTTTGGTCTCATAGTTTTCTGGTGGTACATCTCAGCATGAGATGGTGATGATACTGATGTTCTTGCAGTGCAGAGCATCCTTCTACATCTGGATCACTGTTCCATTTTGTATGAGTGTGGGAGGGAAATTTTTCTTCAGAGTGTTACATGGACTTCTTAGTTTCCTCTTAGTCTACCATTTAAAACTCTTCAGCCAACGTTAACACCACCTTTCACTTCGTAGTTCCCCTTTTCTGTCTCCTGCAGAGGCAGAAAAGATATTGTGTCGGAAAGGGCCTCAGCAACAACTCAGGATGCAGTCAGCACACTTGAGCCTCAAATCTGAGCTGTGTGGTCTGAGACAGTACAGTCTTGGACCTCTTACGTGGAGAACAAGCACCTCTGTCTTGCCCTCTCAGGTGACCCCTGATAAAATAGAGGTAGGATAACTTACTGTCTCCAGTGACTCTCCAACTAGCTCCTAAAGGACTTTCACACACACTCTGTGCCCTGGATTTCTGACTATGGAAGGATGTGTGGTAAAATTCTCCTCACAACTTGGCAGGATGTGACAGAACAACCATCTTATCAAATTGTGTCCCTTTTCAGACTACCTATCTATTTCTGTTTTAGTAACTGGTTACTAACTTTTCCCCTGTCATTTCAGACAGACCTGTTTTAGTAACTGGCTGCTAGCAGAATTCATTTACCAGTTCGTACAAGCCTGCTTGCCTCCCGTTGGTGAAGCATGCCTGAGCTGTTGTTGACGTAAACTGCTTTCTTCCATTTTCAAACCCGTCGTCGTGCTTCTGAATCGCTGTGGTGTGCTGTATGAAATTCCCACAGTGCTTCCTGCAATGACACTTTGTTTTCCCGCCCTTTTTTTTGCTGCACATGCAATCTTCCTTCCTCAGCTTTTTAAAATGTTCTAATGTGAGCACTATAGCACTCAACCACAATCACAATTCAGCATGATAGTGGCACCATTGAGATGCCTGGATTCCATTGAGATGCAGTGCGATTGCTACTGTTGTCACCTGGAAACAAGGACATCACATGGGGCACTGTAGTCAATCACCACTCAGTCTGTGTCCTTCCCACCTCCATTTCACAATTTCCTTTAATGAAGGCTGGGATCCCAGAAGTCTGGTTTTCTCAGATTATGTGTGTTGTGTGTGTTGTGTGGAAGGGAAGATTCATGAACTGCAGTCCTTGTTTGAGCAAATGATTTTCTGCCTCTGCCTCAATAACTTTCAACTTGTGTTTTCTTGCACACAGTATGTCAGGCATGGCAGAGACTGGAGTCTCCATCATGGGTAGATGGCCTGAGATAGTGAGGCAGGATGGTGCTGGTTTTCATGCATACTTTTTATACTGGGAAATTTGTTTTTTGTTTGTTTGTTTGTTAATTTAACATGTTGCTGTCCTAAATCAATAAAACATAGAATTTTTAATCAGGGGTTGGGGTTGTTATTTGGAACTGATAAAGCAAAATGGTGACATTTCTCTACCCCCTTTTAAATTCAGCGGCAAAGTGTTTCTCATCCATCACTTTTGTTGAAGTCATCTGGATTCTGTAGTCTAGAAGAATGATTTCCAAATGGTGCTCTAGTATACCTTAGAGATTCCTGTGAAATCTGCCAGGGATCCCTCAGAAGATAAGTAACAGCATACAAGCGCCCTTTCCACACTCTCCTTTTAATCCATGTTCACCATGGTGTCCTCCAAGCAATTTTGCACTAAAATTGAATTCAACCTTCTTTTTATTCCATTTTTTCCCCCTGTTCTGCATTACGTTACCTCCCTTCAATGGTTGGTCCAGTTTCAGCCTGCTGTTGCCCAGGATTTTTTGGCTGCTGTATTACCACGGACTTAAATTGCCTCAACTCGAACACTGAGAAAATCCAGAGTGGCAGGCAAATGCGGAAAGGACCAAGCTTCTCTGAATAGACAGCTTGCCCACCCCAGTTGATCTTCCTCTGCAAATGTACAAGCTCATCAGATTGTGGAGTGTGCATTACAGGGGCAACAACAGTGGGACCCATCATACCTGATTAGTGTCCCCACTTGGACAGTACACACTCACCAAAATCCTTTGCAGCAGCCAGAGATTTCATGGCAGGCCAATCCATGTAGAAAGTCCTATCTCAGTACTGAAAGTCTGACGAGCCAAAGCTGAGGTAATGCTGTGCACACACAAGAGGTCTGGCCAGTAGAGGGCAGTCCTGACTTTCTTCATTATTGCATTTCTGGTTTGCTGCATTCCTAATACGCATCTCAGGACATTCGTTACACTCTTTCGCTAATTTTCCTCCGGTGCTGTGACATAAAGCCAAGAAAACACACCCAACTAACTTCATGAGGGAAACAAGAATAACCAAGGTGTGGATGGTTTTTGTAAGACCAGAGGAGCTGAAGCAATACCCCCCACTGTGTTATTCCCATAAGAAAATCCGCTCAGGAGGGCAGAGATGCCATTATGTCTCTCAGCTCAACGACTTTGGCCCTCGGTAGAAAGCAGCTCACATAGGGCTTCCACTTTCTTCTCACAGCTGGCAGTTCAATTGCTGTTGTCTTCATCTCTGGAAAAATACATTAGCGCCCCATGTCATGTGCCCAGTGACATCTTTTGATTTTTCTTTCACCAGAAGTTTCCAGGCCACTCATAAACTGCTTCTGAGACTCCACTAAGTTTCAAAAGCACTTTGTCACACAGCAAAGGTGGCTGCTTTTTGAAAAACACAAGTTGGCCTCTTGCTTTTTGAAAAACACAAGAAAGCCCTGCATACTCTGGACAGCATCTTCTGTCAAAATGAGCACCTTTTGGTCTGTGTGTGTGTGTGTGTGTGTGTGTATATATATGTATGTATGTATGTATGTATGTATGTATATGTATATACATACATACACACACACACACACACAACACACCAGACTTTGTTGGTAGTCTTGCAATAGCATCAGTGGACTCTCTGGTGTCAAGCCATCTGTGTCGGCAAACCTGAACCCTTTTGAGTCAAGCTTCCATGGACTTTGATTAAAATGCAAGCTAATGGATGCCTACAAAAGCTAACCTTTACTTCAAAATGTTCAGTTAGTTTGATTCCAAATGAGCTGCTCATATTGATTGGGGGGGGCTGGCTTCCTTTAAATGGTGAAGCCAAGCCAAGTCACTGAAGGTTTTTAGGGCTCTCTATTCAAAATGGCTCTCCATTCAAAATTCAAAAGCCAGCTTGGGGGGAAAGGCTCTTCCACAGTCCACTGCAGAAAATTTACCCAGAGGTCCCTTGGGATTCATTAAGGGACCGTTGATTATATTATTTCATGCATGTTAAAAGTGGAAAATGCATTTTACAAAGCAGCCACGTAACCCTATGGCTTACTTAAATCAATGGCAGAAGTTTTTGCTGATCCCTGTTATAACAGCTTTGACTCTCAGTGAAAATACAGCACTGACTTAGGATGACCATATCTACTCACACAGTTCCAAAGACTTCGGGGCACTTAAATTTTCTTAAGAGGAGGTGACAATTTCTGCTGATTCGCCATCCTGCTGCAGCCCACTGAGCCTCCCCAAGTTTTGTTCCTGAGGATCAGCAGACTCGCGGAAACAGCAAGGAGACAACATGGGGGGGGGGGTGTCTGCAGACAGCTGGTCCGTCTAGCTCAAATTGGAGAGCCAGCTCAAACTGGAGAGCCAGTTTGGTGTAGTGGTTAAGTGCGTGGACTCTTATCTGGGAGAACCGGGTTTGATTCCCCACTCCTCCACTTGCACCTGCTGATGTGACCTTGGGTCAGTCACAAGCTCTGGCACAGCTGTTCTCTCAAGGACAGTTTCTGTCAGAAGTTCTCTCAGCCCCACCTACCTCACAGGGTGTCTGTTGTGGGGAGGGGAAGGGAAAGGAGTTTGTAAGCCGCTCTGAGACGCCTTTGGGCAGTGAAGGGCGGGGTATAAATCCAAACTACTACTACTACTACTACTACTACTTCTTCTTCTTCTTCTTCTTCTTCTTCTTCTTCTTCTTCTTCTTCTTCTTCTTCTTCTTCTTCTTCTTCTTCTTCTTCTTCTTCTTCTTCTTCTTCTTCTATATTGTCTAGTGTTGGGTTAGGCAACCTTTTTGCCCAAATGAAAAAATGTAGTATCTACCTTTGAAAATGTTAGGATGTTGGCAAATAAAATCAGAGGGGAGGGTTGTACTTGGCCAGACGCATTCGGAACATGCTGTCAGCATGTCAAGGAGTCACCATGGACTTGGCAGGTCTGGAAGCCCATAATGGGCATAAGCTATACCTGTTGCCAGCTCTGGGTTGGGAAATACCTGGAGATTTGGGGCATGGAGCAGAGTTTGGGGAGGAGAGGGACTTCAGCAGGGTACAATCCCATAGAGTCCCTCCTCCAAAACCAGCCATTTTCTCCAGGGGAACTGATCACCAGGGGAACTGATCGCCAGGGGAACTGATCAGTTGTAATAGCAGGAGATATCCAGGCCCCACCTGGAGGTTAGCAACCCTACCCACACCACTGGGCTCAGCCGTGTTGCCAAGTACCTCAGCTGCTTGGGGGATCTGTCCCTCAGTGCCACTGTCAGCACATGTGCAGGGGATATCTACCCCTCATCTAGTGTGATTGGCAGCAGCTCTCCAGGCAGAGGTGGGGGTCTCCCAACACCTGCTTCCTCAGATACTTTAACTAGAGATTGAACCTGGGACTTTCTGCATGCAAAGCAGATGCTCTGCCAAGGCCTCTCAGTTTCTGTACTGCTTTTTCATATGCACACAGACTCAAGGGAAATATAAGCACCAGACTTGCCTTACTAAATAAGACCAAGGATCCAACTAATTCTCCAAGGAGACATCAACCGGACACTTCCAGGAATCAATACGCAGGTCACTGTGGTGGCAATATCCCCCTTCCACCCCACACTACTTCTTGGTTCCTTATATCTAAGGGTATAAGAACAGTCCTTTTGGATTGGACCAAGGGTCCATCCAATCCACCATCCTGTTTCCAGGCAGATGCCTCCAGGAAGCCCAGAAGCACAAGCCAAAAGTCATGTAATAAAGTCAATCTATTTCCTCTTGGCCGTGTTTCATCAATACGCCGTATGGCTTGGCAAACACAAATGCCAGATTTCAGAATCCTGACATTCGCCTGTGTTTTCCTCTTTGTATTGTCACGAGCAATAAATAGGAGACTCTCTTGCTGCTTGATTTCCATTTCCATTCAAAGGGAAAGGGAATGTTTGCCAGAAAGGAAGAACCACGAGAAGCAATCACATGGCAAGACAATCAAAGCCTGGCGGGGAGTGTGGGAGGAAGTGGGAATTGCAGAAGAACACCCAGAACTGTGATGTTGGTGGGGGTGTTCTTCAAGGCAGCAAGGAGGGACAGATGGAGGGAAGCGGCTGAATCATTTGCACTGTTCAAGGCCCGGCCCAGCCCTCCCCCCACACACACACACACACACACACACACACACTCCAGGAAGGATTTCATGATCTGCTGTTGAAAGAGATGTTTGATATTTTGGAGAATGTCACTGCGAGAGCATAGCCAGATAAATCAAGCCTTTTCCCCAAAACTGACTGCCAAAGGTGAAGAATCCCAGAGTACCCTAACAACTAACACATTTATTGCAGCCGGCTTCCTGAAGATGCCCAGGTGGGCTCCTCTAGCCCATGAAAGCTTCCGCTACCCTTCCATTGCTAATTGTTATTATTAGTACAATGCATTATTGAATTAGGGTGCTGAGACGGCGCAATAAGACAGTACTGGGCTGACATGGGGGCCGTTTAAAATGACCATCAGAACCCCCAAACAATTATGAAAGGGGCAATAAGGGAAAAAGCAGCATAGCTCCTCCCCCCACCGGCAATGAGTCTCTCTCTTCCCCACAACAAGGCATTTCCCCCAGGTTACATGTGGCAGGGGTGCCCTTGTATGAGGGAACTCCTGCAGTGTGAATCCCCCAGCGGCTCTTCGGCTTGTGTGGAGAAGCTTTTTATTTTCCTGGTTCCTGGGGATCTGGCTCACTGCAAAGGTGCTTTTTATGGCTGGCCTGTGTTTGTCTGCTTTTACAGCTTCAAAGACAAATCACACCCATTTGGCACAGCTAAAGTTCACTGGGCCAGAAATCTTTGAAGCAGAGGCTGAACCCATCAAAGGCATTTCCCCCAAGTACCAGAGTTGATTTAGCAAGCCTGTCTGAAATACACACACATATCAGTGGGAAGAGTATAAGAAAGGCCATGGCAAGCCCAAGTAGAGGAGGCAGGAGGAGTTCAAAGGATAGCGTTCCCAGTGCTTGAATCTTCCAGGCCAAAGAAGAGCTAGTGGAACAATGGGAGGCATTTCCACCAATTTGCATGGAGGATGGGCTTGCCTTTCAAGAAGGAAGAAGAAATTAGTCAGCGAAGGTGAAGACAGAGGTAATGCTTATGGCTGTCAGTAGGGTTACCAGCTACAGGTTGAGAAATGTCTGGAGACTGTTGGGGCAGAGCCTGGAGAGGGCAGGGTTTGGGGAGGGACTTCAGTGGAGTATAATGCCATAGCTTTTTATTTTCCTGGTTCCTGTGGCCGTTTTCTCCAGGCAAACTGATCACTGTCACCTGGAGATCAGTCGTAATCCCTGGAGGTTGGGAAACCTAGTTGCCAAATTCCTGGTGTGGCTTGGGGATCTCCCAGAATTACAACTGACCTCCAGATTGCAGAGATCAGATCCTCTGGCGTAAATGTCAGTTTTGGATGGTGGGCAATATGGCATTTATATCCCTGCTGAGGTGCCTCCCCTCCCTAAACTCTGTCCTCCCAGGCTCCAACCCCAAATCTCTGGACATTTTCCAACCTGGAGTTGGCAACCCTAGGGGAAGTTTTTAAAAGGAGTGCAAAAATACTCTAGAAAATGGGGAGAAGGGATGGACATTCATAACATCATGAGCACTGGTCAACGGGAGCCATCCACAGCTAGCTTTTGCTGCACGCTTACAGAACCGTTTTTATTTCTTTACTTATTTGTTTGAAAAACCCAGCCTAAAAAGTAAATTTGGGCTGAATGTGGTGAGGGTACTTCCAAACCAGCTGTACAAACGCCTTTGGCCCTAAAAAGGCAGCAGTTTTTGTCGCTGTAGCAAGCGTGACCCAGCAGATCCGGCAGAGGATATTTTCATAACAGCAGTATCTCAGGACAGGAAGACATCTCTCTTAACTGGCCTGAAGCCAGAGCTGTCTCTGACTCACCTTGGAAGGTGTGGCCCCTTCCTTATTGGCTTGCTGGAGCTTTAAGCCACGGATTCAGTTTCCAGTGTGTTGTCCACCTAGCCAGAAGCTCACGAGTGGGCCACACAGCACTCAGGCTGCGCCATGCTTGTGAGGATGGCTGGGTACAGGCCTCTCACTGCCACGTGGGGCTTGAGAGCTCTATGGGGACACCGCCACACAGCAGAAGCGGGAATATTAACTCAGGCAAGGACAGAACCTTCCAGCAGAGCACAAGGCCCCATGACTCAAGGGCCTGCTTTTCAAAGAGCGTTTTCAGGTGGGTAAGCGGAAGAGGCATTCAGCTCTGATTCCAGGGTGTATCTTGCAAGGCACATGAATTGCTGCAAGTCTAACAGAAAAAGGGAGGATCCCTGGCAATGTGAGAAAGGCATTAGAGGTCAAACTGAGATGCTTAAATACCGGTGAGTGTCCATATCGCATACAGGGGGCTGGATGTGTTGATATATTACAGTTCTCTCTCAGGGGGTGGCGTGCATTGTTTCCCCACCTCAGTTTTAGCTTCACACAGTTATCCTGTTGTGAGGTAGATTAGGGTGAGGGATAGCGACTGGCCCAAGACCACTATATAAACTTCATGGCCAAAGCAGAGTTTGGGTCTAACACTCTACCCACTACCCCATATTTTCCCTCTTGTTTTAATACAGGTTGTAGTTAATAGGGTGGAAAACATAAATGATGAAAGACTTGAGAAGGACATGTGTATTTTTTAAAAAATGCCGATGATTTTTCATTTCTTGCTTGCAACAGGTAATCTAGAACAAAGGGTAAACACACGCACACTCCTTTTAAATAATCTATTTCTCAAGATGTGTACAGTGGAGCCGCAACATTGTTATAACTTTCAGACTCGGCAATTTATTCTTGGTGCTTTCTGCCCACAAACTATAAATCATTTAGAAACTATTTTCATTGCAAAGCTTGTCCTGGGAGCTGCGTGCTTTATTGATTTCAGAGGAGGGAATTACTAGAGGTAGATGAGACATTTGCCATTTCCATCTGTTTTTTTTTTTTAAGGTAAGGGAGAAAAAAAACCTGCTGCTGCCCTTTCCCCAAAGTTTACTAGAGCTGAAAAAGACGGGTCACCTTGAGAAGTCCTTGGTACTCTCCTTCCTCCTAAAATATCTATAAAGAAGCCTACCTTGTAGATCATTTACTGCGCAATCCAAAGAACACTTTCCTGGGAGCAGACTTCAGTAGGCTTCTAAGCAGATCTGCTTAGGATTGTACTGTTAATTGGCGTTTTCAAAGCCAATATGGTAACTAGGGTGGCGAGGGACTGGCATCAGTCCCAGGCACAAGCTGAACAATGGTATTATGCAAGTATGCCAGGATGTTTGAGTCCTCTCCTCTCTCCAATGATCTTACAGGGCCATAAAAAATATATGAGTTGACGGAGAAACCACATGGATTGTGTAACATAAGAGACCCTTAGACTTTTGGTCCAAGAAAGCCAGTGTGGTGTAGTGGTTAAGAGTGTTGGAATAGTATCTGGGAGACCTGGGTTCAAACCGCCACTTCTCTGGTGCCATGGAAGCTTGCTGGGTGACCTTGGGCCAATCACACTCTCAGCCTCGCCTACCTCACAGGGTTGCTATGAGGATAAAATGGAGGAGACCCAGGGACCAGTTTCAGACAAATGAGCCATGGCAGCTCCAAGCGACTCTCTGGGCTCTCAAGCAGAGAAAGGTGTTTCCTAACACCAGTGGCCTGAGATCTTTTAACTGGGGACTGAACCAAGGCCTTTAGCATGCAAAGGGGGAGCTCAGCTGCTGCAGCCACTCTAGCTGGCAGCTGCTGTCCAAGCTTTTAAGCAGGGAAAGGTCTTTTGTAGATCCTGAGGCCCTTTAACTGGAGATGGCAGGGACTGACCCTGGGATCTGGGCATGCACAGGAGTTGTTCCACCCCTATTATGATCACCCCAATACCTCCAGTGGCAAGTGCAGAGAAAGGTACTGTTCTCAACAGTTTTTCTCTGGCTTCAGAGTTTCCTTCCCCTGGAGGTCCAGTCAGTCTTGATCTAGAGTATCCTTCAGAACACTGGATGTTTTCCTGCAGGCAGATATTAAGGGTGTGAAGGAGAGGCAGGAGGGAGCTCATTTGATTTATTATTCATCTCGGTTTCTCACATTTGGGGAGTCCTTTTCACATTCAAAGACATCAGTTTTTAAACATTGCTCTGAGCCTGACGGTTGTGATGGAAAACATTAATCTGCATATATAAAAACACAGAACAGTCATTTTAGTTTCACATATTTTAAAACGTAATGCCATTCCCAGCACCCCATCTTCCCAATAATGCTTTCCTTCTTTAAGTCAGGCTGCTGCTGAGCTTTGTTTATCTTTTAAAGGTCACAATAACTTCAGAAATGAGAGAAGACCTACAGAATTGGATAAAAAGATACTATTGTGGACTGGACGGTTTAAAAGGGAAGAGGATATTCCACCATTTTTGCCGTAAGTAGGCACAGCTATTTAAAGTTTGCCTGAGAGGAAAGCTGGATGGAGCTGGAAAGAAGTGGTCTGAGAACCCCGGGGGCACACACTTTCCCCTTGTCTACCTGTCATTTCTGTTCCAGCAGGTTTTGCTGGTTTTAGAGCTCCAGAAACCTGTAAAACCTATTGATCCAGAAACAACAATGGGACAAGTAAAATAAGCACATGGAACACAGGCAATTATGGCTTTATAGTACCACTTTCAACTCTCCTAAAAAGTCTTGTCTGACTTCAGCCAGAGAGAGAACCAGACTCTGATTCCTCCTCAGCACACCCACACAACCATTATTTTCTGTGTCACCCAAAATACATTTAAGTTGGAAGTGTGTTTCTTCCGGAAAGCTGTGTGATACCAAAAGTGAAATGTGTGGGTGCTGATCATTATCTCTGTCCCAAAATACACCGAGTCAATTTGGAAACATTAATTTATTCCCCTTCCCTTTCTCCCCCCCCCCACTTTGGAGAAAAGATGAGAAGAAGAGACTGGATTTATACCCTGTCCTTCACTACCCGAAGGAGTCTCAGAGCAGCTTATAATCTCCTTTCCCTTCCCCTCCCCACAACAGACACCCTGTGAGGTAGGTGGGGCTGAGAGAGCTCTTGAGAGGAAAGCTCTGAGAGAACTTGTGACTGACTCAAGGTCACACCAGCAGCTGCATGGGGAGGAGTGGGGAATCAAACCCAGGTCTTCCAGATTAGAGTCCATGCTCCTAACCACTTCACAAAACTGGCTCTCTCACCAAAGTGAAGCTTTGCAACACTCAAGAATAAGAAAGCAGGCAGGGCCTGCTAGTATTTTCTCCATCTGTTCAGATATGTGACAGTCATATTCTAACACCTACAGTGTTCTGGACAGAAACAAGACTTGGGCTGTGGTCATATGACAGGCTTGGTGTGCTCTGCCCCTACCTCTAATCTCTCCATTTCATTTTGTAATGGAGAGTTTGGATCAGACATCCCACCCTGAACGCACCTCACCATGCGGTCACTCCATGGTTGAATGTTCAGATTATTGCTGCACAGTAACCACGGAGTGGGTGGGTGGGCAGCATCCTTATTAAAAAAATTGTCTTTCATACATGCGCAGAAGCACTCATTCGAATCATCACTCCATTTTGACAGCTCTGCAATCCCTCTGCCAAGTACTGTGGCCCCTCTCAGCCTCCTTCGCTTTGCCTCTCTTCCTTGGAATATGGGGGAGGGGTGCAGATTTACATGGGAGTAATCCCATTGATTTCAATACACTTACCTTTGAGTCAATCATGGGATGCTCTCAAACAGCAAGTCTGAAGCAGAAACAGAAGAGAGGGGTTTTTTTTGGGGGGGGAATTTGTTGTTCAAAAACAATTCCCCTGGAGGCTTCCAATCCAGAATGACTACCTGGCCGCTTGCAAGTGGGAATTGACAATGCTAGGGTGATTATGTGCTTATGCACACATCACAAAGAAATGGAGTGGGGGGATGGAACAGAAGGTTCACACTCCCAACCAACTTGATTTCGCAACAGGGGAGTTCAGACAGCCAGAAATGCGAGGTGAAAGCACAGACATCCTTAAAGACCAGACTTTCCCTGGTGCCTGATAACTCCGATTCAAAGGCAGCTCAGAATGGGGAATGGGAGGCAGATGTTGATGTCTAATCATGCACTTTAAATACAGAAGGGAACCATGAGGACATTGGCTCAAACTGCCCGTTTGACCACAGCCTTGGAACCTTCTTAGAGAACTTACTTCCTGCCAAATTCTCATCAAAATTCTCTTCCAGAAATTGTGGCAATGAATATCTACCGAACCCTTGATATTTCAAGTCAGATTCTGACATGAATTATCTGATTTCTGCAGTTCATATTTGCCCATTGATAGTGGAGTGAGAGGCAAAGGTATTGCAGTGGGAAATGAATTATATTGTGCCAAGGGAAAGCTCTTAAGACCTTGGTTTAGTTAATGGCTAACAAGATTTCTTTAACAGCCACTGAGGGCTGGGAGACGCTTGTGGAAATTAGTATTGATGGCCCTCGATGGCTGGTGGCTACCACGGGGTGTGAGCGCTCCAACGGGGGCTGGAATCTAGCTTAGCTGGCAAAAAGGATCTCAGGTGTTGACCAGAAACATCCTGGGAGAGTAGAAGAGGCTGCAAGTGGTTTGCTTTGGGAGAAATGGACGGTGCTTTAAAGACTGGGTGTCTGCCAAGGTCCCCTGTGCTCAACTTGCATATCTATAAATAAACAGATAGTACAAAAAAAAAAAAAGGCCAGAAATCTCCACTGTTAGGGCCTCACAAGGAAATGGGCCTGGCAGCTGACTCTGGGACTTCCTATTGCTCAAGACAATGGGGAGCCTGGCATTGCCCTTGGCATTACATTCTGCAGAGAGCACAATATGGCAGCCGAGAAAGGCCACCAAATCCTGCTTCCTGACAAAAGGAGTAACTTTAACGCTGCACTGAAAAGTGGCATGTTTGGGAATCCGTCCCCCCCGGAAGCAGCCTGAATTCTTCTCCACACGGCGTTCTGTTCTTCTTGCTGAGGCAGGGCCCCACTGTAGCCTCCAGCCCCACCCCAGCTGTTTGGCTGTTTTGCAGAACCCAGGTGCTTAACTCTGCTCAGGACAAGATGCGGATTCGAATTTGCTACGTCATGATAGCACTGACATTGCTCGGATGTGTGGCCATGGTCATCTCCGGCAAACAGGTAAGAGGTTTTCATAGGGTTGCCAACCTCCCGTTGGCACCTGGAGATCAGAATCCCCTGGAGAAGATGGCTGCTTTGCAGGGTGGACTGCATGGCATTATACCCTGCTGAGGCCCCTCCCCTCCCCAAACCCCACTCCCCTCAGGCTCCATCCCCCAAATTTCAAGGTGTTTCCCATTCCACAGCTGGCAACCCTAGATTTTCATCATAGATTTCTCTGGCCAGGAAAATTGATACCTTTACCCCTCCTAGGGTTGCCCCCTCCTAGGGTTGGGAAATTCCTGGCAATTTAGGGGTGGGAGGAAGAGGACAATAGCAGGCCTGTAGCTACGGTGGGTCATTTTGGAGCGCTGCCCCCTCAAATGTGAGGCATGTCCCACAACAGCTGCTGCCCATCTCCCCTCCCCCTCCCCTCCCACCCCTCTCCCTCCACTCCTCCAAGATTTAAAGGGCCCTCCAGCTGATCAGGGGGCCCTTTATATCTTGCAGGAGGTGAGGGAGAGGGCCAGAGGGGCAGCTGAACTCCAAGTGGGGATTTTGCCACTTGAATTTCATGCTTGGGCAACCCCCACTAGAAAAACAGCATTTAAAGGGTTCCCTTAAAGCAGGGACTTGGGAGGGTGGCATTTATGTCTTTGTACCCTGCTTCTCCCCAAATCCCACCCCTCCTAGACTCCAGGCCCCCTAAATCTCTAGTAGTTTCCCTATCTCTACCACACATACACAGTTATACACACAAATGCAGCTCTTTCTGTCGGCTGAATGGGAGGGCTTGAGCTGCATTTCATGCCGTGTTTATGCTCCTTTAATCACTACTACTAGTTGGGAACCTTTTTTCATCTCTGCTGCCATTTAAATATTTTGTACCGCTCTTTTTCTGGTTTTATATTGTTGACCTCTTTGTATTGTATTTAATTCAGTGCTTTAACTTGTTCACTTGGACATTTATTGAGAGACAGCATAAAAATAATGTCAAAAAAGTAAATAAATAAACGGTTGGGAGGGTAGAGGAAATGACCCCCCCCCAAAAAAAACCTGGCCCAACAGCAAAGAAACCAACAGGGCAATTTTTTTGTGGTAAGAATTAAGGGTGCCAGCTCTGGGTAGGAAAATACCTGGAGATTTGGGGGTTAGAGCCTGAGGAGGGCTGGGTTTAGGGCATAATGTCATAGTGTCCAACCTCCAAAGCGGCGATTTTCAACAGGTGAGCTGATCTTTGTCACCTGGAGACCAGTTGTAATAGTGGGAGATCTCCAGCCAGCAAACTGGAGGTTGGCAACCCTAGGTAAGATGGGGGGTCTTATGGGACTGGTGTTCAGCAAGCAGGAGTCCACATGGCCACATGAAACTGGTTGCTGTGCAGTGCTTTGGCTCCTAGCCCTGTACTGCATTATGGGAAAGGTTTACTAAGCAAATGTCTTGTTTTCAAAGGCTGCTAAAAGAGAGGACACGTTGCTAAATATAAACACAGAGAAGAAGGCCAAATTGAGGGCCGAGAGACAACTGGAACAGGAACCAGCCGCTGGAAAAACTGAATGACCATGAAAGCAACAAGTCTCATGGGGGCACAAGTTGATTCAGATGCAGGGCTGAGAAAGCTTTCAGTCTTGTAACTCTGAGGCATGTTGTTGACCTTATTATACCTCGTCAACAATCCTGTGCTTCTCGTTGTGAATGTGGAAGCCACAGCAGAGACCAGATTTTCATT
Source organism: Gekko gecko (assembly GCA_029375565.1). Taxonomy (NCBI): domain Eukaryota; kingdom Metazoa; phylum Chordata; class Lepidosauria; order Squamata; family Gekkonidae; genus Gekko; species Gekko gecko. The sequence goes on along the minus strand of JAPDNY010000012.1, from coordinate 44,541,413 downwards.
TCTGCTTGCTTTCATCTACCCCTGCATTGGCCAGCTAAGAACTTCCTGGGTCACCAGTTTGAGAACTGGGAACAATTTGTTGGAAGAGAAGGACAAGACGCTGTCTCAGCCTCCAAAGGAGGGGGGTACAAGAGAGTCAGACAGATAGACAGGCAAACTATGGGTTTCCTTCCTGTTTACTCTTCTGCCTCTGTCCCTTTGATGTGTAGACTGATACTCTTGTGAAATTGCCTTCCTTCCATTCATGCTTCTCTCACACACACACAAAGAAGGAGGCACGCTGTTCTCCATCTTTCACATCATGAGTGCAGATAGTTAGAATAGCTAGGTCCTCTCATCTTTACTCTCTACTGTCTAGAATGGAGTTCCCTAAGTAAAGAACTCTTATTCATTTGAAACTGACAAGTGGCTCTGTGTAACTTTGTAACTGGCTAGCACACTCAGGACAAAGAGAAACTCTGCTGCATTTAGCCTCTAGTGCACCCTGCTACAATAGAATACAGATTACTGGCCTACCATACCAGTGAGTCTTTCTGTCACAATTCATACTCTGGAATAGCACAAGATCCAGCATCACTCTATTTGTCAGCTGCTTGTCTTTGAAACCTCTGCCTCACCCCCCAAAAAACCAGTGGTTAAGGAAAATCCCTTCTGTGCATAGAATTATGCAAGTGATAATGAAAATGTACTTTGTTTTGTAGTAAACTGCCACTTCACATGCTTTATTCTGGGAAGTGGGGGGTTGCCTTTTGCGACCTTTAGATTTTTCTAAAATATGTGGTGACAGAGAATATATGACTGGCCTGCCCATCAGGTACCAGGCTCAATTTAAAGCATTCACTATCACACACAATGGCCTCATATCTGTGAGACTGCCTCTCCCCCCCATGCTCTGCTATGACAGCTTCGCTCATTGGAGCAGGGGCTTCTGCAGGTGCCAGCTTGCAAATGGACAAAACCAACAAGTGCCCATGTACATGTCTTCCCCTTTGTGGCTCCCACTTTATGGAACTGCCTGCTCAAGGAGGTCAGGAAGGTTCCCGCTCTCCTAGCTTTCCACAAGCTATGCAAAAACTGAATTATTCAAGAGGGCTTTTCTATGTAGGCCATGAGGTAATACTGTACTAAATGTTTTACACAGTTATTGGCATAAATTATTAGGGACTGTGGTCTATACTACTTGTGTATAGCTTGCTGAAACTAGGATCCTACACTGTATAATTTTGGCATCATTTGAGGTCACCCAGCAAGCTTCCATGGCAGAGTAGGGAGTTGAACCCAGGGTATCCTGGATCCTAATTAGACACCACACTGGCTCTCTTAAGTAACTGCTTCCTTTCCCCCTTTATCTACTGTGGCTTATTATGAGAAAACCTTCAACCTGAAATCCTGGAGAGCCACTGCCACTTTGAGTAGACCAGGGGTGGGGTTGGGGAGAAGCTTGCAATGCCTGGCCATTTCATGTTTTCCCCTGGGTCGTAGGCTCAGAGCATCGACCATGAGAGCAGGCTGGGGAAAGGGTTTGCTCCCCAATTCAGACATACTCAAGACTGCTCCAGTACAGATATTGTCTCCAGATATTGCAAGAGTTTTAATGTTTTAAGCCTGTTTGTATTTTAAGTTTAAAAGAATATATTTAATTGTGTTTGTTTGTGTCCCTTATAAAGTTATTTCTCAGCTACCTGGCATTACATTTTATGACACACACGATCTGTCCCGACAAAGTCCTATTTATGTCAGATCCAGCCTTCATGACAAATGAGTTCAACACCCCTGATTTAATGAGTCATGTTAACACTTATTCTTTGCTTCGTTTCTGTTTTTAGACTTCTGATTGGTTCTACAGCCCTAATTCCTATTGCATTGTTCACTGATTGCCCCATCCGGTTGATTGTATCGACTCACTCTTTTCAATCCACCTTGAGTCCAAGTGAGAAAGATGGACCATTAATAATATAAATAAAATAAATACAGGGACTTATGAGTAATCAATCTTATCTTATTTACTTCATGTATACCCCATCTTTCTCCTCAATGAGTACCCAAAGTGCCTTCCCATTGTCTCCTCCTCTCCGTTTTCTCCTCCTGACAACCCCGTGAGGTAGAGTAGGCTGGGAATATATGACTGGCCCAAGATATCCAAGCAGGAATCCATAGCAGAGTGGAGATCCAACCTGGGGTTTCCCAAATCCTAGTCTGTAATCACTACATCACTCTGGCTGTTAAGTAAGCAAGCAAGCAAAATAAAACAGAAGCCCAATGGCACCTGAAAGATTAACAACATTTATTTCAGCATGAGGTTTCATGAGTCAGAGCTCACTTCTCCAGAAGCAAATAAGACTGTGAGCAACAAGGCAGAGATGTAACCTCGCCACCCTTTCAGTAGAAAAAGAGCAAGAGTATTGTAGCACCTTAAAGACTGTCAAAATTTGTGGCAGGGTGTGAGCTTTTGTGAGTCACTGCTCACTTCTTCAGCTCCTACCCTGCCACAAATTTTGTTAGACTTCAAGGTGCTACAGGACTCTTGCTCTTTTCTACTGCTACAGACAGATTAATACAGCTACCCATCTCGATCCACACCCTTTCAATAGTGGAGTCACTTTGGGGAGGGACACACATTTTTTTCTGAGAAGGGACTCCACTATCAATAATGAATGTATGAAACTAAAAATCCAGAAAATGAAGATATTCCCAGCAGGCAGGGATGGAAGAGGGAAAATAAGCAAAGAACGCCACAACAAAAGAGGTCGCTGGATAGTTCTATGCAGGGGTCTTTTCGTAGAAAAACAGCTGCAGGAGCTCATTAGCATATGGTATGCTAATGAGCTATTATGCTATTAGAATATGCCACACCCCCTGACATCACCGGAAGTGATGTCAGAAGGGGAAGCAAAAGGGGGAGGCATCTTCGAAAGCCTCCCCTTCCCTTCCCCAGCTGGTCTGGGTTGGGGAGCTAAGAGAGAAGGGTTTAAAGTTTAAACTCCTTCTAATGAGAGTTGGGCCACAGAAGGAGGAAAGAGGGAAGGAGAGAGAGAGAGTAGAGAGAAGGAAAGAAGGAAGGGAAGAGGGAAAGAAAGAGAGGGAAGAAGGAGGGAAACAGGGAAAGGAGAAAAAAGAGAGGAGAAGAAGGTGGGAAAGAAAGAGAGAAGAAGAAGGAGGAAAAGAGGAAAGAGAGAAGGAAAGGAGGGAATGAAAGAAATTCGGCGGCAATTCGGCCCTAGTATATCCTGTGGGCCATTGAAGTCAATCGTTAAAACATAGGGTATATTTTGGTGGCTGGAGGAGGGGCTTTGGGAGAGGCTCAAACTCACAGGGTAGCTGATGGAGCCTCTCCCCAAGATACCCACCAAGTTTTAAGATCATTGACCAGGGGTCCAATCTATGGCCCCAAACAGGTTGCCCTATTCCATCCATTGTTCTCTATGGTGGGAAAAAACGTTACTTTTTTCCACCATAGAGAACAATGGAGGGAATGGGGCAACCTGTTTAGGGCCCATAGAATTGGACCCCCTGGTCCAAAGTTCTTGAAACTTGGTGGGTATCTTGGGGAGAGGCTCCATCAGCTACCCTATGAGTTTGGAGCTCTCCTCAAACCCCTCCCTCCAGCCCCTAGAATATACCCTATGTTTTCACCATTGACTTCAATGGCCCATAGGATATAATGGAGCTGAAATTGACATTCGGCTGCCTGAAAGACTCCCCGGGACGCCGGCTGGGGGCGGGGCTTGGCTCCTGAGCTCCCGGAGCTGCGCTCCGGTGGGCTCCCCCCAAAAGACCCCTGGTTCTATGGAATCTCTCTGGATGGGATCTATCTGAAAGGGCTCTGAGTTTGTTCCACAAAAAGTGGAGAGTTGAAGCTTAGTAGGTATGCCCATTGATTCAGCTCACATCCTGTTTGCCAATCAAAATCATGCAACCAATTTTTTTATGAACTACCCACCAGTGCGTCTACTCATTTGTGGTAGTTTGGCAGGTTACTCCAGTGATCAGCTCTCATTTGATTCCTGCAACTGAATGTGGTAAGTTCAACTGTCAGCCTGCTTCCTGCAAAATTCACTTCTCTGACATACATTGGATGAGTCTGCAGCATCTGCACTGGAAAACTTCAAGGAACTGGTGTAACTGTATAACAACACTTGTCATGTGAGCCAGTGCAGCACAGTGGCTAAGGGGGAAAGTAGTTAGTATTTTTCAAGCAATGATGGTGCTTTGGAAGCATCCTCCCTGCTATGAAACCTTTACCTTTCCAGGGTCAAGTTCTGAAAATAATTGAATCTGCAAGTTTGACACAGAAGCTGGCTACTGACTGGCTGTCTCCCCATGGAGTCACCAAGAAACTTTGTGCCCCCCCACCAAACCCAGATCCATTTTGCAGTTTTAAAAGTTGTTTAAAGTAAAGGTAATTAATGTTTTTAAGGTAGACAGCCAGTCTGAAGCACAGGGAGTGCAAAATGTACAATAAAAGTATTAAATAGAAAACCCGAAATGAGTAGAATAGCATTTAAAACAACGGGGAGGGGGGAATCACCATAAAACACTGAAATTCATTAAACCAACCAGAAAAGCATTTGAAAACAGCAATTTTTAAAAAATCACATCACATTAATGATAGTGAAAAGTACTGAGACTGACGAGTGTTTCAGCTCTCACGTACTTTATTAGATCAAGAACAAGACAACTTTACCTGGCTGGCAGGCCAGTTTATATCCCCTGGAAACCCCACACCCAAAACACACCCCACTCAAGTCATTGGCTATTTGCAGTGGCCGAGAGTTCCATAGGCTCTCGGCCAGGAGCCTAACCCTCTGATTGGAGTGGGCTAGGATCCACTGAATCCTTTGTTCAGGTGAGCAAAGCTTGGACATTTTGCCTGACTGTGTGGCTTCCTTGCCTTGCATGCGGTCAGGTCTGATTGCATTATGTCTGAGTACATTACAGATAGATAATCTTCCAAAACCCCAAACAAACAAACCTTCAATAATAATACAGACCTACCTTACAGGGTTGTTGTATGGATTACAAGATTTGTTTTTTTGAACATTTTACACAAATGCTAAGATCAGCCTGGAATGACAAGGAAGGTGACTGGCCCAGTTTGAAAGTGAGTCCTGGCCAGAGTCTCCTGCTCCACCCTCATCCCCAGGAGACATATTTCATCCTGCCGAGCTTCCTGTGGGCTTGATTGGTGTACACTTTGGCACTTCACTGCCCTGCTGGAGTTCCACCTCATTAAATGCAGGCACTAACGAGAAAGCAGCTGGATGGATAAAAATGGTGTGCATTAAAACACCCCGGAGTGGATTTATCTGACCTCATAAAACATAAAGTAACGTTTCTGCTTTGTCCACCTGCAAACCACAAAGATCTCCCAGGGCAGCTGTGACCATGGAGATAAAACCTTTCATACCTCTGGCCCTCCACTTCCATGCATGTTTGCACGTCTAGAAGTGTACGGTTTAAAGTAATCAGGGCTTTTTGTTTTGAAAAAGAGGTTCTGGATAAGCATATGGAGTAGAGGTCCATCAGTGGCTATTAGCCACAAGGTATAGATAGGAACTCTCAGTCTGGGGCAAGTGATGCTCTGTATTCTTGGTGCTGGGGGAGGTATAACAGTGGGAGGGGTTCTGGTGTCCTGGCCCCACTGCTGGACCTCCTGATGGCACCTGGTATTTTTGGCCACTGTGTGACAGAATGTTGGACTAGTTGGGCCATTGGTCTGATCCAACATTGGCTTATGTTCTTTTATGTTCTTAACTCTCAAGAGGAAATGAAGTTTTCAATCTGTATACTGAAAACTCATGAACTTTTAAGCATTTTAAAAAGAATTTTGTCAAAGAGGTTCCTATCAGTGGAATCGATCAGCTTGGTGGCAGCCCCATGAAAGTTAACAGAGTTGAATATTAGAACAAAATTGCCACAGCCCCCATCTAGTCTTGTCTCCATGCCTCCAAGAAGTCCAGAGTATGAAGGTTGTTGGTCTCCATACATAGAATCATAGAGTTGGAAGGGGCCATACAGACCATCTAGTCCAACCCCTTGCCCAATGCAGGACTAGCCTAAAGCATCGCTGACAAATATTTGTCCAGCCTCTTCTTGAAAGCTGTCAGTGAAGGGGAGCTTACCACCTCCCTAGGCAGCTGATTCCACCTTTGAACCACACTGACTGTGAAGAAGTTTTTCCTAATATCCAGCCAATACCTTTCTGCATGTAATTTAAACCCGTTCCTTCGGGTCCTATCCTCTGCTGCCAACAGGAACAGCTCCTTGCCCTCCTCCAAATGACAGCCTTTCAAATATTTAAAGAGAGCAATCATGTCCCCCCCTCAATCTCCTCTTCTCCAAACTAAACATTCCCAAGGCCCTTAGCCTTTCCTCGTAGGGCTCAGTCTCCAGACCCCTGATCATCCTTGTCTCTCTCTTCTGCACCCTCTCGATTTTGTCCACATCCTTTTTGAAGTGAGGCCTCCAGAACTGCATACACATTTGATAATCAGAGGTATGTTGCCTTGAAATATGGAGGTTCCATTTAGATGCCATGGCTAATAATAGTTATTAGGCCTGACCTTCATTTTTCTAATCCTTAAAAAAACAAAAAACCAACAACCCATATGTAGTATTTATTGACCATTACCAACATGTCATAGAATAGTGATAAACATGAGGCTGAGCCTCATTCTTGCCCAAGCCTCAGGCTCCGTTCCTTTATGGCTTCCCTTATGTCAGAAGAAGAGCAATGAACATAACAGCTTGGAAATGGAGCAAGGGACAAAATAAACCCGGCAGTCTTTCTGAATAGCTATCAGGCCACCCCATCCTCCGTCACCAGTTCTGTGCCGCTCCAGGACATTAACAAACACCACGCCAAATGCCCTCACTTTTCATGCGCTTTTCCGCTGACAGGTTGACATGAAATTTCTCATTCTTTTTATTATGCGGTGCAGCAATCCAGGCTTTTTCATAAGATGTAGCTGACAGATTGTACTAGGAGGGGGACTGTAGTGGGGGGTTCCTCCCCTCATTGCAGCAAGAACATCTATAAAATCTGGTTTATTAGAGTCTGGGAGCTGCAATCTGGGCTCGAAGACTTTTATTCACCGCTATAAACGTCTGGAAACATGGTGGCATTTCAGAAGGGTCCATACCTTTGAACAAGTATTGGGCACCTTCAGCACAGCATTGTTTTCTGCTCCTTCGGGGGATGAAGCCCTAACCATCTGAGGATGTCTTGGTGATGACTGGCTTATTTACAGATATAGAGGCTGAATGTTTACAAGGGCTGGGAAGTAAGCACACAGCCCAGCAGTGTTTATCCCAAAGCAGCATCCATTCCCTAAAAAGAGTTTCTCCAAAATAACTCAACCAGCCAAGAGCAAAGGATGCAGACCCCGGTCTGGTATGCAGAGTGTGAGTTCACATGCCAGATCATGTTTGTTCTTCCATTTTCCCCCTCGACATAGCAGGACTGCATAGCTTGGTTAGAATTTATTCTCTATTTGATTTGATGCCGTTGGAACACTGCTACTTTCCTTCTAATCTGATTCCTGAACGCCTTTGGCCTGCTGCAACGAAGGACCTAACGATATTTTATGAAATCCCTGCACTCGCACATGGCTGCTACTGGTCCTCCTGTCAATCAGACATGTTCTGGGAGTTCTGTGCTGGGAATTTAAACCCCAGGCACGCAGGGACCCAGTTGGATCAGGACTGCAGTGCATGAGGAGAAGGGGCTTGTTCTGACCTCAGGCTTCTGAGCCCGCTGGTCTCCTCAAGAGCAGAGACTAACCCTGCCAACTACAAGTGGGCAGGGGTCTGGACGGAGCATAAAGTTAGTGGTCTTGCAAACTGGTTGACCAGCAAAGTTCCCTTCTTCACTCTCCATTTAGATAGACTTAGGGGGAGAACAGCCCCAGACGTTTTGAAGGCAGGCTGTGGGCTAGGTCATAATGGGGCCAGAATCCTGCAGAAGACTGTCAGCTAAAGCAAGGGTCCAGCTCACTGGCTGGAGCATGGGCTGCCAGCCTGGCACAACATCTCTCTCTGCTGCATCTGTGTGAGCCCACTGCCTCTGCTGTTCCTGCTGCGTGGGGGAGAATCCTGGAAGGCTCAGAGTCTGGGCTCTTCTCTGGCCTGGCTGATGCACAGCAGGCCCAGGATCTGGGAGGAGCACTTGGAGGTCCCGGTAGCAGAGACTTAACAGCAGGGTCCTCAAAACTGGCCCCTGGAGCTGATGGATCAGGGCCTGAAGAAGCTGGAGAGCCAGTTTGGTGTAGTGGTTGAGAGCAGTGGACTCTAATCTGGAGAACCGGGTTTGATTCCCCACTCCTCTTCCTCATGAAGCCAGCTGGGTGACCTTGGGCCAGTCATGGTTCTCTCAGAACTCTCTCAGCCCCACCTACCTCACAAGGTTCCTGTTGTGGGGGAAGGAAGGGAAGGTGATTGTAAGCTGCTCTGAGACACCTTTGGGTAGTAAAGGGTGGGATACTCTTCTTCTTCTACAGCACATGGGTCTCCCTGGCTTCTCTGCTCTTCTTCAGGCAACATTCCTGGTTCTTTGGACTAAGTCTGAGCCCATGGACCATCCAGTGGGAATCATGTTGGAGTGTATGTTTCCCTCCATGTCATTTTCCCAACCTGAAACAGCCCCAAGGAGCCACCACTGGCCACCTCAGGGGCTTCAGGTGTACTGATCTGGTACACATAGGTTTCCCTAGTGGGGCAAATCACAGCTTCCTAGGATCATTTCAGGTGAAGAAAATAGTTTGGGTATTGGTGTGCTAAAGCACTTTCTCCCAGCACAGTGCAGTCCATATCTGAATCAGGGCCCCACATATGTGGGAACTGAGTTCCCCCTGGGAAAATCACAGTGTACATCTGCTTGAAATATTCAGCTCGAGGGCTTTGCAATGAGATCAGCTGTCTTCGTGGGAACAAATGGAATGATGCACCTGGGGCACACCATGTAAACAGGGCCTAAAGGGGCCTGTTATGTATTGAGCCTGAGCCAGCCCTGAAGGTGAACTTTGAACTGGGTGACCTTGCTCCCCAAGAACAAGAGCTGACCAGGATCCCGGAACTGACCTATAGATAAGTAGTGTAATGTAAATAGCCTGTCCTTGGGAGTGGGTGTTTGTGGGGTGGGGTGTTTGCATGCTTTATAAGCAGGACTCAAACCCTGCTGGGTGTCCTTGTAGTGTGCTGAAATCACTGAATAAATTAGAGCTGATCACTGCAATGTGTCCAGAACCCAGTATTTAACAGGGCCTATCCTCCCTCTTCCTGCCCCTGTTCTCAGATCCGGCTTCATAATGTTGATCACAGGTCTTATGGAATATGTACCCCAAGATTTTGCTGTTATGTTCTCTGACACAAGAAATGTTCTATTGTCAGTCCTCCTTAACTGCAGAGGCCAGCATTGCTGTGATTCTTGCAATTGTTTGCAGTCCTTTTGGGAATCCAAGGAGGTTTCTTGTTATACATACTTGCTAATGTATGAATTTACACCTCTTGAAGTTGTCTTTGCAGCTTTCTGAGCTGGTTAAATATCTGTTATTAAACACGTACACAGCCCAGTTCTCAGGGTGGTAGAAAATGCCAAAATATCTACCTTGCAATCAAACTTCTCTGGGGCATATTCAAAAGAACCCCAGGGAAAACCAGAGTTCCTAATAACACTTTTTGAGCAAGTTGAAGTGGCACTCGTTTCCCCCCCACCCCTCCACAATATGGTGGAATTAAACTTTTGCTGAGAAATTATGGGAAAGAACAACACGGCATGAGAGCAGCAACAGCACAATGGGTAAGGACAATGATTCCACCCCCAGTTACAAAGCTGACAACATACCGCGCAGTTCATCCTGGCAGAGCCTTGGTGTGGACAGTTTCATTTGCAGGATGAGAATACATGGAGAATGCAACCTTCCTGATCACCCTGTTATGTTCCAAGAACTTTTAATTTGATCTATTTACTCTGTTTACATCAGTTTAAAACTAAGGTCCCCCTCTTTGAATGAACGTGTGTCTGCAAGGATGTGTGAAACCATGTCTCTTACCCTTGTTTTCCATTTTCAAGATAGATGCAGGAGCCTGGGACATTTGATCCAAATGTACAACAGTGTACACACCAAGCAAAGCTCTGTGAAAGATTAAATCCCTCCTGCCCTCTGGTTTTGCATGTATGGTCTTGCTGGATCAGACCAAAGTCCATCTAATCCAGCATGCTGTTTGCAGCAAAAGACAGGTAGATGTTTGTGGGAAGGCCACAAAGTGAACATGAAGGCAACAGCTATCCCTGGTCATTTGCCCTCACATCTGAAATTCAGAGGCATACCACTTCTGCACATGGATGTTATATTGGCCAACCACCATCTAAACAAGTTGCCACATTTTGTGCTAGGCAGGGAGTAGAGAAAGCAGCCCGCATGCCTCTCCCACACACCTGGATTCATATCTGAGAACTGCCTCTCCTTCCATCTGCCATTGGCAGGGCCATCAGAAAGAGAGGAGGAAGAAGCCTGGCACCTAGGGTTGCCATCCTCCAGGTGGTGCCTGGAGATCTCCCACTATTACAATTGATCTCCAGTTGATTCCCCTGGAGAAAACGGCTGCTTTGGAGGGTGGGCTTTATGGCATTATACCTTACTGAGCTCCCTCCCCTCCTCAGACTCCACCCTCCCCAAGCTCCCCCTCAAAATCCCCAGAGATTTCCCAGCCCAGAACTGGCAACCCTACTGGTACCGATTCGCCATTCCAAGATGCAGCTCATCTGAGAATTGCCTCCCAGTGAAATATGGGTACCAAAGTTGAATGTGTTTTGAATTTGTTTTTCAGTTCTCTGGGAGCCATTTTTTAAATGGAAAATGGCATCAAATGAATAACCCATGCTCTGTGTTCATTTTGTGTTGTATTCTGCCCTGGACTTCCCTGCATAATAATCAGTCAGCTTTCCTGGGTGACTCAGAGTCTGACTGTTGATTTAGTCTGCTCTTTATAGGGTGGAAATTCTAGTAGTCCAGGTGGACTGTGATGGAGATCCACGCCCCCTGTGCTTGCCTATCTGCTTCCTCCTTTAAAGCCTCTTATTTTTGCCCCACCTGTTTGTCTTCTTCCCCACTCTGGGCCTTTCCTTTCTCAAGCAGCAAAGGCTCCCTTTTTTGCCTGGTTAAATGATCAGGCGGAGAAATACAACGGCGGGGGGGAGAAGAGGGCAGAAGGAGCTCTTTCTGGTGTACATGTGGTTTTCGGCATCGTAGAGCCTTGCTTGTTCTTACAAAAAGAGACAGACCAAATATTAATTGTCAGTGTAGCAGGAAAGTCTGCTCTTAGCATGATGATAGATTTTTTTAAAACTGTCATTGGCTCGTTAGGGACCAAGCTGGAAGAAGGGGAAAATTCATTATGCATGTACAGCAGGGAAGGTAAGTGAGCTTTAATGTACTGAATTTATGAGCCACTGCCTGGGAAATAACAAGCAAGAATGGCTGAGGTTCACCTGGGCTGGAATAATGAGAGTTTACAGGAAGCACAACTCAGAAGGTGGGGGGAGGACAGAGTGAGCAGGCAAGCCTCCAGACCAAACCAGGTAGGGCGAGGCCTTTTCAGTCATCACTCTTTCGGCGCTCCTACTCTGCATGCTGAGGGAGAGCGTGGGACACCCCAAGTCCCAGTGAGAAAGGTGGACTATAAATAACATATATGAATGCTATATGTGATCTTCTTGATAAACACGGTCACCATTTTGTGTGACTATGCCATTGCACGTATTTTCCACCTTCAGTGCTGTGCAAATGCGTTCCCACAAAAAAATCTGGGTTTCCCTTTTGTGCATGTTCGCTCAAGTAGGGAAATGCATTGTGGTGACCCATTCACACAAAATTGTGACTGCAGAGTAAGTTCCAGAGGGCAGGGGTCCCCAACCTTTTTGAGCCAGTGGGCACCTTTGGAAATCTGGCACAGGGTAGTGGGCAGGAGGCAAAGCCTACCACAAAATGTCAGGGAGTGAAGTTACATGTTACTCTGATTGTAGCTCTTCAGCATTTCAGGCAGGAGCTCTGTTTAACAGTATGCTTTTAAAAATTAACATATTGCTTAAAAATATTTTCTGGCATACACAGAAGAGTACCTATTGAGCTAGCTAAGAAACACTGATTGGGCAGGTCTCCAGTGTCCAATCAGAAGCTCTATTTGTCTCACCCACTTTCTAAAAACATTTGGCAGACCCCACATTTTGGACCCTGCTCTGTGGCATCACATCCCCATTGAGATCCCTCCTCAACTTCACCTTCCACAGCCACTGCCCCAAATTGCCAAAGAATTTCTGAAGCCATCGCTGGCATTCCTAAGCCCGGCAGGAAGAAAAATGCCTGCAAGATGAAAAATACTATATGCACAAAAATGGGAAAGTCCAACATTACCTACAAAAGAGGAATGGCTAATGAAGTTAATGGAACTTGCATTCTTGCAGAGAAAAGACATTACCTACCTTTATTGCCAGCTGGAAACCCCTTATAGACTTTTTGCATGAAACGAGGGGGGGGAATGAACTGATGATTTGTGGATCTGATAATTAAGGGGGGGATGTAAATAACAGAAGATAATTAATATTTTGTTACAATAATAGAGTTAAACTTGCAGTTTTACTTATATTTGTCATGGAAAAAATCAGACGCCTTTTCTTTATATTTCTTTCTGTATTTCTTTCTTTTTTCTTCTCATATGTATATATCTCCTTTTTTATCTTTCTGTTATAAAATCCTGAATAAAATTCTTTTTTTAAAAAAAGAACCAGAACACAGAACGGTACGGAGAAAGAGGGGGGGCAGGCTTAGTTCCACATACTCCATTTTTATTTTATGCTTTAATAGATCTCCCCACCCCCATTTTATATGTCCAGGTACCAGACATATGCATAATTACAAGAGGGTCCTTCCCCAACATATGCAGTTTGGCCCTGACTCACCAACATGGAAGGGAAAAAACAGGAAGGGGGATACCTATGCACTAACCACATTTACAGAAATTATGCTTATCTTGCAAATATAATAATAATAATAATAATAATAATAATAATAATAATAATAATAATAATAATAATAATAATAATAATAAGTAGTAGTAGTAGTAGTAGTAGTAGTAGTAGTAGTAGTAGTAGTAGTGATTGGATTTATACCCCAGCCTTCACTACCCAAAGGAGTCTCAGAGCGGCTTACAAACTCCTTTCCCTTCCCCTCCCCACAACAGACACCCTGTGAGGTAGGTGGGGCTGAGAGAGCTCTGACAGAAACAGCTGTTTTTCAAGAACAGCTGTGCCAGAACTTGTCATATTATAAATGTAGAGGCGCAAGTGGAGAGATAAGTTTATATTTTTAAAGTTAGGTTACACCAACGATCTGAAGATTCAAGCATGAGAGATGTGGGCGTGTACTGTGGAGCCCTGTCAATCTTATGCTGAGGTTCTGAGAGTGACAGTTATTACTTCTCTCGCTGTCAGTTGGTTTTGTGTTAGTTGGTTTGTATAGAGATTTGTTGAAATGTCTCTATGTTAGTCTGTTAATGATAACTGTGTAGATACAAACTGTTGTTTAATTGTTCACCAGAAAATAGATAAACACCATTTAAACTTAACTGTACTTGGTGTCATTTTTATCTACCACAGCAACCAGCAACAAACATATATATTTCAACAGAACTATGGCTTGCCCAAGGTCATCCAGCAGGTATAAGTGGAGGAGTTGGGCATCAAACCCGGTTCTCCCAGATTAGAGTCTGTGCTCCTAACCACTACACCAGACTGGCTCTAAGAATTTATCCCTGGAAAGGAGGATTTGCATTCCTGTTTGGTTCCACCTGACTCTACTCAACATTGAACTTGAAGCGCTTGGACTGATCTGGTACAGCTTTAGTACAGGAGTGGTCATTTGGGGGGACATGCTACTGTTTTTTGCACACCCAGGTCTGTTTCAGAGCTACCCAAAGCAGACTGGAATGAAGAGTCAGGATTTTTTTTACTGGTTTGACTAAGAACATTTTGGATCATGTTAGGCTTCAGTTGGATCCCCTTGATCCTTATACTCTCAGAACCAAGTGCCAATGGTTATTCCTAGAGGTCTTTTAGAAAAGTGGCTAGCATCAGCAGAGATTTGATCACCACCACCATCATTTATTCAGACTTTTACATACCCTCTTTCAGTACTGTAAGTGGCCTGGATGCATGGGAGCAATTTTATGGGCAAATACTATTTTTAAAATTCCATCCTGGTACCCCGGGCAAGGCCGTAACATCACAAAGGGACCAGACAGTTATGACAGGCATAAAATGGGAGTGACATTTTGTTTCCCGTTGCGCCTTTCGTTCCCAAAGTAGTGTGTCTAAGTGGGTATTATGCAGGGCGGTGATAATCGGTGTTAAGTCATTATCCAAGCTGTTTAATTTGATGTTGCTCTATAAATAAATTGGCGTTTATTTGCATGCATATTTTGGTGAGAGGGAGATAAAAACTAAAATTCTTAGCAACAACATAATGATGTTATGATGACACAAACATGGGAAAAAACTGCAGCTGCCATTCAAAGCTTAACTGCTCACTCATTAAAAAGAAGAAACTTTATAATGCTGTTAAGAGAGAGACAACAAATATACAGAGCCCTGCCTCACTGCAATAATTGATCCAAAGAAGGAGGCCTATAACAACAGAGCAGAAATGTCCTGGGGGTGAGGTTGGTGGGAAATAACAGACTGGTGGCATTGGTCTAAGCTTCATCTGGTTTTAGCCATATTTAATGCGTTTCAACTAGCTTGCCAACTTACCAGGGAAATAAAGGTTGCCCTGCTCTTGTGCTTCTAAACAATGGCTGGATATGCTGGAATTCACAGCATGGTGGTGATAGCTTTTATTCCCTGAAAACTGCTACATATCCAGTAGCTGTTATAGGCTGGCTGAGAAGATAACACAAGGAAAGAGTTCCTCTAGGACAAGGAATGGGGATTTTGGTTTAAAAGAAGAAATGCAGACTGGAACAGAAATAAATTTAGGGCAACTATGAGTGCCAATGGCCACATTTTAAACTGTCAAGTAAAAAAACAGATACTCCAGCAATCCATCTTTGTTAGTATCTATCCTAGACAAATTACCACCTGTGTCTTTTCGCTAGTGCATCCACATGCACACCTGCTACCCCTCTACTACCCCATAACTAACTCAGCAGACAGTAAATGTAACTGGAAGTTTGAGTTGCCACTATATGATTACAACCAGATCTGCTCCAGCATGGAACATTCTGATCTGACAAACAAAAAAAGGAAATGTTGCTGGTCAGTTTATTGACCTGACTGCTTCAGGAGACTACACAAGGCTGGGCGTTGCTGAGGAAATGAACATCCAGTAGGCAGAACAGAGCCTTCAAAATTGTGTGTGTGTGTGCCTGAACACTCAAATGGTGATTTTTCTTAGTGTGTGAAAAGGAGAGTTATGTGTACACAAGTGTCCTATTTTCAGCTGTTGGAGAATATGAGATCTTTATCTTGAAACCTATGTTTTAATTTCAGCACATTGAAAATCTAGATTTAAAAATCTGGCATTTGGTGATCTCCCTACCCAGTTCTGAGTGTTGCCCTAGTTTTTGTGGTAGATGTCAGCTTTGTTTTTGTATCTCTGTGTATCATCACACAAATGTTGCTGGCCAGGCTTCAGCCAAAGAAATGTAGCTATGGAAACTCAGTTATGAAATGACTCCCTGCCTTTCGGATCCAGAAGAGATAGAAAATGTTCTCATTCTGCTGCCTGTGTGAGAAGTGTCAAAGCCTTAATTTTAACAGCAATGCAAATATCACCTGCTTTAAAATAATCTTCTCATTAGGAAAACAATCCATGAGATTGTCTTTAAGGTGTTTCCCCCACTCATCTCACCAGTTCCCTTCCCACTGAGAGACAACCTGCAGATCATGATGCCTCTGTTGTTTCCCACAGCTGGGCTGCAGCCTCTTCCACACTGTCATAGCCAGTGAAGCCTTTCCCATCAACAGTGTCCCCCCCATGCCCAGGTATGATGAAATGGTGGAATATCTATCATGCTAATGTTAATGGTAGAGGAGCCCTTAGAGGAAAAAATACTGGGTATCTTCTTTGCATCTTAGCATTACATGGAAAACTAGTGAGTACCAGAAATGCATGTGGGAAGTGAAGACAGTTTAGTAAAGATAGCTGAATATTACCTCTGCCTGCAAAACCAACTACTTGAGAGTTGTGTTTCGTTTGTGCTAAAAAAAGATGATCCAAGAAAACTCCCACAATGCAGTCCTGAAGAGGCACGTTCTCAGGAGCGGATCGTCACCTCTGCATGGCTAACCCCTTTTCCCTGTCCCATTACAGCTCAGAGCTCTCCTGGCCTCTCCCCAAAACAAAAGAAAGGTCCTGTCTGATCGAACCAAAGTTTCCTCTTGTCCAGCATTCTGCTTCTTACAGGGGGTGGTCAGAAGCCTCTGAGAAACTGTAAAGCAAAGCAAGAAGTCAGCAACCCTCCTCGATTGTTTAGAGGCATCCTGCTTTTGAATATGAGAGTTGCCTTTTAGCTAATATAGCCAGTAGGTGCTGATGAACCAACTTTCGAAGACATTTTTCAAAAACACTTTTAAAAGCTGACTAGGCCAAATGGATGGCCCAGGCTAGCCTGATCTTGTTAGATCTTGGAAGTTAAGCAGGGCCATCCCTGGTTAATACTTGGAGGAGAGGCCACCAACTCTGTTTGTCTCTTGCCTTGTAAACCCTATGAGATTGCCATAAAATGGCTGCAATCTGATGGCGCTTTTCACCACCAGGCCAAGTGGCCATCTTCACATCTTCTGTCAATGAATTCCATAAGTGCATTGTGTGAAGTCCCTTCTGGTTGTCTTTCCTGAACCTACTGCCAAACATTCCGCTCCCTACAGACTTTGGGATGTGGTCTGGAAGGCATTTATAAGTTGTGTCAGAGCATGAATATTGGAGCATACATAAATGCTGGTTGATGTGACGTTATTACAGATATTTTAAAAGCATGCATCTAAGAAAGCCCTCTTGTTCATTGGTTCTGGATTGCTCCAAATAGAAATTATTTCATCTCATTCTGTTAATAATCCTCAATCATACAGCCAGAGGAACCAGAGCACTTTTGCAAACTGTGCTTGTAGTGACAACTGAAGCTCCCCCCATAACTAGTCAAAGAGTGAGGCGTAGTGTTAGCCAATGGTCATCAAGTTTTGCTTATTAGGAACTTGGCACTGCCAACAAAACAAAGAGTGGTTTGCTTCCTCTAAGTAGGAAGGCTGCTTGCATTCTGAGTTTCCCCCTGGATGAGACCATTCCCGCTGGGACTAGCAATACGATACTGGAGACTTTGTTTTAGAGGCAGTTTCTATTCCATGTGAGCTGCTTCTCATCCATTATTTATTGCTCCCTAAGACTTTTTGGCCTTGAAGTAGCAAGCTGTTCCATCCACCTATTGGTGGAAAAACACATTAAAAAAAAAAGGATAAAGCAAGAGAAGAAGATTGTGCAAATGAAGCAAAGCAACAACTGGCGATTCAGGGACACATGCTGTCACTTTTCCGGGGAGATTGCATCAATGATGAGCACGCCTTTGTGTGACTTAGGAAGAGCACAGTGGGTAAGCCCTGATTAGCAGAATCTTGGTCCTTAATAATAGAAGCTTGCCATTGAAACTCAAATGAACAATAACATTTGGAGGTCTAGATCATGGGACTAGGCATACGCAAGGTGCCCTTTGCTGCTCCTTTGCTCATCCCTGAGCAGAAAATCTAGCTGCCAATTTGAATGGTGGCAGTCAGATTCTGTTTGCATGAGCATTGCATTCCATATTTATCAGGAAGAGGCTCATCATTATGTTGCATCAAGGCGTGCATCTTTCTTACCAGTTTGGTGTAGTGGTTAAGAGCGGCAGATTCTAATCTGGAGAACCAGGTTTGATCCCCCACTCTTCCACATGCAGCCAGCTGGGTGACCTTGGGTCAGTCACAGTTCTCCCAGAGCAGTTCTCTCCAGAGCAGTTCTCTCAGAGCTCTCTCAGCCCCACTTACCTCACAGAGTTTCTGTTGTGGTGGAGAGGAAGGGAAGGAGACTGTAAACCACTCTGAGACTTTGAGTGAAGGGCTGGGTGTAAATCCAACTCTTCTTCTTCTTCTTCTCTATGCACAAAAGCACTTTGGGCCTCCCCCCAGGCTCCAACCTGGGATCTCAATCAATTCTGGCCTGGCCTCCCAGCAGCAGCAAATAATTTGAGATTAGGTGATCACTGGGCAAAGGGATGACATGCCCTGGGACAAGGGGACCAAGTTCACTGTGGTCTTCAAGATGCTCCAAGTCCTATGTGGAGAAGAAGATCATGGAGTACCGGCCCTGGGTGGACACCAGGGTTGCAATCATCCCAAGGCAGTCCCAAATTATGGCCATTTATATTTCCCCAAAAGAGTGAATGGCAGTCATTTCCTGATATAGGACACTAAGTCTGCTCCAAACCCCTGAAAAATCAAGCTTTCCCCCCCATCCACAAATTTTCCACCATTAGCAAATGGGAAAGCTGGGAAGTGTCTTTGATACATGCATACATATAGGCATAGGGTTGAATCCTGTGACTCCACTGTGTCAATGGTGAAGCTTTCCTCTGGTGCAAGGAGTCCTCCCCAGCTGCTCTTCCGCCCCCACAAGGCTCCTCGTATTGGGGGAAAGCTCCACTGTTCACAGAACAGAGGTCACAGGATCCAATCATACAAATGTATGTGTTATATTTCTATTTGCCTTTTCCCCCCATCATGGAAACAAGGTGGCATACTCTCCCATCCAAGCTCAGACAAGGATGACACCTGCTTAGCTTTAGGCAAAACAGTTGCAACACAGTTAGGTTCCAATCACACTGCAGAATTTCTTGCTCTGTGCAAACTTAAGGCTACTGGTGGATTTGCACCCGTATGTTCTGTTTGCAACTGCATAGGGCAGTCAGCCATTGTTACACATGGTTCTTTCATGAGGACTATGTCTTGCATAAAAACATTTAGAACATTGTGAGGATGCAGGTGGTTTGGTGCAAAATAGTTGCTGGGTCACAAGAATATGATATATATTCTTTCCTACAAGGGAGGCTTACAAGCGGATTCACTGAAAACATGATAGATTTCAGGATTTTAACATTACAGCACCCACTCTAGAATTTATTCCTTTTGAAAACTGGTAACCTGCCGCTCATCCAAAAGGTTCAGAGAAAACTTCCATGATAAAATCAACAGTGAGAAAGAATTCAAATAAATAAGGCAATAAAAATAACAACAGTGATAAAAACCAGTCAACAAAACCTGAGTGTCATGAAATCAAAAGAGGAAAAGTTATGATCTCTGCCAGCGTCGAAAGTACTTGTGCCCAGTCAGACTGTGACACATGACGCTGGTCTAGGTTGGACAAACCAACATACTCTTAGAAACACCTGTAGGTAAGAACATAAGAAAAGCCCTGCTGGATCAGACCAATGGTCCATCTAGTCCAGCATTCTGTCTCACATAGTGGCCAACCAGTTCCCCTGGAGGGCCAACAACAGGGCACAGAGGCTGAGGCCTTCCCCTGAAGTTGCCTCCTGGCTCTGGGATTCAGAGGATTAGTGCCTCTAAATTTGGAGGTTCCCCTCAATCACCATGGCTAGTAGCCACTGATAGACCTATCCTACATGAGTCTATTTAATCCCCTTTTAAAGCTGTTTATTCCTGTAGCCATCACTACATCCTCTGTCAGCAAATTCCACATTTTAATCACTCTCTGGCTGCAGTCACACGGGCCAGTTGAAGCAGAGGGGAAGCAATGCTATTTCCTCTGGAGGAATTTGACATGCAGTTGCAAGATCACACCTCCCTTTGTAGCTGTGGGTGCAGCCCATCACTATGTGATCAGACACAACTGCCGGTGAGTCTTTTTTTTTGGCCGTTTGTTTCCCATGTGCATAAACGAGGAGTCGCACCTCCACACTGAGGGCCCTCTATGGAGTATGTGACGATGCACAGACTGCAAAGAGTGGTGGGGGAAACGGCACCGATCCGGGATGGCATGATCAGACCATCCCAACAGAATGAGAGCATGCTGTGTGATCAGACAGGGGAAAGTCCATTCGTGGCCCATCAGAACGCGTTAGAGCTGGACTTTCCCCGGTGACTTTTAGCTTCAGTTCTGCGGTGGAGCAGCACAGGTTGCTGACGACTGCAGGATGCTTCCCAGATGTTGCTATCTGATCGCTCCCTTTAGATCACCTATGTCAGATCTAAAGGGCTAAAGGCTGATTGCAGCCTCTGCGTAGTAAATAATTTGGGCAGCAGTCCAGCACACACTTACTTGCTGATAAGTAAGCCCCATTGAACCAAGTGTCCAAAGGGAGCTAGTGTCGTGCAGTGGTTAGAAAACTAGGCCAGGATCTGGGAGACCCAGGTTCAAATCCCTACTGTTTTGCGTAGCATAATGGTGACCCTCCGCCAGTCATTCTCTCTCTCTCTCTCTCTCTCTCTCTCTCTCTCTCTCTCACACACACACACACACACACACACACACACACACACACACTCTCTCTCTCTCTCTCTCTCTCTCTCAGCCCTAACCTGCCTCATGGAGTTGTTATGAAAAAAAATGGGGAGGGGGATTGTTATAAACCATTTTGGGTCCCTGTTGGGGAGAAAAGCTGGGTATGAATAAATCAATTCAATGAGACTTACTTCCAAATAAACCTCCACTGTAGTTCTTTTCATGGCAACAATCCTAGATATGCTCATTTGAACATAAGCTCTACTGAACACAGTGGGATTTATTTCAGGCTATAAATTAGATCAGAACTAAGAAACTACACAAGAGGCGAGGCTGGCTACAAAGGGAGCGACCTCTTGTCTCTTCCTCCTCTCTCGGCAGTGTCCAGCATTACCAAAAGTTTAGTGACTCCCTTTGCTCATTTCCTTGCCCACACAAGCAAGAGCCTTTTAATTTACAAGGAAATTTCCTGGTTGCCTGTTGCCCTTGAGGCCTGTTGGTCAGAAACAAGCCAAGCTGGGACATAGCTATGCTGCTGGCCACAAGCATGAGAGGAGCCAATGGGTGAGCCTAGGCCGGCCATTAATGCCTCTAGTCAAGCCTAGACCTTCAGTGTGGCCCACTTTGATGTTGATCATCTTGGTTCATCTTGCACCTGGACTGTTTTAACTTTCCATTCTACCTGTTCCACCGCCGCTGAAGTGGAGTGCAGGCTTGGAGAGCAGCAGGAAACTTGTGGCTGCTGTCCTTGGTGGCAGACACACATCCTCCATCACATCTTGGCACTAAACAGATATAGGCAAGTTGCATGCACA
The DNA here is from genome assembly GCA_029375565.1 of Gekko gecko. Taxonomy (NCBI): domain Eukaryota; kingdom Metazoa; phylum Chordata; class Lepidosauria; order Squamata; family Gekkonidae; genus Gekko; species Gekko gecko. The sequence continues at coordinate 44,520,058 of JAPDNY010000012.1, read as the reverse complement.
GTCTGTGTAGATCAAACAATTGAGGCTGGAGTTTGCTTACTGCTGTTTTCTTTCATCCCAAGAATCAGTCTGGTAACCCATGGTGACCATGAGGTGTTTAGGGTGATTTGCCTTTAACAGAATGGAGACAGGAAATTGTATTCTTAGGACTGGATGGATGTAGAATAAAACCTGGATGATGGATCTGTCTTCCCAAAGGAATAACAATTCTGTTCTCTTGGCAACTCTCATTTGCTGTGGAGGGGGGTGCCATAAAGGCAGGAGAATGGCCCTCAGTGTAATGGCAAATGCAAACGAACAGGGAAGGGATCCCCCCACCCCAATTGCTTAATTTGTCCCATCCAGAAGACTCAGAATGGGCACCAACACTTATAACAAGCAAAATAATATGCCCATTCACATGAAATGCTGGATCTTATATCAAATTAAAGGAAGCCCTGAGCCTGTGTGTTTTCTGCAGTGCTACAGGCATATAAGGACACAAATGGATAATAATGTCAAAAAGAAATCAGAATGGCTATCTCATGTCTTCCCTAAGCTAGTGGCGGCATTGGAAATCTCAGTTCGGTAAGTGGAGAGTGTATTAACAACAATGTGCTTTGGAGAGTACAAGACCAGAGGATAAGCCTCTGGAAGGCTTAATGGTACAGTTCTCTATCACATGGGACAAATAAGCACATGAAACTGCCTTATTCTGAGTCAGCCCGTTGACCTATCGAAGTCAGCACTGTCTACTCTGATTGGCAGCAGCTCCCAGACCCAGAGTGAGATCTATAGCATCATCTGATAATTTTACCTGGAGATGTCAGGGATTGAATCTGGGACCTTCTGCAGGCAGTTGGTGCCCTACCACACAGCCACAACCACTCCCAGAAGAAATTATCACCTAAATTTTTGTCTGTGCGATATGGTGGCATCTTTGCAATGATCATGTAACAAGTAGAGTTTATAAGTATCAGAATGTTTAATAAAAATGTTAATTAATTTTAAAAAGAAGAAAAAGAAAAAAAATGTAACAAGTAGAGTCAACAATCATGTTACAAGTACAAGAAAAGGTAAAATACTGAAATGACCACAGTCTTCTGATCATTCAGATGGGGTACAATTGATCTCCAGATTACAGAGATCAGCCCCCCTGGAGAAAATGGCTGCTTTGGAGGGTGGACTCTGTGGCATTATGCCCTGCTGAGGTCCCTCCCCTACCCAACCTTGACCTCCCCAGGCTCCACCCCTAAATCCCCAGGAATTTTCCAACCCAGAGTTTTAATTGTATCACATATTGTATTTACATTGTTGGAACCCACCTTGAGCCTGCTTGCAGGGAGGGCGGGATATAAGTCCAGATAAAATAAATAAATACATACATACATAAACCCTAGGTTCAAACCATCTGTGGATGTTCTCCTGATCACACACTGCCCCTTCTCAGTTCAATGTGACTTGTGCAGGAGACATTCCCCCTGAATTATGCCCACATTCTGCAGAACTGCCTCCCACTCAGCCACCCCCAAATCCATTGGCTTAGGTGGCAGGTCTTCCTCAGCCAAAAATTTGGGAAACCGTGGTCTTCTCAGTAACTCTGACCATTCTGGCATTACAAAGTTTTGTGCCTTTGGATATTTTTCTCTCTGTGTGCATTTTCAGAAGCAACCCTGAGATTTCAGGGGAGAAAGTTGGACTGCTTGGGTATCTAACTTGGCTGAATGCATCTTGCATTGTTGTTTTTTTAATGGGAATTGCTTGCCAGCTGGAGCAATTGATGTAGAAGGGGGGAGGGGAAGGAAGAGGGAATGCTGCAGCCGCCTTCTCCACGGCACACACAGAAGCAAGTGAATTCTTGGCAGAAGAGCCAACTTCTGCACAAAACGTAATTTAGACAGCTTAATTGTTGTGCATCTGAGTTAAAATCATGGGCTCATTATCTTGCCACTGGCCTTCCCAATAAATAGGTGCCCTTGTAGGGCTCCCCCCCCCCAAGAGTACAAATATTAGCAACTGTAAATCCATGTGCTGTGCCACCAAACTATTTATGCTTTTCATTGAGAATGATTAAAAAAAGGAAAGAACATTTCGGAAAGCTGCATCTTGCAACCCCACAACCCTTCAAGAATGTTGGGGGGGACACACAAGGAATTACACAATTGTATTAACATTTCCCTACCCACCCAAGTGGCAGCTAATTACGCTGCACCACAATTATTATTGGCTTGATGTTGCCAGGGAGATAGAGGAGGGAGGCAGCACCCACACATCTCTCTGTAATGTGTACCTTGGGCTTCCATGAAAGCTCCTGGCAAATCCTAAATTAAGACAAAGAGAGAGAAGCAATTCCTAGGATAGATGTCCACAGAGGATACCCTCATCCCACTTTTGGCTCTGGCTAAATAGATTTTGCAAGGGGTTGTATTATTTTCAAAACCTGTTTGACCAAGAAGTGACAGTGGGGTAACAGAAATATGTGTGCACACCCCATGAAAAGTTATGCCTCTCTCCACCCAAGTTCAACCTGCTTGAATGCAATTACCTGTCTCCAGGCAGAGAGAGAGAGAGAGAGAGAGAGAGAGAGATGAGAGAGAGAGTAAATGGAGTTTGGAATATAAACTTGGGAATCTAAGCACAATTAAGTCCACAGCTGGCTGGGGCTCTCTAACTGCCACTTGATGTGCATTTGCTAATTCAGATGGCTCAAGAGTGCAATTTCATTATGTTTTTCTTATGCAAGTGATTTGGCTGAAAATGCTGGTTGAATTTTTGCTTAAATATACATGTGTGTGTGCACCCGCACATATATGTGAGTGTGTATCATTAAAGCAATGACTTGGGGCTGAGCAATGTCCCAAAGAAAACGAAGAAAAGGTCTCGTCCCAGCACAAAGCAAGTCACAACAGCTGGCCACAACAAAGTCCTCCGTCCTATCTGCTCAGAAGGTATTTCAGGAATCTTTAACTGCAGTGTAGGGTTGTCAGCTCCTGGCTGGAAAATTCCTGGAGATTTGGGGTGGAACCTGGGGAGGGGAGGAACTTCATTGGCATATAATGCCATAGAGTCAACCCTCTAAATCAGCCATTTTCTCCAGGGGAACTGTCCCCTCTAGTCTGGAGAGCAGTTGAAATTCCAGGAGATCTTCAGGCTCCACCTGGAGGTTGGCAGCCCTAACTGGGTCAGGGGCAGGTCTCCTGCTGAATTTCTATATGCCTTTAAAACCAGAGGAGCAGGATTTCCATCTACAACTCTAGCTGAGAGAGAGAGTAAGACTGAGCGTGGCACTTCCCCAGAAGAAGGGGGAAATTGCCCTAAGAGTAGCAATCTGGAGACAGACACGGAATGGCCCTTTATGCACGCACTGCTTACTGCAGAGAATCCCAGCAGTCGAGCCTTTAAGCCTGACTTCAGAATCTGTTTGCCTGTCGTTTGCACCATTTTTTACCTCCATTGTATTTATTCTGTTTTATTCTACAGCTAAAAGGAAAAAACTGCAGTTTTTCTTGGTTGGGCTGGGGACGTCACTTGTGACATGTGTGGGGTGGCACCCAAAAATTCCTTTTAAATTTATACAATTGCCCTATTGCAGCTGTGAAGTAGTGTCAAGCAAGTGCCTCCCGTTTAGATCCTTGTGGTTCAATTCCTTGAATCAAAAGGAGAACAAAGGACAGGCAAACTTCAAGAATTAAAGATCCTGAAACTGACAAAACTTTAGTTGAAACCTACTAGAGCAGCTGCTAAGATCCCTTTTCTTATTGCCTAGCTCTAGTGGATTCACTGTGTTTTTTTTGGCTTCTCAGAGAGCGGTCTTGCGCCCCCCCCATCCCTTTCATAGATTGCAGACAGGCTTCTTGGACAGCTTCCAGAGAAGCATGTTTTCCCCTCTGTAATTCCCCCACGCCCCCGCTACCTGAGATTAGTGACATTTTCATATTGGTAGACTAATGCCCTTTTTAAAAAATTAAATATCAATGGGGTTCCCATCCCAGTGTATGTCTCTCTTTACCTCTTGTATCATTTTCATTCCATGCTGACGATCCCCCCCTCCTTTACTTTGTTTGCATGTGCCACTGAAATCCTCTCTCTTTGTGCACCGGGGACTCTGAAACATATTTTTTTATGGTTTTTTGCTCTGGGGATGCTGCTGGAAGGTAACAGCCACCCCAGCTGAGCCTGTGGTGAGAGCTCTCCCCACAGGATTGGCTCCTTGGCAGACTCTGTCGGGTAGTCCAGTTTAAACCAGGCTGCCCAGCAGAGCCACAGCCAAGTGTGTGGGAAGAACTCTCCCTGCATACATTGGCTCCTCAACACACACATAAACCACCACTTCTGAAAAGACTCCCTCCTGTACCTCGGCCTTTCCCTAGGACTAATTTTCCCCCCTAGCTATTCAAGTTTAGCAAAAAAAATCATGTCGCTAAACTCATCCCACTTGTAAAAAAAACTTTACGTGATGGAAAAAGTAAGCACCAATGAAGGGGGAGGATGGCAGGCGGTGCAGAGTGGGAGGAATGACCTCAGTGTGGGCGGTGGAGCGGCACCTGCTTCCTGTCTGTTTTAAATAAGCCAACAACCCCCTCCCCCAAGATGTGATCCAACAGAAAGGTCCACTACATGCCACTCTCTCTTTGGAAAAGAAGCAGCATCCTGACCTTAGGGACCAGGCAGCCAGTCTATGGCAGGCCAGTCAGTCCAAAGACTGTGATGCTCCAGCCCGAGACAGCCATGCTGGGACCTGAGAAAGCACAGGAGAAGAAGGTTTGTCCTTAAGAAGAGCATCTGTTTCCAGGAGCCACAACAAATTAATCATTTCAGTTAAACCTTTGAGTCTCTAAAAATTTAATGGAGTTATCCATACAAATGGTGCTCCCGGCATTGTGCGCTTTAGATGGGAATTAGCTTACATGAAAACTAAGCTCTGGCTTGATTATTCTAACGGCACAGTTTCAATTAGCAACTTGCTTCCAGTGGCAAGTACCACACTATCCCCTTTATCCTACATTTCCTCTGGCAAATCTTGGGCAGTCGGGAGTGTAATGAAAAGAAAGGACAAGGGACCCATCTCCCTTGCAGAATCAGGACAAAGGGGATGCCTCCTGCAAGCAGCCGCTCTCAGGGCCTGGTGCTCTGCAGCAGCCTCCTCCTCCTCCTCCTGATTCACTGCCCATTAAAAATAATTGCAAGTCTATTCCTAGTGGAGATTTTCAAAGTTTGCCCTAATAGCACTAATATATTGTCACTGTTTTAATTGTTTTCTTAGTTTGGATGTGTTGGATGTTTTTAACAAGAGATTTCATCTCTTACTAACTTTTCTAAAAGGTCTTAATAGTACTGATTAATGGGTTTTCTGTGATTACTACTGACTTCAAAACTCTTCCACCTTTATCTTCCATCTCTCCTTTTTTCTAGGAGGGTTCCTATTTTTTATTATTTATTTATTTATTTGCTTTATTTATCATCTGCCTTTCTGGCTGAGATTCAAGGCAGATACAAACAGTCCAAACCCATAGGGCTTACCAACCCCCAATTATTTACAGCTGATGTCCAGACTACAGAGGTCACCTGGAGAAAATGGCTGCTTTGGAGGGTGGACTATATGGTATCGTACTTGGCTGAGGTCTGTCTCCTCCCCAAACCATACCTTCCTAAAGTTCAACCCCAAAATCTCCAGGAATTTTCCAACCTGGAGTTGGGAACCCTAGCAATCAGACAACATAAAGCAACCAATGAATGGTGCACAGGGACTAGGATTACAGAATTAGAGAAAAATGCAAACAATAAACTGTATAAGGCATGGTATGCTAGAAACAATACAGAAAGTGGATTACAAAGTAAATAATGCAGTAAAAACAGATAATGCCTATAATAATCATTGCAGTGGACTACAATCCTATTCCATTATAAAGGTGCCATAAGTTCTCTCTATAAAAACAAAACATTAGATCTCTGACTCTCTGGAATGTTACTTGGACACTATGTAATAAGTCACTTTCACCCATTAAAAAGGTCATGAGAACCACTCTGAAAGGAGGGGTGCCACTGTGAGGCTCAGATTGTCACAGGGAAACTAAGGAGGACAAATAACTTATCGTTCTGTGATGTTTTGACAACCCTGTTCCTTTAATCCAGGGTAGTGCTTTAGACTGCCATAGTCCCCTCCATGATTTCGTGTGGGCAGGAACAGGGAGAACGAAAGTTTTCACTGCAGCCAGAGACAGAAAGAACTGGACTCCTATTTGAAACTAAGCTGCTTCCTTATTTTGGTGCACAGCATTAAGGACATAACTTGCTCTTTTTTCGTGTCCATTTATTAGTTTAAATATGTACACATACATTCTTTGTTGACCACTGGGGTCCTCAAAATGGCTTACAGCACCCCCAGAGACCCACAAAATAATAATAATTAAAAAAAATCCATAACCCAAGAGACCTGTCACACACCCTCCTAATTGGCCTTCTGTGAAAATGATTTTATTCTGGAGGGAATTTTCATCTGTCAATTGTGTTGCTCACTGCTACTTTTTACCATTTTAAGATTTTGTTGTTGTTTTTATTATTAGTTTTTATTGGGCCACTAACTGCTATTTGGCATTTTAGATCTTTCTTTTTCAAAATCTGTTTCATAACGGCTCTTAAAATGTTACCCTATTTTCCATCTGCAGGCAGGAAAGTGGGTACAGATGAATTAATAATACCAAACACTACAAAATTTACAAAAAGGAAGCCAACTGAAGCTCCGTCACACGACTCACCAAGCAATAAACCACAGCACATTTTCTTACCGAAGGCCTGAGAGAATTACAGTGTCATCCTAAGCTGTTAAAGTTGAGATCTCTGGGTTGGGAAATTCCTGGAGATTTTGGGATGGAGCTAGGGGAGGGCAGGGTATGGGCATCAGAGGGACCTCGGTGGGCCATAATATCATAAACGAGTCCACCTTCCAAAGCAGCCCTTTTCTCTCGGGGAACTGATCCCTGTAGACTGGAGATCTCCAAGCCCCAGCCGGTGGCTGGAAACCCTTTAAAGCATGCCTGTTCAGAATCCTACTAAGGCCTGTTGAATGGGGCTTATTCCTGGCAAGTATTCTTAGAATTTCCCTGTGACTGCTTTTGCCTGGCTCCCAAAGCTCAACCAGATGGGCACTAGGGAAATTTCACAGGCCAGGGAAGGCATTTCATAATCAAGGAGCCCCAACAGAGAGGGCCCTGTCTGGTGCTTGGCCCGTCTCCTGCTCGGGTTGGGGTCACAGAGGTCAGGGCTTCTGAAGCTGATCTTGACTGATAGACAAGCTCAAAAAAATGACTCAGAAACCAAGCAGAAGCCAGCAGAGATATCACAGAACTGGAATAATATCCTTCAGGAAGCTGACCCCTGATTACCATCCTGGACCTGCTGTATTTTTTGGATACATTTCCCATGTACCATGTGAAGCATCAAATATCCAAATGCAGGGAGAGATAAGCAACCTTGGCTCCTGCAGACCACTACCACCCCAATCTAGATGTCCACCCCTTCATCTCCTGCTACAGCAAAGCGAGTCTTCAGGTGTACCAAACAGCAGGGGACAGAAGAGGTCGGGTAACCGTACTGGGCTGTGAACAGGCAAGAGGGGCTGTGGCTCCCTCCTCTCCCTACGTGGCTTTCTTAATCACATAGCAGAATTCCATATTCTGTGAGACTCATCAGGTCATTTCCATCCTGACTTCACTAAGATTTAAGGGTTTTGCTTTTGTTGTTGGTAGGTTTTTAGTGTCTTGTCTCACTGACTCAGTGTTTCTGTGTGTCTTACCTAACATGGTGCTCGCTTCGGCAGCACATATACTAAAAATACTTACCTAACATGACCATTGGCTGCTGGTTTGATAGTTTTCACTTTTATTGCTGTTTGAGGTTCCCACTGGCCACTTTAGTTACTTTATACAGGCCTTTATCTGCCTTTCCTTTTCTTTTTTTGTTGCATTTGCTTGATTGTTGCTTTTTGCAATGTGGTGATGTAAGCCACTTTGCAAAGAAGAAGTGTTGGTGTTTATACCCTGCATTTCTCTACCATAAGAAGTCTCAAAGCAGTTTACAATCTCCTTTCCCTTCCCCTCCCTACAACAGCACCCAGTGAGTTCAGTGGGGCTGAGAGAGCTCTGAGAGAACTGATCTTGAGAGAAAAGCTCTGAGAGAACTGTGACTGACCCAAGGTCATCCAGCTGGCTGCATGTGGAGGAATCAGACCTGGCTCTCCAGATTATAGTCCAAACCTCTTAGCTACTATGCCACAGGTCTTAGCTACTACGCCACACTGGCTACCCCACTACACCAGGTGAGGTAGGACTGCCAGATCCAGGTTTGGAAACTCCTGGAGATTTGGGGATGGAGCCTGGGGAGGGCAGGGACCTCAATGGGGTACAATGTGATAAAGTCCACCCTCCAAAGCATCCATTTTCTCCAGGGGAAGTGATCTCTGTAGTCTAGAGTTAAGCTGTAATTACAGGGGATCCCCAGGTCCCACCTGGAGCCTGGCATCCCTAGATTATGCTGACTAACTGGCCCAAGGTCACCCAGCAAGCTTCCATGGTGGGTGAGGATTTGAACCTGGGTCTCCCAAAACCTAGTCTGACAAGTATTTTAAGTCATCTTCATTTCAAATGCACATGGGTGTTATTTCTGTGGGAGATACACCTTCTCTCCCTATGATAAGTAGGAAGCAGTAGGGATGCACATTTCTAACACTGCTAAAGTGAAGTGGAGGGAGGAGTAGCCAGGGCAGGATCTTTTGTTCTCCATCAGGAGCTGAACATGATGGGGCGGGAGGGGGAATCTGTGCTGCATCTCCTGTTTTTATCTGTTTGCTCAGGATATTGAAACTTTGGCTGCCTTGTTTGAAAACGATTTGTCCTCGATTAACTTGAGCACCAGAAGGGAGGTTGCCGTCCCTCACCCGGCTCTCCCTTATCTCACCAGCATCACAAGTCCAGAGCAAATGCATCCTCTTTCCAAAGGACGGAGAGTATTTATCACATCTTGCCCTGCGGTGGTTGCCTAGCAACGGCATCAGCCTCCTGTGCCGCCGGAGTGATATTGCTTAACAGGCTGCTGTCCAGGGAGAAATGCTTTCTCAAAGCCAGGAGAGAGGGATGGATTGGAGCAGATGACGTAAGAGGCACAATAGGAACAAAGGGAAAATTAGCCCTCTTAGTAATAGCCAAGCTTAGCTTTAAAAAATATACTGGGGGGGGAGATTCCAAAGCTTAATTTACCTCCAACCGAACCCCTAAATTAATCTTATGGGGGGGGGTGCTTGCTCTCAAACTGGTATACAGCCCTGCAGTGGAGTCTTCTGCATCATCATTTCACAACCTATGAGCCAAGATGAACAGACCACTACTCATGTTGGGTGGGCCATTAGGGCCTTGATAGAGCCCCTTTTCTGCCTTTCTGCCTGCCGAGGGCCATGGACTATGCTACTATTACCTGTCACTGTATGTTTTCATCTCACTGCATTATATTTCTACTTACATAATACCACTTCTGGCATTGTTTAATACATGATGTTTGATATTTATGTCTTATTTCAGATTTCTCAAATCCTAGCCCTATTACATGGTTTATTAGTTGTTTCCTCATCCTATTGACAGCACTTACATTACGTGATCCACCTTAGACAACAGGAGGACAACAAATAAATATATACATAACAGGGCAGTTGCCAAGTCCCTGGCAAGCCATAGACCCAACTGGCCAGTTTATGGAAAAGTCTATCTATGGCTTTTAGCCAGAATGGCTAACTAGAATCTCCATGACCAAAGTAGAATTGCCACCCTCCAGGTGGGCCTGGTATTCTCCCACAATTATACCGGATCTCCGGACTACAGAAATCGGTTCCCCTGGACAAACCATATAAAATCAGAGTGGAGTGGCTACAGAGAAGGGATGCTCTATGACTTCTATTCCCAAGTTTGGAGACTATCAGAAACCATTTGATAGTTGCCTATAAAGACACTAAAGGCAAGAGGCCAGTTAAGGGTTAAGAAAGGGATGGGACTGCTGTTAGCTGGCATCCTCCTCTGGGTCTTCAGATTCTTAATACTGAGGAAAACCTGGAGTCAGTTTTGAAAGCTTTTTTTGGTATTCGTGTGTGCATCTCTGTGTGTGTCTCTGTGTGTGCTGGAAGTCATGGTTGACTTCTGGCGACCCCTAGTGGGGCTTGGATGTTTCAGAGAGTGGCTTGCTATTGCCTGCCTCCTTGTCCTGGCCCTTCCGAGTACTTGCCAGAGTCGACCCTACTTAGCTTCCAAGATCTGATGAGATCGGGCTCGCCTGGGGTCAGGGCAAAAGTTTTTTTAAGGTAAGGTGGTATACACAGAAAAATTATAATTTGACATCACAGGAAGGGAAGAGTTGGAAGAGCTGACTTTTGACCTGGCTTTGACATCACAGGATGTAACATCACATCCCCACGGATCTCCCTCCCCTTCCCAAATTCTACCTGCCACAGGCACAGCCACAGCCAGCCTGGTGTAGTGTTTAAGAGCAACAGATTCTAATCCCCACTCCTCCTCCACATGAAGGCAGTTGGGTGACCTTGGGCTAAGTCACAGTTCTCTCAGAACTCTCTCAGCCCCATCTACCTCACAAGGTGCCTGTTGTGGAGAGAGGAATGGAAGGCGACTGTAAGCCACTTTGAAACTCATTAAAGTAGAGAAAAGCAGGGTATCAATATCAACTGTTTTCTTCTTCTGGTTCAAAGACAGCTGGCGGGGGGGGGTCATGAACACCTATTGTGTTGAAGCCCCTGGGAGCTTCCTAGAGGAACTGGTTGGCCCCTGTGGGAAATGGGATGCTGGCCTAGATGGATCTCTGGTTGGACCTAAAAGGACTATTCTTGTGTTTGTATGTCTTTCCAAAGTTGTGCAAGATGTTTAGCAATCCAGCCTGTGTGTACTGGTTTTTCTGAATCACTGGAACCCAGAGCAATTCCAGTCCAGGTTTTTTTGAGGTTCAGGCTTTTGCTCTTCACAAGCTTTGTCAGACAGCCAAAGGCCTCACTGAGTTTGCATTAAAATTTAGTCTAATAAAACCATACTTGCATTGAACATGCCTCAGCGTTTAACTTTTGTCTATGATTTCCAGTGGGCACGAGTGTTCCCATCCCTAAATCTTTATTGGATTGGGTTGCCCATAGAAATCATTATGGAGGTCAAAGTCCATTAAGTTAGGGTTACTAGATGTCCACTTTTTGGAGGACACATCCTCTTTCTTTGGTGTCTGTCCTCTTTTGGGCTCTTTTAAAAAAAAACCTGATGACAATATCCTCTTATGGGGTTGAAGGATAGGAATATTCCAAGTTAGTAGCAATGATCACAGCTTAAATAGCAGGGGTATTTAAAATGAAATTTGTCATAGAGAAGAAGAAGAAGAGGAGATTGGATTTATAGCCCACCCTTCACTACCCAAAGGTGTCTCAAAGCAGCTTAAAACTCCTTTCCCTTCCCCTCCCCACAACAGACACCCTGTGAGGTAGGTGGGGCTGAGAGAGCTTTTGACAGAAACTGCTCTTTTTTCAAGAACAGCTCTTATCAGAACTATGGCTTGCCCAAGGTCATCCAGCCAGGTGCAAGTGGAGGAGTGGGGAATCAAACCCGGTTCTCCCAGATTAGAGTCCACGCACTTAACCACTACACTAAACTGGCTCTCATAGTGATCACTTGTTCGAAGTAGTCAGTCAGGAAAGATGTCTTCTTTTTTACTTTTCAAAATACAGTAACCCTAATTAAGTCTAACTACAGAACACCATAGGCAGATCAGTAATTAGGATTCCATGGGTGCCAGTGCCCTTCCCCTGCTCAAACACCCATGATTACAGCCTCAAGGTTTTCCTATGACACACAACCATAATTTCTGCCTGAATCGCTTCCCAGCTGTGGAATAATAGATAGTCAGAACGTCCAACAGGAATGTGCCTGAACCAAGTATGAGTCTGCTCCTCCAAAGTATTCTGTTTCTCATTCCTCTAAAAACCAATGAGGTTCAAATTATTTTGGAAGCTCTTTTCATCTGATGAATCAATGCTTCGCTGGAAGCAGGATCCATCAGGGGAAAGCTCTTGGGGATTTCTCAATGGCTTTAATAAATCTACATTGTAACATCTCGATGGTAAGTAATTGTCTGATATAGACGACATCACATGGGAACATGGATCTATTGCTTTTGTGTCCATTAGAGTCTGCTGATGGTCTATTGCCTTTGGATTCTGTGAGAGATTGTATTTTATGTTTAATTCTCCTCCACCATTCAGTCACACTGTAACACAGCCCTAAAAAACTGACTGTGTCTGCTCCAGGTCTGCTTTATTTTGAGGACTTCTGCTTGCTTTTGCCCCTTGTTTCCATGGCCATGTTTCTCATGTGTGTCTAAAACAATTTTGTCCACCTGCTTCCCCCCCCCATAATTGTAGTTTTAGGCCATACAATAGCAAACGATGAAAATCTTGCAGAATACACAAGGAATCAACAGTTTCCTGGCAGATCTTCTGTATTCCAACACACGAAGCTGCCTTATTCTGAATCGGTCAAAGTCAGTATTGTCTACTCTGACTGGCAGTGGCTCTCCAGGACCTCCGGCTGTGGTCTTTCCCAGAGTGCTGCCCCTGGCACAGTTAACTGTAAGTAACAATAGTCAGTAAAACTGTTGTGTAGGACAACCATCTATCTGATCCTTTTAACTAGAAATGACGGTAATTGAACCCAGGTCTTTCTGCATGCAAAGGAGATGCTGTGCCACTGAGCCATATTTCTCCCCCCCCCCCAGGGGGCTACATTATGGGCTACATTACATTCATTTTGAACCTTTGCTGGGTTTGTTAATTTAATCACTCCTGCTACAATCCATTTCCTCCATGATGGCAGCATTTCCTCCATGATAGCAGGGGTATTTGCTTTTTTTCATTCTGCAGCTAGTTATGTACCCAAATGAATATTCACAACTTGGTTCAAATTCGGCTGCTCTGTGTACCTCTTGAATTCTGAATTTTGATTCAAATAAAATCCTGAAGGAAGCTGCCAAATTAGGAAAGACGCTGCTTGAGGGGAGAAAAGTGTTTATTTGTTTACACTTGGGGGAGGATAATGCATTTGATTTTACTAGATATGGTCTCTTACCACATAGGTCTCATTTTCAAAACAGTGCAGAATAAAAATGCAGTCATGATTAGTGGATTTCCTCAGTCTTGGCATTAAAAACAGAATGCTGTTTTGGGTTGTTGCCTTGATGTGAACTGCAGGGAATGTAGATGGTCTTGTGATGAAAGACATGTTCTTTTTCTACTGTGCTCTGTCACCAAGCCACTGAGTGACTTTCATCCAAGTATTCTAGATGATTCTGTATCTTCAAACTCACTGCAGCTGTGATGGATCTACAGTCCTTTGTCTTTTCACAGTACCAAGAGATCAGCTCTGACAGGACAGCTCGGTCAGGACTGACAAGAGACCCAAGACTCTTCTGAATCAAAAGATTATGCAGAGACAGAGCTCATTAGAGGGCAAGAGGATATGAAAAGAATTCCAAATGGCAATCGCAGATGAAATAATGAATCAGATTGTCCTGTCTAGCACAGCACAGCACTCTCTAATATAAGTGTTAGAAAAGTGAAGGTCTATGCGCTGTCCCCTGCCTCAGTCTTCAGGAGGTCACCATAGATTTAGTCAGATAGACAGGTCAGGTCACACACAGCATCCTTTCCTTCCTGTTATCTGATCCTATCCCCTTTGAAGTAGAGTGCTATTCTTAGGGATGAGTTTCCTTCCTTCCAAGTTGACACCTCTCTCACACACACACACACAAAAAGAAGGAGCACGTTTGTCTTTGAACAATGGATGCAGGGGCACTTTTCCCTGGATGCAAACCCATCCTAGGTAGTTAGAGTAGATTCTATCTCTGCCTCTCATCTATACTGTCTAGAGTGGAGTTCCATATCATAAAGAACTCTTGTTAGTTTTGAATCTGACTACTGGCTGTAAGTCTGCTAGCACACTCAGTACCAAAGCTTTGCTGCATGGAAATGCCTGCTGCACTCTGCTACATGAACAGTGATTCCTGGCTCTACTAAAACCAGAGAATCCAATGATAAGAACATAAAGGAAGTCCAACACTCTGTGACACACAATGGCCAAAAACCAGGTGCCATCAGGAGATCCACCAGTGGGGCCAGAACTCCAGAAGCCCTCCCACTGTGGCCCTGTATGACTGGCAAGTGGCTCCTAAGGTCTTTACTATTTGTTCTATTAAGAGTTGGGGTTGGCATCAGGGATTGGTATGGCTGCGGCTTAAAGCTGTATAAAAGGGTCACCAAAGAACTGTTTTACAGTACTCTACTGACGGATGTTTTGTGGTATAAGTGCTCTTACAGAGATTAGGGCCAAGAAGAACTAGGTTCAAATCCCACTCTGCCATGAAGCTCACTCAGCTAATCTCTCTCAGCCCAATCTACCTCACAGGGCTGTCTAGAGAAAAACAGGGAGAACCACTAAACTTGCCACCCAAAGGCTCCTTGGAAGGGCAGGATAAAAACGTTAGACACAGGAAATATTGCAGGGGGCTCTGGGGTGATCTCCCATTTCCTGAGGGAATGGCACCCAGGAGGAAGGAGCAGAACAGAACTCTCTCAAGGTGCTGCCAATTCAGTGGGTCTTGAAAAATGATGAAGCAGTCTCTCGTCAATCTTTCCTCAGGAAAATATGCAAGAAGCTTGCATGTACATGTAAATGTGGGGGCTTTGGAGGTTATTAGCTTACTTCTGGGACACAAGCAGGGTCCCTCCTGAGTATCACTGAGTCCTTGTGGAACATACGTGGCTCACTTCTAACTGACAAGGCATCCAGTTCTGATATCCTCCTGGCAGATGTTACCGTTACAAGGGAGGTGACCTTTCCCAAGAGAAACTTCATCTCTCTGAACTTTAGTGGCTCAAAGGGCATTCTATAAGACCTTAGACAGAATCCAGGTAGGTGATCTATGCCTCCCCAGGGGTGCTAACTGCTTTGTTCCCTTAAGGAATCTCCTAACAAACGGACTGGATGATATGTCACACGGCCCTCTATTTTTCAGTACTGCCATATTGGCTGCTACCTGCCCCTTTAGTGTATTTGGCCTCAATCCTTGCTTCCAAACCTGGTGCAAGATGAGAACAACCTCCCAATGAGAAGGCTTTTGAGGGTCTATGTTCTTGCCATGAGCCCCTATCTTGAACATGGCCCCAGTATAGTTATAAATTCATCTGGTCTCTGGCCTCCTTGCCTGTATTATGATGTCTTCCACCTCTTCAGGGAGACCAGACTTTTCTAAAACTTGGACTCAAGGAGCATAAGAGTTAGCCCTATCTGAAGTCACTAGGGACTGAACTTGGGACTTTCTATATGCTCCGCATGTGGCCTTTCCCAATTATGGCCCCTTCCTTAAGGGGAATCTTTGCTGGCCCGTACAGTAAACTGTCAAGGAACTGGCTTGCTGTGGGTACAACTTATTCCTTTTGCTGCACTCTTGTGCGACTCAAATCCATTCAGCTTTGATTATGATATGATTAGAATCTGAATGTGATTAGCTGCTTCAGCTCAGCAACATTTTTTATATCCAGGCTCATTGAGCACGCCAGAAAGCGTCCATTCCGCAGAGGGAAGCAGCAGACATTTTGCTGCACAGAGATGAATGGCTTCCAGATCTCCTTCTCCAAGCGACACATTTCCAGAGAAAGGAAAACTCACAGCAAAGGGCCATTGCTTGCATCGTGTGGCTTGTTGTCCTGAAAGATTTTTCCATCACACAGTCCCTTCATTTTTCGGCCTTTAAGGCGCTGACCTTTCCCGTTCTGTTCTAGAGGTGCACAAAAACTTTTTTTTGCCACAACATCATGCCTGCTAATTATAATCGTCCAAGTACCCTTCAGACGTGTCATCACAAAAACACACTGATTGCTAATTAGAAACGACTTGAGTCTCTTTTACTTGGTAGAGGATGCCAAGGTGAAGTGAGTGAGTTACAAAATAATATTCATTAAGAGTGCTTCACTCGGAAAAGAAGAGGGGCCAGAGTTAAAGGTGGCTTCTATTGCAAGAGGGTTTTTTTCCTCCAGTAGCATTTTCTCCCAAGCAATGAGAAGTCCAATAGTCTCTTTCCTTTGGAAAAAAGAGCATTGAAATCTCCGGAGGGCCTCCATAGTAATCTGTTGATTTATAAATACATAGGTTGTTCAAGTATTTGGGTGTGTGTGTGTGCAGAAACAAACATACAGGAAGGGAGGATGAGTCCCAATGCAACATCAGTACTGTTCTCTATAGTGCAAATTTTATCATATCATCTCCTTTGCCATTTCCTTGCAGTTCAGTAACTTTAGGACACTGATGCAACACAGCCCTTGTATGTTTCAGGCCCACAGCAACATTTTTGTGGGGCTAATGATTTTCTTTCCCGTTTTCCATTTGGAGACAAGAAGTTGGCTGCATCTATTTTTTATTTGTTTTTATTTGTTTTGGAGCCGTTTCCTGTCATCACCACCATCCAACAGGCATCCCAGTAAGTACATGACAAAAGTCAGGAATTCAAGTCTAAATCCAGCCTGTTATTCCCTACTTCTCAAACCAAGTTGTGTTTGACCCCAACAAAGCTGCCTTATACCAAGTCTGACCATTGGTCCATCTAGAGCAGTGCTGTCTGGACTCTCTAGAGCCCCAAGAAATGGACTTCCCAAGCTCTTATTACCTGATATTTCTATCCTTCTTCCAAGGAGCTCAGGGCAGTGCACATGGGTCTTACTTCTTCCATTTTATCTTTGAAACAACACTTTGAGGTCAGTACAGCAGAGATCACATGAGTGATCTAAAGGCACCCCAGTAGCTTCATGACTGAGTTGGAATTTTAACTCAAGTCTGCTCAGTCAAAGATCAGTACTCTAGCTTTAGACCATACTTTAACTGGAGATGGCAGGCGTTGAATTTGGGATCTTCTGCTATTACTGAGCTATCGCCTCCTCCATCACCCCCAATTTCTAAACACACATCCACCTATTTTCCCTAGAGTATGGGCATGTGTGGGAACAGAATCCACGATCTCTCACACTCAAAGCGAGAACCAAGTGCCTAGAACAACAAGCCAGGTCTGACTCCAGCTGCTTCTGCATTCTTTGTTCTCCTCTCTGAAGCAAAGTACTTTGTTGTTAGCTTACAGTGTTAGCAATCCTATCCAGACACTCTGGCTTCAAGACTGAGGTCACTTACTCAGAGAGAGCACCCCAAAGACAGGGGAACTGCTCCCAGGTGCCACAGCCAGAAGTAATCACTTTTGCATTGACCCTCACAGTAGGTAGAACAGGCTTGTTTGGCAGGAGTCCTATTAAATGGAGATGCTGTTTTCAGCTTCACAGATGACAAAGATTTCTGTACCACTCACATCCCGACAACTCTGCCGACTTTCCAGTTTGGCTGCTGTCACTACATATATCAAATGGGAATAGTAAGCAGATCTGACGCTTGTCAGCAGTGGTTTTCAGTGATACAGGCATTGCTGAGCTAAAAAAAGCCTGCCTCTTGGGATCAACACATCCTACATCCACCAAGTTTGCCATGAGAGAGCATAAGTAAATCAGTCTAGAATGGGGCAGATACAAGCCAGGACTGGGGGAAGCTCTTGGGGGAAAATACTCCCCAGTGGCCTTACCACCACTTAGGACACCACTATAACCACTGACTCTCCCTTCTCTGCCATTTTTCCTTCTTTTAATTCCGATACAGACAGAAAGTAAGCAGTGGCTCTTTCTGACCAGCAATTTGCCAGGTAGGCTTGGACGGGCCCCTGAATGGCTTCAGAGGTCCCAGTCCTGCAATCACCAAACAACACAAGAATGCAGGCAGCAGTGGCTGCTGCTGCTGCTGCTGCTGTGCCATAGTCAGGGTTCAAGTGAAGGGCCCTGTTGAAATTCCTGGATCTCAGCAGCTACACAAAGATGCCAGCAACAAGCGGATGAGCATTTGAGCATTTGACTCACATGAGAGCTGGTGACCCTGGACTGCCTCTCACTATGGTGCAACAATTATCCTCAGAGAACCCAGGCAGGGTAGGACCTCTTAGAAAATAAAGAGAGACCCTGGCTCAGCAGTGCTGGTGAGAGGGAAAAGACCAGGCACTTTTCCTGCCCAGTGGAAAAGAGGTTTCTCTTTGTTTGTTTGCCATCAAGTCACAGCTAATCTCTGGCAACCTTCTTGGGGTTTCAAGGAAAGAGAGATTCACAGGTGGTTTGCCATTTGCTGCATCTGCATAGTGCTCCTGGTTTTCCTCCCTGCTTAGCTTCCAGTATCAGATGAAACCGGGCTTGCCTGGGGTATCCAGATGAGGGCTCCGGGGGCGGGGAGAACTAGGATGTTTCATTTTAGAGCAGTGAGAATGCTGGTTTTTAAAAATGCAATAAATACTTGCAGGCTCAGAGCAACTCCTTCAGCCTTCTGCAGCATCCTCCACCCCTAAATCTCCAGGGATTTCCCAACCCAGAATTGGCAATGTGCGGGCAGTAGCCACAAGCTGTATGTTCCTGCTATGCAAGGTGATTTCCTCATGGGCCTGCCATCTCTGATGTTACTGGAGGTTAGGAGGGAAGCCTGGGGATTGGGGGGTGGAACCTGGGGAGGACAAGACCTCAGTGGGGTACAGTGTCATGGGGTCCACCCTCCAAAGTATCCACAGTGCCATGCAGCCCACCCTCCAAGGCATCCATGTTCTCCAGGGGAACTGATCTCTGTAGTCTGGAAAGGAGCTGTAATTCCGGGGGATCCCCAGGTCCCACCTGGAGACTGCCACCCCTGTGGAGATGAGTTGAAATTCTAGGAGCTCTCCAGGCCCCGCATGGATATCAGCAATGCTACTGCACACTCTTATTGTCTTACACAATTAGTGCTTCTTGTACCTGTCTTCACCAGATATAGATGAAACTGACTGCCTTCAGGTTTTCAGCCAGTTGCTAAGACTCACTGGAGTGAGCAAGAGAGAGAGCTAGGCACCAAAAACAGACTGAAACTAGATGTTTCTTTACACATTCTAAGTCTTTTCCTGAATTGTGAAGAGAGGACTGGGGGAGAGGTAATTACAGTTAAACAAAGAAGAAGCTGTTTTTGTTGTGCTATTCTCAAACGCAGTAGTCATCATACTAAAAAATTCCAGAAGGGAACCAGCCCTGTGTTCTTTAATCATTACGGATTGTTATAGCCCAATGATACTCTCATTCAAGCGGAAACCAACAGACAGGAGACAGCATGGCTGAAGGCCAAGGCCCACAACCAGAGATACTTAGCACATCAGCTCCCATCAGAAAATGGGAGATTGCTCCAGAGGTTCTCAGAATCCACCATTCAAAGCAGCCATTTTCTCCAGAGGAAGTGAATGAGCTCTGTGGTCTGGAGGTCAGCTTTGACTCTTGAACACTCATACCCTGTAAATCTTGTCGGTCTCTAAGTTGCCACTGGACTCAGATCTAGCTATTCTACTGCAGACCAACACGGGTGCCCTCTGAAACAGGATAGGACCAGTGTGCCCTCTAAGCTGAGTTAGTATGAACTAGCTCACAGTTTTTTAGTCTCCAGCTCACACATTTTTGTCTGGCGCAGGAAAGATGGCTCCAGAGCAAGCTAATTTATGTAGCAGCCAAATCACTCGCTCACAACTTTAATGCCAGTAGCTCACAAATTAGAATTTTGTTCACAAGACTTCATAACTTGGAGGGAGCACTGGATATGACCTGTAATTTCAGGAGAGCTCCAGCCCCCTGACTGAAGGTTGGCAACCTTAGTACCAGGGCTATTTTTGGGCAGGAACCCACAGGAACGAAGTTCCAGCTGGCTCCTGAGTTGGCCATGCCCAGCAGGAACTCATTAGCATAATACACCACACCAAACAGCAGAAAATCATTAGGCTTGGCTATATTAGGGGTGCGTGGCCTAACATGTAAAGGAGTTCCTGCTACAAAAAAAGCCCTGGGTTTTGACAAAAAACAAGATAAACAGAATAAGAAGCAAAAGGTGGTTGTGGCTGGATAACCACACTTCTGGTTACATGGGGGTGTGACCTAATATGCTAATAAGTTGTGCAGTTGGGGTGTGGCCTAATATATTAATGATTTTCTGCTGTTGGGTGTGCTAATGAGTTCCTGTTGGACTTTTTCTACAAAAAAAGCCCTGCTTAGTACCTATAGATAAAGAGGATGAAGAGGAATCATACTGCGGGCACTTAGAAGAAGATATAGAGAAAGGAGCTGTGGAGGGGGGGATTAAAATTGCTGTTTATTTTGCTGTTACATCTACTACTTTGGTGTGTTCCTTTGGTCCCACTGGAACAAGCAAGTTCCATGTCTCTTTACTTTTACCAAGAGATAAAGCAAAAACAAAGTACAAAAGCAGACACCAACAAAAGGAAGTTTGTGTTCAGTCACTCCTCTAATGCAAATACAGCGACAGACAGCCCATTCAGCCCCAGGGGCTAAATCTGCAGAGTTGTGAGGATAAAATGAAGAAGAGGGAAACAATGTAAGCTGCTTTGGGGGGAAAGGTGGGGAATAAATGTACTAAATACATAAAATAAATGAGGTTTGACAAATAGTGTCCTATTGGCAGAAAACTTGGCAGACTAAGCAAGTACCTTGCACGGGATAGGTTTTACTCCAGTGGTGGAATTATTGGTTTGAATAGCGCTTGGTTCAATATGTAGATCAGGTATATGATCCACAAACCCTCCTGTGCACTCATGCTTTTGTGCCTGCCTTCATGACACTGGCTACATGCCCGGGGTGCCAGCCTGCAACTCCTCCACTTTGCAACAGTTGCCTGTTATCTGGGCCCAGTCATGAGAAGAACTTTGGACCAATCAACAGCCTATAGTGATATTGTTCAAGGCTCAGTGTGAGTATGATAGGACGTAGATGTTGGGTTTGTGTCAATCCACATTAGACATCACCTACTCACTCAGCTTTTATGGAAGATCTAGACCAGGGGTGTCAAACATGCGGCCCAGGGGCCAGATCAGGCCCCCGGAGGGCTTCTATCAGGCCCTCAATGGAACTGGCCGTCTCCTGATCCTTCTTTCAGTTCTGCTGCTGTTGAGTCATCATAGTTTGCTTTGCCAGACTCAGTCACTCAGGAGAGATAAACAGGCAAGTTTCTGTTCCCTGCACTGGCTGAGGCTCCTCCCCTCCCTTTTCCCCTTCCAGGGGAGGGAGGGAAGGAGCCAGAGCTTTCTTCCTGGCCAGGCTGCCTCAATCGCGCAGGAGAGAAAAGCAAGCCTTTCTTCCCTTCTATTGGCTGAAGCTCCTCCCCAAAGGGAGGGAAGGAAGGAGAGAGAGCTTGCTTTGCTTGGCTGCCTCAATCATGCAGGAGAAATACAAAGCACCTTTAAGACCAACAAAGTTTTATCCAAGATGTGAACTTTTGTGTGCCTTGCTACAGTGTGTGTGTTTTGTTGGGCTTGTTATGCTGTGGCTTTCCTGGGTGCAACTCGGTTCCCTCCCCCTTTTCACTGTATTCATGCCCTCATGACCCAATCTTGCTCAGTAGGAAAGCAATGTGAATTATTTAGATGAGGGATAACAACAAACTGGATTAGGCTGAGTGTGTGTCCAGACTAAGTTCACCCAGCACATTTTCTTTGGGGATTTTGAACTTCTGTTTCTCAGATAGTAGGCTGATACTGACCACTGAGGAAACTATAGTTTTGTAGACAAACACATAGCCCTCAGTCTGTGTCATGGTGCCTTCTCATGTTCTTGACCAGCACACGAAGCAATTTATGTACAAAAGCTTGCAATGCCCGGCCATTTTATGTTTTCTCCCGAGCCCTAGGCACAGAACTCTGAGCATGAGATTACTGTAGTGAATGTCAATAAATCAAAAGTAGGTTTGCACCTTACAGATACACATTTGAACAGCATACTCAAGACTGCAACAGCACAGACACTTTGATGCAATAATTCAGAGCAAGAGGTGTCAGTCAGTGTTCCCTCTAAGCTGAGTTAGTGTGAGCTAGCTCACAGTTTTTTAGCCTCCAGCTCACACCTTTTTGTCTTCGCTCAGGAAGGATGGCTCCAGAACAAACTAATTTATGCAGTAGCCAAATCGCTCGCTCAAAACTTTAATGCCAGTAGCTCATGAACTAGAATTTTTGCTCACAAGACTCCACAGCTTAGAGGGAACATTGGTGTCAGTTATCTGACACTGTTAAACAAAATATTGCAAGAGTGTTAATGTTTTAAGCATATTTTTATTTTAAGTTAAAAAAATCTTTTTGTTTGTGTCCTTTATAAAGTTTATATCTCCGCTACCTGGCATTACCTTTTATGACACACGCGTGGCCCCAGCCCAACAAGGTCTCATTTATGTCAGATCCAGCCCTCATAACAAATGAGTTCGACGCCC
The DNA here is from genome assembly GCA_029375565.1 of Gekko gecko. NCBI lineage: Eukaryota > Metazoa > Chordata > Lepidosauria > Squamata > Gekkonidae > Gekko > Gekko gecko. The sequence continues at coordinate 44,497,649 of JAPDNY010000012.1, read as the reverse complement.
CTGATCTAGACAGTGTTGGTGACTACCCACTATATTTCACTGTTTTCCATTTTGTTTTTCCATCCTTTTAAAGACCTGATTTGTGGCATCCTTTTTCTAATTTAAAACACAATTACAGCACCAGCCTGTCTGATATAGATTTGCAAAGCACTATTGAGGCTTCCCAGGGCTACAATCCTTTAGAATTTTGCTCCCCCTGCCCTGTCAGCGTAATCAATTATTTCCTGGTAATTTGCAGTGGCCGCTGGCATTCCTTAATCAATCATTAACATTAATTAATTGTTGCTTTTTTCCTTTGCAGCCAAAACAATTACTCATTTTTCTTTTATTGTTTATTGTCATAATTTTATAACCACACAAATATAGTAATTTAGAATAAGAGAAAACAAAGAGAAAATGAGCAATCATTTTAGCTTCAAAAAGAAACATCGTAATTAACACATGCATACGTAGAATTTTTTTCAGGGTTGACTCAGGAATATCACAGCCACCACACCTGAGCAAGAGCTAAAGAAGCAGCGAATCCATAGTGGTTGTGAAGGAGGGGCATCAAGGGACAGTTGCATGAAAAATGGGGTATTTGTCGAATGGGTTTTACTTCTGACTAAACATATAGGATTTTGAACACATGGATGGACATAGTTGGATGGGGGGGGGGCGTCCTGCCCCTTTAATAGCAGCTAATTAGGGGTTGTGATGGCTCAGTGGTTAAGATGCTGAACTGCAGACTGGAAGGTTAGTAGTTCAGCAGTTCGAGACCCGAGTGCCACATGACAAAGTAAGCTCCCATCTCTGGTCCCAACTCCAGCCAACCTAACAGTCTGAAAGCAAGAAATTGCAAGTAGATAAATAGGTACCACTTCAGTGGGAAGGTAACAGCGTTCCGTGTGTCTCAGCGTCTAATCATGCCAGCCACATGACCATGGAAATGTCTTCGGATAGCGTTGGCTCTTCGGCTTGGAAATGGAGATGAGCACCGCACCCTAGAGTCAGATTCAACTGGTTTTTGAGCAAGGGAAACTTTTACCTTTACCTTAATGGGATGTTATTTATCTTCCTGCCATGAACAACTTCAACTACTCTTTCCACATTAAGCCTCTGTTAAAGGGAGAGGACATTTTTCTCCAAGCCTATTGGCAACCCTTTGAAAACACACTGTATTAAACGCTGTCTGGAAGCATCAGTTTAAGTCCACTTGGACTTAAGTCCAAAATTTAGAAAACAACTCAGCAACTCCCAGGCTGCAATTCTAAACATACTGATATCCTTTAGTGGACTGGGAACCACTAGTGTGGTAGCAACCCCAGATAAATATTGCTGTATTTGCTCTGCATACATAGAAAATGTCCTAAGTTAGAGTTTATTCAGATAGTTGTATGGAGGGCTTCTAGTATATCTTTTACTGCTGGATTAGCAGGGAAAATATGAGATAGCTTTAAAGGAAGGGTTAGATAAGTTTAGGATGCAGGCTATTAACCATGGGTGGCTAGCAGTTCAAAGGAAGTAGGCCCCTAAATACTAGTTGCTGGGATGGGATAGGGATGGGTTGCCAGTCTCCAGGGGGTGGCTGGAGATCTCCCAGAATTACAACTGGTCTCTCTCTCCTCCCCAAATTCCACCCGCCTTAGGTTGCACCCTCAAAATCTTCAGGTATTTCCCAACCCAGAGCTGGCTTCCGTAGTTGGGAGGCAAGAGCAGGAAGAAGCCTTTAACTTTTTTGTACTTTCTGGATTTCCCAGGGCATCTGTGGTGGTCTAGAAAGACCTTTGGTCTGGCCTCTTCTTAAAACAAATGGAAAAGAATTATGTTGAGAATCTTTGGAGAATTCATGTTGCCCTCCACATAAAGGATGTAGCTTCCAAAGATGGGTGTTTGAAGACACACTGGAAGCAAGGTCAAACAAGGAATAAAAGAAGGATCGCTGTTGCATAGAAATCTTTCACGGAAATGAGAATGCGCTGAGATAAATGACATATCCAAGTGATAAAGTGCTAGGCAGTGTCTATATTGCTGTATGGAAATGAAGCGTGATGCATCACCAAAGTGAGGAGAGGCAGATCTGAGGAGGCTGCAATGGCAGCTTCTTGTGGGCAGAGATATTACTGAGTGCCTTGGACTGCAAAGCAAGTAAGTCAAGGGCGCATGCAAGCATACTTTTTAACAGGCCACATTTTTCTCCCTCAGAGAGAACCCTACTTTCACCCATCTTCACTCCGCGTTTGACAAATGTAAAAAAGCAATTAGAAAGCTGAGTCATCTATCTTGTACCTCCCCCATCCCAATACTTTGGAGGGGACAATCTGCTCTCTTCAGTTCTTAAGTGCTGTGTTTAATATCTATTCACTTAAATGTCCAATTGTCACTTTAATTGGTTTTTTAAATGTTCTGCACAGCTCTCTGCTGCCTTCTTCATCCCTGTCAAAGATTGTGCTGCAACACTGGGTGTGTGTGTGTGTGTGCCTGAATCCTCACATAGGTGAACATTCTGATATCTTAGGTTCAAATCACAGTTTTTGTTGTTTCAAACTGAAAATTAAAAGTATAGCTGTATGGTGTGAGTTATTTAATATGCAAAAGAGGAAGGGTGAATCTACTCAAAAAGAACCATTCTTCCTCACGTGAAAGTGCATTTTCAGGCTTTGGGTGTTTCAGTGCAATGAGACACAACTTCTGCAACCACACAAAAAAAGTGGGACTTTTTACACCAAGATATGTTTGATTTTTTTTTTTTTTGGGGGGGGGGGATACGGATATACGCTAGAAAATAATTTGTGCACATTTCCCAGAATACAGTTGCCGTGTTAATCAAATTAACGCAACATTGCAGCATGTGTTTTAAGCTTCCTTGGCACCCCCCAAGTCTACCCTGCTCTAGCAAGAAAGTTCATCACTCCACTGAGTTAATTGCCTGGCAACCTCTTTCATCTCTGACCCTTCCTGAATCAGTTGTCACTTCCAAATCATGGCTTGGCTATTAGTTTGTTCTCTGCAGCTAGCATCATTCCCTGCTAATTCCCTTTTCTTCAATTCGAAGAAAATCCTTAACAAACTCCTGTGGTGTTCTGGCTAAAGTTGCCTTATGAGGCCTTCGGTATTCTCCAACTGATCTTCATAAGCCCTTCTGCCTTGACATGATTAATGTTCTATTAAAGTTGCAGTTTGGTGAGAAACCTGATTTTTGTATAAAAAAAAATTAACACAGAGCATGTATTTTGATCACACTAACCTTGATCTTCTAAGCATTAATATGAATGAGTCAGATTAGCATAAGAAAATTTGCAAATTCCACAAGCTCAGGAAGTTTTGTGTTTCTATTGGAATGTTAAAAGTTTACAGTTGCTCACTCATCCTCGAAACATGCCTTAAGCTCTATAATCAAAATGGCCAACATATTTGAATTCAAGCTGCAGCCAACTTTTTGGTGACCCCCGTAGGTAAGAGATGTTCAGAGGCAAGAGATGTTCAGAGGTGGTTTGCTATTATCTGCCTCGGTGTAGCATCCTCGGATTTCTTTGGTGATCTTCCATCCAAATACTAACCAGGGTCCACCCTGCTTAGCTTAGACAACATTGGACTAGCCTGGAGGTCAGAGCATGTATCTAGATGGCTTGAAATTGCACTGCCATCCATTCCAGGATGGTTTTTTTGTTGAAGCAAGTAGGGGAAAGTTACATCAGAAGGAGCCTGACAAGATTACTTCGCTAAGAAAAACCTGAAGCCAATCTTGGGCGATCAGGCACATTTAATAAAACAGTTTCCCTGAAATTAAAAGAGTTTCTGTTTTTGCGATAAGGCTGTATCAGAAGCACAAATTACATCCTAATATCCATTGCATACATTCAGTGTTATACTATACTATTCTGAAAACAAAATACACTAAATACATTAAAATACAGAGGATTTATAGTCCTTGTTGAGAATACATATGTGAGGACTGAATGAGTTAGCATGTGTAATGAGATAAAAAACCAATATCCCTGTTGAGTCCTGGGGAGGTTTTTGTTCCAAGTGTTATAATAACTTGTAATTCAGCAGTTTCCCTTTCCATTCTGTTTCTGAAGTTGCTTTGCAATAAAACAGCTACTTTGAGGTCACCCATTGAATGTCCTGGAAGGCTGAATTGTTCTCCTACAGGTTTCTCAATCTTGTGATTCCTGATGTCAGATCTGTGTCCATTTATCCTCTGGTGTAAGGTTTGTCCTGTTTGTCCTATATAGAGATGTCACACCTCTGGTCCAGCCTGGGGGGGGGAGGCGGGAGGAACCTGGGGCAGGCCGGCCGAAGGGGAATTCCGAGGGGTCCTGCCATGAGCCTCAGATGTAAGAGGGGCTTGAGGTTGCGCCACCTCTCCTGGAGTACGTACAAACAGAGGCCTCCTCGAATCTCTCTGTGTGGGCAGGCTCTCTCTCTCTCCAAACTCCGTCTCTCCTCCCTGGCTCTGGCTTTCTACCCCTCTTTTATTCCCTTCCACCACACCTCGCCCCTCCCTCCCCCTTAATCGTGGTTCCATTGGCTCCTGGTCCTGTTCATTTTCCTGCTTTCCTACTCCCATTGGCTCCTGTGCGCCTCCTTTAAGGCTGGGCTCCGCCCTTCCTGGTCCTCACAGCAGGGCATCGGCTGAGCACTGTCTTGTCCTTCTGGTGTGGCCTGTTGGTGAAGAGTTGCAGGTAAGGAGGTCGCCCCGGGACCAAGAATGGGAGAGGGGTAGCGGGGACTGCGGGGCTGTCCATGGGCACGCCCCTGCGAATTGGCTTCCAGGTTTTGCTTTCCCACCACCTGTGGAGAGGGTTTAGGCCCCAACCCTTCTCGAGCCACTCCAGACGCCTCCCCTAGCAGCTCCTCCACCCAGGCTCATCCCCATTCCCGAGCCCTGGGTGGCTGGGCCGGTGCGGGTGGGCTGTCCCTGAGCAGCGGAGCAGCCCGAGTCCTTGCGGCCAGTGTCTTAGGCCAGCCGTTCTTTTTTCCGCCGCCTGCCCCGCCTGGGTCGGGTGAGGCTTCTGGTGGGGTCGACTGCAGCTCTCCTGGAGCCTGCCCTCTGCCCCTGTCTGCTCTGACCCAGCATTGCCTGGTTGGAGCCGGGGTGGGGCAGTCGGGTGAGGTTGGTCTCGGCGGGCCCGGGCGTGAGGCCGGGCCACCAGGTCCCTCCCGCGCTGCTTCTCTGGGCCCCCAGGGGGATGCGGCCTCAAGTGTAGCTGCCCCCCCCATGCTCCAGTCCCGGCCCGCACTCCGGCTGCGGCTCTGCGTCACGGCGGAGCAGCCGTGGGTCGGGACAAGAGAATTGACGGGCATTGTTGACATTTAATGGCATACACAATATTAGAAGATGAGCAAGTGAATGAGCCTCTGATGGTGTAGTTGATGTTGTTTGGCCCAGTGATTGCACTGTCTGAGTGTATGTGGCAGCAAAGTTGGCATCTGAGTTTATTGCAAGCTCTGGTCCCAGTGTCCATGTTCAAATGAGATGTTGCATTAGGTGTTTAGCAGAGTGTTATGTGTGGAATGTTTCAGCTCAGATTGGTAAAATGTCTCTCAACTGCAACTCAGCAGTTACAACTTCTCCCCAAGGGATTTAATACTTTGTAACTGAGCGAACTACAGCAGATAAAACTAAGTTGATGTATTTATTAGCAAGGGTTTATAGGATCAAACGATTTTGTTCACTTTTACAGACTTTCTGAAAGCCAACTGCTCTTGCCGAATTATGTTGTATTCTTCCATCCATGCTTTTAATTTGTTCATTAAAAAGGCAGCATATATTTTGTTCAATACCAGGAAGTAGGCTAATTGGCCTATAATTGGAGGGGTCCATTCTTATTCCCTTCTTATAAATGGGGTAATTAATGCCAATTTCCAGCTTTCAGGAATTACTCCAGTTTGGTTGATTTTTGTGAATAAGGTAGAGGACTAATGATTCTGCCTACTATACTGTGTCTAATTTAAAGAGTTCAACCAAAAGAAAGTCATACTCAGGAGCCTTTCCAGTTTTCATTAGTTTAATTATAGCTAAAACTTCTCTTGGGGACACTGTAGGCCAGTCAGGTAGCTGTGAGATATCAATACTGGAAGGACCTTTGAGCAACTTTTGATTCGGTATCCCATACATCCCATGGGACACGTTGAACACCACTTCAGTTCCTAAGCAGCTATTGGCCCTGACCAGGACTTTATATACTGGGATGTTCTACAGTTAAAAACTTTTAATATGAATCCATCTCTGAGATTAATAAAAATAAAAAAGATGAATGGCAAGGATGTGTCCTAACTCCACACTTATTCAACTTATATATAAATAACTTCTTCCCAAATCTGCAAAATAATACTATGCTCTACCATCCTTACTGCAGTTAGTAACAGCCAGGCCTGTAGCTACAGTGGGGCCTCCCGGGGCCCAGCACCTAAACTTCCTCCCAAGGCCCAACAACTCCCTATCTGCCCCAGGCCCCCCAACTCACTTGTCATGGGCTGGGGTACCACTCAAAGGGAGTCCAGAACAGGCCAAGGTCAGGAGCCAAGAAGACAGTGCAAACTCCAAAGCCAAGCCGGGGTCAGGAGCCAGAAACACAGAGCCAAGTCCAAAATCACTAACCAGAAGCATAGTCCAAAGCCAAGCTGGGGTCAGGAACCAAGGACACAGAGCCAATTCCAAAGCCAGGGGGCCCGAAGGTCTGGGGGAAATAGCTGAGCCGAGGTGGATGCAAGCAGCACAAAGCTGACTTGTTGCTTCCATGAAGAGTACTGCCCAGAGTGTGGAGTTAAATGCTGTTACCAGTTAGCCAGCTGCACGATCGCCCAGGCTCCTGTTAGAACACTGGGCTAGCTGAGAGTCTCCCCTGAAGCCTGGCCCCTCTTCACCTGGTTGCTAAGTTTTGCCGCAGTCACTTCCTTAAACGAGTCTCACGTGGGGGTGAGTCAAGAGGACTTTCAGCTTGCAGTTCTTCCTTCTTATCTGAGCCACGTGTGAAGACTGCTGTTAAAGGCACTTGCAGCTATCCTCCTTTGCTGCTTCAGAGGGGCCAGCTGTGGTTTCTGCAGGCTCTGTCAGCTCATCCTCATCCATGCCCATGACAGCGCTGGAGCATGTGGTGGTGTGGGGCTTCCAAGTGGAAGACAGAGGCAGACCTTTCCTTCCTAGGGGAGAAGCCAGCAAGCGGTTCCCTTCATGGAGGGAGGACAATATCCTTTGCAGGTGAATGCTCTTTCCTTCCCCCCCCCCGTGCCCCATGTGCACTGAGGTGAGGCACTGGGCAAGCTGACACTGCCTGCCTGCAGTGGCATTGAGGGACTTTCTGGAGGCAGTCACTACCCTCCTTCTGTGGTTCTTTGCAGCCTGAAACGAGGATGGGTCCTTGCTCGCTCTCTTGGGTGCCTTCTCCATCCTGCTCCATCCTGCTCTTGCCCATCCTCACCCAGGGACAGGGAGGGGCCTCAGCCAGAGGAGTGTCCATTGACTGGCTGGCTCCTGGGAAAGGGTGCAGGGCTGCCCACTCCACCCCACTGGGCCTGGAGGAGTCCCAGCCAACGCCCTGAGCAAAGTCCAGAGAAGGCAGGCCGGCGATTCCCATCCCTCTGTCCATCTGGGGAGAGGAAAGCTGATAGAGTTGACAGAGAGCAAGCGAGGAGCCATCCTAGTTTCAGGCTGTAAGGGGCCACGGAAGGAGGGTGACACAATGCTCCCTCTAAGCTGTGGAGTCTTGTGAGCAAAAATTCTACTTTGTGAGCTACTGGCATTAAAGTTGTGAGTGAGCGATTTGGCTACTGCATGAATTAGTTTGCTCTGGAGCCATCCTTCCTAAGCTAAGAGAAAAATATGTGAGCCAGAGGCTAAAAAACTGTGAGCTAGCTCACACTAACTCAGCTTAGAGGGAACACTGGCTGGCGAGTGTCTCCAGAAAGTCCCTCAATGCCGCTGCAGGCAGGCAGTGTCAGCCCGCCCAGTGCCTCACCTCAGCATGTGTGGGGCGCGGAGAGGGAGAAGGAAAGAGCACACACCTGCAAAGGATATTCCCCCCCCCCAATGAAGGGAACCACTCGCTGGCTTCTCCCCTAGGAAGGAGAGTCTTGCCTCTGTCTCCTACTCAGGAGCCCCACGCTGGCAGCGAGTCGGGGAGCCTGGGGTGGATAGAGAGTCATGAGGCCTTGGCAGGATGGAGAAGACGCCCAAGCCTGCCACACGCCTCTCCTCTCCCCAGGGCTGGCTGGTTGAAGGGCAAAGAGGCTTTCCTATAAGGCAGCCAAGCCGCTGCCTTCCCAATCCCACCCAGCTGAAGCAGCAGCGGACCCTGAGGAGTGGGCAGCCCAGCTGGCCGTTGGGCTCCCTGGCAATGCCAACAGGTAGGGGCCAGGTCTTGGCCTTCCCTCCCGCCATCACATGGGAAGACCAGCTGGGGCAGGGGCTGGCCAGCTACATGAGTTTTTTAATTTTATTTTTATTTCAGTGCCCCCCAACTTTTTAAAAGGCCCCCCAAATTTAAAAAATCCTGGCTACAGGCCTGGTAACAGCTGACTCCTGGTTGGGAACTCGACTTAGCCCAGCTGACTCAAAGCTTGCTACATTAAGGTAAAGGTAAAGGTTCCCTTGCTCGAAAGCCAGTCGAATCCGACTCTAGGGTTGCGGTGCTCATCTCCGTTTCAAAGCCGAAGAGCCAGCGCTGTCCGAAGACGTTTCCGTGGTCATGTGGCCGGCATGACTAAACACCAAGGTGCACGGAACGCTGTTACCTTCCCACCGAAGTGGTACCTATTTATCTACTTGCAATTTCTTGCTTTCGAACTGCTAGGTTGGCAGGAGCTGGAACTAGAGACAGGAGCTCACCCTGTCATGCGGCACCTGGGTCTCGAACTGCTGAACTACTGACCTTCCAGAGCCTGCAGCTCAGTGTCTTAACCACTTGAGCCACCGCAGCTCCACTAAACCTGAGCCTAAATTTCAGGGACTCAGTGAAAAAAATGTTAACTGTACACCACTGAATACTTTAAAAAGATTGGGTTATGCTAGAACTCCAAACTGATCGGAAATGCTCCCCTATTTACCTTCATTTATCTTATCAGAAAAATGTTTGAGCTGCTTAAATACTTTTTAATCTAACGGTTCCAAAATATCGCCACTCTTTCCTGTTACTTAGATGCAATGATTACTGTCTGCTGAGATGAAGGGTCATAGTAGGAACACACACACACCTCGTAAAATGCTTCTGTTTATTGAAAAGATCAATTTGATTCAATTGCCCATATTCTTTTTAGTTGCCCCCATTATATCTCACTTTGTAACCAATATATTACTCCCTGGACTGACCTTCCACTGAACATTTCAGAACATCAGAAACTAAAAATCTTACTGTCAGGCAAGATAAAAAGTACACATGTGATTTAGTCACATCTATCTATGCAGTCAGAAATTACTTATACAATACTTCAATATATGCCTTGTAGGCTGTTAAGTTACAGGGAAAGGAAAAGTGAGATTTGGTTTTCTTTTACATTTACATCAAGTGAAGAAGCTACTGGACCTGGTTACCAAATGCAGGTTCCCTCAAAGGTGTACATTTCCCCTTTCACCTCACACCTTCTGGTTCTCAGACACTGCCCTGGTAGATTTGGTGCTTCCAGCGTTAACCAGAGTGGTTATTTATCTCCTAAAAATAAGCTGTCTTTGCTAAGACTACCAAAATTTTACCTAAGGGCTCTTTTTGTAGCAGGAACTCCTTTGCATATTAGGCGACACACCCCTAATGTAGCCAATCCTCCAAGAGCTTACTGTAGCCCCTGTAAGAAGACCTCTGTAAGCTCTTGGAGGACTGGCTACATTAGGGGTGTATTGCCTAATATGCAAAGGAGTTCCTGCTATAAAAAGAGTCCTGAAATCGTGGCTAAACTGATGCTCTTATCTAGAGCCACAAATTCCCAGTCTGAGGAGAAATTTTTTCCTTCCTCCTTTTTAAAGTGACCCTTGCTCACTACCTCCCATCCAATGAAGTTCCTTGAGGTCTGATTGGCTGATAATCACTTGGATTTGCATGAGGCTATAATCACAAGGATTGGGTCAGATTGGATTGGGGGGGGGAGGTGCCAGAACTCTCAAGAGGGAAACGAAGTTTTCAATCTGTATACTGAAAATTCATGAACTTTTAAACATTTTTTAAAAGAATTTTATTGAGGAGGTTCCAGAATTCCATTCCAGCGCGTTTCACCAGAAAAAAAGCTCTGAAGAGCCCTGCAGGAGAGGTATGACTTCTGGGGCTGATTGCCACAGAATAATTCTGAGTAGGCCTGTTTAGGATTCCTCCCTCAGTCACTGAAGGCTATGGGATGAGAAAATTTCAGTCCACTACAGCAAAGTATTTTTATTTATATTTCAATATGTTCAGATATTTATACCAATTCCCCCATGTGAATCCAAAGTGGTTTACAACATTGTTGTCCGCTCCTCCATTTTATCCTCACAGCACCAACCCTGAGAAACAGGTCGGGCTGAGAGAGTGTGCCTGTTCGAAGTTTACCCAGAAAGCTTACATGGCAGAGTAGAGATTACAGCCTGGGTCTCCCAGGTCCTAGTTCAACACTCTAACCCAGGTGTGTCAAACATATGGCCCGGGGAACAAATCTGGCCCATACAGGGCTCTTACCTGGCCCATGAGTCACTGGTGTGAGGTAGGGAAGCAGGAAGTTGCTTCTGGGGGGCAAGCAGGTGCACATGGTGAGATGTGTGTGTGGTCAAAGCTCTCAAGAAATAGAAAAGTAATGCCTAGAGGGTGGTGCTAAGAAACTAAGTTAAAATAGTGTGGGGTGAATGGCAGCAAAGGCAGAGAAAGAGGACTCGTGGTGGCTTTTCCCTCCCACCTCCTCTGACCGCAGCTCAGTGAGAATTGGAGAAGCTGCTATATGGGGCCAGCATTGCCACCGCTGCACTGTCTTCACATTTCTTCAAATAGCAACTGTGAGGGGAGTTATCAAAAGCAGATGCACAGAGAGGCAGTTACCTGATGATGGGACAGGGTCAGCGGAGAAGAGAGGAGGAGGAGGAGGAGGAAGAGGAGCAGGGCTGGCAAGTGGCTTGGGAGGCAACTGGGCTGTCTTGTGCAGGCTGTTCTGAGGGGAAAAGACCTCCCAGCCTCAGAAGCGAGTGGAGGAGCAAAGGGAAATAGGAGCGCTAATGTCACTGCCACACATCTGAACAGTCGCAGAGCTGGGAGGCAGAGTGAGTGTTGGGGCAGGTGGGGGAGGTGTTCTCAGCCCTTGAGGGAAATGGGGTTGCAGGAGGACAAGAAATTCCCCCTAGAGGTTTCAGAAACAATCTCTCCATCAGACTTTCCTTCAGGCCCATGGCTTCTCTGGGAAACACAGGAGGGATGAGAACTGGGGGTGGGTGAGGATATAGAAGAGCCTGGTTCAGATCCTCCTGCCTCCTGAGCCAGGACCCTGTCATCTGTGTTACCTGTGGCTGGTCACTTAGCCTGGCCCACATCACAGGGTTGTTGATGGTGGAAGGGGTGGGGGAGAGAGGAGTCCAGTGTGCCTCCTCGAGATCCTCAGAGGCATGATGATGATAGAGAGGAAACAAAGAGAGATGGATTGTAGCCATGCTCGACTGCTGAGGGTGGACGTATGAGGGGGGGCAGAAAAACTACCTTATTTACTTGCAAGGATGAAGACTCATCTCCTAAAAGTGCTATATATACAAAAAGTAGCTAATATGTACGATTCCCCCCCCCGGTTTATGGTATCCCTTGGATGGAAAATCATCTTGCATATGATTAAATACATTTATTGGGGCTTTTGTGGGTTCCCCAGTAAATCAGTTGCTTTCACTGCTAGAAATCAGTTGCTTTTCTTTTTTTTTATTTTGAGTAAAAAATAATATTGTTAATTGAATTCGACTTTGTCCTTTATAAAGTTTATATCTCCAGTACTCAGCATTACATTTTATGGAATATACGGCCCGGTCTGACAAAGTAACATCTGTGTCAGACCCAGCCCTCGTAACAAATGAGTTCAACACCCCTGCTCTAACCACTACACCAAGCTTCCTAAGTCAACAAATGAGCTACATGGCCACAGCACCTGGTCACTAATGGCTGCCTGTTCAGCATGACACTTTGACTGGCAACCGCTGGCTAATCTCAGCAAGCATTTCTGCTCCAGTTGATTCAAAATGACCCTCCTTGTAAAAGCCACCTATCCCTGATAGAAAGTGAATAGAAGAGGACATGGCTATATAACAGCTTTTATTGGGTTTTGAAGTCACCCCTAGCTATATTGAAGAAACATTTCATGTCACAGCGAGCTCTCAGAGTTGCAGCAAGTGTACGAGCCTCACCTTAAATCAATAAACGACAATTTCCCGACGACCGTGTCATCTTGGCTTTCTCTGAGAGTTTTATGGGGATGAATAGACTTCACTGGACCACAGCCGGAGGATTAAACTATAAGAAAAATCTCATCTGCAATATCAAAGCAATGTGATAAAGGGAAGAGACACCACACATAATAAAGAATATTTGGTAGGACTCCTGAGGACCAAAGATCCTGGAATGGAGTCCATCAGAAACAAGTTTCTACTCTGGTGAGTTGAGGGGGAAGCGAGAGAGGACTACTGATTATAAATCCAGCAAGGAGGCACCATACTTTCCCCCTTCCTCCAAGGACATGGCTCTTATTTAGAAGAAGCAATCATGTTTCTAGAAAGCTCTGTTAGTCATTTACTGGGTATCCACTGCCAAAACAGTTGGTTATAGCAAGTCACCTTAATTTCTGTCTGTATCATTACTAAAACAGTTGCCTACTAGTCAAACAAACAAACCAGGAGCTCTGTCTGTGTAGTACAGGGGCACCTCTGATCTATTCTATGTCGTGGGACACTGAAGAGGGAGTCTAACATTGGAGTCTGGGTCATATCAGTGCTGAAGTGACAGAGGGAAGATGTGTCCAGACCCAGGGGATTTTCCTTTTTCATGTCCAAACTGGAGCACTGTTTAAAGCATCCATACAACATTGTGCTCTAATTGTGCTCTGGTCATCCTTTTGCCATCTTCTGTACACTCTTTCTTGCTTTGCTACTTTGTTTTTGGGAAGGGTACAGTCCTAATGTGTTATCACCATCTGGACAGGAAGGTGCACATTTTTCAAGGACCTGCCCTATTCAGTGCCATTTTTCTTTCATTTGTCCTTTGTGGCTGCCATTTTCCATGTCTCATCATGAAAGGTCTTTTTAAAGATCAGTAATTGCTGTAGAACAACATTTTTCATTTTTTTTTAAAAAAGTATCCCAATGGAATGGCAGGGACAAAATGCAGAAGGAAAAGCAGCTAACAGAAAACTCCCACATGGAAGCTCTTACAGTAGTGTAAATGATTGCATTCACAGCAGCAATGACTACAAAATGTAGAGAGAGGATGGTAAATAGTCAAAATTATTTATGAGGTCTTGCAGAACACCATATCTTAGGGTACCTACTTAAATTGTTTGACATTAAAATATCAAAGAAAGCGGAGACAACATAAAGCAGGGAATGAATTGATGGAACTCACACTTATGAGGAACATGCTTTTATTCTTTGAACATCTGAATGTCAGGCCAAATTGTAGCTAACATGAGCCAAAGATACAATCACCAACAGTGTATCTCCTCTGCCTTCTAAATAGTGGGGATTCAAAATGGGACCAGAGCTTGCATCATGTGGACATCTGACCGGTGACAAAAGGCTGAAACACAGACTGCTCAACGATTCCTTATTTTTGTGTATGGTAACTACAGTCATCCATAGATGGATCTACCAAGATGCAAAGTGATAAACTCAGGCAATGAATGCTGCCTGGTCAAGTGAGAGACTGATCAAAATTCTGAGCACAGTTTACTGTGAAGTTCTGTGTCAGCTCCACTGAAGTAAAAGGGCACTGCAGAGAAGGACAACTTCCTGGTGGTTTAGGTCCCCTGTTCATTAGTGGGGGTGATCTATTGGGATTATTTGCCTCATGTATCAGAAGTATATTGGGCCAACCTCTGTAGTTACTATTTATGAAGGGGCTGTAATGGAACACTAGCAACCAGAATAGCCCAGACTAGCCTGACCACGTCAGAGCTCAGAAGCTAAGCAAGGTTCTAAGCAAGGTTGGCAATGGTTAATGTTTGGATGGGAAACCAACAAGGGAAAATAGAGTTGCTATATGTGGGCAGGCAGTGGCAAACCACCCCTGTTCATCTCTTCCCTTGAAAACCCCCTGAGGGGTTACCATAAGTCAGTTCCAACTTGATGGCACTTAATTATTATTATCATGGAACAAAAGCCATAAAATACACCAGAAGAAGACTAATCCACATAATAGATTGCTTTGGTTGTTCTTAATGAATTCTTAACAAAAGGTAGTCCATGGTTTTTGTTTTTGAATTTTGCTGTGGAGCGACACGGCTACTTACTTTTTTTACTTTCATCAATTATTACCATCATGTATATAGACTGTATGAATTAACCCGTGGGACTTGATTGTTTCAGTCATCACACGAGAGGCATGGCTGTGTGAAATGGCACACGGTATAAATTTCAGATTGACTGGCTCAAAAACAGGAAGAAAGACGAAGGATGTTGTATGACTACCACTTTGGGTACCGCCTGTGTGGAAAAAGTCTATTTTTAAAAAGATGGTGAATAAATAAATAATGGGAAATTGCATATATTGTGAATTTATTTGATTGAACCAAACAGTTTGTTTTAAATCCCAAGAGACAACCCCAGAGAGTGATAATTATTCTCTTGGAAGTATGATTTCTTCCCTAAAATACATATCCTATGAAAGATGGTTCTGCTCTGTAGATTTTCAAAAGATGCCCATAAATCCCTGTACAAGCTATTTGCTTAGGAAGAAGGAATTAAATTATACATTTCCTCTCCTGAAAATACTGGGATCGCCTAAATATGTAAAAGAGAATTACAGAAAGGAAATGCAGATATATTTGTTAATATATGTAAAGTCTTCCCTAATCATCATTTTGAACACATTAATTAATTTGAATGATGCCGCCCTTATTAAACTTGAAGCAGAAGCTAAGCAAAAGAGTTCCTCCAAGCATAACAGTAATGGGTGTGACTCACTATAGTTACCACCTGAAGCCAGACATCTAGAGAACTGCAAACCTAAACCTATTTACTAGTGTGTTCCATTAAACTCAATGTGATTGCATCCTGGTCTCTCAGCCCAAAACTCAAGGCAGAAGTGAAGTCTCTCACACTTCATCTGGAGCAATGGTCAAGAAGCAACATGCTTTCATGGAAGCAGACAAGGAAACAGCAACAAAGAAAGAGAGAGGCAGAGGTCGAGAGAGGCACGTGGGCAGGTCTTTGCTCTCTGGGTGGACAAAAAGGAAAAACTTTTCCAGCCAAAGATTGTTCAGTGTCTGGCAGCAGTGACGATGGCAAACTTCTCCAGTCTGACACTCCCTCCTCCTCCCTGATTCATTTTGAACCACAGTGCAGTCTAAAATGGATTTAGTCTTTCTGAAGTCTCCAGCTTTTGCTTTTGGTGATGGCATAATCATCATCACTGCATACTGGGTGGAAATCTACTGATGGCCAAAGGGGGAGGCTTCAGAAAAACAGGACTAAACCTGTGTGTACTAATTTACATTCAGTGGGAGGGAAGGCAGCATGGTATAGCCCAGTGTCGTCAGATCTTGGAAGCCAAGCAGGGTCAGTACCACCAAGGAAGACTCTGCAGAGGAATGTAATGGCAAGCCACCTCCACTTCTCACTTGCCTTGAAAGCCCTTTGCTGGGGTTGCCATAAGCCAGCTGCGATGGCACTTTACACACAATTTATTGCTGTAATTTAAATAGAAATATAACTGGCCATAGTAATATAACTTACTGTCTGTTATCTAGGTGCTGTTGATGGGAAATTTTTCAAGGCTCCTGTTCTCTCATCTGAGAGATCACCCTCTTTAATTCACCCCAAACAGCCTGATTAGCTTCAGCAGCCCTTCTTCCAACTGCAGGTAGCTCTGGGTACCCAGTAGCTGCTCATGGCTAACCAACAGAAGCAGAACTCAAACACTCCAGAGGACCTCTGACCACCCTATTTGCAGTGGCATGCAGTTGCTCATCGACTTGTAGGAACTGGGTAGCCCATGTTCATTCAGCTCCATTGGCTTCCTATTTGTTTCTAGGCTCAGTTCAAAGGCAGATTTCTCACCTTAAAACCTCTTTGTCACCTGGACCACATACTTCAAGAACTGCCTCTCTGTCTCTGATCCCACACATCAGCTTAGGCCCTCATAACAAGCCTTGTTTATTGTGCCCTCCACCCACCATATTCGTGCTTCTTCGTCAGCAAGGTCTTGTGTTTGTCTATGGTGGCACCAATCCTTCGGAAGAGGCGGCAGGATGTGTGAAGTGTTTTCCCTAGCAGCCTTTCAGAAGACCTGTTAAATGGTCCTTTTTTTGGAGGGCTGGCTTACTGATCTGTTATAAATGACAGCATATTTATTCTAGGCAGTGGATTATTGATTTATTCACACATTGTTATCCTGCCTTTCTTTCCATAAACCATGACTCATTGCAGATTAAAAAGCCAGCCAAGGCGAGCATCAAGACATTCAAATCAGAAACTTCAGAGTTTAAAACACCAGCAATCAGTCCCCATATCCTCCACACCATCCATCTAAGGCCAGTTTGAAAGAGGCAGCTTTAAACTGCCTTCAGAATTCACCTAAATTAGGGGCCCTTCCAAGAAACCATTCCAGAGAGCCAGAGCTGCTGCTTAAGAAGTAAGCCCAGGAGGTGACAAGGCAAATGACTCTAAAGGACAGTTCCCAAACCCTGCCATCCCCGGGCTCCACCCCTAAATCTCCAGAAATCTCCCAAGCCAGACCTGGCAGCCCTAACTGGAAACTCCATGCTTCTCAGGCAAGCACAGCCCCAATTTGGATCAGGATCACAGCACATACAAAGAAGGGGCTTCAGCCTTCCCTCTATGCCATTTTGCTGAGCTGAAATGGCTCCAGAGAGTCACTTTACCCCACTGGGAAAACTTACATGTAGTCATCATCATTACAGTTCCCACCAGAGCAAATAGTGGCTCCCCCAAGACACTTCAGGAAAACGGTGACAGCTGAGGCCTTTTCTCCCCTCCACAGTCCTAATCTGAATTAGGCCCATGCATCCCTGAGAAGCATGGAACACCCAGTGCACAGCATGTGATGTAAAGGCCTCATGGAAGCCACAAGGACTTTGTAATGTAGTGTGTGAACTGGCCCTTATGATAAGAAAGAGCTCCAAGAGAAAGTGACACACATGTTCATTCTGGATAGGGTTGCCAGGTCTGAGTTGGAAAAAACCTGGAGACTTTGGGGGTGCAGCCAGGAGGAGAGTGGGGTGTGGGGAGGGGAGGGGCCTCAGCATGGTACAGTGCCATAGAGTCCACCCTTCAAAGCAGCCATTTTCTCCAGGGGAACTGATCTCTGTCAGCTGGAGATCAGCTGTAAAAGCAGAAGATCCCCAGGCCCCACCTGGAGCCTGGCAACCCTAATACTGGAAGAAGTGGCCCTACAAGCAGTGTGCTGTGTTTATAGCTGTGATGGATTTCATGAGGGCTAGCCACCCCCCCCCCCACAGGAATGTTCCCTCTTGTCACAATACAATTCCCCACCTATCCCGCTGCACCAGGATTCACAGTGGGAAATTAAAAAGAAAAAAATCTGGGTTTGAAGGGATAAAATCTGGGCCAGAGACTGAGTAGAAGCTTGGACTGATATGGAGAAATCAGGTTGCCATTCAGTAGGGGACTTCCTCCACTCTGACTGCTCTGCTGGCTTCTACTTACTTGGCCAGCAGGAGAAAAATATCCAGGGACAATGGGTGGGGGGGAATGAGTGGTGCTGCCTGATCCCATGATGCCACTTCTGCTATGACCTGCAAGTGATTATATCATGTTGGATGAACTCTATGGATACGCTCTCTATGGTTAAACCACAGAATTTGGGGCAAATGATAGAGTGTTGCCAGAAATGTGATGACATCACTTCCAGTTTGTGATAGAAGTGACGTCACTGTATTGCTGGCAAGTCCCCATAAGTCTCCTGCCAGTATAACTGAGGTAAAACTGACAGGCACAGAAAAGTTCACTTTTTAAAATGCACAAGAACATTTTATTAAAGAAAAAACATATAACTTGGGGTAAATATTAACACTTAAAAGTCAGTTTCCCACTACTTGCTGTGCAGCTGCATTTTGCCCTGCAGCTTCGGCTGATTTTCCCCACATCTACTCGATCCTCAAAAAACAGAATCGAGTGGACACGGGGGAATCGGGCAAAGCTGTGGGGTAAAATGCAGCCACGCAGCAAGGAGTGGGAAATTGACTAATGTAATCCGTGGAAGGGGAAGCGTGAGGACGGAGCAGCGGCTTGTGAGAAGTGTTTCTCAGTCTTACCCTCTCTCTTAGCTAGAGATGTAGTTAGGAACCTGTCTCTGTCTCTCCTCTTTCCTATCAAGTATATTAATTCCTAAATCAACCTTTCCTAGCAAGTATATACCTACTCCTTTCCTATCAAGTATATTAATTCCTAAATCAACCTTTATCAGGTTGTGCACTGTTGCTGTGTGAATTACTGTCCCAGCAAGGGAGACAGCTGGCATCACTCCATTCTTAGCAATAAGGGCCAGAGCAGGGATTGAACCAGAAAGACTGGCGAAGCTGCGGACTAACATTGATGGCCTTTTGGTTCATTTTGGACACTGAGTAACTAGGATTTAACAATTTATTTAACTGCTGAACTTGTGGCAGAAAACAGGTTCTTTCAAATTAGTTGCATACCCTCAGCCTCTTCCCTGTGGCCTGACAAATGCATGATAGGTGATCCAATTCTCTCTGTTGCCACACTAGGTAAGTTCCACTTCTGTTTTTCTGATAGATGTGACGGACAGAATTTGAGTTTCAGTGAGTGCCCTCTTCCATGGAGGTCAATAGCTTGGGAGGTGGGAGTTTGATAGATCCTATTAACAAGGTACAAGGCCATTGCTTTATTGCACATGTCGGAAACAAAAATAATCTTCCTTCCATCTCCAAAGTTCAACAGAGCTGACCTGCATAAAGTATTTTTAGCCGAAAAACAAGTTTATGTCATTAAATACAAAGCTTATATGGACAAAGCTTTCTTACAGTCTTGTGTTTTTAAAAAAATAATTTTAAATGTTTCAGGGAAGTGGTATTTTGCCTAATGAGAGATTGCCTGGAGGATACATCATCTGGCTTTTTCGGTGCCCTCACTTCATTTGTCTTTAGCTCCATAAGAAAGAAATAGCACACCAGTTCAGCATGCCTGATATTACAAAAACTGCCCAGTCGGACCCTGAAGTCAGTCACACATTTTTTCTCTTTCTGTTCCTGAACTTTTGATCACTGTGCTTAGCCAGAGCTATCCATATATGACTGACAATTCATCCATAATATGCGAAAGATTTAAAAAGTGATGATCCTGCTTTATTCCACACTAACATAAGACTGAAGGGCTGTTGGTTGGCAGTATTGATAACCCTGGGGTGTGATCATACTTACTGGAAGCCGCGGCAGACATGCGATTCCCCCGCGGATTAAAGGGACGCGATCAGACAGACACATCTGTCTGGCATTACAGAGTCGTCGGCAGGGCATCCTTTCGCGCCGCAGTAGCGTGGTGAAAAGCTACTGCTGAAAACCTAGTATCATTGGGAACTGCGGGGCACGCGGCGGGAGGTATGATCGCGCAAATGCACGTCATTGCAGGCGGGGCAAACAGCCTCACTTCCTGCCCACATTTTCTCCCTTCTGTGTGACCGCAGCCCAGGTTAAAGGAATTTGCCTGTTCCAGACAGTGGCAGCTGGGTGGGGTTATGGGATCTTTGCTTGCTGTGAAGGGTGTGGGTCTCCTCGGTGGCACATAGAGGTTTTGCCCAGCTTTGGTTGGTATGCATGTTGTAGCCTTTCCTTGACTAGCATGATCTGACCACAGGTATTTATGCTGTGGTCATAGCACGACCGGACTACTGCAGTACTTTGCACATGGAGCTGTCCTTTGAAAATGCTTTGAAAGCTTCAGCAATACAGCAGCAAGAAGGCTGACTGGCACAAGCTAATGGAAATGTATTTTGATAGTGCTGTGTTGTTCGTTTCCAGGCATAATTCCAGGTGGTGCTGGTAGTTATCTTTAAAACCCTAAATGGCCTGAAGCCAGGTTACTTAAGGAACACTTGGTCCTGTATGAGCTGGACTACCAGTTAAGCTCTTTGGCACAGACAAGCCCTTCTCTTTGTATTCTCAGAGATGCAGTGAAAGGCCCTCCTGGAGACACCTTTCCTGTGGTGAGGCCTTCACCGTGGAATTCCCTCCACACGTCTGATCATTTAGTACCTTCTGTGAATAGTTTTAGGCACCAAGTGAAAAACCTGTTTGTTCATTCAGGCCTTTTGTGGATTCTGGCAAGCTCTGTGTGCGTTTTTACTAAATGTTGTTTGTTTGTTGTTTAACTGCTGCGTTTCCTAGTTATGGATACTGGGTTTGTCATAGAGATGCCAGCCTCCAGGTGGGACCTGGGGATCCCCCAGGATTACAGCTCATCTCCAGGCTACAGAGATCAGTTCCCCTGGAGAACATGGATGCTTTGGTGGATGCTTTGGAGGGTGGGCCCTGTGGCACTGTACCCCCACTGAGGTTCCTGTCCTCCCCAGGCCATACTCCCAAATCTCCAGGAGTTTCCCCGTCTGGAGCTGGCAACCCTAATTGGTCCCAATGTGTTGTCAATTAGTGTCACTGTTCTGTCATGTGTGAAGTATTGATTATTGTTGTTAATGGCTGCTCTCGTTTTTTAAAAACCATCTCAGCTGAGGCCTGGGCTAAACATCACATTTACCAAACTCCTGGTTAGAGATGTGATGTAAGGCATGAAGACGTGCCACATGTGTTGACCTTTACAGACAATAATATGCATAGTCTAGTATAAATAATATTTTTTTAAAAAATTCCATTGCAATGTATTGCCCCCTCTTCCCTCTCTCAGAGCACCAGAGGCTTTATATCCCAAGAGTCAATATTAACTTTCTAAGGAAGCTATAGAAGCTACATCCTAAGCCAGCACATTGAAGGATAACCATTGGTACACAGGAGGCTAGAGAGTCTCCATACTTTCAGACAATTTGGAATCAGAATACAGCAGCAGGGCCAATATGCAACCATACTGAAAACCTCATCTTTCATAAGCATAATGCAAAAGATCAAAATGCTACAAACCAAAAAGGTCATATCAGATCCTCATGGAATTCTTGAGGTGGATTCCCATGGTGGCAAGCTGGCAATTCCACATGCACATGGTACTCTTTACAAATGAACAAATACGTTGTGTGAAAACAGAAAACTCCACATGGTGGGTGCATCATTTAGGTCAGGCCAAAAAGTGTTGTGGATGTGGAATAATTTTAAAAATAAAATTAACAAGGGCCACTGCTTACTGTAACAGGCCAGAAATGAGATGATGTGGCTGTTTTCATATCTTTTTTATTTCATATGTTGTTATTGGGTTTGTCTTTCCTCCTTTCATTCCTGTCAATGATTCTTTTGCTGATGCCATTTTTGCTGTTGCCATATCAGTTATAGGTGGCAGTCACATGAGCAAGATAACATGGGGGGGAGGCTATTTCCCCTGGAGGAATTTGAACTGCAGTTGCGTGATCACACAGTCCTTTGAAGCTGCGGGGGCAGCCCACCACCCTGTGATCAGATGCAACCGAGGGTGAGCTTTGGGGGGGGAGAGTTTGCCATTTGTTCCCGATGCATTTAAACGGGGAATTGATTAATCGCATCTGAGCACCGAGGGCTCCCTATAGAGGGTGCAATGGTGTGCATACTGAGAAGGGGAAACAACGGCACGGAGTCGGGATGGCCTGATGAGACCCTCTCAATGCCATGAGAGCATGCTGGAGCGATCAGACAGGAAAGTCTGTCCGTGGCCCATAGCAACCCATTTGCTACTGGACTTTCCCTGGTGTCTTTTTACTCCACTTCTGCAACAGAGCAAAATGGGTTGCCAATGGGTGTGGGGTGCTTCCCAGATGTTTGTGTCTGATTGCACCCTTTAAATCCACCTGGCATTTGCACCTATGGCACGGCTAATTGTGCTTGTGATCACGCCCATATATACACCCACAATTTTTGCATACTTTATATGCAGTGGAGACACGAATAATGTTGAAAACTGCATATTTTATAAGTGATAAGTCAGTGCAAGGAAAGTGAACCTGGTGTGAAAATTAAGATTTGCATGACTGAAATGGAAGTGAATTAGCAGTCCCATGGAATTTGGTCTCATCCTTGGAGAAAATCCAGGGTGAATAATACTTCTCTGATAAAACTCATCCAAGCTTATATCCCTGATATGTTTTCCTGTATGATAAACATACCTCCAGACAGCTCTTGATTATATTTTCACATGTGTAAAATCTGTAGATGGGCAGCCAAAAACTTAGTATGGGAAAAGCCCTGTGAGGGGAAGGGGTTCCAAGTCCAGGGCAAACGAGAATTCAGGAAGGATGTGAGGAGGCAAATCAGAGGAAAACTAACAGGGTATTCACCAGTCTTGACAAGAAGCCATCAGCTTTTGCTCAAAATGTTTTGCCCTCCTCTTCCATCCAAGTAGTTGCATGGCACCGGTTAAATACAATCAGTGTGGCATGTCTGCTGGAAAGTGGCAGCTGATAAACTGTGACACCTTTTTCAAATTAAAGAAAGAATTCTCAGATTCTGTCAAAGGTTTATTCAGCTGTGCCCGTCTTCCTAATGATCTTGTTGATAAGATAGCAAATGAGTGGCCCCAGGTCCAATTACCAAGCCTGGTGTAATGTCATAACTCATTACCTCTGAGAGCCGTACATTCATAATAAGATGCAATGGGTATTAATATCTCTTGGCATTTGGCATGAGGGATTAGGACCCAATCAAACCAACCCTTCCACTTGAAGTGACCTCAGGAGAAAGGAAGGTTCCATGCAGGTCTTTGTTATATGAATGATGGGTTCATTGAGGGTTGTCCTAGGCAATGCTAGAAACTCCTCTTGGTTTGGAAAATGCACCTCAATTGTCAATCAAATGTTGAATTCCACAGTGGGCTTTTCATTCAGATTACAGATGTGGGAAATGCCATAAACTGATTTAAGTGACATTTGTGGAAATAGCTGATGAATTCCCATTTTAGACTCTTATCAGCAAAACCTGTTGAGGTAAGAGGAAATTTGCCAGAGGTATCCTGAGAAACTGGAAATAGTCATTAAAACTATAATTTTTGTTTGCCATCTAATTGCCTGCAGAGCACCCTGCAAGTTTTTAATTGGATTTTCTCTCTTCATTCAAGCTAATCTGCTCATAAACTTTCTGCTTGTCTTCTTATTTATGACAAGGGGAAAGTGCCACGGGCCAACTTCAGACCTGGTTCACCAAATCAGGTTCTGTAAGAGTGCTGTAGAGGGCTTCTTGGGGGCTTTTATCAGAAGTGTTGTTCTCATCCCAGCCTCAAAAAGGAAGTGACTTTACTGCTGGGAAAACGCTAAGAGGCCATTTTGGATATCAAACTAATAAAGCACACAGCATCCTCTGCGCTTGTGTGAATTCATCTCTTCTCTGGGTAGTTGGTTCCTCCACCCCACTTCTTCTTTCTGACCCAGCAGCCTCAGAACCTCATATCAAAATGGACTCACTGACCCATCCTTAAAATATCGCCATTAACTCATGGCAGCTGTGCCTTTCCGAAGAAAGAAAAATGTTTGATTATTCATGGAAATGTAAAGGGACGCATATTTCTCTGAAATATAAGCTTAGACAACTAAAAGTTTCTCATATGATCCGGTTTGTGGCCAGGAGAGACACTTCCGGGGACCACTCTAACCTATAGAGAGCTTAATGTAGGGTCGCCGGCTCTGGTCTGGAAAAACAGCCTGTGCCTGGGGAGGGAGCTCCGCGGGGATATGATGCCACAGAGTTCAGCCTCTGAAGCTGCCGTTTCCTCCAGCAGAACTGATCTCTGTAGTGTGGAGATCAGTTGTCATTCTGGCCCCCACCTGGAGGTTGGCAATCCTAGACCTTCACTTGACTGTGTCATTTTTAGACTCCCCTTGTAGGCCCTGCTCTGTGAGCCTCGTTGCCCCAATACTCTACTCATGACAGGGCTTTTTCTGTAAAGGCACCAAGATGGTGAATGTTCACCTGGCTCCTTCCCCGTTAGCATTTAGGCACCAGGCTAAGGTGGCTCTTTTCCCAAGCTCCTCCAGCCGGTATCTTGCTTTTGGTCTGCTCTAGTGGGCCTGTTCTGCTCTCTTTTTGCCCTTTGCAGTTTATGTGATTGTCGAGAGAAAGGGATTTGTGCATATTTCAGATTCATCAAGTCTTAAGATCTTTATGTCTTAAGGGGTAGGTCATGGCTAAACTGTCAGAATCAGCAGATCTGATATGCATGCTGGGCCCATGGATGTCATCATATCCCCCTGACAGGTAGTGAAAGGAAAACTGGCGACAAGTGGCTTGGAGGTAGGGACACACTTTGCCTCCTGGCAGTGTTGTATCACTCAGATGTGTGGTCCTCCCCTTCCACACCTTCACCATGCCTCTCCATCTCCAGCAGAGATGCTGCCCCTTTCCCCAGCACCCTCCTGATAATTCCCCCTAGCCCAGAGACATTTGCTTGCTTTTATGTTGATTCCATTGCTGTGCTGGTTTTATTGTTAGGAAGCTTAAACCTGTTTTGGCTGCTGTGTTACTGTTTCAGTGCTTTGTTGTTGTTTTTGTTATGCTAAGTACTTTTGTTCTTTATTTTCATTCTGGAAATGGCCTCAGGAGTCCTGGGATGAGAGTGGCAGGTGATCGTCTTTTCAAACACTAACGGGAAACTCTTACTTTGAATACCCACTCCATTGAGGAGTCCAATTGTAGATGTATTTTAGAGCACAGCCAAGAAGGGAGTTCAGTCTGGCTCAGGGCCAGGGATACATGAACATAAGAGAACATAAGAACATAAGAGAAGCCAATGTTGGATCAGGCCAGTGGCCCATCCAGTCCAACACTCTGTCATACAATGGCCAAAAATACCAAGTGCCATCAGGAGGTCCACTAGTGGGGCCAGGACACTAGAAGCCCTCCCACTGTTGACCTCCCCAAGCAGCAAGAATATAGAACATCACTCACCCTAGACTGAGAGTTTCGATCTATATCTTGTGGCTAATAGCTATTTACAAGTCTGCCTGTTCATATACCAAGCACAGGGGTAGTGGTGTCTTTTTGCAGACAATAGGATGTGAGGGTGAAGAGAGCTAAGCCCGGCCCCTGTCCTCTGCCTGACTTTATTATGCTTTCTTGCTACAGACATTTTTCTTCCAGCCTAGCTCACTTTGGCTATTGGGGCTAATCTGGGAGAACACAGTTGCAGGCAGTAGAGCACAGTGAGGAGAGAAAGGGTAATGGTTAGTTCCCCTTCCTATATGCTGAATTTTCTATTTAAAAATATAGGCTTCCGCCTCCCCACTCTACATGTGAATGAGCAGACACATGATTGCACATGCGCAGATTCCCCCAACAATGCCGCTTTCCTCCAGAATATGAAGGTAAATAGGCACGATCCCAGTTCATCCACTTAATCATTTCCCAGTGTACATGAGCTGCTGCATCTGAGAGACATCAGCCTCTCATATTCCATGTTCATAATTCTTTCCTTGCCAATACCAACTTTTGGAAGCAGCGGCAGCCAGACCACGGCTGCATCTAAGGAAAATAAATCTAATCATCAACACCTCATAGAGACAATGATTGTCTCCATTTGGAATTCTTGTCAGCTTTTGCAGCCAGAAACATAATCAAACTTTTATGTGAACAGGAGAGCAATCTTGCCCTGGAAGTGTGTACAGTGACAGACACTGAGATGCAAGGAGAGGGAAAGAGAATGCTCGCATCTAAAGAAAACAAAGAGAGGTCTTTACAGCAAAAGCAGTCAGGCTGTCAGGCTAATTTTGCTTCCAAGACTTGGTGTATTCACCTAAGGATAGGGGAGAGAAGGTCATGACTCTGGCAAGTTGAAATGCTTGGGAGGAAAAAACAAAACACACAATCAGCAGTTTCATGGGATATGGCAGTTGCTAGATGCTACCGCTTGCGCTTGCAACTGGAGCAGTCAAATGTTTGAATGAGACTTCATATTTTTTTTAAAAAAATAGAGCACAGTCAAAACTATCATACCAGGACATTCTCCCCTCCCTGAAATGTTGGCACAGAACTGCCCTGCAATGTGGGGCTGTTGATCATTGGGCTTGGGTCAAAGTTTGGTGTGGTGGTTAAGTGCGCAGACTCTAATCTGGGAGAACCGGGTTTGATTCCCCTCTCCTCCACTTTCACCTGGCTGGATGACCTTAGGCAAGCCATAGTTCTGATAAGAGCTGTTCTTGAAAAAGAGCAGTTTCTGTCAAGAGCTCTCTCAGCCCCACCTACCTCACAGGGTGTCTGTTGTGGGGAGAGGAAGGGAAAGGAGTTTGTAAGCTGCTCTGAGACACCTTTGGGCAGTGAAGGGCGGGGTATAAATCCAGTCTCTTCTCTTCTTCTTCTTCTTCTTTTCACCATGGCTGAGCAGTGGTTGAAGAAGTAGGAGCTAGTCAACTAAGGCAGGGCTGCCAACTCTATGCTGGGAAATTCCTGGTGATTTCAAGGAAGAGCCTGGGAAGGGTAGGCTTGGCAGAGGTGAAGGCTCTCAGCAGGGTATAATGTCATAGAGTCCACCCTCCAAAGCAGCCATTTTCTCCAAGGGAACTGATATCTGTAGGTTGGAGATAAAATATAACTCCAGGAGAACTCTGGCAGCCCTAAGGTACAGGTCAAAACCAGTTCAAAATCCACACGAACCCTAAAGCCTTCCCTGTCTTTTTTTTCAGTGATGGAATTTTTCAACTGGATTTTATCACATTTGCATATGAAATATCAAGCAGTCTCACAAGTCAGAGGATCAGTCCATTCAGCTCAATATTGCCCTCAGTGACTGCTAGAAGCTCTCCAGGGTATCAGGCAGAGGACTGTCCTTCCCAGCACTTGCTCCCTGAGATACTTGAACTGGAGAAACTGTGAGGGATTGAACCTGGGATATTCCACATGCCAAGCAGATGCTCATCTACTGAGTCATGTCCCATCTTTATACATTAAATTACAGATGAACATATGTTACAGTTTACATAATTATTCTGAGTCAGATCACCAGTCTGTCTGCTCCACTACTGACTACTGTAACTGGAAGAAACTCTCCAGCCCCAGTACCTGAGATGCTTTTAACCAGAGCTGCCACAAGTTGAACTTGGGACCTTATACATAACAAATGTGCGCTCTGTTGTTGTGGTAGGGACCCTCTACCACTGGGTACCTGAGCCCATTCAAAGGCCATTTCTGCAGTCATGGTACTTTTGCAAATTTGCACAATTGGGTAACTCACCACCAAGTGAAAATATGCCTTGCTAGTGCACCCAAAAATCTCCCCCAGACAATCCAATGCACAGCAATGAGTCTGCTTGGGAAAAGAAGCAGTCCTGGAATTGGAACAGGAGGAGATGGCTCTTTTTCCACTGATGTGGGAATCTCTATGAAAACCAACATCCATGGCCTGGCAGAGGGTATCTCACAAGGCTCAGGGCTTTGGTTCTTTCTTTTTACACAGCTTTAGTGTGGCTTGATACAATCTGATGGGGAAAAGCTTGAAATTACCCAGTGTAGTGACTACATGGGAGCAGCAGAGAGGGGAACTGCGAAAGTATGCTGTGGAACTTGCATGAAACTGACCTGAATCTCCCTGGGTGGAAAGGAAGGGACTCCATGACCCCATCCAAACCTTCCAGCATGCCATCCTTTCCCTTATAACGTGATCACAGTTACAATAATTCTGCATGTTTCTGCCTATTAGACATTTTTTACAAATTTTACTGCCTGGGAGAATTGCTACACGGTACAGTGACAGCAGGAAGAGGGGGAGGACGAGGAGCAGCAGCAGCAGCAGCAGCAGCAGCAGCAGCAGCAGCAGCAGCAGCAGCAGCAGAAGAAGAAGAAGAAGAAGAAGAAGAAGAAGAAGAAGAATTGGATTTATTCCCTGCCCTTCACTCAGAGTGGCTTATAATCTCCTTCCCTTTCTCTCCCACAACAGACACCCTGTGTGGTACATGGGGTGAGAGAGCTCTGAGAGAACTGCTCTTGAGAGAACAGCTCTGAGAGAACTGTGACTGACCCAAGGTCACCCAGCTGGTTTTATGTGGAGGGGTTGGGAATCAAACCCAGTTCTCCAGATTGGAGTCCACTGCTGGTAACCACTACAACAAACTGGCTCTTTTAAAAAACAAAGTAGACAAATTCATGGAAGACTAGTATAATGATTACTATTAAGCATAATTGGTAAGGAATCCTCCATACTCAGGGGCAGTTTATCATTGCCAAATGTTGAATGCAAACAACCAAGGGCATAGACTTTCCAATTTCTTGGGGGATGCTGGGGCTGGGCCAAAGGCATTGCTATACTAGGTCCTTAAAAGAACTGGGGCCCAGTGACATCACAGGGAGGGGCCTCCATTGTGACTCTCTATGGAGGCAGGACCATGGGGGATTTAGGAAGGGGCTCCCTAGAAATTTAAAAGGGCCTGGGCACCCCTCTAACAATGCTCCTGGGCTGGGCCAAACCTAGGAAAAGGTGAGAGCTGGCCAGTGGTTATAGTGGTATCTCAGTTATCTCCTGCTGTGTCCTGTTTTTGAAATTTACTTTTAGAATAGTCACTTTCTGCAAATATACATACCATGTGCATAGGACAAACTAATGGTCACAAATCTGACACTGAGAAAGGCAGCACAGAAAAGCCTGTAGGGGAACATTTAAAAAGTTTTCCTGGACATTCATTTACAGGAGTTGTGTGTTTCAGCTGCCATCCATTGTGACTGAGTCCCTCGTGTGAGTTTGTCAATATTGCCTGGCACTGGTTGCCTGGGGGAGGCTCAGCACTTCCCCCACCAAATCTGAGGGCTGCTTGAGCCCCTCAGCACCCCCAAAGTTTATGCCTATTCAAACAACACAGCATGGCTATTTCCATCATGTCCTATTTCCAGACGCATACAGCTGACCGCTCGTTCACCCAGAATGGCAGGAAACCTTCTAACAGACAAAGCAAGGGAGCGTAAGCACTCAGCATCTGTATTTTAGTGTTGTTAGTGGAAACATTTCTGTATTAGTGAATTATAAGTGCAGAAACAGGAATGGAATTGTTCTGCTAATTTCCCCACTTAGTTCATTTTAAATCTTTAATCTTTACTCTTTAGAATTAAATATTAAAGCAAGTTCCACACCAGTCGTACTTGTTTATGGTCACTGTCTCCTTACTATTTTTTTAAAGGCAACCATTCTAGAAATACCAGCAACCAGCATGAGTTCCTGCTTTTCTTCCCTGTAGCTTCTCCAAGGGACCTTAGGATAGGTTATTTAACTGGAAAAGAAGTCAGCATTGCAAAATGGCATACATTTCCTCCCAAGGCGAAATATTCTAAAATGGACCGGCACCAAGAACAATTGCTTTCATAGGACTGTGTGGACACTTTTGTGCACGTTGTTTTCGTGTGTATATGCAATGCCATCTCTTCCATGAGCTCCTAGGGTCCTTTTGGCATACCCCTTCCCATAACAAATGCAAAGGTTGCCATGGCCACCAACAGGAATGGCATAAGAATACTCAATTAATCTTGCATTGATATCCCCCAATTTGAGATCTGTTTTAAAGGTCAAACATTTCTTCCCTCCACAGGGATCTCACATTTTGACAATCATGGCTTGTATCCTATCACTCAGGGTCCTTCCGCTGGAGAAGGCTTCATACTTAGCTGAGTGGAGTGGCAGGATGCAAGCCTGTATCAGGATTGCTAGGGTCTAGCACCTCTGCTGCCCATAGTTTCCCATGTTTGCAAGGAGATATTTTCACACCCCCAGACATACTGAGAGGTCAAGTAAGTAGGAGAACCTTCTTGCCTATCAAAGCTGATGTCATGTAGAAACTCAGATTTCCTTGGTTAGCCTACTCTTCTGGTTGGTTAAACCGGGACTTGGACTGACACTTGGCTGTGCAAACCTCACATCTGAATTTATTATTCAACGTTGATCTATCTATGCTCAAGAATGAAACCTCTACAGAGGCAATGTCTGCCTTCGAGAGTTCCCCAGAGGCATCTGGCTGGCTACAGTTGGAAACTCGATGCTGACAGACCCTTGGTCCAATCCAGCAGGGATTTTCCTATGTTCCAATACTAGCCTGGTCCTGTCTACTCCAAGTAACAATAACTCTCCAGGATCTCAAACAACAGTCAGGTCATTCCCTGCCCTACAGCCCAAGATATCCTTGGACTGTTAATCTCAGGGACTGAAGTTCAGACCGTAGAGAAGGGGCTGTTCTTCAGTGGCAGAGCACATAAGGTGCACACAAAAAGTCCCAGGATCTCAGGCTGCTGGTGATGGGAATAGCCTCTCCCTGAGATCTGCTAACAGACAGAGCAGACAGTATTGAGTGAGATGAACCACTGGTGTAAGATATCAACATATGCAAAATGTGTTTTGCTACTGAGCCATAGCCGTTCCCTGCAGCTGCTGAGAAGAGAGGGAGGTTCTCTCCATCATGCCCTGCTTGTAAGCTTCTGGCTGGCAATTGTTGGGCATAGAGGGCTGGACCTTTGGACTGATCCAGCAAGGCAATTTTTGGTGTTCCAATTCCTCTGCTAATGTACCCTGGGTTTCATCCCAAACTGTAATTCTCAAACTACTTTGGCTGTCCCACAGACCATTAGAATGAAGCCTGCCAACTGACACAACGTCCTCTGAGCCAGGACACATCAGTAGAAACTTAGCTGGTAGCCACAATGGGGCTGGAGCTGCTTTTCTCTCCAAAGAACAAGGCCTTCCAAAATGGAGAGTTCATTGTATCCCATTTCTCAATAGGGCTAATTAATTTTGCTGCAGTAGTAAATGCACAGGAAGGAACTTTGTTAGAAGGGGAAACTGCATTAAAGGGCCATAGTGATGCTGGCAATATTTCCCCCCAAACTTTCTTTAAATATCAGCAAACTGAAACTTAAATTAGGCCTTAAATCACAAGCAAAAGTGTTAGATATTGAGGGAGGTGTCAAACCTCAAAAGGATTTGCCCAAGCGGCAGCTGCCCCTTTCAATAAAGCTGTGAAATTATGAAGCCAAACAGAAGAAGCGTGTTGGGGAAGAATCTATATTATTGATTGCAGACCTTTGAGTACGGCTGTAAGTAAAAGGGGAACTGAAACGATGGCCTAAGAAAGTACAAGCTCCAAAGCACAGCAAGTCCTCATGATCTGGGTCCTTTGGCTGCTAGAATTGGTGTGAAGGTAGGAGCTCTCAGGGTGGAGCCTTCAGCAGGTACATCTGATCCATTTACCAAGAGAGGAGGAGGAGAAGGAGGAGGAGGAGGAGGAGGAGAAGAAGAAGAAGAGATTGGACTTATACCCCGCCCTTCACTCAAAGTCTCAGAGCAGTTTACAATCTCCGTCCCTTCCCTTCCCTTCCCCACAACAGACACCCTGTGAGGTAGGTGGGGCTGAGAGAGCTCCTTCAAGAACTGCTCTTGAGAGAACAGCTCTGAGAAAACTTGTGACTGTCCCAAGGTCATACCAGCGGCTGCATGTGGAGGAGTGGGGAATCAAACCTGGATCTCCCAGATTACAGTCTGCGCTCTTAACCACTACACCAAACTGGCTCTTTCTTAAAATTATTTCTTTAAACTCTTTCTGTAAACTTTAAACTATTCATAATGGGTAGAAACCTAACACAGTCTCTGTTTTTCAGGGTGCCATATTCTGTGACAGATTTCATGCCTCTTCAGTGAAACCACCGCTATGGGCAATGAGAGCATCCCTGAGAATTCCAGTCAAGCCAATCTGGAATTTGTGGATGAGTCTCAGCCAGTGTGGTGTAGTGGTTAGAGTGTCAGACTCGGATCTGGGAGAGCCAGATTCAAATCTCTGTCACTGGATGACCTTTGGCGTCACACTCTCTCAGCCTAACCTATCTCACAGGTTTTTTGTGAGAATAAAATGGAGAACAGAAGAATGATGTGAGCTGCTTTGGGACCCCATTGGGGAGAAAGGCGGGGTATTAATGGGATATGTAAATCAATCAGTAACTGTAAAATTCTTTGCTCGTTTAGTCTTTCCACAGCCTTGTCATGTCTGCAGTATGGTTTTGTTTTATGCCCCCTTTTCTCTTTTGTTGCAAGTTTCCTGTTCCTCTGAGGGAATCCACCCCACTCCTTTCCTTTGTTTAACTCTTGATTCCGCTCATGTTGGCTGAGGATTTGGCTGCCCTCCAAGCATCAGAACAAAATCGTGATAGAGAGGGGACACGGAAAGGGGGTGTTGTGTTTACGGCCCCTGCCATTCCTTGATCTCTCTAGAGGGGGAACTTTATTAGTGTTATCATCAGTTGTAATGAGTTCATTTCCATTCCCATCACTGAACCAATTTCAGAGTCTAATAAGGCACATTCTTTGCAGTTGTGTTCGGAGCTAATTGATTTGCCTTATTTGTCCCGTCCTGTCCCCCCTCCCCGTCCTCCGCTGTTGGAAAGAACTTGAGCTTGCTGGTTTAGGGAGAGCCTTCTGTTCAACAGCTCAGCTGCACAGCCTTTTACAATCCCCCACCATCTTTTATGCAGAAGTTGTCAGAGTACTGTCAATGAGGTATTGGTCCTTCATTGGCTCTGTTCCCCATCAACAAACCTAGAATCAGAGCGTGGAAAGGGCTCTCCTCTTTGCATAAATCCATCCAATGGATCTTTCCAAGGAAGGTCGCCCAAAGGCAGTGGTCAACATTGGCAGTACAATGCAGTCCCCTGCAAAGTGACTGTAGTTAGTGAACTTAAATTAGGATAACACTGCATAGGATGGCTCTATGAATATACACAGCTCAGCCAGTGTAAGGGTTCCAGTCAGGATTCATGAAGTGCCCCTGAAAAGGTATAAAGTGCACCCCCTAACTAAAGAATGCCCACACAGCAAGGAACATGTGGAAGAACTCCTGGATCAAAGTGCATGTGTGTATCCAGGCAATTCTGAGCCATAGCACATTTTCTAGGAACTAAGAAATTAGTAAACTTCACCCCACTCTTTCCCAAAGCAATTGCAAAAAATTCTAAATATGGGGAGGGTTACCCATTTCTAAGACCACTGGTGCATAAAGGTGCAAGTCCGCTTAGGCTAGCACCACAAATGCATGTCTTCTGCATTTCCACACACCCCAGAAACAAAAACAAAAGGCCAGAGTAGATGGTGTGCAGGGAAATCTGTGATCATATCTCCCTGAGTTTGTAAAGTAAAAGCAGCAGGGCGGGGGTGCGAGCTGACTGGGATGGAGGCATTCTCCCACCCCCCAGCAAATCACTCTTCTTCCGAAGCAGCTATTTTTTTATTAGTTCATTTCTTAGTCTCTTTTCCACAGATGTGCCCGAAACAGCTTACAACAATATAAAAACTAATTATCAGCAATTATAATGCATCACAATAAAATCAACACAACAATGAAGCAACAGAGATAACAAAAAAGTAGCATAAAACATAGCTGCTAAAAATATAAATTTTCATCAGGCAGTTTTAAAAGGGAAGGCATGCAATAACCAATCCCTGATTGTTCCGTTAAAAAAAATTATCCATGTGCAAACAAGCATCTTTGAACTTGTGCCTAAAACTCCAAAGACCAGGTATCAGGTCAAGTCCTAGGACTGGCCCTTGGATGACTTGTGCATTCCCCCACCCACCCTGAGGAAGATTAGAGGGACAATTTGCAAGCAGGGAGATCACCCAGCATTTTAGTTGATTTGGCCTTAAGGCCTAGGACCACATCAGGGCTGATCCAAGGATTTTTAGCACCCTTGGTTTCATTCACTCTGACCTGGATGGCCCAAGCTAGCCTGGTCTCATCAGATCTTGGAAGCTAAACATGGTCAGCCCTTGTTGTATTTCGATGGGAAACCACCAAGGAAACCTGGGTTCACTATGTAGATAGGGTTGCCAAAATGGATGCCAGCCTCCAGGTGGGACCTGGGAATCCCCTGGAATTACAGTTTATCTCCAGACTACAGAGTTCAATTTCCTTGAAGAGAATGGATGCTTTGGAGGGTGGGCTCTATGGCATCATACCCAACTGAGGTCCCTGTCCTCCCCAGGCTCCTTCCCCAAATCTCCAGAAGTTTCCCAACCTGAATTTGTCTACCTTACACCACCCCAATCCCCTGACAATGGCCAGGGAGGCCACCAGGTGGTGGCTGAAGATCACCGGCTGTTACAACTGATCTCCAGGCAACAGAGATCTGTTCACCTGGAGAAAATGGCAGCTTTGGAAGGTAGATTTTATGGCATTATATCCCATTGATGCCCCTCCCCTGCAGATGAAGGCAATGGCAAACCATCTCTGTTAGCCTCTTGCCTTGGAAACCCTGCAGTGTTAGCCAAATTGCCTTATTTTATTAAGAAGCTTGGGGGAATTATGAATATTAAATCACAATAGGCATTAAATATGGGACAAGGCAGGGGCATTCAGTCCAAGGTCAGGGGTCAAGCAAGTCAGTACTTAGTGTCTATCTTACACATTGTCTCCACTCCTAACAGTCTCCCTTGGCTGGATTTAATACCCCCACACACCTAAGGGTCATGCTTGCAGCCAGCTGCTAAGAAGCAATCCTGCAACTACTCATCTTTGTCATCAGCAAGCAGCTGGCATTGGGCCAGGAGATGTGCACTTTGCCATCTTGTCTGTAACTCTGTTCTCAGCCTCCATCTGCAGCATTTTAAGGTTGTGAGTGATACTGGTGGGCTGGGAACAGCCAACTGAGGTTCACCTGCTGAATCAGGGCTGGAGGGTCTCAGTGACTCTGCCCCAGCTGTTGGTTGTGAATCCTGACAAGCCTGTAGCTCCTCTTCCTGCTGGTCAGCTTCTGTTAACTCAAGGCTGGCTACACAAGGCTCCTCTTCTCCTGAGGTCCTCACTACCACTGAGCCCTGGCTGATTCATGACACAATGATGCCCGGAGGCAACGGGCAGAGAGAGTAACTCTTTCCTATTCCTCCCAGCCTGCTGGTACCAACAAGGCTCAAAGAAGCATGTGGGACTCCTCCTCCTTTCTCCAACAGAGAAGAAGAAATGGGCATGCCCATGTGGAAAACAGCATCATAGGCCATTTCATCTGAGGACTCCTAAAACCTGGAACGGGCCATGCGTCTATGTTAATGTTTTCCAGTGTCTCAAATTTCTAGCAAGCTCCTACTACCACCTGTCACAATTAGCAATATATTCTCATTCTGTCATCTTTGACAGCATATTACGCTGAAGAATAAAACGCAGGCATTGAAAGCTGAACTCTGCTTCCTGTATGCTTCATTTAAACATAATATGCCATAGTTTTTGATAAATGGGTTACAGTTCATGCCTCAAAGAGTTTTAAAAGGAGAGGGCTGGACTGCCTCTTAAAGCCTATGAGAACACGCACCGATTTCTCCATTTGCTACAATGACAAAAGCCTTAATTTTGCATGCACAAGAGGCTGAAACCCAATTATAGCAATCTAATATTGAAGATCAAAAGGAAGATGAGGTAGAAGAGTCAAGCATGTAATTTTTTCATGGTTCATTCTGACTGAACATGAGCGGCTTCTGTATTCATGTCTTTAACTTGAAGAAGCCCATGTCAGGCAGACGAACAGAGATTTTCTCGAGTGGGTGCTTAAAGAAAAACACAACCAAACATATGCAGCCCCTTTTCATGTGCACACAATTCTTCCACCTTAAAAAAAAGAAAGAAAGCAACATCTAATCACAGATGAAGTGACACAGTTGGCCATTTCACTCCTGACAAAGGGAATTGCTTTTTAAAAATTAGCCTCCGTCTGTGATGGCAAGCTGGGGATGATAATGAGACAGGTTATAAATAACAACATTAATTCACAGGTCCTTTTGGGGACATTTTGCTCAAGTTAATGGCTGCTCCCTTTGGGTAAAACAAACTCACTATCGCCTTAACACTAGGGCCAAAATGTCAGTTCTCTCAGTCTATCCCCCCCGCCCGAACACGTTCAGTCTTATTCCATGCATACAACCTCATGAGTTGGGGGGGGAATTCTGTTTAATTTCTGAAACAACAGAAACATATCTTATTGTGACAATAGGAGGGTTGCCAACCTGCAGGTGGTGGCTGGAGATCTCCCAATATTACAACTGATCTCCAGGCAATAGAAATCAGTTCACCTGGAGAAAATGGCAACTTTGGAAGGTGGACTCTATGGCATTATATGGCATTGAAGTCCCTTCTCTCCTCAAACCCCACCTTCCTCAGACTCCACCCCCAAAATCAACAGGTATTTCCCAACCCAGAACTGGCAACCCTAGACAATGGCCTTGTACCCTAGGAAAGGGTTGCCAGATCTGGGTTGAAAAATACCTGGAGACTTTGTGGAGTGGATCCAGGAGAGGATGGGGTTTGGGGAGGGGAGGGGAGGGGAGGGGAGAGGCCTCAGCATGGTACAATCCCATAAAGTCCACCCTTCAAACTAGCCATTTTGTCCAGGGGAGCTGATCTCTGTCAGCTGGTGATCAGTTGTAAAAGCGGGAGATCCCCAGGCCCCACCTGGAGGCTGGTAACCCACTGAGCCTGGACCCTCGGGTTCTGTTAAAGTGTACCCAGTCTCTCCACAGTTATGCCTGAGTTGGGCTTGAAGCATCACCAGTGTAGAGTTGGAGGCGCTCCCCTCCAACTATTATTAACTAGCCTGATACCTGTGCTTCGCTATGGTATTTAAGTTCCATAAATCCAGTTATAATACTGATGATGTGAGGTTTGAAATGCAACATTTGTTGTAGTTATTCTAATGGAGAAGACTGTAATATAAAAAATTAAGTGAGACATATGTACTGTTTTTTCCCTCTACTGAAGGACCTCATTGGTGGTTCTGCCCTAAGGTGCTAGGATCACCAGGTTGCTTGGTGAGCTCACTCTGGAGTAGGCCACATAGAACTGTCCATGTGAGAAGCAGTTATCCGATAAGTCAATTCCTGCCTCCTTCAGTGTCTAGCCTTGGGACATGTAGATGGTCATAGCAAAGCAGACCTTGAAGGGGAACTGGAGCCTCTTGAAGGGGTTTTCTGATCGTATGAGTGGTATGTGTGGTAGGAACACCGACTATTCCTGAGCACTGTCAGTGAGCAGTGTGGCCTCGGTGATGTTCCTTTGCAAGTTCCTTCACTTGCAGTCTGGTGCCATTGCAGAGTTTGAGTGGGTTGAGGTTCTGCAGCAGTCCCTGTTCCTACACCTGACAAACACCTGCCTGTCTGGTGTAAGAGGGGGATTGTGTTTAAAGGCATTGGGGAGGCTTGGCCAGCAGCAGCACTAAGGCAATCCTGCTGAGCAAGCCTCCCCAATGGCTTTAAGGGCTCCGCACCCCTTCCAACCCTTGACAGTCGGTTGTTTGTCAGTTGTAGGAGGGGTAGCATGTCTGAAGGCATTGGGGAGGCTGGGCCAGCAGGCTTGCTAAGGCGATCCTGCTTGGGTAGCCTCCCTGATGGCTTTCAATAGTCTGCCCCTGCTCCTGCACCTGACAGACAACCGCCTGTCAGATGTAGGAGGAGTGGGTGGGAATGTGTCTAAAGCCATTGGGGAGACTGGCCCAGCAGCAGTGCTAAAGTGTTTCTGCTCATGCAGTCCACTGATGGATTAAAGTACCCTGGCCCTGCTCCTACACTTGACAGACACACCCCTGTCTGGTGTTGGGTGGGGGTGTGTTTAAAGGCATCAGGGAGGCTGGGCCAGCAGCAGCACTAAGGCAATCCTGCTGAGCAAGCCTCCTTGATGGCTGTAAGCATCCCACCCCCTCTCCTACACCTGACAGGCAGATGTAGGAGGGGATGTGGAGGGGTATTGCAAGCCATTGTGAAGGCTATATCTTTAACTTTATTGCTGGAATATTGAGCTACATGTTCTCTGGGAAGCTATGTTC
The DNA here is from genome assembly GCA_029375565.1 of Gekko gecko. NCBI lineage: Eukaryota > Metazoa > Chordata > Lepidosauria > Squamata > Gekkonidae > Gekko > Gekko gecko. The sequence continues at coordinate 44,459,603 of JAPDNY010000012.1, read as the reverse complement.
AATCTACATCCTCCATTCCTTTCACTGAAATACAAAAACCATCCAAGTCCATCCAAAATCTGTTCTGAGGCCTGTCCTCTGAAATTTCCAGGCTCTGCTTTTGCTCAATCAAATCATCTGAAGTATTTATTTATTTGCAGAGACTGGACTTCTGAGCCGCCACGGGGTGGGGGGGGAAGAAGAGGAGGAGATTAGATTTATACCCCGCCCTTCACTCAGAGTCTCAGAGCGGCTTACGAGCTCCTTTCCCTTCCCCTCCCCACAACAGACACCCTATAAGGTAGGTGGGGCTGAGAGAGGTCTTTTGAGAACTGCTCTTTCATGAACAGCTCTGACAAAACTATGTCTTGCCCAAGGTCATCCAGCAGCTGCAAGTGGAGGAATGGGTAATCAAACCCTGTTCTCCCAGATTAGAGCCCGCGCACTTAACCAATACATCAAACTGGCTCCCAGAACTACCTGGCTGCAACTGAAAAAGGGGCTGCAGGGAAAGTGGTATAACAAGCACTTGTTTCCACCTGGTGCAGGAGTGAGAAAGCTATTGAGCCATCAGGTCTCCAGCCCAGCCAGCCCCCACCTCTGCTCTCTATTTTTCCTGCTCTCTTTCGGTCACTACCACCATCAAACCAACTTTTTAGGAGGTTGAACTATTTGAGAGTTTGAACTCAGGGCCCCTCTGCCCCTACGCCAATTAAAGGTTTAGCTCTGTGTTTGAGTCTCCGTCTCCTTTCACACTTGCTTCCAAGGGAGCCAATATGCTTAGTTGAGCACTGTAGGAAAGTAGGGTTAAAATGCTATTCTCCCTTTCTGCTCCTGTTACCTGTGGACTGAACAGCAGTTTAACATGGAGCACAGAGATCAAACTGACCAGATTAAAAATGAAAAGTTTAATAAGAAAATAAAAAGCATGCACCACATCTGCAAACACAACAGACTGAGAAAGGATAAAAGGTGATAAACCCCAATGCTCTGTTCCTTAATTTTATACATATCCCTACAGATGGTAATGAGATAACCTGTATAATTCATGAAGTTGCAAGAAATTACAAATCATCCATTTCTTTGGTATCATTATCTAGAGGCAACCCTCGGTGATTTCAAGACTACTTTTTGGAGTCAAGATGGAGACCTCTCTCCTTCTTGGTGTGTAGAAAGGAGACTAAGGGCTTCTTCATTATGCTCAGGGGTTTTATTATCTGCCTTAGTTCACACTTAGCAGACTCTCTTCCTGTCTACAGAAATGTCCCCTCTGCATTTTGACCTCCTAGAACTCTATAGCTTAGATGTGACTTTGGATCAGGTGGAACTCTGCCTGCCCCCTGTCCTCCACCAAACGTCCATCTGCAATTCTGTGGTACTGATTGGCTCTTGCTTCTTTTCCCCACTACCCATCCTGACCAGCAAAAAGTTCCTTATGGACTCTGTGCCTGCACAGAGTGCAAACCCAACATTATCCTTTGTGCTGCAAACTCTGGCACTGATCCTAGGGTGGGAATGATTTCTCACAGGGTGAATTGATGAGGACGAACCATCAGAAGGAAGAGTAGAGCCCATCAACAGTTAGCACTTGGATAGCAGACAGAGCTGGTGTGGTTATGTGTATATTTACATATATGATTGTAAAGGAGCATATGCAAATGTTGTCCTCTTTTCTGAGGGCTCTTTTCCTTTTTTTTTTTTTTTAAGTCATCTGTTGATGGCCTACTTATGTCTTCCATGTGCTTTTCCTTCCTCTAGTCTTAACCTCTTGCATGTTCAGCGTCCCCAGTGAATTTGCAATGGGGATGAAGTCAAAGCTCATGAGATATGGCCCCAGGAAAAAGGTGAGGAACATGTATCCTGGTTCACACAGTGTGTTTTTGCCAAGAAAGAACAACACCAACGAGATATGAAGGCAGCCCAACAGCCTGCACAGCAAACACCTCCAATTAATAGAAATGGAAGCGACCATTCCCTGGTTCTGACCCAATGGCTGCAGCTTCATATCAGATCTGCCTTTGACTTCATGGCAATGAGCTGTTCCTCTGTGCCAGAGGGTCACAGATGGTACAGCTCATGCAGGCCAACCTCATCATCACTTAGGGATAGTCAAAGGCCAGGCCAAAATCCCACAAGGAATTGGCTCTTCTAAGTGGCAGCTTTTCTACGGCCCACTGCAATTTTACTCAGCAAATCCTATCAGCTATAAGTCAAACTGCCATGCTGCTCAAAGTCATTTTAAAAGTCATGTTTTGCCCCCAGAACTATTTCACTGGTGGAGAGAGAGAGAAAATTTGGTCAGTCATGTGTGGTATTTGCCTTTCTGCAATCCTGCAGGAATCCAGCCTCAGATCACAACCCCCCTAAAAAGCTACAATGTCCAAGAATAGTCCAAGAATTGTCATCTGGTGCCTGTATGCCAGATCCACCTTGAGAAGCAACAAGTGAGCCTTGTCATATATTAAACCAAGTTAAGGTCACCCAATTCCATTCATAAATGGTTTTGAAAAGCTACACGAAGAAGAGACATTCCATATTGTAATATTATGTTCTTTGGACTCCGATGCTCCAAGGGATGGCCAGCATGTTAGTCTTTAATAGTTAGATTCCACCCCCCACTCCTTATTACCATCCTGTCAAATGTCATGTCAGAATTTGTGCTTTCTTTTTCCAGTGGCAGCTATTTTATAAATACAACTGGAGGCTTTGAAGAAAAGGGTTGGTCCCCTCTCTATTCATTAGTAACCTTTTTTTTAAGCAAATTGGAGAGATCACATTTTAACTCACCTGCAACTGCAATAAATTCCTCTTGCACACGAGTATTTTATTACTGCTTGTAAATTCATGAAGGCCGAATGTTGTGCTTTCAGCAAAGCCAGCAGCCTTTTGGGCCTTTTCTTTCTGTCTAGGATCAATGGAGATAAATTTTGCCATAGTCTGGATCAGCTCCGAGCATCCACCTTTGCCCAGGGAAAGTTACAGCCCAACTCTGCATTGATTGGCCAAGTGACTGAGCTGCCCTGAAGAACCTTTGTGGGTCATAGTTCTTTTCTCCACTTCAACCTTTATTGAGTCATCTTGGTGGACAAAGTAATCTGAGAAGGGATATTTAACATAACACACAATTTAGGAAAATTAAAGGACAACAAAGAAAAGGGGCAGGAAAGAAAGCAGAGGTGGAGGGGGGGGGAAATGTAAGTTTGCAGCTCGCAGTAGACATAATTGCGTTTCACAAAAAGATTATAGAAGGTATTTGCATTTTATGATTGTTAACTGATTGCCTTGGTTTCTATGACTGTAGCCGCCGTGGGTGCTCATAAATAAACATAAATAATTAGATGCCTCAGATCAGGGCCAGCCCAAGGATTTGGGGCACCCCAACCTAGGAAGCCCAAGCCCCCCACCAAAGGGTGGCAGGAAGCCAGAATCTGTCCTCATTGACCCCGTGCTGTACAGGGACAAGTGGAAAGATGGCCCTTGCCCTCATTGCCCCCCTACCAGGCCTTGGTGAGAAGCTGCTGCCAGCCCTCCTTGTCCCCTGGCAGTGAGGCACAATGGTCCCTGCCCCCATCACCATGTGTGGCATGGCAGGAAACTGCCTCTCACCCCCCCACACCAGAATCAGTCGAGAAGCATGGCCCAGCAGAGGGAAAGAGGAAGAGGGACAGGACAGGCCCTGAGCTGGGGCTAGCCCAATGGGGCCAGCAGCGCCTCCAGTGTTGCCTGATCACAAACCTTCACACTGTTGTGTGGGTAAACTGTCAGATTTCCAAAGCTTTGCCAATTTTAATTGATTTGGTGGTGGTGGAAGGTGCCGTCAAGTCACAGCTGACTTATGGTGACCCTGGAGGGTTTTCAAGGAAAGAGACATTGGGTGTGGTCACACATGCTAAATAATCCACTTTCAATCCACTTTCCAACTGGGTTTTTACTGTGCGAACTGGCAAAATCCAGTTGGAAAGTGCATTGAAAGTGGATTCTTTAGTGTGTGTGGCCACAGCCTTTCCAGAGGTGGTTTGCCACTGCCTGGCTCCACATCATGACCCTGGTATTCCTTGTAAGTCTCCCATCCAAATACCAGCCAAGGCCGACCCTGCTTAGCTTCTGAAATCTGACAAGATCAAGCTAGCCTGGGATATCCAGGTCAGAGCCAAGTTGCATTTAGAAAGGAACAAATACCTTTGGCTAATAGCACTTTGCATCTGCATAGCATTTCCAGGATTCAGAAAGCATCATGTCACATCTTGGAAATCCACACAACAGGCTGCTGAGGGAGGCCAATTTAAAGTGGTACTGCAGATGGGAAGGCTGAAGCTCAGATCTGCACATCTGCTACAGTTTTGTAATTTTCCTTGAAAGATTCAGGTGCCTGGTCTGCATAGTTATGGAAGGAAACATGAAAATGAGGCAAATTCTAACATTGGGGTCTGGCATGTACATGTGGAGTTGCCCCAGTTGGGTTTAATTTCTGTTTGAGAAGGCACCATAATAGCAATGTGCTTTGATCTCAGCTAACACCATCCCCACCATCACCAATCCCAAGCTTAAAGAAGAGTTGCCTCCTCTGGCTTGTGAAATTCCTGGAGATTTGGGGGCTGAGCTTGGGGAGGAAGGATTTTGGGGAGGCAGCTCGGGGCGTGGGAGGTCATTCCATAGAGTCTACCCTCCAAAGCTGCCATTTCTTCTAGGAGAAGTGATCTCTGTAGTCTGTACTGGGTGTTATGTGTTGGTTAGTTTAGCAAAGTTACAGTCAGGAAAGTGTGGAATCACGCAGAATGAACTCTCTTCAAGTTAGTACACTGCAACAGAAAAAAGAGCTTACTTTTACTGAAGCATATTCACATCCACACACGTTTTGTAGTAGAAGAAAAACAGAAGGCCGATCTAATAGTACTGTTCCCTGTTACAAGCATACAGCTATTCCAAATGCACATACATGGAAGAATGAGATCTTGGGTGTGTGGCACACTGTGTTCCCCTGGCTTGCTTGCACAGGGGAGATTTGCAGAAGTATCTTGCCTCTTGCAAGACCACGAGGAGTGAGAACAAAGGGACAGAAAGAGAAGGCAGAGAATAGAAGCTTCCAGTATAGACCAAGAGAGACATCACACATATACACAGTCTGGTTCTAGTGCAGAGGGAAATACAGCACCCTTCCCTGCACTAGAATTAACAACTCCAGGTTGGGAAATTCCAGGAGATTTGGGTGGAGCCTGGGGAGGGTGAGGTTTGGGGGAGAGGGTCCTCAGCAGGGTATAATGTCATACAGTACACCATCCAAAGCAGCCATTTGCTCCAGGAAAACCAATTTCTGTTGGCTGTTGTAATCTAGGGGAATCTCCAGAGATATCTCCTGGAGGCTGGCAACCCTACGAGTCACTTTTACTCCAACAGTCCAGAGATCAGTTGTAATTCCAGGAGAATTCCAGGCACCTCCATACCCAGTAACCCTGGCTAAGCGGCGAGAGGAAGAGGAAGCCATCAAGGTACACCACAACCTCCGCCAGCTTGCTATGGGAAATTTCCACAACACAAGATAATTAACATTGTATACATCTGAAGCCAAAGATTATCTTGCATGCACAAGAGTAATAATGGACCATGCTCAGAGCACTTGTAAAGGAACCCAAGCAAAAAATGACTGCCACAACAAATTGCACACCAGAGACTGCCCAAATGGTTTCCTCAGGTCAAGGACGCTGGTTTGGCTTGGTTTCTCTTAATTCAGCCCTGTAAAAGTGTGTGTGTGTGTGAATGTGCACATGAGTGCCAAAGGATTTGGCAGCCTGTATTATTCCATTTTTTTTAAAGGTGGGATTAAATATGCCCTTTCTAAATTCAGAGTTGTTTTTCTACCTCAAAATCCAACTGAATGCAGTGATTCAGCCCAGACCTCTCTGTATATAATCATGCTTGACTAATGTGCTTCCCCAAACCTCCAAACAGGTTGGCAAGCTTCTCCCTCTGGCCAGCAAATCTCTGAACTGCCAGAATGGATTTCACTCATGAAGCTGTTTGTTCATCCTGACCCATCCCTCCCTCACCTACCCCAGTGGATCCAGCCGAACTGATCTTTCATTTGCTTCCTTCCCACTGCAGGCACCAGGAACAAAGATGTGCTTCGAGCTGCAGAGCGGTAGCCTTCTGCAAAACAATAAGCATCTGCAGTGCAAAGAGAAAACCTTACACTGTCAAAATATTTTCTTCTGAGGCCCATAGCGATGCCTATAGCCCTTGCAGAAGGATTAAGAACCATGCCCAAATGGTTCTTTGAATGAAAGGGCCCATAGCCCCAGCCTGCTTAGATTTTAAAAATATTTTACTTCATTTATAACCCACCTTTCGCACAAATGGAAACCCAAAGTGACGTACATTGTTTTCCTCTCCTTCATTTTATCCTTACAAGAACCCTGTGATGTAGGTTAGGCTGAGAGCATGTAACTGGATCAAGGTCACACAGCAGGCCTCCGTGGCAGACCACAGATTTGAATCTAGGTCTCCCAGTTCCTAGTCCAAAACCAATTCTCATATCTGACCTTCTGCCCTGCCTTCCAATACAAAACTATGGAGTGGTTATAGTTATGCAGAGAAAGGAAAGCTTCCTGTAAATATTCACAGTATCTCTATATTATTCATTTCAGGACTTAGCACTAAAAAGATGTCCTGGTTTCAGAAGAACTGGGCGAGTTTTTTGCTCAAGGTAATCCCCATACTGACAACAAAGTCATTTCAAGATTCACTGGTGGTGGGGGGGGAGTATATTTTATGTGTCTTCTCTAAGGCAACAGTGGGATTCAGCTGTTTTTCCTATATTTTCTACAGCTATATATTCCCAAGATGACTGTGGCCTTTCTAGTCAAAGGTCCCTTTGACTATAAGCTGTTCAGGCTTTACCCGTGCTACCCAAATCCAACAAGTCCCCACTGAATGGAAGTGGAGAGGCAAGTGGAGTAGCGGTCGTTTTGTTTTACTTTGTCAGAAGAATGCTCTCAAGTGTAGAATTGAGTGAACATAGAGACTCCGAAGAAAGAAGCAAAAAAAAAAAAAGCCAAAGAGAGGATGAAGATGCCATTGGAAATAAGCTAAGAGTTCAATACAGCACTGGTAAGCAGGGAAGGACTTGTGAAATAATGATGTATGTGCACTGTCCAATAGGTGCTCACCATATTAGAACTATGCCCATCTCAATAAAAATTAATTGCACATACTGAAATTTTAGAATGTTGCTGATAGCCACTGACAGTAGTCATCTGAGTACCATGAAAACATCAACAAGCTTTCTTGCTGCAGTGATACTACTTGGGTTCTCAGTAACGGCTGCACAGCAGTCACACACAAACATACATGCCATTTGCCCAGGTCAACTACAGCCTGTGGGAAGACCCCCCAAAGAACACTTCCTCTTCATTCATGATGAACAGTAGCTTGTTGACTCCCTGTTTCCTTCTGATATGCAAAACATAATCTTGCCTCAACAGCCACCTGTAAAGTTACTAAGCAACCCCCACTTTGCAGCGATATTTAATCACCCCCCGAAACTGTTTAGTGCTTGTAGTCTCAATGAGGAACATTATTCTCTAAAGAGCCGTACGCTGTCGTGGGGCGAGATGATTAGGTTTGCAAGGGAGGGCTGCCTTGGTGTCATCATCATTTTCATTAGCACCATGAATTATGGCTGCTTTTCCAGTGCTTGGATTTGTGTGATTGCTATGTTGAAATTCTGGCACATTCCACTAACACCTGACATCTGGGAGGCAGCTGGGGGGGACAGTAAACAAAACATTTCTAGATTAGTCATCCCATACCGAGAAAGGGGGCATGGCTCGATCGCCTGACTAGCTACTCTGTTCTCTTTTGAAGGTGATGCTGAAGTAGGGTAACCAGATTTTGCCAGTAAAAAAGAGGACACTGTTCAGCAACAACATTTTTTTTTTCTCAGATGCCCAGATAAGTAAGAATTTCTTGCTGGCAAACAAAACAGAGCTGCAGAAATTACCCAGTCATTGTGGATGCGAGATGCTTATCCCCCCACACACACACACACACCACACACACACACACTATATATATATATATATATATATATATATATATATATATATATATATATGGCAAACTATTTATTATAAATGTATATACATAACTGCTTATATTTACTGAAATTGCAAGTTTGCACTGAAGCAGGAAAGAAATAACACAGTAAGCAAATAACAAAAGAAACACCCTCCACACAAATACTAATTTATCTATCACTAAGCTCTTCTGTGCATACAACACCAGTACCTGTATACATATGATGGAAGATTTTATCTCCTTAAGTAGAGTTGGATATACAGGTAGGTATTTGTAGAACTGAAGACATGAATAGTCACACAGGTTATATGGCACTAACAGCCTTTATCGCTTCAATGGTAAATCTGTTCCTTTCATCTGTCCATTGGACGTCCATTCAAGAAAATATTCTCTCAACATTTGTATTATGTCCTGAAATGCAGAAGAAAAATTGTGCTATTTTTAAAAACTCAGAATGTCAGTCTGCGTTGCAGCACTTTTTAAAATATTTAACCCACTTGTCACTGACTGGTACACTTTTGAAGTCTTCATCTATTTGAGCTCTTTCAACAAAAGTCTTCAGGTTATGGAACTGGGCAAAACATTTTACATCATCTACCATCATGTCTCAATCTCTCAAGTATTTTATGGTATGCTGAACATAATCAAACGAAAGGGTATCAGTTAAAGCCAGGATGTCAGACATACAGCCCATAGGCTGGAACTGGTCCCTGCAGGGCTCCTACCTGGCCCCCAAGCAACTGGTTCTCATCTGCTTCTTGCTTCCTGCCTCCTGAATTGCAGCTCGCTTTTGCCCAGTTCTCATCTCTCCTGCTTCCTTATTCCTGCCTTTCAGAGAAGAGAAAGAAAGCCAAGCCTCCCTCCCCTTGATTAGCTGAGTGCTCCTCCCTCTCCTCCTCCTCCTCCTCCTTAGGGGAGGAAGAGAGGAGGAGGGAAACAGTCAGAGAGAGACAGAGAGTCCTGTGGCAAGCACACTTCAGAGGGAGGGAGGGGAGGAATGAAAAAGCCAGCTATACTGTGAGTCCATCTGTCCTCATATCTTGGAGAATGAAGTGATTTCAGATGTCAAATGACAATAGCAGGCATTGGTAATGAGAGAAGAAACCTAGGTCTCAGTTCAGTCCAGGAGAATGCATTGTCTTTAGCTTCATTATCAGTTGCCATTCAGCAGTCTTTCTAATCTCCCTTTTAATTCTTTTGTAAGAGAACTGCTACTCTTAGGTCAGCAACTGAACATTCTGGAAGGATAAAATTTCCTCCAACGGTTTTTGAATGTTGTGGTTTCTAATAGCAGTAGAAAGAGTAAAAGTCCAGCAGCACCTTAAAGACTAATGAAATTTGTGGTAGGGTATGGAGCTAGGGGTGTGCACATAAATATCAACATGTTTCAGGTTCAGGTATACCAAACTTGAAAAATATTGTTATATACCAATATTCCTGAATCCCAGTATCAGTATTGTATTGGGATTTGGGAAGTGATTGGCATTGCCAAAACATTCAGCTGGGAGGCATGTTTCCATGCCTCCCCATCCCTTTCCCGGCCAGCCTGCTGAAGCAGGTTGGCTGGAAAAGGAAAGAATGATCAGGGAGGCATGATTCCATGCTTCCACGTCCCTTTCCTAGCAGGCCTGCCAAGGCAGGCTGGCTGGCACCTCCACAGCAAAAGGGAAGGTATTTTAATTTTAAACTACCTCCCCTTGTGATGCCTCCACAGCACGACTCCCCAGCAAAGGGAAGGTATTTTAACTTTGTGTCACAAAGGCAGCACGAGCCCAAGACAGAAGGGAAGGGAAGTTAGTTAAAATTAAAATACCTTCCCTTCAGCAGGGAGTAATGCGACAGGGGCCTCAGGACTCTATCAGTAGCCAAGCCCGAATAGAAGCTAAATAATATCAGCTTTTATTCGGGGACAGCTACTTTGGTAACCGAATACAGATCTCTTACTGGCATTTTTGGCGGTATTTATTCAGTTCGGTATATACCCCTGGTATGAGCTTTCATGAGTCATTGCTCACTTCTTTAGACTTTTTTCCATATATTCTTTGCATCCTCTTGGACTGCATCCTCTTGGACCACATTGCGATTTAGGTTTTCGCTCTTGTTACCAGTATTGATATCTCCACACCTACCCCTCTGCTATTGCCATTCAGCTTCTGAAATCATCTTTATAAAATTTATATCTTTGGTACCTCATGTTACATTTGGGGATGGAGCCAGCCCAATAAAGTGACATTTATGTCATATCCAGCCCTTATAACAAATGAGTTTGACACCTCTGAGTTAGTCATCCTATGAAAATAGTCAAACACTAAAAGAAACTTTCTATTTCTGTACTATAGAGTTTTGCCATCAAACCAGAGTGTCACTGCACAACATCCCTGGCATGATGACATCACTTCCGGGTGATGTCATTGCTTCGGGGATGTTGCACAGCGACACTGCTCTTTGGGGGCGGGGTTTTCGGCACCAGCCAGAAGTCCCAAAAACCAGAGGAACACCCACTGGGACCTGGGGACTGGCAACCCTAACTGAAACAAGGGCATTTTATTTCAAGGGCATGCCTAAATTTACACTTTCTCTTTGGCATATTCCTGGTTTCACCTTTCACCTTGCTGTTCTGGATATTCCAAAGGGCTTACCTCCAGCACACAAGGTTGCTCACCAGCAGCAGAAGGCAACAAATGCAATGGAAAGCCTCCCATGCAAGCTCATTCACACTGCAAAGGAGAGAGCTGCTGGCCAGAGCTCACCAGAGTGACTGAGCCCACACAGCCTTGGAATAATAAACAAGACACTTTACTTGGATGTGAGATTCAAATTGATGAGATCTTAAAGAGTTCATGAACACGAAGCATTCAGAACACAAAGCAAGGCCTTCAGTTCTCTCTCACACACAGGCAGAAGCTTCTAATAGGGAACCCAACCATAGAATCAAACTTGGTTACCAGGCAACATTGCCCAAACTCATTTTTCTGCTACGCCTCTAAAAACAAGTTAACTATTTCCAGTCATGATCCACTGCTATTGCACAGCTAACAAGAGTAACACCAGGAATGCCCAGGACCATAGAGTTTTTTAGCCAAATGCTAGAGCCTCCCCCACGTGACGTGCCTGATGCAATGACATCACCTCTGGGTGATGTCACCGTGCCGGGCATGTCGGGCGTGGCAGAGGTCTTCAAGGGCGGGGCTCCCCGCACCAGCCATTTGGTTGGTGGCAGATTGGGGCCCCTGGAATTGGGGGAAGCCTGGCCGCCATCAGGGGATGGCAACCCTATTCTCAGCTGTTAAGTATTTAAAAAATCCACAGTAAACAACCACTGTTGTGGAGCATTGGTAAGGTATTTTAAAGAGATGAAGCATGGTTCAGGACAAAGATTAAAAAATAGAAACAGCAGCTGCAGAGCACACACACCCTTCCCAACACACAAGATTCAGGCTAATACTGTGAAGAAGAATAGAAGGTTTAGCTCTTCCAGTCCTCTACATACGACTTCTTCCTAGGGATGTCAGCCTCCACATGGGACCTGGGAATCCCCAGAATTATAGCTCATCTCCAGACGGCAGAGATCCATTCTCCTGGTGAAAATGAATGCTTTGAAGGGTGGACTCTGTGGCACTGTACCCCACTGAGGTCCCTCTCCTCCCCAGGCCTCATCCCCAAATCTCCAGGAGTTTCCCAACCTGGAGCTGGCAACCCTACGCCCCAATCCCCCATCATTGGCTGGGGGGATCTGGCAACCATATTTCTTCCTTATACTCAAAAACTGAATACCCATCTTTTTTATGCCCAAGGGGCCAAGGCTAATGGTAGTATGGGAGGGACTGGCAAACCCATGCAGGGATGGAAGAGTTAAACCCCACTTCTCCAGTCCATATTGGAGCCCTCTCCTTTGATTTTTTTTTTTTTAAATGCTGGGGACATCTGATCACGGATTACTCAGCATCTTGTTTGATTAGTCTCTGTTTGTGAGGCAATTGACAGCTGGGGAAGGCAATTTAGATGAAGAAAAAGTGCAGAGGGGAGGAAGTTACCCTCACTCTTCCCAGCACTGTTTTCCTAATCCATTTGAAGGACTAGCCACATGATTCTTTCTAAATTAAAAACAACAATAACAGAAGATCTGATCCCAAATCTCCCACCATCCTGCCTGGTGAGGCCCTGGCTACTGGCGATCTCAGCAAATTCCAGAAATCGAAGGCATAGAAGACCAATATGTTATCGAAGGCTTTCACGGCCGGAGTTCACGGAAGACCATTTGAGTGCGCCCTCATCTGCAGAAAGGCAAGAACAACATTCTCTTTCACCACCTCATTTTACTGCCTTATGTACTTCACCTTCAAGTGCTGTGAAAGCCTTATGCGAATTTGAACGGTTACAAAAGTGTTCATTGCAAAGGAGCTTTTGCTTAGTTTCTCTGGGCTCTTAGCAAGAGCCACAAGAGTGCTGAGTTAGGAGTGTCTCACAATAAAAATCTTATTTTTTTCCCTTTCCACGTGTAAGTTCTGCTTCCCAGGGCTGGAAACTGTGGCTATCTGAGCTCTGCAAAGGAATGTAGACAAGGCTGTCAGATCATAGTCTTGGCAGACTAATCTATGGTGACAGGAAGCTCGGCATAACAAAAGGCCGGTTTCCTTTTTTCCTCTTCACATGAAATGTTTGTAGAGGATGTAGTCGCTCTTTCTGCCTGTTTACCTGTTTTCTCCCAATTTGCTGATATCTTTCTCAAACCTGGTTGGGTGTGATCTTTTAAGAAAGGCTGCAGTCAAAGCACCATTGCACACCATGGGGAAAGGGAGGCTTCATTTCTGCATCTCCATTCTCCTCCCCACACCAGTGCCATTTTCATTCCTTCAGTGGTGCTCACCAGCTCCACCAGACAGCTTTGAGTGGGCTTTTAAAACAGGTAATAGATGATATCACTCTACCAGTCAAGGGACTAAAGTATGGAGAATATCACCAAGTCGATGGTCCAGAAGTAGCAGCAGTTGAAGGCACATGGAAAATCTTTGCTATGTGGAAGCAAACATACAACAGCGGAGCAAACAGATGGGCTGGGAGGGGCTGTGGTTCAGTGGCAGAATATCTGCTTGGCATGCAGAAGGTCCCAGGTTCAGTCCTTGGCATCTCCACTAAAAAGGTCAGGTGGTAGGTGATGTGAAAGACTTCTGCCTGAGATGCTGGAGAGACATTGGGAGTCTGAGTAGACAATACTGACCATGATGGACCAATGGTCTCATTCAGTATAAGGCAGCTTCATGTGTTCATGTGTGGCTTTCCAGTACGGAGAAAGGAAATTTGGAAGCAGGCTGTGAATCTTGCTGTTGAAATGTTGAACATTTAGGGTTGCCAGCTCTGGGTTGGGAAATATCTGGAGATTTTGGGGGTGGAGCCTCAGAAGGGCACAGTTTGGGGAGGGGAGGGACTTCTGTGAAGAATAATGCCATAGAGTCCACTTTCCAACGTGGCCATTTTCTCCAGGTGAAATGATCTGTCACCTGGAGATCAGTTGTAATCCCAAGAAATCTCCAGCCACCACCTGGAGGCTGGCAACCCTGCATCTCAGGGAGACTGGCTCCCACTTCTCGGCCTGAACTAAATGAGACTAAGGTCAGGCTAGATCTCAAGCGAGGGTCCCTCTTTCCCTTATTACACTAAAAGTGGAGAAATCCATGTAAGAAATACCATCAATTTAGCTCGCATCTTCTATTGTTTCAACCATGGAACTCAAGGTGGCAAATGTGGGGTTCCCAGGAGGTGTCCCATCCAGGTCAGTGACAAGAGCTGGCCTGCTGAGTCTCAGCAAGGCTGCTGTACCGTGTGCCTTCTGGGCAGACCCAAAGCAATGGATATCCAAGGCACTAGTGAAGTGAAAATCCACCCAGTTCCATGTACATTCCCAGTGTTCACTGCTTGCCCTAATTTGTCATCTCATGTAGTTTCTTGGAGGCCCACACTGACAGAGCTCCAGAGGTATCATCACATGCTCTCAGTTCAATCAGAGTCTAATCTGAGGGGGAAGAGACTGCTGACTGTGTGGGGAAGAAGAATCAGTGGCATACCCACACCCTGAGGCCAGCAATTTACCACCCGAATGGGCAGCCCAAAACAATCCCGCTGAGCCAACATGTCGAATGCCCAAGGCCTCTTGAAATAGACTTGCCCTTTCATTACCTAACCATTTTGACCTGTTATGTAGGACACAGAGAAGGGATGCCAAAGCACCCTGCATGCAGACCGCACGGAAAAGGCTGCCAGCACCTTCTAGCGGGAGTCAGTTTGTGAAACTTTTATTTGCGTTTAATGTTCCTTGCAGCCCTTATCCCATGGAGAAATCATTCACAATGGCACCAATGGTTTATGGTGCAGCGCCTGGGTAATAAGACATTCCTCAGTATAATTCCTGAAGCTGGACCTGCTGGAACAGATCACCCAAAGCTATATAGATACTCGAGCCAAATATATAATTCAGTTCTCATTGTTAAGCGAATGTTATTGATCTCCATGTAACCAGAGGCTGAGGGCAATAAATAGCTTATGCAAAACGCACACAAACAAGGTGACCCTTACCTCCTGCAGCACAGGCGAGGGATATGGCCCAGTCTCAATGCAGGGGTGTCTTTTCCCACAGATGGGTTGTAGTTTATCCCAAATTCCCATTGCTGTGATCTGCTTCCTATCCTTGACTTGCGCATCTGCTCTTCTCCATTTAAATCTCACATTCTACGCCCAATCTCATTTCATGGGCAAGTTCTTTGGAATAGCACCACTGCTGGTGGACCAAGGACCCACATCTGTCTTGGGAAGGCAATATTTTTTTTCAATAGCAGAATGAAACAGCTGGACTAAAAACACTTCTCTCGGAATATAAATTCAAGTGTGCAATCATCTGCCTGCAATTCAGAATGGTACAAGCCCATGAAAGGAACAGCATGTGATTGTTTCTAATTGTGCATTTCACTTCCAAGCTGTGCTAGCTCGTAAAATCCTTCACTTATTATATATTTATATTTATGCTGCCTTTCCAGCACAAAAAAATCTTACAGCAGCACACACTGAAATTAAAAGGAAACAGAATTTAAACATCTATAATAAAAACAACACACAATGAATAAAAACAGCAAACAATGTGACAAGTTTTTTTAAAAAAATTGAGTGTGAGAAGGAAAGAAAAAATCTCTCTCTCTCTCTCTCTCTCTCTCTCTCTCTCTCTCTCTCCCCCCTCTCTCTCTTCCCCTCCCCCAAAAAACATCTTCAACTGGTATCTCACAGTGCAATCCTAAATACAATTATACCCTTCAGTGGACTTAGAAATGTGTGACTTTGTGTAGGATTGCACTGTAAAATTCAGAACAATAGGTGAAGGGAGCAAGTTGAAGAAATGGGGAGCTACAACATAAAAGTCCCTGTCCCTGGTCACCATTCATCTTATTTCAGATGGTGTAGGCACAAATCTTCCACCTCTGCTGAACATCTTAGTAGCTGAACAGGTTTACATAGGTGTTATCCTCATAGGTAAGGGTTCCCTTGCTTGAAAGTCAGTCGAATCCAACTCTAGGGTTGCGGTGCTCATCTCCGTTTCAAAGCCAAAGAGGCAGCGCTGTCTGAAGACGTTTCCATGGTCATGTGGTACCTATTTATCTACTTGCAATTTCTTGCTTTCGAACTGCTAGGTTGGCAGGAGCTGGAGCTAGAGACGGGAGCTCACTCCGTCTTGCGACACCCGGGTCTTGAACTGCTGAACTACTGACCTTCCACAGGCTGCAGTTCAGCGTCTTAACCGCTTGAGCCACCGCAGCTCCTTTTATCCTCATACTTAGGGCTTTAAAAGTAAGAACCAGCAGTTTGAATTGTATCTGGAAATAAAATGGAAGACAGTGGAATTCATATGAAGTTGCCAGTCTATGTTCCCATTTGCTCCAACCAGCAGCCTTGCTGCTACATTTTGGATTAATAGCAGTTTTCAAATAGTCTTCTAAGGCAACCCCATATAACACATGCTGCAATAGTCTAATAAGTTTGGAGCACAGAGAATCATGGTCAGATCCTGCATGTTACATACAGCAAGAATTGGTTAAAAGTGCTACATGTCACAGATGAGACCTGTAGATGTGAAATCACCCTTAAATGGTGAACTTGCTTTTTCACAGGGAATAACTTTTAAGTTTTGGTTTATTGAGTCTCATCTAGCCCATTACTGCCTCCAAAACCTATCCAGAATATATACTGCCTCCTCCAAATCAACTGGAAAGGAGAAATAGAGTTGAGTGTCATCATCATACTGATGATATTTCAATCAAAAGCTCCAGACAACCATTCTCAGTGGCTTCATGTGGGTGTTAAATAGCAAGGGAGAAAATACAGGAGCCTCTAGGGCAGTGTTTTTCAACCTTTTTGTGCAAAGGCACACTTTTTTCATGAAAAAAATCACGAGGCACACCACCATTAGAAAATGTTAAAAAAAATTAACTCTGTGCCTATATTGACTATATATAAAGTAATTCTCTTGAATAGGAATCAAATAAACACAAAGAAATTATTTTATAATTACTTTATTATGAAATAATAATACTTTATTTTATAATTGTTCATATGTTACGGATGAAATTGGAATTTTTCCCACGGCACACCAGACAATATCTCACGGCACACTAGTGTGCCACGGCACAGTGGTTGAAAAACACTGCTCTAGGACATCACAGCAACACTGCCAAGGGGGGGTCACCATCTGTATTCCAGCATCAACTTCTGGTACCAATCTTCCAGATCCGAATGGAACCCCCAGGGCATGGTGCCACTGATTCACACACACAAACACATGAAGCTGTCTTATACTGAGTCTGCCCTTTGTCTCTCAGGGCCAGTATTGCCTACTCAGACTGACAGCAGCTCTCCAGGGCCTCAGGATCAGATCTTTTACATCATTTCTTATCTGAGCCTTTTAACTGGAGATGCCAGGGACTGAACCTGGGACCTTCTGCCTGCAAAGCAGATGCTCTACCACTGAGCCAAACCTCCTCCCCAGCTCTCAGACAAATGGTTCAGAGACACGGCCGGATCACCCATTGGGCAAACTAGGTGCTCGCCTAGGGTGCGCCGGCCTCAGAGGCACCAAATGGCACCCCGCTCCCCCTCCAAAAGCAGCCCCCCACCGCCCTAACCGGGCGCCCACCGCCACTGCTGCCAAAAGCGCCCGGCTAGGGCGCAAGTTGCCCTCCCCCTCCTCGGGGGGGGAGGAGGAGGAGGAGGAGGAGGAGGAGGAGGCGGCCGGCCAGCCGGCAGCGGCTAGCGGGATATCCCCGCTGCTGCCGCCAAGTGCCCAGGTAGGGTGCAAGTCGCCCTCCCCGTCCTCCCTGGGGGGGGGAGGAGGAGGCGACCGGCGGTGGCCAGCAGGATTTCCCTGCCGCCGCCGCCAAACGCCCAGGTAGGGTGCAAGTTGCCCTCCCCCTCCTCCCTCGGGGGGAGGAAAAGGAGTAGGAGGAGGCAGCTGGCGGTGGCCAAGCACCCAGCTAGGGCGCAAGTCACCCTCCCCTCCTCCCTGGAGGGGGGAGGTGGCGGCGGCCGGCGGGGACTCCCCGCCACCACCAAGCGCCCAGCCGGGGCACAGTTTGCCCGCCTTCCACCTCCTCCCTGGGGATCTAGGTCGCAGAACTTCCTGGAGCCGGCCCTGTTCAGAGAGATGCCATGCTGGATGATATTGGAATCAACTAGGTTTGTATTCCCCTCATCCCTCTCCCAGTGAAGTTCCTCAATCAAGGCAACCAAAGCAGTTTCAGTTCCAAAATGAAGTTGAAAACCAGACTGAAATGGATCTAGACAATCTGTCTCATCCAAGTGAGTCTGTAGGTGTGCAGCCAGCCGCCACCCACTCAAGCACCTTGTCAAGCTGAAAGGCAGTCATCCGTACCTCTCCAAGTAACTCGCCACTTCCTGAGACCACAACAAATGAAATTTATACCAGCCATTGTGACTGGCAGGACCACGGTCAGCTTTCTTCCCTATGAGGGGCTGCCGCATTCTTGGGTAAGGCTTGAAATAAATTAATAGGAAAACAGGGATTTCTTCGTTTCTGTTTACAGTCCTCCTGCCGAACCTAAAAGTCTCTCTGTATTTTAGTGTCTGTCTGTTATCAGAAATTCCAGTGGGCAGCCATATTAGTCAGTTGCAGCAAAATCAGCAAGACCAAAAGGGAGTCTTGTGACGCTTTAACAGATTTATCGAACCAGATGCCTTTCTGGGCTAGAGCACCAGATGGATGAAGCGAAGCCTTAGTCAGAAATGTATCAGATGAATAAGAAGTTATTTTTAAACTCAGAACTTTTAACTGCGTATAACAAAAACTTCGCTTAAATAAATAAGTTCCTCAAGTAACCCTGTAAGCACCTTAGCCTGCTCACAGTTGTTAAAGGGAGATATTTTTCAGGATCACTTAAGCCTGCTTGATACGGGTGACTGTGCTCTTAAAAATCTACACGGTGCCTGGGAAGAACAGAGTTTAGGGAGTGGAAGGAGCTCAGCAGGAATGTGGCACAAATCCAGGGCTTCCATTTCTTCTAGACTGTATGTTATATATGGCTGCCAACCTCTCTTGTGAGAGCCAGTTTGGTGTAGTGGTTAAGAGTGTGGACTCTAATCTGGAAGAACCGGGTTTGATTCCCCACTGCTCCACACGCAGCTGCTGGTGTGACTTTGGGTCAGTCACAAGTTATTTCAAAGCTGTTCTCTCACAAGCAGTTCTCGAAAGAGCTCTCTCAGCACGACTGACCTCACAGGGTGTCTGTTGTGGGGACAGGAAGGGAAAGGAGATCATAAGCCGCTCTGAGACTCCTTCAGGTACTGAAGGGTGGGGTATAAATCCAACCTCTCCTCCTCCTCCTCCTCCTCCTCCTCCTCCTCCTCCTCCTCCAAGTGGGGCCTGGAGATCTCCCAGAATTGCAACTGATCTCCAGATAACAAAGTAAATGTCTACTTTGGAGGATGGAGTCTGGCATTATACCTTACTGAGGCCCCTCCCCTCTCCAAACCTTGCCCTCCCAATGCTTCCCACCCCAAATTTCCAGGAATGTACCAAGCTGGAGTTGGCAGCCCTAATGGTATACCATAGTGCCCCCCCCCCAGCTGCCATTTCCTCCAAGGGAACAGAACAATATAACCTTGAAATCTGTTGTGATTTCACGTGAATTCCATGCCCCACCTTGAGGTAGGTACCCATAAGAGGACACCGACAGCTACTGATTAAAAACAAACAAACAAACAGAACACCTAGCTTCAAAACATTCCCTTTCTTTGAATGGACCTCGTTGTATCAAACACTTTAAAGTCTGCTTGCTGGGGGGGGATCTTAGTTGGTGCTCCTGGGAGATTGTTGCATCTTCTGATGCCACCACAGCTATGGCCCTGTATGGCCAGGTGGCACATTTGAATTGCTGAAACTCTGCCCTGGTTTGACAAGTCTCAGGGCATCTATACTTTCCTGGTGCCTTTACAGTGAAGGCTCTGTCATGGTGCACACTACTTCCAGTATGACACTTCTATCATGCCCCCAATGGTTTGTTTAATATAGTACCCACCACAGGATCCTGCAAGAAATATACCACCCTCTTTCCCCCAACCTTGAATTATTAGTCTCAGTAGGAAACATTCCTTCGTTGGGCACTAGATCATTGACTGGAAGCTTTGAGAGGAGCCCATTTTTTTCAGTAAGCTGTTTGTACAAATAAGCTGATCTTTGAACGTTTTTCCCTTCCTTTCTGGTTTTTGTTTTTGTAATTATTGAACAAGCCTCAGGGCAGTTTTAAATTTACCTGAAGAGCTTAGAACTGACTGTGTAGGGAGGGGGGGGAATGAGTCCCTTTGAGTAATGAAAGAAAGGAATTATTAATGCAAATAGTTCCATTATGGTGGTGAATGCCTCTGTGGAGAGCAAATAGCATCACAGAATGGAGTGTGGGGGGGGAGCAGAGCCTCTGGGCTGATGAACCACTGCAAAACGGAGATCTTCGAGTTTAAGGTCCAATGACAAAAACCAGGGAATATCTTCTGTGAGGAGTAACCAAAATAAAACAATGTGGTCTTCAAGTTTTCAAGGTGATATACCTGGATTAGCAGACACCCCTTGTGCATGTGCAATACCTGGGTAGATTTTTTTGCCACTCATAGGGGTTGCCAGGTTTCAGGTGGGCTGGAGAGCTCCCAGAAGTACAATTTATCTCCAGACTACAAACATCAGTTCCTCTAGAGAAAACGGCTGCTTTGAAGGGTGGACTCTGTGGCATCAGATTCCACAGAGATCTTTCCCCTCCCCAAACCCCGCCTTCCAGCCTTCAATCAATCAATCAAATTTATTGTTACAGTCAAAGACCAGCACACTCAGTCATTTTACATAAAAGCATATGAATAAGAAATATGGGATAAAACCAACAGTGGCCTTCTTAAGTTAAAAATCTGTGACTGTAACATAGAAATAGAATAAACTCCTGTATAAACTCCAACCTCCCTAGGATCCACCCTCAAATCTCCAGAAATTTCCCCATCTGGAATTGGCAGCCCTAGTCACTAATGTTAACTGCCAGTGCTAGAGGCCTGTGAAGCTACAGTAGTTTTTAAATGTTTTTTTCTTTAGGGCGCCAGGAAGCAAAGTAGGACAGAGCTTCTGAGGACTGAACGGTTGAAGGAATCTCAGCTTTTCCCACTACTGTGTGAGAAATCGCATTAGCCAAAATTGGCTCTTCGTTTCCTTAATCTTTTTGTTTCTGTGGGCTGAAAAGTGTGCAAGCATTCGAAGATCAGCAGATACTTGCTGAACAATTAAAATCAAAGGCTGGCATGCTTGACTCTAAAAGAAGCTGTGTTACATAGGAATGATGCTGAAATGAGAGAAGAGCTCCATGGGCCCTACTCTCCATGATTTTAAAGTGTTGGTCACCATAAGAAACAGCACACAGGGCTCCAGGGCCTCAGATAGTTTTGTACAAAAGAGGCTGTGGTGAACAAACAAACACTTCACCCATAGGTGTCTGAGTAGAAAATTACAACTTGGTAAAGATTTAATTTGTATGCTGTTAATGTTCAGAGGCTAACCCAGATTCACCTGTACAAGTAGGCAAAAAATCACATAATGAGTTTTATTTTATTTAGGTTTCCATCTGTCAGTTTTCTAGGATGCCAATCTGTGTATTACTGTGGAGTTGATAACACAATCACATAACTTCTCATCCGGCACCAGGACCTACACACAATCAGTAAAGTTTTAAGGAACCTTCTGGAACCTAGAGACAGATAGGAAGGGGGGTGTCATGTGGTTTCAAGAGAGAGCTCTGACCTTTGTCAGAATGGGGAGAAGGCTAGACTTTGGAACAGGAAAGCATGAAGAAGAGAAGAAATTAGATTAAAAATTCATTAATGGTTGGGAAAAATGGGGAGGGGGCTAAATAAAATCTGAAACAGAAATGTGATGATTTTAAGATTATTTTATTGTTCTGCCTACCTTTTACCTCACAATTACAGAGGGGTAAGCCCGATTTTACCAGCGCTTGAAAGCTAAGCATGGTCAGCCCTGGTTAGTACTTGGATGGGAGATCTCCAATGAAGTCCAGGGTTGCTACTCAGAGGTGGGCAATGGCAAACCACCTCTGAACATATCTTGCCTTGAAAACTCTGCAGGGTTGTTTTAAATCAGCTGTGACTTGACAGCAGCACAACCCCCCCAAAAAAACCCCACCCTTTAGCTCTATGGTCGGAGGTTATTGTTTCTCATTTTATTTTCCCATTGCACTGCAGTAGCTACTAACTTTTTTTGCTCAACTTTCCCCCTTTTATAGCCATTCACTGCAATACATTGGTGTTCTAATGGTATGTCTACACCCACATACAAGCCTAATTTGGCCCATGTTTACCAAGGTACATTAAGAAGGTGGGCAGACTTCTGCCTGGCTCTGAATTACTATAACAGGTAAGATTCCTAAGGCTTCCCCCTGTGTTCTGGGGTAATTTGCCCCTAGGTGGCCAAGAATTTGAAGAAGACCCTTTGAGAGACACAAATAGTACAATACCCAGAAAACCGGACAGCCATATCTCTCATTCATGTTCCAGTGGTGGTAGCAGTAAAAATAATCCTGTTTTGGTTGAGGGATGATGGAATGAAGCTATAGGTGAAGTCTTTATTAGGACCTAGCAACTTGGGATTCAGTCCAACTGGTTAAACTCCACATCCCTTGTGGCAGAATGAGGTCCTGATAGATCTGTTTTGCAAATTGCCATAGCGGGAATCTCAACAACTGCATATTTTGTTATCCCTCCCCCATGGAACTATGACATTGTACCTACTGAAATGTTGTTTATTGTGTAACAATTACAAGTACAGTGGTCCTCAGTTCTGTTTTGCTTTTTGGATCCCAATACGCCAAAGACATCTAAGAAATTTCTAGTCTATTTAATAGTTGTATGTTTGAATAGCAAATGTAGATCATTTTCACACATGACACTTAAAACACCTTTGAAAGCACCTTTGCTGCCCTGAAAGCACACATATGTGCTGTGGCTGGTAATTACAGTTTTTATTTATTTAAAATACTTAATTCCTTATTTCCTGAGACTCAAGGTGCCTAACAGCGCAGCAAGAAGCTGCAAGGACACAGAACATAAGAGTTCATTAACAAAATAAGAACAGTGCACAGACTAAAAACATGGATTAACAATACACAGCCAAATCTGCTGAAACAGTTCTCCCTCCCTCCAGTGCCTCCGAAAGTGCGCCGCCTTGCATGCCTTCCTAAATGTAGCCAGTGAAGGTGACCTCAGTACCCTCTCCTACAAGACACCCCAGAGGACTGGATCCGCTATAGAGAAGCCCTAACTGTGCTGTGTGGACAAGCCGAAGAGAGGGGAGCATAAGGAGAAGACCACAAACCCTAGAGCATTTTTGCTACCATTAAAAAACGTTTATGAGTATTTAAATTGAAGATAAACCTATAGGTGTATAGAGGCACATATTCCATTGTACATTATACTGCTTTTTAAAAAGGCAGAGAGGGCTCATGAAGCACAAGAAGAAGGGCAAGACTGAGACCTGTGAGCAAATTGCAAATCTGAGTTCGCATTAAGATACTCACTGTCTGTGGCCACTGTTAAGAATGTTGGGTCTGTCTTCGGCCTGAGCCTCTGTACACATTTGTAGAAGCTGCTCGAGCGAGATAGAAAACAAAAAGCAGCTATCTCAGAACCGACATTCTGAGTTCCAACTTGCATTTCCCATCCACCCCACTGTGGCCTCTCATTCCTTGTTCATACTACTATTCTCTATGAATTAGAATGTCCCTTGCTTGAAGCTATTTGTAATACTTTAATGTACAGCCAGTCCCAAATGAACGAAAATGGGTTTATTCGTATGCATACATTATGATGTTAGACCACCAGGGTTTGTTTGCAGAGCTCTTAATGATCACGTCAACACCTTTTGCTCTGATTCCTCATCCCTAACACAACTCTAAAAGAGGATTAATTAATACTAGTGAGCCCGTAAGTTCTCTTGGCAGCTCTGAACCTTCCTTAACTTCTGTTGCTCTATTAAAAAATGTTGTGAGCACACATGGGGCATCATAGCACACGGAAGAGAGTTGCACAGAATATGAATGTAGATAACCGTTTGCCAAGTAGTTACAGCTATAGTTCCAAGGATACTTCCTTGGGCATAAACCCCATTGAATAACATCAGACTAACTTCCAAGTAGCCCTACATTGGATTTCTCCCTGTATTACCATGGGTCGCACTTGATAAGCCATAGAAATGCAATGGAATAATGCCTTATGGTCTAGAATAGGTCATTTCTGAAATATGTTCATGAGAGAGCGCAAGTCCAGAAAAGGAGTGTATTTATTGCATTGAAACCTGCCTTTCTTCAGCCATGGTACCTAGAATCATAGAATCACAGAGTTGGAAGGGTCCCTACAGGCCATCGAGTCCAATCCCCTGCTCAATGCAGGATCAGCCTACAGTATCCCTGACAAGTGTTTGTGCAGCCGCTTCTTACAGACTGCCAGTGAGGGGGAGCTCACCACCTCCCTAGGCAGCTGATTCCACTATTGCACAACTCTTACTGTAAAAAAGTGTTTCCTCCTATCCAGCTGGTACCTTCATGCCATTAATTTAAACCTATTATTGTGAGCCCTATCCTCTGCTGTCAACAGGAACAGCTCTCTGCCCTCCTCCAAGTGACAGCCCTTTAAACACTTAAAGAGAGCAATCATGTCCTCCCTCAACCACCTCTTCTCCAGACTGAACATTCCCAAGTCCCTCAGCCTTTCCTCCTAGGGATTGGTCTCCAGGCCCCCCAGATCACCCTTGTCGCTCTCCTCTGCGCCCGCTCCATTCTGTCCACATCCTTTTTGAAGTGAGACCTCCAGAACTGCACACAGTATTCCAGGTGCAGTGTACAGCAGGACTATGACATACCTGGTGATGTCCACAGACGATTCCCAGATGATCTTCTCCACAGGCACTCAGTAAAGATAGCCTCTGCAAAAGGGATGCATTAAGTTTTGTAGTCATTGTAGCTTTTCCCCCCCATTTAATTTGCAAGTAGTGGAAAGGGGGGGGGATAAACCTCAGTTGTGAGAGTGGCCTAGCTGGCTTGGGAATTGGATTTCACTGTTTTGTTTATGTAAATTTTGAAGTGAGGATTGTTAAAAATTAATTTAAACATGTGGCCCCTAAATAATTTTTGGATTGTAAATAAATGCGTAATTTGAAGTTAATATAATCCCTCCAAAAATGTGGGACATGGTAGGCTCCCAGAGATTTAAAAAAGAAATTGTTTTACAGCTTGTTCAGTTCATTTGTAGTTTATGGGTTGGATTCAACCAGCTTTTCGGCTGGTAGGAAAAAGAGGAGGTTGTCCCCTTTGGCTATCAAAAATGCTATGTTGGCACTCATAGGGCCTGCCCTGAAAAAACTATGTGGAACAATAAGGAGGAGATTTGGGTAAGTTTAAGCTAAAAAGCTGGCTGGATTCATCCCTGTGATTCTTTTCCTTATTCTGATAAAAATCCATGTCACAACCATCCCTTCTAGGAAGGAGGACTGAGGAGACTGCTGATGCTGGGGTGAGGCTGGGCAGCACACATGGCCAACACAAGTTTTGCATACTATGTGTTGTCTCATCCCTCCTCTGGCACATTTTGCCACAGCCAGCACAGTCCACAAATGCTGCTGTTCAATGTGCTGCTGAATCCTCCTTTTCCTATTCCCCACACCCTGCAGAAAGCCTTGTCAGATAACATCACTTCACACAGTGTCATCCCAAGCGGTGTGACCTGATCTGGCAAGACACTCCTGTCAGCCTGGATCAGGTTCCGAATGCGCTGGCAGGTTTTGCCCTGTGGCCCAAATGTGCCAACGAAAGAGCAGCCATCTCCAAACCCTTATCCTTTGGGCCACTCCAAGGCAGCTCACCAAACATGGCCTCTATTTTCAGATGTATCTCCTTGTATATAACTACCAAAGAGAAGAATTGCATAAGGAAGCCCATCATTCAGCAGGTATTCGGCACTGGTGTACTGAAAGGTTGTTAAGGCAGAGGATAGAATGGCAGCAAGCAAGGTCAGCTGCAGGATTTTGTGGGCACAGAGTGTCCATGACACCCCCCCCAATGCAGCACCTCTGTCTCATTCTGTAACCACAGCCCCCCCCCCAAACCATGATTTATGTAAAGGGATTGAGTCCTGACTTTCTCATGTTCCTTTTAATCCCATTGGTGCCAGCAGGTCTAAACAGAATGTAAAAGAGTCACTGCTCCACTCCTGCGAAAATCCTTTCCATCAGAGAATGAGAGATTGCTCCAGACTCCCTTGTGCCATTGTGGGACCACTGGGTTAATACAGAGCAATGTGTGGCAGAGCACAGTTCCCTGGCACTTGGTTTCCTTTATTACTGCCAGGTGATTTTCATACAGGGAAGTGGAAGATCAATCATGCAAACAGAAGACTGACCCAAGCATCCCTAGCGGGGGAGGGTGAAGGGCTCTACTGGACAATAATAAGTTGATGAGGTCGGTGAACTGGGCGTTGCATATGAGAAGGAAAGAGCAGGCAAGGGAAGATAAGCAGGGGATAATTATTTATTTGTTCAGAAATGTTACAGGCTGCCTCTCCACAGACCTGGTCAAGGTGGCTCACAAAGAAAAACAATTTAAGAATAAAATCATGAAAAACACATTTTAAAAAAACCCCAAACCACCAGCACTTTTTAAAAAAATGCTCCCCTCCAGAGATGGGACAGAACATGCCTAGTTTGGAATCTGGAGTATTTAAAGTACATCTATATCATAAAACCAAGTGTATCCAAAAGCTCAAGGAAGATTAAAAGAGGGTTTGCACAGCTGAATTGGTGAGGATTTGCATAGATGGGGGGATTCATGTGGAACAGGAGATACTTTTAAAAATATAAATGATCTTGCATGGGATATTAATTGAAAGGCATATACACACATTAAAAGTACATATCACTCATTTCTTAAAATCTCATATATGATGTCTACAGATTTATGGAAGCACATACCCACACATGTCTGCAGTCTCCAGGGTGTTTTTTAATTGAATGCATCTGTACACAAACAAGCTTAAGGGGCTGTGCCCTGAGCTTGAACTTGAAAAGAACTCTGTCTATATGAATAATTGCATGGAAAAGAGGGACCTTGGCTGAACAGGATTCGCTTGTTTTACTTCCAAGCAAACATAACATTGGGATGTGGAATGTTATGATATAGCCCAGTCTCATCACATCTCGGAAGCTAAGCAGAGTTAGTACTTGTGAGGGGGACCACCAAGGAAGACTCGGCAGGGGAAGGCAATGGCACCTCTGTTTCCCACTTGCCTTGAAACCCCCTTGCTGGGTTTGCCATAAGTTGGTTGCAACTTGACAACACATACATGAACATAACAGTAGGCTCTTGCTGGTGTGGGTGATCAATGCTGGATTTTTATGGGAAATGTATCACTACATTTGATTCTGCATGGAATTACTGTTTCAATTCCGGATGCAAGAATTCCAAGGGATTAATTTCTGGGAGACCCAGATCTGAATCCCCACTCTGCCATGAAGCCTGCTAAGTGACCTTCGGCCAGTCGCTCTTTCTCAGCCCGAGCTACATCCCAGGATTGTTGTGAGGATAAGAACATAAGAGAAGCCAGTGTTGGATCAGGCCAAGGGCCCATCTAGTCCAACACTCTGTCACACAGTGGCCAAAAATACCAGGTGCCATCAGGAGGTCCAGCAGTGGGGCCAGGACATTAGAAGCCCTCCCACTGTTGATCCCCCCCAGCACCAAGAATACAGAGCATCACTTGCCCCAGACTGAGAGTTCCTACGTTGTGGCTAATAGCCACTGATGGACCTCTGCTTCATATGTTTATCTAATTCCCTCTTGATGCTGTCCATGCTTTTGGCCACCGCCACCTTCTTGTGGCAATGAATTCCATGTGTTAATCACTCTTTGGGTGAAGAAGTACTTCCTTTTATCTGTTCTAACCCAAGTGCTCAGCAATTTCATGGAGTGCCCACGAGTTCTTGTATTGTGAGAAAGGGAGAAAAGTACTTCTTTCTCAACCTGCTCTATCCCATGCATAACCTTATAAACCTCGATCATGTCACCCCTCACTCCAAGCTAAAGAGCCCCAAGCGTTTTAACCTTTCTTCATAGGGAAAGTGTTCCAACCCTTTTATCATTCTAGTTGCCTTTTTCTGCACTTTTTCCGATGCTATAATATCCTTTTTGAATTGTGGTGACCAGAACTGTACATAGTACTCCAAATAAGATTGCACCATCGATTTATACGGGGCATTATGATATTGGCTGATTTGTTTTCAATTCCCTTCCTAATAATCCCCAGAATAGTGTTGGCCTTTTTTATTGCAGTTGCACACTGTCTAGACATTTTCATTGAGTTATCTACTACGACTCCAAGATCTGTCTCTTGGTCAATCTCTACCAGTTCAGACCCCATCAACGTATATTTATAGTTAGGATTTTTGGCTCCAATATGCATCACTTTGCAGTTGGCCACAATGAACCCCATTTGCCACGTTGACACCCACTCGCCCATCCTCAACAGATACCTTTGGAATGCCTCACAATCCTCCCTGGTTCTCACCACCCTGAACAAGTTCATGTCATCTGCAAATTTAGCCACTTCACTGCTTACTCCCAACCAGTGTTCCCTCTAAACTGCATTAGGGTGAGCTAGCTCACAGTTTTTTTGCCTCCAGTTCACACATTTTTGTCTTAGCTGAGGAAGGATGGCTCCAGAGCAAACTAATTTATGCAGTAGCCAAATCGCTTGCTCACAACTTTAATGCCAGTAGCTCACAAAGTAGAATTTTTGCTCGTAAGACTCCACAGCTTAGAGGGAGCATTGCTTCCAACTCCAAATCATTAATAAACAAGTTAAAAAGCATCAGAAGTAACAGCTTTTTAACTTGTTTATTAATCAAAAAGTAACAGCTACCCCTTCATCTCTTTGAGATGAGCCATCCCGAACCAGAGATTTTCATCTCCTGTTGGCTTTCCCCCAATATTCAGTTTAAAAACTGCTCTGCCAACTTTTTGATTTTAAGCGCCAGCAGCCTGGTTCTTTCTTGGGACAAGTGGAGACAGTCTCTTTTGTACAGCTCCCTCTTGTTCCAAAGAGCATCCCAGTGCCTAACAAACGTGAACCCTTCCCCCCCACACCATTGTCTCATCCACACATTGAGACTTCTGATCTGTACCTGTCTCTCCGGCCCTGTGTGTGGAATAGGTAGCACTTCTGAGGCTACCTTGGAGGTCCTGGCCTTGAGTTTCCTGCCTAGCAGCCTAAATTTTTCCTCAAGGACCTCACAACTGCATTTCCCCACATCGTTGGTGCAAACATGTACCACAACCTCCCCAGCACTATCTGCCAGCCTATCTAAACACACATAATGTCCACTACCTTTGCACCAGGCAGGCAAGTCACCATATGGTCAGTATGCAGGTTCGCCACCCAGCTGTCTACTGGCCTAAGGATTGAATCACCAACTACCAAGAGCCCCCTCCCTCCCTGCCCAGGAATGGTTCCTTGGTGCGAAAGAATACCTGCTCACCAGCTGAAGAAGACGTTCCTTCTGAGAACACATTCCTCTTATCTGCAGCACAGTGCCCTGTTTCCTCTCGACCCTTGTGCTCCCTGACATCAGTAGGGCTGCCATATTCAGAGTGTGACATATCTAACAAGTCCCCAAGAGTCTTCTCCATGCGCCTAACTGGCTGTCTCTGTTTCTCCAGGTCAGCCACCTTGGCCTCAAGGGAGCAAACTCATTCCCTGAGAACCAGGAGCTCCCTGCACCAGGCACACATCCAAGGCTTCTGTCCAGTGGGCAGATAGTCATATATGTGACACTCCATGCAAAACACTGGATAGCCCCCAACCCCCTGCTGGCATTCTGGCTTCATAATTGCTTTTAAAATAATAATTGTATATAATCCCCCTTTTAAAACCCTTTGTATTTATGTGGTTCTCCTTGCAGAAGTCTACTTACCTTACTGGGAACCTAAGGAGACTAGGGCCCTGGCTTTCTGGCTCTTCCCAGGCTTCTTACAGAGTCCCTAGGCTAAGAGTCCCAAGGCTAAGAGCCACAGGCTCTGGCGAGGTGCTGTCTTAAATAGAAGCCTCCCCAGCAGAGGGTGTGGCCAGTAGCTATTCAAATTCACCCAGGCACTCAATTACAGTCAAACAATGACCCTTTCTCACCCTATCTCAAGCAGACAGGGTTCTGCAACAACTTGAAACTCACCCACTCACTCCCAAACACAGTACCCCCACACAGCACCCTCAGCTAAATCACCTCAGGTGAAAGTAGATTAAAAACACTCATCCCTCTAGCAGCTCTATCTCCTGCTGCTTCTCAGAGCTCAGCATAGATAAGCTTATTGTTGCACTGTATTGTTTTTAATTGCTTTTATTGTAATTGTTAATTTTTTTATTTACTGATGTGTTGATATGTGTAGTATATCACCCTGAGCCCTTTGGGGGAGGGCAGTTTATAAATTGAATCAACCAGTCAATCAAACACAACAACAGCTGTTATATTTATTGATAAATGATCTCCCTCCTAAAGATCAGCCAAAGTAGACAAAATGCAGTTCTACATTATGGCTCCATCATTTTAATTTACACACACCCTGAACTTTCATATATATGTCTGAAAAGGTTTTTGCTTCATATTTTCATTTTCTAGTACCCACTATTTGACAGTTGTACAGATAGGCAAACAACATAGCAGGGGCTATAATTATAGGGTTCAGCTTTGCAAATTTGACTTTGAAATCACTTTATAGCATTTAGGGAATCACATTATTTGTCCATATTTTCTTTCACCTGTATTATCAGAATGGCCACAAGGAAGTGATCTCTGGCCATGTTAGAAATACATATTTGGCTTATCATTTCTGCCCAAAGTCACACTGATAAAGTCATCTCACATTCATAGGGACGAACCAATATGGCAACTTTAATTTCTTTATGATTTTGTATGCTATCATCTTTGGCTCACCTCACTTTTTTAGCTGTCATTGATACTTTTGTGCCATTTCACACCATTGATACACAACTGACACAGAAATAAAGCTGAACAATGCATCATGGAGGGAAACAGTGCAAGGAAAGAGAAACTGATGTGAAGATAGACACAGGTTCATTTCTCAAAAAGGGATAAATGAAATCAAAATAGAGATATTCAAACTGAACCAGCCAGCTTTTGGTCTTTCCTTTCCAGAGAAGCTGTCCTGAACATTTCCCTCAACCAGTCACTTTTGATCTCAAATCAATCAGTGAAGTGCAGGGCTGCCAGGCCTCCACAACCGGTTCCCATGGCTGTGAGGCCAGCAGTATACCAGTCTGGGATTTCCCCAGAAGTGACATGAGCTCTCTCTAGGAATTGTTGGAAGCTATGGTTTTACCATAGAGTTTCTGGAAATTCCTACAGAGGCATGACATTATTTCTGGGTTTCTCCTGGAAGTGATGTTATGCCATCACTGAAATCCCCTCCCATCCAGTCTCCTATTGGGTGCCAGCAGTTGAAAACAAACGCCTAAGACTGAGCCCTGGGTACAAGGCCAGAACTGTGGTTGCTGTGGTGATAATAGAGACTGGGGGCAGGGTGAACAGGAAACCACGTCCCAGTCCTTTCAGATAGTTTAGGACATATGTTAAACATTACTTAAAATGTGGCTTATCCAAATTAAGCATCCCAATGACAATTAAATGTGCTACATAGGCAGTACTTCTGTCATGGATCCTTACAAATATTATAGGGATTGCGGTTATAGAGTCAATTGTTAATTTCTAATGAAATGCACTATGGACTAAGCCTGCTTCAAAGGTACAGCATTTGCCCTGAAAGCTACTCTCATTAATCTTTCAGTGTGGGGGCAGGATGTCGTAACCTAGGGATGAAGCAAATGCACTCTGCAAATACCCTTACAAAATTTCTTTTACTATTACTTTCACATATTCTCAGTGGGGTTGCCAGCCTCCAGGTGGTGGCTGGAGATCTCCCAGCATTACAACTGATCTCCAGGCGACAGTGATCACCTGGAGAAAATGGACACTTTGGAAGGTAGGCTCCATGGCATTATACCCCATTGAAATCCCTCCCCACCCCCAAAAAACCCTTTGTTTCCTCAGGCTCCACCCCCAGAATTTCCAATAATTTCCTAGTCTGGAGCTGGCAACAATAGTTCTCAGACTCAGCCCTCATGGCGAAAACAACCTCTCAGGACTGAGCCTGGGCACAAATTAAGCTCTGGATACAAGGGTTGGATTCATTCACACAGAGGATAGAGGAGTGTGCCCTTGCACTTGTGGGACTTATGAGACATCTGTATGAAGAAACAGAGAGACTATCTAGGGGTTGTTCTCAGAGGAACAAACAAGAAGGAATGAAATGAGGATGGCCTGTTTTAGGTAAATATACTATGGCTCAGCATAACGTGGGCAAGCAAAAAGTTGCAATATTCCAATATTCCCCCCCTCTCTTCCTCTCTCTCTCTCTCTCTCGTACCGCTGATACAGCTATCCCCTTAAGCAGAAATTAGAACCAAAAATATTTTAAATATTTTAAAATCTTACTCAGTATTATTTCTCTTATGTTTGATTTTTGCAGCTATGAATTTTGCGACTGAGAGGGTGACATGATCATTTGTATCCGATAGTATCCATGACACCTGGGCTCGCACATTTAGGAATTCCATATATTCAGCTCTCTTTAATGGGGAATTTGGTTTTCTGCCCTGCTTTATTTCTTTTTAACCATAAGTGATCGAGGATGGTTCCAGGACAACTGAAGCCCAGTCTCACTTTCTAACATATGTCTAAAGATATTCTTGGTCAAGCAAATAACTCAAGTTAGATTCCTGCCAAGATTTCAGAGAGAAAGACTCTGACGAGGAAAAATTACTTAAATCATTATTTTTTAAAGCCAGCAGTTAGGAGGAAAGGACAGTTCTGACAAATAGGATCTCTGTTTACTACTCCATCTTGTAGCTTTGATCAAGATGGTGTGATTTCATGTTGCAACCCTGAGACCGGTTGTCGAAAACCATGGCAACCAGAACTTCCTTCCTACCTTTCAATATATTGCCATCCCTGCCTTCTGCCAACTCCCTAGGAAAAGAGAATGCATTTTTCATAAGGACTAGATAGAAATTAGCATTGGAAGAATTAATGTTCTTAATAACTGTCAAGTAACACTGAGAAATGTGTCTGAAACACCAAGACAACTCTATTTATGAAGCCTCTCCAATGTCTAGCAAGCATCAGCACACCAGATAAATGTCACCGGGCTTTTGATTCATGGGTTCATGTCATTTCACATTTGAGGGAAGAAGAGATCCTCTTTATCCAGCTTTTCCCGTGAGTGCCAGACAACATACGGGCATTGGACTTTGTTATAGGCCTGTTGGAGGAACATTGCTTATTATTTACAGGTACAGCTTGGCAAAGTGATCTTTATTTCTTAACTGGCCTAGTGTCAAACAAGCAGGACGTAAAAACTGAAGTAACTGAATGTACTGCGAGTGGTACTAATGGTTGCATTCGCAGAAGCCAGTGTTAAATGCAATTTAGTCATTAGGAAAATCGGCAGTAATTCTGAGGCAGCAACCGTGTACTTGAATACAAAATATGTATGTGATACCGCCCAGATTGTAGGGTTTGCATGTGTATAATTAGATGCACATGCCTTTTAAAAAGATAGATCGCTGTGGCCTGGTCCTTTCCCAGCTCCTATTTCTGAGAAATGGTTTTACTGGTGTTTGGGTTATTATTCTTTTTTGCTCTGAAAATCATTGATAAATGGGCCATATCCTAAAATGCTTTGCATTTTAACCTTATTTTAACACTGTGTAAAAACAGTGCTTTTATTGCAAGAAATACATTTCCAAACTCATAGGTCAACTACCTTGGGAAGAATTACTTGACTTTGCAAAGGGAAGATCCGAAATGTCCAAATGCAATACAGTTCCATCTGTTGTATCTGTCAATGGACAGTGCAGAAAACATAAGATTGATAGGTATTTGTGTTCCCAAATGTATCAGTGTAGCAGGACTAGGGGCAACAGGGTTAACAGTCAGATGACTTAACTTCTTTGAACACTGTGATTTGTGTTGGTCTCTCAAAAATGCCTCAGACTAATGCTTAAATGACTACACAAGTAAACCTCTTTCTACTGTGATAGGGCACCATTCAGTTACATAAAAAAGCAGAAAAGATAACAAAAGGCTCCTTCCACACAGACATTTTACCCTGGCTGCAAAACAGGTTTCCCCCTCTTTTGGGAGTAGCCTCCATACAATGTTAAGAACATAAGAGAAGCCAATGCTGGATCAGGCCAATGGCCAACCCAGTCCAACACTCTGTCATGCAGTGGCCAAAAATACCAGGTGCCCTCAGGAGGTCCACCAGTGGGGCTAGAACAGTAGAAGCTCTCCCACTGTTGCTCCCCAAGCACCAGGAATACAGAGTATTACTTGCACCAGACCGAGAGTTCCTATCTATACCTTGTGGCTAATAGCCACTGATAGACCTCTGTTCCATATGTTTATTCAATTCCCTCTTGAAGCCATCCATGCTTGTAGCTGCCACCACCTCCTGTGGCAGTGAAATTCATGTGTTAATCACTCTTTGAGTGAAGAAGTACTTCCTTTTATCCATTCTAACCTGACTGCTCAGCAATTTCATTGAGTGCCCACTAGTTCTTGTATTATGAGAAAGAGAGAAAAGTACTTCTTTCTCTACCTGCTCTATCCTATGCATAATTTGTAAACCTCGATCATGTCACCCCTCAGTCATCATTTCTCCAAGCTAAAGAGCCCCAAGCACTTTAACCTTTCTTCATAAGGAAAGTGTCCCAACCCTTTTATCATTTTATATGCCCTTTTCTGCACTTTTTCCAGTGCTATATCCTTTCTGACGTGTGGTGATCAGAATTGCACATAGTATTCCAAATGAGGTCACACCATTGATTTATACAGGGGCATTATAATACTGGCTGATGTTTTCAATTCCTTTCCTAATAATCCCTAGCATAGCGTTGGCCTTTTTCACTGCAGTCACACACTGTCTCTACATTTTCATTGAGTAGTCTACTACGACTCCAAGATCTCTCTCTTGGTCAAGATCTCTCTAACTATTTACAGCTGGGATTTTTGGCCCCAATGTGCATCACTTTGCACTTGATCACATTGGACCCCATTTGCCATGTTGACGCCCAGTCGCCCATCCTCAACAGATCCCTTTGGAGTGCCTCACAATCCTCCCTGGTTTTCATCACCCTGAATGTTGAGCTCTTTCTGAGCAGAGTGCATGAGATTCTTGGGGATTACCCCTGCAAGATGAAGGAAAACCTCTTTTGCCTTGACTTAAAGAGGAAATGGCATTTAGGGTTGCCAGGTCTCCCCTAACCACTGGTGGGGAATGGAGGGACTAGGATTGCCGGATCCAGATCGGGAAACTCCTGGAGTACAATGCCTTTGAGTCCACTCCCCAAAACATCCATTTTCTCTAGGGGAGCTGATCTCTATTGTCTGGATATGAGTCTGGGAGATCCCCAGGTCCCACCTGGAGGCTGGCATCCCTAGGCATGCTTTCTTCAGGCCAAGCCTATGTGTGGAAGCTCTGTCTGCAGTTAGTTTGAGGAGGTGGTGGAGTTAAGCCATCAAAATTTTAATGCTAAGGTCTCATTTTCTTCCACCCCAGTAGCAGCCCTACGACACACTTCCCATTCTAAAGATATGAGGCAGGCAGTGTTCCCTCTAAGCTGCATTAGTGTGAGCCAGTTCACAGTTTTTTAGCCTCCAGCTCACACATTTTTGGCTTAGCTCAGGAAAAATGGCTCCAGAGCAAACTAATTTATGCAGTAGCCAAAATGCTCGCTCACAACTTTAATGCCAGTACCTCACAAAGTAGAATTTTTGCTCACAAGACTCCACAGCTTAGATGGAGTATTGGAGGCAGCAGGGTTTTATTTTTAATAAAATATTCTGGGCAGTAAGCAAGTAAATAGTGGGACTACCTTTTCACTGAAGAGACTTCTAGATTGGTTCTGCTGAGAAGAACCACTGATTCTGTGACCAGTTCCTCACACAAACACTTAATTTCCATAACACTGGGAGAACAGTATAGATATGATGTCCAAAGGGATGGCTGCACTTGTTTGTTATATTTTAATGCTTCAGATTCTCTTTGGCCAGGGTACCAGGACAGAGTATGAAGGTGCAAGGGGCCAGAGGCAAGATCAAAGCAGGTTTTCCAACATGGGACTCTGTGGACCAGAGACAGAAGCCAAGGGCAAGAGCAGGCAAGGGCAAATATCTAGAGAACCACTAAGAAGAATCAGAAGGGTGTCAACTTAAATTCCAGACACACAGCTGATTAGTCCAAACTGAAGAACCAGTCAGTGAGGAGGGCTTTCCTGCGCCTAAGATCTCCTTATTGGTCCCGAGTATCTAATAAATTTCTTAGAAGGAAGTGCCTGAAGCTAGAGAAGATTCCTGTTGGGCTGCACAGGCTCCAGTTCCTCCTTGGATGCAGCTGACTCTGTGGCACAAGCTGTACGCCGCTGGGGCCTGAGTGACAGAACCCATTTTGAATCTGACTCCCACCTGGGAGCCTTACAACAGTGCCATGGATTGTTTGCTGACTGGGAGAAAAATATAGCGACACCTGAAGTGATTTTGCTATGAAAGACACGTGGTTTTGTTGTGATGAGGAAAGAACAAAAACCCACAGATGACTGTGGCGATGACTGAAAATAACCACAGGGGTAATTGAGGGTTGTATTCAGCGATATTGGGGGGGGGACACATTGTTTTGCTACAGCTTGGCTGTAAGGAAGGGCAGAGTGCAGCGGTGACCTCTAAATGCCCTCTTCATTTGAAGACTTGCTGTGGATGATTGGAGCCCAATTAATTATTAGCATTATCAGTAAATGAGTTATTAGCATTCATGAATTCTACAGCAGTCAATTGGTTCCTGTGCCCGAAAGCTTTGGAGAGCCTGTTTTACTGTTTCTTAGAGCTGTAACCATAGGAACTAAGTGGCTGCCACATAAACCTTTATAATTAATGAGGAAAAGTTCTCACCCTCTCAAGTGATAGCAGAATGTACACTAAGGCCATCAACTACATCCAGGGGCAGGTAAGTTTCCCTGGGGAAAAAGGGGACAGAACCCTCTCAATGTTCATTTTCTTTTTTTCATTCACTTCAGTATAGAATCAGAAAACCATAACATGCATTCCCGAACACACATATGTAATATCTAATGTATCCCTGACAAACTTTTCTTGAAACTCTGCCAGGAAGGAGATTCATACTACAGCTCTCTAGGCAGCTTATTATAATGCTGATCTGCTCTTTCAGCTATGAAGTTTTTCCTAATGATTATTCTGCATCTACCTCTCTGGAGTTAAACTAATTGCTCCTTGTCCTATCCCCAGCGGAAGAGGGTGAATGATAGCTCCCTAGACTCTTTCTGACAAGTTTTGTGTCTGAAGTGATAGTAGGCAGTAGAAAACTGCTGATTCTAGCATTTCATCTGTGGCAGCTATTTCACACATGCACATTATCGCTTGTTGAAGTTCTTGAGTGATTAACGTGGCTTATCCTTAGATATTCCCAAGTATTCAAAGCAACCATCATTCTTCCATTTCTCTCCCCTTCCAGTCACAAACTGAAGACCTGGCTCTTGGGTCCCAAAGACATCTGGCTATCAAAGTCCCAACTTTACTCAGCTTGTGGTGTATGGAGAGAGAGGCAAAAGTTCAAAACAGGGCCCTCATCGTGAAGGATGTGAACAGCCACTATGAGGCTTGACAGCAGTATGCCAAGTAAGGTTTTGGAAGCTGCAATTTACTTTCCATTATGCTGCTGGGATGCAGGATCCTGTGATTCCTTGTAAAATGCATTTGGCAGGCTCCCTTGAGGGGCAGCAGAGAAATCACATTTGATAGACAGACTATTCCAGGTCTGGTTAGCCTCTTCTGTAAATAATCTCTACCTGCTCACAGAAAGAATACAAGATGACTAGTCAGCCTCCTAGATCATGAACGGATATAGGTGGGCTATAATTTCCTTTCACACCATCAGGGCCTAATGGCAGCTTGCTTTGACTCCACGCTTGGGTGCCGTTTGCAAAGATTTCTCCTACCTTAATGGGAGATCAGAGGGAGATGCTTCTCAGGCTCTGTATTTTGTCAACAGAACAGGAGATGGTGACCCAAACGGGACAACCTCTCCAAGGGAAAACTTCACTGGCAGATTCTGGGGTGGATTGCTTAGTGGTTGGCCTCTTAGGGCAGATGAGATATGTGTTTGGGTCAACACACACTCTGGGGATCCCAGGTCCTTGATCAAATGCAGAATATCAGCCTACTGGATGTCAGGCCTCTGCCTGGTTCTCTCCTTTTTTCCCCTGGCAGAACATTCCCATGGGCTCATCAAGACAGCCAATATTATGGGCAAGGCACTTGTAAGAAGCAGGGAGACACCAAGTCACCATCACTCCCAAAAGAATCCTCTAATTCTGACCTGGTCAGAAAAGATCTTGCTGTCTTTATGCACAAATGTACTCAGGGCCAACAAATCCCACAGCAAGCTGGCTGAGCAAACAGATCATAGATCATAAGGAGGGATTGTCAAGCAGGGATTCTTGAACAAGTATCTAGCAGGCTCAGCTCTTCCTGGTGGTTCTAGCACCTCTAATTTCATTCTGCCTGAAAGAATGATTCCCTTCCCAATCTACTACATCAGCAGCCATACAGATGGATGAGCTTGCACTTGAACCCAAAGGACTTATATACTGTATGCCCCCCTACCTGTTTCCCACATTCTGAAGTTGATGAAGCAGCTTAGGTCGGGGGGGGGCTGCCCCGATCTGCAGGATCCTCCTCAGCTGTTAAGACCATCATGCTCCGACCTGGTTGAGATGTTGACAGCAGATCATAAAAGATTCCAGTATCTTTAGACATGCCGGTGCAAACCACTCCAAATCCCAGCCTAACTGTACATGGTGGCTGGGAAATTGAGAGGCATCATTTCTTTAACCTGGGCTACTCCACTCCTATAGCTAACTGTGTTGTCCTCTAGGATGCTTTTCACCTTTATGATTCTGATGTCTTCTGTTAGACCAAGGCTTAGTGGTATAGGTGGGCACCTGTAGGTTCTTCACCTCCTGTATACCCCAAGTTCTTTCCTTCCTGCAGGAGGAATTTGATTAAGCTAACAACTAGTGCCCTATGCAGGGAGGTGAAGAGCTGATTATGATCCTGCATTCCATAAACAAGGTTCCTGTGTCCTGATAACCATTCATCTTTTGTTTCCTTTAGAGTAAGACAAGTCAATTCTCTGGCCTTCCACAGATTCTTTTGTGAAGGCTGCATATTACCCTGTTTTGTTCCAGTAGCTTTGCCATTCTATCTCCATAGCAAGGTCTTTCTATTCTATTGTCTTTTAGGTCACCTTCCTTTTTCCTCTGACTTCCTTATTTCCCTTATATTTACTGTTGGAAAAGGCAATGTCAGCTGTACAAAGAAGAAGAGAAGAAGACCCTGCAAGGGGCAGCAAGAAGATAATTAGATAGGATAGTGAGGTCAGCACCTCTCTCCTTTTAAGTGTCATTCCTTGTCTGTCTCCAGATTGTTACTCTTGGAGTAATTTCCCCCTTCTTGGAAGTGCCACACTTAGTCTTACCCTCTCTCTCAGCTAGAGATGTAGTTAGGAACCTCTCTCTGTCTCTCCTCTTTCCTATCAAACTTTTATCTACTCTTCAATCAGGTTGTGCACCATTGCTGTCTCCCCCCCCCCTTATTTATTTATTGAATTTTCACATTATTACATGTAAAACAGTGCTGGTTTTACTATATTATGAGATAATAAGATATAACTTTAGTATATTATGAGATAATAAGATACAACTTAAGTATATTATGAGATAATAAGATACAACCTATTATTTATCCTAAACTGAAATGAGTTTTTATCGGTGAATTTCTTCCTATGCAGATTAGATGTCCATGTAATTTTGAAAAAAAACTATAGGAAAATTTACATAAAGCACATTATCTGATATATATAAAAGCCCTAACACGTTGGCACTTTCCATCTCTCCCATTGGCTGTCTGTGCGTTCCATCAGCCATTGGCCCATCAACTGCTACTCAAGAGTACTCATGTGCCATTGGCTGGTTGCTAGGTCCATTCCTCTTCCCCACCCACTGCCAGCCTGGCCACTTCCCTGACAGAATAAACTGCCAAAATGGCTGTCTCTCCTGATGAAGATGCTTCTCCTGCTTGGCTCCTGTGGGGCTAACTTTTCCCTCAGTGGCTGTTGCTAGGCAACCAAGCTTGGTTCTGCCAGTAAAAAGGCAAAGGCAGGAGGGTCCATTCTAGGTCTGCTTTGGCAGGGAACTCATTGGGGCCAGTCCTGGCTAGGGTTGCTAGCTCCAGGTTGGGAAATTCCTGGAGAATTTGTAGTGGAGTCTACAGAAGTCAGAGTTTGGGAAGGGGTTGGACCTCAGACAGGTGCAATGCCATAGACTCCACCCTCCAAACCAGCCATTTCCTCCTGGGGAATCATTGCTGCCAGTCTCCAGGTGAGGGCTGGAGATCACTCAGAATTACAACTGTTCTTCAGATGGCAGAGATTAGTTGCCCTGGAGAAAACAGTGGACTCTGTCATTATACCCAGCTAAGGTCACCACAGCAAATTGACACTGAGTGCCCAAGGTCAGGGCACCTGCCCAGAGCCTCTTTCTAGAGCTCTTTGTTTTTATTTCCACAACAGGCCTTTTTCCTAGTCTAATATAAAACATCAACTGATCAGCCTGCTTCTAATCCAGAAAAAATCCTATGCAAAATATGTTGTATACTATCAGTCATGGTGTGAATGTGACACCCACATACCCTTATCAGTTTTTCTCCACCAACGCTGCCTGGTGTCTCCTCCATTGTCTTTTATGGTATGCTGTTTGCTTGGTTATTTCTTTATAATTAAATTTATAGGACACTTTTTGACAAAATGTCCTCAAAGCTGTTTTCTCCTCCAGCACATCACAGCTTGAAAATACTCCTTTTGGTAATGTGAAGGCTAACAGACCTGGAGGACTAAGAACTGCTCATCTGCACAGCTGTTCTGGATTGTCCCATCAGAATCAAGGCTGACTCATGCAACCATCTGGCTTTTCCTGGCTGCTTCAAATTGCTGTGCTTACCAGCTCACTGTCCTTTTAGTGACTCTGCAAGTCTGATCTGCTAATAAGATCCTCAGATGCTTAACGCCTGGACTCCTGTTTATGGTTGCCTGGAGTAAAATGTCCTATCCCTTTAATAGAGGCTTGCTAGGGTGGTATTTCACCATAACCTACAAGAAAAGGCTGTTATATACTAAGAAATGGGACTTATTAATTAAAGCATCTTTATCTAAGGATAGCAAACAATTCTGGGCTATAGTAGCTGGAGAATTTAGGGGTAAACCTTCATCCCTTATCTACCCTATACCTTCTCAAACTTGGACAGATTATTTCTTAAACATCTTTTTTGACTTGTCCACAGACCTATCTGAGCAACAAGAGGTCCACCCTTCCTCTGAGTTGCCCGATTGGGCAACTGAAATTAGTTAAAGTTGTGAGCAAGCGATTCGGTTGTCGCATAAACTAGTTTGCTCTAGGGCCATCCTTCCTGAGCCAAGATGAAAATGCGTGAGCCGGAGGCTAAAAAGCTGTGAGCTGGCTAACTCACACTAACTCAGCTTAGAGGGAACACTGGTCTCAGGGCAAGAGACATTCAGAGGCCTCCACATCACAGCCATGGAGGTCTCCCATCCAAATACCAGCCAGGGCTGACCCTGCTTGGCTTCTGAAATCTGGTGAGACTTAAGATGATTTCCCCCCCAAAACTATTTTCAAAAGTGAGTGAGTGAGTGAGTGAGTGAGTGAGTGAGTGAGTGAGTGAAATTTAATAAAGCTGGATTCCAAAATCAGAAAATGATGCAAAAATGTATGATACAAGAAATAATGCAATGGAAATTGTCTGATTTTTTTCATAGACATTAAAACGACACCCCTATTATTGTTATTATTGTTATTGTTAGTTATTGTTATTATTAGTTAGTTATTAGTTATGTAGAGATTATATGCCCTCCTGAACAACTTCATTTTATACATTCTTCAGAATGAAAGAAGTGACTGAGCCTTCTTGGCTATGTCAGGCAGGACATTCTACCCGGTGGGATCCACAACAGTGAATGCTTGGGTGTGGGCAGCTGTTTATCTTACCAATCTGCAAGGTAGCACCTTCAGAAGATTCTGTTCAGATGGCTATTGCAGTGATTAGAAAAACAGTGAAATGAGAGGTGCAAATTAAAGTGTGTGTGTAAAGTGCCATCGCAGCAGACTTAAGGCGACCCCAGCAAGGGACTTTCAAGGCAAGTGAGAATCAGGGGTGGTTTGCCATTGGCTTCTTCTGCAGAGTCTTCCTTGGTGGTCTGCCCATCAAAGTACCAACACTACTTAGCTTCTGACAAGATCAGACTACACCATCCTGCTTTCCCTCCCTGCATAAAGGTAAATGTTCCCTTTCTCGAAAGCCAGTCAAATCCGACTCTAGGGTTGCGGTACTGATCTCCATTTCAAAGCCGAAGAGCCAGCACTGTCCGAAGACGTTTCTGTGGTCATGTGGCTGGCATGACTAAACACCAAGGCACACAGAACGCTGTTACCTTCCCACCGAAGTGGTACCTATTTATCTACTTGCAATTTCTTGCTTTCGAACTGCTAGGTTGGCAGGAGCTGGAACTAGAGATGGAAGCTCACTCCGTCATGCAGCACTCTCAGGTCTCGAACTGCTGAACTACTGACCTTCCACAGCCTGCAGTTCAGGGTCTTAACCACTTGAGCCACTGCAGCTCCTGCTTTCCCTCCCTACATAGCACTGTTTAAAACATTCACACAAATGTGAAAGAATCATGAGCACTGGGGGAATCCAATCTGCCACAGTTCTCCAGGCTACCTTGATTGCAGGAACAAATTAATGGCTAATGCATGTTAAAGATTAACTAATCTCCATTTTAAATGCTCTTAGCTGTCTTTGTGTATAATCTGCCTGATCCTAGAATTAGTACCTCGTTATTTTAACATTGTTGTGTGTACTGCTACTTGTATTGTTCAACGTATATTAGTTATATATTTATTAACAGATTTAGATAAAGACTACTTTTCAGTTACTGTTTCCAAAATGGTGTACAGAATAATTCCAAAACATATTTTAAAATGACACATCCCATTAACATTAGCATCGAAAGTTAATTCAACAAAACCATCTACAAAAACAGCAGAAGACTACTGGTTGGGGCCTGCTTCCAAAACCAGAATGAAATTATATCATCTTTACCTGGTACCAGAATACTGTGAGAGGGGGAGCTGGACCGCTTGGGGGAGAGTGTTCGGAAGCTATTCAAACTTTTCCTTTAAAATTTTTAGTTTTCAGCATCTGTACAATATCAATGCAATCATAGACTAAATTTCTCCAATGGACAAGTAAAAAGCAGAAATATAGAATCATAGAATCATAGAGTTGGAAGGGGCCACACAGACCATCTAGCCCAACCCCTGCCCAATGCAGGACCAGCCTAAAGCATACCTGACAAATATTTGTCCAACCTCTTCTTGAAGGTTGCCAGTGAAGGGTAGATTACCACCTCCGTAGGCAGCTGATTCCACCTTTGAACCTCTGTATTGGGCATGCATGACATTAAGCAAGGAATATCTGATACTTTCTAAACATAAATAAAGGGTTTCTCTTTCAGCATTGGTACAAATGTTTTTAAGATTCCACAAATGGGCATATTGAATGTGCTTGCACACAGCCATGCTATACCCTTCTGTTCCTAATGGTACAGAGCCAGCAGCTCTAAAAGAGGAGTCGCTCACTCTTTCTCCCCTAAATAAGAGGAACAGTTGCAATTGCTCCCCGCAAGAGAATTAACTAACAGACTCTTCCATTTGTCTCTCTGTGCCTGTCTCCCTCATTAAAATTGCATGGGAATCTAAGGCAATGGCTGCGTTGCCCTTTGCCTCGTGACTGCATCTAAAGCAACTTCACAACTACTTCAGTAGACTGTGCTTTCAGCACCCTTTCCTCTCTTCCCTGACTCTCATGGGACTCTTGCACCATTTGAATGTCTGATTCTGGAATTGTGCATGAGCTATAGCATGACAGCCTCTCTGTGTGCATAAAAATGGCCTCCCCGGGTTAAAATATTGTCTCGTCAATGCCCTGTTT
Source organism: Gekko gecko (assembly GCA_029375565.1). NCBI lineage: Eukaryota > Metazoa > Chordata > Lepidosauria > Squamata > Gekkonidae > Gekko > Gekko gecko. The sequence continues at coordinate 44,415,706 of JAPDNY010000012.1, read as the reverse complement.
CACAAATGAGTGACAGGCTTTTTTGCAAAGAAAAATCAAAGCTCTCAGTCAATGATGATGTTATTTATTATTATTCTCTCTCCCTTGGCTTTAGTGTTGTTGATGATCTATTTTATTTTTTCTTTATATCCTTTATTTTTTATTGTAAGCCAAGAATGGCTGAGACTGTGGGGTACCAGCAGCTAGATCGTAGCTGCTTCTCTGCTTAAAACTGAGGTAGGCATATACATTGCTGTCTGCTTCTTTCTATCCATGCAGGAATTTGCAAAACAGCACACACAAAAATGGGGAAGGTATCACCAGGTGAATAATATCATTTCAGCCAAAGTTCAGCTCCTGAAATAAATTCTTCTTGTCTTTTTTTTAAAAAAAAATTAAAAAACTTTCGTGTGTATGTGTGTGCCAGCAAGAACAGCTCCAATTCCTGGTGTGCCAATATTTTGCTTTGGAAAAATGGGTCAGTGCACCCAGAGAATTCACACCAAACTGCAATTTCTCAATGTGCTGTGGCAGGGTTGTCAAAAAATTCTCATCAGCAGGGTAAATTTTTGCTTGAAGCAAAAAGAACAGACTGCAAAACACAAGTGGCCTGCAAGCTATCAATTAGCCCTTACAACAGCAGGAGCTTGTGTCAGAGAGAAATCACTTCCACGGCAATGAAAAGATATAGGTCTCTTTACTTTGATTTCAGTTCCACATGTGCTCATTCATTATTCTTAACTACTGACCCTTAATTTGGGGGTTGCAGTTTAGTGTTCTCTCTGTTCGACTACATGCCCAGTCAGTTGATGGCTCTACAGCCCCAGTGCAAGAGTTGCCTAAAACGGCCACTGTTTGCTGCATTAAAAGAAAAAAAAAGATGGGGGAACTCGCTCCCATAAATGCTTAGCAGGAGTATAGAATTTGATTAAAATACAGTGGATGTTGTATGGAAAGCACACAGTTAAAATAGGAATGACAGGAAGAGAGAAAAAATTACTTCTGAATGTACCACCAGGACCCAGAGGAACCTAGAACACTGGGAAAGTATGCCTATTAAGACTTGGTCTATGGGGATGAGTCACAGCACATTTCAGTGCATGAATTTTCTTTCACTTAACAAGTATTCCTGTTTTTGCTCCTCATACTCTGTTCCATCTGCCTCCACATTCTGAAAGAAGGTTGTGGTAGCAAGAGACCAGGCCTTTTTTGTTGTGGCACCTTGGTTATGGAATATCCTCCCCATACCTACCCGGTTTGGCATTAAGCCCACTGAATGTTGAGGGCTAAATTAACACTTTTGCCTTCTCCCAGGTATTCTGTTGGGTGCTTTGTATTTTGTAGCTTGCTCTTAGTATACCGTTGAAGCAAACTGGTTTAGGGCTGGAACTTTTGTTATGCTTGGCCTTTTAATACTTTTGCTGGTTCTCCATTTCTTAAATGGGGAGGAGCCATGGCTTAGTGACAGAGCAACAGTTTTGCATGCAGGATGTCCCAGGTTCAATCCCTGGCATCTCCAGTTGAAAGGACCAGGTGAAGTGAAAGACCTCAGCCTGAGACCAGTGTTCTAATTCAGTATATTTATATATGTTTGTTTGTTTATTATATTTATAAGGCAGCATCATGTGTTTATATGTGTTCAGTTATTTATTGACTATGCTGCTGATCGTCCTGTTGCCTTAAAGAGTTAAGGCTTTTTTGTGACATTGTTATTCATTGTATAATGTTTTAGTATTTGTAGACATCACTATATTGTTGCTAACCATCTTGGGTGTCATAATGGTAGACAGTACAGGTTATACGTTTCTAAACAAATGAGAAGTTGCCTTGTACTGAGTCACACCATTGTTCTGTCTAGTTCAGTACTGTCTACTCTGGCTGGCATTTCAGATGTGTATGATGTTGCTTCTCTGATCTCTTTTTTGCGGGGGAGGAGGAGGGAATCTGCATTCTGTAAGCTTGTGCACTGACAGTCCTGTAATAAGTGGCAAGTGCACTCTGCCCACACCCTCCATCCATCCTCTGCCCTCCCAGAGATGCTTTGGCCTCCTAAGGATTATGAATGCCCATTAATGGGCATAAGGACAATATTGGCACACTCGTCAATCTTAATGAGAGCAGAACACAGGCTTTGAAAGGTATCTTCTACTTGCTCCCTTTTCTGGGACAAACAAGGATGCTATACATTCAGTCTCACCACTGGGCATTACTGTCTCATTTCAACTGACCTATGGTCTCTCATGGAAGACAAGAAGAACCTTGTCAGATCAACTCAAACGCCAGGCAGATGTCACCAGGAAGGCCACAAGCCTTTGTCTTCTATGATGTTATGTGTGTGTGTGTGTAAAGGGCTGTCAGGTCACAGCCAACCCCCATAGGCTTTTCAGTGCAAGTGATGAAGCAGACGTTATTTGCCATTGCCTCCTTCTGTAGAGCCTTTCTTGGTTGTCTCCCATCCAAGTACTGATCCTGCTTAGCTTCCAATATCTAATGAGATCAGGGTCTACTATACTATTCCACAACCCCTCCTCTGATGGTAGGAAACAGAAGTGGGAAAAGGTGCAGTGCCTGTAAACACAATGCTATATTTGTGGTATCACAGAAACAGAAGATTAGTGATATCACAGAAGTTTTTTTATGCATCACTTTAAAAGTCCTGTCACTTAGGGGATCCATTTTGGATTTTTCATTTAAGGTTATGCAAAAGATCAGTACATTTTTTTAAAAAAATGGCTCCAAAAAGAAATCAAGTGTACCAATAATTATTATGTTTTTATGTCAGGCTTGAAACAAGTAACAGGGGTCAACCTTTGTTTCCTTCCCCAAGGTTGCCGAGTTTGAGAAGGTACACAGCATTTGCAACAAGATAAAAATAAACAAATTAATGGCATCTCATAAAGAAAAGTGGAAGAGGGCACTAATGTAAATAGCCCTTAATTCGTTTATGACTTGCTGGGAGCCCGAAATGTGCTCTTTTCTGTCATTGGCTAAAGCAAATGTAATGGCCCATAATCTGAAGAGCCATCTGATAAATCAATATAACCTGCTCTCTTCTCACCACCCCTACCACATGTTGATTGCATGTTCTTTGGAGGTTAAAATTTTGTTGTATGGGACTGACCAAGGAATTCTTGTGTAAGTAGCTAAGTTTTTGTCCTCAGCTGTGAAAATTCTTGCTGAGATAATATTCTGTGTGTAATTTTCTTTGATAAACCCTAACCCTTTTTCATTGTATGATGTACTAGGACTGAATGACATATGTTGAGATATAATTTTAGGTTAATTAATTGATTAATGTTGTTTGTTCTGCTTCTGTCTGCCTTGTGGGTTGTAGAAAAGATTGACTAGAGGTGACTGTCATCATTCTATGCAATCAAGATTAGCAGTATTTTTGCAAGAGAAAAGATGTGGATCCTACCAGTAGCATTAGTCCCTCTGTTAACATCTGTTTGTTGCAAAAAGCCTTTCTGTAAGGAATAAGAAAGCCATTTGATTGCAGTGGAAGGGAGCACCCATCCTGAAGTGGGGGCTGGATTTATGCTTGAAGAACAGCGGGAGCCTGAGTATCACAGCAGCGTGGTAGGAAGGATTTCTGATGTGGTATCCTGTCCTGTGTCATAATGTGGCATTGTTCCAGGGACAAGGCCATGGTGGAACAAGGCTATTCAACCTCTCAGGGTGCTCCTCCTTCAAGTCCATAAAGGGAGCTGAGGCCTGGTATTCTCTTTCTGATATGCTCGGCCTCTCCCACCTGCTGTGTCACTCTGCGGAAGGTACAGATTGCTAAAGCTAGAGATCACTTGCTGTTTAATGGAGCCAAGAGAACATTGTTATAGGGCCTGCTACTTAGCTAGAGCACATTTGACTTCCTCTTAGCAATTCCAATAAAGTTACATTGATTGGTTACCATGCAATTGTGGATGGGTATGACCAGGAGACTTTGGTGGTAGGTCGATGCACCATTAGTCATGTTTAGACAACTTAGGAGGATGACATATCAGTGTGAGGCAGAAATCTGGGCTTTACAGAAGTGGGTGATAGTGACAGAGATCTTCAAAAGAATCTTGAACGCCTCAAGGACTAAACCACACTCAAAACCAACCGATGATCAGACAGAGAATTAAAATTATACTCCCTGCAAATGGTGAAGGCTTCACTTTGGGCTGCACAGGGCTTCATATTGTCTTTTTTTGGTGTTCATCTTCTTTCGGGCTCTTTTTAAAAAACTGATGAAAATGTCCTCTTTTTGGGTTGGGAGGCTGAGCCTGCTTTGCCCTATAGTCCTCCAGTGGAGGCAAGCTTCAGTTTAAACAGTAGGGGTATTTAAACTGAGATTTGTCATAGTGATGTTGTTTGAAGTGGTCAGCTGGTAAATATGTCCTCATTTTTGCTTCTCAAAATATGGTAACCCTTTGTTAAGCTAATCAAATTGTGGCCTTGTTTTTACCCAACTCAATTTACTCTACTCAATTTGTTTCTCTCTTCCTTTCCTACCAGTTCTCCCTCCCCATACACAAGATATTAATCTCAAGCAAAGTCTTGAAACACGTGTTCGAATTAAAGCAGGACCATAGATGCCCAGTGAAATGGATCAAAAGTAAGACGCATCAGACCTGAATACCAGGGGGATGCAGCAGATGCACTTTATTTTCAGTCCTCTTGGAATCTCTGCATGAAAGGATGAAGATCATTAAGGAGACATTGTTTTAAGTAAAGACACCCAACCTCTTGGGAGAAGAACAATAAGAACTGAATAGAAGGGCCTTGCTTATGAGTTCCAAATGAACATTTGGTTGGTCCATGCAATGTTGTTATTAGTTACTTATTGCATTGCTATTCCATCTTTCTTCCATCCTGAAACCCAGTGCAGCCTCCATAGTGGAGTTCCAGTGATCTTCCATCCAGGTACTGAACAAATCCAAACCTACTTTAGCTTCTGCAAGGCTCCTATTATCACTGGCCTTCTGACTATGTCTGCCTCAGTCGGGGGTTAGTTTAGATGATGCTTTGGTGTCCTTTCCAGTCAATGACTCTAAATTTAAATTCTCTACTGCAGATGTAATTTATTGGAAAATAACTCAGTGATTATGGTAATCACACAACAAACACTGATGCCATTCCTAGCAGTAATGAATCTGATAGAGCTCCCCCCCACGCCGTGCAGTCCTAGCATGCTGACTCATTTCTAGAAAAGGTTAAATAGTTTGGAGTGTTTAAATGCACAGACTTTGGTTTGTCTGTATCATTTCCCATTTTTATAAAACTGTGCAGCCTCTTATGTAGGCCATTAGTTTGGCTCCAGGCATGTGGTATTAAAATATAAACAGTGCTGTGTTCCCCAATAATAGAAAATAAAATATTTAATAATGGCAGCTTTGCAAACATCCATTTTGCTGCAGATTGGGTATTAAGTTTGCGTTTCCATTTCCCATAATCTGATGAATCCAGAGTGACAAATTCAATTTGCAAATGCCAGCTTTTGTGGAAAATTGATACCGCAATCAGCATGGAAATGAATTGGAAGCAAAAGCATAGGAATGGCTGTAGGCTGGCTGGGCCTTTAGGCTTCCAGTGCCATCAAAATGGGATGAGATGATGGAGGCTGGCTCTGTTCAGCCCTTCTCTTTAGAAGGAAGATGTTAAGGTGCTGGAGTAATCTTTCGACAAAGTACTCATGGTTGATCCAGTACTGGGTTGACTTTGAATCTCAGTAACAGCCCCATTAGTCTGAATAGGACTTGTACAAACTGTTGAAAGATTCTTGACAGAATCTTCAGGCACACATAAAATCAGAGAGTTGGAAGGGGCCTTTCAGGCCATCTTATCCAACCCCCTCATCAGATCTGGGAATCCAAAACTAGAGCAATGCATCACTGAACAGATGGCTTTCTGATCTGTATTTGAAGTCTTCCTGCAAGGGACAGCCCCCACTCCTCAGGTATAATTCGGTCCATGGTTGAAGTGCTCTCAACATTAGAAAATTTCTCTTAATGTTCAGCTGAAATCGACCTTCCTATTTTAGACCTAGTTTTAATCCCATTACATCTAATCTTGCCCTCTTTAGCTTTAAGAACAAGCCTCTACCTTCTTCTGTGTGATTGCCTTCAACTATCTGAAGAGTGTTACCATACCGTGTCCCCCCAGCCCCCTCCAGGCTAAACATATTGTGTTCCTTCAGCCTTTCTTTGTGGGGGTTTCACTTCCAGACCCCTGACCATTGTTGCTGACCTCCTCCGAACCCATTCTAACTTGCTTACATTAATCTTAAATTGCAGTAGCCAGAAATCAGCGCAATAATCCAGATGAGATCTGACCAGCATGGAATAGAGCAGAATGACTCAGAGCTACTAGACAAAATTTGTCATGAGCAAGAGTCAGTTTTTGGACTCTAATTTTAAATTCCAGACTCAAGTCTGGAATATACAAAGGAATCCTTTTCTGTTGTATAAAAAGAGCATATCTTGGTGTGCTCAGAGAGCATTTTCATTGTGTCATCTCGCTCAGTTTGCCATTGTCAGTTTGCCATGACAGCTTCCAAATCAAAGCAAGACACTAATCTATTTCAGAAACTGACCACCAAAAAGAACTAAAAGGACCCTTTAAATTAGGATTTTTACCCAATTCCATGGCATAAATAGTAAGTGAAGAACTAAAAATGCTTGAAAGGAAATCCAACAGCATACAAGGGGTACTGTTCCAAAATCTACCAAAGACACTATTTACACGGTTATAGAGACCTCTGGAAACGTACTGGAAACAAAACAAAACAAATTTTTAAAAACTATCAGTGGTGAAAGAATTGCAGTGTAGTGTCTTCAAGAGGTCTGTGTTCCTGTCCAAGTTATAAATCTGATTTCCCTACCCCTTCTATTTTCTTGACCTCTGGCACTATGCCCTGCTCCCCCTAAAAGTCCAGATTTCTTGGACTCCACTTCCAGGTTTTACTTTTTAAAATATATTAAATTATACACCTAATTTGCATGATGTAGTTTGCATTTTCTTGGCAAATAATTTGGATTTTCTGACCATATGGTACAGTGCAATTCTCTACTATAGGGATTTGTTGTTCAGTCGCACAGTCGAGTCCGACTCTTCACGACCCCATGGACCAGATTACGCCAGGCCCTCCTGTCTTCCGCTGTCCGCTGAAGTTTGCTCAATTTCATGTTCGTTGCATCGATGACACTGTCTAACCATCTCATCCTTTGCCGTCCCCTTCTTCTTTGACCTTCAATCTTTCCTAGCATCAGGGTCTTCTCCAGTGAATGCTCCCTTCTCATTTGGTGGCCAAAGTATTTGAGCTTCAGCTTCAGGATCTGGCCTTCCAGGGAACAGTCAGGGTTGATTTCTTTTAGGATTGACTGATTTGATCTCCTTGCAGTCCAAGGGACTCTCAAGAGTCTTCTCCAGCACCATAGTTCAAAAGAATCTATTCTTTGGCGCTCGGCCTTCCTTATAGTCCAACTCTCACAGCCATACATTACTACGGGGAATACCATTGCTTTGACCATGCGGACTTTTGTTGGCAAGGTGATGTCTCTGCTTTTTATCATGCTGTTTAGGTTTGCCATCGCTTTCCTCCCAAGGAGCAGGCGTCTTTTAATTTCATGGCTGCAGTCACCATCTGCAGTGATCTGGGATCCTAGGAACGTGAAGTCTGTCACTACTTCTATGACTTCCCCTTCTATTTGCCAAGGAGTGATGGGGCCAGATGCCATGATCTTAGTTTTTTTGATGTTGAGCTTCAAGCCCACTTTTGCACTCTCCTCTTTCACCCTGAGCAAGAGACTCTTTAGGTCCTCTTCACTTTCTGCCATCAGAGTGGTATCGTCTGCATATCTGAGGTTATTGATCTTTTCCCCAGCAATCTTAATTCCAGCTTGTGATTCATCCAGGCCAGCATTTCGCATGATGTACTCTGCATATAAATTAAATAAGCAAGGTGACAATATACATCCTTGTCGAACTCCTTTTCCTATGCTAAACCAATCAGTTGTTCCATATCCGGTTCTAACTGTTGTTTCTTGACCCTTATACAGGTTTCTCAGGAGACATATGAGGTAGTCTGGTACTCCCATCTCTTTAAGAACCTGCCATAATTTATTGTGATCCACACAATCAAAGGCTTTAGCATAGTCAATGAAGCAGAAATAGATGTTTTTCTGGTACTCTCTTGCTTTCTCCATAATCCAGCGAATGTTGGCAATTTGATCTCTAGTTCCTCTACCTCTTCGAAACCCAGCTTGTACTTCTGGCAGTTCTCTATCCACGTACTGTTGGAGCCTAGCTTGTAGGATTTTGAGTATGACCTTGCTAGCGTGTGAAATGAGTGCAATTGTGCGATAGTTTGAACATTCCTTGACGTTGCCCTTCTTTGGGATTGGAATGTAAACTGACCTTTTCCAATCCTGTGGCCACTGTTGTGTTTTCCAAATTTGTTGGCAAATTGAGTGCAGCACTTTAACAGCATCTTCTTTTAAGACTTTGAATAACTCAGCTGGGATACCATCACCTCCACTAGCTTTGTTGTTAGTAATGCTTTCTAAGGCCCATTTAACTTCGCTTTCCAGGATGTCTGGCTCGAGGTCAGTGATTATACCATCGTGGTTGTCAAGGACATCGAGGTCCTTCTTGTATAGTTCTTCTGTGTATTCTTGCCATCTTTTCCTAATCTCTTCTGCTTCTGTTAGGTCCCTACCGGTTTTGTCCTTTATCATGGCCAGCTTTGTATGGAACGTTCCCTTGATTTCTCCAATTTTCTTGAAGAGATCTCTAGTCCTTCCCAATCTATTGTTTTCCTCTATTACTTTGCATTGTTCATTCAGGAAAGCCTCCTTATCTCTCCTTGCTGTTCTCTGGAAATCTGCATTCAGTTGGGCAAATCTTTCCTTTTCCCCATTGCCTTTAGCTTTCCTTCTTTCCTCTGCTATGTGTAAAGCCTCATCAGACAGCCACTTTGCTTTTTTGCATTTCTTTTTCTTTGGGATGGCGGTGAGTGCTGCCTCCTTTACAATGTCACGGACCTCTGTCCATAGTTCTTCAGGCACTCTGTCTATCAAATCTAGTCCCTTAAACCTATTCTTCAACTCTACTGTATATTCATCGGGGATGCGATCTAGGTCAAATCTGAATGGCCTTGTGGTTTTCCCAACTTTCTTCAATTTAAGTCTGAATTTTGCAATGAGTAGCTCATGATCTGAGCCACAGTCAGCTCCAGGTCTTGTTTTTACTGACTGGATAGAGCTTCTCCATCTTTGACTGCAAATTATATAGTCAATCTGATTTCGGTGTTGCCCATCTGGTGATGTCCATGTGTAGAGACGCCTCTTAGGTTGTTGGAAAAGGGTGTTTGCTATGACCAGCGTGTTCTCTTGACAAAACTCTGTTAGCCTTTGCCCTGCTTCATTTTGTTCTCCAAGGCCAAACTTGTCTGTTATTCCGGTTACCTTTTGATTTCCTACTTTAGCATTCCAGTCCCCTATGATGATGAGGACATCATTTTTTGGTGTTAGTTCTACGAGCTGTTGTAGGTCTTCGTAGAACTGGTTCACTTCAGCCTCTTCTGCAGCAGTGGTTGGGGCATAGACTTGGATTACTGTGATATTGAATGGTTTGCCTTGGATTCGGACCGAGATCATTCTGTCATTTTTGAGATTGTATCCCAATACTGCCTTTCTCACTCTCTTGTTGACTATAAAGGCCACACCATTTTTTCTATGGGATTCCTGGCCACAGTAGTAGATATAATGGTCTTCTGAGTTAAATTCGCCCATTCCTGTCCACTTTAGTTCACTGATTCCCAAGATGTCGATGTTCATTCTTGCCATCTCATTTTTGACCACGTCAAGCTTACCTTGATTCATAGATCTTACATTCCAGGTTCCTATGCAGTATTGTTCTTTGCAGCATCGAACTTTCCTTTCACCGTCAGACACATCCACAACTGAGCGTCCTTTCGGCTTTGGCCCAGCCGCTTCACTCTTTCTGGGGTTACTCGTACTTGCCCTCTGCTCTTCCTCAGTAGCATATTGGACACCTTCCGACCTGAGGGGCTCATCTTCCGGCGTCATATCTTTTAGCCTTTTGTTACTGTCCATGGGGTTTTCTTGGCAAAGATACTGGAGTGGGTTGCCATTTCCTTCTCCAGGGGATCACGCTTGGTCTGAGTTCTCTGCTGTGGCCTGTCCGTCCTGGGTGGCCCTCCACGGCATAGCCCACAGCCTCATTGAACCACGCAAGCCCCCTCGCCATGACAAGGCAGTGATCCATGAGGGAGTGGTGCCGTGACTCGGATACAACAAGGTTATCTAACAGGCGGCTGGACTATTGGCCTTCCTTGCCTAGTGTGATTTGCTCTGACTAGTAACAGCACTCAGCTTCCTGACGTTGCCGGAGATCAGATTTGGACCTTTTATAGATGCACTCTTCTATTGAGTTCTATTGGCCTCTACCCTACAGGTCATTCAGTAAGTAATGTTCAGCTAGTAAAGATCCTGCATCAGTACAATGCAATGGATAAACGAAGGCAGATCTCAGCCAGACCTGTGATTCTAATAATCTGTTCCTATGAAATAGTAGTAAATGATCTTTACTCACATAACAACCTTTGCCCAATTAATGTATTGCATTTGAAATGTGGTTGCCAGCCTGAAGAAGGAAAAACAGTAGAGTTGGAAGTTGGCCATGTGACCTAGGCTACAGATGTGGTCAAAACAGCCATATAGTCTGAGTGAGGAAACTGGGTAACTTTATAGGAGCAATGGAGGAGGAGAGGAAAATGATGAGGTGGAAGGCGGGATATATATAAATAAATGGGCAAAAGAAAGACAAAGGCTAGACTGTAGATACATAGTGGGGAACTTCTTTTTTCAATAAAGGTGGCTGCTTGTTTTCTTCACTTTGACTTTGGTGACAGTCACAGGCATTTGCCCCTCTTAAGAGGGGTTTCCAATTTGTGATAGCAACATGTTCTTTGCAAGAACCACAACCATAGCTCAGTGCTTGATAGATTGTTTTCAAACCACCTTTGACAGCTAGCTAAAGAAATAAAGCAATGCAGAGCTCTGCTGTGTTGAATATGTAAGTTTTCGAGCACCAAAAGAAACTACTATTAAATATTGTAATCAAGGCAGCCATAACAGGTATCAGAGGGTCCAACAGATCAGCTGTCTCTCTGCTGTGCCTGTGATTGTCTATTTAGTCTAATCTAATGGATAACTAAAACTCAACTGGGTGCATTTTTATAAAAAGCCTTTGATTTAAAAGCTTCACAAAATAGAAGGGGGTCATTAAAATTCATAAAGCAGAAGGGGGGGAAGCAGTGGATATAAAACAAAGCAAACTGCAAAAAGTACTCTCTTAATTGTGTGCTCCTCATCAACACATCTCATCAGAACCCAGAATATGGGGGGCACAGAACTGGTCTAAGCAAACATTGCCAATGTTGTAATTATACCAGTTTGCTCATAATTTCAATATGGCTGTTTCCTAGGCTTTTTTTCTCCCCAGTAAACCTTCCTGGTTTTTTTAATAATGTATGCTCAGGACTGCTTTATGTTGATCAGTTAATGCTCTTTTAAGCACATATTGACACCTGATGTTAATTGAGTGGTACAGACAGAACTTTGGTGTGGCTGGTTCCCACACTGCTCCAGTAGACCACTTGGAAAAGAAATATGATGTAGCTCCTCCCATGCAGACATCATCCATCACAACCTTGCCAAAATTTGAGATTAGAAACTGATGGGAAAATGTAACCAGAGAAAGAGAGAGAGAGAGAGAGAGAGAGAGAGTTGTAAGTAACTGCAGGTGTGAAAATACAATTCTTATTAGTTCCCAAATTTTGAACAGGGGGATGCATGCCCAGAAAACCAGCCATTCCTGACTTTATTTTTGTCTCATTCATTATCTTGTCTATGAAATCTTACATTTCCCAGGGGGGTTTGTTCATTTGACCAGGCTGTGTTCCTCACTAGCTACCACAAGTACAAACTGGCAGTTTAAAAAGTGGGGCAGATTAAGCACATGCAGCGTTCCCTTTTTATTCCCTCTCCTGTTTTATTTTCAAGACACGAACAATAAACACCTGTTTTCTGTTCCTTTTCATTAGAAGGATAACAAACTGCTTCAGTCCAATCTAGTTAAGTTTTGATTTTTATCAATTAATTGTAACAGTTCTTTTTTGTTGCTGCCTGCTTTTCAACTTTTGCGGAGCACAAACAATGGTGTGCAGGCACACACAGAGATCTGTCAAAAACATTTCCAGTTCCCAAGCACAATTCTTTTTTTCTTTAGCGAGCAAGTATTTTCTGCAGTGCTCTGACTATTAGGATGAATGATGACTTTGATATTTGTCACAATTCGTCTTATCAAGACTTTGCTGGGAAGCAGTTTGTGGACTTAACCATGCAGTTAAACATGTTTAAAAAGGAGATAGAAGAGGCATGTGGGGAACATAATTTTCAGCTGAATAAAGGTGGCATGTCGACCTGGTTGGGTTAAGCCCACACATGAAGAGTGACGAGGTAGGAAACATTTACAGCCAGACTCCTGAGGATTTGAAGTTTTTGTTGGGTGAGAAGTCAAAAGAAAGGCAGCAGAGAGGGTCACAGAAGGCCTCCCGGTAGAGACCAGTAAAACACAAGTAAAAGAAAAGTGGCAGCTACTTTAACTTTCTCAAGCTCACTATTTTGTTGCTGTTCAAGAAGTATGTGATATTAGCCATTCTGAGTATCCATTTAAGGCTCAACAGATACAAATTTCCGTTTTACGGCTGGGAAACTCGGAGTCTGCAAGCTGTCTCCTGCTGAGTTAGTCCACGAATCTACAAGCAGAATTGTGGACTTATGTCTGTCTATGGCTCTCCAAAGAGCTAAGCAGAGAAGGGTTCTTTGCCAGTCTTGCTACCTGAGATCCTTTTTCAGCTGCCTGGAGGTAGCTGAATCAGTCTGTGGTAGCAAAATTAAACAAAGGTCCAACAGCACCTTAAAGTCTAACATAGTGTATTCCAGTATAAGCTTTTGAGTGTCAGCGCTCACTTCCTCGGATGCATGAAACGAACACCCCAAGCAGTCAAATTTATGCTTAGAGCAGGGCTCAATCAATTCCAGGCACCAGGTAGTCATGGCACCTAGAAATTTCATTGCGGTGCCTAGTATTTTCAGTTATTCTTAGTAGATGTCATGTAGAAATGCACTCCACTTTGCATTTGCAAAAAAAACCACACTTGGTTTTAAGATTTTCTTTCCTGTTGGCAGAAGACAGGTGAGAAGAGGAGAGGAAAGCTGATTGCTCCCGAGCATCACGCATCCTGTCAACTTCTCTGTCGAGTGGCCAGCAAATAGCTCTCTCAGTGGAAGACAATCTGACACTTAGGAGGTAACAGAGACCTGGGATATGGGAGGCTAAATTGTATTGTCCTGGAGAACTTACCACATAACCATACAGCTAAATCAATTGACATATATAAAGTGTGGGTCATTAGCACCTATAGTGAGTGAGTTTCAGCTGCAGATGCTAAAGGCTAAACCTGTGACCTTCGGCATGCAGGGCATGTGCTCCACTACAGAACTAAGGCTCCTCCTCCATGAATATTGCTAAAGGTCACACGTTGTCATGGACCTTGATATCTGAGGTGCCATTTGGACCTGGGTCTTAAATAGTAAAACTGGACTCACTATCCACTAGACAACATGGTCCCTCTCCTGCTCGTGATTCTAGCAAGCCTATTGGCAAGAGAAGCTAAATGGAAAATCTGCAGCCAGCGTGGTGTAGTGGTTAAGAGCAGTGGACTCCTCCACATGAAGCCTGCTGGGTGACCTTGGGACAGTCACAGTTCTCTCAGAACTCTCTTGGGCCCCCTACCTCACAGGGTGCCTGTTGCGGAGAGAGGAAGGGAAGGCAATTGTAAGCTGCTTTCAGACTCCTTAAGGTAAAGAAAAGAGGGGTATAAACCCAACTCTTCTTCTTCAATGTGCTTTTCGGTATGGAAAAATTCACTGTCTTTTCAAGGCCTCCAGGCCTGGTAGTCCACATTCCCCTTCACATTAAATGGCCTCCCATAGCATCCTTTACAAACTCCTAGCATCTAATTCAACTGGATGCTGAAAAGAAGCTGCATCTGCTGACACCTGGAAATTGGCTGACTGAAGCAGAGGCAATTAGCAAGCTCATATTGTTCATTAGCGGTTTTGTGATTTGTTCTGTGTTCATTTTTTATGAATCACAATCTCGCTCTGTTAAGAGATTTGGGTACAGATCAAAAATGTGTCAAGATCAAGAACAGCAAGAGCCCATGGCAGGGATGAAAAGCCAAATGCCTTTGCTATCACTGTGTCACTGGAAACATTTTCCAGAATGTGGCCCTGAGATTGTCATGGTGGTGAAGTTCAGTGGTAAGCGTGGGCATTGCATATTTCACAGGATTACAACACCAGAAGCAGAGCCAACACCAGATCAAAAGGCACTAGGCGAGGAATATCCCTCCGCCCTTTATTGGTTCAGCTTTTGAATAGCTTTTTAAAAATTCGTTTTGTAGTCCATTTCATGACTTCTGGGCACAATCTGAATGCTTGATTTAGGCCTAAGACAATAAATGAATGCCATTTCAATGTGAGCTTGATATTTGCTTTCCCCAAGATGTTTTAAATATTTTATGGTATCACCAATATCACCTTCATTCACTCCCACAGAATCTGTTGAATGGGCATTGATGTGATTTTCTAACAAACTGAACAAAAATGTTAGCACCTTGGTGTTGCCCATTTGACAAGTGATGAGAAATACTTTGCATTACTGGTCTCAGCAGCTGAGTGACAATTGAGTAGACAGCTCATGATAGGCATCCTCAAAGCCAGCTTTCCACACGGTCAGCTGAACCACCTCCCCTTAAAGCTAGCCCTGGTTGGAAGGAATCTAGTGATCATTTGGCTCAGCCTGGTGTCAAAAGCGAGAATCATCAAGCATACACACTTCAGGCCGCTGACCCAATACAATGTAGAACAGCTTCTGCAAAATGAAGTAAACCAGTTTAGATACTGCAGAAGATCTGGAACCACAAGTCTGATGTGTTTCTTTGCAACTCATTTTCACCTCCAGTTCTCCCCCTTAAAGAAGTATATATGTCAGCAGTAGAAGAAAATTCGAAAATTGTTCTGAAGAGTCTAACACAAGTTCATGTAACTGTCAGGGTAAAAGCAGACAGCTAACCTGAAGCACAGCAATATGTACCAAGGAATTGGTATGCAGGGCATTAATTGGGATGGATGTAATAATGATGGGTATTAGCATGGAAGTAGCAATTTTCCTAGCTGCACTTAATTACGTAGGTGCAATAGCATTTGTGTTAGACCTGTTAATTTGGCATAAAGAACCTTTCTCCACAGCTGGTTCAGCCATGCTATAATACAGCAAATTTTGACTATGGAGGGCTGATGAGCGGATGAACAGGTGTGAACTGGATGTATACTTCTTGTAGAGTTTTTACTACTGCACTAAATACACAACAATTAGCACATTAGCTCTGCCCCATCACCCCCCAGCTACATGAATGGATGTTATCATCAGATATTTGTAGTGACTGAAGAGCTAGGAATGTACATGACCATCTAAAAACTTGGACTCTGTGAGCAGGACTATCCTTATGTAGCTTTGCTACATAATCATCATGGTACTGGAGATGCTGAGCCCATGACTTTTCCCATGCCAAGCATATGCCTTCCCACACTATCTGGAGATTTCACCAAGAACAGTCACATGAAAGATCTTTCCCAAGCAGGTTTTCCCATTTAGAAGCCAACTGGCTGATAAGGAGTACCAAAAGAAGTGTGGTTTGTCTGACCTGCCCTTTAGGAGAGAAACAGTGCCAGTCTTTGGATGGATATTGGAGAGAGGTAAGACCGAATACAGACATGATATAGTCAAATGATGGAACCGTTTTACAGCCCAGAAATGTCAATATGCCAAAAGGAGATAATGACTTTGTGTTCAATTGAACAACCAATTCATATCCAGGAAATGTCACTGATATGTGACAATGGTTGACAGACATTCAAGAGCCTGTTGTGTTTAACCATCTGTGACTATAAAAAGTGATTTGATGTTCACAGGCTGCTGCAGAATTCAACCATGTGTGGCTGTTGGTGCACTAAGGCAAATCTTTCTGCCTGTCAAAGGCCAACAGAAACTGGGACCATGTGAAAATGCCCATTGAAGGGGATAGTGGAATAACATTTTCAAAGTCTTTCTTTTGAGCGTCAACCTTTATCCAACCTAAAAATGATATTCATCACAACATCAAGATGGCTTGTCCCAACAGCAAATAACTTGGCACAAAACATCTGCCTGGTGAGAGGTGTGCAGTTGAGTTGTAAAAGTTCTGGTTTGGTTTCCTTCTCCCCCAAATTTCTGACCCCTTTTTTCTTTTTTTGTCCACCCAAAATATACCTCCTCTCTGTCCTTTTGCTGGCTGAGATTTAGTAAAAAACTAAGAATATTGCAGGAGTCTTTTTTTTTTTTTTGCTTTTTAAATGTGTCTGTGTGCTTGCCTGAAAGTCATGGTTGACTTCTGGTGACCCCTACTGGGGTCTGGGACATTTTCCAGAGAGGTAGCTTGATTAGCCTGCCTCTGCATCCTGCCTCTGGTGTTCCTTGGAGGCCACCCTTCCAAGTACTTGCCAGAGCCAGCCCTGCTTAGCTTCTGAGATATGGCAATGTTGGGCTTGCCTGGGCTATCCAGGTCAGGGCTTTGCTGGGGGGGGGGGATATTGCATGAGACTTGATCTGATGTGCTGCATATAAAACCTGTGCATTCTTAAAATGATGAGATTTCACAGTCCCTATTTGAATCAATGAGTATTAAGGTTATGACAAATTATCCAGTGCAAACCATCTACATATTCTAGAGCAGAATGTGAGAAGAAAGCTGGCAAGTGCATGAATAGAACTGGGCTGGTGGAGGAGGCAGGCATGTGTGGCATCCTTGTTTGTTAATAGTTGGGTTCAACACACATTTGGTCGTTCATAGGAAAGCATGCAGGGTCAGCATGCAAAACAACAAGCATCAGGAGACAGTCCTATTCACGTGTATAGTTTACAGCAGTATCATAAGGCAGTAAACCTTATAAGTTAAAGAATGCCACCTCCATCATTCCTAAAGGAAGAACAGTCAAGTGATCGTTCATATTAAACAAATGTACTGGTTTGGAAGTTTAGCAGATTATCGAACTGCATCTGATACAAAGTGGTGTCCCTGATTCAGAGTGTTCTGGGATTGGTAGCCATGCAAACAGTAGTGGTTAGGGTTGCCAACACCCCAGGTGGTGACCAATGATCTCCTGGGATTACAGCTGATCTCAAGGCATGGAGATCAATTCCCCTGGAGAAAATGGCTGCTTTGGAAAGTGGATTCCATGGCATTATACCCCATCCCTGAACCCAGCCCTCCTCAAGCTCTAAAATTCCCCAAATCTCTAGGTATTTCCCAACCCAAAGCTGGCAACCTTTGTAGAAGTGCTGGTTGAATGGGTCAAGATGGGAAAGGAAAGTATTTCATAGGCCTGAACAAGGTAGCACTGCCACTACAACTTGCTGTGGTTGTGCTGTGCAATGACTCATATAAACCTGGTACAGTCAGATAAGCTACTATATCAGGCTCCAAATTTCACAGCCCCACAGGTTTGACTCAAAAATCCTTGTGAGACATTTTCCATTTCCTTGTGGCACATTTTTTTCTGTTAAAATGTATGCAATTTTAATTATGCCTATAGCATACCAGATTCAGTTCAAGGTGCTGGCGATTACCTTTAAAGCCCTTTATGGCCAGGGACCTGCATACCTGAGGGACCACCTTTCCCCACATGTTCCCCAGAGGGTGCTGCAATCGGGGACCCAGAATTGGCTGGTCCTCCCGAACATCAAGGAGGCCAGGCTAGCAACAACCAAGGACAGGGCTTTCTCGGTGGTGGCTCCATTCTGGTGGAATGAGCTCCTGGAAGAGATCAGGGCCCTTCGGGATCTGCTACAGTTCCGCAGGGCCTGTAAAATGGAGCTCTTCCACCAGGCCTTTGGAGTCGCCACCACCACTGCCACCACCGACATCTGACAGTCTATGGAGAGCAAGCGCGACCCCTGGGTCCCCCAAGTATAGCTGACTTGAGTGCCTGGGAATCTGAAAGAGACTTATAGGTTTCTACTCCTCATCTGAAGGACATCCGAAGGAGACATAGAGGCTGACTGTTACACTGAGGAATCAAATGTTAGCACTTTAATAGTTGGATAGTTATGGTTTTAAATACGTTTCGATCAGATTTTATTCTTATATTGCATTGTTTTATATTGTTTGTAAGCCACCCTGAGCTGGCCTTGCTGGGAGGGTAGGGTAAAAATCTAATAAAATAAATAAATGAATCGTTCATTGTGTATAATGTATAAATGGCATAAAATGCCGTAAAAGAAACACAAGCCAATTTAAGCGGACAAAATGGATAAGACTCACAATGAAAATGTACAAACATATAAACAACAGGTTCAAAAAGGGCATTTCGTATATCACTTGAATAAATTTATAAATTAATAATTACACAGTTCTATTCCTTAATGCATCCCACCAGGGCAATGGCACGATCCAAACATTTTTTAGTCCAATCGAGTTCAGCTTGCCAACCGCTTTAAGAATTTGTGTTTGTTTTTAACAGGGGGTTTAAATAAATGTGCATATTTGCCAAAACCCAAATTTAAAATGGCTTTCGTAGGATACCTGCTCATTGCTAGACAGAAAGGCCATCCTCAGTGTTTCCCTTCCTATGCCCTGGTTCTGTATTTCAGACAAGCCTTTTATTGACATATACATGAAGATAACAGTAATCTAAATGCAAAATCCGTGCAGAGTAAAATTAGAATTGCAGAATAACATCATAGAGTAACATTATAATAAGAGTAGCATCATAATAAAATCTAATTCATAGTATCACTTATCAGGCCGTGAGACCATGGCACTGCAAAGAAACTTAGCTACTATTTCAGCTATTTTTATATCTGGATTATCAAGCAAGAAAAGGAGCTTAAAATCATCAGGGGTCTCTAAAAGTTGGGCTAATATGGGATATAGAAGATCCCGACGGGATGCCAGATAGAGAGGGCACTGGAGGAGAACATGGGCAACAGTTTCAACACAGTCCTTTATACAAGGACAGCACCTGCTAGGATAGGGAATCCCTTGGAATCTGCCAGATAAGATCGCTAAAGGAAGAACATTAAATCTAGTCAAGGATATGGCTCTATGCAAATCTGGAGCTATGAGTTGATAAAGGTATACTGCTGGAAGGTTTGCATTAGGAACAATCCCCAAATTTAAGGGAGAACAGGTTCTGTTAGCCAGGCTATAAAGAGTTTGTAGCTCTGATCCGAATAAACTAGATTTTAGATCTAAAAAGGCCTCAGACTCAGAAAGCATAAATAAGGATTCTAGAGATAAATTTAGGGAACTTATTTTGGTTTCGATTTAAGATAGCCAGCTGGAATGAACAGATTCAGAAAGTAGTTGGTACATATAACTGAAGGGGTCAGAGTTGAAATGGAGTCATAACCAAAATTTAGTAGTGTGGCCTTAGTAGCCAACAAATTCTGACCACACTCCAAACATAAAGCAGCATATGGAACCAGCAGCATATGCCCTGGTTCTATAATGCACTAGAACTAGAACAGCCTCTAAAGACAAATGTCAGTTCTTAACTTGTAGTCTGACGTTGAAATCAATGGGCTTAGAAGGGTGTGACTCTATTTAAGAGTGCAACTGTGTCTGTTTAGTATAGAATTCTACACAAAAAGGAAAAGAGATGCAGTGTCAGGTCAGGTCATTCTCAAATCTATCAACCAGGCACTGGCTCTCTTGCCACCACTGGAGCTATAGGTAAGGGGAAGAAATTAGGGATGCCATGAACTTCACCATAAACACATTCAATAAGTGTATATACTGCATTCAATAGTCACAATCACTTGTCAAGCCAAACATCCACCAAACAGCTTTGCAGCTGCACAGTAGTTATGGGGCTAGGGATTATTAGGAAAGGAGTTGAGAATAAAATGGCCAGTATTGTAATGCTCCTGTATAGATCTATGGTGCCGCCTCATTTGAAATACTGTGTACGGTTCTGGTCACCGTATCTCCAAAAGGACATTGCAGAGCTGGAAAAAGTACAGAGGAAAGCAAGCAAGATTAGTAGGGGGTTGGATCACTTTCCCTATGAGGAAAGGCTGAAGATTCTGGGACTTTTCAGTTTAGAAAAGAGACGAATAAGGGGGGACATGATAGAGGTTTATAAAATTATGCATAGAGTGGAAAGAGTTGACCAAGAGAACTTCTTCCCCCTCTTCCAAAATACTAGAACTCAAGGGCATCTAGTGAAGCTGGTGGGCAGTGGGATCAGGACAGACAAAAGGATATACCACTTTACACAGAAAGTGATTAAAATGTGGAATTCATTGCCAGAGGATGTAGTGATGGCCACAGGGATAAACAGCTTTAAGAGGGGGTTAGTTAGATTTATGGAGGATGTCTATTAATGGCTACTAGTCATGGTGACTGAGGGGAACCTTCACATTCAGAGGCACTAATCCTCTGAATCCCAAAGCCAGGAGGTGACATTAGGGGAAGGCCTCAGCCTCTGTGCCCTGTCGTTGGCCCTTCAGAAGAACTGTTCGGCCACTGTGTGAAACAGGATGCTGGACTAGATGGACAACTGGTCTAATCCAGCAGGGCTCTCTTTGTGTTTTTATGGTGGTAGAGTTTCATTTCCTTGCCTTGCAGAGGCTTTTGCACCTGCACAGTTTGTGAAAGGATTCTACCCATGGTCACAGATGGTTGGGTCAAATAAATTATGGGGGTGGTGATATCCAAGTCTGTGAGAAAATAAGCATAAGCAAAATAAGTCTGATAACAGACACCTGATAAGACATCAAATGGCAAGACTTTATTTATAATTACTGATTGATTTCCTCATTGTTTATTTCTGTCATTGGCTGTCAGGCTAGGTGCAATAACAACAGGTTTGTGGGGTTTGGAGAAAGTAGGGTTTTCACTGGCCTGAGAATGCACATGTGTGAAATACTGCACAGTTCTGTTCTATACTGCTTGAATACATAAAAAGTAACCCAATGAACAGATGAATGTCAATGACAAATCCATTCCCTCGTCACGACTGACAAACAGACCATGAGCCAACCTGGTAGATGTTCATGCATCCCTAGAGGGAAGTATAGACAATTCCAGATTCAAATGCTATAGCCCATAATAATCCTGGCCAGGGAAGTCAGTCAATACCAGTGGGTTAATTTGGTGCTACAAACCTGTTCCCTTGGATTCTTAGCTGTTACATCTTGGATGTTCTGCTTAGAGACTGCTGTACAAGGTATTTTAGCTGCTATTCATACTAAAGTTAGGGTTGCCAGCCTCCAGGTGGGACAGGGATCCCCTGGAATTACAGCTCATCTCCACACTACAGAGATCAGTTCCCCTGGATAAAATGGATGCCTTGGAGTGCGGACTCTGTGGCATTGTACCCCACTGAGGTCTCTGTCCTTCCCAGGTTCCATCTCTAGGAGTTTCCCAATATGACAATCCTACCCCCCTCCCATTTCCTGCTGACGGCCAGGGGGGACCTGGTAACCCTACAAAGTATTACACAACTGGCTGATAACACAACTCTCAGAGAAGCTGTTTTCCCTTCTCTGAAGGCAAGTTGTGGGCAATGCTCCCTCTAAACTTTGGAGTCTTGTGAGCAAAAATTCTATTTTGTGAACTACTGATATTAAAGTTGTGAGCAAGCAATTTGGGTACTGCATAAATTAATTTGCTCTGGAGCCATCCTTCTTGAGCTAAGACAAAAATGTGCGAGCCGGAGGCTAAAAAACGATGAGCTAGCTCACACTAACTCAGCTTAGAGGGAACACTGGTGGTGGGTGAGGAGGACCACCAGGGCCTCCTTGTGCATCACCTGACTAGGAACCTTCAGATTCTTTGGCAACTACTCTCTCAGCCTGCCTGCCTTCATCCCCCCCCCCCAGCTTTCTGCCTGCTTTTTGCCCAAGAGACTTGTCTTCCCTTAAGTCGAAATGTCCAACATGCATAAAAGAATTTAACGCAGCCCAATCACCATCAATGGCACTGTCTTGCAATACCCAAGCATCCTTTGCCCAGCCCTCCAACATGTGTGCGCACTGCTGTTCTGTAAGCAAACATTAGAACCAGGTGTCATGGGTAATCTCTGTATATGAATCTGAACTATATAGAACATGACAGAAATTAATTCAGCAGTAACTCCAGGTAAATTCCTGAGCAGCCTTGTTGACAAAGTACTTTGCAAGTTATCTATTGCAGATCTCTCCCTGGATGATTCAGCCATGACAGCTCTCGTGCTCCCGCCTCTGAGTGCTGATGCAGACTTGGGATGTGGTCCTGGGGGCAATGACTGAAGTGCAGGTACCCCAAGCCTCCTTTCATTGGGAGTGAGACTGGGCTTTGATCCATACAACTGGATTTTTAACCATGCATATTTTAAACTTTTAAAAAAACCTCCTACTTTCAGCATACAGTCCCCAGTCGCCTTTTGCCCTGCAATCCTCAGCAAGGATATAATTAAATTTAACAGAAGCCACCCACATTTTCCAGCTGCCATGGAAAAGTACTTGTATTTAATAGCTGCTCTGGTGGCACAGTGATCATGGCTTTCATTTCATTGTTCTCTGTCTCTGGCTTTCATGCAGTGCTTCAGCTGGCCTCTCGGACGTCGTATCTCTGACTTGCATGGTCATAAGGAAAACAATAGAGACCTAGCACAAGAGAGAGAAGAATGTGGGCTTTCCAGAAACCTTTCAGCTCTGTCGCAGCCTAGTAGGAGTTGCCAGGAAAAGAGGAAACACACCATGGTGCTGGTCATTAATGTCCTTGAAAGCATATGGGTCACTCCAGAAACAAAGGTGTAGATCCAACTATCCAAAGAGTTTGCGGAACAGGACTTTCCTGTCCTCCTCCTGCTGCAGCCCACTGAGCCCCCACAAATGTTCCTGGAGGTCAGCAGTAGAAAAGGGAAAATCGGCACAAATCACCACCCTCTTCTTCTGCAAACTGTTCCACTGGAGGAATTGTGTTGTTGGTGGGGTTGCTAACTCTAGGTTGGGAAATTCCTGGATACTTGGGGACAAAGCCTGGGGAGGTTGGAGTTTGGGGAAGGAAGGGAGGTCAGCAGGGATGTAATAGCATAGAGCCCATCCTCTGAAGCTGCCATTTTCACCAGGAGAACTAATCTCTGTAATCTGGAGATCAGTTGTAACTCTGGGAGATCTCCAGGGCCCATCTGAGGCTGGGTACATATTGGGAAGCCTGTACACTGTTGGTTGCTGGAGCACTGGATCGAGGCCACCTTCTTCGGCTCCTGTAGCACACTAGCTGCTGCCAACGCCCCCCCCCAGAAGGGTATCTATGCCTTTAATTTATCTATGTAATTATTGAAGTCATTTTTAACCTGCCTTTTTTGTAAAGAACGCGTGCAATAGGAAAGTGGATGACCATGTGGGTTACTCCCTACACTAGTGACTACCCATTCCCCGTGTATCTCTGATGGCTGCATCTCAGGAAGTTTTAACACACTGTTTAATCCATGTCAGCTGTATAAAGTATGGAATGATTTTGAAAGCTCATCAAAGGTTTTGTCTTAAAAATGAGTATCCAAGCAGGTGAGTCAAGGCATAATTCAGTGCATATTTAGAACATATTTCTTAATGCTTATGTTGTCAGTTTTACAACTTGAGGAAGGAAGGCATGCAGATTTTGGTTCAGAGGGCACAGTGGAGGGTAAACTGATTTTGCTGTGTCGTTTTAACTTTTACTTTAAAAAAATCTTTGTTGATGGACTTTCCCCTAACCTAGGGTATTGTGTTCAGTTTTTGGGCACCACAGTTTAAGGATATAGACAAGCTGGAATGTGTCCAGAGGAGGGCAACGAAGATGGTGAGGGGTCTGGAAACCAAGTGTACACCAGTTTGGTGTAGTGATTAGGAGTGCAGACTCTAATCTGGGAGAACGGGTTTGATTCCCCACTCCTCTACATGCAGCTGCTGGCATGACCTTGGATCAGTCACAAGTTCTTTCAGAGCTGTTCTCTCAAGAGCAGTTCTCAAAAGAGCTCTCTCAGCCTCACCTACCTCACAGGGTGTCGTGGGGAGGGGGAAGGGAAAAGAGATCGTAAGCTACTCTGAGACTCCTTTGGGTATTGAAGGGCAGGGTATAAATCCAATCTCTTCTCTTCTTCTTCTGTGAGGAAAGATTGAAGGAGCTCAGTATGTTTAGCCTGGAGAGGAGACGACTGATAGGTATGATAACCATCTTCAAGTACTTGAAGGGCTGCCATATAGAGGACAGTGCAGAGTTGTTTTCTGTTACCCCAGAAGGTTGGACCACAACCAACGGGTTGAGATTAAATCAAAAGGGTTTTCAGCTAAACATTAGGAAGAACTTCCTGACAATTAGAGCAGTTCCTCAGTGGAACAGGCTACCTCAGGAGGTGATGGGCTCTCCTTCTTTGGTGGTTTTTAAACAGAGGCTAGGTGGCCATCTGACAGCAGTGCTGGTTCTGTGAACTTAGGCAGATCGTGAGAGGGAGGGCAGGAAGGGTTGCCTCAGTACTTAGTTCTCGTGGCCCTTTTTTACACATCCAGGGAAATGCCAATGATCACCACTTTGGGGTCAGGAAGCAATTTGTCTCTAGGCCAGTTTG
Source organism: Gekko gecko (assembly GCA_029375565.1). NCBI lineage: Eukaryota > Metazoa > Chordata > Lepidosauria > Squamata > Gekkonidae > Gekko > Gekko gecko. Next base: position 44,390,960 of record JAPDNY010000012.1, on the reverse strand, counting down.
GCCAGGGATCCTGGAGGGGTTTTTGCCTTCTTCTGGGCATGGAGCAGGGGTCACTGAAGGTGGGGGGTTTGTTGTGAATTTCCTGCATTGTGCAGGGGGTTGGATTAGATGACCCTGGAGGTTCCTTCCAGCTCTGTGATTCCGTGATTCAGTGATTCTATCATATTCTTGTGTCCTTTCAGCTTTTGTTTGTTTGTTAGCTGCCTTGAGTCTATGGAGACAAGGTGGGATATAAATATTTTAAATCACTCAGTAAATTGTATTATACCAATTTGTGAGCCCCCTCAAACTGGTCTCTGGAGAGATGGCATAGACATTTTCTGAATAAATAATAAATAGTGTAAACTCTTACAAAAGTGAGAGTTGCTGGAAGAACACAGCAAATGCAAGAAATAAAGCAATACAGAGACTGTTGGAAGGGAAAGATTTTGGGCAAGGAACTGAGGACTCAAAGCATGGAATCTGGGAGCAAGAAATAAGGATTCCAGTTCTATTGACCAAGCAGGCAAGAATCAAAGACTATTACATATAATTGGCTGGGAGAAGCCAGAGGCTGGCCTAACATAGTTGCCGACACTGCAAGTCCTCATTCTACTCTGAGCTTGGAGAGGGCTCCACATCCTGGCAGCATATTCTCTACTGTCACCTCCCAGCCTTTCTAGCCCACATCCTTGCAGGACATCTTTGGGAAGAGGAGCATTATACATTTTGCAAATTGTATTTGTCCTCCACTTGCCAAGCCACAGAACATCAGCCCACCCATTTGAGCTTGGCTGCCAGCCTGTGAACTTCTGCTAGGTGGGATCCTACCTGTTGCTCAGGTTAGTAAAATCGTATTTCTGTTCAGGGCAGCCCAAGAATGCTCATTTACTTCTATCAGTACAAAAATGCACCTGCAAGGTCCCGACTGAAAATATTTTATAACAGCACGCCATGGTTATGCCAATTGCACAGATGCAGGCCCCTTTCCAAGTGCTGATTTTTTAAAGTCCTAAATGGTTAAGGTGAGGCCACCTTCACAATCTGAGATCAACTGCTCTGCCCTGCTCTGCAGGCCTGCATTAGCAGCAGCTAGTTTTGCAATTCCCCAGACAGGGATTTCTCAGTTGTGGCCCCAGACACTAAAATTCCCAGATTTATCACCCTTCCCCCCCACCTTTCTAGAAACTGGATAAGGCTATTATTTTCTTCCCTGACCAGACAATGTTGTAGTTATCTCCACTATTTATTATTGTTATTATTTCTTGACTGCTATTTTTCATTACTGCATTGTGGTACTTTGAGACTTGCAGTATAGCAGAGGTGTCCCTAGGATCCTATCGCTGCTTGCACCTCAGTGTTTAGTCATGCCGGTCACATGACCATGGAAACGTCTTTGGACAGCACTGGCCCTTCAGCTTGGAAACGGAGATGAGCAGACTCAACTGACTTTTGAGCAGGGGAAACCTTTACCTTTAAGGGGCTGTCTGGATGGTTACTGATCAGTCTTATGTGATTCAAGAAATGTGTGTGGCCCTCCTGCCTCCTGGGAGGAAGCAGCTGAGCACTATGAAGAGGAGTGGCCATGACGGAAGAGGCAGCTGTGATGCCTTGAGTTGTCAACCTCCAGGTGGGACCTGGAGATCTCCCAGAATTACAACCGAACTCCAGATGACAGAGACCTGTCCCTCTGGAGAAAATGTCTGTTTTGTTGCTATCTTGCTTTTCTCCCCACTGGAGGCTCAACATGACTTACAAAGAAATGCTAGATTAGAATTTATACAAATAAGCAGACAAAAAAATATAACATAACTCCAACTCCTTGGTTAGTCCTCTGTCCACTGGGCCAGGTTCCCTGCAGGCCACAGGCTGCAAGCCAACAGTTGAGAGCCCTTGAGCCACACCCAGGCTAAACTAGGGCTAGCAATGACCTGGAGTAAAAATGTCCTGTCCCTTTAATAGAGGTTTACTGGGATGTTATTTACTTGGTGATCTTATTTACCTCCATGCCATGAAAAGCTTCAGTTGCCCATCTGTACACATAAAGTCTCTATTAAAGGAACAGGACATTTTCTTTCTTCAGGCTGTTGGCTGCCCCATAAATAGTGTAACAGGAGGAACAGAAGCTCAGCCTAAGTTCCATTCAGCTGGCAAAAAAAGAGAAAAAAAGACGTTCCCATTACCTTCCTTCCGTGCTAAATTGATGATCTTTTTGGAACCATAGTTTCTCCCTGGTTTTGTGAATCCATCAAAACTGAGGGCTGCCCAGCATGTAGCTGTTTGCATAATATACATGTTAATTCTCTTTGTAAGTCTCATGTTGTAAGCTGTCTTGAGTACTGCATTTCACAGAAAGGTGGGATATAAATCTCCCAGACAGATAAAGGTACTGTGTACTTTAGAACCCTTTGACAAATTCCTGATGCCTATCAGCATGTCACAACATCTCAATAGCAGGAAGCTGTGGAAATGAAGAATTCATTAGGCAAAGGAACTTAAAAGGCTTTGTGGGCAAACAGGGGGTCTTTGTAGTGGCCTTTGGCTCCCGTGTGCCTTTCCCCTGTCGAGGCATCATCCTGCATCCCAAGCCGAGACCTTCCTTGTCTGCCATCGACGTGTCTTGTGCTCGTGTTAAAGTGAAGCTAATGCTACATGGCATTATGCCAAGGCAGGAAACGGATGTGTAAATTCGTAATTATCCATGCATAATTTAGGTATTATTTGCATATAGTAAACAGGCCATCATTCCTCTGAAATGTCAGGCAAGTCTCTGGTGCTAATGAACGAAAGGAGAGCTAAGGAGAACAAAGACAGGCCAGGATGGAGGAGAGCATTAGAGCCCTGTTAGCTGTGCTGCTGGGGAATAAGCTGGGAGGGTAATCGAGGGGAGGGGGGTTGGAAAGAATGTGCTCGTTCTCCTGGCTTTAAATGTCACCAGTTTTGATAGCAGAAAGGGGATATGCTGTGGCACCCTTGAGAGATGCTCAGATGATGTTCCATATTAACAAGGCATTGAAGAAGAAGCTGCCAAAGGCAGCACAGATGAGGCAAGGAGAGATGTTCCTTGGCCAGCTGGGTGATGGAGAAGTTTGGCCTGCGTCACGCAGAAAGCCATCTTCTTGCGCTCTCCCTCTCTCATTCCAGAGCAGAGGGCTTGTACAGTGGAAGCTCTTTCCTGGGCCGCCAAAAGAAAGCGTTCCCATCCTTCTGACTAAGCAAATCCCATAAGCCTTCAAAACATCTGTGAGCTTGAAAGGACATGAGGGTTCACTCAGGGCTGGTTCTAATGTGACACCTCTTGGCTTGTGCATTGAACACACTGTATAATGAATCAGCCAGAATGAAAGCCACTTTAAATGTTGCGATGGTCAGATGTATGAGGCAAGTGAATAGGAGAAGTATGATTTTTGGATGATGCATCCCTCTTTTGTCTTTTGAGCCACCGTCTTCTCAGCCACAGCTGGCCATGTCAGAGTACAAGCAACGATGTAACAGAATGTTGGATGGCACATACTGGGCAAAAGGCTCATCAGTGCAATCTGCCATGAAGAGCATCAAACCTCTTTCCCGACAAACTAGTCCTGCTCCTCTTGCCACTGTTGTCTGACTTGCTGTGGCATCACAGGAGGGCTCCTGTTATCAAAGAAGTCATAGTCATAACAGGAACATTGCTGAGTTTTGCACCAAACCCAACTCTCTATATATGTTTTAGTGTCTATGAATCATTAGCATCCAAAAGTTTAACTCAGAATATTTTTTTTGACTCATAACAGATGCCTTACTTAAATAATAATTCCGTTAAGGGAGGCCTGACTCCCTTCCTGTCATGTTCACAGTTGGTGATCTTCAGTTCCCCAGGTTGGGGCCTACCTGCTGAGCTGTAAGCACAGGTAGAGCTGCCTTTTTTTGTTGCTGCTTTTGGAAGGATTTACTGCTAATGCATGAAAGAGACCTAAAATGGTTTTAGCAAAAGAGCAATATTATGAAACCCCATCTGAATGTGTGCCCATTAAACAGCCTGCCAGAAAGAACGAGAAATCTTGAGATGAATAAATGAGTTGCGGTCACATTTCAATTAAAGCTGACTCACACATTACATAGTACATGGCTTGGATCTGGGGTCTGCAGCACCTTGTGTAACAGACAATGAAGAGCAGGGAAGAAAGTTCCAGCAAATTCTTCCTTCATGCCATTGTGCACCCTGTAAGGTGCATTTGTTACTTATATAGCTTTTATTAAATGGTATTGATATTGAAACTTGTCAAAATGCATGAATGCAGTTTAGAACAGCATCATTAACAGGTATTTATTAAGGTAACAGTTTCCCTTGCTCGAAAGCCAGTTGAATCCGACTCTTGGGGGCAGTGCTCATCTCCATTTCCAAGCCGAAGAGCCAGCACTGTCCGAAGACATTTCTGTGGTCATGTGGCCAACATGACTAAATGCCAAGGCACACAGAATGCTGTTACCTTCCCATCAAAGTGGTACCTATTTATCTACTTGCAGTTTCTTGCTTTTGATTTATTAGAGGGACCTAAATACCTGGATGGAGTGTCCCCAGAGGAGGATCTTAGGGCACTCTAAATCAGTTAGGCAAAGGGGAGTATAGTAGTGTATCTTGAAGTTCCAAGGATACTCCTGGAGGGCTGGGGGGAGGTGGGCTTCTGGTAGTGGGTGATTCCATCATTAGGTATATAAGGGGTGGGTCTGTGACAGCATTTTGACCACATGGTGACTAGCCTGCCTGGTATGAAGGTTGCGGACATCACACACTGTCTAGAGAGGTTGATAGATGATGCTGAGGAGGAGTCAGCAGCAGTCATGGTGCACATTGGGAAATGTAGTTGAGTGTTCCTGGAGGGAAAATTTAGGTTACTAGTCAGAACATTAAAGGCTAGGAATTCAAAGGTAGCATTCTCAGAAGTGCTGCCAGTTCCATGCGCAGGGCCAGCCAAACAGACACAGATCAGGGGTCTCAATGTGTGGATAAGGAAGTGGTGCCAGGAGGAAGGGTTTAGATTTGTTTGGCACTGGGGAACTTTCTGGGGCAAGCTGAACCTCCTCACTTGGTCCTCACTTGAACCAAAAGAGAACCAGGCTGCTGGCAATATCAAAAAGATGGCAGAGCAGCTTTTAAACTAATCCAGGAGGGAAGCTGACAAGAGCTGGAGAGCCTCCTAAAGAGATGATTGTGTAAACACTCAGGAAAATATTGATAGGAGTGTAATAGAATTTGGGAGTGAGGGCACAATAGCAACTAAGGGGCCAAGGGAGGCAAAGGTTCCTGGAGAGGGGAATATAGGCATCTATAGAAGTCTCCAAGCCAAGATGGAGGAGCTGGCGTGCTTGTTGTTCAGTCGCAATTTAGATATAGTAGGTATCTCAGAAACATGGTGGAGTTGGGAAAATCTATGGGATACAGTCATTCCTGGGTATGAACTCTATAGGCAGGACGGGGAAGGATGGTTTGGTGATGGAGTTGCATTGTACATCAAAAATCCAATAAATTAGAAAACACCAGGGGGATTAACTCCCCAAAAGAAGTTATATGGGTGGAAATACTAGGCCCTAAGGGTTACTTAAAAGTGGGGATGTACTATCATCCACCTGATCAAACCCTTGAGGGGGTGTACTATCATCCACCTGATCAAACCCTTGAGGCTGATCTTGAGATGGAGAAGGAAATAAAGGAGATGGCTACAGCAGATAATGTTATTATACTGAGAGATTCAACTACCCTTAGATTGACTGGGTAAACATGTGCTTGAATCATGCTGTAGAAATGAGATTCCTAGACATCATAAATAACTGTGCAATGAAACAGTTGGTCACAGAGCCAACCAGAGGGGTAGTGATCTTGGTTCTGAACAGGTCGAAAGACCTAGTGAGAGATGTAGATGTTGTATGATGACCTCCGCCTCTCCTTCCCTCAGAGACAAGATTTTCTCTCAGTTTTTTTCTTCCTTTCTGACTGAGCAGCCTCTGTCGATTTTCTTCTTTTCTGAAGATCTATGGCTGTCCCACCCTGTCACTTTATTGAATTTTTATGCTGGCTCAGCTTAGGAGCTTGATGGAGGAGACGAGATCACCTCTTTAACTTAAAGTTCTGAAAATGCCACACAAGAGTCTTTTTAAAGTTCAAAAATAAACAAGATATTTTATTCAATGTAGAGGGGGAAAGGTCAGGTGAAATCAGGGGTGAAATGTCTGAGGTAAATCAATAATGAGCTCTGAGATAACAGTAATTTCACATTTGTACATTTCCAGCAAGTGAGAGTTTAAAGCTTTTCACAAAGTCTTAGAATCTTACAGATAAGAGGCTTTAGTTTCAGTGTTTCCTAAATGCTCCAGTTCATTTTCTTGAATTTAACTGACTCTTCAGGTTTCAGAAGGTAGAGATGTTTAATGTAATGATTTCCTTTCAATTTATAAAACCTGTAATTGTTCCTTGTGCTTGGAAAATAACAATTAAAAGAAAATTTTACAAAAGGCAGGGATACACTACCAAGTACCCAAATTCCTTCTCTGAACACTCCAGGGATCACTCCAAGCTTTGAATATAAGAACATAAGAGAAGCCAATGTTGGATCAGGCCGATGGTCCATCCAGTCCAACTCTCTGTCACACAGCAGCCAAAAATACCACGTACCATCAGGAGGTTCACCAGTGGGGCCAGGACACCAGAAGCCCTCCCACTGTTGACCCCCCCAAGCACCAAGAACACAGAGCATCACTTGCCCCAGAGTCCCTATCTATACCTTGTGGCTAACAGCCACTGATGGACCTCTGCTCCATATATTTATCTAATTCCCTCTTGAAGCTGTCCATGCTTGTAGCTGCCACCACCTCCTGTGGCAGTGAATTCCATTTGTTCATCATTCTTTGGGTGAAGTAGTACTTCCTTTTATCCGTTCTAATTCGACCATTCAGCAATTTCATTGAGTGCCCATGAGTTCTTGAATTGTGAGAAAGGGAGAAAAGTACCTCTTTCTCTACCTGCTCTATCCCATGCATTATCTTATAAACCTCGATCATGTCACCTCTCAGCCGTCGTTTCTCCAAACTAATGAGCCCCAAGCGCCTCAACCTTTACTCACAGGGAAAGTTCTCCAACCCTTTTATCAGTCTAGTTGCCCTTTTCTGTACTTTTTCCAAAGCTATAATATCCTTTCTAAGTTGTGGTGACCAGAACTGTACACAGTATTCCAAATGAGGTTGCACCACTGATTTATATAGGGGCATTATGATATTGGCTGATCTGTTTCCAATACCCTTCCTAATAATCCCCAGCATAGTGTTGGCCTTTTTTATTGCAGTCGCACACTGTCTCAACATTTTCAGTGAGTTATCTACTACAACTCCCAGATCTCCCTCTTGTTCAGTCTCTGCCAGTTCGGACCCCATCAATGTGTATTTATAGTTAGGATTTTCGGCTCCAATGTGCATCGCCTTGCACTTGGCCGCATTGAACCCCATTTGCCATGTTGATGCCCACTCACCCATCCTCAACAGATCCCTTTGGAGTGCCTCACAATTCTCTCTGGTTTTCACCATCCTGAACAACTGCATATCATCTGCAAATTTAGCCACTTCACTGCTTACTCCCAACTCCAAATCATTAATGAACAAGTTAAGAAGAAGAAGAAGAGTTTGGATTTATACCCCGCCCTTCACTGCCCAAAGGCGTCTCAGAGCAGCTTACAAACTCCTTTCCCTTCCCCTCCCCACAACAGACACCCTGTGAGGTAGGTGGGGCTGAGAGAACTTCTGACAGAAACTGTCCTTGAGAGAACAGCTGTGCCAGAGCTTGTGACTGATCCAAGGTCACATCAGCAGGTGCAAGTGGAGGAGTGGGGAATCAAACCCGGTTCTCCCAGATAAGAGTCCACGCACTTAACCACTACACCAAACTAGCTAAAAAGCATCGGACCAAGTACTGCGGTACCCCACTGCTTACCACCTTTCACTGAGAAAATTTCCCATTTATACTCACTCTCTGTTTCCTATTAATTAGCCAGTTTTTGATCCACAAAAGGACTTGTCCTTTTATCCTGTGATTTTTGAGCTTCAGCTTCTGGTCTCCTCAGATGAAGTTCTAAATCTACTGGGAAATTAAAAACTGATAAGTCACCAGGTCCTGATGGCATACACCTGAGAATTCTTGAGGAACTCAGATGTGAGATAGTTGATCTATTAACCTGTGTATGTAACCTATCACTATATTCGCTGCTGTACCAGAAGACTGGAGAGTAGCAAATGTGACACCAATTTTTAAAAACAGATCCAGAGGGGAACCAGAAAATTACAGACCAGTCAGCAAATTACTAGAAACTGTAATCTAATATAGAATTGTTAGGCTCATAGGGGGACAAGCCTGCCGAGGGAAAATCAGCATGCCTTCTGCAAAGGAAAGTCCTGCCTCACCAGCCTTTTGGAGTTCTTAGAGAAAGTGGACAAGTGTGTGGACAACAGTGACCCAGTAGACATTATATACCTGGACTTTCAAAAGGCTTTTGACAAGGTATCTCACCAAAGACTCCTGAGTAAGTTTGGAGTCATTGGATAAGAGGACAAGTTCTCTTACAGATTAAAAACTGTCATTTAAAATCTGGTTAAATGACAGGAAGCAAAGAGTAGAAATCAATGGACAGTTCTCACAACAGAAGGAAGTAAGCAGTGGGGTCCCAGAAGGATCAGTATTGGGGCTGGTACTATCTAGTTTATTCATACATTATCTGGAACTAGGGGTGAGTGGTATAGTGGCCAAGTCTGTAGATGACACCATCCAGAATAATTTTGTGTCATCTGCAAACCTGGCCACTATACCCACTCACTCAAAAATGACCTCCACAAACTGGGTGAGTGGGTGACAATGTGGCAAATGAAGTTCAGTGTTGGTAAACATAAGGTGATTATGCACATTGGGACAAAAAAACCCAACTTCAAATATAGGCTTATGGGGTCTGAACTTGCTGAGACAGAGAGGGGGGGGAAATCTTGGGCTCCTAGTGGATAAGTCAATGAAAGTGTCAGCCCAGTATGCTGTAGCAGTGAAAAGGGCAAACTCTGTGTTAGTGATTATTAGGACAGGGATTGAAAATAAAATGGCCAATGTTGTAATGCCCCTGTATAGGTCTATGGTATGGCCTCATTTGGAATATTGTGTGTAGAGTTCTGGTCACCATATCACCAAAAGGACATTGCAGAGCTGGGAAAAGTACAGAAGGCAACCAAGATGATTAGGGGCTGGAGCACCTTCCCTATGAGGAAAGGCTGAAGAGTCCAGGACTTTTCAGTTTAGAAAACAGGGGGACATGATAGAGGTTTATAAAATTATGCATGAGGTGGAGAGAGTTGACCAAGAGGACTTTTTCTCCCTCTCCCAATATACTAGAACTTGAGGGCATCCAATGAAGCTGATGGGCAGTAGGTTCAGGATGGATGAAAGGAGATACTACTTGACACAGAGAGTGATTAAAATGTGGAATTCACTGCCTGAGGATGTAGTGATGGCCACAGCAATAAACAGCTTTAAAAGGGGATTAGATAGATTCATGGAGGATAACTTTCTCAATGGCTCCTAGCCTTCAGTCACTAGTGACTGAGAGGAGCCTCCACATTCAGAGGCACCAGGCCTCTGAATCCCAGAGCCAGAAGGCAACATCACAGGAAGGCCTCGGCCTCTATGCTCTGCTGTTGGCCGTTCAAAGGAACTGGTTGGGCACTTTGTGAGACAGGATGCTGGATGAGATGTACCACTGGTCTGATCCAGCAGGGCTCTTCTTATGTTCTTAAGTAAAAAGGTAAAGGTTCCCTTGCTCGAAAGCCAGTCGAATCCGACTCTAGGGTTGCGGTGCTCATCTCCGTTTCAAAGCCGAAGAGCCAGTGCTGTCCGAAGACGTTTCCGTGGTCATGTGGCCGGCATGACTAAACACCAAGGTGCACGGAACGCTGTTACCTTCCCACCAAAGTGGTCCCTATTTATCTACTTGCAATTTCTTGCTTTCGAACTGCTAGGTTGGCAGGAGCTGGAGCTAGAGACAGGAGCTCACCCCATCATGCGGCATCCGGGTCTCGAACTGCTGAACTACTGACCTTCCACAGCCTGCAGTTCAGCGTCTTAACCACTTGAGCCACCGCAGCTCCTTATGTTCTTAAGTAAGGGCACATAAATATTACTATATCAGAGGGAAAATATCAGTCAAATGAAAATATATAGCCAGCTTTAAAGTACATTTATTTTTAAATAATCCTGATAGTTTCTATTGAAGTAGTAATTCAACAATGATATTGGTTGCCCTGACCTGGATAGCCCAGGCAAGGCTGATCTCATCAGATCTTGGAAGGTAAGCAGGGCCGACTCTGGCAAGTACTTGGATGGGAGACCACCTTGAAATACCAGAGGTGGGAGGCAGGGGCAGGCTTTATCCAGCCACCTCTCTGAATATTCTCCAGGCCTCCAGTAGGGGTCAGTCACCAGAGGTTGCCATGACTTCCAGGTGCACACACACATACATACATACACAAAGACATACATATATAAAAAATACCCCCAAAAAAAGAAAATCAATGATATTGGTTGATAAGAAATAGCTGATAAGAAATAGTATTGATGAGAGTACCCAGTCCCTGGAGAGGCTGTTTTAAAGCCAGACATGCAGCAGCCCCAGTACCAGCTCCAAACAAGAAATCAGGGGTGATGATCCCTTTGAAAGCAACTTGTGGGGAGAAGCAGCTTTAGCCATCAATAGCAAATCACTGAGAAAAGGCCACACAAGCAGAAGCACCAGATGCAAAAAAGATGATATTACAATTGATTTTATGTCTGTGAACTCCCTGGCTCAATCGCAATTACTGTAGTCTCTAATGATTGCGGAACTGCCCAGCAAAACTGCCTTAGGATGAAATTAGATTTCTAGCAAACCCACACACCGGAAGGGCAAAACATTAAAGAATGGAACATTGACGAAGAGCAGAGAGCATGGCCTTTTAAAAATGCACAGGAACACAAGACAGGTTGCAACAGGGAGGTGCTGAGTGGACCTTAAAAAGTGCTGAGGAAGTAGGAAAAGCAATTGGAGCCTCTCCCTGTTTTGTTCTTCCACCAGTCCCTTGGTTCATCCTCCTCCTCCTCCTCCTCCTCCTCTGGCTACTGTAGCAAACAGGCAGAGGTAGAGGATGGATGAAGAGGCGAGAGGGAGGAAGAATGGTTTTGAGGGCAAATCACACACCCTCAGCAGATTTTGCAGCAGCCCATCAATTGCATTCTCCTCCCTCTGCATTTTAGTAGCTCTAGCCAGAATCCTTGGTTGTGATCTGTAAAGGGTGGAAACTTTAACACAAGGTTCACATAGCTCTTTTTCATATAACTGTCTCTCATTCTGTTCTCCACTGGTCCTCCCTCACTGCTCCTCTGCTTTTCAGATATGACTCCTGTACAGCATCTAGGATATGGCTGCAGTATTGCCATGCCACTCACATTTGTTGCTTATTTATAATGATTTATGTATTTATATCCTCATACTCCCCAACACAACCCAATCTAGCTTACAAAACCATTCTCCCCTTCAAGAACAGGTTGGCTTTTTGTTTGGTTTGAGAATCTCTGTAATAATAATTCCTGTAATAGTTATAATTCCTGAGGGTTTTTAAAAATTAAATATCCAGAGATCCTTTATGATATTCTTTGGCTCTAATGAGCAATTCGTTTTTGCAAAGGAGCAAAGCATTGACAGATATGCTCTGAGAATCTCTTGAGTATTCCTCTTTGAGAACACTGTTTCAGTGTGATCGTCAAGTTTGGTTGTGTGTTTGCCCAACATTCTGAGAAGATTCCAGAGATATTCAGTAGGAATAGACAAGTGTGAAAGGTTCCAAGAAAGAAAACAAAACACAGATATTTATGAGAGGTTGGTTGCTGAGAGAAGAGGCAAGGAACCTGTTTGCAAAGGATCATATCTGACAGACGAACACATTAAGTTTGAGGAAGAAATCTTTCTGCATTTTATACAGAAAGCCTGCTCTGTGCAGTAAAAGGTATAATGGCTTTTTGATCTGAACATAAATGATGAAGGAGCCAGCCACAGAGGATGAGTAGACTCTAAACTCACCAGATGATTTTGGAATTTTGAGCTTTCTGTCTACGCTCTCCATCTTTTATGCTCAGGAAAAAAATCGAGAACTGTCACTTGCCTTAAAAATTAGATTTGGTGAGGCTCTGTTACATTCATATGAACATCATTTCGGATGGGTGGCCTTTTTAGTCTGTATTAGCAGAACAATATTTGAGTCCAGTTAGCACTTCAAAGACCCACAAATTTTTCTAGGGTTACACAAAAGTTTACACCATGGAAAACTTTGGAAGTCTTTAAAGGCACTACTGGACTTGATGTATTGATGAGAATGAATATAGTTCATCTACAGGATGTGACTGGTATTTATCACATTCTGGAAACACAAGAGAAACTAGAGTTTAGCAGGATGCACAAAACATCAGAACTCACTACTTGGAGTTGCCTTCTGAAGGAAGCTTGCTGGGAACAGCAGGGCTACCCACATATATCAACATTCACATCATGTGAGTGAATAGGCAGGGATGTGGAGAAGGGGCCACTGGGAAGGCACAGTTGCTTTGCATGCAGGGCCCAGTTTCAGTCCCTAGAATCTCCCGTTAAAGGAATCAGGTAGTGGGTGATGTAAATAGGGGCAAGCACAAACCAGCTCACAAACTAAAGTTTGTGATGAATTTTGGCTGGTTCATGCTTGCAAAGTCAAGTTTGTGGCAAGGCAACCAGCGCGAACTTTCAAGCTGTTCATGGAGGTTCGTTCTTGTTTGAGTGGATATATTCCTAGACAGACTATCTCCACTCAGTCAAAATGGTTACAAAACTAGGTTTCGGTTTCGGCGTTGCGAATGGCGGCCACGTCTCGGGGCGCTCCCGGAGGCGGCTAGCCCACACGCAGATAGGGGGGGTCTTCGCATGTGCGAAAGACCCTAGTGAGCCTTAGGTTAAGGCTCCGAACCGGGGGCGCTTGGAGAGTGGCCTCTTTACCGGCAGACAGCCGGGGAATTGAGGCTTTCTCCCTGCCCCAGTCGGCCCCGCTGCGTCGTGCCCCGTCATGGGACTTAGCAGCGCCACCGATTTCCAGGAGTGAAGACAGCGATATGATTTAATATAAAAAGAAGAAGTGGCATCGAATCGTGAGTGGAAGGTCTATTTTGAAGCGTGAATTTGAATCCCCCGCAAGCGTTTAAGCGTGGGAGGAGGGAGGAGTCCCCACCCCTTTTGAGAAGCAAGATTTACAAAGGGAGCGCGGAGGGGGAAGAGAGAAAGAACTGTTGGTGAAAGTACCATTGGGGTCGCATAGAAGACTACGACCTTATCAGCTTCCTGGGGGAGGCGGCACGAACTTTTTGAAAAGTAAACAATAAAACAAAATGTCGACAATGGGGAAAGTCCTGCAGAAACCGGAAGAGAAGGGAGGAGGGACTTCCGGTCCGAGTAGCCCCCCCAGAGCTTGCTGTCAATCAACAGGAAAATGAGATTCTGCACCCTCTGCTGGAGCAAATGCAGAAAATCAATGAAACCCTGCTTAAAGTGGAAAGTGTTCTCATCAGTCGACAGGAACTGATATTGGAAACAACAAGGAAGATGACGGAAATTGAACAGAAAGCGTGGATTCTAAGTTCTCAGGGCGTAAAAGAAGAAGAGAAAGAGGATCTCGGATTTACCTTGGCGAATGTATTGGTACCCCTAACTGGCAGTGAAGCGAAAGAATTAAAAGAAGAGGTGGATATGGCTCCCAAAGCCAATTCCGCTTTTATAAAAGAAATTACTCTGCCAGTAGAAGGGGGTGTCGAGCATAGCAAGCAAGACATCGGAGATCTAATTTTTTGCGAAGTGGTCATGGCGCCCTGGAAATCTGAAAGCTACAAAAGAAAGAAGAAAGATTACATCCTTGAAATGCAAAAACCTCTGAAGAGACACGCCGGCATGAGGGAAGACGCAGCACTCAAAATTATGATAAGCAGTGAAGAAGACAGCAGCCCAGGGGTAAGAGGTGAAGGAAAGGAAGCCATCAAGGTTAAAAAGGACTTAGCCCATAATTGGAAGAGACTTAAAAAGAAGACATCTTAAGGATTGTTTGTGTTGCATCTGTAAGGAGCTGTTTAATTACTAACCCCAATGGACTTTACTAACTGTATTAACAGAGTGTCTTTGGACTTTGCAAAGTTAAAAAGAAGATCTTCTAACCATGATCGATGCCGGAAAATGGTACTAAACACTAACTAAAACTAACCCATTTTAACAGAGAAAACTTCACTCCATCCTTTCTCTTTCTCCATCTGTCTACCCCTTCCTTTTCTTATAAAAAGAATAAAATTCTCTCCTTTTTAGGAGAGTTTTGCCAAAAAAAAAAAAAAATGGTTACAAAACTTCAAAGCAACAACTTGGAGGGCATGTAGAGGAGCATCCAGGAGAGGTCCGCTGTGACTTTGATGTCTCTAGCTTGCACAGGACCCGTTCTATATACTCCTGAACTTCCTGAAACTGCAGCTTGTCAACATGGCAGTCATTTTGACAAACGCAGGTTCAGGAGATTCAGGACTGTATAGAACACATCCTCTGCAAGCTAGAGGCACCAAACTTGCAGAGGATCTCTGGCTGACTCTCCTCTACCTGCCTTCCAAGTTTGGTGAGGATTGGATTTACAAGATCTGAGTTACACCCCCCAAAGAAGGTTCCCTTGGAAAGTGCTTTCTGGGGAAATGACAAGCAGTCTTTTTACAGGGGGTCATTTTACATGGGGGATCACCATGAATCTTCACAAAACTGTATTTTTAAAATTATATTTTTATCCCACTCTTCCTTCAAGGAGCCCAAGCTGGCATTTGTTATTCTATGCTCCATTTTATTCTCTCGATGCCTGTGGAAATAGATCAGGCTGAGAGAGAATGACTAGTCCAAGAGCTTCACTGATGGTACATGTACGTTTTTTTTCAATGGAGCAAATTGCCTGGGGCCTATTTCAGCCTGGTACAAGGGGGAGAGCTTAAGCGCCCTCTCCAGGCATTACACTGGCCCAAACTGAACTGAGTCAAGCCCCCATGAGCCTGGGAGGGGCATTGCAATCTGCAATGTAACTTTTTAATGTATAAATCATCAGCTGTATTTAAAACACTGAATTGTCATGCAAGTTGCTTCAATAACTTGTGCTGCTCTTTTTCATTTAGGCTCCTCATGACAAGGATGTAAAAAACCCAAGAAAAAAACTTGATTTTTTGTAATTAACTGGCATGGATGCCAGCTTGTAATGATGCTTGGTCCAAAAGGGGACGGATGACGTGGCTTGTTTTCCAGCCCACAGTGTTTGGATAGAACAGCTATCTTCACACATTTAATGAGATGACACTGCCTTGGCTTTCTACATTAATCATTCATTCTCTATCAGCTTTTATCCTGTACAGAGAAAGAGTGGACAATCATGCTTCCATGGCGACGCCGTTGAGACAATGTCGGACAGCTTTCCTTTCGAAGGGGGATATTGCTGCTGGCAGTTGCCTCAAACCATATCGCCATAAATCGGAGGCATCCCCCTGAACTGCCTGCATCCTCCGCACTAAATCTCATGAAAAAACATCCCCAGTTATAGCTCTTGGCAGCCTCATCCAGCCAAAACAAAGCCCTCTGTGTGCAGCGATGATGAAGCTAACTTGCCTCAAAATGGGTTTTTATTAATTATGCAAAACAGACGTAAGCAAATTCCAACAAAGCCATTACTGAAAGGTTACCCTTTTTTTCACAATTCACAAATTGGCTGTAAGTCACTTTTTTTCTTGTGACAAACACGGCTGGAGCCATAAAGCTGACATCTTAAATGGGAGATCACAACTTTTATTGTGGCTTGATGAGGAATTATGCCCAAGATTTGTGATCCTATTAACCCATGACCCTGAAGCAATTGGACGTGATTTGTTCATCATCCTGATCTGCGGGGTGCAAACAATCTTCTCTGTTTGAGCTGGACAATATCTCAGAATTGAACACGGGAAGGGGGAATTTAAAAAATGCATACCTAGCCATCCTGCTAGAGCACGGGCCTGCCTCCCCTGGTTGTACGATCCTACCCTCTTCCCTTGTTTAACCTCACTCCCACTTTCCTTTCCTCCCTCTGTGGCCTCCACTGTGTCAGGTTTTACACGGAAAGCTCCTTGAAGCGGGGACTTTCTGCCAGAGGTCTAATGTCATGTGCTGGGGGGAAACTTCCTCCTTCAGTGCAATCCTGTGCAGTTACTCCAGTTAACTTCTAAGCCCACTGAAATTAATGAGCATATACTGGAGAAACTTTGTATAGGACTGCACTGTAAATGGGTTAGTTCACTCTTCTGTTCGTTCTGCATAGCAATTCTAGACTGACATAACGAGGCCCCTCCTGCATCACAAGGATGGCATTGCCTAAACCAGAGGTGTCAAAGTCATTTGTTAAGGGGGCTGGATCTGATGTAAATGTCACTTTGTCAGGCCTGGCCAAGTGTGCCATAAAATGTAATGCCAGGTGATGGAGATATAAAGTGAATAAAGGACAGCCGCTGGTAAGCTCCAAGTTGTTGTATCCCCACTGCAACATCCATGGGCTGAGAGAGGCGCAAAGGAAAACCCATATGGGCAGACTGGAGAGCCAGACATTCCCACGCTGCTTGACTGCTGCAGACAAGGTTGTTCTGCCATGTTGAAGCCACAATTGGAGCGGCTCCATCTACTTCTCCCCGAGCAATCCCCTGTTCCTTTTGCTCACGGGCTGCATAAGAGCCCTGGGCTGGATCTGACCCCTGGGCCTTATGTTTGACACCTTGGGCCTAAACTAATAGATGAACCTGAGATTTGTAAACAATCCCAACAAAGTTTTGAACTTTGAGTGGACTTCTTCATTTAAAAAGCAAAAAGCAAGAGGTGCAAAAGTATCTTGCACAAAGGAAAACAGCGCAAAAGCAATCGGAGCTTGCCCCCAAATCACTGCAGGAATGCTTGGTAGTCCTGTGCAGAAGTAAAGATGCAAAGAAGTTGACTGGCTTGTACAGAGCAGAGAAGCAGCAGCTGTCATGATGGATTTCAAACAGTGGCACTTGGCAAATGCACAAAAAACAGGCAGAACAACAACTAAAAGAGAAGCAAGCAAGGCAACACAGAAAGACTTCCCTTATGCAGCTAAACTAATCTCCCGAACACACCTCTGTGGTCCTGCTCTTGGATCCAGCCGGCACAGCTCACACAGTTCCTTGCTCAAGGGTAACTTCCATTGACAACAGCTGCTGCTACTCAGCAAACCCAGGAAACTGTTGTGTCTGCTGACCACCTCAGGGCGTCAGCGACAGAGCCTGAGCTTGAGTCCCAGAAAACAAAAGGACTAGGCTCCTGACTCTGACTTGGGGAAACCAATGGGAATGACGGTGGGAAATTCAAACCCGCCAATGGGACCAAGGGGTGTCTCCCTATGCTTGTATATAGTTGGCCACCTGGCCAGTAAAAGGCATTCTTTGTTGTGTAATAGCAAGCCATGCTGACCACTGCATCTGTGTCTGTGGCTTCCTTATGCGTCCAACCCACTACACAATAGAAACACACACTTGAACTCTGTGGTTCAGAGCTTTATTGGTTTTGGCAAAGTTCCCACCCCTGGCCAGGTCAGTATACCCTTGGCAATTGCAACGGATCTTTTCCTGCTCTTGAAAATCCATATAGAGCTCAGGGGGAAATTTTTGTGGGACAGCTGTAATGATCATCTGGGTGAAGTTTGGAGCACTACCACTTGTGAGAGAGGGCCATCCCCGATCATTCTATCTCCCCCCTTGGGGAAAAAACACCACTTTCCTGTTCTTAAATCACTCTGGTTCTTTGAATTAAAGCTTTCCCATATCAGAATCACCCCACTGAAATTCCTCCCCTTCCCAAACCCTGCCCTCCTCAAGCTCCGCCTCCAAAATCTCCATTGGCCTCTCAGATAGCTCACAAACCCCTGTAGGGCCACCAAATTTTTCTTGCGTTTTGGAAGGACCTGTTGCTAATGTACTTGCATAGAGAAAGGATGCTGTGTTGCCTTGTCACTCTGCATGCAAGCTGAGAGAAGCAGCAAGACAGTGAGGAAAGGTCACTCTGCAGCAGACAGGATTCCCCTGTGACTCTAAGGCTGCTTGGCTGTTCCTTACCATGGTGTACCTCCTTGTGCTTTTCTTACATTTCCCATCCTGGCTCTCTTGGTTAGTTGCTCACTATCCTGGTCCTGTCCCTGGGGAAGTCAGAACTCTGCCCCGTCTCTTCCTGTAATGTTAAGTGGTGTCAGCTTAGTAGTTCCAATTCAGGGGCTAAAGGCAGGTCCTGGCACAGGTCTTGAAAGGCTGAAGACCACTAAATTGGAGGCTGTTCCTGCTGCAGAGCAATCACAAATCACAGCAAGTCCTGCTTGGACTAATAAGAAGCATCAACTGCTCTCAGTCTGAAAGCAGAAACATTAGTGCTTATTTGAATCTGGGTCAGAAGGATTCCAATCAGTGCTGGATGCTAGTACAAATTACTGCTTGCTTTTATAAATGGAAGTCTTTAAAGATTTATAAACGAAAGCATTTAAAGACTAACAAGCTATTATTCTAGCATATGCCTTCGTGGACTACAGCAGCAGCCTACTTTGTGAGACGATTTCAAAGGCAGTAAGGCCACTACCTCTTGGTGCTATTTCCAGAGATATTATATGGCACCGGGTAGGGTTTAGCCTCATTAGGCCTGCAACAGGCCTCCACCCTTCTGTCTGAAGACTCTTAAAAACTACAGAGTGGAACTTGCACCATGTCTGGGAATCCCCTTGTCTCCCCAAAAAGAGGAGGGAGGCAGCAACACTTTGCTTAACTTCCAGCCTAAGAGTTCGACTGAATTAAAAAACTTGCCCACTGGCTTTATAACACTTATTTGTTGCTGTCCTGGGATACACAGAGGGATCGTCCTTTTAAATCCTCTTTCGGGTTCTCCCTGCCCATCTACTGCCAATTGCCCAGACTCAGGATGCAGTGCTTGTCCCTGAGGTCCCAATATGGAGGCTTCCAGTACTGATGCCCGTCACATGCAACAGATCTTCAGTGAAGGCCTGGAAAATCAAATACGGTTTTGAGACTGAAGTGACTCCCGTAGTGTCAGGAAGCTGTGTTAAGTGAAGCAGCCAGCACAGTCTTGGTACGAAGAACAACATAACTTATTTGAACACCTTTTCTGTGCCATTGAAACACTTCCTATGCTTAAAAATACAGAGATCAAATTGAACCAAGGAAGTAATCTTTTTTAAAAAAAATGCTTCTAGTAAAATGTTTCACTCCATGGAAACCAAAAAGCAGCCTCACTTTTTCCTCACTCCTACCACATTACTTGAACTCCTTCCTGTCATGCATGACCCTCTTTATTCAAAATGTCTGACGTGGATTTAATCCCATAGTCCTCACGCAAGTGGTGTTTATCATGATCCCATTCCCAATGTGACATTTGGCCAATTGCGGTTGACAACCGATGTATCTGCAAACAAGACTCCATTAAGTGTATTAAATTATCCCATTGTCCTGGCTAAACTTTAATTGCTAACTGTTCTGGGCTTTTAGTAATAACTGGGCATAAATCACCATGCAAATAAATGCACAGATTGGCTTGGCATCATCCAGGAGAACGTGCTTTAATGGACCGTGTTGCCTTCTCACCCTTCAAGGCATAAATAAATGCTTCTGGCAATAAAGATTATTACTCAAATGGCTTTTCCCCCATTGATTTTTCCTTGGAAGTCTGAGTTCATGCTTTGGCACTCACCCACAGAAAGGAGGAAGGGCAGGACAGGAATCGGTACTCCCTTTGGTCTGTGATCAGGCCCCAAGTGCGACCCAGCCAGTGCAAAGCCCAAGAAGAACCAGAGGAACCCAAGGTAGTAGTCAAATAGGGCTACTGCTGAGGGAGCAGCTAAACCAGGCATTGCTGCCACAGGCTCAGTAGCAAAGAAATAAATTTTGTGTGTGTGTGTCATTTTTGACTGAGAAACATTTGTGGGGGGGAACCACTATAATAAATTTGGCATGCTCACATGGGGGGGCGGTTTGAGGAAAAAGCATGCTTTGTGAAAAAAATCATCCAAGGGTTAGAGTGACAGCTGAGGTACAAATGCAAAGTGATGGAACATGTGAAGCTTCGTCTTATTGAGTCAGATCCCTGGTCTGCCTAGGCCAGACAGAGGCCTTTCTCGCCCATCATCTGGTAACCTCTTGGACCACATCAGGAACAGTGCTGGGAGCTACGTAACTGTTTCTTTAAATGCAATGACTGGGTGCACGGGAGCCCAGTTCTGATTGGGATGATGGCACAAGGGGAGTTTACACATTCTCCCTTGCACCATTTTCCTAACCTGAAATGTCCCCAGGGAGGCGCCATCTCCTCGTGGGGAAATGTACAGGTATTTCTATGTTTACCAAAGGGGGGGCAAATGGCAGCTCCCTGGAGCCATTACAAGCCAGGAAAACAGTGCGCTGGAAACCTTAAGCTCTCCCCCTTCCCCTTTATGCTGCCATTCTGATTGGAATCAGGCACCTACATGCCTGATGGCTGAATTTTAAAAATTGTAACTCTTAGCATGTCATCTGGTTTGGTTTTGGGTCAATAGCTAAAAACTACATAGTGCCTTTTTATTAAGTCCAACCAACAGTGTGCAGGCTTTCAGTTTTGCCAGAACTCTTCATCAAGGCAGCTCTTCAAGAAGAGGGGGGATGCGATTCAAAACATGCACAGAACTGCTCTGCTTCTTTTCTTTTACAAAAACGAAAGGGAGTCCTGTGGCACCTTAAAGACTAACAGGTTTATTGTAGAAAAAAAATTCACAAGCTGGAATCAACTGCCTGATACATAGTTCCCAACTTCCAGGTCAAGACTGGAGTACTCCTAGAATTAGGGCTGGTCGCTAGACCAGGGGTGTCAAACTCATTTGTTATGAGGGCCGGATCTGACATAAATGAGACCTTGTTGAGCCGGGCCACGTGTGTCATAAAATGAACTGCCAGGTAGCAGAGATATAAACTTTATAAAGGACACAAACACAAAGATTTTTTTTTACTTAAAATAAAAACATGCTTAAAACATTAGCACTCTTGCAATATTTTGTTTATTTAACAGTGTCTGATAGCTGACACCTCTTGCTCTGAATTATTGCATCAAAATGCCTGTGCTGTTGCAATCTTGAATAAGCTGTTCAGGTGTGTATCTGTAAGCTGCAAACCTACAATGATGCAGCAGCAGCAGCAGAACTGGAAGAAGAAGCAAAAGACAGCCAGTTCTACTGTGGGCCTGATAGAAGCCCTCCAGGGGTCTCATCCGGCCCCCGGGCCACATGTTTGACACCCCTGCTCTAAACTATAGAAACCAGTTCCCCTGGAGGAAATGTCAGCTTTGGAGGGTGGACTCTATGCCTTGGCATCACAACTCTACCGACCTCCCTCCCCTCTACAAACTCTACCCTCACCAGTCTCCACCATCAGATTGCCAGGACACAGCTCTGAGCTGGCAACAGTACAGGTGAGATTATGGGCTTTTTAAAACCACTCTCGCTACAGTTGCCTCCTCCAGTTGGTGGGCCTCCTGTTTGCCCAGCTATATCTAAGCTAACCAAAGGGGTCTCTAGGAGTAGCTGGCACATTTTCCCTGCAGCTAAAAAAAATCCCACAACTGAGGTTCACCTGTCAGTCCACGGAACTGGCCACCTTTGCAGATTTTGGAAACAATTCACACCTTGATCATTTTGCATCTTAGATTTTCACTGGGCATTTTTGTTTCCTTGTTTTATATGAAAAAAGACAGCAGTCAAGAAAGGAAGACAGTGGCTCATAATCTTCCTCATGTTGTAGCTGGGGAAGGGGGCGCTTTCTTTTTTTATAAATTTTACTTTGATTTTTAAAGTGAAAAAACAGTAAAATACAAGCAAAAGAGTTAACAGTTTAACAGTATAACAATAAGGAAGGGAGAAGGTAGTTATTTAAAAACTAAGGTTAAATCAAACAAGGGAACATTAAATAGCCCAGCAAGCACAGCGGTATAGTTCTATTAACAGAGGTTTACACGGCTAACAAAAATCTGTATCTAGGCAGGATATTACATATGGGATCCTCTGCATTTAACATAAATTCTAATAAAGGTAGCCAGGTTTCCAAAAAAAGAGGACTGAAATAAAGGATTTTCTATAAATTGTATATGGTCAGATATTTTTTCAGCTATAAAATAATCCCATAACTTCCCAGACCAGTGTTGGATCGACGGGGGATCTTTATTGCTTCCATCTCACTGCTATTACTGCCTTTGCAGCAGCTAGAAAAATAAAAATTAAATCTTATATCTGGAACTTCTTTATCAACCCAAAAATTGAGTAAGACCCCTTCAGGAAGACGGGACACAGGGGGGGGCTTTCTTAACATCAAAGCAAGAATATATGTCCTTAATTATTCAGTTGTTGACACACCGTTATGGGAACTTCAAAGAATTTTCTGTGTGTGTGTGTATTGAACAGCACAGACTTTTCATGCATAATTAGTTATGGAAATGATAGCCTCGGCCTAAAACAATAAACAGCCCAGCTTTCACAGTAATTGTTACTAAGCAAAACGAGACAAAGATGACTCCAAGGAGAAACTGAACCCCAAAACGACGGTGTCAGCTGTTCCCAAACAACTCCATAAGACTAATAATGATTATTCTTGGCCTGCTGCTTTCATTGGTAAGCAAACGACCACAGAAGGTGCTTGGATTGATATGGATGTGAAATGTTGGGTGCCATATTCTCAGATTTGAAATCCTGGATTTTAAGATAGGGGCTGCTACTTAGACATTCAAGCAGATGAGCAGCGGGGAGCCAAAGGCGTTTGCCTCTTTCCTTTCAGCATTGTCCCTTTCTGTCCTGGAAAAAATATTCATATCTATCACAAACAGCTCTGCTTCCTCTTTCCAGAACAGCAGGCTTTCTGGGAATATCTATTAATCAATAACCGAATTTGCAGTCCCAATATAGTTGATCAGGCCTTCCAAAAGAAACTAGCAGAGGGAGCTTTGATATGAGATTGTGAAGTGGCCAGCTTTACTTTCTATTTAAAAGTAGCAGATGAAAGCGATGTGATGCTGGTTCTCCCCCCTTACATGTACATCTCTGTCAAGTAATGCATTGTCAAGTAATGACTTCCGTGCGTGAATGGACCATCGCAAATACAAGACTCAGAACTATTGTACTACCTCACATCATTTGAAATGCAAATAATTGTCAGCAGAGCTGGTTCACATATCCAGCTGCCGGTCACCAGTTCTAAAGAAACCAACTCAAATACACAGCTTGTGTGACCAGGGGCAGACTGCACTTTAACTTACCAGGAAAATTCTCATTGGGCTATTGGCCCTGGAGCAAGCTGAGATGAGCCGCAGTGGCAGAGTTGCCAGATCTACCCCGGCCACTGGTGAGGGATGAGGGGTTGGGTTGGTAGACTCCTGAAGATTTGGGGGTGGAACCTGGGGAGGACAGAGACCTCAGTGGGGTACAATGCCTCCAATGCCTCCATTTTCTCCAGGGGATCTGAGCTCTGTATCCTGGAGATGAGCTGGAATTCCGGGGGATCCCCAGGTCCCACCTGGAAGCTGGCATCCCTACCCAGTAGTGATAACAATGATGGGCAGAGGGTTTCCTCTTGCCTTCTCCTGTGTAGTGGCATAGGAGGAGAAGGGAACAAACCTAAATACTCAGTGGTAACCAGGGAGAGACTGGCCATTATAGGTACCAGGAAAAGTCCCAGTGGGCCAACCACCTATGGGGCCACTCCTTCACGAAAGTGCCACCCTGTCTCCAAGTAAGGCAAGACTCATCATGTTGCTGGAGCTGCTGCAAATCTGTGGTCCTCACTTCACACAGGATTGATGGGGGTCATTGGTGGCCCTTGCTTCACACAAGGTGGGTAGCTTAGCTGACAGCCCCTGCTTCCTGTAAGGTGGGCGGGAAATCATGCCTCAAGGCAGTGGCCCTCACTTCCAGCCTGCCCTGCGTCCCTCCCTCTTTCAAGGGGGTGGGGCCAGGGGTGGGGCTTCCCAGTCTGTCGCTGATGGTCACTGCTGGCTGGGTCCAAGCCAAGCAGCTCTTGTAGCTCAGCCAGCTGCCAGGAGCAACTTGGCTCAATTTCCTCTTGGGCTGTTTTAATTTATCAGTTACAGTACTAGAGAATCACAGCTCATAATATCCAGAGAACAAGAAAAAAAAAGCCGTATACATGCACCAAATAATGCAGAAATAATACTATATTGTAAACAATTATAACAATAGAATACAAAAATGTATACAAGAATACAAGTGGAAGAGAGGTCCAAAACATAAAGTTTGAGTTGATGAAATTTTTCGGACTATCAAGTCATTAGCACCTGAATGAGTAAGTGCACACAGACTGAAGCCCTGGGGAACTCCTAGAAGAATTTCACCCTCAAGCACTGAACTCCCATAACCTGATCAATGTGTCATGTAGGCCTTAGTAAATGTGAATGCACCCTACTATAAGGGGTCAACAGACACCTTGTTGTAGGGGGCATTCATATTAAGTTACATATTGCACTGTAAGCCCTTCCCCCATAGCCCATGTAGCATCTCATACTTGTGCAAAAACTACAGCATGCAAATTCTGCACAGTTCCCAGTGTGGAAGCCCTCCCTTCACACTAAGTGCCTGGCACAGGTGCTTCAGAGTTTTCCTTGCCCAATAAAGACATCTTTGTTTTCCAAACTGACTTAATTTCTCCCTACTCTTGCCCTGAAGAGGTTGGTGGATTGATTTTATGTATCCTGTTTATTAGATTTTTATGTTCTAGAGTTCCAAACTGTTTATGGAGCCAATAAAAGTGCTTTATGCTGCTTTTTGAACTGTCTTACTGCATTTGTCATTTTGCTCTTTTAAAGCTGTTTTTGAATTGAAGTTTTATAGATTGGGGTTTTCTAGACCCTTTGCTTGTTTGTTTTTAGGAATAATATTCCTGTTGCTGTGTTTGGTTTGTGCTTTTTGTTCTTTTGGAACATTCAAGCTACACACTGTGATTTGTAACATGTAGGGCCAAGGTTTCTGACATTGACACTGACATTCAGAAGTCAGGAGTGGGGAAACTAATTTCCAGAGCATACAGGGCCTCAATTTAAATGAAGACCATGGAGTTGGGGGAGAAAGGACTTCAGTCCCATGCCATTTCCCCAATCTGAAGTATACCAGTGTGTATGTGTGCATTACTTGTCCCATCAGGCCAAAGCAGACATGGCAAAAATCACCTGCATACAACCGTAATTTTTAGATCAAGGGTCACACGAGGAAGGGAGAAAAAAGTTCAGCTTTCACTCCTTGTTCAATGCCACTAATCAAAACTGCACTCCTTGCATTTTAGTATCTTAAGGGGTGGGGGAATAGGTTTGTAGAGGTCACATCTCTTCCCCCCCACTTACCCCTCAACGTTAAAAAGCTAATAATACCATGGTCAGTTCTGATCCAATTAAAGAAATTGAGTGAGGGCTGATGGGTTAAACCTCATCTTCCCCCCTTTGTGTGACTATGATTCAAATTGGGGTCATATGCATGCCCTGTTTATCGTTTATAAACAGGCAGATAATTGAACGTCATCATGCTAGTTTGGACTCTAATGGTAAAAAACTAAATGATATGTAGGAAATGCAGGATCAGATGAACTAAGATTTTTCTATAATATTACAAATCTGGGGGAGGAGGAGTTGGGACAAGGCTGTGCCCTCCTGACACACACATACCAGGTCACAGATCAAAATCACTTCTCCAAGCTTCTGTTAAAGGGGATGGGGGTGGGAGGAAACAAATGCCTGCATTGTAATTCCTCCCCCCGCCCCAGCATCTGCCCTCAGCAATTCAAAGCACTGATTTTGATAAGGGAACTGAGGGATAAGTGGTTGACTTCCCCTGGCTGGGTACTGTAACCTTTACCCATGTTGGATTCTCCAGTTTTAGTAGAGCCAGGAATCACTATTAATGTCGCAGAGTACAGTAGGCATTTCCAGGCAGCAGAGCTTAGGCACTGAGTGTGCTAGCAGACTTACAAAGTTACACGGAACCAGTAGTCAGATTCAAAACTAACAAGTGAACTTTATGATATGGAACTCCATTCTAGAAAGTATAGATGAGGGACAGAGATAGAATCTAATCTAACTACCTAGGATGGGTATGGATCCAGGGAAGAGTGCCCCTGCATCCGTTGTTCAAAGATGGAGAGAAAAACATGCTCCTTCTTTGTGTGTGAGCAGAAGTGTGTGCGTGGAAGGAAGGAAGGAAACTTGCCCCTAATAAGAACATCCTACTTCAAAGGGGATAGGATCAGATAACAGGAAGGAAAGGATGCTGTGTGTGTCCTGACTTGCCTATCTGACTAAATCTGTGGTGACCTCCTGAAGACTGAGGCAGGGGACAGCGCATAGTCCTTCACTTTTCTAACTACCCAGATCAGCTCTCTCTCCCCCCCTTCTCATGGCAGCTTCTCAATGCTAAAGAAAACATTGGGAGAGACCATCACAGATTGCTCCTGTGTAGTTTGGACCCCACAGTGTCCTGTCCAATCTATAAATTTTGCTGAAATGTCCAGCATAATATCGTATCTTTAGGTGTCTTTCACTGGGATACAAAGAAATTGTCATCCTTCCTGTCCCCACCTGGCTACTGGTCCAGAAAATTATGTTTGTGGGCTCAGAAAATAAATTGCTTTCAGGCACTGTTTAAACTCCGGAGCACCTAATTCTATGCCCAGCATTGAGAGCTGCTTCCTCTTATGCAAAAGGCTCAGCTCTTGTAGCTCTGAGTGGTTCCATAATCAAGGCAGATATATGGCCTGAATATTTCCTGGCATTTGTAATCATCCTCTGTTGGAGCAAAATCCTACTTAACATGGCCCAAGCAGGAAATTACCTTGTTATTTTGGTACTTAAAGGCCAGCAAAGAGTTGCTGGCTAGAGGCACAAAATGAATTTGCACCTTCACCAGGCAGGCAACACACTGCAGCACCAGATGGAAATGGGTCCAACTGCACAAACAGCCCTAGCAATTGCTTGGGGCAATTATATTTGAGGGGTACCAATGCAGCAGTCCGCACAAAGATGTATTTTAAGCCTTTTTTCCCCCTTCCTCCTACTGCACAAACATCTACACTGGCTCATTGCCTCCTTCTTGTTTTTAGCTTTTTGAAACAGGGAAAGGAAAATGAGAATGAACAGTGACAGACAGGAAGGAAAGAAGGATTATTGAAGAGAAATTAAAGAAATGAAGAAAGAGACAAGAAGATTGGGGGAATGAGAAGATAGAGAGGGAAGAAATGAAACAATGGGGGAATAAGGGAACCCTCCCCCCAATCATTTAAGGATGAGATTATCCCTGCTACCCTATTGAGTGCTGAGTCTCTCTTATCCCACAAAAAGCATTAACAGAGGGGGGACCTCCACCATTGTAGTTCTGGTGACTTGACTTTGCCCTCTTATTTATTTAGTTCATTTCCACCCCACCTTTCTCCCCAAAGGAGACCCAAGGCAGCTCATGTCATTCTTCCCTCCTCTATTTTTATCTTCACAAAATGCCTGTGAAGTAGGTTAGGCCGAGAGAGTGTGACTAGCCCAAGGTCACCCAGCAAGCTCCCATAGCAGAGTGGGGATTCCAGCCTCAGAAACTAGTCCATGACTAACCACTGGCTCTCCAGTCACCTCTGTAACAAAAGATTTGTTTTCCCTATAAAATCTGCAGAAGTTTCTGTTTATATTTACTGTAACTGGGGATTAATGTAGATTCTTTACGAAACAGCTGCTTAAAAACTACATCGTTGCCTGTAACAGGCAACACATTTATTATTTACAACAGTGTCTTGAATAAGGTCCAGTGCACAAATTTAATAATTTCAGTAGCGCTGACAGTCTGGAGGCCTATTGCCTCTTGGTTTACCTAGTTCTGTATGTAAAACCTCACAGTCTATTGGGCCTAGCTGAGGCCTTAACTCAGCCTGAAGAACCTGTGTGACATTCTAGAGCCTGTGTTGAAGTGAATCTTCTAGAAGCCTAGTCATGAGACAGGAGTCTTTTTCAAGGACTGGTCCTCTTGGATTTTTTTAGGGTTGTCAACTCTGGGTTGGAAAATTCCTGGAGATTTGTGGGTGGAACCCGGGAAGGGCAGGTCCCATCCTCCAAAGCAGCCATTTCATCCTCCAAAGCAGCCATTTTTCTCCAAATGGATTGACCTCTGTAGTCTGGAGATCAGATGTAAATCCAGATCTCCAGGTCCGCCTGCAGGTTGGCAACCCTTAATAAGCTATGAAGGACAAACATAATACTAGCAAACACAAGCAATGCCCGGGTATCCTGGGAATTGCAGTATGATAAAACAGACCTGTTTCATGTGGCAGCTGCTGTTACAATGGAGAGAAGGGTTGGAGAAGGAAGGTCAAGAAACCTGCATGAAGATCCGAACACTGAGGCCTGACAAATATATCTAATTTTGCATAAAGGATTCTGATTTTAGAATTTGAGGCTTGTAGTGCAGCATTCCAAGGCTAGCTACCCCTAAAAATCCATCCTAGTGGGCAAAGCAAAATCCTTTCAGTTTTTAATGATTGATGTACTAGACCGACAGAGTGAGAAAGGCAGTGAACAGGAAGTGTTCACCTAATTACCTGCTGGTTGTATCTAACGACATTAAAATTAATGCTCATCTGTTCGCTCCATTTCTTCTGCTTAGCCGGTCCTGGCCAACAGGGCATGCTTTAAAAGCAGGAATGGCTTGGAGTGGGCCACAGAGCTGTGCTTCACAATAGCACACAGACCACAGCCAAGCAGAAACGAGGGAGAGCGTATTCTCTCAATGCCTGAAAGGTTAAACGGATACAAATTGGGGGTGAGGCAATGTTAAAATCAATAAATATACAACATAAATATTACAAATTATCAAAAATACATGTATGTATATTTAGTGATTTTAACACTGGACCCTCTAATTTGTATCCATTTAACCTTTCACGTTCTTAATTCATTTTGGGGGGTTAAGTTTTTGTTCCCCTCTTTCTTTCCCTAATCTCTCAGTGCTCCAGCTGGAAATAACAATTACCTACATCACAGGGTGGCAGTGAATGAGCACAATAAAGACTGTTGAAAGTCCTTCTCACATTTAAACAAAGAATTCCTCTATTTGCTTCCTATCAGCCTCAAACCTAGAAATCTCGGGCCCTTTTCAACATGTAGGTGGCTGTTCTCTGCGGCCTAATTCCACCCTCTTTATACCAGATCTTCTGTCACTTAACTATCACCATACAGGGCCTCCAAGGATAAACTGCATGGGAGAAATCATGTTGACCCCATGTGAACATGCTGACATGCACCATTTTCAGGTGGGTACAGAATGAGCCTCTTTACTTGTGGGAATCATCATTGGGAAATGACTGGCAACCTGATTATACTGGCTCAGAGAGCTGTTTGGAGGCATTCTTCATGGAGGCAGCTAGAAGTCCTGAACTGGCCATATGAGCATGGGAGGACAACAAAGGCAAGCAACTCAGTCTCTGTTGCATAGCAACCACCAGCAGAGGCATACAGGGTACTCTGGCCAGAGAGGCTAAAGAACATCGCAGCTTTTGTTCAAGCAGCCTGGGGTGGAAATGCTATATGTAGAGTAGGCTGAAGCGGCCCCATTTTTCCTATGGTTTCAGTATGGAAAGTATTATGCCCCCTTTCTCTCAGAGAAAATTGCCAGCACACAAACAGATCACAGTTTTCAGTTTTCAATAGAAAGTTGAGCCCTTCTCCAAAGTCTCTGAGAGAATCTACTGCTCAGTTTTGATTCCCTTTTGTCTTAAAGTTATCCGTCTACAAAGTGACTCTACAGCTTTGCAAATAACCCTGTGTGGATGTGTAAAATGCCGTCAAGTCACAAGCAACTTATGGAGACCCCAGCAAAAGCATGCAAAGCAAGTGAAAAGCGGAGATGGTTTGCCATTACCTGCCTCTGCAGAGCCTTGCTTGGTGGTCTCTCTTCCCAGGATTGAGTTCCAACAAGATCAGGTTACACCATGCTGCCTTCCCTTTCACAAATAACTCTACTTGCAAGTATGTGTTTTTACAGTTACTTTTCTTTTACCATGCAGCAAAAGCAAAGAACCACAATGCCAGCAGTTGAATATGTGCTGTCACCTTTGCCCATCCATCACAGGGAAACATTTGTCCTCATGTGAAAGCCCCATGCAGTTGCATTCAGCACTGGTGGTGAATGACAGCTGCTTTAGCAATCTGAACTGACAGGCATAGACAGAGAGTGTGTACCATACTGGCTCCATGGACAGCAACCTTGCCAGCTGCTCCTGCTGTTGCTTCTTTCCCCTCCTCTTCCTGATGCCAATCAGAGCTGCCTCTTCAAAGGGAAGAAAAGGGATAGAAGGTATCGTCAACGGGAGTTTCAAGCTTTGTACCAGGGAATATATTTTATATCAAGCTGAATTCTGAAAAGCCCCTCCCATCGTAAGGAATTCGGGAAAGAGGAGATTGTCTTAGGGTGTGCATTCAGGCTCGAGTTGAGAATGATCCAAGATGCATGCAAAGAAGAGAATCTTATCTTCCACATACCCAGTGTCTAATCTATACTGTACTTGTGCATGCAGCTTTGCCACCCTATGGATGAGACACTGTATTGGTGTACTAGTGGTGCCCAACTGAAACATCGCATAGGCATGTTTTCTATGCATGCACAAAGCTCCATTTAAAATTGGGACTGGAGAGCCAGTTTGGTGTAATGGTTAGGAGCACAGACTCTAATCTGAGAGAACGGGGTGTGATTCCCCACTCCTCCATATGCAGCTGCCGGCGTGACCTTGGGTCAGTTACAAGTAATTTCAGAGCTGTTCTCTCACAAGCAGTTCTCGAAAGAGTTCTCTCAGCTCCACCTACCTCACAGGGTGTCTGTTGTGGGGAGGGGAAAGGAAAGGAAATTGTAAACTACTCTGTGACTCCTTTGGGTAGTGAAGGGTGGGGTATAAATCCAATCTCTTCTTCTTCACCATGTATACTCCCCACCCCACAGCTACATATTGCAGATGACGATGAGTCCTGGTATGACAGCTATCTTGCAAGAATGCGCATGTGCCATTCCCACTGTCAGCAAGGAACCTCTGCTGAGCGTCTGAAGTAACCCCAATGTTCCCCAATATGCCGTTTGAAAACCACTGATCTAGATCGACAGAGGTAGAAAGAGAAAACATTTGCTACATTTACTATTGGGGGAAAAAATAAAGAAACCTATTTTTCATAGGAACCGATTGTCTGCTCCCACGAAGCAGAAAATTAGAGTGACATTTGAAAGAAATGAACACTTGTTTCCAGATTTTTTTCCCCTCTGTGTGCTTAAATTGCATATGAACCATCTCTGCCTTGATGTGGGTTCGTTTAACGATTCTTGCTCTTGTTCCTGAGTGGGTTGCTGAATCCCTACTGCCTACGCAGGCTTCCGCAGGTGATTGACAGCAAGACAGTACTCAGAGATCAATGCAGAAAAGAGGGGCTGGGTTGTAGGCACCAGATTTAACCCCCATAAACTCTTGGTATTGCATAAGACTTGACAGCTCTGAGCAAGGATGCTTTGACTCATTTTAAATATATACATATTATATAATTTTGCAGTTGTCACAAAAGAGAAGGCTCCGAGATGGCAACTGACATTCTAAAACTCAGAAGACAAGCTAAAGAATTTTTTAATTAGGGGCAAAGTAAGATGCCAGCTTTAGTGCATATTAATATATTGGTTCAATTTGTTAACCCTGGAGGCTGAAAACAAGGGTCTGCTTGAGAGACAGAGACAAGCCTTCCAATACCCAGGAAGCTTACAATCTAAATGCTGGTGGAGAGGAGAATGGCAAGGAAGGAATGAGAGAATGTGAGTTTTGTTGTATACTTCAACTATGTTTTGGCTAGCAGTGATGACCAGTGGTCAAGGCTTCATAAAAACCATGGCTTTCTAGGGGGTATTGGAAGGCTGGGGAGATGTCAGGTGGGAACTCTGGGCAAGAATCCCAGGCCAAAGGAGACTCAGGGCATAGTTTTTAAAGGAGGTGTTCAGAGGGCTGAGGATGCTGCGGACAGACAATCACAGCTCAGAAAAGCAAGAAAATAAGGGCAAGAATCCAACAATTTTTATAACATATGGAGCCAGATCATCAGACTGGCTATCATCAGACAGTACAGTAGTGTGTACTCTGACAGTTCTTGGAGAAAGGTCTTTCCAAACACTTGCTAACTAGATATCTTTGACTGGATATGCCAGGGATTGAACCTGGGACCATTTTCATGCAACACAGGTGCTCTAGTAGCTAGTGTTGCCAACCTCCAGGAGTTCTTGCAGAACTGCAATTGATTTTCAGACGACAGAGATCCAGTCTCCCGGAGGAAATGGCAGCTTCCAAGGGCACACTCCTATGGCATCACATCTCCATCAAATTCCCTCCCTTCCCCAGATCTGGACGTCACCCAAGCCAGAGTTAGCAACCCTACATAGTGACAGTTGTACGCCTTGAACACTCCCGCCCCTCCTATTCAGTTTAGGCATGAAAACAAAAGGATGTTTAACACACTTGACAACTGATAAGATGAAAAGGAAGAAGAGAGTCAGACCAGGGAAGGACTGTCAAGAGCATGGAAGGCCAGGACAAGGACTATTGGCTAGGCCAGGAAGAGTTAGGATGTGGATCAAGCATTGACTGCACAAGAGCCAACATGCCAAACTTTCTCCTGCAAAGTGAAAGATTGGAGGCAAAGAAAACACAGCAGCAAAGGACATCGTAAAGCTCAGCACACCAGCCTTTCTTCCTCTGTAGAACCCCCCCAAAGAAATGGTTATAATCTTAATTAGCTTTTGGGCCTTATCTGTTATGCCACAGCAGCTGCAGAATCTTCCAGCATCCCAGCCCCCGGAAGACATCAGGAAAACGAGCGGAAGCCGGAGGGACATTATCCCTCTTATTACAGACCTTGTGACTGGCACAGCTGCCCCTGACCATAAGTATTAATTATGATAACAGGGCAGGAGTCGTCCAGAGTTGGTTAAATTCACTGATGCACCAAACAGGGACCACCAAGCACCTTTTCAGAACAATAAAAGAATGCTGCAGACAGCAGGGGAGATAAGGATGTTTTTCCCAAGCAACAATCTGGGATTATAGCTTCTGCACTGTCTTTTCCAAGAAGCAAGTGAGCCAATTAACTGCACTGTGTTTTTTCCAGTACCACACGTATACTATATATATATATATATATATACACACACAAATTCTGCACTAAGAAAAAGTAAACTCTGCAAGATCTGGTGAGAACAGAGAAGATGTTGTTGAACAACAGTCAGTGGAGATTTGAGAGGAGACTGAATTTCACAAGCAGTCAGGTTCAGATTGAATACTGCCATTTTGATTCTGTTTCTCGCTTGTAAATTCTTGGGTTTATTTCTTACATTAGCACCATGAAAAATGATCTTGGAAAATATATTAAATTTTTACTCATTGCATGTGAATGCATAAAATGAGGTTGATTAAAACCAATGACAACATTATAATCAAAGAGGAACAAAGGTTTGCAGCAGCTACTTTGGAACAGAGATGCATTGGTAAGGCATGCTTCTTTGACAACTGGGCAAGAAGCCTGGCCGCCTCAGGTGGAAAAGCCGGATGGTGCCTTGTGCCTGCTGTTCAACATGGGACACAACCTACGAGGAAGTTCTCCTGCACAAACTCTGTTGAAACAAACAGGACTGTGCAAGGAAGAGAGCTTTTCAGTGAATGGAGGTTTGAGGGGGGCAGTTCTGTCCA
This sequence comes from Gekko gecko, assembly GCA_029375565.1. Classification (NCBI taxonomy): domain Eukaryota; kingdom Metazoa; phylum Chordata; class Lepidosauria; order Squamata; family Gekkonidae; genus Gekko; species Gekko gecko. Next base: position 44,357,083 of record JAPDNY010000012.1, on the reverse strand, counting down.
TCTTAAGCATAAGCATAAGAGAAGCCAATGTTGAATCAGGCCAATGGCCCATCTAGTCCAACACTCTGTCACACAGCGGCCAAAATATACCAGGTGCCATCAGGAGGTCCAGCAGTGGGGCCAGGACACCAGAAGCCCTCCCACTGCTGCCCCCTCCAGCACCAAGAATAGAGTGCATCACCTGCCCCAGACTGAGAGTTCCCATCTATACCCTGTGGCTAATAGCCACTGATGGACTTCTGCTCCATAAGAGCATAAGAGAAGCGAATGTTGAATCTTTCAGGCTGCCAACATTTTTCCGCTTCAATCAGCCTTACAGTAGGTCTACCTCCAGGTAGCCACTCAAGGCACGGAATCCGCAGCCCTTTGCCAATGCAACCTGTCAGTCAAAGGCTACCAGACTCAGCTCTAACAGTCAAAGTCAACATTCTCCCCACTGAATCTGGGCAAGCATGAGGACTAGAGGAATGCTTTTCAAAGTGAACAGACAGAAATAGACACTTTTGTAACCTCTGAACACCCAGTAGCCCAGTTTGTTTTGTTTTTGCTGCAGTTTCTTTATTTCCTGGCTGCTGCCATGGTGTTGCATATTGCATATAATCACATACAGAGATAACCTTCAAGGGTTGTGTTGAATTCATCTCTTTAAGAAATCATCATTTGCTCTGCTCCCCTCTGGTTGCAATTTAATCTTCATAGCATATGCCTTGAACCAGATTTTTTTTTTTTTTGGCTCTGCCCTCAAACTCATTTCTTATGCCAGAACTTGTGTAGATCTGCCACCTCCTCTTCCTTCCCCTGACAGAGGCTCCATGCTTTCAGCAACTGCATAATGTGTAGAAAATTCAATAGACACATCTTTTACAATGCCGTTTGAGGGAAAAGCAACATCTTTCAGGCAGCAGCTGTCCAAAGGACACAGAGGGTGTATCAGTGAATCCTAAACTGAAAGCAATAAAACATCAGCATCTCTGAGCATGCACTGAATTCTTTCCTCCTCACTAGAGAAGCAGCGTCAGCTCCCCCCCCCCATCTCAGCCCATTTCTAAAGATGGAAAAAGCCTTAACTGCTGTCTAACTCAGCACAGTTTTTCCTCCTGAAAATGAGGCTGGCTCCAAAAAGGCCCTGAATTAGCTGCAAGTACTAATTAGGAATTCAGAAGCAACAAGGGGTCATGTTTTGTGGGGCAGGCAGCTGTGTGCTCCTTTGGAGCAGATGTTGCCACTGCCATGCTATTCTGGCATTAGAAATTTATTCTGTTTCTTTTTCAAAAGGCACTGCGACTGGCTGCCAGCCCAAAGCCTGGCATGTATTAAACCTTATACTTTCATCCTGTTGGGGAAAGTTCAGCCCTACCAGTAGGGTGGGGTCTCAAGCTCTGACCTGGTTGCATGTGCCAGTAGGCTCACCACCATTTCACAGAAGGCACAAATTCAACAGGTAAAGCTTTGTCCACCATCCTCCGCCATGAAAAACTAGCACAGCATGGCATGGGCTCCCTGATGGGCATTAGATTTTTGCAGGCTTTTTTAAAATGGGGGAACAATAAAAATAAAATGCCTCCACTTAAAATCTGAAGCAGTATAGCCAGTTCTACCATCTCATTGTGTTACAGGGGTAGATCCAGCCCCAGTTAGCAGCCATGCCTGCTCCCCTAAAGTTGCAGTTATCACCTGAGGGGTACCCAGTTATCACCTGAGGGGTACCCAGTTATCACCTTCCTTGCCCGCAAAATTCTTATTTTTGCCCTTCAAAAGAAACCTAATTTCACCCTTTTAAGCAGGAAACTCCAGCTGATGCTTCCTGTGCTAGCCAGCTAAGTTGATTTTTCTTTATACATGCACTGAGTAATTTTCATGTTGCGTTCAACGCCTGCACATTGAAACCACACATTCATTCAGGTCCTGGATTCCAGTTTCATTAGTAAAGAGAATGTGTGTCGGCTTTTGCTTCCATCAGACGTGTGTGTGTGTTTGTGAAGTGCCATCAAGTCACTTCCGATTTCTAGTGACTCTATGAATTAATGACCTCCAAAACATCCTATCCTTAACAGCCTTGAGTCTTAGCTTCTCATAATGTGACCAAAGTAGGATAGCCTCATTTTAGCCTCTAGGCTTGATTTGATCTGGAACTCATTTGTCTTTTTGGCAGTCCATGGCATCCGCAAAACCCTCCTCCAACACTACATGTACGTATATGCAGGGTGTATTTGTATTCACTGTAACAAGTGTACAGCACTATAATGTTCTCGGGGGGACGGGGGGGACACATGGGAGAATCATAAACCAGAACCTCGACCCTGCCTTTCACTGCCTTTAAACTATACAAACTCAGATCCATAAGGACATCCATCGGATTAGGCTGAATTTCTCCTGGCTAAATTATAGCAAAGGACAGAAGCAAGAAGATCACGGTGGGAGATCAAGCACTGCTTCTCTTTTGCATTTGCACCCCTTGCTTGCAGATGACTTAGGAAAGCTTGAAAGCATCAGGAAGCAGACTGAAGGAAGGAGTGGGAGCCTGATGGTTACCAGAAGAGAAGGGCTGACACCAGGGAGATGAAGGGAAAATGTAACTCATCTAACAGTTTGGAGGGCTGTAGCTCCAGCTTGCTGGCTACTGAGAGTTTAAACTTGATGGAGCTCAGAAGAGCAAGCAACAGGCATCCACAGTATCTGCCACGTACAGCCACAGGTATGGCTAGGCTTTGCTAAAAAAAGGCCTGGCTTGGCAGGCTAGTGAAAGGATAGACTTGTTCTGCTCCACAAACCATGTTCCGGACCCTCAGTGATTTGGAATCCATCTCTTGAGGCCGTCATTAACAAGATTATTATGAGTTTCAATCAGGGGTCTTTTTGTAGAAAAACAGCTGCAGGAGCTCATTAGCATATGGTATGCTAATGAGCTATTAGGCTATTAGCATATGCCACACCCCCTGACATCACCAGAAGTGATGTCAGAAGGGGAAGCAAAAGGGGGAGAGGCATCTTCAAAAGCTCCCCTTCCCTTCCCCAGCTGGTCTGGGTGGGGGAGCTAAGAGAGAAGGGGTTTAAAGTTTAAACTCCTTCTTATGAGAGTTGGGCCACAGAAGGAGGAAAGAGGGAAGGAAAGAGAGAGTAGAGAGAAGGAAAGAAGGAAAGAAAGAGGGAAAGAAAGAGAAGGAAAGGGGAGGGAAAGAAAGAGAAGGGAAGGAGGGAAACAGGGAAAGGAGGAAAAAAGAGAAGAGAAGAAGGTGGGAAAGAAAGAAAGAGAGAAGAGAAGAAGGAGGGAAAGAGGAAAAAGAGAGAAGGAAAGGAGGGAATGAAAGCAATTTGGCGGCAATTCGGCCCCATTATATCTTATGGGCCATTGAAGTCAATGGTGAAAACATAGGGTATATTCTGGGGGCTGGAAGGGAGGGGGTTTGAGGGAGAGGCTCCAAACTCACAGAGTAGCTGATGGAGCCTCTCCCCAAGATACCCACCAAGTTTTAAGAACATTGAACCAGGGGGTCCAATTCTATGGGCCCCCAAACAGGTTGCCCCTATTCCGTCCATTGTTCTCTATGGTGGGAAAAAAGTAAGTTTTTTTCCCACCATAGAGAACAATGGAGGGAATAGGGGCAACCTGTTTGGGGGCCCATAGAATTGGACCCCCGTGTCCAATGTTCTTAAAACTTGGTGGGTATCTTGGGGAGAGGCTCCATCAGCTACCCTGTGAGTTTGGGGCCTCTCCTCAAACCCCTCCCTCCAGCCCCCAGAATATACCCTATGTTTTCACCATTGACTTCAATGGCCCATAGGATATAATGGAGCTGAAACTGACATTCAGCTGCCTGAAAGACTCCCAGGGACGCCGGCTGGGGGCGGGGCTTGACTCCTGAGCTCCCGGAGCTGCGCTCGGATGTGCTCCCCCCAAAAAGACCCCTGGTTTCAATATACCTGAACCATCTGCAGGTTCAGCACTGAAATGGCATACTGCATACTCTAATATCAATCAAGTGCCTGTTTAAAAGAGCCTCTGCAGCAGGAAAGTGAAGGAGCTGTTGGGCACATAAGACAAGCCAGACCTTTTCTAACAGCTGGATCTGCAGCAACCTGCAACTACTTTAAACAGTAAAGGAGCAAATCAAAAGTTGGAAGAAAGGGATGTAGAAAGAGAGACTGAACGCTTACTCCAAAACAAAGTGGTTTTCTAACCAAGAGATGACCCTAGTGAGCAGATGAACCCATGCACACAGATTAATCCATTGTATGCTTGTGTTGTATATAGACACACACAGGAAAACTTCAAAACTTTAGCACAGCTGAAACTGACATCACACTGCACCAAAGAACTTTTATTAAGAAAAAAACCAGCCTTCCACTTGAGTAGGAGGATGAGTGCAGCTGAGACTGTTGAATCGTCATTTCCATGAATACCAGCTTCCATGAAGCTCTGCCCAGCTCTTCAGAGGAAATATGGTAAGGAGGCTGCATGACGTATTTAAACACAGGTTTCTTGTGCTCAACTGTAGCCATGGCTTCCACTCACAGCCGCTTGACAGTGTGGCTGAGGAAGGTGTGGATGCTTTTTTGAGCATTGATGAGTCTGACGAACAGAACGGCCTGACACACCACTCATAACTAAGCATCCCAACTTAGCTGGCTGGCACAGGAAGCACCAGCTGGAGTCTCCTGCTTAAAAGGACGACATTAGGTTTCTTTTGAAGGGCAAAAATAAGAATTTTATGGGCAAGGAAGGTGAGAACAGGGCACCCCTCAAGTGATAACTACAACTTTAGGGGAGCAGGCGTGGCTGCTAACTGGGGCTGGATCTACCCCTGTAACACAATGAGATGGTAGAACTGGCTATACTGCTTCAGATTTTAGGTGGAGGCATTCTATTTTTATTGCTCCCCCATTCTATTTTTATTGCTCCCCTGTTTTAAAAAAGCCTGAAAAAATTTAATACCCATCAGGGAGCCCATGCCATGCTGTTCTAGTTTTTCATTTACAGGGAATTAAAGTAGGGCAGTTTTTCAAAACATAACCCTTCCCATACAGAGTGGTAGCGATGTAGTCTATTCTACCATCTTGACACTCTGCTGGCTCATTCTGCTGTCTGTCTGGCTTAGGCCTGAAGGAATTTGGCAGTGGTGCGACTTAAAGATTGATCCTTGGTTGCATCAACCTTCAGGCTTCCCAACACAAGCAGGTAGTTCCATGGCTGGGGAATAAAAAGGCAACATGCCCTTTTCTTTGGCATTAGTTGTTTCTGCTTCTGACCAAGGACAGATGCCCCCAGGGTACAGGGGAGACTGGGAAATGGGAATTTTTGCCTACCACTGGGGAGTAGAGCACTTGCTATTTGTTTAGGACTGAGCAGGTATAAGTCTGGGATCTTGAGATAGTTGGAGTTTAGGAATGTTTAAAGTATACCTTTAGAAAACCCAGGAAGTTTTATAGACCATCGGAACTTGAGGAACAGCTACAGAACTGCAGCTGGCACTGCTGCATTGACAGAAACAGCACCCATTCAGAAAGCTTCCCTCATATTGCTTAGAATTGGTGGGGCTTGGTGGAACTGAGGGGTAAAACCTAGTTCAAATCTGACATCCTCATGTACTTGGTAGGTGGCCTTGAGCAAAGCCGCTCTTCTTTGTATCTCAGTGCAGGGATGATAACAAGCAACCTACTTTATTCAAAGTGCTACACATACCTTATCTCAGCAATCCTTCCAACCATTCTATGAAGTGCTATCAGTCTTAAGGATGCGCTTATCTTGTGCGCTGCATTTCAAGATCTGCATCAAGGAGACCTGCGCAGCTTCTACAAATGGAAGGAATTTTACAGAATTCCTCATATTCTACATAATTTATTCTCGCTTTTGCCTGTTATGGGAAAGGCAAAGTCACCAAGGACACACCCACACATGCAAAGCACTGAACCCATCACCTCTGTGTGTTTTGAGATTTCAGCAAACATTGCCAATGCATAAGGACTAAAAACTTGCTTTCAAAATACAAAACAGAACTGAGACTTACTGTAGGGATTTTACATGTTGGCTCCCAGACTGCATCCATTACCATAGTTAGCACTCTTGTGGAATCACAGCATGCATGCAGCCCCATCCTTAGACTGTAGCAAGCAGCTGCTGTTCTAGGAACAGACGAGGGTGGGGGGGAGAACCTGAAGTTACAAGCAATGCACAGAAGGGCCAGGCTTCAGGCATGTGGTCCTTTCAGGAGCAAGTGCAGATGGTTAACATCAGGCACAACCAAATGAGCAGGGGGCAGTGGGTGACAGCCTGGCAGGCTGTCTGCGGTCCCAATCACAAGCCCCTGCAACATGTCAAGGATGAGGCCAGCATCATCTGCTCCAGTTCCACAGCCATTAGTGTCAGTGCAGCTGTGTAGTCCTCTGTCCTTCACCCTTCTCAGAGCAAACTGAAACTAGAAATTGCCAATTTTGGGGAAGTTTCTCAAAATGCTGCAGCCAAATGTCGGCTGAGCCAAGATCTGAGTAGCTGCTCTCTGCATGTGCATCAGAATTGGAGAGGGAAGCCCTGCCAAAGTACCAGCATGGAAGCTTAGTCCATCAAAGTGCTAGCTGCAGACTTCTCTCTGTTGTGTTAACTTATTTAGAGCTGTTACTTTTATAGAAACTGGCTTGGACTTCTCTGTGCATAACTCTGTGCTGGATTGTGGCCCAGAAAAAAATGGAAAGATCAGCTGCATTCCACCCACAAAGGCTCCCAGTATGTTGAGGGAGAAGATTCTGATCAAGAGTACAGATTGACATGGGAGGAAGCAGTTGTAGTTGTTATGGATACAGACACCATTCCTCCCTCTAAGCAATTTGCCAAGCACTTTTGATTGACAGGATGACTCCGATTTCACTTGCCAAAGCCTCTTTCCAAGAAAAAAACCCCTATTATTAAATTAGGGAGAAAAATATTTCTATCAGCAGCTTTTGCAAAGGGAAGAATCTGTTCCCTTATTTTATGTGCTTGCTTCTTAGCAGGAACATTAGCTTTTGCACCAGAAGTGGTCTTTTTGAGCTTCAGTATCAGGCTACATGACCCAGACCTTTAACACCCCCACCCACCCCCAAAACTTGCTATATCACACCAAGTCCAATCAATGATGTATATCTGGGCAAAGAACTTTGACTTTAGAGCCTTAGAGACTTTCGAGGAAAAAGATCTTGCAGCTGTAGCAGAATCCTGACAGACAACGTTGACTCAGGGTGGTATGCTCTGGTTTTATGGACAATTTTTATGCTACTTATGTCTAATGGCTTGTTTTTTTATATACTGTGGCTTAATTATAAGCCGCCTCAAGCAGGACCATGAAGAAGGAGCATAGAAATAGTTCTTTCTAAATAAATAAGGAAGTGGAGGGGGAATTACTTGTTAGAATCTTGATGCTGTTTTATAAGTAAGCAGGGCAGCTCCACTGAAGTCCACACAAAGTTCTGGCCACCCCATTTCAAAGCTCTCAGAGCTGGGGGGAAACATTGAAAAGGGCAACTCACAATGACCAGCCAGAAGTCCCTTCTCTACTGGGAAGAACCAGTACACTTGAAGCATTTTAGTGTGGTAAGAGAAGAGGCAACTGAGGAGGGGCAGGGCAGAGGTTTACAATACAGGGAAGTTGTTTTCCTTCTCATTCCACTAGAACTCAGTTACCCAGAAAAGGTGGCTGGCAAGAAATTCAGGAAGGACAAAAGAACATCTCCACAAAATGTGATTGATAGAATTTACTACTACAAGGTGAAGTAATGGTCCCTAGCATAGGTAGCTTTAGGAGAGCCATTGTAGTATAGTGGTCAATGTGAGACTAGAATCTGGGAGACCAAGGTACAAATCCCCACTATGCCATCGAAGCTCAGTGGGTGACTCTGGACTAGTTACACTCCTCTGGGGGGATTGTTGCCTGGATAAAATGGAGGAGAGAGTGATGTTTGTAAGCTTCTTTGGGGAGAAAAAGGGGGCATAAATATTTCAATAAAGAGGGCATGGCTCTATCAACAGCTATTGGCAACGATGCTGGCCAAGCTTAATCTCCCTAAGCAAAGGCAGCATACCTGAAGTTATCAGAAACCAACAGAAAATGCTGCATATGCTTTGTGAGCATCCAAAGGACATCAAGCTGGCCATGGCTGGTAAAAATATGCTGGAGTAAATGAGTGAGAAGCAGACCACCAAGGTCCAGAGCTTACTAACTGAAGTGGGAAGAAGACAGGACAGTGGGAGAAGTTGGTGAGCATACTTACAGACATTGTGCAGGTACATGCGAGAGATGAGCCCAAATGCACATCCTGGTATAAGGACAGACAATTACTCAATTAGGGGGAGGGGAAGAAAGATGATAATGGTTGCAGACAGGAGAATTGTACACAACAATGTAAGAGGGAAAAGCCTACCCACATTGACAACAACGAGATCGGCAATCTCAACAGAAAGTAGACACCAAAAGGAAAAGGCCTCCACCCCACCCCCAAATCCTGCAGCAGCTCCAAGAGATCAGGTGTCAACAGCTGCTTAAACAGCTTCCTGCAGCTGTGCTCAGCACCACCCACAAAACAGCTGCAACTTTAAATATAAATGTAGTGGGCCAGCAAAGCATTCTTCTCAACAGAAAATTCCTCCGGAACAGCTGGGTATTTAAGAAATGAGTGTGTGTGAGAGCAAGAAGGAGAGACTGCAAGATTTGCATTCTAGGACCACTACCCACCCCCCAGTTTGATTGGAGTTTGAGGACCACAGAGCAGGTGGAAGCTCCTAAGATTGTGCACACAATTAAGAGGAATGAAAATGTGTTCTAGCCTGGCAGGAATGCTTTCACAGGCTAGCTGCAGTTGGTAGGGGAGAAGATCTGCTTGCCAACTTGCTAGGGTTCCTGAAAAGTGCTAGACTAGACAGACCTCAGTCTTATCCAGAACAGCAGAGCATTCAATTCGAGGAAGAGTGCACAGCCGGGATGATTTAAAACACATTCCCTTTGGCTCTTTTCAAGATCTTCTTTAGGTATGCCCATTCAGCAACTTTAATACTTTTCCATTGACTATGGGAATTTGGGGGTGGGGGAGTAGACTATACAAGCCTGGATTTACACAGTAAAAGTTATATAATCCCACGAAGCTACAAATCTGAACCATTAATCTGGATAGCCCCAATTCACCTCTCACCTCTGCAATGACTCCCAGGCCCCTCCTCCCAATTTACAATATGGTGATACTACCCAAACTTATAGGACTGTTGTAAGGACACGGATCTGAAGTACCTCGAACACAGACTTGTATAAATACCACTCTGCAGCTAACATGAATCATAGTTCTTCCATCAACGAATTTCAAAAGGAAGACAATCCAGCATTACAGACCAAACTTCTCTAACCTACTACATGCTTTGATGAACACAGCCTTGCTGCTGTGGCTGTGAATTGTCACAGTGGAAACTGACATAGAAATTGTATTTTTGTATTCCATGACCTTCAGGCCCGTCATCTTCTTCTGGCCTCCCCTCTCTATACCCACTTGTACTTACACATCTGTTATCACTGTAAGAGAACACATGGAGCTGCCTGATACTCAGTCGCACCATTGGCTTGTTAAAAAGTCAGTATTATCTACTCCAGGGGTGTCAAACATATGGCCCATGGGCCAGAACCAGCCCATCCAAGGCTCTTATCCGGCCCGCGAGCAACTGGTCATGACCTTTACTGCCAGATGACAGAGGCTGTGCATTATGTCCCTGTGTCTGCTGTCCCAGTGCTAATGAGTAATGGGCGGTGGAAGTGGGAGGGTGGGCATCAGGGAGATACTTTAAGGAAATAGTGTGAGAGTGTTGATGTTTTAAGTATGTTTGTATTTTGAGTAAAAAATAATATTGCTAATTAGAAGCTTTACAAAGGACACAGGCAAACCTGTCTCCTGTAACGGGCATTACATTTTATGGCCCTTGTAACAAATGCATTCCACACCTTTGGACGCTGACTGGCAGTGGCCCCCCAGTTTCTGAGGCATTTCACATCCCGAGACCTGATCCTTTAACTCAAGATGCCAGGGATTGAACCTGGGACTGTCTGCATGCCAAGCAGATGCTCTGTCACTGAACCACAGTTTCACCACAAGACCTCCATTTGTTTTAGTAGTATGACAGCATCCCCCCCCCCCTCCAGTTGCTGATGATTACTCCAGCAAGGCCCTCTCAGCCTTTATGTGTTGCCATTTCAGCAAAACAAGCATAGAAGGATAAGACTAATTGAAGGGGGTGGGGGGAGAAAAAGAAGGCTAGTTTGCTGCAGCCTTGAAAGAAGGGTAAGCAGAAGACTGTGGGCTTCTGGTCGCCCAATTTTGATGAACTCTTACAAAGCGGTCTAAAGGCAAGCCGGGTGCCCTAATGACAGTGACTGTGACTGGACAAGCCTTTGCTATAAAAAAAAAGCTGTCAAGTACCTTATTAAGCATGGGGGATAGGAAGCCGCAGTCAGATTTCCCAGATGCCAATTTCTAAAAACAGAAATGCCAGCAGGCTTACTGATTCTTGGTACATGTGGCTCTTTCCATTCCAAGCAGAGCAGCTCCAGGGGAGGACACTGAACGAGTGTTCCAGGAATATCCCAACACTTGCAAAGTAAGGAAGCCCTGCATGGCCCTGTGCTTGGCCTTTCCTAGAGAACAGCTTCCAAAGAACATCTAACTTGTCTGCTTCAAACAACTCTTGCACTTGGATGCTGAATCCTGCAACAGCTTTTACTTCTGAAAATTCAACTCTTCCTGAATCTGGAGGATTCTGTACCCAGGGTATTGCAATAAACCAACCCAATAAAGTTGGACTTTGCAATTTGTAGAAGTTATGCAGGTTGGATCCAGTTGGCATACTGATTCTTGTTCAGGGAGCCAAAGAAGAGACATTAATGCCCTGGAGGCTCCCTTCCCTCAGCTACTGGAAATATTAAGCTACCCTTTTCAGCTTCTGAAATTTCACCCAGCGCAACCTGCATACTTTCAAATGTATCTGGGGGTCATAATGGCTAGACGCTCCTAAAGGAATAATAAAACACAAACATACACATTCTCTGGAAGCTGAATAGTGAGCTCCAATGGACCACATTGTGTGCTTGTTCACCACCATGCATATCAAATGTTGTTCTTGTCCCACCTCCGGATGGCAAATCCATTCTGAGCTTGCAGAGGAAATGCTTCCAGCTTTGGTGGGAGGACTTAAGCTCAGCTCACCTGGAGGCCTTTGAAACTGTTTGCAAGGGACATGTTTGCAAGGCACTGAATTCTTAACCGGTACTTGGTCTGGGCTTTATTTCCAGAAAGTGGGTCAAACTCTCCATTTTGGAAGCTCTCTGCAGACTGGCTGCCCAGCAGGTTTTGCTGCCCACACACAAAAGACATATACAGAGGTTTCCTGGCAACAGGGAGGCTAGAGGAGGAAGAGCGCATTAATGAGATCTTTTTTTTAAAAAAAAAAACCAAACTAATTGCAGTTAAAGGTTTTATTGAACAAAAGAAACAGGGTAGTCTGAATTCTCTGAGCAAAAGCAGCTCTTGGCCTAAGCTGCATTTTGTGCTAAATAACCACATTAACTGAGATTTTATACAGAGGTGTAATGGGCAAATTATCTTGCCAACAAGGCGGGGGGGGGGGGAGAAAAGACAAATTTCATGTGAAGGGAAGGATTTGGTCGAAATTTAGTGGCTTAAAATTAAACATTTCTAGCCCTTGTCTACCTAAAACTTGGTGCAGGCATTCAACCAGTTCACATGGCTGAACTGAATTCTCATGTAGGAACACCTTAAGCTTCAATAATGACTGAATTGGAGGGGGGGGGAGATTAAAAGCTTCACAGGTTTATATTTTATTTTATGGCCCAGAAAAAAGAACATGTATTTGTTTTTTTAAAAAAAATCCATGAACGCACACACCCTGGTTAATAATTTCAGGGTCTGCCTGCTGTATACTTGCTCATGTTTTCCAAACTGCTGGGTTTCTCCTACTTGTCTGCCTTAGGAACTCCACATCCTCTGAACAGCACCCACAGAGTCAATGGGATACACAGATAAGTAAAAAATGCTCTATTAAAGGGGAGGGCAGCAGAGGCAAGATAGATGCTGGAAATTTGCACTGGTTGATGTTGCCTTCCCTTTCAAAGGGGCAGGAAAGAAAGGAAGGCCTGAATCTCCACAACTTAGGAAACACGGGTACCTCGACCCTTGTGTCTCCCTTTCCAGCACCGCTTTCTAGACCTCCCTCATATCCAATACTTAACATCAAGGTACCTAATGCAAATATGTCTTTTTGAAGAAAACCCACCTTGCTTGCCTCATTTGTTACTCACTTGGCTCCAAGAATACTTTCCTTAGAACGTTCTCTTGTCCACTCCAGAGACATTCTAGACCAAACAGCAAAAGTAACAAAAACCACTGTTCTGCCTACACCCCCACCCCCAAAACTGTGCTGTCTGCTTCTGGGTAGGCCTTAGAGATACTACTGAAGAAAAAGACAAAAGGAGAACCCCATGATGCAGTGCAACAGTATTGGAACGACGACATTGTGAGTCCAGAGATGTTTCTCAAGGTGCCGAAAGAGGAGATTCTCTAGAAGGTGACCCTGTATTGTCCTCAGGAGGGAACACTGTCAGCGTGCAGGCACGGATGCCCCCGAGGGATTCTGGGAGGTCAAAGACTTTGTGCCACTCATCCTTTTCCGGGTCATACTTCTGAACGATTTCTACCATACAGCGGTTGTTCCATGAATATCCTCCAACCACATAGATTTTATTTTCAAACACAGCCACCCCAACATCACTCTGACCACGAAGCATAGCAGCAATTGGTGTCCACTGGTCTAGAGTTGGTGAATAATATTCACAGCTTAGAACATCGTCATAATCACTGGTTCCTCTAAAATGGTTTCCACCAATGACATACAGCTTGTCGCCAACAGTACACATGCAGTGAAGGCCCCTGACTGTGGTCATTGGTGCCTTCTGAGTCCATTTGTCCGTATCAGGGTCGAAGCACATGAGTTCCTTCTGGAAAGTATCGTGGGTGATGCCTCCTGAAGGGGGAAAAAACAATGAAATATACCCTACATCAGAGGAGTGCTAATTAATAAAGTCTGACAATATGGTGGGTGTGTTGTAGCAAGAGCAACAAGGATGCTACTCAACAATTTTTCATTTTACCAGCAGCAGTTCTGGTGCACATCCAGTCTTGAACATACAGATCACTGTCACCCTCATCCTCATGCAATACTAACTCTACATCTTGCTAACACTTTATTGTAAAATGGTATGGTTTTAGAAGGTTTTATGATTTTATAATTGTTATCTATGTGTTTTATCTTTTATGTAAGCCGCCCTGAGCCTGTTCCAGCGGGGAGGGTATGGTATAAATTGAACAAATAAATAAATAAATTTCAGACTTGCTCGTCTTACCAGCAATAAGTATCGGATAGATGGACATACAGCCAACTGCAGAGGATTATCATCTTTACATAGGACTGCATATACGTGCCTACGTTTCTACACTAGGGATGGAGCAAGGCCTATTCCAACTCTTTCTCCAAAACACAAATATGTATTTACTGGAACTGAAGAAAGATTCCATTCTAACCTGCCATTGCTCAATTGGGCTAGAGCCAGTGGGACACCTGAATGCAGCTCCAGCATCTCAAGCGGAGGTCTTTCACATCACCTAGTGCCTGATCCTTCTAACAGGAGAAGCTGAGGATTGAACCTGGGACCTTCTGCATCCAAAGCAGGGGCTCTTCTACTGGGCCACAGCCCTCTCCAACCTCCAATTTCCAGAGCCTTTTTGCCTTCCACATTCCATCTTCTTCAGTGCTTGGAAACCCACATTGTGTTACTCCAAGACATACTTGTGCTATACTGACTTACCACAGCTAGCACAGTTTCCTGTTGAGGCATTCCGCAAATCAATTTTTTTGCCGGGGTGCCCTGCCCAAAATACTTTTAGGTCACTTCTATAGCCCCTGCAATTCTAGGGGTTCCATGGACAGAAGCCATGATGATAACACCACTTCTGAGAGTCAAAGACGACCCTGGCAGCCATGTTGGGGGACTTTTTTTGGCAAGTCTTCCCTGTTCATGTACAGAACAGGTACGGCAAATTTCAAATGTTATCCACATTTTCATCAAAACTCATCACAGGCTGGCATGGCATAGGAATTATAGTGTGTGAGTTGGAACTGGGAGAAACAGGTTGGGACCCCTGCTCTGTCATGGAAGTTCAACAGGCAATTTTGGGCCTATCATATTCTCTCAGCCTAATCTATCTCACAGGGTTGTTTTTTTGAGGATCAAGTGCAGGAGGGAGAATGACATAAGCTCCCTTGGGACTCCAGTGGAGAGAAAAGCAGGATATAAACAAATAAAGCAAGCATCAAGGCACCACACAAACAGAGAGGGCAGGACCTGAACCTTCTACATCTCCCTGCTGTTCCTCCCTCCCATCTCCCCATGCATTTTTCCAGCAATCCAGCTCACCTCCAGCATCAGAGCCTGAGGGATGTGAGACAGAGAAGGGGTCTGCTCCTCTAACCTGTGTACTCCCCCCTTGACCTTTTAAATTAAATAGCCCTGAGCTCCTCTTAAATCATAGCTGCCACTATCCATATGATCTTTAGCTATGTGATCATGCCCCTTGCAAAAGCCACCTCGCTACTTGTCACATTCTTCAAGATTTCAGGAAACAGCCTTTCCCCTGCACTCTATCCAAGATCCTTTGACACCTCCAGTTCAAAGGACTGAACCTAGGATCTTCTTGGGGGGGGGGAATGTTCCACCACTGAGCTGTAGCCACTCCCCGCTTTTGGATATTTGAGGCAGCACGCACACAAGTTACTATGTGAAAGAGGCCTCTCTCTCTCTCTCATGGAAACTCTGATGCAAGCCGAGGCGTTTAGAACAAGCACGCACTTGGGCACGGTGCCCTACACATTCCGCTCTGAGATAGGCACAGTCAGAGTACGGATGAGTGGGGAGGACCATTTGGTGCCCTGGCATCCAGCCCTCCCTGGAGAGAGAGAGAGAAAGAGAGAGAGAGAGAGAGAGCAATTGTTCAGGGACCTGACAGCTTATTCTCCCAGTGTAACTGTTGCTCCCAACTGAAAGAGGTATTAAGGCACAGCTTGTTGACGTGAATCAAACAAAAAATGGAACCGAGCCTGAAGTCTGATATCTTTCCCTTTTTGAGGATGCCTTTGAAAGATGCCACGAATTATACTCTCTGGTTAGACTTCAAAGGTCTCACATTCTGTCCCAAAGACATAGCGTTTATCATAGCATTCGCTGGGTTTTCTAAGCCTCCCTGAAGTACGACTTATCCCTGTCAAAAACAAGTCTCTCTCTCCCTCCCCCCCCTTTTTTTTTACAACAGACACACACGTAGGATTAGAAGCAGCATGGAGGCTGGATCTGCGATTTCCTAAGGAACAAACCTCCAAAGATTTAAAAGAAACACACAAATTACTTCTTAAGACGGTTGTTTCCAAAGGCAATCTCCTACCAGCCGGGATAATTGTATCTAAAATGAGTGCTGGGGATCTAGCAGCATGTCCCATTTGAGTGGTTTTGTGTGAAGTGAGAGCTGCAGCTTGCCCAACGCCAAGAGGAGAGGCACGCCTTAGAAAGGAGGAGACGGGGATGGGCCTTTAGGCCACGGGAGTTAGAGCCCATTGCAGCACGCTTGACCCAAATGGGGGAAGAGGGCAGAGATCTCCTCAGAAATAAGAATGCTTACCCGAAATATACATCAGGCCCCCATAGACGGTCCCTGCATGGCCATAGTGGGGCTCATTCATTTTGGCCACGTAGCTCCATTCGTTCATCCTTGGATTGTAGCACTCCACTGTGGCTGTTTAGAGAGAAAAAAGGAAGGCTCTTTTTTGGGGAAAAAATATTCTCCACGTTACAGTCTACCCGCCCACCACACACAAGATTATTCAAGCAAGTCAAGCCACAGACTACAAGAAGGGGCAAGAACAAGCGAGCTTTGTGATGTTCTGAGTGTGCAGAGAGCCTCACATATCTTCCGTCTGTGTCCAGAGCTAGACAGCTAGTTATACAAGGGCTGGGTTATCTTCCTCTGTTTTCCATCTTTGGCAGGCCCTTGCTGTGCTGGTGGCTGGAAGGCCTTTCCCCTTACAGGAAGCCAAAGCAGGTCTTGGGGTTTCACTCATGCAATCATTTTGACACACAGGATTTAAGGGAGCCGTTTAAGGAACTTCTAGGATCTCCAGCAGATGCCTTCACAGGTAGCCAAGGTTCCCCTCAGCAAAGAAGTGCCTTCTCTCGCAGCCGTCAAAGCATTTTTCCTTACTGCTAACTGGTGCACCCACCAGATTCCCTCCCCACCCCACCCCAATCGCACGAGTGAACGTGCCAAAAATCTTCCCTTTACGATTTGTTTCCCACTAATGAAAGAGCATGCGTGCACATACATAAAGACTGAATGAACGGTGCCCAAGGCAACCCAGCCTATGTCCTTTCTCAGCTTCCACATATCTGCACCTACTTGCTAGAACACAAAGATTAAATGTTACACAAGTAAACCAACCTCCCTCTACAGACATCATTAGCTGGGCTAGGACACTGAGCTGCATAGCGCAATGCTCTTTGAACGCTGGACTTCATAGATGAAGCCATGAAAGAGGCTGCCGTACTGTTTTAGATGCTGCTCTGTGGAACCAAGGAGTGAGCCCTCGCACTTGAAAACTGGCATACTAGATTAGATCTCTGCTCCGATACACTGACATTCTCAGAGACAGGAGGGCCTGTTTGCTTTAAAAAAAAAGAATAGGGTGGGCTAACATGAAATCCCCAGCTTACAGTTGGTACAGGGGCTGTGCTCTGCAGCTCTCTTGAAACCTCAACGAGCAGCTTTTACTTCAAACTACACAAAAAAGCAGCACCTGTCTAAATCACAGAACTATGTTACCATCAACCACACAAAGTTAATGGCTGCCCTGTCTGCCAAGGACATTTCTCTGCCTGCTTTGATCACCTCATCTGCCATAATTTCCATTCCACCATGACTGCTCGCAAAGCATGATCCCCAGTCGTGCTTGCCAAACTGATACTGACAGAGGTACAGGAAGCACGGCATGGATCTCCCATGTGCGTTGGGCCAAGTTTGTATTGTGGCCAAAAAGAGTCCTAAAGTTCAAATCCTGCTAGCAAAGTTTCAAGAGAGTGTGGGCTACCACAGCCTGGGCTTCTGGCAGTTTATGAGGAGAATGCTACCCTACTCTCCCTAGGAACAAGTGACCACACTTGCAGCCTCCAACTGCACAATGATTTGCATGCGAGCGGCGGCCACCCTCAGCCAAGCAGTCCATCCAAGCAGAGCCTTTGTACTTCACATCACCTCTGCAGAAGGCAGAGAGAGTTCACACACTGGGCAGCTTGTTGCAAATCATCAAGTGACGACTCTTCAAGTGACGAGCATGCAAGCGTGAGCCAGCCCAGACAAGGCCACAAGGTCTCTCTCCCCCCAGCCTAAAACAGCCTCAACAGTCAAAGCAGACAAAGAGGGAACCTCCGGGGGCCAAACCCCAGCAAAGTGACATAAGCCATTCATTTGACAGGAGAACAAAGGCCAAGGGAAAGGACCCAGTACTCACTGAACACCCCAGGGAAGTTTTCATGGCCTCCCCCCCAAAGAGTCTTCATTTCAGTAGAAAACGTAGTTTCTTTTTAAAGAAAAGGTAGCCGAAGCAATGGAAGTTCTCTAACTACAAGGAATTGTAAGACAGATTCTCCACCCTTAACTGTTTACAATTCTACCACTTAAAATAAAGGGCTCTTCTGCACCTCCTTCCTGGCTCCCACCTTCAACAGAGATCAATTCCATGTGGCACTGAGAAGCGAAGTGTGTCTTTCCAGTTTTAACACACAAACCATCCCACTGCCCTCCCTCTGTCAGAGGTGCAAATGGCTGTTTTCAGAAGGAGATGCAAGTGACTCATTTTATACTTGCAATAGCCCGGCTTGGGCCTTCCATACATAAGAGGCTTTGCTGGATTCTCTCCCCACATGCCTTAACTGGGGCCACTGCCAGAGGAGGGAATACTTCATCCACTCTGCTCTGCTACAGACAGGCCACCCTTCCAATACCCTGCCAGGGCTGGCTCCTCCCCTCCACCCTATGTGGTGTAGTGGTTGAGCGCAGACTCTAACCTGGGAGAACTGGGTTTGATTCCCTTCTCCTCCACATGTAGCTGCTGGTGTGACCTTGGGTCAGTCATAAGTTCTCTCAGAGCTGTTCTCTCAAGGGCATTTTTGAAAGAGCTCTCTCAGCCCCACCCACCTTACAGGGTTTCTGTTGTGGGGAGGGGAAGGGAAAGGAGATTGTAAGCCACTCTGAGACTCCTTCGGGTAGTGAAGGGGTATAAATCCAATATAAATCCAATCTCTTCTTTCACCCTACCAGGAAGTGTCCAGGAGCCCTGTCATGGCTGCAGCTGCCTCCTGTGTTGCTCACTGCCCCAGGCAAAACTTGATGACATGACAGGCTCTACCCGGCTGCTACACTCAATTATTTAACGGGCTCCTGCCCATTTTGGGCCCATCCTGGTCAAGCCAACAACAGCTACTGGCTGCATACAGCTTGCCTCAGCCAAGGTTATTTATGTCTGTGAGCCCGGGGTGGATCCTGTTGCCAAATAACACTCTATCAGGCCTTCAGTGGCTGCATTCACCTGAGCTTTATTCATGTTATGCCATCAGTTCACTTTCTGGATAGCCAAGGAACACTTTTGCAAAGCCACAGACGCTGTATGCCTATCTTCCTTGAGGCCAGCGAAAAAGCTTCAGAGCATTCTATGCAATCCATTGCCTACAGTCAGTCTGTGCAATACAACTCTCCCATCCCAGAACATGACTGAACCCTTGAAAGATTTTCAGTAAGTATTCCTAGGGCTATAGACTTTCCCCAGAGAACTGAAAGAACCAACTGATGAGTCCAAATTGATAGAGAAATATTCTTACTTGCTATCCATTACATTTTTATGGCACCCTTCTTTCAGAGATTCTTCTCTCAGTTACCCCAGTGAGACAGGCCAGGCTAAGAGAGAGCAGCCTGAGATCAGCCCAGTGAGCTTCACGGCTGAGTGAGGATTTGAAACAGGTTTTCCTGATCTTTGTCAGACACTCTAGCTACTTCACCGTGTTGGGCTCTATGATCCCTCTAAGATTCCAGTGCAGCAGGAAGCATAATCAAATACCACCTGTGAGCACCTATGGGCCTCTGAAGAAACCTCTAGCATATTAAAGATTGATAACCAAACCTGGAGAGAGAGCAAATCTTTCATGCGGGCTTTGGAAGAAGGCTGGTCCTTCAACCTGAAATAAAGAGCATTTCACCAGCAAAGAAGAACCAGACTGAGGGCCAAGCCTGATGCATGCTCTCCCAGAGCTACCCAGATGTCAACAGTCACACCATCCAGAGCTTGTGCACCTGCACATCCAGCAGCATTATGTTTCCCATCACCTACCAACAACACTCTTTGGAAGTTGACATAGGTCAATCAGGCTTATCTTTTCAGTAAGAAAATGAACAGGCAGTAAAAATGGCAACCCAGAGAAACTAGTCAATGAACACTCCCAGCTCCCCTTAAGTTTCCACTGCTTAAGCAAAGAGGACAGAAAGATGGTGAAGCCAAAGCAGAGTTAACAAATCACTACATTTTCTCTTGGTCTGAACAGGCTGTTAATTCAACGCACCATTAATTCATCATGACCACTAATTATTGCATACCTGCTGTTATCCTGATCAAGCACCCTGAGAGTTGTGGAAGTGACAATGGGTCTGACCTTGTAAAGAGAGCAGCTGCTCTGTCTTGTGTTATCTGGATGCGTTTTTTATCTTCTAAGCTCACCTTGCAATACAGGATTTCCCTCCCCACCAAGTGTGTGCTCATGCACAGATCACCAAGCTGCTTCATGCTCTTGTGTGTACAAACATTTACTCCACAACAGATTAGTCAGTCTTTAAGGAGCCAGAGGATTCTTGCTTTCAGCTCATAAACTCTGCAGGCTGGAGGAGTGAATGCTGACACTGACACTCTGTCCCCGCCCCCCCTTAAGGAAAAAACTGCATAAATATTGCCATCATGTGACGTATCCACTTTGTGCATTGAGTTGTGTGCTCATGGGAAAAGAGGAATGCGGGCTTGCTCCTAAACCATGGAAAAGGGCTACAGGCCACGTGAGCTCGAGTCTTCACTTCTGCAACAGGCGAGTGCAGCCATGTCTCAGCAAGCCTGGGGCTTCTTAGAGAAGAGCTCCACATGTGCACCTTGCTGCTCCCCATTATGCAGGGCCAAGTACTTCAGCATAAGAGAAATGAGTTTCTAATGCCACCTGAGCTGACCAAGGCAGTGAGATGGAGCACAACCACTAGGCTCAAGAGGAGATACCAGAGGAGATTCTGTCTCAGAATGCATGTCTGCCCCTCACATTTGAGTCATTGCTCCACACAAGTGAAAATCTTAAGAGGACTGCATGAATACTTTGCAGCTTAGAAGACTCATGTGAAGTTGTTCTGCAATAGAAGAGTACCCTCAAGTCAACACTGATCAACAGCACATTAGCATTCACTAATGGAAGACCAGGAAAGCAAATTTCAGGCGGGTTTCCATTATTGCCTCTAGCAAGGTGAGGACAGACCCACAAGCATGGCTTGCTAAGTGCTTCTCTCCTTTTTGCACTGAAAATGGGGTGTCTGGCCCCCTAAATAAAATGAAGATTCACAGACCCCCCGTTCTCCTAACCCTTTCAGTTGTGGTACTAAGAGCAGACCACATTAATTCTTTATCCTTTTGCTGCAAATATTTATGAAGGTTGCAATGAAAGTGAAAAATGGCTCACACTGCAATTAATGAAAAGGAAAAGCGAATATTTCAGACTCAAGATCAAAAGCGCAGACAGCCAAATACTGATTTTCATACA
This sequence comes from Gekko gecko, assembly GCA_029375565.1. Classification (NCBI taxonomy): domain Eukaryota; kingdom Metazoa; phylum Chordata; class Lepidosauria; order Squamata; family Gekkonidae; genus Gekko; species Gekko gecko. The sequence goes on along the minus strand of JAPDNY010000012.1, from coordinate 44,336,129 downwards.
AATGGATCTCGCTGCTTATGCAAATCAATGCAACTTGTGAAACAGCCCAGAAAACATCCAAGATTTAAAACAAGGACAGGAAGATGCTGAACTTTTCAAGCCAAAATAAATTACATGAGGTCACCATTCCCCAGGACTGGATGCCCATATGCTGTCCTATAGACATCGTCAATGTGTGTGTGTTTGGCTCTGAAGAGGCAGAGGCAAAGCAAGTATCATCAAGAATCAGAGAGCCCACAAATATGGACATGAAGAGACTCTGCAGAAAGCCCAGAATTAGCAGGCAGAGTCTCATAGCCTCTCACTTTGCATTTTACTCCAGCAAAAACACTCAGTTTGGTCACTCTGGGATGAGGCCATTCAAGTCTCCACTGTCCTTTTCTTCAGATGTTGGGCAAAAAAAGTACCAAAGGAAACTAGGTTAGATATGTCTGCCTGTAAAACAGCACTAATTTGAGCCAGTGTGGTGTAGTGGTTAAGAGCGGCAGACTCTAATCTGAAAAACTGGGTTTGATTCCCCACTCCTCTTCCACATGAATCCTGCTGGGTGACCTTGGGTCAGTCACAGTTCTCTCAGAACTCTCTCAGCCCCACCTACCTCACAAGGTGACTATTGTGCGGAGAGGAAGGGAAGGAAATCGTAAGCAGCTTTGAGACTCCTTAACATACACACATGAACACACATGAAGCTGCCTTATACTGAATCAGACCCTCGGTCCATCAAGGTCACTATTGTCTGCCCAGACTGGCCGCAGCTCTTCAGGGTCTCAGGCAGAGGTCTTTCACATCACCTACTGCCTCGTCCTTTTAATCTGAGATGCTGGGGATTGAACCTGGGACCTTCTGCAGGCCAGGCAGATGCTCTACCACTGAGCCACAACCCCTTGGTAGAGAAAAACAGGGTATAAAAACTATTCTTGCCCTGACCTGGATAGCCCAGGCAAGCCTGATCTCATCAGATCTCAAAAGCTAAGCAGGGTCGACTCTGGTAAGTACTTGGATGGGAGACCTCCTTGAAATACCAGAGGTGGGAGGTGGGGGCTGGCTTTATTCAGCCACCTCTCTGAATATCCTCCAGGCCCCCGGTGGGAGTCAGTCGCCAGAGGTCACCATGACTTCCAGGTGCCGCACAAACACACACACATACATATATAAAAAAACTTAACTCTTCTTCTTATACTATTTATTTATAAAGCAAGACAGGAGTTTTCAGCCCCAGGCACTCACCTAACTCACCAGCCGCATTCCGGCCACCGACAGCATACAGATGTCCTTTGAGGGCACTTAGGTGGAAGAAGGTTCGCTTTTCATTTAAAGAAGCCACTTGCATCCACTTATTATAGCGAGGATCAAACCTAAACACAGTGTCAACCGCTGTCTTGCCTTTTGTGTCATAATTGCTCTGACCGCCAACAACATAAAGGAAGTTCCCAATCACAGCAATGCCATGCTGGTACCGGGGCGCATCCATGGGCGCCAGAGACCTCCACTCATGCGCTTTCTCATCATACATCCGCAGCTCCTTGCTGACCACCAGCTGCTGCCGTAGCACTCCGCCCAGTGTGACCAGGTGGGTACTGTCCGAGCGGATGGCCGTCCTTTCCGACTGCATAACGGGCTGCATGTAGGGCATCATTTGGTAGTTGCTGGCTTCCAGGAGCAAGTTCACACATGTGTTGTCAGTCCTCATGAAATCCACCGTCTGAACGTAGTTGATAAGATCCTGCGGGGTCATCAGAGGGAACCGGATGTTCTTCATGAGCTTTGCTGCATATTCCATCCGCGGCTCCTCGGACCGCAGCCAGCGACAGGCAGCCTTGAAGAGTTCCAGCTCAGTGCAGTGCTTAAGGCTATTGCTCGAAAGGACAAAGGCAAGGCGCTCAAAGGGGAGTTTCACAAACTCACCAGTACTTAACAACGCAGGAAAGTTCTTGAGGATGTAATTGTTCACGTATTTATCCACTTCGGTGAGGTTGTATGTATTGGCAATCCGCCCCACTTCAACACAGTTTTCTAAGGAAACCTGTTTGAGGGGAAGAAAAGAGGAATCAAACCCTTTGAATTTCTAGTTCCGTGTTCTTCTGGGCACATTCAAGGTAACATAGGACCAGCCAATGAAGCAATGAGATACCAGCCTCTAAAGCAATTCAGCACCAGAAAACTGAATGCATCCTTAAATGGATGGCTGACACTGCAAGAAGGGCACATGGTCTGCATCAAGGGGACCTGGACAGTGTTACAAAACCATGCAGAGATGTGTATTTTAAAGAGCCTTGATAGTCTCTGAGGGACATGAGGGCTATTTAAACTACACAAAAGTGCCCTGCTGGATCATGGCACAGGCCCATCAAGCCCAACACTTTGTTTCCAGCAGTACCCAGCCAAATACCATGCCACTGTAACCTTGAGGCTGGAGTACTGTAGTTCACTGTATGTGGGGCTGCCCTTAAAAAAACCATGCAGGAACTACCACACTACAATTGGTGCAGAATATGGGGCTCATCTTCTGAATAAGATTATAAAACTAGTTTAATATGTTGATGGTAGTGCCTAGAGCATCTGGACTGGCTGCCTAGTGTTTCTAGGTTCAAGTTAAAGTGTCTTCAAAGCTTTCTGCAGCCTGGGACCCTCATAACTGAAGGAGAGACTTCTCCCTATACAGGTCCATTCACCAAGTATGCTCCTCGCACCAACTCCTCCTTCCTGTTCCCTCCCATTCAGCTGCAAGGACTGCAGTGGCCCAGTCCAGGGCTTTTATAGTGGTGGCTCCTGAGTGCTGGAACAGGGTCCTGGGGAGGTCCCAACAGCAGCCTCCCTCCTAATTTTTCACAAGTTTCATAAAATTATCTATTTTAAAAGTGTCTTTTACAAAAATGCTTTTAAACTAATTTAATAAGGTTAACTGTGTTTTATGGAAGGTAAGTTTATTGATTTTTAGACTGATAGTTGTAGACAGTTTTAATTGGATCATCCTCTGACCTGCTGGATATTTATTTTTGCAAACTGCCTTGAGTTTGCCATGTGGAAGAAAAGGCAATACAAAAAAATATGCTAATTTTTAAAATCTGCACAAAACCAGTACCATTCCAGTCCATTTTGGTCCCTTCTTCAAGTCTCAAGAGTAAGAAACACTTAAGATATGAATGCTGTGATGAACGCAAGGAATGCATGCAATGGCTTGGGGAATTCCCTCAGACTGAATTTCTGCATTACACTGTTAATTTTCCTAATTCCCAACTGACAGAGTTTTTATGCAAAAGGCTAACAAAAATGGCTTCTAACTTTATGAAAGACTCAAAATAGCACATCCTTATGAGTTTAGAACTAACTACATGGCTTCCCAACCCAGCCAACTGAAGTCCTCGATTTCCAAACAGTTTGCTTAAAGTTAAGCCTCATAAATCTCAATGTCCATTTGACTTCCATCAGCGGGGCAGCAACAAGTAGATAAGCAGCCTTCTATTATGCCTGGATCTGGACCTGGCTGACAGCCCTCTCCCTGATGAACATTTGAGTTTAATGTCATTTATGCCACTCCATTTTCTATTCTTGTGATCCACTTATAGAGCCAATTTTGGCTGGATAGTGGCACAAAAAGCAATAAAAATAAAGTTTCCATAGGATTTCTTTCCTACCAACAGTTGAGGACTTGACGCTCCAGTACCAACCAGGCATATGATGAAAGCAACAGAACAAGCTCTCAGGCAGCCCTATGTGACTACTATCAAATCATCTAGCTACATTTTGTAGCAGGATATAAACCTGCCTGTGACTGCCGGGTTGCTATTTTTTTAAATCTGAAAATTAGGTTTTAAGATAGTAACAAGAAAATCAGATCCACAGCAGGAAGCCTTAACAAGAACTCCTAATAAGACATTTGAACACTGGACAAATTACAGTTTAAGATTACTATGTCAGAAACGGCTGAATTTCATTTGCAAAATTTAATGAAGATGCACAGGGAGGCTTTGGACAACCCACTTGGTCTCAGTAGCTTCCTTTAACATAACCAAGAGAATAAGAGAGACCAACTACACAGGGATGTTCTGAGGATAAATGAATTTAAAAAGCAACATCTTCCCTGAAAAACAAACAGTCAACCTGTCATTTTTTTCCTAACATTGGCCAAAGGATCGATATCAATATTGTATCAGTATTCAGTTCCTTAGGTGATTTTACCTATACAGCAGGTAGCTCCAGACTGTTGCTTGACCTGACCTCAAGTGCTGCCTATGCGGTGACTCAAAGCACTTAAAACACCAGGAGTGCACACCTCAAGTTGCATGGAGGACCACCTGTATTAACTTAGGAGGTCCAGATCACTATGCAAAACCCCACCCCAACCCTCAAAGGGGTCCCACATTCCATCAACCCACCTCACCTCTGTGCCTCCTGGTACACTCTGTTCAAATGTACCACCACAGACCTCTGCACTGCCATCTCTCTTTCCATTCCATAATGAGCTCTTCCTCCTACAGGCCTCTCTGCACCTCACCCTTCAGCTGCCCCCATTCCAACTTCTCTTTATTACCACAGGCAATTCCATCTCAATCCACTCTCTTGTTTCCCCTCATGCATCTCTTGCCCCCACGTCCACTCACTTCTGTACCCCCATCACACATTTTCTTCCTCATGAACACTTAACAGCAATGACTCTCCAACCCTAAGGCTTGTTACTCCACCACCCACCCTTTTTCCTTCAGACTCTTTAGCTTCATTTCTGTCCACTCACATACCCAAACCTTTCCTTCTATGTTCCTGCTTGGCAACACCATTCAGGGTTTTCACTCTCCCAGCAAGTCCCACAAGGAGGGAGCCGTGAACCTGGAAAGGCCATTCAGCATGGCTGACTGGCTGTAACGTGCTAGGAAAAGTGGCACAAACTTGCCCTGATCTGGATAGCCCAGGCAAGCCCAATCTCGTCAGATCTCAGAAGCTAAGCAGGGTTGACTCTGGCAAGTGACTTGGATGAGAGACCTTGAAATATCAGAGGCCGGAGCTGGCTTTATTCAGCCACCTCTCTGAATATCCTCCAGGGCCCCAGTAGGGATCAGTCATCAGAGGTCACCACGACTTCACAGTGCACATACAGTCAGTCACCAGAGGTCTCCATGACTCCCAAGTACACACACACACAAAAGTGCAAAAGTGGCACAAACTCCATCATGTGGAGGGATTGGTGGGGACCGCCTGTGTTCCTATAAGGAGGTAGTGATGAGCTGCCCATGATGGGGATTGTTCAGAAAGCTACATATAGGCAGGAAGGAGGCTGCATCCATCCTACTGTCTTCATGTTGCACTGGCTCTTCTTTATAAAACAAAAAAAACAAGCTGGAGAACTTTAATATCTTTTTCTTGAGAAGTGGCCAGAATTTCTTTTGTTTGCATAGCGTAGCAGCAGAGGAAGGCAGCAGGACTGTCAGATACAGCTACTGCAGTTAAAAGAAAATGCCTGAGATAGGAGTAGCTGATGACAGCAGACCCAAATAACCTAGCAGAAGCCAGAAAATTGTGAGAAATAAATTGGAGTGGCAGTAACAGAAATGAAAAAGGAGAGGATTTAGGAGATGCCAGCAGTTAATGGGTTTGCAAGCGTAACCGACACACAGATAATCCTATATCCTCATTGCTAAAGCCAGGGATAAAGTCTGTGGATCTCTCCTTGCCTCTTGGCTGTCCTCTGGACCCCAGTGTCCAGACATCCAGAATTTCAACATTGTTTTCCTTATCTGAGATTCCAGACCAGTTCCAGATTTGCAGTTCTGCTCACTCTGTAAGGTACTGTCTGACCTCTAGAAGGAAATTGGGGGGACTTAAAAACACAGGCTCCAGGATTACACAGCTCAAACAGAAAATGGAGACGTTCACACAGAACCTTCAGCATGCAAAATGCTTCACAATCTGCTTTTTCTTACCCTGCCTTGAGGCAGTCTCAGATTATTCCCTCCTCCCCTGGATCTTAATGCGCATCTTAAAATCCACATCAATGACATTTTTAAATGTTGCATGCAAGTCAATGTCATGTCAGTATCTCCTTTAGCCCTAGTCCAGGTTTGAGAGCAAAGCATGCACAAACAATGCGCAAAATGGCATGGACATCTCTGGCTTTTTAAGCACAACACAGTTAAAAGGTAATGAGGATTCTAAGCCCTTCTGTGCTGACCAAAACACACAAATAAATCAGAGATAATGGCCCTTATATAACAATGAGATGCTCTTGCCTAAACCAGAGTGCAAACAAAACCTGTGCAGAATCTCTGAATGCAAAAGAGCCCAGCTGTTACATAAAGACCCTTGAAACTCCTGTGACAGCAAAAGGCAAACAGTTCTCATCCAGGACCTTCAGAACTTTCTCACATTTCAGAAGCCCTGCAATCTGCCTTGAACACCAAGCCTGCATGGAAATACACATCAAACAAAATCTGACCATGTACCCTTGTCCACACATTTCAGACATAGGGAAACTTCACACTTTATATGTTTGGAAAAGCCAAGTTCACCACCATGCACACATACTACGGTGAATATTTAACATACTCACAAGCATATCTACTTGATACACTGGTGTCATATACGTGATTTACATTCTTAGGTGGACATTTAACATAGACTAAGTACACTCCTGATTATGAGTTGTATAAAGAAGCCATCATTGTTTCCTCTAAAGGAATTAAAAGGAAATAAATATGTGTCTTATTAATGCAGCTTTCCTTGAGGTTTACTGGGGGGGGGGGGAGACATCCCAGGAGGTACCAAAATTAAAAACTTATTTGCAGAGTCTGTTGTATAGGCAAGACTGTGAATGGAAGCCCACTTACAAGCGTCTGACCAGCAAGATCACTCATAGCTTAGCCATAAGCCAAACTAGTCTTGCCCCCATCTCTACTACAGAAGGATTAAACTGCAAAGCTCTCTACTACAGCTGTCACAATCACCACGCCTGCTCCAGTTTGAAGACAGTGAAGCATCTTCCAGGCTGGGGAATTCACTGCACTTTAAAACCCAAAGAAAGGCAAACTGAGCAGTAACTCAAAAGGGTCTTACCCCAGATATAAGAAACACTTTACAGAAGTCCAAAACTGGTAAGATTTGTAAAAAGCTGGCAGCTTCTAAAGTGTCCTGAAGGTTGTCCATGTTGAGAGAAAGTTTTGCAGTATAAATAAAATCTATGATCTTCTTTAAACCTATTTTGTTCACACCATGGAGCTTAATGCACATTAAGTCTTGTTCTTTCATCCCACCTGAGAAGAAAAATTCAGAGAAAATGCAGTTAAGGCTTGAAAGCACTTCCTGTTTTGTTTCGTTTTTAAAAAAACACTCCTGACCTAGTGACAAGGCTGCTTTATACACGAACTTGAAAACAATGGAGATTGTTGGATGACATGCTTTGGAGACACTTTTGCTGACCCAGGCCTTTTAACACACGAGTACCATTAACTGTACCTGTGAACATGGCTTTGAAGTAATCACTAGCCGATGCCATCATTGCCCTATGAACAGGAAACACTTCATCTCCATCGCCTGGCACAAGCGTCACATCGCACAGCAGACCTTCTATTCGAAGCTGGTCGAAACCCTACAAGACGAGAGACCCTGTAAATGGGTTTGGCTATGCTGTCGCAGGATCAAGATCAAGGAACTAAGAAATGGGGGTGGCTCTGAGATTTTTAAGCAGCCCCACATTATTTAACTACAGCAGTATGAAAGCGGGCCCCTACTTCTTACTCCCTTATCGTCAACTCATGTTGCACTTGACTACTGAAACAGTCGTTCTGAAGCCTTTCAGCCAAGGAGATTGCAAAGGAGCCGCTTTGCTGCCTGAATGTTCTGAACAGCTGACCTACTCGGAGGAAGACAGACAAAGACAAATATGTCCAAGGAGGCCTTTGGTTTGGTCACAAGACTCATCCCAAGTCACGTTAGGCATGGACTGAATCCATTTTCCACTGGCTGCACGTTCAGTATGAATCAAGGTTGACAAAAAGACCCAGAAAGATTTTATGAAAAGGCCCAGAAAGATTTTGGAATTTACTGAGCAGTTATTCCCCCACTAAACCACCATACTCACTACAGACTGGAATAAAAAAACAGGAAAAGACACCCTGACAAGATTTTGACTAACTTTATGGAACTGCCCCTTTTATGATCTTTTCCCACAACTCAGTCCTAGAACTCTCATTAAGAATAATTCACTCAGGAAACATAAAACAGTACAATTTGAATTCACAATCTAGACAAGGGACTAGATGCCAGCTCCTTATAAGTTATTTATTTCTGCAACTAGTAATCAAACTCAAAAAGGTAACTATCTTAAATTTAGTTGCCTCATTCTAAGTCAGTGGACTTAGAGATGTAACTCTGTTTAGGATTGCGCTAAGAGTGTTATGCATAGAAATATAAATGGAAAACTTAAAATACAAGAGGATTTGTATTTTGTATCAAGGATTATTACACTCTCATATAATTTTCTGCTGATAAATCTACAAACCATTTAAATCTTTTTTTTAAAAGACAGAACTGCCTTAGAAACTATAGAGAACATAAACATTCAGAAAGAACAATTCAGATATAAAAGAACTAAATATATCAATGAGAAATAAAAGCGTTTACTAAAACAGTGTGAGCTGTGTAGAGCTCAGGTTCACAAGGCAAGGAAGGCTCCACAAATAGCGGTGATGGTTAAGAAACAGCAAAGACTGGAAGGAAAAAGACAACAGAAAAATGGGAACCCACGCTAATCACCTGAGAGGACACTGAAACCTCTTATGAACCGCATTTTAAAACTAATAATGAAATGTTTCATAAGGCAAGATTCTGAAACACCGTATTAGCTTTCCTCTAGTACTTTCAGGGATATTCTTTGGCGTTGACATGACATAGCTTCTCATGCAGGCTACTTCCCTCCACAATTACAACAAAACTTATTGCGTGTGATGATGATACCCTACTGAAAAGACTGATGTTATCAATAAGAGTTAATACACAGTTTTCAGTTTTACTGGAAATCTTGAACGCTGTGATCTGTCAGGCTGGAGGCAAGGACCGTAGTTGTTTCTTCCCTCGCAGAGAGTTCAAAACTGAAACAGAGATCATTGCTTGTGCTGTGTACACTAATCCCACTGTTGCCTCTGGTGAACAGGTATCACAGGTTTTTGTACTGTGCAAGCATAATACTGATTACAGGGAAATGGTTTAAGTCCAGGCAATAAGAGCTTTCCTTTGTTACTACAGTGGTTAATAGTTTCGGCTTTTTAACCCTGCTATGGGTTTCTTGTGTTTGCCACTACCTCTTAGGTATAAGAGAGGGAGAAGAGGGCTAGTTCTCTTCAAAGTTTTTTTGTTTAAATACCGGCTGGGAGACACATATTACTCATGGAGGTTCGTGGCCATCTCCCTAACATTCCATTCCCACCAGTGTGCCAGCAGAGTGCATGAAGTTTCCAGAAAATAAAACAGAATGACTGTGTGGGCAAAGTGAGCGGACAATGAGAGAATAATGCAACCCAGCCAGGGTACAGAGTTTTGCCTTGCTCCACAGCCATTGCAAATGCAAGTCACAGATCAACATACTGCACAGTAGCAGCAGCAGATGGTTGCTATAACCATGCTCGCAGGATGGGTCTGGACTCCAGCACAGAATGCAGATAATGAAACTGAATTGCCCATCGAAACATGCTCCAAGCCCAGGGAACAAAAGATAGGAACAGCAAAATATCAACACTGAAGAGAAAGCTTTGCTTGGCCAATTCCCTCGAAGGCATTCAGAAGAGTCTTGGGCAAATGTCTCTTTGCTTGTATAATGTCAAGCACATACTGTGCGCTCCTTCAATTACAGGGAAAGGCCAGATTTCTTGGCACTGTCTCCAATATGATCTGAATGTTTAATTGGCAAAGAACAACCAACAACAACAAAAAATCCCTAAACTTCAGTTGAGAAAATGGATAACCTTGAAAGGCTGAAATAAAGATGGCCTGACGTCCAATAGCACTATCAAACACAGACAAAGAGTTAAAAGTTCCCTGGAGACATCTCAGAAACCCCCCTCCAAAATAAATGGAACTTTATGTTCACTTACCTGTAGTACCACTGAACTATGAGTATTGCTGGTGAAAAATCTCGTGGTCCCTGCCTTGGAAGACTGCAGATGGGCAGAGACACCCATATCGCTGCTCCCAAGAGATACTTTCATGTGAGGGTCCTCCTCTTCAACCAGGGATCTAAAAATGCAAAAGCAACAGAAGACAGCCTTAAGCTTATATCTAACTTCTCCTACATGGGAATGGCAGTCACAGAGAAAGGTTTATTTTGTAGTCCAGCCAGATACTTGTTGAAGACTCTAAATCAGGGGAGTGGATCAGCTTCCTATCAGACTACCAAGCAATGCGAAGCAGCAGTTTGGGGGGTTGATTTCAAGCTCTGCTGGGAGATGCTAGCCACTGAAGTTAGTAAGCATTGCTAAACCAAGTCCAACGTTCAACATCAGAGTAAACTTAAGAGCAGTCATTATGGAGCATATTTTGTGTGTCTGTGCAAAATACACCAAACAAACTCCATCTCCAAACTAATACTGTTGTGCCAGTGTAGTGTGAGGATAAAATGGGGAAGGGGAACACCATGCAAGCTGCCCTGAGCTCCATGGAGGAAAAGTGGAATAAAAATTGTGACAGTTTTGCCATAATTTCTTTATTGGCAAATATATTCTCCCACCAAGATTTCACCTTCCAAAGCATTTACCTGCAGTTGGACAGAAAGCCGTGGTGAGTTTCATAGGGAGTACATTCCTTGCCTTAAGCCACCCGATAAGTGACGGCTCCTCCAATGGAAAGCAGGCAGCTAGTGTGACCTTGTGTATAACAGCCGGAGTGTGCTTTATGATATTCATGCTCTTGTGTGGAAGTGATCTATTCTACTCACAATACTTTACATGTCGAACATGCTACTGCCAGTCTCAGCAACAAAAATCTAGATTGCAACATGCAAGTAAAGCACATTGGCCTCAAATCAGTTTCAAAAATTACTTTAACAGCATAATTGCCCCTTTCCCCAGCTAAAATGCACCCAAGTGAATGTTAAACTTCAAGTTAGATTATACTTCCTTTATTTAAAATAATTTGCAGTCCTCCCACCAACAACTTTTGTGCAATTCCAATTTACCAACTAAGGCAAAAACATCTTTTAAAGAATTCTTGTGAATTCTTGGGGCTGAGATGGTTCTTGCCTCCAGATAGGTAGACCGCACCCATTTAAAGCAATTTCTGAAACTGGAGAATTTTTTCTGTGATTAGTCAACCCCACAGAGTTTGAATGGGGACCTACCAATGCCATACGAAATATTTCAACGAACTGGACCAAACAGTGAACATGGGGTTAAGATGTTGGTGTGAATTACATGGAACACACAGCATAGAAATGCAAAAATATTTTTAATAATGTGACCACCAAGTCACAGGTATGTGGGAACATTTAAACAGTTGGGTGGCTCTTAGCATGCAACACTGTAAATTTGCAAATTAGAGTGTTAGACATAACCTGGAAAAAAATCTCATGCCACATCTTAACTCCATAAAGTATTTGCGGAGTCCTAAAATCCAAGGATTTACTTCCTTTACTGTATTCTGTGCCACAAAATGTAATTATTAAAGGTTGATTTTTAACAAAGAAAAAGAGTCAGATAAAACAGCTGTTGATATGCTGCTTTAAAAAGTTGTGTATATTAGAAAATGTTTTCAAGTTTAAAAACAGCCCCCAGAGGCTCACCAAGATCAAAAGTCACCCTGTGTTGTTCCTAATACCAGCAACCAGTAAAGGGAGTCAGAAAACAGTATGCCTACTTCTAAGTAAGCTCACATATACAATACTGGAGCAGAGGGAGAAGATAAGGAACAAAGCATCCTTTCTTGTGCCAAACTTAAAGTGGTTGCAGCAAAACAATATTATGTGTACCCTTTTACGGGACCGCATCCTTCGGGGAAAAGATTAAGGCATTCCGCAATGACTTGACTATGAAGATAAAATACGTGTCTCAATTGTAGTTGAAGCAACTGGGGAAGCCAGATACAAAAAGGATCCCAGACTGTCTTAAGAAAAAGGCACACACCTTCCAAAACTACCACTATGTAGGAGAAGGGATCCAAGTCTAGCTCTGTTCCTATGGCGTTTCAGCATATTCTTTTTGTGGCTTTAAAAGAAGGCTAGACAAATTCATGGAGGGTAGGTCTATCGATGCATATTAGCCTATGGCTCAATAAATGCACAATGTTCAGGGGAATGTATACAGGGAAACTTTGGCTTGAGGGCTTTCCAGAGGCATCTGGTTTGCCACTGAATACTACACTAAACAGATCTTTGACGTGATCCAGCAGTGTTCTTTGGCTTTTCAGAGCAAAATAATCAGCAGTAGGAAAGTTTCATTTGTGGAATGAATACAGATTTTTTAAAAAAAAATTCACTGCTAAAAGGTTGCTACAAATGCTTAATACCACATCTCCAAATGAAGATACCTTCATTGCTCGACCCATTCAATCCTGATACAGGGACAATGATCATCGTGGCTGCCTGGACCATCAGCAGCTCTCAAATGAATGACAGATTCCCCCCTCCCCCCCAAAAAAACTCACAAGAGTCATAAATTTATTTGCGTAGGGTATGCTTTCTCCTTAGCTAGCTAATTAGTTTCTCTGGCTGCAAACCTAACCTTTTTCACACACATCCGGAAGGTCCATCTGATTCAGGCACACAGTTACAAAAGCCGTTTTATTTGTATTCATTAACGCTGGCATGGCAAGCACTACAATTAATTAGAAAACAATGATTGTAAATATATTGACTGGCATTTCCTCGTAAGCATATTATATCGCTACCAGGAGTTCTAGAAAAGAAGAAAATTAATTCATTTTCTAATTAATTCCATTGCTCTGATCAATAGATGTCATTAAATAAAAAGGTAAGGCAAATGCATTTTTAATCAGCATAATGTCAGTAAAAGGTTAGGACTTCCACAAAAGAACTACAATTGTGGAAGCCATCTTCAACAGGTGTAGAATCAGAGCTCAATTTGCACTGAACTCAATCTGCACTGAACTGAGAAAGGCATTCACACAAAGTCAGTGGCTTTTGGATCCAAAACCCATCAGGGCCGTACCCAACAGGGATCTGGTTTTACCTTCTTTGATAGCAGACCCCTCCATACCAGGTCAAACTGTTTTTTGAAACTCCCCTCTGGTTGAAAAGCATGCTGAGAAACTGATGTCCAAAGCCACAACCCCACACCAACCTTTATATGTCTGTGCTGGTAGTCCTTTCTTACTTAAAAAGGCAATCGTGCTGTTTTAGCATGGAAAACAGTAAATGGCCCCCAGCTTCTTAGAATACAGAGATCTCGATAAAGTGGTTAGTCATGGAAGCCCCATCTTTGTACAACCCTGACTTTTTCCATCTTGTTCCTATGAAAAGCCTAACCACTGATATGCCTCTTCTACTTTTACAATAAGCAGCAGCAGCAGCTTCGGCACAGTTCAAAGCAACAGTATGCAATAAGGAGAACAAGAGCACTCGATTAGCATCATTCAGCTTCTATATGCGTTGCCCCCAACTTGCTAGGATAGGCCATAGAGCCTTGCTTACAAAGCGAATTACGTGGCTGGCCTAACCGTATGGGGGGCGGGGGGAGGGGGGATTGCTAAGCCCCTGCCATAGCAAGGGTTTATGAGGGAGGCGCCACTGCCTGCACTTTTTGGGGAAGGGGTGTAGAGGCAACTTAGCAATCTCCTGGGGAGAGCTGACACCCCTTGTATCCGAAAGACTCTATTGAGGCTTGACAGAAATATGATGCCTGCTGAGAAAAGAGCACACCTGTGGGACTTTGCATGGGTAGGAGCCCAGTTTAAACCAGACACAATGAGTGCAAAGCAGCTATGCGGCAAAGAACTCTCAGCTGCTTGGCAAGTGTAGGCAGCCTGGTTTAAACCAGACACTGTGTGCAAAATCCCACAGGTGAGCACTTTTCTCAGCCAGCATCACATTTCTATCAAGCCTCAGAGAGCCTTCTGATCTCTGCTGGCTACCTGGAGGCAGAGAGATACAATTCCAAAGGGGATGCAAGAAAAAAAATGACAGACATTAAAAAGGAATATAAGCAGCATTAGAGTTGACTCAGATGCTGTTGTCTTGATAAATCCAGGGAAAGTCATCTGAATTCACTTAAAGCAGCAAAACAACAAAAACCATTGTCTGGTCCCAAGTAATTTAATATCAAAATAAAAACAAAACATCTGCAGCTGTGACCATTCTAGCTCTATTTATTCCAACATTCTTTTAAATGGTTCAATGCAAAAATACTGCAAAAAAGGGTTAAATTTTACTCCTCTTCAAGCACTGCCCAGATAAGAGTTTCCCTCTTGGGCAAAATCAAATTTACTGAATACTCAAGTTTAAGCTAGGTGAAGTACTCTTACTACAAGTTGTATAAATTTGGCTCAATGCATGTTTATGCATACAGAAATGAATTTCTAAAACTGTTTTTTAAAAAGAAAGTAATTGGCAGTGGCAATGCTGTAGTCCAGGACCTTTTATCCCAATGCATTAAATGAAATAAAAGTAACCCAACCAGCCAGGTACTTCACATTTTACGCCGTAATAGCAATTTGTGATTGCAGAGCTTCAGCTACCAAAACAGAGCAGATGAACACACACACATTTATAAAGCTATCTGGAGCCAAACCCTCTTGCAATCAAGTCAGAAATGAGCAAGAACATAAAGCTCCTGCAACCTTCCCCCACAAAAGTAATGTTAACAAGGTGATAAATTTTATCCACATCTTTCAATATACACAGAGAACATCTATTATTTTCACATTAAACCAAGAGAAGCTAATTTCTATTGAATGGCATCACAACAGCCACACGGTAAAAGTTCTAGCTGACAAATTCTGAAGAAATCTGAACTCCAGAGAACAAGAGCAATTAGAGAGGCAAGTAATCTTAATACAGAATGCAAATTCCACATTCAAAAACCACCTTGAGCACACTAATGGAAAAGGTGGGATGTAAGTCTCACAAGTGGAGCACTTGTTACACTGTTGACTCACTTAAGTTAACAAGAGACACCTGCTCTGTGACCACCACATCAAAGCACCACACTCTTGGTTCAGATAGATTGACTGGGGACAGACACAACTGTCTAGGAGGACACTTGGGACTTCTACATTTGGTCCCTTCCAGCTAGCCATGAATGGTGCAACTCATACACCCCTCTGAGGACAGACTTGCAAATCCCTACTTGCTGGGCCCAGGGGACCAGTCTAATCAGCATTGCTTCCAGGTGAACAAACAATTCAGTTTTACAAGAAGTTGGATCAGTGGTCTCTCCCCCCACTTCTTTCTGCATCACAAAAACCTAGGCAAGCATCCATACAGGTAGGCAGGCCCATCATTTTTATAGGGCTATTAACTTATTTTGCAAAGCTGCACATCCAGGCTGGCACTTCCAACCCACTCTAAAGAGGCACACAGGAGTTCTCCGCCTGCAACACAAGCGCAGCATCAAGATTTGTGACACAGCAGCTGGTGCACCATAAACACGGGGATGCTGGTGCAGCAAATCTGCAGGCTGGACAGCAAGTTGCTTAATTAGGACAAAAAGTCTAATCTAATGTCTAGCTTCACATCGCATCGCTGAGGTAGGCAGAGTCACACCAGGGAACAGGCAGCTCCTGACTGCAGAGTATGTTTGCCCTTTCCAAGAGCTTTACAATGGGAATGGATTGGGAAGACGAGAGGAGTCATTATGCAATTCCACTGGTGACCGATTATGGCACTTTAAACTATGACTATCATGTAGACATTTTTTTTAAAGTCTTTTAATATAAATCTACAGAAGTCCAGGCTTCTTTGGAGTGCATCGAAAAGAACGAAGGGAGGCCAACAAGATTATGGGGGAAAGCTTGTATCAGCATTTCCTGAGAAAGTGGCTTAATTGGGCATTTGCTGTTCTTCTCTCACTGGAAAAAGGAGGATGACTCACAGACCCAGCCAGGAAATACTGCTGGTGCTAAACCCTAGAGCAATTACAGCACAGTGCTTGCCTGCAGAGCTAACCGATCAGAACTCTGTTCTTTTAACCTTGTCACAAGCCAAGCGAGGACAGCTATTTGGCTAAGCCAGCACACCTCATCCTTATCGCCTCCTGGGGTCGGAAGCCCTCTGCCTCCATGATGCTCACGCAACTGCCAAAGACAGAGAGGGCCAATGGGGCTCAGCAGCAACAGCAACACTGTTGCCAAGGAAAAGCAGCTCAACTGAGGACTGTTTGGAGGGAGGGGAGCCATACACACACACTCACTGATCTGTAAATCCAGACAGTCGACCAGAAGACTATTTGTGGCACACCACCGTGCAGGACATCTTCAGCAACACACTTGCTTATGTGGCAAGAAGCAGGTACTATTTTCTATTACACTTGTGCAAAGACAAACCACAGAAGAAAGGAGTGATTTGACAACAAGCACATACCAACAGTTCTAAGGGTCTACAAAGGGGAGACAGCCAATTTTCCTTTAAATGCAAAAAGCACACAAACTCTTGCAGAAACAAAACCAGATTCACATGGGACAAAGTCAGGTGGCTGTGTGTGCAGACAGATTCATAAGATCAGAAAAGCTGCTGTGCTGAATGAGACTCACGGCTCATCTAATTCAGCATCCTACTTCGCACAGTGGTCAACAAGACACCCGCAGAAGGCCTAAATGCAGGGCCTAGGGCCCAAAGTCTCCCCCTGTTGTCCCACAGCATTGGGTTTTCACATTGCCCCTAACAGATGGAGATTTCATCAGTATGGCTAATAGCCACTGATAGAGCCGTCTTCTATGAATTTGTCCAATTCTCTTTGACAGCCAGTGAAACTAGTGACCATCGCTGCATCCTGTGGCAATGAATTCCATTACTCCTTGAGTGAAGAATCTGTTCCTTTTGTAAGTCCTGAACATACTGCCCATCAGCTTCATTGGTTGCCCACAAGTTCTAGTATTATGGAAGAGGGAAAAGCTCTTTCTCCACCCCGTGCATACTTTAACACACACACCCTGATAGTCTTTTCTCTAACCACAAAATGGGAAACCTGTAGAGTCCCCATGTAAGAAAGGTGCTCCAACTCTAGCAAGGAACTGAAGAATTGACACTTTCAAGCATTCTAGATACAATTCTACAGGAGAAGATTTGAAGCAAAGAGCCTCAGTTTCCACAGGCCTCTAGCATGGTATAGTTCTCTCATGAGACCAGCTCAAGAGCTCACCTAGCATCCACAAGGTGTTGCCAAACAAGCCAGCAGAATCAGTCCCTCTTGCCTGCTGAACCCAGTTTCCCATAAAGATGCCCACTTGCTGCCAGGCAAACTCTCCCTGCTTATCTTCATTTCAGCAGACAGATATGAAAGGGAAATGCAATAAGGCTAAGTGATACTAGAAGCAATACAACATGGAAGAAGGCAGACCAAAAAAACCCTTTCTTAATAAAATTTGGCTTCAACATACAGACTTTCCTTTGTAAGCTTTATCCCACAGACCAATCTGTAACATTGCCCCAGGAATTTTTCATGTACCTTTCAAGAGCCCTCTCAGAAACTGATTCAAAGGGGTGCAAGTTAGCATCCCGATCGTAAACACACACACTGATCTCAGGAGAAATTGCTTGCAAAAGAAGTGTGTTCAGGCTGTGGATTTTCAGGTGGCCTTGGGTGATACAGAGAAGCCAAGATAGCAGATGCTCAAGTGATACATTCATCTCCTCTCCATAGCTGCACCTGGAGCTCACGCTTCCTACCACAGGGAAGATGCAGAAGCTTCCCTTTCAGAGGTTCCATCAGAAGAGTGAAAAGCAGATGCTCATGTCACTTCTACATCCACTATCAGTGCCTCTAGGAAGCATTTGAAGTAGCTCCTAGTTACTTTCAACAGCTGCCAGGTCCCTTTGATCTGCCCTAACAGTATTCTGAAATATTTCCCTATTCTACTGAATAGGGGGGCTTCTGGGAGTCTGAATTTTGATCCAGGACAGACCTCATTTCCCATTAGGATGCCCAAGATGCAAATGAGAAAAAGCATACATGTGATTATTCCACTTATCCGCCAGAGTCACAGCATGAAAACAGACAAGATATAGCCCAGGCTGGAGCTCTTTCCTTTCTACCTCCCAAAGATGTGTCAAAGCTAAATTCTCATTTCAGTTTATATTTAGTGACTTGGAGTAGAGAGAGCTGGACCACAAGAAAAGATTTAGGGCATGGAAGGCAGCACTGCATCTTACCTGTGTATTGAATGGAGTCTCTATGCACGGTTTAAAAACACTATGGTACTAGGATTGTCAAGGTTTGAATTTCATGGCTTCTTTGAGCCAAGATGAGTATTTTCTGTTCCATACACTTCCAATGCTACTGGACCTGCTCTTGATGTCTAACAATACTGCACAACTCTGCAAGACAACCGGGGTAAGGCAGAAGCAATATTCACAAATCAGAACACCAAAGATCGTCTAATATGCAGGCAGTGTGCTATTCTAAGACACCTTGGTGGGGCCCAAGAGCAAAGGAACTAACTTGAAGTACTCCCTCCTCCACCTTCTGGTCAGCTGCCTCAATGGCACAGGGAGTGAAAGTGCTGTAGTCTGACTTATGGAGTCTTCAAGTCGAGATGCACAACACCATGTCAACCTGTAGATTTGTATCTTTTAAACAACTCCTTGACTTGGCATAGATAAAGTGACACACAGCAACTTCACTACAGGACTCAAGGTCAACGCACCCATTTAAAGATTCTAGGACATTCCCCAACCTGCCATCTCTACATCTCCAGATGCTCCCAGACCATATTCATCTATCACATTCCTTGCCTATAAAGAGATCAGAGTGGCAAACATGATTCTCCCCTCCCCTTGCAAGATAGACTGAGAGTGACTAGTCCAAGGTCACCCAGTAAGCTTTTGTGACACAGAGAATTTGAACCGGGTTTCCCTAGCCCGAGTTGGACACTATCCACTGCTACTGACAATCAGCACCTGATTTACTGTCGGCATCTAAAGGAAATGCTAAACTGCATTTTTCCTTAGGAAGTGTTGGTCTCTTCTCTCCAGAAGTCCATATACCTTTGGTATGTGCTTGGATTCCAAGGACATTTCCTTTGCTTACGGCCTCCAAGGTCATATGTTGGCAAATTTTACCGGGCACTTACACATACTTGGACGCTTCTCCCACAGAGGTCACCATCACAGGACAGCAACCTTGCTCGAGTCTGCCTCATTTGTTCAATGGCATTTTCCCCTCTGAGAATGTTGTTTTAACTCATCTAATATGACTAAGGTGGTCTTAAGCTACAGCACATGCCTCAAAGGCCCATCAAGGTGCAGAATCTACAGTACTCCTCAGCTGAGGGAAAGCTATTTTGGCCCACCATAGTAGTATCAAAGCTAGGTGGAAAAAGAAGCTCTGCATTCTTCTGTGGGAAAGCCTCAGGATGGACTTGTCAATTCTGGGAGATCTAAGTAGGCAAATCCAACCCTGCCAAAAGTTCAGCTGAACCATCAGACTGCAGAACTCACCCCCCCACACCCATTCCCCACTATTTCTGTTGCCCAACATTTAACCTGCACCCAATTTTAGAGTGAGTCAGATAAGAAACACTCAACAGCAGTCCACGCAATGTCGTCTTCTCATAGTAGCCAGCCATTCTTTGTGATAGTCATCAAGGAATCAAGCACATGCAGAAAGCTTGGGAAAGAAGGTGGTTCCTTTCTCATATGACTGAGGTTTGGAGAAGGAAACAGCAGGGTATATGCCTCCTGGTGCATACCCAAGCATAGATGGGACTCCACAGAAGGGAACAGAGTGCTACTGGACATTCTGACTGCCAATAAGCACATTTATGGATGTTCAGTATTGTCCCAAGCCACTGAACAAGCCCATATCGCAAGAAAGGTTGTTTATTGGACAAAGAAAGAAACTTGCTTTCTTGTTAACTGAACTTCTAAGATCTAAAGTCCAACTCACATATAGACAGTTACTCACAAGACATCTGCTCTGTACATACATCCCAGCAGAGGACATTTACAACAATGTTATCTTTTCCTTCCCATGTGAGTTAATGATTATCTACAGGATCCTCTAAACTTTAAAGATCCTGGACTTCCACCAAATCCTTGAGCAAGTTGCCCAGGGTGGAACCAATCTTTTGTTCCAAGCATGAGCTATATAGTCAGTGTGTTAAGAAACACTCTGAGCTTTTACAGTATCCAATCAGTCTAACAAATGGATTTCACAAGGAAGTTGACCTGGAGGCAAAGTGTACAGAGTTATATTGACCTTAGCAATCAACAAGAGTGCTTCATCTGTGTTAACCCTTTTACCACGAAGCACATGTATACATTTCTAAGTAAGAAAAATTAGATGCCCGCTTTTATAAGCGAAGCAGGAAAGTGTTACACACCTTCTCTGTGATACTGTGAGTTGTTAGAGGTGGGCGGCAAAGAACAGGTGTTCACATTTCTCTGCTGTAATTTTAGAAGTGAGAGAACAGAAATGTGATAGAGAACAAAAATCTCACCAAAGCACATATGCTTTGAACACATTAAGACAACAAGTGTTCCAGTCCCAAATCATAATATGTTACTAAATCTAGAAGGAGACCACCATTGGTTATAAAACCCAAGTATTACTACTGGTGGCCCCTTGTACTAAATCAGTTAGGACAGACAGCACAGGTTTACAAATCTATGATCTTTCAATTAGTCTACTGTGGTCTTTCAATAAGTCTATTGTGGAAGATACTATAGAAATTTTTTAAAAACCCACAACTTTGGAAACACATTAAATTTTCCACTCTGATTGTGTATATTCTCAAAGTGTATTTTAATCCTGTATGAGCAGTATTTCAGCAGCTAGTTTATTATGGTCATAGTATATTCATGTGTTCATAACTGACCCTATCCCAAGAGCTCAAGGTGGACAGCGGCAAATTCACATGAAAAGGTACACCCAATATGTGCAGATAAAACAAACCAACCCCACATCTTGTAGAAGGCTAAGTCAGTTGTAGCCTGGAGCTTAACATGCAGCATGTTCAACAGAACCAACATTTGCACAGCCTTTTACGTAATCCTTTATATAATGTTAGAACTGCACCTCAGCATCTTGCTTTTACAAGCTAAGGACAAATGAATACATGCCAGTTGGAATTCAAAAATAATGGTACCACCACCTGCTTTTCTACTAAAGCTGTGGTCTGCCTGCTTCAGGGGGTGCACATGCTTGATGTGCTAATGTATGTAAGCAGGGCACTGCATCAACCATACCTAACTCGGTTTTAAATACAAGGCATTTTTAACATACTGCTAGCCACAGAAAACCATGCTAGCAGTTTTTTGTTTTCCTGTGTTGTGGCAGGTAGATCAGATTAGCCTGAAGCAGAGCGTCACTTCAGCCAGAGATGGTAAAAATCCACATCAATGCTGATCACTATGCAATATTTGGTCTTCTCAGCAACAGAACACTACTTGAAATTCCTCGGCACGGAGCTGGTTTTTCCTCCCACATTTCATCACTGTATAATTTTGCTTTAAGATTCAGATCTGTAAGTACCACTATGACCCTTTTTAAAAGCTCCAAACTCAAATGCTTTGGGAGGAAAAACAGTTTTCAGCACATGTATTACACCAACATCAATCTATTCATGCACATTTAAAAAAAAATTACTAGTGTAATATGGAAATAATGTATTTTTTACCAAAATGTTGGTTGAGGGACAACAAGCCCACAACAAAAGAAATATGTATGCTGATCAAAGTGCCACATTCCATTCATACGATTCCTGAGGGGAGCCATCCACGAAAAGACTGAAAGCATATTTCATGTTTTACAGATCTGAAGGCCACAGAAGCTGTTCCTATCTGTCTCACTGGCTAATGAGTTAACTTCTACTGCATTCATTTTTGGCATGCCATGTGCTATGGTCAATGTCAGCCACAAATCTAGAACTATTCTCTGAAAACACTACCATGACTTTTTTAAAAATAGAAAATGCTACGCTAATCAAGCCTGCT
Source organism: Gekko gecko (assembly GCA_029375565.1). Lineage (NCBI taxonomy): Eukaryota > Metazoa > Chordata > Lepidosauria > Squamata > Gekkonidae > Gekko > Gekko gecko. Next base: position 44,314,048 of record JAPDNY010000012.1, on the reverse strand, counting down.
CCAATAAGGTAACATTTAGTTTTTGACTACTGCTTTGAGACATTCCACAATGACTGAATAGTTAAGAGTGAGACACTGCAATCAAAGCAAGACTAAATCTTAATATTTTACGATGCCACACATACAAGCACACTAATATGGAAAAGGACACCAGGGTAAGCATCACTTATGCATCTGCTTGTGGAATACAAAAGCTATAAAAAGGAAGCACTGTGTGGTGGTGACTCCAACGTGTTCATCTAAGATCTGCATTAAAGACCACGACCGGACGAACTTTGATAACGTGCACTAAAAAAAAAATTGTGGATGTGGCCAAATCTGTACAATTTCTTGGCATTTTCAACAAAGAAAGGATTCAACACATCATCCATCATGGGGGAGGAAAGGGAGGGGGAGAAAATGGAAACTGACAATAAAAGGCAGGTTACGATTTGGAAATTCTAAAAAGGGAGAGAAACGCAAGGTTAAAAATAAAAAATTCTGAGACCAATGTCACAGCAGAGAATACAAGCACCACAAAAAAGCATCATCAAGTCTCACAAAAGAGCGCCCATGGGGGGGGGATAATCTCACAAAACAAAGCCCACCTTAGGTATCCTCAGATCTCTCACTTACATGTATGCTGGAGAAAGTGGCGACGACCTGGATGTTTTAAGCACAGGAACTGGGAATTTCCAGATAGCAGGAGAACTCGTTTTCCATTTCAATGGCATGTTGGTCACCACGATACTACAATAACAGCAAACAGTGTTTCCATAACAGACTACCAACTCGAACTTCCATTCCAGTCACACGCTACTGGCCCAGTGGAGGCTGCTGCTAGGAACGAGACCAGCCAGCCTGCCAATGACCTTAAGCCAAAGCTTCCAGTCTGGGAAAGGGGGCAGCCAGGCATCTCCTTTTAAACCCAGCCGTCCCCTAAAGCAGTAAGACGATTCTATGGCTCCAACTCACCAATAGTGCCACCTCGTTAGAGAAGTGTTGACTGCAGTATATGTACAAAAAAAGCAAGCAAGGGAGAGAGAGAGACACACACCAGAGGGGGAGAGGGGGAGAGGGGGAGAGGGGGAGAGGGAGAGAGAGAGAGAGAGAGAGAGAGAGACTGCACTGTGCAAGCCACCACAATGCAGCTTTATTCTATAAAAAGATCGCCTCTTTTTTCCCACCCACCCCCCTGAAGAATGAGCCTGTAATGCTATTGTCTACCTTCAGAGTCACATTGCAGCACTGTACTACATTCTGTACCTATTAACCTGGTTTCTGACCAATGGTAGCAGGAAAAAAAGAAGAAAGAGGGGTGGGAGTGGAGGGTTCCACATAATGAAAACGAAGCAACGTACCTACTCAGAATACACTTGTCATCCTCTGAACATTCTTCGTTTGAGCTGCAACAATACCAGCGAGAGAGAAATCTCAGCATAGCCCTGGGCCACACGGCTGAGAGAAATCAGTGACCAAAGACAGCCGCTTCTGAGCAAGCCAAAGAATATAAGAATGCCATCATGGGAAAAGGGTCTATTGCAAAAAAAAAAAAAAAAACCCCAACCAAAATTATAATTTAAAAAAATTTAAAAGGAAAGAGGAAAAAAACAGAGAGAGGGAAACAGTCTTTTCTAATCCATAGTCAGAGTGACCGAAAGTAAGAACAAGGATACATTTCTGCAGATCCCTGCATGTTCTTCGAAACAGCTTCGGATTCAAGGCGTTCTCATTTTTCCTACCCTTGCCTTCCCGGCGAGATGAGCAGAAATCTCATGCATTTTACAATACGCTCTGGGAACATGAATATCGCTCTCCTGTCTGCAGCGGGGAAACCAAGAGCAATGTGCAGCTAATAACCATCCTTGCAGGGATCCGATCAACAATCAAACAGAGCAGCCCCCCCGCCCCTCCTCCCCAAGAGCTCACAAATTGCCTGAAGTCCTGACGAAGCAGCCGGGCACACGCAGGTGTCCGTCACAGCCCCCACTCTGTCCGTTCATTCTCTCCCCCACCCACAGCTCTGTGGTCTGTTTGGTGGTGACCTCCAGGGGCAGGCAGGCAGCCACCAGAAATGCATCTGTGTGCTTTTGATTTTAGGGGAGCACTTGAAAGAAAAATAGCATCTATAAAGATGACTCCACACTGAGAATTTATTCAAGAGGAAAATACATGCTAGTGAGGAATTTTACCCCCAAGCCTAGGGACACCTTGAATAACTGATGTAAATGGTCCATCCCTTTTAGAGGTATAAGTATTCACACACTGGCATGGTAGGTTTGACTAACAGACTCCAATATTGATTTTTATGGACTGGAGAGTAGGTTTCTCTCACTGTGGCAGGGTGCCACCAAAGCAGGCTTCTTTTCAGCAGCGCGGCTGAATGTCTCCTCGGAGAATAATCTAAATATAATGGAAAAGGCACCAATCGAGTGCTTTTTATTTAATCACTGCTATTTTTGCTCAGCTTCATTTACAGTTCAAGAGGGGGGAAGAAAAGCATAAAACCAAAGTGGCGCCTTATATGTATTTTGTTTTCAGTTCTCCAGCTGCATGGAAAACTGTAGCTACAGGCTGAAATCCAAGATCCCTGGGCAAGCCCTATACCGGCATGCAGCCCTGAACTGAAAGATGCTCAGCTGTCCCCGATTTACACTCATGCTGGGAGAAATGACACCCATCGGTTAAGCAGGTAAGATGCCCTCCCATACAGCACTTTGAGAAAAATGGTTAGTAGCACATCCCACAGCCTCAAAAGTCTATACATACAAGCTATACATAAATCTATGAAACCATCCCTGGTCTTTAAATCTTGGTTCAAAAAACCCTGAAACCTTGTGAAACTCAAAGAGATCTGGTTTTGCTGCTGCTGATGTTGTTGGTCATTCCGTCGTATTCGACACCACCTCACATTTATCGCAGATAAAAGCTACACATTCATGTGCCATGAGATGCCTACTTCAGGTGCGCATTACCAACAGTAAGTGAGCATGTCATATTTGCATAGCCAGCCTGCCCCTCCCTTCCCCAGCCCAGACCCCTTTGCATTCTACAGCTGAGCACCATGGGCTCAACTTACGCCGTACAACATTACATAATCTTTGCTGCCTCTGTGCCAGAGCTCAGGCATTCTTCATGCATCAAAAATCAAGGTTAATGAATCTCCTTTTTTAAAAAAAACCAACCAAATCAGTCAGAAGATGGCTTCTATCTCTACTGCACCCACCGAGGCTGCTGAAGGGCAAAGAGGATGTCTGCTGCTCAAGCTAAAGTACTGCCTGGTTGGCACAAGCAGGCTGGAGATTTGTGGTTTTGAAGTAACAGGACTTGGTAATTCTACTAATTCCCTGTGCTTAAAAAAGCCAAGTGATTTTGAGAACTCCCATCAGTGTCAGTCTGGCTCAGCCAGTAGAAGCTACCGCGTATAGTGCCCAGTTGATCCCCTGGCTCCCAGAGAAACACAACAAGGCTACAGGAGGTGTGATGAGAGCAGCCCCATCACCAAACGGCAAGAGCTCCTCCACGCCAGCCAGGGACTCTGACCCCTCAAAGGCACTGCAGCGCAAAACACCATCCTGCAGCCCCATCGGCTGCATGGCCCTGCTTTGTTCTTTGCCTGGAGGCTCCGTCCATTGCTGTAAATGAAGCGGCTGCTGTTTTCACCAAAGAGGGCCAATCTCAGCGTTACTGTTCCGGTAACTCTGGAGTGGCCCATCAATTCCGTTCTCTCTCCAAAAGAGACCTGAGCTAGCCCTCAGTGCACTACTGGCGCAGAAACTATTAATAAAGACATACAGCCAGCTGAAGCAGAGACTGACAAGGAAGCCGCTGCAGAAACAAAAATAAATACGTGAATAACTAGGCTTGGAGGAGAGGAAATACTCCCTCCTCCTCCTCTTACACAATGGCAGGGCAATGCATGCTGCCTGGCATCCTCTTTCCACTGTTATTTTTCACTGAGAGGAGTGACATGGATTGAAGGATCCCAGCATTACAGAGGACTAGAGAAGCTGACATATCTGCGGTAACTAGTCACCACACAGAGAAGCAGGAGGCTAAGGTTTCTCCAAAGGAGACTGTGGGGATTCTTTTCAGTTTGACAACCCCCTTTGGCTCACTTCTCTGAGCCACCTAAATTATTTTACTAGATGACTGGCAGTTGTGTATTAAGTTACTTGATCAACGTCCCTTACAGTAGTTAAGCAGCTTCAGCTTGCACAGCTCTGATAAAAGGATAATTCTTTAAGCAAGGCAAAGCCACTGAAAGCCCAGTGTATAAAGTGTCAAGCGTGGATGTGGGAGGACCAGGGTCAGCCCCCTGCTCTTCAGTGCAGCTCACTGGATAGCTTAGGCAAGCCACACTTGTTCAGCCTAGACTTCCTGTCAGTTGCTGAGGATGAGAAAAACCATTTAGTGCTGGGAATAGCGGTCCCTGTATGAATACGAAATTGCTTGGCAGGGCATTTCATTTGCCAACATGTAAATAAGGTGATGGTAGAGGTGAAAAGTGGGATTAATATAGCAGGGCTCTTCTTTCTCGGTGCTGAATTCACATGTGTCAAGGGCTTTCTTGCCAGCATAGCACAGCAGCTAAGAGAATACACTGTGACCTTGGAGGCAGCTAGTTCATATCTCTGCCACCGATTCACCAGGTGGCTTTAGGCAAACCACTCATTCTCAGCCTCAGTCCCGCATCTGCAATACAAGACAATAACACAGGAGTCCCTTACAAAGCTGTTGCAAGGACACTTTTGTAAATCGCCTTGAACATGGAAAGGACTGCATAGGTATTTTTACTCTATAATATGATTTTGACACGCAGCAGGAAGACAGACTAGATGATCTCTCATCTCCCTTTCAGCCTTGTGATCTGATACAGAAATGAAAGGCTCCAATATATCAGCTCAAGCAGCTGCTGGCTCATTTTTCTCCTGGGAGGCACTCAGAACAGATGGTGGGGCTGCATTTTCTACATGGTGTCGCATCCTTCTACCATTCTTCCACACACACCCCATATGAACTGGTGATGAAGACAGAGCAGTGCAGCACTGGCCCAAACATTTGTCATCTGCATTTGCCAGGGGAAAGAAATTGTCATAACTGATCTGCAAGCACTGGTGCCAAACTGATCCAAATGTTTCCTGCAGTACCTAGCAGCTGAAGTCCTAGAGATCAAGGGTCACTAATTAATGACTGAAAGAATATTCAAGGGTGATGGAGATTGACGGAAGAGGAAAATGGCCACAATCTGAACTAGTGATACATGGTTTTCTATGGCTCACAAAGATCACACTTTGCACTGTTTGCTGACACCTCTTGCACGTCTACACGGCAAAGCACGGGATGCCCAGAAAGGGCAATGTGGTGGTTTCAAACCCCTTAAGCACCCTATACCTTAGCAGCCAACTTGCCTCTTTTGACCTTTATGTGATGAACCACCAAAATGAGAACACAGAAGTGAGACTGCCCATACAAAATGTTTAAGAACAGCTTTGTCACTTGTGACTGAGACTCTGAATCCAATAAGTTAAAGATGACACTTTGGTGATGTGCAGCATTACAACAGCCCATAACCCCTGTTAGAATCTTTACCTACAGCAACCCAGATCAACTGCATCTGTGCCCTGCTGTGTTTTAGTTACCTTTCCATTCCACTCAGAGCTCTTGGGCACCATCAACCCATATTTTCCCCCTAAGCCTGTTAAGGTAATGTAAGCCAAAGTCAAAACTGGCTGTAAAGCTTGGAACCAATTTCAAATTTTAAAATTCTTCCGCGTTTCTGAACATGGCAAGCTTATATCTGAGCTACTTCAAAAAGAGTTGCTTTAACATTTGGGGAAATGCCATGCAAACAGCTTGAAAGTCCTGCTCATCAAAGGCATGAAACCTATGTGTGATCTTCACTTAAGAAGAGGAGCATGGTCTCAAGACACAGGCCAAGAACTAAGCTGTAGATTTTGTTTCACAACCAGGGTCACTGAGCACTTCATAGAAATTAGCACAGAAGGAATTCCTTCCCCTTCCTCATCTCATATATTATTTATCCACCCTCACATGTACAGGGGGGCTGGGGAGATCTGTCAGAAGTCATGCCATCTTAAAAACATATATAGGTTAAGTTAGATTCAATTAATTCTTTCTAGAGCTTAGCAAAACAAAATCGGTATTTATTTAGTGTTCCAGGGTACATTTGTTATCTCAAACTCAAGTTAAATATCAAACACATTACACACACAAATCCACACACAATTTAGATTCATCTTTGGCAGCAGGGGAGGGAAAATATGAGAAACACCTTGTCATTTGTTGGAGCTTTCCAATTCACTCCCATCCAGGTTGCTGGCTTGTTTGTCTTTCCAAATCATTTGGAAAGTTCACTGCAGTATCAAGCTATCCCCAAAGCATAGACAGGCCCATCAGGCACAGAGGTAAAAACAATGTTGAGTTCTCAGGGTAGGGATTCCATGTATCTGCATAGCAAGCAGCTGACAAAAATACCCAATCCAAGGCCACTATTTTATTAGACCAGTCTGAATGGGAGAAAACACCAATCCCTCTGCAGACACAATAGTCCACAGGCAAAGAAATTCCATTGATGAGAACATGCCTTGGACACATTCCTGCACATCAGAGCTTGCTCAAATTACTGTGTAGCTCACTAATCAAGAAGCAGATGGAGGGCACTGTCAATGCATTGTGGTTTCTTGGTACACTTGCTAGCCAAGACTAAGTTAGGAATGGGACTCATAATTATGGCACCAAATAAAACACGAAACATTCAGAACCCACAACAAGCGTCCTCTGAGTAATTCTGTACTGAATGTGGGAACATCCGATAGCACAGCACTGCTGAAGTGAAGAGGAAGAAACCAAGGAAAAAGCTGTGCACAAAGATGCTGAAATTACAAATTGCTAGTGTATTAATAAAGCATCTGCAGACATCTATTGTACTTACATTGTATTGTTATTAAATTCTTAAATAAAAATTATAAATAAAACAAATCAAACAAATCAAAAAGGTACAGACATCCTATATGTATAAACAAATTGTAAAGGTCCTAAATAAAGTATGTGAAAACATTAAACTGTTCCAATATTACTATAAATTCTTCCAGTGGTGGCTTGTATAAATATTATAATGACAGTCCTACAAAATTGGCAGTTATTGGTAACTTCGTTTCAATAGTCTCTCAAGAGACAGTAAACTATCACATGTTTCATAAACATCTGAGATACAGATGTATCAAAGGATTCCTACACAAGGAGTATACAACTCATATAAGTGGGCAACCAATCAAAATTTTCTTCTGTGAAACTACTCCAAAGCAAGTTGGTATTGCTAAGAGGCAGGCAGGGGGCAACATGGTCAGAATACAAGAGACAGACTACTTAAAAGAGCCATATAAAGCAAAGTCTTGGACTCAAACTCTTTCCATGGCACACTTCTGGGCCAGTGATGTAAGCATTAGCTATTCCCCCACCACCACCCAAACAGAGTGTCAATTTCAAAGCCGTTCCAGTCATATTATCCAAAGGATGGTTGGAAGGTCAGAGGGTTAAGCTTGGGGATCAAGAAAGCATTCAAGCCCACTATTGTGTAGCCATTTGGAACAACACAGCCTTTGGTGCCTTCAATTCTCAGCATAATGCTGAATGCAAAAATCATAAAGTACTCTGATCAGGAATTAAATGAGAAACACAATATTTGGGCTTTCCAATTGGGGAAAGAGGGAACCAGGTGTTTTGGTTTCGCTAGTCCTTTGGTAACCAACCTTTGAACTTCACATTTTGAAATATGATGTTTGGTTTCATCTTATCAAGTCAACAGGAGTTAAATGGGTGATAAAGATGAAGGAGAGCCGCAGGACAGCTCCCTAAATTATGACGAAGAATTTCAGCAGCAAGGACTGCTGTCACACACAGTGGCACCAAGGCAGGGGTGGGGGGAGTTTAAAGATAGGGTTTGGGGGGGGGATCCAGAAAATTAGGCAATGCTCACTCAAAATCAGCAATGCCACCTTCTGGCAACTAAGCAAACAGTTTAACATCATGTTCAGTGCTCGTCACTCCCATTTTCTGGACAGGCTGCAACATGTAACAGAGCTGGAAAAAGAGGAACATGAAAGTAACATCTGACTTAATCACTTAAAAAAACATCTGACCTGGTGCACATTAGTTATTATTAGTTATTATTTTCTACATTCAGTTGCTCAAGAATACATGCAAGCAAACAAAACATAGATATCTTGGCACAGGGGCTTGTGTGGGGAGGGTGGCTAACAGGAATCCACCCCCATCCAACAGGAAAGGAAATTGTAAGACCTCCAGTTTTGTAAGAAAGCAGTTGGGCATCCATCCAAGGGTTTCCTTTCCAGCCAGTAAGATTTCTCTTTATTCAAATTTTATAACCTGCTTTTCTCTCCAACATACCCAAAGAAGTTTACAACATTGCCTCCATTTTATCCTTACAACCACCTCCCTGTGATATAGGTTAGGGTGAGAGAGGCCCAAGGTCATGCAGCAGTTTCTATGTCAGAGCCAGGACTCAAACCCCTTTCTCCCAGATTTTAATCCAACACCCTGTACACCGTTATACCACACTGGCTCTCAGAAAAGGATTCCTTTGCACAGAACTTCTTGCCCACTTACGGTGCAGTATGTAGGTCCTGCTGTTCTGAATTACACCACACTGTAATAGAAGAGCCAGTTTGGTGTAGTGGTTAAGTGTGCGGACTCTAATCTGGGAGAACCAGGTTTGATTCCCCACTCTTCCACTTGCACCTGGCTGGATGACCTTGGGCAAGCCATAGTTCTGATAAGAGCTGTTCTTGAAAAAGAGCAGTTTCTGTCAAGAGCTCTCTCAGCCCCACCTACCTCACAGGGTGTCTGTTGTGGGGAGGGGAAGGGAAAGGAGTTTGTAAGACGCTCTGAGACACCTTAGGGTAGTGAAGGGTAGGGTATAAATCCAATCTCTTTTTCTTCTTCTTCTAGAACATTTACTAACAAGAAAACAAAAATACACACAGATCTTGCATGTTAGCATTACACTCTTCCTTGAAGTACCACTGCCACCTCAGACAAATTTCATGGGCGGGGGGGGGGGAGAGGACACATACCCTTCAAACATGCAACTTCAACATGCTGAAAGCAAATTAAAGCTTTAAAAGAAAAACAAGAGATCGCATCTCATAGGCAACCATCTCTCAGGCTCCCTCTCCTCAGTAACAACTCATTTTGCTGCTAATACAACACCAATCAGCAACTCCTCTCCCCAAAAAGCACTTCAGGTGATGTTATCCAACCGACAGGCAAGCCAGAGCCCTTGAGGCCTGAACATCAGTCTGGCAGGTAAATGAAAGAGTAGGTGGCAAATTAAAAAGTGTAATTATTCAAGCCTCTGCAAAGCTTTAACTAGGGCTACACAGGGTGGAGATCGCTGGGCTTGGCTTGTGGGGGGAAAACCCATCTTCAAGCCAGGATCATGGTGTGGGGGAGACAGACCAGAAGTGGAAATAACAGCAGCATGAGAAGTTCTGCTACAGGGTTGTAAGGTTCCAACTGACAAGCCACAGAAATCAGCAGACACACAGACGTTCACACAAACACTGAGCAGCACGACGGCCGCTTGCGATGACACCTGCCTGATGTCCATTCTGCATGCTCATTTCACAAACATGCCTTGCGCGCGTTTCTCTCATCATGAGGTCGTCTTTCACAAAGTGGTCACTTGGTGCTTATTAAAATTTAGCTTAAGAGGGGGCTGCTTCCTTCAAGCTTCGGTTAAAAGAAAAAAATACACCATTTCCTTCAAGGGACATCCTCAGCTGCGCAGTAAGCTCATTTACATGTAGTTAACCACAGCAGAGCCAGGGACTCAGTTAAGCGGATTGAGAAAACTTAACTGGCTGCTGGCCTTATGAGAAGTGTGCCAAGTTTTCACAACCCCTGCGATACTTCCGGAATTAGCTGAACACCGTTCCTTTGGGTAAATAACTATACATGAGGTGTAGGGGAAAGGATGCTGGGGGGAGGGGGGGAGGTGTGCCTGAGCAATCTGGAAAGAGGTGTCACTAGCCTGAAAAAGTCCAACAAGACCTTCTTATTCAACCCTCTCCATACAATGAGGCTTGTTTCCAGTGTGAAAAGAAATTCAGGCCTTTCAGGGAACTAGGACAAGCAGGGAAGAGAGTTTCCTGGATCCTCCAGCAGGGTTTCTGTTCTTCATATTGAGGATATTGTAGCCTAGGAGTAGGAAACAAAGTTAATAATAAACATCAGGTGGCGACCCACTGGAGGGGGGAAAGATCCCCCCATGCCTGTTCCTGGTTTGGTCTGCTAGTCCCCTTGTCACATTCCTGGATGTTATACAAGACAGAGAATTCCCTCATCACAACACTCTTCCTCTTGAGAAGCCATCCTAAGTGCATTATTACTATGTCAACAGCTAGGTCACAGATCACAGACTACAACTATCTCTACAACAACCCCACCTTGACCTGGATAGCACATCAGATCTGGAAAGCTAAACAGGGTTGGCCCTGGCTCATATCTGGATGGGAGACCACCAATGAAGTCCAGGGTAGGTATGTAGAGGCAGGCAATGGCCAACTACCTCTGAACCTCTCTTGCCTTGAAAACCCTATGGGGTTGCCATAAGTCAGCTATGACTTGACACAGTTTCTACTACCACCACCGCAACACCTGTATCTTATTGTTTCTGGGCAATCTGGGCATCTTGATTTAAGTTTGCATTCCTCATTATGCAAGCCATCAACTATTCTCTATTGCCAAGCTGCATTGTTCTGCATACTGCTGGTCCTGTAAGTAAACTACTACCATATAATCACAGCTTTGTAAAAAGTGTTTTTCTGTCCTCCCGGGTTAGAAGGATTTGGAATCTCAGAAACCAGAAAAGTGAATTTAAAAAGCTTTAAAAGTTAATCTTAGGTCTTTTACAGTGCCATCCTAGGCAGAGTTCCACACCTGGCCAGGAGGGTGGGATAAAAATCTAATAAATGATAATACTAATAATAATTCAGTATATTGAAGTCAATGAGTTTAGAAGCCCAGTCCTCTGCTTAGGACTGTGCTGTTACACTGCAATTCTAAACATATTTACTAGAGAGGAAGGCCCACTGAGTTTGAGACTTCTGAACAAAATATACTTTGGACTGTAGTGGTAAGGCACCTGACCTGGTTTCTAAATTCTTTATGTTCAACCATTATGCTAGCACATAGTTTAGGCAATTTAATTATGATCTGGTGCAATACCTAAACTGACAAAGCTCCACAGACCACCACACCTAAGGAGGTGAGGGCTGCATTGAAGGGGGAGAAAACGAAAGCAAGCAAGCAGCTCTAAGCCATGGTGGTTTTGAAGCACAAAGCAGGAAACTCTAAAATATGGTTAAGACAAACCATAACAACATAGGAAGAGCCCTGCGGGATCAGACCAATAGTCCATCTAGTCCAGCATCCTCTCTCACACAGTGGCCAACTAGTTCCTCTGGATGGCCAAGAACAGGGCATAGAGGCCGAGGCCTTCCCCTGATGCTGCCTCCTGGCTCTGGGATACAGAGAATTAGTGCCCATGAATGTGGAGGTTCCCCTTAGTCACCACGGCTACTATCCTCCATGAATTTATCAATGGCTAAGTCTATCTAATCCCCTTTTAAAGCTGCTTATTCCTGTGGCCATCGCTACATCCTCTGGCAGTGAATTCCACATTTTAATCATTCTCTGTATAAAGTAGTATTTTCTTTTGTCTTTTCCAAACTTCTTGCCCATCAGCTTTTCTACATTCAGTTGCACAAGTTCTGGTATTTTGGGAGAGGGAGAAAAAGTTCTCGGTCAACTCTTGCCACCCCATGCATAATTTTATGAACCTCTATCATGCCCTTAGTCCTTTCTTTCCTAAACTGAAAAGGTCCCAGACTCTCCAGCCTTTCCTCGTAGGAAAGGTGCTCCAACCCCCTAATCACCTTGGTTGCCTTCTTCTGTATTTTTTCCAGCTCTGCAACGTCTTTGAGATATGGTGACCAGAACTGTACACAGCATTCCAAATGCACCATAGATCGATACAGGGGCATTACAATATTGGCTGTTTTATTCTCAATCCCTTTCCTAATAATCCCTAACGAAGAGTTTGCCTTTTTCACCGCTGCAGCACACTGGGTTGACACTTTCACTGAACTATCTACTATGATCCCAAGATCTTTTTCCTTCTCAGTCTCAGCAAGTTCAGACTCCATTAGCCTATACATGAAGCTGGGATTCTTTGTTCCAATGTACATCACCTTATACTTACAAACACTGAACTTCATTTGCAACAGTGTCACCCACTCACCCAGTGTGTGGGTGTCCTCTTGGAACTCTTCATGGTCAACCTTGTTTTTCACCATCCTGAATAATTTTGTGTCATCTGCAAACTTGGCCACTACACTATTCACCCACAGTTCCAGATCATTTAGGAATAAATTAAGTAGCACCAGCCCCAATACAGATCCTTGTGGGACCCCACTGCTTACTTCCCTCCATTGTGAGAACTATCCATAGTTTGGCCTGGTGCCTAAACCAGCCTCTCAAGTGTTTGCCAAAACTTAGCCCCAGCAGTCATTATTTCCCTTATTAAACACATCAAACTGGTGCAGAGACTAAATAGCCTGTTTTGTGGATGTTGCAGCCTCTTTCTTGTCTTTGGCTCTATCGTACTGCCTTCAGCCAAAATAGTGAACTGAGTGGACACACATTTTAGATGAGATCTTAATTAAAATGCTTTTGAAACTCTCTGAGGACACAAATTTTTAAAACAGATGTTGACATTAAGATGTCTGAAAGAAAGAAGAACCACAATGGTCTTCTTACACTGGGTAATCTGCTTATGGTGTGTGTGTGTGTGTGTGTGTGTGTGTGTGGAATAGGATACTGCTGGCTGCAGGGCTGCATCATTCAGATTCAGCCTTATACATGGCAGGGGCTTTGGTAAAATGATCTCCCTCAGGCCTTTGTTTCTAGCACACAGAATGAGGATTTACTCAGCTGGCTCAGGACATAAGCTGCTAGACCACAAGGTGGAGCTGACCTCTCCCAGCTTCTCCACTCACAGGCTTCAACATGAAGGGTTTACTCTCCGCTGCCACCAGCCAGCCATTTAGAGAATTACAGTCTGAGAGTCAAATATCAGACTGTCTTTAAGAAATCAGAATCTCCTCAATTCAGCTACCACGCAAGGATAGGGGAAAACACTGGAAATGTCAAAAATACTACCAACTAAGCACATGTTTTCTGCTTGTCTCTTATACTTTGATAAACATGAGCCAAGCATGAAGCTTTTGTGGTTGCAAAGACTAAAGTATTCCAGTTTCAGAAAAAGAATGGTTTATCTCAAAGAATATATGCAAACAATGGATAAATGAGTAAATACATACAGTAGAAAAGCAAAAGACAACAACATCCGAGCAAAGGAAGAAATCAATTAGGTGTAAATGCAACCTACTTTCCCTTGATCTAAAACTAACATCTGAGATATTAGAAACAAAGAGAAATATTTCCTCTCTCTTCTCTAACGAATGCCTCCTCAGGTCTTCCAGAAGCATTTTGTTTGCTTATTTTACTTACAGTCTGCCTTTCTCAGCGACACTCAGAAGCAAATTATATGATGTAAAGCAAAGAATCAAATAGCATAAGATCTAATAAGCAATGCAATAGGGCCAGGATTGCAAAAAATAGAAGCATCAGACATGCTATGTGGAAAACAGAATTACAAAGGTAGAAAGCAATGTAGGGTAATTCATACAACATACAATTAGCATACAGCATACACAATGCATAAACTACAATCCTGTTTTCTTTATAAGTGGCTTTCTGAACCATTCCATTATACTACTGCCTTTGTAAAAATGCCATCCTGAATAATTTTGTTTTACATAGTTTGTATAATGCCAGAAGTGTGGGAGCCTTCCTTACCTCCTCAGGCAGGCCGTTCTATCAGGTTGTGGCCACAACAGAAAAAGAATGTTAGTGGGCTGCTAGTGATCTCACCCATTCACTTAGATGAGAAACGCTATCATGGCAGAGCATAGAAGGGGAGGCAGTCCTGTAGATATGCGGGTCCAAGGCCACTAAAGGCTTTGTATGTGATAACCAGTTCCCTGAATTGAACCCAGTAACTGACAGGTAACCGATGGAGTAACTGCGTGATGCGTATAATACGCATACTCTGCCTAGCTCCCACAAATAATTGGGTTGCGGCATTCCAAGTTGACCTTTTAAGAGCAGACCCATGTACAGTGCATTACAACAGTCTAGCCTCAAAGTAATCATAGCATGGGGTCCATGTGGCCAGATCAGCCGAACCAAGATAAGAGTGCCATCTTTTGAGCTGGGTGAAATGGAAAGAATGCCTTTTTTGCAGCTGCATGAGCTTGCTTCCCCGGTAATAAAACTGGACCCAGGATTACCCGCTAGGCTCTTAATTGAGTCAGCAATGTCAACTGGGCCCTATCAACCACAGCAAGCACAATGCCTTTCAGGACTTCTGCCTTCCCAATCACATTACCTCATCTTGTCAGCATTTAGTTTCAACTTGTTCACCCATAGTCATTCAACCACAGCAGCCAGACACCAGTTCAGAACCTCTACAGCAAGGGTCCCCAATCTTTTTTGAGCTGGTGGCAACTCTGGAATTCTGACACAGTGTGTTGGAAACAACCACAAAATGGATGCTGCTGAAGGCAAAGCCAGCCACAAAATGGCTTCCATGGCTTACCTTCAGTCACACAGTGAAGATCCTTGTGCTACGATAACAGCTGCTGCCAAAGCAACATTTTAAAAAATCTGCACAGCCAATCAAGCCTCCAATGGCCAAAGAGAAGACCTGCTGGGCAAAAACTCATCTGGCCCTGCCCACTTTTTAAAGAGACACCAGGAGGCACCAAGTCACCTATAAGCATCATGTTTGGGACCCCTGTTTTACAGTATCATCAGAAAATTTGGATAAAGAAACACAGGGCTGGGTGTCATCAACATATTGATGAAAACCTAGTTCAAAATCACAAATTATTTCTCCTGAGTGCTTTACATAGAGATTGAATAATATGGGGGATATTTGAGCTTTGAGGAACCCCACAAGAAAGGTCCCACACCGACAGCAACTTGGTCCTAACAGCAACCTTCTGAGTCCAGCCCATAAGAAGTGATTTAAACCAATCCAAAGCACATCCCTTAATCTCGACTTCTACTTCCAAATGCCTCAGCAAGATGGTATGGACCGCCACATCAAAAGCTGCTGAGAGAACCAAGAGAAGCAACAAGCTCAAGCAGGAATGGCCTTTGTAGACATTTAGATGGAGATGAACACTAAAAGCCATGAGTGTCCTCTCCATCCCATAGCCCAGCCAGGAAGACCTGAAACTGGTCCACAACCACTCTCTTGATCACCCTGCCCAGAAAGGGCAAGAGATGTGTGATAACGGGCTATATAATTTTTCTGTAGCAATAGTTTTTAAAGTAGTGGATGGATAACTAAGAAGCACACACACACCCCGCCTGCTATCATCCACAGAGAAGCCAGAAAACAGTCCAGGGCTAAATCAGTGATGTATCAAAGATGACACTGTCCAATTATTCATAAAGCATTGTCATAGCCTGTGCTGCTCTCATGTTCCAGGTACAGGACTGGTATCTGTCTTTCCCATACTAATGGGACATACCCTGGGTGCATGTCTGTGCCTTCAACAAAGGTCCCCCACCCCCATGCCTCTCATGAGAATAGGGCTCCCTTCATCTACCCACTGACCCCCTTATCAGTATAAGCCAAGGTGGGAAAAGCTTAACACCATTTGGGCATCATAGCCTAACTGCCCAGGCCCTGTCCTCTCTTCTTTGTTGTCTTTATTGCACACCACACTTTACTGCCCATTTCTTCAGTTTGGAAACTAGCTCTCTCTTTTGACTAGATTACCTGTCAGGGCAGTTTGAGCTTTATCCCTGAGTATCAGAGTGCAAACCCAACATTACACAGATACCTGGGTGAAGAGCCAGATCATCATAAGAGGCACATCTGAAAAGCCTTGAATGAGAGTGTTTTTTAATTTAAATGCTGGAAGGAGAAGTAAGGGTAAATTGCATGACAAACACTATGTTACACAGGGTACAAAGCAACTCTAGACTGAGTTTGCCTAAGGTTACACACCCTTTTGCTAGCCAGCAAACTACATAGACAAGCTGACATATTTTTTCCCCACCATTATACACAAACGCACAAAAACCAATAACTGAGAAAAAGCCCCACAACCCTGGATTAAAACTGCCAAGAGAAGCATCAGGCAAAACCTGAAGGAACTTTCTCATACTTTAAATATCTGTTAACTTTCACAGATCTTGCCATGTCATTTCGTAAGTCACCACCACAGATGAGCTAGTTGATTTACAATGCAAACAAAAATGCTGACAAGCTAACAAGAGATTTGCTGCTAGAACGCTTTGGACAGGCAAATATACAATCCTTCACAAAACGCACATGTAAAAACATTTTTAAAATGCCTCTTACATATAGAAGTCTGTTAACTACTGACCTTCTCAAACTTAATGAAAATGTTGCAAGCCCCACCCTTGGCTGGTATTGAAATGGCACCTGCAGCAACGAAACCGTGTCACACGCCTTGCCAACTGTGATCTAGCACGTATTCATGCAAATATTGTGTGAACTGCATTTTTACAGAGCAATGCATACGAGTGAGCAATATATGGAAACGAGCAGGAATCCTGCAGCTAGTCCTTATTTTAGGTCAAGGCAATTTTTACCCTGGATAAGAACCAAAAAAGCCAGAGATACATGCACCTGCACCACAGAGCCAATGGGCTGCAAAGGCAATGAAATTCTGTAGTACAATGAATTCTGTAGCCAGAAGCAGCTTTCTGATGAGAGGACCTGAAGTCAAAATTCAAAACCGCAAGAATCCAAAAGAGGCTGACCAATGAGCGAGGAGAAAGCAAAGAGAGATGTGCATCAGCAAAGGCCACAACTGAAAGGTATAAGGCCACAACTGAAAGGTATGAGAAGGGACACTCTGCCTTGGAATGACCAACAAATAACTCCAACCTTCATAGATAATTTCAAAATGCAATGGGAGGGGGGATGTGGCATCATTCCCAATGACTCTGCCAAAATTACTGATATTAAATACTTTGCTAACACTTGGATGTAGCAATAAGAGGCTCAAATGTTGGGAATGTACCTTTGGTGCCGCCTGACCCATAATGACCACGGCTTCGATTATGACTCCAAACCCTTTCTCTCTTCAGCTCAACAAGTTTCACATCCTGTTTTAAGACCAAACCGGCTTTAACAAACATAGTACGTAACACATTTGACTTGACAAGAACATCACAACAGGCCACATGCTGAAAACACCAACAAATCAGTCAAACTATGTTTGCAGCACTTGGCACAGATCCCAAAGACTTGTGCATCTCCGTACTGAGCATCTCCATCCACCAGAGGCTGACAAACTGGAGATCATCCAAAGCCATTTACAGCCTACTGAAAAGGTGTACTTTAGGAAAGCTAATTTCCACAGGACAACGCAGCCTAGAAATCAATGCCCAGCTGCCTTGGACTTGCCCAAACCAAGTCCCCATTTTAAAATGTATGGAGGCCTGCTAGACCACATCCCACCTGATCTCACAACTTTTGGAGCAAGGTCAAATGTCCTAACAAGATGGCGAGTGTCTCAAGCCATAGCTTGCACGCTTTTAAACAAGAATATTATTAAAACTCTTTGAATGTATTTTCCCCAAAAGGAAGACTGGAAGCAAGCAAGCATTGGCAATCAGACAATGGCGTTAACTCTTCAAGTTCAACCATTTTGCTACAAACCGCCACACACACACACACACACACACATACCTGTCATGAAGCACAGCTGACACCTCCCTTCTGAGCACAGAATGATCCATGCCGTCAATGTTAGTAACTCCCCTGTTGATCAAAGGACATAAGACTTTAATGTTCTGATTCTCAGAAAGGAAGCGTGGTACCCTAACGTACCATGTCATCTTAGCATACCATGTGAGTGAGGTTCATGGGGGTGGCCGATTATAAATGAAATCACACTGCCAGCTATATAGGAACTCCATCCATTGTTTAGTTGGGAAAATGAAGCTTTTGTTTCTAGACAAGGGACTATGGGACAATGAGCTCGTTCTTCACTGGAACACCACAGGGTCAAGTTCTGCACAGTGCTGCCAGACCACTCCTTTTTTTTTTGTTTGTTGTTAAATGTGCATTTCAAATAGCCTTTTGCTCTCAAGCAGGGTCTGCATGCAAAGGTCGGCAAACACTCTCTCTGTCTTGAAAGGGCCTGGCATGCTAAGATCATTCCAGGAACAAAAATCCTGTCCCCTTTAAAAAATAAGAAAGGTGGACTTAGCAGAATAAGGATGTCAGGCAAAGAGTCAAAACTCGGGATCAAAGAATGTCATCCATCAGGAGAGTGACGGCTCTCTGGGCTGCACTTTCCTTCTCCTAAAATCCACCCGATAAAGCAGCTTAAGGAGCTTTGATCAGGTTTTCTTTCTACTGCCAAAGCAGACCTGTGGCGACCTCAGGGAGATCACCAGCTTGTTTATTAAAAAGAGCTTTATGTACAGGGCTCTTCCACCCTCCTGCTAAAGGGTGTATGTGTTCCTTACTACTCCCTGAACACCACAAATAGCATACCTGTTCACTGGCTTGCTACAAGTGGGGCTGTGGAAGCTCTGAAGCTAGATTCTGTCCCGGGCAGGACTGAGTAAGCTTGGGCTTACTTGAAGCCATTTTCCATATTTCTGTGAGTAAGCATCTCTCATGCAAATAGAGCTGAAGCTCAAAACTGAAATAAAAGAAATCATATTTTTTTCCACATTCCCCAACCCCTGCAGCAAAGCAGCTTATAAAAGAAGCCAGTCATAAAAAGCTATCAACAGTCTAAAGGGTCTTCAGACAATACTGTAAAGACACTCTTCTGGCTAGCAGTGTTCAGATTCCAACAAGAGGCATATCAAAGAACACAGATCTTAGCAAGGGGAAAGCTTTTGTTTCTCCTTCTTCAATCACGGGGAACTCACCCAGGGTTTAACATTTGATTCATATATGCAAAGGAGAACACATTAATCTCCATGTTGGGGAGGGGAGTGAGGCACCGTCTAAATGATACACAACAAAACAGATTAAACTGCTCCAAGTACAGGAGCTGGAAAAGGAGCACACATATAATGGAAGCCTATACCAGGGCCTGCACTACCCACTCCCTTTACAAAAACTATATTAATTTCTGATATCTGATGCTGTCTTAATTCTCTCTGTAAATACTGGTGAGATGTTAATATGTACACTTCAAAATAAATTCTCTCACCATCACCCCAGGCTGCCAGATCTGTCCTGCAAGATTAGAGGTGCTCAGAGGTCAGAAGCTGCCCGTGCCAAACCTGCCCACTCAGTCTTACTACAAGCCATATGGGACCAACTCAGACTTATAAGTCAGCTTTGACAAGAGAGAAAGGTTCTGATGAAAACACAAAGATTATTGTATTCTATGCTGAGACTGTTTATGATGGAGTTCATGCTTTCCAAACATGCATGCAACAGGATGAAATGTCAGGGGAAAGCCTCAGTCTCTATGCCTTGTTGCTGGCCCTCCAGAGAAACTGGGTCAGGCCATGATGCTGGACTAGATGGACCACTGTTCTGATCCAACAGGACTCTTACATTCTTCTGCCAAATTTGCTTTATAGTGTTCTTATATATTTTCCTATTTTGCAAAAAGTGTTTTTATAAAAATATGCATAGACAAAGCCATTTGCTAGACAGGGGCTTATGCTACTTAAAGACATAGATTTTTTCCAAAATGTTTTCATTAGACTTACACAAAACATCTGAGCAAAAACACCTGACATAAAATTTGCCAGAAAATGACACACAAAACTTGTTACCTTTTAGGAGAAAACATTCTAAATTATCCAGAACAACAGTTGTACAAGTATGGTTTTAGACACCTCTTTAAAAAAAGTTAGAGCAAAAACACAACTGAAATTTGCTGAAGGTCTTTATGGCCCCCTCATTAAAAGCAAAGAGATGCCAAGTACCATAACCAGGACAGAAAACAGAAGGGGGACATCAGAACCCTCCTGGTAGGTCCCTCTCTTTCAACTCTGCTGCTGAGTCCTTGCAAAATTTTAAAAAAGGATTTGTTGCATGCACTAATCAAAAATCTACATTTCACGGGAACTCTAGAAGTGTCAAGTGTAAAGGACCTTTACACTTCAAGGGAAAACACTTGGAAGTATAAAGTAACAAGTATAAAGAAGGGAAAGAGGACACTTTCCCTCCTGCACCTCAACCCCCCTAAGCTCAAAAATTGCTCTCTATAAACCCAGCTGTTACACAGCATTATGCATTCGGTCTGGCATGACACACTCCTCCAGCACAAAGCTAAAACAGGATTACTTCATTGTCTAGGTACACAGACATCTGAACCTTAAAGGAACTGGGCTTTAAAGTGCACCTCTGCACCTCACCCACAGACCTTAACATGCACGATGGAAAAGCCAAACCAAGTATTTGATCTGCATCAGTAAGCACTAGATAGTGGAGAGGCTATGAAAACTGACCCAGCTGATAATAAATGAAAAACAATAGAGCAATGAGTTGTCAGTTCAGACAATTGGAGCATAACTCCTAGGCAGAGTTATACCCTTCTAAGCCCACTGACTCCAACAGATTTAGATGGGTACAACTGTTTAGGATTATAGTGTTACTAGGATGTAAGAGCCACTGAATACAGTGACTTCTGAATAAACATGTGTAGGCTTGCTCTGCAAGACCAACATAGTATAGAAAAGGAAAAATTCTCAGTGCTTTACTAAAATGTTGGAGTACTTTTTCAATGAGGAATGGCTCTGGTAGTTTTCAGTTTTAAAAAGAGATGACTAAAGGGGGATATGATAGAGGCTTATAAAATCATGCATAGGTAGATAGGTAGCTTTTTCTCCTTTTCCTATACTAGAACTCAGGGAGACCCTCTGAAGTTGGTAGGGAATAGGTACATGACAAAGGAAATCCTTCTTTACTGCCAGTGGAGGTAGTGATCACCAGAAGCAGATAGCTTTAAGAAGGAATTAGATTTATGGCAGATTGGTCCATCAATGGCTACTAGCCACAGCAACTAAAGCAAACCTCTTTACACTGAAGCAGCATCAGGGAAGGTCTTTAGGACCAATTGAGCCTCCAGGGCGATCTGTTGGCCACTGGGTAAAGCTGTATGCTGGACCAGGGGTCTGCAACCTTTTCAAAGCAGTGGACACTTTTGGAACTCTGACAAAGGACGGTGAGCACAATCACAAAGATGGCCACCACAGGAGACAGAGCCAACCACTTATATACAAGACTAAGAGGAACTCTTCCAATATTTCAGGCAGAAGCTCTGGGGAAAAGCCATACCTAGTGCCACCCACTTTCTAAAAGCACATGGCGGGTACCAGGAAAGGTGTCATTGGGCACCATGGAACCACTTTGGAAACCCCTGACATTGACCACAGGTGTGACCCAGCAGGGCTCTGCTTATGTTCTAATTTTTCCGCGAAATATATTCTATTTCTAAAGAGACATTGTTTCATAAAATTAACAGTGACTGAATGCATTCACCGATAACTACACACATATAAGAAGCCATTTATTTAAGTTATAAGTTCACCTGATTTGCTGTCCAAGTCAAATCAGAACTAAATCTAAATCTTATTCATATGTCTCCTCTCATTTGGAGAAAGGATACTTTAACTGACCATCTGATATGGAATGAATAGGTAATGCTAGGAGAGGTGACAGTGAAACTGAGTTGGCTCAGCGGCCTTAATGGAAGAGCACTACATTCTGCAGAAACAGGTAAACAAGAGGTGGTGGCAGCTGCAAGCATGGACAGTTTCAAGAGGGAATTAGATAAACATATGGAGCAGAAGTCCATCAGTGGCTATTAGCCACAGGGTATAGATGGGAACTCTCAGTCTGGGGCAGGTGATGCACTCTATTCTTGGTGCTGGAGGGGGCAGCAGTGGAAGGGCTTCTGGTGCTCTGGCCCCACTGCTGGACCTCCTGATGGCACCTGGGATATTTTGGCCGCTGTGTGACAGAGTGTTGGACTAGATGGGCCATTGGCCTGATTCAACATTGGCTTCTCTTATGTTCTTATGCCAACCGTACCCATGACAACATCACGCATAGTTCCTTGGGTTCGTGAAAACTGCAGTGTGGGGCTTTGATTAGAATAACTCTGCACAGGACTGTGCTGTTAGTGTCTCACCAGTTTTCAGTGCATTTGTTGTTTTTCCTTAAATTTGAACAATGTAAAGGAAATGCATGCTAATATGCTCTTCAAATTTTTACAAGACTTTCCCAATAAAAATAACTGTCACATAAAACTTTGACCTTTAAGCCACACTTGACTTGCTTTAGTCCCTAATTAGGTATTTCTGTTCAAGTATTTGCTGCTACTGAGATATAAAATTAATATGAGGTTACTTTTGCATTTTTGTTTACTAAATGCAAATCAAAATAAACACGCTAAATCAAATCACGCTCTATAGAGGGCATATTTTTCACAAAAAACAATATAACAAAGTTAGCCAGGGGCTCCCACTCGTTATGTATTACTGAAGCTTCCATTTTCACTAAGCAAGCTGCTCTCTTTACTCCTCCAAGGTGATCCATGCAAATGCAAAGGGCCTTGATTGGTATCCTCCACCAAAAAGTTTCTGCTGTGGACCTGAATGTATCGGAAGTGAAGCAGTTCTCTTAAGTAAGGCTGAAGCCTTTTAGCATTGCCATCTAACATTCTCCTGCACCTCAATCTTGAAAGGCATTGCGTCAGCCACCCTTCAGATCCACTACTCTCCTTGACCAAATCAAAGCTTATCATGCCGCCAGCTTTCACACCATCCATCAAGTACACAGAAGTAGTTCCACTTCATTTCTGTTCCTACTTAGTGACTGTTGTGTCACACACAAATCTTTAGTTACTCACAAAGTGTCTCTCCACATCATCTCCGCCACACTGTTATGCCTCCGTTGCCACTTATGCACCTGCAAATAAAACAAAAAACAAAAACTGAGACAAACTCTCAGGAAGGGGAAGGCACCATTCGATCAGGGCTTGGCAAGACACAGCTAGCTCTACATTAATAACTGGCTTTCAGAACTGGAACAAATGCTTCATGTTCTGCTCATACAATGGTTCTTTGCAGCCTTTTCTGAGGGCAGGCAGATTTTGACAGAGGTAAGGAAGAGGAGGATCTAGGCCACCTTCTGCCAGCAGTCAGAATATATTCAGAGCAGTCAACAAGGCTCCCATCCAGTTTATGCAAAAAATCTTTCTTCTGATAGCAACCCGATCCTTAATTCTTATTGGAACTCAGAAGTTAAGACGGGTCAGCCCTGGCTAGTATTTGGATGGGAGATCTCCAAGGGTTCTTGCCTTGGAAAACCCCTGAGTGATTGCTATAAATCAGCTGTGACTTGATAGCCCTTTCCACCACCACCACTTCCAGTGTGGGCAGGTGGGTTAGTCCCATTCATGGGTTCCTTTGCAAGGCTGGGGTTGAGCAGAACCCAACACAAGCCCAACTGGCAAGCATGCCAGTCGCATCCAGTTTGAACTTAGCATGGCTTAAGAAAACAGTTCAGCTTCCAACAAGCTGATACAGCAGAGGGGAGAGGCAAGAGAAAACGGGTCTGAACAGCTTTATTTTGTGAACTTAATCTCTAAGCCAACCTTTTTGTGAAATAATTAAACTCCAGTTAACTGCAGGCACTTTGACAAACAAGATGATCTGAAGGAATGAACCATGCAGCGTTTCCCACTAGAGATCCCTTCACATCTGCAGAGCTTACCTCAGTGACTTCTATTCACTCAAATTAGGGCCACTACGATCTACACAATTTTTAATTTACCAGTCACATAGTATCAGGAAAAATGACTTGAACAGGACTCGAGGAGAGCACCACCAAGTAGTTCAGTCTGATGAAGTGAAGCTGTTTTAAGAGATGGCCAGGTTCCAGATCTGCCCACATGAGAACTATATTTTATGTCATAACCGAATCAGCAGTCTACAAAACATGGCCTGGAAAATTGCATTTGGCCACTGGCTATATCTCACTTTCCAACTGTTCCATTTCTGGCCAGGCCTGACGAGCCTCAACAGTGTTCCCACCTGAACAGAATGCACCCAAGAAGACCACATCCAACACTTTCTTGGAGCTGTGCATAAGAAGGGAAGATTGCACGTGGCGGACATGCTGCCTGTTACAAATGCTCATCTGACATGACTAGTCTTCTTCCTAAGGGATCTCTGAAAGGCGTTTTGGGAAACCCCAGGGTTTACTGAACTCACACAGCCATAAAAAGGAACAAGCATTTTAGAATCATGCCCACAAACCAAAGCATGTCTTCTCATTATATGTAAGCTTCTGGCTATCCTCCTTGGTGCAGAGAACCAGAATCCCTTTTGGAGAATAGTCTCTTCCTGTACCCCACACTAGCCGAGCTCTAGCCTTCATCCTTTGCCAGATGTATGGCAATACAGCAGCAGGGTACACAGATACACTATTCACAAGAAACATTTAGATTGATCCCTGCCATGCAGATGCTACCAAAAGTAATGTCACCAAAGAAAACAGAAAGCTCCGTCATCCATAAGCAAATGACCAAGAATTTCAAATTAACATGCAATGCTGCATGTTAATTTGAGAGTCTTTTCTAATCCACACTTCTCACCTTTCTTCAGAGGATTAATATTAAGTACTGCTGTACTGGACAATGCTTTATCATTCCCAGAAGCCCAGCTTAATACTGATGCACTGAACAGAACTCATGGAAGGAAAGAAAGAAAAAGATATTGCCATAAAGGCCTGCTAACTGCTGTTTAAAGAGCTTCAGGGTACATTTCCACTGGAGTTGACTATTGATTATTTCTGCTATGTAAGCTGGATCTCCACTTGGAAGAGAGAAATGGAATCCACCTCTTAGCCTGAAGGAAACCTCAGTTTCACAGAAATGACAAATTTAGGAACTACTTCTGGGCTTCTCTCCTAAAGCTCTTGAAAGGGCAGTTACGTAGACAAGCAAATAGCTGGGGATTTCATTGATGTAGCAGCCTCTAGGCCATATCATGTCATACATAAGATTATGCGACAGACTGCCAACTCTGTAGCCTAATTCTCAGCCAAGTGGTAAACCTACACTTGAGTCGTATCAAACACCAAGTATTAAATGCTATTAAAAGTGTGGAGGAGGGGAATTTACTGCTTTAATTCAAAAACAACAACAAAAAGCATAATCCACACATTGCAGATCTGGACCGAAGAAAGTTCACCTGAAAAACACACCTGTTTAACAGCAAGGGGAAAGGTGCAAAGCATATAGAGAGCCTCCCTCTTCCACAGGTACTAGGAATACAGACACTTTTGTCCTATCCTTTGACAAGCCTTTTCTCAATTTCCTGCTTGCAGTTGTGAAGGGATGCATTTGATCACAATCAGAATATTGTGCAGAGCCCATGAAATGTATTGTTGCTCTGGTAGTCTATCAATTTAGACTTGAGAGGGTGGAGAAGAAAAAGATCTATAGAAAAGGAAGATATGTTTAATTAAAAAGTTTGCATAGTGCAAACCTAAGAAAAGAGCACACCCAAAACTGCAGCTTTCTCATCTTAAGAGATATGCACAAGCTGGCCATTTGTCCACAAGCACGCAGGCCTGGTTAATTCTGCAACAGTGAGGCTGAACAGTGATCCAAAAGCACCACTTAATATTCTTGTACATTCCTGTCCATAATTACACAGCAGGATGGATCCTCCCCACCCCGAACATGCACACCTTAACCATGCTATGAATTCCAACTACAAGTGTGTGTGCCAGTTGTCTCCTGCAATTGCAGGAGCAAGCAGACAGCTGGAAATCCTGTAACAATGAAGCCAAGCACCATTTTGCCCTCTCTCAAATGGGGCATGGCCCACTTTCACCAACAAGCCATGCCTTCAGCATGGCAATGCCACAACACAGTGAGAAACAAGCCCAAGACCAGGCAGTGCAAGAGAGGACCACCACCACTGACAGCACAGCAAAGGAGCACATGGGTGTTCTCCATTTGTTCCAGATACAAGGTTTGAGCATTGAGGAAATGCTATCTGATTATATATATACCCAGCTTTTCTACCCAAAAGGTACCCAAAGCTGCTTACACCATTATTTTCTTCCTTCTTTTTAATCTCACAACCAGCCTGCAAGGTAAGTTTGGCAGAGAGAGAGAGAGACTGGGCCAAGGTCACCCTTGGCCGTGGCAGAGCGAGGATCTGAGCCCAGGTTCCCCAGATGATAGCTGGACATTCTAACCACTACACCATGCTTGCTGCTTGAGTGCCTTTACTGGGCAGAAGGACAGCAGTATACATAAACTGAACAGCCATGGGCAGATGCAATAAACCATCATCAGGTACCCCCCTCCTAGAAATCTAGATGGAGGTTAATACTTCAGGCATAACTCACATTTAAGACAGGTGACATTTCTTTCCAAAGGTGCCACGCTGTATTCTGGATGCATGCATCAGAGAGACCCTGATACAGGCAGCTTCGCTACCAAAGGGTGCCCTAAATACCACAGCAAAAGCAAAACAGTGATGCAAGCAGCAAGTGAAAACGTGCACGTGACTCCACTGGGCAAGAAAGTGCCTGGAGCAGCGAATGCCTTTCCACTCTGCAGACTCTGCAGGTGGCATCTCTTTGCAAGGAGACATCATTCCTTCCCCTCTGACCTACAGGGATGGCCAAAGTCGTTATGAAAAGCAATCTGTAAGAAAACAGCAAAAACAACTCCATGCCTTGTCAGACAGATGAGGAAAGGCAAAACTGCCTATAAAGATGCAGACTCTCTTCCAAAGTTCTGTCTTTCACTCCTACCAACCAAATGGCATTCTCCTCCACCTTCCATCCCAATTCATTTACTTACTTCATTTATAACCCCACTTTTCTTCCCAATGGGGCCCCAAAGCAGCTTACATAGTTTTTCCCCTCCTCAGCTTTTCCCTCACAACAACCTGGTGAGGTAGGTTAGGCTGAAAGTGTCTGACCGGCCCAGCTGGCTTCCACGGCAGAGTGGAATGAGCTGACCCAGCTGAGCTCTGAGAAGGAGCAAGGTGTTTGAGCTGCCAGAGGGGTGAGTGGTATTTTTATTTATTTACTTTCAGCTGAGGTGCTTTAGCTGAAAAGGTACTGTGTCAGGGACTGTATTTGGGAGTGTGTGGGTGAGTTGTAACAGACTCCTGACTGCTGGAGTTAGGGTGTGAAAGGGTCATTGTTTACCTGTAATTAAGTGCTTGGGTGAGATTGAATAGCAGACTCCTGGCTGCTGGAGTTGGAGTGTGAAAGGGGCTTTGTTTGACCGTCATTAAGTGCCTTGGGTGATTTTGAGTAGCTGCTGGCCACACCCTCTCCTGGGAGACAATTCCATTTAAGGCAGGAAGTTTGCAAGAGGCACGAGCCTCTGGCACGAGCCGAAGGGCGAGGCTCTTTGCCTGTGGCTCTTGGCCTAGGGGCTCTGTAAGAAGCCCAGGAAGAGCCAGGAAGCCAGGACCTTGGCTCCTTGGTAAGGTAAGGTAAGTAGACTCCTACAACAGGAGCCATATAAATACAAAGGGTTTTAAAAGGGGGTTATAGAAAAGTATTTGTTTAAAAACAATTATGAAGCCAGAATGCCAGCAGGGGGTTGGGGGCTATCCAGTGTTTTGCATGGAGTGTCACATGTATGACTATCTGCCCACTGGTCAGAAGTCTTGGGTGTGTGCTCGGTGCAAGGAGCTCCTGGTTCTCAGGGAGCGAGTTTGCTCCCTTGAGGCCAAGGTGGCTGACCTGGAGAAGCAGGGACAGTCAGTTAGGTGCACGGGGAAGACTCTCGGGGACTTGTTAGATATGTCCCACTCTGGATCTGGCAGCCCGGCTGCTGCCAGGGAGCATGAGGGTCAAGGGGAAAAGGGGCACCATGCTGAGGATAAGGGGAATGTGCCCTCAGAAGGGACCTCTTCTTCAGCTGGTGAACGGGTATCCTTTCGTACCAAGGAACCGTCCCTGGGAAGGGTGGGAGGGGGCTCTTGGTAGTTGGTGATTCGATCCTTAGGCAGGTAGACAGCTGGGTGGCGAACCCGCGTACTGACCGTATGGTGACTTGCCTGCCTGGTGCGAAGGTAGCGGACATTACGCGTGTTTTAGATAGGCTGGTAGATAGTGCTGGGGAGGAGCCAGTGGTCGTGGTGCACGTCGGCACCAACGATGTGGGGAAATGCAGTCGTGAGGTCCTGGAGGAGAAATTTAGGCTGCTGGGCAGGAAACTCAAGGCCAGGACCTCCAAGGTAGCCTTCTCGGAAGTGCTACCTGTTCCACGCGCAGGGCCGGAGAGACAGGCACAGATCAGGAGTCTCAATGCGTGGATGAGACGGTGGTGTAGGGGGAAGGGTTCAAGTTTGTTAGGCACTGGGATGCTTTTTGGGACAAGAGGGAGCTGTACAAAAGGGACGGTCTCCACTTGTCCCGAGAAGGAACCAGGCTGCTGGCGCTCAAAATCAAAAAGGTGGCAGAGCAGTTTTTAAACTGAATAATGGGGGAAAGCCGACAGGAGATGAAAAGTCTCTGGTTCGGGATGGCTCATCTCAAAGAGATGAAGGGGTAGCTATTACTTTTGTACAAGGAAATGGATTACAATTGTCCACTGAGACTGTGGCTAATGATAGGAACTGCCTGGCAAGGTCTCGAGGCAGCAAGAGGAAGGCTGTGGGCTTAACAAACGTGGGAAACTATAAGTGTTTATACACAAATGCTAGAAGTCTCCGAGGTAAAATCGGGAGTTGGAATGCTTGGTGTTGGGGGGGAAATAGACATTGTGGGTATTTCAGAAACTTGGTGGGATGAGGAAAATCAGTGGGATACGGTGATTCCTGGTTATAAATTATATCGGAAGGATAGGGGGGAAAGGGTTGGAGGTGGGGTGGCTCTGTATGTCAGAGAGGGTATACCATCCAGTAAGATTGAGAGGGTAAGAGAATTGGATTCCCTTCTGGAAATGCTATGGGTTGAAATAGTGGGTCCAAAAGGAGGCTTAACAGTGGGAGTTTGTTATCGCCCACCAGATCAAAAGATAGAGGAGGATTATAAAATGATGAATGAATTAAAGATAGCGGCTAGACGAAATAACTGTGTTGTAATAGGCGACTTTAACTACCCACACATTGATTGGGTCAATATGAGTTCTAGTCGGGAAAAAGAGATTGCGTTCTTAGACACTCTCAATGACTGTGCTGTGGAACAGATGGTCACAGATCCTACCAGGGGAGAGGCGATCCTGGATTTGGTCCTAAGTAACACCCAAGACCTGGTGAGAGATGTAAAAGTGACTGCACCATTTGGAAACAGTGACCATAATGTCATTGAGTTTAACATTTGTACAGATAGGGAGTTGCCCAAAAAGACTGACGCAACCACTTTTAACTTTAAAAGAGGTGACTTCTCTGGTATGAGGGGACATGTGAGGAAGAAATTGAAAGGAAGAGTGGAGAAGGTCAAAACCATTGGGGAAGCTTGGAGACTATTTAAAAAGACAATCCTAGAAGCTCAGAAAAAATATATACCGCAGGTTAGGAAAGGTACAAATAGGTATAGAAAAAAGCCTGCATGGTTAACAAATAAAGTAATGGAAGCTGTAAAAGGTAAGAAGGATTCCTTTAAGCGGTGGAAAGCTAGTCTTAGTGAGGTTGATAAAAGGGAACACAGACTATGGCAAATAAAATGCAAGTCTGTGATCAGGCAAGCAAAAAGGGAATATGAGGAGCATATCGCAAAAAACATAAAGACCAACAATAAAACTTTCTTCAAATACATTAGAAGTAGGAAGCCAGCCAGGGAGGCAGTGGGGCCCTTGGATGACCAAGGGGTAAAAGGAGTAGTGAAGGATGATAGGGAAATGGCTGAGAAGCTGAATGCATTTTTTGCCTCTGTCTTCACTGTGGAAGAGGAGAAGTGTTTGCCCACTCCAGAAGCACTGATTTCGGGAGGGGGTTTGAAAGACCTGAATCAGATTGCGGTGACAAGAGAGGAAGTCCTCCGACTGATGGACAATTTAAAAACTAATAAATCACCAGGCCCGGATGGCATTCATCCGAGAGTTCTGAAAGAACTCAAATGTGAACTTGTGGATCTCCTGACAAAAATATGTAATCTTTCTTTAAAATCTGCCTCCATTCCTGATGACTGGAAGGTAGCTAATGTCACTCCCATCTTTAAAAAGGGCTCCAGGGGAGATCCAGGAAATTACAGGCCAGTCAGTCTGACATCGATACCGGGTAAGTTGGTGGAAACTGTTATTAAGGAAAGAATTAGTAGGCACATTGATGAACAAAAACTATTGAGGCAGACTCAGCATGGGTTCTGTAAGGGAAGATCTTGTGTCACTAACCTGTTAGTGTTTTTTGAGGGAGTGAACAAACATGTGGACAAGGGGGACCCAATAGATATTATTTACCTTGACTTCCGGAAAGCTTTTGATACAGTTCCTCATCAAAGGCTCCTAAGTAAGCTCAATAGTCATGGGATAAAAGGACAAGTCCTCTTGTGGATCAAAAACTGGCTTATAAATAGGAAACAGAGAGTGAGTATAAATGGGAAACTCTCTCAGTGGAGGGTGGTAAGCAGTGGGGTACCACAGGGATCAGTACTCGGTCCCATGCTTTTTAACTTGTTTATTAACGATTTGGAATTGGGAGTAAGCAGTGATGTGGCTAAATTTGCAGATGACACGAAGTTGTTCAGGGTGGTGAAAACCAGGGAGGATTGTGAGGCACTCCAAAGGGATCTGTTGAGGATGGGTGAGTGGGCGTCAACGTGGCAAATGGGGTTCAATGTGGCCAAGTGCAAAGTGATGCACATTGGAGCCAAAAATCCTAAATATAAATACACGTTGATGGGGTCTGATCTGGCAGAGACTGACCAAGAGAGAGATCTTGGAGTCGTAGTGGATAACTCGCTGAAAATGTCTACACAATGTGTAGCTGCAATAAAGAAGGCCAACGCTATGCTGGGGATTATTAGGAAGGGAATTGATAACAAATCAGCCAGTATCATCATGCCCCTGTATAAATCATTGGTGCGACCTCATTTGGAATACTGTGTACAGTTCTGGTCACCACATCTCAAAAAGGATATTATAGCATTGGAAAAAGTGCAGAGAAGGGCAACTAGAATGATAAAAGGGTTGGAACACCTTCCCTATGAAGAAAGGTTAAAATGCTTGGGGCTCTTTAGCTTGGAGAAACGACGGCTGAGGGGTGACATGATCGAGGTTTATAAGATTATGAATGGGATTGAGCAGGTTGAGAAAGAAGTACTTTTCTCCCTTTCTCACAATACAAGAACTCGTGGGCACTCTATGAAATTGCTGAGCAGTCGGGTTAGAACAGATAAAAGGAAATACTTCTTCACCCAAAGAGTGATTAACATATGGAATTCACTGCCACAGGAGGTCGTGGCAGCTGCAAGCATGGACAGTTTCAAGAGGAAATTAGATAAACATATGGAGCAGAAGTCCACCAGTGGCTATTAGCCACAGGGTATAGAATGAGAACTTTCAGTCTGGGGCAGGTGATGCACTCTATTCTTGGTGCTGGAGGGGGCAGCAGTGGGAGGGCTTCTGGTGCCCTGGCCCCGCTGCTGGACCTCCTGATGGCACCTGGTATATTTTGGCTGCTGTGTGACGGAGTGTTGGACTGGATGGGCCATTGGCCTGATTCAACATTGGCTTCTCTTATGTTCTTATGTTCTTAGTGGAGATTCAAACCCAGATCTCCCAGATCCTAGTCTAGCACTCTATAACCACCACACTACACAAACCTCCTCCATTTGCAGCCTCTGCCCCATGCACTGCCTGCAGAACCGCATGACTGGTTGCACAGCATGGCTTGTTGGTGGAAATAGGTGGGGATCACACGAATGCTTGAAGACTCGCGTCCTTTTGAAAATAAGCTCTGCCCGTTCCACCACAAAACAAAGAAAATCTTCTCACTCAGGAAGCATCCCTTAACTAGACAGTTAACAAAACCTGAGTGTTTTTTAACTGAATAACTATGGCCATGTGTTTGTATTTTCTGTTCTCCACTCTTTTAAAAAAATTATCCAATCCAACATAATAAAAGGGGGAAAGAGTCAAGCAGAGATGTGAAAGCCTGGGGGGAAAACAGGAAAAGATACAGGGGGAAGACTGAATCTCCCACCTGCGCACTTTTTTTGTTGTTTTTCCAATGGAAAAGTAGAAATTTTGAGAACACTGAAACACATTCCTATGACATATATTCTCTTCTGAAATTAGTGAGGTGCTTTTCAAAATAAAGTTTTACTTCCTCAAAATGCATAATATGAAGATTTCCATACAAGATGATCTACAACATTAGATGATAACAAGAGGGGACCTGCAAGGACTAATTTCCCCCCAACCATGTCCTCTTTCCCTTTCCTGAAAACTCCTAGGCTCCCCCCTTTTCCTGCTTCCTACTTTTCTTCCCACCCACCAGCCAGCCTACCTTTACCTACCCCCACCTACACTTCTGCCTCTTTCCCTACCCTGTGGAAAACTCTCCCCAGTAAAACTGTGGCCCAGTTATGCGTTGCCAGCTGAACTGAGACCATCTGCACTGGGGGGAACCTGCAAGGACTTAAGTGGGATACTTCACTTTCCCTTGTATCCCCGCTCAGCACTATTTTGTCTTTAACTCCTCCTAGCAATTCCCAAATCCTCACCTTTCCCTGTTTCTTTCTGTTCTTCACACTCAAAGTCACCCAATGAGCTTCCACAGAAGAGTGGGGATTCACACCTAGGTCTCCCAGATCCTGGTCTGAAACTCTAACCACTACACCACACTGGCTTTTGTGGGGTGGCTGCCATTGAACAGTAGCAAGTAGCTAGGCCCGGGTGAATCATAAAAGTCACATTGTGGCAAGTTGCACAGAGGCTACTGCCAGGCCTGGCCACAGTAAGTCCTCCCTCAAATGCCAAACAGCTCCAGAAAAGATCCTGGCTGCTCCCCCTGCCTTTACTGACAGTAACCTGGGATGCTGGCAAACATTGGTCATTGCCTAGCAACAGCCAATAAGGACATGTATTTCTTAAAGCCACAGGTGCCTTTTATCATTTTGGGGTTTTTAAATACCCAATGCTTTAAAAAAAATCAGATTTTTATGTAAACCTGAGGCATAGATAGATTCACTGTTTAAATGTGTCTAACTCTGGACACAACTCATGCATGCTATAGTATACTACTGGAGCGTTCAGCGTTTTCAGTGTTATGAAGTTTAACTTAATAACCAAACATGCTGCTAGTCTTATTATATGAACCTTTTTCTAGCCAAGTAATACATTTTCTTTGTTTACAAAAAAAAAATGTGTTCTCTGTTTTAAAATTTTTCCTCCTTTTCCTCTCAGATGAAAGAAGCTAAGATTCAGTATGGTAAAGCAGTACAGCGAGCAGCAGTTTGGAGCTCTATTGGGTATATTTGCCATTTTTCTTGTTGAAAACTAAGGCATTTATACTTTTAAATTTCATAAATATGCCAAGAAGTGTATCTCAAAATTCATAATAAGTTATATAAATAATGCATGTTATAAAATAAGATTAGGTTTGATAAGAAGGTAAAAGAACTGAAATATATTCCTAATGTTCCCAAATGTCCATTTTTTCCTGAAGAAAGGAGGCAGGGGAATCCCTCACGCCCATGTCTTCAGAGATTCTGAAAATGTTACATTATTAGATGAGAGTAAATAAATTCCAAAAATGTTCAGTGATCTACATCTCCCCGGTGAAATGTGGGCTGGGGAATGATACAAAGGCACGTCTAGCGAACTGTAGAACTACCCAAAGGCTATCATGCAAGTCACATTGTGGCAAGTGCATACAGTCACTTATGGCAAGTGAAAACACATGAACACTAAAAGCCACGTTATGACAAGTCAGAGCCTTGGTCCTGCAAGGTCAGTATTGTGTACTGTGACTGGCAGCAACTCTCCAGAGTTTCCAGCAGACAGAAACCTTTCACATCACGTACTATCTGACCCTTTTAACTGGAGGTGACAGGATTGAGCCAGGGATCTGTATGCTGAGCAGATGCTATACTACCGAGCTATGCCATCCACCCCCTGTGCCGGATCTCAGAGAACACCGGCAGTCCTGAAAATACAATGCAGCATTGCTGGAGCTACAACTGCAGCTCCATTCAGCCTATCAGTCTTAAAAGCAGGTTATCTGGGATTATTCTCAATGCTGGGGAAGGCAGGGATTAAATGTAGACCCCCAGAACTGGTTTCTGTCTGTTAGAGTCCAGCACACTCATTTACAGGTGCTCACTCAGTCATACCCATTACCTTTCTGAATCTGGCCTACTCCAGAGATCAAGGCAATAAACACACTAAACAATGATTACTTGCCTTATCAGTATAAAAGGCATTAACCTCGCCTGGGATTCAAGTGAAATAACACCTCTTTTATTTAGCCTGTAATTCGTTCACCTAAGCATGCTTAGAGGCTGTAAAGCCTACATTACAATTGATTCACCATCCTTTACCCTAAAGAGAAGAATATAGATTTCCTCCTGCATCATAAAGAAGCAGCACACAGAACATTCAAGGGCGCCTACAGGGAGAGCTGAACCCAGAAAGCTACGTCTACCCCTAGTCTTGGACTTAAAGGCTCCCAGGGCTGAGGTGGGCAGCAGTTGCTCTCTGGGTGCCAATCTCTGCAGCACCTGCCTGAGTCTTGGGGATCACGGATACAAGACAAGCAGTAGGGATTGCTCCTTGGCTGTGCACACACAGCTCCCTGTAGGTGGGGGAGAAAGCTACACACAGAACCACCGCAGAACTACCAAATGAGTAGGTCTAAGCCAGACAGAGAGACAGGGCCATATGCACAGCCAAAACCATGCTGCACTATTGCTCCTAGTCAGAAGAGGACAATTGCTCCCCATTACAGGCAATCAGACAAATGGCTAATTATAAGCCTTATCCTAACAAAGGTATAGTGTTATCTTGGTTTCAAAACAGAAGACGATCACAAATATGGATGGCGAAAGCCAAGATAGGTAATCTCTGACCCCAAATCAAGTCTGAATTAGCCCCTATGCTAAAGATACAGAGCCAAGTTCCAGGGATAGCTTATTTATCTGGGAACTTCTAACTGTACCGGGCAGATGTGTGTGTGTGGCCCTTGTTAAAGGCTGCCTCATTTACAAACTAAACTTTATTTTGGCCCAGCAGCTTTTGAAAACCAATCTGGTTTGGAAAGCAGCTTGGGTGTTGTTGTTTTTTGGATGTTGGCCTATGATCATTAACTTTATTGACTCACTTATCTGAACACCACACGTCTCTTGGCTTGATAAAGCAGCAAGCATCAGTGCAAAGGGTCACCATTATGGCCATCGAGGTAGGCATTCCCATGGCCCATCATGATACCTAATAGTAAGGACAAAACACCCTGCGTCAGTCATGAAGGCACACAGGCCAGGCCACCCATAGATAAGGGAGTGTCTTCTACATATTTATGGCATTCAGGAGTGTCTTCTGCATATTAATGGCATTCAATAGCGCCTTAGCAACCAACAAGATTTTCTGGGTATAAGCTTTCAAGAGTCAAATCTCCCTCATGAAAGCTTATACTCACCCACTCCAAATCACGTTAGTCTCCAAGTTGCTACTGGACTTGAATCGAAAACTTTCCAAGTTAACAAAAAGTAGAGGGGAAGGCCCAAATTATGTAAGAGCTGAATATACACCAGATGACACAGAAAATAGAGAGCATCTGAGAGTCAGTTAAAGGCAAAATGAGAGTGGGGAGAGAACTGGCCTCCATACGCCCCTGAAACCTTGTGGAATCCTAGAAGACTCGATTTGGGTGGATAGGGGTGGGATTTCAAAACTGTGCCATCCTTCCACAGTTCCTCATATCTTCCTAGCATGTAACCTTAGAGCCCAGGAGTAGAGAAATCTCAATCATTATGTCACCATACCTCCTAAATAGTTTAAAGTGGTCCCTGGAAATCCAAAATTACTTTTCCAATAGCAGAAAGCAGCCCTGTGTGTCACGTTACAAGCTGTGGCTGGTTGGCTTAGGCTGAGTCGGCAGAAACTGAATCCGATGAAGACGGAAGTCCTGTGCTTGAGTCAGGGCAGTTTGGGTGTGGGGATCCCACTCCCGACCTTCGATGGGGCTCTGTTGGTGCCAGTGCCAGAGGTTAGGAGTTTGGGAGTGCTCCTGGATGCCTCCTTAACAATGGAGGCCCAGGTAGCAGCCACTGCCAGATTGGCCTTTTATATTTATTTATTTATTTTTGGATTTATATCCCGCCCTCCCCGAAGGCTCAGGGCGGCGGACAATAGTGCATAAATGCCAGGTTTAAAACAGAGTAATACAATATAAAACAGATAAAATCATACAATACAACATCAACATATAAAACCAAGATGGGGCAGATCTTAATCCCTGGCAGCATACTAGTAGCCTGTCCCCTCTCCAACCAGGGTCGCCCAGCACCTGACGATGGCGATGGTGCAGTGGTGCAGGGTTATCGATGGTGGAATAGTGGCGGCAGCAGCTCCTACTCAAAGGCCTGGCAGAAGAGCTCCGTCTTGCAGGCCCTGCAGAACTGAGCAAGGTCCCACAGGGCCCAGATCTCCTCCGGGAGCTCCTTCCACCAGGTAGGAGCCGCCACCGAAAAAACCCTGGCTCTCGTGGCAGCAAGTTTCACGTCCCTGGGGCCTGGAATTTCCAGGAGATGTCGACCCCCCAGACCAAAGTGCCCTTGAGGGAACATATGGGGAAAGGCAGTCCCTCAGGTAGGCTGATCGGTTGGTTCCCTTCCTCGAACACAACGACTTGGCAACAGTGATCCAGGTGACAGTCACCTTGAGACTGGACTACTGTAATACCCTCTACATGGGGCTGCCCTTGTCTTAAATCCAGAAGCTGCAGCTGGTGCAAAATGTCATGGCTAGGCTTTTGATGGGGCTCTCTATCTGGGAGTTCATCCAGCCAGTGCTAAAGGCATTGCACTGGCTGCCTATAGCATACTGGATTTGTTTCAAGGTGCAAGTACTCACTTTTAAAGCCCTATATGGCCAGGGTCTGACATACCTACGGGATCGCCTTCCCCCATATATACCCCAGAGAGCACTACGGTTGGGGTCTCAAAATCGAATGACCCTCCCAGGCCCTAAGGATGCCAGGCTTGCTACCACTAGGGCCAGGGCCTTTTCAGTGGCAGCTCCATCCTGATGGAATGAGATCCCAGAGGAGATCAGGGCCCTGCGAGACCTTCTGCAGGGCCTGCAAGACAGAGCTCTTCTTGCCAGGCTTTCAGCTAGGGTGCCGCCACCACTATAGAGCCCTGGCCCTTGGTTCTTGACACCTGGCTGTAGGAAGATCTTGAGCAGAATGACATCTAAACTTTGTAAGCACTCTCTGGAAGTAAGCCATCCTGAATAACTAACAAACCATCTTCAGCACTTTATGAAATTGTATTATTTATAATGGCACTGTTTTAGATGATTTTATGTTGTTTTAACTGTATTTATGTATTGACTGCGAGCCGCCCTGAGCCTGCGTCGCAGGGAGGGTGGGGCATAAATGGAATAAATAAATAATTAAAATAAGCTGTTGCAACTAGCCTTTCACTAATGTAAGAAAATCTATGAACAAGGGGGAAACCTTGCAGCACATAGGTGAAAGGAAAAGCTTAAGAGTCACCATCTGAGCTGGAGAACAAATCAGGCAACAAGGCTGCAGCAGCCCCCAACTGAGCTTTATAACTGGCACAGAGACTGGTGCTCCTACGAGCACCAGCTAAACGACTACCTTATAGTTAGCTATTTCAGAAGGGAGAGAGTGTTTTGCACAGTCATCTTGACTTCTCCTTGGCCCACAGGAACTGTCTCCCGCATCCACCAGAAAGCTTCCTATTAAAATTCCAGCAGGACCCGGTGATCTGCCCTTGTGCACTCTCTTGAAACACTGCAGGGATTCACACACACACCCCTTAACTACATATCCTCTTGCTTATCATAGGTGAAATGAAGCTTTGGATTTAAAAATACTACAACTGTTACAAAATCTAGTGGGAAATCATGAGACACAATTTTTTTCATCTCATCAGTTTGCAATTAACCTCAAGCCAACAGCTTCCCTTTAAAAAGTCTTATTTTAGAAACACTCTGTGTCAATATGCATTACTCACATAAATGCACTGCATTTAAGTTTGCAAATAAGGGGACATATAAATATTTAAACGCTTAGCTACACGAAACTGCACAACTGTTTTTAAAAGTGCCTTTTTAATGCTATATCACAGCAGAAGTGCAGAGGTGCTTTCTACAAAACAAGCAAACTTTAATGGAAAACCAGAATACATCCCAGTAGGGGGCTGTTTATATTCAGAATAATCATGTTCATGATGTGCAGGATGATGCAGTCAGAGACTCTAAAAAAGGATAGATTGCAAAAGTTCAGGGAGTCAGTGCCAATACTTTCTCAGCATTCACAAGCCAAAAAGGAACAAGTACATTCTAAGTCAAAAATTGAAATCAACCCAAAATCTTCTAGCACAATTGCAAAACCCACTTCAAAACTGTACCCTAAAAGGGGAGGGGGGAGCAGAGTGAGAGTTTTTCTTCCCAGTACACAAGAAAACACACTGTGGCAGCAGAGAAGCCTGCTGAACAGAACTGGAGAGAAAGGTTCTACAACCGAACATCATTCTGCAATAACTCCTGCAACAGAAATTGCTGATTCCTAAAAGCAACTCTCTCTCCAGATGGCTGGGGGGAGGGGGACACAAGCATTCTCTTACTCCCTTAGTCCAGCTTATTTACAAAGAAGATGGTCCCTCTACTCCCTTTTGCTAGCCCACTAGAAGAAGACAAAACTATGCCCCTGCCATGTACCATAGCAGCCAACTTTAAACTAGGAAGTCTCCAGTCCAAATCTCTGCTCAACCACAAGTTTACAGGGTGGTTTAAGGTAAGCCACATGCATATGCATAATACAAAATTGACTACCTTGCAAGGCAATACTTCACATATAATACTTCTCCTAAGAGCTCCAACACTGACATTATTTTACAAAGTGTACACTACTTTTTATTAAAGTAATATCCAAGACAGTTTACATAAGATTCTTCAACCGAACATAAAAGCCAAATTAAACCATCACGCCAGCCCAGCACCCAATAGACACACTGCACATTGCAGGTTAGCTAGAACCAGCCTGTAACGAAGGGCCGCCCAAGGCTTCTGGAACAGGAGTAACAGCAGTTTTACTAAAGTGCATAAGAAGTTTTTAAAAGGCAGTAGGCAAACAAACCTAAGAAAGATGTTCCCTACATTAGGGAAGACCTGTTCCTGGTAGCAGCCACCTGGCCTCATAGACAGTGGGGCTCTAGGAGGAACACTTCAGCCAATTATCTAAACTAAGAGGCAGGTTTGTAGGAGAACGGAGGTCCATCTCATACCTAAGTCCCAGGCCATTTAGGGTTTTCCATATCAAAGCCAACACTTCCAACTGGGCTCAGAAACAAACCGGAAGCAGCCTCACACATAACACAATTCAATTTCCATCCCACCATAACACCTCATAAATCTGACCCCAATCAGGCACAAACCTATAAATTCTCCTCTCCCTTCCCCAACGCCGTCATTTCCAGTCCAAATTTAGACAGCAAGTTCGTTGAAACAGTGGCCTGTTTTCTTTTGCTCAGGCATCACATTATGCAACATATACATTAATAAAACTTGAATAATAAGTAGCATTTTATTAGCAGCCACCCTGGCAGCATACACAAACCCCAAAGCCAGACTGCACCCCCAGACCCAGAGATTCAAGAGCATCCACCATGTGAGGGGGACCACAGTCCACTTTCCAAACTGCAGTAATTCAGTCCGGGGGGGCAGATCCCAGACAAACTATGCCTCCCCCCCGCAACCTTCGGAGGTGGAGGATTGGATGCCAACCTCCCCTCCCCCCACTGGAGACCACCACCGGCCAATCGCATCACCCAGTTTCCTCAGGAGAAGCTGATCCAATACGCAAAGGCCTCCCAGAAGCCCCCTCCTTCAGCCAATCACGGAGAAAGACACAGAGCGGCCCTCCCTTTCCCCCTTTCTCTTTACAACGAGCGCTTTCTTGCTCCTCACCGTCGCCTCACCCGCGTTCGCTGCCACCCAGCCCGCTGGCGAGGCGGTGCCGACGCCGCAAGGGACCGGCCAAGCCGCCTCTCCTCCCCGTCTTTCCCTGCGGCGACGGCTGCAGCGGCTGCGGGAGCTTTTCAAAAGTCCTCCCGAGTCCGGAATCGGGAGTCCCGCCCCCTTTTCCTTTCGCCCCGCCCTCTTGCGTCACCGACATGACGGGGCCGGGTTCTGCTGCGTTTGCGCAAGCGTGGAGAAGGTGGAGCAAGAGTGGAAAGGCTAGAGGACGAGGGTGGCCAAAGGCGCGAGCTGGAGTCCTTCCTCTATCCCCAACCGGCGCATTTCGGGGGGGATTGTACTTGCGGAACTTTTGAACTAAAGCTGCCCTTTTGCCGTATAAGGCGTTGCAGCTCAGGGACTGGTGGCAGAAAGGCCAGGGTTTAGCGCCGGTACGTAGCATAGATGTTCTCTGGTACCGGGGCTAGAAAAGCCATTTTCTGGAGGACCACTGTTAGTTGGAGTAGGTGGACGGTTGGTCCAACTCTGTAAAAAGCAACGTCGTATTTTGACACGCAGAAGGTTCAGGTTTCAGTTCTTGGCATCTTTATTTAAAGGGTTTCAGGGAGAGCTGAGACCCTGAATGGACCACTCACTTCATGTGTTCATAGCTCCGTGGTAGAGCACCTGCTTTGCATAGGCACAAGGTCCCAGCAGGTCCCAGTTATGGAACCTTGTTAAAATATCTCAAGTAGCATTGCTTGGGAGAAACTTCTTCCTGGTCACCATAGACAAGTATGGCCTATCAGAGCTGACATTACTAAATTCCTGTCTTGTTAGTGGTAGCATATCATCAGAGACTCTATTCCACACCAGTTTGTTTGTTTGTTTGTTTGTTTGTTTGATGGGAGTTTTTCCCAAGTCATAGTTGTGCATGCAAGATTGCAGCCTTAGACTTAGCTGCAGTGATTTATTTATGTAAAACATTTCTGTCCCACCTCAGACTAAAGGTAGATACTGTAGAGGTACTGCAGCTGCTTTTGTACCATTTTTAACAGGAACATAAAGGATCCACATAATGTAGGCTAGGACTGAGGATCCAGGTTCAAATACCTGCTTGCCATGAAACTCAATAGGTGATTCTCATCTACCTTATAAGTTTGTTAAGATAAAATAGAGGAAAGAACCATATACTACCCGGAGCTCCTCATCAGAAATGTAAATGAATATCTTTTGGGGTCATAAATGTTATCTCTGTACATCAGTAGCTGCTTGTCTGACCTGATCACAACCTC
The DNA here is from genome assembly GCA_029375565.1 of Gekko gecko. Taxonomy (NCBI): domain Eukaryota; kingdom Metazoa; phylum Chordata; class Lepidosauria; order Squamata; family Gekkonidae; genus Gekko; species Gekko gecko. The sequence goes on along the minus strand of JAPDNY010000012.1, from coordinate 44,272,494 downwards.
TTCAACCAAGTCCAGGATGTTCTCCAGTTAAATATCCCACCAGCTTCTAGGTTTGGTTTTCAATTGTTTATTCACAAAGTTTCCCCTCGCTTTTTCTTTGGAACTCCATAGGAGCTAACAAAGTAAATAAGTGGATTAAGAAAAACCTAGTACAAAATCCAAAGCTGTCACTAAAATCCTTATTAACAGAAATACACCAGACTGTTTTTTTAATTGGCAGGCTTGGCTCTGAAGAAAAATCACCTGCGCAGTCTGAACCAAGCTGGCCCATCTTCTTGACCTGTCAGATCTTATGAGCAAAAAGCAGCTACAGTAGGTAAGAATTCCCCCATCTCTGATGGGTATCTCAACAGTAGGAGCTGCATTTTGTGACTTTCAATTGGATGAAGGTGTCAGAACGTGGTTTTTGGGGCTGGGTGCTTAGTCATCCCATGCTTTGCCATTCTAGAATTCAGCATTGTGAAGGCACCCAGAGCCACCTAATGTGGTCATTGCTAATTCTATCCAGCAAAAGGTCAAAGCAGAGCTAATTGTAAAAGCAAATGCAGTTTTTAGCCTAGGGCTGCATTAAAAAAAACCAGGAGATGAGCTTTGCATATTGGTTTTTAAAAGTTCACTCTGCACAAAATGGAATTGATCCCTACATAATGAATCTGAAGTGACAGCTGAGATTCAAAAGGAGGCAAAAGAAAGATGGTGAGATGAGAGAAGGTTGCTGCTGGCAGGGGAGAGAGAGAGGAAGTAACTGCCTATCATTTGCTTAAAGGGAGGAGAGGTCACTGTACTGTCAAGCTTGAATGACTCACGAGCCTTGAGTAGCCTGACAATGAAATAGATCAAGATGGGTAGCCCTGTTAGTCTGTCTGCAGCAGCAGAAAAGAATGAGTCCAGTAGCATCTTACAGACTAACAAAATTTGTGGCAGGGTGACTTTTATGAGTCACTGTTCACTTCTGCAGATATTATCTGAAGCAATGATTCGAGAAAGCTCATACCCTGCCACAAATTTTGTTAGTCTTTAAAGTGCTAGTGGACTCTTGCACATTTCTACTGACAATGAAATATGTGGCTGCAGTGGCATGCTGCCCACAGTCCATCTAAGCAGGGAAGAAAACAGCTGAAAGGAAATTCTCCAATTTAATAGTTCATTGACCAAAAGCAAGTTGTGTATTTGACATGGACAAAATAGAAAAAAAACCCAATGTGACATGGTCAGATTGCCTGGTGACTCTGAAAGTTTTGTGTTTTCCCCTGGAACCCTGCTATGGCAAAGTTGCTTGAGCTGCACAATATATTCATACATGTACAATTAAACTCTCAAACTTTTTGATACCTCAGAACAAAAGAGTGGAAGCAGCCCTTTAAGTTTAAGCCCTGGTGAAATGAACAGATCATCTTCTAGCATAGTCCCCTGTTTTATTTGCAGCACCATAAAATCTGGATTACCTCAGGAAGTGTATTTAGATACCATGTTCATTCCCAGTCCTAGCACAAGTGGAGCATTTGAAGAAGAATTTGAAGGCCAAAGAAATCAGATGGTCTCAGAGAAGGAGTTCTAGGCAAAAACAGTGACATGCAGGAATACACAATGGAGATGGAGAGCAAACCAGATGATCTTGGAGTGATGAAGCAGTACGAGAGTAAAGGTTTCAGGGCAGGAAATGGAAAGAAAAGTGGGAGCTGAACTGGAGGGACCTGAAAAGCTTTGATTTATTTATTTCCACTCTTTATAGTTCTCCTTTTTCTCTGAAACTCAAGGCTGATTATACAGTGTCACAATATGATCAACAGGATGAGACATCCAGTAAACAGTGTACTAGGGCTTGGATGGCAGTAATCTGCAGCAAGCAAAAACCTGAAACAGAGCTGAAAGAGCATAAGCATTTAAGCATGGCATGTTAAACGATGCAGAAATTACATAGGAGGAGCATACTTACAGCAGCAGAAAGAACACAATAGTCCACAGTCCCTATCCCTTTACCAAAGTATGCTTCTGAACTATTTCATTATGATGCACCCCTATTCACCTAACCTATATGGCACCCAGAGCAGATAATTTTTTAAAAACCTCCCTCTTTTTTTTGCCATCAAGTCACAGCTGACTTATGGCGACACTGTAGAGGCAAGAAATGTTCAGAAGTGGTTTGCCATTGCCTGTCTCTGCATCAGCCCTGCTTCTGAGATCTGATGAAATCAGGCTAGGCTGGGGCTATCCAGGTCAGGGCCTCTCCTCTATACGACAAAATTATTTTCAGTAATAATCATGAAATAAAACTAATAATAATAATGGCCATAAAATAGATTCAGGTGGGTAGCTATATTGGTCTGAAGCAGCAAAACAAAATTTTGTCTTAAAAGCGCCACTGTCCCCAATGGCCAGAAAAGAAATACAGACGGTTAAAGAAACAGTTAACTTCATATTTATAATGCTATTCCATCACGAGAGCCAGTGTGGTGTAGTGGTTAAAGTATCAGAGTAGGATCTGGGAAATCCGGGTCTGAATTGCTGCTTACACCATGGAAAGTTGCTGGGTGACCTTAGGCCAGTCACATTACTCTCAGCCTAGCCCTGACCTGGATAGCCCCAGGATAGCCTGATCTCAGAAGCTAAACAGGGCTGATGAGGAGGCAGGCAATGGTATACCAGCTCCGAAGGGCTCTTGCCTTGAAAACCCTACAAGGTCGCCATAAGTCAGCTGTGACTTGATGGCAAAAAAATAAAATTCCATCACACCACTTGTGTTCTGAGCAGGCCCTTGGGAGGACTTCTGTTCTCCGTTTGAAGCCCAAGAGCTGACCATCCCAAACATCCAAGGCATTTTTGAGAGCTAGGAGTCTGCCTTTGTACTAACTTTTACTAACACTAGCCCAAGCATCACAAAATAGTGATCACAAGCATCACCTGACTGGATGTTAAGAAACACACTATCCCCCAAAAGAAGGTGCCCTCATCCTCCAGTGTTTCCAAAAGTCTAAAGTCAAACCAGAGAATCTCTGCAGTAGAAACTGAAGGGGGTGACATTTTTGCAAGCCCAGAAAAACCAGTGCTCAGCAAACCCAGTGCCATTGTAACAATGCCAGCTGATGTCAAGCACAGAATCACAGTTCAAGGAAGGGGGGAGTTGGAAGCTCAGCAGAACCAGTGCAATGTATAGTGCCCAGCAAACTCAGTGCCCTTGTGGCAATGCCAGCTGATGTCAAGCACAGAATCAGTCCAAGCTGTCAGCTATTAGCATGCTGGCTTGGTGGTATGATCTGTTAAGCAAGTTTGTGTCAGTCTTGAAGAAAGGGAAGTCTAGCCGATCCTACAGTGCTTTTTTAATATGCTCAGACTTCCCTGTGCCCCCAGTGGCTGCAGCCAGAACTGCATTTTAAAGTAAAAGGAAATACATTTGGCTGGATGCAGCATGACCCTGACTTCAAGGGACCCCTTCAAGGGCCTCCCTCAAGCTGCACTCAGGGCAGAGCACACCCCTGCCCCACCCTTGGTACGCCACTGGCTCTATTATCTGTGTAAGAAAAGCCCTCCTGAATAATTCAGTTCTGCATAGTTTGCAGAAAGCCAGGAGAGTGGGAGCCTTCCTAACCACATCCGGCCGGCCAGTCCATAAGGTGGGGGAGGGGCGCAACAGAGAATGCATGAGCAGTTGTTGATTTTGCTCATTTGCAGGGTGGCATCTGCAGAATGTTTCACCTGGTGGTGGGAAGTGCCATCAAGTCCCAGCACTTATAGCGACCCCATAGGTTTTCAAGGCGGGAGATGTTTAGAGATGGTTTGTCATTGCCTTCTTATTTATTTATTTATTTTCCGCATATAACAGAAAAGAATGTAACATTATAAAAAACAAAAGCGATAACCTTTATAACAAAGGCCTATTACCTTTATAAGAGTAATTACATAGGTATTACTATTGTTATGCTCATAAACCTACTGCAAATATCAGCGCATAAACTGGTTAGTAGCATTAATAGATATATGGGTTATAACGACTAAAAATTAAAAAACAGAGCAAGTGTTTATCCTTAACAAAGGAGGGCACCACTTCCTTATCTGAGAGAAATTGAATTATTGGGAACCACTTACACAGTGTTTGGTAATCTTCACTGGAGTGATTAATTGTCTCATCCGCTATTTTTCCCATAATAAATTGCATCCACAGCTTATCATACTACAGATTTAAAGAGGGGCCTGAGACTGATTTCCACTTAGCTGTGGTGAGTCTGGCAGCAGCAATTAATATCAAAACTGTATCTTTCACTTGTTTTGAAGGAGGAGATTTGGGCCACACGTCTAGTAGTATCAATTCAGGAATAAAAGGGATTTTTAGATTAGTTATCTGACTGATCCGCTACTGTGTCTTTCCAGAAATTCTGGATCAAGGGGCATTCCCACCAGCAGTGCCAGAATGTCCTGGGGTGGCCACAGCCTTTCCAACATACTGGGCTGATTGTTTATATTATTTAGTCTTTGGGGGGTATAATACCAACGGGTCTTCATTTAAAAAAACTGAAAATTTATATTAAAGATCCTCGATTCAAAGGGGGTTGCCAAAGTCTTTGCCAAAATGATTCTGGAAGCTCTTTACCAAGATCTTCTAGCCATTTTTTAAAAAAATTATATAGTTCCGCAGTAAGATTTTTTAGTAAGATTTGTTGTATGGAGGAAACCAACCCTTTTGATTCACTATTGTAGTTTTTAATAATTACTTCAAACTCTTAATAGGTGAGGGAAGGATGTGCCTGTGCACATAAGTTTCTCTATAAAATCTCTAACTTGGAGATATCTGAACCAGTGTACCCGTATTTGTGCCTTCCTTTCTAAGAGGTCTTTCTCCCGAATTTTCCCTTTGTGAGTCCAATCTACAGGACATGCTATCCCTGCTTTAACCCACTCACGCAGGGTCTAGTAGTCCTTTCCCGAAACAGACCAATCTTTGTTGGTTAAGATTGCTACCAGGGAGGTTTGCTGTAAAAGCTTTTTCATACGGTCCCAAATTTTCAGAGTTGTTTAAGAAACTGTTGTCTTTTATTTGGGAGGGTCTGTTGATTTTTTGAGACCAGAAAGTTTCTTGTATTGTCAGGGGAAATGGGAAAGCTTGTTCTATTTGAATCCACATTTCAACTGAGTCTTTAACATTTTTAATATATGGGCTAAGTTTGCTGCAATATAGTAAGAATTGAGTTCAGGGAAACCAAGGCCGCCATTATTCAGAGATCTACTTAGGAATGTCTTATTTACCCTGGGTAAACCCAGGGTTTGCCATTGCCTTCATCCACATCATGACCTTGGTATTCCTTGGTGGTCTCTCCTCCAAATACCAGCCAGGGATGACTCCATTTAGGTTCCAAGATCAGGGCATGTTCCACTTAGCTCCTGATGATAACTGAGTTGTGGTGTTTTGTACCAACTGAAGACTCCGAGTTGACTGTGAGGGGAGTTCTCTATGATGAGAATATACAATGGAAAAAAAGCTCAGGCTCAGTTCAGGTGTCGTGTCAAATCCTGACAAAGGAAGCCTAACCATGGTTTGGTGTGAAGTATGAATTTACAAACCACAGCTTGCGGTTACCAAGATATCAAAATTAGAAATCATGGTTCGAAACCATGGTTTATGCAGTCTCTGATGTGGTATCTCAGTTGCCCAACTGCAGTTCTTGTTGTTGCCCCCTTCCAGAGAGCACTGCATCTAGAAAGGGAAGTGATGATCAGAAGGAAAATAGAAGCAAACGAGCAGCTCTGAACCATGGTGTGCTTGTACTTCTAGAAGCTCAGACCGTGGCTTGGAACTAAACTGCGGTTTGCACAACCAAGCCTCCAAAAGATGGATAGTTGCAAATATAGAATGTTTCTACAGAAATATTTTTTTGCACATTCTGACAACTGCCTGTGATCCCCCTTTCCTTAATATTTGTGGTAGATTTATTTAATAAAAAGAGCAAGGAAAGTTTTAAAATATTGTTAGATAAAGCATCTAAATTTATTAAGTGCTATACAAGAAGTAAAATTAAGCTTCTGCACACAGAGGCTTACAATCGAACATAAAACACAATACAGTAAGGAGGAAGAAGGAAACAGTCTGTTGGGAACGGCCAAAGTAAATAGTTGTGTCTTGTGGTGGGAGGTGTTTGGCAGTGCAGTCCTAGGCAGAGTTACACCCATTGATTTCAAGGAACTTAGAAGAAGCATGTTAACTCTGCTTAGGTTTGCACTGTGAATTTAACAACAGAGGAGGAGATTCAGGTACCCGGTGGAAAGGCAAGCTAGTGGATGGGAGTTTCAAGGAGGAAAGGGTGCACACAGGGAATAAAGAGGTCAATCTTTAGGTTAAACTGGGAAATAGATAATCTATAGAATGAAAGTTCCTAGGAGAAGCAGAGATAGGAAGAGTCATTAGAGAGGGGCGAGATCACAGAGTCTTTTGAAATTATGCTCAAAATGAAGACAAGGAGAGAAACTAGTGACAAAAGGGTGCAAAGGAGTTTTGTATATATACGGTACTCTCCAAGAAAGATGATTTCCAGTTAATAGCAGTACAGTAATTAAAATATTAAAAACTAATAAAACCAGCATACAATATCACTAAAAGCCATTAAATGACGACTAAAACCAATGATGGAAACGTCAGACTAAAAACCTTGACCATAAAGGGCACGATCTGAGCAGACACATTCAGTGTGGAAAATACTGCCATTCTTCTTCCCAGATTATGATACTCCATATCAGGAGTGGCCAAACTTGCTTAATGTAAGAGCCACATAGAATAAACATCAGATGTTTGAGAGCTACATGCCATGAACAAATATTACACATAAGTTTTTATTGGAAAATATGCACATTTGCATTTTATTAACATTAAATGTCTGCCAAAAATAAAAACAAAAGGGGTAAAAATAGATATTGATAATGATATTTATTTGTCCAATATTTGTAGGTGGGGGGGGTGCTTTGAGAATACATTTAAAGTTGCTTTCTTTCTCTATTCCCCCCCTGCCTCAAGCCTACCCAGGAGGGGGAACTGGCTGGGGAAGGGAAGACCGATCGGGGAGGGGAGGCATGCCTCCCCTTTGCTTGCCCAGCTGCCCTGCCGGGAGCCACACAATATGTGTGAAAAAGCCGCATGTGGCTCCCGAGCCACAGTTTGGCCACCCCTGCTCCAGATATTTAAAGCTGATGCAGTCGGTGGCTTTGGTTCCAGGCCATTAATGAATACGAAGGGGAAGCAACAATAGGAAAAGAAACACTGAATGAACCATCAATCCAATTCATACAGAAAGGCAACACTTGAAAAGAGAGACTTCCATATGTCCTATTGACAGCATTGTCCTGCAATCTTGCTTTGGGCAAACAAGCATTAACAAATACTCTGTCCTCTGTTGTTCCTTCCTATATTCACCTCTTACTTCTGGGGGCTATGTTAGAACTGTTACTGAGATTATGATGGCCTTATTTTGCCTGCACTGGACTGGCAGAGGTACAGCTTATTTTTTCCTGAGGCTGACTCCAAGAAAGCAGATTTTGAAGGCAGTAATTGTCTTGCTCTTTGTGTTATGGTTTGTGTGTGTGGAGTTTGTTTTGGTTGTATAATAAGACAAGGATTTGACTGTCAGCTGGCTTCCTGTAAGTATAATAGAGAATTCTTAAAGCAACTATGAGAGCTAGCATAGCACAGTGAAGATATTTCCTCCAATGAGGATTCTATCAGCATCATAAGTTTATAAAAAGAAGACATATCTTTCCCATAATATAGGAACTCAGAATCATGCAACAGCATTTACAGGAGGACATCTTCCTTTACGTATAAGGTGTAATTTGACCTGTGGGATTCACTGCTGTCACAGAATGTGGGGATGGTGGCCACTTGCTTAGATAGCTTTGAAAAAGTACTCAGCAGACACATAAGAATGGAACCTCTGTGTCTTTCCTTTTTAAATTTTAAATTGTGCATTTCTATTTTGTTCCAGTGAGCCTTCAAGGCAGCTTTTTAATGGAAGAACAAAAAGGTCAATAAAACAACAATGCTCACTCATGGTGGGAGCAATGTTTTGAGACCACATTTTGTTAAATGCAGTTAACCACAAAATATATTTAAGGACTAGTAAACTGAAAGAATTATGAAACAAGAAAGAGTAAATCAACACCCATCATGCTGGAATATACATTTTGCTGGGCACCTAAGAGGTGGCAGAAACAGTGCCAAGTGACCACCCTTCTGGATGGAGTTCTGTAAATGGTACAAAACTATAAGGGGGGGAACTCTACAGCTGATTAAAGTCTCTGTTCCGAAAGTGGGGGAACCTAGAGAAGAGCCTTCAATGATGATCACAACCTCTTTGGAAACACAGGAGAAAGAAGTTCTTCAGATACCCCTGTCTCCGACCACTTAGGGACTTTCAAAAGTCAGTACTGGCACCACAAAGTGTGCCTAGAAAGAATCTGAAAGGTTGAAAAGATCTTTGAGCACTGGGAGAGTGTGGTTGCTGCGGCAAATCCCTGTTAACAATCTGGCTACTATGGGAGCGTTTTGAAGCTGATCTACTCAGAAGTAAATCCCATGCTATTCAATGGAGCTTACTAATGGGAAACTGAGGATGGCATTCCATGTTCTTGACTGATAGAAGACTGTTCCTAGCAGTCCCGCATATAACACGTAACAGTAGTCTAGCGTAGACATTAATAAAGCTTGACAGCTGTGGCTGGTGTACCAGCAGGATACACCCCTGCTGGCATATCAGCCAAAGCTGGTAAAAGGCATTCTGAGTTACAGAAACCACTTCCACATCTGTAAGAAATACAGTCTTCCAGCTACTAGCACCCCAACTGGGAACCTGATCTTTCAGGGGCAATGTAAAGCTGGGTTTCGAAGAGGTAGAGGAGCTAGAGATCAAATTGCCAACGTTCGCTGGATTATGGAGAAAGCAATAGAGTACCAGAAAAACATCTACTTTTGCTTCATTGACTATGCTAAAGCCTTTGATTGTGTGGATCACAACACACTATGGCAGGTCCTTAAAGAGATGGGAGTACCAGACCACCTCACATGTCTCTTGAGAAACCTGTATAAGGGTCAAGAAGTGACAGTTAGAACCGGATATGGAACAACTGATTGGTTTAGCATAGGAAAAGGAGTACGACAAGGATGTATTTGTTCCCTTGCTTATTTAATTTATATGCAGAGTACATCATGCAAAATGCTGGCCTGCATGAATCACAAGCTGGAATTAAGATTGCTGGGGAAAAGATCAACAACCTCAGATATGCAGATGATACCATTCTAATGGCAGAAAGTGAAGAGGATCTAAATAGCCTCTTGCTCAGAGTGAAAGAGGAGAGCGCAAAAGTTGGCTTGAAATTCAACATCAAAAAAACTAAGATTATGGCATCCAGCCCCATCACTCCTTGGCACATAGAAGGGGAAGTTTTCATGTTCCTGGGATCCAAGATCACTGCAGATGGTGACTGCAGCCATGAAATTAAAAGATGCCTGGTCCTGGGGAGGAAAGCGATGGCAAACCTGAACAGCATGATAAAAAGTAGAGACATCACCCTGCCAACAAAAGTCCATATGGTCAAAACAATGGTATTCCCAGTAGTACTGTATGGCTGCGAGAATTGGACCATAAGGAAGGCCGAGTGCCGAAGAATAGATGCTTTCGAATTATGGTGCTGGAAAAGACTCTTGAGAGTCCCTTGGACTGCCAGGAGTTCAAATCATTCAATCCTAAAAGAAATCAACCCTGACTGTTCCCTGGAAGGCCAGATACTGAAGTTGAAGCTCAAATACTTTGGCCACCAAATGAGAAGGGAGCACTCACTGGAGAAGACCCTGATGCTGGGAAAGATTGAAGGTCAAAGAAGAAGGGAACAGCAAAGGATGAGATGCCACCGTGCAACAATGTCACCGATGCAACAAACATGAAATTGAACAAACTTCAGAGTACGGCGGAAGACAGGAGGCCCTGACGTGATCTGGTCCATGGGGTCGTGAAGAGTCGGACTTGACTGTGCGACTGAACAACAACAAATGCCACCCTATATCAATTTAAGACCACCTCTATGTTCTGTTGAACAGTTTCACACCACCAACAAAAACCCCTCAGTCTTTTCATGGATTCAGATTTAATTTTCAGAGTAGGAGTGTCTTTTAGGGCTAGGGGTAATTTTCTTTTTCTGCCTATGTGTAAGAACATCTATAATCATTTCCTCAAGAGCCAACTCACTGATTCCTCTGACTAGCTCACTGATTCTGCCCACTACGTGTTGTTATAAAAATGAGATGGGTTTTAGATAGGAACACGTGGAGACCCACAAGAAACTTGCAGGAGTGGCTATCCCATTCCCCCCACCTTCGTTCCCTCCCCTCTCCCCCTGCTTCTCTCACACTCTTTCTCCCTCCTGCCACTGCTTTTCTTACTCTCTCTTTCCTCCATGCCTGTCACTTCCTCTCTTTTTCTGCCCCCCACCCACCACTCTTTCTGCCCCCTACCCCCATCCCTCTCTGACCCAACCACTCTCCTGGCCTCCCGCATGCTTCCTCCCCCCCACACCAGCAGTGGTGTTCCCCCACCTGCTCCCCTCCCCCAACAGCAGTGGTAGTGACAGCTCCCCAGGAATCACAATGGATCTCCCAGCTACAGAGATCAGTTCCCATTAGGTTTCTCACTCCAGGTTGGGAAATTCCTGGAGATTAGGGGGTGCAGCCTTGGGAGGGTGAGGTTTGCGGAGGGAATGGACCTCAGTGAGATATAAAGCCTCAGATTTCATCCTCCAAAGCAGCCATTTTTTCCAGGGGAACTGATATCTGTCATGTGGAGATCAGTTGTAATTCAGAGTGATCTCCAGGCCCTGGAGAAAATGGCTTCTTTGAAGGGTGGCGTCTATGGCATTATACCTGTCTGAAGTCCCTCCCCTCCTCAAAGCCCACCCTCCACAGGCTCCACCTCTCAAATCTCCAGGAATTTCCCAACTTGTAGCTGGAAACCCTAATGGGAGCTGATCTCTGTAGCTGGGAGATCCATTGTGATCTTATCTCCTTCCCATCCAACAGCTAGATTACTTTTATCTGCCCCTCTGTTTTCAGCTTTCTGTCTTCTCACCCTGCGGCCTCTACCTAGGAAAACTACAGTCTTTCTCCACAGTGGGGACAAAAGCAGCTTATATTATTCTCTCCTTTTTATTTGTACAACAACCCTGTGAGGTAGGTTAGGGTGAAAGTATGTGACTGGTCCAAAATCAGTCAGCTTCCACAGCAAGATGGGGATGTGAGCCTGGGTCTCATACACTCTACTCTGAAGTTCGCTACACCCCACTGGCTTTCATAGAGTGGCTGCAATTGAACAGTAGGAAGCAACCGGACCTGGTTGAGTCATGCAAGTCAGGTAGTATCAAGTCATCCAGCGGTTGCTACCAGGCCTAGGGTTGTCAACCTCCAGATGGGACCTGGAGATCTCCCAGAATTACAGCTGCACTCCAGATGACAGAGATCTGTCTCCCTGGAGAAAATGGCTGCTTTGGAGAGTGGACTCTGTGGCATTATATCCAGCTGAGGCCTCTCCCTTCCCCAAACCCTGCCTTCCTCAGACTCCACCACAAAGTCTCCAGGAACTTCCCAACCTGGAACTGTCAACACGATAAAGGTAAAGGTTTCTTTTGCTCGAAAGCCAGTCAAATCCGACTCTGGGGGTGCGGTGCCCATCTCCATTTCCAAGCCGAAGAGCCAGCGCTGTCCAAAGACGTTTCCATGGTCATTTGGCCAGCATGACTAGACTCTGACTTCTTTCAGTCTTTTTCCCCCTAGGATGCCATAATGCAAAGGACGACAGTAAAGCTCCCCTCTCTTTGAGGGCTGTGTCAAAGAGGAACTGCAGCTCCTCCTTGCAAGACTTCACCTACTAAATTCCTCTCTCCTGCCCAGCTCTTAAAGAGCCAGGAGCCATGCAGAGGTGTAATGTAATGTGCATGACAGCTGCACTACCAAGTTTATAATATGTACCACTAATCACAGTTGGCCCCAGTCACCAGGCTGTGCTGCTCTGAGGCCCCATTTGGGGAGAAAAGTAAAGGTAAAGGCTCCCTTGCTCGAAAGCCAGTTGAATCCGACTCTAGGGCTGCGGTGCTCATCTCCGTTTCCAAGCCGAAGAGACAGCGCTGCCCGAAGATGTTTCTGTGGTCATGTGGCCAGCATGACTAAACGCCAAGGCGCACAGAATGCTGTTACCTTCCCACCAAAGCGGTACCTATTTATCTACTTGCAATTTCTTGCTTTCAAACTGCTAGGTTGGCAGGAGCTGGGACCAGAGACGGGAGCTTGGGTCTTGAACTGCTGAAATTAGAGCAAGAAAAGCATCAAGTTAAAAAAGTTAAAATCAGGAGTTGAAGTGTGCACCCATTTCCTCTGGGTCATCAAATTAGGTCTTTGATCCATCAAAGCACGCAAAATGTCCCAAGGATTTTCTGCCCTCAGTTCCACAAAGGTGAGCTCCAGAAGGCAACCTAGTGGGTCACTGCGGGAGACAGGTCCAGCATTCTAATCCAGCAAGGTCAGATTAGTAAACTCATCTGTATTTGCTTTGCATACCATCCAGTCAAGCCCAAGGACCCATTCTCGACACACAGCAATGCAGGTAGGCTTTCCTGTTTGTATGTTTTTTACCCCTTCCTCACCTATCACAGGTCTGGGAATTTTGACTGCAAAATGAACCTTCAGGCAGCAATCAATAATCCCTGCAGCCAAGCAGTCAGGTTTAGTTGCAATTAAGGATTGCATTGAATATAAAATAATTATTGATTGCCGACAGCAAAGTACATTGCCCAAACCTGGGTCTAAAGAAGGCTGGATCAATGATGCTGTAAGCATGAGGCCACATAAGTGTCATGGTGTTGAGGGCCCCCATTAATCAGCTCTGCTGCTACCTCTCAAACAAGGATGGTGTTTAATATGCGTGCACAACCATAACTCCTGATGTCCCAAGGTGAAGGAGAAGGTATGAAAACTATTGCTTGTTTGTGAACTCCAGTCAGAAAGTTCATTGGAGAACTCTTCCTACAAAAGGATTGTGACCTGGACTCTTTGTTGAAAGGGAGTTCCACAGCCATAGGACTGCCACTGAGTGCATCTTTGTATCCTTCAGGTGATTCGTTTATTCCATGTATTACAGCCTGCTTTCAAAGCTAAAGGGGCCACGGTGGCTTAGAGGTTAAGATGCTGAGCTGCAGACCGGAAGGTTCGAGACCCTAGTGCTGTGTGACGGAGTGAGCTCCCGTCTCTGGCCCCAGCTCCTGCCAACCTAGGATTTCGAAAGCAATAAATTGCAAATAGATAAATAAGTACCGCTTCGGTGGGAAGGTAACAGTGTTCCGTGCACCTTGGCATTTAGTCATGCTGGCCACATGATCACGGAAACATCTTTGGACAGCACTGGCTCTTTGGCTTGGAAATGGAGATGAGTACCACCCCCTACAGTTGGATTCGATTGGCTTTCGAGCAAGGAAAACCTTTACCTTAAAAGCTATTACATTTTTCAAATTTAAACCGGTTTCTGAGATGCACCAGTCCCTTTTTATTGTATTTTGCACAATAAAATGATATTTCAGAAATGCTGTGGCATTTTTGTGGACTTCACTGAAAAGCTGAGACTCACTTGGCAGAGATGAAGAAGTGGAGAACATCTGAAACTGCCATGTACCAAATCAGACCATTGGTCTATCAAGATCAGTATTGTCTGCTCTGACTGGAAGCAACCCTTCAGGGTCTCAGGTGGAAGTCTTTTACATCACTACTACCTGACCCTTTTAACTGGAGATGTTGAGGATGGAACCTGGGATCTTCTACATGCCCAGTCGATGTTCTACCACCGAACCACAGCCCCTACCCAACATCTTATTTGTTAAGTCTTCCTCTCATGCCTCCATCTTTCAGCTGCTGGTGGTTTTCATAGGTAGCCCCTATAATGATAAGTATTCCTCCTGGAAGGGCAATCCCATGAAAATGACCAGGATAGAACAGACATGGGACAGCAGAATAGCTAGCCCACAGCAACAGTTACCACCACCAGCCCAACATTTTGAAATGTTAAATGCCAGACGTTCACTGTATTATGGGGGTACTGCTGCCGGTGGAGGAAGTAGTCTTGCAGCCTTTTAAAATTCTTAAGTGGCTTCACAAGCACTCCTGCATTTGAGTGGTATGAGCACTTGGCCTCTAAATAATACTTTAAAGTGTTCCCCAAGGGGCATGGACATGGGAGGCGTGCAAGGTGTTAGTGGTCACCGTGGACATCACAGGCAAAGGTAAATAGGAGCCCTCTCTCAAATATTCCACACAGTTCTCTTCATGATCTGCCAGCCCCCTTAATCTCTGCACCCTGCCAGGTAGGTTTCTTGTTTGCCTCCCTCCTAGCTTTGATCATTGGTATGACACAAAGGAGTGCAGTGGCAGCCTTTGCTGCAGGTAATTCAGGGAAAGAGGGTGGAGGTTTTGCCATAGATTAGTCTTTTTTGCTTGCTTGTATTGACTTGTTTATCAAAACTAGAAATTCTCAATGGCAAAACTCACCGTGGCATCTCTCGAGCACACGCACGCACGCTCTCCACCTTGTCTGCGTTTTGGGGAATCAATATGATTGATCTACTGTTGGCAATGCTAGAACTTCCCTCCCAGTGGTTTTCTACCATGCCTAATTAAAAATGGACTTAACATGGCTCAAGTCCTTCTCAAAAGTGCAGGCATTTTATGTATGCTGTCGACCATGCTGGTTCGAACTGGGGGGGAGGTACCTCCTTGAGCCCTAAGTATTAGTAGTGAAACAATACCCATAATGTATCTGGAGAAAATTATTTCATGCTCAGCTGATAGGGTGCTGCGAAGGCCTCCTATCTTCTCTGACTTCTTTCAGTCTTTTTTCCCCTAGGGTGCCGTAATGCAAAGGACGACAGCAAAGCTCCCCTCTCTTTGAGGGCTGTGTCAAAGAGGAACTGCAGCTCCTCCTTGCAAGACTTCGTCTACTAAATTCCTCTCTCCTGCCCAGCTCTTAAAGAGCCAGGAGCCATGCAGAGGTGTAATGTAATGTGCATGACAGCTGCACTACCAAGTTTATAATATGTACCACTAATCACAGTTGGCCCCAGTCACCAGGCTGTGCTGCTCTGGAGCCCCATTTGGGGAGAAAAGTAAAGGCTCCCTTGCTCGAAAGCCAGTTGAATCCGACTCTAGGGCTGTGGTGCTCATCTCCGTTTCCAAGCTGAAGAGCCAGCGCTGCCCGAAGATGTTTCTGTGGTCATGTGGCCAGCATGACTAAACGCCAAGGCGCACAGAACGCTGTTACCTTCCCACCAAAGCGGTACCTATTTATCTACTTGCAATTTCTTGCTTTCAAACTGCTAGGTTGGCAGGAGCTGGGACCAGAGATGGGAGCTCACTCCATCATGCAGCACTTGAGTCTCGAACTGCTGAACTACTGACCTTCCAGCCTGCAGTTCACTGTCTTAACAGCTTGAGCCACCGCAGCTCCTTCTTGAGGAGAAAGGTAGGCTATAAATGGACAAATTAAGCAAAAATAATAGTTAAGCAGTTGGCAGTAATCCAAGTGTGAACCTGCAGATTTGTGCCAGTGCAGTAAAACAATCATGCAGGATGCTTATTATATGAAGGACTTGGGCCTGCAGAAATTTATAGCTCATTAGGCAGCATGTGGGTTGTCAGTAATGTTAAACTGTATATTTCACTTGGTCAGATGGGCTTTCTTACACTAGTTCTTTGTTGGCCTCTTGCCCTGAATTTTTACATAGTTTGGCTCTTTAATTGTGGACGGCGGCAGACCTCTGCTGAACAGTCAGTAAGGTGTATAGTCTGAAGATTTTAACAGGGAATTCTGATCTGTCCATAGTTACATGTGCCCTAATGACTTCCAGACTGATTGTAAGGGTCCACACATGGTGTGACAGAACAGGTTTGCTTGACTTGCAGACCCTGCTCTGCCCCCCCCCTTGGTGTTGCCAACTCCTGGAAGGAGCTACTTCTCTTCCTTCCACTAGTGTAACTCGCTGCCACCACTGTCCTTTTGGGGTCTTCCTGCCAGGAGGGACAGACCCCTGGCTCCCCTTCTCAACCTGAGGCCCTGTTTCTGAATCTCCTGCTACCCACTGCCTGGGTTCTAAGGGGACCAAATTCAGCTTTGGGGCTTCCCTGGAGAAATAGCCATGTGCCCATTTTGAAAAGTTCATAGAAACTTTATTAGCTGCCCACCGATTTACCAAGGCTAGTCACCGTGAATTTGTTGTGCCAGTCCTAATCCAATTATATGGACTTCCAGTTATTTTCTGAGACCCATTCAAGGTGCTGGTTTTGACTTTCAAAGTCCTGAACAGTTTGGCACCAGGATGTCTTAAGGAGCATCTCCTCCCATTTGAATCCATCAGCATATTTAAGTTCAGCTGAATCGGCAATACTGCCTTCACAGGTTTGGTGAGTGAGCAGTGAAGAGAGGACCTTCTCACCCTCTTAAAGTTAGGAGTTGTGTAAAAAACCCACCCTTTTGGGATGTAGGGGTTTGAATTAAATAGTGGTTATCCCTCGTTCTTGGCCTTTACCCACTTCTTAAAGCCTGAGCTTTAAAGAAGGATGCTGGAACATGATAATTCTGCTTGATGTGATTTTTTTTTATAAATGTTTTGTATTCATTGCAGTATTATGAGATGTTTCACTGCTCTCATTTTCTTCTCTCCTGATGTTTTACTAGCCTTGGGGCTTCTGGTGTTTTTTTAATTGGTTCTTATAAAGGGTTTATTGTAAGTCACATTGGTGGATTTTCTGAAATATAAGGTATAAGCAGTTGAATAAATAAACTACCTTGTGTAACTTGCTACAGTATTTCTTGAGCAAAAGAATTCAGAGGTAGGAAAAACATGACTGTTTTAAAATACTGATCAAAAGAGATGAGCCTTTTTTCTTCTGTCAAGATTACATAAGTTGCTGTTGGCTTTAGTCAAAACTTTGGTGATTTTTGTGAGTTCTCCAACACATGGTGCTGTCATTCTTTCTCTGCAGGAAACTAGTTGTGTAGAAGTTAGCACATTGGTCTGGTTTTGTGTAGCTGGTAAATTCCAGATTTGGGAGCCTGCAGGTCTGAGTAAAAGCAGAACAAAAACTTCTCAAGTCCTTTTTAGAAACTACAGCCTGAGAACAATAAACCATCTTTGTGTCACGTGGATGACAAAGAAGAAGAATGTGCAAAAGAGCCACAGCTGTCTTCAGGAGTCTTTGCAGAGCCACATACTGGCTGCCGCACCTGTTCTCAGAGGCTGGACCACTTCCTGTCACCCCCCAGCTGCAGAAAATGGCCAGGAAGTTGGAAAGTGACTCATCAAAGATTCGTTCAGCATGGGCAGGTGCTAATAACCGGCCATTGCTGTGTGGTCTGATACCGCAAGACTGATCTTGAAATTTAGTGCTCTGGAGTAGGCCTGTGTCAGTGACCACGGTGGCCAGCAGTGCTCAGTGGGTGGCCTCTCTTGATGCTTGCAGGAAAGCTCTTCAGCACCGGACTGGCTTCCCATAAGATGCAAGATGCTTCAAAAAATCAGCTTTCTTGAGGAATTGTCACCAAAAGGTAACACTTTCCCGTGATTGTTTATATTCACTTGGATAAATGCATCTTCCACAATTTAAATTTTAAGCACATAAATAATCCAGGTGAGATACACATAGGGCCAATTTTTCTTTTTACTGATATATGAGGTGGATGTGTGTTTCTCCTTTACTTTTCCAGTTATCCCAGAAGTCCAGGAAGTTCAGCCATAAAATAAAACCTTGGTTCCACCATGTCATATCTATTGGAACCACTGTGTGCATTGTCTGTGACTGCTTTGGATCCCTGTTGAAAAGGCAGTAATCAGTGAGCAATGAGGGAGAGCATTCAAAATCTTTCCATTTTCAAAACATGGGCTTTTTGTCAAAACAAAGATGCCATCGGAGCAACTGTTTGAGCAACAAGTCAACGGGTGAATCATTACCACACAGCAACTGGACAAATGCTGCTAGTGACTTTGTGAGACAAGATAGGGGAAGTGTGAGGTCTGGATCAAGGATGGAGTGAAATGCATCATGTGAGCGGCCTTAGAAAGCTAACAGGATGACCAAGCTGCAATGCTGCCTCTAAACTGTGGAGTCTTGTGAGCAAAAATTCTATTCTGAGCTACTGGCATTAAAGTTGTGAGCAAGCGATTTGGCTGCTGCATAAGATCGATTGTTCTGGAGCCAGCCTTCCTGAGCTAAGACAAAAATGTGTGAGCCAGAGGCTAAAAAACTGTGGGCTAGCTCACACTAACTCAACTTAGAGAGAACACTGGCTGTGACTCCTGCTTCCAGTTTGGGCGTGCTTCAAGGAACTGGCAGCCGGTGTGAGTATCCTGCTTTCTGCCCTTCAGTCAGGTCTACGTGGAAGTTTATGGAAAGAGCCTCCCCCTCTAGCAGAGCAAAGGTACTTTCCAAGATCTAAAAAAGCCTTTTACTGCAGATACTTATTGAAGCTCTACAACTGAGCCAGACTTTTGGCATCTTAGCAGAAATATGACTTCGATGGGCTCTGCCTCTCCACATTCAGTACAGAGAAAAACAAGAAATCTAACATTAATTTTTTACCTTTATTTGCTTGATATTAGAAATGCACAATGCAAAATAAAAATGTATTTATATTGATTTTTTTTAAAAAAATCATTAGTCCTGCATAGTATTACAAGTATAATATTTAATGTACACAGAACGCTGCCTAATTCACTTGTATGGTCAGGCTGGTTCTGCTATCTGCAGTGTTCAGCCCCTTGTTCTTCCTTCACCAACAGCTCTTTCTTCCAGGAATCCTTCAACTGCCCTCCCTGCCTTGATTTCAGGAGAACAGCTTTGATACAGCCAGCTGCTCATGCTGGATGATATAGTTCCTTTCCCAGGGAACTGGCATTGTGACAGTTCAGGATACCAACCCTGCCATGCATGCCAAAGTGCTAGGAAGGCCGCATTTGCAGGACCAAAGCCAAGCAAACAGAGTCTTCACAGGTCAAAGGCTTGACAGCAGCAATCAAGTCCGACTGGAGCATACATCTTCATGCAACAAAGGGTGATTTTGGGTCATGTGCCCTTAACCATGATGTTCTCCTAGGGGAGAAACGAATATCTGGAGCATCTTTTTGCGTCCAAAAGATACCTGACTGTGATTAAAAGAGTCCACCTATCTCTTTGTTTCCCATGAGAGAGACTGCAGCTGCAAGGCAAGGTGTGCCAAAAAGGCTGCCTTTGGGAAAAGCAACACCAGCAGGTCTGACCGTGGGCTTATGGGAGTGCTAAAGGATGCATGTGTGTTGGAGATAGGCAAGTTGTGTTGCCAAAGATGCTGTGCCTGAGAAAAAGCAGGAGGGAATTAAAGAACAGAGAAATGGTGCTGGCAGATGAGGCATGGGATCAGGGAGGCATTAGAAGGGGCAGCAAGAATAGTATCTGTCAGTCTTGTATAAGCAAGAAGCCATTAAGAGCCAGTGTGCAGTGCTTACAGTGCTGGACTAAGATCTGGGAGACCCAGATTTGAATCTCCACTCCGGTGGCGGGAGACCTTCAGTTTGCTGGGCGGCCCAGAGCCAGTCTCTCTCTCTCTCTCTCTCTCTCTCTCTCCCCCTCTCCCCCCAATGTGCTTCACAGGATGGTGGTGGCTGTGATGATAAAATGGAGGAGAGAACAATGGTGTAAGTCACTTTGATTCTACCCTGGGTGGGGAGTGGAATATAAATACGTTTAAAAGAGTTGAGAATTGTATCCAGATCTGATCCTTGGATCTGACTTGGACTCCTTAAGGACCTAGAGTGGCTAGCTCCCTACCAAGACTAATGGTCCCCCCCTTGCAGGTTCCTCTACACTAGTGTTCCTCAACCTTTTTCCGACCATGGCACCCTTCCGACCTTGTTTCCTTCCTGTGGCCCCCCTGTCCTATTGGTATAAAGGTAGCTGTTTTATATGCCAATAAAGGTGTTGTACTTGAAGGTAGCTATTTCAATGTTTTGTTTCTAGATAGCCCTGGGGGGCCATATGGCCCCAGGTTGAGAACCACTGCTCTACACTCTTAAGTTTCATCTTTGCTAATTCATCCCCAGTCAGGAGCGTCCACAACCCCTCTGAGTTCATCGTTTGCTCTTTTGACTGGACCTTGTTTTCTTCTGTGCTCTGCAATGGAACGTCACACATCTTGTCCTGGGAAACAGGTCAAACAGAGTGGGCCATGACTCACAAAATCTTGTGCCCCAATAAATTTGTCTGCCTCCGAGATGCTGCGAGACTTTGTTATTTTAGCCCCTGGAACTGTGCAAAAAGTTATAGGTCAGGCTGCATGTGAGGAGGAAAATCTCGCTTGTCTTGAAGAACAGCTCCAGTGTCCCTCAGAGACTTTGTGTGAGCTGCTTGTTTGTGAGCTGATCCCCACCAGAGCACCCGTCTCTCTGCCTGCGGTGACTTACAGAGAGGGGGATGCCAGCCTTTCACGTGGGGGCGGCAGAACAGACAGAGCTTGTGCTGGAGTTCGAACAGCCAGTGGTGCCAGGTGGCTTCTTTCCACCCTGGTGGGCAGGCTGACTGCAAACGCTCCTCCACACACAACATGCAGTTAGAACAAATCCCTTGCAAATGTTGGCATTTGATGACCTTCGTGTAAGGTCAGATAGATGCAATCTGCTCCTGTTTCCATGTATGGATTTTGATTTAATTGACCTTCTAAGAATGGGGGTGGACAGAAGTGGAAATGATGGCAAAAAATGGACTTGGAGCCAGGTTCTAATCCACGCATGCCTGCTGAGCCACAGGCTTCCTTCCTTTCCAGTGTAGATGAGTAGATGGAGTAGACAATGCCCCCTTTTTATTTGTTATGGAAGGCCGGATTTCCAGGTCTCAAACTCACTGTCAGCCACGGCCAATGTTCCCTCTAAGGTATGCAGTCTTGTGAGCAAAAACTCTACTTTGTGAGCTACTGCCATTAAAGCTGTGAGTGAACAATCTGGCTACTGCATAAATTAGTTTCCTCTGGAGCCATCCTTCCTGAGCTAAGACAAAAATGTGTGAGCCGGAGGCTAAAAAACTGTGAGCAAGCTCACACTAACTCAGCTTAGAGGGAACACTGGCCACGGCCACATTAGGGGGCTTTGATACTTGGAACGATGTTCTGGAGCCCCACATAGATCAGGCCTCTCTCCTTGGCCACCAGTAGTCAGATAGGCTGAAATTGCACATTGTGCGTCTCAAAGCAAAGGCAGACTGGAATGTGATTGTAAACCACCTCCTTGCATGGTTATCAGTTGAGTCAAGAACTGCTTTTCATGCAAGTTCACCCATAGCAGGGAAGGGCTGAAGATATGCTTTACTTAGAGCCATTTCCCAGGCCGCATATGTCTAGTGCTCAGGGGGGGGAAGGCATCGTTTTTCTATTATATGTTAGAACTTCTCCTTTCTCCCCCATGTTTAACACACTTCTTCCAGGGAACACAGTATACATAGATTTCCCTTCTTCCATGTTATCCTCACAGTAAAGCCTTGAAGTGGGTTAGGTTCAGAGAAAGTGGCAGACGCAAGGTCATCTAGTGAGTGAGCTTTGCAGCAGAGTGGAGATTTGAACCCAGACTTTCCCAGTGTTAGTCCTCCAACATTCCAACCACCATACTGGCCTGGCGCTCCTTGTCAGTGGCAAGGTAGAAATTCACCATAGGTCCGTATTTGAGCTCAGAATTGTGCAAAGGGATTCATTTCCCCCACCCCTGTCTAAACGAAGAACTGGTTTTCAGAGAAATGATAGGGCTTTTTTTTCTTTCCTGAAACCAACATGCAGCTTTCAGTATCTAAATGCTTTTGTGTTTTTTGCAGCCCCTTTCCAGCAGTGGCTGGGAAAAAGTCCAGGAGATGAACCTTGCACAGAAGGCGAGTTTCATTAGGCTGCTTCTGCGTCTTGGGGCCTCTGGAGGCCCAAAGCAAATTGCCAGAGCACTTGATGGGCTGAGTTGTCATAATGGCCTTGCTCCCCCCCCCCCCCAAGCATTTCTGGCTCTTGGAGGAATTGGAGATTGCAGCTCAATTTCCATGCCTGACACTGTGCTTTAGGAGAAAATGAATTTTCATGAGTTAGAGCAATAAAGTTTGGAGCCAGTGGGGAAATGCAGGTGCAGCGACATATAGGAGTGGGGCTGTGATTCTTTCTAGCCCTGGCCTGAGCTATGTCAACAGATCCCCCACCATCAACATCTCTCCTGCCTCTAAGGAGCTCCTGTGGTAACATTACTCCCAATTGCAGTTCTTTATTTTTTTTTCCACAGGACGGAGGCATTCAATTATGTGACAGGATGTCCTTGGACATACCTTGAGGCCAAAAGATATGTATGTATGAAGCCGCCTTATATTCACTGAGATCCCCGTTTTATCTGAGCCACTCTTGGGATAAAAACAAACCACAAAGAGAGGTTTACTTCTGACTGGGCTGACCCCAGCCCCCTGCTCAGCTGTGTCCCCAGATGCAACATATCTACTTTGCCTTCTAGAACTCAGTGGATCCAATGCAAATTGAGTCAGCTCCTATCTGGAAAGCCTCCATAGCCAGACCAGCAGGAGCAGAGCAGACCAGGGTATGAAAATAGCCCTCAAGCCAAGCGGCCCTGCAGAGCTGCAAGCCAGTTCTTCAGGACTCTTCAGCTGAGTGGGGATTTGCCTACCCATCGCAGTCTCCCCAGACTGGCAGCAATGCAGGAAGAAACAATTGATGAGCATACACCAAGTGTCACTGCTGATGAAGGGTCTGAGCCATGTGGCCCCTGAGGTTGCTGGGCCTTGGCTCTGTTTCCTCCTGGCTACCAGAGGCCCTCTAGGTCCACTGGGAAATTGCCCTGAAAGTTAAATGGCCAGTCTGCTTTTGCAAGACAGTTACCCTCAAGAACATGCCGTGATGGTACAAAACAGTTTCCCCAGGATAGCCTTGATCTGTAGCTGAGCTGCCCACATGTGATATCACGCTTGCACAAAATCCTCAACTGAATCCACCCAGCACTGGATAGCATGCTATTATTGTGCTGTAGTCATAATTCCCAACTTATTTTCTGTTGACAAGACAGTCCGTTTCTAAAGGGCAATGATGCGGATGCAGCCATAATATGAGGAAGTGCTTTGTCAGAGATGACTGTGCTGCCACCATGAAGTGGCCCTCTGCGAGCTCATGACCGCTGATCCCCTAGTAGTGCAAAGGAGAGGCTGTGGCTCAGCAGTCAAACATCAAAGGCAGCTGCATGGGAAAATCGTCTACTTCAAGTCGATCCAGGTGGCACCCGGACAGTTAGTGAGGGAGGCCCTGTCAAAGTAGATAATCCTGAACTGGACGGATCAAGGGTCGGTCTGTGTCCATATGCAGCATGCTGAGATGCAGCAAAGTCTTTCCCTATTATTTACGATGGCAACTGACTTAGTATTGGAATGGCCGTCCTAAGCTGAATTATACATTACTGATTCCATTGAAATCAGTGGGCACAGAAGAGTTTAACTCTCAGAGGACAGCGCTATAAACGTCATCTTTTCTCTGCTCTGGAACAGACCGATCCTTGCACTTGTCCAGCCTCCATCACTAACTGTCAAGTGCAACTTAGATCATCTTAATGTGGATACCCTCCCTGTGCAAATGCCGTTGGTGTGCTCCTGGCCAGGTTTAAAGCATTGTAGCACGTAGGATAAATCCTTTGATGGAGCCGAACAGGATCACACTCTCCAGATTACAAAAGGGGGAAGCCAAGCAGTCTAAACTGGATGAATGGGAAATCAGATGGAAGTGGTTGAGAGGCCATGGGAATTTCATTTCCATGGGCCAAGAGCCAGCTGTGTCCTGCAAAACCAAGCGCCCTTTTGCACCTCCTGCCTAACACCTGCTTAAATGAGCATCCGGGAGAGGCGAAGCTGGGAACACTGCCAGCTTCCGTTTCAGGGTCAGAGAAACTCACACTCGTGCACCGAGCAGGGTGTCTTCTTCCTGAATCCAAGGCTGGGTGATTAAGGGTGGGAAGCAGGTGACAAGGGTCAGTGAAGGGTAGCAAGCTGTCCTTCATTTTAGTGATTATGGCTGCAATCCTAAGAACACTTCCTTGGGAATAAGCTCCATGGGATTTACTTCTGTGTAGACCTGCTTATGATCTATAGTTCTAAACCTCAGAATGATGCAGAAATTGCAAGCAGGGCCCTAAAATGTGCTACAATCTGTTAGGCCAGCTTGACTTGCAATTTTCCAACCAGCCCTATTACTTCTCCTCCTTCTTCCTTTGGAATGACTCCAGCCCCATCCATAAGGGAGTGTCAGATGCCAGGTTCGTCAAAGACAGCAGGTCAAGACCAGGGTGGGAAGATGCAGAGATGGCTTGACCAGTGGCAGTATACACCTGCCACTGCGTACCTCAGGATGCCAGGATTCTAAGCTGCATCAGTAATTATGACGATTCTCCCTTGGTCCCTAAACATGCACAATCGCTTGCTCTTGATTGCCACATCTTGGGCAGCTGTTTGTCATCCTCTGAGACTGGTTAGCAGTTTGGTCAGAACAAACAGCACCACTTTGTACAAAGAATTATAAAATCATTAGTTGTAGATTTTCCAGGCTATATGGCCATAGTACCTGATGTTTTGCCAGCAGCTGTGACTGGCATCCTCAGAGGTATAACACAGAAAGATGAAGTACTCTCAGTAAAGTACTCCATTTTTCTGTGTTATACCTCTGAGGATGCCAGTCACAGCTACTGGCAAAACATCAGGTACTACAGTGCCAAGACCATGGCCATACAGCCTGGAAAATCTACAACAACTAATGAGCCTCAGCCGTGAAAACCTTCAACAACAAATTCTAAAATCAGTGATATAAGAATGTTGTTAAGAGCAGGCAGGGTGTCCCCCTCTAAGTCCAGATCATACCTGGGTGGAAAGGAATGCCTTTTCCTGCAATGTAACAGGTTTGGTGTCAGGCAAATATTGTTGAAGAGGGTTTCCCAGACTCATAATTCTGCAAGAAATATTATGGCACCCAGCTAGTTGTAGAAGGTGCAGATACCCAGATCAAAGCTCCTGATGAGGACCTCACGTGATGGGCAGGTGGCTCTGGGAAACAGGGATCTTTGTCTTTCCACAAAGTTTGCAAAACACTTTGATTTCATTTGGCACATGGCACTTAACAGTCCAATAGCTATTTCATAATGCAGAGATTTACCATTTGCTGTAAAGCAGTTTATATTGCTATTTTGTGATGGCATGATGATTACTTTTATCACACTTACTATATACTGGAAGAACTTTGCTGTGAAACTGCTTTGAATGTAGGAAAGGCTCAAAATAGCTCCTCCTGGTGGGGTTCCAGGCACATGGTTCAAGAAAGTTTATTTCCTCTGAAGTTCTGTAGAACTCTGCAGGGAAATCATTTTATAGGTCCCAACTTAAAAAAAAGCCTTCTCTGACTATCCCCAGCCTACAAGTTTTGCCATTTAGATACATTTAATTTTTGATATTTAATATTATAATTGATTAACACCTCAGGTTTCCAGTACAGCAAAATTTAAGAACTGGGTGGCTGCTCTAGAAAATCATTTTCAGAAAGAAAATTCTAGTAACCTTTGGTAGGTGTGGGTGGGGTTAACAGCAATAATAATTACCACTTAGTGTTTCTGAGTACTTTGCATACATCATGTCTGTAATCCTCAAGCCAGCCCTGTAAGGTAGACAAGCATTTTAACTCCCATATTGCACATACGAGTCTGAGCAACCTGCTTGCTTACAGCCACCAGAAGAAAGTCCCACGGAGTTCAGTGAGACTGAGTCACATCAGCATGCACAGGAATACAGCCCTAAGAACTGAACCTGGAATTCCCCGATTGCCAGCTCAGTTCCATAGCTGCTACACTTCAGCAGGCTTTGAAGCCAGGGGAGTAGTACAAGAAAGCATACCATACGAAAGCATATTGTCTTAAATTCAGAATAACATTGACTGTACCTCGTTTCCATAACTGGGATCATTGTGGTTGGAAACATAAGCACATGTTCTTTTGAGGCTAGGCATGACTAATGCTTTCCTCAGCTACTGATGAAAATATGCTCAGTTTATCATTCTAAGAACCGGCTTTGCTTGATACCCTCTAAGAAGTCTCTTTTTTCTGCCGTTTAAAAGAGCTTTGAAGACAGATAACGCACGTGTGCTTTGGTTGGCAGGTTGTTCCTGGAGAGCCATTGAAGATTTTATTCATGGACTGGGGGCGGAAATATCTCAACTTTAGTAACTTGACAGCACGATAGCGCTATACCTTGGCCGTAAATCTGCATGTGATCATCCTGGGGAAATCTAATAGAGGAATAAATGGTAGATTTTTGGCAACACCTCGAGATGTAGAATTTCCGGAAATTTTGAAGCTCGGAAAAACCCCTGTTTTTTTCCCGAAAAAAAATGGAAATTTTCAGAAAATGCTACATTAGCATTTCTTTTTTCTTTTCCAGATTGAAAGTCATTCTGTTACTTTAAGAACATAAAATATGACTATGGACAATTTTCCTTGACGTGAAATTATCACAACTAGCATATTAAAAATATAGCTTATCCAAACAATTATTACAAACAGAATTTACTTTTTTATAATATTTATTTGTAATTGTAACAAATGGAGCAACAATCTCCTGAACTGTTTACTAGTTTATGTGGAACAGACAAAAAAACCTAGGACTTGCTTGTCCTCAGTGCACAAAAATTAGATTAATTTGATACCCTACATATTTTTTAGAAATGATTTGGAAAATATTTGAACATCTTGTCTTAAAATATTTTATTCATCATGTTAAAATAAAACGTTCCATAATCAATTTCTTTTCCTTTTTTCAATTTTTCCAGTTTTTCGGGGGGAAACAAAAGACTTCGGGAAAAAAGCGTTTTTTCCCCAAATTTTTCCAGTTTTTTTTCTAGGCCTTCACATCTCTAACAACACCTGTATAAGCACCATACTCTTAAATGTCATCTTTCTAGCTTTGTGTAAAGCCCAATGACTTGTGAAAGCTTTTATTAATTCAGATCATGTACTATACAATCATATCTGAAGAAGTGAGCAGTGACTCCAGAAAACTCATACCCTTCCACAAATCTTGTTAGTCTTTAAGAACATAAGAGAAGCCAATGCTGGGTATGGCCCATCCAGTCCAACACTCTGTCAGACAGTGGCCAAAAAACCAGGTGCCATCAGGAGGTCCAGCAGTAGGGTCAAGACACTAGAAGCCCTCCCACTGTTGCCCCCCCAAGCACCGAGAATACAGAGCATTACTTGCCCCAGACTGAGAGTTCCTGTCTATACTTTGTGGCTAATAGCCACTGATGGACTTCTGCTCCATATGCTTATCTACTTCCCTCTTGGAGCCATCCATGCTTGTAGCCGCCACCACCTCCTGTGGCAGTGAATTCCATGTTTTAATCACTCTTTGGGTGAAGAAGTACTCCCTTTTATCTCTTCTAACCCGACTGCTTAGCAATTTCCTTGAGTGCCCACAAGTTCTTGTATTGTGAGAAAGGGAGAAAAGTACTTCTTTCTCTACCTGCTCTATCCCATGCATAATCTTATAAACCTCGATCATGTCACGCCTCAGCTGTTGTTTCTCCAAGCTAAAGAGCCCCAAGTGCTTTAGCCTTTCTTCATAGGGAAAGTGTTTCAACCCTTTTGTCGTTCTAGTTGCCCTTTTTTGCACTTTTTAAGGTGCTAGTGGACTCTTGCTCTTTTCTACTGCTACAGACAGACTCACATGGCTACCCATCTTGATCTGTCTCTATGGAAGGCACCACATTTAGTCATACAGAATATACATTCATTGCCATTTTAACATACAAGGTTGTTGATGATCCAGTAGAACTTGTCACCTGTTCTTTTGGGTTTTAGGTGCTGGTTAAGGACATGTTTTGCTTTCCCAAGTCTTTGGTGAGCATTAGTGTTAGCTGATCGTTTTCTTACTCTTGCTTTTAACTACTCTACTGCTGCATTAATCTTCTTCCTATTTCACTTCTGGTTTGCTATTATGTCCATAAGGATATTGCAGAGCTGGAAGAAATACAGAAAGGGGCAAGCAAGATGATTAGCTGGAGCTGAGCACCTTTCCTATGTGGAAAGGCTAGAGAGTAAGGGACTTTTCAGTTTTTAAAAGCAATGGCGAAGGAGGAACATGATAGAGGCTTATAAAATTATGCAATTATGGTCTATTTTAAGTATTGTGAGGAACCATAAGAATGTCACTTTTGGAGCAAATAATAAATGTTTTTAATAATAATTTTTTTCAGAGGAAAAAAGGCACCTGTAGGCTTCAAAAACAACTTCATACATTGCATTAGAACAGATAAAAGGAAGAACTTCTTTACCCAAAGTGGAATTCACTGCTGCAGGAAGTGGTGGCAGCTACAAGCATAGGCAGCTTCAAGAGGGGATTAAATAAACATATGGACCAGAGGTCCATCAGTGGCTATTAGTCACAAGGTATAGATGGGAACACTATGTCTGGGGTAGTGATGCTCTGTATTCTTGGTGCTTGGGGGGGGCACAGTTGGAGGACTTCTGGAGTTCTGGCCTCACTAGTGGATCTCTTGATGACATCTGGGTTTTAGCCATTGTGTGACACAGAGTGTTGGAGTGGATGGGACATTGGCCTGATCCAACATGGCTTCTCTTATGTTCAGTTAACATGAAGCAAGCACCACTCCTTCTCAAAGTAAAGTCACTGGCACCCATATGATCACAAAAGCATCAAAATCAGGTCCCCACCAGAGGAGAGTAAGATTTGCTGTTTACTCAGATGAAGACTGAACATGCTCCAGGAGGATGAGAAATACTTTATTACTTATTTATCAAAAAAAAATCCCATCTTTCTCCATGGGTCAAGGAGGCTTACAATACATAATTTAAACACCAAACAACAATAAAAAACCCAGCACTCCCCAACCTAATAACATGCAATAAAATGTAAAAATTTAGGAGTTAAAGAGAGGGGAATGAAGACTGAGGATATTAGCCTGTTCAAGTCCCTGAGAGCCTGCAGAATCCCAGAGGGAGAAAGTCTGGAAGTGCGAGTGGGATTTCCAAATTGTTTCCACTCCCACAATTCCTTATAGCTCCCATTTTAATCTTTAAAAGCCCATTTAGGTCATGAATTTGCCCAGTTGCTGGAGAAGCCTGGTGCCAGCCTCAGTCAGGAATATTGATGGCTGACATGGAGACAGGAGAAAAGCAAGATATGTTTTTCAAAAGTTATGGCCACTTCATGAAATGCTGCCAGCAGTGACATCTATATGAGAATCATAATGTTGGAATCATAATTCAGCGCATCCCCCTCCCCGTGAAGAATCCTATGAAATGCCAAAAGTCTGTGTTCTCCACACGGGTTAGTGGAATGAACCATCTCATTTTAATTCTCAAAATATTGGAGAATGAAAATTTGTAACCACTAGATGGCGCTGTGTACTTCGAATGCCTAGGATTAGCCCCATGATTTCAAAGTTGGGTGAAAGGCAGGGTTGCCAGCTCCAGGTTGGGAAAAACTTGGCGATTGGGGGGGGGGCCCTGAGCGGGGCGGGGTTTGGGGATTCCACTGTCCAAAGCAGCCATTTTCTCCAGGTGAACTGATCCCTGTTGCCTGGAGATCAGTTGTAATAGTGGGAGATCGCCAACCATCACCTGGAGGTTGGCAACACTAGGAAGGCGGGGAGGAACTGGGGGTCTTTTTCAAGCACTCAGCTTTTCCAGGGGAAGGGGCTGCTGTGGAAAGATTGTGTCATTATAATGTGACTATTATGGTAGCGTAGCCACTGTGAGAAAGGAAGCAAAAGGCACGCTGCACATGCTCACAGACAAGAAAAGTGATAGTACTGATATCAGAATTTTATCCCCATCCCGGGGGGGCTTAGAAATAAAATTTCAACAGAGTTACCCATTTTGCTGTACTATTATTCGAAAATCCAGTTTACAAAGACCTAAAATTTCCTTTTAAACTCATCCTTTCACGCTTTGCAATGTGTGTGGTGGGTGGGGTAATAACTCGCGAAAGTCCATTCTGTGCACGCTTACTCAGAGAAATAATTCTCACCGTGCTCAGTAGAGCTCACACCTTAGCAACAGTGCGCAGTACCGCGGTCAAAGTGTCAGACTAAGTAGACCCAAGTTTAAAATCCCCAGACCAGTCACTTTGTCGTTTGGTTTCAGGTAGGTAGCCGACGCCGTGCTGGTCTGAAGCAGCAAAAGAAACAGCGGCACCTTTAAGACCAACACAATTTTAATTCAAGGTATAAGCTTTCGCGTGCAAGCACACTTCTTCAGATACCGTGAAACAGAATTTCCTTAACCATTACATATTAGGTAGAGAGAGGGTGCGTGAGGTTAGTTGCCAGGAAGGGCTAGTTAGAGTCAAGATTGATGTACGCTGCCCTCAGCTTCGCGGAGATAAGAATGTTCTAAAATTATAAGAAAAGAGTAAGTGCACATAAGAGAGCAATATATAAATATAGAGTAAAGGTAAAGGTTCCCTTGCTCGAAAGCCAGTCGAATCCGACTCTAGGGTTGCGGTGCTCATCTCCGTTTCAAAGCCGAAGAGCCAGCGCTGTCCAAAGACGTTTCCGTGGTCATGTGGCCGGCATGACTAAACACCAAGGCGCACGGAACGCTGTTACCTTCCCACCGAAGTGGTACCTATTTATCTACTTGCAATTTCTTGCTTTCGAACTGCTAGGTTGGCAGGAGCTGGAACTAGAGACAGGAGCTCACCCCGTCATGCGGCACCCGGGTCTCGAACTGCTGAACTACTGACCTTCCACAGCCTGCAGTTCAGCGTCTTAACCACTTGAGCCACCGCAGCTCCATAAATATAGAGTAAGTGCACATAAAATGGCAAGCGTAGTTCAAACAATTTAAGCCAACAGCTTCTTTCGTTTTACTTTCTCAAAGCTCCTCATGCAAATCAATGCTAATTAAACACCACATCGGGCTTTTACCAACTCAAGGGACTGGCACAAGCCGTTCAATAAGTTTCTCGCAGCCGAAGCCCCGCCTTGAGGTAGCCCAGGCCCCGCCCCTGTCTGCGCCTGCCTGGCAGGTCGGTTTCCTCCACCCCAAAAGACCTACACTTCAGGTTCTCTATGCAAAGTGAGGTTCAACTCATGCAAAGACCTCCCAGAGGAGAAGCTATAGAGATAAAAGATGGGTTCCGTTTCGGGAGCAAAACTGGTTAAAAATATGATAGACGGACGGATTAGAATCGATTCCTCACTCTTATCCCGCATAGGGCGGCGTTTGAATGGATGCCGCAAGTCGAGATCGCGCGTTCAGATCTATCTCTATGGCTCTTCCTTCCCCTTTCCAGGCATGGCCGCGCCCCTCGCTCTATCCCTCGCGCGAGACTTGGCGCGAGCGGCCCTGCCCGGTCGCCGCAGCCGCTGCCTGTCTTGATGGCGTCCGACTCCGATACCGAGGAGCTGTTCTACGACGCGGCCGAGGATGTCGCCCAGCACGGAGGGACCCCCTCGCCGTGAGTCAGCCTGGAAGGGATCTGGGAGGGTAATTCGCACTGGCGGCCTTAATTCGGGTTTGAATGGACCGGTCCTCCTGCCCAGCCTCACCCCTCCCCTTTATTGCCTCTCAGCGAAGAGGCCTGGGCGCACCGACCGGAGCCTGATCTAATTCGGATCCAGACTGCGCAGAATTCCTGCCCCTGCTCAGCCCCCCCCCCCCTCTTTCTCAGTGTTTCTTAAGAAGCAGGGAGGGGAAGTGGGTACTTTAGAGAACCCTCATCTGAATTGAAGTGGTAATTCGGATTGCGTTAAACTGCTTCTGGCCAGCCTCGTCCAACTCTTACTTTTAGGCTGCCTCGTTTTCTTTGATGATGGGTCAAGATGGGTAGCCGTGTCAGTCTGTCTATAAGCAGCAGAAAAGAGTAAGAGTCCGGTAGCACCTTAAAGACTAACAAAATGGGCTTTCGTGAGTCACTGCTCACTCCTTCAGATACAGCTTCGTTTTCTTTGGTCCTTCCCTTTTTGCAGCCTTATTTTTGTCAGTCCTCATTTGCCTTCTGTCCGTCCTCTTCTGCCTTGTTTGATAACTAATTCCCCACCCCAGCCTGCTTTGGGTATTTATGTTTACTCTCTGCTTCCCTGGTCAAGAAACTCTTCCTATAATAAAACCCAGTGATAGTTTAGACTACAGCATATGGTTCATTTGCAGCCTTCAGCCATCAGTAAAACTTGTTGTAAAACTAGGAATGTCTCCTCTGAGAAAGGAGGTTTTAATCACCCTCCTAACTAACTGGCCTTCTCATATGCAACAGGGCTGCTTTCCCCCCACCTTGGAATCTCCTCCCTGCAGAACAGAGATATAGGCACACAAAAAACCCTAATATTTCAGAGTCTCCTGCCACATCTCTTTTCTCTGTTACCCTTCTCCTTGACTCCTGCTTTCCCACTCTATGGCGTATGATTCTTGTCACAGAACTGTCCGTATCTCCCCCTTATTGCTTTGCATGGTAGCCTTTTACTTATTGCCTGGTCCTTCAGGTTAGCCATACCTATCCAATGAACACAAGGCAGTGTTTTCTTGGGGGAAAGTGAGTAGGTCCCTTTCCCAGAGCAGCTCCCAGCTTTAAATAATGGCTTACAGGGAAGCAAAGTTGAGCAAATAAAAGTCACCATCATGCTGCAGTCTTTTGTAGAGTGCAAAGGGGTTTACAATGTCTTTATAATGTCTTTATAATGTCGGGCAGTTTTGCATACCTGAGGGGACCACATTTCCCCACATTTCCCCAAAGAGCACTTCGGTCAGGGTCACAATGTTATTTGGTGACCCCGGGCTCTAAGGAGGCCAGGCTGGCCGCAACAAGGGCTAGATCCTTTTCAGTGGTGGCTCCTACCTGGTGGAATGAGCTCCCGGAGGAGATCCAGGGCCCTGCGGGACCTTCTACAGTTCCGCAGGGCCTGTAAGACGGAGTTCTTCCGCCAGGCTTTCTAGTAGGAGCCACCACTACCACTGCCACCATCGTTCCACTATAGGTCAGTACCGCTGGGTATTAACATCTATGGGCATCTATGGCCTTAGTCCCCGTCCCCCGTCCCCCCGCTATACAAGATGTCAGGGAGTTATCCATTTCATTCAGGTTTTAATCGTGCATCTTTGATTGTAATTGTTGTATTTTAATGTTTTATCTTGTTTTATATATTTTATGTATCAGTACTCTGTGCCTTGTTGTGAGCCGCCCTGAGCCCATTCACAGGGAAGGCGGGGTAGAAATGTAAATAATAAATAAGTAAAATAAATAAATTAAGCAATTTCTCCCATTCTGCCTGCCCCTCCCCCAGCTCCCAGCATCACGTTGATTTTTTTGTTCCTTCTCTTTTGTCTCCTTGTTTTCACTGTTGCCCATTTTTGCAGGGCTGTGTTGATTGTACTTCTTCTGCTCTCCCCTTGCTATCCTATTCCATCCCTTGCTCATCTGGACTTTCTCCCTTGAATCTTTCCTCAGTGCCTCTTTCCTCTTCTGTGGCCTGACGTTGGCAGCGGAGGTGGCATGGCTGTCACTCGCTCGTAAGAGAGGCACCTGGCTTTTCAGTTTCTTCACCCTCTGCATTGTTTCTTCCGTGTCTTTTTCTGTCCCTGAGGGCTGCCCTTATCTGGAGCTGAACAGGCACCAGCAAGTCCCTTGTTGACATGAGTAAGCAGCTTGCTGTTTTATCGCAGGTCCCCTCTGATGGCCTGTCTTCTGGGCCCCAGGGTCTCTTGCAGGAAATGGGCGTGCCAAGCCCTTTGCTCCCATGCTAGTGGCAGGGCATGGGTGTTGTCACTGCTTTTGTTTTGATATGTCACAGTGATGAGGCAGTGTGGCACAGGAGTAAATAACAGGTTTAGGGCCGGACGTGGAGCAGTCTGGCAGCTGGATTAGTGTGAGCTGGGGAGCCATTTTACGGGGGCTGTTCCTCTGTCTGCAGCTGGTGTTGATCAGAGGGACTTTTGAGGCCATTGCTGGGTGGGGCGATGGTTGTGCACAGCTGGACCATGTCAGCAGGAAGGTTCAGTGACATTTTGGATGTTCTGCCTTATGCAGAAATCCATCTTCCTAACAGGCACTTCTCCTCAAGTTCCATGGCACCTGACAAGGGAGTGAATCACAGTGAATCAGATCTGCCCTGTGGTAGAAACCTCCTAAGTCACCTATCTTTTCCAGTACACTGATTCTTAAAATAACAGTACGTTACAAACATTTTTGTGTGTGTGTGTTTATCACTGCCTACCCGTCCTGGAATCTTTCACAGCCAGGTTGGTTGTACTGCCCTAGTTACTTTCTACCGGCTCTCTCCCATTTGCTTTTTGTGCTGGGAAACAGCTGAAAGTGCTCCATTTTTTTGTACTTTTTGCGTACTACAAAGACGCAAGTCTGAGGCTGGATTCTGGTCTCTTGGCTTTGTACGTTGCCTGAAAGTGAGGAAGGAAAAGTAGATGTGCAGAAGCATCTTGTTCTGTTTCCACTGTTTAAACGAAGAAGTGCTTAAAGACTCTGTGCAGGACACAACAGAATTTAGGGTAATTCTTAAGATTAGATGAGGAAACAAATGGGTTGTGGTATTGAGGGATTTTAGTGAGAAATTTCCTTTGTGAAATTATTTAGATATGTGCCCAGTTCAGTTTGCTTGCTCTTAAAAATTCCGCTCTACCCCAACCTGTTTTATCTAAACTGTAGTTGGGATGGGGAAGAATGCAAAACTAAACATCATTAGTCACTTTTAAAGGCTGTTTTTGTAAAATGGCTCCATTCTTTCTTGTTCAGAGATTCTCCGTGCTCCGTTGGAGTTGAAAAAGAGGGGTGTTGTGGCAAACTGGCATCTACTCTGTCAGTGCTTGTTCTGTTGTGTGGAACCACTTCTGGGCGTCTTCCATGCTTGTTGATAGCCACTAGGCTGTATAGCCCATGCTTGTTAATAGCCAGTAGGCTGGTTGTCTTTGGCAAGTAAGAATTGCCTTGAGGTGACCAGAAAAGGAAAGCTGTCTGTTCCCGTCCCCCCCACCCTTTTCTGGCTGTGTGTGTCTCAGGTAGGCCAGTAGAAACTTTTCTGAAATATTTATAATACTGGAGTAGTCCCATTGCTGCTGATGGGCTACTCTAGGGCAGGCAGTCTTAGGAACTGCAGCCTGAATTATCCTTCTCTGTCATTTAATTTTGTTAATTCTTTGACCTGGCTCAGTTATTTGAGAAGCTAGTGTTGCTCTTAAATGTTACACTGTGTGTTTAGCAAACATACCTTGTTGGCAACTGCAATTTGTTTGCTGATTCAAAAATGCTGCAGCTGCAGTCTGTAGAAGGTTCGGATGTCATTCCCCTTGCTTTTCAGATTTTAAAAAATGTCTCTGACAGAGCTTAAGTAAATTCTGGGAAGAAATGGGACTGCTTCAGTTTTTTTGTGTTGATTTTTTAAAAGGTTTAATTGACTATTCCTGACTGCATAATTTTTAATGCAGGTGACAAAACAGTTGCTGGGTTGTGAAAGAGTGGTTTGCCCTGACTTGGATAGCCCGGGCTAGCCCAGTCTTGTCAGATCTCGGAAGCCAGGCAGGGTTGGCCCTGGTCAGTTTTTGGATGGGAGACCACCTGGGAATACCAGGGTTGCTACGTAGAGACAGGCAATGATAAACCATCTCAGACCATCTCTTGCCTTGAAGACCATGCAAAGTCACCATAAGTCGGCTGTGACTTGATGGCAGAAAAAGAAAAGAGTGGTTTGACCTTGCAGTTGGCTTCAAACTCTGCATTTGTTAGTTGTGAGGAAGAGCCGGCTGGTGGAATGGTGGGTGTTCCTGCAGTGTGAGGGTTTTTGGAAAAGTAGAAGGAGAAGTAAAGGCTCTATGGTGAGAGTAAGGTTGGGTGAGAGAGTCACGTCTCTTGTGAATGCATTGGGTGGAATGTTTTCATTTTGGCTGTTCAGTTCTCCAGATGATGGGGCATCTTTGAATGCACTCATAAATAGGTGGTAAAAATGGTAAAGACCGCAGTCAATACAGCTGGGAGGATATCAGGACCCATGATTCAGCAGGGGGTTGACTGCCACTGAGACAGTGGTAGAACTGACAGAAAGACCTCACCATAGCTGAATGATGGAGCACAATGTTTTGCATGCAGAATACTAATAGTTAAGTATTTATTGTTCAGTGTTTCAAGTCCTTTACACACACTTTTTAGTCCTGACAGCAGCCCTGTTAGGTAAGCCATATTGCTGATGCCACAGTGAAGAGTGTCTTGCCTACGGATGCCTAGTAAGCTAATGGCAAAGGTGTAAAGCTTGAGCTAGCGACCTAAGAACATAAGAAGAACCCATGGATTCAGACCACCTAATGTGGTTTATCTTATCCAGCGTTCTGTTTCACACAGGGGCCCATCAGTTGGTCTGGAGAGCCAAAAGACAGGGTATGCAGGACAAGGCATTCCCCAGATGCAGTCTTCTAGCCCTGATATTCAGAGGTTTATTGTCTCCATATATGGATATCCTCTTTATTGACCATGGCTGGTCGCAATTGATGGACCTATTCTCTATGAATCTGTCCAACCCCCCTTTAAAGCACTCTGTGCTTGTGGCCATCACTATCTCCACTGGAAGAAAGTTCTGCAATTTAATTACTCATTGAGTAAAGAAGTATTCCTTTTGTCTGTCCTGAATCTGTTACCCATCCCCTTTATTGGGTGACCTTGAGTTCTTGTATTATGAGAGCAGAGAAAAAGCTCTCTCTGCTTGCTCCATCCCATGTGTAATTTTATAAACTTCTATTATGGTTCCCCCTTACTCATCTGTTTTCTAAATGGAAAAGTCCCATACTCTCTAGCCCTTCCACACAGGAAAGATGCTCCAACTCCTTAATCATCTTGCATGCCATTTTCTGTAATTTGGGCAGTTTTGCAGTATCCTTATTGAGATCATGGCAACCAGATCTTGTAAACAGTATTCAGAATGAGGTTGCAGCTTAGTTCTGGGTAGGGGTGTTACGGTACTGGCCATTTTATTCTCATTCGCTTTCTTAATAATCCCCATCATGGAGTTTGCCTTTTTCTTTGCTAAAGCACACTGGGTCAACACTTTCATGGAGGTACCTGCTACAGCCACATAAGACTTGCAGGATGACAGCTGATTCTCTTAGCTGCTGTCCTCCATCAGTTCCCAGAAGGGTCCAGGTTCAGTCTTTGATTTCTCCAGTTAAACAAGATCTCTGGTTGCAGGGCTGGGAAGGACCCTTCTCTCCTTAGACCCCCATGTGTGGGCGTGATGGGTCAGCTGTCTAACTTGCTGTAACTCAGTTTATGTGTTCATAATTATCTGGCGTGAGGCCAGAGCTCAGCTGCTGTCAGGCAATGATGCAGGCCTAACTGGAAGCATTTCTCATTGTGCCGTGTTAGGAGAAACAGTGGGAGGTTGAGGAGGGCATGCTGGAACCCAGGAGAGCAATCTGTGTAGCTTTGAATTACGTCCTGTGCAGGGCTGCAGTGCCCAGAACAGGATATTCCTTATTCGAATCCTGGCCAGTCATGCCTGTAGGCTATATTCCTACAGCGTTTTTGACGTTTGATACCAATGAAGCATGGTTTCCTGGGAATTATGCAGCCTTCTGGCCAGTTTGGACAAACCAGCACATTAAGAGGTGTTATGGTGCCCACCATGAATCTTGTGGCATTTTCCTAATTCTTCCAAAGTAAGTATTACCTCCAGAAAGAGCCAGCATTGAGAAATGCTTATATATTCCTGTAGAAATCCTGTGTATGAACTACAGACTTTATCAGTTGTAGGTGATCATGTATTAGTAAGTACTCAAACTTCAAACATGCTTTCTGATCAAAAGTTTCACTATTTTAGCGGTGTGTATGCAGAAGCACCTTACAGTTGCTGAAAGGTAACTACTTCTAATAAGCCTCTCCTCGTGGAGGTTCTGGCTCCGTAAGGTTTTTGGCGGATTGGTGGTGTTTGTGAAACAAGTGAATATTGCAAAATATATAGAATGCATAATAATACTCCATTACCCTAACTGTCTAAACAATTCACCTATGTAATGAGTGGAACATTGCAAAAGCATTAATTGTCAATTAAGGTCAACTTGTAGTTAGGGCAGGGCTTTAATAGCCAGCTAGGATGTCCTGTCAATGTAGAGAACATGTTCTTGGCTTAAATTTTCTCAGCTGAACTCAAGATGGAATGGCATTCTATTGCAGAAATAAAAAAAAAAAGTTCCAAGAACCAATGAGTTGCAGCTGATAAGCCTTTCAGATTGATTAGCTAATAATAAAACAAGGTTCTCGGGGTTAGCATTTAAAATTTATCTGCCACATAAATCTCTCCCTGGACCATTTGCCCACATGGAATGGAAGAACACCTTTTTAATCCAGAGGATGTTTCTTGCTGATGCTACTTGCAGAAGACACCAGTTTCTAAACAGATGCAGATTTGGGGGGGGGTGTCCCAAGGGCCAAATCCAGCTGTCTGCCCGCTTTTGAGGACTGAGTGGCTTGCAGTGGCCCACAATCCATTCAGCTTTATTGCAGATCCAGTAAAGTTTCACAATGGAAGGCAGGCAGGCAAGCCTGACCTTCAACATGTGGTAAACTGAGGTGGAAGAGAGGATAAAATCTGAATCCATGCTAAATTCATTTAAGGTGTTTGACCAGTGCTGCTGAAGCAGCTGCCTAGGGCACTTCAGGGCTCCTCAGCCTTCCCTTCTGGTTTGCCTGAATTGCTGACTT
Source organism: Gekko gecko (assembly GCA_029375565.1). NCBI lineage: Eukaryota > Metazoa > Chordata > Lepidosauria > Squamata > Gekkonidae > Gekko > Gekko gecko. The sequence continues at coordinate 44,233,706 of JAPDNY010000012.1, read as the reverse complement.
GGTGATGCTCCACAACTGGAACTCTAATTGCTGGGCCTGGCAGAAGGAGAGCTGCCCCACCTAATCTTGGGTTGGAGTATTGGGATGTCTACGTGGCACCTTTTCCAATGCTGGCATGCTGAGGGTGTGTGGAGCTCATTTTCTGTTTTTTTGGAATTGAGCAGAAAAAGCCACAGCTAAAGAGCTATAAAGCAACAGTTTCACAGGGATCTGTCATAAGAATAAACACACTACCTCATACAGGTCTACCTGCCTAGCAGTTCTCAGTTCTCAGCAACAGCAGTAGTGCGGTGGAGCTCCCATTTCAAAAGGAAGTGGCTTATGCACAAGAGGTTCTGAGTGGTTCAGGCCCTGGAAGGGTTCCTGGTGCAGCTTGTGTGTCTCCTACTTGCATCTCAGGTCTCAGACATTGTGGCGGCTCATAGTGTTAGCTGTGTTCCCCACTGCTTCCTTGCTTGCATTTTCCAAACTAATATAGGGAAACAGAATGCTAGGAATAGCCTTCACCAGTGAGAACTCCTGATCACTTACATGAGGCAGAGTGCCTTGCTGCATACAGAGGCTTGTGATTTAAGGCAGAGTGTTTTGTACTGGGTTCCACTGTCCCTGCCAGAACAGGGGAAATAGTGAAGCCCTGCTGCAAAGTATGGAAGAACTATAGTAGATTTGATTGTGGTTTGATATGGGTAGCAAGTCAGGTTTATCTCCTCTAGCTGTGTTCTCCAGCATCTCTATACTATTAGCTAACCATGTTCCCCATCTGTGGATAGCTAAATCTGTGGATTAGGGCCACATGGAGGCACTCCCCAGGTTTGCAGAAAAATCTGAAAAATTAAAAAAAATACATGGAGGGGTTTAGATCCCCTGAAAAGTAAGGTAGTGTTCTCTGCACAAGTCCAGAGAATACACTTAACTCATGCAGGTGGTGGTGGCACCAGGGAGATGCTCTGGGTCCGTTGGCAGTGGCTGTGCAGCACAGAGCTCCGTGCTGGGCTTGGTGATGGTGGCTACACAGTCCGGGAGCCATGCTGGGCATGCTGCCAAAGCCTGGGAACCGTGCTGAGCATGTTGCTGTTCTTTGCACAGCCCGAGAACTGCACTCCAGGCCTAGGTGTCACACTGGGCACGGGCCCATCCAAAAAGTGGGGGGAAGGAATCCCCCCTGCAGATTTTACGGTCATAAATTTGAATATTCTAATCCTGAATAGGGGCTCCTGACATCTGTTTATCTGTGCATCTACTGTATGAAACATGGTATCTAGGTAGAATTTGTCAGGTTGCTGAAGACAGCAGTTTATGTTCACTGAAGTGGAAATCTGTAGCCCTTCTTGCTGCAGAAAGGGAGGAAAAGAACATCTGCAGGAGTCTTGGTGACAGAGAAGCCAGAAAGAGGGTAGGTGCCATTTCCAGGGTAGATGATTAGCACCATTCACTCAGCCCTGGTCTCAGCTCTCTACCTCCCGTTTTATTCGCAATGGCCTCCAGTGCCAAAGAGCAGCAGGTTTCAGTCTTAGTTTTGGGAAGCCACAGGGTTTCTCCAGTGAGAAGATCTGGCAGATTAACCACCACCATCCAACTTGGCCTGCAGGCTTATTTACTTGTGGAGCTTTTATCCTGCCTTTCTTGAACATAGACTAAAGGCAGGTTACGTTCTGATATAACGCATAATTAAACAAAACCAAGCAACCCCCTCTTGCAGAAGAATCAGTACAATAGGTCCAGATCTGTATAAAACCTGTGGGAACCAAATTTTTGCACAACCTTCTTTTACACAACCTACTTAAAAAAAAAAAGAAGTGCGCTTGAACAGTTTGGCCTGACATAGCTTCTAAACAACCACCTCGTCCTCACATTCTTTGGAGAGCTATTCCACCAAGTAAGGGCCATGATAGAAAGCACTCTGTCTTTAGTTGACACAGTTCAAGCCTGTTCGCACAATAGGCTCTGCAACAAAGTTTGTTTGGCTTAGTGGAGCGGCTACAGTGGAGCGTATCAGGAGAGAAGGAACTGCAAATATGGCAGTCCCAGGCAATGAAAGGCTCGATATGTAACCCATACCTTTAAATGAATCTGGAAACTAACTGGCAGTCACTGAGGTGCCTGTAGCACTGGTGTTGTATGTATGTGGCCCACTCCTGCCACCTGCCAGGGTGCTTCATTCTATGCCAGCTGATGTTTCCACATTGTCTTCAAGGATAGCCCCATGTAGAGTGTATTATGGCATTCTAGGCTAAAATTTATTGTGGCATGAGGCAATGTAACCACCTCAGCTGAGTTGATTTACATGCCAAATGGAGGTACGAAAAATCACTTTTAGCAGTTGCACTGATCTGTTTTGCCATAAATGACCTAGATCCAAAACACCCAGACATCTTACAGCAGAGGTGTCAAACATGCGGCCCAGGGGCCATATCAGGCCACCAGAGGGTTTCTATCAGGCCCGCAGTGGAACTGGCTGTCTTTTGCTGCTGCTTCTTCTTCTGCTGCTGCTGCTTCTGCTGCTGCTGCTGCTGCATCATTGTAGGTTTGCAGCTTACAGCTACACACCTGAACAGCATACTCAAGATTACAACAGCACAAACATTTTGATGCAGTAATTCAGAGCAAGCGGTGTCAGTTATCAGACACTGTTAAATAAACAACAGCAAGAGTGCTAATATTTTAAGCATGATTTTATTTTAAGTTAAAAAAAAATTGTGTCCTTTATAAAGTTTATATCTCTGCTACCTGGCTTTACATTTTATGACACACCTGGCCCCGGCTCAACAAGGTTTCATTTATGTCAGATCCGGCCCTCATAACAAATGAGTTTGACACCCCTACCTTACAGAATCAGGTAAGGAGCCCCATCAGATGTAAGGAGCACGACACCCTTCAAAACCTCAGCCTTCCCGACCAGGATCACCTCCAGATTCAGTGTCAGTTTGTTGACCTTTAGCCACTTGACAATGGTCAGCATACACTGACCCAGGATACCAAATGCAGCCTTTAGATAAAGCAATGTAGAGCTGGATGTGATCAGCACATGCTGTATATGGATGTGTTCCCAGATCTGTAGAGCTCACACCGAAAAGACAAAAGCTGGTTTGCGCTCTATGTGAACTGATGGTATCCCAGTGCATGTCCAAGAATATTCTGTGGTGCCAGGAGGCGTGGGGTAGGAGAGGGATGGCAAATGCCATTGAGAAAATCTAAAAGTACAAAGCTCTTAAAGTGCTGTACAGAGGAAATAAATATTTGCTAGTTAACCTTTAAGTGTTAAAATGTGTTTGATTACTTACTATTTTCACCTAAGGTCTGCATATCTTTTGTGTTTTTTCTTTCCTTCCACCTCTCTTCAGGTCACCTACCAAAGTCGGGCCGCCAATACCGAAGGTGCGTCTCTTTGTATAAATGTTTGTCCGATGCAAGCAGCCTGCCTGACCTTAACAGAGAGCAAGCCAGGTCATCTCGTTCTAAAGACGTCAAACCTGCAGTGCCTAGGTAGACAGTGGACAATGGAGAGCAAAAAAAGTTTTCCTGTCTGCCGAAGTTTTCTTTTTTTAGGGGGGTGTAGTTCGCGAGGTTTGCATTGGCGATCATTTAGTATAAATACCGAGTGAACTGCAATGTGTGATTGGTTGCTTCGAGTTCTGTTCCAGAGCATGGCATCCGAGGGCCAGGGAAGCTTAGTGGGCTGATGAGGTTTTTATTCATGCTAAAGCACACCAGGTCACTTTGTGACCTCTTTCAAAAATGCGTAGGATGAAAAAAAGATGGATTGCAAGGAAGCTGATGTTTGGGGGAATGAACTGGAATCCATTCCATGTGCACAAATGGCTTGCTAAATCAACTATGAGAAGGCAAAGTCAGGGGCTACTGGTAGCCTAAAGAAGGGGTGGGCAATTTTTTTGACCTTATGGCCACATCTTGGTCTCCACCGGCTTTTGAGTGCTCATAGTTGCATCCTGGTTCCCAGAAACAGAAAGCACCAGTATCCAAACTAGAGCCCACAAATGCACATAGAGACCCAGATGTGACTCTTTCTCTCTCTGCTACTCTTAGTAGACCTTGAACTATTTTTCAGAACCATGGCCCACCAGCCAGTACTGCCGTCTGATGCACAAATGCTGTCCACAAATGGATAAGCCACTTGAGAGTCAGAGGAAAAGCTGCCACACACTGAATGTAGACCATTCCCCTTCCCCTTGCAGATATAATTTGTCCACCTCTGGTTTAAAGAATGACTTCTCTTTCCAGAGACTAGCAAGATGTTGGGCCCTCTCATCTCTTGATCGTCTTGGAGCATTACCAAGGGACCCATGTGCCTAATCCCAGTTCACCAGTGAATGGATGGCTGATTCTGGTGGGCACCAGACACCTATAAGGGATTTCTTACGGTCTTAAGCAGAATATAGTCTCAGCTTCTCGTAGCGTAGATTAGTTAGCTGTTAGTATCTCTTAAAAATGCACTCTTGCTTTGTAAATTTAAAAGATGTCAACGTGACATGGGGAGTCTGTTAAAAGGAACCAGGTCCCACAGAGGATTCGTCCACTGGGTCCCTGCACCCATCCATAGTGAAGTGGACATCAAAAGTAAAAGTGGGAGAATTTGATTAATGACCTCTGTTTCGTCCTCTGAGCTAGCTTTGACTCAAAGCTTGACTGTTCCTGTTGTGTCCTTGGACTAAACTGGTCCAACATGTTCAAATCACATATTTGTTTTTCTTGGCCTCTTTCAATTTGAACCTAATCTCGGCTTTCTCCTATTGACAGTTGATTTCTACCCAGCCTGCTTGCATTCTTCCCATATTACTTGCTTTTGCTTTTGGATTCTGAGATCTGCTGCTTCATTGCAATTGTGGTAGTTTCATTCTTTGCTTGGGCCTTCTTTCTGTTCCTCATGCGTTGTCTTGTGGTGACAGAAGGAGTTGAGCATTCTGATCTGAAACACTTCAGATAACGTGAAAGCAGAGCTCTAAACTTAGTGCATGGAGGCAGCACCGCCTGCTTCCCACACAGGTAATTAGTATGCAGCCGCTACGAACAGCGACAGCACAGCCGACTCTCTGGCATTTAAGTAGGCCAGAAGTTAGTGCTCATTTGGAGAGGGAAGGGGGGGGGAACCCTTGTGTATCTAGTTGCAAAGACCAAAGGTGATGCTGTTCAGCCTCCCAAGGAATATTTTTAAAAGGTTGTAGTGTATAGCAGGAAAATGTATCCAGGGCTGCAGATGGAGAATAGGGATTAATGTAAAGGTGGGGTTGCACTGAAGTTTGGCTGTGTAACCCATGCACATTCTCTTTGTGGCCTTGTCGGCAGATTATTCTCTGCAAAGGAAGCTGGACTGCCTTATCAGGCATATCTCTCCTCTTCTCTCTGTGGCTTGTCAGGAGCTAGTTTTATCAAACTGTTGGTGTGTTTTAACTTGTTTCTTACTTGCCGAGGGCCGATTCTCTTCTCTGTCTGTGAGGCAGAAGAATGGCCGGAATATGATTTTCCTGACTGACATGTATGTGGCAAAACAGTCTTAGAAAGTGCCCAAAACGGTAGGGTTGTAAGGGGGAGAATTAAAAATAAAGTTAGATACATCCCTGGAAGATAGGTTTATCAAATGTAATTAGCTGTGATAGCTAAATGGAACCTCTAAGTCCAGGGGCAGTGTACTTCTGAATGCTTGATGTTGGAGATAAAGAAAGGAAGAGGGGCTGTTATTTGGGGGGCCAGCTTTTGGGTTTCCTTAAAGCTTCTGGCACTAGATGGACGCTTAAGTCTGATCAGCAAGGGTCTTCGTCTGGAGGATGGTGGAAATACATACACACTTTTAATGTGAATGTTTCCCAAATCAAACCAGTTTATTTCTATTTGTCAGCAATCCAAAAAAACACCACTCCCCCAAAGGTCGACAGCAGTGGATAGTTTCCTTTTGCTCCCCTTTGATGAATTTTAGATTTAGGTTGTGATATATGAGGGTCAAGCTAACAAAATAAATTATTACAAAAATACAGATATTTATTATGGTGTACACATTAGTAAAAAATAAAATAGGTTAAAAGAAATGATCCAAGTATCAGACTCTTAAAACTTTTTGCATACAGAGTTTCACATATATAGTCAATGGGTATATTTTATGACCAGTAGACCAGATGCGTTTCAGCCCCTTAGGGCCTTCCTCAGTGGTCAGTATTACTATTGTAAAACAACACACATCCAGAAATAAATATATGAAAAAATATTTTCTTTAGAGCCAGGTGTTGCTTTCTCCTGTGATGTGCAATTGCTAAAAGTTTACACAGTAGGCCATGGATAATTTCTCATGGTAACTGCACACGGTCTCCAGATTGTTCTGGTAACAGATATCCAATGTGCCTGGATGTGTGTTTTTTCCATCAAAGGTAGTGATCAAATCTCCCCCTCCCCCTTTCTTGAATGTTAGATCTAGGCCTTCCTTACGGGATGAAATCTTGACTGTTCATGACTGTTTTACAGGAACTGGGCGATGGTCTGCAGACAGCAGAGAGGGAGGCAGCACAGCTGGAAGTAAAACAGGATGACCCTAAAAAGGTTTGTTGTGGAGTACTGAAAATGCCTAAACAAGGGTTTTTTAAAAGTTGTGTAACTGACATTTTTAGCAATGTACTGAAAAGCCCTTTCACTTCTGAAATAAGTGCAAAATGTGGAGGGGGTATGCAGTTCCCAAATGAAAATATACAAGGAGACAGTTAAAGACAAAATCATCTCCAGGATTTGTGAAAGCTAAATTAGTTCCCCATGTTGATTCTGTGACCTCAGGCAGATCATGAGACAGAGGGCAGGAAGGGTTGCATCAGTACTTAGTTCTTGTGGCCGTCTCTTACAGGCCCAGGGAAATGCTGATTGCCACGTTGGGGTCAGGAAGCAATTTTTCTCCAGGGCAGTTTGGCTGGGGATCCTGGACATTTTTTGTCATCTTCTGGGCATTGAACAGGATTTACTGAGGGTAGGGGTGGGGAGGTATTTGTGAATTTCCTGCATTGTGCAGGGGATTTGACGATGACCCTGGTGGTTCTTTCCAGCTCTATGATTCTATGATTTTGGGGTGTCCAGTGTCGCCTGTAAGACTGAAATCATTAAACTGTATTAATTTATGATCTGTTGTTTTAAAATGCAGATGTTTTAAAAATGGAAATATTTAAATGCAGTTTTTGAATAAAAAGTGAGGCTGTGTCATTTGAGTGTTCAGATGTTTATTCGTGATGAAAATGATCCACAAAGTCCTTGTTTCTTCCTCCCATCCCCCGCTGTGTGGTACAGAAATCAAGGACTTTTTGGTTTGAAACGTACGGCAGTGTGTTGTCATGTCTGAACTGGGCAAAATGACAGGTTGTATTTCTCTCCACTACAAACAAGCATTCTATACCAAAGTTAAATCCTGTTTTTAGAATCTCAGGAAATGGGCCCTGTTGTGTTTAAGTGCCCAAATTCAGATGTCGCAGCAAATTGTAGTTAGATCAAAGACTTTCTAAACCAGGACGTCTTCAGCCTTGGATCCATGTATGGGGAAGGGGGAGAAGCAGAGGGGGCTTAGGTGAGCTCCAGTATTTCAGGCCTGCTTATGTCGCAAACAAAATTGTAGGTGGTTCATTGTCTGAATTTATAGCCTTTGTGTAGGCTTTTCTTTAAAAAGATGGTTTGGAGGAGTTCTGTTCTGCCCAGACCAGCCTTTCCTAAGCTCTTGATACCTACAATGCACTGCCTTAAAATCAGAGGTTCATCCCACGTGCTAAAAGATAATTTTCTTGATCAGATCCCAAAACAAAGCTCCTTTTTGCTACTGCGTAGCAGAGTTAAAAAGGCCTCTGGAATCTAGCATTCTCCCCCTCCCCCCTTCAGGTATGGGACTATTTTTTAGATAACAGGATTGCTTCTCCAGTTCCCCTAAACCTAATAGTAGTAGCATGAGCTAAGTTGCGTAATCATGATGTGCCCTTCCTACCTTGGGGTGGTGATATTTCCCCTGTATTGGAAGAGTGAGAGAAACCTGCAGTATAACTCTAAGCAGAGTTGGACCTTTCCAGGTCCATTGATTTCAGTGGGTTTATGAGGTGTAATCCTGTTTAGGGTTGCACTTCCAGTGCTGCGTGGGACTTCCTCATTGTATGAAGAGTACTCAGCATAGTGCCTTAATTTTTCAAGGCATGCTTCTCTCACAGTAAACCATTGGGGAATCTCTGGCATAGACTCTGGCAATGATCTTTCTGGGGTAGCTGACTGATTTGTGCTGCATATAAAGTATCTGTTTTGCTATTTAGATAATAGACAATATTATCGAAGAGAGCCAGAAAGCACGCCGGCTAGAGGATGATGTTTTGGATGCAGCAGGAAAAGAGCTATCTGACCCCACATCACATGCCAATACCTGGATTTCTGGAGCAGACATTCTTCAGCATATCCCTGAACTGTTGGTTGCAGAAACAGCCTTAGAAGGACATAATGAAGAACATTCAATTCAGACCTCGTTCCTGGCAAATGAAATAGAATACAAGCAGGTTATGCCGCTTGGTGATGATGCACTAGAGCATCAAGGTGGGGAACCCACTGATAAATCTGCAGAACCTGCAGATAAGCTCCAGGAGTTCAAGGCAGCAGAAACCAATGAGCCAGAAGAGGGATCAAAGAGGGAGTATGTGGCTGATGCAAAGGAGTCAGAGATCTTGGATCAAGGGGCCTTGGATTTCTTGCCTCCCAAAGATTTCTCCACAGCAGAGGAATTGCCTCCAGCCAAACCCCCAAGGCAGCTCACCACAGAGCCAGACATAGTTGCCAGCACTAAGAAATCTGGACCCGCTCGCCCTCCCCCTCCAGCAAGCATCCCCCCTCCCCGACCACCACCCCCAGCACGGCCCGCTCCACCACCAAGAAAGAAAAAAAGCGACTTAGACATTGAGGTGCAAAAGATACCTGGTCTTGAAGGCAAGTTTCAGTTCTGTGAAAATGCAATTGCCTGTGAAATACATGGTTCAGATTCGTTCAGTGTAGATTTCCCGCTTCATTAATGGGTCGCATCTTGTTGCAGTTCCCAGGGAGGCCTTTTCAGCTGGTGGGCTCTTATCCCCAAATGTACCCTCAGATTCCATGGCCAAAGATTCTCATCCGTCTTTGGATCTCGCAAGTGCAACAAGCGGAGACAAAATTGTCACAGCCCAGGTAAGCTAGCAACAGCCCAGCCATTAAATTGGTCAGTCTTACCATATGTTACTCTACACCTTGGTTGATTAGATCTGATCTTGCGTTATATCCAACTCTGGCTGTCTATCAGCAGTTGAGGCTGGTCCTTGCTCCCTCCAAATGGATTGGTTTTTCTTTGGTTATTGTTTCAAAGTGGCCTCTGTTTGTAACATTTTCTCGCCCCCTGCCTTTCTATTACTTGGGTACATCTTCTGTGGATGTACACCTCACGCATCGACTGAAGTGAGCTCTGATTCACGAAAGCTTGTGCTGGAATAGGTTTTGCTGGTTTCTAAAGGTTCACTGAAATTGAATTTTAATACAGCTACCCATCTAGAATTGCCAGCAGCAGCCTAGCTACCTTCCAAAGGAGTGAAAGGGCATGGAGGAGTAGGCAAGGCAAAGGGACCAAGAAGTGTATCTTAAAAGTTAACATAAGAGAAGCCCATATTGGATCAGGCCAATGGCCCATCCAGTCCAACACTCTTGTCACACAGTATCACACAGTTGATCTTTACATTCAGAAAGCCATGTGATTTACTACCCTTCAGAATTGGAGGATAACTCGTTTTGAATATTCCCTGCAAGTCTAAAATGCTAAACACATCCTCAGAATCTATGCCCAAAGATCTGCATAGTAAATCAGCACATCAGGTGGAAGGCTGGTCTTAGAATCCTTCTCCTGACTGGGTGGTTTTCCTCAAGCTGGGTGGACCTGGTATGAGGGAACATGCAGAGTTATATACCTTCACCTGTGTTTGGAGGTGGTACAAGAGGGCTCAGGAGGGCTGTACAGAGTGTGGTTCTTGAAGTATGGTTCTTAGGTCTCTGTCTGGGATGTGCACCATTTGGCGCAGAATCTAGTTTAGCCAGCAACTGTGCTGAAAGTACCTGGGGACTACAGGAGGCATCTTTCCAGGTGGCTACCAAATTGCACAGCTCTGGTGATAGAACAAAATAAGATTGGCAGGGGGATGACGACATGGCAGTGAGCATAGAAGCCAGGGTTTTTTTAAGCTAGAAACCAAATTGGAAAAAGGGAGAGGCAAAAAAATAATTTCTTTACATGTTGTTGTTCTGGTTCTATCATCCCGCCCCCCCCGCCCCCGGCCACCTTGGTCTCCCTCTTCACCCTCCCAGACAGTGCTTGACTGAGAGGTGCCAGGGTTGAATATCCCCGGAACTTATAGCCTAGAACTTGAGTGGCCTTCCTTTAGAGCAGGGGTCCCCAGCCTCTTTGCACCTGCACTTTGCACTTTGCACTTTGGAATTCAGACGCTGGATGGTGGGTGCCGTCACAGAACGGCTGCCACAAGAGACAGAGCCAGCCGCAGAAACTCTGAGAGGCAGGGGTCTTTGGGGGGAGCGCACCGGAGCGCAGCTCTGGCAGCTCAGGAGCCGAGCCCTGCCCCCAGCTGGGGTCCCCGGAGTCTTTCAGGCAGCCGAATGTCAATTTCAGTTCCATTATATCCTATGGGCCATTGAAATCAATGGCAAAAACTTAGGGTATGTTCTGGGGGCTGAAGGGGAGGGGGTTTGAGGGAGAGGCTCCAAACTCACAGGGTAGCTGATGGAGCCTCTCCCCAAGATACCCACCAAGTTTCAAGAACATTGGACCAGGGGGGTATAATTCTATGGGCCCCCAAATAGGTTGCCCTCATTCCCTCCATTGTTCTCTATGGTGGGAAAAAAGTTACTTTTTTCATACTGCAGGTGGATCAGTTGGTATTTTTGAGTGTTATTCAGTTGGTTTTTTACACTCCTTATACGGGGAACAATTTAAAGGGAAGGGCTTTACTCTTCCCTTCTGTCACATGTTTTGTTTTCTGTGTACAGGACACTTTAAAAGAAGCATGCTCTGACCCCCCCCCCCAGCACAGTAGTATACCCCAGAAACATGTTTACCATCCTCTGTCCTGCTTGGGAGAGCTAAGCCATAATCTGCATGCAACATTGCAGCAATTTTTTACGTAGGCTGTCTGGTGTAAAGACCTGAGTTTTGCTGTGCTGCTCTCCAGAAATCCCATTATGGTATCTAATGTGCTAAAAACTAGGTCAAAGCACTAGAATTTTAGTGAAATAATGTGTTCTCTTTCATTTTTGTATTTAAGCAAATGCACATCTGTAATTGCAGGAAAATGGGAAACCGGCTGATGGACAGACGACAGCAAGTGAAGTCATCGGGCCTCAGAGACCCAGGTCTAATTCTGGCAGGGAGCTCACAGACGAGGTATTCTTTGGGGAGGGGGCAGGGCTGCCAAAGACAGGGGCTGGGGGGGGGCAAAATTGGGGGGGGCCTTGGTCACTCTAAGGGTGCCTCCTTGAGCTGGTCAAGTAATATGTTTTGTTTTCCACAAGATTATAAGAAGGGCAGAGGGATTCCTTGTCTGGAGAGCCCTCAGGAGGGTATGGTGGAAGTGTTTGTGTGTAGTAAATCTTTTATCCGGTACCTTCTCTGAGGAGCTCAGGGTTGGCGTATGTAACTTTCTCTTCCTTAATTTTGTTCTTACAACAGCCCTACGAAATAGTTCAGGCAGAGAGAGAGAGAGACACTAGCCCAAGAATGCCCACTGAGCTTCATGGCAGAACAGAGTTTTGAACTCTGGCTTCCCTGGTCATTTTCATGTGGGCTAATCACTGTCCCACACACCATCTTTAAGTGGCAATTTTCAAGAATCCTGCACAACGAATTTCCCTCCAGATAATACAAATCTATTCCTGGAAAATGTTAAGCCAATTAATGTATCTGCGTATGTCTTAATAGCAGGTACAGAGCTGTGTGCCCTTTATTTCATTCTGTTTCATCTTTAAAAGATTTTTCAGTTGTTGAATGGAAAGTCCCTTTGCTTCTGTCTGGGGGAAACCAGGAGCCCTGCCAGCCGAAAGAACAGGCCTCCCTGACTCACTCAGGGCCACTGAGAGCACCTGCCCCTCCATTCCCCCTGTACCTGACAAAGTGGACTCTTGAAAAGCTTATGCTGGAGTTTAGTCTTTAAGGTGCCGTGATGAGACTCCTTTTAATTCATGTGCCTGTGAAGCTGCCTTACACTGAGACAGACCATTAATCCTTTGGTGTCAATATTGTCTCTGACTGAGAGTGGCTCTCCAGGGTCTCAGGCAGAAGTCCTCCACATCACCTGCCACCTGATCCTTTAACTGGAGGTGTTGGGGATTGATCCTGGGACCATCTGAGTGCAAAGCGGGTGTTCTACCACTAAGCCATGGCCCTACCTGTACAGACTAATGTGGCTACCCCTCTGGGATGAACACTTTCCTCTGCAAGTTCTCAGGATCAGGAACAGCTGGGAAACCTGCTGTTCACTGAACAATTCCCAGATAGTGGCAGTGGTGCCTTCTGGGTGGGCCCCTGTGTTGTCTGCTCTATGAGTTTGGTGCACAGAGTTAAGAGGCAGTACTGGACCAAACCTAATAGATAAAATAAAGGTCCCTGTTGTCCAGTATCCTAGCCAGGTGCTTCTCTGTGTTGATGATTAGTCCTTCTCCAGATGTGCACCCCACACCTACATGTCCTTTGCTTTGTATTTGGTTTCCTGTGTTTGTTTCCTGGCTGACAGGTGCTGATAGATAGTCCTGTGACTGAGTTATCAAAGCCATGGCTTGTGAACTCTGTAAATTAATGATGGATCCCAGAATATGCACCTGTGTTGCCTTCCCCTTCAAGGGGGAAGTCTCACACCAGCTAATTGTTAGAGTACAGGAAGACAGGTCCCTGACTTAGAAGCTTACAATCTAAATACTGTCACAAGGGAGCAAAATGTAGTGAATTGAAGAGGAGGTGAAGATAAACAAGGAAAGAATCTGTGTTCCAGTTGCAGGTGCTTAAGGGCTTATGACAGTATATAAACATGGTCATGTGTTCCTTCTTTCTCAAACCATGTACAGTGAAAGTACATGTTCCACTTAGGAAATGGGTATGAAAAACTTCCTACATTCTTCTGGCAACTGAACATCAGTCTCCTTGTATTACGTAAGCCTTACCCAGGATCTGTCCTTTCCTTCTGTTCTCATCTGTGCAGGAAATTCTGGCCAGTGTCATGATAAAGAATCTTGACACTGGGGAGGAGATCCCTTTGAGTTTGGCAGAGGAGAAGCTGCCCACAGGCATCAATCCTTTGACATTGCATATCATGAGGCGGACTAAAGAATACGTCAGGTAGGAACTGAAAATGGCAATTGGCACCTAGTAGTGGTCTGTTCCATTGTCTGTATTTCCCTGTGGGGGTGCTTCTCTGTGAGTGATTCCCCCTCATCAGCCCACTGGGATACGTGAAATCTCTTTTTAAGTTTCAGCAGGTCCAAAGGAAGTTCTTGGGGCTAACAAAAAGATAAAGGGTCTGAGCCACAGTTCCCAGTCAACCACGGAATCTGTGCAACATAGAACAACCCAGCTGGTGGTCAGATTTAAACAAAGTTAGAGTCCGCTGGCACCTTTAAGACCAACGAAGTTTTATTTAAGGTGTGAGCTTTCATGTGCACACATACGTCGTCAGACAATGAAATGGAATTACAGATCATAGTTGCATATATAGAGGGTGGCTTGTTAAATTAGCATACAAAATAGTGAAGGTGTTTTTTAACAAATAAAAAGAATGCCAAGCTTGGTTTCTGGTTACCATCTGTTTGGGTTCAACTGAGGGGGGGAAACAACATAGGTAATTTGAGGTTATTTGTAGCAGGTGGGGCTGGCCCAAATTTACACTCCCCCGCCACCAGCAGCAGGTGACTTGTCTGGTCAAGCCAGTATTGAGGGATTCTGGGGGCCAGGTCCTTTTCCTAAAAAAACCCCCAAAAAATGTTCCCCTGAGTTTTTTCACTAATTGGGTGGAGACTGCCAAGTGGCTGAATCTATATATATATAGAGAGAATGGTTCTTAAAGCTCAATTTGTTCCATTATACACTCTTAAGACAGAAAACACTTTGTAGCATTTCAGTATTCAACAGAGAATATTTCAACACAAACCCAGTACTTAAAATCGTATGCTTGTATAAATTGTTCTGGAGTAACCACCAATACCTCACATGGAGCTATTGATGGCCAGTCCCCTACCATTAGTAAACCAGAGATATATATCTTTCTTGGACCTATAGCTGCTAGCGTACCAACTGATGTTCTTATCATGTAAGGCTACCATCGGTGTGACGCAGGCCTGACTAGAACTGAACCAAATTCCTCCCCTCCTTTCTATCTCTGGGGTCAGGAAGCTCACAGAAAGTCAAGCTAGATTCAAATACCTTCTCCATCTAGATTCTGATAGTGACTGCACTAACTTCTGGAATGTATAAACATCCTCTAAGGCAAAAGTCATGTACAGAGTTATCGGAAACCAGAAGGTCACAGCACTAGCAGAGTCCTGAAGCCTCCTGGGAAACAACCAAAGATTCATCTATATTTTACTATAGAAATTAAAGTAACATGGGTGTAACAGAGGACTGAGGCTCAATCCGGGCCCTAATTCTGCAACAGCCAACTCTGCTGGCCATGTTATTTATTGATCTATTTTATTAACTTTTTTTTTATCATCCACCTTTCTTAATGAGACTGAAAGCAAATTACAGAATTATAAAAGCAATGCCATAAAGACCAGTAAAATAAAGCAACAAACAATAAAACTGGATTACACCATTAGAAAACAATGAAATAAACAGTAAAATGCATCCAGTAAACAGACAGTATAGTATATTCAATAAGCAATGCAGTATGAAAATAAAAATAAAGGTGTGCAAATCCGATGCCCCACTATGGGACGGGTGTGCAGCTGAAGGGCCAGGACGGTATCTTTTAAGGTTTCCCATATGACCCTGAGATTCCGTGGAATGAACAAACACCCTGTGCAGTGCACCCTTGCCTCGCCAAGCTATGATCGGTGCATGCAGAGGCTCTCTGCACATAACTTACATTGTGGCCACAAGAGGCTTTGGCTGAGTCCTTCTTTATTGTGCTCCTCAGTTGCTTGCTCCTGTGCCCCAGTTGAGACTCAGGGAAAAGGAAGGGACCTAAAAGAAGAGCTTTACCAGAGCCTCTCTTGCTGTTTGCACTAGATGAGAAGGGAGTTAAAGAGCCCCTTTTCTGCATCTCTGCTGGGGAAGGAGCAAACCAGTTGGCAGAGCTGATGCTGCTGCCTCATCAGCCGTCATTCAGTACAAAAACATAGCCCCATTGGATTTTATTTTTTAAGTCGCCAGACAGCGTCTTAAGGTCTTATATTCAGACCTAATTCTGCATATGTTCTCCCCGCCCCCAGTGTTTAGATATGGAGCATTCATGCTGAGCTGCAGACAGTTGCCCATGTGAGGTCTGGCAGAGAGATCCTCAAGTGGATCAGGCAATGGCCATTCTCTCTCAAGTGGCTCAGCTTTGCACACAAAGTGGGCTATGGTCACTTCCTTTTCAGGTGCTGTTCCATTGAGGCATTTGGCTACTTGGCACATAATGTTCAAAAGCTGTTTTGTCTGTCCGCAGTAATGACGGGGCCCAGTCTGACGATGAAGACAAAATGCAGTCCCAGCAAAGTGACATAGATGGAGGACGGTTAAAACAGAAAACGTAAGCCCCCCCTTTTTCCTTTTTTACCCCAATACGTTTTTTGTAAGATGGGAATCATCTGTCAGACCCTTTTGAAGGGAATTGAGGAAGTGTGTGTGTGGCAGTCATCATAAGGAATTCATGTCTAGAGAGTGAGTGCAGAGGGTGGCATGAGTGAGGGGATGTCATTCATTGATGGAAGGAAATGGGATCTGTGTTGGGACATCTTCCGAAGAAGATTTGGCACCAGTTCAGAGCCAGTTTGGTGTAGTGGTTAGGAGCACGGACTCTAACCTAGGATAACTGGGTTTGATTCCCCACTCCTCCACATGCAGCTGCTGGTGTGACCTTGAGTCAGACACAAGTTCTCTCAGAGCTGTTCTCTCAAAAGCAGTCCTCAAAAGAGCTCTCCCACCTACCTCACAGGGTGTCTGTTGTGGGGAGGAGAAGGAGGTTGAAAGCCGCTCTGAAACTCAGAGTTAAGGGCGGGGTATAAGTCCAATCTCATCTTCTCTTTCTTCTTCAGGGATTCTAGCACAACTTTTCTTGTGTGCCACCCCACTTTCCATTTACATAAGGCTGTGTTGCTAGATCAGGTTGAAAATCCTTTTTTTTTTTTTTGCTTCACGACTCAGATGCCTTTTGTAGAGGTCATAAGCAGAGTCTGATGACAGCAGAGACCCCCCTAATGTCTGGTTGGTGACCAGAAATACACTGCTTTTGTATACAGTGGACATTTTAGGGACACTTAGCTAGCATGCTTAACACCCTAATGTGGTTTCTCAGCACCACCTTGCAATTGGAGTGGTGTTTGCTATGCGGTGGACTGCTGCTGGGGACACTCAATGTGGTTGGTGTATTCTGGCCGTATGTAGCATTGCTATGATTGTTGATGCTGGTTAGCTGATCAGAAGCAAAGGACAGCAGAACAGAAATGGGATCAGCGCTGAGTTTGTCAGCCCAACATCATTGGGTGGCAGCAGACAGATGCACCTGTCTCCTTTTTGCCCATAGTACAGTCTTCAAGCTGAGTGTTGTTTTTTAAACCACCACCCCCCAGGACGCAGCTTAAAAAGTTCTTGGGCAAATCAGTCAAGAGGGCAAGGCATCTGGCCGAAGAATATGGGGAGCGTGCTGTCAATAAAGTGAAAAGCGTTCGAGATGAAGGTTAGTGAAAAAGGCGGGGTTGTGTGGGAGAAAGGTAAATTTTGCAAGATGCCTAATCAGGGGGAGTGTTTTATTTGTTTTCCTAGTCAGTCCCTGATCCAAATGTTACTTCTGCTGCAGATACACTCGGTGGCCTTAAAATCACTCCTCCTCTACCTCACTCCTGAATTTCCACTATCATACACTAACCCCACTGTACCATACACTCCAAAATTAAGAGCCCAATAGCACCTTAAGGACTAACAAAACTTGTGGGAGGGTATGAGCTTTCTTCTGAAGAAGTGAGCAGAGACTCGCAAATGATCATACCCTGCCATAAATGTTGTTACTCTTTAAGGTGCTACTGGACTCCTGCTCTTTTCTACTGCTACAGGCAGACTAACATGGCTACCTATCTTGATTTAATTCCAAAATTAGTTATAGATATGAACTGTTGCTGTTTGGCATTTGTTTAAACATGCTTTCACTATTACAGATTAAATGCCTTGACAGAAAAGGAATGCAGCATGTAAATAAAATTGTGTTGATTTGGTATGATTTCTATCGTTTCAAAATATCCTCCTTTTCAGCCACAGAACAGTATTTTGAGCTGATAAAAATGTGTTTTAATCGTATGTTCAGAGCTGAAGTCTTACAGCCGATTAGGCAGGGCTAACCCTATTCATAGGCTCTGCACGTGTTCAATCTCTTAGTTTTCCACACCGATCAAGATGATCCCTCCTCGAGTGATGATGAAGGGATGCCGTACACGAGGCCGGTGAAATTCAAAGCAGCGCATGGCTTCAAGGGGCCTTATGACTTCGAGCAAGTAAAAGTCGTTCAGGACCTCAGTGGGGAGCACATGGTAGGCTGGCCTTTCTGTTTTAGGTGGGGTCAAGGGGCGGCGGGTCGATACCCCTGCCCTTCTGGGTGCTGGCGGCTGAGTCCAGCTGCTCTGGAAAACAGACCCACCTTCCAGTTTTTTCTCAGATGAGTAGTCCTTGTCAGGGGCAGGATGATTCAGTCAGTCAGTCATACCTTTTACTGGCATACTTAAACATAGTACAGAAATAAGAACAAGCAAAATATATACAGTTCAAGATTAAGAACGATAGGCTAATATAAAATTCATGCCCCTCATAAATTTTAATAGACTTCTCCAGGAATTTACTAACAGCCCTTGTGATTTCTATTTCATTATCTTTTAATAAGCGGCGATAGTGAATCCCATTTACCAGATTACAGCAAGGGAGGGAGAGATTACCAAACAGTTCCCTCTGGGAATTAGAATGTAGCTGGCTGTCCAGCAGTACATGTTGGATGGAATCTGGAATGGTTGCCCCACAAGGACAGACTCTCTCACTATATGGAATTTGGAGGAATCTATCATAAACAACATTTGAAGGAAAGGAATTCATCCTAGCCAACGTAAATGCTCTGCTTTGTTGGGGGCTTTCAAGATCACATAAGGAGTTGGCCATTTTCCCAATGGGCTGAGCAAGGCCAAGTGCTGCAGGTGAGCATATGTAATATTGAGCAGGACATAACTTAGTAAGTTCTAAATCAAGGAGCCTCTGTTTAATTAGTTTAAAATTATAGGATTCATCAGATAGGAAGAGGTCTTCCATTGCAATTCCTATGTATTTAAGTTTATCTATAATTGTGCCCAAACACACAGCATTATAAGCATCTTTTTTAAGATAGCTAAGGAAGCTATCAGATTCTGCCCTATAATAATTTCAAAGCCAATGTTTAAAAGTTAGGATCCATGCTTTGGTTTCTGTTAGATGCAAACCAGTTTCAGCACAAATTGCAGTATAAGGTACACATTTAGGTACTCCAAGAAGTTATATCACGCTGTTTCTAATATTGTTGGAATCATCTGATGAGAAGTTCTGCATAGTAAATGTGCAAAACATTTAACAATCAGTATAGTTTTTCTGAGCTGTTGCCAAAAATGGGTGTGGGGGCATGTACAGTCCAGGGACTGTGGGAGAAGTCTTGTCTGGTGGTGGCAGTGCAGGCCAGGGCCTGCTTTTCTCTGTTTTCCTCAGCAGATGACATGACACCTTTTCAGGTCCCTGAGAGAGCAGGTGGGCCTGGCTCAGGTCAGCAATGCCTGCTCATATCTCCTTCTTCTGGAGCAGCTGTCACGGGCTGACTGATTTCCACTGGGTGACAAACTCCACTGGGTTGAGCCACTGGAGAGCCAGCTTGGTGTAGTGGTTAAGAGTGGTGGACTGTAATCTGGAGAACTGGGTTTGATTCTCCACTCCTCCACATGACACCTGCTGGGCAATCTTGGGTCAGTCACAGTTCTCTCAGAACTCTCTCAGCCCCACCTACCTCATGGGTTGTCTGTGGTGGGTAGAGGAAAGGAAGGCGATTGTAACCCACTCCAAGAATCCTTGTATATAAAACCAACTTTCTCTTCAATAGGGGGCGGTTTGGACAATGAAGTTTTCTCACTGCGGCAGATTGCTGGCTTCAGCGGGACAGGACAATGTTGTGAGAATCTGGGTGCTGAAGAATGCTTTCGACTACTTCAATAACATGCGAATGAAGTACAACACAGAAGGTGTGGGTTTCTTCCTCACTTGGGTACATCCACTGCGGCTCCAAAGTTGAGATGCGCCTTGAGAAATGATCAGTGCTTTGAAAAGTTACACTTCAGGCTGCTCTGTGTCTTGTGTTTCAGGCCGAGTATCGCCCTCCCCATCTCAAGAAAGTTTGAATTCTTCCAAGTCAGATAATGACGCAGGGGTAAGTCAGGCCTCTTTGTTCCCAGGCTCTTCCAGAGGGAGTGGGCTGGGCAGTACTGCACCCCTCAGAGTTGGTTTGCGATATTGGCTGACAATTTCCCTCCTGCCCTTACAAAATTTCCTCTGTGATGGTTAGGAGTCTGGTTGTCATGTATGAAATGGAGAGAATTATTTGCTTGGTCAAATGGGGCGGGGGTTGACCTCATGCAGCTTTTGCCTTCCTTTTAATGGGTGGCTTGGTACACTTGCTTGAGCCATTCATTATTCCCAGCATCAAGGGCTGGATTATGTGAGTTGATCTGTAGAATGAGAGAGTCTAGAATGGCCTTTAACAGTGTTGGACATCCAGACTCTTTTGATCCGGATCCCTTCCCTCATAAATATTCTGAGGCAAAAATGAGAAGCAGGGAATAATCCAGAGCTAACTGGAGAGCTGTTAGTTAAGAGCTTCACATCTCTTCTCTGAACGTTTTTGAGTAATTAATGATGCTCCCTCAGCGCAACCTCGAATTTGAATGCTGGAGGTAATTAAATGTCATGCAAGCAGCCTGGGTTACCTAGCCTGACAATTAACTCTTTTTACAGCCTTATTCAAAGCTGAGGCTGAAACTGTAAGCACCGACTGAAGAGGGAGGCAGGGGTAGAAAGCAGGAAGAAGTCCAATGTAGGGAGAGTTTGTGTGAAGCATGCCTACAGCACGGCTGTGTATGCAGACTTACTGTGTTCTTTGCTGCAGTGCATCACTACCAAGCATCTCCGCCTATGGCCTGTTATGTGTATTCCCTGGTTCAAAATCATAACTCTGCTTTTATCTTTAAAGCAAGTTCCTAGCCCTTTTGGTTGTACAGAGAGAATTTCATTGCAGAGCTCTGCTGCAGCAAACAGCTTTTCTCTTGGCGTGAACAT
Source organism: Gekko gecko (assembly GCA_029375565.1). Classification (NCBI taxonomy): domain Eukaryota; kingdom Metazoa; phylum Chordata; class Lepidosauria; order Squamata; family Gekkonidae; genus Gekko; species Gekko gecko. The sequence continues at coordinate 44,213,161 of JAPDNY010000012.1, read as the reverse complement.
GGCCAAAGGTGCATTGGGGAAGCTCCCCCAGCCCTCCTGTCTGCCACCTGGCATTCCCAATTCCTATATCACCTTCTCAGTGTTCCACCTGGTCCCAACAGATTTTGCAGTATTTGGTAATGCTTTCATTGTGCTTAAAGTTACCAAAAAAAAAGAGGACTTGGGCATCTCAGCAACTGGTTTTAATCAGCAAGTACAATAGGTCTGATAGAAACCAATCCAACTGAAAAAAGAGGCACAAGCCCATCAAATAAATAATGATATGGTTATCTGTGCTTTCAGAAAACATTGACAGTTTCTAAGCACACTTGGGCACCTTGTATTGTATCGCTCCCTTAATAGGTTTGCAGTGGGACGGATGAGGACCCTGATGATAAGAACACACCATTCCGTCAACGGCCGTTCTGCAAATATAAAGGACACACGGCGGACCTCCTTGATTTGTCGTGGTCTAAAGTAAGGCACTTTGGTGTGGACTACAAGACAGGGAGATAAACACAGGTAGCCCTTTGTAAAGTGAGCCTGCAAAGAACTGAAGATGTGTGAGGCTACCATGTTGCGGACAGAGCACTCTAGAGCATGGCTTGTCAAGTAGAGTGCAGTAGAGAAGGAAGCAGGAGTAACAACCCAAGGGATACTGGGGAGGGTGGTTATGCAAGTGTAACAGGGAAAACCTACCAGCTGGTGGTTTTTTTCACTTGTCACACTGCTGTGGTGAAAATGTTGTGAATGAACCTGCTACTTGAGCATATCCATGTCCTAAGGGGCCATGAAAAAAAAAAGATTGTGCTGTGATATATTATTTGGGTGGGGGTTCCCACTTTCCTCTTTCAGCATGGCCCAATGACCACCATAAAATGTAGCTGACATTCCCTACAGCTGAAGATCCGTAGTAATAAGTCTTAGTGTTTTGCACAGCGGTTTCATTGTTCAAAGCAGCTTCATATAGATCACAGTACTCCTTACGACAGCACTGTAATATAGGTTGGTTCTATTATCTCCATATTGCCTGTTGGGAATTGAGGCTGAGAGGGAGTGGCTTGTTGCTAGGACCCTCTAATGAGTGTTTTGTAACAGAGATTTTGAGCCAGTGATATTCCTGATCTCAGCTGATGCAGTCACTACGCTGCTTCAGGGAGGGTGGGCAAGTGGTCTTTGGGGCATAGTTGTCTGTCGTTCCCAGGAATCTCAGGGTTCCTAGGCATACAGTTTGAACATCATTGCTGTAATTGGACCCTAGGGCATTATTAGCACCTGATGGGCTGCTGTTTTTTCCCCATATGCTTTTCATTTGAAGCTCAGGCATGCCAAGAGCTCTCTCCCACTCTGAGCTGACAGGGCTTAACAGAGGATTGCATTAGCTGTGAGCACTTCCTCTGTACTTTATAAATCTCTGCAATAATTCAAGCTGTTTCTGTTCCCCCACCAGAATTACTTCCTGCTGTCTTCTTCCATGGACAAGACAGTCCGGCTGTGGCACATATCCAGGCGGGAGTGCCTGTGTTGTTTCCAGCACATCGACTTTGTCACTGCTATTGCATTCCATCCGAGGGTAAGTGACTCCTGGTTTGAAGACTGGCCTGGTTTTTAACCTAGTTTTGAATCTTAAATATGGATTGAAGAGATGTACACGTGCAGGAACACAGTCAGCAAGATGCTGCAGTTATTAAATTAAGTAGGATCTCTGTTGCAGATCACATGCATCAGGCATGCACTAAAGCACATCCATTGTGCAGCCAGCCCCTAGGCATTGTCTTCCTGCAGCCACAATGTTCTCTGTGACAAGAAGGGCTGGGAGTCTAAGGATGTGATCTTCTGCGTGCATCTGTCAGACATAGAGTACATGCTGATCTCTGACGTCACCTTCCATTTCTGATGGGAGCCCCTGTGGGCAGGCAGATCCCAGAGCATTGCTGTTAACTCTGTTCCTTTTGGTGTCATCTGCCCTATTTTAGGATGACAGATACTTTTTGAGTGGTTCCTTGGATGGGAAGCTCCGACTCTGGAACATTCCTGACAAAAAAGTGGCACTGTGGAATGAGGTGGACGGGCAGACCAAGCTGATCACAGCCGCAAACTTTTGCCAAAATGGCAAATACGCAGTGATTGGCACCTACGATGGCCGGTGCATCTTCTATGACACAGAGGTTAGCATTCGTTACTATTGGTTTATGCTCTGCGTTTTACATAAGGGAACCAGCCAATGGAATTTTTGTCTTGGCTTCATACCGCTTCTGTGAAGCAAGTACCATTTACTACCTAGAACTAATATTTTCTCCAGCACCCCCCACAACACCCTTCTGCTTTTCCCTCAAGCTACCTCTGTGTCCCAACCCAGTTTGGGCTAAGCTACACCAGAGCTTTTTCTCCTGAACTCCCAGATGTGTACAAATTAAGCTTCTCTCTGTAATTTATTTTTTCCTTAGCATTTGAAGTATCACACGCAAATACATGTGCGGTCCACCAGAGGACGAAATCGAGTCGGAAGGAAAATAACTGGAATCGAGCCTCTGCCGGGCGAAAATAAGGTTTGGCCTTCTCTTACCTTGAGGTCACTCCAGTTCTTTGGCTTGTCCATGTAATTCCACTTAGTTATTTTAATATCAGCTGCAGACCAAGGACAGCCAATCCGTAGGATCCGTGGGGCCTACAAATCAAGAGTAGCTGCCTCTCTACCTTTGTGAATTAGACACAAGTCCAGTGGCAACATTAAGACTTGCCAGATTCATTCCAGCATGAGTTTTCGTGAGTCAGAGCTAATTTCATCGAATTTGTAGGAGTGTAAAATCCATCAGGCCAATTTATATATGCAACAGAAGGGAGGGGGGAGGAGTCTCAGAGAGGATAGTTCAAAACAAAATCCACTCATTATGGGTGTGAGGCACTCCCAATTGTTGTTAAGAAAGGAAAGAGAGGAGGATGAAATAAGGAGGATACAATAGGAAGTTACAGAGGTACAGCTGAAACAGTACCTTGCATATTCCACCCCTTTCCGACATTAATTATTTCAGCTATACCTCTGTAACTTCCTATTGTATCTGCTTATCTCAGTTTGTAAATTAAAAATACACAACATGTTAACAGTAGAAATCTATAAAACTAGCAGGGAAGAGCTGAAACTAATATTTAAAAAATGAAATAGAGACTGTTCACCTGTCTTTGTAGTGTAGCAGTGATGTTTTATGGTGTGTTTCAAATTCATCAGCATACAAAAGATGAAGAAAAAAATTGTAATTGTTCAGATTCCAGTAGAAACAGGATAAAGGGGGAAAGACACAAATATTTGTATAAATGGATACCCACGTGGTATTGTACCCTATGCCAAGATGGCTAACCATGTGTTTTTTTAGAGTTTATTAATCTTAACATATAGGAAAACAGATATAATAAATTCAGATAAAATAAACAAAAACCATCATTTATCCATACAATTAAAAAAGATGAGTAAGATTTTAAGTATCTAAAACATTAGTAAAACTATTGTAAACTGCTTACCAGTAAAGATAACAGATATAACAGTAATTTAAAACAAATATAACAAGCAATTAGCCAGCTCAAATCAATAACCATTTTTGGTAATAAGAATTGTTTGGCAAAACTTCACATTCCATCAAGTATACAATACCATGTCTGCATAAACTTTTTCGCTGAGTTATTGTTAGTTGGCATATGTAAGTTAATCATCTGAATCCCAAGCGGCAAATCATCGCTGGGAAAACAGCCTTGCATGCTGTGGCTCCCCCACCCCACACTTGCAGCCAGTAACAGCCCCTCTCCCTCCTTGCTGAAAGATCTAAAGGGGGCCCCAGCTGACTGGTGGGCCATGTGCTCCCCACTGATCAGCTGAAACCCTTTAAATCTCTGCAGGGGGGAGGGAGATGGGTTGCTGTGGCTTGGAGGTGGGGCTTGGGGGGCAGGGCTTCCTCCCACCGATCAGCTGGCTGACAGTGGATTGGAGCCCCCAGAAGTGGGGGATCCCCCACCTGGACCTGGGGGCTGGCAGCCCTAGGGCCACAGCATTTACGGAAAGGTACTTCTGTTTCCATAAGAATGGTCAGGGGGAGTAATTTCCACTGATTCTCCCTTCCTTCTGTATTCAATCTGTGAAAAAAAAATTAAATGTATAACTCTGGCTTGCGTATTGGATTTTCATTTGGCAACAGTTGAACAACTTCTATATTTTCTTGTCAGAAAATGGACAGGTTCATAACTAGAAGTGGACACCAACAATCGCTAGATTCCAAGTGCAGAACAGCAGTAGAGACTAAGAGTTTGCAAAGAAGAGAACCAACCTGTCCTCCAGATCTAGGTGCAGAAAATCCTTCGCAGCCTCAGCTTTCAAGTTACCCTAAAACAAAATTTGGGTGGACCAAGCGGAGTTTTAGTAGCAGATGGTACGATGGCCATTCTTGGTTGGAATATTCTTTTTGAAGTGACAAAGCATTCTCCTTCCCTTACAGAAAATTTAGAAAGAACAGTGAAAAGGAGGGTTGCATTTACAGTTTCTAGTTTGAATAATTGGAAGACAGCTTTAAGGCCAAAAAGGGATTTTATAAAAATTGCTCATCTAAAACCCACTTAATGGCAATGTCTCAGTGGAAGGAACAAAAGACTTGGTCAGAACTAGGAAAAGAGAGTCATACTAGGTTGGGGCCAGAGCAGATAATGAAAAATAGGTATTTTTTCCTTAGCAGACCAGCTGAACATCTTTGGGTTTGCATGCAGTTTCACATTTAATAGCAGACTGTACGTCTGATCTTCTGCTTCAAGTTCCGACTGACTGGGTTTAATCCAGTATGGTGCTATGATGGGGCTAGTGTTATATCTTGCAGGTCAGGTGGAGGTTAAAAAAAATCAAGAGAAACTGGGTAAAACTGTACCATGCATACACTGCTACAATAACCAATTACATTTTGTGATTAATGGTTGCTCAAAAACAGTACCTGTAAAGCAGTTTTTAAACACATGTAATAGTTTATACAACTTTACCAGAAAGCATTGGGTGAACCAATTGTATTCAGGTTCTCAGCTCAAGAGACTCCTAGATCATAGGTGGACTGGACATTTGTCCACTGCAAGAGCAATAAGTGATAATTTTGGAGAGGCGCTGATAGTGTTCGGTAACCTTGCAGATCCTGAAGGAGAAGCCACAGCTTCCACAGAATTGTTAGTGGAGGCAAAAGGTCTACATGGCACATGTGCAGATGTGAGGTTTGCATTTTTAGCGCTCCTAATGAAAGGTGGGTTGTCCATATGTGAGCCAGGTAATGCAGCAGTGCAAGAGAAAGACATGCATTTAGGGAAAGCTGCTGAAGTTGTGAATACTTGCATTTCTCTCCTTAAAGAGAGGAGAAGTAAAGCAGACAGTCTCTTTGAGGAGCTTTTGGGGAAAACTTCTGAAATATGTGAGCAGAACAACATAGCTGTTGATATAGCTGAAAGGGGAGGTAAAAGAAAAAGGAAAGAGCAACATTTTAAGGATTTCATTGCTGAAAGTATGCAGGAAGAAACTGTGACATATCTTCTCCTATGCACTTAAAACAGGTGTTCATTGAAGTCCATGATTATTCCATTTCAGAGGCTGAAACTCAATTTTCTCATCATAATGTGGAATACTTACCTGCTGTAGACTCACTGATTTCACACTCCTTTTTAGAAGTAAAAGCAGAAAGGCCTCTTCTATGATTAAAAGTTGCTGATCAGGATAACTTTACACTAGAAGCAGATCTCGTAAAAAGGAACGTTTTAACACCAACAAATCCACACTTGAAAGAAAAGAATAGTATCCATAATATTCTTGCTGTGCTGTTCTCCTATAAAAATGCATTCCCAAATATATACAGAGTCCTTGCAGCTGGTGTAACTTTTGGTGTTTCCACTGCTACATGTGAATCAGCATTTTACAACCACAGGGGCTGTCAATGTCCTGTCTTTGGAAAAACAGTCTAGTGCTGCTAGGTTATGAGAAATCACAAATAGCATCAATATGGATGCATTCATATATAATTTCATGCCCAGTCATGTCAGCCTCTAATTTAATTGTTCAATAGGCTGAAAAGGTTGGAATGGTAACCCAGTTCTCTTAATAGTTGGCATGCTTTAGCAAATTTGAAGTTTAAAGAATCTAGGGTTGATTGTATCATTATTTGGCATTTATGGTCCATTTGTCTCACTGGACTATGTAAAGATACTAGTTTGTTTATCATCTGGTTGTCTCACTGAGCAGCGTGTATAGGATTTATTTTATGGGATTTCTATCCCATCCTCTCCTGCAGACAGGCTCCGGGTGGGTAACAGTAACCAAATAAAACAATAAAAACAATTTCATACAATTCCAGCTTTTAGACCTAAAAACAAGACAAATTAATACATGATGGCAATCCATAGTTCAACACAGCCCCAGGAGTAAGCTACATGTATGCCCAGAAAGGGCCAGCATATCGAGCAAGTGGGCCCAGGCCATTGCCTATGGCACAAGTTGGTATAGGCAGGTCGGAGCAGGGATGTGTTTGGACACCCATCGCCTCAACTAAAGCCCTAGTGGAACATCTGTTTATTGATTTATATTCAGCTTGACTCACTGAGATTTGTAAAATCAAACAGGTGGAATGGAGAAGGTATGATGATGCAGATTTGATTCAATTGTATGGTGCCAAACAGATTTTGAGTTGCACAAAGGGCTACTAGGTTACAACAACCATCCTTTGAAGAAGGTGAGGCTGAAAATGCCAGTAGGGACTTGAACCTCAGTCTCTTAGGCCCAGCACTGTAGTTACACACTTGCTGACCGGAAGAACAGTCATTACCAGGATTTCTTGGTGCAGTATGAAAGCTCTTTTATGTGGTCTAACCCACGTCAGCCTGCATAGTACCTCTTATACCACGTCTTGTTAAACTTCAGAGCTGAACAGTGTGAAAATGCGTGTTGTCGGTTACTTGTTAAGAGGGCTCCATCTGTTCTATATGTAAACTATCTTTGCAATAAACCTGAAGCATTTTTGTGTGATATATCTCTTGACTTAGAAGTATAAGCATGGCAGTTCTGTACAGAAACATAATGGGCTGCTCTTCACTGTGCTAAACTGCCCCCTTAACAAAAAATTTGGTCCCTTTAACAAAAAAGTTGAGGCTATGGGCCTGGTTTGTGCTGTTTGTGGGCTACCAAGCTCTGTGTTTAAAGCGCCTCACCTCTACTATCATTAAGCTGGAAAAGACAGACCTTGCCATCTAGCTTGCAAAGATATCAAACAAGAGAAGTGCCTTTAGGTGTTCACAGAATGTCTTTCCTTCACCATCACAGCCACATGCCTTGCAAAGCATTATGGGAAAGGGCTTCTCTGAAAATGTGAAAAAGCTGGGCTCTGGTGTGGTGTTCTCTGCCCACCCCATGTTAGAAACAAGTCCAGGTGGGGAGCCTGGAATGCAACGCTGCTGGTCTGTCTTTTGTCTCATTTGACATGCTGCTGCCTTGTTAACTCTCCCCACTGAAAGGAAATTTCATTTTCCCACCACCAGATCCTAGTGACGTCAAACGACTCCCGAATCCGGCTGTACGATCTACGAGATTTGTCGCTGTCCATGAAATACAAGGGTTATGTCAACAGCAGCAGCCAAATCAAAGCTAGCTTCAGGTGATGAAAGTGGGATTTCTGGGGGGGAACCCCAAATATTGTAAGAAACTTGCAGTTTGGATCTTGAATGGATACTGTAGATTCAAGTTAATTTTTATGCACTTCACCATCGTGTCCTCTGAGCCTAAGGGCTCGGGAGAATTGCGGTAGGGGTGTATTTTTTGCTTATACTCATCTGTAGTGGATATTGTGTCAGAGGAGGATTGAGAAGACCTGGGTTCAAATCCCCACTCAGCTCAGACAAGCATCCCTCTGTGTCAAACAAATATTAATGGAAAAACAGAAATGTGGGATGAAAATGAACTGCTTTTTCTTCTTTGTTTTCAGCCATGACTTCACATACATTGTTAGTGGCTCAGAGGATAAATATGTTTACATCTGGAGCACCTACCATGACCTGAGCAAGTTTACATCTGTAAGGCGGGACCGAAATGATTTCTGGGAAGGTGTTAAAGGTGAAGTGCTCTCCCCCAGTGGTTGAGATGTTTTTGGCTTGATGCATTGTTGAGAGTTATGTGGCCATATCTTGTGTGGCGCAAAGGAAAGTGGCCTCTTTGGCTGACAGAGAATTGGAAATTGTAAGCTCTGCCTACAGAATTGGCTGGATTAAAACCCCGTAGTGACTACAGCCTCAACCCCTGTCTTTGCACTCAAGAAGTAAAACTGTAAGATTTGTGGGCTGTTGTTAGCAATTAAGCTACCCGAGGTCAGCAAATCTGGATCCAAAGCCTTGCAGATTACTGAGGTTTGCTGGATGGAGGAGTGGTTTATTCTGCCCTTTCAAATAAACCCATGAAATCTTCTAGCCAACAGAAAATTCTAGTGCCATGCTGCATTCCTTTTGTCAGCTCATGCAGTAGAATGAGGTGGTGGAATCCTGAAATGTTGGTATGGACTGTACCATTTCTGTAGCTGGGAAGTGCTGTTTTTCCAGCATTCTTATCTAAAAAGAAAGAAAAAGTGTTAGAAAACTAACACAGCAAGGAGAGTCTGCTCCCACAGAGTGTTTCTTTCTTTCCTTTTTAAAAAACTTGCAGGAAGTTTTGTCCACTTTGGGAAGAATTCCAAAATGTGTTTTCCCCCTTCCCTGCAGCCTGAAGTAGTCCTCTTTCTTCTGCCATCTCTTTTAGTATCATGCAGAGTAGACAAACCAACCAGCCCAGTTTTGGTTAAGCTTCCTTGTCTGATCGCCTGGAGATACCTAATCTCCGTAGGTATGTGGCTGGTTTGCAGGTCTGGTTTCTGTATTTAATCCTTATTCTTGAAGGGTTTCTGAGTTTGCTCTCACAAAATATTTGATTATTTTTATAACAATGTAATTTGTAATGCTTTTTTGGAAGGCATGAGTAGTCTGGTGACTGAGTGCCATCCCTTACTTTTAACAAATTAAAACCTGAGCTGAGTGTTCCTCCTATCACTTTTAATAGTGGAATTTAATCATTGTCATGATTACTTAATACCCAATTCAGATTTAGCAAGCGGCAATCCCAGATGGTCAGGAATCATAGGAGGGATTGTGTATGCGAATGCATCACCAGATTGTGATCTCTGTGCATGTGCAAAGGCAGCATACTGGGAAGGAGTAGAGTTTCCGAACATCCAAACTGACCTTCAGGTGGTTTCATTTGTCCCAGAGGAGTGACTAGCACAAGTCACTGGTTCTGTGATAGACCTGTGAATTGTAGCTCGCAAAATATTCCATTCCAGGAAAACGTGGTATTGAGACACTTCCAAGATCAAAAGTAAAACCGGTGTGTTCAGACTAGTTCACTGTGAACTTCCCCAAACATTTCTGATTAGGACTTTTATAAAATCCACGGTCTGCTAGTTGTATCTGCATAGGGCACTCTGGCAAATTAATATTGTTTTTTATTTTTGTATTGTCTTCAAATGACGGACTCCCACCCTCTCTTTTTCATAGCACACAACGCAGTTGTCACATCAGCAATTTTTGCCCCAAATCCCAGTTTGATGGTATCGGCAGAAACATCCGAAAAACAAGAACCCGAAAACAAAAGTGACGATTTGGAAGCAGCTGATACCATCCCTTCTGGTAAGTACCTGTCGGCTAGGGCTTAAATTTGGGACTTGATGGGAGCCCTCTTTAAAGCAGCCTGCCCATCAGGTAGTCAAGCGGGACTGAAATAACTTTGATTTAATAGATGTAGTAAACTAATTTGGACACATCAACATTGAATGAAAACCAGGATCTAATGAGTGGGCAGGTTAACTAAAGGAAATGAAGGAGTCTGAATTTTAATGTATCCCAGGCTGTATGTTCCTCATGCATCTCTGTCATTAAGGATGTCAAGCACTTCCTTCCATATCCCCAGAAGGAATCTGCCATTCTGCTCATATCTGTTTTCTAAAATCCAGCTGGGTGTTCCTTGAAACACCTTGCACATCTGGTTTGCCGTGTTTAGAGGTGGTATACCTCTGACCCCCAGTTGCAGGCAGTGGGGCATAACACCAGGGGAAGGCTGTTGCCTTCATACCCTCTCTGTGGGCTTCCCTGTGGGTATTGTTTAGAAAGCAGAGATGTGGAGGAAGACCACGTGGGAATGGTCCCAACAGAATTTCTGTTGACACCTGTCCTCTCCAAGAGCCAGTTTGGTGTACTGGTTAAGAGCATGAACTCTAATCTGGGAGAACCAAGTTTGACCCCCCACTCCTTCCCGTGAAGCCAGCTGAGTGACCTTGAGTCAGTCATAAGTTCTTTCAGAGCTGTTCTCTCAAGAGCAGTTCTTGAAAAAGCTCTCTTAGCCCCACCTATCTCACAGGGTGTCTATTGCGGGAAGGGGAAGGGAAAGGAGATTGTAAGCCACTCTGAGACTCCTTTGGGTAGTGATGGACGGGGTATAAATCCAATCTCTTCTTCTTCTCTTCCTCATATCTCTGGATCCCTGAGAGATCCTTCCCAGCCTGTTATTTTAGTTTCATCTCTCTCCCCACCTCCCGTTTCATAACCCTAGTGAATTTCTCCTTCCCCATTGATGGTATGCATAAGACTTGCCAGATCTGGCTCAGAAGATAAGGAGGGAAGGATTGGAAGCCCTGGAAATGCTGAGTGAACTGAGGGCATGTGTGTACACACTGCTTCTGTGGTGTTCACCCTGGGTAGATGACACTGCCTTCCTTGCTTGCTTTTGAGTATCCCTTCTAGCTGCTGTGTAATGGTGAGCTTGTACTTACCTAAGGAGGCAGAGTGGATGACTCCTGGGCTTAGCTCTTTGGGAAAATGTTGAGACTTGACTACTACTACATCTTGTTTGGTCACTGGCTGAACCCTGTTTGATAATGAGAAGCTCATTCTCAAACTCAGCTGTTCTTGATTACTTGCTAAAAGTTGTTTCTTCTGCCATTTTAAGGGGCTTTGAAGACAGATCACGCAGAAGTGCTTCTTTCCGCTGATTTTACTGGAGCCATAAAAGTCTTCATTAACAAAAAGAAAAATGTATCTTAAAATCATTGGTAACTTGAAAGAATCATGACAACGGTACCTGAGTGTGAATCATGTGATCGGCGAAGCAAAGCATAATATAGTGTTGGAGGCTGACCTTTTTAAAAACAAAACAAAAACCTTCAGTTTTAAAGCTGCTCCACTAAAGACCTCTTGGCAAAGCAGCATCCCGAACTATTGACTCCCCTGTCTTGTACAGGAGAAAGGGATGTGGTCAAGGGACGTTGCCAGTCAACTTGTCAGCATTCTGTTTTCTGAATAATTGTTTTGCTGAGTAATTGTTGCCATGTGCCAGATTATTGTGCAAGAAAAGGGCAAGGGGAGATTCACACATGTATATGCCTTTTTAGGGCTGAATACAGGCAAATGTTTAATTTATTGAGCAATGCCCGGGAAGGGGAGCCAGGAATCTGATGTCTTATTAAGAATGCTAAGCTGGTCTAGGATAGCAAATGAGGTCTCTCCCCGAATCCCACTTCTGATGAAACTGATCTGTTTTGAATTTGTGTTTAACGGAGCTAAAATCCCGTGGCTGGATCCTTTACATTTTGTGAAGTGCTTTCCACTCCCACCCCCGGATGGGCCAGCAGCAGCTGTGTGTCGTTGTTTTATAATGTGGATTTCTTTTTTGCTGTCTTCTAATTATTGTGGACTCTAGATTCCTTTCTTAATATACAATTTCTTTTGCACACTGGAGCACAATATTTCTATGAAAGAGTCTCTCATTCCTTATTCACGGGCACTGGATTATGCTCACCTTAAAAAAAATAATTAAGCTGCGTTAGAAACAATTCTTATATTTTACAACTATGTAAAATAAACTGTTTACATATTTTTTTAAGCATTGTAGTTTAAAATGTTACGTTTTGTTTTGTTTAGAGCTAATTGAATTTAAAAGTCTTTGTAAATATTCATACAATGTACCAATGAAACAACATTTTGGGGTGTTGGAACCCACAAAACGTTGTTGATGGTTTCTCTTGTTTCAGAGGACAAAAGATGTAACATTAAAAACTGGTCACATTGAAAGAAGTTTGTTGTCATTTTTCCTCTTTGTTAAAGAATTTTTCGCTTGGCTTCCATGCAGAGCTGGCATTTGCCCATTGACTTGTTGGCATTCCATTTTCTGAATGGATATTTGCTAAATAATGATTGCCATGATTTGGATTCTATACTGCCTTCTTTCTGTTTTCCCTCTGCTTAGTGGCTTCTCAAATAGCCCACAAATGGTGTTGCAGGTTTTTCAGGCTTCATCAGGCCCATAGTCATGGGGGCCCTTGGGGTGACACCCCCTTCCAAATGTGCCCTGCTCCCCCCCTTCCTCTTGTGGTTGGTTGGGAGGGGGAGGGTGCCTGGGCCATGTGGCACTGCCCTCTCATGAATGGGGCAATGACACCAGCAGCAAGCTCCTCTCCCACCTCCCTCGCAGCCTCATGTGACCCAGGGATGGCTGGGTGCCTTGACAAATAGCTGAAGCTTCCCTGCCCACCCCTTGCTTGGATGTCTTCTCAGTGCCAGAGATTGCCCTTGTGGAAGCTGACCAGCCCAGAGAGTGGACCAGCAGAGCCCCTGGATGGCACCGCTCCTGCTGCCTGCCCTTCATTGGTTCAAAAAAACCAGCTCGGCTGCGGATCCCTCCTCCCTTGCTCAGTTTGGTGATCTCTTCTCAGCTCTGGCTCTCTCCTGGCTGAAAGCCAGCCTCACCTGCTCCCGAGGCAGCCACACGTTCCTGGGCCAGCCAGACCTGGAGGTGCCAGAGTCCCCTGGGGAGCGCTTGTCTGCCTGCCCCTCCTTGTGAAGCTAGGCAGGGCACTCAGCACCACTGACTCAGAGATCTCTGACCTATCCTGCCTCCTATACTCCTCCACATGCAGCTGCTGGTGTGACCTTGGGTCAGTCACAAATTCTGTCAGAGCTGTTCTCTCAAGGAAAGTTCTCAGGAGAGCTCTTTCAGCCCCCCCTACCTCACAGGGGGTCTGTTGTGGTGAGGGAAAGGGAAAGGAGTTTGTAAGCCGCTCTGAGACTCCTTTGGGTAGTGAAGGGTGGGGTATAAATCCAATTTCTTCTTCAGATCTATTGGACTATAAATCCACCAGACAGATTTATATATACAACAGGAAAGGGGGAGGGGGTTACAAAGAGAAGCTCATTCAAAAGTGTGATCACTTAGAATGGGTATGACGTGCTCCCGACTTAAGTAAAATGAGAAACGTAGTGCAGAGTGAAATGAGACACAAGTAGGAAGTTACCAGATATAGCTGAAGTTATTATGTAAGAGGTGGAATATGCAATCTAATTACGCCTATCCTGAAACAATGGTATGAGGTGTGAATTAAAAACTTATGCTGGAATAAATGTTAGTCTCTAAATTGCCATCAGATGCCTGTTTCTTAGTGTCTCTAAAGCTACAATATGGCGAAACCAGTAGGGAAGTGTTTTGTCTTCCAGGGCATTCTGTTGGTGAAATAAAAATTACAGTTCTCTTGCAAAGGAACTTGAAAGGGAAAATGCACTGTGAAAATGCTGAATTGAAATTCCTTAACAGATTCACAATTGTTACCTGTCAGGGCTGAAGAGGCCTGGGGTTCCTAAATCATTAGAAAATGAGTCTAGTGGCATCTTAAACACTAACAAAATTTTACTCCAGCACAAGCTTCTGAAAGTCAACTTGTTTCATAAATGGCACCATAGGTACAAATATATCCCTCCCATTCCAGATGTTAATTACTATAGCTATATCCGTAACTTCCTTAATGTATCTGCTTACCTCATTTCATCCTGCACTTGGTTGCTTATCTAACAACAACTGAGAGTGTCACACCCATTCTGAGTGAACCTCTGGACTGGATCTTGTTTTGAAGTGGCATCAATTCATAGCATCCCACATTCCTTTCTGTTGTGTATATAAATCTGGCTCCTGCAAACTTAAGCTGGAATACATTTTTTTAGTATTTAAGACATCTCTGGACTCCCCTTTTATTCTGTTGCTGCAGACTAATACATCTACCTGCTATCTGGAATTATCATAACTGGTTTCAGACTGTTTCCAGTAGATGGCTCTGTGTAGTGAGAATTTATAAAAACGGTATCTTTCTTGCTGGCTTCAAAGGTGATTGTGTTTCTATAAGGGGTCTTGTCATACAGTGTATAGATGTTACCCATTCTCAGAGTCAAGGTTCCCATTCAAGAGACCAGGCCACCTCACGTTCTGCAAAGGGATCTCTTAGCAATTCTTAAGGCAAAATACAGTTCCCAAGAACCCCCAAGGAACTGACAGTTATACCAGATTAATCTTTACAGCAGAAGCCTGCCATCCTTATGGTTCCATGCACAGTAGTGTGAAAGGGAGTCCTTAATTTAGAGAATTCTGCCAGCGAGCTGTGTTTAAATTTAACTGATCTAGCTAACTTCTTCAAGGTTGCTTTCAGACAGGAAAAGTAAAATGTGTTTGGCAGAAGAAAACAAGGACATCACAACTGGTCAATTAATGATTCTGCTCAATATTCACAGGATGGTAGTTAGGTTCAGTGTTTAGTGAATGGCAAAGGAAAGGAGAACGAAAGTCTTAACAATCGTGTAGAAAACAAGGTTCTGTGAAAACAAGACAAGAAAGCACTGGGTTTAAATTCTACGAAAATCAGAGGGGAGGGACTGTGTCTCAGTGTTGGAGTACATACCCTCATGCAGAAAGTCCCAAGTTCAGATCCCTGTTGAAGGATCTTAGGTGTAGCATGTATTAGAAAAGACTAGAGAGGGGGTACAAAAGAGGTTTATTCTTTGACAAACTACGTTTACTGCCTGGGCAATATTTCTGTGTGGTCACATGATATAATAAACGCAGTGCCATACCCATTACTTTAAAAAGTTAAAATTTAGAAAAAAGTTCTAAAATAACAGGAACAGCACCCTGGTGGAGTAAGAAAGCTTTCACTTGCTTCACCAAGAAAGCCTGCAAAGGAGCTAAAATAGATGTCAGGTAGGAGAGCATTCTGCCAATGCAGTGTCACCACCAAGAAGGCCCTGCTTCCTTGTAGATGACAGCCAAACAGCCAAGTTTGGTGTCTTTTTTCCTTTCTAATGTGAAAATGGAGGGACCAAACAGAAAACCTTTGCCACGGGCAACACACCTTCCCAGCTTGCATCTACTGATAGGTATTTAGGATAAACTAGAGATCTAATACTTTCTTCTTGCTAGTGAAATAATTTAGACAAAAGTTTGTGCTGGAGTGTTTGTGAGAATCTAGCCTCTTGATTGCCATCAATTATACTTAAATCTGATAAGCCAGGTTTTCAGGACAGGATACTGATCAGTAGTTGCTATCAACAGGGCTAATAGCAGACAGGGTCAGTAGGTGCAGCTGGCAATATCAGACACTGGACCTGCAGATCTGTATACCCAGGTTCACAGGGTCCAGCTTCTTTGTTATTTTGGCAAGCAAAAGATAGGCCAGATCCTCTTCCAAGCTGTACCTAGCCCTCTAAATTCCTGCAGGAACCAACCTGCTAGAATAAGAAGCTTTTCACTTCCTTGAGGGACTAGGACTTGGGGGGGGGTTTCCCCAAGTTTGAATCCCTACTCTGCTATGGAAGCTGGCTGGGTAACGTTGGGCCAGTCCCACATACTCGGCCTAACCCACCTCACAGGCTGGTGGTTGTGGGAATAAATCAGAGGAGAAGGCTGTTGTAAGCTCCTTTGGGTTTCCCCTGGGGAGAAAAAAACCGCCATGAAAATATCTCAGCAAAAAATATATAAGAGTTCTCCGGGATCTGTCCAGCCTGCCCCTCGCAAGGGCGTCCCGGAATGAGTGGGAATCCCCCCTCCCAGCACGGCTTGCTTTGTGCAGGGTTGGGGCGGGTGGCGAGGGACTCCGGAGCAGCCAGCAGTTCCAGGGGCGCGCGGTGTTTGCGGAAGGCTGAGGCGCCCAGGAGGAGGAGGAGGAGGAGGGAGGGGGCGCCTCTCCCGGCTAGCGGAAAGTCCCAGCAGCAGGTGCCGCTTCGCTCCGGCACCTCCCCCTGCGTCCTCCAGGCTGCTGCTGCCCAGGAGCGGCGGAGGGACTGCGCGGAGTCCGGCTGGCTGGTGCCCTCGCCCCGCCGAGCCCTCTCTGCCGGCCGGCGACCCGCGCCTCCCTGGCGCGCCCCGCCTCGCTTGGCCCGGCCCTCTCGGCGCTCCTCCCCTCGCCGCCTGGCCGGGATCCCGCCCGCGGGAGGCAGGAGAGGCGAAGCGGCGCGGCGACCCGGTCGCAGCAGCAGCAGCCCACGAAAGCGGCCATGGCCGAAGTCCGCAAGTTCACCAAGCGGCTCAGCAAGCCCGGCACGGCGGCCGAGCTCCGGCAGAGCGTCTCGGAGGCCGTGCGCGGCTCGGCGGCGCAGGTGAGGCGGGGCGCGCGGAGAGCCGGCGCCTGGGCTCCGAGGGCGCTCTGCACGTGGCCAGAGGCGGCCCTGGCGCGGACAATGGCGCCGGGGGGGGGGCTGAGAAGGGGGCACACACGCCGGCTGGGCATGACGGGGGAGGATCTCGGGTTAGGGTGGAGAGCAGGTGGAGGGGGATCGGGGAGGGGGCGCAGCGAGAGGGACGCGCCCCAATGGGGATGGAGGGGCGTGGCCGGGCTTCGCAGGCCCGATGCGGCGGTGAGGGGCTCCCCGGGATGCGCAGGGCCGCCTCCCACCCCAGGCCGCGCTCCTCTGTCTCGAGAAGGGGAAGGAAGGCCCCACCCAGAGAGCCCCGGGAAGGAAGAAGCGGCTTCCTGTCTGGTGGGAGGCGCAGCCCATCTCTTCAGGCCTGGCGGGGGCTCGTTCTGCTTCCGCGGGGAGGCTCTCACAGCCCCCCGGGGCCGACTAAGGACCCCCCCCCGCACACACACACACCCCATAGCCATCTTCCTGGGGCCTTTCTCCTCAGCAAGCCTGGGTTTGTAGCCCTCTGGCTGGGCTGGAGGGGAGTTGCTTCTGAGGAGATGGTGTATATCGGGTCAGGCTGTTCCGTGGCCTGGCAGGCTGCATCCAGACACGCAAGGATGGTCTCGAAAGGGTTTTATGCTAGCAGCACCCCGGGGGCGGGCCGGCACCCAGCAGGTCCATTTGTTTGTTGTGAGTTAGAAGCCAGACTTGGTAGGGCTGGGGCTGTATTTTTCTGCTGGCCGGGAGGCAACTCTGCTTTGAAGAAATAGCTATCTCCTTCATCTGAAAAAGGGACTGGACTGAGCCAGTGCCCTGAGCTCACAGGAATCACTCCAGGACTAAAATGGACTATGTAGTCTATGGGGGGGGCATGCTTGCAGTGGGGATATCCTACAGACGACCTGTCCCTAGAACAATGTGGTCCTGGTTGCTGCATGTAATTGCTGTAGACTTCATTTTCTGAGGTTTCATGCCTGTCATTGCCACGGTGAGGACAGAAAAACTTTAGAAAGTACAACCACAACTACTCAACAGACTAAATTTTGCACCCAGTATATGCAAAAGTAGCCCCAGCTCTTCTGTGCATTGCTTACAGGAACTCATGTTAGTTTTGGCCACCACTATACTGAAGAAATGACAGCAAATCAAAAAGTGCTGCCTGATGCTTTGCCCATTAACCACAGAGCAAATAAAAGGTGAATAGCAGCAGAATGAGGAGGGTCTTTGTTATGTTAAATCTGCCATGCAATGCTTGAATGGTTTTGTATTTGTGCAGGAAGGACTGCCTCCCCTTCTGTATCACAGAATTTTTATTCCCTATGCAGGAGCACAAAAGAGGCCAAAACGTGCTTGTGCTTTGGTAGATTGGTATGTGTGAAGTGTTCTCTAGGCTTTCTGTGCTCTTTCACTATAACAGGTTTTGTTCTGCGAGGGGACTTGGAGTGGAAAAGCAAAAATGTTAGGAGCAGAAGGAAAATTCCTAGAAAGATGCCAAAAGTCAGGGGGTGGTGGCAGTTTTATATTTTGCCAGGGCTCTAAAAAAAATTTGCAGCATTTTAGTGTATTTTTACAGGCATAAAACTGGAAAGGAGCAGCAGGTCAGCAGACCTATGTTACTCTGGGGCCACAGAGTTTATTGCAGAAAATCTGGCATATCGTGAATGCCTACAAACATGTGCAGAGTGTCTTCTGCTTGTTCACTCCAGGGCAGTGCATGGCTCAGCTGTAGTAGTCATTGTCCCAACTTGTGATAAACTGAAGGCTGTTAAACGCAATCCTAAAAACAGTTTCCTGGGAGTACGCCCCATTGAATAGACCTGTGTAGATCTAACTTAAGATTGCTCTCTTAATAATCAAAACACCTTTAACTGCGACCTGGTGTGAATTTATGCACATTTATTTAATTAATTAAAATATTTATATCCTTCCTGTGATGCCCAAGGCAGTTTATAAAATATTAACGAATACAACTATAAAGCATTGTTAAAGTACATAAATTAGAATACATTTAACTCTGTGCAGGACTTCAGTTGATAGCAAGCTGGGTTTTGGATGTAGCTTTGAATTCTGATTTCCTCCCTGTGCAGCCACTTGGGCTATTTCCTGTCAATTCATTACATACCTGTAAAAGGAGCATCATCACAGCCCACCTGCCAGAGCTGTTAGAATAGGCACGAAGATTGCAGATCACTTTGCAAATTGAACATGCCAAGTGATTATTAGTTGTATTTAGCATGCTAGTGGGGGAATTGTTCTAAACGTTCACTGGATAATTTTTACATTTTTAGCATCACATTGTGCTAGGGTGCGGTTGTTTAAAATAAAGTTTAAAATAATTGAAAGCGAGAGACTAGTATTACCTACAACAGAACTACAAACTGAAACATACTGTTTGGATTTGTGCTGGAGAAAAATCAAAATGGACACACACACCCTGGGAAATTTTCAGATTGTGTTCTGAGGAATATTATTTGACTGCTGGGGGGGGGGCGGTTGCAGAAGGTGTCCATGGGAGGAGAAAGCTGGTTGCAGCAGTCTTGGACCAGTTTGGATTCTACACGAAATCCCTTCTTTTTAATCTTCTGTAGACTTGCAGGGCCTCTCTATGATTCCTGAGAGTTTGTCTGCTTATTATCCATAAGCAGACCAGTCCGTTTGCAAAGGAAGTGACCTCCAATAAGCAATGGGCTTGATAAGTAAGGGCTTGTTGATGGTGTTTTGTGGATGAACTAGAAATGAGAGGAGGATGTAGAATATAGATTGTTATCTGCACAGCCATCAAAATCACATAGCACATTCTGTCTGGGATTGTCACCTAAGATTGTGGGTGGGGGATCATGTTTTTTTAATCCACAATCCCCTGTATGAGGAATACTCCCTGGATTTTGGCCACTGGCACATCAGGGTCAGGACTAGTCTAGAACCTGTGTCCTTGTTGAGCTAGTTTTCTTCATGGGTAGGATGTCAGTTTTACTCAGGAGAACAGTTTTAAAAAATCCTCTTGCTGCAGTCTAGAATGGTACAGTCCAAAAAGAAGGCTTCTGGGTAATTTTTTTTCCTCCTGAGCAACTGTCAGCAATGTTTGCTCTAAGGGGTGTTTGGCATCTTCCCTTCTTACTTGATCAGAATGGGGCTGGGTATAGTTGGGGTTTATGTTGGTACATATCAGGCTGTCTGGTATCTGCATGCAAAGCGTGTTCTCTTCTACCGTTGAGCCATGGCCACTCCCATAAGAAGTTTCCTGCGTGCCTTATGCTGAGGCAGACTGTTGGTCCATTTCCCTCAGTGTTGTCAGACTGACAGCAGCTCTTCGGTATCTCAGACAAAGAAGGGGCTTTGCCTAGTACCTTCTGGGATCATCTTCATGCAAAATGTGTGCCCTGCCACTGAGCCACAGCTCCTCCCCAGAGGAAGGTCTGGATGAAAAGCAGAATGATGTTGGGGAGCCTGTTTCTTTCTTCTTTTAAAGAAGAAATTGCCTACTTCAGGGACTTGCTTGCATTTCCCCCCCAGTTCTTTCTCTTGCTTATCTTTATTCCAAAAAAGTAAAACGTCTGGGGGGAGGGAACCCTCATTTTAATCTTGATGCAAAAACTGTCTCCCAAGGCTTTGTGTATAATTCAGCAGCAGCCCAAACAGCTGTGGCTTCCTCTTCAACCGAATGTGCTGCCTAGAAATCGTGAGCAAACCACAGGAGCAGAAACATCAGCAACAGAATTGGCCCTGATAAAGAAGCAAGAAGCTTCTGCAATTCTTGTGGTTGGAAAGTGCAAAGCCGGAATAGCGCAAGCCGAGTGGAGAATGAATTCCCTGCCTGGCATTTGGCAGTCACCGTGCAGGCTTTTGTGACGCTCCTTTGTGGAACGTCAGAGAGATGATCTCTCGTTACAATAATGATTTTCTTCATCCTTAGGCACAACTTCATCTTTTCTTGGCTTCCTTCTCATTGCAGCCTGGTCAGCGATTCATTTATAAGAATATTTTGAATTGATCAAGGGCTGAGGGGGCCAGCAGTCTGGCTGCATTGAGCTGATGCATTGGCCAAGGGTTCATTAATTCCTTCACCCCCCTGTGAACAGCTGCAGAAGCTGTGGCAGAGCCCTCCCTTGATTCTGTGTTTCCGATGCTGACTTCCGTGTGTGAGCTAAGATATGGGGTAGAGGATAGCCCAGGCCAGCCATGACTTGACAGCAAGAAAACAACAACAAACCGTGTGGGTGCATAAGTGGAGACTTCTGCCAGAGACTCACTTGCTGTGCACCCGGTGGGGAGGTTGAGGAGCTTTTTGCCAGGTTCTCAGCTGGGGAGAAAGTGATTCAGGTGGACAGTGATGGTAAGGGTCTTTGGAATGGAGGCAGTGGTGGGGCCAGATTTTGCCTCTGAGCTCCTAGTTGCTCATGCCTGCTCTGGAGGCTGGAGAGAGTGTTGGAGGTGGTATGATAGGGACATGTTCCCTTCTTGTGGCCCATGTCATCTCTGGTCAAACTGGTTCTTGGAGCATGACAGGAACCTGCCAGAGCTTTTAGTAGATGTGAAAGTTGGAACTAACACTGTGACCTGAGGTGCCTCTTTCAGACTACCAGCTCAGGGTGGAAGAGAGGCCGTTCCCCTTGTCTCTCTCTTTCCCTGGCTCCTGCTGGTGCCCCTAATGGCATCTTTTATTTTCTCAGGGTTGTTCCTGAACTTTTGCCAGTTTCTCATGAAATGCTTTTCTTTTCTTTCGGTACAGTAAGTAGCTGAGAGAGTTTCTGTGGAGATTCCAACTTGGTGAGGGACAAAGAGCATTCCTGTTTCCTGAGGAAGCCATTGTAGGTTGCTCTCTCTAAGCATGTGCTCTCTGAACTCATTTGTTTGTTTGTTTGTTGTCCATCCTCATTTAGACACAAGATGGGTTACATAATGTAAGCCACTGCAAACAATAGGATGAGGAGAGATGTAATAAACAGTGTAATAGGACTGGGATTGCAGAACTCTGAAACAAGGCATAAGTATACAACACGGCATGTTAAACAATGCAAGCCATGGTATTACATAAGAAGAGACATAAAGCAGTGAGAGTAAGATAAAAAACATACAGCAACAGATAATACAGCACATCAGAAGAGTAGCTGGGTCAATATGACCCATAAACAGACCAGGTGATGTTTTAGATATTTCTTCTGTCTGATTCATATTATGACGGGCATCCAAGTCAGAATATATTCAAGAGATTTTTTTTTGTCAGTAAAATTTTTTGCAAAGGCATCACAACTAATTTCCTGTTCCAGAGACAATAAAAGTTCAGATTTAGAAGTCAGCAGATACCAAGATATCTGAAACAATCATGATGGCTATCCTCCAGCATCGTGATGGCTATTCCTCCAGCATAATTCTAGATGCCCTCTTTAGACCACCCAGCTCCAAGATAAGCCATGGGGCTGGATTGTGGCCCCAGAGTGGGAGAAATTGACGAGGGACAATCTTGTCAGTAGCTTCTCGGAGCTTTATGTTCCGGCTTCCCACTGCAGCCTCAACAGAGCATGTGCTTGAAATCCTACAATCCCCCAGAGCTCTGTGGAATCCAGTAAGACCCATGAGTCTCCCTAGGTGGACCGTTTTAGCTGGACCTCCTCTCCTGTGATGTATTGGAGTCACATTCTCCTTACTTTAAGTAAAAAGTGGTCAGGCCATGGTTCAGGCTGGACCTCTAACCCCAGTACCAGACTTTCCCTCAAAGGCTTAGTGTAAAAAGTAAAAAATAAAAATCCCAAGTGTGACCTCTTTGATGTGTTGAGCCCATCACAATTTGAGAAAGCTTAGGGCAGCGAAAGAAGCTATAATATCCCCAGGACAGCCCTGGTGAGGAACCCTTGGCATGAATGTTGAAGACCCTTCCAGAACATAGCACTGAGGGCTAGATTGCCCCTTTTCAGGTACTGATGAAGCACAGTTCTAGCATAATCTTCTGTAAATAGATATCACAGAACTGCTCCTGAGGCCTCATGTCTTGGCTCTCCGTCATGTTCCACTCCAGAGCAGTTAAGGGGGGGAACATACAGGGCATTTAATAAGTGTGCATGTCATAAGGCATAAAAGCCAGGGTAGCGTAGGGACCAGAGCATTGGGCTTTGGCCTGGAAGACTTTGACCAGGTTCAGAGCCCCACTAGGCCATGATGTTCACTGCAGCAGGAAGGGAAAGATTGGGCGGAACTTCTTTGCCAGCTGAACCAGCTGAACCATCTTGCTGAGCATTTACTTTCCCTTCCTCTTACCGACATAAGGCCTGGGTGTAGCCAGAAGCACAAGCCCTCAGCCACAGATTGAACTGCAAGAGCCAAAGGCTCATAGCTCATGGCTCACAAGTCTTGAGCCTCTGGACGAACCAGCTACTAAATCCAAGGCCACCCCAAGATGTAGTTAGTGCTTTGCTTGTTGTTTGGTTTATTTATATTGTATTTTCTTTTTTTCATTGCCATTGTTGTTGTAAGTTGCTTTGGGTTTCTTCAGGGTGCAAAGTAGGGTAGAAATATTTAAGTAAATACAATAAATTGGGCTGGCTATGCTCTCTGACTCTTGGCTGTGACTCAGGGACAGAGCACCTGCTTTGCATGTCGCAGATCCCAGGTTCAGTCTCTGGCATTTCCATTTAAAGGATCTCAAGTAGCAGGTCTTGGGGAAAACCCGCCTGGCAGCCTGAGGAGCTGCTGGCAGTTGGAGTAGATAATAGTGAGCTAGATATACCAGTAGTCTGGCTCAACGTAAGGCAGCTTTAGATGTTCATATCAGCCACTCTGGATTCTCTGTCACCCTGCGCTCATTAGACAACAGACAGGATCCGGTCACTCTTGATACCTATTTCAGTGGCTCTCCCCCTGGTAATAGGTACTGGTGGAGGGTTGGTAAATGATGCTTCCCCCCTGCATCTAGAGAGGAGCCCTTTGTCTGTAGTCGCTTAATTGCTTTCATTAGATTCCTTCTCCACTTTCAATTAAGTCTCTGGGTGCCATCTGGCAAAAGAGAAGAGAGGGAGGAACTTAACGCCTTAAGAGAAGAGTTTGATGTCCTTTGTGCTGCATAAGAGCCTAAGACTTTTGAATCTTGTTTCAGGGTTTTAACTTGGCAGCCTTTCAATTATGGCACTCAGGTGCAATGCAGACCGGCCAGGCAACCCTCTTTAGGTCTTTCTTTGAACAAGTGGCAAATTAGTTCATTTTCTGAGTGAGAGAGAGAGAGAGGCTCTCCTTCCCCCCTCTAAGCTTCTCAAGGGATGAGTGTTTCCATCCTTGTGGAAAGCTTTTGTTTTCGCTTTTCTCGAAGGCAAAAGCTTTGGAAGGTCCTTTGTCTTCTGCCACATCCATGTTTACACAAACTTATTTATTTAAATATTTATACCCTGCTTTTCTCCCCAGTGGGGGACCCAAAGCAGGAGCATTACAGAGCTGGTTCTCCACCCATGCGGCTACATAGGGCAGCACAAGGACGGCCAGCAGATTTGCATTCTTGTTTCTTCGTTTCCCCCCGTCTCTCTAGTTTCTCTTTCTTGTGGTGCGGAGATGGGGAAACTGTCTCCAGAATTCTCTAGTCATACCTGTCTTCCTCAGAATTCCTAAAATGAAGGTATATCCTCATTTGGTAACATCCATGGTTCTGTGAATATAATGCTTGCCATGCAGACGATCTGATCTGCCCTAGGCATCTCCTGCTGAAGTATTTTTTTTCTTGCATGAGACTTAGGATATCTACTGTTTGTCAGAGTAGACAATGTTGAGAACTAGTTCATCTTATGCTGTCTCAGTGGTAGCGCACATGCTTTGTATGCACAAGGTTCAATCCCTGGCAGCAGCTCCAATGAAAGAATCTTGGGTGTTGGGAAAGGTTTTTCTGTTCCTGAGGTCCTGGATAGTCTCTGCCAGTCAGGCAAGACAAGATTAGGTTGGGTGGACCAGACGTCTGTCTCCATATAAGGCAGCTTTTTGTGTTCAGTCTTCTCTGTTTGTCCCCACATTTTGACCTGGGAGAAGGTCCTAAGCCAGGGGTGGCCAAACTGTGCTCGGGAGCCACATGTGGCTCTTTCACACAGTCTAATGTTAATAAAAAGCAAATGTGCATATTTTTCAATAAAAACATGTGTGTAATATTTGTTCATGTCTTGCAGCTCTCAAACATCTTACGTTTATTCTATATAACTGTTACATTAAGCAAGTTTGTCCATACCTGTCCTAAGCGCTTCTGGGGAATATTATTGGCTCCTCTGAGCTCTGGGTGTTGTCTGTATAAGAATACAGCATTCCCAATTTTTTTTTTAAAGTGTGGCACTGGTTGCTCTCCTCCCAAGCCTGGTTTCTGACCAGATTAGATTTCTGTGGTATGTTTCGTTTAGGCACTAAATTGGCAGGTCCCTCTGCCCAGTCAGGCTGCATCTGGAGCTTGCCTTAGGTCCAGCCAGGGTGGAACAGGAAGAAGATGCTTCTTGGGGCATTAAAATGCCATAAACTGCCCCTTAAAAGGACCATGCAGGTGCCAAGTCTTTAAGAGCTGGTGGGTATGTAGAGTCTGTGTGAGAGACTCTTCTGATGTAGAGTGTCTGTGTGAGAGAGCAACTTCTTGGGTCTGGGTTTTCATTAGACAGAAAGCTGCAGACTGAGGAAATGGCTCCTTGGATGTTTCTCCTGGTTTGCAGCAAGTGCCTGGCAACTTTTCAACATGGGTTCTGTTAGCTTGGAATGACAGTGCTATCTCAAGGCTGAAGACATTAGCCAGAAGACAATTAAGCAAGACATTAGAGTGTGGGAACCAGTGTTTCTAGCTTGTTCTGAATTCAGGAGCTGAGATGTGCTAGAGAGTTGTTGAGCCCTAAGCAGGTAAACCTGCCCTCTGTTCCTTTTCTCTGGCATTGATCCTGGGGGAGAGAACTATGTGCCCAGTTTTTTGATGGAGGCAGGGTTTTATTTGAGTCATTCTAGCTCTTGGGTGTCTCAGTCTGTTCTTGGGGCACATGAAAAACTGCTATAGAGAGTCGTAGCGGATGTGTACAGGGTTTCGTCTACTCATCCATTCTTAAAAGCTTGCCTCTCCAGGTACAGTTTCCTTAAATATGAGTATCCTGGGGTGGAAGAAACATATATGTTTATAAGATAAGGATGCCACAAATGAGCTCCATGTGGGATTGCCTATTCTGGGTTGAGAAATTCCTGGAAATTTGGGGGGGTGGAGCTTGGGAAGGGTGGGGTTTGGGGAGGGGAGGGACCTCAGTGGGGTATAATGCCAGAGTTGACCCTCCAAAGCACCCGGTTTCTCCAGGGGAACCGATCAGCTGTAATTACAAGAGACCTTCAGGTGCTTCCTGGAAGTTGATAACCCTAACTCTACTCCAGTCCTATGATTATGTGCGTCTTGCTTTCGTAAGCTTTTCATGATGCAAAACTTATACTTGTGCAGTTTTGCAAAGTATTTTTGTAAAGTTTGGTATACCTAATAAATGTACACTTCCCTCTGCCTGAATATTCTCAAGTACAGGCACATTTATTTTTATTCATCTGCCTGCCAGTGACTTTTCATTGAGATTATAGAAAGGCAATCCCTCATCTCCTCGGCAGCCTAGTCCTAGGCTGTGTAGCCCCTATAACAGCAGAGCAGTCAAATCAATGGCCATCAGAAGAAGCCATGACATCAGAGCACTACAGCCAATGGCATCAGGAGAGGTGGGACACGCAAGAGTTCAGAGGGGGTTTGTAAAAGCAGGAAGCATGACAATACATTCAGAGAAACCCTTTGCTAACTATAATGTAAGGAGCCAATTGTTGTGTGTATCCAGGTTAAGGTTCCAGGGCCCATAGAGCCTTCTTGTTTAAGAACGACAATATGGTTCCTACACGCTCCCTCTTGTTTGTTGCTGGAGCTGCACAAAGTCCCCTGGTGTTCTGCAAGCATTTTTTGTTCAGTTAATTTTTGCATTGGGAATCTAGGGGGCTCCTCAGCCCAGACTTTAGTCTTTTGCTAGCAGCCAAATGGAGGCTTTGCAAAGAATTCTATGCAGACAATCATCCACAGATGAGGTAGACCTTTCCCAGAGTGCCTCTGTGATGGAAAGATTTCAGCTGTTCCAGCTAACCCATTTTCTGGCCTGGCCTGTTGCTGCTTTTATAAGGAGATCTGAGGGCTTTTTTTTAAAGAGAGAGAGAGAGAGAGAGAGAGCATCTGGAGCTTTGTCTGAGTGGAGAGAGCCAGGAATAAATTGCTTTTCTGTTAGCAACTAAAAGCACTAGATTGAAAAGCCAGCTCCATCTGGGAGCAGAAACCAGGGGTGTGCCCTCTTCCCGGACAAAGATGAGCTGCTAAAGTTGGGTTATGGGAGCTGCAAGCTTTTTTCTCCCTCTCTATTGGAGGCTCTGTGCCTGTAATGGCTGCATGGCCCTGAAAGGTATATATCTATTTCTAAAATGTATGCTGTGTTTCTGCCTCAGGACCTTTCAAGACAGCTCACAACACATAAAAGCATCACATAGTTAAATGGATGTAAAATCCCATTGTTTATTTTAAAAAAAAGTAGTAAAACTTCTAATGGAGTTGGATCCAGATTTGGTTGGACTATGAGCCTGGTAACCTGTGTACCACCACATTGTGAGGACACACATGTACCCCTTTCTGAAGGAGGGAGTGGCATGTGAATCTTTTTAGCTGGCAGGGCTTAAAGGAGCATGCAAGAGTGATGTACCTTCCAACAGTGATACTTTGTGGGCCTCTGTGGTGAATTCCTATCTCTAGTGAGAATGGATAGGCCAAGCCTCGGCAGATTTGCCACCAAGCCAATCCTTGGTACTGGCCTAAACTCTAAATAACATCCAGAGAAGACTCTCTGATGACTCTTTCAACTTTCTGGGAGGTTTAGGGTTGCCGGAGGGGGCTCCAGGCGGTTGGTTGGGATCTTCTTTTTTTGCCCTCAAAACCATAGAGTTACCCCAAAAACTAGAGCGTGACAGTGGCAACGGAATGATGTCACTTCCGGGTGTCGTCACCATGAGTGTTTGGAGGTGGGGCTTCCCCTGCCAGCCAGCTGGCTGGTGGCAGATTGGAGCCCCAAAGATGGGGGGATCCCTTGGCCGGACTGGGGGTCTGACAACCCTAGGCAAGTTCATATGAGAGAAGGTAGCCCTTCAGACACATCTTGATGGGGGATTCTGGGTTTGTTGGATATTCACCTCTCGGTTGACAAGCTTTTAACGATGTATCTTAATCACCATGTAAGATTTGCCATTAGCACCTGCTCATCCATGTTCTTCTATATTACATTTGATTAGATGTTTTTGCCTAATAGCCAGAGGCGTGCAAGAGCTAATTGAAAGGATTGATGTTCATCTTAATGACTTCACACAAGCCTTCCAGTAATACAAGATGAAATTATCTTTGTGGATTAAGAAGTCAGAGAGTGGAGAGGGAATCCTATTTTTACCCAAGTGCGTATGGTGATGCGCTTTTCTGTAATTTTGTCTTTGCAGTCATTAGTGTCCTAATGAGGGATCTAATGTGCTAGAAAGCTTTTTGGTGAAAAGTTAAAAGCACATTCCCCCTACCCTTGATTAGAAAAGCTGTGACTTCAAAAACAGTGCAAGGTTTATGAAATTTATGAAACTTAATCATGAAGACATAGAGGAACATTTCAACGTTAAATCACTTCCTCTTTGCTGTGCTAATGTGGAGGCTGACACTTGCATGCCTGCCATATGGTATCTTCTACTTCCTTTGTTCTCATTTTTTGGAGCATAATTTTTATGCCATGACAAACTCGCTGGGCTCAGCTCAGATCATGTGGAAGACATATGGGGGAGTTCCCAGGTGCCAGCAGCAAAGGGTTGCCAACTGGGCCGTTGATGGAGGATTCAGGTGTCAAAATAGACAACTGATGCTTTTCATTGTATAGCAGTAAATAATATCACCTGGTATAACAACCTATTAAGCCTTTTTAAAAGGCATAGGACATTTTTTTCCTCCAGGCCAGTTGGCAGTCATATTCAGAAGGACCTGCAGCTTTTCTAGGGCTGCCAACTCCAGGTTCCTGTGGGTGGAGCCTTGGGAGGTTGGGAAGGGAGGAGGGAGCTCAGCAGGGATGTCATATGATATCCACCCTCCAAAGCAGGCATTTTCTCCAGGGGAAGTGATCTCTGTAGTCTGGAGATCAGGTCTAATTCTGGGAACTCTCCAGGCCAACCTGAAGGCTGGGAACCCTAAGCTGTGCAGTAAAAGTAGGTGTCCTCCATACCAACTCCAGTCTCCTCTTTCCTTCTCCCCAAAACCAAATTCTGAACAAAGCAGTCTTGAATTCTGTCAAGGAATCCTTATATTCCACACCCCTCACTGTGTCCTGGTAATTGTCGATTTGTGTTGGGAATTCTCCAGTTCTCTGGTGGTAATCTGTAGTATTTCAGCTCCTAAGGGGCCACAAGGGATGTTGTCGCAGAAAAGAGGTTTAAGTTTGTAGTGTAGGCGTGTCCATGGGGATTTTTAAAATTTCCACAGCCCTTTGAAGTGCAAAATGGGTGGCAAGGAAACTGTTCTGTTCCTTACTTCTTCTAAGGGCTCGGGGTTGTTTCAGTCATTTTGAGGAGAGAGGGCTTTGCTGTGCAGTTGCTTCTGTGCAGAGATCCTGGCTCCTGCTCTGCCTGTGAACTATCCTGCAGCTCCTTTCTCTTCTTTTATGCATGCCTCTCTTTTATGCATGCCTTGTTTCCTGGCTCTCTTAAGAACATAAGAGAAGCCAATGTTGGATCAGGCTAATGGCCCATCCAGTCCAACACTCTGTGTCAGACAGTGGCCAAAAACACCAGGTGCCATCAGGAGGTCCAGCAGTGGGGCCAGGACACTAGAAGCCCTCCCACTGTTGCTGCCCCCCCTCCCCCAAGCACCAAGAATACAGTGCATCATTTGCCCCAGACCGAGAGTTCCTATCTATACCTTGTGGCTAATAGCCACTGATGGACCTCTGCTCCATACGTTTATCTAATTCCCTCTTGAAGCAATCCATGCTTGTAGCCGCCACCACCTCCTGTGGCAGTGAATTTCATGAGTTAATCACTCTTTGGGTGAAGAAGTACTTCCTTTTATCTTGCTGCCTTTACAAGTAGACCTTTGCTTGCAACTAGAGCCCCAACTGTAGGTCACAGGATTAATTTGGGACCCCTATAGAAGGATGCAGGAGTGTCTTGCTCTTTCCACGCTGGCCAACAGAAACCTCCACCTTGAGCCTAAGGAGATAAACCACAGTATGAACACTGTAAATAAATAAAAACTCTGGGTATCTGCTGCCTGTGTGTCAGGGTGGCCTACCCAACCACCATCCATGGTT
The DNA here is from genome assembly GCA_029375565.1 of Gekko gecko. Taxonomy (NCBI): domain Eukaryota; kingdom Metazoa; phylum Chordata; class Lepidosauria; order Squamata; family Gekkonidae; genus Gekko; species Gekko gecko. The sequence goes on along the minus strand of JAPDNY010000012.1, from coordinate 44,183,354 downwards.
CCCCTCTGTTAGAAAAGGCAATGTCTGGTGTATAAGGAAGAGAGAAGAAAACCCTGCAGGGGGCAGCAAGAAGTGTCTGTTAGTGTCATTCCTTGTTTATCTCCAGATTGCTACTCTCAGAACAGTTTCCTCCTTCTCAGAAGTGCCACACGTAGTCTGTCTGTCAGTCTGTCTGTGTGTGTCTGTCTGTCTGTCTGTCTGTCTCTCTCAGCCAGCGATGTCTCTCCTCTTCACTTCAGTGTCAGGTTTGTTAGTTCCTGAGTAAAGCTTTATCTACACTTCAATCAGGTTGTGCATCTTTGCTGTGTTAATTACTCTAACATCCTCTAGGATTCGGCAACTTCCAGGTGGGACCTGGGGGTGGTTTTCCTGGAATTACAATTAATCTCCAGATTACAGAGATCAGTTCCCCTGGAGAAAATGGATGCTTTGAAGGGTGGACACTAGGGCATTGTGCCCCACTGAGGCCCCAGTCCTCCTCAGGCTGTACCCCCAAATATCCAGGAGTTTTCCAGCCAGAGCTGGCATCCCTCCTCCTTGCCAGTAGCTGGGGGGACCCAGCAACCCTCCTCCTTGCCAGTAGCTGGGGGGACCCAGCAACCCTATTTCCCTCTCTGCTTGGCCCTGTACTTTGTCTTCTGGTGTGCCTTGGCAAAGTTGCCCCCAAAGCTACATACAGACATGATAATTGCCTGTAATTATGGTGGGGTGGGGTTGTATATCACAAGGAGTCCTCGGAGGCTGAAGTAGGTGTTTGTCCAATCTATGCAGCAGAGACACACAAAGTGCTACTCTCTGTGACAGGTCTATGAATAATAGTCACAGTGCAATACTTTCCATAACTGCAGTACGTAACTTAGCCATTCACTTCTGCAGGGAAAGTCCTCCTCACCTATATGAGAGAAAGTATAAGGGACTGGAGAGGAGGCTAGGATTGCTTTTCCTGTCCCTCCTGTCCCCAACAGCTGGAAACCCAAGAGCACCACTCCTTTTTCTGGAGGAGCCACAGCTCCGAGGCAGAGTAGCTACTCTGTGTGCAGGACGGCCCAGGTCCAGTCCCAGGTGGGCAGTATTTGGAAGAACCTTCTTCTGCCTGAGACCCTGGAGAGCTGCTACCGGCCAGAGTGGACGCTGATCGTGAAGGACCAGTGGTCTGCCTTGGTACAATGACAATAAAGTATATGTACAATAATGTACAATGACAATAAAGTATATTATTATTATTAAGACAGCTGCATGCAGAGCCTGATTTTGGATTCTGTTTCATGGCTCCACTCAAGAGTGGCAGAATGTGGAGAGCCGTGGACAGACTACTATAGTTGAATGCTTGTTTCAGTCCTTGTAAGCCACCATGAGAAACTTGTTTGTAGATTAAAAGACAGTTGTACATATTAAAATGAGTAAATTTTTGATAATGCCTTGTGTAAGCTGTCCAGAGTCAATTAGAATCCTATTCTGACTTCCTCAGTATACTACTTTTTTCACTTTCTTTTTGGTTTATAATTTTCTGCCTTAATCCAAATATAAACTCATTTGGTTTATGAGGGATTGTGAGTTGAGTGTTCGAGGATGTTTACACAGTGTGCAAGTGACAGCTTTCTCCTTAGCAAAGAGATCCAGAAAACAGGGTCAAGGGTGTTGCAATAGCCCAGAAGGGCATCGGATCGCTAATAACAGTGGAGCTTTAATTTTGCTGGCAAATCCTCTCCTTTCTGCAGATTAATTTTCTCCAAGAATTCCAAGCATGTGAATTTTGTACCAGAGTAGAAAGACCCAGGCATGTAGCTCAGTTCAAACCTTGTGTCTCTGGCAATTGAGTCAAAAGGTCTTTTTTTTTTCCTCTTTGCACATAGAAGCAACCTAGATTGATTTTACTAGGAAGTGCTTCCAGATATCTGTGTGCAGGAATCTATCTTCTGCCCCCAGAGTATCTGGGCTGTGAGCTATGGATGGTAGGGATGCCAGTCCCCAAGTTGAGGCAAGGAATGCCCCGATTTCACAGGCTGGCCAATGGGGGAGCCCTACCCCCAAGAGCAACCACCGGCGGCCACCCCTCTCCCTCCCCTCCTGCAAGATTTAAAGGGCCCTTCAGCTGATTGGCTGAAGCACATGGCCTGGCAATCAGCTGGAGGGCCCTTTAAAACTTGCATTGAGTGGAGGGAGAGGGGCAGCCACCATCCACATGCCTGAACTGCAAGTGGCGAATTCGCCACTTGGAGTTCAGGTGCACATGGCCCCCGCTTGTAAAAATCATTTGAAGGGGACCCTTTAAATGCTTTTTACAAGGTGGGGGTCACTGGTGCTTCAACTCCAAGTGGCAAATTTTCCACTTGCAGTTCAGAATGCCTCCATAACGTGATGATGTCACTTCTGCATGATGTCATCATGTTGGGAACATTTCTGCCCCCTCCAGGGATGCCTCCCAAAGTCCCCCACTAGCAAATAGACAGGCCCTGGCAACCCTAATGATGATGATGATGTTTATGAAGAAGAGGAGAAGGAGGAGATTGGATTTATACCCCACCCTTCACTTGGAGTCTCAGAGTGGCTTACAATCTCCTTTCCCTTCCCCTCCCCACAACAGACACTCTGTGAAGTAGGTGGGGCTGAGAGGGCTCTTTCCAGAACTGTCCTTGATAGAACAGCTCTGACAGAACTGTGGCTTGCCCAAGGTCATCCAGCAGCTGCAAGTGGAGCAATGGGGAATCAAACCCAGTTCTCCCACATTAGAGTCCACACACTTAACCACTACACCAGACTGGATGGTCACAAACCTTAGAGTCTTCTAGGGAGTGGGATAAAGCCTGCTTCCACATGGCAATGATTCTCATGTTGCTGCCATGAATGCAAAGGCATTTGGAACCAGAACAGAGCACTCACACAGCAGTTTTCCATGCACTTTCCTTGTTTCTGGCTCTGTGACCATAACTTCCATTCTACACCACTGGAGGACATTTTTCAGGCTTATATTGAAAATTAGCAATTAGATGATTGCTGTTGATTACTGCAGCCTTGACATGGACAGCTCAAGCTAGACTGATCTCATCAGATCTCAGAAGCTAAGCAGGGTTGACCCTGACTAGTATTTGAATGGGAGACTTCCCTCTAAAGAATACCAGGGTCATGACACAGAGGCAGGCAGTGGCAAACCACCTCCAAATGTCTCTTGCCTTGAAAACCCTACAGGGTTGCCATAAGTCAGCTTTGACTTGACAGCAAAAAAAAGGATTACTGAAATGTGTTCTTCTTGGGGCTGCTCTTGAAGACTGCTTGGAAGCTGAAATTGGTACAGAATGCTGTGGCCAGAATGTTGGCTGGAGTGAGTCACAGGGACCATTCCGTTTTAGTCTTTTTCCATCTACACTGGCTCCTAATTTGCTTCCAGGCCCAATTCAAGGTGCTTAAAAACCCTATACAGCTTTGGGCCAGCATACCTTAAGGACCACCTTCTCCTATATGAACCTGCCCATCTACTGCAGTCATTGTTGGAGGCCTTCCTTCAGGTGACCCTGCCATCTGAGGCTAAAAAGGTGGGAACCCGCGAAAGGGCCTTCTAAGTCATGGAGCTGAAATCTGAAACACCCTTCCTAAGGAGGTTGGTCTGTGTCATGTCTTCCGCTAGTGGGTGAAGGCTTTTTAAATTTCGTTTTGTGTACCCTAGTAAACTCTTATTGGCTTTCCTCCCTATTGTTTGTGTGTGTAAGCTTATAGGTTTTTATTGTATTGTTAAATATTTATATATTTATTTTAAATGTTCTTTTAATGGTTAAATGTTTTAATGTCTGATGTTTGCCACCTTGAAGACCCTGTTTAGGTGGAAAGGTAGCATATAATTTTTAAAAATAAATAATAGTGTAATAATGTTATAGCAACCTGGTTCTACAATGTACTAATTCCTCTGAATGTACAGCTTTCATTATAAAAAAGCTCTTTTCACTGCAGAGTTATAAGGGGAAAGGTGTATCTGTGCAACAAAAAAACCCGAAATAAGGCTAGTGATATACTATTTTAAAAAAATTGAAAGCTGGAATCCAGAGGACCTAGCAGATTATAACAATAGATCATTACAATGCTATAGTAAATCTGTAATGATCTATGTGGTTCCTATGTTGTTGTTTTCATTTTCAATCTGTGCCAATAAAGGTTTTGACTGACTGACTGGCTGTAGTGATCTTGCAGCTGCCAATTTTAAAAAAATCCTAAAAAGCCCTTCATAGGCGGTGAGAAAGATGTGAGAGGCTAAGGCAGGAATAAAACTGATGTCACTGGAACCTTAAAATTACACACCTTTCAGTTCACAGGATATGCAAAGATGCTCTGACGGTGATCTTTCAAAAAATACAATATCAAACCAGGTTTTTGAAAGATCAGAGCAAAGCAGGGTAAATCCTGGAATATGGACAGTTAGGAGACAATGTTGTATTGACGTTCCAGACAAACCTGCTCCAGATTGCTTGCCAAACTGGAGCAAAATCTCAGTGTGCAAGCCACCAAAGCAAGGTTTAAATCCAGGTTTTTTGTGTCTGTATCAAAAAGTCATTTTGAAACTGTTCTGTGCTGGACTGCAATATGAATGTGGGATTATGTCATGTATTCTTAGAAGCATATAGGGAATAAAGGAAGGTACCCTTTCCTGAAAGACAGGTTGCCCACTGCTACCACTCTTCCTTAGTTCATGCTCAGAACAAATGGGAGCGATGATGAAGCATTCCACATAGGTGTGATTGTGCATTCTAGAGCATAAACCAGAATATTTTGCAAGGTACCAGAGTTCCTTCTCAGGCAAATCAAAATGGAAAAGATTCAGATTAGAAGGACCTTGCTTTGGCTATCCTGTGGAACTTACGAAGCCACCTTATACCAACACTGGCCTTGGGACAGCACTGTCTGCTCTAGCTGGCAACAGAGCTCCAGGGGACGGTCTTTCCCAAATTATGCAGCCCTAAGAGCTTTTAAGTGGATGTTACAGGGACCGAACCTGGGACCATCTGCAGACAAAGCATGTGTTGTGCCACTGACTGAGGACTTCTCCTCACAGACCACCATGTAGGGTTCCCAACACTGCCCCAGCAAACCTCAGGAGATTGGGGGGGTAGTGCCTGGGAAGGGCAATGTTTTGGGAGGATGTGAGGTCACTACATGGTGTTGCTGTAGGCTGTCTCTTCTAGGTTCTGTGGTCTTTACTATGCAGCCTGGGAAGGATATCTAGAGTGGAGGTCTCTAACATGGTGCCTGCTGAGGTGCCAAGTATATTTAGGAAGTGGGCAGGGCCAGGTGGGATTTTTCTCCAGCAAAGCTTCTGATTGGCTGTGCAGATTTTTAAAATGTTGCTTTAGCAGAAGCTGCCTCCACAGCACAAAGATCTTCACTGTGAGACTGCAGGTAAGCTGCAGCAGCGATTTTGTAGCTGTGCGCACCACACTGTGTTAGAATTCCATTGGTGACCACAGGTTCAAAAAGGTTTGGGACCCCTGATCTAGAGTGTCACTATGTGGAGGCCGTTTTTTTCTCCTGCTCTTCAATTCCTCAGGGGGAGGGGAATTGGGGCTGGGGACTGGTAATTCCCTGACCTGAGCAGGTAAGTGGGAGGCCTGCCAGTGGGACTGTCAGTGTCACTTTGTGATCTCAGCAGAGAAAGGTATTTCCTAACCACACCTTTACTTGGAATTGTGGGGGGGGGTGAACCTGGGATATTCTGCATGCAATGCAGGTGCTTCACCAATGAGCCACAGTGCCCCCTCCCTTTAACTCCGATTTCTGCATGTAGCAGTAGAAACCAAGGTTGGTGTTTTTGTTTTTTAAATCAGAGTAACTTCTTATACAAGTCCAGAGCTTCAGAGAGATATGAGCATGACTTATGTGTTCTTGTTTTGTTAGTAGTCTGGCTTCATAGTTACAGAGCAACAGCTATGTCATTAAAGAGGCTTGCCCATCACAAGGCAGCAGCTGGAGTTAGAATACAAGTCACACGGTGTTGCTTGTAGGCGGAACTTCTGACCTTCCCCATAATAACTTTTGTCATATTTTTTCCCCTGCTTTTTCGTTGGTCCTGGTCCTGGTCAAGAAGAACAGCCTCCCAGTAACACAAACCAGGACTGATTCCCCACTAGCCGCTGCTCCGTCCTCACTCTTCCTCCCCCTCCCCCGATTCTACATGTCAATTTCTCACTACTTGCTGCTTGGTCTCATTTTGCCCTGCAGCTTCGCCTGACTTCCCCGCGTCTTCTCGATCTGAGGATCAAGAAGACATGGGGGAAATCAGGCGAAGCTGCAGGGCAAAATGTGGCCACGCAGCAAGTAGTTGGAAATTGACATGTAGAATGGGGGGGGAGCGAAGACAGAGCTGTAGCTAGTGGGAAATCGGTCCAGATTTCTTCCAAATTGCAAATTTAGCATGCTACATTGTGGCCTATAGATGGCGCCAGTTCCCTTAAGTGCCATGGAGCAGGGAAGTCTTAGACACTGGCTTAGTTAGTCATAGCTTATTGAATAATGAGTGCTTCATATTAATTGGCTCACCATTAGCCTTACAACAGCCTTGTACAGTAGACCAGTACTATCCCCCCCTCCATATCGTGGTTGCAGAAATGCGGCTTGCCTGATGCCAGCTAGAGAACTCATAGAAGAGAGCAAAAATTGAACTGCAGGGTTTCTTGATTCATAGCTCAGTTTCTTGGCCACCAAAGCTGCATGGAATGTCATAGGGTCTATGGTGTGGGTGGGAGATGTGTCAGGGAGATGTGTCATTTGTTTCCAGTAATACCAGAGGAAACCTCCAATAGATGCTCATGACCAGTTTGTAAAGCTTGCATGGGTTGGCTGTTGACCTGCTCCCCCCCCCTTTTTATCTCGTAGGAGAAAACAAAGGTGATTGAACCCCTGGACTATGAAAGTGTCATCTCCCAGAGAAAAGCCCAGATTTACAGTGATCCATTCCGGGACCTGCTTATGTTCCCCATGGAGGACATGTCTGTAAGTTTCTTGTTTGCACATTGGTCTTGGCCCCGTTCCCATTCAGCCTTGTTTACTGTGGCCGATTCTCTTTTAAGTCTATTAACACCTTGAAAACTAACAGAATTTGTGGCAGGGTATGAGCTTTCATGAATCACTGCTCACTTCCTGAGATATTCAGGTATCTGAAGAAGTGAGCAGTGACTCACAAAAGCTCATATCCTGCCAAAATGTTGTTAATCTTTAGGGTGCTACTGGACTCTTGCTCTTTTCTGCTGCTACAGGCAAACTAACATGGCCACCCATCTTGTTTTAAGTCTAATGCAGCAAAACCAAAAAGTCTTGGGGCACATTAAAAACAAACAGGTTGAGTGTGATGGAAGTTTTATTGTACTGAAGGCTTCTGCTCTAATAAGCCAATTCATCACAAGGAAGCCACAAAACCCCTGCTTTGTTTGCTGGGGCAAAAGCCCAGCTTCTGGGCATTGCATTGTTCTCCTTGCAGTTGGAGAGGGTCCATCAGCCATATAGGTTGTTGTAAGGGCTCAGGGTGCAGCAGGGATGCCATCAGGTGTGGCCTAAGCCGCAGACAGAACAAAAGGTTTTTTCAGATAGATGGAGGTGGTTTTAAGAGAGAGACGAGACTCTGCTTGTGGTTTTACTACCAACCTTTCTGCTCAACAGATTTGCAGGGTTTGGTGTTGTGTTGACCAGAGGCAGCAGTGCGACAAGACACACACAAAAAAGTATGTGCAAGAAGGAGTGAGCTGCCTTCAGCCTCTGTGTTATTCTTGGCTGATCTGTGATCATCACAGATAAAGATAGATAGAAAATTAGAATTCCCAAAGTCCCCTGATGTATTTTAAATATGCAAAGCGAGAGTGCATCCTCAGGATCTGTTTACAATTAAGGTGTAATTAATGTGTATGCCAAGTCATCCTGAGGATGCATTCTTGTTTGTGACTGTAAACACCATGAGCTGATCTAATCTAGTGTTCTTTGCGAGAAACCAGGCAACCAGTTGATAATGAACAGTCTACTGGCAACTAGTCAGTGCTCTACCAGTGGATCAAGGTTTCTCTTCTTCCCAGTAGAGTACTTAGAGTACCAAGGGATGTGGTCCTCTCTCAAGCCGCTTTCCACCCTCTTAAAAAGAAAGGCTTGTCTGCTGCCTCAGTGGAAGCATCCTGTAATGGATCAGAGTATAGACGACTCCGAGGAGGCGGCAGATAGGCACCTCACACCTCCACTGAAGGGAGACAGTTCAGACACCTTCAGGAGCCTTCTTTGATGCACAGGAGAAACCCCAGGACTCTGAGTGAGCTGGCGCACCCTGAAATAAAAGGAGAAGAAGAGGAAGAGGGAGATTGGTTTTATACCCCACCCTTCACTCGGAGTCTCACAGCGGCTTACAATCTCCTTTCCCTTCCCCTCAGCACAATGGACAACTTGCAATGTTCCCTCTAAGCTGTGGAGTCTTGTGAGCAAAAATTCTACTTTGTGAGCTACTGGCATTAAAGTTGTGAGTGAGCAATTTGGCTACTGCATAAATTAGTTTGCTCTGGAGCCATCCTTCCTGACCTAAGACAAAAATGTGTGAGCCAAAGGCTAAAAAACTGTGAGCTAGCTCACACTAACTCAGCTGAGAGGGAACACTGTCTGTGAGGTAGGTGGGGGTGAGAGAGCTCTTTCGAGGAGTGATCTTGAGAGAACAGCTCTGAGAAAATGTGTGACTGACCCAAGGTCACACCAGCAGCTGCATGTGGAAGAGTGGGGAATCAAACCCAGTTGAGTCCGTGCTCTTAACCACTACACCAAACTGGCATTGCCTTCTGGCTTGGACTTGGACCCTTAATCCTCCACACCAGAACCTGTTGCTGAACCAGAGATCTCTCATCCGCTGACCCCTCAAGCCTCTCGAAGCCCTGAACCACCTCAGTCCATTCACAGTACTTGTCGCTATAACTAGCACAGCACCTTTCCAGCTTGCTCTTGGAAGGAAGGAGCCCATACTTTCACTTCCTTGAAAGAGTAAAACCTCATTTCACCTTCAGCCTTTGCTGGAACGCCATCCATGATACAGTACTGTTGGCTCCAGCGCCTTGACTCCTGGATCTCAGCCTTGAGCAGGACAGGCCCCTTTCATCTCCTTAGCAAATGCCCTTATTTATCTGAAAGGAACATTAGAATTTTTTTCTAGATGTGCCATCAAGAAAAAGAGAGGGCTGTCTTAACTTTGCATACAAGTTACAGTTATATACAATAATTTTTAAAATCCTTGTGTATAACCTTGTTTTAGGAAGATCATCTTACATTCAAGGTCATCTTCCCTTCTGAGTAAATACAGGGTAGTTTAAGAACAAAGTCTGAGTCCAGTGGCATCTTTAAAACCAACAAAGTTTAATTCTGGGTATAAGTCTTCATGTGCATGCACACTTCTTCAGATACATTGAAACAGACTTTGCCAACCATTACATATAGGTAGGGGGATTAGTTGCCAGGAGGGCTAATTGGAGTCATGATGCATAAGTAACTGAGCAATAAATATAGTTAAGATTGGATTAAAGTAGTTGGTAAAACATGTGAATAGCAGCAAATTAGTATACAGATAATAACAAACAGATGCAAGAACTGAGTGACTTAGCATGTGTAGTGAGATAAGAACCCAATATCTCTGTTAAGCTCTGGGGGTTCCATTGTCCCAAGTGTTGTAATAACTTGTAATTAAGCAATCTCCTGCTTCTGAAATTCCTTTGCAATAAAACAGCTACGTTGAGGTCCCCCACTGAGTGACCTGGGAGGCTGAAATGTTCTCTGACAGGTTCCTCAGTTTTATGATTCTTGATGTCAGATTTCTGTCCATTTATCCTTTGGCGTAGGATTTGACCTGTTTGCCCTGTGTAGAGAACTGAAGGGCACTGTTGGCATTTAATGTTAGAAGATGAGCAAGTGAATGAGCCTGAGATGGTGTAGTTGATGTTGTTAGGTCCACTGATTGTGCTGTCTGGGTGTATGTGGCAGCAACGTTGGCATTTGGGTTTGTTGCAAGCTCTGGTACCAGTGTCAAATTAGATGCTGTATTATTGTGGGTGAGGAGTGGTTTAAGATTGGAAGGCTGTCTGTGGGCAAGAAAAGTTTTGCCCCCCAGTTCTTGTGAAAGAGAACTGTCATTATCCAGTAGAACAGGGTAGCTGTGTTCATCTTCTGCAAGAAAATGAACAGCTAATCTTTTAATTTCCTCTTGTGGAATGCCATAGTGTGTGTTTTGGGACCATCCATCTGACTTCTTCACTCTACTACACATCACACATCAGAGTGAGCTGTAGCCTACACAAATTTGTGCCATCATAAATGTGTTAATCTTTAAAGTGCCCCAAAGCTCCAGATTCCAAAATGCATCCTTGAATGCTGAGCCTTGTAAAAGCAAAATTAATTGGCAACTAGTTGGGTCAAAGACTTGAAAGCCATAGCCCTTCTGTAATCCTTGACTGCTTTTCCCCCCAACCCTTCTAGATTGCAGTTATAAGTCGCCAGCGGAGGACAGTCCAGTCCACAGTGCCAGAGGATGCTCTGAAAAAGGCACAGAGTCTCTTTGTCCAAGAGGTAAGGGCTGCCAGCTATGATGTTCCAGCGTCTCCACAGAAACAGTCGGTTCAGGTCTTTGTCCCTTTGGATAAAGAATAACACTTTCCACAGAATGGCCAATGCTCTTCTCATTCTCTGAGCGCACTCCAGAATCCCTTTTGGTGATGTAGGAGGATTTGGAGGGCACATGCTCACCTTGTGGGGATGCCTTCTTGCCTTGCTTGGTTGGCAAAGACCCTTGAAAAGACTGTGATGACTTGTTTCTGTTGTTGTTTTTCCAGCTGAGTCACAAGGCATAGCAGTGATAGGAGTTTGAATTGGGTTCTTTTTTTCCCTGCAGAACTCTGGGAAATGTATTTCCCTGAGGAGTGGCTAGTGATGTCTAATAGAGAACTCATATCTCTTCATCAGACTATACTTCCCACGATTCTTGGGATGAGGGGTCATGACATTTTAAACTCTGATTTACGTTTGCAGTGTAGACGGAGACAGAAATGAAAGAGCGACTGTACAGCAGTTTATCATTGCTGGGAGGCGCAGGGGAACCAATCCAGGAATACACCAACCAATAGCTGGAGTAATGTTTTGTGAGGCCTCCAGAATAAGCCTTTGCTTTATCATTTTGCAGGGGCACAACACTTGCCCACCATAGGGGACTTTTGGAGGCTAATTTGAGAAAGGGCATCCTTGAGTTATTTCTTAGCTGTTTAATTTTTCCTGGTTTGACATAAAGTTTTAGAATTTTATTGGTTTATGTCTGATTCTAGTTTTACAATGTTTTATTGTGTATTGCTCTACCCTTCTTAGAGCTTAGGAAAGGAGATTCATATACATAAGAAATGATGGTTGTCTCTGACCTTTTGGTTAGGAACTGTGGCCTCAGGGTTTAAGTACAAATTCTGGGCATGTGAGCAACCTGTAAACCCAGTTACAAAATGGCACTATTAAAGATAGAAGCAGTTGGAGTCTAGACTGGACTAGGTTGTTAAAAACTATTACGCTGATTTCTTCTTTGGTATCGGCAGTGGGACTAACTAAAGGGAGAAATTGATATTTTTAATTATGTGTGTGAATAGCTTCCTCTTTTTAATTACAAAAGCATGATAACTCTTGTGGGATGAGTTCTCAAGCGCAAAGGTGATTACGATATTACCTGCGACAAGGCTTATTTTCAGAGGGAAGGTTCCATTAAAAAAAATCATTGTTCCCATTTGGAATAGCAAAGCAAGATGGGATAAAAGTGGAAGTTAAATTGCGCAAAGCACTTAAACTGTTGAGGATGTCGGTAAAGGGGAGAGAATCCGTGAATCAGTTGTTAGAGCACTTGATCTGCATACAGCAGACTGCAGTTTCAAACGCCATCAATCTCTGCCTGAGACCCCAGAGAGCTGCTGCTGATCATAGTGGTTTGCTTGGAGGAGCCATGGCTCAGTGGTAGAGCACATGCTTTGCCTGCAGGTTTCAGTCCCTGGTATTTTAGGTAAAGTATTTCAGGTGAGGCAGCAAAGTCTGAGAAAGAGCTTCTGACACGTGAGAGCCTCCAGGCTAATCACAATAATCTCCCCCAGAATGGAAGCGTACCAACAGAATTACTGAATATTGGAATTTCTAGCACTTTAATACTGTTGATTTTAACACTGTTTATATTATTGTATGATTCATTTAAATTGGTATTAATTGTGATTAATGTGTTTTAGGTACTATGAAGTTTTATCTTGTTGGAAGCCACCCTGAGCCAGCCTAGGCTGGAATGGGTGGGATAAAAATCATTAAAATCAAAAATCAATAGAAGCATTAAATGGACCTATGGGAGATTTTTAGGTAAATAGAGCCCATACAGAACAAAGTTTGAGTCCAGTGGCACCTTTAAGCCCAACAAAGTTTTATTCTGGGTTCAAGCTTTTGTGTGCATGCACACGAAAGCTTATATCCAGAATAAAACTTTGTTGGGCTTAAAGGTGCCACTGGACTCAAAATATATTCTGCTGCTTCAGACCAACATGGCTATTCACTTGAGTTTAAGGCCCATACAATCTCTCTTGCTGTCTCTGTATACAAATGTAATTTTGTGTTCAAATTTGCAATTTTGCATACATTGCAGCTGTTTATAACATTTTACGTTGTGCGACCAACACCAATAAACTTGAGTTGAACTTTGCTTATTTTCCTTTCCAGTGCATTAAAACATACAGCTCAGACTGGCACATTGTGAACTTCAAATATGAGGACTACTCAGGGGATTTTCGAATATTGCCCTGGTAAGGAAGCTTTCTGAGGAACAGCAGCCTCTTCCAGCCACGTCTTTCTGGAGCAGCACTTAACACCTTTGGGGCCTGATGGTTTCTGTCATTTCGTCTACCTTTCCTTAATGGGGGGAAATGTAATTGTGTGTTCATTTTATTTATTATATTTTATTTATTGTAAATGTAAAGAGAGCCATGCTGGATGAGACTAGGGATCCATCTGGTCCAGCATCTTGTTTCACAGGCCAGTTCCACACAGGTTATTTGCAACTAGGTTCAGTGGTGTCAGGAAGTGGGGTTTCCCCTCCCCCACATGTTTCATCATAGGATCATGGTGCATTCATGCACCTCCCAGGGTTTCCCCATCTCTTCTCCAATCTTTTTTCAAATCTCTTCTGCTTCAAAGTTTTGGGAAAGATCACAGTGAAGCCTGGATGGCTGCCTTATGGGTGGGAAACATCTGGAATACTTACCCACATGGCAGCCATTTTCCCTGATACTGTCCCCAGGTTGGCCATTTCCACCCCATCAACAGGGTGCTTTTTAAATATATATATTTCAATCAGTAGTTGAATATTGTTGTATTGATACAATGTTATAACAATAAGTGTAACAGGTTCTCTGTATTCTTGGCTTTCATTTTAAAAAGAAAACAGGTTTCTTGTCCCTTCTGTTGTGAAGATATGCCTTTCCCTTTATCTCCACAATGGAAGGGGATAGAGGCAGTTTTTTTAAGCTGGGAATTCAGAGAACTTGTTAGATGTATTTTTATAATGTTATATTGATATGATAAAATTCAGTTGCTGGTTTTCTAAAATAAAAATTGAAAACACCCCAGTGTTCCAGGGCAGGGTGATGGCCAGTGCAGGGAAATTGCATGGAAACCTGCCACATGGAAGCCCTGTTTCCATTGGGCTGTATTGGCAGCCTCATCAGCAGTGAGGAAACCATACAAACTTGTTCCTGTGTGGAAATCACATACAGGGTCCAATCAAACATTCCTGGAGAACCTACAAGTAGGGCATGGGAACCAAAGCATCATCCTGTTGCTGTCCCCCCAATACTGATATTTAAAGGGTTACTGCTTCTGAACATTGAAGTTCCATTTAGCCATCATGGCTAAGAGCCATGAATTAGTCACAAATGTGCCTGTTGCTTTTTTAACAGCCATCTAAGCTGTTGGCCATCATTACATAGTGTGGCAGGGAGTTCCATTAGTTCCGTATACGTGCGATGATTGAGTACTTCACACAAAGTGTAAAGCTGGACGCATTGGCTATTTATCCTTCAGTTATTTAATCATGTTGATGCAGGATGTTGTGAATGTCTTTGGGTATCTTTTTGGGGGAAAGTTACATAAATAAATGTGTTATGTTCTCAGCAAATCCTTCAGACCAGACAAGATTCCAAACCACGTGTTTGAAATTGATGAAGACTTTGAAAAAGATGAGGTAAGAAGAGCAAACTAGATTGCTTTGCTGCACGGGTTCAGAAAGTTATAGGTACCCAGGACAGAGAGTGGGCAAAAAGAACTCTACATCTTGGGAGCAATCTGTCGGTATCTGTTAGCCAAGTGAGTGGTACGTTTAACTCAACAGGTTGCCTAATTTTATACAAACAGAAGATAGTCTAACAGAAGGTGCTGCTATCCTCTTTTGTAAGAAAATAATAATTCTTAGCATATATGTTGCACATTTAGGTTTTCCAAGCAATTCACGAATTTATTTATTTATTTATTTATTACAATTTATCACAAAGAGTAATTCACCCTCAAAAATAGGCCAGGATTATTTTTCTCATTTTGCAAATTTGGGAATGAGGATTGAACATAGGAAGCTGCCTTAATTTGTATCCGGTGATTGGTCTTTCATGGTCAGAATTGTATGCTGTGAAAGGCTGTCAGTCTCCGGGGTCTTGGGGAGAGATCTATCCCATCTCCTTCTAACTGATCTTTCTAAATGGAGATGCCAGGGATTGAACCTCGGAACTTCTACATGCAAAGGGGATGCTGTACCATCAAGCCACGGCCCCACCCCTTGAGATTCAGAGAGTACTAGTGGATTGCCTAAGGCCCCACAGTAGGCTCATGGCAGAGGCAAGATATGAACAGCATTTCGTGGTCCTCAGCTCACTGTGTCAGCCATTCCAATGCAATACCAGCCACTGTGTATCTATGGGAAAAGTTACACATGGTGCTGGAATTCCTGACAGGACTGTATTATATGACTTTGGAAAGTAGCTACATAGAGCAAGGATCAAGGCCACTATGTGTACAATGACAGAGGTAGCTCCCCCAGTGCCATTTCCTAATAGAAGTCCCTCTCCAAGGCTATTTGAAGCTGGAAGGGTTGACCAGATTTTCATCTATTTTTCCCCTATGGGACTTAGAGCAGGGTGTGGAGGTACATATTGCTGTTTGGAGAAATGATATAGGGGGAAACAGATTTTTTTAAAAATCCTTCCACGGCACTGTGACCCCCAATTTAGATTGCCCCCCCCCTCCCCCCATGCAGGACAGATAATGTATTCAGAGTTCAAATCATGCCACTTTAGTGTTGTGTGTAGTTTGGCCTTAAAGTGGCAATTGCTACTGAGTAATGAGGGCACCACACCCAACTTTTCTGTGTATGACTCCTTCAAAAGTTTTCAATCTGTTTCCATTGCTCCAGTCAGCAGTTTGGGCTACAGGCATTCAAATTCTATTTATGTCTTGTATAATGTACCATCTCTCTTTCCAGAAAATAGTCTCCAGTACTGTACAATCCTGCAAGTTAATAAATGTGATGGAACATTTTTTCATTAGGTAGGGCATCTAATTGGGGCATTGTTAACAGCGTGGCAAGCTGTTGTGCATGTTAAGAAAATAAGAGAAGACTTTCAAATCCAAATTAAAACAAATAGAGACAAAGGCAAGGAATCGGTGGTGGGGGGACATTTGGAACTCCCAGCTCTCTTTCCAAAAACTTCCCCTCCAGAGTTCCCCAGGCTTTCAGGAGCCCAAGGAAGCTGATTTCCTTATTTTTTCTCTTGTTCTCAACATTACATCACTTCTGTGAGAATATTCAGTCCTCAGGCTGTTTGTTGAGGGTTTCACTCCCTTTTGATTCGTTCAGAAGGTCAAATTTTTCTGCATACCTGTGGAGTCCTCTGAGTATGTGGAGTCTTTTGCTGTCTCTATGGAAGGCCTGGTTGTACAGCTTTTATCATCCACAAAGGGGCTAGCCACTTCACTGTTTGACATATTGGGTCAGATAAGTTCTCTACATTCAAATTTCTCTGGGCAAGCAGGATTGGTCTAAAGGAAACATACAGGGCAGAAATAAAATGTTGTAAGGGAAACACAAGGTTCCCAACCCTAAGTCTTCTTCAGAACGCTGATGCTTAGAGCACAGAAGGGACTCTTCCCCTACCCAATGATTCTCCCCAGAAAATCCCCCCCCCCAATGTTATAAATTTATTTTTTTCCCAGCCAGGCCCTGAAACCAGAAGTAATCCGAGATAAAAACTGGAAGGGGGGGCATCTGCAAGGGAAATTTGGCAGGTATGGGAGAGGCCAAGCTATTCACTCTCCCACCCACTGATTCTCTCTTGCAAGTGTTTTCCTAGGGTAACACTGTCTCAGCAGATGTAAATTTAAGAACAGGAATTTGCCTGAATTAACATCTAGTTATTTGCAGAAAGCGAGACAGAGAGAAAGAAGCAGCTTGTGCTTGCCACATCTGAAAATAGCATTGCAATTCTTTTAACCGTCCTAATAATTATTGTGGATGAACATCTTTGGAAATTCTTTTCTGTATTTGCGACTAACAAGGACACAGTGGTTGGAACTCCAATTGCAATTTGGTTTTTAAAAGCAGCAGCTGTGGAGGAGGCTGATACTTATTGGAGCAACAGCAATGGGGAATGGGGGCTTTGGAATCATGCTATTTTTCCAATAGGAAATCTCCCACTGGGGTGCTTTAAACTGCAATGGGGGGTTTAATGAGACCTGTGCTTATATCATGTCTCTCTTTTTCCTCCTATTGGGGCTTGCAACAGCTTGGAATGGGTCATTTCTGACCAGGGGAGGAGTGAGACACACACCCCTTTTCAAGCCCTGCTCTAGACTGGGATCCTTGTGGATATTCTTTCATGCCAAATTATTCACCTGGAATTCTCATCATAGAACCCCAGCACTGCTGTTATTTGACTCTGTTTTCCAGGCTGGCTTGTGTCATCTAATCTAATTTTTCACTCCTATAACACTTTTTGTTTACTGATCTCAAACGTGCCCATGCAAAAAGTTTTTCTGCTAGAGCAAAAGCTAATGATGCCAACCCCGTCACCTTCAGTTGTTGAACGACAAACCATTAACCTTGTTGGAAATTCTCAAAGCAGAGCAGCATCTTGTGAGGCGGTCTTCCTCAGACCTGAATTTGCTTTTGATTTCTCGCACGGCGTTTCTGAAAGTGTGGCCAAACCCTAATTTGTATGGTTCACAGCTCCCTTGATAGAACTGCAGGCGTAGGTCGGGGTGATGCCAGCAGAAACATATACTGGGGAAACATTACCAAGGAAACACATCCCTAGAGGGGATCTGCAATTGTGGGTTTTTAAACATTAATTCCTAGCTGGTTCCAGATGGTGGCGAGATCAAGAGTTTGCTGGGGCCCAAAGACTCTAAAGACATTCTCAACACTGGTACCCTTTTTACTTTACACTGAGCAGTCATTCTTAACGGGTGTTGAACCCCCAACCCCAAGTATGCTGTCTGCAAATCTTGGGGGAGGGGTCATTCAAATGTTTGGGGGCAAATGGGGGGCATTCTGGATTTAAGGCAGCCCCATCTCCCTACTTGCAGTGACTTCTGACAGCCAGCAGAAGAGGACTATTATATACTGTGCAGTCTGCACTCTGGATAACATCCCACATCTTAGATTTCTGCCCCCAGGCACTTAAAAAAGGTCCCACAGAAGACAGGAATCCAACCTAATGTTAAGGCGGTAGCTGGGAGCCATCCAGCACAAGAGACTTTTGGAATATGTGCCTGAAATCTGTGTACCATGTGCACATATCACAAACTCAGCTGTATAAATAAAGCTGCTGTTTTTATTTCCTAAATTTTTACTTGTAGCTTGGAAGGCATTTCATGCTGATTTTGCATACTTGGCAGGCAGTAGGGGCTCAAAGGTTAAGAACTACTGGCATGGAGCACCAAAGGAGGCGACATGAGTGAATTTCTCAGTTTGCATGCCTTTTGAGTTAAAGTCACACCTTGAGGCCTCCCAAAATTCCGATACCAGTGTAGCCAAGCAGGAAGTCTTCCTGGATGCTGCTGAACTGGAGTGGAAAGTCTTTTAGTCATAAGGGGAAGATGAAAAGAATTACTATAATTCCCTATAATTCCCTCGGAGAGTATACTGCTGATGAAGGTTTCCTAACAAAAGTTATAAAAAAAATTATCTGTCATCTTCAAAGTTTTTTCAGCTCATAAGTGAGGCAGGACCCAACAGAGCACTAAGAAAACAGGTAGAGAGCTGAAAGGAGACTCCTCTCTTATTGCTCTTTCTTAGGCTTGGATTGACAAGAGCCAATCACCCCAGTTATCCCCAAAGTCACTATTTGTGTTGCCCTATCTGTGTTTACAATCTGTGCAGAGACTCATACCCCATTTTTTTTTTAATTCTGAGGGAGATATGTTCTAGGACATCAAGTGATGCTATCCCAGAGTCCTCTGCTGCTTTATTAGAGAGGAAGAAAAAATCCTATTTGGTCATACCAGAACATTCGGGAGAACATTCGTGGATGAGGCTGTTTCCATGCAGAGTGGATTCTACTCCCATGTTCTTCTGGAACAGAACTGGAGTAGAGGAGCATCACTGGATTTCATTGTTTGGCTCATTCCAGTTTGGTGTAGTGTAGTGGTTAAGTGCACGGACTCTAATCTGGGATAACTGGGTTTGATTCCCCAATCCTCCACTTGCACCTGCTGATGTGACCTTGGGTCAGTCAGAAGCTTTGGCACAGCTGTTCTTGAAAAAGAGCAGTTTCTGTCAGAAGTTCTCTCAGTCCCATCTACCTCACAGGGTGTCTGTTGTGGGGAGGGGAAGGGAAAGGAGTTTGTAAGCCGCTCTGAGACTCCAAGTGAAGGGTGGGGTATAAATCCGATATCTTCTTCTTCTTCTTCTATCTCTCTCTGCAATAACTCTGTATTTAACCTTCCAGGATTCCTCATCATTGTGCTCACAGAAAGGCGGGGTGATAAAACAAGGCTGGTTGTACAAAGCCAATGTCAACAGCACAATCACAGTGACCATGAAGGTGAGAGAAATGGGGAAGTTGGTGCAGGTCAGAGATTCTTATTTGTGTATCCCCATTACTCCCACCCCCAAATGCATCCAGAATTATACAGTGAAATTAGATGTGTGTCCCTAAGAATACAGTTGATTCTTCTTGTTGTATGCAGCTATTCATGATATTTGATAACTTTTGATGAATTGATACTTTTTCCTTACAATTTTCCCCTTCTGTATCCCTAAGAACTCTTCAGGCTGGATGGTCAGTACAAACAAACATGGATGGGCAGAAAATGGTGGTTTGGGGCTTGATAGAAAGTCTGTAGTTTGTAACTGCCTTGAAATAGAGACTGGGAGGTGTTGGAGGCTTAATTAGGTTTAGATTATGCCTGTTGCATTGCAGAATGCGCCAGCGACTGCTAGGGCAGAAAAGCCAAAAAAAAAAGGCCCATCTCCACTTGAAAACCTAAAAGCCAGCGATTAATCAGATCCCTCCCTAGCAATAGTCAGAACCCCTGCACACTAATCCTGCATCTCAAGGTTGAAAACTCAATACAACAGTGGGACAATATTCTGTTGACCTAAGACCTACCTTATGGCTCCATCACTCATACTTTTCTGGGAAATGTGTCCCTGGAGTGAATTCATTTAAATCTAAATAAATAGCAAAAGGTAGCCCTACGTTATTACTGAACTTGGAAGTCATTTCCAGCAGTGGGAAGCTCGGTTCCACACTTCCTCTCAGGAAGACAGTAATACGTGAATTGGCTCTCACATCCTTCTGCAAAGCAGGCAGCCCAAGAGCCGCCTTTTGATGCAGCATGTGGGACAGTCACCCTCCATAGCTGTAGCACATTCTCCACTGCAGCACTGCTGGGGTTGCTAGTTAACTACAAATCAGTCTGGTCTCTCCTGCAGCCACGTCAGCAAAAGAAAAGGCCAATTGGGTTGTTACTTCCCATTGCAGAGTTTGGCACGTTCCCTTCCTTCAGTTTTAATCCTTCTCACTTGCCCTGGTTCTGCACGATACAGCATGGCTTACTCTGTGCTCTCAGAAGACAGATTCCGTTCCCCTCTCACACCCGTCCCATCATCCTCATAAAAGTGCAGGCGCCTGGTTCTTATGAGGTGCTTTTTAAATAATGGGAATCGTCGGTTTTGCCGCTTTTCCAAGGTGATTCATCTTTCTTCTATAAAAGTGAATCCTCTGTGTTCATGCATTTTCAGAGCCACCATAGTCATTGCTACTATAGTGAAGCAAAGTTTCCAGTCTGTCCCGTGAGGTGCCATCTTCCAGTATGCTAATTTCATGCATTTCTAGGTGTACAAAAAAAAATTCACAATTTGAACTTGCAAAATGAAGATCGTGCCAAGCTCATTCACAGATACACTTTTCATTGGTAATAATTCCAGAGGGGTAGCTTTGTTGTTAGCTTACTGCAGCAAAAATAAACAGGACTCTTGATGGCATCTGGAATCTGATGACTTCTTCCAAAAAGTATTATATTCCAGAGCAATTTTCTACAAGAAAAGGTCCTGCCAATTCAGGAAAACCCCATAAGTAATGCAGTATACATGCATATTGTTGGTTCCTGTATTTCTCACATGGAAAGGTGAAACTGAATAGCCCAGTAGAAACATCTGTATAAATCGCTCAAATAGAAGAAAACCCCACAACTGGTCAGGGCAGAGCACCTCGCAGATCCTACCCTGAGCCACTGACACAATGATTTGTCTCTCTTTGTTTGGCAGGTATTCAAGAGAAGGTATTTTTACTTGACCCAGCTCCCCGATGGTTCCTACATCCTTAATTCCTATAAGGATGAAAAGTCTTCCAAAGAATCCAAAGGATGTATCTTCCTGGATTCATGCATTGACGTTGTGCAGGTAAGGTCTTGAAAAGGATTTGCTCATGTAATACATGTTGTCCTCTTTTGTTTTCCTTAGTCTTACCAAGGGGCAAAAAAAATACATGTCTGTTCTACATTGCCCTGATGTCTGCTTTGCTGCCTGCCTCCTGCCCCCCCATCACTGGTGACAGCCACTTATCAGTGTTTAAACAAAACCCCACAAGACTCTGGCATTTCATGTATGGATCCCCCAGTGTTCTGTCTTCTTTGGCCACAAGTGGTAAAACTGACTGGACTCTACTATTGCATACAATCAATGGAGAGGTCATATGATTGAACACTGCTCCACACAAAATATTCCTCCTAGAAGGTTCTGAGAGCCAGCATGGTATAGTGGTTAAGAGCAGCTGCCTCTAATCTGGAGAACCAAGTTTGATTCCCCACTCTTCCACATGAAGCCTGCTGGGTGACCTTGGGCCAGTCACAGTTCTCTCAGAACTCTCTCAGCCCCTCCCACCTCACAAGGTGCCTGTTGTAGGGAGAGGAAGGGAAGGATATTATAAGCTGCTTTGAGACTCCTTAGGGTAGAGAAAAGTGGGGTATAAAAAACAATTATTCTTCTGCTTTGCCTTCTTCCTAGCATGCTAATTGACTATGTGCATGAAATTTTTCATGTGTGGAGAATCATTCTGTCATGTGAGCCCCCCTCCCCTTTGCTGCACCATGAAGCCGCACTGTCCAAATGCCGGTTTATTGCTATGCTGAATGTCATGCTGACAAGAGAGAGAGAAGTGCTTCATCTAAACAAAGTGTTGCCTTTGTGTTATTTCTGACAGTGCCCCAAGATGCGCCGCAATGCTTTTGAGCTCAAGATGTTGGATAAGTACAGCCACTATCTGGCTGCTGATGGTGAGCAAGAAATGGAGGAGTGGCTGGCAACCCTCAGGAAGATCATTCAGATCAATGCGGAGAGCTTGGTGCAAGAGAAGAAGGAGGCAGTGGAATCCCTGCCAGGTCAGTGGTGACGGGGCAAGGACCATTTAGCCCCCGCTTTTTTCACTGGTCCACTTCAAAAACCCTTAGTAGAACTAGGGTTGCCAGGTCCCCTTGTCACTCTGGCGGGGGGATTTGGGGGGCATTCCGGGACATCCCCAACATGATGACGTCATCTAGAAGTGATGTCATCATGCCGGAGATGTCGCATGAGGATGTAAAACTGACCATAGAGGTTTGCCTTCAAACCAGAGCATCCCAGCATGACGACCCCAGTGTGATGACTCCACTTCCGGGTTATGGCATCATATTGGGGAAGTCATGTGGGGACATGGCTGTTTGGGGTGGGGCTGGCCAACTGGCCAGTGGTAGGCTGAAGCCCCGAAAACCAGGGAAACCCGCGCCCCAACCTGGGGACTGGCAAGCCTAAGCAGAACGTGCTCTTCTGAACCCTGCCAGGCTTCAGATGTCGGGGCTTCTGGCTGTGCTGGGCTCCTGACTGTCTTTACTGTAGGCAGGTGCCTGTGCATTTTGTTTGGCCTCAATAACAGCATACTAGCATCGGTGGTAGTTTACTTTCTTAATGGACATATAGACATGCCCTGGAAAGAAGGCTTGCTGGGGCAGGGGGCTGTGGCTAACTGTGTGGCTTTGGGCTGGTCTCTCTTTCTCGGCATAGCCCAGCTTACAGTGCTGTTGTGCAGATAAAATGGAGGAGGGGACAGCTGAACTCCTTGGAGGAGAAATGGAACAAAAATGGGGTAGATAGGACTGTTTGTCTCAGCCTTGGAGAGCACTGGGTACACGTGACAATGACTGTGAAAGATGTGCTTCCAGAATGCGGCAATCCCTCTTCTTATGTACAAAAAGCAATCCCCCTTTTTATGCGCACACCCAAAATATTATAATTTATATCCCACTGCTGGGAATCAAGGCTGCCATCAGCCCTGCCGAGTCATCTTGGCCTCAGATCAGAGAGAAGGGATATAATGCAGCACCTGAGTCACTTGATAACATGAAGCTGCCTTATACTGAATAAGACGATCAGTTCATCAAGGTCAGTATTGTGTACTCTGACTGGCAGCCACTCTCTGGGTTCTCAGTTCCAGAGCTTTCACATCACCTAGTGGCAAATCCTTTGAACTGGAAATGCCAGGGATTGAACCTGAGACCTTCTGCATGCAAGGCAGATGCTCTGCTGCTGAGCCATGGCCCCTCACTTTCCCATCCTTCACCCCCCCCCTTAAGTGTTGTTCACACTGCTAAGACTGTGGGGGTGTCCTCCCCAGCTGTGCCACTTCTGGCAACTGAAGTAGTGCTGCCAGCCTTATGTACTCTGGACTTCACCCAGTCCATTGCCATCATCAGAAGAGAGCTTCCACCTCATGCCCTGGAAACACCTTTGGAGCCACTTTGCACATGGTGCCTTATCTCTATATCATCGAAGCTGCTGTTGTTCCCCATCTCCCAGATGTGTTTCCCCCCCACTTCACTTTCCAAGCAATCCTCAGTCCTATCAGTAATCAAGACATAAAATAAATATAATGTCCAATGGTCAGTCAATTAAAGAAGTGTCATATATATGAACTATCCGTAGTCCTTGATTTATATTTTAATGCCTGAATAAAATGGTTTGCACTGATCAAGCATCCCTAGGTAAATCGTCCCAAGTTGTAGAGGCATCACAGAGGAAGCCCTACAGAACTTCTCCATCTGAAGACCCTTTAAATATGGCTTCCCGTTCTGAAAGTCTGAAACCCACACTCTTTGCTTTTCCTCCTTAGCAACTGCCTGCACACAGCTGCTCTTTCAGTCCTCCCTGCATTCAAAAGGGAAAAGCTCTGTCAGAGGACAAGTCAGGATGTTGATGTTGTGGCTTCTGCATATGTGTTCATGAGACTTGCTTGCAACATGACCCCAGTGTTGGACTGGAAACCCTTGGCTGTCTTCCAGTAATCTCTGGCCAGTTTCCTAGTGTTGTGTTGGTGACGGAGCACCTTGGGAACAGTCACGCCCTAATGAGGTGCCTCTGGAGCCATTTGCAACATCTGTTTTTTTGTGATTTCACAGATGACGAATCGGGCAGCCAAGGAAAGTCAGAAAACATCTTGGAAAGCTTAGAAAGAAGCATGCATCCGGAGCTAATGAAGGTAGTGTTGCTTCTGCAGCCCGAATCAAATGTTCCTGGGATGCAGAATTCAATTCCTGATGCTAAATCCCATGATATGCAGTGACCATCCCAAACACACACTGCTCTGGGTGTGTGCTGAGGTTTTTTTTCCTTGGGTTGGGGATTAGTGGTTGTAGAGAGCTAATTGTACAGTCAAGAGCACCATCATTTGGGGCCAATCTTTATCTATTCACACAGTGTGGTGAGGAGATGGCTGTTCTTTTTTCCACACAAGAAGAATTTGATTCATAATTATATTTAAAGATTTGAAGCAGACATTCTTTTCTTTGTCTATGAATGATGTAGGGAGGAGGGAATGTTCCTTATACATTTCATTTCTTTATTTTTTGGAGCCATGAGAAGGGGAGCAACACTTAGATAATGATGGCTGTTCTGGAGATGCTGCTGAACAGAGGAGCTGGAGCCCCTGAACTGAAGTTCAAGGAAGAAATATCCAGCAAACCATCAGGGTTGTCAAAGACAGCAAAAGGCTGAAGGAGGGAATGCACTCGATAAGAGTTTGGGCAGAACCTACAAGAAGAACGCCCAAAATGCCTAGGAGCAGCTGCGGAGGCGGCTCACGATTTCCTTGAAGCCAAAATGGGAGAGATGATGGAATCTCCAACTGGAGATTACCAGAGCAGTAGACACCAGAGAAGGGATTTTGACCTGGCAAATAGCTCAGTGACATTACTGCTGTACAATTGTCCTTTGAAGGGAAGACAGGAGAGAGGTGGTCACACATGACACCCCAACATGGCCACCTAAATTTAGACACAGATAACTTCAACCCTCTTCTGTTTTTATTTTCCCCACTGCAATTGTGACAGAGCACAGCTTCTTTTCTCTTCATTCTGACCTGTAATTTGCTTTCTGAAAGGCAGCTCTCAGTGATGAAGATTTCACTTTTCTCAGGGCCTCTCTTCCTTCTGACACACATGGGTACATGTTGTTGTTTTTTCCCCGTTCCAGTATGGAAGAGAAACCGAGCAGCTAAATAAGCTCAGCAGAAACGATGGGAGACAAAATCTCTTCTCTTTCGACCCCGAAGTTCAGGTAATTCCCTCTGCTGTGGACTTGCATGTCTGGTGGCTGAAGGTGGTTTGCTTCATTAAAAACTGTTCATGTATCCCTTTGTTGCCTTGAAAAGCTTGGGCTCTTTCACAGTAAGAAAACTAAAATGAATTTGTAGGAGTGAGTAGCTCTCCAGCCCCAAAGGCTGAAGCTGGGTAGCATTTCCTTTATTGAACTGATTTAAGCTGTTGGGTTGATGAGAATATCACAGGATTCAAAGGCTCCATCTAGATGTGAAGGTAGCCTTATCTGTGTCTCAGAATACCTGCAAAATGGAATGAGCTGGGTGAGCAGGAATATGAGAAGAGGGGTCTTTTACTCCCTCCTCCAAAGCCTCGTCTTCCTGCTGTGTTTCTCCCAGAGTTGTTGCCAGTCAGAATAGACAGTTTTGGAGAAGATGGACTAGTAATCTGACTCAGTTTCACATGATGGTATCTGTTTGCCAGTATGCTATCTCTGAAGGCTCCATTCAGCCTCCAACTCTCCCCCGGCAAAGGATGTTAACTCAACAAAGGTTTTCCTGAGTCTTCTGCTGTGTGAAAAAAGTTGAGAGCAAAATAGCTGTGCCCAGTTTCTTTTTCTGATTTCTTATTTAAAAAGTGACATTCTTCCCTCCTCAGAGGCTAGACTTCTCTGGAATAGAGCCAGATGTGAAACCTTTTGAAGAAAAATGCAGCCGACGCTTCCTGGTGACCTGTCACGACTTGTCTTTCAACCTTCTTGCCCACCTAACTGATCGATCTGAGGGACCGCCCACAAACGTACGCATGATATCTGGGGTTACCAACCAGTGGCTGGAACCCAGCAGACGACGGGGGGGGGAGACAGGGGGGTGCCATCGACACAATGGGGAAAAAATTAATACCTGCCATTGATGGTAAAACCACAGAGTTTCCATTGAATAGTAAAGTGTGACATCACTTCCAGGTTGACCCAGTTGTGTCAACAGTGGAACTGATTTCACACTGTCCCGGGCTCGCTCCTCCTTTCCCTCCGCTTCTTCTGGTCAATTAAAAACACCATGTGTCCCGCGGCCACCTTTTGACCCGCAGTTTCCCCCATTTTGCTCCAGCTCAGCTCAATCCTTGATTTGCCAGAAGCTTCCTGTTGCTGCACGGAGAAAAAGTGAGAGGGGGAAGGGGAGGGATTAAGACAGCGAAGACAGGGGAGTGGGAGGAGGGAGGACACAGGAAGCCACAGGAAATCAAACTCTGGGAGCAGATTGAAAACAGCCACAAGCCGAGAACTGTAATGCGAAATCAGTTTAAACAGTCCGTGGCAAACTGCCCTGCCAGTAAACAGGGGTAAGTAACATGAGCGAAATCGGCGTGGTTTTTTTCTTCATTTCCCCCCTGCCAACCTAACAAGTGGTGGAGGGGTTTGAGAGTTGCTGGCTCTAATAATACCAACAAGTGCTTTTCTATGTTGTTAGAGAAACTTTAAAACGGCATTAGTTGAAAAGTTTTATATCGCACTTTTTCCCCCATTGGGGACCCAAAGCAATTTATGGCATCGTTCTACCCTCCTCCATTTTGTCCTCATAATAGCTTGTATGAAGGTTTAGGCTGAGTATGTGTGTGACTGGCCCAAGATCACCCAGCAAGCTTCTGTGGCAGAGTGGGAATGGAAACCTAAATCCCTCATGTCCTAGTCTGACACTCTTAACCACTATACTACACTGATCATAGACTTTTTAATTTTCATAAATATCTAACTATGTATTACCACTCCCTTTGAATTTCCAGGTGGAGCCATTTTTTCTCAGCCTTGCACTGTTTGATTTGAGAAGCTGTTGTAAGATTTCTGCCGATTTCCATGTGGATTTAAATCCTTTGCCTGTGCGAGAAATGTTGAGGGATGGTGCTGTCCAAGACTCCGGGAATCACCTTGTGAACAGCCACTGTCTTCATGGAGTTGCCGAGTCTCGCCTGTGCTACATAAAGCAAGTAAGAAGCTTAAGGGCCTTCTATGAACGTAGAAAATCAGATGTAAAATCCTTTTATCAGCAGTGAAACTGGAACTGCAGAGTAGGAGCTGCAGTTGCTATCGGAATTAGGCTGGTAACATGATTTTCTGTAAAGGCAAAGAAAGGTATGATCATCTACCTGGTTTCTCCAGACACCAGGAGGGTGGATTTTGATTGGGTCCTGGCCAGTGTTCCCTCTAAGCTGAGTTTGTGTGAGCTAGCTCACAGTTTTTTGGCCTCCGGCTCACACATTTTTGCCTCAGTTCAGGAAGGAGGCCTCCAGAGCAAACTGATTTATGCAGTAGCCAAGTTGCTCGCTCACCACTTCAATACCAGGGGCTCACAAAGTGGAATTTTTGCTCACAGGACTCCACAGCTTAGAGGGAACATTGGTCCTGGCTGCTTAAGAAGGGCCAGCTATCAGTAATAGAGAAAAAAGAACTAGAGTTTCATACACAGACTGAATTTCTGGGATTTACATTGGAAGCCACCAGTTGTCAATGTGTGCTAGCAGATTAACTGATCTTGTGTACTCTGTATGCTTGTCATTACTAATGCTCTTCTCCTTTTTTATGCAAAGGGGGTTTTCTCCGTAACAAACCCACACCCAGAAATTTTCCTTATCGCCCGTGTAGAAAAGGTGCTACAAGGAAGCATCACACACTGTGTGGAGCCCTATATCAAGACCTCTGACCCAGTGAAGGTATGTTGGATTGCAAGTGCTGACCTTAAACACCTCTTTGCTGGTCTTGCCTCTCTGACTTCATGGCATCCTCTTTCCTTTCAGTAGGAATTGTGTCCTTTTTGTGTGTTTCAAGTTTCTACTTCTCATGGATGCTTTGCAATTTTTTTCTAGACCACTGGGTCATTGGATTGTTTGAAATAAAAGTAATTTTTTTCTAGGAGGAGACCAGTCTCTTTCACCTTCCTTTGAAAATCCCAGGCCACCTTGATCTATCTCTGATCTTTTTCCTGCCTTTGCCCTGACCTGGATAGCCCAAGCTAGCCCGATCTCGTCAGATCTCAGAAACTAAGCAGGGTCAGCCTTGGCTAGTATTTAGAAGGGTAACTTCCAAGGAATACCAGGGGAAGGCATTGGCAAACCACTTCTGAAACATTTCTTGCCTTAAAAACAAGTCTAGCTCTCTATTCTGCACGCAAAGCCATACGATTATTATTATTTCTGCCTTTCAGACTGCACAGAAAGTCCACAAAATTGCAAAACTGGCCTGCAGCCGTCTTGGACAATACCGGATGCCTTTTGCTTGGGCTGCGAGGTAAGAGTGTGTCAGGTGCTCTTGGCTTGGCTCCACTTCCAGGTTTCCTTTTTTAAAGATTCTGTTGTTTACACACACACACACACAAAAGAAAAGGGGAGAAGTTAAAAAGAATGCTCATTACAAAGTTTCAAAAAACACAAAACAAGAGAAACCATTGTTAACTTTATCATTTCATGATGTTACAAACAAAGCTCATCTTTCCTTAAATTTAACAGCCCTTAAATCTTCCAGATTTATTCTTCTGCTTTGATATGTCCTTACCAAATGATGTTTGGCAATGGTGATGGGCACAGGGATATCAAACACTTATTTCCACTGACTTAAAAGAAAACTTTGTGAAAACTGCGTACTGCTTGTATCTGATGCCCTATAGGTTATGTCACATATACCCTGGATACCAGGACTTATGCCAGAGATGTCTTTTGAGTGAGGCAAATTTATTACATCTTTTTTTAAGGTGTTCTAAAACGGAACCTCTTTGGCCTCAAATCTTTTTGTTCATTTTAGAATTAACGGGCCATGGTTTACCATTTGATCCTTTGGTTATGTACCTGCCTCAGAAAGAGAGTTTATCATGTGATTGTTAACTGCTGTGAGATAACATGTCATGTCTTGTTGGGAATCTGCTATTGTCCCTCAAATGAATAGATCATGAGAACATGGGAAATTGTTCTCATGCCTAAAATAAAATTCATTGTCAGGTTTCTCTAAATATTAGCAAGGTAGAGCCAAGCTGTGTAACCTGTGAAATTGAGGACTAGGAGAGTTAACTAAAAAGGGTGAGATATGAGAAATCCAGGCTGGGCTGATTTTAAACTATTTTGCTGCACTAGACAATATTTAATGCTGATGTCTCTATCTTCCTGCATCTTGTATTTTGCTTTCTCTTCAGGTGTTTTCCCAATTATATGCCATTTTCCAAAGGAAAGGGCCTGTCACTCAGTCCACTTTTACAGAATGTGGACTGTATTTGGAAAAGGGAGAGCACAGTCACCTCCACACTGTAATCCAGACTGCCCCAACCAAGTGGGAAATTGTGTACCCACTAGAGAATTTTCCTGGTTAGCTTGGTGCCCCTGGAACACCATGAACAGCTGTGCACTGCCTGTTTGGCGGCATCAGTCCTGGGGTTTTGGACACAGGCATTAAAAGTGTCTGTTTGCTAGTTTTGGTCTTAAAGAAACAGTAGAGGATTCTCAAGCTAAATGCCCTCCCACAGTATTCCCCCTTAACTTAACATTTCTTTAAATACCTGATCAAAATAATCCTAGTTCTCTTCATACCATTGTTCTGTGCCAGTCTCATTTCTGTTGTGCTTTTGCTGAATGTAAAGGATGCTGAATTTCAAATGCTGCCTTGCCCTGTAATTCAGTTGCAACTTGATCTTTGAGCATGATAAAAGGGGGAAAAGCACACCTGATGAATAAATATTGACGACTGCATGAAGGTCAGGCTCCAGATTGTAATGACAACCCAGGATCTGATGTCTGCTGTGGTGCATTAATTTCCGTATGCTGGTGACAAGCATGAGCTGGTGCATTACATGGATTCGTCTCTAGGGTGTAGTTTACCCAGAGAACAAACACATTGTAGTTCTTAGTAAAGCCTTAGTAAATGAGATTTCTGGGTTACCTTTAGAACACCTGGTAACTGCAAGAAAGGTTTATGGTTTAAAACAAACCTGGTTTCCCAAAAGTCATAGGAGATGGTGTGGGTCCCCTCAGTTGATAGAAACAGCCTGTCGCAACCACCCCCATACAACAGAAGTATATTCACAACTTATATAACAAGCATTTGCCTACTTTTTAAAAATTATTCCCCAAACCCCCTCTGGCTAATTTGTCACCTCAGCTGGCATTAGTCATCTTCTAATATGAAGCTTAGCAGAGAGAAGAACCTGATCGCCACCCCCACCCAAAACTGGTGGCAGTGGAAAGTGCCATCAAGTCACAGCTGATTTATGGTGGTGACCCCACAGGGTTTTCAAGGCAAGAGACATTCAGAGATGGTTTGCCATCATCTGCCTCTGCATCACAACCCTGGACTTCCTTGGTGGTCTCCTGTCCAAATCCTAACCAGGGCCAACCCTACTTAGCCTCCGATATCTGACAAGATCGGGCTAGCCTCCAACAAAAGTAAAAAAAACAAAATTTTATCTATAGCAAAATTCAAAGGGGGATATTTATTTTAGGCAAAAACCTGTAATGAATCCCAAAGGGAGCAAAAGGCATTTTGATAAGGCTAACCAAGTATATAACCAGGGGGAGGGGGTTTGTTGCTACAACTGATGATTGCAAACCTTTCTCTTTCCAGACCTGTCTTCAAAGACTCCCAGGGCACCTTAGATCTTGAAGCAAAGTTCTCACCCTTCTATAAGCAGGACAGCAGCAAACTGTGTACTGAGGATCTTCTGAAGTTACTGGCTGAGTTTAAGAAGTAAGCACGTGGGAGATGGGAGAAATATCTGATCTGCAGGGTTAGAATTTCATTTCAAATGACTAGAAACTTATAAAAAATCTGTCACAGAGAAGCTTTGTTATTTGGAAATTCTGTTATTTGGGAAAAAAGTGTCAATGAACTTCAGATAGGTAGGATTTTAAATCTGGGTGCTGGGTTTCAGAATGTTGATGTTGTAAACTCTGGCTTAGTTCCCAACGAAGTGAGAAGCCTTAATCTGGGCTATACTACATCATGCTACTGGTGGGGCTCACATGGTCGACTGCTCTTTTGTATCAGAAAAATTCCACACACATAGGTAAGTAGTGTATTGACAAGAAGGTTAAGCTAGAACTCTGACAAGCTAGTTTTCTATTTGGGGGAAATTTTCTGTTGTGAAGGAGCGCTCAATGACATGAGCCACATCTGCAATCAGAAATTGTACAGCCCTGGCACAGGGTGACCATCTGAATTTCATCTCCATTAATACAGATTTGAAATGTTCTTTCTTTGTTATGATTTTTTTTATCCACTCACATCCTAGGAGCGTGGAGTTACCAGAGCAATATAATTGGATTTTTGCAAAATAAATCAATTTAAATCTGATCCTTTGCTTCTATTTTGTAGAATAACATCATGCAGGGATCATGATAATAAGGTTATTTTTTTAAGAAAGATCCTGTTCTGTACTCCTGAGCACAAAATTTAAAATGTGTTTTTTTTTCTTTTGGTGTTCTTGATTTTACTTGGGTATGGCAACTTTTCCCATCTGGCTGAACAGCGAGCTGAATTCTGTTCTAGTGTGCCGTTTTGTTCCTCTCTAGACTGTTTCCTCTTTCTTTCCCATGCAGGCCAGAAAAGACAAAGCTGCAAGTAATACCTGGCCAATTAAATGTTACATTGGAGTGTGTTCCACTGGATTTGTCAAGTAAGGAGATAATTGTTTTAAAAATGCGTCAGTGCGGTGTGCCGTGCTCTTAATACTGTATTTTTTCAGTATCAGTGGCATTACCTTATGATTTATTTATTTTAAAAATATGCAGGCTTTGCTTTCAAAATGGTTTGCAAATGTTGCATTGGATCCCGCCTAAAATTTCTGGGGATAGAAGGATTTCCATTTGTGGACCATGATTCCCCTACCTTTCCCTTCTCCCTGCAGCCCAAAATGCACCCTGAAATGTGCTTCTGGGGAACCCCCCCAGAAATAGCTTGGGAGGAATTAGGGATCTGCCACAGAAGGAGCAAATATGTGAAAATCACCCCCTCCCCCTTTCTGTCCATGGAACTTTTAGGCTGGATCCAAGCCAATAAAATCCATTAAAACCACCGTATTACACTAATTGGAAAGCAACATAAAATTAGACCAGCATGGCAGCTGAATTGCCATGGACTGGGGAAAGCTGGCAGAGTTTACATTGCAGTAACCCAAACAAACAGAAGGGATGCTGCCTGCTTCCTAAAAGGTAACAAAGAACTCACCACATGGTTCTCCCTCTGGAGGGAGTTCTGTATACAAGGTACAGCGGCAGATAATGCCTTCTCCCTGGTCACTCCCTGGCCATGGTTTCGCATTAATGATGGTTATAGATTGCATCTGCGCCAACTGAATCATTGTTAGGGTGTTTTCCCTGTCTTTCCACCATCCCTACTTGCATTGTGACAAGGAGGTCACAGTGGCATTTCTCTGTAAATGCCTTTTGGAGGCAGGTTTAGCTCAGTAAACTAAGTCATCATTTTAATTCCTCTGTGGAGTCTTATCCTTGGTTAATGCTATGCAGATTTTTTTGTTTTAACACTGATTAAGTGTTATGTCTGCGGCAGGCGATTAGAAGGTAAAGTTATCTTTTGTGGATTGCATGAAATGGTGGTTGAATGCTAACAAATTGCACGTGGTTCACTTGTAGACTGTGTCACCTCCTCTTACATCCCTATAAAGCCCTTTGAGAAGCAGGATCAGGGCAATGGCATTGCTGTTGAAGTGGAAGAGTTTGTTCCCGAGATTGCCAAGTATTGCTACCCTTTCACCATCTACAAAAACCAGCTATATGTCTACCCCTTGCATTTGAAATATGACAGCCAGAAAACATTTGCCAAAGTAAGTTTTGAACACTCTCAGGCTTAAAGAGAGAGTTTGCAGGTCCAAAATGGGGCCACAAGAATGAATTTGAGAATGAACTAGGAGTGGAGTTGGACTTGGGTTAGGGGGTGGGGGGGTGTACTTTTCCTCTTTCAGACAGTCGTGTTGTTGCCAGGCAGGCTGACCTCAGAATTTTGCATTTTCTGATCAGGTGAATCTTGAGTGATGAATATTCAGGGCTGATTCACACATACACTTGTTTTAGGTGAAGACTGCTGGCTGAAAATGTCCTGGGTCAGTGATGTTCAAGGGGCCTGCACTCTGGAAATGTCCCCTTACCTAATTTCCTCCTATCTGTGGGAAACCTTGTCCATGGCTCAGCTCCAGAAGTGAGAGAGTTAGGGTGGTTGGCAGCATCCCATTCTCCCTCTTTGGCCATCTCTCAGCTCTGCTGAGTGAGTCATCCTCATCTTTTTGCCAGTTTGGTGTAGTGGTTAAGAGCAGCAAACTCTAATCTGGGGAACCGGGTTTGAGTCCCAGCTCCTCCTCCACATGCAGCCAGCTGGGTGACCTTGGGTCAGTCACAGCTTTCTCAGAGCTGTTCCCTCAAAGCTCCACCTACCTCACAGGGTGTCTGTTGTGAGGAGAGGAAGGGAAGGAGATTGTAAGCCTCTCTGAGACGCCAAGTGAAGGGCGGGATAGAACTCCAACTCTTCTTCATCTGGGACTGAAGTCCCCTCAGGCAGGTACTGCAGCTCCCATCCTTCTCTAACGAATTGTCACAGAGCATCCAGGTCACCTGTCCTGGAGATGTGTCAGCAGCAGCATCACAGTTTGCATTGGCTTCTATCAACTCACGCTGGTGTACCACCAAGAGTACTGTCCCCATGGCTGTGGCTCCTGTAGGCAGTTTGGCGATGCTGTTGGTCATGGCTTCTTCCTTTGGCTGCTTCTGGTCAGGAACAGGATGTAAAAAATTGTGATCGAGGTATATGAGAGTTAAAATGAAAGTTAGCATGGTCTGTGACAGCTGTTCAGTGTGTACAAGTCTTTCCATGGTATGGTTCTTGAGTGATGAGAACACAAGTGAGCTCATACTCAGAACAGGAAACTGTCGTTGGTAACACATTCGGCCTTTTGACTTCAACAGGAAGAAGTTAATGATTTTAGATTGTAAGCTCCTTTGCATCCTGGAATGGAAGTTTGCATACAGAGGTGAAATTGATTTTGACTGGGGAGGCAGAGAGGGACTGAAGAAAGAAAATATAATTTCTGAACCCAGTTCTAAGTTTTCTTTCCCACAACCCATTGCAATTCCAGGCTAGGAACATTGCTGTCCGTGTGGAATTCAAAGACTCTGACGAAGCAGATGCCAAACCTTTAAAGGTGAGAGCTCAAAAAATGCCTCAGGATCTGGGCCCCACAGTAGGCCACAGACATGTGGTTGGCATCGAAATGCCAGGAAAAGAGAATAAAAGGAGGTAGCCGGTTAAAAATATTGTTGGGACCAAGTTTCTGTGGAGTCCTGGGGGCAAAAATGAGGATCCAATCAATGAGGCACACGGCAATTAGAAAGAGTCAACCCAGGTTGAACAAACAGCCAGCTAGTAATGGTCCCTTTTCTCAGAGCCAAGAACAATGTGGCCATCTCCCTTCTCCTGACACCTAATTGGCCACCAAAAAGCTGGATCCTGATTGGGTGATAGTTCTTTAAGTGGGCACCCACTGAGGCCCTGTCTCATACAGATGGCTTCTGGATTATCCAGCGTCTCTAGAGCCCTAGGCTTTTCTCTCTAGGGCTGCAGAAGAACATAAGGGTCTGAAAGACTTTTCCTGCAAATGTCAGGGGATGGTGGAGCCTAATTCAAAGTTATTCTAAAGCAAATTTAGGAAATGTTAATGAACACTGTTTTGTATCCAATGAAATGGTCTTGAAGGCCTTGAACTTGGGTCTGATAAACTAATAGCATGTCTGCTGGCTCACATGCTCAGACCCTGCCCACACTCACACTTTTCAGGGTCTTGGGAATCTCCCCAGCCCCCTCTGCTGTATTGTGGAGGGGACCGCTTGTCTTACTCTTCCATATTCACATTATTACTTGCAGTGCTTCTATGGTAAACCCGGAGGACCCCTTCTGACATGGCACGCTTATGCTTGTGTGCTGCATCATAATCAGAACCCAGAGTTTTATGACGAGGTAAGAAAAAGTTGTACAATCACTACAAACATTGTATTAAAACAAACGAGCATAGCCAGGTATATGTGCGTGCCATTACTTCACAGCGCAGAAAAGCCGTGGAATTTGCTTTTGGGTGTACGTTTCTGTTTTCTGAAAATCTTGGAGCTCTTTTTTTATTTTTGAAAGTTTGTTTCTGGTCCATAAGTAATGCGCGTAGGCAGTGTCCAGGAACGATCAGAAATATTACTGTCTTGCTGCATATTATAACTATCAAAAGGTGGTGCTTCGACTTCTTGCCCTTCCCCGTGCCTAAAATTATTCATATTTAATTGTGAAAATTTAATCATGCAGAACAAGAGAAATAATGCTAGTTGGCATAGCACATGAAGACTGCAGAGTTCTCGTAGATGGGGGGGTGGCAAATTGGTGCTGATGGTGTGATCAAGAGGGCCACTGCCTATTTTATTTTTGGTCTAAAACTGGGCAGTTGTCATCAGAGTCAGCTTCATTAGATTTCTACGATCACGACAATAGCAAAGAGGCAAGAACAGAGGGAATATCAGAACTACCTTGGTTTGGCTTTGTACAGCGAAATGTTCGTCTGTTATTACATTATTACAATTACAAAAATGCAGCATCACCTGTCATGATGTCATTTTAGATTAAAATTGAGCTTCCAATCCACCTCCATCAAAAGCATCATTTGCTTTTCACCTTCTATCATATCAGCTGTGAAATTAACACAAAGGGGACGGCGAAAAAGCAGGACGCTGTCGAGACAACAGGTAGGCTTCCAGCTTGAGCTCATACCTCTGTTTGTCCCATTGCAGGCTGCGATAAGAAATGAGATTTGTGTTGAGGAGGCATTGCCATTCATTCTTCAGCCTCTGGAACACAGTTGCATATTGGCTGACCCCTAAAGTGAATGCCATTCATCTCTGCCTTTTCCATGCCAGTAAGGTTACCTCAGTCAGATAATGGGAGATAAACTGCTAACTTTTTGCCATTCAGTGCCCATTGATAATATAACTTGCTGGAACTACCTTTTCTAGGTAGTTCCAAAATTTGTGAACAGAAGGGACATAGCTAGTGCTGATAAACACAACACCCACAGTGTCTTCCCACTGGATCGCCCAGTGCAGTGAAGTGTAATCTTACAGTTGTATTATTAGCTTATCTCAACTAGATTAAACTTTATGGAGCTGAGGTGTTGAACTCATTTGTTGTGAGGTCCAGATCTGACACAAATGTCACTTTGACAGGCCAGGCCATGTGTGCCATAAAATGTAATGCCAGGTATTAGAGATATTTTACCACTGACTGTTGACTCATACCCTTCCTCAGCAGAGCTCAGGGCCAAACCACCCCTCCTCACCACTTATGGTTGCCAGCTCTGGGTTAGGCAATCCCTGGAGATCTGGGGGAAGACCCTGGAGAGGGCCTGTGTTTGGGGAAGAGTGGGACCTCAGCAGGGGGGTTTATACCCTAATATAGACCCCATCCACATTTGGATTGGTTTTCCTCCACTTGCTCACAGGCCAAATAAGAGCCCTGGATGTGCTGGTTCCAGCCCCTGGGCCATATGTTTGATATGTCTGTTATAGAGGAATTGCAAGCTGGAAGAGAGGCTATCCTAGGATTCATGATCTCATCTTGGCCATGTTACCAAGGTGAGCCCAGAGACGTGAGCTTTTTGATGTTCTCAATGCCACTTGGGATCGATAGCCATTTATTCAAATGGAGACAATGAAAGTGAATTCCAGTTTGGATCTCAAAGGCTGAGCCAGGGGAAAAAGGAATGAAATGCCAGGCGCCTGCTAGTGGCCCCTCGTCAGATGCCTGCCCAGTGTTTGTTTGTTTGTTTGTTTTTTCATTTCTTTCTAACGTGCTGATCAAAACTGTAGACATTCATGTCTTTTAAAAAGGAACATTTTTGTGTGTCTAGTTGTAGCACCATGCTATTGTAGATGTCAACAAACATCTGCATTTTCCTGGGTGGAAAGAAAAGGACTTTTGCGTTAACATGAAGCATGTACATCTCAAGATTTTCCCCATGATCCAAGGAAGTTGGTTAAATGGCTCTGTGTGTTTTGCTGTCTCCACAGTTGGCTTTACCTGGCTGCCTTTACTGAAGGAAGGTCGGATTATCACCTCTGAACAACAATTGCCTGTTTCTGCCAATCTACCTGCTGGCTACCTGAATGTTGGGGACACAGAGGGACGAAGGGTAGGGAGTATATTGATTTGAGTAGAAAGCAGGTTGGGCTAATCATGGCTGTGTTATATATTCCGCACTTCCATTAGTATACCCAGAATTTATATGATGTATAATTCATTCTTGAAGATTTTAGCATTTCTTTTAAAGTATGTTTCTGGCCCTTCTGTCTGTAGAAAAACACTTGGAAGTGTTCAGTGTTCCTCTTGTTAATTCTTCCCATTTTTTGTCAGATCTGAAAATTTGATTTGTACAAGCAGAATACATTCTGCAATGCTTTCTAATATGCTTGATTTGCCTGATGGTTTTAATCGCAGTGTTTGGGCTTCCTAAGTGCAGAGTTTGAAAAAAAAATGTTTAAAAATAATCTGCCCATGACAGTCAGTAATGACTCTCTCAGATACCACACGGGATATTACAATCTATAGTACACGGGACATGAAGGCTTTGGGCTGACTTCATTCCCCAACTCTTCCTCTAGAGAAACAACAGTGAGAGTTCTAAGTGTTTCAGTTCAGGAAAAAGAGGCTAAGGGAAGAAATGGCGGAAACTTAGAGAATCATGAATGATATGGAGAAAAAGAATGCTTTCTCCCTTTCCCCAGATGTTAGAACTTGGGATATCCCAGTAAAGTTGATAGGCATTAGATATGGGACAGACATAAGAAAATGCTCCTTCAAACAACACATCATTAACTTGTGGAATTCACTGCCACAAGACATTAGTGATGGCCATTTTGCTTAGACGGCTTTAGAAGGAGATTAGACAAATTCATGGAGGTCCATCAGCTAATTATTAGCCAGGATAGATAAGTGGAAGCCCAGTGTACAACAACATGGAGGAGGCTGTGGCCATCCTGGTTTGCTTGTAGAACTTTCTAGGGCTATTGTGACAACAGGATACTGGACTAGATGGATGCTTCCGTTGAATTACCGCAGTGCTTCTTAAATTGTCAAGGCCTGAAGGTTTCTGTGTTCAGTTTGCCTAAAACATGTTTAATCTCAAACTTTGAAGCTCAAAAAGTGGATTTCTCTATCTCTTCACAGCAACCAAGTGTTGACATAAAATGGGTCGATGGGGCAAAAGCCTTGTTCAAGATCAAGCTCCATTTGGAGTCTACGATTTACACACAAGTAAGTGGAGCACATCTTTCCTTTTCACTTTTGTCTCCTAGAGAACTCTGGTGATGAATTCCAGTGGGGCAGCTGTGTCAGACTATTTGAGCCAGCACAACAAAGGGTCTTGTGGCACTTTAAAGACTTAAAACAATTGTGGCGGAAGCTTTCATGAGTCAGAGCCCACTTTTGTCAGGTGCACAAAGCATTATCCTTAGTTGATAACAGAGGCACAAAAGGGAATAAGGACAGAGCAAAGAGATGGAATTACAAAACAAAAAGATCAGGCAAGGCAAGATTCAGGTATGTTACAGGCATGTTTCAAAGCTCATTTGAAAAGAAGATCCAGACAGAAAAGTAAACAATCCCATCACTCTGTTTGTGGGGATCACTCTCACCTGGCAATGAATTGACACAGTAAGGTGAGTTGTGAACAGAAACCTCTTAATGAGAGATAAATACTTTCTAAAATGTACTCACTGCTCCCAGTCTCTATTGAGACAAAGACTGAATTCCAGCTCAGCAGCTTCATACCACAGTCTCCTTTTAACTTATATTTCACTATAGTTTTTTGCCGAAATATGGGGACTTTGAATTTGTTAGTAAAAATTTCAAGGTAGTTGAAACACCCCTTCTCCCACAGATCTTTTTGAGTGCTTTCATTTTGAAGAAGGAATGTATAATTAAAAACTCATCTTCCAGTGATGAGTTTTTTAATCATCGTATGAAATACCTTGACAGTCAATTGATGACACAGCTCAGAATAAGCTGTGTTGCAAAAACAAACAATATTTTGTCACTCAGTCAAATTGGCAATAAATTCAAGACAGAAAAAGGAATAGAATAGAAAAATAAAATAAAATTTACTTTGGGATTCACTACCACAGGATGCTGACCGCCAATAGATCAGATAGCTTTAAAGAAAAGAAATCAATAAATACATGTGGTGGAGAAGTCTGTCAGTAGCTGTGAAGGCAAAAGGGTACCCCTCTGAGTACCAGATGAAGAGAACAGATAGGCAGGAGAGGGCAGCTGTTTTTGTGTCCTACTTGTGAGTTTTCCAGAGGCATCTGACTGGCCACTGTTAGAAACAGGATGCTGGACTAGGTAGACATTGGCTCTAATCCAGCATGGCCTTTTTATCCTTTTAAAATATCCCCAAAAATTAATACTCCCTTATATCATGTTTTATACAGATGTGATGGCCACTGGCTTAGATAACTTTATAAATGTTCCGGTCTAATATCCCGTTGAAATGAAGCGCTTCAGAACTATATCAGTAAACCCAGTTTGATCTGAAAATCGTTACCCCTGCCTCCCTTTTTGCTGCTTTATTAACCTAGTCAGTTTCTTGAGACGTGGGGTCACCATCCTTTTCAAGCCTGCAGGCACCTTCGGAATACTGAGGCACCATCTCCAAATGGCTGCAGCAGGAGGCAGAGCTAGACATGATTCCTTCCTCCTCGCTTTGCGAAAGAATTTCAGAAGGGGAATGAAAAGAAAGGACAGAAAGCCAGAGGGGAAGGAGTAAGAAGAAACTGGGGATTAAGAAGAAATTGAATGCTCAAGGGTGGAGTGAAACCACAAGTTGACATAGGAAAGCCCTGAAGCTTACTAGTTCTTCTGATCCTCCAGCTGCTATTGCAGCTCTGGAAAACAGTTTCATTGGAATGAGAGCAGCCCATAACAATCCCTGCCTTACGGTGGCCTGCCCACTTTCTGAAAAGCTTGGCCAAGTGCTCAGGGAAGTACGGGCAGGCATCAGGGAATTCATGAGCACCATGTTGGCCAACACTTTTAACCAATAACATGCTAAGTACATGTTAATCTTCTGTGCATCAGGAGAGTTTTACCTTTAAAGCAATCCCTGGTGAGTAGCAGGTTAACTAGCAAAATCATAGCTTCATACTCCCTTCCTTGCAAGTTTTACTGAAAGGGAGCGAGGAGGTTTTTGTGCTCAATGGTTGCCATGCTGCTAAAATAACACAAGAATGGGCCCTGATACCAAAACCACACATCAAGCACAAGAAGATTTTAGTGATTTATTTAAAATATATTTAACCCGCATTATCAGTCTGGAAAACTGCCAGCAGCTTACAGACATTGCAAATCCAGGCAACTAAATAAAATAAACATTGTTTGACAGCACACAGACATTTTGTAATAAAAGCAACAGCATTCCACTGACTTCTGCAACTCAGAGCAATAAAAGCAGAAAAAACTGCAGCAGAACAGATTCTTCCCCTCTCCCAGGAGTGCATGTAAAGCACTTTTGCCTGCATGGTTCAAAAAAATGTCATTTCTAATTTTCACACATGCAAGTCAACAGCAGAAGAGGAGCTGAAACTGCTTTGAGTTGCATGTGTGAATTCACGTCAGGTCTGTAGCCAAGGATGGAAGGATAGCCTCATGAAAACAAAGGGGATAAATTGGCCAAGGGGAAAGCTGGTGAAATTAACTTACTCATTTCTTGCAGGATCTCCATCTCCACAAATTTTTCCAGTATTGTCAGATGATCCAGGGAGGTGCCAAGGAAGTCCCAGGAGAACTTGTTAAATACTTAAAGGTGAGCTGCAGTCTTCAGAGGCTTGTACACCGCCTTGAGCCACTCTTCAGCAAGGCAGGATCTAAACTGAAAATAATAAATAAATAAATAAATAAATATTTCAGTAGCCAACCCAAGGGCTTTGGCAAAGCAGTTTGGTACACTAGTCAGCTCAGTCAGCTTCCGATTTTTCTTAATGCGCTGGAGCCATCTCACTTGTAATTGCAGAGCTCATATTACACTGCTCAGATGAGTCTGTCACACACATGAGCAGATTTTTGAGCATACCAGCTGAAGACATTTCATCAGACCCCAGTTATCTATTATCTTGGGTTTGTAAAACAAGATGAGAAGTACTTATGGGCACAAGGCCTTATAAGTGGCCCAGTGAGTCCATAAACAAGCTGGGATTTGAAATCTGGTCCCCGTTCTACCACCGTTTCAGATCCGTATCAAGCTCTCAGGATAGTCTACATATAGGTAAACCAGATTCACACATTACGAAGCCATCCAAATATCATTTGTTTGGTTTATTTGTTTATCGCTGACTAATTTTTTATGTTCTTGTTCTTGCATTGATCACATCTCTTCTGACTTTCCTCTGTTACAAAAACTATTATTCAGGATGCAATTATCTCTTGTTGAATAAACCTGTGTATTGTGTTTTGTTCTGCTGTTTTAAAACTATGCTAAATAAAGTGGGGTGGGGGTGGGATCCCACCTTGTCTATCTGTGATTGCTGTTTTTCTATCCTAGTGATTTTTGTGCCAAATGTAAATCCTTTCTGCTGTTTCTGTCACGTCAGACTAAAAGTGTGTGCATTCTAAATGTTTGTTTCAGTGTTTACACGCCATGGAGATCCAGGTAATGATTCAGTTTCTGCCTGTGATTCTTCTGCAACTATTTAGAGTCCTTACCAACAGGACCCAGGAAGAGGAGATTGCTGTCAACTGTACCATGTAAGTTTTGGCTGGAGCAGGCAAACCATCAGAGGTCTTCTGGCTGGATTAATACCCCCCCTCATAAGTTCAGCCTTGTAGAAGGTTAAAAAAAACCCTGCTAGCTCACAGACACTCTGCCTTGCCCATTCATCAACTAGCCATTTATCCTAAACAATTTAGAAGTTTATCCGAGTTTCCCTGCCTGCTTATGTGAAGATAGATTCAGGTGGGTAGCCGTGTTGGTCTGAAGCAGTAGAACAAAGTTTGTGCTTGCACACAAAAGCTTATACCCAGAATTAAACTTTGTTGGTCTTAAAGGTGTCACCGGACTCAGACTTTGTTTTATTGCTTATGTGAAGACAATTCTTGGTTACCACAGGCAAGTGGATATTTATAAGCCTAAACTGGTTAGTGGATTATTATTTTTTATTTTTTTTTGGGGGGGGGGGTACCTGCATATGGGAAATGGAAGGAAGGCAATCAATCGAATTAAAGGCACTGAAGGCAGATCACTTAGAGGAAGGCCTTGATCTGAGTGCCCCTTAGGCAGGTTTCTACCAGGGACAGAGCCTCTTTTATGGGAGTGTCCCACTTGAGGAGTGTCCTCCCTGGGCATGTTTGCCCGACAACTTCGCTGATATATTTTAGGCATGGTTGGGTGGATGTCACTTGTTCTGTACATGTTGTGCAGTTTTGCTGTGTTCATGCCACATCCTTCCAGTGAGCCATTGTGAGTCTCTGAACTTTTTTTCTGTGGACGCAGATGCTACACACATTTTATTACATGTTCAGTGTGTGTTGCAGTCTGTACTTGGGTTGTTCTTTATTAATAGTAATACATATACATCCAAAGCACACTTCCTCATCCAAAAATCTGGGACATGCAAATAAAAATTGTACAGTAAGAGTATACAAACACTTCTGTTCTGCAACAGGGACAATTTGTACCGGGACAGCGTGTTTTAGGGAGGATTCTTATTGGAAAGGAACTTGGTAGCATCTCTGATTTTTTAGGCACTGGTAAAAACTGCCATTTTATTTATCAAGGCCTTTTTGCAGGTTGTGATAATAGATAGGGGGCTTGTTGTCTGTAAATTGTTGCTGTTCTTTGTTTCTCTGGTTGAAGATTATTTAGTATTTTAGCTGCATGTTGTATTGATTTGAAAATTATTACATTCACTGCCTTAAGTGGAGATGCAAGTTATATAAAGTTTTAAAGCAAATAAAGTTTTAAAGCAAATAAAGTTTTAAAGCAAATAAAGCAAGTAAGCTTGTTTGCAGTCAGAGAAGAAGACCTTTGGATTCTGATATTTTTTGGCAAGGAGATACAGAACTAAAGCTCTTCCTTGTTATTCTGTAAGAAATACAACCTCTGGTT
Source organism: Gekko gecko (assembly GCA_029375565.1). NCBI lineage: Eukaryota > Metazoa > Chordata > Lepidosauria > Squamata > Gekkonidae > Gekko > Gekko gecko. The sequence continues at coordinate 44,140,080 of JAPDNY010000012.1, read as the reverse complement.
GTTTTGCAGGGTTATCCTCCATGTTGTTTCCAGATGTCATGAGGAAGGCCTCGACCACTACTTGAGATCTTTCATAAAGGTGAGGCATGCAAATTCTTCCATTCGGTCACCTACATAACTGTGGATTCACCACTGGTGACAGACAATCTCTCTCTTGCTCTTTGCAGTACTGCTTCCGGCCTGAAAAACCTGGCACAGCCCATGCTAAGATGACGCATGAAATCTTGGCTGTTGCAATGGCAACAATTCTCAAGCAGTCAGCGGATTTCTTAGCTATCAATAAGATGCTAAAGGTGAGACAAGAGAAGAAGGATATATGTGGAGGCATTGAATCTCCCTCTTCCTAAATGTGTCAGGCCAGGGCAACTGTGAGCCTGAGAATTCTTGTTTGCTAAGAATACAAATGCAGGGAAGACCAAACTGAGATCACGGGTGCTCAACTCTTCCCAATCTTACCAGATCTTCTCTTGCAAGTGTCCGCATCTTACAAGTGTGCCCCCCACTGGCATCAGGATCACTTCTAGTTTTAGCACCTGGATGAGATTGAAAGTCATTACTAATTACCTGAAAAGTATTTCCATTGTAGAATTCAGTGTAGGGAAGGGGTTCGTCCTCCCATATTGTTGCCATCTCTTTCTGCCTTATGAGTAGCTTTCCACATTTGCCTTGTAAGGAAGACAAAAGATTCCTTTGAACAGGAGCAATCTTTAAATGCCGTGAGCATAACTACTAGTTTCTCTGTATAAACCCTTTTGGGTGTTTTTCTTTCCCTGTCTCAGCCTCCACATAATTCTACTTAATAATGTTACGATCAGAATTAGGTGAACTTATTTAATTAGCAGTATGGCTGCATGACTCTGCGTCATATTAGCAGAGGAAGAGAGGGCACTGAATATCTCAATGCCCAGTTCTAATAACACAATGAATGTTCTCTTTGTGCCAGACAACCTCCAATAAATGGGAAAAGAACAGACAGTGAAGGCTCTGGGAGCCCAGTCTGGAGGAGGGTGCTAAATAAAATGGGGATGGGGGACATCTTGAGTGGAAAGCCAGGATCAGCTTTGCCTCAGCTTATCATAGCCAGAAAACATTTTGGAAGCATCCCTGAGCTGATCGAGGAAGACCATCCTCATCCTCCTTTGCAATATTAAGATGCAGAATGGAACAGTCATTCCTGTTAAAGGAAGTTTTCATTGTGGATTCTCTTCAGAAGCTCCTGAATTGCACTGACAACCTGTCATTTTTCATGTTGATGTTGCCAGGGAGAGGTGGGTCGTAGCTCTCTGTAATGTGTCCCATGGGCTTTGCCTTCTCCCCTTCATGGCATGTGTAACACTAGTTTGGTCAAGGATGTTGGGCTTGGCTGTGAGATGCCTGGGTTGATAGTTTGTCTTGGAACTGATCGTCTGGCTTTGAGTAATCTCCCGGGCTCGAGTTCTCCATCTGTAAAATGGGAACAAGAGAGATTTTCTCTTGCTCGTGCACATAATTCTATTCCCACTTGTTCATTCCAGTATTCGTGGTTTTTCTTTGAAGCTCTGGCGAAGTCGATGGCTTTGTACCTCCTGGATGAGAACAAGATTAAGGTAAGGGCAAGGAAGCCAGTTCAGGATTGGCCCAGCTGCTTGGTGATTCCAGTGTGATAAATTCTCCACCAAACCTGCCTCCTAACACGAATATCAGCCAGAATTTTTGTTTGCAGTCTCTCCCCCCCCCATTTGTTGTGAAATTCCAGAAATGGCATGGAATATGATAGAGCATTTGGCTGTGCTTGTTTTTTATTTACTTAAAACAATAATTAGCCACATTTCTTCCTTACAGAGCTAAGGCATCTTACAATGTAGAGAAAATACATAAGATAGAATAAAACCCCAAATTGAGAATCATACTTTAGGACTGCTAGTAACTTAATCAAATGTGGTCCTCAGTAAAACCAACTGCCTCCTAAAGACTGAAAGTGAAAGGGGGCCAAGGGCACCTCCCTGTGGAGGTTATTCCATAATTGTGGGGTTGCCACTGAAAAGGCCCTGTCTCATAGTTTGATCATCATTCCCAGACAAGGAACTTCATTTCTCTGCCTTTTTCATTCTTGTGTGTTTGAAATCTTGAGTGCTTTTAAATTTGTGATCTGTCTTTTAATTTTGTTAACTGGGCTATTGTAATTTGTGTCCTTGCAACCTGATTGCTGCACTATTCACTTCTTTGTGTCTGAGGAGATACGGTGGGATAGAACTAATTTCAATAAATAAATAAATCTCTTACAAATCACTAAGCATAAAACGAAATGGTTTCTAAAACCAAAGGCATAAAACTAAAATTTGAATGACTGAATATTACAAACAAAAATAAGTCCCACCATACACACCACCTCCTCCTCCTCCTCCTGCAGTTCTGTTTGTGGTCTCATTCTCCATGCAGAAAAATAAGGTCTTCTGAGCTCTTTGAAAATCTTCAGGCTGAGAATTTAGAGGACCTCCAGTGGACAGGAGTTCTACCTGATTTGTGGCATTGATGATCTAGTCAAGAAGGCACTGTCCATCAGCTTTGGCAGTTATGAGGGGATGTGAGAGAATGGTGGTCACCATAGCAGGTTAAATATTTTCCTCTGAAGCAGGGGGTTTCCTCTCATTCGGAGGGTTTGCAGCCGCAGTTACCATAGAGCAGGCCTGCCATTCAGAAATAGCAGGTGTCATCCTGGTGTCCTTCTGTGAGTGAAAAGAGCCCGTGCCATAGTTCACATCTGCCTACTTTAGCTCCCCAGGCCTCAGCGGTTTCTCGAATCCTACAGCCATGTCCTGCATTCGCTGCTCCTTGCTATCATTCCTCATGTGAACATTCGCTACAGTGAAATCCCAGAGGAGTCACGAAATGTTAATTTCAGTTTAGCCAACTTCCTGAAGGTTGGTGGTTTCCTCTTCTCTTTCTTCCTTTTCCCCTGTACATTTTTTAAAAGAGTAAGGGTGTGTACACAGTGTTCTCCCTAGTTAATTTTCACTTAAACTCTATTCATTTTCTTCATTGTGCATTTTTTAATTATAGGCCCCCTATTCCACCCCATTGATTGTGCAGGCTGGGCTGGGACTGGACTGGCCATTCTAGGTAGGAGGCCAGCATTGTTGCTAGTGTTCCTGTGAACAATTCCATTCATAATTAGGATGCAATTCAATCAGCCATTAAATACAGTCTTCAGGAGAAGGGTGTGGAATCCAAGACTTGTTCTGTTGTGGCCACAATCCACTCATTTTAACTTCTTTCGAAAATAGCAAAGTAATGCAACAGAGATCTTCTGAGCATGTGACAAATGCTTTTTTTTTACCAACCAAAAAATACAACCAGTATCCTCACATTGGGAGTTAGGTAGAGGAGGCCACTCCACCCTTGAACATGTTTCTTCTAGAAGAGTCCAACTTCAGTGTCTTTGCTTTAGAAAATAGAAGTCCCCAGATACTTGGGATTTAGACCAGAGTGCTGCCATTAGGCCGGGTAGTGTTTTTCTGTGGAATTATGTGTTGTGAGGGGGAAAATTCATTTTGTAATGATTAATTCCACCCTTTCCCATCTCTGCCTTCTGCAGCGAAGCTTGACATTCATGGACCGAGGTTTTATCTTCAACTTGATTAATGACTACATGTCTGGGTTCAGTCCCAAAGACCCAAAGGTAATAATTTGGACTTAGAGACATCACTGTGGAGGCAGGGTGATTATTCCTGCCACTGATCTGAGCTATATTGTAAGCATGTGCAGTGCTCTTAAGTGTGTTTTTTTCCTTCTGTAAATTTAGCTTCTGGTGGAATACAAGTTTGAATTTCTGCAAACAATCTGTAATCATGAGCACTACATACCGTTAAACTTGCCAATGACCTTTGCCAGACCAAAACTTCAGAGAGGTACGTGACCAGCACAATAGCATAAGAGACTGACATTTTATTATTATTGACTTATTGTATCTTGCTACTTGGTGTGTTCATTATGTCAGTCTTGTAGCAGTTAATCATTTAAAAAGAAGCAAAGTATGAGCATAACTTAAAGCAGAAGTCATCACCCCCACCTGCCGACCTGTTATCAGAATTGTTGCTTGGGCTGGCAGAAGTGATTAACTTGCAGCAGCTGAGAACTGTCATCTAAAGTGGTTGACAGCTTGCAATCTAGAGATCTCTCCTGGTAAAGCTTTATACAAATTGGAGTGAGTTTACTGGCCAAACCCAGATAAGTATTTCCAGTGCCATGCCTACCATCTACCAAAAAATTTATTCTCCCTTCCCCCCCCCCCCTTTTCACAGCCTGCTATTGTCACACTTTGGGGCTAAGATTTGCAGAAGCCTCTATGTTTTGATTTTAAAAGGCTTGATTCCACAGTAGCTGAGTCATAATCCTCAGAATTCTGGCTTTTCTTTCTGCAACAGCCACACCAGAAAAAAATTTGACCCACAAGCCACAAAATCCTGGCTACGGGCCTGCTTCCTTCCCTTTCAGTTGGGCTGATTTTTCTTTAAAAAAAGGATAAACAGTTAGCATTTGCCACCACGTGCTTAAATCCAAAGCATTACCTCTCTGTTTTTGTAGAAGGGTTCAAGGATACCTGAGCTAATCTATGCAAGAAGGTGTCATTGAAAAGCGCATAGATTAGGGACTCAGTTTTTCATAGATCCACCAGTCTTGGGAATCAGATTCTAATGTCTTGAAAGTCCCCTCCCCTCCCCCCAAAAAACCCCAGGCTGTTCCTAGGCAAGCAGCAGCTAAGCTGGTGGCTCTTGTGTTGCGTGAAGCCATTGTGCTGTCAGAGCAGATCAGCCCTCATGAAAGGAGTAGAAATGGCAAGGGTGAACTTAGATGAACACAGTGATGTTGCTTTATGCCAAGTCAAGCCACTGGTCCTTATAGCTCATTACTGTCTTCTTTGGCAGCAGTTTTTCTGACTATCAGGTGGAGGAAAGTGTTTCCTAACTTATGCAGCCTTTAACTGTGGAGATGCTGGGGACTGAACCTGGGACCATCTTCATATAAAGCCCATTACTGAGGCATGGGTGATTCAGTGATTGTCATGGCCAATCCTACTGATAGTCCCTTGAACAATAATGGTATGTTTTCATAAGCACTCCTCTGGGCAAAAGAGGGATAACCCTTGGCAAAGACATTCTCTATAGCATTTGTGGAGGAAGTGTGGGTAGTTCCAGTACAGATGTTTGTGTGTGCATCTCTGGGTGGCAAGAGAATGTAGCATGAGGAACATCCTGCCCAGTGAACTGTTGCCACATCTTCTCATTCCATCCTGTAGCACAAAATTCCATTTAAGAGAATCAATAGCTTACCTTTGTATCATCCTTGTATCCATGGAGTATGTGCCATATTAACTTATCTGACCATTTCTGCACACACACACTTTTTTATTTGTTCCTTTTTTTCCCTTTTGCACATTAATTAGATTTCTTTTCCAAGGCTGTGGAATGGTTCACTTCTGTAGGTATGTCTGGAAAAAAACTGTTGCCAGAGCACTTCAGCACCAAATCAGCAGCAATATGAAATCAGCTTTTTGTGCAAAGTAAATTCCCAGTGAGCCTCATGCAGAGATTCTAAATTTATCAGCTTCATATCAGTCTGGGTTTGCATCCAGTAAACCTTCAGCTAACAGTTCAGCAGGTTTGCTTTTTAAGCCAACTAACTAGAAGCTGTTTTCTGCTGTTGTTTAATCACACACACACACGAACAACACGGCTCTCAAATACTTAGAGCAGCAGAGAGGGCCGTGTACAGATCTTTGCTTTCCATTAGTGCTACATCAGAGCTGGCAAGATTTCAGACTGTGAAACTTCTGAAGACGTTTCTGTAGGTCCCTGTAGTATTGCTCATGCAAAGGGAGAAACTCAGAACTGGAACAATATTACCTTTTACTGAGCCAATTTTTGCTTTTTGTTTCTAAAAAAGTTTCTGTAAATTTGCAGATTGCTCAGAGGTACTTGGGGGGACTTTATTGTTAAACGAATCCTTCAACCATAGTGGTAGATTAGATGTTGGAGTAGTAGCGTGGATAGAGGGCACTGTTGATTTGGAGCTTAAAAAATAGGAAGGGGAAGCTGCCCCAGCAATGAGATGGCTCATATCTCAAAGCCATGAAGAACAGTATAATCATATCTGAAGAAGTGTCCATGTGCACGAAGGCTTATACCTTGAATAAAATTTTGTTGGTCGTAAAGGTGCCACTGGACTCGAACTTTGTTCTGCTTCCTCAGACCAACATGGCTACCCACCTGAATCTAATATAATTACTGTTCAGTTAATTTTATGTCTGCAGTTTCATTCAGGTTCCAGAACTCTTGTAAGGCAGATAAGACAAAACAAAAACACTGTTGCCCTCGTCTCCTTTGCACAGCCTTCCTTAAAAAAAAAATTAACTGTTTTATTAAGTTGAACAATCACATGCACGTATTACAAGATTTTGAAATAATGGTTATAACAAAACATTTAACTCGAATCAACAGTGAACGTACAGAAAACTGGATTGGTATATTGCTAAGCTTACACCTTCATAAAAGTATTATTAACACACCAACTTATTATCAGACAGCAGTATACCACCGAAAAATAAATGAGGCATATATAACATGTAACTTAATTGAGTAATGAAGTAAATAAATAAACATAAAGTAAATGGATAGATAAAATGGATAGATATGCATATACCTAGATGTATAAACAAATATACATAAAAAACTTTGCACAGCCTTCCTCATGGATGGGCACCAAACATTTGTCAGCCCACCCACCCACATGTGCTTTCTCCCAGTTTTCATTCCCTCCTTGGACTCTTCCCTCTGGACCTCACCTGTTTCCTTCATTTGTGTGAGTCATTCTGTCTGCCTTTCATCCTTTCCATTCTTCGTTTCTCCTGCTTCACTTGACTTGCTGTATCATAAGCCCCTGCCTCTTCCTTTTTCTTCTGGCCCTCCTTTTCTTGGCCCTTCTGCCTGCCTTGCTGCTTACTGAAATTCTAGCAGCGCAGCCAATGACAGTCAGCGCCCCCTTCTGCTTTGCCTCCTGCGATGTAACACCAGCTTGTCCAATCATTGCTAGTAGCTTCATCCCCACCGCCGCCAAATCCCTTGCAATTATAGATGTTAAAAAATTACCTGTGTTCTCCCTTTCATGGCAGATGTAAATCTTGAGTACAGCTTATCCGATGAGTATTGCCGTCACCACTTTTTAGTGGGCTTGCTCCTGAGAGAGACGTCTGTTGCCCTGCAGGACAATTATGACATTAGATACATGGCCATCAGCATTCTAAAGAGCCTTCTAATAAAGCATGCGTTTGACAACAGATACCAGCATAAGGTACAGTAATTTTGAGTAAAACTGAATACAATTGACTGTTGTTTGCTACAAAAGCCACATCTCAAAAAATCAGAGTGCAGCCTCCTCTCTGTGCTACTAAAAAACAAAAGAATAAACAGTTAACTGATGAAGGTGGGCCCTCTGCTGCTGTATCCCTGTTCCAGTTGTTTGATCAGGGCTGGGAAAAGCCACGATCGACCACCCTAAACCATTTAGATGCAACCCAAACATTGTATGGAAACAAGGTCCATGGGCCTCCAGGGAAATCAGTGCCCCCAAAGTGTTATCCTGCACGTCCCCCCACACACATCCTTGGTAGCTATGGGCATCATGCTAAGAGAAACACCTGCCACACCTTGCATGCTAAGCGTAAAGCTCCCGATCTGCTTAAATTGTCCATAGTTACAGAGTTTGTGGTTTCTCGTTACAAGATCTGGGGCTTATGAAGGATACAGACTTTTCAGATTTAGCTCAAGAAAGGACCTCTTAATCTCAAAGTCTGGCCTTTGTTTAGCATTTCCAGTCTCCTACCAGTGAACTCTTTACCACTTACTGGTCCACACAGCCAATAGCTTCAGGGCTGTCTGACAGCATAAGGCTAGCATATCTCTGGCTTCCTGCAGTGAGGCTGGGGGAAGTGGGTGTTAATTAATAATCTATAAAGTTACTGCAGCCCAAACACTAGCTGTTATGAATCTCTTGTTAGGAAGTGGCATACACAGCATCTCACAATAACTAACCAGTATGCACAAGAGCCCTGTGCTAAGCTGTTTGAATGCACTGGCATAAATCTCTGTATGGTCCACATTTTGATTCCTGTTCATTTCTATCATTTCCCATTCTGTAAAGCTTCTCTGAGAAGCCTGTTAGTCCCATAAAAAGCTCTGCCTCCCATTCCCTTCTCATGCTGGTTTTCCAACATGTCACCTCCCCCTCCAGTATACCTTCACTTAAAAGATTTCATGTTATTTTTTTTAAAGAGCCAGATTTGTTTCTATAATAAGCCACATCTGGCTCTAGAGCTATGAGGCTGCAGACCCTTTCGGTGTACCTTGTAAACATTCCAAGGTGGTCTTTGAACCATGGCCCCAGATGTCTGGGTACAAAGCACATCAGCTGAAATTTTAATAATTGAGTCAAGATCAGGAGCTGTCATGTGGTTGACTGGTTGCTGGTGGCCTCAGGGCAGAAATAGAATTGATGAAATTGCAGGCTCATGCGGCCTTAGTTTGCTTTGGGATCTTGCAGGGGAAGGAGGGTTTACCCCTCCATCCTTCTGTCAGCTTCTCTGCCTACTTTATTCACATTTTAAAGTGTTGCAAAAGTCCTTTTTAAAAGACCTGCCCTTTTTTTTCTTTAGCAGAAAAAGGAGCTGATTTTTGCCAATTTCAGTTTCTTTCCCCCTCCACCATTTGGGCCTGAAGCAAATTGAGGCTGCAAACGCCTGCAATTTTCTTGTATGATCTTTGTCTCGTCTGTTTAATCCCTTCATTTTGGTTCCCTTATTTTCCATATGAATAACAGACTTAAAATGCATTGCTGCCAGAATTGGCAACAGTCCAGAGTCTAATCACTGGGGTCTAGGCTTTCCGTGAGAACTGTTGGCCTTCTGTATTCCTGCACGTAATCCATTTGGCATCTGGCATAGGACTCATAGTTTATTAATAATCTTCTTTTACAAGCTGATTCTGGTGATGATGATGTTCTTGAAAATATACAGACATATCCAGAGAACTGCATGGTTATATTTCTGCACACAGCAAGGGCCTTTGAATTCTGAATGGCATGGCAATGCTTGCTAGTCACCAGAACCAGAGTCCAAACAGTCTTTGAAACCAGGGCAGTTCCAAAAGCAGGTTGCAATGTGTGGCATAAGGATGCTGTTCAGCAGACAGATGTGGCAAGACACTTGGCCACTGCTCATTGTGTATCCTTTGCTAAGCACGAGTGGGACCTGTGGCGTACTGGCCACTTTGAGTCCCACTGATGAGGAGGAAAGTGGGATATAAATATTTTAAATATATTTATTAGAAGTTTTGCAAAAGGATCCAGCCATACATGTCTTCCTAACTCTCCTTCGTTACTCTGTTATAACAAATAGTATCTATTCTTTGCATAGAAACTTGGAGTGAAGACATGTGTAGCATTAAAAGAGAAATCACTGTGAATTCTGCACACACAGATAAAAATACTTGACTTTGGATCAGGGCCAGCACTTCCATAAGGTGGGGTTAGGCAGTTTCATAAAGTGGGGTTAGGTAGAGCGCCACCCAAGGAGGACGCCGCACTGGCTTGCTGCCCTGGTGGGTCCCACCCCTTGCAGGAAGCAACCGAGGCCAGCCTGTGCGCCTCTTCAGTAGCTCCATGGTGGCCGCCTGGACGCATGAGGGGTTCTGCACTGTGCGGGAGATGCTCCTGGCTGCGCCACTCCTGCTGGTCCTCCTGTGCTGCCTGGAGGGAGGCCATACCCGTGCCTCTGCACCCCCGCCCCGGGCCCTCTCCCGCCACCAGGAGCCCTGAGCAGCCAGGCCTGGCACCCTCCACTGCCCTCAAGCACATGCGCTTCCTGGCCCACACCTTCCAGCACCTGCTCCTCTGGGTGCCTAGCCATAGCGACACCTCCTCGCCCAGCCTCCTCTACAACATGCAGTACAAGCAGTAAGTCCTGGTCCACTGCCGCCTTGCCCCCACTGCCAAACCCTCACAACGGGCACACCCACCATCCCTGCACAGCAGCACATAACACTGGGGGTTAAAGCCGACTTCGGCCCCCTGAGCTTCATGCATGCCTGTGTTTCACTGCCACATGTAAAGTTAGCTTTCTTTTGGTGCTACCTCTGAGCATGAGCAGAGTGCATTTTTCCTTAGCCCCTGGTTAATTAAAGCAGTCTCCTTCCTTCCCACGCCGGTAATTAGGAGTATGAGCTCAGATTTGAATCCTAACACTTTTTTTTAAAAAAAAATCACTCATAAATTGTTAGAAGTAGTTTAGAAGTACTCGGATTTGTTAGATGAGCCCAGCATTTGAGTTCAGTTACCAGCCTCCAGGTGGGCCCTGGAGATCGCCTGGAATGAACTGATCTCCAGATAACATAAATCAGTTTCCCTGGAGGAAATGCCTGCTTTAGAGGCTGGATCCTGTGACATTATACTCCACTGAGGTCCCTCTTCAGGATCAATCCCCCGAATTGCCAGGAATTACCCAAATAAGAATCTGGCAACCCTAGCTGCCTCTGGAAAGCTGACATGCAAGTCACAAAGGCAACGCCCCAGCATCTTGTACTTAGTGGTATTACCATCTCTAAGCACAGAATATTGTTTTACACAGAAAAAACCTTAATAAACCTGTTAGTATGCAGGAGTCAACTTATTGTGGTGTGGCATAAGAGATCATGAGCCAGAAACAACTTGCATGGTATTAGATTCAGAGAATGTATATTGACATCACATGGGTTATAGACTGATGTGCATAGTACATTACCAGGGTTTTAGATACTAATGCTGCATAGGTCTGTGATGTTGAGCACCACCAACCTAGTTCAATTTGTTAACTGAAAAAGTTTCAACCACTGACAATAAGACACAGGTATAAACACTAAACACAATACTAAAAAAGAACTGAAACCTCATATGTGGAATTGTGTTCACTGTTTTGATCACAGTTTACCAATTCAAATTGGAAGTATGCAAGGGTAGGCAAACTTTTTTAACTGGGTGCTGGGAAAAAATTCAGTGTCTGCCTATGCAATTGTTGGAGTGCTGGCAGACCAGAAAGGGGTGGGGAGTAAATAAGAGCCAGACACACTGCATATGACACATGCATCACATGCACAGAAATATGAAACGAAAACAATACTGCTTTAGAAATGTCAGTATGCAGAGCAGTGGTTTTGCTTTGGATGCACACACACAGGAAACTGATTGCATTGGATGAAAATAATATCTGTGCAATGCCTGGTCCTCAGAGATGCTTTGCGAGCTGTATTTGAGCTGGGAGACAATGTTATGCAGTTAGAAGTGCTCTGAAATAAAAGTACCAGTTAATTTTCAGCATCCCTTTATGATTCAGTTCATCTGGTAAGCCTGAGCCCTGATCCACAATGCAGTACAGTTGGCAATCGCTTAGACAGCAACAGCGTGGGATGAGCATCAAGTGGGAAATTATTTGTATAGAATGGCTTTCCTTGTGGGTTGTAGCACCTTCCTTCTCTTGCCAGTTTGATGTAGTGGTTAAGTGCATGAACTCTAATCTGGGAGAACCGGGTTTGACTCCCCACTCCTCCACTTGCAGCTGCTGGATAACCTTGGGCAAGCCATAGATCTGTCAGAGCTGTTCTCTGTCTCTACCTCACAGGATGTGTGTTGTGGGGAGGGGAAGGAGTTTGTAAGCCACTCTGAGACTCCAAGCGAATGGCAGGGTATAAATCCAATCTCTTCTTCTTGATTTCAACCCCTTGGCTTATAATTGTATTTTCAAATGGCTATTAGAACTTTACACTTCAGAATCAGCGTGCTTATTAAACCTGTGTACTGGTGATCAGTAACTAGATTTGCTAGTGAGGCAACTTTTCTCTGTCTCCCCCCACCAAATATTTTTGTCCTTGTGCAAATGGTGAAAATGGATGTTATAAAAGGCCAGAGGAGACTTTGATTAGTTTAACTGAGAGCCAGTTTGGTGTAGTGGTTAAGAGCATGGACTCTAATCTGGGAGAACCGGGTTTTATCCCCCACTCCTCCACATGCAGCTGATGGTGTGACCTTGGGTCAATCACAAGTTCTTTCAGCGCCTGACCTGAAGGAATTGGTGACAAAATTTGCTAAAGAAAAGGCGTGCAAAATGGGATTCTGAGGTGCGTGAAATGGAAACATTAAAAAGATTTAAATTTCAACATCACAGTTAACAGGATTTTTCAAAATGCTTTGCAATTTGTGTTTTTCTGTTTGAGAGAGAAAATCAGACATTGTATTACTTGTTCTCACAATTAAAAAAGAAAAGAAATTAGCAATTTCAAATTTTGTGTTTTTCATTCTTCCTAAAATGCATTTATGTTTGAAAATTGGTGGATGCACTGGGAGCACCAGAAGGTAGCCTCACCTGGTGTGCAAAAAAACCTGGCATCAGCCCTGCTTTGGATTTGCAATTTATGTAACAGACATGCCAAATGCTGGTTCAGCCAAAGGGGTCTCAGAACTGGAGAAGTTCTACAGACAATTCTGGCACCCAGCAGAAAGTGGTCCATGTATGGGACTCCATAGTCTTCAGAGTGTTCCTGCCCTGCATGTCATTTAGCCTATGGCCAGTTATAATTACAAGGTGACACCTGGTAAAATGATGCTGTCTCCACTGGGCCTACTTCACAAGGTTATTGTAAACCACCCAAATCCTTCTGGGATGGCAGAAGTACATAAATGTTATAAATTGAGCCAGTGTAGAGTGTTGGACTGGATTCAGAAAAATTCCAAGTCTCAGCCACAAATTTATTTAGATGACCTTGGCCCAATCATTGCTTCTCAGCCTAGCCTACCTCACAGGATGGTTGTGAGGAAAAACCAGGAAGGGAAGAACTATGCATGCATCCTTGGATGATGGGTTTGGTGAAAATATTGTTATGAATAATAATAATTAATTGCAACTGGATATTTGTGGTACACTCTGAAGCCCTATGCATTTGCCTACATGCAGCTCAAACTTTGATATGGTACAAGCCACTGGGAAATGGTCCTACATGCAAATCCTATGGAAATAAACAGGAGATACACAAGAAAATGGTCTTGTGCCATTCCAATTAATTTCAATTGTAAGAGGACTTTCTGGGCTCACGCCCACAATCATTTGCTTTTGAAATCCTCATCCCTCTCTAATTCTGTCTTACAGAACCAACAGGCCAAAATAGCCCAGCTGTATTTGCCTCTGGTCGGACTCCTGTTGGAGAATATCCAACGCCTGGCTGGCCGGGACACCCTGTACCATTGCACTGGCATGTCAAGTTCTGTGAGCAATCCTGGAGATACTTTGAATCTTTCCCAGGAATGGAGACGTGTATTTTTAGCTAGATTTATAAACAGTCTGCCTCATTTTCAGACTGGGTTCCAGGGAGCCTTGGAGTTTCCTTGGAAATTGATCAGATATCCCTTAAAGAAAAGATCAGGAATGGTGGACATCCTTCCCTGAAAGACAGTTGGCTCACTCTTACCAACCTTCCCCAAAATGATCTGTCTCTCGTAGGCTATATCTATATCATCTCAGAATATATGGGGCAACAGGTAGGCCCAATAACTAGACACCATCTATGTAAACTGATGGTGCACCACAGAATAAGGCTGGCATTACCAGTCATTTGAAAGGTCAGATGCTGTTAGTCTGTGTCTACACAATGACAAATCTCTGTGCAGTTTTCATTGCTAATTCAGATGCAGAGGCATTCACATTTGCAGTGGAGCATCCACACAGCAGTTCTATAAGTGTGGAGATGTTCTGCAGATCTCAGAATTGGGGTGCTGGCCAAGGCTTCCTCTAAGCTGTGGAGTCTTGTGGGCAAAAATTCTACTTTGTGAGCAACTGGCATTAAAGTTGTGAGCAAGCAATTTGGCTACTGCATAAGTTAGTTTGCTCTGGAGCCATCCTTCCTGAGCTAAGACAAAAGTGCATGAGCCGGAGGCTAAAGAACTGTGAGCTAGCTCACACTAACTCAGTTTAGAGGGAACAGTGGTGCTGGCTATTGCACTGGCTGCACCCCCAGCTCTCAGGCTCCTCGAGGGTGCAGATTCAAGTGCTCCTCCTCACCTCTGCCCTGTCTAAAGTAGTTCCCTGCTTCCTAATTTTCCTTCCAGCAGTCTCTTCCCATCTCCCCTTGGAAGTCTTTCTAGTTTACATGTAAAGGCCCAAGATATGATGAAAGCTGTTGAGTTAAACATTTTTGCTATTCTCGGAACAACTTGTCAAACTTTTCCCGTTATCATCATCCCTAGTCATGGGAAAATATGCACGCTGATAGCTGTGAGGGGTCAAGAACCAACAGCAACTAATCCAGCATTCTGTTTCCAAGATGTTTCCAGAACACTCCCGAGCAGGATAGGAAGACCAGGCTTCCTGCCCACTGTTTACCCATCCCCACAACTGATATTCAGAGGTTTACTGCTTTTGGACTTGGAGGTCCATTTAGCTGTAATGGCTGTTGATAGTTTTGAAGTAGCTACTGAGTTAGATTCTGTTTATCTTTCACTTTTGCATTTGAGCACAAGCCAAATCATATGCTTTCTGCATTTGAGCACAAGCCAAATCATATGCTTTCTGAAACCTTCTGTGTTTTTCCTTCCCTGCAGACATCCAGAGATGACTTTATGTGTAATTTTACACCATCTTCCAATAGGTCAAGCCTCATTGTTGATAAAGATACACGTAAGCAAACTCACATTAGGTTTGAACCTATATATTATAGCTTATATATTTAAGAATGATAATTAGTACTCTGTTCTTGTCATGTCATCTGTCCTTATATTTGCATATGATAGGGCTGGGTGAGAACAAGGCATGTTGAGTATTCCAGCATTAGGAGAGCCCTGTTGGATCAGAGCAGAGGTCCATCTAGTCCAGCATCCTCCTTCACATAGTGGCCAATCAGTTGCCCTGGAGGGCCAACAAACAGAGCACAGAGGCCAAGGTCTTCCCCTGATGTTGCCTCCTAGCAGTGGTACTCAGAGGTTTGCTGCCTCCGAATGCAGAGGTTCCCTTTGGCCTCCATGACCACTGATACTTTACGACTCCATCTAATCCATGTTTCAAGCCATCTGTGCTCATGGCCATCACTACCTCCACGGACAGTGAATTCCACAATTTAACATTTCCACAATTTAATTACAACAGAGGTCAATTCCTGGGTCGATTTTTCAAACCATTGGATACCTTTTGTTGCTATTGTTGGGCTGGTTTGAATTTACCTGTGCTGGCAAAGCTCACATGAAGGAACTTTGCTCACACATCCAAAGAGCTAGCAAGGTAACCATTGGCTGTGTGATGCATGACTTGGGTGTTAGAAAAGATTTCCAGTTGTTTTTTTATCTCGTTTGGGGTGGCCAGTCTTACTGTCATGTTGTCCTAAAATATCATTTTGAGCATTTGTGCAATTGTTTAAACTTTTCATGTCCCACCTGTCAACTAGTCCAGCAGACATCAAGATGAAGCCTAACATAGTCGATAAAACAATTTCAACTAAAACACAAGAATTAAAAATATGTCAGCAAGCATGAAGTCATTGGAAACATTTTCTTGACTCTTTTTCCTCCCCAGTTTATGGTGCAGCTTTCCAGAATGGGCTCACCATTAAGAGGGAGGACTCAAGAGGATCTGTCAGCTCAGAAGGAGGGGCCGGATCTCCTGAGCAGTGTGGCACCAACGAAAACGTAATGTCACTATTTTAGTCTGGGGTTGTTGTTTTTTTAATTCAAATGTATCACACTTATCCACAGCTTGTAAAGTGGTTTGCACAACATCACTAAAAGCCATGTTTAAAAACCACAGCATCTCCCATTTAAAACATTGAAATACTAGCCAGCAGTAAAGCATTAAAAATATAAAACTTGACAGCAGCTGGACTTTGGAGAGAAGGGGAGAAAAATAACTTAGACCAAACTCAATCAAAGGTTTGGGTTAATTAAAAAAAAAGTTTTCATCTGGTGCATCTGAACTCTGAAGGGAGGAACTCCTACAGCATGGCCTGTTTGAGGACCTTAATTGACAGATGGAGATGGTCCTGTACAATGCAATCCTAGATAGACACAAGCCCATTGATTTCTGTCCACTTGGAAAGGTGTAACTCCACTTGGGATGGCACCATCAAATATCTTGATGTCAAAGCATTTAGGACCTTGTAGGTGAAAACCAGTGCTCTGAGTTGTCCCTGATAGTAAATAAGTAGCCAATTTAGGTCTTTTAAAACTGGCGCAACATGATCCAGCTACAGCTAGCTGTCTTACTGCTGCACCACTTGGTACTTTGGAAGAGTCTTCAGAAGCCAGCCCCATATAGAACGCATTGCAGTTGTCCAATCTGGATGTGATCAGAGCATGGGTAACTGGACAGATCATAGTGCTAGGGGAAGCGTTCCCCATCAAAACAAGCCTCTCAGGACCAAGCTGGAACCATGAGTGCCTGTACCTGAATCTAGACCAGGAAACGATGTTGCCTAGCCCAGAGTATCAGAGATCATTTGATGGAGCTGGGGTTGGGGCTTGAGCCTGGAATGGCAAGCACTAACCAGGAAGGGCAGAAAGTTCTGCTCTTAATGGGGTAGATCCTACCCCCATCCTACCACTTGACCAAAGAGAGTTTGAAACCTTCCTCCAACTTCAGTGGCTGTTCCTCCAACAGAAGAGCCACTTAAGTTGGAGGAAGGAGTGGAGTGGTAAGATGGCATAGAAGGCATCTCAATATTTATATCAAGGCTGCATCCACCAATCGTTGGAGGTTGTGCTATTTGTTTGTTTAGTATATTTATACCTTTCTGCCCATAATTTAAACCCATTATTACAAGTCCTATCCTCTGCTGCCAACAGGAACAGCTCCCTGGCCTCCTCTTAATTGACAGCCTTTCAAATACTTTAAGAGAGCAAGCAGATCCCCCCCTCAACCTGTTCTTTTCCAAACTGAGTATTCCCACATCCCGCAGCTTTTCCTCGTAGGGCTTGGTCTCCAGCCCCCTGATTAACCTCATTACTTTCTTCTGCACCTGCTCCATTCTGCCCACATCCTCTTTGAAGTGAGGTCTCCAGAACTGCTCATAGTACTCCAGGTGCAGCGTGACCAAAGTGATTCACAGCAGGACTCTGATATAATACAGTTTGGATGTTACGCCTCTGTTGATACACCCCAAGATTTCATTAGCCTTTTTTGCAGCTGCATCACATTGACTGCTCATATTTAGCTTCCAGTCCACTTGTGCCCCAAGATCTTGTTCACATACATTGCTACCCTTTTTGTTACTTCACCATACCAATGCAGCTACTGTGCTAGACTTCGTGACCTGTTAGTGAATCTTCATTTCTTGGTGTGTTTTGGTTAAAATAGATGCGGAGGAGCTCTACACGCAGCAGCGTCTCCCAGTATGGGCGACTAGACCAGTATGAAATTCGGAGCCTCCTCGTGTGTTTCCTTTATGTAATTAAAATGATTTCTGAAGGTTAGTAGCTTTGCAGTAAAGGCACATTTGCACTTTTCCCCATGCAGATACAGCATGATTACTGAACTGAAGCCTCTGACTTATTTGACTGTGTGATTTGTTAGACCAGTAGATTGGAACCCTCCTTCAATCTGGAGGCTGTGTTGGAAGTTTTAAATCGGTCAGTGGGTTGCACTCAATGAACAGAGGTGGACTTTCTCCAAGATTGTTACTTTGAATTGCTTGACAGTATTTAGATACGTAAACATGAGCGGAGGGAGCAACCCGTGACTGAAAGCTTTGTAACTTGAAGGCTCTATGATACAAGCCCTACACCTTCAACAGGTGTCCATGAAAATGTCTTTGGGGGGGGTTGGGGGGTGGGGAGTTCTTTGGCCATCAAGTTGCAGCCAACTTAAAGTGACCCCATAAGGTTTTCAAGGCAAGAAACATTCAGAGGTGGTTTGCCATTGCCTGTTTAATGGCGTGGAAAAAACTTAAACCTGGCTGTTCTGGTGTTACAAAGTCTTCATCATTCTTTTTCTTACTGAGAAAAATATCTTCACACCTGCAAGCCTGCATGTTCTGCCTTGCTTGCACAATTGCTGTCTGTCTTGCACATGCTCACATGGCACAGTGAAACAAAGATGCCCATCTGACTTGTCTGACCCCTGTCCTACCCTCATGGGAAGCTTTTCTTATGCATCTGTGAGGATAGACTCATGGTGGGCTCCAAGGCCTTGTGATATGGGCTAAGGGAGGACACCAGACCCATTGAGCTGTTTGTTCTTGTTTTTAGATACCTTGCTGACCTACTGGAACAAAATATCCCCCCAGGAGCTGATGAACATCCTTGTCCTCCTAGAGTAAGTTTTTTTAATTATTGCATCTCTGCATTTTAAAAAGGAAAATATACCCCCTCCCATGTGGAATTCCACTTGGGATTCTCAAATTCCATGTCTGCATGTTTCTCCACTGAAATAGTGGCATCTTACAGCAACTGTTCAAGTTACCATAAAATTGGGAAACTATTGACACATTTCCTACGTGTTGCTTAGGCTGTCTTTTAGCTTTAAAACAAACAGAATGGGGTATGAAAGCCCAGGATATCCTACAATGTAAAACCAGAAGAACAAAAAATTGTTCCCTTCTCCTTGTAATAAATGTATGTATAATTTTATAGCGTATATTCCTACATTACGTTCATTAATTTGCTGTTCATTGTAAGGGGGTCCATCTCTTTTGGGAAGAGTAAGGGGAACATCTAGGGGCACACTACACCCAATGTGACTATGGCTCAGGGCGTAATGCCTTGGGTGCAAAAGAACTTATTTCTGAAGAGCCTGGGGCCCCGGTTCAGATCAGGACCATGGCATGGAGGGGGGGCAAGGAGGAAAGGGCTTCATCCTTCCCCTCACGCTTACAGCATTTCCCTGACCTGAAATGGCTCTGGAAGGGGGCTAGTTGCCCGGGGGGGGTGGGCTGCACAGATAGCTTTTGTGTAGTGGAGGAATAGCAAACACCCAGTAACTGTAGGCCAGGAATAACAACACTTAAATACCAATTTAAGGAATAGCCATACTTAACTAAGCTGTTTCTGGAGTTCTAGGCCAGGATTGTTCTGGCCTGGTTCTCTGCAGATTCTTAGTAGGCCCCCTGCACTCCTGCAGGCTTCTGACAGGAAGACTGAGAAGAGAAGCACTGAGTTCTTCCTACACTTCTGCTTGTTCTGAGGCCTATTGGGGTGGCCTCTTAAAGAGGCATTTAATCATTAATCACTTAACAGGACTATTTTATCATTTTAATTTGCCAGCTTTTGTATTATGGGGCTTTTTAACTGGCTGTGGTGTTTTTTACTCTTTAAACCACCTTGGATTTGACTTGGCCAAAAGAAAAGTTGCAAAAAGGTGTTTTAATTAATAAATAAGCACCCCTTTCTAGATGGAGGAATTCTTCCCTTATTCAAGAAACTTCCTGAATGAACTGACATAGCAATGGTGGCTAAGATCTGGGAGGCTGTGAATTCAATTCTCACCTCTGCCACAACCCTGTTCAGTGGCCATAAGTAAGCCACTCTCTGTCTCAACCTCAGCCCCCCCCCACATCTGCCATGTAGTCGATGTGAATACTGGCCTACCTTGCAGGGCTACTACTAGGGTTACAGCAAGATTAGATATGTGAAGTACTTTGAACCTTGAAAGCACCAGATAGTATGTATATGGCTGGAAGTGATATTGATATCTTCCAACCAATCCTTCTGCCACACAGCTCCACAGTTCCTAGGATTCAGGGGAAGGGCAAAACAAGTCTTATTTTTTGTACTATACACAAAGTTGCTTCACTCTGTTTAAATTTACCTGGATTTTTTACTTGTTTGTTTGTTTGTTTGTTCCTTCCAGAGTGTGTCTGTATCACTTTAGATACGTGGGGAAAAGAAACATTGCCAGGTATTATTATTGTTATTATTTCCATGATTACTACTGATACTTTTGGAGTGTAATTGATCTGTCTCTTTTGTGGTGGAGAAAGCCAGATAGGCTTGGATGAAGTTGTGTTGCAGCAGAGGGCACTGTTGCCCATTGTCCTGAAATCCACCCCAAAGGAAAATAAGCTTCCGTGGCTTTTAGCAAGACCCAAGGAGACCTGGTATGCAGACTTTGCCAGTGCCTTGGGGAAGGCAGAAAGCAAGCAGGAACTCAATGTTGGGCACCAGGAAGGCTAAGAACTGAGAGTCCCGTAGGTTATAAGCACACCACGAGATCCATCTAGTCCACTATCCAGTTTCCTGCAGTGGCCAAGCAGATGCCCCCAGAAGTCTCACAGGCAGACACGGAGGCTAAGGCCACCCCTTATTGTTCCCCCAGTTGTTATTCAGAGAAACACTGCCTGTAAATACTGGTGCTTTGTTTAGCCTTCATGGCCTATCCTCCATGAATGTGGCTATGCTAGGAGCGTCGCTGCACCCTGTGAGTTCCACAAGCTAGTCCTCCATTGTTTATCCTGAGTCAGCTGCACTTCTACTTCATTGGCTGCTCCTGAGTACTAATATTATTGAAGAGAATATTATGGGAGAGAAGTAATGGCATTTTCAGCTGGGACATCCACTAAGTAGAACGTAATCGTCCTGACCTGGGAGGCGAGGTCCAGGCTGGTGCTGCTTGTGATGTTAATCCCTGAGCCTCCAGTCTTCAGCCAATCTGCCTGTTGCCCAAGGTACTCAGTTATCCTCCTGGCAAAGTGCTTGATACCAGGGGATCTTCTTTGTCCTTCTATCAGCCAGAACTGATCTTGCTAATAGGTTAGGTTTGGCCTCAATGCATTCTGGGAATGATGGTGGGCCCAGAAGGAGGCAAAACCTTTCAATTGAGTTCTGGAGCCACAAGGAAGCCATTCTTGGTGCTCTAGGGCATGGTCTTCACTTTAAGTGAGAGATGTGCCAGGTTCAGTAACCAGACAAACCCATATATGGCAAGGAATGGGGTATATCTCTTTGTGGGAGGGGCCTACAGCGATGGGCGTTGACAAATCCAGACAGCTAGGGGAAGGGGAAGCAGGAGGCACAAATCTTTGAGAAGTGAGCCTACAGGGAGTGTGGCAGGCAGGGAGGACAGAAGATGGTATAAGCCCTTGTGTGTAAGAATTACATCTTGCAAACAAGCAAAATCTAAACCTAACCTGGAAGTTTGTATAGCTCTTCCTTCAGAGGAAAACAGTGGGCTGCCAAACTATGGGATCACCTTGGAGAATGGGAGGACATTGTAGCCCTAGAACTCATTTGACCTTCAACCCTGCATGATTTATATTAAGGCACAGCAAAGCACAGATACAGAGATTCTCTGTTTTGTCTCTTGTGGCTTCAAATAGAGGTAAAGTACCTGGCTTTGCATACAAAATGTCCCAAACTAGCAAAGGTGGAAAAGTTTTTAAGCTAGAAGACCACACTTGGGTCTCTGTCTGCTTTGGAGGGCTCCCAAATGGAACACTGGCTCTTCCTGTTTCCTGTGCCAGCATCATCTGATATTGAAAACAGAAAAGCACCCCAACAGAGTCCTCAAAAGTGGGCAGAGATCCACAGATGTGGCATGTTGACGCCTGTGCAGGCTCACATACAGCATGTGCTGTGTCAGCTGCATTGGCTGCCAGCGGAGTATTGGATCTGCTTCAAGGTGTTGATAAGCACCTTCAAAGCCTTATACAGCCTGGGACCAACATACCTAAGGGACCGCCTCTTCCCATATACGCCTCAGAGAGTGTTACGCTCTGAGAGTCAACATCTCCTAGCGATCCCTGGCCCAAAGGATGTCTGCCTAGCCACAAGCAGGGCCAGGGCTTTTTCCACCCTGGCCCCCACCTGGTGGAGCATGCTCCCTATTGAGATCAGGGCCCTGCGGAATCTTATTCAATTCTGCAGGGCCTGCAAGATGTAGCTGTTCTGCCAGGCCTTTGGCTGAGGCAGCAGGCGTCCACATGCCCCCCACCCCCCGAGGTTGCGGTCTCCCACCCACTGATAACCAGTCATACTTAGTTACATCAGTGGGCCAGATTCTCCCTATGGCAAGCATGACTATTGCTTTTATATGTTTTAATGTGTTTTAAATTTTATTGTATCTATTGAAATGCTGTGACCTGCCCTGAGCCTATTTACCGGATGGGCAGGATATAAATGCGAAAATAAATAAATGTTCTCTCATTTTGCTGCTCCTAATGTCACCTTGCCCTCAAGCTGTTAATCCATTTTTGGAGCGTTGGCCTACTTGCCAATCCGAAGTCAAGTGGACTTAACGATCTTGAAGAACTGCTAAGCAAATCGAGAGTCAGATGAAAAGCTGTCATGGGCCTCTGGAAGTAATTTCAAACTAGACAAATACGACTACACTGGGCTTGTATCCAACTCTGCAGAAAAGCAGCCATTATTCCAGGGAAAAATACTCATTGCTCCCCTCTCTGCTTCAGGGTTCACGATGCCTGGCTGTCAAAACACATGGGTGTTGACAGGAAGTCGCAGACGATGCCAGCCCTTCGAAGCCGTGCGGGCACCATGCAAGCCCGCCTCCAGCACCTGAGCAGCTTAGACAGCTCATTCACGCTCAATCACAGTACGTGTGGATGGGGGGAGGGGGAGACTCACAGCTGGCTCCCACACCCAGTCTGCGGCTTGGCTGCAGTGCTTGATCTGCCACTTTCTCAGGAAGGTTCCACATGTTTGTTTTGAGTGGCTTATATAACTTGTGTTGCTTTTTAATTATGTGTATTGTGTTGTTTTTACGTGGGCATTGCCTTGAGCAAGTTTTTGGAGAGGTGGTGTATAAATTTTTTGAACAAATAGTTTTTTTTCTGTTGCGCCATCCCTCTTGTGGCTGCAACACATTACACAGAAGAGGGATTGTTGCATTGCTACCTCTGGCCAACTGTACCTTTCCATTAAAGTCTGGCGGGCATTCAAGTGTCTGAAAATGCACTTAGAAGCCTCAACTAATGGTTGTTATTCCAGTTTTCATGATGGGACTCTAGGTCTAGTCAGTCAGTCCATGGCAGAACGGAGACTTAAACTAAAGCCCTGGTCCTGTACCTTGTAGCCGCCTGACCAATGTGTGGTTCTTTTAGACCACCACCATCCTCTCCAAAGAACCTTGCCTTCAATATCTTCTAGTAAATCTATCTTCAACCAGCTTTTGTTCCCCAGATGCTGGCACCTCAGAAGCAGATATCATGCACCAGGCTCTGCTAGAGGGCAACACAGCCTCAGAAGTGGCTCTGACGGTCCTCGACACCATTTCATTCTTCACCCAGTGTTTCAAGGTGTGTGTTGGATTCTCAGCAGAGCACTGCTTTTGCCTAGCCCTTACCCTCCCAGGTGCTGGATGTGGTTGGGATGACTCTTTCTAGGTGATTTTAGATTGGCCTCTTACAAGCCAACAAAGCCCACTATACTCTTGGCCCTACAGACCTACAGGAAGGGGCTGTGGCTCAGTTGTAGAGCATCTGCTTGGCATACTGGAGGCCCCAGGTTCAGACTCCAGCATCCCTAGTTAAGAACCAGGTATTAGGTGATATAGAAGATTTCGACCTGATTGGGGAGAAGGGTTGTATTCTGTGCCATAAATGACACCTGAAATGGCCAGGGATCTCAATGTCTGAATCCTTGCTTGCATTAAAAGCTCCCTACATATAGAAGATTAGCACACTGGGGAGAAGGCTGCACTAGAACATTTTCTCGTAAATGTGCAAGTTTTCCACGGGCCAGGAGTATTGACATGGAGCCTGTGAAGAGGATTTAAACCAGTCTTCCTCCATCTGAAGTGAATCCTTCCTCCCCACATCATGCCATATACTCCTCCCTGTGGAAAACCTGGCATTCTAGTCTAACCCTTATGTGCTAGTTTTCTAAGTGCAGGAGGTTTTTCATGCCAGAGAAGATTCAAGCATGAGATTCCCTTATGGTCATGCTGGTGGGCTGCATTTTAGATGTCATTTATGTCAGAGAGTAGGGCCTCGGAAGCCATAAGAAATGGTTGTACATTTTTGGACATATCACTTGTCTTTTACTGCACACACACACACACACTTAAGACAACAATAAACGCATGAAGAGGTTCGGTGAGGGAGTGCCAAACAAAACAGAGAAGTCTTCATGCAGTGATGGAGGACAATGGTGAGGGGGGAACAGACGAATCTCCAGAGTTTGGCCACCACCATCTTGCCTCAGATGACAGAGGCACCCAAAGTAGAAATAGCCATAGTGGCTGGGTATATTCATATGGGAGCTGGCTGTCCATAAAATATGCTGGTCCCAAGTTGTATAGGGCTTTAAAGGTCAACACCAGTACCTTGAATTGTGTCTGAAAGAAAATTGGGAACCTCTGTATGTGTAACAAGACTGGAGTAATGTGGTCCTGATGACCCGCTCCAGTCAACATTCTGGACACGGCATTCTATACTAATTGTAGCTTCTAGGGACTCTTGAAAGGTAGCCCTATGTAGAGCATGTTGCAGTAGTCCAATCTAGATTTTACTAGAGCATGTGTCACAATGGCCAGATATTTTCTGCCTAGAAGGGGGTTCCCCACCTTAAAGTGGAGAGAAGTATCTGAGGAAGAGGAAGAGAAGGCATTAAGCAGGAGAAAGAAAAGTTCTAAAAATTTTCTTTGAAAGAATACCATTCTTGCTTTTCCTGCCAGGAAATATCCCAGTTACAGTAACACAATAACACGGAGGCTTTTCCTACCAGGAATCTCCTTGTAGATCTCAGTGATCTTATAAAGTTGTTGCCCTTTCTATCAGTGATTACAGTAACTCTAGAAAATCAAAGTTTATTTTGTTCCTGTGAGCTTCAGGACATAACTGATGCGTTATGGGAGTGGAGGATTTCTGAAGTATTTTCTCCTTTCAGTACCTGTTTATTGAGGGTATATTAGCCTTACATATTGTCGTTCCTTGTTCATTTAAAAATTAAACTTACATAATGTATTAATGATATCTGTCCTGTGTGGTTAATAAGACAGTTGGTACGAGGCAGTGGACTGTGTTAACTCAAATAGGTTTACATTTTGTCTGAGTAGTTTTCCTTTGATCTCTTCAGACTGGGCTGGAGCCAAGAATCTGGCCTGCTGGTTGCCCTAACCTGTTATCATTGCTGTTGTACTATCTGTTGTTGCTGGTGTTGCTGTTGGCAGCGTTTGGGTTATACTCTCTCTGTCTGCAAGGGGAAGAGGGGAAGGGGAACACAAGAACAAGAATTGTTATTTGTTTAAAAACATTTCTATGGTGCTTTTCCACCCAATTCAGGGTGCGCAGTGCAGTATTTATTTATTTAAAAACATTTTGTTTGTGCCCACCATTAGAACTGCCAACTCTGGTTTGGAAGATTCGTGGAGATTTGGGGGCAGTGTTTGGGGGGCAGGGAGGGGCCTTGGCAGGGAAGTGATACCACTGAGAGTACCCTCCTCTAGGGGAATGGGTCTCTGTGGTCTGGAGTTTTAATTCCTGGAAAACCTCAGGCCCCACCCATCACAGCCCGATTTTGTATCATGAAGTCTGAATTCAGCCATTATTGTCATGCAACAAGAAGTGATTTGAGGTTGGGGTCTGCACAAGCATTTGTTTTGTTTGTTGTCAGTTGTGTACATTGTTTAAATCCATAACCAAAAAAGTAGAATTATCCATCCATTAGGCTAAAATGGACCGTCAGCCTGCCTCTCCTCATCTGTAATGTAGGCCTGTAGGTGTTAAACTAGCCTTCAAGGACTGTTGCAAGAAGTGGAAAGCTCCATTAGGTGTGCAAGTATCACTCCGTGACTTTTTGGAGAAAGTAACTCTCTCCTTGTTCTCCAGAACCAGCTCTTAAACAATGATGGCCACAACCCACTGATGAAAAAGGTTTTTGATATTCATCTTGCCTTTCTTAAAAACGGGCAGTCTGAAGCCGCCCTCAAGCATGTATTTGCTTCTCTGAGAGCTTTCATCAACAAGGTAGGGAGGGTGTTTGTGTGTGTGTGTGCATGTGTGTGTGTGTATGAGAGAGAGATCTTCCTGAGATTAGTAGTAGTAATAGACAAGGCTGCTGAACGTATTTCACATCCTCAGTTTGCTACAATGGAGTCCTGAAAATGTTGATTTTCTTGTTCAAAAACAAAACCTTCCAACCTAATTTTTCCCCCACTTCCTTTGGGAAGCTTGGAGCAACATTCAGCATTCACTCATCCACAGAAACTAATATAATGGGAGGGGAGGGGGACAAAATACATTTTTAAAGTGTTGCACATCCCTTTGAAGACTTTAATAGTACAAAAGCATGGATATAAATATAATAAATGAAACACACGTGCCTTTCTGCATCAATCAGAATGAGCCCATGTGTCTGTGACTTTATTTTTCTTACAATGCCATTGCAATTCATCCATACATTGATCAGCTAGGTGGAGCCATCTTTAAAATGGAGTCAGGACACTCTTGAGGGGGTTGGTTTGTGGAAGAGAGTCCACTTCTAGCTCTCAAATGATTGACTGGGAAATAAACTGTTTACTGAAAAAGCAAGTTACCCACTCCTCATTTCAAGTGTCAGATGAAATGTACTTTTGTCACATTTTTGTGATGCAGAAAACAATTACTCTTCCTGTTTTTAACCCTTGGCCTCCTGCTGGTCCAGTTTCCCTCAGCATTTTTCAAGGGGAGGGTGAATATGTGTGCCGCCTTTTGCTACGAGGTCCTGAAGTGCTGCACTTCCAAGCTCAGTTCGACACGGAATGAGGCCTCTGCCCTGTTGTACCTCCTCATGAGGAACAACTTTGAGTTCACCAAGCGAAAGACCTTCCTACGAACTCACCTCCAGGTCAGTGAAAGGGGAAGAAGGGAACTGAAAACAGAACTTTCCTGAGCCAGTACTTGGAGAAGAGCTCAGCTTTTCTGCAGATTGATTAGTGTAGATTGTGCTAATAATTTCCTTCCTCCAATTGTGGTTATATCTATAATTAAATGGGGCTGGGAAACTTAAAAGCCTCCTTACTCTCACATGGGCCTGTTCATTGGTTAAGGGGTTGAGCAGAGGCCGTTTGCTGCTTGCATCTATCCTCAGAGGCCTGTGGAAGGGGTCACCATGAGTTGGCTGCAACTCAACAGCACGTTCTTCTTCTTTTTGGCAGAAAATTTTATCGGGCATGCTGTTAACCACTGTTTATATGAGTTAAATTAAATGTTTTAATTGCTGTGATTTTACTTGTGTGTTTGCTTTGTAAGCCGACTCAAAAGCCATGTACTGAAAGCTGGGGAGGGGGAGGATAAATAAATGACTGGAGTAAGCAATTATAAATCTTGAAGAGGTTTGGGATTTAATAACACTTAGCAAATACTGGTTTTGAGTGGGGGTCATTTATTACCCTTGTATTGCAGGAGAGGGTGGGGTTTCAAGCCTAAGTGCTAGTGGTTTCTCTGAGGGCCAGCCTAGACAATATGTGTCCCAAATAGGCTTGGGGATTCCCCAACCTGCCTAGCAGTCACTCATGACATTGGGGAACTTACATCCCCAAGCTTTCTGGGACGTAATTCAGCTTGTGTATATAGGCGGAGGATGGGTTTCAGCCTTCTCTCCCACGCAATTTTCTTTCTGGGTTGGATGCTGCTAATCGGTTCTGTTAGTGGAGGTGCTTTCCACCAGTAGAAGGGGGCTTCTCCTGTCACAGAAAGTGTTGCCACAGGGGAATCTCCTTTTGGCTACAGGAAATTGCCTCAGCTAGCAAAACAAAATGCTCTGATTCATAGCTGACATCTCTTAGCCCTTTTACTCAAACCCAGTTTTTATGATACTTTGTACAGGATCTAGGTATACAGCCAGATCTCGTGCCTTCTTTATTCAAAAGTAAGTCCCACTGGCAATCAAAGTACGTAGGATTGCACCTTTGGGTGCTCATATAGATAGTGTTATTTATATTATAACTTTGGCAGACTACTTAGGGAGTACAGGCTGAGGAGAGAAATAACCCTCCCAATGTGTTTTTAACTTTAAAACATTGACACTATGAAATGTCGTACAGCTCTGGCAGTTTATCTTATTTTTTGGACTGTCACGTGGAAGAGTTTCGCATTCGGAACACCCCACCCTAGTTTTCTCAGATTTATTTTCAGCCAGGGTGAAGGGGTAGGGTTTATGTGTTAGCCATTTCCCAAAAAGGCACACTTTGTGTTTCTGTGTTAAAACTGGAGGCTCACATCACCCTGTGACATCCAAAAAGTGCTATAGGTTTTAAATTGTGTGAACTTATGGTAGTCAGTCTTGCAGAGATACAGAAAACATCCTCATCTGAAGCAGGTAATCCTGCATCTCTGCCGTGCGGGTTCGTGATACCTAAAGCAGAGACGCAGCAGGATCATCTGCCTCTCCTCTCCCTGTCGTCCCCCCTCATACTGATTCATAGGAGCCAAGACCAGATGCATTGAATCATGCTATGATGGACTGCACTTTTTAAGAGGCAACTAAAGGACTGTGAAGAGTTAATTCTTCACAGCACCAGAGAGCCTTGAATGACAGGCTGCTCCAAGCAATCTGATTGGTTAGCATCAGCTGAGAAGAAAAAGTCTTGAGAGAGCTGGATGCAAAGGAAAAGTCATTCAGAATCCTGCCTTAACTGTGAAAATACATGTGCTGAAACTATCTACAAATAGCCCTGTTAGAAAAAGGGCTTAGTGCTGACAGAATCAGATTTCTGCCTTGTCTGAATTCAGTGGTAGCTGAGAGCAGTTTGAACATAGACAGGAGTACTGGGGAGAGTTTGACAAGGAAGTGGGTAGTAGAGAAGACTCCCATTCTGGCAAAAGGAAAAGTGAAAATCTTCTAGAGAGGGAAGAAGATTCCCTACCCACAGTCAAGTCAAGTCAAGTCAGCATTTATTGGCATAAAATCATCAGTACAATACTAGGATTAAAAACCAGTTAAAACACCCGTATAAACCAGTTGAAACATACATATAACATTCCAGGCAATCCTTTGACGCAACTGTGAGGCCAGGCAGAGAAACTTAGCCACCTTCTCTGTGATATCTGGACTAGAATCACTTAAGAGCCTGTGCACCTTAGGTGCATCAGAACAAGCTCCCATTTTGGTTAAAAAAGGATATAAGAATCTGATCCTTAGATCTGCATATAGGTTACAGTGCAGAAGCACATGAGTGATGGATTCTACACAATTCTTTCTGCATGGGCAGAATCTGGCCAAATGGGGAACCCTATTGAATCTGCCGCCTACCCACAGTCAAACAGGGAGAGTTATCTCTGAGGAGTGCAGAGATCCCTGGTCTGGTGTGATTAGGAACTGCCAGAGATCTTAAAAGTCAAACACTGACAGTACTAGTGTTCCAAAGAGAAGGGGTTTGGGTACTGGGAAGAGGGTACCAGCCTTCTAAGCACCAAAAAGAGTCAACAATTATACAAATAAAGTGTATTAGAGAGTTTGGGAAAACACGGTAACAAAAGCCTCTCAATATAAAGATCTAATTAACTGAGAATAAATTAAGAACCTCTACTATTAGCCTGATATATAAGAACAAAAGTCTGTGCTTGTAATAGTTTTACCTCAGTAATTTCAACCCCTGATTTCATCTGATTTCCCCTTTGATGTTAAATAAAATCTTTTGTTAGTTTTTGAATTTTAATAGTGTCTCAAGTGCCATTTTCACGGGTTTAAGGTTAAAGGACAATACTATCCCTTCCCTCAAATTTTGGGCTGAGCAAATAGCCAAAATATACCTTCCTAGCAGTGGAACAGACAAGGTTTCTTCAAGGGAAGAATAAACATGTTACCAGGGCTGCTCAGTCAGTGAAGGGAAATAGAAACAGAGGGGTCCATCATACATGCATAGACACAGGAATAAGTCTCCTATAGCTGGGTGGGTACTTGAGGTTCGAAGGAGACTTTGTCTATTTAATAAATAAAGCTGCAGTGTGCTAATAGCTCTTTCGTGGCACAGCATTGGAATTTATTTAAAACATTTTTAAACCAAACTCTCATCCATGAGCCAAAACAACAACAACCAGAAATAGGAGAATTATCATTCTTGCATAGCAGGCGTGATCCTAAGCAGCCTCCCTGGGATCTTCAGATGGCAGTAGAGGTGGCATTGTTTGTATCCTGCCCTCTTGTTTAAAAACCTCACATTGGGTAGCACATGCATCTGTTTACATTTGGCACCAGGTGAAAAAACAAGCACTCTGTTTTCCCCAACAGATCATTATTGCTGTGAGCCAGCTGATAGCTGATGTCGCACTCAGTGGAGGTTCACGATTTCAGGAGTCGCTGTCCATTATTAATAACTTTGCCAACAGTGACAGGCCAATGAAGGTAGGTGTCCTTTAATGAAAGACAAAGGCTCACCCAGCCTGGCAACAATGCCCATGTGCTTCAATAGAGTCTACAGAACTTACACAGCATCTCTCGGTTACAGCCATCATATTTTGTCAGCTTGTAAAGCCGTTTTGCAAGAGGCAGCCCTAACACTCTGGTTAGTTATTGTTGGGTAGCCACCTGAGAGGATTCATCTCCTCTTCCTGTTACGGACCTTTGGAAGATGTTCACCTGCAGTTCACTCCTTGACTGAGGGCTCTCCAAGAAAACCCTTGGAAAATCTGTCCAGAAGAGCACAGGTTGTGCAGCTAATCAGTAGTCATATCTGGCATAGTAAACCCTTACCCTGCAGAGTGACAGCATGGCATGTTTGAAGCACCACCACACAGCCTGCTCCAGCCAAGTACAAGTTTCCAGTGACAAAAAGAAAAGCAGGGAAGAAAGTGCCTCCCCCAAGAAAGTTTCTTCTGATCCCAAGGAGCTCCACTCTTCAGTCTGGTGCTTGTTGGCCCTATGTCTATTAAATTGTTTTATTTATTTACATTAGATATGAATGGCCCTTCAGCAGAGAATGGTTTACAACTATTTAAAAAACATGGAAGTTTAAAAAAAAATCAAAACTTTTATCAGAACACCAGGTACCACTCTGATTTCCCAAGCAAGGCATCTATCGGGCTTTCACTATAGAAATGATGGGATGGAATACTGCCCATAGGGAACCAGTATGATGCAGTGGTTAGACTAGGCCTGGAGAGCACCATGTTTGAGTCCCTGAACCAGTTATTTTCTCTCAACTAACCCGCCTCACAAGGTTGTTGTGAGGGCACAGTGGAGGAGGGATAAAAAAGCATAATAGACAGATATTAATTCATAGAGAATCATGGCCAGTGGTGGCTTTCAGTTGAGTCCTGGCAATTTAGGTAACTGCAGGGCAGCTTTGGTCTCTCATCTGGATACATGGACGTGATCTGTAGAAGGCAAAGCAGAATGTCACCCTGTGTGTCGTTCTTTTTTTCTGAAAAAAAGCAAAGTCTCTGTTCATAAGGAAGGAACAGAGATCAGTGTTTCTTTTTTTGAAGCCTGGCATTTCCTTTTCGACAAAAAAGTATTTCCTGCCTACCGTTCTGGTGTATCTCCCTAAAATAATACCGTGTTTTCTGACATGAGGTGTACTTGCACTGGGAGGGGTTATGATTAAGGCTATATGTATTCTGTGCAATTCGCTTGCAGATGGAGAATGTCTTTCTAAAGTTCATGATGGGGGCCTGCTTGTCAAAGATCATAAAAGTTGCAGTTAGTCCATCTGGAACTATATGGGTTTGCAAATGTACAAATAATGCACTGCAAAAACTGCAAAAGCCAGTGCCACAGGTCAGCTACAGGTTCCTCTGCATAACTATTTCTCCTTTTCATGAGGTCAGGAGGAGAATCTGTTACACAAAACGAGCCAGTGTTTGCAAAATCTTAATTTTTCGTAACTTATATAGGTTGCAGAATTCAGCTTGGTACTGAATGTTTTCTTATTTACTTCTTGGACAGAATCTCTCTCTTTCTCCCTCCTACCTTTCTGCTAGGGTACATACTGTCCCAAACATAGACAGAGAGCAAAGTATGAGGGCCAAAGCTTACCCCTACTTGTCCCAGAAAGACACAATCATTAAGATGGCCTGCACCATACAACTGAACCAGGCCTACCCCTGTGCTCGTCTTCTAACTCAGCCTCTTTTGTGGCAGGCAACGGCTTTTCCTTCTGAAGTCAAAGACTTGACCAAGAGGATTCGGACTGTGCTGATGGCCACAGCTCAGATGAAGGAGCATGAGAAGGACCCTGAAATGTTGATCGATTTACAATACAGCTTGGCCAAGTCCTATGCCAGCACGCCGGAGCTAAGGAAAACATGGCTGGACAGCATGGCCAAGATCCACATGAAAAATGGCGATTGCTCAGAGGTAATCTCCTTGGCTGTCCCAAGGGTGCCTTGCTCGAAAGGCACAGGCATTTGTTAGTGGCTATAACTCTTTCCTCTTGGTCCTTGTTTTGCAGGCCGCCATGTGCTACGTTCACATTGCAGCGCTTGTGGCAGAGTTTCTGCACAGAAAAAGTAAGTGTTTTCTGCTGTGGAAGAAACTGGAACTGGAGTAAACATAAAGGCTTGTTTCATGCCCCAAGGTTCTGTTGGGCTGGTTGTCTTTTCCTTTACTAGTTGCGCTATCTGCTTCTCACGTGCAATATTCCCAAGATGTTTTCTTGTAACTGTAACAAGTGGACTTTTGATTCTAGCAGCTGTTAGGTAGCCCATCAGGAATTTATAGTTGATCCCACTGGAAACGTGGGAGAAGAAGAAGAAGAAGCCAGGACCCAGGGGAGCCAGAGCTATAGCACAGTAGTTCAGGGAGGAGAAAAGCTTTTGCAGCTAAAGGAAGGGTGGGGCAAAACAGCCTTTGCTGTATTACAGCCAATGTGGTGTAGTGGTTGAAGTTTCGGCCTAGGATCTGGGAGACAGGGGTTCAATATCCCCACCCTGCCATTGTAGTTTGCTAAATGACCTTGGGCCAGTCACACGTTCTCAGCCTAACCCACCTCACAGGGTAGTTGAGAGGATAAAATCAAGGAGGGAGCAGTAATGCAAGCCACTTTGGGTCGCCATTGGGGAGTAAGGTGGAGTATCAATGAGCTCTGCCTTTACTGGGCATGCTAGACTTCATCATAAATGACCTCTGCCTTCGTCAGGGATGAGCAGACTCCATCGTGAAAGAGCAGCTACTGTTGGTGACAACAGTAGAGAGGATCATAGTTGAATAATACAGAAATGATGAGAAGAACCAACTGTGAAAAACACAAAGAAATCTAAATAAACTTTTATACCAACATTTATAATTTTCTAGTACTTTACAATTTTGTCTCAGTCTTTTGTTTCAATATTTCAAAAGTTATACCAAAATCTAATTAGTGTCAAAATCTCATTAATGTTTTGTGTTTTGTATACAATAATAATGTTGCCGCAATATAAGCCACAATGTACAGTCAGTATTACAGTGTCAGCAATTGGAACAAATTCCTATACCATCATAGATTATGGTGACAAGATAATACAGTATAATTAGTTCATAAATGGCTCTCAGCAAGGTAATAATTTCACGAACAGAATCCAAGAAAAAGTTCACAAGGTTCCAATTGTGCAGTGCAGTCATATGTCTCTGTTATACAAGTGCAAATATGTTCCTCCAGTGTTCACAGATGGGATTTTTCAGAACGTTTCTCTTATTTCAGGACCTTCCTCAGTCAAGAGGAAACTGAAGATTGCACGCGTTTACAGAATTGCCTAAAAATAATATCTAACATAAGTCCAGTATTCATATATGCATTCTAAATATACTTACCCACTCCTAAGAATAACAATCGTACAGAAATGCCATTCATAGAATACAAACAGAAAGTCTCCACAAGCTGGCATGTCTTTGACAAGAATTGCCTCCTACAGGAAATACTGTCATCCCTTAATCACATGCAGCTGCATGTGATGCTGCAAAAAGAGTTTTTAAACTGACCCATACCTAACGGAACTGTAGAAAGAGTTTTTAAACTGACAAATACCTAAAAATCACAAGAATTCATTAAAAAACAGGAAAATTCTAAAGATTAAGACCATATGATTGGTGTCAAGGCAGCCTGGTCCTACACGCACTGGG
Organism: Gekko gecko; assembly: GCA_029375565.1. Lineage (NCBI taxonomy): Eukaryota > Metazoa > Chordata > Lepidosauria > Squamata > Gekkonidae > Gekko > Gekko gecko. The sequence continues at coordinate 44,106,081 of JAPDNY010000012.1, read as the reverse complement.
GGATATACATACACACTGCAGAACACTACTGAATTTCTTACACAGTAAGGCTCTCACAAGATCATTTGCTTTGGTTCCTAGTCTATCATTCTAGGGATTGAGAGGGAAGTATTCTGATATTAGATGCTTGTGTCAGGCTTGGAAACTTCGAAGAACAGTGTTAAGAAAGAGAACAAAAATCACTTTTGTAACTTATCGACTGTAGCAAAGTCCTGGATGTAGGAGTTAGCATTACCTGTTAAATCAGGGAATAAAATAAATTATGTTATTTTGTACAGATTATTATAAATGTACTTCAGTCTGGTTACAGAAGAGAAAAATTCATTCAGCTGAAGATCTAAAACAAAAGCGTGCATAATATTTTAATCGTTGCAGAATACCTTTGTTTTGGAGCTTGAGTTTTATCAATACTCTTTACTGTTCTTGTTTCTCTTAGTAGTGAAAAAAACCTGGAAATAATATTTACTTTAAAGATAAGTGGGAATCCTGCCAACAAGTTGACCTGAATACCTTTGGGCTGGATGTAGAAGAGAGTAAGGAGTGGACTGGCTAACCTTCATTGGCTGCCACCTAGGTCTAGAACCTGACAAACCCTAACCCTTCCTATGATTGTAGTGCCAAATAATCCTCAAGCAAAGAGCAGTCTTAGCTTGAGGATTATTTGGCTCTACAATCATAGGAAGGTGATTCCTGGACCAGAAGGTTATATCTGATAACCACTTGGCATGTGATTGCACTATTAGAGGCCTCATTTATTTTTTACTCTGTGCCTGGTTGTTTGTCTTGAAACAACTTGCTTCTGGTCCTTATTGAATTTATGCTTTGTATTTACATGACTGTACTATATTTTTATAGTAGCCAATATGTTCCTCACTATTGGCCTCTGAGGAAGGCCTATATAGGCCGAAACGTGTCAGGTCAAGATTTATAAGCCCTTGTGTTTTATCGTTTGTTATTTATACATAACGTGTGATTGGCCCTTATATAATTTTAAATTTGTGATTAATAAATACATGTATTTGTATATATTTCCTTCAGTAAGTTTTTAATATTTGCCACCTTTCTTACATTTGACTAACCTTTGTCAGGTTCTGGATTCTTGGTTTTAGGTTCAGTTTTTGTCCCCTCCCCCCTTTCTTTCCTTGCCACCTAGGTCTATTCAGCTTCACAAAACAGAAAATGATATTTATGGCCTTAGGAGATAACTCAGTCTTCAGGCACTTTCTTTAGCAGCCAGCCCTTTTCATTTCAATAAACCATACTTTTGCACTACGGAAGCCACAATTAGTCCTTGGAACAGATTGTTTACTTGTCTAAACATCCTTCACAAAATGCAGCTATTTATTAATTCATATACTGAAGCATTTTTATCCCACTTTTCTTGCTGTAATCAGCAAGAATTAAAGGCATTAATAGAACTGTAGCCAGTACTAGGGAAGCAAATGGATGGAGAATTTCTAGAGCTCTGAAGGTGCTAGTAGGTGGGCAGCAGAAGCAGTCAGGTTGAAAAATTGACATCGGGCATGAAGTCCTGCTCGGGGGGGGGGGCCACACACCATTTCAAAGGCTTTGATGGACACTTCGGGTTTGTTTCCTCGTGTGTTCTTTATAATAATCAGGGCTAGAAACTTTGGTTATTCTTTAAAAATGAAGTCTGGCATTTGCATGCTCCTTGCTAGATAACTAGACGCCATATTTTGCAGGATAGCACATCAGGTGGATTTTACCCAAATAGCACTGGATGCAATAGATACAATGCATGGATAAAATATGGAACAGATAATTTTCAAATTGAGCACTTGACCTCCAAATGTGTGCCCTCTCTCCCTCTTTCTCTGTCTCTCTTTCCCCCACCCACACTTGGTCTGTAGAGTTATTTCCCACTGGATGCTCGTCCTTCAAGAAAGTTACACCCAATATTGATGAAGAAGGTGCAATGAAAGAAGATGCTGGGATGATGGATGTTCATTATAGTGAGGTGACTGCACAATTTAAGAAGGGTAGATCTTCAAGGACCCATGCTAAGGCATCCAGGCTCCATTCGGTGCCTGATTTTAATGACTTAGCCATTGATGGGGCTGCCTAATAAGGAGACCATCTTGTTGCTGTCAGTTTCTTGCCCCTCAGTATTTCTTGATCTGCATTCTTGACTGGTTGTTCCATGTACTCCAGAGGACTTTTGTTGAACCCCTTCACCCTGTCTCCGGAAAAGGGTGATGCTTGTAAACAGACAGAACCGTGTAACCTTGTTCTGCATTTTTGTCTTTATCTATTAAAAACCATCAACTGAGACCTCAGCAGCTTCCCTTTTTCTGCATCCTCTTCAGGAAGTCCTGGTGGAGCTGCTGGAGCAGTGTGTTGATGGCCTGTGGAAAGCAGAGCGTTACGAAACCATCTCAGAGGTCTCCAAGATGATAATCCCAATCTATGAAAAACGGCGTGAGTTTGAGGTAGAGGTTCTGAAGTTGACTTGATATCCTGATGAGCGCCTGCAGAAGACAGATGGGGAGTCTTAAGCAAAGTGTATTTATCAGGCATGCCTTGAGACCCCTGGTTTCTTCAGAAAGCCAGGCGAGCATAAATGTCTACATACGTAAAACAAATGGGGACAGTAAAAGTATTTTAATAGGGACCAGGTACAATCAGAAAACAGAGAGCCAGCTTTTGGGTTCCACAGAACTTTCTCACACTCTAGAAAAGAACACTAACGGAGCAGAAAAGAACAAATCACCATTGTAAGACCTTAACGAACAGTAGACTGGGCTTTTACCATGCGTCTTTTTTCTCCTTCATCACACTTCCTTTTTCATTCTTTTAAAAAATTAAAATAGGCTGAAGAAGAATTCTGCAAAGTTTAAAAGGTAGCGCACTGCATTATAGTTTTCAGTTGCTTCTAATTAAAGGTATTTAGTTTCTGTCCCTGTCTGGATTTTTATCCCTAACAAACCAATGTGTCTGCTTGCATTTTTATATACAGTCAGAATAAAAAGTAATAGATGTACTTATGAAACAAGAAAAGGGGACTGTTAAGGGCTAACTGGACATTCTGGGAGATTCACAGCTGCTGCTGACACACCTCTCTCCAGGTGTGTCCTTCAATAGTATCCAATAAAAGAAATATTTGCTGTGATATTACCACATTCTGCATTTCACAGGACCCCGAAATCCAGTGTACTAGACCAGAACCAACAAAACACTAAACAAGACAACACCATGTGACACACATACATATTGGTATCAGCCAGTCACATGTTTTGGTCAATGTCCTGGGAAATAAAGAAACCGGGGACCTGGATGCAGGGGTTCTGAGGAATGCCAGTTATAGAAATAGGCAAGAATGTATGTCAGCATCTAGAGGGAAGTGCCAATTAGCACAGCAGCTGTGTTTGGATGCAAAAGTACCCGTCAGTGCAAGTAACCTGAACTTACGAAGCTGCCTTACCCCATAGTGTAATGGAGACAGAAATACAAACTGCTATTAAAACACACACTGTGATAAGCTTGAATAATTATATGTGTGTAAACCTCATAAACATGTAGAAAGTCACTGAAGAAGTATCTGAAGAAGTAAGAAGAGACTCGCGAAAGCTCCTCCTCTGCCACAAATGTTGTTAGTCCTTAAGGTGCTCCTGGACTCTTGCTCTTTTCTACTGCTGCAGACAGACTAACACGGCTCCCCATCTTATTTTAAAAATTTATTACTGAATATTTGCGGGTGAACAAAAGGCAATAAAAAAGGTAATAAAAGTTACCTTGCTATACACTATGCAGACAGCATATATGTGGTTTGGAGGAATAATATCATTCTTCAACAAATAAAACATAACAGGTATCCACCTTTCCCAGAGTTGGGTTGAGCTCTTAGTTGGGTCTGTTGACTGTATACTCGTAGTAATTTTTTGCCATTATTATATGTTCCCAATTTTTTTGGTGCCAGGTTTGTATTGATGGTTTCAATTTACTTTTCCAAAATGATGCAGTTGTTAATTTAGCAATTATTAATAGTGTGGCAATTAATTTTCTTTTTTCACTTCCAAATTGGGAATCAGGCCAAATATTTAGTAATACCAACTCTTAGAGTAAATGGAATTTTGCATCCAGTGATCATTTTGATTGGCTGCCCATCCTGATCTATCTCATCAACACGGTTCATCAACACAGGATTAATATAGATGAGGAATTCACATAGGATGTATAATTATTATAGGGAATCTGGTGTCCATCCTCTTTTGAAATAGATTTCTTCAGATAAATTCAGTGATGGACAGTACATTTTCTGTGTAAATGACAATAAAGAATATTGGCACCAATTACCCATTACAAAAAATGTGTTGATGAACCATGTGTATTAGGTTTTTCATCATTTTTCGTGTATGTGTGTATATATACATTTCAATCTTATCATAGTGTGGGCTGTAATTGCACTTAGTATTTCTGTTATCCTGATTCAGACCACAAGGCTGCCTGCTCAGAATTCTCTTCTCTGGCTAGCAGCAGCTTTCCTAAGGCCTTCAGGTAGAAAGCAGTCTTTCTCAACATCTGCCACTAGAGATTCTTGGCATTAGAGGAGGAGCCATGCCTCAGTCCTGGAGCATCTGTTTGGCATGCAGAAGGGCCTCAGTTCAATGCCCAGCTCCTCCATCTAAAAGGATTAGGTAGAAGGCAAGGTGAAAGACCTTGACTTGAAACCCTGAAGAGCTGCTGTCAGTCTGAGTAGGCAATACTGACCTTGAAAGACCAAGGGTCTGACTAAAGATAAGGCATCTTCATGTGTTCATCTCCAGTTAAAAGAATTGAACCTGGGACTGTCAGTATGCAAAGCATGTGCTCTATCACTAAAGTATGACACTTCTCAGAAAAATCTTTCCTAACACCTGCTACCAGAGACCTTTACATGGAGATGCTGGGGATTGATCCTGATACTCTATTACAGGCAAAGCAGGCAGCAGAGACACATTCTGGTACATAAACCCTGAATTCTGCTCTCTAGGCAAGAGCTGACTAGTCTCCAGGCCACATAAGTTTTTTCACCATCTGGTGACCTTCTCACTAATAAATACATATCTTTGATTTATTAGTGACTTAAACCTTTTCAAAGATTATAGCTGGCAAGAGTAGGATTTTAACTGGAGACCTTGAATGGTTCTGAAGCATTTGGGAGGCCTTTTATCTTTTTTTTTTTTTTTAATCTTCCAGAAATTGACTCAGGTGTACAGAACACTTCATGGAGCTTACACTAAAATTCTGGAGGTGATGCAGACGAAAAGGAGGCTGTTGGGCACTTATTTCCGAGTTGCTTTTTATGGACAGGTAAGGGCACAATTTGGCCTGTCAAATGAGTGACATGGATCCTTACATTCCTACAAGTTTGCCTACCTGATTTGACAGCTGCATTGCTTGGATCTTGTCATCTTTCTTTACTTTGTGAATTAGTCCCTAGCCTGCACTTAATATTGCAGGCAATACTGCTGGCAGCTTCTAAGCTTAGGCAGTGTTGTTTGCAAAGTCTCTCTTCAGCAAATTAATGTTCAGTGACTGGCCAAGGCAGGTTTCACACCAAGACTGTCTGAATTCTGCAATCTGAATAGACTATGCAGATTTGATGGATTTGCCCAGTTTCTGGTCCTGTGCCTATTTAGTTCTACAATTATTATTATTTATTATTATTTTGCATCAGTATAACTTACTCTGGCTTTGCAAGCTTAAGGCAGAGGTATGTTGGAAAGCTGGACACAGAATCACTAATATCACCCACCCACCCTAGCCAATGGAAATAATTCAGTTAATGGGTCAGATTCTGCAGGTTCATTCTGGTGGTGCTTCCACCAGGAGCGAGGAGTCTTCCCCTGTCAGGGTGCCACTTATAGCTTTATAGCTTAAGGGCTGGAAATCTGATGTTTTTTTTAAAAAAGGATATTGTGTGGCAACTGAGTTCTGCTACAAGTACCACATCCTGCAGTTTTGATATCTTATTGTGCAGCTGTGTTGTACACATCTGTAAGGATAAGACTGATAAGAGTTATGCAACAGTGGAATCAGCTGCCTAAGGAGGTGGTGAGCTCCCCCTCACTGGCAGTCTTTGAGCAGTGGCTGGACAAACACTAGTCCTGTGCATTGTGCAGGGGGTTGGACTAGATGGCCTGTATGGCCCCTTCCAACTCTGTGAATCTATGATAAAAATAACATTTCACTCATCTAAAATGGGTTTTTGTAATCTCATTATTTGTTAGTGGGTTCAACTTGGTGCTTGTATGTTTCTGCACAACAACAGGCTTTCTTTGAAGAAGAGGACGGCAAGGAGTACATCTACAAAGAGCCCAAGCTGACTGGCCTTTCAGAAATCTCCCTGCGGCTGCTTAAACTTTATGGGGAGAAATTTGGAGCCGAGAATGTCAAAATCATCCAGGATTCAAATAAGGTGGGATCAAAGTCTGTACAGTTTGCATTAGGCAGAGTTCCAGTCCTAACAAAAGTGGAAGCATTCTCAAAAAGCCCAAGGAATTTTGTTCTAGCAATAGTATATCTAACTCTCAAGAGAGATCACAAACAGTGAACTATGATGTTAGGGGAAGGATCAGGAAATGACTGAAGGAAACAGGCTAAGGTAGGAAGCACCAGCCTCCAGTGGCAATCAGTTCCTTACCTGGAAGAGGTTAGAGAGCCTCCAAACTAATCACATCCAACAGTGTCCTGCAATAACAGGGGGGGAGTTCTTCCATGTTTCCCAGCTTTCCAAGCTACTGAGCAGTTGATGTATTGACCTCTGGATCCAAAGAACGGGAGCTGCACTTGATTCCTGTGTGCCACCCTTGAAGGACCCTTTACCCATGCTCTGAAGTCACTGGGTGAGGCCATACTTCCACATGCCACTGCTGTTGTAGGTTTGGTGGATTATTATTTTGCATTGGCAGCCTTTTCAACACTGGCACCAAAACTGTGGAACTCCCTTCCCCACACAGCGGATTTCAGCACCTTCCCTTTTGAATGTCACAAGCATAATTGAAACATTTCTTTTCTGCCATACTTTTGAGTTAGTTAATTGATGTTGGGGGGGCGGGGTCAATGTTAGATTGTTCCCACTAGTTTTCTTAAGACTTTTGCTTTAGTTTTGTTCTTGGTTCTTGAACTGCTGCTCTCTGAGTGTTGGTTTATTTTTCTATTATGGCTTGTAACTGAGATGATAACAGTCACTTGAGCTGCTTAAGATCCAGAAACCTGTTTCAGGTCCACTTAAAGTCTTGAACCACACCCAATGAAATTGTTAATACATATTTTAATGAAATGTCCCCCATGCTTTAAAACCCTGTGAAATTCTCTTGTTTTGCTAGGTCATTTCTGTTGTTCCAAAGACCATTGAGTTTATTGTATTCATCATGTGGCTTTTACGCTCCTGGTCAGATATTCCTGAAATACAAGTAGATCTTCCCTTTTTAATAAGCAACCCCTTTCTTCTCTCAGGTGAATGTCAAAGACCTCGATCCCAAATTTGCCCACATTCAAGTGACTTACTTAAAGCCCTTCTTTGATGAGAAAGAGCTTTCAGAAAGGAAGACAGATTTTGAAAGAAACCACAACATCAGCAGATTTGTGTTTGAGACACCTTATACCTTGTCTGGGAAAAAACATGGGAGTGTGGAGGAGCAATGTAAGAGAAGGACAATCCTTACAAGTAAGTTCTAGAATGCTGGAGAAGGGGGCCAGGGCACTTCTGATACAAAACCTTCTGTAATGTCAGAGCAAAATTGCCAATGTCCACAAGAGATGAGAAGCAGACAGTCAGATTAGTGGTCAAGAAAAAAACAGAATCCAAAGAGGCCATGAACTAATTGCTGATATAATTTGTGCCTAGACTGTAATTCCAAGAATAGAGGCTAGAGTTCAGTCTCTCTGTTGGCTGAATGTTGAATAAAATGATCTGTTTTAAAACCAGGTGATTGATGTTTAAATTTAAATTGATTTCCCTTGTGAAGAAATTTTTTCTTTGGAGGTTTGAAATGAACAAATTCTCCACTCTTGACTTTTAAAAGCCCCCCCCCCCCGGGCAGAGAACAGGCTGGGAGGGGGAAGTCAGTTCAGTTGCTTTCCAGACTTACCTCAGCCCACCTTCATATAAATGCTAATAGGTCTAGACAATGGGATGGTCAAGTCCTCCCCCCTCCCTCCTCTACAAGCAGGTAACAGAGATTTGAAGGAATTAAATACTAGAGAGACTTCAGGAAGGAAGGAACTGAAGATCTCCAGGGGGGTAAACCTCTTTGAACATGCCTGACCTGGTCAGTGTGTGGGGAAAAGACAGGTGATAAAACTCAGGGGAGCAAGGAGGAAGTTCTCTTTGATGCTGAGTCCATCATAGCAGGCAGAACTCTTAACTGAGGTCTTTTTTAAAAAAATAAATAACTTTTATTTATATAATATAGCAATGATTTACAGTAGCACATACTATTAGGAAACCACTACAATAAAAATATAATTAAAAACACAAAAAACACAAGAGCAATAAAACTGAACTATTCAATATATAGCTATAACCTTCAAATTATCTTGAAGTGCCTTTTTCAGCTTACTATGTCTTTCCATATATTCAAGAAAGGGAAACTAATGTTCCAAAAAATCTGAATGGAACTCTGGATTCTCTGCCAAGGATATCACTTCTGATATTTTTTCCATGACCAGGTATTCCCATAACTTTAATAATTTATTTTTAATTGAATAATAATTGATTACTATTGTTTACTATTTTCCAATGCCTAGCCACTAAAGTCTTGGTTGCCACCAACACATAAGAAATGAGATCTTTCCTGATAGCAGGAACATCTATCCCCTCCCATAAATTAAGCAAGACAAGTTCTGGCCCCATAGGGATATTGTGCCCAGTAGTGTCATAAATCAGTTTAAGAATAGTAGTCCAGTACTGCACCATGACAGGGCACGTCCACCAGCACTGAATGTAAGAACCAGGCTGCCTACATCCCCTCCAACAATTGGGGCTATATGAGGGTGAAATGTGGTACAAACGTAATGGAGTGAAATGCCATCTATGAACAATTTTTCAGAATTGGATTCTTATATTAATAGCTCTCATTAGAGAGACTGTCGATGACCAAATTTTTGCCTACTGATGCTCAGTGACATCCATTGCACAATCCTGGTGCCAGTGTTGTTGATAATTTGCTGGTTATATCCAATTTTTATCATTTAACCATTTGTAAATTGTTGTAATGAGCCCTCTATTACCTACTTTCCGTTGTGTAATTAGATGCTCAAATTCTGTGCTAGGCCTTTCAAGACCCCGTTGAATTATTGAGTCTGTAAATAAATGCCTCACCTGAAAATATTGGTACCACGGAATCTTCATAGAACTTACTTGTTCTAACTGAGATTTCTCTTTCATAATACCCTTATTTGTTATATCACAAAGTCTAAAAAGCTTTCCTTCCCTCCAAACATGAAATTCTGTTAGAGACTTGCCTGGGGGAAACCAAGCTTGCCCTAGGAAAGATGATGCTGGAGATGCCTCAGGGGCTAAAGTTTTTCTGTGTGCATCCCAAACATTTAAAGTAGCATCCAGGAAGGAGTTTAATTTGACCTCACATGATCTATTCTCTGGGGAAGCCCAAACTATATCTCCAATGAAACATCAGCAAATATAATCACTTTCTATTTCCACCCACTTCCGTATGTCATCTAGATTAAAGATAGGCTAAGAGATTTCTTAAGTATACAGCCTTAAAGTATTTAGACAGATCTGGAAAACCATAACCACCCATGTTCAGTGGACAACTGAGAAGTTTAGACCCTATTCTTGGTTTCTTGTTATTCCACAAAAAAATATTAAGAGTGGATTGCCAGATTCTCAAGGTCTTAGATGGAATCTGAATGGGAACATTTTGAAAAATAAATAGAAATTGCTTGATCTTGATAAGATCAAGCTTCTCTGTCCATGTAAAAAATTGTGTGCTCCCTGTTTTGATTTTAAGAGTTATCTTTTTATGCACTGCTTTGTAGTTGCATTCAAAAAGTTCTTCTAGGCGTTGTAGAACCATTATCCCCAGATATCTCTGTGGTTTATCTAGCCACTTATACCTAAATTTCCTTTTGATTAGTTTTATTGTTTGCAGTGTGAGAAAAACAGGATAAATTTCTGTTTTTGTGTGATTGACACATAGGCCAGATACCAAAGAGAACTGAGCTATAGTATCATTCAGAGAATTTAGTGAATCATAAGGGTTAGTAGTCTAAATTGCACAATCATCTGCAAAAAGGCTGATTTTATGTATTTCCCCCCCTATCTTTACTCCATGGATATCTTGGTTTTGCCTAATTGCATTTGCTAGGGGTTTTATCATGATCGCAAACAACAAAGGGGACAAAGGGCAGTCTTGCCTAGTGCCTCTTGCAAGGGGGAAATCCAAAGATTGCACGTTGTTAATCTTGACATGAGCTCTTGGCTTTTTGTAGAGGGCTTCAATGGCCTGTAGAAAACAAGTTCCAAAACCCATGTGTGAGAGAACTGATTTTATGTAGCTTAAATCTAACTGGTCTGGAGGAAACAACAATTAGCCATATGTTGGCCTGAAGAGCTGACGGTAGCTTCAAAGTAATGGTACTCTGTAGAGATCTGTAACTTCCTAAGCTAAGGAGCCTGTCCTATATTTTAACATCTGATACAGCATGTAGAGAGAGGGGGGACAGAGAAATTGCATTTTACCCATTTCTTTTGAATCCCTTGCTCAGTATGGTGCTGTGCTAAAAGTATATTTGTGAACATTTTAGTAAATACTTTATAATTTTTAATACTGGTAGTTGTCCTTTGTACCACATAGACCTCCACCATCTTGGACATGCTATTTTAAAAGGAGTGCCATGGGGAAGGCTGTTAGATGGCATTCCTCCAGGAGCACACAAGACAGGTCCCCATAGTGCCCAGGCACTGGGCAGCGGGAGACACAGAAGGAAGGCCTCAGAATTTGGAAGGGAAGCTGGGAGTCCTGATCCAGTGGGCAATTCCTACAAAGGTCAGGTGGTGGTGGCGGGTTACCAGAGAGAGAGAAAAGCCTCTCCTAGTGTTGGGACAACCTTGGAGGGCACGGTGGAACAGGGCTTGCATGTGAGAGCAGGCCCATTCTGCCACATCCCTCGTTAGCTAAATTCCAGGTTTAGTTGATTAAAGGTTGCAGGCCTGCATAGCATCATGTCCATAAATATTAGTTTAGAATATACAACACCTTTTTTATGAAGCAGCTCTTTACCTATCCTCTAAGAAAAGAACATAAGAGAAGCCTTGCTGGATCAGACTGCTGGTCCATCTAGCCCAGCATCCTGTGTTACAACCAGTTGCTCTGGAGTGCCAACAAACAGGCCACAGAGGCCAGGGTCTTCCTTGCTAGCACTGTTATTCATAGGGTTACTGCCTCTGGATGCAGAGGTTCCCTTTGGTAGCCACTGATGATTCCACAGATTTGTCTAATACCATCAGAAGAAGAAGGCTACCCTGCCTATAAAGGAAGAGCTATTCTGAACTGTGCCTAACAAAGTTTGATGTGTAACCTTGGCAGCGGGCCCTTTCCAATTTGGTTTGCTCTTTCCTGCTAGCATCCAACTCTTTCCCATATGTAAAAAAGAGGATTCCTGTCAGTTATGAGCATCAGGTCAATCTGAAGCCAATTGATGTGGCGACAGATGAGATAAAGGCAAAGACAGCAGAGTTGCAGCAGCTGTGTACTTCGGCTGATCCTGACATGATCCAGCTCCAGCTGAAACTGCAGGGTGCTGTCTCGGTTCAGGTAAGATACCAGGTGTGTGTGTGTGTGTGTGTCCCCGCAACCTTGAAATAATGAACCTGCTGGCTGGATACGGATTTGTTTTCTGGCAATCATTAACTACTAGTTGTCAGAGCCTAGCAGATGGGTCTGGAACTTTCAAAATATGTTTACTGCAAGGAACTGCTGCATCACTGGACGGTGGGGAGGGGGTGTATGTGTGATTGCTCCGTTTGCATTCATCCTTCATTTCCCTGGCTGCTCCCTTTGTTATCTTCTTGTTGAGCTTTTTAGCCTAAGCTTATGGGACCTGTTTCATTTAAGTTACTCAGTATACTGTCATGTACAATGCTATATTTAAAGACTATAAGAGTAATAGTATTCATGGTAATAAGATGCCTAGTTATGTTGGCAGAATCAAGACTGAGGGTATTCACACATCATGTTGCTGGCTGTGGTTAGTGAATTGGACACATGGAAATAGAGAATGGAGGCATATAAGGTGGTCTATACACTTGCTTTTGAGTAAGGTGGTCTATACACTGCAGAAATGGAGAGGGGGACAGGTGTGACAGATATGAGAGATGCTGTCCTGTGCAGCTGTTTTGGTATTCCTCTGCTAAAGCTGTTTCAGCCATACTCAAAGCAATTGTTAAATGGAAAGGAACCAAGATCTGCTGGACAATGATCTTGCATCCCACTCTTTCTTGTACACATTCTGCCTTTGTTCTCCACCTCCTCCCTACTTCTGGCAAATGGTGGTCTGGGTGTTTTCAGGGTGACATAGAGGAATCTCCAAAGGACATGGGCCATCCTTCAGAATTGAGGGTTAGACTAGCTGCTCCCTTCCATCTTCCATTCTGCGCAGCTGGATGTTCTTGCATTTCATGTCCTCCTCTGTTGGGTCAGCTCTGTACATGCATGATCATCATCCCAAATATAGTGCTTTCTAACAAAGCCAGTTCACACTTTCAACCATCAGTTGTCAAGGGCTGGCTTACATGGGGTGACTACAACATCCAGTTATGGCTTGCACGTGTCAGTGGGCAAACATAGTTTTAACACCACAAACAGAACCTTCATGCTTCCTTGCCTCTCCTAAAATGCAGTGCTTTTCAGTGTAACTGATTCACACATTCAGCTGCCAATCAAAGTATATAGTAACTGTGAGATGTACCTGCATATGTGAACCAGGCAAGCACACAGTAATCCTGGGTAGAGAAGTCAGGTGAGGAGGATCTGCACTTGATTTGCAATGGAAAAGTCAGACAGATAATCCTTAGAACTGCTCTGCATATCCCCACCTTCATATACAGGACCCTCCCTGTTGTAGTACCTCATCTTTGAAACTTCCTCCCTTCAGATGTTCGCACTGGTGCTGATCCTTTTGAGCTTTAAGCACCAGGCAAAAACACTTTTATTGCTCCAAGCTTTTATGGATTGTCAATCGTTGACTTTGATGTTTGACCTCATTCTTTTTAGGCTTTGCTTCTTTTAGATTGACTTTAAGTATTCATCAATGTTGCAGTGTTCATTGGTTTCCTAGTTTTAGTACAGTGCTTGGACCATGTGCCTTCTGATCATAAGCTGGGACTCATTCCCTTTTATTTGTGTACTGTTGATTTAACTTTGTTGGTTTCCGTGCTTTAAAAATTTTTTTATTGTGTTTGCTGTTTAAATGATGTAAACGTCCTCAAGAGATTTTTAGATTATATACGTCCCCAGTTTTCAGGTAAGAGTGTGGTTTATAAATATGCTCAATAAACACATTAAATAAATGCATTCAACCGCTAAAGTCTTCCTCGGTTGAAATCCCAAACCCAACTAAGTCTCTGTTTGCACTTTCCAGGTCAATGCTGGTCCATTGGCCTACGCGAGGGCTTTCCTGGATGACCGGCATTCCAATAAATATCCCACCAAGAAGGTGAACGAGTTGAAAGAGATGTTCAGGTAGGTTACCCAAGTAATTGGGTTTCCTACGGCATTTTGAAATGAGTGGACCAGGCTGTGTCTTTTTACTGCTCTGCAGCTTCTTGGCCATGATCCCAGTACAACCAGAGCTGAATGTGCTTTGTGCTAACAAAACAGAAGAAGGGCAGAGATAAAGCCAACCCCTGAATGACCCTAACTCTACCAAGGAAAGCTGAATCCTGCAATGTGGACTACCCTGCTCTGTGTGTATTAGTCACAGGGGAAAGCAAAGAGAGTATATTGCTTGTCAAAGCCCCCTCCCCTCTCTTCCCTCTTTGGGAATCTGAATTCCATCCTGCTGCATTTCTTAGAAGTTCTCCCGCCCACACATTATCAGCCTTATCTTTATTCCAATAAACAGTAGGAAGTGGCATTAAGAAAGAAAGCTGAGGTTCTGAAGATTGTGAGATTTCACATTACCATTGAGAAACATATTCTTGTGCATAACAGATTACAACAGAACTGGCATATAGGGCTGCGCCTATGGAACTTGTCCAGTGTCTGCCCCAAATGTCGATAGCTGTTTTTCCTAAATTAAAATTGGAGCCACGTTACCCTCTCACACCCAACAGGTTTGGTTTGGAGTTCATAAGAATAAAAACTATCTCGGAGGAGCCCACTCCCTTCGTTGCTGCATGAAGCCAGCCCAAAACAGTAATCAGAGCAGAGATACAATATGCAGCCATCTCCAAGGTCATGTCATTTAGCTGCTTCTCTGTATGAACCACAGCATCTGCGTAGAGACCCCCGCAGAATTGCCATCCCAGAGGAAGAAGGCGGCTGCTTAGCCAGAAACCTGGTGGGCAGCCTGCTGTGGGTGAATGGGTACTTCAGGCTCATGTGAGCCTTTAATTATTTAATTACTTATCATGCCACACTAGCGATTCTCTTATGGCATATATGTCCACCCCAACACATAGTTTGGGAACTAAGTAGTGTAAGAAAATCCTTTAAAAGGCTGCATTGATGAACTGCACCACCATCATTCTCTTCCCATCATATCCCTGCCACATGTACTGGACAGTTTTGTGCCATGCAAGACCTTTGCATAGAACAGTCACATGGATAGTTGGGCAGGTTTTTAAATCCATCTTCTAGGCCAGGCAATATAAAAGGTAGTTACTCCAATCAGTCCAGGGGTACCCTCTACTCTCCAGACTTCACAGTTTCTTCTCTTCCTTTCCCCTACCAATGAAATCATTTACAGTGCTGCTCAGTTGGACTCTGGAGCCTATGGACAGCTGTGCCTATGTTTATAAGGGCCATTTTTCCCACCAACAGGAAGTTTATACAAGCTTGTGGAATTGCTCTGGAGCTCAACGAACGCCTGATCAAAGAGGACCAAGCAGAATACCACGAAGGACTGAAGTCTAACTTCAGAGACATGGTGAAAGAGCTTTCAGACATCATACATGAACAGGTAGATCCTGGGAGGGCCACTCTGAAAACAAATGTATAGATAGTTACTCCAAACATTACTGTGAAAAGGTACCAAGAAACGGATGGCTGATTTTTGTTACAAAGTAGGTCAGGGGTGGGCTTTTTTTACAGTGCAGCAAAAGCCAACTGACTGCATGGTGAACTTGGAGGAGTTTCAACAGCCAGCTTTTATTAGTGTGTATGGAATTGATCGGGCACCTTCTTGGGATCAGGGCGGTACCTGGCAGTAACACACAAAAAAAAAATCCAAGCTCTGCAACAAGGGAATCCAGACCCCATTGTCAGAATAAGTGATGCAGTTAAACAAATAGTATATTATTGCAGTCTGCCCCCACGACACAGCTGCCCTTTTAAGTTGTGTGCCACGCTCAGTTCCCATTTTGAAGGATGCACCTGCCCTTTTAAGTCATGTACTGCACTCATTTCCCAGTCTGAATGCTTACAGTCTTTCAGGCAAAGGCTACAGGCTTGTACTGATGTTCAAAAAATAGACGGGGGCCCCTGACCTGGATAGCCCAGGCAAGCCCGATCTCATCAGATCTCAGAAACTAAGCAGGGCCGACCCTGGCAAGTACTTGGAAGGGAGTCCTCCAAGGGATACCAGGGCTAGGGATGCAGAGGCAGGCTATCAAGCCACTTCTCTGAAAACGTTCAAGCCCCAGGAGGGGTCGCCAGAAGTCACCGTGACTTCCAGGCATGCAAGGACATGCACACACACACTAAGCAAAAAAAGAAAAATACTAAAAAGTTAAATAAGTAGGTGGGGGAACGGACAAGAAGGTAGAAGGAGGGGCACTAGAGTGTGAATTTGTTTTGCTGTGATTGGCCCCACTGGTGGACCTCCTGATGGCGCCTGGTATTTTTGGCCACTCTGTGATAGAGTGTTGGACTAGATGGGCCATTGGCCTGATCCAGCATTGGCTTCTCTTATGTTCTGATGCTCAAGCAAGATCCTGTTAGTACCAGGGCGCCTGTCCTATTTTTGGTTTCTGACTCTGGGTCTCAGCAAGGAAGGAACTGTGGGGAGGCCATGCTTCTTCCATCCTGTCTTATCTGCCGCTTTGCTGCGCTTTGGATGGCAATGAATGGGGGTTGGCAAGGAGGACAAAACTGACAAATTCTCAGTAAGCACACTGGAAGATTTAGAGGTGTCCCAGGCCTCCATTTTCCTCTTTGGATCCTGAGTTGATTAGGAGAAATGCAGGTATATAAATATTTTAAATTTTTAAACAATGGTCCCCAGTGACATTCCATGGCTTTGCATCCTTAGTTTCCAGCTCCCTCTTGGTTCTCTGCTGTCTGATTTGCATACTTACCGATGGCTGATATGCATGATAGCTTCTACATTCTGTTAATATTCAAATGGACAAACAGTTCTCCATGCCTGCAGACAAAGTAATGGGACTATTAAGAGCCCTTTGGAACAGGCTCTTATTGTTCACACTCAGATCAGATCATTATGCAAACAAGCTGTTGTGCCCCCCACCTTTCCCGTGGTGGTTGACGGGTGGAAAAAATACAAATGACATGATACAGCTTGTCCTAATGCTTCTGTATTTTAAAAAGAATGCTGGAGGAAGAGCTACTGGTATCATTCTAACACTGAGAAATGTGGTATGTGGGGAGGAACCCTGAAAGAATTAAAAATGTTTGTTGCAATTCAGTTGCAGTTGGGGATCTTGAAACACAGGAGGTTGCAGTGTGCTAAACAGTGAACATATTCTGTCATACACAGATTTCCATGTAAGGTTCCAAATATCTCCAGACTGAGTTTTTAAAATATATATATAAAAAATAAGGTTTTGGGTCCTCAGGGATGAAAAAAGTTGTTGACATATGTGTCTGTTTCTACTTTCATAATCAGAAGGAACCAAGTAAGTTCTTTCTAGCAATCAGTGGGCTCAGTTTCTTATGTCAGTGTGCCAGTGTGACCCCTTCAGCCCTGTTGCCTCTTAGACTTTTCATTTTATCCCACTGACAAACCGTGTCTCCCTACTGTTCTTCCCCTTCTCTGAATTTATCCATCTGTTCTGCAAAGCCCAAGTCTGGTACATGCATTGATTTAGAAGACTTGTGCAAAGTTCCATCTTTAACCACACTTGCAAAACAGGAACTGGAAACTTCATGGAGGAACTAGAACAGTCTGAAACCTAAAACACCTTTGCAAAAAGTGCAGTGGGGCTTTCCATGCATAGAGAAAAGGTCGTCGGGTGTGAACTCCACAGCCTTGTTTTCTTGAAGTTGCTCAATACAGCGTGAGCTTAATCCATTACTACTTAAAAATCAAGAAGCCAAGGCACTGGTGAAATCATTCCTGTGTCATAACTCAGGCACGAACATGTGTCGATTTGGACAGGCGCCGGGGCTTTGGCAGTCAAGGTCTGTGTTTGCCTCAGGATCTAACAGATGGCAAGCTGAAGATGTGCCACACCCTGCCTCAACTTGGAAACTGCCTCCAGAAGAGTAACTGAGAGCGTTCTTACCATTCATACTGCTGGAGCTGGGCTGGTGGCTGGTTTGTACCATTTGACATTACTTCAGGCCTGTGTCTGGATCTCTCTGGATACCACAAAGGCATTGCTGCAATCTAGGGTTGCCAACCTCCAGGTGGTGACTGGAGATCTCCTGCCATTACAACTGATCTCAAGGTGACAGAGATCAGTTCACTTGGAGAAAACAGCTGCTTTGGAGGTTGGACTCTGTGGCTTTAGGGCCCCAATCCTCCCCTTTTCAGGCTCCACCCCCAAAACCTCAAGGTACTTACCAACCTGGAGCTGGCAACTCTAATGCAACCACACTAGAGTCCTAACTCCTCACCAGAAAGTCTTGGCTTGTAAGTATTAACAGGCCTTAACAAATTTTCTATGGCTCTAGGAGCCAGGTTCATTTTTCAGTCTTCAGGGTTTCATATTTTAAATGACCTTTAAAAACACAAATCTAGTCACCACAATTAAATTCCTGTGCACCATATGAGCTGGCACATGGGGATTTGTTGAGCCCTGATTATTACTATATATATTTTATAAGTAACATGGCACATAGTACAGTTGTAGTTCTTAGCATGAGAAAAAGCACAGTGATATGAAAATATGCGTAAAATGGGTGCAGTACCAGAATTATGGAAACTCCACCAAAAAAACTTGCAAAAAAGCACAAACTATACAAAATTACAGAAATGCACAAGTTAATATATAAAAAGTACATGCAAACAACGGTAAATTTAAAGATGTGTCAGAAGGCAGAGATCCTGAGCACAGTTCTTAGTGGAGGGCTGGAGCAGGGAGATGAGGGTACTTAACCCACTTTGCAGCCACAAATCAGTTTCTAAGGCTGCTCACAGGAATACAAAGAAGTGCGGGGAGGGAGTACTCAGCATCAGAAACTGGATCCTGTTACACAGTGCGTGGGTTTCCTAGCTTCTTTCTGCTCTCTCTGCTGTCTCCAATGATAAATGAAGTATATGCATTGCCATTTAAATAATATCTCACTGTGCTCCAAACAGTGTTTCTGGATTCTGTAATGAAACACTGAACTGTTTTTTTCTGAACTGTTACAAGAGCCAGAGCATTGAAGAATTCATCTGGGATGAATCTTCCAAGGGAATATTTTGGGTCTCAGTGGCACACAAGATTAATATGCTGGAAATTAAGAGTATGTTGTTCACGGAGTTTTATTCACGGTCATTGATCAACACTTAAACCGATGGCATTTTGTAACATGGATGATGGATATCACATTAAAATAGAAGCAGAATTTTAAGATTAGTTATAAAAACACCATGAAAACCATGATGATTAAAATTAGTAAAAAAATTGAATTAGTAATTCTCCTCTTTTCAAGCTACTATAGATTTTCTAATTCTTAGGGCAAGCCATCCAAACTTAGCCATACAATGAGTAACTTCAGCCCGCCTATCCGATAGCAAATTTCTTAAAAGGCAGATTCTTTGCCTGCGAGAGAGAGGAAGTGTCTTAGAGAAAGGAAGAGGTTCACGGATGTTATTATATGCTTTACAATAAAAAATTACATGTTCTACAGACTCAATACCATCCACACAATAGGGGCATATCCTTTCTTCATAAGAAGTCTTGTTAAATTTTCCTTCCAACACTGCAGATGGAATACATCCCTACACATTAGTGTAAACATTCTTCTGTAGTCCTGATTTAGTAAACAGGAGAGGAAGGGCATAGGGATTACTCGGGTATCTGGAGCCATTTCTCTATCATATTTAAATCGTGTTGTCTTGAGATATCCAGACCATAGACTTGGCCTTTTCATAACCCACAGAACAGAAATATTGTTTAGACAAACCATAAGAGGCTAATTTCTTCTCTAGCACCTTAAACCAGGGGGGTTCAAAGTGGTCTAACATCATCCTTCTTTTTGAGTTGGCTTCTGCAAGGGATGCTCATGGTATCCTCTTGTTGCTCCCTTGATTCGGGGAGTTCAGAATCACAAGTAGCATTTACCAGAATGGAACTTACAATATCAGAATCCAAGGTTCTTTCAGCATTGTGTTCCCAGAAGTTTACAAAAAAAAAAAATCCTTTCAAAACCAACACATGCATGCATGGGGAGGGGAACCCTTGTTAGTTTCTGTGCTGCAGAAGAGTACAGCTGTTATCCTCTGCAACATAGAAACCCTTTCAGATCTATCTGGTTGTATGCGATAAAGAAAAATAAAATCAGTTTCAGTACACGAGAGGTTAGTTTTAAAGGGAGTTCTTTGTTCTTATCACACATAAGTGGTGGTGTTCCGTTGTGTTTTTATGGAAAGGCAACAGAAATGTGTTTCTTTTGGGGAAGCCTTTATTTTATTGAAAGCATGTTTATAAATCTCAAGGGAAAAATCTTTTTCCTTACTCCAAATTCATTATCAACTTCTCGAAATTCTTCCTTGCTGAAACAGGACCTATGTAGAACCAAGAAATAATGAAACCACTTATTCCTAACTGTAATAGGATTGTCATATGTTCAACCAGAGGAAGTTTATTTAAGTAATGACATTGCCTTATACTGGATCAGACCACTTACCCATCAGAGTCAGTATTGTTTAGTCAGACTGGCAGTGGCTTTCTGGGGTCCCAGGCAGAGGTCTTTCACATTGCCTTCTGCCTGGTCCTTTTAACTGGAGATCCCAGGGATTGAATGTGGAAACTTCTGCATGCCAGGCTTTATCCTCCCTTTCCACCCTTGGGAGATTTCCATAGGGATTTTCATCCTTGGGTTCCATGGTGTTGGGAAGAGAGGTTTTTCCCTTGCTTCCGCACAGCATTGTGGTGCTTATGTACACCAGTTTGGTGTAGTGGTTAAGTGTGTGGACTCTAATCTGGGAGAACTGGGTTTGATTCCCCACTCCTCCACTTGCACCTGTTGATGTTACTTTGGGTCAGTTACAAGCTTTGGCACAGCTGTTCCTAAAAAGAGCAGTTTGTGTTAGAGTTCTCTCAGCTCCACCTACCTCACAGGGTGTCTGTTGTGGACAGGGGAAGAGAAAGGAGTTTGTAAGCCGCTCTGAGACTCTAAGTGAAGGGTGGGGTATAAATCCAATCTCCTCCTCCTCCACCTTCTGGGGTTTCCCCAGCTTTGTTCAGACATTTCTGAAACCTGATTTCATCCAAGATTTGGAGAGAGATAACAGTAAAGCCATGATAGCTGCCATGTAGGTGGGAAATGTTCGCTTTTCCTGCCCACGTGGCAGCCATTTTCCCTTACCCTGTCCTCATGGCAGCCATTTTCTCTCCCCCCACCCCTGGCCTGGCCAGAGGCTTGTTTGTTTTTAACAATAAATGTAACCGATTCTATTTTATTTATTTATTTATTCATTGGATTTATATCCCACTCTTCCAACGTGGGCTCAGGGCAGGATATGACTTCTGAACTTTCATTTTTTTAAAAGTAAGTCTTTAGCTTCTTTTAGGGTTGTCAGGTCCTACTTGGCAATCGGTGGGGGGGTCCCAGGTCCTTTCTAGAATCTTCTGCTGCATGTGTGAAGCGATTAGGTCACCCAGAACTGATGTCATTGCACCGCTGCCATCAGGAATGACACTCTAGTTTTTTGGGCAAAGGTTTTTTGCCTTCAAAATCATAAGAGTTTGCCCAAAAACTAGAGCAGCACCCCCCACCCAACATCAGCGCCGATGTCACTTCCAGGTGATGTCACCATGTTGATGTCCCTGTTTGGGGGTGGGGTTTCCCCCACTGACCAGCTGGGCGGTAGCAGATCAAAGCCCTCAAAAGCAGGGAAACCCCCACTGGGGGCCTTGGAACCCTAGCTCTTTTCATAGCAGAGATGCCACAGAAGGAGCTATGGACATTTTAAAAATGAAAGTTGGAAAGCCATGGAACCTGTTACACTTATTGTTATATCAATATGAAATTGACATTTAAAAAAAAACTG
Source organism: Gekko gecko (assembly GCA_029375565.1). NCBI lineage: Eukaryota > Metazoa > Chordata > Lepidosauria > Squamata > Gekkonidae > Gekko > Gekko gecko. The sequence goes on along the minus strand of JAPDNY010000012.1, from coordinate 44,084,508 downwards.
AAGAAGCCCAGGGGGGTGGCCGCTGACTGGAGCAAGGACACTGCAGAGAAAACTGCCACGAGAAAGCCCCATTGCCGCTGCATTGTACTGGCAGCTGCAATGGCAATGGGAAAACCACACAGACCTGTTTGCCATGTGGAAATCACCTTGGTCTTTGTGTACTTTATTATCCCCCCCCACCCATCCTTGATAGTCTTTAGAGTGTGTTTTATCCCTCATGGTTAGTCTTGTATGTGTGTTTTAATCCCCCTATAGTCTCCTGCATGCATGCATTATCTCGCTTCAGTGTTGTTCTCTCTGTCTTTTATCCCTCTGTTCCCCCTCGGTCAGCTTCTCTGTGCGCTGTCTCCCCTTTGACAGCCTCTGTGTCTGCATGCATGTTTATGTTCCCCATCCCCCTTTCTCTTTTGTGTATGTGTACTTGGCTTTGCCTCCTGTGGCAGCCATTTTGTAGTGGCAGCCACCGCCCTGCCTCAGAACCCCAAAGTTGCCCACAGGCTCAGAAAGGCTGGAGACCCCTGGACTAGATCATCTGCCAAATCTCACGCAGCACTGAGTTTTTTGTAGTCAACTTTTTTTTCTTTCTTAAAAACTTAGTAAACATTTGAAGCTATCATCATTGCTAAATAATTTCTCTTTCCTGTTTTTTGTTTTTAATGCTGCCTTTGCAATAACAGCTCTGAAGACAAGGTTGGGTAACATCATGCTACATTACCTTCAAGTTGTCAAAATAACTTTGTCACTGTGAAAATAAGAGCATTTTGCTTAACTTGCCTTCTCGGCTTTGCATTCTAGATCTACCAGGAAGACACAATCCATTCTTCATGGATGCACAACACCTTACATGTCTTCTGTGCCATAAGTGGGACATCAGGGGATGGCTATGGCTCAATCAAGTCTTCTCCCGACCTGTAAAAGAGCCTTAGGAGTAACTTGATATTTGACTGTTCTTTCTCAGGAACATTTGCATCTTGGCCCGAATCTGTCAACATTCAAATACGTGACCAGTATATATACTCAGTTGTTTGTTTGTTTTTTCAAAGCAGAGTCTACAGACTTTCAAACAGGGTACTTGCTTATTGTAAAAAAGCAACCATGGAAGTGCCTCCTGGCTTTCTTTTGTATCTTTTGCGTTATTAAATCTATGCAAGATGCCAGAAGGCACTTGTCAGATGATGATGTCCTGAAGGATGAACATTAAAATGGTAACATGTAAAGTTGTACAATGGAATATAATAAAATGTAAAACTTTTTTGTAAATAAGTTGTTGGCTGTGGTATGTAGAATTCAATCCAGGCTATGTCCCATGTGCCAAAAAGAAAGGAGAAATATCCAGTTTTTGCCTCCAGCAATCAAAGCTTTTCTGAACAAGTTTTGCATTCACTCATTCTGCCTACAATAGATTCTGCTGACCATAGGAGAGGGATACTGTGAGCTTACTGCATGGTACCTGGAGATCCTATTAGACTTCCTCAGTTGCATAGATCTTATTTCTCCCTGTTGGTTCCTCTGCGACCAAAACTAGGAATAGAAAGCCCCGGTAGTCAGGTTCCTGATCTAATTTTAGTTCCATGAAGAGACTTTGTTGGTTTTGTCTTCATCTGAAAAGACTTCGGAAATCGAAATGTAAGAATATTTTAGAAATTGTGCCAAACCTGAATGCATAAAGGGGAGGCTGCCTCTTCTCTCTTTTAAGGGGGGGAGGATCTGTCAGAGAGGGTTACCCCCCCCCCCAAATTAAAAAGTGACTCCAGAGGAATTTATTTAGGTAAAACCTTTCTATCCCACCTTTCTTTCAAAGAATCCAAGGCAGGTTATGACAAAAAAACCAGATAAAATTTAAAACACATGAACCAAACTAAAAATACATGCAACTCATGTGCTTTATTTATCCTTTGAGATATATCATCCAGGAATTCCAAGATTACCAGTTTTGTCCCACAAAAAAAGGAAGAGAGAATGCTAAAGTGGGTCACCACTTCTTTAACTTTCAGATAAACTTTTCTTTTTTTACATCAAGAATGATTTGCAGGGGACATGCAAATCAGTGGCTTGAAAATTAAGGGGAAAGGGTATATTGTGTGTGGGCTGGCGTGCACACGAGAACTGCACTTTCTGATGGCTTAGGAAATACAAACATACCTTATTATAAATCAGACCATTGGTATTTCTAGGCTAGTACAATCTACAGTGAGTGGCAGTGGTTGTCCCAGGGTTCACTGAGAGAAAAGTCTGAGACCTGCAATCTGTGAAACTGGAGACTGTATACCAACAGTCCCCAACATAGTGCCCACAGGTGCCATGGCACCCTTTCCTGGTGCCTGCCAAGTGTTTTTAAAAAGTGGGTGGGGCCAAGTGCTTTTCCCCAGCAGACCTTCTGACTGACCATTTGATTGGCTGTGCAGATATTCAACAACATTGCTTTGGTAGTGGCAGCCACCACAGCCCAACGATCTTCACTGCCTGACTGAAGGTAAGCTATGCATATGCAGGAAAATATTTTGAAACAATATGTTCATTTTTAAAGGTTCCTGTTAAGCACAGTATTTGCCTGAAATGAAGAGTTATTACTAGAGTTAGGCATAACCTCATTCCCTGACATTTTATGGTTGTTTGCACCTCCTATGGCAACCATTTTGTAGGTGTGCCCACCACCCTGTGTCTGAATTCCAAAGGGGCCCACAGCCTCGAATGGCTGGGGACCCCCCACTGTACACAAAAAGCATGAGATTTATCTCTGGCTCTTCTCCAGGCTACAGTAGCAAAACACCATGTTGATATGTTTGAATCTTGGTAACAGCTTTGTAAATGAAAGCTTTAAGTGCCAAAAGCTGATTACCTGTTCTTATCTCCTAGCGAAACACAGCCTTTTGCCACATCCTTGGTGACTTCCCACAGTCACTTCCTCATCCAAACCAATTATGCCCCACCCATGGATCATTCCCAATCAGTTATTCCCACTTACCCCAAAAGACCTTTTTCTTTTTCCTACCTAGCACTTTCACCCTTATTGAAAAGTTTTCTATGCCACCTTCTCAGCCAAAAAGCATCCCAACATGGTGTACAAAAATTGCTTTAAATATAACAAACCTAAAATACATAAGCAATAGCAAATGCCCAACTTAAAAGAGCAAAGGTAGCAAGCGGAGAATGGGTTGGAGCCAACCAATTTTTTCCACTGGAGGGAGTTAGTTCCCTTTGACCACCAAAAAGGCTATGGTGAAGATCATGGGACTTCCATAGACAAAAGCCATATGGGACTGGAGAAGGAGAAGAAAATGCTGGTGGATCCAACCCAACACCTATTACATTTTTATCCTACCATTCCTCCAAGGGGCACAGGATGGAGTGTGGGGATCTTTTCCCTCTTTCAAAAGTAGGTTAGGCTGAGACTGATTGGCCCTAGATTATCCAGCAAGATGGCTCAACTGTATGGAACACTAAATTCTGTGAACAAAGCTCCCAGCAGTTATTTGGGAGGAGGAGTTAAAACCTGTTTCAGGTGGGAGTTCTGTTCATGGAAATACCAGCTTCCAGTGCAGTTGAAACCCTAGTGGTGATTTGAACCTGAGTCTCTCTAGTCTTAGGACACTCTAACACAGGAGTGCACAACATATGACCCAGACACCATATGTAGTCTGTAGACCCACCACCACCACCACCAGTCTGATGACTCAGTGGGCACTAGTGAGCGCCATGCACCTAACTGGCTGCCACACTAAGTGGAACCAGCTGAGCACTGCTAAGGCAGTTGGATGCCAATGAATCAGTGCCACAAGAGACGAGTGGCAAATCTTAGGCAATCTGCTTAGATGGGCATTGCTACCCAAGGCATGCTAACAACAAACCACAGGGCTGGGTTTCAAATAGTGAAACTGACTGGAGGCTGAAGGAACTGATCCTCTCTCCCTTCCCTGTACATCCCTAAGGCAAATCAAAGCTGCATGAGCCTGCAATTTGCCTATAGAAAGAGAACTTCATTTTGTCTGTTTGCATGATAAATGTTGCTAAATCCTCAGCATGTCAAACATTCAGGAGGTGAGGTCTGGTGAAGTCATAATTGTACAATATGGCTCTCTCAGTTCCAATCCAGGATGATTCTAACCCATGTAACTGAGTCGTGCGTGCCACCTCAACTGCTACATCATGCTGGCTCCAGCAACTAACAACAGCAAGTTAAATATGTTAACAACAAAAATATTCAACAGAATGAAGAAGCAGAAAAACAAAAAACAAATGATAAACCACAGCAGTTTTTTTGAAAGTTACATAACAATCATCTAAAAATTTAAAACACTGCAAATCAGAATGATACAACAAGCTGGCCAAAAGAAGTTGTAAGATGGCAGTAAAAACTAAACAGGCTACATAGTTGTGTGGGAGGATGTTCCACGGTTGAGGTGCCATCACAGACAAGGCCCTGTCTCTAGTGGCCAACCATTATATTAAGAAAACGGGCACAAAAAGGGCCTCTGAAGGTTATCGTGACTGTTGGGCAGCTGGTTCTGGAAGCAGGTGGTCCTTCAGGTACGCTAGTCCCTAATCAAGTAGGGCTTTATCAGGGTAGACAGCCTTTAACACAAACTTGAGCAGGTGCTAGGAATGATACAAGCTTCCAGACCTCTCCCTGGCTAGGGTTTTCTTTTTGGGGGAGGGGGGAGTGATACTTCCAGAACACTTGTCTTGACAAGAAATTGTGTTGTGGATGCAAATTGCCTTCTGATCTGATTCAGTACTCATTTATTTTGAAAAGGGGGGAAACAGGACCAAAACCAGGAAGCACTACTTGTTTGTCTTTTCTGTTTGAGCACGATTTGATCTGTGAAAATGGTGAGGCTTTTCCCAGCACAGAAATGCAGTCAGGAGAGAGAACTTCAGCTGTTGATTTACTGCCTGCCACACGGAAATGCTGTCCCATTCCACCCCCTCAAAAGAGCTGGCAAGCCTTTCTAGTCTGGAAAACCAGTTCATACTGAAGGGATTATTTGGTTAGCAGAGTGCTCAAGGCACATAATACAGTAAAACCTATCTGGTATGTGTGTGCTGACAAGAAACAAAGCTACAGATGGAGCCTCTTTATCTTTGCAAAACTAATGTGAGTCCTTTATTGTAAGGAACTCCATTCTAGACAGGATAGAGCAGAGACAGGATTCTAATCTATTCTAAGCTAGCACAAATAAAGATGCAGGAAGCATGTCCTGCCCTCATGGTGCCAAGATGAAGTATAGCATAATAGTTTGGAAAGATGTCAGGCCAGAAGGAAGGAAGATTCCCTGAGAGTAGCCATCGACGCATGATGCATCGTGCATCTTGGTTTTATATGAATTTTACTGTTGTACTGAATTTTACTGTTTTATTGATTTTTTTTACTGTATGTAATATTGTTTATTGTTTTAGTTCTGAAACTCGGCTTGCCGCTTGTTAGCCACCCTGAGCTACCGGATAGGGCGGGGTATAAATCTCAAAATAAATTATGTGTAATACATCAAAGGGATCGCATCAGAGCAGTAGAAGGGAAGGATGATCAGGGTCCTGGCCTATCTCTCTGACTCTCTACAGTCCCCCTCTGAAGTCTGAGGCTAAGAGACAGCACAAAGTTCTTCACTTCCAACACATACGAGTTGACAGCTTGCTTCTGGCATTCTGAATAACTGATGTGGAATCACCCCTCCCCTTGTGGGCTTATACTGCTAAAGCAAATTGTTGCAGTCTGCATCGTTGCCATCTCTATAAAACTATACGTCTTTGGGAAAGCGGGCTATATGTTAAATAAATAAATAAATAATATCTGTGGCCAGCTCACTGGATCTATATACTGACTAGTGCGAGAAACAATTAAGTGGGGATACTTATTGTTATGAATGCCAAAGCACAAATCCTTTTAAACAAAGGGGTTATTGAAAGGGATGGTAATACTGGTGTTGGCAGAGGGTTTCACTGATACCATGGACCACTAAAAAGACAAATAAGTGGGTTCTAGACCAAATCAAGCCTGTATTCTCCCTAGAAGCTAAAATGACTAAACTGAGGCCATTATACTTTGGTTACATTATAAGAAGATGAGACTCAAAAGGCAATAATGCTAGGAAAAGAAGACCTAACACAAGATGGATTAATTCAATAAAGGATGCCATGGCCTCCAGTTTGCAATATCTAAGTGAGGCAGATAAGGATAGGATGTTTTGGTGGTCATTAATTCATAGGGTCGTCGTACTTCAGAAGTGACTTGACAGGCACATAACACAGTTGTGATGATATATATGCTAGAAAACAGCCTCAAATGCTTTTAAAGTACACTGTGTTTTCGCCAATAAATCTCTTTTTACACCCTCAAGGCAGACAGAGGCAACCATCCCACTGAATGACTAGGTGCCTACAAGAATTAATGAGAAGTCCACTGTGATGTGTTGTGTCTGGGCGGCAATGTTCCCTCTAAACTGTGAAGTCTTGTGAGCAAAGTCTACTTTGCGAGTTACCGGCATTAAAGTTGTGAGTGAGCGATTTGGCTACTGCATAAATTACTTTGCTCTGGAGCCATCCTTCCTGAGCGAAGACAAAATGTATGAGCCGGAGGCTAAAAAATGGCAAGCTAGTTCACACTAACTCAGCTTAGAGGGAACACTGCTGGGCGGTATCCTGTGATTCATGTGTACTCTGGTGTCTGTCATGCTGTCTTCTCAGCTGCTGTCCCTGCCTGGATCTAGAACAGCCAGTGTGTGCTGCCATAACAGCTGCCTGTGTTTTCCCTTTGCACATGCATGAACATCAAGAGCCATCCAGGAACAGGGAGGCAGGAAACAGTGGAGCAAGCACCAAGGTTTCCCTTCTTCCACATCTCACAGGTCCAAAATTCCAGTTTTTGCACTCACTCAAGACCCAATATCCTGCTTAACTCCATCATCACCTTTTCATGGATGTGGAAAATGGGTCTCTTTTTCTCATACAAAGAACTTCTGAAGATTCTACCCTGCAAACAGGAAAAATCAGTAACTGCCTGTCCACACATATTCTCTGTGATGGCTCCCACATTATAAAGCAGTGGAAGCCCTTTCCACCCAACACACATTTCTATTGTTTTGCAAAATGTGCAAAACAGAATTGTTCAGGAGGGCATTCTTGTAGAGGTGTAAAGCAGTGAGTTGTGGTGTGATGGATCAGCTCAGTGGATGACCTCTATCGGGGATAATTTGGTGGTTTTTTTCTTCCAGTTCTTCAATCTTGGCCTCACAGCATTATGTTGTTTCACTGGAATCTTTCCTGTTAGATTCAAATATTGTTATAATTCAAATGTTATCATATTTTGTAATTGGCTTATTGATTGACTGATTAGTTCTACCACACTTTTAATCCATCTTGAATCCCAGTGAAAAACTCAAGACTATAAATGAAAATATATATAAATAGATATTACACATGAAGGTAGTAAAAAGGCTGGTTGTAGCTAGTTTTTTTGCTCCAAGGCTGATTATTCAAATAAGTTAGAGGACTACAATTTCCTGGTAGAAATGAATCAGTTCCTTTCTACACCGCCGTTCACTTTTAACACAGCACAAAGAAATACATCAGAAATGACTGGACAGTCAATTTCAGCGGGTGAACTTTTACTTATAGTGGAGGAATCGTTGCCCACATTCTAAAAATAAAAGCCACTGGGAGATAAGATACCATAAGGAAACTTAACCACTAACCCACGGTGTTTTATACAGCCATGTCAAAATCTGTAGTTCTCTAGATATGGTCACAACCACTAGCACCTCACTGGTCTGTGGAAGATTTTAACCATGAAACTCCAAGGATAAAAAGTAAGAACAGGCTAAACTTTTCACATTTGCAGTGCAGATGGAGATATCTACAATCAGAATCAATGAACAAGGAAGTTGTGGCGAGTGCAGTAAGATTACAATCCACAACAAAATTGCCCAGAAATAAGGCCCGTTTGTATAAATTGGATTTAGCTCCAAGTGAATTTCTGGATTTTATTTATTTAAAATACTAATATTTTTTATTTATCCCACGGTGACTTACAGACATGACTACAAGCCAAGTATTACAGCTAAAACAATATTTGCCCACTATTATCCTTCCGTTCCTCCAAGGAGCTCAGCCTGGTGGGCATGATTTTCCCCTCCTCCAATCTTTTGAGGGTAGGTTGGGTTGCAAGACTATTCTAATATCAACTAGCTAGTTTTATGGCTGAGTCAGAATTTGAATGCGGGTCTCCCCAGACCTAGTCTGACATTGTAACCACTAAACCACACCAGCTATTCCAGGGGTCTTCCAATCTTTTTGAGCCTGCAAGCACCTTTGGAATTCGGACACAGCATGGTCAGCGGAGCTACAAAATGGCTGCCACAAAATGGCTGCTGCAGGAGGTGGAGCCAGCCACAAAATGATTGCCACGGCTTTACTTCAGTCACACAGTGAAGATTTTTGTGATGTAGTGGCAGCTGCTGCCAAACCAACATTTTTAAAAATCTGCACAGCCAATCAAATCTTTAGTAACTATACAGAAGCCTTGCTGGGCAAGATCTCTACTGTCCCCACCCACTTCTTAAAAACACTGGGTGCACGCCAGAAAAGATCACAGTTAAGTGCCATGGCATGATGCCCACGGGCAGCACAGTAGGGACCCCTGAGCTAAACTATCAAAATTTACAGAGCTTCCAAAGAAAGCAACCTTAAATGATCACCTGCTAAAAGTTAATAAACTTTCAAATTTGGTTTAAAACCTGACCCTCACAATTGAAAGAGGTCTGACAAGCACTTTCCTCTGGTAATCCGCTCCATAACACCAGACTAGAGAGCAGGAAAACCTAAGACAAAAAGACAGAACTTAACACACAAGGTGGGGAGACCAAGACGACAAACTTCCCCGAGAAGCACAGTTAATCCAATTTCAGGATGGTAGCAGGCTTCCCAAGAATTTACCATAATTCAGCGGGGGACGCATACTTCTTGGCAGGACCATTCCGGGGGGGTGGGGACGGGACCCGGTGCACAATGCTGTAGCCAGGAAGTGATGCCGGGAGACGCTCTGGCAATGGGGTTGGAAACTCGGTGGTACCATTGCCAGAGCATCACCCAGCATCACTTCCTGATGATGGCATCTTGCAGCTTGGGTGTTCCAAGGAGGAATGTTCCGGCCGGGGACTGTGTGTCCCCCGCCGAATTATGGTAAGTACTTGGCAAGCCTAGATGGTAGCCATGTTGGTCTGTAGACCTGAGTCCAGCAGCACCAACAAGAATCTCATGATGCAAGCTTTCAAGAGTCAAAACTCCCTTCGTCAGATACCCACAGCTAGTTCAGGGTACCAGTGTGTTTTGAAAGCATTTATAACTTTTATCCCTTACACCATCCCCATGTTCTGAAACACTAATCTGTTATTGTTTTTTATAAATGTGGAGAAATGCCCTTCCACCCAGGAATTCATACCAATATTTCAGTCACTGGGACTACATGCTGTCCATGATCAGGAACCCAACTGAAAATCAGTAGCTGGCAGTAAGGAGGGGATTGAAGGAAGTAGCCATCAAGATCCAAGCACAGAGCAATCAAGCTCTTGATTATGCTAATGACTCTGGTAGAAGCAAGAAAATGGTTTAGTACTTTGGGAAGTAACACCCAGGGACAGAAAGGTAAATGGGAAAATTGCTTGAATGTAAGCTCTTTCTTTGGAATAGAACAGAACAGTAAGATCACCCCAAGGAAGGGCAACAGTAACATACAAGCCATAAAGAAAGTCACATCCTCATGGCCAGGGACAATGGGGAGAAGTCCCAAACATGATAACTAAGGTAACAGCTGAAGAAGTGTGCACGCACACAAAAGCTTATACCCAGAATTAAACTTTGTGGGTCTTAAAGGTACCACTGGACTAAAACTTTATTCTAATTAGACATAGTTTAGGATGGATTCCAAGTGTAGGGAGAGGGTCAAATATGTATTTTGACATCTTTATACATAAAGATGCGACTTCTGGGTTATAAAGCAGAGTATTTTTACTGGGTAAAGCACATTGATGAATATTGCTTGGTCATTTGTTCACTGCCAAATTATAAGCTCATTGTTTACATTATTGTAAAACCTGGTATTGTCCTTAGGCAAATATTGGAAGAAATGTTATCCAACACGATCCTTTACTCCGCAAATCTTCATTGTCTGCAAAGTGTTTCATTAACACTTACTGTCAGCAGCAAAGCCTAGTCTTAAAAAAAAACTTAATGGGGACATTGTTTTGAAAACCACCTTAAAATTCCTTCTCAGTTCAGCTCCAGTGTCCTGCCTAGTGATGATTTTAGAACCCTCAGTGTTGACACTTCTGTAGTAGTAGATGGCTTCTAAAAACTTAGATTTGAGAGATCCAGCTTTGAATCCCTACTATGCTACAGAATCTTGCTGAATGACCTTGGGCCAGTCACGCATTCTGAGCCTAACCTATCTCAGAGGATAAAATGGAGAAGAGACTGATGTAAGCTGCATTGGGTCTCTGCTCAGAAGAAAAACAAATGAAGCAAAATATTTTTCTTCTAATCAAAACCTTCCTGTCCTCTGATGAATCCAAGATCCTGTACTGAGCTTCTTCCTTTCCAGAGAACCCTAAGAGACCGTTTTATAACCGAACCGCAGAATCCTAGATCTGTACTCTCCATAACACAAGGGTGCTTTTTGCAAGAAAGCAAGCAAAAAGCGGTTCCATACCACTAAATGGCTCCAGGTTGCCTTATGCATTTCTGATTAAGGGTTGTATGTATGTACACATAGCATATGTTGTCATGTCCAAATGTTGCATGTGCCTGTTCCCCCAAGTATACATGAGGCAAGGTGTTGCACTTGGTTGCAGCTGTCCAGTACATGTATGTACATATGTTGTCTTCTCTTCTTTTGTTAACACTCTAATATTTGTTTCTTTGTTTCTGCTGTAGCGGGGAGGGCGGGATATAAATTAAATGAATAAAATAAAAAAATAAAATTCTTTAATATTTGTTTTTCAGTCTTCTTTTCGCTTTGATTTCAGACACAGTCCCACATGTTAGAGGGTGAGCATGCCAGGAAGCTACCTGGTCCTTTTTTCCATTGTAGGTTGATGGGTTAAAATTTTCCTTGTCCTCATATTCGCAAGGGAATGTCGACTGAGCCATTTCCTCAGAAAAGACTTGTATGATGCCTGTTTAAAATTGAGTAGAATAAACTTTAGGGGCCACGGTGGCTCAGACGTTAAGATGGTGAGCTGCAGATCGGAAGGTCTGTAGCTCGGTAGTTCAGGACCCTAGTGCCGCATGATAGAGTGAGCTCCCGTCTCTGGCCCCAGCTCCTGCCAACCTAGCAATTTGAAAGCAAGAAATTGCAAGTAGATAAATAGGTACTGCTTCAGTGCACCTCGGCATTTAGTCATGCCAGCCACATGACCATGGAAACGTCTTCAGACAGAACCTTCCTTGTGCTATTCTTGCCATGCAAAATATGGGAGAAAAAAAATCAAAGCTACAAGGTAAGTGCAAACTGATTTCAGTCACACTTCTGAAAACAAAAATCAAGTACCCACCTTCATCTTGTTCAGCACAAGTATACATGGGCATGTGCTGCAAAATGCTAGTCATTCTCTTCTGAAGAGCTATAGACTCATTTGCCAATAATTGTTACAGTTGTTAACTGAAAATTGCTGAAATCAAATCATGCACAGTGTAATCATTGCAACACTTTCTTTTCCATTATACATAACAACTGACTGAAGCCAGCCTCCTTAAGCAGAAGCCTCAGCCACTGCCTTACTGCATTTGTTTGCATTCACTTCCATTGTTTATATGTAAAGTGAGAAGCATATGTAGCATTTCAGGGGCGAGGGAAGTGATCCTCTTCTACCCCATCTATTTTATACCACACATTTTAAACAACCTCAACATAAATGTATATCCCTGTCAAAAGGTCATCCAACCCAGCCCAGGCTAAATGCCTTTTGCCAAGAGGGCAGTAAGTACAATTTACAAAGTATCGGGGTGAATCTGCACACACCACATTCTGGTAGGCTGCCACCAATACTTTGATCTATTCCGCCAGCCAGAAGCCAAAGGATAAACTCCTGACTTTCCCCGGAGTGTCTAGGAAGTCCTCCCTGCGAGGTAGACTCACAGCAGAAATCTCACAACAGTTAACTATTGTGGTAGGTGGTCTGCCAGTATAGACACTAGATTCAAATTGCAGGCTGTGAAGACAAATGACCAGAGTTAATAATTAAAATATATTTTTTATTAAGCTGCAAATAATACTTTAAGCAAGAACAGTTACTGTGAGGAGAAAACAATAAAACTAGGAATTCAGAGGCTAACTAAAACACTGCAAGACATTGGTTCACAGGTTACAAGATGTTACCCATTCACAGTTGCAGGTTCCAAAGCAACTCTCTCCGGAGTCTGCAAAACAAGTGCTGCTTGGCTTCGGCAAGCATAAGTCCATGATGGCCAAAACAAGCCAGGGCATCCCAACATGTTTTGATAACAAGTAGGCACCATCCAGCTGAAGAATAGGTCTGAAGATGATTCCTTTATTGCTAAGGGTCCAAAGCGTTGCTAGGCCTTTGCACCAATCAGGGCCTTCAGCAATACCCTATAGCCAAATAAAGGAGCCAGTCACTGACCAGATGACCTACCAGTTCCTCTGACCATGTCAGGAGGAGATGGGTCCGTCTGCAGCCAGCCCAAACTGGTTTCCCACAGGTGCCTATTTGGATGGAATGTTAATTGGGAGGCAGTACCAGGAGGTGGCTCTCTAGCACAGCTGTCTTATCTCCCCACTGCAAGGTCAGCGTGTTCTTTTCTCAGCAAGGCAATGTGAGCCTCTGAGAAAACACCCCAAAGCAGGTCACAGAAGCGTGAACCAGACTTTTGAATCAAAACTCCATTTTGAATGAACGAAAATCCATGACAATCCCAACCCCCATAATCTAAGGAGACTTTATCGAGCTTACAACAATAAGACCATACCCATATCGTTTAAAAGCAAGCAGTGATTATTACAATTCAGCCCATTAAAAGAAACAATCCACTTATTATGGCAACCTTTTACAAACAATTAGAGTGCCAGGATCAGTGCCAAAATCCTTGCTAAAAAGAAAGATCTAACTTTCCAAGGATCCTAAGAGAACTTGCTCAGCAAGCCTCTCTAGGGAAGAAGTTCCACAACAAATGCCCCCCATAAAGGACCTTGTTCATACAACCCACTCATCATGATCCAGGAGAGTAGTCTCTGATCAGCTGTTGACTACTGTTTATTCACCACTGGTTTTTGTACTTCCCGAAAGTTTTAGTCATCTTTTCATCATGTTACATATTTATCTCATACTTACTGCCTTGGACATTATGTTTAAAGAGACAGCATTGGTATATACTGTGATGGAACAGACTGGCAAGCCCCTCCTGTTGCTCCTCATTGGCCTCTTGGGAGGTTGGAGGAAGCCTGTGGCTGTCCGAAGTCTCCACTTCTACTTGCTCCCCAGGGGTGCCAAAAACAAACTAGCTAAGCCCCACTGCCACCAATGACTCTGAGAGTATCTCCTGCTAGATGGAGTGGCACATCTAGCACTTGCTAAGTCGTTCAGAAACACCTTCCAGTTTCCACACCTCCTGCTATGCTCCTACAAGCCAGCATGGGTGCAGTCTACCACAGCTTCACAATTCTGAACTACAGGGATGGCAAGATTACCTGCAGTCCCTTCCCTGTGCTTCAGATAGCAAGACCAATTGGTGTGGTGTGTTTCAGGCTTCCCACATGTAGTCATTACAGGATTGTGCATTCACACTTGTATTTTTATTTATTTATTTATTTATTATTTCAATTTATACCCCGCCCTCCCCGCAAACAGGCTCAGGATGGCTTACATTAGTTGAATACATTTAAAAACAAATTTGGTGTATCTTTTTAACTTGATCAAATAGGTGAACTGACTGAACATTACATCCCTCAGAATGTACCTGAGGACACTAGGAGTCCAACGTGAGTCCATGGTGGAGATCTGCCAGGAGGATCCTGCGCAGGCAAAAAGGTAAGGCACTCTGGGCTGGTAGACATAATTCCCTTGTCAGCCTTCCCAAGATGGGAAGCCTAGGTTATTTCCTGCAGAATGGGGTATGCCAATAGCATACCGGATTCGCTTCAAGCTGCTGATTCTTACCTTTAAAGCCCTTTATGGCCAGGATCCAACATCAAAATAACATAGCTAGCACTTTAATATTGTATTGTTCTAATGAACTGTTTTTAAATGTTTTATGGTAATTCTGATTGTTAATATGTATTTTATCCTATGTAAGCCGCCCTGAGCCTGCTTCGGCGGGGTAGGGTGGGGTATAGATTGGAAAAATAAAATAAATAAATAAACAGGGAAGTAAAGGTTTCAGGAGCGGGATGCCACTCAACTGTGTAACCAGGAACTGGGTCAGAATTGTGGGACCTCGAGAAGGGACTGCTGATTATCCTGTGAGTAAACTAATTGTTATGACTGGCCTGAGTACAGTCTGTACAATGGAAAAAAAATGGCCAGTGAAGGGATCTTTTGATGCAACCCTGGCACGAGATTTGATGCCGATTTGCCAAGACATGGGGAAGTGGGAGAAGTTGGATTACAGTTCTTACTGGTGGTATGCAATATCAACTCCTGGCATGCTAGACGGATGTGTGTCTGTTCCTAAGAAATTGCAGATGGTGTAAAGAAAGCAGGGTTCTGGGAAGTTTGTGATTCTCTCTCTAGCCAAGAGATGAGAAAGGGCTAGGCAGAGAAAGCAGGGCTCCAAAAGTGGGGAGGGAGAGGCAGCGACAGCCCTAGACCCATGCAACTCAGTAGAGCAGTGCCTGGACAGACTGTCAGTAGGGCCGTCGCTGCAGCCACTGCCGCGAGCACAGGCACTTAACGTAGCTCCCCAAATCCAGTGGAGCCACTGCTGCACCAGCAACGGCCCTCACAGCAGCCCCACTTCAAGTGGCCCCACTTTATCCACCACTGCCAACAGAAACCCCTTCCACATCAGTCTTCACTCCCCCTTCCACTCCAACCACTCCTCGGGCTTGTTCAGCACCCCAGGGTGCAGATAATTCTTAGCCGGCTCAAATCAAGACCCCCCCACCAACCCCATCTCTGCCAGCATTGTCCAGTTCCCCAGCCTGCTCATTGCTACAGAGCATAGTCACCCTCCAGCCACCTCCCTACAACAGTTCAGGTGCAGCCAACTCATACACTCCGTCTGCAGAGTCGCATGGGGAAAGTGCTAGAGTGGCTGGTGGGTGCCTTTGGAAAAAGTATCAGAATGGAGCACATCTCTCCGAAGGTTAGTTCCCCAGTTGTGGAAGCCCCACTGAGAGAGTTGATAGACGGCCATGGGGGAACAGCATTTGTTTATGTCCCCTTCAACACTTCAGACCCTCTGGCATGGAAACAAACTCTTCCAAATATTAGAGAGGATGCTGAGGGCTTGGCAAAAGAAATGGCAGATTTGTTTGAGATGCACCAGCCCACCCATTTAGACCAGCATGCAGCTCTTTCACACATATTGTGTGGCTCCTGACAGGGCGGCTGGGGAAGCAAAGGAGAGGCATGCCTCCCTGATTGGTCTTGCCTTCCCCAGCCAGTGTTTCCCTCCCTGGGAAGGCTTGAGATGAGGGGGAGCAGACAAAGAAAGCAACTTTAAATGCATTCTCAAAGTGCCCCCCCACTGGCCGGCTTGGAGAAGGCATTTGTCTCTTTAATTTTTTTTCCTTTTTAAAAATTTTTTAATAATATTTTTTATTTTAAATAACAATAACCATTACAATAAAAGTAACAGTAACCAACAACAATGATAAAATTTTGATAATATAAAATGGATAAATCAATAGATATAAATCATGTCTCACAAGTACAATAGACTAAAAATAAACAACAATATTAATGAATAATTAACAAATATGCTTCTTTGATTTGTGTAATATCCACCTTTTTGTCACTTATTCCTCGTAACGGATTAATAAACTTTTTTGTAAAGGGTAATCATTTTTGAACAAAAAATCTTTTGCATTTTGATGTAACAGAAGATTCAATATCTACTGTAATTTTATCAAAAATAAAATAATCCCATACTTTTTGTTTCCACACCCGGATGGTAGGAATTTCTTTTTCTTTCCATTTTGAGGCGAGAACATTTTTTGCAGCATTGAACATAGTCGCTGCTAGTTCCTGGATACATCTGGGAACTCTACAGTTATCCCAAAGGTTCAATAAAATAATTTTTGGACATTTTGGAATTTGATGCCCTATAATAGTATTTATTTCCAATAAAATTTGATCCCCAAAAAACTGGATTATTGGGCATGACCACCACGCATGATAAAAGATACCCTTATTTCCACATCCTTTCCAGCACCAGGGTGGTATCTTCGCTGAAGAATGGGAGAGTTGAACTGGAGTTAAGTACCACCTGGATATTACCTTATAAGTTATCAATTGTATGTTCATAGAGGAGGAGAGATAGGTTGAAGAATTCCAAATTTGGAACCACTGATCCTCACTAAGGTATTGTCCTAAGTCATCATGCCAAGCTGTTTGATACCTAAGCGGTTTTGAAGTTTGTACATTGAGTAAAATCTTATATATATTAGATATTAAACCTTTTATAGGTTGTGAATCAGTATATAATAGTTTTTCGAACTCAGTGAAAGCTAGGCGTAATTTGGCAAATGTGGGGGTATGTAATAAATTCTGTAACTGAAGGTATTTTTATATTGTGTTTATTTTCCAACAAATTTTTGTCTTTGAGCAGACCTTTCATTGTGACATCTGGTTATGTTAGATTTTCTTCAACAGCTAAAAGTGCTGTTGTGTTTAGCTGGTTGAAACCAGTTCTGTCCTGTAAAATTTGTTAAAGATGAAATTGGTGGTGCTAATTTCTTATTATATTTATGCCATACTTTAAAGGTTGATTGAAGAAAGAGATCTGGAGCATTTTTTGAGTTGTCTCTTTAAATCCCTTCTCCAAGCCAAGCCAACTGGAGTGGGGGGGGGGGGTTGGAGAACACATTTAAAGTTTCTTTCTTTCCACCTCTTTCTCTCTTTTCACCTTTCTTTCTCTTTCCCTTCCTTCCTTTCTCTCTTTTTCTCTCACTTCCTTCTTCCGCCTCCCTCATTTGTTTTCATTCATTCATTCATTCATTCATTTATTACGGGTCTATGTGACCGAAGTCATGACCCAAGAGAGTTGAAAAAAAAACTAAAATAGATACAGAAAATATGACAGAGAACATAGTCACAATCATATACATAGATAAAACCCAGGCCAAAGCCCAGAAGTTAACCTAGCTACACTTGGGGCGGAGCCAACTAACTAAAATCATCCAAGGATTGAAAGACGATATAGGTATTATCAGAGTTGATGAAGATTTCAATGATTCTTGAGAGCAGCAACCTTTGCCAAGAACCGTGCCACGTTGGCTGTTGTCGATCCATCAGCATTTGAGTCCGATAACAATACTGAGAGCACCCAGGATTTCTTCATTTCTGTTTCTCTCTCTTTCTTTCCCTTCTTTACCCCTCCCTTCCCATCTATTTGCTTTCTTTGTTTCTCTCTCTCTTCCTTCCTTCCTCCCTCCCAATCTATTTGCTTTCTTTCTTTCTCTCTCTCTTTCCCCTTTCCTTTCTCCCTCCCCATCTATTTCCTTTCTTTCTACCTTTCTTTTTCTCTCTTTCTCCTTCCCTGTTTTTACCCCTTTTGTTTTTATTTTTGGCAGTCTCTTTTAATGTTAATAAAAAGCAAATTTGCATATTTTTCAATAAAAACGTGTGTAATATTTGTTTATGTCTTGTAGTTCTCAAACATCTGATGTTTATTCTACATGACTCTTATATTAAGCAAGTTTGACCACCCATGAATGGGATGGCCAGACTGTGGCTCGGGAGCTGCATGCAGCTCTTTCACATATATTGCGTGGCTCCCGGCAGGGCGGCTGGGGAAACAAAGGGGAGGCATGCCTCTTGATCAGTCTTTCCTTCCCCAGCCAGTGTTCCCCTCCCTGGGTAGGCTTGAGGTGGTGGGGCAGAGAAAAAAAGCAACTTTAAATGTGTTCTCAAAGCCCCCCCCCCAGCTATCTTGGAGAAGGCATTTGTCTCTTTAAATTCCTTCTCCAAGACAAGCTGGCAGGCACTAAAGTTGCTTTCTTTCCACCTCGCTCTCTCTCTTTTCCCCTTTCCTTCTCTTTCTCCCTTCCTTTCTCTTTCTCTTTCTCTCTTCCTTCCTTCCTCCCCTCCCTCCCCCATCAATTTGCTTTGTTTCTGTTTCTCTCTCTCTCTCCTTTCTACCTCTTTCATTCTTTCCATCTTTCTCTTTCTTCCTTCCTTCCTCCCCTCCCTCTCCATCTATTTGCTTTCTTTGTTTCTCTCTTTCTTACTGTCTTTCTTTCTCTCTCTTCCTTCCTTCCTCCCCATCTATTTGCTTTCTTTTTTTACCCCTTTTGTTTTTATTTTTGGCAATCTCATTTAATGTTAATAAAAAGCAAATATGTATTTTTTCAATAAAAATGTGTGATATTTCTTCATGTCTTGCAGCTCTCAAACATCTGATGTTTATTCTATGTGGCTCTTAATGTTAAGCAAGTTTGGCCCCCCTGCCCTAGACCATGGTTAAATTATATCACTACCTCACATATCATTTGGGCACACATAGGCCTTAATACAACAGGTTTCTTAGTGGTAAAACGAAGCCCTGGAGAATGGTGCATACTGAAAACTATGCCAACTCTATAGCCAGAAAATTGGGGAAATCATAATGTTTGTATACATAGACCACAGAGGGGACATGGGACACAGACTTAACAACCGGAATAGAGAAAAGGTTTCAAGTGGTTCTTAGACAAAAATGTGTCAGAGCCATAGTGGTCCTCCTACAATAATACATCAGATACTGACACCTCTTACATAAACTGTATCCCTCCATCAGAACATGGAGGAGCTTGGGAATGTAAATACCAAAATGAAATAATAGCAACAAGGTCAGCACTCACTTTTAGTTTTGGATATTATGGGATCCAGTGGATAGAAACAAACACCACAGCCTTGGCGGGCCACTATTGAGTCTGTGGATGAAGGGTTTTCAAAGTATTACCTGAAGAAGACACTGAAGTGTGCTACATAGCTGTCATTGTTCCAAACATACGTAGCTAAAAGTTTGGGTCCCCAACCCTGAATCTGCAACTATCAAGATCTCAATCATGCTACATGGCACCTACAAGCTGTTGTAGAAATTTTAGCCAATGAAACTAGTGATACAATCAAAGATTTAGCCAAAGAACAACAAGCCATTCGACAAGTGGTGCTACAAAATAGAATGGCTTTAGCTATTAGGCTGTCCTCCAAGGGAGGTACCTGTGCCTTAATAAATGAATCCTGCTGCGCTTACATTCCTGATAACGACAATCAAGTTTTAGAATGATTGTGCAGCACATATAGCTCAATTAGCCTATGTAGTGCCTGTGAGTCAAGGAGACTGGTGGCTGGGACACTGGTTTTCTGGATGGTTTAGTGGGCTCACAGGGCCAATTAAAACTTTGCTTTCATCTTTATTAATGATTATTGTAATACGGGTAACGTTTTGTGTTTGCCTGCAGTGCCTCCCTACTCTTTGTGCAGGGTGTATGTCTGCCCTAACATCTACAGTCCCTACAACAGAAGAGAGAAGAATGATGGTTGTGCAAAAGCATGTTGAATATGGCATTACAGTGTGGTCACAGTGGTTCAAACACCACATGACCAAAGGAGGGATTTCTAGGAAGTGATCATGCCATGCACTCACATCATAGACACAGAGTAGAACTCTCCAAATAAGGCCAAGGTCAAACAGCATGCATGTAGGTGGTGCGTGGACAGTTATAAAATGTTGCGCAGTCACAATAGAGAAAATAGTTACACATGCGTGCTAGAATTAATTGCTGTGCCACGGCTGTGACCCAATCCAAAGATGTACAAGACAGCAACTGACTAAATTGAGATACGTGATGCTATGCTACTACAAAAGATTGCACCACCCAGCACAGGGTGGAACGGTCCTTATCTGTGACTTATTCAGAAATTCATCCAGAAACACTAAGGAGAGTTGGAAAGCTCTAAACCCCAAAATAAGGTCTGGAACACCGCATATCATATACCTCCAGGTTCAGGGGACTCTCCCCTTCAAGAAGATATATCCTGTTTCCTGGTCCAAAGCCCAGTTCTTGTGCCAGCTGCTCCAAAGCACAGTACCACCAGGACAATCACACAGACAGACACTGGGTCCCGGCTACACCCACATAACAATCTTTGGACCACCCCAAATGACACATCATGACACTCTGGGGACTGTCCCCTGCAAGGAGACATACAGCACTGCCTAGTTCAAACACTGGTTCTGGCCCCACACCCTTCTATTTGGAATGCCTCCAAGAGGCCTCTATTTCTGAGTAGATTTGAATAAAGAACTGGTTGCCCTTTACAACCCAAAATAAGGTTAGGACCACCACACTTCATACACCCTCATGATCGGGGGCCTCTTCCCTTTGAGGGGACATATGCTGTGTCTGGGTTCAAAGTGCAGTTCTTGTGCCAGCTGCCCAAAGTGCAGTGCCCCCAGGACAATCACATAGGCAGACACTGGGTCCTGACTGCAACCACAAAACAATCTTTGGACCACCCCAAATGACACATCACCACACTTTGGGGACTGTCCCCTGCAAGGAGAAATACAGCACTGCCTGGACCAAACAGTGGTTCTGGCCCCACACCCTTCTGTCCAGGAAGCCTGTATTTCAAAGGAGATTTGAATACTGGTTCTGGCCCCACACCCTTCTATTTGGGGGGCCTCCAGGAGGCCTGAATTTCATAGGAGATTTGAATAAGTGCCCTCTGCAGCCAAAATAAGGTCTGGAACACCACACTTCATACACCCCCATGTTCAGGGGACTCTCTCCTTCGAGAGGACATACGGCAATTCCTGGTCCAAAGCCTAGTTCTTGTGCCAGCCACTCCGAAGTGTGGAGTCCCCAGGACAATCACACAGACAGACACTGGGGCCAGGCTGCACCCACAAAATAATCTGTGGACCACCCCTAATGACACATCCCCAGACTCTGGGGACTGTCCCCTGCAAGGAGACATACAGTACTGCCCAGTCCAAACACTGGTTCTGGCCCCACAAGTCTCTATTTGGAATGCCTGTATTTCCAAGTACCTTGGAATAAGGAACCACTCCCAGTGAGTTTCCAGCAGGACAATCACTTAGGCAGACCTTAGGGTGAAGGTCATTCCCTTGCTAAATGAGTTTTAACACTCCTCAGAGAACTTTCAAGTACAGATAACAAACTGAGATTGCTGAATTTGTATTCATTCCCAAATTCACAATGATGGATCCATCAGGGCTTGATGTGTTCTTATCACACCATAGATGCTAATGGTCCACACCCATGTTTCAATCAAGCTACTTAGAACGTACATTGCAGCTTTGCATCTTGACTTATTTCCTCTAAACCGTCCTCGCATCCTTTTATCTGGATATAGCAACTTAAAGATTTCCACCCCAGGCCACCACATATGATACGCCCCAAACAGAAGGGCAACCAGTGTTTGGACCGGGCAGTGCTGTATGTCTCCTTGCAGGGGACAGTCCCCAAAGTGTGGTGATGTGTCATTTGGGGTGGTCCAAAGATTGTTTTGTGGTTGCAGTCAGGCCCCAGTGTCTGCCTGCGTGACAGTCCTGGTGGTACCCTACTTTGGAGCAGCTGGCACAAGAACTGGGCTTTGGACCAGGAAACAGGATATATCTTCTTGTAGGGGTGAATCCACTGGAGGTATATGATATGTGGAGTTCCAGACCTTATTTTGGTGTTCAGAGCTTCCCAACTCTCCTCAGTGTTTCTGGATTTTTTCATAAATAAGTCAGGAATAAGGAATGACTAGGTAACTGCAAATAAGGAACCAACTTCAGCCTCCTGTGGAACAGCGGTTTGCTACAGGAGTAGACTGCTCCCACTTGTTTGTGAATAAAACCTTTTACTTTCACTTCTCCAAGTCGCTCTTACTTGTATTTGATCGTGGAGGGTTTGGGTTCCTCAGGGAATCTCCTTCCTCACTGAGCACGCCATCTTACCCCTCGGGTGCGAATCTCCCCCATTCCTCCCCCCCCCCCCCCGCTTTCAGGTGCTGTGAATAAGCGCGAAAGCTTTAGGTGGCGAACGCGCGTATGTCACGCGGCCATTAAACAGGCAAACAAACAAACAGAATACGGGGCGTGGATTGCTTGGCGTTCCCCCTTCACTTACAGTATGTTTCTCCTCCGTTCTGGTGGGTAGGTGTGCTGAATCTGTTCCTTACCTCAACAAAACACCCTTTTCGGTATCCTTTTAGTTCTCTCTTTTTAAAGCGTGCAAATAAAGTTACCCAAACGAGGGGGAGGTTGCGAGAGGAAGTTCTTTGGTCCTTCCCAACCAACTGGGGCACGTTGCTTCCTGCACGCAAGACGCCTCGGAGAAACGAGTGGGAACGAAGCCAACGCGGAGGCCCTAGCCAACACGCCCCTGTTTTTGCAAGCGGCGGGGCGGGCTCTGATGACAATAGTCCTTCCCGTCTAAGCCGGCCCTCCAGACGATCAGAAGTGAAGGAAGGGACGGAACGGAGCGTCTATGGAGGCCCGGGAGTTGCTGCTCATCGCTTTCGCCGGGGCCGTCATCCGAGGTGAAGAGTAACGGAGGTTTGAATAGGAGAGGATTGGCGAGATTGACCACCGGGATCGGGGGTGTTAGAGGAGTTGTGTCCCCCGTGAAGGGCAGTGATGGGGAATTGTGGTCCTGTTGACGTGGGAACTGGGGCAACTTTGAATTTGTAGTCGGTTGTGTGTTAGCACGCTGCACTAACCGCGGTCCGAGTTTAGGCTTGTCTACTCCGAATTAAATCCCACTGGTGTTTATTCCCGGGCTAATGGACTTGGTGTTGTAAACTCCAAGAAGATGCTCTTTACAGGATTTCTTTTAAAAAGGAAAATCCCGCACGGCCTTGGTATATTTAATGAATCTAGCCAATCTTGTATTTGGGTGGGAAAAGCAAACCCAGATAATCAATATATGAATCTGGTAGACCTTTAGAAAGATTTGGTTGACTCGACTCAGACAAAACAAAAGCAGGAGCAGGAGCAGTGACTGGACAGATGTCTTAACTTCCTGCCTTTTCTTCATTCATCATCAGATATTGGGTGGAGGGGATTTGTTTTATTTATTTCCTTAATCAAGATGCTTAGGTAGGATTCCTATTGCTGGCATTGATCTTGTTAACTTGTTATTAATCATTAATATCTATTGTAGAGTGTCTGCCGCATTTATAGAACATGTTCAGATGTTTCACACACATTATGACAGTAATCTGTACAACAACACTATAAGGTAGGACTGTGTTGTTGCTGCCATATTGCATATAGGAGGCTGGAACTGAGCAGCTTCTCTAAAGCCACCCCGGGGGAGCTTGTAACAGCTGAGGATCAAAACAGGGACTTTCTTGCAGAGGCAGCTCAATTCTGTGTCTTCTCAAAAAAAGTGTCTTTAAGACCTTTGAGTGGAAAGGGAGTGATCTAGAAATACAATAATTTCAGTAGACACATTCATCAGGACTTCCAGATAAATGTGCACATGTTTGTAGGATTGCAGTGCAATCCTGAGGGAAGCTGTGGCAGAGGTGGCTGGCCACCAGCTCAGTAGTGGCACTGCTGGTTGTTGAGACCACAGAGTGAATGTGGCAGGGTGCACAGCAGCTTGGCAACACCACCAGTCAGACAGCAGCACCCGACAACAGCACACATTGGTACAGCCATATGGTCACTGCCCCTCCTGCACAGAACAGGGAGGAATGACCCAGCGACAGCACAATCCCAACAGAGGCACATGGCCTGAGTGTACCCCCCTATAGCCCACAGGGAAAGACACCCATGTGATGAACAGGATGCCCACCCATCCCCCTGGCAAGGGTCTGACTGGCAGTAGACGTGCTACCTGCCTGCAACCATCCCTATCAAGCCACCTGTATCCTTCTCACAAAAATGGAGGGGGGGTGGAAGACAGAAACCAGGCTTGAACCCACAGGCCTCACACTCAAGACAGCACCCTAAATACTGGGTCAGGATGGCACATGCAGAGGAGCCAGGCCATCAGGTTTGAGGCACTCCACTGTAGTCCTGATGTCACCACCAGCCATATGGGGCTAGATGTACAGAGGCATGGCATCGTGGCAAGGCACTCTGGGCTCCTGGCTTAGTCCCCACAGGGAGAGAGGCCAGAGCTAGGCATAAGTTGCAGCACTGATGTTTTTCTCCCACAGACCCCAAAAGGGGGAAGACGATGACCGAACTTATGGTCAGCCCTGGACATGAATCGTTTTAGCTGAGACGCCCCTTCACAATCCCTCTGTGCTGCACCTTTCCACCCTGCACTGGCCAGTCTGCGTGGCTTATCAGATGCTAGCAGTGCAGGGGAGGGAGACCCAGATACCTGCCCTGCCGCTATAGTAGACCACCTACCAGCCTACTCCCCGTATGAGCTGCACTCAGCAGCCATCAGAGTGCATGAGTATGAAGGGTGTAGGGTAGGGTCCCAAGTACTCACCGCGTGGGAGCGGGGGAAACATGCTCCCTGGCCAGACCATTCCTCCCTGTAACGCACGATTCCGTCGCCAGGAAGTGACACCAGGCGATGCTCTGGCAATGAGGCTGAAAACTCGATGGTACCATCAAGTTTCCAGCCGCATTGCCAAAGCGTCACCTAGCGTCACTTCCTGGCAATGGCATTGTGCGACGCATCTTCCCTTCCCCCGGGAATGGTCCTGCCAGGACATATCCGTCCCCCGCCACCACGAGGTAAATATTTGGGAAGCCTAGTGTAGGGACTGAAGAGAGATTGTCATGATTCCTTCTGGCCAGTCCAGGGACTTGGACTCAGAGCCTTCATGGGAAGAACCCAGTGAGCCCAGGTGGGTGGCTGAGGGGGATCAGGAATGTCCTGGCACCCCCAAAGCACCTGCTGACTACGGTCAGGCAGCACCAGAGGTTGCCCTGCCTGAGCCCGCAAGAGAGGTCTCACTACCAGCCGTTGAAATGCTGTTCAACAAATTACAAAAATAATCTGACTCCAGTGGTAACAAGAGAAAGAAATTTTATGTACAAAAATAGAAGGATATCTTACATGGCATATTCATGTAGGTATCTTTAACTTATTGTGAAGAGATTAACTTCAAAAAGGTTAACTTGCTACAGCTCCAAGCCCAGGTAAGAGAGAAGAAGAGAGGTCCTATAAAATGAAATAGAAAGCAAGCAAGGGCCAAAGAGACTGAACCAATGAGAGGGTGGGGCCAATTTTCAGGTGTACTCAAGCAGAGAATTCTCTTAACCCTTTCCCTCCCAGATCGTCTTGCATACAGTGTTACAATATCCAACAGAAATAATCACCAGGCCTCTGCTGGGCAGGACACAAAACCCTCCCCACCGAACCCCAGAACCCACCCCACCCACTCCACCTCTGCAGGAACAGCAGCAGCAGACATAGGCGTCATCTTCAGGGGGGCTGGGGAGCTCAAGCCTCCCCCGAAAGTACTGAGCCCCCCCCCCCGGTGGCAACTGGTGTCAGCCAGAGCCTTTCTACCCCCCCTCCCGTCCTCCCCCCCATTTTGAACGCGGTGGGTTTTCCCCTCCGCTTTCTGAGACTGTTCGGCTGGGCTGGGAGGGAAGTCAAGGGGTGGGGGCTTGCTTCCTCCTGGAAGCTAAGCTCCACCCACAGTTCCCAGAAGCCCCGCTCAGTTTAACGTGGAGAGCTGCACGTGGAGGCTAGCTTCGAGGCAGCACATGCTGCCTCTGCTTGCTGCCGCTGCCAGCCTGAAGGGTAAGTAGGTGGGGGTGTAAGGAGTGGGGGATTGTTTCAGGTGGGGTGGGGTGGGTGGGAGCCCAGGGCTGCAGCCACCCAGCCATCCTGCAAGTCCAAGCAGGGGAGGTGGGAGAGGATTGGAGGATTGGGGAGGGGAGCTGGGCAAGAATGGAGGGAGGGGAAGGTGGGGGGCCCTTCTGTGGCCTCTGGTTGCCCCTGCCATCGGTGAGTGGCTTGCTTTCTCCTGCAGTCCAGTTTAAACTGGGCTGCAGGAGAAAACAAAACCCAGGAACCCTTGTGCTGCACGGAGCACATTGCTCCAGGATACAGAAAATCCTGGGCTCACTTTCTCCTGTAATCGGGAGGGGGGGGGCCTGCGCTTTCTGTCCCTCTCTCTCTTTCTGTTTCTCTTTCCCTTTCCCTTGAGATGTGTGAGAGCTGGAAATGCTGGGAAGCTGCCCCACCCCCACTCCAGGCTGCTTCCCTCCCAGTCTGACTTTCTTCCCTTCCCTTCCCTCTGTCTTTCATTTCTCTCTCCCAATCTATATGTTTTTTCCCCCAGCTTCCCCCCTCTCCCTTGCTAAAATAGCCCCAGTTAGGATTGCCAGGTACCCCCTGGCCACCTCTGGGGGATGAGGGGAGGGTGGCCCAATCCAGGTTAGGAAACTCCTGGAGATTTGGGAATGGAGTCTGGGGAGGACGGGGACCTCAGTGGGGCACAATGCCATAGAGTCCACCCTCCAGAACATCATTTCCCCCCCCCCAGGAAAACTGATCTCTTTAGACTGGCAATGAGCTGTAATTCCAGGGGATCCCCAGGTCCCACCTGGAGGCTGGCATCCCTAGCTCCAGTGCTGAAATTGGAAGCTCTGGTTCTGCTGTGTGACTTGGTGCATGCAAACCTCTGGCATTGGCTTACATTTGCCAAACCACCCAGGTGGAGGAGGGGAGGGGTGTCATTCTACCAAAAACGAGAGTGTTTGGGTTTCTCTGTGAGTTTGAGGACTGGAACTGGCACTGAAGTGAGATTGGAAAAGTTTGTGTGGCTTTCTTGTGTTACAGTAATAATTATGCTACAATACAGTTTGTTAGTCCTAAAGGTGCTACTGAGTGTTTTACTATTTTGTATGCTATGGCAGTGATATGAGAGCCAATTGAGCTGTGGGTCCATCTCATGCTACTGACAGTAGTTATACATTACACCTTGCCCAAATGGTTCTGGGCATTAAAGCGCACTTGCCCTGGTGTGATGTAAAATGCTAGCAAGTCATAGCCAACTCATGGTAACCCTGTAGGATTTTCAAGGCAACAGACATTCAAAGATGATTTGCCATTGCCTGACTGTGCATCATGTCCCTGGTATTCCTTGGAGATCTCCCATCCAAATACTAGTCAGAGCTGACTCTGCTTAGCTTCCAAAATCTGATGACATCAGGCTAACCTGAGCCATCTGGGTCCATGGCATGGTGCTGTGTGGGTGCTTCCCAGGCAATAATCTTCAACCTATTCTTCGAAGCCACAATCATTAGGAAAGAGCCATGTGATAGAAGTGTAATAATAATTTACTCATAGTTGCAAGAGCCAATAAGATTTGAGTTTGATGGGGGATTGGGCAAATTGATCTAAGGAATTGAAAGAAGAGAAAGTATTAGCAAGCTCAGTGGTTAAGGATTTGAATAGAGCTCTTTATAGTCCAATCCTGAGGACACTGAGAAAGAATGTCTGAAAATGTCATACAGGTTTCTGTGGACCTTGCAATAGCATTGTAGCTAACCCCAACTAAGAAACTTCCATGCTGTTTCTATAATTTCTCAAATGTACTTCACACCAACTGTGCATCTCCATTCCTTTCTAATTCCTCTCAACTATGTACAGCTTTCTATGTTGTGCTTCATTTGGACTGCTTTGCTTTCTCAGTTCCTAGCCCCCTTCTTTTCTATAACCATGGATCTACATCCCCTTCCTCAAGCCTTGCTGCTTGTCCCAACTCTCTAAAGTCAGACCAGTTTGGCCAGTGGCAACCGAAAATACATCTGTCTGTCCAGGAAGTTCAACTAAATGCCACTAGAGGTTTTGTCACCACTGCTACATCACTTAATGCATTACAATATAGGTTCATGTCCAGGCTATAATTTATGATGTTTTAGTTTGGGAAGATCTGTGTTCTTGGTCACATCAGTTGGTGCTATTTTTTTCCTGTAAAATCCTCTTCCATCCCAATGGACTCTGCTGCTCACATGTTGTCTGTCAATCCCCTCTTTATTCCACCCTTCCTCCAGTCTCCCTTCCCTTATATTGACCTCACAACAATGGCAATATCACCCAGCCTGATGAAGGGGGCTTTGACTCTTGGAAGCTTATTCCCTGAAACTCTTGTTGGTCTCTAATCTGCTCCTGGACTCAAATCTAACTGTCCCAGTATCACCGAGTAAGTGTCATGCAAAATGTAGATCTGAACATGGGTCTCCTCAGTCCACACTGGTCTTCATGCCATTGGTCCATCTACTTCAGCATGGTCTGCTCTGATGCAGGTGAGCTCTACAGGCTCAAACAGAGAAAGATCCTTTCCAACAGCTGTTCTCTTAGACCTCCTCAGTTTAAACCTTTATCCTTTGGCACGCAAAGCATGGTCTCTCTACCATCAGTCCATCAGTGTAATCATTGTCTGCTCAGACTGGCAGTGGTTCTCCAGGGTTCTTTGCAGAGGATTTTGCCCATGCCGTGCTTTGTTTCTGAGCCATTGGGGCTCGGGGGGGGGAGGATGCAGGCGGGCTGCTTTTATTTGTAATGCAAAAGTATATTACCTCTTTCTAACAACATATGTCCATGCAAGATGTACATATGTTTACTGTAATATGTAAACAGGGCTTTTGTTTCTCCGAGTGGTGAGCAGGAAGAGAGGGAAATGGCAACAGATATGTTCTTGGTATGTACACCATCCAGGGAGAACACTTAACACTTAACTCATGTTTATGCCACACATCATTATCCTTGATTGGCATGCAGTTCAGAGGCCTTTTAAAATTTCCTTTTGCCCTGTGTGCAGTCCAGAAGGAACATTGGCAAGGAATGTACGTGTGGTACAGTTTCAAAGGGACAACTAACTGGGATGTATAAAAGAAATGACAGGATTGCCCATTACAAACAATGGGAGAGATTTGAAGGCCCACTGGAGATAATAGGAGCCAGGAATGCCACATGGCTCCGCCTCCATAAATAGTGACAATGGCCTGTGATGTCACTGGCTCCTCCCTATGATGTCACTGGGCCTCGGTTCTTTTAAGGACCTAGCACAGCAATGCCTCTGGCCCAGCCCCAGCCCCCCCCGGGAAATTGGAAAGTCTACGCCCTTGGCAGCAGAAGTGTACAGAAAACTCTGAGGGCAATGCTGGCCTGTTTCCTTCCTTCCTGGTGCAGTGCAAACTGCAACAGGATGATTTCCCTAATGATTACACTGAGATCTATTTTGTGATCAGCCTCTTTAAACAAGCCACAGCCAAGTGGGCAGTGCCCCTGTTGCTCCAGAATAGCCCTGTTAGGGGGGATTTCCAGGGTTTCATGGCCCATCTACAGACCATGTCTCCTGACCCCCCCAGGAGGCTGAAATGACCAACCAGAAGGTCTGCTGACTCCGGCAACAGAAAAGCTCAGTCGCAGACTATATGCAACAGCTGTTCCCTTCCCCTGCATCCCTTGCCTACTCTCCTAGCACGTCGTCTTTATGGGCTTCATAACTGAGCTACCACCATCCAAAGGGTGCAGCACCATCATAGTTGTGATGGATACCCTTACTAAGGTGGCCCACTGTGTAGCCTGCCAAATAATCCCATCTGTACACACCACAGCAAAACTCGTCCTCCAACAGGTCATCTGCCTGCATGGCCTTCCTGAGGACCTGATTTCAGATTGAGGACCACAGTTTACCTCCCAGTTCTGGAAAGCCCTGTTCACATCACTGAGTGTCCACCTCCACTTATTCACAGCCTGTCACCCTTCAACCAGGGGACAAACAGAATGGATCAACGGCATTCTAGAACAGTACCTCCAGTGTTTTATTAAGTTCCAACAGGACAACTGAGTAAATTTCCTGCTGTTGGCTAAATTTGCATACGATAACACCCCCTCATGTCCACCAAACATTCTCCGTTCTCTGTGGGTTCCATCCTGTATTCTTTCCAGCCTTAATCATCAGTTGTACTCTTAGCTGACCAGAGAGTTCAGGAATTGGTCACAGTACGAACCTATTTGCAACAACAACTGGACCTAGCCAAACAGGCTTACAAAGACCAAGCAGATCAGAGACAGCAACCCAAGAAGCCTCTGAATGTGGGAGATTGCCTTTGGTTGTCCACCAAGTACCTCAAGACCAACTGTCTCTCCAAGAAACTGGACTACCAGTACCTAGGACCATTTCCCATAGTCCAAGTGTTCAGTCCAGTGGCTGATGGCTGAGGTGGAACAAGGGAATCAGGAAGGGCCTGGGACCCTCCCGATTCCCCTCTTCCACCTCAGCCTGGGCCCTGGGCCAGAGGGAGTCATGATCCCCTCTGGCCAGCATCCACAGAGCACAGTAGGGCAGCCACCAGTCACCCTGCCAAGCTCCAGTTGTTCCTACTCTTCTCACCTGGGGAGAGTGGGCACCCTGACAAAAGACCATGCAAATAGCCTGGTATGGGGCTGCCAGGTTCCAAGATCCTGGAGCTACTGCTGAGATGCATGTGTATAGTGCAATTCCACTTTCATGCAGTTTAAATAATGTAGAATTTGGTATTGA
This sequence comes from Gekko gecko, assembly GCA_029375565.1. Classification (NCBI taxonomy): domain Eukaryota; kingdom Metazoa; phylum Chordata; class Lepidosauria; order Squamata; family Gekkonidae; genus Gekko; species Gekko gecko. The sequence goes on along the minus strand of JAPDNY010000012.1, from coordinate 44,053,861 downwards.
GTGTGGAGGTTTTTTATCATCATTATGATTTCAATTTTGTAAAAACAAAATTCCACCCGTAAACTTGGACCTGGAGATCCAAGTTAAAATCTTTACTCTGCCATGGAAGCTTGCTGGGTGACCTTGGGACCAGTTGATCTGGTGGCCTAACCTACCTCCCAGAGTTGTTGTAAGAATACAATGGAGGAAAGGAGAAAGATGTTATAAGTCTCTTTCTTCTCCATTGGGGAAAAAAGCAGGCTATGGGAGTGGTGCATGGATTGAACCCTAAGAAGTTTGTAAGGGGAAGGAGGAGATTGGAGCTTGATTTCCAAGAGCTCCAGGTCATGAGCCTTTGGTGCTATTCAAACATAATTGAAATGTTCTTGGTAAAGAATTTGGGGGCAATACTGAAGCTTAAAAGTGATATTCCAGATATTGCGATGTAGTTAAGAAAGGGGGCCTGTGGTCCGAATTAGAACTTGAAAGAATATTGGGCCTAACGATTCCATGGTTCTTGTACTTGCAGCTGCAACACGTAATCAACCAATATAAAATAAGAGAAGTTATGTCACAGCCACTAACAGAATTCGAAGTCATCCTCAAATGTTATAATTTTCAAAATAGAGGTATGATTTCAACTATTTATAGTTTATTCCTAAAAGAAACTGACTTAAAAATTTTATCATACCAAAAAGCTTGGCAGAAAGACTGCACTAAAAATCTAGATGAAACAACATGGATAAAAATCTGGAGGTCAACCAACTCCGCACCCTGTTCATATGCAGTAGAAACTCAAAAACTCAAAATTATAACGAGATGGTATCTTGCCCCTCAAACTATCTCCCATATGTCTCCCACTTACTCTCCAAAGTGTTGGAAAGGTTGTGGATCAATTGGTTCTTTCGCTCATTGTTGGTGGCAATGCACAAAAATAAAAACTTTCTGGATGGAAGTATTAAAACATAAAATTGATCTTAAACGTTGAATTGGCACTAGATCCTGAAACCTTATTATTAGAAATATGGTCTGATTAAATCATTCACCATCAATATAGAAATACATTGGAAACAATGTTATATGTGGCCAGAGTCTCCATTGCCTCAATGTGGAACGAAGAGCATTCACCAATGACTCATACCTGGTTCAAAAAATTGTGGGATCAATACGTACTGGAAAGTATTACTGAAAAATGCAGAAATTCCTTAAGAAATAATGCTAAAATGATGTTCAGTGAAAAATGGTTTCCAACTTGACTTATCTATCAGAAGAAGAATTCATACCTCCTTCTTGGAAAGATTATATGAAATGGTTCTGAGAACACTCAACACAAAAAACAAACCAGACACAAAAAAGATCACTCCCAATAAGCTAAATTTATTGGCTAACTACATTTTTGGTTTTCTATGTGCAAGGTCACTCTTCAGCATATTAATATAATACATCTAGTTGTAGACCATACCATTGAAATCATTCTTCTTAGCAACAAATATAAAAAAAGAAAAGCCACTTTTTAAATTTATATTTTTTATTTTTCCCCATCTTTTATTGATCAATGTTTAAAGTATTGTTAAAAAAATTATATTTGAAATCCATTCATTCATTGTAATAGCGTTATTTAAAGCTATACAAGATTTTTTCAAATTGAAAAGTATCCTCTCATGTTACTATGTTTGTTACAATTATCTTTGTTCAATAAAAATTTTAAATTAAAAAAAAAAGTGATATCCCAAATCTTACAATCCAGAAATCAAGGCAGCAATCTTATCCACATTTACTTGGGAGTAAGCTAGCAAAAAAGCAAACCTTTTTAGTACTGTGGTGCACATTGCAGAATGGAAACTGTGTGGGACTGAGCTTCAGCTTCATGGTAACACCTTTCACTTTACTGCTAACCTAGAGGTAGCTTGGATAGAGGCACATCCATCATTCCTAGGGATGGACCTTATTAACCGTGCTACATGACTTGCCTTTATGAATGGCCCCTAGATGTTTTTGTCCCAAATCAGACCCTGTGTCAAGCCTGTCACATCAGAGTGTTAGGAGCCAGTTTGGTGTAGTAGTTAAGTGTGCAGGCTCTACTCTGAGAGAACCGGGTTTGATTCCCCACTCCTTCACATGCAGCTGCTGGATAACCTTGGGCAAGCCATAGTTCTGTCAGAGCTGTTCTCTCAAGAGCAGTTCTTGAAAGAGCTCTCTCAGCCCCACCTACCTCACAGGGTGTTTGTTGTGGGGAGGGGAAGGGAAATGAGTTTGTAAGCTGCTCTGAGACTCCGAGTGAGGGTGGAGTATAAATCCAATCTCTTCCTCCTCCTCCAAGCATTGGGGCACAACTGCAGTCATCCAGTTGATTGTACACAAGTGCAAGATTAACACAATAAATCTATGAGAAAAGAAAAGATAGAGAGTAGACAAAGTACTTAACCAGCAAGTAACTTCATTACCATAAGAACATACAGATTAGAAACTAAGAGAGAGATTAGAAAGAAAATCAAGGCAATGAGCAATAATATGAAAAACTAGTAAAACAAGAAAAGTCACCCAATCGTAGCAATGCAGTTGTGTTATTTTAGAATAAAATACCCAATTATTGTTACTTTGCAGCAAATAATGTTCCTTCTCACTTGGCTAGTCCAGAGCCATCCAGCCCAGAGAAAGACGATAGGTGATGAGATTTCCGAGATGAGCAAAAGGTTCAGTGGGGAAAAGTGGGATGGACATTTGGGAAGGAGGGAATGATTCCCTATCCAGGTTGCTATGGGGAAAACTGATCCTGAACTGTGGGAAGAGAACTAAGATGAGAGTTCAGAGTAAAAAGATGTAAAGGCTGAAAATGAGGAAGGGAAACAAAATGAGAGAGAATGTGTCATATGCTTTCCTGAAGATGAGGGGATCCAGTGTTGTCATATTGTACTAGTGGAAGATGGCTAGATGAGACCGTCTACAAAGCTTGAGTGGTGTGGTATGCCATTCTGATGGACCTGAATTTGCTGTAGCCTCAATGAAGAAACCTGGCCATTGGTCAAATTTAGCATGAAAGTAGCATTTGCAAGCCTGTTTGACCAAGGAGGTAAAATTGGGGTGCCCACTGGTTGATTCAGGGCTGTACCCCAATTGAAGCAAGTGAGATCCTGCAGCCCTTTGGTGCAAGGGTCAAGATCCAGAGCTTGGCAGGTTGACTACCCTGACCTATGAGAAAAGGAATACCTGAATACTTATGAGCCAAGAGCACCTGGAGTAGATGTTAAATCTTGGATCAATGTGTTAATGATGTTCAGGAGATGAGCAAATGATCCTTCCCAGCAGATAATTGAGTTGCCTGGAATTACATTTGGAAAAGAATTTTGATTATTTTACCTTGGAAACCCAGGACACTGTATATGGGCCAAAAGATATAAGGAGCTCAGGGGGTTTCAAAAGAAGCCTATGTTGTTGTCTTCCCGCTGCTTTCAGGGTGTCAAACAGCCTTTCCTGCTGCAGACCTGTGGCAATCCTTGAGATGGAAAACTAAAAGAATATCTTCCTCCCCACTTTGGCTATCGAACTATCCAGATATATTTTGGGGTCTGTATCCTTCCTCCTCTGCTTTCCTGCATTCTTAGGTCAAAAGTTCTGAGGCCATGCCGTCGTCTATTGTTTCTTTCAGATTTCTGGGTTGTTCCCCATTGCTGGTTTCTGAATCAGGGTACAGACTATGATAACATTAGGAAGGGGACCAATGCAGTTTAGCCAGTCCGGTTAGCTGAGACAGAATTTTTGGGTGGCCACTGCTCTACACACACCTCGCCCTGCTCCTCCAGAATAATAGCAGTCCAGTGATGACACCATTGTTACATTTGGACACGTTCTGTGTCATATTACTTTCCTTTTTATCTCTTTTTTTGCAGGAGCCCTGTTTGCCCAGCCTCCTAATGTGACTTACATTATCGATGAAGAGAGCTGCCGCTTGCGAGTGAAGTGGCTGCCTGCAGGGCTTCCCAAGAGTAACTGCGAACAGAATTACAGAGTTGCCATAAGCGTCAATGAAAAATGGGATGAACTTTCAGTAAGCTTCCTAGTCCTTTGGATTCTATCATTCCCTAGCTAATAGTATAAAGAAATAAAAATTTTCAATACAGGTGCAGCGCTTCTTATGCAAATGAGGACTTTGGGAACTGAAAAATGGTAGTCAACTAGTTTTTCCCTTCTTCTCTCCCCTTCCCCTCTTTCCACCTCCCCCTCCTTCCATTCCATCTACAGTATGCCCCCTGGAGCAGAGCAGCTCCAGAATTTCCTAGATAACACATTGGCGCTTCCGCCCCAGCCATGGGACAGAGATGGCATTGTTTGCCCTTACAGATGATCTCCACAAACAGCTGGATTGGGGTGGGTCGGCGTTGCTGCTATTGCTTGATATTACAGCAGCGTTTGATACGGTCAATCATGATCTCTTGGCCCACCGCCTCCCCAACACAGGAGTTCATGGGGTAGTCTTGAAGTGGCTTACCTCATTTCTCCAAAGTCAAGGACAGAGGGTGGCTCTGGTAGAGAGGGTGTCAACTAGGCACCCATTAGTATGATGGGTTCCTCAGGGGGCAGTCCTCTCTCCAATGTTGTTTAACATCTACATGCGCCCCCTTACCTAATTGGTACGGAGTTTCAGGCTGGGATGCCACTAGTATGCTGATGACACCCAGCAATATCTGTTGATTGGCAGCCGGCCAGATACAGTTCCACTAAATTTGGCTGAGGGGCTGGAGGCCATAGTGGGATGGTTGAAACAGAGCCAGCTGAGACTGAATCCTGCCAAGACAGAGGTTCTGTGGCTGGGGGGGGGGATTTAGGTTTGGGGTGCCAACTCCTTGCTCTTGAAGGTGTGCCCTTAATACTGGCTCAAACTGTCAGGAACCTTGATGTGGTTCTGGATGCCTTCCTATCAATGGAGGCCCAGATCACAAATGCTGCCAGAAGTGGTGTTTTTCCAGCTGTGCCGGGCTGGGCAATTGGCCCTCTACCTGTCCCACCCTACCTAGACCCTAATCCATGCAGTGGTCACCTCCAGATTAACTACTCAGGGCTGCCCTTGAGACTGACCCAGAAACTCCAACTGGTCCAGAATGCGGTGGCATAGGTCCTTACGGGGACCCCACAACCTGTGTTGCATGAGCTGCACTGGCTCTGGGTGGAGTACCGGGACAGGTTCAAGGGTTTTTTGTCAGCGTTTCCTAAATGGACTGGGACCCACGTATCTTTGGAATCACCTCTCTTGGTATACCCCCCAAAGAGCATTGTGCTCAGCAGATAAGAACTTACTGGTGGTCCCCGGCCCAAGAGACATCCGGCTGTCCGCGACCAGAGCTAGGGTGTTCTCTGTCCTGGCTCCAACCTGATGGAACTCTCTGCCAAATAACATCCGTACCCTGTGGGATTTAATGCAGTTCTGCAGGGCCTGTAAGACAGAGATGTTCCACCAGGTGTTTGGTTGAGGACAGTGACGGTTTCCATCTGACTGGCACTCCTGTTCCTTGCCACCCCCCATGAGGCAGCGGCACAATTGGAAGTCTTTAGCACCATCTGCTTAGGCCAAATACTGTACTTTTATCACTTTTAACTGTGAATTTAATATATGAATGTCTCTTTTTGTTGTACACCGCCCTGAGCCCTGTCCCACAGGGGAGGGCAGTTTAAAAGTCTAATTTAATAAATAAAAAAGGAAATAGTGGTGAAATAAGGGTCAAGAAAAATGACTCTGCAGAATCTGGAAGCCTGATTCAGTTTAATTTTACCTGCTACTGCTATCTCCCCTCGCAGCCAGGAAAAGAGATTAAATTGGGCTCACCGTATGACATCAAAGCCAGAGGTTTTATTGACCAGAGTAGAAATTAGATGATCCACTGCTGACAGTGAGTTGCTCACACATTGCAGAGCCAGTTTGGTGCAGTGGTTAAGAGTGGGGACTCTAATCGGGGAGAGCTGGGTTGGATTCCCCACTCCTCTACATGCAGCTGCTGGTGTGACCTTGGATCAGTCATAAGTTCTTTCAGAGCTGTTCTCTCAGGGGCAGTTCTCGAGAGAGCTCTCTCAGCCCCAACTACCTCACTGCGTGTCTGTTGTGGGAAGGGGAAGGGACGGAGATTGTAAGCCACTCTGAGACTCCTTCGGGTAATGAAGGCCAGGGTATAAATCCAGTCTCCTCTTCTTCTTCACCACAGGGCATCCATGGCAGCTGCTGGGAGCCTTGTACCGTGGAGGGTTTGCTGGGAGCCCCACCCTGCAGCTAGCTGCCCCACCTGCTGCCTGGAAGCCCCCATTGCAGCAATCCTTGCTGATTCCCCCCACTGCCCGAGTCTCAGGCAGCATGGATGGAGGGTGGTGGTGGCAATCAACTGAAGGGTGGTCAAGAGACCCCCACCACCATCAAGCTGATCACCCTCATGCTAAATGATTCTGAGGCCTGATATTCCCAGGGCCCCAGAATTACTAAGACTGCCCCTTCACATATGCTTGTCCATGATGTGATGTCTTATCTCAGCACTTAAGAATCACATTTAATTCTGTGACATTGTTTACAATGTATATAGCCAGATTTTACACAGTATGGTTTTGTTATAGTTGAGTGTTACCACTGTGATCCTTGTGAGTATTAGGTTGTCTCAGCATTTTGCAACTGAATATATAAATTGTCTCCAGACTGTGAGGTTGTACCCAGTGAGATTAACATTCTGTTGGTCCTAGTTCTTCATACGAGTTCACTATAAAATTTTCCTATGTAGCTTTCCAAGGGAATATTGAGATTAATACAGTTTTTCATCCTAGGAACAATGCTTAGGAAACACTGATTGGGAAGTGAATGTGCCTCTGGGTGAAAAAATTGCTTTTGGTGTCAAAACCTTCTGTGGGAAAAATTGTGAGGATGTACCAGGCTGGAATGATAATGAAACTTTCCATGTTGTACAAAACGGTAAGTCTTCAGATATGTCTTTAGTATGATACCAGTATTTCTCAAAAGGTTTAAGAAAATTTCTTTTAACGGCTGCTGATTTGCATCTGCCTAGCTGTTATATCCAGCGTTCTGCACTTTTCTCAGCTCAGTTTCCTCCATAAGTCTCTGCACTATACCCTTTCATCTCCAGCAAGAGTACAGCAGTAAGGGGCTTATGTTACCACCCTGTCAGTAATCCCTAGTAGGGTTGTCATTCAAGCTTTGAGAAACTACAGAAATTGTTATTGGGGCTATTACCAGTAAGATGTGCAAAATTCCACTGCCTCACCAGCCTGCTGCTATTTTAGATACAGTTCCCTGGGAATTTCCACTACCCACATGCCACTGAAACAACTAACAGTTGTATGACAGCACAAATGAGTTCAGGCAGAAGTTTCTCACACTATCAGTTGAGCTGCGTGAGGCCAAGACATTTTTAAATCTCTTTCTCAGACAACCATGCATCCAAGGAAGCCAGAAGAGCTGCATGACCCTGACTAGTTCTAGATGGAAATAGATTTGTGTAGTTTCTCTACTGCTGCTGTGACTGCCAATACAACACAGCAGCAACGGGGCTTCATATGGCAGGTTCTGCAGCATTTTCCCTGCCTTAGTCCCTCAAGAGTGGCTACCCTCCAACTCTGTACCAACATGGGTTTTTAAAAATGATCATTTGACATATCATTATAGTAATATAGCAGTTCAACACTATGCCTAGCAGGTTCTCTGAATTCCCAGTCATCGTCCCCCCAAGTCTCTAGCCTGTTTCATTGTGGTGATATAAGAGGAAAGGCATATGTCCATAATAAAAGGGGCAAGAGACTTACTTTTTGTTTATGAAAGCTGGGGATGCAGAGACCCTGATTGTTATAATGCTACAATGAGATGGCAACTTTTCCTATCCCACCCCAGGTATACTGCAGTCTTTCCCAAAGCATCACAGCAAAGCAGGTTTGGGAAAGACTGCACAAAAGACAGGGAAAACCCCAGAGGTACATAAAAGTGGCACAGTGCTGTGGGGAAGCAGGGGAAAACCTGCTTCTCAATAGCATCCAAGCTGGGGCAAACAATCTTAAGTGATCTTGCAACACACACATAGGGTTAAATCCAACTACTTCCACTTACTTGGGTGAAAGAAGCCTTACTCTGGCAGATGGGTAGACATTGGATACTACCCAGCATCAGTGGCACCCATTAATACTCTAAAGGAAGGAGAACTGGTAGTCCAGGCCAGGGCTGAGGACATTTCTTTTTCTTTGTATTTGAAAAGTTTTGGAGGAAATGCAGGATTTTAAATAAATAAATAAATCAGTACAATATCACAACACCTTTTTCGATTTCAGAGCTGACAAAATATACCCTTTTGAATTGTTTGGATTATGTCTAGTGAATGCTTTTCATGCCAGAAGAGACCACACAAGGCAGGGGTGTTGAACTCATTTGTTACAAGGGCTGGATCTGACATAAATGGGACTTTGTAGGGCCAGGTCCTGCGTGTGATAAAATGTAATGCCAGGTAGCAGAGATATAAACTTTATAAAAGATATATACACAATTAAAGACGCTATTTTTTTTTACTTAAAATACAGTTATGCTTAAAACTCTTGCAATATTTTGTTTATTTAACAGTTTGATAACTGACCCCTCTCAGACCTCCCACCCTAAAAAAGATGCCTACCTAAAATGGAAAGGTGGGGGAATAGTGGGGTTTGGCAAAACAATTTTTAAAATGAAACATCAAGAAAAAGCACGAGGATCACAGCAGAAACTAAAAATATAAACTAAAAATATAAAATGCTCTGAGCCTAGGAACATAAAATGGCTGGGCACTGCAAGTTTCTCCCCTCCCTCCCAGGTATATTGAGAGTGGCAGTGGCTCTCCAGTGTAATGTCCACCCTTTGGCTGTGGGTTCCCAGCTTAGAGTACTCACTCAGGCACCCGTTCTCAGGTCCATTCAGCAGAGATAAACTGGCTCCAAACATCAACCCTGTATTTGCAGGGAGACAACTCCAGCAAGCAACAGCTTCAACTATACTCGGGGTGGCCAGACTCGCTTAATGTAATAGTCACATAGAAGAAACATCAGATGTCTGAGAGCTGCAAGATGTGAACAAATATTACACACATATTTTTATTGGAAAATATGCACATTTGCTTTTTATTAACATTAAATAAGACTGCCAGAAATAAAAAGGGATAAAAACAGATGATATTTAAAGAGACAAATGCTTTTCCCAAGCCACTTTGGGGGGGGAGCTCTGAGAACGCATTTAAAGTTGCTTTCTTTCTCTGCTCCCCCCCCCCACATACCTCAAGCCTACCCATGGAGGGGAACACTGGCTAGGGAAGGGAAGACCGGTTGGGGAGGCTTCCCCTTCACTTCTGCAGCCACCCTGCCAAGAGCCACACAATATGTGTGAAAGAGGCACATGTGGCTCCCGAGCCACAGTTTGGCCACCCCTGAAATATACAAACACTGGAAATTGAAAGTTCTTGAGCTCCACTCTATTGAAATACATTGCAACACAGATAAAGAAATTGCAGAATTGGATTTCCCATTAAGGTCTCTGGGCCCAAATAGTCTAGTCTGGGACTGGAATGACAGCTATCAGAGTGAAATGACAGTCACTGGGAGCAATGGTCCCTCTAAGCTGTGGAGTCTTGTGAGCAAAAATTCTACTTTGTGAGCTACTGGCATTAAAGATGTAAGTGAGAGAATTGGCTACTGCATAAATTAGTTTGTTCTGGAGCTGTCCTTCCTGAGCTAAGACAAAGATGTGTGAGCTGGAGGCTAAAAAACTATGAGCTAGCTCACGCTAACTCAGCTTAGAGGGAACACTGCCTGGAAGTAGCAGAAGCATTCTGGGATTGAAATGAGAGCCCCCAGAATGGAATTCCATTCCCAGAATGCTGCTGCTGCTCCCAGGGACTGTCATTCCACTCTGTGCCCTGTCATTCCAGTCCCAGAACACAGATTCTATTGCTAGGGACCATCATTCTACTCTGGGGGCTGCCATTCCAGTCCCAGAGCACTGTTTCTATTGCTGGAAACAATCCCAGTGCCGTCTATTTGGGTGCAGACACCTTAATGGAAAAAAACATTTAATATTTTCTTTGAAACTTTGCAAGCCCAGAAGAGCTCCCTGCGGAAGCAGGCAAAGACAAGAAGGAGGGAGCTGGGAACTTCAACAGCCACAGGCTTCAAAGGATGAGGACAGGAGCAGGGGGGTGGGGAGGAGCCATGGGCCTGATTAAGGCCCGTGGGCCTTAAGTTTGACACCTCTGACATAGTGTTATTAGTGGTTTTATCATTCTCATGTCCCACACCTGCCACTTCGAGCCCCCTTTGGCCTCTACTCACTGTGTGGTTTCATCTCCGCACTTCGTTCCTTGAAAGGAGAAGCAATTACACAAAATAAACATGTGCAGATATTTTAATTGGTATGATTTGTCCTTGGTTACAGAATTTTATCAGTACAAATCCTTGCTAGCAACCTGCTGCTGTGCTAGAAATCCAATTTCTGGTCTTTCAGTCATGCGTCGCTGCAGGCAGGCAGTGCCAAAGGCTCATAAGCTCACTGTGGAAGAGAAATGCTTGCAAGGGAGGGAAGCAATCTCATTTTTGATGGTCTTGCTTTTCCTTTCTAGGGGCTGCAGGTACCGGAGCCAGAAATATTACATGCATTTGGTGGAATAGGAACTACATGAAATGCTCATGGCAGGCCGGAGAGAAAGCAAGCCCTAATACTGCCTACAGGATGTCCTACTGGTTAGTACTCGAAGATTCTTTTTTGGCTCCAAAATAACTGGGGAATTTTGAGACTGCTCAGGCTTTTTCTCTATAGTGCAGAGCTGCGAGGGGGGTTAATCCAGTTCTTTTGAGTTCTGAAATCCCTCGTGAGTGACACAATGGAAGAGGATTAATATAATGTTAAGGAGCTTCCCTTTTAAGACAGAAGATTCATTTGGGAGAGTCACGGGGGCAAGGATGATATATTTTAATTACTTTCTGCCACCTTTGCCTGCCACCAGCATTTCCAAACTAATTGCCCGTCACCAGGCATCAGATCTGAGAAAGGAAGACAATGATCTCCTTGTAGCTGACCCATCTTGTTGCAGTTCGTGTTCTGCCTTTTAGAGTGATAGGTAAAGGTAAAGGTTTCCCTTGCTTGAAAGCCAGTCAAATCCGACTCTAAGATTGCAGTGTTCATCTTCGTTTCCAAGCCGAAGAGCCAGCACTGTCTGAAGACATTTCTGTGGTCATGTGGCTGGCATGATTAAATGCCAAAGCACACAGAATGCTGTTACCTTCCCACCAAAGCGGTACCTATTTATCTACTTGCAATTTCTTGCTTTCGAACTGCTAGGTTGGCAGGAGCTGGAACCAGCGACCAGAGTTCACTCCCTCATGTGGCACTCAGGTCTTGAACTGCTGAACTACTGACCTTCCAGCCTGCAGTTCAGCATCTTAACCACTTGATACAGAAGTTATTTTTGGAACTTTTCAAATTCCAAGTTTGCCTTTTATTATCCTGATATATTTGGCTTTGTCTGATAAAGGAAAAAATCAGGTTGTTTTGCTCAAGCTGCTAGTGAAATTGAACTATTTGCATGCAAAACATCTTTGGCGAAAGTGGGGAATGTTAGATGTTGAATTTTATCCTGAAAAATCTGTTCCTGTCTTTCACCTCTCGGCCATGCTATTTTCTGCCTCCATCCCTGCAGACTGTAGCATAGCTGTGAGATGTGTAAAGCACTGCTTTGCCTGTGCTCAAAAGTAGCAGGTTGCATGTAAGTGTTAGGACTTTTGCCACCACAGGACTGGCTGGTATCAAGCAATGTGTACCCTGCATGTGTCTGAAGGCACAATTTTTTTGTGTGGGGATTGGGTCGAGCTACACTGATTCAACCAATTCTTCCATGCAGGCTGAGAGTACTTCCAAGCGTATGATTAAAGGAAACAATCTTACCTTCCTCATGCCACATCAGGAAGGGTTTCAACTTGAGGGCGTTTCAGAGTAGTTTGTGATGAGTCATGGTGTGCTGTCATGGGGGGGGGGAGTTCTACTGGGTGTGCCCAGGCCTTTGGAGGCCACAACCTCAGACTGTAAGTATGAATAAAACAGGAGTGCACTCCTTCAGTTTAGCTGCATTGCACCTTGAGATTTCTCATATCCTGTGTGTTTGTTTCTCCCTTGTCTGTTGGCAGCCATTGCTGACCAAGCTTTATCATTTACTGATTCTCTGATGTTGCTTTTCCCTCAAGGCATGACTCTATGGTCAAAGCCAAGCCATGCGCAAATGGATCTGACTTTCAATGTGGTTTTTCATGGACCATCGGGAATGTTCCGCTTATCGCTATTTCAATTCAAGGCAATTCTGGGAACATTCAACCCGTCTGCTGGCTTTCACATTCCATAAGTTATTTAGGTTGGTTTGATTTTTTAAAATTATTGGTTTGGTTTTAGTCCACTCTGTGCCACACATTTGGAAATAGGGAATGATGCTGAAACTTGCTCAAATAATTAAAATGGAACTAATCCTCCCTACGTCTAATAAAAGCCATACATTACTTCTCAAAGATGCCAAGGCTCAAGCCTTGGCTGTTCTCCACAAGGAAGGAATTTGGGGTGAGGGGTGGAGGAGAGTGACATTGAACGTGCCTCTCCATATGTCTTTGCAGTCTCAACTCTGCACATGGAAAATGGACTGAAGAGGCTGTGCCTGATTGATCTTAGAGGTCATAATGGAACATAGGCATGGAGGATGCCTCTCACAACATGATACCCTTTCCCATAGTATGAGGGAGCAGCTGAGATAGTTATCTATGCTAAGGGGGAAGGGATAGCAACCCAGTTTTGGATTGAGTGAGGGGAAGCCCTGTATTTCAGGGGAGAGGCAGAAATAAGATTTCTTGCCGGGGCTGCTGCTCTGAGGGTGCCGCATCCTAATGACCACAGAAAGCACTACCAAGCCTCTGGCATACACAGGCTGTGGCAAAGAAGGGTGCTGTGTTGTGACTGAGGAAGGGAGAGTGAGTTGATGGGGGTCCCTGTACTAGCAGATAGGGCTGAGAGGGGGTTCTAATTCTCTCTCTTTCCTAAAGCCAGCTGCTTTGGGATCAGTGAATCCAGCAAAGCTCCAAAGGCTGCTTCCCCCCAACTTTACTGTATTTTGAATGGGAAAGATGCCTCTTAGAGAATATTTGATTCGTGTTTTATTTTAAAGCTTACAAATAGTGTTAACATTATGTTGGGTTAAAAAAAAAAAAGTTGGACTTCTTTATTTTTCCCCTTGGTGTTTGATATTTCAGTAAAATTAGATCCTCCATTCCTCTCACTCCACTCAAAGAATGGCAGTGAAGTAGTTCTACGATGGACTAAGCCAGACAATTTACATGGGTTGAATTATGAAGTAGAAGTTGATCGCAAACAAAAACATACGGTAAGTGGCTATTTTGATTAATTTACAATTAAACTAGTTACAATGTTTCAATGATGGTTGGTGTGCACTGGAAAGAAACTACATGCCTTTGTAAAAAAACCCCACACCTCTTTAATTTTTAATTTCTATAATAATTTAGCATTCATTACCTGGCCATCCATTAAGAGGAACACCACTATTGCAGCTTAAATATCAGGACAAACATGAGCCAAAAATGTCCTCTACAAGGCAGGCAGGGGCATCCTAGTAAGCAGGGGCTTTCCTGTTCACTTCCAGGGCCATGAACACCATCCTGTATGGAGGGAGATGCTTTTGCAGAATTGTGTGCAGCACTGATACATATGGGAGGCCCTGGTTCTCCAAGCTCTGACTACATCAGCTCTGGCTTGTGAAACCTTATGCTGGACTAAATTTGAGTAGTCTTAAAGGTGCCACTTGATTCCTGTTGTACTATGCTACAGCAGACTGAATGGCTACGCTTCTGAAATTAAGTTGTACACATGTGTGGTTGGCTTCCTACTCACATGAGCATGTTACCAGCAACTGCCCCTTGGGCACTGGGTTATTTTTTAACTCACTGAAATGAATGGTCTGGAAGCTTCTGGTGCTGTACCGTTGTTTCAGCAGGTGTGGGCTTGGTTCATACCTGGGTGGGAGACCAGCTTTAAGCTGTAGCAGGCCTTTCAAAGAAGAGCAGAATATAAGCATGAGAACAATATTATCCCAGGAGTGTTCTTTTGTCAGTTTTCATATTTGCTGATATCTCATTTTAAAGCATGCTAAAATATTCTTTATACTGGATTATCAGAATGGGACAAGCAATTAAAATGAATGAAAGGTTGGAGTTTCAAAGCCTGCTTAGGAATCAGAAGAGCTGTACATGACATATTGTTGCTGAACATGACATATTGTGCTGGTACTTTCAAACATCTGGTGTGTGCATGGCACTGATCACTAAAAACATTGTGCCAGTGCTCTTTTGCTATGAAAGATAGCATTATTTCTTTATTTGAACATTTATTAACTGCCTTTCTTTATGGAGCTTGAGCCAGCTTACAACATAAATAAATACATAAAATTCATTAAAAACCAACATTTAAACTCACAATTCAGAACTGCTACTAAACTTAACCAAGTGGCAGTCCTAAATCAAACCGTCTTCAGCTGCCTCCTAAAGATTGAACGTGGTTCACCATGTCATTGGTCACCATCCTGTGATGAGGCTCCACATCCCTATTGGAAACTTCTGTACAGCAAACCACCCTGTATGATACATTCCAGAGTAGCAGCTGTGTTGGTCTATTGTTGCAAAACTTAGAAAAGAATCTTGTGGCACCTTTGAAGAATTTAAAACAGAGGCGAGGAGAATGATGTGAGCTGCTTTGGGTCTCCATTGGGCTGAAAGGCGGGAGATAGATAAATAAATGTGGCAGAAGCTTTTAGAATTATAGAGCTGGAAGGGGCCATACAGACCATCTAGTCCAACCCCCTGCCCAATGCAGGACCAGCCTAAAGCATCGCTGACAAATATTTGTCCAGCCTCTTCTTGAAAGCTGCCAGTGAAGGGGAGCTTACCACCTCCCTAGGCAGCTGATTCCACCTGTGAACCACACTGACTGTGAAGAAGTTTTTCCTAATATCTGGCCCATACCTTTCTGCATGTAATTTAAACCCATTGCTTCGGGTCCTATCCTCTGCTGCCAACTGGAACAGCTCCTTGCCCTCCTCCAAATGACAGCCTTTCAGATATTTAAAGAGAGCAATCATGTCCTCCCTCAATCTCTTCTCCAAACTAAACATTCCCAAGGCCCTTAGCCTTTCCTCATAAGGCTCAGTCTCCAGACCCCTGATCATCTTCATTGCTCTCTTCTGCACCCTCTCAATTTTGTCCAAATCCTTTTTGAAGTGAGGCCTACAGAACTGCACACAGTACTCAAGGTGCACAGTATACAGAGGGGCTATGACCTGCGATTTTGATGCTATGGCCCTTTTGATACAACCCAAGGCTGAATTTGCCTTTTTTGCCACTTTCAACAGACATATGTCCTTAGTTGGCAGGTGGTAGAACCAGAAATGCAAGTGGTCTAATCTGTAATATTACTCCACAATGCACAGTTGCTTATAAGAGAAACATAGTGCCATTTTCAGCAGTAATATCACTTGTTTTTAATATACCTTTTTAAAAGACCCAGAATGTTTTAAACCTACAGAATATTCATAGGCCAGGCAAAGACTTTCAGTGTGTGGTTGTCTTTTCCCTTTTAAGCCCTCAGAGGATGCTGATGGTGCAACAATCCAAGTCAAGCCTGATGTGCTGCACACTTTCCGAGTGAGAGTCAAGTCATCGAATGGACACTGGAGTGAGTGGAGCAATACAGTCGAAGGAGGTGAGAAGCATCTACTGTTCCGCTGTTCTGTGTTTTCCTGCATTCCCATACAGGGGCCTTATATGTCTGGATCCAGAAAGTATATCCATTTTGAGTCTCCATGACAGTTGTGGGCTCTTTGTATTTATACACTCCCAAGTGCCATACGGTCTAAATGTCTTTTATTTTCAAAAGAAACTTGTAGGGCGGGGATACTGTTTCTGTTTTACAGATGGGGATATTCTTCTTCATGGGTGATGATTTGGACAGATGTTGCTTCCCTGTGGTACAAGACCAGAATGTTCCCTACATAAATGTAATGGAGAGGTGTTAAAATATCTTACTGATTTTGCCGCAGTTCTGGGGGAGGATCTAGGGTTATGTCTTGTATTCAAGAGGGTTCAGATTAGGGATGTGCCGGTCAAAAAAAAAATGGTGGTTTCCAGCTCCAGATATCAGGGAGCTGAAAAAATATCAGTATTCCCAGTTTCCCAGGTTCCTAATACTGGTTTAGTATTCAGATTGGTTTTTTTTTTTGTTGTTTTTTGGGGGGGGGGAATTCCAATATTTTTTGGCTCCATTATTCCCAATGGGGAATCTTTACAGGGGGCTGGAGTAGCTGTTGGCTGCTGGAACCAGAATTTCAGCAAAGCTGCTGGTGCCTGTCCTTTACATAACTCCTGAAGGAGGTGCCCCCAGCCATCCTCCATTGATTCCTATAGGGGAGAAAATGTAAAACACAAGAATCGCCAAGCTACACAGAACAGGAAAACTGTTGTAAGCCTGGCAAATGTAAAATCGGAGAATCCAGCCAATGTACAGCCCAAGAATCTAGAGCACTGTAAAACCCAAGAACCTGTGTTAATGCACAACCCAAGAATATAATGTGAAACCTAAGAATCCACTGCAAAAAGCAAACCTGATACAAAACAACTCAGGCAAAGAACTCAGCTTTACAAAGTCAACAAAAACAATGTAAAAGGGCATAATCTAATGCAGATCAATCTTGCAACCCAAACCAAGCCCGAGAAGACACAGACACTCCTGGGGAGGGGGAAACCAAAACAGAAGAAAACAGTTCTGGGAGTCTTCAAATGCTGCCAATACTCTTGGTTAATCTTGAATGCTTGTGGGATTTTTTGGGACTCATTTATTGGTATCACAGAAAATCCTGGTTAGCATTTGGAGCTGAATATATCCACAAAATACTGATAAGGCATCTTTTCGGTTATATATTCAGCTTGGTTATATCCGAGCACACATCCCTAGTTCAGATTCAAACCCTGGCATCTCCAGTTCAAAGGATGCTAGATAGCAGGGCTGGGGGGTGGGGGATTCTGTTTGTGACCTTCAGGAACTGCTGTTAGACTGTAGGAACAGTTTCATATGCTAACTTGTTTGCAGTGACACAGCTAGGAACATGGAGATGCTACAGAGAAAGCCCTCTTTGTATATCACCGGGGGAAATTAGATGAAGCATGAGACTGGCTCCCAAAATTCTTGCCAGTTCTGTGTGTCCATTTCTAAACTCAAATCATCAGCCATCTTTCCTCAATTATCTACATGCGTCTTAAGGGTATAACAGGGGGAAAGAACTTTTTGGCTTTTATTTACCTCTTACAACTGTTCCATTTGAAAGCTGCAGTTGAGTGCCTAACTGCTTGTTGTTGCTTGTCTTTTTTCCAGATGGTAGAACTTCCATTTCTAGTCTTGTTTTGTTAGTTTTAATTCCTTTATGTGTGGCTCTGCTGTTGGTCATTCTACTAATTTACCTGAAGAGGTGAGATAAAATTTAACAGACTCTGTAATTTTTCTTCTGTTTCGTTTTTTCTGCTGTAGGAACATTTCTGTTTAATATTTCCTGCTGGTGACCATTTGTGGCTAAGGCTGAGAATTTTTACAAATGGAAATATATATATATATGGAATTATAATTTGCTTCTTGCTTTACTATAGCTCAGTCCCAAACTCTGAAATCCAAATCTGATTAGAATGAGAGATTATGGCCTATGGAGAGTTGAGCGAAATGTTTTTGGATAGCAAGATCAAACTGGGTTTTGCTTTCACTCTAATGTTCTATAGGTGTGTATTCAAACTCACATCCATGTCTCACATGTCTGCTTGCTAGAAGCATCTTACTGGCCACTTGTGAGACAGGATGCTGGAGTAAACAAACCTTTGGTCTGATCTCACAGGGTTCTTCATAGTCCTGGCATGCAATAAACTTACATAAATAAATCCTCAGCACAGCTTTTAAATATTGGTAATCTAATTAAACAAAAATCTGCTGTTTTAACACTCTTTAATCTTTTGTATTATAAAGGATTAAGCTGTTGATTCTTCCAAAAATTCCTGACCCTGAAAAGATTCTGAAGCACATGTTTGAAGAGCAGAATGAAGTGAGTAATACCTGGTTGGTTAGGCTTCTGGCT
Organism: Gekko gecko; assembly: GCA_029375565.1. Classification (NCBI taxonomy): domain Eukaryota; kingdom Metazoa; phylum Chordata; class Lepidosauria; order Squamata; family Gekkonidae; genus Gekko; species Gekko gecko. The sequence continues at coordinate 44,035,679 of JAPDNY010000012.1, read as the reverse complement.
GATCTCTCAAACATTAAACTGCTGAGTAGGCTTGCTAAGGTCCTGTTAGTCATTCCTTCTCCATGACTCTGCAGGGAACATTTTGATGCATGAAGGGGAGACTCATACTTGGCCCCAGATGCATGTTTGCTGTGTATTTACATATATACATCTTCCATCTACCAATTATTGTGCACGTTGTAGAAAGACCTATGTTAACAATTGAAAACTTGTCCTGAAATCTGTGAAGTGGCCCTAAGAAAAAGAAGTAGTACAGAGTATTGCATTGTTTTCAGAGACTTTCATTGCTGTTTTTCATCCCCAGAACCAGCCCACGCACGAAACAGCCAATAATGAGGAAACCCATTCATTGATGATTGTGGAGCCTGCTGGGAATGAGAAGTGAGGAAACCAAGCTGTGATCTTTGTCAAATGACTTCTGAATGTAAACCAAACATATGAGGCACGGGAACTGATGATGCAGCTGCTGAAACATCTCTTGAATATTTCACTCGAAATCCCTTTGCACTTGAAGCATCTTATTGGACTAAGCAGTTCCACTGAATGCAATTACATTAATGGCTTTCCTCAGTGGTCACGTAGTCCCATCTTCCTTTTTGTCATCCTTGCTGTGAATGTCAAGTCTCACGTTACCTTTTGTAAAGCTACAGGTTTACTTTGGAGTTTTTCCCTCAATTTTTTGCTGCTTGAAAAGCATGAATTATTTGGCAAGCTTGAAAAGCATGAATTATCTGGCAAGGCTTGCCTTAGCACCCAGCGGTTCTTGGATTTTGCTGTTCTGAGCCCTCCCTGGGTTAAAACAGACACTGTTAAGTCTGTTCCATTGTGGCTTTGAGAAAACCAAGACAACTAGGCTAAGTGACGACCGTCCTTATTCCCAGGCTAGAGTATTTCTTATTGCTGAGATTACTGAAGTATCTCTTTGTGTCATAAACGCATGTATGAAGAAATCCCTGCAGGGGTTTATACATACCCTAATTGCATATCTGTGGTTTTTATATATGGGAATGATAAAATGGCCCACCTCCATGACTTGGACTCATAACACTGAAAGAGGTCCCAAGATGGTTTGTTACAGGGGAACCTCTCGTTTTTTCAACAGAGCCCCATGTGTGCACAGCCCTGTGGATTGGAACCTCCAACCTGAGTATCCCAATCCTTAGCCAGAACATCCTGTAGTGTATTTTTAAATTGATCTGTGGGCAACCTCCGGTCCATTGCAGTAAGCTACATTGTAGCATTTCCTGTTGTGCTGTTAAATTGATCTGTGGGTCAGGCCTTGTCCACTGCAGTAAGCTACATTGTAGCATTGTAGACTTTCTATTTACCTGTTAGCTTGGTCTGGGTTTTTTTTTTTTTTTTTACAAGTTGAAATGTGTGATCTCTGAAGAATAAACAAAATATACTTTTTCATAGCAAAGGTTGTCTCTTAATTTTTAGGAACCCTTTCCTTTCTTGGAGAGGGCATTTAGAAGAGCCCAGTTTTCAGCATCTTTGCTGGTTTATGAAATTCTATTTTATTTATGTTTATATTGTGTTTACAAACTCTGGTTTGCAGGCCAATCAGCAGTTTCTGGCTAAATTCTGGCACACGCAGTTACATCCAAACCTTCACACAGCAGCTTGATACGGCTCCCACTCCACTTTGTATTTTGTCCAACTTATAATTCATTCATGCCTCTAGTCCTCTGTGTGCCAGTGTGTGGGTCTGGAGCAGATTCACAGCAACCTACCTGGCTGCTGTTCCCCTTTTTTATCTCTGCCCACCAGCCTTTTGCCCCTGATCTCTGCCTGTCCTCCTCTTCCCTTTTTCTAATTAGCTTATCTTAAGTCTAATGCTTGTACACTGCAGGCAGGATTGTACAGGGCTGAATCCTGTTAAGTGCTTTATACATAAATACTATTATTATTCCTGGTAACATTATTGGGTTCCTGAAGCACCACACATCCAAGCATTTCACTGAAGTACTCAAAATAATTGTGCAGGTGATGAGAGGGCAGGGCTATACAGGTATGTGAAGCAGGCAGAATCTAAAAAGGAGAGGGGAAACAAGAGCAGTCTCCTTCACCAGTTGGTGGGAAAGTGTTCAGGGCTACAACTGTTTCCCACACACACAGGCGATCTCAACATCAGAACAAGTTAACTTTCACTAATGCCATACTTAGGTGATAGTATTCTCATGTACTTGGTATGGATGGCCAAGTGCCACTTTCATGACAGTAGAATCAGGAACTGCTAATTTTTATTTTGAAATTATATACTTCCTGCCCTTCCCTCCATAAAATGGATCTTCATGGCAGGATAGAACAAACCAAGAGACTGAGATCATATCATTATAATACAAAATCCTCAGCCCACGGGTAGCCCTCATCTCTCTTAGCCCTTCATAAATCTCCAGCATTAAAACCAGCATCATTCTAAGACAAAAAAGCCAGATATTAAACAAAAATTGCCAGCTATTAAACAAAAGACCACTCTACCAAGGGGAGAAAAAAACAAGAAAAAAATCTCTTTTCTAATACAGAACAAAACAACTGGGGATCCACAAGAAAATTACAGGGAGGGCGCTTCCCTTCCCCCACTTTGCTTTCTTCCCTCTCCCCCTTCTCCAACAATCTTCCCCTTTTTTTCTCAGAGCAGTGAGCAGTGACTCACGAAAGCTCATACCCTTCCACAAATTTTGTTAGTCTTTAAGGTGCTACTGGATTCTTACTCTTTTCTACTGCTACACACAGACTAAGACAGCTACCCATCTTGATCTATCTCAATAGGAATGAAGTGAGATTTTTCCTCCAGGAAGTATTCTGAAGCCACTGCAGCATGCATTCTGCTTATTTATAGCCCATCCCTGTCACTGAGGCAGATTATTTATTTACAAAATTTTTATCCCACCTTTCTGCCCTTACAAGGGCCACCAAGATGGCTACCAATTGACAACATACATGATAAAATCACATTTTAAACCATTAAAATTAGCTTTCCCAACACACATCATTAACACAATTAAATACAGACTTAAAGTACATACGGAATATAAAAACAACTAAAAATTGGTTAGGAAGGAGGGATTGTTGTGGGAATGCCATAAGAAACAAAAACGTCTTTAGAAAAATTGCAGAGAGAGAAAGTAATCATACAGAAGGATACTGCAATAGGACTAGGAGTACAATATTGAACAAAGCAAGCCACAATGTGACCATACATTATCAGATACATAATAAATGTTGACCTATGCAATAGGAGCAGGAATACAAAATTAAATATAATCATAGAGTTGGAAGGGACCTCCAGGATCATCTAGTCAAACTCCCTGCACAATGCAGGAAATTCACAAATACTTCCCCTCCCATACACACCTAGTGACTCCTGTTCCAAACTAGCACAGGGGGAAATTGTTGCCTGACCCCAAACTGGCAATCAGCATTTCACATAATCAGCATGGCTGTCAGATGGCCATCTAGATTCTGTTTAAACCTCCAAAGAAGGAGAGCCCACCACCTCCCGAGAAAGCCTGTTCCACCGAGGAACCACTCTAACTGTCAGGATATTCTTCCTAATGTTTAGCCGAAAACCTTTTTGATTTAATGTCAACCTGTTGGTTCTGGTCCGACCTTCTGGGACAACAGAAAAGAACTCTGCACCATCCTCTGTATGACAGCCCTTCAAGTACTTGAAGATGGTTATCGTATCACCTCTCAGTCATCTCTGCTCCAGGCTAAACATACCCAGCTCCTTCAACCTTTCCTCATAGGACTTGGCCTCCAGACCCCTAACCATCTTCATTGTCCTCCTCTGGACACGTTCCAGCATGTCTATATCCTTCTTAAATTGTGGTGCCCCAAACTGAACACAACACTCTAGGTGAAGAGCCAACTTCCTAGCCCAGCATAGTACAAACAGTGCAGAATGTGGAATTACAAAGGTACAGGCAATGCAGTACCCGCTTCCATTTGAAGGCACCCTTCTGGATTGCTCTGCCCCACTATAGAGCAGTTCCATTACAAGAATGATCTCCTGAACATTTCTGTTTTGCACATTCTGTAACATGATAGAACAGGGGGAGGCTTCCTGGCCTCCTTAGGCCATTCCACAAGGTGGGAGCTGCCACAGACAACGTGCATAAGCAAGTGGTTGCCAATCTTACCCATTTGCTTGCAGGGACAGTTAAAAGATGCTGTTTAGATGACCAGAGCTGCCACAGTAGAGCCCAGGAGAGGCAGTCCCACAGGTATGTAGGTCTTAGGCCATGAGCAGCCTTGCAGGTGATAACCAGTACCTTGAACAGAGCCTGTTAGCTGATCGGTAGCCAATGGAGCCATTGCAGGGTGGGTGTGGTATGCATGTTCTGCCTAGTACCTGCTAGTAATTAGGCTGCTGCATTTTGTACCAACTGGCATTTCTGAGTTGATTTAATGGGAAGACCTATGTAGAGTGCATTAGAGTAGACTTGCCTGGAGGTAACTATGTCATGGATCCACATAGCCAACTACCCGACTGGATGAAGCTGACAGAATGCTATTTTTGTTGCTGCCTTGGCTTGCTTCTCCAGTAGTAATTTTTGGGCCAGTATAACCCATCATCTCTTCACTGAATCAGAATGTCATCTGAACCTCATCACATGTGGGAACCTTAGTGTCCTTCAAGACCTCAGCCTCCCCAAACACCACTACCTCCATCTTATCAGGATTCAGTTTCAACTTGTTCACCCTTAGCCACTTAGCCACAGCTGTAAGGCATTGGTTCAAGATTTCTATAGAAACACCAGATGATTTGGATAGAGATACAGACCTGGGCTTCATCAGCATATTGATGCCAGCCTACTCCAAAACTGCAAATAATTTATCCTAAAGACTTTCTATGTAAAGTCCTAAAGACTTTACATAGAAATTGAATAGGGGGGGGGGGTTTAAGGCTGAGAAAGCCCTCCCCTTAAATTTGTCAACTAAGGGAATTTGTCTCAGTTGCCAAATATGACAACAGGGCATTCCGCTGCAATAGTGGTTGTTTCATGTGGTGCGATGAACCAGGGCTCTGGGTCCCCAGACAATAGGTTTTCTTTGTGCGAAAGCCAGTCAAATCTGACATGGGGGCGGTGCTCATCTCTGTTTCCAAGCCGAAGAGCCAGCGCTATCCGAAGACATTTCTGTGGTCATGTGGCTGGCATGACTAAACACTGAGGCACATGGAATGCTGTTACCTGCCCACTGAAGCAGTACCTATTTATCTGCTTGCAGTTTCTGCTTTCAAACTGCTAGGTTGGCCAGAGCTGGGACCAGAGACGGGAGCTCACTCCATCACATGGCCTCGAGCTGCAAAGCTACTGACCTTCCAGTCTGCAGCTAAGTGTCTTAACCACTGAGCCACCACAGCCCTTCCCAGACAATAGCTACATTTAAAATGTTGTTTGCCAGTATTCTGGGGTTTTTCAAGGATATTTTATGCCTCATCATAAGAATGGCAGCATTCCAGAGAGTGGTTTACATTTTTTGAATGCACTGCTCTTAAAAGAGTTTTAGCCGCATGCATTCGTTTTAAAAAGAGGACCCAGCCTGAAACAGAGTTCTGTAACACTCAAAAGCTTAATTGCAAACAAAGGTTGGTCCTTGGCAATTATAAATCAAGATGGGTAGCCCTGTTAGTTTGTCTGTATCAGTAGAAAAGAGCAAGAGTCCAGTAGCAGTTGGCCATGATTTATCTTGGGGATTATCATGCTACTTAATTTTCAAACACTGTCTGTCTTAATATCTGGAGTAAAAAAACAAAACAGAGGTTCTGTAGCGCAGTGGCATGTGACTACGTAGAGATTAGACGCCAGGGGGCAGAAGAGATCCATGTAGGTCTCCCGGTTCTTTCTTCCCTCCCGCGCCCCACAGTAATTGAGGAATCTTGACCGAGTTAGATCTTGCTTTATTTTTGATCGGGCAGCCCTACTGCCAGCCATTGTGACGGTGTGTCAGTATTCTGATACTCAGTATTCTACAACAGAAACTTTTTCTCATGCTGTAAACTGGGGGGCGGGGAAGGAAGTTTGAAGAACATGGGAAGTGGATCGTGACCTAATCAAAAGCTTACGTAATGGATGAAGCTGACCACATTTTGGGATGTGGGGGTGGGAGTTGCGGAGGCAACAACAGCAGCACACCAGGCCTGTAGCTACAGTGGAGCATTTTGGGGCTTGCCCCCCACCCCCGACTTCCATCCAGCCTCCTGGCTCCCTGGGCTGCCGGGAGGACTCCTGACTCTCTGGGCCACCTGGAGGACTCCCCACCGCTGCCCCTTCCCCAAGCAGGGCTTGCTTCCCCAGGCAGAGGGTGAATGCTGCAAAAGTGAGTTTAAAAACATTTTAATTTTTATTTTGTGACATCGATGCCCCCTGACTTATTTAAAGCCCCCCCCCCCGAATTACAAAATCCTGGCTACAGGTCCGCAGGGCACTCTCTCAGGTGGCAGAGAAGAGAAACGGTTCCTGTCACCTCTGTGGGTGTGTCGCAATAACCGCTTTGGCCCATAAACTGCCCTTTCAGACAGCCACAAGACTTTGCTTTTGAGTCAGGGCGACATCAGAATCCAAGAATTCTGTAAAATTTGCCTGGCGAGTTAAAAGTGAGACCAAGTGACTGAGCAGACTAGTTATCGGAGGACACGTTTAGCATTTCGAGGGTGTCCAGGAAGCTACCTCAGAACACTGGGCCCTTGAAGCGAGTCTGTTGATGCCTGAGCTGACAGCTGCTCTTCCAAACTGATTAAGACGTGCCCAAACAGTGAGGATGACGCCAAGCAACTGCACTAGTTCGTACCTCCTGGCTGGAAGCCTGCTTTTGCTTGCACTGTGATAAATGGAAAATCATCCATGCCTGATGGAGTTGGTGTGCGGAGCAGATGGTGACATGCAGAAGAAACACAATGGGAAGTTGAAATGGTCTCCCTTGGTGCAAGCTGCCCCGAGCTTTCTTCGTGTCATGTGAGTGCCTTTACAGCTACATTGCAGCAAACCGCCCCCCCCCCACCCAGACCCCACACCGATAGGTTTTTGACTTGCAAAATCAAGCATTCTGTTTTCTAAAGACATAGGCATCCATTCTCTTTTAAAGAAACAGAACAAAACAGGCTGCTTTCTGCGCTCCAGGTAAAATGCAAAGGGGAGAGCAGCCCTTTACAAAACAGCTGGCTTTTCTCGCCCTCCCCTTGAAAGACACCCATATTTATTTCAGAACTCAGCCCAAGCAACTAGCCAGTCCCAAGATACACGGTGCAACAGCATACTTAGGCAAGCTAGCCCTTCGTATTAGCAGCAGAAAAGAATGCTTGTCTTCCAGGCCTGAAACAGGTGAGATTACCTCTGATAAATCAGTCTCATATCATTCTTTATGCCCCAGTCACAGATGGCTCCAGCTGTTCTGCCACTCATGCAGGAAAGCAGCCCACCAGCCTACAACCCTAACTCTGGCTCTGATGGAAGGAGAGATGGCGCCCATGGGCATTTGCTACATACACACTTTACAGCAGTCATCTATCTTCAAGCTCCTCCACAAATCATCTTTTGTAATGTAAGACAAAATCAGGGCAGTGTGTGTTTTTCATCCTAAACCCCCCCACAAACATACCTGCCTATTGTACCATACTCCTTATAAACCTTTGAGTTGACCTACAGGAAGAAGGAAATGCAACTGGCTGCTTGATCCCGTTTTGGGTTTGGACATGGTACTGAGAAAGGATCAGATAGATTTACCAACTGCATCTTCTGCCATACCCCTGATTGGGAAAGCTGCAGATTTAGTAAATGCAATATAGTAAAGGTAAAGATTCCCTTGCTCGAAAGCCAGTCAAATCTGACTCTAGGGATTCGGTGCTCATCTCCGTTTCAAAGCCGAACAGCCAGCGCTGTCCGAAGACGTTTCCGTGGTCATGTGGCCGGCATGACTCAACACCAAGGCGCGCGGAATGCTGTTACCTTCCCACTGAAGTGGTACCTATTTATCTACTTGCAATTTCTTGTTTTTGGACTGCTAGGTTGGCAGGAGCTGGAACTAGAGATGGGAGCTCACTCCGTCATGCAGTACTCTCGGGTCTTGAACTTCCACAGCCTGCAGTTCCACGTCTCAACCACTTGAGCCACCGCAGCTCCTTAAAATGCAATATAAATAAGGACTAAATCCAGAGAAAGGGTGGGAAAGTGAGGAACTGGGAAAACTCATAACCAAAACCAGGGGTTTGTCTTCACAGACAGCAATTGGCATGAGAAGAAGAGAGATCAGGCCTGTAGCCCATCAGTCACAGCACATGAAGGTATATGACTGAGCAACAACAGCCATTCATCTGCCACAGCGTGAGGAAGGCACACTACACACTTGGATGGTTAGTCAGGGAAAGACCCATGAAATATATCGATATTGTTCTTCAGAGGCACCCTTTCTGCTGCAGGATAAGACGTTTCGAGTCAAAGGCAAAGCGGGAGGAGGCTGAAAGACAGCCAGAGGACGGAAGGGAGTTAAACTTTCATGAAAAGGAAGTGGGGAAAGCTTGTTTCTGAGGCAGGAAGTCCTGTGTGACTAAATGGGTGTCTTACACATTCACAGCTGTGTGCCAGGAGCTTGCTGATCTCTCACAAGGAATGAAAAGCCCAGCGGTTATTAAAAAAGCAATCCTCATCTGCTATTTGCAGCTTTTTGTCTCCCTCTGTCTGCGATACCAGCTGGTGGGCACTGATTAACTTGTTGGATTTCTCAGTGTCATGCAGCTATTAAAAGGCAAAAAAGTCTTGCAGGAGGAATATACATGTCCAGTGGCTGCATGTTGCCCTTCCTTCAGACATTAACTCATCCTCAATCTACGTGGATCCAAAAATACACGTTCCTACTACGGTAGTGCAAGGACTAGTAGGAATGGAAGCCACACACCCCATTGTTGCTCTGCTCACTGCTGCCACCATCTTCTCACTCATGAGAGCCAGTGTGATGTAGTGGTTAAGAGCGGCGGAATCTAATCTGGAGAACCGAGTTTGATTCCCCATTCCTCCACAGGAGGCTCGCTGGGGTCCGCAGCTAAAGTAAGGAGCTTGGTCCCTGAACAAGAGACCTAGGATCCTAGTCCACCTAGTGTCCAGCACCTCTGGCGGGAAATTCAAACCCTCCAATGGGACTGTGGGTGTGCCGGGTGGGATGTATATAGTTGGCCCTTGTGGGGACGTTTTGCCAGTTCGTGTGTGAAGTACAATAAACACGTCTGAATGCATGTCGTAGTATGAGTCCTCCATGCGGCAAACCCAGTACTTTACAGGGTCAGCCACAATTCTCTCAGAGCTCTCTCAGCCCCACCTACCTCACAGGATGTCTGCTGTGGGGAGAGGAAGTGAAGGCAATTGTAAGCCACTCTGACTCCTTCGGGTAGAGAAAAGCAGGGTATAAAACCAACTCTTCTTTTTCTTCTTCGCCACTCTCCCTCCCCCCTTTTTCAATGGCACCTGTGCAAAAGTGCGGACCTGATGGCATTTTCAGCTGTTGAGCTACTGTGTGCCTCAGCGGGAAAATGAAAAGTACCCTCTAAAGGGCTACAAAGAAGGAAATGGTGCATGGCAGCCAGGTATTTCACAGCATCTTGAATGTGGACAACTCCACTCCTCCATGTAGGGGCCATGTGTAGAAAATGAGGGTTTTATTTTTTTCAGCTAAAAAGAAATCCCCACGAGCAAGTCAAGTCATGCCCAGATTAGCCATGATGTCGTGTGAACAATCCAGGGTACTGCAGGGGCTTCTGCAGCCCCTATGGGAAAAAAATCCCTGCTTGGCTGAGTTTTCTCTGTTTCCCCCCTTCTTTCTTATGTTTATATTGTATGCTGGTCTTAAGTCCGTAATAATAAAACTAAACTAAACCTGCTTGGATGTAGCCTCCGTGTACCAGGCCTGTAGCTACAGTGGGGCATCTTGGGGCCCGCCCCCCCGACTTACCGCCAAGGCTCCCTGACTTCCCCTCCAGCCCAGGTGCTCCCTTGGGGGGAGTGTGCAGAGGTGTGTGTGGGGTGCCCCCTGACTTATTTAAAGGCCCCCTGAACTAAAAAATCCTGGCTACGGGCCTGCTTGCCACTGAGCCAAACAGGACTTGCTTTCTTGTCTGTACAGATGATAGGCAGCCTGGTTATTCCTCTGGTTCTTTTTATGATTGTAAATATTTATGTACATAAATATATAATTTCTGAGTTTTCTAAGTTTAAGAGAAAACATACTAGAGAACACAAGAACTTCAGAGCAGCTATGCTTCATCAGACCAGTGAGCCATCTAATCCAGCATTCTGTTCAATAGTAACCAGTCAGGTACCACAGGGGAGCCTACAAGAGGGGGGTACATTTCCCTTCACCATGTAGGCATGCTGAGTCTTCATGCAAATGTAAGCAGTTGTCCTTTATTTTAGGGAACTGATGTTTATTCATATATTACAGTTAAATTAACAGTTTTTTAAAAAAGCTGTCACTGGGTATAAAAAGTAAAAGATTATCTTGGCCTCCACAGCCCTGACCTCCCCCTCCCCTACTTTGGGGAATGTTTAAAGCCAACCTATTTGTTTTCACCTTCTTGATTTGTGTCCTCCTTTTAGGATATAATCACCACTTGGGTGTTTGAGTTCCTACATGCTCCCTCTTGATAATGCAAGAGCATTCTCTGCACTGTGGCTCAATGGGGTAAGTGAGGAGAGCGCGGGTTTCTTCTGAAGAGTGATGCAAACAGTCAGTAACTTGTATGACTTCGCCAGAGTTTTCCCTTCCTGGCCGTCCCATTGCAAACTCACCCAGTGCAGAAAGGCCGCATTGTCACCCTGTTTGCACCAGGTACTGCTGCCTATGGTTTGCCAAGCAGCTCCTTGGAGTTCTGCCCATGCTTTTCTGCAAGCGCTGTTGCCAGGATACAAAGCATACAGCAAATGTTTATTTCAACAGCAATGGCTTTTATTCCTCCTCAGCAGCTTTCTCAGGCTGCAGTCATGTGTGAATGTTTTTGGAGAGATGGGGGGGGGGGGGCACGGCCAACACCCAAGTGGCAGGAATGATCATTGCAACCAATGCGAGATGAAGTGATGATGGTCAGACAGTGCATCGAGTCGCGATTCAAAATTTTCTTTATTGACGTTATTTATAGTTATTTCTCACAAGGACTAAAGGAGGATTCCATGTTGTGAGTCAGTACGACAAACAAAATGGGTCATTCAGTAACCAATGCATTAGGATTTTAGAAGTCTGGAACCACCAGAAAGAACTGAAGCAGAGCATAAGTATTAACATGACACATTAAGCAGTACAGAAATCACATAATAGGATCCTACTACAGTAAGCTATACTCAACAATATAGACCACAATCCCAAATAATTTCTCCAAGTAAGCCTGTGAACCGTTTTGTACAGTACAACCCTATTACCTATGCAGAAAAGCCCTCTTGAAGAGTTTCATTGTGCATGGTCTGCAGAAGGCCAGGGGAGTGGGGCTTTCCTGACCTTTTCAGGCAGGCCATTCTCCAAAATGGGAGCCCCAATGGAGAAAGCACGTGTACAGGCAGTTATCAATTTTGCCCATTTGCAGGTTGGCACCTGCAGGAGCTCCTGCTGAAATGAGTGAAGTTGTTGTGGCGGAGCGTAGGTAAAGAGGTGGTCCAGCAAATAAGAGGGGCCAGGGCCCTGATGGGCTATGTATGAGATAGGCAATACCTTAAATTGAGCCCGGTAACAGATGGGCAGCCAATGGAGCATCTGCAGAATGAGAGTAATATGCTTGCTCCATCTGACTCCCACCAATAGCCAAGCCATGACATTCTGGACCAGGTGGAGTTTTCAAGATGATTTTGAGGGGAGACCAAGGTATAGTAGTCTAATCTTGATGTCACTGCGGCACGGATCCAGGTGGCCAGATCAGCCATATAAAAGTAAAAGGCCATCTTACAGGCTAGGTTGAGTTGGCAGGAAACCTGTTTTGCAGCTGCATTAACTTGCTTCTCCAGTAATAAAGCTGGATCCAGTAGGTCCCAAAAGCTTTTAACTGAGTCAGCAAGGAGGAGTCAACCTCCATCAAAAGTGGGGAGAACAATATCTTTCAAGGCCTCCACTTCCCCAAACAACATTACCTTTCTTTTCACTTTGTTCACATTTAGCCAGTTAATCACAGCATCAAGGCAACAATTCAGGACCTCTACCAGATTTGGATAAGGATATATACAGCTTGAGTATTGTCAGCATATTGATGGCAACCAACTCCAAACTACAGATGATTTGTCATCATGGTTTTATATAGAGATTAAAAAGCATGGGGGATAGAACTGCACCCTGTGGAACTCCACAGGATAGGCCCCACATACCAATGACAATAGCAACCCTTTGAGTCTGATCCATGAGGAATGGTTTGAACCAGTTCAGCACACATCCTGATACCTACTTCTGCTTCTAGACACCTCAGTAAGATGACATGATCTACTGCATCAAAGGATGCAGATAAATCCAATACGAGCAACAGAGAGGTGGTTGCCTTGTCTACACTCAGATGGAGGTCAGCAACCAAGGCTAGGAGACATCTCTGTTCCATAGGCAGGCCTGAAGCCAGACTGAAAAGGGTCTAGAGCAGATGAGTTATGTAAGAAGACTTGGAGTTGGTCCACTACTGCTCTCTCAATCACATTGCTTCAAAAGGGTAGATTAGAGACTGAGCAATAACTGGCCACATCCTTTTTCTGTAAGGATTTTTTAAAAGCAGCTGACAAATAACCACCTCTTTGAGTGGCTGAGGGAAGGTGCCTTCAGTTAGTGACTGATTTACAATAGATGCTAAGGGTGTGTTGATGTGATCCTTACATGATCTTAGCAGCCAGGATGAGTAAGGAACCAGGGTACACACAGTGGCCTTCACAGATCCCAGGATCTTGTTTACATCCATCACAGAAACTGGGTCAAAATTGATCCCTAAATAGCACAGGCAGTGTATTAGGCCTTTCTTCTGGTGTACATCCAAAGCAGAGCATAGTCTTGATATTTTATCAACAAATGCTTGACAAGTATTAGTCTGTTTCTGGGACATTAGAAGCTCAGAACAACTGATATGGATATGAACTAGCTGATGCTATAATAGTAGAGAAGTAACCTTTCTTTGCACCACCACTTTATAGTTCCTACAATGAGCTCTTTAGCATGATCTGTCAGATTCAGTACGAGTTCTCTGCCAACACTGTTCTAGACATCTCCCAACCATTTTCAGATCACCAAGCTCTGTGGTAAACCTTACTCCTTGTTCTTTTTTTCTCCCACCTCTCAGTGTGGCATTATTTCCCTCCTTAACAGGTCAAACACATGGTGTAATCTCCCAGATTACAGTCCATGTACTTAACCACTACACCAAACTGGCTCTACAATATAAGGATAATATTGGCCTGCTTTAAAGGGCTTTATGTAACAGTGCTATATAAATTATAAGTATTATTATTTGAGAAGGTGAGCATATCAAGAATTATTTTTACATTTTGTTTTTAAATGGCCATTGAAAAATTAAATCCAAATTACACGTTGAGCATTGAACAGTGCAGAAAAGTTAAAGTGTGATTGTAAAGTAATCTTCCCACACAGCAATTGATCACACAACAAAACCCAAACAAGCACATTTAGAATGGCCTTTCTGTTTTTCACACATGCACATCAATAACAGGAATTATGCTGAAAAGCACTTTTAAGTGGCTTATGTGAATTTGATCTCAAACTCCCAGGCAAATATAGCCATTATTTTTTGTACTTCATGCAAAAAAATATGTTTTCAGCATAACTGTCATGGTACCATACAAGAGTAATACAAAGATTCATATAATTCAGATTATGAATCTTTATTTTTATTGGGCCAATCATATTAATAAAGTTAACAAGTATTTGAGTTGCACAGAAATACTCTATGCTTTTGTGCCTGAATAATTCTTTATAACACAAAAACTTGCTACTATTTCCAGACATAAGTAGCCCAGTAAAAATATTATCTGAATCTTTTGAATCCCCTTTGTCCTTTAAACCACTGCATTACAGTCCTCTTGACATGTTTAAAAAGTATAATCGAGACATAGAACATTGTGATTTTTCATTATCCAAAATAGAAAATTAAATTGGGTTACATATTTGTGAACAGTTCTTTCAAACCAACTAACATATATTAAACTGTTATCAATCTGTTCTGTTTGAAGTGTGTGTGTGAATATTTCTCTAAATCACACTCACTGAGCAGTCTCATTCTGTCAAAGCTTTGAATATGAGTCTTTGCCTTTAAGCTTCAGTATTATCTACATTTTTATTCTCCTGTAATAAATTCTATCTGTTGAAGGCTGGCTCATTTAAAGAAGACAAAAATACATAATTATTTTACAATATTTTTGAAAGGAAAGTAAAAACCTACAACTTTCAAATTCCTGGCCAGGTACTCTAGCTTCTTAGTCACTGCAATGAATCATCGTGATGTAGCTATATCCGCCCTCTTTATCACTGGTACTCAGACACAATTTTTAGATCTGCAGCAAACTGAGCAGATCATTTAAAGGGACCTCCTATAATGGCTTTGAGTTAAATTATCCTTGACAGATGCAAATTTCTTAGCTGCATACACAATCTGTTATTCTAGTGTTTGATCATTCAGGGGCTGAATACAATGAAAGTTTCCATGCAGATCATTTTTCATTTCAGATTTAATCACAGCTTGAACCCCACGCCCTGTTACTGCTGCTAAAGATGCAAAGCATGCTGCAAAGTGGTGTAATCTAACATGGAAGACAGCTATCACAATAAAACTTGATATATATGCTTATGTCATAATTCTTAGTTTAAACACCAGGTCAATCATGCACCCTTGGGCAGACAGAAAGGACAGGGCAGAAGAAAAGATGCAAAAGTAAACTGCAGTGCAATATCCGAAGTGAGGCCTCTCAAGGTACTAGAGTAAATTAAATGTTTGAGGTGTTAGAACAGAAGCATGCACCATTCTTTCCCCAGTCCCCTTGTATAGTAGCCCTGTAGTCTTCCTCTCCTTTTTCTCTTAAACAACAAAGAGCATGTGTAGACTCTAGCCACACTATCATACCTGTGGGTCATGGAACATGTCGCTTTTTCCTGCTACTAAACTTCTGAAAATGTCTGCTGATCTGTTTGGGGACCAAATCCTATCTAAGAACGTAACAGCCTCTAGGAACCATAAAGTCCAGCATCCTTTTCCCAGCACTGGCCACCAGATTCCTTGAGGAAGCCCACAAGCAGGACAGAAAACAACAGAGCCTATACATCATTTGTTTCCCAGTTAAGTGATTTTCAGAGGTATACCACCTCTGAGTTTCTAGTCCTGACTAACAGCCATTGATAGACCTATTTTTCTGGCTTCTGAGTCTAGGTTCCAAACATAACTAACTCCTATGTCGACACCAATGTAACATAAGATTCTAAATGAGAACTAACGGAATTTTTAGTCATATTTGGCCATACCAAAAAGAATGATATTCAGGCTATATTTAGCCTATGGTCCTAAAGAAGTCAAGCAGCATAGGAAGCTTTTGCTGCTTTTCCAAACATTAAGGATTATTCAGAAAAATCAGACCACTGAAATATGAAGTTAGATCAGAAGTAATGCAGGCCTGTTTATTCGCTCAATGAAGATTCAGAATTTCAATGAATGGGTACTGTTGGATTTCCTGAAAGGTCGTAGACTGCAATTAAGGTTGGGTTCCATTTTAAAAATATCCCGCTTTCAATGACTTCATTATTTTACTTAAATGTGTAAATATTGGCACACAGAATATTCTCTCAAAAGTATCACAAAATGTTCAACCTGAGAGACTGGAATAAGGTTGGGGAGAGACTGCCAGCTAACAGAGGAATGTTATAAAGCCCTCACTTCAGACTTTAAAAAGGTACTTTGTTTTTAAAAGATGGGAAAGGAGAAGCAGGGAAACCAAGGGTTTTAACATTTTTCAAAAACAGAAAACTGAGGTACTAATGGAAGAATATTTTAAAAATTGTTTTAAAGTCACAGGGATATCTGGCATTATTTACATTCACTGAAGTTTTCATCTTAAAAGATACACAGATATAATGCATTCTTTGTTTAATTTATACTGGTGAAAGAATATACAAGCTTTTGAGTTGGGCAAAACTACCTTGTAGGTAAAAGGAAGGCATCTCATTTATGTCAGATTTCTTATAACTGCTTTTGAAGTCTGAGCCTTAGATCCTAGTCCTCTGAATTACTTGGTGTTCAGTCCTATTTAAATATAAGTGGAATTTACTTTTGAGTAAACATGAATAAGACTGAACTGCAAGACATGGACCAGCAATTAGTGATTTTATTTGCATCAGGATATAAGTATGTGGTGTGGGTGGACACTAGAAACATAGGATTTATATTAGTATATCCTAAGGAAAAAGCAGGCTTTTTTCAGCTATATAAACCCTGCTACTGAGAAAAGGGGCTCTGAAGGACATCTTCATCCCACCCCAGGTAACCCTTTGCTACTACTAGCACTCAAAGTGTTTGCTGTTTAAAATCTTATACTCTGTCAGTTTATTCCCCATTTTACCAATTCCTTGTACAAAAATCACTCCCATGTTGTAAAAGGGTATGTTTTCTAGAAGGAACTGCAGGAATTTATTTTATTCACTTCTACTTTCAACTTTTCATACAAGTCAAAGTGGCTCATAATAAATACCAAATGATGTTTCATGATCCTACACACATGTAAGTGACCGTGTGTGCTAAATGTTTCATCAAACTCCTTTACAAACAGGTGCTCTCCCACTACTTCGCTTGGGAGTGAGGGCTTTTCAATATAGTGAATATTGTTGTAGTTTTAATGTCAGTGAAAATTTTAGGCAATTTTCATTCTGTTTGATGCCCTGTATTTTTATTGCACTGTTCTCCAATTTGAAACCCTGGCTTATTGCATTGTTGTATGTTTTATAATTTTCTTATTATATTTTAATTGTGTAATCTGCATTAATTCTTAGTGAGGAAGGCAGGCCATAAATTAAGTAAACAAATAAATTGTTTCCAAGGCTGTAGGAGCCTGAGATGCTCAGGAGAAAACCTGAGGATGTAAATATTTTAAATAAACCACTAACTTCTTTCAGCTCAGATAGAGGATCCCCATTTATCTCACTGCTCCCCCTTTCCCCACCATCATCTTCCCCAATTTGCAGCACACTCACTGACCCTCCTCTCAGCTGCTTCTAGCCTGCATGCTTTCTCCCCTCCCATGCAGGCCACTACTGTTCCTGGGGATCAGCTCCACCGGTCTCTCGGATGTGTACCACCACACTGGTCTTGGCTCAGGCTCTCCCTCTCAGTCCCCAGTTCAGACCTCAACTATCCCAACTACCCGAGCCTTTTTAGCTCCTTGCTTCTCTCAAGGTGTTTCTCCCCATTGCCCCCTCAAGTGTTCCACACTCAGGTCCTAATTTCAGTTTACAACAATTCAATCACACACACACACCCCTCTCAGCCTCCCTTTATTTGAAACCCCACTTCCCTCTTGTCCCTCAAATCCCTCGCTCCTGTCTTATGTCAAGCGCACACCTAGTTCAAGCCGTCGCCGGCAGCAGCAGCAGCAATAACGGCCATCCTTGATCCCCAAGCATTGCACAGACAACCTTCCGTCGGACTAAACTTTCCTTTCTTCATATCTTACTTCCCTCGGTCCACCTTTATTTTAGCCTCCTCCCATTCTTTTCCCGGACCGCCGGGCGCACCCCGGACCCCCGTTTGCCTCCCATCCTCCCTCAGCTCCCCCCTTCAGGCCCCAATTTCCCTTCAGCTTCATTCCCCCTCCCATACCCCCCTACCCCTTATTTTTCCCCCTCCCGCGCCGGTGTTCCCTCCCCGTAGGCGGGCGAACGGTGACGTTGCAGAGGCGGAGGCAGTGTCTGCGCTCCACCTCTTCGGGCCGGAGGAAGAGGCTGAGGTGCCGACGACGGCCGGGAAGAAGTGAGAAGGCCCTATAGCGGCGGCAGGAGCAGCAGCGGCGGTCTCCCCCTTGCTGGTTCGCCCGGTCGGTCACCCTCTCTGGCTCGCGCCCTTTGCCCGACATAGCCGCAGAGTCCTCCTCCCGCTGAGGCGATCCCGCACAGAAGACCCAGCCCGCTCCCTCAGGCAGGCCTTCTTCGCCACAGCCCCTGCCGCTTTCGTCCCCTTCTGCGCGCCGCCGCCGGGCCTCTCTCTTTCTCTCCCCGCTTCCTCGCCGGGCCTCCTCCCGGGGAGGAAGCGGGTCATGGGCTGCGGCAGAGGAGGAGGAGGAGCCGACGCCGGGCAGGCCGCGCCGACCTCCCTCGCAGCAGCCGCGGTAGCGCAACCACCGATGCCTGGGCGCCGCTAGCCCGGCCCCAGCGAGCAGAGGAGGAGGGCGAGGAAGAGACGTTCCCCGGTCACTGCCGGGGGAGGAAAAGTGGGCTGAGGTAAGTGGGAAGGAGGAGGTATCTCTACGGAGCTTCTGCTCCACTTCCTCGCACCTTCCCCGGGGAAAACCCTTGGACTGAGGCCTTGGCGGGGAGGAGGGGGGGGGAGAAATGTGTGTGAACAGTGGTGTGGGGGAAGGGAGAGGATGTGGGGACTGAGAGGGGCTCGTGGAAACCAGGGGCTCTCTAGGGCGGAGAGGTTAGAGGCAATGGGGGTGGGAAGGGATGAGGGGGAAAGTGGCTGTGTCCGAGGCGGGAGCCTAAGGCGGCCAGAAGGATGAGTGGTGGAGGTAAGGGAGGATAGAGGTTGATCTGTATGGGCAGGTAGAAGAATGGCTTGTGCTGCTGGAGGGAAGCTAAAATGAGGGGGAGGGCTGAGAAAGGAAGCCTAGAGGGTGAGGAAAAGGGCAGGAGGGTAAAAGGACGGATCCGGGTGTGTGGAGGAATGGGGGCTGCAGGATTTCTCCTGTATTCTCCCCACTGAGTTAAAGTGTTTGATGCAGCATTTCTTTTTTTTTCTCCCCCCCTCCCCTCCCCTCCCCCCTCCCCCCCATTGCCCTTGCAGGTCTCCCTGAAGCCCTCCCAGTGTCCTTTTCCCTAAAGCGGCACCAGCAGCAGCAGGAGGAGGAAGAAGAAGAAAGAGAACACACACGGAGGCGGAATTGAGGCCACCATGGCCCATTCACCCGTAGCAGTGCAGGTGCCTGGCATGCAGGTGAGAAGTCTGTGGGCTCTGGTGAGAAAACACATTTGGTAGCATTTGGATAATTATACCAGGGGTTTGTAGCTTGCTGTCATTATTAGAACTCAGTGTGTCAACCTTTATTGAACAGTGGCTGAGAAGCTTTTCAACTGCATTGGTGTTAAAATGTGGTCTCTAGGAATCACTGTTTGCAGTGGCAAACAAATCACACCTGACAAAAGGGGAGGGCTGCTTTAAAGGTATTTTTGAAAGATAACTTTGGACAAAGGTTCAGGTTTTAGATACAGGAGAAAGATTTCCACCTTTTCACTACTTTTAACGTGCTGAACTGTGTGTGCAAAGAGGTGGCTAAAGGGCACAGGTCATTGTTGAAGTGAAGGTTTGGGGTGTGATTGTAAAGCTGCTGATATTCTGCAGCTTGCATCTTGTATGTTTATATAAAGTGTGTGCCTACCTTAGGAGAAGTGATTGGCTCTAGAATATCTGTTTTTGAAGGCTTAAATTTCCTAATTTTTTCATAATGAACCTTTAGGGTTATTTATGTTAAACACTGGACAACCCCATTTTGTCCTTTGACTCAAATATTCTCTAGCCTAGAGTTGTTCTTTTAAAGGAGGAGCCTTATCTTGTCACAAACACTGGAAGGGATTGTAAGATATTGATAATTTTTCTGTGATGGAGTGTGTATGTGTGTGATCAATTTGCTGCAGAATGGAAACAATTTTGTTGTTAATACAATGGGTGCTGTTGCTTTGACATTAAATACAGACTTCACTTTCCATTGTTAGATGGAGTCCCAGTTGGAAGAGCGGTTTGGAGTTTGGGGGAGTTAACATAGTGCTGCAGAACTCTGTATCATCATAGAACACTGCAGTGGTTCAAAACATGTAACTGAAGAAAACACATAGATGGATTTAAAAAAGGGAAATGCTTGTCATTTTGGCTGTTACAGATTTTACTCACAGCTAGTCTCTGGAACAGATCGGGGGGGGGGCTTGATTTTTCCAGTGATTTGCTAATATGTTTGGCACATATGTAATGGCATTAAGCTCTTTTTTAAAAAAGAGAGCACAAAGACTTGCTAGCAGTGAAGCAGGCTTTGCTTTTGAGATTTTCCTTTCCTTGATCAGTTTACATCTGGCTCTGTTTATGGATCAAAAACTTCTGATTCCACTTGGGTTTGTCTTCTGAATCCAGTATGTCACCCCCCCAATTACTTTAATTTTTCTCTAATTCTGTCACATGCACCAAGGAGCTGGTTAACAAAAATTAATCTGCAAGTATGCACACAAGCTCTTTGGAAGAGCTTATAGCACTGTGTGCTCTTGCATTTGGTATTTTCTCAAAACAAATTGTTTCTGATCTTCAGTAGAATTTGAGAGTTCAGGCTTACCAAATTTCCCACAAAGCATAGTTTTCAATACTTGAGTGTAGATAATTATGTTGAATGTTTAATATCACACTGTAACTTTGTCAGACTTTAAAATCCAGCTTGCTGTGTGAGTGTGTTTTCCTAAATAATTATTTGTAGTGGGGGGTGGGAGGGAATGTTTTTGTTCTACATAAATTTTGTGTGTTACCCAGTACCAGTGTGTCACAAGTACAATCAATGATGAGAGAGAAAAGGAAATCAGTTCCTGTTTGTACTGAAAACTGTATATCCTGCAAAATGTAGGAAGCATCCTGATTGTGAATTGGGGTGTCAGATTTCACATTAAGCTTTATATTAGGTGAACAAATACATTCTGGAATGTATGGGGAGTTTGGAAATTTACCAGTTAAAACATACATAGCAGAGCTGTGGAAAGGTTACTTGAATTTGCAAATGTATTAATGCAAATTGTATAATTGTATCTTTTAGTAGCTTCTTCTTAAATGTTTAACATTGTTTGCCATTTCATATTTCCATGCTTTTTTACCATCTCAGAGCATTATGGTAAAATTCACACTAATAAACTTATTATTATGAGAACGAACCTGTGGAATCCTTGCATTTGCCCCTCCCCCAAGGTGCAGTTAGGAAATTAAACATTTCCACTTTCCCTTTGAACCAGTTTGAAATCCGAGTTTTGACAGAGAAGAAACCAGTTTGGTTTGCTGTGGCGTTATCTGTTTTCTAGCCATGTGTGCGGGAGAAGGAATACACGAGCCCAAGGATTCCACAGGCTTTTCCCCATAGTAACAAACCTTGGTTTGTCACTGTGTTTAAATCTTGCCAGTGTCTCCTTATCAAACAATATGAGGTACATTAAATTGAGAGTGACTTGTCCAAAGCCATGCAGTGCGCATCATGCCAAGCAGCAATCTAAAACCAAATCTTCCACAGCCAAATGCAGTATTCTGACCATTGTCTTGTTTTTAATTATTATTTTTTTATTATTCAGAGAAAAGGGGTAAAAGAACATTTTTTAGGTCATGGTACCTAAAAAAATAAGACTCTTGCCTTCTTTTATCCACAGTATATTTTATTTGCTAAACACCATCTAGATCTGTCCTGAAAACAACTTACTAGCAATGCTCTCTCTAAGCTATGGAGTCTTGTGAGCAAAAATTCTACTTTGTGAGCTACTGCATAAATTAGTTTGCTCTGGAGCCATCCTTCCTGAACTAAGACAAAAATTTGTGAGCCAGAGGCTAAAAAACTGTGAGCTAGCTCACACTAACTCAGCTTAGGGGGAACACTGCTTACTAGCTGTAGTTATTGGTTCTTGGTGCTATGCATTATCCTATCTAGACGTGTTGAGAAGACATATTCGATTCATATAAGCGATACCATCTGCTTCCATTTATTCAAACCATTGTGTAATGTTTGGAGTGTCAGACCAAGATCTGGAAGACTCAGATTGGAATCCCCACTCTGCTGTGGAATCTTGCTGAGTAACTTGAGCCAGTCACACATTTGTAGCCTAACCTTCCTCACACGGTTGTTATGAGGATAAAATAAAGGTGAGGGGAATGATGTAAGCTGCTTTGGGTCCCCATTAGGGAGAAAAGTAAATCAATACATAGAAAATGGCTGTTGATTTTCTCTACTAATGAATGTCTTAGCAGCTGCTTTTTGCAAGGTTCTAGTATGGTTGTTTTCCAGGTACAGTCAGACTTCTCTTCCACGTATGCCAGCCATACAAGGGCAAACTACTTGTGTGTAAGTGACCATGCCCTGTGTGCAGAACTTTAGCTATCTTGAGTTCTAACAGTATACACACCAAAGTACAGAAATTGTAGCTATGCATGAAAGGCCTGGTTTAAGTGACACAAGAACTGGCAGTGCATACAGTGACAGAATATAATGTTCTAGAGGGGACTCAGGAATCCCTCAAGCAGGGCAGGAACAAAAATTAAAATGTGACAACAGCTGAACTGCATGTAAGAATTCCATAATCAGGGACACAGTGGTTACTCAAGGAGCTTTATACATTTTTATGTTTTCATATGTGGTTTTATTTCCTTGTTTTTGCTTGATTTGTTCATGTTGTATCTGTACCATGTTGGCTTCTAATGTTCTTCTGCTCGTATCATCTGTAACATCTGAATTTTCACAACATTTGGCTTTAGTTCTTTTCTTTTTTGCCTTGAAAATGTAGGTATATGGAAGAGGTAGAGAGAAGAGAGATGTAGGTTTGGGGACGGGATTAAATGCAAGAGCAGTTGATCAAGGACTGTGGATCCCTGGGGAGAGTCAGTAGATTGTTTACACTAACTAGAAGGCCTACCTGGCTGGCTGTCACTTTCTGAGACATCAGTAGTTGGGTGCCTGCAAATTTTTTGAAACCATCTTCACCAATTTGGAGTGTTAGAAATTTAAATGATTATTGTGTTGCTTGAATTATATATTTTTCTTTACTTGTTTTCTCTGTCCCCTAGCTCCTGCAAAATAAATTTTGTTAATATACATTAGATGCAGGATTTTTTATTATTTGAAAAAAAAATCAATTCTTCTGTTAGATCTAAAATTGGGCCTTCAGGGCAGCATACAAATATTGCAGTTAAAAACAATGTAAATATAATTTAATATCAAGGTAGGAATAAATTAAACCAGGAAAGATGTTAAAACCTCTTTTGATGTTCCCTTCTCTTGGTTTGTTGCTATGTAAATGAACTAAAGAGGACCCTCAGGCTCTCACCCCTCAAAAAATAATCTAACCAAAGACTTTTACAGTAAATCATAGTGTCCTTTTATATCCAACCCCAAAACCAGCTTGATCCTTGTTTGGAATTTCACATTGAACAGGAAAATGTTCATGTTTTGAATACAAGGGAAAGTTATGGTTCGTTAAGACAATGGAAGCCTTTGCTTAAGTGGCTGTGATGAAGATAAAAAAGAGGTAGGGAGATGGAAAGTCTCCCACAGCTTGCTCATGTAGTGACAAACTCTTATTTGCTATTACATCTGAGATATACGTCTGTTGCTGTCACCCAAAATAATTTATAAAGTTATTTGCATCACAAAATTAACCAGTAAACAAAACAATCATTAGTCTGCCTGTGAATGCAAACCAGCAACTGGAAAACTGAAACAACCCATTCTCAGACCAGTTTACAAAGTCTTCCCTACCCGCTTGCCTGGAGCCAGTAGTCCTTTCTATTGGGGTGTAGGGAAAAGGCTGTTACAAATCTGAGGCAATACACTTGCTTGTAACTCATTCTTTCCAAATCCAAAAATCTAGTTCTCCATTTCTTTTTCTTTCTGATTTGCAGTTATCCTTGGTCTTTCCTGTATTCCAGGAAGAACTTTGGAGTTGTTTAAAGTACTGTATTCTATTGAGATAGTAATAGCATGCTTCCTTTAATTTTGTTTACTAATGTCACTTTTTACATGCAAAAGTAATATATTTTCCCATAAATTCAGCTACACTGCTTCAGAGAGTAGAGTATGTCCTTGAGATGCTATTTTTTAGTTAAGACAGTGCAAACCAAAAATTCTTTCAAGAACTGGAAACAGAGTGAAATTATTTCACATGCCTTCTCCTTTTCCACTTTCCTTTTAGTTCTGGTTAAATAAAGAGGCTATTAAAGCATTAATTTTTGCCATTACTGAAGCCAGTTTTGTTATTGTAAGAAATATTAGCTTGTTTTGGATGCTGTTGAAGTGTACATGCATTTATTTCAGGAAGTGTAAATTGATCTAAGTTTGAACAGAGCATGCCCCAATAGTTACATTAAAATTAGCAGTGTGGGAAAGAGATTGTGTGTGTATACGCTCATACCTTCATATATTGGACTTCTTTAAAAGAATTTAGAAATATGGAATAAGTTAGTGTTCTGTGCTGATCATTAACTGTATTACAAATTTTAATCCTCTAAATGATTAGCCTCCCAAATAATTTGAATGAACAAGAATCACTAACGTTTTATGTATGTTCTTCAAGAAGAATACCCTGTTGGACCAGACCAAGGACCCACCTAGTCCAGCATCCTATTTCCAACAGTGGCCAGCCTAATGCTTCCAGAAGTCCAACAAGGAGGCACTGAAGACAACAACCTCATGTGCTCATTTCAGCATAAACATTATTTCTGGGCTATGTGTGTGTGTAAAGTGTCATCAAATTGCAGTCAACTGATGGCAACCCCAGCAAGGGGCTTTCAAAGTAAGTGAGAAGCAGAGGTGGTTTGCTGTTGCCTTTGCCTTCCTCTGCAGAGTCCTTGGTGGTCTCCCTTCTGAGTAACAACCCTTAAGAACATAAGAACATAAGAGAAGCCAATGTTACATCAGGCCAATGGCCCATCCAGTCCAACACTCTGTCACACAGCGGCCAAAATATACCAGGTGCCATCAGGAGGTCCAGCAGTGGGGCCAGGGCACCAGAAGCCCTCCCACTGCTGCCCCCTCCAGCACCAAGAATAGAGTGCATCACCTGCCCCAGACTGAGAGTTCCCATCTATACCCTGTGGCTAATAGCCACTGGTGGACTTCTGCTCCATATGTTTATCTAATTTCCTCTTGAAACTGTCCATGCTTGCAGCTGCCACGACCTCCTGTGGCAGTGAATTCCATATGTTAATCACTCTTTGGGTGAAGAAGTATTTCCTTTTATCTGTTCTAACCCGACTGCTCAGCAATTTCATAGAGTGCCCACGAGTTCTTGTATGGTGAGAAAGGGAGAAAAGTACTTCTTTCTCAACCTGCTCAATCCCATTCATAATCTTATAAACCTCGATCATGTCACCTCTCAGCCATCGTTTCTCCAAGCTAAAGAGCCCCAAGCATTTTAACCTTTCTTCATAGGGAAGGTGTTCCAACCCTTTTATCATTCTAGTTGCCCTTCTCTGCACTTTTTCCAATGCTATAATATCCTATTTGAGATGTGGTGACCAGAACTGTACACAGTATTCCAAATGAGGTCGCACCAATGATTTATACAGGGGCATGATGATACTGGCTGATTTGTTATCAATTCCCTTCCTAATAATCCCCAGCATAGCGTTGGCCTTCTTTATTGCAGCTACACATTGTGTAGACATTTTCAGTGAGTTATCCACTATGACTCCAAGATCTCTCTCTTGGTCCGTCTCTGCCAGATCAGATCCCATCAATGTGTATTTATATTTAGGATTTTTGGCTCCAATGTGTATCACTTTGCACTTGGCCACATTGAACCCCATTTGCCACATTGACGCCCACTCACCCATCCTCAACAGATCCCTTTGGAGTGCCTCACAATCCTCCCTGGTTTTCACCACCCTGAACAACTTTGTGTCATCTGCAAATTTAGCCACATCACTGCTTACTCCCAATTCCAAATCGTTAATAAACAAGTTAAAAAGCATCGGACCGAGTACTGATCCCTGTGGTACCCCACTGCTTACCACCCTCCACTGAGAAAGTTTCCCATTTATACTCACTCTCTGTTTTCTATTTATAAGCCAGTTTTTGATCCACAAGAGGACTTGTCCTTTTATCCCATGATTATTGAGCTTACTTAGGAGCCTTTGATGAGGAACCGTATCAAAAGCTTTCCGGAAGTCAAGGTAAATAATATCTGTTGGGTCCCCCTTGTCCACATGTTTGTTCACTCCCTCAAAAAACACTAACAGGTTAGTGAGACAAGATCTTCCCTTACAGAACCCATGCTGAGTCTGCCTCAATAGTTTTTGTTCATCAATGTGCCTACTAATTCTTTCCTTAATAACAGTTTCCACCAACTTACCCGGTATCGATGTCAGACTGACTGGCCTGTAATTTCCCGGATCTCCCCTGGAACCCTTTTTAAAGATGGGAGTGACATTAGCTACCTTCCAGTCCTCAGGAATGGAGGCAGATTTTAAAGAAAGATTACATATTTTTGTCAGGAGATCCACAAGTTCACATTTGAGTTCTTTCAGAACTCTCGGATGAATGCCATCCAGGCCTGGTGATTTATTAGTTTTTAAATTGTCCATGAGTCGGAGGACTTCCTCTCTTGTCACCGCAATCTGATTCAGGTCTTTCAAACCCCTCCCGAAATCGGTGCTTCTGGAGTGGGCAAACACTTCTGCTCTTCCACAGTGAAGACAGAGGCAAAAAATGCATTCAGCTTCTCAGCCATTTCCCTATCATCCTTCACTACTCCTTTTACCCCTTGGTCATCCAAGGGCCCCATTGCCTCCCTGGCTGGCTTCCTACTTCTAATGTATTTGAAGAAAGTTTTATTGTTGGTCTTTATGTTTTTTGCGATATGCTCCTCATATTCCCTTTTTGCTTGCCTGATCACAGACTTGCATTTTATTTGCCATAGTCTGTGTTCCCTTTTATCAACCTCACTAAGACTAGCTTTCCACCACTTAAAGGAATCCTTCTTACCTTTTACAGCTTCCATTACTTTATTTGTTAACCATGCAGGCTTTTTTCTGTACCTATTTGTGCCTTTCCTAACCCGCGGTATATATTTTTTCTGAGCTTCTAGGATTGTCTTTTTAAATAGTCTCCAAGCTTCCCCAATGGTTTTGACCTTCTCCACTCTTCCTTTCAATTTCTTCCTCACATGTCCCCTCATACCAGAGAAGTTACCCCTTTTAAAGTTAAAAGTGGTTGCGTCAGTCTTTTTGGGCAACTCCCTATCTGTACTAATGTTAAACTCAATGACATTATGGTCACTGTTCCCAAGTGGTGCAATCACTTTTACATCTCTCACCAGGTCTTGGGTGTTACTTAGGACCAAATCCAGGATCGCCTCTCCCCTGGTAGGATCTGTGACCATCTGTTCCACAGCACAGTCATTGAGAGTGTCTAAGAACACAATCTCTTTTTCCCGACTAGAACTCACATTGACCCAATCAATGTGTGGGTAGTTAAAGTCGCCTATTACAACACAGTTAATTCGTCTAGCCGCTATCTTTAATTCATTCATCATTTTATAATCCTCCTCTATCTTTTGATCTGGTGGGCGATAACAAACTCCCACTGTTAAGCCTCCTTTTGGACCCACTATTTCAACCCATAGCATTTCCAGAAGGGAATCCAATTCTCTTACCCTCTCAATCTTACTGGACGGTATACCCTCTCTGACATACAGAGCCACCCCACCTCCAACCCTTTCCCCCCTATCCTTCCGATATAATTTATAACCAGGAATCACCGTATCCCACTGATTTTCCTCATCCCACCAAGTTTCTGAAATACCCACAATGTCTATTTCCCCCCAACACCAAGCATTCCAACTCCCCGATTTTAGCTCGGAGACTTCTAGCATTTGTGTATAAACACTTATAGTTTCCCATGTTTGTTAAGCCCACAGCCTTCCTCTTGCTGCCTCGACACCTTGCCAGGCAGTTCCTATCATTAGCCACAGTCTCAGTGGACAATTGTAATCCATTTCCTTGTACAAAAGTAATAGCTACCCCTTCATCTCTTTGAGATGAGCCATCCCGAACCAGAGATTTTTCATCTCCTGTCGGCTTTCCCCCATTATTCAGTTTAAAAACTGCTCTGCCACCTTTTTGATTTTGAGCGCCAGCAGCCTGGTTCCTTCTCGGGACAAGTGGAGACCGTCCCTTTTGTACAGCTCCCTCTTGTCCCAAAAAGCATCCCAGTGCCTAACAAACTTGAACCCTTCCCCCCTACACCACCGTCTCATCCACGCATTGAGACTCCTGATCTGTGCCTGTCTCTCCGGCCCTGCGCGTGGAACAGGTAGCACTTCCGAGAAGGCTACCTTGGAGGTCCTGGCCTTGAGTTTCCTGCCCAGCTGCCTAAATTTCTCCTCCAGGACCTCACGACTGCATTTACCCACATCGTTGGTGCCGACGTGCACCACGACCACTGGCTCCTCCCCAGCACTATCTACTAGCCTTCTTAGCTTCTGAAATCTGACAAGATGGGAGTATACCATGCCACCTTCCCTCCTTGTAGGCTACAGGGAAATGAATATTTAAAGATGAGTGTTAATATTTCCAAGGGATTCAGAAGGACATGCAAACAGATGATTTGGAAGTAGCTTGCACACTATCACACTGTACCGTATTTCCTCTGCTAGCTATTGGAAGGTATGTGCTCAAGTTAATCTAAAAGAATTATGTCTGATTTAAAAGAATTTATTGCAATCCTTAGGGAAGCCTGCACTACACGTGACCTTGCTTCATGGAAAGTCAAACATAGTTTTGCAGCAGTACCTCCACATTTGCAAGGAGACACTAGTCTCAAAGTGGCTTTGCCATGTAAAGCAAGATTAACAAAAAGAACTTTCCTGAAATCATGTAGTATATTTTTCACTGATAAATTAATAAGAGGAATTGAGTTTATAGTTACAGCTACATCTTTAACTTTCTAACTTGAACAAATTTGTTTAGCTTTGCCCTGATGGAACTACATTGTCGCCTTGTGTATCGATCCTTGTGTGAGAAGATGTGCAGTGCATCTTAAGGCACAATTGGAATACAATGCATTCTATATGGACTTGTTTGGAAATAGCTGCATTTGAATGATTATTGGCAGATATTTCTTTACCGTCTATCAGCATTCTGCCAGATTTCTTCAGAGAAGCCTCTGTGGGGTCACCTTACAAGAGTATTTTGATGATGGAATCATGCAGAGCAGTGAGGAAATATGGATGTTCCAATTGTGTTGACGCCTTTGTGGGGAGAGGAGGCATTGAATGTGGACAGAAATACCTGAGAATGGAGTATGTATGGTCAGAAAGAGGAGCTGCATCATATTCTTCATGCTGGTGCTGTACTTCCTGGATCAGACTACAGTATTGAAGCTGGCCTTTAATCTTTAGTGGGACCTGTCACCTTCAAGTTACGTTGTAAACATACCTTCACAAAGCCCTTGCTTGGAACCTGTCCAGTAGTTCTGTTTGCTGTATGAGGTGGGATAGAAGTCACTGATTTCTGTTAGGTTGTGTTGGTTCTTCCGGTCTGACTGGAGTTTACTGTAGCAAAAACTTGTTTTGGCTGATAGGAATTTAAAGGTGGATCTTGACTATAAAGAACACATTAGTGGAATGCTATTTTTGAGGTCATTTTCAAAGTTCAAAGAACAGTCATGAGATTGGTGGTGGTGGAAAGTGCCTTAAAGTCACAGCCAACTTATGGTACCCCTCCCATAGGGTTTTTAAGGCAAGAGACAGAGTGGTGGTTTGCCACTGCCTGTTTCTGCATACTTCCTTGATGATCTCTCATCCAGGTACTAACCTGGGCTGACCCTGCTTAGCTTCCAAGATCTGATGAGTTCAAGCTAGCCTGGGCTATCTGGGTTGGGGTGTCATGAGATTAATGCAGACATATTGCTGTAGCAGAAAACTGAAAACTGAATCCATCTGAAATGTAACATTACATGCATATAGTAGCCTAACTGTAGTTTAGTGGAGTAGAACAAGTGGTAATGTGCAACTTAAAATGAAATTTGCAGTTCTTGCTTTGACTGTATCTAGAAGCTTGTAGAGGCTTACATAAAATGTGTTTGAATGGCACAAGATTCTAAACAAGACATGAATAAGAGTCATTATTACTGATGGTAAATGCTTTCCCTGAGGTGTATGTAAAACTCACTGCAGACAGGGTAATATTTTAGGTGCAACAAAAGTAACATAGAGCTGTTTAAGGAGAGAAAAAGACCAGCATTTAGATCCTAAACATTGTGACCAGGACAAAAGTTAAAACTAGCAGAGCTACTTAGTTTGGATCTCTCTCTGGTTTTTCCTCTTCTCAAATAGGTTAAGAATAGAAGAGCAGCTGTGCTGGATCAGACCAATGGTCCATGTGGTCCAGCATCCTGTTTCACACAGTGGCCAATCAGAAAGAAGATCATTAATACCGTAGTCCTGAGCATGTTTACTTGGACATAAATCTCACTGAATTCAACTAAACATTTTTGGGATCAGGCTTTTTTCTCACAAACACCAGAGAGCAGAGAATAGCTTCTGAAAACTATTTCAGTGTTGCTTAATGGGGGGGGGGGAATCAATATTCATTTAAGCTTGTTGGCTTATGTGCTTTGTTTTAATGAATGCAAGTGAAGATTCATTGTAGATTTATAAAAGCAAGAGTCTTCATGTGCTCCTTGATATTCCTGTTCTGTTGTCTGGTCAAATTGCTGACTTGATTGAGCTTTCAACACTGCCTTGTCAGGAGAAAAAGAACCTTTTTTTTCTGCGCTCTTGAATTTTGCTTTTGCATACTAGCTGGGAGGATCAAACAGTGTTGACTGAAATGGGTGTTCACAAAAGATACAGAGCAGTAGAAACCTAAAGCATTGTTGATTCTTTATTCGCAGCCTGAGACTACCCACTTTGGACAACAGTTCCATGTTCTCTTTGGCTTTTGAAGCAGCCAGTCAGATGTTACATTTGGACTGAGGTTTCTGTACCACTGAGACATATTAACGTGTTAGATTTCAGTGCACATTTTTTGCATAGGTGCTCATTGTTAGCAAAAAATGGCTGACAACCCTCCTTTTGAGGCTACTGTTTGTACATGCTCAGCTTCTGCTTTTTGCAGAAAAGGGTAAAAGCAGTTCTAAATGTTAAAATTCTAAGAAGTTAGCAGTGTGTTTTGGTCATTCTTTCTAGAACTTCAGCTAAAGGTAAACTATATTATTTCTCCAACATTTAAAATTATCAATTTATACTTTGTAATCTGCTTTGTGTCTCAGTGAGAAAGGTGGGCTTTACTGCAAATAAGTACAATAAATCAATCAAATAATCTCAGATGTGTGCCAGAGCAGCAGATACTGTTGGGCAAAGATGAGGCATTATAGGAACATGTATCTCAACTAATTTAATTTGCTGCTTCTTGCTAAGTGAGTAGACAGAAGTCAGGGTTAAAACAAGAGGAGACCTCCTTGCCTCTAGTTAAGAGAGCTAATGCTGCTGCATTGTTGGCCTGCTGTTGGAGCACCAGCCCTTAGCAGAGAGTCAGGCTCTTGCCCTAGTGAAGTGTCATTAGCTGGAAGAGTCAGACCATTGTCCAGTTACATCTTGGCAGCCTTAATCCTTACATTTTTTCACGATTTTAAAAATTTTTCTTTAACAATAACATCAACTTCAAATTCAAATAACAACCTAGGTTTTCACCAATACACATAGTAAAATTGTAGTAAAATAAAGTATATTACAACTAATAAAATGCAAAGTCTAAGTACTTCTTTGGCAAAGTATACAGTTCATTATAGTTAGAATTAACATATTCAAAGAATGAAAGCCATTTCTCAATAAAATCATATTTTTGGTAGTTGTTTCAGCCACAACTAGTTGTATTGCAATTTTATCCATTACAGCAATATCTCATATTTTAGAGAACTGCTGTTTCAAAGTTGGCAGTTTGTTTAATTTTCAATTCTGGGCCAATAGTATTTTGGCTGCCATAAGCATTAAAGAAGCAAGTTCAATTTTATACTGTGAAATTGATTGGTCAGGCCAAAAATGAAGTAATATAGCTTCTGGGATGTTAGGTATAGAAAAACCCAACATTTTTTTAATTTCAGTAAGTACAGAAGACAAAAATCTTTGGGCATCCCCACCAACTTTCCAACATATAGGATTCACCTTCAATTTACATTGAAATAACTGCATAGGTGTCATATACCATCTCTCCTTATAATAATTATCTTTTGGTTTCGTAAGATTCCATGTGCTCCCATTGGCTGTAAAATGCCCTCCCTCAGCCATTGGCCAGGTGCCGGGTCTGCTCCTCTTCCCCACCCACTCCCCCTTCAGACAGTCTTGCATGTCAGATTTACTGGCAGACAGGTCTCTTGACTCCTGTGAGGGACTGTCCCCTCAGTGGCTGTTGGTAGGCAACCAAGCTTGGTTCTGTGAGTAAAAAAACAAAGGACTTTCAGCATAACCCCTCCCCCGCCCATAACCCCCTCCCCAAAGGCCACTTTCCTGTCAGAATAAATGGAAAAAGGCTCTTTCTCCTGCTTAGCTTCAGCATGGCTGGCTGGCTAACGAGGTGGGCCAGCAACCATCAAACCATTTTCTTCAATTACCCGCTGTGCAGCTGACTTTCCCCTAGGGTTGCCAATCTCCAGGTGGGACCTGGAGATCTCCCATTGTTACAGTTGACCTCCAGATGACAGAGATCAGTTCCCCGGGAGAAAATGGTTGTTTTGGAGGGTAGACTCTATGGCATTATACCTTGCTGAGTCCTTCCACACACACCCCAAATGCTGCCCTCCACAGGATCCACCCCCCAAATTTCCAGGTATTTCCCTAATTAGAGTTGGCACCTGTACTTTCTCCTCTGTCAGTAAAAGGCCCTTTCCACACCTATGTTGGCTTTTGGGAGAAAATGCACTGGGCCCAGTCCTGATCAGGTTGCCAACTCCAGGTGGGCAATTCCTGGAGATTTGAGGGATGGAGCCTGGAAAGGGTGAGGTTTGAAGAGGGGTGGCACCTCAGACAGGTACGATACCATAGACTCCACCTTCCAATCCAGCCATTCCCTGATGGGGAACCATTGTTGCCAATCTCCAGGTGGGGGCTGGAGATCACTCAAAATTACAACTGCTCTCTAGGAGGGAGGGGGAAGGAGATGGAAAACTAAAGGTAGGTTGATGGTTGGCTGGGAGGGAGATAGGGTAATCAACTCCAGGTTGGGAAATTCCTGGAGATTTGAGGGGTCGAACCTGGAGAGGGTGAGTGTTGAGGAGGGTGGGACTTCAGACAGGTGCAATGCCATAGACGCCACCCTCCAAACCAGCCACTCCTTCCTGGGGAACCACTGTTACCAATCTTGGGGGTGGGCTGGAGATCACTCAAAATTACTACTGCTCTTCAGGTAGCAAAGATCAGTTCCTCTGGAGAAAATGGTGGACTCTGTCATTATACCCTGCTGAGATTGCCACAGCTAATTGTCACTGAGTGCCCAAAGCTGGGGCACTCTTCCAGAGCCTCTTTCTAGAGCCCGTTGTATTTATTTCCACAACGGGCCTTATTCCTAGTCTAGAATATATTTTAAAATTCTGTAGCCTTATGTTTAATGATTTGGTAGTAAAGAGATAGGATTCCCATATTCGGTTCCATTGGGTGTCTGTGAATGTATGACTACAGTCTCTATTCCATGTTTATTGTAGTGAAGTGTTAATTGTCCAAATCTTTTGGTTCAGTAATTGGTAAAGTACAGTTATTAGACCCTTAGCCTCATATGTCTTGTTTTGTATAATCAGTTCAAAAGCTGTAAGAGGCCTAAGTAATTGTTTTGATTTGTCAATTTTGTGTAGCATGTAGTGTGTTTAAGATATTGAATCCAAGGTTTTTTGGTCTTAAGTTTTGCTTCTAAATGTACAAAGTTGACCCCCTATTATTACATCATTCAGTTTATAAATACCCTGTTTTCTCCAAATGTTATAATCTACATTATGTCTACCCAGAGGGAACATTTGGTGGCCCAAAAATGTAGCCACAGGCGAAATAACTGGTGCCAATGTATTTCTAAATTTATCCCATAGTTGTAAAGTAAACTTTAAAAATGGATTTTCCAGTTTTAGCATTTGTCTATTTTTAGGAGCATTCCATATGGTCTGGCAAAAGGCGAAGTTTTTCTATTTGGACCCAGCATTTGCTGTTTTCTGGGTCTGCATAATATATTATGTACTTTAACTGAGCTGCTAAATAATATTGTTCTAAATTTGAGAGACCTAAGCCTCCTAATTTAATAGGTCTTGTTAACAACAATAGTTTTATTAATCATCTTTTATTGTCCCAAAGAAATTTCAGTAGAAAAGATTGCCATTCCTTAAAGTCCTTTGCTGAAATTGTTATGGGTAAGTTTTGAAATAAAAAAAGGAATTTAGGAAGGAGTATAGTCTTAAAGATCAGTTTTTTCCAACAATGTTAGATTTATTTTTTGCCAGTAGTTAAAGCTGTTTTGACAAAAACAGTCAGTGGTTTATAATTAAAAGAATATAGTTCTGCCAAGTTCAAATGCTTCCAAGTTTTCATAACCCATTTGAAAGTAAATTTTTCCATAATTTGTCTCTTTTCTTCTTGTGTAATATACATAGGGATAATTCTGATTTAAAATAATTAATTGTAAACCCAGATATAAAACTAAATTTTTCAATTTGGGACATTAAGCCATGAAGTGAGCCCATAGGTTTGGACAGGTAAAATACTGCGTCATCTGCAAATAGGCTTAGTTTGTAGCATTTTTCATTTATTTTAACTCCCATCAATTTGAGGATCTTTGTGTATTGCAAAAGCTAAAGGTTCCAATGATATGGCAAAAAGTAAAGGAGAAAGGGGGCAGCCCTGTATCGTGCCTCTCTTAAGTCCTAAGTCTTCAGATCTATAGTTATTAATGGATATCTGCGCCTTGGGATTGTGATATATTGCTTGTATAGATTGTTCTAAATATTCTAGGTGTTCCTTTGTTAACCTTATGTTGAAATATATGGATTTTAAATAGTCTAGGATTGCCACCCTGTTTGGATTACTAGATGTATATAACTGTTGGAAAAACTTATAAAAAACAGAATTAGTATCTTTAGGTGTAACCTGGAGGGTACCTTGTGGGTTTTTGATTGCATGGATAAGGTTAGCTGTTGCTTTTTGATGTACTCTGTTTTAACATTCTAATTGACTTAGGCATCTTGGTTACATATTTTTGTTTCAAAATTAGTAAGGTTTTTTTTTATAGAAGAGGTTTCTAGTAATTCTGGTTTACCCCGTTCTTGGTTTAATTTTTTTCAATGTCCCCCCCCCCCAAAAAAAAAATTCATATGTCTGTCTTCTAAAGTATTAATTTTAGTCAATATTTCTGTAATTGATCATTGCCTTTCCCTTTTATAAGAAGTGGTGATGGAAATAAAATAGCATCCCAGTTTTTTTCCTGGGAAGCATCGCATTTGGAGTTAAAACCAAAATATTCCTCAATTTTTGTTGTTAATTTGTTACAAATACTTTCTTTTTGCAAAAGTAATTTATTTAGCACCCAATTATGACCTTTGCAATCTTGCTGTTTTCTAGATAAGTGACAAGATACCCATGTACAGTCCGAAATCGTGCAAATACATGAGGTACTTATATGGTTCAATAAAGATTTTGAAACTAATAGTCAATTCATGTACAAATGTCATGAGTTGGGGGATAATAGGTGTATTGTCTGTCTCCTGGATTAAGGACTCACCATACATCACCTAGGTTATAAAAATCCAGAATTTTACCAAGCTCAGTCACCTTGAGCCATTTTTTTCTTTTCACTATTGGGTTTATGTGTATGCCTATGTTTGAATCAATTATGTAATTGAAATCACAACCTATTATCACTTCACCATGTTGAAATTCAGTAAGCTGTTGTAAAGCATTTTTAATAAAAATTATTTGGTCCATATTAGGTGCATAGATTGAAGCAACTGTAAGGGGAATGCCATTTAGTTCCCCTTTAACAAAAACAAATCTTCCCCTTGGATCAATTTTCATTTGTTGGCATTGGAAGGGGGTATTCTTAGAAATTAATACAGCCACTCCTCTTGCTTTTGAGGAGCCAGGTGCTTGAAAACTTTAAGAGAATCACTTATTTTTTTAAAAAACTGTGGTTCATTTTTCTTCAAGTCCTTGCATTTTAAATTTTCTCACCTCCATCCTATGTCCCTTGATAGGATATATGTATATTGGAACTGAATTTAAAAATGAAAGTGAGCAGCCCTCCATTATTTATTTAAAGCCACTGAACATTGGCCTAAATAAAAAATGTTGTGTTGCACATGGAATAGGCTCCAACTCTGGCAGCCCTCTAGAGAAGGCAGTTGAGCATTATAAATGAAGAAAACATTTTGTTAAAAAGTTCATGTGGGTTGCTCCCTCCAAGCTGTGGAGTCTTGTGAGGAAAAATTATACTTTGTAAGCTACTGGCATTAAAGCTATGAGCAAATTATTTGGCTACTGCATACATCCATTTGCCCTGGTGCCATCCTTCCTGAGCTAAAACAAAACATGTGAGCCAGAGGCTAAGAAAATGTGAGCTAGCTGATACTAACTCAGCTTAGAGGAAACACTGGTTGTGATGCCCCTGTTCAGATCTTTGCACTAGCTTTCATTCCCCTTCTGTAAATAAAGGTAAAGGTTTCCCTTGCTCGAAAGCCAGTCGAATCCAACTCTAGGGATGCAGTGCTCAAGTGATTAAGATGCTGAACTGCAGACTGGAAGTTCTGTAGTTCAGCAGTTTGAGACCCAAGTGCTGCATGACAGAGTGAGCTCCCATCTCTGGTCCGAGCTCCTGCCAACCTAGCAGTTCAAAAGCAAGTAATTGCAAGTAGATAAATAGGTACAGCTTTGGTATCCAGCACAAATGTTCTTTCCTTTCCATCTTTTTATTGCTTAGTTTATCTGATCTTTTGGCCCTGGTTTCTTGTTGTTTCCTGCCTGTTGCCTCTCTTCCTCCAACTCTGCCACTCTTGGCTCACTAGAGTTACTCTTCTTTGCATGGGACTCCCTTCCTAACCATGTCCTTGGTAGAACAAATTTAGAGTCCAGTGGCACCTTTAAGAGCAACAAATGCATGCACACGAAAGCTCATAACTTGAATAAACCTTTGTTGGTCTTAAAGGTGCCACTGGACTCTAAATTTGTTATACTGCTTCAGACCAGCATGGCTAACCATCTGGAACTATCTTCATGTCCTTGGTGTCATCTCTCCAGGTTCCTTCAAATCCCTCCTTAAATCTGTCTAATTTGCTCACGTTTATCTCTCTGTATCCTTGTGTCTCATTCTGTTTTGCCCTGTATCTCATTTTAAATTGTAAGATTGTTAGGGTATGGGTCTCTGCTTTTGCCCATGTAATTCTGTAAAGCACAATGTGTGGTGGTGCTGCATAAATAGTTCAGTTAGTCTCAAGGAAATTGTTTCTGTCCTGAGCTGGTGAAGTAAAATCATAAAATGTAGTTTATTAATCGCTGACAGATTTCCTCATTGCAAGTTGTACCACTCCATGCTTCATTTCCTCACCTATGTGGTAATAGAGCTTCCTTGTCTACTCAGATTGTTTGAGAGTAGGACTGCTTGCTGTAGTTTGTGTTCTATTTTTGGCCCAGCTGAGCTCACAGAGTTAGGTATTACTGTAAGAAAAACAACTAATACCAGACAAAGAGGCACTTGTATCAAGCTCTTTGGGTGCCAAAGAACCTGGACTGAGGCACTTCATAAAAACTATTTTGTTGGCAAGTTACCTTCCCCCCAGTTGATTAAGGTAGAATGTGGGCAGGCCACAAGCAGACAATAGAATATCAGCCTTTGAAAAGGGTGTGAAATCCCTAACTAGAATTGCCAGATTATTAGGGAGTAGCTCATCTCCTGAACATATCAGTGAAGATATTGATATGCAGCTATTACCGAAGTCATGAACTGTCTCTAGTTTACATTATACATGTAAAACACCTGACAGATGGACAAGCACATTTTTAAGGACTGTTCAACAGTCCTTAAAAATGTGCTTGTCCATCTGTCAGGTGTTTACATGTATAATGGGAAGAAAAGGAAATACATGCATGCATCCCGTTTCTTGTCATTATGTGTATTTCAATTCAGTTGCAACTCAGCCAATATTGTTGGAACAGTGTCTGCATGGTGAAGGGCATTGTATAGCAGCCTTCTGTGGTTGAGGATTGCTGAGAGGGTCAACTGATCACAGTAGCTGGGAACCAGTTCTTCCACAAGCCAGATTGGCTACAGGGAAGAGTAGCTTTCCTTTATGGCTTGTCTTACTTGCTGAAGTCATTTGGAGCTATTTGTACCACAGCAGCTTTGTAGAGGTATGCCTTATTGGCACCTTTGTGCCTTGTGCACACTGTAGTATGGTTTATGTGAGTTAAACGCTAGGAAATATTGTGTGGAAGATCATAGTTGAGAGCAGGTGATTGAGCTACATAAACAGAATCCCTTCAGTGCTATAGTAATGATGATTCTTTGCCTTTACTTTAATCTACTTTTGTAGACATAATTCGCACAAAAGGTATCTTTGGTCCCACACATACTTGAGGGGAATCTTAACATGGTTCTGCAAGCATATTGTGTCTTTTGGAAATATTCTCTGGTGGTGATAGGCAGTTCCCCCCATCTGGCTTTCTCTGCTTTTGTTTGAATACATTGTGAAATTTCTGTGACCCACTTGCTCTGCAAGAACAAAGTTAAGAATAATTTCTGCTGTAACTATGATTCACAATAGATGTATCTATCAAGTAAAATGTAAATTTATGGGAGAATGGTGTCTGCAGGGTTTGGTGCTTTGACTTTTGATTAAGTAGCACTGTAGAGAGCTAGTGTGGTGTAGTGGTTAAGAGCTTTGGACTCTAATCTGGAGATCTGGGTTTGGTTCCCCACTTCTTCACATGAAGCTCACTGGTTGACCTTGGGCCAGTCACAGTTCTCTGAGAACTCTCTCAGCTCCACCTACCTCACAAGGTGGCTGTTGTGGGGAGAGGAAAGGAAGGTGGTTGTAAGTCACTTTGCGTCTCCTTTGAGAAGAGAAAAGTGGAATATAAAAACAGACTGTTCTTCTTGGATACTGTGAGTGGACTTGAGTTTTCAGAGCTGGAAGTCTGCCTTCTTTAAATTGTCTTCTTTTGAGGATGCTTGTATATGCTTTAAATTTCTAGAATA
The DNA here is from genome assembly GCA_029375565.1 of Gekko gecko. Taxonomy (NCBI): domain Eukaryota; kingdom Metazoa; phylum Chordata; class Lepidosauria; order Squamata; family Gekkonidae; genus Gekko; species Gekko gecko. The sequence continues at coordinate 43,996,528 of JAPDNY010000012.1, read as the reverse complement.
TGCTCATCACTGAAGCCATTGATAAAAGTCTAATACCACTGAAACAAATAGATCTAGCCACCATATGAAGCCCTGAAAAACGATGAGCTCAGTATTTTCAGATAGGCATACTCAGATGCCAGAGCCACAGTCCTTCCACAGATGCTCTGGCTCCCCAGACTTCAAGTTCTGTTATTGGTAAGAAATAAGGAAGGAAATGTAGTGGTGGAATGACCGGGTTGTGATAGGGTTTCTCCTGGGTATTGTAGATAACTGTGAGAGGAAGTGGGGTGGAGTAGCAATCTAAACTGGAGATGAAAGGGAGCTGGCTGTGCTCTTGTAGCAAGAGAAGCAGTTAGGGAGGGTGTCAGTGGCAGCGACACTTTGGTTTCTCACCCATATGAAGATTTTGATACATTTCTCCTGGGGTTAGTGACTGGTTGTCCCTCATTGCTCTGGTATCTTTTTTAAAAAAATTCTATAATGCCTCTTGGTGGAAACAATACAACCAGGTCTGTGTGCCAGTGGCAGATCCCTTAGACCAGGTGTGTCAAACTCATTTGTTATGAGGGCTGAATCCGACATAAATGGGACCTTGTTGGGCCGGGTCATGTATTGTCAAGATATAAACTTTATAAAGGACACAAACACAAAGGTGGGTTTTTTTTAACTTAAATTAAAAACATGCTTAAAATATTAGCTCTGTAAGCTGCAAACCTACTTTTGATTTATTGATATTCACCACAGAAATCTCATGCTCAGAGTTCTGAGTCTAGGACCCAGGTTAAAACATGAAATGGCGGAGTGATTAAGAGAGTCTGGTGAAGCAAGCTATGATGCAGCAGCAGAACTGGAAGCAGGAGATGGCCAGTTTCACTGCGGACCTGATAGAAGCCCTCCGGGGGCCTCATCCAGCCCCTGGGCCACATGTTTGACACCTTTGCCTTAGACCAACTGCAAGCTGTATGTTGCCTAGAATATGAGGGTGACCTAGGCTTAACTTTTGCTTGACATGAGTTACTAGCTTGAGTACATACACTTGAACCTGGAATAACTTAGAGTAGGGACACATCTGCATACGCATAAGCTTCAAATTGATATTGCTTCAGTGAAAATGGGGGGGCCAAGTTGTTAGCAGCAAAAATTATGTAGCATAGGAAAACCCAATGCTAACATTGCTCTTGTTCATGTATGTTTTACTGTACTCAGGACTTCCAAAGGCTTTTGACAAGGTACCTCACCAAATACTCCTCAATCAGCTAAGCAGTCATGGGATGAAAGGGTGGGTTCTAAAAACTGGTTACATGACAGAAAGCAAAGATTAGGAATAAATGGATAGTTCTTGCAATGGAGGGAATTAGGCAGTGGTCAAGGGCCCAGTACTATTTAATTTCTTCTTAAATGATCTGGAAGTTGGGGTGAATATAAGTAAGTGTAACAAAACACACTGGAACAAAGAATCCCAGCTTCAAGTATGTGCTAATGAAACAGACTGTGATGGACCTTGGGGTCGTAGTGGATAGCTCAATGAAAATGTCAACCTAGTGTGTCACAGCAGTAAAAAAGGCAAATGCTTTGCTGGGGATTATTAGGAAAGGGATTGAAAATAAAACGCCCAATATTATGAGATCCCTGTATAGATCTATAGTAAAGCCTCATTTAGAATACTGTGCACAGTTCTAGTCACCATATCTCAAAATCTATATTGCAGAGCTGAAAAAAGTACAGAAGAAAGCAACCAAGATGATTAAGGTATTGGAGCACCTTTCCTATGAGGAAAGGCTGAAGAAGAATCTTGGACTTGTCAGTTTAGAAAAGAGATTACTAAGGGATATGATAGAGGTTTGTAAAATTACGCATGGGATAGATGAGTGGGCAGAGAGAAGTTTTTCTTCCTCAAAATACTAAAGGGTATGCAGTGAAGTTGATGGGCAGTAGATTCAGGACAAACAAAAGCAATACTTTACACAATGAGTGATTAAAATATGGAAATCGCTGCCAGAGGATGTAGTAACAGGCAGAAGCATGGATGGCTTTAAAAGAAGATTAGACAGATTCATGGAGGACCAGGTTATACCAGTGGCTGCTAGCCATAATGACAAAGGGAGCCTCCACATTCAGAGGCAGTAAACCTATGAATACCAGTGCCAGGAGGCAGCATTAGGGGAAGACTTGGGCCTCTGTGCCCTGTTGTTGGTCCTCCATAGTAACTAGTTGGCCACTGTGTGAAAAAAAATGCTAAATTAGATCAACCACTGGTCTAATCCTGCAAGACTCTTCATATGTTCATACAGGATTTGCAGATTAATATTGAAATGGGGAGGGGTTTCCTCTGCATAAACACTGTTGCCTTAACTAGCCAATTCAAGATGACTTGACTTAACCATACAGGGTTCTTGATCACTTCTTACTGTCCGTGATGTGGAGTTCCTGCCAAGGTAAACCATGCAGTCGGATAGAAATACTGACTGTAATGGAATCTGTGACATCATTTACCACACACTTCAATCAGTCTGTTTGCCCAAAATCTCTATCCATTGGACAGAAGCATTCAGGGTGTGTTTTATAATGGCATTCTGTTCTTTGTTTGGGCACGTTTATGTAATGGTTGAATGATCAAGTCTGTGCTGAATGCTTGTTTAGTGAATTTGGTTATGTTTCCATTTTTCTTCTGACAGAGGTAGTGTTTGCATACAGCTGCATCCAGGCTTTAAGCAGGTTTTTGAAATGTAGTAATTCTAAAAATAAATCCATGTTCTGGAAAAACCAGTTGTTTCTCAGAGTTTGACTCTGATCTAGGTTTACTTGTGTAAACTTCAGCAGAAAACTCTGAGATTTTCTTTTTAGTCCCTTTTTAGTCTCATGAACATCTTGTAGCCTTTGCCTTTATCTGGTAGCATCCAGCTCTTGGGAAAAGATGGGTGGGAAGGGAGGTGGAGATCAAGATGGAGAAGTGGAAAATTCCATGAGGATATTTTACTTTTTTAGCATCAGAGGAAACAGTCTGTGTAATTATCAGCTGGTTTCTAAGGAGGAACAATTAGGCAAGCTGGGAATGTTGCACAACTGCTACTTTTTAAATTTGCTAAACATAAATTGGAATGTTTTGGGGACTGTGTCAGTAATATGCCAGTCCCTTAGAACTCTGTTGTTCTGTTATTGATAGTTTTGCAGAATTCCTGGTTTGCAGAATGTCATGGCCAAGCATCAAGTAACAACTTCTAACTCTCACATTCTCCAAGGGTAGAACAAACTTTTGACCACTTTCATCCCTTTTCCTCTATTGCATTTTCCCCATTATCTTCATTCTCCATTCCATCTGGCCAGGGGGAAGTCTATAGCTTAATGTATGCATGCCTTAAGATGGTAAGGGGGTTTGTATGTGTCAGCAAAGTTGAGAGCAATATCTTAAGGAGTTTAGACTCATAGCAGAATCACTCAAGGTGGAATGGTCGCAGCTGGGACACCGGACTAAGATGCATCCACCCCCTTCAGGAATCAGTGGCCAAATCAGCAGATGAGAACAGATACTCCCAGTTAATTCTTGAAGGGTAGCTATTGGTCAGCAGCAGTAGTAGAAGGTGACACTGATGGAGAATCTTTTGTAGACAGTGGCAGTGACACTTCTCCTAACCTTGGTTAGTACTGTGCAGAAGAAGCCAATGCTAAACCACTTCTGATACTCTTACCTCAAAAACCCTGTGATGAGACAGTCCAAAACAGTGGTGCTGGAAGTGGGAGCTCCCAGTGCTGGAAGTGGGAGCTCCCAGGTTGGATGGCACTCAGTCAGCTACTGGAGAAGAGCTGAGGACAACTATGAATAGCGCTATTCTTAACGACAGAACTGGACTAAAGCTGAAAGGTTGTTGAGTTGTTGGCATGAATGGATGCAAGATGAAAGTCCAGAGCTGTTTGACCCGTATAATGGGGACATAGAATGTGAGAAGCATGAATCAAGGTGAACTCGAAATCGTAAAACAAAAAATGCAACATTTAAAAATTACAATCCTGGGAGGGAGTGAACTAAACTGGACTGGTTTAGAACATTTTCAGTCAGTAAATTACGAAGTATTCTACTCGGGAAATGACAAACACAGAAGAAACAGAATTGCTGTAATAGAAAGGTGAGATGCAGCAAAATCAGGCGGGGCTATAATACAAAGTCTGACCAAATAATTTCAATCAAACTTCATGGAAAGCCTATCAACATATCCATCATTCAAATTTACACCCCAAATGCAGATGCTGATGAGAACCAAGTTGAAAGCTTTTATATAAGTCTCCAGGAAGAAATTGATCACACACCTAAACAAGATGTGCTGCTATAGGTGACTGGAATGCAAAAATAGGAGACAAAGTAGAATCAAATATTGGAATATTTGGGCTAGGAACACAAAATGAAACAGGAGAGCTACTCATTAGGGATGGCACAAACCTAAAAAATCCTGTTTGGTTTGGGGTGGCCCCTGGACCAAACAGAGCCAAAAGGCCCCCACCCAAACTGAGCCAATCTGGTGGGTTCAATTTCCCTTTTCTCCCAGTTGCGGCAAGCTGCAGCTGGGAGAAAAGGAGGGATTGCCCAGAAAGAGTTAAATGACTGACAGCCATTCAACCCATCCATTTCACTTCCCTCCACTTTGAAGCAGGAGGGGTGAGACCAACCAGTGAAATGGCTCGCAGCCATTTCAGCCTAACAACAGGACAGGTGCGCCAACAGGTGTGCCAACAGGACAGGGGTCCAAACTGACTTCTTATGAACCAAATGAACCTCCACAAAAATTTGTTTCAGTTCATGGGCAAACCAATTGCATGAACTGAGGTTCACGAACCACAGACTGGGCCTGGTTCTTGACAAACTTCGATTTGTAATTCGGTTCATGCCCATTCCTAACCATGTTACTGGAAGAAAATGGTGACAATTTGAAATGACTAGTGATGAAGGTTAAAGCAGAAAGTGCCAAAGCAAGATTACAGCTGAACATCAAGAACACTAAAGTAATGACTGAGGGAGAATTACACAAATTTAATTACACAAGTTTAAGGTTGATGATGAAGAAATTGAAATTGCTCAAGATTTTCTGTTTCTTGTCTCTATCATCAACCAAAAGGGAGACTGCAACCAAGAAATTTGAAGAAGATTGAGGCTGGGAAGGGCAGCCATGAAAAAATTAGAAAAGATTCTTAAGTGTAAGGTCACTGGTGACCAAGATCAATATAATTCACATCATAGTATTTCCCATTATTATATATGGTTGTGAAAGCTGACAGGGAGAAAGTTGATTCATTTGAAATGTGGTACTGGAGGAGAATTTTTATGGATGCTGTGGACCACCAAAATCCTTAGTAAAAGTAAAAAGCAAAAAGTGGGCTCTCAATCAAATCAAGCCTGAACTCTCCCTAGAAATTAAAATGACGAAATTGAGGCTACTGTACTTTGTTCACATTGTGAGAAGACAATAGTTAGTGGAAAAGACAATAATGCTAGGGAAAGTTGAAGGCAGCAAGAAAAGAGGAAGATCCAACATAAGGGTTTGTTATCACCCACCGGTTCAAAAGATAGAGGAGGATTATAAAATGATGAATGAATTAAAGATAGTGACTAGATGAAATAACTGTGTTGTAATAGGTGATTTTAACTACCCACAAATTGATTGGGTCAATATGTGGTCAAGTTGGGAAAAAGAAATTGAGTTTCTAGACACTCTTAATGACTGTGCTATGGAACAGATGGTCACAGAACCTACCGGGGAGAGGCAATCCTGGATTTGGTCCTAAGTAACGCCCAAGACCTGGTGAGAGATGTAAAAGTGATTGCACCATGTGGGAACAGTGACCATGATATTATTGAGTTAACATTTGTATAAATAGGGAGTTGCCCAGAAAGACTGACACAATCACTTTTAACTTTAAAAGGGGTAAGTTCTCTGATATGAGGGGACATGTGAGGAAGAAACTGAAACGAAAAGTAGAAAGGGTCAAAAACATTGGGGAAGCTTGGAGACTATTTGAAACTACAATCCTAGAAGCTCAGAAAAATATATATATCACAGGTTATGAAAGGCACAAATAAGTATAGAAAAAAGCCTGCATGGTTAACAAACAAAGTAATGGAAGCTGTAAAAGGTAAGAAGGATTCCTTGAAGTGGTGAAGCTAGTCTCAGTGAGGTTGATAAAAGGGAACACAGGCTGTGGCAAACAAAATGCAAGTCTGTGATCAGGCAGGCAAAAAGGGAATATGAGGAGCATATAGCGAAAAACATAAAGACCAATAATAAAACTTTCTTCAAATACATTAGAAGCAGGAAACCAGCCAAGGAGGCAGTAGGGCCCTTGGATGACCAAGGGGTAAAAGGAGTAGTGAAGGATGATAGGGAAATGGCTGAGAAGCTGAATGCATTTTTTGCCTCTGTCTTCACTGTGGAGGATGAGAAGTGCTCACTCCAGAACCACTGATTTCGGGAGGGGTGTTGAAAGACCTGGGTCAGATTGAGGTGATGAGAGAGGAGGTCCTACGACTGATAAACAACTTAAAAACTGATAAATCACCAGGCCCAGATGGCATACATCCGAGAGTTCTGAAAGAACTCAAATGTGAACTTGTGAATCTCCTTACAAAAATATGTAATTTTTCATTAAAATCTGCCTCTGTTCCTGAGGACTGGAAGGTCGCTAATGTCACTCCCATCTTTAAAAAGGGTTCCAGAGGAGATCCGGGAAATTACAGGCTAGTCAGTCTGACATCAGTAATGGGTACGTTAGTGGAAACTGTTATTAAGGAAAGAATTAGTAGGCACATTGATAAACAAAAATTATTGAGGCAGACTCAGCATGGGTTCTGTAAGGGAAGATCTTGTCTCACTAACCTGTTAGTGTTTTTTGTAGGAGTGAACAAATGTGGACAAGGGGGACCCAATAGATATTATTTACCTTGACTTCCAGAAAGCTTTTGATAAAGTTCCTCATCAAAGGCTCCTAAGTAAGCCCAATAGTCACGAGATAAAAGGACAAGTCCTTTTATGGATCAAAAACTGGCTAATTAATAGGAAACAGAGTGAGTATAAATGGGCAATTTTCTCAGTGGAGAGTGGTAAGCAGTGGGGTACCACAGGGATCGGTACTCAGTCCGATGCTTTTTAACTTGTTTATTAATGATTTGGAGCTGAGAGTAAGCACTGAAGTGGCTAAATTTGCAGATGACACAAAGTTGTTCAGGATGGTGAGAAGAACCAGGGAGGATTGTGAGGCACTCCAAAGGGATCTGTTGAGGATGGGCAAGTGGGCATCAATGTGGCAAATGGGATTCAATGTGGCCAAGTGCAAAGTGAAGCACATTGGAGCAAAAAATCCTAACTATAGATACACATTGATGGGGTCCGAACTGGCAGAGACTGACCAAGAGACAGATCTTGGAGTCGTAGTAGATAACTCAATGAAAATGTCTAGACAGTGTGCAACTGCAATAAAAAAGGCCAACACTATGCTGGGGATTATTATGAAGGGAACTGAAAACAAATCAGCCAGTATCATCATGCCCCTGTATAAATCAATGATGCGACCTCATTTGGAGTACTGTGTACAGTTCTGGTCACCACACCTCAAAAAGGATATTATAACATTGGAAAAAGTGCAGAAAAGGGCAACTAGACTGATAAAGGGATTAGAACACTTTCCCTATGAAGAAAGGTTAAAATGTTTGGGGCTCTTTAGCTTGGAGAAATGATGACTGAGGGGTGACATGACTGAGGTTTATAAGATTATGCATGGGATAGAGCAGGTAGAGAAAGAGGTACTTTTCTCCCTTTCTCACAATACAAGAACTCGTGGGCACTCAATGAAATTGCTGAACAGTTGGGTTAGAATGGATAAAAGAAAGCACTTCTTCACCCAAAGGGTGATTAACACATGGAATTCACTGCCGTAGGCGGTGGTGGCGGCTACAAGCATGGACAGCTTCAAGAGGGAATAGATAAGCATATGGAGCAGAAGTCCATCAGTGGCTATTAGCCACAAGATATAGATAGGAACTCTCAGTCTGGGGCAGGTGATGCACTGTATTCTTGGTGCTGGGGGGGTCAACAGTGGGAGGGCTTCTAGTGTCCTGGCTCCACTGCTGGACCTCCTGATAGCATCTGGTATTTTTGGCCACTGTGTGACAGAGTGTTGGACTAGATGGGCCATTGGCCTGATCTAACATTGGCTTCTCTTATGTTCTTATGAGATGGAGTAACTCAAAGGGTCCCCATAAGTTGGAGGCAGCTTAATAACTCTTAACAGACATACAATGGCAAAGAATGTATGGCCTGAGGCCCCTGGTTCAGCCACTGGTATCTTCATTTAAAACAGAGTTGGAGAAATCCCTCTGTCTGAGTCCTGGAAGAAATTGATTTAAAAATTTGTCATGTCTTTGCTGAAATTACATGGCTAGGTCTTTGGTATGAATTTTGTGGTACAGGGCAGACTTACAGTGACAGAGTGACCATTTAGTTCGTCTACCTGTGCTTTAAATCACCGGGATAATTGCCTAGCCCACAGGCATCTTTTCTATGTCTAAAAGCATATAGTAAGTTCCTACCAGCTAACATAGTTACTGGTTTAGCTGGAAATTGCACATTGAATTTTTCTGGCTGCCTCTGCCCCCTTGAGAATCACAGAAATGCGTGAAGAATGATTCTTCCATTAGTATCTTGGATTAGTGTGCTTGTACATTATGGCAGTCTAGTTATAGCTTGCAGACAGAACTGTAATAAATGCCTGATTTTGTAGACAATGATCACGTGCCTGTAATTAATGAGACGTTATTGCTGTATTGTTCTGCCTCTTCTTTGAATTGTTCTGAGGTCTCTCACTGTTTTCTGTCAGATACGTTCTTGATAACCAGAAAACCATATAGTTGTAATTGATAACAAAAGGTCCAGCAATTTATACTGGAATCCTTTCTTTTTTCTTTTTCTTTTTTAAAGCAATATGCTAGCTTTCCTGTTTGCGGAGAAAACTTGAAACAACCGGGCATTTCTCGCCCCTGGGAATCCTGTCCTAGCCTTCCATTTTCAGATCTGATGGAAACATTTGTGTTCAGAGCTTCAGCTTAGGCAAGCAGTATGAATTTGTAATGGTCAGCAAATTATGATATGAAATACAGATTTATGCTAGTTAAAAGATTTGGGGGCTTTTTAAACAGCAGGATTTCAGAGTACCCTCCCCACCAGTGTCAGCATATATACTCCCACCTTTGATGTTTCCTTTGTCATGAAATTGAAATCTTGAATTTGCCCTGAGTTTCCAAAAAACAAAAACAAAAAAAGCAAGGCAGAAATATTTTTGTTTGTGCATGTGTGTTAATTCTCCTTCCTTTTCATACAGAACCACAGAGCAGATCCAGAGGAACTCTTCACAAAACTAGAGCGCATTGGAAAAGGCTCATTTGGAGAGGTTTTTAAAGGAATTGATAATCGGACACAGCAAGTGGTTGCAATTAAAATCATAGACCTTGAGGAGGCAGAAGATGAAATAGAAGACATTCAGCAGGAGATAACTGTGCTAAGTCAGTGTGACAGCCCTTATGTAACAAAATACTACGGCTCCTATTTAAAGGTAAGGTCTACTAAGTGTTCCATGTTTACTGGAAAAATATAATCTTGTTCTTAATTACTTTGAAGGCAGCAGAATTATTGTCCTTAAGTATGGACTGCAGGAATGCAGTCATATATTTTTAACTTCTTGAAAATGGCTAATCATATGTCTTTGATTTTGTGGCCATGGTCATAAATTCCAAATTTCTCATGGTCCATTTTGTTAGCCTTTCTGGTTGTCCCTTTATTTTAAATGTAAATTGATTTTTATAGTATATGTGGTTTTAAGAACTAACTAACAGCTTTTTTGTAGATGGACCTATATAAGTTTAAAATACATCATGCAGAGCAGCAAGCAAGGAGAAAAGAGAGAGAGAAGCCTGTGAGAAGGAAACATCCCTCAGGGGGTGGTAAACTGGGGAGACAGAAAGCGGAAAAAGCCAAGGCAAAGGATGGTTGTGCATAGAATTCCAAATTGTTGGATGTTTTGTGGTCTTAGCTAGAGGTGAAGAGTCCTGGAAAAGTGAATTGAACAACTGGGAAAATAGCATCCCGGTTAGCAGAGTGCAGTCAGATGTGAATATACACTTGGGATAGAGGACCATTTGTGTCCTTTTTCTTATTCTACTTAATGTTGCAGCTAGTCAGGTGCATTTCATTACAGGCCATATGTTTGCTGCAACAACCATTAGTGTTTATGCTAAATAAATATGGAGTAGGACTGTATCGCAATAGGTGAGTCTCATTAGGGATAAAGGATAAGGCTGAGAACAGAGGCAACAGTATATTAACTTACAGGTACTGTTAGTTACAATGGTTTCTTTTTATAACATAAGAAAATTTAAGATACATAATGTAATCTTGGTATAAATTGTGAAGGTTGTATACACTACTAGGCTCCCAAATAAGTCTGCCAGAGTTACTGCGTTAGAAAAGCTTAACACTTATACAGTGTTGTTCCTCATGCATCTCTAGTCAAAATTACTTCTTCTTTAGGCTAGAGAATACAAAAGACATATTTTCTGCCCTGCATGTAGTATATTTCTTGGCCTGCAATACATGTCCAGTTACAGTTTATAGTAGCAGCTTCTTTGAGCTGTTATTGGAAAAAAATACTGTACTTTTTTCTGCTGTGGAGGTCTTTCCAAATCACACTCAAGCTATCCAAAGGTGTCTGTGTGACCACACTGTTAGCCCAAAATGAGCGCTTCCTGCAAGGTTTTCCTTAGTAACACAGTTGGGCTTTGTGGAAAAATGCTAAAAGAAGCAAGGGCCTTCCCTCCTGATTTCTGACCACTGGAACAAACCCCTGTGGTATAAATGCTGTTTTTAATAATTCCTGGTTCATAACAAAGTGTACTCTATTTTGTGGCTGGACCTGGAAGATGGAGGCCCAGCACTTCTGTTTGGTTTTTGGTTGTGTTCAGATTTCAGTCAGTGCTCATGAAATTGAATCTAGTTTAAACTTGGTATCAGTTGAAGAATCTGGTCTGAAAATCACAGGCAAGCCTTTCTGTGAAAGTTTTGGAGCAGAAGAAGGTAGAATACCTTTTGATTAGTTAGTTGGGACAGATGATAATTTCTCTGAAATGAAATCCTAAACCGGGCAGGTAACTCCTCAAATTGGCACAGTGGTGCACATTTATTTAATGTTTGGTGCTTGAAAATGATTCTTATCCTTCCCTTTCTTCTTTTCCTTTTGTGTTATGCATATCACATTATTGGCGTTATTTTGAATAGTAAGACACCTTGAGTGCAGCTCCACTGCCATACAAATGTTCCTGTTTAAGGCTGGACCTTTTGAACTTTCCCAGGCCGTAGCAGGTGGTCATGACCCAAGCCCCCACCTTCAGGCTGCCAGTCACTCCTGTGGCTGCCCTAGCAAGAGGGCAAGTATCTCCAGGTCAGGCTATACATAGTTTGCACACATCAAAGAGTAGCCTCCTCTCAAGCCCAATATTGTCATATCTCGGAAGGTAAGCAGGGCCAACTCTGGCAAGTTCTTGGAAAGGTGACCTCCAAGGAATACCAAAGGTGGGACACAGAGGCAGGCTAATCAAGCCACCTCTCTGACAAATGCCCAAGCCCCCAGTAGGGGTCAGCAGAAGTCACCATGACCTCAAGTCAAGTACACAAAAACACTCACACACACACATATATATGAGAAGCATCCTCTCATGGAGCTGCTAGCAGCAGCTGGGCCAGACCAGCCAGGCTGTTAGGCAAACAGGGAACGTCTGTGGGAGGTCAGGGAAGGCTGTTGGGCCATGTGCACAATTTAGCTCATGTGAGAGGCCAAATGGCAGGTCAGGGAAGAGGCTCTTGGTCTTCTCCAAGCTGCAGAGGGGAGATATGGGAAGAGACAAGGAGGAACAAGATGTGGTTAACCCCCTCTCCTCTCTGCACCTGAGGTCTTTTGTCACCCTGCAGTCTCAGCTTAGAACCACAGAGGCAGGCAGGGAGGACCAAGCAGTCACAGAATATTCAGAAATAGCCCTGGGGGGTCCCTCCATCCTGTTCTTCTCTAGATGAATTAGACACAATAAAGCCAGACCATGATATTGTGAGACCTGATTTTTAAAGTACAAAATTCAGCTTTGTAGAGTAGGTGGAAGGAAGTACTTTGACCCATTTCAACTTCCTCAACCTTAATACAAGGCTAATTCAGCAGAAGTTGACAAAGACATAATGAACACAGTGAAATCTTTTGGTCAAATTTTGATACATCCACGTTCTTCTATTAAGTGACCTCCTTTAAGGATTAATTTAAATTTGCTTACTTCTTTCTTTATGTGCTTTATTTTTGGATATGTTACAGCCACATAGGATCTAAAAGATGACCATTTATTTTTTAGTTCGTTTATACCAAACCTTTCTCTTCAGTGGGCACTCAAAGTGGCTTGCATCATTCTCTTCTCCAGTTTAACCTCACAGCAACCCTGTGAGGTAGGTTAGGCTGAGACTGTGACTGACCTGAGATCACCCAGAAACTTGCCATGATATAATTGGAATATGAATCTCATATTGCTGGATCCTAGTCCGGCACTCTAATGATTACATCCCACTGGCACTCTGCAGACCATGTAGTGTAGATTAAGAAGAAATAATTTTATGGACTCCAAAGCCTCAGTATTTACTATCTCTTGATTCATGTATAGAATGTGTTTCAAACTGAAGTCTGCTTAAAATAGTTTTTCAGTGTCTTTACTGCCTATATGTGTGTGAATAGAAGAATAAATGTACATGATATTATTGTATTACTGTAATTTAGTTTGTTATCAGTGTAGCCTCTTTTCTTCCACCCCTTATTTTGGTGCTGTTTATGTAATTCATAACAGCGTTCCGTGCACCTTGGTGTTTAGTCATGCCGGCCACATGACCACGGAAACGTCCTCGGACAGCGCTGGCTCTTCGGCTTTGAAACGGAGATGAGCACCGCAACCCTAGAGTCGGATTCGACTGGCTTTCGAGCAAGGGAACCTTTACCTTTACCTTTATGTAATTCATGTTATGCATGAATAGGATTTTTTATGCATATCACTTAGTCCTTATGTTATTTTTAAAAATGGAATGCTGTGGAGACACTCTTGCCCCCTCCCCCTTCCTCTAGTGTTTAACCCGTTACAACTTTATCCACTTATGTATACCAAGGAAGAGCCCAGGGGCAGACAGAAACTGAACTTTATTTCCCTGTTGTGGAAAAGAGAGGTTTTGGTGCTCAGGAATAAACTTGTACAGTTGTAGCTATGGGGACCTCTTAACCTGGTGAAACAGTGCTATTAATGGATAAATAGTTACAGAGACAGAGTCAGCCATAATCTTCCATTCTACCATATGAGGGTAAAACAGGCAAATCTCACTCAGGTTTTCTAACCTAGGTCAAGATTTCTGGAGTTTTACAATGCAGACCTTAATCTGCCCCTTACACAGGAGTATGAAGTGAGAGAGCTTATCCATCCAGGTCACCATACTATACCTAGTCAGTGTCTTTCTGAACAATGGGTTTGAGATAGGGCTACTTTTTACCTCTTTGTCAGAAGGTCTAGATCCTGTCTGAGGAGAATAACTGTTAAGTTCTCATTTTTTTCCACCAGTTATACCTCTGTGCCTTCTGATGGCTCTGATTGGTTCTTTCTGGTTTCTCCACTGCACCAATAAGGTAAAAGGGGAATTGGCTAATTGGAAAGGGAATGGACTTAGCCCTTTCTGTCACACTGTTTCTTTAAGAAAGATGTGTCACTGAGTTCTCGTGAGACTGGGTAGCTATTGTAACCCAAGCCCTAGTTAATGTCAGCACATAAGAGTGGGGAGAGGGACAGATTAAAGAAGGTGAAAGGTGGGAGGGAGGGAAGGTAAAGCTGGGAGAGGTGCAGAAAGGGTAATAAAGGAAAGCAGATAAAACCTCTTGCATCCATATTGTTTTGGGCTCTACGTTACCAGCGATAGGGTTAGATGTTGCCTGGGTGCCATCTTGTCCTGTTGTATGTGGTACTTTTCCATTTATTCAGTCTAAGGATGTGGGCAGAATTTTAGGAAGTCTGAGGCCTACAACCTCCTTGTATGATACTTACCTCTTCTTTTGGCTTAAATATGCCATGGGGAGACTTGCTGACTTGGGTCCAAGAGATGGTAAGTGCCTCCTTGAAATAGGGGGTGGTTGCCCCTGCCTTGAAACAGGCTGTGATGCACTCATTCTTAAAGAAACCTACACTGGACCAAGGAGTTTTGAACAAATATGGTCTTGTCTGAAATGTTCCATTCTTGAGCAAGCTGATGAATGAGTGGTGGTAGGACAGCTCCAAGGATTCCTGGATGAAGCAGATTGTTTGAATCCTTTTCAGTCTGATTTCAGGCTATGGACTGAAACAGCCCTTTTCACCCTGGTGGATCACCAGCACCAAGAGATGGGTGGAGGAGTATGGCTCTGTCGATCCTCCTGGAGATCTCAGTATCTTTCAGTAGCTTGTTATCAGTCATGGTATCCTTCTGTATCACGTTTCAGGGTTAGGGCTGGGAGATACCATTCTGCAGTGGTTTCAATCCTACCTGGAAGGTAAGTTTTAGATGATGGTACTAGGGGGTTGCTGCTTGGGCCATGGGGTCACGCAGGGTGCCATCTTGTTACCTGTGATTTTTAACATCGACATGAAACTGCTAAGAGGCAATCTGGAGATTTGGACTGGGTTGTCATGAATATGCAGATGACATTCAGCTTTATTTTGCTCTTCTGGCAAACCCTAGGAAGACTGTGAACCAATTCCTGGATACAGTTTTGGAATGGATGAGATAAGGGACCATATTGCTCCAGTCGTCTTCCACCTACATAGGTTCCCAGTTGGCTTCCAACCCTAATTTAATGTGCTGGTATTGACCTTTTATAGCCCTATTTGGCTTGGAACTAACATATCTTAATGACTGCCTACTCCCATATGAACCTATCTGACTACTGCAGTCATCTCTAGAGCCCCTTCTTTTGGTGCCCTTGCTATCTGAGGCTAAATGAATGACAACTTGAGAAAGGGCTTTCTTGAGCATGGCACCAGGAAGATTTGGCTGTCTTCTTATTTGTGTTTTTACATAAATGTGTATTTTTAAAAGTTGCTTTAATGGTTTTGATCACTGTCTTGAAGACTCTAATTTAGATGGAATAACAGCATAAAAATCTTCTAAATAAAGTAAAGCTGAAGGTGAGGGGACAGAAAAGGGTGGAGAAGGGAGGAAGCCAAAGGCTACTGGAGGGGGGGACGATGATGACAGTAGACGATAAATAGGTAGATGGGTGGGAGGGTAGATGGGTGGGAGAGAAAGAAAAGACACTGCCGGGGGAGGAAAAGAGGAAAAGCAAAAGGGAGAAGGGAAATGGGACGGCCCCTCCCTTGCAGGTCCCCCACTTGTATTCTCTATCACCTTGTTAGGTTCTTTCTTAATAATATATCCACTAGGTTATCGAAGCTGGAGTTACATTAGGATGTCACAGCCTGGGAAACTCCTACAAGATTCAGCCTTCCTGAGTAGATATAAATTACCTGCCTACCATTTTTCTTTTCACACAGACACAGAGAGTACTGCATTTTTTGTGTTACTCCTCTGAGGATGCCAATCACAGCTGCTGGCAAAACGTCAGATATTACAATGCCAAGACCACAGCCATACAGCCCAGGAAATCTACAACAACTAATATATCCACTGTTTTAAAATAATTTGCAGATGAAGGGCTTACAGCAAACTCTCACTCAAATGTTTATATTCTGTTCACTGATAGTGGTGTAGAACATAAAATCTTATGTACTCCGAACCAACAGTTACTGTTCTAGAAATCTTACCACCTTATTCAAAACATTCTTGCAATGATACCATGTAAGAAAATACGAAAAACCACTCAATTAAAATATTTTATAACCTATGTATTTCATTTGGCCTATCTAGTCTGTAGGTTGTGATCTTTTTTCCAAAACTGAAGGGTTTGTTGAATGGCACCTTAGTCATTTTTAATGGCTTAAGAAAAATGGGTACTTGCTTCCCCAGTATGTTGAACAGCTCTATGGAATTCTGCCTCCAATGAAACCATTGCAAAAATGAAAATTCAGAGTACCAAGGAAATGAACATAAACCTACCTGGTGGCACCTTTGAAGACTAGCATAATTTTATTTCAGCATAAATTATTGTGTGTTAGGGCGCTCTTCTTGAGATGCAGTTAATGCATCCATCTCATCTTATGCTTATTTATTATTTATTTATTTATTTGATTTGATTTGTATCCCGTCCTTCCTGCTGAAGCAGGCTCAGGGTAGCTCACATTAAAAAGTTAAAATACAATAAAACACAAAATCATTACATACAAAACACCTCATAAAATTCATATACATTGCAGATACAATTTGCAAGTAAATACAGTTAAAGTGCTAGTGGCGGACAAAGGATTGTTACTGTTGACATCACAGGCAGATGCTGTTGTGAAGGGCCTTATCCCAGTTCATATGCTGAGGTATGGGGGGAAATCCTGCAGGTTTATAAAGAAATATGCACCTTCCTGTCAGAAAATTTATTTAATTTTTTGATTAAAAATTATCTTTTTCAACAGCTACTGTTTACTCAGATTCCAATGGAATTAGCTGACTATATTTGTAGCCTGAAAAATACAATTTCTATGCAGTGTTTGCAAGTGTGACTTGAGTAGATGAGAGCTGCTTAATGTATCATAAGTTCTGGCTTTCTTATTTAAGCAGTACAAAGAGAGGTGGATTTGTTGTCGTGCCCGTTTGTTGAGTACAGGTTCTAGATTCCTGTTGAGGAATGAAAGGGATTATCCCAGGGGAGGGGAATGTTATATAGTGAGCCATGTGAAAGGAGGGGGGTAGTAGTTTGTGGGAAATGATGTTTGTTAAGGGAGTGCATGAATATGTGAACATTATGAGGAATGGCATATAACACCTCAGTCATCATCCAAATTTGGATCTTCTTGTCTCAGGCAAACTCTCCAACAGGGAGCCTAGGCTAAGAGAAACTTAAAGGCAGCAATGCTAGCAATCTGAATTTGTGAACTAGGTAACCAAACCAGTAGCCCTTTGGAGGAGTGCCTACTCTGGAAAATATCCAGTTAGGAAAGACACATCTATTTCTGTCTCCCTGGGCAGTGTAAGGATAATTAATAGAGTGCCTGCAGAAAATAAAATCTTGTTACTCATCTCCTGCTTGGTTCTCTTCTGTCTCCCAAATATGTAGTGCTTCTTATACACCCCCTGCCCCCATCACTCCATGCTCCACTTTCCCTTGATCTTCCTGAATTGTTTGTGCTTCATAGTGCACATGGCACAATAATAAAGCCAGAGACCTGAGGTCAGCTAAGGTGCCTTCACTTCCAGAGATGAGAGTGGCAGGTACCAATGAAAAGGCCTTTTCTGTTGTTGTTTCCAGGTTGTGGAACTTCTTCCCTGGGGAGATATGAGTGGCACAGTTTTTATAGCTCTTCTGAAATAACCCAAATACTTGTCCCATAAAGCCTTTGAAAATTCTTAAAGGCCATTCTGTTTTAGGTTTTTGGCAGTTTTTGAAAGTCTTCTTTATAGCTGATTCTGCTGCCTTTACTATTTTGTTATTTAAATTTTTCTCTGTTGTAATTGTTTTTATCTATTTGTCTTGGATGTAATTTGCTTTATGGTATTGATGTTTTAGTATTCATAGCTGTCTTATTTTTTGTAAGTCACTTGGGTGTTTCTGAGGAATAGAACAGTGGAGAGTATAAATCTTAAAAAAATATATAGAAATGAAATGTATGCAGCAGGATGAGTGCTCACATCTCTTCCTGCCTAACTTAGAGCTATGAAGTGTGAGGTGTGTTTTAATTATTTGTCAATTCATTGCATGGCTAAAACTAAAAATAACAGTAAATCTAGAGAATAAAGCTGGAAGCCAGAGCAAGATAAAGGGACAACTATCCTCAAAAGGTCTTATACTGCTTCCTAAAGGACAGACCGGAGGAGAGATGCTTTGCAATCATTCATAGGCAGACCATTCCATAGCATGGGGCCAGGACTGTAAAAGATTGAGTCTGAGCAATGGCAGTTCTTGCATTTATGATGGCAGGGATGCACTGGCACTTTAATTTATTGAGAAGGCTCCCAGTGGCCCGTTGCCCTGTTGGACCACTAATGGCCAGCAGCAAGCTAAGTCCCAGGGCAGCTCAGACCTGGGCTGGGCAGTGGCAACATGAAATAAGCGTAGGTATGTCTATACCTCGGGGTGTAGTCAGAAAATTTTGGGTGCTGGGGCATTGGGAAATCCTGTGGGGCAGGGGAGCTTGGGGGGGGGAGGAGAGCAGCGAGCTGCAAGCCCACCCACAGCAGAGGAAGAGGACTCGGCTTAGCAATGGTGGCCTCACTGTTCCTGCGCAAGCCCAGCCATGTGAGCTGCTGTCATGTGACCCTGGGCTGGCTCGGCTGGCGCAGGTGCAGTGAGGCCACCACCACCAAGCTGAGTCCTCTTCCTCTGCTGCAGGCGGTCTCACCACTCATGGCTTGAGCAGCATTTAAAAGGGGGAGCCAAGCCCTCTTCTGTGTTTAAAAGGGGGTGCCGAGTCCTCTTCCTCAAATACTGGCATCCTCATCTGCATGAGTCTGGAGGGAATCTCCGACTCTTTCTCTTCTGCATTTTGCAATTTTATTTTATTTTTTGGCCCAGAAAAAAGAAAATGAGACTGAAGCTTCCCTGGCTATGCCCAGGATCATTTTGGAAACCCCACATGCATCTTACATTTTTTTTTTTTTAATTATTTTCCCCAAGAGGGTCAGTGCCCCAAATGCCCCCCATGGCTACAGGCCTGCTATACCTGCTGTTGTCATTGCCACAGCACAGGTGTAGGCTGAACATCCCCTGCACACTGCCAGCTCCACAGGCACTACTTGAGTCAGCTTGCTCCAGGGCTGTTTTAACATTCCGGTCTGCCATTGTGTGGCTGAAGGGGGATAAAAGAGAAGGAGCTGCTGGGAAAACTGGAGTGGTATTATGAATTTATACTGTGAGAGACTGTTCTTTAAGCATGTGTATCTGGTTTGCCTGTGGGCCATGTGGCTAGATGGACTGCTCCTGCTACAATGAACTGTCTGTTCTTTAGGAAAGTACATGAACCTTTATTTGAGCAATATCTAACACTCTATTTACATTCATTTTTAGGGCACAAAATTATGGATAATAATGGAATACTTAGGCGGGGGATCAGCACTGGATCTTGTAAGTATTCTAATTAAGTTTTTTTCTAAAAAATAGCTTATGTATTCTTGTTAAGTGTGTGAGTCTTTTGTTCTTCCTGGTTGCTCATTTAGTTTACTTTTCATAATTTTTCAGTGAGGACCATTCCTACCATAAAGCAAATGTAAACATGAAAGTTTGAAGGAAAGGTGCTCATTATAAGCAGTTTTTACATTAAAAGTCAACATCTGTGTTTCATTCTCTGTGCACTGTACCAAAATATGGATCCCAGAACAAGTTGGTCTTAATGCACTATTAATAATAGGTTTTTAATAACATGTTAATATTGTACACATTTTTTAAAAATGTAAGACCTTTAGGAAAGGGAACTTCATTTGCTTTTAATATGGAAACTTCCATGCACATTGGTGATAAAGCTCTATTATGACCACTATATCTAAAAAAAAGTTGGTGTTCTGTGCCAGTCATAAAAACAGCAAAACCATACAGAATTAACTAAGAATTGACACCCAAAAAAATAAGAACTGACAGTTCAACTTTATGTTGAGAGTAATTAAATGTCAGTTGTGATGGAGGGGTAAACTGACTTGCTCCAGATGTTAAGAACTTGTAGAATCCTGGAAGAGGAGATGGGGGAAGGGGCTCCAGCTTGCTCCCACTAAAGATGAAATTTTAATGGTTGCTTATCAGCAGAGCAGTGGAATGGGGCTGCCTACCAACAAGGTAGGGGTTTCTGCATACACAGGATTCCTCAGGTATATATATATATTTTGCAAATTTAACAACCCCTCCCAGTGCCAATAGATGAAGAACAAGAATGCTTATGATTTTCTAAGGAGACATAGAATGTAAAAGGTGTAATTTGAAAGGAAGAAACATTGGCCTACTCAAGCCCCTGAGAACCTTGTAGTAGCCTGAAAGGGAAGGTCTGGATCAGAGGGAAATATCCCAGGCAATGCTTCATGGGTCCTCAACTTGTCAATAGTATACTGACTTCTTTATCTCCCTCCTCTTTTCAAGAACCTTGTGAGTTAGACAACTGTTCCTATTTTACTGTCTAGGAGAAAATATTTGGACTAAGTCTACCAAGTGAGGTAATGCCTGGGCAGGAGCACCTTTGCTTACTCAACACACTTTTCTGCCGGTGCAAACTGGCTTTTTTTTGTCATGCAACACTCTTGTTGATGCAGTGACTACAATATTCTTTTCGTCTGGTTATAGATAAACTTGAGTGCCAGCTGTTTGCCTTGTGTCACAAAAATATATTTTAGGTAAAGCATAGAGCAAATTCTACTTCTTAGTAGCAGGAGAAAGCCTCATCCAGTTTCAGAAAATAGAACCACTAACAAGCTGAAAGAGACCCCCCCCCTTCAACTTTAAATACACTACAATGTTTCCCTTGGAAACAGGAACTGGGAATGTTCTGTAGAAGCAAAGTTCAGTTAACACTCAGGGTTGAAACTGACTGGGCTTTTCCATTTTTGGCAGTTTAAATTTATACTATGAAAAGGCCCATTGCTAATCACAAATGCAGTGTTCATGTTGGATGCAGCATAAGAGAGACTAAAAAAAGCAGCAAGTCCTAGGTGGTGTGTGGTTTTCCTCTATCCCCCAGTCCAGCTCCACCATAGCCCTGTAGAGTAGACCCACCCTTTTCCTGTAAGATAATACTGCTCAGTGTATTTATGAGGTTCTGAAAGTTTATTAGCACTCAGCATTTTTGTATATTTCATAGCAAGCTGTGGCTGCATCCCACTAGAATTTCGTCCCTGGCTTGTGACTAGTCTCCTGTGTGCAGAGGTGGTCTTCTACTAGGAACATCATTTGTTTCAATCTTAACTGCAGTCTTCTCCCTCTCTGTGCTGTAATTTGGAAAGGACAGGGAGGAAGAAACGTCTGGTTACTCCTCATTATCAAAGTACTTATGGAGCAGTTACAATTTAGAAGCAGGACGATTGGGGTACATTCCAAACTGCATGTTTACCCATAACTGCCACACCAGGACGTATCTGAAGCACTCCTTGCACATCAAGCCTTGTGGACAGACTGCCTCATCTCATCTCGAGCATAATACTTTAATGATGTCAGTACACATATTCAGCCAGTGTGATGTAGTGATTAAGAGTGGTGGACTGTAAACTGGAGAACCAGGTTTGATTCCACACTCTGCCTCCTGAAGACTGCTGGATGACCTTGGGCCTGTCACAGTTCTCTCTGAACTCTCAGTCCTACCTACCTCACAAGGTGTGTGTTTTGGGGAGAGGAAGGGAAGGCAATTGTAAGCCGCTTTGAGATGCCTTAGGGTAGAGAAAAGCAGTATATAAAAACCAACTCTTCTTAAATCACAGAGTGATGTTACTAAGTAGGTAATATATGTGTGCACCTGCCTTTATTGGTAGCAGAACTGACTTGTGGGGTGATGTGCTCTAGTGAACTGCTAGTGCCCGATATAGTCTTGCAAATACGTTGTGTATTGTGTTGTGCCCATATTAATGGGTAATGACACTGATCTTACTGCACCTCTCACTCTAGAGGCTTTGCTCTTGAAGAGCCTTGTGAGGAGATGCTGAGAAAACCTGGATCCACTGTTTGATAGGCATCTTCTAATGCACTGTGTTGCATTTACTAGGGGTTCACTACAGCTTTGTGATCTTCAGTTTCTGTCCCTGAAATCCCTGCACTAGCCAGAACCTCTTAGGGAGTTAGAACGTTCCTACTGTAGTCCTGGATGGTGTTTCCAAGCCACCCGTCTTGTTCTGTATGGTTATGAGCAACCATTTCTATAGTGACTGTTGTGGAACATATGTATGCGTGTGAAGTTTTTTTCCTTGCCTGCAAATCTTTCAAAAAAAGAAAAACAGTGACATTTCAAATTCATCCTAAGAGCTGGCGGAGGCCAAAGTTAAAAATAAAATATGAACGATGTTTTCTTGTGCTTTCCCCCCTCAAGCTACGGGCTGGCCCATTTGACGAGTTCCAGATTGCTACAATGCTGAAGGAAATCTTGAAAGGTCTTGACTATTTACATTCAGAGAAGAAAATCCACAGAGATATTAAAGGTGCACATATATTTAAACTAGTGTGAGAGTTCAAACTTTAGACCATAGTTCCCTTTTGTTTTTAAATTAGTTTTTGCACTTTCTCTTTCCCTCAAGCTGCCAACGTGTTGTTATCGGAGCAAGGGGATGTCAAGCTTGCAGATTTTGGGGTTGCTGGGCAACTTACTGATACACAGATTAAGAGGAATACCTTTGTAGGCACACCATTTTGGATGGCCCCTGAAGTCATTCAGCAGTCAGCCTATGACTCAAAGGTAAGACTCTTTCTATTGGTTTGTGCTCATGAATCACTTGCTTATTTTGCAAACAATGCTATTTAAAGATTTCTGTGTTCAGGCCCACTTGCAGAATCTGATAGCTGTACAAAGAATATGAGCTTTTGGCGTGTTTTGTATGTGTTTAATCTTTAACATCTCTAACCCTAATGACTACAGAAAAAAAATTCCAAAATTGCATAAAACTTCTGTTACAGGCACAAAAACCAGAGCCTTTGGGGTTGTGGGAGCTCTCACTTGTTGCTTTGTCCTCTGTAAAGTGAACCCTAGTTATTCTTCAGTCCATCCCCCAATTTTTTTCTAAATATCTGTAAGCAAGAGGGCCTGTATGCAAACTATACACATGTTTCTTGAGTTCATAGTTTCAGGCTTTCCCAGGTCTCTGGTTCAGGTCAGAAGTGGAGTACCTCACTGTTGGGGCTACCCCGCGAGTAAGGCAGTGCCTCTGAGCTACAAAACTGTTATATTACCAAAAATCAATTTAATACCAACAGATACAACATTTTCTTTCATGCTACAAAGATGACAATTTTCAATAAAACTAGCATTTGCAATTATGATTAATAGTTTCAGGCAGAGCTGTAATAGTTTCTTTACTAGTCTTCCTGTTGAACTACTTTTTACAGGGCATAATCACACCTATCTTGTTTTTTCCCCCCAGAGTGAGCACTTCCACAATTTGTTATAAGCATGACTGCAAATAATATTAAGCAGAAGAGACTTTGACAGTAACTGGGGTGAACTGACTGTTGAAATACACAAGATGTTATAGACCCCTGGTGGTGAACCTATGGCACAGGTGCCAAAGGTGGCACTCGGAGCCCTCTCTGTGGGCACGGGCGAGCAGGCGGCTGAGCCTCCTTATTGTGCTGCTGCAGCTGCTGCATCAGCCGGCCCTAAGCCAAACCCTGGGCCCTGGTTGGAAAGCAAATACCACACATGAGAGGAAAAGACAAGCAAACCCCTGGTACAGGCGCCCCGCTTGTTGACATGGGGAAGAGAGAAGAGGGGAATCACTTTCCCCACTGGCTCCACCTTCCTCACAGCCTGACACCAACCCACAATCCCTGCCTACTCAAAGCCCAGGAGCTGCTCAGCAAGGAATCCCCACAGCCTGACCCCACCCCTTAGCCTGGGAAAGCACGGCAACTCCCCTTCCTTTGCAAATGCATGCTCCAATCCAAGCCCCTTCTGCCCCAGAGGAGTGAGGCTGAGCATTCCCAGGGATGCCCACTCAGGCTCGTTGCCAAAAGTTGCATCTGCATGATTGCGCCACTTTCCAAACTCACCTTCTTTGGGGAAGTGCGCTATTCCTTCTCCCCCTCCTCCCTCTTTGGCTCTCTGCCTGTTCTCTCTCGCTGCACCCTCCAGCGTCCTGTGCTGTAACCTGGAGTCCAAAAAACTTTAGTACCCACCCCCTTTGCTTCCTTTCAGGGCTGCCCCACTGCTTTGGGAGGCTGTGATTAGAAGGGCTGTTCAAGGAGTTGGACATGGAGACTGTTTTGGAGCTGGTGCTGCAGGAGGGGGTGGCAGCCAGTGCTGTGGTGAGGTGGCTCAAGGCTAGCCAGAGCTCCCACCCTGTGGAGCTAAGGGGCAGCACCCCTCCCCCCTAATTATAGCTTCCTGAGAGCTTTCAGGGAATCACACATAGGGCACACACACACACACACACACACCCGTGATGAAAGACTGTCCCTGAACTTCAGAGCTCCCGACTCTCCAGTGATGAGCTGGGATGGAGGGACGAGGCAGAAATGAATAGCCGCTTCAAAAGCAGTACCCGATCTTGTGCATACTTATTCAAAATTAAGCACCACTGAGACAACTGAACTTGCTTTCAAGTATGACAGCATAGGATTGCGCCTTTAGTCAGATTGTAAATTTGCTCTGGCTTTTCGCACTCATGGGAATAACTAAAATGCTGGTTGGAGGGGCCGTATAGGAGGGCGGATGTATGGGATGTACTAAAAGGAAGGACAGGATTGCCCATTGGAAACAATGGGAAACACTTGAAGGCCCACTGGAAATAATGGGAGATAGGAATGCCAATTGACTTGCATGGGCTTCATTGAAATACATTACAGTACAAGTAGAGTTGCAATAAAAATGTGAAATGGATTTTCCATTAGGGTCTCTGGGCCCAAATACACTACTCTGGGAATGGAATGAGAGACCATGGAGTGGAATGACAGCCCCAGGCTGTAGCAGGGTGTTCAAAAACTGGAATGACAGGTCCCAGAGTGGAATGACAGCCCCAGGGTGAAGCAGGAATGTTCAGGGATTGGGATGAGAGACCACAGAGTGGAATGACAGCCCCAGGGTGAGCAGGAGTGTTCTGGGACTGGAATGAGAGACCACGGAGTGAAATGACAGCCCCAGGGTGGAGCAGGAGTGTTCTGGGATTGGAATGAGAGACCATGGAGTGGAATGATGGCCCCAGGATTTAGCAGGAGTGTTCTGTGACTGGGATGAGAGACCATGGAATGGAATGACAGCCCCTGGGGGTAGCAGAAGTGTTCTGCTACACCCAGGGGCTGTCATTCCGCTCTGGGGCCTCTCATTCCAGTTCCAGAACTCCTGCTACCCCCAGGGACTGTCATTCCACTCTGTGGTCTCTCATTCTGTGCAACCTTGATGTGCTTTGGGGGTGGGTCACCTGGCTGAAGTGCTCAAGTTGAAGTGCTTTATTTGTTCATCGGTCAAGATTTGCAGGATCAAAATTTAATTTACTCGAATCAATCTAGAAGTGGCAGATTCCACTGTGTGTGCTGTTTTTCTGTCTCTTTCCCATGGAAGGGGGAAGAAGGCTGTCACTTTAGGTGTGAAAATGTGTAAGATCATGTTGAGAAAGACAGACCAGGTAAATAGGAAGGGTCCTGTCCTGTACGAACTGGAAGGAGTTTGTGTGTATGACATCAAATGCAAACTTCAGGCCAAATGCAAACTTTTACCTTTCAATAAAAAGCTGTTTGTATCATTGAAAGCTCTGTTATTGTGCTTTTCTTTTAAGACAAAAGATGTTAATGAATTGTTTTTTCGAAACTAAAACCTCAGTATTCAGGTTAAATTGCCGTGTTGGCACTTTGCAATAAATAAGTGGGATTTGGATTGCAGTTTGGGCACTCGGTCTCTAAAAGGTTCGCCATCACTGTTATAGACCAATAGATCTCTGTCGTTGCCTCAATTCCCACAGAGCACAACTTCCCTGCTTTGTGTGTGTGTAATGTGTCATTTCATTTTTGCTTAAGCCTTGACTTTTTAACCAGTTTTTTGTTTAAAGTGGTGGCACTATATAATTGTAGTGTTGTCTTTCTTCCCTTGCAGGCTGATATTTGGTCTTTGGGGATCACAGCAATCGAACTAGCCAAAGGAGAGCCACCCAACTCAGACATGCATCCAATGCGAGTTCTGTTTCTCATTCCCAAAAACAATCCTCCAACTCTAATAGGAGAGTTCAGCAAACCCTTTAAAGAGTTTATTGATGCGTGTTTAAATAAAGACCCAACATTTGTAAGTGTTGCTTCTAATTCTGCTTCAGTTCTTTTGGAAATCACAGCACTTGTAATGAGTGATGATTTTTCTGTTAAACAAAAGAGCAGGTGAAATGAGTTCTTGGAGCTTTTGAAGTATGCAGCATTTTTATTTAGAGAGGTATATTTTGAATGTACACAAAATGCAGTTTGGTCAAACAAATCTTTACGACAGTGTTTTGGTGCTAGATCTTATGTACTGTGAGAACTTGTGGGATGTTCTTTTAATTCAGAGACTCTAACCACTTGTACCCCAAGGTCAGTCTTTTGAACTGGTAATAACACATCACAGTGAGTTCTCTCGGATATATGTTAAGCTTACATTCTGATATTGCTTTAGTGGACACAATTATTGCAGGTAACTTCTGTGAAGGAAGAAAATGGAAGGGCAGTGAATTATGCAGAGCTCTTGAAGAGGCAGAGTAGATAGCCAACTGGGGTTACTTATTCCTGAAAATATTACCCTGCCATCTAATTGCAAGGCTTACTTTATTTACTGTATTTATATCCTACTTTTTTCTCAGTGGGGACCCAAAGTGTACAAGAGATGATCCAGTGTAATGCCTGCAGTTACCAAAGCTGTGTCCAGTGTAAATTTTTTGTCTCTTGCAGCGTCCGACAGCAAAAGAACTCCTAAAGCACAAATTCATTCTGAAAAATGCCAAGAAGACCTCTTACCTAACAGAGCTTATTGATAGGTTCAAGAGATGGAAAGCAGAAGGACACAGTAGTGATGAAACAGATTCTGATGGTTCTGATTCGTAAGTCAGGGTTGGGCAGGGGAGAGTTGAAAGGGATGGGTTCAAGGTTGCAGATTTTTGTGCTCTGGAGTTTAGAGTTCAGCATTTGAAACAGTGTTTTGAATCATTTGTGTGAGCAGCTGTGTTAAGTTTAAATTGGTTCTGGAAGCCAACTAGAAACCTGTATTAAGTTTTCAGTTGGCAGGCTAACCTTCTGAGTTTTGCAAGTTTAAATTCCACAAGATTTTAGTGCCATCATGACTTCAGTAATGAATGTGTCATCATAGCACCTATTGGACTGTCACTGTCCTTGTAACTGATCAAATGATAGCATTCAGTTAGCAGTCTTCAGTGTACAAAGTGTATTGCAGACCTTGGCCAGAGGCGAGAGTGCCATATATAGACTGGGAACAGTACCCTGTGTGGCACAAGAACCAATTTGTATTTTTGTTGTAATCTACTTCAGTTGCTGTATGAACAGCAGAGAATTTGGTAGGTAGATAGAGATATAAAAATAAGCACTTCACATGTCTGTATAGGTCTTTCTGGATCATAGCCCTTATTTAATTTTTAATTACTACATATTTGTTCTTATAAGTAAGGTAGGATAGGCTGGGTGGGTGTGACTTTGTCCAAGGCCACCCTCTAGGCTTTTAGAATGAACTTCTCCCTGCATAGCCTGTGAACTGTATCGTATGGAATGTGTGCATGTGTGTGTTACATAGCAATGTGAATGTTTCTTTCCTGTTCGTTTCTCCACCTTTTTTTGGCCAGAAACAATTAACAAAGCAATACTTTTTATATCAGATAGAGGCATTAAATGGGACCTTTAATGCCAAAAAAAAAATGCTTCTTCCCTGCAAAGAAAATTTAGCAGTCACATGTGAACTGTCCATTTTCAAGGCAGATAAGGTGCAAGCTTAATGGGGTGAACTGAGCTAGAGACAGAATCCCTCTGTTATGGTGTAAAATTCATTGCATTTGCTATCATCCCTGCCCCCAGCTGTTTGCTGTGTTAGTCTGCTAAGAAACTTTTAAAAAAATACATTTTTGCACACTGGGGGTGAAATACTAACCTGTTATCTAACCCTTGTATTTTTGCCCTCGTTGGAATGTGGATTGCAGCCTGCATTTTCCACAGTTTTGCCCTGTTCTCCAGTGCCTCAGTAAGAAAAGGCTCCAGAAGCGGTTTAAAACTGGGAATTGGTTTTAAGCTTTTAAGAGCAACTTAGATGTGGCTGCAGACAATATGCACATTTGGTTGTCCCTCTAACAAAATAATCTAAAGTTGGGATTTGGTTGTAGTATTATTTTCTTGGTCAGTATGCCACAAAGTCTACTTCAGCCTCACACCAAACTGTACTTGGAAAGCATTGTATCAGTGTATAGTATTTGAAGTCTTTAAGTTATGCAAAAGCATGATATAGCAGCACAGTTCTCTAAACAGTTTGTCTCCCACCACCTCGTAGGGAGTCTAGCAACAAGGAGAATAATTCTCACCCAGAGTGGAGTTTTACTACAGTTCGGAAGAAACCAGATGCCAAGAAACTGCAGAATGGAACAGTACGTCCAGCCAGAATCTCTTTCTATTCTCATGACTCCTTGGAAGCGGTGACAGAGTGCTAACCACTGTGCTTGTGAAGCAAAGCCGAATGTCATTTTCCCTCCCCACTGCTGCCTGGTAATATTACTTCAGAGCAGGGGGTTGGCAGAATTTTTGCTGTCCCTTACCTTGGCAACCATGGAGTAGAGCATCATCATCATCATTCTGAAATCAACTGGGATTCTCAGGATTACAAAAGGAAATCACACTGTGCAATTAACAGTCATGGGGGGGGGGGTTTGCGCATTTTTGTGTGTGGACAAGCATGTGTGTGTGTACCCATATCTGGAAGTCATGGCGACCTCAGGTGACTCCTACTGGGGCATGGAGGACATTCAGAGAAGTGGCTTGATAGCCTGCCTGTGCCTTCTGGGCCCTGGTATTCTTTGACGATCTCCCATTCAAATATTTGCCAGGGTCGGCCCTGCTTAGCTTCCGAGATCTGATGAGATTGGGCTTGCCTGGGCTTTCCAGGTCAGAGCTAGAGTCATTGGGTTTCATGCAGTTTGTGTTCATCAGTTCTACTGTAAAGTTTGCTAAAAAGACAATATTTATCACTGTAGTTATTACAGTGGTTTAAGCCATATTGTGTTCCGGTTGTACTTAAAGCCACACAGCAGTTGCAAATCCACTATTCTGATATGCTCTGGTACCCCACTGAGACAGCTGAGAGTTTGTTGTGAATACCTACTCCTTTGTTTTTCAGCTTGCAAAAATCATTGCAATGGTGTAAATTGATTGGGTTGGCTGTTCCATATCTGGAATATTTCATTGGAAAGTGCTCTAGTTTGGGGGAGATGAACCCTTGTTTGTGGGGGGGGGGTTACTGAACTGATTGAACTACTGTTTTGCCCTGGATGGCTGTCTCCACCAGCACACTTCTACCGTAAAATCTCTTGATGCAATAAACTCTGCCTTATGCAAGTATGATATACCAATTCTGACTCAATATAAGGTAGTTTTGTGTGTTTGTGTTTATACAGCCTGGTGATTGCCATTATATGCCTGCCTGGATGCCAGTTTGCATGGAAACAGGGAGTGGACCCCTTATTTAGGAAAAACTCCTTCTCTGTGTTTCCCAAAAACTGTTTTGAAAAAAATATTTTTTTCCTTTATTTCCAGGACCAAGATCTCATGAAAACCCTGAGCTGTTTAACAATGATAATCACACCTGTATTTGCTGAGGTAAATTTTGGTTTTGTGCATGTCCGGAGCATATCCAGTAAGTTTATAAAATCCTGACAATATGTTGATTTGTTTCCCAGCTTAAACAGCAAGACACCAATAATGCTAACAAAAAGAAAGCAATTGAAGAACTTGAAAAAAGCATCAATATGGCAGAAGCTGCATGTCCGGGGATCACAGATAAGATGGTGAAGAAACTTATGGAGAAATTTCAGAAGTAAGTTTGCAGGTTTCATTTCTTAACTGAAGGGTATCTCTTAGAGTATTTCTGCACTGCTGATTACTTCACTTCCTGTTTGTTGTGCAAGTCTCAGAGGTACGGGGATAGCACAGTGGCAGCCTAATGGAAGGGTAGGTGCATGTACAGCTGGATTGCTGTGTGAATGGAGGAGGCAGAAGAACAGCTAAGTGTGAGCAATGAGTTTTAAGAACTGACAACACTATTCAGTGGATGTGATGGATGGCAAACACTTTCTTCTTGTGTTTGTCTCGTTTCAGGTTTTCTGTTAATGACTCCTCCTAAGAAACTTTGTCACTGATTGCTGTTCCACACGGACCCAATATAGCCCACCAAAACCTACTATAAGCTTGGCAATGCTTTGCTCATGAGCTCCTTGTGCCTTTTTGGATCATTGCAACATATTTAATGATCGGGGATTTGAAAGGACTTACCTCCACTCTTTTGTGATGGGTATACCTGCTTTTTTTGTATTTCCAGGACATTCTTTTTGTAAAGAGCAACTTTTAATATTGTAGTTTTCACCTGTTTAAACCAATTTAAAAAAAATGGTGAGGCGCAGTTTTTGCTTCTAGATCTAACCAGGGGCTACCAGTTGCCAATCTCAGCGTGCAGAATCTTGGGTGTACCTGTTGCTCCAGATATCAGCGGACTGCACCCCTTTTACTTGAGTTCATAGGAAGTACACATGCAGCAACATTTTGTTACTCTCCAAAGAAGGGGATTTACCAGACTTACTATTATTATTATTATTTGGTATGCATAAGTTATAGCTTTTTCTGAGTCAACTAAAATTAGACTTTAAGAAGTAGCTCTTCAGAAGAATATACGTGAGAGCACCTTAGACTGTAGGATGGTGCTCTAGCACCTGCTTGAACACTGTAGTCTGTCTTTAGGCCCCTGTAAACATAATAAACCTGCAACAATATCAACTATTTGAAACCTGGTACAGTATTTTAGGCAGCTCTTTGATCACCTACATTTGAGAGCAATATGTCAATAGCTTTGCAAGTTCACATGTAGCGACTGGTATAGCTTAGTGTACAGTTTGTATGTAGTATCTTTTAGGGCAGGGTCTCAAGTCATCATTGATCATGGTAGGAAATTTTAAAGCAATACAGTTGAAGGGCAGGAGGGCTTCTGGCAATAATGGGCGCAAATAGAAATCTGGTTTAACTGAATTATTTCTTCCTTTTTGAGTAATTTTTTAAAGAAGCAGTTCATTCTATGTTTGAGGTCAGGAAACTGGGAGGATGCCATGGCATGTGATAAGTACCTCACAAGCAGGTATAAAATGTGTGACACCAGCGTTTTGTGTGGCAGTGTTTTTCCTGTAAAATATTTATAACACATTCT
This sequence comes from Gekko gecko, assembly GCA_029375565.1. Taxonomy (NCBI): domain Eukaryota; kingdom Metazoa; phylum Chordata; class Lepidosauria; order Squamata; family Gekkonidae; genus Gekko; species Gekko gecko. Next base: position 43,965,288 of record JAPDNY010000012.1, on the reverse strand, counting down.
TAAAGTACGTTACATACAGTGCATCCACCATGATATGTTTAATTTTCCCCAAATGTATTTTAAATATGTATTTACCAGTTAATATGCAAATAACTGAGTTATAGATATTCTTTCACAAGAAGATAGTATTGTGCAGTACAGAGTGATTTTTTCATAAAAGGTAAATGAAATTATAAACTTGCTTTCAGTTATATATTTATGGTACTGTTTAGATGGGTAATACCCTTTTCTTTCTTTATTTCCCCTTCCTTTCAACCCAGTATGTATATTATGCTGAAGTTTGAAGTGGGGTTGTATTTCAGTCCTTAACTGTGGAACTGTTGGTGTAAATTTATTTTTGATAAAAAGGCTGGATGTGTTTAATTTTATGGTTTGGATCTGCACATTTTTGTTTTTGCACAAAAGTCATTTTAAAGGATTTGAAAAATATCTGCCAAATATTGAAAAGAGTTAATGGTGTGCAAGCGAATAATGATTTTTTTTTAGTTAAAAGTTGCCATTGCATCCTTTTTAAAAAAAAGATATAAAGACACTGGCGAGAGATGGTGGTTAGAAATGCCAAGGGCAATTACTTTCAATGGTGCCTACACTGTAAAAAAATAATAAAAATTACTTTTAACTCTTTTGTTTTAATTTTAAAGAAATGTTTGTTAAAGAAATCTTTCATCTGCTATATAACTGAAACACAATTAGAATTTATATCTGAGGAAAAAAAGTCTGGACATAGTTTTTGAAAATGATAATGTTATGGATTAAATAAAAATATTTTTATAAATGTAAAAGCAGTAAACATTGTAAATACAGTTGATCTGAAGCTTTACAGAATAACTGCATCACTGAAGCAAAATTATAGTGCTCTTCTTTGTAGCTGTTAGTCCTGTAAATCTGTTTATAGATGAAGCTTCTTTCAATGTTTTTTTTTTTGGGGGGTGGCAGGGCAGCAGAAGTTGAATGGTTTAAAAAAAATAAATATTTAAGTTGTGTAAACATTTGTGGTCCTAATTGTCTGATACCATACTTTTTAATTCTTGTTGTGGACGGAAGAAGAGCATTCTGTCTTTTGTGGCAATTTCACATTTTTAGAATTCTACTCTGATTGCAAGTTGTTTTCAGCTTCCAGTGACTTTGCACTGGGGGACTGGTTAGAAATAAATGATGTCAAATGGCTGTCATATGCCCAACCACACCCTTTCTGAAGTCTCTTGTCAGCAGCAGATATATACATTTTCATTCCTTAAATTTCAGAATTGGTAGTATACTGTCTCTGATACATTTAACATTGTCACAGATACTGCCCATAATCATGGCCAAAGGTGGCCTCATTTGAAAAAGAGGTTGTATGCACGTATCACTTCCTTTTGGTACCCATTCTGGGAAGAGAGAAGGGAATGCTAAGGAGCTGGACCCCAATCTGGAGTCCATAACATAAACTCACCCACCTTTTTTAATTTTTTTCATTACATGTTTTGTCACAATGATCAATGACTTGATGCTAGTGGTTTGTTTGTTACCCAAGCAGTAAACTCAAGCACTCCCATGAAGCTGACTATATTGCCTTCATATAACCTTTCCCCTTTTCCCCCCATTAAAAAAACAACTATTAAGTTATAGGTTTCAGATCCTCTGCAGCAGACCCTTCCACTGAATTTCTGTCATACCTGCAAAAACCAGGTATACCAAGAAAGGAGCCTCCTTTTTGTTCAATATCATTCACCAGATCAACTTAGCTTAAACCCAGTCCTGTTACTTTTAAGTGCAGTAACTGGATGCTCCCAGTGATGTCCTATCCTCAATGCTGGCAGTAGCAAGGCAAATCTCTTCATCCTCTTCCTCAAGCTGGAGGCTTCCAGAAGAAAGACGAACCCTTGTTCTGGGTGCTTTGACCACTCTGCCATAGAGAGAATAGTAGTCTGGCAAAAGGTCAGAATCGGAGTCACTGGACTCCGTCCCACTACCCACGTAGCATTCAGATGTGCGCTGGACTCTGGGAGCTTCTGGAAATCTTTGCTGGGCCAGCACATATTGTAGAATGTCAGTCTTCCTGTTAGTCAAGACAGGACATGGCCCTAGAGGTCGGAACTCTGAACCATAGGGGAATCGGATAGTTTTCATATCAGATTGACTCCAGGATCTTTTGGGAAGCTGCTCCTGGCTGCCATAGTCAAAAACACTGATCTCATCATCTTCCTGCTCCATGCTGACACTGCTAAGGTAGCTACTTCTGGATGGAACCTCTGGATCAAATCCACTTGTTTGTGCTATATCTGGGCATCGCCTTGAAGGCTTCATAGGTGCCCTGACAGGGATGTTCACTCCTCTAACTCTTTCCTCAGCAGGGCCAATGGCTGCATGCCTTGCAAATTGGGGGGGCCTGTCCACGTAGAAGAAGACTTCAGGTGGAGCCACATCAAGTTGCTGATTGACAGGCACCATGTAGGGCACATCTGTGTAAGTTAGTTGCCTAGGGGTCACTTCTCTCATGTTGCCAACAGATGTGCTTTTGCTGTTCCCAACAAGCTTGTAGTCTGGCTGGAAGGAGGTCAGTGGAATCCTTTGTTCGTAGATGTCAGACGGTTCCCAATCATGTTCTGGTTCAGTGTAGACCATTGGGAAGGCAGAGCTGCTTTGTGAATGCTGCAGCAGTGTAGGATCTGCTTCAGGCTTGGACCGTTCTAATTCAGCAGTGAAAGTCACTTCCACTGCAGAGTTCCTGCGCCTGCTGTCTAGCATGGGCTCAGATGTGTGGACTCCATTGGCATTGTGATAACCTCCTATGGTGCCATAAACCAGCCGCAAGTCCTCCATCTGAAAGGAGAGCAACAGATGAGGTGTGATTGTGTTGTGCTACCCTTTTATTACAATGCTTAGGCTAGGATTGCACATTGTATGTAATTTCCCCAAGGGATTGTTTTATACAGTAGGGGAAGCACTGCTCTGTTCATCATTAAAGTAAGATAGGAAGTGGTTTATTTATTATTTATTTGATTTATATCCTGCCCTTCCCACCAAGGCAGGCTCAGGGCAGCTTACATAAAATTTGGAACGTAAAACAACAATTCTAAATATAGCTCTAAAAACAAGACTAGTATCAGTTTATATGGTGATGGCGAGGTAGTAATAGCAGCAGACATACTAAAAAATACAGTCAGTGATTGTTCTTGCAATTTGGCAAAGCATAGGCTATTGATGGTGGCATTGGGCACAGGGCCTTAGTTGTTGGATGCAGCTCCTTAACTAAAGGCCTGGTGGAAGAGCTCTGTTTTATAGGCCCTGTAGAACTGTAAAAGATCCACCAGCACAGAGCCACCACTGAAAAGGCCCTGGCCCACTTGCTGCTCGCCTGGCATCTTTAGGACCTGGGAAGGCCAGACAGTTTTGAGACCCCGACCATAGTGCTCTTTGGGGACCGTGGGGAAAGGTGGTCCCTCAGGTAGGTAGGCCCACAATCATAAAGGGCTTTAAAGGTAAGCACCAGCACCTTGAAGTGAATCCGGTATGCTATAGGCAGCCAGTGCAATGCTTTTAGTGCAGGCTGAATGTGCTCCCACATGGGGAGGCCCAAAAGCAACCTAGCTGCTCCGTTTTGCACCTGCTGAAGCTTCCAGATTTGGGACAAGGATAGCCCCATGTAGAGAGCATTACAGTAGTCCAGTCTCAAGGTGACCATTGCGTGGATCACTGTCACCAAGTCGTTGCATTCGAGGAAGGGAGCCAACTGCCTAATCAGCCAAAGATGATAAAAGGCTAACTTGGCAGTAGCTGCTGCCTGGGCCTCCCATTGTTACGGAGGCATCCAAGAGCACTCCCAAGCTCCTAACCTCCAGCATTGACACCAATGGCGCCCTGTCGAAGGTTGGGAGTGGGATCCCTAACCCTGGGCCACCCCAACTCAGGTACAGGACCTCCATCTTCATCAGATTCAATTTCAGTTGGCTCAGTCTAAGCCAACGAGCTGTCATGAGCAATGACGATGGCGCTGAGTCCCTGCCCAAGTTGGAATTGGCAGCCAGAGGCGCCAGCATTGTCAGAACCAGAAGCTGGGCCTCTCTGACTCCTCACAAGTTGATTGCTTGCCAGCGCCAGAGCCTGTAAACCCCACACCTGATCCTGCAGCAGCCGAAGAGGCACAGGTGCAATCAGGGAGCCCGCCTGACTCATCTCCACAGGTGGTTCAGCTAAGGGAGCAGCTCCACAGACACTTAGCCACCCGCCATTGAGTTGCACGCTGGCAGGGAAGGCAAGCACCAAGTCCTGAGTATTAGCAGGAGTGCTGCCACCACCATGGGAAGCCTGGCTGGAGGCCTATATGACTTCCACTCAGCATTGGGCTCTCGTGGAAGCAATGAGTCGCCTCCATGCATTCCTCATATCCACCTTCAACTCCTGTCCTCGCAGGGCAAACTGGAAACTGGCCAGTAGTAGTTAGCCAATTTGGCTGGATCCAAGGATGGTTTTTTAAAGAGGGAGTGTACCACTGCTTCCTTGAGTGCCCCAGGGAACAGTCCCTTGGAGAGGGACTAATTGATAATGTCTCTTAGGGCACCTTGTAGCCCATCACGGCTGGCTTTAATTAGCCATGATGGGCACAGATCAAGGTTACAGGTGGTTGGGAGTAATTTGTTGACTTCCTATAGGCTGAGCAGACTAAAATAATCCAAAACCTGACCAGAAGACGTGCATGGAGCCTCGAGTTCACTTACTGTCTCAAATGGCGGGGAGGTCATGGCAGAGTGACAAGACTTTATCTGTGAAATAGCTTGCACAAACCTTACAGCTAATTGTCCAATTCCCTAGCATTTAATCTGCCCTGGGGCAGAGTAGTTAAGGACCGACTCGTTCTAAATAATTGGGCTCAGCGTGAGCAGATGCAATTGTGGCCGCATAGTACTTTCTCTTAATGGCTTTGACTGCCATCTCATAGGATCTCATAAATGTCCTATAAGATGTTCTCGTTGCTTCGTCACGAGTGCACTGCCACTGTCTCTAGCTATCTAAGCCTTCATCAGCCGCAGCTCCTGGGTGAACTAAGGAGCCAGCCTAGAGCGACGGTGCAGAAGGCATTCGGGAGCGATCTCGTCGATGGCTGCCAAGAGTCGACCATGCCAATCCTCCACTAGCTAATCTAACGAGCCGCCAGGGGGCATTGGATCCCGCAGGGCCATCTGAAGCCGCAGAGGGTCCATTTGGCTCTGCAGATGAGCTAAAATGCACTCACCACCCAAACAGGGTCAGGGTGAAACATTCACACTGGCCTTCAGGGTATGGTGGTCCGAACATGGAACTGCCATAGCAGTAATCCAGTCCACTGTAACCCCCGCCAAGAAGATCAAATCAAGTGTGTGACTGGCTTGGTGAGTGGGGGCCATTACATATTGGGAGAGTCCTACAGCCTCCATGGACAACGCCAGGTCCACCACTGGTGAGGAGGTTGCATCATCAGCATGGACATTGAAGTCACCCAGGACTATCAGTCTAGGGTGCTCCAGTGCCCAGCCCGACACGGTCTTCACCAGGGATGACAGGCTATCAGTCAGTGTGGTGGGCAGTCAGTACACTAAACAAATAGCCAAACTCTCCCCAGCTTCCCAGTTAATAGCTCATTCCCTTAAACCCTCATGATATGCCCATTCCAGTCTTCCTTAATAATACTACTTTAATAAAATCCTACCCCAACAAGATTACATACTTGTTTGGAAACATCTGTAAGAAGATCTGGTGATGAGCGACACTGCCTTTCATGATACCGAGCGGGATAGTGTTTTCTGAAATTCCAAAAGAAGCCAGGGTTATATTATGTAAGGCAGCACAAGTCAACTGCACTGACACATGCTACCATTGCAGTAATAATTATCAAGCACCCCTTGCCCCACATATTACTGTCTTCAGCTGAGTCTTTGGATGTTAACACTCATTTGAGACACACGGTTTAAAAGGTGAACCAAAGGCACAGCTGAACTAAAGTACTTTTAAGTCTTATTGATGACAACAGGTAAGAATCACACTTGTTAAATCTTTCCTGTTGACAGCAGTGGAATTTAAAAATGTTTAACTCTGACTTAGCCATGCTTTGGAGATTTGCTAAAAGCAGCTATGAAGTGGGTAAGTATCCTGTATGGAGTGCTTCAGTAGATTTTGTTGTTGTTTGGTAATGTTTCTTTTGGTTAAATAACATAGGAAATGCATTGCTTAGATAGCAGCATTGGCATGTTCAATTTGCATGTGTGGAACTATGTACTCGTCTAGGCTACTCTGGATATGCTTCGATATACATTGTGTTGCTTTCAATGAGATGACTGTGTATTATGCTGGTGCTACTAATTCTGTATACCTTTTGTTCAGGCACAATTATTGCTGAGAGCAACTGTGTACCACAACATAGTCTCTGAATGCACACAGGGGAACTGATCTGAGCACACTAGTATTACAGCTACAAAGCTGCACTTTAAAATTGTGGTTACTGAGAGACTCTGGCATTTTGAGAAGCAAAATGAGTGTATAGCATGGTGCCAGCCCCACCCAAGTGCTAGTACAGATTATACAGGGGTGCAGCCATTTACCAAAGAGATAATCCACTTTGTCAGTGAGAATTGCAGCAGCCCATTATGAAATCCAGCTTTTCTGTCTGACTGTACCCCATGCATGAACCTCCACAGCCTGTTAATTGTACAAATTCCAAACTGTTCTGCTTGCTTTGTTGCAATAATTCTGCTGTATTTAAGGATGAGCTATGCAGTTTCTGCTCTCTACAGATTAAGAAGATGCTATGGCCTAGGTTTGCTTGCAGTGGTGCTGCAGCAAGTGCAATTAATGCACACTTACACTGCACAGCAGCCTGCAGGACTGGACTGTAAATTAAGATAATTCTTTACAGCAGTCATTAATTTGCTTTAGCGCTGGATAAAACTAAACTGTTTGCTGGTCAATTTCATGTGGTTAATTTCATGATTGAGTAATTTCATTTGATGTGTCTTCTGGCTCTTGCCCATAAGGCTTTGGGGAAACACTGCAGGAGTTGGCTAATGAACAGGTAGAGCATTTTATCATGAAAAAGTCATACCTCTCAAACGGCAAGCTCTTCAATTTTCCTTTTGTCCCATTTTCCAGCAGCTGCCTTTGGGTTCTTCCACTGCCATTTTAAGGACAAGAAACCTGTGAAAACAGGCTCTCTGCTCCCACCCCCACACCACCCTTTACACTGCATGCAACATAACGTATGTTCATCATCAGAAATAAATGTGCTGGACAGCACGAGAAGCCCAAATCAAGGCATAAGAACATGGGGATTGTTGTCTTTTTTTTAAGTTATATCCTGCTTTTTGTCCATGGTGTGGACCTAAACCAGCTTACCACGCCCTTCTCTCTACTTCATTCTCTCATCAACAACCCTTTGAGGCAAGCTAGGCCGAGACACTGTGAAGTGCCCAAGGTAACCTGGCAAGCTTCCACGGCAGAGCCAGGATTCAGACCCAATTGTCCCAGGTCCTAGCCCACCAGTCTAACCACTATGCTATGGTGGTTCTAATACAGATGTCACAGGGTCAGTTTGGTGATTCCGAGAATCTCCAAAGCCAAATTCATGCAGAGAGAAATACATAAGCCAAGATGCTTTGGATGAGGCAGAATATCCCATTGTTTGCTATCCCTTCTTTTCTGCCTTTTAACGAGACCCTCTAAAATCTACTTCCCATGCCTACTGTCTCTCAATTGAGTTGCTCTGATGCAAAGGGGGGTTCTATTAACTGGGTTCTCAACAGTGCTAGCTGATGGCATAGCAGCAAATCGTCCAGCCGCTCCAACCACAAGGATTGTGAAGCAACAGATGATTCCAGAGAGAGTGTGGTTCCTACTGCAGGGCATCCTTAGAGGAAGCCGAGCTTACATAAAGCTCTCTGCAAAGACTGGCACAAAACCTTCCTCATATTCTTCCCAACACTCCATACGCTGGCTGGAAGGCCAAAATTTGTTAGCAAAACAAGTTCCATGGTGTTGGTAACCTGTATCGGAAACTAGAGCCCTTGCTGCACAGAAATGCTTTGGGCTTTGACTTTGGCTCCTCGGAGAGGCGGAAGAAAGCATGGTACTCGACGCACATCTTCCAGAAGGCTTTGCATGCATCACGGCTGGCCATGGTGAACTCGAGCGTATCCTTGCACAAAGCCTGAGGAGGAGAAGCATGTTGAGTTATGAGGAACAGTTTCATTGTTTGCTTTTTAAAATTTTCTCTGAGAGACAATGTGCTGTAGTGACTGGTGTTGGACAAGGATCTAGGAGACCCAGGTTTGAACCCCCGCTCTGCTGTGGAGGCCAGCTGGGTGACTTTGGGCCAGTCACCCATTCTCAGCATGGCCTGCCTCACAGGGTTGTTGTGAGGATAAAGTGGGGGTGAGGAGAACCATGCAAACTGCTTTGGTTCCCCCTGGGGAGCAAGGCAGGTATAAGTGAAGTGCATTAAAGAAAAATGATTTTTTTCTATATAACCCCTGAATGACTGCCACTCATTCCTATAGAGAAAAAGTACATTTGGTGATAATGTACAATGGGAGGCAAAACTTGTTCCCCTGGGTGGTCAGAGCTCTTCCATGAGACATCCCCCAAGGAGCGTGTTATGTAGGCCTCCCCTTCACGCATTCCTGTATTCTCGCCCTGAGCACTTAAGAAGCATTTGGCTAATTTCATTCACAGCCTTACGGACAATTGTAGACAGAAATGGCTCAGTGTCTCCAGTTCAGGAGTAGGTGATTAGTACTGGGGAAAGAACCCAGAAACTCCACCTCACCCCTTCTGCATCCAGCAAACTTGGTATCAATACAAAAAGCTATTTAGAACACCCATCAGATGGCCACATTGAAAGTCTGGTACGTCCGGACTCTCTAGGCAAGCACACACGAGGTCCAATGGGGTACAGGGTGGCCTCCATTCCTGGCTTCCTTGGGAAGTCTCTCTTTGGCAGGAAGAGGACAACTAGTTCCCTGCAGCTTCTGTGCAGAGCTGTTTTGTTGAGCTTGCCTAGGAAGGGGTGAAAGGCAAAGACATCTGGAAAAGCCTTTTGTCCTTGCAGACAACCTGCATTCTGTGGCATCAAACCACACAAAGGCAGCAACGTGGCACTTACTGAGACATTGGCATGCAGCTTGATCAGGAAATGCTTCCGCTTAAAACTCAGCTTGCGAATTTTGGCCCAGTTGAATGTGTTGATTTTTGTGTTCCCCTACAAAAAATAAGTAGACAGGCTGAACAAATTGAGAGTCCAGTGGCACCTTTAAGACCAACAAAGGTTTATTCAAGGTATGAGCTTTCATGTGCACACACACTTTTTCAAACACAATGGAATGGGAGGTAAGGTTCAAACTTATAGGCAGGCTGAACAGCAAATTAACATGTAACATCATGAAGAAGTTTTAAGCTATGCAAAACAGAATTAAATAACAAGCTAAGGTTGTAAGGTCAACAGTTGTAAACAATACATTTGTCAAACCTGAGACTCTCCATTCACTCCCAGAGCGTGGAGGTCACTTAACAGCATTTTTACTTTCTCTTTCGAGGTGGGGGCAGTGTATGTCAGCCAAACATTCCAATATTCCTTGTATTACATTCAGTATTCTAATATATTACCCTGGAAAAGAAATACACTAAAATACAGAGGATGTATAGTCCCTCTGTATGAGAATACATATGTGAGGACTGCATGATTCAGCATGTGTAATGAGATAAGAAATCAATATCCCTGCTGGGTCCCAAGGAAGTTTTTGTTCCAAGTGTTGTAATGTCCTGTAATTCAGCAATTTCCCTTTCCATTCTGTTCCTGAAGCTCCTTTGTAATAAAACAGCTACCTTGAGGTCACCTATTGAATGTCCTGGAAGGCTGAAGTGTTAGACAGGCTGTGCAAGTTACGATTTGAGTCCCAAGTGAGAAAGGCAGACTATAAATTCTGTAAATAAATAAATAATGCAAGAGGTGAAAATACCAGACCAGGAAGCCTGACATGGCTTCCCAGTTTTCATTTCTTGTTCACTGTGGGAGGGGGGGCAAAGCTCACCTTGACAACATGAGAGGGTGAAACATCAGCATTACCGTAAAGTAATCAAGGAATTCACTAATGTGGTATCAAGCACCCCAGAACCGCTGTGTAATCCCCTCCCACCACCCAGTTATTCCAGGAAATTCTTGGCTGTATTAACCTGTAAGTAGACCTTTATCAGTAGTAAGTAGTCAATATGCCATCTCCACCCCCTCCCCAACATAGTTCTCATGTGCCAGCCTGACCTTTCAAAAACACCCCTGCTCCTTGCTTGCCTTGAAAGCCGCTTGCTGGGGTTGCCAATAGTAAGCTGTGACTTGACAGCACAAGGACTCTCCCATCTAGGACTCTTCTGTATGCCTCCTGGCTATCAGTGGTTCCATCACATGTTTATGTTTATTTTTAGTTTATATTTATAGTCCACCTTTCTGTTGAGACTCAATGTAAAAACAATTAAGGACAGTATAAAAGAACTATCAAAATCAGGAGAACAATGCACTAAAAGAGGTATATGGGATGTGTGAGGGGGCCTTTTTGGTGGTAAAAGGTTCCCTTGCTCAAAAGCCAGTCAAATCCGACTCTAGGGTTGCGGTGCTCATCTCCGTTTCAAAGCCAAAGAGCCAGCGCTGTCCGAAGACGTTTCCGTGGTCATGTGGCCGGCATGACTAAACACCAAGGCGCACAGAACGCTGTTACCTTCCCACCGAAGTGGTACCTATTTATCTACTTGCAATTTCTTGCTTTCAAACTGCTAGGTTGGCAGGAGCTGGAACTAGAGACGGGAGCTCACCCCGTCATGCGGCACCCGGGTCTCGAACTGCTGAACTACTGACCTTCCACAGCCTGCAGTTCAGCGTCTTAACCACTTGAGCCACCGCAGCTCCATTTTTTGGTGGTAGTACCACAGTTACGGAATGCTCTTCCTGGAAAAATCAGCTTGTCCTTTTATTGCTCAGTGGGGATTTTGCTGTTGTTGAGCAGAAGACATAGTTTAGAAGAAGGTATATGCTGTATTGATACTTCCCTTCTGAGCCATATTGATACCTGATGGGACGTATTGCTGCCTGCCATCATTTACTTTAATTGTCATTGTAATTTCAATGAACATTATTGGATTCTAATACATTTTAATGTGGTTATTTATGTAATTAATATCTATTTAATTGCAAGCAAGGCAGCTTCCAAACCATCCCACTTTACAACAGTATTAGCAACATGCACACAGAGATGATTAACAGATGTTTCCATGTCCTTTCCCTTGTCTTCAAGGTCTTTTTTCCTGTGGTGTTCTGGCTCCTGATCCTCTTCCAGGGTATTGACTGCTTTGGGTGATTTTTTTAAAACAATAAATAAATAGTATTACCTTGCACGCTCAAAAACAAGATGGACATTAGAAAGATGATATATATAGAGAGAATGCGAGCACAATAATTTTCTCCTTGATTTGGGGAGGCTTGGCATTATGGGTCTCTACGTACCTTGTCATCTCTGTGAATGTTTTAACACTGGGGAAATGGTTCTGGGTTCTTGTTCTGTTTCTTCCTTCCCTAGTTAGACATGAGGCCTGGTAGAGCCCACATTACATGGCGAACACCAATCAAAGTATGTGTTTGCTCTGCAAATATGCCATGGAGCTGCAGTACCATGTAATTGCCCCAAAATTAGATGGCTATTTTTGGCAGAAGATTATATGGTCAAGATATGTCTAGCTACCATGTAATGCCAAGTTCTGACATCGCAATGTGTTGGTTTACCAGGGGAAGACAGAAGCGATTTGAGTGGAGGTGCCCACATCAAAGGGAGCTGCCTGGCTCCTCTTTTCGCAAGGCCCTGCTGCGGGTTGAGTGGGGGACATTCTGGCTATGCCAGTCCTAAGCATCTCTGTGCTTAGGATAGCCCTGTGAAGTACCTTCCAAGATAGAGGCAGTTGTTGAGACCTACTGTTTCTAGTCTGTGGCTCACAGAACGATTCTACTGGCGCTTGGTTGGGGTGAAATAGTTATGTTTCTGCTTATGCAGCTGAATTGAACTCATGGAAGGAGGGACGGGCTTGTCTGTTTTGTTTGTTGGTTGTTTTTTATTGGTTGCTGTCTGTTTATTATTATTGGAAAGCTACCAGGGTTGCTAACTCCACCTTGGGAAGTTCTTGGAGACTTGGGGGCAGTGCCTGGAGAGGGCAGATTTTGGGGAGGGGAGGGAGCTAAGTGGAGATGTGATGCTGCTGAATCTGCCTTCCAAAGCTGCCATTTCCTCCAGGGGAACTGGCCTCCATAGACTGCAGATCAGTTGTAATTCTGGGAGAACTCCAGGGCCCACCTTGAGGATGGTAACCCTAAAGGCTGCAATTCTATGAACTGTGCACTTTATTGCTCTGAAGCCCACTGAACAAATGGACAACTTCTGAATGAAGTGCAGACGGGAGCAGGTTGTAAAGTTCTTTGAGCACAGGCCAGTGTGTCTGGTAATTTTATAGAGCACTTGGTATCTTTTTAGGCACTTTATCTGTCTTATTTTTTATGTAAGCCCCCCTGAGCTGGCCTTGGCTGGAAGGGCAGGGTATAAATCTGATGGATGGATGGATGGATGGATGGATGGATGGATGGATGGATGGATGGATGGATGGATGAGCAATCACATTTATACACTGCACCAATTACAAAGGGTTGGGTTGTGGTCTATTTGTTATCTATTCCTGGGCCTTCTGTACTGCTCCTCTTAATTGCTGAAGCAAGACGGCACAATGATTCCCCAAAAGGGGAAGATGAACAGAAATGCTGATCTTCATGGCTTTGATTTGGACTTAGAATACGCTGGGACTCAGCCTACAAGACCGGTCAAAGCTACACAGCACATTTGTCTCCTGAGCCTGTTTGAAAAAGAAAACGCTTCCCTCCTTACCCGTAAAACCAGGACTCCCATGTGCGCAACAGACAAATTAATCTGGGTCCCTTCCCCATCACTGGCTGGGTGGAGCTTGATCCCAAACATGTCTAGTTTCCTGGCTATGTCCAAAAGGTGCACATCAGATTCTGCTGGCGTCTTCCCTCTGGAAAGGAAAAAGGACATCTGGATTTCAGCTGTGGGTACTTTATCCCATTAAGTGTTCATCTGGGTGGGTCTTTCCTCCCTTCTGATCTCCACAGGGGTGTTTCATCATTTTTGGTGCTTTCTAGCAAGTCTGAGTCCTACCCAGACACAATGCCCGATAATTTAACAGCTTCAAGGCAAGCATGTTAACCTCAGATTTGCTGGAATTGTGGAGCCAGGACATAAAACACCAGTTTCTGAAGATACAAAGAACAGAAGAACTGCTGCAACTGAGCCCTGGCCAAACCAAGCAAAAGCTCCTGCCAAGATAATTGTGCCAAGATTTTTTATAAATATTTATTTATTTAATTATTCTTTATATTCTACTGAATAAATATGAAACCATAACTTTTGTTTGAAGGGAAGATCTCTTCCACTGGACCTTAGAATATGAACTCAGGTTCACCCGATTCTTAGTAAAATTTCCCAGGTTTGGAACAATCTAACACTAGTAATTCTGAGAGCTTTGGTCCCTTGTTTTCAAGGATGAGAAATTAGTAATTTATTGCTGAAATTTTGTATATAATTGTATCTCTAAACTGTTGGTTTTGCATTATTTTTGTGTCTAAGCTGCATTTTGGAACTTTAAAAAAGTACAAATTATTTCAATGTATTGAGACTCAGTTAGTTGATTATTTTATAAAACTATTTCTCTACAAGTTTCAAATCGAAGAAATAATTTGAGGTGGCTCTAACTGCAGATGCCAGTTTGTTGGCCAAAGCCCCGTTAGGTCTTGTGCTGAATTTTTTTTCTTCCTACAGTTTATTTACCTTCTTTTTTGCTATAGCTTTTTATTACACTGTGATGAGATAAACTAAACTTTGTAAAAATTTTCCTATTAATAAAGAATAATAAAAAAGATTTGCTGGAAACACATATAAATCCTCTGCTTTGATAGGCAAAAGTACATTATAGGCAGGGCTGTGAATATGCAGAAGAGGAGCTCAGAAATAAAACAGAGGAGCTCAGCTTTGTTTGTTTTAATAAGCAAGTTTTTTGTGGTCTCTGTCCATCACACGTACGGGATCTCAAGCATGTGCATGCAGAGCCTACCTTGGAACATATTAAAGGTATAAAACGTAGAGTATGAGCATCAACTGAGCTTGCAGAAATTATTCAGACTGCAGAAAATTCACCTTTGGTGCCCAAAATTTTCAGTTTCTTAGAGCAGAACACAGAACCCTGAGAACTGACTATGCACCAATAAAGCCCAAGGTTGCCACAGTCTGGAAACATGGACTCACATATGTTTCTTATGGTAATGCATGATTTTGTTCTCCAGATGCTCTTGGTTTGGTAAATATTTGTGTGTCTCCAGGTGCTTTTGATCCATTTCTTCGTGAAAGTCCCCCAGTGCAGCTGTAATGAGAGAACACCCAAGCTGTGAATTTCTGTGGAGGACTCTAAGAGGCACATCAGTGGAATTCAGGCACAGCACAACTATTAAAGACAATATATGGTAATAGCCAGGCTATATCCACAATGGTAGGGGCATCCATATGAGCCTGTCTATGACCACAAAACAGCTGTTGGGTGCTGTGCTCTGCATGCTGACTGTAGCAGAGGTGAAACTGAACTTTCCTCGCCACTGGCCACAGACTATGGAACTCCCTCCCATAAGAAACTCAGCCAACTTCTCAGTGTCTATTAACATTGTACTATAGTGGAGGACTTTGGGGTAGTTACACATTAAGCTGCCTTAGACTGAATCAGACCACTGATCCATCAAGGTCAGTATCATCTACTCAGACTCACAGTGGCTCTCTGGGGTCTTAGGCTGAGGTCTTTCACATCACCTACCACCTGGTACTTTCAACTGGAGAAGCTGGGGATTGAACCTGGGACCTTTTGCATGCAAAGCAGAGACCACTGAGCCACAGTCCCCTCCCCCAGTTCCCCTAGTTCTGGAAGACTCCCTGACATCTGTTGGACATCGAGGACTTCATTGCTGATGATACATTTGCATGTTAGGGATGGCTGTTTTTGCTGTGTTTCTGTCCATTATTAATTTAATTGCTGGTTTTATGTTTGCTCAACTATGCTGCCTTTTTATTGACTACTTCTGCCTAGTTCTTTTTTTTAATTGCAGCAATTTGTATAGGTTTTGTAAGAGTGTTGTACTGGAAGGCAGAGTTGTGAACCCCTGTCTATGCTAGTCTGCATTTCTCTCGTCTATATTTATGGATCCAAGAATGTTCCAGATAGTGGAGAGAATTCAGGGCCCCCCCCCCCCATCAAAACTATCCAAGATGAGAACCACTGAAAAATGAAAGCAAATGAGTTAGGAGGATGTCTGTTGTTTTACTTATTTTTAGATTTGTAGCCGCTGCTTCTCTCCCCCGTGGGACCCAGAGCAGCTTATGATGGTATGGTTATCCTCCATTTTATCCTCACAACAACAACCATGTGAGGATGGTGAGGCTGAGTGAGATTTACTGGTTCAAGGTCACTCAGTGAGCTTTCATAGAAGCACAGGGGTTTGAAACTGGGTCTCCCAGATCCTAGGCCACACTCTAGCCATTTGACTACGTTGGCAGCCACTGACAGATGGATTAGAGAAATGTTACAGGGAAGAACAGAGCCCCATTCCAAACTGTATTGCCACATGTCAAATACAGGAGAAATAATAGATAAGAAAAATAAAGGGGGAGAACGTTTAAAGTGGATAGCTCTAACCCACCATTAATTTCCTTGAAAGGTGGGATTATGTGCAGACTATGGTTTCAGGGGATAGCTGGGCTGATCTGCATTAAGACAACTAGGTTCAAGTTCCAGTAGCAGTTTAGAGACCAACAAGATTTTCAGGTATGAGCTTCTTTGACTCTCAAAAGCTCATCCTCTGAAAAATTTGTTGGTCTCGAAGGTGCAACTGGACTCAAATCTAGCTGTGTAGCTGCTATGTATTAGGGCTGAAACATTCCAGGACTGTCTACCAGAAACTGGCTGAGCTTGGAGATCCAGAACAATAGCCCACCGGGACTCTGGAAATGACCAGTGAGGAAGTAATGTTATGTAAATAGCCTATCACTGGGAGTGGGGCGTGTTTGGGTGTGGTTTTTGCATGCTATTTAAACAGGGCTGCTGCCCTGAGGTTTTAGTCTTGTTCCTGATATACTTAATAAAGTAGAGCTGTTCCATTGCAATGCATCTTGAACCCAGTATTTAACACTGGCAACAAAGGTGGGATTCTGTTGAGTGAGCCTAAAGCCCATCTGCACCGCACCGAGCTCCAGTGTCACGTGCATCACACTGCAACCAGGATCATGGCTGCCACTCCTGGACACTTCAACACATTCAATGCCGCTGCTGAGGATTGGGACTCCTACATTTCTCGCTTCAAGTTCTTCCTCGAATCCACCGAGATCACTGAGGGCATGAAGAAGTGCACCACCTTCTTCTGGGTCTGTGGCCACTCAACATTCGAGATCACCCACTTGCTGCTGGCTCCAGTGGAGCTATAAACCACTCCGTACCAGACAACTACAAACCGGCTGCAGGAGCACTTCGTGCCAATGCCCTCCGTTATTGCAGCCCGCCATATGTTCCACATGAGGAACCAGGACACAGGTGAGTTGATCATGGCCTATATTATGGCCCTCCAGCATGCCGCCTGATATTGCAACTTCTGTGACCTGGAGGAAGCACTCCATGACCGGCTGGTGTGCAGTCTGCGGGACGAGTGGATCCAAATGCAGCTCATAGCCACGTAGGACTCCACATTCAAGGATGCTCTGGAAGAAGCCCTCTCCACAGAAACCGCAGACCAGTTCACAGCAGATGTCTGTCAAGCACTGAGTCCACCTTCTTCATGGAGACCTGCAGCCCATCACGTGGACACCTCCGATGAGGATGCGGAGGTCTTGAAACTACATCGACGAGTCCTCCACGACACTCGCACACCTGCCACGGCACTCGCACCATCAAACCTGCCAACTCGACACAATGTGCCAACTGCAGGGAGCCCTATGAACGGAGATCCTGTTGTTTTCGAGATGCAGTCCTGGCCCATTTTGACAAAAAGCTGCCCATCATGCTCACTTTGTGACGTTTCTCCATATGGGGTGGGCACTGTTCTTGGCCACTAGCGGCAGAGAAGTCCCTGTGGCATATTATTCCTGCACCGTCTTCGGCTGAGCGCAACTATGTACAAATCAATGAAGAGGTGCTGGCCATCGTTGTAGGGGTCAAGATATTCCATAACTACCTCTATGGGCAGCCGTTCATTATTGTGATGGACCACAAGCCTCTGCTAGGACTTCTTGCCCCAAACCCCCTAGATGCTCTCGCCTCAGGTACTTAGTTGGTCCATTTTCCTTATGGGATACCAGTACTCCCTCCGCCACCGTCTTGGGAAGGCGATGGGGCATGCCGACGCCCTCAGCTGCTTGCCGCTCCACTCCATCGATGCAGACTCAGCTCCTGCTCATGGAGGAGCTTCCTGACCACCCTCTGCATTCCGTGGCCATTTCCCACCACACTGCAAAGGACCAGGTCCTCTCCCGCATTCTGGACTGGGTGGGGAGAGTCCCTCACGGGCATTGGGACCGTAGTCTTGCAGCATTCCTTTTTGGCGACTGGGTGACCCCAAGTGTAGCCACTGGCTGCAGCCCTGCTGAGCTCCTCGTGGGCAGGCGCTTAACTACTTAACTGGACAGAGTGCACCTGGACTGAGCCCCAGAGCATTGCCAGTCACCAGATAGCCAGGAAGCACCCAGAGGGTTTCCCCCAGGCAACCCCATCTACCCACGGAACTTTTCCAGCAGTCCTGCCTGGGTTCCGGCCAAGGTCATCAGAGTCACCGGGCAGCCCCCTCTCATATGAGGTCTCTACTGACAGTCGATAGGTCCTGCACAAGCACATCAACCAGGTTCACAGCCGTCTCCTTCCGGAGGCAGCTGAACCAGCACCCGCCACAGTGGAGGCCAGCCGCCCAGGGCATATACTGCCACAGCTGGAGCACAGCAGGGAGGGGGATGCGCCACACACCAGGGGCCGTTCTGACCGCACGGAATCACCCACTCCCATACAGACTGTTCCAGAGCCCCGGGACGCTACTCCTGATTCGCCATCCTTCCCCAGCGCCGCTGATGAGACCCCAAACACAGCCCCAGTGACTTCGCCAACACCATCTGAGCCGATTCTCTCATCAGGAAAGGTGCTAGCCAGCATACCTAGAGGACTATGTGTGTTAAGATGCTTTGGAACTTAGGGGGAGGGGTGTTATGTATTAGGGCTGGAACATTCCAGGACTGTCTACCAGAAACTGGCTGAGCTTGGAGATCCAGAACAATAGCCCACCAGGTGACCAATGAGGAAGTAATGTTATGTAAATAGCCTATCGTTGGGAGTGAGATGTGTTTGGGTGTGGGTTTTGCATGCTATTTAAACAGGGCTATTGCCCTGGGGTTTAGTCTTGTTCCTGAAATCACTTAATAAAGTAGAGCTGTTTCACTGCAATGCGTCTTGAACCCAGTATTTAACAGTAGCAGAATATGGTGAATGGATGCAAGAGAAAGCAGCCCTCCTGTACTCTTTAGTGGTTGCGGGGTCTGGAATGTATTTTAGCTCATCTTGCAAAGGAGAGAAAAGATGCACCTGTGTTCCATCCTGCAGCTACCCACTCTTTAAAGGCCTGGGAGCACAGCTGCCCTCCTCCCTCACCTCTATTCCTCCTCCTCCTCCTCTTGCAGAACACCCATGCATATTCTTGTTTACACTGTACATACACTGCAAAAGGTGTGACACCATCAAAGCCGAACTGTTATCGCTGCACGTCAGGCTTCCACAGGCTAGATCCTTCTTGACTTGGAGAGTGAAAAGGTATCTACAAACCAGAGTGGAGATGTTACTAGTATGAACACCCCCCAAAAAAGCTCCCCCACCCATGAGAAATAGATGATCCTGGAGCGATAGTGCAACCTTGTGCCAGCTGGTTCCACGGGGCAGTTGCATGTTGCAATACACACTCCAGCACATGGTTGTCCAGAAACTGGGCTCATGTCTGATTTCTGCAACCCCTTCTACATCATTTAGTCCCTATGGAATTCCATACATTGCCAGTACTGGATATAATCCAACTCCTGAGAGCCACAAGGTATTTCTTTCTTTTAAGAAATAATCTAGTCTTTCTTGTTAGCATCCATCTACTCCCACCAGCAGAACTGCAATTCCTAATTAACAGCTCTTCAAGAATAACAGGAAGACCAGATTTGTTTAGTTTGGTTTTTGACTCCTGTGCAGATGGCAAAATGGGTTCCCATACAAATTACAACAATTTTAATGTGTTTGATTAGTATACATATATTCATCTATGTTCACTAGACATGTGGAGGGAGTTACATGGGGGCTCAGAAGCCCTATTTCCTGCCTCACCCACCATTTCAGTAATTTTGCCAGTGTACAAAAACATTTTCAAGGCTACTTTCCACAACATGAAACAAAAATATTGTGATTATCATTTTTGGGTTGTTTTTTTTAATTTTTAAAGTAAAAACTGTGATTTGTTCAGAACACTTAATTTAAGGCTCAGTTTGTAAGAATTTATCGGCAACAAGCAAGCTGTTAAAAACAACCCGCATCTAAGAATTCCTCTTCTTAGATGCGGAAAAAGCTTTTGACAATTTAAATTGGGAGTTCATGCTGCAAGTTATTGAAAAAATGGACATTGGACAGTCTTTTTTAAACATGATTGTGGCAATATATTCAGAGCAAAAAGCGGCTTTGAATATAAATAAAGAAAAGACGGACTTCTTCCAAGTCCAAAAGGGAACACGTCAAGGCTGCCCGTTATCCCCGTTGTTGTTTATTTGGATATTGGAAATATTACTGACAGCGATAAGAAAAGATAACAATATTGAAGGACTTACAGTGAAAGGTTTTGCCTATAAATACAGGGCATTTGCAGATGATGTAATGTTTATGATCCAAGACCCAATTGAGAAAATACCACAACTGATGGAAAAAATTGAAGAATTTGGTTCAGTTGCGGGATTTTATGTTAATAAAAGTAAAACCAAAGT
The DNA here is from genome assembly GCA_029375565.1 of Gekko gecko. NCBI lineage: Eukaryota > Metazoa > Chordata > Lepidosauria > Squamata > Gekkonidae > Gekko > Gekko gecko. Next base: position 43,945,162 of record JAPDNY010000012.1, on the reverse strand, counting down.
GATGTGCAAAAATATGACGAAACAAAGACAAACAGAACTTCAAGAGAAAATACAATGCGAAGTAGTCACAAAGACTAAATATCTTGGAATTGAATTAACCATGAAAAATATTGACTTGTTTAAAAACAATTATGAAAAGGTGTGGCACAAGATTCAGCAAGATATAAAGAAATGGGACACTTTGAATTTATCATTGATGGGAAGAATCGCGACTGTAAAAATGAATATCTTGCCGCGTTTGATGTTTCTATTTCAGACTATTCCAATACTAAAACAAAGGAAAGTACTGGATTCGTGGCAGAAAGAATTATCCAAATTTGTATGGGCAGGAAGAAAGCCAAGGATTAAAATGAAAATTTTATGTGATGCAAAAGAGAGAGGAGGCCTACAACTACCAAATCTAAGACTGTATTATGATGCTGTCTGTTTAACATGGTTGGAACAGTGGATTAATCTGGAGAACAAGAAGTTATTGGCCCTGGAAGGGCATGATAACAAATTCGGATGGCATGCATATTTATGGTATGGAAAAGTAAAAATGGATAAATTTTTTAAACACCACTTTGTAAGACAATCACTGTTCGAGACATGGATGAGATATAGAAAATTCTTCTCAGAAGAAAGACCACTTTGGATTGTACCAGCTGAAGTGATCAATCCATATTCAAGAAACCAAGGGCTAGACTGGCTACCTTATAAAAATCTTCTAAAATCTGAAGAGAAAAATTTTGTGTTAAAAGACAGATTTGATGTTGAATTTGAATATGATTGGTTGAAGTATAGACAGATTTATGATTTATTTAAGACCGATAAAAGAGAATATGGTTTTAGAGAAAAGAATATTGAAATTGAAACTGTATGGCTTGAGAAAGGAAAAAAAATGATTTCTAAACTGTATAAGGTTCTATTGAAATGGTATACTGAAGATGAAGTTGTAAAAGAGCAAATGATAAAATGGGCTGTAAATGTTAATACAGAGATATTAATGACATCTTGGGAATACTTGTGGAAAAAGTCAATGAAAATTTCAACTTGTGTAAATGTTAAAGAGAATTGTTATAAAATGATGTACAGATGGTATATGACGCCCAAAAAAATTGCTATTATAAATGAAAGTATGTCTAACAAATGTTGGAAATGTAAGAAACATGAAGGGTCTTTTTACCATATGTGGTGGACATGTGATAAAGCAGTAAAGTATTGGACAGAGATCCACAATGAGATACAAAAAATTTTGAATTGTACTTTTAAGAAAGACCCACAGATGTTATTGTTAGGTCTTAAAATGGAAGAAATAAATGTAGCCAAGAGAACACTATTATGGTACTTGACTACAGCAGCAAGACTGACTTTTGCTCAATGTTGGAAACAAGATAAAGTACCTGAAACATGGGAATGGATTAAAAAAACGCTATTTTTGGCGGAAATGGACAAGTTAACAAGAAAGTTAAACAACGAAGAAGATGAAACTTTTTTTAAAGATTGGAAAGACTTTCAAAAATATTTGTTGAAAAATTGGGACATTAAAAGTGGTTTGATTAGCTTTGACAGTTATTAAGAAGAAATGGAAAGAGAATTAGACTTTTGTATTGTTACCGTTAGTAAGAGAAAATAAGTTTAGAAGCAATTGTAATGGAATAAGAGAGATATTAATGGGGTTGGAGCAGTGCTGGAAGCCTGATGTGGGGGGGAGAAAGGGAAAAAAGAAAAATGGGTATGTATTGGTATGCTTAAATTGTATGAACTTGTGATATATCCAATAATAAATTGTATTTACAAAAAAAAAAAAACAACCCGCCCCCCTTCAGCCTAAAACACTTGGGGGCCTAAAATGATATTCATAAAATAGCATCATACTCGAAGCAAACCATAAAAACAACTTTAAAAACATGAGGACCCTTCAGTTTAAAGCCTGGGTAAAATGTTTTAGCCTGGCATATAGAGGCTACTAGGATAGATGTCAGGTGATTCTCAAAGGAAAGGACATTTCAGACATGAGGTGCCATCACACACACACACAAAGCCCTGTCCCTGGATGCCACCTATTTCGCCTATGGTTGCCAACCTCCAGGTGTTGGTTGGAGATCTCCTGGAATTACAGCTAGTCTCCAGATAGATCGAGGTGGGTAGCTGTGTTAGTCTGTCCCTAGCAGTAGAAAAAAGTAAGAGTCCGGTAGCACCTTAAAGACTAACAAAATCTGAGGCAGGGTATGAGCTTTTATGAATCCCTGCTTACTTCTTCAGATACTAGTCTCCAGATGACAGAGATCAGTTCCCCTGGATGAAATATCTGCTTTGGATGGCGGACTGTCTGGCATTATACCCTGCTGAGGTCCCTCCCCGAACCCCGCCCTCCCTAGGCTCCACCCTCAAAATCTCCAGGTATTTCCCAACCCAGAGCTGGCAGCCCAGTGGTATACCTCGGAGTCCAGCCACCAAGGTTGTCAATTCCTCCAGGAAAACTGAGCTTCGTAGTCTGGAAATCAGTTGTAATTCTGGAAGAACTCCAGGCCTTACCTAGAGGTCGGTAAGTCTAATACACACCCCCGCCCTAGAAGTCAATTGTATAATTAGCTAGCCTTTTCCCTGATTACACAGTAAATGAATATTTACAAGATGCAGAAGATAACATATATATCGGAACTATATCTAGATTCCCCCTCCCGAATGCAAAGTGTTGAATTATTTACACATTTAATGATGCCTGCCTTCAGAAACCTCCAGGGAAAGGAACTTCTGAAAGAAAACTGCAAGCGTAATATAAAATGGGGGGGGATAGAGAGAAAGGTTCATACCTGGTTAACTCTTCTCTGAGATGGCCCGGATCCACTGGGAAAAATTTCACCATAAATTTGAAAAGAATCTCCTTAGGATCTTAAAACACAACATCTTCATAAGTTTGGTTTCAAAGATCTCTCGGGAACAATCACAAATCACTCTTCACGTTCACAGCCATTGGCATCAGTTTTTCTGAATTCTCCAGGCCCCTCTATAGTCCCAGTTCCAAACTGTTGCTTTGATCCATCAGTCCTTATTAGTTTACTGACAACCTCCTCTCTCTCTAAGGCTGCCAGCAACAGGGCAGTCTTACTGCAGAAATTCCCAACCTCCTTGGACTTGCAACCCCCTAGCGTTGTTCACTTGATTTCGAGATACCTCCCCCTTCCTCCTAAATAGGATAGATTATATGAGCATAAAATGAGATGAAATATTTTAACAACAACCACATTTAATTAAATTAGGAACAATAACATCCTGTAGTATTGCACTTGGGGGTGTGTGGAACTGTATGGCTCAATCTTTGAAGCGAAGTAGGGTCGGTACTTGGATGGGAGACCACTAAAGAAGGCTCTGCAGAAGAAGGCAGTGACAATCCATCCCTGCTTCTCACCTGCCTGGAAAACTCCTTGCTGGGCTGCCGTAAGTTGGTTACAACTTGACAGCACATACATACTTATAGTATCACACTTTAATAAATTGCACTTGATGGAATGGAACTTTTGGTTTGCCCACTTCCCAAAATTTATGTCCTGAAGTTCCAAGCCAGTGCATTAGCAATCTGAAAATCACCTGAGAAGAGGGCTGTATGGTAAATGTTTATTTTTTAAATTAAAATTGTGTGACACTCACTTTAGATCATTGGAAACAAAATCAGGATTGGCAACTGCTGGGCAAAGGCCACTGGATACTGTTACAGTGACAACTCAGCAGAGTTTGTTTGGTGCCCAGCTGGGAGATTGTCCTGGGAAATTCATGTAAATGCATAAGAACAACCTACTTCCCAGAAACGACACACACACATTGCAACACATAGCGGCAGTGACCCCAGAAGCTACTACAGCTGCATCTGTGCACAGGGCCGGACCGCCCATAGGGCGAACTAGGCGCCCGCCTGGGGCGCCAAATGGCGCCCCACTCCCCCCCCGAAAACTGCTCCCCCCCCGCCGTCTTAACCCGGCGCCCGCCGGCGCCGCCAGACCCCCGCCCCCTTCCCAGCGGGGCCCGCAGAAAAGCCGGCGCCGGGAGGGAGGGGGCGGAGGCTGGACCCCCCCCGCCCCCTTCCCGGCTTTTCTGGGGGTCCAGCAGCCGCGGGGCCCGCCGGCGCCGGGAGGGAGGGGGCGGAGGCTAGACCCCCCCACCCCCTTCCCGGCTTTTCTGGGGGTCCCGCAGCCGCGGGGCCCGCAGAAAAGCCGGTGCCGGGAGGGAGGGGGTGGAGGCTAGACCCCCCCACACCCCCTTCCCGGCTTTCCTGGGGTTCCCGCAGCTGCAGAGCCTCCAGGAAAGCCAGCACCCCGCCGACGCCCCCGGTCTCCAGGTCCCACCGGGAGGTTGGCATCCCCAGTGGGGGGTGCCCCAGGCTGTCCTGCCTAGGGCGCCCAGACACCTGGAGCCGGCCCTGTCTGTGCACCTCCTGGAGCACAGAGAACCTAATAAACGGATTCACTGATGTCCAGACCAGCATCCTGTCTCCTGCAGCAGCTGCTCAAGTGTCCCTGGAAAGCTCACAAGGTCCCCAGGATCCAGTATTCAGAGGCAGACTACTTCTGAATATGGAAGTTCCATCCCATTCTAAAGTCACTTGAGGCAACTGTATGTATGACCAAGGTGTATCACTCACATGTCAGGAAAATAGAGGCTGTGCACAATCTAAACATTAAGACAGGAGTGGTGGGTTTTGTTTGCATGTCCTCCTGCAAGATGCACTCCGCTTTCTCTACCCTTTGCAATGTAACTGGCAGACATTTGTTATCAGCAGTTCAAATCCTGATTTAGTCACACAAGACCATTTATTTTGGCCACATCCTCTCCACCTCTTTCCATTATTATAGAACATAATTAAATGTCTACGTATGGTCTTTTTTTAAAGGACAATAACATTTTAAAAGTTGCAAAATTGCTCCAGGGGTTTCGTGGGGGGGGGGGAGTCTGAGGTCACCAAAAGCTGTGCAGAATTATCTTCTGCTGTTTGTTCTTCCTAGAAAGGAAATTGCTCATTAGCACAGGCTGCTTTATTAGGAACTGAGAACCAACTTCAGCCTAGTCTGTTTTGAGAGTAAAATGAAACAGAAGCCTGGTAGCACCTTCAGAACTAATAACATTTATTCCAGCATGAGCTATCATGAGACAGAGCTCACTTCTTCAGATCCTGTCGAATAACAGAGTACAATAACATTTTGTCTGTACACAGCCTGAATGTGTGACCAGGACCTAAGAATCATTACTAACTCAGTTGTCCAAGTTGCGGATTCCTGGAGGCCTGGGTGGTGCTGCTGTAGCACACAGCCAAGCAAAGCATCTCTCAAGGAAAGTCTGCTACCTGTTTTCCAAGGACACCCTTGCAGTGAACAGAAGCATCTTGGTATATGGACCGCACCAACCTGTGCAGCTCTGGTATAGTAATGGCAGGTGCTCAGTTGGAGACACTGCCTGTCACTTTGAAGAAGGAGAAGAAGAAGAGACTGGATTTATGCCTCACCCTTCTCTTAGAGTCTCAGTGTGGCTTACAATCACCTTCCTTTCCCTTCCCCACAACAGACACCCTGTGAGGTAGGTGGGGCTGAGAGAGCTCTTTCAAGAACTGCCCTTTGAAGAACAGCTCTGAGAGAACTTGTGACTGACCCAAGGTCACACCAGCGGCTGCATGGGGAGGCGTGGGGAATCAAACCCAGTTCTCCCAGATTAGACTCCACACTCCTAGCCACTATACCAAACTGGATCTTTGAGGGATTGGAGCCAGCAAGTACAGTATCACAGATACCCCCTCTGAACTGGTCCTTAACCAAGTTGTCTGTTTAACTTGCTGTAGGCTCTTTGGGGTTGGGATCTCAGCCAGGTAATTTTGTAAAGCACCTTGTTCAACTGGAGACACTATATAAATCATTAATGTAGTAATCATCGGGGGAGAAAAGTGGGTGACCAGACCACCTTCTCAGTCTCAAGAGGGCATCACTTTGCATTGCTTTAGTAAATTTAAAACATTACTTACTTTTAATCTGCTTTGTTATGGGTTTGAGAAGTTCCAGCCATGCCTGTAAGAACACAAAATGAAAAAGATGGCAATGAATCTCACAGATTGTTTTTTTTCTCTGGCTAAAATCAACCCTTGTAACAGAATGTAGTGGGAGAATGGATTGCAGTACTTCAGAAAACAGGTGATGGATGCCATTTTGGGGGATACTCTCTTATGTAAAAATGTTCCCTCAAGTAGAAAGTTAGTATATCAAGGGGAAAGTGCTCATCCCTTTCCCTGTCATGCTAATTTTCTCGTTGCACAGAAGCTTATTTTAACATAGTGGAGCGCTCAAAAAACCTAACCCCTTCCTTGCAGTCAGAAGCAGCATAGCCTATTCTACCACACCGTGCCCCCACCATCTCATTCTGCTGCATGCGTTAGACCCAGCCTCTGGCAGCCAAACAATGCAGAGAAGTTAATCTGTGTACTGATGTATATCACTGAGTGATGCGCCTTGAATGGTTTCTGGGGAGAAAACAGCCTTTCAGCAGACAGGCCAAGATTCACTAGTTAGTTCTTTATAAATGCGGAGTCCTGTTCTCACCCACCCTCCTGCACTGCAGCAAGCTAATGAAGCGGAAGGAAGTCAATGGGCTCCATTGTTGCCTTGATGATGTCGAACTGGACCAATGATGCTCGACAACACTTCAATTTTCCACCTGGATGTGACTGCTAGAGAAAGGCCTGTTCTGCTGAGACAGGGTTTTTTTCATCAGTGGAAAGAAAAGGGGGGGGGCAACACAAGCCTGGGGATGGGGGACGGTTTTAGAAAGGACTATAAATATCTCCGCATACACTTGAAAGAGGCCAATGAATTGCTCCAGGGGAACTTCCCCAATAGGCAAGGTTCACTGCACAGCTGTTGTCAGAGGCATCTATTTCTTAAAAGATAATAGAACCGCATTCCACCAATTCTGGTGGTGGCCATTTTTTTAAAAAAATGCATGTAGGTCAGAGCTTTCTGAAGCCTGGCCATCGCTCCACAGGATTGTCCCGCTGAGGAGGCGGAGCTATGCAGATGAGGCAAACAGGAAATGTGGGTGAAGTAGACAGGAAATTCACTTCTTCTGGTTTACCACTATGTAAAGTTCAAAAAAAGTCTGTCAGGGATTCAGAATTTAGTTGGGATTTTCTTTTACTTCAATGTGTTTCCCCCCCCTTTCTGTACCTGATTAAGCACCTTGTAATTTATTAGTATGGGTGATGGTGTTATTTCTTCCTAAGGACACATCTACACAGTAGCACGTGCAATCCAGGTTTTTCCATGTAACCCCACCTATAGTATAATTCACTCTTAGGCACACAATTCAGCATTTTAGGCTTTTATTTTATGGTTGAGAAAAGGCTGACAGTGTATGGTGAAATCTCTTTTAGTATTCTTAACAGTATTGTAAAATTTAACATCATGACCTGCAGGACGGCTCTTAAACCTGAGGGGGGCAGGGAGATCAGAGGGATTTCCAGTTGTCAGGATCAAGGGCTAAGGACAGCACCTTCCTTTCCCCATGACATACACAGTACAATTCTAAACAGAGTTACACCCTTCTAAGTCCATTACAGTCAATGAGTTTAGAAGGGTACAAGAGGCGGGACCCGCGATATTCGCGGGGGGAGGGAGTACTCCAGCCGCCAAGCTTCCCCCTCCCTCCCCCCCAGCAGTGGCGGCGGCAGCGGCAAGGCCAGCCGGCCCGCCGAGATTCCCCCACCCCAGCAGCAGCGGAGGGGCGGCGAGGCTAGCCGGTCCGCCAAGCCTCCCCTCCCTCCCAAACAGCAAGGCGGTGGCGGGGGGTGGGCGGGCGGCCCGCCCGCCCACCAAGCCTCCCCCTCCCTCCCTCCCAAGCAACAGGGTGGTGGTGGCGGCAGCGGCGGCGGCGGGGGGGAGGCCGGCCGGCTGGTCCGCCAAGCCTCCCCCTCCCTCCCAAGCAGCAGCGTGGCGGCGGCGGGGGGGGAGGCCGGCTGGCCGGCCCGCCAAGCCTCCCCCTCCCTCCCTTTCAAGCAGCGTGGTGGCGGCGACAGTGGGAGGCCGGCCGGCTGGCCCGCCAAGCTTCACCCTCCCTCCCCAGCGGCGAGGCCGGCTGCCCGCCAAGCCTCCTCCTTCCTCCCTCTCCAGCAGCAGAGGCGAGGCCGGCTGGTCCGCCAAGCCTTCTCCCACCCTCCCATCCCGGCGGCAACGGCCAGTTTGTAGAGCGTTCCCTGCGCATGCGCAGGGAGGGCTCTTTACTTTTGGGGGATTTAAAGATCCCCGTATAATTTTTTACACTTTTTAGATTTTTCTGCAGATGTGGGGACTGCCCCACGTGCGCAGGAAAATCTCCCTGCCCCCCAGGTGCCCCCGATGTGCGGATTTAGATATCCGCACATAGGGGGCCACTTGGGAATTAGATATATAGATAACTCTGCCTAGAATTGCACTGCATATTAAGCAAAATCTGGGCAACTTGAGTAATTCAGTTAGGCTGCAGTGTCTAGCTTTTCAGGGTGCAGAATTTAAGCCATGGGCTCAAGTGTCAAGTGGTGGATGAGGCGGTTAACCTGGGTTAGGCCCATTGTAGACTGCAGAGGAGGGTGCACATGAATAAATATCTCTCTGTATGAAAACACATCAAAGCTCCCCCTGCAGGTAGAAATACTAGAAAATAGCATACTGAGAATTGTAAGGAACTGATGCAAGACTGGGAGTTCTCAACATTTCATAAGAAAAAAGGAATGTTGATATTTAAAGGGACAGTTGACATCACCAGTTGTGGTAGTGTTGCCAGCTTTGAGTTTGGATACATCTGGAGGTTTTGGGGGCAGAGTGTGGAGAGGGCAGGGTTTGGGGAGGGGATGGACCTCCGCAGGCTATAATGCCACACAGTCCACCTTTCAAAGCAGCCATTCTTTCCAGGTGAACTGATCTCTGTCACCCGGAGATCAGTTCCCAGGAGATCTCCAGCCACCACCTGGAGTCTAAAAATGAGAGATCCCGGGAAGAGGTGGAGATCCAAAAACAACATCCGTGACAAAAATAACAAAGAGTCAATAGAGACATGCTTTTGAAAATTACAGTTTTAAACATGGTTATAATGTCCAGCCACAGCTGCTAAAGCTTGATACTGAATAAAAAAGGTTTTGATGTTTATATAGGCTGTTAATATGTGAAAATAATAATATAGATGGCATTTTACAGTTGGGTTCTTATAAATAGAAAAAAACATACATGGATACACTAGCACTTTAAATGCTGTTTGCATAAGCAGACCATGGCTGTTAGCAGTTAGCAGTGGAGACTTTATATTTGGCTTCTAGAATCCAGCTAATACATTGTGAAGACCTTGGGTTCTGTTATTAGAGAGTCAACATGGAATGTTTCCTTCAAGAACTGATAAATAGTAATGTAAGTGACAGTTTTGAGTGTAATGGTTAATATGATTTTTTAAGCTACGTTTATAATTGAATGTGTATCTTCTTCCGTCTAGTGATAAGAATTGTGATTGCTACATGCTCAGATAAAGCAAATATTGTGAAACAAATTGTTTACATTGCGCAGCAATCATTAGCGTGTGAGCGATAATAGAAGAGAATTTTCTACAGAATTTAGGCTTGCCAAGTCCCCCCGGGGGTGGGTAAACCCCCACCCAAGAGGCTGTTACACGACGCCAGCAAATCGGGCCCTGGGGGGAACTCCACCCCCTTCCAGCACACGTCCCCAGCATGATGATGTCACCCAGAAGTGACATCATCACGCTGGCCAAGTTGGGGGCGGGACACTCTATGATTTGAGGGAAAACGCTATGGTTTTCCCTCGAATCCTAGTGGCCCTGACCCCAACATGCCGACACAATGACGTCACTTCCAGGTGGCATCATCATGGCAGTGCGCACACTTTGCGCATGCGCACAGACTGCTGGGACAGCGCAGGACTCCCCCACGGTAAGTAAATTCGGACTTGGCAACCCTAACAGAATTACTACAGTAAATGATTTTGCAACGTATCTTTATTGACTCTTCATTTTTTTGTCAAGGAGAGAGAAAAAGGGAGTTTGGCTGAAGAAAAACCTTGCTCAATTGAGGCCCTAAGTAGTGGTGACTTAGAGTTGTCAGTTCTGGGTTGGGAAATTTCTGATCTTTAGGGGGTGGAGCCTGAGAGGGTGGGGTTTGGGGAGGTGAGGGACCTCCGTGGGATATAATGCCATAGAGTCAAACTTCCAAAGCAGCATTTCCTCCAGGGGAAGTGATCTCTGTCATCTGGAAATCTGTTGTAATTCAAAGAGATCTCCAGGCCGCACCTGGAGTTTGGCAAGCCTAAGTGGTGAGGGGAGAAAAGCAGGGCTAAAGGAGAGAGAAAAGGGGGAGACTGGGTGAAAGAGAAACCCTGCTCAATTGAAAACGCTAAAAAGAAGAAAGGGCCTGCTATCTATAGGTTAGCAGTCAGAGGATGCCATGAGAAAACACTAGGATTACGGATTTCTGATTGCCGGGGACAATTACCAGACGCCACCACAACAAGAGCCCGGACACTTATCACAGCTTTGAAGCTCTGGCCTGTGGCAGGACATTAAAGCAAGGATGTTGGCTGCAGCCCAGTCACCGAGCTCAGAGACACAACATGTTCATTTCCAAAATTGCCGAGTAACACTGTTTAGTTTGGCGTTCCTGCTTCATGATATAGTCGACTTTCTTGATCTAACAAGGAAGTTATTTAAATGGTATGCTGTAAGTTCCTCGTTCCTACCTGCTACTCAGCATTTTACTCGCCATTCTGGCTTTATCTGGCCGAGTCTTAACATACCAGTTTCCTGTGCAAAGCTTTTTTTTTAATTAATATGGAGACTATTCACAGTTCCACCCTGACCTGGAATGCACTGGCGAGCCTGATCTCAGAAGCTAAGCAGGATCAGCCCTGGTTAGTGTGTGGATGAGAGACCACTAAGGAAGTCCTGCATTGTTACGCAGAGGGAGGCAATGGCAAGCCACCTCTGAAGTCTCTTTCCTTGAAAATGCCAAGGCTCTTTTTGTAGCAGGAACTCCATTGCATATTAGGCCACACACTCCTAATGTAGCCAATCCTCCAAGAGCTTACAGTAGCCCTTGTAAGAAGAGCTCTATAAGCTCTTGGAGGACTGGCTACATTAGGGGTGTGTCGCCTAATATGCAAAGAAGTTCCTGCTACAAAAAGAGCCCTGGAAACGCTAAGGGGTTGCCATAAGTCGGCTTCGATTTGATGGCACTTTCCATCATCATTCCCCATTCCATCTTAAGTGGAGTTACAGCCTTCTAAGCCCTTTGGTTTTAATGGATATAGAAGGGTGTAACTCTGCTTAAAACTGCACTGTTAGTCATGTGAAACCCTACAGCCCAGGTTCCACACATCATTATACATCACCTTCCTTAGCTAGCATGTCTAGATGGTGTTTCTAAGACATCAGACTCTTCACTTACTGTATGCCCGGCAGGATTCCAGAACTCCAGGCCAAAATATTCCTTTTCGGCAAGGTTCAAGTGGCTGCAGCTCAGGTTGAACAACGTTTTGCCAGAAGATTTTTGCTGTTGGCAAGGGGAACACGAAGTGAGCATGAGGCAGCACCCAAAATCAAGAAGATTAGAAATAGATTTCAGTACATTAGGACAGAAACTTTTAATATTGTAAAGTCTTTTAAATTTTCTTTAAAAATACTCACCAAATATTAACAGAAAATTTGGGCAGCATACTTTGTTTACAGGACTGAGAGGGAACCCCAGTTCTAGATCCATAACCATTGGGGGGGGGGGCATTTCCTTAATTGGAGAGCCAGTGTGATATAGGGGTTAGAGTGTCAGACGAGGATCTGGGAGACCCAGGATCGGATCTCTGCTCTGCCCAGGAAGCTTGGGTGAGTCCCAGTCTCTCTCTCTCTCTCTCTGCTTAACCTACCTCACAGGGTTGTTGTTCTGAGAATAAAGTGGAGGAGGGGAGAACAATGTTGCAAGCCGCATTGTGGCCCCTTGGAGAGAAAAGTGTGTCTCAATAGCGAACAAAATAAATATATTTCCAGCTCTGCAAGAATCAAGGGCACCTTTCAGTCTCCACACAAGCAGGGGCTACTTTCGCTTTCAAAGGGCAGAGAAAACGTTTCTCGCGTGAAGCTGTGTGAACATGGAGCATCCCGTGAATTCACTGGACTGGGCCAGTCAGTCGACGCAGTAAACTGTAATTCCAGGAAGTGGCTTGTAAAGATGTCTCTGTACATGACAAGATCCAAGAGGTCTCAAAAGAGGCGGTGCTGCTGCGGCTACCTCAGGGCAGAAAATGAGCATATCAGGAATTCAAAGAGCCGTGAAATCTCGAAGGCCTTTTGCGCCTTTGTGTTTCAGCCACCTCCTGAAACCAGCTCCTAGGTGCATTCCGAACAGGTTAAACAAGTTACATGTCTCCATGTCCTCCAAGCTTTTTAATTAAATGCCATTCGTCACCCCCACCCCACCCCTTCCACGACAACCTATCTAATAACTCCGCACACAGCACAGGATGATTTGGAGATCAAAAGTTTTCCTCAGACGCCACTGCAGGCTTTGCCATCCAGCACATTTCCGCTGAGCTTTTACAAAATATTGTAAGTACAAGGCATTGATTGCTTCTGAAGGTAAGGTAGCAGTATCTACAGGCTGATTCACACAACCATTTGAGTCCTGGATTCTGATCAACCCATTCTGATGTTTATTTCATCTTTGGTCCCATATATTGGCCTCATGAGTCCAAGTTGGCAGTGACTGAGCTATCTTTTCTTTCTTAAAAATTATCTACCTCATCTTTACCCAAACCCTCCTCCAATGCATCATGTCTGGCATACAGCGGTCTTCCAGCTTGGTGTAATGGTTAAGTGCACTGACTCTCGTCTGGGAGAACTGGGTTTGATTCCCCACTCCTCCACTTGCAGCTGCTGGATGACCTTGGGCAAGCTATAGTTCTGTCAGGGCTGTTCTTGAAAGAGCAGTTCTCAAAAGAGCTCTCTCAGCTCCACCTACCGCACCGCGTGTCTGTTGTGGGATAGGGGAAGGGAAAGGAGTTTGCAAGCCGCTCTGAGACTCCAAGTGAAGGGTGGGGTATAAATCCAATCTCTTCTTCTCTTCTTCCCTCCTCTGTTTTATCCTCACAGCCCTGGAGTAGGTTAGGCTGAAGGCACACAACTAGTTTAAGGTCACCCAGTGAGCTACATGGCCAAAATGTGGACTTGAACACATCAACTCACTCCTCGCCTAGCACTCTAGCCACTATACCACACTGACTCATGGTGTGATCATTTGATTGCTGTCTGCTGTACACTCAGTTGTATCCAAATTGGATCTGCATTTTTTCATTCTCCTTAATCCTAGCTGAGATGTGTTCAGCCTTTCTCCTCAGGTTCTTCACTTGAAAGTTCATTTGATGATTAGCAATGTTGTTTCTGAAGCTCCCTAGTCATCTTGTCAACAATTTCCAAAACACTCCTCCCTCAGCTACAAAGACCACACTGCTGATGCCTTAGCTGTGGGATGGCTCCTGGCATACCCTGATGAGGCTGTCAAGAACACCAATGCAATTTGCACATCTTAATTGAGCATCAAGGTCCTTGATGAGGAATGGTAATTAAGTATCGTGGTGCTTGAAGAATGACGCAGTTAAAAATACTGATTGCTGAAGGTTTCCTGGCAGTTTTAATGGCACTCACTTTTCTAGTCCTTCATGTGTAAAAATACAGGTGTTGTGAATGAAATGAACATTGGGTGCTGCCGCAAAATCAGCAGAAAGAAGAGGGTCACACCAAAAGCAGGAAAAAAGACAGCCAGCAAAGCTAATAAGGTGCAATTGTGGCAGTGAAATGCAACAGTGATTTAATAATTAGCTGGAAAATCACTTTATCCGCTGTGCCTACAAGGGCAGCGGCTGAGGCTCAGTGGCAAAGCACTTGCTTTGCACGTGGAAGGTCCCAAGTTGAGTCCGTGGCATCTCAGTGGCATCTCCAGTTAGTCCGTGGCATCTCCCATGGTCTTACTAGGATTGCCAGCTCTTGGTTAGGATGCACTTGGAATTGGGGTGTGTGTGAAGCCTTGGGGAGGTTTGGGTTTGGGGAGGGACCTCAGCAGGGCATAATGCCACAGAGGCCACCCTCCAATGCTGCCATTTTCTCCAGGGGGGCTGATCTCTAATGTCTGGAGACATTTGTTCTTGTGCATCATCCTTGTGATTCCTGTGGGCACAGTTATGCCATGCGACCCAGCCCATCCATACTCATGCCTGCAGTGACCCCCCCCCCCAGGGTTTGTGAAGATTGAAGAGAAACCACCAGGGAAGGAGCTATGTATGTATCCATTCCATGGCCAGGGCAGCTCGCAAATAAATTTTAGGAACAAAGCCATGGTTTTGTTACAGAGGACATTAATCTCCAGTGGGAGGATCTCATGGGGCAGGGAAGACCTGGGGGCCTGGAGAGGCACTGCCAGTGTTCCCTCTAAGCTGAGTTAGTGTGAGCTAGCTCACAGTATTTTAGCCTCTGGCTCACACATTTTGGTCTTAGCTCAGGCAGGATGGCTCCAGAGCAAACTAATTTATGTAGTAGCCAAATCACCTGCTCACAACTTTAATGCCTGTAGCTCAGAAAGTAGAATTTTTGTTCACAGGACTCCACAGCTTAGAGGGAGCACCTGAAGCAGACAATATGGAGCGAATGGACCACCAGTCCGATGTGGCATAAGACCACTTCTCCTGCCTCCAGGCGGAAACAAAAAAGGTGCGTCTGCGTGCAAGCGGGAAGGTCTCGGCTCCTGTTAACGAGGGACAGCCCTGTGACAATGCCCTTGCGGAGCCCTGTTGCTGAGCACAGTGCAGCTGGCACACAGCCGGATGCGCCTGTCATTCTGACATCGGCTCCCAAGGAAATTGAAGGGTTGCTTACAAGCTCCGCGCTTTGCTCAGCACGAAGCGCGTACATGCGAACATTTTACAGATAACCCCTCATTGCTCTCAGCATGCTTCAAATTACCACCCCCGTGCAGGAAAGCAGCTGGAAAGTGACAGCGTAATAACAGTATTCTCTGGAGGGCTGTCCCAGTTCTCCTCCAAGCGGCTGGGTCGGCAGCAGTAATTAAAACCATTATCATTGTTTGTTCCTCCTGCACCAGAATATTTGGGCACCAATTCCCAGCGGAGAAGGGCTGGAGACCAGCATTAGTCCATTTCCTCATAAGAGAGCAACGGGCAGAGCTTCTCATGGGGAAGCATCACATCACCCAAGGTGTTTGGCATCTTTCTCATCAGAGGAGAAGCAGAATATTTACGCCGGTTGCTGATGTAGGCTGAATCTGCGTTTGTCTTTCCCACCAGTGTCCCCGCCTTTTGACTCCCGTCTTCAAAAAAGCTGTCCACATTTGGTGTCATTTTCATCCCTCAACAGTGCTAGCATACTTTCGCACGACCACATATGTTTATCATCCTTTCGGGGCGGCTCCACTGTCATTGCACCTCCGCACTGCTTTAAAAGAATCTTCTCCAAACAACATTCAAACAAGCATAGAGAAAGACGGCGTCATAGCAGCGTGCAACTGATTTGAAAATGCAAATGCAGATTCGACCTGAGGCATCCTAGGGAAATAATATTGTCCCAGATAAGGAAGTCAATTTGTCCATCACCCCTAACAGTCTTTGGTGTTTCATTGCTTCTCCCACAGGATCTTTGCTAGCAGTGTGGAGCCTTTCCAGATCTTTTTTTTCGTGGGCAATAAATGTATGGCTGCCGTGTCTTGTGAGGGAGCTGCTAGCCAGAGTTGCTGCTTTGCAGAGATTTTGTTTTCTCATAACTCCAGAAAGAATAGTATGCTCTCCTGTCCTCCACCCCCCTCCACTGAGCCCATGTGAGCACTGTGTGGAATGTGGCAGTCATGGGAACCTGTTGTGCGCAGTGCTTGTGACCTCGTCAGTAGTGATACCATGTCATCCGGGGGGGGGGACTAGTCTCAGCTTTCTTTTACTTTCAAACATCTTTCGATGGGCACGACTCCAGCCACCTAATCCCATAAGAATCTACATGAATATATAAGCCATGAGCCCTCCCCCCCCACAGAGAACATCAGGAGGATTACTCAGGAGGTTAATACACAGCAATCAAGACGGGTGACAGCGTTTGTCTGTAGCAGGAGAAAAGGGCAAGAGTCCAGGAGCACCTTAAAGGCGAACAACATTTGTGGCGGGGGGGGGCCTTTCGTGAGTCGTTGCTCACTTCTTCGGATACGTGACCCGCGAAAACTCATCCCCGGCCACAAATTTTGCTAGTCTTTAAACTGCTAGTTGACTCATGCTCTTTTCTAACCTTATAGACAACAGGTATGAAAGCCACACCAAATCGGTGGTGTTTCAGATGTCTTTTGCCAGTGTATGATAAGGGTTAGAGTGTCCGTTTAGAACCAGGATGTCCAAAGTTCAACTTCCCAGGCAGCCGTGAAGTCATGAGGTAACCTTGTGTCATCACTTTCTCTCAGCCTAATCTACTTCACAGGGTTGTTGTGAGGATAAAAAAAATGGGGGGGGGGACAGAGCAGGTATGCTAGGCCTGAGAATGAGAACTTCTTTTCAGAACAGAATACTGTTTTGTTTCTTAGACTCAGAAATTCCCAGTTCTGAAAAAAAGAAACCTCTCATTCTTTAAACAGAAACTATAAAGTGTTTTTAAATTAACTGATGATGAATAAGTGTTTTAGGTGGGGTGGTAGACCCAAAATGGCCTCACCCTTCTACGGCCTGAGTTTCTAAGGTGCTGCAGAAGAATGCCCCATTCTCTTGTGGACTGCTTACAATGAAACAAGTAATAACAGTTACTAGTGGACTTTGTCTCACTCCAATTTGCCATTCAGCTTAATCCACATTTACTCTGTAGCCAATCTGTCTGCTTTAGGCAACCCTGAAGTAATTTAAGTTGCACTGCTAGGTGCAATGGCTCCACCCTACTCACAGTTCTTTCACGGTGCTGCACAACCCACATTTTCAACATGCCAGTTTGGTTCTGTTCATTGGCCCTGAAATCAACCAGATACTGAAGAAGAGCTTTCTGATCTCCTCCAGGTTCTAAGGAAAGCCGCGTTCAAATTTCCTGAAAGATCCCTCTGAAATGTAGCCCAGAGGCGGGTTTCTTTTTTATTCCAGAAGGGTCACTAATTCAGGTCCTCATTCATTGAGACCACTATAGCATCAAATTCCTCCAAGGGACTTCCATGGTTTGAAAAGGAAAAGACCAGCTGGGACCTTAATGAAAGCTTTTTGTTACAATAACACACCATGCAGAGTTTAAGTGCTGTGGCTAACAGGCAAGGTGAGGCGGAAAAGCTGAGACTGGGAGGTGTCAAGGTGCCAAATTCAAATTCTAATGGGATAGAATTTGATAAAATTATAAGATAGGACCTGTTTGTTTGCAGTCTTTTAAAAAGATATATTTCTTCGGAATTTCTGAATGAACACTTTTGAAAAAAGGATATCTTTTTAAGAAATCTCTGTTGCAGCACCACTCTGCTAAAACTCAAAGCAGACAATATCTAAACATGACAAACATTTTGAAGAGCTGACTCCAGGTTCCTAACTTTCCTGAAGTAAAGCCATACAAATTCCTTCCCTACCAATTTGGATTATTGTCTTTCCTTAAAAACAAAGAACAAACATATACCAATTGGCAGCAAATTCAGCTTCTCACAAACTAGGAAAAAAAAGAACGGTGTGAGGCATTTCCCAGGATGCTTTAATATTTGCATGCATCATACTAAATAGGACAAGACAGTCATCCTATGTGGGCAATTAACATTTGGAAGGAATAAATTTTCACATGTCCATTTAGTCAACCATTTAAGGACAAGTTTCTGGAGTCTCTGTTAACAGAAAAATGAGTTCAGAATGAAAAGCACGACTTAAAAACAAGAACTGATAAGTATTTGCCCCAAAGGATACCTTGTTATGAATATGAATAATAATGATAGTAATGATAAACAATAACACATCTTATGTTATAATCTGCATCATAATTAAACACTATTTAATATACAATTACAATTATTTTCATTGCTCAGCAAAGGCTTTGTAATTGCAGATTCATAATAACCGTCAACTCTAGAGGGGAATAAAAACATTCCAGGAGAGCTCTGCCTCTAACTACACTTCCCTTCTTCTGAAAACCAAATGCAGAAGTGGACAGAGAGCTCAGGAAGGTGAGAGAAGTCTTTGGAGCCACAAATAGAAACAAATAGCAACTAAACTTACATCAACGACAAAGATCTTCTGGGAGTCATCTAAAAACTGGACTTTCAAATGCAGCATCCTTGAGTGTGCAGCTGAGCAGCTGGCGAGAACTAGATGCTCTGGGATGTGAGCCGCACAGGAGGAGAGGAGAGCCTCTCTCGTGATTCAGAGAGAACCCCCAGTCTCTCTGCAGGGTGAGACAAGCTGAAGTCTTAAGCACAGCCTTTGCAGCGGTGCGCAGGTGAAAACAGGCCGGAGATGCTAGCAAGAGAAATCGGTGCAAAAAGGGGCCATTAAAGGCTTCTGTTAGTAACTTCTACTGATTTGCTCCTAAAACCTTACAAGCTGCACAAAATTGGGCCACTTTTGCATTGAAATAAACATGGCTGTGAATTTGTTTCTAACTGAAGCCGGATGGAAAGGGGAATGATTGTACACAAAAACTCCCCACTATTGGCTAGAATTTGTTTGACTCAGCTACTCTTTTTCGTTGTTGTCACGAACATGGGGACTAGAGACTTTCTTTTCTGAGCAAGAAAAGAATCAAAATCTTACCTGGGCAGTTGCAGCCATGCGAGGCTACAGGAAGAGGCTGTGGGAGTCATGTGTGTTTGTGAAATGTGGGAGATTCCATGATGGGAACTGGCTATTTATTATTTATTAAAGTGGAGACCCTATTGGCAAGCGGGGACTTCTGGAGACCAGCTGCTTTCCCAATGCCACTTTCCCCCACTGAGTGGGTACCAGGTTGGATAATCCAACCATTGCTTTGCAACCCCTGGGCCATGGGAACGAATCTCCTCCTTTACAGCATTCCTGCTTAATGCACATGTCAAGTGCCATCCAGTCAGCAAGGGACTTTCAAGGCAAGTGAGAGGCAGCGGTGGTTTGCCATTGCCTTCCTCTGCAGAGCCTTCCTTCCAAGTACTGACCCAGCTTCGCTTCCAAGATCTGATAAGGTTGGGCTATACGATGCTGCCTTCCCTCCCTTCTCCCTGACACCAGTATGATATTTCACACAGTGAACAGCTACGATCACCTTTTAAGAACGGTAATTTGGACATGAGCTCATTTATGTTGCTCCCCCCCCCGGTCCCCCCCCCCGGTCCCCCCCCGGCCGATCAGAATGACGCCACACCAAGTTCCTTTCCTAGAACAAAGTTTGAGTCCGGTGGCACCTTTCACACCAAGAAAATTTTATCCTGGGTATAAGCTTTCATGTGTACAGACACTTCTTCAGATCCTTTCTGAACCTTATTTTGCTCACAGAAGGGCTCAGACTCTAGGAGACTGGCTCCTCATTATGGAGTCAGACAGGCCACCAAACCCAGTATGCTTGGCAGCAGTTCCCCTCCAGGGTCTCTGGCAGATGTCTTTCCTTGCCCTGTTAACCTAAGATCTGTTAGATGATGATGGTGGGAACAGATTGAACCTGCAGTGGAGGAGATTCTTTACCATTTAGCTACCTCACCTGAGGATGAAAGCAGGATATTATACAGGGGCAGACTGGCCATTATGGCCAATGGCCTAACTCCCCAAGAGTTGGGTCATCCCAGTTGCAAAAAGGGTATCACCCAGCCAGGCCAAGCCACACACCACCAAGGGAAGGTGGCATTTGGCCTGACTAAGCTGCACACAACCAGAGAAAGGCAGCACCCAGCCTAGTGGAGTCCCATGCAACAAGGGGAAGTTGATGCCCAGCTGAGCCCTGGCCAAGCCACAAGCACTGCAGGCCTGCTGCTGCCCAGCTGGGCAGGCAAGGTGGCTCTTTCTCCCTTCCTCACTCCTTTGGGAGGCGGGGCTGTGTTTGGGCAGAGCCAAAGCCAGGGTGGGCCAAGGTCAGGGCCCTTTTCCAGGGCCATTTTTTCCTCCCAGTTTACCCCCGACATTATCTACTTGTTCCTGTAAATCGACCCTGTTTGCTAGCATTATCTGCAAGCTACTAGAGTTTGCAAGTGATCAGGATAAACTGGGCCCTGTGCATACCTCATTACTTGATGTCTAAAAAAATCTATTAAGATATTACCCTAACAATGTTCAAAGCCAAAGTCAAGAGATTTTGTACACAATGTATGTCTATGCATCATTTAAAAAAATAAAAATAAAAATCAGGGTTTCAAATAAAACAGAGATATTTTTTCCCCACAGTATACACACAGATGCTATTCCAGTGTCTGAAACTTGGTTATGCTCCATTGTAATTGGGTTACAGGAGAGGCACCAGTGGCAGAGTCCAGGTTTTGCATGAAAAAGGTTCCTGTTGTTCTTTCTGGTATTTCCAGTTAAAGGATCTCACAATGTTTCTCTTCTTGAGACCACGGAGATCCCTGCAAGTGAAAATAAGCAGCATTCAGCCTGGTCGGGCAAGGGTCCAACTCAAGTCAGCTTCATAAAAAGTTAATGGGTTACCATCAGGTACAGTTTTGAGCTGGTGTAAAGTATGCCCCTCCTTTCCTGAAATGGGGAGGTCACCGCTATCTAGGAATGGAGGGCATTTTCTTTATAGCGGCCCTGATTTTGTCTGCTCTACATTCTCCCATGAAACCCAGGCCCTCTGCTGGAACTTAAAAACTGAGTGCAGCAACCCTGAGCGTTGTTCCCAGCGAGAGCTATTTGCTTTAACAGAGCGCCACCTTCTGGCCATTTTGAAAAATGACAATAAGAGTCTAATTTCCCACTTGAGTCCCTTAAAGCCTACCTTGCAGGAAAGCTTATATCAGTGGACTCGGATTTTCTTCTCTTTATTTTTGTGAAAGGTTTCTGGAGTCTATGGATCTTATGAATGCATTGTGATAAGAGGGAGGAGTCCTGGCTGCAGAGGAGGTCAGGGTTCAGAACCCAGGGCAACAGTGAAAGTCAGTGATCAATAGCTTGCCCATAAAACTGTCCTGAATCATGAGGCCATGTTTCATGGGAAACTATGCATCCTGAGAATTGTGGTAACTATTTAGGGGTGGAGGTTCAAAAGGGGGCAAAATATTTGTTCTGTGCACTGGTTCCCCAGCATCAGTTTCTCCCCTCACCCCAGAAGGGCAGTTCTTCTAGCCCCAGGGCCTTTTGAGTGGCTGCAGAAGGCCGCTAAATGAACAGAACCTTTTCATAAGATTGCTTGTGGAGCTGGTACCATTTTTCCTTTCTAAACTGTTGTTCTCCACTGTTCCTGTTCTTACGCAGTCGATAGGATTTGCCTGCACTCCCCACATGTTAAAAAAGAGATTATTTTAGAAGCCAAGACAAAATGTTTAAAAAAGCAACAACCAGTCAACAAGAGAAATCTACAACTATTACAGATCCACTGCAGGAACTTGCTTTAAGAAGGCATATAGAATCTTACCCATTTTTTTAAAAGCTTTTTCCATCATTTCATACATAACACCTATGAGGAAACATAACAGAAAAACCCAGAAGGGTCTACAGGAAATGTAGTTCAGAAGTTCAGAAAAGGTACAAAAAAAGAAATCCCTTATTCTGCACTTGGTGCCATAACTTGGTGTCAAAACAACAGAGAAAACACAAGCTTTGAACAAGCTTAACAAAAAGAACCATTCCAGAAATCCCCTTGGGGCCACAAACAAGCACAAAAATATCAGGAAAAGGTTATGCATTGGGGGTTGAACAGTTTCAGCCCAAAGAAATATGTTCTCTTTCATCCTGCAAATGTTCACTCGTGAATATTTGGTACAGCCCGGCTAATTCACTCATTTGGGCAAAAGTGCTCAAATTGTGGCTGGTCACCTCCAGATGGGTAACCATGTTAGTCTTTAAAAACGGAATAAAACAGGACGTGTGATACCTTTTCTTTTTAATTATTTACTTTATTGATACCCTATAGCCCCCCCCCCCCAAGCATCTTACATTGTCTCCCTCTTCTCTGTTTTGTCCTACAATAATGCTGTGGGGCTGTGTTTGTGTGTGTGAGAGAGAGATGGGCCCAAGGTCACCCAGCAAGCTTCCATGGCAGAGTGGGGATTCAAACTTGGGTCCAGCACTCTAACCACTGCACCACAGTGGCTCCTTAAAGACTAACAATATTCATTCTCGTATAAAACTGAGTAAGTCAGAGCTCGCTACTGCAGATGTACCCATGCTGGGTGAATTGATTACCCTTTGGATCAGATCTTGTTTTGAACCAGCCTCCTTTCCTTACAATTCGTGCCCTTTCTCTTTCTCTCAGTGAGCCTGATAGATTTTTTATTCCAGTGCATCTGAAGAAGGGAGCTCTGACTCACAAAAGTTTATGCTGCAATAAATTTTATTAGCCTTTAAGTGCCGTTTGCTTCCTATTTTATTCTGCTGAACTCCAGACATGGTTGAATGATTCCTTTGACCTAATTCAATCTGGTGTCTGCCCAGGCCCTGACACTGAAGCAACCTTGGTTGCCCTAATGGGGGGATGTGACCTGTCATGTTCTTGACTTTTCACCAACTTTTGATACCGTCAGACATGCTATCCTTGTCGACCAGCTGGGTAGGATGGTGGGAGGCACTGCCCAGGGTTACCAACTTCTAGGTAGGAGCTGATGATCTCCCAGAATTTTAACTGTTCTCCAGGAGACAGAGATCACTTCAGCTGGATAAATCAGCTGCTTTGGATGGTGGACTGCTCTCCTCCTCTCTCCAAACCCCACACTCCCCATGCTCTGCTCCTAAAGCCTCCAGGAATTTCCCAACACAGAGCTAGCCCAAGGTTCTGGCATTCCAGGCGTAGTGCTGGGAGACTAGATCTAGGCCACCGAGGTCTGTTTTGCCCCAGTATTGCACAACATCGACATGAAATGGCTGGGTGTGACAGTCCAGCGATCTGGAATGGAGTGCCACCACCACGGGCACAACACCCAGCTGTACTTTCTGCTTTAACTCTGGAATTCAAGGTAGCAGTAGAAGTGGTGAGCAGATGGCTGGAATCAGCAACAGGCTGGCCAAAACAAATAAGATGGAGGTACCAAGAGGCAATATACCAACTACCCTGGATATGGGGCTGCACTTCTGTTGAGGCTAAAACTAGGCAGGAATCTTTTTTTTTAAATGAGTCTGGTCAAGGTTCCCCCAACCCAACTCTCATTTCATTCAGTCAGCAGGCAGCTGCTGGGAACTGATTTCCCAAGCACCACAGGGACCTCATTCAGGTCAAGACTACGGCATGGGTGGAGGAGGGGCTTCAGCCACCCCCTTGAGCTCTGTTCCCAAACCCAAAATGGCCTTA
Source organism: Gekko gecko (assembly GCA_029375565.1). Classification (NCBI taxonomy): domain Eukaryota; kingdom Metazoa; phylum Chordata; class Lepidosauria; order Squamata; family Gekkonidae; genus Gekko; species Gekko gecko. The sequence goes on along the minus strand of JAPDNY010000012.1, from coordinate 43,921,735 downwards.
TGGGGTGTTATGTGCTCTGCTGGGGGTGGGGTTTGGAGAGAGGAGGAGAGCAGTCCACCATCCAAAGCAGCTGAACATCACCACCACCACCACAGCTGTAGCCCTTGTGGGGCTTGGGAAATTAGTTCACAGCAGTCAACATCTGACTGAGGGGAATAAGAGTCCGGTCAGGGGAAACTGCACCCAGTTAGGGTGTTTTGGTTTGTTTTAAAGCTAGTTAGGCCCTAGATTTACTTCTTAGGGATTCCTTATGATCCACCCCAATGCTTTGGAAGTTCAAATGAAACTTTTTTCCCTACCTGGTGGGTATTAATGTTTGTGCCTAGGAGCTGCAGTGGTTCAAGTGGTTAAGACGCTGAACTGCAGGCTGTGGAAGGTCAGTAGTTCAGCAGTTCAAGACCCGAGAGTGCCGCATGACGGAGTGAGCTCCCGTCTCTAGTTCCAGCTCCTGCTAACCTAGCAATTCGAAAGCAAGAAATTGCAAGTAGATAAATAGGTACCACTTCAGTGGGAAGGTAACAGCATTCCGTGCACCTTGGTGTTTAGTCATGCCGGCCACAAGACCATGGAAATTGTCTTCAGACAGCGCTGGCTCTTCGGCTTTGAAACGGAGATGAGCACTGCAACCCTGAGTCGGATGCGACTGGCTTTCGAGCAAGGGAACCTTTACCTTAGTAGTACCAGGAGAGAGTATTACAAACCGGCAAGAGCCTTGGACATAGAATCAGCTTCAGAACCTGCCCCAAATCTCACAGGGTGGGTGACTCTGGGGACATCTTTGCCTTTTAGCTTTATCCTTATACCCTCTGCTCTTTAGCAAAAGGGAGGATTGTTAAAAAACCCCAAAAACAAATAAAGTGATTAAATAACCTCTTGTTTTCTCTTCACAGTTGATTTGCTGCTATTAGTCTTTCCCTCTGCAATTTTGAAGAGGATTTCTGCTTTGCCTTTCTGCAGGTGATGACCACACCTAGGACTTAATTTGCAGAGAGGAGGAAGTGCTCAGGCTCTAGGGAGCCTCTCCCTTTGATAAGGAGGCCTGTGAGCCCTGCCCACCAACGCCAAGCGAGTGTGGTTGAAACCGAGGGAAAGGGAAAGCACCCTTGATGCACCGAGAGGCTCCTTTTCAGCCATCCTGTATGCATCAGCACAAAAGAGGGGTCCTCCTGGGCCACTCTCAAAACAGACTTGTGCTGTGAAAGGAGATCCTGCATGGTTGCACTTTTTGTGACACAATAAAGGGTAGACACTGGCTGGATAAAAATTCTAGAGAGCCCAATTAAACATCCGTCAAAAAGCAGACCAGAGTGTTTGGAATGTAAGATTGTTAGAAGGGCCCTGCTGGATCAGACTGGTGGTCCATCTAGTCCAGCATCCTCTTTTGCAGTGGCCAGCAAATAGGGAGAAGAAGAAGAAGGAGAAGAAGAGGAGGAGGAGGAGGAGGAGGAGGTTGGATTTATACCCCACCCAAAGGAGTCTCGGAGCAACTTACAAACTCCCTTCCCCTCCCCTCCCCACAACAGACACCCTGTGAGGTAGGTGGGGCTGAGAGAGCTCTGACAGAAACTGCTCTTTTTCAAGAACAGCTGTGCCAGAACTATGGCTTCCCCAAGGTCATCCAGCCAGGTGCAAGTGGAGAAGTGGGGAATCAAACCCGGTTCTCCCAGATTAGAGTCAGCGCACTTAACCACTACACCAAACTGGCTTAAGCCCTTGCCTTAATGTTGCTCGCTAGTACCAGTATTCAGATATTTACTGCCCCTGAATGTGGAGGTCCCCTTTGGTCATCATGGCTAGTAGCCACTGAGGCATCTGTTCTCGATTAGTCTGTCTAACCTCTTTTAAAGCCATCTGTGTTCATGGCAGGGAAAGCAGGTGGCAAACCACCTCTGTTAGTCTCTTGCTTGAAAACCCTACAGGGTTGCCAAAAGTTGGCTGAGACTTGATGGCCCTTACACACACACACACACACACACACGTTAATGGCCTTAACTATGTCCATGGGTAGTTAATCCCACAATGGAATTACCTCTTGAATGAAGAAGTGCTTCCTTTTGCCCATCCTCGATCCATAATCCATCAACTTCATTGGGTGCCCCCAAATATTACGGGAGAGGGACAAAAAGTTCTTTCTATCCACTTTCTCCACCCCATGCATAATTCTATAAGCCTCTATCATGTCCCCCCTTAGTAATGGGAGCGGGCCCTGCATTCTGGAAACTGCCACCAATTGCCACCAGCTGCCTAAAGAGCATCAAGCACGGCAAGGATAATCAAAATGAACACTGTGAGCTGAGTGCGAGCTGGGAATGCTGGATAATGGCTGCTACCATCATACGAACAACAACAACGACTAGCATTTTATTGTGGTTTTAGAACTGTTTTAATTATAACTTTGTTTTAATTGTTTTAATGTAATTTATCTGTTTTTATGTAAGCCGCCCTGAGCCAGCCTCTGGCTGGGAGGGTAGGGTAGAAGTTCAAACAATAAAATAAAATCATCTTTTTTCTTTTTCCTGAACTGAAGAGCCAAACTGTTCAGCTTTTCCTTGGGGGAAAGGTGCTCCAAACCTTTCCTATTCCTAAATGGCCATTCTTATTCTAAACTGGAATGTGTATCTTTAAAAACAAAAACAAAACCCACAAACTGTGATTATGCAGTTCTTCATATTTTCCATTATCCAGGAGTCCTCCAAGAACACTTTGTGCTGCTCTCTTCTTCTACATAGTCCAGATTTGCATTGTGATGGACCCAGGTTCAAATACCTGCTTGACATCCTTTAAGCCAGATCTACCTCGCAGGATTGTTAGGAGGCAAAAAAGCAGGAGGCGAGGGCCACCTACACCACCCCAAACTCCTTGGAGGAAAAACAGGATTAAAAATACAGTTTATAAACAACATACCTAATTAGCATTGATATTAAGATACATCTTCGACCCATTCGTCATATCTGTAGTCAGCAGTTACTAACACAAAGTTAGTTTTCCCATGAAAACTAGAAACAAAACGGTTCGAGTAGGCCAGATCTTTAAGTTCATTGGCTCAAATCAGAAAAAAAGAAAACCCATGGCAACTTTAAGCCATTGTTGAACCCCAATTGAATTGGACTTAACAGATGTAATGAAGATCTCTGCCTGTAAAAGGGAAACTCCCCTTGTGCACATTCTGATTTGAAAGGGGGTTTAACCATATAACTCCATTCAATTCTGCTAATTAAAACCGGGCTTGTCAGACTTGGGGGGGTGTTTGTGCGTGTACATGCATGTATATGCTTGCAAACCTGGGAGTCATAGTGATTTCTGGCAACCTCTAGTGGGGCTAGGGTACTTTCAGAGAGGTGGCTCTTCCTCTGCATCCTGGCCCTGGTACTCCTTGGAGGTCACCCTTCCAAAAACTTGCCAGGGTCTGCTCTGCTTAGCTTCGAAAATCTGACAAAATCTAAGCTTACAAACTTATCAGGCTTGCCTAGGCTATCCAGGTCAGGGCTCAGGCTACTACCATTTTAAAGGGGGAAACACACCATGTTTTTTACCTTTAAAATGTTACTGCAGCACTGGGAGACAATGCACTGGGTTTTAGCCTAAAGGTTGGCTAACTTAAATAAATAAATGGGCCTTGTGTACATTGGCACTGCAAGGAATACCCTTCTGAAGGAATTTTGCTTTGTATGCTCTCCGCGAGTTCTTTGGCATCCTATAAAGATCATCCTATTCTCCCAAGTCTTTTGGGGATGTAGCTTTTCGGTTAAACTGCTTATTGCTGCCCTGCCTGCATGATTGATTCAATCTACTTAAAAAAAATATTCTGCACACTGCTTAGTTTTGGTTTGTTCCTTGGTTTTATTGTTATCATAAATCTGTGAGAAACTTTGCTTACACTGCAGAGGAAAAATGGTCTAAAAACATCTCAAATGAATAAAATTTATGCTGCGCTTGAAAAATGAGAGGTCATCCAAATTCTGCACGAAGGACAAAAAAATTCTATAACCTGTACCCATAATGTAAAGTCACACATTTTTTTTGCATAGAAAAGCCCATAACAGACTGGGCCCAGAGTATTTAAAGGATCACTTTCCCCAGTGCAAATAAGCATATGATTCTCCACTTTCTGAAATATGGGTGCTCACAAGGAATGGGTTCTTTTCTGCAGTGGCACCACAGCTCTGAAACTCCCCCCCCCCCCGATTGCTTTACTGGGTACAGAGCGTTCAGTACCACTACTGGTTTCTTGTCACAAGTGACCTCAATATCTCACAGCACTTTATCATCCTAACTCTCTTAACTATTTAACGTTTCAATATCTTTACTCCTTTTTATTTCTGCTGCTGTTTTTTATGCTAAAACAGACTTACGGTTGTTTATTATGCACTGATGCTTCTGCTGCTTTTTGTGGTTTTAGAGTGCCATGTGAGGGTGCTTTTCACAACATCCTCCTGTTTTGATTAGAACTGCAATATGTTAATGGAAACTTGTGATCCATCTCAGAAACGGCAGTGAGGGTGGGGACATAGATATATTTGAAATGTTTTGTCTGCCTTTGCTTTTTGCAACGAGGCGGCATGTACAGCACCACTGCATCATCCTTGGCCACTGGAAATTTGATTCAGCCAGCCCTCTCGTGTCTGAAATTTCAACAGGCACCACCTATGGAGCTTCTGGCGTCTCTTTGGCAGCCAACTTCAAACGTCATAGAAGGCTCCTCATGGCTAACTTGCGTACCAGCAATGGAATACCTTGTCCCAGTTTCAAAAGAACTTAATTGGCCACCTTTTTGTTTTGAAAACAGCAAGCTGCAAGTGGACCAAGGGACCTTCAAGACTACCTAAGCACCAAAGGCTTGTGTGAACCTCCATCCACTGCAAACAATGCCTGCCGTGCTGGTATCTTGGCTCTTGACTGCCATTACTTTCCTTGCTAAGTGTTAGTCGCCGTGTGGAAGTGTTATTTACTCAGGCACCGGGAATGTAACGTTTTTGCTTGGCAAGTAGTGGGCTCTTGTTTTCTGTCTGAAACAATGGCTTTGTTCTGCTGTTGAAGAATATATTTCAGTTTTATCTGCTTTAACAATTCTTACAGTTCCTGCCTTTCTCACTTTAGTGCTGTTACTGCCAATAGTTTGGCAGATGTGACAGACTTTCAGCACCTGTTTGTGTATCTTAACTTTGTACACCATCTTGAAATGGTATAGAAATGATTTTAAATAAATAAGACCATGAGTAGTTTAAAGAAAGCAGCTGAGCCCATGCCCAATACTGGTATATTCTGGCTCTTGTAGAACTATGACATATCCACAGCCCCAAAGAAATCCCCTCACTTGTACATCCATGCCAGGAAAGACAGCCACAATCCAGCTTTGGTAATACAGATATCTATTTTATTAAAAAAGTTACAAACAGGTGGACTGTAGGGTCATCTTACAAAATAAGAATGACTGAAATCAGAAAAAAGTGATGTTTATTTTTAAGCTTACAAAGTTATCAGGTCATCATTCTAGTTTCGTGTTTGCTATTCCAGATTTCACTTCTCACCCCGAAGGATACAGTACATCCGATAGGTTCAGTTTCATTTTAGATACTCTGAGGCATCATGTAAAAGTTGGCCTGTGGGCTGCATCCTCACAAAAGATACAACTGCGCTCCCACCAAGGTATTTTTGTCTCTCGATTAATGCCAGGCACCTGCATTTGTGCACTCTGGGTAGTAACTCTGGAAAGAATGCTGCGCAGAACCTACCCGCCCCCCCGGCTTTGCAAGGAAGAAGACGGGCACTGGGGGTGGGGGGAACACAGCACAAAACAGAGCTTTTTCACCTAGTAAGGGGATAGCTTATGTGGAATGGTTTAGGAGACACCTGAAAATGGCCTGTGTTTCAAGAGCCCCACCACAGCGATTTGAACAATGTGCAGATGTTAAGGGCAAGGACAAAGGGCCAACCCACCAGAACTTCTCTCCTCAAGCTTCAGAAAAACCAAGGAGCCGCAAAACACAACTTTCCTTTTGAGGCACAGTGTGCAGGAGACAGAGCTGGGTGTCCTGAGAATGAATACCCACCATGCGACAGCTGCTTATTCTGCTAAGAGAAACTTCAACTGTCTTGTCTTTTTTATTCCGAGATACACCAAAGATACTTGAGTTTTGCCTTTCCTGTTAATCGACCAAGTGCGGAAGCAACCAAAATACAGAGGAAACAGTAACTAGAGTCAATGGCCATCCAACATTTCTGCCCTACCTATTTAGAAAATTCTTTATTCCCTTGGCACATCGATTAACACATTATCATGCAATATTCTATGAGAACAGCTTGAAGCTCTCCATTAAAGTGCAAATGTAACCTTGTAGCAAATTTAGGAATCTGGAAACACAAGATGGAAAAAACCCTGTGTTTTATACTTGCTCGGATACAAATGGGATTCAGGAGCTAACATGCTGGTGCCTTAGTTTAGTTTAAATTACAAACTGACTTCCAATATGGGTACGTCACCACTAGTGCTCATTGCCAATAACACTCAACTATTACAAGACAAAAAATCAGGATTGATACCCATAGAAGACATGTTCAAATGGCTTAAGCTGGGCTCTTAAACCTGCAATTTCGGTGTAGTCAAATGAGCTATAGCTATTCAACTCAGAGACCCGGGGGAGGGAGGGGGAGGAAGTGAGAGAACAGAAGTGGATACATCTTTAAATGACTGGTAGGAAAAATGTCCAACTTATGACAAAGTTGTGTTCATCAGCTTTAAAAAACACACACACAGTTTCTATGCTCTTCATTTTGTGTAATACCTGTGTTTCTGTTTAAGGACTTCAAGTATCCAGAAAAATCACATGATGTTGGATAAACCATGCAGAAGGCAATGGCCAGGTCAAGCATTTCCATACGGAGCTGACTGCTCACACTATTGCCCGGTTATATCAAATAATGCTTGCTTGCTAGAAACTGAAAAAGCAGCAGCGCCACAGAGCACCAATAAAAAAAAAAATTCACCCCAAAACAAACACCCCCCACTAACAAATATTGCTTCAAAATATTATTAGAAGAGACAATATTTAAGAACTAGAAAATGTAGTCATTTTATTTGCATTTGATTTACATGTGCAGAAGTCTGCCAGATGTCATCTTAATCCTACCGGGCAAAGCAGAGTTAGCTTTTGCTTAAGGAACACAAAACCCTGTGGGGGACATATTTATCCCTCTTCCAAGAAGGCATACTTAAAAGCAGAACAAAAGCCAAAAGTTGGAAGCTGAACAGAAAGGAAACGTACTGGTGAGATTTTCAACACTTCTTGCATCAGTTGAAAGACAAAAATGTGAATGCCACATGATAACAAAGGGGGGGGGATAACCACACTTGCCGGATGCTTCCACTCCTTGTCAAATAAACTACCTTTGTATCAGGCCATCACTACAACAAGCCACCACATCTGCTGTGAAAAGGGATTTTACATCCTCACAATGCAAGATGAATCTTCAGTATCTTTCTATGACACATAAACAGAACATTTCCAAGTATCAACCAATGACATTTTGAAGGAGGAAGGGTCGGGGTTTGTTTTTTTTTGCAAAATCAAGCACAGATGTGAGGTAATATACAGAAGTAACCATTTGTTTAAGGCTCACTTTTTATTTCTCCATTAAAACTTTCTCTTAAAAAGGCATTGAGTAGGTAATACTGAGTTAAGTTTAATAAATACAAGTTTTGGAAATCAATTAGAGAAATCAAAATATTAGGGAAAAAATGAACGCTTGCATATTAGCCATTAATAGGAACTTAGAAAGCTATTTCTTTTTTTAAAAAAGGAGGAGGACCAAGAGATAAAGAACAGATTTCAAACATATGGTAAACATGCTAAGCGATTCTGTTGCAGGCCTACTGTTCTCCACAGCTGCCGCTGCCAAACTTTTGCACGCCGATGCCTGGAAATGTGCTCTAAAGAAGGAGAGAGAGAGAGAGAGAGAGAGAGGGTTTTGCAAGGCTCAGTTCTGCAGCCTGGGCTGAAACAGTTCTCCAAAGCAGCATCTGTGCAAATGTCCTCTGAGTTTTATCTGCAGTTAAGGAAAAGAACAAATCAGAGGCAGGCATATGCTTTCGTGTGATTTAAGCATGTGCTTGCGTGTGCCACAGGAAAGCAGAACAGAAATATTTTAAAGATCTACATAAGTTTGGGCAGGGGTTCCCCACCCCTTTACGAAAAGCAGCAATAAGCTCAACAGCACAGCCTCACTAATTCCATACCACTGTGTCTCTGGCAACCCCACCCCGACCTTAAGAAATACTGCTTGTTTCATCTCTGCCTCTCTTTATTCAGCACACAAAACTCACAAAAAAAGCCAGTTTGATGTTGGGGTTAGGAGTGCGGACTCTAATCTGGGAGAACCAGGTTTGACTCCCCAGTCCTCCACATGCAGCTGCTGGTGTGACCTTGGGTCAGTCACAAGCGCTCTCAGAGCTGTTCTCTCAAGTGCAGTCCTCAGAAGAGCTCTCTCAGCCCCACCTACCTCACAGGGTGTCTGTTGTGGGGAGGGGAAGGGAAAGGAGACTGTAAGCCATTCTGGGGTAGAAATCCAATCTCTTCTTCTTCTTAAACATTTCTCTTATAGTCATAGTTCATTAAAGAACATAATGACTTCCCAAAGCCACAACACAAAGTTAAGCAACTGCAGTCAGGTTTACATAATGACTGTGAAGGGCCTACAGGAGCCAATGAATGCAGACTTTTACAAAAACATGAAGCCTCAGAGACCCTTCTCTATCAAGGGAAAGGAAAACAGATGCTCCTGAGCAGAGCAAGCCCTCTACTTCATACTCCAAGAGATTCTGAAGAGACTACCATGGCTTTCTGTATTCAGCCACCAAGACTTTAACTCTGGACAATGTTCTCCATCTCATGAAGTGTGAAAGGTAGTGCCAAAACCATGCCTCTCTCCTGAAAATGCACCTTCGCACAGAAAATTCCTTATAAAACTTAAAAGCCAGGAGCTGAAGAGAAGAGGCAAGCCAGCCTGCCCATTCATAAGAGTAGATGGCTCCAATGTTGTTCTACAGTTTTATTTCACTCTAAGCAACAGATATGGACGTCAATACCAACTTACATTGAAGTAGGCTATCACTGCAGACATTCTGAAACATTTACCCAACAGCTAACACAGCACAACCCTTCTGTAACCTCAACACGACTTATTTCAAGCCAACAGGCTGCCTCACCTTACAGAAAAGTATATTTGGCACCAATGGCTTCTGAAGTGCTTCTATTATTAATGTGATTTGCATGGCTGGGACTAAGTTTAGCTACAGCCTGCATGAGGGCTTCTGCCATTACAGCTGATCAACGCCAGCCCTGAAGACAAGCAACGGTGCCAGCTGCGTGGTAGTTCAGCCCACATTCAATGCTAGACAACCAACTTTCACTTCATGAGGTATGAGGAAAACAACTTTATCAACCAAGCCTACCAGGTACAGGCAAGCTGAAGCAGACACAGCTTCGCCTCTGGAGTCGCTCCCCTCTGGTCAGATTGCACAACTTTTTGCAACCACTAAAATAAACACTGTGGCAAGACCAACACAGGTCTTCCTACGTACACAAAAGCCTGGTGCTCTGACTGCTACTGGTTCTCCCGCCAATCTATTAGGCGCTAGAAGTTTGAACCCCTGGGAATGTGTCTGCTGCTCCCCAAGTAATTTCTCAGAGAGTGGTCTCAGAGCCTTACTAAGCCAGCTAGTGGGACTATGACATGCAGTTCCAGGATGCTTTGGAAGAAGGACTTATCTGGCCTGCAGTAAGGCATTGCAGCATCCACATTACGCCTTTTTGGACGGAGCAGTGAATTTACAGTGTAAGAGGACCCCACTACTACTATCCCTTTCTCCCATTGTTTCATTTATGGACCATCATCCAGGTTCAGGAAAACAAAGATGCATATTTCAAGGCTAGATAACCACTGGACACTCAGCAGTTAGTCATTCTATCAGGGCAGCTACTACGGGAAAGTCCAAGGATTAATAGCAAAATATTTGTTTGTATGCTGCATGTCCCAAATTCTATCGCCTGGATCTTAAGTCGCAGGACTGCGAAAGACCTCTGCTGAAGACCCAAGAGTGGAACTGGGTTAGAGAGACCAGTAGCTCAACTCAGCATAAAGCAGACTCATGCCAGATCCACAGCCAAAGTTCCCTATGATCCAAATTCAAGGTGGTCTCAGAGCTGGTAAGCATTTTCTGTAGACTTCTGAATTCTGCAGTGCTGCCCAGAAAGTGTAGTAAAGTGGTCAGAATGCTAAACTTAGGACACCCAAGCCTAAATGCTGACTGACAGTTTTAAATAGACAGCTTTAGGCTATGACCTTGCCATTTGTTAAATGGACTAATTCTCCACTGACTCTCCTGCACAATCTCAATTAAGGGATTGAAGCAAGAAGAGCAATACACAAATTGTTCAGGAATCATTGTACTATGATCCACCCTACATCTCCACTCATTGATTTCACCTTTAATAGCCACAAATATTCCACCAACCTGCTCTGTATGGCCATGATTGAGGTTCTGCTCTCTGTCTCTCTCACTGGACAATGCAAGTCGTACAACACTGATCTTGCTTTTCAGGCAGGGATGCATAGTTCATTTGCCTGACGATCTCTGCAAACAGTTCATCCACCATAGTCTTGCTCTTGGCAGATGTCTCCATGAAGGGGCAGCCCCACTCTTGAGCCAGGGCTCGGCCTTCTGCCGACAAGACCTCCCTCTCCGATTCCAGGTCCACTTTATTCCCCACTAGGATGAGAGGAACCTTTTCGTATCTCTTCACACGGACAATTTGGTCCCTCATTGGCTTAATGTCCTGATAAAGAAATTCAACTGGTTAATGCCCTGGTTAAGTCTCCGTAATTTGTGACACCAAATTTGCACAACACTCTATGATAATTAATTACCAAATTAAAAAAAATAACCCATGTAGTTCAGGGAAGGAAAGAGGCAACAACTCTAGCATCTTTCAATGTGCAAAGTACTTGTTTAGTACCTAAAATAATTTAAACAGTTTGGGAGAGGCCAGTCTATTCCTGAAAGCTCACAATCTAAGCAATGACAAAACATAAGACTAAAATGGGGCAAGGAAGGAGCGCAAAGATACAGTGAACAGTTGGGCACTTGACAGTTCTCTTGGTTTTAATGCCTGCCTGAACAAGAATGGAGAAGTGGGCAGTCTCAAACACCTGCCAGGGCAAAATCAGTGAGTAAGGGCAACATCAAGCTGGGTGGAGTTTGACCACCTCCAAGAGAACCTTCAAGAAGATAGGGGACAAAAACCTTCTAATCATACTGCTGAACTGTTACTGTAAGATTCCTGTAAAAGCTACAGCATTGTGCAGTTAGAACACACAGAAGCAATCGTACCGAATCCAATTCCATTGGAAGTCCTATGTGCATTTCCTTTCAATTAGCATTTTTTTTAAAAAGCCTCCAAACAACTGTAAGTGCAAGAAGGCACTGCTGGTCCACTTTAGGGTGAGAAAACAGCTCAATGCAGCAAGACTGAAGACTCGAGTTGTTGTTTTTCTGCTGAAACACACACAATACCTTAAGCAGAAAAGAAAGGCAGGCCAATGTGATAAGAAAGGAATGCCAAGGAAAAGGGGATGGAATTCAGATACTATTTATCAAGCTTTTCATCACTTTCCTATACTCTGCTTCTGCCTCTTTGCGTGGGTGTAACAGGCTCTGCCAAGAAGCTGAAGTCTGCCCAACTCAGCAAAGCAGCTGGTGCCAGGAAACAGCATCACATAGCCTTCAGAGGCAGCTTCTCAGTCTCTCACTTATCTGCTGCTCCTTGCTTACAAACTCATGTTTTAGACGCTCTACTGCAGCTCTGCATGCTTGAGCTTCACACAGGAAACAAGTTGATAAAGCAGACACTCCCTCCCCTGCTGTGCAAATCAACCCTGGAAACTCAAGAAGCCAGAACTAACATTTGAGATGGCTGGCCCAGAGGAGTCAGGCGCATGAGCATAGTGCACTGTTTATTAAAACTAACACAGAGTAAGCTGTTCAGAGATTAAAAAATGGAAAGAGGCCTAAGGGGCTTTCTGAGAACAATGTTTGTGGGCTAGGCACACCTAAAGAACCATTTCCTTGCAAAAATTCAGAAACAAAGATTCACGTTTCCTGACACAGCTCTCTAACTGAAGGCAGCAACAATGTTTAGTAATTGTGAATCATTATTCTTTCCATATGAAACAATTTCTGGACTACAAAGTCTGAACAGATGCTTAAATTGGGTTACTGATAAAACATTATTATGCAATAATCCACAATCACAGATGGAGCAGTGGAAATCACTGAACAGCTTCTCACAGCAAGCACTTTTAATAACTGTGTGACTTTCTTTTTTCAATTATCCAAACTTGTTTTGGTAGCAAAGACCCATCCCAACAAAAGTTCCCTTTTAAAACCGACAGTTGTATATGTTACCTGGAAAGACTGTTGGTTTACCAGGCTGTAAACTAGGATGAAACCTTGGCCATTTTTAATGTACAGATCTCGCATGGAAGCAAACTGTTCAGTCCCTGCTGTATCCAAGATTTCAAGTACTGATGGGGAACAGTCCACTTCGATCTCCTTACGGTAGAAGTCTTCAATGGTGGGGTCATATTTCTCAATAAACGTCCCAGTGACAAACTGCACAGTCAAGGCCGACTTACCCACCCCCCCACTCCCTAAAACCACGACTTTGTACTCCCTCATGGGCGCTGTCTTTCCCTCTGCACAGCATAAAACAGGAATGCTGCAAACTGGGGAGCCGCTGGTTGGTTTGAGGGCAACAGAGGCAAAGGAAAAATAAGGACCTCCGTTGCAAGTGAGGAATTTCCGTTTGTGGATCTGGTGCAGGAAACAAGTTTTTGTTTTGTTTTTCACTTCTTGCAAAGAAAAAGTGAGGACTCTAAGGTGGATTTGTTACCAACCCTAAGTGCATAAAAGGTTTGGAAAGAAGAGAAAAACTCAGGCTCAGAGGTCGTCTGTAGGAAGAACTTGGGTATAAACTGAGACACTCAGGAATGAATGGAGAAGGGAAGGCAGAAAAAGGAAAGAAACAGAAATGGAAAACTGCAGGAGAGAATGAAGGAGGAGAACCGGGCGAGTCTGAGTGTCTGTGCAGGGGGAGCAAAGTTGAGGGAGATGCCAAAACGTGCGTCTTCGGAGCGGGAGCGAAGAGCCAAGCCCCACACCAAAGCTTTTGGGGGCACCCACGTTCGTATCTGGGGGAAGAGGTTCGGGGCTGCAGAGCCTTCGGTTAGAGTCGTGGGAGGAGGTCGAGGCCCCACGCGGAGGATGCTGGGAGAGGGGGTGCGACGGCCCCGCTCCTGGCGGCGTCTCAGTCCGGCAGCTCCGTCCTGCCTGGAAGGAAAGAAGAGAGAGCGGGTGAGGGAGGGGCACCCTGGCGTCGCCCTCACGGCTTCCTCCGTTCCCAGCCGGACCGTCCTTCCTTCCCCTCAGCTCTGCCTCTTGCCTCCCCCGCACTTACCTGCCCCAGGCCCCGGCTGCCGCCTCACTCCATGGCCAGCCGCAGCGCTCTACGGAGGGGTGGGGAACCGCCCGCTTACTCGGAAGACTTAGACAGAAACACCACTTCCGGGAAGAAGGGCGGGGTGGGGACGTTCCATACTGTGACACACTGAGGCCGGAGGTGATCGCGAGGAGGAAGAGAACGCACTTCCGGTTATGAAGGCGTCGTGATTCTTTCCGGCGGCGGAGAGCTGGAATTTTAACGCTCGGCGTCTCTGTAGTTATGGAAAGTTAAAGAGTGGGAAGCAAGTTCTGGTCTAGACCGGAAGTCTGGTGGGGTGTGGCTCTAATCCCCCCCCCTCTTTAAAGACAGGGCTGACCGGAACGCGAATATTGAGACTCCCAAGTACCATAAAGATTAGAGCTGTCCAATGGACAGTACTTCCGATACAGGAAGTGATTCTGGCGCTCTTCCCTGTAATCTCTATGACGAAAGTTCCTCCGATTTGCGGGGCAACCTCTAACAGAGTGTATTAAGAGGAAAGAATTACCGCTGGAAACAAAGAGAGAGATGCCTGAAGGCCCATTGCTTATAATGGGAGCGAGGAATGCCTGCTGACTTGCATGGGCTCCTTTGCATAGGTGTCAACTTCAGGGGGGCTCGAGGGCTAAGGCTACCTCCGAAATTTTCCAGGGGTGACTGAGCCCCCCCCCTCGGGCAACCAGGCTCACAAGCCTTTCCACTACCACCCCATGCCTCAGGGTGGCTGGGTGCCTGAGCACCTTTCCTGCAGCTTTGTGCCACTGCTGTTGTTTTCCCACTCCCTGCAAGGCTTGCCTTGCAGAGAGCCATGCAAGGAGCTTGGGGGGAGAGGCTGGTATCCTTGGAGGATTGCCTGCACTCTTGTTCTAGTGTTTTTTTTCCTCTCTCCCTGTAAGGCTTGCCTTTCAGAGCCATGCAGGGAGGTTGGGAGGTGGGGGAAATGGGGAGGGAGGCCGTCATCTATGGAGGTTTGCCCACCTTGAGGCGGCTGAACTCTTGGGCACCTTTCCTGCAGCCTTGTGCCACTGCTGTTGTTCTCCCACTCCCTGCAAGGCTTGCCTTGCAGAGAGCCATGAGAGGAGGTTGGGGGGGAGGCCGGCATCCATGGAGGATTGCCAGTCTTGGGACGGCTGGGCGTCCTGCGCCCTTGTTCTTCTGTTTCCCCACACACACAAGGCTTGCCTTGTAGAGCCATGTAGGGAGGTCAGGAGGGGGGGAGGCCGGCATCCATGGAGGATCTCTGGGCAGCTGGGTGCCTGAGCACCTTTCCTGCAGCCTTGTGCCGCTACTGTTGTTTTTCCACTCCCGAGTTCGCTACTTAACCAGAGCCCTTTATTTCCTCCAAGAGGAGACTCTTCTGAGTTCTTTGTTGAGATCCACCCCTTCCCTTGACAGAGAGAGGATATTAGGAAAGCTAGGAATCAGCAGTTTACAATCACTGAAATTGCACACACAGCCCATGCAGGGGGAGGGGGAGGAGGGCAGGTGAAACCTTGAAGAGTTTAAATGCATACATTCAAGACCAACTCTCCCCTGAACTCCTGGATAAATTATGGATAGGGATTTCTATTTTCTTTCTTTTCATTTCTCCCCTCCCTCCCCCTTCTTTCCTTCCTTCCTTCCTTCCTCTCTTCCCATCTATTTGCTTTCGTCCCACCTCTCACCTCCCTTTTTAAAACATTCCTAGTTAGGGTTGCCAGGTTCCCCCTGTCCACCTCTGGGGGATGGGGGGGAGGGGTGGCCCAATACAGATTGGGTAACTCCTGGAGATTTGGGGATGGAGCCTGGGGAGGACTGGGACCTCAGTGGGGTACAATGCCATAGAGTCCACCCTCCAGAACATCCATTTTCTTCAGGGAAACTAATTTTTATAGTCTGCAAATGAGCTGCAATTCCAGGGGATCCCCAGGTCCCACCTGGAGGCTGGCACCCCTAGCTCCAGTGCTGAAAGTGGAAACTCTGGTTCTTCTGTGTGAGATGGTGGATGCAGACCACTGACATTGGCTTGCATCTGCTGAATCACCCTGCTTCTTGTAGGATGCACAACAGCCAGGTGGAGGAGGGGAGGGGTGTATTTTACTTAGGTCTATATATCCTTGATTGAGAACAGTTCTTGTTTTTTTCATGGTAGTGGGGGGTGGGCTGCTCTTCTTTCAATCTCTGTTTCATTTTTAAATTGTAAGCCCATCTGCATGAACAAGATGGGGGGGGGGCATGCAGATCAGAGCCCTTTTAAAATTTCCTTTTGATCTGTGTGCAGCCCAGAGAGAACACTGGTAAGGGATGTGCACTCTATGTTCATACTCTTCATTTTGCTGTTACTTAAAATGGTGTGGTAGTTTCAAAGGGGCAGCCAATTGGGATGTACTAAAAGGAATGACAAGATTGCCCATTGGAAATAATGGGAAAGCCCTGAAGGCCCATTGGAAATAATGGGAACCAGGAATACCAATTGACTTGCATGGGCTCTGCTGAAATACACTGCAGCCCAAAAAAAGTTGCAAAGAAAATGCAGAATGGTTTTTCCAGTAAGGTTTTTGGGCCTAGATAGGCTATTCTAGGGCTGTAATGACAGTTCCCAGGGTGGAAAAACAGTCCCTAGCAATAGAATCTGTGCTGCATTTTAAGGTGGAGTTTCTAAACAGTGTGCTAAGAAGGCACCTGTTCCTGGGGTTAGCCCAACCTAGGGGCATTGCTAGGGGGGTTCCCAGGCCACCCTAATTTTCTGTGGAGCCCCTCCCTAAATGCCACATAGTTCCACCTCCATAGATAGTGACAATGGCCTGTGATGTCACTGGCTCCTCCCTATGATGTCATTGGGTCCCAGTTCTTTTAATGACTTAGCAATGCCTCTGGCCCAGCCCCAGCCCCCCCTGGGAAATGGCAAAGTCTACGCCCTTGCTCCTTTGGAATGCATTACAGTACAAAAAATGTTGAATTGCAAATGTGGGAGTTACAGAAATTCTCTCTGGGACTGGAATGATAGCCTCCAGAGTGGAATATGTTGGATGTTGTAACTCTTCGTGCAAGAGAATCTGGGAGGAAATTTTTTAAAGAATTCTCACACTCGGGTACAGTTGCCAGTTAGCCCCACTCTTGCATGGGTTAGATGTCAAGCCTCTTTGGCCCTTGCCTGCCTTCTCTTTCAATAGTTCAGCCTATATAGGATCTCTCCTCTTTGTTACCTGGGATTGGAGATGTAGCAGCTTAACCTTTTTGAAGTTAATTTGTTCACAAGAAGTTTAAATGTACCTACATGAGTATGTCATGTAAGATGTGCTTCTGTTTTTGTAAGTACAATTTATTTCTCTTGTTACCATTGGAGTCAGATCATCTTTGTAATTTGTTTGAACAGCATTTTCTCCTTAACTGGGAAACGTGGAGAATCAGGGATAAGAACATGAGAGAAGCCAATGTTGGATCAGGCCAACTGCCCATCGAGTCCAACACTCTGTCACACAGTGGCCAAAAATACCAGGTGCCAACAGGAGGTCCACCAGTGGGGCCAGGACACTAGAAGCCCTCCCACTGTTGACCCCCTCCAAGCACCAAGAATACAGAGCTACCCTTGCCTCAGAGTCCCTATCTATACCTTGTGGCTAATAGCCACTGATGGATTTCTGCTCCATATGTTTATCTAATTCCCTCTTGAAGCTGTCCATGCTTGTAGCTGCCACCACCTCCTGTGGCAGTGAATTCCATGTGTTAATCACTCTTTGGGTGAAGAAGTACTTCCTTTTATCCGTTCTAACCCAACCGCTCAGCAATTTCATTGAGTGCCCATGAGTTCTTGTATTGTGAAAAAGGGAGAAAAGTACCTCTTTCTCTACCTGTTCTATCACATGCATTATCTTATAAACCTCGATCATGTCACCCCTCAACCGTCGTTTCTCCAAGCTAAAGAGCCCCAAGTGTTTTAATCTTTCTTCATAGGGAAAGTTTTCCAATTCTTTTATCACTCTAGTTGTCCTCTTCTGCACTTTTTCCAAATCTATAATATCCTTTTTAAGGTGTGGTGACCAGAACTGTACACAGTATTCCAAGTGAGGTTGCACCATTGATTTATATAGGGGCATTATGATACTGGCTGATCTGTTTCCAATACCCTTCCTAATAATCCCCAACATAACATTGGCCTTATTGCAGTCGCACACTGTCTCGACATATGCAGTGAGTTATCTACTATGACTCCAAGATCTCTCTCTTGGTCAGCCTCTGCCAGTTTGGACCCCATCAACGTGTATTTATATTTAGGATTTTTGGCTCCAATATGAATCACCTTGCACTTGGCCACATTGAATCCCATTTGCCACGTTGATGCCCTCTTGCCCATCCTTGACAGAATCCTTTGGAGTGCCTCACAATCCTCCCTGGTTTTCAGCACCCTGAACAACTTCGTATCATCCACAAATTTAGCCACTTCACTGCTTACTCTCAACTCCAAATCATTAATGAACAAGTTAAAAAGCATCGAACCGAGTACTGATCCCTGCGGTACCACACTGCTTACCACCCTCCACTGAGAAAATTTCCCATTTATACTCACTCTCTGTTTTCTATTAATTAGCCAGTTTTTGATCCACAAAAGGACTTGTATTTTTATCCCATGATTTTTGAGCTTACTTAGGAGCCTTTGATGAGGAACTTTATCGAAAGCTTTCTGGAAATCAAGGTAAACAAAGTCCACATGTTTGTTCACCCCCTCAAAGAACACTAACAGGTTAGTGAGACAAGATCTTCCCTTACAGAAACCATGCTGAGTCTGCCTCCAAAGTTTTTGTTCATCAATGTGCCTTTCCTTAATAACAGTTTCCACCAACTTCCCCAGTATCGACGACAGACTGACTGGCCTATAATTTCCCAGATCTCCTCTGGAACCCTTTTTAAAGATAGGAGTGACATTAGCTACCTTCCAATCCTCAGGAATGAAGGCAGATTTTAATGATTTTTGTCAGGAGATCCACAAGTTCACATTTGAGTTCTTTCAGAACTCTTGGATGTATGTCATTCGGGCCTGGTGATTTATCAGTTTTTAAGTTGTCTATCAGTCGTAGGACCTCCTCTCTAGTCACCTCAGTCTGACTCAGATCTTTCAACACCCCTCCCAAAATCAGTGGTTCTGGAATGGGCAAGCACTTCTCATCTTCCACAGTGAAGACAGAGGCAAAAAATGCATTCAGCTTCTCAGCCACTTCCCTATCATTCTTCACTACTCCTTTTACCCCTTGGTCATCCAAGGGCCCCACTGCATCCCTGGCTGGCTTCCTACTTCTAATATATTTGAAGAAAGTTTTATTGTTGGTCTTTGTGTTTTTCACTGTATGCTTCTCATATTCCCTTCGTGCCTGCCTGATCACAGACTTGCATTTTGTTTACCAAAGCCTGTGTTCCCTTTTATCAACCTCACTGAGGCTAGCTTCCCACCACTTAAAGGAATCCTTTTTACCTTTTACAGCTTCCATTACTTTGTTTGTTTGTTTTTATAAGTTTATTTATCAGTTTTTTGTTACAAAGAAAAAAGAAAAAGGTATACATAGTACATAGAAATCACTTTTGGGAGTTTACATTAGACATTTCTCTCAATTCATTTATTAACTTTATACCATCTTTTTTGGAACACATTCTCATCTTTTCCTGACAATGTCATATTTAATTTGTCCATTTCCACTGTTTCAAAAATTTTCGTAATTAACTTTTCTCTGCTAAGTAGTATGTCAGTTTTCCAACATTTTGCGATGAAGATTCTGGATACAGTAAGGATATATAGTATAGTACATAAATCATCATGTTTAATTCCATCTGGTATTATGTTAAGCAAATAGGTTTCTGGTACAAATTATAGATCTATGTCAGTAATCTCTACTATTAGCTGTTTGATGTTTTTCCAAAATTTACTAATCTTCTCGTACCGCCACCAGATATGGTAGAATGTTCCCACATTATTTTTACACCTCCAACAATTTCTGGGAACATCCTTATAACATTTAGAGAGCTTATCAAGTGTCCAGTGCCACCTGTAGAACATTTTAAATATATTTTCCTTATACGACTTAGCTCTTAATAGTTTAACAGATTTCCAAGTTTTTGACCAGTCATCTATAGTTAAATTATGTCCTATATATTGCATCCAAGTTACCATACATGGTTTTACTATTTCCTCTTGCATATCATCCCACAATAAGAAGTTGTATAATTTTTGGATCAATTTATCCGAGGATGATAACCACATTGTATCTAATTCTGATTTTGTTGCAAAGTTCATTATTTTATCTTTAGCAAATCTCGATTTCAACTGTAACTTTTCCCAATTAGTAAGGTTAATGTTCATTGTTTGTAATACTTCAAACGATTTCAATTCTTTATATTTGGTCAGTAATATTTCATATGTGACTCTCTTGTTATCTGTTAACAAAGTCGGCATTATAAAAGCCTCTGATGGGGAGACCCACATAAGTATTTTGGCATAGAATCTTCCTTTAAGTTTTCTCCATATCTTAATCAGTGCACCCCTAATTATATGTTTGTGGACATTTTGCTGTATTTTATCTTTGTCATACCATACATAAGCATGCCAGCCCATGTATAGGTCATGACCTTCCAACTGTAGTATTCTTTTATCCTCTAACAGTATCCACTCTTGAATCCATCCCATAGCTGCAGCTTGATAGTAAAGATGTCAATCTGGTAGTCCCAATCCTTCTCTTTCTTTCTTATCCCAGAGTAGCTTCATTTTAACACGAGATCTCTTAGATTGCCATATAAATTTCCTTACATGTCGGTCTAGTTCCTCAATAAATGTATTATTTTTTAGTATGGGTATACATTGCACTAGAAATAGAAATCGTGGGAGGATATTCATTTTTATGGTGGCAATTCTACCTATAAAAGATATGTGGAGATCATGCCATTTATGTAAATCTTTTTTGCCATTACTTTATTTGTTAACCATGCAGGCTTTTTTCTATACCTATTTGTGCCTTTCCTAACCTGCGGTATTTATTTTTTCTGAGCTTCTAGGATTGTAGTTTTAAATAGTTTCTAAGCTTCCCCAATGGTTTTGACCCTTTCTACTTTTCCTTTCAGTTTCTGCCTCACATGTCCCCTCATATCAGAGAAGTTTCCCCTTTTAAAGTCAAAAGTGGTTGTGTCAGTCTTTTTGGCCAATTCCCTATTTATACAAATGTTGAACTCAATAACATTATGGTCACTGTACCCAGATGGTGCAATCACTTTTATGTCTCTCACCAGGTCTTGGGCATTACTTAGGACCAAATCCAGGATTGCCTCTCCCCTGGTAGGTTCTGTTACCATCTGCTTCATAGCACAGTCATTGAGAGTGTCTAGAAACTCAATCTCTTTTTCCCGACTAGAACACATATTGACCCAATCAGTGTGTGAGTAGCTTCTGTGTGTATAGCTTCTGTGTTTCCAAGAAGAAATTATTTTTAAAAATATATTTAACCAAATAGAATTATGGTCCCTGGGAATGGCATAACTGTTCTGGGACTGATAAGACAACAACCAGAGAGAAGAGTGGCATAAGTGTTCTGGGACTGCAATGACAGCCTCGTGAGTTGAATGACGGTCCCTGGGGATGACTGGACATGATAACCACCAGACTTGAAGGATGATCCCTAAGAATGGCAGATGTGTTCTGAGGAGCCTCCAGAGTGAGGCTGTTAGTGCTCCCATACCAGAACAGCTTACACCACTCCCAGGAATTGTCATTCCACTCTGAGGACTTTAATTCCAGTCCCTGGTTGGCTTATTTGGTCCCAGGCACCATCATTCTGCTCAAAGGGCTGTCATTCCAGTCCCAGAATGCTTATACCACTCCCAGGGACTGTCATTCTGTTCTGGGGGCTAACTTCCAGTTGCAGAACAATGTGACTGATCTTGGAGGCTGTCATTCCTGTCCCAGAATGCTTATGGTACTTCCAGGGACTGCCATTCCACTCTGGGGCTGTCATTTCAGTCCCAGATAGGGTTGCCAGTACCAGGTTGGGAAATACCTGGAGATTGGGGGGGGGTGCCTGAGGAGGGTGGGGCTTGGGGAGTGGAAGGACTTCAGTGGGGTATAATGCCACAGAGTCCACCTTCCAAAATAGCCATTTTCTCCAAGGGAACCAATCTCTGTTGCCTGGAGATAAGAGCAGGAGAGCTCCAGCCACTACCTGGTGATTGGCCTCCCAGTTGCAGATGAGTTTATTTGTTTACATTATTTATAGTCCACCATTCTCACAGGGACTCAAGGCAGATTACACATAATCAGCATAACGGATAGAATGGGACATTCAATAACCAATACATCAGAATTTTAGAAGTCTGGAACCGCCAGAAAGAACTGAAGAATAGCATAAGTATTCACATCACACATTAAGTGGTACAGAAATTATATAAATAGGATCCTGCTTACAACAAGCTATACACAGCAGTATAGACCACAGTCCCTAATCATTTATCTGGCCCCAGGGACTGTCATTCCACTTTGGGGACAGTCATTCCAGTCCCAGAGGAGTGGGTCTGGTCTCAGGGACCATCATTCTACTTTGGAGGCTGTCATTCTTGTCCCAGAGCATGGATTCCGCCTTGGAGAATGCCATTCCAGTCTAGGGTTGCCAGCTCAGGGCTGGGAAATATCTGGAGATTTGGGGAGTGGAGCCTCAAGAAGATGGGGTTTGGGAAGGGGAGGGACATCCATGGGGTACAATGCTGTAGAGTCCACCTTCCCAAGCAGCCATTTTCCCCAGGGGAATGGATCTCTTGCCTGGAGATCAATTGAAATCCCTGGAAATTTTCAGCCATGACAACCCCATTCCAGTCCCAGATTAATTTATCTGGTCTTAGGGACCATCATTCCACTTTGGAAACTCAGCAAAATGCATTTATAACTGCCTTTCTTGCATACATGCACACCAACAAAAGAAGAGGTGCTGAGAAGTTTTTAAATGGCACATTTGAATTTAATCTTTAAGGTGCTACAAGATTTTTTGTTACTATGTTTTCTGGAAGTCATTTATTTCTTTTATAAATCCTGGTGTCTTCATACCTTTCTGCTCAAGAGTTACGCAGCCATTGCCACTAGATGTCAGCACAGGGTTTAAACAGCACCCCAAGCCTAGAGATGTACAGTAATAATAACCTTGGTGATTCAGCCAAATGTCTGTGTTAAAAATTGTTTCATAATCGGGGATTTCCTAATTTTTTTTTAATTGAAGGTAGTGTGGAAGCTCAATCTTGCTGCAAGGGACAATAAAGAACTTCTTTGTTTCTTGTAAAAAATGTTCCTCCCTTTAAATAATCTTTAACATTTGTTTGCAAGAAAACAGCTCCCAGTAGAACAAGAAGAGCTATTGCAACAGGATTAATATCAGTGCTAAGTATGTGACACAGGATAGGATCCAAACAGCCATATGGTGAATCCTATGGATTGCCATCTGCTTTTTATCTGTCAGGACTAAGGCAAAAAAAGAACATAAGAGAAGCCATGTTATATCAGGCCAATGGCCCATCCAGTCCAACACTCTGGGTCACACAGGGCCAAAACCCATGTGCCATCAGGAGGTCCACCACCGGGGCCAGAACTCTAGAAGCCCTCCCACTGTTGCCCCCCAAGCACCAAGGATACAGAGAACCACTGCCCCAGACATAGGGTTCCATCTATACATTGTGACTAATAGCCACTCATGGACCTCCGCTCCATATGTTTATCATTGTCCTTTTTTAATGAATAATTTTTTATTAAGTTTTTAAGGGTGAGGAATGGGAAAGGGGAAGGGGCAGGGGAAAGAACAAAAGTAATGATTAGTTGCATGTAACTTTCCTCTACATGTCATTTCATGTTATACACAGATAAACTGCAAGGTTTAAAAGTTCATAAAGTCCTCTTAATATTATAATATCTGAATGTTTATATTTCTCTCTTATCCAATTATGAGGAGCTGCGGTGGCTCAAGTGGTTAAGACGCTGAACTGCAGGCTGTGGAAGGCCAGTAGTTCAGCAGTTCGAGACCCGGGTGCCGCAAGACGGAGTGAGCTCCCGTCTCTAGTTCCAGCTCCTGCCAACCTAGCAGTTCGAAAGCAAGAAATTGCAAGTAGATAAATAGGTACCACATTGGTGGGAAGTTAACAGCGTTCCATGCACCTTGGTGTTTAGTCATGCCGGCCACATGACCACGGAAACGTCTTCGGACAGCGCTGGCTCTTCGGCTTTGAAACGGAGATGAGCACCGCAACCCTAGAGTTGGATTCGACTGGCTTTCGAGCAGGGGAACCTTTACCTTTACCTTTATCCAATTATAAAATAGATTCTATGATCCAAAGTCTTCTTCCATTTGCCCTTTTAACATTGAGGTCAATTTATCAATTTCCACACTTTCCATAATCTTCGCTATTAGATCATGTTCAGAAGGTGTTGATGGAAGTTTCCAGTAAGTTGCAAATAAAATTCTAGCTGCAGTCACTACATGGATTATAAAACATCTTTGATTTTTGTCAAAATTCTCTGGTATACAATTCAATAATAACAATTCGGGTTGAAAAGGTACTGAAATCTGCAAAACTGTCTGTATAAGAGTATGTATCATAACCTATCCTGTTCCTTCTTGAAGCTCTCTATGCTTGTAGCCCCCACCATTTCCTGCAGCAGTGAATTCCACGTGTTAATTACTCTTTGGGTGAAGAATTACTTCCTTTTATCTGTTCTAAGCCTACTGCTCATTAATTTCATTGAGTGCCCATGAGTTCTTGTATTATGAGAAAGGGAGAAAAGTATTTTTCTCTCTGCCTTCTCTATCCCATGTATAATCATGTAAACCTCGATCGTGCCACCCCTCAGTCATTGTTTCTCCAAGATAAAAAGCCCTCTTTAACTTTTCTTCATAGGGAAGATGTTCCATCCCCTTAATAATTTTAGGTGCCCCTTTCTACACCTTTTTCAATGCTATATCTTTTTGGAGGTACAGTGACCAGAACTGTACACAATATTCGAATGAGGCCACACCATAGATTTATACAGGGGCATTACGATACTGGCTGATTTGTTTTCAGTTCCCTTCCTAATAACCCCCAGCATAGCATTTGCCTGTTTTACTACAGTTGCACACTGAGTTGACATCTTCAGTGAATTATCTACCATGACTCCAAGATCACTCTCCTGATCAGTAACCACACATTCAGACCCCATCAATGTATAATTATAGTTAGGATTTTTTGTTCCAATGTGCATTAGTTCACACTTGCCCATGTTGAACCTCATTTGCCACTTTGATGCCCACTCGCCCAGCCTTGAAGATCCCTCTGGAGCACCGCACAGTCCTCCTTGGTTCTCACTGCCCCGGACAGCTTAGTGTCATCTGCAGACGGATTAGTCACTTCACTGCACACTCCCAACTCCAAATCATTAATGAGCAAGTTAAAAAGCACCAGACCTAGTACCGAGCCCTGTGGTACCCCAATGCTTACCATCTTCCACCGTGAAAACTGTCCATTTATACTCACTCTCTGTTTCCTGTTAATTAACCAGTTTTTAATCCACAAGAGGGCTTGTTCTCTTAGCTCATTAGCATATGCCACACCCTCTGACATCACTGGAAGTCAGCTTGATGTAGTGGTTAAGTGCGCGGACTCTTATCTGGGAGAACCAGGTTTGATTCCCCACTTCTCCACTTGCACCTGCTGATGTGACATTGGGTCAGTCACAAGCTCTGGCACAGCTGTTCTCTCAAGGACAGTTTCTGTCAGAAGTTCTCTCAGCCCCACCTACCTCACAGGGTGTCTGTTGTGGGGAGGGGAAGGGAAAGGAGTTTGTAAGCCGCTCTGAGACGCCTTTGGGCAGTCAAGGGTGGGGTATAAATCCAAACTCTTCTTCTTCTTCTTCTTCTTCTTCTTCTTCTTCTTCTTCTTCTTCTTCTTCTTCTTCTTCTTCTTCTTCTTCTTCTTCTTCTTCTTCTTCCTCCTCCTCTTCTTCTTCTTCTTCAGAAGGGGAAGCAAAGGGGGAAGACATCTTCAAAAGCCTCCCCTTCCCTTCCCCAGCCAGCCGGGGCGGGGGAGGGAAATGAAGAGTTGGGCCACAGGAGGAAAGAGGGAAGGAAAGAGAGAGTAGAGAGAAGGGAAGAAGGAAGGAAAGAGGGAAAGAAAGAGAAGGAAAGAAGGAAGGAAAGGGGATAAAAAGAGAGAAGGAAAGAGGGAAAGAAAGAGAAGGAAAGAAGAAGGGAAAGGGAAAAAGGAGAGAACAAAAGGAGGGAAAGAAAGAGAGAGAAGAGAAGAAAGAGGGAAAGAGGAAAAGGAAAGAACAAAAGGAGGGAAAGAGAAAAAGGAGAGAAGGAAAGAAGGGAAAGAAAGAGAGAGAAGGAAAGAAGGAGGAAAAGGGAAAGAAAGAAAAGGAAAAAGGGACAGAAAGAGGGCAAAGAGATGGGGAGAGGGAGGAAGGCTCTCCCACCCCCCCATCAAGCCCCCCCCAGATCCCTCACTCCCATCAATGCCTTCCCCTGGGGCCGCTACGCACCAGCGCAGGCCCTGGGAAGCCGGGGATGGGGCTGTTCAGGCTGCCCCGGGGCCGCTGCACGCCAGTGTGGGATCCAGGAGGCCGGGGACAGGGTTGTTCAGGCTGCCTTGGGGCTGCTGTGCACCAGTGCAGGCCCCAGGAGGATGGGGATGGGGCTCTTCAGGCTGCCCTGGGGCTGCTGTGTGCCAGCGCGGGCCCCAGGAGGCCGGGGACAGGGCGGTTCAGGCTGCCCCGGGGCCTCAGCGCTTTGGTGCAGGGAGCTGGGGGTGGGGCTTGCAGCGCCTGGGCTGCCAGAGCAGTGCTCCGGCCCCAAAAGACCCCTGCCTGGTATTGACATTAGACCGATTGGCCTGTAATTTCCTGAATCTCCTCTGGAAGATGAGGTTACCTTAGCTACCTTCCAGTCCACAGGTATGGAAGCAGATTTTAGTAATAGATTGTATATTTTTGTCTGGAGTTCCACAAGTTCACATTTGAGTTCTTTCAGAGCTCTCATGTGCATGACATCTGGGCCTTCCGAGTACCTGCCCTGCTTAGCTGCCAAGGGGCTTTCAAGGCAAGTGAGAGGAAGAAGTGGTTTGCCATGGGCTTCCTCTGCAGAGTTTTTAGTTTGTTCATCAGTCTTCGGGCCTCCTCTTTTGTCACCTTAATCCAACTCTGGTCTTTCTATACCCCTCCTGAAATCAGTGGTTCTGGAGGGGGCAAGCACCTCCCATCTTCCACAGTGAAGACGGAGGCAAAAAATGCATTCAGTTTTCTCTGCCATTTCTCTATCATTATTTAGTAATCCTTTCACCCTTGGTCATCCAACAGCCCCACTGCCTCCCTGGCTGGTTTTCTGCTTCTAATGTATTTAAAGACATTTTCATTATTGGTCGTTATGGGTTTTTTTTTGCAATATGTTCCCCATAGTCCCTTTTTGCCTGTCTGATCACTGACTTGCATTTCATCTGCCAAAGCCTGTGCTCCCTTCTATTCACCTCACTCAGACTCACCTTCCACTGTGTGAAGGACTCCTCCTTACCTTTTACTGCTTCAGTTCTTCTCCTGAGTATGGAGAAACAGTGGTGGGCACAGCTTGGCCCATGGAATCATGACTGCTACACAGATATTAAAGTTGGAGTTGTGCCAGAAGAATTTTTTTCAAAGTATGAAGGCTTATTTTGAGCCTGAGCACAGGTCTGTACCAGCTTTACTCGCCCAGCCTTTGAGCATTGTCCTAGGGCCACGTGTAGAGTGCTTTTCCTATACTACTGCTTGACCATAAAGCAATCCTGTGCCTTCTGTATCTTTCTGAAGAGGAGACTGATGGCCATCTTCTCAGGCTGAAACAGAACGCCTGACAGGTAATAGCAGGGTAGGTAGGAATGGATTTTACCACAGAGAGGTGGGAGGGGCAGCATTTGTTAGAAGTCACAAAGCCAATCCAGTGCATGTCATCCAAGCGGACTTACTTGACATCTGCCATAGCTAATGTACTTCGGAAGAGAGACAAACAGCTGGATAAAAATTGCACCCCAAATTCACTGCCTGAGGGGTTTGAAGACAGCTGGTCTGGTTTTGGTGACAAGGAAAGCCACCTTTTCCCTCAGAGCACTGTTTCTCCTTTTGCCAGAGTTAGAACATAAGTTTTCTGGATCAGGCTCAAAACAAGCATCTCATTTACTGCAGTGCCCAGGCAGGTACTTCCGGTAAGTTCCACAAAGAATGCATGGAAATGTCATTCCATCAGCAGTTGTTGGTACTCACAGGGGGGAGGGCATGGCGGCACTATGGCTGAGTGGTCAGGCTTGCCAGTCTCCAGATGGTGGCTGGAGACCTCCTGGGATTACAGATACAGATCAGTTCAACTGGAAAAAACGGCCACTTTGGAAGGTTGACTCTGTAGCATTATACCCTGCTGAAGTCCCTCCCCTCCCCTCCCCTCCCCAGACCCCACCCTCCTCAGGCTCCACCCCCCCAAGCTCCAGGTATTTCCCTACCTTGAGCTGGCAAACCTATCAGTGGCTGAGCACCAGCTCTGCATGCAGAAAATCCCAGGTTCAATTCAAGGCACCTGTAGCTAAAGGGTCTCAAGGTATGACCTCAGCCTGAGATCCTCGATGGTAGCAGTCAGGCAGAAGACTCCAGTACTGAGCTAGATGGACCACTGTGACTACATGAAGAAGAAGAAGAAGAAGAAGAGGAAGAAGAGATTGGATTGGATTGGATTTATACCCCGCCTTTCACTTGGAGTCTCAGAGCAGCTTACAAACTCCTTTCCCTTCCCCTCCCCACAACAGACACCCTGTGAGGTAGGTGGAGCTGAGAGAACTCTAACACAAACTGCTCTTTCAGGAACAGCTGTGCCAGAGCTTGTGACTGACCCAATGTCACATCAGCAGGTGCAAGTGGAAGAGTGGGGAATCAAACCCGGTTCTCCCAGATTAGAGTCCACACACTTAACCACTACACCAAACTAAAGCATCTCATATATTTCTCTCTGTTACACATGTGCCTAATTCTCTCTCTTTAAAAAGACATTTAAATTAGTGGCCTTCACATCTTGTGACTGAGAAAGCAAGGAGCAGCCAGGCATTCAGCTTGAGGCACACCTGACACCCACTCCACCCATAAAGGCTGTCCACACCCACCTCCCAATAAAGGCTGATCTTACCCCTTTGTTGAACTTATGGAAACTGGATAACTGTGTTTATCCATAGTGTTAAAAATTTCCATTGACAAAACCATTCTGTGGGATTGCAAGGCCAGTACTGTTGCTGCTATTGGCTTGGGAGGACAGCATCGGAGACGTTTCTGTGCTTCACTCGATGAGGCATGCACAAGGAAGGAGCTATCTGCAACAGCCAAACAGATCCAGAATGTGTAAAGAACACAAAACCCTTCTCTACTGGGGCGGCCAGTTGTTCAGCTGAAATTTGGCAGACTGTCTAAAATGGAAAGTAGCCCATCCCTGCTGCCTAACCCTTTGGCAAATGCTTCAGACAAACACATGCCAGCGGAGAGGGACTTAACTCTTCCCCCCCCTTCACAGTTTTCACCCACAAATGATCTCCCTCCATGTCTTCTAAAAATGCATTTCACCCATTTTGGTGCTGAGCCCAGAAGAAGCCTACCTGTGCAAAAAAATTACTGGCAGGCTTCGGGGGGTGGGACGTAGAAATGCCTCACCGTTCATCCTCCCTGAAAATGCCCCCTGCCCCTCCATTAATGTTAACAGGCTGGTAAGTCTTTGAGAAACATTGTTTGAGGATAACAGGGGTAAGCACAGAATTTTATTTGGGTCTGAATAATTTTATTCTTTCAAATTTATTTTAGAGCATTCCAGCATGCATGGAATCATAATTGTATTTGGGTGACATCAACGTTGCTTTCGGTGGGAAACATTCTCACCTGTTTTTTTTCTGCTGACCAATAGGATGTACCCTGTCTTCCTAGGCAGTACAACACTTTCTGATGTTAGAGGCAGAAGAAGAGCGATAAACAGCCAAATTCTCAACACAGACAAAGAGGTTAGTAGTAGGTTGGGGGGGGGGAGGCAGGATTTGCTTCCTCTCTCCCATATGCACTATAAATTGGTAAAATAAAAAGCCTCCCAGCTTTATATGTGAGTGGGCATACTCATGCTTTTAGATAGGGGATACCCCCATAGATAGGATCTGATCCTTCTTTCCTCTTGCCCTGGGTGTGTGTGTGTGTGCACACGTGAGCCTTGTTATTGTTACAGAGAGCAAGTCTTAGCCTCTGATCTGCAGTGCAGGTGGGCTGCCTTTCATGAGGAAGAGAGAGTGCAACACAAGAGGAATAGCCTCTGGCTCTTTCGGTGCCCCCCCCCCCAAGTGGCACAGCGGTCCTCTCACCTTACACAGTATACAGCAAAACCTTTTGTTCTGTTTTGTCTGAAAAAAGCCAGGATTGGCAGGGATGGCCGGGAACTGGACCAGATTATGAAAACTTCTGAATCTATCCCTGCCCACCCTTCCAAAGGGAGCAAGCAAAGCATTACCTGCTATAATCATATTAATGTCCAACAACTGGGATGGCTCAAGCAAAGAGCACTGCTGTTATTAGAACAAGAGACTCCACCAAGCTAGTGAGCTAGCAGTGTGACTGGAGGAAACGTAGTGCACAGATATGCCCCCTCAGTGCACCACTGTGTGGTGTGCACAGGGGCTAAGTGTTCTGGTTGGATGATGTGATTGTCAAACACATGTCTTCTGAGTCACTCTCTGCCCTTTCTGCCCAGGGAAACAGAAAGTTAAAGACAGGATTGGGAAATTGATACTGAAAGCAGAATGTGGC
Organism: Gekko gecko; assembly: GCA_029375565.1. NCBI lineage: Eukaryota > Metazoa > Chordata > Lepidosauria > Squamata > Gekkonidae > Gekko > Gekko gecko. The sequence continues at coordinate 43,891,393 of JAPDNY010000012.1, read as the reverse complement.
TGCAGACACTGCACTGCTGCCAAAAATAACATTCAGGCGTGGCCTTTGGTTCCTTATTGAAAGTCAGAGGAAATTTCATTTTGATTAGTTACCCTTCTGAGGTTAATGAACCGGGTATGTTCAGATCGGATTTTGATTACTTTTGTTCCAAATGATCATCCTTCATCGGTATAACATCTAGTTCTGCCCTTGCTCTATTGTTCTTTTTTTAAATGTATATTCATAACAATATAAAAAGGATGTGTTTCTTACAACAATTAAATGAAAAGCTGAACAGCACTACACGGTTATTCTATTAGCTGTTTTACATGTTATCTTATTTTGCTTCTTGAAACTTAACACCCAGCCCCCTTGAGAGTCAGCCTGTGTTAATAGACTGTGTGGGGTGAGTGTGTACAAGATGGCGCACCCCCTCTGCTGCTCTTTCCCCTCCCCGCTGCTTTAGAATGCCGACTGACCAGGAAAAAGGTAGCCTTGTCTGCTCCAGTGCACTGAACAACATCTTGATCTGCGGTCCTCAGCGGCAAAACATTTCAGAGCACAGAGGGAAATATTGTCACCACCTTATGGTAGAAGGCCGGGCTACTATTAAAAGCACAGGAGCAGAGGCTGATTAAAAAAGCTGTCAGCCCTCTGAGTCTGTCTTGCCTTTGCCACTTCTGCTTTTTTCTCCAGCACCTTGCCTTTGGGCATGGGGAAACCTCTGATTCATCCTCTCTGATCTTGTTCCAAATAGTGCCAGTGCCAGAGCACAGTGGCATATTTTCCGCTGGCAGGGTAATAACCACAATGCCGTGCAGGCAGGCAGGAGAGAATGATCTGCTGGGCCAATTGCACAAGGCAAGCCTTTCCTGACCAAGCAGGGTGGGGTCTCCGGAACGCTGCTCCCTTTTGTAAAGGCTGCATTGCAGTCTCCAGGGCCTCGGTATCACACTTCCTTCCCATTCCTGGTGAGCCTGGACCCAGGTGCAAGTTGCAACCAGTTTCCCCTGCAAGTGGATGGCAGGGCCAGGTAACAGCAGGACTGCAGGAGCCCAGTGGCCCTTTCAGGATAGCAGTCTGAGATTTGTCAGATGGGGCATATTTTTAACAGCTCTTCGACCTGTCTGCTTGCTTTCTTCCCCTTTTTTGCCACCATGAAAATTAGAAGTGATAGTGCGTCTTTTAAAAAGCATTATGTGATTTCACTCCATGATAAACCAGCACTCTTTCCTCCCCCAGCAATTGCCTTGGGAACAAACAGCCCGAGCCTCACACTAGTCTCCGAGCTTTGGGCCGAAAGTGCCAAAGGCCTTTCACAGGAATCCTGTTCTCTTCTGTATTTGGTCACTGAAACCAGCAGCCCTGGGAAGACCCCAATAGAGTTTCCAACTCCAGTGTGGGAAACTTATGGAGGAGGGCAAAGCTTAGGAAGGGGACGGATGTGCTGTCACTCTAGGACTTCCAGTTTGCCTAGACTCTGTGGTACCATACTGTAGCATCCACCCTCGAAAGCTGCCATTTCCTTCAAGGGGACTGATCTTGGTAGTCTGGATATCAGTTGTCGTTTCCAGAGAATTCCAGGCCCCCTCTTGAAATTGGTAATCTTAGTTTCCATGCCCAGCCAAACTGGCCTGCTGTGGCTCCCCCCCCCCCCGCTTCTTGTCTGCCCCGTGCAGCTAACTTCCCTGACTTCACAGTTGTTAAGTGAGGTGAAACATCATGCCAAGCCCAGCTAATCACGCTCTTCCACACCCTTCCTAACCGCCACTACTAGGCTCTGCAGAATTCCCCTTTTCTCTTCCTGATGGCCTTGCTCAGCATTCGAGGCAGCCTGCGCTTAAAAGACATTTTTACTAATTGAAAAAGCCACCTCCTCACTCGCTGCCAAATCCTTTCACAGCCCATTTTTTAAAATAATGTACCAATGCAGAAAGCTTATAGGATTTCTTGCAACCAAGCAAATCTGGTGGAGAGGAGGAGTCAGAGTCCAGGGAGAGAACTTTGGTAGCCTAATCCACGCCCAGGAACACAGTGGGTTAAATCCTGTTTCTGGGGGAAGTCTACAATTCCATAGAATCTTAGAGCCAATGCAGATGATAATACTGCAGTATTATGGGACTGGCGGGTCACCCCCATTTACTACTGTGCCATTGCGATCAGCCCTTGGCCTTGAAGTTCAAGTGATATGAAGATTTAAAGAGCATGCCAACTACAGACGTTTTTAAAAAATCCAAAAATCTGAGTTTAGCCTTTTTTCTAGTCAAGCCAGAGTGATGCCAGTGTGTGAAGTTTGTATTTTCTGGTCCCTGATACAAGTTTGTAATTCTTCAAGGCAAGCCCACTTGCCATCATGAGCAGCTGCATTTTAACCTGGGGGTGGGGGTGGGGGAGGCATCCAAAGAGGCTAACTAGGTGACCGTCTGGGTTGTCAAAATTCCAGGGGTGCCTGGTGCTGCCCAGTCCGTCCCTTGGGGAAAGAGATCTGATGACTATCCTCTTGGACCTGGAAGGCACACGCAGAGGCAGTTCAGGAGTCTTCTGCAGTGCAGGGAACGCGGTGGAGACCCTTTGGGTCACAGACACCGTCGCAAAGTGTGGGAGGTGACGACAACATCAAAAAACGAGAATCGGCACCTTGATCACCTCTGAGTATAAAAAGACAAACGGAGAGGACAGATTTGGCAGGTTAATTTCCCAGGAAGGTTCTGGGTGGGCTGCTGGTGGACACAGGGTTGCCATCTGCCAGGTGGAGGGGCTGGAGTTCTTCCCAAATTACAATTGATTTCCACTCAGTTCCTCTGGAGGCAATGGCAGCTTCAGAGGGCAGGCTCAAAGGCATCCCATTGCTCCTGAGCTCCCTTTCCTCCTCAAGCTCTGCCCCCAAATCTCCTAATATTTCCCAGCTTGGAGCTGGCTGGCAACCCTAGGTGGGGAGGAGCAAGTGAGCTGAGCCCCGTGCCTTTGGGATGTCTGGCTCAGATCTGGAAAGTGGGGACAGTCACGGTTATCACTGTTGGTCTGGCCAGAGCGGAGTGGCCCCTGCTGGCTGCTGGATCACTGACAGAGTCTGGTCTACAAAAACGTGGATCTGCCTCGGAGCCTGTGTGCCCCAAGAAGCCTGTGCTTCCAGATCCCTTGCAACGCTGCTGCCCCGTACCCCTTGGGAAGCGGAGGTTTGGCTCAGCCATGCATTCCCAGAGGGCGAAGATGGCATTGCCTGGGTATTTAGCAGTGCAGATTTCAGGCAGAGCATTGCTTCAGCCCAGCTCCATCTCTGAGGAGACATTTGCAGAACGATGTAAATTAATTGTCAACTTTAAACAAAGGAGGGGAAACCAGATTATCCCCCTGCCTCCTTCGTCAGCTACTCTTTGCTGGCTATTAAGACAGATATATTAAGCTGGGAGCACGCTTCCAAACGGCTGGTGCCATCGGCATCATATTTAACCACACAAAAACTGGACCCGTGTGCCATTTTCTCCCAGCAGCCGGGATTTTTGCACATTCCTGGACATACCAGCAGAAGAAACCAGGCACCCTTCTGTATCAAGGGTAGGGGATTAAGAGGCTCTTGTTTCTGTTGGTTCAAAGATGAGAAGAGAACCCTTCAGTTTCTGTCTTTGGACAGAGATTCCAACATATCTCTTTTTTGCTGAAAGATTCCCAGCAGCCCAGGACACATGCATGCAACTGGATGCTCCAGATACAGCAGGAAAAACAGAAGATATCCCAGAAGTGAGCTCACTCTTCAAATGGATGGAGTGTAGGAAATTCCAGGGGAGGTTATAATTCCAGGCCAGATGTTGCAGCAGTGTAAGCAACAAACATGAAAGTAGCAGCCCGACATACCAATAGCACTTTTCTTCCCAACATGGTAGGAATACCGCGAAGTGCGGTGCCTGTAAAGGATGGTATCTACACGGGGGGGGCAAGTATTTTCTGAGTGATGTGCAGCAGGGCCCTTGAGCTTTCTAACTCTTTGGCAGCCCAGACTCTGTTGAGGCATTCCACTCTGATTACTGTTTTGTTGTTGCTTTAATTGACATGGATATTGTTTTAACGGCTTAATTTGTATATTGTCACTGTCATGACCCCTGTCAATTGTAACCCACCCTGAGCCTGCTTGCGGGGAGGGTAGGATGGAAATTAAATCAAATCAATAAATGCTAGCTTTGGGTCCAAATCCCAAATTGCAAAGGTGTGTTCAGTTGTGGACTGATCCTCTAACTCGCTGGGAAATTCTCTGGCGGGTGGCCAGGAGCAAGCCAAGTCAAGCCCCACTGGTGGCTAGCTGACCACTTGAAGAACGACTCCATGTTGCCTCACTTCCAGAAGCACTCCTCTGACCATGCAGCAATAAAGGAAACATGGCCATGCTCTGTTGTTCCTGTCTCCAAAGTTCTTCCATGTTCAGACGGAGAAGGAGAAGGAAGAAGAGATTGGATTTATACCCCATCTTTCATTACCCGAAGGAGTCTCAAAGCACTTTACAATCTCTTTTCCCTTCCCCTCCCCACAACAGGCACCCTGTGAGCAGTGTTCCCTCTAAGCTGAATTAGTGTGAGCTAGCTCACAGTTTATTAGCCTCCGGCTCACACATTTTTGCCTCAGCTCAGGAAAGATGGCTCCAGAGCAAACTCATTTATGCAGTGGCTAAATCACTTGCTTACAACTTTAATGCCAGTAGCTCACAAAGTAGAATTTTTGCTCAGAACACCCCACAGCTTAGAGGGAGCATTGCCTGTTAGGTGGGGTTGAGAGAGCTCTTTCGAGAACTGCCCTTGAGAGAACAGCTCTGAAATAATTTGTAACTGACCCAAGGTCACACCAGCAGCTGCATGGGGAGGAGTGGGGAATCAAACTCAGTTCTCCCAGATTAGAGTCCACACTCCTAACCACTGCACCAAACTGGCTCTCTTTGGAACCCATGTGGGCTGATTTAATTTCCCAAACCACCTCTGGATGTGTTACTAAGGAGTCATCTTTCTGATCTATTGTTGATCTTACAGCCTCTAATGGTTTGGTCCCTAGGCTTTGGCTGCCTCAGCAATGATCTCCATTGCCTTCTGGTAGGCATCTGATTGGCCAGGCTGCCAAATAAGTTAAACAGCATCAAATTAGTGTTGCCAGACAACCAAGATCAGGGCCAGTTTTGTGTAGTGGTTAAATTTGCGGACTCTACTCTGGGAGAACCGGGTTTGATTCCCCACTCCTCCACTTGCACCTGCTGGATGACCTTGGGCAAGCCATAGTTCTGGCTCAGCTGTTCTTGAGAAAGAGCAGTTTCTGTCAGAGCTCTCTCAGCCCCACCTACCTCACAGGGTGTCTGTTGTGGGGAGGGGAAGGGAAAGGAGTTTGTAAGCCACTCTGAGACGCCTTTGGGCAGTGAAGGGTGGGGTATAAATCCAATCTCCTCTTCTTCTTCTCTTCCCCTGGATAAAATGGCTGCTTTGAGGGTGGATTCTGTGGCATTATACTCCGTTGAGGTCCCTGTCCTCTCCAAATCCCGCCGTCCTTGGGCTCCACCCCCCAAATCTCCTAGTATTTCCCAACCCAGAGTTGGCAGCCCTAAACATCATTCCTGACACAGAACTTTGAAGTCCCACAGTATACGTCCATTATGGGAAATGACATTTTACGCATGTCATCTAATTCCTGTTCTCCGATCAGTTATCAGTCCAGGCTCCGCTTTCATGTCTCATGACTCTTTAATCTTCCAGTGAGGTGCTGCTCTCTCTATGCAAATAAAACTCTAGCAGGGCCTGTTCTTCATGGTCCCGATATAATGTAATTTCTTTTGAAACTGGCCCTCAAATCCCCTAAATTAGATGTCTTCAATGGCCAATACATAAGATTGTTTAAAGGTAGTTTTTAGTGACTGGCCATAAAGATTGAGTCTAGTGGCACCTTTAAGACCAGCTGCCCACCTGGACATACAGACTAAGCTTGTTATTCCTGAATCTGTTAAACAACTTCATTATGTTGTATGCTAATTTACCGCTCATCTTTTACCTATGTATAATGACTAGTAATTTCCATTTCACTGTATCTGAGGAAGTGTGCGTGCACATGAAAGCTCATACCTTGAATAAAACATTGCTGGTCTTAAAGGTGCCCCACTGGACTCAGACTTTGTTCTGCCACTTCAGACCAACATGGCTACCCCACCTGGATCTGTGGCCATAAAGATAAATGAGTCTCTTGTTTATCTCCCGTATTTCCCACTAATATTTTATACTTAATTCGTATATTCTGCTTATTTTATGTGTCACATTTTGCACTTCAGTGCTGTTGCTCTCCTGGTCTTGGAATAAATTATTTGAACCTTATGAGCGATATTCTTTTTCTCCTTGGCCAGATAAGTCTTTTTTGGGGAAGGCAGACTATTATAACATTTTGATTTAGTTTAACATGCAACCTGGTTAGAAAGTAATTTATAGAAAGAAAACTATGAAAAATGGGTTGGCATAACATATCAGTCAATTAACCTGATTTTAATAATCAGTTCAAAATAGGCTGTCTTTTTTTTGGTAAATGAGAGATAAAATCCCAGACGTTTACAGCCCCCTCCCCCCTTTTCTCTACTGTTTTATACAAAGGACAATGTTGGGAGGTTTTTCTTTTATCAGTATGCAGTTACTGTATACTTCATAAAGCCAACTATCATTTAAAGGCAGCTTTCTTTCTTTTTAAAGGTCTCACATGTCTAGATCAGATTTTTAGTCCATTCTTCCTTCAAGGAACTAAGGGGAAGTGTACATATTCTTCCCTCCCCCAATTTTATCCTCCAACAACTTTGTGAGGTAATTTAAGTTAAGCAATAATGGCTGCTTCCAGATCACCCCATGACTGAGTGGGGATCTGAACCCAGGTCTCCCCAGGCCTAGTTTGACACTCCAAGCATTCTACCACACAGGCATTTCTATTTATTTTAAAGTAAACTCCTTGACTTCTTCTGAATAACATTTAAAAAAACCTTTTTCTGAACAACATTAACAATATGGAAAACGCAAAATACACCTGTATCCTACCACTCCACTGAACAAATGTCAAAGTTTATCCCCAATCTAAGGGGCTTTACTCCAACTTAAGGAAAGACCCTTCTGCTGGAGGAAGAGCCATTCAAGTTGGAGGAAGTCTCCTTAAGTGGAGGAAGATTTTCAAACTTCCTTTAGTGGAGTGGTAAGATACAGGTCCACAAAAATAAAAGAATTTTAAAAACTCAGAACTGAGTGCATCTAATAACAGCCTGATGCTCAGTTTTTCCCTGGCATAGAAATAAAAGGATGAGGCAAAACTTTGGTTGCTTAGTTTCTATTCATTAATAATAAAATTTTAATAAAGTACATGCTTACCCCGTCCTTCCTCCAAGGAGTTCTGGGTGGCTTATATTTTCCATTTCTCCATTTTCTCATGACAACCTTGTGAAGTAGGTTAGGTGGAGAGCGAATGACTAGCTGGGGACCTTCAGGGCAGACTCAGTATTTATACCAGGTCTCCCAGACCCTAGTCCAGCACACTAACCACTATACTGCACTGCCTCCAAACTAAGGTTCAAATAATGTATTCCACTTTATTATTGAATAGGATCTAGGAGAGTACTACTGTTACTCCATCATTCAGCAAATTATCAAAACATCAATTAATACACTACATACAGATAACACAGAGAGAATTAAGACCCATAAAACTATATCCAGGCATAAAAGCAGACACCTTAAAGAGCCATATCTACACAAGACCCACTCTGAAACTAGAGTTCCCCATTCTCATGGGTTTTTCCAGGGAGATTAGGCAGAAAGGGATCCTTATGATAGTCCAGCCTACCTTGCTGCCGCCTTTTGCCACTCTTTGCACCAACAAAAAGGAAGAATGAAAGAAAGGGAAGAAAAAGTAGCTCTGGGATGATATAATATCCCACTACCTCCACCATTGTAAATACTTGTGGGATACTTGAGACCTATCTGAATGTTATGCAACACATCTGAGAATCTCAGGAGCTGTATTCACACATTAACAGAACATTCGTATGTTGAGTTACTCCACTATAAGCTCATGGATTTTGGTAGATTTAGACTGGACCAACTCCGTATAGGATTGCACTGAAAATGTGCATGCAGAATCCCCTCCACCTTTTCCCACTGTCATGCAACTCAGTGTAGTGGTTGATACTTACAAACTAGTCAAATGAACTAAAAATGTTAAATATTCTCCTCAATCCAGGGCATGTTCTCTGAACTCTATTTTTAAAAGACCAGAAATACTATTTGTGCTAGTCTTCAGCACAATTACCTGGGATTTCCTCTTGCTGTCCATGCAGCTGATACATGACACAGAGTAAATGCAGCTTGTAACCAGTTGGATGCTTTTCACCATCAAATTAAGAATAACTCCTGTAGGGTAGGCAGGTTAGTAAACCATGCCATTTTTCCTTTTAGGCTATCCATGTGCAGAATGACAAAGGCTTATCTATTATGCACAGGCGTTTTCCCTTTTCACTGTGCATGTCCATTGGGTTTTCTTTGTCATTCTGCATTGATTTTCCTCCCTTCAGCACTCAGTTTGCTTTCTGGTTGCTGTTTTCCTGGGTTTTCTGAGAGAACTTTTGTGCCGATTTCCCCCTTGTTTCACTTCCAAGCTGAAGGTAATTCAAAAGCATATAGATTCCCTTGGATTCCCTGCCACCCCTTTTTGCCCCTTGAAGGTCACCCCCCACCCACATTGAGGTCGTTCTGCCCACTCAGCAGCTTCTGCCACCCCACCCCCCAATCGGTATACAAACTCAATTTTCCCCTCATTTTGAAATTTTTAATTTTTTTTTACAAGTACCATGAGTCTAGCAATATGAGACTATCACTAGTCTCATATTGCTAAATTTTTAAAAAATTAATCGCTGGGGGAAAGTTTAAAAGGAACTGTGTGAGGCTTGGTTCCCTGCTAGTATTGACTTGAAAGGGGGATTGGAGAGGAGGCAAACGGCAGCATCCCCAGTGCAAAAAAAAAGGGGGGGGATTTCAGTGCTATATGCAAACAAAATTAAAGGGGGAATCATCTGTGCGGAATGAAATTGAAGTAAAAGAGACAGGCACTGGGATAGGAAGCCTAAAGCTTTGAAAACATTTTTCCCTTTCATGCTTTAGTGAATATTAAAATGGCGGCTGAGCCACATGGACCGTCTGCAACCCACAAAACTTAAGAATTACTTGAGGTAGATCCATTTGGAGGAAGAGTGTTAATCCGTACAGGACAGTCTTTAAAAAACTGCCAAGCTCATGACCAGTGTGCAGGATCAAATTAGAGAATCACTAAGAGAAAACAAAGGAAATTTGCAAGGAAGGGCAGGAAATTAGCATTACTATGCAGCTGTGCTAGGGCATTGGCAAAAATACCAATTTTTTTTCAATTTAGTGGCACAAGACTAAAAAAGCTCTCCAGAGCTTCTACCAGAGGATCACAGCTTGCAATGCCAGTGTCAGTGGGTTCTACCATGCATTCTGTACACCCAAGATGTTCCCCTGTATTATGAGATTGTGTGACTCCCAGTTTTCACAGTGGTTGATAACACAGCATAGAATCCCCTAGTGCTCAATATGGAAAACAGAGCTTTGCAGCTGCTTGTCAGTTTCAGTAAAAGTCTGGTCAGTTTCAACAGTGGGGTTTCCTCTTTGCCCATGTTCCTTTCTGTTCCCTTTCATTCAACCAACTAACTCTAAAATGCATACACAAAACCTGAACCATGATGATTTAAATGGGAGGTGTTTGCTGGATACTACTGCGCAGCTGCAATAGGGCAATTGTGTAAATTTAGGGGGGAAACTGTAGGGAAAAGAATCTTGTGCAAGGTGGGCACAGAATCTGAAGTCAAGATTAAAAGCTTACTGCTCTGAAAAGATGCATAATGCGCCAAAGTAGTACAAAAGATCATTTTAGCCTGCTGAGGAAGCAGACACTCCACATTGTGGACATGTGTTAAAATCTTCTCCTTTGGATCACACTCAGGAGAAATCCATTTTCCCAGTTTGCAGCTAAAGAAGCTGTACACTGTGCTGATTGAGTAATCCTTGTGTCAATCACAAAGCTACCCCCTCCTTTCTTGGAGCAATTTCTCAAGTGCAAAAAATGTTTTGCTTTTTTTAAAGTGTAATTTTTAAGGAGCAAAGGTGGTTGTGCTGCATGGAATTTGCCTGACAACAGAAAACCTCCACAATTGCTTCTGTTTGCAACTCTATATGTATATGTAGCTTAACAGAAACATGTATGAGCAACTGTGCTAGATTGTGCTAGTAGAAATAACAGTGGGCTAGTAATTTTTGCTGACTTATTTGGAAGGTTAACTGTTTTGTCAGTTGCACCCAAAAGAAGGGAAGAAAATGAAGAGAGGCAGAAGTGCAGTTACGCAACATCTTCCTGGGATTTAAGGCATAAGAGAAACCACTTACACAATATCTGGAAATTTTTATTTTATTTTATTTTCTAAAATACAAATTTCTTTTTTGTGTTAGTAACTTCCATATGACAGGCCTAAAAGGCATCCAGTAAAAAGAATGCACCCTCTACAGATTCCAAAATACTGAAGGAATATTTTTTTTTCTGGAAAGAAACTTATTTTGTCCTACGTATGCATCATGGATTCATAACATTGACTCGATTTGTCATTTAAATGGTGATTTCTTTTGACATCAGAACCTTTTCAAGGCTGCTACTAATCAACCAGAGACTTTAAAAAAGTAAAACTCCTATTTATTAAATGTGTCGATATGGGTCCATAAAAAACATAAAGAGAGAATTTTATACACTTTATTAAAAGATCCAAAAAAATAAACAATAACAATATAGAAGTAACATAGTCAAATGAGTTGCATTATGCACAGTTTCTATAAAGCACAAACAAGCACTACGGCAATATAAATGTGGCATAAAGGGAAAAAAAAATCAAAGCATACACCCTGCAGATAGCAGCTGAAGGAATGACCAGTTAGAGATGACAGATATGGGGAATATCTGCTTTTCCAGTGGACCTGTGACCTTAAATGCATCAATTTGAAGAAAGCGGCATTGATTTCAATGAAACTTGCTTCTATGCAAGACTGCACAGGATTGTGGCCTGCATTTTGCGCCAGCACCCACTACTTTGAATACTGCACATACACATTTCTTCTAGAAACCAATAGGGAAGGGAATCTGTCAGTATTACAATTTCTTTATAATTTGTTTCCTTTGCAACTCTGGGTAAGCGTTTCAAACTGCCTACTTGACAGAGTCTCTAGTAATAGCAAGAAGGAGTATTTCAAACTATGAATATGAATTTTCTTTTTTGAAAATTTAAGAGCATACTGTTCTGGATTTGAGAAAGTCTTTAAACAGATTCAAAGGAAAGTCAGCTGAACACACACCAAACAGAGAATAAATTTCAATTTGGAATCCAAATCCCTTATTTCTCTTATGTCTTTAAACGAAGCATTCAAAACCAGGGCTGGGTTTGTGGAGTTTTCTTTTTGCATGGAATTCTGCTGTTGACAGAGGACTCTGGGTAGCAAAACTCAAGTTTCAGTGGGAAAATGGGGGAGGGGGGGGGCCCTGTTCCCCAAATCCAGTTTCAAGCACACAAAAGAAAGCGACTCTCAGTTTCTACAAATTGCCTTGGTTTCATCCCCATCACTCTAGAATTTGAGATTTTAACTGCCTTTGGAGGCAACTGATTTTCAGGCTACCTACTGAGTATCTGCTCAGGTTTGAAAGAAGAAAGTGTATTTGGACAGAGGCATCTCAGTCATGTCATTCCCTCAGCTGCTAGGATACAAGCGCCATGGCAACAAAATCATTTGGCTTCCACCACTATCAAATAGCATCTGTGTACAGTAATAAAGATCTGAACCATGTAATTCTGTGTCAGGTAATTTCCCTCAGTTGTGTGTTTGGAAAAGACCACAAGTTTTCATCACTTCAATTGTTGTGTTGTCGTCCCACCCCCCCACTTGGCTGCCTTGTCTAGAAGGCATTGTGCCATTCTGATTGTAAGATATATGGCTGTGAAGGTCATGAGCAAAGGCTTGGGGACAGCTTGTCAGGACAGTCCAGTGTAACAGTCTTCCACCAACCCTTTCTGAATGGCAATGCTATGATTTCCAGTGGTTTACTTCAGAGAAGGGGTTTTCCAAGATTGCCTCCTTTAAGGTGCCACTTGGTGTAGTGTGGATCAGACTTTTGTCTCCAAAGTGCTTTACACGTTGACATGTGTCAAACTATGCTTCTGCTTTCCAGGGTCTTATGCAAAACGTGAATTTGTGCATCTTCTCCCTGGGGAGAAGCCCCTTGTTCCAATACTGCTACTGCTCATACCTCTCCCTTTGAGATCTCCCAAATATGGAGCAATGCACAAATTCCCCCTTTCTCCAGAGCGACTCAGAGACCATCAGTTACGCATACATTCTCTGTGCACATTTCCGCATTGCATGGAAAACATCCTCAAGGTGCACCTCCTACTTTGGGATGGTCATATGAGGGAAAAGCTAATCAATTCACAATCTGGAGATCCACACGTGGCTGTTGGCCACCTGGAGGTATCTTCAGAGTGAAGCTGGCATAAAAGCCACCTCCATCTAACTAAAATTTCAGTTCCAGCACAGCAGCCTTGGTGGGTCAAGCCTGAATCTGATGCTCTCATGGAGCACCCAAGGAACAGAAAGTACCCTGTATGTATGAAGTATAAAGCTGCCTCTGACATTTAAGTGAATAGAGAGCCCTACCTAGATTCAGATCAGGCGCTTGTGTTGAAAGGGGTTTGGACCAGAGACCTCTATGTTTGTCACAGTGAGCCATCCAAAACCAAGGATGTTCTCTCTCTGACAAGACGATGGGTTGCAGCTGGCAGAACAGAAGTAGGAAGGAGTTACATCAGGCCTTGGAGAAACAGCCAAGGAAAGCAGCCAAGGTTTTCTTCCATCGATCCCTACCTCTATTAGCACGGGAGGGGAGGTTCTTTTCCACTGCATCGACCAGGAGAGAGAGCAGCATTTTACCACTCAAAATGAAGACATGTTAAGTGAGGCAAGCCCAGACCTGGATCCCGGAAGCTAGCCAGATCCCAGAAGCTAAGCAGGGTCAGCCCTGGTGAGTATTTGGTTGGGGGACCACCAAGGCATACCAGGGTTGCGATGTGGAGGCAGGCAATGGCAAACCACCTCTGAAAGTCTCTTGCCTTGCAAACCCTACAGGGTTGCCGTAAGTCAACTGCAACTTAACAGGAAAAAAAAAAAAAAAGAGCACGAGGGACTTAATTCTCTCCTGGTAAATAGCCCACACCTCCCTGACAGAGTGTGAGACTGACATTTTGCATTGAGGAAAGGAAGGCCTCATTAGCATGTAGCCCCCCCAAGACACAACTTTGTGAACAGCACACCTACACATTCAGTTTACTACCACCACCACAGCTCTGCTTGTGATGGGGAGGCCTTGGACTTAGCCCCCTGCCTCCCTGCCAGGCAGACTTGCTTCACCTGAAGTGTGAATAGAAGCAATCATTTGATGGTACAACTGAGTGAAGAGCTGGTCCTTTTAAGCACTCCACATATCCACATCTGTTCTAGAGAACAGAGGGAATGATGGCTGCTCCAGACATCCCTCTCTTTATATCTGGGAGTGTATCTGCCCAGCTATGCTACCAATTTGAAAATGATTGCCTATATTTACCCTTCAGGGTTCTCGATCCCCTGGCAACCTACTGAAACTTTCCCTATCGTTTGACAACTACCATCAGGACATCAAAATTCAGGCCCTCCATCCTCCTCAGCTCTGCTTTTCCTTTCTAGAACATGGAATCCCTAGAGCAGCGCAAGTGAACCTATCTGGGAACCATATAGAGAGTTGAGATATTGGCACAGATGTGTGTGTATTCACCTATTGCTCAATCCAAATGGATTCTCTGCAGAGAGCCATGAATGCTTAAGAGACAGAGAAGGTCCTAACGTGGCCAAGAGGCAGGGTGGTGGGCTTCCTTTCTAATGCAAGAACTGGATGGGTGGGGAAGTACTGTTCAATGTAGCCTGGAGACAAAGCTTTGGAAACCTTTGCTGGTGACCTCAGTTTCTTAATTAAGCAATATTTTCCCATTTTTTTCTGAGCTGCAGGTTGAAGGTGACCCGGTATCAGTCCGCTGTATTGTAAGCTATACGGCAAACTACAAAGCTTGTACAATAGCAAAGCAACATCATGCGTTCAGATAAGTTTTATAGCAAAAATCTCTTCCTTTTTTCAAAGCCTTAGTAATACCTATCTCTTTTACAAACTTTTCCTTGTATTATTACAGACTTTTTATATATTCAAAATAAGTTCCAAGGATTTCTTTCATGAACTATGTACATAAGTGCAAAAAGATGTGTCTCACACATTCGTACACTATCTGAATCAGTTTAACTGCAGCATAATGGTATCTTCAACACTGTTATAGGGTCATTCCACAATACTTTTTTATGTACAGATTTTTTTCCTTTTGTTTTGATAGTATAGATTAAAAAAAAAAAATCCAGTCCTGATTTTCACATAAAGGCTTGTGAGTTAAAGAACTGTTAACATTTTCCTTCTCACAGTTTTTCTACCATGTTGAGTGAAACAAAAAAAAGCTTTTGCACCTCTGCAGAATTGGATCATTTTCCTGAATGCAAAAGTGGATGAATTACCCTTAAGGCCCACTGTTTGCAAAACTCTGGCTGCATTCAGACATCCTGATAAACCATGATTTCTTATAAACCCTATTTAGTTATAAAAACCAAAGGCAGATGGTCTGTTGGTTGGCACCAAACTGGGATTTCAAGCTAGGGATTGTAGCTAGTTGCAGTTTGTACTAGTCATGGCTTATTGTGACATCTGAATGCCACAGTTTGCTGAGTAGCCCTGTCTCTTGTGGTTGGCTGGCCACAGAGACAGGAATATGGATAGAACGTCCTCTCTGCTGGGAAGTGCAGGGGCAGCCAGAAGCAGACAAATCGGCATTTCTTAACAAGCTAGGATTTGCTCCTTATGCCTTGGAGACTAACTAGAACTTGTTGCACAAACCACGGTTTATCATGATATCTGCAGCCTTTGATTTCGGGAGCTCAACACAATGGGTTTGACTCCTTGCTCAATTCAAGGGCCAAGTAAAAATTTTAAGATAGACCTGGAAGGTTTCTTTCTTTCTTTTAACATCATTTTCAAATGTTCAGGTACAAAATTCTAAAGATGCATGCAACCCAGCCAAAGTTAGTCATAACTGAGTCCCATTAAAAGCAACAGCCTGGGATTTTTGTCATGACTGACGTTTGCAGGATCGGTGCCCTTAACATCTATTTTCTCTCTAAACTTTTTTGGAAATTGCTTACTATGCCAATTGCTTTTGAAATTCTGCACTGGTTTTCCCGCATTTGCTTTAGGCGTTGGTGTGATGGAAAATGAGACACCCCCCTCCCAGTTTTCAGGTGCCTTGACAAACCCCCCCACCCCAGGCAAAAGCCACCATTTATAATGTCCAGGAGAAAAAATACTGTGGAAAAACCCGATCCACACAACAATTTCTACAAGCTATAAAACCTGACTCTAAATCCATGTGTTGTAAACTTTTTGACTGAAAAAGTGACAGAAAAGACACAAATCCAGCTTTCACATGGGACTTTGGGATTTTAAAAATATTCAGTCATATCTTTCTCTGACAGTATCGAACTGTACCTTTAACAAGCCCATACTGTTACACATCACCTTTTTTTTAAAATTTACATGTGAAAATTTCACAAATAATGTATACAAAGGTAGCCATGTTGTAGTTTTGTCGCCACAGCAACAACAACTTAATATAATTAGTTAACAATGAATCTATCATTGTAGGAGTTACATACAAAGTTAATTCTTTTTTTTGTTTTGTTTTGTTTGTTCTTGAACTGTGAACTATACAAACTAATGATGGACTGTAGTTTTCTATACCTTAACATGCGCTTCAGTGTTGCTGTTGTTGTTTAAGAAGATAACTAAATGAGCTGAATACATGTATTTAAAAATCTTAAACATTCTCTAACTCTCCTTCAAAAATTAAATTCATTAGTTACTAAAGATATATATATATATATTTATATATAATATATATAAAAAAAGCAGTAATGAAAAAAAATCCTTTAAAACTAACAATAAAAGAAATGGAAAATAAAGCAACATGAATTAACCTGTTGTAGCCTAGTAGCAATTTTTTTTTAAAACTCTATTTACAATTATTTTAGGCTATCAACTAATAGTTTTCTTAAAAAAGTTATTACAGTCTTTAACATACAATATATTCTAAGGCCTTCCTCAGGCACATGGTAAAAATCAGATCATTAGCATCACTCATCCATTCAGGAGGAAGGGGGAAAATTAGATTTTCCTCATAAATTTCGCTTTTTTTTTGTAAAAACATGTGCAGGTGTGAGAAATATATTAGGGATTTAAAAAAAAAAAAGAGGGCTCCAGTTTCCTAACCCATTCTGTGTACAACTGTGTCTTAGCAACAACTATTATGTGAAGCAGTAGGTAATGTGGAGGATACACAGGAATTGGTGAGCACATCTCTTTACCAGATCTGATGTACCTACAACATTCAGTGTATGCTATTCTGTTTATGTAGCTAGCTAGTGTACAAAATGGGCTGTTTTATTTTCCCGGCCTCGACAAAATGACTGAGGGCATAATTCCCCAACTGCTGCTTCCCTTCGGCATCCCACTACAAACAAATGGGAGCTGCAAAGAAGCACTGCTGGCTGAGGTCAACTTGACCTCTCCAAGGCCCACTTTTCATGCTGGTGTGTGTGTGTGTGTGTGTGCGCCCCCCCCCCCCCAGACATGTATCAACTCCACTTTCTTTCACCCTGTGCCTGTATACGTGCACGTTTCACTGCCAGAACGAACTATACAAATGACTGGCTTCCTGAAGCACCCATGAGACGAGTGATGCCAGTCGAAGTTCTGCAGTTCATGGATCATTTTTGGAGCCAGAGGTGGCTAAGTTCAAAAGAACTGAGCACTAATCCTGCATGCCCAAAGGGGCTTTGGATTTACTTTACTTACACACATGCCACCTAACCACCCATTTTAGTTTCTGAGGAGCTGGTCACATGGCATAACAGTCTGGCATTAAACAGGGGAAACAAGGGTGTTTTTTTAAATGCCACTAGGAGTGCCCAAGGCCTCAGCCACACTAAAAATAGCTCTTTGGAACCTGGCCTTGGTGTATTTTGTTCTCAGGACAAGATGCTCAAGCAAGTACACAGGCACGAGTGTGACTGGTGAGAGACAACCCACATCTGAAAGAACACACCAGAGAATCCTGAAGCCACATTGGCAAGTGTGTGATGTACTTGCTTTGCAAAGGGCAAAACCA
This sequence comes from Gekko gecko, assembly GCA_029375565.1. Classification (NCBI taxonomy): domain Eukaryota; kingdom Metazoa; phylum Chordata; class Lepidosauria; order Squamata; family Gekkonidae; genus Gekko; species Gekko gecko. The sequence goes on along the minus strand of JAPDNY010000012.1, from coordinate 43,874,034 downwards.
GCTAGCCATGGCCATCCATTGGTGAACACTCAAAAGTGCAGCATGCAGTACATGGCAGATTAGAGTGTTTGGGAGTGTTCAGGAATGGAATGCGGCAGACTGGCTGGGTTAAGGAAAGGAAACTGTTTTGTATAATATTGCAAAAAAAAAAAAGACACTGTAAAAAAAAAAGTGGAACCTAACAATTTCTTACTAAACAAACAAAAAGACAAGTTACATGGCAAATTATGAAAACCATGTTCCATACAAGAACACTATACTTAAAAAATGCAGTAATTTTAAGAATACATGTTGTTTTAAATCCCTCATTTACTGTAGGTGTACATATGTTAGAAGTTTAGTAACAGTATTTTTAATATCTGTATTTCTTTTAATGAAATGACTAACGATCTTTTTTCCCCTGTCTCAGCTTTTTTGTTTTCTCTCTGCAATGACCCGTTTTACTCAAATTTCAGCATTTCTTGCATATTGTTTGCATAAGGCTGAGAGGAAATGGACACACATACACCATAAAAAAAGGAAAGAAAGAGAGAGATAGAGAGAGAAAACGAGAACTTTGGATAAATTAAAAAAATAAGTTTTCTCAAATGTGGGAAGCTTATTAAAAAGTTGCTAAAATTATACTGATTTGAACAAACTTTACATACATCTCTGTAGTCAAATAAACGATGACATCTCTGTGTTTGTGACATTTTGTTTAGAGTCACTGAGTAACTCAGTGACTTTGTAAATAGAACAATGTCTATTTGGGATTTTATAGTCTGACGACTTTTTTTTCTTTCTTTCTTGAATAAAGAAGTCATTGCACAACAAGCTTAAAATAGTGCTACCTTCAAATGGCAGACTTTCTTCCCCACCAGCCCCGATTGTACTGAATTTGGTGAAGTCCCCAGTGCTTCAACCTTTTCTTTTCCTCAAACTCTCTTACAAATGCTAAATTTGTTAATATTGAAAAAAAAAACAACCCCAAAACTTGTGGCACTAAAAGAGGTCTACCCTGAACGCCCATCACTGGAACGCCAATCCTTAAAAGAACCTTTTGTCTGTGCAGGTTTGGGTGTGATGCAGGTGTCCCAGGGGTACAAAGGTCCAGTTGCCCAGCAGCCACCAATTAGGCTGACTACTGATACCTCGAGATGCTGTAGAAGTCATCAAGCAGGTTTCTCCTCCTATCTGGGCCCTAGAAAATCTTGTTGGGTCTTAAGTCCTCCCTCCCGCCCATGACCTCTCATCTGTTCTCTTTTTTTAGTGCTTTAAAACATGACATGAACACTGTGGGAAAAAAATTGAGGCTTACATTCTATGCAGGATGTCTCCCCCCCACCCTTCCCCCAAAGTATAATTCAATGAAAATGGGAGAGAGCTACATCAAAGTGACAAGATATACAAAAAAAAAATCAATTTCTAACACTGAAAACTAAGGTCAACTTTCTGTCAAAATCATAAAGCTAACACAAGTGTATATATGTGTCCTTTCTGACTAGAGGAGATCAGGTATGTTCTCTGTTCAGGCACTGCCACAGGTTGTGCAAAACCTTTTTTTTTTTTTTTTTAAATATACAAATATTTTCACCCAGAAAGTACTCAAATCCACTTTTTTCCACTAACAATGTTACAACACTGGGAAACAGAAAGTCCATGAACCAGTTTCACTGTTGATGTAGGCTTGCTGCTTTCTAGGCAGACATAAATCCGAATTAAAATTGCTGGGAATGTTAGACAAAATTGCAGTTCTCTGAGAATAAGCAAATAATCTTCCCCTCCTTCCCGAGCTAGATCTGTCAAGAACCCAAAAAGTAGCACTGAAACAAACGTTTTTCCTTGCTCAGAACATGTGACAATTCCTACCAAGAGCTATGCATTTTCCAGATATCACAGGGTTCAAACATAGTGAAACTCAGCTTCTGGATGAAGAAATGCAAGAATTTTCATGCTTCAAAAATAGACTTTCACAGCAAAAATACACAAGAGTTCTGGAGTTTGCCTATAGATAAGTTGAATGGTTATATTTTGTGAATTCTAATTTAGACTGGCAAATCTGTTTTCCTAGTGGAAAGTACTCCAGCAACAGAATCTAAACTACCTATTGAAGCTATGCTCTTCTGAAACAGCCTCTTCATGAACCCAGCCACATGCCTACTGGGGAACATCTTCTTTTATTCTTATTAAAGGGAAGTGAAAATCCATAAGGCAAGGACAGTATCACCAATCCGCAAGAAAGAAGCAGATCTGAAATGAATTCAAACCCAAGGTGGGACCTGAAAGAGACATCTCCAATTCAGATCATACACACTCTATTCTGGTGGAGAAAGATTTGAAGACTAAGCTTTCCAGTTCACATTAGAGTCATCTGGGGACACTGCTCAATTGGTTTCTTTTTCTAGACTACAAAATGGTGCAAACAATACTATGTTTTGGTGGAAAGCCTTCAATGGGAGACTCTCAATTCCTTATTCAACATGACACCAATAAGATGGGTGCTTGGGAATTCTCAGATGCTACTACCTCTATATGTAGCTTAGACTTGGGGCCTGCCACAGTTGACTGGTTGGCTAGTTATCTGCCTGCCACATCTACTGGTGTTCTTTCATATCAAATTATCAGCCAACCAGTGGCAAGCATGATTTCCAAATGCCCTTTTTAAAGTATTTTGCATTTATGTCATGCAGCTGTAGCTGGAACAGAGCTGGAGTTCTTAGGAAAAGCCATTGGAATCAACATAAACCAGACCCACTATGGTGTTAGGGGTGCTGTTTTCAAGAATAAAGAGGGCAGGTACTACAGGACTGACTGTTGGGTCGCCAACATCTTCTCTTGGCCAATGAAGATTTATTTCCATCTTAACATATTTCTGTTACTATATAGGCAAACTGCTTCTTGGGAGAAGCTATTCATTCAAAGGAGTCTCTGCATTATGACTCATCTCTGTACTCTGTGGCATTAATAGATATAGCAGCAATTAATTAAGGCAACAATTCCTGAAATTTTGTTGTGTTCTGGAACACAGTGCCAATTCACTTATTTGTTGTGAACTGTCCTGTTCTACACTGTGATAATCACCTGGGAGGACCTTTGATGGTTTGATTACCAGCCCAAAACAGCAATATCTCAACTGTCCAGGCATGAGTAAATCTAGGAACCACTGCTCTGCCATCAAGAAATGCACCCTGCTTTCCTTCACTCTATAGGTTCAGTGTGGCTGCATCACAGTTATAAAAGGAACTGAGTTTTAACAGTGCATTTGTTCCTACTTACACCAAAAAAGGCATTCGGTACATTCCTCTATTGCTCTTATCATGATCTTACAAACCGCTGAGTTAATGAACTGGCTAACTCCCCCTTCTTCAATTTTTTTTTCTTACTCACGTTGCTCTTCATCAGTCTGAAGATACCAAAATGCACTATGGCCAAAATTAAAAACACACAAGAGTGAAACTTGTTCTCTGTGCCATACACTACTGCTACCACCCCTTGTGTCTGTACTAAGAGGCACTAATATAGATCAGAATCTGAATTTCCTCCATAAAGCTGCATTGCAAGGATGTTGAGAAACGGTTCTGAGCTTACACTGGAAACAGCAAATCTTTGGAAGAGACATCTGGATGAGTTTAAATTCAACTATTCTGTTCTTCCCTATTGTTGTAATGCAGCTTAAGGAAAGTGGTGAAAGGATTGCTCTCCAACAATGAAACATACATTTTGCCAGGACAATGGACAACAGAAGTGTTCATTTGGTGCTACTTTCCTGGGTTAAGCACAGGAAGGCAGGGATCAGTTATTTCCATTTTAATGTAAAATTGATGCTTTCTTCCCCTGGCTCTGCATCTGCTAGATTGTGGGGTTTCATTCCCAATGGCAAGAAAGCAACAGTTTTTCAATGAACAGGTCCTGCATCTTTTCCTAACAACCCAGGGTTGTTAAAATATTTAAAAACATTGTGCGCCCTTTGCAGCCAAAAATGGCACTTGAATGCAGACATTCTTTCCTGCCATCCAAGTGAAAATCTGCTTAGCCTGAAGGGCTTTCAGCAAGCAGCCAAGTTGTTGTCCCTCTCTAATAGCGGCATTTTCCAGTTCTTTTCTGGATCGGCAGATACCCCTGCCTACAGCTTGCAACAAATGTTTACAGATTCCATTTTGAGTCTAGTTTTCAGACTGAGGTTTCAATGAACTACATTTTTTTTTGTTTTATAAACTACAGCAAATGTCTGAACATTCTGGTGTCTTGCTTTTTCTTTTCTTTTCTTTTTTTAGCAAAAAGCACATAATTCCTGTTTCCCACTATAACATTCTTAGCTTGTCATTTTTTAAAAAACAGAAAAAAGAAGAAAAACTGATAACCATGGTATATGAAAATGTAAGACATTGTGATAATGAAAAAAAAATGGTGTTGAGTATACTTGATAACAATGTACATGTCATTGTTTTTCTCCAAACAAATCAATAGGCTAGGATGTAAACAAAACAGTAAGATAACACTTTGAAAAACAAACAAACATTTATCCATCGACAATAGAACAGTAAACTGACAGTCCACTGTGCAGGAGAACTTTGTCTTGATGGTAGTCAGAAAAATGCCTTTAAAGTGTGTTAAAGGAGGGTGTTATAAAAGTCTATTATCATAAGTTCTCTACTTCTATATCTTGTATAACAGAGCGCTGTTTGTTAATTGTTTCTATAGTGCTTTTAAAAAAATTTTTTTTCATAAATTTTGACATTCCCATGGATAAGTTTTTGGTTAACATGTCGGCTGCAGTAGGCTTAACTGTGTGGGTGTCGTAGAGGAAGAAAGAAGGGCATATACATACAGAGAGCCCAAGTGCAGCTTCCCGCCAACAGAAAGAAAGAGAGAGATGTCCAGATACTCCATGATTTCATGGTTTAGAATTTCAAAATGCTTTGCTGGAAGAAGCGGGGAAAAAGAGAGAGAGAACACCATGACAAAAGGAAAAGTTTTAAAAATCCCACCCCCGCCACAACCCCCACCCCGTGACTGCAGAAAATGGCACTGGGTGCAGGATTCAGCCTTTTGGAAATCTTGGTTTTCATTTTTTTAAGCAAGCTTGTAGTCCTTATGGCTACAAGCATAAGCTTGAAAGTATGCAGGAAATATTTGCTGAAAACCCAGAAGTCTTGGCGAATAAGATTCTGAGCCACTGGATTCTGCCAGGACTTCATTTTAAAAACCAAGTTTCCAGTTCTGATAACTGCAAAGATATCCTTCAAAGTATGTGGCAATGTCTGCAGAAAGTTGGCTGAACAAGATTTCCACTGAGCTGCTTGCCTTCACACCATGGCAAACTGGAATGAAACAGGCAAAAACGGATCGTTTAATATTTACAGAATATTATGGTCAAACATAAAGAGAAACGCACACACTGTAGAATTCAGCTGGTGTTTGGTACACAGTTTGCATTTAACAGTGCAGAACTGTCTTTAAAATAAAAAAAGCATGGAACCCACAGAGCCCTTGATTCATGCTGTTGTCCTTAATAGGAAGGAAGAACTCGAATAGCCCAACCTGTGCTCCATACAGCTCTGCTGTGTTACAAAGAACCCCTGTACAAGTAGGAGCTTCCACGTATGTCTCGACTGGAGTTTTATTTTTAAGAAAGACAGGGCATGATTAACCATTAGGTCTTCCTACTTAGCTACAGAGTGCTGTAGCACTAAGCAAACTGAGGCCCCCAATGCTGAGTGACTGATTACAGCGTTAAGATACCCTGCCAAAAAATGGACACAAAACATGCAACTTTGTAGACTATAAACAGTTGAAGGCATGTTTGGTTATGTACCTCTCCCGCCTCCCATCAAACACTGGCCCACTCCAAATGAGACTTATATGGAAAGGATCTAACCCTAACCCTCCCTACACGAAAAAACAGGACTGTGAATGCAGCACTGGGTAAGAATCCCAACAGGCCCAAATTAAGCTCTTAGTCTGCAGCAATGAGATTTGCTGGCTCTTATTTCATGGTTATAAAATCCAGGGGCACCTTGGCTAACTCCTAACAGGAACTTACCGTTCCACTGAATCCTTCTACATTTGTGAGACAAACATGCTGTTGTTTAGTTCATCTACTGATAACTGGGATATCTGCAGTGAAAGAAGAAGCAAAATATCAACAACATTTCCTTGGCATTTATTTAATCCATTTGCTTCAGAATCTATCAACAGTTCATGTAGCATCCCATTGAAGTGAACTGGGAAAGTGCCATTTGCCTGAATGGCTAAGAACAGCAACTCCGTATCACCTCTAATGACAGAGGTGGCTTGGAGAACCAAATGACAGAGAAGCAGAAAACAGAAAAATGTCAGGGCCTGGCTATCCATTGGGGGAGGCCTTGTCGCATATCACCTTTATTGCACAGGTACATAGCCATAAATAGAGAATGTAGGTCCCACAACAAACTGGGATTCAAACACTTCCTGGTGGGTCTATTTTATCTCATCTTTTTATGAAATTAAGAAGAAACAAACAAACAAAAGTATCCACTGCATGATATTTGCAATTACAGTGAGGGGGGCAAAACACACGCATACATAAAGAATTTTCTCACTGATACAACACCTGTGGAAACTGTGCTTACAAGCTGTAAAGTGGTATATTGGCCTAGTAAAATACATAATTAAAAAACCCAAAACCAGTCATGGCTAAACTTAACCCCACCACACTTCTCAGTTTGCAGTTACAGGCTCCATATGGCTATTAGCACCCTGCAAATAAAAGGAAAGCTTGCTTCTTTCTCTAAAGCAATTCTAAATCTGCCATTTTTTCATGTGCTAAATATATAGTTGGCATTGTGGTTACCATGATGTATAGAAAAATACTTTATTTGCACTGAGGTCTTCCCTGGTCCACTAAGAGCAAACCAATCACGTTCCTGGGGGGGGTGGGGGAGCTGGTGCAGAAAGTTCAGGACTGGCGTGGAAGCAGTACCCTTTATTTGGAGGAAAGGTCTGTCTCCATTCACGTCTCAGACAGAGCAATGGTCCCAGCTATACGGTCCAGATTAGTCGGGCAAAACAGAAAACTGCCAGCCATACCATATTAATGGTTTGGATGGACGGCTTCTTCGATAAGCTATAACCTTTAATCACTAAAATCAACTTTTTTTTTCTTTTTAAAACTGATTTCTGCTTTCTGTCTAGGATAGAGGACTGAAATACCACAAGGAAGAACATTTGATGTGATATTTCTGTTGGGAAATGGAAAGCAGAAGCAACACAAATGAATCACAGTACTCGGATGTCATTTCTAATCATGGCTAGGACGATCTGACAGGGAATATGCCATTGTTCAAAGGCTTCTCTCTGCCAGACTTAACCTTCAGCAGGTCTGGGGCCTCCCCCATCTCCTATCTTTGGAACCATTATATATATATATTAAAAAAACAACAACCCAAAAGGCCACTGTCCCATCACCAGTCCCAAACATATACCCATCGCCTTTCCAAAGGATCCCATCCCTCATGGGGCAACAGTGACTGGTTGGTGGTATTAGACAGTTAAGGATGACAAGGCAGAAGAGAACAGAAATATTCAAGGCTGAAACACGTTACTTTTGCCATAAGGCTGCCACCAAAAACAGCCACTGTGTAATGAAAGATCCCCGTCTGGCTGTAATATATGGACAAGAGAGTTGCTGCCAGAAACAGGGAAAGAGGGCATGGAGATTCAGGGCATGGGGCAATGATAGTGATGGCCGTGAACCAATCGGTAAATAATTTTACAGGTACAGCCAAGAGAGTAGTCATTTTACACAAGGAGGTGTTTTTGAGGTGTGCCCTTGTGGCAAAAGCAATATTTCTTCTAACTCCTACATGCCCTGTAGGGACAGATGTTCAGCCCCATGTGGGATATGGTCCTGTACAGCCCCTGCACATCTGAACATTGCGAAATAAAGCTATTGAAAGGGCCAAACCTGATTGGCTGTAGCAGTTGCAGCGAAAGGAACGCTGGTGGCAGGTGTTGTTGCTGCAGACACAGTGGTGGGCGTAGCACCGTGCATCATGGGAACTTTTCAGTAGGGAGCCATGGAAGCGACATAACAGGAGGGTGGAGCATTTATGTAACCATGGCAACATGTGGTGGGGGCGTGGCAGGAATCACAGCAACAAGCCATGTGACGTCATGGAAGGATACACCGGGGCATGGCATGCAATCACAGTGCAAAGCAAAACAGCATCGGGAAGGGAAAAATAAAAGAGAAAAAGGGGAAAAAAGCCAATTACAATTATAATTAAGGAAAAAAACTTAAAACATTCTCAACACTTAGTAACATTTATAAGCAGAACAATGATGTAGAAGACTCCAGGGGCCAAATTTCCAAAGGTAGGTGGGGAAGGAGCAAAACATCCCAAGATTGGTGCTACTATTGGCCACAGCTGGCTAAATTACCGCCTGAGATGGGCCATGCCAATGCAGATTGCTCTTGTGGAGCACATGTGGCTGCCGCACCCTAGTCCCACCCTACTTTGAAAGCTTGCCCCCCACCATTTATGAATTCAAAGAACAGGGGTGCACTTCTGAGCATGTATTCGGACAAGATGCTTCCGCCCAGGCACGTTTTGGTTACAGTCCCACAGGGCATTATGGCTGGCAGCGGCAACATCCCTTCCCATTGTGTTCTTTCAAGCTGCATGACAACTGGACGAGGCTGTAGCCACATGGACCTGCTCAGTTCTGTGACAAGGCCGTTAGCAAGAGCAAATTCACTGTGTTTATTTGTCTGATCTTTTTAACAGGGCATGGCCAAGTTCCTCCCAAGGGCAGAGCAGGGAAAATAAAGTAAGTTTCCAACAACATTTTCCACATCCAGAAAAACAGAAACAGCACTTGAGAGGAAAGGGGGGGGGAGAGAGGCAGCATGTTTTAAAGACTTCTTTAAACGGTTTGAAAGGGTTGCTAGGTTTTTAACACAATGTGGCTGCTTGAAAAAGAGGCATTAAGCAAGAGATGGTGGCTAATTTGACCACCAGATGAGGGAGGGAAGGAAGGCAGGCAGCAAAGGTGCCTGATAAACCCCCTGCAGGACTAATGAATTCAAAACTGCAAGTGGAAAAGCAAGAGGCCCAAAGCTCTGGTCTCTGATGTACTTGTTCGCCATTAAAGAACAGGGAAGGCCCTGCCTTAGACTGGCTTTTGGGAGCAAGAGTGGCTGAAGCTATAGATGTCAATTTCGATGTGCCCCATCCTGATAGACGCCTGTGCATGAAAAGTGCCGTCAAGTGGCAGCCGACTTATGGCAGCCCCATAGGGTTTTCAAGGCGAGTGATTAAGCAGTGATTTGCCACTGCCTTATCCTGACAGACAATCATATTTAAAAATGAAATCAAACTGTCTGGTACAGAAGCCAACTGCATCAAGAAACTCTCAACCCTCACTGAGCTGGTAATCTTGTGTCTGGACAGCAGGTGGGGGGGGGAGTGTCTCAAAGGCCTGGGCGCTCCTCTGACATTACCCTCCTCTCTGCATTTAGGAAACTAGCAGGTCATGGAGAAGACTAAGCTAGAGCCCTCCTCTCCCCGACCTCTCATTTTCTAAGTGTGAGTGTGTGTGTGTCTGTATGGAGAATCATTTGACCATCTGAACCCCCATCTAGCCAGTGTGGTGTGATAGTCTGAGTCAGATGCAGACCAGGGCAGGTGAGTGGGGGACTGAGGTCATGGACTTCCCTGGGTCACTTGTGCTGTCGCTTAACTTAGCACATCTTACAAGGTGGTTGTGAAGATAACATGCAAGAGGGGAGAATTATGGGCACTGCCTTGAACTCCTGGGAGGACAGGCAGCATAAAGATGCGATACACAGATGGGTCTAGAATTGGAAATCATAGAGCCCAACACAGATTCACCAAGTCACGAGAACTAGGTTTCAAAGTGTGGTTAACTTCAGCAACTATATTTGCTCCCCCAAAGTAGCATACTGCTAAAATGGTAGCTAACCAGAGGGACATGGGAAAGTCATTTGCACCTTGGGTATTTGGTCTGATAAAGAGAGATTCTAGCTATTGCCCATTAGGGTGTGGACTGCATGGGCCACTGGCTGCTATAAGAAGTAATCTGATAGGCACAGCTATTGTTATCATTCAATAATGTTCACTACACTACTATATAATGATAATAGAAGACAAAAACAAGTATAGTTAACAGATTCAACAGTGACAACTTGCCAAAAAGCTGAAGAACATGTAATAGAGAATGATGTATACAAAGCAGCTACAATGAAAAAGTACAAAATGTAAACAATGGAGAACTGCTATGTGCTACAGTATAAACAATGGAGAGCCACTAAATAATTCACAAACTTCAGTGGACAGCGGAAGACAGAAGGGCCTGGCGTAATCTGGTCCATGGGGTCGCGAAGAGTCGGACTCGACTGTGCGACTGAACAACAACAACAAATAATTCGATGTTGTGTCTGGATGTTTGTTAGTCCCGTTGCAAGTCTGAAGCTATTGAAGCTGACTACATGATGGAGATTGGCATCCAATTCTGTACTGAATTGTTCACAGACTGTTCCCAAGTATGAAAACCACAGCAGCTTAAAGAAAACACCCTGAAGAAGGATGAACTTTGAAACGTTGTTATCAAACATCCGGACACAACGTCAAATTATTTAGTAGTTCTGCATTGTTTATACATTGTAGCACATACCAGTTCTCCATTGTTTACATTTTGTACTTTTTCATTGTAGCTGCTTTGTACACACCATTCTCTATTACATGTTCTTCAGCTTTTTGGCAAGTTGTAATTGTTGAGTCTGTTAACTACACTTGTTTTTGTCTTCTATTATCACAGCTATTGTTATGGCAGTTGTCACCCCCTCCCCAACAGGGACAGGAGTGTTGTTTTCATGCTCAACAGTCCAGATGTTCAGGGTGGTTTTGTGCTGCAATGGCTTTGGGCAGTTAGCATCACAGGATACTTCCTGGGCTTAGCTGACAGTGCTGGAGGCTGCACTCAGCAAGTTTATATGGCATGGATAAACCAGTTTCAAATCTGGTTAGGAGATTTCACAGTCTCCAATGAAGGAGACTAGGAATTTTTAACAATTACAATTCAGCACTGTCATCAATACCAAGTTTCTCTGGTGGTGGTGACAGTGGGCGGGATATAGGTGACGACAGTTTATCATGTATTCCAAAGCGGTTTCATTTGTAATGTGGATAAGCTCTAGCCCAATCACACAACTAAAACCCACTCTGCTTCTTGGAGGAGGACAGCCATGATCAAACCCCCAATTTTTTGTATTAGCCTACCTGTCACCCCCCAGCCTCTTTCCCCCTCATATTAATGAAAAGGAATTCTTAAATCTACATCCATGTAAGGCAAGAATGGCTCCTGCTCCTGCCCTAGGACACAGTGACAGTCATATGACCCAAAAGACAACCACAGCTTCTTTTTGTCACAGAACCAGCATGAATGCTGGGAGTTCATCCCTTCCATGATGGCTTTTTGTAAGACTGTATTAAATATTCTCCTACTTTGATTTTTTGAATTACAAATACTTTTGAGGTGGAGGACCCCTTAATTGAGTGAATGTCCATGCTTTTTCAATCCTGCTTACTGCCATCAACTCCCTTAGCTGCTGCTGCTGCTGCTTCTTTCTTCTTCCTAGACTACTCACAAGAGTGAATGGGATGGCATCCTAACACAGCCAATCAGATTTGGCTATGTAATGATGCTATTGAAGGCAAACCGAGGCAATTCTGAGAGAACAGCGCTTCCTGGACCAGCCACAGAGATGATCCCAGCCAATCAGGGATCACCTAGTGAACAGGATGGAAACCTGGACACTACGTAGTCATGGCTACATAGTGACATCACTGAGGGCAAACAAAGCTAATTGAGGGAGACAGCACAAGAGGGTAATGTAAATGAACAGGTGAATGTTCTTGTGGCATTGTCAAAAAAAAAAAAGTCAAAAGAGGGAGGCTCTCTGACACCACCGAAAGTATTCCTGATGTACAGTGTGTACTTTCGGCCTGTCAGGCTCTACTTATTAGTCATCAAATCCAGCACATCACCACAGACATGAAAAAGGGACACAACCATCTCAGCCTTTAGGACACAGTGGATTTTTAGCCACAGCACATCACACCACACCACACTGCACACCCCATCCCCCCCACCACCACCTCCACCAGCAACACAGAGGAAAACACTGCCTCATTCAAGTTAGGAAAAGTTGAAGTTTGTGTAGAGAAACCTACCAACGCTTGCTGTGGGAGTCATGCACAGCACAGACCCTGCACACCATGCAGTGAAGCGTGGAAAGATGAACAGAAGGGACATTTCATTAGTGAAGCAGTTAAACGTGTTAAGAGAGAACTCTTTCAATTCAAAGAAAAGGAGGTTATTTTTGGTCACTGCTGCAGCAGCACCTGTAGGCAAAGACCATGCCCCCCACAAAACTAAAAACCCAAATTCAGCATTGTCAAATTTGTATTGTAGCTTTGAAAATCATACCAAATCAGAATAATTCTTGGATTCTTGGTAGCAGAGTTTTGGATGAGTTTCGAACACACACACACTTTACAAACTTGGCCCCACTTAATGTTACATGCATTTTTGTGTAGCTATTGCACAACAAATTCATGCCATGGTCCAAAACTCTGCAGAGCTGTGATGTTAAGAAGCAACACACAAAGCAGGGGCTTTCTCATCCAATGTAATGTGCAGGAATAGGCCATATGCATGTGGGCATTCTTTGGCATCAAAGTCCAGCTACAGGATGAAGCCTTTGTTGCTGCTGCTGCTGCCCTCCCTGTCTCTTTGTGGACAGATCTGTCTGTGCGCACTGCTGACCAGACCACACTTTTGATCTGCAAGCTGGCTTCCAAAGCTGTGTTATTACTTGGACTAGAACTGCACTGCACTTGTCACAAGGGTGTCACCAACAACGGTGGCTCAGGTTAAATTACCCCTGTGTAACACTGAAGCTTGCTTACTCGTGCTGTGACAGGATCTTATATATTTCCTTGCCTTTGTTCTATATGACTGACTGCTGCCAGAGGTGGAAAGGAAATGCAATGGCACCATCATGTCACAAGACGGACTTCTGTGTCTCAATGCTGTGGGATTTGGGAAGTAGGGGGAGTATATGACACAGGGATCCCATTTTGGGCAGCAACCCTATGTCGTAATGTGCACTTCTACCCTTAAAACAAAAACTGGGAGGGTGGTCATTGGATAATATAGCAAATGGCATTTGAACAAGGATCAGTTTCCCTCCTATGCAATTGGGCATGGCCATGAGCCAGTGGCAGGGAACATAGTTTGAGTTGGAAAAGGATCTCAGGATTGGTTTACGCATGCAGGCAATGAGGTTGAGGAGGACTGAAGTGGCAGAATGGACTGCACTGCTGGGGATGGATTTTATGACCTGAATGTTCCTTTGCATAAACAATTCCACACGAACAGAAAACCAGCACAGTCTTGACTCTCTTGCTAGGCTTGCTATGATGGTTTTCCATTTGGTGTGAGGAAGGAGGCTGTTGACCCAGGGAAGCATTCCAAATGTCATCTTCCACCTGCAGGCTTCCTCTTCATTCTCCTGACTGCACGCCCCAGGCCTCAGATGTTTAGTCAGGGATTTAGTAAGAGCCTTTTCTGCTCTCCTCAGTTATTCTCACATGGCCAGCTGCCCAGAATAGCAGAGAACCTATACCTTTAGTAGCCAGGTAAAGGAGGGGATTTGGGGATGGGACCACAGCTTAGCTGCACAGCCCATGTTCTATATGCAGAAGGACAAAGGTTCAATTCCTGGCCTTTCCAGATTAAACAATCTCAAGTAGCAGGTAAAGACTTCTCTCCTCTTGAGACCCTGGAGAGCCGCTGCCAGTCACAGCAGATGGTTCTGACTGAGAAGGACCAACAGTCTGACTCAATGCAAGGCAGCTTCATATACAGTCATCATGGGAAGCTTACCACGCAAGGAAGAGGAAAGTCACACTTTCTCAACCCTTTGCTTGGACACAATGATTAAAAACCCCGCCCCTCCTTTGCTCATTGAGAGTCCTTGGAGAACCTCTGCCAAATCAGTTGCAATTCCCATTTTACAATGGGTATGGAGGCAAGGGATTTAGGGTTAGCCGTGTAAAGGGCAAGAAGGGATCTGTGCCTATCTTTCAGGCTTTGTGCAGACGAAGGGATTTTGATGGTGCAAGATTACAACGCAGGGGATGAGAGAAGGAACACATTCTTTCAAGAATTGTACCTAGATGGAAGTCTTGCTTCTCTCTACACAGAATTATGATTTTCACATTCTGCCACCTTGGGAAGGACTTTCTTTGATAAGCAAAAGCAGCTGCAGGTAGCTTTGGGTTCAGCAAAGGACCACGTTTTTTAAAAAAAATCCTACCCAACCGTTTGTCAGCCAAAATAGCTTCTCCTCCCCTGGTGTTTTTCTTCATATCCAGGACTTTTCTCTTTGCCTTATAAATGAGAAAAGCAAAGTGGCCAGGGGGAAGCAACCTGCATGACATGGAGGAAGTGGATAGAGTGAAGTTTTTCCTCCCTCATTCAAATACTATTTATTTTTAAACATTTCTATCCTGCCCTTCCAGTACCTCGGGGCAGGTTGTAGACCGTCCTAAAAACAGATCTGCACCGCACTGCAAATAATTAAACAGAACTCCAGTCCACCAAAGGGGGTGGGGGGGTCACAGAAAGAAACAGCCTGCTAACAAAACTACAAATGCCACTATGGCATCAACCAAATTGTTTCTTCAGCAGAACTGATTTGCAGTTCATCTGAAAGGCTGGGAGGGATAAGGCCTTTTTACACTCTCAGAGACCACCCCACCAGGCTGGGGTGACCAAAGAGAACACTTGGGGGCACCCAATGATGTCAATGAGCAGAAGACTCAGGATAGACAAAAGGAAGTACTTCTTTTCGCCACATGTCATTAACTTATGGAACTCACTGCCACAGGATTTAGTGATGGGTGGCATCTCAGATGGATTTAAAAGGTGATCAGACAAATTAATAATGGCAAGGTTTATTAATGGTTATTAGCCATGATGGGTAAATTGAATCTTCATGTTCTGAGGTTATCTACTTCTAGGGGCACCAGAGTAGAGGCCTTGGTCTCTTATTTGCTTCTGCTTGGGGTCTTTCCAGGGCATCTGATTGGCCACTGTGGGAAACAGGATGCTATACCAGATGGGCCTTCAGTCTGATCCAGTAGGGCACTTATGAAATTTTGTGTAGACAGAGAAGGAAAGAATTACATGGTTCCTCTCTCCCATCCCCCCCATCTGAAACTGATCAAAGAAAGCCTTCAGGAAAAAGAATAATGGAACGGACACGGCTGTCCAAAGCACAAGATTTTTAAACACAGCCCTGCTTAAGATGTCTGATGTGTGTTTGCTGTTTTGAACTGCAAAAGCAACAGGGCTGCTATTCAGGACTGAGTTAACTATGCTGAAGTCAGTCTTGTAAACAGGCATTCCTCTAATTGTCTGTGGCAAAGAAGAATCACCTCTAGGTATCCAAGCAGGAAAACTCTGTACTTTGGTAGCAGTGACGCTTGCCCCTCCCTCCTTTTTGGGCATTTAATGTAACACAAATAACTGATACGTGTAGGTACATTTTCGAAAGCAGTTTAGTGAACATTTTTTGTATATGAACATGAGTGACTTCTGCAGACTTGTTTGCTAGGTTTTGTTGCAGTCGTTTGTTTTCAATAATTTGAACATTTCTAACCCTGTCAAACAACAGACAAATTGATAGGCCTGCTCTACCAACTACCAAAGAATCCAGGAATTGGCTCATGATTAATTTAGCAGAACCACAAAGGGAGGAAGGTGAGGAAAGAATCAGAGAACGACACAGAGACTTTTCCACATTTGATTCTTTAACAGCTACTCAAAAGGAAACAGAGGAATCCCAAACAATTTGGCTTTTAACCAGGGAAGGGACAGAGAATAGAAATGAAACAAAAACAGCAACGTATCAACAATGACTGGCTCTGAAGCTACCGAACATTCCATACCGTTTCACTAAATCTTAGAAAGGGTTTCAGCTGAGGTTTCAGATGATGTCTCACATGTCGGTTGCAGAGACTGGTTTTCCAGTTAACAGGAATCCAGTCACCCATAACAAGCAGCTAACTGCTCTGAAGCCAGACCAGGGCAGGGCTGAGACAGTAGGGGCCTCTGCAGTCCAAGTCCCACTGAGATAAATATAGCACTGTTCTACCCCCCCATCTAAAACTCCCGTTTCATTCTTTAAACATGGTGGGTGCAACGAGACCTGGCTGCAGTGATCCATGCAATGGTCACTTCCAGGTTAGACTACTGTAGTTCTCTCTAAGTGGGGCTGCCCTTGACTCTGCTCCAGAAATTGCAGCTGGTGCAGAACATAGCAGCATGAGTACTGATGTCACTGCCTGTGCGGGCTCACATCCACCCAGTGCTGCGCAAACTGCACTGGCTGACTATTGAATACTGGATCCATTTCAAGGTGCTGGTTCTTACCTTTAATGGCCAAGGGTCTGCATATCTTCGAGACCGTCTCTCCCCATATGAGCCCCAGAGGGCATTGCCCTCTATGAATCAGCATCTGCTGACGGCCCCTGGCCCTAGGGATATCCGACTGGCCTCAACCAGGGATCTCTGACTTGCCTGGTGGAATGAGCTCCCATCAGAGATTAGGGCCCTGCAAGAGCTTTTACAGTTCTGCAGGGCCTGCAAGATGGAGCTCTTCCGCCAGGCCTTCAGTTGAGGCAGCGGACATCCAACTCAATCTAGCCTCCCCCCTCCTCCCCCCAACGAGTCGTTCTTATGTGTCTGTTGAGGTATAATTTATTTTAAAGTATCTAGTATGGCAGTTATTTTATTGTATTTACTGTGTGTATTTTGTTATTTTGTTTTTATGTTGTAAATCCGCACTGAGCAGATTGTCATAGGTTGGAATCCACCCTGAGCCTGCTTTGCGAGGAGGACGGGATATAAATTGAAGGAAATATAAATAAATAAATGTTCTCAAAGATGAGCCTTCCGAAAGGAGTCAAAGCACCTCTCCATCACACTGTGCCACCTGTGACCAAGAGCTGCCCTCGATCATCAGCCGCCAAGGACACTTTGCAAGGAACTGGAGGAGAGATGAATTCCTGACTTCATCCCTTTGTGATAACACCATCACCACCTCCTTCTCCTCAGCCTCAGAAACCCCTAGGGGGGAAATCTCCTGAGTGGCACACCCGTCACCCTGCAAGGCTGGTAAGGATATGCACATCAAAGGCTACGCTGGGGCAGCAGGGGAAGGGAGGGAGTTGTGCTAACAACAGCTTCATCTGAAAAGCAACCTGCTTGGCAAACCAGCAAAAGCCACACTGCACAGTTGTATAATCCCAGGCATGGCAGAGCAAGGGTGAAGTGCAAAGGGTTTTGCATCAGCAAGCACCTCCTCACACAACATTCTCCTGGGTCCAGCAAGAGTCAGAGACAACATACCTGTAGGGATGAATGTAGGCTGTTGCAACTGCATGTTTGCGAGGGCCTGTTGGTAGTGGAAAACACTTGGGTTAAAGACTGTGGTGGCACCGTTGTTTTTTTCAAGTGCTGGCCTCTTTGGTAAAGGTTGAAGAGCACCAGGTGGCAGGGCCTGCACAGGGTGGGTAGGAGAAGTAACCAGAGGTGGCAGGGGAGTAGAAAAAGGGGGGGGGAAGAGAGAAAGAGAAATCTAAATTAGGCAACACAAAACATTGCAAAGACAGAACTAGACAGGATGTGTGGTCTGCAAATCACCTGCAACTGTGTTGAATCAAAAATGGGGAGGGGGAAATTGTGATCGAATAAGAGGCAAATCCACACCTTCAGGGGATAAGCAGTGACTGAGAGGAAGGAAGTAAAATTGTGTGTCCCCCCAAAAAAGGGAGGAGTGCTCGGAAAAGCACACCTACACTACAAATTTAAACCAGCCCTCAAGTAAGCTCAACTGTCATGGTTCCCAATCATGACAGCCATTTTTTCTCCCGCTCCCCATTCTTTCCAATCCAGGAGGCTGGGGCTTAAAGCGGGCAACTGACCACTGGCAGCAGGTACATGGCAACCTATTCCCAGTCCACGAGATGCTGGTGAAAAAATGGAATCCTCTAACACACCAAATTGTCTGCATCCTGTCCCTCGTCCCTCCCCACACCCTCTCCTGTCATTTCCTGCCTTCTCTGATAAAAACTTTTGATGGCTTAGTCAGTTTCAAATAGGGGTTTTTCCCATTTGTAGCACAACTGCACACCAAGGGAGAGCATGTTGATTGGTTTGATCTCAAAAAAGGAAAGAGGGGAAAAGGGGAGGGGGAAAAAAATCAAGAACAATTTTCATTTGGTCAGGCAGAATCAAAAGCAGTTGCAGGCAACAAGCAATACCAGCGAAGAAAGAAAGCGAAGACAGCTATTAAAATGAGAAGATTAGCATAAGTCAAAAATATAAACAAAATCAATGGGGACTAACTTTAGCTAACTGTACATGTGTAAATATTTGCCCACAACCCAATTTGGCCAGTAATTAGTTCTTGGAATGCTGTTGTGTAAAAACAGTGTTCAGCTAATACCAAAGTATTGCTGGTACGCTGTGTCAGAGTGGCAGGCTAACTCACCTACATAATTCTGTTCCCTGTGTGTATGAATGATGTTCATGCACTACTCTGGGAACTGGAAACAGCCAATCATGTGTGTCACTGGAGCTATGGGGTGACACGTAACAGGAACCATGTAATTCTACTCCAAACTGGGGATTGCATGGAGGAACTCTCTCACAGCTAGGATATTACATCTGGTGTAGCTTCAGACTTCCTCCAGGATTCATTTTTTTGCATCCCCATCGATATGAAGGCACAAATATCCTCAAAGGAGGCTGCAGAGCATTGTAAAGATTTTCCTTGCTTTCAGGAGACGGTGGGGGTGGGGGTGGGTGGGAAGCAGCTTAGCTGGAAGGAGAAAGACTGGGTTCAGGCAAATGTTGTGTCTTAAGCAAAATGCTTTGTAAATGGCTACATTCCCCAAGCCCATGAGATAGTTCAGGAAAGCCACTTGGGGTTGGCTTAAGCTGTCCACATTTACTATGGAAAGCTTTTGGCTGACAGAAGCGAGTGAATGTTTGTCACAGATGAAATAAGCAAAGCCACCTGCTGCTTGCAACATCCCTCACTGTTAAAAAAAAAACAGTTTTGTTTTGTTTTTCCTCACCAGTATATTTGGTCTAATAGAAGTGCAAGGCATTAGGATTCAGAAATCCCTTTTGTTTAGCTGGGTTGTAAATTAGAAAATTAAGGAGTCCACTTTAACACTGGTTCGTTCAATGTGTTGTTTTAACAGACCACATATGATATGATTAACTTTGCTAAAAGGGTGTTTCCTACTTCCTGGCTCTTCCTAACAAGCAAATCTTCTCTTTTAGGCCTGTCATGTCATGGTGCTTCTAGTCAGTCAAACCTGTTTCACTGTTTGGTTCAGAGAAAATGCCTTTTACCCGACATGTTAGTCATCCCCAAGGAACAAGTCTCAACAATCAAGTTGAACCGCTGAAGGCTCAACAACTGCTAATGTTTCTTACCATTAACAACTTCATGCAGGTAATTGCCTCTCCTCCCCTGCTCTAGGGAAGAATTCACTTCCTTGTAATCTTAGTGGGTTTTTTTAAAGTATTCCATCTATTTATGGACTTCATTAAGAGACATGGGGCCATGGTTCTCAAAGAGAGAGGTGGGACCCCCTAAACAGGTTGGGAGGGTTCCATACCAGAGGTGGTATGAATGAGCAGCCAGAGGTGGTGTATCCCCACCTCTCTCAAGCTTCAACCGACATGTACCCCTTCCCTCACTGCCTTGACTGACAACACTGAGAGCCATTCTCTAAGGCCTTTTTCTTTGACCTCCTAGTCCCTCCATTCTGCTGTACATACTGTACCGTCTAGCCACAGTCTTCTGGTCTTGTTTCCTTTGCTTCAAATTGACTATTTTATGGACAGAGATGATGGATGTGTGAACATGCCTTGTACCTAGTGAGATCTTGGGTCCATTTTAGCCATGGATTACTTATTTACAACAGTGATTTTATACCCCACTGCTGTTCCTGCTTCAGCTCTCTCCCCTACCTCAGAATGTGCAGCACCTTTAACTCTTAAAAAACAAAAGACAAAGACCCTCACTGTATCCCTCCTCTCCATTTTACATGTGACTGGGGCAAGAACCCAGGCTTAAATGTTTATTTAAAACATTTATTTGCTGCCTCTTCAGAGACCACCAAGAGGTGGCTCATAATATAAAAGAGAGAAGCAGGCACAGGAATCCATTTTGTTTTCTGAAATGGCCTGAAATGCACCAGCAGCTGGCATTCATCTAACTGCACTGGATCCATGCACCCATGTTTCAGATCTGTGTCTATAAAAAAGGGCAAGCTGAAGGTTTCCTCCCTGCTGTCACATTACCCCCCCCTCATTTTTGGAGAA
Source organism: Gekko gecko (assembly GCA_029375565.1). Lineage (NCBI taxonomy): Eukaryota > Metazoa > Chordata > Lepidosauria > Squamata > Gekkonidae > Gekko > Gekko gecko. The sequence goes on along the minus strand of JAPDNY010000012.1, from coordinate 43,853,577 downwards.
GCACGGCAACAATATTATTACGCACACTAAGTCTCAGAATTCTTTGCATCACAGCAGATTATTTCTGGGATGCACACATGGTGGGGAGCAGGGCTTTTTTGGTAGGAAAAGCCCAGCAGGATCTCATTAGCATAACAGGCCACACCCAACAGCAGAAACTCATTAGCATATTAGGCCACACCCCCATGTTACCAGAAGTGTGGTCATCCAGCCACACCCACCTTTTCCTTCTTATTCTGTTTGTTTGTTGTCAAAACCCAGGGGTTTTTTTGGAGCAGGAACTCCTTTGCATGTTAGCCCACACACCCCTAATGCAGCCAATTCTAATGAGTTTCTGCTGTTGGGTGTGGCCTATTATGCTAATGAGTTCCTGCTGGGTGTGGCCAACTTGGGAGCCAGACGGAACTCCGTTCCTGTGCATTCCTAGCCCTGGCAGGGAGTATAGGAGGGCAGCGCTGCATTATGCTGTCCTAGGGGTTTACCTTGGTGTACAGCTGTCCCCAAAGTGTGCTATATTATGCAGATCTAAGACCTGGTTCATACTTGCAAGAGACTGACAGCAGAGCCCTGAGGTGGCTGAAACCGACTGCACCACTTTAAGGTGGCAGCTGTTAAATTAAAGCTTTGCATCCTCCCTGAAAACAGAAAAATAGCACAGCAGGAAGAACAGGGTCTACTCTTTCTTTTTGCCTGCTTTGCTGGTTTTCAATCTACAGGGAGCCTTTAACACAGGGAAGCACTATAAAATGTGACAATCCCCCTGCAGTGTACCGTGGTGCAGCCTATTCTATCACCATGTTCTCCTGCATGTGTGAACCAGCCTTTAGTTACCCTTGACTAGGCTGGAGCAGTAAGTTCATTCCTAATTTGGGGAGTCTCGACACAAAACAGTTTGGGAGCCCCCGCTTCACGCATATATGAAATGATATGTCTCTTTTTGCTCCTCTAGCTTATGTAAACTAAGAAAAGGCTGGCTATAAAATATATGGTTCTATTTCTTCTAAAGAAAGAGGTAAGGGGGGCAACCAGCAGAATTTTTTCTCCTCTAATGCTGGTTGCCTTTCCAGGAAGGCATAAAATATTCCTAAGGACCCAGACAGAGAGACAATAGTTTTATGCAAGATGTCGCTAATGGGAATGTACAGTAGGAGTGTCACCTCAAACTTTCAGACAGGTTTCATAGAAACAGGTTTCACTTCAGTTTTAAAATGCCACAGGAGACTGCTCATCAGAGTATTGTTATGCCTGATACTTCCTAGCACAGTGTCAGCCCCAGAGGGTTGGGCTGGATATGCAAGGTTGGATTTGGGTTTTAAAATAACAAGCTGGCAACAACAAAACGACATGATGTATTTATTGCCAACTACTTCCATTGACACAGATGCAGCACAGAGAGCAGCTGAACCTGTAGGATCTATTTAGCTCTGTGACTGGACTACATTTATGCCAGTCTTGTGAACTACCTAGGATAACTAGAACAAGCCTCCAAGCGAGCAGGCAGGGCAAATCACTCTGGGCAACTTTTTATTCCTCAGGGCTGTGCACCTGCCTGTCCCAAACTGGTGCAACTGGCAAGCCAAACTGGCTCCCAGAAAAATGATAACAGGTTGTTTGTGTGGTATAATCCAATTGCCTCCACCATGGAAAAGCCCATCTAGCGCTGTGTTAAAGGAGGACTAGTCACTGGCGTTGAATATAGCACTGGAGTTCTTGAATTATTTCTGCAGGGTCAGTAGAATGGCACAAAGAGGACCAAAGACCTTATGAATGGGCATTCCTGTCCAAAAGAAGGAGAAGGGTTGAGCGTAACCAAATTATTCCCGAATAACCTGAAGCTGGATGAAACAAAGACCAGCAGCTAGACAAGTGGAATGGTTGTGCTTTAAGCAAACTGTCTCCTTGCTGGCACCTGGGCAGGAAGTTCTACTTTGATTACACTAGCAGCCTCAGATTACAATCACCTATGGCCTCTGAAGCAATCCTCTGGCACTGCAAAGTTACTAATGTTCATATTAGTATTTCACGTTGGGAGCCCAGAAAGACTGAATTTCCCCCCTCTATACTATAATGTCTTAGGGGCTTGAACAGACACCCCTCCCCCCCATTTTCCTTCCCTCTCCTCCTTTAATTGATGTGGAACTGTGTGGCTCCCAGGAAGGGGGCAACAATCACAGTCGGTCCTCAGCACACTGTTTTTTGATGTTTAATTAGCAATCAATATCTACCTTTACACATTCATGTCCACGTCCCTCTAATATTTATTTAAATTTATTTATTTTAAATATGTCTTATCCCTCATCTCCTCAGATTCTTAAGTATGTAGAAACTCACCCAAATCTCCTTCTCCAGAAGCTCCTAAGAGCTTGAGAAGGCCAAGTACCCCTTGCTCCTCTGTTGTCCTTAAGAAAACACACCCCTTTAACTGATGCTTAACTACATTCAATATTTTGCAACTCTCAGAGCATGCTCAGGGATGACTCATGACAATTTTGTGTTTACATTTACAGAAGTATATTTTTATGCATACCAAGGTGGGGGGGGACCATCTCTCCTTAATTTGCAGAAATGTATGGGTGGTCCCATTTTGCTGTCCTGCACGGGACCATCAGTAATGCTTATGATACAGAAGACTGAGTGCAGTGGGCCTCTTGCATTGGCTCCTCTGCTGTTTCTTCTCTCTTTCAACAACTAGATTGGCAGCCCATCAGATCTGTTATTGCAAAGGAGACATTTCCCCTCCTACCAGCACTTAACTTTCAGTTTTAGACTCTTCTTACTTGCTGCACAGTTTGCATTTTCAACTCTGTCTCTGAAAATCCTAGGTAGGCCTCAGTATCTATAACTTATTTACAGCTGCCTACTCTAGGGTCACTTCTGTAGCCACCAGACAAGAACAAGATGTACTTTTAGCCTGACATTGCTCTGAAAAGTCTGCCTGAGGAAAAATGTGTTGTTTGAAACTTGGCAATAATTGATAGGATGTCTCAGTCTATGGGAGGAGCATGTAGGTAGTACCTCCCTACACTCCTAGCTGGGCTCTGCAGAACACAGCTGGGGATACAGGAAGGGAAGGCCCCACAGATCAATGGCTGAGCACCTGCTTTGCACTGGAGTTGGTCCAAAGTTCATCCTGCCGACTTCAGTTAAAGGACCTCAGGGTCAATTTCCACAAGACGGAATTCACAGGGTATGAGACACTGGGGACTTGGTACAGACTCAACTTGTGAACCCCATCACAGTCCCACATTGCTTGTATGTTCTCTCTTCCCCCAGGTATTATTCTCACTCTTGATCAAAACTGCAGCACAGTACAGAAGGAGCTCCAATCCACCTCTGCTCATGTAGTTATTTTAAACAGAAAACATTTGGGAAAGGAACTGTTTGGCTCACTGAGGAAGACCACATGGTCTTCCCCAATGGGTTAAATACCCCTCCCCCTTCAACACACCATTTCTGCACAGAACAACAGTGCAGGGAAGGGGGAAAGCTGAAGCTCCTTCTGCACTGCAACATGGTTCTGATCCAGAATGGAACAGTGTACTGGCGGAAGACACAAGAACATACAAGTAATGTACAACTATATGTTGTTGAAGGCTTTCGCAGCCAGAGTTCATTAGTTGCTGTAGATTCTCCGGGTTGTGTGGCCGTGGTCTTGGCATTGTAGGACCTGACGTTTCGCCAGTAGCTGTGACTGGCATCCTCAGAGATATAACACAGAAAGATGTAGTACTCTCTGTGTCAAGGTGAGCAGAATGTACAACTATGATGATATTCATAGGCTGTGTCCAGGGTTCCTACCCTGTATGTCTTGTGGAACTCAGTCCTCAGGTAGCAACTGCCATAGAAGACTTCTCTGTTTCTCTCTACCTGATAGCTTGGAGTGCCATTGCCAGTGGATAGATGGCCACTGCATAAGACACAGGCACTGAGGCCCAGCCTTGCCAGACAACCCTAAACACCTTCACAATTAGGCAAAAAAGGTGGTTTGGGTAGGCTTGTTTTTTTTCGTGCCAGTGAAACTCCTTGAAGGCTTCTGCTGTGTTTCAGACCAAAGGTGTGAAACAGACCCTGCTGTGCCTCGTGTTATAAAAATGCCACAGCTGCCACTGTTGGAAAACAGACTGATTAAAAAAACAGTGTGATAATTACATTGCTCCAAAGATGCATCTGGTCTTTTTTTGGAGGGGAGGCTTTTGCTGTATCAAAAAGCAGTTTCAATTAGAATGGCAGATTACACCTTGTTTTGGAGGGGGAGGGAAGATGTGCATCGTGCTAGAAAGAAGGGGGCGACAAGTCCACTCTAGATGGGCAGTCTCCGTAGGTAAAGCACAAAATAGAACAGATGAGAAAAAAATGTATTCCATGCAGTCTAAAAGATGGTTACATGCAAAGCAAGAAGGTGAGAGGTCCAAGTACCAGGTCAAAGGTTGCCTCGAGGGGTCGCTTCAGTGATCGGACAGCTGGCTGAGTCTTAATTAGCAGGCAGCGAGCACATGATGGTAATGAGCCAAGGGGGGGTTTTCAAGCACAACAACAGAAAACAGCAAGCAGAGGTGCATCAAAAAAGGAGAGCGACATTGTGGAGTAGGTGAAGAGAAAAAAATAAAATGAATGCATTATACAATATATATTAAAACAGACTACACATGCACAACACAGGGGCTTTGCTACCATTAACCAGACAGTTGCTCTGAGTGGCTCCTTTGCTTTGCTACACTTTATGGAAAAAAGCTGTGCCACTGCAGGGCGCTTGTAAAAGGCACCAGAGATACAGAGACCTTTGCAGCATCAGACACTGTAGGGTTGTTTTGCAACAAGCACAGAGAACATGGAATAAATTTTGAACAAAGAATGTAGAGAGCATGATCAAGCCTTTGTGCATTCTGGTAAATTAAACGGTTGCTGCAAAGGTTCCTTTCCTTTCCTTTCCTTTCCTTTCCTTTCCTTTCCTTTCCTTTCCTTTCCTTTCCTTTCCTTTCCTTTCCTTTCCTTTCCTTTCCTTTCCTTTCCTTTCCTTTCCTTTCCTTTCCTTCCCTTCCCTTTCCCTTTCCCTTTCCCTTTCCCTTTCCCTTCTTTCTTTTTAAAAAGAGGTGTTCCTAGTCCTCATGGCTGTAGGAAAAAAATATGAAAAGATTTGTGCCCACCCACCACAACTCTACATTATTTCAAAACCTAAATCACAAAAGTGCAACTAAGCAACTACATTCAATCTGTATAATGTGCCTTCCAGTGGTAGAATCTGCGGTCCCTTGGCAACTGGATATGCACAGCTTGGAACTGCAGCACCACACTTTTACACTGATGCCAACCCCAAAGCCTAAAAGCAAACAAAAGCCCTGATTTGGACCCACTTTTCATTTTCTGAACCTCAAATCCTCCCCCTGCCGCCCCCCTCCCCCGAGAACAGAAGGGGTTGTCTGAGGTTGGGAAAATGGTGCAAGTGGGAAAGGGTTAATTCCTTCCTCATGTTGTAGCAGACATATCATACATGCAGCACACACTGGGAGCTTGTGAGTGCCAGAGAGGTACCAAAGGGCCTGTCCATGGCAGAGAGTCAGGCTTCCACTCCTACCAGCCCACCCCTCCCCCACTGCTTTCTGGCACAGCCAGGAGCACGTGGCATTAGGTATGCACTGAGGTTTCATGATCTAAATTTGACTTATGGCACAGATCCTTCCTCCTGCGTGAACATACACACACATTCGAATCCTTGGCTACCACTTCTTAATCATCCTCGAGGAAGCAGTGCCTAGTTCTCCAAATGCATGACAGCAGCTCTCCGTGTTACTACTTCTTGTGATGACGCCCCCATTTTTTTGCCTTGCAAAGTTGTGCAAACATTTATCGTGAAATGGAGCTAATTTGGCTCCTGGCCAGGCACGTGAGCTGCCTGAACCACTTCCCAGAATTTTGAAGTCTGTGGGTCTGGAGAGCAGCCAGACATAGTGATTACCCACTGAAAAGCAAGGTACGATTTCAGCACTGATAAAGGGAGGTCTTGTTAGTGGGCTGCCTGGTTGGAACTAACACTTTATAAGCCGGACTGAATCACCCGCTGGGCTACAGATCAGGGCCTCACTCACTCAGTGCCTTCATTGCTGTGCAGTTATCTGAGACTGCGTCTGCCTATACAGGCTTCCTGCACTCATGTACCCTACTAATGTGGGTCCTCATTGTACCCTTCCCTCCCCTAGTTTAGAAAGTAATTGGTGAAGTCTCTTGAGAACCAGGGGGAAAAGGGAAAGCTGCATTGTATAGCCTGATCTTGTTCGATCTCGAAAGCTCAACAGGGTCGGTACTTGGAAGGGAGACTACCAAGGAAGGCTGCGGAGGAGGGCAATGGCAAACCACTTCTGTTTCTCAACTGCCTTGAAAGCCCCTTGCTGGGGTTGCCTTAAATTAGCTACAACTTGATGGCACTTTACACACCCATGAGAAGCAGGGAGAAGCCACAGTTTGGAAAACAACCGTGCCATCCCTTTCCTTCTGTCCATGTGGAGCTGCTTTCTCATGATTCCATGGAAAGTGGGCAAAGTAAAGGGTGCGACTTGTCCAAACAAGCTGGGGCATTGAGCATCTGTTTAAAGTCAAGAGTTTCGTTTCCTGTTCACATCTTATCAGGAATATAATTTGGGTAACAAGGACAATTTCATGTACATTTTGGACCACACCCACTTTCCCAGATGTCTCAGTGTGGCATGAATCTTGAATATGAATGGTCCTTTTTAATCTTTAAGTATGCCCCAAAACCTGTTTTATAACTAGCTACTCTCTACGATATCTGTGGTAAGCAAACTCTCCAGGCAGACAATCTGGCAACACTCTATAACCCAGAAGAGAATTTTTCCCCCTTTGAAGCTGTAACTGTGCTGCCCAGCAAGACTAGGTTCATTTCATGTCAGGGTGGCGAAATCTGATAGATGAATCTACAAGGCTGCCCCAAAAGCTCAGGAGGCACAATCAAAGCATGAAACCTTGACAAAGTTAATGAATAATGCAGAGGCTATTTGGGTGGCAAGACCTTGGCATCGAGCGATCAATAAATATTTTAAGCAGGCTGGTTAACGGCACACCAGTAAGGTGAGTTAGGTTTACACCGGAAAGGGACAGCATGAATTAAAGATGCTCTGGGGCACCAATGTTGCAGTTAAGATGTCAGGGATTAGGACTGATTAACAAAAGAACGCACGAGCAGATATTTCCAAAGGGTCCTTTCGAGCAAGAGTGCTTAGACTTGAGCGTCAGTCATTAAGGAGCGATCTTTTTAAATGCAAGAACCCTCATCATGACATGCTTCTTGATTCCCATGGTAATGATAAAGGAGGGCGGTGCAGATATGACTATTGCCGAACAAATTGAATAATCACGAAGCATCTTTCCAGACAACATTGAATCTATTGGAATGGATGCTGGTTCAGTTTATTTGTGTGTGTGTGGGGGGGGAGTGTCTAATCAACATGGCTTTATGTCTGAGGGATAACTATTTCGGCTTTACTTTATGAAGTTCTTGGTAGGCTAGAAAGTGTGATTCCTAATGAAGGATCTTGGAGGAACAATCTTGTAGAAGTGAACCTTGGAAATCCCCTCCTACCCCCCAGTTCAAAAGTGCAAGAATTTGCCTGTGATGACTCAGCAATTAGAAAGCCAGTGTGGAGCTGTGATTACATTGCTGGACTAAAACCTGGGAGATGCAGATTCAAATTCCTACTCAGCCTAAAACTGACCCTGGGCCAGTCAGCCTAATCTACCCCACAGGGATGTTGTGAGGAAAAAATAGGGGGCTGGCAATCATGTTCACCACTGAATTCAGTAGAGGAAGAGTGGGATAAAACTATAACAGGCAGAAAATGTGTTATGCCATAAACCTGTTTTTTTCCCTCTCAGCTCAGTGGTGCAGAGAATAATATTCATAATACACAGGAAAGGCTCTGGTCTCAGTCTAATCTTGATATATATTAGTTTCCGGCACTCCAAACTTGTTTCCAAATAAGCTTTTGCTTTCAAAGCTGTTCCAATTCGGCTCTAGCCTAGACTACTTCTCCCCCATAAAGACTGTTTATAAATGGTGGTATACGTGGCAATCTAAGGCTCTTCAAAACAGGACAACAGACCTCCACTTACATCCCTCTTTTGCTCTGCAGATCAAACACACAAAACTGAGCAATGCATTTCGATGGAGGTCATTCGCTTACCATTGTGGCTGCAGCAGTTTGATTCACCTGGTGTTGAGCTGCCTTGATTTTGGCTTGCAGGTGTGCAGGGGGATGAAAGTACTTGCATTTCTCCCTAGAGCATCGCCCTTTGATGTAATCCATGCAAACTGTAACAGTGTTCTCGTTTGTGTCTATCATGGCAATATCTATCGGGTGAGCATAACGGCAGTCGTTCTCACCACGTGTGCAATTTCCACGCTGAAACTCTCGGCAAACCTTAAAAGAAAGCCACATGATTCAAGGGGAGGGGGAATTAGCAATCACACTCCCCTTTTCATTCTTGAACAATAACTGACAAGGGACCACATAAAACCAAGTCAGGAGAAGACAGGACGACAGTCGATCCACCAGACTTAACCAAGCCCCACCTGTCATTTCACCATGCCTCTATCCCAGATCCATTATTTAAAGGGAGCAGGAGGCAGCTCTCTATTGCTCTCTTTCTGTCAAAACAGGTACTCACATCCTATTCCCAGTTTTCACTCATGTTTCTTTTGCCGACTGAGGCGCTCCTCTGCTGCAGAGCCCACATTTCTTGGGTGCTGGGCACTTCTTCTTACTCAAGACCAGTATCTTTCAATGAACGGCAATGCACCTCGTGTAGGAGGAACAGGTGCTGCAGCAAAGGACCACCTTTTATTTAGCACCCAACGAAGGATGAATGAATGGAAACCAGGCCTAGGATCCAAGCCAGGGTTCCTGCCATACTAGTAGCTCAGACAGATGGGCTCTTTCCTCTTCCAGAGTCTGGCAACTTCTGGCCACGTTTTTGGTTAGTGTTGATATAAACTCTCACCATGGTCAAAATTTTCAGCCGAAATACAGCGCTCTGATGGAAAGGAGTCCTCCCTCTCCCCAATATAGAACAACCCCCACATTTTAGAACGCCCATTTTAGCTCTAACGAAGGCTTGTATATGGATTTTTAGAAAATAATTTATAATCCCCCTCAACCCAAAATTGAGTTTGTTAATTAATCTGGTCATTTAGCCCCCACTCACTAAGAGGGATCCCCAATTAAAACAAACACACATATGTAAGATAAAAGTTAGCTCTGTGAATACTGGAGACGTGGTGGTGGTGCTGGTGGGTTTATTTTTAAAAATATCTTCCAGAGTTTGGATGGATTTTAAGTTGGCTACCTCCTCCTTGTGAACTCAGGACAGAAAAATCTCTGCGCTTTCTGATTTCAGGTCAGATAACCAGCTTTGACGTGAAACTAGTGGTCTTGTTTAGAGGAAGAACTGCCTTGATAAAACTTTTAAACTTCTTTCACTCAATAGAAGTTGAAGCAAGCTTCCTCCTAAGACAGAGCTGCCCCAAATAACCAGGGCTTCCTCACTGGCCTCATTTCCTCTTGAGACCAACAAGCGCTTAGAAGAGCATTCAGCCATATTCTCTGCTGTACAGAACTGCCTGGAATCCAGTACAAGAATTCTGTGATCTTTGCAAGGAAGTGTGGCTGGGGAAATAGAGTTGGGACTCCCCAGTCCATGTAAACAAGGCCTGTCGATTCAAAATGACTGTCTTGAATCAACTAACTCTTGAATTCCCCTGTTTTTTTAAAAAAAGCCAACAAGAACCCCTTCAAAATAATTTTAAAAAGGAGGTCCTAGGGATTTGGGTCAAGTAATGGCAGTTCTGCTCTATTAACAATACTCTCAAGGGCTTTTTCTGACTCATCCTGGTAGCCAGTTACTGCATTATTCACAGTAGACTTCAACTCATGCACAACGGAAGCTGCAAAGCAATTTTGAACAAACATTGATCTAACTTATAAAAAGGATAATGCTTACTCCAACATCAATAAAACTGGCCTTAAAAGCTTCCTTGCCTCTGAACCAGGATGCCCCAAAACATTATATTGTTATCACAGAACCAATATGTCAAAAATTTGGGGTGAAAAATTGGAGCATTGATTTTTTTTTAAAAGGAAAGGGAATCAAAATTTTGCCTTAATAACATCTAGTGAAATTTTTCCAGGGCAAGCATTTCAGACCAAATGGCTCCCACTTAAATATGGCAATAAGGGTTAGACAATGCAAATACCTCCAGTTTATCTGTCCTCATCAATTTCTGCCCAGCAGAGCCTCCTGGTACCGAAACGGTTGGGTTCCCAGATACCAGGACAGGCGTATTTGGTAACAGCTCTGCAGGAACTAAGCCCATTCCAGGAGAAACATGACTTAAGTAAGGGCTGAAAGCCATGGTGGGGCTAGTTGCGAGCGAAGGAGTCACAGGAAACGTCGTCTGTAAGCAAAGGAAAGCAAACGAAACAGTCAGGGTGGCCTCAACGGTGTGCCAGTCTTTGGGAACAATTATCTGTGAGGAGAACTCCACTCCTCAGTCTATTAATTTCCTGTCATTGGCTCGTGCTCCTCTCCTCCCTCTTTATTGATTCCCACATACCCGGTGCATTGCATTTCAAGCACACAGCATCTTTATCAGTAAGGACAAAGAATGTCCCTGATCATTACCGGTTTAATGGCCCAATTAAGGGGGCCCCTCAGGCTATTAGGAGAAAAAACCCCTCCCTCAATCAATCAACCCTTCAAGCAACAAAAATGGAAGGACCCAGCCAATTCTGGACTTGAGATGAGTTGGGATGAGCTGAGGACGGGTTACCAGGGATAAGAGAAGAGAGCATGTGGCTCCTTTTGGTGCTACATGCCCTCAGGAAAACAGCAAGGACCAGGAGTAGGGTTGCTGGGTTGTCAAGCTGGTGGGGGGATTGGGGGTAGGGTTCTGGGGGGTGGGTACGGATGTCATGTGACGCAGTGATGTCACCTGGATATGACATCATCATGTTGGCAACACTGGGAACAGAGCTCTAGTTTTTGGGTGAAATTCTATGGTAAATTCGCCTTCAAACCATAGAGTTTTGCCCCCAAACCAGAGTGTCCCCAATGCGATGATGTCACTTCCAGGTGATATCACGTGGTGACGTCCCTGTTTAGGAACAGGGTTTCCCCCACCAGCCAGTTGGTCCATGCAGGGAGAAATCCCCAAAATCAGGGGATCTCCTGCTTGGTCCTGGGGGCTTGCAACCCTACACATCAGAACTGTATGTTGGGCTCTTTAAGAAGGTTCAGCTGCCTGGCTTACTGGGACTTTGCTGCCTGCCAGGTTACCTTTACAGGCCACACCCTAAGACACCTTGCATGAATCTTTCTAGCAGTATAAAAGGTAGGCCTCTGTTCTTCCATGAGTGGTACAATAGAATACTAAGCCTTTTCCTAAGCTGTATCTTGTCCCCTTCTTCTCTCTGACCAAAAATAATGCTGCAGAGCAGGCCACTACACACAAACATGTCCATACCCTGAACCAGCCGGCACAGGACAGGCAGGGCCACATTAAGGCCAACTGATGCTCTAAGCGCAGCCCAACAATGGTGCCCCCCGGCCCTTCCATTGCTTAACTGATAAAACACTGAGACTGAATAAGTGCTGAAAGTGAAATAAGAGCTTAAAAATTCAGTTTTCTTTCAGGCCAGAACCTACAATTATATTAAATATAAAATTTTAATTTTTAAAAAATTATTTAACACTAAATAGCAGTAAGCAATATAAGCAACCCCCCCCATGGTGCCCCTAGGGTTGCCAGCCTCCATGTGGGGCCTGGAAATCTCCTGCTTTTAGAACTGATCTCCAGCTGACAAGAGGAGAAAACGGAGAAAACGGCTGCTTTGAAGGGTGGACTCTATGGCACTGTACCATGCTGAGGTCCCTCCCCTCCCCAAACCCCGCCCTCTCTCTTGGATCCACCCCCAAAGTCTCCAGATATTTTCCAGACCTGGCAACTCTAGGTGTCCCCCCCTTTCCTTGGTGCCCTTATTTGACTTCACGGCTAATCTAGGACTGAGGATAGAGCTGTTTCAGCCACAGCCCTACAACTGTGGAATTCACTGCCCCCAAAGGTCCATTAGGTCAGCTCTTCCAGAAACTTGTAAAGAAGTTTTTATTCCAGAAAACATTTGGTGTGGATTTTTAGAAACTCCCCAAAAGCTGTTTTGTTCTGTATATTCTATTGTCAATTTTCTGCCTGTCTGTCAATTTTAATTTTTTAATCTCTGCTACTTTTTAAAAGCTTCCATGCCGTGTTTTTTCAAGACTGCTTTTATTGGATTTGGATTTAAAAACAAAACAAAACAGTTTCCCACCATTTTATGATATTTTCATTTTTGTGTTGTGAACCAGCGTGGGTAAAGAAACTTGGCACAGGTGCCAAGAGCTGGTCAGTGCCCCACAGAAGCAAAAGTCAAGGGTTAGGATTTGCCGAACGTGGCAGCACAATTAACAATAGCTAAAGATATTTAAATCCCTAGGTTGCTTTCCAATGGCAAGTGCAAAGAGCAACACACACATTACTCGGAGTGAAATCTGGATATACTCTTAATGAGGAGTGACAACCAATCAAGCTCCCTGGTTAGTGCAATACAAGACATATGTGTTGCACTTGACACTTAACATCTTTTTTAGGCCTACACTTTAAAAAATTTGGGTTGGATCCAGCCAGCTTTTTCCACTTCCTTACTGCAGCCCCAATCCCACAAGGCTTTTTGTCCATGCAGGTCTCATGACCCCAACATAGCCTCTTTGAGCCAGTTTGGTGTAGTGGTTAAGTGCGCAGACCCTAGTCTGGGAGAACCGGGTTTGATTCCCCACTCCTCCACTTGCACCTGCTGGATGACCTTGGGCAAGCCATAGTTCTGGCACAGCTGTTCTTGAAAAAGAGCAGTTTGTGTTAGAGTTCTCTCAGCCCCACCAGCCTCACAGGGTGTCTGTTATGGGGAGGGGAAGGGAAAGGAATTTGTAAGCCGCTCTGAGACTCCTTTGGGTATTGAATGGCGGGGTATAAATCCAATCTCTTCTTATTATTTGAATGATCAAAAGGGAATCCTTCCTTCCTTTTACATCGCTAGAAGAAGCAGCTGGAGCCAGACCTTTAGGCTGAATGTAATATCTGAAGTGGCCTTTAAAAATAATGCATTTGAGAGGTGTCTTCTGATTTATAAGCTGGCAGAATGTCAAACTCAGACAAACCCTTCTGAGAGTCAGAACAAAACTGGCCCTCTTGGGAATCAGGTTTTCAAACCAGCATTACCAGCTCCCATTGATCATCTATTTGCCTCCAATCATATAGCACAGACAAGGAGCTGTGGCCAGATCTGTGTAAATGAGGACAAATGAAGGAAGGAAAATACTCAGTGGGATTGCTCCTTGAAGTCTTCCAACCTCAAAAGTACCAGTGGTGAAATCTGAATGACTTGTCTTTACTTTCCTCCCTCCGCCTGGCGCTGGCCAGCATAATCACAGTGAACTTGGAGAGATCCAAGCACTGTGCTGCTTTCTTTTGTAAAAAGCACAACCTTAGCACCTGTCCTACTTCTGCCACTACTGCATTGTTCATTCTATTTTAAGACCCTTGTAACCCGGTCATGGGTAATTGTGTTAGGCCAGACTCTGACACAAGCTGTCACCACTCCAAGTTTCCACACTTATGGGTTCTCAGATTTTTCACTAGGCACTTGAGCTATGTGAGTTTTGTTCCCATGTTACTAATAGAAACTGTTGGAACGGTTATCACCCTAACAAGTTTGGACCAATTTCCCCCAAGAGAATTGAGCAGAAGTCTTGTATGAGCAAAGATTACTGAAATGAGAAGTGAGATAAGAAAAGGTGGGCACCCTTTTTAATATGTCTGATATATTTTGGTTTCTTTAATAAGTTGTCGTTGCTGTTGTTTAACCATTCCCTACTTGCCCCTGCACTCTTCAGAGCTACTGCCACCGACAGTGCCTTGCTGAACCTCTTAGAGAAATCAAGAATCCACAGCTTTTCTTGGCACAGAATTTGGATTTCCCAAGCACAAGACTGCAGTTTGTTTTTAGAACAGCACGGATAGCTCAATTTCTTCTAAAGCTCAGACCTAGAGCGCATTCCCCTCATCCTGGGCCCAGCTCTCAGACATGTAAACCCCAAATAGAGAAGCATTTGCCTCTGGACACATGCAGAATGCCTCTCCCCTCATCAATGAGTAACCACAGCAAGATCTGCAAGCAGACAAAAGGTTTCCATGGAAGCGGACATGACTTGCAGGCAGCTCCGAACCTCGACACCTTTCAGTTTAGAAATTAAGTGCTGGTTGCTGTACACCATTTCACAGACTGGCATTGTTGGGTTCCAATTCCCAGTGCAATAATGACTGCGAGCAAGAAGATTCACAGCTGCGTAATGGTGAAGTCTTTGGAAACACAAGAGACATGAGCCAAGGCTTTTTTTAAAAAAAAAGAAAAGAAAAGAAAAACAAAGGGGAGGAAAAAGCGCATTCCCATGCTATGACGAAATCAAAGTCTGAAAGCTGCTGTTTGTGCTCAGCCATAGAAATATCCAGGCACGCACTTGCTCGTGCAAACTATTAAAGTTCTGCTTCCGATGCTGGTGACGCAGCTGCGCCGTTTCCAGGATGCCAGTCACACGCAGAGGCCAGCACCAACACTTCCCTCTCCCAGGCGGCTCAGAAAGCACTTCTGGGGCAGTGGGCTGCGCTCACCTCTCTCTTTACAATCAGAGCCTCTCTCTTTACAATCAAAGCCTCTTTTCAAGTTTTATTTCATTTATCGCCATTCCTCCCTTGAAGAGGAGGGCTAGGGTTACGTAGAGCTCTCCACTTTATGAAGATAACAGCGTGGCTGCCAGTGCTGTTTTTACTTCTGCTGTTGAGGTGGAGCAGCAGTTGGAAGAAACCTGGACAACTGCCAGGTATTGACATAAAACAGCCCAGTTTTGCTTCTCTTTTAACTCACCAAGAAATTCGATGAGACCAAGATCGTGGTTTAGAGACAGGCAGAGAGCACGTCCGGGCTAGAATCTGGGAACAATGAGTCTCAGATAAAGAGAAAGAAGAGAAAGGTCTCCTTGCAAATATGGAAGGCCTGATCCTTCTCCTTTCTTATTTATATAGCTATTAAAATGCACAGCACTTTACAGCATACAAAAAGGCAGCTCTCTGCCCCAAGGAGCTTACAATCAAATATTTGCCATATGGGCACCCTGACCTGGATAACCCAAGCAAGCCTTGATCTTGTCAGGTCTCGGAAACTAAGCAGGGCTGACCCTGGCAAGTATTTGGATAGAAGACCTCCAAAGAATACCAGGGCCAGGACGCAGAGGCAGACTATCAAGCCACTTCTCTGAACGTCCTCCTTGCCCCAGTAGGAGTCACCAGAGGTCACCACGACTTTCAGGCATGAGCGCACACGCACACACACAAAATATTTGCCATATGCGGCACAGGGAAGGGTGGGGAGAGAAGTGTAGGTGGAACCAAACACCAGGAACAGTATGCATTTGTTTAGGCTTCCTTCTACTAGGAAAGGGGGACTAAGGGTTTGTGCCAAAGGCTTCATGGAAAAGGTAGTTTTTTTCTTCAGGAGGAATTTGAAGCAAGAGAGAGCCCTAGAATTACAAGGGGTCTTATAGGCTATCCAGTTCAACCCTCTTCTTGGTGCTGTGATTCCAAGCTAGAACAACCCCAACAGAGAGCTACCCAGTCTCTGCTTGAAGCTCTCCAGTGAGGACACCCCCCCTAAGGTATCAATTGGCTCAACTGGTGAACTGCTCTCTTCATTAGGAAGTTTCTCCTATTGTTCAGCCACAAGCTACTCTCCTGTAACTAAAGTCCAATACATCTAGTCTTGCCCTCTGGTGCAGCAGGGTGTTTGCCCTCTTCAACGTGATAGTCTTCCGTGTATTTGAAAATACATGATCCCCTCTCCTCTGTCTTTTCTCCTCCAGACTAAACAGACACCCTTCCTTGTAAGCCACTGACCACCTTCACTGAGCCCCACCCTGAACCTGTTTGACTTTGTGTACCTCTTGCTTAAATGCAGTGCCCAGAACTGGACACAGTACTTCAGGTGAGGGGTGACCAGTGTGGAGTAGAAAGGAATGATTCCTTTTTGTGACCTGGATTCTATGTTCCTCTTAATGCAGCCTTAAAACCACTCAAGCCTTTCTTTTTTCCTTTCTTTGCAGCTGCATCACATTGTCAACTTGTGTTCTGCTTCAGGGCGATCCTGAGAGTGTTTTCACGTGTATTCCTGCAAAGCCAGGTATCCCCACCATCCTCCTATACCTCTGCATGTAAGTTCTAGTTTACCCCTCCTGGTTTTATGTTGCCTACAAATCTGATAAGGATTCTCTCTGCTGTTTTATCCAAGTCACTGATAAAAATGCTGAAGAGTAAAGGGAGAAAGAAAACTAATATCATGCAGGTGTTCTGGAATGTAATTTGAGTCCCGACACCTGTAATTTTGGGATTTAGGCAGCTGTTTCAGAAGACTCCTGATATTCAGTTAGACACAGTGCCTCAAGGACCATCACAGAGCATTTGGTCAGGCTACTCCAGAGGCCCAAATGCCTTCCTTTGTCCTAATAAACACTGCCTAGTATGCTTTCATCCATCTGTATGCTTCAAAAAGGAACAATACTTGATTTACTCCAAATTTTACACATTAGGGCCCCACAGGTATTGAACCACAACTCAGGTTTCTCATGGGGCAGTTCCTGTTTTATGCTTTTAATATTTTTACTACGTATAAACAGTGTTCCTTCTAAGCTGAGTTAGTGTGAGCTAGCTCACAGTTTTTTAGCCTCTGGCTCATAGGTTTCTGTCTTCGCTCAGGAAGGATGGTTCCAGAGCCAACTAATTTATGCAGTAGCTCGCAAAGCAGAATTTTTGCTCACAAGACTCCACAGCTTAGAGGGAACATTGCTTACAAATATTCAGTCTCCCTGAATGTGGGGTTGAGTAGTATCCCAATAGCTTGAGGCAGACCTGACATATAGCCATGGTTTGTTTTTCTTAATCACAGTTAAGTGTAACATCTGAACATTTAAAGTCAAGGATTGGCTACCAACCAGGAAGTGGGCTTGCAAAGCAAAGTCTGTGTCAATCGTGGCTCTGCGTTATGTCTGCACTGAGAAAAACCATAGTTAAAGAGTTTCTCTGCATCTCTAGGTACTCCATTTGGAAGGTGACGAGCAGTTTAGCTCTACATGGATATGCTGAGGGACAAGGCTTAGCTTGACAAATTAAACCACAGTTTGGGATCTTAAGGCAACAACCACTAACTTGGTAGTAACCTTTTGAATATCAGCGACAAGGGTTAACAACAGGAAAAGACTTTGGCTTCTGTGATCTGCTTGTAGGCCTTGTGTGGGCATCTGATTGGTCACTGTGTGAAACAGGATGCTGGACTAGATGGACCATGATTAAAGCTTAATGTACAAAGTGGCCACTGTTTGAATGGGATACCCCTTCAGGAATGCAAATAGTGCCAGACACAACTATGTTAAACTAAATAAGCAAAGAATCTGTAAAATGCAATAGAAATGACTGGTCAGCAGCTACCTTACTGAACAAGGAACTAGCTGTTTTCTTATTCACATGGCAGCTGTAATACCTTCTTAAGGTATTGATAACTGAAAAATGTAGATCAATGGACAGCATAATCAGCCTGATTAATGAACCTAGCTGTGTTCTAGTTGGTGCCTGCAGCTCTCTGTCTTGCCCTGTAAGGAAAACACCACAAAGTCTTTTGTTCTGTTCAGATGTCACATCAAGCAGACATGAAGTCTGAACGTGCACAAATCCACCCAGTTATCAGGGTCATCTCCTTGCCTCTCTCCTCCCTTCTTCCTTCTTGCACAGAGAATGAGGAAAGAATGCTAACTCTTCATGATGTACAGTTGCAAGCATCTTGTGTAACCAAACTCTGTTTCCCCCCATAGTCTGGGATTCTTAGCATGCATTCCCGTTGAAGAGTGTTTGAAGGCTGAAGCTAGTGCTAGACTGCTGGACTGCTAGACTGCTGGTCGGGGCCAGTCATTGGAAGCATGTGACTCCAATTACACTGGCTACAGATTCATTTCTAAGCCCAATTCAAGGTGTTAGTTTTGACCTTTAAGGCCTTGCACGGCTTGGGATCGAGTTATCTGGAGGACTGTCTTCTCCCATGTGATCCTAGGAATCAGGATCACAGGAAGTAGCCCTCCTAACTGTCCCATCAATCAAAGAAGTTCATTTGCTGAGTACACCAGAGAGTACCACTTTTCAGTAGTAGCCCCATGATCATGGAACAACCTCCCCAGGGCGGTGTGTCTGCCCCCCCCACCTTTCGATCTGAGGAGGCAGTTAAAGGCGTTTTTATTTAGGACTGCATTTGGTTAGGTTTAGTAGTAGTCCTGAGTAGTGATTTTAACTCTCTGGTTATACGTTTTTAATGCATTTTCTCCTGTGTTTTATCTCTGTTTGTAAGCCACCTTGAGCTACTTAAAGAAGAAAGGCGTCCAATAAACATTTTAAATAAATAAAACGTTAAAACCTAGTTTAGAATCCCAGTCAGTGGGGAGAAATCGAGATAAGCTGCACACTTGCATTCATACATCACACATGTCAAGTTAGAGAACAATCCTAAGCAAATCCAGGGCCGGATCGCCCATTGGGCAAACTAGGCGCTCACCTAGGGCGCCCCCGGCCTCAGGGGCGCCAAATGGCGCCCCACTCCCCCCCGAAAAGCGCCCCCCGCCGCCCTAACTGGGCGCCCGCTGTCGCCGCCACCGCTAGACCCCCGCCCCCTTCCCGCTTTCCCGGGGACCCCGCAGCCGCGGAGGCCCCGGGAAAGCCGGCTCTGGGAGGGAGGGGGCGGCGGTGGCTAGACCCCGCCCCCTTCCCACTTTCCCAGGGACCCTGCAGCTGCGGAGGCCCCGGGAAAGCCGGCTGTGGGAGGGAGGGGGCGGCGGCGGCGACTAGACACCCCCCCGCCCCCTTCCCGCTTTCCCAGGGACCCCACAGCCGCGGAGGCCCCAGGAAAGCCGGCTGTGGGAGGGAGGTGGCGGCGGTGGCGGCTAGACCCCCCCCCTTCCCGCTTTCCTGGGGACCCTGCTGCGGAGGCCCCGGGAAAGCCAGCGCTCCGCCCCTGGTCTCCAGGTCCCACCGGGAGGTTGGCATCCCCAGTGGGGGGCACCCCAGGCTGTCCTGCCTAGGGCGCCCAGAGCAAGTCTACTTGGAATTCTACTCAGGCCTCTTCAGTGGGGCTTAGTCACAGAAAAAGTGTTATTAGGACTGCACTGTTAATTTTAAATCAGGATTCTTACAGCACGTTCCATGCAAGAAAGGAGGAAAGAAGCCAGGAGTTGTGCACATGTCTGGCAACAAGCCAAGTTCATGCCCATCCAGGCTAAATGGCGGCTTGATGTGACGTCTGTGTTTGGCCTTTGCCTGCCTCCCATTTAGAGAGTCAGCTCTACACCACACTTCCCATTCCTAAATGGTAGCAAGGGAGTTAGCTGGAGATTGCAATGAGGGCACTGAGCTGACGTCAGGTTGCCGTTTGCACAAAGCTGCTGGTTTTTTAGCTGTTTCTTTATCCTCCAACAGCTGGCTGTTTGTGATTGCCTAAGTTTCCCGTTTTTCATGTACAGTGTGTGGTCTGATTTCTGGTTTTACTGAAAGCCTCTTTGGGGGCATTAAACAAAATGCAGGGTAAAATAAAATAAAATAACAGCAGCATTTAAAGGTGAGGTTTTTGATTGGAAAGGTGCATGCCTGAGAACTTGCCTGAAAATGCAGTCACTGGATGCTTTCACATCTCTGACGTAGGACCACCACATGTTTAATTCATGCTGTCCCTTCCTCCTTTCACATGGAATTTCCCCTTCCCTTCCTGTCATTCAATAAGGACCCAGTGGAGCATTAGTGGCAAGAGGCTGAGCTGTGGTCCGCAAGGGGGGTGGGGGCGCACTGGTTCAACTCTCATCTCAGCCACAAAATCAGTGGGTGGCATCTCTCTCTCAGCCTCAGCCCCACCCACATATGAAGAAAATAATGACCTACCTTACTGCGCTGTTGTAAGGATTACATCTTACATCTATGTAAAACACGTTTAACTCTAAAAGTGCAATAAATATTATCTGTTGCATTTCATGTAACCCTTCCTTTTAAAAAGTCCAGGAGCATATTTCATTTCCCCTCCCAATTTTATCCTTACAACCACCCTGTGAGGTAGGTCAGGTGGAGAAAGGAACTGCTAGAAGGTCCCCAGTGAGCTTCATGGCAGAGTGGAAAGCTGAATCTGGTCCTAACCTGACACTCTAAGCCCGGTGCCACAACTGGCTAAGATTTCTCCTCCTTCTTCTTCTTAAATATAATGTGGCATGCAAATCATGGCTAGCTTTAGCCATTGCTTACAAACTATCTTCTGACCCTGGTTTAATGCCAACTATGGTTAGCATACAAATATAACACCACATCATGGCTGACACTAAAAAGGGAAGGGGTAAGATCTGATAGAAAGTAGGAAGAGTTTGGAGGAGGAAGTGTGCACGCTGGGACATGCTCCCCATCTCTTAGCCATGGTGATGTCTGCACTAGGCCCGAATATCACAAAATCAGCAAGCAAGAACATTATTTCTGCAACTTACAATTGGCTGTAATTGTGCTCCTGGTAGCATGAATTGCATTTGCTGTGCAAACATGGCTGCGGCTGTCTTTTGCTGGATCAGGTTGTTGCGTCCATTGATTTCGAGTTGTGTTTTTAAGTGCGGTGGAGGATGAAGGTATTTGCAGTTCTCTCGAGTGCAGCGGCCCTGGAGCAGGGGGAGGGAACACACTTCAGTGAGTAGAGTACCCCCAACAGTAGAAGGAAATGGATTTATTAAAACATTTAGATCCTGTCTTTCCTCATGGTTCAAGGCAGCTGTAGCCAGCAGACCGGCCCCACGAGCCCCAACCAGTGTTCATAATCCTTGGCCAGAAGAAACCCACAGCCACTTGTGTGGTTGGTCGGCTGGCTACAGCTGCCTTGAACCATGAGGAAAGACAGGATCTAAATGGCTTACAATAATGCTTGACATTTTCAGTGAAAACCAAAAATAAAATAGCTGGCCCAAAATCTCTCCCCTCCCCTTAAAAGATGCCTGCCATTCAGCTCCCCCCCCCAGCCCTGGTGAACAGGCAGGCCTTGCAGCACCCCCTGATCCTCTCTAAAGGGGGGGGGTCCTCACTTCCTCAGGGAGCCCATTACACAGGGCCAGAGCCACAACAGAAAACATCCAGACTCTGGCTGTTGCCAGATGGGCCACTGTAAGTGGTGCAATAGACAGGCTGCCTGACAACTGCAGTTGGTGTACAGGAGCATACGAAAGGAGATGATCCTTCAAATTATTAAGAACCGGTAAAAAATGCATCTTACCAAAACTTGAAAAAAGATTTTATTTATATTGTTCTCGCTTTCAGAGCCCTAGCTTCTACAAGATTCGCTGGAACACAGAGATGTATTGCTGGGATGATAAATTATGGGGTCAATGGAAACACCACATTTTCTTAATATATTATATATTATAATTATTTTATTTATTATGCTTGTACCCTACCCTTTTCCCCAACGACTCCAGGGTAGGACACTAGGGCTTGTTTGGTTGCTTGCTTTTTCCATTTCATCCTGTGAGGCAGGTTAGGCTGAGAAGCAGTGACTGGGCCCAAGGCCATTCCACTGCATACACAGAGGGTCTCAGTGCACTGGTCATTCAGAAGAGCATGCAGTAAAATGCAAAAGACCCTGACCTGGATGGCCCAGGCTAACCCAATCTCGTCAGATTTCAGAAGCTAAGCAGGGCTGGCCCTGGTGAGTACTTGGATGGGAGACCACCAAGAAATTCCAGGGTCATTATGCAGAGGCAGACAATGGTAAACCACCTCTGAACGTCTCTTTGAAAACCCTGTGGGTAGCCATAAACCAGCTGTGACCTGATGGCACTTTACACACCTGCAAGATACAAAGGCAGTCAGTATCCTGCAGACCAGCACCATGCAAGTCTGAGCCAAGACAGGCTGCAATAAATGTTTGACTGGTATGGATCCTGCAGATATTCTGGGCTTCTGTCCAAGCCTCGTTGGCCCCTTGACATTAAGGCCACCTTTGCAAAAACAATGTCTCTCTTGAAGCTGGCCTACTGTCCTTAGGGCTCACATCAAGAGTCAGCATGGCAAAGCACCTGCTAACTGGAGCTGCTTGGCTTAACCCTCCAGGAACAGGAGATTGCCCTAGGGATTCCTGCAATGTCTCTGGGGTCACTCAGGCAGTTTCTCATTTCATGCTGGAAAAGGCACCAAGAGGCAGTTGAGAGCCACTCTTGCATACTTCTGTTAGTCTCGCTGACCCCATCAAGGCTTAATGGAGAATGAAGGAGTCCCACTCCGCTTTCTCCCCCAGGAAGGCATGTGTGTCTGTGCACATGAGCACATTCTGGGGGCAGTGTGTTTAGTGGAAGGGCCACCAGAGCGCATCATGCTCAAAGCCTTCTAAAATCCACAGCTGGCCCCGACCATTCTGTATAAAAGAGAATATTTGCAAAGGATATAACTATATCTGCAAATCCCTTCCAGCTGAGTCCCCACACATACACTTGATATGCAAGGCTCACACTCGAGACAATGCGTATTTCTACCAAATTTAGAAATTTGGATGGTTTTGTATGCACAGGAATGAGTATGCTACTGGCTTCCCAGGCAGCATGATCCCCGAGCCAAGATTTAACTTGGAAATGTGTTATTTCAATTGTCGCCTTTGCAGAGCATTAGATCAGCTTGCGGACCACGTGGAGGGGGTGAGGAGAGAGCAGACTGAGGTGGGGAGGCAGGCCGGCTCTTGGTGGAGAGGCTCCTGAATCTACGTGCTGCAGACCTGAGAAAACCTTTGTCTGAAAACAACCCTTTTCACTTGAAGGTGCTATAAAATTCATCCTGCGAGAAAAGCCTGAAGCATTTCCATGCATCTCCAAAACTGACATGTCTGTCTCCCTGCTGCCCTTTCTCAGTGTCACCAATGATAATAATTGTAAGGATATTCTACTCGTTAGAAGGACCCATAAGCCAAGTGGCAGAGAGCTCAAGCTTTGCATGCACAGTGTTCTCAGGTTCAATCTTCAGCCTCTCCAATTAAAAGGATTTTAGGCAGCACGGCGGGGAAAGACCCTTCGAGCCTGAGACCCGGCAGAGCCACTGGCAGGCAGTGGACAGCACTGGGCTCAGCAGTCGGAGGGTTTGACTCAGTATAAGGAAGCTTCAGTTTAACACTTGGAACGTACATTCTGGGGAAATGAGACGAGTTCCCCAAATAACATTTCTGAAAGGGTTCTTGTTACATTCTGATCGTTTTTGCGGCAAACGTCAGTTGTAAAAACTGAACAACTTGGAGAGACATCGTATTCCTAAACCCAAATTATTCTACAGGCTTCCATTCTTCTGCATTCGCTTCTCAAAAATATCCTGGTCAGCTTATCTTCTGGAGTGAAAACTACACACGCTATCATCATCATCTACTTTTCAAATGCTTTTCTATGCTTTCCACATACTTAAGAGGCTCCCTTGTTATAGTGTTATCATTTTGTATACTGCAATAAGAGATGCCAGCATCTGAATCACAGTGCGAACCCTGGATGCATGCAAAATTTCATATATTTAAAGAGATCACTGTATATGTGCATTTTGAGGAGGGCACATCCCAGATCCAGGTTCATGTTGATCAGGGTACAAGGTACACATAGTGACTAAAGGGATCCTCCATATCCAGAGGCAGCAAACCTCTGAATGTTAGTGCTAGGGGACAACATCAGGGGAAGGCTTTGACCTTGATGCCTGTTTGTTGGACCACCAAAGCAACAGGCTAGTGCTCTGTGAAAAAGGATGCTGGACTAGGTGGACCACTGGTCTGATGTACAACTGATTTTGCCTATTTCTTATAGGAACATGGATATATATTTGATATTTCTATTTGAACAATATAAGTCTTGTGCTTTAGAAAGCTTTTGAAGGAGAAAGGAGGAATTGTAAATCAATTTGAGTAAAACAATAAATAAAATGAATGTGTTCTCTCCAGTAGCAAACAGCCAAAATAAGTTTTTAGATGAAGTAATCTGGCCTTGGGGAAGGGTGCGTGAATGAATGAGCAGAAAAACTGCAAAGATGACGAGGACTGACAGAATCCTTTTCATTTGCATCATGTCTGATTCAGATTGCACCTCCAGACTATTAAACATGTCCACAGCAATGGAGAATCAGTAAACATAGTTGTCATCCCCACCCCATCCCAACCATGCACACACTTTCACTGCAAATCTCATAATCCAATTCCACAACTTTCCCTGCCTGATTGAATCTCCCCCTCAAGGTCACCTGGGGATGGCGGTCTCTCTGACCTTCCTCTGGATGTGTGTGCTGAATACTGCTGCAGCCGAGGAGTCCGCCTGCCGCACACAGACAGAGCAGAGCGTTCCAGGCCCGAGAGACTAAATGTCAAAGCACCACATTCACGAATACAAATTGCAGTTGCTGCCACAATGGGGACGCAAGCTGTCTCATTATCCTGAACTCCAGACCAGCTATAGACCCACCCTAAACAGGGTTTTTGGTGAGGAGAGCCAGGACAACTTGTGGAATCCCGGGCTCTTCTGAACAACCTATAAGAAGCATGTCAGATCCACACAATGTCTTTATAACAGGCACACTCAAATAAAAGCATGGTTTATATGGTATGCATTTGTTTATGTCAAATATCATGCAGACTTCTTTTTACGCAGCTGAAATAAAGACACACTGGGGCTGTGGGGGGGCTGCTTGAGGGCCAGATGTGTGCTACACATAGTACTGGAGTGTCAAACCCAGCATAAGACCTTTTCTGTCAACAATGGCATTGAAAGGGAGAATTTCAGGAGAGGCAGCTTCTCCACATGCTGCACAGCAATGAAGAGAGAAGCTCCAGAAGCTCAGTTTTCTTTTATTCCATGAAAGGAATGGGCTCATCTTGAACTCCAAGCCCAGCTTTGGTAAGTATTTTCTATTTTATTTCCTATTTGCTGAAGCATGCTTGCATTTTAAGTGCAAAATGGGATGCTATGGAGAATGTGGGTTGATATACAAAAGACTTCAATCCTGTAATATCTGGGGAAAGTTATTGTGTGAAGGGTTACCATCCTGCTGTGCCCAGTCCACATCTCTGGCTACCTCAGTGATTTAACACCCCGGTGGCTGTACATGATTCCACCACACAACTCCAGTGCTTAAGTATCCATTCGATAATACTTGTAGTCCTGTGCTCTCCATCGCCTGTGCAGGAGCACAAATCAAGGTTTCAGATGATCCAAATCAGGTTTCAGAAGAGAGGGGAACAAACTGCAGAAAGGACGGCCCTTGACTTACAGGAAAGCTACGGTAAAGTTCTCCCTACTCTTTCAATGGTGAGGACTGAGACTCTGATCAAGCACTGCCAGGGCAGCTGATCTTACTTGGGGGCAGTGAAACAACAGGAGCTAAGAGCGGGAGGTGGAAACTCTTTGATTCATAGCTCCAGTTCAGTGGAAGGTCTTAGGCTACCCACTCTCTTTCAACCTCAGACCCTCATCTGTAATTAGAGCCTGCCTCGTCAGGCCATGGGAAAGGTTAGTGGTCTGAGCACTCAAGAGAAATGCTGTATGAACTCTTAACTATGGTTAACTATTTAGATACTGCAAAATCCACAAGCTGAGCATCAGGATATGAAGATAAAACCTACTGCAGATCCATTGGAAATCTTCCCTTTTCTTAGGTACCAGCTGCCATCAGCAAGGGCAGGAAGAGAAAGAGATAGCGGCCAGGATCGATTCATGCCTGGATCCAGGTCCAGCTGAATACTGTCACCCTCCCAGTTACCATCAGCAATGTCAGAAAGACAAGAGCCAGCAGCCAGGCATCATTCCGTTGTACCCAGAACCAGCTCTATCTGAGGTCTCCCCTCATCCCAGCTACTAACTTTTATCACCCAAGCAAGAGGGAAGGAGGAAACAGCCAAGTGCATCCATCGGTCCTGGATCCAGCTCCAGAAAAATGCTCACTCCATCCCAGCTACCATCTGCCTTCAGAAAGGTCAGAGAAAGCAGCAGCTCGAAATCTTTCCAGCATGCTGGAATCCAGCTCCAGCTTACAGCTCAGCCACCAGGTAGCATGAAGAAGGCCAGAGATGGGAGGGGCAGCAGGCAGGCATCCTCCCACTGCTATATGCCTGGAACCAGCTCTAGATTAAAGCTGTAGTCTTTCCAGCCACCAACAGCCGTCAGCAAGACCGGGGGCGGAGGCGGGGACGTGACAGGCAGCAGTTAAGCATCCTTCCATTGTGCCCAGACCATTTTCTAACTGAAACTGTATTTTGCTTATTCATTTAGGTTACTCTTTAGCTGGGCTGCCTATAAAATATGACTGAAATGGCTTCTAACAAGAGTTATTAGATCAAGAATACATTATAAAACATAAACTGTACCAAACATTATAAAACCATTAAACCAATGATCAATAATGCCAATAAAATAACTGGCATTATTTTTTACTGCAGTGAGTTGGGGGTGGGGGGAGGGTTGGTTGGTTGGTAGAAAAGCAGTGTAAAAATGCGACGTATGCTTTATACTCATTTATAACCTCGTTCCTTGCCTCCTGACGCAGCCAAGACAATTGCACTGATTTCTCCTCAGTTCTGGAACTGTTAGCTTAGCAACATCCAAAAGGTATGTTGTATTCCAGAAGAAAACGTTTAATAAAAAGCATGGTACAAATGAAGAGGCACTCCTTAGGAATGACTCTGCACATTTCACGTCAAAGTTAGCAAGAGAGAGGGGGAAGGGAAAGAGAAAGGGGAGGGAGGAACCCAACCCAAGGCAAATTAATGTTTGTGTTGTTGCTTAGCTCAGAAATCAACAGCCTAATGAACATAAACAGTTTGTGGATTTAAAAATAACAGCCCATCTGAGCCGACAACTTGGTTTCAATCTGGAAAAAAACAACCTATGCCAGCAAACACAGCACATACTTGCAGGCTTGCCCGAAAAAAACACAGAACTGGTGAGTGGAAGCTGACACAGTCTTGACACTTCCCGTTTTTCTTTATATGGTGCTTGCAAACAACCACTTGCCTACAGTAAGTATGAACCCACTCCAGGCAGGCAGAGGCATTTTATAAACGTCAGTTCTCCCCTTTAGGCCATAAATGACTGATCTAGGCAAATGTAATGATGCGTGCTAGTCAAAATTCTAGTAGGCCAGCAACTATTATGTACTTTATTTGCAAAGCTGATACAGCATCATCAATGTACGAAATAACATAAGCAAAATAGACAGGGGACTCAGGGTTGCCAACTGACTGGAAGAAAAAAAAATGTCCTGCCTTTTGCATAGAAGTCAAATAGGAAGTTATATAACAGGTGTTGTTGTTTACCTCCACACCATGAAAGGCTCCTGCTGCCCATTTCTACACATTACGCCTGTGTTAAAGGAACTTGACGTTTTTCTCCAGGCTTGCAAGCAACCCTAACAGGAGTCCCTGTTGCACTGTCCCTTCAAACAGAATCAAAGACAACAAGGGAAAGGCAATGGAGAAGCCAAATGGCCGGGAAAAGAAAAGACAGACTGGCTTTCTGCTGTAAGAGGGGACTGCTATGCAGAAGTCGGTAGCTGAAGCTTTTTGTGACACAGCTTCCAGTCTGGTCACCTACTAACGGGCAGGGCCGGCGCCAGGTGTCTGGGCGCCCTAGGCAGGACAGCCTGGGGCGCCCACCCCACTGGGGATGCCAATCTCCCGGTGGGGCTTGGAAATGGCCCAGCGCCAGGAGAGCTGGGGAAGGGGCGGGCTTAGAACGTCGCCCTTTCCCTCCCAGTGGTGGGCGGCGCAGCTCTCCCGGGTGCCTCGCAGCTGCGAAGCGCCTGAGAGAGCCGGGGAAGGGGTGGGCTTAGAATGCCCGTCCCTTCCCTTCCAGCGGCGGCGGCGTGGGGCTTTTCTGGGTGTCTCGCTGCCAGCGCTGGGCGGCCCGGGGGCTTTTCACGGGGGGGCATTTTGGCACCCCTGCAGGGCCCTGCTAACAGGCAGACTGACCATTCAACTCACAGGGAAAGTTCCAGGTTGGCTGCTGGTGGCCAAGGCCTGGCAATTCTACCAGCGCCTCAGAGGCCATTTGGCTCAGACCCTTCATTGGCAATCAGGGTCAGCTCACCAATTCTCTCCTCCCACACTGCTGCCATTTTCTGGGGTGAGCCAATGTCCACTGTCACTGCCACTGAGTTTGGTGGCCCTGAAGTGCTAGCTCATGCCTCCACAGGGGCTGCTCAGCAGGGCTTGTTCCAGGGCCATCTCCCCTTCCTTCACTCCTGCCTACTAATTGCTGCAGATCCAACTATCCATGGCATGGCAGGTACAGAGGCAGATTTAAAACTTGGCAATCAACTTACCCCTTGACTGTCTGTACTTAACCAGGACTGCCCCAGTTTTTTCCCTTCTCTGTTGTAGACCATTCCCTCAAGACCACAAAAAGTGAAAAGTATTTTTTTAAAAAAGTTCAAGCTTGCTCAGCTTGTAGTTATGTGAAAGGCTGACTAGAGACCATGCCAAGCAGGTTATTGAGCCCTTGGAAACCAGCAAAAGCCCAGGCTGCTGTGAACACAAAGTGCAAGCTGGACAAGGCAGCACTTCTCTCAGTGTTCCCCATCTGTACAATGGGACAAATGTAATCTGGATATATGTGTGTCCTGAGCTTGCTAGTCTTGTGCCCACAAAATGGAGACAGAGCTATGGGAGGAGGGCGGTTGTCGCCTGTGCTTAATATTTTTTTTCCTGGCACGGATTCAGTGAACAGTCTTGAGCTAGGCGTTTGCCTCACTGTCCCTCGACTGTAAATTGGGACAGATGTCTTATAAGAAGCACAAATGCTTAATTTCTTTTATTTTCCCTCTCTTGGGCCATGAGCTCTATTCCTGTCCCTAACCAGATACTCATGCACTGGAGTGTCCCAGTTTTCTCTTCTGAAATGTTGTAGAGAAAGCGATGAACATGTGGAAACACCATGAGCTGTAAGAATGCAAGAGGCTTCTCCCCCACGTCTTTCGCCCTCCTCGATCCAGCCTGAAACTCGAAAGCTTGCTATTTTGTGATATCTTGGTTGGTCCTAATAAAAAGGCATGATGTGACTTTTGGTTTGGATTTTTTTCTATGGGCTTTGGTTTTGGATTTTTTTCTATTGGCTCCCTAGAATCTTGGGATATTGAGGCTTTCTATTGGGGAAGAGGCCTGAGGGGTTAAGCCAAAAGGTAAAGGAGAGAATTTGAAGGGGGATTGGAAAAGAGAGAAAAGGGCAGAATAATCATGTTCCAAGGTGCTCCCTTCTTGTAAAAAGATCCCCTTTGCAAGTAAAAAAGCTAGCATATCGAGAGAGCAGCTGCAGCTCAGCCTACTGCTTGCTGAGCTAGTGTTCTACTTGCAGAGACAGAACCTATCAATTTTAAAACAGAATCGCAAGTTTCCAGCTCTCATGGCTATACTGCAATATATATATACATATACATAAATATTTTCCCCCTGTAAATACTGAAGTCACTTGCCATGTGGTGCTTCAGAATTACCTGTTGTTTCTGTTTTGCTTTGACCCCATGAATTTGTCCATAACTAAATCCCATCAACACAATCTGGATTAATAGAGCAATTGCTAACATTCTCAAAACCTTTCCAAACCATTTATCTTAACAAAAGCTGAAACAACACTCTCCCCACATGCCTATTTTTGCTCCAGAAGAAATCAATTTCATTTAACCGTTCTATATGCTGGAGGCTTGCTAACCTGGCAGCCAACTGCACCTCCCCACAAAAGCTTTTGTCTGGGCAGGAGATGCACATGGAGGGTGCCTGATGCCTTCACGACATGCTTGCACTGACCCCAAGACCTAGAAATATGCCACTGCCATGGCTGCACTGCCATTCAAAGCCCTCAAATCTAATAAAGGTGTTTCATTTTCTCCATGCGGTGCCAAAGAGGCAGATTAACGGTAAATGCAATCATGACTTCAGAAGCCGGAAGGTTAATTCTGTAGACCCACCAATAAAAGCTCTCCCTCTTTTGTCTTTTCCTCAAGGTATTTCTAGAACAAGAACAAGACAAAAACTTGTAGAAAATTATTTGTAAGGTGTGCCGCCAGGGCTGCCCAGAGCTTCCACAGGACTCCAGGCAGAGATTCCTTCTGTCTCACCCAAGTTCACATTCAGAAGAATACACGCACAAGACTTGATTAGAACAGGCACACTGCAACTATCCTACATTGGTATCTTGTGTGATGCCCCCAGGCCTCCCAGAACCTGACATGCTGTACCTCAACCCCTCCCCCTCATACAAGGATACTGCTTTAAGCAAAAACTAAGCAGCTGGGCAGCTATCTGCTTTCCTAGTCCAAGGGAGTAAAATTAGATGCACAGCATTTTTGCTTAGGCTCACTATCTGAAATTGCTACTCCTAGGATCCACTGTTCCAATCATTCTCTTATGTTCCTGGAGTAAATGAAGTAGAAGAAATATATATAATAAATTTCTTTGCTACTGAGGAGGAGGAGAATTGGATTTATACCCCGCCCTTCACTGGGAGTCTCAGAGCATATTACAATCTCCTTCCCTTCCTCTCCCCACAACAGACACCCTGTGAGGTAGGTGGGGCTGAGAGAGCTCTGCAAGAATGGCTCTTGAGAGAACAGCTCTGAGAGAACTGTGACTGACCCAAGGTCACCCAGCTGGCTACATGTGGAGGAGTGGGGAATCAAACCAGGTTCTCCAAATTAGAGTCTGCCACTCTTAACCACTACACTGAACTGGCTCTGATTCTCCTGTAGATATATCTTTGTGATGGCTAACTGGAAACAAAAATATTTCTGCTCTTTCCAAATTATTGTGCTCTCAGTAGTATGTGTGTGTGTGTTGAGTGCCATCAAGTCAAATGGTGACCCTATGAATTAATGACCTCTAAAACATTTTATCATTAATAACCTTGCTCAGGTCTTGCAAACCGAAGGTCATGGCTTCCTTGATTGAGTCAGTCCATCTCAGGGTGGGTCCTCCTTTCCTGCTGCCTTTAACTTTTCCTAGCATTATTATCTTTTCCAGTGACTCTTGACTTCTTGCAACATGACCGAAAGTATGATAGCCTCAGTGTAGCTATTTTAGCTTCTAGGGAGAGTTTAGGTTTGATTTGATCTAGAATCCATTTATTTGTCCTTTTCGCTACCCTGGTCCTGTGAAATTTCTCAAAGACCCATCTTTCAAAATAGAAACTATCAGCTTTCAAACAGGGAAAAAATGTTTCTAGCCCTCATGGATGCAAGGCACAGAAATATGCTTCCCTAATAGTTTAGATCAGTAGTTTGAACAAAGAGCCCAGTATTTCCCACTTACAAGTGATCAAATTCAGTCTCCAAGCTATGCATTCCACTTCTCCTGGGGATACATTAACCTGCCCTCTGTTTTTCTATGCAAGGCTTCATTACCCTCTGAGCGGTGGAATCCTTTACAAATGTTCTGGCATTTAACCCATAGTGTCTCCACAAAACTAACAGGCTGAATTCAAAAGACATATTTTTCTTATGAATTTACTGTCTGAAACTGGAAGGGTGGTTTTAGAAAGGAGTGGGGGGAAATTATTGCCCAAGCCACATTGCTATGCTCTGAAACTAAAATTCTTGTACTTAACAAGGTTAACCTATACGATGTTAGTCTCCTAACCACTCACTTTTCCCCATTAAATGTAATTTAAAGAATTACAAGAAAGCATAAACATCTGAGAACAAACACAGCACCTTTTGGGAGGGAGGGGGATCCCAGTTTTTCAACCATAATGCCGCCCAATGGGATATTGAATGTAGGCTATTTTCTCCAGGCGTTTAATATTTCACATCTTTACCTCCCCCTGCCATATTTTTAAACACTGCACAGAGTGTATGAAGAATGAAAAGGCAGCTTTTATTTGTAAATAATCCATTCAAATGTCTAGAAAAGAGGCCTTGAGAACTGCCCTTACAAAAGAAAACACTGTTTCACATTTTCTGCATTCAATTCCTGCATGACGGCCAATTACTCAATATCAGGATTGCACAACTTGTGATCAACTACATATGGTGGCCTACCAGCAGACTGGTTTGTTTATATGCCTACTCCATTCATGAATTGTGTGTTACTTTTAACATAAATGAGGCTAGATGAACCAATGCTTTTTTCACATATTATGGAGTAAATAGGTTGGATTTGTGTCCACAGTCTTTTTAAGATGTAACATAGTCACATACAAGTTGTGGATTATCCTGAATTCTTGAGTGGTGTGCTGTCCAATTAAGAGGACTACAGTGCACATGTAGAAGGAATTCAGCCTTCACCCCTGCTATATTTTCCCAGCTTGAAACGGTCCCCAGGGATATGATTCCATGGAGCATGGGGATTTCCCCAAATAGTGACCCTGCCAGACTGTATCAGGTTGGGAAAATGGCACAGAGGAAAGGTTGAAACCGTTCTCCATGAGCAGCGTAGTCCTCAGCCTAATCAGAAACTGCTTGCTCAGTGATTCTGTAGAACCTACATCTCATGTGTGATTGTGTTGTGTCCTATGCAGTTATTGAAGACTAAGCCCATTGAAATCAATGAACTTAGTCTGGAGTAACTCTGCATGGGATTGAACTGTCAGTCACTCAAGCTCCTTTCTTCCACATTACTAAATGTGAGCCAGAGCTGGAGAAAAGTACCTGAATTAACACGGATGGGGAAGGAAAGCAACTGGGTGGTAGAGTTCGCCTGCCCCCTTCATGTTATAATGAGACTAGGAATGCCAGTGAACTATATAGAAATGGAGTTGGGGTTTGAAAATGCTCATTTCAGTTTTATCCTTTATTTTCATCCTTTTTCCTCATGTCAAATATTCCTGGTAAATTTATAAATTTTTAACACAGGAGTCATCTTTGGCGTATATTTAATAAACAGCATAAAAGAAACAAATTGGGAACTCAAGCAACAAACATGGTCAAAATGTACAAAACGGCTCACAACCACAAACACCGCCAAAAAGAAACAAGGATGTGTGTGTGTATTTGTACATCACTAAATTAGATCCGCAGTCAGCCTTACATTATGTGTGAAAGAAGCAGACACAATTCTGCCTGTTGCCATCACATGGTATTTTGACTCATGGGCTGAAAAAATTGTTTTTTGCTGTCTAGTCAGGGGATAATACACAGCTGTATCCAGTTTGGTGGGTCACAAGTTGGGCAGGCCTGTCCCAAAAAATCAAGCACCAGGCAGACAGGCTTCTTCTGAACTCTGAAATACTCACTCAGAGGGCTTCTTGCAGTCAGGCCAGCCTGTGGCCTTGCCCTGTCATGTGAGAGAATCAGGCAAAGCAGAGGCGGCTGCAGTGGAAGGAGGGATTCCCATCAATGGCTTTTAAATACTGGGCATCTCAGTAAATCAATGGCGAGACACAGGAAACGTGGGGCACACCATTTGGCCGGGGTCTTTTATGCTGCTGCTTGTGTGGCTATGCTTGAAGGCACTAATCTCCGTGTGACTGTTTCCCCAGCTGGCTCCGACGGATAATGTGTATTTAGAAAGCCACAATCCGGTAATGGACGCGTGAGCACAAGCCAGGCCGCCCTCCACTTCAATATCTCCCCACGAGCTCCCAACCCAGACGACACAATAAAGACAGACACTCGACATTCTCTAGCGACAGGCGCTCGCCGAGGCGAGGTCGCGGGAGGGCAAGCGGCAGCCGGGGGACTGGGGAGAGAGACACTTGCACTCCATCAAAAACCCTCCCGGCGGCAGATCACAGGCAGCGAGGAAACCGGGGAGGGGCCACGAGAGAGGAAATGAAGAGTTAACGAGCGGGAGGGCAAGACGAGGGTCCCAGCCGCTACCGCTGGACTGAAGCCCAGAGATACGAGCGCGGAGGTGGAGCTGCGTTGAGACAACGGGAGGGGGGGGGGGCGCTTTGCGTGTGGCTTTGTAATTGCTAGCCTGAAGCATTTTCAGCAGCATAGAGGAAGTGCTAACTGTTTGGGGTCGCCCCGGGCCAGAAAACAGGGGGCTAGAGCTTACTGGAGAACTACCCCCAAGGCTCTGTCTTCTACAAGACAGCATGGCAGAGTCGACTCTTTGCACAGGAAGGAGGAAACAGGCCTAAACCACACTCTGCTTTATACCTTCATCAGGAAGTGGTAAAGTTTCTCCCAGACTCTTCCATTTTGCTTTGCAGATGGGGGGGAATCCTGTCAAGCATAGGTTTGTGTGTGTATATAATTTTTAATATGGAAAATATTTAAATATGAGATGTCTCAGCTACTGCCTGACCTACTACAATCCAGGAAACACTTTACCACTTGATTGTGCTGGATCTATAAACTGGCTTTAGAAGCACACACATGAAGAGTAACAACAGAAACAACAAGTCAGAAAACCAGCCTGGCACAGTCCAATCTTGATTCAATAGCAATAATACTTTCCTGTTACATTATTGGCATAAAATTAGTTTAATAATTCTAACAAGATAGTGTTATCATATATTTACTTTTTTTAATGGTCACTGTGCTTAATTTGACCTTTGTACATTCCTCTGGCATTTTCCTGCCAATCTCTACATGTGTTGATATACATATATGTCCTAATTGAGGACACACTTCATGTGTGTGTGCGCCACAAGATTCCTTTTTGTTTTACACAGGATGAGAATAGGATCACTTGTAATCACTAGGGTCTGAGGACATCAAAACAGAGGGAGAAAGATAAAGCTTTCAAGATTATTTCAGAAAGCCATGTGAAGTCCAAAGCAAAATGAATGCATTTTCCAAGAGCCTATATCAACCACTACCTGTAATATTTTCCCTCAATTTTTTCATGCCTTCCAGAAGAATGTTAGCGGAGCTATCTAACTGCACCCGACGGAATACTGTTGGTTGTTATCAGAAGCATTTACTTTGCCTGTGCAGCTTGAGAAGAATTCATGCCAGAGGTGGTAAACTGCCTGTGCCAGTTGACTGTGTATATGTTTATTTCATGAAAAATATGTTTATTCTGCTCTCTTTTCAAAATAAAAAACTGAAAAAGCATACAAGAGAGCACTTCACACACATTATCTTGATATGGCTTATCAACTTATCTTAACATTATTGTGTTTTTTAAAAAATGTATATAGAAGCAATACCACCAGTGAGTGACAAAATGGTTGTGTTCAAATGTAATGAATTCAAATCCAAAACAAAACCATTAAGGACCATGAATGAAACAGGACAGAGAGTCAAATCAACTAAGAAGCCTTTCTGAAAGAATCTAGACCTACCTTCTAAAAGCACCCAAATTCTGAAGAAGGGCAAAAGGCCACAGTTGTACCAAGATATACCTCACTGGATCAACCTGGAGGGTGTCTCACATTTTTGTTTATTAGGTTTTTAGTTGCCACTCACCCAGAGGGTCTCATGGCAACTTACAGTATTAAAGCCAGTAAGGTAAAAACAACATGAAAATAAATAACAAATATAAATATTAATATTAAAACATTAAAATATTAAAACACTAAAATGTTAAAACATTAAAATGTTAAAATACATGGCTGTCACGATACCAGTATTAAAACAGCCCGAACACATTACATTCCAAAGGGCAACCTAAATAATTCAGCTTTGCATGCCCTGCGGAAACTAAACAAGACCAGCAGGGCACAGGTGTCATCCGAGAGTGCATTCCA
This sequence comes from Gekko gecko, assembly GCA_029375565.1. Lineage (NCBI taxonomy): Eukaryota > Metazoa > Chordata > Lepidosauria > Squamata > Gekkonidae > Gekko > Gekko gecko. The sequence continues at coordinate 43,817,751 of JAPDNY010000012.1, read as the reverse complement.
TGGGGCAGGGGCCACAACTGAGAAGGCCCTTCCCCTTGGCACAGCTAAGCGAACCATCCTGGGGCCAGGTACCTGCAAGAGGCGTCTAGACGATGACTGAAAGGAGCACGGGGGAGTGTAACGGGAAAGGCAGTCCTAGAGGTATGAGGGTCCCAGACCGCTAAGGGCTTTGAAAGTTAATACCAACACCTTGAATTGGATCTGGAGACTAATTGGTAGCCAGTGCAGCTGCCACAGAATTAGAGTAATATCAGCTGACCATGATGTTCCAACCCGGCAGCTGCATTCTGGACCATCTGAATTGCAGTAGTCCAATGTGGAAGTGACTGTTGCATGAATCAATGTGACAAGGTCTGACCCACACAAATAAGAAGGCAGCTGGCTGGCCTGGGGCAGGTGAAAAAATGCCAACTGCGCTACCATGGACACTTGTTTATCCAATGATAGTGTAGAATTCAACCATATCCCAAGACTCTTTACAGGGAATGACCCTCCAGCTAGCATTTCAGTCTTCCCCAGCCACATGACCTCCATCTTGGATGGATTCAGCTTCACCCAGCTCCCCCCTTTAACCATTGGACTACAGCATCCAGACACTGGAATAGTGCCGAGAGCCCTGTTGCCACCTGCTTATCCAGCAGGAGGAAGAGCTGAGTGTCATCAGCCTATTGATGGCACCCAGCTCCAAACCTCCTGACAATCATGGCAAGAGGGTGCATGTATATGTTAAATAACATCGGAGAGAAAATTGAACCCTTTGGGACCCCGCAATTCACGTCTCATTGAGAACACCTCCCCAATAGCGACCCTCTGAAACTGTCCCTGGAGGAATGGGGAAAACTAATTAAGGGCAGTGCCTCTTACCCCCAGGGAGGCAAAGGCAGTCAATCAGGACCATATGGTCAACTGTACTGAAGGCTGCTGATAGATCCAAACTGATCAACAGATATAAACTGAGATCGTCACCCAAAGCAACCAGTGATGTCTTGGTCCTGAAGCCAGGGTCCAGGGCAGATGTCCCGAAGCCATTGAAAAGGGTCCAGGGCAGATGTCTCATCCAGTGATTGTAAAATTGAAAGGTGAATCTAGCTGAGCATTAATTCTGCAATCCCTTCCCTCCAAATTTGTCAACTTTACACCCCAATGGAGTTGCTACCTTTATTTGCATACAATGATGTTCAAAGGAGACCTGGCTTAGTGAGTGAATGTATCTGCTTGCCCTCCAACTGATAGGTATTATAATCAAATACTAGCTTCTACTGACTTTACCTAGTATGTACATAAGTGCCGTCAAGTTACAATTGACTTCTGGCAACCCCAGCAAGGGGCTTTCAAGGCAAGTGAGAAGCAGAGGTGACTCACCATTGCCTTCCTCTATGAGCCTTCTTGGGTCATCTTCCATCCACATACTGACTCTGCTTAGCTCCCAGATCAGACCAGATTGAGCTATACCATGCCACCTTCCTTCCACACTTCACCTGGTGCATCACCTAAAATTAATTTCCAGCTTTCTTAATTAAGAACTACCATTTTGCTTTTACTCTGGAGGATACAAGGGACTGGTTCTGCTTGGTACTAAAGAGATTAACTACTAGATTTTATATTCTCTAAGAGGGAGTAGCCTTTTTGTTTTGCTTGGAAGTCCCAATAGGTTTTGATGAATCTTGAAACCTGTTTTGCACCCAACACTGTCTAACACAATTAAGTCTGCAATATATCCTTATTCTATTTTAAATATTGCAGATTCAGATACTTCTTCATCTTTTTCTCCCTCACCCCCTAGTTTTTACTGAAATTCTAGCCCGATGAAGCATTCTGGGCAACACTCAAAAGCCCATTATTTCTCAAGAGGCTTCGCCAAAATAGATTTCAGAAATTCAGAACTGTGGATTTTTTTCAAATATTTTTAGGATCAACATTACTACCTGTAACCTCTGTCTTCTCCAACTTTTTCACAGAATTGAAAAGTGACCTGCTCTGGAGGCATGTTTTGCTCTCCCACTGGAAAAGGTTCTTTTCAGAATGTGGAACAGCTGATAACCACTTGCTCTATGGCATGGGAAGGAGACCAACTCAGAGCAGTGATTCATACAGAGATGCAACAGGCAAATTCATTCCAAAGGTGGGTAACTATGCTGTATCTCTTTGCAGAGCAGGGACTAGAACTGACAACCCAGTGCAATGACACAGCAGAAGTATACATGCCCTGCAGAAGGTGAATCAGCAGAGGATGGAGAATGCAGAGATGCAGCAAGCAGCCTCCTGCAAGGCCTGATATCACAGTAGCCAATCATTGTTTTCTCACAGCACACCAGCAATTCTCTCATGGCTTCTAAGTGGGCCTGGCAGGCCGTGTGGGAATTAATAATCTATGCCACCCTCTCCTGATCATCTACCTGAAGGTCACAGCCCTTCTCCTCCAGTCAGCCACTGCATTGCCACTGTTTTGGAGATCCCTCCTTCCCTCCCCCAATTAGTGCTGTTTCTCAGCTGGGCTGTCTTTCAGCAAGCATCGGCTTCTTTCACTGAGTGACCTTATTAGTACTGATCATGTTTCTAATAATATCTGACATTGTAAGATGACCATCTGCTGCAGCATTTCACTTTCTCCCCTCCTAAAAAAACCCCCACAGTAAAAAGGTGTTTTGTTTGGGATTCTCCTCCCCCACCATTAAAGGGGGAAACAGAGCAAAACAATTTTTAAAGGCAAGTCCGCAAATTGGTTTGTAATTCAGCCACCTTGAAAGCAACAACAGCAAGTGATAGTTAAGTCTAAATCTGATACAGATTTCTGGGGTGGATTCCAGAGTAAACTGACAGTTTCCACCAATTCCCTCTTCTTACAGCAGACTCTCCTCATATTTCAGGGTTCCTGTCCTTCAGGAAGAGCATTTTGTGGTGATCATGGGCTGCAGTAGGAGAGAAGAGGCCGGAAAGTCCTATTTTGCTAGTGGAAAATTTAGTCTGGATCCAGCCCCTTGTGTGTCATGTAGGAAATCTGGTAAATGTGGACATATATCAGGAATCCCTAAGATTCAAGATGGCTGGTGGTAAGTGATGGATCATTCTGACATTTCTTTCTTGGTAAATCTTGTGATCAATCAAAGTTTCTGCTAAATGACCACATTTCCTCTTTGCTTCCAACAGTTACCAGGAAAAAAAAATAGCATTTACCAAATATCATGACACAATCATTTCTGACACACAACTGTGTCAAGAACTATCAACCACCTTCAACACATGATCCAATCTCACTTTTGGTTTCATCATCTACTGGTAAACGGCATTAAAGGTTTTGTGAACAGGGTGGCAGAGGAAACTAAGCATAGTACTGAAGCACTATCTACCTCTTTACTTATTGCAAATCTTATCAAGCCATCTATGGAGTCTCTGCTTTTCTTGCAAGCGTACTTTCACTGTCATAAGGGCTAGAACCTTCCTTCCTTCTTTAAAAAAATGAAAGCCTGCAATCTCAAGAAACTGAACTTTGTGGTCAGTACCACCTTCTCTGGACAAGATAAAGGGACATGAGGGTTCCTCTCCCCTTCTCTCTCTCTCACACACACCTTCCCCAACACTAAACTTTCTACAGTACCAAGAATCTGCCACTCTTCATCCTGACCAAAACTAATGACATTATCTAACATCCTCCTGCCAGGAACCTGGGCCCTGTTCCTCCCATAAGAAAAAAAGAAGGCATATTGTGTGATACAGCACAAGTTTCAAGAAGCGCTCAACCAGGTAGCAAACTAGTCGTCCCCATTTATAATAAGAAATGAGATCCTGGAGAGCTGCTACCAGTGTGAGGAGACACTGCTGATTTTGGTGGACCAATGGTCTGATCCAGTATAAGGCAGCTTCAAATGTCGGACAATTAAAGCCAAAGCAAGGGGTATTCATTTGGTGGAAGCACCACACGGTACTTAGCATCATCATTAATCCAGCACTATATACAGTGAGTAGCAGGAGAGGCCAAGAAGAGGGCCCCTGAGAACAAGTGGGCGCTGGTTTAAGACCAGCCAAGGGCACTAGTTTTAGCATACGTATCCCAAGATGCAATTTTCTATATCATCTATTATTATGCTGTAACTTTTGGAGTATCACAATGGCATACAGTTCTCTTTTTGTTTGTCCCCAGGACCAAGACAGGAAAATAAAGGAAAGAAAATGTTGAGGCCTGTTTATCAGGGGAAAGCCACTCCTGAATACCTAACTAAATCTTGCCTCTTCCTGCCCCAATAACAAGAATATTTTCATATTGTCAAAGGGAGGGCACTGGAGCTGCAGCCTAAAGTCCCCTAAGTAAACTCATGACACAGGTAAGATCTGAATCAGGAATCCTCTCAGATCACAACTCCTAGCCAACATGCTCCACATCTGAAGGAGCGGGACTGGGAATTCCATCCAGCAGAACGAGTGCGAGAGGTGGAGAGAAAAGGAGAACGGTTGCCACAGTAGCCAGTAGTCGCTGCTAGGACCATTGAGGCACCATGTCACTGACCTGGTTGTCAGTTAAAACTCTGCTGTTTAGTACTGGAGACGTTTCAAACAATTGCCCCACATGGCGGTTGTAAAGTAAGAAAATGGACTGCTAAGAACAAAATACCCAGAATAGTGGCGCACAATATAACCAAGTGTAGGAGTCACTATTCTGGCTAATGCTGCTCAGTGCTGACACCTCCTTTCTCCCCACTCAAGAGCCCCCACAAGCCTTGGGGGAGGCTGATAAAAAGAGCCTTTTACAAACAAAGGTCTATTTAGTCAATGAAAGATCTACAAGGAATCTAAGCGAGCAAACGCCTGCTGTTCAGAAGGGGACGCCGCCTCACCAGCCAACATGACCTGTTATTTTCAGAGTTTATCATTACTTTCTTTAAAGAGTGGTTTCACGACAGCACCCCTTAAGGCATCCACAAAGACATGCATCTCAAAGGGAATTTACACAAAGACAGGCAAAGCACAGAGAAGCAAGCAGACGCTGAATATTTTATGCCCCTTTGGTTTTGAGGAGGGAAGAAAGCGAATAAGAAGAGAGCTTCAGGTGGTTGCAAAGGGAAAGTATGTTTTAGATCACAAGGAAGCAAAATTTGTATTCTGCATCATAATGTTAGGAGGGATTTTGTGGGTGAAGCCTCAGCGATTGGTTGGAATGTCATGATGTCACAGAGAGGCAGCAGGGCCTAGGAAATAAACAGCCTGAGACATGAACAAGCCCAGCAAAGCAGAGAGCTTAGGAAATGAGGGATGGGAAAGGGGGCATTGTAGAGGATCATGAGCAAAAGGAGAAGGGAAATTACACAGAAGGGAGGACTCCACATTGCCTGGAGGTGCAGAGATGGGGAATTGTTAAATTATTTGAAACAAACCAGGCTGATCTTCTAGCTTCAACCATTTAGTTTATAGCTCTCACAGTAGGAATAAGAGCATGGCTTGCCAGCATCCAATACGCTTGAAAGAAACCTTCCCCTTTGAGAAGATTCGCAGCATATGCATACCTAAAGCTCAGAATTTCCAGTCTGTACAAGCAGGAAGCCTATTAAGTAAATTATTAAAGACAGCCAGTGTGGTGCAGTGCTTAAAGTGTCAGACAAGGACTGGGGAGACACGAAGCTCACTGGGTGACCTGGAGCCAGTCCCTCTCGGCCTAACCTATCTCACAAGGTTGATGCAAGGATAAAATGGAAGGATCCCAGCATACTACCCTCAGCTCCTTAGGGTGGGATAAAATTTTTAAAAATGAGTAAAACTCTTAAGTACAAAACTGCAACTTTTTGAACAGAATAATTCCTTGAAATTAACACAATTTTACCTTAAATAGGCTTGCTGTTCTTAGTTTTGTTGCACTGTGCATTTTATGATGCCTTGGGCAATAAATTTTATTGGAAAAGCTGCTTAGCAATCCTCCTGAGGAATGTAAATAACATTTCAGTTAGGTTTATTTATTTAAAATATTTATAAGCCCGTCTGTCTCCTAACCAAGTTGCTTGCTTGCAGACCTCAACATTCTGATTCCTTACCCAAAACAAAACATTAACTGGGTGGGGGAGAGAGTACACCCCCACAAGACTAAGCAGTAATAGACCAAGGCTGACATCACAGCTGGCAATGCAACGGCAGCTAAAGCCAGCATGGAAAATCTGGGCCATCAGAAGAAATGTGGCCATTGGAGAGAAGTCAGAGGCTAAGAATGAGAGAATGCTCGGGAGATTCAATGACACGGTCCATTCCACCAATGAGCCTTTTGTGTGTAAACATATCAAATATTTTACATTTTAATTTGTAACCAGGGTTCTGCGTGTACTTGACACCCAAAGCTTACAAATTCCTTCTTTTATGAAAGAAAAGGCATCTTTGAGGAATCAGACACTTAGTACAAAATGCAGACTTCCTGAAAATCTCAAAAGGCATACAAATCTTCCTGTAGTGGTATTCTTTTCCAGAGCTGTTGGTCTCCTATGAACTACAATTTTTTTATTTAAGACATTTTTAGCATGCTATTCTTAGAACAGCAGGCTCAAGGCGGGTGAAAAAGGAAGATATACAGGTCATTCTATATACCAAAAAAGAGGAATTAATATTTAAACCAATCATACAATGCATCAATCCATCCCAGCCATTTGGAAACGCGTAGACTGGGGTTCTTTATTCCCTCTTGTTCTCCTATCCACCTGTTGTTGCTGTTGCATTTATGTGAAAGCATATTGCTATGAAATGGGCTTTCAATTCCGCAAGTTAATAAAAGGCTACAGGATGCGGGGCTAAACTATGAAAGCAGTAGGTGGTCATGGCCAATGTTCCCTCTAAGCCAGGGGTCCTCAAACTTTTTAAACAGGGGGCCAGTTCACTGTCCCTCAGACCATTGGAGGGCCGCCGTGTTCGCCCCCACCAGCCTGCTCGCCTCGCCGCCGCGTTCGCCCCCTCCCCCCACCAGCCTGCTCGCCCCACCGCCGCGTTGGCTCCCTCCCCCCCACCAGCCTGCTCGCCCCACCGCCGCGTTGGCTCCCTCCCCCCCACCAGCCTGCTCGCGGCGGTGGGTTCGCCCCCTCCCCCACAACCAGCCTGCTCGCCCCTTCCTCCTCCTCAGCTCCTGGGCACTCTTGCCGCCCAGGGCTGCTGGAGGAAGAAAGAGGCCATGAGGGGGGCGGCTTTGGGGGGGCGGGGGCGGCAAATAAGAGCCCGCCACCCTAGTGAGCGAGCCGGCAGTGCCTCTCTCAATGGGGCTACTCGGGAGGAGGAGCCCGGCAGGCGGGCGGGGGCGCTGCTGCTGTGCTCCCCGAGGAGGAGGAGGCTCCGGGGGGGGGGGGCGGGCATAAACACTCGGCGGGCCGCATAAATGTCCTCGGCGGGCCGCATGTGGCCCGCGGGCCGTAGTTTGAGGACCCCTGCTCTAAGCTGTGGAGTCTTATGAGCAAAAGTTCTACTTTGTGAGCTACTGGCATGAAAGTTGTTTATTTTGCTACTGAAGAAAATAGTTTGCTCTGGAGCCATCCTTCCTGAGCTAAGACACAAATGTGTGAGCTGGAGGCTAAAAACCTGTGAGCTAGCTCACACTAACTCAGCTTAGAGGGAACACTGGTCATGGCCAGGTCTTTTTTTTGTAGAAAAACCCCAGCAGGAACTTATTAGCATAATAGGCCACACCAAACAGCAGAAACTTATTAGCATATTAGGCCACACCCATGATAGTGCAACTTATTAGGATATTAGGCCACACCCCATGTTGCCAGAAGTGTGGTCATCCAGCCACACCCACCTTTTCCTTCTTATTCTGTTTACCTTGCTTGTTGTCAAAACTCAGGGCTTTTTTTGGAGCAGGAACTCCTTTGCATGTTAGCCCACACACACCTAATATAGCCAATCCTAATAAGTTTCTGCTGTTTGGTGTGGCCTGTTATGCTAATAAGTTCCTGCGGGGTGTGGCCAACTCAGGAGCCAGCCGGAACTCCGTTTCTGTGCGTTCCTGTCCAAAAATAGCCCTGGTCATGGCAATTCTGATGTGACCCAACAGCAGCCATCAAGTATAAAACTGGAAACTGAACTAATCCAGGCGAAGGATATATGTCTACCCAACCAATCAGAGTTCTCAGCCAGCGGACAATGAACTAAACATTCCTAAACGTGAATGAGACTCAGATGGAATTTGCTGTACTTAAAAGCAACAAATCTGGTTCAACTCTAAGATACGTATCTTGGAATTAAACCAGATTCAGTTTTAATCCAATTCAGCTCTAAAGTTGCGTGCCTTCAAAGTGAAACAGATCGAGAACTTTCAAATTATACCAAATCACCGGAAGAAGCATCTTTCCAGAAGCAGGATAACAGCAGATTCGGAATGTCAGCTGTCATTAGTAGTACTACAGCTATATAAATATACACAAGCAACTACATAAATTGGTACATTCTTACATTACACTTTTCTACTTCACCCCTTTATGGTGCTATTTAGCTACTTCCATCCTGTAGCACCTTCCACCCCACTAACCACCTCTTTTTGACAAGGAAAACCAAGATGCTTTCTGAGACCAGTGAAGTGTTCTGTGTGCACACCTGAAAAACTAAACCTGTCCTTCTCAAAAGTGCTCTGCTTTTCACATCCTGCTATGATCAAAACTATGAGATTACTTACAGTGGTAAGGCAAACAGAATTGGCAGCTTCATGCAAGACAGATAATCAGAAAAGATAGAAGTCCTGAAACCTCACATGACAAAGCTGTGCCTTGACTGGATGACAAATCATGCTGGGGATGGGGGAAGGGTCACAATCCAGAATATTGTTGTAAATTTTCTAAATATGCTGAACTGGAATGTCAGGTTTGTGCCCACAACAAGAAATCCAGACAGCCTCAGGTTCAAGACAATCCAGAATGAAAAGTCAAGGGGCTTGCAATGAGAACTTAAAGTTACAATCAAACCCAGCTTGCCTTACTCTTGGCTTTGCTGGGGCAGAGTCCCTTGAGATTCAGTCAAGGGTTCATCAACAAGGTTACTAATTATGGAGGACAAATTTCTGTGAAAGACACCTGGATGGTGCCCCACAATGTACAGCCAGAAGGTAATCCTGGATATGCCCAAGTCATTTATGTGGGCTAGTAAGGACCAACAGATCCATATGGACTCAATAGAATATATGAAGCTGTCCTCTGCTGCATCAGAATGTTGGACTATCAGCCTCAGCACTGTCTGCTCTCACTGGCAGGGACTGTCCAAGGACTTCAGGCAGGGAAAAAGACTTTCCAAACACCTACTTTCTGAGATCCACTAACTAGAGATACCAGGAACTAAACAGGAAGTCTTTGACAGCGATGGTTAAAGCAGAACTGTAGATTGGTGCTCACAGAACATATGAGTCCCCTAATACTGGGTCAGACATCTTGTGCATCTAGATCAGCACTGGGTAGCTGATTAGCAGCAGCTTCTTAGGGACTTGGGCAGAGAGAGGTCTTTCTTAACTTGGAATATCAAGGGATTGGGCCACTGCAAAGCATGTGTTCTAGTACTCAGCCACAGCCCCTTAGCACATGATATACAAAAGTTTGCCTGGAGATTGCTGAACAAAAGCAAACCCTGGGCCAGAACGGCATGCTTCTCTAGCGATCACTACAGTTTGGGTCCTTAGAAAGCCCCACCCCTCCTGCCAAAAGAATCTTTATTGTCTTTCTTACTGATGAAGAGTGTTGATTTGCATCCAGGAAGGTGCACACACCTTTCTCATACTGCAACTAGTGAACAGAATAATGAGCATTTGATGACCATTAATGGAGTGACTTATCTTAAAGAAGGTGTATTTGATAAACATCCTGATTAGAACCCTTGAACTCTCTTAGGATCCCAGGTAATATGCAAAGAGATTTCCTTCAGTTGTGACTCCATATATGAGAAAGAGTTCTCTATATCAGGATTTTTTTCAGGATAACCCTTATTCATCTCCAGCTCACAACTGCTATGATGTCAGGAGCTGCAGGGCTCAAACTAGAAACTCCACAGACTAAATACTGGTTCCCTGCTCCCTCTGTTGCCAGGGTTACTGGCTGGAGAAGCATCATCAGAAAATTCAGGCTGGCACAATCATACTACAGGCCAGAATCCTCTTGGGAGCAGGTGACATCAACGGACCAATCCCATGCCACTGCCTGATATAAAGGTCTCAGACCTGCAGCCTTCCCTCTGTCTGAAAAACTGTCTGATGCTCAGAGAACGCTGGCATGAACACCACCACTAATGCAGAGATTGAAAAAACTGTGTCTGCTAAAATCAGGTGTTTTTCAACGCTCGATATTATACCGACAATTGCACCAAACAGATCAAAGCACCATTTTGCCTTCCAAGCTGCATAAGTGCATGCCAGATCTACGTGGTGGAGGCAAACCCATTGGAGCAAGCTGGCAGAAAAGCACAACATGCATGCTACGTGCAAAGCATGCGAGACCGCGTGTAACGGCAGAGAGCTCCTGAAATATTCATGTTGCTTCTAGCTTGGTGCGATGGTAATTTTCCCTTCTTCATTTGCAAGCTTGTCCCCAGAACACCCCCTCCAGCAACATGGACCAGCTGCAAATGTGCAGAGAATACAGGGTGCAAAAAACTGATATCCAGCTATCTATACATTAAAAAAATGCCCTTCCAAGAAAATCAAAGCTTTTATCAGAACTATTTGACTGGTACCCAATCTTGTTCAGGCTATGACTACCTTCCAACATAGCTCCCCAGCCTGGTCAGATTCTTTTATGTCTTCTTGGTTCAAAGGAGCACCAAATCTTGAATATTCTGGATATTTCTGAGGGCAATGATACATGTTGTAAGAAACACAGAGCTGCCAGCAAAAATGGCAGTCCTGTGTTGATTTCCCCTCTTCCTGCTTCATAATTTGTAAATCAAACTGCACTGCATTCCAACCACTGTATGCTGTGTGTTTGAGCTTATCCTCCTCCACTTCATTGGTTGTCAGTGGCAGAAAAACACTCAGCATAATGATGTCAGGGCACAAGGTCAGTAGTGCTACACATTTTAGAAGGGAGGTGAAGAAACTGCACAGGAGCACTATTTTCGGTGCCTGCTCTGCACATCTTATAATATGTAGTTCTGCTCATCCAGAATATCCACGACTAGATGCTCACCCATTCCTTATTATCTTCAAAGCAACGCTGTGAGGGATGCAAGATTGAGAGATAGAGCGCACTTCAAATCAGCACAGGAGTTTCATGGCTGAACAAAGACCTGAATTCCTCACATGCAAGAACAACACTCAGCCCCTTTCTTTCTTCCTTTTGCAAGACCTGTTTGACATGGCTGTATCAGCTACATCAGTTTTCCCAAACTTTGTTGAGCCTGCAGGCAGTATTGGAATTTTAGAAGAGGTAAACCACAAAGGACACCTCCATGAAATGGCTGCCACAGCTGGCGAGACTAATCACAAAATGGCTACCATGGGGGGCATGGCCAATCATAAGTAGGTGGAGGGTCCACAAAATGTTGATCAGTTCCAAGCCAAGTGTCCTCCTACTACACAGGCACCTGAATCAAAGTGGGTACACAGACACAAAGGTGATATCCCTTGGCTTCTTCTAAAGAACCCATTGCACTGATGATACGGAGGAAAGCCAGAATCAGCTGTATGCTTTGAAGATGTTCTTTGGTTTTAGTTCTTTGTGTGCATGGCCACAGAGAGAGGTTTCTAAGCCAAGAGCAGTGTTCCCTCTAAGCTGAGTTAGTGTGAGCTAGCTCACAGTTTTTTAGCCTCTGGCGCACACATTTTTGTCTTCGCTCAGGAAGGAGGGCTCCAGAGCCAGCTAATTTATGCAGTAGCCAAATCACTCACTCACAACTTTAATGCCAGCAGCTCACGAAGTAGAATTTTGGCTCACAAGACTCCATAGCTTAGAGGGAGCATTGGCCAAGAGATGTAAGAACATCTGTGTCCGTAGGTAAGCCAAGGATGCACAGTGCTGAGACACCTGCCCAGGGTGAACTCAGTACTTTGCTACTTAGGCAGCTGGTAGGGAGTGACTCAAGAGGGTTTTTTTTCTCTTCTTTCAGACCCTTTAGATTTTATTTCTAAGCTTCAGGAAGAATGTAGACCCCAGGAAACACACTGGTAGGTGTCACTTTGGGGCTCTGTATCCTTGGTGCTTGGGGGACAACAGTGGGAGGGCTTCTGGAGTTCTGGCCCCACTGCTGGATCTCCTGATGGCATCTGGGTTTTGGCCACTGTGTGACACAGAGTGTTGGACTGGATGGGCCATGGCCTGATCCAACATGGTTTTTCTTATGTTCTTATGTATTTTGGGAACCACTGAGCTACATTTTCTGGAACAGCCACTTCTAATTCTGAGCTCTTCCAATACAGAGACTTTTCCATGTCTCTCCTGAAGGTAATATGTAGATTAACATAATTAATAAGTGTAATGTAGTGATTAGAGGGTTGAACTAGAACCAAGGAAACCTGGATTCAAATCTCCATTTTGCCATGCAGCTGATGGGTGACCTTGGGCTTCTCTTTCTCTCTCTCTCCTTCTCCCTCCCTGACATACTTCACAAGGTTGTTATAAGAATAAAATGGAGGAAAGATCCACGTATACTTCTTTGAGCTCCTTGCAGGAAGGACAACATATAAATGTGACAGATAGATAAAGGAACTCTCTCAGTTCAGCTCTTACACACCAAGCTGGTGTTCTAAGACCATAAGTACTGTACTGTCCAAAATGGAAGACTATCAAAACATGCATATGCCGCAGAGAAAGGTAAAGGACATACTTTATTCTTTCACGTTCAGGGCTGGCTGCACTTAGAATCCATCTAAGGCTTTCAAGTGTTCCAGGGCATCACACACTTTTATCACAGCAATCCTTACAACAGGTTGGCCAGCACTACCTTCATCTCAACATTGTCTTGTGCTTGAGAGGAAGCAGCTCTTCTAAAGCTACAGAGTGAGTTCAGGGCTACAATGAAAATTAAAACTGGCAACCAGTTCACAGCATAGCCTCTTAACAAATATGCTATGCCAGCTACAACAAATTGCTTGGTGTGCCTGAGCAGCTGATCTCTTTCCTAAGAACTATAACACTTATTAATGGCTACTAATGGCTTTTTTACTGAGATAATAATGAGGATCTGTACAGACAGAACAATGGGCATAGAGATTCCCCCCCCAACTCTGCCCAGAGCAACAGTCTGCACACTGGTGTGCTGCAAGAGGTACAGTAATTAAATAATGCAAAGGTTACCAGGAGCCCAAAATATCCACTCGTACAGAGGTGTCTGCAACTCTGCATTCATTGATCTCCTTCCAGGAGACTGGTAAGTGGGAACTTTTGCAGCATCTCTGCCATCAGGGCTATGTGTGATTCACTCACTCCTGACAGACACACAACATAATTATATAGCCTCAGAGGAAGCTGCCTGATATATCTCTGCTGTGCCCTTGCATCCATCCAATCAGACCCAAGGTAGCATACTGGCTTACTTTACAAGGTTGTTGTAAGGAATGTGAAACACTCTGAATAATGCTGCTATTATGCTGAGAACAAACGCTCATGCAGATGGACATGGAGTGCTTCTGAATCTGTGCTCTTTCATACTCCAGAGTATGCTTTTCTGGGGGTGCAAATGTGAAATGTGCTTCTAACTTCCAGTACTGAAGGGGGGAGGGAAACATCCCTCAGCTACCACAAACTCAGGGGAAATACTGACCTAGAATGCTGCAGATTCACTACAATTAAATATCATCACCTGATCATGCAGAACTGGTATTTTCCCTCCCATTTGCTGTGTGTGCTTTTAAAGATCACTGTCAGTTCAGTCACCTTAATTGCACAGCTCTACCAGGATGAAACATGATCTGAAACATGATGGAGTGTTGCAGTGTCATAATTGCCACTGGTTTTTCGCTTAGACAGAGATTTCTGGGCAGCTGTCTCTTTTCCCCTTCAGATGGTAAGCACATCCAGGCATCCATCACAAGCAAGAAGCATCCCATAACCCCCTCCCCTGAAGATTTCCAGGCCAAAAGAAACCAGCTTCAAATTTACTGAGTGATAAAGGAAGATCCAGAATGCCCTTCTGCAAGCAAAATCCAAAATCAAGAACAAAATCCACATAATACTGTTTAGTAAGTCCTCCTTGGTGAGTCGGGTTCAACAACTGCCAAGCAAGAAACCAGTGCAAGGAAACTGAAATGTTCTGGATCACACAAACTAGTCTGGTCATTATGCTGGATGTGACCCTTACTGGACTCAAACTGGATTCTCACGCAAAATATTTCACATATAAGTTATAAAAGCAATGCAAACATATTAAATCACCTTATCCAAAACATTCATGCTGCTGCTGGCCATGGTAAAACCTTCAAGGGCACAGCAAAACACCCCCCACACTTTTTAAAAGCAGCAACAGCAAAATGACTGCATAGTTCAAGGAGCTGGGAACTGGGTATTCAATCCATGTTAATGACAGCAAAGCTATAGGATTATCTAGCTCTTGTATCTTTTGACAAACTACCTCCAGAGAAACTACATACACAAAGCAGAGGAACAACTATTTCAGGCTAAAATCTGGTACCTTAAGGGGAACATATGCCAACATTCCTGGTGCAATGCTGTGCCAATTTCAGTTAAAGAGTTTTTCCAAAAACAAAAGCAGATCAGAGCACAGATCACCTCTTCTGCAAAAGTCTCACTTCAACAGTGCTCCTGTTCTATTCATTTCTTTGCTCCTTCACAGAAGAAGAGGCAGCAGCCAGGCATCCTTCCACTGAACCTGGATGTTGCTCTAGCTTCCCTTCCTTCTAGCTATCAAAATGTCAACAGCAAGGCCAAAGAGTGGAGAGACAGCAGCCAGGCACCATTTCATCATACCTGGACATAACATAAAAAATCTATTTTAATTAGCTGTATTAGTTTCTAGTTTTATACCAGTATACCATTTTTTAATTGCTGTAATCTGCTTTTAGACCCATTTCTTCCTGCGCAAAACTGGTATAAATTAAGGTTTCATAGGCTCTGTCAAGCACACCTTTTTTCATTGTGCTTTTGGTAGTCCATGAGTGAAGGTTTCCCTCTATTTATATTTGTTGCTGAATTAATATTATATATTTGCTTTTAAATTAATGTAAACCGCATTGAGTCCCATTGATTGGGAAGGAAGCGGGATAATAAATTTTAAATTAATTTATTAATGTGACTTGTGTGAGAGAACTTTTCAGACAGTTTTGTTCTTCAGTTGTGAGGGGAAAAGCTATTTCTGCTATCAATTCAGCTTACAACAATAAAACCAATTAACATTCCAATTAAAAAGTCCATCTAAAAATCCAATATAAAATTTATATTAAAGGAGCAGTCAAAATCATCCCTCCATCATATGCTCAGAGGAATAAATTGGTTTTAACTTGGCACCTCACGGATAAGGAGGCTGGCATCAGGCAATTAGTCCTGTCTTGTGCACAAGCCTTCTCACAAAACCAAGTATGGGCAGTTCTAACCAAGTCTAACCAAATTCATTTGATTTAATCAGCTTACGTATTTATTCAACTTAAATTTGTATAAATTCTGCATCATACATGCTGTCCTAGAGCTACATTCCTGATTGCAGGATCAGCCAGGGTCTGGCCACACATATAATTCAGGAGATCAAATATCTGTACACTACAATTCTCTCCTTACAAGTGTATGTGGCAAAACTGAGGAAGGCTTGCACATTTCTAAGTGTTCAAGGGTTTTCCACCTGAAAAGCAGTAAAGCTGTGCCTACTTCTGGAAAAACCAACCACACTTGAATGACAGCCAGCAAACAGTCTAGCCCTTTCAGTCCTACTTCAGATGCACAGCTGCCTACTACCAATATCCTTTCCACTAAGAAATTCCCAGGGTGCATCATGCCCTGCTGAAATTTCAGGTATGCTAAGAAGAATGACCAAACTCTTTAAAAAGGCTCTCTTGATTTTGACCAAGTTCTGCCATTACCAAAGATCTATCCTAAAGTCATAGACAAGCTGTTTCCCTCATCTTAAACAACGATTTGCTAATCTCAACTCCTAGATTTTCTGTCCTCCACATGTCTTCTTCATTTTCCCATGGGAGGGGGGGAAGCTACATCCTCCCTAGACATGGATCATGGATCAACTGATTCTCAAGGACTGGATATTCTCATCACACATGTCAACATTCCCCTCATGGCTGGAGTTTAGAACTACACGTCAGCAGAGCTACCCTTACAGTCTTCCTCAGGCAAGTACAGGCCCTGCCTTGACTAGCAATCTCTCAGACTCAGACAGAAAGGGAGAAGAGTTGAGAGAAATCACTTTGATGCTTCCCAGAAAGGCAGGAAGTTGACTGTTATATGTTATCTGCAAATACTCTCCTTTGACTTCTGCAGGCTGGGATTTTTCCTCCCTGTCTCCTGAGAGTCAGCACCTTCCTATTGCTTCTGGTTAGGCCAGCAGGAGACAACACCAAATAATGTCAAGAAATCAGATAAGCAAAATTAGGAGAAACTGATTTATGGATGGCTGAAGGAGGTCTTTATGGGTCCTTTCTGCGGACTTCTCATTTCTTTCAACAGACCCCTTTATTTCTGAGAATTTGGGGGAGGAGGGAGGGATAATCCAATTTAAACAAGAGCACAGATAAACTCATTGAAATTCAGTACTCCCAAGTCATTAAATGCTACAGAAAAGAAAGGATTGTTCTCAGTGTTCTATCAGTAACAAAGCAGGCAGGTAATGGGTGAACAGGAAGGGAAACTCTTACAAGCAGCTTGGAAGAAGAGGGTAAACTTTAATTACAAAAGAAAGGTTCTAATCTTCATAAAACTGAAGAACAGTAAAAGGATTGCAGTGATTTGGGGAGGGAAAGTGAGGAGAATTCCACTTAAGGAATGGGCCACAGCGTAGGAGTCTGGGCCGTGTATCAGACTGAAAATGGAAGGGAACTATTATGAATGGCCTGCAGCAGCTGAAATTACAGGCCATAGTGTCCCAGGACACAGTATCCTGTCCATTGCCCAGATTGGAGTGCCACATCCACTACCAAAAGAGTCCACCATGACATTCAAATCAGGAGTAGAAAGGAGGATCATTAAATTGACCAGTATGAGAATATACCACTCTGATCCTCAAGCACATTTGAGAAGGTACAGATTGAAATCCAGAAAGGGCTCAATGTAGCCAGCACAGCACAGAGGCCGGAACTTATCCAGCAAGAACTGGATTCAAATCCTTATTTATCCTAGAAGCAAACAAACTAGGTGGCAATATGTTGTCGAAGGCTTTCATGGCCGGAGTTTGTTAGCTGTTGCAGATTTTCCAGGCTGTATGGCCATGGTCTTGGCATTGTAGTACCTGACGTTTCACCAGCAGCTGTGACTGGCTTCCTCAGAGGTATAACACAGAAAGATGGAGTACATCAGGTACTACAATGCCAAGACCATGGCCATATAGCTTGGAAAATCTACAACAACTAATAAACTAGGTTACCTTGGGTCAGTCACAATTGCTCAGCCTAGCCACATTCACAGGATATCTGAGAGAACAAAAAGTAGGACAGCCCCCACGCATACCCTTCCTAAGCACCTTAGGCAAAATACAAACACAAGAGAAGTATCGTTTCAGCCCTCCACAAACTGAACTTCCTTCTCTGGGCAGCCCACAAAGTTCTAATTCAAGTTTTGCCACAGTCACATATAGATTAAGCAACTTCAAGCAAGCTACTGCCTCCCAAAGAAGGATTACTCACCTACCTTATAGGGCTTTTTAATGAAGAGGCAAGACAATGTATGTGAAGCAAACTGAAGACTCTCTTAACAACTGTGAAAACATTAGGTATGAACTACGCTAGACATACCCACCTCTTCTCTCTCTCGCATTTTCTCTACCTATGAGCCCGTCTTCTACCAAGTCAGTCAGTGGTCCATTTAGCCCCCAATGTTATCTACTCTAATTAGCAGAGGTCTCAGACTTTGCAAGTCCTGCTCTAGAAAGCCTTCTGAATAGAGATGTCATGAAGACCTTTTGCATGCAAAGCACATGATCTACCACAGAGCTATGGCTCCCAGTGCCATTGGGCGAGACAGCTGTATGCCAGCAAAGGAGATTCCTCCTGTCCTTGAATTTGATAAATCAACCAAATGACCAATGAATCAAGCAATGCAGTCTTAATGCAAACACAGCAAGATCCAGCAAGACAGGTGTTAAGGCAAGCCTTACCTTGAGGGAGTCAAAGCAGGCGATAACTCGTCCATTTTCCACATGGCAACTCCGTGACGGGTGAGCAAACTTGCACTCTGTGTCAGACCGAGAACAAGTACCTCTCTGAAATTCTCGACATACTTCTAAGGTCAGCCATTTTGTATCACGAACCAAAGAAACGTTCATAGCCATATTAAAAAGAAAAAGCACACACACCCCAAAAGAGAAAAATGAAAATGCAAGCAACTGCACCCTTCTTTAGGAGAACAGTGCTGATGATTTTAGGAGGGGGGGAAAGGGTTAAAAAAAAGTTTTTAAAAAAGTGAAGAAATAACTTGTTGCTTTGGTAAAATTTCTCTTGTCAGCACTTAGGTTTCCATTAAACTCAAACTGTGTTTGTTGAAAACAAGGGTTAACATAAAGCCAATCATAAAATAGAAATCTCATCAGAGTTAACTGAAAAATTAAATTAGAGGCCAGCTCCGAAAAGTGCAATTGTCAAAGTTAAAATAGAAATGTTTATGTGTGTGTGTGTGTGTATATATATATATTTATATATATATATGTATATAATATTTTGTGCCACTGCCAAAATTATTATTTCAAAATAACTGGCAGACTTTTTCAAGGGATTCTGTGCTCTCCAGTTACTGGTTTCAATTATTCTCACCCAAAACAGACAAACAAAAAAGCTGCTGGCAATGCTGCAGTTCTGGGATGGTCTTGTTTCCTTGGAGGGGGAAGAATTCCAAAAGTTCTGACTCCTTCTTGCTTCTACAGATTGATGGAGTTGCAAGTGTTAAAACCAGAGGAAGGATTTCCTTTTTCTTCTAAAATAGAATTTGCTACATAATCAGGAGGGAGGGGGTGATGGCTGAGAAAATTGAGTGTATAAGGGGAAGGGGGGGGAAAAACCAACCAACCCCAGATGGATGAATTGCTTTTAGGGTGTGAACTGCAAGCAAACGCCAATTTTTTTAAAAAAGTTGGGGGAGTGAATATATATGTATATAGATATATATCTTAAAAAGCAAGCGAGGCAAAGCCCTAGACAGAAATCCAAGCAGCGGTGGCGGCGGCTTCAAGGAAGGCACTTTTCAGCAACCTGCAGGAAAGAAGAAACAGAATCAGCTAAGCCAAAGCAGTCTCCACCCCTGGCTTCGAGCTTTTGCTTGGAGAAGCAACTAGAAATTCATTTTAACAGGAAATCTCCAGATACTGACAGTGCGGTGTATTCAAGTCAGCCATTGTAGATTTTTTTTTTAGAGAGAGCAAGAGAGAGAGAGAGAGAGAAAAGAAGGGCATTTCCTACATGGAGTTGCGCATGGTAGGAGGAAGCAACCAATTACATTTACCGTTGCAGCAGAAAGTCTGGGCAGCCATCCAATAACAAAGATTGTTTCATATTGATCTAATTCTGGCAGACATTCTCCCTCGCTTTCTCTCTCTCTCTTTCTTTTTCAGCGCCCACTGCACAGAAAATGCCTCCGCCTGGCGTCGCGACGGACGGCCTCTGGTGCATCCATGATGTGTCTCCGGGTTTCACACAAGAAGAAACCAGCACGGGCTCCTTTCTGAGTACGCAACTGCCACCGGGAAAATGTGGCACTTAGCTTACCTTATTGCCACAAATCCCTCAGCACCACAAGACACTTACATTGGCACGGTTAGGGTGTGAGAAGGAACTATCAGTTTTCTCACCCCCACTTCCCCTGCCCAAACTCTCTCTACCGCACCCCTCCTGTAACCCGGAATGGCTGGTGGCAGCGTGCCATGATCAGAACGCAGCTCGACAGAAAACTGGGTGGGGAGCCTTGGCCTCAGCAGACAAAGGATGAATTAAGTCCCCTTCTGTTCTTTTCAATATACTATAAATCCTTGGAGGGAAGAAGTGTTTGTGTACATTTCGGACTAGAAGGTGGAAGATTTCATTCCCCACATCATATGAACATTAATAAATGGAAGCCTAGGTATTGCCCGTTCCAGGCACAAAGAACTCAAACAGAAGGAACTGCCACAGGCTCGGCTCTCTGTCTCACCCATTAACTGCTACATGCCCGTCATGAATTATGTTTAACCCTTGCTTGCTGGGAATGATGCATGCAGAAGAATCGTAGCCACAAGATTTTGCTGCAAATGGCTTCTGGTCCTGATGAAGCCAAAAGACAACCTGCCAGTGAAACAGGAGGAAGATTCCTTTTCTTTTTAGAAACCTCTCTTGTTCACAGCTGTAATTCGCAGCAACTCCAATTACAGGGATTTCTGACCAGTTGTATTATTTCAATCAAGGAGTTCCTTTGAGAAAAAGAGATGTGCAAAGCATCCTCAAACTACTGATGGGGAAGCAGTGCCTACTCTAAATATGGGACAATACTCATCTACCATCACAGTAATTGTTTTAATATAGGTCTTGTGAGATAGCAAAAAAGAAACCACGTGCAGTTAATCTGAATCGACCAAGATGAATGGGGTTGCTATAGTTCATGAGATTAGTTTATGGTTTGATTTAGTACCAGAGGCCTCCTTTGGAATTTTTAGGGGGTGGGGTACAGAGACTATGACAGAAATAAGCCAATCTTTCCAGCTCAGCCCAGAAGATGGGCCAAGGAGACTATGCTCCTTTGGACAGCAGAACCTGGACAAAACTAGTTGTTCACCAGGGTTCCAGAGCAACTGCTTAGAGAAGAGGTGAAGAATATAACAGTGACATGACACGCCTTCTGTTTGGGTATGGAATGATTTAAGTTCAAGTTAGACCACAGACTTATGTTTTGGCCTACAGAATATTACTTCTTTCAGAATACCTTTGAGCATATAACAAAGCAAACACATCAGATGACGCTAACTCAGGCACCCATCAAACCCAGCTGGCTATCTATTCAATTGACTATCATGTATCCAATTCTGAACTGTGCCACAGATGATAGCTCTCCATAGGGTTGCAACCTCCAGGTGGCACCTGGAGATCCCCTGCTGTTACAACTGATCTCCAGCTGACCAAGATCAGTTTCCCTGGAGAAAATGGCTGCTTTGGAGGGTGGACTCTATGGCATTATACCCTGATAAGATCCCTCCCCTCCCCATACCCTGCCTTCCACAGGCTCCACCCCCCAAATCTCCAGGTTTTTGCCAACCTAGAGCTGGCAACCCTAGCTCTCTGTGGCCATTTTGGAGGTTACTAGGCAACCCCAACAATATTGCTAAGCTTTCCAAGCCTTGGTTTTTATAAAATAAAGATGAGGGGAAGGATAGACTTAGAGGGCAAAACAATCCTGGAAAAGGTCTCATCCAGTGTTCCCTCTAAGCTGAGTTAGTGTGAGCTAGCTCACAGTTTTTTAGCCTCTGGCTTACAGATTTTTGTCTTAGCTCAGGAAGGATGGCTTCAGAGCAAACTAATTGATGCAGCAGCCAAATTGCTCACTCACAACTTTAATGCCGGTAACTCAGGAAGTAGAATTGTTGCTCACAGGACTCCAGAGCTTAGAGGGAACATTGGTCTCATCTCCTGCCTGATGGTGGAGGAGTCACCAGGGACAGGCCCAGCAGTGACCATCAGAAACTCACTACCCACAGAACTGGGCCAGACTTTTCCCAGGGAAAGGCTGCCATTGGAGGAAAGGGGGGAAGGCAGATAAATGTAGGTTGGCTGGTGGTTAGGAAGGAGAGAAGGAAGCAGCAAGAGGGATGAGGCTACAGGAGCTGTCAGGTAAATGAAAGATAAAATAGTGGTGGAGGGAGGGGGATACAGGGGAAAATGAGATGCACCCTGCAAGTCCTTGCCGGTCCCCCACTTGTAATACATTAATTCCAAATCCAGGCTGGTTCATCTTCAGTGACTGTTGGAAGGTTGGCTTGTACTGTAACCCTTTTTATTGTTTATCTGGTTACCATTTATCTGTGTTACTTACACAATGAAAGATTTAAAAAAAACACACACACAACAGCTTTGGACACAACAGGCACTTCCACCAACAGTTCGGGAAACATCCCAATTTGAATTTGGAGCTCCTGGGCTGCCTTTCTCCAATCAGAAACAGAGGAGCCAAAGGCATGGAACCTTCATTGTAACCAACAGCTTGGAGCAAGCAGGGTGCAGCCCCACAAACAAGCTCACACAGGCTGTGGCTAGGTGGGGCAACATGGAATTTTCTTAGGAATCGAGCCAACTTGATTGAAATAAGACAGGAAGGCTTTCACTGGGAGTCTAAGAACGTTCTTCCAAATGAGAGGTTTTAATGGAAAGTATGTTTCTGTTACATCTTCTACATCCTCTGGCAAATATTAGCCTAAATTTGCCACATAAATCAGTGTGCAGTGATGGACTAATTTAAGGCTACCCCCAATGCATGGTCCCCTTTCAATCAAAGCATTTTACATGCTAACCGAATTCCCTCTTTCAGTCAAAATTGTTGTTTCTTTACCTACATAGGTCATGGTATCCTTCTAGGACCAGAGCAGGAAACTATTTAATCTTCTCTAAGCCCATAAAATAGATTCAATGTGGTATGTAGTGATTGGAGCATCATTCTAGGACTAGGAAGAGTGGTGCTCAAATCCCAGTTCCACCACAAAGCTCACTAGGTGACTTTGACCTAGTCATTTTCTCCCAAGCTAACCTACTTCACAGGGTTATTGGGAGGATAGACCAGAGGACGAGGGTACCATATACACCACCCAAAGCTCCTTGGAGGAAGGGCAGGACGACAGATCACTGAAATTCCTACTTGGAAAAAAAAGGACTGAGATGCGACCCTGGCCTCTCAGTGGGAGAGATGGGGAAGTCTCGAACAGGAAGTTTCACCAATGGCACAAGTCTCTGATGTAATATTATTACCACTCAGTATGGTCCCACCTCCAAGACAGATGTTGGCCACTGCTGACCCTTGCCCTATATAACTGCTTCCAAGCATACCACTACCAGTTTCCTGACCAACAGGTTACCTCAATTGCCGCTAGACACTATCCAACCTTTGTTTCTATCTATTCACTGCATTTTTATCCCACCCTTCCAGGGTCAAGGTCACCCAATGAGCTTCACAGGTAATAACTGGCTCACCCACATCCTTGTCTTAATCATCCTTCCTCAGAAGAGATCTTTCACCAGGTTGTCCCTAACAGGGTTGACTATGGCTTGTTATCTGAATCCTGTGGCCACTTGTGACTCTAAGCCACCAACACAGGCTGCCTACAACCTGCAAATCAATGTCAGCAGCACTATGACAATAACTGTCTTTGAATCTAACCTTGCCAGATGCACACCCAAAACTCTTTCCACAAGACTACACAGCTTTTAATATCCATCCTAATTAACAGGGACAAGCAATGCTAAATGTTACTAACTCAAAAATTTAAATAGCTCAGTTTGGAGCAGTATAGTTTAAAGATCCATGTATAAAGTTTTACATGTGCCTGCCTTGCAGCCTTGGTACTCTGTTCCAAAACCTGAGTCGAAGGCACAAAACAACAAGGTCATTGAAGCAACATGGCAAACAAAATCTTAACGTGAAGCAAAATGTACAAACAACAAAACCACTTAACCTAAGTCTTAGTTGAGGGAAGGGTTTTTGGAATAAATATAGACAAGTGGAAAGCTTGGACCCATGCTAAATGCCCCAATCTGGCTCCCAAGAGGTTTAGCCAATAGGCACAAGGATCAGCCTGAAAATTAAAGACCACATTAAAGCTGCTGCTGCTGCTGGCAGAATGAGTCTGAGATGGGACCCAAAGGCATACAAAGCAGGAGTCCACTCCATAGGCAGTCAAATCCCTCTTCAATTCTCCACCACTAATCCCTACCCAGCCACACAAGCACACTCTGGAAAGGTTAATGGACTTTATGGCACTTGCCACCAGGCAGCCAGTTACAGGCATCCTCCCTGCCCCTGGGCTCAAAACTATGCAGAGCACAGTGGGATACATACACTGTGCTTCCCTGGGGCACTGACCCATTCAGAAAGAAAAGCTTCATCCAGTGACAAAGGAAACGGGGTGCACTTGTTTTTAATGCAGATATTTTCCAGAAAACAATTACTTACAAATAAGAACTCCCATACAATACATAATGCACATTTTTGCATTTAGATATAGGCAATATGAGTATTTTTGTCTCCAATATCATAGCACCCTACCCCTACCCTGATGCTAAAATGTTCAGAATTTGAAAAACTGTTGCTTGACAGGTGAGGTTTTGGACACAGTTCAAGGAAGTCTGACAGTTCAGTGCTAGTCAGAGTAAATCCTCCTCCTTCCTCATTCCTCAACCTATTCCCCTCCCCATGCCCCCCTCCTTCCCTCATTATTTATCTCCTAGGTAGAGTTGCTAATCCCCAGTTGGAGGTAGGGGATCCTCCAGTTTGGAGCCCCTCCCCCCCTCAAGGCTATCAGAAAGTGGGAGGGGGGAGAAATAGCTGCTGGGTGCTCCATTATACCCTATACCACTGGTTCTCAAAGTGGGCAATACTGCCCCCTGAGGGGTGCTGGAATGATCCAAGTGGGCGGTAGGAGCCTTGGGTGCAAATTTGCCACTGTATCTTTTTGTCTATTTTTTGAAGGTAGATTTCCAGGGAGGTGCTGAGATTTGTTTTTCCTGAAAAGGGGGTGGTAGGCCAAATAACTTTGGGAACCTCTGCGCTGTATGGACTGGTCCCCATAGGGTATAATGGAGAGTCAATCCATGGGTATCTGGGGCTCTGGTGAGGCTGTTTTTTAAGGGAGAAGCACCAAATTTTCTGCATATCTGCTGGTGCTTCTCCTCAACCCCCCCTCCCCAAGTTTTAAAAAGACTGGACCAGGGGGTCCAATTCTATGAGCCCCAAAAGAAGATGCCCCCATCCTCCATTATTTCCAATGGAGGGAAAGCTTTTAAAAGGAATACGGCCCCCTTAAATGCAACAACTTGTTTCAGAGTTACCTTTCCTGGATCCTCCCAGAAGCTCCTGGTAAGTCCCCTGCCCGATTGTCAGCCTCAACTGGCAACCCTACTCCTAGGTTGTATCCTGTCCTGAATCCCCGGCTTCTTGTACTCTTTCACTCAACCTTTTGTTTGTTCTGTGAGGTCTGTAATCCTCTCTCCACCGATTTTTATCCTCCCCAGGCCATTTTCTCCCCTTCTACTTTCCTTTCACCCTAGGCTTCTGTGATATCACAGCAGAGATCCCACCATTTTCCCCACCATTACCTTTTGGACTGAGGCCCATGGATTCTACAACTCTCTGGAAACACAACAAGTTAATGAGGTCTGAGGCATGTGTTCTTATTTACTGGATGCGTGCATCAGTTGTGATCCAAATGCATTTCACTACAACTCTTTAAACTCTGATCTTACAAACCCAGAGACCCACGCATGTCAGGACCTCAAAATGGCGTCTGTAGACTGAAGGACAGTTGGAAATTATATATGATGTCTGTGGCAAGAGGCGACAATCGCTGACTGTTAAACAGCTTCTCCTCTCTCTCTGCATGTCTAAGCTCTCTTGCGCTCTCTCTCTCTCACTATCTCAATTAGAGGAAAATACATTCCTCTTTCAAGTTAAACCAAAGGAGCTATTATATTAAAGCAAACACTCTGTGGGCCTGATCAGACACTTGGAATATTTTTCTTCATGAACATTCTGTACCCGGACACTTCCCCCCCCAGGGGAAAGTTTACTTAATTTAAGGTAGACCTTTGGCAGCTCAGGAGAAATAAAAAACACTTTTGTTCTTCAAGCTGGCTCCCCATAAAAAGACTTGTGCCTTCCTGCATGTGTCTGAGAAGTGTCCAAGAAACATCTATTCATAGGCAGGTGGTGCCAAAAGCATGGCTGTGTGGCAAAGAGTCAACTCCAGCGCAGGGTACGCAACCAAGGCCAGATCTGAGAAACCAGACCATTTGCCACAGCTGTAGCCCATATGTGCTGCAGGCTTAATCCGGATGCTGCTGACGTCCAGAGATGGTGGCCACCAGTCTGGTTTGCCAGTCTCTGAGGAATGCTACCTTACCAACACCCTTTGAAAACTATCTGCATCCCTCTTCACTCTGAAGCAGCTGAAGTGAAAACATGAGGCAAAGGGAAAAGAGGAGCATCAGTAAATTGTAGGTGTATTTTTGTGGGTTCATTGTTGTTTGTTTCCAAGGGGTGGGGAAAAGGTTGTATTTTATGGTTTTACTTATTGTGAGCATTTCTATTGATGGGAACCTTATTCTGATAGTACAAAAATGACTTCATTTTATTTTAATTAATAAACTTTGCTTGGTTTTTGTCTCCTCTAGTATTGGTGAGATTTTTCAGTCATGACAGCAATAGAACACCAGCAACGGCGTGCAGAAAGAGTTAAGCTTTAATGCACTCCTATCTGCATTACGAAAAGGGGTGGAACTTTGATAGATTCCTTTTAATAGCATCGTAGTATTGCAGACCACTAGAAAAGCATTCCACAGCCTGCCAGTAGTCCCTGCAAGTGAGAAGGGGATGCAGTGGAGCACATACAATGTAAGCAGGTGATACCAGGTTCAACCTCTGGCATCTCCACTTAAAAGTTTTCAGGTAGTAAGTGTGAGAAAGACTTTCCTCTGAGATCTGCTGCCAGCATGATCAGACAGTACTGAATTAGATGGACCAACCAATGCTATAAGGCTTTTTCATCTGTTCAAAATACAGTTTAAGAACCACTGCTTGTTCTGAGCTACTTTACAGTACTGTTATGGTTGCCCAGCAACAGTCACTACTGCATTCATTTCTTAAAGCTACAGATGCTGCTGTCCATTATTGGGGGGTTAACCCCCCAATGTTTGGTGTTTTTTTTTTTTTAAGATTTCAGGTTTTCCTGCAAACCCAGGGCTTCTCCTAGGTTTGTAGAAGGATCTGTCTTGTATGTTCATGGCCCCAATCTCCAGGTTTAAATATCCACAGATGGGGCCAGGTTGAAAGTCTTACACAGTGGGTCTATATAAAGCAAGTATCAAATAATAGGAATTTAGCAGAACACAAATGACTGAGAACAGTACCATTTTTAAGGGTCAATAAACAAGCTGTCCAATACATGAGTTCCAGGAGGAGGGCAGCCGGTCAGAAAACAGAATTTTTATCCCACAGGAAATTCCATGGTTTCAACATATGTTTACAACCTGAAGTGCAGTGAAAAGCCAAGTGATCTAAACCATTCTCCAGGACAAAAAAGGAAGGTCTGAAACGTCTCCATTACAGAGCCTCTTTGGACATCAAGCAAAAACTCACTGAAGTTCATGGTCTCATCTGAATCACAGCCTCACCCATTGCAAAGCCCCCTAAACTCAGCCTTGGGACACATTTTCAGACCTGGAACAGGATAGTAGTAACAGGATGCACATAAGCATGGGTGCAGTGGAGTTCCTTCTCCACTGGATATTGCTTTGCATGTTCTAAGAGGCAGCTCAAAGAAGATGCACAAGTAACTTGCACTTTTAATAAACGTGCAAAGGGGGTGGGTGTTATGCATCTCCTCAGGACTGCTGGAAAGCAACAGGAATGGCCAGTTCACTTGCTTCTGAAGAAAAAACAGGGAACAGAATAGACTCCCTGAGGAAGCCTACATGTCATAGCACCAGGGTCACCACAGAGAGGGCCCTGCTCCTTTCCAATGACAATCTCATAAACCAAAGTTGCTTTTATTTTTCTTTACTTTTAAAGCCATCCATATGTCACAACTTAATAGTGCAGATATGGTGCCAATTTGGGGGTGGGAATTGGCTCACTGGCGTTGCATACTGAATATGCGTTGTGTACTGAAGATTCCATGTTAGTCCTTGGCAGCTCTAGTTAAAGGATCTCAGGAAGCAGATACAGAGAAAGGCCTTTCTCTGCCTGAGAGACTGGGAAGCTGCCAGCCATTTGGAAAAACAATACTGAGTTAGATGGAACAACAATCTGACAGGGCAGCTTCAATAGTTCATAGATATATGTGGGCAAGCTAGTGAAGACTTTTGTGGGGCCAGTAATCTTCAAGAACTTATCTGCATTGCTGAGGGTGTATCTTAGGGTGCTGAGACTTGGCATTGTTGATGGTGTATCTGCCCTTAACATATTAGCTATCCTTGCTTATGTAAAAACAGCACATGGAGATGCTGAATTCGTGGATTATTTTACATATTAGATTTGCTCTCCTGTGAGCATTCATACATCCCCAGAAGTTACAACAAGCAGTCATCTTGAGGGCAGTGCTGGCCATTCCTTGGCAAAATCATCCTGAAAGGTTTTTCAACCACCACTTCAATAGTACTGTCACCTTTAATTGCATGCATCATAGTTTCTATTGGAAATCTGCTTATTGTTCAAAAACTTGGGAGGTGCAAGCCAAATTTGGCAATGATATACCGACCTGTCTGTGTGTGTTTTTAATATTGCACTCTTTAACGTTCAGCATTGCACCTCCCCATTCATTTTTTAAAAATGTTTTGCCTAATACTTTAAGCCTTATCTGGGCGAGTCCTGCAAGACTTTCCTGTATAAAAGGGATCATCCTGAGAAACAAAGTGTCCTGATCTTGGCGCTCAGCACTCACACCTGTGAAGTCACTAGAAAATGAGAAAAACAAACATAGTTTCATCTGACTTGGGGATGAGCCCTGGGAACTTACTTTCGTTGTTCAGCCTCTAGCTATGTGAAATAGGATATTAATGCATTCCACTGGTATCTCTAGCTAAAGAAGAAAAATCTACACTCACAAGTCCCTCTGCCACACCCATTCTTCAGATGCTACAAGCTACAGTTCTGCAAGCAGGTAGTGGAGTACACAACTGCAATACACAACAGTGGGCTGACTAGACCACTAAGCCTCTCTCAGTAGTACCAGAACCTCCAACCCTGCAGGATCAGATCAATAGTCCATCTAGGCCAACATCCTGTTTCACTCAGTGGCCATTCAGATGCCTCAGAAGACTTATAAGCAGGGCATGAAGGGCGACTGCTCCCTCTGCTGTTGCCTTCCAGCCCAGATATTTATTTAAGGCCTTCCTAGGGGTGTGCATTCAGCATAAGCCAAGCCCCCCAAAAAACAAAATAGCCAGAAAATACCTTAGTGGTATTTTTCGGGTATTATTTAAGCTGAATACAGATCAGAGAATCTGATTGGCTACTAGTATAGCTGAACCCAAATAAAGCTGATTTATTTATTTTTTTGCTTTTTTTCGGGTGTATTCAGCTATACCGAATGGCTGGTGGGCTCCTCTTACAGCTTGGTTTAAACCGCACTGCAGGAAAAGCCCTCCTAGACAGGTCTGCACACAGCAGGGAGAGACCTCCCTGCCACATGGAGATCCTAGGGTCAGCTTCTCCCACAGCATGGTTTAAACCGCGCTGCAGGAGAAGCCAAGCCAAGTCCCAGGGTCGGACTGGCTTTTTAAAAAATCAGTATTTTTCTTCTTGGATCTATTGGACGAGAAAAAAACAGGATTTCAAAAAAAACCCCGATTTTTCAGAAATACAAAAAAAACCCCAAAACCCCAAAACAACAACAACAACAACAACAACAACAACAACAAAAACCCTGGCCCAATTGACCTGAACCAAAAAATACCAAGGGTTTTTTTTTTCATACCCCTAGGCCTTCCCTTTCTTATCTTTCCAGACTTCTGCACTTAATGCTCCAAATGGCTGCTGTTTCTCCAAGCCTGGACACCACATTGACTGACCTTGTGCATTTATAAGCAGTGTGTATAGTAGACACATTTGAAAATATTCATCTTGCATTTTCTGTACTAATGATGCATTTCACCACTTCTTCTTGAAAGACAGGGATCTTTATTTTAAAATAATTATCCCACCCTCCCACTTCCTCCAGTCAGCTCAGAAGCATTTAAAAAAAGTGCCACATCATTAAAACAGAAAGAACGAAATCAAATCTGTAACACAAATTCAATTTTCAGCCACAAGCACACAAGTCATGAAACATTCATGGGTATTAAAAGCTCACTAAACAGAACATACTTAGTTTGATGTCTAAATTATATCAGTAATGGTGCCAGGCTCATTTCCCTGGGGAGAGAGTTCCAAAGCAGAAGTGCCAACACAGAGAAGGCCAGTAGCCACTTGTCTAAATTTTAAAGATGGGTAGATACAGAAAGAAGAACCTCAAATCATGTCATGAATATATTTAAATTTCAACATGACCAAATCTGTGGGTACTTAAATTCAGACACTGGAGCCACTAAACACAAAACAAATATTTCTATAAACCTGAGAAAGACCTCAGGCTTCCAGAAAAATCCAAAATATTTTTTAAAAATTACATTGGGGGGGGGTTAAATCCCCCCCCAAAATAGAAGCAGCACTTGTAGCTTTAAGAAATGAATGCCCTCAGTGGCCGTTGCTAGGCAAACACAACAGTATTGCCAGTTGAAGCCTGGTTTCTACCAGTAAATGGCAGGGGGTGGAACAGGGCCCTTCCCAGGGCTGTTCTGGTCTTTGATGGAGGACTTATTGGGGGAAGACCAAGAGACTTGATACCATGTGAGTTCCATTACTCACCCAGGCCCAGCTGCTCTCTATTGTTTAACAGCAGCCACCACATGAAAGCCACTGTGATGTAGTAGTTAAGAGTATCAGAATAGGACTTGAGGGACCCTGGTCTGAATCCCCACTCTGCTATGGAAGCTTGTTGAGTGACCTTGGATCAGTCACATGCTCTTAGCCTTACTTACCTCACAGGGTTGTTGTGAAGATAAAATAGAAAAGAATGATGCAACCTGTTTTGGGTCCACATTGTGGAGAAAGGTGGAGTATAAATGTAGTAAAAGTAATAAATATAGCTGAAGATGGGTGGGCAGATGGGAAAAAGATAGCAGGGAAAGGTGAGGATAATGAGGACTTCCAGAAGAAGGATAAAAGGAAATAGTGTGGGAGGGGATACATGGAAACTGAGGTGCCCCTTGCAAGTCTAAGGTTTCCCTACAACACAACTGGGCCTGGCCTGGCAGCCAGCACTGTGCAACTCAGCCAAACTTTTTGCAGGGAGAGGCTGCCAGGGGTAGGAAAAGAGAGGAAACTAAGGGATGGGGGGAGGTAAAAGTAGGTGGGTGGGTGGGTGGGGACAAGAGAAGGAAGAAAAAAAGGGAGAGTCTTAAGGAAGGGAAAGAGAAAATAGTGGAGCAAGGGAAAATGAGACCCCCCCCCAAGTACTTGCAGGTCCCTTGTAACATTCTAATTCTCAGGCAGACTTCATGTGGAAGACAGCACTCCTTCATACACCTAATCCCAGATTGTAGGCCTATGTTGTTAGCTTTGCATGTTCATCTGTTTTCTGTGGTAAAAATCAGAAAAACTGCCTTATCACAAACTCATCCTTTCTGGGTGGTTGTGTGTGTGTGTGTGTGTATATGGGAGACAGAAAGACAGCAAAAAGCAAGGAATGGACTATGTTTGGACCAACTGCAATCAAAATATCCAGCTACAGCCCTTGCCAACAACTGAAATATGGGTTTCTTATGAAACTGTATCACTACAGGATGTAAGGCTCAGGAGGGGAGAAGGAACATAACAAAAATAAGGAAACTGGGACAGCTCTGGGGAAGAAGGTACCTTATAAAAATAAGGGAAGTGGGACAAATGGCCAGGCTGGGTTGGGGCAAGGAAAAAAAAGGAATTCTTCCTTGACCCTCACATTTTTCAATCAGCTCATTCTCTTATCTCTTCCTCCCTGAAATGCAGAACTCTCCTTATCAGATAAAAACTAAACATTTGTTTTTCACAGGGCTCTTTGGAAAGGACACTTATAACACTACTGAGCCATGCAAAAAAATAATAACAATAATAGGAATACCTGCATGCTGGTAATCCTCAACGGATGGGAGTTTGGAAAAATTATCCTGAATCAGATTTCTGACAGAGGCAGACATACAAGTATGGCTCAACGTCCCTGTAGTTATTAAAGGGAAATTCTTATTCTAAAGAGTTTTTCAAACTCTCCAGTTCCTGGGAAGTTTTCCCTACATGGAGTTTGTTTACTGAATCGGGCCTGTGGCTGAGTGGTACAGCATCTGCTTTGAGTGCAAAAGGTCCCTGGTTCAATCCCTGCCACCTCCAATTAAAGAATCTCAAGGAACAAGAAATACCTTTCTGTGCCTAAGACCCAAGACAGTCACTGTCAGAGTACACAACAGTAAGATAGAAGGCCCCATGATCAGATTTGGTATAAGGCACAGATCTGGTACATCTCGAGCCACACTAGATCACTCTACAGATGATCCTGAAGCACACCTTAAAGTGCAAATTATTTATTTATACCTTGCCTTCATTTATACTTTGCCTTTCTCTCCACTGAGACTCCATTATTTATTTATTTTATTCGATTTATAACCCGCCCGCCCTCCCAAGGCAGG
This sequence comes from Gekko gecko, assembly GCA_029375565.1. Classification (NCBI taxonomy): domain Eukaryota; kingdom Metazoa; phylum Chordata; class Lepidosauria; order Squamata; family Gekkonidae; genus Gekko; species Gekko gecko. The sequence continues at coordinate 43,785,245 of JAPDNY010000012.1, read as the reverse complement.
CTCAGAATACATGGTTCTCCTTCCCTCCGCTTTATCCTCAGTGAAGATGGAATTCGGCTAAAGATGTACCAAATCTGTGCCTTATACCAAATCTGATCATTGGGCCCTTCTGGTTTAATATTGTGTACTCTGACAGCAGATTAGGCTGAGAGTGTGTGACTGACCCAAGGTCACCCAGCAAGCTTTGATGGCCGAGTGGGGATTCCAACCTGGGTGTCTCTGATTCTAATCTGACACTCTACGCACTACACGACACTGGCTCTCAATTCACACTGGACCTCAATATTGTGCGCCTCAGAACACATCCAACACTCCTGTGCAGCTGTGCATTATGGGACAAGATCAGTCATGATTCGCAAGGTGTCTTTCAGAGAAACCTTGTCTTTGCCGATCTCAGTAAGATTCCTAGGAACCCCCAAGGGTTCCAAGGAACACCACAGTCTCAGTGACCATAGTCCCATTGACCATAATGCAAGTATGCTGTTTCCACATTTTACTGGCTCAGGACATAACAGATGTCTCTTATTTCAGCTGCCAAGGGTCCAAACACTCCATACTTTTAACTTTTTGATCTTGCAGCCCAAGGGACAACAGATACATTTCACCATCATAAAAGAACAGCCTTTTTCTGTTTCAGGCTGTAAAATGGGGGGGGGAGGAGCCAATAACATCTTGGTACCAAAGAGAAGTAGATTTGTTCCCGAATAATTTCTCCAGTATACTAAAGCACAATTCATTCTTATGCAACGGCAGCCTTGTACAGCTGCCAAGGTCAGGCAGACCTTGCTTTATCTGCTGCAAAAGCCATGCTTGCACAAGTTTTAACTTGAGTGCCTCATTATGTATTTTTTTATTCTACACATTTTTTCCAGTTTGATACCCCAGCCATCTGTATAATCCCGTATACTGCACTCTGTCTCTACACTCCATGCTATGTTGTTTATTTGTGCAAAGATAGTGTCCAGATATGAAGGCACCAATGTGGGTTTCCCAGAAAAATTAAAAATGGAAAAATTTCCAGAAAATCATCTAATGCCCTAAATAGAATGTGATCTCGTTGAGCATGTTTATTTTGACATATTTTGTAAGCACATTTAAAAAGCTTTTATGTTAGTTTTATATCACAACCGCAATTTTTTAAAAATAAAAAGCTTGATAAAGTTGATAAAGCATTAACTTCCCCCCACGTTGTTTAAATGGGGGGGGGGACGACGACTGAAAGACACTGGTGACACAATTTGAGCACACCCAAAGTGCTTGATACACTGTGGACATGGTTGACTGCTCACTGATTATACAGCAGAATTTAATTTTCATCCTGAAGGTCACTGGGACACCTCATCACTTACATTACTATATAGGTGTATATCAAATTGGGGATTACAATATTGCTTTCTTCATGTGACAACAGACCTATAAATAAGAACTTTAATTGTGTGGGTCAAATCAAAACATAAGGTAACCAGGTGAATTAATAACTTTCACCAGAAAACATTAATTACAACTTTGAAACTGCCAATAAGCTTGCTTCATATTGCACTGGCAAAGGCATCCCATTCATTGCTACAAAAAATTTCCCCGCAAAAAAAATAAAGCTCTAGACAATGTTTTTAAGTTTTAGAAAAATTTATACCCCATACAAATCTGTATGTAACCTTTTTTCCTATAACTTCTATTGACACTGAAAAGGCTATGTATCTGGAGGGGGAAATAATAGAATTATTTGCATAAGGGGAATTGATCTGTCATTCCCTGAGGTTGGTAGTCCATTCTCTTATGGAGAATTCTTAGCAGCCTCAATGAGTCTACAGTTGCAGGATTCTTTGAGGAAAGCGAAAGTAATTAGGCTGGTATCAAATTGGTATTACTGTCCTGTGTGTATCTGTACTCTTTGCCAGTTTTCTTAAAACTGCAGCAGTGGATAAATCCAAAACCAGTGAGTCTGAACTCTTGTTTGAATTTTTGGAGGTTTTCCACCTTCTGACTGCATGCTGAGGTGGCAGATGTTGCACAAAAGTACTTTTTTGGCCAGTTTGGATCTCTTTTGGATAGAAGTGGCCTGAACTCTGTTATCCACACACTTTTTACATCCACGCTTGATTACTGCAATACATTTTACATAGGTTTCCCCATGAAGACTGTTCAGAAACATCAACCAATGTGCTACAGTAGTTGGACTAGGCCTGGGAAGGACTTCAGTTCCCATCTCCATACGAAGCTCCCTTTAACTTTGGGTCAGTAATTCTCTCTTAGCTTAGCCTACTGTTTAGGGTTATTGTGAGGTTAAATGGAAGGGAAAACCACGCACATTGTCCTAAGTTCCTTGGAGGAAAAAGGGGATAAAAATGTGTGGCAGTTAGCTGATCTAGAAAATGGCTGCCGACTTTTGTTTGGAATGAGCCATTGGGAACATTTTACTTCAAATCTGAATGAACTGTACTTGCTTCCCATCAGTTTTCCAAGCAGAGTTTAAAGAGCTGGCACTGCCCTTTAAAATCTTGAATGGCTGGGGAGCATGGAATCTTCAAGACCACTTCAACATGAACTTGGCCATGTGCTCCTGCCCTTCAGCTACAGAATATATGAGCTTGCTTTTTTCAGAGTTTGGTGCTTGGTCCATCTAGCTCAATACTGCCTACTCTGAGGGCAGTGGCTTTATTTATGATTACATTTATACCCCAATATTCACCTGTCATGGCACCCGAAGTGACATATGTGGAGTTCAGAAGAGGTCTCCCTGTGACCAATCCCATGCCCGCTTCGCTTCAGCAATATTGCCTTCCAATCATAGTTTGGGACCCGGAGATCCTGTCCCTAGAGGTAGTAGGGACTGAGCCTAGGACCTTAGGCAGATACTCCATCACTGGGCTAGAGCCTTGTGGACCATTTTCAGAGATGCCTTCCCACCTCCCTCTCCAGTAAACATCAGAGACTATTTCTGAATCTGGAGACCTCACACACAGAAAACTGCAATCTCTGAAAACTGCGACACTAGGGCTTGTCATGTTATCCCTTTATAGACTGCCTGGACATCCAATTGAGCTATTACAATTAATCGAGATGGATAGACCTATTCTCAATGAATTTGGGTAAAAATCATCTATTTTGTGTGTCAGTCTTCCCAAGTGGCTGTGGCAGGCACAATACAGAAGCTTCCAGGCCAGTTTGCTTGATGACTAGTTGATTCTCTGTTGGACTTCAAAGGATTTGAAAGGTCCTTTCTTTGTGGAAAGGCCTTTAGAGCCTGGTTATAACACTGGCAACTTGTGGCTTCTGCCCATTTTGTCTTGCAAATTCGACGTGTTTTTAATCAGATCTTATCTGCATTTCATTATTTGTTGATATGCAACCTGATTTGAGAACTTGTTACCAGGCTAATCAGAAGGAATGGAAATACTAGCACATACGCATACATAAACAAATGAGTAACTGCACTGTATTAAACTGCTTTTGAATATAAAATGAAAAAAGATTAATACATAAAAGGGAGTTGGTCATGGCCTTTTGTGGGTAGGAACATGCTTTGCAGCAGTTTGTATTTAAGTACACAGAGTACATATAAGGAAAGTGCAATACGATTTTAGACTCTGCTGGAATATGGCCCCATATAAAACAGATTTACAATATAATCCCATTTATTACAATGACCTGAGAAGGCCAACGCATCTTGGCTTCAGAGGATTCAAAACATGCCACGTTCATTATCTTCACTTTTTTGACAACCAACTTAAGGTAGGTCACTATTAGAACCCCATGTTGTAGGTAAGGGACTGAGGGAGATGCAGAAAGAGACATGTCAAAGGCTACCTTCAGAGATCGTGGTGGAGGCGACAATCAAACCTGGCTCAGCCTTGTGGCCACTATTTCAGAAGTTGCACCCAAGCAGCTCTTGTAAAGGGGAGAAGATGGCACAGACCTGCACAGGATCCCCCCACTCCAACAGCTGCATGCACTGGCAACCCACACCAAGCCCCAACCTGCCCCTCTGCCTGTTCACAATGCACCTAGCAGCAAGCACACATCTAGTCTGGATCCAGGAATTTATGCCCAGCGAGTCATTCATGTGATGGTTTATGAAACCTGAGGCTTTTGTTTTCTGCTTCCAGGGCCTGACACATAAGTGCCAAATGCAGAGTGTGGGGAATTGGAATCTGGACATTTTTTGAATGTTAGGTGGGTGGGAAGTTGTCTTTCCAATCGAGGGGGTGGGAACTGACAGAGAAAAGTCAGCCTCAACTGTAGGCACTGGGAAGCTCAGATGGATCAGGGTACATCAGAGTCACTGAGGGAAGTCCCTGATTTCTAGCCAGGCTCGGGATGTTCTCTCACTCTCTTTCATGCAACTATCTTTGTTCTACAGAGCTAGCTATTCTCCCGTCCACATTTTTGTTCTCTTTTAATCAAACTTGACATACAGATGTCAGCTGTATCTCAGCTAAGTCAACAGGACTGCCACGTCCGTCTTACCCTTTGGCTGGATTCCACAGACTACTGCTCGGTCTAGACCTGACCTCGAGAGCTTAATCCTTTACCTCGAGGGCAGCGAACACACACTGGCTCCAGCAAAGGCTTCTCTGGTCCTCTGACTGCGAGACACACTTTTATCGCTCAGTGTACAAACACTAATTTAGCAACTCTGACGAATCTAATTCTGGTTATTTTTTAAATGGATTCAAATTCAGTTAGAGAAAGAAAGTGCAAGCTTGCCAAAGACTAACTTTGCAGAGTTTGGAGTTTTCTTGTAAAATACAGGGGTGCCTTTTGTGGGGGAATCTTCCAAGAGCTTGCCTCTGTTCTGTGTTCTAGACAGCAAGCCATTGTTCTCATTAAGAAGCTGGGCTGCCATCTGATCAGCTTGCTCCTTTTTTTGTTAACAGCAGCTACATTTGCAGAAATTAGCTAGTGAGATAAACACAATCATCTGTGCTCCTCTGCACTTCAAGCTACTGTTAAAAGCACAGGAGCAGAGGCCAGTAAAAAGAGTTGGTAGCCCTATTTTGGCAAAACTGAAGAGCCAGCTCACACAAGTGAGCTGAATGCTCATTTCTTCCAGAAGATCACGTGAAGGAACAAAGCTGTATACAGATATTGGCCCATGGCAAACACTGCTTTATTTAAAATAGTCTCAATTCACCTTTCTGGAATTGCTCAAGGTGACTTGCTTCATTAAAATATATACATAAAAGATTTCCATGAACAGTGTAGTTGCATGAAGTGCCCTGTGGAAAGGGGGTGAGGGAAAAGAGGATCGTCCTCCAGTAAGTTAAAACACTTTCTAAAAAAAATCAAGAGAGGTTCTGTACCTTTTAACAATGGCAAGAACAGCACATATTCTCCCGTTCAGTTTCCACCTGCCACACAACTACCAGAGGCCAAGGCTCTTGGGAATAAGCAGCTGAGGACAGTAAAAATTCTTGGCCTACCCACCCTGCAAGGTCATTGTGAAGATAAAGTGGCAGGCTAGTATACCTGCCCATTTTGGGGGGGACGGACCCTAAAGAAATGAAAAGGTGGGAGATGGCCAGATTTTGCACCTGCCTCTGCAGCCATGATTTAAATGGCAGCTTGGTCGAGAAGAATTAGCTGAGGGGAGGGCAAGGATTCAGGGCATGGAGATAATAAACGCTGCCACCTGATAATTGCTACATGTGAAGAAGCTGTTAAAGGGACAGCTGCAGAAGCCACTTGAAAACTGGCTTCCCTAGACGGATGTCTGTGGTCTCTGCGAGAACACAGAAGAGGCTTCTGATTTCAGAGTATAATCTCTGCATGTTAGGTGCCTGCATGGAATCAGGGAGAACGACACCTTCCTCTGTTTCTTAATTGCACTCAATATTTCGAGGGCAACAAACATGCTCAGTTCTCATCAGGCAGGTAGGGGAAACTTACCCTTAAAACTAATAGTTTTCTGCCTACCCAGGGAGGCCCAAGTTCAGAGAAACCCCATCTGTCTGAGTGGCCCTATTTGTGATAGCAAGCACCATGGTTGAGGGTATTAGAGGAAACAAGCAGGGGAGCCTAAAAGGAATGGGGGGGAGTGGTAACATTCTTTCTCTGGCTGGATCAGACCAAGATGCCCTTATTCCAGCATTCCTTACAAGAATCTCAGCAACCAGCAGGCACCACTTCTGATCCGAGCAGTGGACCATCATCTACCTTCTGCTGACTCCAGGTCTTTGGGCCACAGAAGGACGGCAAAGAGCACCTCAGTGCCTTTTCATATCACAGCAAGGAAAACCTTCAATTTGTGTAAATTCTGAAGTACTGCGCTACCAGTCTCCAAAAACACAATGCACATCACGTAAGAGAACTTTGTAAAACCAATTTGAGTTGGGAAGACCAATCGTGCATCTTCCTGTAGCAGAAATTCCAGTTTTGATTTCTAATCCTGCAAAGTCTGAATGCTCTCACCAACAGGGGAAAGATTAATCAGTCATAGAAATAAAACTCTTCAATGTTTTAAGATCTTTGCACATTCCCTCTCCTCCCATGTCTTTGCTGTGCACCCTGCTTGGGCCTCGAAGCAGCCCAAGGCCATGGGTGGAATCAGGCACAATACCTAATTTGCTCTGACCAAAGGAATGGTTTTGATTTCTTACTCAGCATTTGATCTGTCTTATCATCTAAGGCAAGATGCCAGGTTCTTGTTAATTACAACCCTCTTCTTACAGGGATGAATTTCCAAATCACCCTTCTCTTTCTCCTTGGGTGCCTGTCCTTTGGTGCTCAATCAAATTCTGAGGGCACAAAGTAATTAAAAGAAAAACCAAAAACAAGCCGAAGGACTGAGCTCCACATTGCAGGAATGCTTTGTCAACTAAGCGAATCTGCAATTTGAACCCTCACAGTTTATGATGCAACTTGACTGCTGTGCTGAAATCTATTTCTCTGCGATCCATGGAGCACTCAAATAGGGTTTTGTTTCTCCCTTGACATCACATAATAATGTCTCAGGAATAGCTTGGTTTAGTGCTTCGAAGATTTACCTATCCCAGGGAGGATAGTCTGCAAAGCAAGAACTCTCTCTGGAAAAAAAGGAGTGGTTCTAAGAGAACCCTTCCTAGCTTGCCTGGTCCAAAACAGGTATTACTCCACAGCAATAATCATGGATGAAAAGCCAGCAATGTACCTGACAGGCAGCACATGCAAGTACATTTTTGTCCCATAGCCCTGAAAAATTCTATAACATACACTGTCACTGCAGCCACTCACACATTAGCACAACAAAAGCACAACATAGCACCACTAGTGAAAATGCTCTAATGGCAAGGTCGTGGGCAGACATCAACAGGTGACAATTTTCCCAGCATGCTAACCATTTTACCTGCTGAATGAGGGCCCACTACAAAGCTGTTACAGGCATCCAAAGTAGAGATTCTCCCCACTGTGTGTCTTCCTGCTCCTTTAGAACTGTCCAGCACCCTTTGGACTCTTGTGCAACTTTTAAAAGACCAGTAAATCCTAATAGCCAATATTTGTGTTAAATACCCTTCACATATTAATTTCATTGAGAAGGAATCTAGTGTTTTGCAGCTACTTATTCAGTATACTTTGTTTTGCATTTTGTGTGTTATGCCTCTGACACACCTTTTCATTTCACAAAACTTTATTTTTACAGAATTACTGCTCAAAAATCTCCATGCATTAAAAATTAGTATACATAAATAACCCTTTTGCCAGATCCACACCCATTTGACATCATTAAGCGCCTGATACAAATGGTTGTGCTCTTTGTTTACCACAATTCCACCCAGGTATGTACAAGTAGTGTGCGATGGAAGAACAAATACCCCTGTAATCTCCCTGTTCCAAATTAAAATCCAGGACATTCCTTTAAAAAATAACGTTCAAGGAACACACAGTACCTGGGTCAGAGTTATGGTCTGCAGGAAAAGAATCAAGCTGACAGATTCCCGGCATGGAAAAACACGGCTACTTTGGCCCAAACAGCTTGAGAACAGGAAGTAAAAAGAAATTACCCAGTCCAGGCCTCTCGCGTTAGGAACCAGAGTGGGGAAACCGGCATTTCCTGCCATTGCTTGCCTTTGTTCTGACACTACCCAGCACTGCTCAGCAAAAGCTGATGGGTTTCCCCCACCCCTCCCCAAAACGGTCCAAAATCTGTTGGCAGTAAATTCCTTAGGAATTTTACTCCCGCTTTTCCCACAAGCAAAGAATAAATAATTTGGAGAGAAGGAGAAAACTTTGGGGGGAAGCTCCAACAGAAATTCCCGCCTTCGGAACTGCATTACAGTTCTCCAAGCCTTAAAGCAAATGCTCTCACAAACGGCTCTCAAGCGGAGGTTCCCCCGTGCAGTACTTGTTCTGTTCCAGACCTCCTCTCCTACCCATCCTGCAACACAGGTCAGACATCCCCCTTCCTTCTGCATAAACCTTACAGTACGGCCTACATATTTTATACAGGGGACTTGCATACAACATTTTTTTGTCTCAGACTCGCCTGCGCACACATGCTCGCGCTCTCTGCATGGAGAGAAAAAAATGTCCGACTCCTACCTCGTCCTTCTAAACTCTGCCATCTTCTCGCTTCTTAAAAGAGCAGCGGCTCAGAGGTTTGCCTCACCAGGTAAGAGACACTCCTTTCAGCTCATGTTGGCGGCACTGCCCAAAGGTTCCGACTGTCTCCAAATACTGCCAGGTTCTTGCTGGGGGTCAGGGGGAGGAGGATGGGCTTTTTTTTCACATCGAGGAAAGAACAATAAACAGCACTCGGCAAAAGGCAGCCGAGTCAGAGAAGGTGCCGCCAAAACCTCCAACTCTTTCTCCTTTTTTTAAGAAAAAGAAAAAGAGGAGGGGGAGAATGAGAGCGCGAGAGAGACTGCCCTCCCTTAGGAAGGCTGCCAATCGGCCCTCGATCATGAGGCTGTTTTCAGAGCTGAACAGAGATCTTATTGACACAGCTTACAGCCTTCTGCAAGACATTTGACAACAGATCAGATTACACATATGCTCACATACGCACTCACATTCGGCCTCATTTTAGGCACCGGGGACCATTTGGACACACAGTGGCTGGCCACCACAGGCAGCAATGCTGCAGCAGTAATGGAGGAGCACAGTTATGCTTATGCCAAAAAAACTTTGTGGGCTGTTCCCTCTCTGAGTGACTCACCACAAGTAACCAAGGCTGTTTACTGCAAGGAAAGCTATTGGGCTTTGCAGCTGAATAAGGTGCTAGTCAACATGGGCAACACCAGCTATACCAAGGAGGCAGAGGACAGCACAGCCCATATAACTGAAATAATACAGTGCCTAAGTGCTATAACACTGCTACTGCAAAATATGTACCAATTGCCAAGGTTTACCTGCCAAATCATTGTGCAGGCAGGTCATGCTCGCAAACCCAGTCTGTCTCGCTGTGAAACTGTGATTCTAAAAAATTCTGCCAAGCAAGATTTTTAAAAATCCAGAAAGTAGTTGCATCTTGGGAATGACATTATGCAGCGTACCAGTACCTAACACAAATCCACAAATATATTGGAGATTCCTGCCTTCTCACCTCCCACCTTGGGGGAAGGGCAGGCAGCTTATTTGATGCAATACACAACAAGCTAAAGGACTGCACCTACTTCGCACACTTTTGTTAATGTGGGCAGAACTAATCTGCACATCACTTTTACAGTGCCAAACGAATCTGGCAAGAAGATGCCTCACTGGGCTCCTGGAGAAACGTGGCACTTAATTCTCCGGAATTTCTGTTCTGAAACTGCAGTTTTCGGTTGTGTAGGGGGAGGAAGTCAGCACTTCCACAAATCTTAGACTTACAGTTACATGGCATGACAACTAAAACACTACAAATTTTAGGATTCTGTTCACTTGCACAAGCATGATGCACACTACAATTTGGCTACAGAAATGCTATTTAATAATGATGTTTAAAAAGCCTCCCAACAAGTAAAATATTCCAATTCAGAAAGAACAGCCCTAGCCTAGTCTTCTCAACATAGTAGTTTTCAATGCAGGGGGTGCTTTTTAATGGAAGATCACTTGTGTAGCTCCCACCTGCACTCCCAAGGGCACTGCTCAAACACAGGTTGACCACTTCAGTGAGAACTAGGCTGGAGGATACTTCACAGACAGATGGTCCATTAATTTTCAACTAAAAAAATGAAGCTCCAAAGTAAGTGCAATGGAGGCAGAGCCATGTGCCAGAATCAGATGGCCACTGGATGGATGCAATTTAAAGCCTGCTTGAAGGGGTTCTGAGCCCTTCTCCTTTCTCCATCCATGCTTCCTTCTCCCCTCCAGAAATCCCCTCCAGCTTTTTCTCTCCAGTTTGGGCTCACAGACCAGAACAAATACCGCCTCTCGTATTTCCCCCATTAAGGGGGGGGGGGAACTGGTGGAAAGTGTTTTATTTTGGCACAGGGAAAGGGGATGGGTGCAGCAGCCTCCTCTTGCCCCCCTCTTCCCATTTATAGGAATTCACAATCAAGCCCTACTGGCTTGTGGATGTTTTGAACACCACATAACTAAGATTCCCAAATTTATCTTACTACAGATGTCTCCAAACAGCTGTACAGAGGAGGGCTTTGCAGCAGCTGCAGATTCTAATGTCTTAGTCTTGCAGGATCAGACAAGTCTGGGGCCTCTCAGCAGCCATGATAACTAAAACAGAGCCTCCACATACAGAGGCAGTATACCTTTAAGTATCAGAGGCATAGTCATAACATTTACACGTCACACCCATCCCTTCATCCCATGTTTCTTCCTCTTTGGGGGCAGAGGAATGTATTTATTTATTTATTACAAAACTCTGAAGTACTGTGTATATGGATAAAAAACATATCGAGAATACTAACAACCTTCATATCCTGCTTGTGTGTGTTTCAGAAACTGCTGTCTGTCATGACACGGGGCAGCTGGGTTGGACTGGATGAGCCTTTGATCTGACCCAGCCGGCCTTTTCTTCCAAGTAAGAAAGCCTGCATCTGTCAAAATGCATATGTGTGGAGAGGGGATTTTCTCCCTGCACAAGTAGTACAGAGACAGGATCCTGGTTCTCTGGTGGGCAGTCACCCTAACATAGGCTATCTTTGGGGCCAGACAGCTGACTGCACAACCCTCCATAAGTGCCCTCCCAACTCCAGTAGGAGTGCACACTGCTGCTGCTGCCTGCTTGGATGTAACGCAGCCGTGGGCGTCTGCTAGTCCTGCTGCCAGAGCCCAAACTGAAACCGCAGAGCAATGACAACTGAAGGAGAGCAGGGAGAGCTAAATGTTGTCTGCCTCAGCCCTCATCAGCAATGTCCGTTGTCAGACGAATTCTGTCCTCAGGAAGCCTCACTGCAAGCTGCTTAGTGCTAGAGTCAGGAGAAAAATAAAACGAATGAGATCTTGAGACCTCTTTGAAGGCTAAAAGCCGTACTGCTGAGAAGGGAGATTTGCTTTTACTTCCACTTCATGTGTGGATGGCAAGTTCATGCAAAGGATACCAAATTTTTATTTAACTTTATTCCCTTATTTGGTGTCTGTATAATTCCCCCCCCTCCCCAGCTCACACTTCCTGTGATCTTTCCTTCTGCCCTTCTCTGCAATGCATTCTGGTGGTGGGGAAAGAGCCATCAAAGCTGCAGCTGACTTTCGGCCAGGCAACAGAGTATCAGAGGTGGTTAGCCATTGCCTGCCTCCGCATAGTAGTCCCTGGACTTCCTCAGTGGTCTACCATCCAAATACCAACCAGGGCTGACCCTGCTTAGCTTCTGATGAGATCAGGCGAGCCTAGGCTGTCAGGGAACAATGCATTCTGACGACCCCAAAATCACCCAGTTAAGATCTTCTTCAGATTGCAACACAAAACTGCCCCTGCAAGCCACTGCCAGAGAGAGGCAAGGATGTCAGGATTCAAATACAGACACCAGCATGCTATAAGCCAGGTGTATTCTCCCCTAGCTTTCGAAAAACAGAGACAATGAAAGGAAACCGAACCAATTTTTCTTTTGCTCATAAAAACTGTCTTGGGTGAGGGAAGTTATACGAGTGCAAGAAGTTTCACAACCTCCATTCTTTTCCTTGCTCACTGCCGCTTATTTCCACACGGGGCAGCTTCAGCGCCATGTACTAAACAAGCAAACAGCAGGGGGGGGGGTCCTCAATGCAATCACAGGCAATCAGAGAGGCAGTAGGCTGACACCACACAGTGACGCCACAAAGCAAAAGAGCAAACCTGGTGTTTGCTGCCCATGTTCCAAATACCATAACCCCATTGTACAGCCCATGGGAGTAAAAGCTTTTTGCAAAACCTTCCCCTCACAGACTAACCCAGCTCTAAACTCCATTAAAGTACTTCCTGTCTCCTTTTTCAAACTGCCACTTTGGGATAGGCAGACACCTCATTATTGAAGGGAAAAAAGCACCCCCCAGAATCTCATAATTCCTTCCACCAAGGAAGAAATTATAGCCAGTGTTGACATTGTAAAGGGCCAATTTTTCCCCCGTCTTCCAGGATGACAAAAATGGTTACTATCAACTAAAGAGACACCTGTGCCACTCTGTTGCCAGCATATCCCATAGAATTAATCACAGTGATTCATATTGGTATGAAATTACCTCATACTGAGTCAGAGCTTTGGTTCATCCAGCCCAATACTATCTACTCTCACCAGCAGTGGCTTTCCAGGTTTTCTCACACCAAAAAGCCTTTCCAACTACCTATTAACCAAGATCCTTTAACTAGCAATGCCCGACATCACCTGCATGCAAAGCATCTCCATATCACTGTATCGTTCTGCAGTAATATAAGAACAAGCAACCTCAGGTCAACTGTGAGAATCCCACATCCACAGCCAAAATTCCAACTAAAAACTAAACATATTTGTTGACAATTAAATATCTGCTTCTTGTTTGTGTGGGCACAAGAATAATTAAAATACCTTTAGGCGTCCGAGTATCGTCTAGATACCTCAGAAAGCTTCCTGCTGCAGTCCTTTACCATGTTTAATCTCTGTTTTCTGACCTCTGTTGTGGTATTTGCCTCAAGCACAAATAGAGAATTGGGAGAGGAGGCTGACTTAACCACTGAAGGAAAAGGGCAGCTTTGGGACAGCGCAATAGGGAGCACAGACCATTGCCTGGGGCATTACAAGTTGAAAGGAGATGGGCCAATTCTGGAAAAACGGGAAGACATTTGGGGGGATACAATTACTGCCCCACCCAGAACCTTGAGGCAAAAGACTTTAACAGCAAGAGACTCCCCCCATCATTTCCCCAAATGCAGTCCCTTCACCTGGCTTCTTTCACTGCAGAGCATGGCAAAGGGGGTTTGAGGGGAATGAAATTACACGCAACAAGTAGTAAGACACTTTTCACCTCCAGAGGCAGGACAGATTCAGCCTGTTCTGAGTGGCTCTCCCCAGTTCCTTAGGGCAACCTGAACTGAAATGGTTTGCTTTCCCTCAAGACAGCCATCTTGTATTGTCCCCCACAACTGGCCTTTATTCACAAACATGTTGGCAGAAGGTCAAGGGCCAGCTATTTTGGTGGAAATGAACTACCCACTGTGATTTTCCTCCTAGCAACACAACAGCACCACACACACACACTTGCGGGGGGGGGGAGAAAACAACACTTAAAAACTGGCAAACGTATGACGAGGGGTAGGAGGCTTCTACAAGGCTACTTCATTAAATCAGTATTTAGGGAGGGGTGTGTGGAACCACCTTACGGCCAGCTCTTCCAGTTCAGGAACAGACAGTGAAAACAGCCCTATGTTCCCTTCCATTTTCCTTGATACGAGATAAAAAGCTCCCTATGCCCACTGAGAGGAGGCTCCGCTGGTGGGTACAACAGACTCTTAAAACTCTAAATGGTCTTGGATCCATGAAGAACTGCCTTCTCCATCATATTTAAACTTAGCACTCCCTAGTGCTTCCAAATAACTAGAATAGACTCTCTAACAAAAAGCCTTTCAGCACCCCAAAAAACTAACACGTCAGTCATTGAAGGTACCACAGGCCTTTTTGTATCACTACCTCCTGGAAATGTGTTACAACAGGAAAGCCTGTAATAAATGTCTTCCTACCCCCATGCGAAATTTGGTGGGTGGTGAGTCCTGGACCCAGGATCTTCTCCTTTATAGTGCCTTTCCCTAGGCAAGAGCTATGCCTGAGCACTCATTCCCAGCTTTCAAAAGGAGAACTCAAGAGGATTTGTTTTAGACGGACTTCTGACAGTTAGCTGCTGCTGCTGCTGCTGCTGTTGATTTTACTGGAGGCAGCCAGTGCCTCTTCTGACTAGCTCTCGTGGTTCTTATTTTGATCAAAATGCTATAGTCATACAAATTGCTATCATGGTGCTTTTTTAACATCTGTGAGCTTCTTTACAAACCAAATGAGCAGGGGGCAATAACATAACAGACTAACAGATATAAAACAAAAGCGAGGGAATGCAAAAATCCCACGGGGAAAAATGAAATGGAAAATGCCTCCCCATCAAACACAGACACACCAACTCTGTTCCTCGCTTATTTCATCATCTTGGAAAGGATAAAAACTGCTGCTCCAACATCCTGTCAAACTACAAGTTCTTAAAATCCTGGGAGGGAGCCGAACACCAAGACTACTGATTTTGCTAACTCCACTCCACTCCAATTTCTTCTTGCACCTTTTAAGCATCTGTGACACTCTTACTGTTACCTGTTGCACTTCATGGCCTTTGGGGATGTGAAGAGAATTTTCTCAGTGTCTGTCTACCTGCCCCAGCTTTATGCATCTGACCAAAAAATGGGCTCTGGCTCCAAGAAAGCCCAGGGATTAATTTGTCCCAGTCCTCTCCAGGGTTCAGACCTAGCATGTGTTTTCAGTGGCAGAGCTCAGCCCAAAGAACACACAGCATAAGATTAGGGGAGAAAGCCCCCTAGAGCAGAAGATTCTATTTCTCCACAGACTATTTTCTCCACAAGTCAGGAGCTGCTTATGCCATAATAATGAGTTCACCACCAAAAGGAACATCATTCTTTGTGCTTTTGCCATGACAGCTGGGAATTTTTCAAGACTCGTTTAAAATAAAAAAATTGCTGGGTTTTTAAAAAAGAAATGGGTTTCCCACCCCCAAGAACTAGTTTTAGAATGTACATGCTGCCCCCTCTTGAGGCAGGTTTCTCTGCTTCCTGTTGCTCTTGCTGTTGGCTGGTGGTTTGGACAAAACAGGACCTGTGTCACAATGATTCAGCAGCCAGGAGGTGCCCAGACGACCAGAAGGCACACTCTGCCTGGCCAGAGCTGTCATCATGGCAGCGGCATGGGGGGGAGGTGATTTCCCCCTTTGCCACTTCAAGGACTGCAGCATCAGGCGCATGGCCTCTCCAAAGCTCACCTCCTCAACCGGCACTCTGGGGGACACTTTGGGCAAGGTGGGGATATCCTGGCTTGCAGACGGGAGGGACCGTCTGGTAGATCCCCTGAACTGGTGCACGTGGAGGAGGGGGGAGGCGGGAGTGGGTGGGCAGATGAGCCACGCCGGAGAGCCCACGCCGTCAACTTCTACGCACTCCTGTCCTTTGTTTCCAGGCAGACTACAGTGCGGTGGCAAGACCGGGCAAATGCGCATGCTTTTTTTTCCTGAAGGCTCTTAAAACACACACGCACACGCCCCACTCTCTTCCCCTGCTACTCCTCCTGCACTCCAAGCCTGCGTGGTTTATGCATGAACGGGGCCAGCGAAACGCCACTTTTTTAGGACAACCCACCCCAAATCCACAAAGCACGAAATCCAAAAGAGACTTCAGTTTCATCATACCTTGTCGTTTACCTTCCCCAACCTCCAGATCTTATACTGTATATTTTCGTCTGTCTTGAGATTTACGTTCTACTTCGATTTAAAAGGAAAGATGGAACCAAATATTGCGACTCTTAACTTCAAACCAAAAAAAAGAAAAAAGAAAAGAACCTACCGCAGAGATTTTTGGCTGGCTATCCTAGTTCGGGGGGTGGAGGGAAGCTTGAAAAAGCAACATCGGATGCAAAACACGAGTGAAAAATCCCTCTCTGAAACGCGCCTTTACATTAAATACTGTCGACAGCGGCATTGCTTTCCCTAATCAAGAACTTTGTCCATTATTTTCCACGCCACAAGAATCCACCGTGACAAGTCTTGGGCAGCACAGAGAACAATGTCAACGTCAGCCGAGCCAAGCAGATCGCTGCCCCGCGGCTGTCCTAACCTTGCGTACATGGCACCGAGCGGGCGGGGGGGGGGGAGGGAGAGAAGAGACGGCGTGGAAATATTTGAAACACAAGCCTTTTTAAAAAGCTGCTCTAAAAACATGCCTTTTCCGAGACCTCCACCAACCACAACTATCTCTATTGTCTTTCCCGTTTCTGTTGTTATTGCAAATCTCAAGAACACGCGCGGACCTGGGGGGGGGGGAGAGAAGCGGAGAGAGATTAGTGCTGCGAAAGGCTCCTTCTGGGAAGGAGACGCCTCCGCAGCAAGCGGCCTCGCCTGCCAGGCCGAGAAACCTCGTCAGCTAAAGCCAGCCGGGGGCCGGGGCCGTGAGGGGCTTCAGGGGAAGCCACAAACCCGCGCCGACCCGGAAGAGAGCGCGGTGCCGAGGCGGGAAGCGCTACGCCGCCAGCAGCGTGTCGAGCGCCCGTCTCTCCTCTCCCCCCGCCCGCCCACCCACCAGCAGACACCTAATGTAGGGCGGGGGAGACAAGCAGGCAGGCTCCCCCCCCTGCCCCGACGAGGGCTTACCTTCTGCTTTTCCGCTGCTAGCAACGCGCGGCCGCGAGGCAGGGCAGCGGCTGTAGGCGGCAGCGGGCCATAGGCGCGTCCAAGGGCAGAAGCGCAACAGCGGCGGCGGCGGCCGAATGCTGGCGGGGGCAGGGCTGGGCCGGCTTCTCCCCCCTAGCATGGGTGCCTCATGCAGGCCGCCATTTTAAAAAGGAAAAAAAGGGGGGGGAAGCGAGCCGGGTGGCTGGGAGCTCCGGAGCCACAGAAGCGAATCAGAGGCCGGCCTGCGCGCTCCAGGACGCCGAGGCGGCCGGGGGGGAGGGACCAGGCTGGGGTGGGGTAGGCGACGCACCGAGCGGGAGGCGGCAGAGCTGCTCCCGCGGGGAGGCGCTCCTGCCCTGCGCCGCCCGGGGCCGAAGTCGCGGGGACAAGTCGAGCGAGTGCAGCGGAGGGTCCCGTGTGCCTAGGCAGGACCGCCGAGAGTGGCTCGGCTGCTGCTGGGAGATGCCATCTGGGCCTAGCGACGTAGCCTAAGCCTCCCCCGGCGGCGAACCGACTTCAGGCGCCGGCCTCCGGGCGACAGGGGCGAGGGGCAAGAAGCAGGGCGGCCGGGCGGGTGCCCCAGTTTAGCCTGGCAGTGTGGCTCAGGCTTCGGGGAAGTCCCTGCCCACCAGAATGCCCCGCGCTCACGGGGAGGCCCACGCGGTGGTCGCCGCCCGAGCATGAGGCCTGCCACCGGTGCCTGTCACAGCCGCCGCTGGACAGTCCGCGCTGCTTTTCTCAAGGGCACTTGCGGGGAGGAGTGGGGGGCTTGTTGTCACCCGCTTGGCTAGAGTGCTCGGGGGCACCCAAAGGCCTCTAGTACTTTTAAAGAGAGCCACGTTATCGGGGCAATAAGTCTTATATTTGTTTTCCAATCTTCTGTCTGACAAATATTCAGCCACGTTTGGCTCTGGAGACGGCTTACAGGTACAGGTAAAACAAGTCATAAGAGCAACAGGAACGGAGGCGTCCGAAAAATGCTACGAGATTAAAAACAGAATGGGAAGTGTATAATGAAATCACCAGAAACAGTAAAACAAACAACAGTATTTAAAACAAACTGATCAAAATTTTAAAAACTTTTACAATATAGCAGCGTTAAGAGTAAAAGCTATCTCTTGGAGAAGCCAACAGCAGTGCTGAGAGAAATAAAAACAGATTTCTTAAACTCATTCAGTAAGGCATGCTTTGGAGAATAAATATATCTTCACCTGGAACCAAAAACTTTAGATGCCAGACAGTTAAATTTAGAATCAGCATTTTGTAACCAGGGTGGCATAACCATTAAATTCTCTGTCTTCAGCAAATCTGCCTTTCAATAATCAAAGGTCATTGCCCTTCAGATGATACTGCCCAGTTAGTACACAAATCTAGTCCTCTGCCCATTTTATCAGGTGTTGATGGTGTACATTGGTTAAAACTGCAATCAAAAACAAAAAATCAGTATTAAAGCAAAGCATTAAAATGAGGAAATGGCATAAAACTACTCAACAGTCTTAAATTATATCCATAAAACAGCTTAAAAAGATGGAATCCCTCAGTTAAAAGCCTGGGTAAAAAGAAATGTTTTGACCTGGCATCTAAAGGACCGTAAAGTGGTTGCCAAGCCTCAAGGGGGAGGGCAACAGCAACTCTGTGACATTTTGTTTTAGAACCCAGATGTATAAAAGAGAACAGAGCGTCTTCAGCAACAGACATTTCATAATAGATGTGTCAGTAAGATTATTTCTTGCATTTTGTGTGTGAAGCAACTTCCAAAAATAATAAATTACAAGAGTATTATAGAACAGTAAGCAATCAAAACCACCATCATAAAATAATACGTGACAGACCAGGCTCAAATAACCTCACTTCTGGACAAATACATAATTCAATAAAAATAGAGAGATTTGGGGTTTACTATTTCATTTTTGGTTTTAACTGAAAATGTGTTTACCTGTTACTGTAAGCCACTTAGAAACACAAGAAAAGATGGTATATAACCGTTTTAATAAATAAAATAGTCCCTTAATATCTGAATTTAACACCTGATGAAGAATAGTTATTTCTGATCATGTGTAAGGTACTGCTAAACTGAGTCTAAATTTAGTGGAATCAACTTTGTGAATTATATTTCAGCTCACCATTTCACACAGGAGAATGCATCAGATTTGAACTGAAACTTGGCTCTTTTCCATTCTATGTCTCCCCTTAATCTAGTGACAGTTTCTGGGTTTAAAAAGCATTCTTAGCATCACATGTGAAAACAGCCTGGATTGCCTGTGTTCCCCCGAAGGGTTAGTGATACCCCCCAATCAAGATCCCTTGGCTTTTGAAACCTTTTCTAGGCTTGAAAGAAACTATGCTGTACAAATCACCAGGTGCTTTTGCTGCACCACTGATTATTATTATTGAGGCTCACAATAAGCAGCATGAAAAGATGCTTCTTTCCAGAATGAAAGAAAGGTACCAAATGATGAGCTAAATAGACATGCTCCTGTGAACCATAAAAATAGATTCAGGTGGGTAGGTGTGTTGGTCTGAAACAATAGAACAAAGTTTGGGTCCAGTGGCGCCTTTAAGACCAACAAAGTTTAATTCTTGGTATAAGCTTTCATGTGCATGCACACTTCATCAGATTCGGGTAGCCAACTACACAGAGTAGCTGTCATTACTTGGAATTTCTGTCTTTCATAGCAAGAGGTCAGGTTGGGACAGCAAGAAGTCAGGTTTAAGGGCAGCTGTTCCCTCTTCATGTGCCTGACCACTAAAGGATTCTGGGTTCCCTAGTTCACAGCTCTTTGCTGCCTTCCTGCAATGTCAGCTTTCATTTTCCCCCCAATTAATAATGTAACAGCTTGCCTAGATCTGCTATGTGTAACATGGAGGAGCAGCTTTGCCCCCAGAACAGTAAAGCATACTGGTAAAAAAGAGGTAACCTGAGTTGATTTAAGGGAGTCTGCATCAGTTGCCAAGTCTGTTCAATATACCAGATGAAACTGACGGGTAATAGATTCAGGATGGATAGAAGCGAGTACTTCAAGGGGTCATAAAATTATTATGGCAATCATTGCCAGCAGATGTAGTGATGGCCACTAACATAGATTCCTTAAAAGGAGATTAGACAGATTCATGGAAGATAGGTCTATCCATAACTATTAGTCATAGTGTCTAAAGCGAATTTCCATATTCAGAGGCAGTAAAGCTCTAAATACCACTGCTAGGAGGCAACATCATGGAGAAGGGTTGGCCATTAAGATGAGGAAAATATGGCTAAGGCAAGATAAACAATGATATAATTAGGTAATGTCTGGACATATACATTTATGAATATTTTATTGCGGTCTGAGTTTTTATATAAACATATGAAGATATTTTAATACACATTTTTGATAACATCTGGATATATACCGGAACTGGACTTTTATTACAGTTTATATATAGTGTGTAAATGATTATGGTCCAGATTAGACTTTTTAGCCATAGTTCCTGATTAATTACAGGTTTTGTAGGATAAATTTTACTAAATAATTTTAACACTTGGTAATTGCCTTGCTACTTGGTTTTAATGCTCTTTTTATTTTATCAATGTTGGTTATTGTTTAACATCTTTTAGCTCTGGATGTATATTGAGTTGTAATGGTCTTTGGCTAATAAATGACTATTGGAATCATAGAGAAATCTTGGTCTCACAGCCTTCCAGGTCAATTTGTTGGCCATGGCTTGAAACAGGATGCTCGACTAGATGGGTTATCTAAGTGTGATCCAGCAGGACTCTCCTTATGTACAAACCACACCCCAGGAGAGAGGGCTAGGATGACAACAAGACGGTTTGGCTTTATTGAATGTTGGAAGGAGAAGCTTGAGTGTTGCAGGCTTCTTGCTATGGATTCTGCTTGTGCTTGGTGCCAGAATTACAAGTTTAAGCCACCTGGCTTTCAAAATGCCCTGGGCAGGATTTTAAGCAGCAATTTTAATATTTGAGCATACTATAGGGACTACAGAGATCCAAAACTGATCTGTGACAGCCTCCGTCAGCTTTCTTTGCTAGCTCTAAATTCATCTAAATCAGTGAGTATTGACTTAAAAGAAGGTAAAGGTAGAAGGCCCTTCCTTTTTAAAATAAATGCTTGTGTTCAGAGTTCCTAATCTGTGCAAAGTGACCTTGCACATGGCATCAGGGTGGAGGTGGCGGTAGTTATTTGTGATTAATTAAGCATTTCAGATATGTTATAGGCACCATATTGATAATAAATAGTGAATCCAGAATAAAAATATGCAGCTTTATGGGTGAAAATGAGGTTCCTTCAATCTGACCCAAGCTTGCAATTTGCAAAACAAATGTAACATGGTTACAAGATGGCACTGGAGCAGGATTTAGGCTGCGACCTAGGTAACGGTGTGAGCCAAGCCCCAAGTGGGCATTTTGTTTACCTCTGAATACAAAAATCGTTGCATATAATTACAAGAGTTGCGCTCACTCGGGGAGGTCCAGCTGGGAGTGCAAGCAATGTTGCAAGGCAGGGCGGAGGTGTAATCAGCAGGATGACACTGGAAACAAAAGGAATGTGTTTGCACACCTCCTGCAAACAGTAGCAGTTTATGCTTAGCCAGATGCTAATAGGAGAGGACTTCATGGCACTTATCTACACAGTCTAGGATAACAGCCCCTGAACAAGCTGCTGTCCAAGCCCGCTTCCAACTTCACTGTGGTTTGGTCATTAATGATGTGTGCCAGCTAACAAGTGACCAGTGCAACAAATTACCCACTTGGATAGCCACACCCAACTGAGAGAAGGGTAGGAAAGTAGTTTATTTAGTTCACACAGGGTGCAATGGAGACAAAAGTCTGCAAGTAGCAATCCTGAGTTTACAGCTGGCTGGCAAGAATGGCCAAGATATTTACAGCAGAAAGCTAGTTTGGTGGGGAGCAGTGTTCCCTCTAAGCTGTGGAGTCTTGTGAGCAAAAATTCTAATTTGGGAGCTACTGGCATTAAAGTCATTAGCAAGTGATTTGGCTACTGCATAAATTAGTTTGCTCTGGAGCCATCCTTCCTGAGCCAAGACAAAAATGTGTGAGCTGGAGGCTAAAAAACTGAGCTAGCTCACACTAACTCAGCTTAGAGGAAACACTGGTGGGGAGTATATTTGGTATTCCTTGTGTTCAGCATTTGCACTCTCAGTCTGTATACTTGTTCGGAAGAAACCATGGCTCTGCAAAAGGAAACAAGGGAGGCTGCTCAGGACTTTTCGTCCCCCGGGAAAAGGCGCAGAAGGAAAACTGTGTTTAAAAGTTGATGGGATGGCTATGAACTGCACAGTTGTATCCCATGTCTGACACTAGGGCTGCTTTCAGATGTCATGATAAATGATGAGTCATGTACACAGTGGTTTATGCAACTAACCAGGCAGTTCTACCAGATGTAAGTAGCAAATCCTGGTATGTCAGCATCTTGCCTCTGTCCTTCTCTCCAGTAGGAAGGACGCCTCTCTCTGCTGCTGTCTTCAGCCCAGCAGCTGCAGTAGAGTAGCTTTAGTGCTACTTGATGACCCATGGGTTCTGATGCCAGCCAATAATCCTTGGTTTGTTGAATTGTCTGTATTCAGACATCAGAATTAAACCAGGATTTTGATCAGTTTATGTTGCATGGTTTACTATAATGTCTGAATGCAGCCTGGATCTAGCTAGCACAATTTCCTGTCTATGTTTTTTTTTAAAAAGGAGTATCTAGCATTTATGTTAAATGTAAGATAATATTAAAATAGTAATACAAAAATAAATAAATGCTTCTACTGCTTGAACATGTGCATACAAAGAAAAAACACAGGTCGTTCCCAGAATCTGTGGATGAAGCAGCAGGATTCCAGGCCCATTAAACCAGCAAAATATGTCATGCTAGGGGGAAAGAAAAATCAATTCTGCCACATGCTGATCCATCATTGATCAGAAAAGACCCACTTAAATTGTCGAATCCCAAGAGACACAAAAGTGCTCTAATTCCATAGGGCCATCTGAAGGAATAAAAGGGAGAGTAGGAAGAAGAGAAAGATTTTTTGCTTTCTCTCATAATGCTAGAAGTTGGGGTCACCAAGTACAATTGCTTTGTTGTAGGTTTAGGATAAAAAAAGGGCATACTGTTTCACACAGTGAATGGTACTCTCTACCACAAGTTGTGGAGTAGGTCAACCAGTTTAGAAGGCTTTAATCAAAGAAGTTCATAGCGAATAGATGTTAGCCATGATAGCTACATGGAACCTCCATGTTCAGAGGCAGTAAACTTAATGGGGGAGTCATAATAGTGATAAAGGGTCCCCTGTTTTCTCTAGGGTTAGGGAGCTGGGTTCAACTTCTCCCTTCCCTTCCCTTTTTAAACTGAGATAGAAGAGGAATGGTCATATCCTACCAATAACTCTTTACGTTCTGGACAGGCTAAAAGAATGTACTCTTTTCCTCCCCAGGTAACCAGCTTAGTGAAAATTCCAGTGGTAGATGCTGTTGTAGCTAGCTTAGCATCAGGGGTGCCTCTTCCAAAAGAAGGAGAGGGAAACTTTAGAGATCCCAATGATTGAAAAAGTGATTCAGCTCTCCACAGAGCTCATGAGGCCCTTGCCTTCTCCATTAAAGCTTCTGCTGCCATGAGTTTCATACATGTGGTCTAGTAAATTGTCCCAAGAATACCCAGGTTTAAATCTGAGCCTGTCAAGTTACATGCACAATCTGGAGAGGGCAGCAGCCTTCATGTCTAATGCTAGCATGGACACAGTCAAGTTTCAGCAAGGGCCATGGAATGTGGACTCCCTTTCTAAGCCTCATGTGGCATCTTAGCCTTCCTTGGGTGGCAGGCTATTTGGGGATAGCCTAGAGGACATCTTAATTGAGACTAAGGACAAGAAGAAGGTCATGCTGTTCACCTATAAAAGGGAGGACAGACGGCAGAAAAATTATGGTTCACAGTCCTTTTGTTCTTGCAGAACGCTTCCATGATTTAGATCAGACTCCAAGTGGCAGTTGTGGATCAAATCCAAGCCTAACTTTAGAGCCACATCAATACTACAGTTCAGCCCAAGCACCAGCCTGCAGTAAGGGAGGAAAACAGCCGCAATAACTCCAGTGGGGGGATGGCTTCAAAAATTCCATCAAGCCTGAAATTCATCAGCCACTGACAAATGGGTGAAAGAAACCATAACCCATGGCTATTCAATAGAATTTTTGTCACTGCACCTCATGACAGAATCCTGAGCTCACCAGTCCCTCACTGCCCCATTAAGAAATAGTGCACACAGGACACCGTCACACATCTGCTGGAGATCATTGCCATCGAACCTGTGCCATCGTCACAAAGGTTCTTAGGCATCTATTCTGTTTTTTCCATAATTCCCAAAAAGAATGGGGACTGGAGGACTATCCTCGACCTCAAATTCCTGAACAGGTTTGAGAGGTACAAGAAGTTCAAAATGGAGACCTTGAAGACCATTGTGGAAGCCCTGCAGCTGGAGGACTTCATGGTCTCCATCGATTTGACTGAGGCATATCTTCACATGCCTATAACTCCTGGGAACAGATAGTATCTGAGATTCACCTTCAGTCAAAAACATTTCCCAAGCTCAGGGCCATGCCATTTGGGTTGGCATCAGTGCCCCAGATATTCACAAAACTGATCATCTCACTTGTTGCAAGCCTGCATCTCAAAGGAATCCATATCCATCCCTACTACGGCCTCCTTATAAGGTCACCTGCACAAGAGCAGGCATTCAGGGACATTCAGGACACTGTCCAGTGCCTCTCCAGTCACAGCTTCCTAAACAACCTCCAGAAGAACCAACTAACACCTGCCCGTCATTTGGGGTCAGTGATAAATTCAATCCAGAAAAAAGTCTTTCTTCCACTAGACAGAGCAGAGAAGATCATTCAGACTGTGAAACAGGTTCACTCTGTGAAATCAATGGACTTGATGATCCTAGCACGTCTGCTAGGTTACATGATTGCAGCTGTTGAGACAGTCCCTTGGGCCCAGGCACACTCTTGGGTACTTCAGTGGGCGCTATTGCCATATCAAAGGCTCATAGCCTCCAAAAGCACATTAGAGTCAGCATCAGTCCGCATCCCAGGAAGGACCTCCTTTGGTGAACAATGAAGAAACAGTTGCTTGTAGGCAAGCCCTTCCAGATGACCACAGACCTACAGGTCACAGCAGATGCCAGCCTGATGGGTTGGGGAGCCTATTGCGCACTGGGCTACACAAAGGGGACTTGATTCTATCAAACTTCCCTCACCATCAGTTTTTTGGAACTGTGTGCAATTTTTTATATGGTTTTATTGGCAACTGGTGCCACTACTGTAAGCCTCCCTGAACCCACTCGTGGGGAGGGTGGGGTATAAATTGAATTAATAAAAATAAAATAAAAATTTGTCTGGCACATCTCCACTTCCAAGACCATCTATCTCAATTGAACATATGTATATGGACAGGCAACACCATGGCCAAGGTGCACATGAACCACCAAGAAGTTACAGCAGGAGTCAACTATCCTCATGTCCTGGGCAGACCAACATCTGGCCTCTCTCAGCAGAACACATTAGTGGCATAGCAAATGTTTGAGCAGATTGCCTCAGCCACACCAGGCTGGACCAGGGGGAGTGGTCCCTCAGCCAAGAAACATCCCAGTCCCTGGTTCTACATTGACCTACCATGTGTAGATCTCTTTGCCTTCCTGATCAATTCCAAGACACCCAGATTCTTCTTGAGCACTGTGACGGGCAGGAAGCAATTGCAGGCTTTTAGGCAATGCTGCTGGGAAAAGGGTGAGCTAGCTAAACAATGATTGACAACTCATGAAGCTCATTCTGATTGGGTGAAGGCAGGTTACTGTGGAACGAAATATGGAGCTGTTTAACAAAATCCAAAGGGGAAGGAGTTAGTTAGTGAGTTGAAATGGAACAGTGAGGAGTTGGAGCAAGGGGGCAGAGCTGTCAGAAAAAAAAGCTCAGTGAGACTGTGAAGAAAGTGATAAGTGAAAGTAGCAGAGCAAATGTGTTGTGGCCTCTGCAAATAACAGTCCTGGGGCGGAGACAGTGATTCCGGCAAGGAAGTGTCAGAACCTCCCCTATTCAAGGACTGGGAGGAATCTCCTTGTGTGAAAACCAAAAAAAAAAAGACTTGAGTGGAGAATTAGTCACTCTCCGTATGGAAGCTTCTTAAGTTTACAGAGATTGTTCTTCTGGCAGAGAGGGAATTGACAAAAGGTTTGCGGAGGCACAGAGGTCCCTCAAGCAAGTCAAAAGAGGTTATTGCTGTTAAGGAGAAGAGAATAACAAACTGATCAGAGGAAGAGGGGGCTGATAGGAAAATCCCTGGTCTATAAACATAGGATTAAGCATAATAAAATCTCAAGTCTGTGTGACCATCCAGTAACAAGTGTGTGACATCCAGTAATATCTGTAAGCCTATTAAAGCGGTGAAACATCTCTGACAACATCAAGCCAAAGTAAACCAGGGAAAATAATTATCTGAATATCTCTAGTGTTGTATAAAAGCAGTTTTGTATATATATTTTTAATCTCTCTACCAATCCTAACCAAAACTCACCTGTAAATATAATTTCCATCCCCTGCCTGTATGTTCAAATGCATTTGACGTCTATTTCAACTTTAAGTGTGCCTAGGTGCCTATTTCTGAAGGAAAATTCCTAGAAGAACAAACCCTCCTCAAGCACAGTTCCTTATTTGGGGTAGGAGCCAACAGAGTATCCAACAGAAATAAGGTGGGAGAACGGCAGTATAATAAAATTTATTTACTATATAAGGAGAGTGACATGCTACCTAAAAGCTACCCAGTTAACATTTGGGGAACTGAAATTCATAGTGGCAGGGGAGGAAAATCTGCGACAATATTGTTTGATTGGAGTGCCCATTCAGTGCAAGCACCAATGTCAATAAGCAGAGCAAGTGGATGCTCCGATGTCAGGCATTCTTTATGCCTTTCCCCCCATACTTTTGATTCCAAGCTTCTGAACAAAATGAAACAGGAGAAGGCAGAGCTGATTCTTGGAAAATGGCCTTCTTAGTAGCTGTCACTTCGGCTAAGAGGGCGAGTGACCTGTGCGCTTTGCGAGGCAATCCTCCATATACCATTTTCCACATGGACAAGTTGGTCCTTCAGACTGACTCTACTTTTTTACCTAAGGTAGTGTCGGCTTTTCACTTGTCCCAGCCTATCGTGCTACCCACTTTCTTTGCTAATCCAGTAGATGATGGCCAGAGGGCTCTTCATACATTAGACGTCCGCGGCAGAGCACTCTCCTACCTTTCTAGGACGTCCCCCTTTCGCCAAGACCCTTGTTTGTTTGTGGCCTACAGTAAGCCCCATCTGGGACATAAAATCTCCTCTCAGCGCCTGTCAGAATAGATCACCTCAATTATCCAGCTCTGTTATGAGTTGGCAAAACAACCCTTACCTGTTGCGCTGAACGCTCACTCAACTAGAGCTGTCTCTGTGTCATCAGCCTTCCTTGAGGGAGTTCCTCTAGAGGACATTTGCGCTGTTGCCACCTGGTCTTTGCAGACAACTTCCGTGATGCACTATGCCCTTGAGGTTTGGGCGTGACGTGATGCGTCCTTCGGCCAATTGGTACTCCAGTCTGTCTTCCACTGATGGCTGGTGTCCTCCTTCAATCAGGTAGGTTGGTATAGATATCTGATCCCAATATGTTTTTTTTTTACTGTGTGGTGATTTCTTCTCCGCTGTGGAGATGCTAGCACCCACCATCCTATCTGTGAAGCTCGCTAAACACCCATGTGTGGGATTGCACAGAGACCACGAAGAAGATAAACAGGTTGCTTACCTGTAACTGATGATCTTTGAGTGGTCATCTGTGCAGTCACATATGCCCACCCAGCCTTCCCCACTGCTGGCATCTCTTAATGGTATGCGGTTTTCTTCTTGGGATTTGCTAGTGGCGGTTGGAAGAAACTGAGTGGGAGGGCATTTTCGTCCCCACTCTAGACATGCACAGTGGGTGTCCGCCCCCCAGAGCACGGGAAGGAAATGCACCAAAATTCAGTGGCTACCTCTTGTAGTTCTCTGAGGTTGGGTTCGACTGCAGGCACAGAACCCATGTGTGTGACTGCACAGATCCAGTGTTCCCTCTAAGCTGAGTTAGTGTGAGCTAGCTCACAGTTTTTTAGCCTCCGGCTCACACATTTTTGTCTTAGCTCAGGAAGGGTGGCTGCAGAGCAAACTAATTTATGCAGTAGCCAAATTGCTGGCTCACAACTTTAATGCCAGTTAGCTCACAAAGTAGGATTTTTGCTCACCAGACTCCACAGCTTAGAGGGAGCATTGCAGATGACCACTCGAAGATAATCAGTTACAGCTAAGCAACCTGTTTTTCTTGGAAAGCTTTTTCCAGATGGTGCTAGAGGAAATACCTGCAACCAAACACCCTGGATCTTCCTCTGGTATTGTCCTTCTTACATGATGGAGTCTCTCAGGGTCTAAGAGCAAGTACTCTCTGTTGCTCTGAGTACCATACCTTCATCAGTTAGTGGTGCACCACTCTCCAGGCACCCAGCACTGAAGAGATTTCTGAAGGGAGTGTCTCAGCCCCCTACAGTGCACAGGTTTCCCTCTTGAAGACTTCATGTCATTCTTCAGGCTCTAACTAGTCTTTCATTTGAGCCTTTGAGGGAAGTTTCCCTGAAGTTCCTTACCCTGAAGGTGCTTTTCCTGGTAGCTGTTACATCAGCGAGATGGGTCTCAGAGATAGGTGCTCTTTCCATCAGAAAGGGCTTGTGCGTCGTCCATTAAGGATATGGTGGTTCTGCACATCGATCCCACCTTCATTCCCAAGGTCAACACACCTTCTCATAGATATATTTACTGTCCTTCTGCCCAAAGCCGTCTCATCCTAGGGAGTAGAATTGGGACTTGCTTGACCTTTGCAGAGCACTTTGCATTTACAGCAAGGACCAAGCCATTTAGGAAGTTGGATTCCCTTTTGTGGCTTTTCATCCAGGAGTCAAGGAGAAAAGGGTTTCTAAGGCTACACTAAGCACTGGTAGGCCCATAGCCACGAGGGGGCTGGGAAGGGCAACACCTCCTCCCAAATGTGCTGTGCCCCCCAGGCATGCATGGCTGGGGAGGGGTCAGGAGGAGGCCTTCCCGACCTTCTTCCCGACCTGGTGTGACTTGACAAGTGAACTGAACTCAAAAGGCATTTAAAGTTCAGTCACCAAGGTCGTTGGAGAAGGCATTTAAAGAGACCGGTCTCTTTAAATGCCTTCTCCAAGCCCCAGAAGATGGGTGGACTCATGCCACTTTTGAGTTCATTCGTGTGTGGCTTGCCTTTGCAAAAGGCATTCTAAGGGAGGGTCCTCCTCACCCTCGAGAAGAAGGAACCTTCACAGTAAGTCCAATGTTCCATTTTCTCACATGGACATACCTCCTTAACTAGATTGGGAAGTGAAACTGTGTTTCTGAGCAGCTCCAAGTGACTTCTCCATTCTATTCAATAAACTCATTCAGCTTGAAAGCTTCTGAGAAGGGGGCGGGGGAGGCTTCCAATTGTGAAGCCCATTCATAACTTTCTAATTAAACACTGATACATTTCCCTGCATTAAACATGCAAAATATGATCCAGAAATGACTGGGTCCTTCAGTTCTATGTTTTAGTGCAGAGAAACCTGTTTGATTAGGCATCCATGCACCAGTCACAACTGATGAAGTATATGCATATGCTTTGCCATTTATTGTTGGGAGATGAGGCTGTTACGTGATGTGCAGCAAAACTCACATTCACCATTAAGTAGCTGCACCCAATCCTTGCTTCCTGAAAAGTGTACCTGTGCAATATATGTGCTGGCCACATTCCCATGGTACACATGGAGGTGTTCATTTGAACCATCTTAGGCATAACCTCTAGGTGGGCTTGAATCCCTCACTTCCCAGCACCTTGATTTCACAAGACAGACCCTTGATCCGAGTGTACATTCCCCTGTGGACAGCTTCTATATTCTGTGGCATGCAAAGTTGGACTTCAAGATAACCATATTTATGAGTCAGAAATGGTCAGAAAGAATACCCTGTGAGTACATCCTTGGCCTCTTTCTTCCCCACCCCCAGTCTCCGCTTCATTTTATTCAGATCCTCTGCAGGGACTTAACTGCCTATTAGAATAAATTTAGGTTATTTTCAGAATCTAATCTGAGAAAACAAATTAAAACAGCCAAGCCCTTCATTAGTTTTCAGAGAAATCATTTCTTAAGTCAAGAAGGAGGGCAACAACATGGTGGGTAGAGGCCCAATGAGGGGCATTTATTAATTAGCCCCTTGCATACACAGACATGGCAGAAAGCCCTCCCGGAGGTGCAGAATAATAGCCGCTCACAGCAGGCACACACATTTACTTATTTAGATATTTAACCCTCCTTATCGCCTTTAAAGTATCTTGAAGTAGCTGCTCCGTATGTGCATGGGCGCATTTAATCCACCAGTGGCTTCCTTAACGACTTCAGATAATTTGTCCGCATTAACGCACCCCCTCTCTTGAGTCACCATGTTCTCTCTCCTTATATTTATCTATATAATATTTATTACATTTATGGGCAGCAATTACAAAACAGAAATGATGCCTACATTCCATGCAGGAGGCTCCAGGAGGAGAGGCTTGTTTACCTCATTTATGCCCCACTTTTCTCCCTTATTCAGGTGTCTCGGTCCAGGAATAATCTGAAACACCACCCCGCATACACACACACCTCCGGTTATTTCAAGAAAAAAAAGACATCCCTGAAAAGCAATTTGGAATGTCCAGATTAGACCAGAGCCAATGGGATAGATCCTCCCATGTTCACCTCAGTTCTGCTAAAGGAATACAAGATGAGCCCTGCTGGATCAGATCACAAGATCACCTTGCCCAGCACCCTTTTCCCCACAGAGGTCAACCAGATGCTCCCAGAGGCCTACAAACAGGGCACAAAGCTGCCCCCTGTTGTTGCCTGTCCCAAGTAACTGGAAGTCAGAGGTATATAGTGCAATCCTAAGCACTTACTGCTGTCCAAATGCATTGAAATCAATTGACTTAGACTGGAATAATTGTGCACAAGACTGCATTGATATGTGGCTAAACACCATCAATGAAGCTATCCTTTACTAGAGTGTCGAACCTTTTAAAGCATCCCAAGAACTTTTCTCCATTCTGAATCTGTTGCCCATCAACTTAATTGGTTGCTTCTGAATTTTAGTATGGGGGGGAGTGTCCCTCTGTTTTCTCCATAAATCTATCATTCCTCCCTCCACAGATCATCTTTTTTTTCTAACCTGAAAAGTACGACATTTTTTAGCCTTTTTCTGATAGGCAAGGTGGCTCCTCGGTCATTTGGGTGGCTCTTTAGAGGTGTGCCATCCTTTTTTAGACTGGTGGCTATGTCAAGCCTCTCATCGGGTGATAATGCTGACATATGCCATAAGGTCATCAAATATGCAAAGTGCCTTGAACTCTCCAGAAAACTGCACATAAATGCAAATCACCCTTCTTATAAACACCAGATCCACCATGGCCGTCATGTAAAGCCATTATTCAAAACTCCTGGTTTCTCCCATTTTCATGTCCTACTTGGTGGCGTTGCTACATGTAAAAAACCTGTTGATTTGAATATCTGCATATTCAAATAGTGAGAGGCTTCCATTGCAGCACAATGGAATCCTGTATGTCAGATGACTCTTGGGGTGAAAAGACAACCCTATTCAAACAAAAACCCCAGTCTGTATCGCCATAGGGGAAACACAGTAGGGATGTTCTCTAAGATTAAGCAAGCAGAATGGTTCCACTGCAGTCGCTTTCTGGAGAGTTTCTCCCAGGATTCTGATGGTGGTTAAGGCCACAGGCCACATGCAGGAAGCATTCAAATTCTAAGTTCCATCAATGGATTTTTGTGAAAAGCCTGACCAGCTTTGTTTGATTCTTCTAGTTCCATTTGTCCAGCCATGCTTGAAATACTGGAAATATTGGAGGGCCTGTGGCACTTCCTATGTTTACATGAAATTGCTGCCACTATTACCAGGCTTCAAACATGTATTGCACAGTCCAAATGATTTCTGAAAAGCGAAGCCCTTGACTAGGCACCTCAAAGCCTACAAGACTTCCCTAAGCATGGAGATCAACCAGGAAAACACCACAAGCATCTCCACATTTTGCTGGCTGGAGGAAACACAAGATTGCCAAATAAAGCATAGAACCTTACTCCAACTGTATAAGAAGAGAGAGACTTTTCTCCAATGCAGTTTGCTCCCTTTCCAAAATGAACTCTGTTTGGAACACGGAAGGTTCTGATCATGCGGCCTGCTCAACAAAGCACGTTGGCACAATCTCTCCTGGGAGACGCACAGTGATGCAAGAGGCCAGACAGGCATCGCTGTGCTTGCAATGGTGTTTCATGGCTTGTTGAACCACAGATTTACCACTAATCTCTGCACAAGGCCACCTTTCAAATGAGGAAAAGCAGACTGGGGGTTGTGGCGGCTGCACTGGTGAAAGAGTGCTTTCTTTCCACAGCAGATCTCACTGACTGAGAGAACAGCCGCAAGGACAATAGTCAAAGACTTGAACCTTGGATATTCAGATTCTCTGGGGTGCCCTAAAGGGAGTGCAAGAAATAAACGTATTGCATTCCTTCTGTTGGTGCAAAAAACTAGAGAGCCCCACCCCGTGGAATCCAAGCATGCAGGTACCTTTGAGCCCTTTGCTGGGGTCTGATTAGACCTGACTTTTCTCTGTTAAGGGAGAATCCAAGGCTCACTCTGGTCAGGGCTGGCGATATGTGAGAACTGGAAAGTCAAAGGGTGGTACATTGGATGGTACAGGCCAAGTGCATTGGCAATACTTTGCATTTATTGTGATCCTACTGTCCAAGTGTGGGGAAGGTGAGGGCAGGAACTCTGCAGGCAACTGAGTTCTTGCCTTCAGGCTTCTGAGGGCAGACATACCCTACAAGTTTATATTGTGATGTATACTGCTATGACTGTTGTGGCTTTCCTCAAAGAATTCTGGGAACTGTAGTTTTGGTCAGGGTGGAATGACATGTTTCATGTAGCTTTAAAGGGATGTTTTTTTAATAAAATGCAGACAATGAGGTTGCCACTCGAAGTGGGAGATGAAGAAGGAGAAAGGGGTTTCTTAATGATTTCTCCTCAGATTGTTTTCTTGCTGAAAACTGAGTTACTTTTACTCTTGTTGTGGGAAAGAAGAGAGAAGATTGGATTTATACCCCGCCCTTCATTACCCAAAGAAGTCTCAGAGTGGCTTATAATCTCCTTTCCCTTCCCCTCCCCACAACAGACACTGTGTGAGGTACGTGGGGCTGAGAGCACTCTTTCAAGAACTGCTCCTGAGAAAACAGCTCTGAAAGAACTTGTAACTGACCCAAGGTCACACCAGCAGCTGCATGTGGAGGAGTGGGGAATCAAACCCGGTCCTCCCAGATTAAAGTCCGCACTTCTAACAACTACACCAAACTGGCCACTCAGAAGTAACATATCTGCCCAGAGGATCCTGATTATTTCCCATTAAATATCCCTAACCCCTCCTCACGGAACTACAGTTCCAAGGATTCCCTGGGGGGAAAGAATGGCTATGGCCAAAAAAAACAGGCTCTGTAGCACCTCTCTTTTCAGTTCGCTCTTTTAAAAACAAAAACCAAATCTCTCAGGAGACATGCAACTGTGAAGCATTTTATTTTTGCTCTGCAACAAGAGTTACCAGTCCTTTTAGTTGAGCTCCCAATAGCACCTCTGCGGGGGCACATCAAGCAATGTGGGGGCACTGGTGTCCCATAAAAGTTTTAGCACTCAGGCTACACAGAAACACTCCAGACCAGCACTGCTTACAAGCATCTTATTGGCACAGCTGGTCAAAAAACCAAACCAACCCACAGGCTGCTTTCACGGGAGGGTTTGATCCTGCCTTTGCTTTGCTTTGCCAAGAATCATAGGGAAGGGGAGAATTGCTCACACAGCAGCATCACTTCCTGGTGACTACCTGGAAGTGACATCACTGCCACTGCCCACATGCCACCCCATCGTTTTTATCAATACGTCTGGAAAATACCTTAGAGATTGGGAGATTCCTGGAGTGTCACAGATGCGGCAACTGGAAGTGAGGTTGCTGTGTTCATGATGTCATTTCCCTGTTTTCTCTTGCTGCGAGATTGGGGGGGACCCGGTCATGGCAGCAACATGGTAAGCCTACTTTCTGAGCATCCAAATGATATTGTGCTCCAATCACTCTTTCCCTGTCCTCAATATGCTCTTTCCCAAACCTGCTTTGGTCCTATCTTTTTTTTAAGCCCCCCAAAAGTCTTCTGGTGGTGTAGCAAGGAAAAATGCAGGGGGAAAAGTCTCTATGAGGGACTGTTGTGGGAAAATGCACAGAAAGCTCCTGTCTGGAAGCTTAATTGCCAATGCATGTGCCTCCACATTTCCATCATGGTGAAAAGTCCATGGAGAAGAAGTCCATGGACGCAACCAGAGAGAAGAAAACTAAGACAGGAATATTTGCAGCATCTGTTAACATTGCCAGAAATTAAAACAATCATGCGCTGTAATTTTGGCAAGGTTATTTTCCTTGTGAACGCCCCCCTCCAATTTTTAAACCCTAATGGCTTGTTCCCCCAGCTGCAGCTGACATGGTCAACTGTGGCCTTGATTCCAGTGCTTCAGACTGCAGGTCACAGCTCTTCTGACAGAATGCCCTTCCCCAAGGCTCATACAGGCGGGAAACCAGCTTGTAAGAGGGCAGAGAGGCTCAAACCCTCCTTCCCAGCTTGTTAGCTGTCTGCCTACAGAGACTTTCTTTTGGCGTAGAGGAGCGTTCACTCAGGAGAACCTCCCTCCGCCCTGCCAGAGTCTGAAGCAGAACAGCCCAGAAAACAGGTTCTCCACCTCCTCTGCAGTTTGCGAGAACAAGGATTTCAGTGAAACCTGCAAGGAAGTCCTGGCTAGGCAAGGCACGCCCGAGACAGCAGAAGGATCACTGCACAGAGCAGAATGTGCATTAGTAAGGGGGGGGAAGAGGAGTCTTGGGAAAAGCCAGTCAGGTTTATTGCCAGGATGATGTAATGCCCAGGGGGCAGCGTTGCCTCTTGCTGGAAGCTTTCCAGCCAATGGCCTCACCTGCTGTGCAGATGATGTTCCCTTGATGTGGGGAACTATCCAACAGGGTAGGCTGCAAGGCAGAGATGCTAATCTCCACCATGTGCTGCAAAGCCAGCACACCTGGAGATCTTACATGGCAAATCAGAGTTTGAGGTGTATTGTGCCCTTCAGTGCTGGCTAAAAAGAGTCACAGTTTCCCAGCTCAGAGGTGCAGGTGTGCTAGGTGTGCAGAGCTCAGGGCAAGGAGGGAACCTGCCCCACCTACTTCAGTGCCAGTGGAAACTTTTGGACAAGCAACCCATTGTAGGAATGGAGCACACCCTAAGCGTGTGATGCCATCACATGGAGCCCAACAGATTGACACTGTTGTCAGCGCTGATACCCCCAACAGTCTTGTAGATGGGGGGGCACTGCTCAGTGGCACAGCATTTAGTTAGCACGCAGAAGATCCCAGGTGCAATCCATGCCACCTTCAATTAAAAGGATCAGATAATAGGGAATATGAAAGACCTTAGCCTAGGACCTGGAGAGCTGCCACCAGTCAAAATAGACCTTGATGGGCCAGTATTCTGATTCAGGATAAGGCCACTTCCTGTGTAAATGGGGTGGTGTAGGTGGTAGCCATGGAGACAAAACCAACTCTGGTGTTTGCTTCCTCCTCCCTGGGAGTGCCAGTCCAGTGTTTGATTGCCTGTCCTGTGTGAGATACAGGAGCATGAGTTCTTGTGCATGCTGAGTGTAGGCTTTTTCCTCATTGCCTTCCCCTCTTGCATACCACCACTCCATAGGGGATACGCCAAAACAGAAATCTAGACCTGCTTCCAAAATGACTTTAATCAAGGTCATTAGGCAAGAGCGCAATCAGGGAACATGCACAGAATGAATCTTATTTGCATTTGTAACATTCTAAAGTGAACTTGCATAATCCTGACACACCTTTTACACACAGGGTTTCTTGAATGACACATGCATTTTGATAAGCAAAGGTTTTTTTAAAAAAATTAGGCATGTGGGAGACCTGTGCACCTTATCATGGTGCAAAGCCACACAAGGCAGTGTTTGGGTCAAGGGGATTTGGCTTGCAACATGACTAGCAATCCAATTCTCCTCCAGCAGGGTTCTTCACTAACAGGGGGAACCCATTTCAAGCAGAGGCTAAGCATCTGAATGCTCCTTCCTAAGTTCTCTAGTCACAGCAATCGCCCAAGAACTGTTTCCCCACATTGAACAACTCATGGGAAAACAGTGAAGGCAAGGGGAGAAACTCTGTGCCCCTGTGCTGAGCAAGTGAGCTCAGAACTGCTTATCTGTAAGCAAATTTTGCATTTGCAGTGCTTGCAGCATTGGAAGCAGCTGGATTTTTAATGCACCTTCAGACAATTGCGAGCGGACGAGAATCTTAAAGGGGAGGGGGAACGACAGCAGAAGCCTAGCGCGGGGATACAGTCTCCCTCTGACATTCAGTTGGGTATGGCTGCCACCTGCAGGCTGCTGCAGGCAATTGCAAAAGACTCTTGTGTTCCCATACTAGGAAAATCAGAGTAGGGAGCTTGGAGGTGGGTCTCTCTTAGGGCTTTTCCACGTGAGTTTTTTTCATTGGTTCTGGCCCCATACTGCTTTGGTTCGGTTTATCCCCTGATTTGCACACACATTTTTGTGCCTTTTCATTTCAGTTGCGACCACTTTTATTCCAATGTTTTTTCTGGAAGCTGATTTTGAGTCAGCTTTTTCCTAGCACATGACGTTTTGGTTCGTTTTCTTTGTCCCTCCCTCTCCCACATACCTCCAGCCCACTTTTTAATGACTTGACTGTCATCATCATCATCAAACCTCTCCCTCTCCCCGCGCCCCAAGACAGTGATTTAGGGGGTTTTTTTTAATGGCCCTAAAACCAGGATGATCGGGGGCCTTGAAGACCAAACTCTATGAGGAAAGGCTGAGGGAATTGGGAATGTTTAGTCTGGAAAAGAGAAGGTTGAGGGGGATCTGCTTGCTCTCTTTAAGTATTTGAAGGGCTGTCACTTAGAGGAGGGGCAGGGAGCTGTCCCTGTTGGCAGCAGAGGATAGGACTCACCATCATGGGTTTAAATTAAGGGCAGAAAGGTACCGACTGGATCTTAGGAAAAACTTTTTTACAGTAAGAGTTGTGTAGCAGTGGAATCAGCTGCCTACGGAGGTGGTGAGCTCCCCCTCACTGGCAGTCTTTAAGCAGTGGCTGGACCAACACCTGTCAGGGATGCTCTAAGTCGATCCTGCACTGAGCAGGGGGTTGGACCAGATGGCCTGTATGGCCCCTTCCAACTCTGGGATTCTCTGATTCTAAAATATTGAGATGACTGGCTTTGTAAGTTCTCTGAATTCCCAGCTTTCATTTCTTAAAAAAGTTTCTGGCCCCTTCCTCCCCTTGTGGAGATACGTCTTTTCTCTCCTGTCTCTGCAAAGGAAGCAGTTAGATACATTTTTAAAAAAATGAAAGGTGGGGATTTCGAGAACTTCCTTAAACAATCATTATAACACTATAGCAATATATTGATATTTTAGGGCCAAAAAATAAGGGGATGCTGTGATGTCACAGAAACGACTCTAACGATGACAGCACCCTCCCTTGAAAATACTCATTATTTAAGCCACGTGTGGAAGATAATAAAATGACTCCACCACTGTAAAAATGCACTGAGAGGGCAGACATATGGAAGAACCCTGGCCAAACCAATTCCATTGCCTGTGGATTGACTCCCAAGAAAATCAGGAGTAACTCCAGCATGTGGGAAAGGACTTTGGGCGGCCAAAAGTTCCTAGTGAACCAACCAGGCCTCCTTTTGGAAACGAAGAGATTTAAAATGCTTTAATGACAGAAATGTAGGCCTTGATTACTTTTGAAGACCACACTAGAAGGGTGTTTTAGAAGTGAATCCCTCCTCCCTTGCCCTGGTCTTCTTCATAGCATAACACAGGCCACTGCAGAAGCTGCTGTCAGCAAACTCATGAACCAGTTCTAGGGCAGGTAGCCAAGTTAGGCCAAAGCAACAAAGCGGCTTGTGGCACCAGCTGATTGCGGCATAAGTTTCTGTGAGTCAGCATCCCCTTTGTCTGGTGAAATGGCCTCTGGCTCACAAAAGTTCATGCCACAGCAGATGTGTTTGTTTAACTTAAAGGCATTTGTAAACCAGAGGTTCTGGGAATGCCCCATCCTAGTGTTTTCGCAAACTGGTCAAAGTTATGCAGAGTCCAGGACTGCACGCTGCTTTCTGAGCAATGGCAGTTCTCAGAGGGTTCCCCTCAGGCCTGTTGGCTGTAACACAGGGTACATTAAGGAATCCTGGTGCATCGTTATACACTTCCTTTGGGATGATGTTACTCCCATGAACTGGCAGAGAGAATTGAGAAATCAATGCTGCACAAGATATATACCACTCCTAACAGTCACAGAGTCATAGATACATCCCAGGTGGTAATTTTGCAAAGTCTGTGAAGCTAGTAGTATAGCTTTTGGAATCCCTGTCCTAGCCCTTATTTGTGAGCAGCACAAGGGACTAGAAGTGCAGTGCCCCCTTGTGGCCACATGTGGACTAGGCACTCAGAGGCTCAGTTCAATGCCTGCTTTCACTTTCAAAGTGGAGTAACATCTTTAGTACACACTTCCTCACTGATTTCTTTTTAAAAGGTGCTTATTGAAATTTCAGAATGCACCTACAAATATAATATCTCTAGCAGGGCAGCTGTGTTAGTCTGCTGCAATAAAAATAAATATGAGTAAATGATTTACCTAGATTTATGAAATCATTTATGTTTATACTGTCTTGAATATTTGTTTTAAAAGTGGCTTACATTCATTTTTCTTTTCCCCTTGCACCTTTTCTTTTTTCTATACCCTATATAAATTTTAAAATAAAAATATATTTAAATAAATAAATAAATAAATAAAAGTCTTGTGGGAATTTCCTTGCTCTTTGACCCTTCCATTTACATTCCACCCCCAGTCATAATCTATTTATTTATTTAGATACCTATATCCCACTTTTCTCCCTAGAGGCCCCCAAAGTGACTTACACACCAGTCTCCTCCATTTTCCTTCACAACAATCCTGTAAGGTAGGTGAGGCTGAGAGAGAAAGGCTGACCCAAGGCCATCCAGTGAGTTTCCATGGCAGAGTGGGGATTCGATCCTGGGTCTTCCAGATCCTAATTTGACACTCTAACCAGTACCCTGGATGTGTAATGGTATGGTATAGCCCAATCTCATCAGATCTCAGAAGCTAAGCAGGGTTGATATTTGGATGCCAGACCACCTAGGAAGACCCTGCAGAGGAATGCAATGGCAAACCATCCCTGCTTTCCACTTGCCTTGAAAGCCCCTTGCTGGGGTCACCATTAGCTGGTTACATCTGGATGGCACTTATTTACATACGTAACTTAACCAGTACCTCACACATTCTCTCACATATAATCTCACACATGTCTACCTAATGAGAAACCACTACACAATGACAAAAAAAAAAACATAGGCCCAATCTGCATCGGTATTTCGCACCGTTGTGCCAATGACCTCACATTGTCTCACAAATTTCTGTCTACATTTCATGCCGCATCCACTCTCCTATTGTTTCATCTCAGCATTGGCTGTCTGCATCATTTTATTGCCATTCAGTAGTGACTCTGAGGTCACTAAGGAGTCTCACCGCCTTATCCGAATGTGGTTTTAAGGTGGTACAACTGCTCCTCCCCACTGTCGAGCTGCTGTGAGCAAAAAGCAGACAACTGGAGCTGAATTCCCCCCCTTTTCTAAGGAGATACGCAAATCGTCACAAAGGAAACAAGTTAGCTGAAAATCCAGTCATCTGTGTTTAAAAGCAGCCAGGGAACATTTTTCTGCAATCATATTTTTTTTTTTGGGGGGGTGGAAGCATGCCCACCCCTGAACCATTTGTTATTTCCTGGGGCAGTCTTCAAAATGCCCTGCCTGGCAACTACTGGGTGTTTTGTGTTTTTTACCCAGTTCATTCTGTCTTTCCTGCCTCCCCCTCTGCTAGGTCACCCCCTTTTACTTCCTGTGTGTGTGGGGGTGTTCACAGGTACTGTTTCCTCCCCACAGCGCAGTACAGTGCAGTGCCCTGCTGGCACCTCTGGGAGGCCATTCCTCCCCCCTCTCTTGCGCACTCTCCCTAAACAGCTTGCATCCTGATGCAGACAGAGGAGAGCTTTATACTGAGCCAAATGGGAAGCCGGCACCACAGCAGCACAGAACAGCTTTACATAGCAAATGCAGATTGGGCCAGTGTTGCATCAAGACAAAACAGAAACTGGCAGGCTGACCTTTCCTGCAATGCCTGGCAATGGATGGTGTGCAGTGCTTGGCAGTTTCCACTTTCTCTGCCAGCCCGTGGAAAGGCAAACATTCCAGGACAGACCATAGCTCCCCGTTGTAGGACAAGGGACCAGTGAATGTGATTTACGATTGTGGTTTTTGATATTTTTCTTGACATGTAGAATGACAGCTGTCACTGTGCCTTATTAGGAATCTGATTTAAGCAAATTTAGATTTTAATATTTAGCCCAGACAGAAGAGCTGTAGAGCAGGATTAATTAGAGTATTATATGAATGGTTAAAGGTCTTTTTCTTAGAGTCAGAAAATAATGGAATGGAATGTTATTTGAAATTATAAGCTCTCCAGTTGAGAAATAAAGCTATGAGATGGAAAGACTCTGAGTGTTCTCAAAACAAATACCTTTCTGTGTAGAGCAGTGCATCTGGCCCCAGTTTTGTGTCTCCCTAATTTCAGGCTGAAGCAAATAAGCCAGGAATGATGCCAAAAGAAGACCCCTCTGTTCCTTGATGTTTTCCACTGTTCCGGGACCAGATAAGCAGACACAGTTACTGACACTTGAGATCCTGATAGGGGTTTCCCAATAGAGAAGTGACAGCTCAGATGATGCTTTGATGATGATACCTGTCAAACACCAATTGAGGATTTCTTTCTGTGTAAACTATCATGATGTCATTTGGGATATAAGACCTATTACCCTTCCTGGTTGGGGCAGAATACAGCTTTGTGTTACTGGGTGCCAAGGTATCCAGTTCTGTATTTTTCTGATTATTGCAATAAACAGATATTTATCCTCTCCCTGGAGTCCAACCGTGCATTCCTTATTTGGCCCTGGGAGCACACGGGGCACAGATTTGTGCATCACTGCCAACGTGACAGTGTCCCACCACATCATGCAGGCAACGGCCCTCAATGGAAGGGAGGAGCTTTGTTACAAAAGCATTAGCTGAATGGTGCTTCTGTGTTCAAAGGCCAGGTATCTCAGAGGACCAGATGCGCTCTGTCCATGAATGCTCCAGATCTCTCTTTCTGGCTACTACTGGAGACAGAAAGCAAACAGGAGCAGAGGGAAGAATTTTCAGCACCTTCACACAACTACAGTTTTCAGGATCCTTTAGGGGAAGCCATGACTGTTACACTGGCCTAACACTAACCTAAGCTTGTCCCTTGGATCAGTTTGCTGATTTTCCTTGCTCTCTAGATGGCAGCTTTATGTGTCACTGACATGTTTACGTGATTCATCATCACCCCCCCCCCCCATAGTGGGAGATCTTTTTAGAGGAGACCTATTCTTTCCCTTTTGTTACTGTTCATGGGGAGCACGAGAAGGGAGCACTCACTGGAGAAGATCCTGATGCGGGAAAAGATTGAAGGTAAAAGAAGAAGGGGACAGCAAAGGTTGAGATGGTTAGACAGTGTTATCGATGTAACGAACATGAAGTAGAGCAAACTCTGGAGGATGGCAGAAGACAAGAGGGCCTGGCGTGATGTAGTCCATGGGGTCATGAAGAGTCAGACTCGACTGTGTGGCTGAACAACAATTATTTCCCTCCCTTGGGATTACTTCAGTATTCATCAGTTCCTACTCACTTTTTTGGAATCAACAATGCTGCACGGCTTTTTCAATTCCTCCCCCTTCAGGATTGGGGTGGGAGGGAAGAGAGTGCACTGTATGGTGGAAAAAAGTAGACAAGTTTGTTAGTATTAAATTTGTTAGCATTAAATAACAGTAGACAGAAATAAATGAGGTGTGGAGTTTTGCTACGAGAAACCAATTCAGCAGTTAATCTCCAGCAGGCCTGACACACTGGTAAGTTAGCCCCCAAGATGTAAGCTTTAGTAAACATGCAGCCTTACCTCATCCAGGATGACACTCAAAGGCAGCACTTGAATGGCACCGGGAAGATCCTGCGCTCTAATGAATGTTTGACAGAAAATGGCTTCAGCGCATTGAGCCTACGAGCCGCTCAAACTCAAAAACGTAAATGGAAGGATTGGCTAGGTTCAAATCCTCTCTCCGTAGGGTTGCCAGCTTCCATGGGGCCTGAAGATCTCCCGGGTGACTGGTTAGCTCCTGGCACGATGAGGGACTAGATGCACCACTAGTAGGGCTGCCAACCTCCAGGTGGGGCCTGAAGATGTCATGAAATTACAACTGATCTCTAAAACCACAAGGACTGGTCCCGCTGGAGAAAATGGCCTGCTTTGGATGGTGGACACGACAGCATCATACCCTGCTGAGGCCCCTCTCCTCTCCTCTCTAGACCCCGCCCTCCCCAAGCTCTGTTCCCAAAATCTCCAGGAATTTTCCAACCCAGAGTTGCCAGCCTTGGTGCTGAAGTTCAGGGGCTGGCCTTGGACCGGGCTCTTCTTGGCTTATGTCCCAATTTTCAATAAAAGGTTTGTGAATGCTTCTCCCAGGAACTGAGGTATCGGTCATTCAACCATCCAGCCAAAGAGCCAGGTAGGCATTCAATTTTTCCCAGTTTCAGCTTGAGCAAGATTGTATTCTAACCCCAGTTCAAGATGTTTTAGGTGAAATGTTGAACCATTTGAGTATGAATTAACTTGCAAAAAAATAAAGGGGGATAAGCAAATTTCAAAACCTGTTACAGCCGAAACAACATTCTTGAGGCACCTTGGAAACTTGCAGAGTGGTTGTGGCAGAAGTGTGAAGTACTGCATTCACTTGACAAGGATATTTGATTTTTATTCAACCTTTCTCTGAAGAGCTCAGTGTGATACGCGTGGGTTCTCCTTCAACTATTTGTACAGCTCACAACAACCCTGTTTGCTAGGCTGTGCTGAAAGAGTAATTGGCCTAAAGGTCACCCAGTGGGGAGTTGACCTCTCAGCTCCACAGAACAAAGTTTGAGTCCAGTGGCACCTTTAAGACCAACAAAGTTTTATTCAAGGTATAAACTTTTGAGTGCACACACACTTCTTCAGATACAAAGTGTGCGTGTGTATGCACACAAAAACTTATACAAAAGCTTAAAGGTGCCACTGGACTCAACTTTTAAACTTTGTTCTGCTGTTGCAGACCAACATGGCTACTCACCTGATTCTATCTCATCTCCACAGTTTTAGTCCAACACTCTGCTACGAAGTACTGCCATACTTGAAGCTATAAACTGAAGAAAGAGTGGAAGAGTTACTACAAAGGGAGGCCAGAAGGCCAGACATTCTGCACCATAAATTACATTGTCTGAACACAGATGAAAACAACATGGGAGTTGAGCAATCCCATTAGAAGTAGGGCTGGATCACTGCTAACTGGGGATTTTGTGCTGAGCCTAGTAATGCAACACATACCTTTCTCCTGGATTGCTGGACCCTTGGGAATCACGCTTTGTAATGACTTCCCCCACCCCTCTCTTTGAACTCACATATGTATTATTTACAAGCTGCTATGACAGAGGGAAATGCTTCATGCATCTGACAAAGGACTCTGGCTCACGCAAAGTTCTGTCACAATAAATGTGTCTAATAGCCTAAGCTAATGCAGTATGCTTTTTAAACAATAAATATTCAAATAACAAGTCTGTGTTTTTTTTGTTTTTGCATTATGAAATGTTCGTAAGTATTCTAATACCCAATTTTACATTGTTTCATACATACACAATGACAAATATACAATAACATAAACCAATCACAAGATAGAAAGCTCATGAATAACGAGACTGGGGCGTGTATTTACAAAGTCACCGGAGCAAAAAAAGGTACTCTTTAAAACAATGCTGAAATGAGTTCGGCAAGGCTTAGAACGCCATGATATGTCCACATGGGTGTGGCAATCCTTAAATTCTACCGCAGATCCCAGGTAGTCTCAGGAGTTTCACAGCTTCATCAGAGAATATAGTATAAGCAATCTTCCTTTGATAATTCTATAGTGGAACTGATGGAATCCATAAGGTTTAATTTATAGCATAAACCCCCCAATATACACCAAATCAACACAATGCCTAAAAAAAAGGACAAAAAACTTCAGCAACACTGTCCTGGGCAGACGCAAGACGATGACTGTACCAGCTGGCAGGTTAGCCAAAGGCTGTTTCCCGGAAGATCTTCTCACAGATGTTGATGGAAGAATCACACTCCAGCACTCTCAGTTTGGGTTAATCAATGTCCTATTTCCATACTTCACCTCAATGGCATAGTCTTGGTCTAGAGTTTAAAGGGAACTTCATGGAAATCTTTAGTAAAAGGTGAAAAAATTATACATCTGAAGAGAAACCAGAGTATAAAGGGAACTACACATATTGTAGATGCAGAAATTTCAAAAATAAGTTGAATTAATTGGCCCAGCAAAGTCCTTAGAAAGTCGGACTCCCCCCCATAAAAGGAAATGCTGCACTTCTGTCCTCAATTAAAATGAGAATGTGCAGGTACTGAATCTATCCAGATGCAGCAAACCTGGAGCGTTCAAAGGGTGAGAAAAGTTAAGAGAAATAACCTGAAGTCCTTGGGGAGATCACAGCATGAGGACGATAATTCTTCCCAACCAGTGTTTAAAATGGGGTAGGGTGTCATGGACCCCCAAATCAACCCACTTATTTTCCAATTGCTAAAAATCATCCCAGGATGAAGCAGGG
Source organism: Gekko gecko (assembly GCA_029375565.1). NCBI lineage: Eukaryota > Metazoa > Chordata > Lepidosauria > Squamata > Gekkonidae > Gekko > Gekko gecko. The sequence continues at coordinate 43,740,465 of JAPDNY010000012.1, read as the reverse complement.
TCATGCTAGGAGAGTCAAACAGTGGGCCATGTGTTAATATTTTTAACTTCTTGGTAATGAGTGATAACTGACTGTAATGACCTCCAAATGTTAACACCTGATTCAAGCTTGTCAACAGGCAGCTAACCCAGTCTTTTTTTACACCTTAAGATGTTAAATGGACCAGAAGGTAAATTGTGTCTGGTATACTTTGGAAAAGAAAACACCAAAAACACCAAACCCCATCCCACTTCCATGTTTTCCTCCCACTCTGAACACTGTTTCCAGTCCATTGCTAAGCAGCAGTGGCCAACACTGGCCTGCCTAGGAAGGGATAGTATGAATTCACATCAGCACAGTGTGGTAAAGTTGCCATTAAAGGAGAATTAGACTGGTTTGTGGACTGTTCGCCCATCAATGCCTAGTACCCACAATAAATGGAACCGCACCTGGTATCAATATCAGATAAGGTGGCAAAACTGCTTTATGTTTTTCTTAAAGGTGTATGTTCATGTATTATGTTTTGATGTGATCATAACCCATTCTGATCGGGACCTTCAGCTTTTTGTGATGTCACCAAGATGGCTGAAGTCAATTTTCCCTCCCTTTTCTAATTTGAGCTGTAATTTGTGAACCAAGAGACCAATCTCAAATTTTAAAGCTCTGCTGGAAAGCTAATAAATTTTGCAATAAATAAGTAATGCCAATAATGCTTCTATCCATTAACATATTTGCAATATAAGGCAGAGATCAAAGAAAAGGTCACATTGTTACCACATTTTATAAGGTTTTTGGAATATGGTTCTTCACCTGATCCAGACAGTCACCTAAAGTATGAGAGATAATTGTAGCTTATTCTTCTGCCTTTCCAATGAGCTATAGTGTGAAGAAATTCATTTTGGTATGCCAGTTAGGTACATGAGAACAGATCCATGTTTCATGTGATTTTTATCCAGTGTAACAGGATAATGGTTAACTATGTGTTATTACGAGCTGGAAACATCTTTTAATTTAGTGAGTTCAGCAACTATTCAACATGCAAATTTTAAAGTTACAAATCTCACATTTCATTTCACAACTGCTAACATATAGTTTTTTTCAAAGCATTTTTAATGTTCATCATCACTGAAAACATCTTCGGAGTCCTCAAATTCGACTGCAAAGTCCACTCCCCCCCCCCTTAGCTACATGTCTGTAATTTACACACAGCCGTCCAAAGGCCACAGGACAGGCATGAGCAGTTTGGCAGTGGACAAAAATGCAGACACTTGCATGAGTATTTCATCCAAGGTGGATTTTTAGTGCAGTTAGGATCTAGCAACCCGTTTGGCTAAATTCCTGTAGACCAGGCAAGAGATGCAACAGAACAAAGTTACTCAAACACCAGGTGGAACGAAGGGATTTAGCTGTTGGTAAGTTACTATCTGACACCAGAATACAGGAGCATGTTCCTAAAGAAGATGCCAATGCAGCAATAAGATGACACAGCCAGATTTCCATCTGACTAGAATAAAAAAACAGATGAGGCAAATCTCCAAGGTTTCATTGACCTGACGATGAACAATTGGCTGAAAAAAGTTTTGCCACTAATATGTCAATTTTTGAGTCTTGGCCTACGAACTACATGCTTAGAGAGTGGCCCTTGTAAAACCAGTGCTGGGGGAAACAGCAGGGAGAACTTTGGCCACTCTGCTCTGCTGGATGGCCACCGTGTGAAAAACGATGCTGGACTAGATGAACCCTTGGTCAGATCCAGGTTAACTGATCTCATGACAAGCAAGTAGAGTTAGCGAAAGACAAGTTCTCCCCGCTTCTGAGCCCCCAAAATTGTGCTCCCGTGGGTCACTGAGCTCCCAGCAACTGTATGAGGGCAAAGTGTAGTTGGGGCAGTAGGAAGGAGGAATCAGCAACAATTGCCCTCCCCTCTACCAGAGAAACTGATGGAACCCTGGTCTGCCACACCCTCTGGCAAGCAGGCCACAGACAAAGCCTCAGCCATTGGGAGAGGGGAAATTCTGTCTCACCCGAGTCCCTCTCTCCCTCGCTCCATTCATCTCCTCTGACTGCAAGGTAGAGGTCTGGTCTGTCCTCTTTGGCTACCCTGCTGCCTGCCTTGTACAGGATTTCCTGTGGGCCCCATGGAAGGGAACATGGTCCTATACGTTTAGGACAGTGAAGTCCACCCACTTCAAGAGCCCCTCCTAGTGCAACCCCCATTTTCCGGTGTCACAGGCATGCCCAAGCTCCAGATCCAACTGTTTTTATTGGATTTTATTGCAGGTGACTTTTGAAATAAAACTACCTTTGGAATTATTTTTTTTTGCAGAGTTAGCAGTTTTGCAGAGTTAGCAGTTTGGAAAAATTACTATTAAGAAAAGTTTTAAGAGATTTATGTGGCATGTATTACAGCTGCTGTAGGATGGCAGACAGAGGAAGGATGCAGCGGAATATGGGAACTGGCCTGGCACTGTTTGCTGAGACCCCTGACCACCTTGGACCTGTGTTTCTACATGCCGCTCAGCAAAGGCTGAAGATTTCCTCCAGCGTCAGTGGCTCTTCTGCTAGAGGAAGACTCGGAGTTCCTGAGGTTACAGGAAGGCTTCAGGTTTCACGGAGCAGAGTGGTGGGACACAAGTCACTTCAGGATCCCTCTACTCCCCAGCCAGCTAGCCAAGAGGCTCCAGCATGTTTAAGCGGGTTGCATTAGCCCTTTGATTTATAATGCCATCTTTGTTTCCCTCCTCCCCAGTCTCACTTTCAATGACCGGGGTAGGGTTCTGTTTGTTAAATAAACACCTTTCTATTTTTTAATTAAGCATACGCTCTAGAACATTAATTGGCTTCTCTCCCTCAGGAGTGCCTTCTCATGCTTCTGTAATACAAAAAAGCATTTAATAAGCAACCCACAATCAAAGACTGCAGTTAAAGTTTATTTTATCAACGCTATTGTTAAATTACACAATCAAAGTCAGTGGAACCCCCCCCTCCCTTTTTCATTGTTGTAAATCTACACAATTAAGATAGCAGTCTACAATGGAAACCCAAATAGTTATGACAAAATTGTAGCCTTATATGCATACATCCCCCTATATACAATGAACAGTATACACAAAGAAAATTAAACATTTGTTTTTTTTTGTAAACCATGCACACCACAGCATAAAAAACAAATGGCATCTCTCACATCCTGCAGGGCTCTTTGAACTGACAGGGGGCATGCCCAGATCAGGGCAGCACCTTCCAAATCCAAGAGCTGATTGTTTCTCCCTCTAGAAACCCAAATTCCACTGGAGATGCTATACTTGGCTTAAAAAACATAACCCACCATGTATGTAAAATGACTTCTTGCGATGATAAAAACATTTGAGCTTCAGTGTTTTTCACCCCTTCCCCCCTAAATTTCAAGGCTAGCATACCATCCAAGGGTACCAATTAACTGATGCATCCAGCTTTGGACAATTTAGGTGGGGAGACATTCTGTGTGGTTCCCCCCTCAACCCTCTTACCCTCCATCCTTGCTTGATTAACGTCACTGATGAAAGCCAGGGGTTGCAAACGCTGCCTCCCTCAAGAGTCAATATGGGTGATGCAAGGAAATGCTGTTTTCAGATGCCTCAGTACTGATAGGTGAAAAGCTGTAAAAACATCCTAGTCAGAAACACAGCCGCCAAGCACATAAAAGGAAATTAACAACCATTGTCATGCTTGGAAATCTACCAGGGTAGGTAGACAGGCTTCTCAGCTTCCTTTATCTCTGTGATCTTCACAAGATTTTTGCATAGAGATTCACACTTATTCAACCACATTAACTCATCAGATCCCAGACCAGACTGGGGCATTTAAACAGCCCAGAAGCCAGGCTGGAAGGCAGGCCTATACCCATTGCCTGTATTTTTGTGCTGGTCTATGACCTTAATAAACCATTCATTCATTGTTGTTGCTATGGTCTGAGCGGAGTATTTGGCTCTACTCCTTTCTGCCTCTCTAGGAGAGATCCAGGAGCTGTCCCATTAAGTTAAAGGGCCAGTCAACTTGAATGGATCCCTCGCTGTCCGTACTGTTTCCTGATGTCAGCAGCAGGGCCTGTTTTCAAGAGCGAGTCCTACCCTGGTTCTCAACACAGGCATTGACTTGGGAGTGCAACTGACTGCAACGTGCTTAGGACTACTGCTTAGCCGAAGTCAGTGGCATGCGGGGGAGAAGGGGGTGCTTCTTAAGACAGCTTTCTTAAAGACAGACAAATGATTGAGATCGGTAAGGTGGTCACTTATAACGGACTAAGCGTTTGCTTGGGTAAATATGCATCTTTCAAGTTAAACAAAACTATTTGATAACATTAATTACGGGAAGTCTGCTGTTACTGGTTCTAATTGTCACACTGCCCCTCCCTGACATAAGCATATATTTTGGAAAAGGAGGGGAGGCATACCTGAATAGCAGAGTGAATGCAGAGAATCTCAGAGTCCATTTTTGGCATCTCCATTTAAATAAAAACCCTTCCGGGTAGCTGCACTGAGATGGATCCTCCACTTATGACACTAGAAGGGCCCTGCCAGTCAGAGTAGACAGCACTGGGTTAGACAGACCTGCAGCTTTGGAGGTTCATCTTTGCTGTCTGTCTGTTTTCTGGGCACAAGGAATCAGCAGAAGCCTATCAAAAGGTTGAAATATTTTAGGCACCCATGGTTGGCAAGGACTACTCCTGAAGGCCTGCCCTCATACAGCTTTCTGCCTTTGGCAACTGGCCTCCAAATGCAATGGGTTGGATCCTACACGGCACCAGCAGAGGGTGCTGATGGATCTCTCCCCATCACTGAGTCTCAGAAAGGTGATGCTAAGAACTGGGGAGCCCAAATAGACACAAAGCCACACAACATGGATGGTCTTATGCTGGCAGTGCATACGACCCAACCCAATGCCTGCAGTATTATATTTTGGGGGGTATCAGATTCATCTTCTCATCTAACCTTTATTTAGGACTCACTCAACAAAAGCAATACTTTTTTTTTTTGGGGGCAGCAGAAAAAGAGCAAAGGTCCAGTAGCACCTTAGAGACTAACAAAATTTCTGGCAGGAGGTGAACTTTTGTGAGTCACTGTTGAAGAAGTGAGCAGTGACTCATGAAAGCTCCTATCCTGTCACAAATTTTGTTAGTCTTTAAGGTGCTACTGGACTCTTACTCTTTTCTACTGCTATGGGCAGACTAACACAGCTACCCACCTTTTTTTTTTTTTTTTGGCAGATGAGAGGATTGCTCCCACATCTGTATTCATAAATAAAGCACAATGTACCTGAAGCAGACATAGTTGTGGGCAACATGAACCATAACAGGGGCATACATATCTCCATCCCATTGCAAGACGATGGAAAATGCGTCCCTCTTGTATATTCTGCATTGCAGATGTGAATCCCATTGGATGCCATGCACCTAGAAAGACAGCTGCACACTTAAATGTGTATGTGATTTCTAATCCACCGGGGAACTCCATACCACATCCTGCCTCCACACATGGATTTCCCTAGCTAGGTGGGGGCAGGGGGCAATGATGAGGAGATAACATGCAGATCTCAGCAGCAGAAAGTTCTGCAATTTTATTCTAGAGAACACAGGTATCTCTGCAGATGACAGCATGTGACCACTCTACATTTTTTAATATCTTCTATTGTAGATGCATTATTTGATTTTGTTGTTTTTTAACTTATCCATTATGATGATGTTTTAGCATTCAGAGTTGCTGCGAGACCCTCTGAGTGAGTGGTGATATAAAAAATCTAATAAAATAAAAATTTCGGGGGGGGGGTCATGCAGGTCATAGAATGATTCTGGCAGGTACAAATGCATATTGCATCAAATTTTGTCAGGGTTCTTACAACTGGGGTCATTCCAAGGCTGTGTCTCAGCTTCATGGTATGTCCAAAACTGCTCCGCCTGCTAAGGGATCGGATGCACGCACACACACACAGAGGAAATAAATCTGCATTTTGTGTATCACAGTAAATAGGAGAGAGCAGGTTCGAGCACACACCCCTCTCACTGATCAGAAATTCTTCATAATCAATATTGCCTATATTGGAGAAGTTTTTTTCTGGATGGCAATGCAGAAACGTTAGGCATTTCCAACTTAACTGCTAGCCATCAAGTCCTGTTAAGAGGAAGCAGAGTGTATTTCAGATTGCAAGAAGAATGGGTAAAATTAGAGCAGAATACAGAGGGATAATTTGGCTATGTTCCTTTCCTTAAAACACACACACACACATAAAAAAATCCTCTACATCTCCAGAATGTATTAAAATTCTATTGCCTGAAAGAAGCCTGTGATAGCTTTTTCTGGCATTGTATTAGTTTGAGACGAATGCTCTCCATATCACTGGGATAATACTTTCCCCCCTCCAACACAAAACAAACAAGCTTGAAATCCATTTAACAGCAGTAGGCAGATTTTTAAAAAATATTTATAATTACTAGACAAGCTCTTTCTATTCTGTGTTAAAAGCTGATATACGCAAACATCAGTCAACATTTTCTTCTACAGATATCCCATTTGCTGCCATTTATATTTGGTACGTGCCATACACAGATGGCAGTCATTGAAAATATATGAAGGAAATAAAACCAAATATCAGGGGTGGAGGGAAAGAGATATTCTGCTGAGACAAATCATTTTGCGTGTATGGTATTAATGCTTCCCTACTAGAAACCAGTTAGATTTCCCCCATCGGGCTTAGCAAAGAACTAATAATTTGTTCATGAGTTTCTTTAACTTCCAAATGGCAGAGAGCTGTGACTGTTCCTAACCTCCTTCTGCTTTACAGAAGCTCCAAAGACTTTGCCAACTACGGGAATGTAGTACGATGTGTGTGGGGGGGGGTGCAGTTTGTTGCCCCAAGAGGACAATGTGAAACAGGACTCACTATGGCCATTCCCTCAACAGCCCCCACAGGCTGCATCAAGTCAGTACCAGCTCATTGTAGCCCTTATCAGCACTTTCGGTATTAAACTGAACTGGCCTTCTGTCAAATGGACGGTGTAAAGCACATAGGGGTATAGGGTTTCACTGTAAAGATACATGAGCACCCAATGAGACAGCTTTCAGTTTAGTACAAGAAGCTCTGGCTGTTTGTTACTATTCTTTCTATCTCATCTCTAAAAATATGTCGGGGATTTCCCTGGAGGGCCACAGAAGATAACCCACCACAGACATCTAAAGAGTTCTTTCCTCAGCAACCTAGGCCTATGGAAACGTTTTTGTTTCCATAAGCCCAAAGAACATTTCGGATAGTGATATTGGGTTTTATTTGCTCCACTTAATAATTGACCAATATTATTATTATTTTTTTTAAAGGGACAGATCTGAGACACACTGCGATTAAAGGTTAACCCACATACAGTACAACATTGACTGCAAAAGCATTCGGCGAAGGCCACAGGAGAACCGTTTGCATTCTTCAACAGCTAAAGAAGCAGAGTTTGTCTCTTCTGCAATTTGCAATTCTGTTCTGGCTTCCAAATCAGTACTCTGAAAAACAACACAACATCTATTACCGCCACTGCTCCACATTCCCTATGTAATCAGTAGTTGAATTCGTGGTGGTCTGTTCTTTGTTGTGAACCTGTTTGGCCTTTTTCCTTTGCTCCTGACGCTTCCTCCTGGCTTCCTGGTGTTCCTTTTGTCTCATGTACTGATACCTTTGCAGAAAGAGATCTTTTGCATAATCATATAGCTCCATGTCTAAAAAATTGAGGGCCTCGATGCGCCTCTGAGTCTCTTCGTCAATGTCTACGCTGGAGGCCCTTGTGCTATTATACTGTGTGAATGGCGAGATGAAGTTCATGTTAAATGTTTTCTCAAAGAGATACTGAGTCTTCCTTTGAAATTCTGTCAGGCCAAAGAAGGCCATGCGTTTCAGGTTCTCCTTGGCACTGTCTAGGAGAACCTTGTTTCGCTGCTCTTCTGGCATGACGGACAAATTGTAACATCCCACCAGGCTGAGGTCGGCCAGCATGCGAACCTGGCGATTGTTGGCTAGATTGTAGGAACAATCCATGAACTCCTGCAGAGAACAGCCTGACCAGTCATCTCCCGAGTAACAGCTGGGCAGCTCTTCAGAAGTGGGCGATCTCCCATCGCACACATGCAAGGAAGCCTTCCAAGTTGCTCCTCTTTGGACGTGTCGCCATTCGCTCAAGTACCGGGACACAGGGTCCCGCAGGATTGTAATGTAGTAGAAATTCCTGAAAAGGGGGGGGGAGACAAAGAGATTTTTAAAAAACAGCACCAACTTGTATTTTTTTTGTTAGCAGCTGGCTACAAATCTGGGAAGAACTGACTAAATGCCTTCAGAAACTCTGGCATCATGCAAGTTTCCTCCATTATTTAAATCTATTTTGCAGGCGCTTTCTAAAATTCAACAAGAGTTCCGTATTGTACTCGGCAGGCTGATGACTTGGACAAGAATACATGGATTCAACCCCCAACACAGACATGGTGACTCGTTGGGTGGTTAAGAGCAAGTCACTGCATAACCCCCTGCCGAGCAACTGTGTAAAATAAAGGCTGGACTTTGTAAAGTGCTTAAAGCCGCAGGTAACTGGCATGTAATTCTTACTGTGTGAAGTCCTTGAGTGGTGTGTGGAGGGGAATAACCACTCAGAAAATAGGCAAAGGACTTTCTAAAATGGTGGTCTGCATGAAACACTCATGCTAGGGGTGGGAGAAGCTGGCCTCACTAGCACTCAACTGCTGCTGCACTTCTGCCTTTGGACTCACCTACAGCCTGCTGCTGGCCACATGCGGCTATTTCTGGCTTCTCTGGCTAAGATGAAGTGTAGAAAATTCCCAAGGGAGGGGGACTTCAGCAACTAAAAAGGCCCTGCCTGAGACATCCATTACTTAGAAATAAACTGGCAAACTACAGGTAAACCTAGATTTCTGCTTCTTATGTTGCAAAAAGCCACTAGATGTCACTGTTCCTTTGAAAACTGACAGCAAATGGATTTCCTAGAGAAAGCAGAGAAAGCAAGCAACCGGAAAATCTGAGAAAGCTGTAACGTATGCGCAATGTTTCTGCTCTTATAATTTAAAATATAGTGAAAAGCCAAAAAGAAACAGAGTAAAATGTAAGAGAATGTGCGAGAACACACCTGGCCTGGTCATCCAGCCAGCACCCAATTTCCCCCCCGTATTTTTGCATTTTGTGTGTGTGTGTGTGAGAGTGCGTGTGTGTGTGTGTGTTGGCGCCCCCGTGCCTGGAAGTCATGGTGACCTCTGGCAACTCCCGCCAGGGCATGGAGGACGTTCAGAGAAGTGGCTTGATAGCCTGCCTCTGGCCTCCCGGCCCTGGTGTTCTCTGGAGGTCTCCCATCCAAATACTCCTGCTTAGCTTCCGAGATCTGATGAGATCGGGCTTGCCTGGGCTATCCAGGTCAGGGCACCAGCACACAAAATTTGAACAGCAGATGACAAAGATATTCTTTTCTCCCTATTCTCTTTAACCTTTAAGTAAAACCATATGAGGGGCAGAAGCCACAGTGTTGGTTATTTGCCATTAACTACATCTTGTACTCCAAAGAGCTCAGTTCAGCTGATGAGGTGGAATCCCTCCTTTTATCCTCATAAAGCTCTGAGAATGTTAGGCTGATACCAGAAAAAGCCGTCTAGCTAAGGCCACCAACGAACTTCAAGGCCACCTTAATAATCTGAGCGCATGGTTCTCACCGACCTGCACTTCCCTGGGAATGGCAAGATGTTTTGGTTTCCTCAGTTTCTTCATCTCACCCCACCACCAGCATTAGGGACTTGTGAGGACATGCAAAATGCAATGACAGTCATGTTGTACCTCTGAACTGCCTTACATTGGATCAGACTGTTGGTCCATCAAGGTCAGTGCTATCTACTCAGAGTTTGAGCTCTGTCTCAAGCAGAGATCTTTCACATGACCTGCTACCTGATCCTTTTAACTGGAGATGCTGGGGATTGAACCCGGGACTTCCTGCATGCCAGGCAGAGGCTCTACTGAGCCACAGCCCCTCCACAAGCAAAGAATCCCACGTTTCTTAATACTCTATTTTTACTACATGTTCCTGGGGAGAAAGACATGGGGGGAGGGAAGTCAGGCACCCCCCCCCCGGAGGCATGACACTGGCTCCCTCCCCCATATAAAACCCAATACCGCAGCTACTAAACCACATTTGAGTCTCAAGAAATTCAGATTCTTGCCACATCACTACCTGATACAAGATAAACACCAGAAGAGTCTGGAAGATAAACTCTCTCACAAGTCACTATCATGAAAACCAAGATTTCCCCAGTGGCTATTTTGGGGAGTCTTGTGGTTAATTTCTAAACACGGAGAGGATTCAAGGCTGATGCTTCCCTGAAAAGTTCTTATTCGTATTCCTGGATGTGTGTGGGCATGCAAGCACTGCTTAAGAGAATCTGGGTGTCCATAGTCACATGTACAAAAAGACTTTTAAAATTACTTTTTTATTTGGGCCAGAAATTCATTAGTAGGGACGCAGAAAGCCTGTAAGATTCTGCTTCTTGACAATCTTGCCAAGCCCCTAGCCCTCATAACTGGTTGGGGCAATACGCTCGAAGTATGCATAGCCAATGCTTGCTAAAATCCTCAGATGCCGGAGGGTTAGCTTAATGTATTTCCAGCAGTGAAGCAGACATTTTAATGCCTCCTAAAAGTGCTTGCAGGAGGGAAGGCAGCAGTGTTCCCTCTAAGCTGAGTTAGTGTGAGCTAGCTCACAGTTTTTTACCCTCCGGCTCACACATTTTCATCTTAGCCCAGGAAGGATGGCTCCAGAGCAAACTAATTTGTGCAGTAGCCCAATCTCTCACTCACAACTTTAATGCCAGTAGCTCACAAAGTAGAAGTTTTGCTCACAAGACTCCACAGCTTAGAGGGAGCACTGGAAGGCAGCATGGTATAGCCCGATCTTCTCAGATCTTAGAAGCTAAGCAGTACTTCGGGTCAGGACTTGGACAGGAGACCACAAAGGAAGACTCCGCAGAGAAGTGATTTTAGGATTGTAGTGGACAGCTTGATGAAAATGTCAGCTCAATGTCTTGCAGCAATAAGAAAGGGAAACTCCATGCTAGGGATTATTAGGAAAGGGTCTTAAAAAAAAATGGCTAATTTTGTAATGGTGCAGCCATTTCCAGAATACTGAGCACAGTTTGGTTGCTGAGAAATGTGCAAAAGTGGTCAAACCCAGAGATTGTATATTTCCTATGAGGAAAGATTAGGAGTTTGGGGCTTCACACTCAGAGAACAGATGACTAAACAGGGGACATCATAGCATTTTATAACATCATGCATGGGGTGGAGAATGTTGATGAAGAGAGACCTTTTCTACTTCTCCCATAACACTGGAACTCAGGGGCTGGGCATCCAGGGAAGTTAATGGGCAATAGATTCAGGACTGAAAAAAAGAAGAAGTTATAACCTTACTTGACTCATTAAATTGTGGAATTCACTTCAAGTGGGTGTAGTGAGGTCTACTAACTTAGGTTGGCTTTTAAAAAAGGATTAGGAGTAATGAAGGGTTTAGGCAGCAATTTTTCTCTGGGCCAGTTTGGCTAAGGATCCTGGAGGTTCTTTACCATCTCCTAGGCATGGAACAGGGGTCACTGGGAGTGTGGAGCTGTGGGGGGGAGGTATCTGTGAATTTCCTGCATTGTGCAAAAGGTTGGACTAGATGACTCTGGAGGTCCCTTCCAACTCTATGATTCTGTGAAGGAGACGTGGCTACCAGCCACGGTGAATAAAGATAACTTTCATATTCAGAGGCAGTAGACCTCTGAACAGCCTCTGTGCCCTGCTTGTTGGCCCTCCATGGCTATTTGCTGGCCAGTGTGTGAGACAGGATGCTAGACGGGATGGTCTGATCCAGCAAGACGCCACTTTCAATACGTTATGCATATGAAGAGGAACCAAGCATATTTGCATAATTTAAACAGGCCATGGAATTTAGCTTTTCTTGGCATGGCATTCAGATTTCCTTGGCACAGCACTCCCCCTCTTTTTTTCCTTTGCACAGAGTGCAAAATAGGTACCAGAGAGACATGAGTGTTTGGGGTGGGAGTGGAGAAGGGTGCCTGCAGAAAAGATCAAGCCTTTGTTGCAGGGAGGCAGCCAACAAAATCATAAAGACAAAGGTCTTTGCCCCAATCGATAAGACATTAATGTGGAAGGGAAACAACCCTTTTGCCAGAATCAATGCGATGCAAGTCTCAGCAGAGCTCAAATTCTTTTAACCTATTTAGTTTTGTGCTCTCAGGTTGCAGGTGATGGAACAGGAAGATTCTGGTGTTAGTTAAAAGAAAACAGGGAGGAGGGGGGGAGGAGAGAAGACATTGATGGATCTACAAAATGAACTGAGAGCACCAATTGTTTTGCAAAGCAGCAGCAAGTCTCCAAGAAAAATCGCTTCTCTCCCTGCTGAAGACTCCCATAGCAACAGCTCAGGAACCTCTCAAGTCTTGTGGAAACACCTCTGTTAACACAGATGGATTTTCCAAGCTAACTAGTATTGATGCTCCAATTCTGGCAGACAACATTAAAAAAAACCCCAAGAGAAACGTTAATTTGGGGACATGGTTTGTCTCTTTAAAAGGAATGGCTGAACAAGGTGGAGCCTTGAGCTCAGCTGTGTCATTTGAAGCCTCTCTGGTTGTCTGTGTCTGTTTACAAGCATGCACACACATACATGAAACTCCAAAATCACCAATGCTGGTCCCCATGCTGTATACCAGGAGTCATTTCTGACAGTACCGAGACCACAACATCTTGTCAACCACAGGTCTAGAAATTTCCCTCTGTTTAAAATATAAAAGAGATGACATTCTCAGAGCACCAGTTTTATTCCCAGGATCACATCTGTTTCTTGAATGCAGAGACGAAAGATAAACTGAGTCTTGGTGTTTGAGAAGCTGTCAGCAAATGGCTTATTCAGCTCAGAAGAATACAAACAACGTCCCATTAAAGCCCTGCATCCCTGCATTTTTCTGTAACTCAAACTACATATCCAAGCCACAAACGCCCTCTCCTCCTCCTGCCCCCCCCCTGAACTCACTTGCAGCTTTAGAGGAGGAGCTGAGTGGCAGCTTCGATGAAGGCTGGCCTCCTCCTTCCTCCTTCCCCAAAATCATTTTGACATGGTCCAAAGCGCATCTGGTACACCCTTGGATACGTAGCATCCAGAGCACTGGACATTAATTATTAAGACACTTTAGAGGCCATATTTCGAAGGCTACAAGAAGAAGAGATTGGATTTATACCCTGCCCTTCACTCAGCATCTCAGAGTGGCTTACAAACTCCTTTCCCTTCCCCTCCCCACAACAGACACCCTGTGAGGTAGGTGCAGCTGAGAGAGCTCTTTCAAGGACTGCTCTTGAGAGAACAGCTCTGACAGAACTATGGCTTGCCCAAGGTCATCCAGCAGCTGCAAGTGGAGGAGTGGGGAAGCAAACCTGGTTCTCCCAGATTACAGTCCACATTCTTAACCACACTGGCTCGGATGTGCTGGTGGAGGAAGAGGAGGCAGGAAAGAGGCTTCTTGTCAGATTGTGGACAGATCAGCTGCCTCCACCACTTTTTTCCACAGTAGCTCAAAGGAAGCTGGTGGGAGGGGGTGAGTAGAGGAGGGGCTTTGAGAATCCCACTTGTGCTTCTCTTGACATTCTTGGGAGTGCTATGGTATTCTACATATCTCTCTGGGTGTCCTGAAGAACTGAGCTACTTACTGTGGGGGAAAGCCGACAGGAGATGAAAAGTCTCTGGTTTGGGATGGCTCATCTCAAAGAGATGAAGGGGTAGCTATTACTTTTGTACAAGGAAATGGATTAAAATTGTCCACTGAGACTGTGGCTAATGATAGGAACTGCCTGGCAAGGTCTTGAGGCAGCAAGAGGAAGGCTGTGGGCTTAACAAACGTGGGAAACTATAAGTGTTTATACACAAATGCTAGAAGTCTCCGAGGTAAAATCGGGGAGTTGGAATGCTTGGTGTTGGGGGGGAATAGACATTGTGGGTATTTCAGAAACTTGGTGGGATGAGGAAAATCAGTGGGATACGGTGATTCCTGGTTATAAATTATATTGGAAGGATGGGGGGGAAAGGGTTGGAGGTGGGGTGGCTCTGTATGTCAGAGAGGGTATACCGTCCAGTAAGATTGAGAGGGTAAGAAAATTGGATTCGCTTCTGGAAATGCTATGGGTTGAAATAGTGGGTCCAAAAGGAGAGTTAACAGTGGGAGTTTGTTATCGCCCACCAGATGAAAAGATAGAGGAGGATTATAAAATGATGAATGAATTAAAGATAGCGGCTAGATGAAATAACTGTGTCGTAATAGGCGACTTTAACTACCCACACATTGATTGGGTCAATATGAGTTCTAGTTGGGAAAAAGAGATTGAGTTTTTAGACACTCTCAATGACTGTGCTATGGAACAGATGGTCACAGATCCTACCAGGGGAGAGGCGATCCTGGATTTGGTCCTAAGTAACACTCAAGACCTGGTGAGAGATGTAAAAGTGATTGCACCACTTGGGAACAGTGACCATAATGTCATTGAGTTTAACATTTGTACAGATAGGGAGTTGCCCAAAAAGACTGACGCAACCACTTTTAACTTTAAAAGGGGTAACTTCTCTGGTATGAGGGGACATGTGAGGAAGAAACTGAAAGGAAGAGTGGAAAAGGTCAAAACCATTGGGGAAGCTTGGAGACTATTTAAAAATACAATCCTAGAAGCTCAGAAAAAATATATACTGCAGGTTAGGAAAGGCACAAATAGGTATAGAAAAAAGCCTGCATGGTTAACAAATAAAGTAATGGAAGCTGTAAAAGGTAAGAAGGATTCCTTTAAGCAGTGGAAAGCTAGTCTTAGTGAGGTTGATAAAAGGGAACACAGACTATGGCAAATAAAATGCAAGTCTGTGATCAGGCAAGCAAAAGGGGAATATGAGGAGCATATCGTAAAAAACATAAAGGCCAACAATAAAACTTTCTTCAAATACATTAGAAGTAGCAAGCCAGCCAGGGAGGCAGTGGGTAAAAGGAGTAGTGAAGGATAATAGGGAAATGGCTGAGATGACCAAGGAAAAAGTGGATGACCAAGGGGTAAAAGGAGTAGTGAAGGATAATAGGGAAATGGCTGAGAAGCTGAATGCATTTTTTGCCTCTGTCTTCACTGTGGAAGAGGAGAAGTGCTTGCCCACTCCAGAAGCACCGATTTCGGGAGAGGGTTTGAAAGACCTGAATCAGATTGCGGTGACAAGAGAGGAAGTCCTCCGACTGATGGACAATTAAAAAACTAATAAATCAGCAGGCCCAGATGGCATTCATCCAAGAGTTCTGAGAGAACTCAAATGTGAACTTGTGGATCTCCTGACAAAAATATGTAATCTTTCTTTAAAATCTGCCTTCATTCCTGAGGACTGGAAGGTAGCTAATGTCACTCCCATCTTTAAAAAGGGCTCCAGGGAAGATCCAGGAAATTACAGGCCAGTCAGTCTGACATCGATACCGGGTAAGTTGGTGGAAACTGTTATTAAAGAAAGAATTAGTAGGCACATTGATGAACAAAAACTATTGAGGCAGACTCAGCATGGGTTCTATAAGGGAAGATCTTGTCTCACTAACCTGTTAGTGTTTTTTGAGGGAGTGAACAAACATGTGGACAAGGGAGACCCAACAGATATTATTTACCTTGACTTCCGGAAAGCTTTTGATAAAGTTCCTCATCAAAGGCTCCTAAGTAAGCTCAATAGTCATGGGATAAAAGGACAAGTCCTCTTGTGGATCAAAAACTGGCTTATAAATAGGAAACAGAGAGTGAGTATAAATGGGAAACTTTCTCAGTGGAGGGTGGTAAGCAGTGGGGTACCACAGGGATCAGTACTCGGTCCAATGCTTTTTAACTTGTTTATTAATGATTTGGAATTGGGAGTAAGCAGTGAAGTGGCTAAATTTGCAGATGACACGAAGTTGTTCAGGGTGGTGAAAACCAGGGAGGATTGTGAGGCACTCCAAAGGGATCTGTCAAGGATGAGTGAGTGGGCGTCAACGTGGCAAATGGGGTTCAATGTGGCCAAGTGCAAAGTGATGCACATTGGAGCCAAAAATCCTAAATATAAATATACGTTGATGGGGTCTGAACTGGCAGAGACGGACCAAGAGAGAGATCTTGGAGTCATAGTAGATAACTCAATGAAAATGTCTAGACAGTGTGTAGCTGCAATAAAGAAGTCCAACGCTATGCTGGGGATTATTAGGAAGGGAATTGAAAACAAATCAGCCAGTATCATAATGCCCCTGTATAAAACATTGGTGCAACCTCACTTGGAATACTGTGTACAGTTCTGGTCGCCACATCTCAAAAAGGATATTATAGCATTGGAAAAAGTGCAGAGAAGGGAAACTAGAATGATAAAAGGGTTGGAACACCTTCCCTATGAAGAAAGGTTAAAACGCTTGGGGCTCTTTAGCTTGGAGAAATGACGGCTGAGGGGTGACATGATCGAGGTTTATAAGATTATGAATGGGATTGAGCAGGTTGAGAAAGAAGTACTTATCTCCCTTTCTCACAATACAAGAACTCGTGGGCACTCCATGAAATTGCTGAGCAGTCGGGTTAGAACAGATAAAAGGAAATACTTCTTCACCCAAAGAGTGATTAACATATGGAATTCACTGCCACAGGAGGTGGTGACAGCTACAAGCATGGACAGTTTCAAGAGGGAATTAGATAAACATATGGAGCAGAAGTCCATCAGTGGCTATTAGCCACAGGGTATAGATGGAAATTCTCAGTCTGGGGCAGGTGATGCACTCTGTGCTTGGTGCTGGAGGGGGCAGCAGTGGGAGGGCTTCTGGTGTCCTGGCCCCGCTGCTGGACCTCCTGATGGCACCTGGTATATTTTGGCCGCTGTGTGACAGAGTGTTGGACTAGATGGGCCATTGGCCTGATTCAGCATTGGCTTCTCTTATGTTCTTATGTTCTTATGTACTACCAAAGATCTTGGCTCATCTGAGCCTAATTCTGAGGTAAATCAGGGATTATGCCTGGCTTTTAATTGGCTTTGTGTTGTTATATTTGACAGTAGCTTGAGACACTCCCCTGATGAGAGCAAAGATGCCAGTGAGGAAAACTGTGTCAGTACCCACCAGAGGCTGTAATATTTAGGAAAAGATTTACAAGTAAGTGGGATATATCACCTGGTAGCTAGCATTGCCGGGCTGAAAAAGGCCTTGGCTCAGGACTCTAGAGGGCTGCTGGTGGCCAAGGCTGCCATTATGATGCTTACTCAGTGGCATGAACTGCCACTTCACCTTCTGCAGATGTATTGTTCAACCAATCAACCAGAAGCTGACTTTGAGTCTGCATGTTTAAATGTGTTTCCAGCAACAAAGAACTGACTGCAGGTGGCTATCAAGGCTTGCTGCAAAGGAGCAGGACAGCAGCTGGTGCTTTTAATGGCTCGCTGAGGTAAAGACAACAGATAAGATGTCATGCTATGGCAGCTTCCATACCATAAAAGGCCTATCAACTCCTTCCAGTGAGTTTTTCTTGACTGGAAAGTAAGTCCATTTAAACGCTCCAAGGTCTTGGGCAGTTACCATCTCCAGCTCTAACCTCTATGATCCACTCATCAAGAAAAGCCAAGGAATAAACCTAAGCTTTTCTTCAGGAAAAGCAATGGGTTCTGCCACTAAGCTATGCCATGACCTCTTCAACGGCATGACTATGGTGACACTGGCACTCCAAAGACTGGAAAAGATCTTTCCATCCAGCTCTACAACACACTCTGAGAGAACTATATCTAGAGATGAACCTTCTGGATGCAGCCATGGATCCTGAAGACTCTTAAGTGGCTAAACTCCAAGAAAAAAATGGTGCCTGCTGGGACTAGAAAAGTTTTGAGCTGAACATGCATGTTCCTTCAGGGAAAAATAATGAAAAGGGAAAACAAGCAATAGGAAGGGAGTTTGTACTGCCTTTCCCCAGCTGAGCTTTGTGGAAGACAGAGCGCAAAGCCCAAAGCAGGGATTCGAAGTTCTTGAGGCATGAGAATGGAATTAAATCTGTGCTTTGGGGAATCTGCTGATAGGGAAAGGGAGGGAGTCAGGAGCCCGAGGGAGAGCTGCAGCAGAGGAGAGTCAGAGTGTTGGCACAGCTTTCCAAAGAGGGAATGGTGCAGATCGGCCAAATTGCCCAGTCATCATCATCTGTCTTTTTATGACCATTTTTATAAAAACACAAGGTCATCTGAGACACAGAACAGCTATGCTTCAGTTACTATATTAATTTATCCTTTAAAAACAACTCTGGTTACATTGACCCAATAGGTTCCATCCGTTTAATCAACACTTAATTTGATTTCTGAAGTTTACTGCAGGAGGATCTAAAATGTGGAGGGGGCTAAGCTTATTAAATAAAGGGAGGAGTAATATATCTGAACATTTTATTTGTGTTCCTTTAAGGCTGCTGAGCTGAGAATTGGGGGTTCCGGACATGAGCTGCAGCATCAAACTCAAATCCTCACTGTAGCAGTCTTAAGGGGAACTGGATCACAAAGGAGAGCTTTGGGCCTTGAAGAGGCAAGTTGTCCTACCTGAAGCCCCAATCCTCAGAAATGCAGAGTCTTCAGAGGTTCTAAGTTGGGACAATCATCCCCATAGCAAATAAGTCCAATTCTGATGGGTTGGGAGGACAGGTAAGGAGCAAACCTCACACCTGGAGAGACATCCAGCTGTTCCTTCAGGACTGGGAAATGTGGCACTCCAGAGAAAGAGCTCTGTGGCGATGGGGATGGAGAAGGGGATCCCCCTCAAGAAAGCACATTTTGCTCTGGGTCTCCAGTGTGATTACCATGAAATAAAGTCTGGAGGAAGCTACTTCCAATCAGAATAGACACTACTGGGCTGGACAGACTAATGGTCTTGGGCCCCTACAAGCAGCTTCATATATAAAGACTTACAATAAAATTGGACGTTTGAGAACATATTTCTAACTGAAGCCCGTTTTCTGCTGTTCGTATTCTAGACACCACAGAATAAAAACAACACCTTGCTGTACCCTATGGAAATGTACAGTGCTAGAACGATCTTACCCAGGGTTGATGGCAGCTTTCAAAGTCAAGCATGAGGATTATTCAAAGGAAAAGATGAGGAAGGAACAGCATGTTCTCTGGAAGGCTATGCAGGAGGTATACTCCCGTCTTCACTCCTGATGGCACAGGAGACTCATAAAAGTTCCAGTTTGGAGCCATGGCCCATTAAAGATAAAGACACCATTTTTCCCCAAGCTGTGAATGAATGTTTTCAGTGAGCATAAACGCAAAGTGCCTTTTGCTCTTATGAGCATCCAGTAAATTAAAGTATCACATTACTGCTGGAACCTTGTAACCGCTGTCCTGAGGTGGAGTGGGGAGCACAAGCTGCTTTGTGATTGCGTCTATGAATATGCTACTGAGTACCTACGACTATGACTGGGATCCTAATAAACGTGCAGCAAGTTCTGCACGCTCAAGAGGCCTTTGGCCTGGAATTTCTCAAGCAGCACGCCTCTCCCCCGACATAAAGAAAATCATTTATGCCGTTGAGACACTTAAAATAAAAACATCTTGCAATGTAGCACAGGGATTCATGCAAGAAAGAAAATCAAAGACTCCACTGAGAATTCTCACCATAAGTAGCACTGTGGATTCAGTCTATACTTTGATGAAGCGCTACCACAGAGGATGGTCATCGGCACCCACCATCTGGCCATGACGGAAGCTGCTGCCCAGACTCTCTGCCTTGCTATAATAATGCAAGAAACCCTGGACCATGTTTGGAATGATCATCTGTTGGCAAACTGGGTTATAATTAGCATGGAAGCAGAGCAAAAGGGTTCTTGCCTCCCTCCATGGTCCCAGGCTTCTCACGTTACCCAAGAGGCAGAAGTGATGCTCCAGCTGCCACCAGTGATCAAGCAACATGAGTACCCAGCAGAGCCTTGCCATACAACATGCATGGAAGCCTGACTAGGACTGGGAACATCCAGTTTCAAATCCCCACCCAGTCCTGCAGCTCACTGGGTTCACTCTCTCTCAGTCTAACTTACCCTTACAAAGAGAGGAAAGCCCGTGTATGCCGCCCTGAGCTCCTTGGAGGAAAGGAAGAAAAAAATGTAATAGTTACTTTTTTGCAACTGTTCACGTTAGCTAGAAGCAACAGCAGGAATTGGTTTCAGGCTGTATGCAGAGGCTTCTGTGGCACGTGACCAGCAAGAGAGTCCAGGCTAGCTTCCCATCAGCAGCGGCTTACGGAGCTCAGATGGTGGCAGTTTTTCATTTCCCAAAGTCCAGCCACCCTCCCAAGAATCTTAATGCCTCATTGATTAATAATACAGTGCATAAAGATTTCATATTTTCCCCCTACCCTGTACAGAGTGATATATTATGGAAGCAAATCTATTTTGCCACTGAAAAGTTTGCTTTAGGAGAAAAATTTGGAGCTTTGACATTTTGGAAATTACAATCATCTGTAAAATAGGATTGATATGCCATGGCTAACATTTGCATCACTTGTTACGTAGCCAGAATATTGAGGGTAGAGTCTATATGCTACGGCTTTACAAAAGGCATATTCCTTTGGTGGGGAAAAAAATCTTTGGGGAAAAAATTTCACTGCCATTCTGATGAAGAAGAGCATAGCTGCAGGGCCTACATAAAATGGCCCCTCTTGTAACAGCTGTTGGTAAGATGACACCCTTCTGATGCTTCATTGTTTAGGCACTAAGAGTAAAAATTATTTTAATGTATATTAAACTGAATCCTAATGCATTCTAAGTTCAATATCTCTTTGCATCCAAGTTGGAGAGTCTGTGTGTAGTGGTTAGTGTTGAACTAAGATTTGGGAGATCTGGGTTCTAATCCCAACTTGGCTGCCATGGAAGCTCACTGGGTGACCTTGGTACAGTCACTCCCTCTCAGCTTAACCCACCTCACAGGTTTTTTGTTGGGAGAATAAAACAGAGAAGTAGGTTATCTGCTCTAGATCTCCACTGGGGAGAAAAATGGGGCATAAATATGTAAATAAATAAATAGATTCATGGTTTGTGCACAGATTGGAGCTAATGTACTTGATGTGCGCCATGCCTATATAGCTTCTCCACCAGCTGATTAAATGTGATTAAAAAAAGATGCATGAACACTAAGCCTCCAACCATTGTTGAGACATGTCTGAAGATATGAGTTCTGAAACTAATAAGCAAGATAAGAAAAAAGAGCAAGTGTGTGACACGTAAATGCAAACATTATTCTTTTGTTAAATATTTTAGGAATTCTTTAGTAAGGTATGCCTAGACCTCATGGATGCAACCAGTTAATGTTGGCTTGACCATGCTCATTCCATCTATCTTTTTGAAGTTAGGAATACATGCCCTCACTCACTAGGAAGCATTGGGTACAACTCTTTCTGTCACTCAACCCCTCATCTACAATACAGAGATAGTAACACTCATAATTTACATGATTCATATTGAAACTCAAAGGAGGAGAAGGAGAAGTTAAAATGGGTATATCTATTTCCTGACATCAAATGTTGGAAAGTGTAGAATAAGGAAGAAAAAATGATCCAGTGAATTGTAACTGGGCAGAAAATATCTGGCAAATGTGGTGAATGCCCTGGTTACATCTAGATTAGATTACTGCAATGTGCTCTACATGGGCTGCCCTTGATCAGTGTTCAGAAATGTCAATTGGTATAGAATGCTACAGTCATGATGTTAACTGGGGAGGGTTGTAGGGACCATCTCCAGTCTTGGCCCATCTGTACTGGCTCCCAATTTCCTCCCAAGCACAATTCAAGGTGTTAGTGCTGACCTTCAATGTCCTATACTGTTTGGGACTGATATACCTGAAGTACTGCTTACTCCCTTATGAAGCTGCCTTACCACTATGGTCATCTTCAGAGGCCCTCCTTTGGGTGTCTGCATCTTCTGAGATTAGGTGGATCATGACCCAGGAGAGGGCCTTCTCAGGCATGATACCAAAGCTCTGGAACTCTCGCCTCAGGGAGATTTCTCTATCCCCTTCTGTTGCCATCTTCTGCAGCAGGTGAAGACTTTTTCTTTTGTTTCATTGGGCATTCCCTCAGTGGTTCCTTCTTCCTAATCAATGTTTTAATTGCTCTTTTTTATGTTTTGTAAGTATGTTTACTCCATTTTTAATTGTTTTAATGATATGTATCCGGGGTGATATTAATGGTTTTAAAATGTGATTTTATTACGTGTGCTAAAGACTCCCAGAATTAGCATAGGCATACAAATATGTCTGAAAAGAGACAGGCTATTGGTGTACTGATGGCTGATATTACAAAAGCACTGATAGCTCCCTCAAGCAGCGGAAAAGAAGGAGAATGGACACTAGACAACTCTCTCTTCCAGAAAGAAGACTGCAGTCTATTACTTGCCATTCCTCCTCAGGTTTTCAATGGTGTCTCTTTTGCTGGCAAATAGGGATGCCTGAACACCTGCCACTTTGGTTCACGGTCTGTCATCTGGCCATAAACAGGGAGCCATTTTTGTTGTTGTTAATCAGTTCTGTAGTCCACAAAAATTATGAGTCTATTTGTCAGGCTAGTATTTACATACTTGAACAATGCAGTGTAACTGACAGTATTTCACACATGGGCATTTTCGTGCCACCTGCTACCCCCCCCCGCAGACCTGTTGTCACAGCAGTGCTGCTCAGATCACATAAATAAACTGTGAGAAAGATCAGTCAGCTAGCAATTATAAATAAACACTGTATTTGTAAAACAGTCTTACTGTTTGGTGTTGGATTAAGTCCACGTTATCGATATTCTTTCATGCAAGTGCATTTTCACACAACCTCATGGGAGGCATCACATCGTTTAATTAACTGACCTCACCATTTATGACCCTGGGTAGAATCATGTCACCTACTGCACAGATGAAGAAGACCTTTCAGGGCAAGGAAATGAAACTCCACTAGCACAAGGAAAGAAAACACACCAGCACAGCTACCGCACGGCTGCACAGCTCTTCTGCAGCCATGTGAGGTAGAGGGTGGACAGGCAAACAGAACGGGGGTTTGACTCACAGGTGATCGCAGCTGTCATATATGGCACATTCACTACAAAGTTCATGGCATTCTTACCTGCAAAGCGATTAAGGGGGAGAAAGAAAACAGACTCACAGATACACGGGATATTAGTACAGAAGATGCTCTGGTAAGCATAATTAATGCACTGGATTCTAATATATTCTCAGCCAGGCGACAAATGTTGGACGGAATGCCAGGCAAAATGTTTGCAGTACCGGCCTCCTATAATTTTAATTTAAGCTCCCATTGATTTCATTTAGTGCAGGCAGGGTGTGCGTCGAGGGAGCTGGTATCAATTGAAAATACCAAAAGCAGCCCTAACCCACTAAGGCACTTCGGTATTACCGAGTAATGGAAGGGGATTCTCATTTAATTGAATTGGAAAGGCAACACATATTAGCTAAGGAAACTTAATCAGTGCAATAAAATTAAAATGGGGCAGTCAGACAACCCATCCTGATTAAGTCACTTGCAAACAGTTCGGCAATCATCATGGAGGCTTGCGGTGTTAATGATCTAAAGTCACTCAGGCCCCTGGGGGAGGAAGTTGGAATTTTATAGCAGACAATTAGAATATTTAAAACCCTGGTTTTCACAGACAAATCTCACTTTCAGGGCTGATGCAGAGGTTCTGACTCTTTCAATGAGAAAGCCAGACATCTGCAAGTCTGCCTTTTACAGAACACCTCTTGCAGAATGGTTGGGAGGCAGACTTGTCAGGAGCGCATGAGTGTGTGGGGGGAGGGGGATGCAAGGAATTCACATGAAGTCAGAAAGACATTCTGGCAGTCTGTGAGGTGTCTGCAGAATAATTACCTTTTGCACCCCATGGAACTCTGCTCCACTCTGATCCTACCTTTCTGGTCCTCTCTTCTGTGGGCTGCCTGCAACTCTGACAGCTGAGGCTACCAACCCAAGAGTTCAAAGTGTGCACCTTTGTGTATAAGAGGGAAGATACTGCAGAGTTGCGGTGTCTGATCTACGGAGTTCTGGGGAGTGACAAAGTTTTGAGGTGAGGGCTCTACAGCTATCATCTGTGGTGCTCTGAAATTCTTGCCTAAGGGGTGTCCTTAAAACATGAGATGTCAGCCAGCCCTACTTGCAGGTTCGCTTGTGAAAGAAGTTTTGGGACTTATAGAATGATTTTAGTAGGTATGCACTATCTCCTGCCTCCTTTTTTCAAATCCTGGAAACTGCAATGTGTTCCTTTGCAAAGGCTGAAGGCCTCATATGAGGCAGAAAGAATCCCTACAAATCAGAGCGTCCCCTCAAAGCCATAGAAAAGAATGATTCACCTAAGTGGAAGCCAGCACTGCCTGTCCACCTCCTGACAGTCAAAGCCACCTGGGAAAAGTTAAAAGCCACAGGGTCACAAATCAAGAAAAGCCTAATTATGGCTTGGCACTCCTGTGAGTTTCTCTGGGGTTACTTCCTATGGTGCTAAGACTCATTGCCAGGGGATACAGCGATGACCATGAGTACAGATGGCTTTAAGAAGTGATCAGACATTTCTTAAATACCAGTGAATACCAGTGCCAAGAACATCAGAGGAAAGTCTTGGTCTCTGTGTCCTCCTTGTTGGCCTTTCAGGGCAACGTACTGGCCACTGTGTGAAACAGGATGCTGGACTAGATGGACCACTGGCCTGATTCAGCAGGACCCCACTTAAAATCAGGGCTGAGTGGGGGACTGTAGAGCAGTCCATGTGCCTAGTTTGCTTAACTGATAATAGTCCCTGGCTATGAGAGTTTCATAGTGGGAGAAGCCACTGGAGAGTCAGCATGGTTGTTTCTTGGTTTGGTTTGTGACAGAATCTCAGACAGTGGAGACTCATTTTGGAATCCTCATTCATCCCTGCTAGGATTGACACCACCTTGAGCCCCCTGGAGAAATGGAAGGGATGCATAAAGGAGGCATAATGAGACATTCCAAATGTGCTGTGTCTAGACTTCCCCTTCCTTTGAGCCACTTTGCAGAGAAAGGCCCTCCAGAGCACAAAAAGCAGAGAAGCTTTATGATATCTGTAGCCTACCTTCCCCCTGGAAAAAGACGGGTCCAAGGCAATTTGCAATATAAAAGCATAAAGGTAAAGGTTTCCCTTGCTCAAAAGCCAGTCAAATTCAACTCTAGTGGGCAGTGCTCATCTCTGTTTCCAAGCTGAAGAGCCAGCACTGTCCAAAGACTTATTTGTGGTCATGTGGCTGGCATGACTAAATGCCAAGGCGCATGGAATACTGTTACCTTCCCACCAAAGCAGTACCTATTTATCTACTTGCAATTTCCTGCTTTCTAACTGCTAGGTTGGCAGGATATAAAAGCATAGCAACATATAAACTCTGCAAAATTTAAAAACCACTGGCTAAACAGTCTATCAGCCAACCAACCAACAGAAAAAGCTGACAGCCTTTCACCATAAACCTCAACATCTAGCCAATGACTCTTTGGAATAATGTTGACTTGGAGAATGTCCTGAAAAGCAGGAGGGAGGGTACTTTCCTGACTTCTTCTGGCAGCTGATTCCACAGGATTGGGCAATGGCTAAAAGAGCCCATGGTTGGGCGGCAGATGAGAATACTATCCAACTAAGATGGTACACAATACAGGGATAGTGGGGAAAATGAAGCTTTTCCTTAGCTACAAACAAAGTAACAGTAAGGCTATTGTTACTACAGCAAATTGGGGACTAACAACAAATTGCAGAAGAAAATATACACCCTCCAAATCCTAAAATTCTCTAAACTCTCAGGGGGTTGAACAGGCTGTAGCATGCTGCAGGGATATTGTGAAGGCCGTCTAAGGTAAACAGTGTATGATTTTATGCTGAACTGACATTGTAAAGCAAAGAAAGGAGAATGAGGCCCACTAAACTCCTTCACAGCATCTTGCCTAAATCCAGCCTGTAGAGGGCCACAAGACAGACCTGTCCCGGAACTACTCCAGCTTGTGGGTACCCTGGAATTATGACAACACATGAAGAGGACTTCTGAATATTACACAGCCAAGTTTTACCTCAGACTTTTCCGTTTTAACTGACACACAACTGCCATTCAAAATTCCATTTTTCCCAGAGCTCCCCATGGCAGCTCATTCTCTATGCCACGGCCACTCACTTTGGATAAGTTAGCAACATCTTTCCCTTTCAAATGTGGCTCCTAGGATGGCTCTTAGTCTGCAAGGTCCTCTTTCCAACTTAACATATCCAAAAGATAGCACCATCCTTTGAATCAAGTTATGTGAGAAAACAAAAATGTTTCCCTGACATTTTAATTACCGAGTACAAATGTTACTGCAAGCAAGGAATGGAACAGATGGTGCCCTGAATTCTCTGCAAGGGAACCATGTCCCCCGACAAATTTTACTGCTTACTGATCATCAAGCACTGCATCCTGATGTGCGTCACCCTCCCCCTTCCCAAGGAAAGAAGTCAAAAGAAACATGGGGAAGTAGCTTTGAAAATCAGGAAGAAAACCAGGCTATTTGAGCATATACACCTTTCCCTCTGGAATAAAGTGCTTGCATCTTTACACTTCACTACCAGCAACTGTGTTATACGCATGCTTAGAACAGAAACACACAATCAGCATTAAGTGGCTGGGGGGGAGCTACCCTAAGGGCCATTTCAGGAGATACATGGGAACAGACCCAAGTCTGACATAAAGTAAACACTCTATGGAGGTGCAGGTAAACCTGGCTCCTAGATGGATGGATGATATGTTTCCAAAGCACACACAGGTCAGAATTCACATATTTTTAAGTGCACAAGGAAATAATGTTATATGTCAGCTTAAAAAAAATAAGACATGGCTTAGAGTGGCCAGAAATACAAGTCATAATACAATACTGCAGGAAGTTTATTCTGCAAAAGTAAAGATAGAGCAGTCTATGTTTAGCCATGCCTACTTCCCATACATCTGGATTCTAAATGCAAACGCATGCAGAGACAGGTGTTCTTGGTGGCTGCACTCTAAGTCATTCTCTAGATCCAGCAAAATAAAAGGCTGTGATTTTTCTTTTTCATTTTACAGTAATACACAAAAATCAAAACAATCTTTTTAAAAGCCCAGAGTGTGCTGTTAAATAACAGTTCCGCAGATTAAAACAGTCCTTCACCAACCTATTAAAACCCAGTGGCCCTGAGCAATGGTAGTATTTAGTGTTTACATTGCACATTAAAAATGCTAGATACTTTGCAGAATTGCCTTGGTCCCAAAAATTGCCCTGCAAGACCAAGATAAGGAATGCTGAGACAGAGGTCTGCTTCAGACATCATAGGTTAGATCCATCCATTCTCTAAGTAGCCCTCTTCCAGCCTGAGGACCCTTCCCCAAACTTAAGGGGCTCATCATTCAATAGAAGTTGCAGTAGGTCTCCTCAGACTGGAAGCAAGCTTCAAACTTGAACTAAAAGGAAAGGTGGGATGTATTTAGGTAAAGGTAAAGGTTCCCTTGCTCAAAAGCCAGTCGAATCCGACTCTAGGGTTGCGGTGCTCATCTCTGTTTCAAAGCCGAAGAGCCAGCGCTGTCCGAAGACATTTCCGTGGTCATGTGGCCGGCATGACTAAACACCAAGGCGCACGGAACGCTGTTACCTTCCCACCAAAGTGGTACCTATTTATCTACTTGCAATTTCTTGCTTTCGAACTGCTAGGTTGGCAGGAGGGGATGTATTTAAATATATAAATAAATACATAAACTTTGTTTAGTGGATGGGGGGGGGAAGGAACCACTCCGCATATTACCAATTCCCCAGGTAATTGCTTGGAGGATCAGGAATACGTTGTGCATTTTCATGTGCTCTGTTTTCCTCCCTCTCTGCTCTGATCCTTTACCATCTATGTCTAAGCAAACAACAGTCCAATGTGATGTCCAAACGTGG
This sequence comes from Gekko gecko, assembly GCA_029375565.1. Lineage (NCBI taxonomy): Eukaryota > Metazoa > Chordata > Lepidosauria > Squamata > Gekkonidae > Gekko > Gekko gecko. The sequence continues at coordinate 43,712,483 of JAPDNY010000012.1, read as the reverse complement.
CCGCCAAACCAGGGTATGAAACACACTGGAGTGTGCAAGGGGCCAAGGAATATATGAACCTATCAGATTCCTGATCCTCCAGAGCTTGGGAATGCAGATGTCTGAACTAGGTCAGACAGCATGATATGCTCAGAGTGTCTATGGCAGAAACATGTCCAGAAAAGAAGACTCCTAAAACCAAGTCTTATTCTCTACCAGTCCTTGCTTAGCTATGAATATTAATATTACCCAACCACCTAACTTATGGACAACCCAAATCTTTTCCCATAGATAATCGTAAGTATGCAAGAGTTCATTGCTGAGTTCTTCAGCATAAGGCAACACAACCTTCATTCCCAGGAAGAAGCTCAGTTAATAAACCTGTTTACTTCACTACCGCCCCTCAGGGAATTACTCTGTTTACCTGTGCTGGGACCCAAAAGATTGGTGCGCATATCTTCACCAACGCCTTTGTGCTTCTGTTTTGTCCCTTCTGCCCCGGAGGCTTCACATTCTTCTATTCCAGTTGAAAATATCTAAATGGGTGTCTCCTAAGAGGCCTATCAAGTACTGCTTCTGAACTCTCTCTGCGGGCCAGCACTGGGAGATGCAAACGTGGTTCTCTGTCCTCTAGAGGTAGCAACAATTTACTCCTATGCTGAAAATAGTTACATGCTGCAGCAGACAGCTGACCTTATTTTATTAGTATCTGCTGCTCTCCTTCACAGCATCAAGATAATTTAGAAGGAAAGACATAAAGAGACAACATAATTACAGGCATCTTCAGAGAACCACAGCAGAGGCATGCTGGAGGGAGAGAGAAAATCTTACAAATCTGCTACTATCGCTTCTTTCAGGAGGAAAAGCAAAATACAACAGGTTTGTGAGAAAATGCAGGTTACAAAGAAGGGGATAGAAAGAGGCATACAACACATTCTACTAAAAGCATAATGTGTGGCAAAATCTGTGGCTCTCAGATGAAAGAGATTCCTAAAACAGTGAGCGATTTGACAGTATATGCACTGCTTATGCTGATTCCAGCTGGTTTCAAAGCAATGCTGTATTTTTAGAAGAGGAAGAGGAGGAGGAGGAGGAGGAGGAGGAGGAGGAGATTGGATTCATACCACCCTTCACTACCCAAAGGCGTCTCAGAGGCTTACAATCCCTTACAGTTAATTCAATAATACAGTTTAACCCTTAATACAATTCTAAACAGGATACCTTGTCACAACTACATATTTCTTTCAGTCACACTGCATTATGGGCTTTGTAGTCTATAGTTACTAAGCAACCAGACTGGGGTATGTGGAACAAGGCCTTCCTTGGCAGTGGCCCTCAGAATTATTTTCCTCAAGAAAGCCCCCTTTTGCTTTTGACCTGGCAGAAGTTGGTTGAGGCTACTTTGTTTTCGGAGAGCATTTGTTGGATTTATCTTCTGAGTTCTTTGTTTTTCATTTGTTCAATAGGCTCTTTGAATCAGGCCTGATTTTTCTGGTTTTATAGGTTTTTTTTAACCTGCTTTATCTATGAATTTTTTGTATTGGCTATTGTCAGTTTCTTATGAATTTTTAATTATTATTTTTAGCTTCTGATGAAGTTTAATTTTTGCCTGTCTTTATTTTGTCATAAGCTACTTTCTATGCCATTTTAATAGCAGGAAGGGGGGAGAATATACATTTTTTTCAAAATTAAGTAAGTATGTTTCTAACACATTACACATATTAAACATGCAGAAGAATTGAATACCTGTGGATGTAGGAATGACAGATTACAAAATCCATCAAGCAATGCAGTTGTGGGCAAACCCTATATGCACAAAAATGCTCAGGCTGTAATAATGTTAAATACGGGAAGTGAAAGGACACAGTGGGCCAGCACAACCAGCAGCACTTTGCAGATGAAAAGACATACCTTGCAGTGAGCCACTTAGCATAAGATAGACCCTTCAAGGCACTGGCAGAAGCTGCTAATGCCACGTGAGCAACATCATCATTTAAGCTGACCACAGACTTAATCAAGCATCCACTACCTTCAGCAGGGAAATCTTCCAAAATTATCTAATCGGCTTGGAGAATACAAAAACATACACCAAGAATGCAAACTGGCACTATGCCTGTGTACATTTCCACTTAATGAAGCCATTTCCCTTTCATGATATGCAATAACCATGGCCCAAATCGAACTAGCTCTCATTGAAATGGTCTGCGGGAAAGAAAACTTAATCTTTGTAAGGCTCTCTGTTGAATGCCTTCATCTATCTTCACCGCCATGAGCGCCAGCCGAAAAGGAAGCCACTGTTTGGCTTGTGGTATCGTTGCAGCAATTACTCAGAGGAAACCTTCTCTGGGAAATCATGCATGGCTCCTCTTCTGTCTCTGAACATTATGAGGATGTCATAAGAGCTTATCTTAACTTTGTAGCTGGCCTTCACTAAGATCATCCTAAATGGACATTTTGCCCTCTCAGCAACTGGCATTCAAAGACAGATTGCTTTTCAAGCCGAAGGTTTCATTTAGCTCTAATGACTAAATTATCGACGGGCTTATCTGACAAGAATCTTGCTGGGTTTCCTGAGGCCAGTTTCTTTCAGCCTCATCTACCTCTCAGGGTTGTTGTGAGGATAAAATGAAGAGGAGACACCACGTATACTGCCCTCAACTTTGTGGAGAAAGGATAGGATAAAAATATGATACATAGACAAGAATCTCTTTTATATAAACAAAAGTCCATAACTGCATCCTGTAGCAGTGAATTCCACAGGTTAATTATGCAGTGTGAACAGTAGTACTTTCTTCAGTCTGTCATAAATCTATTGTCCACCCACTTTGCTGGGTGCCCCCAAGTTCTGAGAAAGGACAAAAAGCCCCTCACTATATGTTCACACTATGTGTATTTTTATAAACCTCTATCATGCCATCTTTTATTTTCTAAACTGAATCCTCTCCCCCATGCAACTCTTTAGCTTCGGCCCCTTCATCCTTTCAATTTCCCCTTTCTAGCTCTTTGCTGTTCCAAGGTGGTATCAGCCATGAACGAAATCAAGTGGTAGAGTCCTGACACAGGTAGAACAGGGGAAAATCCTATTTTGAATGAAGCACAACACAGGCTGGGCTTGAGCTATTCTTCCTGATATGCTATTTTACTTTTTCAGGGAGAAGTGTTTTTTTTTTTTAAATGTGCGTGCACGCACACACAGGGTCACTTTCAAAAAAGTCATTTGCCCTCTCACTGCAACCTGAAGTAGTACAGTCCACTCTAACCGCCTAGGATTCTAATACCACATTCTGCTGCATGTAGAGACAAGGCAAAATATCAAATGCACAACTGAAAAAGAAAAGAAGAAGAAGAGTTGGATTTATACCCCACCCTTCACTCAGAGTCTCAGAGTGGCTTACAATCTCCTTCCCTTCCTCTGCCCACAACAGGTAGGTGGGGCTGACAGCGTTCTTGAGAGAACACCTCTGAGAGAACTTGTGACTGACCCAAAGTCACCCAGCTGGCTGCATGTGGAGGAGTGGGGAATCAAACCCAGTCCCTCAGATTAGAGTCCACCACTCTTAACCACTACACCAAACTGGCTCTCAAGGGCAAGCAAGTGATGTTTGCGCACATGTGAACCAGAGTCTAGTGGCTGAATGTGAGAAACGACTCCATGACAATGCTGATGTCAACATGGGGATGCTGATGTTCTTCTGCCCGCAGTATTAGACCTGTGACAGCCCATTTGTGCGAGCAAGCCACCATTTAATACACAAAACCCTTTCAGTGTTGCTCATCACAAAGGGAAAAAGACACAAAACCCTTCCAGTGTTGCTCATCACAAAGGAAAAAAGAGCACAACAAGCCATCATGCATCACAATGGGGGATGGAATTCTCAAGGACCACACTGGATGGAGAGTGAATCCATGTACCAGAAAGCAAATTACAGCCTCTCTTTTGTTGGTGGGTGAGGGCAGGAGACCCATTTCCCAGTGGTGCTGAGGGATGCTTCATATTAGAAACACTAAATGTGTTTCCATGTGAGGATACCACCCTGTCTGAGCAGGCATGCAGTTTTGTGATCACAGCAGACACTTGCTGGACAGCCATATCTCTGCTTTGGACATCATGACGGGTATTCTCTCCCTTTGTCACTTGCTTAGGAGTGGTTAGGGGAGGCCATGGGAAGGGAGACAGGGAGACAGCCTCTTGCAACTGGGCAATCCCCATATACTACTCCAGACCACCCCTCTAAGAGCTTTCTTAGTTTTATCTGGTATTAGTGGCTATATACTTTCTTTAATTTGTCTTAGGTTTTGATTCCTACAAGTAGCTTTGGGTTTCAGCTTTGGACTGAACATGGTACAAACAACAAAAGATACAGATGCATCACCTTTGTAGGATCAGACCAATGTCTGCCTAGTGCAGCACTTTGATTCCAACAGTATGTATTCATTTTAATAATTGCTATCCTGCTCTCCACACCAGGGATGCTTCACAATGCTTACATACTATTTTTAAAAAACATTTAAAATTAAAAATACTCAGCCTGGGTAAACAAGGACATTCCTAGTTGGCACCGGGAACTTAGCACACTTGGCACTATGACCTTTGTGGGAACTGAGTACCATCTGAGAGAAAATCCTACCTGGGCTACAGACTCATAGTGCAACCTGAAGCTGTGCTACAGCCCTTGGATGTTTATTTATTTATTTATTCATTCCTTTATTTATTTACTTCAATTTTAGAACTGCACTGCCACTTTCGATTAACTACAGCTGCCAGTCAGATTGCTTTCACAAGTCTGCAAGCAAAGGTTTAGTGTCAGCAGCCCTTGCCCACAGGACCTGGCATTCCAAGGTATAATGCTGTTGCCCTGACCTGGATAGCCCAGGCAAGCCCAATCTTGGAAGCTAAGCAGGGCCGACCCTGGCAAGTACTTGGATGGGAGACCTCCAGAGAATACTAGGGTCAGAAGGCAGAGGCAGGCTATCTAACCACTTCTCTGAACATCCTCCATGCCCCAGTAGGCATTTCCAGAGGTTGCCATGACTTCCAGGCACAGGCACACATGCACACACACACAAAAATGCAAAAATATCAAAAAAGGTATATTGCTGTTGCACATAGAGGCTCTATGAAGCCATCCTAGCCAATAGCCACTGTTGATTTATTATTCCATTACAACTTGGTGCAGCTTTCCTAAGCCGCCTTGAATCTCCAGAGAAAGGCAGGGAAAACTTGAATGAATAAACAAATTCGCCTGTGCTCCAGGAATGTCTCTAATACCCCCTTCCTTTTTAAAGCCACCTAAACTAAGAGCTGCTAAGCCATCACGGAGCCTATGAGCTATGAGAGAATATGGAGGCAACTTAGACATAGATCTTTCATTCCTAGGAGTGAAAACAGAGGGTGTATTCAAACAGTGGCATTCACAGTCTACACATTTCGAATGCATAAAACATTACGACCATTACAGTTTCACCTTAACACTGGGAGGCTTTGTTGTTGCCGTGACATAACTTATTGCCGGATTAGAGCCCTCAGCTCAGCAAAACCATTCCTCACCTCCTCCATCCCCACAAACGCAACTTGGAGAGGCAGGTCATGCTCTCTATCAGCACTGTGCTTACCACACGGCGATTGCAACACGTCCTATTATGGCTCTGCCTGCCGAGCCTGCGTGCCCGGGCACGGCTGCCGGCAGCTCCTAATGGAATTACATAATTGGAGGCATGTCATCTAAATCTGAACAAATTGGATTCCCTTGTCATGTGCTATTGAATCAAAAATGGGAAGGAATATTCAAGGCTCTCATCTGTGGCAAGCCAAAGAAAGCAAAGGCAGCGACCCAAACGTTCCAATCATAAAAGAGAATGCTTACGATAAATCAGATGAAGAAATGGGAAGAAATAAAGGTCCCCCCAATCAATCACTTTATTAATAACAACAACAACAACAACAACAACAATAATAATAAATGGTAAGTTGTGTACAGGGATTTTACCCATGTTTTCTGAAGGAATTTCAAACAGCAGTGTTCATAAAAACACCATCTTGGTCACTGTTTATTGGAAGGATTTGTAATTTGGCTCTGGAAAGAGACAAACTGGGGCTGAAGTTATGTGTCAATTGTCCTTCCCCTTTACCCTTCCTCCCCACTCACTGACCTCAAACAGAACCACTAACTTCAGCCCTGGTGAAATATGTCACTTCTAACCTCTCCCAAAAGAAACTACAAGAATTCTGCAATTAAATATGTCTGCCCCTTTTAAAGCATGGAAACCAATTTTTTCATGCAAGTGCATCAAACGCCTATTTAGCTTTACACACACACACACACACACACAGCAAAGCAAAAACTGTCTAAGTTGACAATTTACATTACAGGTTTAAGCGTGGACATGTCAAAGCAGCAGAAGATGCTGCCAAAGTGCCACCAATATAGACCAAAACAGAAACAGTGAGAAATTTGCTAAACAAATATACTGCTTTTAACACCAGATTGGGAGGGAAGGTGGCATGGTCCAGGGGTGGCCAAACTGGGGCTCAGGAGCCACATGTAGCTCTTTCACATATATTGTGCTGTTCCCAGCAGGGTGGCAGGCCTCCCCTATTGGTCTTCCCTTCTCCAGGCAGTGTTCCCCTCCCTGAGTACACTTGAGGTGGAAGGAGCAGAGAAAGAAAGCAACTTTAAATGCGTTCTCAAAGCCCCCTGTAAAGTATTGGGTTTCGGGCCTCATGACTCGGACGACGACATAAGAGAAGACGCGTTTATTCGTACTTCACACAAGACAAGAACAAACAGTAACGGCCGGAGGCCAACTATATACAGTTAGGGGGGGACGGCCCCATATTCCTATTGGCGGGTTTGAATCGCCCGCCAATGCTGCCATTGGTTCTCTACTGGCGAGCTCAGGAACCTAGTCCCTATTGTTCTCAGAGAGCGAAGCTTGGCTGTATTTCGCCAGCTCTGCCTTCTGATCCCAGGACACAACACCCCTCCCCCCATAGTTCGTCTCCTATCAGGTGACGTAGTCTTTTAAGTATGCTGGTGACCTCCGTTCCCTTAGTGATCGTCGGGGGGCCGGTACCGGACTGGCGGGGCCCCCATCGGGTGGTCCTCCCGCACAAGGAGCTTGGATCTCCAGTAGTAGCTGTGGTGGTGACGGTGGCGGCTGTAACGGCGGCGGCAGCGGCGGCGGCAGTTCAGCTGTCACTGGGACCCCCTCCGGACTCCGTGGTCTTTCAGGCGCTGGCTCCGCTGGCGGTGCCTGCAGCCGATCGGATGCTGGGGCGGCCGCGGCGTTTCCCGGTAACGGGGCCTGGATCCCTGTGTCGGGGTCTTGCCGCCTCCGGAGCTGGTCCACGTGTTTACGGAGGACCCTGTCCCCGTCTGCTAGGACCTCGTATGACACTGGCCCGGTGGGTTTTAGGATGCGCCCGGCCAACCACTGAGGCCCCGCCCCGTAATTCCGGAAGTAGACAGGTTCCCCCGGGAGGAAGCTTCGGGGCGCCTCCCGGGTTTCGACCAGCTTTCTCTCTGGGGCTCGGTCCGGGTGGAGCCTGTCTAACAAAGTCGTGGGGCGGCGGCCCATCAATAGTTCTGCGGGGCAATGCCCGGAGATGGGGTTTGGGGTGGTGCGGTGTGTTAGGAGGAAGTGGGCCAGCCGGAACTCCCAATCCCCCTCCGTTATGCGGCTCAGGGCTTCTTTGGCGGTGCGTACCGTTCTCTCCACCTGTCCATTTGTTGCCGGGTGGAAGGGCGCTGATCGTATGTGCCTGATTAGGTTCCTTGCGAGGAACGCTTGAAACTCAGCAGATGTGAACGCTGCCCCGTTGTCCGACACGATTGTGTCTGGCAACCCGTGCATAGCGAATATTTTCCGCAGGGCCCTTATTGCCGCTTTGGCAGAGGTGGTAGACACTGGGCTTATTTTCACCCACTTCAAGTAGGAGTCTACCGTCACCATGAACTGGAGCCCCTGAAACGGCCCGGCAAAATCTACGTGTAGGCGTGACCATGGCTTGTGGGTAGACTCCCAGCTTTGGGTTGGCGCTCTCGGGGGATTGGGGCGGACTTCCTGACACCGTGTGCACCCTCGGACCCAGGTTTCAATTTCTGCGTCCATCCTGGGCCACCACACGTAGCTCCTTGCCAGAGCTTTCATTCATACAATGCCAGGGTGGGCCTCGTGCAGCGTTTCTAGAACCCCTTGTCTCATGGGCCCCGGGATGACCACCCTATCCCCCCATAGTAAGCACCCTTTCAAGGCGGATAACTCTTCCCTCTTGGCTTTGTATGCCGTGAACTCTGGCCCTGTCTGTTCCGCTGGCCATCCCCTCACCACCCAGTTTATGACCCGGGAGAGAATGGGATCTCGGGACGTGCGGGCGGCCACGTCTGCAGCCTGAAGGGGGGGGGTTGGCAGCTCCTTCATTAACAATACTGCGGGAGCTGGGGCCGGATCTTCCCCTGTATGAGGCAGCGGCAGGCGGCTCAAGGCGTCGGCATGACCCAGCGCCTTGCCCGGGCGATGCTCCAACCGGTACTGGTAGCCCGCTAAAAACAAGGACCAGCGCAACACCCGGGGCGACAGTACCTGCGGCGTTTGTTTGTCCGCCGCGAACAGTCCCAGGAGCGGCTTATGATCGGTTACGAGCGTGAAGGGCCGCCCGTACACAAAGTTGTGAAACTTTTTAACCCCCGCCACCAGTGCCAAGCCCTCCCGGTCGATTTGCGCATAGTTCCGCTCCGCGGGGGACAGCGTGCGGGAGTAGTAAGCCACCGGGACTTCCCTCCCATCTGGTAGCTTGTGGGCCAAGACCGCCCCGACCCCATACGGTGATGCGTCGCATGCAAGGATTACCAGGAGCTTTTCATCAAAGTGGGCGAGTACAGCGTTAGAAATCAAGAGTACTTTAATCCCCCGAAACGCCGCCTCCTCCCTCGCTCCCCATGCCCAAGGTGTCGCCTTATCCAGCAGCCTGTGCAGGGGTTCGGCCACGGCGGCTTTGTGTGGGAGAAAGGCGTGGTAAAAGTTCAGGAGGCCTAAGAACGCCTGGAGCTCTGCCTTGGACTTCGGGGCGGGGGCCTCCACGATGGCCTTCACCTTGTCCCTCGCCGGATGCAGGCCTGTTGCGTCTACCCGGTACCCCAAGAACTCCACCTCCGGCACCCCGAGGAGGCACTTTTCCCGCTTCACTTTCAGCCCCGCGGCTTGGAAGCGTCCCAGTACAGTTCGGAGGCAGGCGGCGAAGCTTTCAGGGGTGGTCGCGGCGATGAGGACGTTGTCGAAGAACGGCGTCACTCCAGGGATCCCTTTTAACAAATCGTCCATGAGATTTTGGAAGATCCCTGGGGCCACACTGACCCCGAACTGCAGCCGCTTCACCCTGAAGGCCCCCGGTGGGTCACTATGGTTTGCGCCTCGGCAGTGGCCTCATCCACCGGGAGTTGCTGGTACGCCTGCGCGAGATCCAGCTTTCCAAATATGCGCGCCCCCGCCAGTGTGGCTAAGACGTGGCTGACCACGGGTACGGGGTATGCGTGCGCCTGAAGTGCCTGGTTAATGGTGCACTTATAATCCGCGCAGATGCGGATTTCCCCATTTGGCTTTACGGGTGTCACAATCGGGGTCTCCCATCGAGCATTCGGGACGGGCTCTAGGACTCCCTGGGCCACTAACCGGTCCAGTTCGGCCTCTATTTTAGGGCGGAGGGCCAGGGGCACGGTGCGGAAGCGCCGTCGGATGGGCGTCACGGTGGGGTCTAAGTGGAGCGACACCGGGGGCCCTTTATAACACCCCAGTTTCCCGTCAAAGACCTCGGGGAATTCCTTGCACACCGCCCCCCAATCACGCATCCCGCACTTATTCACTCCCCCAATCGTGATGCCTAGGGCCTCGAACCACGCCCGCCCCAGGAGACTCACGAGATTTCCCTCCACCACCACCAAGTCCAAGTTCCCCTCAAAGTCTCGGTACTGCACTCGGAAAGTGCCGACTCCCCGGATGGGGACAGGGTTCTTTTGAAAGTCCACCAAGCTTAGTGGCGATGGACGTAGAGGGGTCCCCCTAACGGGCAAAGTCTTTTTAAAGTGTCCATGGAAATGATGGACGCCGCCGATCCCGAGTCCACTTCCATGCAACAGGGGGACCCCTCGATCCGCACGGTTACTTGGATCTTCGGGGTAGAGGAGAGGTTGGGGTTGGGGAGGTGAAGTACCTGCAGCGGTTGGTCGGTGAGATGGTACAACTCGGCGACCTCTTCCGTCGTCTCGTAGGCGGTGGACGATGCGCGGTGCTGTGGGGCGGACGATCTCGAACTCCGGAGGCCCTTGGACCGGCAGACCCGTGCGAGGTGTCCATGCTTCCCACACCCGTGACAGACAGCATCCCGGAACTTGCAGGATTTCCTTCCGTGGCCTTCCCCTCAGCTGGCGCACACGGTCCGGTTGCCGGAAGGCTTGGCTGGCTCCCTGTCGGCCTGCTGGAACGGCGCCGGCCGGCGGTGTTGGGGTCTGAGGGCGAAGACCTCTTCGGTGTCTGAGTTCCCGGGGCTGGGACCCCTCCCGACCACATGGGCGGCCGCGGCCGCGCGTTCCCCTTCAGCGGCCTCGTGGGCTGTTGCGGCGTCGATGGCCTCGTCCAGGGAAAGCCTCCGGTAGCCAATCAACTTGCGCTGCAGCTTGGAGTCTGCCAGGCCCCACACGAACTGCGTCAGCACGTTGTCTTCCACCTTCGGGAACCCGCAGTCCACCGCGAGCGCCCTCAGCGCGGCCAGAAAGGTGGCAGCGGATTCCCCTTGGGCCTGGACTCGCCTTTGGAACTCCATCCTCTTGGCCAGGAAGGTCGGCCGTGGGCTGAAGTACGCGTTGAGGATGTCCAGGATCTCCCCAAACGAGCTTTCCAAGGCCGTGCGGGGCACCAAGAGGCTCTTGGCGAGGCGGACTGTTTGGGTGCCGCACGCGTTCAGCAGGAGCGATCGTTTTTTGTCTGGGTGGCGAATCTCGTTGAGCTCCAAATAGCTGATGAGCTGGTCGACCCATGCGTCCCAGGTTTCTGGCTGCGACGGATCGAAGCGCTCAAGTGTTACATGAGAGGCGGCCATGGCTCCGTCTGGGAAGGCGTGCACCGGGGCGAGCGGTGCGGTGCTGCTCTCGGGGTCAGCGATGCGATGCTCGGCGAGCGGTGCGGTGCCGCTCTCGGGGTCAGCGATGCGATGCTCGGCGGCGTCCTTTTTGTCGCTCATGGAGTCACGGAAGGCGTTGAAATCCCATCCTCGTCGCCACTGTAAAGTACTGGGTTTCGGGCCTCATGACTCGGACGACGACATAAGAGAAGACGCGTTTATTCGTACTTCACACAAGACAAGAACAAACAGTAACGGCCGGAGGCCAACTATATACAGTTAGGGGGGACGGCCCCATATTCCTATTGGCGGGTTTGAATCGCCCGCCAATGCTGCCATTGGTTCTCTACTGGCGAGCTCAGGAACCTAGTCCCTATTGTTCTCAGAGAGCGAAGCTTGGCTGTATTTCGCCAGCTCTGCCTTCTGATCCCAGGACACAACACCCCCCCACACCCCGGTTTGGAGAAGGCATTTGTCTCTTTAAAGCCCTTCTCCAAGCCAAGCCAGCTGGCGGGGGGGGGGCTTGAAGGATATCGTTAAAGTTAAAGTTGATTTCTTTCCATCTCCCCCCATCTATTTGCTTTCTTTGTTTCTCTTTCTCTCTCTCCATTCTTTCCACTTTTATCTTTGTCTTCCTTCTTTCCTTCCCTCCCCATCTATTTGCTTTCTTTGTTTCTCTTTCTCTCTCTTCATTCTTTCCACTTTTCTCTTTCCATCTTCCTTCCTTCCCTCCCCCCATCTATTTGCTTTCTTTGTTTCTCTTTCTCTATCTTCATTCTTTCCACCTCTTTCACTCTTTCCACTTTTCTCTTTCCATCTTCCTTTCCTCCCTCCCCCCATCTATTTGCTTTCTTTGTTTCCCTTTCTCTCTTTCTCTCTTTCCACCTTTCATTCTTTCTTTCCTCCTCTCTCTCTCTCTTAGACAAATAAATATCATTAGCAAACAAATATTATTGGACAAATAACTATCACTATCATTACCTGTTATTACCCCTTTTGTTTTTGGCAGTCTCATTTAATGATAATAAAAAGCAATTTTTCACATTTTCCAATAAAAACATGCGTGTAATATTTGTTCATGTCTTGCAGCTCTCAAACATCTGACATTTATTCTATATTGCTCTTACATTAAGCAAGTTTGGCCACCCCTGGTGTAGTCCAATCTTGTCAGGTCTCAGAAGATAAGCAGGGTCAGTACTTGGAAGGGAGACCTCCAACAAAGACTCTGCACAGAAAGGCAATGGCCAACCACCTCTGCTTCTCAGTTGCCTTGAAAGCCCCTTGCTGGGGTTGCCGTAAGTCAGCTGTGACTTGACAACACTTTACACACAAAACACCTATATGCCTTGGTCTCAACAAATTTTCTTCAGCTTTAGGAACACCCTGAAAATTTAGAAACCTGACTTATTTTTCAGCCTTCAGGAGTTTATATCCAAATGACCACACTTTCTCATTATTTCTGCCACAAAATCTAATCCTAAACTCCACACAGTTTATTGTCATTTTTAAAGCTATAATAGAAGTTAGTTGCTGTAGATATTCCAGGTTGTGTGGCTGTGGTCTTGGCATTGTAGGACCTGACATTTCACCAGTAGCTGTGACTGGTATCCTCAGAGGTATAACATAGACAGATGGAGTACTCTCTGTGTCAAGGTGAGCAGAAAATGGTAGGCAAGTAATTTATTTCTACCCTGGAAGGTGAGGTAGGGCTGAGTCATTATCTTGTGTAGTTCTCCAAGCTATGAACATGCTAATGGAGGAGCTTTCCTGAAGAGGTTCTTTTGTCTATGGATTGTTTCCTGAGGAGGTTTCCTGTTTTTTGAGGAGATTCTTTTGTGTGTGGGATGGCTATTGAAACTCTAATCTTATCTGCAGTGCTATTGCCAGGAAACCATGCCCTATTTATTTTTAAACTCCCTTCTTTCCTGTTGATATTGTGTTTATGTTTATGAATTCCAATGGTTTCCCTGTGTAATCTGACATGGTAATTGGAAGTGTTGTCCAGTCTTTCAGTGTCTTGGAACAAAATGCTGTGTCCTGTTTGGGTTAGGCTATTTTCAGCCACTGCTGATTTTTCAGGTTGGCCAAGTCTGCAGTGTCTTTCATGTTCTTTTATTCTTGTCTGAATGCTACGCTGTGTGGTCCCTATGTAAACTTGTCCACAACTGCATGGTATGCGGTATACTCCTGCAGAAGGGAGGGGGTCTCTTCTGTCTTTTGCCGATCGTAGCATCTGTTGTATTTTTCCGGTGGGTCTGAATACTGTTTGTAAGTTGTGTTTTTTTCATAAGTTTCCCCATCTAATCTGTGATTCCTTTGATATATGGCAAAAACACTTTTCCTGTGGGAGATTGTTTTTCCTCAGTTGTTTGTTTTATCTTTGGTTTAATCGCTCTTCTGATTTCATGCAAATGGCTACTTGTTGAGCCCTGTACATACCATTTCAAAATATAGTTTATTTTCATTTTGTTTACTTAAAATATGTATATTCTGCCTCTCTATATCCCTATACCTGAAAATGGCTACAAGATAAAAGAAAAGGTAGCCCATTTTTTAAAAAAGGGTTTATTTCCTGCCACTATGAGATCTAGAAACATGCTTCTCCAAAAACCAAGCTATTTATTGATGTATTTGAAGAAACCTGCCCAAATGCTGAGGACACCACACTGAGAGCCAAATTCCACAGTACTGTGCCACACTCGAGACAAATAACACCTGCCTTTGGATCAGCAACACCTTGGGAATGTTTTACCATAAGGAGAAAATGAATCGACCCATTTCTGTCAAATTTTGAGTGAATATTTGGACCAGAACCAACAGCAAAGAGGAGAGTGGATTGAGCATTAAAAAAACACTCCCCACCTCAACATGTCATCCTACAGGAAAATTATAAATCAAAAAAGGTGCAACAAACAAACAAATACTCTGAAAGTCTGCACTGTCAGCCATGCACAAACAAGCGATTCATCAAATAATAAGTGTAGACTCCTTTCAAAGAAAGGAAGCACAATTATTTTATAATTATGGTTTGCTCTCGTCTTCAGAGGGCAGGAAAACTTCCTACCTTCATAGAATTCTAATCAGGGCTCATCAAAGATCTGTAAAAACAAATCAATACCTGCTCTTGGCAGGATGAGTTAATTAATACCGGAGTGCTCTTCTGCATCGCCTCCGCAGCTGTCAGTCTTGCCGCATTAAGTGTAGTTCTTCTTCAGTGCTCAATAAAAACTACCTTTGCCGACCCAACTCCTGGATTTCAGGGGCCCTTTGGAAAAATCAACTCTCAGCTCTAGTTGTCATTGAAATGGTAAAAAAACCAAAACAAAATCTGCATCTGCTTGTACCACTTCAAGATGGCAAGATTCCTATGGTTGAATATACCATCTTCTAAAAGAAGAAATCTCTGCACACAGAAAGCTAGCCAGTCAGGGAGAAGACATTCTAGTTTTCTGTGTGTAGGAGCTGTTTGAATAGTGAAAGAGCATTCAGTCGTTTAAGCCCTCACTTGCAGTCTGCTGTGGTACAGACAGACAGAGGATTATCACTTCAGTGGGTCCTCTCCTCCTAGAAGAGATGGGTTTAACAAATAGGCCTCTTCTTGGCTGCTGTATGCAAAGTGAAAATGGTGGCCCTATTGGGATGTTGGGGGCCTTTGTAGAGCCTGAGCCCTTGACCTCACCACCCTCAAGAGCCAGCCCTACTATCAGGGCTACTGCTGTGCCAAAACCATGCATGGAAAAAGATGCAGCATTATTACCAGGCATGTATTTTAAGGTAAGGTTACCAAAGGTTTCCCTCCTGTCCACCTTTTGTATCTAACTCAATACCTTCTTCTCTGACTGGCTCTTTGGGGTCTCTGGCAGAAGTCTTGTCCAGGTCTGCAAACTGAGTTCTACTTCAAATGGAGGTAACAAGAACTTCTGCCCAGTGAGCTTGTATTCTTTTTTGGGGCCACAACACAGTGGTTACTGACAGCCACTGCTGTTTCTACAAGCAACCAAACAGCCCTAGTCTTTGTCTTTTCAGACAGGCTGGAATTCCTGGACCTTCCCTCTTAGAAACCAAGCACCAGGAATAAAGAAGTCTGCCAGGTGAGAGAAAACCAAACATCTCCATATCATGGCAGTGAAAGGGAGGCCCAGGTACAAAGATTAGGAGCCACTTTCAGGCATACACCTTATATTATATAAGTGTGCATATCTGAATGGCATTGACATATATTTGAAAATACATGTACTGTTACATCAGGGTGCCCCCCAAACACTGTGGCTCTCTATTAAGCACACAGGTGATACCAGACCTAGGCTGGCTGCTGCATCAGGTATGATTAAGGTGAGTACAGCGTGGAATGAGTTGGAAAAACATGCCTATCAAAGGAAATGGAAGCTGACTGATGACATGCAAGCCCCTCAACTCAGAAAAAACAAAGAGGATTAGCCTTATGAGAACGAAGTGCATGGATTGTGTGAAAAGGAATCCTGGGTCCAGTGTTTGTGTTTCGCTCATGCACAGCCTGGCTCCAGCACTCTGCTTTATCCCTCTTCACTGCTGGATGGAGCTATTAGCTTTCCAAGGAGCTAAAGGGCATCGACTCAGTGCTGTGGTAAGTGGTCTGGTGACCGCACTTCTCAATTGATCCATTCGGGCTCCATTAAGAGGCTTTACTGTAAATGGGAAGCGCCAGAAGCAGTGAGAGAAACAGAGGCCATGGCAGGGTGAACCAGAGCCAAGACTCCAGCTGCAAGGTTAAAGAAGGTCTCCCTTTGCAGCCTCTGCACCACTTCATGGGCTGGAGAAACCAAAATGGTAAGAGCAATCCAGAAGTTGTCTTGCATCCAAATGCATCCATGAGGACATCAAAATTTGACTAGGGCCCAAAAGGGGATGTGCATGGATATCTCCCCCCCTCCTTTTACACTCTCCTTACCATAAATCACACTCTTAACACAAAGGGAAATGTCGTTTCTAAACCCTGCAGACCCGAGAGCAGGTCTTAAAATGGCTGCTTGATACAGGCTCCATCTGCTTAGGTTTCCAACCATGCGATGTGAACAGGTGCTAATCTGCCTGGAACAGAAAGCCTCATACACACACACATGTGGTTCCAGCTCTCATTGTCTGCCTTCCCTCTGCACCATACCTCCTGCACACCATTCAGAGAAACCCTCCCACAAGCTCAGCTGGGTTGGCAAAAATCAGCTGCCTCTTTGACAAATCTATGCCAAGTGGAATTGGCAAGACCCATGAACTACATTGGGTAGGCACTATATATTTCATGCCAGTTGTGGTTGACTACACTAATGGGAGTACGCTGCAGCTGTCTTTTGATATGCATTCTTGATAATGTGGGCTTTGTAGGGTGGAACGCTAGGAAGATGCAAGAGCATCCAAACATCGACTGCCAAGTTTCACAGAAACAAACAACCCCTGCAATGCTGGAACCTATCAAACCCTGCCAATTTATCCCAGCTAGAATTAATGAAGTCTAGCCCATATACCCAAGCATCGTGTGCCAGTCCTTTCCTCTCTTTAAACTGTGAAACTGCAGGCATAAAGTGTGC
This sequence comes from Gekko gecko, assembly GCA_029375565.1. Taxonomy (NCBI): domain Eukaryota; kingdom Metazoa; phylum Chordata; class Lepidosauria; order Squamata; family Gekkonidae; genus Gekko; species Gekko gecko. The sequence goes on along the minus strand of JAPDNY010000012.1, from coordinate 43,695,830 downwards.
CACGCCTTAATTAAAATTTAATTATGCAGCTTCAGGCCAGAAACCACTGCTCTGTGTGCCAGGCCTGGCCCACTGGCTGTCAGTTAGCCATCCCTGCTCTAGGCTGAATGTAACCAGCCACCGCACTTGGATTTGCCTTCAAGATCTTATGGCTGAAAAATTCTTTCAAACACTTCCCAGCTTATCGAAACCCTTCACAAATGGTCTATCCATACCTAACTGGGTTCTTGGATACACCTGTGAGGTTTTCAGGGACCACTCACTGATCATTCTCTCTCCTCTCCAAGTCATTATATCACTATTAGACACAAGCGAAGAGGCTATATGCCTATTAGGCATTTTATTGCCATATCCTGCAAGTGAGATAGCTCTTTCTTAAGGAGATGAGGGTGCCTGTTAGGGAAGATACAAAGTGGTACCTGGGGATTCCCTTCTCACATCTCTCCCAGTTCACTTACACAAATCCAAGTGGGCAACTCTTGAGATCAAAGAGATAAGGTGGGATATAAATATTTTTAATTAATAATCACACACACACACTACCATTTTTCTCCCCAGATGACTGTTTTCTTTGGACCTCCAACAAGGAACCTTAGAACATCCCTTTGGCCGACGTGACCTCGCTTTTGCTAGTACAAATCACCACCCAAGCCATCTAGCTGCCTTCAGTTTTAGCAATGTATAGCACAGCTTGAGCTAGTTCTTCTTGCTTAACATAGTGCATCCTAAAGCTGGAAGGAGTGTTACCTAGTCCAGCCCCCAGTTCAGTGCAGGAAATCCAAAACTACATCCCAACAGATGGTTGCAAAGCCTCTGCCTGAAGTATTCTGTTATCAGCTGCAAGTTCGGGAGGGGGGCATAGGAGAGCTCTCCCTTCAAATAACACGTTGCTGTCTCCTCATTTCCAACTTAACCTACAGCAGTCCCAATGAAAAGTGCTGAGCAGCCAGGCAGGGATGGGGTGTGTGTGAAAGAAGAGTCATACTGCTCATCTGGAAGGGAACTCCTACTCTGCTTTCACTCTTGCCTTCCCTCTGCACTCCAGACATTGGCAAACGGCATCCCTCTGGCAGCTTCAACCCTCATGCAACATCCACTCATGCTTCATGGAGGTTTTTAGTCAGGAGAGGTCCCAGCAGCTGCAGCACTTTCCCCAGATGTCGTGCGGCAGCAAGCAGGGAATGCTGGAGCATGGCTGCGGGATAGGAGTCACTGCACTGTTGTCCTCAAGGAAACCAAATGCCCTTTGCCTGAAGTCTTCTAAACAAAGGCGATCCTGCCCCCCACACAAGAGCTGATTCCATTGTCAAACTGCTCTTACCCTTAAGAAGTTTCTCCTAACTTTCAACGGAAATTTGCCCTTCTGTAACCCATCAAATCTAGTCTTGCCCTGTGGAAGTACAGCGAGGCTTCTCACTGCAAAATGTGGGAAGTGCTAACATAACTCATGTAGGACAGCAGAGAAGGAGCAGCTTTATATGGCCCCTCCAGTCCAGTCTACAGTGACGTACCACATTCTCCAGCACGTCCAGCAGAAGTTTCCCTCAGCCTAGCTACTGAAGATCCTTGAACTGAAGATGCCAAGGATGGGACCTGTGGGCTCCTGCACAAAAAGCATACGCTTTACTAACTTCTCCCTTTGGCCAGAGCAACTAAGAACGTCACTCGAGCTGTGCTTCTCCAGTTGTCTAACTTTGTCTGCTGGCCATTTTTCTCTTTCCCACCTGCAATGGCTTGCCAATGCAGATCTCCAACTAGTGAGGGAACTTCACACATTAAGATCCAGCCCATTAATCCTGGGGACTGGCAGCAGCTGAAGCACATTTCAAACCAGCCCATGCAGAGAATACCTGTAGACTTAATAAAGACCATTGTGCTTGGTAAAATTTTTGTATCTGTCTACCTAGCCCTGTTGCAAAAAGGAAGATGCGATTTTTCATTGTAATTGCTTGATCCCTCACAAGTTAAATGTTCCTGTCTCTCAGCCGCTTCGTTTCCCTTGAACTCCCTGCCTTTCTGTTTCTCCCTCTGCCCTGAGATGCCAAAGACAGGCAGGCAAGAAGGGGAAATGCCGCAGACATTCATCTTGTGCAGGTCTCATCTTTCCTGTGGATTTGGCAATTACTGCAAACACCACAAGAGCCGAGCTCAAGAGCAGGTGAGTGAAAAATTAGACCTGACAGCACTAATTGAGCCTGAAGTCCCATTTACTGAAAATGATCTGGCTGAATTAAAAATTCACAACTGGAGGCTCGTTGTGGTGAAAACTATACATTATGGGCTCTCTGAAATACTCCAGGAAACAAACCCTCTCTAAGCTCTCTAGGCAGACAGCCCAAACACTTCGCGCCGTTATCGATAAGGAAAACAAGCCGAGCACTGGGGACGAGACATAACCTCCAAAGGTCCTTTAAAAAAAACCCAACAATTAAAGACCTGCATGGATCTTCATGCTCTTAGGCAGTAAGCCTGAACTGCCGCCAAAGCAAAATTGCAAATGATTTCATAAAACACAGCAACTATTTGAGTTTCTATCCTGTATTCTTACTTATTATGACTTGCTAGCCCAACCTCATCAGCTCATGGAAGCTAAGCAGGATCAGCCTGGGTTAGTTCTTGGATGGGAGACCATGAAGGAAGCCCAGGATTGCTATGCAGAGGCAGGCAATGGCAAACCACCTCTGGTTGACTCTTGTCTTGAAAATACTACAGGGTTGCTGTAAGTCAGCTGCGACTGAATGGCACTGTCCAGCACTACCATGACTTCACATTCAATACTTATTGTGTCCTATTTTTGCCTTGTATCGTTCGCAGAAGTATTCAGGTCTCTCTCAAACATGATTATAATCTAAAGTTGCAATCCCATGGATCTGTTTACAGAAGCAAGTTCAATACAAAATGGAGTGGTGGAACTCACTCCCTTCCCTCGCACTGTTCTTTACTTGAATAGCGTGGCTGCTAGTTCCCTCCAACTCCATCTCTTGCCACTCAAGTATGAAGCAGAGAGATCACCCAGAAGATGCAGACGATGTGGGGCATCACCTCATCAGCCTTTCCGTTTGCCTCGATTGGTACACAAAGGAACCTACCAGGTTGTTTTCCAGATTACCCAGAAGTTGATAAATTAAAACAGGAAGTGAGAGATGCACCCAACCTCTGTGCATGCTTCTAAAGTCTTGTGCAAAGGCAGAAAAACAGGTTGCTTACCTGTAACTGATGATCTTCGAGTGGTCATCTGTGCAGTACCACACATGGGTTGGGGCGCCTGCGCACGACCTCGTTCGGAGAAACTTCTAGAGCTTTTCCTCAGAAGAGCTTTTGGCGGGCTCTCCCCCCGCTCTGGGGGAGGAGACATGCACTGCGCATGCCCAGAGCGGGAGAGAGAGCCGCCTCCCACTCAGTTCCTTCAACCGCCACTGTCAAGGCCAAAGAATCCAAAACAGGACATCTGGAGATGCCAGCAGCGGGGAAGGCTGGGTGGGATTGTGGTACTGCACAGATGACCACTCGAAGATCATCAGTTACAGGTAAGCAACCTGTTTATCTTCGTCATGGTCTCTGTGCAGTCCCACACATGGGTGATTACAAGAGCTGAACCAGTTGGAGGAGGGAGCTGGCAGCTGCAAAGGACACAAAAATACTGGTTAAGACACAGCATCACCACCAAAACAAATCACCCACGGGTCCTACCTGAGGGTGTACCAGGATCAAGCAAAGAGAGATCGCAGCACCGTCTGACCAAAGGCAGCATCCCGCCGAGCTCGGACGTCGAGTGCGTAGTGGGTCACGAAGGTCGATGCCGAGGACCACGTAGCAGCCGCACAGACGTCTTCCAACGGGACACCGGCCAGGAAAGCGGTGGACGTCGACACCGCCCGCGTGGAATGGGCAGTGAGACAGGTAGGAACGGGTTGACGCGCCAGCTCATAGCAAAGGGCTATGGTGGAAGTCACCCACTTAGAGAGACGTTGAGAAGAAATGGGTTCCCCCGCATGAGGGGGGCCATAAGCTAGGAACAGCCGAGGAGATTTACGTATGGGCTGTGTCCTGTGTAGATAGAAAGAGAGCGCTCTGCGCACATCTAGACAGTGCAGGGCTCTCTGAGAGGCAGTCGGGTTCGGGAAGAATGTAGGCAGAACAGACGACTGAGAGAGGTGAAAGGCAGAGATGACTTTAGGGAGGAAGGAAGGATCTGTTCTAAGGACCACCTTCTCCCTATGAAAAACGGTATAGGGGGGATCGGCCCTAAAGGCCGCTAGCTCCCCTACTCTGCGTGCAGTGGTAATGGCTACGAGAAAGGCCGTCTTCCAGGACACTAACCTGAGGTCAGCGGTAGCCATCGGCTCAAACGGTTTAGCCATGAGCTGAGAAAGGACTAGAGACAAGCTCCAGGAAGGCACCAACGGTTTCCTAGGCGGGCACATGCGAAGAAGACCCTTGAGGAACGTCTTGGTGAGACGGTGGGAGAACACTGACGAGCCTCGGATGAGGGGGTGGTAGGCGGAGATCGCCGCCAAATGAACCCTCAAGGACGAGTATGCCAGGCCCGCATCCTTCAAATGCACGATGTAGGCGAAGATCTCACGGAGAGATGATCGAATCGGATCGAAGGAGTGATCAGCAGCATAGGATTGGAATCTGTTCCACTTGAACTGATAGGAACGTCGAGTAGAAGGCTTCCGAGCATTCAGAAGGATTTCAGAGACCTGAGGCGGGAAGTCTAGGGCTGGATCTTCCAGGCCGTTAATTTGAAAAATCCTGGATTGGGATGGATGATTCTCCCTTGGGCCCGAGAAAGGAGATCTGGGACGACAGGGAGGGGGTGGAAGGATCAACAGGAGAGTTGAAGCAGGTGCGGGAACCAGACCTGGCGTGGCCACCACGGAGTGATCAGAATGCAGGAGGTGCGGTCTGCACGAATCTTCTGCACGACCCGAGAGATGAGAGGGAACGGAGGAAACAGATAAAACAGGGTTCCGTTCCATTTGTGGAGAAAGGCATCCCCGAGCGACCGAGCAGAGGGGGGACCCCTGCTGAAAAACAGGCGACATCGAGCATTGTCGACGGACGCGAAGCCGTCGACAGATGGGTGACCGAACTCTTGAAACAGAGGCCGAATGGACCATTCGTTGTCCGATGAGGCAGAACGACTCAACCGGTCCGCATCGACATTCTGATCCCCGGGAATATGGATCGCCGAGAGCGTGATGGAGTGACGGAGGCACCAGGACCAGAGGTCTATCGCCAACGTGCAGAGACGAACAGAGGCAGTGCCGCCCTGTCTGTTGACATAATAAACAGCCGTGGTGCTGTCGGAAGCCACTTGGACGACACGGCCTTGGAGGGTCGGAAGAAAGGACCGAAGGGCCAGGTAGATCGCTTGCAGCTCCAGATAATTTATGTGGCGAGCTGCATCTCGAGCAGACCAAGCCCCTTGAACAGTAAGCGTTCCGCTCCGGGCTCCCCAACCCGAGAGGGAAGCGTCCGTGGTCAACAGCAAGTCGGGAGGAGGAGGACGAAATGGCATCCCGGAAAGGAGGTGGACAGGTTGAGCCCACCACTCGAGGGAGGCGAGGACGGTTTGTGGGATCGACAGAATCGTGTGCCAAGGCCTCCGGAGGGGATCGAAGGCTCGTAGGAGCCAGAGCTGAAGCGGCCGCATCTTCAACCGGGCGTTGCGGACAACGAACACCGTAGAGGCAAAGTGACCCAGAAGCCTCATGACCGAACGGGCGGATTGTTGGGGACACGTCTGAAAGGCGGACACCATCGCCCGAATGTCGGAAGCCCTGGACTCCGGAAGGAAAGCCGCTTCGAGGTTGGTGTCGAGTCGAGCCCCGAGGAATCGAAGGATTTGGAGGGGCTGAAGGGAGGACTTGGCGTGGTTGACGCAAAGGCCAAGAGCACCGAGGAGGGAGAGAGTCTCCCGAGTGTCGTGGAGCAATTGAGTTGGCGTTGGAGCCACGAGAAGCCAGTCGTCGATGTAAGGATAAAGAGTGACTCCCCGTCGGTGGAGTTCGGCTACCACCACAGCCATCAGCTTGGTGAACACCCGTGGAGCTGTAGAAAGGCCGAAGGGAAGCACCCTGTACTGGTAGTGGGCATCTCCAACGGCGAAGTGGAGAAACCGCCGATGTTGGGGACGGATCGTGACATGGAAGTATGCGTCGTGAAGATCGACTGACGCGAGCCACGCTGCCCGTGGAATGAGAGGGAGGATCGACTGCAGAGTGACCATTCTGAATTTCTGATACTGAATGTAACGGTTGAGATCCCGAAGGTCCATAATTGGTCTGAAGCCGCCGTCCCTCTTGGGGACCAGGAAATACTTCGAGTAGAAGCCGAGAGTTCGTTGCGCCTCCGGGACGACCTCGATGGCCCCCTTGGCAAGGAGAGCAGAAACCTCGAGATCGAGGAGGGGGTCTGGAGGCGTGACGACAAAGTGTGGGAGGATCGGAGGCGAAACGAACTCTATGGCGTACCCGACCCGCAGGATGGTGAGGACCCAAGAGTCGGTTGAAATTTCTTCCCAGGCTGGTAGAAAGGGGAAGAGGCGGGTACGGACGGAAGGAGTGAACGACATTGGAGAGAGACGGTGGGGACAGTCAAACAGACTGCTTAGGCTGCGGCGGCTTTTTGGTGGGTTGGGAACGGTGTTTGGATGGAGGACGGGAGTCGTACGGTTTCCTCCTCCATTGGGAGTGAGGTGCCGGAGATAGGTATCGCCTGGAGGCGGAAGGTTTCCAGGAACGGTTTCTGGGACGGTAAGGTGCAGCCGAGACTCCAAGGTTTCGGGCCTGCTTACGACTCTCATCAACAGCCTTCAACACTTCGTCGGTGGTGGAGTGGAAGAGGCCGTTTCCGTCAAAGGGGAGGACTTCTACACGGAACTTGACGTCCGGTTGTAGGGAGGTGCCCCGCAGCCAGGCATGACGCCGTAGAGCGACAGAAGACACCAGGAGTTTAGAGGAGCAGCTGACTGCATGACGAACGGAATTGATTTGTTGCTTTGATATGGCACAAACCTCAGACAAGGCAGCCGAGAGAGTGGGACGGTGCTCTTCCGGAACAAACTCCAGGACAGGGCGAATTGCATTGGCAACGTTGAATGCGTAAGCAGACAAATACAACAGATAAGTATCGACCCGGAGATTCATGGAGGCCAGAGAGTACATCTTCTTGGCCAGAAGATCCAGTTTACGACCCTCACGGTCAGGGGGCGTGGACTGGCGAGCAGGCTGCCTCGATTTCGAAGAAGAGTGAACCACCATGGAGTTCGGTGGTGGCTGAGAAAGGAGGAATTTGCCAGGAGCATCCTGGATCCTATACAACCCATCATAGCGCCTCGAAACCGGAGGGATCGAAGCCGGGTGTTCCCATGACTCTTTCAACATAGAAAGGTGGACAGGCAGCAAAGGCAAGACGGGAGACGGAGGAAGATCAGCCTGGACCAACCGGTGAACGACGTCGGTCACTGCTGGGGACTCCGTAAAGCCCTGAACTTGGAGGGCAGTCGCCATCCTGGTAACGAGCTCCAAAAATGCCTTAGGGCCTTCTGTAGGGGAAATCGACCCCGAGCGTCGGTGCTCGTCCTCGATCCGAGAGACCTCGGGATCGAACTCCGCCGAATCCGACCCGTCCGAGATCGACATAGGAGAGGAGGATCGGGGTTGGACAAGGTCGATGACCGGATGGTCAACGGCAGGACGGTGTCGAGGTTCCATTGGGGAACTCCTCGGAGCATCCCGATTTCTGGGAAGGTCAGAAGGCTGTTCCCGAGAGGCAGAATGAGCCGAGGCCACAGATGCCGAGTGCCGAGGGCGGTCAGGGGCGTGGGCCTGATCTCCGCGTTCCGAATGCCGGATTCGGTCATAGCGGTGTCTCTCTGGTGTCGGAGACCTCGAATAATAGTAGGCCGCATCCGGGCGCTCCCGACGGTCTTCGCAGGACCAGCATTGGTGGTCAGAGGCGGAATCAGACGACGACGGGGATTGCCTACGGATCAGGCATCGACGACCAAGTCGAGATCGAGACCGAGCATGGCGGTGCACAACCAGACCCTCGTCCAAAGTGTGGATCGGGGTAGTGGAGCGCCTCCGTGGAGATCGGGAGCCTGTTCGCGGAGACAGGTGCGGAGGCGATCTGGTCAACTGGCCCAACGGTATCGTCCCCGTAGGTGATGAGTGGGGGTGCTGCGGAGTCTGTTGTCGAGCCGCAGACTGCTGAGATGTAGAGGCAAGGGCCGGCATCGACGTCGACAACCCAGTCACGATGATGGGGTCCACTTTCGAAACCGAAGCAGAGGGCGTGGCCTTCGACCTCGAAGGGGTCTTATCTTCAGCCCGCTTAGGTTTCTGTTTCGGTGCCGTCGAGGAGGTGTCCGATTTCTTGGCTACCGAGACCTGGGAAGCTCCCGAAGACATTGTGGGACGCAGAGCCGATTCAACAAGAAGAGCTTTGAGCCTAGCCTCTCGATTACGGCGAGCCTGACGAGTGAAACTCGCGCAATGAGGGAAAGAATCTACTCTATGGGCCTCTCCCAAACAAACTAAGCAAAGGTCGTGCCCGTCGTTGGATGGAATTTTAGCAGGGCAACGACGACAGACCTTAAAGAATTGAGTCTTTCCCATACAAAAATCCCCACCCACCCTCCAAAGAAAGGAGAGGGGGGGGGAAGAGAGATAGACAAAGATTTTTTTTTTTAAATGTTTTTTAGAAGGGAAAGAAGCAAATGGAAAAAGAAAGCGAAAGCGAAGAAAGATATACTCAGCTGAGGTAAATGGAGGAACGACAGGAACGAGGTGTGAACACGAAGGCGGTCGAAGAAGAACTGAGTGGGAGGCGGCTCTCTCTCCCGCTCTGGGCATGCGCAGTGCATGTCTCCTCCCCCAGAGCGGGGGGAGAGCCCGCCAAAAGCTCTTCTGAGGAAAAGCTCTAGAAGTTTCTCCGAACGAGGTCGTGCGCAGGCGCCCCAACCCATGTGTGGGACTGCACAGAGACCACGACGAAGATCGATCACACCTCCCTGTGTACACAGGCACAAATCACTGTTGTCAGCTCTAACATGCAATATTACAAAGAATACAGCTCTGAATTCCAATTTGGTAATACAAAACTTGGTCCAAGTCAAGTTACTTCAGAGGGAAACTTTGCTAGCATTTCCTTGTCTGCATGGTGCTGCTCCCTCAGCTAGGAGACCACTGCCATGAATCAAATGCTCTTACAAATATTTGCCAGCAATAAAGAAGGCCCAGGGTGGGGTGAAGGAGAGATGTTGTAAGTGAAGGCTTGTTAACGCGAAAACAAAGCACAATTTGTTCAGTACACAAACACATCAATGCTAAATTGCAGGCCTTAGATAATTTATATCTGCACCTAACTTTCCATTTATAAGTGTTTTAATAACAGTGCTCATCTTGCCAGAGAGACCGAACTGAGCAGAAGACTGAAGGCAATAATCTAATACTCCATCACTGCTCTTCACCTCTGACAGGTGGGATGCTGAAAGGAAGATAATTATTTCATGATTTGTAGTTGTGAAGACCAATCGAGCTGCAGAGAGAAGTTTCCCCCCTGTATCTTGAGTGTTACATTGATCTAAGTCTTAAAAGCCATGAAACATGAAAATAATAATGATGATGATGATGATGATGAAACAAACTCCTAGGATAGCTGCTCTTGACCCAGATATCAGACAGAATTCCTATAAAGCTGCAAGCTTTTAAAGTAGATGAGTGCATTAATCAAGTGACTGCAGATACCCGTTAAAAAACTTCAGTGTTTAACACCTGTACTGGAGAAAGGCCAGAAGGCCCCCAGTACTGGACCATTATGCAAACTAATCTAATCATGGCTCTCATCTGAGTCTACTTAAGAACATCATGTATGCTCCTCAGTGTTGATCATGTGCCAGAAACATCTGAGCTTGAACTAGGAACCTCCTAGCTGGGATCTTGCCTGGGGAACTACCTAAGACTGCGTGCATTCAGACCAAAGAGCTCTCTTCAGGCACACAAGGGGACAGGGGAGTGCAAAAGCAGTGTGAAGCCTATGAAGCTGCCAGGCCTGGTATAAATATTAAGAGCAGGGCCTTTGAACCATACATGGTCAATAGAGCACGACTTTCTACTTGCTGCACTTCAGGCTCTGCTAACTGGCTCTAGAGACTCTGGGTGAAAGAAAACACACAAATCTCTTGATTTGGGAATGACTGGCTGTGGCTCCAGCCTGGCCTCAGCACACTGTAATAAATGGATGTATGTTGTAAAAGCATGCCTGTCCTATCCACCCATCAGGCTGCATTTCTGCATAAAGCCTCAGCTCCAAGGCCAGTTCACATAACCCATCCAATATGCCGATGCTGAAGCCACCATGCGTTGCCAGTTTTTTCAACTATGCTGATGTGCATAAAGATGGGTTTCTTACCTACATTTTTTAACAGAATTCTTAGAAAGGATTTGAATCAGGTGATGACCTGATGGCATGACCTGATGTAAAAACAATGGAAAGGGAGTGGGCTTGCCATATTACAACAAGATCAAAATAGTGAAGAACATAAGAGATGCCATACTGGACTGCACCCACACATTACTGGATATTGCACTTTGGCTGTGCTATGGCACCCCTTTGCAACTAGAGTCCCTTGACCACGAAGGGAAATCTAGTAGCAAATGACTGCTATAGTGCAATGATAGCACAATGTCCAGCAATGTGTGGATGCAGCCCAGGACTAGTGCATGACCCATTCAGATCAGCATCTTGTCACCAACAATAACCAGATAGATGCCCTGGGAAACTCATGGGCATGGTAATGAATATCTCTGACTGTCTCCAACTCTTGGGAATCAGATATATGCTGCTTCAGAGCTAGCCCCACTAATAACAGATCTACCCTTTGTGAACCCTTGTGGGTTTTTTACAAGAACACATCTAAGTTGGTAACTGTTAAGTATGAGACTTAACGCAGGAGGTAAGTTCAACAAGTGATTCAGCTTTATTTAGCTCCAAGATTAGACCAGCTAAGGGCTAGACCAGCTAGACAATCAGTCAGTAAACACAGCGGTTTATATACAGTCAAAGGCTGTAGTAGCCACGCCCACACAATGTGAAAGAACCAATAACATTTGTTCATAATCACCAATCACAATCCAGGCATAAGGACCAATCATTTCATGCCTAATTACCCAACCAAAGATGTTCCCACCATAAGCCCTTTGATTGGGCAATACTGTGCAGCTTTTCCGATCCGCATAATGAGCACCTGCTCACTATGCTGTCCATTATGTCTCTGAGGACATAACAGTAACCATCACCACATTTTGTGGCAGTGAATTGCGTAAGTTAAATTACACCATTCTGAGAAGCCCATCCTGAACATACCACTAACCAGCTCCACTGAATGAGCTCAAATATAAATGGCACAAAAAAGCCCTTGTTAGAATGATCACAACATGCTGGAATTCACAAAATCAGGATCTCAAATGTACAAACAATGCCAATGTCATTTGGGAAGTCAGGGACTGCGACTTTACCCCCATTCCCAGAGTGGCACTCTGCCTAAATTAGTTGCTGACCATGGTTTAAAGATACGTCCTTAAGCTTTAATGGGATGGCTGCAATGCTGGGCTTCATTTGGGAAACCATCAATTTCCATCAGCACTCCTGAAATGGATTCTCTGTGCCTTAGTGCCCTTAAACAAATGGACATGTGGATTAGAGGTGGAAAGCATCCATTAATTGGCATGATTAATCAGTTAATTCATTAATTGCCTGGTAAGAAATGAGTCAGGACAGCAGCCAGAAAAAGTTGTTCCGTGCTGATGGCATTTTTGTAAGGCATCCTTCCACAGGTACTTACACTCCAAATAAATGATCTGTATGCATTATTTTGTCAAGTGAAGCAGTGAATGGGATTTGAGGGGGAGGGCGGGAAAAAGAAAACACCAATTCAGATTCATAGGTAAGAGCCTCGCATCTTTAGGAGCACAGTATTAACGTAACACACTGCCAAAAAACCCACTCCAAACGCCTGGGTACCATAGTGTCTCTTAAGTGCCCTCTCTTTCTCAATGGGGTGGCAAGATGGGGCATTTGCTGGGTGGGAGAAGATGGTCATTTGCAAGAGGCACAAACCTTGCCAAGGGCCCACTGATCTGCTAAGCACCATCATTCTCACTTTGCATGAAGCGCCCAAAATGGTCAGAGGCCATGAAAGAGAGAGGGGAGAGTTTGTTCCTAGACTGCACCACTCACACCTTCAAGGGCAAGGGCAAGGGTGAGGGCCCCCCCCCCGATGTTTCATTGTTTTCAGGTTGCACAGATGCTGGAGCTGTCCTGGCTTCTTAAAAGTCTAAGGAAGCCTGGCTTCATGGCCAAAAGGCAGGTTCTCCCACAATTTACTCCTTGTAAATTTCCTGACAAAGACGTTTCTCTGTCAGCTCCGGAAACATCTTGCTTCAGACAAATCCATATTTATAGACACCGGATATTTTTGGCCTCCCGGGCTTATTTATTGCAATGAAGACCAATAAAACAAGAAAATATATCATCAGAATGCACATGAGATGCGGTGACTGGAGTGGAATTTGCATAACCTGCAGGCAGCATCTCTCCCTCCCACCCGCAGCAAGTGGGCCAGGTTTGAATATCTCATACCAACTGGAGTGGCATCAAAGTCTGCAGAGGTTAATGGCCACCTTGGTTCTTTCTTAATTACAAAGCCATGTTGAGACCAAAGCAAACAAAAGTTCAGTTAGCCACATGCTTGGAGGAAATATCTCTGAATTTAACCTCAGAGAGTTATTCTGCATTGTAAAAAAATAGGATTCTCCCACGCTTCAACAACTCTGGGCATTTTATGGTCCTGCAACAGGAGTTCAGAGAGCCTTTCTCAACTAACAAACAATCAACTTCCTTTTTCATTTCAACTGCTCTGATCTGGTGGGCCCTGATGTGTCTGCCAGGGTACAGCCAAGTACCAGACGATGTTGCCTTGGTCCACCTATTTTTGGGATCAGGTCAGCACTTTTTTGAAATATCAGACCCAGATCCTAAAGCTGCATTTGGTCTTAATGGAGACAGATTAAAAACATCTCATTTTCAGATTTTACTAGGCACTGGAGTGTATTCTACAGTCAGGTTTTTAATTGGTTACAGAAAGTACCTTAATTTTATTATTCATGTCAGTGATTTGCATATATATTTAGCAAAATTCTACCCTGCCTTTCAGGGAAGCTACAGACACAAACACATGACAGATGAGGAGATAAAAAGGACAGATTTATGGGTAGTAACACCTGAAACTGGGAGGGTGGCTTTCCACCACACAAATGTGCCTGTCAGCTAAGCTCACCACTGGAAGCCCTGCTCTGGGTTCCTCTACCCTTTTAGGAAGTTAGGCAGGCATCTTAGCTTTCCAGCAGATGTACCCCAACTTTGGAACTCCTTCCCTCCTGCTTACCTGGCTCAAGACCTCTTTATATGAGGTGAAGGATCCCCCCACTTCAAGCACTGTAGGTTTTTTTTATTATTATTTTGGTATTATGGTTGCTGCTGCTGCTGCCTTTTGCAGTTGCAGAAGAACATAAGAGTCCTGTTGGATCAAACAGTGGTCCATCTAGTCCAGCATCCTCTTTTACATAACAGTTGCCAACCAGTTCTTCTTAAAGACTAACAAAATTTGTGGCAGGGTATGAGCTTTCGTGAGTCTCTGCTCACTACTTCAGATACAGCTAGAATGTCAATCTCGCTGTATCTGAAGAAGAGAGCATTCACGAAAGCTCATAACCTACCACAGGTTGCAGTCACATACGTGAGATAAAGTGGGGGGGGGGCAGGGAGCGAGGCTATTTCCTCTGGAGGAATTTGACCCACAGTTGTGCGATCACACAGTCCTTGGAAGCTGCAGGCACAGCCTTGCCACTGCATGATCAGATACAACCGCAGGTGAGTTGGGTGTTGTTGTTTTTGCTGTTTGTTTCTGATGTGCTTAAACGAGGAATCGAAGAATCGCATCTCCGTACTGAGGGCTCCCTGTGGAATTTGTGATGATGCGCATACTGAGAAGGGGGAAAAAAACAACAGCACAGAGTCAGGATGGCCTGATCAGATAATCCCGAAGCCATGAGAGTGCACTGGAGCAATCAAACAGGGGAAAGTCCATCCATGGCCTGTCACAACCCGTTTACTACCAGATTTTCCCTGGTGTCTTTTAACCCCACTTCTGTGGCGGAGCAGAACAGGTTGCTTGCGGTTGCTGGGCACTTCCCAGATGTTGTTGTCTAATCGCGCCCTTTAAATCCACCCAGCATTCGCGTCTATGGCAGATCTAATTGTGTGTATGATTGCAGCCACAAATTTTGTTAGTCTTTAAGGTGCTACTGTACTCTTTTCTACTGCTACAGACAGACAAACACAACTACCCATCTTGATATAGTTTGGACTTGTAGTTTGGATTTTTTGTTCCACTGTCCATCACCTTCAACTTACACTGAATTTTATCTGCCACATTGTTGCCCACTCACCCAATTTTACAGAGATCCTCCTATAGCTCTTCACAATTGGCTTTGGTTTTCACCGTCCTGAATACTTTTGTGTCATCTGCAGATTTGGCACCAGCCCCAATACTGATCCTTGTGGGACTGCTCCATTGAGAGAACTGTCAATTTATCCCTGTTCTCTGCTCCTCATTGGTTAACAAATGTTTAAGCCATGGAAGGACCCTTCCTCCTGTCCCATAACTGATAAACGTACTCAGGAGTCTTTGGTGATGTACCTTGTCAAAAGCCCCTGCTAGCAGGATCATGTGCTACTAGAGCACACATCAAAAGCTAGAAGGAGATTTCAGACAGACACATCCCAAACACCTCAGGAACAATGCACCCTCAAGCAAACACCCACTTATCCCTCTTTACCTCTAAACGTGATTTAATAGGATAACAATATGATTAATATGATCATTAATATGTTTCATTAATCTAAATATTATTTGATAATGTCTTATTTCTTAATTATATTTTTATTCTGCCCTATCATCAAGGAGTTCAGGAGTCCCTCATTTTATCCTCGCAACAACCCTGTGAAGCAGGCTAGGCTGAGGGAGAGTGCTTTATGCCAGAGAAGGGATTTGTACCAAGATCTCCTGTTCCTAGACTTGACACTCATCACTACACCAGAATGGCTCCCATATTATAGAATCACAGAGCTGGGAGGGACCTCCAGGGTCATCTAGTCCAACCCCCTGCACAATGCAGGGAATTATATATGTTCATAAACAGCCTTGAATGCCAAACTGTGGCCAGAAGGCAGCAGGGTTTTGTTTTGTTTCCAAATAAATGAAGTTCTATTCATACATTTTGGAGTTGCTTATATAAAGCACTCAGATATACCTGCATGTGTGCAAACGAAAGCATAACCTTTTGGGCGTGCTTGAGTCTCCTTTCCATTCCTCCTTCAAGCTGACAGAATGTCAGCAAGTCCTGCCTTTCTGCCCCCAATACATTTACAATGAAAGACGAAGTGACAGGGCAAAACCAGACGCTGCTTGAACATACAAGAGAGCAGTCACCTCTGGAAAAGGAGTGTGGACTAAAGTGTATGTGTGAGAGGGCATAACTGAACTGAGCTTTTCCCCATGGCAGAGAAGCTGGAGAGAGGGCACTGTAGCTGACTCAGTTTCTTGGTCAAGTGAAATATGATGCGAAAGAGAAAGAAGGGATGGAAGGGAGGTTAAAAAGCCATCCAGTTCACAACACAGCCTAGATAACCCTGAAGACACTTTGCTGGCAAACAAGGCCATTTGCTCAAGCAGTAAACCAGAGAGCCACTGGAGGGGCCACCTGCAAAGAGGTTTTTGTACACGTGGGGAAACCCAGCTATTCAGGTAAATATGAGGGAGGGCCCTTTGCTTACCCCCAAACAAGCTGCGAGTGTGCACGTACACATACACACACACTCATGCACATATGCACAGGAAGGAAGAGGCCTGCTCATGCAATAATTCCTTCATGCTGCCACGGAACCTATAAAGGAAGGGTGCAGGCAGATCCTTCATTCCACTCTGTGGCCCCTAAAGTCAGGGAAAGAAAGCCATGCAGAAGAATTTCCCTTATTGCACAGGCATTTGTGATATCTTCTACATGCTCTGGGAATTTATGTTTTGAATACTTGCCCAGCCTTGCTAGAGATATGCCAGAAACAAGATTCATGCATACTGCTTTTTATGCTACACTGTAGAGCTCTGCTCTCTCACTGAACTAAACTGACGTGCCCACGTTCATCTGACAAATGGAGGGTGTGCTGTACGCACGATGGCAATCACAACATGAACCCTTTCCCCCTTCCTCTTGGGACAATTAAGCCTTGGCTCCTGACGATTAGGCTTTGGTCCTTTTCAGTGGTGGCTCCTCATTATGAGGAATGTTCTTCCCCTGCTGAAACTTGTACTACTGACTCCCTTCTGATCTTTAAAAGGCAACTGAATACCTTACTGGTATTGTAAAAATTATGTTTTTTTCAGTTTAGTTTACTATTTGGAGGGGGAGTTTGATTTTTTTCTTAAGTAAATGATATTTTTGGGGGGGTTGGATTTTTAAAAAAATTGTCATGACCTGCTTTTTGGACCCAGAATTGGTAGAAAAAGAGAACAGAAGCATATTATATATTTATCATTCTGCTGCAATAGGCCAATAACAGGCCCTTTGTACTATGGCACAGCATTGCCTCCTTGCTCATTTCCTTTCTCGCCATGCTGAACAGCAAATGGGGTCCCCAAAGAGGAGATCTTCAGAGGATCCTGGTTAGCTAGGCCTGCGTTCAGTAAGACGCCACATCCTAATGATGGCTCATACTGTTCAATCTCTCGCGGTCAGCAGAGCCAGACAGAATTCTCTCTTTGGGGGAATACTCTAAACAGAACTTGGCAAGAGCACTGATTAAGCCAGAGCTGCATGCATTTCTTTCCATTGCAGTAATGATAGGAAACCCAAAAACTAGCAGGTGTTTTGGAGAGCTCAGATCCAAGGTAAATATGGTGAGAACATGCAAAAAGAAGGGAGGAAGGATAGAGACTGAATTTCTGCAATCAGAATGTATTATGTGTCATAGGCTATCTTTGCCAAAAGCCTGCAAAGTTAAGCATAACGTAAAGCGCTCTCTCTCACTCTCTCTCCATTTATGGCCTCAAAGGAAATACAGCTGCCCTTCCTATCATCTTGGAGACAACTGTTGGTCACAATATGTGACCAGGTATTTAAAAGCCAACTGTAGACTGATCCATTCTGGAAAAATATAATTTAGAAAAAGAGTGTCATACTTTCCTCAGGGAGCTTCAGCCAATCCCAATTTATTGAAAGGTATGCCTGGGCGACATAAGGCACAGATTTTAAAATACCGTACATGCAAAATGTATCAGTGCCACATATGAAAAGGCTCTCGGCTCCACATTCCCAAAATGTATTTAAAGTTTATTAATTTAAAATATTCATATCTCACTTGTTTCCCAATCAATGGGACTCAAAATGACTTACATGAATCATGATATCCAATAGTTTGGGGCAACCCAAATAAGGTAAAGTCACAGGAGGATACCAAAACCTTCTCCTTCTAATTTCTGGAATTTGCACCTTCTCCTTCCCAGCTAGTGTTTTTCAATTAAGCTGAAAAGGCACACTCTAAAATTGCAACATATAATTAGTGTCTTCCAAATAACAGCTTCTTGCTGCCAATCAGTCCTTTGATAAGTATCTTGCAAGCACATTGTTAAGGCCCCTCCTGCAATGGTTAACAGGCACTGAGTCATCAGAGCATGAAATTATTATTTTAATGGTACAGGTGTTAATTTTAAAACTATAGGAAAATGCAGGTGCATTTGTCCAACTGGCTACGGATTTTTTTTCAGAGTTCCATCATTCTTGTTCCACATTTAGAAGATCTATTTTTAGCTCAAGCACGATTTAATTCTGTATCCAAAAAAGATCATTTGTATTACAGGAAGGGTTTGTTTTTGCCATTTGCTTCTGAGTTCAGTTCAAGGTACTGGTTATAACCTTTAAAGCCCTTCACAGCCTAGGACCTCTGCCTGAGACCCTGGAGAGCTACTGCCAGCCTGAGTAGGCAACACGGACCTTGACAGACCAAAGGTCTGATTCAGTACAAGGCAGCTTCATTTGTGTTCAAGTGTGCATCTATAGGGCTGTCTCTTCCTATATGTCCCTGTATGCCATTTCTGGTCTCTTCTGGTTGCCACCTGCTAGTTGTTCCCAGACTTGGAGCAACCCACCTGGAATAAGCTTCAGTTCATGCCGTTCCTATTACAGGTTGTACCCTATAGAACATGCTTCCTGATGGGTTGGGGGGCACTGTCTCTAGAGGTGTTTAGGAGGTGCTGTTTGCTTGGGTTTTCAGTGGGATGCAGACTGTATGCATCTTTGGGGAGGGGAGATCAATTATATGGGGTTGTGCTTTTCACACTGTGGAGGTCAAAAGCTCATATGGTTAAGAACTGCCCATGTAGGCGGCAAGTAGGGCACAAGCACCTGACATGGGAGGACCACTGAGGGAAGAAACCTCTTGGCAAGTTCACCATGGTGGCATGAAGCTCCACTCAAGAGCAAATCAACTCCAAGCTATAAATGAAAATATTCCCCGAGAACCTCTAATGGGCAACGCTGGCATCGGACTTGAAGTCTCCACAATTCACAAAGTACTTGTAGCCACTGAGCTATGTTTCTTCATCTCCATAGTCTCCTTCCCTCATGGACATTTTCCGGCCCTTCACCTGCCTCTGTCCATGAGTCAGCTTGCCTGATCAGGATGGCTTTTGACATCTGCGCAAGGCACAGAAAAAGGGCTTTATGCTCACTTGCTGCCTCTGGTGCGCACAGACAGATGAGGTTAATAAAGGAACAGTGGGTCCCCCCCCCTTTTCTGGGATCTGTGGAAGGCCCCCTGCTGAGAGGAGACACCGGCTCAGGGCACATAATGATCATACCGCAGCAGTGACCTTCAGCTTGCAGTAAAGGAAAGGAGGATTAACGGCTCACGTCAATGGCGTAATGAAACAACTCCGGGGAAGGCCAGCCTCCGCCGCAACTTTTATTCCATTAAAGAACCAACAAAGCAACGCCTGAGAGAGACAGAAACAAAAGAACAAAAGGAAAACCTCCAGTTTTTTTTTTAAAGCCCCCAACTTCCATATTACTTCAGTCACGACAAAATCGAGGCAACAAACAGCTTGCAAAACATGAAGGCAAACCCTTTTTACAGTTGCGTTTTCTATTCCCTCCTTCCGCCACCGGAGAGTTAAAAAAAGAATATGAGGAAAAATTCCTCTCAAGAGCTATCCAGAGATGCCTGCAAAGCTGTACATTGATGCACAGCTGGAAGTTGTTTGAAGTTCTCCTTCGTCAGCGCTTAAGTGTTCCCACGCCAGGCTGGCTCAGAGGCTGTTTATGTGATGAGCTAACCTAGGATGATAACCCCACTGCTCACTCCCACCTCTGCTTTAAATCGGGAGGTTGAAATGAAGGAAAGTTAACAAGCTCTGTTGAGGCCCACAAGGGTCTTGAGTCACTTCTTTTTCTATATCTGGCTGCACAGTGGGGTCATTATCTCTTGCACGGTAGAGAACGGGCATGCAATCAGACAGCCACACATTCAGATGAGACAGGATGCCAGCAGGGTTCCAGACCACCCCAAACACTAACATGGCTGCATGGCACACTGGGTTTGGATGGGGCAGTGCCAGGGTGGTGGTGGTTGTGGGGAGGGAGGGTGTTCCCTGCTTTTTCCCTTGCACCCTACTGGCTAACTAGGGAAGAGTATTGCATTCCTTGCTATTTCAGATAGCGCCTGAGTCACACTTCAGGAATTAATGGGTTCTCAGGCAAAAGGCCATCAGTTTTCTGCACTTTTGTTATGGTGGATTCATTCAGGACTTACCTGGTATAGACACTTATGTCATGCTGTCAGTGACAACACACATGCTGGGTATATGTGGTCCTCTTTGACCTCTGACCAGAAAGTTAAAAGCTCAAGTTACCACCAGCCGCTTTCCTCCCCATCTTGCAACTGGAACCTCTCAAAGAAAAAAAAAAAGGCAGTTGGGGTGCTTAACCTGGCTTAACCTCCATCATAGGCTCAACGGTCTTCTCCCTGCCACTTCCAGTGGGGATGCGCTTGCCTTTGTTAGCCTCGGGCAATGGCCCACCCTCGATGCTAGTTATGTGAGCTCTGCTCTGCCCAGTTTTACAGTGAACAGCTGCTCACGCTCCTCCCAATTTCAATAACCTGAGGACTGCATGGAAAGGGCACATATAGGCAACACAGCATTGCTAGGCTATATCCACTGAGTGTGCAAGACTCAGCAGGCATGTATGAGCCCCTATACTACCAGCCCAGTACTGTCTGTTTTGATAGGCAGCAGTTCTCCAAGGTCTCAAGCAGGCCAAGTCCACGAGTACTGAAGACTTCAACTGGAGATGCCATGGGGCAAACCAGGGATCTTCTTCATGCTAAGCAGGTGCCCTGACATGGAAGTCTTTCTCACAATTTATTCATCATCACTCTGCTTTAGAACAAGAGGAAGCAAGCTCCTCATCACGCCTGAGAAAGTGCATTTTCCAGAGAGATAGTAAATACAAACTGAATTACCTCAGGAACTTCTCTCAGGCCTGAATTAATGTAGTATTGACCCAGACCTTATCCAAGATTACATAAGAAAACAACATATTTCAAACATTGGAAAATCACTTTATTTAATATGGCTTTGCCAACAAAGTTAAGCCGCTAAGACAATCTATTCCATTAACGCTTGCTGCAGTGTAGCAGCTAATAGAACTTGTTGTGACCCACAAAGTCCCCCAGTTTCAACCTCAGTGCTGCTACGACAGCCAGTGTGGTATGGTATAATGATTAGAATGCTGGGTCCATCATTCTTCCTCAGTCTAATCCACCTCACAGAATTGCTGTGAGGATTTTATCAAAAAAGGACAATGCCCTGAACGCCTTGGAGGGACCTGTGATAGCTGACTAACAGTGCCATCCTAAGCAGAGTTACACTTTTCCAACTTTACTGAAGTCAAAGGGCTAGGGTGGGAGTTAATCTGCTTAGGCCAGCTCTGTAAGAGGCCTAAGGCAAGCCACTCACCTGAGGCTCTCTCCCTCTCTCCAATAACTGGATAACAATACTGACCTACCACACAGGATTTCTGTAAAGATAAGAAACTACTGCAGTTCTGAGGCTGCAGACAGATCTCTCTCATCTGCCCTCATATTCAGCTGTCAGTCATCACGTGTGAAGCAACTGTATGCAGAGAAAGCAGCAATGGACAGGACAGGCCTTTGAATCAAACCTGACCTATCAGTACCAAACTCCTTTTAGAGTCACAGAAAATAGGAAGGGTCCCTGGGAGTCGGTGCCTTCCAAGATGTATTCAACCAACCAGGACTCAACAAGCAAGGCCACTCTGAAGCTTACACGTGCTGCCTGTGATCAAAAACATGCAGCGGCTTCCTATGGCCGTCTTTGACCGCTAATTAGGTGGTTCAAACCAGATTTAGCACCATGTGGGACAGCTCACATCAACTTAATGGTAAAATATTTCCAACATGAATCTGCCTACCACATCTGAGATATGCAGGAGAAACCTTGCCCCATGCACCACCACCAGAGGCAAGCTGGGTGGCCTGTAGGGGCAGAGCCTTCCCCATGGTGGCACCACAGTTCTAAAATACTCTCCTTAAAGTAGGTTGCCTGGTTCATCTCAGTTTCAAGATAAGGCAAATTTTTGAGGGGGAGGAGGGGAAGACTGGTTTTCCCTTGGGTTAATACTATTTGATTGGGTGGTTAAGTTACAGTTCCTATTAATATCCTGGATATTATTATGTTTTTTAAATTGCTGTTTTGGGTTATTTTAGGCTGCTGCTGTTGTATTATCTTGTCAATGTGGTTTTAGCTCATAGACAGCCTCAGGAGCGGCATACTGAGAGGGAGCCTAAAAACCTTTTAGACAAACAAACAAAATCCAGTCAGCAGGGAAATCTGTCCTGCAGACGAAGCCACATATACTAACGTCCAAGCCAAAGACATTGTGGGAAGGGGTCAATGTAGTTTAAAGCCTCAGGTGCACTTAGACTGAGCAGTGTTCGTTTTCTAGGGACACCTCTAATATCCAAAATAATCTCCCAAAGAGAATCCGTGAAGAAAGCAGATTCCCTCTGTCCATCAGATAAGGGTGTACGCAAGTCCTGTTGGGCTGTGTGATTTTTAATCATGCAAATTTCCTTCTGTTCCTGATGCAGATTGATTCTGTCTAACTCAAGTGTTAAATTACTTTCCTATAGATTGCCCTGATATTTACATAACTGGGGGAGTGGGTGGGTGCTTCTTTAAGAAAAAAAATACTATCAGTGAAATAAATTGAGAGCTATGGAAATAACACTTCACGGATTAAAAGTTCTAAATGCATGGATGTTTTAATTATTTCTAAGTAAATCTTATCTGGATTTATGATTTCCCAGGACTCTGATAATAACTTTTCCTCGGTTGTGTTGATTTAAATTTGGCCAAAAAGGAAATTGCCTAAGGAGACAGAATTTTTTAGAAACTTGAGGAAGAGAAGGGTAGAAAAGGACATGATATGAATGCATTACTCAGGTTCAACAAAGCTTGAAGGAGACAAGTCACTCTTCTCAAAATAAGTGTCCAACAAAACCTTTCTGCTGAAGAAAACCACCTGTCTATGCTATATTACTGACAGTACATCTGCTTGAAAAATATTCCTTAAGCTCTTTAAAATGTCTTTACTTGGTGCCAATAATCTTCTGCTGTTTAGGAAGCAACAGTTTAGACCTCAGAGGAAACTGGGGGACAAAATGTCTGGCACGAGGATCTCTCTCACATTACGTTTTGTAAGTGTGCAAGCAGGGGACCTGTGGGGACTTGGGGGGGGAGAATACCATTCCACCACCATTCCCCTTCCCCTGTCCAGCTCTACTTCTCCAATGAGCTTAGTCTGCTTTGCTGTTCTCATTCCCACCCTCAGGTTCTGGCTCCACTTTTTATTCCTGGCTCCTCCCCCAAGCTCTGCTTTCTTTCCCCTCACTACCTCCTCTTCCAGGTAGCACTTTGGATTCATACAGCAACATAAAATATTGCCCACACTCTGTTCCCCCCCCAATATCTGTAGACATTATTCTTACCATATTGGGGCTTCCTTACCCCAAAACTATTTTTAATCATGTTTTTCTGTAAACCTGGGGGTTTCCCTGCAGATTTTTTTGATCCACATGGATGACAGTCCGTGGCTACCAGATGTAAGGATATTGAAGAATATAATTATGATTTCTCCTGAATCAAACCAATGTTCCATTTAGTTCAGTACCCTTTTTCTCTGCAGTGGCCAACAGACATCAAAACAACTACCTATTTGTTAATCCCTCCAGTAACCGACATTCAGATGGTTACTGCCTCTGAATATGGAGGTACCATTTAGCCATCATGGCAAACAGCCATTGATTGACCTCTTCTCTACAAATCCATCCAATCCTTTTTTTAAAGGCATCTAAACTAGTTTCCATCACTACATCCTGGGTCTGGATCTGTGCACTCCCTTTTCTGAAGTGAAACAGAAAGCATAAAGGGACACAAATTTGTCTGACTTCACACACTGATTCTGAAACGCCCTACCCTTAGCCATCTGTTTGATTTTTGAATTTGTTGCATTTTAAGCACCAGGTAAGGGTCGCTCTTTTTACCCAGAATCTTTCTGGGAGTTTGTCATCCTGTTACCGGCTTCTAGCTCCAAGTTTTATATTGGCTTGGTTTGGACAGAGTACCTCTGTGTTCTCCCTCAGGTTTTATACCAATTCTGCTTTATGTTGGTTTTATGCTGCAAACCTGTATTATTTTTTATGGCATCTGGCTTTGTTACTTTTATTTACTATTTATTCCTTTTAGTTATTATGGTTTTTATGCTTTGTCTATGTATTCTTTAACAATTTTTACTGTGATATTCTCCACGTTTGTATTAACCAATAGAGAAAGTGGATTGCAACCATGTAAAATCAAATGGATTTTACAGTGACATCATGCAGACACTGGTAATTATTTTTGCTACTTTGCTTTTGTCAATTACCAGTTTATTGTTTTAACTGCTGTGATTGGGATCAAAAATGCTAAGAGTGTGGGATCACTGGACAGTTGGGATTGGCCTCAGCTACTTGTGTACACTCGGTAAAAAAAACCCTTGGGGTTTGCTGCTACATTAAAGTGAGATGGCTTCCAACTAGGTATGAGCACAATCCTAAAAAACCTGGTTTGGAGCAACCCCTGAACCAAACCAAGCCAAAAGGCCTCCACCTGAACTGGTCCAGCGAGTTTGGCATGAAACTTCTGTGAAGAATCTGGTTGTAACACTAAGAATACCCTATTGTTGGCAGCCTGCTTTCCATCACAATCTCAAAGACCAACTAGGATGGCTTTTTGTTCATATCATTAAATGCATAAGGAAAACATAATGCATGGAAAGTGCTGTATTTATCATAAGCTATGTTTATATGAAAACTGATAACTATTATTATTTATCTACAGCTGCTATTTATTTACAAGATTTATACCCCATCTTTCTGCTCTCACCAGGGCCACCAAGGCAACTCGAGTTCCTCAAGTTCACATCGTCCTGGTCTGATACAGGAATTGCTTCAGCTGTGTCATGAATTCTTGGGATTGAAAACAGAACTTCTGAGAATTTGGAGGTCAGCAAAGGGTCTTGAAATATGTAGTTTTCAAGCTGCCTGGCATTCCTAATGAGTAACTCAAGCACACTGGAAAGCTACTAGTCCTGGGGTCCCTGAAAGCATAGCCATTTGGGTTCCATGGTGGCCTCACAGAAAGCCGTATAAAGCAGGGTTTTGGAATTCATAGGTGGTGTAACCATTATTCAGAGAGCCATCCCCACTGGGCCCCTCCCTGTGACACAATCTCCTTCCCCTTGGAAGTGTCACCAAGTCAGAGCCTGGGAATTTCAGGGAGGCAGAGCAAGACCTACATGGGAGTGTGATCATCTGTTTGACTGTTGGCTCATATGCCAACAACGATTTAGAAAAATCTGTTTAACTACCCATCAGCATCCAAATGAGCTTTACCTTCCACAGTTCACTGCCAACGGAAATATATATAAAGGAGTGGATGGGGGTGAGAGACCCCAAACAGATGATGTGCTCGTTTAGACTGCGCAGCATTTTAGGCACCTACTAAAGTGCTATTTATGGCCTCACACTCCACGTGTAATAAATGTGGATTGGATTAAAAACCCCTTAATAGTTCATATTTTATTAGGAGGGTGAAAGCCATGCTGAAAGACACTCGTAAAAAAATAAGTAAATTATACGTACGCGCCTGTACGAGCTCAGAAATTCAAATGAGATTCCACGCTCTCTCAATATTAAATCAACCTGTCTCTTAAATGAAGTGGTGTTGCATTATTTCAAGGCATTTTAAAATCAGCCTTTTCCCTTTTGATGGTTTTTCTGTATGTGTTTTGAGCTAACAAGCAAAAGGTTCTGGGTGTCTGATGCAGGGAGAGGAAGGGGGTAGTAGGAGTGGATGCTCAAGTAGGAAGCCAATGCTCCTCTGCACTGGCCACAGTGTTCTCTGAACCCCTGGTCATCCGGGAAGGCAATAAAGTCGTTTCCCTTTTCATTAGCATGATCAGGTACATCCCCCAATTCTTGACCCAAAACGGTTCATTTTGCAAGTATCTCTGTTGGGACACTAATGCATGTAAAAGACATGCATGCACAGGCATATGTACTATATACACATTCACACATGGTCCTTTTCCAAACTGCAAAGGTTACCTTTCACGGGGGGGGATCTCTTTTGGGGAGTAGATCTTTAAAGAAGAGTTTTTCCTGTAAATTACTCTTCACAATCTTCCCTAGTGTGATGTCCCGCAAAGGTTGATGGGCAGTACAGTTTCTGTGGCCTTCTGAATTGAATGGCTGAGAAAATGACAATTCTCACCAACCCTAGAATCTAGTAAGTTTTGACTATGCCTACAGCAGCTATCAGCCAGTTACCTCTGTAGAGGTTGAATGTGGCCAACTGCTATGATCAAATACACTAAAAATACTCCTCTCCTTCAGTTGTGAACAAATCAGCAATATGGAATAATGGGGAGCTCAATGGGCACTGCAACAAAAATGCCCGCGACGAAGTGACAAGAAAATCTTACAGGACGTTTATGAAATCCTATGAGATGGCAATCAAAGCTGCAAAGAGAGGGTACTATGCAGCTGAGGTTGCGTCTGCCAGCTCACACCCAGCCCAATTGTTTAGAATGATCCAGTCTATTACTGCTCTGCCATAAGGCAAATCAAATGTTAGGGAATTGGACATTGGCTGTGAGACTTTTGCAAGCTATTTCGCAGATAAGGTCTTGTTGCTCTGCCGCGACCTCCCCGCTACAATTGAGATAGTGAGCGAACTCGAGGCTCCATGCACATCTTCTAGTCAGGTCATGGATCATTTCAGTCTGCTCAGCCTAGAGGAAGTTGACAAATTGCTCTTGACTGTACGCCCGACCACATGCTCCCTGGACTCATGCCCTTTGTGGCTAATAAAAGCTGGCTGTGATGGACTCCAAGGTGCCCTAAGGGAGATTATCAACAAGTCCCTCTTAGAGGGACTGTTCCGTGAGGCACTTAAGGGAGCAGTGGTTCGTCTGCTCCTGAAAAAGCCATCTTTGGATCCAGCCAAATTGGCAAACTACCGGCCGGTTTCCAACTTGCCCTATGTGGGCAAGCTAATCGAGAGGGCTGTGGCAACTCAGTTACAGGGCTTTTTGAATGATGCTACCATCCTAGATCCCTTCCAGTCTGGTTTTTGCCTGGGGCGGATTGGCGGTGCTGATGTTGTTGGACCTGTCGGCAGCGTTTGACATGGTCTTCCATCAGCTACTGACCCACCACCTCACTGATTCTGGAGTGCAAGGGCTCACCTTGCAATGACTTGCCTCTTTTCTCCAAGATCAGGGACAGAGGGTGGCACTGGGGTGGCACCTATCCCAAAGGCACACACTAGGATGTGGAGTGCCCCAAGGGATGGAGTTATCCCCGATGCTCTTTAACATCTATATGTGGCCCCTCACCCAGATTGCCCAGAGGCATGGGCTGGGGTGTCACCAGTATGCTGATGACACCCAGCTCTATCTGCTGTTGGGTGGCCATTCTGACTCTAAACCAGAAGACCTGGACCAGGCATTACAAGCTGTGGCTGGATGGCTTAGACTGAGCCAGCTGAAACTGAATCCGACAAAGACAGAGGTCCTGGGTCTGAGTTGGGGCAGACCGAGAGCAGGGATCCAGCTCCCAATGTTCTATGGGGCACTGCTGGTGCCAGTGCCAGAGGTTAGGAGTTTGGGAGTGCTCTTGGATGCATCCTTAACAATGGAGGCCCAGGTAGCAGCCACTACTAGATCGGCCTTTTACCAACTTCAGCTAATTAGGCAGTTGGTTCCCTTCCTTGAACGTAACGACTTAACAACACTGATCCACGCAATGGTCACCTCGAGATTGGACTACTGTAATGCTCACTCCATGGGGCTGCCCTTGTCGCAAATCCAGAAGCTGCAGCTAGTGCAAAATGTGACGGCCAGGCTGTTGATGAATCTTCCTATGCAGGAACACATCCAGCCCGCGCTGCAAGCATTGCAATGGCTGCCGATAGCACACCGGATCACTTCAAGGTGCTGGTTCTTACCTTTAAAGCCTACCTGAGGGACTGCCTTTCCCCAGATGTTCCCCAGAGAGCACTGAGATCTGGGTCCCAAAATCGACTCACCCTCCCGGGCCTCAAGGAGGCCAAGCTGACTGTAACTAGGGCCAGAGCTTTCTCAGTGGTGGCTCCGTTCTGGTGGAATGAACTCCTGGAAGAGATCAGAGCCCTGCGGGATCTTATGCAGTTCCACAGGGCCTGTAAAATGGAGCTCTTCCACCAGGCTTTCAATCATGGAGCTGCCCCCAACAACTGAAGGTTAGAGAGCTATGTTCCCTGGAGCCTATAACATTGTTATAATGGATTACAGAAATCACATGCCATCATTAACAGCAACATGAACCCCTAGCACTTTATATTGTTACATGAGTTGTTTAACTGTTTTAATTGTGTTAACTGTTTTAACTGTTTAATGTATTGAGTATTTTATGTAAGCTGCCTTAAGCTGGCCATGGCTGGGAGGGCGGGATATAAGTACGATTAAATAAATAAATAAATAAATAATCTATGACAATGAAAGGAACTAACCAGCGGATGGGGGGGTGGGGTCAGAATCACGATTGCTGTTAGCTTGTGAACAGCCACTTGGCTGGTCTCCCTTTGACAAGAGAGAATCACTCCTAAGTGACCAAGTAAGGAAAAACTATCAAAAGTTCTCTTCTTTTGCTTTTTATACCAGAGATGATTAACGCAGGTATGTGAAGGCAGGTAAGCAAATGACCTTTTAAATCATTTTTGCAAGGCCACTTTCTGCAATACAGAGATCTCCCATGGACAAGGAGCCTTAATGTACATGAGGTGTTCTCCCACACACAAGGAATTCCACACTCATCTGTCTAGAAGGGCAAATTCACAACAGCTCAGAGATGAGTATGTGGAACTGACCCCTCTTATGATGCGAGTAGAGAGGAGCAAAAACTCCATGTGCGCACTGCAGCCCACACTGCAGCCTACAGCCAGTGTGTTTACATGACAATGGAGCTCTGTGCCCTTGCAAATGGGTCCCAGAGTCCCATTATCCCCCCTCAAGACTGCAAAAAATATACCATAGACCATCAAATGTTAAAAATAGGCTGCAATGACAGACTTGGATGCAAATTTTAAAGCTGCGGCAGACCTCTGGAAGCTATCACAGGTAGCACAGTGCAAACACAACCAAGTAATCTGCTTACAACCCATCTGCAGACCTGCCATTGCTGGCTATGGGTGATGGGACTAAGTACCCCAAGACAATCACTTGCAGAATTAATGTTTTCTCAGTCTATAGAAAGGCAAATGAGTTTCTGGTGCTGAACAATTAGTGCGGCTGTTAATTACGTGTGCAGGCTGGAAATAACACCAAGCTTCTGGGACTGCTTCCATTTCCATTGTTTGCTTCCTGCTCTGCGTTACAAAAATATATATCCCAGGCAGCTAAATAAATCCTTCATGGGCACTGATGGCACTTCTTGTTCACGGTGAGCCGTTATGCAAATTGCTAATTGCGAAGGCAGAGATAATCATAATTTTGTGCATTTTAAGGCAGGCACATGTACAACAACAGGGGTAAGCATAGCAGTGGTTACCTCAATTTTTTAAAAAATCATCATATTGCATTTTTAATAATTCAACAACACAGCTGAAAAACAATGGAAGGGGGGGAAACCCAAGCAACTGTCAGAAGAGTTTTCAGCATTCCAAATCATCACCATCAAATGCCTGCAAAGATGCTGAAAGGAGAACATCGTGCTAGGAACAGAAAAGAACAGTTCTGTATCTCCCTTCTGGGGCGTGGATTACAGTAGTCTAGATTGCTTCAGACTGCCACCCTTCTGAAAGCAGCTACAGCTTCTCTCCCTCATATTTCAAATAAACCTACAAAAATTTCCTTCCTTTCCCAGGTACCTTCAACTCTTTTGCATCTGCAACAACACCCCCCCCCCCCAAAAAAAAAAAGAGGGAGAGAACAAAACCCAGAAGACATACTATACCAATAAGATGCAATAATAGTTTAATATAAAACGTCCAATGCAGTTCGCAGATCTTCTGCAGGGGAATTTTATTTAGCAATCCAACAGACCTCTGCAGCATCTCCTTCTGGCAAGACTGAGGAGCTGTGTCTCTGATCATGACCGAGAAGGAGCTGCAGTGTGCGTCTGCTTAACTACTAAATAAATTCCCCTGAAGAACATCTGCAAAATGCGCTGGGAGTTTTCATTATACTATTATAGCACTTTATTGGCTTCCCCCTTAAGCCTCTGGGTTTTTTTTAACGCCTTTCCATCTGGTGCTTCCAGCCGGGATCTGAGGGAACCGGGCAACTAGCTGGGAATGTCCATTGGGGAGCTGGACTTGTGTTTCTGGAACAGCAGCCACCCCAACCCCTGGTACAAGGTGAACAGCTTTGGAGACATTCAGCCAACCCCACTGTGTCCCTAGAGTGAAAGGCAGGTGTCATTTCTTCCAGCCTGCCCCAATTTGCTATGCCATAATCTGACACTCCCTGTTCCACCCCAGGAGGTCATGTGGAAAACCCTTGATCTAATTTAGCCCCTCTTGTTAAAAAGGCAGGATGTTCTAAAGCAGAGGTGTCAAACTCATTTGTTATGAGGGCCGGATCTGACATAAATGTCTCTTTGTCGGTCTGGGCCATGTGTGCCATAAAACGTAATGCCAGGTACTAGAGATAGAAACTCTATAAAGGACAGCAGCTGATAAGCTCTGAGTTGGTGTGTCCTCACTGCAAGGCCCCCTGGAGTGGGAGGGGGGTACAGAAGAAAACCCACAGAGGCAGACCAGAGAGGCAGCAGTGCAGTGCTGGGCAGATGCTGGGCACGATACTTGACTGCTGCAGGCAAGTTGTTCTGCTGTGCTAATGAAGTGGCTCTGCCCCCCCTCCCCAGCACTCCTTCCTTTGCATCAGTTGCTCGTGGGCAGCATAAGAGCCCTGGAAGGCTGGATCCAGCCCCTGGGCCTTATGTTTGACACCCCACTTCTAAAGCCCTGATGTCTGCTCGAACAATCCTTCTTTCTAGAGACACAGAACAGAGTCAGCACAGATGAAATATTCCTGGCCAGTTAAGGGTGCAGAAGCAGGGTGAGGGCCTGCGTGCTTCCTCCCACAAGTCCCACTCTCCTTGCATGGGTTCCATAGTTATGTCCTCAGGGATGTTAGCCAGAGTGAACTTTAACTGGGGCTCTCTCTTAACCAGGACTTCATACCTGGTTACAAGGCAACATGGGTTAATGGCGGCTAGTACCTATGTAACTCTTAAGTATTGCTATATCTGGCACAGAGAAGGGGAATGGAGGCTTTCTGCATGCGATCCCACATGGTCCCTCAGCCATGGTTAAGACACTGGAAACACAGCATCAGTGCTGGGCCTGGGTAATGCACGTCAGGTCAAAATTGTTAAGACATTCTTACTATCTTTTAAAAAATCTGCAGCAAAGTTCAGAACTGCTTGAAAGAAAAAAAGGGTGGGGGCTGTCACTTGGCTCCAAATCCCAGTACATTTTTAGTTCCTTTGTTCTGCAGTGATAATGCACATTTGCATTGCTATTTCTGTCCAGTTTCCAACAAGCTGCTTGAAAGCTTAATAAATTGACCACTGAATAATCTCTGCTGAGGTTACATAGTATCTCTCCCAATATGGCCTGATAGCTAATCAAATCCAGCCAAACCCCTTACAAAAAACTATATAAACTACATGCAAAACTCTGCCCCCTAAAGGGGGTGGGGTGAGAGCGATGAAGAGTGAATAGAACATTTTGGACATGGGTTTGATGTGGGGGGCTACTGAAGGAGAGAGAGATCACAGGATATGAATTATTCAATGTATCAGTCTCTATATACTGGGTCTTAAAGCAGCAATATCTGAAACGTGCATTTTAGCAAACTGCTAAGCGGACTCAAAATCTATCTAAGAGAGCCTTCTAAAGGTATGAGAAACAGTTAAAAATCTGCACTGACAGTGACATGTAGGAATTCTAGCAAACATTTTTCCTTATGAAGGAATGAACAGACTCTCTCACATCATCATAGAAGAATACATGGAATATGGGATGAATGGGGGTGAATCCCAATGTTCTTCTTAAAGGGCTCAGACTGTTTAACATATTGCAATAGGAAGGGGTACACTATTGCAGCACCCATACATTACAAAGAACCAGCCACTAATGCTCAAGGCCAGAGCACTCGAGCATCCCCTTGTACAAGGCAGAGAGACTGGAGACATCCTGGACTAGAACTGTATTTAGTTGTGATATCTGAATCTGGTGGAAAGCCAAACTGTGAAGCCAATCTTGGTATGTAGCAAAATAAACCACAGGTTGTTTCACTTGATTCAGGAGGCAGGAGGCAAGTCAAGAGGATTCTTCATGATGCCTGAAGGCACTAACCACTATGAAGTGGTTTCGTGTATATTTTCCCCCTTATCATGGACACTCCCAACTGGGAAACTTCAGGCAAAGCATAGCAACCAACAGAATGGTTCAATGTTGTACACAAGGGGTATGTGTTTGTGGAAGACAATGTATGGCCATATCCCATTACAGTGGGTAAGGATTGCATTTTTAATGACTACTCATTTCTACTGTAATGAATGAAGAAGTGCAATTCTGTACAATCCAGAAAAGATCATCATACAACAACACCATTTCCTTTCATTCTTGCATGGTTCCTCATTCTTATAGGATGCAGCCCCTCCACCACAGTGAAATAAGTATACCACCACAACCATAGAAGTTTCTCAAAGGCTTACTATTTAGGCTTACCTGGAAATTGGTGGTCCCAAATGAAAAAGGATTATTTGTGGTGTTGCGAGATCACACATTCCCAATCCAGCCAGGAATTTGGAGAGAATGGGTAGGAGAAAAACAGGAGAAGAAGAAAAAGTCAACAAATTAAGAGTACAGACATTTGAAAATATTATATTTGGTATTCTTAAAAAGGCCACATCTAGTAGATCCAAATGAAAATGGACCACAGTCAGGGATTTTCTCAAATAAAATCTGTCTAGCAGCTGGGAACCAAAACTGACTGAACAACAAAACAGACAACTGACTGAGCTTTAATCTTGGGTCATTACAGTAATCTTCAACGCCAATATGGCTTAATCAGTTGGCATGGACATGTTAGAAGTTACCAACATTAAGCTATATGATTAAACCACTTAACTTGTGGAAAACATATTTGCACTCTCAAGTTCTCCACAAGGCCAGGAAAGTATTATCTTTCTTCTATGCCTAATCAAGAGCCCAGTGTTGCTCGAAAATTTGCACTGGCAGAAGTTGGTCCTTGACTATGGAACACCCTCTTACCAGATACTCAGCTAGCTCTGAATGTGCTAAATTTCTGATGCCAGCTTAAAACGTACCGGTTTATCAAGGTTTCCTATTGATTACAGGTTTTTCATGTGATATGTGATTGCTTATATTCTTTTCTAAGTATCTGTCACTTGCCTTGGGTGCCTTAGGTAGAGAGACAGAAATCATTAAAACCAAACAAAGAATAAATCCTATTGTGCTTTTGAGATGGGTGCCATCGTGTTCATTAGAAGAACATCAGTAAACACTCTTAATTTCCACTGAATATAATCCCAAAGAAAATTCTCTCTTTTTTTTTACACCAAATATAATCCCAAGGAAAATTCTCTTTTTTAGAAGAAACCTACCCTTATGATTTAGATTAGGGAACCTGTAGTTCTCCTATGCAGTCCTATACCCTTTTAACCCCCCTCCCCCGGGCCACTGCTAGAAGGTGCATTTTAAATTCATCCTTTTCCTTGTGGTAATCAAAACAAGACCATAAGAATTTCATTTCTGCCCTGGTGGTGTTTGCAGCACATATAAACTTGGACGATCAAGTCTTGCATTGGTGTAGTAAAAGAAGACTCTGTAAAACCCTGCTTTATAAACTCTTGCACACACAGTTAACACAGCAGAAGAGTTTCTCTTTCTCCAACTGCAGTACAGCATTTCCAAGACATTTCTAGAGGCCTAGATAGGCTGGTGTGAAAAGCAAACTGCCCACATATAATATGAGCATCTGCTCTACCACCAGCATCAGCATGGCACTTTTGTGAGTCATTCCAGATAATGGGTTTAGAAGTTTTTTCTCTTTTTGTTATTTAAAGTTGTGTATGGAATTTGGTGGTCCTGTATGCATTTTTAAAACTTGTGCTTCTCTTAAAAAGGTTAAATGGACTGGAATGAATCAAACATTTTAAAATCATAAATATTCAGGCAAGGACGCACAAACTACTGATGCTTCAAGAAAAGGCAATTTTTTGCTTCTCCTTCCAAAAGTTTTGAGTGGGGGAAGAAGAGAGAAGAGGAGGAGATTGGATTTATACCCTGCCCTTCACTAGCCAAAGGTGTCTCAGAGCGGCTTACAAACTCCTTTCCCTTCCCCTCCCCACGACAGACACCCTGTGAGGTAGATGGGGCTGAGAGAGCTCTTGACAGAAACTGCTCTTTTGTCAAGAACAGCTGTGCTAGAGCTATGGCTTGCCCAAGGTCATCCAACCAGGTGCAAGTGGAGGAGTGGGGAATCAAACCCGGTTCTCTCAGATTAGAGTCTGCGCACTTAACCACTACACCAAACTTAACCACTACACCAAACCACTACACCAATTCATGCCTGGACAAAAACAGTTAATCCCTTTCAAGGGACAGGGGGACTAAGCAACCTTCCTTTGCCAGATGCAAGTCACCCCTTCCACTCTTGACCATGATAGTGAAACACTCTTATTTACAGTTGAAGGTACTGCTGTTGGGCTTAGATTAGTACAAAGAGAGGATACAGATATTTTACCAAGAGCACCAGCACCGCCAGAGTTCCATTTCTGAGACTGAAACCCGGTTCTATACATGTTAAGCAGGGCCAGCTTAATTTATTTTACTGTCCACCTGAGCAGTAATATTGCACCCCCTTGTGTCACCTCTATAGATGACATGTCACACATTGAAATCAATGGGTGAAAAGGGGAAGCTGAGACAATCATGCTGGCTGCTCATGAGTTTGGAGTGCACTATGCACACGGGCTCCCCCTCCTTTCTTACTGGGAACTTTTGAAAAAGCAGCAGCCCGGATCCTGGGGATGGAATGTAGGCATGTACATACAGATATGTATTTATAGATTCCATGCTCACAATCCAGCTCTCACACATTGGGAGTGAGTGAGACCAACCTGCTCCCCCATTACAAGTGTTGGTTTCACTCTCAACATATGTCATCTGTAGAGAGTTTTTTGTGTTGGTGGAGAGAGAATGTGGCTGCTGTATTTCCTTCTTGATGGTTCTCTTAACTGCACCTGTAGTTGCATTGAGTGGGACCAGAATGCTTTATGGGCAGTGATCCTGATCACTGCGATAGTTTGTACATGTGTAGGAGGATACCACTATCTATAGACCTGTGTTCTGTACATAGGCATTGTCCCTCTTCCACAAGTTTACAGAATAGGTCTGGGGCAAGTACCCCTTTGGCACAGTAAATAAAGTGGTCCTAAATCAAGGAGCTTTAGACCAGGCTGGCCTCAGAATTAAAACAGGGGTCTGATAAGAAAAGCCTTTGCCACATCTGTCCAGGTCCATAGAGGGATACAGTGAACATTTCCAATATGCTTTACCTTTGGCCTGTCCTTGAAATATTGCTTATGCTTCTGTTGGTGCAAAATGCGACAGCTCACCTTTTTTTTGGGGGGGGGGTCACATCACAATCTCATCAAACTATTTTTAAACAGCATCATGTTTTTTAAACAGCTACTGTTTTGTTTCCAAGCTCAATGCAAGTAGCTGGTTCTTATCTGCAAAGTTCTTCATCTTCTGGGCTGTCCACGTACCTAAACAAGGTGTTCTCTCTCTCTCTCTCTCTCTCTCTCTCTCTCTCTCTCTCTCTCTCTCTCTCTCTCTCTCTCTCTCTCTCTCCCCCCCCCTCCTTTCACATTTTCACTTTTGAACTGAAGTCAGTTATGAAAGGTTATCTGACTTCCACCTGTTCACTAATTCCAACTAGTTTGTATGGAGGGCACAATCTCTTACTGTGATGGCCCTACTCTCTGGCCCTACTCTACAAGAAGTCCAGACTACCCATTTTTTGTCAAGCATGCCAAAACAAGCCATCAATACGGTTCTGTCAAAGGTTGTCTGTTTGAACAGCACTTGATTGCAATGAGTTGTGAAGTAGTTCTTTTTCCCCCATCTTATTTTTAATGTATTTTATTTCTCTCTGCTATACTTCTGTTGTTGGTTTATTCTTAGCCACTGGGAGAAGATGGGAACAACTGGAAGATATATTTAAAAATGTAAATAAATGTTAAATAATAATAAGTTTTAAAAGCTCAAAAATGAAGGTCATTCTTCACAGAAAGGAGCATTGACCTTGAATTACAGTAAGGGTACATTTTTATTAAATAGAAATGAATATCTTCCTAGATTGACTGACAGTTCTGCACTTTTGGCATTAGCAGATTCTCCTGAATGGTGCACCAGTACCAGAAATTTCTCCCACAGAACATGTCAAACTTGGTTACAAGTATACCACATCTGGCTGCTGTTCATAGAAGAAGAGAAGAGATTGGATTTATACCCCACCCTTCACTACCCAAAGGAGTCTCAGAGCGGCTTACAAACCCCTTTCCCTTCCCCTCCCCACAACCAACACCCTGTGAGGTAGGTGGGGCTGAGAGAACTCTGACAGAACTGCTCTTTTTCAAGAACAGCTGTGCCAGAGTTGGTGATTGACCAAGGTCATAAACAGGGCTCCCCATTGGGGTTTTATTCCTTTACTGTGCCAGAAAAAGCTCTGGGAGAAATTTGCCAATTGTGCAAATGCCCCTCAATGCCAATTATTTATTTCCTTGTTTATTTTATTTATGCTGTTTATAATCTGCCTTCTCACTGGGACAAGGCAAATTACACAGAGCTAGTCAATCCAATCTGCGGAATAGGACATTCAATAAACAATGCAGTAGGATTAGGGTTGTAGAACCAAG
Organism: Gekko gecko; assembly: GCA_029375565.1. NCBI lineage: Eukaryota > Metazoa > Chordata > Lepidosauria > Squamata > Gekkonidae > Gekko > Gekko gecko. Next base: position 43,659,080 of record JAPDNY010000012.1, on the reverse strand, counting down.
AAATCTAAAAACAGAACCTAAGTATTAGCCCCGAGGAGGTAGAGATGTACCAGCAGTCTCTGAAATATCTTTAACAGCATTATTGTGAATATTTTTTCATATTAAGAATCAAGGCCACGGGGTATGTGGGTGCTCTGAGACCTCACTAATAACAAATCACCTTCCCCATTTTATCACTGCTTATGTTAAACCTTCTATTTCTCAAACCTGACAGGTTTCTGATGAACATCCCCGCTTTTACAATCCTCAAAGGGTCATTTTGGTTGGACAACTGGTGAGAGGTACATGTGTGGAAGAAAAAAAATCAATGACATATTCAAAGTATTTTTGTTTTAATGAGTATTAGCCAAGAAAGACAGGAGCAAAGCCATAGGATCAAAAGCAAAAAGGCTGTGAAAATTCGTTGTGATCACAGGAGGGCTGCAGGAGCCAAGAACGCTCCCCTCCTCCCCAAGGCCCAGGAACACATCCCTACTGGAAAGGTTACTTTCATAAACAACTCAAAGGGAAGAGAAATGCAATTTTAAAAGGATCAAATAAGAACACTGTAAGGAAATGTAATAAGATTGACGGCATCAAGAGAGAAATGGAAGAAAGAAACAGACAAGTGCTAAAAATAAACCCAAGGCTGGGTTAGAATGAATAAGGACCCCACTGGCTTGATTCAATCACTGTGAACAAACTGAAGGAAATTCACCATGGACACGAACCTGGTTAACTGTCATGCTTGGGCATTTACTCTTCCCACCCTTCATATGGCATGGCATGCTGAAACTTAAAGGTATAAGTCTTCAGCCTAACTCCAAATTGGAATGCAGGAGCCCTAGTCAAGCGAAGTTAACTTCTTTCCTTGTCGCTGGGATTCCTAACTGTAGTTTAAGCCCAGCTAAGAATCCAGGTTATGGCATGGTGAACTAACCTCAATCCATTAAGGCACCCATATTCAGACATCATTGCAAAGTGATGCAAAGATTCAGACACCATGCTAAAGTTTTCAGTCTCAGAGATGAGAGGAGGAAGGAGGGAGTGTGGAATTCCAAAAATTAACTGGGCATCAACATTTTATGGATGAGCTCTTTTCTCCTTTCATTCATACAGAGAACAGGGCAAAGTCTTCTCATTGGTGTCTTTTAGTTGACTAGGGCAACATGTTTGGGGCAAAGATTATTGGGTGGGCACTGTAACCTTTGATAAGACATTGGGGGCCCGGTCACACTGACATTTTGATCGGGGTTTGCTGCTGTTCCCTCGCACATGTCAGTTTCACATTCACACGCACCAATCTGCCTCCCGTCCCGAAGCAGGCTCACTCTCGCAATGCTGCCAGGTTTTCCTGACCCCTGGAAAATCTAGTGTTTTCATGGCACTTGCGGTTTGAATGCGCGATTTCGCCCATCTGGACAGCCTATCTTTCACAATGATTACGATTAGGGCCATCTGACCGCTCTTTGTGCGTTTTTTTTTAAGCTTCCAGTTTGAGCGCTTGAGCAAACATGTGCTTAATAAATCCATTTAATGTTTAATAATGGATTTATTAAGCGCATGTTTAGTCAAGCACTCAAACCGGAAGATTTTTTTTTTAAAAAAACGCACAAAGACAGCCCTGGAGGCGGGAACGAGAGGCGGGGGCTCCGGCAGCCTGGATGGGGCCGGCAAGGAGGATGGCTGACACAACGGAGCCTGTTTTCGTGGGGCAAAGGCAGCAGCAGCGGCGGTGGCACCCCCCCCCCAAAGTGGCGGCAGAAGCAGCAGCCGCCCGAGCCTCCCCTGTGGCCAGCAGGATCACCTGGAGGGACGGCGCAGCAGCAGGCGAGCAGGTGCTGTAAGAGAGGGGCTGGCTGCATTTAGTCAGACCAATGTGAAGAAAAATGTTTCCGATTTAAACAAAGCGGGAACAAAGCGCAATTACCTTTGCAGTGTGCCCAGAGCCTGGGAGGGGACTGAACCACAGGACTGACTGCTACTACCCTGAAACCCTTCTCTGGAGGGATTCCTCTTCCCCTCCTTCTTGTGGTTAAGAGATACAGATCAACACCAGTCATGATCAAACAGATTCTCTCTTAGGCCAAGTTTGCACTGCTTACAATTCCTCCTGGAAAATGCAATGTTTTTTCATGGAGCTAAGGCTCAAGTGCTGAACAATCCTGCAATATACAACGCTGTGAAAACAGGCTTCACATCCCATACTTTAACTGCTGTACTGTTAATATTCTGTTTAAGGGAAGGTTTCAAATACAAAAGGCCATGAGTTTCAGAATTCCATTAACAGATTAAACCAGTTTTTCATCTTCACTTTGCTTACTAATAGCGCTTAAATTAGAATACATATCTGGCTGTATTCATTTTGCCCCTTCAAATGCTATTTCACTGTCTAATTTCAGAGATAAACATCAGAGGTTCCGTCAAGTCTTCAAGCTGCTTCAAGAAAGGGTATTTGCTCTGCAATGTATTCCACAAAAAGTACCAATCGCTGTCCCCCCTCCCCTTTTAAGCTAACTGGATTTGATGATAAAACCACTGAACAATCTCAAGCAAGTGGCATTTATTACCTGTGAGAATGTTAGCCTTGCCGTGCTGGTGGATATACCATTTCTGTCATATTTATAGCTTGTGATTCCACAGCCCTGACTGTGACTTATTAGACTCCTGAAAATACAGTCATTTGGATATTTTGATGATGCCTCTTTCAGCATTCGTAGCTAAATTTCTACCTGTACTTGAAAACTTTCAACTCCTTAACACACACACACAAATCCCTTTGCTTTCCTGCAGAATTACAAAGATTTACAAAGGAGAACAAACACCATTTACCAATTTTTAGTATACTGCTTATTTCCAAGTATTTTTACTTAACTGTTTTTCACCTGAATTTACCAAGGGTGTTGCTAAAAATCTGAGGTTACAGGAGAGTCAATCCCCCCCCCCCGATCTAAAAATGTTTTTGCATTCTGAAACAGAGACCTTATTGTAGATATGAAGATTTCTTTCTTTCTGCTTAATTAGTAAACTGAAATTTGCCACTTTACTTGTTCTGAAACATCTGCTTGGATTCAGAAATTCAGAAAAAAGAATTTTCTGATCCACATTTAAAGCTATCAAACCTGATAGGCGGTAATACCTGACCATTACAGTCAGATCTACTAATTAATTGTACGTTCCTTCGTCTGTCCCTAAACGTACAGCACATCAACTTCAGTCAGTGACTGCGATTTTCCATATTATAAAGTTCTTTCTGTCCATTATCTCCATCCCACAAATAATTTTATAAACCTCTATCATGTCCATACATCCACAACCCCTATCAGGACTGAATCACATGTTACGAAGTCCATGTGATAGATGTGTGGCTGCTATAAGAGCTTTGGATCAGCCATGTTTGGAGTGCCATGCCATTTGTTGCAGAGTTATAAGGGGGAAGTTATTGGCTGCACATCTCCTTATAACTCCACAACTGAAAGAGACAGAAACTCACTTAAAAAAAAAAAAGAATGCTGGGAACTGGTACACTGTTACAATAGTCTGTAATAACACTATACTGCTACAGCAATATAGCTATTATCAGTTTTTTAAAAGTCTGGAAAAAACTTCGATGGCAAGGGGTGGGGAGGATAGCCAGACAAGGCGAGGCAAGGAAAGTGTCTAGAAGACTTCCACATGGATGCTTTATTGCCACTGTGAATGCCTCTGCATTCGCAGCAGCAAAAAAGAGCTACACAGAGAATCATCTCTGTTTGGAAGCTATAAATTGTAGATGTTGGGCCTTACCATCATACTGTGAAACAGTTTTTTCTTTCCCCCTCCACTTTCTCATTTTTGGGGAACGTAAAACCTTGCACTCACTATTTTGTGAGATTATGGTTGGTGCCATTCAAAGAGCATCACACCACAATTGATTTTGAAATTTTTCGATGGACCAACATGCACAATTTTTGTCTCCCTCCAGCTGAAATCAACAAGCCTTAAAAATCTGACTGGACCATAAACCACAATTATTTTTAAAAACCCACAGGGTATTTCTAATATTAAGGGGAGGAAAAAAAGACACACGTACCCAAAGCTTTTTACACAGGGATGATCAAAATTTCATGATCAAATAAACTGAGGCAAAGTGCTCTGCCACTAAATCTGGTCCCCCCACCCACCCCATAATCCAGGCAAGCCCAGCATGGGGAAACAGGAAGTCATAAGTGAGGGCAGGGGGGAGGGGACATCAACATGCCATGTTGCAAGTGAACATTCACAAACTGCATGTTTACCGCCCTTCTGCTTTGCAGAGACAAGAATGAAAAGAGACAAGCTGGAACGACTGTCAGCTTAATTATTGTCTGTACATACAGAACTGCTCTGCATAGCAGAAGGGCACACAGTTCAAAGCAGGAAAAAGGAGGTGGGGGCCAAAGCAGCTCTGAGATTTCCCTGTCCTAAGGCATGGGCTCCTCCCTGAAACGCCACCCAAGCCTTGAGCATCTTTCTGCAGGAATGTTCCCAGAGCAAAAACAAAACTGCAGAAGACAATATTCCCCCCCCTCCCCCCGGTCATCTTCGCAGAACTATTCCTCAGATGAGCGATAATCTCGGCTGCACTGACTTCAAGCTAAAAAAGAAAACTGCACACCCAGACAACCCAAAATTGGTACAAGGAAAAACTGGATTCCACAGCTTCTAAAAGCTCTGAAAATTAATTTAATTTCCCCTTATGTGGCACAATGTAGTCTAGTTTCACTGGACATGAAGGAAGAGATATTAAGCCCTGCCCCAACCTCTTCAGTGACCCTGCCGTGGACAACGTTTATTTTCAAACCCAAATATTAATCCCAGAAACAACTGCAAGGAGTTCTCTGAGCAGCACCTCTCGCAAGCCATGGTGCTCAGAAGAATCCAAGGACCTGGAGCCTGATTAAAATTAATTCCTGCTGCAAGGAAGACTTTCACTTTTAATCACTCTGTTTCAAGGTTACTAATCGTTTTCTAGCCCTTATACATAATTAAAGAGAGACTTTATCCCAAGCCAAGTGTCAATTCGAATTTCAGGCCACAGAAAAGTAATTTATTTGCATGTTCAATGAACAAACCAATTTTCAGGGGTGAGGAGCAGTGGTGAGGCTTCAAAGAGCCAGACTCATGTATCATGGATAAAGGTAAGATATCAGCACTTAAAAGGTCAGAAAATATGGGACTTTCTCAGAGAAAAAAGTCGAACTTGGATATCCAGGAGCTGTTGAACACCTAACTCAGCTAAGAAACCTTAGTACTCAGGGAAAAGCACAATATACATCCAAATTAATCCGTTTTCTCAATTTGCCCACCAACATAACTCTCAAATATATAATATTCATATACAGAGGCGGTCAACCTCCGGGAAAGAATATCACCATCATTCACTATCTGGAAGCTTATATATACAATCTGGTGCTGTATAGGATCTGTTGCTACAAGGCAGAGCTGTGTTCTTAATAATCCATATGTAAAATCTTCTAAGGCCCCGGTCACACAGGCCAGATAATGCGTGGGGGAGGCATGGCTCTTTGCACCGGTGCAATTAGACCCGCCAGAACATGATCAGACGTGACGGCGGCACACCACAGTTTTGTCCGTCAGTGCATGTGTGTCAAGGAGGACAGCTGGGGGGAAAGCCGCATGCCAGCACGATCACACAGAACGACAGCCTGTGGCAAACTGTGGCAAACCGTCGGCAGCCTGTGGCAAACCATTTGCTAGTACATTTGTTGAGATACTTTTAAACTGCGCAACTTCGGCAGCACAGCATGAGTTGGCCGTGGGAGTGCTACAATTCCCAGATGTTGCGGTGTGATCACGCCCCGAAACTCCGCCTGACATTCGTACCTTCCACACAGCAAATCCTTCGTGTGACTGGGGCCTAAATTGAGAAGTATTATCCCTACTAGTGATGAACACGGTCCAGAAAAATGGTGGTTCATTTGGTCCATGGGAGATCATGGACCCGTCGATCACAAACCACGTTTCACAGACCAGATCGGGTCTTTTTGGACAATGACACCCGAGCGGTGACTCCACCCACTTCTGGTTCACTTCCAGGCAGGGCTATTTTTGTAAAAAAAGCCCAGCAGGAACTCATTAGCATATTAGGCCACACCCAACAGCAGAAACTCATTAGCATATTAGGACACACCCCTGACAGCACAGCTCAGCATATTAGGCCACACCCCCATGTTACCAGAAGTGTGGTCATCCAGCCACACCCACCTTTTGCTTCTTATTCTGTTTACCTTGTTTGTTGTCAAAACCCAGGGCTTTTTCATGTAGCAGGAACTCCTTTGCATGTTAGGCCATACACACCTAATGTAGCCAGTCCTAATGAGTTTCTGCTGTTGGATGTGGCCTATTATGCTAATGAGTTCCTGCTGGGTGTGGCCAACTCAGGAGCCAGCCGGAACCCCATTCCTGCGCGTTCCTGCCCCAAAAGAGCCCTGCTTCCAGGTGAACCGGAAGTGGGTAAAATCTCCTCTCTGCCTCTTTGAAAAAGCCACTTAAATTTTAAATGGCCTTTGCAACACCACACAGCCTGTGAGTGAAGGTCGAGCAGCGACCTGCTGTTCGGCCTTCATTTGCATGCTACTTGGCTTCTTTGCAAAGGTCATTTAACTTTTAAAGCCATTTAAATTGCAAAGCCATACGGCACGCAAGTGAAGGCTGAGTGGCGACTCGCTGCTTGGCCTTCACTTGTGCACCACTCAGCCTCTTTGCAAAAGCCATTTAAAGTTTTGTATTTTCATGTGCGTGTGTGTGTGTGCACCTGGAAGTCATAGCAACCTATGGTGTCTGACCCCTACTGGAGGCATGGAGGATATTAAGATAAGTGGTTGAATAAAACCTGCCCCTGCCTCCCAGCTCTGGTATTCCCAGGAAGTCTCCCATCCAAGTACTTGCCAGAGTTGACCCTGCTTAGCTTCCAAGATCTGATGAGATTGGGTTTGCCTGGGCTATCCAGGTCAGGGTGCAAAAGCCATTTAAATTTCAAATGGCCTTTGCAAAGCCAAACAGCATGCAAATGAAGGCTGAGTGGCAACTCACTGCTCAGCCTTCACTTGTGTGCCGCCTGGCCTCTTTGTAAAGCCATTTAAATTTTAAATGGTTTTTGCAAAGCTGGGCAGCGCATGAGTGAAAGTTTTGTAAAGCCAGGTGGCATGTGAGTAAAGGCCAAAGTGGGTGACGTCACTGCTTGGCCTTCACTCACGTGCTGCAGGGTTTTTGCAAGCCCCTCCCACACACAGACCTACGAACTTCCAGGGACAGTCCTGGGAGGTCCATGTCAGTGGGTACACAGACTGCGTTCACAGACCACAAACTGGGCCCTGGTCAGTATTCCCTCTAAGCTGAGTTGGTGTGAGCTAGCTCACCTCTGGCTCACACATCTTTGTCTTAGCTCAGGAAGGAAAGCTCCAGAGCAAACTAATTTATGCAGTAGCCAAATCGCTTGCTCACAACTTTAATACCAGTAGCTCACAAAGCAGAATTTTTGCTCAGAAGACTCCACAGCTTAGAGGAAGCACTGGCCCCAATCCATCGAAAAATTAGGTTTGTGGCCCATCTCTAATCCCTGCATTACAGAAACAAACAGAACACAGCAAATTAACTAAAGCTACTCAGTAAACTCAGGGCTAAGCTGAGATCTGGCCTGTAACTCATAATTTTCACCACCACACAACAACAGCACAAAACTGAAAGCCAAACACTTGAATACTATTTGCTACCAAACACATGTACACCCTAACAAACCAGAACCACTGCCCCAGGAACCTGGATTGGGAAAGTGGCAACTCTTGCTAATTGGTAGAGTCTGCTCGCATTGGTCTCCTGTTCTCCTAGGGTTTTGACACACCAATTAAGAATCCAAAGTTCTTGCAAGCCATGTGGCACAGAGGAAGATAAATGGACACATGGAGAATTATTCACTCAGACAAATCCTGCAGCTGGAAGGAATGCAATGCAAAGATTCACCAGTTCAGTGAACAGTAGGCTTTTGCAAATTAACCTTCAGCATGGTGTAGTGGTTAGGGATGGGCACAAACCAGCTCACAAACTAAAGTTTGTGATGAATTTTGACAAGTTTATGGTTCACAAACTGAAGTTTGTGGCACATCAATCGGCATGAACTTTCCATGAACTTTCAAGCAGTTTGTGGCTGTTCGTGAATGGATACCTTTCCAGACTCTCTGTGCTTCATCTAATATGTTCACCAAACTTCAAAGCAATGGGGGGGTGCGGAACTTGAAGGGCATGTAGAGGAGCATTTGGGGGAGGTTCTCTGCGACTTTGATATCTCTAGCTTGCACAGGATGTTCTATACACTCTTGAACCTGCACCTATCATTTCCCCAGAAAGCACTTTCCTAGGGGCAACTTTTCCAGAGGGCCACAACTCAGACCCTGTAAATCCAATCTTCACCAAACTTGGAGGGCAGGTAGCAGAGAGTCAGCCAGAAATACCTTGTGAGTTTATTGTCTCTAGCATGCCCGGGGGGGGGTTCTTCTGTGTCAGGAACCTCACAAACCAAACCAGTTCTTTTGGCAGCTATAAATTCATGAGAATTTGTGGTTCACAAACCAGGCATGCCACAAACTGAATCACATTTTCCCAATTCATGCCCATCCCTAGTAGTGGTTAAGCACAGCGTACTCTAATCTGGTTTGATTCCAAACTCCTCCTCCACATAAAGCCTGCTGGGTAATCTTGGGCCAGTCAGAGTTCTCTCAGAACTCTCTTAGCTCCACCTACCTCACAAGGTGCCTGTTATGGGGAGAGGAAGGAAAGGGGACTGTAAACCACTTTGAAACTCCCTGAGGTACAGAAAAGCAGGGTATAAAAACCTACTCTTCTTCTACAGCTGGAGAGGGTCCAGCTCTGTTCTCCTCTGTCACTAGGGGTTCAGCGGGCAGTCAAATGTGATAGCCATTCTTGTAGTGACACTGATCCTTTAGAACTCCTTTCCCCAAGGTATATGTTTGGCCCTATCCCTTTTAAATTTCATAAAACAGATGAAGTCAGTTTTCTTTCAGTGGGTTTTTGGTTTGAGCTAGCAGTAATAGTGAGGTGAAATATTAGATGCTTGATCTTGGTGTTTGTGGATACTGGATTTTGGTTTAGTTGCCATTTAATCTACTGGTTGTTTCTATCATACGGAAGAAATGTTCTGATTATTGTAAGCCACTTTGGGGACTGCATTGAAAAGCAGGGTATACATTTTTAAATAACACTATGGGAATTACACTATAGCCAACAGGGGAATGGGGAATGGAGAGAGAAGCAAGCAGTTCTAGATGGCATCCACAGTTAATCCAGTCTCTTGCTTGGAAAAAAAGGGGGGGGAGTGAATGCAATGAAATGCAGTTACCGCTGTGAAATTGGAGCTGGGGAGCATCGGGGTTTTGTAGAGCAAATAACGATCTCATACAGGCTGTTTTATGCCCTATTGAACAGCCAGCAGTTTATGAAAAACAAAGTTTCATAAATAGAGTGCCAGGTTTCCTGGCGGTTTCCAACAACTGCAATGGGTATGAGAATTACCCGAACGCTTATAATGTCAGCCAGAATTCTCTCCATCCACTCCCCCCGCCCCGCAAAATACAGAACAAGCTACAGAAGGTGGTGGGCCTGGCCAGAGACATTTGGGCACCAGAGGTCAAAAAACCTAGGCATTCACCATCAATAAACCAATTGAACAACTGGGAGTTTGCTGACCTTTAATAGAAGCCAAAATAGTACCCTGATATGGTAGGCCCCACGCATCTCACAGTATGGCCAACACTGACTGAAGGCCTCTTTACAAATCAACTGTTTTGGGGTTAAAATCTCTCCATTGCCTTCAGCCTTAGATTGGAGGGTGGAGAAAAAATAGTTGAAGCACGAACCAATGGCCTCTGGCAAGATCCAGACCAGCATTTCTTTCATCCTAAACTCCTAGGAAACAAAAGCAGGGTTGTTCTCTGAAGTTGGGTGGAGTTCATAGGAAGACGTCTGCACATGAATCTGCCTTGCACTGATTTAGACCATCAATAGCCCTGCAGTCTTTCCTGGCCTGAAATAATCTTGAACTGGAAATGTTAGGGTTTGAGTCTGGGGCCCTCTATGGCCCTTATGCTGTTTTCATGCCTTGGCTGGGTTCTTAATACTTGGGTTTTAATGACGTTTATTGTACTGTTTCTTACTATGTTTTATTTTTGAGCAGGTTCTCTGGGGAGGCAGCACAGAAATTTTCACATAAATACATATCCCCGTTTTTGTGAACCTGTGTAGACAACTTATGCTGAGTCGGACCATTAGTCCTAGCTTCATGAGCTGATAGCATCTGTCCAGGGTCCCGAGCAGAGGAGGGTCCTTCCCAGCCCTGCAACATGAGATTGAACTAGGATCCTGTGTGTACAGAGCACGTGCTCTACTGATAAATTATGGCCATGGCCTCTTCACAGTTGTGTAGAAATATATAGCAGCCACTTGTGAAGCACCCTGAAATTGGTTTCTGTTGAAAGGAACTGACATCTCAGGAGAACAGACCTGGAACTGCATCGCAAGCTTAACTCAGCACATCAGAATCTGCAATACATGAGCAAACATATCATGACTAGTGCTGTGCAACTCTGCAGAATGCAAACAGTGATAATACCTTACAGCGTTTAACCAGGTGTAAATGAATTTTATCAGAGGCTTTTGCTATCTCTGCCTCTGTGTTAAGGTAAGCATAAGCTGTGGCTACATTCTGATAGCTCCCCCCTTATGCTCCCCCTTCACGTAGAGACATCAGCTTGCAGCTAACTCAATGCAAATACAGCAGATGCTTCTCAGCCAGGGCTATGTGACCAACAAAACAGACCTAAGTTTTGCACTGTAGATTTTACACCCAGAATTTGGAACATCTGAACACACATGCAACGGGAATTCTGGGAACACTAACCATGCTGATGCCATCTTACACCCTATGTTATTGTTTATATGGTGCTAAGCTTTACTGAATAACATTTTAATCTTTTAAACTGTTTTATACTTATATGTTGTAACTTGCCCTGAGCCCTTCTTGCAGGGGAGGGTGGGATAAAAATAGAATGAATGAATAAATACATACATTTTACAGGGGGTGGGGAGAAGAATCATGCAACTTGTACTAGTTCTACATATCTAGTGGAATTAATTCTGCTTCATCCAGGAACAGGGACGAGGGAGGACTTATATATCAGGCACCATGACCACTGGGAATCTTAATGAGCACCCATGCACAAATCTCACTATTCATTGCCCACACATTTTTCAACTTGGCAAGTCGTAAGAGCTAGAAACTTATTCTTATTTTAAATGAAAACTGTGGTCCCATGGTTAAACTAGGAATGAGGAGACCCAGTTTTAAGTCTCTTAGGCAGCCTTGTCCACTTACTCTCTCTCTTACACAGGACTGCTGTGAGAATAAAATGTTTGCTTTCTAGAGATGTATGCTTTATTATTATTTATTTTTTATAATTTGTATTTATATCCTGCCCGTCCTGCGGATGGGCTCAGGGTGGGCAACAGCATATTATAATAAATACAATTACAATTTAAAACACAGTATAAACACAATTTAAAACACAGTATAAACATTCCAGAGATTACATTTTTATTCTGCCCTAAAAAGCTTAATGTTATGTCCTAAAAGCTTAATGTTATAAACAGTCAACCATGAAGCCCACTGAGTGACCCTGGGCCAGCCATTCTCTCAGCCTAATCTTCCCCACAGGGTTGTTGTAAGGATAAACGGGGAAGGTACATGCACTGTCCTGAATATCTGGGAAGAAGGTTGGGACAAAGCAGCGATATACACATAAAGAGCTCAGGGCTGCCTACATAGTTCTCCCTTTGATTTTCTCCCCGACAACAACTCTGGGCAGTAGATTAGGGAGAACTGATCCGGAGTCACCCAAGGTCACGCTGAGTGGCAATTTGAACCCAGGATCCCCCAGTTCATCATTCTAACCACCACCTCATACTGACTCTCAGAGAAAGGGTGGGGGAGATTCTAGCAAACAAATTTATACTGACTCTCACAGCCGATATCAAATTCTGAACATGTGCATGGGAAACACACAGCATTTGGTATACCGCCCTGTGGGCTAACACACATAGATGCAAGCCTGGAATATATATCAACGTTGCTCTAAAAGAGAATCCCTGACATTTACAACTGGCTTGGAAAAGTTCAGTTTGCCAGTTCACGTCTGGATGGATTCTTTCATCTCAGGTGAAGCTTTAATGAGCAAAGGAAAAATAGCAGCCCTTTGATGTGGAAGTGTCCAGTGCCCCCTCCTAGCCGGCAATCTATCCCTCAACCAGTTCTGTCTCCATCACTAGATAGCCTGAATTTAGCCAAGCTGCGCAAGTTTCTCCCTGCAATGTCCTTTGTGTCGATGCTTCACCCTGCCCAGAGAACAGAGCTGCTGTGCTTCTCCCCATTTCTTTGAAGGTGGAGGGTTCCCCCCCACCCCGCAGAACGAATGCTAATTTCCTTATCTTGTTTTGCAGGAACAAGATGGAAGAGAAGGGAAAGTTCCTAAACAAACAATATCACGGCACAGCCGGCCACGGTTATCAGGAATCTGATCACGCTCTGCTCTCCTAACTGTGTATAGAGAACACTCGCAAGATGAAAATTGCCGGGGTTCCATAGTAATAGCCCTTTCTTGTTAAATGCATTTGTGCAATCAGGGACTTCAAATTTTGCTATTTCAAAATGGTAAACAGCTTTCTTTGTGGGAAAATGAGAACCATTCATCCAGCGGCATTAAAGAAAGGGGGAAAATGGTTACTTACCAGCGTTAGCTTGGCATTATAGATATCATTAGGACAACCCTCTTGGCTGGCTCCAGACAGCAGCAAAATCAGACATTAGTTGGGTCCCAACATGCACAATGGTGGCCCCAACAAATCTCACTTTGCACAGGGTGCTTGGGAAGGCTGAAGGCACCATGAGAGCGTTCTCCTTTTGCAAGGTTCAAGTGTTCCAGCCTAAGGAGGTCACTGAGGGAGTCTGGTCCTTAACCCCTCAGGATCTGGAGCTAATGCTGCTACCGTTGCATGGGAGCTCTTTCTAATTCCGATTTGGGATCTAAATGCCAAACCAGATGGGTGTACTACTAAAGCAAGAGGTACCACCCATAAGTCAACATTGCTCCTAGGTGCATCTCACAATTTTGTACCCTGAAGTGGATCAAATCCCTGCAACCATTCCAGTGCATTGCCTGTTATACTAAAGGGGACAGTGGGTGAAAATATCCAGGGCGAGGTTCAGTAGTTCCCATGGTCTTGAGTGGTCATGTAATCACTTTAGTGTGCACTCAACTAACAGCTGTGCATGTGTTAGTAGTTAGACCAAAAGTGGCCTAGCCTAAGGTGTGTACAACACAGGTGTTTGACTATGTAAATAGATGTGATGCCCTTAAAACAGTGAGGGCACAGTTGCTGTCCCCCAGTACCACAAAGACCGTATTGCAGATAGCCTCTCTTGAACGTCTGCTCCTTCGTCTATTACACACAGAAGTTCAATGGACTCCCCCCCCCATCACTTCTGGTTGATAATTATAGCCTATTGTCAAGTGAATTACTGAACAACAAGATAGTATGAGGGAACAGAACCTTCCAAATCCCCAGCTACTGTACTGCAATGCATCACAGACGAGGGGTGGCATTGTAAACTGTAAGTATAACGACAATCTAGAATGCTCAAAAAACTCAAGACATTTAAAACACACACACAGTTGACTATTTCAGCACATAGTAACATGGCCGCGTATCTGAATCCCTGCTTTACAGTTGTTGAAATTAGGTGCCAGACTTTTCGCTAGGTTGGACATATAGCAATTTGGAAGTCCATGGCTTAATTCTCTCTCCCTGCTTCATAAAAAATCCAAAATGGCCAGTTGTTGCAGTAACCTCCCTTTGTGGTGGCTGCTCCAAACTAAGCAGAGCAAGAACGACAACTGTCTTTAAGGACGAGCTTCTTAAATAATATTCTAGGGGACGCTTGAAAGCAAATCTGAAGCAAGATCAAAAGAGAAAAATAAAATAGTGCTTTCAAGGAGGACAATCAAGCAGAAGAGTTATTAGCTGACAGACTGGAAGGGGTTTTTTTTGGTAAATGGTTCACTTAGCCACAATAGTGTTACTGACACAGATGGTAAGTCCCCTCTCCTGCTTGTCTGATTGTCTCTTCTAAGGGTGAGAGCAGATGTAACATTATCAGAACAGCAGGGCTGCCAAGCGTATCGTTTTGAAAAGGGTGGAGCTCTGGGGGTGGAAAGCTTTGTGCACTTGAAGCAGAAGTTAGTTGAAGACACTGCTGATTGGGTAGTGCCTGTACTGTCAATGAAGATATCTCCTCCCCAATCCCTGGACAATTCTGCACATTACCAAAAAAAAAAGAGGAAAACTTGAATGTAGCATAATCCCTTAGAAGGTGATGTGGGAGCCAGTGAGGACCCTAGTCTACCTTATAGGGCAGGGCCTACTGTAGCAAAATGACATGTGTCTTTTATTTTGAATGCCAAAATGAATTGCACAAAATGTTTAACACTATTAAGTAGAACATTTCAAATACGCAAACTGAAACAATGAAACAATACTGCTGCTAAAAAGTTTGATTCTTCTGTGGCCCATAAATCCAATCTAAATAGCCAGAGAAAAGGTTTCATCCATTAAACAGCGGTTTACAAGAGCCACAAATCCAGCAGTCCCATAAGTATAATCCATCGTCCCTTCATTATTTCTCATTTCCGTTTTCAGTGAAAGGACAGAACCACCAAGATCAAGAAGTCACAACAAGATATTCCAGCTCCAGCGTGGCCTGCCAACATCTGAAGGAGGCTGCAACACGAAACCATTATCAAGGCTCTTATCAACTACGCTTTTGTGAGTCAATCCCTGTTATGTATATGGCTCTACGACAGTCTGTGACATCAAGCATGTCGGTCCTTGCTAATTTAAAAACAGAGGGAGAAGGAAGGTTTCAGAGGCAGGTTTATCCAGGTAAACATACAATGAGAAGGTTAGTGCCTCTCCAGTGAGGCCCAACAATTCACATGACAAAGCCTGAAGAGGAGAGCACTAAGCAGAGGGGGTCACTCAAATTACTGTTCAGGGATGCAGAATTACCATAAGGTTTTCATGCAGTGGGGTATGTAACACTATGGAGGTTAACAAAAGCTTTATCCAGAGATCTCTTCAATCTTTTGCTGAGGTGAACCTATTAAAGCAGAAATGCTCCATATTTTGGCAAGTCTCCACATTCAGAAATACTAAAGTTTTTATTTTTTTAAAAAGGCAGTAATTAGTGTAGCCATACTAATAGATCAAGCATTTGTTCTTCAATGATATTTAAAGCAGTTGGCCTCCAAGTAAAAACATGATTTGCAGCCTGAACCACTGTAAAATTAAGAGATGGTTGGCATTATGTATCTCTTTCCCATGGCTGGCCATACCATGCAGACAAAAAAAAGTCTGCATAACTCTGCCACACAGGGCTAGGGTAGAGGTTTTAGCAAACCTAGGAGTATCCCCAGGTTTGCAGAAAATTCATACAGTCAAAAAGCAGTAATTAAAACAGTTTTAAAGTACCAATATCACATAAGACTAGCTTGTGAGATCACAGCAGGCATTGTGGATTGTGGACTGCCTAGGCAAAAAGCAGACAACATTACCAGGGTTGCCTGGGCAATCTAAAATGTGTGCCAAGATGTCAAAAGATGTCAAAAGTTTTATTTTGAAACTCTAAGAGGTGAGTTGGGGGTATGGAGATGGAGCAAGCAGGCAAGACCAGCAGAAATTTATTTCATTTTATTGTTATTCCACTTTTCTCCCCAGTGGGGACCCAATGTGGTTTACATCATCTCCTCTCCTCCATTTTATCCTCATAACAACCCCGTGAGGTCGGTTAGACTGAGAGAGTGTGATGTCCAAAATGAGCTTCCATGGCCTAGGTGGGCATTTGAACCTGGGTGTCCCAGATACTAGTCCACCGCTCTTAACCAGTGTTCCCTCTAAGCTGAGTTAGTGTGAGCTAGCTCACAGATTTTTTGGCCTCCAGCTCACAGATTTTTTGTCTTAGCTCAGGAAGGACGGCTCCAGAGCAAACTAATTTATGCAGTAACCAAATTGCTTGCTCACAACTTTAATGCCAGTAGCTCACGAAGTAGAATTTTTGCTCACAAGACTCCACAGCTTAGAGGAAACATTGCTCTTAACCACTATACCACACTGACTCTCAAGATTTGGGATAGGGTCGCCAGGTCCTCCCTGACCACTGGCAGGGGATGGGGGGTAGGGTTGCCAGATCTAGGTTGGGAAACTCCTGGAGATTTGGGGAGGGAGCATGGAGAGGACAGGGACCACAGTGGGGTACAGTGCCATAGAGTCCACCCTCCAAAGCATCCACTTTCTCCTGGAGATCTCTGTAGTCTGTTGTTGTTGTTATTAATAATTAAATTTCTACCCCGCCCTCCTGGCCAAGGCCGGCTCAGGGCGGCTTACATAAAACAGCCTAAAATTTTACAATACACATGAAATAGATTACAATACTCATAAAAAGATTAACAACAACAACAAATTAAACAGACAATCCTAAAACCATTTAGCCATAGATATAATAAAGTGCTAGGATCAGTAATTGCAGTATTTCACAGCAGTAGTTGTTACTTAGTTTCTCTCACTTTGCAGTTGGCTCTTTGGTCTTCTTAGGTCATCTTAGGCAGCTGGCCCAAGCTGTAGTTAGAAATTCCAAGGAGGAACAGGGCTCTCCCGTCTCAGCTGTCAGTTGTTAGTAGTGGTGGCGGCTCCAAAAGCCTGGTGGAAGTGCTCCGTTTTACAGGCCCTGTGGAACTGCAAAAGGTCCCGCAGGGCCCTGATCTCTTCTGGGAGCTCATTCCACCAGAATGGAGCCACCACCAAAAAAGCCCTGATCCTGTTTGTTGCTGGCCTAGCCTCCTTGAGACTCGGGGGGGGAGCCGATTCTGGGCCCCTGATTACAGTGCTCTCTGGGGTACATGTGGGGAAATGCAGTCCCTCAGGTATGTAGGTCCCTGGCCATAAAGGGCTTTAAAGGTAAGGACCAGCACCTTGAAATGAATCGGTATGCTATAGGCAGCCAGTGCACTGCCTTTAGCACAGACTAGATGTGCTCCCGAATAGGGAGTCCCATCAATAGCCTGGCTGCAGCATTTTGCACCAGCTGCAGCTTCCGGATTTGAGACAAGGGCAGCCCCATGTAGAGGGCATTACAGTAGTACAGTCTTGAGGTGACCATTGCATGGATCACTGTTGCCAAGTTGTTGCATTCGAGGAAGGGAACCAACTGCCTGATCAGCTGAAGGTGATAAAAGTCCAATTTGGCAGTGGCTGCTACCTGGGCCTCCATTGTTAGGGAGGCATCTAGGAGCACTCCCAGACTCCTAACCTCTGTCCGCCCTGACTCAGGCACAGGACCTCTGTTTTCATCGGATTCAGTTTCAGCCGGCTCAGCCTAAGCCAACCAGCCATGGCCTATAACGCCGAGTCTAGGTCTTCTGGTTCAGAGTCAGACTGACCGCCCAACAACAGATAGAGCTGGGTGTCATCCGCATACTGGTGACATCCCAGCTCATGCCTCAGGGCAATCTGGGCAAGAGGGCACATATAGATGTTAAAAAGCATCAGGGACAACACTGCCCCTTGAGGCACTTCACATTCCAGTGGGTGCCTTCAGGACAGTTGATCCCCCAGTGCCACTCTTTGTTCCCAACCTTGGAGAAAGGAAGCAAGCCACTGCAAGGCCAGTGTCTGGACATGAGCTCTGATTCCAGGGTATCCCCAGTTCCCACCTGGAGGCTGGCATCCCTAATTTGGGATGAGGATGGGAAGAGAAGCTGGACAGCAAGGTATCAAGAGACTGGCTTGCCTAGCAGTCTCATGTCTTTTTGGAAACATTACTGCAAGCTCAAGGCTCATAAAAATCATACAAGTTTCTCTCTCTGAGAACTTGAGGTCATGCAGACTGCAGTTTCAAAGAGCAAGATAAGAAGAGAGTCCATGAAGGTGCCAGTTAAGTCACTGGGCCTAGAGGTTTCAAGGCCGAGAACCCAGGGAGGGAATTTCACCTACATATTCCACTTAGTTAGCGCAAAGATCCATGCATGGCTGGATCGCCCATTGGGCGAACTAGGCGCTCGCCTAGGGCGTGCCGTCCTCAGGGGTGCCAAATGGCACCCCGCTCCCCCCCCCAAAAGTGCCCCTGCTGCCACCCTAACCGAGCGCCCACCACCACCGCTGCCGAAAAGTGCCCGGCTAGGGCGCAAGTTGCCCTCCCCCTCCTCCCTTGGGGGGGAGGAGGAGGAGGAGGAGGCGGCCGGTGGCAGCCAGCGGGATCTCCCTGTTGCCGCCACCACCAAGCACCCAGCAGCCAGGATTTCCCCGCTGCCCTCGCCGCCAAGCACCCGGGTAGGATGCAAGTCGCCCTCCCCCTCCCCCTCGGGGGGGGGAGGAGAAGGAGGAGAAGGAGGCGGCCAGCAGCAGCCAGTGGGATCTCACCGCTGGCGCCGCCGCCTTCAAGTGCCCAGCTAGGGCGCAAGTCGCCCTCCCCCTCCTCCTAGGGGGGTGCAAGTCACCAGGTAGGGTGCAAGTCGCCCTCCCCTCCTCCCTTGGGGGGAGGAGGTGGCCAGCGGGATCTCCCCGCTGGCGCCACCACCACCAAGCATCCAGCTAGGGCGCAAGTTGCCCTCCCCCTCCTCCCTGGGGGGGAGGAGGAGGAGGCGGCTGGTGGTGGCCAGCGGGATTTCCCCGCCACCACCGCCAAGTGCCCGGGTAGGGTGCAAGTCGCCCTCCCCCTCTTCCCTCAGGGGGGAGGAGGAGGAGGAGGAGGCGGCCAGCGGCGGCCAGCGGGATCTCCCCGCTGGCGCCACCGCTACCAAGCGCCCAGCTAGGGCACAAGTCGCCCTCCCCCTCCTCCCTGGAGGGGTTGGGATCTGCGCCCGCCTAGGGCGCAGAAATTCCTGGAGCCGGCCCTGGATCCATGGGTGGGAAAAGGTGTCTTCCTTCATTAGGCCCTGTTCAGCTGCACAGTATATGGTCTCATGATGGCAACACACCTGATTGGTTAGGGCCCTGTTAGCAACATACTTGATTGGTTAAGCAATACATTTGATAGGTCAACTAGAATCATGCCAACACAGGCAATTTGGCATAAAGGACTTTTCATTCTGGTTTGTGCCCTTTATCTGGATTGCATTTGCCTTTGTGTCACCTCTTGATTCTAGACCAGGAGGGCCTTGTTGACCAAAGCACTTGCCATGGACTTTGGACTTTAAAACTCTGTTTAGACTTAGTCTGGACAGGTAACATCTGGACTTGGAGAATCAATGCCTGTAAAAGTGCTTAGGTTAGATATTTAGCTTTTATTATTTTATCCTTGTTGTTCACAGCTCTTATTTTGTATATTTCTGCACATTCCTTTAATAAACCATATTAATTATATTTTCTGGTATTCTTGGATTGTGAGGCTTCAGTCTGAATCCAGTACTTTGGCCCTTAATGGCTACAGCTACCAGAGTAATTGTTTTTGGAACTCAACTTTCAAGCGTCCCACCTTACAGGGTTGACTTCTTGTTTAGACCCGGGAGGGCTGGAGACTTAGTCCCTTGCTCTCCAGCTGGTGGATTAATTAAGGTGACTGGTCGTAGCACATTACCCTGGGATTGTGGGGAGTCACACTCCAGATCTTTGTAGTTCTGTTTTGACCAAGCTGTCACCCTTAAATAAAAACATAACTTTTGACAAAGGGAGGAAGGAAAACTGAGTAAAAAGGAGAAGATAGGCACAGAAAGAGGGAAGAAAATTCTCCTTCTCCAGAAGCCCTCAATGAGTCACTCAATCATAAAGACCTAAACAGGTTGGGTCAAACATACTTGGAAGATCCCTTGCTCCCACATGAACCAGGGCATCAGTTCAGAGGCCCTAGTAAGTGCATTCACCTGCTTCAGAGGTAGAGCAGATGAGCACTGAAGAGCCTTGTCTTGTGGCATGTCTTAGTTATGAGATCCTTTCCCACAGTAACTGAGCTTGTCCTGAGCTTGTAATATTTAATCAAGAGTACTGACTAGGTGTGTGCATTTGGCTGTATCCAAGTCGAAAAAATATCCAAAAGATACCTGTCACAGCTCAGGTGGGATGTCACCTGACGCTGCCACCACTCTGGATTTAGGATCCCTTGTGAAGGCCCAGAGTACCCTCCCAAGACCTTCAGACCTCCCTTTTGGCTGAATAATAAGTGTGAGAACTAGACAGAGTAAACAACAAGGAAAAGGTTTATTTTATAGGAGGTCAAACAAACAAGGTGCAGGAATAACAACAGTAAGTGGGTGAAAAGAAAAGAAATCAAATGCCCTAACGCATCTGAATATACTGTCCCTAGCTCACTATCTCAAGTGGCCTTAAATTACTCAACCTTCCCTCAGGATGAGGGTTTCTTTCCCACAGCAGCCTCTCTGGCCCTGTTCCTTGGGAAGAAGAACAGCTTTTTTCGTCTTGTACCAGTTCTTTTATTCCTCGGCCCTCATCTTCCCTATTGGTCAAAATCGGTGCCAAAACTTCCCAAGGCCTTCTGCGGTTTGTAGGCCCAGCCTCCCTTACTGCTAGCCAGGCTCCCTGGGCCTAGTCAGCCTCTGGCAGCACAGCCCAGATCATGACAATACCTTAACAGTATTTTCCGGCTATTCTTTCAGCCAGGTATAGATTTGGGTATTTTTTCAGCCATCCAAAATTGCCACGCCCCCAGGACCACCGGATTCAGGACCACCAGATAGTCAAAATTAAAGGGCATTTAAAGGGTTTGCGGTCCCTTTAAACACCTTCTGGCTGAACTCACCACTTGGAGACTGTATTTAAGGGGACTACAAGCCCTTTAAATACCTTCAGAGTTCACTCATGGCTTGGAGAAGGCATTTAAAGGGACCGCAATCTCTTTAAACACTTTTTCTCTCAACTGAAACCAATAGATGATGGGGGCACCTTATTTGGGGGTCCATAGAATTGAGTCCCCTGGTCCAATCTTTTTGAAACTTCGGGGTTTTTGAGGAACTATCAGCTATGCTACAAATTTGGTGCCTCTAACTCAAAAAACAGCCCCTCCAGATACCCCCAGATCAGGTCCCCATTATAACCTATGGGGACCATTGACTATAATGGTCCCCATAGGATATAATGGAACCAAAAATAAATAAATAAATCAGGATTTCTGAAAAACCGTATTCAGATTTGGGAATATCAGTTTGGTATTTGGGTTTGGGAATATCAGAAAATACTGATTTTTGTTGTTTTTGTTTTAACAGGGCTGTAGCTAGCACAGGGCACAAGGGGTGACACCCCCTTCCTGAATGTGCCCTGCCCCTGCTCCCAACTCTCTAGGTGCCCCCTCCCCTCCCCCAGGGAGGTGGAGGGATCCCTGGGGCTGGTTCCAGGATAGGCTGAAGCTAACTGCCCACATGCCACAGCTCCACAGGGCCCCCAGCCCGAGAGGCGGCCCCTGAGTGCCCGGTATTCAGGAGCCTTGGGAATCCTGTGCAAAGCACTTGCTGGTGACATTTGGGGCCTTTGCCTTCTGGTCTTAATGTCAGGGCTATTGTCAGGCCTGAGTGCCCTTGGTGAGAGCTACTTACCAGGCACAGCCCTGCCTCACACTGAGAGCCAACCTTGAGCTAATGTGGGTGCAGAAAGCAGAAGGTTTGGGCCCACAGAGGAAAAAGAGGAGCAACAGTCCACTGCATGCAGCAGCTCTGCTAGGACCTCCTCCGGTGCAAGGGAAAGTAGAAATCTTTTACTGGGCCTTCCTCTCTAACTTTTGTTCCTCCCCTGTTTCCCATCTGCGACTCACAACTGTTTTCCAGAGTCCACAAAGGGTACGTATGCAGCTTTCTGCAGGTGACCTGCATGGAGTCATAGTGGGTGGAAACCCCCCCCCCAAGTTCCATTCTCCAAGTTGGTTTCCTTTTGTTGGGACAGCAGATCAAAGTGGCCCAAAACCCCTTGCAAAGGTGCTGGCCTGGAAATCACAAGTCTGCTGCAGCCCTTGGAGATCTTATATTAGTATAGGTTGGAGGGAAACACTGGAAGAAGATGGTGGTGGGGGACAGTGGCAGTTATTCAGTAGGGAGGGAACATGCTCTGCAGATGCTCAGATTTTTTTTGGGGGGGGCTAGGAGAGCGCTCTCCTATTTTTATTTTATTTTACTATTTTTTGTGACATTGGAAGTGATGTCATGCCCCCTAGTGCCCACCACCACCACAAATCATCTAGCTGAGGGACTGAATGTACCAGAACATGAAAAATACCAAAAAAAATTTGCACACCCCTAGTACAGACACTATTGATATTTTAAACATGCTCTAAAATGCATTTTAGGTATTCTTCAGATTTTGATTTGTTTTGATCAAGGACTATGACATCATAATGGGAGCAATCTGGTGAATTGGTGTACATGAGGTATAATAATATTTATTGTTGAATGATAAAATGAGAAAGCTGTTAAATTAAATTTAAAACCTACACTATGTTCAGGGAAGCCATCAAGCACATCCAATAACAGGCATGTTGTAGTTTTGGCCATTCCAAGCATGTGGAGACAAGAGAAGCAGCATAAGTGCAAAACATCTTCAGATGAGCCTGCACAACTGGGAAATGTTTGTGTTCCAGATGTGGAGATAGCAGAGGCATCTCCTCATCTGCTGGAGCGGGGGGGGGAGAAGGATGTGGTGCAATTTCAGGTTCAGTGTTGTTTGCACAAACCCTGTTCACAAAAAGCTGGTTCAGGCAAAGAGGAGCTATACTGGGGATAAAAACAGAACCATAATTTTTCTGCCTCAAGATTTCCCTATTTCTGGAAGAATAGCAACACTCTAAAGATGGCATTTTAAACCCAAGAGATTGGCCCTTTTATTTGCCAATTGGAAAGCACACAACTAGCTTGCGGCACGTAGATCAGTGCACTCTGCCTAGGCATACATGCACAAGTGAGTCTATTTCAATTCTAATTGATTTTCTTTTATGAAGTCATTTCCCCCTACCCTGTCCAAGCCCTGGAGGATAGGGTGGGCTATAAATCTTAGGAACTGCAGTTAAAAATCCTAATGTTCTAGATGTCCTCCAATCCATTCAGGGAGATTAGCAGGGCGGTGGCTGAAGGAGAGATAGAAGAGCAAGCAGAAAACACACACACACACAAACAGGTTGCAGTTACGATTGTATCACTTCAGGGCATTTAAAAAAAAACACAAGAGGAGGGGGGTCAGAATTAGACTAACTCTAAAGTGTCACTGCAAAGCGGAGGGGAAGTCACGCCAGAATTCTCCTGTGGTCCATGATGATAGCTTGCCAGACAACTTAATGCCACCTGCGGAAAAAGATGACGACTTGCCAAATGCCCCTCTGGAAAGGCGATGGCTCTTTGTTAAGAAGAAATCTAACAAGCTTGTCACTGCTCTAACACAAACAGTGCCCTGAGCCCTTGCAGACGTCACATGGTATGTTACTTGGGGAGCCTGGGAAGGAAAGACGGTAAATCGAATCACAGGGAGGGCATAATGAGGGGGCCTGATTTGAGCTGAGTGGTGCGATGCTTTCTCTGCGGGACTGTCTCTTGTTAAGAGGACAGAGGGGGAGCAGTCACGTCTTGGCCCCGTCATTCTCTCCGGTGCATTTACAGCCTGCCCTTGAGAGATATGATTACCCAGAGACCCACTTTCTGCCAGCAAATCCCTGCCAGCAGAATGCAATAAACTTGATTTGCTCAGTTCTGCTCACAGTGAAAGATACACAGTATTACCTGACCAGTTTGTTAGTCAAAACCTTCTCATTAGATCCAAGCCCGCTCTTAACAACATTTCAGCCCTGTATAAAAACACTTAGCACAGTAATTTTAAGGCAGAATAGCTGGACAAATTAAAGTCTTCTATGAACTCACTGAGGAGGCTGCCCATTGCTTTTCTGTATGCTCTGGCCTTCCAGTCTGCCTCTGCTCGGAATTCCTCCACACCTGTACAGGGGTTTGACTAGATCACTCAGTGACTCTCGAGGCAGAAATGCAGTAGAACGGGCTGAAGCAGGTCACAAAGAACAGTGACTCACATAAAATTACAGGGGGAAAACTCCTTTAAAGGCAGGTAGCTAGGCTTACACTAAAAACTGACCCAAATTCCAACTCACCTCCTGTAAAACATACAGGTTTTGAGATTCCTTACAGACAGAACTGTGGCAGGTAGTGCTTTCTAGCTCTGTGGGTTGGGTGGATGAGAGTGGGGGAGAGGGGAGGGGGGAGGGGGAGACATGATAGCTACTTGCCTTGGAGGAACATGCAGCAAACTGGGTATTAATAATAAGTCAACAATTTCCTTTAAGCCAACCTAAGCACATGCGCTGCAAGCGTCAAGGCAGTGATGCCGTTTTCAGCCCAGGTTGCTTGTTTAGTCATCAAACAGTACCCGGGACGTCCAGTTCATCACTACCTATGCTAGTCTTGCTGTCCTGGAAACACTGTGCCTCAATTGCCCGTGGAACAAAGTTAGAGTCCAGAGGCACCTTTAAGACCAACAAAGTTTTATTCCAAGTGTGAGCTTCCGTATGCACGCACACTTCGTCAGACAATAGTGTGTGCGTGCCCACGAAAGCTCACACCTTGAATAAAACTTTGTTGGTCTTAAAGGTGCCTCTGGACTCTAACTGTGTTCTGTTGCTTCAGACCAACACAGCTGCCCACTTTGATCTATAAACTGCCCATGCTGTTTAATGTTACATATTTCTGTACGTTCATGCCCTTCCACAAGGGGACAAATTTTCAACTTTAAGTAGAATACCTTTCTTGACTTTAAAGAAAACAAAATGAGGGTATTTTATAGTTGGACCATGTGATTTCTAGATATATGTAAAGGGGGGGCATTTAACAGCATTTCATACAACATTCAATTATTGATATAAAAAACCTCAGTAATTTCATGCAGCTTCCTAATTAAGTCTCTGCCAGGTAGCTTTAAAGCTACTTGAGTTCCCATTGAGTTTTCCAAACTGCATAAGACATCCTGTACATGCCTGCACTTCTAGCTTCTCTGGATTGAAGAATTCCTCTTTCCATTCAAGGACCCTGCTTAAAGAATCACAGAGTTGGAAGGGAACTCCAGGGTCATCTAGTCCAACCCTAGAAAGTTGTGCAGCCAGGAAGTTGTGTTCCCCAGCTCCCCTGGCTCGACTTGTTCCCCAACATTATCTGCTTCAGAGGCATTTCTGAAGATTTGGCAGGCCTAGTCTAGAGATACCTAGGTCTAACTGCAGACCAGCAGCACACTGAGCCAGTGTAGACGCCATGATGCAATGCTCTTAGGGATAGCTATGAGACCAGAAGCAAACTGGTGACTGATTTATTTTTATGTTATTTATTTGCAAAATTTCTGCCCTACCTTTCTGCCATCATTAGGGCCACCAAGGCAGCTCATGGATAAAAACTAATATAATAAAAACACATCTTTAAAGACATTAAAATCATACAAAAACACATCACAAAAACAATTAAAAACAATTAAATCGTAGGAAGAAGGGATCAGTAAGGGAATACTAGATGAAGCAAAAAGTCTTTACTAGCTGGTGGAAGATGGTAACAGAAGGGGACAGGTGAGTCTCTCTGACGAGAGAATTCTATATGCCCCAACTAAGAAGGCCCTCTCCTAGGCTTCCACCCACCTAATCTCAGAAGGCAGGAACACCAAAAGAAGGGCCTCAGAAAATGACCACAGTGGTTAGGGAGGTTCATAAGGAAGCAGGCAGTCCTTCAGGTATACTGGCCCCAAGTCATACAGGGCTTTAAAAGTCAAAACCAACACCCTGAATTGTGCCCAGAAACAGATTGGGAACCAGTGTAGATGGGCCAAGACTGGAATGATATAGTCCCTATGACAAACTCCAGGCTGTAGCATTCTGTACCAACTTAAGTTTCTGAACACGTAGAGCACATTGCAATAATCTAATCTAGATGTAACCCAGGCATGCACCACACTTAATAGATCTTTTCTGCCCAGGAAAGGCAGCAGCTGAATAACCAGCAGCTGGTAAAAGGCACTCCTGGCCACAGCTGATAGGCTCCTCTCTCCTCCTTTCTACAGTGATTTCCTCTCACCTTTCTTTTCCCAAACTTCATATTACTTCTTTTCCCACACTTTATACTACACATGCAATGGCTCAAGCCATGGTGAATGCAAACCTATATAACCAGGAACTGAAACCTTAGTTTTAAGTAGGTTTCCAAAGCATGGTTTTAAGGGAACCTGGTCTGCACCAACCATGGCTTGCACTGCTGTACATGTAATGCAAAACCATGGTTCACACTAGGAAGTGTGAGAAGT
Source organism: Gekko gecko (assembly GCA_029375565.1). NCBI lineage: Eukaryota > Metazoa > Chordata > Lepidosauria > Squamata > Gekkonidae > Gekko > Gekko gecko. The sequence goes on along the minus strand of JAPDNY010000012.1, from coordinate 43,632,677 downwards.
TAGCACATGTTAATTGAAGAAGGGCAAGGAGTTTGAGAGCCATACAGTTAAGAGCCATTAACATTTTATCTGCACTGAGCCACGGTGGTCTGGATTATCTTTAAGTAGCTGATGTGTGTGAATGTTCTTGCGGAAACACTCTATGGCTAAAATATCAAAGACTTACCCAAGGCAAAAAAGCTCATCAGTGATTGAAAGCAAACTTGTACTGCATCCCTAGAAATGAACCAACACACTGTGCAGAGGGAAGATCAATGGATTTATTTTTAACCTAACTACAGGTCATGACCTCATATTTAATTTTTGCAGCTCAACAAAAGGGCTTCCAACATATGGCTCATAAATATTTCAGATGTTTTTGACAACCCTGTTTTATAACTATTCGTCAATCTGGGTGAGAGAAGAAAAGCATTTCGACTTTTCAGCTGCAAAAGTGCCTTCCAAAAGCAAGAAGGATGGGTCAGCTGCTACCCAACACCAACCAGTTGACCAGGACATGCCCTTAACCTGTACTGGAGAGATGACAGAAGAATGAAAAACAGCGAGGCGTGAAATTGGTTTAAAAATGATGAAGTGAAGATCTAGGATGCATTTTTTTAAAAAAATCTTTTTGTTCTCCCTTCCTTCAATGTATCTGGAAATACCAACAAAATGGACTATCAAACTCCTTCGAAATCCGATCAGCTTCATGGGCTGTTTTTTTGTAAAAGACATTTTGTTTCCTGTCTGTTTGCTGTCAGCAATGCCACTGTATCTTATTACCCTAGACTTTGATGCAGCAGACCAAAACCAAAGTCTTTCCTGACGCACAAAAGAGGGCTGGGGGGCCCCCTACTGTTATAGCTGCACAACTTAAAAAGAAGAGCCATGCCTTCCATGATGCCCAGGTTTTGGCAAACTACCAGTGGTAGTCTGTGCTGGTTCTCCAGCTTCCTTAAACTGAGTTGGTAATGTATTTTATTATAAATGTTTATATCTCCATCTTTCAGTCAAAATTATCTTTGAGATGGCTTCCCAACAACTTGCATAAATACCAAAAAATAACTGCCACTTCCAAATTACTCAACAGCCCTTGAGAGGTCAAGCATCCTCCATCTCGAGACAATCAGCAGTTGACTAGACTAGAGCATTCTGTCACAGAGGAAAGGAGGAGGCGAACTGCCTGTGGTTGATCCATCCCTGCCTGATGGCTGGGGCCAGGCATGTCTTCTCAGACTGAGTTCTCAGGAACCCATAAAGCACCATCACTCATCTCTTGGACATCCCACTGACATCACACAAACTGCTACTTTGGGAAGCTTGAGAACTTATGTGATGGTTAGAAACACATTACCAGAGTAACTATAGACTCGCATTATTACAGACATATGGTAGATATGAGGGACTGGGTTTGAGGTAATGTGATTTTCCAGTGGTCACCTGCTGAGCTCATGGCAGCAGTGAAATTTGAATCAGGGGCCTTCCAGTTCACACCTTTGTCTCTTAGCCACTATGATTACTACGATGAGCATATTTACCCTAGCCCTCAACCAAACTGATTCTTGGGTTGGCTTATAGAGAAATACAAGTAGAGAAAGACTAGGCTGCATTCACTGTCCTACAATGTGCACATGTTTAGTCTGGTTCAGGACATTTTTATCCCTCCTTCATCTTCTGGCTGATAACCAAGGGCATCATAAGTTTCAACCACAAAGGAAGCTCTATGTTCCTTGTTGAAATAAAGCAATTGCAACATTCCTCAGTCTTGGCCTCTAGCACCAGTTCAACACATTAACAATTCCAGTCAATGTGGTATTTACTGCTAAGGGCAAGGGGTGGGGTACAAAAAATGGGACCAAGAAGCCAGGATACAAGACTTTTGACATGCTGAGTTCTTTTTTTGCTTACAAAGGACACAGCACCCACTCAGGATGAAGGAAGCAGGAGACCCAGTGAACAAACTTCTTTGTCTGACAACGCACAAAAGGTTGGAATGGCTTCCCAGTCAAGGCCACCCAGCCATAAATCCTCACGCTGTGCTTGAAAGAGAAAGAGAGTGCGTGCACGCAAAAAGATTTTATGGAACTTTAAAGATTGATAAATTCATTGAAAGAGATATTTTTGTGGGCTAGAGTCTGCTTAAATAAATCTGTTAATGTTTAAGGTGCCACTAGACTCCTCGTTGTTTTGGCTGCAATAGACTAACACAGTGACCCCACTGGAATGAGAGGCACATGTCTTTATGAGTGCAGTGTGAATTCATGAAATACACCTTTCAAGTGTAAAGTCAAAGTCCTAAGCCCATCTTCAAGTACAAATAAAAAATATCCTACAATCCAGTAAAACCCATGCATCTTTGAAAGCCTGGGTATGTCAATATTGTCAGGAATGCACATCAACACTCCTTGGCATTTGGCTCTCTTTGCTTTTTTATGTTGCCATTTCCCTGCACATTCATTTAATGTGGCTAATGTTTCATTATAAAATGCCTGAATACAGGGCTGCCACAAATATCATCTGATTGCCTCCTGTCTGACCATGACCAAACATTCTAAGAAGCCAAGAATGCCACTGGGCAGGTGGCCACTTTGTGTTTTGTTTTTTTAATGACATTATGACATACTTAAAAAGACACAAACCACTTTTGAACCAGGACTTTTTAAAACAGTTATGGTTCTTTGGCTTAATTGCTGATTAATTGTAGGCTGACCCTAGAAATCTATGATAAAAGACCAAGATAAGAATTGCTCAGTGATTCAATCACATTCATTGAAACCTTCTTTGCTGCTGCTGCTGCTGCTACAGGTTAAAACAATTTTAAAAGCCCATTTCATCGTTTCACAACAACAGTTAACTAATGTGCTTTTGTAATTATTATACATATCAAATGTGCTAATGTTTAAAAATTTTGTTCTAATAATGTCAACGCTTGAAAATATTTAACTGTTATTAGATAAACACCTGACTGGTTAGTTAATTAAGGTCGCATTCAGATGTCATGCCAAGCTGCAGTTAATCAGTAACTGCTTGTTACTATGCTCATGCATGCCCCTTGCTCCTCCCATCCCCCTTTGTGTTATTCCTGTTTTGATCAAGGACTATGACATCAAAATGGAAGCAATCTGGTGAATTGCTGCTCCTTTATTCCACACTAAACAGGGTCCGAAGCCTCCGTTTAATCAAAGTTTAGAATCTTAGCTCATATGGAGCACCCAAACTCCCATTCTCCATGGTGCCCATCATCAGCCATATCACAGCAAATCAACACTTGAGCAAACCAACAAGCTTTCCTCAAAAAGGGAGGTGGGAGGAGCCAAAGGCATACGTGAGCACAGCTACTAGCTGTGTTTGTGCAAAGAGGGGCCATGATGATTCAACAATACTGCATCTGCTTTGCACACAGAAGGTCCTGAGTTAGTCCCCAGCATATCCAGTTAAAGGATCAGGAAGCAGGCAATGTGAAGAATCTGAGACCCTGGAGAGCAGCTGCCAGTCCGACTAGATAATCCTGACCTTGATAAACGAAGGGTCTGACTCTCTATAAGGCAGCTTTATGGGATTTCTGCTATGTGAATGCAACTCAAATCTTTTTACTGGTCAAATGCCCAGGCCTACCTGCATATGGAAAAAATCTGATATTTATCAAGGTGGTGTGAGAATTCTTAATTTGCAATAGCTTTCTCTCCTGTGGCAAAATGACAGAACTCACACCACATGAGGATGCATTAAAAAGAAAAAGTTAGTTGCCAGATGAAACATCTGTATTAAACTTTAATCATCATAGAAGAGCAGGAGAATATAAGCCTGAGACAAGGAGACATGGAGGGAGCAGAGTATGGACTTGCTTTGCCTGCAAGAATATTGCCAGAGATGGACCTGCTATACCATTTTCCCAGGTGCTTCCAGCCAACATAGAAATAAATCAGCTTATAAGCCCCTATTCACAATACACTGCAGCAAACACCTTTGTTACCAAGTATATGTGCAACAGGCATAGTGGCCAGTCTTACTCTGTAACACTTACTGTAGCTGCCTCAAAAATTTAATTTTTTTCAGCAAGTTTCAAGACTACTCTCATGTTATTAAAAAAAACACATGATGCCATTTATAGACAATGAAATAACAATTACAGAAAAACCTATCAATATTAGCAGAGGGAGAGAGCAACCACAACCAATCCAATACTGCCAGACAAAAAACCAATAAAAATCCTTTAGACAAGAAAATAGCATTAAAAAAATCACTCAATAGGATTCACCCAATGGCAGCCATTAAAATCACCAGAAGCCATTAAAAGCCTGGTAAAAATATCTTCACTCATCTGCTAAGAGACAGAAATGAGATCGCTAAGAGGGCTTCCCAAAAGGAAGCTGTGCGGTACTGAGGCAACTTCTGAGACCACACCTACTTACAGGAAACATCAACCTGTCCAGATGGAATATGGAACCAGGTCTTCAGGGGCTGAGCTCAGTGAACAGGAGGGTATTTTAGGAGGAGCAAGGGAGAGATAAAGCACACTTGTGGTGCACAATTGTCCTGCACAGACTCTACTGAGATGGCGCTACACAAGAGTGGAGACGGAATAATGTAGTGAAGGGCCTGCAGGTCAGGCATCCTTTTTATTGCACATCCAATCATATTTTTACTTGTATACTTCAAATCATTTCATGTGTACATGCAAATTCAAACCAAACGGTACTGTTCCAAGCTACTCCCACTCCCTTGCTAGGTACTAAAGCAGAAGACAACTGCAAGGTATCCTTAATAAACTCCCATTAATATGGGTCATTCTTGGGAGAGCATTGGGTGAAGAATGTAAGACAATAGCATTTGCTCCTGAATATTTTCCCCACTGAAAGAATTAGACAATTTCTTGTGCAACCCCAATCAAAATGAAGGTGATGGACAAGACCCTTCCATGAGATCCCTTTGTTTATGAGAAGGCAGCTACTAAATTCTGCACGCAGAATGAGAACACAGGTTAGGTACATCTATGCTGATTTGTTTCAGCTGCATAGTTTCTTCCCATCAATCAGTGGGCACTCATCCCTGGCTGCCTCACTCAATAAACAAACATATAAATAGCTATAGCTTTCATTCCACTGAGCTTTATAGAACCCATGCATTCCCTAACAATTCGTTCATCAAGTGCAGTCTTCAGAAAGCTAAACCCCAAACCCCAGATCTGTTGCAACTTGATCCCAGACCATGAATGGACCTCTCCACTCTGTTCATAATAATTACTAGAAGCCGCACAGTTTTCTACTTTCATCTTATAGCAATTATGAACACTTAATATGTTCTTTGGGTCCAGCTATGAAGTTGCAGCAGACTAAGTGCAGCTTATTTGGCGCTCTGTTCCAAGAGTAAGGGGATGGTGGTGGGGGGGGGTGTAACAGAAAATCTCAGGAATATCTTTCTGCGATGGAGGCATGCAAAGATCAAGATGCTCTGTGCACAAATGATGTTCGGCAAAGTAACAATTCACATAGAATCCGTCTCTCAAACACATGCACATGAATTGGAGTCTTGCTGCAAATAAGATTTCCAAAGTGCTTGCTCGAAACCACTTAAAAAAAATGAGCTGCCATAACGGCATTTCACGGATGAGCTGATCCATAAAAGGTATCATCATCAAACAGCAATTCTCCATGACATGGATGGGCATGGCTCTTGGGATATATACTAGCAGGATAAGGTTTCTGGCAGATGGGTCCCAAGAAACAACAAAGGTGTTTTCTGTATTCTTTTTCATCTTTTCAAGGCTTACATTACAGCTGTATTCTAATACATTAGAGCACCATTGCTAAAAAAAGAAGCAGATGACCATACAGGAGAAACCACCCAGAACCCAGCGCAGCAAGTTTTCCCGCATCCGTCCAAATGAAATGAAGGCGAGCTGGGTAAAAACATAATAGCAGTCCCTTCATTTCAACAAAACTCTTGCAGGAGCATTTCCCTGCAGATCAGCTTCCAAGATGTCAGAATGCTTTAAGGAAGCTGACACATTATCCTTAACACACTCACCTGGTGGACTGCATAGGCCATTTTGTAATAAGCAGAATTTACCTCAGAGTAAAAAAGGTTTAAATGGGATCACTGGCCAAAGAAGCTTAATGGTAGCACTTATAGAATTTAACAATTATGGAAACGAAATACCTTCATTTTCACCACTAGGCTCTTCCCCCATCTAAAACTCTTTCTGTGCTCTCCAAAAATGTACTACTGAGTACTACTGTGGCCATAGAAACACACTGCACTTAAGATTAGGGTTATACAAACTTGCTCCTTTTATGGCTTATCAGTTTCTGTCTGTTGCTGCTGTTGAGTCCTTCCAGTTCATCACATTTATACCCAACTGCTGCAAACATAAAACTAAAAAATTAGGGGGAAATTTGGTGTAGGTGAACAAAAAATGCCACAAAACCAAGGATTCACAGGTTTGAGCCGCATAAGGAGATGTGGAAACAAAATAGGAATTTTCAAGAGGAAACACTGGGGCTGTGGGTTTCAGTAGTATATCTGCTCTAAAGCTGGATATGGATAGAGTGGATAATGATGTAAAAAAAAGACTGTTCAAAAGGGGGTTTGGTGTGTACATCTTTCCTGTTTGGATATAGTTGCTCTGTGTACTGTTTTGAAGGCTACTGCCATCATTAACAGGAGTCTTTTGAATAGAAATTTGCTAGGGTGCTTAACAGCAGCTTCCACAAAGAGTCCATAAGAGAATTAAGGGATGAAAGGCCAGTGTATAGCAGCAGCATTCCACCCCTGAAAGGCTCCGGATTTTTTTCCCTTGCTCTGTTTGATGATGGGGAAGTGGGGGGGACAAGAGAGACAACGATGTATAACAACCTGGCTGATCAAAGGCCAAAATTCTCCCCAACGCTCATGACTGTAGGGCAAACACAGAAACACATTTGAAGTGGCAAGTGATGCTGTAAATGGGTTGTATGTTCCCACTTGGGGGGGGGAATCTTCAAAATGAAATGTCAAACCAAGAAAAACAGTGGCAGCTCTCATGCTCTGGGAGTGATCAGAGGGAGCTTCCTACCTAAATCCCCTCCTCTTAAGGATGCAATTGCACCTTGCATAAAGGGATATTCCAGGAGTCTCTTTCAAGCACATCAGGCAGCAGCATCTTCACTTAGAACACGCTGATTCATTTATCACAGAGCAAGTGCACCAGCCCTACTGTCAGGTAGAGTCAGTTGGTTTGCTGCAGGAATTGATTGGAGGTATTTATTTATTTACTTAATTTATACTCCACTTATGTTCAAACATAAGAACATAAGATGAGCCCTTCTGAATCATACAAATAGTCCATCTAGTCCAGCATCCTTTCTTACCGAGTGGCCAACCAATTCCTCTGGATGGCCAACCACAGGGTATAGAGGCTGAGTCCTTCCCCTGATGTTGCCTGCTGGCTCTGGGATTCAGAGGCTTAGTGCTTCTGAATATGGAGGTTCCCCTCAGTCACCATGGCTAGTAGCCACTGAAAGACTTATACTCCATGACTCTCTCTAATCCCCCCCTTCACTGGATGCCCTCGAGTTCTAGCATTTTGGGAGAGGGGGAAGAAGTTCTCTTTGTCAACTCTTTTCACCCCATGCATAATGTTATAAACTTCCATCATGTCACCCCTTAGTCATCTCTTTTCTATACTGAAAAGTCCCAGACTTGACAGCCTTTCCTCATAGAGAAGGTGCTCCAACCTCCTAATCATCTTGGTTGCCCTCAAAGTAGCTTACAATATTCCTCCCTTCTTCATTTTGTTCTCACAACAATCCTGTACAGTAGGTTAGGCCCAATCCGTAATTGGCCCAGCAAGCTTCTATGGCACCGTGGGGATTCAAAACTGGGTCCCCCAGATCCTAGTTCAACAGTGAAACCACTCACTTACTATTAGAAGTGAGCATTGGTAATAATAATAATAATAATAATAATAATAATAATAATAATAATAATAATAATAATAATAATAATAATAATAATAATAATATAAGGGCACCTTGACTGTCCCCAAGGGTTTTTACCAAAATGTCTTAGGCTGCCATTGCTCAGCCTGGTATCAGGATGACATTCCCCACTCTGACAGGGCTTTGGGTGGCTCTGAGCAGCTGCACTCAGCTTAGCTGATCCCTCACATGAGACGGTCACATCTAAGCCATTCACTTAATTAATCCATTTGGGGGATCTGAAAGGTAACTGGATGCAGTTCCAGTACTTCCTATGATCAGAAGCTACACTTGCCCTTGGTGATGGCAGCAGGCTCAGCTAATGCAACCCCCTCTGCCATGCTAAAGAGCATGATGGCTCAGCACCTGGCAGACATGGTATCAGGACTCAAGCAGATGCCAAGTCACTTCCTCACACTGACAGAATGGCACTGGGCAATGGAGGTGTGGGAGAACCAGAAAGGCCCACGGACTGACGGGGCCTTGGCTGAGGAGAACCCACTGCTGGACTTTTAGTTGAGCTCGCAGACATAGGCTCTGAGGAAGAGGAGTGGGGCTCTACATAACTTCCTATGCTTTCATAACTGAAGAAAGGCCATCATGAGTTCTTGCCATATCCTCACCGTCATATGGTATGAACATGTACGTGTGTGTGGGGATCTTTTCCTGCTCTCCTCAGGCTCTATGTGCCCAGAGCCTATCTATCTGTGGTGGCTGGGAAGAGCAGCAATGGACACAGTTACATTTTGCCTCCACACATTAGTCTACAAGGTTTCTGACTGCATGAAGGACTGTTACCTCACTGGAAGCCAGGGAAACTGATCGTGTTCCAATCATACCTGCCCAAAGACAAATATGGTGCCAAATCCAATGCCACTGGGAATATGGATTTTGGTCCTAAGATATCAACTGCCTACACGAACCAGGACAGAACTAAGAATTCTTACTTCTCATGAATAAACCCTGGCGTGGTGCTTATATGTTGTGAAGACTGACCAGCCTTCAGAAAAATTACTCAACTGATAAGTATTCAAAACCAGAGCTATGTCTAAAAACCTCAGGTTAAAAAACTACTTAGAGTTTGTAAGATACAGATGAGATACTGTGGGCAAGGGTTCCCCCCCCACACCAGTTTTTTGTTTAAACACACCCTTAAAATAGTCCCAAATGAAAATGAATAATAGATAAGGAGAATAGCAGAAAGCACCAAAGTTCAAAAAAAGATAACCTTGGACTTAGGATCCTGTACCAAGTAATGAAACTCCAGAGTATTAGAAATTCATGCTGCTATGGAAGAGGAAAAAATTAAATTGATCAGATACAGCAAGCCCAGTCCCTCTGTACAAATGAATATAAACAAGAAGCAGGAATGCAACAGCAGTGTGTATGGCTGGCCATAATTTCCAGTGATTAGAGACTAAAAGGATATGCAGAGCAGCATCCCAAGGTGTTAAATTAGCGGGAGGAAAAACCACAAGCCATATTAAATGTGTGCCATGTAAGAAAGTGTGTGTGGGGGGGAGAAATCTCAGATCTTTCAATAAAGGAAGAGGAAGCACATTAATTCTGTTTCTTCAATGAAGGCCCCAGTCACACGGGAGGATTTGCCCCGCGGGAGGGACGGATCGGGGGCGCATCAAGCAGGCGCGATCATATTGCAACATCTGGAAAGCGGCGCGCACCCGTCCCCAATCAGTCCCTTCCAGCTGGAAACCCACCGCAAAAAGGTAGCACCACAACGGTACTACCAAACAGTTGATCCGCAGCACTGGCCCGCGTCTGATTGCCCAATGTGCCGTCTCCCTGCAGCATTCCAAGGTTGTGGAGAACTGCGCGTGCGCATACGTGCACAGCAAGCTTGCCTTGCACACCAATCTGTGGCTCCCCCCCCCACCGGCATCTGATCATGCCGGGGAGCAATTGCGCGGTGGCTGGGGGGATCTGTCTGATCCTGCCGCCGCACGTCTCTTTTGCTGTGGCTCTAAAAAGCCGCACTTCAACCGCACCTTTTCCTCTAGTGTGACCAGGGCTGAATTTGAGTTTCTTTTCAACACTGGATACAAACAGTACACTATGCCAGAAGACAAGGCTGATCTTTGCTTAACTTCTGTGAAGTGGCACCATCAGCTCAAGCTGATATGCTTGATTTTTAGGAAGACTATAAGAACACTAAACTGTTCTGCTGGATCACACCGAGTGCTCTAAGTCCAGACACTAAACAAACGAGACAGAAACAGCTACCTCCTGTTGCTTTTCACCAACCTGCAATCAGGGGTATACTATCTCTATACATGGAGGTTCATTTGTAGCCAATAGCCATTGATACTCATCTTTCACGAAATCAGACCTGGCAGCATTTTTTGCCTACAGTTAAGAGCATGGAACTGTGGTGGTGCTTATTCCATACCCATTAATATGGAAGATGACCAACCTTGACTAAGCAGGACAGCCTCACTGATTACCTTTACGCTGAGCAAAGAATAATGCAGGTAACCCCCAGAAACACTAAAGGGATAAGCTATTCACCTGCTCAAGTGCAAAGTGATGTTGATGCTGTGCCTATCAAGCCAAATTAAAGGCAGTAGCATACTGTGCTAAGAGTGATACCTTATGCAGATAAAAACGCAAAGCCACTCTGCACCAAGGAACGCCAGCACTCACAGTTTGGTATCAGAGCATACTTACGCTTCTCATGCATATAAAAAAGGTCTAAAGCACAGACTTCAAGGGAGTTTAGGCTGATGGCAGAGAGATAAATCCGAGCCTTGGACGAAAGGCCCAGATAAAGAGGGGTATTTGAAGGTTGAAAGAAACAGGGCAGTATCTCTTAAATCCAAAGGATTAGTCCTTGCAGCTGCTAAGGGTTTTTGACAAGTCTATTTTATCTTTTTTATTCTTTGCTCAACTGTGAATTTACATCCTGCTCACTATTTACAAGAAAAAGGAGGATTTTTTTTTTTAAAAAAGCCCTGTGCCTGGTACTACATTTCCCATTTTAATGAACAGATTGTATTTGTTTTCCTCACACAACAAAGCTATTAATTAGTTGAGCATTTCTCTGTCGGGGGGGGGGGAGAGACAAATCTGTAGGTTATAAGTAACGGTGAACAGATTTCAGTGCCAAAACATGTACCCTTAAAATCTGTAGCCAGAATTGATGGCACAATTAAAATCATTTGCATAATCTGACAGACCTCCAATGTGCAGGGCTTTCACAAAAACTGGATTCCCTTCCCTTGGAAGGCCCCTTGCCTAAGTATATTCAAGCCCATGAATAAAATCTGTTGAGGCTTCTTGGATGGATTTCATTAGCCATTCTGAGTCTTCTTCTGAGAAGGCAGAGTCAAAGTCAAGCCCAAACTCAGAAAAAATTCAGCTAGCTCTCTTTGGCTGTTTTAAAAGGAAAAATGTATAGGAGATTCAGATACAGGGCCCTTTTGAATCTTAAGCATCAATGCATCAAAAAAATTAAGTGTTGCAAGCTTTAATCAATAATTAACTGATTTATATTTCATTTATCAATAACCAGCAAGGGTTCTTTTGGAAATTCACTGGATCAATGTTAAGGATCCACTTATTTGTTGAAAACATTTTGGCTCTGGTATAATATATAATGAAGGAAAAACTGTAAATAGAAGGTCTTTTCTAACTACAAGGCAGTTTTTCTTTTGCCTGTTAAATCCTAAATTATCCTCCATTTCCTTCAGTATCTTATAAAAGCATTTCCATCAAAGTTTGAGTGACATGCTTTTTAATGTAAATGTAAACACTCAGTCTTCTAGTTAGTTAAAAGACAGAGGTTTGTTCAACTGTAAGACCCATAAAACAAAGTAACTTTCCATTTACAGAGTAATTCATTAAAAAATTGTGAATCCAGACCTGTCATCCAAACCACAAAGAGCCTTCATACAGATAGCCCCAACCCATGACCCAGGAGGCAAGTGGCAAGCGGCCCCCACACAAGCCTAAACGCAGCCCTTCCCACTAACACAATGGCTTGAAGAAAGAATGCTGCTATTACAGAAATCATTACATACTACTATTTGTCTGAACAAATTTAGAGTCCAATCGCACCTTTAAGACCAACAAAGGTTTATTCAAGGTATGAACTTTCGTGTGCAAGGCACACTTTTTCAAATACAAAGTATTTTCAAATACTATTTGTCGGGAATATTATACTCATATTCAGATAATATTCATCTTTGTAGTAGCCTGGGTTTTTTTTTTGGATTCTCCTTCATTTTAAGCTTCCTGTACCCAATTTCAAAGACTCTCTTGTCCTGCCCCTCACTATCTCCCACCTTACAGGTACCAATTTTATAGTTAAACCTAAAATTATCCTCTCTATTCCTCACCTGTGTCCACTGACTCTCTTCCTGTTATATTCAAGAACCTCCTTAAAACACATTTGGCTTACCTGATTATCCTAATTTGTCTTGCTTCCATATTTAGATTGTAAAGCTGCAGGCAGGGCTTGTTTTATTTTTAATTTTTGTAAGCAAGAACAGTGATAAAAACAATATCAATGAGCAGTCTGTGCACAGCAATATTTTGTTCAGCTTTTCTGGCCAAGGATTTGCTTAGTTTTCCTTGCAGGCAACGGAAAGTGATTGTGTAAATCACCTCAGAGTTCTAATGCCAGTTTAACAAGACACACCAAATACCCATCAAAAGAGCAGGGGAAATCCACCCTCTTAGCACACTGATAGCAGCTAGAAGCATGTTAAGGGGTAACTAATCTGCCTTAAACCAATTTAACATCCTAAGATTCTAAATTATCATATTATACATAATCTGTGTTAATTTTTATCACTGTTAAGAAGCATGCCCAACTAATTTACTGTGGAGGATCAAGTAAACTTGGTTAAATTATTGTGTTTCATGCCTCTACAGTTATTGATTTTCCATAATATTCTGGTGAGCAAAATCCCATGCGATACATACTGCAGAGCTCCTCAAACCCAATCAAGTCCTGCAGATGTTATGACATTCTACAAACTCTTGCCCACTACAAGACTCGCATGTCCAAAGCAAGCACAATTAGGGGGTTACAAGACAGGAACTATGAACGTCAGTGGAGAGCCAGTGGGTAGAGGTTAGACGATCAGACTAGGATTTGAGATACTCAGATGCATATCTCCACTGTGCCATGGAGTCTTGGGTGACCTGGGACCAGTCACACTCTCTACCTATCCTACCTCACAGGACTGTTCTAAGGATAAAACTGAAGAGAAAAGAACAATGTAAGAAGCTCTGCGTTCCCAATGAGAGAGCAGTGGGGTATAAATGATGTAAATAAATAAACACTAATTCACCCAAGACAAAGCAACCTCCACATGAATAATGAACTTCCCCAGAAGTAAAGCCTGGGGATTTCCAGCACCAGTGTCAAGGCCACACCCATTAGGTAGAGTAATCAGTATATTAACTGAATTGCTGTTCTGTTCTGCATGGCCAACACCAAGTATAACCACTAAAATCCAGAGATCTACTGGTCCGCGGACCAGACAGGGAGCTGTAATTTGCACAGACCACAGCTGTAATTTGCTCCATCCCCCACCCAGTCTTAGTTGGGGGCTGTACCAAGAACTTGGGGGACATATTTGTTTTGACAAATCAGATCTCATTAGTGCAGGCCAGTTTTGCCCTATCATCCAGGACAGCTATTTTTCAAGGGACCAGGTGTTTAGTAGCTGCACCCATAAAGTCAATAGCAGATTGACGCAATGAGCAGTGGGTATCAAATAAAAAGTGTTAATATAATGTTCAGAAGGCAGGTTTTCTGTTTTCAACAAACTCTTTTCAAACAACAGTAGAGCTTTTTTCCCTTAACCAGAAACATCACTCAATGGGCAACAGAGATTCTTCACACCACTACTTCTGGCTTGACCCCAAGAACATCAAAGCATTTAGAGGCCTTCAGAAAAAGCTCTGGTGCCCTCAAGACATTCAGAAAGAATTCGGGGGGTGGGTGGGAGATACATTAATAAAACCAGCTTGGGTATGTTTTTGTAGAAAAAAGCACAACTCTTACAAAGTATAAACAAGTGAATATTGGATTTGACAAATGTTCACTGTTCAACAACAGAACCTACAGACTCGATGGCACACAGACTTGGCTTTAAGTGACGAGTTTATGAAGTTAGGGTTCAACTGTTGCTGACTGTTTCTATTTCTGTAGCCTCATACAAAACCAGTATGGATTTTAAACTGTACTTTCACTTTTTTAATTTTGTCACAAACCATTATTAATATATAAGGCAGGGTATACATCCAGTAAATACTAAATAAACATAATGAATGGGGTACCTATGGTTAAAGAGTACCCATCAGAGGGGAAAGTCCATAAAAATCTAGCCTAATTTCCCTAGCTTGTCTTCCTTCTGCCACCAACTCTCTGTCCATCCACCCATCACTAAAGGGCTGCAACAGGGGCACTATAAGTGCCCCCCGTCATTGCAACCCAGCTATCATTTATTTCATAAATGAAATCTCAAGCGTGGCTGTGTGTTATAAGGGATGGTACAGCAAATCTTAAGGCTAACTCTTATTTTTTCTTTTTCCACAGACCTCACAGTGTATCTTACTTGCTTCACTGGGAAATGTATACACAGCCACTCTAAGGAAGAAGGCGCTTTTGCGAAGAGCGCACTCTCAATTCGATCTGGGCCTCTGTAGCAAAACCCATGACTGATCGTGCCCAACTTTCTGAAACACAAATTGCCATTTATGTTAAAGTAACACAAAGGTTCTTTTGGGATGAGTCCTCCCTATCCACTTGCCATTTTATCTGCAGAGATGGACCAAATGTTCCTACAGATTTTAGGTAAATGCAAAGCTCTGCTCTTCCAGATAAAGATAAGACAAATCTACTCTCTCTAGCAGACCCAAGGCCTGATTAGGGCCTAGTTCATTCCTTTCTTCATTGAAGAGGATTCTGACTGAAGAAGTGCATTTTTCCCTCCAACATCCAGCCACCCCCTGCTTCAGAAGAGATAAGATACCTTATCGAACATAACCTGAAAGATGAATTTAAAAAGCCAACATTTTTCTACTTATGCTTCAAAGTCATACCAGGCTTCCATTATTATTATTTCCCTATCTCTCCTACTGCAAAGCAGGCTTATGAGAAGGGAGGACAACCATGCTTGTATTTTTGTTGCTCAGTTGTGTTCTATGCCCATCTCTTACACTACCATATGTGGGACAATCATTGCAGAGGCAGGCCCCACAAGGCGACAGATTTGGGTTTGGGGGGGAGCAGAAGAGACGCTACTTATGGGGCACCATCTGCAATTAAGTTCTTCTGCACAAATTCTGTTTCTTTTAGTGGAGCTTGAGAAGGAAGACTTCCCAGCAGAGTGCATCCTATGTTATTCAGCATGTGGGGGAGTGTGTGCCCCCCTTTTTTCTGACTGAAATGCACACAGTTTGACTTGGGTAAATGTATACTAATTATGATATTCACTGGTGCTGCTGCTAAATGCAAAGCAGATCCGTGAAAAAACAGCTGCCATTCATGACTTGATCCTAGATGAAGGGGCCAAACTGCCTCCAGGTTAGTTGAGGTGTGGTGGGAGCTACACTCGGTTGTATCTCCTGAGGTTCTTACTACCCCATCAACGAGACTCAGTGGTCAAGGAGGAGTCACCACAATCTATACATGCTTCAGCTCCCTCTTTGGTCAGGGAACAGAAGGGGGAGCTGCCACCACATATGTCCTTATTCCCCTTCTAATTTTGCAAAAGCTCAATTTAACCTTTCTGTCCCTATTTTCTGTTGTTTCCTGAAGAAGTGAAAACAGACATCTGCAGAAACTAACTGTGCACACCGCAACAAAAGGAAGTACCTTTAAGAGTACAATCACAAAAAAGTGCACACAAGGAAGACCCTACCTGGTACCACAAAAGGCAGCTGCCCCCCCCCCAAAGGGTCTTCCCTACATGTGTTTCCGTTGGATAATAAAACATTTAAGGGCAGCAATGGTCCTAGCTGGATCAGCCTCTCTGGTCTGGAAAACGAAGCAAGGCAAGGCAATTCTGACCTAGCAAGAGTCATGAGTAAGTGCCAGAAGGGTCTCTGCTTTTCAGCATGATCCAGAAGCCCCACTGAAATTGAGAGATTCAGATTTCATCCTGCAGCCATGTTTTTCAAGCGGGTCTTGACCAAGAGGCAGACAGAACAGCCACCCAACTTTTTTGCTCTCATGGCTATAGGGGAAGGGGTGGTATAAGCACACCTGTAGCTCCTATAAGTTCTCTACTGCAGGGGGAGAGAAGAGAAAGGCGGCAGCGGCAGGGGGGACATATTCAGCAGGTGGTGGCTACATTCACGATCGAGAAACTGCTTTTCAGATTCCTCAGTCCTTGAAGATACAGAAAACATTATCATGTCAAGAGCACATTCAAAGCATAAGAGATGCATTATTTATTAGTAGAAGCTGAAGGGAAAATATCGCTCAGAAGCTCCTGTCCACCCCTCTAAACAACGACCACCCGGCACTAGTTTCTTTGTCTGCATCAGCCTTCTTCTTGAACAATTCAGACATCTGCTTCACCAATTCCTTAGTAAGCCTGTCTCTTGGATAGCTTCACCAAAGAGAGAAGATGACCCAACCACTTTGTTTTATCCCAAATACAGAAACATGTTACGTGCTGGTTGGGAAGTTTGATGTCTTGAAGGACAATGTCCTTCCAACTTCCAGTGGAGTTCAGCGGATCACTGCTGACTCTGTTAAGAGCTACGGGGTTATACTGGACCCAGCATTACTTCTGAACAGGGGTCATTTCCTGCCGGAGCATGGTAGAGCGGTGCTCCAGCAGAAAGGAGCCTGGGCTGTCCCCCGCCATTCCTGGTCCATCTGCGCAGCTGGATGGGCCAGGGAAGCCCTACAGAGCCCCCTGCCACCTTTCCCCTGAGCCTCTCCACTCTGCGGAGAGACTTGGGGGAAGGGAGGAGGGATTTCAATGCCTGGGTTCCCTGCCCAATGTTTTCTAGGTACCCTGCAGCTACAGGGCACCTAGAGAACATCAGGCAGGGGACCCAGGCATGACTGCCTCCTTGCAGCTCCCCATGGCAGGCTAGTTGGAGAAGGGATGGGGAGGCGGGCAGACATGCCCCCCTTTCCCCTGAGCCTCTCCGCTTCTGTGGAGAGACTCGGGGGAAGGGAGGGGGGATTTAAATGCCTGGGTTCCCTGCCCAATGTTCTCTAGGAGCAGGGGACCCAGGCATGACCGTCTCCCTGCGCTCCCCTCCCCTTCTCCAGCCAACCTGCCGTGACGGACTGGCTGGAGAAGGGGAGAGGAGGTGGGCAGACATGCTTAAAATACACCCAAAGAGTAATTAATACATGATGGAATTCACTGCCACAGGAGGTGGTGGCGGCTACAAGCATGGAGGGCTTGAAGAGAGAATTACATAAACATATGCAGCAGAGGTCCATCAGTGGCTATTAGCCACAAGGTATAGATAGCTCGTGGAGCTGTGGTGGCTCAAGTGGTTAAGATGCTGAACTGCAGGCTGTGGAAGGTCAGTAGTTCAGCAGTTCGAGACCCGAGCGTGCCACATGACAGAGTGAGCTCCCCTCTCTAGTTCCAGCTCCTGCCAACCTAGCAGTTCAAAAGCAAGAAAAAAAGTTATTTTTTTCCCACCATAGAGAACAATGGAGGGAATAGGGGCAACCTGTTTGGGGGCCCATAGAATTGGACCCCCTGTTCCAATGTTCTTGAAACTTGATGGGTATCTTGTGGAGAGGCTCCATCAGCTATCCTGTGAGTTTGGAGCCTCTCCCTCAAACCCTCTCCCCTCCAGCCCCTAGAATATACCCTATGTTTTCACCATTGACTTCAATGGCCCATAGGATATAATGGAGCTGAAATTTACATTCGGCTGCCTGAAAGACTCTCCGGGACGCCGGCTGGGGGCGGGGCTTGGCTCCTGAGCTCCCGGGAGCTGCGCTCCGGTGTGCTCCCCCCCAAAAGACCCGTGCAAAGCTTTTCATGGCCTTGGATTGTTGCATCTGCAGAACCACCTTCCCTTCACCACAACAGCTTTGCTCATCTGAACAGGGCCTTCTGCAGGTACCACCACGTAACTGGGCAATATCAACAACTATGCATAGGTGTGCCTTCTCTGTTGTGGCCCCCACCTTGTGGAATGGCCTGCCCGAGGAGGTCAGGAAGGCTCCCACGCTTCTGTCAGACTGCAAAATGTGTAAAACAGAACTGTTCGGCAGTTTTATAAAGGCAATACGGCTATATTATAATGCAGCTGTTCAAAAAGGTGCCTTAATAAAGGGAACAGGGCTGTTGACTATAACTCAGTGTATAGTATGTATTATCTGTTTGCGGTATATATTATCTTTCTCCTACTGCGTCGTTTTCTATTTATGTAATAACATTTTTGGCATTGTTCAACACGTCTCATACTTATGCTTCATTTCAGATTTCTGTAATCCCAGTCCTACTACATTGCTTATTAGAAGCCTCATCCTATTGATTGCATTGACTTACCCTGTGTGATCCACCAAAAGAAGGCCGTAAATAATCAGAATACCACAGTAAACTGCCATCTGACTGTATTCACCCGACATTATCCATCCTCAGGAGGCTGGTTTGAATGTTAATACATTTACCAAGGCAAATTTACTTCTCGCATGTTGCCAAGAAAGGGGCTGTGTATTCAGTAGGAGAGCACCTGCTTCACCTGCAGAAGACCCCAAGTTCATTTCCCAGTATTACCAGTCACAGGATCCCAGATAGCAGGTGCTGGGAAAAACTCTTCCTGCCTTATCTCTTGAAGAGCCACTGCCCATCAGAAGAGGCAATGCCATGCTAAATGGTCAAGTGGCCTCATACAGTATAAGGCAGATTTATGTGTTCATTTAAGTCCATATGCTTTGACTTGGCATGGTGCTAAAACATGGCACTAGTACCCATCCCCATGATGTGGGAGAATTCTACATGTCCCATACTGCTGTGGATATGCTTCATAAAACAAATTAATTTGGTATGTACTCTTGTGGCATAGTATATAACAGCAATTAGGACATGAAAAGAAACTTGAGAAGTTTAACATGTAGATCAGTACATAAGAGGAACAGCACTTGTGATTTTGGGAGACAAATGAGTGTGACAGGTTAGGGTTTGTGCAGCCTTCAAACACTTTAAATTTGTGGAAAAGGCAGACATTGGAGATAATAGATACTTCTATATAACATTAAAAATAGGCAGCCGAACAGGCTAGCCACTAACAAACTCTTAACACGATTATGGGTGCGTTTAGACAGCGTGCTGGAGCGGTTTAAACTGCTCCGGCACGATGCGTTTTTTTTTTAAACTGGAGAATCGTGCTCAGACTCACCTCCTCCTTCCGAGCGCCCCGCCGTCCTCCTGCAGGTGGGAGGGGTTTCCCCCTCTCCTTTGAGCATGCGCACAGGCAGCCCTCTTCCGAACAGGAAGTTTGGCCGGTGCGAAGAAGAGCGAGCTCAACAGGTCCCTTTAAAGTTTAAAGGAAGAGTCCTTTTAAAAATGGCCTCCCCGAGATCCCGGACTCCTCTAAATGCCTAAACTAGGCACCAGTAAACCTTTTCTTTTTTTAACCTAAGTGCGGAGCTCCGCTCAAGCGCACACCGGTAAGGGGAAAAAAAAATGGAGGACTAAAACCGGAAGCTGGAGGCAGCTTCCCAGAGGGGAGGGGGGGTTGAAGCACCCGGAAGTGGCTGGATGGAGCGATCAGACAGGGAAAAGTGCGGCTTGAAACGGAGAATCATGGAAAACACCGCTTGGGTAAGTGGTGCCAAAATACTCCGTTTCAAAGGGGGTTTGCTCCAGAAAGCGACGGCTGGGGACGGTGGGCAGATGTTGGGCGTGTGAACGCGCAGGGAAAAGCCGTTTCTGAGCCGTGCTGAAAACGGCTCAAACGGCGCGTCTGAACGCACCCTATGAGTACTTTAACAAAATAACAAAACTGTTGAGTTTACCGTACTCCTGATTGATATTATTTTCTCATTCTCCTTCCTTTCCTGTTTCCAACTGTCATTTTCCAACTGTCTTGCCTAGCTTCTGGCTCCGCCCTATTCCAGTTCTCCGGTCACTTTTATATTCCATTCTGATATCATAACATCAGAGGGTATTACACCTCCACTCTCAAAAGAACAAAGAGTTGATTCCAGTGAAATCACTCCTTCAAAAATGTTTTTCTAGACTGCACGTCACAAAGAGGCCTGTGACACAGTAAGCTATACCAAGCCAAGCCCAGCCTGGACTTCTGAAAGATTTATGCCTCACCACCAAGAGCAGTATTTCACCTGAGCCACCTCTTAATTATATATGGCCAGGTATTAAGGAGACTGCAAAGTCCATAAAGAGAAGTTCTGCTTTACAAGAGATATTTACCTATGAATCAGCAGTTGGGTTAATTCATTATTTAGCAGACCTGTTATTTACAGCATATTACAGCTTCGTAATTTATTTATACGTGCCCGTCTCTTGTCTGTGTGCATTTTCCCCTTAAGGAAAGAAGAATATTTCTAAGGTCCCTCATGGGGAAGTAGTTCCAGTCAGAGGTATGCTGTTGAAGCATCAGAGAGGCTGGTCTTCAGCATTCTTCCTCATTTCTGCCTTGCTGCTTCTGTTGTTATTTCCTTTGCATACATTCAGTAGAAGAATCCAGAAGCATATCTGCTTGGCCAGTCCCTGAAGTTCACCACTGTAAGAAGTCAATTCATGGTGTATGTGAGCGGGGTGGGGGGTGGGGAGTGATTCACCACTGACAGCAATTGTAAAGAGCCTAAGGATGCTTCGATAAAACAGAAAACAGTTCCTTTTCTCCAAATCAACAATGCATCCAGAGGGGAACCAGGATCCAGAGGGGAACCAGGAAATTACAGGCCATTCAGCCTAACATCTGTCCCTGGCAAATTAGGAGAAACTGTAATTAAAGTCAGAATTATTAGGCACATGGAGGAACAAAGCCTGTTGAGAGAAAAATCAGCATGGCTTCCGCAAAGGGAAGTCCTGCCTCACCAACCTTCTAGAGTACTTTGAGAGAGTGAACAAGCATGTAGACAACAGTGACCAAGTAGACATTATATACTTGGACTCTGACAGAGGTTTTCTTTTCAGTGTCTGCTTAAATACTCAAGTGCATGTCCCTGAGTTTCACTGACTTTTAAGGCGTTGAAGGCAGGGACACACAAACAAGTTCCCCAAATCCTTCTCTATATACCAATCCAAGGGATCACTCCTCTCTTAAGAGACATCTTCCTTTTCACTGGGCAGGGATTACTTCTCTAGACTAGAAGTTCTGTCCCTTTTTCAGCTTGAATTGGGATCTTCGGTGATCCTCCCACTCCTCTTTTGCCCCCTTCTCAGTCCATAGTCATTGTTAAACTGTCTTATCTCAACTGTCAATTCTTAACTGATGCTCTCCACAGAGTTCCTTTTGAACAGCCTATCACTCAAAGACTCTTAGACTCTGCCAGGTATTAACCCTTGACAGTCCATCACAGAGGGCCACAGGAATAAACAGCTATAAAAGATGATTAGATGGGTTCATTGAGGATAAGTCTATCAATAGCTACTAGCCATGATGACTGAGGGAACCTATACATTCAGAGGCACTAAACCTCTGAATCCCAGAGCCAGGAGGCAACATTAGGGGAAGGTCTCAGCCTCTATGCCTGTGGCTGCCCCCTCCTGAAAAACTGATTGGCCACTGTGTGAGACAGGATACTGGACAAGATGGACCACTGGTCTGATCCAGCAGGTTCTTCTTATGTTCTTATCATGGATAACGAATAGTAGAAAGTCTACTAAATGTTTATTTAGGATACTAACTGCTGTAGACCCTGACCTGGATAGCCCAGCCTAGCTCTAGCTCATCAAATCTCAGAAGCTAAGCAGGATCGACCCTACTAGTATCTGGATGGGAGACCTCTAAGGAGCACCAGGGTCATGACATGGAGGCAGGCAATGACAAACCACCTCTGAACTTCCCTTGCCTTGAAAATCCTATGGGCCAATCACTGGCTACTAGGGGAAATATATAATTATGATGACACAGTGGCATCCAAGATGAGCTATGCATTTTGCAGCAATGGTAGCCCTTTTCATTAGGTACATTTGACAGTGTACACATACTGGCTTGCAGGCTCCAAGTATAAGGTGCCAGGGGTCATGCAAGGCAGGGTGGTTCAGTCCAAGGTCATGGTTCCAGATGTCAGGCAAGGCCAAGTTATTCAGTCCAAGATCAGAGTTCCAGAAGTCAAGTAAGGCAGAGTTGTTCAGTCCAAGGCCAGGTTCTAGGAATCACGGAAGGCAGAGTCGGTGGCTTAATGTCTAACATATGTGTTGCATCCATGTCTAGCAGCCTCTCTTGGCTGGTTTTATAGCCACCCAGCTAAGAGTTAGCTTTGCATCCAGCTGCTTCAAAGCAATCCTGCAATTACTCAGCTTTGTCATCAGTGAGCAGCTGGCATTGGGCCAGGAGATGTGCACTTTGCCGTCTTGTCTGTAGCTCTGTTCTCAGCCTTCGTCTGCAGCACTCTAAGTGTGTAGGTGATACTGGTGGGCTGAGGACGGTCAACCGAAGTGAACCAGGGCTGGAGGGTGTTGGTGGCTCTGCACCAGCTGTTGGCTGTGAATCCTGGCAACCCTGCAGCTCAGTCTCCTGCTGGTCAGCTTGACTCAAGGTTGATTACATGGTGCTCCTCTTCTCCCGAGGACTCTTCTTCTCCTGAGGAGTCCTTGCTATTGCTGAGCTCTGGCTGACTCATGACTGTACATGGGACAAATGCACTACACATGAAATTCTAGATACATGCCATCTCAATTTCTTCTGAAATGAACAACATGTGATTTTCAGCCTTACATTACACGTACCAGACCCCAAGGAGAAAAATCCACATGTGTCCCTCCCTTTCAGAAGAACTGACAACTGCGGGCATCAGGAAGATCACATGCTGTGCATTCATTCCATACACATAGTCACAACACCAGGAAAACGATGACTGAAAAGAGCTAATGGGAAGAATGTTATTTTCTGTGGCAATCTTACTCTCTCTTAAGGTGTAGTTTTGTTCTTATTTTGAAGGTTACCTATTGGTCAAAAGAAATTTCTTTGTACAAAACGGCACACCTTTCAATTAATAAATCACATTTCCTGGAATACGAATTCTAATTACAAAGTTATTTTGCTTTTTGTGGTATATAGTTGGGTGGATCCTACTCATAACTTACCACTCCACTGAGCAAAGTCTGATGCCCTCTTCCAGCCAAGAGTCGCTTAAGTTAGAGGAGGGCTCCTTAGGCTGGAGGATGGCTTCAGACTTGCTCAGTGGAGTGGAACATTATGAGTAGGATCCACCCAACTGCAGCAGAAAGGCTCCTTGGAGGATGTTGGACCGACCCCGGTAGATAAATCACCACATTTTAGGGGAAGGTGAGGGACACAGGGAAAATAACTGGAATGAAAATGCATTCTTCCAAGTCTGAAGATACCTTAAGGATCAGTCACATTAATAGACATGTGCAAAGCAAGTCTATAGGCCCCTGCTCCAAGCTAGAGAAACTCCCATTCTTCATTCTCTGAACTCTTCTACTGAGAGTTTTATCATTCCGAAGCCACAGGTGTTATTTTAGGATTAAGTGGCTTCTTTTAGCCTTAATTAATGGCTGGGAGATGGAAACTTCTGAAGGCTTTTTTCTGTAATTGATGCAGAAGTTTATGATGTAATAAATAGGATGCGGTATCAATAATTATTATTGAACAAGTTGTCAGCTCCAAGGGCGGCAGTGACAGTTATACTGGTGTGCTGCAAGAAGGAGCAGAGCAACGCAGCAGCCCCTCGAGTCCTAGTCAATTTTTTAGAGGTGATAAACGCATTCTACAAACCTCATGCCCACTTTGCAACACAATACATTCAACAAGGTATGCCAGCCTGACAATCCCGCTAGTGGATGAATGGTGCTTGGAAACTATGCAGCAAAAAAGGAAGCCATGGCAGCAGAATCCTTACAGCGACATCAAACCCTTGATCAGAAAGAAACAATACACTCTTAAGATACTTCTGGACATCTATTACCCGAATCAAGCCAATTGGAGTCACAGCAAAACATGGAGGATGTGGGGTACAGTGGAAGAAGAGACAACCATTCATGCAATATGCCCCCAAATGAAATGGGTAGTCCCTGTCCTGCAGACTTCCTTGCCATTCAACATGGGAAGGAAGGCTATGTCTCCCAAATACAAATCAGGACCCTCCTCATCAAAAGAGGAGGAGAAATTCAGCACTAAACTTATTCAAGGCAAATATGATGCTATGCCCAACAAGAAATTCTGCAAGAAGGCTAAAATATGACCCAGTCCTTTGGGAGCTATAAAATAAAAATGCAAGTAATTTGCATGGTCTTGGGAATGGTTTCTCTACCCATACACCATCTGTAAAGGGATAGGTGTTCAACTCTTGCAAATTCTAAATCAAACACATAGACATGCACCAAAAAAAAAACACCCATTAAAATAATCTTGCAACATTCCATTGAAAGGAAATATCAGTTGAAGTCATGCCAGGAATCACCAATTATCCAGCTTTCCAGGCAACTGCTGTGCTTTCAGAGGCCTTGTGTCAAGATGTTTTGGTATTTGGGTTCCCTGCCCACTTCAATTTAACTCAGCCAACATGAATCCTTTGGTCGTCCTCTGAGAGAACTGGCGCTCCCAGCTATGCTATGTCAGATGGATATGAACAGTACAGAATTGCCTTTCTGCCAAGTGGGAGGAGGGGGGCACATCAACTCTTCCCTTCTACAGTCTGTTTGCTATTACATTTTTTTTAAGTGCTTTGCAAAAACACCTAGCACAAACCCACTAGAGGGGGGTGAGGAGGAAATGGTGAACATACCAATGGTTTTTCTGCACTGCAGATTTGCAATTGCTTCAACGTGTGAGATGCTGGCTTGCAAGCTGCACCTCCGTCATGTCTGACTGCCTATTGGTTTAACTGCAGCTGAATCATAAGCAAATCCTGTATTTATACAGAAGTGGATTACATTGTCTCCCTTCCCACACACATACACAAAAGGCTCTCTCAAGGATAATCCCAACCCCAGTGATATTATACAAACCAGCCCTTTTGCTAGCCTGGCATCCTTCTAAAATTATGTCTAGAAAAATCTCCAAGAAAAGTACACTGAATCCACATAGTCAAGAGCCCCTGTCTTCCTGGCTTGTGAAATTGCTCTAGGAACACCCTCAACAACAACACTGCATCTGTTTAACGGATACAATGAGCGTGTGCCACAGGCTACTGTTATGGGCTGAATGAGTTTACCAACTGGGCTGGCACGCTGCTGTTTATCTGCTACTGGAACTAAAGTTCTGCTAAGGTGTAGTGAATTTTCACTATTCTGAATGCTACAATATCATATGGCATGGAGTTCTCCCATGACTGTAAGCACATTCACATCACAGCATCCAACAGCGCAAATAAGCTTTCTAGCAGATGGTTCACATAGCAGGTTTCTTCACAGAAGCAAGAAATCTTGGTATTTCTGAAACATCTGCATACGGCAACCACAGAGAAAGCAAGTAGGAATTACCATGAGCTCAGTGGCTTGGAAAAGGGATCGCAGGAATTCTGTGAAAACTCTGGGAGAAGCCTTATCACATGAGCATGCATCGTAGGATGATCTAGTTTTCCACCTGCAGTTTTAGTCTGTTTTTGCATGGAAGGAGAACTCAAAGCATGTCAGACCTGCACCAAAGAGGTCCAATCCAGGTGTAGATTTACCATTTTATCCTCCGGTTTTGAAAACAATGTCTAAGAGGGAGCTTTCTGAAAGTCAAAGACAGATGTTTCTGTATGTGTGTGTGTGTGTGTTTCTCAATAGGCTGAAAACATTTAGCCACATACTTGTCATGAATGATGTTTACCAGACTCTGAAAACAAGGCTGATTTTGCTGCCTGGGAAAGGGGGGAGAGGGGAGAGAGAGATATTCTCAGGCTGGCTGCACAGAACAATCCATTTGTTCCACTCCGTGATAACTGGCATAGACCATATGCTGGGCAGTTTGCCACACTCACCCCAATTGACTCGGCATCCATTCCCACCCACCCACCCCGCATGCAAAAAATGTTCTTAATGCGCTATTCAAAACGATACATCTTTTATTATCTCCAAAAGAAGAGGGTGTATTCTTGAGGGCCATACCCATAGCAGTAGATCCACAGAAGCACAGTCGGAATGTAAACACAGCTCTCTCCCCTGCTCCTCCGGGGAGCAGCCTCTCTCAAAGGGCTTCCCTACACGCATCCACAGACAGGCAGCCTTTTCCCAAGCATCCTCTTAGGCTCAGCAGCCAACAAGCATCTTTCCTCCTTTTGTTTCCATCCACCCAAAATCTGCAACTTCCTGTTTTTTTGTTCTAAAATGCAGCAGACTTGGCCAGGCAGGCACAGTTCCAGAAACACAAGGCAAGTTTTATTCTGTCTGAACATTTCTGACTATAGAAGGAGTTGTGCTAAACTCAAAACTTGGTTGCTTTCTGAATTTTAAAGGGCCAACTCGTCCAGTTGTTTTTTTTAAGTCTCATCTAATTTGCTTTCTGTTTTTTGTTCCCCAGTTTAACAACTGCAATTAGAAGAGAAGAACTTTGAAATGCCAACAATGCAAATACCTGCCTATTATCCTGCCAGCTTCAAAGCCCAGCCGGTTTGATCTAGGAAAAAACAGGCAAACAGTAGACTTGAGCTGTAGGATATTCAGTCTGGCACTCCGCATCTTCTAAAGCCTCCTGGAAACTTGTGTCAGAGTGAGAACCTGCCAGAAGATCTCTGAGCACAAGGATCAAAACATGAGTTAAAAGTCCCTTAAGGAGACATTCATGCTGGAGAAATGGAGATGGCTGGGTCTACAGCACCTGCTCCCCTACAAAGAGCTCAACATTGGTTCAACCTTTGATTGAGCAAATTGCTAGCCTTGGAGCCATCAGAAGCCATGCAGCACAGCTCCCTCACTCCTAGTTCCCCTGCTTCTAGTTACCTGCAACCCTCTCCTAGCTCCCTACTTCACAGATCATTTTCTGCATCCTTGGCTATCCCTAATGGCAAAGCCTCTCTTGTAATAATGTGTTCTTCCCTGCAGCCTCCCAACCAAAGCAGCGCAGCAAGCATATACATTCCCCTTTCAAAGAGGCACTGTTAAGTCTTTCTACCTACAGACCAACACTTTAATCCCACCATTCCTCCAAGGTGCTCAACATGGTATACCAGATTCTCCCTTCTCTGTTTTATCCCCACAACAATTCTGTACAGTAGATTAAGGTGAGAAAGTATCATTAGCCCATGGTCACCCAGAATGTTTCCATGGCAATGTGGGGATCTGAACCAAAGTTTCCAAGAACCAAAGTTTCCCAGAATTTAGTCAGGCACTCTTGCCACAACACTACACTGAACACTAACATTGAAAGCTAACACTACACTACACTACACTACACTACACTGAACACTAACATTGAAAGTTAAGAGCTGTCCTGCTGGATCAGACCAACAGTCCATCTACTTCAGTATCCTGTTTAATATGGTGGCCAACAAGCATGTAGGACAGTGACTCCTGTTGTCATCCCTAGTATTGGTATTACATAAGAACAACATAAGAACATAACAGAAGCCAATGTTGGATCAGGCCAATTGCCCATCCAGTCCAACACTCTGTCACACAGTGGCCAAAAATACCAGGTGCCATCAGGAGATCCAGCAGTGGGGCCAGGACACTAGAAGCCCTCCCACTATTGCCCCCCCCCAAGCACCAAGAATACAGAGCATCACTTGTCCCCAGACTGAAAGTTCCTATCTATACCTTGTGGCTAATAGCCACTGATGGACCTCTGCTCTATGTTTTTATCTAATTCCCTCTTGAAGCCGTCCATGCTTGTAGCTGTCACCAGTGAATTCCATGTGTTAATCACTCTTTGGGTGAAGAAGTACTTCCTTTTATCTGTTCTAACCCGACTGCTCAGCAATTTCATTGAGTGCCCACGAGTTCTGGTATTGTGAGAAAGGGAGAAAAGTACTTCTTTCTCAACCTGCTATATCCCATGCATAACCTTATAAACCTCGAACATGTCACCCCTTGGCTGTCGCTTCTCCAAGCTAAAGAGCCCCAAGCGCTTTAACCTTTCTTCATAGGGAAAGTGTTCCAACCCTTTTATCATTCCAGTTGCCCTTTTCTGCACTTTTTCCAATGCTATAATATCCTTTTTGAGGTGTGGTGACCAGAACTGTACACAGTACGCCAAATGAGGCTGCACCATCAATTTATACAGGGGCATTATGATACTGGCTGATTTGTTTTCAATTCCCTTCCTAATAATCCCGAGCATAGCGTTGGCACTTTTTATTGCAGTCACACACTGTTTCGACATTTTCATTTCCGGCATACCTAAGGGACCGCCTTTCCCCATATGTTCCCCCAAGAGCACTACAGTCGGGGAGCCAACATCTTTTGACTACCCCAGGCCTCAGTGACGTCAAATTAGCTGAGACTAACCCCATTTCCCATGTTGATGCCCAGTCGCCCATCCTCAACAGATCCCTTTGGAGTGCCTCACAATTCTCCCTGGTTCTCACCACCCTGAACCAGAAGGTTACTGTCTCTGAACATACAAGGTTCCAGTTAGTCACTATGGCTAACAGCCATTGACGGACATATCTTTCAGGAATGTGCCTAATCCCCTATAAAGCCAACTAAATTAACAACCAACAGTACATCCTATGACAGAGAACTCCGAAAGTCTTTGAGCAAATAAGCAGTTCCTTTTTTCTGTCTGATGTTGCAGTTGGAGAGGAGCCAATATGGCCATCTTAATTGCTTTTCAGTCCCACATATTTTATTTATTGGCTGCCTTCCAACCATAATAACTGGTTCCCCAAAGTGGTCCATGATACAATTTAAATTCCTGCGTAATCAGGATTGGGCGATTCACAAGTCTAATGTATCAATCAATCAATCAATCAATCAATCAATAAAAACAACAAAATCAAAAACCTTAAAAATTCACATTATCTAAGAGAAAAGCTAAGGGGCCGCGGTGGCCCAGAGGTTAAGATGCTGAGCTGCAGACCAGAAGGTCTGTAGTTCAGCAGTTTGAGACCCTAGTGCTGTGTGACGGAGTGAGCTCCCGTCTCTGGTCCCAGCTCCTGCCAACCTAGCAGTTCAAAAGCAAGAAATTGCAAGTAGATAAATACGTCCTACTTCAGTGGGAAGGTAATAACGTTCTGCGTACCTCGGCGTTTAATCATGCTGAACACAGAAATGTCTTTAGACAGCACTGGCTCTTCGACTTGGAAACTGAGATGAGCACCGCCCCCTAGCGTTGAATTCGACTGGCTTTCGAGCAAGGGAAACCTTTACCTTAAAAGAAAAGCCATAGTCACTTTTTTCAGTTTCACCTCATTATTGGAAGCATCTGTACAGGGACATGAAAACATGCCTCTGCTGTGGCAGTAGCAGCATGGGAGCAGGCAAGTACTAGATCCATACTCACCCATTCTCCTCCCATGGGCTGCCACCCCCTCCCCACCCCACCCTCCATCTTTCTTCCATCATGCATATTTAAAAAAGAAACACATGGCAACTGCACCCCTTGCACAGCCCAGAACTTGCTCCATCTGCAGCCAGCCTGAGGTTGCCAATTTGAACTGGACTTATTTTTGATCTGGTTTAAAGAAGGAAGTTTTGGGAAACCCATAAGATAATGCTCACAGTGAGAAAAACTTCATATGGCTGTTCCATTCAAATTGTTCCATTTAAATGAGGGGCTTCCTAGTGTCTATGCAGGGAACAATCCCCCTGTGGAAGCATCCATGGTTACTAGTGTTGATGATTCCTTTGTTCCCTTTATGCGGTTTACATGCTACCAATGGAAAAAACAACACTGAAAATGTGTTCATTTTAAATAGGAAAGATTTGTCATGGAAAAAAAGAAAGTGATGGAAAAAATAAAGACTCGCAGTTTTGCTTCTCACAAGGAGGAAACAAAATAAAAATGGGAATATACAAATCAGATAGCTTGCAAAATCCAGTCTACTCCTTAGCTGTGCAACAACATCAAGGCATAACTCCTTTGGATTTCAGGCAGCACCACGCAACAATATTCCTGCAGTTCTCTCAAGCAGAGATAACGCAATCAGTCTTCAGCTGCTGGATTCTTCGACTCATGTTCCTTCAGATGCTTACCCAACACCACCCTTCTCTAGTCAGTGAGGCCATGCAAACTTCCATATTAATTGAGTAGAAGATGCAGGTGAGTGGCACTTCACAAGGTAAAACTGTCACCTTTCCAAGCAGGACACTGATACCCAAAGAAACCACTAAAGCGATACTTCTGGTCACAATCAACACCCCCACTACGTGATGCTGAAAGCAGCTTCATGAATATAAAATGCTCTGTTTTGAAAGGATGGCTATGGAGCTGCTTTATGCTTTCCAGTCATCATCTGGCTGGTTTGTAGGCAGGTGGAGGGAAAAGGGAACAGAGGTTGAAGCCGTGGGAGCCCTCCCCCACTTGGGAGGGGGCCCCCAAAATTTGCAGGGCAGTCCAAATAGATGCAATACTTACTTTTCTATAAAACTTGAACTTCTTTTACGAATTGAACAATATAAAATACGTCATTTGTAACTTAGCATATAGAATAGTACTATCTTGCATATTTATGGAATTTAAAAGTATAAATATCTTCATTTTATGCAAATAGCTTCACTTGATATACTTGAGAAAGAATTGCAAAGAGCTCTGCTGTGTCCTATTTATTTCTTTAAAACATTTATTAGCTGCCTTTCTCCCTTGCAGAACTCAAGGCAGCTTACAATATAAATAAAA
Organism: Gekko gecko; assembly: GCA_029375565.1. NCBI lineage: Eukaryota > Metazoa > Chordata > Lepidosauria > Squamata > Gekkonidae > Gekko > Gekko gecko. The sequence goes on along the minus strand of JAPDNY010000012.1, from coordinate 43,601,859 downwards.
CATTATTTAAAAATACAATAAAACAACACTGTATCTGGAGTAGTGTGCTTACACAAAAAGTTTATACCTTTGTCTTGAATAAAATTTTGTTTGTCTTAAAGGTGCCACTGGACTCAAACTTTATTCCAAAAGACAAAACAAAACACCAGTTATAAAATGTATAAAGTCAGAATTTAAAAATTTCAAATAGGACTGCCAGTAATAAGAGCTAAATCAATCAAAATGCAGTCCTAATTAAAACTGTCTTCAGCTGCCTCTTGAAGATTGGCAATGTGAGGGGGGCCAGTCGCACCTCCCTGTTGGAGGGTGCTCCATAACTGTGGGGCTGCCACTGAAAAAGACCTCTCTGGATGTGCTCACCAAATGAGCATCTTTAATTGGTGGGACAGTCAGGAAGGAATCTCCCCATGATCCTACCACGGCACATTCATCTTTAATTTTTGCCATCTGAGAGGTAAGGAAAAAATAAAAAGTAGAAAACAAATTTTGTGCCTCCTAGGAGTTTCTTTTCATATTCACCTGAATTTTCCAATGTTTCCATTGGAAAAATTGAAACAAAGGCCTCAGAAAGTTTTCCAAAGTTTTCCAAGATTTTTTTTTCTGGACCCTCACACCTCTAGGAGATGGGTAAGAAATTTCTTATTCTTTAGAATTTATGTAGAATAAATGCAAATACTTTAAAATTACAAATTAGTATTTAAAAGTATACATTCCAATACAGGTATAAACACAGTGCTGTTTTGCAGTTATAGTTCTACAACTAGGGAAAACAGGGCACAGTTCTGGAATCTGTGTGTGTGTTTGTTTGTGTATGGAAAGAGAGAGAGAGAGAGAGAGAGAGAGAGAGAGAGAGAGAGAGAGAGAGAGAGAGAGAGGGGTACATGAAAGAGGATTTCATTTTCGCCTTCTGCCCTGATCTTGAAAATCCGAGTCACGTCATGAAGCACTCGTCCATAGCTTAAAAAAAGGAAGTCCTTAAGCACACAACACTTAATTAGCTTACAGACTTCATCACCACAAAACATGAGCCCTGTTCAAATGTTAGAGCAAACACACATACAATTCATGTCCAGTGTACACTCCATTTTTCTTTGTATGTGCATTGGGTAATCATGCTACATTCAACACATGTACAGCCGAATGGGGATCAGCACAAATTGGCTCACGAACTTAAGTTCATGATGTCAGATACCTCCAGCCAATCAGCCACTACTGACAATTAGATGAACCTTGAAGTATGATCCAGCAAGGCAATTTTTACTTTCTCACACAGAAGGTGAGGTCTGCTAAACCATAAGAGATAGAATTATCACAGAATATGGGACCCACTGATTTGAAGTAGCAGCAGTCCAAAGAAAGCCATTTTGGGTGTCCATTGGGGGTGGGATACAAGTGAACTAAATAACAAGCCTACAGGCACAGCATAGGGAACCAAACATTTAAACACAAAGAAAAGATATGCTATTCTCGTGTTGAACTACCCATACTTCCAGTGCACTACATATAAAAAAGGAAGAATGTAAAAGAAACTAAATTATGTGATGGATAAGAAATGGCCTATTCTGCTCCTGGTTACCCCCTGTCACATCACATAATCAAGCATGCAGCAATAATTATTACAGCAAATGCCATCTATGCAGAAAGAAACTGAGAAGTACAACTTTCCTCCCTTTTTTTTTCTTCACCTGACCTTAACATTTTCGCAAGTATAAACCCTTCCACTTAACGCTCGGATGCTGCTCTTCCAAGTGGTATCCTTGACAATCAGCAGCTAACCTTGTCAAAGAAGGGCAGTGGGAAGGTGGGGGGGGAAGCGAATCAGCTAGGAAGTGACAAGTTTGACGTCCTGTCGGATGCCTGGTGCTCCGATCCGATCACTATCACTGTGTGTTCCTGCACACAGCCATGCAACCCAATATCTCCAAACCTCAGCCAAGAAAGATAGCAGCTGGATGAGGCTGCCAGAAAGCTTGCTTTGGCTCTTCCAAGCATGTTCTAGATTTCCTTGTTTACGATCAGATTTCCAAAGCGGTGTTAGGCAGAAGGAAAGAGAAACTCCTACAGGAGCTTCAAATGCATTATTGACATAGCGATAATTTTTCCCAAGGAAACCAAAGATGGGTCTGTCAGATATGGAAACGGAAAAGAAAAATGATTGGAGACAGTGAAAAGTTTCATGTTTGAAGGTGAAAATAATACAGCCAGTATCATAACACCTTTATGTAAATATACAGAGTAGCCACATTTGTGGGTGTGGGGAAGACAGTTTTATTTAACTTGACTTCAGCACCTTTTCAATACGGAAGAATTCAAAGCCATTTATAAACCACTTGTAAACAGCACACTCACATTAAGTCAATAAAATATCAATGACCATTGTCAATAAAGGCAAGCCACTAAAATCAAAATCAAATCCTACCATTAATTACTTGGTGAAAGAGGAAAGTTTCAACCCTTCCCTCCTTTAGGACCAATGAAGTAGCTAAATGACTCACCAGTGGGAGAGTTGGGCCACTACTGAAAAGAACTTGGTCCAGATAGACAGCCATCTGCATTGAATAGATACCACCTGCGGACAACATCCTAATCAGGGTCTCATTGGCAGAACTTAATGAGCAGGAGGGTCTGTATAAGTGTTATATGAAGAGAAGAAGGGAAGAGATTGGATTTATACCCCACCCTTCACTTGGAGTCTCAGAGCGGCTTACAAACTCCTTTCCCTTCCCCTCCCCAAAACAGACACCCTGTGAGGTAGGTGGGGCTGAGAGAACTCTGACACAAACTGCTCTTTTCAGGAACAGCTGTGCCAGAGCTTGTGACTGACCCAAGGTCACATCAGCAGGTGCAAATGGAGGAATGGGGAATCAAACCCACATGCTGTGCAGGGAAGAGCTCCCGTTTCCCTCAGTCCTCCTGAGCCACCACTAGTGTCACTAATGTAACTATGTCCTATGAACTTAGTGGGGTAGGAGGGAGGGAATGTGTGCCTGCACAGAAGATACCATGACAAACAACAGTGCAACACTATTTTCATCTTCAGTCTTCTGTGCAGTCCCACACTGAGAGACTACGGAGCTCCTTACCTTGGAGGCGGAGTGAATTTCAGTGGAACAAGGAGTGCAATATGGCTATGCCAACTGCTGAATCCCTTCTCACATTCACATCCACAGAACAGTGCTTGACAAAGGTGTGCGATGATGAGGACATCGCTGCTTGGCAGAGGTCCTCCAAGGGAGTGCCTCTTCAGAATGCTGCTGACATTGCCTGTGCCTTTGTAGAATGTGCCTGAAGCTCCAGAGGACACAGTAGAGACTGGCCTGTTCATACCTCACCGAATAGCTGAGACAATTCGTCTAGAAATGGTCTGTGCTGAGGCCGGCCTCCCCCTTGAGCTACCAGAGTAGCATACAAAAAGGTGTGGGAACTGCCGGAAGCCCTTTATTCTGTCTAGCTAAAACAATAAAGTCCTCTTCACATCTAAGGCATGAAATGTTTTTTTCAGCCTCTGAGGTAGACGATGGAAAAAAATACTGGAAGGACTATGTCCTGTGCAAGGTGGAAACTAGAGACCACCTTAGGTAAAAAATGTATAATGGGTCTCAGAACTACATGGCTAGCGTGGAATTTAATACACCCCCAAAGCTGCCAACTCTCCCACTCTCCTGGCTGACATGACTGCCACCAAAAATGCAACCTTGAAAGACAAGAGTCACAAGCAAGGCTCCCTCTAAGCTGTGGAGTCTTGTGAGCAGAAATTCTACTTGGTGAGCTACTGGCATTAAAGTTGTGAGTGAGCGATTTGGCTGCTGCATAAATTAGTTTGCTCTGGAGCCATCCTTCCTGAGCTAAGACAAAAATGTGTCAGCTGGAGGCTTAAAAACTGTGAGCTAGCTCACACTAACTCAGCTTAGAGGGAACACCAGTCACAAGCTACAAGAACCTAGTGGTCGGAATGGGGCTAATATGAGTTGGGAGAGAACCACTGACAGGGAGCACTGCGACACTATGGATGGCCACGGGGGGAAACAAATTAAACAACCCCTTCAAAAAACTCTTGGACAGTGGGTGAGAAAACAGTGTTCTGTCCTGGATCTTGGCATGATAGACAGCTATAGCTGCTAAATGTACCTTAAAGGAAGAAACTGCCAGACCATATTCTTTAAAAGACAGTAGATATTCAAACAATCAGGGAAACAGGACAATTTTCTGTGTGAACTTCCTGTGTCCTGGCCCTATTAGAAAAACAGACTCATTTACTTATATAAGACCTCCTAGTAGAAGGTCTACAGGCATTAAGGAGGATATTGGCAACCTGGTCGGAGAACCCAAACTGGGATTGTTCAGCAGCTAAGCTGTCAACTTGAGCCTGCTCACCTCGTGGTGGACCATAGGACCTCTGCGAACCAGGTCTGCAGCTAAGGGAAGGTGTATGTAGAGGACCTTGGATAATGATGGAAGGACCTGTAACCACACTTGTCTGGGCCACATGTGCTCCTCTTGGATTTTGGTCAACACCTTGTGGATAAGTGGAAATGGCAGGAAGGCATAGAGTGCCTGTCCAGCCGTTTTGGAATATATCCCCTAGAGAGAGAGATGATCAGTACCCACCCTGAAACAGAATATAGGGCTTCCACATTGGTGTGGGTGGCAAAAACGTCAAATCCCAGAAAACCCCACTGTTGAAAAATCAGGAGGATATAATTCTTGCCCAGAGACCATGTGTGTTCTGATTGCCCCATTCTGCTGAGGATGTCCGCCCTTGTCTTGGCAGTACCTGCCACATGTACTGCTTGGAGGGAGGATCCTTGGGCTATGACCTGTTCCCAAATGTAAATGGCTTTCCTGCACAGGGCTGCGCCCCCCTGTTAGTTTACATAGGTCATTGTTGTAGTATTGTCTGTAATGACCTGAATGACTTTTCCCTTAGGAGCTCTGCAAACAGGGTAAGGGTGTAATGTAGAAGAAGAAAGAGGAAAAGAAGAAGAAGAAGAAGAAGGAGGAGGAGGAGGAGGAGGAGGAGGAGATTGGATTTACACCCCTCCTTTCACTCGAAATCTCAGAGCGACTTACAAACTCCTTTCCCTTCCCCTCCCCAAAACAGACACCCTGTGAAGTAGGTGGGGCTGAAAGAGCTTTGGGAGAACTGCTCTTTCAAGGACAGATCTGACAGAACTATGGCTTGCCCAAGGCTGCAAGTGGAGGAGTGGGAAATCAAACCTAGTTCTCCCAGATTAGAGTCCGCACACTTAACCACTACACCAAAACATGTATCGTGTGTAATTCTAAGAGGCTAATATGAAACCCCCTTTCATCTGGCAACCACACATCTTGAACAGAAAGTGACCCACAATGGGCTCCCCAGCCCTGTAACGACACATCACAGGTAACAGAAAGTTGAGTCACCCTTCCTCAAAAAGGTACCCCAGCTAGGAGGTTACTATTGCATACCCACCAGCCCAACTGCCATACTATGGACCTAGAGACTGTGAATCTAGAATGCTGGGAATGCATGACAGGGCAAAATTTACTTAAAAACCAATTCTGTAAAGGTTGCATTCTTAGGGGTGCATGTGAGCTTGTGGCTGTGGTAGAAGCCATCAGTCCTAACAGCTTCTGAAAGAAAAGGACTGACTGAAACATGTTGTTAGACAGGCACCTAATCAGTGCCTTGATGTGTAAGGCTCTATATTCTGATATTTAAGCTTTGGCCACTGTGGCATCCTGAAGGGCCTCAATAAAGGAAAACTTCTGAGAAGGTTGGAGGTGTGATTTCTTGCTGTGAATTACCAAACCCAATTCCTGGCACGTTTGTATAATCACGGAAACCTGCAACTCTAGTTCCTCATGCGACTCTAATTCCTCATGGGAAGATGCCATAATGAGCCAGGCATCCAAAAATGGGTAAATAGAGCAACCTTTAGATCTTAGGTGTGCTACCACTACAGCAACACATTTAGAAAATACCTGTGGGGCAGTTGCCAGCCCAAACAGAAGGGCCATGCACTAGTAAGAAATATGATTATATGTAAAGCACAGGAACCTGCGATAACGGGGGGTGGATAGCCATATAGAAATAAGCATCCTGAAGGTCAAGTACACAAAACCAGCAGTTTAATGTTAGCAGTTGTAGGACTAATTCCATAGACAACATTTTGAACTTTCTAACATTCAGAAAAAAGTTCAGATCCTTCAAATCCAAGACTGGTCTAAAGCCTCCATCTTTCTTGGGTACCAGGAAAAACCATCAATAGAAACCTGTGATGGGGTCCAAGTCAGGAACTCTCTGTACTGCCCCCCTTTTGAATAACTGACGGCAGCTCCTGTTCCAACTCAGGCATGGAGTTATTCAGAGCCTAATCAGGATGCTGGAGGGGTGGCCATTGCCAAAACTCTAATCTATAATCCAAACTAATGATTGACAAAACCCAAGTGACCTCCTGCCATTTGTCACTAAAAACAGCGAACCTGTCTTTAAAGACAGTAGGTCGTTGGTCTGTTACAGGCCCTAGCCAGGAAGAACCTTTTGGAGCCTGTTGCGGCTCTTTAGGAAGTGGCTGATGTTGCAAGCCCAAATGTCTAGCTCTATGATTGGACCTGCACCTGCCCTGTGCCATAAACCCTGAAAAGGGTAGGATACTGCAATGAGCAAGGCTCCTGATGCAAGTGCTGAGAGTATGGCAACTGCAATTGGTGGAACCTGTACATCTGCTGAGGCCTGCATGGAGTGGCGGGACCTGCTGTGATGCCAAATGAATGAGCTGTTTGCTTGTTCTTCTTGATTTGGAATAAAAGATCGTCAGTTGACAAAGCAAATAGTGTCATTCCCTCAAATGGAAGGTCTTCCACCTTCTGCCAGCTGCTAGGAGGGAGAGCTGTGGAGCACAGCCAAGCATGTCTTCTCAGTACAAGTGCTGAAGCCATGGTCCTGAAGGAGGAGTCTAACTGCTGCTTTGATAGGCACAATGCTTCCACTTGGAGACATTTAGCCAGAGGCTTCTTGCCTTCAGGTAGAAGCTCTATACAAGCAGCCATCTTTCCCCAGAGGAACAACTGGCATCCTCCCATAATTGCACATAGTTGGCGATGCACAGGTTGAGTACAGCAGAAGAGTAAACTTTTTTACTAACTGTATCAATTTTTCACCCCCCTCGATCAGCTGGTGAGGAATGTGCACATGTACCTTGTTTCGCCTGCATCTCCTTGGCTATGAGGGATGAAGCTGGAGGATGGCAGAATAAATAGGTATGGACTTCTTGTTGCACTGTATAAACTCTCCACCTTTTTGGATGTGGGAGCCATGCTAGCTGGCTTCTGCCAGAGGGCTTTGGAGATGTTGGCAATACCTTTCAGGACAGGGAAGGCGATTACCTCAGGAGACTCTGCACAGAGCTTGCCTAAGATTTTGTCTTGAGGTCTTGGGTTGCTGGAGGTCGCCTCTCAATGATTTAGCCATTTGCATCATTGCTCTGCATAGAGCTTCAGATCTTCATTAGGTGACACTGGATCAGGGTCCCCTACAGTGTCATCAGGGGAAGGGTCCGACAGTAAGTCTGAGCCTGGACCAGAAGGGGAGTCAGCCCTCAAAGCTTCAGAATTTGAGTGCCCCATAAGGGGGGTGAGGAGAGAATGCAGGAGGATACCAAACTGGCAGACCCACAGCATCTCGGTTTCATGAAAAGGGGTGCCTCAGTTCTGAAGTTGCTTTTCACAATTGCCAGTTGCCCCATTCTTATAATAAGAGTAGCCTTGCCAAGGAGGTGAAGGCACGGAACTCTGCCATGGTGCTGGAGAGAACATTTCCTCACAATGCGGTGGCAAAGAAAGGACTGAGGGAAATGGGGAGTTCCTCCTGCAGAGCATGTGCCCATTAGGCAGGAAAAGGGCCTTTAATGAGCTATGCAGGGGAGGGGCTCCCCTTGGATCGTTAAAAATACCAGAGTAACTGTAAGAGAGCCAATGTGGGACTTCACAGAAGACTGAAGATGAACAAATGTTCTTTGCCTGTTGCTTCAAACCTTCTAATCCAGTGGTGCTCACTCAGTGGCTGCATTCACACTGACCTCCTTCCCTGGCATGAGGTCTGTACTCAATGAGGCTCAGAGCTTACCTGCTCCTCCTGTGGAGGCTGTTTCAAAGTGGGAACCACCTGCCAAACATTAGCCCCACCACCAAAGGCCTTGCCCACTTTCCTGGTGCCACATTGGGGGGAAAGTGCTCAGAAGAGCCAGAGGTGGCATGGCAAGGAGTCACATGTGACTCCCAAGCCACCACATATGTATCACTGATCTAATCTTATTAATCTCATACACAATCAACATTCCCTCTAAGTTGAGTTAGTGTGAGCTAGCTCACAGTTTTCTAGCCTCCGGCTCATACATTTTTGTCTTGGCTCAGGAAGGATGGCTCCAGAGCAAACTAATTTATGCAGTAGCCAAATCACCTGCTCACAACTTTAATGCCAGTAGCTCACAAAGCAGAATTTTTGCTCACAAGACTGCACAGCTTAGAGGGAGCACTGCACACAATCATACCTTACTGTACATACATTTATTCATACTGCTTTGGCAGCTAGACCATTCTGTGTACCTCCCCAAATTTCAAATTCTCTTTGTACAAAATATTTCCTAACCATTTATTTATGTATTTAAAACATTTATATCCCTCGTCTCCATACAGCTCAAGGTGGTTAACAAACAACCTTAAAAATATCAACAGCTTTTACAAATTAGAACACGGCACCTGCATTTTAATGATGCAAAAACCTGATTTTCTAAAACACACACATACTTTGACACTTGTTATCATTAAAAAGGAATGTTTTCAGTTATCTCTTTGCAATAATTATTTTTAAAGCAAAGTCCAATACATCAGGAGTATTTATTCCCACTTGTTAACCTCTAAAGAGAGTTATTTTTAAACACGTTTAAAAGGTAGGGGATTTTCTCATCCGTTTTGAAAAATTGTGAGGAAATATATCCCTTTTAGCATGCACCACACTTGAAAAGGTTACTGTGGCCTTTTCCAAATACCACATGCTGAGCGCCACGCACAGTGCTAATGACTCCAAGGATGAACAGGTACTTTCTAATACATCTTAACCTTTGAAAAATGGGGCCCTCATTGTCTTACCTTCATAAGCAGTTTGCTCACCCTGTGTCATTTCTCTCTTGACAAAGGCCATCCTGGTTGAATATATGTACAGGATGTAAAACCTGCTTGTCTATTGGCAGTTTAAGAGAAAATAATTATGCATGATTACAAGGTGCTAATTTCCTTACACACATACACACACACCAGCCCTGGCTTCTACCTATCAAGGGAAGTGTTTCTTCTAAGTAGCTTCTTAAAAGAAAGAGTTGAAAAATCCAGGACTGTTTTCTGCTGGTAACCAAATCCCAATTCACCACAACTCGCCTCCTCTCTTTTTATTATGCACTCTGCAATCCCAAAGTGCAAATTGCTAAAACCATGCATAAAATCATAACACAGGAACAGAGTACAAAGTTTGCATGTAGACAGTCCCAGTTTCAGTCACTGCCATCTTCAGTTTGAAGGCTCTCAAAGGCCTTTTCATAAATGGGGGAGGCAGGGAGGGTAGAAGACTGCTGCCAATCAGAGGATACAGCACTGAGCAATAATCTGTGGTTTATAATGTTCTGATGGATTGGTTACAAAATTCTTCTTGCTCTGTATCATTTCCAAGACCACCCAATTGTCTTTAGCAGCTTTGCTTTCCATCCAACTCACTTTGGGGTGAACCTGATACTAGAGTAGGGATACAAATCAGAAGGGATGGGAATGTTATCGAATGAACAAGATGGCCAGAAAGATGGCCAGAAAGCACCTTGTAAGAACTTAATTTGGTTCGCCCAGAGAAAAACAGACCATGCCACCGTTGTGCATGCCTCAGTAATAACAATATTGTAATAGGCTCCATTGGACTGTCCAGAAACTTCCCACATTCCAAAACACTGTGGCCAGGATTTCGATAGCCACAACGTATATACCAGTGCTTCACCATACTGTTGCTGAACTCAAGTTAAGGTACTAGCTTTAACTTTTAAAGCCCTCAACAGCTTGAGTACAAGGTAGCCAACAACTGTCTTCACTCACAGAAATCTTCCCAGGTTTTGATGTCAACTGGTGGTGGTATGTTGCCAGGAACCTGCACTGTTGGATGTGAGGTTGACGGTAACTCATCTGCAGTCACTAAGCTGGCAAACCCACCCAGAGGTACACTCAGCACCATCTATGCAAGTCTTCTGGCATCACTGGCAACATACAATTGCTCCACAGTGCCTAGGAAAGTTTTGCTTCATTGCCCTGAAGCCTATATTTGGCTTCATGTGGCTTTATACTGATGGTGTTGGTTTAGCTCATATGTCTTCAATGATATTATGGATGATTCAAAATGATCTAGATAGGCTGGAACAGTGGGCTGAGACAAATAAAATGAATTTCAATAGAGATAAGTGCAAAGTCCTACATTTAGGTACAAAAAATCAAAGGCACAGACATAGAATGGGAGGGACTTGGCTTGACAGCAGCACATGTGAAAGGGATCTAGGTGTTCTGGTTGATCACAAGCTAAACATGAGGCAGCAGTGTGATGTGACTGCAAAGAAAGCTAATGCAATCTTAGGATTCATTAACAGAAGCACTGTGTCCAGATCGCGGGAGGTGGTAGTCCCACTCTATTCTGCTATGGTCAGGCCTCACCTGGAGTACTGTGTCCAGTTTTGGGCACCACATTTTAGGAAGGATGTTGACAAGCTCGAGCATGTCCAGAGGAGGGCAACCAGAATGGTGAGAGGGTTGGAATCCAAGTCTTACGAGGAAAGGCTGAGAGAGTTGAGTACGTTTAGCCTGGGAAAGAGAAGGCTTAGAGGGGACATGATTGCAGTCTTCAAATATTTGAAGGGCTGTCATGTAGAAGATGGAGCAGATCTATTCTCTCTAACTCTGGATTGCAAGACTAGATCTAATGGGTGGAAATTACAAGGGAGTCGTTACTGGCTAAATATGAGGAGAAACTTCCTACCTGTAAGAGTGGTTGAACAGTGGAACAGACTGCCTTGGGAGGTGGTGGATGCTCCTTTGCTGGATGTTTTCAAGCGGAGGCTGGATGACCATCTTTCAGGTATATTGTAGGGCTATCTTTCGGCTATGCTCCTGCAGAGTGCAGGGGGTTGGACTAGATGACCTGCAAGGTCCCTTCCAACTCTAACATTCTATGATTCTAAGAATTATTTTGCATTACTGTCATTAGCAGCTCTTGAACATTCTTTGAAAACAGAAAGGTGAGGTAGAACTTATCCTAATTAATTAAACAGTTGGCACATATATTGCAAGCAAGCCCCCAAAAGTGACTGACTGATTGGTCTGAAGAAAGAAGGAGGGAGATGCGAGAACTGCCAACAGTGTCATCCTAAGCAGAGTTACACCTTTCCAAGCCCATTGGCTTCAATAAACTTGGAAAGGTGCAAGTCTCCTTAGGATTTGCACTGCCAAAAAGCCTTCCATTCTACAACCACTTCTCCTTCCTGTTCACTTGGTGACGGGTCATATTTGTCATGGTCAACGTGTTTGGACTCTATTTTCTTACACATCCAACATTAACTGTCAACACACGTCCTTTCTTCCATTTCACTGAAAACCCATGTTTTACCATCATGCACTCCATTCAGAGAGGGAAGAAACTCTCCTCTCCCGGTGTGGCTCTCACTGAGCAAGAAGGAAAAAGTCTCAACTACTTTATTCAATGAAATCTCAGAATAGAATAAATCCGTATATAAAAATTAAACAGCAACAAAGTTAAGACATGAGAGAGCATTTTGTACAATGTATGATCAATCTGTGGAACTCACTGCTACAGGATGCAGCCAGGGCCAGCAGTGTAAGGTGAATGCACAGAGGATGAACATAGTGGGTGCCACCAGCTGTGACAACCGGTTCATCTTATATTTTCAGAGATCAGGAACACAACCTTAAGCAGAGTTACACTCCTCTGGGTCTACTGACAGTAATGGTCTTAGAAGACTATGACTCTGTTTATAGACTGAGCTCCAGGTATCTCATATCAGGAGATGCTGCAGACTAACAACAGGGATGAATATTTAGAGAGAGGAAGACATGAAGGCCATTGGCCGACATTGGGAGGCAAGATGCTGAGTGAGCTTTGGCCTCCTCTACTAGGACTGTTAACTTCTTAACACAGGACAGACCCACTAATGTCATCTGTATTCATGACATCTTCCTTCCGATTCATTTGTTTTGTAATATATTATAACCCATGTGTATATTTGCCACCTTCTAGTCTGTTTTATATGTTGCTCTGAAGTTCACCAAGAGAGCAAATGCGTCTGACAAGTTCTTAGGGAAGGGGAAGAGACAGAGAAAAATCAATAAGAAATCAACTTTGATTAATGCTGCTTGACAATTTTTTTGCATTAATCACATTTCTGCGCTCTGAAGCATGCAAAGTGGGAGTAAAAAAATCTATGCTCATAAAAGTGTAATTGGGTACATTCCTTCTACTTATGCAGAGGCCAGGGTGGGGAGGGAGGGGATGTGGTGCCCAGAATTACAAATTGCTAAAATCATCCAGATGATAAAAACTGTTCTCTATTCAGTGTATGTGTGTGTGTGAATCATAAAGGGCACATCAAACCCTGCTAACTACTAGTTTAAATAACTCTCTCTGGAGCATCTGCTTTTGAAAAAAACAAAAGCTTGGCACAATTTGAGAACAATGTAAAGGGAAAAGACAAGGGGTGCCAACTGTGGGTTGCAGAACCTTGGAGATTTGGAGGTGGAGACTGGGGAGAGCTGGGTTTGGGAGAGGGGAGGGAGTTCAGCGGAGTAAAACCCACCTTCCAAAGCAGACATTTTGTTCAGGGGAACTAATCCCTGTCATGGGGTGATCAATTGTAATTCTGGGAGATCTCCAGGCCCCACCTGGACATTGGCACCTCTACAAAAGACATCCAAACATGATCACTCGGTCCAATTCCATCTGCATCTGAGAGTCAAATACCAAGATGACTACAAAGACAAAGGTATCTTCATTAATTTGCACAGGAATGATTCCTTCTGTGTAACAAATGTATAGGCTCTTCACAAAGTGGAAGCTTTTAACAGACACCAAGGAAAAGACAAAAGCATCTTAGCCATATTTTTTTTTATTAATCTAATACTTCTATGACATAAAACTACATAAACAGTGGTGGAAAAAATAGCTCACTCTGCACTGATACACAGCATACATGCAGGTACTGAAAATATGTTTGGTTTATCTACTTTTTATGACTGACACAATAATGTGGTTCACGTATAATCTCCGATTTGCAAAGCCCATTTAGAAATAGTCCAAGAAGAGAAAATGTATCTCTGCATTAGAAAGTTTTCTACAGTTAGGCAGATGAACAGAAGCAGAGGCTTTGGTCCACAACTGGAATTCAGTATCAAGGAAGACAGTAAGACAGCAGAACCAAGAAGTTACTTGAAAAGGGTTTAACACATACACACAGACACCTTTCTCTCTTTCTCCCCCAGCCACTCAGAAGGCCAGAAAGACATAATAAAGAACTGTGATACGGTTCAATGTTTTCTGGGTTTTCCACAATGGTCAACTGGTTGAAACCTTTAGAATAAGAGACTAAACCTAATAAGTACTTCTTGATTTTGCCTTAAAAGTAAACTCTTGCCAATATGAGGAATTTTTAACACTCAGAGATGGAGCTGTGAGTCAAAATGCCACAGTGAAAAGGAATAAAATAGCCACAAAGACATATTATTTATTTAAATTATTTATATCTCACATAGAGATGTAAAATTTCCAGAAATTTTGAAGCTCAGAAAAAACCCCAGGGTTTTTCCATTTTCCCCCCAGAAAGAAATGGAAATTTTCGGGAAAATTGAAAAAAAATGCTACATTAGCACTTCTTTTTTCTTTTCCAGATTGAAAGTCATTCTGTTACTTTAGGAACATAAAATATGACTATGGGCAATTTCACTTGGCATGAAATACTAGCATATTAAAAATATAGTGTATCCAGACAATTATTACAAACAGAATTTACTTATTTTATAATATTTATTTGTAATTAAAACAAATGGAGCAACAATCTTTGGGTGTAGTGGTTAGGAGCTTGGACTCTAATCTGGGAGAACCAGGCTTGATTTCCCACTCCTCCACTTGCAGCTGCTGGTGTGACCTTGGGTCAGTCACAAGTTCTCTCAGAGCTGTTCTCTCAAAAGCAGTTCTGGAAACAGCTCTCTCAGCCCCACCTACCTCACAGGGTGTCTGTTGTGGGGAGGGGAAGGAAAAGGAGATTGTAAGCCTCTCTCAGACGCCTTCAGGTAGTGAAGGGTGGGGTATAAATCCAAACTCTTGTCGTCTTCTTCTTCTTCTGAACTGTTTACTAGTTGATATGGAACAGACAAAAAACCCTCCACAAAACAATTTTTAAAAATCCAGAAGTAACAATTATTTATATTTCCTCTCCACAGTATCAAATAATAATAAAAAAAATTCTCATAAAAAGAATTGAAGAGGGGGGAAGTGTATAGAAGGGAGTGTGGGACTAAGTTTCAATGAATGGCCATGAAATTTAATCAGAATCCTTTTCTGAGCTGTGATTATCAGTATCAGTTTCAGTCTCTGCTTCTGCAGCTACTCTGTTATATCTGTCATCATCACGTTCCATAATCAATTTCTTTTCTTTTCTTTTTTCAATTTTTCCAATTTTTCAGAAAAAAACAAAACAAAAAAAGGCTTCAGGGAAAAAACGGAGAAAAAAATTTTTTCCCCTAACTTTTCCAGGCCTTCACTTTCCCACAAAAGGCTCCAGCACCTCAAAAAAGAATGCCCAGTGGTACCCCCCCAAAGGAAAACACACACACACACACACAATCCCCAACAGTAACAAAACACTTTATCCATCCCCCCAAAACTCAAAAGACCCTGTCCTATGCCAGAAACTTACAACTGCCCAGCCTCCTACCACCACCACACCCCCAGACACTGAAAAGTTGCCAACACCTCAGTCTTCCTCAAAAGGTTAGCCACAAAGGAGCCCACCTTATCTCCTCTGGCAGGCCATTCCACATGGCAACCAAGAAGGCACAAGCTGGGGCCTATCTATGGAGGGAGGAGGGCAGCAAGCAGTAGTCAGGCACTGGGACACAACTGATGCATAGGTTTGCACTGGGACGGATGGTCCTTACGAAGCAATTGCTTTTATGCCTCATCTTTCTTTCATCACAAAACTCAGGCTGGCATTCACAGAGGATTCACAAGAGCTCCCCATCCTAACATTAACCAGGTCTGTTAGTTTCAGCAAGGTGGCTGCATCATATATACTCTCCGGCCACACCCTGGTGAACACTATAATGTGCTCAACAAAAAGATAAAACCATATACCCAGCAAAGAATTTCACAGAATATGAGCAAACAGAATGCCTGTTACTCCCGGACCCTGTTTAAAGCAGGTGAGATTTTGATATTAGACACTAATGTTTTGATATCAAACATTAACATACACATACACCAAAAAAAACCCATGCATTTAAAAAAAAAAACAAGCAGCAGAGAGTATCCCGCCAGTCTGAAACCATTTCATAAACAATGGTTTGGAGCATTTTAACAAAAGAGATACACTAGAAAACTACCAGACATCAGAAGCTGCAAATAATCTCCACCATCCACTCAAGAGTCAGCTCTCCATGAGATCTCAACAATTTAATAGAAACAAGCAATGGCCCAAATATTCCTGTTACAGATGTTCCCAGCTTGAGATACTGATTTTGTTCAAATTGTCTGGAACTAAACTTCAATAACAGGTACACTTTCTAGCATGACCAATCTAATGTAAACACACGCACAAAATAAATCATGCCACCTTTATAGTTCCTGACTGTATTGCCAAGTCAATATTCTTCACGTTGGGATCCTCCTATAGGTGCATTTGTTATTGTTTCAAGTCTGTCAGGGCTGTCCTGGAGCAAGCATCTTTTTCAGCACGAAGAGGCAGAATTCAACTTCCAACATGGAAGCCGATTAGTCTTTGGTAGCTTTCCCACTATGCCCAGCATGCAAACAAATCGTCCAAGTGCCATCTATTGCATAAACAAATTCACATCCTTTTAATCCAGATAAATTACTCTGCAATTATTGATTCTGCACTTGCAATAATCAATCTGCATTAAATCTCCACTCCATCCACATGCAGGATGAATACAACTGACAACTTAACCAATGGGCAAACTACACATTGCAAAACCAGCCTTGCCTGCAATTCCTTTGTGCCACAATAATTCCTACTTACTTACTTACTTACTTATGTTTATTAGCTTGTATGACCACAGGTTTTTAACTCAATTATCAATGGATATACAATGTTAGGACAATAATTCCAGTAATTCTAACACAAAGATATCCACTAGCGAGCAGGGGTGGGGGGACATGGCAGAAATGGGGAAATGTTGGTAGCCACCCAATGTGCTGACTTTGTGTGCCCAGAAGTGATGTCAACATATCATCAGGGAAAACCCTCTGGCATCCCCAAGAAATGCACTGCCCTATTAGCTTTTAAAAGGGGGGAAAGGAGGGGGAGACTCCTCTGAAAAACTAGATCGAAGGAGAGACACAGTACTAGAGGTTGCAAAAAGGCACAAAGCCATTTGTATTAATAACAGTTACTACAAAGGATAGTCAGTCCTTTAATCTGTCCCTGTAATCTCTTATATGTGGGGGCAACAAAATGTTCCTTGAGAAACAGACTTTTTGAACATTGGACTAAGATGAGGAATTGCAATCTTCAAGCTCCTTTAGCAGCCCATTTTATGGAAAGGCATCATCAAGCCACTGACTTCAAATTTTTGGTTACTGATAAAATACAATCCAGATCCTATCAATCCCAGAAGACTGATCAATTACTGTTATAGAGAGAGGCCTTTTGGATTTTTACTTTGAACTATCTCCAGATTTAAAGCTTTTAATTGAAAGATAAAACAAAACAGATAACAAGAAATAACAAAAACAAAGAAAAAGGAAAGAAAAGAAAAGAAAAGAAAAGCCATATGTGGAGGCTTCCAGTTTTCTCTATAACAAATATAGGTTTGATTACAAAATTTTCTCTTACTCTATGTTTACAAGGAAAAACTTATCTGAATTCCTTATTCACTGTCATCAAGTCATTATTGAATGTTTCATGCAAAAAGTTTGTAAGGGTTTCCAAACAGCAATAAATGGACTAATTGTCTTTTCTCTAATCAATGAAGTAAGCTTAGCTATTGCTGCAAGTTCCAGCATCTTCTTCAACCATTCCTCTATTGTAGGCAATGTTCAGCTTTTCTATTTTTGTGCATATAGTAATCTCACTGCTAATCCCAAAAGAAAAGACTCTGGTTTCAATTGCATATTGATCTTTAAAATTAGTAGCTGTAGATTTTCTGGGTTGTGTGGCCATGGTCCTGACATTGTAGGACCTGATGTTTCGCCAGTACCTGTGACTGGCATCCTCAGAGGTATAACACAGAAAAATGGAGTACTCTCTGTGTCAAGGTGAGCAGAAAAATGGTAGGCAGGTAATTTATAATCTACCCTGGAAGGTAGGGTAGGCCTGAGTTATTATCTTGTAGTAGTTCTCCAGGCTATGAACATGCTAATGGAGGAGCTTTCCTGAGGAGGTTCTTTTGTCTATGGATTGTTTCCTGAGGAGGTTTCCTGTTTCTTGAGGAGGTTCTTTTGTGTGTGGAATGGCTATTGAAACTCTAACCTTATCTGTAGTGCTACTGTCAGCTGTAGAGCATTTTGTGTTTTTCAGGACAGGAAACCATGCCCTATTTATTTTTAAACTCTCTTCTTTCCTGTTGAGATTGTGTTTATGTTTATGAATTTCAATGGCTTCCCTGTGTAATCTGACATCGTAATTGGAAGTGTTGTCCAGTATTTCTGTGTTATACCTCTGAGGATGCCAGTCACAGCTACTGGTGAAACGTCAGGTCCTACAATGTCAAGACCACAGCCACACAACCTGGAAAATCTACAGCAACTGATGAACTCCGGCCGTGAAACCCTTCGACAACATATTAATCTTTAAAATCTTCTGAATTAATAATTTGTATCCAAAATTTTCTGGCTTTCTTGCATGTCTACCACATACGATAAAAATGTTCCTTCATGTTGTTCACATTTCCAACATAAACTAAAAGTACCTTTATACACTTAGGCCAATTTCTCCAGAGACATATACCAGTGATACATCATCTTATAGAAATTCTCTTTAAGACTAAAACTTAATGTAAATTTCAACCCTTTTAACCACATATTTTCCCATTGCTCCATTTGTATGCCATATTCAAAATTTTTGGCCTATTTTATCATACATTCTTTCACTTGTTCTTCCTCTATTTCAAATTTCAGCAAGAATTTATACATTTTAGCAATAACACGTTCATCATTTGTACATAGTTCTGTTTCAAATTCAGTCTTAGATTGCTCAAAATCCCATACCTTTTATCTACTTTGAACCTTTCTAAGTTTTGTAAATATGAAAACCATTGACAGATATATCCTAATATTATATCCTAATATAAAATCTCTTAATTTTAGTTTATATTCACTTTGTGAAAATTCTAACATATCACAGTATGTTAACCATTTATATAAACTTGTCATTTCTCTTCTAAAAGGAGCTTCTTGTGGTGATAACCACAGAGGTATTTTTGGACAAATCCTAGGTTTATATTTATCCCATATTCTCAAAATGGCATGTCTAACATAATGGTTGTTAAATTCTACATTGACCTTTGCTTTATTGTACCACAAGTATCCATGCCATCCAAATCACAAAGCATGTCCTTCTGACTCCAATAATCTTTTATTTTTTAGCAAGATCCACTCCTTCATCCACAGTAAACAACAAGCAGCAAAATATAATTTCAAATCCAGCAGACCCAATCCTCCTCTTTCCTTTACGTCCCGTAATATCTTATATTTAACTTGTTTGTTCCCTTGCCATACAAATCTGGATATATCTTTCTGCCATTGTTTAAATGGCACAACAGGAATTGTCTGAAACAGAAATAACATTCTAGGTAAGGCATTCATCTTAATCACAAATGTTCTCCCCAAAAGTCACTGTCTCCACGTGGACTTAATGGCTGTTTTGATTTATCGGCTTTTGTATAATGTGGGACATTGTATTTGGATTGGTTTCTGCCTCATATTAACCTATGTCAATTGGACAGTGGTTTTTTGTATGTTCTGCTGTCCTCTAAGAATGGGAATCCAGCCCATATATAAGTCTGGCTGATGCACTGGCTCTTACTTCGGCCTCATTGTCATCTGGACTGCACATGCTAATTTGAATTTGTGTCTTTTTGAACTCATACTGTGCGTCTGTTAACATTTCCTGGTACATTTATACACTTTTTGTATATGTTATTCTACTAACTGGTTTGTATTTTACCTTTTTGTTACAGATTTATGTCTTATTCATGTTTATTCCTTCTATATTGTCTGATAACAGTAAATTTCATGGGTTTTCTTTGGTGGGATGTCAGAATATACATGTGGTATTTTGATTGTATTTGATGGATTTTTGTTTCTTACAGATTAATAAGGACACATATGAAGTAAAGCAAAGCAGTTCTGAAGAAGATATCAAAATGGAACAATTAGCCAGTGAACCATCACTGCTCATATTGTTTCCACATTTCCGCATTGACTGTTTTGGTCTGCTTTGCTGTTTATACTGACTATTTTGGGACTTTTCATTGTAGTTACCTCCTATTTTCAAACTGATTGTCCTTTGTAGTAACTGTTACTAATACAAATGGCTTTGTGCCTTTTTGCAACCTGTGCTACTAACCCTACTAGCTACACAGCTCTTCCTGGCAACCCTATACAGCAACACGGGGGACTGCCTCATCCTGTTCAGTCCTTTCCCTCTGGGTGACACCACAGGGATAACCTGGGGACTCTCAACTAGCGGAACCCATATCCACTGCCTCCAGTTCAAGATACAATTTACAGTATCTTCACGCTTTCCTTGCTGCAGTGTTACACGCATTCACTGGGCCTGTTGCACAAAAGATTTACCGCTTAATTAATAACTTCAACGTGAGCAATTAAAGGTGTGTTGGAAAGGAGATAATACATTTTTTTCTGCATGAAAGCATCCGTTTTTCCTTCAGCGAACAGCTGAATGCATACAGTAATTAAACAAATGTTCAGTTTGGCACACAGCATTCCTCTAGCAACTGCGTAGGTTCACTTACAGCAGAATTTTAGTGCTCTTCATGCAAAATGAGAGAGAAAGAGAGGGAGGAAGGCATTCTCTCTCATAAATCCTTCACAATAGATAGTTCTCCTTGAGAATTGTAAAGCTGTGAAGAAATGGATTTTTTCTGTGGAGGTTTGAAATGAGCAAAACCTTCACTCTGAGTTTTAAACATTTCCTCCCCTCTTTGGGCAGAGAACAGGCTAGGAAGGAAGAAGTCAATTCAACTGCTTTCCAGACTTACTTCAGCCCCACTTCATACAAATGCTAATAGATCTAGACAATAGGATAGTCAAGCTCCCCCACCCTTCAAGCAGGGAACAGAGATCTGGAGGTGTTAAATAGCAGGCAGACTTCAGGAAGGACATTCTGGAGACTTCAGGAAAAGCTTATCTGACCTGGCCTGACCTGGTCAGGGAGCGGGGGAAAGAGAGGTGATAAAACTCAAGGGAGCAAGGAGGAAGGTCTCTTCTTTATGCTGAATCCATCAGAGCAGACAGAACTCTTAACTGAGGTCTGGAGGAGGCAGCCATTAGCCATGTGTTGGCTTGGAGAGCTGGAGGAAGCTTCAAGTTAATGGAAAATCTGTAGAGATGTGTAACTTCCTAAGCTAAGGAACCTGTCCTATATTTTAACATCTGATAGGGCATGTATAGAGAGAGGGACAGAGGGATTGTGTTCTACCCATTTCTTTTGAATCCCTTGCTCAGTCTAGTGCTGTGTTAAAAGTATGCATATGAACATTTTCTTTTTAATGAATACTTTATTATTTTTGATGCTGATAGTAGTTCTCTGTACCACATAGCCCTCCACTGTCTTGGACGTGCTATTTTAAAAGGAGCACTGGGGGGAAGGTAGTCAGTTGGCAGGGGGCTATTCCTCCAAGGGCATACACGGCAGTCCAGGCGCTGGGCAGCAGGAGACACGGAGGAAAAGCCTCACAACTTGGAAGAGAACTTGGAAGGGAAGCTGAGAGTCCTCACCCTCCCAGTGGGCAATTCCTTACAAAGGTCAGGTGGTGGCAGTTGTTACCTGAGAGAGAAAGAAAAGCCTCTCCAGGTAGTGGGGAAACCTTGGAGGGCAGGGTGGAACAGGGCCTGCAGGCCTGAGCAGGCCTGTACTGCTACAGCCCCCATTATATGCAGCAGGAGCTGACCAAGTGCTCATTTGCTTCCCTCTCCCAAGCATCCATTTGTTTCGCCTCATTGTTAGGGATATGGATCAGGGAAAAGAGATGCACAAGGGCCAAGATCAACTTCCAATCTTACCGCATTTAGAGGAGGAGCGTGGAGACAGAATAAGGCCTGGCCAGATCCCAAGCTCTAGCAGAAAGCAAGTCTAAGCACTTAGGAAGAGAAAGATCTTCCCAGAGCCATCTGCCAGGTGCTTCGGCCTTCTGACAGCCAGGGCAGTGGCCTTTATGGAGATGGTGCTCCCTCCAGAGCAAAATCCACTTGACAGCTTTTCTGCTGTCTTTTAGGCACCAGGCAAAAGCTGTGCAGTGCGCCCAGGCTTTTGAAATATACCTTTGATTTCCCATCTTTCTTCTCTTTCAGTAACTGCCTGCCATGTGACAAAAGTCAACCCATGGTGTTCTCTTACAGGAGGCCACAATGCAGAACACAAGAGTTTAAAAAGCAGGTTTTAGATGGCTAGTATTGGAATGTTTTAATTTGCTTATTATGCACCTGTTATTGCTATATATCAACTGCTTTATTCATTTTAAATGTTATCTTTCCCCCCCTTTAAGTTTTCATATTTTGTTATCTGTTTTTATTTTAAGTTTCTTTGTCTGTTCTCTGAGAGCTGAAACACAGGGTACAGGCTGCCTAAGTAAATAAACCTAGCTGTTTTTCTCCTTGTGACCTGTTTCTCCTTGTGGCCTCTTTTACTTTATTCTGATGTTTTAAGGGTGTGTTTTTTAAATAAAATGTGAAGGTATAGTGATTTAGACATGCTGGTTTATCAATGACTTAACAAGCCACTTTGGATTCCACAACCAGAGAAAAACAGTAGATCAGGGATGTCAAACATGCAGCCCATGGGCTGGATCAGTTCCCCGGAGGGCTCCTATCAGGCCCACAGTGGAACTGCCTGTTTCCTGCTGCTTCTACCAGTTCTGCTGCTGCTGTTGTGTCATAGCTTGCTTTGCCAGACTCTCTCAATTACTCAGGAGAGATAGATAGGCAAGCTTCTGTTCTCTGCACTGGCTGAGGCTCCTTCCCCACCCAGGGGGAGAGAGGAAACGAGCCAGGGCTTGCTTCTTGGCTAGGTTGCCTCAGTCGCACAGGAGACAAAGGAAAACCTTTCTTCCCCTCCACCTACTGAGGCTCCTCCCTGAAGGGAGGGAGGGAAGGAGGAAGAGCTTGCTTTGCTTGGCTGCCTCAATTGCACAGCAGAAGTACAAAGCACCTTTGAGACCAACAAAGTTTTATTCTACATATGAGCTTTTGTGTGCCTACAGTGTGTGTGTGTTTTGGTGGGCTTGTTAGACAGTGGCTCTCCTGGGTGCAACTGGGTTCCTTCCCCCTTTTCACTGTATCCATGCCCTCATGATCCAATCTTTCTCAGTAGGAAAGCAATGATAACTGTTTACATGAGGAATAACAACAAGTCAGTTAGGTGCATTAGGCTAAGAGTGTGTGTCCAAACCAAGTTCACCCAGCACATTTCTTTTGGGAATTTTGAACTTAGACTTCCCAGATAGTAGGCTGATACTGACCACTGAGGAAGACTATAGTTTTGTAGACAAACACACAGCCCTCAGTTTGTGGCATGGTGCTTCTCATGTTCTTGACCAGCACACAAAGCAATTTATGCAGAAAAGTTCACAATGCCCAGCCATTTTATGTTTTCTCCTGGGTCCTAGGCTCAGAACTCTGAGCATGAGATTTCTGTAATGAATGTCAATAAATAAAAAGTAGGTTTGCAGCTTACAGATACGCACTTGAACAGCATACACAAGATTGCAACAGCACAGGAATTTGGATGCAATAATTCAGAGCAAGAGATGTCAGTTATCAGACACTGCTCCGGCAGGGAACGTGGGGTATAAACCAAATAAAAAAATAAAAATTGCAAGAGTACTAATGTTTTAAGCATGTTTTTATTTTAATTTTAAAAAATGTTTGTGTTTGTGTCCTTTATAAAGTTTATATCTCTGCTACCTGGCATTACCTTTTATGACACACATGGCCCAGCCCAACAAGGTCTCATTTATGTCAGATCTGGCCCTCATAACAAATGAGTTCAACACCCCTGATGTAGATATTGTCCGGGGCTGGCAAAACCCTCCCCATACTTACCTGCAGCTCTAGGGGCTGACCAGGGCAATGTCAGGGCTGGATAAGCCCCTCTCAAACCCACCATTAGCACCAGGACAAGGTTAGGCAGCTACAGCAAAGCAGGAAAAACCCTCCAGACGCATATAGCCTGGCAGAGCAGCGTTGGAGGGCCACAGCAGCACCAAAGCAGCCAGGGAAGGCAGGCAGGGTAAGCCCAGGCAGAATCACCTGTCAGGAAAAGCCATGGGGGGGAGAGCAGGGAGGAGGTCTTGCCAGCATACCTCAAGTCAAGTGGGAGCAGGGTTGATGAGAGAGGAAAACACAGATGGAGGCCCACTGGCTCAGAAACTGGGAATGAGCCAGGCTTCACTCGTAATTGGAGGGCATTGGCAGAATTTAGGGTGCCCCACTCCAGGCAGGCCTTTATTTGGCACAACCCCAAGGCAGGCTGGGAAGACAGGCCCAGGAACACCTAAGCAGTTAGAGGGCAGACTGAGGGCTGGGGAAGAGAGTGCCAAAGATGTTCTGAAGCTCTGTCCTCCCCTATACTGAGATGTGTGAGTGTTCAAGAAAAAGGAAGAGACGAGAGGATGCACCCACCCTGGACTCCAACCAATGGCCCAGGGGACTGCTTCCCCTGTTAGGGCCACCCCAGCTCCAGGCTAGAGGCAGCCCTTGCCTCATTCAGAGAGGCCCTTGTAGCGGCCTCTGCCAGACATCTGCCAGACATGCAAGGCAAGCAAGCCATCACTGTAAGCAAGCAAATCAGCGGCCCCAGCCCCAGGCAGGGCAAAATGAACCACCGGCAACCCCAGGCCAGCTGGGCAAGCTACTCCTGCTGCCAGTGAACCAGGGACCCTGACCTAAGCTGGGCAAGCCACCACTGCCACCAGTTGCTAGAGGAAAAAAAATGTTCTTCTACGGGGGGGGGGGAATACAAACATACATCTTAGGACAAAACGTACAGTAGCAGATAAGACTGCACAGAGGCCTTCAGACTTGAGATATCATGTCCACAAGGCCTAAGTTAAGCACAGTCGCCAAGACAACCTAGAGACACCATCCAGCTTTAAATCTGTAAAGCTCTTAAACCTCTTTTATGGCACTCCACACCCCACTGGAATGGTTGCAGGCTTAGAAGTCACAGCTGAAGGATCCTCAGGCACATTTTTACAAACTTCATCATATAACCTCACTGTATCAAATTGATCTCCCTCCTCTCTTAATTCAACTACACTGTCAACTAGCCCTGCCAGCAGACTTTGGGACAAACTATTAATTCTGACATTGTATAAGCAACTACAGATTTGGGGAGTGATGCCATTGGCCCTCTGCCCTACTGCTGCCGTGCTTCATTTCTTTTACTTTTATTTTTTTTAAAAAAAACAACAACAACATCCCCACTCATCCGCCCACCCCCATCTCTTTATGGCTTAACTTTTCTAAATGTGAAGAAAGTAAAACCCAGCATTAATAAAAGGCAACACTGCAAGCTCAGAATATTATTGTTCAAAACTATAATTAGTGCAAACTGTGCCTAGAGAGGGAAAATTACATCTGAATTGTATTTAGAAAGAGGTCAAAGGTACACCTGCAAGGAAAACCTCTGGCTCCTGTGTCTAGAATAAGCCTGGGAAACTATTACCTTTTAATTTCTCATTATGAGCTCCAAAGATATCATGTAGTTGCCAAGAGGTACACCCACTTTATGATCAAGGGTGCGGTGGGGAGGATAAGGTGACCCCATTAACATACTGCTGTATTCAAAATGTGATAAAAATCCTACTTACCAGTAATTAGTTTATGCAGTTCACAAGATACAACAATGGCTATTTCCTTAGATCATTTTTTTAAAGCATTACAAAATATGCACAGAAGACAGGGATGCCAATAGTTTATGGCCATGATAGCTTAATAGAACTTTTTTTTTTTTTTGCACAGACACACCATATCTGAGAATGCCAGCTATCGGGGACATGCAATATAGGATGGCTGTCACCCCGCCAACAAGTTCCCCAGAGACCTAACAGTCTGGGTACAGACTACCTGAAGATTTGCCTACACTCTTGAGATTTTTTTTTTTGAGGAGGCACTGCTGCAGAAACAGGGGCAACTCCTTTCTCAAATGCATTCACTGAATCATGAATGGTGCTGCTGGGTTCTCAGAGGGTTTTACTGTTGTTCTGGCATTGCCATCACCACGGCATGATCACTAAATGTAATCCTTGCAGGCCACAGTAGTTACTTAAAGACTAAGGAGACCCAAGTTCACATCCGAGCTCAGTCCTGAAGCTTGCTGGGGAGTAGTGTATGTGAAAGAGATCTTGGGGTAAGGGAGAACTGTAAACTAAATATGAGCAGTCAGTGTGATGCAGTGGCAAAAAAGGCAAATTCAGCCTCAGGTTGTATTAAAAGGGCCATAGCATTGAAATAGCCCCTCTGTATACTGCCTTGGTCAGGCCACACCTGGTGTGCAGTTCTGGAGGCTTCACTTCAAAAAAAATGTGGACAAAATCCAGAGGGTGCAGAAGAAAGCAACGAGGATGATCAGGGGTCTGGAGACTGAGCCCTACGAGGAAAGGCTAAGGGCCTTAGGAATGTTTAGTTTGGAGAAGAGGAGATTGAGGGGGGGACATGATTGCTCTCTTTAAATATTTGAAAGGCTGTCATTTGGAGGAGGGCAAGGAGCTGTTCCAGTTGGCAGTTAGGACCCAAAGCAACGGGTTTAAATTACATGCAGAAAGGTATTGGCTGGATATTAGGAAAAACTTCTTCACAGTCAGTGTGGTTCAAAGGTGGAATCAGCTGCCTAGGGAGGTGGTGAGCTCCCCTTCACTGACAGCTTTCAAGAAGAGGCTGGACGAATATTTGTCAGCGATGCTTTAGGCTGGTCCTGCATTGGGCAGGGGTTGGACTAGATGGTCTGTATGGCCCCTTCCAACTCTGATTATATACTTCTAAAAGCAGGATAAAAAGTTACACACAAGAGACTTAACACAGGCAAGTGGGGCTGCCAGTCTAACAACTTGGTCAGCAAAGTTTGTTGCATTAAGTTCCCACATGCCCAGGAGGAAGAGTGTGATGAATAATTAAGACTGCCCTTGGTATTCTCTTTTTTCCTTTTGTCTGCTGAATCTCATCATTGACAGTAATACTTCATTGGTTTACATTTAAGCATAGTTATACTCTGTTTTGTGTCAGCCACCTTGTGCAGATACAAGCAAGATCCAGAAGCCCACAGCAACCCTGCCAAGCACAGGCAATAAGACAGAAAGGACAAAAGAGAGATGAATTATGCAAACAATGGCTAAGCCCATAAACCAACCTCAGCTGCAGTTTAGGGGTGAACAGGAACTACTTAAGTCAACAAAACGGGATGCAGAATCCACAAAGATATAAAGCTAACGGGGGAGGCACCCACCCTAATTTTTTAACATGGCCCAGAGGATAAGCCATAAACTGGTACTTTTGCTCTTCGGCCCCAGCTCAATTTGTCATGCACAGGCTTTGTAAAGGCCTCTTTCAAATCCCATTCACTGCAACAAACTAGGGATGGCCAAGGCCTCCAATCAACAGGCATGCTTTATCGCATGTACAAACGAAGGCCGCGCAGAGTCCAGTAAACAAGCGTGACACTGCTTGTGACCTAATGAGATTTTAATGAGGAGATGCGGTTGATTTACCCTTGATGCCAGACAATCCTTTTGTAAAATGCTGGCGCGAGAAACCAACAAACTACAGAAGAGCTGAAGTGATGGGTATGCATGCCTGCAATGGCTGTTGATTGACAAACACCCCGCAACAAGCTGATGGGAGAATGCCGGGAAGGAGACTCTGAGGTTGGGCATGGGCCCAATGCTCGTCCATTTCTACAGCCCAGTTTCAAAACAACCATCAAATCACAATCTTGCTTGAGAACTGGTGCAGCATAATGGCTAGAAGACTGAGCTAAGAATCAAGAAGTCTTGTTCAAATCTGTGCCATGAACTCATTCAGTGGCCTTGGGCAAACCACTCAACATCCATCCTTCTATAATAGAATTAAGCACCATCAAGTTGCAACCAATTTACGGTGACCCCTCAAGGGGTTTTCAAGGCAAGAGATAAGCAGAAGTAATACTATCCAAAGATTAATTAAGAATACAGCAAGACAAGTGTGTAAGGATGGTTTGAACCACTTCAATGGTATATAAATACTGAGCATTTGGCTGAGAAGCCAAAACTATAAGACTAGTGGGGTTGGGTTTAAACTGAGGAAGACCTTGCTAGCAGCAAGCCATCAGCAGCCAAGTTCCATCCAGGCTGAGGCTCTGGTCACACTGCAAAGGTAATTGCGTTTTGTTCCCGCTTTGTTTAAATTGGGAACATTTTTCTTCGCATTGGGCTGACTAGATGCAGCCAGCCCCTCTCTTACAGCACCCGCTCGCCTGCTACTGCGCCATCCCTCCAGGCGATCCTGCTGGCCACGGGGGAGGCTTGGGCGACTGCTGCTTCTGCCGACACTTGGGGGGGTGCCGCTGCTGCCGCCATTGCCCCACGAAAACAGGCTCCGCTGTGTCCGCCGTCTCTGCCATCCTCCTTGCCGGCCCCATCCAGGCTCCCAGAGCCCCCGCCTCTTGCTCCCGCCTCCAGGGCCGTCTTTTGTGCATTTTTTTTTTAACGCTTCCGGTTTGAGCGCTTGACTAAACATGCGCTTAATAAATCCATTATTAAACGTTAAATGGATTTATTAAGCGCATGTTTGCTCAAGCGCTCAAACCGGAAACTTTTTTTTTAAAAAAAAGCACAAAGAGCGTTCAGATGGCCCTAATCGCAATCATTGCGAAAGATGAGCTGTCCAGATAGGTGAAATCGCGCATTCAAAGCGGAAGTGCCAGGAAAACACTTGATTTTCCAGGGGTCAGGAAAACCCGGCATCATTGCGCGAGTGAGCCTGCTTCGGGGCAGGAGGCGGATTGGCACGTGTGAACGTGAAACTGACATGCGCAAGGAAACAGCAGTGAATCCCGATCAAAATGGCAGTGTGACCGGACCCTGAGTCTATGTCTTCTCCTTGCAAGTACTTAAAGTGTGGGTGTGGCCAGAGAGGTAGAGCCAATCATAAATCAGGGCCAGCCAGGGATCTGATTCTTTTTGTTGTTTAATTCAGAGGTGTCGAATTCATTTGTTACAAGGGCCGGATCTGACATAAATGTCACTTTGTCGGGCGAGCCATGTGTGCCATAAAATGTAACATGAGGTATTGGAGATATAAACTTTATAAAGATGATTTCAGATACCAAATGGCAATAGCAGGCGTGATTGGATTAGGTATGATATACAGAGAGGCAGTAGTCATGGAAATATCAGCATTGGTAATGAGACAGGAAACCTGGGTCTCAATTTGGTACAGGAAGATTCAGTCCAAGAGAATGCAAAGGATAAATGGAAATAAGTCTGAAGAAGTGAGCAGTGACTCATGAAAGCACATACCCTACCACAAATTTCGTTAGTCTTTAAGGTGCTACTGGACTCTTACTCTTTCTACCTCTATTAGAAACCACACACACATACAAAAAACAACAACAACAAGCAGTGGGGAAACATTTTAACCTAAGAGTAGCAGTTCTCTTACAAAGGAATTTCACAGGGAGATTAGAAAGAGAGACTGCTAAATTGCAACTGATAATGAAACTCAAGACTATACATTCTCCTGGACTGAATTGAAACCTAGGTTTCTTCTCTCATTACCAATGCCTGCTATTGTCATTTGGCATCTGAAATCACTTCACTCTCCAAGATATAAGGACAGATGGACTCACATTCTAGCTGCACCTGAAGAAGTGAGCAGTGACTCATGAAAGCTCATGCCCTGCCACAAATTTTGTTTGTCATTAAGGTGCTAGTGGACTTGCTCCCTTCCACTAATAAAGAATGCAAGCTGTGTTGTTAGGTTTCTTTCTCTCCCCTATCTATTAGAATTGGAAAGGGGGATCTCTCCAAGTGCCATGGGACTCCATCTCTCTCTCTGTCTCTGTCTCTCTCTCTGGCTTTTCCCCTCCCCCTCCCTCCACCCCCAGGAAGCAGGAAATAGGAGAGACTGGGCAAAAGGAGCTGTGATGCAGGAAACAGGAAGCAAAAACAGGAAGCAGCAGAGAGCCAGTTGCTTGCAGACCTGCAGGGGCCAGAGCCAGCCTGCAGACTGTATGTTTGACACCCCTGGTTTAATTGTTTTACTTGGGAAATTGTATTTCAGTATTTTCCTGTGAGCTGCATCCCCCTCCCCCCAGGAGAAAAGCAGCATACAATGTCAGAAAGAACAGAAACGAGGAAAGGAAAGACTAGGGAAAGGAGGTTTAACAACAGCTCTGCCTTTCTGATTGCTAACTTTCTCAGTCCACAGGACACCAAGTAGTCCATGACACAAGAAAACCTGGAGGGAGTGGAAGAGGATAGGCTGAAAGTGTCTTATTAGAAAGATTTTGTGACATATTTAAGAGGAAACAGAATGTGCAACATTAGTTTCAATATCCGTCAGTTCACTGATGCAAAATTTCAATCTCTTGTTCCTCCTTACCACCACCCCCCTTCAGAACATCTTTGTTACCTAACTGGATTGGAAGGGTATTTGGTTTTTTGGCACACTTGCTTGAATTAGTTTTATATTTCAGGATGTCAATGTAAATAAGCCTTTGTGGCAATAGACACAAACAGAAGCAACACAGCTTTCATCGGGGAGAAAGATATGGGAAAGAGCAGATATCGACATTAGAAGATACTTTGTTATCTGCAAGTTAAGAGGCAGTACCCCTGCTAGTCAGCTGCAGCAAAAGCATGTAACTGAAGACACAACTGAAGACACAAAGGTTGACTTTGCTGTCTTCATAAGCTCCTACAGGTCCATTACAGGAGAGCTGGGATCCAGAACCTGAAAAGATTAGTCCAATTGCAAAGAGGGCCAACAATGAAAGCTAAATATAGTGTATAAAAAGATGCATGTATTTATTAACAAAAAAGTTAAAAATATACTAGGAATAAGGCTGGTTGTGGAAATAAATACAACGAGCTCTAGAAAGAGGCTCTGGGAGAGTGCCCCGGCTTTGGGCACTCAGTGACAATTTGCTGTGGCAATCTCAGCAGAGTATAATGACAGTTCACCATTTTCTCCAGAGGAACTGATCTTTGCTACCTGAAAAGCGGTAGTAATTTTGAGTGATCTCCAGCCCACCCCCAAGATTGGTAACAGTGGTTCCCCAGGAGGGAGCGGCTGGTTTGGAGGGTGGAGTCTATGGCATTGTACCTGTCTGAGGTCCCACCCCTCCTCAACACTCACCCTCTCCAGGTTCGACCCCTCAAATCTCCAGGAATTTCCCAACCTGGAGTTGATAACCCTATCTCCCTACCAGCCAACCATCAACCTACCTTTAGTTTTCCATCTCCTCCCCCCTCCCTCCTAGAGAGCAGTTGTAATTTTGAGTGCTCTCCAGTCCCCACCTGGAGATTGGCAACAATGGTTCCCCATCAGGGAATGGCTGGATTGGAGGGTGGAGTCAATGGCATTGTACCTGTCTGAGGTGCCACCACTCTTCAAACCTCACCTTCTCCAGGCTCCATCCCTCAAATCTCCAGGAATTGCCCACCTGGAGTTGGCAACCTGATCAGGACTGGGCCCAATGAGTTTTCTCCCAAAGGCCAACATAGGTGTGGAAAGGGCCTTTTACTGACAGAGGAGAAAGTACAGGTGCCAACTCTGATTAGGGAAATACCTGGAGATTTGGGGGGGGGTGGATCCTGTGGAGGGCAGCATTTGGGGTGTGTGTGGAAGGACTCAGCAGGGTATAATGCCATAGAGTCTACCCTCCAAAGCAACCATTTTCTCCCGGGGAACTGGAGGTCAATTGTAACAATGGGAGATCTCCAGGTTCCACCTGGAGATTGGCAACCCTAGGGGAAAGCCGCACAGTGGGGAGTTGAAGAAAATGGTTTGATGGTCGCTGGCCCACCTCGTTAGCTTCAGCATGGCTGGCTGGCTAAGCAGGAGAGAGAGCCTTTTTCCATTTATTCTGACAGGAAAGTGGCCATTGGGGAGGGGGTTATGGGTGGGGGAGGGGGTCCTTTGTTTTTTTACTCACAGAACCAAGCTTGGTTGCCTACCAACAGCCACTGAGGGGACAGTCCCTCACAGGAGTCAAGAGAACTGTCTTCCTCAGGAGAGAGAGCTGTCTGCCAGTAAATCTGACATGCAAATCTGTCTGAAGGGGGAGTGGGTGGGGAAGAGGAGCAGACCCAGCACCTGGCCAATGGCACGCGAGTACTCTTGAGTGGCGGCTGATGGGCCAATGGCTGAGGGAGGGCATTTTACAGCCAATGGGAGCGCATGGAATCTTATGAAACCAAAAGATAATTATTATAAGGAGAGATAATGGCCCAATCACACCTCAGGCAACAATACCAGAATCTAACACACAAGGGCTAATGGACTTGACCTGATGCGTTTCAGCCTGCATAGGCCTTCTTCAGAGGTCAAACATAGTGAGGAACATATTGGCTTATATAATAGTACAGTACAATCATACAGATATAAAATATAAAATATAAATACAAGAAGGACCAGATGGAAATTGTTCCGAAATGAAACACTAGGCACAGAATAAAAGTACAAATGAGGCTCCAAGGATGCAATCACACGCCAAGTAGTGTTTCACGGATAATAATTTCTGGTCCAGGAACTGCCTTCTTATGATTGTTTAGCCAACGAGCACTCCTCTTTGCCTAAGGACAAGTCTACTGAGGACACTCATGTGGTCATATCTACTGAGGACACTCAGCATGTTCAGAGACATTTTTAAGGCCAAGAGAAGCCATTATGATTGCAGTCTAATGCTCATGCCTGCTGGGGTAAAGAGGGTCACAGTCCTACCACAATGTGCAGCTGCTTCCCCCAAACTGGCCTGAATGTAGGCAAAGAGGGAGCTTGTCTACAAAACTCTTGCAGCACCTGAAAAATTAACACTTATCACTGCCTGGCCTTTCACGAGCTGCAGTGCACAGCACTGGTGAGTTCATCATCTCATCCACAACAGCACCTGCCACAACAAATCTGTTAAGTCTTCCAAGGACTACAAGACTTCCTTCTAGTTTCTGCTGTAACAGACCAACTAATACAGCTACTCTTGTCACCAGCAGAAAATGGCTGTGCATTTCTCTCTCTGCAGGATAAATGTCAGTTTTCTTAAACTGATACGAAAAAGCCCCACAACAATCCACCATTCATGGCACAACTGAAGGTAATGAGGAAAGATTAGTAACTAGATAAGAGTAAAAAAACCCACCAAATTGATTATGATATCTCAACTTTTCCTCCCACTTCATTAGCGAAGGCTTGCAGATAAAATCGACCAAATCAGCAAGGAATTGGGGGGGAGGGGTGTACAGCAGAGAGTAGGGTTCTAATTTCTTGTTGAAGTCTTTCTTTCATGCTTCTACTAACTCCTGATTTGCAGTATATGCCTTGCAGCAATTCTTGACTGCCAAAGTGATTTGAGTCCATTGTCCCACCTTGACATAGCAATCCTGTGCCTTAATTACCCAACTTTCACCTGAAATAAAAAAAAGCCTCAGAAGGAAGTTGGAAAAATGTTGGTGTATAAAATTTACAGCCAAAAGAAGGAGATCAGAAAAGGCTTGTCTATGCCGGGAACAGTTTTCAGAAAGCAAATATAAAGCTGTATTAGGGCTTTCCCACATTCTCATTTTTCCTCCTTTTGTAAGTCCCGGTTTCTTGGGGGGAGGTTCTGTTTCACATGTGTTTTAATCCCTCTACTGGTCAACTCAATATTACACCGTTTATGCCTGCCATAACTCCCTGCAGATTTAAACTGCAGGTTTTTATGCCAGACATTCAATTGGTATAGTATCAAATCAACCACTACCAGAAACAAAACACATGCGGAAAAGAAACAGATACACACCAAAGAAACAGGAACTTACAAGTGAGGTAAATGAGAATGCAGAAAAGCCCTCATTCTGGATCAGACTACCAGTCTATCTAACCACACAGTTTACTTTAAACAGCAGTGACTCTCCAAGATCTCAAGCAGCACTCTTTCCCAGCCCTGCTATGTAAGATCCTTTTAGCTGGAGACACTGAAGACTGAACCTGGCATGCAGGCAAACCCTCCATTCTGAGGCCATACTATTCAAGTTCAGAAACCCATGCCTACTATTGGCTGTATGCATTCCTCAGAGTCAAGGGAGGGTTGGACATGAATCAGACAGACCTGACCTGCACTCAACCAAGCTGCTACCTGCCACCAGGTGATGCTTCAATATCGTACCCATGAGGCCTTCCTCTGCCACCCAGGAAGACAGTAAGGCATTGCCCATCTTGGCCAACCACAAATACTTTCCAAGATGATAGCTTTCAGAAATTGCTGTCTGGGCATAAACCTCAAGGAACAGTTCCCCTGCATTCTGTGGATTTACCTGATCCTCAGAAAGCCTTAGCTTTCGTATATCCCCTCCTCCTACCCAACAGGATCTTGATTGGTTCAGAAGTATATTTAATTTATGAAAGACAGCTCTATTTGAGTGTCAGGCCTCTGCTAACAGAGGAAGCTATGACTAGGCAACCTAATGCTCTTTTGAAGTCCATGAGATAATGTTGGTTTTAGCAGTCTTTTCAAAAAGGCGTTTGCAAAACCCACACATCCCATTACCCCATCATGTTCAGCTCATTACCATTTTTTTTAATACACTCGAAATATCCGCTTAATTACTCATGGTCCCATCAAAAGTGTAATATTAGCCTGTTAATGTTAATGAGAAAAACACTGGATGCTCCTTCATTATCACTGACCTTATATGCTCTAAAAACAGGCAAATTCCAGATGGCACTGAAGTCTAAATTTTTTTAGATTTGGTATTGGGCTTGACGGTGAATAATTAAACCCTATATCCTGCAATTAGTCATCTATTTATTTAAATTTTTGGCAGCAGATTTGTGCTACGTTTATTATATTGGGATTAATTTTTTACATTTCCACCCCCACTGTGCAATTTTGCAAATGTCCCTTCAACGGGGGAAGTTCTCACCCTGCAAAAAACTATTTTTCTCCTTTCCCAGGGCATTTCATAAGTTCCTCTCCTTGACTCAATCACTCATTCAAATCAACAGGATAAAATTATTGTTTTGACAGGCCCCAGCAATGAGGAGGAAATTAGTAAATCATGAACTCGAGATACAGACCCCTTCCTCCACCCCACCCTACCCGTTGTGACAGCTGATCAGTGAATCATGCATTTCCCCCCTTCTGGCCCTCTTTCATTCTATTCTAAAGCTGCAGAAACACAGACTTCCATTTCCTCCAGGTAATTAAATAAAAATGTCAACTTTAATTCTTCTGCAATTCTGCAATAAAAACCCAACACCCTGTTTTTAAATCTGCAGGAAATAAGCACAGTCTCTCAAGCAAGAGTACCTCCAATTGCAGCCAGCAGTTTTCACTGTGCCACCCTACTGCAGCGTTCACATAGAGAATATTATCAGAAGCAGTGACCAGAGAATGAGGAGGTAAGAAAAAGACACCACACAAGACAAAACACCCAGAATCAAAGCCATCTTTGAAGGGCTGGGAAGTTGCTACCCCATGCTGTATGCTGGGCCTGACCTCCAAGTGGGCAGGTGAAGAAGAATGCAGCCAGCATCTCAGGAGTTAGCACAGAATGCCGGAGGCAGCTGAACCGCCCCCCTCCAACAGTTAAAAGCAGACAGCAAGGGCCTTGTCCACCCAGATCATTTATTTAACAAGGACTTCAAGAAGAGTGGCTGCTCGTGAGACCTTTAAAGGTGATTGTGTGCCTATAGCACGTTTCATGTAATACTTAGAAAACTTGAACAAAACAAAATAAAAACAATAGCTGAACACAACACAAGAGTCCTGGATGCTTTCAGTAGGTCACACGCAATCTGCAACATTCACAAGTTTGCCCCGTAGGCCTCTGGCAGAACTCCAGTCAACATCCAAGGACAGAACTGGACATTAATGTAGTGTGAAGGACAAAACCGAGGTCAGAGCAGAGTCAGTTAAATCCTTCAAGGATCCAGCGTATGAACCTATGAAGCCATGTTTCATCAAGCCAAGGCCATTGGTCATTCTGGCAGTGGAGTCTCTACTATCTCAAACAGAGAAAGGCTTTCCTCACTACCTGGTACATGAGATCTTCCCATTGAAGATGCTAAGGATTGAACCTGGGGTCTTCTACTGGCCAACAATATGCCTCATAGCCACGGCCCTACCCCAAACTCTGCATCTGAAATTAAATATCACAAACACTGGTCCAGTACGGTCTATCCCAACCAGCAATCGCTCTCCAAAGTTTCAGGCAGATGGGTCCTGTTAGCGGAGCTGTCCAGATTGAACTTGAGACCAGATGCCTGCAAAGCACGTGTCCTGCCACTGAGTCATCTGCCCCTCTCTAAATTATAGAACACCAGGCATCTATTCTGAGGTATGGCACTACAATTGTCTTAGGATCCTTCCTGACCTGCTGCTTCGGCATGAGGCCCGCTGACATAAAAGGAGCAAGACGATAAATGAGGGGAAGGCGCCTGCCATCTGTTTTTTTTCCTTCTCAAGCAAGAGAATGTCTTGGACTGAGCTTGGCTTGAATATCTATAACAAAACAGGGGAACAAAAGGAAATGGCAAGGAGTGGAGCTGTGCAGATGTGTGGTATCATTTTAGTTATCTGAAACCGGTTGCTTGACTGGTCTGGCCCATCACAGCTATTCTTATGTTCTTATGCTATTAGCTTGTTTTAGAAATTGAAGATATTTATCACATTTCTTTATTTTTACTATTTTTTGCGGTCCTGGGAACCTGCAACTGAGGGGCAGATATAAAGAGCAAGAGAATTTACATGTTCCTGTCCCCCGCTCTCTTCTACAGGTTGCCCGCACTAGGCGAGCAACCCTGATACATCCAGCTGTACAGAACAACTCAGACTGCCAAACCAGCTAACAGTTCTTCTGTAGACTATCCAATGGCATCCTGAGCGTGTCCCTCAGTTTCTCATCTCAGGTCAAATTCACATGCACTACTTATAACACTTTTCAGCCCACTCCCATTGTTGACATGCACTTATGAAAAGCAGAAAAGCATTTCCAAGTCCATCAAAAGGCTATGCAGGAAGGGTGATTTTATAGTTCTGTCAGCCTCCCTATACTTCACAGCCCACAAGCAATTTTGATCCCAGGCTTGTTTGTCTCTGTGCCCCCTTTGCCTTCCTGCTGTTGGGACACAATCTTCTCAGACTTGGAGAAGACTTCTGACCATCTCCTATAAGTTAACACACAAGCTAAGCTTTGCTTGGCTGAATCCTGTAAGCAGCAGCATCCCTTGTCAGCCCCAGCACCAGCCAACAGAAAGATTGCCACTAACACAGCTTAAGGTTGCCTTTTCTTTCTGAGTGTGTTGCAACCCTTCACTCTCCCAGCTAATGGACAGCAAGAGTGTTAAAAGGTAGTGAATGCAATTATGCTACAGAGAAAACAACTGCACATTTAGCAATTAGAGCCACTCTAAGTCAGCAACTAGCCTTTTGAAAATGACATCAAGTTTTCCAAGGCAGGACTTTAAAGGAGTCATTGGTCAGGGTCCTGAATACTAGAAATCTTTCTTTTTAATAGAAAGAAGCAGTTCAGCCCTGAAAAGCAGAATCTATTTTAGACATCCTCGCTTTCCCACAATGCTACATCAAGGATTCCTTTAGAGATTCCACAGCTGGCTCCCTGTGCCGGAACAAAGCCAGAAAACCACTAACAATAACACTAAGAGCGAGAGCTGGAAAAGCCAATTTTAAAGATGAAGAATGTCATAAAAGTGCACTTATTTAATAAACCTTACCAAGGGCTAAGGCACAAGCCAGCAGCTGCATGCTTTGCAGACATACTGTTCCAAAACAGAGACAGAAAAATAAAAATTACTTGTTTTTAAAATGCGCCCATGGTAACATGTAATTGTCAAGCTGGTGTTCTGTGCAATTAGCACAGTGGTCTCTGCCCTCTCCTCCCAGAATGTACCTTTAATGAGTTTTGTGGTCCCAGATATGACCACATGAGGAGACGCAGAAACAGTGACAGCCAGATGAAAAAAAGTCCTGTAAATTCAGGCTATAATCATCCTATTTGGCCAAGAACAGAGGCTGGCTGAACTGTATTATCAGAACAGAACTTCTGTTTTGTTTTGTTTTAAGGACCCAAGGATTTAACTTTTCATTTACACAAATATCTGGAAGAACTGGAGGAAAATGTAAGAAGGTGCAAATGCATCCCATATACAATATTTACTTACTAAGATGATAATTCCTACACTGATGATTCTCTGCACAAAACTGTTTGCAATTTTTAAAAAAAGTCAATAAAACAAGCATCATAAAACCAATGGATAAAGAAAAAGCTGATCCCATGTACAAGGGACATCTCTCAAAGAAAAACATTTTATGCCCTGCAAATCAACTCAAAAGCCAGGCGATCACAATTGGAAACAAACAGCATACAACTCAGAAAAACTCAGTTACCAAAGGCCCACTGCAATAGGGCTGCCTTGGAAATTCCTGAACCAAGCAAGACAAGAACTCTATGTGCCTCCCCTGGCAGGCCACTCTGGGGAGTGGGCAACCCCCCCCCCCATGCCACTGTTTTTGTCAATGTCAGATGTACCTCCTCCTGAAAGTAGGGAATCACCAGTAGGCAACATTTGGCAAGCCCAAACTGGCTGAGAGGTTTGTAATAAAGGAACTATTCTATCCCCCAGTATGCAGAAAAACCTTCAACTTATTAGGGCAGAAGATTTTTTAAAAAACAGTCTAAATGTGCAAGGTTCCTTGTGAGACTATCTCACACCATCTCCGAGGCTATTTTAAGTTGCTTAGGAAGTCACAAACATCAGCAATGCTTAGCTGTTGTAGATTTTCCGGGCTGTATGGCCATGGTCTTGGCATTGTAGGACCTGATGTTTTGCCAGCAGCTGTGACTGGCATCCTCAGAGGTATGGCACAGAAAGATGGAGTACTCTCTGCGTCAAGGTGAGAAGAAAAATGGTAGGCAGGTAATTTATATCCACTCAGGAAGGTGGGGTGGGGCTGAGTCAATTGTCTTGTAGGAGTTCCCCAGGCTGTGAACATGTTAATGAAGGAGCTTCCTGAGGAGGTTCTTTTGCATATGGATTAGCTGTTTCCTTAGGAGGTTCTTTTGCATATGGTTTCCTGAGGAGCTTTCCTGTTTCTTGAGGAGGTTCTTTTGCATGTGGATCGGCACATGTAGTTGTTCAGGCAATTCAAAAATGGCTACTAAGATCTCACAAGAGTACTATGAGATTTCAGACACCATTTATTCCCTTGTTCAACTGAAGGTGGTGAATTGGTGGGGAAGAAGAAGCAAGGAGAGAAGAAGAGGTACTAGGACAGACACAGAGGCAGCAGGAGGGAGGAGAAGGGGAATGGGCTAACCAGGGCGAAGGTATACAAAGTAAGAAGGTGTCAAGGGTGGAGGGAAACAAGAGAGGCAAATAGGGGGTAAGAAAGCAGAGAAGACCAGAAAGTAGATGGGGGAAGTGTGCACAGGTGACGGGGAGGAAGCAGGGCTGGAATGGTGCATCCTTTTCAGGCCTTGTCTCTCCTGAATGTATGAAACAGCCTGTCTCTTGCAGACTCTCAGCACTTCAAAACTACTGTAAAGGCGTCATAAAGTACACTGCTGGGGGGGGAAATGCAGCAAAAGGCACAACACCGCTCATCCTAGATAATCATCCATCCATTCAGATTGTCTTCGGTAAAAAGACCTAGAAGCAATTTGTGGTCAATTTTGATTCCAAAGGCGCAACCGCACACACATAATTGCGAAATGTCTTCATTCCCACAATGATATAATCAATGCTTCTTTAGAAGTCCAGGCATAGACTCTTTCAGCCAGGGTTACCGTCTATAAGTACGAGACGGTACATTAATTAGGCAGGGTATGACTAGGAAGTCCAACCAAAGAGAGTGAAGAGGCTCCACGTGGAATGGGCAGCATCCACTTGCCACCACAGTGAACATGGGCCAAGTCATGGGTCAGCAGTTTACCAACATTCAGTACGGATTTATCATGCCAGTGAGCCCACTTCCACACAACTGCTTTATCCAGTATTGGTTGAAGGGGTTTTGCTGTGGTGGCTGCAATTTACAACATGTGACCAAAGTTGAGTAATTCTAAAAAGGTTTGAAGATCTTGTCTGCATCTTGGGTGGAGAATCACATATCACCCTTATCTGGTCTCCCGGTGCATAGGTATCAGATGCATCAGTTTGCTGTCTCAGAAAACGATAGTGGAAGCTGCAAGCTGACATTTCTCTTCCTTGACTCTAATGCCCAATCAATCAAATCTATGCCGAACTTCTCCAAGGTGCCCTGTTAGTTCCTCTTCTGATAAGCCGATTATTAGTAGATCTAAGTATGGAACAATCTCTGAGTTTCCCCAGGCTTTCCATAAACGGGCAAATATTTCTGATGCTACAGATACTGGAGGGTTTAACACAGAAAGCTTCTTGATGTGATACAGTTAGGTCAAATTTCAGGGGGGAAACCAACCCTTTTCCTCTTGCTGAAGCAGAAAACAACTGATAAATGGCAAACACTAGGTACAAGTCCTGATTAAGTGCCTCATTTACTATACGTCCATTGTCACAGAGGTATCATTCTTAACTTGAGAGAACGGTGCCATAACAGCAAGACAAATGTACGTTTCTATCTATGATGAACTCAAGTCAACGTTCATTTTGCAATTCAGATAGTACTACAGTTGAAGTCACTTCAAAGACCTTATCAGTAGCATGAACTTTCTGTACCTTTTTCTCCTATTAAGTCTCAAATCTGACTGGTTTGGGAATGAGCAAGTTTATCACCATCTCTTTGCCTCTCCAAACCAACTCTCCTTAGGCTTACAGGCATGACACTCAGCAATTCTACACTTAAACTGCTCACAAATAACTTGATCATATACATGGATTACTTGATTTATGTGGCTGATGATGAGGGTGCAATTGGCTGTATCTACAATGATGATCAGAACTCTGATCTTTGTGGAATGTATGCTCTGAATTGTTGTTGTTAGCGTTCAAGGTAGCTTGCTTCAAGACTGATCATTCCTGTATAATACTGTGACTTTCTTGGGCATAAAGGCACAGAGGCAGTACAGACATTTTCTAAATAAGTCGACAAAACTGGACATTAGCCTTTTGTTAGCCTTTTGTCCAAAGAAGAGGAACCACTGGATTGCTTCATCTCAAGCTCCACAAACAATCACCAAGCAGGCCTTCCACGAGATCACCAAACCCATGACACTCCGCAAGGCAAATTAGCTCGGCTATGCAGTCTGATACCTTATGAGGCTCACTTAAAATGAAAACTTCATACTTGGGCTCAAAAGTGCTTTCTGTTTTCTTTTTTTAAAAAAAAAATTTATTTTTCCATATCAACAAACAAAACACATAAAATGGGGGTTACATTTACATATCTATATTATCTAGCTGTCACCTCCTGCAATGTTTACTGCAATTATTATCACCAAATAGTTTTGCATAAGTATTTTGCATAGTAATAAGAAAATGAATCTATGTTTTCTCCTAAAATAATCGTGTATCTATATTGTTCATTTGTGATAGTCTTCCAACCATTTATAAAATCTTGACCATGTATTATAAAATCTTCCTTCTTCTTGTTCTCTCAAATGCGCTTTCAAAAGGCCAACCAGTTCATGGGAAGTTTTGGGGAAGCTGGTGTGCTAAGAGAACAAAAATTGGCAATTTTTGACACCACAAACAGCAGGATCGCACACAATTCTGTTCTGAACTTCTAAACCACTGACTTGTAAGTAATAACTGTCATGTTTTTAATCCCACCCTTCCTTCAAGGAGCTCAGGGGAGCTTCCACGGTCCTCCCCTCTTTGATTTCATACTCACCTGGCTGACATGTATCAGATTCTGCCATTTGGCCCAATGCAGGCCTTTTAGCCACAACAGCAGCAGACTGAGGGGGGGGGACTAATGCTCCCTCTAAGCTGTGGAGTCTTGTGAGCAAAAATTCTATTTGATGAGCTACCGGCATTAAAGTTATGAGTGAGGGATTTGGCTACTGCATAAATTAGTTCACTCTGGAGCCATCCTTCCTGAACGAAGAAAAAAATGTGTGAGCCAGAGGCTAAAAACTGTGAGCGAGCGCACACTAACTCAGCTTAGAGGGAACATTGGGGGGACCCCTTGTCTTTCAGTCAAAAGCACAGTGTTTCTTCAGAAAGCTGTTCTCACAATTCTAGGCAGCAGACAACTCCACCTTTGCTGACCAAAAATATTGTGGTATAAGAACAGCCCAGACTTGGACAGTCAGATCTCAGAAGCTAAGCAGGTCAGCCCTGGTTAGTACTTGGATGAGAGACCACCAAGGAAGTCTAGGGTTGCCACCTGGAGGCAGGCAATGGTAA
This sequence comes from Gekko gecko, assembly GCA_029375565.1. NCBI lineage: Eukaryota > Metazoa > Chordata > Lepidosauria > Squamata > Gekkonidae > Gekko > Gekko gecko. Next base: position 43,559,792 of record JAPDNY010000012.1, on the reverse strand, counting down.
ATCACCTCTGAATGCCTCTTCCCTTGAAAATTCTCTAAAATTGCCATAAATTGGCTGTGACTTGATGGCGACAACAAAAAAATTAGAACAGCAAAGCAAGCATAAGACAACCTTTGGCTACATTAGACACTATCTCTCCTTATAAATAATTATCTTTTGGTTTCCCAAGATTCCATGCGCTCCCAGTGGCTGTAAAATGATTTCCTCAGCCATTGGCCCATCAGCTGCCGCTCAAGAGTACTCGGGTGCCATTGGCCGGGTCTGCTCCTCTTCCCCACCCACTCCCCCTGGCAGACAGCTCTCTCTCCTGAGGAAGACAGTTCTCTAGACTCCTGTGAGGGACTGTCCCCTCAGTGGCTGTTGGTAGGCAGCCAAGCTTGGTTCTGTGAGTTAAAAAAAAAAAAAAAAAAAAAGGACTTTCAGCATAACCCCCTCTCCCGCCCATAACCCCCTCCCCAACAGCCACTTTCCTGTCAGAATAAATGGAAAAAGGCTCTTTCTCCTGCTTAGCTTCAGCATGGCTGGCTGGCTGGCTAAGGAGGTGGGCCAGCGACCATCAAACCATTTTCTTCAACTCCCTGCTGTGCAGCTGACTTTCCCCTAGGGCTGCCAATCTCCAGGTGGGACCTAGAGATCTCCCACTGTTACACTTGACCTCCAGATGACAGAGATCAGTTCCCCGGGAGAAAATGGTTGCTTTGGAGGGTAGACTCTATGGCATTATACCCTGCTGAGTCCTTCCACACACACCCCAAATGCTGCCCTCCACAGGATCCACCCCCCCCCAATCTCCAGGTATTTCCCTAATCAGAGTTGGCACCTGTACTTTCTCCTCTGTCAGTAAAAGGCCCTTTCCACACCTATGTTGGCCTTTGGGAGAAAACTCATTGGGCCCAGTCCTGATCAGGTTGCCAACTCCAGGTGGGCAATTCCTGGAGATTTGAGGGATGGAGCCTGGAGAGGGTGAGGTTTGAGGAGAGGTGGCACCTCAGACAGGTACGATGGCATAGACTCCACCCTCCAATCCAGCCATTCCCTGATGGGGAACCATTGTTGCCAATCTCCAGGTGGGGGCTGGAGATCACTCCAAATTACAACTGCTCTCTAGGAGGGAGGGGGGAGGAGATGGAAAACTAAAGGTAGGTTGATGGTTGGCTGGGAGGGAGATAGAGTTGTCAATTCCAGGTGTGGAAATTCCTTGAGATTTGAGGGGTCGAACCTGGAGAGGGTGAGTGTTGAGGAGGGGTGGGACCTCAGACAGGTACAATGCCATAGACTCCCCCCTCCAAACCAGCCACTCCCTCCTGGGGAACCACTGTTACCAATCTTGGGGGTGGGCTGGAGATCACTCAAAATTAGTACTGTTCTTCAGGTAGCAAAGATCAGTTCCTCTGGAGAAAATGGTGGACTCTGTCATTATACCCTGCTGAGATTGCCGCAGCAAATTGTCACTGAGTGCCCAAAGTCGGGGCACTCTCTCAGAGCCTCTTTCTAGAGCCCGTTGTATTTATTTCCATAACGGGCCTTATTCCTAGTTTATTTATAAAACTATCTGGGGAAACTCAGATTGTGAGAACAACTCACAAAACACACTTATTTATTTCCACTTTTCAGGCTAAACTCCTCCCATTGTCTTTTATATGGAAATAAGACAACTGGCTACAACTGAAAGCAGTCCAGCTTTTGGTAACTCATAATGCTGCAAAATTGGCATAATGCTGCCATTAACGACACTCCTGGGAAAAGCTGTCAGACACAAAGGTCTGGGGAACAAATTATTATTTTGTATAAACCTGAGAGCTGTAAAGGAGTGTTTTTGTTCACACGTCTCCTTATGCTTTACTACCTGCTGGAATTTTTAATCTTGTTTGATGCTAAGAAAGACCCATCAGGGCACTTCAGAGGCCACGTGCAGTGAGGCAGACTTCCTGCCACTACCGTCTCCTTGAGTCCACTTGCTTCCTCTATCCCTGGTATTCAGCTCCGCTCCCCTGGCTCCAGTGGCTTCTATTATCCTTTGTTCTCCACATCACCCATTGGTTTGCCAGCCCTTTCAGCCACCAATCATTAGCTGAGCTTCTGTGATGTCACAGCAGGGAATGCAAAGCAGTTAAAGGCTCCATAGTGACTCCATAAATATACCAACTAGGTGATTTCTTGCTTACTGTTTTCATTTTGTTTCAAAGCAGAATTTGCTCTCTTTGAGGAAACCTGCAAATGGCTCACCAGTGTTATTCAGAAAGCAGAATCTGCCATCAAGGCCCATTCAAGGACCTCACACCAACATGCAGAAAGAGAGAAGCAGTGCCAGAGGCCTTGAAAAGAATACAGAAGCATCAAGTGCTGCCCTGCACATTCAAAGTCCATCAGCGTTTACAGCTGGAAAAGACTCAAAAGCCGTCCTCTAGCCACATATCCTTAAACCCCCGAAAAAGTTTATACGACATTAAAACGTAAGCTGTCTTTCCAATCAAAATGATCTTTAGCATTTTCAAACAGCCACACTGTATTCTGAAGTAGGGGCAGCAGGGGCAGAAGCTGAAAAAGAACTCAGAATTGTTTTCTAAAAGGGAAGGGAACACAAAGTTTGGAAAACCTGGAAATCTACCTCACATGAGTAATGGTTTCTGTGTCTGGGTAGCTGGTCGACAAACACACACACACACTTACACACACACACACAAAGCCTGACCTGAAACGTGAAAAGAAATCCCAGAGAATTGGCAAGGCTTTCTTGTAAACTCCCGTATCAGTCGGGGCACGAACACTTTGAAGTGGGTACAACAAACCTAGAATTCCAATGTGTCCTTTTGATCTCTTTAATGAGAGGAATCGGACAGTCGGCGGCAAAAAGGGCGGGGGAGAAACACCTCATAGAACAAGTCCAGCAAATGGACCACTCAAAAAGACTACGTTTTTAAAACATGGTGTGCATTTACTTTCCTTAATACAGAAATGTTGCAATTCAACAAATCAATGCAGTCCATACTTAACACTACCAGTTGCAAAAATCAAAAACATTCAAACAGAAGGGAGGGGAGGCTAACAGGAATCTCCCCCCACCAGGGCTGGGCTAACAGGAACCTCCCCCCACCATTAGCTTCCCAATGTCAGACTGAGATATGAACAAATTTTTTCAGAAACACATAGAAGATTTAGCCACACCCTTGGACTAAGCCCCCTATTCTCTGTTCTGACCAGCAGCCCCTCTCTAGTTAGGGTCTCAGATGGACCGAACTGCACATTACTTTGCTTCTGAATCCACCCCAGGTCCTCTCAAACCAGACAAGCCCCGGTTAGTTCTGCATTCAGAACTCTCAGGGGCCACCAATTTGGATTGGAACCATGATATATGGGGACAGCGCTTGTTATGGCCCAACCCAAAACAGCCCCAATGAATTCTTATTTATCCCTTTGGGATGTTCTGCACATGTCAATGGGCTACATGTAACTTTCCTCAGTGGTGCAAATATCAGATGTCCACGGTTGGGAAAATGGTGTGGTAGGGAAGGCTTGATGCCAGCTGGGCCCCCACACAACTGAAAATTGAGTTTCAGAAATTGGTGTGAGCTCCAAACACAGAACTCTCAGCACATACCAGGTCTGATAAGATCTGCAAACAGTGTAACACATGGTTAGGCCCTCTTTTCCAGCCTGCTGTTCGGGTTCTATAAAAGGGAGATGGCAAGAATGGAACCCAGGCCGCCGTGCATGGCAAGTGTTTGGGAACAGCTCTCCTCTGCAGTCTCCTCCAGGTCTTTCCCCCACCACCACCACCAGCAAAGCTTTAAGTCAGCTACCCAACCACAGTGCAAACCTTGGAAGTGTTACATGCCCTCCATCTGCATTCACAGGACCATCATTTCTACTCTTTGACCTGCTTATTTAGAGCAGAAGGTTTTCTTATTGGCACAGACACACTGGTGCTGTTACTGAGGGCTGTTTTATTTTTTTAGTATTGTACTGGCTGCTGTTTTCTGAACTGTTTTACTTTACTGTTCATCGTGTTTTAACCTTTATTTGTTTTTTATCTTGTCACTTTATTAATAACTGACATTTCTAAAATAAAATAAAAATGAATCATCTACTGCCTGACTGACCACGCATAAGCACCAAACAATTCCTTTCGTTATGATGGCTCAGAAGGACACTTTGCAGCAATTTTTCCAACCAGAGGCCAAGAAATTTCTCAAAGTTCTGACCTAACCATTGTTAGAGCAAGGCAGGAGCAGACAGATGCTTCCCATTGTCCTCATTAGCAGGGCTGTCCCAGCAGATGCTCACATGGCAACCACAGAACAGGCAGCAGAAAACAGCAGGACATTTTCTGTATATCCCCCAGCCCCCGTGCTTCCATCCCAACACTCATTCCCTTTTCTAACCTTTCCCCCTTTCCCAGTCTCGCCTCTTGCAAAAAACAAACAAACCCAACACTATTCAAGACAAGCTTTGAAATCATAAATTTTAAGTCTGCTAGATGTTCTAGTTTGCAGACATTATTCTACCAGCAACAATAGGGCTTCTTTTCAGTACAATCATAGGAACTGCAAAGGAAAGCTTAAAGCCTTTATTTAGCCTCCTTTTCTTAATTCTAAGAACTCCAGATCTCTGGGTGGATGTACAGACAAATTGGCAGGAGTGGGCGGGGGGGGGGGAACCAAGGAAGAAAAATCAATGTAGAAGGATTGGATTACAACAACAATAAACTGCCCTCCCCTGGAGGGCTCAGGGCACTAATCATCATAGTAAACATGAACAGTTAAAAACAATGAATAAATTAATAATAGTTAAAACAAATAAACAGACTAGAACATACAGCATATAGACTTCAACAATTGATGGCATACATACAACTTCACTCCCTCCATGGGTGGATCACATATGGGGAGGTTAGTACTGCAGTTGGAAGCCATGGTCAGGAACCGTTGCTGTCCTCAGCTGTAGGTCTGGTGGAATATCTCCATTCTACATGCCCTGTGGAACTGAGCAAGGTCCTGCAGAACGCAGATGTTACTAGGTAGAGAGTTCCACCAGGCTGGACATCCTTTGGGCCAGGGATCACCAGTAAGTTTTGATCTCCCGAGCATAGAGCTCTTCAGAGGGCATACTGGGTGAGGCGGTCCCACAGGTATACTGGTCCCAGACCATTAAGGGCTTTGAAGGTCAAAACCAAAATCTTGAAGCGAATCTGGTACTCAACTTGGAGCCAATGCAGTTGGCAAAGCACAGGTTGAATCTGTGCAGACACTGGGGTACCCATAAGTGCCCTTGATGCTATATTCAATATTCCTCTAATCTTTTAAGCAAAAACCAATGCACTATACTTGGCAAAATGTTACCAAATAAAGACATCAGGGAGATGCAAGAAAACATAAATAATAAAGAACTTTTGAAGACTTAAAGAAATTACCAACTAACCAGACTGATGCAAGTCAACAAGAAACATTAATTAAGCAAAATGCAAAGCAGAAATTACAAGACAGTCATGATTTCATCCAGAAAAATGTAACCACAACTATGCAGAGAGCAAACAGAAGTCACTCATTAACAAAATAATTGCATGTGGATATAATCCAAGCTACCCACTTTTGAAAACCTTTCAGGAAAGGCTGACAGTGCTTAAGACACATATCCTTTTGACCATGTAAGAAGCCAGAGGCTTCACAAAGCAGCATCTTACAAAATGGATTACTGCAAAGATATCTATTGTGGGGAACGGAGTGTGCAAGCTTCGAGGTTAAACGGAACTTCTCAGTCTAGCAGATTATAAAGATACTTTGGTCTAAACTGTTTCTACAAGACTAGAAACTTGCCTTTAAAAAACACACACACACATGACTTGGATTCTGCCCAAAACACTGAATTTCATGCTTGCAGTGTGTGATTGCTGAATCACAGCACATGTACACGCATATCATTGCTAGCATACAAGAAAACCCAGAGGACTGGATCCTATAAAGGATTTCCACAGTCCACAAAGTCCACATAGGAGCAATTTTCAGTGATCCCCCTTCCATCAGCAGACCTCTGTCTTCCCCCTCCTGCTGTTCCCAGGGGTCCCCGTCACCCAGGAGGAACATTGGGATGGGGCATAACAGGCTGCAGCAGGAGGGAGAAGGCGAGGAAGTCATGCTCCATGGACAGAAATCCTTTACATATGTGGAAATCCTCCATAGGATCCAAACCAATAAGGGCTTAAAGAACTCCTCAAACTGCTCACATGCTGTAGAAGCTTGACTGCACTGTTCTATAGATAAAAGGCCTGGATAAAAATGTAAGATAGAAATTTGTGATTCTGTAAAACAACCAGAAAAGCCCAAAACAGGGCATCAGGAACAGTATTCCTTTTCCCAAGAATCAATCTTTCTGTCTGTCTTTCTGTCTTGCAAATTTTTAGTCCTAATGATTGGGCAGAGGGTAGAGTCAATACCTTCTGGATGCTCAAAACCCAGAAAAGTGGCTCAGTAAGGTTTCAGTACTGGGTGGTTGGATTTCCATGTTGTATGCTGCTCCTCCCCCAACACAAGCAAAACCAGAATATGCTATACAAAACAGTTTTAAAACAACCTGCAAAAGAATGCAATTATGCAAAGTAGGAGAAAGTATGTGCGCTGGTTCAATTTGTGTAATTTATTACAGGTCACAGAATTGAACTCTCTTTGGTGCAGAGTTAAATTTTTTCTTCTTTTTGTAAAAAAAAAAAAAAGCAGGGCATATGCACAGAATATCGATCACAGCTTGGAAATCCACTTCCAGTCAATTCTTATGAAAAGCCAAGACAGAGATGCTGCCGCAGACTGTGGCAGATGAGGAGAACCACCAGCAAGTCTCCCAGGCATTATACACTTTCCCAGAACAAAACAAGGGTGGAAAATAAAACAGGGTGAGCGTCTATTTCTGCCATCATGTTTACAGCTGTCTGTAAAGGAGGCATCCCATATGTGGAGAGTCCCTGCTCTGATGTTAATTATGGGCATGCCTCCATTGCAACAACAAAAAAGGATTACCCCCGCTGGAAAAAATGCATGACACACCACAGGAGCCTTTAAACAAACCATCCACAGCAGCCTGAATGGCCAACATCCTCCACTCATACTCAGCTGTAAGGACTGACTCCTTTTAATGCCTAATGCCCTGGAGCATCATTGTGTGTATGTGGGGGGGGGTACACAGCTGGAGAAACACCACTTTAAAGGAGAAGCCTGCTGTTTTCTGCAAAACAGACAGCCAAACCACACATACCTAAAGATACAACTGTTCGTACTGAAAGCAGAACCATACAATGTGGTCAAAACATCTCCCAGTGTAAATGGCAGACCTGCTTGGAGTTCTGTCCGTCACTTACATGACTCTACACTGTGACACTATCACATAGCAAGTCTTCTTGTTCCCACTTACAGCAGCCACCAATATGAATGGAACACAGAACCACACAACTGGAGGTAACTATCTGACCTCATGGTGGGGCTGTACTCTAGCAGACAGTGCACCCCAGAGGACTCTGGGAGCTCACTCTCCATTTCTGTGTCCAAATCCACCATCCCCACCCAAGACAATCCCTTGATCCACAAACAAATCTGCACACGGCCTTCATTTGTGGGTGGCAACCTTCCCGATTATAGAGAGGAACAAGATAGCTTTCTCTACGCAACAGCCCAAAATGCTCGTGTTAGGTAGCCGTTGAGAACTCTCTCATTGAAGTAGGCTCATCCACTCCCTTATGAACCTACCCATCTCCTTCTTTGGATGCCCCCTCCTTCTGAGATTAGGTGGGTGTCAACAGGAGAGGGCCTTCTCAGTCACAGCACCAAAAATTTGGAATTCTCTTTCGAAGGATCCTCACCAGTCCCCTTCCATCACCGTCTTCCACCAGTGAGTGAAGACTTCATTTCATCTGCTCTTCCCTCAGTGATCCCTCTGTCCTGCCTTATGTTTTAATTCCTGGTTTCAAATTTCCGCATGTACATTTTAGCTTGGTTTTAGTTTTAATGATGGTTGTTTGCTTGCTTGAATAATTTTAAGACATGTCTTTATTATGTATGTTTTAAATGTATTAGCCACCTTGATGGCCCTGTTGAGGGCAGAAAGGTAGGGTACAAACTCTGTAAATTAATCAATAATAAAGAGAGCCTACACTGTATATAGATTGAACCAAAGAGCAGCTAAGTGAAGAGAAAGAGAGGATAAGAGTTTGGGTGGGTGGGGGGCTGCAGGTTAAAATACGGCAGAGTGCACCACATGCAACCACAGAGGAAATACTTGACTTAGGAGAAGGGTTGCTCTTTTGCTCTCATTGACCACCAAATCAAGCCTGTTTGTGATGTCATTTTTTAAAGGCATGTTCTTCTGATGGACAACTTCTCCCTTCAGTGTGGACTACAGCACAGATGATTCTGCCTCTCAGGAGCAGCAGGAGTGAAAGAGCGGTCAGTAGTTCCAAAAATGCTTTACACCCAGGAAACCCTCTCCCTGCAGGATTTGCTTGGCAAGAATCTGGCCACAGAATTCCCATGCAATGCAATGGATTCTGGCATGCCTTCTGAATTTTGAGCAAACTCAAAAAGTACAACTAGAATTCTAACTAAGCCTCCAAATGGCCAGAGAGGTTGTTTTAAAACACCCCCAGCTGGGCACTGCAGGGGAAAATGGCTAATGCTGATGGAATTAACTTTTACAGGGGCCCATCTTCCACTACTAATCTTTTCATTCAAGAACTGCAGATAAGCCCTTGTGAGAGCCTCAAGGCTCTTTGGAACAGAGTCTGGTCCAGAATTTATGGAAGCCTGTTGGATTACAAGAGCAGAAATGCACATTGTTTTATGTGTGAGGAACAGCAAGGAAAGGGACTTGCCCAAGGCCAAAGCATCCCTATCGACATTCCAAACCCTGTCTTCTACCATCATGCTGTCCACCACCCCTCTGACAGCAAAGTTAGTCAGTGCAGGAAAAGCATCAGAACACTGGCATACATGGACAGCTTCAAGAGGGAATTAGATAAGCGTATGAAGCAGAAGTCCATCAGTGGCTATTAGCCACAAGGTAAAAATAGGAACTCTCAGTCTAGGGCAAGTGATGCTCTGTATTCTTGGTGCTTGGGGGGGTGGGCAACAGTGGGAGGGCTTCTAGTGTCCTGGCCCCACTGCTGGACCTCCTGATGGCACCTGGTATTTTTGGCCACTGTGACAGAGTGTTGGACTAGATGGGCCATTGGCCTGATCCAACATTGGCTTCTCTTATGTTCTTATGACACCAAAGGAAATTCATCTCAGAGCATGCACAAATCCTCTGAAAGAGACGAAGACTCTTTGTTTATCCGACAAAGATACAAGCCATCTCTCGTCCTTATACACTCGCATACACAGACTTAGGACTATTGAAATTGCAATGCCAAAGACCCATCTGTTTGTCTCTGTTCTTCTGGCATCAGACCCACCAAAAACCATTCATGTGTGCCGTGACCACTTCATAGTAATTGTGCACACCGGACATGCATATAAAAGAGAGGCCTTTCACTTTTGTAAATAAAGAAGTTGATTTACTATCAACAAGAACTCCTGAAGCATACAGCTCCAAGAAAAGTTCACTCTTCTCCCACACTGTGTATAAGAAAAGCAGGCAAAGCTTATGGTTTTGGAAGGACAAGCCAGATGTGGACCATCTAGTCCAACACTCTGAGACCATGAGATGAGGCTGAAGGAAAACAACATGATAGGAAACAGACATTAAGCAGAGGGCAGGGATGTGATGGCAACTCCCAGCTTTTTTTTTTTTTTTAAGTGCCTTAACAAAAGTGGTCCAGTGAGGGAAGAAACAGCAGCAATGGCTGCTGGTGGAAAGTGCTGTCAGGTTGAAGCTGACTTATGGTGACCCCGTAGGGTTTTCAAGCCAAGAGACATTCAGAGTTGGTTTGCCGTTGCCTGCCTCTGCATCGCAACCCTGGACTTCCTTGATGGTCTCCCATCCAAATACTAACCAGGGCCAAGCCTGATGAGCTTCCCAGCCTGGGCTATCCAGGTCAGGAGCAATGGATACAGTGTGGTAAATATAAAAAAATACAGTGAACAAGTGTGGGGCTTGTGAGACTCAAGGTAAGGAATCCCATCTTCACCCAATTGCTAAGCCTGGCACAGCTCCAATATCCACCTCCACCTTTGAGCCCAGCCACAGTGGTGGCAGTGCCTGAGAGCTACTCTGAGCCAAGGTAAGAGCCTCCACTGAAAACACCCGCCAATGGGCAGCTGCCAATCTTACCCATCTGCGGAATGGCACATTTAAAAGGATTTGCTCAGATGAGCAAAGCTGTCAAAATACAGCATAACGGGACCAGCAATCCTACAGGTATGTGAGTAGAAAGCAACCCCAGTTAATGTCAGAAATTAGAACAGCATTTACTGACGGCACTCATTTTAACGTTTACTGGTAAATGTCAGAATTCACTAACGTTTCCCATCGAAAATCTTAAGAATTTCCAAAGGACTGTAAATAGTCACTTACAGCATGAAAGAACAATCTCTAGACCACCGGGCAACGTTTGTGAACTAGAACATGCTATTAAGGCTGTACGAACAGGTGGGCTAGGAGAAAAATAACTGGCTAGTAACTTGTTATTTACAAAAACTGAATTGTGTGAACATCAACAAATTTTCAGCATGCTCTGCCAGTTCATCCTTGCAACAAAATATGATTTGTCACAAAAAGAAAACTCCCTAGCTGATCACGCATGAAGGAAAGAAGGGGGGAATGCACAGGTTGTTCATGTAGCAGCAAGCCATGGCTTACTCTTACACCAGTATCGAGGAAATGTAATAATAGAGATTGCTAGTGAACATGTGCAGACCGCCTTTCCCTTGCCATCAAGGGACACAAATAGCCAAGCCACAAAGAACTCAGTGTAAGAAACACTGTTCCCTTTCTTCTTTACCTTTGCACATCCAGGGCAGCTGCAGACTGCAGAAGGAGCTTTCGTTCAGAACAATCTCCTGCATGGCAGTTCATGTGCTCACACGTACAGATAGCAATACAACCAAGAATCTGAATCACTGAATCTTACAGACATCTGACTTCTCAGCCTCATGGACTAAGAACAGCAAGAACAGACTACAGATTTTGCACAACAGGACAAGACAGGTCGGAACACCCAGCAGCACTGCCAACTAACAAGTTCCCCCTCGCCCCAAAAATCTGCACAACTTAACTGTAGCAAGCTGTTCCTCAACATAGTTCCTACAGCAAAAAACAATCTTGGTGCACCTTAACAGACTCATTGTCAACAGGGAGCCAATCTTTAGAATGCTAATAAATCCCACCCAGAAACTTCTGCTAGCACATCTAGAAACTCCGGTACAAGATGGCACTCAAGAGAATTAAAGCTTTCAAGAGAAACACATGCATTAAAGAGGCAAGGACGGGTAATTATTCCAGAGATGCTTACTTTTAATTACTTAGCTGGGTAAGAGCGTATTTCAGATTACTGAAGAGCTGGCTGCAAACGTAACATTTCTGTTAATCTGGGCAGTTCTTGGACAGAACTGCGGGATTGAACAGCAACAGGAAAGCCACTAAAAGCCTATTTCTATGCTCTAGCAGGACACTCTGACCAGCAACCCCCTCATATCAATTTAGTCCAACAAAACTCCACATATACTGCATGCCAAACACAGACTAAGAGCTTGCCAACTGGTCCCACACAGCAGGGCACTTGCAAATCCTAATATGTCTGTCTACCTCAAGCTAATTGAGCAGAGCTATTTATACTTATGCAACTTCTATAATACATCTCCAAATTTTATACCAAGAAAACCTAAATGGTATTAAGCTAAATGAAGCAGCATATTAGGCACACAGCCTTTTCGATAGACAAATTTTCTTTGTAAAAAAAACTCTTAAAGTTAGCTCTTTTTTAAAAAAATATTTTTTATTAGTTTTCCACAAACAAAATTGCAAACTAAAAGGAGAGTAATGATTTGTCTTGCATTCAGTTTGAATCTCTCCCTTATGACTAAACAACAATGAATTAATCTAGTAAACTAGTAATTTTGCAACTATATGAGTTAAACAATATTATCTCTTTTCACTTAAAAATTATCTAAGCAACCTACTATTGATTTCATTTGATAACATATATTCAGGAGCTCTTACAGTAAATGTTCATATTTTCTCAGCATCTTCTTATCTTTAGCAAAGCTCTTTGCTTTATAATCATTCTTGCTAATTTAGTTTTAATACAAAATACATATCAATGCCCATTTTTTCCACTATCATCTCTCACTGCTTAATTTCTTTTGAATATAAAACATTCCATTTGGTTACATTTTAATAAATGTTCCCTAACCCAATCTTATAGGGAGATAGGTTTCTTAAACACATTTTATACCAAAAGTTTACTTTTCTTTCTCTTTGTCTGATATCTTCTTCTCAATAAAATCTTGTCTCTGTGTCTTTTTCCGTGAAGACTGCATAGGTTAGCTTTGAAGTTAACAGTATGTCGCTTAAGTTGGTATTTCCATGCCTGTATTCTATCTTCTCTTTTCTCTGAGGTGGCTTTTGCTTCCAGAATTTGGTTGTTTCTATGATTATCATTCTCTTTGGTTCTGTAACACCCACTTCCATAAGTGGTTTGGTTTCCTTTCTTATTGGGTTTGTGTTTTTATACAGCATCTTCCTCTGGATTGAGGAAAAATTCTCTTGCTTGCAGTTTTTTTCTGTGTCTGTGAAAATTTGGTGCAAAAATTTATCTGTGTCGTTTGTAAATTCCATTGAAGTAGTTAAGCTTTTATTATATAGTTCAGCACAAGTTTCTTTGATTGCTAACTTAATGAAATCCACAATCATGCATTTCAGTCCATCCCATGGGAGCTGGATCAGCTTAACATCAGCCAAGTTGTCTGAACTTACAACATTTAGCCCATTATTCGCTTGAGGATCCATTTTTTACACGGTCTCTATAGTCTCAGTGCAGCTAAAATCAAAGTGCTTTGCTCTATGAACAGGCTAGGTCCGGAGCCAAACCACACTGCAAAATAGATAGCTGTAGTAGACATAATAACAACCAAGATTCTTTCCACCCAAGTCAGGTGATTGTTATTATCCAATGTCTCCTGAGCCCAGAAGACTTAAAAAAAAAAAAAAGATGATGTTACAGGAAGTCATTTACATATAAGGAAGCTCCGTTTAAATGTCCCTGTTTTTTCTTCTCTTTTTAATAATATCAAAGACTTATGCAGTTTATATTTCCCACAGCAAGTGATAGAATGCTCAGATAACAATGTTTGTATCCTTTTTTTTTTTTGCCCCTTATGATTCTTTAAATGAGTTCGTATCCACAACTTTTGCTAGCCATTTACACCAGGGGGGGAACTGCTCCTCCTTTCCTCTTCTTTATAGATGCTCAAAGGGGGCTTAGTCAAAGGGTCTCTGGATTCTTTAATGTTGCTTTTTACCGGTACTCACAATTTCTTCATTGATGGAGGAGATGAGGCTTTGGACTCTCTTTGTCAGGTGTCCACAGCTTATGCAGACATGGCGGACAATGTCTGTGCAGCTCCGTTCTTCCGCTTCGGGACAATCCTGAGCTTGAACCCGCTCAGATTGCATCCCCTGCTCCCGACCTCTCTCCGGGAGGTCAGATGGAACTCAGGAGCCCCAGAGTTCCGTGGAAAGACACGAAGAGTCAGGGGTGCTCAGGAGCAAGTCCGAGCACATGCTGCATTGCTGCGCTGCAGCCCTGAAGTCCTTCAAGTTAGCTCTTGAATGCACCTTCAAAGGTTATTAAAGGCAACTCTTTAGGAATAATCCTATCTCTCCATTTCTGTAATTTAACAATTTTATTATATATTTAAATTGCATGCATTGATTCTGTAAGCGTCATACCTGTGTTAGTCTGCTGTAATAAAACAGAGTCTTGTAACACCTTGAAGGCAGACAATTTTACTACTGCAAATGTCAACCTGGTTTATTACTCACTTCGTCAGCTGTAGTTAGCATTAATCCTATAGTATATGTGCGCATACACACACACCTGGGCACAGATGGGGAAAAATAAAGGTCTGCAAACCAGAACTTGCACATTTCTCCCTGTGTCCCCCTCTACCAACTAGAGGTAACACAGATGACTTAAGGGTTCACAAAACCTGATGCCACAATAAAACTGTTATCCTTCAAGGTTCCTCTGAATTTTCTTTTTATGTTTTCCAATGGGCTTCTTTTTTTATTGTGAGCACCTCGATGGCCCCTTGTGGTCACACAGGTGAGATATAAATTCAGTGAATGGTGAGAAAACAGCAAACAACGAAACAGTCCTTTTCAGGACTACCTGACAAGGGATATAGGAGACTGCATATTGCCCGTCTGGTCTGCAAACCGGTTGTATCAGCTTGGTTATTTTACAGTATTATATGCTTCCTGTGTGCAACTGCCACATGATAGACAGACAGACAGACAGATAGGGCAAAGTTGTTTCCATCAAATTTTGCATATTCTCCTGCAGTCCCAAGATCATACCCTTCAACTGCAGAGAGGATACTGGACCTAGTGACCACACCAAAGTGGAAGGTCAAGGAACAAGCTTGCCCATCCTGCTGTGTAGATAGCTCTACTGAAAATAAGGCCTGTTCCAAGTCTGTGCTTAGTTCCTTTTCGGATTGCAGGAGGCAATAAACCCACTTTAACACTTTTGCTTTCTGGGATTCCCACAGAATTGGGACCTGCCTCCTTCCACCTCCCTGATGGTCCCCACCTGAACTCAGAAATAGCTCATGCTTCCTTAGGAGCCACTAACTCATACTTGGACGATAATAACCATCCTCCAATCAGGAATTCAAGAGAAGTGTCAAACAGTGTGGTGCCGCATTGCGCCTTGTGTTTGCTTGGGGTACGTCCACCCGCACTGCAGCTGTAACAATGAACTGGGAGTCCGAAATGCCCTTCAATGAAAAAGGCCCAGCCATCCCAGCCAACTCTGAAGCTGGGGGGGAAAGAGAGAACCAACAAAGCACTCTGGCAGGCTCTACTACTCATGACTGGCCCTCTTTTTTCTGCTCCATTGGGAACACAAGAGGGAGCACCATGTCAGAGTGTGTGCACTGAAGAGTTTCAGGTGTGCCAAAATGCGTCCCTGAATCCTTTCAAAACTCTTTATGATGACGTGTCCTTGGACCGTCAGCTGCCCTTGCTGCCAATCCTGAAGGCACAAGAATGGCTGCTCCAGATCCAGGCGAATTCCTTATGGATGCTGGCCAGGAGACAGGCCCATATGCTAGCTCTGCAGTCATCCATCATCGGGACAGATCACTGTTCCCAAAGAAAGCAGCCTTTTCCCTCCGCTAGCATTCAGACGTAAATCTTTTAAGAAGCACTGGCATACGTTCTACACAAAACCTGCAAACAATACGGAGCCGGGAGAACATTTCAAAATCCCAGGGGCCCCAAATCCATTTTTGAAAAGCTGGCATCAAATTTTCAGTTCCCCTGCCCTGCGCCAGGCAGAGTAAATACTTCAGATGCTTCAGCACCGGCATCAAATTTCTAGCCACCTCAGAGACCAGCTGCCAGAGCCTATTTATATTCATCATCCGTGTGTATAAACACCCTTAAATGCATCAAGGTAGCTTTGTCAGTACAAAGGGGACCCCTACCAGCCTTTTCCAAGAAAAAGACTAACAGCTGGGGCCATTAATTCAGTCACACTTTAACAATTTCCAAAAAAGAGAGAGGGAGAGAGAGAGGGAGGGGAGGGAGGAGGCAGTCTCTGTAGTTATAGAATGGTGTAATTTACTAATTTATGTAAAACACTTGTTGTCGCCTTTGGAAATTTTACCCACAATTACTTTTCAGCTGCACAGTCTCAAGCCTCTCACATGCACGCACACACATACACCCAAGTTGTCCTGCCAACTGTAGTCTCCAAGAGGTTTGTTTTATGCTTTCGACAGCAAATCAGGCAGCTCTAGATCAAGAGAAACAAAGCAAAAGCTGTGTTAATAGGAAGACACTTTCTTTGTTGATCCATTTATTCAGCGTTCTGTATTTGAGTGTCCCAGTCATCAAACCTTACCTTAGCCTCAGTCTTCCCAAAGTGTACCACCACTACCAAAGGTTCCAATCCCTCCTCACACATCTCTTGCCTGTGGACTGACAATTGGGGGGGGGAAGTTGAGGATGGTATTTAGGCTGAGGGTCTCCAGTTGCCAATCCCCAATACCCCACTGTGTAAGGGCACTTCCTTGAGAATGGGATAAGGCTCCTATCTTTTTGTAACCCTACAGGTTTTGTGAACAAAGAGGTGGTTTGCAATCCTGTAAATAGCTCCCCAAATGAGGCAATCAGATTTTGGTGTTTTTTAAAAAAGGTATTTACTCAGTTTGTTTACTGGTATACAAATAGTCCCCTAGGGGCCACCACATTTAAGCACAAACCCCAAGATCATTCCAGAAAAAAGCTTCTCTATCCTTCTAGTAGCAACAAAATCATCTATAGCCACTACCTGGAGATGTTTGGCTCCACCAACACTCACATTATAGCATCAGAAGATATGGGAAATATACGTAATGGAAAAAAATTACATATCAAATTAATCAGTATGAGTTAAACCCGCCCCAAATGGACTTTGTAAAAGTGTGGTCTATTATATTGGATTATTTGTCACAGTTTGAAGTAGTTCCAAAAAGCTTAAAATTTTAAATCCTATTATAATATTTACAATGTATATATGTTATAAGCACTGTTTTATGGTATCTTCTTTTCTTTATGGGTATTGCATTGGATTTATGAGTTAATGCAATAATGTCAAATTTATATTCTGATATTCTGTTTATAGCTTTCTGGTAGTTTGTATACTTTGTGGTATTTATTTTAGTGTTTTGTTTTGTTGTTGATAATGGTTTTGTTGAATTATTTATGTTTAAAATGTTAAATTTTAAAATGTCTGCTATCAGAACTAGAAATAAAAGGACTGGGGTGATACCATTTGTTGCTGGTTTTTTTACTTCTTTCAACTTTGCTAGGGGTAGGTGGGGATGTGGAAAGGTATAGTAGAGCCCAATCTCGTTAGAAGCTAAGCTGGGTCAGTGCTTGGATGGAAAGGCACCAGGGAAGACTTTGCAGGCAGGCAACGGCAAACCACCTCTGCTTAGTCACTTGCCTTGAAACCCTGCAAGGTCGCCATAAGTCGGCTTCGAGTTGATGGCACCTTACACACCTACATGAGATAGGTGAGAACTAGGAATAGCCTTTGGCCATACTGAAAGAAAAAGCCTGGGAAGAGTCAGAGGAACTGCCAATCATTCCACAAGTTGCCCACTACCTCCCACTTTCCTGTGCTGCCCTGCATGGGGGGGGGGAAATCACATTTTCCCAACTAAGGTAGGTAGCTAGGGAACTTAGCTGTTTTTAATCTAGTGTTTCTAGGTCATATTGTGCATCACTTGGCACAACAGTCTGTTCTTCCACTTAAGCATACAAAAACCCATCTTCCAGCAATTCCCAATAACTTGCAAACCTTTTAGGAAGAAGAATCAGTAAACAGCTGGGAGTCTCACTTCCAAGCCCTCTATTCGGCAGAAATCCATTCCAACATACCTTCAGACCGCCTTTTAGGAGATCTCCCCTTGTGGCCCCCAGTAACAATCACTGAGGTTAAAAAACGAATAATGCTGATGAAGCCAGGGAAGGCTCCTGGAAGCGATATGATCTCTCCAGAATTGGTCAAAACCAATATGGACTGGTGGGCACCAATGTTGGCTGCATTTTTCACACACATTGACCACTCAGCCCAGATCCCTAGGGACTGGGGCTTGGCTATCATTGCCCCAATATTTAAGAAGGGAGAAAGGACAAACCCAGCAATTACTGTCCAATTAGCTTTCTTAGTGTGATTAGCAGGCTTTATTCCAGACACTTATATTGGGAACTCCAGGACTGAATGGACCAAGAAAATATATTAATGAAAGAGCAGGCAGGTTTTAGAGCTGGTCACTCAACTGTAGATCAGTGACTGATACTGCACCATTTAGCAGAGAAATGCAGCTCTAGACCACAAGGGACACTATATGCTGCTTTTGTTGATTTCCAAACTGCCTTTGATAGTATCCCCAGACACAGGCTATGGCTAAACTTGAGATCTCTCCAACTGATAAGAGATTATACGTACTGATTCGCATTCTACATGAAAGTAATTTCATTAGGGTAAGATGGAGCCCCCAGGGCCACCTGCCTGACAGGGTCCCACTGGTGAAAGGAGTAAACCAGAGATGTATTCTGGCACCCCTACTTTTTAACTTCTACATTAACTCCATGATGTGGGCTTTATCAAAACCAAGTTTCTACCCTCCTAAACGAGCAAACAGAGCGATCTCTGCCTTATTATACATGGATGATACAGTAATTATAGCTCATTCACACGTAGGTTTTAGGCAAGCACTTCAGGCCTTTATTGCATACTACCAAGAAGAATGACTTGTAATAAATTACCAAAAAAACTAAAATCCTCACCTTTACCAAAAGGCATGAGAAACAGAGATGGCATATTGAGGGACATGATACTGAACGGGTTAAACCCTTTATATATTTAGGTCTAGTCTTCCAGTCGACAGGATTGTGGAGGTTAAAATGCTTGGGGCTCTTTAGCTTGGAGAAACGACGGCTGAGGGGTGACATGATTGAGGTTTATAAGATTATGAATGGGATTGAGCAGGTTGAGAAAGAAGTACTTTTCTCCCTTTCTCACAATACAAGAACTGGTGGGCACTCCATGAAATTGCTTAGCAGTCGGGTTAGAACAGATAAAAGGAAATACTTCTTCACCCAAAGAGTGATTAACATATGGAATTCACTGCCACAGGAGGTGGTGGCAGCTACAAGCATGGACAGTTTCAAGAGGGAATTAGATAAACATATGGAGCAGAAGTCCATCAGTGGCTATTAGCCACAGGGTATAGATGGGAACTCTCAGTCTGGGGCAGGTGATGCACTCTATTCTTGGTGCTGGAGGGGGCAGCAGTGGGGGGGCTTCTGGTGTCCTGGCCCCGCTGCTGGACCTCCTGATGGCACCTGGTATATTTTGGCCACTGTGTGACAGAGTGTTGGACTGGATGGGCCATTGGCCTGATTCAACATTGGCTTCTCTTATGTTCTTATGAGAGCCCAAGCATTGTATATGGCTGAGAATGCTCATAGAACTACCTAAGCCATTCTGAGACTCTTCTTTAGAAAAGGGGCTTCCTATATCCCTGCAGCAATCAAGGGGAAGGTGATTGCCCCACTAATGCATGGCTCCCAGCTTTGTCTTTACAGAGATCTTCACCCCTTGAAAGCAGTGCAATCCAAGTTTTTGCAATCAATGTTCGGAGTCCCTCAATGTATACCAAATGCCCTCCTCAGGCTGGAGGCAGGGATGGTTTCACTAGAGGCACGCATGTGGGTTGAAAGAACCACTTACTGGTTAAAATTAAACTGTAACTTCCAAGGACTTACCCCTCTTATTCTTAGAGATAACTATAGCTCATATTGGCTGAGAACTGTCAAAGGAAAATTGCAAAGAGGACAGTTTCTCCCCTTCAGCCCTGTTATATCTAGGCTTTCAGAAAGCCAAATAAATACTAAAGCAACGGATTGGGGATGTGGCCATTCAGGGCCTGGCTGCAATGGCATCCTACAGTAGCACACCTTTCCTTGTGTGTCCTTGAAAGAGCAGTTCTCTCAGAGCTCCCTCAGCCCCACCTACATCACAGGGTGTCTGTTGTGGGGAGGGGAAGGGAAAGGAGCTTGTAAGCTGCTCTGAGACTCCAAGTGAATAAAGCCAATTTCTTCTTCTTCTTCTTAAATACCAAAAAATATTTACTCTGGCACACTTCAACACATTACAATATATCACACCAGTGTTAGTAAACTCCCCAGGAAGATCAGAGCAGTTCTACATCTCCTTGCTTCTCTCCAGTCTTTCTTCAGAAATAACTTGCAACATTGCAAAATTTTGTATGAGGGCATGCAGCATACGTAAGCAGATGGTTAAGATCTTAAACAAGGCTGGACTATAATGACACCTTTAAATTTTTTTGCTAATCCCAGTATTGTATGTGGCAAGGCTTTAAACTGATTTTATACTGAAATAAACTGAACTAGGAAAAAGAATCCAGCTGGCTGTGGGTTTTTGAGATACAAGTGAATCAAGCTGATAGATGGTTCCCCCCCCCCACCCCGGCCCCGAAAGGAAGCTAAGATCCACAAAGTGCAAGTCGAGTGGACAGGTACTTAAAAACGTTTGGCAAAGCAGATGACAGAAGCAGCTCATATTTAACAGCTAAGAGAACCTTGTAGGATACACACATCAACAAGGGTTTCCCTATCATAGCAACTGAGATAGATCCCATGTCCAGTCCTTTTACTAAGACAGAACAACTTCCTGCCTGCAGTTCCTAAGGGATGTATTTGACCCAGGCTGCAAAAATATGATGATGCGTCTAAACTGAGATCTCAGGGTTATAGTGGATAGTTTGATGAGAATGCTGATTCAAGTTGCAACATGGACAAAAAGGGCAAACTCCATTGCTGGGGATTATCAGGACAGAGGTTGAAAATAAGATGGACACCACTGTAATGTCCCTCTGTAGATTTATGGTGCAGCCTCATTTGGAACACTCTGGGCAGTTATGATGACCGTATCCCCAAAGAGACACTGCAGACCTGGAAGAAAACAAAGAAGAGGAAAGCCAAGAGGATTAAGAGGCTAAAAAGGTTAAGACTTTTCAGTTTAGAAAAATGACAACTATTATAGAGATCTGCAAGGGAATGCTGTAAGATGCAATCATCAGTGGGGACTTCCTCATCAGCAGTGGGTAGAGAAAACATTTCCCCCCTCTCCCATAATAGAAGAACTCAAGCACTCAAAGAAGTTGATGAGCAATGCATTCAGGATGAACAAAAGGAAATAATTACATTGTGAAATTCACTGCCAGTGGATGTTCTGGTGGCTACTAGCAGATGGCTTTAAAGGGGGATTAGACAGATTTAGTGTTAGGTGCTTTCTCCCCCTCTCCCACAACACTAGAACTCCAGGGCACCCAAAGAAATTTTTGGAAAATAGGTTCAGGGCAGACAAAAGGAAATACTTCTTTGCCCAATGAGTAATTAAACTGTGGGATTCACTGCCAGTGGAAATAAATGACAGACACAAGCCACCCCGAGCCTGCCTTGGTGGGGAGGGTGGAGTATAAATTGAATTAAATAAATAGATAATTTAAAATGAGGGCTGCGATCACACACAGAATTCGCCCCGCCATAGGCGCAAATGCTGGGTGGATTTTAAGGGCGTGATCAGACACAAACATCTGGGAAGCATCCCACACCCGTGGGCAACCCATTTTGCTCCGCTGCAGAAGTAGAGTAAAAAAACACTAGGGAAAGTCCAGTAGCAAATGGGTTTGCTATGGACTAGGAACAGACTTTCCCCTGTGTGATTGCGCCAGCACGCTCTCATGGCGTCAGACTGGTCTGATCAGACCATCCCGACTCCATGCCGTTGTTTCCCCCCCCATTTCAGTATGCGCATCATTGCACACTGCATAGGCAGTACTCAGTGCAGAGATGCGGATCATTGATCCCCTGTTGAAGCGCACCGGAAACATGCGGCAAAAACCCCAACCCGATTCACCCGCGGTTTGCATCTGATCAGGGACTGTGTGATCACGCAACTGTGGGTCAAATTCCTCTGGAGCAAATAGCCTTGCTTCCCCCCCCTTCGCGCATTATCTTGTGTGTGTGACCACCGCTGAGGTTAGACGGATGCATGGAGGAGAGGTCCATCAATGACTACTAGTGTCAGGAACTATAAGGAGTTCTGAACTGATGCTGTTTTTATGCTTTCCTTTAACCAACATGCCGCATTAGCTTGCACCCAGTGTAACTGAATGGAATGCAAGGCTGAAGCCATAAATGTGTGGGTGAGTGTGGCTGGGTGCGCTTGTATCCACTTGAAGGCTGTGCAAAGACAAACTACAACAAGCAGATGAGTCTGTTCCGTTGTTTACAACCAATACAAGCTACACAAGATAATTTTTCTGGTTTGCAGGGAAGTCAAAGGGACATTTGTGAGAATGACTGCCTCCCTCACTGCAGTCCTTCTACAGCAGCATCTTGGTTATTATGCTGGCAACCTCTGGCCAAGATGCCAAAAATGCTCCTGAGGCAGGCCATGCCCACTGCAACCTGCTGATAAGAAAAGGGGAAGTTTTCACCAGACCACCCCAAACAGAAGGCTCTTCTCAGAAGGAAGCTACGGCACCACCCACCTGGATCTGGCCAGTTCCTCCCCCTTCTTAGAACCACGCAATGCCTGAGACACAAAGGGGTAATAAACCAGCAAGAAGACAAAGAAGAGTTGGATATATTCCCCAGCCTTCACTCAGAGTCTCAGAGCATATTACGATCTCCTTCCCTTCCTCTTCCCAAAACAGACACCCTGTGAGGTAGGTGGGGCTGAGCTCTTTGAGAACTGCTTGAGAGAACAGCTCTGAGAGAACTGTGACTGAACCAAGGTCACCCAGCTGGCTGCATGTGGAAGAGTGGGGAATCAAACCCGGTTCTCAAGATTAGAGTCTGCCTCTTCTAACCATTACACCAAACCGGCAAAGGAGGAGCAGAATACAACCTGACATGACTCCACAATTCAAATTTTATCAGCTCCATCTAAAGCTGGCTTAGATATATATGGAGGTGCACCTGTGTATGAGTGGAATGCAGTGAGGTGCTTTTCTTTGGTGTGAGCTTAATAAGCACACGTCTGTATTCAAGAACTTAATGCCTGGCTTTCTTTCAGTTCCTCTCACCCATGAGGAAAAGCCCTGTTGGGTCACAGCAGATTTGGACACAGGTCTGATCACTGTTTCAGCTCATTCACTTGGGTCCTGGGCTCATTTGGCCTTGATACTAGCCATGGTGACTGAAGGGAGCTCCACACAAAGGCAGCAAACCTATGAGTACCAATGATAGGAGGCAACACTGGGGAAACCTTGGCCTCTATGCCCCCTTTGTTGGCCCTCTGAAGCAAGAGGAAGAAGAAGAGGGGGAGGGGGAGGAGGAGGGGAGGAGATTGGATTTATACCCTGCCCTTTACTACCCAAAGGAGTCTCAGAGCAGCTTACAAACTCCTTTCCCTTCCCCTCCCCACAACAGACACCCTGTGAGGTAGGTGGGGCTGAAAGAGCTCTGACAGCAACTGCTCTTTTTCAAGAACAGCAGTGCCAGAGCTTGTGATTGACCCAAGGTCACATCAGCAGGTGCAAGTGGAGGAGTGGGGAATCAAACCCAGTTCTCCCAAATTAGAGTCCACACACTTAACCACTACACCAGCTGGTCAACCACTGTGAAAAAGGGTGCTGGGCTAGACAGACTACTGGTCTGATCCAGCAGCACTTTTCTTGATGTTCTTATCATCAGTTTAGAAACGCACAGGGCATGTGAAGCTCCTTGGTTCACTAGAGGCTTGGAGAACTATAAATTACAGTCCACTGGACAATTAAGTAGCTAGTTGATACAGAAAGCACAAAAACAAGTTTTACGTCCAAAGACAGAAAGACTATCATGCAAGAGTTATCAAATAGGATAGAGAGAGGAAAAACACCTTGAAGAAGTACTTTAAAAATTTAAGTTAATTCATGCACAAATACGCATATACGGGCAGAAAGACCAGCATGTATCCATACGAAAATGCCAAAATAAAAAAAATCATCTATAGATGAAGATGGGAAGGAAAACTCTGTACACTGTGAATGGAGTGGGAACAAATCTAATGAAAACTTCAGCACCACAGACTGAAAGCAACATGGAATTCACCACCAATGATAGCTGTCTCTTCTGTAAAAAGGTAAAGGTAAAGGTTCCCTTGCTCGAAAGCCAGTCAAATCCAACTCTAGGGTTGCGGTGCTCATCTCCGTTTCAAAGCCGAAGAGCCATGTGGCTGGCATGACTAAACACCAAGGCACATGGAACGCTGTTACCTTCCCACTGAAGTGGTACCTATTTATCTACTTGCAATTTCTTGCTTTCGAACTGCTAGGTTTGCAGGAGCTGGAACTAGAGATGGGAGCTCACTCCGTCATGCAGCACTCTCGGGTCTCGAACTGCTGAACTACTGACCTTCCGCAGCCTGCAGTTCAGCATCTTAACCACTTGAGCCACCGCAGCTCCTGTACTTTGCCACATATCAGAAGTAAACTCTATCTCATGAAAGCTCATATTGAAATAAATATTGTTACAGTTTTTAAGGTGCAACTGGACAGAACAACCCAAGAAATATTAAGCAAAAGTGGAGGGGAAGCACACATGCTCCCCCAAAATGTTGCCAAGTCCTAAAGAAACAAAAAGTGACAAGTGTCAGCACTCACATCGCCACTGGCTCTACCTTAGAGATTGTCTGCTTGTCACTTAAAACTCCTACCCATTATTCCATCCCTGTCATCAAGATGAAATGACATTTCATCCTAGGTATCTATGAATGTTTGTTTGTTTGTTTTTAATTTTTGTTTTGTGAATGTTGGGTTGATACTCTGTGAATGTTCAGGAGTTAAGTTTAAACTGCCCTGACAAGTAGTCTGTTCAAAACTGAGAGCTAGTTTCCAAGCTGAAGAAGTGGGCAATAAAACAGTCTGTACAGTAATGAAGGCAACCTAAGAAGACAAAGGAAAGAGGATGATGTGTAGGCAATGGTGCCCAAATTGTTACTCTTTCCTTTCCTTGCCTTGGTGTATTTTGTCAAAGAGTAGAAGAGCCATTCTTAGAGAGCAGACATACTTTAACACGTGACGATCTGAAGAGAGATGACCAGCCACACAGAGAAAAAGGTAATCTAACATAACAGGGAAATTCCTGCCTAGTTGAGGTTTCTGAATTTTTTTTCCTTACAGAGTCTGATAGCCAACAGCCATACTGCAAAATCTATTAACCGCTGGCTTGTGGATCTGCTCATTGCTTGCCTTGAAAACCACATGGTCCTGAGATTGGGATGAGCTGGTTGCAACTTGAGGGTGCACAATTAATTATTATTAGTGGCAGCATACAGTAAAAACCATTTGGTGAGAAGAATGAGCGAATAAGCTGGGACAGGTCAATTTATCATGGTAGTCTAGCAGCTTATGAATAAGCCTCTCATTCTCCATAGTAAAAACAGGGACCCAAAGGGTTGTTTTTACCAGATGTTACCCCAAATAACAAGAGAACATCTGTGAACACTCAAAAATCCCATAATGATCATTAAGAACCACCTGCAAACATTTATGAAACTGATCGCCAAAGCAATTGGTCAGCATTTTTTTCAACAGGAGCCATCTTTTGAATCCAGAAACTGCTTGGAAAGCAGAATGACACCAGCTACACTCATTTACTCACATCCACAAGAGCTCAGACACACTGAAAATGGTTCTTTCCATTGAGGAAGGGGCAGAAACAGCCACAGAAGGCTGCAACACAGTCTTCTGCCCAACAAAGCTCAGCTGAGTTTAGGGCCATTTGACTGCCTCTTGGTTTCAACAGTTATTTGTTTACTTCATTTTACAACCCCCAACCCCTTCTCCCTAAAGGGGACTCAAAGCAACTTACATTGTTGTTCTCTCCTCCATTTTATCCTGGGAGCCACCAGTGACACGCAATCAAGGAGAACTCCAATAGCCCTCACAAGTCTATGTTTCTGGGGTTGTATGGGAGAAAGCTGCTGGACTGGGGAAGAAATCCTTGTGAAGGGGGTCAGAGAACAGAGGCAGAACAAGGGAAGTCCCCAAGGGCCAAACTGAGCTCCTTGGCTGCCAGTTGCTTATTTCCATTCTCCAGCCAGGGGCAACAGGGGATAAAAGTTTGTTTTATCTAAGTAGTAAAACCCAGGATTCTCCCATTTCCATGTTTTATTTCCACTATCCAATCCCACTTGCACAAAGTCTGCAAAAAACACACTCACCCTCCACTTCAAAAAGTTCCATCCATAGAAGGAGACCCTCTCCACAGCACATTAACTTGGCCATTTTCATGTAAAACTGCAGTAATCTACATGACTTAATTTGTGCAGATGCCTTGCCGAAGGACCGTCTTTATTATTACAGTTGCTGGAGAAACTAGGATTAAATGCAAGGGATGGCACACCAAGGCCTAATCCATTTGATGTAAATCAATGCCTCACGCATTTAAATTGCTCTGCTTTCTTTCAAGAAAAGTACATTGAAGTGATTCATTAGGCGCTGTGCTGTTTGCAAGAAACCGAGCAATTCTCTTCGGCATGCTGGA
The DNA here is from genome assembly GCA_029375565.1 of Gekko gecko. NCBI lineage: Eukaryota > Metazoa > Chordata > Lepidosauria > Squamata > Gekkonidae > Gekko > Gekko gecko. The sequence continues at coordinate 43,533,533 of JAPDNY010000012.1, read as the reverse complement.
GCATCTCTGGTAGTCAAATTTAAAAAGCAATCAAGTCTACTAATACCTCCTCCTCCTCGCAGACATTTACAATGGTGTGGGGGGGGAGAAACACAATTTGTCTATTCTGATTTAAATAAAATGAGAGAAGTTTTAACCTCTGTTAATACATAGCAGGATTGAAACCTGGATGATGAAACCAACTGTCACCTATCTGTTAAATTTATATATTTCTACCTATTATTCTCCCAAGTTTGGAGGATATTTGATACTTTAATACAAACACACTGCCAAGTTCAGAACAGATCGCAAGTTATAAATATGAATCTCCCCTACAGCTTAGATGTATTTCAATATCATTGCAAGCAATCGTTTATAGCACCATTTTAAAATTTATAATATCCCGGAAAGGCAAAAAGAATGCTGCTTGATGTACAGAAAAACTGCTTTAACTGAGCACTGGAAAGCATTGCTTATGCGTGGAAAACCATCTACTCCTAAATAAGGACTGGCACGAATGACAGATTGGATGAAATGGCACATAATGAATAATTCGTGCTAGCTGGGTGCAGCCGGCAAATTCCCGTGATATATTTCCCCTCAAAGCGACGTTGTACCTCCGTGAGGATATCAAACTGTTCACAGCTTTCACTACCGCCATACAGCTGCTTTCATATGCATCGCTAAATAATTAATCCTGCAATCAGAAACTGGACAAGGAGAAAATGTGGCCACGATCCAGCATCGGCTTAACATGCACATGTACCTATGAAACTACTCATCTCACTGCAAGTTTGAACGAGAGCTATTTTATGTCTTTGCATGTATATCCTTTTAAAAATTACCTTTTAAAAGGTTACTGAGACCAAACGCCTTAGCTCATTTTGTGCGTGCGTGTGCCTGTGTGTGTGAAGTGTCATTAAGTCGCAGCTGACTTACGGTGGTGACCTGACAGGGTTTTCAAGGCAAGCGGCATTCAGAGAGGGTTTGCCACTGCCTTCCTCTGCACAGCAGCCCTGGAATTCCTGGGTGGTCTCCCCTCCAAGTACTAATCAGGGCCAACCCTTAGCTTCTGAGATCTAATGAGACTGGGTGAGTCTGGGCTATCCCATTATCAGAGCCAAATCAAAGTATAGGAGGCTGCTGGGGGGGCGGGCAGGGAGAGGATTTTCCCTCAAGGCACAATTATTTCCTGCCTCTGCACCACTGTCACTTCTTTCCTCCCACATTTTTTTTCCCCAAATCATAGCCTCTTCTTCAGCACTCTGTTATCTTAAGGGGCAGTGAATGGGAGAACTATCAAGACAGTAAACAGGACTCTTGCCCCTGCAGATATAATCACACATATACGCCTCAACAGGGGAACAGTTTTTGTCTGTGGAAGCAAAGCAGCTTGACCTGGCTCTGTCTATTGTGAAGCCCAATATTTATTTGCATATATTTAACCAGTGTATTCAGAAAAAAATCCAGCACTTCTAACAGTCCAACAAGAACGGCAAAGATATCACATATTCACCAAATTCAGATGACATGCAGCCAACCTGGAAGACACCAAGTAAATCTGATGTCTTTATACTGTCCCAGGTCACCCACCCCTCTCTTCAGGATGTACAACAGCAGCATCCCAAGCATCCGCATTTTAATTGGCTCCACCTATTATTGGAACTCTTAAAGGGATGTGCGGCCCAGCACAAGTGGGATGAGAAAGCCAAATTAAGACGTTTAACCCCCCCCCCCAAGGTTTGCAAGTACCTTGCACTTGCAAAATCTATGGGCCAATATGCACACACAATTTCTGGATCAGAGCCTTTGTATTCAGCACCTCAAGAGAAGTGCCATTATCTTTTATGACACTGGAAGACATCCAGAATTGCATTACTCAGGTCCGTGACCCTTAATACACTACCTACTGATGTGTATCTGATTCCTGATGCTCACTTACTACACTGCTTCCCAACCTCTTTCTTCTCTATCTTCAAGTTCCCTTCTATTTTTGTCCTCCTTTGCCCCATTCACATTCCCTCCTTTTCTACTCATTCATTCACATTCCTTCCTTCCCCTGCCTCTGTTTCTCTCTTGAATCTGTTTTTAACTTCTGCCCCTCACTATTTCTCCATAACACTCTGTGGTGTGCTAAAGGCAACAGGGTAATGGGGAGGTTCCTGTGGTCACAATGGAACTGGAGGAAGGGAGCAGAGCCACACACTTGCCATCTTCCACAAAATCTGGGCAATACCTGGCGCTTAAAGGTTAACGGGCACCAGAGCTCACACACTGGCTCTTCTTTAGGGGCATGTGTTTGGTTCAGTAGTGCCACTAAAATGAGACATCGTTTGAATTGCTCCAGTGGTCAGGCCAGCCTTGTATTCAGACAACGTCTGCGAAATATCTTAGAACTGATAGCCTGATTAATGCCCCTGCAAAAATGTCTTTCCTGGCTACTGCTTGTTTGTCTTCTCTATTGTCGTCTCAGATCTTCTGTCTCTTCCACCACCACCCCCAGCCTCCTGCATCATACGCACACACTTCCATAGGACTCATGCATGTTATCAATGAAAGAGGTCTATTAGAATGACATCTACCGCAGGCATGAGAAAATGCCTGTGACAACTGAAGTAGCTTTTAAAAGCTATTAAGCTTCCACATCCCTTTGCTACTGTCAGAGAAAAAGAGATCAGGAGATCAGGAGTGATTGGAATATGCCGCAAATGCACCCTTAATTCTACCGGCAGATAAGTTACCACAGCAAAGGCACAAAGTGTGCCAAGAGATACACACCAAGGCCGACACCTCAACTTTCACAACCTACTTGAAGGCAACAGTCAAGCAGTTGGTCCCCATGGCATAAACTCTCAGGGAAATTGCAAGCACGCCCTTGAAAGCCATACAACAGTGGGCTGGATTTAGGAGCTGGAAAAGTAGGATTCAAGCTAACCAAACAATTTTATTCCAAAATAGTTGTTGTGGATTCCCCCAAAGAATTCTGGGAACTGTAGTTTGGCAGGATGTTGAGAATTTTCCAACAGAGACTAAACACAGTTCCAAACATTCCTCTGGCGAACAAATGGAGAACAAATCCGTTTACAGCTGTAGGGCACTCAGATGCACATTCTACAAGCATCTGAAGCCAGACTGATGCAGGGGGTGGTGCTATTTGTGGGAAAACAGTCAGCGAACCTTAGCAGGTTCCCAACAATTTCACCGTGTGAGGACTGATTTCAACTAAGCATTACATTTATATTTGTCCACCATGCATAGTAACAATGACCTCATTGCTGACCTGCTTTAATAATTAAAAACAAAACAACACTTCACTGAAGCCTTGCAATAGGAAACTTTGCAAGAGTCCATAGTTTCTGGACAATTTCTGGCTTTTTGTAAGCCACTTTGAACCACAAGGAAAGGCAGGATCTAAATGTTTTAATTAATAAATAAATACAGCTTGAATCCAGCTGCTACTGTTTTTGACATATGTGTGCATATGTGCATTGAATTTATTACTGTAGACAAGCTAGTTAGGTACTTTACACAACAACTAACCAAGGCTGGCAAGCTCTCCGTTCCGATACTCTCGCACCTAGTTTTATTATAGACATTACTTTCTGCTCTTCTTGCCAGAAGCTTCTACAATTAATCTCCCATAATAAACTCCTTTGTTGACCATCACTAGGGATGCCAGCTTCCAGGTGCGGACCTGAGGATCCCCCAGAATAACAACTCATCTCCAGACTATAGAGATCAGTTCCCCTGGAGAAAATGGATGCTTCGGAGGGTGGACTCCATGGCAGTGTATCCCGCTGAAGTCCCTGTCCTCCCTAGACTCTATCCCCAAATCTCCAGCTATTTCCCAACCTGGATCTGGCAACCCTACCTCCCCATCTCCTGCCGGTGGTCGGGGGGGGGGGCTGGGACCTGGCAACCCTACCGATCCACATCCTTAAAGCATCCAAGTAAAGGGCCATACCACAAGGTACCTGAATCCCCAAGCCTGCACAGCTGGAAATTTCGCCACAAAGCCCTGTTTTACAGCTGCCTTCCACTTCTGAGGAACTGGGTGATGGATACTAGTCAAACAGCTTTCTGACAAAGAGTCCACTAATTTCCTAAAGAAACTGTTAAAGAAAAAGGACACGGCAAAGAAGTTAACCACTCCACTATTGGCTAGCAAGCTTTCATAGATCAATCTTCATTTCCATGGGATTCCTTAAGCACAACTCTTAAAAAGTCTTCCATCAATTCTCCCCTCAAAATTTGAGCATATAATTTACCAGAATTGGTGGAGGCTCACCTGGAAAGTGAAACAGTACTGGAAGAGCTACAAGGGATGCACACATGGGCCTAGGTACTCTGCAAACTTAACTAAATTTCAAACCTATTTAACTCTAAGGGCTTTCAGCCAAGGAATTCTGGGAGTTGTAGTTCAACAAAAGGACAGATTATCCATATAAAACTGCAATTCAAGTGGTTTCTTCCCAGGGAGTCAAAATGGACCTATTTCAACCTGGTTTAAATTTGCTGATGTGCTCTATATTTTCTTTCAAATAAAATAGCCTGGTATCCTGCCCATGCTCTAAACACCTCAGATAGGTAAGGTGTGAAAAATCTTTCCTCCTTAACCAAAACTGCTTCTATTTTTGCAAGGAGTCCCGCCAAATGCTTGAAAACATTCAGCAGACTTTCAGGTGTTCAGTGGGATGTTCACAAAATATCAGTACATTCTCACATACACCTATCCTATGCCTCACTAGTGTCCATCCCCCCCCAATCTTACATTTCCAGAGGAAGCAGGAGAGAACCTGCAAAGGATCTTAAAGCAGACTATATCTGCCTCCGACTAGGCTTCGTATCTTGAACTCTTCCCCATGTGGACTCCCTACTGGGGCAGATGTAGTTTTCACGGCCTCCCAAACTTAATCCCAAAAAACCTACGAACTCCCACTAATTCCAGCAATCCGGTAAATTCTGTCCATGCAGCAACAGCAGCTACTGGCCAGCTGCCCGTGTACTGACTGCCAACTGCACAGATGCAAATACTCTCGAAATACTGCTCGTTTTACATTGCGAACAAATCAAGTATGAGAACATGGGGGTGGGGGAACTCAAGAGAAAATACGCATCGCTAGCTGGGTAAATCTGATTTTCAAGCACGTCATTTGCATGGAACATAGCATTATTAGCTCAGAGCATTTAGCAACACCTTGGCCTCAATCCTGAAAAGCAGTGAATGGCTCTCCCATGGCCATTCAGTGAGCTTCATAGCCAAGCAAAAAGTACATAGCCAAGCTTCTGGCCAATGAAACTCTCATTCCCCTCACCCCTCCTAACTAGGATTCTATAGGGAACCCCATCAGAAATCCTACCACCATTTTAAGCAGGTTCTACTCTGCATGCCAAAGATTCCCTTTCAGATATTAATGTACCACACTCTGTAGGTTAGCATTTAAAGGAAACATGAAATGGTTTGCACCTAAACAAACTCCTAAAACTCTAGGAGAAACAGCCTGCTTAGAATAAGACTCTCCCAAGAGTTACAACGAAAGGACCTTTTTCAACACACGGCCAGGATGGTGTAGTTGTACCTACACATTTATAGCAAAGAATTATAAGTCCATTTTAGAATATTTTGATGCCTTATGGAGGGAGCTTTTGAGACAGTTTACATTATACCATGAAAATACTAACCTGGTTTTTTTTTTTAAGTATCATGAAATCCTTGTCAAAAGAATTCAGACAAAAGATAACAACACACCAGCAAAGATTTGTCAAAGCTGTATGCTACATAGATGTTATATGCCCAGAGAAAAAAGGGCAGATTTCCCCTTCCCTGGGCAAAGAATGAGGAAGACAGGTGAATACCCCAAGGGAAATAATTCCACAGTACAGGAGAGACCACCAAGAAGGCCCTGATCATGGCAGATTTCAATTATGCATCCACCAAGGACCAAGCATCACTAGAACATCTCAACTACAAGAGGATTCATAGAGGAGAAGACTCTGCTATATACCATCTATTGGTCCACAGAACCCAGTAATATGGTCAGGAGCAGCTCTCCACAGTCTTCGGCAGAAAATTTCCCAAGATTATTTATGTATCTATTTATTTACTACATTTATACTCTGCCTCCCCGCCCCCCCGCAGTGGTGACCCAAAAGCAGCTTACATCATTCTTCTCTCCGCCATTTTATCCTCACAACAACCCTGTGAGGCAGGTTAGGCTGAGAGTGTAGAACTGGTCCAAGGTCACCCACAGAGCTTGCATGGCAGAGCAAGGATTCAAACCTGGGTCTCCTAGATCCTAGACTGACACTCTAATCTTTACACCACACTGGCTCTCAGTAAGACTCTCCTACTGAGCCTTTTAAAAGGGCCAGCAATGGGACTAGCAATAATCAGTCTGTTTTAGCCCACCGCAAACCTGAGAGAACAGCAGGAGAACATAAGTCTCACACCCACATGCCCAGTTGAACAGTAGGCATGAGGTTACGGAGAGTATCCACACACAATAAACATGCACTGGGACCAAGCAGAGATGCGAAAGAACGTTAACTGTTCCCTTCACCAGCTGGTGACTGCAATACTGACAGCACAAAGAAAAGGAACACAAGTTCATCTAGCAGGTGTGAGGAGGAGTGGAAAGAATGGTTGTTCACATTCCGTCTTTCCTTTTTTAGCGTTTGCATGCTGCATTCTCAATAACAGCTAGTCAGAACAGTGTTTTGGGAATTCTCACCATAGTTATTTGGCAGGCTGTGCAATTATTTTATTTTAAAAGTACATGAGTAGTGAAACTTATTATTGTCGTTGTTTTAAATAAAGGCTTAATAAGGGGCAGAAGCCTCCTGCCAAGTTCGGCAGAGCAGCTCTTGGAACCAGCTTATGCCTGCGACCCTAAGACACAACAGACGACGAAACCAAACAGGCCCTCAATGGTGGCTAGCCGGCAAATCATTTGGTAGCCCACCTATTAACACAGATCCCAAAGTTACTAACTTGTGGCATGCTGACTGCTAACAAGAATCCACTTAACTTTTAGCCTGGAAAAAATTTTCTCTCCCTCATTGCCCACAAGCTGTATTCCAGCCTCTGTGAAGCAGATGTACTTTGCAGCCAGCATAGCTTAGCGGTTGAGGACACAAGCTGTGAGCTGAATGTGTTTGGTACAGCGCTCTGTTGGCTATCCTTCGGAACATTTATTTCATTATAGTCACATTCTGCATTCCTTCCTTTGTGCAGCTCAAGGTAGCGCATGTGAAGATGGGGTGTCCCAAGAGGTTTCTCACCCGGATATTAACCAATCCCATTTAATTTCAGCTGTATCATGTGCCTTCAAGACAACTCCCTCAGCTGGGATACAGGTTAGAGGGCAATTCTCCCGCTCATTTACAACCCGCAGATCCTTAGTCCTGCGTTTTCCTACCAAAACAAAGATTTAACAAAGAGGGGGAACCACCCATATTTCAGTCAACGTTTTGCCTGCCATGCTCTTTCTTTGGTTTACCTGCTTTTCAGACTGGGGGAGAGGTGCAGGTCATAAACACCGGAGTCTACTTCACTGTACAACTGCTGCCTATGCCTTCCACTGGGGCAAAAGACAGAGAAGCCTAAACCAGCTCTGTTGTGTTCCTGCTCTCTTAAAGGTTTGCAACTGAAAGGAGCCTCTAAGGAAAGAAAGAAATTACAGAGAGCACATGAGAGGACAAAGACAAGGAAAACATGCTCTCCTTTTGGGAGGCAGACAATAATGATGCCAAGCATTTTCCGTAGATGGCAGTATGGTGTTTAGAGAGGGGGGAAAAGATCCAGAAAGGCACTACTGCATTTGGTTTCAAGTCAATCTGTGCTTAGCCTTGAATGGTTCAGATAATGCAGAAGTTAACAAATACTTGAGTACAGATGTTGCAATTATGCCGCAGAACTGCAGTCAGTTCCCACCCCCCTTATAATTGCCACATACGGCACATTTTGTGCCCCAAATAAAGAAAATGCAGTCAATGTGAATCACCTGTTTTTTCTAAGGCACCCAAGTCCCTCCTTCTTCTTACCACCATTATTTTAACTTTTTTAATGACTGCACAATCACTCAGATCCAGCAAGCTAAACACCAGAAAATGACAATGTTTATGCTGAAATCTAACTCTCAAAGAAGAACTCGGAATAAGAGATCACCAAGCTTCTTATAGGAAAGATTTTGTGCAGGCTAAATTTGAGGCATATCGCAAAGAAACCCAGCCATGCACCCCCCCCAAAAATCCAATGCTAAAATGAAACACACAGCTTGTAAGTATGCCTGCCTGGTTTTATTAATTGGTAAACGCTGCAACCCTATCTGATCACCAATCTAAACACTTTGCACAGAAAGGGAATAAATTGCCATGGGACAGATTTTCACCCTCCAAATCAGCAACCAAAGCAGGACTCTCAAAAATTATCAAGGCCCATTTGTACGGGAGAATAAACTAGAGGCACTCTCCAAGAAGCCACTTGGCCTAATAACTGCTCTTGGGTTTACCTGCAAACTACAAGGATTCTTATAACCGGCACAATCAAAACTGTCGGCAAGACATATGACTTGGGCAAGCCGCCGGCTTTGTTCCAGCGTCCGCTGCTCAAGATGAACCAAACTGCTTGCGAGGTTCTTTGTTCCAAATGCCTAAAGATGGGTGTCTGCTTCATTTCTAGTGTTGTTACCCCCTCCATCTCTGCCCCAAGAAAAGAAGCTCCACGTACAGACAGCTCAAATTCACAAACAGCTCATTCTTTGAGCATTTAGGGACTGGGTGCTTCTCCTGGTTCACAGGTGATCTGAGCGTGCTGCACTTGCTAGCTCAATACATTTAATACATCAGAGAGATCCAAAGGGCAGTCCAGAAATATCTCCTGGTGCATTATGCCACTGTTGCCAAAATGGGTTGCCAGCCAACAACAGAAGACCTTTGATATCAGTGACTAAGGTCTGTTATGCAGGAAGACACAAGCTCCATCTCCAAGGACCTTCCAGGACAAAGAAAAAACAAAAGCTAAATGACCATGGGAGATCCTGGAAGAGGGAAATGACTGTAAAAGATGTGGAGGGAAAAGAGATCCTGCCTCTCAGGAACACTGACACCATCAGTCTGTAAAATTGGGCAGCTGGACAATAATTGCATTTCGCTGTAGGAGAAAAAAAATGCTCTTTTGTATGCTACATAGAAGCAGTGTTCCTGCAGTACCGTACCAGAGCGAAGCCACTGTTACAAATCCTGAGACAAAAGAGGGCTGGAATTATTTCAAACAGCAAGCCCCAAACCACCAGGCTCTCCCTGATCACTATTTGCAAATGGCCCTGGTTAGCAAAAGGAAGAGAACAGTGGGGGGTGGGGAAGCAAGTCAAGCCACAATGTGGACAACAGTACAGAATGAGTCTCATATGCTCTCCATCTCTCTCAGAAATTAAGTTTGCTCCTTCTACATCACGGCTTCTCTTCTCTTTCCCATTCGAAGAACGGGAACCTCAACACATGCTGTTTCCACAGACATTAACACAGCAGGAAAGGAAAATAATGCAATTCCAGGAGCACAAAGGAGGAACTTTCAAGCCAATGCATGAGCTTTCAGGGATCACCAGAGTCCATTCTCCCCAGTAAGAGCCAGCAGCAACAGGACAGAAAGATAACAGGCTTTCCAGGAGGACAAGGGGCTCTAAAAGTTAAACAATCGGCTTGGCCCTGCTTGCTCTCACACACAACTGAACCTCCTTAATGTTGGATAGCACCAATGATCAAGAGATGGCCAAAGCTTCTCACCTTCAGGCAAGATTTTTTTTGTTTCTTTATTGTCAAGCCCAAGTTTGCACTTCAGCAGTTGTCTGCAATAATATCGAATATTCTAAGGTCTTGTTGAAATCAGGAAAAATCCAAGGCAGGGAGGGGTGCTTAAAACACAGGAGAACATCAATGAGAAGGATTGTTAAAACATTTCACAAATCTCTAAGCTGCCTTAGACTTCGAGCCCTCTGCCTCCTTGATAAATAACAAGACTCTTGTGCACAAGGGAACAGGCAGTGGCAGACCAGGGTTCAGAAATCTCCATTCCTACTTGTATCCGACAAACGGATCTATGACTCTCAAAAGCTTATACCCTGGAAACCTTGTTGGTCTTTAAGATGCTACTAGACTTGAGTGTTGTTTATTTGGTTTTTCATTTTCAGTTCCCTCTAGGTGCTAGGTGGAAAGCAAATTAAGTTTGTGCTTATGGGGGGGGGGCTTTAATGTGCTATGGGATGCACAAAAATCTATGACTGTTCCACATTCTCTTTACCCTCTATAGCAATGGCTCATCTTGGGGTTGCAAAAAATAAAGGGAGAAACCAAGAACCTTTTAACCACCCCAATTCCAAACTGGCTGGATTTAGCATGCTGAAAAGCCATGAATTTTTTTCCTGAGTAGGAGAAGCAAGGAACTGCCTTAAACTGCACTGTGTCCAGTTGGTCTCCTGTTAAGTAGAACAGTGAAGTGGAAACAGCAAGGGAGTGGAATACATACATACACATGCACTGAGGTCTAGGGGCCCAAAGGTGTTCTCAAGTAAGGATTAACCACCCATTTAATGAACCTGACTGGCAGGATTTTAATGACATTAAGGCAGCAGAATGACTGGATTTTAGCACCTTCAGCCAAGTCATAACTCTGAACACCTTTTATTCACCCATCCTAACCCTGTTTACTGAGAAGTAAATCTGACTGGCTTGAACGGGCTTTCCAGGTAAGCATGACTTAGGAGTGCGGGCTTTCCTTGAAACCAATGGTTTCCAAATCAGGAGGGAGCAGGGAGGTCCGAGGTCCTACCCCTGCAGTTTTGCCTCCCCGATCCTGACCCACGTTTTACTCAGCGGACAGCTCCCACCGAGACTACTGCTGGCTCGGCCTCGGAAGGGGAGGCCGCCTCACCTGGTGGGACGCAGTTTGGCGTCCTTCTTGCTGTCCACCACGGCCGGCACGCAGTTGGTGAGCTCCGTCCAGTCGGCGTGCAATCCGCAGCTCCAGCCGGTGGAGAAGCGCGAGAAGAGCCAGGTCTCCTGCTTCCCCGGCCGGTGGCAGGTGCACTTCTTTTGGCCGGCTTTGCACTCGCAGGGCTGCTCCAGCTGGATGTTGCGCACCAGGTGGCGCCCGAAGGTGGTGCCGCCAGTCTTCTGGATGTGCAGGAAGACGATCAGGTCGTCGCCCTTGATGTTGAAGTCCACGCGGCGCAGCAAGTCCTCGGCCGAGAAGTTGAGGCGCGGCACGAAGCGCGGCGGGCTCTCGTCCTCGACCCGGTACGGGTCGGCCTGCCGACGCGCCGACGACGAGACGCCGCCCAGCGCCCTGGCCGCCTGCAGGCGCTGCCGCAGCTGGCACTCGCTGCCCGGGCACACGTACTGCAGCACCAGCCCGCCGAAGAGCAGCAGCATCACCAGCGCCACCAGCACCTTGTGCCAGCGCTCCTCCATGGCGCGGGCGACGGCGGGCGCATGCCGGCCCCCGCCGCTCGCCACTCACCGCCCGGCCCCGGCCGCCGCCTTCCCCATGCCCGGCGGCCCGGCCCCGCGGACCCCGGCGGCGCGGCACCTCGTCGCGGATCAGCCAGGGCGCACGGCCGGAGCGGCGCGGCGAACAGCGAGCGCCTCCCCACGCCAGCAGCGGCTCCTCCGGCCCGGCTGCCGCTCGCCCCCTCGGCCCGCCCGCTGCGGCTCCGGCGCCCGCCCCCGGCCCGCCCCTCGACAGCGGTAGAGCCCGCCTCTCCCGCACAAGCCTTTGTCCTTGGCCAGGCGCCGCCTCCGTGCTCGGTGCCCGCCAGCCGCGCTGGCTCCGCGCCTCTTTCCAAACCGTCTTTGGAGGCCGCCCGGACCGCGATCTGCGCCCAGAGCTACTCGGTGGAAACGCGTAACTAAGGCCACGTTTTGGACACGTTCGTCCAAGACCCCGCAGCCTTCCTCGGCATACCTTTCCTACCCGCTCTGCGTCATCCTCAGTTTCCCTATTGCCACCTTCCCCCCCCCGCCCATTCTTTTCTCCTTTATAACACACACACACACACACACCCCGTTTTCGTGCCGAGACAGGCGTTTCGCTTCCCACGCGCTGAAGCTTTAGGCCAGGCTTTCCTCCCTGGCCATGGCAACCGGCGGCTTGAGCCTACAGCCCTTATTCGGGGGGGGGGGAGTGAATTGCACCTGCTTATGGCTCTTGAAACAGGATTTTGGCCCTCGGTGTTCCCCAGTACACGAAAATTGTAGATAGCCGTGTGGGTCATTACAAACGTTTCAAAAAACAGGGGTATGGTAGGGATTCTCTTTTAATTTAGGACCAACCACAAAATAACAAGCTTTCCGGTTCCCCCAGAACTGCTCATCAGGTGATGTTTACTACAAAAGAGGGGTGGGTGGGTGGGCTGTTCCAGGGCATGAATGAGAAGCCCCTACTTCAAGATGCCAAAAAGGCTTTTGAGACAGAGAAGTAAAACGGGATGCTACTCCCCTTTTGATAGTGTGAATGTTAATCAAATACTGCCTTCTATAGTAACTTAATTAGCCACCAATAGATAGAAAGGGGTGCATGTTTTACAATCTGTATTTGCGCCCCAAGGCTAGCCCATTTCCATTTAAGACTGAAATATAAAGAGTGCTTTGGGGCTGGTGGGGATGCCCTTTTTTGCTTTCAACCTTTACTAATGCTGTAAAGTGAGAGCCAGACAAAGCACGGAAAACAGTGAGTTAATTTGCTCCCCCTTTCAGTTCTTTCTGAAATGAATGTTGTGCCATTGAATGAAAGTGCCATGTTGTGAAATGTTCAAATCACAAAAGATGGTTTCATTTATCACTCAAGTCATTCGAGGAGGGGGAAGTATATTTGCTTTTTGCCTTCCATTTATTTTGCTTTATGAAATAACCGTGATGTGTATACCGAGAGAGAAGGAAGGGGGGGGAAAACATCCGTGACTGCGAAAGCTAATTTATGAGAATTAAAACGAAGCTCTACTCATTGGCCCCACATAGCAAAATTAATATATCCCATAAAAGCCATCATGCACATGGGGGACGGTGTCCCAGAAGAGCCATTAGAAGGAACAAGCAAAACAAACAATGATCGCCCTTTCACAGATGAGGGATCATCTCCCATCCGTTCTGTGCTGATTTGCATCAAGACAGTCCTTTCCAAATTACAAAGCAAGTGAGTGCAAAAAGTAAACTAGAATGTGCCCATCAAAGACGGAGGAGGGACAGGCGTCAAAGAAAGCCAATGTGGCTGTGGCAAGTCAACTTCCCTCGTACCATCTCCTCCAAGACCTGGGGCCTGGCCCATCCTTTGCTCCCCTTGCAGAGTGGTGGCAGTTACTCAGCTTGAAGGCTACAGGCTAACATACTGCAAGGGCCTTTCAGCTCAGACTCAGCTGCTGCACTGATGATGGCTTTTGGCTCCCGTCTCCTCTTCCCACATTACTGCCAACTGCTGAGTTGATACCATACACTGTAACTGCTGAAGGGTGTGAACCAAGTGGTCCCTATGGTAGTGGCAGAACTACTGAGGCTTGGCTCTGCAGTCTTCTGGCCTCTGGCAGCCCTCTTGGGAACAGCCCTTCCGGGAACTTCCCCAGAATGTTAAACGGCCAGTTCACACAGCAACTGGGATCCATCCATTGTTCTATACCCCTTGGAACTGGGAGATCCCACAACATGTTGACTCCTCCTATTCTTTCTGCCAATATATGGTAGTGATATCATCTTGGGTGAGGGCATAAGGGTACAGTGGGATTTCATGATGCCCCTGGTCTCACAGCCAGAAAAGCAATCCATTGCCCAAAATGCATCATCCCATCCCAAAGTGACTGGGCTCACCCAGCTTCACAGAGAAGGCCTACTTTCTATGCTAGGAACCCAACAAAAATGTACGTGAATCTCAGTGTAAGAGCAAGATGAGTCCCCAATTTTACCATCCCCCAGCAAAACAACACACCCCAGCTATCCAAAGTTCATGAACTATCCCCCACAACAGCGCCTACTATGGCTCCTCATGGGAAGTCCGATGGTGATTTGGCATAGATGAGGCGGCCCAAAACAGCTACCTCGGCTTTGGCCCGGCAGGTTTTCTCCCTCAGCCAGAGCAACAAGGAGTTATTAGAAAGTAAGACATCAGTATCCAGTGACCTTCCCTCACCCCAGGACTCGTCAGCAGTGTAACAACATGAGAGGAGATGACTAATAATCCCTCATGATGCGCAGATCTACGGCTGAATGGATAAATCAGGCATACTGCAAAAAAAAAAAAAAAAAGAGGCAGGCGTCAAAAAGAAGGTTTGATTCACTCCAACAATATCTGTTTTATAGGCATGACATGCAAAGGCTGCTGCCAGCTCGTACGCAAAGGACGGCCTCAGCCACCTCCGTTATCTGTCAAGGACAAGCGCAGCCCTCCCGGTATAATGAGGTCGCACACTGTGCTAAAAGGTTCGCTCTCTCGCATCTCTTCCCTTCGCTCTGCGAGTGCTGTCTGTTTCCTCAAACCCATCATCTCGGTTCCTTTGTCTCCGAGACACTCACTGGTTCCACCCATCATTTTCTGCCCAGTCCCTGAACCTTCATGTCTAGAATTTTGCACCCCAATTTGGGTGACTGCAATAAAATTATGCATAAAAGCACTATTATTATTATTATTATAAGACTTAATTGCATTCTTTTATATAGTCATATGAACTGCAGGATGCCACTTTGGATTTCAATAAGAAGGTAGGACAGAGAGGGTTCTTTTAATCAGTGGGGGTGGACAAGATTCACAGCGAGGGTAAAAAAGAGCACTCTTGGATATATTTCAGATTCAGCTGCCAAAAAAAAAGCCATGTATTTGAAAAGCACTTTTTGTGGTTATTTGTTTTTTAAACCTCTTAATAGCAACACTGGGAACACAGATGGAAGAGTCATCCTTTTTATTTTAACCGCAGGGATTTCTGCTTCTGCCATGCATAGCTAGTACACAGAGCCATTATGCAAGAATTCTCATTCATTGTCTAGGGCCTGTGAGCTGTCCAAAAATAGGGGGTGTTCCTTAAGCATAATCACACGGGCATTGAAGACCAGTGGGGTCTCTACCACCCTGCTAAACAGCACCCTCATTTCAGTTGCAGGATTTATTTTGACAATTTCCTTTCCTTAAACCTTAAATTCTGATGGCTAAAATTCCACAATTGAGGTCAATGGCAATCCAAATTCTTAGGCTATGTAGGTTTGACAACATAGTTGCCTTTTAAATGGAATTCTGGTTTACAGTACAGGAAGTTATGGGCCATGTGATAAGGACAACAGTGTCTGACTCCTGGCATTTGTCATAAGAACATAAGAAGAGCTGCTACCACATCCAGCGTCATATGTTCAAAAGGGGACCAACTGATGCTCCAAGGAAACCTGACAATGGTTGAGCCTCCCTCTCCTTGGTTATCCCCAGAATCTGCTATCCAGATATCTACTGTCTCAGCATTCAAGCCTCACAGCCCAAACTTCCACTGAAACAAATGAGAACATCTGCTCTTATGCAACTCCCATTCCTTGCACACAAAAACTTCCCCATGACAGCCAATGTCGCATAGCAGTTAGCCTGCTGGACTAGGACCAAACAGATCCAGGATCAAATCCCCACTTGGCCTGAAACTCACTGGGTGATCCTGGGCTAGTTATTCTCTTTCAGCCTAACCTACCTCATAGGGTGCTTATGAGGATAAAGGGAGGGAACGAGTTGCCACCCTCTGGGGAAAGGGTGAGATAAACAATAATCAATGGACTGTGGTCTACAGATCTTTCACAGGAAAAGCCCATTAGAAACCAAGAGTGTTTAAAGAACCATCTATGATCTTGCCCAACAGTTAAAACCAGCTTCAGAGGTCCAGTAGCAGACTCCCCAAAGTGCGTGTACCTGCAGATAGACACAAGGTGCAAGGTCTTCTATGCTGTGGCTCCCAGTTTATGGAATTCCCTCCCCATATAGGCTTGCCTGGCACTAGGCCGTCTCAGTTTTATTTAATTATTTATTCACCTCCTCAGTGGGCAGCCAAAGCAGTTTACATCATCCTTAATTTTAATCCTCATAACAAGTCTGTGAGGTAGCTGAGAGTCACCCACGGAGCTTCCATGACAGAGTGGGCATTTGAATGTGGGTCTCCCTTGATCCAACACTCTAAGCACGACATCACACAGGCTTTTGTCCCAGACTTTCCTGTTGAGATGCTGTTTTTGTTGACTTGCTTCCCCCTGCCTCAAAACATCATTTCATTGCTGGTTTTTATTATTTTTTATTATTTTGAAACTGTGGGTTTTTTTTGCTGTGAGGCATTTTAGATTTCACAGCCAGTTTCATCTGGCCCTTTAAATAATTAATTGTTGTTGCTTTATTGCTGCTGTCCTTTTAATTGTGATCGGAAGCTACCCTGCCAACTCCCTCCTGAGAGGCAGCAATATAATTTCTTTTTCTTTTTTTTTAAAGTTTCACTTTGGACTTAGATGTCTGCTGTCAAGAGGAAGCAACGCAGTAGGCAGGCCTGATGCAGGGAGGGCATTTGAATGCGTACCAAGCACCTGGGCCCCAGTCAGAGACTGAATAACTGAAACCGTCTCATCAGTGGCAATTCTTACCACGGCATGAAATTGGCTGGCAAAGGGCTGAAACAGCACCTTCTTCCCTTCAGATAAGGACAGCCTGGGATAGCTCCAGGAAACAAACTGCAAAGGGTGACGGTGGTTGTTTTTCTGCAAAGAGGACGGTCACGTGGTGGGTGAGACAGGGGCCACTTCCGCACTGTCATTTTTGTCTCTCACTTGTTCCTATTGCTTTGGGTCCCCCTCCCCTCTTCCACATGAGTTTTGCTCCCTCTGGGACTACTAGAGAGAGCAAAACACATTTTTTGGGGGGGGGACGGACAGACCCTGAAGCCATAGGGACAAATGAGTGACAAAAACGACAGTGCAGAAGCGGCCAGGGTTAAAACAAGCACCTGTTTGCACTGGTGTGCCTGCCATTCATTTGTCTGACTAGGTTTCTCAAAGGCCAGGAAGCAACTAGAACATGCAAAAAAGGTTATTAAGTCATCGGAGATGCTTGGAAACAGCTTAGCGTGGACAGGAATGTCACAAGACAGGAGCTGGTGGCAAAGAAGGGATTGGGCCAGATGGTGTGATGAGTGGGTTTCCTTCCCCCAGGTTTAGTTGCCATGGCAAGATGCCTGGTCTTTGACAGCAACAAAGCAAGTTTGCATGCAGCCTGGTGAGGCGGTAGGATCCTGACCTGCTGGTGGGAAGACTGTAGTTTTTGTGCATAATACTTAAGAGGTCATATTTCTAATACTTACATTGCATTTTTTTTTAAAAAAACCCTCCTTGCAAAAAAAAAAGCTAACCTATAAAGACCAGAAGTTCAGCCAAGCCTAGCACCCCCTGCTATGCTAGTTTCTGCTCACATGGAACTGCAGCTGCTTTTTTCCCCTTCTTTTTTAACTTGAGGAACCATTTAAAAATGTGCTCCCTCTCCCGCAGACTGAAATGGTAAAGTCCATTCTATAACCTCGAGATTCTACCACCACATTGCCTCTTTATTCTGCTGCATGTACCGACTGGAGTTGCTCAGATAACGGTTCTGCTGGACCTGCCACAGTGGATCTGAGCCATGTCTGGTGGTGGACAGTCGCAGCCAACCTATGACAATCTCGTAGGGCTTTCAAGAACAGATGTTCAGAGGCGGTTTGCCATTGCCCTCCTTTGCAAAATGACCTTGGACTTCCTTGGTGGTCTCCCATCCATATACTAACCAGCACCAACCCTGCTTAGCAGCCAAGATCTGAGAGGATCTGGCTAGCCTGGGCCATCCAGGTCATGGTGAGCCATGTTTAGGGACTCTTTTATAGTGTAGTTGTGGGCATGATAAATTAGCCTGACCCATTCACTAAAGCAGAACTTCTAATCATACCCCACAATTCAACATACTTGCATGTGTGTTTGCACAGATTTGCGGTGCAAGTGAAGAATCTGCTCAGTATGAGCAGCTGTCTTTTTCAATTTTAAAAAACTGTTCCTAGTCCTCATGGTTGTAAAGAAAAAAATCAGTTAGAAATATCTCAGCATCCTTGGTTTCCCCCCTATTAATCCCCTGCCAAAACGTTTTCCAAACCCTTCCAAATTAATTTAAAATCTGAGTCAACCACAGCAGAAGAACAGATTCAAAACTAAACAAATATGGCTAGCCACAGAGAAATGTGCACACGGTTTATTCTGACTTCATAATGTGGCTTCCTCTATTGCAGGATTCAGATCTTGGTGAGGGGGGCAGGTGGAGATTATGACCACAGAACAGACAGAGGCCTCAGGCAGAGGCAGTGGTAGTAATGAAGGAGCAGAACATACAATTACACTGAACAGCTGAGAGGGGAGAACATGGGACTTCATGTAAGTGCTAGTCCTTGCTCTCTCCTAAACAGGTATTGTCACTGTTAAATTTATATAGTGCAATTAATATATATGGCACATAGATGCTGATCAATAAACCTTTGCTTTAACTTATATTAAGTACTTCTTTCCTATAATTCCTTTTAATGGCCTGAGTCTTAAAAATAAATATACATTATGCTTATATCCTGCTGTGGCTCTCAATGGCCTCCCATTCAGGGGGCTGATCAGCCCACACTCTCTTAGCATCAGCAATGCTGCAGCATCAGGGGCTCCAAGACCAGCGGGCCTCCAAATGGCCTAACTTTCTTATTTTTAAAAAACAGCCCGTGTCCAATAAGCCCCAGGTGTTCTCAAGGCAACTTTTAATACCAGCCCTGTGCTGCCTGACCTACTTTGATATAAAAATGCCGTATTAGCAAAGTTGCTGCAGATAAGAGCCCACCTCGCATAACTGAGAGTTGCATTCAGCAGTAATTTCATCACATCAGAGAAAACAAGCTATTAAAACGCTCATAAAATATGAGTCGACTCCATTTAAGGAGCATTTCTCCAGCACCGCAGGGAAAACCTTGCTACGGGGGCCAAAATTAAGTAACAACGAGCCTGTGCATTATTCAGACCTGTCTGGAGGACGACTGGTATGGTGCCTGGGCCACTCAGGCTCCTGTTTAGCGTCTGCCCTACGTGCCAAGGAAGGTTAGAGTAAAGAAGGCACAGTGATATATTCCTGGTGCACCAAAACCCCACTAAAATGATTCCATTAATGTTTTGTGCAAGTTTAAAACGGCAGCTCCTATGACGCAGTGGGACTCTGAGCAGTATATGCACATGTGGAAATGGTTTTAAGACTACGTATTCCTTAGTTATATTTATATTCCACCCTCCTGTCATAAAACTGTAAATGGTTTACATCAGAGGTCTCCAACCTTCTTCAGCCTGCGAGCACCGTTAAAATTTTGACATAGGACAGTGGGCACAGGCACAAAATGGCTGCTACAAAATGGCGGCTGCTGCAGGAGGTGGTGGTGGAAACAGCCACAATATGGCTGCCATGGCTTACATTCAGTCACACAGTGAAGATCCTTCTGCTGGGGAGGCAACTGCTGCCAAAGCAACTTTTCAAAAATCTGCACAGCCATTCAGATCTCCAAGGGCCGATTAGAAGCCCTGCTGGGCAAAAGCCCTCGCCCACTTTCTAAAAACACATGGCGGGTGTCCGGAAGTCTCTCAACCAAAGCCTGAGCCATCCCAGATCTGCTTAGCTATTTATCCCCTTTTTACCCTGCCCTCCCTCCGAGCAGCTCAGGGTGGATTATGGGAGATTCTGCATCTGGCATTCGCTCCACATTTTCTCAACACTGAGGAAAAGGTACAGCCCAAAACCACATTCAGATACACTGAGGCAACATCTACTGACTGCGAAGTCACCCCTGAACTGCCAAAAATCTATGCAGGAGGTCCCATAAAACCCGATGATCAAAGGAAGTGAAAGCGGCATGCAGTGTGGAGGGCATCATAAAATCCAATGATCAAAGGAAGTGAAAGCAGCATGGAGGAGAATTTCTGTTCCAAGGTGGGTGTGGTAAAACAACAGAGGGAAAAGCCAATGCAGAATCACTTTAAGTCATTCTCCCTCCACTTTACCTTCTGAGGTAGGTTAGGCTGAGAAGAGAACAACTGGCCCAAGGTCACCTGGAGAGCGGTGTGGCAGAGAGAGGGGTTTCAACCACACTCTCTCCAGTACTAGTCTGGCACTCTCTAGCTAGCCATTTGTTATGAGGGCCGGATCTGACATAAATGAGAGCTTGTTGGGCTGGGCCATGGGTGTCATAAAAGGTAATGCCAGGTAGCAGAGATATAAACTTTATAAAGGACACAGGCAAACACAATTAAAGATTTTTTAAACTTTAAATAACACATTTCCAGTGAGTTCGACACCCCTGCTAGCAGGTCAGTAGTCCATCAATTCACAGCATGTGAGCATACTTTTTAAAATTTTGCCAGTATCCCCCATCCCTCACCCAAGCCTGGAGAAGGGCAGGGGATCTCCCAGACATATGATGCATGCTGTGTCCATAAGGGAAAACATCCAGAGTTTGATTTAGAGCAAGCAGTTAAAAAGTGGAATACCAGTCTGGGGGATATGTTTTGCAGGAAATCTGTTGCTTGGAATCAGGAAAACTAAATTCCCAACAGAATCCACTAATAGATTTCATAAGCCTACAGATCATTTGAATTGCACTATCATTCTCAGGGGCAATGTGCTATAAATGCAGATTTCATCAATAACAAAAATCTGGATTTTTATCCCATTGAGGAGGGAAAATATGATAAAGCACTTCAGAAGTTGGGGGGGGGTGGAGAGTCTCTGCAGAGGCCAGCAGAATTTTCTTCTGGCCTGGGAGCATTTAAAGACCGTGTTATTGTTAAAACTCAGAGCAGCAGCTGAAAGAATGCAGAGGGGAGATGGGTTGGCTTCCTCTGATCCTAAATTTGAAAAGGTCGGGTCAGATGCCCTGGGGCAGCATTTTAACAGGGCTGATCTTTCTATGCCCAGCATCTATTTGCATCTTCAAAGGAACACAGGATCTTTGACTCTTTTTCGAGCCACTCCATTTGCTTCCTGAGCCTGAAAAGAAAAGGAAAGGAGGGGGGGAACCCCAACTGCTACCATTTTAATCTGGTAACAAGACTGAACCACTCCTGGCCTGGCATTTTTTTTAAAGACAGAGGGTGGGGGGAATCACAGAAATCAGATCCAGCTTTTTTGCAGAAGGAGAACTCCCGAAGCGGAGGAGGTAGTTCTGGGCATGCTCCACTTGCCTGTACTGCAATAAACTCTAACCAAGAAAACCTACACACCAGAGGGATGGCCTCCTCGGATCCAGGACATGCACCACATTCAGGACACCACTTTGGAGGTGCCTGAGACCTTGTGATGCTGAACTGATGCCTGCCACTGCAGTTCTTTGGGCAAAATGCTTCATGCCCTTGAAGTCTGAAAGGAGAATTGGTAGATAGAAAGGGGATGGGGGCAGAAAGAACTGAGAGCTGCAGTCTCGAGCCCTGGATCCAAACATCCAATCATAGCATTTTGTAGAGCTCCATTCTCAGCACAGGTGACAACATTCCAGAATGCTGAGGGACTGGGGGGAACTTGCACATTGACTGTTCCGGACCCACCCAAAATTTGGGGCCTGTGGAAAGTCAGAATGTTGAGGAAAGAACTCAGGTGGAAACTTTCTTTTTGGTGTGCTTTCTTTCCACATGCCGAGAGCTTTAGATAAGACAGATGTTCAATCAGCATTTGTGTATAGCTTTAGTATCTTTCAGCCTCACATACACAGAAACAGAAAAAATGAGGGGCTGCCAGGGAAACAGCTGATTTCTAATGTACAGCATTCAAAGTCGCATGTGGGGGGCTCACAAGGACCTGCATGGAGGAATCTCATTTAACCTTCCCCTACTATTTCTTTCTGCTCCTTGGCAGTCTCCTTAGTCTCTCCCCTTTTCCTGCTTCTTGCTCCCCTTGGTCCCCCACCAACAGGGCCAGCCCGTCATTGACAAATTCTAGGCAGTAGCCTAGACCAGCCCCTGAAAGGGGGTGCCGCACTGGCCTGCCGCACCGCCCCCCCACCTCTCCCTTGCCAAAAGCCCTGCTCAACTTGTCGCCAGGAGACACGTCCTGGCGGCTGCAGGGCCCTGGGTGCCCCATTGGTTTGCAGGGAGGGAGAGCGGTGGCACTGGGGAGCAGGAGCCGCCTGCTCTGTCATTGGGTGGCATCGGCAGATCTCAGTGGAGAGCGGCTGCCCTCGCTGCCCAGCCCAGCCTGTGCTATGGAATGAGGTGCCCCAGTGCGCTGCCACGAGGCTCCTTTCCCTCCTTCCCCACGTGCTGGCAGCGGCGGTGGAGATGCAGTTACAGTTATGGCTCTTGAAAAGTTACCGGCTCTGATTAATCTCTCGCGATGCGAAGTGGAGCAGAAAGTATCTGTCCGGGCCCCCCCAAGGGTGCCAGCCCCACCCTGACACTGAGAAGGAGGCAGCTCTTCCATTCCCTCCGACGCGGCTGCTGGGAAGTGCCTTCCCGCCCGCCCGCCCGCCCACCGCCCCTTGGCACACCAGCTGCACCACCCTTTCACTCCCGATCCCCCTCACCTTCACTGGGCGGGGGCTGCTGGCTGGTCTCTCCAGGGAAGGTGGGGGACGCTCCTTCTCCAGCCCTGCACACAAGGTAGCCTCACCTGGGGGACGCCACAAGGTAGCCTCACCTAGTGTGTAAAAAAACCTGGGGCCGGCTCTGCCCACCAATGAGCCAACCTACCTTTATCTGTTCCTGTGTCTTCAGCTTTCCTTTCTTCCCTCCCCCTGCAGCCTCTGCCCAGGAAGCTATGGCCCAGTTGCACAGTTACTGCTGTTGAGCCCAGTTGTGCACAAGGATTTGCACGGGCACTTTACCCTGCATCCCCCTCCCTCCCCACATGATTTCCTCTTTCTCTCCTCCTGCCATCGCCCATATTCTCATTTCCCCCTGCTTCTTTCTTTCCTTCCCACCCAGCAACCAATCTATCTTTTATCACATACACCCAGCTTGGCTATATTGGCATTTATTTACTTAATTCATACCCTGCCTTTCTCCAGGCTGGGAACCCAAGGCAGTGTACATTATTTTCCTCTCCTCCATTTTATCTTCACAAAAACACTGTGAAGTAGGTTAGGCTTAGAATATGTGACTGGTACAAAGTCACCAGTGAGCTTCCATGCCAGAATGAGGATTTGAACCTGGGTCTCCCAGATCCTATTCTGAAACTCAAACCACCATACCACACTAGGGCCGATTTTGCACAAGGAGCTGCGCTGCCGTCACACCTCCCTTTGCCCTGTTTCCATTGGTCAATTTCCCATTCGAAGCCACGCAGCCGCATTTTGACCCGCGGCTTCACCTGATTTCCCCCGCGTTTTTGTGATCCGGTTTTTGAGGATCACAAAACTGCGGGGAAAATCGGGCGAAGCCACGGGTCAAAATGTGGCCGCATGGCTTCGAGTGAGAAATTGACCAATGGAAATGGGGCAAAGGGAGGCATGACAGTGGCACAGCTCCTTGTGCGAAATCAGCCTAGGTTTCATGGGGTGGTTGCTGTTGAACAGCAGCAAGCAGTCAGGCCTGGGTAACTCATGCAAGCTGTGTGGTAGCAAGTTGTCCACTGGTTGTTTCCAGGCCTGGCACAATGAGTTCTTGGTCAAAGGCCAAAATGCCCACTCTCCCAGCCTTTTCCTGACAGAAATCAAAGCCTGAAGGCTGGTAATACTGTTGTGATTGCCTTGCAATGGCCATAGAGGGCACTAATTCCTTAAAGCTACAAGTGCTGCTTCTATCATTTGGGAAGGGGGGTTAACTCCCCCAATGCTTTTTTTTTTAAAGATTTCATATTTTTCTGCAAACCTGAGACATTTTTCAGATTCACAGAAAGATCTGTCTTGTTTGTCCATGGCACCAGTCTCTAGACTTCAGTATCCACAGCTGTAGCCATGCTGAAAATTAGATATATTGACTTCATGGATCATGGTTGCTGCTTTCCCTCCATTAAGTCTGATCACATATCATGCGGGGAGTTTTCTCCTTTCTTTGAAACTCCAGATGTGTGCACAAGTCACTTGTGTATGTTCTCATACTGTTACCATACACTACACGAACGCTCACGCTGGCCAAAAATATCAATTATTCTTATTGCATTATTAGGAAGGGTTAGATGGCAGTTTCACTGGGTCAACAGCATCCTCTGGGCTGCCTTTTAAATTAGCATAAAGCACAAATGTTTTGCTAGACCTTGGAACAGGATAATACCAATTGTTTCACAACAATCTCGTCTTCCTTCTGGCCCTCACTGCATCCCTGCTTGTTCTTATGCCAATAGTTTTATCTGGTGGAGCAGATACAATTAAGTTGGCAGCCAGCAGGCCCTGTGCTCTGGGACTGTCCTAGGACCCTTCCCCTGCAGTAAAGCTACTAAAAGGTTTAAATGCTGGTGGGCATCTTGGGAGGTGGGACAAGGAAAAGCATCAATCCCACCTTCCGATTGGCAGATCGTGCCACCTTCCCCGTGTGTTGTTGGCGCGTAATTAATTACTCCCGGAATGTTATTAGGCCTCGAAGACTCTGCTGCGAGGGAGGCTGATATTACTCTGGCATACATTTGAAAGAGATTACTGTTAATTAATTTAACTCATCTACAAACAGAGAAGTCGGCTAAACCTTCCATTGTGCCATCTGGCGCACTCTCAAGAAACGCCTGGCTTTCAAAACACTGTATAAACAAAAAACAGATGAAAGCAATCTGCTAAAAAAGAAGGCTGTTTTTACAAAAGGAGGTATATAATCAGGCTCGAGATCCAGACCACTATACCTGGGGCCCACAGCACACAAACAAGCTGCTCTATTCACACACACACACACACACAAACACATGGAACAATAGGTGTAGGCTGTGGTTAATGTTTTCATCCAGAATTGCTGTTGTATAAATGTAGTAACTTGACTGTGTCCAGAAACAATAAGTCTGGTTATGTTCTAAGTACTAGCATGTTCATATGGCTTCATAGTTTGCTTTCTCCTTAAGGTTAACATAATCTATTCAATGTCTTAGCAGAAGACTAGTCACATTGTTACTGTCAGAAGAAACAATAACAATTGCTGTCCTTAGTGTTTACTCCTGGTTTGGGCCACATCTGGTAGCTGCAGAAAGGGTTTAGTGGTAGCCAACAAAAGACCACAATTGGACCCACCAAACCTCTGGAGTCTGGATTGGGTGCAAAATTAGTCACTTCTAATTCCAAGTCTGCTTTCTCCTCCCCTCCCCCAAAGAATCTTCCCTTTCAGGGTTTCCCACCCCCTGGTAAACGCTATAGAAAATTGCATTTAATTTTGGCCCTGTAGCTTTCATTCAGAGAGTGGTCTGAAAACATGGGATACTGGCTGATGATGCTGAGCGCGGTCAGGTCCTATGAGACACCAGGTAGGAGGAGTACCCTTCCCACATCACCTGCACTTGAACTTTGCAAGCACCAAATTGTGGGAAACCCACAGTCTTGCCCACTGCAAACTTGACCGTACAACTATCTTGATGTCAAAGCTATTTCCAGATGTGGAATGCATGTGGAAGAAAGCAACCTGGCCAGTGCTTACCCACAAAACTTACACATTGCTATAGTTGCAGGGCAACTAAGTGTGCATACGTGGGTGGATCCAACTCAACAACTTCACTCTGCAACCACTTCTGACCCCAGGAAAGCTTATTCCCAGAGTTGCAGGACCCATGTGAAGAAATAGCCATGCAAGTTGAAAGATTACGGTGGGCAGAGGTAAACTTGCTATCTGTGGTGGTGGAAAGTGCTGTCAAGTTGCAGCCAATTTAACTGTGACCCTGCAGGGTTTTCAAGGCATAGCAGCCTTAGACTTCCCTGGCAGTTTCCCATCTAAGTACTCACTAGAGCCACTTTGCTTAGTTTCTGAGATATAATGAGATCGGACTAGCCCCTCCTTTTTAAAAGTGGGTCAAAGCCTTCCCCCTCTTCACTGCAGCCTCCAAGTATGCATGTGGCTATTACTCCACGCAGATCTTGCAACCCAGGGGATAAATTTCCCAAGGGTCAGAAATGGTTCTTGCAAGGAAGGGAGTATGCCGAAGAGCAGCAACTATCCGTGGCTACCACAGATGGGTTGGAGGATCCAACCCAAGAACTGGCTACTTTTAATCTTTTTGTCCCACTTCCTCTGTCTCCCACTTCCCGCTTAAGGTGGCTCAAATTATATCAGAATAATGCAGAATTTTAAATGCCAGCATTAAGTATGGTCACATATTTTAAAAGAATAAGTAGATACTAAAATTAGTAGTAGTATTAGTTGCCCCGGCATGTTTCTAAAAACAATTTAAAATATAAACATCAAAAGTAGCTAGCATTGAAATAATCAGCAGCAAACTCAACTGGAGAAATGGAGACTAAATATTAAAAAGCAGAGCACAAAATGTTACAGATATTAAAAATTTGGCCAGCTGCCACAGAGGAGCAACGGTCCAAGTCACACAGAATCATAGAGTTGGAAAACTAGAGCATTCTCAACAGATGGCTTCTGCAGTTTCTGTATGTAGCCCTCCAGATGCATCCAGCCAGTTCACTAGAGCTTGGATGAGCATCCCAGAAGTGGGTTGGAATGGGCATCTGCTTTGGTAATCCACACAGAAGGCTGCTTGCACACGCAGATCATTTTCGATAGATGTAGCTCCCCATTCACACACCCCCATTCCGAATTTTCCAAGATGTATGTTTTCCTTTCTCCAGCCCTCCTCAGCCAAGGAATAGCATCATTTTGGAAGCAAGCAGCACCAACGCGTCTCTCCCTTTCTTACAGTTCTCAGAAAACTGCCTTCCTAAAGATGTTGGTTGAAGAGAGAGAGAGAGAAACAAAGACTGGGGGCAATTTGGTGCCAGCAGGACTTGTGTTTTTTTTCCCCTTGCTCCCAGCCTGGCCCTGTCTGGAATAAAAACAAATACTGTAGGGAAAGGAGGGTTCAGGTTTGCAGAAGATAACAGGCCATTTCCCCATCACTGTTAGGGAAGGAAGAAGCCCTCTGTCTCTGCACCTAAACAACCCCAACTTAACTAGAGCAGGTTTTGTGAGGGATGCCTCATTTTAAAACAGTCAGGAGCTATTCTAAAGGCAAACCCCCTGAAGCCCCCACTCGGCTTAATTTGCACATTCATTTACTCAGTTTTCAGTCCTGCTGTGCCACCTTTAGAATGCTGGCACTTTCCAGGCTGGCAGCCAAGTGAGAACTTAACCAGACCTTTCTGCAAACAGAAATTTAAATCTGGTTCTCCTTCTGTGTGGGAAGAAGCTTTATGGTGTGGGTCTAGGCAGAGATCCCATGCGACCACCAGATATCTTTTTAGATTGTCCAAAAGGAGGGGCTAGTCCGATCTCATCATACAGTGGCCAACTAGTTGCCCTGGAAGGCCAACAGAGTGCCAAGGCTGAAGTCGTCCCCCCCGGTCACCAGCAAGGAATAGGGCAGTAGGGTTGCTGGATCCTGGTTGGGAAAGTCCTGGAAATTGCAGGATGGAGCCTGGGGAGGATGGTGGGGTACAATGCCTTAGAGTCCACCTTTCAAAGCATCCATTTTCTCCACAGGAACTGATCTCTGTAGTCTGGAGATGAGCTGTAATTCTGGGGAGGGGGCAGGTCCCACCTGGAGGCTGGCATCCCTACCTTCCCTTAATGTTGCCTCCTTGCATTGGCTCTCAGAGGTTGGCTGCGTCTGGCTCTGGAGGTTCCCTTTAGTCACCATGGCCATTGATGTACTTCTCCATGAATTATGCCTTCACTAGCATATAACAGATTTCTACCTGTAACAGGATTACACCAACCAACTGAAGCGATTTGGCTCAAAGGCCTCTGGGTGCTAGCAAGGTCCAGTTTCTACCGGTAGGTGATCCTCATCAGTATAAATGGCGAGGCCTGATCTGTGCCATACAAACTACAGCCTGCACAGGAACTCTAGATGTTCCCAAGTACCTCTTACAATCTTTTCTAAAACAAAACCCAAGCGATCTAAAAGTTTAGAACTATCCCTGAAATGGTCCATTCCAGTCACTCACAGCTTAGTCCTGCTGCCTCCACCATCTGGCACAAGCTAAGCATGACATCCCTCCCCTCTCAGCCACAACTCATTGGTACACCAGCATTTTTCGAAGAATAGCAAATACAGCTTCGGTGACTGGCATGCCCAAAGAGTCCCTTGCGTCTGAACAATACCCTTAGCCAACTGGGAATCCAATGCACCAGTTGCCATGCCACCAGGCCACAACTGCACAGCTGCCAACACCTAACCCAATTTTTATATAACAACATGCCATAAACAAAGAATTTGTACACCACACAAAGAAGATTTCAGAGCAGATGGCTCCGGAAGAGTCAAACAAACCAAGCCACAGCCGGAAAGGCGAAACCCCTGTGGAGGAGTCACTAGCCAATCCAGCCTGGTGGGAATTCCTTTCTGACCCCAAATCAGCCAGATGCTGAGCATGACCCTGACCCATTCTCTGTATCCTTTTCCCTCCTCCAAGTGTCATCTGTGTGCATTTAACCCCCCCATCAGAATAAACACAGATTAAAAAGGGGAAGACAATAGATCCTATTTGGGCATCAGTTTTAGCCCAAATCTACAGCTGACAAGGAAACAAAAGCTGCCATATCGTCTATGGCTCAGTAGTAGGGTTGCCAAGCTCTAGGTGGCATCTGGAGATCTCCTGCTATTACAATTGATCTCCAAACAACCAAGATCAGTTTGCCTGGAGAAAATGGCTGTTTTGGAGGGTGGGCTCTATGGCACTATACCTGGCTGAGGTCTCTCCCCAGGCTCCACCCTCAAAATCTCCAGGTATTTCCTCAACCCAAAGCTGGCAACCCTATTCAGTGGAGGCCCTCTTTTTGCATGCATCCAGCAATTTCATTTGAGCGTTTACAGACCAAGTGCTTGCTTTAGGTGCATTCTCCCACTGCCTGACTCGGAAGTGAACCAATGCCTTTGAATGAATCTCATCTCAACAGTCCTTCCATTGGACAAAAAGCCTCTGCCCAGCAGCCCTCAGGAATGGCTTAAAGTACTATTAAACTCTCTGACACAAAGAACAAAGAAAGATGAATCAATGTAGATAGTGCCAGTCTTGTTCACTCTCTTTCTTTAAAAAACAAAACAAACTCTTTATTTCCTTCCTTCTTAAAATGGCTCTTTGGCCTAATGCTGCCCAAATCGACCTCGGACAAGAGAGAATGGCGAGTTACCATTTTGTCGTGAGTAGGCAAGTTCTGGCAATGGCTCACCCACGCATTCTCCGAATGAGCCGTTTCCCCTCCATTATCTCCGTGGATACACTAAAAGCCAGTGATTTATGAAGGGAGGGGGGGAACTGCATGCCATTATGATTGATTAACCTAGAAGACTGGTGACCTACTTTATAGGTGCCCAGACATGATTATCATTTAATATTCTGCAAGAATTTGCTGGGACCATTTGCTAAACAAACAATCCGCCCTGAGAGAGGGCAAATGCTGGATGCTCAGCTCCATTAGGGGAAGCCTCTGTTAAAAGGCCTGCAGTGGAATTGAATGCAAATTCTCAATCTGATAAAATCCCGGAGTTGGAGCGATGCTTTGAACTTTTCCAATACGAACTGAACATATGAAGCTGACGGACACTGAGTCAGATCAGTGGTCCACCTAGCATTTTATTATGTTTTGTTGCTTCTCCAAGATCTCAGGAAAATATCTTGCTCAGGTATGCTATCTGAGTTACTAGATAGTTGACCCAACCTGTGATCTCAATCTTAGCCATATGCTACTTCCGCTCTCTTCCCGCATATGCTGTTCCCATTCTGGACCAGGAACATAGTGCAGTACAGAAGGTGCTCAGAGTCACAGTTGAAACCTAGATTCTCTGGCATGCAGAGCCAATGTGAGTCGGGACCACTGTTCCCTCTAAGCTGGGTTAGTGTGAGCAAGCTCATGGTTTTTTAGCCTCCAGCTCACAGATTTTTGTCTTCGCTCAGGAAGGATGGCTCCAGAGCAAACTAATTTATGCAGTAGCCCAATCGCTCGCTCACAACTTTAATGCCAGCAGCTCACAAAGTAGAATTTTTGCTCAGAAGACTCCACAGCTTAGAGGGAGCATTGATCGGGACCATGGCATGTGGGGGAGAAGAACAGGAGGAGGAGGAGGAGGAGGAGGAGGAGGAGGATTTATACTCTGCCCTTCAATTGGAGTCTCAGGGCAATTTACAATCTCCTTCCCTTCCTCTCCCCACAACAGACACCCTGTGAGGTAGGTGGGGTTGAGAGAGCTCTGAGAGAATTGCTCTTGAGAGAACAGCTCTGAGGGAACTGTGCCTGACCCAAGGTCATCCAGCTGGCTGCATGTGGAGCAGTGGGGACTCAAACCCAGTTCTCCAGATTAGAGTCCGCCGCTCTTAACCACTACACCAAACTGGCTCTTGCAAAGCGAAAACCAGCTCCTGGGGCCATTTCATGGTGGGAAACTGACATGGGATGGAAGGCCTTAAACCCATTACTTGAGGATTTATGTGTCAACCAGGCAGCATTCATCTGCATGACAGACTTGAGGAGGGCTGGAGATGAACCCAGAAACAGTGTATGATGTAGCTAGGTCCTTACAATACCAGCTGGGTAGGACTGAATAATTTCTGTCACATTCAACTTACTGGTTCTTCTTTAAAGTGTGATTTGACATTTTACATTGCTGTCATCTTGCCTAAACCTCAGGAAGTTCCGTTCAGTGGACCTGAAGCAAGAAGCCATTATCACAGTGCCATGTATCATGTGGAAGGGACAGAGAAATCAAATGCTGACCTGTTGCTTTCCTGAAACCCAGTTCTTCCACCTGGGCTGCATGTATGGGGAACTTTCTGGGAGGGCAGGGGAAATAAAGAACACATGATGAGGTGATACTGGACAGAGTTTCCTGAGAACCACTGCTTTTATTTTTGTTTTTAAATAAGAAGTCTCTAGTCCAAGAGTCTAGTCCAAGGGCAGGCACCAGGAAAGGTGTTGACAGGTCCCACAGGTACCATGTTTTGGACGCCTGCATCTAGAGCTATGCTTGAAAATGTGGGGCGGAATTTCAGAAGACAGAGAAATGGCTCAGAAAGGGTTTCTAGAGTTGGCAGGTAAAGAATGTCTTGCAGTAATCCAGGCATGGCTAGTAAACTGAGAATAAACAGTGCACCATCAGAGAAATGGTGCACATTTTAATATATACATGTTGCAGAATTAGTCTGTCCTTGGTGCAGAATTTGGACGCTCCGGGTGCAAATTTTTCTTTCTTTTTTTAACCCACTGCACAGTCCTTTCTCCACCTGTGAGTTTTGCACCCTTCAGTAAAACATTCTCTTGCTCTTTGCCTGCCCACCTTCTCCTGAAGCCCAAGAGTGGAGTGCATTTCCTGTGAGCCCCACAATCAATCTAAACCCCTCAGAGCGAGCCACAGCACGGCATTCAGTTCGACATCTTGCCGCAGAGTATCCATCTCACAGCTGTACCTGATACCTCTTCCCTGCAGAGCAGCACGCAAACAGCAGGCCCCGGCCAGTTTATTATTTCTGTTCATCATGTCAAAACAAGCTATTTGGTCCACAACGGCTTAAGGAAAATTATGAGCAATCATTTGAAAAACCTGAAAAGAATCATTCCATGCCACCCACCCTCATCCTTCCATATCTCTAATGATGCTGAGAAGCATACTCAGAACAATAGGCCCCTCCACTGCCAGTCTCAACTGCTGGGTGGAGGGGGGTGGGGAGCTAAAAAGCAATCTGGTTGTGAAGTGATCCAGAGCAAATATTCTATCTCAGGACATTCCACATAAAAAAAAAGCAGCCCTCACACAATGCTGATGCGTATACAATGCAACATAAAAAGCGGCAGGCAAACGGGAAGAACGTTTCTACCCGAGAATCATCTAGCAAAGGCTCATTGCATGCCTGAGCGCCAGGTGCCAAGAAGGACACTGGAGGCCCGCGGTGGAAGCTGGAGTCCAAGCCAGCCTCCCAAAGTTTTGTGCAGCAATTCCAGTCCAGTCCACCCAACGCACAGAAAATCATACCCAGTCCGATATGCTGAATGGAAGAGGTGCAACAAACAGCACATGAACCATTCCACTGCAGTTCCGGCACCAGCCTTCAGCCTGACATGAAACACTGCACACATGTGAGAACAGCAACATATTATCCATGCTTTTGGAATACTCTGAAAACAAGCAGATTCTCTTAATTCGCACAATATTTGCTGAGAAAAGTCAGGGACGGGGAGAGAGTTAAGTGGGGTAGAGAGATTTCAGAGTCCCAGCCTAATCCTACAAACTGCCATCAGGTGAACTGGCACACAGAACTGGCAATGCAGGGGCCCAACTGGAACCCTTGCCTCACACCTGGGAAGCAGCCTCAGACCCAGCGCAGCCTCTGCAGTCTGAAGTCTTTCCCCCAGATTCACAGGTCAGGGCCCCATTGAGCTGATCCAGTATTAACAAGGCTAGTCTTTTACTCACTCTTTTCACACATACAGAAGACAGCCAGGGGGAAGTCGTATTGAAACTGGCTTTGCTGCAGAGAGGTTGGAGTCCATCAGATAACCTGTATGGTTTAAAAAGCCAGACTTTTATCCTGACCTGGATAGTCCAGGCAAGCCTGATCTTGTCAGATCGTGGAAGCTAAGCAGGGTCAACTCTGGCAAGTATTCGGATGGGAGACCTCTTTGAAATACCAGCAGATGGGATGTGTGGGCAGGCTTTATTCAGCCACCTCTCTGAATATTCTCCAAGCCTCCAGTAGGGGTCAGTCACCAGAGGTTGCCATGACTTCCAGGTGTACACACACATATGAAAAATACAAAAAACCCTCAAACCCTAACATGGGGGGGGGGCTTCCCCCATACTTTCAGCTATGAGGGCTAGGAAATATTTTTACCCCCAGACATAGATCTTTCATCTGCTGGACTTCAAGAGCTGGATCTTTACAAACGAAAAGCTGAGCTAAGGGCATGCCTTGGCATCAGTGCCAGCAAGAGAGCAGCCCCCTTTCCAGCATCAGAGGGCAGCAGTTGGCATTTTTCTCTCTACCAATTCTGGGGGGGGGGGTATCTTTGTAGCATGTTTATCTCCTGTGCTTCTAATTATTAATCTTTACAAATTACCCTAAAAGCATCCCTTTGTGGAAAAAAAATAATGCTCTCGGAGACTCGTTCCCTGGAGCAATTATTCTCCGGCGCTATATGCCAAGGTCCTAATTTGCATTTATTTTCCATTCTGCGTTCAAGTCCTCTTATGTCATTGAGATAAGCGGTCATAAGATATGTGTTTTCCGAAGTGACGCCTCCCCATTCATCATTTCTTCCTCACTGCGCAGCTTGATTGCATTTAATTCGAGAAGAAAAGCGCCTCGGCCGGGCCTGCCGAGCATCTAAGGTTAAGAAAGCCATGCAAATGGAGTGTCTGCTTCCCAGAGAAATGAGCTGCTGCTATGTTGTGCAAAAATAACAGCCTTCCTTGTCAGCATCGGGGAGCTATGTACTTTCTTCCTAATTTCCAAAGGAAACTCGGAGAAACTCACCAGCCATTCATCATGATCAGCAGGTACAATTCCACTCCAGGCACATGGAAGCCCAAAGCAACCCGTCCTCTTATTTAATGGGGGGAAAGCTCAGGGCATTAATCTCATCTGATATTGCTGCAAAGCTTAATTAGGGAGAGAGGTAAGGGGAGCTGGGGTGGTTTATCATGCCCTCCCCGGCAATCAGGGTCAGATTAACAAAGGATCAGTCCACTAGCTATATATGCTTATCTGTGCATCATTGTCTATGGCTGCTCAGCATTCCCATGCTCACCTGTGATAGATGCCGAAGCCTGTAGGTTTTCCCAAAGATGTGTTATCCTGACATGCATTTAAGCACATGTGAAGGAGGGAGAAGTTATGGCCTGGAGAGGTTTTCTGATAACACTCTTCGGAGAAACTCACATCTTTGGAAATGGAGCCAGATGCTCGCTTTTCATTGGTGTGGTTATCTAGAGATACGTGACCAGATATGGGTGAAAATTACCTTGGATCTCTGGAATTCTGCCACCAACATCCAGCTCTACTCCCTGAGTGCATTTAAAACTCATCCCTCTGCTCCCTCTCTCCTACGTCTATGGTTTCAACTAAATTCCTGTCTCTGTTTTGCTGCCACTTTGCTGCCATTAAGGTATGCCTCATGGCATGTTTTTGTATAAGTTGCTGGACTAACCATCTGCCAAGGTTCAAGTCCTGTCCCTAAGTCTCTAGGAGTTCAGTCTTGGTCTTGGGAGAAGAAACATATTGTCTAGCATTGAGATATACATAGGAATACTGAGGCAGTATAAAGCCTGCCATTTTGCACTCTGCAGTCGCTGAGATCCCTTGTGAACTGCTGATACGGTCTAGGACAATTCTGTGTCTAGTATATCTTTAACTCAAACACTCACAGGCACTTGTGGAGTAAATGAATGCAGGAGGAAGGATAGGGCCTCCAGCAACATGGTAACTGCATGCAGGTCGGTGGGGTGGGGAGATGCGCCTTACTTACTTACTCTCCCAAAAGAGACCCAAAGCAGCTCTCAACATTAGTCAATACAACAGAAAAAGCATGCAATTAAAGGAAAACAAAGTAACCACTATAACTTGGGTCAGGCTTAAATCCAATGGCCAAATTCATTCAAGGGCACAAGGCTTGGGCTGAGAGCAAAGGACCAAGAGCCCTTTGACTTTTGCCCTTCAGCTCACACTCAAGGGCTCAGGCCTCTGGCCATGCCAAACTTTATAAATGGAGATAGAAAGCCTTAAACACACACACACACACACAGAGACAGAGAGACAGACACAGAGACAGACACAGAGACAGAGAGAGAGAGAGAAATTTGGTGCTGCTCCTAGGCCAGTGACCCTTGGTATACAAACAAACAAACCCTGAGGCATTCCAAATGTGTTTCTGTGGTTGGAGTATTTGTCCCCATTCCCAGATTAAGGCAATTTTGCTAACATCACCCCCTCCACTTTTTCCTTGTGTCTAGCAGGGGGCCTAAGCTAGGAGCTAAGCTAGGCTCCAACAGTACGTGGATAGAGAACTGCCAGAAGTACAAGCTGGGTTTCGAAGAGGTAGAGGAACTAGAGATCAAATTGCCAACATTCGCTGGATTATGGAGAAAGCAAGAGAGTACCAGAAAAACATCTACTTCTGCTTCATTGACTATGCTAAAGCCTTTGATTGTGTGGATCACAATAAATTATGGCAGGTTCTTAAAGAGATGGGAGTACCGGACCACCTCACATGTCTCCTGAGAAACCTGTATAAGGGTCAAGAAGCAACAGTTAGAACCGGATATGGAACAACTGATTGGTTTAGCATAGGAAAAGGAGTACGACAAGGATGTATATTGTCACCTTGCTTATTTAACTTATATGCAGAGTACATCATGCGAAATGCTGGCCTGGATGAATCACAAGCCGGAGTTAAGATTGCTGGGGAAAAGATCAATAACCTCAGATATGCAGACGATACCACTCTGATGGCAGAAAGTGAAGAGGACCTCAAGAGCCTCTTGCTCAGGGTGAAAGAGGAGAGCGCAAAAGTGGGCTTGAAGCTCAACATCAAAAAAACTAAGATCATGGCATCTGGCCCCATCACTCCTTGGCAAATAGAAGGGGAAGTCGTAGAAGTAGTGAAAGACTTCACGTTCCTAGGATCCCAGATCACTGCAGATGGTGACTGCAGCCATGAAATTAAAAGACGCCTGCTCCTTGGGAGGAAAGCGATGGCAAACCTAAACAGCATGATAAAAAGCAGAGACATCACCTTGCCGACAAAAGTCCGCATGGTCAAAGCAATGGTATTCCCTGTAGTAATGTATGGCTGCGAGAGTTGGACTATAAGGAAGGCCGAGCGCCGAAGAATAGATTCTTTTGAACTATGGTGCTGGAGAAGACTCTTGAGAGTCCCTTGGACTGCAAGGAGATCAAATCAGTGAATCCTAAAAGAAATCAACCCTGATTGCTCCCTGGAAGGCCAGATCCTGAAGCTGAAGCTCAAATACTTTGGCCACCAAATGAGAAGGGAGCATTCACTGGAGAAGACCCTGATGCTGGGAAAGATTGAAGGTCAAAGAAGAAGGGGACGGCAAAGGATGAGATGGTTAGACAGTGTCATCGATGCGACGAACATGAAATTGAGCAAACTTCAGCAGACAGCGGAAGACAGGAGGGCCTGGCGTAAACTGGTGCATGGGGTCGCGAAGAGTCGGACTCGACTGTGCGACTGAACAACAACAAGCAGGGGGCCTTGGTTAACATGTATGTATGTGAATATTATTTTGGTTAAGCTGGGTTATAGACAGCCATACCCAACCTTATTCTATGTAAGTGTTTTCTACAACTAAGGCTGCCAAGCCCCTGCTCCCACCCTCAGTTTAACTGTAGAGTTTCCAATGATTCCTAGATAGTCATGATGTCAGTTCCGGTATCCCAAAAGTGACATCACACTGTTGCTGCTGGTATCCCCCGTGTCCCCTTCCGGTCGCCAGTGGAACTCAGTGGGTTGAATCCAAACTACATTTTCTAGTAGGGATGGGGAGATGTAATTTCTGCTAATTCCCCCTTCTTGTTCCAGACACCCAATTTGCCTCTTATGCTATTCCTGAGGTCCTTCAGTCCCCCAGAAGCAGCATTTTGGGGATATCAGTGGGCTGCAGTGGGAAGGGGGAACAGGGAATGTTCTATTCTGTCAATAAAAGTGCCTTCCATCAGTGAAAAATTTAGTCTGTATCCAAGCCAATGGACTAAACTGGAAGGCAGGGAGGCTGGAGCATAAAGGGCACCTAGCAGACTGAGGCTCCCAGTATTCATACCAGGCGTGGCCAGTCCAGAGGTTTCATGCACTCACTGAACCTGATGTTACACATATTATGGCATCTTGCATTTCCAATAAGAATTATTTAATATGGCTTTCCAGATGTTTTACAGCACTCTGATTTTGTGGGAATTTGCTGCTTTTCAGTCAGCAGCCAGTTTCTGTTTAATGTCAAGGACTCTGGCATGAGCTAGGCATAGAGATAAAATCATTTTTTTTTGCATGTTATAAGTAAATAAATAAACATTTACAGATCCACCCAGGTCCACCCCGGGTCTCCTGTTAAGGCAGATGAGTTTGGGGAGTCATGAAAATACACAGGATTAGGAGTAGGGTTCCATAAGGGTTCTCTTGTAGGTATATTGTATCAGAAACGACCCTATCATTCTTGAGACCAACAAAACTGTATGATGTGGACTTTTTAAAGACTAAAGTATATTCCTTCCAATACATGGAATTGACATGTGTAGGTTAGGCCATGCATCAATTGCAGTGCCAATTACAAGTCAGGGAAAAAATGACAATTGCAGGAACATTGCTGCACGGCCTCAAGCAGATATGCCACCACAATTGCATCTGTGTTGGAGAAAAATTCTGGTTTTTATGTTTTCCCATGGAGAGCAACTATTGTTTCATTGTCCACTAGCTCTTGGTACAACCAGAGACCTTTTTTACAGCTAGCATGCTCTAACCGAATTAAGGCAATGTCACACCTCTTCTGCACCATCTTAGGACTGTTACAACCTGCAGACTTCAGCGTTTCCATATTTGTCCCCCCTCCACAAACACACACTTTTTGCTCTTAAAACCAAGACTGAAGAACAGCCCTTGTGAATCTGAAACTATACACACCACTGCAGTGTTCTAGTTGTTCTCAACAAAGGCTTTCCATAAGAAGTGTTTAGAAATTGGGTTCCCACTTATTTTTGTTGCAGTGAGATTCAACCAGTTTAAATGAAAGCTCACTGGTTTAAGTGGCCGGGAGTGCCTAAGAAGCTGCAAGAGAATGTAAAATAAAAACCCCAAACAGACTTTGTGATCTATTTTAGTCTGAAAACTGAACTGAAAAAAATACGGAATATAATTATAATTAGCCAAACTGGAACCTTGCCAGGACATTAGGCCTAATGGCTTCGCTCCATTTCGTACCAAGTGCCATGGGATTTTTAATGATCATGGGTGGTCAAGACCTTGGTTTTACATCTCATTTGGAAGATAATAACGTTGTCCCCCATTTATTCTTCAGTCCTAAGGGACATACAGACAAATTGTACATGTCAGAGGACGCAACCGTTTCAAAATGTAAATTTTTAGGGAGGTGGGTTATAAATGCCGCATTCACATGAAAATGATAACCCATGAGGAAACGCACCTGATGTTATACTAGTCCTGTTAGTGCGTCATTGTTTTCCTGGATCCGGGATGTCTTTAAATGACATTGCTCAAAGGAAGGTGAACCTTTTCTCAAATGAGTTATCCCTGCTGTTAAAATATACTTGGATGAAACGAGTTTATAAAGCTATCTAGGCAATAATTGGCAAGGGTACTCCATTCTCCTGTGAAGGTTATACAGAGCAGGTTACAACAGGGGTCTTCATTTTAAATTGGAATGATGAGAACTTAATAGATCTTGCAGTATCAGTCCTAAGGCAGAAGATCATGATAAACGGGAAAGAGCGTACATTCGGTTCTTTTTAAGCTACAGATAAGGGGTGGGATAAGGCTGACATCTTCCAGCCTCTTGGGATGTACCAGAACTGCAAAGTAGAGCAAAACTGCAATGATAACCATTTAAAAACCACGTAGGTTTCAGACTACACACAGCTGGTCAGGTGGGGGGGGGGCTCAATAAAAAAGTGTTTTATTTGGCTAGTGGAGTTGATTAGTGCATAACTAATTTATGGAATCTGCTGCCACAAGATGTCATGATGGACTCAGGCTTAGATGCCTTAGAATTAGGAACATCCACAGAGGTCAGGTCTAGCAATGGATGGAATGGCTATGAATACCAGCTTCTTGAGCACCAATAGTGATGCATGACTCTTGCTCATAGACTGCATCCTAGTCTAGAGACTTCCCAGGGTGCTAAACCAAATAGACTTTTGACTCATTACCTCATATCCTCTCATGCTTCCACATTCCAGGACCAACCAATTGACACACTGAATGCCAGAAGATAATATTTCCACCAGATCCAGCTGGCTAGATGAGATTAATTTTCACACATGCTAAATAATGCAGTGTCAATCCACTTTGGTGACCGTTTGCAAGTGGATTTTGCCATTCCACACAGTAAAATCCACTTGCAAAGTGCACTGAAAGAGAATTGAAAATGAATTATTTAGTGTGTGTGAAAACACCCCTAGGGCATTCTCCTTCCTCAATGGGACGTGACACTTGTTTGCACTTGACTTATTCAAGCTGTTCCTTTCCCAGAAGGAGACTTCCGCCAGGCATACTTGCTCTTGCATCACTGGTAGCATATTATAATTCAGACGGAAAAGCGGGAGAACACTTTCTCCTCTCCCCACACACTGTGGACCACATGCTAGAGAGCCCAGCCTTTCATATCCAGGACCAAATGCTAGGTTACACTACACTCCTCTAATCACATCATAGCATCTCACCGGACTGCCCACTGAACATCCTCTGGAATAACATATTTATGCCTAGGCGTAAAGAAATCTGGAGTGACACAGCTGCCCAACCGTAAGACTCCCTAAGGTCAGTGGGAAATTG
The DNA here is from genome assembly GCA_029375565.1 of Gekko gecko. Taxonomy (NCBI): domain Eukaryota; kingdom Metazoa; phylum Chordata; class Lepidosauria; order Squamata; family Gekkonidae; genus Gekko; species Gekko gecko. Next base: position 43,493,897 of record JAPDNY010000012.1, on the reverse strand, counting down.
CAAGTTTCTGACCTTGCCAAGACTGTGTCCAGAAATAGCCTCTTCCAAATCATCTGCTAATAACCTTTCCCTGCTATCATACCTTTGCTTCAAGTCAGCCAGGAAAACAAAGGCAGAGATGCGGCCCTGGAGGAGGGACTGGTGCCCCAGAGGACTTGGCAGGGCTTTCTAATGCCCCCTGAGGTCATTACGCATCTGGAGACAGCTGCTGCTCTGGATAAAGAAACATCCTGGATATTGATGGGAAAGGGTAGTTTAAGTAAAAGCTCTTTGGGTTGCAGAATGCCAAATGCTATGCCAATCAATATTGGAATCTGTTTAATTAATCTATGTGATCAATAACTCAGGAGATTGAAAAGGCTCAGGAAAGGTTGCAGATTGCAACTTGCACAGGAGGAAGCAGGAAAGTTATTAAGCAGCTTACTTGTTTCGTCATCAACATCATTTTTATTTTTAATACGGCCTCATCCTGAGAGCCAATTTGGTGTAGTGGTTAAGAGTGGCAGGACTCTAATCTGGAGAACCAGGTTTGATCCCCCAGTCTCCATATGCAGCCATCTGGGTGACCTTGGGCCAGTCACAGTTCTCTCAAAGCTCTCTCCTCCCCACCTATATCAGGGTGTCTGTTGTGGGGAGAGGAAAGTAAGGTGATTGTAAGCTGTTCCAAGAATTCTTCGGGCAGCAAAGGGTGGAATATAAAACCAACTCTTCTTCTGAGAGGCTAAGCACAAGTGAAAAGAGTTCTACTATAGTCCTACACAAGTCGAATGTATCGTGGATACCTTTCCTGGCACCACAATCTACCCTTGACTGGTCACCATCTTGGGAGAAAGGCTGAACCTGGGCGGAGTGCACGGCTGAGATCCCAAGAAGCCTTAGATAATTTGGGTTCAAATACTGACTTGGTCAGAGGCTCTAGCTCACTAGTCAGGCAAGATCATCAGCCTTCATGGGGCAGAGTGCCCACTATGCATGCTGAAGTTGCCAGGTTCAGTCTCCATTAACAGTTAAAGGATCGTAGGTCTCAGGTGTTTGGGAAAACATTTATCACCTGGAGAGCTGCAGCCAGTCAGAACAGAAAATACTAAGCAAGATGGACCAATAGTCTGATTGACTGTAATGTTCATATAGCTACAGAAAAAGTAGAGCAGATGCTCTGCCTAGAGAAGTCACATTGTCCCAGGCACAATCCCTGGTATCTCCAGCATGGTTGCAGGTGATGGGCAAGACCTTTTTCTGCCTGACGCCCTGAAAAGAGGGGACCAAAGGTGTGACTCAGCAGCTTCATAGGCTCAATTCCCCTGTCTTGCCTCTATCAAACAGGAATAATTTCTGCTTGTCTCACAAAGTCCTTGTCAGTTCAGATGGGGAGGATTTCTCAGGCCTTCTGTTTTGCAAAGGATGCAGATGCAGTGCATCAGCCTGGCAAAGGGACTGGCTTGTGCATCCAGGAGAAGAGAGTTATCGCCAGGCAGCTGTCCCTAGCACAGAATCGAAGTCTTTCCATGTTACAGTTAAACTAGCAATTAATTCTCCTGATGAGTTTAAACTAACCTTTGTAGTGTAAGAGCAGGATAATTTCCCACACAAAATATCTAACCTGACATTTACTAAGTACAATGGGAGGATACCTGAAATATACTGGGTTCGACACACGAGTAGTGATCAGCTCATATTTATTTAGTGAATCAGCTCAAACTAAGGGCAACTCAAGTGGGGCCAGAGCCCTGCTTATAAGCCCGTAAAACGACACACCCAACACACACACACTCCCAACAATAGGCTATTTACACAGACATCGCATCCTAATAGGTGGTGGCCAGGGTCCAGATGGTCTATTGTTTTCTTCCCCAAGCTCACCCTTCTCTGGCAGCCCCGTGTTGCAAGGAAATTATCTCAGAACATAACACCCCTCCCCCTAAGTTCTGAACCCCCTAACTAACATAGTCCTCGAAGTAGGCCGGCAGTGGTGTTGCCGGCGGCCAACCCGGCTTGGCGACATGAGGGCTTCCCTGGAGTCCTGGGATGTGGGGGCTGCTGCCAGGGACCCATTCCAGAAGCAATACAAAGGTAGCTTGGTAGACAAACCAGCTGTGCTCTCTCAAGCCTTCATTTTGGGAAATGTGTGAACTGCCACCAGGGCTCCTTGCGAGACTGCATTCAGAGGGGTGAGATTTGACTTCCCTCAGGAGATCCAGCATTTGGCGGAGGAGAAAGACCCCTTGCAGTCCAGAGTGACTCGAGGAACCAAGTGAAGGTATTCCACCAATGTTGGTGTTCTGATTGGGAGGAGTTCCCTTTGTCTTTTCCCCTTGTGCTTTGCCCCTTCTATTGGTTGGCAGCTGCAGAGGCAACTGGGGCTGATTCCACATGGGGGTGCGAAAAAGTCACCCCTAGTACTGAAGCGACAGCAAGCAGGGGTGGGAGCAGATGGGGAGGGTGTCTGCATGTCCCATTCCTGTACAGCTTACAACTCATCCCTCCCCCTTTCCCTCCTTTGTGTCAGCACAGAAGCACCAACCTGACAGCAATTACACGTGGCCCCGCATACCCTCCCCTCCCCCTCCCAACTGAGCCCTGGTGCAAAGCTGCACCTTGGCTCAAGCAGGAAAGCTAAAACTCTCATTAAAGGGCTAAAAACGGGAGGACAAGAAATGCATAGCTTCGCTCGGTCATTTTGCAGGTGGAGCTAATCTCTGCTCATGCCCACATGGAAGCCCCACTTGCAATCGCCCTGCATTTCCTGTTTAAATCAGGTCAAAGGAGGTTTCTCAGAATCCAGTTTAAATGAGGAGCCCTGGAAGCCCTGCCAGTCAAGCTCAGAGGGAGCACAGCATTGCGTGGAAGCTCCCCAAAAATGTGCAGGCATGCTGCTCTCCATTCGGGATCAAAACCCCACATGGACGAAGTCTGGGTAAGAATTATTGGATAAAATTAATTATCTATATATTTTTCAGTCCAACCTTTGTCCTGGTTTTTGAACAGAAGTTCCCTTGGCTGCTTTTGTGGATCACCTTTGGGTGGGGGCTGGAGTGGAGAGTGTATCCTTATTGTTCTCCATCTCTCAGCAGCTGTTGATAGCATGAATCGTGGTATCCTTCCAGACTGAAAGATGATACTAAGGTGGCTCTGATCCTTTCCTGGAGGTCAGGATCCCAAAACTAGTGAGGAGAGGCTGCTACTCTTCCACCTGTAGCATGCCAAAAGATTGTTCCTCTCCTGTGCTGTTTAACATCTATATGATGTCAAGATGGATGAGGTCATACAGATATCTGGAGAACACTGTCAGTATAAAGCTGATGTCCATCTCTCTCTCTCTCTCTCTCTCTCTCTCTCTCTCTCTCTCTCTCTCTCTCTCTCTCTCTCTCTCTCACACACACACACACACACACACACACACACACACACATTCATGCAGAGAGACACACACATGTAGTTCAAGGGAAGCCGTAAATGTGGTGATGAGCTGGATGAGGTCAAACTAAAATCTAATGCAGTATGACAGAGGCATGGAGAGTTGGGGCTGCATCCAACATTAAGCCTCCTGCAGAATTTACCACGACATTTCCCACTGGGATTTGTACCTCTATCACGTTGTAGTTCTGGCTGCCAACCCTGTTGCTGTAACACAGAAGGCTCACAAATATTTATTTCAAAAAGTTTCCACTCCACTTAATCCTAGTGCTCAGTGGGATAATTCCCCAATCTTCCTCAACCATTTGCTGCTTGGAGAAATGGGAAAGAAAGCCGAGGACTACAGGAATTTGGGTAACACATAGACAGTCGAGCAGTCAGAGCCCAAATACAGCTCTTGCTCTGGCATTGCCCTAGTTCAGTATAGCGAGTTGACTGGACCCAGGATGGAACTTGGGGGATGATGAGCTGGAACAGGTCCAGAGGAGGATAACGAAGATGGTGAGGGGTTCGGAGATCAAGTCCTATGAAGAAAGGTTGAAGGAGCTGAGTATGTTTAGCCTGGAGAGGAGACGACTGAGAGGTGATATGATCACCATCTTTAAGTACTTGAAGGGCTGCCATATAGAGGATGGTGCAGAATTGTTTTCTGTTGCTCCAGAAGTTTGGACCAGAACCAACAGGTTGGTATTAAATCAGAAGAGTTTTCAGCTAAACATTAGGAAGAACTTCCTGACAGAGTGGTTTCTCAGTGGAACAGGCTTCCTCGGGAGGTGGTGGGCGGTTGGAGGTTTTCAAACAGAGGCTAGATGGCCATCTGACAGCAATGCTGATTCTGTGAACTTAGGCAGATCATGAGAGGGAGGGCAGGAGGGGTTCCATCAATGTTTAATTCTGGTGGTCCTTCTTACATGTTGTGTCCTGGGATCAGAGGGCTGAGCTGGCGAAATACAGCCAAGCTTCGCTCTCTGAGAACAATAGGGACTAGGTTCCTGAGCTCGCCAGTAGTGAACCAATGGCAGCATTGGCGGGCGATTCAAACCCGCCAATAGGAATATGGGGCCGTCCCCCCTAACTGTATATAGTTGGCCTCCGGCCGTTGCTGTGTGTTCTTGTCTTATGTGAAGTACGAATAAACGCGTCTTCTCTTATGTCGTCGTCCGAGTCATGAGGCCCGAAACCCAGTACTTTACAGTGGCGACGAGGATGGGATTCCAACGCCTTCCGTGACTCCATGAACGACGAAACGGACACCGCCGAGCAACGCATCGCTGACCCCGAGAGCAGCACCGCACCGCTCGCCGAGCATCGCATCGCTGACCCCGAGAGCAGCACCGCACCGCTCGCCCCGGCGCACGCCGTTCCCGACAGAACCATGGCCGCTTCCCACGTAACACTGGAGCACTTCGACCAGTCGCAGCCAGAAACCTGGGACGCATGGGTCGACCAGCTCATCAGCTACTTGGAGCTCAACGAAATCCGCCACCCCGACCAGAAACGAGCGATCCTCCTGAACGCCTGCGGCACCCAAACCGTCCGCCTCGCCAAGAGCCTCTTGGTGCCCCGCACGGCCTTGGAGAGCTCGTTTGGGGAAATCCTGGACGTCCTCAATGGCTACTTCAGCCCCCGGCCGACCTTCCTGGCCAAGAGGATGGATTTCCAGAGGCGAGTCCAGACCCGAGGGAGTCCATCGCCAACTTCCTAGCCGCGCTAAGGGCGCTCGCGGTGGACTGCGGGTTTCCGAAGGTGGAGGACAACCTGCTGACACAGTTCGTGTGGGGCCTGGCGGACTCCAAGCTGCGGCGCAAGTTGGTGGGACACCGGAAGCTCTCCTTGGACGAGGCCCTCGACGCCGCCACTGCCCACGAGGCCGCAGAAGGGGATCGCCCGGTCGCGGCCGCGCAGGTGGTTGGAAGGAGCCTAAGCCCCGGAAACGAAGAGACGGACGAGGTCTTCGCCCTCAAACCCCAACAACGTCGGCCGGCGCCGTTCCAGCAGGCCAACAGGGAGCAAGCCAAGTATTCTGGCAACCGAGCCGTCTGTGCCAGCTGCGGGGAGGGCCACGGACGGAAATCCTGCAAGTTCCGGGATGCTGTCTGTCACGGGTGCGGAAAGCAGGGACACCTCGCACGGGTCTGCCGGTCCAAGGGCCCCCGGAATTCGAGATCGTCGGTCCCCCAGTACCGCGCATCGTCCACCGCACACGAGACAACGGAAGAGGTCGCCGAGTTGTACCACCTCACCGACCAACCACTGCAGGTACTTCGCCTCCCCAACCCCAACCTCTCCTCTGCCCCGAAGATCCAAGTAACCGTGCGGATCGAGGGGTCCCCCTGTTGCATGGAAGTGGACTCGGGATCGGCGGCGTCCATCATTTCCCTGGACACTTTAAAAAGACTTTGCCCACTAGGGGGACCCCTCTTCGTCCATCGCCACTAAGCTTGGTGGACTTTCAAAAGAACCCTGTCCCCATCCGGGGAGTCGGCACTTTCCGAGTGCAGTACCGAGACTTTGAGGGGAACTTGGACTTGGTGGTGGTAGAGGGAAATCTCGCGAGTCTCCTGGGGCGGGCGTGGTTCGAGGCCCTAGGCATATCGATTGGGGGAGTAAATAAATGTGGGGTGCGGGACTGGGGGGCGGTGTGCAAGGAATTCCCGGAGGTCTTTGACGGGAAACTGGGATGTTACAAAGGGCCCCCGGTGTCGCTCCACTTAGACCCCACCGTGACGCCCATCCGTCGGCGCTTCCGCACCGTGCCCCTGGCCCTCCGCCCTAAAATAGAGACCGAACTAGACCGGCTGGTGGCCCAGGGAGTCTTAGAGCCCATCCCGAACGCTAGGTGGGAGACCCCGATTGTGACACCCGTCAAGCCAAACGGGGAGATCCGCATCTGCGCGGATTATAAGTGCACTATTAACCAGGCACTTCAGGCGCACGCATACCCCGTACCCGTGGTCAGCCATGTCCTAGCAACACTGGCGGGGGCGCGCATATTTGGAAAGCTGGATCTCGCGCAGGCGTACCAGCAACTCCCGGTAGATGAGGCCACGGCCGAGGCACAGACAATAGTGACCCACCGGGGAGCCTTCCGGGTGAAGCGGCTGCAGTTCGGGGTCAGTGTGGCCCCAGGGATCTTCCAAAATCTAATGGACGATTTGTTAAAAGGGATCCCTGGAGTGACGCCGTTCTTCGACGACGTCCTCATCGCCGCGACCACCCCGGAAAGCTTCGCCGCCCGCCTCCGAACTGTATTGGAACGCTTCCAAGCCGCGGGGCTGAAAGTGAAGCGGGAAAAGTGCCTCCTCGGGGTGCCGGAGGTGGAGTTCTTGGGATACCGGGTAGACGCATCAGGCCTGCATCCGGCGAGGGACAAGGTGAAGGCCATCGTGGAGGCCCCCGCCCCGAAGTCCAAGGCCGAGCTCCAGGCGTTCTTAGGCCTCCTGAACTTTTACCACTCCTTTCTCCCCCACAAAGCCGCCGTGGCCGAACCCCTACACAGGCTGCTGGATAAGGCGACACCTTGGGCATGGGGAGCGAGGGAGGAGGCGGCGTTTCGGGGGGTTAAAGTCCTCTTGATTTCAAACGCGGTACTCGCGCACTTTGATGAAAAGCTCCCGGTCATCCTGGCGTGCGACGCATCACCATATGGGGTCGGGGCAGTCTTGGCACACAAGCTACCGGATGGGAGGGAGGTCCCGGTGGCTTACTACTCCCGCACGCTGTCCCCCGCGGAGCGGAACTACGCCCAAATCGACAGGGAGGGCTTGGCACTGGTGGCGGGGGTAAAAAAGTTCCACAATTTTGTGTACGGGCGGCCCTTCACGCTCGTAACCGATCATAAGCCGCTCCTGGGACTGTTCGCGGCGGACAAACAAACGCCGCAGGTTTTGTCGCCCCGGGTGTTGCGCTGGTCCTTATTTTTAGCGGGTTACCAATACCGACTGGAGCATCGGCCGGGCAAGGCGCTGGGTCATGCCGACGCCTTGAGCCGCCTACCGCTGCCGCAGACAGGGGAAGATCCGGCCCCAGCCCCCGCTGTCTTGCTGATGGAGGAACTGCCAAACCCCCCTTCAGGCTGCAGATGTGGCAGCTCGCACGTCCCGTGATCCCATTCTCTCCCGGGTCCTAAACTGGGTGGTGAGGGGGTGGCCAGCGGAACAGACAGGGCCAGAGTTCACAGCATACAAGGCCAGGCGGGAAGAGCTGTCCGCATTGAAAGGGTGTTTACTATGGGGAGACAGGGTGATCATCCCGGGGCCCATGAGACAAGGGGTGCTAGAAACGCTGCACGAGGCCCACCCGGGCATCGTACGAATGAAAGCTCTGGCAAGGAGCTACGTGTGGTGGCCCGGGGTGGACGCAGAAATTGAATCCTGGGTCCGAGGGTGCACACGATGTCAGGAAGTCCGCCCCAATCCACCGAGAGCGCCAACCCAAAGCTGGGAGTCTACCCACAAGCCGTGGTCACGCCTGCACATAGACTTTGCGGGGCCGTTCCAGGGGCTCCAGTTCATGGTGACGGTAGACTCTTATTCGAAATGGGTGGAAATAAGCCCAGTGTCCACCACCTCTGCCAAAGCGGCAATAAGGGTCCTGCGGAAAATATTCGCAACGCACGGGTTACCCGACACAATCGTGTCGGACAACGGGGCAGCGTTCACATCTGCTGAGTTTCAAGAGTTCCTCGAAAGGAACCTCATCAGGCACATACGATCAGCGCCTTTCCACCCGGCAACTAATGGACAGGCGGAGAGGACGGTGCGCACCGCCAAAGAGGCCCTGAGCCGCATAACGGAGGGGGACTGGGAGTTCCGGCTGGCCCGCTTCCTTCTCACATACCGCACCACCCCAAACCCCATCTCCGGGCACTGCCCCGCAGAACTATTAATGGGCTGCCGCCCTACCACTTTATTAGACAGACTCCACCCGGACCGAGCCCCCGAGAGAAAGCTGGTCGAGAACAGGGAGGCGCCCCGAAGCTTCCTACCGGGAGACCCTGTCTACTTCCGGAACTACGGGGCGGGGCCGCAGTGGGTGGCAGGGCGCATCCTAAAACCCACCGGGCCGGTGTCATACGAAGTCCTAACCGATGGGGACCGGGTCCTCCGCAAACACGTCGACCAGCTCCGGAGGCGACAAGACCCCGATACAGAGATCCAGTTACCGGGAAATGCCGCCGCCGCCCCATCATCCGATCGACCGCAAGCACCGACAGCGGAGCCAGCACCAGAGAGTCCACGGAATCCGGAGGGGGCCCCGGTGGCAGCTGAACCGCCGCCGCCGCTGCCGCCGCCGTTACAGCCGCCACCGTCACCGCCTCGGCTACTTCCAGAGGCCCAAGCTCCTTGTGCTGACGGACCAACCGATAGGGGCCCCGCCAGTCCGGTACCGGCCCCCGACGTTCGCTAAGAGAAAGGAGGCCACCAGCATACTTAAAGGACTACGTCACCTGATAGGGGACGAACTATGGGGGAGGGGTGTTGTGTCCTGGGATCAGAGGGCTGAGCTGGCGAAATACAGCCAAGCTTCGCTCTCTGAGAACAATAGGGACTAGGTTCCTGAGCTCGCCAGTAGTGAACCAATGGCAGCATTGGCGGGCGATTCAAACCCGCCAATAGGAATATGGGGCCGTCCCCCCCTAACTGTATATAGTTGGCCTCCGGCCGTTGCTGTGTGTTCTTGTCTTATGTGAAGTACGAATAAACGCGTCTTCTCTTATGTCGTCGTCCGAGTCATGAGGCCCGAAACCCAGTACTTTACATTACATACCCAGAGAAATGCTGATTACCACTTTGGGATCAGGAAGCAATTATTCTCCAGGCCAATTTGGCTGGAGATCCTGGAGGGGTTTTTTTGTTTTTGTGTGTGATCTTCTGGGTATGAAATGGCTGACCTTGCGGGGGGGGCTTTGTGAATTTCCTGCATTGTGCAGGGGGTGGACTAGATGACCCTGGAGATCCCCTCCAACTCTATGATTCTATCTCTGACACTACCAGAAGGAGCAGCAGCAGAAGCACACAAATCAAGACACTCTTAGTTTTGCTTTTTTCTCAAAAATATTTTTATCCCACTTTTCAAAGCCCACAACCATAAAGCATAAATCATTCAACACTGATAAACACATAAGATTACATCAGGGGTTGCCAGCCTCCAGGTGGGGCCTGGAGATATCCCACTTTTACAACTGACCTCCAAACTACAGAGATTGGTTCCCTTGGAGAAAACGGCTTCCTTGGAGGGTGGACTCTATGATTTTGTACCAGCCTGAATGCCTTCCCTTCCTCAGACCCCACCTTCTCCAGGCTCCACCCACAAAATCTCCAGGTGTTTTCTATCCCAGAGCTGGCAACCCTAGATTATACTGATGTTTAAAAAAGCCAAGTAAGTAATACAAATCGGTTATACCACTGAGTCCAGCTCTGAGACAGGTATGGGGTGCGATCACACACACAATTAGCCCCACCATAGGTGTGAATGCTGGGTGGATTTAAAGGGTGCGATCAGACAACAACATCTGGGAAGTGCCCCACACCCATCAGCAACCCGTTTTGCTTCACTGCAGAAGCGGGGTAAAAAAATGCCAGGAAAAATCTGGTAGTAAATGGGTTGCGATGGGCCACAGATGGACTTTCCGCTGTCTGATCGCTCCAGCGCGCTCTCGTGGCTTCAGGATGGTCTGATCAGGCCATCCTGACTCCATGCTGGTTTCCCCCTCCCTTCTCGGTATGTGCATCATTGCAAACTCCATAGGGAGCCCTCAGTGAGGAGATGTGATTCATTGGTTTCTCACTGAAGCACATCGGAAACAAACAGCAAAACAGAAAACAAAAAACGACCCACCCATGGTTGCGTCTGATCATGCAGTGGCGGGCTGTGCCCACAGTTTCCAAGAACTGTGTGATCACGCAACTGTGGGTCAAATTCCTCCAGAGGAAATAGCCTCACCTCCCCCCACCCCCGCTTTATCTCGTGCATGTGACCACGACCATGGATTGAGAAGTTAAAATGGCCCTGGAGAGAGCCATACTGAGCTGTCCTTGCAGTACAAGCTAGCAGAACATGCCAGAGGCTTCTTAGCTCAGCTCCTCCAGCTTCACCTATACTATATGTCAACTCAGCCATTCCCACACCACTGCCAAGTACTGAGCTGATATTGTCATTGTAGTTGCTGATGGGTATAAGTCAAAAGGTTACTAGGGCTTGTTTCGGTTTCGGCGTTGCGAATGGCGGTCGCGTCTCGGGATGCTCCCGGAGGCGGCTAGCCCACGCGCAGATAGGGGGGGGTCTTCGCATGTGCGAAAGACCCTAGTGAGCCTTAGGTTAAGGCTCCGAACCGGGGGCACTTGGAGAGTGACCTCTTTGCCGGCAGACAGCCGGGAAATTGAGGCTTTCTCCCTGCCCCAATCGGCCCCGCTGCGTTGTGCCCCGTCATGGGACTTAGCAGCGCCACCGATTTCCAGGAGTGAAGACAGCGATATGATTTAATATAAAAAGAAGAAGTGGCATCGAATCGTGAGTGGAAGGTCTATTTTGAAGCGTGAATTTGAATCCCCCGCAAGCGTTTAAGCGTATGGGAGGAGGGAGGAGTCCCCACCCCTTTTGAGAAGCAAGATTTACAAAGGGAGCGCGGAGGGGGAAGAGAGAAAGAACTGTTGGTGAAAGTACCGTTGGGGTTGCATAGAAGATTACGACCTTATTAGCTTCCTGGGGGAGGCGGCACGAACTTTTTAAAAGTAAACAATAAAACAAAATGTCGACAACGGGGAAAGTCCTGCAGAAACCGGAAGAGAAGGGAGGAGGGACTTCCAGTCCGAGTAGCCCCCCCCAGAGCTTGCTGTCAATCAACAGGAAAATGAGATTCTGCACCCTTTGCTGGAGCAAATGCAGAAAATCAATGAAACCCTGCTTAAAGTGGAAAGTGTTCTCATCAGTCGACAAGAACTGATATTGGAAACAACAAGGAAGATGACGGAAATTGAACAGAAAGCGTGGATTCTAAGTTCTCAGGGCGTAAAAGAAGAAGAGAAAGAGGATCTCGGATTTACTTTGGCGAATGTATTGGTTCCCCTAACTGGCAGTGAAGCGAAAGAATTAAAAGAAGAGGTGGATATGGCTCCCAAAGCCAATTCCGCTTTTATAAAAGAAATTACTCTGCCAGTAGAAGGGGGGTCGAGCATAGCAAGCAAGACATCGGAGATCTAATTTTTGCGAAGTGGTTATGGCGCCCTGGAAATTTGAAAGCTACAAAAGAATGAAGAAAGACTACATCCTTGAAATGCAAAAACTTCTGAAGAGACACGCCGGCGTGAGGGAAGACGCAGCACTTAAAACTATGATAAGCAGTGAAGAAGACAGCAGCCCAGGGGTAAGAGGTGAAGGAAAGGAAGCCATCAAGGTTAAAAAGGACTTAGCCCATAATTGGAAGAGACTTAAAAAGAAGACATCTTAAGGATTGTTTGTGTTGCATCTGTAAGGAGCTGTTTAATTACTAACCCCAATGGACTTTACTAACTGTATTAACAGAGTGTCTTTGGACTTTGCAAAGTCAAAAGAAGATCTTCTAACCATGATCGATGCCGAAAAACGATATTAAACACTAACTAAAACTAACCCATTTTAACAGAGAAAACTTCACTCCATCCTTTTTCTTTCTCCATCTGTCTACCCCTTCCTTTTCTTATAAAAAGAATAAAATTCTCTCCTTTTTAGGAGAGTTTTGCTAAAAAAAAAAAAAAAGGTTACTAGGGCTTGGCTCTCCTTGCTCCTGCCCCCCAGCAGCCCTCTAGGGCATTAGCCCACCAGGAGATTCCCCCGTAAGTTAAATGCCCCCCACCAGGATGCCCACCTGGTGTCCTCTTGGAATTGCAACTGACTTCCAGACTACAAAGATCAGTTCCCTTGGAGGAAATGGCAGCTTCAGAAGGTGAACTTGTCCTAACCTGGATAGCCCCGGCAAGCCCGATCTCATCAGATCTTGGAAGCTAAGCAGGGCCAACCTTGGCAAGTAGTTGGATGGGAAACTTCCAGAGAATACCAATGCTGGGAAGGCCAGAGGCAGGCTATCAAGCTGCTTCTCTGAATGTCCTCTGTGCCCCAGTAGGAGTTGCCAGAGGTCGCCATGACTTCCAGGCAAGGGCACACACATACACACACAAATGCAAAAATACCCCCCCAAAGAAAGAAAGAAAGAAAGACCAACTGGTTTACTATATAGCCTTTGTAACACTGGCCCAGGCTTGTAAGCCAGCCACATTTTCATGTTAGCAATTACAGCTATATGCCTTTTTCTACCCACCTCTCAGTCCACTCACAGACATCTTTCCAATACATGTGCAGACATCTTCTTGTTTTCCTTTGAGCCACTTGTAGCCATTCTAATGAAAATCCTTCACAAATTGGTGGGATGAAAATGACCTTTGTAGCTTTGCCATACTGGGAAAAAACCTTGTTATTTTTTGTTTAAAGGAGTATCTAATTCCTCCTAATTGCTCTGCCAAAGTATAATCAGATTATCCTGTGTGGTGGTTGTTATGGGCAAGCTTTGTGAGCCCTGAATGTCAAAGCTATCCAGGCAACAGCGGTCCCTGAAGTAACCATGAGTGTGCGCGAATGCAGGCACGTGCATACTTTTAAGGCTGGCACTGACTTATTAGTTAAATACCCTCCCACACTCCACAGATAAAAATAGGGACTGACTTGTAAGACCCCAAGTTTCATTACTGTCTGAAACCTTCACTGTAAGGTTTCCCTTTGCCTGCTGTATCCTGTGTTTATTTACTCTGCATCAGTCTGTCCCTCTGTGCATGTAAAAGACCATGTGTGGGCTTTTGTTTAAAAGTATGATAGAAAAACTCAATTGTTGATCAATAGGTTATCAACAATATATATATTACCAACTGCAATGTGTGCAGTGGTAGACTGCATAATGGAGCATTTCAGTTTCCATATGCACTACGGACAAGATGCATATACCCGCCACCCATCCCTGCAAAACTAATCTCTAGAGATTCTTGGGGTGGAGCAACAGCCTCTAGTATCTCACACTAAGAAGATTCTTAACAGGCAGCTTCCAAAGCAGCAAAAATAGGAACAGTAATTTAGCAGTAGAGTCAGTTTGGTGTAGTGGTTAAGTACGCGGACTCTAATCTGGGAGAACTGGGCTTGTTTCCCTACTCCTCCACTTGCACCTGCTGGATGACCTTGGGCAAGCCATAGTTCTGGCACAGCTGTTCTTGAAAAAGAGCAGTTTCTGTCAGAGCTCTCTCAGCCCCACCTACCTCACAGGCAGGGTTCCCTCTAAGCTGAGTTAGTGTGAGCTAGCTCACTGTTTTTTAGCCTCCGGCTCACACATTTTTGTCTCAGCTCAGGAAGGATGGCTCCAGAGCAAGCTAATTTATGCGGTAGCTTGATTGCTTGCTCACAACTTTAATGTCAGTAGCTCACAAAGTAGAAATTTTGCTCACAAGACTCCATAGCTTAGAGGGAGCACTGCACAGGGTGTCTGTTATGGGGAGGGGAAGGGAAAGGAGTTTGTAATCCGCTCTGAGACACCTTTGGGTAATGAAGGGTAGGGTATAAATCCAATCTCCTCCTCCTCCTCTTCTTCTTCAGATCTGGAGTTGTGACATGGAGGCAGACAATCGCAAACCACCTCTGAATATCTGTTGCCTTGAAAACCCTACGGGGTCACCATAAATCAGCTGTGACTTAACAACACTGAAGCATGTGCATTTATCCTATAAAAGTCTGTACCAATAGCAAGGAGTTGATAGCCAGATGATACTTGCATTATGTGGCTGTAGGGCTACAATATCAAATGTGTCCATAGATTAAATTAATTTTTAAGTGACCAAGAGATTTTAAATCAGAGAGCCCTCAATAAATTGGGCAGCAGATTTCTAAAATTATTTTTGCGATAGGTTTACAAAAAATGCAGATGGCAAATGGGAAGAATCGCTCAGTGGTAATAATCTCTTTTGTATGCCAAAGGTCCAAGTTTCAAATTTTGGCATCTCCAGTTAAAAGGATTAGGTAGTAGATGATGTTGAAACACCTCCATCTGAGACTCTGGAGAGTTGCTGCCGGTCTGAGTAAATAATATTGACCAGGGCAGACTAACGTTCTAATTCAGCATGTGTTCTGAATCATGAGCCATGGTAGAAGAGGCAATTCCCCTCCTCTCTCAAAGGAAAGAATGCTTCTTCTAAAACCATGCTGACTACAACATGCATGTAAGAATAAAGTCATTTTTATCAGAAGTATTGATTCACATGCAGATTTAATACAGGTTTTAATGTATACAATTAACCTACACAATGAACCTATTAAAATTTCTCTACTCAAGTGGCATCATGACTTGGCTCTGAGCTGAACATGAAAGGAATATCAAAATGATAGATTTTGTTTGCTTCTGACATTGTGATACCTGTCCACTTTGTTCTCATAGCACCTTTTCAAAAGGGAATTAAGTTGACTAAAGATCTGACCCATTGAGATGCATGCTATAAATACCATATCAGAATATATATTCCTTGTTGCTATGCACTTTACAGAAGATAGCCTCACCTACAGCTGTTCCTATATAAGTCAGATTTTTAAAAAATTGTCTTAACATTTTTGGACAAATGTCAAGATTATGTATTTGAACAGTCCTGGCAAACATTTCTTAATATATGACGCCAGAAAGCAAAGAAGAGCTTTCCAGGAATTTTCTTATTTTTCTCAACATAGGATGGAATGTTTGTGAACATGTGGTGACATCACAGCAGCCCAGCCAATTGTAGGGTGGGTGACAGATTTACAGAGAAGCAGCTCTACTTCAGAGATATGTTCAATAGGATTCTGTGTTTGTGTGTGAGCCATAGAGAGCCAGGGTGATGTAATTCGTGGAGTGCTAAATTATGATCTCAGAGACATGGGTTCTGTTCCTCAGCTTTCTTTGGCTAATATCTCAGCCTAACCTACCTCACAGGGCTGTTGTGAGGGTAAAATGAGGGAGAACCATGTATGCTACTCCTTAGAGGTAGGGCACAATAAAATTGTATCAGATAGATGATGATGATGATGAAGAAGAAGAAGAAGAAGATGATGATTATAGAGATTGATTCATGACTCCTTACGATACTGCAAGTGAGTGTGTAAAACCTCCATATGTATTTGCCAAACTTTTAAATATTATAAGCAGTGGAAGCTGAATATTTTCTCTTCTTGTGATGTAACACGACGGTCCAGCTGTGATTCAGAGTGAAGTGCTGGACTGCTCCTTCCTATAAACACTGCCCTCTGCTGTTTTCTGGCATACATGAAATCAGTAGCAGGAACCTGATTTTGCCCCTTCTTCCCAAGCATCTTCTGTCCCCAAACTGGGGAAGATTCCTGGCCATTATAATGCAAAGTGCAACATTCTTAACCCTGCAAGTGTTCTGGGAAATCCAAATGTAGGGAAGTAAGCAAAATTAATCAGCAAAATATCACTTTTCTAAATAATTCCTCAAAAGCTTGAAGCCTGAGCTGAAAAGCCAGCACGTGGTCAAATGCACTATAAACAATTTCTATTAACAACATGGGATCCGTTCCCAACAGTAAGGAAACTGCCAAGCCTCTTCTATCTTTTTTGGTTTTGCCACTTTAGTTTGGAACATTTACAAATAACTGAGCAGGACATTAAAGCTTCAGGAACATTTTTAAACAGCTGGACGGGGGGGGACGGGGACTGTTTCCTTCCTTCCAAATTTTCTTCAGGAAGACGTGAAGCTGCCTTATGCTGAGTCCGATCATTAGTCTGTCTAGCTGAGTGCTGAGTCCAGTGTGGCACCTTTAAGACCAGCAAACTTTTATTCAAGATATAAGCTTTCATGTGCATGCACACTTCTTCTGTATCTGAAGAAGTGTGCATGCACATGAAAGCTTATACCTTGAATAAAACTTTGTTGAAAGGTGCCACTGGGCTCCAACTTTGTTCTGGTGCTTCAGACCAACAGGGCTACCCACCTGAATCTAGCTGAGTGCTGTTTATTCTTGAAAGACCACAGCGTTCCAAAATCCGCGTTGGAGAAACGTATCTCCGTGCACCTGTTAGCAGACAGGACCTAACTACACATTACTGTGTTTCCATGTCTGCCCTAGGTTCTGTCAAACCAAATGTGCACTGGAAATTTCGAGTTGAAGTTTACATTTTCAGCTGCATGGATGTGCAATACGGATTGGGGCCTGGCATGTGGGAGAGGGGACTTCAGCCTTTCTGCCCACATAATTTTCCTGACCTTGACTCTGCCCTGGTGGTTGTTATTTTCCCCATTGGGGAAATTTACATGTAGCCTGTCAGTACATGTATAGACTATGAGTACATATTAGTTTTCCCAATGAGACATGTCAAGAACACAATGCAGGGATAAAGCTTAAGCCCCTCTTCCCACACACCACAGTCCTGATCTGAATTGGGCCACATGCACTGGAAAATCTCAAAAATCACTGGAAATTTTGTAGTATGTCCAGAAACAGCATAACAGATCATTTCAGTGGAGATTCTGGGGACTGAACTGGGGCCCTTTTTTTAAGCAAGGTGTGGTTTTGGCCACAGCTCCTCTTCAAGTTCTTAATGTGCATATAGGGAAACAGCCAGGAAAGGATCAACAACAAGGATCTTTATAAGGCAGAAATAATCAGATGCAAGCTGACAGCCATTTCCACCCATGAACTGAAAAATCAGCTCCGTTAGCTTCAGTTCTTGCTCAGGAGCACATTCTCACGTTGCAAAGGTTCCACATTGCCCAGTAGTATGGGAACATGGACCCAGACAATACAGCTTGGGGGGGGGGACAACAGCCGAGCAACAATAAGGCACCTGAATTACCTTTGTTGACAGGTAAGACCAAAGGCAGTTGCCCTGGTACGTCCACCTAGCCATATGGTTGTCAAACAAAGAAAGCTGCACTCAGACCTGAATGCTGCTCCTAGGAGACACATAGGCACATCACCACAAGCCTCTGTGGTTTTGCTCATTAAACACTGGCTTATACCAATTTGACTTTAAGCAGGATGTATTTATATGTTGACTGTAATAGTAATATGTTGCTCTTGCCTTTACCAACAAAGCTGATTTTGCCCTGGAGGTCCAAATTTAAATTCTTATCCTCCTTGTGGCTTTTGCATGCTCTCCATCATCACGTTAATGACTTCAACATAAGCAAATGTGTGGGTTTTTATATTGTTATTTTAAATACCATTAAGTCCCCATTTGCGGCTCTATGGTTACAGTTCCTTCCTTGGTTCAGAGGCAAAATCTTCTTGCAGGATGTTGTAGCATCTCTCATTGTCCAAAACTTGGAAAGCTTTTCTTCCTCTTTTTTCCCAACTTCCCCTCCCCTGCCCCTTTCATTAAAACTTGCTGATCAAGCAAGACTCACAGGGCTGTTCTTGAGATTTCAGAGAGTTCTTCCATTCTAGAAAAATTACGTCGCTGCTTATACATCTTAAATCTCTTCTTCTTCTTCTTCTTCTTCTTCTTCTTCTTCTTCTTCTTCTTCTTCTTCTTCTTCTTCTTCTTCTTCTTCTTCTTCTTCTTCTTCTTCTTCTTCTTCTTCTTCTTCTTCTTCTTCTTCTTCTCCTCCTCCTCCTCCTCCTCCTCCTCCTCCTCCTCCTCCTCCTCCTCCTGCCCCCCTTGGCTTTTAACATTCTCAAACAAGGAAGCCGGCATCTAGAATTCTCAAGCTAAGCTTCAGCCTTTGACAGGTAGTGTGTTAGATCCAGGGGATCTGCGTTCAGTGCCCAGTTCTTCCATGGGCTTGCTAGCTGCTCAGTGTGCTCACCAATGCTGCAGAGAGTCAGTGCTGTGAGAGTCAGTGTCACAGTGCAGATGGTACTAGTGCACATCATTAATCAAAGGGTGTGTGTGTCTGTTTGCTAATGGTCCTTTTCTTGCAGCAGTTTTGCATCGATGGGGCTGGTCTTAAACATAGTTGCGCAATGACTTGAACCTACCTCCAAATCACAAGGCAGAATTTCCAGGGAAATGATGAGCTAAAAACATAACAGGATCAGAGCAATGATCTAAGTAGTCCAGCATACTGTGTCACAAGATGCCCTTGGACAGTATACAAGCAAGGGCTCAGGGGCTAAGACTTTCATGTTGCTGCCTTCTAGTAAATAGAATTCACTGCCTCTGAACATCGAGGTTCCATTAAGAAACCACTTCTCCGTGCTTTGTCCAGTATCGTTTCTAAAGCCATATACGTTAGAATCAATCGTATCTCCTAGCAGTGAGTTCCACAAGTAAATTATGCACAGCATGAAGAAATGTTTCTCTTTTTTTTGTCTGGCCTGAATCTACTGTGTATCAGTGTCACTGAGTGCCCCTGAATACTGTAAGAAAGACAGAAAAAGCTGTCTCTGTTCATGTGAGAAAGGACATCTTAACAACTACAGCAGCAGAGGAAGTCACCTCTGGCAAAATCACACCATGCCATTGCAAAGTGCCAGACAGGACCATCTTTTTAACAGATAGAGACTCTATGATTTTTACAGCTATCTAACAGTCATAAAGCAACAGGCCTTCCCATCACTGCATCCCCCATGCTAGGAAAACCATTCCATTGAGTTCTGACTGATGAAGTTCTTGCTGCTGCTGCTGCTGCTGCTGCTGATGATGATGATGATAATGATTAAAAAATGACACTGTGCTTCTCAACCAGCAGAGGCAGCTTCTGAGAAAAGGAACATCAGTAAAAACAAATCAATAAAGAATCAACCATAACTAATATCAGCAAGCAGCTGTTAAATTCAAGTCAAATGATAAAACCTGTAAAATAAACTATCAGCAGAACAAAACGTTGTAAAACAAGTTAAACAACAACAAAAAAACTGCCCTCAAGAAAAAAGCAGATTTAATAAAAATACCAGGGACAGAAAGGGGGGGAAACCACCTTGGCAGCAAAACAAAATCAGGAACCAACAAGCTGTGGGGAGGGAGCCCGCCCCACAATCAAGATGCCACTGCAGAAAAGGTCCTGTCCCTGGTGGCAACTCACTTTACCTCTGAAAGTGGGGACACATAAAGCAGGGTCTTGGCAGAAAAAGAGCAGATCCACATGGCTGTCTAACTGTCCTATATCCATTCCATTTATGGCTTTAAAAGTCAAAAGTGCCTCTTTGAATTGTCCCAAAAAGCAAATAGGCAACCAGCAAAATTATTCTAAAACGGGTGACATGTGATTCCAATAACTGGCACCAGCTAGCAAAGGACCAGAACCTTTCAAAGGCAGCCTCCTGTGACAACAGTTCACTCTGGATGTAGCTGGAGAATTTGATCAAAGCATAGTCCCCAGTTGTGGCTGAAGGAACTGATAGCAGTAACGTTACTGAACAGGAGTCCAATCCTTTCCCAAGTGGGAGACTGCCTGGAAACCTGACCTTTCCATGATAGGAGAGGTACAAATTCAATAAATACATGGATAACTATGGCCAAAACCTACTTTTTCAATGAAAGGTCACAGGCAGCATTTGTAGTCCACACCACAAATGAGACCTGGGCCACCATCAAGTTGCAAATGCCACAGTTATCTGCTAGCAGCACACGGTTTATCTGACTATGGAGCAAAAGCAGTTCAGAGCATTCTCAAGAGTGATTGCAAGCCAGTTCTTTTGCTTTCCCTTGTGGCGGAAAGTCTTCATCAGGACTCTAATGACACCACCTACTTTGTTGAAGCAATCCTCTCTCACACCTGAAATGAAATTGATTCAATTAAGCAATATAGGTTTTCCATCAAAGAGCATTTAGCTATCTGTTTTGCAACATGTTTTCTCTAGCCACATGCTTAAGAGCTGATGGAAGAATTGTTATTAGCACAAAAGGATTCACTGCCATTCATTTCTGGCCAGAAGTGCTTTCTGGTCCTTTACCTTTGTTGTCTAGCCCCTTTAGTCCTCTTTAAACTTGTGACATGATCCCTTCAGGTCCACAAGATTTTAAATGGTACCCTGCTGGATCAGAGCAGTGGGCCATTTACTTCAGTATCCTGTTTTACAAGTAACTAAACAGCTGCCCTGGATGACTCAAAAATGCCTCAGAACATTTTATTTATTTATTCATTAATTTATTTTATTAATTAGATTTCTAACCCGCCCTCCCACCGAAGCGGCTCAGGGCGGTTTACATACACGTTTAAAACCAGCATACAATTTTAAAACCAGCAAAATTAAAAACTTTAAATACAATTGCATAAAATTCCAATGAAAACAGTTAAACAATTGAAATGCAATGGCAACATGTAATAAAGTGCCAGTGCGACACAACCGGTAATATCAGTTCTTACTGGAACGCCCGCCAAAACAGCTCCATTTTCATGGTTCTGCGGAATAGCTGGAGGTCCCGCAGAGCTCTAATCTCACTAGGGAGCTCATTTTAGAGTGTTGGCACCGCCAGGGAGAATGCCCTGGTCCTAGTTGCCGCCAACCTGGTGTCCCTAGGCCCGGGGGGGGGGGCAGTTTTGTGTTCCAGATTGCAGTGTTCTCTGGGGAACATATGGGGAAAGGTAGGCAGGCCCCTGACCATTAAGGGCTTTACAGGTCAAAAACAGCACCTCAGGTAGGCAGGCCCCTGACCATTAAGGGCTTTAAAGGTCAAAACCAGCACCTTGAAGCGAATCCGGAATGCTATTGGTAGCCAGTGCAATGACTTTAGCACAGGCTGGATGTGCTCCCACATAGGAAGGCCCATCAGCAGCCTGGCTGCCACGTTTTGGGCCAGCTGCAGCTTCCGGAGTTGCCTCAAGGGCAGCCCCATGTAGAGAGCATTACAGTAGTCCAACCTCAAGGTGACCATAGCGTGGATCACTGAAGCCAGATCATTGCATTCGAGGAAGGGGACCAACTGCCTAATCAGCCGAAGATGGTAAAAGGCTGTCTTGGCAGTGGCTGCTACCTGGGCCTCCATTGTCAGGGAAGCATCCAGGAGCACTCCTGACCCTCAGTGCTGGCACCAACGACACCCCACCGAAGGCCAGAAGAGGGACCCCTAACTCCAAGCCTCTCCGATTCAGGCATAGGACCTCCGTCTTTGTCGGATTCAATTTCAATCGGCTCAGCCTAAGCCATCCTGCCACATCCTGCAATGCCCGGTCCAGATCTTCCGGGGTAGAGCCAGACTGACCACCCAACAACAGATAGGGCTGGGTGTCATCTGCATATTGGTGACACCCTAGCCCATGCCTCCGGGCAATCTGGGCAAGGGAGCACATATAGATGTTAAATAGCATTGGGGAGAGCACTGCCCCTTGTGGCACTCCACAGACTAGTGGGTGTCTTCGGGACAGTGTCTCCCCAAGTGCCACCCTTTATCCCCAACCCTGGAGGAAGGAGACAAGCCATTGCAAGGCCAGCCCCCAAATCCCTAT
This sequence comes from Gekko gecko, assembly GCA_029375565.1. Classification (NCBI taxonomy): domain Eukaryota; kingdom Metazoa; phylum Chordata; class Lepidosauria; order Squamata; family Gekkonidae; genus Gekko; species Gekko gecko. The sequence continues at coordinate 43,472,094 of JAPDNY010000012.1, read as the reverse complement.
GTTGGCAAGGCAGTGGACGAGCAGCTGATGATCGACCATGTTGAATGCTGCTGACAGGTCCAAAAACAGCAGCACCGCCATCCCACCCCGATCCAGATGCCTCCGGAGGTCATCTGTGAGGGCGACCAGTGCTGTCTCAGTCCTATGACCCATGCGGAAACTGGACTGGAAGGGATCCAGCGTGGAAGTGTCATCCAGAAAGCTCTGCAACTGTATCACCATCGCCCTCTCTATTAATTTGCCCAAATAGGGCAAATTGGAGACCGGCCGGTAGTTGACCAATTTGGCCAGGTCCATAGATGGTTTTTTAAGAGAGGGCAGACCATCGCTTCCTTGAGAGCCCCTGGGAATAGGCCCTCAGCGAGGGACCTGTTGATAATATCCCTAAGGGTGCCTCGAAACCCCTCGTGGCCCACTTTAATTAGCCAGGAGGGGCACAGATCAAGGCTGCATGTGGTTGGACGTACTGTTGAGATCAGTCTGTCAACTTCCTCTAGGCCAGCCCTCAACTAGCTCATTTAATGAACCACCAGGGGGGAATGGATCCCAGAGAGCCATCTGAAGCCGCAATGGGTCCATTTGGCTCTGCGGGCGAGCCAAAATCCACTCGCTGCCCCAACAGGGTTGGGGTGACAAATTCACTTGGGCCCTCAGGGCATGGTGGTCCACCCATGGAACTTCTGTAATAGTAATCCAGTACACTGTAACCCCCGCTGCGAAGATCAGATCAAGTGTGTGACCGGTCTGATGACTGGGGGCTATTACATATTGGGAGAGTCCCAGCACTGCCAGGGACGATGCCAGGTCCACCGCCCGAGCGGAGGCCACATTGTCAGCATGGACATTGAAATCACCCAAGACTAACAACCTAGGGTGTTCCACCGCCCAGCCCGATACGGCCTCCACCAGAGATGGCAGGCTGTCTGCCGGTACACTAGCCAGACAGCCAAACTCTCCCTGGCTTCCCACACAAAGCCGGCACACTCCATGCCTGTGAGCCTCGCTACTGTGAGTGCCCTGAAGGAGAAAGCCTCTTGAATGAACCAAGGGACTCTCCCCCCACCCCGTAGTCCAAGACTGGTGAAGGACCGAGAACCCAGGAAGAGCCAACTGGGAGACAGCAACGATGAGGTCTTATTATCTATGGACTTGGTGTTGCACAACACCAATGTCGGAGAGGGGTTTTTAAACCTTGCCCCACTGCCTGCCACCTTTGGGATGGGACGCAGGCTGGAAGGTGGCCGAGCTTCTCCATTTCTCTGCCCTCTTTCCTTCCATCTCTGCCTGGAACATGCAGAGTTCCCTTTAGTCATCATGCCCAGTAGCCACTGATGGAGCCATACTTCATGAATTTCTTTAAGTCATCTATGCTAGTGGCCACCACTACATCCACTGGATGTGCATGTCACCCTGTTATTGCTCATTGTTCATCCTGATCTATTCCTCATCAGCTTCACTGGGTGCTCCTGATTCTTGTATTAAGGGAGGCAGAGAAAAAATTCTCCCTGTCTTCTTTCTTCAGAACTTCAGACAGTGATCAGGGCTTCAGGGAGTTTCCTGGTTAAGTGGCATTGCACTCTAGTCTGAGCTGCTGAGGCGGAAAAGAAAGGAGGCTGATAGAAACTGGCAAGGGTCAGAGAGATCCCCCCTCAGCCCAAGAGGGGGGGTTGAGGGATGATGGTAGACTCCCATGAACTGGGAAGGCAGTCCGAATCGCCCCGCTGGGTCCATTGCCTATCCAGTCCCCAAGCCACAGGCAACAGACCCAGCCACATTGGAGTGGGGAATGGATGCTGGCCCTGGGAAGCTCTTTACACAGTGACGTTGGTGGCTGTCCTAGATATGTGGTTTAATGGTAGACCCTTTGTCTAAATCCCACAAATTTTCAGATAAAAAGATCTCAAGTTGCAGATATTGGTGGAGGTCTTTTCTCTGCCTGACACCCTGGAGAGCTGTTGCCAGTCAAAACTGACAATAACTATTTGTCTAGCTCAATATAATGCAGCCACTTCTGGGGAGAGGGGCATGATCCAGTGGTAGAACTAGTGCTTTCCATGATGGTCCCTGGCTACATTTCATGTTAGAAGATCCCTGGGAGGAGGTGTTGGGAAAAGACTGCTCTCTTCCTGAAATCCCAAAGAGTTACTGCTGGTCGGATAAGACAAGACTGAATCAGTGGTCTGCAGAGGGCATTTCATAAGTTCAATATCTTTGGTCCTCTTCATCGGCTTATCACTTACCATAGTGCAAAGAGGCACCATACTTCCTATTCTGTGATTCTGTACACTTGTCAGGGGTGCTCTAGGCTGATACTGCATTGAGCAGGGGTTGGACTAGAAGGCCTGTATGTCCCCTTCCAACTCTGTGATTCTATGACTCTTTAAAGACAGCTCTTAACGGGTCCTAAGCACAGTGGGACTCCTTCCATTAGAAGGCTGGCTGTTGTACACTAATGGGGGCAACAGAATACACCATCTTTGCCTTGTTGACATCTTTGTGGGAGGGATGAGAGCTCTACTGAATGTGGTGGATCAGTTCTCCAGAAGGACACAAGGCTTTCTGAAAGTACTTATATACCAGAATGATCACAAGTGACACCAAAATGAACAGTTCTCTACAGGAAAGAGAGTGACCATGCCTCCCATGCTCCTCTCATGCTATCATGGCCTAGCTATTATGGCCACGCTATTATGGCCTAGCTGAAGCCATCACAGATTGCAAGGGTGTGTATCCAGCCATTCTTGGGGTTTGGGCCTGCTCTGGCCACAGAAGTAGCCGGCTGCTGTTTTTCAGCTCCAGCGATCGGGGCGGGGGTGTGCAACTGCCTTCCTCAATCACAGCCCAAATGAACTTTCCCCACTGCAGTTGCTAGTTGTAGAAGCTAATTAAACTATTAAATTATGCCTGCAAACAAACATTTGGAAGTTTCGAGGAAGGCAAACTCATGAATACTTTAAAAATATATTTTTTTAAGAAAACCAAATTCCCCCAACAGCATGATTGATTATCTTAACCAAAACACTGTACATATTGAAAAAATGTTGTGGGAGAGAAAAATATTGCTTTCATCAAGTTTTAAGGGAACAGTTGTAAAGCAGTGGGGGGAGGGAGAAATGTAATTAATTACACCCTGAAACATTTTACTGATTGAATCTGTGACCCCAACTGTTGTAAGGTCATCCTGTGATAGATTAGCACAGCCTGGAATACCATGGATGGCTTTGGTGCTGGCAAGCTCATTATAGGAGATGTCAGGTCATGTAAATCATCAGAAACAAATACAGGCATCCATCAGAGGCATGCAGATAACGATTACAGGCAACAGAGTGGAGCTGAATTACTATGCAAAATTTATTTTCAACTATTAAAATATGGAGAGATTACTCAAAATTGTCCTTTAAACAAATGCACACTACAAGCACTCGGGCAGGGAGGCTTGCCTGTATAAAATGTTTCACATCTGCAGTGAACCACAGGCGAAAACAGCAGGGAGGGAGTGTGTGGAGGGGAATGGCAGCTATCCCAGTGTGGTTCTCTGGATATTTTTCTCATATCCAGAGAAGAACTGTTCTCCTAATATGTGGTCAGCCTAAGATAAGTAGGAATCAAGAGAAATAATTGGTGTACATGGGCCATTTGTTAGAGACCCGATGGGCTTGGAGAGAACGGAAATTACTATCTACATTTGGCAGCTTCTTGCTTTCTGAAGCAGTGCTCTGAGGGGTTTAGACAAACATGCTCAGAAAAAGGGATCATCACAAATCACATGGCAGGGAAACAACAACACTGTGGGCAACCTGACGCTGAGCAGCACCCATCAGTTCTGCCAGCAGTCATTTGGCATAACAACTTACCCCACGGTGGCTTCACAGGCTGAAAACCTGCTCCATGCAATGCATTCAGAGCCATCCATGGTTGCACGTGTACCTTGAAATTGTGCAGCAAGTGAATTGGCCTGTGACCAGATGTCACCCACAGGAGAGGAGGTATACTACTTCTAAGTTAAAGGTAGTGTCTGCTTTGATCAGGGCCAGCCTGGCCACTTGGCAAACCAATTGAAGGGCTGCCAAAAAGGCAGGAGGAGCCTCCTGTACTGGCTTGAAGGGGAGCTGGGCTTCAATTGCTTCTAGAACCTCATCGTCTGTTGACTCTGGTCTTTACTTAACAAGTAGTTAAATTGTGGGATTCACTTCCAGTGGACATGGTGATGGCCATGAGTATAGATGGGGGTTAGACGGTTGCCTCTGAATACCAGAGCCAGGAGATGACATCTAGGGGAGTCCTTGGCTACTGTGCCCCACTTGTTGGCCCTCTATGGCACCTGATTGGCCACCATGTGAAACAGAATGCTGGTCTAGATGGACAATTGTTATGATCCAGCCTGGGTCTTACTTTCATGGAATCACATAATCAGAGAGTTGGAAGGGGTCCTACAGGCCATCTAGTCCAGCCCCCTGCTCAATGCAGGATCAGCCTAGAGCATCCCTGACAAGTGTTTGTCCAGCTGCTGTTTAAAGACTGCCAGGGAGGGGCGGCTCGCCACCTCCCTAGGCAGATGATTCCACTGTTGCACACCTCTCGCGGTAAAAAAGTTTTTCCTGAGATCCAGCCGGTACTTTCCCGCCCTCAATTTAAACCCATTATTGTGAGTCCTGTCCTCTGCTGCCAACAGGAACAGCTCCCTCCCCTCCTCTAAGTGACAGCCCTTCAAATACTTAAAGAGAGCAAGCATGTCCCCTCCTCAGCCTCCTCTTCTCTAGACTGAACATTCCCAAATCCCTCAGACTTTCCTCATAGGACTTGGTCTCCAGGTCTTTCTTAGAAACTGGGAGGCAGCTGCAACAATCCGACACCACTGAAAACCTAGAGGAGTAAAAATGTCCTTTGTTTGGCACCTTAGGGCCAAACTACATTCTAAATGTGACATGAGTCAGATGATGGTGCCCATCCAGACTCTCAGTCACATGTTCACACAGGGAGTAACCTTTAAAAACCTCTTTGTTGCTCCACACAGCTCCAAATGCTGAGAAGGAGAAAGCGGTGCTTCAGGCTTCTCTCTAGACACTCAGAACCTGAGGAAGGGACAAGCAGCCCCACGCACAGTTTCCACTAGTGAAAACAGTGTGGGGGAGAAGCTTGGATCTCCTCCCTCCCCCTCACAACATTTGGAGCTGTGTGGAACAATGGTTAAAGGTGACCGAGAGTTGGGACAGGCACCTGCAACTCAACTTGTGTCAGACGTAACATGTCTTTGGCTCTTAAACTCAACAGAGCAAATGGACAGCAGGACAGAATTCCATAACTGAGGCCCTGTGATGGAAAAGGATTGAAATATACATTTGTAAAGAATAAAAGCAAACAAAATGAACAAGAGAACTGGTACTAGGATCCGTGTACTTACATTCCGCTAGCTTCAGTAGCCAGTGTGGTACACTTTATCCCAGCCAGTTTGGTGTAGTGGTTAAGTGTGTGGGCTCTAATCAGGGAGAACTGGATTTGATTCCCCACGCCTCTGCTTGCAGCCGCTGGATGACCTTGGGTAAGCTATAGTTCTGTCAGAGCTGTTTTCTCAAGGACAGTTCTGAAAAGAGCTCTCTCAGGCCCACCTACCTCACAGGGTGTCTGTTGTGGGAAGGAGAAGGGAAAGGAGTTTGTAAGCCAGTTAGAGACTCTGAGTGAAGGGCAGGGTATAAGTCCAATCTCCTCCTCCTCCTCCTCCTCCTTCACATTTAAAGTACTGTCTTTCCCTTTATGAACCCCTGTGCAACTTCAGTCCTCCCAGCACTCTGACTGGTCATTCTATGTAGGAACGTGAGATTGTGGCCTATTCATGGTTTTTTTCAGTGATGTTCTTTGGATGACCTACCAGAGAAGTTCAGAAGATTGTTTTCCCTGCTGACCTAGACGAAATCCTGTAAGGCCATTCTACTTAGAACACCTTTTGGTCAATGTTTTGAGCCCCTTTACATGTTTTAAATACATTTAATAACAATAAATTAATGTAGTGTGTGGAAGGAGAAGAAGAGCTTGCAGTGGAAGGGCAGAAGGGTGTTTAGGTGGAAGAGTGTTTAGATGTGAGATAGAGGTTTCCACAGGTACACAAAAGTGTCCCTGTTTCTTTGCTAGGGAATGTTGGAAGATTATAATACTTTAAAATTCCAAGCAACTAAAAATACAAGCTGGTCAAATTCTTTTCTTTTTCTTTTTGCTTACAGGGCTTCAGAGTTTATCAGGCTTTTCAAATTTGAGGATTACAGTTTCTCCAAACAACCAAAACATGCCTTAAGTTGACATACATACCTTAAGATGCACTTCAAAGGTCCTACTCCAGGTACTCCCTTCCTCTTTCAGAGGGAAAGCAGGTGATGATTAGGAACAGAGTCTTTTTGGTGGTGGTGCCTTACTTGTGGGATAGCCTCACCAGAGACATTCAGTTGGTACTTTGGCAGCTTTTAACAGACACCAGGTGAAGACAAATCTATAGTGGATAAAGTATATTTTCTGTCCCTGTTGTCTTTTCTGCTTTTGTTTCTGCTTCTTGTTTCTGTTTTGGTGCTGTTCTGTCCTGGATTTCTATTGCTTTTATGTTTTAATTGGTAATTCTTTGAACTACTGTGTAACTTACATTGTCAGTGACCTTGGAAGCTTAGGGCAAAAGGTGGCACAATGAATGAATCAACCTTTATTGGCATAACAAAAGGTGGCACAACATTTTTTTAAAAAATAAACATACAAAGTACAAGTGCCTGTAATAGTTGTTTTTCAGTTGTATATATCACTGTTGGCTGTGTACTCAGTTTGTACCCAGCACTGCCTGTTTCCTGTCTGTACCTGTTTAGAAAGCTCCCTGCCTTGCACTGGAAAACATCAGACTTATACAAGAAAATTATATGCAAATTAAATGCAGCTTAATGCAATATTGATACAGCTCTCTGGGGTCCTTTTCTACAGCATACTCGACACTCATGCAACAGCTGATTAGCAACAGGATTCTTGTACTTCAGCCACAAAGTTGCTCATATTTAGCATCATTCCATGGACAGGATGGCTCAAGCCAGCATCTTATTAATTTTTAATAGCTACAATACACTTTTTGGGGGGAGATTAAAACTGGAAACAGATTTTACTCACATCCCCATAAGTTTACTTTTGGAGTGGGGAAGAGCAAGACATTCCCCCTCGGAGCAGTCTGGATGTGCCGCTAGAATGGAAGGAAGCAAACACCAAACAATGACACATTCAGAGAAGCAACAGGCAGCCTCTTCTGAGGGGTGGTAATCCTGCCATACCACTTTGTCAGAGTGAACCATTCACACCAGATAGTTATGGGGCACAATTATGCAGAAGAGACCATTGGGAAAAGACAAGGCGGCATGGTAAGTCACACAGAAATGCAATGGGAACCCTCCTTGGTCAGTAATCCACAAGCAGCCTTACTTTCTACAAACTTACCTCTCTCATACTGTCAGCTGCTCTCTTGAAGAACAGCGGTGAGTCCTGCCACACAATTTGAAAGTTACCGCCTTAACCGATCTGCAGAAGGAATGTCTGCCAGTTTTGGTTTATTGGCTGCCATCTGCAATTCCATACTTTTTGCAAAGTCCTCAGTAGTGATATATGCTGTGCGTTTAAGCTTTACAGGATATTTTTTTGATATTTTTACATGATTTTCCCCTCCCCTTTCTCCTTCCCCTAAATGTTGTTTGGCCCATCATTCTTGCTCTGCCGCAAGACTTTATTGCAGCCAGGGAAACAGGATGCATATCTCTGTAGCGTTATTTACTCCTAGTTTATTTTACTATTGCATCTCTGCTTCCATTCAGGAGATTTATAATGGTATTAGTTTCCTTCCCGTGGGTTCATTTCATAGAACTATAGGGCAATCATTTTGAAAGCCAAGAGCTGACAGGAAAATTAGGAGATTAGATAATGCCAACATGTTCATATTCCAGCCAGTGTCTCAGCAAGGGGGAAAAATGAGATGGCAGAATTAATAAAATTAAATGCCCACCTGTCCCCTCAGTCATATCACTACAGTTTTGTATTCAGCTAACTTGGGGCCAGAGGATGGTGGAAGACAGGAGGGCCTGGCATGATGTGGTCCAAGGGGGTCGCAAAGAGCCAGACTCGACTGTGCAATAGGACAACAACAACAACAACTTGGGGCCAGCCCTGCCATTAGACCAGGTGAAGCCGCTCATCCCAGGCTGCAGATTTCATTATGCCTTTTCTTCTAGGCGTTCATTTGTTAGAAGAATCTTACCAGCCCAGTGGTCTCTATTTGGTTTTTCTGCCTCAGGTATCAAAACATCTTGAGCAGTCTATGAACTAATGCGTCAAATCTACACATTCTGAACTCAGCCAGACTTAGGGCAGAACGGCAAGCTGTGCATAGGTCCGTGATTAATTTTCCGGATTTAAAAAAAACTAAAAAAAAACCAGAAATGAGCTGCCGAGGTTACAATTTAAAATAGGACAGCAGTATTGCCTGGAGACGGGCTAGTCACCTCTTTCCCCTTGCACCTTTTCCCTCCCAAGGTCACCACTCTGAGTTACTCTTATAGGTACTAATATTTTTACCCCAGCACAGGTAAAAGCAGCTTAAGGGCGGCGATTTTTGCTGAAAAAACAGCAAGGGAGGAAAGGGTTAAAAAGTCTCTCTCTCTCTCTCTCTCTCTCTCTCTCTCTCTCTCTCTCTCTCTCTCTCTCTCTCTCTCTCTCTCTCTCTCTCCCCCCCCTGCCCCAGGCCTGGGTCCCTCATTAAACTGCAGCCACAGTAGTTGCTGTTCATCAAAACAAAAATGGGGAAAATAATCACAGAACTGCACCTTCAGTGGAGTTCGGCCCTGAGGAGCTCAGATAGATTATGGCAGCCTCTGTTCTCCTGTAGGTTGGGCCCAGGGCCATAAAAATAATCCAAACCAAGGGGTTTGCACACCTAATTGTTGATCTAATCCTAATTACCGACAAGAGCATGTCGGTTCCCATAGCTGAATGTTCCTCAGTCAGGCTTTCTAGGTTGTTAAAAACATGATTGCCCCAGAGAACAGCAGATTAAACAGAACAAAATGTCTTTCGACCTCTGAAGACAGCTCTGCAATTACTGACACACAGGTGAGTAACAAAATCCTGATTTTTTTTTTTTTAAGAAAAGTAGCCTTGGGAGGCTGCGACAGTTTTTTTTTAGCAGAGAGTTGGCCAAGGGTAGGGGAGAAGAAGAAGAGGCTGTTTAAGCTGATCTAAGTCCCCGCACAGAGAATGGGGCTGCTGGGGGTGCAATTCTAAGCGTGGGTGTGTGGGGGGATAAGTGAAAAGCTCAAGCAGCCTCTTCCACATGATCCTTCTCTGCTCAAAACGCATCCTTCCCAGCTTTCCTTTTGTTACAAAAATACCCCTGCCGGGGCTTCATTTGCATGTGATTTGCAGTTGCCTCTCAGTCACTCCTTACAAATTATGACACAGGCAGACCTGGTATCCTGAGAGAAAAGATGGCAGAAAGTGTATTCTCCTTCAGGCTGCAAGAGGTATCTTATTTAGATTAGACACTAGAGGAGGGGGTGGAACTGTGGCATACAGCCAGGTTTGTAAGTAAACAAAGCCCTCCCTTCACCTGAGGCAAACCGGCAAAATTCCAACAGAATCAGAGATTTCTAAACCCCTTAGTATTCAGCAGCCCGATTAGCCCAGTCAGGGCTTGTTGGCCACAGTCAGTACTTGGACAGAAGACCACCATGGAAGACCAGGGTTGCTACAAGGAGGGAGGGAAAGGCAAAACATCTCTGCTCCTCTCATACCTGGAACACCCTGTGAAAGCAATCACCATGAGTCAGTTATGAGTCAACAGCATGTTATTCTTCTAAGACACAATTCACTGACTCGAAGTCAGGTGAAGCCATGTGAACATGAATTGAAGGTCATATGAGCAAGGCAGGATGGCTCTCAGTCCTGGTGTGGAAATAAAAGTTCAGCGTGCTTAGTGGTAATGTTAACTCTAGATAACATTGTGAAAGTACAATGAAACCAGGCTCAGCTAATCCTTGTCTCTGGAGGAGATGTCCAGAGCGACACCAGCAAGAATTGCTTGTCACTTTGTCGTGGAGAACCATGGTTGTCTTGGTGCCCCTTTGAAATTTTAAGATAGTTAATGCAAACCATGATACATACATAAGTGACATTGTTGCAGGCCACCCAGCAAGGGGTTTTCAAGGCAAGTGAGAAACAGAGGTGGTTTGCCATTGCCTTCCTCCACAGAGTCTTCCTTGGTGGTCTCCCATCCACGTACTGACCTTGCTTAGCTTCTGAGATACGACAAGATTGGGCTATACCATACCGTTCCATATCCTACAAACCATAGTATGAAAGCTTCTTTCAACCCATGAATTCACAATCTTGTAATATGTAGAGTAGTCCTGTGTTGTCAGTATTATCCCTATATTGCAGATGGGGTAGCAAGGCTAAGATAAACTTGCCTAAGGCCCTTTTGTGAATTCATAGCAAAGGTAAGATTTGAAATAAGGAACCTCCTGAATTGCAGCTCATTCTCGCCACGACACCGCCTCCTTCTTAGCTCTGGTTTATGTGTTCAGATGGAAACAGATAAAGGAAAACAGGTCGGGTGGTAACCATGGACTCACAGACAAGGGCTCCTCTCTTTTGCAGCTCAAATTGCTAGGCCCATGCAGCTCCTCTTTTGTCTTGAAAATCCCGTTTGGATGCCAGCCATGGGTTACTTATCACCCACCCTGATGTGGCCATCAGCTGAGGTGGTGATTCTAATCTGCAGCTGCAGCCAGGCTTAAATCTTTATCTGAGATTGGAGAGCCTGAGTGCTGAGTGTGCAGAGGTGTTATTAGATTATTAAATCAATGACACTCCGGTTATTAGTCACACTTGTCCGCATTACCTGACACCGTAATGATCTTCTATTTTTACTCTCCACCTGATAGTGTCCCGGAGGCCCTGGAATTATGACCAGAAAATTAATTTCTTTGCATTTGGACAAGAAATAGAAGCCAAGGGAATCATCCCGCACCACGGCAATAAATCCTTGTGGAATTGTTTAGGAAAGAGAAGGGCCTGGGCAAGGAGGACCAGATCAGGCCAATATTACTTCTGCATCATGTGTGCATGTATGCAAACCTCTCCATTCCACAGCAGAGTGCAAAACCCACCCACTGACAGCATCAGTTTTCATAATTAGGCCAAAATATACCTGTCTGTATCTCCTCCTCAGCCATGAAACTCCTTGAAGTAACATTATCCCACCCCCCTCAATAATTGCCACTGTCTTCTTGTGTAACTGTGCAGTGGGGATGAGCTGAAAGGTAAAGAAGTACCCTCTCTTTTAAAACATGCTTGGTAAGTATGATTGGCCAACTCTCTACCCAGCTTCAGAAGAGTAACCTTATGTGATGTGCAGTCTATTCAAGGGCACTGCCACCATTTGAGTTTTCTTTATCATCACTGCAAAAATACTCTCAAGTGTACTTTGGGAAGTATTAATGTATTTATTCCTTTAGAAAACTTATATGCCACTTCTTGGCAGCTCACAAATAAAAAAGGTACATAAAATCATTTAACTGCAACACAAAAACAAGCCATTAAAACACACACACAACATAAAAACAAGCCATGGCATAAAAATAGGGTAGAACAACATGCAGCAACTTAAAATGATGTTCACAAAGCAGTCTACAGGCTAGAAGCAGACCATAAAACTGCTGAAATAGATGGAAATGTAGAATGTTCAACTGATATCACTGAGCTCAAGAGGGAGGGATTGATTTAGTTTTCATATTTATTGATGATTTAAGGAAAATAACTTAAGCAAAGAATAATAACATTAAAAAGTACATCCCTAACTCTAACTTTAAGCACTTTCTGTAGGATTCATGGATGCTAGCTGAGTCTAATAGCACCTTAAAGACCATCAAGATTTTCAGGGTTTTGAGAGTCAAAGCTCCTTTCATCAGATATTTAAACTATATCCTAACTGTATAACTTCATTTTCCATAATGTAACCTCTCTATTTCTGATACAGTTGTATCTCTAGGTCATGTGCATATTCCTTACTCAAGACTTTCTGGGTCCTTTATTCTTTACAGTGTTTCCTTCACTGTCTTTTCTTCAAGTCTCCCTATCTAAATAGCACTAGAATTTTTGTTAACTTTGGCTGCGATCAGACGTGCTCTTTGATCCGATATCTTTGCTGTTGCCTGGTGGGTTTAAAGTGAATGATCAGACACCAACATCTGAAGAAGAGAAGAGATTGGATTTATACCCCTCACTTCACTACCCAAAGGAGTCTCAGAGCAGCTTACAAACTCCGTTCCCTCCCCCTCCCCACAACAGACACCCTGTGAGGTAGATGGGGCTGAGACAGCTCTGACAGAAACTGCTGTTTTCTCAAGAACAGCTGTGCCAGAACTATGGCTTGCCCAAGGTCATCCAGCAGGTGCAAGTGGAGAAGTGGGGAATCAAACCCGGTTCTCCCAGATTAGGGTCTGTGCACTTAACCACTATGCCAAACTGGCTCTCATTGGCACCCTGTCTTCACCCACCCTTGAGCCAGAGTTATTACGCATCATGGAAAGTCCGGTCCTGATGATTGTCGCCAGTCCTGATGGATGTCTGGTCAACCAATTGCACTCTCAAGCCGTCGGGGTGATGTGATCGTTTTACTTTGCCTCAGCACCACTATTTTCCTACTTAGTGATTTGTGCATAACCACATATTCACCCTCCTTCTGCTGACATGTGTCAGCTCCTGATGCTGATGGCACAAGAGCACCATGCACAGGGTGATGATTCCTATGGTTCTGACAACTGCTCGAGAACACCAACCATCAACTCCATCTCCATCTCTAGCCTAGATTTGGAAATGAGCAGGAAAGGGAGTGATTTCTGGTAGGCAACCATGGTTTATCGTGAACCAATGAGATCACAGTACTCTGCAGAAGGATCAGTGAGTTGTCAAAGCAGAGATTGGACTCATGGACACAGTAAGGTGCATGTGTGAAAGCCAACATGCAGAGATCACTGCATGGTGGTTTGGAAATGCGGTTATGCACATGCACAAAGGACAGGAAAAAATTTAAACGTGCCTGACTACTCTGTCTGATAATCAATGATGGCCTGCAGCAAAGCAGTTTTTTATGGGATGTCTGTTCAAACCTCTCTGTGTCCAAAAACACTGGATGAAATCAGAAGCACATCCCAACCACACTAAGTGGCATGTCTGACTGCAGCCTTCATGCTGCTTACCAAGCTGACCTATCATAGGCAAGCCAAGCCATAACCAATTCCCTTTCAGTGGCAAAACTCCTCTTCCTAAACTCACTCCATCCACTGATTTTTTTTGTTTGTTTCTTTTATTTTACAGTCTGGAAAGAAACCTTCTGTTCCATGATTGTTTGAATCTTCTGCTGTTGGTTTTCATTTTTAAATGTTTACAGTATTGTCAGTATACCTAGAAACAGCTTTGAATCTCTGACTGAAAAGTGGTATATAAATATTTTAAATAAATGCATAAAACTTATTTTGACACAGACTAAGATTTTCCTCTTTAGACTTTTATGTGCTGTGCAGGGAAGGCAGATCACTATAATTTTTAAAATATGATCTGTCTCCTTTTCATTGCTGGATACAATAATTTTAATAATTTTTATTTCAACAGGATATTAGCCACTGCAAGAGTCTTTAAAATGAGCATGCAGGTATAAATTTAGTAATGGAATAGATAAAATATGATACCTTTTGACATAGAAAGAAAGGTCTGAAAATGTTTTATCCTCCACTTCTGGAACACACACATTCATGAGATCTGAATATGAAGGTATCCATCAAGAGTTGTGTTACCAACCACTGAAGCTGCCTGATATTCAGATCATTGTTCTATACAAAGCAGTATTGCCTACTTTGATTGGCTCTGATTCAGTCCTGTTACCCATTTTTCCTATTGAAAACAATGGAGGATAGGGTCACCCACTTTGGGTGCCCATAGAATTGGACCCCTTGGTCCAATCTTTTTGAAACTTGGGGGTTCTTTTGAGGACAGACTCCAGCAGCTATGCTGCAAGTTTAGTGCCTCTGCCTCAAAAATAGCCTCCCCAGACCACTGAATATACCCCAGGGAGGATTTGCCATTGACTTCAATAGCCCCATAGGGTATAATGGACCTGAAAAATTCAGGATTCTCGAATTTTACCCAAATACAAAAACCATACTGGTATTGGTATTTGGGAAATTAGGTATTTAATCATATTTTTCAGGTCCAATTAACCCAACTCTGAAAAATACCGACTTTTTTTTTTGCATACCCGTACTCATAATCCCTTTAATCAGAGATGCTGGGGGTTGAATCTGGAACATTCTGCATGTGAAACAAATTATGTTCTCTGTCACTGACTTTTGACACCTCCCACATATCCTACATTAATATAACATATGCACATGGTTTGTTCAGTTGTATAGATCAGAATTCTTGGTTCATTTAGCATTTTAGTCTGGACAGCTTGCAAGCACAAAACCTTTCTCCTCCTCCTTTACATATGGGGGAAGAGATCTGGAGGAGTTATTTGGTAAATATGTTTCCACAAAGGAAGAGAATTTTCACTTTTCCCTCCTTAACACTTTTCATAAGCTCCCTGGCTTTTATCAGTGGCTTGCCAGCAGCTGTATTATTAGCTATTGTGGGAGTGTAATTTGTTTCAAATGTTCATGTGTTTTTTAAAAGGTATGATTTGTTTCTCCATGTTTATAATTAATTCTGAAGTGGTGGTGGGTAAGAGGAACATAGTTTGATCTTGAAGTGGTAGAAACGGGCAGCTGAAAACCCAGGCAGACTTGAGGAGAGTCCTTTGAGTGGAAAATTTCCACTTCAAAACAAAATAAGATAACTCCACCCAGCAGAGGAAGGAGGGGGTACCAGAGAGCCATCTGATGCCACAGGTTCCATTGAGTCAAGCAAGAGGCAGGATTATCACAGGATGAATAGCTCAGGTGTATAATTAAAGGATTATATATGGTGGGGTGCTCCATCCTAACAAAGCCTTTAACTTTAAACCCTGGAAACCATGGTAATCCAAACCTTCCCTCAACTCTACTAGCATCTTTTTTTGTTTGTTTTGCTTTGTTAAATGGTCACTGTCAAGCACTTAGCATTCAGCTTCTAGAATTAGACATGATAAAGAAGGTCTGGAAAACATACCTTCTGCCTATAAAGCCTGCTAATCCCAGGTATGAAGCTCTCTCTAGCTGCAGTTATTCACAGTGCAATCCTAAAAAGAGCTACACCCTTCTAAGCCCATTGACTTCTACCCATAGACTGAAAAGTGTACAACTCTGCTTAAAACTCTGCTTGTACTGTCAGCATTTAACAGAATGCACTTTGGATGTACTCAGAGGCCACTGCCGAGGAGGTGTCCTGTGAAGTGCAAGTCTTGTTAAAAGGGAGCAAAACATGGTATAGAAGACCACCCCAGTTTCCCACTCATTCAGGAAAGCAACATTTCTCACCCTTTTGGGCCCCCTGTTAGTTTTGCAAAAGTGCTTGGCTTAATGACTGAACTCATGGTTATTTTATGTACAAAAATTAGTAAGGATCATTAAGAAGAAATTGTCCTGAACTGTTAGATTAAAAGGGGATTCATCAACTGCATTGATTTCCTCCTGTCTCCTGAGATCCCTTAGCAATTAGCTTTAGAAGCACTGGTTTGCTCTTGTGATCCATATTTTAATTACACTGAAAACACTGAAAAAAAACCCTCAACATTTTCCCCATCAGTTTTAGACCATGTCTACACAAAGGTGGACTTAACTGCTTTAGCAACTGTTCCCAAGAGTCATTTGGGAGTGCAAGGGACCAGCATGGGTTGAAGGCAAGGGGGTGGGAGAGAAGGCAATAAGGAGGTATACATGGACACTTGGCATACTTCAATCACTTTAGATGTCAGCCTCTTTAGAGTCTGAACTCTCATTGTCCCTTCAGTGCAGATGCACTTATATAACTCTTTTTTCAAAAAAACTGGAAAACTCCTGCAAAATTGTTTATCATTCAGTTGCCATAAGAGCATAAAATTGCCATGGCAAGTTTAAACCAAGGCCTCATGTTCTCTTTCCAACAATACCAGGCAGATGTTACCAGAAGGTTAGAATTAGGGATGGGCACGAACTGGGGAAATGGTGGTTCATTGGGGTTCATTTGATTAAACGAACCATGAACTTACATGAACTTTTCTGTTTCCTGAACCGGTTCATGGTTCATTCAGTTTGTGAGTTTGGGAGGTGGTAGAATGTCCCCTGGGGACATTTAAATACTGTCGGAGCCCACCACCAGCCCACAGCCTGACCTGAGTGATCTCCAAAGGCATTTAAATGCCTTTGGAGCTTACTTCTGGGTGGCCCGCCAGGCCTGGAAATAAACTCTGAAGGCGTTTAAAGAACATATCTCCCATGAACCTCACAAGAATGTGTCTCCTATGAGTCTCATGAACCTCCATGAAAAACATGGAGGATCATTGGTGAATCGTGGGAGACATGTTCTCCTGAACCCCTGGTTCATGAACCATGAATCGGCCTGGTTTGTGCTTGAACCAGGGTTTGTCTGGGGGTTCCTGCCCATCCCTAGTCAGAATCGAGGCAAGAAGATTATGCCTTTTCCTTGTTGACAGCAGATATACTGCCTCTGTACACAGAAGTTCCATTCAGTTATCGTGACTGATATCCCTTGATAAGCCTGTCTTCCGTTACTTTTTTCAAATCCTTTTCTTTCTTTCTTTTTGAATAAGGCTTTTTATCCAGAATCCATGATTGCATCTTGTAATAACAAATGCCTTTAATTTAAAAACAACATTTAATTTCCTGAAAACTGTGTGCTGCCCCACTCCATCCTGCCAGGAAAAGATCAAGGCAAAAAGTGTATGTGCTACTTTGGGGCAATCAGAATTCTGCAAACAATAAGACACATGCATAAGATGCTTGCATATGCAAAAAGGCAGGTAATGCCCTAATCCAGCAAAGAGAGATCCACATGCTGAACCAGGTGCAGTTTAGCTGCTGTGGATGCAGATGAGTACCTGGATGAACATCTGCCTTATGATATGTGTGGTGCATCTTTTCATCCACACGGGCAGGGCTCATGCCCGTTATGCTCATGCCTGTTATGCATGACTTCTGGTACATGAATATAGGTGGAACAGGGGCCATAGAATATATTACATATGCAATTATAGTTTACCATATAAAACGATTATGAATGCTAAATGAACCAGCAAATTTCCATGACATATGTAATGCTGAAATATGTATTGGATGAGAATATGTAAAGCGGTGCATTATTCTTCCAATGCCCCATCTGGATTTGGCAGTTAAAATTAATTAATCAATTAATAATTATTAATAATAATATAAAGCTCATGACTTAACAATATCCAGATTTGTTTCATCACTGATGTCTACAGAGCTGCCAAGAGTTCCCTTTCCTGACTTTGAGACTGAACAGGCAGTGCCTCAACAGTGAATCTGGAAGCTGTTTTCACGTGAGCTGCCGCAGGCAAGGGCAGGAGCAACTCAAAAGGAGTAAATTACTCCTGGTCCTGGAACACTCTTTTCCCAGTGAGCAGGAGCCCAGGAACGTCTTAAAGACCAACAAAACTTGTGGCAGGGTATGAGTTTTCGTGACTCACTGACTCATGAAAGCTCCTACCCTGCCACAAGTTTTGCTAGTCTTTAAGATGCTCCTGGACTCTTACTCTTTTCTTCTACTACAGACAGATTAACATGGTTACCCATCTTGAACTATGTTCCTAGAGTGTGGGGCGGGGAGGTTGTCTCGTTACCTCCAAAGGTTTCCCCCTTTATAGTTAAACTAAAAAGATATTACTGTGTTGTCAAAGGGGATGGGTGTAAAATCCACCAGAAGCAGGGGATGGGACTATTAGAGCACTTCTGTCAGCTGAACGTGGCACAGGAGAAAGGGGAAGAGCCACCTTCTGGCACCCAAAACCCACCTTTACTTTCCATCTGAGCCAGAGTACAAACTCAGCACTTGGACTCACTCAGTTCCCTCCCCTGTCATCCCTAAACCAGCTTCTGTCTACCCTCCTCCAAACACCGGATTCCTTCCAGTCCTGGGCAGCTTCAGGCCCTAAAGTTAGCAGCTCCTGCACTTGGATCTGGCAGTTATTCTGTTATTCTCATTTTAAAGAATAGAAAACGGGAGTTCAAAAACAGCAAGTGACTCTTTGCAGGTCTTCCTCTGTCATTCAGCACAGTTCTTTGTTAAAGATGCTTCAGATGATCTTTGGTCTGAGGGACAAGCAAGACATTTAAAGTATGCAAATAAATGGTTTCAACATCCCTGCGCTTTTGCAAAGCCTGTATCGAGGCAGTCTTGGAAGAGACTGACGTTTCCATTTTAACATGGAAATGATTGAGGTTTGCCTGTTCAAATGCTGAAATTAATTTGATTGGAATGTATCTTTTAAATGCCCCAACCTAGTGGGAGATGATGTATCGACACCTCCTCTCCCTGTTCTTGCCTCCCCCTCACTCCACAGTACTCCACAGTACTCCTGCCTGCCAACAAGCCGGTAACTCCAGGGGTCTAAAGCAGAAATGCAAACCAATTTAAATCTCATGTCTTGTGCCATGGTACACATGTTGATTCTGTCAAAATCTCCAGCGCTTGAGAACATATGATATTTCCTGAAGCATTTTTTTTATTAGTCAAACCAGGCCAAAGGAGTTATAATTAGCTCCAATTAACACTGTGCCCAGCTGCTGAACGCTTCATTTCCTGCCATGTTGAGTGGCGAAAGGTAGAGAATTCTTTTTCCTTCTTGTGAAAATCACACATTAAACTATTAACGTGTGTGCGTGTCTGTTTCTCATTCTTTGGTAAGAAAAAAATGTCACTTCCCAAAAGGAAACAGGTCTTCAGAGCAAATATTTATGTACCATGAAATCTTACTAAAATATGATACACTTCTACTGCCATAAAATCAGGGTGATATACCTTCAAAGGGAGGGCAGAAAGGGATGAGATCAGCTCTCCTGGCCCTTTCTTATATGCCCACGGTAATGCTGATCACCACTTTGGGATCAGGAAGGAATATTCCTCTGGGCCAGATTGGCTCAGGGGTCCTGGAATTCTTTCACCTTCCTCTGGACATAGAGCAGGGGTCATTGGGGGAGTGCAGGGGAAGTGGCTGTGAATTTCCTGCATTGTGGAGAAGGTTGGGCTGGATGACCCTTGGGATCCCTTTCAGCTCTATATTTTTATTCGGTGCGAACAGAGACCTGCAAAAAAAAAATTCTTCCTACAGTTCTATACAATTACTTTTAAAAGACTGTACCCATATATTGTAGGAAGGTTCAGACAGGTGGCTCCCTTGGTCATTCCTTGTCTTTCCACCTAAACCCCCCCTACTCATAAGACCCCTCCCCAACTCTGGGGATCAGCGTGAGGGCTGAAGCCTGTCTTTTGCTGACGTCACTCTATAAAATGCCATGTACCTCGAGGTGCACTTTAAAGAATGGCATTGGCAATCATCATAATAGTCATTTTGAAAGGGAAGAACGCCGGCTTACTTAGACAGTATGTGCTTTGCATGTATAAAATCCCAGTTTTAATCCCTACCCTCTCTAGTTTAAAAGGATTTCAGGTAGCAAGGCCCACATGTTAGAACATTTCAGCTGCCCTTGAATTAAAAAAAAATAATGGGGAAGGCAAAAGTCAAAACCTTCTTTTGACTTCCACTGAGTACCTGGTACAGTTAGAATGGGAAATTTCTCCCATGCCATGAGGAACTGGAAGGAGCATAAAAAAGCAAACAAATCTGGACATATTTGAGCAGCTTTTAGGAAGAAGGACTAGATGGCCTGTACAGTAGAGGTTTATCAACTTACACACAATGCAGAGAAAATGGATACTTCTTTTCTAGCAGAATTTGGGATTAGTGATGTTCAAACACCCACCCATTTGGTTTACATTCTGTTCACTAGTCGTGAACAGCGACCCAATTTTTCATCAATGGTTCATCTGTCCATAAGAAGTTCAAGCCAGTCTGATGAACTGCTTTTTGTGTCTTCAAACAGTGTGATACAAGATAATGCAATCCACGGGGTTTCACATATGCTCCTTCTCATACAGCCCGGAGAGTGTTCTAGGCTTCCCCCCGCCCACAAAATCTGTTTTACTGCATGCCACTCACATCCAGTTATATAACAGTGAGCAAATCGGTCAGTCAGTGATTATAAATACTCAGTTTTTAAAAAAGGTATTTCACCCATGCTCATTTTCACACAGCCTTATGGGAGGTGCAGTATTTAATTATCAGTTTGCCCTGGCTAGGTGGGATATAAATTGAAAGTAATACATAAATAATAAATAAATAATAATCACCACAGTATTTAATTATCTGACCTGATCCTCCATGCCCCTAAGAACATAAGAACATAAGAGAAGCCAATGTTGAATCAGGCCAATGGCCCATCTAGTCCAACACTCTGTCACACAGCGGCCAAAATATACCACGTGCCATCAGGAGGTCCAGCAGTGGGGCCAGGACACTAGAAGCCCTCCTACTGCTGCCCCCTCCAGCACCAAGAATAGAGTGCATCACCTGCCCCAGACTGAGAGTTCCCATCTATACCCTGTGGCTAATAGCCACTGATGGACTTCTGCTCCATATTTTTATCTATTTCCCTCTTGAAACTGTCCATGCTTGTATCTGCCACCACCTCCTGGGTAGGGTTGCCACTTAACCGCTGCAGGCAGGGGATCTCCCACCAGCACTCCCCCTGAACGGAGCAGTGGGAGGAAGATGTCACACAATGTGTAGACATCCCTTCTAAGTGAACACCTGGAAATGGCATTACATTAGGTGATGCTCTCGAAATCCCCCAAATTATAGAGATTTCTGGGGTTCCTATAGTGTCTCCATGACATGGTGATGTTGCTTCCACGTTTTTGCTCAAAATGACACTACAGAATGCTGGCCATTCCTTGCCCCCCAAAGGCTCCCAGGGACTGCTGGCAAAGGCCCAGCAACCTTACCTCTGTGGGAGTATCAATTTCACATACTATACTGATGCAAAGCACATGCAAGACATAGAAATTAAACTCTACCACCATGAGGAAATAGCTACCAAACCTCTTTTTCTCTAATCTTTCTAAAATCTTGCTCCCAATTGAGATCAGGGCTCTGTGGGATCTTCTTCAATTCCGCAGGGCCTGTAAGATGGAGCTGTTCCACCAGGCCTTTGGCTGAGGCAGCAGATGTCCATTTATGGCCTCCCTGAGGTCTATGTCACCCATTTATTAACAGCTGGCTATCACTCATTTGTTATCAAGTGGCCAGGGACTCTCTCACAACCAGCCAATTCTATTCTTGGGCTGTGGTACCATTTTAATGTATATTACTGTGTTTTAAAATTTTAATTATACTTTATTGTATTGTTGAAATGTTGTTACCCACCCTGAGCCAGCTTGCAGGAAGGGTGGGCTATAAATATGAAAAATAAAAAAATGTTATCAGCCAGCTTGGAGGGGAAGTGCTCATTATCTAAGGACCTGCCCACAACCGCTCCATTTCCCCCTCATGGCCAGCATTTGACCAGACATTTCTTTATGATGCTCATATTGTTCTATCTTCATCTCCCCCCCAGTGATTTTATGATGTGTGATCATACTCTGTCAGACTGATTAGGATGCTAGAAAATCAGGACAGAGACATTTCTACAACATATTAATAAAATCAACCCACCCGTGATTATGAATCTGCAGTTCTCACCCGTTCCTCTCTCCTCCCCAAGCATCTCAAAACGGATCCTGTCCACAATTTGTTATCTGCACAAGCCCTGCAGACTGCTAGTGTTTTGGGAAATAAACTGGTACCAGAGAAGGCCTGCTTGAAATGGCCCTGAAAAGAGGAGGAAGAGGTGGAGGGAGTGGGCAGGGCTGACAGGCTGTCGCTGAGGGCACCGGCACTGAATGAATGTGGCTGCCTTCCGATTTAATGACAAAGATTCCGTCATGTGTGCAGGCCCAACAGCCTCTGACTGGGGAGCCCAGGTGAGACAGAATTAATAGGCTGTGGCTCCTGCGTTTGGCTGCCAGCGGATTCCTCTGCACCTTGCTGGGCAGCCACTTCCCCCTTGTGCTGTGCTGGTGGATCCTGCCCTTTACACAGTGACCGTTTGCCAATCTATAATACTTAAATGTTTTGCAGGCACCAAACTGTCAAACAAAAAAAGAGGGAGAGAGACAAAGAAAATGAAGTGGGAGCAACAGAGGTCTCAAGCTGACTGTGGACACTGAAAAGAGAGGGGGCTGGGAGAGGATTTTCATCAGGGGAGAGAGGGGAAAATCCATCTCCAAACCTCCGCTTCTGGAGTTGGAAAAGTTTCAGAACTGTTTAAAAGGACAGAGGTGAATCAACCTCAGCCACTTAGTAAGGCTTGCATTAGAGACAGTAAGATAAGTGACATTATCAAAATAAATACAGGGCTTTTAAGGACAATTCAATGTATACAAATTGCACACAGGGAATGTCCTGTATTGGCCCTCCTGGCATGCTGTATCAGGAATTACTTTCCAGCACTAGTTTAGTTTAGCTCATACTAACAGTCATATCTCTTCAAGGTTTTGTTCAAATACTCCTTTTATGGTATTAGTTAAGTTACCAGTTACATACTTTCTATATGGCCTCTTCTTCATAATACTTAACAGTAGGAATCCTTACTGATTGCAGAAAACTAGCATTTCCTGAAGAAGGCCAACATGAGAGCCAGTGTGGTGTAGTGGTTAAGAGCAGAGACATTAATCTGGAGAACCAGCTTTGATGCCTGCTGGGTGACCTTGGGCCAGTCACAGTTCTCTCAGAACTCTCTCAGCCTCACCTCCCTCACAAGGTGCCTGTTGTGGGGAGAGGAAGGGAGGGCAATTGTAAGCTGCTCTGAGACTCCTTAGGGCAGAGAAATGCAGGGTATAAAAACCTTCTTCAACAATAAGCTTTCCTTGACCTCTTAAATGCTTAATACCCCACCACCAAACTACCTTCTTTTGTAGGGTTTAAGGTCTCACTTCCTGAGAAGACCTTGCCCCCTGTACTGTATAAACAGCAATTTAGCAGCTGTCTCTTCATCACGCTCTGTGATTGCAGACCTTTATGAGCAACCTGGAGTTTTCCAGGAACTACACTGATCTTCAGGCTACAGAGATCAGATGACCTGAAGAAAATGGCTGCTTCAGAGGGTGGACTCTATGGCACTCCACAGAACTCTCTCTCCCCCCCCCCAACCATTTCCAGGAATTTTCCAAACCTGAGTTGGTAATCCTAGCAGGCTCTCATTAATAAATTGCAGGGTTAGCTCTGGTGGGCCAGAGGAAACTACTCAGATTACTTTACCTGTCAGGTTTTTATCTGGCCATTGATTTTTGTTTGTTTGTTTTAAGCTGGGGACTTAATATTTCCCTATGGACTCTATACCCTGGTCTTCCAAGATCTGCCTGTGATGTGCCAAAATTGCTAGGGCCTACCCACTGCTCTGCTTCTATGAAAAATACCATGCTCCAGCTCCTTGAGCCACCAAACAGTAATCCATCTTAATCAAAACTATTTATTTAAAATTTTAAATAAATAATGCATGTTCTTAAAACGGCCTAACCACAACATTCCACACTCAGATTCCACACTCAGGCTGCAGTCACACTGGAGGCTTGGTGTGATCTGGTGGTTGGGTGGCTTCTTTTTTAATTTGTCTTTTGCATATGCGCATAACTGCTTATTCAAAGCACCACTCTGTTTTGACAGCTGGAGGAGGCTTCCTGCCCCTCTGAAAAAAACTAATGTTTTCAGTTAACCCCTTTCCCACTCTATGTGCTGCAAAGATATAGGCAGAGGAACTGGCATGAAATAGAGAAAGGAGGCTTCTCAACCTGCCCTTCCCTCCCCCCATTCTCGCCTCAGAAGACCACTGAAAGCTTGCTAGTGCTCACAAAGATGCGGTAATATGCACATAACTAACTGATTTTTAAAAGAAACTCAAGGAATGAAAAAGGATCCAAGTGATCAGACTTCCCAACTGGGTTGAGCTCGCACCAGGGGAGTTCAGATGTCCGGAAATGTGGGGTGAAAGTGCTGATATCCATAAACACTGGACTGTCCCTGGTGCCTGATTACTCTGCTTCCAAAGCGAGGCAGAACAGAGTGGTGATGACTGGGGCATGGAAGGCGGATGTTGCTGTCTGATCATGTTCTTTAAATCCACAAAGGTACCACAATGATATCACCGCAAACTACTCGTGTAACTGCTGCTGCAGTGTCCAAGGTATACTTACTTATTTACACCTTTCCTATATGATATAATTCATGGGGAGCAGATGATTAAAGGTGTCACCCTCACACTTGTTCCTCTCCTAAATCATTTGTTCCTTGGGCACTTTCCCTTTGTTATCAGGGATAGTCTCAATTTTCTGGACTTCTCCATGGTAACCTCTTCCCTATGTTTTCCCTAATTTTGCATTTGGGGATTATGTAATGGATAGAGTTGTCATTCCTTCCACAAATCCCAATGCCTTCCCTGAGGGGGGTCTTTAGCAGTTAAATTATCTGAGTTGGGAATGATGGCAGACTGATCTCATCTCTAATGCACACAAAAGGTATGAAAACACGGACACATGGGCATTAAAGTATCGTGCAATTTGCTGCTTACATCCTGGTGAAGCTCCATGATATCCTTTCTTTTTCCCTTCTAAATGGATCTGCACCCTAGGGTTCATTTAAGAAGGTTAGGGTATGAATAATAAATAACAATAGTAATCATGCTAAGAGCTGATAATAGATTGTGGCATAATTTTATGTCTTTTTAGACTATCTTTAAACCAAAAGGAGCGGCTCCAACTTTCTTTTAAAGCAATGCAAGACAAAATTTACAGAATAAATGGATACAGCAGAGGATTTAAAAGCCAACTATGTGTAATTAGGGTAGCTGCAATCAGACTGAGGAGAGAGGACTTTTCTGGATATGATGCTTGGTATGATGTCACAAGCATGTCATTTTCTTCTGTGAAATGTTGGATGGTCTATTTTCCCAGAAGCCTCTTGCTGATCCAGTTGCCACGGATTCTACCACTGGTCTTTTCTGGCTTCATGGCAACACCAAGGGACTGGAAGTTCCATCTCTTTCCTTCACAAAACATCAAGGAAGCTTTAGAGGATCCACAATAATGAAAGTTCTCTTCTCTCAGCCTCCTGTGCACTGTCAAGGTCAGATGAAGACATGCTGAGGCCCTAAACTGCCTATTAGTAATGTGTAGTGATTCTTTTGTATTTAGAAGACTCTTGCAATGTGAGGACCTAAACTGTAGTTTAGTTAGTTCCTGCACTAATCCAGCCAGGGCTCATTTCCTGCAGGAGCGCACAGGAGCGAAGCTCTGGCAGTAAGGAGCCCAGGGGGCGGGCACATGGAGCAAGCCCATCCCCTGCTCCCAGCAGCCCCCCCCACCTTTCCCGGCTCACTGGCTGACCCAGCAGAGTGCTGCTGCGAGCTGGCCCTCGAGCTGCTCCGCCACTGCCTGGGCCGTAGCACCCAGACCACCCAGGCTCTGCCTGTCCTCATGCTGGCCCTAGCACGGTGCCTCTGCAAGGCGGGCCCTGGCGACTCCCGCAGGCCCCTGCAGCCTCCTGCGCCTCCTCGGCCTCCTCCTGCACCTCCTCGGCCTCCTCCTGTGCCTCTGCCCCGCCACCACCCTGGTCCCCTACCTGCTCAAGGCCATGAGCATCTTCCACGCCACCCTCCTCGACCCACAAGCAGCTTTCCTGCACTTGCCGGCCATCCAAAAGAGTCCAGTGGTGCCTTCAAGACCAAGGTTTATTCAAGTACAAGCTCTCCCTCCTCTGTGAGGGCAGATTTGCACGTTCCCTCCCATAGCTAGCAATCCAAAAGAGTCCAGCGGCACCTTTAAGACCAAGGTTTATTCAGGTACAAGCTCTCCCTCCTCTCTGAGGGCAGATCTGCACGTCGTCGTCCCCCATAGCTAGCAATCTAAAACAGTCCAGTGGAGCCTGAGCAGTGGGTGTTGCCTTCTGACACACTTCCGGTGATGTCAGGGGATGTGGCATATGCAAATAAGTTGTGCTAATTAATTATGCTAATGAGCTCCTGCACCTCTTTTTCTACGAAATGACCCCTGAATCCAGCTATGATGCTGAAACTACTAAGCAATGGCTCTACTCATTGAGAAGTTGTTTTTTAATCACAAGATGACTGTAGTATCATCTAAGTGGGGTGGATGGGGTAAGCTTATCTCTCAGATCTCCCTTCAGATCAGAGAAAAGCCAGGGAATTCCCCAGACATGCATGAATGCAATGCTGTGAGGAAGGAAAAAAACCTCTTACCAGAAACATTGAACTTGGGGCAGATAACCCACACAAAGACTGCAACCAACACACACATAGAATAAGATCTAAGTGAGACCCCTCCCATACAGGCGTTGAGGGCAGAAACAGAAACTAGCTCTTGTGGGCTTACTTAAAGGTATACACAGATATATACATCACAATGGCAATCCAGAAATGACATGTAAATACCATTGACTGGTTCATTGGAGCCCTTCCCAAAGTATGAAGCACAGCACAAGTCTAGAGGATTATTCAACACTGCAGGGATGTGAGAGGTTGGAGCAGGTCTCAGTTCCTGTATGCTTATACATTTGGAAGAAAATGGTTGGCTTTGAGGTGCCAGCGGCAGACACTACAAAGAACAGAGAAAGATGAGAGGACTTATAAATTATCTGAAAAAGAGGCCACCCAGAAACCATACATAATCTGCTCCAAGAGGGGTATAATAAATCAAGACATGGATATATTTTCAAATTCAGGCCTCGATGATACAGAAGAGGGAAGCTGAGAGGCAAAGCCAAAAACCTGTAAGCCTGTGGGCCTTGGGGAAACGTCCTGAGGCCTAGCTCACTGGGTTGGCCTTTGAAGTTCAAGAATAATTTCAGAAAGAATGGCAAAATATGTAAATTAATTCAACTATGTTCTACCCTGGTGTGGAGTTAGGGATTTGGGGATGCGGGAAGGTTGCTTTTGTTAGCTGTTACTCACCCCAAGCCTTCAATGTAGGACACAGTGTAACACCAATTACTGTATTTACCCTAAACAAACACAGCCCTGAATGTAAGGCAACCACTTTAAGAAAAGTTGGTAAACAATATTTATTATTGTACATACTTATAACTTGTATACAAATTTAAGACAACCCCTGATTTTTCTTGAAGGCATTCCTGGAGAGAGAGAGAGAGAGAGAGAGAGAGAGAGAGAGAGAGAGAGAGAGAGAGAGAGAGAGAGAGAGAGAGAGAGAGAGAGAGAGTGTTGGGGTGAGCAACTCAGCCTGCCCGGACATGGGGGGGGGGCACTACATCACTCTTGGGGTGTATAGGTATTACCTCCTTGAATAGGATGCCTCTCTTTGTCTTAACCTGGGAGCTGTCCTCTGACCCCTCCTCCTTCCCTTTCTGTCCCCTCACTCACTTTAAATGGCCTTCCATGGAGACACATGTCTCTGAAAGTCTCTCCTGTAGAGACAATAACCTCATACTCCCCCCCACATGATGCCAGACAAGCTGGCCATTTGTGATAGTCCAGCGGCACCTTTTGTGATAGGGAAAGTACCTTTAGATTAGGCTTCTTTCTCTTCTTTTAACTGCAACTTGAATGTAAACTGGATCTACTTAGATAAATGTAACTTTACCTTTTTTGCAATATACATCTTGGGAGATTTATTTACTGCCCTCAGTATCACGCTTCTACAACTGGGCAAACTCTGCTATATTAACTAAATACCCCAATAGGAGGACTTGTCTTCTCGTGTAAATGGGATAGATAAAGTAGCCAAAATTTTGTGTACTATTTGATACGGGGGCTTTACGAGACTCAAATGAAGGTGGCAAAGAACCTTGGTTCTGATACTGAGTCAGCAAGTCCCGGATATCCTAAGCAAGGAGCTTTGCTCTACAAAAAAAGAAAAGTTCCCCATGATCAGTTCAGGAAGTGCTTGGTCAGAGCACTTGTTGGATGGGGCAACTGCAGATCCCTGAAACGGAGGCCAGCTGTGCGCAGCAAGACAGATGAGCTTGTTATGTGGTCCCACTGAGACCCGACAGGGCATTGGAGAGGCAAATATATTTCACAGCGCAGCAATCAGACATCTCCAGTGAATTAGGCACTATGTAATATGTCCGTTATTTGCCAGAGGGGGAAGCGCTGGGAGAAGGCAACGAATTGCACCCTGTTCACTGACACAGCTAATGACTCATGCAGGATTATGGGCAACAAACCTTTGAGATGGGAGGTTGGGTCACACATTGCGTTATACAACTGAATTTCATGGTATATTAGTAACAGTGATTGGCAATATCGCATGATGGGAAATTGCTAACATCAGGGAGAAGCAGCACGATCCCTCAAAGAGTCCCAGACCTTTTATTTCTCAGTCCCCCTCCCTGTTTAAGTCACCCATAGCCTACCTGTGACAGGCTCCCAAAGAATAATTTTTCTAGATCTGAGCACAACTGGCAGATGGTCATAAATTTGGCTTGGATATGCAATTGGAAGTGTTCATGTGTCTTTGCATCGTTACCCACTTGGTAAGAGACATTTTTTTTAATGTACAGGTATAATTTGTGTATGAGGACATTCTAGCAATCTGTTATTGGAAGTTTCACACACATATACACAACACCTTGCACACTTTTTTCCTTATTTTATTCAGGTGTCTGACATGACCATATATCAACTTGAGCCAATTAATGAAGTGTGACAGTTACACACAAACAGTTTTTTTAAAAGACACACACACATACTTTCCCTCGGGCTATAACAAGCTGAATCATACCTCTTTTAGTACAATAGGCTAAGGGTATTGCTGTTATTTATAATACGAGTATATATTCATATAGGTAAAGTTAGGAGGATCCTTTTTTTACTCCACTGGGCCCCACTTCACACACTGGTAGGATCTCCACCTCACTGGATATTGTGCTATTTTTAATCCAGGAGATTCATATCTACAACAGCACTAGATCCGATAATGTGTAGATCTAGTTCTCCTTGAACTGAACCTCATTTATCGCTCACCCAGGTTGAAGAGATCCTTTACAATCCGCTTTGGCTTCCACCATCTTGAGCAATTTTGAGTCATCTGCAAACCTGGCCAATTCACTGCTATTCCAGATCAATTATACACAAATTCTGTAACACCAGTCCCAATATCGATCCCTGGAGGACCCTGTTCCTTATTTCCTTCCATCACAAAAACTGTCTGATTTCTCTTACCTCAACCTTCCTGTGTGCAGACGACACAAAACAGACATTCTCCTAGGTTTCATAGGGTGATGCATGCGAGGCATTTTTTTTCTCCCTGCCCTGGTACAGGAGCATGTGTGAAGACTGAGTGTACTTTACTCCCTGACTCTAGTAGCAGAATTATTTAGAATATTTATGGGACTAGAGATAATACCAGTTTAATGCTCTGGTTTAAGTGCAGAATTGTGGCAATCCTTTCATTTTTATCGTACTTCCAGAGTGTTCCTGAACATGGTGTCTGACCAGCCGACAGCCCCTGTGACAAGCTGGACATCCTAATCCTTCTGAACTGAGGTCCAGTTAATGTGCTGCATAGTAATTACCAAGAGCTGATGGGAGACAGTGTCTCCCTTCAGTATTAAATTCAAGTCCTGACCTTTTCCAACA
Organism: Gekko gecko; assembly: GCA_029375565.1. Taxonomy (NCBI): domain Eukaryota; kingdom Metazoa; phylum Chordata; class Lepidosauria; order Squamata; family Gekkonidae; genus Gekko; species Gekko gecko. Next base: position 43,442,335 of record JAPDNY010000012.1, on the reverse strand, counting down.
TAATGACTAACTCAACCTTTACATAATAATACATGTGATATTTGGAGAACATAACGTAAGGTGCCATTTTAACTAATTGGATAGAAATAGATTTACAGAAGCAAATGAATTCGCCAATCAGATGCCACCTTCTTATCTGCTTGATGGCATAATCATCAGCTTCAGCTCCCCAGATGGTTGACTTTGCTTTAATCAGAACCCACCTAGGTCACAACAGTGTGCTCAAAGGGATGCCTACAGCTAAGACTGGGTGGAAACAAAGGTTTTCACCTGGCACCTCAGGGTCCAGCTGGACATTACAGCAGCCCTGGGTCCTACCTGTGGCTGCTGACACCATTTTAGAGACAAATTTGGCCATTTTAAAAGGCTGTGAGGGGTACAGTAGGAACAGAGGATCTTGTCATCCTGTTTTGGCACTTGAAAAGGCGCAGGGTGGAGAAACAATATCCTCTGTTCCCACTGTGCTGTGGCCTCACAGCATTTTTATATGGCTGAATTTATCTCTAAAATGGCATCTGTGGCTGTCATAATAACTAGTTTGGTCATATACCTACAGAGGCTAGGTACCAGATGAGCAGTTCCATACATGAGGCACCACTATAGAAAAGGTCCAGCCTCTAGTGGTCTTCCTCGCCTTACCTCTGAGATGGGAGCACATAGAGAAGAGCCTTTGTGAATAGTCTTAATTGGTGGGCAATCCCATAGGACATTCATTGGTCCATTTAGCACCCTGATCACAAATTTTAAGACTACAGAAACATACACAAGCCACAGAATCTAGTTTTGTTTTTGCAGAACTTGCATGACCTTGGCTTAGAATACATAAAGCCCTGCCTGTGACAGCTTCTACAAGCTGTCTTGACACCTGCTCCAGTAGGGAAAACCTTGCTAGAGTCCTGGTAGCATTAATGCATGCACCTGGGAAGGGTCCTGGCTGCAAATCCACCATGCATCACCACCACTGCAATGGAAGCGGCATCTCTGCTCAGCTGCACCGATTCTTTTGCGCTGCAGATTAGGCTCCTTTGCAGAACCAGCAAGGCAGTCAAATCTATACATGCAGAAGGCACTGATTTTTAGCCTGGGGCTGTCCTGCATCAAGATCCTACCAAAAGACTCTCTTAACACACTATTCTCTGGAGTGAACAGCAACAGAATTCTCTCATGCATTCCAGCTACTTGCTCCCAACATGCAAACCAAGACACAGGCAAGCAAGACTGAGCAGCTAACATAAATAAAAAGGAGATGATTTCATGGGAATCAGTAAAAGATCACTTCACTCAGTGAGTCAAGTAGGAGGAGCTAACGCTGCTAGGTCTTGAGCTGTCACTTGGCCCCATTCACTGGTTTCTCATCCAAGAGGCTTCTTCATAATACACAGAGATCAGCAATTATCTTCCCATTGACCTCCCAGAGGAATTCCTGCTCACGCTGTCTTTCCCTCCCCCATGATGGTTAATCTACATCTAGTCAAATGAAGATCTTCCTTGTATAAAACACATGCTGCTTCCCCTGCATGGAAGATCAGCAACAATTTTGTGGCAAAAGGATGGCAAAATTCAGCCATGTGTCCCGACACCAGCAGCTGCAAACTGTTACCAACTACTAAATGCTAAAACAAGACCACAATTTGCTCCGGAGTGATAAAATGACCCAATGAAGTGAAGTGCACTGTGAAAAATAAATGTAAAACGCTGTTGTAGATGCGCAAATGATTATTTCATTATCTGGCCAATGTACAAGCGACAGATACAAATTGTTCCAATCATACAGTGATGAAAAAGTAATGAACAATGGATTCTTGAATGAGCACAGGAAGAAAATAATGAATTGCAGTTTAAATGAAATCAGGAGTCAATGGACTGGATCACAGACTGTCCTTCAGACACAGGAATTCTGCATTAGTTTAACACTGTCATTTGCTGGGAAAATGTCCTTTGAAATAAAAGGAATTTCCATAGGTTGTGGTAGAGATTGCCAGATCTAGGAAGAAACCAGATCTCCTTGGATAAACTAGCATTAGGTAGGTAGATTTTAATCTTAACCATTTTCACACACCTCCTTCATTCCCAAGGAGATTAATTTTGATCTCAAGATTTATAAAAGACAGGCCTATTTATTGATTTATTTAAAAGATTTGTAGATTCTTTCCCCACATTCAATGCACTTAAATAAGATAAGCAAACTGTTCCATAAAAGCCACCAGTAAAACTATAACCAAAAATCAATCTATAAAATGCGTATTACATACAATAAAACATTGTCTACAATAAAAACATGGAATAGTTAGAAAGTCATGATCTACATTTAAGTCAGAGCAGGCCTTCCTCAAACAAATGTCAGCTGGAATAACGTTATTTTATACCCTTTGGGGAAGTCTGAAACAGAGATGGCTTCTTTGGCTCCTTTGAAAGATGATTCCCAAATAGAGGGGCCACCTATGGAAAAGGCTCTGATTTTAGCCCACATTGCCTTCACTTGCTAAAAACTTGCTTGCTGATCAGACTTTGATTGAAATGTGAGGTCATATGGGAAGAGGTGGTCCTTCTTGCAGCCAGGGCATGGGCAATGGAAGGGTTTGAATTAAGCCTGGAAGCAAATTTGGTAAACACGCGGTGTGTTGAAATAATCAGAAATGAGATCAATGCCATCTACCCAAACCTGGCTCACACTTTACCATTAAACTTCTGCGTCTAAGAACTCAATCATATTACAGTTTCTTTCACATTGTTTTTAAAGAAGTTTTCTCCTTTTGCAGATCTAGCTGCCTAAGACTGCTGTACCAAGGAGGAAAAGAGGGAAAATCTAACCCTGCGACTTTCCTGCCATTTTCTCCCTGGAAAAAGTTGTCTCTGACTTGCTTTTACTTCTGCTGGAGAAAAAAAAATGGGTACCTGTAAGTTTTCCTCGCCTGCCTGTCTACTGCTGGGGCACCAACTTCAAGCATCTGGTACTTCACAAGCCAAGGCTGAGGGAGAGGGAGGCTGAGTGGGGGCTGCCTTTGTCAATACATGGGTGGTGCACTTGAGAGCTGGCAAGCACGGTTATCAAATCCTTTGGCTTCTTAACCCAGCTGCCCCACAAATCTCAGTCACTCCCCCTCTCCAGTTCCCTCCCCCTTTCTCATAGGATGGGGGGATACCTGACTGTGTTTGTACAGGGGAACAAGATGTCAGGACTGCACTCCATCACAAACTTTTTTAAAAAATTATATTTTATTATTTTCCACACAACATGTCTACAAAGAAATATCATACAATTTTGGAATGGTATATAAACTATTCCTTCCATTTATACTCTATGGCACTGCCAGTGTCTACTTAATATAAATAAAATTGTTTTCTTATTCACTGCCAGTGATTGCTTGTTAAACAATTACTATCGTCTCCTCGAACTCCTAGACAAATAATACATAATTTAATAAACAGATAACTAATAATTATTATTTTATTTCAGTTAGGCTTCTACCATGAATCTCCAGCTGTTTCATCAGAAACTGAATGTGAGTCAGCAAGCTGATGTGACTGCAGAGAGGTCTAAAGCAATTTTAGAAGCACGGAAATATAAATTCCTCCTCACAAGAAATAATCATTCCATTCTGGTCCACCCTAGTCAGACCTCGCCTGGAGTACTGTGTCCCGTTCTGGGAGCCACACTTGAAGAATGATGTAACATTACTGGAACAGATTCAGCGAAGAGCAACCAAAATGATAAGTCTGGAAAATAAACCCTGAGCTGGATCCATCCAGCTTTTTGGCTGGTGAAAAAAGGGAGAAGGGGTCCTCTTTGACCACCAAGAAAGGGTAAATTAAGGATCATGGGACCTGCATCTACAAAAGCCTTGTGGCTCTAATAAGGTTGCCAACCTCCAGGTGGTAGCTGGAGATCTCCTGGGATTACAACTGGTCGGAGATCACCTGGAGAAAATGGCCACTTTGAATGGTGGCCTCTATGACACTACCCTTCCCTTCCCTCCCCTGTCCAAACCCATACCTCCTCAGACTCCACCCCCCAAAAAAAATGTCCAGGTATTTCCCAGCTGGGAGCTGGCAACCTTAAAAGGAGAACTGGATGAGACTGAGTGAAAAAGCTGACTGGATCCAACTCCCTGTGATGAGACTGGAGGACCTGATTATGCTTAGCCTGGAAAAGGGAAGACTGAGGGGGTAAATAAGCACCCTCTTTAAAAGCTTGAAGGGATACCAAACATAAGAGGGCAAAGTCTTCTTCTCAGCTGTTTCAGAAGACAAGGAGATCTTATGGGCTTAAATTGCAGGTAGGTAGATTTGAGCAGAGAGTTGGACTAGGTGGCCTATAAGGCCATTCCAACTCTGTTAGATACCCAGTGACATGGATGGATGCTTGTGGGCTAGGAGGTGGCCCCCTCCATCTTCCCCTCCCCCTTCATCCTTGAGGTAGCCTGAAAAAGTAACTGCCTTTTAAATGTGAGAGGGACTGCAGCCTTATCAATAACATTAGCCAAATGAGTATCGTGATTGCCCAACACCCTCCCTTCCATTGCAGGCACAGCCATTGTGGGCATCAAAGCAAAACACCAGGGTTTGGACTGCCGCTGTGCCAAGATGAAGAACATCTATTTCAGAGCTCAAAGTCACACAAGAAAGAAAAGGTCGTTTTTCATTACTACTTGCTCAGTGGCCTTGGAATATTGACTGGGACCTTTTTTCTCTCTTCTTTTAACAGCATCAACAAACAACAACAAAATCCAAAGGAATACAATGATCTTGAGATCCATCAATAGGCAGGGATAGATGCAGGGGAAGTGGAACGCACCAGAGAATAGGATTTTCCTTGCACGGCAGACCACAATAAATACTGGCTAGGCAGAGAGAAGTCAATGAAAAAACAAGTTGTCTCTGTTACATGGGGCTGCGTGGGAAGGCGGCTGTCTGTTTCAGTCTAATACATACTGGAGACACACTCCATTAAGAACATCTTGGTTCTACAAGGTCGGGGTGGCCTTGAGATGCATCTAGAATAAATACCAAAGACCTTAATTCCCAATTAATTTCCAGTTCTGAGCGTGTGGGGGGGGGAGATCCTGTTTCCCTCTTTATTATTATTTATTCCTTTAGCACTATCAACAAACCTAGTGCTTTGCAGAGCAACAGTAGGAAAAACAAAAAAGAAGATCCTGAAGTTTGTCAGTGGGGAAGATAATAAAGGGTAAAGTTCAAAGGACGGAAATGTGAGCAAGTGCAGTTAGATATATTTTGATTTAATCTCAGTTGAGATGAGGACTGCAGAGTCAAACCAGAGGCCTAGAATCCCTTTAAGGGGCTACAGGACAGGGATACAAACAGTGTGGGATAGGGTTGCTAGCTCCAGGTTGGGAAATTCCTGGAGATTTGGGGACAGAGTCTGGAAAGGACAAGGTTTGGGAGGAAAGGAACATCAGCAAGCTAGAATGCCTTAGAGCAGGGGTCCTCAAACTTTTTAAACAGGGGGCCAGTTCACTGTCCCTCAGACCATTGGAGTAAAAACAAAAACTATGAACAAATTCCTATGCACACTGCATATATCTTATTTTGAAGTGAAGAAACAAAATGGGAACAAATACAATATTTAAAATGAAGTAAAGTTAAATCAACAAACTTACCAGTATTTCAATGGGAACTATGGGCCTGTTTTTGGCTAATGAGATGGTCAATGTCCGGTTCCATATTTGTCACCTCTTCAGGGGGTAATAATGCACCCAACTTCCTCCAAGCTGCCTCTGCGCTGTGATGCCTCCGTCTCCCGTGCTCTCTCTCCCGCTCTCCGCGCTCCCACTTCCGACCTTCACTGCCCACAAGTCACCGCGCAGGCGGCCCTCCCAAATGCCCTGGCTTCCTCTGAATCCTGGGAGATGGGAGTTGTAGTCTGGCTGCGCTGTTCGGTTCCTCTCACCGCCTGAAGCTAGATTGCAGTCAGACAACAATTCCCATGATCCAGCGCTTCAGCCAGCCAGCCAATCAGCGGCGGCTGCCGCCCCCTCTCCCTCTCCCACCAATGACCTTCCTTCTCATGTAAAAAAAAATGACAGACAAGCAGTGGCGGCATAAACACCCGGTGGGCCATATAAATGTCCTCGGCGGGCCGCATGTGGCCCGCGGGCCGTAGTTTGAGGACCCCTGCCTTAGAGTCTACCCTCCACAGGAGCTTTTTTCTCCAGGGGAACCGATCTCTCATCTGGTCATAATCCTGAGAAATCTCAAGGTCCCAAGTGGATGATGGCAACCCCAGTGTGGGGTGGATGGGGCAGGAAATGGAGTTTGGAGTTAAGAGTTCCATCCAAGTAGCCAATGGAAGTCTACCTGACCCTACAAAGCCTCAGACAGTGGGCTGATTACATAACGTTATTCGTTAAAATGCCATAAGGCTCTCTTTTTATTTTGGCTGCAACAGACAAACATGGCTACTCCTCTGGTACAAAAGCCTCAGGAATTCACCCCTTCAAGGAAGACCAATGGTCTTCACATATGGCAGAATGAGGCAGCAAGATCCTGACTGCAGGTAGGGAAGTCCTTTTCTGAATGTTCATCCATGTTTTAAAAAATAGTCTAGTTAGATTAGGGAGAAAATTTCTAGCGCTGCCTACTACCTGCTTTGATGGTTTTCTTGAGGGGTTTATTTTAATTTAGGGAAAAATTCAAAAGTTGTTACTCTCCTCCCTGCAGTCTGAAGCACTACAGTTCATCCTCTGTTTCAGGCCTCTGCTCCAAATTCTGTGGCACATGTAGCCGAAGCATAAACTGCTACTATATTAAGTGTGGGCTTCCTCCTCCTGTTTGCATTCCTCCATGCGACTTGATGGTACTTTATGTGCGCTCAGACACATATACTAAGATTACATGAAGGAGTTCTGCTTAGAGCACCTCCGTCCTCAGAAGAGAGACCAGATGCTACGGATAAACAGGGCCTCCTGCCTGCTCCCATTGTGAAGCCTGTTTCCCAGCCAGCCAGGCCTGCTGGCTAATGAGTCACTGCGAGACAGCTCTAGAAGCAGATTTTTTCCAGAGCAATATGTGGCTGGCTTGAAAAAACAACACAAAATTATTTTATTTGTTCACTACTATAATTTTAAACTAACAGTAGTTAAACCGCACACACAACAATAAAAATTATAACAATGAGCTACAATCAGCTCTGAAACAGCAGCCCATAAATGTTCTGCACAGCGTCTGTCAGCAAAGTTTAGCAGAACAAGGTGCTCAGGATATAGTATGTTATGATAAAGGAAGAGCATCGGCAAACAGTTGTGCTTGTAACCAAGGCTTTATTGAACTGGCCAGTGTAGGCCCAGAGAGGTGGGATTCTGTTTAGAACCCTTCCCCCTAGGAACACAGTTTCTGTTCACATAGTTTCATTTACCATCATACATAGCGGAGCAGAGATGTGCTGAAACGCAGTTCCAGGACTTATTTCAGCCTGGAATGATGATGTCATCAACTGGTGTTCCTGTGGGAGAGAGATTAGTGCTAAAAATGCATTGTGTGCTCTCCCTCTCTCAGGAGTCACTCCTTGAGTAGCTGTGCTTTAGGGAGAAGTAACAGTTACATTCCAGGATTTAAAAATGTACACACAGCAGGACCAATCTGAGGATCCTCTGTGCCAGTAACAGCCACTTTGCATGAGAGGGTGGGAATGCATACTCCCCCAAAGAACCCTGCAAATCTTCCTTAACCAAATACATTCCCAAAGGCCTATTTGTTTCTTTCCCCTTGCAGTGGCAATACAAATAAGTAGAGCGCCTGTGCAAACAAGACTTGAGGCAAGTGCTGAAGGAGCTTCAAGGCTAACAACTGGTTTCTCAGCCCTGGTGGGTTCCTGTAACTGACATGTTATAACAATAAGAATTTTAATGTGGTAAGTAAATAGGGAAGCTTAATCGAAAAGGGGAGGAAAGGAACATCAGCAAGATACAATGCCTTAGTCTACCCTCCACAGGAGTTGTTTTTTCCAGGGGAACTGATCTCTCATCTGGTCATAATCCTGAGAAATCTCCAGGTCCCAAGTGGATGGGAAATAAGATCTGGGTTATGAGGAAGTGTGCTTGCACACGAAAGCTTATCCCTTGAATAAAATTTTGTTGGTTTTAAAGGTGCTGCTGGACTCAAACTTTGTTCTGGGTTCCAAGGCTGAGTCTATAACTATAAGCGCCTTAGGCACTTTCCAGAAAAGTAATAAGAATGTCACTGGTCTCAGGCCCTTCTTCTCAGGGCTTTCTTGATACAGTCAAGCATAAGCAAGGTCTCTACCTGGAGCTTCAGTCTTACAGCAGGACTCCAAGAAGTCTTTCATTCCAAGTTACAATCCTCCCTGATGTCCTATCAGCCCTCACAGGCCTGTTCCTGGCTGCAGTTTCTCTCCCTGCTCCTCCTCCCTTCAGAAAAAGGCAATTGTTTCTAGGTCACAGTCAGGGGCTGTAGGGAGATGTATTTGCTGGGCCCATAGCACCTTTCCCAGCCTGGCTTCAGTGGGTCTTCTGCTTGCACTATTTCACTTTGCACACTCCTCTGAGATACAGATGTGCACCCAAATCAGCCTGGCAGTGGCAGCTTCTCTTGAAAGAGAGGGGGGGGACCCCTCCAAGCTGCTCTAACCTACAGACAGCTTTGTAGGAATTATCATGCCAAGGTGATAATGAAGCACCTAAACCTATATTTCTTCCTGTTAAATTGCTGAGCTCATTCTATAAAAATTCTTTTTTGGGGGTGGGTATTTTTGTGTGCGTGCATGTGCTTGCGTATGTGCTTGCATGCCTGGAAGTCATGACAACTTCTGGCGACCCCTACAGGAGGCTTGAACGTTTTTCAGAGAGGTGGGTTGATAGCCTGGCTCTGCGTCCTGAGCCCTGGTATTCCTTGGAGGCCTCCCTTCCAAACACTGGCACTAATCAGCCCCGCTTAGCTTCCGAGATCTGACAAGATCGAGCTTGCCTGAGCTATCCAGGTCAGGGGATTCTATAAAAATTCAAAGGGCACCTGCAAAGGCTCAACAGAGAGCCATCCCCTTGCCAAGTATCCCAGAACAGATGCTGGACTCCGATTTACCGTGTCCTAATCAATATACCTGTAGCAGTCTCAGGACACTTTGATGATTGCTTCAAGAAGATGAAACCATATGAAGCATTTGATGTAGAAGAGATTTTCATGAGGATGGCAGCACTAAAAGTATTAATTGATTTTACTATAGTATTATAATTATCACAGCAAACAATGGGGTAGAAACTTAGGACTTTTCTGCATTTAAATGAATATCCCTTGATTGGTATCAGTTGTTCTCAGGTAACAAGAAATCAATTAGTATGCTCTGGTAAGTGTGAGTGAGGGGGGGGTGCATACCATCACAGCTGGTTCTCTGATCAAGCAACCCAAGTGACTGATTGGAGTAGCATAACAAGGAGGGTGCAGGAGTTCAGCTTTCTCCCACCTATAGGTGGCGCCAGAAGAAGCTAAACTACTGGGGAGCTTTGACTGAGATTGCTTTGAGAGAGGATAGAATTTGAGGGTAAGTGGGTGCTTGTAACCCACTTGGCAGGCAAGCAGGCAGCACCAGCATTCAGACTCTCCCAGAGAATCTCAGGGAAAGTTCAAGCTGCCTGCTTGCCTTCCTGGGTTTCCCCATTGGAAACAATGGAGGTAATGGGGGTAACCAGTTTGGGTGCCCATAGAATTGGGCCCACTGGTCCAATTGCTTTGGAACATGGAGGTGTATGTGGGGAGAGGCTCCCGGAGCTACCCTGAAAATTTGGAGCTTCTTCCTCAAATCCCCTCCCCCCAGAGCCACTAACAGCACCGTGGGAAAAAATAAACCTTTTCTCCCACCATAGAGAACAATGGAGGGGATGGGGGCAATCTGTTTGGGGACCCATAGAATTGGACCCTCTGGTCCAATGTTCTTGAAACTTGGTAGGTACTTTGGGGAGAGGCTCCTTCAGCTACCCTGTAAGTTTGGAGCCTCTCCCTCAAACCCCCTCCTCCAGCCCCCAGAATATACCCTATGTTTTTGCCATTGACTTCAATGGCCCATAAGATATAATGGGGCTGAAATTGACATTCGGCTGGCCAAAGACTGGGAATCTGTTGGTGCTGCCGAAACTGACATGCGGGAGTCTTTCTGCCCTCTGAAACTGATTGTGCCTGATTCGGCGAAACCTAATCTGACCGAATTCTTTTTTTTTTTTTTTTGCACACCCCTAGTCCGGGGCCTGTCTTTTCAGTGGCGACTCCACACTGGTGGAACGAGCTCCCGGAAGACATCAAGGCCCTGCGGGACCTGTTACAGTTCTGCAGGGCCTGTAAAACAGAGCTCTTCCACCAGGCCTTTGATTAGGAGCCGCTGCTGACGAATGAGCCACCTGAATCTGAACATGCTAGGACCCTGTGTTGGAATGCTGGATATTGCCTTCAATCTGTCTACTTTACAGAAATTGCCATCTGTATCTACTAGCACTTTAAGTAATTGTTGTCTGTGAATTTTATTGTATTTATTGTTTTACTGTATTTTAATTGCTGTTCGCTGCCTTGAGCCAGTTTGCTTTGGCAAGGCGGGATACAAATCGAAAGTAATAAATAAATAAATAAATATTGCAGGCCCCAGACCCTCTCTCTGCAGTTGCTGCTAGGAGCTGGGGGCTGTGACCCTCTGAACTGTAAGGCTCCTCCTAGGCAGAGGTGTGAGCTTTTGGCACGAGCTAAAGGGTGATAGGCAAAAGGCTTTTAGCCTGGGGATCAGGCCTGAGGACCCTGCATCACTGTAGATACTTTAAACCACTAACCAGTTATGAAGGTAGAAAGCTAACAGGGGACAGGGACTATCCAGGTTTTTGCAGAGAGTGCCACATGTACGATTATCTACCAACTAGGTGGAAATCATGATGTGTGTGATCTCACTGCTGGAACTCGTGGCTTTCAGGGAGCAGGTTTGTTCCCTTGAGGCTAGGGTTGCTGACCTGGAGGAGCTGAGGCAGAGGGAGAGAGGTTTGGGTAAGAAACCCTCAGGGACTTACCAGAACAATCCCACTAATGTGCTGACAGCTCTTCTGCTGCTGTGGAGAGTGAGAGTCGCAAGATCAGAGAGCATCAGTCTGCGGAGAAGGGATGTAATCCCTTAGAAGGCACCCTTTCCTCAGGCAATGGACCAATATCCTCTCATACTTAGGACTCCCCAGTCAGGAGGTGGGCTTCTGGTAGTGGGTGATTTGATCATTAGGATTATAGAGAGTGGGCTTTGTGACAGACAATTTGACCACATGGTGACTTGCCTGCCTGGTGCAAGGGTTGCGGACATCACACACTGTCTAGATAGATTGATAGTGCTGGGGAGAAGTCAGCAGTCATGGTGCATGTTGGCATCAATGACACTGGGAAATATAGTAATTACTAGGTAGAAAGTTAAAGGCCAGGACCTCAAAGGTAGCATTCGCAGAAGTGCTGCCAGTTTCATGCACTGGACCAGCTAGACAGGCACAGATCAGGGGTCTCAATGCATGGATGAGAAAGTCATGCCAGGAGGAAGGGTTTAGCTTTGTTAGGCAGTGAGGAACTTTCTGGGACAAGCCAAACCTGTACAAAAGAGATAGGCTTCAGTTGAACCCAAAGGGAACCAAGCTGCTGGCAATTAATATCAAAAAGGTGGCAGAGCAGCTTTTAAACTAATCCCAGGGTGGTGGGGGAGCCAATAGAAGCTGAGGAGCTTTTGGTTAGGGACAAGTCAGTCCAAAGGATGATTGCATAAAAGGGTAATATTGATAGGAGTGCAATAGAACTTGGGAGTGAGGGTAGGATGGTGACTGAGGGGCATGTATGGTGACTAAGGGGCCAAGGGAGGCTAGGATTACTGGAGAGGGAAACACATTATAGGTGTCTATATGCCAATGCTAGAAGTCTCTGATTCAAGATGGGAGAGCTGGAGCAGTTAGTGTTCAATGACAATTTAGATTATAATAGATATTTCAGAAAAATGTTGGAGTGGGAAAAACCTATGGGATGCAATCATTCCTGGGTATAAGCTCTATAGGCAGGACAAGGAGGGACAGGTTGGTGGAGGTGTTGCATAGAATCAAATAAGTTACAAAACACCAGGGGATTTAACTCCTCAACAGAAGCAATATAGGTAGAAATACTTGGCCGTAAGGGTTACTTAAAAGTGGGGTTATACCCATGTAATCAAACCCTTGAGGCTGATCTTGAGATGAAAAAAGAAATAAGGGAGGTGACTAAAGCAGATAATGTTATTATACTGGGAGACTTTAACTACCCTCAGATTGACTGGGTAAACATGTGCTTGAATCATGCTGTAGAAATGAGATTCCTAGACATCATAAATGACTGTGCACTGGAACAGTTGGTCACAGAGCCAACCAGAAGGGCAGTGATCTTGGACTTGGTTCTGAGCATGTCTCAAGACCTGGTGAGAGATGCAGAGGTTGCTACACCAGTTCGGAACAGTGACCACAATACTATTAAGTTCAGCATTCAGGTCAATAGAAAGTTATCCCTAAAATCCAAAACTGTCACATTTGATTTCAAAAGAGGGAACTTTACATAAATGAAGGGAATAGTAGAAAGGAAGCTGAAGAGGAAACACAAGAGTAAAATCCCTAAAGAATTGAAGCCCAAATAGAAAGCATTACACAGGGTAGGAAAGGCACTGCCAAGTCTAAAAGAAGGTGTGTGTGGTTAACAACACAAGTCAAGGAAGGTATAAAAATGAAGAGGCTTCTTTTAAAAAGTGGAAGGTCTGCTCCATTGAATTGGAGGGACCACAGGCTCTAGCAAAAGAAATTGAAGTTAATAATTAGGCATGCAAAAAGAGATTTTGAGTAGTGGGTTGCTAAAAACATCAAGACAAATAATAAACATTTTTTTAAATATATCCAGAGCAGGAAACCAGCCAGAGAAGTAGTGGGGCCTTTGGATGACAAAGGAATAAAGGGATTGCTAAAGGAATGACATTTTTGCTTCTGTGTTCACTGTGTTCACTGTGGGACTTGTACCTATGCCACAGTCCCTATTTTCAGGAAAAGCATCTAAAGAACTGAGCCAAATTGAAGTGACCAAAGATGAATTTCTAGACCTATTGTTACCCAAATAGGCAGTCTCCTAATTAGCTGGAGGGATTAGCTTTAAGGAGGCAGAGCAAGAGGAGGTAACTGGGATTCTTCACCTATGTATATGGGGATTTTTCCCTTTAAGAGCTCTCAAATAAAGACTAAAATAAAAAAATGCACACAATAAACACATATACAAAGCTAGTTAAGAGAAACACAGGGAGTAAAGGGGAGATAGATTTTAGGAAAGGGTGATAATTACTGGTCTTGAAGAAGGTTTGTGGAAGCAGCAAAATGGCCAACGTTTCATGAGAGAAGAGAGCCCAACAAAGCGCGGGGGGAGGTATGTGGAGGATCCCAGACACGCACACACTGCTTTGGTAGCAGGGTGCTCTTGATATATGGCAAAACGTACCCTCAGGTGAGTATGACACATTTGCCAGAAAAACAATAACTTGATGGGTTTATTGCAAGTGGACAAAACATGTGGGAAAGGCTTGATGACACTGCAAGTACCAGACGGGAAGCCGAATGGGTTAGGTTAATAGAATTAAGTGTTGCTGGATTAAAGTAAGTGGGTGCAGAGGAAGTGAGTCTGGGTGTTGATGGGATTAGTCCAAGGGTAAGTCAATAGGGTTTTGGGAAACCCATTGTCCTAAATTATGTCTCTCTGGGGGTGGGGTGTTAGACAGTCAGCCTGCTCTTACTCACACTCCCAAAATACTCACCCAGGCTTATTCCTGACTGGCATCCATTTTGTTTCATTTTTTGCCAGGCAGTCTCCTGCACTTATGATTTGGGGGGTAATATTTTAAGAAGGTTTTTTTCTGCCTCTATAAGCTATAAACTGCCCCACACAAAATTATTCAGGATGGTGAAAACCAAGGCTGACTGTGAAGAGCTCCAAGAGGAGCTCCACAGACTGGGTGAGTGGGTGACAATGTGGCAAATGAAGTTCAGTGTTGGTAAGTATAAGGTGATGCACATTGGGACAAAAAAATCCCAACTTCATGTATAGGCTAATGGGGTCTGAACTTGCTGAGACTGAAGGAGAAAAAGATCTTGGGGTCTTAGTCGATAGTTCAATGAAAGTGTTAACCCAATGTGCTGCAGCGGTGAAAAAGTCAAACTCAGTGTTAGGGATTATTAGGAAAAGAGAATAAAACGGCTAATGTAGTAAGGCCCCTGTACAGATCTATGGTGCAGCCTCATTTGGAATACTGTGTACTGTTCTGGGTACCGTATCTCAAAAAGACACTACAGAGCTGGAAAAAGTGCAGAGGAAGGCAACCAAGTTTAGGGGGTTGGAGCACCTTCACAATGAGGAAAGGCTGAACAGTCTGGAACTTTTCAGTTTGGAAAAGAGAAAAGGGGGGAACATGATAGAGGTTTATAAAATTATGCATGGGGTGGAGAGAGTTGACCAAGATAACTTTTTTCCCTCTCCCAAAATACTAGAACTTGAGGGCATTCAGTGAGGCTGATGGGCAGTAGGTTCAGGATGGAAAAAAAGAAATACTACTATACAGAGGAAGTGATTAAAATATGGAATTCTCTGCCAAAGGATGTTGTGATGGCCACAGGAATAAACATCTTTCAAAGGGGATTAGATAGATTCATGGAGGATCTATCTATCAATGGCTATTAGCCATGGTGACTGAGGAGAACCTCCACATTCAGAAGCACTAATGATCTGAATCCCAGAGCCAGGAGGCAACAATAGGAGAAGGCCTTGGCCTCTATGCTCTGTTGTTGGCCACTGTGTGAGACTGGATGCTGGACTAGATGGACCACTGGTCTGATCCAGCAGGGCTCTTCTTATGTTCACCTTGCTTGGGGTGACAGAATACCTTGGTCCAGCCATACATACCATCCAACATTCATATAGTGTTACTCCCTCAATTCATTACTGTCTGTTCTCAATAGCACCTCTTGCACAGGAGCATATTCACATGCACACAGACACACTGACATCTCTTCCTTCTCTGTAGCCAATAGCAAGCATACTGGTTAATTCTACCCTGGCCATATCCAGCCCAGAGTCTCCAGAGATTGCGTCCCTTGTATCCTTTGGGACATTTTTTGGAGATCAACTAGGTGGTTGACTTTTTGTTTGCTGTATTCATGTTCTGGTGGCATCTTCTGCATACCCACAAACAAAAAGGTTCCTTTTGCAACACTCTATATATGCCATGAGGTTTCCTCACTCACTTCTGCAGACTGTGATGAGTTGCTGAGAGTCTCATGCTAATTGTGCCCAAGCCTAGTAGTATGGCCTCCAAGTATCAGGCTTCTTCTCTCCTACTCCAAGAGACATCTGCCCACAGTTGTCCCAAAGGTTCAGAACAGTGATCCCTAGTGTGGTGTCTGTGGGTGCCAAGTACCCATGGATGGGCTTCCTGGAACCCCTTTGCTGTTTCCCCAAATTAAATAGCAAGTGTCAAGAATTCCCAATCCAGGGGACCCTTGCTATAGGTGGGCAGAGCTCAAAAATGCAAAATCGGGTTGGGGGTGTCCACACACTCACCAGTATGGTAGTCTGCACCAGCACCTTGAACTACTCACACAATCAGAAGCCACGAGGCAAGCTTCTAACCTTACTGGGAATTAATTAAGAAAGCCAACCCTACAAGGCAGGTTACTTGCAGAATGAGTTTCCACTAATAATTAACCAGTAGGCAGATGCTTTCAGACTAAGGTACTGGAATTAGATTGAAGCTTCTGAAGCACAGAACAATCAGACATACTAAAAGTATCTATTTATTAAAGAGAGCAGTAATAGTTCAAAGAACAGAGCAATGAGCAAAAAAACAATAATTCTACATCATAAGTCCTAGCTACATATTATACCCTAAATTATAGTTACCATATGTAACTATTCTTGGGTGAAGTCAAGCATCTTTCCAAGTCTCTTTGTGTGCCTGGCCCATGTCAAACCCATGATGGGATTAGCCCATTGCCTCCAGGAGAGCTGAAGCTGGCTTGCTTCAACTAACAACTAACAGCAGGAAAGCTAAATAGCTTAAAGTCTAAAAATTGCATAGGCTAGGGCCCTTGAGCCAATACAAAAGACCCTTGGAGTTTTCTGACATGAAACTGTGACAACAACTGCTTCAGAAGAGGAACAGTTTTTATGACAGGTGCTTCCCTTCAGTAATGTAAATCAAAGCCTTAGTGAAAGAGTAAGGTGTGTATTGGTGCCAAAACCCTTCTGGGTGGTCAACTGGTGTGGCTACTTGTCATTATTATGCAAAGGCACCAAGTCAGACTCGTCAACTTTCTCATGAAAATTCCCAGATATTTCCCTTTGATCTCTTCCCCTATATTTCAGGCCTAAGTTTTGATATGAAGCCTGAACCAATGTTTTAATGCAAGAACAAGGAACTGAACTGGTGGTCCAGTTTTCCTTGACAGCAAGTTCTTGCTTTCCTCCATCTCCTAAGAGCAGGAGCTGTTACAGAAGAAGACCTTGTGCCTTTGGAGAGACTGCATTCAGAAACAGCTGCCTCCATCACAGGGTTGCCAGTCCCCAGGTGGGAGCAGAGGATCCCCCATTTCACTGGCTCCTGCCCACCACTGGGCCAGCTGACTGGCAGGGGGGAAGCACTGATCCCAACAGCTACAACCCCACACAACATCCCTGATGTGATGATGTTACACAGAAGTGATGTCATCATGCCAGGGATGTTGTACCGTGAAGCTCTGAGTTTGGAGCAAAATTCTATGTTTGAACCCAGTTTTACCACGGAGTTTGTCCAAAAACCAGAGCATCACCACATGACATCCCCGGTGTGATGATGTCACTGCCGTGTGAAGTCACCATGTTGGGGATGTCATAGGCAGCAACCTCACCTCACCCACCCACTCCCAGAAAGCTCCCTCCCAGCCCACGGTGGCACAAGGTAAGGACCTGGCAACCCTACTCCATCATCAGGCGATGCTTGGCTTGCAACCTCCCAGTATTTTGTGGCTGTCTCCCACACTCCATGGTAGCCATTTTGTGGAAGCACCCACCCACTCCCCATTCTCAAAATTACAAAATTTCTACAGGCTCAAAATAGTTGGGTAGGCCCTAGCTGAAAAAAGTATTAGATCAACTTTCTACAAGATCTTCCCAGCACCCCGAATTCATGCTGAAGGTAGACTAGTTGATCTCTTGGTGACTTTTGTAGCGCTCCATTCTTGCAATCACACAGCCCGCCCTGCTGAGCCCAATTATGTATTCCACACAACGTTGCTGTTGCATTATTTAATCTCTCCAAGAAAGTAATATTCCGAAATGAAGTCAAATAAAAAAAGAAATCAAAGTTAAGTAATTACTGTGGTGGAAATGAATGGTCTGAGAGCTGAAAAATACAATCGCTCAGTGTGACCTTTTCAAAGAACATTACACAAAATCGTAGTCTCCGGGTAAAATGCAAGACGCCTGTCCTCATGTTGCTTGTTTATAATAGTTATTTAATATCTGGGGGGGGAACTGTCCTTGCAAGGGCGTAATTACGTGTGTAAATTTTACATAAGCGAAACATGACCTGGTGAGGCAGCTGGGAGGGGAGCGGCTCAAAGAAGGAAAAAGAGAACAGTGAATGAATATCAATTCAATATTGCTGCTTGAGGTTAAGCCAGCATTCCTCCAGCTGTTTGAGCTCAGCCTCCTCCTTCTCTCTCAACATCAAATATAACCAAGGGACTTAGAGAGGCTATGTGGTTTATGTGGCTCTTTCCCCCTCCCACCAGCACACTGCGAATGACTGATGTATTTGCTCCTGATCTAAAGAGGGATGAAGTCTTCAGTTTCCCCCTCTTCCACCTTGCATCAAGTAGAGCCCACCTTTTTTAAAATAATAATTTTAAGTGCCACTTGTACCTTGAAGCAATTAAAAGACTTAAAAACCAAAAAGAAACCTATAAGCAATTTTATTATGGTTGAAAAATTATGCTGGGGAGATTCTGTCTCTTCACCTTTTCTTCTCTTACTTGTGTTTAGCTAAGTTTGGTTTTCTAAATAAAACAATCCTCAGTATGCTTGCTCAGTAGTAAATCCCACTGACTTCAGCCCAGCAAGCGTGGTGGGGAAAAGAAAAGCAGCATGCTGCTACAGCACACTGGCCGTTCTTTAGAAAAAGCAACATAGCAGGAATTGTGCTTTTTTTTTTCCTGGACAGAGACCAGTTTTTCATGAAGTATCATAGAGGTTCACACAATCCTTCTTTGAAAAGGAGCAAAAGCCTTTTCCTGCCCCATATACAAAGAACGAAATCCTTTTACAACATCAGTCTATCAACTACTTGGGGCAGCCACAGGAACACGAACCAGAAACAAACAAACACAAACCGCTATTCACTGATATCAGTATCGGATCAGGGTTTTCCCTTTTGCAAGTTGCTAATATCATTATCTACACACAGTACACACCCACGTAACAACTGTTCAACAATGTTTGTAGTGTAAAAAAGACAAGAGGGATTGGCAAAAAACAAACCACACACATACAAATATTTAGAGAAATGGGCAAAGTGGCAGAGAGGGCAGCAGAATGGATGTCTACTTTTTTGTGATCCTCCTAGTTATCTGCCATAGTCCCCATCAAAGATGTCCTGTAACGTTAGGTGTCTGACAGAAGCATTTTACCCCCTGTTTCTTTCCTTTGCTTGTTTGAGAGTTGACAGTTATTATTGCCCACCAAAATCATTATTATTGCTGCCTTCATATGCACCTTTCCTCCAAGCAAACGATAGTATTTTATTTTATTTATTTTATGAGGTTTTTATCCCACTCCTCCCCCAGAATGGGGCTTGGGGTGGCTAACAACATAACAACACAGTAACAATAACAAAACTATAATTTCTATAAAATTCAATTAAAAACTCAACACACAGCAAATTAACACTTTTGGCATAAAGATCAACAGCGTTGATGGTAGAGTCCAGATATGCGGTTTTCCTTTCTGCACTTTATCCCAACAATCACCCAGTGAGGGTCTTAAGCTATGAGGTAGTGACTGGCTCAAGACCACCCAGTCAGCATCAGGGCTCAGTGGGTATTTAGATCCCCCCATCCCATCTCTGACAGTATATCATACTGGCCAATGGAGGGGGGACAGAAGAGCAAACAATGTGCACACCTGCCTTAGGATCAGTCCTTCAGCATTTACCTCAAATCCCTCTGGGCTAACCGCTCCATTTGTGAATTCCCTTTATCCGCTCAGCGTGGCTCCTCCACCCTGTTAGCCTTTACTACTCTCTTCAGAGCTGGCCCTGGTTCAAGAAAAAAAAAGACATACAGAGGGATATTTCTTTCAATGATTTTTACACCTCAGGTCCTCTTCTACTTACACCCCCATTATTTATGTCCCTAGTGCCCAGGCTTTACAGAAAAGCAGAAGTTAAGTCTGACGCACTAACCTGCTGGTATTGTGTTGGTTTGCAAGCTGCCTTGAAGGTTTGATTGAGACCAAAAAGTGGGATGGAAATTGATTAAATGAACAAATCAATGAAATAAGAATTTGATCACAGAGAGATGTGAAGCTGCCTTATACAGACCATCGGTCCATCAGTGTCAGTATCGTCTTCTCAGACTGGCAGTGGCTCTCCAGGGTCTCAGTCTGGATCAGATGAATGTTCCATCTGGTTCAGCATCCAGTTTCCCACAATAGTTAATCAGATTCCCCCAAGAGATGTAGAAGCAGGGCACAGAGGCCAAAGCATCCCTCAAATGTTTGGGGATGCACTGAGCAACGATTTAGACTGTATGGCTGGGCAGAACCTCCCTGTTTATGTGCACCAAAGCCAGGAGTTGGGGCAGAGGCCAGTTGTAAAAATATCCCCAGACAGGCCAGCCCTAGAAAAAAAGGCCTTCATTCAAACTAAATTATTGTGAGCCACATGCAGAGGATAAGATGGCTTGAGTACTCAAAACCCGTTTCTGCTTAGCAGAGTGAGGTGGGGCCATGGTTCAATGGTAGAACAACTATGTTGCCTACAGAAGGTCCTAGGATCAGTCTCTGGCATCTCCAGTTTAAAGGATTAGGGAGCGGGTGATGTGGAAAATCTTAGCCTGAGATCCTAGTAATCCACGGTAGGGTTTCCAGCTCTGGTTTGGGAAATTTCTGCAGATTTGGGGATGGTCCCTGAGCAGGGTAGAATTTGGGGTGTGGAGATCAGGAAGTATGTCATATCAGAGAGTCCAAAGCTGCCATTTTTTCTAGGAGAACCAATTTCTGTAGTTTCCAAGAGAACTCCAGGCCCTACCTATAGAGGTTAGTAACTGTAGCTGCTAGTCAGGGTTACCAGTTCCAGGTTGGGAACAAACTGGAGATTTGGGGGGTGGAGCCTGAGGAGGGGGGTGGGGAGGGAAGGGACTGGAATGGGGTATAATGCTATAGACTCCATCTTCCAAAGTGGCCATTTTCTCCAGGTAAACTGATCTCTATCACCTGTCGATCAGTTGTAATCCCAGGAAATCGCCAACCACCACCTGGAGGCTGGCAACCCTACAGTCTGAGCAGACAATACTGACCTAGATAGACCAATGGTCTAACTCAGTATAAGGCAACTTCCAATGTTAATGAGTACTTAAAACACATTTCTTTTTAACTGAGTACTCAATCCAATTTCTGTTCTATTCTACCCCACAGGTGTCTCTGTAATACAAAGATTACATAGATGTCATGCTCATGAAGGGTAAGTTATAGTGTAGCTCCCGCTTACTGCACACTCTAAGTACAACTCATGTATAGGTGGAGGTTAAAGTAAACCAATGAGAATCAGAACACAAAACTGTGGTGAGGATTTTGACACTCTCCTGCTTGCCTTTTGCTTGTCTTGCTTTCTATCACAGGGGAAGGGTGGATAGAGTCTGGGGAGGTTTATGCCCTAAATTGCCTTGGGCCAAGGTGTCTGAAGGACTGCTCCTACCTGCCTTTGATCTAATATCATCGATTGTGCAATGCAGCAGGGTTTTTTTGCCAGTGGCCCCCAGACTCTGGAATGTCTTACCCCAGAATGCTCGTATAGCCCTCCCTTTGTTAGCATTCTGGAGACTAGTTAAAACCATATTATTCTAGAGGAAACTGAGAAAAGCTATACTGGGAGAGTGGATTGTAGTTTTCTGCTCTTAAACTTTATAATTTTCAGTTAAATATTTTGAGGGATTTCTTTAAAGATGAGAAAATTATTAGGAACTTTTGTGTCCAAATAATTTAAACGTATTAAAGACTGTTTATTTGATTGATCAGTATTCTGGCCATTTAGAGCATTTGTAGTTTTTTGCTGCTTTTGTAATGGCTGTTTTTTTAAAAAATATTTTGTTTATTACTGTTATTTGTAAGGCTTGTTTTAAATTTCATAAGCCACACTCAGGGTGCTCTTGTGGCAGCAAAGGCCAATAAAAATGCCTTGACTAATTAAAGACTCCCAGTTCTTTATTCTACCCACAAATGGATTCAAAAAGACCTTTTCTGATACAATATAAATTATATAGACTTAATAATTAAAGAAGACAATGTATAATGTATAAAACAGGAAAAACACTCTTCCTGTGGAGAGTGAACAATTGATAGGATATTGTATCTGATAGGAGTGGTTATGTAACCATAAGGCTGCTGCTATGGAAATTCCAAATTATTATTACTGAGATAGACTGCTTGCACAACTGGCTGCTCTACAAGTCAGCTCAGAGGCTCTGGTGCAGGCAACCTGCTGCATGTTGCTGTCCAATCAGCAGAAACTGGCTGGAGACCTGTGATCCAGTCCCCCCCCAACACCAGCAATATATTCAGGGGCCAGATTTACATCACTCTGTTAGGCTGCAAAGCCAAAAAGAACCTGAGAGGGCATTCATCTACTGCACTGGAAAGTCCATCTCATTATTCCATACTGGAAAGAAACACTGTACAACTTAACATTTTAATAACAATAAATACATTACATGATTGCTGGAGCACACTTTTTGTATCCTTGTAAGAAAACATACATATTAAACAGGCAGGGTTGGGGAATGTGTTGACATTTGTGTTACATGGCTTCAGTTTTGACTAGCTTTGTTGCTTTTTAAAAAACTCTACTTAAAACCTAAACTCCTATTGTGTGTGCGTGCGTGTATAAATTACTCTCTCTTGAGGACCCCAGTCATTAATATGTATGCCATTGTACAGTCTCTTCTTCAAATATTTTAAAATATTCTAAATAGATGAAGATCCTGGCTTCCTGCCCAGGTTCATGCCGTTTAGGATAAAAGTTTAGAATAAATGACACTTCCAATTATCATTTCTCCCCGAAGAGGTCATCTCCGATGCAGCTCCACAGATGAACAGAAGAGTTACCTGAGGCACGCCATTACCACAAGTTTTACTCAAGGTTAAAAACGTGCACGGCTGCTCATTAAAGCCAAGAAAGTCTACAGTGAGGCAAAATCATCCAGGTTTTTTTAAAAAATAACCTGAAGCTGTTTTGACCATAAAGAAAAGAGAGATGGGAAAGACTGAAATCTATAATCTTACATGCACACACAGAACAAGAATTAAAAATTTCACTCTGCAGTCTTTTTAGTCTTCTGGTAAAGTGCCAGACACACTCATAAAACAATACTGTTATTATAACAACAATAAAATAATAAAGATAATGAGGGTGCTTTTTATAGATTTATTTTATTGAGCATCCAAACATACAAGAAAATAATATATATATTATTAGCATATTAGTACTAAGGAGAACATAAATCACAGTTAATGTGATGCATAATCTTTTTGTTTGTTGTAGCTCAGAGTAGTTCACACATTCTGCATGATTTGTCTGCTAAGAATTTAGTAAAGTTGCTGCTAGCTATTTAGGGGTTCCTGCCTTAAGTCCATTTTGTGTCAGGATTAATGGCCATGTAATGCAATTCAAGGAGCTGTGATGGCTCAAGTGGTTAAGACGCTGAACTGCAGGCTGTGGAAGGTCAGTAGCTCAGCAGTTCGAGACCCTAGAGTCCCACATGACGGAGTGAGCTCCCTAGTTCTAGTTCCTGCCAATCTAGCAGTTCAAAAGCGAGAAATTGCAAGTAGATAAATAGGTACCACTTCGGTGGGAAGGTAACAGTGTTCTGTGCACCTTGGTATTTAGTCATGCCAGCCACATGACCACGGAAACGTCTTCGGACAGCGCTGGTTCTTTGGCTTTGAAACGGAGATGAGCACCACAACCCTAGAGTCGGATTCGACTGGCTTTCGAGCAAGGGAATCTTTACTTTAATTCAATTCATGATCTAGTCACTGAGTTTGGAAAAGTTAAGGTGATATTCAAGAATTCACATTAGAATTTTGGTAGGGCTGTTTCACACTATACTTTTTGCAACCTGGGTGTTATTACATATGATGCTGCCCTGAAAAATCAGCCGACATTGCAGTAGGTTGCCAGCCTCTAGGTAGGATCCGGAGTTTTCCTGGAACTACAACTGATCTCCAGATGACAGAGATCAATTCCCCTAGAGAAAATGCTTGCTTTGGAAGGTATTATACCCAGTTGAGGTCCCTCTCTTGCCCAAACCTCTCCTTTCCCATGGCATCCCCAGATCTCCAGGAATTTCCCAAATTCACTACCCTACATAAACTAAGAATTTCTGAGCTACCCCAGGTTATCCTAAATATGTACTCTGGCTGATGCTCAGCTAGTGAATCATATTTCCAGGGCAAACTGAGAGCATAAATTAGTGAGGCATCCCATCCACTAATAATCAAGAAATGAAAAACCAGAGATACCTTATTCACTCAGTGACAGCCTGCTAGTGGGAAACAGCCATCACTGATCAACTACCACAAACAACACCTCAGAGGCCAAGAGTCAGATGTGCCGCCAAGGACGAGTTCCCGGTTTGCCGTTATGACGTCCCCTCAGTTCCCTCCCTCAGAGGTAGATTTTCCCTCCAAAATTTTGTTCCCTTCTGTGACTGAGCTGCCCCAAGTATCATGGTTTTCTTAATTGTCTTTAAAAGATTGTCTGTCCTACCCTGTCACAGAGATAGAATTTGGCTTTTAGCCCAGCCCTGGAACCTGAGGGAAGAATCAGGAGCCCTCTTGGGTTAAATCCCTTCAAACTGCACTTGAGCTGATATAAGAACAACAGAACAAAATATTTTATTTAAAAGACAGGGGAAGGTCATGTGTAATCAGGAGTTGTTAACTTCAAGGCAAAAATCAGTGGTTGTACAGATTGTAATTCTTTTTATGGGCAAATGAGAGTTATTGAAGATTATTTTCTTAGTTATTGAGATCTTAATATCAAGAGGCTTTTCCTCCTGTGTTTTCCAAACATTACAATGCTTCTTAATAGAGTTTCTTTATTCTCCTCTTATTTCCTTGAGGCTAGTGCCTTCTTTCAATACCTAACTCCCTTTTAATCCCCAATTTCTATCTAGCTCTTGAGGTGTCTCAAGCAGTTTCCTTCCACAACAATCCAGGGATCTCCTCGTCCCAGAGATAACTCTCCCTGTGTAACTGGGAAGGGATTCTTCTTATTTCCCTAGAAGATGTATCCCCTTTCCTTTGGCCTGAATGGGAGTCTCATCTCACTACCCAACAGACTTGCCAAATCTCATTCCCAGTTCTTGTGTCTGTGTAAAACTGCTTTCAGCACAGGCTGAGACTCAGACTTTTTCAGTCCTCTGACTGAATTCTTCCTCAGAGCAGATTTTCAACAGTTAAAGTACAGGATCCTCTCTCTACTCTCAAATGAGGAATCTGTCAGAAAATGCCCATTCCCCCTCAGCACCCAGCTAACAAAAAATTCTGCCCTTAGCTGGAGCTGGCCAAACAGAGTGCTTGGAGTAGTCTGTCACTCAAAGCTCTCCATTCTTGAGGAGTTTTAACTCTTCACCTCCCAGTACTCTGATAGTGCAGCATTTTGAAGCCTGTTTTAAGGGCTGTTCATCACAGCTGGTCACGCAGGAACAGCTGGCCAGACTCCTAGTATTTATACCAGTTTTGGCTAATCCAGAGGCTCCACACTGACAGCTAATCACAGGGGCCAATAGTGCACACTGCCATTGTCTTCTGTGCCTGAAGGCCTGTGCACACAACAAACTATTGCTGTCAAAAACAATAGGCACTAGGTTCCTCTGACTCTTTAGAAGAAAACAAAAAGAGGCATAGAACTAAGGGAAAAAGGGGCATTGTAGATCCATTACTTATTTATTTATTACATGTATACCCTGCTCTTCCTTCAAGGTACTCAGAGCAGTATACATAGTTCTTCCCTATTTTACCCTCATAGCAACTCTGTGAGGTAGGCTAGTCTGGCAGATAGCAACTGGCCTAAAGTCACCCAATGAATTTCACAGCAGAGTGGGGAATGTGACCCAGGATCTTCTCAGTTCAGTACTCTAACTGCTGTACCACATTGGTTTAGTTATGTGCAGTCACGGGAGAAGATAAGTTGCCCTCATGGTAGGGTGGCATACCATGATACAGCTTGACATGGTGATATTTGTTCCTAGTCTTCTGCTCTGGTGATGCCCAACCTTCTAATAACAATTCCTTGTTTTTCACTCATAGATCTGAAAGGCTGGAAGATAACCAGTGTGGCAAGAAATTTGCTCTCTCCCACTTCTCCCCAGTTTACTTTCCCACCCACCTTTTAACTTTTCAGAAAGTCAGAAATAGAGGGGTTTTTTATACCATCTAAAGATCCATGCACCGGAAACATTTACCATTCCATGTTGCCGTTTATCATTATTAGAGAACTATCCTGGAAAGTTCTCTGCATTGGTGATAATTATTACTTGACTGCCACTTAGTGGTGACAGGCAGGAAAAGCCAGAAGCTCTTTTAACTGCGGCTCATCCATCAAATGCAAGCAGGTATTTTCATACCATGTGTGGGTGGGAAGGAAACTGAGTACACAAAGTACTTTTTGTGCAAGAGAGTTGGGGAGGTATGGGAGAACTCTGCAAACTGAGAAGAGTAACAGATAGAAAACAGACAGTACCAGACATTCTTGCTAGTTTATTTGTGGTGGTAACAGAAGGGTGAACTTTATAGGCAACAACAGTTTATTTCAGGCATCACTCCTTTAAAAGGGGGCCAGAAAAGTTCATGGAGAAGGCCATTAATGGCTATTGAAACCTCCATGTTCTAAGGCAATATCTCTCTAAGGAATGCTAGTTTCTGGGAGGGCAACAACTGGAGGAATCTTTGGCTTCTAGGCTTCAGCTGGTGGGCCTTCTGGAGTAGCTGGTTGGCCACTGTGGACCATCGGACTGATGTGGCAGGGTCATGAAGGAGGGAATACACTTTTTGAAAGCTCCTCTCCAGGGGCATATTGCAGGGACCCTTTCCCCTTTCTAGGACATTAATGAAATTTCAAGTTGTTAATGTATCTATAAGAAATGCAGGTGGCATCTCAATGCTTTGTTTTTTTTGCAGCAGGAACATGTGAGCAAAAAGTATTTGGCAGGCCTCAGTTAAACTATGTTGAAGCCAGCAGGGGTACTGGGGGTTGCAGATCAACCCACAGACTGTCAATTGGCTATATCTGGTCTATTAGTCAAGAAATCAGTAGCTATCAGTAAGCAGAAGGCAAGTTATGCTGGCGGACAGACCAAGAATATGCTGTGTCTTCTATGTATAACACTGTGAGAACACTGAGACAGTCCAGTGGATTAAAAATACTATTCTCACATGACTTCTGCTCCAGTGGCACTAAGGTAGGGTTGCCAGCTCCAGGTTGTGAAATACCTGGTGATTTTGAGGGTGGAAGCTAAGGAGGGTGGAGTTTGGGGAGGGAGGGACTTTGGGGGGGGGGAATAATGCCATGGAGTCCACCTTCCAAAATGGCCATTTTCTCCAGGTGAACAAATACCTTTTGCCTGGAGATCAGTTGTAATCCTAGGAGATCTCCAGCTACCACCTGGAGGTAGGCAGCTCTACAATAAGGCAATATCTTGTCATCCTGTAATAAAGGAAGGGTAGAGGAAAGATCGGGGCATTGAGGAAACTTGCATCTTAGGAAAAATTAAGACAGACAGTGTGGTGTAGTGGTTTAGAGCAGCAGACTCTAATCTGTAGAACTGGGTGTGATTCCTCAGTCCTCCACATGAAGCCTGTGAGCCCTGGGCAAGTCACGGTTCTCTCAGAACTCTCTTAGCCCTCCCACCTCACAAAGGGGAATTTCAGATTACCCTTTTTAAGTCGTTATTGTACCATCTTGGAGTAAACCGGTACAGGGGCAGCCATTTCACACAGCCTTTCCCCTACTGATAATGAGCTGTCTCTGAAGCGGTTTGGCATTTCAGAGTGCGCCACTTTATTTTCCTGCCCTTGTTTCGCCCGTGTGGGCGATCTTCGTCTTTTTTTTATGTTCTTTTAAGAGCGCTGTAGCGCTATAACACAACACCAAAACAGCACAATAGCGACCTTATTGGAATACCTGGACTCCATGGAGATACATGAGATTGGGGAATTTAAAAACAGAAAGTGGAAGCTCAGGAACGCACAGTTTGAGAGCATTTTTTTTAAACACTAGCTCCTTCCCAGCTTACAAACAGCACCCCCTTTTTGTTGGCCAGCATTTCAGGATGCCATGCCTCCAGAGGGGACCTGGGGAATCCCCTGTACGTTCAGCCAGTGTTCCCTCTGTCATGGGCATGGATGAGGATAAGCTGACAGAGCCCGCAGAAACCACAGCTGGCCCCTCTGAAGCAGCAAAGGAGGATAGCTGGCAAGTGCTTGTAACAGCAATCTTCGCACCTGGTCCAGATAAGAAGGAAGAACTGCAAGCTGAAAGTCCTCCTGACTCATCCCCACATGTGACTCATTTAAGGGAATGACTGTGACAAAACTTAGCAAGCAGACAAAGAGAAGCCAGGCTACAAGGGAGAGTTCTAACAGGAGCCTGGTCGATCATGCAGCTGGCTAATTGGTAGCAGCATTTAACTCCACACTCTGGGCAGTACTCCTCGTGGAAGCAACAAGTCAGCTTCGTGCTGCTAGCATCCACGCCAGCTTGGTGCTTGCACCTAGACCTTTGGATCCCCTGGCTTTGGACTTGGCTCTGTGTTCCTGGCTCCTGACCTCAGCTTGGCTTTGGACTATCTTTCTGGTTAGTGATTTGGACTTGGCTCTGTGTTTCTGGCTCCTGACCCCAGCTTGGATTTTTGGACTTTGCATTGTTTTCTTGGCTCCTGATCTTGGCTTGTTCTGGACTCCCTTTGACTGGCACCCCAGCCCGTGACACCCTCTAAGATCAGTTAGTGTGAGCTGGCTCACAGTTTTTTAGCCTCCAGCTCACACATTTTTGTCTTAGCTCAGGAAGAATGGCTCCAGAGCAAACTAATTTATGTAGTAGTCAAATAACTTGCTCACAATTCTAATGCCAGTAGCTCACAAAGTGGAATTTTTGCTCACAGGAGTGACTCCACAGCTTAGAGGGAGCATTGCAGAGTTACAGCTTATCTCCTGCCTACATATATCAGTTCCCAGGCATATAGCGAATGCTGTGGAAGAGGACTCCATGGCCTTGTACTCCATTGAAATTCCTGTTCTCCCCAGATGTGGTGATCTCATGTATCTCAGTGGTCCAGGCATTTCAATGGGGTCTCTATTGTGCTGTTTTGGTGTTGTGTTATAGCGCTATAGCGCTCTTAAAAGAATGTTTTTTTAAAAAAGATGGAGATCGCCCGTGTGGTCAAAAAAGGGCAGGAAAACCTCGTCATCTGAGGAAGCGCTATGGGGGCATTTTACACAGCACCCCATTGTACTTCAGGAACGGTACAGAAAATTGAAGATCACTTGGAAGCAGTTTGCAGGGAAAACAGCTCAGGAATGCTTCCCTAATGGGACAGGAGCGTTTGTGTCTGAAAGGGTCAATATATTCTGTTAGGGAACCGTTACTAAAACGGTTCTGTCTGAAATGTCAGTACAGAAATCATTAGTGAACAGTACTTGAAATGGAACATAATCGACTGTCTGAAATTCCCCAAAGTGTCTGTTGTGGGGAGAGGAAGGGAAGGCAACTCTAAGTTGCTTTGAGAATCCTTAGGGAAGAGAAAAGCAGGATATAAACATTTTTCTTCTTTTTCTTCTTCTTCATCTTCTTCTTCTGAAGCCAGAAACCAGAGTTTTTTCAAATGCTGGTAGTGCTCCAAACTCATGTGCAAAAACTACACTGACTGTTTTTATTCCAACTTGCTCCTCTTGAGATTTTTTTTAAGAGTGATGTCACCATTAAATAAGAAGCACGAAGAGGTGTCCAAAACCCTCAGGTGGGGCTCCATTTTTAATTCAAGCGCGTGTTTAAACGCCAGCCCAGCCGACTTGATTAAAGGAACAAGGGCAACTCGGTGACACAGCAAACTCAGAAACATGCCCAAAGAGGCCATTTCTTATTCTGCGGATCTCTGCGTATGAATTTTAATGAGATCGCAGACCAGTTTGGCGGCGGAGAGCCATTTGCATTCTTGTTTGAATGCCTTGCTCTGCTCTCTTAGGAAGATGAAATGTTTATCTTTCATTTGTCTGTGCCCTCAACTTCATGCAGTGGGAGGGGGGGTGAGTTGAGACAGAAGCTCTTGAGCCAAAGACCTCAGCAAAAATTTTGAGGCTGCTTCCATATTTCATCCACAGGTATTGTTTAGAAGTGGGGTAGTTTAAATTTTGTTGCTTCTTACCACAATTTCAGCTGCAGCTTCTTTGCGGCTACTGGAGAACTGCAACTTGGCAGACACAGACAGTTTCAGTTTGGGTTACAATTCATCTCAGGAGCATGGTGCAAATAAGGAGGATAGAGAAAGGTGGTCAATTTTCTTTACACATCTGAAATTTGTTCTTTATCTTGCAAATATTTATTAGCTACAAAATAATTTCTTTGGGTAAGTACAGAACTGTCTACGCTGTACTTCCCTCATGATATTTAGCACAGCTTTCAGGATTCTGAAGGACTAAGCATACATTCTATTGTAGACAACTTCAGCCTTTCCAGACCCAGGACGCACCTTCAGTACTTCGACTTTCATTCAGCAGCACACAACCAACGAACTTGTAAGCATGTGAGAGGAAATAACATGACATCACAATCACATGACAGGAAGAGGAGGGGCCCTGGCTTTCCAGAAAAGGGCTGAGGACCTAGCAGCTGCTTTTGTGATGTCTTGCCCTGTAAATTGAATGCCAGTATTTAAGAACACTACAGCAGACAAAACCAGCACCTTGAGTTAATCATTCAAAGGTTTATTTAGCTAGTTTTGTTTCCTGTTCTTTTTCAAAATATCAGGGATGTATATAGCTAAGGTTATGTATGTTCTATGATTCTATAAAAATGCAGAAAACGCACAGAATGCTATTGTCAAATTTGATGTGCACAGCATAGAAAAACACATGTTTCTACCTCATAACACCTGAAAAGGTGTAGGTCCTATCTGTAAAATCCCTAAAGCCAGAATATAGTATCACTTCTATGGGATATGTCCTGGTTGACCATATCCAAACACCAAACTAAGCTGAAAAGTTTAACTTGCAAATAAACTTTCCTTTTAGTCAAGAAAAGAAAAGAAAAACCATTTCAGAGGTTGGGAACTTGAAATTTACACTACTTCTTTTCTATTTTCCTATTTTAAAAACTTTTGTCACTGGAAAACATTCCTTCCATGATGGGATGAGAAGAAAGTCTTTCCCTCCCTTTTTTAGACATGATATTGTTAGAGGATTCATCTTTTTTAAAAAAGTAAAGTTACTCCCCATAGTATTGGTCTAGCCTGGCCCGAGGGAAGTAAATTGCTTTGACAGGTGAATCCAATATAATTTGCTTTGCCACTATCATCAAGTGTCAAAGGAAAAGATGGGTGAACAAATTCTCTTGACAGTCTTGTGTGCAGACGTCAGGTCTAAAGTTTCAAAGGCACGGAAGGCAGACAATTGAAACAAACGCTCCCAAATCCTCTCTTCCAAGGCTTTTTCTAAGGCATAGGGTTGCATATACACCGTGGCCCCCAGGGTCCAAATTCTATCCCCAAAATGAGCTCACATACTTTGCATAATGTGTTTTCCTTGAAATCATTTGCTGGGACTGAGTGGTAGAGGGGGCTGGGAAGGCTGCAGAGTGGGCTCGGTTGTCTGGGCTAGAATCCAAAGAAGCTGAAATGCACACACGAGGGAGTGAGGGGCTTGGGATCTGAATTTCTCCAACAGCAGGCCCTTGTCTGTAGCCCCATAACAAACCACTTGTGAGCTTGTTTCAAAAGCAGTAAGTAAAATGGCAAGGGTGGTGGGGTGGGAACTCTGGTGATCAATTATCTCCCCCCCCCTTGAAATATGTTTTAGATCTTGGACATGGAGATTGAAATCGAGTGACTTGGCTCTGGGGCAGGCAGACCAGGCTATGTCTGTATTCTGTTCTTTGCTATTGAAGGTCTACTCCACATGAAACTGTTGGGTCAGAGATTTGGACTGAATGGTCACCAATATAACAGTGATCTCAAGTTCTCCTTCTCGCACAAACCATCTAGTAGAGATTCTGAAATGGTGCTTTGAGGGTTGGTTGTGGGTTGGGTGCATCTGTCCATGGAGATGATACTCAGCCTGTATTGGATGGGATTGCATTCCACCTTAAAGATCAGGTTTGGCATCTTAGGGATGTTTATAAATTTAGCATTGTTTTTGGATCCAAGGGGCCTCCATAACTGCAGAATGTTCCCCCACCCACCCACCCACACTTGGTTGGTTTGCAACTGTGGCAATTATCGAGTAAGATTCAGGCTTGATACTGTTGTTGTGCCCTATACAGCTGCTTTGTGAAAGGCTTGAGAATAAGTCTGATTCAGAATATGGCAACTAGGCTGCTAACTAGAACCCATTGGGAAGAGCACCTTATGTCTGTAAACCCTGAAAAGCCCAGAACAGCTTTGAGACCAGGGTACATGGTGGACCATCTCTTCCTGCCCTGCCCTGCTAGCCTGCTGAGATCATCTTTGGAGACCCTTCTCCAGATGTCCCTATCTTGTACAATAGGGATGCCAGCCTCCAGGAGGGGCCTGACATCCCCTGGAATTATGGCTCATCTCCAGACCTCAGAGATCAGTTCCCTTAGAGAACATGGATGCTTTGGAGGGTGGACTCTCTGGCATTATACCCCACTGAGGTCCCTGTCCTCCCTAGGCTCCGTCTCCAAATATCCAGGAGTTTCCCAAACTGGATCTGGCAACCCTACCCCCCCATCCCCTGCCGGTGGCTGGGGGGGGGACCTGGCAGCTCTATTCTGAGATTAGGTAGTGGCCATTTAGTCCGTTTATGGAACTCTTATCAAGGGAAATCCATTTGAAGCCTACTCTGTTGTCTTTTAGGTGGCAAGAAAATTCTGTCCTCTTTCTACCCAGGCTTTTGTAATGGAACTGCCCTCCCCACTCCTTCTTCATTTTCTGTTATTGCTATCCAAATGGTAAATTGTTTGTTGCACTGCTCCAGAGCTAACTGCAAGGTGCTCATACATGAACACACACATGAAGCTGCCATATACTGAATCAGACCCTTGGTCCATTGTGGTCAGTATTGTCTACTCAGACTGGCAGTGGCTCTCCAGGGTGTTAGGTAGAAGTCTTTCACATCACCTGCTATCTGATTCCTTTGTTAACTGCAGATGCTGGAGATTAAACCTGGGACCTTCTGCATACCAAGCAGAGGCTCTTCCACTGTGCCATAGGCCCTTCTCCCCTGAGCCATAGCCCCTCTTTAGTTTACATGGATTTAGCATATTGTTTTAATTATTTGTTAATGACAGGAGCCACCTTGTGCCTTGTACTGGAAGAACAGTGCCCTGACATTTTCAAATAAATAAATAATAAGGGCCATGGAGCCAATGCAGGGCATTGGTCTCCCATCTACTGGTTACCGGAATCACCATAACACAACCAGTATTTAGATTAGTGATCCACAACAATTAAAGCACTCAGCATACTTTAACTGAATAATCCTTCCAACAACCCTCTAAAGTACGCCAGTATAATTATCCTCACAGTATAGACCAGAATAGCCCAGGCTAGCATGATCTTATCATATCTTCGAAACTAAGCAGAGCTGGCCCTGGCTAGTATTTGGATGGCAAGCCTCCAAGGAATACCAGGGTTGTGACACAGAGGCAGGTGATGTCTGAATGTCCCTTGCCTTGAAAACCCCACAGAATTGCCATAAGTCAGCTGTGACTTCAGGGCACTTTCCACCACCACCACCACCACCACCATAGATGGAGAGTCTGAGAAACAGACCCAGTGGTTTGCCTAAGGCTACCTAGAAAGTTTGTAGCAGAGGTACGATATGAACATCCTTCTCTCTGGTCTTCTGTTCTTGCATCCTAGTCCCTCATCTCTGTTCACTACTCTGCTGCCAAAATAATTCACCTCTATCAACATTTTGACGATGCAGCCCTAACCTGGATAGCCCAGGCAAGCCGGATCTCGTCGGATCTTGGAAGCTAAGCAGGGCTGGCCCTGGCTAGTATCTGGACAGGACACCCCCAAGGAACACGAGGCTCTTGAAGCAAAGGCAGGTGATGATAAGCCACTTCTGAATGTCCTTTGCCTTCATGCCCACTAGGGGTCGCCAGAAGTCAGCTTGACTTGATGGGAAACCCCCCCCCACATTTTGACTATGCAACCCCCCCTTTAAAACCCTACAACTATCAGATTCAGCAAAAACTTAATTTTCATGCTGCTTTTAAAAATAGTACTCAAAATGACTTATGACATAAAAATGTAAAGATGTAATAAAAGCCATTGTAATACAAAAAGTTTCTTTGAAAAAAACCTCTCCAGCCAGCATCAGTATGCACTCCTTAAAAATCATCAAGGCAGTAATAAAAGAGTAGTCAAACTTTACAGAAAAGCAACAGCAAAACCTGAATAGCAAAGCCATCAGAACCAGCTATCAGTAAAAAAAAAATCTGATAAAAAAAACAAAAACCTGCTAGAAAAAATAGTTATTTTAATCAGTCAAGAAATCAGAAGAATCTCCTTGTAGCAGGGAATTCTAAAGTATGGGGTGCACAGCTAGGAAAGCTCGGGCTGGCTTAAGGTATTTTGGCATCCCACATAGCAGAGGCCTGGCAAAGGCTGACCTCCAAGTCAGCTGGGGATGGGCCAGGTCAGGGCCTGGGAGCCGCATGCGGTTCTTTCACATATATTGTGCAGCTCCTGGAAAGGTGGCTCAGGAAACATCGATTGGTCTTCCCTTCCCCAGCGTTCCCCTCCTTGGGTAGGCTTGTGGTGGGGGAAGCACAGAAAGAAAGCAACTTTAGTTTTAAATGC
Source organism: Gekko gecko (assembly GCA_029375565.1). NCBI lineage: Eukaryota > Metazoa > Chordata > Lepidosauria > Squamata > Gekkonidae > Gekko > Gekko gecko. The sequence continues at coordinate 43,408,013 of JAPDNY010000012.1, read as the reverse complement.
ATTCTCAAAGCCCCCCCACGCCCTCACTAGCCAGCTGGGCGAAGGCATTTGTCTCTTTAAATCCCTTCTCCAAACCAAGCCAGCCGGTGTGGGGGTGAGGTGGGAAGGCTTGGAGGACTCATTTAAAGTTGCTTTCTTTCCACCTACACCTCCCCTCCCCCTATTTATTTGCTTTCTTTCCACTTCTCTCTCCATCTTTCTCCCCTCCTTCCCCATCTGAAGTTAAATGTGTTCTCCATGCCCAACCCCACTGCCCCACCAGCTGACTGGCTGGCTTGGCTCAAAGAAGGCATTTGTCTCTTTACCAAGCCAAGCTGGCACGGCAGTGGGGCTGGGGGGCTTGGAGAACATATTTAAAGTTAAAGGCATTCTCCAAGCCCCTGCCCCATGGCCCCTTCTCCATGGGGCCTTGGGTGTGTGTGTGTTGGAGAACACATTTAAAGTTAAAGTGGCTTTCTTTCCACCTCTCCCTTCCTTCTTCCCTCCCCATCCCCATTTATTTGCTTTCTTTCCACATTTCTCTCTCTTCCCCTTGCTTCCTCCCCCAGCTATATGCTTTCTTTCCACCTTTCTTTCTCTTTTTCTCTCTTTCTCTTTTCCTTCCTGCCTTCCTCCTCCCCCCGTTTACTTTCTTTCTATCTCTCTCCCTCTTTCTTCCTTTTTCATTCTTTCCACCTCTCTCTTTCTCACTCTTTAACAAATAAATATCATTAGCAAACAAATATCATTGGATGAATGAATATCATTATCAATATCTGTTTTTACCCCTTTTGTTTTTATTTTTGGCAGTCTCATTTAATGTTAATAAAAAGCAAGTTTGCATATCTTTCAATAAAAACATGTGTGTAATATTTGTTCATGTCTTGCAGCTCTCAAACATCTGACATTTGTTCTGTGTAGCTCTTCCGTTAAGCAAGTTTGGCCACCCCTGGGCCAGGTCAAGGAGGTGACAAGTATAAGCCCACTGTGTGCGTTGTCACTTGGCAGTAAAATTAGCCCTAGAGGTGCTGCGGTTTCCATGAAGCTTAGCTCACTTTGGATGAGGTCTTGGGCAACAGTTCTGATACCCACGTAGGTGACAAACCAGCCCTGGGAAATGCCCTGCATCACATCATACCTGCCAACTTCACCTCTGTTCATATGAGAACTGCAATGCAAGATGCCCATGGCAATTTCAGTCATGCTCTTATGAGCAGAGAGGCAGTCTCTCAAGATATCAGTGATCCTCCAGTCTAGTTAAAGGTATGAATCATTCAGCAAGAAATGTTCCTAAATACAGAAAATTATGAGTGATCCCATCTCCTTAACTTGTTACTGAAACCTAGGAACAAGAAGGGGGAAGTATACCAAATCTGAACCTCTTAAACTTTTGCCCTAGAGCCACAGCATGCAATCCAGATCCAGCTAAGAATTCTTAAGCGGAATTAAAACCAAAGAGATGCAAATGGGAAACACCAGAGGTGACCGACCACTGAGTGCAACCTGACTTAAAAGCTATTTAACTTCAAATGGCTTTATCCAGGATTTTATTAGCCTGATGATGAAGGCTGGCAACTTTGGGCCACACTAGATGCAAGATGTTTTAATGACTTGGGTAGGGGTTCCCCCGACCTGACTCTCATTCTCCTCAGTCAGACAGTGACTGCTGAGAACTAGTTTACCAACTGCTGCATGAGGGGCCCATTTTAGGTTAGAAAAATGGCATCAGGTGGAGCTGAAACTTCTTTTGCCTGAGCCATGGTCCAGATCCAAAATGGGCCCAGCGATGTTTGGGAAATCAGTTCCCAGCAGTTGTTTTTGGACCAAAGGGATTTAGAGTGAGACTGGGAGACTCCGATCCTACTTGTTAAAAACCATCTAGTTTGGCCCTTTCTTTCAATGGAATATCTTCTTTGAGCTCTGTACAGATTGCCTGTTTTAATGCATTCTTTTTCACTCAGAGGCCACCATGGCAATCCATTCAAAGCGTTCCTCTTTTGCAGAGTTACCCATGTGAGAGTAGGGAAACCCACATGGCTTTTCTAGAAAGAACCATGAGGAAGAAATAGTCAGGAAGATAAATGTCTTGCTCACAGACATTTCCAGAAAAATCCACACAGACCCTCTGTTCCAATGTTACACTTTCCAAATGGATGCTGCCCTGGAAATGGTTGTGAAAGCGCTCAGTCACTGCCACAGACATGAACTTTCAATGAATGGGTGATGCATCCATTAAAGAAGAAGCCATTGATGTTGGAAGGAGCAGACCATTCATTAAATAGAGCAGAACAGCTCCCTTTTCAGTAGAAATCAAGAAACCCGCTTAACCCTCTCTCTGCTGGGGGAATGTACAATAACAGTGTGACACATCAAAAGAGTGGCCCAGCCTATGGGGATTCTAATATGGACACTTCATATGCTGGGCTGCTTTTTTGTTTTGTTTTGTTCTTGAATACAGAATCAGAACTGTTTTAAAACAGCAAATCCTGTTATTCATGGGGAGAAATCCAAGAGGTCAAAATGCCACTCCCGGAGCAAATGGCGCTCTCCAAAAGGAGTCTCACACAGCCAAAAGTTTGCAAACTGCCATTCAGCTGGAAACAGGCCAGCAACGAGGCAGGGGGTGGGTGGGTGGCTACAAATGACCCAAGGCCCTGGCCTGACAATGTGAAGTAGTCTGTCCTTCAGTCCCTTGACCAGAATTTTCTTTGTAAGAATGGAGCTGTTATCTTTCTGCTAAGTGTAAAAGTCTTAAATGCTCAAGAGACTGAACAATCATGCTGATGACATAACAATTCCAGTGCAAGGCTCCTTGACCCAGGAAAGTTTATTCCTGGGGTTGTGGGACTGCGGGAAGGAAAGAGCCTCTTGGAGGCGCCTGTTGGGAAGCAAAAAAAATAAAATTGCTCCTTCTTGGCTGTTTCTTGAGTGCAGCTCCACCAGTGGAAAAGAAAGAAGGAAGGGAGTATGCTCCTTCCCCCCCTCTCTACAACAGCCTCCTGCCTTATGTGGCTATTGCTCCATGCAGGCTCTGCAGCCCTGGGAATAAATGTTCCTGGGAGTGGATATGACTGCGAAGATCAGTAATCCTTACATGGTCCTCACATCATTCTTCTGCTGGATTCAAACTAGTGTCATCCAACACCTTGAACAAATCATTCCAAATGTTCTTGATGCCCTCTAGGGCTGGGCTTTCTTTCTGTTGCCAACCACGTCCCCCTTCTCGCCACCTATTCCTTTCTTTGAAATCTGATTTTTAAAAATCCTTCCTTTGTTTCATGGCTTTGAAAAGCCAAGCCTGTGCCTCAACACACCCAAATGCCAGTGTTCAAGCTGGAAATTGGGGGATGCAGCATGCATTCTGCAAACGTATAGGCATTTCCTGGCTGCCACAGGAAAACCTGCCCTCCCCCTGCTCCGATGCAGGTCCTTATGTGCACAAAATGAAATTTAAACACTCTTCCAAACAGACCTCAGTTTCCGCTTACAGAGGAAAGGTGCAATTTATGCCTTTCCTTATAGAAAACGACATTCCAGACTATTATTTGACCTTTTTGTGACCTTGCAGTCCAATTAATCCACACACAAGCAAGTGTTGATAGGATGCTGAAATCACGGGTGCAAAATGAGGAAAATCTTCCCCAGAAGAGCCTGCTCCAGAAGGGGGCCCTCTAAGACTGATGCAGATACAGTCTCAGACTCTTCCCCTGAAGGAGCAGAGTTATTCCAATTAGGTCTTAGGAGCCACCCAATATTAGCAGCTAAGAACTGCGTGAACCGTATCTTCTACTGTGCTCCTACATGTTAATCAAGTCACTTGTATTCAGAGAGAGTGCTGAATGCAAACTCAAGTCCTGCGCTAAGCTAAAATCTACACCCAAAATAAATGAGCCATTAATATGCAGATTTAAGTATATTTCCTTCCTTCTTTTTGAGTGAACATGCTAATTTTGCATATGCTATTCTCTACCTGATAGCTGAGCCTTCTGGCAGAACGTTTGGAAATCTCTGACAAGGTGTTGAACAGGGCTGCATGATTTTAGGCACAGAACCCGGCATTGTGAGGGCCACACAATACATATTTTTCTCTGTTGAGGAGGGATGCTGGTTGGAAGGCAATTTAGTAAGAAAAAACACCAGCAAGCTCCTCTGTGCTTTCATTTGCATTAATTCATCCATCACTTTAAACCCCACTTTTCCTACAAGCAGCTCAGGGTGGTATACCGGTGATAAGGGTGATATATTTTTTTCCATTACAACAATCCAGTGAGGTAGTTTGGGCAGAGAAGAGGGAAAAGAAAGATTAGTCAAAGATCACCCAGTTAGCTTCATAGCTCAAGCAAGGATTTGCATCCAGGTCTTCTGAGCTCTGCACGCTAATCACAGTTCCACACTAGCTGTTCAGTGTCTCTCTTCTTTCTTTTGAAGAAGAAAAATACCTAGGTGTGTGGGTTGGGAACACACAATGGATTGACATTAAGTAGTTTTGCTCCAACCATTTCAGACCTCTTATTCTAAAACTAACCTTCTGTATCTTTAAAACCGTAAGCATGAGCCTGAAACTGTATGAGCTGCTGTAATGTTGGAAGCTGGGGAGGGGAAAGTAACAGACCAAGTGGGACATTTCTCATTTACCATATATACCATGCCTGTGAAGGACTGCACAGAAAGTGTGAAGTAGGTGTCTCTATGGAGTATTTCACAGTAGGACCACCACTGAAAAGGCTCTGTCCTGCCCAATCACCTGTGCAAGCTTGGAAAGCAGGGGTCACCCAGACCTGGACCCTCTGATCTCTGCAAATGGGCAGACTCATAATAGAGACAATGATCTTTCCAGTTCTCCTGTCCAAAGCCATATGGCCAAACCTAGTGCTTTTGACGGGGCCTAGAGGCAAACTGGGAGCCAGTGGATATCTTGCAGTGCTGACAAGACATCCAGTGGTCAGGGGATTCTTAATGGTCTGGTCAAAAGTTTAATCACATTGGGTCATCTCTGAGGAGGTAAACGTAGCATTAAAAAATGCCATACATGAAGGAAGTTTCTAACTCCCCACTTGCATTAAGTCTACTAGCTGTAAGACGGACTCCCAGTCAACATACACCAGACCAGCCAATCTGTTGTGTTTACTGATGACATTGCTACCTTGTGCCCCTGTACTAAAGAGCATTCAGAGTGTCTTGAGAGCCTGCTTGGTGTTGTGGTCAAAGCATTAGCCAAAGATCTGGGAGACCCAGGTTCAAATCCCCACTGGACCATGAAATGTGCTGTGTGATGTTGGGGAAGTCACTTTCTCTGAGCCTAACCTATCCCACAAGGTTTTTGTCTGGGTAAAATGGAGATAGAAAGACTGGTGTATGCTACCCTGAGCTCTTAGGAGGACAAGTGGGAAGAAAATGCACTAAATAAATAAAGACTAAAAATAGAAGAAAAAGACAGAGTAGCACAGCAGTAATAATAAAAGCAGCAATAATAAGTTAAGCTGATAATAATACCTGCCAATCTGAAGGTTAAAAATCAAAGTTCAGAACTGGCCGTTAAGAAAAACTCTGCTGGAAGCAGTTGGGCTCACCAACTCACCAAAGGCCCTCCTGGAACAAAATTGTCTTCACCAGACTCCAGAGGGGCAAGAGTGAGGGGGCGAGACTGGCTTTCTGGTAGGGATGCTGTTTCCAAATGGGGTCTGGAGAGCTCCTGGGGTTAAAACTGACCTGCAGAGGACCGGTATTAGTACCCTTGGAGAAATGGTTGCTTTGAAGGATGGAGTCTATGGCATCATATCCTGCCGAACTCCCTCCCTCAATCTTCAGGCATTTTCCCATCCTGGAGTTGGCAACCCTACCTGGGGAAGAGTTCCAGCTCCTGAGGCACCGTTGGAAAAGCCCAAATTCTGGGCAACTGTTGAAAAGCCCTGTCCCATGTGCTCATCACCGTGACCACATTTAATGCCGGAACATGCAGGGCAGTGGTGGGTGATTCAAACCAGAGCCCTTGCAACACTCTGACACAAGGTCACTAGCACTTTGATTTGGGCACAAAAACAAATTGACAACCAGGGTACAATACCAGTGAGACATTACCTCTGTAATTAACCCCTGAATGCTGCCATGTATTGCAGCAGCTGAAGTTTCTGGACAGCCACAGTCTAACCTGGATGTCACCCATGCACAGGCAACAATAGCCAGTTTTTGCTCTCTCCAGGGAGGGTTAGGAGAACATTCTATCCCAAACCAGGAAGGGTCTTCATATTCAGTATATTCATTATAAAACACAACTGTTCCATTCCATTTTACCCTCTGCATCCCCAAAAGCACATGTCCTTTTAAATCACAGTACTTTAAAACTACAATTATTCTCTTTCTTCTCCTCAAGACCCCTACCCAAGGACATTCTTACACCCTGGCTGGCTCCCCTTGGTAAACAAGGCAGCCGTTCATTTTTCCCACAATGGCCTTCTCCTGCATCCATATCCTGTTAAAAAGGGAGGGCCACAAGAGGGTCTCAGTGTAATGGGAAATCAAGACGATGCTTCATAAAACATTTGTGGCAATTTCCCTTCCATATGTTTCTCAAGACCCCTTTCCTAATTTTAGCTTGTCTGCTGTGAATTATGGCATTCTCCTACCTTATCCATTCTCATGACCCGGCATCCCACCGCAGAATCTGTCTCTCACTGCAAAACCCTCTCCAAGGAATTTTCAGAATTCTCCCCCCATCCGTTGTTGCTGGGAAAATGAAAAGCAAAGGAATAATTCAAAGGAATTTACTCCAGTCCGTAGGAGCTAAAACTGACATCTGTCAAAACTGCTGATTCAGGGCTCATTACATTAAACAACAGGCCATATTCTTTTGGATTTCCATCCCAGTTTGGGGACTGAAGGCTCAGAGGGAGTATCTGCATGTTCTGGTTTACATTTGGGTGACCTTAAATGTACTGTGTCGAGTTGCAGTGGAAGGGTACTTAACCACAAACAGGTGAGGCTGGCTTTTGTGTGTGTGTATGTGTGTGCGCGCCTGTTCCTCTGATCTCATGACACCAAGCTGTTTGGATTCCACTCAAGCCAAACAAGACAACGCCAACAGAGAAATAATGTCCATCTTGGGAGATGGCAGGAAGGAGGAGTGTCTGGCGTTCAATTGGGAAGACTTCCAAATTTGCAAAGGAGTTGCATTCCAAGGAAGTGACACATGGGTGATGTGAAGGATCATTCAGCTATCCCCAGATCTATAGAAAAAGAATTCAAAAAATGGTTCCATCCCCCAACCCCCCAAGCTGTGGTAGCGATAAACTCTGCAGAATGCCTTTGCATGCACACATCGTAATATATCAGATAAAGCAGCTAGAACTGAGCTGAAACTGTCAAGCTTATTTCAGGCACTTTTTTCACATGTCCTACTCTGGGCAATTTGGGACACTTTTTTATCCTGCTTTTCCTCCATGGAAAACTCAAAGCAAGATACATGGTACCTGCCTCCTTGTTGTATCCTTACAACAATCCTGTAATGCAGGTTAGGCTAAAAAAGTAACTGCTCCAAGACTTAATAGCAAAACATTATAACCGGCAAAAGTCTGTAAGACATCTTAAAGGCACCTTTTAAGGTGGCCATAGCAAACTAATAAAAACAGCAAGTATCATCAAATTGAGCAACTCAGCAGACTGGAGTTGTAAAAATTAGATAGCACTGTGCAGCAGGCATCACGAAAGACAAACAACTGGGCAAGCTACAGAAGAATCAAATGTTCCATCCAAGGGGGGTGGGGAATCAGCAAAAAGCCTGGCAGCAAAATCCCAACAATAACAATTCAGCACTAAGTGAATAAGTGAAGGGAGTACATTCTACAGGATGGGGGTAGAACAGTATCTCCAACAAGGATCTCAGCTGATGGACAGATTCACAAGGATGTAGGTGGCGATAGCCAAGTCCAAGGATGTTTAAAGCTTTAAAAGGTTGCAAACATACTTGCTTTCTTTTGATGTTCTTTTCTCTGTCATTTTCCTTCTTCTCCTTTGTCCATACTCTTATTTAATCCTATTGGCTGTGGTGATCCATGTGATTCTTCATAGCATTCTAGGGCTATATAGTTTGAGGGGAATAAAAAGGTGCCGAATGGCACTGAAAGAATGCAAGCTAGGTGAATTCAGTGGTTCATTCCACTGTGAATATCAACAGAGGATGTTCAGTGGAGGTCTTTAAAAAAAACCCAACTAGTGGCAGATTCTCAGAGTATTCGGCCTAATCTCATGATGCCACCCCCTCTGGAGAGGACCACAGCCAACCAATTTTGTCCTATGATTCCAGGATGCTGGAACATTTAGACTTTTTTTTTTAATCTATAAACTTTGTTGTTGTTCAGTTGCACAGTTGAGCCCGACTCTTCGCAACCCCATGGACCACATCACACTAGGCCCTCTTGTCTTCCACTGTCCTACAGAGTTTGCTCAATTTCATGTTCTTTGTATCGATAACACTGTCTAACCATCTCATCCTTTGCTGTCCCCTTCTTCTTTGACCTTCAGTCTTTCCCAGCATCAGGGTCTTCTCCAGTGAGTGCTCCCTTCTCGTTTGGTGGCCAAAGTATTTGAGCTTCAGCTTCAGTATCTGGCCTTCCAGGGAACAGTCAGTGTTGATTTCCTTTAGGACTGACTGATTTGATCTCCTTGCAGTCCAAGGGACTCTCAAGAGTCTTCTTCAGCACCATAGTTCAAAAGAATCTATTCTTCGGCGCTCGGCCTTCCTTATAGTCCAATTCTCACAGCCATACAGTACTACTGGGAATACCATTGCTTTGACTATACTGACTTTTGTTGGCAGGGTGATGTCTCTACTTTTTATTATGCTGTCTAGATTTGCCATCACTTTCCTCCCAAGGAGAAAGTGTCTTTTAATTTCATGGCTGCAGTCACCGTCTGCAGTGATCTTGGATCCCAGGAACGTGAATTCTGTTACTGCTTCCATGACTTCCCCTTCTATTTGTCAAGGAGTGATGGGGCCGGATGCTGTGATCTTAGTTTTTTTTGATGCTGAGTTTCAAGCCAACTTTTGTGCTCTCCTCTTTCACGATGAGCAAGAGGCTCTCCAGGTTCTCTTCACTTTCTGTCATTAGAGTGGTATCATCTGCATATCTGAGGCTGATCCATAAACTTCCACTCCTAATTTCAGCACCTTGAGGTAGCAAGTGATGTGCAGATTGTGTCCAAGACATCTTTTGACCTCTCCAAAGCATCCGTTACATTAAGCCAAAAAGAGATAACTGCTGAATTTGTGCTAAAATACTTTCATCTGAAAAAAAATGCGAGTGGCAGCTAAATAGGAGCCCCAAACATACCCCCTACATGGACTTTCAAAACATTTAGGGAAAAAACATGCATAAATGACATTCTGGAATGGCAGATTTCAAGACTGAGCTCATCTTATGTATTTTTGGAATAGATATAGTAACTTTATGGACTGTAAGTTTTTTAAAATCTCTTTCTCTGTTCTGTTGTGTATACTATTAAAATACTTTTGCAGTTAAAAGCATGTATGAATTAACATATTAGATCCAGGCATACAGATTGCTTCCAAGAACTAGAAGCAGCCTCAGGCCTGAATGTGCTCTGTCCAGTATTGTTGCTTTTCCTAGAAGCCTCCTGCCTCGCCTGTGGTCTTGGCTCCAAGCGTGAGAATGACGTTGCAAACCCCCAAAAAGATTCTCCCGATGCCCCAAGTGTTTGAGGCCCAAACATATGCTCAGTTTCTCATGAGAAAAGAGTGAGATCTTTGGCAATGGTACAGGGCTGTGTTCTGCCGGCCAAATCATAGTGTGACCTTTTGCTTCAAACTATACTTTATTTCTTTCCCCCCCTTTCAAAAACAAACAAAATGAGGGGGGGGAACCAACAAAATTGTTTTACTGGATAATTAATACCACCTGCTTTTTAATCAGATCCTTCCTGCACTCTAAGTCGCTAATATTAATGGGAACAGATCCACATACTGGGAAAGAGGTGCTCAGGGGGAAAACTCTTGGGTATTTACTAGGTGAAATGTGACGTTATGCAGGCGCTGGCTTTGCGGGCCGTGCTGTGTGACAAGTGCAGTTTCCCTTCTGAAGGCACATCATGCCTCTCTGGTACAAAGCTGAGGCTGGCAAAGTAGATTACATTTAGAGTTGATGGGAATTCTTTTTTTCCCCTTAAGGAATACAAAAGATGCATTAGAAGGGTAGGCCCAAACTAAGCTTCAAATACTAATGGACACAAAATAGGGTCTTCCAAAAACACCGGATTGGAGTAATGAGTCACGTCTGGAACTGTAGACACCAAGCCAAATGAACTGTACAGGATAATACAGGAGCAGCCTGGAATGGCCCAAGACTGGAACTCTGAAGGGCACACTGATTCTGACTAATGCTGCCACAGCAAACAGCTGTACCACTTGGCAACCTCCAAACAGAGTTTGCCCATGGATTCCACTAAGTCTCCAGCATTCTCTTGAGAGAACCTCTTTGCCTGGTTGAAACCTAATAGGGATTCGGAGCATAAGAGCTTTGGCTGTGACCCCAAAATCCCTCACTGTGGAGTAGTGCCATCGAAACCAGTGTGATTACAGAGGTTAAGTGCTTTGAGAACAGGCAGCCTTGACTATTACTGGCAGCATGTCACATGGCAGTCGGATGGAGGGAAAGAAAAAGTCAAAGAAAATATATTTAACAGGCTAATGGCCCAGCAATTAATTAGATTTATTTATTTAAATGCGGGGGCCTGGAGAGATGCACACAACAGCATGGCTCCCTTCATTTGCAGAGTGGATCTCCTGCGGACACAGCAGAAGGACACTGAGCCGGTGTTTAACATATTATATATGCCACTCCTCTGGCCATTTAACATTAACAACACAGCTCCCCCTGGAACTCTGCTTTTCCCCAAAGGGAGCTGTTTTTATTTTTTGCATTTCTTTTCTTTTCTTTTCTTTTTTTTTTTAAATATTAGACATTTACAATAGTCAAACAGAGAGAGGGGAAATTCCACATTTGGGGAGGCAGAGGAAATAAGATGTGGGTGGGGTGAGTTACAGAGGAGTGGGGAAGGGGACTGAAGGCTTGGGGATGCTACAGAGTATGAGAGACAGATATCCATGCACTTATAAAGAAGGGGTGAACCTGGGGATACTGCTGGGGCCAAAACTCATCCCTTCCCATGGTGCCCCCCAACTGTTAAATAATCACCTGCTCCTGGGGGAACAATAGGCCCATCCTCTTGGTCACACCTGTGACAGATTGCTGAGATCTAGCATTTGTGCAAACAGATTAGTAAATTATCGGGAGAAAGGAAAGGAAGACCTCGACTGGTAAACCTACTCATCTACATGGCCCCGCTCCAGCTTCTGTTTGGGGGAGAACACTAGGTTATCTTGGTACATGGGAAACAGGGGGAAATTTACTTCCTTGACGAAGTCCTGCAAGACACACAACAGCAACTGGCTTTGTGATGTGGCTGCTAGGGTTGCCAGCCTCCAGTTGGGGCCTGGAGCTCTCTCACTTTTACAAGTAATCTCCAGCTGACAGAGGTCAGCTCCCCTGGAGAAAATGGCTGCTTTGAAGGGTGGACTCCATGGCATTGTACCATGCCGAGGCCCCTCCCCTCCTCAAACCCCGCCCTCCCCAGGCTCCACCCCCAAAGTCTCCAGGTATTTTCCAACTCAGACCTGGCAACTCTAATGGCTGCTGTTCCACTCACACTTACTGGCTTGATCTGTTGCCATGTGTGAATAACTGAGTCCTACCTTTCCCTCTTTGGACTGCTGCAATGTTTTGTCAATACCCCATAATCCTTTAATTGCAGATGTAGATGGCTGAATGGGAGTCAAAATGAGCTACTTAATGGTGTATAATTTAAATTATCCATGCCTATTCACAAGACACTTTTCTTATTCAAGTAGATTACACTTCTTCTTCTTTTTTAAATGATGGCTATTGTGTTCATGTACACACCAGCTCAGCAACCTGAAAAAAATAGAGGCAAAAGGTACCGCCGCTTCATGCCTTACGATAAAATTTTTATACACGCGTGCACGAGCCAAACTTTCATCATACGACACACAGACAGGCATCAGTTGAGAGATGTCAGAGTACACTCTCTCCATAAAAGGAGAAAGTGTTAAACATTCTTCACAGTCCTTTATTTACTGTATGAAAATTAAAACAAAAATATCTTAGGAAAGATACTAAGTCTTTCCATAAGCAACACTGGAAATCCGAAAAACAAACAAGCAAGCAAAAAAGCAGGGAAGAAAGACTGTTCCTTAAAAGCAGAATCTCAGGCCTAGGTCTATAATCTGGCAAGGTGAGGCATTGGCCACAGGGGGAGGATCTGGGGGAACAGTGGCCTCTGCTGCCATTGCTACCACCCCTGGTAGGGTCACCAACCTCCAGGTGGGATCTGGAGATCTCTTGGAATTACAACTGATCTCCAGACTACAGAGATCAGTTCCTCCTGGAGAAAATGGCTCCTTTGGAGGGTGGGGTTTATGGAATTATATCCCACCAAGGTCCCTCTCCGCTCCAAACCCGGCCCTGCCCAGTCCCCATTCCTCCCAAATCTCTAGGAATTTCCCAACCCTGAGTCGGCAACTGAAAAGTACTGAGACTTACTAGTGATTTCAGCTCTCACATACTTTATTAGATGAAGAACAAGACAACTGAGCCGGCTCGCAGGCCGGCTTTTATTCCCAAGTGACCCACACCCCAAACACACACACACCCGGTGATTCGCTATTTACATTGATTGGATTAACTCCTGCTCCTCCATTGGAGGGGAGTCAGGATCCCCTAGTCCATTGTCCTTCGGGGCGAAGCTCAGGCCCTTCGCCTGGCCACATGGGGGACCGGTTAGAACCAGTCCAAGCACATGGCTGTCCAGAGCCCATGTTCTCCAGTGGATACATTACACCCCTCCCCCTTGGTCTGATAAACACCCGCACACATAGTCTTTCAAATAGCTGGGGGGCCGCCGCTCTCGCGTGGAGCGATGGGGCTCTGGCATGGGGGAACTGACAGCCTCCCGGGCGGCTGTGGGGACTGGTGGCCGCTCTGGTGTTGGCGGGGCTGGGCTCACCATCTCGGCCGGTGTGTCATTTGCGGTGGCTGTCAGTCCGGAGTTGAAGTCCCCCGGGATTTCTTCTGGTGCGTCCGCCCCCGCGTCTGGTTGAGCTGGCTCGTCCCACTCCTCCCCCTCATCCGGCTCCAGGGGTAGCACCCGGCGACGTAGCTGATCGATGTGGCGATGCAGGATCTGGCCGTCTTCCACCGAGACTTCGTAGGACCGGGGGCCACGGACCCGGACTACTCGGGCGGGAATCCACGGGGCCCTCTCGCGTAGTTCCGTGCGTACACCGGGTCCTCTGGGAAGAACCCTCGTGCCGCCGCTGGCGTTTCCGTGCAGGGCTCCCGCTCGGGCGCTTGATCGGGATGTAACCGGTCCAGCCTGGTGGTGAGGCGTCGGCCCATCAATAGTTCCGCCGGGCTCCGGCCGGTTGTCGCATGGGGCGTCGTTCTCTGGCCGAACAGGAAGTGCGCCAGCCCTGAAGTCCCAGTCCGTTCCTTCGGTCCGACGGAGCGCCTCTTTGGCCGTCCGCACCATGCGATCGGCTTGGCCATTGGTGGCGGGGTGGAACGGGGCCGACCTGATGTGGCGAATCCCGTGCTGGCGGGTGAACTCCTGGAACTCCCCGGACGTGAAGGCCGTCCCGTTGTCGGAGACCAGGGTGTCGGGGAGTCCGTACGAGCTGAAAATCCGCCACATCGCTTGGCTGGCCGCCCGGGAGGAGGTGAATGGTACCGGCTCTACTTCTAGCCACTTACTGTAGGCGTCTACAAGTATAAAAAACAGCTGCCCCTGGAACGGGCCCGCAAAGTCGAGGTGCAGGCGCGACCAGGGGCGGTGAGAGGATTCCCAGGCCCTGTCTGGGGCCGTCGGGGGTGCGGGTCGGGAGGCCTGGCAGGGTTGACACCTTTTTACAATGTCCTCAATATCCCGGTCTAACCCTGGCCACCAGACATACCCCCGCGCCAGAGCCTTCATCCTGACTACCCCAGGGTGGTGGGTGAGGGTGTAAGAGTACCCCGCCAGGAATATGGACCAGCGGAGAACCCTGGGCGAGACCATCTGTGGCGTCTGTCGATCGGGCGCGAGGAGGCCCAGGAGAGGCTTGTGGTCTGTAAGGATCTCGAACGGGCGGCCATAGAGATAATGGTGGAATTTTTAACCCCCGCCACTATCGCTAGTGCCTCCTTGTCTATCTGCGCGTAATTACGCTCCGCAGAAGACAGGGTCCGAGAATAGTAGGCGACCGGAACCTCCCGGCCATCCGGCAACCGATGCCCCAACACTGCCCCCACCCCGTAGGGCGACGCATCACACGCCAGAACCACAGGTAAAGCCTCGCAGAAGTGGTGCAGCACCCCGTTGGAGACCAACAAGTCTTTTACCGCCTGGAAAGCTGCCGCATGCTCCGGCTTCCAGGCCCACGGCGCCTCCTTGTCCAGCAGCCGGTGGAGGGGTTCAGCCACCGTTGCCTTTTGGGGCAGAAACGCGTGGTAAAAATTCAAGAGGCCCAGGAAGGCCTGGAGTTCCGGCTTGGACGTGGGGACCGGGGCTTGTGTAATCGCTCTAATTTTCTCGTCTGTGGGGTGGATGCCTTGTGCATCGACTGCGAACCCCAGGAATTTGATGCGGGGCACACCCAAGAGGCATTTCTCCTTCTTCACCTTGAGGCCAGCCTCGTTGAACCTCTGCAGGACCTGACGCAGCCGTTCGGTGAAGGCGGTGGAGTCCGGTGCCGCGATGATGACATCATCTAAAAAGGGCTGGACCCCTGGAATTCCTTTCAGGAGGGAATCCATGAAAGATTGAAAAATCCCTGGCGCCACTGAAACCCCAAACTGCAGTCTATTGACCCGGAAAGCCCCCTTGTGGGTGGTGATGGTTTGCGCTTCCGCAGCGGCCGTGTCCACTGGCAGCTGCTGGTAAGCCTGCGCCAGGTCCAATTTGCCGAAAACTTTGGCCCCAGTCAGGGAGGCCAGGACATGGCTCACTACCGGGACCGGATAGGCGTGGTCCTGCAGAGCCTTATTTATGGTGCATTTGTAATCTGCACAAATGCGTATAGCCCCATTCGGTTTAATTGGCGTTACAATGGGGGTTTCCCAGCGCGCTGACGCGACCGGTTCCAGCACGCCTTGGGCGACCAGGCGGTCGAGCTCGGCCTCTATTTTTCCCCGCATGGCTAGGGGAGGGGGCCGTGCCTTTATGCGGATGGGTCGTACGTTAGGGTCCAGATCTAGCGAAATCGGGGTCCCATTGTACCTCCCCAGGGTCCCATCGAATACTTTGGGGAACTCCCGGCAAACTGCCTCCCAGTCAGCGGTCCCGAGGTGGTTTACTCCTGCTATTTGGAGTCCCAAAGGCCCAAACCACGACAGTCCCAGGAGGCTTGAGAGGCGCCCCTCCACAACCAGCAGGTCCAGCAAGCCCGAGAACCCTTTAAATCGGACTTGAAACTTGCCCCAGCCACGGACTTCCACTGGGTTTTTGTTAAAGTCCGTCAGTTTCAACCCCCGTGGCTTGTGCAGTCGGGGTCCCCCCTTGGGGCATAGTGTTTTAAGGGTCTCCGCGGAAATTATAGAGAACGAGGACCCTGAGTCTATTTCCATTTGGCAGGGGGACCCCTCTATTTGGACAGTCACATGCACCTTGTCCGGGCTCTCAGGGGGCAAGTTACATACCGTCTGCCGGCGCTGTGTCGTCACGGTGTGCAGGTTTGCGGCGTCCAGCTGGGCAGTGGATCCCAGGCGCTTGCCCTTGGAGCGGCAGACTCGGGCGAGGTGTCCGGCCTTGTTGCAGGTCCTGCAGACGGCGTCCCGGAAACGGCAGGTCCGGCGCTCGTGAGCGTCGCCACAGCTGGCACAGGCAGATGCGTTGGGCTGGTTTGGTGGTGCGGGGGATCCCCTGTTGCGTTGGGTGCGTGGCTGTGATTGGCGGTTCACCTGTAGGACCTCCTCATCGTTCGAGTTATCCGAGGGCCGGAGTCCTGGAGGCTATGGACCGTCTTAGGCCGGCGATCTGCGTGGGACTTCTCGTAGGCGGCCGCTTCTTGGATGGCGGCCTCCAGAGTGAGGTCGTCCCGGCTGATGAGCCTGCGGCGCAGCTTCGCCTCCTTCAGCCCCACCAAGAACTGGTTTAGGAGGGTATCTGCGAGGTTGGGGAAGGCACACCTTGTGGCTGCGCGGCGTATTCCGGCCAGGAATTCCGGAGATGTTTCGTCGGGGCCCTGCGTTCTCGCGAAGAACTCCATTCGTTCCGCGAACTTGGTGGGCTTTGGTGCCAAGTGGTCAGTAAACGCCTTGACCAGCATGTCGTAGGTGGCGGCCGCGTCTTTCGGCAAGAGGGGTTCACCAGGTCCTTCAGGAGGAGGTGTGCCTCGATGCCGCAGTAGCGCAGGAGATAGGCCTTCTTCGTACCCGCATCCGTGATACCATGGATCTCAAAGTGACGCTCCAGCGTCTCGATCCAGGTCTCCCAGTGTGCGGGACGAGAGATATCGAAGGCGGGGAAGCTCTCGTTGCTAGCGGCCATGGTGCTCACCCGTGGAGGTCGCGGTTCAGGCGTAGAGTTGGCGGCGTTGGAAGCGAGGCTGCTCTCGGGGTCAGCGGTGCTAGGGAGCGGTGCGGTGCCCAGGAACCGAAGAGGCGGACACGAAGCTCGGCGGCGGCGTTCGGTGCTTTCGGCGTTGGGGCGGTCAGCGGTGCTCGTCTCGTGGTCGTTGTTCATGGAGGGAGTTGGCATCCCATCCTCGTCGCCAGTGAAAAGTACTGAGACTTACTAGTGATTTCAGCTCTCACATACTTTATTAGATGAAGAACAAGACAACTGAGCCGGCTCGCAGGCCGGCTTTTATTCCCAAGTGACCCACACCCCAAACACACACACACCCGGTGATTCGCTATTTACATTGATTGGATTAACTCCTGCTCCTCCATTGGAGGGGAGTCAGGATCCCCTAGTCCATTGTCCTTCGGGGCGAAGCTCAGGCCCTTCGCCTGGCCACATGGGGGACCGGTTAGAACCAGTCCAAGCACATGGCTGTCCAGAGCCCATGTTCTCCAGTGGATACATTACAGCAACCCTGCCTGCCTTCTCTTCCATTGCCATGTTTGTCCCCGGCCCCACTCTAGAAGGGCTTCAGGGGAAGCCTGAAGGAAGGAAGCCCCTAAGAAATGCAGTCTAGGTAAAGGGATAGCAGCAGAACAGACAAAAGGAATGCTGGCAGAAGGAGCCGAGTTGTCCAGCTTATTTGTTCTAGTGCCCCCCTCCCCACCCTGGTATGCTTGCTGGAAAGGACATTACATTGTCCTTTCTGGTCATTTGTATTGACAAAGACAGATGGACGGACAGACAGACAGGATAGCCTTGAAGCATGTTCTTCTTGAGGAAGTATCTCCCCCACTTTTAAAGTTAATTCAAGGACAATTAATATGCATCCTCTCACAGCTGAACCTTGTAAAGTTTTACTGAAGGGTGGTGGCTGGTTGCTAAAACAGAACACTGAAATAAAAGTTAACTCCAAAACAGGGGGGTGGGACCCAAGAGTTTTGCATCCTTGTTTCTCCTTGCAGCTCTGCACTTCTTGGGTGTGGTGGTCTTTTTCTGGCTAAGCTTCCTCTGTGATTTCAGCCATGGGTGTCTGACCCCTCCCTTCTTGGAAGCATATGTTGTAGTCTCTCTACATTGTACAATGTATGTATGCTCTAACTCACAAAATGCATAATAAAGTATTAGCGGTGGGCCAGAACAGCAGTCATTAATCTACAACCCTCCTGAACTCTGGAGGATACAGATCATTAAGAACCCTCTCCAAACTGCCAGATGCTTTCTCAAAATCAAAAAAGCCTGTTTAAAAAAAAAGGGGGGGGAGGAGAAGAAACACCATCAGCCTTCTCTACTTGTGATGTGCAACATCCAAAAACATCCCTCGTGGATTAAATCCTAAAATTCAAGGCCAGCATATAAATTATGAAAGCTTTGGCCGCATAAGAATTATGATGACCACTTTGTTTCAAAGTTAGACAGCTTCGTGCAGGAGGACAGGATTGTCAGCAGGAATAAGCCAATGTTGCTAAACAAAACCTCAATGTTCAGAGGTAGTATATCCCTGCAGAGATAGACTCCTCATTAGGTTTTACAAGTAGAGTTCAGACAGGCATCTAACTGGCCTGTGTTGACCTGAAAGGGTGTATGGCCTGAACTGGCAAGGTATGTTAGGTACCCTTAAAATGTTTGATTTAAAAATAGCACTTTTTTAATTATTACAAAAGACACTGGTACAGTAATAGTAAACTTCTTCAAAATGTGGTAAGACAGGATCCAGCACTATGACAAGAGGCTTAAAGACTAGAATGGGGAAAATATTTTTCATCATATTTATCTATTCCATAAACACCACTTGGAATGCCTGCTGCAATCATAACGTTTTGACAAAGTGCTATAAATCTCACTCATCATCTCTTTACTGGCCTCTGCACAACTCAGCAATGTTCCTTATTTCATGCAAATCTCGTGCAATCATTTAAACACTTATTGCATTCATAGTAGGTTATGAATGCATGTAACATGCTCTAAATTCGCCTTGTTAAAGAGGAAGAAAGGGAGGTCCTGCCATTTCATAGCTTTACAGAGAATTGCCAGAGCAGACAGAGGCTGAGACCAGAGAACTTATCATTCCAAAGCAATTTTCCTGCAACATCAGTTTAACTAGAGATGAAATTAAATGGGTGTTGGTGGATGAGTGAGTGAGTGAGTGAGTGTGTGTTTGTGTGTGTGTGTGTGTGTGTGTGTGCGAGAGAGAGAGAGAGAGAGAGAGAGAGAGAGAGAGAGAGAGAGAGAGAGGAATACTCAGGTGTGCTTGTACGATGTTGGCATTCAAAAGCTGAAATTTGGATTTTTAAAACTGGCATTTGAAACTTGGAGCTTTGAACAAGGCAGGCCTTTGACCACCAATTCCATTAAATATCTGGGAATAAATGTGACTGGGCAAAACTGTAATCATTTTAAAAAAATGGAAATTGATACAAGTAGATTTATCCAGATGGGAAAAAAATTAAGCATCTCACGGCTGGGGAAAATTTCTGCAATCAAAATGAATGTACTGCCAAAACTATTTTTTTTATTCCAATTGCTACCTATACATATAGAAGAAAGAATATTGATAGAGTGGCAAAGACAGGTAAATAAATTTATTTGGAATGGCAAGAAATCAAGAATAAGCTTTAAAATATTGCAAGACAAGAAAAAGAGAGGAGGGTTAGCAGTTGCAAATATAAAATTATATTACTAAGTGGCAGGCCTGGTTTGGATTGCAGATTGGATTAAAAACCCAAGACAAAGAATAGTAAAATTAAAATCAGCAGATCTAGGTGAAGGCTTATAGAATTATTTATGGATTCAGAAATCAATTAAAATGATCATAACACAAGAAAGGAGTCATATTGTTAGAGATGGACTTTTGGGAATACAATTTATATATAGTATATATATATAGTAGACTTTCCTATGTACTTTGATATATTAAAAGTTATAGTGAGTTTGTAGAAATGGTGAAATATCTACTATTGAATATGTAGTAATGATGAAACTTATAGTTGCAAAACAGATCAGTTATGAAATGTGAAATTTAAAATGTTGAATATAAAAGTATCCCAATTGGGGGGAAAAATAGGACAACTCTTTGGTTTGGGTAACAACACTTTAATTTCAACATAGGATCTCAAACAGCTAATTCTGAAGTCTGAGAATTCTATGCGTTTTGTGCTTTTAGACACAAGTAAAATCCAGTGGATTTTGTGGTTAAGTAATGCATGAGAAAGGGAAGATACTGGTGGTGTCAGGCACAGGGGTTTTTTTTGGGGGGGGGGTATCCTGTGGCACATGTGGACCCCTTCCTGTTCCTCATGGTCTTTGCTTCCCCCCTCAGGCTCCGTGCCTTTCCTCCTTCACACCTTTGTTCAGATGGTAGGTAAGCAAGCAATATGAGAAAGGCAGGACCAGGAGCCTTGGTGGGCAACAAAAGACACAGGTACTGACTCCTAATGCCAGCCCTGGATAATGTCCAGAATGAAACTTTTCATGAGAATGTTTCAAAACATAACATAAGCAAACAAAGTTACATGATGATTACTCAATCTTAATTTCTTTTGCATGCAAAGAAGCCCAAATCTGTCTGTCTGTCTGTCTCTCTCTCTCACACACACACACACACATACACATGCTGACAGGGAACAAATTAAGAGTCAGGCTGGGCTGCAGCTCCTTGCAACAGAACACACAAAAATTAGGTGGTGCAGCTGTTCACATGCCTGTCTCAAAAAAGATCCTGGTGAGGATCCCAAGAGCTGTGCAAGAGTTGAAGATGGGGCTTGCATTATTCCAGCAGGATCTCTCTCTTTTCCCTTTGAACTCCTGAATCTTATACAACATCACAAACAGCTTTTGAAACTCCCTTGAGTCTCAAAGGCAGATTGCTATAAATTGTTGGGTGGGGCAGCTGTAGATGGATCATGGAGAAAAAACAAACCTTTCCACCCATCCCAGAACTAGTTCAACATCTCTTGGATGGTACTTTCAAAGACTCTCCTGGATTCATTTGACAAGGCAATGCCACCTAGTGGAAGCAAGAGGTCACTGACGAAACTGGCAAAGTTTTCTGTATCATGTACTTTTTGCAAAACTAAGGTTTACCTGTCCAATGCCTGTTTGTGGGTGGTGGCACCCTGCAGGCAAGTATTTCCACACACTGATGGTTAAAGAACTTTCACACCACTGCGAAGCTCCCATAATAACCCTGGAAGCATGGCCTGGCTACATTGCATATTCTGCGATTCATGTGTGCTCTCAGGGAGGCATGTCTGCGTCTGTTCAACATTTTTTTTCAGTCCACTCTAATTTTTTTTTCTCATTCCAAAGCTTCATAGTCCCTGAAGAAATGTCTAGGACTTTAAGTGGATGGTCACTGCATTCAGAGTTACCAACTTCTAGGTGGGGCCTGGAGTGCTCCTGGAATCACAAACGGTCTCCAGACGACAGAGTTCGGTTTCCTGGGGGAAAATGGCAGCTTCAGAGGGCAAACTCAGCGGCAGTGCACTTCTGCTGAGCACTCTCTCTTCCTCAAACTTCACCCTTAGATCTCCAGGAGCTGGAGCTGGCAGCTCTAACTGCATTAAACAGGTAAAAATAGTCACATAATAGTGCATCACATATAAATAGTCCCAGGGCTAAGATCCCTCATTCTGCAAAGCCCATTCTTTGTCAAGCTGATTTTGCATCAAAGCTGTGTAAGCACAGAATAGTTTAGACATTCACATTCACTCCTTGGGCTGGCATCCCATGACATTTCATACACGAGCGTGTGAACTCACCTTCATCAAGTCAGAGTTAGTGGTGGGGGACATGTTTAAATTCTCATAGTGGCTACTGACCCACCATTCCCTCTTTCACACCCGTGAGCCATCATCCAGCCTGCAGGTGTTAACTGGCCTTCATGTGCCTCTGTTCACCCCATATAGTCAGCTCCCCAAAAAGGAGAAGAGGGGAAAACCAGTGTACTGCTATTTGGCCTCTCAAAGACAGTTCACAGCAGAGATCCCTACATAAATGCCTGCTCCTATGTGGTTATTGTGAGGCAATGGCCTTATGCTGACCTGTGAACTGTTTCAGTTACCATTATTTCTTTTTAAACAATTCTTTCATTTATTTTCATTGTACCTGTTTGAATTGTGCACCTGTTCATCTGGCTCAAACCTTAACCACAAATTTATGTTAACTTGGCCAACAAGCTTCTATTCAATGCTCACGAAGTAGAAAAAATACAGGCATGTTTTGGAAAAACAAAACACATCAGAATGAATCCAGTTTGTTTGGTGTGTGTTTTTTTTAAATCAAATAACTTAATTAGAAGTGGCTTTTTACATGGAAAGCTAAAGCTCTTTTGAAAAATTAATAATTTTAAATAGATTTCTTGGCAGACTTGATCACATTCATCAGACCTCTGGTAGAAAAAGCCTGATTTGCCTGTGTAAGGTTTTCAGTTTCATCACTGCAGAAAGGAAGAAGAGAGTCACCACAGAATCTCAGTGCCTTATAAAAATGTGTATAATCCATCTAAATTGAGTCAGAGTTAATTCAATCTAAACAGCCTGTGACATAATGTTTACTTAGTCTGTACCAGGAATTCCACACCCTGACTTTTCCCAAGGCCAACTATTCATACAAAAACATTGGTAGAAGACGTCCCCAAATCTGTAGCCCACCAGGGCCAAGATTCCATTCTACCCTGCCGTTTTCAGGCCACTAAATCCCACAGCAATCTGCATCAGACAGAAACAAGAAAACAAGGCTCAGTGAAGTCAAGCTTAGCCCAGAAATGGGGCCCTGTCTTCACTGTGGACCGCTGCATCCCTGCTGCCATCCCTTTCTCTCCCCCCTCCCATAGTAACTATGAACCTATGAAGAAGCTGCCATAGAGTCAGACTGTTTATCTATTGCCCATTCTGGCTGGCAGTCGCTTCCCAGAGTCCTAGGGTAAAGGAAAGTATTTCCCAGTACCTGCTAATGTATTTAACTACGGAGATGATAGGGACTGAAACTGCAACCTTCAGCATGTGGAACCTGTGTTCTACCATCTAGCTACAGCCTCCCACCCATTTCCCAATCTGCATTTAAAACTTGTTGTTGGCAGTTCCACTATCGCTTCTCCCACCCTCAGTGATGCTGGGTCCAGTCAGTTTTTTCACCCAACCTCACCCAATTCCCCTCCTTAGTATGGCACCTATATCTCATGGTTTTGTACATGCTGGTCCCATAAGCCCCAGAACAGTCTCTTTGGATAGTCAAAGTGGACCCTTCACCAGCAGAAAAGCTGGCTAGATCCAACCCACTGTACTGATGAGCAAGCCTCAAGAGGTTTGGAAGCGTATCCTTGGGCTACTGAGCAACTGCAAAGTTATACCTCCCACACAAATGGAAGGAGACTAATCAAGACCTGAGCCTGGTCAGAGAGCTCCAACCAAGGGACCAAGAACAACAGATACACACAAGAGGAGCATGGATTTCCAAAGTCTGCATGTAGCAAAGCACAGCTACACATGATCTCAGCTTGTGTTGTAGGTACCCTCCTCCCCACTACCCCCAAGCTAGCAAAAAAAATGACATGTGAAATATCTCTAAGAGTTTGGCAAATTGGCCTGACTCTCTGGCAACAGCCTCTTCAAAGAAACAGCCCAGCAGCCCAGAACGTTTCAAGCAAACCAAATATTATTTCAAGTTTCATGCTCAGTTTTTGGAGATATTAATTCACACCAATGGAATCACTGATTCAAGCAAATAGTTGACAACTCCGGCTGGAGCTTGCCCCAAAACCTTCTAAGAATTGACTACATTCTTTTGAAATTAATAGTATTTCCTTTGGATTACTCACTGAGCCTGCTGAAAGTGGGGGCGGCCATCTGGCTTAGTTAAAAAGCAACTAGGATGGGCAGAGATTCTGTCCTCAACAGTGGAAAGGAAGCAGGACCAACTTAAACTGATGGCTTCTCAGAACACACCCAGACACATTACATACATTTCTGGCTGGTTTGGAAGCCAAATGAAGTGAAGCCACAGCCTGCAAGCTACAGATGCCAAACTAGTAACCTGATCTTGAGTTTAGTAGAGACTGACTTCCAGGTGAGGTAAGTATATTGTGAGATTGTAGGGGCTGCACGAAATAAAGGTTTCTCTTAAGAAAAGAACTGCTGGGGGCCTTGTTTGGAATTCTGAATATTAAAGTCATGGCTTTAAGTATACAAACACCACAAATAACTTCACTGATTTCATGGGGATTATACTAGAACTGCAGAAAATATTTGCTGCAGGTAATGCATATTGCATTGTTATTATTTTATATGTATTCAAGAATCTGCATGTGACTAGCTTTTTGAGAATCCCAGATTTAATATTTAAAAATCCATGTAACGAGCCCAAGATAAACAGGGATCTGAACCTGCATTTTTCCTGTCCTCATCCAATCTCTAACAATTCCACAACACTAGCTTTGTAGGCCACAAAACTTTTGGGTACATACAATAGTATTTAGACATCACAAAAATCTCTCCTGCTTTGGTTTAACATGTTACAGAGAGAGAGAGAGAGAGAGAGAGAGAGAGAGAGAGAGAGAGAGAGAGAGAGAGAGAGAGAGAGAGAGAGAGAGAGAGAGACACCAATACACATATGCTGAACCAGCCAGCCTCTAAGAGAACATCTCCATTTTCTGCATGCGGGGCAGTTTTGAAAATACTCCAGCAAAGGAATGGAGCTATTTCATCTCCACCCACAAAAATGTGGTTCTCAGCTCCATAGCACTTTTAGCCTAGCAGTTAATTCAACCTAGGGTCTGAGGGCTGATTCACACTGACATACCTTTGAGGAAATTAAACACAACAGTTTTGTTTTTGTTTTGTTTTTTTACCTCAAACCAGAGGAAGGCAAAAGGGCTGATTAAGCCTCCCTCCACCCACGCATACAGCATCCCTCCATAGAGGACAGCAGCCATGCCATTGCTGTGGGCTGGGTCACTCATGGCAACGGATTGGCCCCTTTTCCATCGTACAAGAAATCAGGAACAGTTTTCTCCACTGAAAGCCCATGCATAATTATCTGGGTATTTTTTCTTCAGTGGAACAAGTTGTACAGCTCTCATTCCACATAGCTCCTCTTTCCAAAGCTTCCTCTCCTGAAGAAGCCACAAAGCAGATGCAGCACATGCGTTTGGGTTTGGTCAGGATGGTGTGTTGCAGAACTGCCCCCCCCCCCCAAAAAAAACACCCTCTCAGTGACACCATTAGGACATATTTATTCATTTTCAACTTTTTTGTTCATTTCCAGCAAGCCTGAGGCTGAAATACTTAGCATTGTTTACAGAGGCAGGGAGCAGTT
Source organism: Gekko gecko (assembly GCA_029375565.1). Classification (NCBI taxonomy): domain Eukaryota; kingdom Metazoa; phylum Chordata; class Lepidosauria; order Squamata; family Gekkonidae; genus Gekko; species Gekko gecko. The sequence goes on along the minus strand of JAPDNY010000012.1, from coordinate 43,383,032 downwards.
CTCTGGGGTCTCAGGCAGAAAAAGGTGTTTCCCCAACACCTGTTATGCCATCTCCTTTTAATTGGAGGTTGAACTGGGACCTTTTTCAATATTCCAGATGTGCTCCAACCAGGGTCATAGCCACCTTTCCATACAGCAGTTCCACCTACCAAGGACAGCAGGCTCTGAAAGGTGGGACTCTTAGAAAATGAGAGTCATCATGGCTCAATGGTAGAGCAGAGACTGAGAGCCAGCGTGGCATGCTGGTTAGCGTGTCAGCCCAGGAACTTGGAATATCAGGTTCAAATCCCCACTCTGCCATGGAATTTTAAGGGTCTATGGCCCAGTTGCTCAGTCTCAACCAGGCCCACTGCATAGGATGGTTGTGAGGATAAAACAGAGGAGGGGAGAATGATGTGAGAGGCTTTGAACCCCCACTGGGGAGAAGTAAATAAATAAATAGACCGCTATACTAGATGGACTGGTTGGAGAAGCTGTGTAGCAGTGGTTTGGCCCATGCTTTATATGCAGAAGGTCCCAAGTAGTGGTGTGCGCTTGGTATATACCAAGCTGAATATTTATTCAGCCGAGTACAGATTAGACAATCTGATTTGGCTACTGAAATAGCCACATCCAAATAAGAGCTGATATTATTTGGCTTTTATTCAGGTGCGGCTAGAAGGTATTTAAAGCTTCCTCGCTGAGTCGTGCCACCGCCTTGGCAAACCTTGGCAAGTGAACTCAAAAGGCATTTAAAGTTTAAATGCATTCAGTTCACTTGCCCAGTCATGCCACCTGAACTGAAGGCATTTGAAGTTAAAAGGCATTCTGACCTTGCTGAGTTGTGCCATGGCAGTGGCATAACTCAGTGAGTGAAATTCTCCATTATACCCTATGGGGACAGTCCCCATAGAGTATAATGGTGTCAAATAAATTCAGGTTTCCCAAATATTTACCTGAATATCAATACAATACTGATACTGGTATTTGGGAATACTGATATTTTTCAGGTCCAACAGACCCGAATTGGGGGGGGGGATTTTTTTGCGCACCCGTAGTCCCAAGTTCTGTTCTCCACATCTTCAGGTGAACAGTGTCCAGTAGCAGCTGTTGGGATCCTTCCTCTGCCTGAGATCTTGTAGAGCTGCTGCCAGTTGGATAGCAGACAATACTGTGTTTGGTGACCCCCCCCAGATACACCTTCAACCTGATCTAGCACCTACAGTTAATGATTTATCCTCTTGAGTCCCTCCCTACATCTATTTGGTCAAGTAACCATACTGAGAGAGTCCAACTATTAGTCACCGAACGAGCGGTTATCGACCTGCACTCCTCCCTTATGACTTCTTAAAACCCCACTGAAGCTGTATCTTCATATGATAATTTAGTCTCCATTTCCCTACTTAACCCTGCTCCCATTTTGCCCTCCAGACACAAACCCAAGTATAATGCATGGTACAACAGAGAATGTTTATGTCTGAAGTCCACTCTCCGTTCTATTTATCACCATTATTGGAGCCAAAAAAAGTCTTCCTTACCGAAGGTATACTTCACTGTTAAACAATAGCTGTCAGACTTAGTCAAAGCTAAGTCTGGTGACCCCCCCAGATACACCCAGATACAAAGGCCCCACTGTTGGACCTCCTGATGGCACCTGGTATTTTTGGCCACTGTGTGACAGAGTGTTGGACTAGATGGGCCATTGGCTTGATTCAACATTGGCTTCTCTTACATTCTTATGTAAAGCTAAGAAGCTCCAGTTTGCCAGGGACCAGTGGGAACTATTGATCAGGGCATCCAGGTCAAATGACTATGGAAAATTTTGGGCCCTAATTTCTGGCACTTCTCGAGGAAAATTAATTCCATCACCATCTCTCCCATAACCGGTTTTCATATTTCCAAAACCTTTTTAATGAAAATGGTGCAAGTTTTCCCAAACCCACAGAATGTGATACCCCTGAGACCCCCAAGTGGCCATCTGTGTCCCCTGAGGATATTATTACCCTGATCACTTATCTCAAACCAAAAAAAGCCCCTGGCCCTGATGCAGTCATCCCAGAACTACTGAAGTTTCACCCAGAATGGTGGGCCCCTCCTTTGGCTGCTTTATTTTCCTTGATAAACAACACTGGAATAATGCCAAAGTCATGGACAAACACAATCATTGTCCCTATTTTTAAAAAGGGCGATCCTTCCTCTCTCAAAAATTATAGACCAATCAGCCTTTTATCAGTAGTTGGCAAACTTTATGCCAAACACCTTTTAATTAAACTAGGTGGATGGATGACTGACCATAACATTCTAGGACCCGAACAAATAGGGTTTCGTCGGGGAAAATTCACTCTGGACCACTGTGCAGTATTATCACAACTCATTACTAAATACAGTGGGAAACCAAGCAATAAGCTTTTCGCTGCCTTTAGACCTTAAGGCGGCATTTGATTCAGTCCCAAGAGACCTCTTATGGGACAAGATGGGTAGAATGAATATAGATCCCAGACTTCTTTTTTTTATTAAAAAAAACTATATACACATACCAGTTATCAGGTTAAATTCAATCTACAGGGAAATCTAACCCCCAAGATCCCGATTCGCAAAGGTGTAAAACAGGGTTGCATCCTTGCCCCGTCACTTTTTAATTTGTTTCTAAACGACCTGGCTCCATTATTGTTCGAAATTGATAGACGTTCCCAAAATTGGCCAATGCCATATCCCAGTTCTTTTATATGCAGATGATGCCGTTTTACTCTCATGTTCTTGAATCGGACTGAGGCATCTTTTTCACCAGTGCTTGACCTACTGTAACAACAATAGGTTAACTTTGAATTATGGGAAAACAAAGATCCTATTTTTTTCCAAATCCTGGAAACAGTTCATATGGACGATCCAGGGAAATCCCATTGAGCAGGTCAAATCATTTAAATACTTGGGAATCAATTTCTATTACAATGGGAGCTGGGCTACTCACTGCAAATGTGCTAGTACTCTAGCAAGAAACAGTGCTGAGGCCATCATCCATTTTTTCTACTTGAGAGGCAATAGATATGTCCCAATGGCCTTAAAAGCTTTCAATGCAAAAACTAGTTCACAATTTCTATGTGGCACTCACATTTGGATAAGCGCAATTAACCAATCAGCAGAGCATTTACAATCCTTTTTTTTTTTTGCAGAAAACCCTTGGACTCCCTAATTGTGTCCCATATGCTGTGATCTGTCTTGAAACTGGCCAGATGCTGCTGGAAACTCGAGCCTGGCTTCTGACCATCAAATTCTGGCTGCACCTTCTGTTTAATCCTGACCCAAATTCCTTTACTTTTTTAATGCTGACAGATCATTATAAATTGGCTGATTGGCTGAAATTAGTAAAAAAAAAATTAGGTCCTTAGGAATACTTCTAGACCTGCTTTACTTATCACCTGCCTCCACAATATTTTATACAATTAAACACAGGCTTCTAGATATTCAATTTCAGTGCCTGACTGAGGCAGCCAGGAAAACCTGTTCCCCAGTTCATCTGGGATTACCCCAGACACTGGGCCAGACAGCTACTTATTTTTGTTCTCTAATTGATCCCCATCAAAGAAGGGCATTTATGTTAGTCAGATTTAATGTATTGCCATTGGCCATCTCCTCTGGAAGATGCCAAAAAATCCCCTGTGAACTTAGACAATGCCCCTGCAGTCAGGGTGCCATTGAATCTGTTTCCCATATTCTTTTAAATTGTCCATTTTATACTAAGAGTCGAGAAAAATTTCTGGACACCTTTATTTTTACATGGCGTGGTCTTCCTGAGAGTGTCAAGGTCCAGTTGCTATTCTCTGGGCAAAATGCTTCTATAACTTTTAATATTGCTTGTTTTCTGTAATTCAAACCAGGGAAACTATTAATTGATCAGTTCCTTTTTTGTTGGCTGTTCGACAGCCACACTTTTGATGTATTCCTAAATTTTAAAATGATCTTATCTCTTACATGCCAATAAAGGTTGTCTGTCTGTGTTTGGTGGGCCAACAGTCTGATGATAAAAACCAGCTTTATTTCTTCTCTATGCAGTATACTTCAAAACCAGGACAGCTTTCTTGGGGCCAGGACCACAGCTCCAGGACACCTCTTCCTAAGCAGCCAAACCAAAATGAGGTCTTGCAACCAAGCAACAGGATAGATTCAAATCATGTACATCACTTTAAGTTACATAATTCATACAAGCCAAATAATGCAACTTTCCCAGATTCAGAATTTTTAATTTTTTTTTTTACATAAAAGTTAATCCAGGCATTCTCTCCCCAAAGAAATTAAGGAACATCAAGCCTCCTGCCTCACACAGAAGTTCTTTTTAAAAACAGACGTGCCACATCTGGGTGCTCTTTCTGCCTTTCCATTTCTGATACAGAATACAAGTATGAGCTGCCATGGAGTCCCCAGTGCCAAAAGAGAGAAGAGGCATCATTCTGAAGAAAGGGCAGGCTAGCCAGAAACATGTGGGCAGCAAGGATCTTACCTGCAGTTTGCAGATGGGGAGAGCATTGAACTGGATGACCTCAAGTGCCCCGCCCCACTGCACTCTGAAGCCTCCACTGTTTCATAAGCCCTGGTGCAAAAGTTGCCAAAAGCACAGCTTCAAAAGCAGACGCCTAGCTTTGGGTGGCTTTTCTTGTGGCCAGCCAGCTGAAGAACATATGTGAGAGGATGTCAGGAACAATACTCGGCATTCGAAGAACAGGCATGAGACACAGACCCCCCCCCCCCGGTGAACCGAAACCCCCCAGCTGAACTCCAGGGACACTCAGCTCCCGACACTTGAAAGACTCTTTACAGGCCAACGGAAGGCAGACCGGGGTGGGGGGTGGGGGGAGATAGAATTGCTTTCCTGCAGCTCTTGTGCTTCTTCACAGAGAAAAAGTCCACTCTGGCAGCTGTGTTAGCAGCAGTAAGATAGAAAGGAACCTTGGGGCGCTTTAAGATGTCAGAAATTTATTGTGGCACAAGCTTTCATGGGCTAGAGACCACTCTATCATATGCTTGAAACAAAATTTCCGTCGGTTAAAATTATCAATATATTCAGAAACCATTGGAAGAACATTTCACTTGTTTGGGATGTCATGAAAGCCCCATTCTTCAAACAGGGAACGCCAGTAAGAAACTGATGAATTAGAATGTTGAGTTACCACAGCTTAAACAGAAAAGTCTTCCTCAGCCACTACAGATTGAGCTAAATTAGCTTAACATAACTATTTGGGCATGGGTTACTGTACTCATCTTGTCAAATGTCAGCAGTTGGAACTCTGGCATCTCCTGGCCTGTTAACACCAATATCCCTCCATGCAAGTATCTGTCTGTCTATGGACTGGGTTTTTATTTATTTATTATTTCAATTTATACCCCACCCTCCCCGCAACAGGCTTTACTTCATGCATCACACAGAACAAGCTGTAAACGAAACAAGCCCACAAAACGTATGCTTCAATAAATATAAGAGGCTTTAAGACTCCCTTTTCGATTCTGCAGCAAAACTCTCTCTTCAGATTCTCCAGAGAGACATTCTCCCAGAGTGGAAGCTTAAGAAAGCTATAGCAACTTGATTGTTGAAGAACCTCCCCATTTCTGCCATGGATTGCAAAAGATTCTGGAGGCATATTTCAGAAGGTACATGTGGCCGGGACTGGGATCGGCATGGCTGTTTACAGTGCCTGCAGGGCTGAAGCCTGCAGAAGATGAAGTGGGCGGGGTTCCATACACAGAAGGATGACCTCGAGGCAACTGTTGCAAGTCAATGTCATTGTCTTCAGTGGATCAAAACACATGCAACCAGCTGTCCTTTTCCCGTGAGCAGTTAACCTCTCTCCCTCAGGCTTACTCCATCTTTCCCAGCTTCTTGTCTGGCTCTGCTTCCAGCCACTTCCAACTCCAGTGCTCCACCACCTTAACAGCATGGCACAGTACCTGGACCAGCCTCTGCTGATAAGAGTCCTGCTTTCCTGCCCCTCTACTGCACCCCTCCTCATTCCCAATGATATGTTTCACCTCAAACAGTGACAACAAAGGCCAGCCAACCCCAACCCACCATCAATGTGCCTGGACACACCCATCCTACATGTTTTGCTTCTCCTGGGGTACTGGCTCCTTTATCTCCCTGTGCTGCTTCATGCCCCCAGGGGAGGGCCCCCTCGGCTTGAAGGGTAGACCCCCCCTGTCCTCCCCGGGTGTCATAGTGCAGTTCACTGGCTAGGCCTGGTTTGGCCTCCCATATACCTTTCTGAGGACAATGCTTCTGGTACTTCTTCCCCCAACTGTATCCATGAAAAAAAGCGAAAACCATTGTTCTAGGGAATGCACATTTAGCATTTTCTTTAAAGGCAAAATCATATATTACCACCCCCGAGGAAGGATTCAATTGAAACTTAGGCCAATAGTAATTTCAGCTCTTCAAGAACAGGGATACTACTGAGTTTCACAGCCCCACCATTTTGACTCAAAAAACCCCAATTTGTCTACACTTCTTTGTTCTGTGAATTGAGCACAGGTCTTTATTTTCACAGTTTTGTCGGTGTGCACCAAGTTTTGCCAACTAAGTTTACACAATTTTTTAAACATTTTCCAGTCAATTGTGTAAAAATAGCATATAAACCATAAAGTGCTGTAAATGAGAACGTATATATCAGGAATGCCAGGATTGAAAATGGGGAAAGGAAAAAAGGCTCACTGCAGTATCATACAAATACAAAGAGAGATGAAAAAGAGCATATCTCTACATCCCTTATTCAAGAACAATCCTTCCAACTGAGTACCAAGCATGAGGTTCACAGGCTTCTGTTTTCATGACTCTCCCATTTTCCAATGGGAAGCCAAGCTGTCAATGGATTTTGAAACTAGTTGCCCTTCTTCAAATTTGCATGTTTGCTTATTAAGCCAGCTTCATCAATGTGCATGGCCCTTCACAGAGCATATGATGTGTTCTGACTTAATTTTCTCTTAACGGCTAATGTCAGCATCTGGAATTACTGCCAGAGACTCTAGTAACAGAAAGAACGGAAGGGACATGCGCGTGTGCACACACACACAGATGCATAAGCATGAAATCAGGACTGAGAATGCTGGGGAAGCCTGTATGAACACTGAAACCTCATTGTTTAAGGGCAGTGTACATCTGGAGTTGCAGAAGCTAGAGAATGACAACAGGGAATGGCTTTCACATTCCTGCCTTCCTTGGGTGCTGTTGGAAACAGAACGACCATGTAGTTGGACCTTGGTCTGATCCAGCAAGATCGGTTACTGCTAGTGATTGGATATGGTGCAATGTATTGAGTGAGAGATTTAGATGGGATCCAAGTCACTAGTTTGAATCTCACCTCAACCACGAACTCACTAGGTGATAGTATACAGGAAGCAGTCTGAATGCTCAAAGTGCTGTACAAACATTAACCATTATTATTACTGCATGGAAAATAACTGGGAAAGGAACAGCAGTGCTTATGAACTACAAGTAGAAAGAGCACACACATCCTCCTCCAGTCCCCAGTTCTGCAGCAGATGTTGCAACCTAGTAGGCTCCTTGCAGAATCTGTAAGGACTAGAACTATGTGAGAGACAGAATGCTGAAACTCATAGATTTGAACTATTAAACCAGACCCCATATTACTAGGAGTGATCCTCAACAGACTTCTAGCCTTCTGTGTTATCTATAAACAGACCTTATGAATGCATATTTAGGCTGACCATTGCAACCTTTCAAACAAAGCCAGAAAAATCCATATTTTGTCACTTTACATTTATGTATCTTTTCCCCTGCTCGTACCAAAATACAACCCAATGAATAATAATGAGTAAGCCATTCATTTAAAAAAATAAATAGAAAATGAGGGGGGGAGGTTATTAGGTACATGAGGATGGCTGTCCTGCTTGTAAAGCAAAAAGGAAAAAAAGGAGAACATACAAAGTCTTTAGAAAACAGAAACAAAGGAACACCTTCTGGGCTGGTTCACACAACCATGCCAGTCACTTGATACATACGTTCCTTCGTAGGCTTCCCAACAGGGCAGCTGAACACCAGAAGTTCCTTTCCTGGAAACCTTTTGTTGCCAAGGAAGCTACACCTGCGATGCTCATCAGCAATGGCCCATTCACACATGCAAGCCACCATTTGATGATCTTCACCTCACAGCCAACAGGTAAACCAGTGTGTGAGCTGGATCTTAACGCAGCCCAAGTTGGAAAAGACAGAAAGGTTTATTCTTCCATAGACAATTGCTCCAGCCCATTTTGCTCTCTCAACTCTATTAAGTTTTATTGTGCCTACACCCCTTCCCTTCCCAATCCTTTCCCCACAACCCATTTAATCTTATTGGCAAGCTTGTTAACCCATAACCCTCCCCAACCCCCAAATTATCCAGTTAGACCCTACTAAAAATAACAGCACAAGAAATCCTAGCACTTAAGGTTGGCTTGCATTATTTCACAACTGAAATTCATAATGAGGCTATTTAAAACAATTAAAAAAGACAACAGGGGGAAAAAAGAGACATGGCCAAATCCAGTTCATTAGGAGTCATGGAAACCACCATCAGCTCCCACCCTCTTTCTCAAGGAACAGAACTGCAAGAAAAACAGCTGGACTTGGTTCGATGCTTTAAATTAAAAGCAATCTAACAAGATCTGCAGGGGATAACTCCCTTTGGCAGTATACTGAAGGCCCGGGTTTCATTTCTACCAAGTCAATGTAATAGCACTCAAAAAACAGCTAGAAAGGAAATTCCTCAGAACTGAGGTAGTTTCTTGGTCATCGGCACCGTTTTCCAACTCCTTGCAAAAGCAATGCAACTATTTACAATCCTTCCCATGCACATTTATAACCCCCCCCCCATTTTATGCTTTTGTGACTGGTTTTCTACAAAAGAAAATAAAACAAACACCAAATGCCTAGCCAGAAAATGCCTTGTTGAATTGTGTGTGTGTGTGTGTATATATGTATATGTGTATATATATATATATATATATATATATATAAAATAAATAACTGGCTACTTCTAGAAATCTGATGCCTCTGGGATTGGTTTATTGTAGTACCAGCCAAGCCTATTTCATCTTTATATAAAGTTCTACAGGAATTTGGTGTGTGAACAAAACTTCTGACCCTGAGCTACTCAATCATTAATGTTTCAGTATAAAAATAGGGGAGAAAACAGCCCAACCCAACCTTACAATACAAGGGTGGATGGTAATAAATCTCTCCATCATCTTCTCTCTCTTTTTCTAACGGGTCAACTGCTTGTGCATCTGGAGGGAACACTATTTGATGCCAGTGTGTTTAAAGTTGGGAAAAACTTCCAGAATATTTTTTAGTCTTTTTGTAGACTTACCCTCTCATTCTCTTAAAACAATTCAATTCCTCTTAAAAATACAAATAAAAAACTATGTACAGTTTTTCAGCCACTACCACTTATTGCGGCAGAGCTCCTGCAGGGAGCAGAGAGAGACACAGAGAGAAGTGGGAATCCCACATGCAGTTTACATTCCATGTGTTGGGCCGCTCTCCTTCCAGGTGAAGTCTCATAGCCTCTCCTGTCTCCCAAAAGTCCATCCCTGACATCGTGTTGCCTCTAACACAATGTCTATGGCTGGCCTTTTAACCACTGTTGGGTGAGTGACCCCTGCCCTAACAAGCACCATTTCAAAGTACTGACACAAAATATTCCAGCTTGCAGGGAGGATAAGCAGATTGGCCCTTGCATCTCCTGCAAGAACATTTATAAGAAAGTAACACAGTGGATGTTATACTAATAAGCCTGTGTCAAAGGCCTTTTAGTACATAGGCTCTCAAGAGCCTCAAGGAACAGTCACAGTACCTAGAGCGGCATTGATTTTTTTTCTAATCTAACCCAACAACCCAAAAAAATGCAGCTGAGTAATTTGCATGGGAGTAGGACAGAGGTAATTCTTTCTACAGCAGCGAACAAGGTTATAAGGCCAAGCCTTCACATTTTGTTCTAAAAGCTGGTAACCCCCAAAAGATTAGCTTTACTTCTCTCTTAAGATAAGGCATCTAATGTAATGGATATGTGTGGGAACTCCACTGCACAAAGCACTTTCTGTCGCTTGATAGACAGTTTCTTTCCCCATGAAATATGATAAAAAACCCTTTTGCTTTTGTACAGATAATTTCATCCCCCCCCACCCTGAAAGACAGCCTCAATACATGCCAAAATGGAACTCTGGAATTTCTTTTGTATGAAATAGGATAAAATAAAGTTAAAAGGGATGGGGGGTGGGGAATAGGACAGAGAGTTTGATTTAAAAAACAAAAACACCACAAGACAAAAGCATTGCTAACTACAGGCCTGTATATACACTCTTGTTAACCACATTTATTGTGGCATCTCAGTAAACAGGTCAGACTAACAGGTCCAAATCCCTGTTTGTTTTTCCCTCCCATTCCCAAAAAATGGGAGCAGGGGAGAGGGAGAGAAAGACAGAAGGAAAAACTTTTTAAAAACCAGTGGCAACATAGCAAAAACAAACAAAACTGTACACTGCTGTCCGTTAACTTACAAACAACCCTTTCCCCCTCCCCCCAAAAGTCACTAGATGGTATAAAAGTGAAATTGGGTGCCTTTTCCCTATTTTTTTTATAAGAGTCATTTTTCTCCCCCCTCCAATTCTAAAAAAAGAGGGAATGGTTATCTCCACTGTCTTTGCAGAGCCAAGAATGAGAAGATGCTAAGAAGCAGGGCAGCTTCTGACAGGCCCATGCTGGTGGCAGAAGCGTCCACCTCTTTGTCCGATTTCTTGGTATCCTGTGTAACTTCTGTTGCATTGAACACAAATTCTTGGGAACACTGCTGTACCTCGCAGCCACTTCCACTGCCTTCTCCACTAGCATCATCACCTGTGAAAACAGATGGGAGATTTCATTTTCAGACCTGCAGCCTCAAGGAGCTCAGACAGAGCACAGGGGCCACAGCCCACCTACCCAACATCTACTGGTGCCACACAATGAAAGACATGGCGTGACACACACAAAGCCCAAATGTGAACAAATCCAGAGTGCAACAGCAGCACCAAATGCCTTCAAGCAGCAACAAGGGGCCAAACTACTCATTCAGAAGAATCACAGGGTCAAGGGCAATGCTCCCTCTACACCACTGGTTCCCAAAGTGGGTCATACTGCCCCTTGGGGGGGGGGGAACGATCCAGGTGGGCGGTAGGAGTCTTGGGTGCAATTGGGGGGCAGTGGAACGATCCAGGTGTGTGGTAGGAGTCTTGGGTGCAATTGGGGGGCGGTGGAACGATCCAGGTGGGCGGTAGGAGTCTTGGGTGCAATTTGGGGGCGGTGGAACGATCCAGGTGGGCGGTAGGAGTCTTGGGTGCAATTGGGGGGCATTGAATAAAAATAAGGGGGCGGTGGAAGCATAAAGAAAGAAGAGTCCAGAACCTATCTAAAGCAGCCTTTTCCTGCCTTCTCCTGGTCTTCCCTGGGATCGGAGGGGGGGGTAGCCAATCACAGCCATGGATTTGCAAAGTGCATGCGCACCCTTGTAAGACCGGTGTTGCTGCAGGGCTATTGTGTGGTGGTTGCTGCTGGCCTCTGGCTTCATGCCAGCAACATCTTTCTTTACTATGTGCAAATTTGTCACTGCATCTTTTTGTCCATTTCTTGAAGATAGATTTTCCAGGGGGGCGCTGAGTAATTTTTTTTTCTGAAAAGGGGGCGGTAGGCCAAATAAGTTTGGGAACCACTGCTCTACACTGTGGAGTCTTGTGAGCAAAAATTCTACTTTGTGAGTTACTAGCATTAAAACTGCCAGTGAGCAATTTGGCTATTGCATAAATTAGTTTGCTCTGGGCTCAGGGTGGGTCACAAGCAATGCTCCCTCTAAGCTGTGGAGTCTTGTGAGCAAAAATTGTACTTTGTGAGCTACTGACATTGAAGTTGAGAGTGAGCAATTTGGCTGCTACATAAATTAGTTTGTTCTGGAGCCATCCTTCCTGAGCTAAGACAAAAATGTGTGAGCAGGAGGCTAAAAAACTGTGAGCTAGCTCACACTAACTCAGCTGAGAGGGAACACTAGTCAAGGGTCCTTCCTATTTTGTACTAGGATATCATGTGGTCAAAAGCTCCTCCTTTCACACCAAAAATCCCTAGCCTGTGGAAATCTAGCATCTCAAAGAGAATGGTTCTAAACTATCTCCCTCAGTTTTGTACTAGCTTTCTACGTTAAGGGAGGTTTTTGCCTCATCTGGCAAACACCACAAACGTAAAATCCAGAGACTGCATTCTGAGACGGTACTGTCTTATGAGGACTATACCACCATGTGCTTCTTCAGAATCAGTAGATCAACTTTAATTTTGTCTCCAATCAGTGTTTACTTTCCACCCCTCCCAGCAGTTCATAAATCGCTATTTCTATTGTCTACTTCTACGCCCACCATCAACACCCTGGTCATCTACGGGGGAATACAAAGGACCCTTTTACTAATTCACCACTTGCTACAGTCAGCTTGTAAGCACTTTGGAAGCTGACTGCATCTTCTCCCCATGCATCAGGGAAAATCTGCTGCTCCTGGGCAAGCAAAGGAGTGGTCACAGTCATTCTTCTCCGCTATTGGTCAAAGAGTTATTTTTGAAAATTGGGCCTTTCCCTCAATTAGCATCCCAGAACTTCAGTCAGCTCCATCAACAAACATATCTCTTGGGAACAAACAGGCCCACTTACTTATATCAATGAAATCTACATCATTCCCATTGTAAGCATTCTTCATTTTACTGGTCATGATTCGAAGATTCATAATTTGCTGGCGAATCATTACATCTGGTTTCAAGGTGTCAACTTCCACTTCAGGATTGTTTGCCTGATTGGCTAGACCATTTGCTGTCACTGCAAAGATGTACCTGCAACAAAAGCCCATTATTTGATCAAAAACAAGTCTATCAGCACTTATGACAGTTAAACAGAACTGCCAGAGGCAATATACTTCTGAAAACTACACGCAGAAGATGCACAACAAGGGAGTGACCTGCTTCAGAGTCACTTTCTGGCTAGTTGCTACAGCAAATAAAATATAGATAGACCTTCAGCATCATCTAGACTAGGGGACTCTTCCTAGGTACATTTCAGCAATGCAAGATTTCTCAAATGTCTGGCACCGATTAGTTAACCACTTTCAATAACCAAAACTGCTAACTCCGGTTTCTGATAACAGACATCTTCCCGCATCACCAGAATTGTTGATTATCATGCTGTAATAATCAGACATGGGTTTCTGACCCAAGAGAGAGTCCTACAGCTTGGAAACAAGGTTGCAAATAGCTGATGTCTCATCTAGCTGGCTCTTACTTGGATTGCCAGTGGTGCAATGGGAGGAGGCTGTGGCTCAGTGGCAGAGCATCTGCTTTGCATGCAGACAGTCTCCAGTTAAAAATGACCAGGCAGTAGGTGATGTGAACGACTCTCTGCCTCTCTGCTTGAGACACTGGAGAGCCACTGCCAGTATGAGTAGACAATACTGACCTTGATGGACTGATGGTCTGATTCAGTATAAGGCAGTTCAACTCTGATGATCCTTGCAATGCAGAAACAGATTCATTTTACAGGTCTTTTTGACCAACAAGGGCTGACAAAGGCCCACTGCAGCCAGCCACTACAGGGGTCCTGTGCTAAATCTGACCTCTTGAAGATTCCTACCAGGCAAAGTCAGTTGCTAGCCTAGATCTAAGAAGGTGCTGTGGAGGAAATAACAGTTTCAGCCAGTGGTTCTCCAATCATGAGTTGGAACCCAAAAGCGGGCTGCAGGTGGGTCACAAGGCCTGGAGGCAGGAAGTGGATCCAGGTGAGATATGAGAAGATGCTCTGGGAGTCCTGGATGTGCAAAAAAAAGCCCTCAAGTACAACCTGTTGCTCAATAATATATTTATAAATACAAAACAAAAAAAATGAAATGGAAAAATAAACTTTAATGTTCATTTCTCCCAGATTCTTGCATTTTATATTGGGGAGGGGAGGAAAACGTGCAGAGTTCCTTTGCAAGGGGCTCTCAAGAAGTAGAATAAGTTCAGAAGTGGAACCCACTTCAAAAAGTTTGAGAACTATCAGTTTAAAACAACAGGTCTAGCTAGATAGCCAGCCAGCATCCTCTTTCAAAATTAAGTGCTGACCAGAACTATAGGCAACCCTGGGGGCACACTACTTCCCCACTGCTTCTACAAAGTATTTTTCCCACAGTCAGATCCCCTTTTTTCCACTCTGAATGTACAGTTACCTTGCACAATTCAAACATCAACCAAGTTCGGTGAGTGCAGTTGTGGGGGGTAAAGAGGCCCTGAGAACATCCAGTCAGGTTATGTACCATGCAGCAACCCCTAGCAACAAGCTTCTTGCATCACTTACTCCTCCCCCCACCATGGGGTGGCAGAGAACCCAGAATCCAACTTCTAGAATCCATGCATGAAGTCAACTCCTGCTGGCAGTTGCCAGTGGCCAGAAAGGCGTAATGGTCTAGTGGAAAAGAGAAAGTATGCAATCCCTGACTCAGTGAAAACATCAGGCATCCAGATGTTGGACAGCCTGAAACTGGACACGCTGAGAGAAGTTAGAGAGGAAGAAGGTGCAAGAGGAATTCTGGCTTTTCCCAAACCTGCTTTTGTTGCTTCCATTCCAACACTCTTCTTCATTGACATTGCCAGCAGCCATCTTCTCATCATTACAGATGTTGCCAGGAAGAGAGGACCAGAACTTCTTTGCTTGCTTCAGTTTTTCCTTCACATCCGTCACCTATTTTTTAAAAAATATACATAACACAAAATATCACAACCCTGAACATCTTTCTGCTTGCTTAACTAACTTTTCTCTGACTTCTATGGTATTGTATTGCAGAGCAGATTTGGTGGTAGATTCAGCAGACAAGAACATTTCCTTATACAACGCATTACTGACTTAGAAAAGTCACCACTGGAAGATGAAATAGTCATGTATTTATTAGCACACATTTCAGCCAGTCAACAGCAACAAGAATCTGGCCTTAGAAACAGAACCCATCAAATCATAGGAAAATCCCTGTATAAGAATAAATCAACGTTGTCTCCAGATTTTATAACAACAACATTTCAAAAACCAGATCTTCCGCAGGAAATATTCTATACAGCTTTTCATGCTCATATAGTGCTATCACAGAACCAGGAATAATATAATGCATTTAGTAGTAGGACGCCGAACTCAAAGCTATTCAGGCTGCAAAGATACTACTCAGTTTCTGATGGATCCCAGGCATTTGGGAATATTTCCTGAGGAAGATCCAGTTTTGAAATGTTCTAAAATCTGGAGTCTACAACATTGGCTTATTCTTATACAAGGCTTTTCTTACGATTTGATGGAATTTGTTCATTTTGTTATGTAGTGTTTATTGGTAGCAATATATAGAAAAAAATTGTAAAGTCTTGTTGACTACCTTGATTTGTGGGTCAGACTCTCATAACTGTTTTCTCAGTACCTGTTTCTAGACAAGGTCATAACTGTCCACATTTGTCTTAGAAATAGAATGAAATGTTTACCACACAGATTCAGCACAGCCCTCCAAACCAAGATCTCCTGATGGCCACTTAGCTGAGATAATTTTTAAAAGTGTTAGATCCATAAAGGAGAAGTCCATCAAGGGCTATCAGGTATGAATAACCCAGTGGAGCCGCTCTATATGGAGGCAGTAGACCTCCAAGTACCAAAGTGTGGGGGCAACCACCAGGGTTGCAATCTGCTAGTGGCATCTTGGCTGCCTGCCTCTGGAAACTGACTAACCAGAATCCCTGCAAGAACACATTTTATAATAAATATGTGCAAATGTGCTTATATTGTAACTTCTTGTAAGTAAGTTAAGCTCACAGGCTCATATTGCAGCAAAACATGCATGCTGATGGCATGGTTAAAAGCACAAGCTGCAAGCAGTTCAAACATGAAATCATTGGAAAGGTAAACCTCAGCCTCCTAGGTGTAATGACCTACTTGACAGAGAAGTTACTGTGAAAATTACTGAGAATTTATACGAAATGCTTTGAACACTGAAAGTGCTGTACTGAAATGCTGTACTGTAATCTTGCATAATGCATCAAGATTTAGTTGGGTTTATTCTGTCTGATGTGACCAAAAGATGGGTTGCCATGATAGAGGGACACACATACAGAACTTTTACATTATTGAGACTACACTCAATTTTTTGAAGAAAACAAGACCCCTGGTCTGTCTATGTCAGTACAGTTGACTGGCAATGGATCTTTAGTGTACCAGGCCAGATCCTTCCTGCCATCTGGTACCTGAAATCCTGAACATAGGAAGTCAGCTTCTTATGCAATGCTTGTGGCTCAGCCACTGAGCCAAGGCAAGCAGAGCAAATTTTTTAAACCAGAGAAGCTGACATTTTCCCTTTGATTCCTGTTGCAAGGTTCATTGTTGGTATTCTAAGACAAAACCATTCATGATGTATATTTAAAATGTATTTAATCCCCTTAGTTGTTGTAGATTTTCCGGACTGTATGGCTGTGGTGTTGGCATTGTAAGACCTGATGTTTTGCCAGCATCTGTGACTGGCATCCTCAGAGATATAACACAGAAAGATGGAGTACCCTCTGTCTCTCTGCTACTGACACAGAGAGTACTCCACCTTTCTGTGTTATACCTCTGAGGATGCCAGTCACAGCTGCTGGTGAAACGTCAGGCCCTACAATGCCAAGACCACGGCCATACAGCCTGGAAAATCTTCAGCTAATGAACTCCGACCATGAAAGCCTTCGACAATGTATTTAATTCCCCTCCACACTTTTGTAACTTTCAGTAAACAAGACACCTTCAACTTGAAACAATCAAGACCTTACTTGTACATGCTTAGATCACTTTGTGCACCATACTGGATTCTCAGATTTTTAAGTTTCTAGTCCTCATGATATCTTTGCACACTCACCAGTCGATCTAAGCTTGTGCCGGCTGCTGTTGTCGGTCGCTCCTCTGGGTTGTAGGGTCTGAAACGAGCACTGAAACTACTTTCTGAGATAGAGCGAGATGCCCGACTTTGTACGAGCATTTTGGGCTGCCCGCATCCTTGGAAAACCTAGGTTGATGGGATATAGCAGTTTTAAAAAACAGATTTTGGACCACACAATTTATATTAATTTCACAGCCCATTTTCACACGCTGAAGAGGAATCATGTTATCAGAACCATCTGACAGCATCAGCTCCCAAACTCTACCTTGGGGGCTGTGTCAAATGTGTGTGACTCTCACCAGATCCCCCCAAAACACGTGACAAAATATAACAACTGTGTTATAATCTGTCAGTTCTCTTTCTCACTACCCACAAGTGGTCAGTTCCAGGACTTGGCCCACAGAAAGCAGAATTTATTCCCAGAGTATTTTGTATTCAAAGGTGCTGGTAGGTATCAAATGATTTGGTGCCCTCACAACCAAGTGCTGGAGATACATTTTCTAGCTCTGAATATTCATGCAGAGAATCTGACCACCCTCTGGACAACCTGCATTGTCTTCAGTTCTTTGTCCGACACTCCCTCGCCGTACCTTCTGAGACACCTGCATGCTGTTTTCCTGCATGTTCATGATAGCATCAGAGATCTTCACATCAATTGGGTCCATGACTGACTCTATGTTGAAGGGACCCTCCAGCCTCTCAGCCACCATCAGCATGGAGTCTACACAGAAAATGAGGGAAGAGGATTTAGTGCTCAGACTCAACTGAGGTAAACAGCACATTCTCAAATGAGCGTCAACAAATCTGTCCCTATTTTTTTTTAAATTAAGTCTTCTTTGCAGTTTTGGATCCCTGCTCTATTCAAACCATCTCTAAACACAATGAGTCCATCAGCATGCCTTCCAATGCCTGCCCAGCCAGGATGGACCTTCATTCTCTAATGTTGTTATACAGTCACTTCCTTGCCCAGCTATATGTTTTCCAAAAAGTTTAAGGGGCAAAGAAGACAGGTGTGGCCTTCCTCCACCACATCCCCCCATCCTTCTACCCAACTTCTTGTGCTGTCTGGTGAGGAGTGGTGTCAAAAGGTTCAGATAAATCAATAGGTCATCCATTCTCCTGGCTCTATTATCTATGAAAAGGAGTTAAGCCCACTATATTATACATAGCTCAAACTGAAAGAAACATAATGTGAGCTATCAAACAATGTTTTTCTCCAACTCATCATCCCATGTGAGTCAGGCCTGCTGCCTACCCTCTCCAACAGAAAAAACTCTCTCAATGAGCATGGAGAAGTCGCCATACCTTCTCACTCCTGTCATTTCCAGTCTCTGCTTCCCTTTTGCTACAGTCCTAACAACTCTGTTGCCAGTGAGTTTCTCTGTCCACCATGCTGTGCTTTTCCACACTGCAGACCCTTGGAGAGAACAGGCATGTGGGGAAGGTCACTGCTTCCAACACTTTCCTCTAGCTGTACAGCAGTTCCTCCTTTGCCCACACTGATAAATTAGATTAGGAAGAGAAAGCTCATTGCTTAGAGAGATATTCTGTGACTCCAGAAGCCAAAGGAAAAGGCTGGGCTGCTGCTTCTGACACAGCATTCTGTCTTACCACCCACACTTCCACCCACCTCTGTGGGTGTCCTGGCCTGTTCCTGTTATTCTACATTTCCCTCCCTTCCTGAATTCTAAGCCTGGGGAAAAGATTCCAGACTCTTCAAACTGCACCCTTCCCAGAAATTTTACAATCAGAACCAATTATCTAAAATAAATAAGACCACCTGCCTTGTACACACCATTTATCCATTCTATGTTTCCATTTTTCTTGTTTTGTTTTTTAAACCAGCAGAATACACAAACACCTTTTCTAACCTCACTCTCTGTGGCCACATTTGCGGCCTGTCCTAGAAGGCTCAGGCCAGGTATCATCCAGCAACTACCCACCAGCCTTTTAAAGTGTTAAGCAAGTCCTCTGGGGTTTTGTGTAAGGCTGGTAATTAGAAGCCCTCCCTCTCTCCCAGATGATTTCCTTTGGCCCTATGAAAAACAGACAACTGCATGAGAGGGGGCCACTCCTTTGAGATTGTCCAGCAAGCTACAAAATCTACTGAAAGCTAGAGGAAGAAGCCACTGAGTGCAAATGTACACTGTATGCCAATCCAAAATGCATGGCTGAAGAAGGGCTGCAAAGAGACCTCTGTTCAACACGCAGCGCGCCAAGGAACAAGCCCACCACAATGCAGTCTGAGACGGTGGCGCGGACGGCTCCATAAAGCTCAGCTTTCAATCTTCTGAGTAATGATTGTGACTGTGAATATCCCTCATTGAACTGGGGAAAGGGGGGGGGAGGAGAATGCTTTTGATGTGCCAGCAAAATGGAAGCATTCGCAAAGAAGCGGAGCGTGACTTAGATGGACATTCAAAATGGCCTCAGTGCTCAAGGGAGGGTTTTGTGAGTTTTTAAAAAAGGCCATCCTGAATATAGCCAAGAGGAAGCAACTTATGTTTTTTTAAAAAAAAAACCTGTCTTACTTACTTAACAAGAAAAATGTTTCTTGTACTTTGTTTTAGAAAGAAGGAATATTGTTGTTGTTCCAGGGAACAGGAAAAGCTTCCTATCGATAATATGTTTTCACAAAATACTGGAAC
Source organism: Gekko gecko (assembly GCA_029375565.1). Lineage (NCBI taxonomy): Eukaryota > Metazoa > Chordata > Lepidosauria > Squamata > Gekkonidae > Gekko > Gekko gecko. The sequence continues at coordinate 43,363,452 of JAPDNY010000012.1, read as the reverse complement.
CAAACGTACTTTATCTGGCATCTTCCTGAAGCCTCAGAGCTGGTCAGGCCATTCACAAGCTCCTGGGAATGCTGTGTGAATTGGGACTGTTGTTGCTTGCAATGCCATGGCATCGTACCAATGGCCGCTAAGGAATGCAAGCCTCGCTCTGACTGGTGAGAGAGAGAGCGAGAGCAAGAGAGAAACACAGGCTGCCAGAGCAGGATATTAAAGATAAGCCAATCCACTGTTTGCTTCAGAGAATATATTTAGCTGGAAACTCTTTGGTGGTGGCAGACGCTAATACAGCAGCACAGAGAAGAAATCTAACTCAATTACCCAAATAACAAAACCCCAAATGCAATTCATTCATTCAGGATTTTTTGCTTATCAAAAATGGTGACTGAAGTGGAGGGATAGGAAAGAAGTTAAGAGTGCAGAGCAGAGAGAGTTGACCAGCTTCCACCTCCTGCCAGCAAATCATGAGAAACCATCAATCCCCCTTGGCGGCAGCACTTGACATTTAATAGGCTGATCCAAGTTCAAGGCAATGATGCTTTTCTGGAAGGGTTACTAAACTGAGGAGGTGGGTGGGTGAGGGAAGTGAAGATGCTCCAGGCCTCAGCTTACAACTGCTTGGAACACCAATGCTACTCCATGTATATTTGCCCAAGGGAACTTTATATTACCTCCCCTCCCCCCAAACATCAAGATCTTCTTGATCTTCAAAATGCTATTTCGTATTAAGTGGAGTCCAGGGCCTAAATACAAAATAGTATTTTGATTTGTGCATGGTCATTGTACCTGCCTTAACTCACTGTACCCTTTGATGAAGGATTGTCTTCCAAATGGTCTTAATATTACCATCAAAGTATACTGGACAGTATTTCCCCTATGGTCTGTTATTGCCCTTAGGAGGGCTTGTGCTTGTGGACTATTTTGGATTGTATTTAAGAATCACCACTCTGTGGTTTGTGTGACTCTGTGATGTATATTACATTCTTTTGAAATGCTGTATGTGTTTACATATTCAATATATTCCTATGAGTATTATTACTTGTCTTAAAAACTTTTTGGGAGAGTTTCTACCTTTCCACTTCCAGAGTCTCAGGCACAGAATTTTCCAATCTTGCTATCTGAGATACATTATCTGGCGATGCTGGGGATTAAAGACGGGTCTTTCTGCATTCAGAGCATGCACTCTGCCTCTGAGTGATTGGCCTTTCCCCATTATATTAACGAAGTTGGCAGAATCAAGGCTTCTTAATTTTGCACTGTTTGTATGGCTTGCAGGAATGTGGTTCTTAACACAGAATGTTTACAGTGATCCAAAGCGCAGAGAGGGGAATGCAAACCTTGTCCCTAAACCCATGCTGGCTAATCATTAACCCTCAACCCCTTCCCTTCTAAAAGGAGGCGTTGACAACTTAAAGTTGAGAGTCAATGCTGAGGATCTTGCCACTTTTAGGAACAAAGCTCTAATGCAGTAAGGGCAGTTCCACAGCCTGTATGTGCAGAGACCACCACTCCCCCTTGTCACAACCTCTGAAGAGTCAAACACCTCCCTTGCTTTCTTTCCCCCCATGTGAACACTCCTGGTTACTCTTCTCATTTTTCCTCTTGAGCCCTTGTGAGGGCTTGCGCAGCCTCCTACAATTAGCAGATTGTCCTGTTTGATCTGATCCCCTGGCATCTTGCCTTCCCGAAAGCACTCCCCCGCCCCCCCTTTTCTGCTACAACTCTTTCTGTCCCCAGATATTTTGATTTCAATACTGGATGAATTAGCCAGTGTGTTCACGTCCCCTCCCCCTTTTTGGCAAAAATGTGTTTCTGAGACATTCTGCAAGCACCAGTAGTAGCACCAGGGAATACTTTAAACATATAGTAGCAACAGGGAATACTTTAAACATATATGTCAAATGCTCTGAAAAATCCTATGGAGTCATAGCTGAGTGGATTTTTAAACAAGTGTGCAAAAGTTAATAGCCAGAAAAAATGAGGGCCACAAGCTTTTCCATTCACACATGAAATGTCAGTAATTTGTGTCACATGGAGGGCCTGAGAGAGAGAGAGACAAAGGAAGTGCACCAGCTCGTAACGAAAGCATCATGATCTGTTCACCTAAACATAAATTGTACTTGCCAGAGGTGACCAGATGACTGGCTAATTAGAATACTGTTCAGAGATTTCCCCCCAAAAGACCCGGAATGATCATTCTGTGAAGGAAATGACGTCAAAGCACAACACATACAGACATTTTCAAAGCTCTGTGGAACAAATTTCCCTGAGGCAGCTACATGATCTCTCTTGGCTTCTTCCCCAAGGAGAGTTCAGCCATTCGGTTCCTGATGCAGAAATTCCTACTGCCACCCCTGTGGCAGTAGAAAGATTCAAGTAACCTCAACAAGTAACAGTATAATGTCCTTTAATTAGGACTCCAGAACCTGCTGCCTGACACGGGCTGCTTTTTCCTGACTAATAACAGGGTTGGCTCTGTGTCTAGGCAAGAAAACAAGAGTTCTAAAGGACAAATTTAACTGACTATTTTCCCTCAGGAACTATGGGTTGTGTTGTCTGGCAAACATGCCGAGGTGTATGTAAAGAAGCCTTTAGTCCATTCAGAGAAATATACATTATAGGCCTTCAGTCTCCTCAGAGAACTATAATTCCCAACATTCCTTGTGGGAAAACAAAGAGGCTGCATTATGAGCAAACCTGCAAAAGGGAGAGGCCATGGTTTAGTGGTACATCACCAGCTTTGCACACTGAAGTTCCCCAGTTCAATCCCTACTTTACATGTAGAAGGTCCCTGCTGGTTCAAGCCCCAGCATTCCCTGTGGATCTCAGGTAGCAGATGTCTGTGGCAACCTTGGTCTGCCAGAGATCTGATGCCAATCAGAGCAGAAAATAGGTGGATGAATAGTCCGACTGAAGGCAGCTTTAAATGTTCAGCCCTTTGTTAAAGAGAGATGCAACCCACAATCCTAGGTTTGCAACCGTTTCCCCTTTTGGAAATCTTATTCTTCCAGCTATGCTGTGCTTTAGCAATTACACACATCCCTAAATGATAAACTTGTTTTTACCACAACAGGCAGAACAAAGTCCAGATAGAAATCTCTGTGATGTCCATCTTCCTTTTCTCTCTTAGCCACATGCAAAGAGTGGAATCTTTAGGCATCCAGAGAGAGTCCCGCCCACTCACTCACCTATGAAATTGTTCCACTCTGTGTCCAGTTCTCCTTGGTTAGCCAAACAGCCCCTCATGACATTGAAGCAGTAGTTATAGCACGGCTTTATGGCAACTAAGCCACGGCAGTAAGGACAGTACATCATCTTCAACAATGCTTGTACCCCCTGCGGCGTTGGGTTAACCTTTGAAAGCAGCAAAACAAGGAAGAGTGAGAAGAGAATCACACATATCCTGAATTAGTACTCAAATATATAAGGATCTCTGTGTATATAGTCCAAGTTTCTAGGTACTTCATGCATAAATGTATGATTTCCAGACATGTTTAAGTCCTGTAGTAAACCAGAGACAATACACTATCTCAGCAGGAACATTTACAGAGCTAGCAGCATATTTGGATACTGAGCATCAGGCAAAATTACTCACACTGTAACTACAAATATATCCCTAAATATATGCTGCACATGTCTACATAGAATACATAGTAATTGTCATTACTTAATGATGTAGTTTGTCTTTCATAACAATCTTCATGCCACACATATGAGTAAAACTGCATCTTAAAAGAGATTTCACTCATTCCAAAAGAGAAAATATTTCATAGAAGATATTCTCTAAAAGTGTGCTCAAATGGAAATAAATTATCCCACCAAATTTTTCATTTTTCCACTGGGCCTTTGAATGTCGAATTCCATGGCCTCATTACCTTGCTAAACTGCAGTCATGGCTTGGTTGTGGCTTTGATCTGTTCTAAAGCTCCTCATGCCTAAGGTGCCATGGAAATGACAATGGTGGTTGCAGACTGCACAAACTGGTATTTTGGCAGAAAACTGGCAATCCTGAACAACTTTCAGGGTTGGTTTGCTTTTTAAACACCAGGTTTCTAGCTCTTAAATATGCCCATATTACCCTTGCAAGCTTGTGAGAAACCCCCAAAACTAGAGAGATTACAGTGTCATTGGGGGACAGCGGCCCACTGCCCTGCGTAGCTTTCCAAGTCTCTCCAAGACTAACCGGAGCAGAGCAAACATAGGTATACTTAGCAAACTGTCACTAATTTGTGCTACTCTGTTGCTTAATGCAGCTCTGGATGGTGCAAAACTGTACTTAGGAGTGGAGCTGCGAGAGCTGCACACCCCCATAATATGGTAGATAGAGGCAAAAGGGAAATGGAGACGGTGCTGTTTGGACATCCAGTATGCACTACCAGGACCAGTTTTCAAACAGTTGTAATGGTATCCTAGGAGGACAGGTAGCCCAACAAGTAGGCAGCAAACAGCAAACAGGCAAGAGGCAAACTGCATGGGATCCTATGAAGCTGCAAGAGGCAAACTGCTGAGACCCTGTGAAGCTGCCCAGAAAATTCCTGCCTACACAATGATGCTTGTTTTGGTCACTGTGTTGCACTGTATAACCAGCATAGTGTCCTGGTTAGAGTGTCAGACTAGGATCTGGGAGATCCATGTGAAACCTCACTCTGCCATGGCTGGGTGCCCTTGGGCCAGTCACTCTCTCTCAGCCTAACCTGCCTCACGGGGTTGCTGTGAGGATAAAATGAAAGGAGAAAAGTGTAAGTTGCTTTGACCTCACTGGGGAGAAAGTTATGGTATAAAATGAAGTAAATATCCATCAAAGTTTGCAGCTTGGTTCCATCAAACTGTGGACTGAGAGTCCTTCTAAACTCACACCTCAACTTTTTCCTCATCTTCAAGCCTTTCTTTGCAATCATGAGGACACGCATTCCAAAACAAGTCTGAAAAGCTACGAATCCCAGAATATTGATTCCCCCTGCCATCAATAATCAAAGAGCAAGGTAGAACTTTTATGAAATGCAAGGTACAGATCTTCCACTCAACCCCCATTGGAACCTGCCTGGGTACTAAACAAAACAGTACATTTTTATCCTGCCCCTCCTCCAATTAGCTCACAGCAGTATACAGGCTCCTCCCTTCCTCATTTTACCCTCTCGACAACCCTGTGGGGTAGGTAAAGAGGTTGATTTGCACAGAGTCACCCAGTGATCTTCATGGCAGAGTGAAGATTTGAATTCAGGTCTCCAAGGATAAGCCACACCTTGAGATATTGAAAGCCAATTTCTGCATCAAGACAAACTGAATCATGCAATCTGCAATGAGAAAATTTCCATTGTTTCTCTTATTTTGCGAAGTCCCTTCTGAATTTTTTAAACATTTTTACTTCTATGATTTATTTTTACTTCTATGATTTGAATGATTCCCCAGCTATGGGGAAGGGCAGGGCACTGAAAATACAATTTAGTTTTCCCTCTGGCTCTGTGTGTCTGTCTGTGTGTGTATTAAGTGCAGTCAAGTCACTTCCAACTGATGGTGACCCTATGAATTAATGAACTCCAAAACACCCTATCGTTAACAGCCTTGCTCAGGTCTTTCAAACTGTGGGCTATGGCTTCCTTGATTGAGTTAATCCATTTCACATTAGGTCTTCCTCTTTTCCTGCTGCTTTCTACTTTTCCTAGCATTATTGTCTTTTCCAATGAATCTTGTGAAATGTGATCGAAGTACAATAGCCTCAGTTTAGTCATTTTAGCTTCTAAGGAGAGTTCAGGCTTGATTTGATCTGGAACTTACTTATTTGTCTTTTTGGTGGCCCATGGTATCTGTAAAAGTCTCCTTCAACACCACATTTCAAGTGAATCGTATGTTCCAATAACCAGTGTAAATTTGCAATATGGTCTCTAGTGCCTCTTCCTTTTCTAAATCCAGCGGGAACATCTGGCTTTCTCATTCCATACATGGTAACAGTCTTTGTTGTAAGATTTTACTCACGTGAGAAATTAATGTGAAGGTCCAATAGTTGCCACAATCTTTGACATCTCCTTTTTTTGGAATTGTAATACAATTATGTTTTCCATATTTGCTGGCATATTTTTGTTAAGATTTTGATGGACTGTGCCTTGAAATATCTCTATTGATATCACAGTCTAGTCCTGGTGATTTGTTTCTCCCAACTCATTTGAGTACAGCTTTCACTTCAGTTTCTTAAATTGTAGGTTCTTCTCCAAAAGATGCTTCTTGGAAGGAATCTGTCATCCTTTCATCTCTTTTTGTATAGTTCTTCAGTGTATTGTTCACGTCTTTTCTTTATTTTTGTCTTGTTCAGGTAGTATATTTCCATGTTGATCTTTCAGCATGCCAAACCCTACTTTAAACTTCCCCTTGATTTTTTAAAACATTTGTGGGGGGAAATAGCCTGTCCTTCCTTTTTTGTTGTTCTCTTTTATTTCTTTACACTGGTTATTGTAATAGTTTTCTTGTCTCTGTGTGTAAATTGCTGGAACTCTGCACTGAGACTTCTGATTCTGTTCTTCTCACCTTTTACTTTTGCTTCTTGTCTTTCTTTAGTAATCTGAAGTGTTTCCTCAGTCATCCACAGAGACTTTTCATTTCTTTTGGCTACAGAAATAGTCTTTGTGCATTCTTCTTTGATAATATCTCTCATTTTAACCCATAGTTCTTCTGGTTCACATTCACTTGAACTTAGTAATGCAGATCTATTCTTTATATAGTCTTAAAACTCTTCGGGAAAGTTGTTCAGACTGTATCTTGGCATCATGAAAGTTCTTGTATTTCTCTTCAGCCCTGTTCTAATTTTTAACATTAACAATTAATGGTCTGTACCACAATCATCTCCTTGACTTGTTTTAACAGAGAGAATAGAGTGTCCCCATCTTCTGCTTCTGATTATGTAATCCATCCAGTGATGTCCACATACACAGTTGTCTGTTCGGTTACCTGAAACATGTGTTCACAATGAACAAATTGTTGTCTTCACAGAATTCTATGAGTCACTCTCCTGCATCACTTCATGCTCCTATCCCAAATTCTTTAACAAAACTTGATTCTACTTTGTTTCCCTCTTTTGTGTACCAGTCACCAATGATTATCAGCAAATCTTGTTTAGGTGTGAGAGAACAGGGTTGCAGTTACATCATGTAACTGCTGTTCATCAAGTATCTTCTGTGCAGGCACACATGGGGGACTGTGCATGAGCAGGCTTGCCATCACAGAGGTTTTGCAGTTAAAAGACTCCAGGGAGTACTGTGCGCTGGAGCTAGAATCTTAGTTGCCGCCCAGGGACTACATGCTTCTACGCTTCAGTACCCCCAGCCTCAGTACCTCTAGCGCAGCTGAAGCTAGAACATGCAGCAGGGCAGGAAGGAGGGTATATGTGCCTACACAGAAGATGCTCAATGAACAGCAGTTATATGTAAGTGCAACCCTGTTTTCACCATCGATCTTCTGTGCAGTCCAACAAGCTAACAGGTAGTGGGGCATGATTACCTCACTTAAACATAGACTGAAGAACCACCTTCCCCACTTGGGTTTCTCATCTCACCTGTAGATCTAAGGCATAGAGATGCATGAAAGCATCAGCAGATGACCAAGTAGCAGCTCAGCAAATCTCTGTCAAAGGCACACTATCGAAGAAGGCTGCAGAGGAAGCTACAGCTCTGATAGAATGTACATTTATCTCTAAAGGACATGGTACATCTGCTAATTTATAACACTGTCATATGGTAGAGACAACCCATCTGGACAGTGTCTGGGAAGAAACCTTCCCTTTTTTTATGACCCACAAAACCTATGAACAATGTTTTATCTTTACAAAACTCCTTGGTCCTTTTAAGGTAAAACAACAGCACCCTTCTAACATCTAAGGAATGTAGAAGACACTAATTGTCAGAACACAGCCTAGGAAACAATACTGGTAAACCAATCTCCTGAGATAAATGGAATTTGGAGGCCACTTTAGGGACCAATCTAAGACTGGGTCAAAGTATCACCCTCTCAGGGAAGATCTTCAAAAATGGGGGTTCCACATGCAGGGCTGTTAGTTTGCTTACTCTCCTGGCCGATGTAACCACTACCAAAAAAAAGACTTTCCAAGAAAATAGTTCCTCTGAGCATATTGCAAGAGGTTCGAAAGGCCTGCTCATTAGCTGAATTAAAACAAGTGAAAGGGAACACTGGGGAATCAAAGGATCCCTGGGGGGGGGCAGAGGTTACATAAACCCTTCAAAAACCTTTTGGATAGATTGTGGGAGAATACTGGTCACCCAGCAACTTCACAATGATAACAAGAAATAGCAGCCAGGTGGAACTTCATCGATGAGAAAGTCAAACCTTTATTCTTCAGAGACAATAAATATTCCAACATGCTTTGCAAAGGGACAGTATACAGAGAGACATCCCTCTCACTATACCATATTGAAAAACTTCTCCATTTATAGAGATAGGATTTTCGAGGATTGGGTTTGCATGAGTTTAAAAGCACACCATTACTCTCCTGAGAGAATATTAAATCCTGATCCAAGTTGTGATGAAACACCTGGTTTATGCTGATAAGACCTGATTGTTTGGGTAGGGGGACGTCTTGTCCCTTTGAAATCTCCACCAAGTTTGGCAACCAGATTTGGCAAGGCCAAAAGGCAGGGACCAAAATAATTTCTGATTTCTCTCTCCTGACCTTTATCACTCTGATAAGAAGGGGAAACACAGAACAGGGTTCCCCTCCAGCACAGCTGGAATGCATCCCCTAGAGAGCCTGTTCCCCTCCCTGCTCGGGAACAGAATTTCATGGCTTTCGAATAGGTTCATGTAATGAACAAATCGATTTCCAAGTCTCCCCAAAGGGTAAAGATCCAGGTGATGACGACTCTGTTCTGCTCAGCCTGTCTGCCTCTGTATTCATGCTTCCAGGAATATGGATAGCCTGAATGAATGCACTGAGCCTCCATGCTGCTAGCCAGGTTAGGATAGCCTCTTGACATAGATCCCTGGCTCCCATGCCAGCCTGCTTGTCCACATAAAACATGGTGACAGTATTGTTGGTCTGGAGCAGTATGAACCAACCCACAGGATATTTGAAAAGGAGCTAACAAACGGCACGTAATTCCAATAAATTAATATGAAATTGTCTCTCATCCTCTGACCATCTGCCTCATGCAGAAGAACCCTCACAATGAGCCCCCCAACCGAATAGTGAGGCATCCAGTAGTAAGAACCACTTCATGTTCTGCAACCCCAAAGGACATGCCCTGAGATAAACTGTCACGGGAGCACCACCAGGCCAGTGACTAGGTAAGCTGTCTGGGAATGGAAAAATTTGCCACTGAGGATGTAAATCCACTCTATATTTGGATATAAAACCAGAGTTGTAAAGGTCTCATATGCAGTTTGGCAAAAGGCAGGACTGCAGCAGTTGATGCCATATAACCTAAAAGGCAAAGGATATTTTTAACCAACTGGAACCGGTTTGCTCTAAACTAGCTGGCCAGGTGGAGAACGGCTTGTTCTCTATCAGGGGCCAGAAAACCTCCTCCCCCAAAGAATCCAACATAGCCCCTATAAATTGGAACCTTTGAGAAGGGACTAACTGAGATTTTTCCCAGATGACCAAAAGCCCCAGAACCAGAGAACAATGTCTTGTTACTTGGTCCTTGGAGTCGGCAACCACCAGCCAGTCATCTAACTAGGGGAAAATATGGTCAGCTTGTAGCCGTAAATAGGCTACCACTGGGGCTAGATATTTGGGGAATAGCCTAGGTGCTGTAGCCAAGCCAAAGGGCAACACCATATATTGAAACACATGCTTGCCACGCGAGAAGCATAAGAACCTGTGGTATTGCTGATGAACATAAATGTAAAAATAAGCATCTTTCAAATCAATAACAATGAACCAACAATGAACCCACTTCAAAACTGAGGGAATAGATACCACGTGAAATTTAGAAGCGTTCAGGAAAACATTCAGCTCTCTGAGATCTAAGATGGGTCTAGTTCCTCCATTTTTTTTTACTAAACAGAAACATTCTGGAGAAGAAACCATCTGTTGCCAGAGGCTCTGAAAGCTCCTCAATAGCACCTTTTTCAATCAAAGCACTTAATGCCTGCAACGGGTCAGGATCTGCCTGCTTAGATGCTCCCAATGTGGGGGAACATGGGGATAATTCTTTGAACTCTAACCCATAACCCACTTTAACTATAGCCAGAACCCACTCGTCAGAGGTGATGGGTTCCCGGGCAGCATAAAACTGTGCCTATCACCAAATTTGATAGGCGTATCGTGTACCCATCCTAGTCAGAATGTTGGTTTCTCTGACTGGAATGCCTCTCTGGGAGGAAGCAATTGGGTGGAAGACCTAGACCAGTTGGAACCCTTGCACTCCTGGTAGATTTGTTGTGGCATATATTGCTTAAGCACGGGATACTGGGCCCCAGGAGTGTTGGAATATTGGTACTCCCTCTGATACGGGTGCCAGGATTGTTGTGTAAAGGGTCTCTGCTTGTAGTGGGTTATAGCATGTTGAGGCACTCCTAAAGACTCTGCTGTCTGTCTATCCTTGGGCTGCATCTCCTCTGTCACTAATGACGAAGGTGGAGGATGTGTTGCAAGATAGTTGAAAGGCCCCTTTTTAATCCTATGAAAGGATTCAAGCCTTGCGGAAGTGAGCTGCAGTGCTGCTGGTTTCTGCCAAACTTCCTGACTGAAGTTTTCCAGTCCCTCCAAAACTGGGAAGGCAATCATGCCTGGGGAGTCAGAATATAAACAGGTTAAAATCTTGTCTCTTGGTTTATGTTCTGAGGTGATGATCTCAATTTCTAAGAACTGTGCCATAAAAATCATTTGTTCACTGTACATGCAAACATCTTCTGTAGGGGATGTTGATGATGGTACCCCTACTGTCTCATCAGGGTTTGGATCCAATGATGGTACCCCTACTGTCTCATCAGGGCTTGGATCCCATCAGAGTCATCAGCTGTCTCTTCCCTTCTCCCCAGTATGGGGGAGAGTGGTCTGCAGGACACCATAGCTGACGGTGGGTATGAATGAGCCTGATGCAGGCAAATGTAGGGATCTGGAACCCTAGGTTGATTGCAGCTGTCCCACTCCTCCAGATATCCAGGGGACATGTATGGATTGGAAGGCATCTCATAGGTGTCTGGGACTGTGCCCATGGAACTGCTGACATCTGCTCGGTTTTGATGTCATGCTGAACTTGTCCTGGTGGCACATCTGAGATTGATACGGGGGTGACCTTGGATTTGGGGAAAGCATCATGAGCCTTTCCTGTAAGGCTGGAGTCAGTTCCAGAGTTCAGAACTGGGCCTGTTGTTGGGGCCAAGCCTTTCTTTTCTCTTTGTCTTTCACTTTGGTCTTAGTCCTCTTGGTTGGAGGCTCATACAATGAGTGCTGGATCTGAGGAGAGTGTGAATCTGAATGAACCCGCTGAGACCTCGATCCTGGGGGCAGAGCCGACTGCAACAAACCTGATGTTGATTTTTTCTGAAGGCCTCCAGCACATCTCAGTATCATTTGTGAGGGTATTTTGGCTTTCCAGGAGTAGTATGACAAATAAGGAAATGGAAGCAAGAGGAGGAAAAGCCCAAACAATACAAAGCTATTTTAAACATGGCCAAATATTCCCACATTTTGATTTTTAGAATGGAAGCTGTACTGGTGAATAGTTTTCAACTCCCACCCCTCAACTATAAAAAGTTCACCTTTTTAACAATCCAGTGTCATTGCTTAATGTTAATCTGGTACCTTTTTGGCCTTGAATTGGTCTAGAAGAAGAAAAAGAAGAGATTGGATTTATACCCCGCCCTTCACTCAGAGTCTCAGAGTGGCTTACACTCCTGTCCCTTCCCCTCCCCACAACAGACACCCTGTGAGGTAGGCGGGACTGAGAGAGCTCTGAGAGAACTGTCCTTGAGAGAACAGCTCTGACAGAACTATGGCTTGCCCAAGGTCATCCAGCAGCTGCAAGTGGAGAAGTAGGGAATCAAACCCGGTTCTCCCAGATTAGAGTCCACACACTTAACCACTATACCAAACTGACTCTCTAGTTACCAAATTAACATTTTACTTAATTGTAGCTGCTTTGGCACCAATATTTTTTCCCCATTACTTCTTCCATCAGTTGCACATTGAACAAGATGATGCCACAACTCTATGTAGCCACTCAGGATTGGCAATACAATGACATCATTGGGTTAGGAGAATGCTTCTTGGACAGGTCACCACTTTTGAAACCTTTCAAAGCAATCACCAAAAAAACTGATGAAAGGGAGAGGCGGGATGTGTTTCAATGCTGCAGAAATGTACATGGAATGTGGAACAAAATCTGTTCGGCTCAGGCCTAATTTTGAAGGACACATCATTTGTGCCATATGTTCTTCATTAAACGGAAATTTCTGAATTGTAAAGTATTAAGTTGCACTCCTCCTTGAGTCACTTTGGGATCTGGCTTACATACCCCCCCTCCTGTTTTTTAAAAAAATAAAATGCCCTCGAGGTTCGGGCAGGAAATGTTCACGTTTGGCAGCAATTTAAACCCGTTGATTTTAATGTCTGTCAAGGGTTCAATAATAGCCCAAATCCCCACTCCACCTTGTACAATTTTCTGAGAGGAAATAAGGGAGGGGGACAGAATATATAAGAAATAGTTCTCATAATCAAGAAATTACAAAGAGGTAAGAAAGACTGCTAAAAAAGTCACACCAATTGAAAAAGGTGGAGAAGGAGTGAGAAATGGCAGGTTAAATATATTTCACCTATGTTTGCAGATTACTTAGGATTCACTAAGATTTAATTTTTGTGAGGCACATATTGGCCTGTGATTTTTTTAAATTGGTCTAGAAGAACTAAATGTAAGCTCAACCTAAGAATACCTCCCCAGCAGTTCTCCTCTTCTCTCAAACCAATTCTCAAGTTAAAACTTTGCTACATCAAAAACCATAGTCCAGACAACTAACTCCACTCAACATTTTAAAATAATGGAAGTTCCTTTCTGCTTTCCACCTGTGCCTTCAACAGCTGAGGAGGCTTAGCGCCAGCTAAGAAACTGACAAGTAACCTAGGAAGTCCCGCTGGCAATTAAAATGTCATCTCTTCTGTTGGCCAGTTTGGTGTAGTGGTTAAGTGCGCGGACTCTTATCTGGGAGAACCGGGTTTGATTCCCCACTCCTCCACTTGCACCTGCTGATGTGACCTTGGGTCAGTCACCAGCTCTGGCACAGCTGTTCTCTCAAGGACAGTTTGTGTTAGAGTTCTCTCAGCCCCACCTACCTCACAGGGTGTCTGTTATGGGAAAGGGAAGGGAAAGGAGTTTGTAAGCCGCTCTGAGACGCCTTTGGGCAGTGAAGGGCGCGGTATAAATCCAATCTCTTCTTCTTCTTAAACAAGCTAGTGTGGTGCTAGAAATGCGCATGCTGGGCTTGGAACACGGACATCAGTGTTCCATCCCTTCTTCAGTCATCAGTCTCATTGACTATTCATGGACTGGTCCATCAATCCTCATCTTAATCATACAAGCTTGTCCCATGATCTAAGACTGGGAATTGGTGTCCTTCTGTGTGTCTGTATTAACTGAGATAAGATTGGCAGGTATGCTAAGCAGGGCTTTTTCAGCTGTAGCCCCCACCCAGTCTGTGGAATTCCAAGCCCCAGGAGGTACATCAGAATCCCACCATCTTAAGGGTCCAGAAATGTGCAAAAACTACTCTTTTCCAGAAAGCATTTGGTGTTTCCATGACCCTAACACTGCTGTAATTCATACATTTTTCTGGACCCTATGGCTTCAAGGATTTGTTTTAAAGTCATGTGGGCAAGATTGGCCAGAGAAGCTGAAGAACAGGATTTTCAGTAGAAGAACCCAGAACAAATTCATTTTATACATGCTAGGTGATGTGGGCCAAACTGATTGTGATGACAGGAGATCCATGAATGGAATTTCTGATTCAGCCCAACACAGCATCTTTTCCCCAAGCTCTTTTTTGTGATGCCAATCACCCGCCTTGGGGTATTTCCCCACAAGGAAAAACATATGAGCATTTCTTTTCTGACATGAGACTAATAACAGCTGGAGGGTCGAGGGGGAGCTATGAAGACTGAAACAGGCAAGACGGAGGGCTGAACCCCCTTTTCTTCAACCCTGATTGAGGGTCCTCTTCAGCTATTTACATTATAAAAAAACAGCAAGACCCCTGGCTCACAGGTCTCTAGCAGTGACGTATAGGCTGGCCCTGAACCAGGTCTGTGGTAAACAAATCTTCCCCCAGTGCCCTTAATAGCTGCTGAATTCTTCAGTCTACAAAGCCAGCTGAATTTGTTTATACCAGCCTGCTCCCGCCAAGGTATTTTTTTTTAATATGCAATCATCTTAAGAGGATCATCCAAACAGTCACTTCCTACATTACACAATTTGCATTCAATTACAGCCCAATCTTGCCTGCAAGAACAAGGGCCTTTAATCCCCTCCACACATCATGCTGCAAATCATTCCCAAGTGTTCCAAGCAAGACAATGGAAATAGGAATTCAAAACGGACTCATGAAATCAAGGTATGGAAAACAGACCATGGCCAGCATGTAAACACGCTTAGAAAAAGAAACCAAATAACCTAATCAGGAGAGATGCTTTCTGCCCCAAGGGGGGGGGGCGCACTGGATCAAGAGTGTGAAGTTTGCGGAACAATTCTGGAGAGATCTGGATCTACAGCAAATACATGCAGGATTTGCCAGAGGAAAAAGTAGTTTTGTTCAATCACCATGACTTCCAGGTGCACAAGTGCGTCTGCACACACACTCAAAATACTCACCAAAAATGTGGTTAGAATTAACTGGGCATCAGGGGGTGGACCCAGAAAACTCTTCTATGGCATATAGGGCCAGGATGGAAGCAACACAAAACAAGTAGGGCCCTCACATTGCTGAAATCTGCGTGTGTGTGTGTGTGTGTGTGTGTGTGTGTGTGTGTGTGTGTGTGAGAGAGAGAGAGAGAGAGAGAGAGAGAGAGAGAGAGAGAGGGGGGGAGTTGGTTTCTCTTTTTCTTTGTCCCTAGACCAATAAGGTCAAGAGGAAGCTAGAAGAGAAGCTGGCAAGGGAGGAAGCTAGAAGAGAAGCAGAAGGCAGAGCCAGTGTGGAGAACATATGAAGCTAAAGACCAATGATTTATCTAGCTCAGTACTATACAACTGGCAGTAGCACTCCAGAACCTCAGTGTCATGGACCACCCTGATTTCGGATGGAAGGTGAGTCCTCATCAGAGGAGGAGGAGGAGGCGGAGAACAATCAGTCTCCAAGAGCTGCCTTTGCAGACCCTCCCTGTGAGTCTGATATCTCAGGGCCTCCCTAAAGGGACCCTGAGTTAGCCCGGGTGCCACCCTCTGAGCCGGAGGTTCCAGAATAGAGTTGCATGGAGCTGCCCACTGCCAGATCCACCACAGTCTTCTGCAGTGAAACACCATACGTAAGGCTGCAATGAGGCTAGAGCCAGTGTGGGATCAATGTGTCTCTAGCCTTGCTGATGGCTCCACCAGTTGCCTGACTTGCTTGAGATTGATTTGTGGATTCTTATTACCTGACCTTTGGATTGCTTTCAGACCCTGCCTTTGGAACACGTGCGTTGACCCTGGACTGAGACCTTGGCCTGCCTTCTGACCTTGCATTTGGGTTGTGTTATTGGACCCTGGTCGTTGACATTGGACTGTGACCTGAGCACCCCTGCTGTGAGACCCTATGGTTGCTGGGACTTGCCTCCTACCTAGCAGCCAGGACATTCAGGCAGACAAAGGTCTTTCCCAATACTAGCTACCTAAGATTGCACTGAAGCAAAGTAAATGTGTGACCACTGAGCTTCAGCCCCTCTCCTAACTGCAGAGTTCAGAGTGCTGGACAAATTCTGATTCCTGTCATCAAGCTCAATGGGTGAGTCTTAGGCCAGACACACTCACAGTCCACCCAACCATATATGCTGCCATGCACTCCTTGGCGGAAGGGCAGAATAAAAAATGGAACAGAGGAATAAATGGAAGGAATGAACAATTGGAGACCTCCAACATCCATGGCACCCTGGATGAAAAAGGGAGATTCAGACACTAGAAAGTCTGAAAGCCAAGAAATCAGGGGATAAGGAAAGAACACCAGCTGGGCAAGGCTGAAGCAAGTCTTTATTTTTTCTCTAAAATCACAATAACTTTAGGTGGCTTTGGCTGTACACAAGACAAGCCCTGGGCTTCACCTTCTGAGGCCAACCTTGGATTCCTGCAGGGTTAGCATTCACATCAGTGCAGATGTAGTTTGTTCCAAAATGGGGAAAAGGGTGAAAAGTGCACAAGACAAAGTGGATTGGGAAGGGTCCTAAATATTGAAGAAGTCCCTACATCAGGCTTGCATGTCTGTTTAGTGGAGGGATAGATTCTAAGACTGGGGCACATCCATAGATAACGGGAAAGACCAGTATTTTATGAGAACATCTCATGCAACTGATTGCATGTGCAGGTTACTGGATTTTTTCAAAGACGGCTACTGAAATGCATCCAGCAATTGTATCACGCATCCAAGACCCTGCCCTTAACTAGACACGCAAAGTACATGGTTTCCTCATGGACGACATGGCTTTACCACCTCAGGTTGTACAACCCAAGCTCTTGAGAGGAGCTAAAACAATGACATTTGAACTCACCGCTGATACTCTGCCAATGACATCTCTCGCCACAGCCAGGCCTTGTGCAAAGGTGCGAGCTGCCACAAATGCTCGGGTCACCTGCAATTTCAGCTTCCGTGGAACATCGCCAAATGGCTTCAGCTGCTCTGTGTACTTGCTGACACATTCCAGGTACTCATCAGAGAAATGGTACTGGGGGTTGACTAGGCGGAACATGCGCTCCAGGAGACGGGCCCAGAAGTCATTGAGCATTTCCTCCAAGTTGACATTCCCATCCGTGTAGTATCTCTTCAGCTCCACAAAGAGGTCCTTAAACATTTCTGAGTTCTGCATGTACAGGAGGCCATAAGTTCTTACAAACATGTCATTCAAGGATTTCTCTGCATTCTCAAGAAGTTCTCTGAAGAATTCTGGGGGGGAGGAAGAGGGATGAAAGACAAAGAAACTCAACGTAAGTAGGGCCGTGAAGTATTTAATTGGCAGACCTCCTGAAGCTTTAGACTGGTAAAGATCAATGCTGGCCAATTTGAATGGACAGGGCAGTAAATTAAGAGCACAGGCACAGTGTTTTTAAAATTTCTTTTTGGATTCTTCTTTTAAACACAAGCAACCGTTCTTTCTAACAGCTGCTCAATGCAGACATAACTCTGAACCCTTGATAAGCATTACATCGATTCGCAATATGTCAGTTATGCCTGAAAACCAGGGTTTACTACCATGGTTTGCAAACCATGATCTGCATTAACCCATGGTTAATTTTTTATGAACAAATGACATTGCCTAATGCCAAATAAGACTACTGGTCCAACTAGCTAATTGCTGGGACCTGCATCAGCTATCTAGGATCTCGAGGAGAGAAATGTCCTTCCCAACACCTGCTCTCTGAGATCGTTGACCAGGAGATGCCAGGGATTGAACTGGGGACCTTCAGCAAGCATCTACACTGAGCAAACATGTCATACTTTTTGCTTATTATAAGAATTTATCTCCCCACCCCCGCCAAGCAGGACTCAAATTTCTGACAGGACAGTATCCATTTAAAGAATGTCAGCTTCTTTTCAGTTAAAGTTTTGGATTTCTTTTCTTTTTTTTTTTTAATCTCCCTCAGTGCCATGACTGTGAATATGGTCAAGTTGTTTAAAGGAGGGGTAAGGAAAATTTGAAGAAAAGATGGCTAACAACTTCTTCAGGCTGAATCTTCCCCTAGCTAGGATGTTTGGGGACTAAGCTACCTCAGCTGTGGTGTCAGCATCCTCCCCCAACAAAAGTTGCCTAGAGACAGTCTGGCCCTACCTGAAAACGTTAAGGATCAGCTACAGCCCTGCATGGGACATTCTAACACTCCATTAAAGCTAAGGAGAACTTAACCTGGTGACTCTCTGGAGAAGAGACTGCCTGGGGGAAAACCAAACATAATGCAGCTCTGAGCACCCTACCAAAGCAAGATATAAATGTAAGCAGTTTCATAGCTTGCTTCTTCCAGAGGCATTTCCTATGTTTTTAACACTTGGGATCTTAAATTGCAAGTGTTTTCTACGTTCAATCTGATCCTTTGCAAACAGATCTTGTGATTAAAACATGTCCTCACACATGTCCAGATATGGGAATCACTTGTAGAAATACCTCATGCCTGAAAAAATGTATCACACAAACTAAAACCAGAGATATGAAACGGGCAGGGCACAGGGGCTCTGGCTATGCAGTAAGAATGGACTGGGAGTGTTCTGCGCAAAAGACCTAAAGAAAACTTGACCTGAAACATTAATACTGGAATAACATAGAAGTTATCTAACATGGGACATCTGTCTGTAACATAAACCATTATTATTTTATCCCAGAGGGTACATGCAAAGTTATCTGCTCCCATCCATCCTGCAAGTAATTATTTTATGATTTAATATTATTCAAAATGGGAAAGGGTGGATGAGTTCGAGAAGAAAGGCTGATAAGTTTGGAATGCATGAACTTTTCAAACGTAAGGTGTGGTTCTGCCCGCTCTCTGCTGCACAGAATAAAAAGAAACAAGAAAATCCTGGAGGAATAAAAGCCCCCCAAAAACATTATTTCATGCTAGACATTGGATATCTGGGATTCTGTCCTGTGCCTTTTTTTTGTGACTCATGTTCAATAAATACATTTTTAATAAACCAAGCCTCTGTGCTGAAACCCTCAAAGGAGGCAGTGTTTAGACTCAAAGTTGTTAGAAGCCTTGGTGAAAAAAGTCCTTGGACCGGTTTGAATTTAAACCTTGTTAAAATGTATGAAGTATGTCGGAGTTCAAATTTTTTAAAGTCTTCAAAGTGGTCCAGTACAAACAAAGTCTAACTCAGAACATTTTCTAGAGAAAAAAAGGAGGGGGAACCTTCTAAATACATTCTTAAAGTGTTCCTTATTAACACAGTCCTGGGCTTGGCAGTTGACACAGTCTCTTAGGGACCATGATCCCCTCAAAAAGGCGTTTGATTTCAACCCCTCCCCCCACTCCAGTCCAAGCCCCTGTCCAATATCAGCACTAACTTCTTCTCTCGTTCCCATGACTGGCATTTCCTGCTTGCAAAGAATTTTTCTTTTGGGTTCAGTATATACTATAGAGATTAGCTGGGTGGTATGGATTAATTTCTAATTCACTTAATCATTCTGAAAGCTCACTTCCTTTTACTTCTATGCTTCCCCCCACACCCCAGACCTTTTAATAGGGAGGCCAAATAGGTTATGCCACTGAAAGCATACCTTAAAAGAAGCGACATCGTTAAACACCTCTCTCTGCAAACCTGAAGAGCATGCGAAGGGATTGTGTCGAGACCATGAATACTGTCTTAATTTATGCACAGCAGTCTATTAATTGCAGCTGTATTGCCAAATATTTTAAGGGGGTAGAAAAGGTTGCCCAGCTAGACAGAATGCAACAGTTCCGCATGTCCACTGAGGACATCGCATATGATTCATACTAGAGGGACTTAAATTGAGGGTGTTTTTGCACATAGTCTTAGAAAAACACGTGCTGCTCTTCCAGCATCTATCACAGGGCTGGTCCAGTTGCAAATACAACCCTAGCTATTGCCTGGGGGGTGACAATAATTGAAGAAGTGTTCGTTCCCAATGTTGAATCCCAGGATCCACTGCAGCACTATACAAGAACTGAGCACTGTTTTTAAGTTTATAAGAGCTTCTGAAAATTCACAAGAGGCCTGTGTCATGCATGTATGTAAAAATAATGATCTTATCAAATTCTGCATCAGCAACCATGCTTAACAAACCTTCTTTACTGGAGATGCACCAAAGCTTGACTGTTTTAGGCCCACTTTGCAAAATCCAGCAAAGGCTGTTCAGAACTTTATGCACATGGCAATGGCTCTCCGTGCACATCTGCTGCTGTCATATGGCTTTGCTCCATACTCATTCTGACTCTCATGGGGGACCTTTCATCCTATGTGATATTCTGTTTACACCAAAGACTCCTTGTGGGTTACCCACTGCCAAGCCATCACACACCTTCTTCTCCAAGCAACCTATGTGCTTTGGTGTTTGTGGGATGTGGCCCTTGATTAAATAGGGATGAGTCAGGAAATGGTCCTTACATTATCATCTATTTCATGTGCATTTGGAATTGCCTAAGTACTTGTTTTCAGCACCTGGCAAGCCAATAGCATACAATTTTGCAAAACAGAATCTGTTCATTGGCACAGAATTCAAATCCTTGTGCAAAGGAAAGAATAAACCAAGCCAAACACACAAACTAGAGAATGAATTTCTACTCCTAAGAACATAAAAAGGACCCTCCTGGATAAGATCAGTGGTTCATCTAGTACAGCATAGTATCCTGTCTCACACAGGATAACAGAACAGCAACCAGTTATTCTGGAGGGCTAACAATAGGGCATAGAAGTTAAGGCCTTCCCCTGATCTTTCCTCCTGGCATGGGTATTCAGAGGTTAACTGCCTCTAATTGTGGAGGCTCCCTTTAGTCACCATGGCCAATGATGGACCTATCTTGATTGTGGATATCCTCAAGGTTATAGAGAATCCCATTTACATGGGCTCTGCAGAAGGTTCCTGTGACTGGGGCACCAAATAGCAGGGAGCTCTAAGTAGAAAAGGCTTGTAAAAGTTAACAGAGGTAGGCGGAGTACAGAGGTCTTAAAATAAAAACTAATGAGAAAGGGAAAAAAGAAGCAATATTTGAGGTTCAATAAACACCAAAAGAGAAAACAGTGGTACCATAAAATATTCTCTTTCATGCATTGGGTGGGTCACTCCCACAGAATTAAGGAGCTGTTGGAAGACAAACATTTAGCTAACTGATGACAGAAAGCAAAACTCCAACATGCTACCAGTCCGCACTGTATGGTAATACTGCCTCAGACAGATTCAGTAGGGAGTAGACAGCTGTCCTTATTGCACCATCTTGTTAAAAACATACTCATGGCATGGCAAGCTGTGGACCCGTGAAGTGCCCCATCACTTTTCATGATGTTCCAATGCCATTGCTTTTCTTAAAGACAAACAGCAAGACCTTGCTACTATTTCTCTCATTATACATCCTCTATTTTCCCTCTCTTTTGCAAAAGCCTACTCTTCACACCTTAATGAACCACCTATATGGGCCCAGGAATAACCCTCCTAACCTTGAAGAGGGAAAAAAGGGGAAGTCCTGGCTGCTATCTTGACACTCTGAAGGGCAAAATGAGTCGACACCTTTCCTTTGTCTTGGAAGCGAGACTTGTTCTCAAACAAAGATGTACATATAAAGATTACTTTCTTGTTTTACAGTGGCAGAGCAAGCAAATCAGTGCTCATGAAATTATCGGGCTGACTAGCTTCCTGTGAGGGGTGGAACCTGGGGAGAGGGGAACCAGTCAAATGCAAACATTTAAAGGTAGACTTCCATTGATAACCCCATCTGTGCATAGCATGCACGATGTGTCTTAGCTTTTAGAAGGCATTTTCTTAATTTGCTTTAGCACATGGACAAGGCCACAAGACACAATGCCAGCAATTACAGGAAACCATGAGTTCTCTAGCTGCTGTGGATGTACACCTATATTGTACTGGTATCCTCCTGGAAGCATACGGAGCGCCTCCATTATGCAATCTGCTGAGAAGCTTTAATTTTAGTGGTTCTGAATTTCATCCAGTACTAACAGGAGGTCCTACAAGCTGTCTAGCAGTCTCATAGCCTGCACCAGCCCTTCTCATTTCAAAACTGAGACCTCCCATTATCTGTGCGGAAAAGCAGGTCTGTCAGTAAGAACAGGCTGCATTTTACTGCACTAATATTACTTACTTCATTTATACCTCGCCATTCTCCTCACTGGGGACATAATGTGGTTCACATTGTTCTCGGTCCTTTCTGCACTTGGATCTCAATCCCTGGTTTTATCAGAGCTTAACTCGCAACACAATACCTTGCATTTATCCCTGGTTATAACAGCATCCGTTTTTCCTGGGACAAGTGCAAAACTGGGGTGACCTCATTGTAATGTGGAAACAGAAAACACCCTGAGATAATTACAGGGGTGAACTCGAGTGTAGTATAGAATGTAAGTTTGGGGACAGGGTTGAACCAGGATTTAAGGTCTAGTGTGGAATCACCCCTCAATTTTACCCTCACAACAGTCATGTGAGATAGGTTAGGCTGAGAGTGTGCCCAAGGTCACCCAGAGAGCTTCCAAGGAAGAGCAGGAATTCAAATCTACATCTCCAAAATCGTAGTCCAGCACTCTAAAACCACTACGCTCTGCTGGCTCTCAAAAAGTGAATCATAGGAAGTAATACGATTTTACAAGTAACACCAAGTTAAATGCCTGCCACATCTTCATTAATGCTTTCTAGGTTTTGCCAGGACCTTAAAGGCTATCTGTCATAGCTGCTTCTGTGCATCACGCCTGGCTATCCAGATTCTAAATCTTCCCCGAGATAAATACGAATACAAAGGTCTTCACTTCTCCCTCACAAAAAAAGGAGTTGTGAGAAACCACTGCACACCACAGAATAGTCACACACTTAAGGAATGTGAAGTTGAGAAGGAAAGGGGGGGGGACGACAACGTTCGAAAGCTTCCGAGTGCATTGGTTTTTCAAACATGTGTTAGCACTTATCAGTACAGGAAGAGAGTTTCGCTCACACAGCTTGAAGAAACTTAAGCCGAAGACGTTACACCCTGTATTGGGGCAAGAACCCTTGGGAGAGGGAAAAGTTCTTTAAAGAGCCAAGGGGCAAAGCCCTAAATAAAGAAAAATACCCAGAAGAGTTGACATCATGATTGAAGAGGTCTCAGCACAAGAAAAAAATGGGTTAAAGGCTTTATGCAGAGGAGCCTCTCGAGACGGTCTGTGAACTTTCCTGCCCACGGTGGGACCCAGGACTGTCTCTGTCTCACATCACACTCTCAGCCGTTCTTATTTTGTATGCCTCTCTGCAGCTGGAATCCAGATCACTAGAACTATTCTTAAGCCCCAGGGTGAAAGATGGCAAAAAAGCTGATGTGCAGAGAATTCTGGTTTGTCATTACAGTTCAGGCCAAAGGATCACGAGAACACAGGCATCTTAAGTGTGTCACAAATCTATGAGTCAAGTACCACTCCTCCCTTGCCACCAACCCTTTAGGTGCCTGAGCTGGCTGATGTGTTATATTGGACATAGATTACAGGCCTTATTCATCCCATGCATGGAAGAACAAACAAGAAAAGGGATCAGAGCAAAAGATCTTACTCTAAAATCCAGACAAGACACCAGTGACTTAAAATTAACCAAAATATCAGAAATCAAATTTTGCAAATTCACACACATATTTAAATGGTGCAAGCTCTTCTCCTGCAAAATGTTTATTCCAGTTTCCAACCCTTAGCTCCCAGGGATTGAAAAGTATATTTGTGACTCACAAGTGAACCTTGCATGGATTTCTAGATCCTGGGGAAGGGGGGTTTCCTCCCTTAGCTTTTTGTCAAATATCACAAAAACAGGATAGCTGGATGTATAGAAAGACCAACTGGTTCTCACAGCTGCTATGTATACATGCGTAGTGATCAGGATTACCAAAGAACTAAGTCTGGAAGGCGGGAAGAGGCAGCACCAAAGATAAAAGCATGTTAAATTTTAAACAAACGAACAATGGGCCATAGACTGGTCTATATCAATTAGTAACTAAAATTACACAGTGCACTGCTCTCCCATTGGGCGTCTGGGGCAGGGGTATGAGCAGCATTATGAGTAATCAGGAACAAATGGATGAAAAAACCAACATGCCTCTCGGGGTTTTAGGTGTCACTCAGTCCACATAATTTGTGACCTCTGAAAAGAACATCAAAGAATCTGAGCACGTGTCCACCTTGAAGGATAAGGGGAAAAGTCAGAACTATATTTCACTTCCAGTGAGAAGAGTGCCTGTGTGTGTGTGTGTGTGTGTGTGTGTAGAGTTGTTCTCTCCTATCTATTATCAGCCACTAAGCTCTTCTACCTGTAAAGGGATTTCCATTTTTACTGGTTTCACCATTATAAAGCATGCTTTACAGAAGTTTTGCCATCTTCCCCCAGGAAGTTCTCTGAGAACTAGACATTCACATTTATGAAATCTTAGTAACCTCTGAATGGGTAGAAGGGAAATGAATTTCCCAACCGCTATTAAAATAACCATGTCCTGCCACAAGCCCAGGTCACTGCAAAGTAACATGAGAAACCTTCAATAAATTGATCCACCCTTGGCTCCCAGTTCAAACATTCTCACCAAGTCCTTCCCTCCTCCAAATGTGAAAGGCACTCTTGAGTACCTGAGAATGCCAAGCCGAGCCTTTCCTGTCCTGGAGGAGATGGAGAGTTGCAGCATCCCAGCAACCAGCAGGCGGTATAATCAGCTTGCTTGGTTTCTTTCCACTCCATGGTTGCATCTGGGGTTTCGTTTTACTCTACCACCTATTTGCTTTAGCTTTGAAAAATAAAATATGGAGAAACTGGGGTGGGAGGCAATAAGTAGTCCCCAGGATTCTTAATAGTATCCTTGTTCCTGTTACTTTGCTTGAGACTTGGGCTGAAATCAACTGTTCCAGTAAACTGTTCCTTCTCTCTATCCTGCCCCCTCCCAGCAGGGTGGCTGTCCTTCCCCAAACATCCTTTCTGTGACCAGGAGACCCTAAGGAGCAGGCTTATAAATTCTGTGTCATAACAAACTGTGGCTTATAAATTCAGGTGTCACAAGAAACTGCATTGAATACAAACCATGGAGAATAAAGCTAGCTACAAACTCTAGTTTGAAACCCTGGTTTGATACTAACTGACAATCCAATCTGTCTGCATTCTGATAAAACCAGAACCTGCACTACCATTTTGTTACTAAATTCAGTCCAGGATCTTCCAAGTATATCCGTAAAACAGAAGGACCATAGGGTGTACATGCAGTTGTCTGAAACAGCATCCATACTGGGTTATGCCACAATCTGAAGAATTGTAATGCATATCTGTATCCTTCCCAGCCCCACCTTCCTATTGTTGTACACCTGCATTACCCAACAATGCACAGAAGTCCCTACTTTTTAAGACTCTTTTATCATTTGCATGCAAAATCCCCAAAACGTCCACTGAGCATTAGAGCAGCCAGGTTATCCATCAATGAATTGGGCATTCAGGGAGACATCTAATAGTCTAAGAAAAGAAGGTCTCTATATTTAGAAAGGTGTTTAGTAGCACAACTCATTCTGAGGATACAGTGCCCTAGTTCTGACCCAACTGCACACAAATCCCAACAAGGGTGACAAGACTGTATTGTTTCTTTGCCATCATGTCACCTCCTTCTCCTTTTGTTTTATTTACAAGAGGTCAAGACAGACCTGTGTCTTTGTTTGCAGAGTGAAAATGTCAAGGGCTGAGTTTTGTGGGCGGCTGAACAGGGTACACATACCGTAGGTCAAAGACAGAGATGAGATGCTTTGGTACCAGAGGCAGAAAATCCAAAGAGATGCCCTTTGTGCTACCAAAATACAATACCCCCCCAAAAAAATCTACAATTTGCTGACCCTTCTGTGGGCTGTCTCATTCCATCTACTGGTAAGGTTAGTCTAGACAGGGATTGTTGGTCATCCTCAGAAAGTACAGCTAGAGTGCTCCAAAGAAGGAAAAGGCTCTGTTCAACTGTCCAGTGAGCTAGGCAACTCAGAAGAGGTGGCCATGAGAGAATAAGGACTACAGAGCCAGCTAAGGCCACAAGGGACCTTCCTGAAAAGCAACAAGAGAAGCATCAAGCTCATGAAAGTGGAACTTAACATCCACCCTGAACCTCAGTGCTGCTTCTTTTCTCAAGAGTATGGCCAGTCTATACATTGTAAGCAAAACTCTGCAAGTAGAAAATTATCATGCCCAGGAGAAATGTCCATCCCAGTCTTCTCTCTACTTAAGTTCCATTTTTCCTACTTGCAAGGATTTTCATACATGGAGAAAGAGGAGGGGAAGCTTGCAACAGACCATGTTGCCAGACCTGACATTTCTCAGGCCAACTGGGCTACTAACCAAGCAGCCACTCACTGGAACGAGTTAAAATCCCCTGCCACACAATTTTGATCTTCTGTCAGCCCCAGGAGTTTCCAGGGAGAGACCAGCCTCAGTGCCACTGAGACAGAAGACACAAGGTGGGGCTCCATGCCTTCAGACAAACAAAAGGAAGTACCGTGTACATCTAAAAAGTTGTATTGATGGAAGATTCCCCCCCCCCAGCAACACTGCATTTTGCCCTTGCATAAGGGGCTTGCCACTCTGCTCCCCCTAAGGTTTTAAAAATTGCTTAGTCCGCATAAATTGTGGCTTTTTGAAAACCATGCCAAGGGTTTAAAAGCTGCCGGCTATCTATTCCCCCTCCAAAGAGACAGAGGAGGGGGAGGAGAATTATTATTACCATATTTGGCATCCATTCTGTTTCCCGTGTGGCCCTCCCCCGCCCCCTTCTGATAATTAGTTGTATAAAACTGCAGCCAGGCTAAAAGTGTGCTGTTATCAGGATTGCCAGTTAGAAGTAATGTCTGAGAACAAACTCCTGCAAACCACATCCATCTTGCTTGCAGGAATTCCACAATGAAACTGAGGTTCCCAGTTTTACTGTGGAATGCACTGCTTAAAAATTAAATCAGAGAGGCAGACTCATTCCTCTTGTGGGCACCTAGGGAGACTTAATCAGCAAATATTTCTATTAAACCAGGTTGCGAAACAAGCAATGTTCTGGCTTTGCAACCACAATTCATGAGTCATTCACCTCCTGAAATATAGGGAGGGGGGAGAAGAGAGACAGAGGGGGGGAAATGCTGTCTGTCCAAACTAAGCCTGGAAAGATATTTTAAGATTCACCAACTGGTCACAACAAAGTCTAGGACTTACCATCAAACTTTTTGTATCTGGAACTGAAGGTCGCTTGCAAATTACTGCTAAGTTCGACAACAGCATTTCTGAAGTCGTGTTTGCTCTGCTGGCTGTATTTCTCTTCCATTTCTTGAGAACAGCACGTGTAGCCTTGGGAGCAGACTTTCAAGTGATCTCCTGAAAACATATTGAAGGTGAAAAATTACACACAGGTGTGTCAATCTAGAACAACCATCTGAAGGAAGGTTAAGCATGGCAGTGCCAGGTGCAAAGAAGCACTGCAAGGTTGCCATTGCGAAAGAACATTTACCATACCACACAAGAAAGTCATCTTCAGCCCTGTACTCCTAGATTCTTAGGAAGCTTCAGACTTTGTACATTTAGCACAAGAACACTTGAAGAACTCCATTTTCAAAGAGAAATGGTCACCTTACACCCATCCCCACATCAGTCCTCACCTTCCATTGCCTTGTGAAATCAGTGCTTCCTACAGGATGTATTGAGTCAAGGAAAAGGGCATTGCTCATTAACACAGTACTGGAACCCGCTCCCTCCCGACCTTAGAATTATAACATTCTTCATCTCTGGAGCATAAACTGGGTGGGCTGGCCTAATTCTCACCTGATTCCTGCCTCATTGCCATCCTACCTAATTTCCTGCCCAACCAAAGCAGGAAACTGGCATATTTGACCAGGACTATCCTTTTCCATATGCAGCACCACAAAAACAAAAGTAAAAATAAAATCTTGCCCTAGTTGAGGAAGTGGCTAATTAGGCTCTGCCTTCCATTCATTACTCCACTTTTTACTACTCTGAAGTATGCACCTGTTAGCCACAGTCTCCAGCACAGGACTAATGGAGCAGGACAAAGCTACTTGCACTCTGTTGCAGTTCTCACAGAGCCCCACAATGGTATGCAAAATAAACAGCACTAAGCTGTACTGCTCCTGCAGTCTCCAAGAAGACCCATTCAATGGGGAGTTCATCTCACACAGGCTTTTCCTTCGCTTCACTGCAGCGTACTTATTCCTTCAACCTGTTGCATTGCTTGCATGCTAGGGCTCACCAGACCTTCTCCTGCTCTAGCCGTAACAGCATATTCTTCCACAGCCAGGCTTGCATGTACTCAGAACAATATAAGTGATTTAAGTAACAAAATAAAAAGTAAAGGACTCTGCAAACAGTACATGCTCCCCATTTGGTTCTGCTAGCTAGAAGGGCAAGTGGTTAGGCATAGAAGCCTTGTTCACTATCCTCCTCTGAATTCTGGTCAGCTATTTCTTTGGAATCTGACCTTTCACAAGGCATTGCCCAACTTGGCTAAAGCCTATCACACGGAAACTGTTATATAAAAGCAGATTCTTAGGAAACGGAATTCTTCACCTGACAACCAGTTTTGTTGTTATCCAATGGAACACAGTTCTGCCTACTGAGAAGGTGATTTAACTTCATTACTACAAGAGAGGTGGTACAGCTGTAGTGGTTAAAATGTTGAACCGAGACTGAGGAGACCTACGCTTGAATCCCCACTTGTGTCACAAAGCTCACCATATGACTTGGGGCCAGGCATTTCCTCAGTCTCACTTGCCTCACAGACAAGGACTCGACAAATTTGTGAGGAAGGGTATGTCTACAAATGACAGTTAGCCTGCCCATGACAGCTACACATAACTTCTAATGTTAGGTATACTTCTATACAGTATACTCCTAAATGCCAGACACCAGGGCAGACGATGCCTGAGTTCCCAGCAGCACCTGCCTGACTTTTGTTGGAAGCAAAATTTGAACCAGATCAGCCTTGGAGTAATCGAGCATGGCAGTCCTCAGTTTCTTCAAAATTATTTCTAACTTCAGGATCCTTGAGGTTGAATTGGTAGTGCAGCCTCAATGAAGCATAGGCAGAGTGCTAACTAGGAAACACCGGGGGCAGCACAGCTGTTCCTCCGGCCAACAGGCTGTGCTCTCAAGTCCGGATCCATCCTTCCTTCCTTTCAGGAAGCACTAGCTGGGATTCCCAACCCCAAAATATCTTCCTCTCCTCTCAACACATCAGCTTGTCTCATCATCCTTAATGGTTTACTACTTCCTCTCAGAATCAGTTATAAAAAGAATCCTGGCCTGACCTAATCCAATTTCACACTAGACTTGTGGTCTCCTTATCAAGCAACATCAGGGCTTTCTTTATCTCTGCTAATTACCCCACATTCCCCCAAAAGGGAGGCACTGGGGAGATGAAGGACAACAAGAAGTGGGGGTGGGGGTGGACATACCTGATATTAGCATATATGTATTATGGAGGCATAAAATTCTGATGAGTTCAGTTTCCTAGAGGATTAGCACTGGTATTCTCACAATAACTCACATGGAAGAGGAAGACATGGCCTCTAGTTGAAATATTTCAGAGGGCTTATATACCACCTTTCCAAGTAAAGAATACATCCAAGACAGCTTTCAACGGTAGCAAAATAATGGTGGGGAGAGACTGTGTAGCCCCAAAAGGGGAAGTTGGGCACCCTCCCATCCCAGTAACCATTTTTTGATATCAAATGGTTCCAAAATGAGTAATACAGGAAGGGAGGTAGTCTGGCAAATGCACAGAGCCTTGCTAGATTAGAGCAATGCTTCAACTTGTCCCACATCACCTTTCCCTATAATGGCATGGGGGTCAAAGCCTCTTTCTATTGTTGCTCCCCACCGTAGCAAGTGCTATTTGGAGGTACACTGTCTCTGAACACATAGGTTCCATTTAGCCATCACGGCTAATGTCCTTTGACAGAACTATCCTCTGTGAATTTTAAAGCCATCTAAGCCAGTGGCCATCACTGCATCCTATGGAAGTGAGTTCCGTAAGTTTATGTTTTGTATGAAGCAGCATCTTCTTTGGTTTTTTGATCTCTTGTACATTGTCATCAGATGTTCCTTGTGTTCTACTGTGGAAGAAAGAGAAGAAGCTGTCTTGATCCACCATAAGACTGAAGACAGCCCTTGGCCCAGAATGCCAGAGGGCCAGTGGGCAATCACAGTGCCACTAATGCTCCATGAGCTACAGAGGCCATCAGAAACAGCTGTAGACTTCCCATTTGAGAGTTAATGCAAACCAGGCCTTAAAGGTGCCACTGGACTCAAACTTTGTTCCAGTCCTAATCATGTCTAGCTCCTACTACAGCCAGGGAGAACACCGGCCACAGTATTAACAGCAATTCAAACAGACACCCTTATTTGAAGTATAAAATACTAGTTGTTGTTCTTGTTCAGTCGCACGGTCAAGGCCAACTGTTTGCGAACCCATGGACCACATCACACCAGGCCCTCCTGTCTTCCATCGTGCTCCGGAGTTTGCTTAGTACTAGAACTTAATTTTAAAAAGCCATTTCTAAGCTTAGTTTTTAATGCGGTTGAATTTGGACTTAAAAAACAGTCTTTCATGGCATGAAAATGCACTTACATCCTAGGCTCTCCCATCCCTTCGCTATTGCTTTTAGACTGTATGCTCCTTGGGGACAAGGACTTTCTTTTTGCTACCAGCTCTGTACTTGTGTACTCTGAAGGTGCCATATAAATAGGCCAAATTATTGGAGGAGGCTGGAGAAAAAAGAATAAATATCTTTAACTAGCCCACAACAAAGTTTTGCAAGCCTGCCTTGCCAGGTTAGTCATGGATGAGCCTGTGAGAAAAATGAATCAGTTCCCAAAAGCTGGTCACCTGATAACTCTGCTCAAACATACAAACCTGCCTTATGCTGAATCAGACCAAGGGTCTGTCTAACTCAATCTTGTTTACTTTGGCTGGCAGCAACTCTCCAAAATAGCAGAGAAAGATTTTTCACATCACATGGTATCTAAGACCCATTACCTCAACCTGGGACTCCCCGCGTGCAAAACATGTGCTCTGTCATTGCACATAAACCCTCCATGATACACATCAGACACTGCCTTGTACCGAGTCAGACCACTTCTTCACCTAGTTAACCCTTGTCTAATCTGACTGACAGCAACTCTCTGGGATCTTGGGAATTTGAACCTGGGACATTCTATATGCAAAACATGGGCTCAATCACAGAGCCATCCATGTCCCCCTCCCTGTTTTGTGTGTGTGCATGGGTGCTTATGCTATAGTAATTAGGTGTGCTGAACACATATTCAAATTTAATTTGGCATTTATTTGGGCAGTTTTCGTAATAAAAATTCCATCTGATACATTACAGCAACCCATAACACTGAAGCAAATTCTTGCAAGATTGCCAAGTGGCTAAGAAACCAGCCCTTGGATTTGTCCTGCCAAGGCCAAATGAGAAGGAACTATTTTCAGCAATGCTTTTGCTGTGTGTGTTAACTCAGTGGCTGGTTGGTTGTCTGGGTCTGAAGAATATACAGTTTCTTCCATGATAGAGCTCCCTACCACAAAACAAGAAATTCTAATTATTTCTATGGCATGCACTTAAAATACCCCGTACAACCAAAGGTTGTCTGGTTTTTTTTTTTTTTTAAATTCATTTCACTTGTTGACAGCTTAGGGCCCATGGATTTACTGCAGAGAGAACACCAGACGAGAGAGAGAGAGAGAAAGAGGGGGAGGGAGGGAGGGAGGGAGGGAGGGAGAGAGAGAGAGAGAGAGAGAGAGAGAGAGAGAGAGATTTATGCCTCTGCACATACTATAGCTAAAGCCAAAATGTACATTAGGAAACTTTATTCTGGTCTGGAAATTAAAACAAAAACAAAAACCTGAAGAAAAACTTTGCCTTCCCATTCATTCATGCCCAAACTTCTGCAAATAATCCCTTTACAAGCCCTGCAAACATTGCTGGTATATGGATGGCTTTAAATAAAAGAACTACTGCTGGAGTCAGTTGGAAAATCTCTCACCAGAACGGAGACGTAAAAGTAAAAAAAGGAAAGCCTGCCTTCACCAAGTCACCATGCAATAGGACCAAGTGTTCACTAAGTTCTATACCCAAAACTTTGGGTGGATTCCGGTGCTACGGGATACAGTAATGGTTCGTCTCCCTACGACTGGCAACGTTGAAGTTGTATTTGGCTGTACTTTTCCAATTTTTTTCACAGCTATTTCTGTGGGAGCTCTTAAATGTGCACGATAATTTTAGTTTATTCTGCAAAATGAATAGCTCTGTGTTCTGTGGGGCTTAGTCCTAGAGAAGTCTGTGTTCGGGATCGCATCCAGACCCTGCTTCTCGACACTGTTGCAAGCAGCTAGGGAAAATGAAGTCTCACTGCCTAATCAACGAAAATCAGATTCAGTCACCTCTTTGGAGACTGTGCAGGTAATGCCCCAGACACTTACCTTTGCAGCTATAATGGACAGCAACTTGCTTTGAAAGAAGAAAAGACCACCCACTGCCATTCTTCGTTTCTGATGCACTCTTATGAAATTATAAATTACCTATACTTTTGTTCACGCTAAGAGAAAAAAGCCCTATTCCACATTTCCCTTGCAACTGAGTAGGGATACTGAAAGATGAGACCTTGGAAAAGGTCATCATATCCAACTTTCTCTATCCAGGAAAAAACAAGTTTAAAAAATTAGTTTTTCTGCCATTGAGGTTCAGAGCTGGTCATTCATCAGCCATGCAGATGATAGTCAAGGATGTGGTATGCAGCTGCCACTAAATATTTCTGCCCCACACAGACAGGAGCCCCCTCAGCTGGCTTCAGATCTACTGACACCCCCTTATTACCAGCCTATCAATGACATTAACAAATGCTGTTTCAGATCCTAAACTCCCTTTTCATCCCTGGCAGTGATGTTCTAGTACTACATTTTCTCATGGAAAATTTTCTGACCCCCATATGTAAATACAGTCTGTTTATCTATTTGCTTTATATTTAACTTGTATCCTGCCCTCCCCCACAAGCGGGCTCAGGGTGGGTCACAACCAATGCTCCCTCTAAGCTGTGGAGTCTTGTGAGCAAAAATTGTACTTTGTGAGCTACTGACATTGAAGTTGTGAGTGAGCAATTTGGCTGCTACATAAATTAGTTTGCCCTGGAGCCATCCTTCCTGAGCTAAGTCAAAAATGTGTGAGCTGGAGACTAAAAAACTGTGAGCTAGCTCACACTAACTCAGCTTAAAGGGAACACCGGTCACAACATACATATAAACAATAAAACCACTTCCTAAAACCATAACAATAAGAATTCTGAGTAAAAGACAAATGGTAGGCCAGCAATAATCGATTGTGCGGCTTGTGATGAAGATCAGGCGGGCGAAATTATGATAAACAGTCCTTTTACAATTGATGATGATGACTGCCATCTGCACCAGAAGCTGATTTGAGGGCAGTTTGGGCAGGAGGGGCCTAAATGAATGGACGCCCGCCAGTTAGCCGAAAGCCTGGTGGAACTTTTACAGGCCCCCCAGATCTCAACTGGGAGCATGTTCCACAAGGCTGGGGCCAGGACAGAGAAGGCCCTGGCCCTAGTTGAGGCCAGGCGAGTGTCCTTTGGGCCGGGGACTGCCAGTTGATGTTGCTCTGCTGAGTGTAAAGCTCTCTGGGGTGAGACGGTCCAGCAGATATGTTGGTCCCTGGCCACACAGGGCCTTAAAGGTTAATGCCAACACCTTGAACCAGACCCGGTACTCAATTGGTAGATAGTGCAATTGGCACAGCACTGGCTGAATGTGCACCTGCACAGATGGTGCAATCAGAAGGCGTGCCACTGCATTTTGCACCAGCTGGGGTTTCTGGACCAGAATCAAGGGCAGCCCCATGTAGAGCGAGTTGCAGTAGTCTAACTTGGAACTGACCATTGCATGGATCACTGTAGTCAAGTCCTGGGGGAGAGATAGGGAACTAGTTGCCAAACCAGTCAAAGATGGTAAAAGACTGATTTGGCAGCATTGGTGACCTGGGCCTCCATAGTTAACGAGGTATCCAGTATCACCCCTAAACTCCTTACCCTTGGTGCTGGCACTAACCACGCCCCACCAAGGGTGGAGAGCCAGATTCCAAGTCTGCCCCCCACTGTGACTCAGGAATAGGACCTCTGTCTTAGATGGATTTAATTTCAGCTGACTCTGCTGCAACCAACCAGCCATGCCTCCAATGCCCTGTCCAAGATATCCAGGGCCGAGTTCACCATCTGTCCATCAGCAGATACAGCTGGGTGTCATCACCATACTGGTGACAACCCAGCCCAAACCTCTGGATTAAGTGGGCAAGGGGTGCATGTAGATATTAAATAACATCTGGGAGAGAATCACCCCGAGGGACACCACAAACCAGTGGGCATTGTTATGTCCTGAGCTTGACTTTCATTCCCATTGACATGCTGGTATCCTGAATGGCAATGCCTGATTGGCTACTCTGTATAGCAGGCCAATCAGAAGATGAAGATTGTACTGGAGGGAAGCAAACTGATTGGATGTTATCTCTGAAATGCTATTGGTTGTTAACCTGAATATGGGCGTGGCTATGCTAGCCCGCACTATTTAAATAAGAGCCTGTTGCTCTATACTGTCTTGTCTGTTCTGAGCTGTTCTGAGCTGTTGAATCACTTATTAAAGCTGAATCACTTTTGCTGAGAGCTGCCTTTAAGTGTCATACTTATCAGGTATCACAGTGAGATCCTCTCCCCCAGCACCACTGTCCCTGACCCTGGAGAAAGGAGGACAGCCATTGCACCACAGTCCCCCGTATCCCCACCTCAATGAGGCAGTGGGTCATAAGATTGTAACTGACCCTCCTCGGTCCAGGCGTCTCCAGAGGGTCTTCCATGAGGGCGACCAGCACCATCTCAGTCCCATGGCCAGGGTGGAAACCAGACTGGAATGGGTCCAGGACAACTATTTATAGTTGTCAGGGCTGTTGTGCTGCAAATCAGATGGGCTAAATGTGGGCTATGAAGCATGGACAAACCCCATAGCCTGTACATTCTATATTTGCTAACGTTATTTAAATATTTGAATTATTTAAATTTGAAACAGAAAAATTTCCAGAACATTTAAAAAAAAATTCAATTCAAATTTCTCTGGAAAAACCACATCACTTACCCCTTTTGCTTGTGGAGAAGAGTTGAACAACAGGGCTGCCAACTCTGGCTTGGGAATATTTGGGAGTGGAGTCTGGAGAGGATGGAGTCTGGGGAGGGACCTCAGTGGGGTATAATGCCACAGTATCCACCCACCAGCAATGTTCCCTCTAAGCTGTGGAGCCTTGTGAGCAAAAATTCTTCTTTGTGAGCTACCAGCATGATGAAAGTTGTGAGCGAGAGATTTAGCTACTGCATAAATCAGTTTGCTCTGGAACCATCCTTCCTGAGCTAAGACAAAAATGTATGAGCTGGAGGCTAAAAAATTGTGAGCTAGCTCACACTAATTCAGCTTAGAGGGAACACTGCCTACCAGAGCAGCCGTTTTCTCCAGGCCATTTTCTGTAGTCTGGAGATCAGCTGTAATTAGAGATTTCCACCCACCCCACCATCCCACCGCACTTCAACTCCCATGTTGTTTCTGAGGATCCACTGAACCAAGTGGTTACAATTACAGGGAGGAGTCACAAAAGACTGCAGTGCTGAGGAAGGGGGAAAGCAGGCCAGCTGCCACCTATGCAGCATAGATCCATTGTCGCTGCACAGGATCCAAGCCAATTATATGTAAGATGCATGCAAGATCCACCCATTCACTCCCCAAACCCTCCTGGGGCAAATCTGCATCGCCGCCAATTACCACAGTTTTCTTCCTATCACAACACAAAAAGGGTGGCTGCAATAACAAAACAGAAGAGGGGAAAACCATGTCTGCCTGCTTGGAAGACGGGTGGGAGAAAATTATTGTCAGGAGGCGAAGATCAGCAAACCCTTCCTGCTGCTCCCTCCCACAGTTGAGGGAACCCAGGTGCACCCCATGGAGAGAGGACCTGCAGATGAAGCACTCCAGCAAGCCAACGAGGGACACGCAGGACGGGCCCAACCCCGACAACGGAGGCCGGGGACTACGGGATTCCCACCTTCCAATGCAAGAAGGCAGGAGGAAGCCAAGGGGGATATCCTGGAGGTCCCAGATTCCTGTCCTGCTGACTGGCCAGGGGTTCCCCAGCTGCCAAAGGAGGGAACCTGGGAGGGTATGGCCGGCACCCCCAGCAACCCTGGCCCAACTGGGAGGAAGAGGGTGGGGAATGGGCCAGATGGGGGTGGGGAACGGGCCAATCTGATGGCCACTCTCCTCTGAAGGGCAAGAGGGAGGGGCAGGAGCAGGGTGGGAGGATTCAAAAGCGAGGGAAGACACCGGCCAAAGAGGATCCTCCTCTTATGACTATGACGGACAAGTAACAGGGACCACAAGTGAGGAAAAGCCAGATAGAGCAGAACCCCTGAACCTTGTGTACAGGAGCAAGGAGAAGCCCAGGAAGGGAAAAAGCTGAAGTAACCTGCCTCCTGTGGCTTCTATCTGAGGCCCTGCTTCATTTTCTTGTATGAATCCGGGACCCTGGAGCCTGCCCCTCTCCAAAGCTCTCCCCAGGTATCTGCCCAGTCCTGACAATTATCTTTACCAATAACTATTATCATTAGAAGAGTGCTCCTGAAACAGAACAGCTGAGCTATGAACCAGTAAATATCCCCATTTCAAGCCTCACCTCTGCCACAAACTTACCTGGTGGCCTTGAACAACACTCTCAAAGCAGTTTCTTATCTGCAGTGTAGAGCTGATAAGGAGGCCTGCCTTACAAAGTGGTCACAAGAGATAATGTGTGTGTAAACTCCAGAAGTCCTAAATGAACATTACAGCTATTGTAATTATTACTACCAAGGGAGGGTTCTACAGCTTGCAAAGAGACTCAACAACAAAACACAGTTTTTCAGCTTCTTTGTGAGAACTTTCTGGAACAATTAATCAAAAGCAACACCAAACTGACCCACACTTCCAACAGCATGGCCGTTTCTTTATTTTTAACAGTCAGAGTACATTGATTATTTTTTGCGGTGGTGGTGTTAAATATAATTGTTTTCTTTACTGCCACATTCCACACGAGTCTGATTCAGGGTGAGGGTTAAATTCTGGATCTACCCCTTCCTTGCTACATCACCATCTCCTTCATAGGTCCTCCCCCTTCTACAAGAATCAGGGCAAATAATTAGACTTAATCCTCATTAGCTCTGTATGTTTCCTTTGAATTCTTCTACCACATTCCTTCATGCAATCAACTGTTCTTTTACACTCCCCCCTCAAAAAAAGGGAGAAAACTTTGGGGAGGGAAGCCTTCTCTTGATGACAGACTTTGGAACTCTGGTTTCATCTTCTGCATCTTCATTTACGTAACAGTACCCCCTTCAACCAACCAACTTATATTAGAAAAT
This sequence comes from Gekko gecko, assembly GCA_029375565.1. Taxonomy (NCBI): domain Eukaryota; kingdom Metazoa; phylum Chordata; class Lepidosauria; order Squamata; family Gekkonidae; genus Gekko; species Gekko gecko. The sequence continues at coordinate 43,326,152 of JAPDNY010000012.1, read as the reverse complement.
CATTACTTAATCAGAACGCCAGACCAGAATGTTTTAAATTGTGACATTTGAAAATGAAAGAGCTGGGTAGTGTGTGTGTGTGGGGGGGAAGAGTACAAATATCCAATTTCTTTCCCCAACAATTTTATCTAGCTAGATTGAAACACAGAGCAGAAAAACTAACGCCTCTTCATTCCCAAAAATTTGACAGCACAGCTTGTTTAGAACACATGTGACCTGCGCTCATCAGAAAATGTTTTTCAAAATGGGACTGAACATAGGCTTGAACCTGCTTAGGGGACCTGTGGCTCAGTGACAGAACATATGCTTTGTGCACTGAAGGTCCCAGGTTCAATCATTGGCATACCCCGTATGAGTCTGCCTGAAATTAAGATCTGTTTTGGAGGTCCTGCAACATGTCCCTGCCATTCTCAGAGGTAATCTAGCCAACTCCAGTTTAAAAAATTCCTGGAGATTTGCACATGGAATCTGGGGGGGGGAAGGAGCTTGGTGGTGGCATGTCAAAGTCTACACTCAAAAGCTGTAATTGCCTTTAATACACCATCATTAACAACAATAAGAACCACTAGCACTTTATATTGTTACATGGGTTGTTTAATTGTTTTAATTGTTTTAACTGTTTAATTGTTTAATCTATTGAGTATTTTATGTAAGCCACCCTGAGCCAGCCATGGCTGGGAGGGCAGGATAGAAGTATGATTAATAAATAAATAAATAAATGCAGTCACTTCCAGGTAACGTTGCACAGCAGTGCTGCTTTGAGGACAAAACTCTATGGTTTGAGGGCAAATTTACCAGAGTTTTTCCGTCAAACCAGAGCATCCCCCACATCATCACCAATGTGATGACATCACTTCTGGGTGATGTCATCGCATTGGGGACATCATGTGGGGGCGTGGCTGTTTGGGGGTGGTTTTCCCCCATGGGCCAGCTGGCCAGCAGTGAGGAGAAGCCCAAAAAACTACGGGAACCCCCGCCAGGACCTGGGGACTGCCAGCCCTAACCCTACTAAGAGAGGTCGGTTGAACATTAAGATAAGGTGCTCCTATTTTCATCTTTCAGATGTTGGTGAAGGAGCTTCCCTTACCAGAACCCATGTAGATTTTTCCTCAGCAAGGCTTGTTCTTCTGTCCCGTGATAATTCTAGCCTTGCATTCCACTTATTTACATGCAATAGATCTATAATTTCCTCCCCTCTCCGTATCCTTTAACATTTGTTTTTAGGTATACTTTCCTAAACAGTAAAATGAAACAGTTTCATGAGATTTATGTTTTAAATGTTAGCTTCAAATTTTATCAGCCTCTTTTACACTGTAACAGCCAACAGCATTCCCGAAGCTGTATTTGACAGCAAAGAAAAATTAACTTGATCCGTGACTTTGGCACCGTAAAGAGATTAAAATCTTGCTGTGAACACAAAAGGCCCTTAACAGCAGTCAGATTTACATATTAGTGGAGAATTGACTTATTTCAGCTTCAGGGAAACAAAGGCTGGTTTTGTTCGCTAATGAGAAATGTCCGCTTCCGTTTCAAATGTGGGATGTTAATTTCTGGGCAGACTTTTTGATTTCTGCGTGCCCTCGGTCAGCTCCAAGGCTGACTTAATGTCAGCAAAATCCAGAGAGTTCTTTGACTTTTAAAAACAGGAATTATTCGCCTGATTCACAGGTCACCAGGAGGAAGCATGTAAGAAGTCTACCAGATGTGGCTTTGTTCACCTCAACTTGAACTTTTTTTTTTTTAAACTCAGTTTACAGGTACTCAAACTGTACCAGGATTCCCTGCTTTTCCCAAAAGCTTTGTTTGTAAGCTCAGACACCCTCATAAAAATACACTCTTGGGTTTTGCTTAGTCTAGGATAGTTTGCAGTTTCAGGGAATAGCTTACAGACTCCATCTATTTTTCACTCGCCGTTCCCCACCCCCCTGACTGAACATTTGGCGGAGGAAAGCTATTCCCGTCAACTACTGCTACATTCTCAATGACATTCCATAAACTCACTGACCAAAAGATGTACTTTTCATCATGGGGAGTGGGGGTTGGGGGGAAGGAAGCTTGCAGAGAAAAGGAAGTTTCAATTACTTTGTGAAGTGAAGTAGAAAAATTAAGATCTGAGCAAACTTTATTAGGTATGACAAGGAAAAGGGTAGTGCTTGGCCTTCCTGAGGGTGCACCAAGAAGCTTTCTAGGGTTTCTCCACAAAACCAAGGAACAGGCAAGGGGGTTTGAGATGGAAGGGCTTTTGCAAATATATTTTACAATAAAACACTAACCCTTTTCTAAGGATGCCACTGAATTACATTACCTTCCTGATGTGACTTAGTAAAAATACCTGTTTTGAATTTGCTTCTCTCACTTGTGCAAACTGAGTCCAAGTTTTTGTTGTCATGCTGTTTTCCGTTTCCTTGTGCCAAATGCTTCCACTAAAGGTATGCTTGTAATATTAAGTTTTGCATCAGTGGCACAGAGGGGAAAAACCCAACAAACTGGTAATGCCAACAACAAAAGTGGGGGAAACAACAACATATGAAAACAACAAAATGAAGAAAAATCATCCCTATTAAAAGCAAAACTCTGTTTGACTTTCATTCATTTACAGCAAGTATTTGAGGTCTTCCTTTATTTTCACCCATAAAGAGAATTAAACTGGCTTCACCATACCCTTAAACCCAGCCACCAGAGCAAGCAAGAATGACCTTTGAGACCAGACAGAAAAGGATTTTGTAAATGTAAGGAGTGTCTGGTCTGGATAAGCAAACTTTATTGAACATCTAGGGTGATGAACAGGCACTTTGGGCTGTTTTTGCAGCCCTGAAGACTTGCACCCATAACGGTGCATTACGGTCAGTTTACTGATGCTGAACTGGCATACCACATCGAAGCTAGCTGGAGTAGGAGTGACCAGCCGGACAAGGGTAGCTGGATCAATCGCAAGAACAATCTCAGGTGCCAGGCACCATGGCTGCCACAGCCAGAAAGCTAACCGCGGTAGAGATAAAACACTAGGGCTACAACCTGTAAAGTTAATCAGAAAGTGGCCAGATCCAAGGAGACTGTCTGGGAATGATGACTGTTCACAGAATTAAAGAAGAGGCAAGCTAGGATTTTCAGCTGTGACACAGCTGGAGCTGTGAAAGAAAGAGGGTGAATCCACTGAACAACTGGGCGGCCTATCCAATTGGCAACCCAATTTTCTTTCCAATTAACTCAGGGCAGTATAGATGGGACATACTATACAGTATCTTTGCAACAACCTTGTGAGGTAGGTTAGATTGTGACAGTGATAGCCAGTGGCCCAAGGTTCAATAAACTTCATATCTGAGAAGGATATGAAGCCGGGACAAGTCCCTGTCCATTAAGCTGTTAAACTAAACTGATATTTTACTGTCCATGCAATATGTTCCCGGTTTCAATTGGGCAAATTAATTGGCTAACAAAAGACCTCCAGCAGCCAAGTCTCACAGGACAGTTGGATCGGTGTGCTGGTTACTTAATTAAGTCAAATATTGTCAGATTGTCTGTGGATCTATGAATGCCACTCTATGGATGAAAGCTTACACTTTTAAAAAATCCATTGATGTGTCATTTGTTAGCAACCACTGCCTTTCAAAACTGACTTCTGTTTTTAATAACAGCTATTATTTTGCTTTACTTCTGTTTTTATTTCTTTGTTGAACATTTTTCAAACAATAGACTGACCCTGGTGTTCCAGGATAAAAGCCAAAGAAAAGAACCATTGAGTGAGTTGTTCATGTAAAGAGGAACTTCACTTAATATTGTTAAAAGTCAAAATAATTCATTATGCTGCTTTTTAAAAAGCCATTTCATTGTTTTACAGTAACTGCTTAACTAATTTATCTATATATCTAATTTTCAACAGTCCCCTCTGCTTGTGGATACTTATTTCTGCAAACAGAGGGCACACTCTCCCCCAGCATGTTTTTCTGCAGACTCAGGGGAGGTCAGGGAACACAGTGGGGTACAGTGCCACCCTCCAAAACATCCATTTTCTCAAGGGAAACTGATCCCTAGAGATAAGCTGTAATTCCAGGGGATCCCCAGGTCCCATCTGGAGGCTGGCATCCTTGTCTTCTCCATGAAAAAGGTGTTCTTTTTAGTAGAACTACGTGGGAAACTTCTAAGGAACTTGTGTATATTTCTGAGAAGTTGCGCCTCTGGCACTGGACATTTCCTCTAGCAAAAAGCAAGCTAAGCATTATATTAAGATACATGGGAGGAGGAGGAGGAGGCAAGAGTGGGAAGGAAGGACCAAGAGTTAAGGCAGCTGGAATCCCATGACCTCCTCAGTTCTGGCCATAAACTGAGCCTGCATCTGGCACTGCTAAAGAGGGTGGGTGGTAGACGCGGAACTACTACTGGAATAAACACAATTTAGCTCAGAAGCAGACAAAAAAAAAACCAGGGAGCAGAGCAGAAGCTTTAATTCTCAGACAATCCAATGAACGTTAATTGTGTTCACATGTATTAACTTCTCGCGTATTTTCTTGAAAGCATTAATCCCCACCCCCGATTCCATTAAAGTTACTCAATGGAGACCTGCCACAAGAGTAGGTTGTCTGTCAAACCTCTTCATCAATGCATCCCAACAGTCCTTTCCCTCTGCCTTTGCCCTGCTCCTGTCAAGCAACCTTCTCTGGAGGACTGCCCATACTCCACAGGACCGTACATATGAAGAAGTAAGCTCATCTGTATATCTGCAAATAAGTGGGAATGATGCCCTTTGAGGCACAGGATTTTGGACTGCAGCCTCAGATTCTTTAAACAGCAAGTCTTTAATAAGGGAGCCTAGGCCCCACTGAAAATATATTAAGTGAATTATTTTGGAGCCCCGAGGGGGTCGGGTGGAGAGGAGAGATCCACTGCCCTCTGTGTTTGGGCTTACTGTCAGGGTTACACTGGCTTCTTCCCAGAAGTCTCCACCACAGGTCCAGCTCTGTTAACTCATCTTTCTTCTGTCTGTCGCTAGTCTCTGCTCTTGTGACCTTTTCCTCTCCGCTCCCTTTTGCCATTTTCTTAGCTAACACAAACTGTTAGCCAGTGAGGGCTCAGACATAGAAGCGGTTTTGAGCTTCAAGAATCCCAGGCCCTGGAACAGTGAAAGGAAATTCACTCTGCACATGCAACATGTCTTTCCCTCAAATGAGTCAGGGTATGTGTTTTTCCAGAACTTGGCCCTTACTGCTTTCCTAGGAGGGACTGGAGCCCTAAGTCTCCACTTCCTTTGCTCTGGGTCTTCAATGCTGTGGAAAACAAAGAGTTTTCCAACAATGGCCCAACAAAGTCTAGCAGGCTTGCAATGTTTATGGATTAATCAATTAAGAAGTAGCTCTGATAATTCAGGCAGAAATAAACAGTGAATTCCAAAGTCTTCAAGTGGAATTCCTCTTCTCTTCACACAGGAGGGAAAACCTCTTTCAAGGTGGATGCATATAGCAACACACAGATGCATCTAACGAATTTCCAGAAATCTTGAATGTGAGATAATTTTCACCTGGGATGTGATTTAGCATGCTCAGTTTGATCAATTCTACTTAGAAAGCACCACTTTAAAAAGTATGCCACATGAATGTTATGCACTGCATAAATATCTCAAAAGCTTTTTTAGGAGTCTGAAGCAGCTGAGCTACAACACTGGCTGCGTTTTAAAATTCTTCAGTATTTTCTGCAAACGAATTCAAAGGTTTACATGAATTATTTTTTTACCAGAATACACATATATATTCTCAGACCTATCCACAGCCCACATTTTACTGACAGTTAATGTTTTCTGAATCTTCATTTCCTCCCCCCGCCCATAAAATTTAAACACTCTCATTTTATCACTACTGCTGCCCCTTAATCTATATCATCCAAGTAACTTTCACTTGTGCTCCCTTTTCAGGTCACCATCTGCAGAAGTGTTCATGTTCCTTGTTAGATCCAATACAGCTTGAAGAGCATCAAGTTCCACAACGGTTGGAGTCACATTTGTGACAAACAACATGGGATGGAAAATTGGCATGGAAAAATAAAGTGGTAGAAACTCTCAAACTGGGGCATCATCTTAAAATTAAAAAGAATGCCCCTCCCCTAAAAACTACAGTTTTATTCACCTGCAAATATATGCAGCTCAACCAACTTAAAACTTGTACTACGAATCCATTAGGATTTCTTTAAACTTGGGCAAGACAAGGGCCTGAGAGACGACTTCTACAGAAGGAAGGAAAGAGGCGCAGTTGGAGACAGTGCCGCTGGAGTCCAACTGGCTCAGGAGACCTTGAGGAGACATGATCTAGCTTACCAGAAAACATTTCCTTCAAGCTCAAGTGGAAACTCAGGCCAAGCAAGACTACACTTTTTTTTTTTTTGCTGTCAAGTTGCAACTGACTTATGGAGACCCCACGGGGTTTTCAAGGCAAGAGACATTCAGAGGTGGTTGGGCCATTGCCTGCCTCTGTGTGACAACCCTGGACTTCCTTGGCGGCCTCTCCTCCAAATACTAGCCAGGGTCAGCTTCTGAGATCTGATGAGATCAGGCTAGCCTGGGCTATCCAGGTCAGGGAAGACTACACGTAGGAGAGCAATATTCTCAGGGGATATTAGTAAGTGATGCAGAGGAGGCATGCTCCAGGATTAGAAAGGATTTCAAGATTCCTCATCCTTCCTTTTCTAACCCCAGAAATCTCCCTTGTGCAAATCAAACCTTCAATTCTTTATTTTCAGGCCATTTTTTTGTTCCCCGTAGTGAACTTTGCCAGTAGATTGTATGCATTTTTTTAACTTTTCTGTGTATCAATAAATCAACATTATGCATTGTGCATATTTCTAGTTCAAATGACACACATACCTATAAATCCCACTATTAATAACATGCATATATAATACAGATTTACAAAAAGAACAGCAAAAGGGGTGGGGCTGAGGGAGCAGGCAAAAATGCAAGCAGAAGTAAAAAAGGAAGAAAACGAGGAACACCTACTGCTTCCTACCCAGAATTCCTTGTGCAGAGGTAGTGGGTGTCTCAAGCAATACAGCAAGAGGACTATAGCCTTGGGATATGATTCGGCATGTTCCCCGATTCTATTATACCCCAAACACAGTGCCCCCTTAGCCAACATGATGCTTTGCCCTTCAAGCAATGATCTGTGCCTGTGTAATGGGGGCAAGGGGAGCAGGCACAGAGAAAGAAGCTGGCTGCAGGGGTGGCTAGAAGAACACCCACCGCTTTCTTCCCCCACCCCATTCCTAGAAACTGTTTCCTAAAATTAATTCACAACATAATGATGGATAAGGCATCAGTCACACCAGAGTGGCAGCAAAGCTATAACTAAATTATTTTTCAGGTAACTCTTCTGAGGAAGTATCTATACTAAACAAGCATCCTTGACTGTAAGCACTTATCAATGCATACTACATGACAGATGGTAGATTGCAGATGCCCAGGATACAGCTGCAGCCACATTTCAGGAGGCATCCAAAGCAAACAGCAGCAACTATATTATGTGGGTGAACAATCCATAAGGGCTGCCCATAAACCACACTTTCAATTTTGCATCCAGTCAATCAAATCCTGCACCGAGAGTCAACTTCGTGCAAACATGGAGACATCATTTGTTTTCCTCTCCTTTGTACAAGACTGCCACGATGATTACTACTTGGCTTCTCGATGATCACTAGAGAGAGCAAAGTGCCCAAGAATGGACTGCAGCCTTACCACCCACAGCCACAGGCACTTGCCCTACCACCCCTCCTGGCTTCCATGACCCTCGCAGGTATTGCCCAGAAGTTTTCAAGGGTAGCCAGTAAAGCCTAGGAACTTCCTTCTGCTATTTCAATGAACACAAGAAGATCCTCTGAACCAAGGACTACAGTTTTTCTGCATTCCCACAGAACTGCAGCACAAGTGCACACCACACACACATAGCCCTCTCTGTAGGACCCTCTAAAGGGCTCCACTCCAGTTTAATCTGCCACCTCCTACTGACAGAAACCAGATCATCTTTAACAAGGAGTTGTGCTGAAACGGCTGTTTGTGTTCAAATTCCTGCCGGTCACTAACTAGCCAGCTGCTCCAACTGATGTTTCCGCACATCAGCTACGCAAGCCATCCAAACTCGCACACAAATTGCTTACTGTGCTGCCTGAGACATCGCATAATATAACCTCTGTCAGAAAAACCAATCATTCCCTGGGCCAAGCCTGCTAACGTATTCCCTCTGGTCCTAACCTAAAGCATTTTGGATGAAAAGTAGAGGCAGAGTTTATTCAAACGGGGCGAGGGGGGGGACAAGTGAAGAGGATCAGCAGAAAGGGCAAATTCTCTGCCATTCGTTGCAAAGCAACCAAGACGTCATCCAACTCCAAACTACAATGACTCTCTGTTATATGCAAGGTTATCACTTGCTCTCCTCTGCTCCTGTCCCATCCCAACTCAATAAATAATGCCAGGAGCATTTAACTGCGGCAGGGATGTTAAAGAGACTGAGAGCACGAAGTTATGGACTGGAACCTTCTCAGCCACTGCTAGTCCCCGCTCCAGTCTTAACCACAGTTAAGACCCATGTCAGCCCCAACATTAACTCTGGTGCCATGCTCAGGGGGCTCCATTTTAATCAAGGAGTGCTAATCAGGTCCAAATGCTACTTAAGAAGGAACTCAGAGTAGCATTTAACAACAATTAAGCGTTGATGCTGAGCTTATCTCCGAACTGCGGTTAAGGCTGGAGAGCCGCTCCTGATCTTTATTTTTTTTAAAAAACAAACTGTCATTCTAAGAGCCTGGAACTAAACAGGGAAAGTCAGCAAGAGGGCACATCTAATGCCCATTACTGCAGAGTTAAAAACCAGAGAGCGCCTGTCAAATGGCTGGTGGTTCAAGGATCAGTGGGCACAGAGCCACATGGGAAAGCCGATCTTAAAGCATCTTCCAGAAAATCCATTTCAGGGTTGTTTTAGACAACCAGACCCAATTTGCTGGGTATTAGCGGTTGGATGCTGAACTTGCAAATGGATTCCACTGAAAAGCAACATGCTTGGCATGGCTGATTTGCTAGTCACCCACTCACTGTCCTGGCAATCAAGTGAAGGATGTTCATGGGAATAAGCCTCTGGCAGGCTCTCCTTATCACTTGACACATCATACTGTTTCGTTCAGCAAGGTACTTGGGCCTTGTTTGGTGTAGTGGTTAAGCGCGTGTACTCTAATCTGGGAGAACCAGGTTTGATTCCCCACTCCTCCACATGCAGCTGCTGGTTGATATTGGGCAAGCCATAGTTCTGCCAGAGCCATTCTTGAAAGAGCAGTTCTCTCAGAGCTCTCTCGGCCCCACCTACCTCACAGGGTGTGTGTTGTGGGGAGGGGAAGGGAAGGGAAAGGGAAAGGAGTTTGTAAGCTGCTCTGAAACTCTGAGTGAAGGGCTGGGTATAAATCCAATCTCTTCTTCTAACACTGCACAAAAAAGTACCCATTTAAGATAGCTTCTCCATCCTTCCTCTGCCTTCACTGTCATGCTTTAGCACTTGCTACAGGTAACACAATAGGGGCCCAATTACAGCTGTTCCTCAGAGACAAAACTCAGACACATTCTCACTACATGTCACTCATGCAACTGATCCAAATGCTCCATGTAGAAATTTAGGAACTGGGGAATCAAGGTGGGGGAGATGAAACTCCACAGAAAGCACAGCCCACCTTTATGTGCAATAGATCAGCCAGCCATGGAGCAACTTAAATTGGCTTCCAAATGGCAGCTATAATATCTCAATCAGTTATCAAGCCAAGCTAGATGCTACATTGAACATACAGCTGCTGCTTAAAATGGGAGGCACACATTTACCAGCCCCGGTAACTCTCAGTAGAGCTTACCTGTGTGCCTGGCATTCCGTATCTGCCACTCTCCACCAACCACTGATGCAGACTCAAGAAATACATGCTGCTGAGAGGTCATGGGACAAAGAAGTTCTACAGAAGCATAAGAACATGGGGGAGGCCAATGTTGAATCAGGCCAATGGCCCATCCAGTCCAACACTCTGTCACACCGCAGCCAAAATATACCAGGTGCCATCAGGAGGTCCAGCAGTGGGGTCAGGACACTAGAAGCCCTCCCATTGCTGTCCCCTCCAGCACCAAGAATAGAGTGCATCACCTGCCCCAGACTGAGAGTTCCCATCTATACCCTGTGGCTAATAGCCACTGATGGACTTCTGCTCCATATGTTTATCTAATTCCCTCTTGAAACTGTCCATGCTTGTAGCTGCCACCACCTCCTGTGGCAGTGAATTCCATGTGTTAATCACTCTTTGGGTGAAGAAGTACTTCCTTTTATCTGTTCTAACCTGACTGCTCAGCAATTTCATTGAGTGCCCACGAGTTCTTGTATTGTGAGAAAGGGAGACAAGTACTTCTTTCTCAACCTGCTCTATCCCATTCATAATCTTATAAACCTCGATCATGTCACCGCTCAGCCATCGTTTCTCCAAGCTAAAGAGCCCCAAGCGTTTTAACCTTTCTTCACAGGGAAGGTGTTCCAACCCTTTTATCATTCTAGTTGCCCTTCTCTGCACTTTTTCCAATCCTATATTATCCTCTTTGAGATGTGGCGACTAGAACTGTACACAGTATTCCAAATGAGGTTGCACCAATGATTTATACAGGGGCATTATGATACTGGCTGATTTGTTTTCAATTCCCTTCCTAATAATCCCCAGCGTAGTGTTGGCCTTCTTTATTACAGTTACACACTGTCTAGACATTTTCATTGAGTTATCTACTATGACTCCAAGATCTCTCTCTTGGTCTGTCTCTGTCAGTTCAGACCCCATCAATGTGTATTTATATTTAGGATTTTTGGCTCCAATGCGCATCACTTTGCACTTGGCCACATTAAACCCCATTTGCCACGTTGACGCCCACTCACCCATCCTCGACAGATCCCTTTGGAGTGCCTCACAATCCTCCCTGGTTTTCACCACCCTGAACAACTTGGTGTCATCTGCAAATTTAGCCACTTCACTGCTTACTCCCAATTCTAAATTGTGTGCCACAGCACACAACTGCCATTTTCAGCAGCAATTGTAGGTTTTTGTCTCCCAAACAACATAAAAATAAAGAAAGGGGAGGGAGGGGAGACCAGCTTGTAATGATCCACCTTGACTTGGTTATGGAGTGTACAGGATAGAAATCAGTTAAATAAATACATTGGAGCAATGTCATGTCCTAGAGGAGACATCATTCCAGTGTGTTTGTTGGGTCTCTGAGGAGGCTGCACACTGAAGAATACTGATACAAGACTTGGAGGGGGGGATCCTTAAGAGAGACATTTGCCACAGGGTAAACAACTGCAAGAACTATAAAATGCTCACACCTTCTCCCAGAAATCTAGCTGTAATGGTGTTATGCCTTTCCAAACCACAAATGGCATGCTTGCAATTTGCTTGCAGCCAGCGCATGTCACAGGGTAGGGCTGGAGAAGTATAAGAGGGGCAGCGGTTAGAGGCCAACTCTGCTCTCTGCCACCACCGCTCCTCCTTTCCAACTCTCTCACTCCCCTGTACCCTTTGCAATCCCCAGCAGCCATGGTCTCTAAAGTGGCAGGGATTTTTAATTTTTTTTTGTTGTTTTACCAAACTTATTCTGAACAGTTCACAATCAAAAGTTAAAACAGTATTGGGTATAAAACATTCATGAAAACACTAAGAAAGATAGAAGTAATAAAAACTTGACAGAATTATGACCTAACTATCAAGAGACAAGAACTCCTCCAAATACCTGATAAGAGAGAACAATTTTCACTTGTTTCTCAAAATCAGTTTGGTGTAGTAGTTAGGAGAGCCAGTTTGGTATAGTGGTTAGGAGTGAGGACTCTAATCTGGGAGAACCGGGTTTGATTCCCCACTCCTCCACATGCAGATGCTGGTGTGACCTTGGTTCAGTCACAAGTCCTTTCAGAAAAGGACAGTTCTCAAGAGAACTCTCTCAGCCCCACCTATCTCACAGGGTATCTGTTGTGGAAAGGGGAAGGGAAAAGAGATTGTAGGCCACTCTGAGACTCCTTTGGGTAGTGAAGGGTGGGGTATAAATCCGATCTCTTCTTCTGAAGAGCATCAGGGGAGAGCATTCCACAGCACTAAGGTGGCAACTAAAAACACCTGTTGGTGGTAGTCTTACATTCACCTGAGATGGGCCCTGGAGCAGAATCTCACCTGCAGATAATAAAAGGCAAAAGAGTTTAAATGGGTTGCTTCCTAGTACCACTGTTCCAAAGGCAAACCAGATGTAGAGGGCAGGAAGAGTTGAGATGGACCTGCATCTCCAAGTATCATTCAGGTTCCATAGAACCTTTGAAAGACATACACTGGGCACAGGAGAACCGAGAAGGGATTGCAACACAAAGCTAAAGATACTCACATAGAAGCTTATCCCTTGAACAAAACTTTGTTGGTCTTAAAGGTGCCACTGGACTCAAACGTTCCTCAGAAATTTGAACTTTAAGAGGTGAAATTTAGAGCTGAAGAAAGCAAGCAGCATGTGGTTCAAAACATCAGCTGGCAAGTCACCAAAGCTCTGTTTATGCAGGCTACAGACTGGGGTTTTTGCTTCCCACCTGAAATTATTTCTAGCCACTGCATCACCATTACCGAAAGCACAGGCTGTTGTTCAAAGGTGGACTTTGCTGCAAATCTCCCTGACTAGAGATGTAAAGTTTCCTGAAATTTTGAAACCATAGGACAAACTCCAGGGTTTTCAGGGGGTGGGGGAATTGAAACATATGTAATATTTCCTTTCTGATCAGACCTGGGTTGCCATCTCTGGGCTGGGAAATACCCGGAGATTTACGGGTGAAGCCTGGGGAGGGACTTGGCAACCCTAGTCAAACCTGAGTTTATTTTACTGTGTTAACAATAATTTTGCTTCCTACAAGCAAAATTGCACACATAGTCTGTACTTGAGAGAGATTTGCAAACAATTCCACTCTATCCTACTTTAGAACACGTATCTTAGTTGCTGAGACACAGGGGAATAAAATTTGAAATCAGAAAGTACGTTTTGTATTAGAACAGAAGGAAGTGTGTTCTGAACTCTTTAAAAAGCGTTTCACTCATTTCAAAACAGAAAACATTTTATAGAAGTTCTTCTCAGTGCTTCCCCCAAATTTCCCATTTTTTCCATCAGAAAATAGGGGGAGGGAGTCTTCCAGAGAAACAGCAAGAAAACTCTTCTTTTTACTAAAGTACACAGCTAACGAGTCAGGGTACCCAGATAGGAGAATACAGGGCATGCTACTTTAGGTCTGAAAGTATCCCCTCCTAGCCTAACCAAGCTCCACTTCCTTTCACATGTCTACTAGACGCTCCTGAAGCATTCACTGTGTCTTAGAACGACTCTAAAATTACCTGCTTTAGAGCATCCAGTTCTCAGTGGGAACCTGAAAATTCAGTAAAACCATTAAAAGATCCCAAAAAGTCTTTGCATCCCACTGCCTTGAGCTGCATAGACCATCTGGAAGGTCAGCCCCTGGAAGTATTTACAGCACTGTGTTTATCTCCCACCCAAAAAGCAGCAAGGGACCACCCAAGCAGGATGTAGCCAGTATCCCTGCACAGAAGCACTTTTGTGAAGATGCCAACAAGCACCATTCAAGCCACAGCCAACACGCCTCCATTTCGGGAGGCTGGCACTGGGGCATGCAAGCAACATAAATCATGCCAATGGAAATTTCCGTGAAGTTTTTAAAAATGTGCAAATGGAACACGGCAAGGCAGATCTAACCCTCCAGCTTATTACAAGTTTCTCTTGCTGAAAAACACCCCCTTACATACACTGTTCTAGCCACTGTGCACTCAAAAATTGTGGTTAACAATTATCATATCCAAGCCAATTGCTAGGTTTGAACACAGACAAGTCCAACGAACCAGGGTTTATCTGGTTAGCACCAAATCAGGATTTCAAACTTGGTTTGTTAACCAAGTGCTGCTTGTCATGGCATCTGAATTCATGACCTCTTGGTACTGCCCAGCCACAGAGATGGTTGAAGGGGGAAGATATCAGGGAATTTCAGACAGATGATATAATCCGGAAGAGGAACGGTTCCCAAACGGTTTCTGGTCTGGCATTTCAGACAGAACCGTTTTAGAACCGGTTCCCTACCGGAATATATTTGTAATTTCACACAGAATCGCTTCTGCCCCGTTCAGGAAACGGGGCTGAAGCGTTTTACCTGTCAACTGCTTCCAAGTAGTCGTCAGTTTCTTCTCCCGGATCCGATACGCTTTTTTCCCGCCTTTTTTCGCCTGCGCGGGCGATCTCCGGCTTTTTTTTTTAACATTCGCTTTAGAGTGCTATAACGCTATAGCGGTATAGTGCTATAGCGCAATAGCATCATAGCAACCCCATTGGAATGCCTGCAGTGTTGTTTTATAGCACTATAGTGCTATAGCGCTCTAAAGCGAACATTTTTTTTAAAAAAAAAGGCGCGGCGGGAAACGGCGGGAAAACAAAGCGGTGCAGTCTGAATTGCCAAACCGCTTCTGATTCGGCTCTTTTCCGGTCACGGAAAGCCATGTGTGAAATGGCAGCCCTGTACCAGTTTACTTCAAGACGAATCAGAAACGGCTTCAATCCAGCAGAGTCTTGGTAATGTGAAATTCCCTATCCTCTCCACTAGAAGGCAGGTGAAAGACAAACAGAAATTAACACAGAATTCAGGACTTGCTACTTACATCTGGCTGACTAACCAGACTAGTTTGCACAAATCAATTTTCTAAGACATCTGAATGCAACCTAACTTATGGAGCTTAATTGAGAGGCCTCAGGGAGAGTGTCAGCTGGCTCACTTTCCCTGGAGCTACCAAAGAAGTATAATTATTACTTGACCTGTTCCTGAAGCCTGTCCTTGCTCCATCTTCAACTCTCTCTTATCCCCAACTGTTTCTCTAACATTGGACATTCACTCTCTAGCCAGTCAGGCAGGGATAGACTGGGACATTAAAGTGAAATGGACCAAGAGCCAGCCAAGCCAAGTAGGCTCTGCAGTACTGTCAGATCTGGGAGATCAAGGCAAGGGAGAAGATGACATATAAGTTGACACCCATAGCCACTGCAGCAGGGTCCAAGCTGAGAGGCCTTTGCAGGAGTACCAGGATCATGGGTCCAAACTACACATGATCACCATGAGGACTTGCACAACTGCAAATCCCCCGTGGAAACTCAGTTCAGAAGAGCCCCAGGAGCCTGCCCCTGATTTCCTGATTTGAAAGAGTCCTTGAGGAAAACAGCACAGGGGAAAGGCAGAAGCCCTTCCTTCCCCTGTGCTACAGTCACAACCCGAACGTAACTGCTGTGGTGCTCCTGAATTCTCAGTTCCCACAGGGAACTCACAGCTGAAGTCCTGCTGCCATCACTTGGTACATGTAATGTGCTGTTTGGCCATGAGGGTTGG
The DNA here is from genome assembly GCA_029375565.1 of Gekko gecko. Taxonomy (NCBI): domain Eukaryota; kingdom Metazoa; phylum Chordata; class Lepidosauria; order Squamata; family Gekkonidae; genus Gekko; species Gekko gecko. Next base: position 43,310,715 of record JAPDNY010000012.1, on the reverse strand, counting down.
CTTGTCCCCAGCCACAAGTGTCCCTTCAAGCACTTTCCCAGTAAATTAACCCCCCATTCCTTGCAGTCACATCTCTCAGCAAAATCAGTTCCATCCTCTCCCCCCCCCTTAGATGAACTGTTCTCCACCTGAGTTTGGGGGTTCAGACATTGTGGCGACGACCAGGCAGGGAATTCCAGTGCCCCTAGGGAGGGGAAAGTATAGTGGTGGGACCAGGCATGGAGTTAAGGGAAGGGGATGGAGAAGCAGACTAGCTCGGCCCCCTTCCAGCCTGCGTCCCATCCCAAAGGTTGTATGCAGTGAAGCTAGGATAAATGACCCCTCTCCGACACTGGCGTTGTGTAAATAATAAGACTATGGTTCTTCAGGACTTCCTGCTTGAGGAGAAGGTAGACCTGGTGTGCATGACCAAGGCCTGGGTGTGAGACGGAGGGACAGTAGCTCTCTCCCAGCTAGCTCCCCCCAGCTAGGCAGGATATAAATTGAAAGTAAATAAATAAATAACTTGCAGACTAGGGGGTGGGGGGGAGGAGTGGCTCTATTCATCCAGGAGGCTTACTCCTTCAGGGTGCTCCCACTGCCTAAGATCATGGGCATTGAGTGTGCCCGCCTGGTATGGGAGGCCAGGGAGAGTTTAGCAATTTGGCTAGTGTACCAACTGCCCAATGCACTGGCCAACAGCTTGCCATCCCTGATGGAGGCTGTATCAGGCTGGGCACTGGAACACTCTAGACTGACAGTCATGGGTGATTTCAAAGTTCATGCCGATTACACGACCTCTACTCAGGCAGTGGACCTGGTTTTGTCCATGGCGGCGCTGGGACTCTCCCAATATGTGATGACCCCCACTCACCAAGCTGGGCACATGCTCGATTTGATCTTCACGGCGGAGGTAACAGTAGACCGGATCACTGCCTTGGCAGTGCCATGGTTGGACCACCTTGCCCTGAGGGCCCGGCTGAACGACACACCCCAATCCCATTTGGGTGGCGAGCTATTTTAGCTTGCCTGCAGAGCCAAATGGACTCAATATGGCTTCAGATGGCTCTTCGGGATCCAATGCCCCCTGGTGGCTCGCTAGATGAGCTAGTAGAGGTTGCTCCCCGACACCCTCTGCACCCTCGTTCTAAGCTTGCACCCTGGTACACCCAGGAGTTGCGGCTTATGAAATGAGGGCTAAGATGGTTAGGGAGACAGTGATGGCGCACCCACGACGAAACTACAAGAGCATCTTATACGATGTTTATGAGATCCTTTGAGATGGCAGTGAAAGCTGCAAACAGAATCATAGAATCATAGAACGTTAGAGTTGGAAGGGACCTTGCAGGTCATCTAGTCCACCCCCCTGCACTCTGCAGGATCATAGCCGAAAGATAGCTCTACATACCTACAACATACCCGAAAGATGGTTGTCCAGTCTCCACTTGGAAACGTCCAGCGAAGGAGCATCCACCACCTCCCGAGGCAGGCTGTTCTACTGCTCAACCACTCTTACAGTTAGGAAGTTTCTCCTGATATTTAGCCAGTAACAACTCCCTTATAATTTCTACCCATTAGATCTAGTCTTGCAATCTGGAGCAAGAGAGAATAGATTTGCTCCATCTTCTACATGACAGCCCTTCAAATACTTGAAGACTGCAATCATGTCCCCTCTAAGCCTTCTCTTTCCCAGGCTAAACATACCCAACTCTTTCAGCCTTTCCTCATAAGACTTGGATTCCAACCCTCTCACCATCCTGGTTGCCCTCTTCTGGACACGCTCAAGCTTGTCAACATCCTTCCTAAAATATGGGAAACGGCTATGGATTAAGGATTACTTCACGGATATGACTGCATCTGTGAGCTCACGTTCAGCCCAATTGTTTAGAACGATTCGGTCCATTACTACCTTGCCACAAGGCAAGCCAAATGCTAGGGAATTGGATATTGGCTGTGAGGCTTTTGCGAGCTACTTCGCAGATAAAGTCTTGTCGCTCCACTCTGACCTCCCCACCACATTTGAAACAGTGAGTGAGCTCAAGACCCCATGCACATCTTCTGGTCCGGTTATGGATCATTTTGATTGGCTCAGCCTAGAGAAAGTTGACAAATTGCTTCTAACTGTATGCCCCACCACTTGTTCTGTGGATCTGTACCCTTCGTGACTGATTAAAGCTGGCCGCGTTGGGTATCAAGGTGCCCTTAGGGAAATTGTCAACAAGTCCCTCTCAGAGGGGTTGTTCCCAGGAACGCTCAAGGAAGCAATAGTACATCCTCTCCTTAGAAAACCAACCTTGGACCCAACCGAATTGCTGAATTACCGGCTGGTTTCCAACTTCCCCTATTTGGGCAAGCTAATAGAGAAAGAGGTGGCGACGCAACTCCAGAGCTTTTCGGATGATGCTTCCATCTTAGAAGGCTTCCAGTCCGGCTTTCGCCCAGGTCATGGGAACGAAGATGGCACTGGTTGTCCTCACAGACGATCTCCGGAGGCATCTGGATTGAGGTGGATCGGCAGTGCTGTTGCTGTTGGACCTGCTGGCTGCGTTCGACAGAGTCAACCATCAGCTACTGGCCCACCGCCTTGCCAACATTGGAATTCAGAGGCTTGCCTTGCAATGGTTTGTCTCCTTCCTCCAAGGCTGGGGACAAAGGGTGATGCTGGGGGAACAGCTCTCCCAGAGGCATCCACTTGATTGTAGAGTGCCTCAGGGGGCGGTGCTGTCCCCAATGTTATTTAACATCTACATGCCCCCCTTGCCCCAATAGCACGGAGACATGGGCTGGGCTGTCACCAGTACGCTGATGACACCCGGCTCTATCTGTTGTTGGGTGGCCGGTCCAACTCCAAACCAGAAGATCTTGACTGGGCGTTACAAGATGTGGCTGGTTGGCTTAGGCTGAGCCAACTGAATCTGAATCTGACGAAGACAGAGGTCCTGTTCCTGAGTCAGGGTGGACTGGGGTACGGATCCAACTCCCAACCTTCAATGGGGCACCGTTGGTGCCAGCACTGGAGCTTAGGAGTCTGGGAGTGCTCCTGGATGCCTCCCTAACAACGGAGGCTCAGGTAGCAGCTGCCGCCAAGTCGGCCTTTTATCATCTTCGACTGATTAGGGAGTTGGTTCCCTTCCTTGAATGCAACGACTTGGCAACGGTGATCCATGCGATGGTCATCTCGAGACTGGACTACTGTAATGCTCTCTACATGGGGCTGCCCTTATTGCAAATTCGGAAGCTACAGCTGGTGCAAAATGGAGCAGCCAGGCTGTTAATGGGTCTCCTAGTATGGGAGCACATTCAACCTGTGCTGAAGACACTGCACTGGCTACCAATAGCATACAGAATTCGCTTTAAGATGCTGGTTCTTACCTTTGAAGCCCTACATGGTCAGGGACCTACATACTTGAGGAACCGTCTTTCCCCACATGTTCCCCAGAGAACACTGCGATCAGGGTCTCAACATCGACTCACCCTTCCCAGACCAAAGGATGCCAAGCTAGCTACAACCAGGGCTAGGCTTTCTCGATGGTGGCTCCTCTCTGGTGGAACAAGTTCCCAGAGGAGATCAGAGCCCTGTGGAACCTTACGCAGTTCTGCGGGGCCTGCAAAATGGAGCTGTTCTGCCAGGATTTCAACTAGGAGCCACCCCGGGGGAGGGAAATTCTCCCCCCGGAATTAAAAGCAGCCTGAGCCAAGCCACACAATTGACCACCAGAAAGGTATGGAAGTGGAGCATCATCTCATTAAATTATTATCTGCTAATGACATCTGTCACCAGTTAGCACCTTTTAATGTTATAAATGTTTTATGATTTTATGATTACTATATTATTTATTGTTGTTTTACTCTTCTGTAAGCCGCCCTGAGCCAGCTGTTGCTGGGAGGGCGGGGTATAAGTCTGATAAATAAATAACTAGCCATGTGGACCATGTCATCTAACTCCAAATGTCTCAGTTCCTAGTCACTTACATTACATTTTGGTAAATGTGAGTCAAGTCCAGGCCTCATTTCAGGCCGGAGTGGGCCAGAGCAATGCTCTGGCAGTGAACAAGAACATCCTGCCCCTGCCCCTTCTGCTGCCACCACCCACCCAGCACCAGCCGAACCAGCCCCGCCCCCAGCAGCCATCTGCCCACCTGCTGTGCTCGCCGGGCGAAGTTGCTGGTGTCCCGATTCCCATAACAAGTTGGCTGTCCTCAGCCTGCCCGCCTGCACCTCCCAGTCCCAGCAGCCTCGCAGCAGGGGCAGCCGGGCACTCAGGCATGGCCCTCCGGGCACACAGACCAGCCCGACCAACCCCCTTCGAGGTGCTCGGTTCATGCCGTCTGCTGCTTCGCTCGCTGCTTGGCACCATCCCACTGTGGATCACACCCCCAGCTCCCCCGCCCAGCGCCCAGCCAAGCTCCTCAATGCTGGCCCCAAGTGCCTCCCTCGCCCACCAGCAGCAGGTCTCTCCACACACCAGGCGGAAGGAAGGCACTCCTGCCCACTGGACAGGGCAGGAGCCACTCGCTCTGTGTTCCCTTCCCAAGGTACTGGGCTGAGTGCCCCCCCCCCGCCCAGCCAAGGGCGCAGGACAGCCCAGAGTCTGCCAGCCTCCTATCCTGTTCCCATGGGATGCACGTGCCCCTGAGAGCTGGAGGGGGTGTGTGTAGAGGGGAGGCATGGAGGGGAGGCCTCCCACCCCGTTGGATTCCCTGTTCCCACTCCCAACGCCGCAGCTGCACACCTCAGGCCATGCCAAGCGGTGCTCCCAGCCCCAGCCACATGCAGGTTCCCACCAGCGTCGACAGCCCCCTTCAACGGGGCCAGAACTTGTAGCTGGGATGGCCATGGAAGTGGCTGGCGCAGAGGTGCTTGGCCTCGTCCACAAAGGTGCTTCCGGCAGCACCGAGGTGCTTGGAGATCTCAAAATCATGCATCTGCGGGTGCTCCTGTTGCACCATCCACTCTCATGCCCCCCGCAGGAAGGCATTCATCGGCCACTTCACCCACCCCTCAGCCACCACCAGCGCCCCATCCTGTACCCTGAACACCCTCCGCACCCTGTCTCGGCTCCTTTGTTTCTATTTCTTTCTTCCCCTTCCATGTTCTCCATTTCCCCTTTGTTTTCCTTTATTTCTCTTCCCCCACCTTTCCCCTCCCTTTCTTTCAGTTTCTTCCCACTACTTTTTCCTTTCTTTATCTCCATTCTTTCTTTCCATTTCTTTCCCTTTTTCCCTTTCATTCTTTTCTTTCCATTTCTTTCCTTTCCTTCTTTCTATTTTATCTTTCCCTTTTCTTTCCATTTCTTTTCCTTTCTTCCTTTTCCTTCTTTTACTTGTTCCCTTTCCCCCCTTTCTTTCCTTCATTCACCTCTCTGTCTCTCTCTCCCTCCCTTTTTCCCTTTGTTTCCATTTCTTTTTTCCTTCATTCCCTTTTCTCCCTTTCTTTCCCTTTCCTCCTTCCTTCCTTCCTCTTTCCATTTTTCCATTTCTTCATATGTTTGTGAACTTAATTTAAAAAAAAAAAATTAGGCACGCTCACAACTTTTATGCCTGTAGTTTTTTTGGCTCACAAGGTAGGATTCATCAGCCGCATGTGGAAAATCAGTTGTAATTGTAGTGGATTCTCAGGTCCTGCCTGGAGGTTTGCAACCAACCTTAGGTATGTGCATGCTGCCCACAGAGGAAAGAAGCTGCAGCTGCCACCCTCTGGTGTTGTGTGGGTTTATTCCTTGAGGGGGGCTGCTTGCGCTGCTTCTCCAGAGACCCACTCAGGGGCTTGCAAAGGGAAACATCCAAATGGGAACTAGTAGACTGTGACACTAGATTGTCATAATGTTATTGCACTATAATGGAATAGTAATTACCTGTGTGGGGGGTTAAGCCCTTTGGTGGTGCAGTAGGGAAAATGGAAGTCACTAAGGGCTGATGGAGGGAAAATGGCATTGATGTGGGCAAGGCCTTTGAAAATGTACACCTTCCCATTCAGATGTCTTGCTAGCATGCTTGGATTGGTGTTCTTTTCAGATCAAGTCCGAGAGAGGACATACTGAGAACAGAGAATACCTGGAGATTTTTGGGGTGGAGCCTGAATGGTGGATGTTGCCTTCTGACACACTTCCGGTGATGTCAGGGGGTGTGACATATGCAAATAAGTTACGCTAATGAGCTCCTGCACTTCTTTTTCTATGAAATGACCCCTGGTCAAGTCCAACAAGTTACTTCTCTGAAGAAAGGGGAAAACATCAACCTCAAACCCCCAGGGAAGTGGACTTGGTGCTATTTTTAAAGAATTAAAATGCCTGCTAACCACTGACTTACAGAAAGGCAAAAATCCGAATTTTGTATGTACTAGCCATCAACAGCCCAAGGCCTGATCTGTAACAAGTGAAAGCCCCTGCTTTTTGTACTGGGACTCACACTGGCTCCTCTCGAAAGCATAGCCATATATATATATATATACACACACATACACACACACACACATATATATATATATGATATTGTATTGCCCTTTCCGATCTAATGCTGCATTTGAGACAAAGAAGTGCCAGTCTTAGGCAGCAAGCGGGGAGTATGAAGGGCCGATTTCAAAAGAAGAATAAGGAATGTTGCCAGGTTTTGCCCCTGATAAATCTGCATTCCAGTCTGTCAGCTATCTCATTATCCCCAGGGCTGCTGAAGTGTCTTTGGCCTCCACCAGGCATGGCTCCTGCTTTCAGTAATGGAAATAAAGTATGTGCTCTGAAACTATTCAGCAATCTTTGCACTGCAACTCCAAGAATGTGTTAGCAAAAATATCTGCAGGCAACACAAGGGAATACAGCAAGGAAGGAGCAGAAAGCCTGCAGGGTAGCAGCTCTCTGCTGTGTTTGTGCAGATGCACACACAGCCAGAGTGATGACATGACAATTCTTTTGCCATTGCAGCCACAGATGAATTCATGCAAACCTTTTCCCCTCCTACCATGAAATCACTACCCAATCAAGATCCATGCAATGATCCAGTCTGACCATTGCAACCAAGAAACAGCCATTCTGGGTTACTCATCTGAGGTAGTTAAATGCTGCCTTTTAATACATTAATTACACAGAGCCTGGGGATTTAATTCCTTTCTTTTTCAAGATGCGAGAACATCTTCTGTCATCTTTGCAGCTGGCCAAAGCCCTCCTTTCTCCAGGGAGCCCTGTGGTAGTAGGTTAACCATCAGAGGTAGAAATAGTATGCTCTAAGCTATCGTTTCCCAACCTGTGGGCTGGGACCCAGAACTGAGTTGTGAAGACTCTGAGGCCATGGTCACACGGTCATTTTGATCAGGTTTCACCGATGTTCCCTTTCACATTTAAAATTGCTGATCAGACAGTCGCATCCGTCTCCCGCACTGAAGAGCGCCCACTCGTGCAATCCTCCCGGTTCCCTAGTGAGTTTTCCTACACCCAGATATTTGTGCTTTGAATCCACAATTTTGCTGTTCTGGATAGCCATCTCTCACAATTATCACAATTAGGTCACCTGGATGTCCTTCTCACAATGTTTTTTTTTTTTTTAAACAAGCTTCCATTGCTGTGTGCATGAGCAGTCCTGCGCCAAATAAATGCAATGTATAAACGTTCAAGTGCACATATAGACTCCAGTGCTCAATTTTACGTTGCTGGTTAATTTTGTTTGCTGCTTGGGAGGAGACCTGCAAGAACAAGGGTGTACAGCGAGTTCCAGTGGGAGCGGTGATTCGGCCATGTGCATATGCACATGCACAAAGCCATTTAAAAAAAAAAGCCGTGCCGCCCAAGCAGCAGTGCGGCTATCTGAACAGTGCCCAGAGTCTCGTTGCATGATGCAAGCAGTTCAGGGAGGGATGTGTGGTCATCCCAACCCGGAGAAAAAATATTCCCAATAAAATCTACAGTGGGAACAAATCGCGGTAAGCTTGCTGTGTGACCACACCCTAAAAGTGCATTGTGGACCAGCCCTCTCTAACAGCCACCCTTGCCCTTCTTATTGTTCTCTTTTGTATTTTGGAAAGTAAGATCTGCCAGTGGAAACAGCATCTTCCATGTCATACATTAGTAGGTATTTTTTTCTTCACTGTATATGCACATTGATCAAGTAAAGTATGTCCTGGCAGTTAGCAGAGAAAGTGTCTTAGAATTTTAGGGAGGGGTTAGAGGAAGGAATGGAGAAGGATAGGGTGGTCAAAGGCTGGAATGTAACCTCCATATACAAAGGCTGTGTATGTGAAAATGCCACTTGCTTGGGGTTCATAGTGGGGATACTTGTGCTCTTTGTGAAATGTTTGTTGGTTTCTCAAAAACATATTGTTAGGCACTACAGAAAAATGGACTGCCCCTTGCCCAGGGCACCAAAGAACCTACCATACCAAGTAGATTTGTGGGTCACCATGCTGGAAAAGTTGGAACTTCTGCTTTAAGCCCTGCAAGAGGACTACAGATCTCTGAGCAGCGAAGCCCACTTTAACGATGCTCAGCTACAACAGGTACCTACCTATTAGAAGGAACACCACAAAAGGGCATGCAGTTTAGAACTTAGTCTCTCTGACTTGTGCTGTATCAAGTTGTTCCTTCATGTCTACAATTTGGGAGAGAAAGATTTTGTGCATAACAACTTGGATAGCCCAAATAGGAAAAAAAGTATGAGACCACAGTGTGTTAGATGAATGAAGAATTAGTCTAGCTATTATAAAATAGTCCACGTTCCAGGAAGCAATGTACTTCCAGTCCATTCTTTCCTTATGTCTGCAACATGCTTTCTATCCATGTTACCTCCATATGTGTTGGTGCCACTCCCTTCAGTGTGCCACTTTCAAGCTGAACAGCTACTCTGTTAATTCCTTTGCCCTCTGAGCTTCCCCCAAAGAACTTCCTTCATCCTCTAGAAATATGGCCTGATCTACCCTATCAATTAGGGGTACACACACACACAAAAACAACCTGGTATGTTTTGGTTTGGGTAAGATTGAACCAAAAAAATATTGGATTCTCAAATCCTAATACCAGTATGGTATTTGGATTTGGGAAATATTCAGGAAACTTGATTTTTTTCAGTTCCATTATAGACTGTGGGGACCATGGGTATTTGGGGTGTGGGGGGGTGCTGGTTTTTGAGGTAGCAGCACCAAATTTGCAGCATAGCTGCTGATGCCTCTCCTCAATCCCCCCCCAAGATTTCAAAAGATTGGGCCACAGGGTCCAGTTCTATAGGGCCCCAAAGAAGGTGCCCCATCCTTCATTGCTTTCATTGCTTTCTCCAAGCCACGCCTGAATAAAAGCCAAATAATATTATCTTCTATTCAGGCTCAGCTACATTGGTAGTTGAATCAGATTCTCTAATCTGTATCCAGCTTTTAAAAACCTTTGAAAAATACCGGTAAGGTTTTCTTTCTTTTCAGATAAACCGAATGCACACCCCTACTATCAATCCCTCTGGTCGCAGATTTCAGAGAACCACTGTGGTTCAATGGTTAGTGCCAAACTAGGTTATGGAGGGCCCAGGATCAAATCCCCACTCAGCCATGAAACTCAAAGAGTGGCCTTGGGCCATTTACTTTCTCTCAAGACTCACCCACCTCACAGTGCTGTTGAGATGATAAAATGGACAACTGGCCCACAGCTTCTCAGAGGAAGAGGGGAATAAAGCTGACAGGTTAGATTCCAAAGAGTGCAACTTTTCTGAAGTCCAGAGCCGGACCCGAGTTGGGGAAAGAAAGTTGATGATACCAGAGAACAAAGACCCAGACAATATTTGTAAACTGACACATTTACATAGATCTCATTTCATCTATGGGTAGTCTCACATTCCATTTTAAGAACTGGAACTTGAGGCACAGGCAACAGACCCTGGCCACACTCTTGAGCTGGAATATATTTTAGAAAAGCTTCCAGTCTTGTATAAATCCCCCAGCAATCACTCCCCCCACCATCCATAAATTTATCTTCACATAGCAAATTTCCAAGATCTCCTTTCTTTATTTGGTTTAATTTACTGTCCCCCTTAAGTATTGGTGAGCAAAGGGGCAAAAAAGACATTACTAGGTCTTCTGTTCACTAGTTGCATTATCACTCTTATCACAAATCTTCTTGTGGATTAAAAGCTGGTTAATTAACAGGAAACACAGACTGAGTATAAACAGGCAGTTTTCACAGTGGAAGGTGGTAAGCAGTGGGATACCGCAGGGCTTAGTACTAGGTCTGGTGCTTTTTAACTTCTTCATTAATTATTTGGAGTTAGGAGTGTGTAGTGAAGTGGCTAAGTGTGCAGATGACACTAAGTTGTTCAGGCCAGTGAGAACCAGGGAGGAATGTAAGGCACTCCAAAGGGATCCGTCGAGGCTGGGCAAGTGGGCGTCAATGTGGCAAATGAAGATCAACATGGGCAAGTGCAAAGTAATGCAATTAGAGCCAAAAATCCTAACTATAAATATTTGTTCATGGGGCCTGAACTGGCGGTAACTGACCAGGAGAGAGATCTTGGAGTCGAGGTAGATAACTCACTTAAAATGTCAACTCAGTGAGGGATAGCAATAAAAAAAGCAAATGCTATGCTGGGGATTATCAGGAAGGGGATTGAAAACAAATTAGCCAGTATCATAATTCCCCTGCATAAATCTATGGTGTGGCTTCATTTGGAATATTGTGTACAGTTCTGCTCATTGCATCTCAAAAAAGTTATAGCATTGGAAAAGGTGCAGAAAAAGGCAACTAAAATGATTAAGGGGATGGAACACCTTTCCTATGAAGAAAAGTTAAAGATATTAGGCTCCTTAGTTTGGAGTAACGATGACTGAAGGGTGACATGATAGAGGGCTTACAAAATTATGCATGGGATAGAGAAGGTAGAGAAAGAAGTACTTTTCTCCCTTTCTCACCATACAAGAATTCGTGGGCACTCCATGAAATTAATGAGCAGTAAGCTTAGAACAGATAAAATGAAGTACTTCTTCACCCAAAGAATAATTAACGCATGGAATTCACTGTCACAAGAAGTGGTGGTGGCTACAAGCAAAGTCAGCTTCGAGAGTGGATTGGATAAACATATGGAGCAGAGGTCTATCAGTGGCCATTAGCCACAAGGTATAGATGGAACACTATGTCTGGGACAGAGATGCTCTGTATTCTTGGTGCTTGGGGGGGCAACAGTGGGAGGGCTTCTGGAGTTCTGGTTCCACTGGTGGATCTCCTGATGGCACCTAGGTTTTGGCCACTGTGTGACAAAGTGTTGAACTGGATGGGCCATTGACCTGATCCAACATGGCTTCTCTTATGTTCTTATGTTCACACATATCCTAATGGCCTAAAGGAACAAAAATATAATAGAACTAAGAAGAGACTCTAATGAGTCTCAAAGCCTTTTTCAAGTACAATCTACAACATCAGTCCCTGTGACTGGCAGGCAATATGGAGCCCTTTGATTGTCCTGGACTAAATTCTACAGTCCTAGACTTCTGTTTTTGACTGGTCAACAAAGCAAGATCTAAAAGCAACTCTAAGGGGCACCAAGACTTATGGCTTAGGTAAAGGTAAAGGTTCCCCTGCTCGAAAGCCAGTCGAATCCGACTCTAGGGTTGCGGTGCTCATCTCCGTTTCAAAGCCGAAGAGCCAGCGCTGTCCGAAGACGTTTCCGTGGTCATGTGGCCAGCATGACTAAACACCAAGGTGCACGGAACGCTGTTACCTTCCCACCGAAGTGGTACCTATTTATCTACTTGCAATTTCTTGCTTTCGAACTGCTAGGTTGGCAGGAGCTGGAACTAGAGACGGGAGCTCACTCCGTCTTGCGGCACCCGGGTCTCGAACTGCTGAACTACTGACCTTCCACAGCCTGCAGTTCAGCGTCTTAACCACTTGAGCCACCGCAGCTTATGGCTTACACAGGCTCTATTCATGCACCACAAGTGACAGTTTGTTTATGATGGGCAAGTTCTCCCCCCTCCCCATTACGTGGCACATCAAGTACAATTATGGAACCCTTCAATCTAACTGCAATTTGTTGCAACATTTAAGTGCAGGCCTGTTAAACTGAAGTTTATTTCCCATGCCCTGACACTTTAGCCCTGATTTAGGATACTGCTTACCAAGAAAGAAGTAACTTAAATTTGTGAAGGCACCTTTGGATATCATGACCAAACAGAGTCAGATACACAAACATTCGATGCTCCCTTATACTGAGTTGGACCATCAGTTTACCATGGTCACTACAATCTACTCTGACTGTCAGGAGCTCTCCAGTGTCTCCGGAAGAAGTCTCTCACATTACCTACTGCCTGATCCTTTTCAATGGAGACACTAGGGAATGAATTTGGGACAGTCTGCATGCAAAACAGATGATCTGCCATTGAACTGTGAACCTTCTTTGTTGAGCCAAACCCTCTCCCCCAGGGACGTTTCCAATCTGGTAGTGTGCTGCATGAAGGGCGATAGCACACAAGCCCAACAATAAAAGAGGCCATGCCCATTCCAAACAAGTTGCATCTTGTTTGTGATGCGTGAATGCTGCCATAGATATCATCCCATCAACGAACATGAGAGCGTGGGCAAGAGGCATTACAGTTTCCAAACAGAAATGAAGTGAGCTACCTTCTCCTCATGCCCTGCAACCACCTGGCTTCAACAAGTATGGGAACACACACCCCTTCTCAAGGCCTGTTTTGTAATAATTAATCCAGCTGCTTCTATATACCCCAAACCATTTCCAACACATATGCTAACTGTCACAAGAGTCAGCGCTTCAACACTTGCAGACTTAAGAATTACATTTTCCAGACCATCCAACAAAAGGGACTTTAGAAAAAGGGGGGAGGGGAGAGACAACTTCCATCTGTATGCTAAATTAAACAAGGTTTGGTGCAAGAGGCACCACTGAGCAATTAGTCCAACAGGACAAAACATAAAGTTACTTTCCTTTCTGCAATCATCCTACTTAGTCCTTTTCCAAGTCTTTCAAGCAACCCCCTCCCCCATTCACATTTTCTTTCTCCTATCCCCAAATCCCCCAATTAAAAGCTTGGAACTTCTGGCCAAATCTAAACCTTGAGGGCAGGCAGAAGGATTGGTTAAGTGGGTGTGAAGGAGTTTAGTGAATCAGGCCTCGAGGACAGCTTCAAATCAAAATGCAGTAATATTCCCTCTTGCATTCCTACTGAATTAAAAACAAATCGATGGGAGCTTTGCTACCAACTTAAATTAGAGCAGGAATGCTGCTTTCCAAAATTCCCTTCTGGCAGGGCACTGCTGGTATAGACAAGCAGAATGCCAATAAACTAAAATCAATCAAGCATTACTCTTGAAGGAAACAGATATGTTGATAAGCACCATTTGCTGTTAGCCATTTATACAGCACTGTTAATGTGCAAAGTGCACTACAAACTTCAAGTCATTAAGTCTAGAGAAACAGAGCAAGTGAAGCGATTACATTATTGCAGGGATCAAAGATTTTGCCCAGAGGCAAGTAACAGGTGTGTTAAATTGGTTGCATATACTTCAAACCACACAAACACATGAACACAAATAATTCATTTGCCTCAAGCCAGGGACGCACAAAAACAAAGCATGAAGCATCATCTTCTTTGGTGACTCAGCAGGAGAAAAGCAAGTTACTCAGTGACTGTTAGTCAGCAACAGCTCCACATCTGAATGCACTTCTTGCTAATAGTATGTAACTATGGCCAAGAAAGCACGAAGAGGATGGCCATTGTATCAATATTTCTGTTTTCCACAAGTTTGGAGCAACAAATAATCACATAATCATTTATATGCCCCCCAAAAAACAATAAGGTATCCAAGATCTGATCATGTGCAACGTATAATTAGCAAAATATTTCACATACATGATATCAGCAAACCTAAAAATAGGCCCATCATATAACCGAGGCCTGATTCTCATCAAGACAATCAATTTGATTCCAAGTAATGCAGTTTTTGATTGGAGTTCATAGGGCTACATGTTCCACAATAGGTTGGAAAAAGACTCCCATTAAAAAAAAAAAAAAACAGCCCAAAACTAAATGGATCCAACCTTGTCTCCTAAATTCTAATTTCCTATGCACAGGGAATTTCTGCGCTCATCCCTGCAAGCCTCCGTCTTGACCCTCCCTCACCACACCCATGTTCCATAAATGATGAAATATTCACTTGTTATCCTTCCAGATAATTATGAGTTGCAAAAGTTTATACACACAATACTGCTAATATGAACCCATCTCAGAGGTAACATAACATTATGTTAGAAGAACACAGCATCATAAAGAACAAAAGATCATTGTGGCTATGCGACGTTTGCTTGCAAGCACGCAAATCAGCTTTTGAGAAACTGCTTTGTGCCGAGCTTATAAATCCCATGCCTCCTCCCCCCACAACCATAAGACTGTTAATTTTTTTTAAAAGGCTGCAGTAACAGACTCATCAAGTGTTTAAAGAACCTGAATGTATAAACTACAGGGGAGTGGAGAGAGCTGTATCTTCCATTAATGAAATGGTTTCTCCATTGTGATCACATTTAATCCTTTTTAACAAAGCATACTCTGTCTCCTGCCCTCATTCTAAAGAAGAAATGTCTACACAAGGGTTAATCTTCCAGAGTAAAGTTACCTGGGGCATGGAGGGGGGGGTGTTTTCTTAAAAGAAAAGAGAACATTTTTGGGACAACTGCTTCTGACAACGCAAATGAGGATCTCATTCTTTCATAAAAATTACATTCCTACCATTTTATCAGACATGTATGGGGGGGGGGTAACTTGGACCCTGAAATCCAGAAATGTTCTCAAAACCAATGTGGTTAGGTCGAGAGAGCTCACACAAATAGTGACCAGTTTATAGCAACAATCTACATTGTCCTTTTTGAATGTCTTGATCCTATGAGATCTGTGGGGTGCTTAAGTGTCAGACTACAGTCTGAGAGAAGGGATTCAAATCCCAAGCCCACAGAGCTTGCTCCAGTTACCTTGGGGCAGTCACATTCTCTCAGCCCAACCTTTTTCACAAGGCTGTTGTGAGGGAAGTTGTCTTATTCCAAGTCAGTCTGTTGTTCCATCAAGGTCTTCTCAGACTGTCTTCTCGAACTGACAGTGGCCCTGCTGGGACTCAAGCAGAGGACTTTCATGCGACCTTTTACCTGATCCTTTTAACCAGAGCTGCCAGGGACTGAACCTGGAACCTTCTGCACACCCAGCAGAAGCTCTCCACTACAGAGCCATGGCCTCACCCCCTACAGCACTGGTTCCCAAAGTGGGCAATACCGCCCCCTTGGGGGAACTGGAACAATCCAGGTGGGCTGGAACGATCCAGGTGCAGAGCCACAAACTGCATCTTTTTGTCCATTTCTTGAAGGTAGATTTCCAGGGGGCGCCAAGTAATTTTTTTTTTCTGAAAAGCGAGTGGTAGGCCAAATAAGTTTGGGAACTTGCCCTACAGGGAGAACCCACAGATAAAACAAGAGAAGGAGAACCATGTATGCCATTCTAAGATCCTTAGAGGATGGGGCTTGGATAAAAATATACTACACAGACAGCTTCCACATGGGGATTTCCCCCATATGGAAAGTAGGAATCTCCTGCATTTCAGGAAAGCACCCACACAATGAACACCTCGTGGTGTTCCTGAGGCTATCCCCTTTAAAGCAGATCAGTCACAGGGGGCAGGTGGGGCAGATGCAAGATCAGCATCCATCTCCTGAGCCCACACCCGCCATAGGGAGGGAGGGAGGCAGAGCTCAGCTGCACTTTAAAAATTACAGGACAACATGCGGCTCTGCACTGCCACTGCTGATACCTCCCCCCCCCCTTTTTAATTTTCTCTTACCAAGACTGACTGGCAGGGAAAGTTAAATTGAGGGAAAAGAGGGAGGGATTCTGGGCCACGGAAGAGCCCCAGCATGACTGCTAGCATGCGGCCCTTTTTTGCAGGTACAACAGGAGACAAGGAGGAGGGACAGGGTAAGCATGGCCGTGGTGAGCGGAATAAGAACAGGTGTGTGTGCAGACATCATTTCCACTGGTTCCTGCCTGGCTTGCTGCTGCTACCACAAGCAGGGATGCACTTTCACACACCCCTCTGTGGATGCAGATAGACGGATGGACAGGTACATCATCATTTGTAACTTCAGATATATTCGAGCCACAGTCAGGTAACAAGTTGGTGACTTTTGTCTGGCCTCCCAGCTATACCTCCCACATGAAAGCTGGCTGCAAAAACACACACATAAAAAGGCTGTAAGGACAAGGCTCTTGGCTAGTGCAGCCCTTACAAACTTGCATTTAAATGTACTTTAAGACTACATGCATACTTGCTTTTAACCTCAGATAAGCACCAGGAAACCTTTTTATCCCCTGCACTGTTTCCAGGCAGCTGGGATTTGGCTGGGAACTCAACTAGCCAGGTTCTTACCTGGAGCAAGCATGTTTTTGTAATAATATACCATGGCATGATCACAATGCAGGCCACAAGTGCCCCAAGGGGAAAGGCAGTGGGAGTTGGTGGGCAAAAGAAGGGCATTGGGGGCTTAGTCTTGGCATCAAGTCTACATTCTCATCCTCTCTTTCCAATGCTGAGCTGCTGCCTGCTATCTAGCTTAGAAGACTGGGAGCATACCACAGCTAAGACCCAGAGACTCTCAAGTGCACCACAGTACACATTAGGGATGCACAGATATTAGGGTCATCTTTGCCAAGGTGTCGAACTCATTTGTTATGAGGGCTGGATCTGACATAAATGAGACCTTGCTGGGCTGGGCCATGTGTGTCATAAAATGTAATGCCAGGTAGCAGACACAAACACAAAGGTTTTGTTTTACTTAAAATAGAATCATGCTTAAAACATTAGCACTCTTACAATATTTTGTTCATTTAACAGTGTCTGATAACTGACACCTCTTTCTCTGAATTATTGCATCAAAATGTCTGTGCTGTTGCAATCTTGAGTATGCTATTCAGGTGTGTATCTGTAAGCTGCAAACCTACGATGACGTAGCAGCAGCAGAACTGGAAGAAGAAACAGAAGAGGAAGACAGCCAGTTCCACTGCGGGCCTGATAGAAGCCCTCCGGGGGCCTGATCCAGCCCCCAGGCCGCATGTTTGACACCCCTGGTCTAACACTTAAGGCGCTCAGGTGGCATATACAGGCATGCCGCATTGCCCCCTAATGAGAACTCTTGTGAGGTAGCAGACCAACACAAAAGCTCAAACCCTTCGTTGGTCTTGAAGGTGCCACTGGACTCAGACTTCATTCTGCTGCTTCAGACCAACACAGCTACCCACCTGAATCTATCTTGCGAGGCAGGTTGGGTTAAGAGGGTGTATGACTGGCCAGAGGCCACCCAATCAGCTCAAAGCCGCCTCCATAGGGGTGGCACAGTCAGGCATTTGCTGGAGCCCATCCCCAGCTGCACTGCCAGCACACCTAATTCTGGATGCTGCACACAGAACCCAAGAAGATTAGCGGCAGTATGGGGTCCAATGAATGACTGCGCATGAGGAGAACTCCACAGTCTCACAGCTGCCTTCATGGCTGAGCAGAGATTTGAACCTGCATCTCCCCATTCCAAGTCCAAGACTAGCCACGCTGGCTCTTCTCTGAAGTATATAACCTGCAAGTGCTACCTGCAAAGTACACAGTAGAGTAGTAAAGAAAACACACCACCAAGGAAGGTCAAAGTCAACTCCCCCTCCACACCCAAAACAGATAAAAGCTAAGCAGAACAGGCAGCGCGGAAAGATCTGTTTCCTTGTGGCAGTACAAGAGAATCGCATCTCTAGGGGCCAAAAGCACATATGTCAGACACAGGAAGACCTGCTTCATAATTCGAGAGGATGGTGGATTTGCAAAGGAATTTTTTTTAAAGCTACTGATAAAGAACTGTAAAAAGGTATTCCTCAACTTTCCCAAACCTTTAAAGAAACAACGTCATTTCTTTCGGGCTATGGAATAATGACTTCAGTCATCCAAAATGAATGGAGAGGGGGACAACTGATTGCATTCGAAGGAAACATCTGATAATTGAGGCAATTTTAACAATAGATAATAATTCGGCTATAAATGACATGGAATGTAATAACTGCTTATTCTGGCACACAAAACAGTACTTTCTGTGAAGCGGCTGCCAAGGAAAACGATCCTCCCACTCACACCAGGCCATTGCAAAGCAGTTATGGCTAACCACATGCTTAACGCTGCAGATTGCTGGGACCCAACATCCAGCTGCAGCTGAACAAAACCCTATTCTCAGAACAGAGAAGCACAAATAAGCGGCAAAGAACAGGAGGAGAAAGAACTGCACAGGACAGGGGAGTGCCTATATTTTTTGTTTCTCAAAGCAAAGTCTCAATTTCAACATCTGCCATAGCTCCCCTGACTTTCAAAACTAAATCTCTTTTGGTGTATAAATTAGAGACGTTTCAGTTTCCATCAAGCAGAATACACAAGAGCTCTGAAAGGTGTGCGAGGCTCCTGCCTGAGCAGGAACCTTCCCGGTCAGTTCAGCACCAGGGGAAAACAGAACCCTGGCAGATAGTCTCTACTGCAAGTGCAAACCTGCCCCAGATGCAACAGCAGCAGGGGAAATTTCATTCTCACACAGGACTTACACACATGCACTGGAAACTTGCTGAGCTTTGGCTTTGGTGTACATGTCCAAAATTGCATTAGCGCATGCAGAGGGTGAACCTGCTTGTGGGGAGGGCGGGATACAAATCTAACAAAATCTAAAGCAAGAATGGCCTTTTACTCTCGGCAAGGCAGCAGAAATCCACAGAATTGCCTGAAAATATGTGGCAGGAAATAATGGTGTGCTTACTCCATACCACTGCTGCCATTGCTGGTTAGCTACTTAGTAACCATGAACAGAGAATGTACCCTGGAACAGGAGAAGACCCATAAACTGTTCATTAACTGGGCACCACTTTAAAGTTAGCAAGTGATTAAATCACAGTTTTTAAAAGGAGTAATATTTTCTATTAAACTTTCCCACTGTGACTATTATTTCCATGAGCTACAGCCTAGCCTTGTAGGTAACTCTAAAAAAAATAGTTCACATGAATCTTTACTAGCCAGCTTGCTGACAAGATAATTATGTTGGCCACTGTGGCCATAAGGGGGGAAAGTCGACTTCCTTTCCTTTCTGGTTGCCTGGAGACCATTTTTAATCACCACGTCCCCACTGGTCATCAGCAGACCTGGTTCTGAGCTAACCATATACATCTCATGTTCAGATTTCATATAGCTAACAAATGGAGACCCACAACAAAATGTTCCAGATTGTCTTTTGGTTGCCAGAGGATGGCTTTGCCACAATCCTTGGGTAAGCTGAATACAACCAGTTCTGCCCTTTCCACCCATTCTCAGGGTTCTGTCAGGAGCACACTCTCACAGCCCCATAGGGAACATTCCTTTCCAGTCATTTTCAAGCTGCAAAAGTGAACCTGCTGAACTGCCCCAGCAGCCCTGTTCTCAGAGCCCCAAAGATGCCTGGCCGTACCCCATTCCTGTCATCCTTGGGGCTCTGAGAACAGGGCTGCTGGGGCGGTCTAAGAAGGTGAGCTCTTGCCACTTCAAGGTCAGCTAGAAAGGGGAAGTGTGATCTACCACTTTCCCACCATTCTTGGGGCTCTGACAACATGCCTCCAGGGACCACCCCAACAGGGGCAAAACATGGACTTGAGATATCTCACCAGAGAGCAGACATCTCATTTCCCACCCTGCCCTTCTTCCCCTTGCTGGGGCTAGCAGCACTGCCAGGGAAGGCTCTATGCAGTAGGGTTAGATCACAGATGCCTGCAGCCCTCCCATCCCAGTGGGCCCATCTGCCCTGCTGTTCCCTACTTCCTCTCTGCACCGCCAACTCACCCCATCCATCCCTGCCACCTCCTCCTTCCCCCGCATGCTGCCGCCTGGCAGCTCATAGGGGTCACTCCCTCCTTCCCTCTTGTCGCTGCCCTGCTCCACCCATTCTGCTGCCATTTTCTCCCCCTTCCTATGGCTGCTCTTCACTTTTTTTTTAAGCGTCCCCCATTATGCCAACCCTAATCTTGCAAGATCTCAGTAGGCATTTTTTAAAATTTAGCAGTGTGAGTACCTGCATGCGCATTAGTCCTGTTCACAAGTTACCGTGAACACCTGTACATTAAGTACATGTGCATTAAGTAATTCTCATGTTACAGTCATGTATAGCTGAACATTTTCATTTTGTAAGCTGAACATGCATTGGCTGTTTCTCACAAAGAGATGTTACGTATTTCAGGCATGATGAACACGTATTCACTCTTAATGGGTGAACAGGGCTACTGCTTCTCTGTTTTGGTTGGCTTGTAAAGCTTCCCAATACTTTTTAATTTGGGGGTTTGTCTGCAAACTTCAGAGTCCTCCCTTCCAGTTTCTAGAAACATCTCTCCTAGCCATACATGGCCCTGCTGTGCAGATTTTTTTGACCTGTTCTCTAGGGCCATGTTCAAAATTAGATATAAAGACTGAGACAGAAACTATTGCCCATTTGTAGAGCTCTCTGTTCCTTCTACTTCCTCTTGTCACAGGACTCCTGCTTGCTGCCAGAACAGCTTTTGATTTCCATTGAAGCCTGGCATTTAGAATTGCCTGTTCCATGCAATTAAGTGCATATTTCTCATTAAATCTGCTCAAGTTTGGTACCAGCATTGGTACTGCTGAGCAGCTCCCATTCCCTTTGACAAAATTTGTGCAGAACTTCCCAACAAATCAGTCCAGATTATGGACTGATCCATCCATTTCCCATTCTGCAGCCCTTAATGGTGCCCAACAAGAGTTCAGACACTCAGCATATTAAGAAGTGGCTCCTGGTCACCATTAAACCGAGCCTGTATTGTCCCACTTCAGATTAAGAAACGGTGTTGTTGCAATGGCTGAAAGAATCAGTTGTGATCCAGAAGGCTGTTGCTTCCAGTTTCTCTTTGGTTACAAACTAGACAGACCACTCTTTCTCAGCTTCAGCAATGTTACCATAACACTACCAGCCTGTCTTACACGGCTGTTGTACAGATCACACATTAGATATGAAATGCTTTCAACACCGAAAGTTCTACATAATCCTAGGTATTACAATATTCTGCATGTCCTTTCATCTAAAAAACGCCCTGCAAATATTACAGCGGAATATCAACCAGAAAGATAAGCTGAACCCTTCTCCTTGAGGTACCACTTTACGTTTATGAAGGGCGATTTTTTTTTCCCAATGGGGAAGCATGCATATATTCGGCTCCTCTTCCCATCCACGTCCTACCACAATTACAGCCTGAAGTGGTCTGGTCTAGGCATATATATATATATATATATATATATATATATATATATATATACACACACATATATACATACATATATATATATATATATATATACACACACACACACACTGTCCTCTGCCCAATTACATCCATGGTTGGGCTGCTTCTGCAGAAATGCCAGCAAACAAGATCAGCCGAGGCCTTAACCTGTGCAAAGACAAGGATGAAAGGCATCTCCAAACCTGGTTTTATTACTGGATGCTGCATTCTCCGACACTGTTTTCATTTCCTCTGGGGAAAGATTTTCGCAGTACCCTTATTAATCTTAAAGCATCTACAAAATGCAGGTAAGGGAGATGAAAAACAAAATCATTTGTCATATAAATCTGCATGCCCAGCAACCTAAACAGACATCACACTATGGAAAGAGGTTAAAAGAATGTCCGCTGCTGAACAGACCTGGAAACAAGGGCTCATGAATGAATGTGGCTATTTTCAGACGAGCCAACAGCAGTGCCAACAACTGTGTACAGGAAATGCGAACAAGTGACAATGCAGGACTTAAGGCAGGAGGGAGACAGCGAGGGATCCTCAGAGAGAGAAAGATCATGCACATGTGTGAGAATGCAGGCCAAGAAAGGTGGGGGAAAGTCAGCAGGGAACACAAGCTAGGGTTGGCTTCTGTCCACTGATTCATACCATCAGACTCCTTTAAGCCCACTGTTCAGTGGGAATAAACATCATTCCAGGAAGTTGCACTTTCCCGGAAAACAGTAGTTTTCAGCCAATGAGCTAACAGCACCAATGAGTAACCAAGATCATTTCATTACAGTTGGCAGGGATAACCTGTGCCCATCCGGAGGACACCTTCAATGGTAAAGATGACCCCCCCCCCTTCCCGGAGTCTGTGCTAGCAGTGCAAAGGTATTGACTCAGGGACCGTCTGTGTTGTGACAGTATCCCCAGACTCAGGCGAATGCTTCCAACTCTCCACATTTTTGAGTCGTTCAGTCATGCATTTTTGTTATTGTTGAAAGTGGTGCGAAATCGCGCCAGGCCGGGGCCTCGAGTCCTTGGTGGTCTTCTCGAAGGCTCCGGCTAAAAAGGCACTTCCTTTGTTCCTTGGGAGAATGCAGTCCAGTAGGTCATTCAAAAGGGAAAATAAAAGCCGCAGCCTCGGGAGAGAGATGAAGGTTGAAAGAAACCAAACCAAAAAGAGAATAAAAATGTTTGGAGTGTGAGTACATTAGCTACAATTTTCTGCTTCCAACTAGCCAAAAACACCCAGGGAACCTTGGACATGCAAACAGGCAAAAACTAAGCTGTTGAAAAAGGGAGGGGAGTCTCACAAGTGTGGTTTGTAAGAAAAAAAACAGTTTAACTCAGGATAACTAAAGACTGACATGTGAAACCACCAATAGGAAGAGGCTGTCTGAAATCATCCACAGATTTGTGGTTTTATGGGAATACCATCTTCCAACTTGGCTGTTCACAGCAACTGGTTGCCTTTTCTAGCCATTACATTTTACCACACATAAGGAGAGAATACTATATGCACGGTAGCCATTTTGTCTGAAGAGGGGAATGTGCATATTTTCAGCCTCAGGTTCATGCATACCTATACTGAAAATACATGTGTTGCTCTTTTCAGGCAAAATGGCAACTGTGCATATTGGAAGGATCACATGTAGCGCATCCTCCCTAGATGTGTAGTAAAAACGTAAGTACCAAAAAGGGCTATAACCACCTGGCAAATCCAAAAAACAAATCCATGTGGCATCAGTTTCAAGTGACCACCATAGCAGGGAAACTGAGCTCATGGTTCTGGCATTTGTTCTACGTATCCCAAATCAGTCATCTTCTCTATTATCACTGAGGCATAATGATTTTGGACTGAACTGCGGAATATGAAATCTCATCTCACTCACAAACTTACAAGGGATCTCTTATACAGGCCATTCTTTCCAGCTCAGATAACCTACCTCACAGGGTTATTTCTTTATTTAGTACATTTTCATCCCATCTATCCTCCAAGGATGTCCACTTTCTTCCCCTCCATTTTATCCTCACAACAACCCTGTGAGGTAGGTTGGACTAAGAAAGAGTAAATGGTCCAAGGTTACTCAGTGAGCTTCATAGGTGAGTAGGGATTTGAACTTTAGTTTCCAAGTTCTAGTGCAACACCTCTACTCTTATGCTACACTGTTTGTAAAAACATCTGAAACACACATGTCCAAATTGTTTCACATCCCATGAAGTGCCCTATAAATGCTCCCTTTTTATTATAGCAATTATATTAACATAACAAAATGTTATTAATCATTAGCACCATGGCAATACTGAGCATATAAAGCATCTCACAATTCCTGTTACATTTTCGCAATGGCTTTGTGAGGTAGGCTCTTACCAGTTTACAAGACAGATTGGTTGAAGTCACTCCAGCCAAGTACATGGCTAAATAAGAGATCTGAACACAATTCTGTTACATTATCACAACAGCCCTGTAAGGTAGGCCCTTACCAGTTGACGGATAGGTAAAATAGCAATTTGTTCAAAGCCATCCTGCAAGTCCAGGGCTAAGTAAGAGATATGAATTCAGCCATCAGTCCAAGCCTAACACTGTACCCACTGGTGTCCAATGTGCACCTTCTTTGACAAGATGTGTTAGCAAAAATCAATGTGCGCCTTTTTCCCCTCCCAGGAAGGAGGGATATTAAGTCTCCTTCTCTGAGGGGTGTGAGGATGGAGGCAGAAGTCAAGCTCTCTATTTATAAGCAGGAGAGCCCCAACCTAGACCTGTGAAAAGTCAGGCACTTCCTGCTCCGTCTCTCCTTTCCCCGGGGGAGGAAGGACTTGCGGAGGAGAATTCGCCAAAGAGGCTTCAGCTCCTTGAGACGCTGCCATCAAAAGGGCTTTGCTAAGGAGGCTGCCAGCTCCGGGGCAAAACGTACAATTTGGCTAGCAGCAAAAGGTTAGAGCAGCTCACACACTGTGGGAAAAATACAGGGATCACGTTAATTGCTTTCATTAAAAGAAGAAAAAGAGGCGTGAGGAGGGGGAGTCAGATGACTGTCTCTCCGCTGGCATTCTGTAGTGCTCCAAACCATTAACGCACAAGCTGGAAACAGGGTCAAGGCTACTGCCACACTGGCTGGACGGGTTCCATTTTATGCTTGGCTTCCTGAAACTCCTTCAAAGTGGCCCGATTTTTTTGCACTTTCTTGTTCCATAGAAGGGAGGGAGGGAGAGAGGGAGGGAGAGAGGGGGGACGCCATCGCGGGGCCTAGCCTTGGTGGCTTACCATTTCCAAGGAAATGTAAATTTTGACCTCGCTTATTTGAGCATCTACCCAGTTTCCCACCAATCCTCAGTTCAGTTCTCCGGCTACAGACTCCACCCCGCTGGAGGGGGAGAAGCCACATGGTTGGGGAGGCATCAATTGTTACAAATTCCATCCTCGAATTCCTCCAGTTTGTTTGCTTGAATTCATTTAGTGGATCCGAAAGAGGATGGGGATGGCGAGAGAGGGGGAGAATAATCGTCCCCCACCCCCCACTTTCTCCCAGTAGACGCGGGGGGGGGTCTTTCCATTGCTTGCAATCTAGGAGCTGGGATAACTTGCAAACTTCAGCGTTTTTCGTGGGTGGGGGGGATGAGATTCCTTCCAATCAGTTGCAACAGATGCTGAATTAAGATGCACGTCTTTAAAGGATGGGGGGCCAGAGAACCAGAGGCGGGGGTGGGCGGTGAGAAACGCCAAGCAAAATGCCTCCTGACTTCACCTATTCTGATTTATCCGGTGGAGAATCCACCCCCCCCTGCAAGCATGAAGTTAGAGAAATGTCTATGCACTGAAGAAATGCAAAGAAGAAAAATGGAAAACGTAGGAGATGGGGAAACATTAAAACGTTAACTATGCTCCGGGGGAGGGGTGAAAAGGAGGAGTGCTGCCAAACTAACTTAAGAAGACCGAAAGAAAACTTTCTCCATTGCCCGTCTCCGCACAATTTATCCAAGAAAGGAAAAGTCATACATGGGGGCGAGGCTGGGGGCAAACGACTGCGAGTCTACTTCCTGTCCCCACCAAGCCGAGACACCCCCAATCTGTCTTGGGCTTTTCAATCCCGGAGGAAAGCCCAGCCCCGGGCGCTTGTCCTGCAGCGGGACGCGGCTCCAGCGTGACTGAGACACCAGTTGCCGCCGCCTCTCGGCATCCCAGCCGCCCCCAACTCGCCAGGCAGAAAGAGGAGCAGGGAAAGCTGCCCCCCCCCACCCCGAGCCCACCTCCCCCTCCTCCTCGGGCGTCCGACCTGCCCGCCCCGCCAGTTGCCCTTCGAGGCGCCCCTCACCGTTGATCTCGTGGCTGGGCGCCTCGGTCTGGCTGAAGCCCTTGGCCACGTAGAGCCGCTTGACTTCGGAGCAACTTCGCGTGCGGGGCTCGGCGGCGGCGGCGGCCAGCAGCAGGAGGAGCAGCGGCAGCAAAGCGGGCGGCGCGCGGGGAGGCATGGCTGGCGAGGGCGCCCCTGGCCACGCGGCTCCGGCGGCTGACGGGGGAGCAGCCCCGGCGGGGGCCTCGGCCCGACTCTCGGCCCCCACCCGGCCCCCGAGCGAGGCTTCGCCGCGCTCCGAGCCCGGCGGGGGTGGTGCGCTCCGCTCGGCCCGGCGGCGCGGCGCCTCTCGGCTCTTCTGGCCGCAAACTTGGGACGGCCGCGGCGGGGAGACGGGCTGGATTACGCCGCGCTGGCGGGGCTGGGACAAGCCTCGGCAGCCCCCAGGAAAACCAGGAGCCCGGCTGGGCTGGGCGGAGCGAGAGCCTGCCTCCGCCTCGCCTCTCTCTACTCTCGCTCTCCCCTCCGCGCAGCGAAACCGGCAGGCAGGCAGGCAGGCAAGCCCCGCTGGGGGTGGGCTGAAGGCGGTGGCGGCGACACCAGCCAGCCCCCCCCCTCCTGCTCCTGCCTCGGCCAGGACGACACACAACCCCCGCCCCGAGGAGGAGGAGGGGGCGGGGAGCGGGGGGGGGCTGCTCTCAAGCTCAGACCTTCGAAACCCTGCCTGTAAGGAGAGCTGGGAGAGGAAACGGGCAAAAAAGGCTGCGGAGGGCTGGAGTGAGACCCTATTTGCGAGCCCCGCTTGAGGACGGGGCAGCAGCTGCGCAGGGGCTGGGGGCTTCACGGGGAGAAGCGTGCGCTGGGCGCCTCCGCGGAAGCAAGTCCCAAGGGGTTACAAGGGGCTCCAACGAGTCCCACTTAAGTATCCAGCCCTGTGCCAGAGGGCAGGATCGCGGCAATGAGTCATTCTTATACAAGGGCTGCCGGAATCGCTCTTTTTAACACATACACATACGTGCAAATTCAACAAGTGTTACAAGAAACTCAACTTTGTTAGGGTTCCCTTCCCTTTATAAAATGCATCAGCACCCTTGGCTTTGGTTGTCTTTTTAAACGTCGATTTTGAGAGATTAATGCTGCTGACTCAGCCTCTATTTTCATTATTAGAAAACGTCTATCCATAGTTTAAACAGGGCCTTATTTCACCTGTTGCTTAGATTGGCATTTTCTTTCACCTTGAGATCCCTCAGTTTTCAGTCTCCTATTGCAACAGGGTTAGCCTAAAGTCAGTTTCCCCCAACCACAAAGAGGGCTAGAGACTTGGGAGGAAAGGTTAATGAAATGCAAGGTAGTTTCAAGTGGCCTAGCCATGTAGATCTGCTAGATTTGAGTCCAGTAGAGGAAGAGCTAGATTCAAGTTCAGAAGCACCTTAAAGACCAACAAGATTTCCAGGGTATAATCTCTTAAAGGTCAAAGTGCCTTTCATCTTACTGGACTGGAGCTTTGAAATCCAAAGGAAACTGACTCTTTATATGGCTCTCAAAGACAAAGATTTGCAAGCCAGCTAATGTGCAAGTGAGTTACCCCCCCCAGTGATCAGTAGATCACCAGAGCCCCATTCTTCCAGTTTAAGAATATGAGGAGCGACTTTATGAAATATATGATAAATAGAAATCCACCTGACCATATACAGAGCGACTTTTCCCTCAAACAACTGCCGACTGATATCTATACTGGAGGTTTTGTTGCTCAGGTCCATAGCAGGGCTGTTGTACAGATCTGAACCCTTGCCTCCTTTTGTTTCAGAATACCTCACACCTTTCATGGCAGCAGTCTAAAAACAGCCAGGGCAAAATAACTTCCTAAAATGTTTAGAAGATATCAAATCATACCCACTCAGTTATCACCACTGTCACAAAAGGGGTTTAAGAGGGGTGGGAAACCGTGACATTTCCCCTGTCTGTTTCCCCCCACTTGTTCACTTGGGAGTAAGTAAGTTCAGGATCAAACGCAACCAGCCAATTGCCACAGGGGCACTGTGCCCCGGAGGAGAGGCACTTTGCTCCCACAGAATAATAGCTTAGTGTGGGACAAAGCTTCAGAGAATTGGACAGAGTCCAATATAACTCCTGTGCCAAGGAGAAGATGGTTTAGACAAGCTCAGTGGTACGAGCAAGGGGGAAAACACAGTCTGCTACAGCAACTTTGAGTCTTGGCCCTGTACACTGCTCTCTGTTCCCTAACCTACCTGTCTTGTGCCATGCCTCTGCTTTTGGATGTGAGCTGAAGGAACAATACCTCTGACCATGAACAGAAGGCCATCCTTTCTTCATAGAGTGACTGCTGCTGCTGCTGCCGCCAGAATGTTTAGTATGAAGGGGCAGGATCCCTCACAGTCAACCCACCCATACCAGCCTAAAGCTCAGGATTTCTTCTTTAAAGATTAAACATGGCTGCCGCCTTCGAGTTCAGCATTTTAAGCCACAGTTCTGCTCATTTTTACCTCTGGTAACAAGTTTGGGCTTCAGGATGCTTCACACATGACTTTACTTCATAGGTACCAGTGCAACATTTTATTCCACATATTATTAACGAATGGGCCTTGTGGACACCACAATTTCCTCTCCTGTGTCATAAAATATTTAACGCTTACATAACATTCAAAGAGCTTATGTTGGAGTCCCTACAACAGCTGTCTAAAATGGACTCTACAAGAAAACAGCCTCTCCAGGAGAAGGGTTCAGCTTATTCTCCTCTCTGAAATGTTAGTTTAGTATTTGCAGGTGTTTTGTTTTCCTTAAGATGAAGGTACACTTGCTTTGAGAGCCCTTTGCTGGGGTCGCAGTATGTCGGCTGCAACTTGATGGTACTTCACACACAGACTCTCAAAGCATAATACCACTAACCATTTATATAGCACTTTCAGTGTTCAAAGCGTTTCCCAAGTACTGTTTTGTAATCTTTGCAACAGCCTTATGAGGCAAGCCAGTATCATGCTAATAGTCAGGGCCGGCCTGAGGTGTTTCTGCGCCCTAGGCGAGGCCAGCTTTTGGCGCCCACACGCCCCCAGGTGATACCAACCTCCCTGTGGGGCCTGGAGACCTCCCAGAAACACACCGGGGGGGGGGCCACCGGGCACCACAAGCTAGCCTCACCCCTGCCTGGGTCGGCTTCCCACTTGAGGGACTGAAGCTGAAAGAGGCTGCACCCACATCACTGGATGTTGCCTTATCACTGCCCTACAACAATAATTTGCAGCTGGACAAGTTAAATCCAGTTGCAAATGATTGCTATAATGCCCCATCCAATCATATGTACATAGAGTCACAGAAGCAGTTGGTTTAAAGGCCACTAGTGAGTTTTGGGCTCAAATTAAAATCAAAGCAGGGACTTTTGTGTTCAGAGCTCATTCTCTTACCCCCAGTTGCTATGGGGGGGAGAGGATACTTTACCTTGCAGGGTTGCTGTGAGAATGATTTAAAACAGACACCTTTTGGATTTGAGAGAGCTACATTTTAACTATAAAATACAAATTCTGAACAAAAAAACCAAATTCATTGGTCTTCCAAACCCCCGTGCTCTTAAACTTTGTTCAAGAAACACAATATGTTTGAAAGACTAAAAGTGTCCAGATTGGATCAATAGATAAGATCTTCCATTCATCCAGTTGACTTGGTCTGGTCAGACTGTAGAGACACTGCTACTGTGCCCTATTGGTGACCTTATAAAGGAATAAGATCCTTTTAAAAAAAAAAGTGCCAAGCTTTTCATGATCAGATGACACAAAATTCTGTGTGTTGATACCATGCAGTGGAAAGCTGTGATGGGGGGGGGGGAGAGAGAATGTGTGTTACTCTCACCAATAAATTAAATAGAAAGTATTTTATCCCATACCAGCTGCCTCCTACTGGGATAGTAGAAAGCTTGTTTTTATGCCATCCCAACACTACCCCCTTCCCCTTAGAATTAACAAAGTAAGCTGATCTACCCTCAGAATGGTTCACTCAATGAGAAAAGCAAAGGAACAGGTTTCTCAAGATGGCCTGTGTATTCTGGTGGGGGTTCGGGTAGAATAGGACAGGACAGGTTTTCATCCAGGTAAGCCGTGCTCTCACTGTGACTCTTTAGAGCTGAAACACAGCAATGTAAGGCTATTTCAGATGTGCGGTGTGAGAGTACAACAGCCTCACATAACTTAAGAGGAGACTGGCACATTCACAACAGCTATTAGCTTTGATAACTAAATGGAACCTCCATGTCCAAAAGCAGTATATTACAGAATAATCTTCCTGGAAGGGGGGGACTGCTCTGTGCCTAGGGTTGTTTTATTTATTTATATGGCTGGACATCTCTCACTATTACAACTGACCTCCAGGTTACCAAGCTCAGTTCCACTGGAGAAAATGGCCGCTTTGGAAGGTGGACTCTATGGCATTATACGTCATTGAGGTCCCTCCCCTCCTCAAATCCCGCCCTCCTCAGGCTCCACCTTCCAAATCTCCAGGTATTTCCTAATGTGGAGCTGGCAACCCTACCTATGTCCTGCTTGTTTGGATCCAGAACCATAGGAACAGCTGCTGTTGGAAACAGAATGTTGAACTACTGGTGTTTTGGTTTGGGTCAGCTGAGCAGTTGTTTCATTTTTATGGGTACACACCAGTCTCTTCCAGCAGATAGAGATGAAAAGTAGCATCCGACTACATGGGGCTCTTGAACACCACGGTATGCTTTTTCAGGCTCCGTCATTCCAATGCATATTTATACATAAGCACATTCCAACCAGTTCAACAGGACCTGTTCCCAGTTAAGTGTGCATGGGACTGCAGCCTGAATATTTACATAATTCTGTTTTTATACATTTGTAAAAGGTTCATATCCAGGTAAAGTAGGGATAAGCTCAGAGCCAGGGAACCTGCTTTGCGCATAAAATGTCATAGTTCAATCCCTGGCATCCCCACTTAAAGGATCTCCGGCCACGGAGAAAACCCAGGTGTGGACTGGGAGGGAAGAACTGTCCTGGAAAAGGGCCCCACCCCACCACCAAAATGAGGAGGGAAAGAGACAGCACCTTCTTTTCTACCCAGTTGAGCCTACTCTACCACAGCTCGGACAGGCTGGGTGCTGCATTCCCCATGCCGTGCATGGCCTCCCACCCACCATGTGGCTCAGCCATGCATGGCTAGACACCACCTTTCTTGCCACCAGTTTGGGAGGGTTAGGGCTTCAGCCCACTAGTAAATGTCCACTGGCTATAATGGCCAGTCTGCTCTTAGGAAGACCTTACTCTATCTGAGACCACACGCAAGCTGATACCAGAGGAGACATGATTAGGAGACACACCATTCAGTGTGACTCTGCATAAAGGCAGTTTCATATTTGGGTAGGGCCTGTGGTTCAGCAACAAAGCACATGCACTCAGGTTCAGGTTCCAGGTTCAAATTCTAGTATCTTCACGGAAAGGATTTCAAGCAGCAGGAAAGACCAGAGACCTGGATAGTCAGTACCAGCTATCACAGCTAAACCCTACTATATAAAGACCGCAGAAAATAGCCAAAGTTTTTTAAAAATATAAGAGTAAACTAAAAGATATCTAAACAGTCAGAAGGAATATCTTCTTTAAAAAAAATCCAAGTTTACACCATATTAAATGCTTATTCTAGGGTTGCCAACTCCAAGTTGGGTTTAGGGAGGAAAGCAGGATTTAGGGAGGTGAGGGACCTTGGCAGGGAATATTGCCATAGAGTTCCTCCCTCCAAAGCTGTCATTTTCTTCAGGGGAACTCATCTCTGTTGCTTGGGGATCCACTGTAATTGTGGGAGATATCCAGGCCCCACCTGGAGGCTGGGAACCCTAGCACTCATATCCCTCAAACGGGTTGGCTAACTCTTTTGGCAAATTAGCATCTGAGGCTGTGCCTTTAGCAGTAGTTTGATCTGCAAGAATGAGCTGATTAAACATTTCTCTGCAAGGAGAACAACACGGTCGCCTGCTTCTCATTAAAGGCACAAGAGCGGACCAGGCCTGGGTCATTTGGTCACTTGGCAACCTTAGTTGAACAGCAGCTAATGGAACTCTGTCCTAACAGTACATTCCAACCCCACCCGAAATCTTTCACACACACCCCAAATCAGCAAGGAAAGGGCATAATTTTGGCAGTAACTATCTTAATTGAACCCCCCACCCCCATCCTTTAAGCAACCTCTTTCCAAAGCAGTGGAGCACAAATCTGTTCCCAGTTCTTCCTAGGGCAGATTAAGACACCCCCCTCCCAGTTAAATCAGCTTCAGTTTTCAACCAGAAGCACGCCTGAGCAAGGATTTGAGGATTCGGCCCTTTTTTAAGTGTGAGGGGAGAGATTTGGGTGCCAAGGCCATTGTTCTTCAGATGGCTCTGAAAGGCCCACGCCTGCCTCATTGGCAGTTTTTACGCTTCTCAGTCTGTGAGGACAATCCGGGACCCAAGTTCTCATGAAGTTAAGGCTGCAAGGCCCTCCAAAGAGAGAAAGAGTGGGCCTTTTCAGCGTCTGTTCCTGCCAAACTTGAGTGAGCCCTGCGTTTTCATAGCCCCACCAGCACAGCCTTTCTTTAGAGGGACAATGTGAATTTTAAAGGGAGCCCAGCAGGGGTGCGCTGCATTTTTCATTCCAAAGAGAGCGGGAGATAAAAATGGTGAGAGGGACTGCAGACTGGTGGAAGGGGGGGAGGGAGGGGGAGAATACATACAGCCAGTTTGCTATTTGTAGCTTACTAAAGCCATGAGATACAGGATTACCGAGGAACCTGAAAGGCACAAAGGGTTTTGTTTGGGAGCCAAGCAGGTTGCCAAACCAAGGGCAGGCGCAAATCGGCCCAGAGAAGCAAAAGTGCTGACTTTCGGAAGGACAGACGGGTTCACAGGGACTTCAACAAGATACCCTGGAAGGCAGCAAACTGGCCAGCAGTGCGCTCACCCATTTTTATCTCTCAACAGTATATATGACAAAAAGCTCCTCCATTCAAATGATAAAGAGTTACCTTCAAATAGGGTTGCCAACTCCAGGTTGTGAAATTCCTGGCAATTTGGGGGAGTACATCCTAGGGAGTGCAGAGTTTGGGGCAGTGAGGGACATCCGTGGGTAAAAGGCCATAGAGCCCACCCTCCAAAGTAGCCATTTTCTCTGTAGTCTGGAGATCAGTTACAATTCCAGGAGGTCTCCAGGCCCC
Source organism: Gekko gecko (assembly GCA_029375565.1). Taxonomy (NCBI): domain Eukaryota; kingdom Metazoa; phylum Chordata; class Lepidosauria; order Squamata; family Gekkonidae; genus Gekko; species Gekko gecko. Next base: position 43,277,962 of record JAPDNY010000012.1, on the reverse strand, counting down.
ACCAAAAGTTTGGCAACCCTGCCTCCAAGTCAAGGAGCCACACGCCTTATCAGCCTGCTCTCCCTACCCAGCCTATTTAAATAATGATAATTTAGCACCTCTATAACAGTGTTCAAAGGGCTTCTCTTGCCATAAACCATACAGCCTGGTTAGGTAGCTCCATATCATTTCCACCTTGCAGAGAGAAAGCCAAGAGGGCATGGCCTACCATGTTTGTGGCAGAGGCAACATTTGAACCTGGGACCCCACAAATTTAGAAGCACAAAGGAAAAACAGTCAAACCAAGAACAGTACAATTGAATGCGCACAAGGGCATATTGGTGGTGGTGGGCATTGGTGGGTATTTGTCAGTATGAACATGCCACCCCCTGGTATCTGAGGAAATTGGCCCTTTACTCCATTTGACTGGATGTTCTGCTTTAGTGTTTGTTTGTTTAGAACATTTCTGTACTTCCTCTTCTAAGTCCTGTGCAAGGCAGTTTACAACTGAAAAAGTAGTATAAAAACAAGCTATTAAGCATAAACAATATAAAAACTGTTCATAAAACAGAGCAGACCATTAACAAGCTGAAAAGATAAAAGCCCTAATTAAAAGTCCCTGGGTAAAATGCTGAGTTTTGACCAGGTGACTAAAAAGAATGTAAAATAGGTGCCAGGTGAGCCTCAAGGGGGAGGCATACAGAAAATGCCCTTTCTGGAGTTACCACCCTCCTCACCTCTGAAGGCCAGGGCACAGACAGCAGGGCTGGAGATGCTGATTTTAACTGGCAGGCTGCATACCAGTCCTTCAGCTACCCTGGCACCAAACTGTTTGAGTCCTTAACCAGCCCTTTGAATTGTTCCTGGAAACTACTGGGCAGCCAGGACAGATCTTTCAGCACAGGGGTGAAACAATCCCTGTAATCAACTCATGACAAAAGCTTCACCACTACATTTTGGACCAGTTGAAGATCCTGAACCATTTTCAAAGGCAGCCCCACACAGAGCACATCACAATAATCTAACTTTGATCAGAGCATGGATCACTGTGGCTAATCATACTTTTTGAGGAACAGCCATAGCTGGTGGACCAGCTGATAAAAGGTGCCACGTGCCATGCAGGGAGCCTTAGCATGGGATCCAGCAGCAATGCAAGCTACGAACCTGCTCATTCGGGGGAGTGCAGTTCACGCCAGGACAGGGTGAGTTTTGGGTCCCCTAGAAGCTTCTCCATTGACCAACAGCACCTCATTCTTGTCTGGACTGAGCTGCAGTTTATTGGCCATCTCCCACCACATTGCCTTCTCTAGGCACCTGTGTGGGACTCCCACAGACCCACCTGGCTTAACTGTTAAGGGCACCTGACCCTTAATCCCTCCATGACCTCTACCAGCAGTTTCATTTATACATTAAATAGCGCAGGGGATAAGTTGGAACCCTGGAGAACGCTACAGCATAAATGCTACGGGGCCAAGCAGCAGTTTCCCAGCACCACCTCCTGGAATTTCTTGGTAAAGTAAGAATGGAACCATTGGAGCCAGGTGCCCCTTGCTCCCAGCCCAGCCAGCCTCTCCACAAGGATACCGTGGCTGATGGTATCAAAGTCTGCTGAGGGGTCCAGGAGAATTAACAGAGGTGCACTCTCCCAGTGAAGATCATCTGTAGAGATGGGCATGAACCAGCTCATAAACTAAAGTTCATTACAAATTTTGGCTGGTTAATGGTTCGTGAACTGAAGTTTGGGGCAGGTCAACTGGCACGAATATTCCATGAACTTTCAAGTAGTTCATGGTGGTTCATGAATGGATGCATTTCCAGACAGACTCTCTCCACTCAATCTAAATGTTTACCAAACTTCAAAGCAATGGGGGGCAGAACTTGGAGGGCATGTAAAAGAGCATTCAGGGGAGGTCCCCTACAACTTTGATGTTTCTAGTTAGCACAGGATCTGTTCTATACACTTCTGAACCTGCACCTGTCATTTCCCCAGAAAGCAATTTCCAGGGGGCACCTTCTTAGGGGGGCATAACTTGGACCCCATAAATCCAATCCTCACCAAACGTGGAGTGCGGGTAAAGGAGAGTCAGTCAAAGGCACCTTGTGAGTTTGGTGTCTCTAGCATGCCAGGGGGATGTTCTACTGTGTCACTGACCTCATGAACTGAACCAGTTCATTTGGCTCCTAAAAGTTCTTGCTGTTTGTGGTTCTCAAACTGGGCACGCCATGAATAATTAAACAAACTATATTTTCCTGATTTGTGCCCATCTCTAGTCATCAGTCAGGGCAACCAAAGCCATTTCTGTCCCCAAGCCAGACCTGAATCCAGACTGAAATGGGTCTAGCCACTGGTTCCCAAAGTGGGCCATACTGCCCCCTGGGGAGCGGTGGAATGATCCAGGTGGGCGGTAGGAGCCTTGGGTGCGATTGGGGGGTGTTGAATAAAAATAAGGGGGTGGTGGAAGCATAAAGAAAGAAGAGTCCAGAACCTATCTAAAGCAGCCTTTTCCTGCCTTCTCCTGGTCTTCCCTGGGATCGGGGCGGGGGGAGAGGGGTCCCCACAGCCAATCACAGCCATGCATTTGCAAAGTGCAAAGTGCATGTGCACCCTTGTAAGATTGGTGTTGCTGCAGGGCTACTGTGTGGTGGTTGCTGCTGGCCTCTGGCTTCAGGCCAATAACATCTTTCTTTACTACGTGCGCTCCTGCCAACCTAGCAGTTTGAAAGCAAGAAATTGCAAGTCGATAATTAGGTACCGCTTCGGTGGGAAGGTAACAGCATTCCGTACGCCTTGGTGTTTAGTCATGCCGGCCACATGACCACAGAAACATCTTCGGACAGCGCTGGCTCTTCGGCTTTGAGACGGAGATGAGCACCGCAACCCTAGAGTCGGATTCAACTGGCTTTTGAGCAAGGGAAACCTTTACCTTTACCTTTACCTTACTATGTGCAAATTTGTCACTGCAACTTTTTGTCCACTTCTTGAAGGCTGATTTCCAGGGGGCACTAATTTTTTTTCTGAAAAGGGGGTGGTAGGCCAAGTAAGCCTGGGAACCACTGGTCTAGATAATCCTCTTCCAAGACTGCCTGAAGCTGTGTAGCCTCCCCCTGCTCTGACACTTTGCCCACAAATGGAATATTAGCCACTGGGAAGTAGTTGTTTACTTCATTTGGATCCAGGGATGCCTTGTTCAGGAGGAGTCTCACAGCCGCCTCTTTCAAAGCAGTTGGAACCCCTTCCCACAAAAAGACATTTATTACCTCTGGAACTTCGTCAACAAACCCAGCCCTGGCATGATGTGACTAGCCATGGGAGGCAAGGGTCAAGAGACTAGACATGGTGGGCCACACTCTTTGAAGCACCTTGTCCACTTCACCAGGCCTCACCTTCTGAAAAGCATCCATACAACTAAAACCAAAGCGCGCTCCAATAGTGTAGTGAGATTGACCGAGGCCAACTGTGGTGTCTAAGTCCTGCCAGATATGAGCAATTTTATCTGCAAAATCCGTTGCAAAGGAATCGTAGCAGGCTTGTATGTTTTCTGGGTCAATGTCCTCTAGGGCTTGAGAGAAAATCCCCTTCACAACTTGGAAAAGCTCCACTGGATGGCATTGGGTGCGTTTAGACAGCGTGCTGGAGCGGTTTAAACTGCTCCGGCACGATGCGTTTTTTTTTTAAACTGGAGAATCGCGATCACACTCACCTCCTCCTTCCCTCCTTCGGAGCTCCCTGCCGTCCTCCTGCAGGTGGGGGGGGGTTTCCCCTCTCCTTTGAGCATGCACACAGGCAGCCCTCTCCCGAACAGGAAGTTTGGCGCGTGCGCAGAACAGCGATTTCAACCCGTCCCTTTAAAGTTTAAATGAAGACTTCTGTTTAAATTTTCTCCCCGAAACTGTCCTCCCCAAGATCCTGGACTCGTCTAAATGCCTGAACTAGGCACCACTGAAGCTTTTCTTTACATAACTTAAGTGCGGAGCTCCGCTCAAGCGCACACCGCTAAGGGGGGGGGGAAATGGCGGACTAAAACCGGAAGCTGGAGGCAGCTTCCCAGAGGGGAGGGGGGTTGAAGCACCCGGAAGTGGCTGAATGGAGCGATCAGACAGGGAAAAGTGCGGCTTGAAATGGAGAATCATGGAAAACACCACTTGGGTAAGTGGTGTCAAAATACTCCGTTTCAAAGGGGGTTTGCTCCAGAAAGCGACGGCTGGGGACGGTGGGCAGATGTTGGGCGTGTGAACGCGCAGGTAAAAGCCGTTTCTGAGCCGTGCCGAAAACGGCTCAAACGGCGCGTCTGAACGCACCCACTGTGTAGATAAAACGGAGGCGGAGAAGTGAGTTTGCTTTGCTGCCATCATTGCCACAGAATAGGTACAACAATGCGCTCTCACCTGTGTTTGGCTGCGTCCATGTTGAGTTATTCTCCACTTGTACTCTAGCCATCTTCCCAAATATCCAAGTGCATCCAAAGTGTTCAAAGAGGCTTGCATTTGATAGAGATCTCCCACCGCATTCTCTTCACTACTATGGGACACCAGAATACTCAGTAAGATAAGAGACAGTAAGGTCAGAAAGGATTAAGCCTACAGTGGTATGTGACTATAGGAGAAGGCACAGTTCAGCAGTAGAGGAATGCCTGCTTTGCACGCAGAAGAAGCTGGGTTCAAATTCCCCCCACCATCTCCAGTTAAAGGCTCTCAGGTAGCAGGTGTTGGAATAGAAGACCTGCTGCCTGAGCCCCCGGAGAGTCACTGCCAGTAAGAGCAGAAGATAACTGAGCTATACTGGACTGCAACTGGTATGTGCCAACTTTATGATGAGCAACCAAGACGGGTATTATTCAACCCAGGATTCCTATGCAAAAGATTCATTGGTCATGCCAGATAAGAAAGCCAGTCCTTCAAACATTTATACCATTGTCTCCAAGCATATTTACATTTAGGAAATAAACTTTCCAACCAGCTGCCTGGAATTCACTGCTTGGAAACCTTCAAGGACAAAAATTTTTAAAGTATTTGTAACAGCATAAATTATTTAACAAGGTATCTTGTTAGGAGACAGGGGGTTGGATTAGAGCAGGAGTCCCCAACATTTCTGACCCTGTGAGCATCGACACAGGGTGGTGGGTGTAACCACAAAGTGGCTGATGCAGGTGGTGGAGCAGAGTAGGTAGTGAAGTCCTGCAGAATTCTAATAGCCTCTCTATAATGTTCCAGGCAGTATCTCCTTTCAAATGAATCTATTGTTTAAGGATATTTTCTTGCATACACACGACTTACCTCCAGGCACGCAGTGGAGATCCTCGTGCTGTGGTCAAAGCTGCTGCTAAAAGCAATTTTTTTAAGAATTTGCAAAGCCGATTAGATTTCCAGTGGCTAACCAAAAGACCTGCTGGGCAAAAGCCCAACCTGGCCACACCTACTGTCTATAAACACTTGGTGGACACACCAGGAAAGAGTCAGCAGATGCCATATTGCGGACCCCTGGATTACTAAGTAGTGGACAAGAGCCCACCTTCTGGAACATCATGGGATTGTTCAACCTTAACTACCCTATAAATTATGCAGAACAACACCTGCAGACTTTGGAATGGTACCTTTTTGATTCCAGGAAAAGAAATGCCCACCCCCCCCCATAGTAAACTAGTAGATCAGGGATAAGACTATATCAAGGGCCAAAGATACATAAAATAAATCCCTGCATCACACGCATTGATTTGTTTAATACATTTCTTTCCAACTGGGGAGCCCCTCCAGGGAGCTCAAGCAGCATACATAATTCTCCCCTTCTCCATTTTACTTTCACAATAACCCTGTGAGGTAGGCTAGGCTGCAACAAGAGTGATTGGCCCAAGCCACCCAGAGAACTTAATAGCAGGGTAGGGATTTGAACGCAGGTTTGAATCCACTCTAACCACTACACCCTAATTTGACATTCAAAAGCAACCATGGGGAGGACCCTGTGCGGGTTGGAGGTGGTGTTGGGAAAGAGGTATAATCCCCCCAGTTTCCACAAGCAACAATGCCCCCCTCACTTTCAGTCCCATAGGCAAAAAGGGGAAGAGGCACAGCTGTTTTTTGTCCCTCCCAGGGGTGAAAGAAGCCAGGGGGCATTTTTTTCTCAAGGAAATGGCAGGAGATGGAATAGTATCCCCATCCCCTCCCTGGGTGCCACAGTCCCAATCCTGATAGCCGCCCCCCCCAGCTGCATTTAAATGCCAAATAACACACCTGACATTTCAGTCACAGAAATCCAGCATCACGTGTAATTTGGCCTTAAAATGTTCTTTCTGACAAGCTAGCTTACTATATGTGTGGGGGGGTTAATATAGGGGAGCGTTACACTAAAAAAAACCCTCTAACACTTGCTTTCAGAGTTCAGAATTCTATCCATAGCAGAACTTGTAGAATGAAGGAGAAGGAATCGTTTGAGGGTACCACTGTGGAGAAAGGCGGGGTATACGTTAAGGAGACAGATAACCAGCCCTTAGAATCAGAAAACCAACTAGATCACTCTTCCCCAGAATATACCAACACAAGGGGGGGGGATATTCTGCAAGAAGAGAGAGAAACTTTGCAGAGTGAATCATTTTAGATGACTCAAGCAATTGAGCCAAGCACACCTTTGCAAGGGAACACAAAATGGGACCCCAGGAGTATCTATTCTCCTTGTCTGCCCTGCTACTGGCAGTTTTCAGCTTTCTTCCTTCCCCACCCCTCCCGTTCTCATCTGCCAGCTGTGCTCATGCATTCCCTCCACTGGGGTTCAGAAGAGACAAGAGAACAATGCTAGTACATTCAGCATGAAGCCCCATGGCCCTTTTCAGCACAATTTGGGCCATTTTGTTTGAGGATTATGCCACGCGGAGCAGCTGCTGCCAGGCTCCTCCTGCTTCTGGGTGGGCCACATGTCCCCACATGGCACATGATATGCTGAGCTGATCCACGGTAGAGCAGGGACATTGTTATGGGAACACTGCTGAGTAGTTACTTTCCCTCTCCACGCAGAATCTTTACCTGGACCTTTTTCTGGCAGGCTGTTTTTTTCTCTTTCCCCAACCTTGCACAAAGTTCATGCCAATGAGTGAAGAAAAACAGAACCAGGAAGGAATTCAGAATGAATATATAAATTAAAATGTAGCAGAACAATCATATTAGAAGGTGTCATATGCAAGCTGTTCTGTGAACCAACAATATTCTTGGAAGATTTACCCAAGGCATTCTGCAATGCAATCTAGACATATTTTCCTCTCTGCAAAAATATGTGCAAAATTCCCTGGAGTAACCCCTTTGGCACTGACCCAATGAAAGTTAGAGCCAAAATCCAGGATATATGTGACACAAGTTGGGCCACAGGTGCCCAACCTGAATTGTAGACACTCATTTGATCAGGGGAACTCACCTTCAAAGTGTTCTGTTGCTCCATTCTGCTCAGGAGTGCTGTGAGGTGGGAGGAGGGACTTCAGGCTTCCCTCCCAAGCCATTTTCACCAACCTCCCCTCAGCCATTTCCACTTGTGTAAACAGCATGGGAGGGGAGGAAAGCCTGAATCCCCTCCTCCTCTGTCACAGCACCCCCAAGCTGAACAGAGCTGAAGGAGTTGAACAGAGCAATGGAACACTTTGAAGGTGAGTTGCCCCAACCGTATGCATGGCTACGATTTGGGTCAGGCTCTCATGACCCAGCTTGTATCAAAGGTATTCTGTATTTTGGGCCTTAGCCCTAACTAAATTCTATTTAATCTAAGGGAACAAGCTAGTCACAACTAGCTTCAGCTCGACTGGAACCCTTAATTGACTATTCCAGTTCACAAAAGCCAAAAAGGTCACTCCCAATTTCATATGGATCTCCCCTGCAAGATGACCTCCTGCTACACAGAGTTGTTAGGGTTGCCAGGTAAGGCTGACAAGCCAGTGGGGGGGGGGTCATTCCAGGAGCATCCGGGAGAGGGGAGGGAAGAAGCATGATTGAACTCCAAAGGGAGTTCTGGCTGTCACATTTAAAAGGACCATATTCCTTTTAAATGCCTTCCCTCCATTGGAAATAATGGAGGATGGGGGCACCTTCTTTCGCGGCTCATAGAAATAGACCCCCTAGTCCAATCTTTTTGAAACTTGGGTTTTTTTATTTTTGAAGAGAAGCACCAAATGCTATGCAGAAAATTTGGTGCTTCTGCCTCAAAAAACAGCCCCCCCAGAACCCCAGGTACCCATGGATTGATTCTCCATTATAACCTATGGGGACTGGTCTCCATAGGGTATAGTGGAGCACCCAGTGGACATCCCCCCCTGCGCTTTCTGATAACCCTGGAGCAGGGGGAGGGCCTCCAAACCAGGGGATCCCCTGCCCCCTATGGGGATTGGCATCCCTAGAGGTGGTGTGGGGCAGATCTGTATCCCAGTGCTGGTGCAACGTGCTAAATCCCCTCCCCACACCCCAACAATGGCACTTTCATGTTTCATTTCATTTCATTTATTCAATTTATACTCCGCCCTATCCCGCACATGGGCTCAGGGTGGCTTACAACATGTAATAAAACTATAAAGCAGTAAAAGCAGTAAAATTGATGACACAATAAACAATATCCTCAAACCCCATGCCTCATATCAGGTGAATATAGGTGCTCCAGTACACAATAATATTATCTGTCAGGAGGCACTGGGAGAGGTGCCATAAACAGGGGAGGCCAGAATGGGTGAATGTCCGCTGCCTTAATAAAAAGTCAGGCAGAACAGCTCTGTTTCACAGGCCCTGCAGAACTGTAGTAGGTCCCACAGGGCCCTGATCTCAAATGGGAGCATATTCCACCAAGTTGGGGCATGAGCTGGAAAAGCCCTTGCCCTGGTTGAGGCTAAGCAGATGTCCCTCGGGCCAGAGATTGCCAGGAGATGTTGATCGGAAGAGCGTGAAGCTCTCTGGGGCTCATATAGGGAGAGGCGGTCCCGTAGGCATGATGGTCCCAGGCCACATAGGGCTTTAAAGGTCAGAACCATAACCCTGAAATGGATCTGGTATTTGATCAGCAGCCAGAGCAGCTGGCGCAACACCGGCTGAATATGCGCCCACAGAGGCATCGCTGTCAGCAGGCATGCTGCTGTGTTCTGCACCAACTCTGCAGCCAGGAGATCCGTTAGAATTCGAGGAGAACTCCAGCCCCCGCCTGAAGTTAGCAACCTCATGCAGAGCTCATGAGAGAACTCTTGAGAACAGCTCAACTTGCTTTCCTTCCTACCTTCCTTTTTTCTGGTTGCAAAAGAAAACGGGCACACCCAATATCACCAAAGCGCCGCCCCGACCAGAATACACATATCTAATCCGTTAAGTCTGGAAGGCCGGTCATGACTGTGAGGCCAAGAGGCCACTCGTGAATTCTGAGAGGCGCAGCCTTGGAAAGGCGATACCATTTACTGGTCCAGCTTTTGTTGTTGGAAGATTACGGAAGCTTTGGAGCTACACAGAAAGCCGCCGCAGCCAACATTCTTTTCTAGCAACAGAAGTTGGTCCAGGGAAAGGTATCACCTTACCGGCCCTGCCCTGCCATGTCCTCAGGATGCAGCTCAGTTGCAGTTTTCAGCACCTGTGGATTCTGGGTGCTTCAGAGTTCAAGGAGGCAGAGGAGAAATGTAGAAAAATAAAAACCAGTTAGGCAATGTGTTCATTCAGTGGGGCATATTGGTAAAGACTGGGAAGTCTGTTGGAGAGACAGTAGCCAGGGAGAACACTTTCCCAGCCTGTGGGTGCCCTCACTCGGTTAGGGAGATCCATTCCCTTTAGAGGCCAGTCTCCCGGAGATGGGCTGGGAGTGTTCCACCCTCCGCCTGCAGCTGCTCGGATGGTAATCTTAGGAACTCAGCTGGGAAGACCGGCGGCCTCTGAAGCACTTCCAGGCAGTCATCACTTACACAGATGAATGCGGGAATCATGTTGGCACACTCCTGCAGGCCCTTTCCCCTCCCCTCCTCATCCCCCTTGCTAGAAAGTGCCCGTTTTAAAGCATGCATGAGGACGCCAGAGTTAAAGCTGGCGCTTTGATCTATTTTTCCAGGCCAGGCAAGATCAATTTTCACCTACCTCACCCAGCCAAAGATCAAAGGAACAATATTGAGAGGAGCAAAAAAGGGGGGGGATAATTTAAAAAAAACAACATCTTTACTGTACCCTGAAAACGTAAAGGAAACTCAGTCCAAAGAATGTGCCGCAGTGATGTTGGTTAAAGTATACACAACTCATTGCAGTCAGGAGGAGTCCTGGACTGGCTCTGGGAAAGGGGAAGAAAGGCCAATGACACAGCAAGAGGCACCTCACAAGAGACACATGGAAAGGATTGTTTGGAATGGCCCCAGAGATGGAAAAAGTGCAGAAGAGGGCAACCAAGTTTGGAGCACCCTTCTTTGGAAGAAAAGGTGAAGAGTTTGGGTCTTTTCAATTTAGAAAAAAGGTGATTAATGGGGGACACACACATGATGGAGGTTTATAAAACTATGCTCGGGGTAGAGAAAATTGATAGAGAGAACTTTTTTTTCTCCATCCCCATAATACTAGAACTTGGGGGCACCCAATGAAAATGATGTATTTGGATTTAGAACAATTACATTCCAATTTTAGATTGTGACTGACTTAGAAGTTTCTAAGTTGCTTTGACTTCTGAGTTCCAGGAGAAAACTGCATATAACGTTTCTAAAGAAATAACTGTGTGTGGGTGTGTATTACATGCCGTCAAATGGCTTCCAACTTATGGCGGCCCTATGAATTAATGACCTGCAAAACATCTGATCATTGACAGCCTTGCTCAAGTCTTGCAAACTGAGGGCTGTGGCTTCCTTTGTTGAGTCAATTCATCACATGTTGGGTTTTCCAAGATAATGGCCAAAGATCTCCCACTATTACAACCCTTGAGAAAATGGCCACTTTGGAAGGTGGACTCTATGGCATTCTACTCTACTGAAGTCCTTCCTCTCCTCAAACCTGCCCTCCTTAGGGTCCCCCCCCAAATCTCCAGGTATATCCCAACCCAGAGCTGGCAACACTAGGACTTCCTCTTGCTTCTTTCAACTTTTCCCATCATTATTGTCTTTTCCAATCTTCTCATAATGTAAGCAGCTTAGTCATTTTTAGCTTCTAGAAAAAGTCCAGGCTTTGATCTAGAACCCCCTTGTTTGTTCTTCTGGCTGTCCAAGATATCCAAAAAACTCTTCTCCAATGTATTTCAACTTGCTGTCAGCTATTGAATTATAACAATAAATTCAAGCCAGATGAAAGGAAACACTTCTTCATTCAAAGAACAGTTAAATTGTGGAATTCACTGTCAATGGATGTAGTCATAGGTGTGAGCAGAGATGGCTTTAAGAGGGGATCAGACAGATTAATGGAGGATACGTCCATCAATGGCTACTAGCCATGGTGAGTAAAAGGGAACCTCCATATTCAAAGGCTCTGAATACCAGAGCCAGTAGGCAACTGGCTTGACTGGGTATGTTACATAGGGTTGCCAGCCTCCATATGAGGCCAGGAGATCTCCCACTATTACAACCAATCTCCAGACAATAGAGTTCAGCTCGCCTGGAGAAAAGAGCTGCTTTGAAAGAGCTGCTTTGGAAGGTGGACTCTGTGGCATTGTAACCTGCTGAGGTCCTTTCCCTCCCCAAACCGTGCCTTCCCAGGCTCCACCCCCAAAATCTCCAAGCACTTCCCAACCCAGATCTGGTCTTGCTGGTATTTACCTTGAGATTCCCTCCTGACATGCCAAAGCTCACACAGAGAATGACCAAGGCCACCAGTGTCTCATAACCACACTCAAGTTGAGCAGTTAACAGTGAATGAGGCCAGCTCCCCAACTGCCAAAAGGCACTCCTGAGGAGTATGGATTCCAAAAGCATTCCGGGAAAGGGCACGAAAACCCCTGCAACTTTCTCAAGCATCATTGAAGGAAAGGCATCTAGGAATCAATGTGCTTCAACTATTCCCATTTCTCAGCTGCCGTCCTAGGGTTGCCAACCTTCAGGTGAGCTCTGGAGATCTCCCATAATTTCAACTGAGGGGCGGAGCTTGACACCAGCCAGCTCAGATGTGCTTTCCTTAGCTCTTGGCAAGTTCTTCTCTTTTGGACTTTTCCTCATTATTATTTGGTTCAATAAGAGAAATATTTTTGTTGGTAGCTATGTTTCTGAACTCTGATAGAGTTTGCAAGTCTCTCGAGCTTCAGAGAATAGGAGGGACTGGAGCAAGGAGGGAACTATAAACTCGTCTGCAGCCTGCAGCTGTAGCAGATAATAACTTCTTATCACTGACGGACTTAAACTTTCAGCTGCAAGTTTTGGTAAGGCCACTCTAACTGTCTATTTGCTGAAGGGAAGAAGAACAGTGCTGCTGTTTTGTTGGGAAGTTTGAAGTTTATGACGGTTTTATCTGCCTCCCTGGGCGTGACTCCGCGTTCTTCTCTCTTACTCATTGTGTCTAATTAACAGCACTAGTTGGGCCGTCTGGCTGAATAGTGAAAGAAACAACTTGTTATTCATGAAATAGTCGAATCACATCAGGAAACCAGCCAAGGTTTTTAGTATGCGGAAGAGGTCTAGGACTGGGGGGGATTCAGAGGCTTCCCCACCCCACAAAAAGAAATATGGAATCAATTGGGCAGAGTCCAACCCCACACAACACGACAAGACATCAGCACAGGATACTGATAATCAGGTTGAGCCTTCCCCCCTTGGGATAAGGAGTTACCAGCAGGTAGTGAATGATCCGTTTGACTCTCCTCTTGTTTCTACGCAGCGTTCTTCCTCAGGAGTAGACAAGTCAACTCAAACTGACTCGACAACACTTTTTGGGGCTGATTACAAGGGTGTCACAGGAGGGGAGTGTGGTGCCCTTTTTGCTAAGCAATGTCTACTGGTGGGCGAGACTTTGCAGTTTTTGATCTCTCTTGTTAGGGGAATGGAGTCTAAGATTGCAGATTTAGGGAAGCAGACCAAACCTGTTGGCCTTGACGTAACTAATTCTAGTCAAAAGAGACTAAGAACAAAAGCTGTATATGGTCTGAGTGCAGAGGAGTCCCTTACAAGGAAATCCAACTGTAAATTTTCTACTATACTCCAACAGCATCAAGCTACACTCATAATTCATCCTTGGAGAGGGCAGCTTATGGATTGGAGACCAAAGCGCTCAGCTGAACGTTTCTTAAGTCAAATTTTAGATATTGCCTATAAGAAGGTTGATCTAAAGTATACACAACTTGTCTCCCAGTGTGAAGATCATATGAAAATCACCCTTACTTTTGCTTCTAAGTACATCCCTCAATTACTTTTTAATAATAGTGCCCGGCTGAAGCGTTTTGGGATTAGATCACAGAGAGTATTTCGGCAAATTGCACTCTGGCCTCTCCAAGACTCTTCCCTGATAACCCAGATGAAAGAGACAGACCAAGGAAAAGGAAAGGAGACTCTGGAAATGGGGGAAGCTGGAGGTTCTCTCTCTAACTCCAGGAACGTAGAAGATAGCAAGGCTGCAGAGAAGTCACTCTCATTTAGGCAAGAGGAGATTTTACAGAATATAAAGTATATGCATGATGTCTCGACTTCGGCACAAGTAATGGATGAGACGCCTAGCATTTGTAATCAGGAAATTCAGTCACAAACTCATGGTCCTACCAATTTGTCATTTTCAGCATGTGAGGCCCTTTATGATGATAATGAGACTAACTCTGGAGCTCCTATTTCCCATAAATTGATGTGTACAGCCATGGTTCACCATTCTCAGGGTGGCTCTTTATTGGCAGAGCAACCTAACATGAGGGAACAACGGACTGGGAAAAATACTCCCCAAAAAGCCGTCTTGCAACAGTCCTTCTCAACTACAGATTGTGCTAAGCAGAGAATTCGTCAGTTTCAGAAATCGATTCCACCTTTTGTTAATGGTTGCATACTCCATGATTCGGGAGCTGAGGAGATAATGACTCTCCCTTCACAACCAAATCATATACCAGACAAAGTTGAGAGAACCAGTGCTAAACCTAAGACAGATTGACAATCTAGCACTCAGAAGCTTCGGATTCTCTCTTGGAATGTGAATGGGTGGAAGGCAAAGAGTCATGATCATTCAATTGCTGCGTTATTCCTGATCTATCATATTGTTATGCTCCAGGAAACCTGGGCCACCGGGGCCCTAAATGTGGCTGGTTTTCAGGTCTTCTCTTCCTCAGCAATTAAGGGCTCAGGCCCTGGACGTCCTAGGGCTGATGTGGCGTGTTTGATTTCCAACAATCTGCCAGTGACAACATGTTCTCTTCTGGTGGCCTCACCGCATAGGATGGTGATTAAATTGAAAATTACTCTGTTTGATCATATTCTACTCCTGGTGAACAACTATATCCCCCCGCTCTCATCAGAAGAAGAGATTGAAGACTACTGGAGTGAGCTGGAAGGAATGGTTGAGAAACTCCATCGGATTTATCCTGCGTCTGTGATACTCGTGGGAGGAGATCTGAATGCCAAGATTGGTGCCTCTGATGCCCAATTGTTGTCTTTGGTGGGTGACTTGGATGATCTAGCATTGCCTCTACCTTGGTTTCATCGTGTGACCAAGGATTCGATGGTCAACTTGGCAGGCAAACAACTAGCTACATTGGCGCTTACGCAGAACCTGGTTTTTCTAAATGGTGTAGTTTCTCCTGATAAATCAGGCGATTACACATGTTATACCCCAAGGGGTTCTAGTGTTGTAGATTTTTTCTTGATCTCTCAAGAATTTTTACCCTTGGTGCAAGAGTTTGCTATTGGAGATTACCTAGGGGGCGACCATCTTCCACTGTTTCTTACTCTAAATATTCCCACTGGTAATAAACCTGAGACAGCTGTGATACAGCCTAGTGGGGATGTTATACAGTGGATTAGATGTGCACGTAGGAACCCCCCGGTGGTTGCCATGCAGGTTGCTGAAATTCAAGATCGCCTGGATTTTGGTAGCCTCCCCAAGCTACCTTCCTTGATAGATCCCATCCAGTTACAATCTACACTCTACCTTGATCTACTTAATTTTTTTGTCGACAGCTGTGCTCTAGTTAAGAGAATTACTGAGGACCATTGGAGGACGCTGAAAAGTCATTCAATCCATTGGGTTGATGCTGAATGCCAATTGGCCAAGAAGGCTATTTGAGTTAAATTGCGACACTTTAAGTTTACTAGAAGACCAGAGGATCTGATTGAATTTTTTTCTCTCAAAAAAGCTTTCAAGGATCTAATTCGGAAGAAAAAGGAAGCCATGGCCACCCAGGACTGGGAATCCCTTGCTACCATATTGGAGACCAGAGATGTGAAGGCTTTTTGGAGGCTTGTTAGACCAGGGCGCCAATTCGATACTGTGGCGGCAATTTCATCAGCAAGATGGACAGAGCATTTTGCAGCTTTATACCAATCCTCAGAGCGCCCGGTTGATGAAAAGGAAATCATGGAGGTTTTGGCCACTGCCCCGGTTTGGGATCGGGTCTCTCCAGAGTCAGTCTTGGAACGTCTTAATCAGATGAAGTGTGGCAAAGCGGTGGGTCCAGATTTTTTGCCCCTAGAACTATTTCTAGTTAATCCTGGATGGTGGGCTTATCGTCTGGCCCATCTGTTTATGGATATTAACCAATCGGCCAGTATCCCCGGAATCTGGAAGACAGCTACTCTGGTACCAATACACAAAAGTGGAGATGCCAATGATCCGGGGAATTATAGGCCGATTAGCCTCATTGCAATTCCAGGCAAGATTTATTCTGCGCTTTTACAGGAGAGACTTCAGAACTGGCTCGACGAAGAGATGTACCTTTTCCCTGAACAGTGCGGTTTTCGACAAGGTGTTGCAACCACAGATCATTGTCTGACGCTCCTCCATTTGGCTGCCAAGTATTCTTCTCGTCCAAGAGGTTATCTTTATGTGGCCTTTATGGACTTGAGGGCAGCTTTCGATTCTATTTCCCGCCGTAGACTCTGGGAGAAATTAAAAAATACTAACATTGATCGTAGACTACTGGGATTGATCATGGCCCTTTATTCCAGCACATCAGCTTCGGTCCGGGTGAATCCTATTGGAATCCGGACAGACTCTTTTGCAGTTCAGAAGGGAGTCAGACAGGGATGTTTGCTTGCTCCCTCTCTGTTTAACATCTACATTAACGATCTGGTTCCGTTTCTCAAAGAACGAACTAAACATTCTCCGTATCTTGATGGTCTTCCTACACCACTTTTACTTTATGCGGACGATGCTGTTCTGCTGGCAACATCCGAAGTTGGATTGAGGACCACTGTAAATGCTTTTTTGGACTATTGTGATCAAGAAAAACTTACTGTGAATTATGCAAAATCTAAGGTCCTTCGTTTTTCTGCTACTAAAAGAAGAGGCCCCCATCATTTCAAAGTTAGGGATGGTCATCTAGAATGGGTTTCCTCTTTCCGTTACCTTGGCATCGTTTTTAATTATAACCTATCTTGGTCTGCTCACCTGACTCATGTAAAGAAGACATCCAGATTCGCCACGGCAATGGTTGAGAGATTTTTTCGCACAAAGGGGGCTAAGCGGATTCCTCCTGCTATTGAGGTGTATAATGCTAAGGTGGTCTCCCATATTCTATATGGTGTAGAAGTATGGATTGCTGGTGTGGATGAGAAATTGGACTCCTATTTAAATACATTTCTTAGGAGAATCACTGGAACTCCACGGTGCGTTGCTGGGACTGCCCTTCGTATGGAATTGGCCCAACCCTCGCTTGAAGCACGTGCCTGGAGAAGGGCATTTAAGTTGAGATTTAAGTTATCTGACCCAAGTTACCATCCCCAGGCTGGCTTCCTTCGTTCTATCTTAAAGGATTCGGCATCTAACCCCTGGCTGTCCCTCCTGGCGTGTAAACTTAGGGCACTGGGAGTTCCAATTTCTTCACCCACAGAAGAGCTTGTACCTTCCCAGCTAGTGGAAACTTTGAAGAAACTTAAGCAGTTGGATTGGGCCAGCACAGTGGCTAGAGCCAGACGTACCTGCTCACCTCTGGCCCTGGGGCTGCCCCCACCAGAGAAACTCCTCGATTTTCATTGAACACTTCCAATTCCTTCCCACCGACGCGCCTTTCTATTGGCTCACCTAAATGCATTTCCAACAATGGTAACATTGGGCAGATTTGAAGGAGTACCTTATTCAGATCGCCTCTGCCCTTGCAATTCAGGCGAAATTGAAACTTTAGATCATCTTATGTTCCGCTGCCCCCACTGGACTCAGGATAGAGGGACTTACGTTACTCCTACCCTTATCAAGATGAATCTCCCTCCGCATTCCTGGGCTCTATCAGTATTACTATGTGATTCAAACGCCGATGGACTGATAACAGCAAATGTGGCCCAGTTCCTGGCCAAGGTAGCTGCTTTTAAAAAGACACAGAAAATTTCATCACCATTGATTTTATCCTCATAAGCACTGGACGATTTTAGTTAGTCTGCTCCGCCCCAAGTTTAGTTAGGAAGTTTTAACTTCTGGGCTAAAGCCTGGTTTTTATCCATTGTTATTATAATTATTTTATACTCTGTTTTGTGTATTTTTCTCTCCTTTCCCCTTTTCCCGGTCGAGACTTCGGTCGTATAGACTCGAAATAAATGAATTTCAACTGATCTCCAGACTACAGAGATCAGCTCTCCTGGAGAAAATCAACCATCAATGGATGTACAGCATCTGAAAGTATGCAAACCACCCCAAAGCTGTAAAGTATTCGACAACAAATCATGCCTTTAAAATGACTTAGTATTTTCTTTTACAGTCCTTTTTCACAGATGTTAGTAACCACTCCCTCTTTGTCTCTAAGCATATATATTGCATGAACACTAATGCGCCATGTAGTGTGTACCCTACAAGTATATTTTGAACTGTTGATTACGTACTGTAGGAATGCTTTCCCTTTGTATATCTTTACTAGATATAATACAGGGACGAAAAAGGGCTGTAATTCTTGGTATGGGAATAAGGGCTTTATTTTCACCTCTGAAATATTGGAGGCGTGGTCTGGATTTTGCCTTTCCCAGCCAGGACCTTAGTATAGGTAGCCAGAGGGAGAAGGAAGGAAACATGGAGAAGGACAGCTGGGCCCTCCAGGAATGAGTCACCCCAAGACAAAGATATCCTTTAACTCAGGTGTTCTGTTAGTCATATCAGGAAGAAGAGAGTCCCAGTCAGTGGGAGTGGGACAGCAAGCCAGCCAGCCAGCTGTGCACGTATCTTGATACTTGATCTTCCCAGCTATTACAGGAGAGGGACATGATCTTGTTTGCCTTTATTTCATTTTACCTAATAATAATAATAATAATAATAATAATAATAATAATAATAATAATAATAATAATAATAATAATAATAATAATAATAATAATAATAATACCTATTACCTCTATTACCTCTATTGCAGAAATCATTGCAAAAATTCTGTGGCTGAAGAAGCAGAAGTTTAAAATCCTAACATGTTTGTTAAACTATCTGCAAAAAAGAAAAAAAATGAACACAAATATTACAGCCAGTAGCAGTGAAGTAAAGAGCAGCAACACCGCATGATAAATGGTTTGGCATTTGCATTTCAAATGACTTGAGACTTATATAAAGTACACAAATTGAGCAAATCTGCATATTCTCTCTCTTCTTGTTCTTGTCAGGTATCTTGGGAGTCTAAACCACAGCATATAAATTGGCTAAATAAAATCTAAATTTCCCATGATTGTTTTTCTGGTTTCAGCAGTTCGGTGGCGGGGGGTGGGTGGGGAAGCAGGGCTGAAACTACCCCCATCCCCTCTGGAGATCTAATTCAGCCACTTCTTTGGCTTCTGCTGAGATTGCAGAACACACCCCACCTCAGGTTCAGAAGCACAAAAGGAGGAATAGAAGGAAATCCAACAGATGCAGAGTTCAATTACTTGCTGCCAATGATTTTGAGCAGTTTACCTCTATATCTTTTTTCCCCTAACCCTATATTGACTTTAGTCAGACTAGGGGAACATAACTTGTGCATAACTGAGTGCGAGGAGCGGCTGTGACTCAGGGAGAGAGATGCTGCATTGCACACAACCGCTCTCTGTTCTGGTCCCTGGAACCTCAAAGTAAAGGAACTCTGGCCCCAGCTACGCAATACAAACTGGGAGTCTCACATATAGAGCACTCAGTGCTTTTTAACACTCACCGAGCAGGTATGTGGGGGCCCAACTGGGAGTAGAACTGCTGTGCTAGGGGAAGGAGCTTTTAAGCCTCCCCTGGTGCCATTTTACAACAAAAATGGCTTCAGAGGAACATTGTGAAACTAGATGTGTAATGGTGTCAGGCGCATGCAGAGTTCTAGGGTTGCCATCTGGGCTGGAAAATAGACTTTAGAGGTGGATCCAGGAGAGGGTGGGGTTTGGGGAGGGGAGGGGAGAGGCCTCAGCATGGTACAATGTCATGGAGTCCACCCTTCAAAGCAGCCATTTTCTCCAGGGGAACTGATCTCTGTCAGCTGGAGACCAGTTGTAAAAGCAGGCAAACCCCAGGCCCCACCTGGAGGCTGGCAACCCTATGCAGTTCTAGGGTTGCTAGGTCTGGGTTGGAAAATACCTGGAAACTTTGGGGGTGGAACTGGGAGATGGCGGGGTTTGGGGAGGGGAGGGGCCTCAGCATAGTACGATGCCGTAGAGTCCACCCTTCATAGCAGCCATTTTCTCCAGGGGAGCTGACCTCTGTCAGCTGGAGATCAGTTGTAAAAGCGGGATATCTTCAGGCCTCACCTACAGGCTGGCAACCCTACGCAGTTCACAGTGGGGAAAACTACCCCCCAGGGCAATTTTCAATTGAGAAAACAGGATAGAGGGGAACATGGAAATGCCCTCTGCCCTTAGGCCACAGTCCTGATCCAGACCTATCCATGCCCACCCACAAAGTTTAAAAAACAAAAGGTCTGGGAGCTTCATACAAGGTACTCTCGAATATTTAGGCCTTCATGGAGTAGGTGCTGGAAGAGACCTTTGTCTGCCTAAGACTCTAGAGAGCTGCTGTCAGTCAGAAGAAATGAAGCTGAAATGTATAGACCTGAGTGTTTGACAGGTTCATATTTTCATGGCCTTCAAAGATTTGAGCAGGCAGCGCTCACACACTTTCAAGCATATCTTTACGAACCTATAGCTTATAAACCTGGCTGTATTTTTAGAAAATGAAAGGTGGAGACACCTTAGGGAGCTGATTTTATAATTTTGACAACTACATTTTGGGAAATCACCACCTCATCACACAGTCCCGATCAGAAAAAAAGCCTTCAATTTGTTCCCACTTAACAGCCACCACTGCAGGATGATCACAACAACTCCTTTGACCCCAGCGATTCGGTTCCCACAGAAACAATTTGAAGCACCGCAGCCCAATTAAAGGAAGGCAAATATACCTGATGACCACTACTGCCAGACCTACCTGCCAGTTTATGGGGTCTAGTAATTGGTATAAAACTCTAGAGGGACTGTTGAGGTTTTCTGTGCCTTGGGGCTAGGCGTTCAAGTCTCCTTGAAGCCATTGCACACTCAACCCCAAATGCAGTTTTGTCCTCCTTTGGTGCATACCAACACAGGACCAAACCCCCAGCATGCCTCCTACCTCCCCCACCTATACATTATGGAGCGAGAGTCCATATGTAAGTATATATATATAAAAGATTTGTGACACATATAGGGGCACTTCCTTACATACACAAATAACAATTTTAAATGTAGCAAATTCAACTTGTTAAATAGAGACTGCACTGGAAGGTGAGTTTCCAGCCAAATATCAACCTTTATGTACTTTTGGCGTCACCTGTGTCCATATGTGCTCCAGCTGATGCATATGTTAAGGCTTCTGCCTGCCATCACCCTTGCGGAGTCTGGCGCTTTGCATTGGCTGGGCTACCAATGTTCTAATTGTTTTCCAACTGATGAGCATAAAACACACCAGCTGTCCTTCTGGAATCCTGGAGCTTCCCCCCACCAAAAAAAGGACTCTGGTGACCAGAGGACGTAGGGAATGTCCTAGATCAATCACAGGCACCCAAACTGTACAAGGCTCCTGCTCCGTACAGGGTTTAGCATAGCAGTTAATCCAGTTCTGGCAAGGACAGAGAAAGCAGTGGAGCTGGCAATCCTGAAAAGTGGGCCCCATTCAAAGAAAAAAAAACAAACCTGCTCTTCAGGGTGAGTAGCCCAAACCACAGCAAGAACAGCAAAAGAAGTGATTAACTCATACACAAACCTGCCAGGAGAATGGCTCTTAAAAAACCAAATCCAAAGCAAACCTCTCAATACAATGCACGCAGGTGAGTCTGCTGCATTGTCAGTCTTTTCTTTCCAGTCCTCTTTGATTGACCCTGGAGCACAGACACCTGCAGGCTGGGGTGTGGGCAGCCCATCAGATCCTGAGCCAAGCAATGTCCTGTCACAGGTTTAAACCTGAGCCGGCTCTGGCTTAGTCCAGTGTACCAAGAATTAGAGATGCCCCCCCACACACACACACAAAACCCCCCTTAGTCCTTTGCTACATCCTGCACTGAAAGCTAGCATACACACCAGAAATTTGTTGGAGCACTAGCTAAAAATGGATTGTGTTGCCCTTGGGTCTACTGGGCAAAGAAGAGTTTTGCTGGATCGTGCCTGAGATCCAGCATCCCAATTCATAGAGCAACCCACATTAAGAAGGAACAGATAAGATGATAGTTCAGGCTGCGTTCAGACGGCCAGTCAATCGCGCCATGAGCCCTCCTAAAATTTTATCCCGATTTTTTTAATCCAGCCTAGCACGACCAGATGCCCCCCCATGAAATAGCCTCACTGCGTGTTGTTCCCGCCGTGATTTGTCTACACGGCATCCACCGAGGATTTTTTTAAAAAAGTTGTTTTGTACATTCGCATAGGCAAGGCTGCGCCTCCTTGGAGAACTGAGGCGATCGCGGAGGGTTTTCAGCAAAGTCCCGGTCCTCCCCCTTGCCATTGCCATCATGATCAATGGAGGGACTATTTTGCAAGTTAGAACAGTCCTTCCCCCTCCATCTCCCATCGCGGTAACATCTTGCCCCTAAAAGAAATAAGCATGAATATTACATTCCTCGTAGCGCTTATCGCTGAATGCGTTTCCTCGTTAAAGCGCACATGGGGTTTCAATTTTTTAAAAATCGCGCCCCCGTCGGCTCGGTCTGACGTCAGACCGAGCCGACGGGAGCATCGCGCGCTAATGGAGTGACCAGACGGAAGAAAGTCTGCAGTTGTTGCGCGGGTAAGCGAAAACCCTACATTGAAAGTGCTACTTTTTAAATCAGGATTGGAGGCGCAGCAGAACGGGATGCCTATGGGACCGGAATATTTCGCAGATGTTTCTGTCTGGTCGTGCATTTTTGATCCGCAAGGGAGTCGTTCCTATGGCAGATCAAAAGATCCATCTGAACACACCCTCAAGGTCATAAGTGACACTTGTGAAGAAGCTTGCAGATCACATCCATTTATCACAAGCCCTGTCCCCTTTCTTCTGGGTGGGCAACAGTGGGACTCAAAACATAACTTCTGAAGGCCTGATTTGGCCAAAGGGCTGTCTTTTGCTGATCTCTATAGCATACCCTCCACAACTGGACCCATTCCGTCACACAAAAGGAAAAAAACCCCAGGCATACCTGCTTTGCGTTTGGTGCTTATGGCACCAGCTGAGGCGTGTACCAAACGACAACTGGAGCATCCTATGCAAGGCAAAGGGGGCAGGATTGCTAGTTAGATTCCAAGCAGGCCAATCCCAGGCTTTTGGGGCCATAGCCAAGAGCTCTGTGGCAGGTTCCTCCAACACACTCCAACCCACAATGCTAGGCCCAAGTTGCAGCTCCCCGTCCCTGCACTTCCTCCTGGAGAGCAAGCTGCCACTACTGGGAGTGGGAAGATGAATGCCATATTGGAGCAGAGGGACAGAGGAACCGCTCAGGCTGGCAGCTGTGAGTTTAACCCCAATACATATCTGCACACAGTCCAGGCAGCACAGGAGGGGGATAGTGAAGCGTCAACACAAGTGGGTCTAGCGTCTGGCCTGTCCCACTAAATGATGGTACAAATCATAACTGTAAAACATGTATTTCCTTGCTGCTGC
This sequence comes from Gekko gecko, assembly GCA_029375565.1. Lineage (NCBI taxonomy): Eukaryota > Metazoa > Chordata > Lepidosauria > Squamata > Gekkonidae > Gekko > Gekko gecko. Next base: position 43,254,880 of record JAPDNY010000012.1, on the reverse strand, counting down.
AGTTTGGGAATTAAGAACTACCCTTGTTTAAAAACAAAAAACAGCAGCCGTCTTGTCTCTGAAGAGAGTGGATCGTTCAGTTCTGCACTTACCCATCTGCTTCAGTGATTTTTCTCCTATATGGTCTTCACACTGGGACACACTCACCAGAAAGTTCAAATTAATCCAGGAACGTCCGGAATGTTTAAAGATGCAATCCAGATGAAGATACTTTATGGTGTCACTCACAGGGTGCAGAGCAGAATCCACATCGTCTAATAACAAACATGAACCATTTGGGCCACAAATATATCTGGCCGGGGTCAGAGACTGCCAAGTCGCTTGCAAACGCACCACACACTCATTTCACACCAAGAAAAAGGTTGTGTCCCTTAATCCCTCTTTTTTTGAGGAATGTACACAACTGCCGCTCTCCTCAACATCTGTAATTAAACAGCTCCTCTGGTTTGTGTTCACTCAGTGTTTATTTTCCCACTTGGCAACCCAGTAGATTTTTAATATAGGATGACACTGAAGGAACACAGGCCTCAATGTTCACATTCAAGACTTTTTTTCCCCAGCAATCCTCCAAAGCTCTGGCATTTTGGGGGGACGGTCCTTTATTTGGGACGATGAATTCCTGCTCCTTTACTGTCTAAACCAATCAATAACATCCCTTTTTACAAAAAGCACCAGCAATTACCCAGATAATTATGGGAAAAAGACAACAAGGCTCATGAAGATCATATGGATCTTTCCTCCCTTTCCTCCACTGCTGCAGCCCCTTATGCAATTGTCAGGAAAACTAAAGGGGGGGGGTATGTGGGACCAGCAGTCTGAGAGATTGTAGGAAGTCAAAACTGGAGAGAAACAACTTAGAGGACTCGGTGCTTGTCAGACTCTGGAGGATGCACTGAGAATATAATCTGTTACTAATAGCAGTTAAAACAGTAGTAGCACTAACCGGTTTTCTGATTACTACTGTACAAAAAAGCCCTCCTACAATGGCTCTTACCCAAAGGATGGTGCCCCTAAAATTGCTGGAGATTGGAGGTGGTGCCAGTGGAGGGCTGAGTTTGGGCAGGGAGCTCACCAGTAGAGATGCCAGCCTCCAGATGGAACCTTGGGATCTCCTGGAGTTACAGCTCATCTCCAGACTATAGAGACAAATTCCCCTGGAGAAAATGGATGCTTTAGAGGGTGGACTCTATGACATTGTACCCCACAGGTCCCTGTCCTTCCCAGGCTCCACCCCCAGATCTCTGGATTCAGCAGCCCTGCTCTGGAACTGGCCACTGAGTCACCAGGGACATGAGGGATGCCACAGAATCCAGCCTCTGAAGCGGCCTGTTTTCTCCAGGGGAATTGATCTCTATTGTTTGGGGAGCAGTTGTAATTCTGGACCCTGTTTTAAAAAAAAAATTGCTGGGACTCGTGTATAAAGGTGCATTGATTTCCACGAATTCCCCTTTCAGTACTTGGGACAGCCTCTCCAAAAGGTGCCAGTACTCAGTACCAGTGAGTACCACTACAAAAAAAGCCCTGACTACAGAAAAACTCTAGGCTGCACCCAGAAGTCCTATGCCCATTTTATGATGCAATTGTAAGAATACTTTCTTGGGAGTAAGCTCCACTGAGTAGACTTCAGTAGGATTCTGAGTAGACCTGCTTGGAATTGGAATTAATTACAGTACAGTTATACACTGAGGACTCATGACGGATCGGGGGAGGGTTGCATTAAACTAGGACCTCCCCTTCGACAGCACCATGCTGTTTTGAGTTCTGGGGCTAGTCGAATAGCTTCCTATTCATCTTAGCAGTCAACTGTCATTGCACAAGTATTCCAGCTACTGAGGTTTAGGGGCAAGATGAGCAGGAAGTGCCTGGTTTAGTCCTAAATCTCAGAGGTACTATGCAGGGGCTTAACATTTCCTTTCTTATGCAGCATAGGAGAATACAGGAGAGATTGGTTTGCACACTCTCTCCTTTGTTCATTTACAAATAAATTTTCTGCATGAAGGAGGCCTCAAGCACGCAGAAGCCTCAACCTTCATTTGGCTGCTTTACTGGTAGGTCCTCCACTGTCAAGTTCACTGATCAATAATAGGAAGAAATTATTATCTCACAAAAAGATGGATGGGCTATCCGAAGAAACTGATTGCCAATAAATCTAGGATAAGCCAAAGCAGTATATCATCCACAAAATACCTGTGAAATTCAGTGCCACCATGCGCATTGATGGCCATTAGCTCCGGGAGGGGGGGGGTGTTGACTCCATTGGCCTCTTGCAGTTAACAGCAGAAGCCCCCATTGGATGTATTCTGGGCCAAGTTTCTGCTTCTTGGGTTCAAATTCCATGCCAGCAAGAAATAGGTCAAGGGAAAGCAGATGGGCAAAAATACTAGCCTTCTCTAACCCCTTGCTTAAGAGATGGGACAATTCTCTCCAACACCTTTCACGCTCAAAACAGCGAGGGAATAGATCCTTCCAAAACCATTTTAATGCAGTAGGTCAACTGCCCAGACAACTTACAACATGCCAGTGGGCGCAGCAGATGTGTGTTTGAATCACCACCACCACCCTTAGAACATTATACCTCTGTCTTTGTCATTTCCCCCTCCTCGCTGAAGTTTAGATTGCAAGCTCCTTGGGGCAGGGACCCATCTGTGGCTTGCTTATTTTACACCATATAGGACCATGTACAGTTATGGACTTACATAACATACAGTGGAGCTCCCTTGGCCAGTAGGCCAGAAAAAGTGACAGAAGGCACAGGCAGGGGAATGGGAGGGGGGTGACAAATATTACTCTCCCCCTCCCTGTCTACAAGGCCTGTGGCTCAGCCAACAGGAAAGTTCAGTGCTTGGGGGTTAGCAGATGTTTTTCTCCTAGGACTAAAGGACAAAGATTGTTTTTAGCACTGGCCCATGGGACATGTCGCTGTCCTAAATCCCACTGTGCCTCTTGTCTCAGTAATGCCATCCACGCCAGTGTGCTCCGCTATTAACTTCTATTGTGATCCTAAGCCAAGACTGAGGGTACCCAATGAAGCCAAGACTGAGGAAGCCAAGACTGAGGGTACCCAATGAAGCCAAGACTGAGGGAAGCCAAGACTGAGGGTACCCAATGAAGCCAAGACTGAGGGAAGCCAAGACTGATGGTACCCAATGAAGCCAAGACTGAGGGAAGCCAAGACTGAGGGTACCCAATGAAGCCAAGACTGAGGGAAGCCAAGACTGAGGGTACCCAATGAAGCCAAGACTGAGGGAAGCCAAGACTGAGGGTACCCAGTGATGGCAACTGCAGGCAGAAGCAGCAATCTAAGCCCTTCCAGATGATTGTTTAACAATTCTTCAATCTTGATTTAGGCAATGAAATACTACCGATCTTTCTGACTCCTCAGCCTAGAGGCAGCTGGCTGGCCACTGTGTGAGCAGAGTGCTAGACCTGATGGGCCTTTGGTTTGATCCAACAAGGCTCTTCTTATGGTCGCATTTACCACCCACCAAGTCCACATGCAGACGGCACAGAGCGAGGGGGCCCTCCAGTGCAGCGCTAACCGGCAATTAAATTCCTGAAACAGACCACAGCATTCAGGCAGAGGGTCTAAGTACAGGGGATGGAGATCAACAAAAGTCATGTGCCAATGTGAAACTGCCAGACTATGAATACAAGTGGCCTAAAAATCTTGTGATTTTAATTGTAAGCCGCCTTTTCAAGCAGGACTCTGAAGAGGCAGCATAGCAATATTCTAAATACATGAACAAATTATTAATTTCATTTTTTTTAAAAAAAGCCACTACCCCATATAGCCAAGAAAACTAGGATACGTGAGTAGGTTTATTGTAGATCTTCTCTCCAAGAGAAAGAACTGAAGAAAAAAAAAAGGCTGAAAATTCAGAATATAAGCCTGGAATATCCTTCTGAAGGGAGAGGAAAAGTTGAGTCCTTTTACTGTACCTGTAATCAAGAAAATTGAAAATAACACCCCCTAATTCCAGATGGGTGGGCACTGGTTACTCATGCCACAGGAAATACACACTGCACATGCACAGGAGCGCTTAATCATTAGTTGAACATTTTCCAGAACTTAACCACATTTCAGAGATATTAATGCCTCAGACCCACAGAGAATTCATTGCAGTCCCCGAAGGTGCCTCACTGGCTTGTTTTGAAAGTTAAGCTAAGAATTCTTCACATTTCTTCTTGCTTAAACTTTTTATTTTTCTTTCTTTCAGAGATGCTTCTCAACCACACACAGAGAGATTTTGTTTGTCATGTTCCAGCAAAGGAAAACTAGCCACACCCTCTTATTGTGAATTAAAAGCAACAACACCCCCCCAGTATGATGGCCCCCCCAACTACCCCCTTTCTTATAGGGACTCTGGGCAGAGTTGCTTAAAACTAAGTACATCTTTGTGTTGTAGACTGCAGGATACTAAACCACAGGAAGAGGAAAGCACTAGGGCCAGCAGGGCCAGTAATGGCTGAGAACAGAGTTGTATCCTCACTTACTCACACCCCAAATCCACTTTTAATATTCCTTTGTGAAACACTGCAGAGCGGGCTGGAAATGGCTTTGAAATTGCTGGCATCCCTGAATGCATCAAAACCCACCTGAGCATGTACAAAGTACTTTTCGCTCCTCATTCAGCAACTGCAATCTGTCCCCACAAAGTATGGACAAAAGCCCTTGGCTTCCTTCCAGAGTAGATGGGCTCCTAAGCATATTTATTGATGATAATTTCAGTTCACCAGTTAGTGAGCCCCAGTACCTTGTTTGTTTGCTTGTTTCCAAATTAGGTACCGCCTCCACATATTTTTACAGTATCCTGCGAGTTCACAGGTCCATAAAATGTTTTGAAAGTTTCCACCTTCTGATGCCTTGTCCTAGCATCCCTAAGCTTTATGTCAATACTCTGTTCCTAGCCCGGGTGTTTTCACTCTTAAGCCTTTCCCATTTATGTTACAATGTAAAATGCCATCGACGTTAATCAGGCTATATGAAGGAATTATATCCCCAATTCCCCACCACTGACCCCAGAGGTAGATCACATGCTTTGCATGCAGGAGATGCCAAGTTCAGACTCTGGAGAGCAGTTGCCAATCCTGGCAGAACTATGAAATGACTCTAATGATGTCATGGCCTACTGGTCCACATAGCCCAATGTGGTCTATGTTTGCTGGTGATGGGTCTCCAGAGTCTCTGGCACACAGAGATTTCCCCCCAGATCTGCTACCCAAAACCTTTTCGGGCAGGGGTCTCCAACCTTTTTGAGCCCATGGGCACCTCTGAAATTTTGACAGGGGATGGTGAGTGCCACCCCAAAATTATTGCTGCAGGGGGCAGAACCAAACACAATACCTTCTGCCTTACTTGGCAAAAGAATTACAAAGAGGGAATAAAGAGAAATGAAGAAAAGCCCAAGGTGGAAAGAAAGAGATCTGGGAATAAAAAGAAACAAAGAAAAACCTGAGGTGGGAGGAAGGGAGAAAGGAAACAAGAGATAAAAAGGACCTGAAGGGGGAAAGGAATCAGACCCCCAGGTGCTTACCAGTCTTCCTGATCTTCCAATGGCAGCGGCTGCTATTGTAGCTGTGGAAAACCCTTTCATTTGAATGAGGGCAGCTAATAACAAGCTCTGCCTTACAATGGCCCTGCCCACTTTCTGAAAAGCTTGGTGGGCACCAGGAGAAGAAGTGGTGGCCACGACGTTGGGGAACCCCATTTTAGGGTATTGACGAACCTGAGCAAAGCAGGCACTGTACTCTTGGGCTAAATCCTGAGCCACCTGGCTCAGTATTGCCTGACTGGCATGCCACCCTCAGCTCCTTGGAGGAAGGTACGACAAAAAGGGGGACAGACATTCCAAGCTCACAGTGACTTCAGAAGCACAGCTTGTAGAAAGCAGAGTTTAGGACAGCAGTTCAGAGGCTGTGAAAACATGCTGAAACAAACTTCCCCTTAAAAAACTCCCCTCCTCTCCTTCCCTTGAACTGCCATAGTTTTAAAGTGAATTCTAACCCAAAGTGGTACACCTTTGAATCATATTTTGGAGATATTTCGATCCTCATGCTCAAGTAAAGTCTTCGAGTATATTTCTGAAAAACAGAAGACCTTATTAAACAGGATGTTTTTTTAAAAAAACCCAAAATTTATTAAAAGCAACATGCTTGCTGTCCTCATTCTCTGGAACATCTTCGTGAAGCTCCAATAGCCATTCTGGAATAGTTCACCTTTTGTCCTGCCATCCCTCACATCAGCCTAAAAATGCCCAGCAGTTCAACCATTAGCCCCACCCACTTTTTAATGGACCACACCCACCTGTACCAGGAACTGTGAGAATTCTATAACTCAGTGGCTCTCCAGGCAGGATTACAAATGGACAGAAGCATCCCCTAACCCAACCTTTTGTATATGTAGTTTATAAATAACCATCATCCAGTCATAAGTTCCTCATTGCAGGTAACCACATCACTGCCAGGTTTGCTACACATACTGATCACACTGTGCCAGGGTCCAGCCCTAGGAGCAAAAAATAAAAACCACATTTAATCCTGAGGGAGGGTCATTACTACTTGGGAATGGCCCCACTGTCCATACTGCCAGTGCAGACATCTAGGGAAAAAGCACAGTTAATCTCAGCATCAGCTGGGTTCCTTGGTAAAATCCCCAAAGTTAGATACTGACGTACAAATCCAGTTTCACCTCCATCTTTGCCCTTGCCAACGACCCCAAGATGCAGTATGTCATTGCTGTGTTAAGCCGCAGTGAAAAAAAATGTTTGGTCTTCACAAATTTGTTTAGGATGCAAATTTGGGATTAACACTCTCTTAATTAAATAGGATTTCTTCAAAATAAAAGAGAGCTGTGCCTTGTTTACAAAGTTTAAAGTAAGTCCCTCCCAGTTAATCATTGTTACTTTAAAAGATACAAGTCCTACTTTATTTTTAAAAAATGAACTTATTTGAGGATGCTCATTCCACATGCCTCGGGAGGAAGAAGAGAGTTTGTGGGAATTTGTTTCAAGACGAAACTTCATGGATTCAAGCTGGTCCGGGAATTATTCTGGCTTTTTAATTGTCTTTTAAAAGTCACTTGACCAACAGGAGAAACAACGCTGTTAGGACAGCAGTGGAAAGATTCGGCACTGCATTGAGTGATCCAAAGTTGTGAATCGCTGAAACCTCTTTGCTTTGCTGATTCAAAAGCTGTTTGTTTGAAGGAATGTCATCTGAGTCCAGATCATATGCCAGTTCTGGAAAGAAAGACAGACAGACAGTCAAAGGAGCACATGACCCTTCCCAGCGTGCCTCAGCTTCAACTCATGGGCACACTATTTTAGAGAAAGGTTTTAAGCGAGGGGCAGTGCCTATACCAGAATTCTGGGGGGCCCTTGCAGAAGAACATCCCCTCTGGGATCAGAACAAGAGTCAATCTGTTTCAAGAGTCCATCTATTTCAACAGTAGTTGGGAAGTTCCAGAGACCACAACAGTTCCACGTACCCTGTTGGCTGTCCCCAGTAGCTGCCGTTCAAAGGCTCACTGCCTCTGAACAAGGACACTCCATTTAGCCAACATGCCTAATAGCCACGGATTGACTTATCCTCCACAAATGTGGCTTATCCCCCCAATGGTTAGTCAGATGATTCCAGGAAGCTCAGAACCACACCATGAACCAAGACACTCCTCGTAGGTGTCCCTAACTTGTATGAGGCAGGGCAAGTAAATAGAGAATTCTCTCAGGCCACCTCTGACTTTCCTGGCTGCTCCAATTCAAAGCAGTAGCAACCACTCTTTTTGGTCACTCCTTTGTTGCTCAGAGCCAGCTCCCCAAAAGTGGAGAGGCTGTGCAGTTGCAGGGCAAGAAAATGGCAATCATGGACGTCATGGAGGGATGGAAGTGATGGGACGAGATGCACCAGAGTTAGATAGTGACATCTGGGAAATGGAAAGAGGTGGAAAGGGGGAGGGGCATCCCATCTCCACCCATTGGCATAGCTCTGGGCATTAGTGAGATGCCTTCAGGAGGCCACATGCAAAGAGGTGATAAGGGGTTGGAACCTCCAGATCGGTTCTGCTAACAATGATGTATTTCCCTCAGTGTAAGAAGTGTTCCCCTATCAAAAGAGACTTCTTGCAAGAGGGGAAAGGTGCTTGCCCCAGAGGAAAACAACACAATCAGTAGAATGGATCCAACCCCAAGATCATGAGATGTCTTTCAAACTGCTCAAGCTTTTGGGAGTGAGTGCTTTTAAACTGTTCCTTTTGTTTCTAGTCTGTTATGAGCCAAGGGAATGCATATTTCCAATGATGTTTAGGATAACTTCCCGTTCCTTGTCTTGAACAGAGTAAACTTTCTGCCCTAGGAGAAAACTAGGTGCCCATCCCATACATGCCAAGGAGAATGGGCTGGCCTGCAATCCTTGTGCACACAAATATGAGTCTCAGGGTCACAATGTCCCCTGGAAAAAAACACAAACATTCTAGCCACAAACATTCCAGTTTTCAATGAGATGCTTTGGTCTTGCCAAGAGTAGTTCCCCCCCCATCTTTGAGGCAGCATCCCAAAAACCTGCTCTGATGTTGAATCAGGCCAGCTATATCCAGGGGTCTTTTCAACAATCTGTGCTAATTACATCCTCCATCCCCCTCTTCTCTTACTCTCTTCCCCTCCTTTGTACTTCAGATTAGAGAATCCGTTTACAATAACAGTCAATCATTAGCTCTGCTGGCATTTCAGAAGCCCCCCCCCAACTGCAAGCAGGAGGCATTAGAGATGGAGGGGCTCCTTTTGCACACACACTTTTCTTGTGAAAGCAACACACACACACACACACACACTCTCCTGCACTGTATCTTTCTGTAACAAAAGCTCCCTTCTAACGCTTAAGCTCCTAGTGTGTTGGGTTTTTTTCCTTCTCTTGCTGGTAGCACATCAAACGCGAACATCTTCTGGTCCTGCTTCAACTTGCAACAGGAATGACACCAACCAACAGCTGTAAACTCTCAAATATGTGCTTTCCATGTCAACAAAACAGGGAAGAGAGTGTATGTGGAGGGGGGAACATTCCACATGCAGGAGTGCAATTCAAATTATGCCTCTCATCTCAGCGCAAGCTTTTCAGGTACAAGTCATTACCAGCCATTCTTTCCAAACCTATTTCATTTTTGGAACCTTCTGCAAGGGCAGCTAAAGTCAAGCCAAAATCAGGCAGGGGCTGCTTTCAGACGGGCATAATAGATGGCACTACAGCTGACATGTTTTTGAGAAAAATAAAAAATATAAGCCAAGTGGATACGTTTTGGCATCCTGGCACATACACCAGTACCAAAAGTGTATCTGTGCCTGGCAGCCTTTTACCTTCATTGGGACCCACTTTTTACCGCCATAAAAGGACTCTGAGCAAACAGAAACCATACCTTGCAAGCAAAAGGAAAACACAACATCAAAGGCTACAATGCAATGCTGGGCTGGCAGCCAGCCAGCCAGCCAGTGGAGAAGCTAGAAAAAGGGATTGCTGAATGCCAAAGCCACAGAATGCCCGCGTGCTGCCAAGCATCTGGGCCCTCTGAAGGAGGCCGCCAAGCAAAGCCCAGCAGATGGCCTCAAGGTTGGATGAAAGGTTCGGCTAAGCTTCGCCTGTGCCTCTTTCGTAAGTGTGTTGGTGTCCTGTGACATGATGCCACAGCTACGGAGGAAAATCACCGGTTGAATTTTGTGACAGTGAGAATTGTCATGAGATAGTGCCTGCTAACAGTGGTAGGGAAGATGGGTATATTCACCAGCAGCAGGTGGGCACATCAACCAGCAGGTGGGCACATCAGCCAAATCAGCTAGGGGTCCAAAATAGGGAGATTGTGCAGCTCCCAATAGGAAAGGGGAAAACCAGTGTGATCTGCTGAACAAAGTGCAGAGCTAGGAACCAAGGTACCTGGAAGCTCAGTGCTTCTATGTGAAATGGGAACACAAATGCCACCTGTTGCAATGGGACCTTTGTAAGGCTGAACAAAGAATTTTACACTTTAGAAGCGCACCTTCCTAGTATTTGTCCTGCCTCTTACTGAAAAACAAAGCCCATTAAAAAATCTGGTAAAAAGAGGCCCCAAAATGAGTGCCTTTATGAAAACATTATTAAATACTAAGGGGAAAGTTGAGGCATTCCTGTATGGTCTTGAATTTCCCTTAACCTCTGGATTAGAATGGCAGTAAGGTCTCTGCAACTAGGAACCCTCTTAGTTATTCAGTTACCTTTGGAAAACACCTTTGAAAGTAAGGCCACCATACCGTCTTTTACTTGATACATTCCAGCATGAAGTTTGTGGCACGTTTAAGACCAACAAAGTGTAATTCTGGGTATAAGCTCTTGTGGTCATGCACACTTCTTCTGATACATTCTTCAGATGCATACACACAAAAGCTTATACCCAGAATTACACTTTGTTACACTGGATTCAAACTTTGTTCTGTTGCTTCAGACCAACACAGCTACCCACCTGAATCTACCTTGATGCATTCCAGTTACTAAAATTTAGATTTATGCACCGCTGGTCAAGGACTGGGATAGCAAAGGAGGTGAATGCATTGAAGGGGACAGGATCTCTGTAGCATAACACAGGCATCTCTGCTACCACCCTAACTGCTGCAAAGGCCCTCTCCTGAGCCTGAAACATTGTCATCACAAGCATGAGGACTAGAAACTCTCACTTTTAACAAAAGCTCTCAGGAGCCTGATATCAGATTCTGTGCAGACATCTAGCCTGATGATTCTTCCCACCCAGCTCCCAACACGGTTCTTCAGTTAGCCAACTCTTGTCTTCTGCTCTGGTTCAGCATAGTGATCCATCTAGCTCAGTCCCATCAATGACCAGCCTCTGGTCTCAAGCCCAGATCATGAGAATTGCACATTCGTGTATTTTCCAGTCTTGCCATTCAATTTTAAGAAGCAGTAGAGAGAGCCATGGGATTGGGCAACAGGAAGGCCAACAGGAAGTCACTTTTGGGTGACAAGTCCTGGTCAAGCTACCATTTTTACACCTAACCTCCCTCATAGGGCTCTCGTGAGGCTGAAATGCCACTCTGATCTCCTTGGAAGGAAAGGCAGGAATCACAAGTTACAGGCATATTCCCATGCAAAGAAGTCCTCATTGCTATCACCAGAGACCTGAGTAGTTCAGACTAGCCCAAGCTCCTTAGAGCTTGGAAGCTAAACAGGGTTGGCCATGGGAAACCACCAAGGAAGACCAGGACTACTATGCAGAAAATGTCAGTGGCAAACCATCTCTGTTCACCTCTTGCTTGAAAACCCCATAAGGGGTCGCTATAGGTTGGTTACAACTTGACAGCACTTAATAATTGCCCTGACCTGGATGGCCAAGCTAGCCTAATCTTGTCAGCTCTCAGAAGCTAAGCCTTGGTTAGTATTTGGATGGGAGACCACCGAGGAAGACTAGGGTTGCTCTGCAGAAGCAGTCAACAGCAAACCACCTGTTTGTCTCTTGCCATGAAAACCCTGCAAGGACACCATAAGACTGCTGTGACTTGATAGTACTTTTCACCACCATCCCCCAAGGGGAGGAGCCCTGGTTCACTGGTAGAGCCTCAGTCTGGCATACAGAAGGCCCCAAGTTCAATCCTGAGCATCTCCAGCTAAAGGGGTCAGGTAAGAGGTGATGTGAAAGGCCTCTGCCCAAGACCCTGGACAGCTGCTGCCAGTCTGAGCAGACAATACTGACACTGATGGACCAATGGTCTGAATCCCTGTGAGGCAGCCCCATGTGTTGTTGTGCGCAATCACCCTCCCCTACTCTTCTACATTTCTGCCCCCTCCCATACCCCCTGCCTCTGCTCTGCTATTGTAGCAATGTCTTTGCAGTCCTAAATTTGTTCCTAGGAAGGGAGAGCCAGGATGGGAGAACTGGGCAGGATTCTGCAAGAGCCTTCTCCAACTGCCCTGTCTCTGGTCCCACATACTTTCACTCATGGTGACTGCCTATGTTGTACTGGGACTCTTCAGCCTGACATGCATCCCCACATATGAGGCAGGGACTGTTGGCAGACAAGGTGGTCTTCATCCCTGCAGGAAGCCAACTGCACCCACCTAGTCTTGCACTCAAGGACGCCCTCCTGCCACCACCTACCCCCTTACCTAATAGGCCAGCGGAGGGTGTGGCCCCCAAGAAGGGTGTAAGCAAAGCTGTGTGCCAGTCGCAATTATCCTGCATGTCAAGTCACATTACGGCTGAGCATCTAAGGCCCTTGCTAAGCATCGGAGCATTTTTGTGGTTCTGCCTCTCCCCACACCAATTTAAGGGGCGTCTCTCGTGAACACTGTGAGAAAGTGACAGATCCTCTCTTTCCTTGTCGCACCCACTGGAGGTGGGGGTGCGGGTGGGATGAGACAAACAGCACTTGTTGCCTAAGGTGTAACATGGGAAATTTATATGCACCACAGCAAGGCTGGAGGCCCTAGCAAGACTGGCCACTCAAACTGCATTTGATGCCATCTGCTGAACATGTTTCCAATGCAGCGTGGAGTTCTCTGCGGAAGAGTCTAGGCTGCAATTGAGGACACTGAAATGTACCCCAAAACCTGTCCCCATGCGAACACTAGTGATGTCACTGTCAGTGCCAGGAGACAAGACTTCTCCGTTGACAGTGCCACTAATAGCAGCCACTTCACCTTCCCCCATCATATCAGTGCAAACCAATCATCATCATCATCAGATTTGTGAACCACCCTCCCCTGAAGGGCTCAGAGCAGTGTACAAAACTGAGTAGACAGAAAAATTAAAAGACATAAATAACAGTTAATTATAGTAAAATCAATGAGATAATATATACCAGATCGTTGATGGTACGCTGGCCTTCCTCTCCCACCATAGGGTGAGTTGCAGGCTGGATATGGCAAAACGCCGTTGCTGTGCTCAGCCGTAAGCCTGGTGGAACATCTCCTTTTTACACGCCGTGTGCAACGGAGTTCGGTCCCGCAGGACATGGATGTCACTAGGTAGAGAGTTCCACCAGGCAGGAGCCAGGGCCGGAAAAACAATAGGGAGCGGTGGTGCAGGCGGTAAAGGAATGCCTGCCTTAACATCTGTTCGAATCCTGCCGCGGTCAGGGTGAGCTCCTGGCCCTTGTCCCAGCTCCCGCCCACCCAGCAGTTCAAAAGCCCGTTAAAGAGCGATTAGATAAAAGGGGTACCTGCAATTAGAGCAGGGGGGCACCCGCCCCTGTAGCAGCAATGGTGGAGAGCAACGGACGGCAGAGGCGATGGACGGTGGAGGAGATATGGCGGCTGGCGAGGCGAGGCGGCGTAGGAAGGAGGCCGGACCGATGAGGCGCAGAGGCGGAGCAATGCAGCAGGCCGGATCCTGACATGGACAGAGGCCACTGAGAAGCAGGTGCGAAAGTGCGGAGTTGATCCGGCCTGGAGGTGGATTCGCAAGGGCCAGGAAGGTGGAACTTCATAACAAAGACCAGCGCCGGAGAGAGAGGTCACCGCCGGACTGTCCCCTTCGCAACAGAAGATCTGCTACAGAATAGGGGTGCCTGGTAGGATATCAACCTCCCCCTGCACATATGTGGCCCTAGGCTAGGAATGTTGGACCTAATATATATATGTAAGCCACTCAGAGCCCTTAGGGGGGTGAGCGGGATAGAAAGTCGAATAATAAATAAATAAATAATAAATAATGGCTCTGGTTGAGGACAGCCAGGTATCTTTGGGGCCAGGGGCCACAAGTAAGTTTGATCTCCCGAGTATAACACTCCCCGGGGGACATATGGAAGCAAACAATCCAGAAACATGGACCATTGAGAAAAAACAAAGGAAACAACCTATCTTTGGGGGTGAGGTGGGGGAGAAGACAGGGAGAGTCTTCATTCAGAAAACTGGGTCTCTGGAGAACATTGAGGGAAGAGGATGAATTGTAGCATGATAAATTAGCAATAACAATTACCCTTGACTAGGAGTCCTGGGACTGGGTTTCAGATCCTCCCGCACAGAGGCTTCTGCAGAGATGGTAAGTGTGGAGTAACAGAACTTGTGGGTATGATGGCCCAGGCTAGCCTGATCTCATCAGATCTTGGAAGCTAAGCAGGTTCAGCCCTGGTTAGCATTCGTATGGGAGACCACCAAGAAATCCTGGAGTCGCTGCGCAGAAGAAGAAAATGGCAAACCACCTCTCTTAGTCTCTTGCCTTAAACACCGTACAGAGTCACCATAAGTCAGCTGTGACTCGATGGCACTTTACACACAGCTGCAACGTTCAGTCCCCAGCATCTTGCATTAAAGGAAAGCCAGTGTGATGCAGCGGTGAGAGTGCCAGTCTGGTAGTGGAGACTCATGTACAGGGCCGGCTTGTCCACTAGGTGAGCTAGGTGCTCGCCTAGAGCGCGCTGGCTGCAGGCGCCAAAAGGTCCCCCCCCGCAAAAAGCCCCCCCACCCCTTCCCTGGCTTGCTTGGATGTCCCACAGCTGCAGAGCGCCCAAGCAAGCCGGCGCTGGGAGGGAAGGGGCGGGGGTTAGAACCCCCAACCCTTCCCTGGCTTTCCTGGGGGGCCCACAGCCACGGAGCCTCCAGGAAAGCCGGTGCTGGGAGGAAAGGGACGGGGGTTAGAACTCCTGCCCCTTCCCTGGCTTTCCTGGGGGCCCCGCAGCTGTGGAGCACCCAGGAAAGCCAGCGCTCCGCCGCTGCCGCCCCCCCCAGTCTCCAGGCCCCACCAGGAGGTTGGCATCCTTGGTGGGGTGGGTGCACCAGGCTGTCCTGCCTAGGGTGCCCAGACACCTGGGGCCGGCCCTGCTCATGTAGTGTATGTAGTGAAGCTCATAGGGCCAGTTGGGATGTTAAGAAGGAGAGGGGATGAATCACACATGCTATCTTCAGTCTCACAGAGGAGGACGAAGGATAAACATGCAACAAACTGAATAATTTCTGGTAGCAGACTGGGGAAAGTCCCTTCTCTGTCAGAGGCCTTGGAAAGCTGCCACCTATTAAAAGAGCACATGGTCATGGGGCTAGGAACTCCATATGCCTGTTACTTGAGGGGATCAGGCAACCATCCAGACTGATAAAGACAACACAGCAGCATGTACCTGCACCACTCACAGACAGATCACCTTGTGAGCTGAGGAATGCAAATGTCTGCAAATGCCTTGGCTTCAGGAAAAGTCCTGAAGAAACTTCTTAAGCTTCTCACCCACTGGGAATCAACCAAACCCGTGGCGGAAACCAGCCGCTAAAGCCCTTCTTTATTTGATTTTATGAACTGCTTATGGTCAAGGAGCATTGCAAAAGGTGTTGCCACCTCACAGATTCTGCACAGCTAAAGCTAGGTTGCAAATAGCACAGAGACATCCTAGAGACTGAACAAGAGGCAAACAAGACCTTCAGCGGGCCAATTAGCTTCCCTAGAACTGCGGAGGGTGGCGGGTGTGAGAGTTTTGGCTTTGGGATGTTTTCTGAAAGGGGGTCCCAAACCCGGAACTCTAGTTTCAGGCACCAGGCGTGTTACTGTCTTGTCCCACCATGACTGCTTGCTGGGGGAGAGAGCTGCTGATGTGCTCTTGGGCTGTGCCGGAACCACCCCTGTGCTAAGCTGGAGAGCCATTATCCCCGGAGAGATCACATGACACAAGGGGCTAGCCAGACTCCACCTGATAAAAGCTGCTGATCCAGCAGCTTGACGCTTAGATACACACAAGCTGCACGGGGACTGCCCAATCCCTTGCACCAACTTGACACCTGACCACTAATTCCTATGCATGACACAGTTCTTTTAAAATCTTAACAATGCCAACACCACCTTCTGGAATCAGGTGATTATGGAAGGAACCAGGTGATTAAGGAAAGCACTGAATAATCTTCCAAAAGCCATGCAATAGAGCTCGGGAAGGTTTGCTGAACTCAGGCAGTTCACATCAGGCCATCTTCTCTATATCAAGTTCAAGACAAACCCTGTTCGGCTCTTAGACAAATTCCAGGGCTGTAGCTGCCTAGTTCTGCAGAGGCCCAAACAAAAAAAAATAAACGTCTCACGGCAGTTTAAAGCCTTACCACATTTATTGTGGCAGCAGCTTCACTGAGCCAGCGCCCACTTTGTCGGACATGCGTTCAGTTCCTGCCTCTCCTCCCACCTGGGACAAGATGTTTTCTTAATATGTCATTGCCTAGTGGATAGACGACCCCCTGCTTCCTCAACCACCATGGAGACAGAACAGTGTGTGGCAGGGGAGACCCCTTGTTGAGCCAGCCAGCCCTCAAAACAAGGTTTGGAAAAGCAGACCCCAGCCTTCACAACAGATGCGTTCATTCCTTGCTGCAAGAACTGGCTGTGCTCTGCACTTCACAGGCTCTCCTCACTGCTCAGCACACTCTAGAAGGAGCAGCTATGACAAAGATGCTGGAGATAAAAAAGGAAGATACCAGCTCTCAGCCTCACCGTAATTCAGCTTTGTTTGCACTACAAGTACCCTTGCAGTGTGATTCTACAAGCTTAATAGAGGTTATCTGGCACCGGAAGCCTTGTGGCACATCCGGGTGCCTGGGATCTACCATGCCTTGGAGACTCTAGGGGAGAGATCACAATGCCAAGGTGGCCATACTTTAAACTAGCCTGGACCTGGAAGTCTGGGGCTGTTACCATTCAGCCCCCCTACCACCACCCCAGTCCAGGCCCTCTACTTCCAATCCATTATATTAAGTACTTGCTACTTGTGCAAATGAGTATTGCTTTTGGTTTCCTCGTGGCTCATAAGTTGGGAAAGGTTTGTGAAAAGATCCCACCGTGGTTCATGCCAGGAAAAGGAGTGGGTTTCTCTAATCTGTTCTGCCTCTTCCTCCAGGTTCGAGAGAATAGCCAAGCAAGTTGGAGGGAGATGCTGCCAGCTACCTCCGCTTCTTAAACCTCTGTGCTTTTCTTCAGACTCCTACTTGAGCTTGTAAAGTTTTAGTCTTGTCTAGAAACAAAGTGTGATGGCCTCATAAGTCAGCAGAAATAGTATTTCTGCTGCAATCTTATGCACTGTTATTTGGGAGTGCATCATAGCCAGTGGCCAGGAACTAGAGAGCTTACTCATTTTCTAGCTCTACTCAGGTTGAAGGTCAAACCAGGAAAGACCATCTTCAGCACATTCCTCCTTAGAAAACAGCAGTGTGTGCATGTGGAGGAACCCTAATAAGGGCGGCTAATCTCCAGGTAGGGCTGAAATACTGCTTCTGCTGACTGAATTACAACTGACTTCCAGATTACAGTTCCCCTGGAGAAAATGGCTGCTTTGGAAGGTAGAGTCCATCCCATTATACCTGACTGAGGTCCCTCCCCCTTTAAACCCCTCCCCAGGCTCCACCCCCAAATCTCCAGGGATCTCCTAAACCAGAGCTGGCAACCCTCACCCTAACAGGGACTATGGCACATGAGGAGGGCAGTTTCATCCTTCCCCCCCAAATCATCTTCCTGACCTCAAAAGACCCCACCCCCACCCCAAAACCAGTGATTATTGACCCTATGGTACAAAGCAGATTTGCTTGCATGTTTCTCCCCAGGGCAAGCAGGAACTTTGTGAGGTTGTTTGAGGTTGGGAACATGTCAGGGGAGGGTAGGAAGAGTCCATGGTCCCCATCTGAACTGGTGCCACCAAGAGCTGTTACTTACTAAAGAAATACATGCAGGAGATCTGATTATGGATGTTTCAGCATTTTACCCAGATTGACTACAAGTTGCACATATCCAGGGCCAGGCGGCCTTAGCACCCCTTTCACCATCATAACGCATGCCAACACTGGCACTGCAATTGCAAGCACACTAGAGAGCCAAGCTTCCGCTGTTGATCTGTCTCCCAACAACGTGTACTTGCAATGCACAGCCATTCCCAAAGAAGTGCAATCTGTGCAGAGAGGAAAAGGGCTTCTCCCTCCATCAAAGACTTTAAAGCTCCAGATTCTCCTGTATGGACCACAATTTAAAACATCAGCAAGGAGCACAAAACAGGATTCAGTTCGGTTTTCAATCTTGCACCAGTGGACAGAGAACACAGCAGGGGGGGAAAGTAGTTGGCTATCCTAACCTCTGGGCCTAAATTCCTGGAATCTGTTGGGAGACCGCCTGTGCCCACAGAAACTGATTTATGGTAGTCTTGGTTGCCGTGCTTCAAGCTTCCTTTGGTTGCCTTGTTGTTCCTGCTTTAGGGGCCTCTTGGCCCAATTCTGACACTTTCGCATCTGGGAGGGGCCTGGAAGCAGCCCCACCTGCTAGACCAATCCCCTGAGGGCAATCATGGCCCACTCCAGGTCTATCAAGCCTGGTGAAAATGCTGAGCCCCACTTCCTGGATCAGGGGCACACCTTTTGAAATGATGCCTTCTTAAAACTGGAAGACATGATCTGGTCATGCCCTGAGTTGGGAGAACAGGGTCGCCAAAAGCCTTTCTGGCAAAGTGTCGGGCAATGAAGGCTGCTGGGCTTCCTGAACTGTAGTAAGGGAAGATTTTATGGCACAGAGATGATGGGGGAAAGTTTCACTTGCTAACTTTCTCCAAGTCAGGCATATCTTGAAATTCAAAGGCACAGGAGCCATCAGAGGAAGAAAAGAGAGGACTCTCCCTCTCCAAGGGGAGATTTCCCCAAGATGCCGAGAAAGCTCCAAAAACCTGAAGACATTCCTGTAATTATTAACGATTCTGTCAGTCATCAAAATGCTTTATACTTATAACAGACCTACAAGGCAGGACAGTATTATTATCCCCAGCCTACAGATGGCTGGCTGAAATTGGCTTACTGAGACTGCATTCCAGAATACTTTTAGGAGGAACTGTGCCTTGATGGTAGAGCATCCTCTTTGCATGCACAGGGTCTCAGGTTCAATCCCCAGCAGCTCCAGCGAAAAAGACCAGATGATATGATAGATTTGTACCTGAAATGCTGGAGAGCCATGACACAGCAAAGCAGACAAAACTGTCCTCGGTAGGCCCATGGTCTGACTCACATAAGGCAGCTTCGTATGTCAAATAAGTTCGTATTGCCTGTGACCCAATTGCACCCTCCTGCCTCATAAGAGCACAATCCTTTGGTAAGTAGTACCTTAACAAGGTGATAGACATATGGATAGCAGAAGTTGCATTTGGGGCTCTGCTGTGATTGGGGGGGGAGTAGGAAGTTTCTTAGAAGTTCTTGAGATTTGTTGAGATCTCATCAACAGCCCCCTGTGAAGCTCTCTCTCTCACACACACACACACACATTTTACCATCATGTAGGAAGGGGGGGAAAGGTCTTTTTAAATTCTATGCATAGACAACAGCAGATCTCTCACCATCTTGTCTAGCTGCAGCTTAAGTCTGCTTGATCATGGCCATAATGTTACTAATAGCATTACACTACCACAAGTGGTTTCTTCTTCTTCAGAGGCTATTACATGCAAGTCCAAAGCTGAAAGGAAGCAACACATACACATGCACACACATCCAGATGTTAGTTTGTGTGTATTTTAGAACATCAAGAAGCTAGCAAAAAAGAAAAAAATCATTCATGTTCCAACACCTACAGATCACTGCAAAAACAAAGTTATCCACCAAGCTCTTACTACAGACTCTGCTTTTAAGAGTTCCAAAAAGCTGATCAGAGTATTTTTCTGCCGCTCTACTTTAATATTCTTTTTTTTTTTAAGTAGACTCACCTTAACTGAAGCAGACACTGAAATTGTAATTATGGGAATGTTTTATGGGGTAGATTTGTAAACTCAGCCATCAGCTTGAATTACTGAAATTAGCAAGGCTAATTTTAATGTCACTATTCAGAAGGGCCCACGATTTGGAATTTCTTAATGGCCTTCAGAAAAAAAAAGCCTTTATGCACGGTACAATCTCAGCTTCATTCTTACCTAAATTCCTTCTCTTAGGTCCTGTGAATGCCCTTGTTTTGTAGCCAACACAAACTTTGTCCAGTAAAATAATGTAAGGGACTTTGAATGAAAAGAGCTTAGCTGTTCCCTTGGCTCCTGTTATTTTAAAGCAGAAATAACTTTGGTTTTCCCGATTCATAGACAAAGCCCCAAAATGCAAAGCATGCTCAACTCCCCGGCTCAGCATGAAAAGGGCCTTCAAATATTCGCTAGGGCAAGTAATGGACTTACGAGGGGGATGAAAAGAGGCGCTTCAGCCCTGCCCTATCAATGATCTTGCTTCAGAATTTCATTCTGTTTACATTTCTTCCCCCTCCCTTTTAAAATATCTCCGCCGCCTCCAGCTACATAAAAGACTGACACTTGTAAAACGCTCATTTATGTATGTTAATGTGCAAGGTGCCGAGCATTGTGGAACATCAGCCGGGGTGTGAGCGTGAATGGCACAAAAGAGGCGGAGCCAGGCACTTCGTGTAACAGTTGCAAAGAGCATTGTGTTGCTGGATGAAAGTTCATTTTGCGCCCCCCCCCCTTTATATCTTATGAACAAGGTAGCATATTTAAGAGTCTGGGATTGGTGGTGCGGGAGAAGGAGAGAGGTATATGTTGGTGTCTTGGAACAGACACAGGTGCTGGAACTCTGGGACAGCCTGAGAAGGTCTCCCCAGGCCCCACTGAAACTTCTACAAGGCAGGGTCAAGAAGAAGCTCCCAGTAAGAGAAATTCTGAAGCTGGTATAGGAGCTTATATTCTCCCTTTCAAAGGAGTTTCCAAAACTGACAGTTAATACCTGCTTATGCTGCAAGCTGAGAAACAGCCATCAGTATCGCTCTTAAATTTAAGCATTAGCATGTTTACAAAAAGCCCAGGTAGGATTCTGCAGACTTCTGTAGTGCAGAAGGAAGGAAGGTCAGCTGGAAATACACAAAGCAAGCTGTTGCACTCACCTTGGGTTGCCAACTCTGGGTTGCAAAATTCCTGGAGATTTGGGGGAACGGAGCCTGGGGAGGGCGGAGACCAGCAGTGTATTGTGCCACAGAGTCCACCCTTCAAAGCAGCCATTTTCTCCAGGAGAACTAATCTCTGTTCTCTGGAGTTCAGTTGTAATTCCAGGAAGTCTCCAGGTCCCACCTGGGGGGCTGGCAACCCTAGGCCACCTGGTGGGAACTGAAGCCTGGTCTACACTCGCCACAGAATAAGGTGGAAGAATAGAATCCAGACTGCTGGTGTCAAGCCAGGTTAATGCACGAGTTAAAGTGTCAAGTTAAGTCTATGAGATCCAGGTTTTAATCCCTATTCAGCCACGAAGTTCACTAGCTGACTTTTAGCCCAGGTCACTCTTCCTCAGACAAATCTACCACAGAGAGCTGTTGTGATAAAATGGAGATGGGAAGGATCATGTATGCTGTCCTGAGCTCCTTGAAAGAAGACGGATTAAAAAGGCGACAAACAGATAGAAGATACAACTCTTGAATCTGCCCCCAAAGCACCTTGCAAGCTAAAAACTAGCAATTCTCCTAGCAGGGTTTTAAGCTCAGCCTTTCCTATTGCAATACTTTCCTACTTGCAAAGAACTGTTTTTACACAGAGTAACATAAGGACATAAGAGAAGCCAGTGTTAGATCAGGCCAATGGCCCATACAGTCTAACATTCTGTCACACAGTGGCCAAAAATACCAGGTGCCATCAGGAGGTCCACCAGTGGGGCCAGGACACTAGAAGACCTCCCACTGTTGCCTCCGTAACACCAAGAATACAGAGCATCACTTGCACTGAGAGCTCCTATACCTTGTATCTAATAGCCACTGATGGACCTCTGTTCCATATGTCTATCCAATTCCCTCTCGAAGCTGTCCATGCTTGTAGCTGTCACCACCTCCTGTGGCAGTGAACTCCATGTGTACTCAAAAATATGGCCATCTGCTTAACAAAACTGTACAGTCATTTCACTGCATCCTTTGGTCAGCCCTTTAGCTTTAAAAGAGAAAATGACTTGGTGCTTCCTGGGATGCGTCCTCACAGGCTCCCTCCTGGTCTTGTGAACAGATCAAGTAAGAGAGGGCAGTGAGGAGGTTTTCCCCACAACAGATCAACATTTGTTCAGTTCTAATGCACATAGGAGCTGTGGTGGCTCAAGTGGTTAAGACGGTGAACTGCAAGCTGGAAGGCTGGTAGTTCAGCAGTTTGAGACCCAAGTGCTGCAAGACAGAGTGAGCTCCCGTCTCTGGCCCCAGCTCCTGCCAACCTAGCACTTCGAAAGCAAGAAATTGCAAGTAGAGAAATAGGTACCGCTTCAGTGGGAAGGTAACAGTGTTCTGTGTGCCTCGGCGTTTAGTCATGCCGGCCACATGACCACAGAAATGACTTCAGAGAGCACTGGCTCTTCGGCTTGGAAATGGAGATGAGCACCGCAACCCTAGAGTCAGATACGACTGGCTTTCGAGCAAGGGAAACTTTTACAACTAATGCACATCCATATAACTATTAATGTCAGCCCTTCACGGCAAGCCAAAGGAAGGCTTCTCACATCTGAAAACTGTGTGAATCAATGAAGAAACCTGCCAGGTTGGGGACTTGTGAACAGAGACGCCTAGTTATGGAAGGAAGTGCAACCAGGAAGGCTTCTCCTATGGGAGGAAAGCAGCTTTTTATTATGCCCAGCCAGGGACTTCTTATTTGCAAACAAAACACAAGACTTTTTTGTTTTTTTTAAACTAGCACACCTGGGTCTGGCCTGGCCCCAACCAGCTGCACTTACTCCCTCCCAAGAGGGCTGCCGGATCAAAAATTCTATAATAAGAGATATGGTGACCTCATTTTAGTATCACAGAACTGAGGCTCAGTTTGTGGGATTTCAGGGCTCTTAACAGATTTGATCTTCGTTAGGAAGAACATTACAGAAGGGACAGCAGCCTCAATGCTCATGCTGCTGAGCATGTTTCCAACCACTTGCATTTGTGTGTGTGGGGGGGGAGATGTTGGGCTGATGATGCAGCAGCTGTGCAAAGTTTAGGGGAACAGGGTTTAGCCAGGTACGCCTGAAGAAACTCTCTTCACAATCACATGGACCACTGGCAAGATCCTTGCGCTGCAGCCAAGTTTTATTGACTTCCGGGCTTTTGGCCTTCCCCCATTGCCAGTTTTCTCCTCTGACTGTGGCAGACCCAGGGCACATGGGGACCATCTGTGTGGGCTATGGGCAGCGGGAGAGATCTGCAGTCTTGTGCGTCAAAGCATGTTGCCTCAGAGGCTCTTTTCATCCCCCAGCTTGGAAGCTCATGGAAGAATAAATCTGGGGGGAGGGGGGAAGAGGATGAGAGTGGCTGCCACCCAAATTAGCTTGCTATTCAAAATCAAAGTCCCATTCTTGGCAGAGAGGCAATGCTCGTGGATGCTGGCGCTCGGTCCGCTCCTGGTCATTTCCAGCATCTGGCTAGGATGTGTGCTTATGGACCACTGGCTGCTCAACACTCCTTCCCATCTGTTCGCTGGACAGTCTTGTCTCTTCCAGGAGGCTGCTTGGAACCATTTGCTCAGGCAGAGGTGCCAGACAACCAGCTGGAGAGGACAGAGTCTACCACACACACCTCTGTAAAGACAAAAATGATCTCATGCTCTGGAAAATAAAAAGCACTCATTCCTCCAGAAGCAGATGTTGCTTCTAGATGGTGACATGCAGACAAAAGGTGCACATCTAATAGAAGACAGTGGTTTATCATTTACATGAGGTATAAAGACCAAAGAAGATGGCTGTGCTCTCTGCATGGCAACAGAGCACCCCACAAAGTCTGGGAAGACTATGGGCCAAAACTGGATAACCATCAGCTAGTGTCATGTGACAAGGAACCAAGTAAAACCACAAGGATGGTTGGGAGGGCCATCCAGCGTTCATGTCCCATGCTACTTTGGTAATGCTGGAAAATATTCTCTGGCCCACCAGTTATTTATTAAATTCATTTATACCCCGCTTTTCTCCCCAGTGGGGATCCAAAGCAGCTTACATCTTTCTTCTCTCTTCCATTTTATCCTCACAGCCATCCTGTGAGGCATTAGGCTGAAAAAGTGTGACTGGCTCAAGGTCACCCAGCGAGCTTCCATGGCACAAGTTGGGATTTGAGCCTGCATTCTCCAGGTACTAGTCTGACACTCTTAACTACTACACCACACGGGGTCTCAGTGAAGATCCTCTTCTCATACCTTGCTCTCTGTGCCCCAGTAGAGGAGAGGGTGGTGGTAACTACAGACAGAGCTTTTCCAGAGATGGCACCTTGCCCGTGGAATGCCCTTCCCCTTGAGGCTCAACTGGCACCTATCCTGCTCTCTCAGAAGCCAAGTCAATAAATTTCTTTTTAACCTGGCTTGACTAAGGGGACTCATCTCTTTAAATGGTTTTTACAGATTGTGTCTAACTTGAGGAGTGTTTTAGGTGGACTATTTTAGGCTGCTAAAAATTCCTATTTAAAAAAAAAATCACATGAGGCAAGTTCTCCATGTGATTGGTTCCCATGTGACCTCATTGGAATGCTGCCGTGCCCCACAAGGAGCCTCAGACATGTACCCAGCACATGCTAGACTGGGACAAATGTATTTGCACTCAGACGTCACAAACAACTCTGCTTTATAAACCGTAGTTTGCTATTTGCTTCCATACCAGGATTTCAAGCTACAATTTTGAATTGGCTTGTACTAACCGTGATTCTTTGTGATGTCCGAGTTTGCAAACCACAGTTTACTGAGTAGGGCCACATCTTGTAGCCACCTGGCTACGGAGACAGCAAAATGGAGGAGAAGAGTTGGATTTATACCCCACCCTTCACTCGAAGTCTGAGAGCGGCTTACAATCTCCTTCCCTTCCTCTCCCCACAACAGACACCCTTGTGAGGTAGGTGGGGCTGAGACAGCTCTGAGAGAACTGCTCTTGAGAGAACAGCTCTGAGAGAACTGTGACTGAGAACCAGGCGCATGGGACCCAGTATGGAGTGAACAGCCACACAGGTCGGGAAGGGAAAGGAGATGAAGTCACCCTTCCTGCCTACTCTATCACTACAGCTCCACTGACCAAAAACAAAGGAAAGGAAAATTATTTCACCCCCTTGCCCTCCCCACTGCAGCTTCTGTATGGGTTCTTTCAGTGGTTGGAAAGGAAAACTGCGGGGTGGGGGGTGGGGGGTGGGTAGGAACACAGGAACGCCAGCAGTCCTTTTGTCTGCAGATCACTGGATCCAGCCCTTCATCAAGTCCATGATAGTTGCTGTCAAACAATTATGCTTTGCATTAACTGTATACTTTATTAGAACGAAAGCAAGATGGATATGGCAACCTTGCAATGCTGGGTGTCTTCTAGTCAGACACTCACCACTTCGTGTTCACTGTTACAGCTGCCTGGATCCAGGTGGAAATAAACCAGGAGCTCCAGAAGTGATTCGGGTGTGTGTGCGTGTGTTCAGTACAAGCATATATACAGGACAATCCAGACGAAACACAGCAGGGCACAAGCACCAACGTGTTCCTTGTGGTTACTGTCCGTCAAAAAGCTGCTGAACCAGCCCCACTCTCCACACCCTTTTCTTTCTCCAAAGACTGGCCTTACGCTGCCAGGGCTTATCCCCTGAGATATTTGAGGCAAAATCTTGTTCCGACTGTAATATCATGAACTCTGGCTACTTCAAGCTAACTCAGACTGTGAAATTGAAGATCAGGGAATAAAGAATACAATTTGGAAGCTTGCACCTAAAATAAAAAAAAGTAACTGCAGCAGGCAGTATTCCTGTCCAAAACAAATTGACTGTCTCTTGTACAACAAATTGCCCTCAAGCATGATTCAGGGGAGGGCAAAAAACATGACTTTTGCTGCAGCTTGGACACAGCAGATTCACATAAACCTCCAGGAGAAACAAAGCACTCTTAAGAGTAAGCACATGGAATGAGTGCACCTGATGGAGCTTAGGAAAAGAAGAAAAGAAAGGCACACTGGGGGGCCAGGGAAGGATATTACTGATATTCCAATAATAGCCATCACGTCCCAGTGGACAATTTGAGCAGTACGGTGAATGGGAAAACTCTCCACCCCTGGACTTGATAGCAGCTGTGCAAAAGCCTGAGTTCCTAGCACAGGAAACACCTTGCAGGATCCTTGGGACCACAATCAGCTAGCTCCAAAACAGCTCCAAAGAGCAGCAGGCGTCACGGCAGGAGGTGCAGGGAAGCCCAAAGGAGCCCAATACAAAAGGGTGGGACTTGCTTTGAGGCTGTGATTGTGCTGCTGACCATTCCACTTCAGCCTCACGGAGCCCCCAATCCCTTCTGGGGGCTGAGCTGGAGGCCTGTTCTTCCTTTTGCAACATGCTCAGCTCTCTGGGCCCCTGCTGGGCTCATTCACCCTTGCTTTTCTCTGACTCTTTCCCTTGCACAAATGGTCTCCCTACTCCACCACGGCTATGTAATACCATGAGTTCCCCATTTCTCTGAGCAGTGAGAAGTTCCAAGAACACTGTTACCTGGGATTCTATATATGTACACACACACA
Organism: Gekko gecko; assembly: GCA_029375565.1. NCBI lineage: Eukaryota > Metazoa > Chordata > Lepidosauria > Squamata > Gekkonidae > Gekko > Gekko gecko. The sequence continues at coordinate 43,228,477 of JAPDNY010000012.1, read as the reverse complement.
CACACACACACACTTCAATTGGATTTTAAGTGGAGGCAAAGTAGTTATTCCTGATACAGAACCATGTACCTGCATCACATTCCCAGAGATGGGAGGAGAGAAAGTCAGCCTTGCACCCAACTAAATACACACAAAAAGTAGCATCAGTCCACAGCAAATCCCCAAAACAAAAGCCATATAAGACCACACTAAGACCAACCACAACACAATACAGCCATGCACGGTTTCAAGTTCTTTGCACCTAAAAGGTATCCCTCTGTCCCGCCTACCTGCAGCTGTCTACTTCTCTCTCTTCCAGACTCCAAGGTGCTTCTTAACCTCACCGTCACTCATAATCCTTTCATCTGAGAACAGGCTATCCTGTTGAAGAGCTACCTGGAGACTTAACTCTGGACCATTAGCTCCCCCTGAAGAAATACCTACAGCTATTAACATTCTATTGTCAAGAGGACCCAAATCCCAACAATTGCATCATTCAAACCTAAACCATTTATAGACCCATTCAAACCCACAACGACTTCCTCTTTCTACCTCAAGCCTTCCCCCCCCCAGCAATTGTTTTCCACTTCCTGATTCGCAAAAGAGATGGCTCATGGATATATTTTGGGGCTTGAGACACAATATCCCATTGGTGAGCCAACTCCACGGTGGGGGTGAGTGGGAAGTGCCCTCAAGTCACACCTGACTTATGGCAACCCAACCCATAAGAGTTTTCAAGGCAAGAGATGGTTTGCCATTGCCTGCCTCTGTGTAAGCAACCACGGACTTCCCCGGTGGTCTCCTGCCCAAGTACTACCAAGAGCCTACCCTGCTTAGCTTCTGGGATCCAACGAGATCAGGCGAGCCTGAGCCATTCAGGCCAGGACACTCCAGTGGGTGTAAGAGCACAAACTAATTGGTTTTTCTAGACTTGATAAGATCTGCTGCCCTGAGGAAGGTTGCCTCACCCCAGTTCAAAGCACAAAGCCAGACTTGCTAAGCCCCTTTGTGCAAGGTCCTGATCCTATACAGCTACTGTGGATCCATTCAATACTTTGAGCAAACTTCTAACAGGGCTAAGCTGATTGCCCACCAATTGGTGGTACTTAAAGGGTGACAGTAAAGACTCACAAGTGGCTTTCACAAAGTAGGTCTGAGAGACAAAGGAAAAGAATGACTTAGACTGAGTCAGTATGCTGTGCCAACTTATTTCAGCTGTACCCGCCCGCATGGTAGTGGTGGAAAGTGCCGCCAAGTTACAACTGATTTATGGTGACCCTGTGTGGTGTTTAAGGCGAGAGACATTCAGAGATAGTTTGTCATTAGGGATGTGCATGAACTGGCTCACAAAGTAAAGTTGGTCATGAACTCCGGCTAGTTCATGGTTCACAAAGTGATGTTAGCAAACTGAAAAGCTGTCACGAACTTCCATGAAATCTGATGAAGTTCGTGGCGGTTTGTGAAGAGCAGAAAGCGGGGGGTTAAATGGCCCACAAACTGATACAAACCAGTTCAGTTCATGAACCGGCATATCGTTTTGTGGTTTGGTTTGTGGTTCAGCCATGAACCACAAACCAAACGGCAAAAATGTTGTTCGTGCCTATCCCTATTGGCCACTGCCTGCCTCCACACCATGACCCTGGTATTCCTTGAAGGTCTCTCATCCAAATCTAAGCCAGGGCCGACCCTGCTTCACTTCTAGATCTGATGAGATCAGGCTAGCCTGGGCTACTCCCATACAGAACCAGAACTGGGCTTCTTTGGGAGACCCATGAAAAGTAGTTCCTCTTCTCTTGTAGGTCCTGGTCGACCAGAATCATCTTGGAAGCTCACTACAAATCTTCCCAGGCGTGGTCAGCCTCTGTCTTGGTTATTCTGCCACAAACAAGTGGATTGATTTCTCCTCCCATCTGCTTTCCTCTTTTACCCTGTATCTCCTTGGCTCTGCCTTCTAGTTTCACTTGCCCAACAGCCAGGAACCACAGAACTTGATACACAAACCTCCCCTTTGTGTATTTAACTGTGCAATCTGTGTTGGGCTGTTTTGTCAAGTCTATTGGAAACAAATAAGTTCAGTTCACTGTTAAGCTCAAAGGCTGGGCCAACTTATTTTTAGAGCTTCTCTTCCCCTGAATTCTAATACACATAATCCAGCAGCAGATATAAACCAGAACACACACATAGCTAAGACAACCTTAACCCGTAAACAGTCACCATAACATCCTGCATCTAACAATATAATTAACTTCCTTTTTATGTAATTGGATATGTTACTAAGCGCATTTATTGTTTAAAGGAAAATTAACTTTAGTGAAAACCTCAGAGAGATGGTTGCCAACTCCAGCTTGGGAAATTCCCAGAGATCTGGGGGCAGTGCCTGGGGAGGGAGGAGTCTGAGAGGTGAGGAGGCGGAGTGGGGATGTGATGTCATAGAATCCACCCTCCAGAGCTGCCATTTCTTTCATGGGGGCTGATCGCTGTAGACTGCCAATCAGTTGCAATTCCGGAAGATCATCAGGACCCACCTGGAGACTGGTAACCCTAGAAAGAGACCTTGTTCAGCAGAGGAGCAAGGAGATGTTCCCTAGGACATCCCCTGAGAGTGAAAAGTAAATAATGCAGAAGACTGACCACAAAAAAGAATTCCTGATGACCTGGTCTTTGCTTAGACCAGCTTTCCAAGATCACGCTTTGTACAGAGAACAATTTACCCAACTTGGGTTATGCTAATTCCATCTGCAAGCACAGAAGCCCATGCCACCTCTCAGAGCCCCACAGAAGCAAAACAGTAGGTTTGGAGGGAGAGTAGGGGGAGGAATCAGGGCCTCTTCTGCCCACCCATGATACACTTTAACACCCTCCCCAATTTATAGGGCTTGGGAGATTCTGCAAATGGTTTTGCCACTGTCAGATCTAGTCTGGCCTGTAGTTTGCAAGTCTGATGCAATAAATGCCTCTATTAACTTTCCAGGGAAGTATTCCTTAGAAAAAGCCATCCATGTCTGGAGAATCACTGGGGTGTAGTAGTTAAAGTCCTGGACCAGGATCAGGGAGACCAAAGTTCGAATCCCCACAAGCGCAATTACCATGGAAGTTTGCTGGGTGTTCTTGGGCCAAGTCATACACATTCAGCCTATCGTACCTCACAAGGTTGTTTTGTCTGGATAAAATGGAGGACAAAAGAACAATATAAGCAGCTTTGGGTCCCCATTGGGAAGAAAGCTGAAGTATAACAGAATAAATAAATCACATCTATTTGAAAAACTATTATAGTGTGATTAAAAAATGTTCCTGGTTTTTGTTTTGTTTTTTTAAAAACCCTTTCCATTATATGATGTTCTCTTAAATACAAAACAACAAATACAAAACTGAACATACTTCAGAAATGTTTATTTCCTTATATCCAGGAGGAATTTTGCTTTTAATCTTACATGTCCTTGTAGACACAAGCAGATTTGACAAGTGCAATTACCTTGGTCTTTACTTAAAAAGGACAACCCGGATAACTGGTATTTTTCAAATTGCAGCTGTGCTTCTGTTCATGCAGATTGTGAGACTGAGATCACAAAATGGGAAACTTGAATGAGGCTTCCCGAACTTTATTACTGAGAAGATTTTTTTGAACAACTGGGAACTATCAACAAGTCCAAGTTCCACACTGTGGCATACTTAGGTTGGACCACACTTCCCACCCTATGTAACAGTTAGTTATTTTCTCCATTCTTATGCGTGTGGTGCCCAATTTAGATTGTGGCAGCAGTACATGAGGAGAAAGGGCATCAGCACCCCCCATTTTCCTGGTTTCCTCAGTGGGTTTCCCCTGGGGCGGATTCAGTTCAGGAAAATGCTACCGAGGGGGGGCTGAAGCCCCTTCTCCACATGCACAGCAGTCGTGATCCAAACTGGGCACTATACACCTGGGAATTGAGGAAACACATGTGACTGGTGCGCAGGCAGGAACTCTGGACCCTGTGCACACTACAACCTGGGTACACCAGCAGACCCACGCCCAACAACACAAGAAAAGCAGGGTGTGCTGGACTGCCTGTGATCCAATTTATATGTGATTCTGGCAGAACAGAAGTTTGCAATGTCTGTTTTCCTGCCTTTCAAGATGTCACCAGGGTTCCTAAGTCTTCTCAAGCAGATGACCACAGTGGTCCCATACTTCCTCCCCTTTTGAAACTACACAAAAAACAGCTACTATTTTAAACACTGGCATTTTCAGTGATTTTGATAGTTCAACAGTAGAGATTATTCCTCCCCCAACTGGAGAACCACTAAACTAGCTAGAGGACCCCTTCAAAAGTACCATTCTGGTATAGTGGTTAGGGTGTTGGTCTGAAGTTAGCAAAGTTCAAATCTCCACCCACCCATGAAATTCACTGGGGAACCTTGGGCCAACCAAAGGTGGTCCTAGCAATTCTGGGGCTCTGGCACAAGTCTAGGTTGGGCCCCCAGAATCAATAGACCAAGTCCAAGCCTACAAGCAGCTCCAGAATTACCTGAAAAGGACAGGATTTCTTAAGCAAACCGTAGAGTTTCGTAACAAGACAAAGGGAAAACTATCATATTTTGGCCATTCAGTACTCACAAATCAAATTTAGGTAGGTCTGAAAGCTCATCCTTTCCTTCCTTCAATGGCTGATTCATTTGACCTAAGGTCTCAAGACAGGTCACAAGTTGATGTCGTTGTTGTTGATTGTCACAGTCAGATATTCAACTAGTAGATGATGCTCTGTAATTCAAGATTTAACAAAGTTCCTGAGAACTGCAAATATATCTTTACAGGATTCTTGTTCCAAGCAACACAGTCTTCTGCAGCTGAGATTGTGTTATTTGTTCAATGCCCAGAATGTCCAAGTGCTTCCAAGAGTTCCATTGACAACTGGCGCAACAATAACCTTCTCTCAGAGGTGCTCTAACTCCATCCATAGGTCTTTGTATTTCATGGTCTTCTCCTGTTCGTTTTGTCTATTCTGCTGTCTCCTGGGATTGCACTGTCATTTCTCATTTTTTCTACAATTGTGATATCAGGGGCATTATGCTCCTGGTGTTTATCTGCTTGCAATAGGAAGTCCCAAAGGATTTTTGTTTCATCATCCTCCATGATCACATCTGGTTTGTGTTCACTTGAATTTCTGGTTGATGGTAAGCCATACTTCTTGCAAAGATGCCAGTGCAACATAGGTGCAACTCTATTGTGACATTTTTTATAGTCAGTTTGAGCAATTTTACTGCAGGCACTGACCATGCGCTCAACTGTTTAATCTTTTGTCTTCCAAAGCTGACATGTCATCACTGGCCTTCTGAATTTTGGTTTTCATACTTTTCATTTTGAGCACCTGCTCTTGTGCAGCTAGAATTGTTAGCAGTCAGATCCCTCCTCCCACAGAGGGGCAGTTTAGCAATTAGAGAGAGAAAGGCATAAACAGCCTACATACAATATTACCTCAAAAATCATAAATGTACACAGCCAGGCCTAAAAAAGACATACAAAATGGATGCCTGCCAGAGTCAAGTCTGGGAAAATATTTCTGAAGGTGAGTCAGAAGAGGCTGACTGACTATTGACTCTGTCCACATCCCAAGGAGATGCTAATTTCAGGACAATGGGTCTCCCAAGATAGGTCACCCCACCTTGGACTAATCCCGTCACATGCCGAGCCCCACTTCCCCCTTGCCTATTTACCCCTATTTAGCAATGCTTAACACTATTTATAAAAACCTGGTAGTTTTCCTGTCTGATACTCAAAGGGTCATCAAGAAACATTAACATGGGCCGGAGGCATAAGCTGGGTTGTCACCAATATATGGATGACACCCAGCTCTATCTGATGTTGGGCGGTCAGTCTGACTCTACCCCGGAAGATCTCAACCGGGCGTTACAGGACGTGGCTGGATGGCTTAGGCTGAGCCGAGTGAAATTGAATCCGACGAAGACGGAGGTCCTGTGCCTGAATCGGAGCAGTACGAGGGTAGGGATCTGACTCCCAGCCTTTGGTGGGACGCCGTTGGTGCCAGCGCCAAGGGTCAGGAGTTTGGGAGTGCTCCTGGATGCCTCCTTAACAATGGAGGCCCAGGTAGCAGCCGTTGCTAAGTCAGCCTTTTACCATCTTCGGCTGATTAGGCAGTTGGTTCCCTTCCTCGAACGCAATGATCTGGCTGCAGTGATCCATGCTATGGTCACCTCTAGGTTGGATTACTGTAATGCTCTCTACATGGGGCTGCCCTTGGTGCAATTCCAGAGGCTGCAGCTGGTGCAGAATGTGGCGGCCAGGCTGTTGATGGGTCTCCCCAGGTGGGAGCACATCCAGCCTGTGCTTAAGACTCTGCACTGGCTGCCGATAGCATTCCAGATTCATTTCAAGGTGCTGGTTCTGACCTTTAAAGCCCTTTATGGTCAGGGACCAGCCTACCTGAGGGACCGCCTTTCCCTGCATGTTCCCCAGAGAGCACTGAGATCAGGATCCCAAAACCACCTGGATCTCCCTGGCCCAAAGGAAGTCAGGTTGATGGCAACTAGAACCAGGGCTTTCTCATTCGTAGCTCCGTCCTACTGGAATGAGTTCCCTGCCGAGATCAGGGCCCTGCGCGACTTGTCACAGTTCTGCAGGGCCATGAAAACAGAGCTTTTTAGGCAGGCATTCTGTTAGGAGCGGCATCTTAACAGCAGTGCCCTGAGTGAACTCAGACCTAGTATGGCACCACGGATTGTGCCCTTAAACTGCACTTTATTTTTATCGCCATCAAAGTTATGTTTTAAATTGATTTGTGTTGTGTTGACTTGTTGCATTTTATTATGTGTAAATTGTATACTGTGTGTCAGTTTTTGGAAGCCGCCCTGAGCCTGCCTTGGCGGGGAGGGCGGGGCAAAAGTTAAAACAATAAATAAATAAATAAACACCTATAGTTCAGTTCAGGTAAACTCATCAAGGTATCCCAAGATCATTTGTTCATCCCTAGAAAAGCAATCTAGTCATTGTTTTGGGCGCAAACACATCAGCATAGCCCCAGGGAACATTTTTCCTATAACTGCCAACACCCTGTGCCATAGCAGTGTGTGTGTGTGTTCTTGGTGCCATACCCCACACACCCCACTTGTGTGTGGGCCCTCCTTCTCTTCTTCCATGTGAAATGCTGGTTGCTTTCACTGCTGTTTCCAAGGCCCTCTATCTTTGAGACTGGTAATTGAAAAGCCTGCCTCAAAACTGCTTTCTCCCTCTCGTCCCTTTATTTCCTCTTAGCTAGCTTGTATATGTTTTAGTATGTTTTTGTATGTGTTTTTCCTTTTATTCTTTTTTAACAAAACTTTTCTGGGTGAACATCTGCCTGGTTTATTTTGAGAGTTCTTGAAAGGAAAAATCCCTGTAAACATTGGTGGAGATCCCAGTTACCCACTTCTTGGTTTGTCTTCTTTAAAGCTAATTCCCTAAATTAAATAGGACACTGCCTTTATGGGTAACAGAATAAGTCCTTATTTTGGAGCCACTTCTAAAATCAGAGAAGGGAGGGAAATAGTTAACTTTGCTCTAGAATGTTGAGCTTGAGTGACAGGCTGCTCCTTTTCTCTGACTGGCCAGCACCAGCTGTGGGAAATATAAAATCAGCTGGGTGCTGAGGAGAGAGGAAGTTCATTTTGAGATCTGTTACTGTTCAGTGGCAGTTATTGTTCAGTAAAGTAAAAGTTCAGCTAAAGGAGTGGATACCTGAAGAGTCTGACTAAAAGTCTGTCAAACAGGGTCACCTTTTGTATAAAGGGAGAGACTCCTGGTCTTAGCTGTGTTAAGCATAACCTGAAAAAGAATTCCATCTAAGAATTCAGCCTCGAGTGTCAGCTTATGCTGAAGTACGTTTACACACCAATACCAAGAACTGGGATCTGAAATTCTGGCAAACAGTGACTGGATAGCAGGCTAAAGCTCCCAATCAGGCCAAAAAGGAATAGGAGTATATTTTCAGGGAAGAGATGTAAGTCCTGTCCAGTTATACAGGGAATTGGCATTGAGGCAGTCCCTGGTATGTTGTGAAATGAAATGGTTATAGACTTTTGAATGGAAAGAAGATACCTTGTGATTTCAGAAAAGGGGAAACAATTTGATACACTAAAAGAGTGACCTTTCCAGAAAACTTGAACAGTTATTAGGAAACTACATGCAGAAACATTGTAACTGAAACCAAAGAACTTAAGTCAACCATCTCTCACTCATAAGGACCAAGAATTTGTAAAAATAAGCTGCTACAGCACCATCTTGTCTGTCAACTGAAAAATATACTCTTTCACCATCAACATTTACCTCAGCTTTTCCAATTCCTGACTATCCCATACCATTCCTGCCTATTAAATAAAATCTTTATTATTGTTCACTGCTACACAGTCTCCAGTGCCATTTCAAGGGCTCCTGTTTTCCCTGACAAATTCCTAGACTGGGCAAAAGCCAAATTAGATTCTGTCAAAGGGTGGGACATTCAGATTTATAAAGCCACAAATATTATCACACTACTGGGGCCCAGCTCAGTACCTGAAGAGAACTAAGAATTTTGGTGGGAAGAATCTGCCTCAGGGTGGGGAGAGTAACAGGGGGTCTGTCATAACTGCACATGCAAGTGCTTTTGCTTCCAGTTATTTGTCAAAGTGAGTTTTATTTCAATCTTTTTGTAATCTCCTTTGGTTTCTGTCATCTTAAATAAGTCTGCCTTGTACACTTCAACTAACAGCTTCTCTTTGCTTTTCTTGTTGTAATCATTCAGTGCTTGTTTTTCTTCTTCAACTGCTTCCTTAACCTTCAAGAGACCTCTTCCATCTAATTTTCTTGGTAAGTAGAGACTATCAACATCACTTCCAGAATGAGGTGAGTGATGCATCATCATTATCTTGTGAGTTATGTGATCTATTGTTTCTAATTCTGCTTGTTTCCAACTGATAATGCCAGCTGTGTATTTTAGAACTGGGGCTGCCCATGTGTTAATTGCCCTTACCATATTGCCTCCATTTAATTTTGTTTGAAATATATTTTTAACTCTTTGGTAATACTCCTTAATAATATTTTTCTTAACAAGGCTATATTTGATGTTGTCAGCTTCCAAAATTTCACAATATTTGTAGTTTTCTTCAAAGCTCAGTGTTGTGATGCACAGAGACCACGAAGAAGATAAACAGGTTGCTTACCTGTAACTGATGATCTTAGAGTGGTCATCTGTGCAGTCACACCGCCTGCCCTTCCTTCCCCATGGCTGTCATCTTCAGTATTTTTCTTATATTGCTTTGGTGTGACGGCGGTCAGGTAACTGGCGGGATGTCTGCACTCCAGCCTCCTGGGCATGCGCAGTGGGACTCCCACGCAGACTCAGGGTGGAGGCGCGAAAATCCCATTGTGAGCTTTGCACAACACCGATTGGATCAGTGCAGTCACACTGGATCCCATATGTGTGATTGCACAGATGACCACTCGAAGATCATTAGTTACAGGTAAGCAACCTGTTTTTATTTGGCATCTTAATTTTTTCTTGTTCAACAATCTTTCCTCCCTTCAATGCTAATGCTGTACACTTGTCAATTCCCTGCTATATCTTCGCTGAATATTCAAACTGCTTAGTAAAGTATCAGTCTCTGATGTTGATAAATTATTTCTATATATTTTTAATTTTAGTTTATTTCTAAATTTGAGATTAACCTTATACATTTTCTTAACCCTTTCATAAAAATATCATATTTTCCTTCCAGGTAATCACCACCAAGAAGAATTTCACAATGGCTAAAATAATCCTCGGATGCTCATCTTTGAATTAAAAAAAAAAAGGTACAATCTTAGTTCTACCCCAAATTCCTCAGGATTGAATCCAGCCATTTTGCTCTATCTAGATTATACCATGGGCAACACAAGATCATATGATCCAGTGTTTCGGGCTCTCTTGCCCACATCCACAATATCTGTCCTGGCAGGCAATCTTCATATAGCAGCCCCTCAGAATGGCTGATAGGAATGCATTGTCATGGGTCAGCCAGGGCTCAGCAATAGCAAGGACTCCGCAGGAGAAGAGGAGACCTGTGTAGCTAGCCTTGAATTAACAGAAGTTGACCAGCAAGAGAATGAGGTGCAGGGTGTCTTGAGTCAGCTTGACCAGTCAGAACTCAGCCTGGAGGAAGACTCTCCAAGTGTCACAGAACCTGGGCCCAGTTCACAAGAAACAGCTGAAGAAAGACAGGTGCTCCAGGATTCAATGCTGACAGCTGACCCTGACTCCCCCAGGCAGACTACAGGAGGTATGATCAAGACCAGCTGGGGCAGGATGACTCCACTGATTCCCCCTCAGCAGCAGACCAATGCTGGGAGCAATCTTGCCGGCAACTTACAGAGAGAAGGTGCAGTGAGCATCTCTTGGCTCAACACCAGTGTTTGGTTGACAGCAGCCCAGAGTGATTGCAGGACCTTGCCTTGCATAACTCAGCTCATTGTGAGAGGCTTACTTAAACCAAGCTGGCATGGCTTTCCAGCCATGGAAGCAATGAGTTACGTATCTGTGAAACCAGCAACCACAGCTCTTGCCTTGCACCCTGTGACTTTCAGACTGACCTTGGGCTTTCCTACCTGGACTGCCTTTGGACTCTGCTTCTTGGGCCTATCTGCACCTAACGAATTACCGACCCTTGGACTGGCTTTGACTTCACTTTGCAGATTGCTCTGGCACTGTCTCTCTGCTTGGGTGCCTGTTGTGCCTGCTAGCTAGGATACAGGTTTGTCAGGATTCACAGCCAACAAGCTGGTGTAGAGCCACTGACACCCTCCAGCCCTGATTCAGCAGGTGAACCTCAGTTAGCTGTTCCCAGCCCGCCAGTATCTCCTAAACCCTTAGAGCACAGCAGATAGAGGCTGAGAACTACAGGCAAGAAGGCAGGGTACACACCTCCTGGCCCAACACCAACTGCTTGCTGATGACAAAGATAAATAGTTGTAGGATTGCTTCTGAGCAGCTGCCTACAAGCATAACCTTTAGACATAGGGCTGTAAAAACCAGCCAAGAGAGGCTGTTGAGTGTGGATGCAACACGTATGATACTCAGCCATTGACCCTGCCTTGCCTAATTCTTGGAACCTTGACTTTGGACTGAATGACCTTGCCAACCTGACTTCTGGAACCTGACTTCAGACTGCATGACCCCACCTTGCCTGAATTCTGAAACTTGGTACTCAGAGCCTACAAGCCAGTACACGCATTCATCTCGGCAAGAAAAAAGGCTTGGCTACAGACAAGAATTCTTAGAAATTTCAAGCAGGCTGGCAGGGCAGATGGGGGTCAGAGAAAAACTGAAAATAATGAACAAACCCTGTGTATTCTGGAGGATGTACTTATCCCATCTAACTCTACTGTTCTCTTTTTCAAGAGGGAGGTTGCTGCAGCTTTACCCAACTCTTGCAGGGTTTCCATTTCTATTCCTAACATTCTTATTTTTTCATCAAGGAGCAGGAACCATCCACTGTCATAATGGTCTTGCTTTACTCTGGTTAATCACCCAACGCCATCTATAGAAAAGAAAATCTTCATTCTCATATTCATAGCTGGGAGCCAGGCACACGCCTCCAACAATCTTAGTTTAAGTGCTTCCCTCAAAGCAGTACTAGAAACACAGTTTGGAGCCCCCAAGATCCTTTTCACAAAACGGGTTAGAGGTTGATCAATTGTTTTATTCACTTCCTCAACACATATCTCTGCCCCATAAGTTACTTGTGGAGTTAACTGTAGGCTGAAATACGACCAGCTCTGAGGGGACATCGAGAAGCAGATCCAGTTTCTGCTGACTATGCACATTGTTTTGCCTTCGTATTTGCCCATTTACAATGAGCATCCCCCGCCCCAAGCAAATGAAAGAATGTGACATTCCAAGTGCAATTAAGGACTGTCAAACTGGGACAAAGGTGACTCTTCCTTCTGCCTGCTCCTCTATAAATCTGTGTATTGACAAAGATTTCTTGATTTCCAACCAAGCCTTCATTAACAAGAACAGAAATTTCAGAAAATCTGGCATAAGGTTAGTTCAGATAAGCTCATTAACATTGAGAATTGCCCCCATGCCTTCTCTATTATTGTTTCTATCAGTTCTTAATCCAATAAGATTCCTGTTCTGTAGTAACTGGAAGAAGATGGCCACCACAGGGTGACCTGATCATGCAGTCCAACAAACCTCAGAGCTTCGCTCCAAAGACAATAGCCACTTGGGATCCGAAGGCACATCTATGGGCTCGCCTGGATCCGAAAGTAGCCCTACTGAATTGTAGATGTGTAAATAAGACCAATCACGGGTGATGGGTGTATGTGTGGGTGTGGTGTGGGGCATGCATATAAGCCGGGCACTTACTGGCCCATTTATCTTTTGTTCCCAATGTAATCCAATAAACAAGAGCTGATTCACTATGCTGAGTCTCCGACCTCAGTACTTTTCACTGGCAACGAGGATGGGATCCCGTGAGCAAGCTTGACTCCACTGCAACCATAAGCACTGCACCGGTGACCACCATGGAGGCCAATGACTCCCTGCCATGCACCGTTCCCACCGGCGAACTGCAGACCATAGCCACCGCGTCATTGCAACTGGCTCCTGCAATGAGTCATGGCTTCTGCTCTGGGGTGGGCCAGTTCAGGGTGAAATACCAGGCTTTCATGGGTCTCTTGGAACTGGTCGTGGTACAGGCCCCTCTCACCAGCCTACTGGGCCTTGCCTGGTTCAATGCCCTGGGGTTGGTGGTAATGGGGATCAACCAAGTGGGGCACAGGGATTATAGTCATGTGTGCCAGGAATTCCCTGCAGTATTTGATGGCGTACTCAGAAGGTACTCTGAGCCACCAGTAACTCTGGAGCTTGACCCTGCAGTGCGCCTCATCCGCCTAAAAAGCTGACACCCCCCGTTGGCTCTCCGTCCAAAAATCGAGGCAGAGCTGGATCACCTGGTCATTCAGGGGGTCCTAGAACCAGTCCCACACGTGAAGTGGGAAATGCCGATAGTCACATTGGTCAAACCGAATGGGGACATCAGGATTTGTGTGAATTATAAATGCACAATTAACAAGGCGTTGCAAGACCACGCGTATCCCGTGCCGGTGGTCAGCCATGTGCTTGTGTCCCTAGCCGGGGCCAAAATTTTTGGGAAGCTGGATCTGATGCAGGCCTACAAGCAGTCGCTGGTAGATGATGCCATGACCAAAGCCCAGACCATTGTCACTCATAAGGGGGCTTTTAAGGTGCAGAGGTTGCAATTCGGGGTGAGTGTGGCTCTGGGAATATTAATGGACACTTCGCTTAAAGGAATTCCCGGAGTACAGCCCTTCTTCAATGATGTTCTGATCAATGATGTTCTGATCTGGGGGCTGTGTTGGGCCACCGACTCCCAGATGGCCGTGAGGTGCCGGTGGCTTATTATTCCCAAATCTTGTCATCGGCCAAGCGCAACTACGCACAGATCGACAAGGAGGAATTGACCATCATGGCGGGGTAAAAAAAATCCACCACTACCTCTATGGCCGTCCCTTCTCCATTCTCACCGACCACAAGCCGCTCTTGGGTCTCCTGGCCCCGGATCATCAAATGCCCCAGATGATGTCATCGCGGGTGCTTCACTGGTCGATCTTCCTGGTCGGCTACCAATACAGCCTGCTGCACCAGCCGGGTAAGTCCATGGGCCACGTGGACGCCCTGAGCTGCCTTCCCCTTCCCAGCCGTGACCCAGACCCGGCACTGGCACACCAGATCCTGCTGCTAGAGGATCTGCCCAACTGGCTGATCCAGGTACACGAAGTGGCCAAAAAACACCGGTAAGGACCGCATCCTCTCCTGGGTGCTAGACTGGGTGGGGAGGGGCTGGCCCACAGGGAAAGTGGGCCTGGACTTCATAGCCTTCTCGTCCCACCGGGATGAGTTGTCTGCCCACAAAGGGTGTCTCTTGTGGGGTAGTAGGGTAGTGATCCCCACTCCCCTACGCAAACGCACACTCACAGCGCTACACGAGACCCACCCGGGAATCGTGTGAATGAAGGCCCTCGCACGGAGCTATGTCTGGTGGCTGGGTTTGGACAGGGAGATAGAGGACCTAGTCAAATGCTGCCAGACTTGCCAGGAAACACGGCCAGCCCCCTCACCCCCCAGCACCCTGGTGCGTGCATGGGAATCCTCCAGCAAGCTATGGGCTCGCCTGCACCTGGACTTCGCTGGCCCGTTCCAGGGGCAAATCTCCTTTATTTTAGTAGATGCCTTCTCCAAATGGCTCAAAGTCATCCCAGTCTCCTCCACATTGTCCCGGGCCACAATCAAGTCCCTGTGGAACGTGTTTAGTACCCACAGCATCCCTGACACGCTTGTCTCTAACAACGGAGCAGCCTTCACATTGGCCAAGTTCAGGGACTTCGTAAGGTATTATGGGATTCGGCACATCCACTCTGCCCCCTTTCACCTGGCCACCAACAGCCAGGTGGAGTGGATGGTGAGAACTATGAAAGAGGCATTGTGGCGGATCGTCCACGAGGACTGGGACTACAGGTTAGCCGCTTTTCTGTTTGGCCAGAGGACAGCCCCCCACACCATCACCAGCAGCTCTCCCACAGAAATGCTCATGGGCAGGCGCTTGATGACCTGGCTGGACCGCTTACACCTGGACCAGGCGCCGGACCACACCCCAGTAGAAGTACAGACTGCCCCCGGGGGGGGGGTTCTTCCCGGAGGACCCCGTGTATGCTCGCAATTATGCACACAGGCCACCCTGGATCCCTGCGTGAGTGGTACGAGTGACGGGACCTCTATGTTACGAGGTCTCCACAGAAGATGGACAGCTACTGCAGAGACACATGGACCAGCTCTGCCGCTGGCTGCTGCCATTAGATGAACCCGAGGACACGGAGGCCGAGCTGGAAGCCAACGTGCCAAGCAGCGAACCATTGGATGCCCCTCCCATCGGGGCACCTTCTGCGCCCGGACACACTGACAACATTCACCAGCAGCGGCCCCCAAGCCACCAGTTCCACCAGAGCCAGCCCAGCACAGCCCCGACTATCCTCTTCCAGAACTGTGCAGGTCGACTCGGGAGTGGTGGCGCCCCGAGTACTTGAAGGACTATATTTGCAGGAATGCCTGAACTATGGCAGAGGGGTGTTGTGTATTAACTGGAATAAAATGGCTGCCACGGGGTGGCCTGACCATGCGGTCCAACAAACCTCAGAGCTTCGCTCCAAAGACAATAGCCACTTTGGATCTGAAGGCGCACCTATGGGCTAGCCTGGATCCGAAAGTAGCCCTATTGAATTGTAGATGTGTAAATAAGGCCAATCACGGGTGATGGGTGTGTGTGTGGTGTGGGGCACACATATAAGCCAGGCACTTACTGGCCCATTTATCTTTCGTTCCCGATGTAATCCAATAAACAAGACCTGATTCACTATGCTGAGTCTCTGGCCTCAGTACTTTTCAATTCCCAAACAATGAGTCTTGGCTAAGTCTAAAAGGACTGGTAGGAGGAAAATACAGAAAGTCTGTTTGCTTAGCAGTTTCAGTTTTTAAATCTGATACCCTATGATGACATTCACGAGGGGAGACCCATTTTCAAGGAAGGCACTAATTCACTCTTGGAAAAGGCCACCTACTTAGTTACCTATAGCTAGGTGACTTGCCTCCTGGCAGTCAGGCTGTGACCCAACTGCCTATGACCCAATTTAAATGTGACACTGGTGGAACAGGAAAACTTACCTTTGAGAAGTTGTGCCTGGGTTCTGTAGTGCTACACATGCAATGTCTACACACTAGAGATCCATAGCCCACATGGCTGTGGTGCTGGCATGCCAACACTACACACATAGCAGGACTGAACGCACAGTGGCCCAGTTAAGAGAAGCTAGGCACATGCGATCTCACAAAGCCAAGTTATTCTGTCCCACTGGTATCATGTTTAAACCAGCCTCCAAAGGTGTTTTGCTAGTCCTTTGGGGCCAAAAAGAGAACAACATAGGAATGTGTATACCAAGAGGCTAGTAAGAAGTGCTGTGGAATAAATACTGATTACCTCTTCAAAAGTCTATTTCCAGGACTGTACAAACCCTTGACTCTAAAGTGCCACCAATGTGGGTGTGGACAGATCTTGGAACAGGAGAGTATTGTAGCAGGCACATTTTTGGAATCTTAAACCAATCAACCATAGTTAAGGTAAAATAGGGTGTAGAGTGATGTGTATTGGTTAGAGTACTGGACTAGATCTGGGAGATCCAGGTTCGAATCCACACTCTGCTGCAGCAGCTCACTAGGTGATCCTGGGGCTGGGGCTCAGTGGTAGAGCATTTGCTTGGCATGCAGAAGGTCCCAAGTTCAATCCCTGGTATCTCCAGTTAAAAGATGTGGCAGTAGGTGATGTGAAAGTCCTCTGCAGGAGACCTTGGAGAGCCACTGCCAATCTGAGTAGACAGTACTGACTTTGATTGACCAAAAGTCTGATTCAGTAGAAGACAGTTTTGTGTATTCATGTGAGCAAAGAAAGGTTTGATTTCAGAACTGTCAATGCAAAGAAGGAGCAGGCCTGCAGGCTCTGACTAAGGGTCCACCCAAGCCAGCATCCCATTTCTCAGTGGCCAGCAAGATGCCTTTGGGAAACCCAAGGAGGGTGTTTCACAGCTGTACTGAGTCAGAACATGGAGGTTTCATTTAGCCATCAACTCACAGAATACAGGCTTGCCATGACTCTGTATGCTGTGTCATCATTTCTTGCAATGATGGGAAAATACTGTAATTTCATCCTGTAGACACAATTTGCTGTCCATGAGGCATAATAAGCACATGGATCCATGTACATGTTCTATTTTAAGAGATTTCTATATGCACAGGCGGCAGACTGCTGTTTTCTAACATTAAAAACAACAGCAAAGGAAACAGAGCAAGGCTCAACAACTGTTTCCCAGGTTGCACACACCAAGTTTGCTCTCCAAACATGGGGTTGAGAAGACTGTCTGGCAGACAACTGTGTGAAGAGGTAGTGGACCAAAGCCTAAATTGCAAAGTGACCATCCTTCCAACATGATTGCTGACCAGAGATCTCTACTGAATTCAGCTGCTCAAGTGCCACTGGAGACTGTGTTTACATGGCTTACCAGGGACAGCTCTGAAGAGGGACAAACTAAAAGAAAGTTTAACTAAAGGACTGCAGATGAGCAAAAGTTTTTTAAAGAGAGCTGAAAGCCACTTGAGAGATGCTTTGCTTCCCATGAGGTGCACAATTTTTTTTTTGGTCAATAAGGTTTTGCAGGTGGGTTTTTTTTTAAAAGCCATACTGAAACCTGCAAAACCTACTTTCCAAAACAGAAAGTAAGATGAGCACCTTCTTTCAAAATCCCTTCCAACTCACTGGAGAGAAACAAAGTTCATTATTGCCTATTTCCTGCCTGGTAGTGATTAGGGAATGGCATGAACCAGGAAAATGGAGGTTCATCCCAGTTTGTGGTTTGTGAAGTCCCATGAACTGGGATGACCCTCCCCTGCTTCACAAACCAGTTCTGGTTTGTGAGGTTTGTGGATCTTCCCTCCCTCCTTTCTGCTGGCGGCAGCTCTCTGAGGCCAGCAGAATGGAAGGGTGGGGAAATCGACCTTCGTGGGAGATCTTCCTTCCCTCCTTTCTGCTGGCGGTGGCTCCCTGATGCCAGCAGAATGGAAGGGGGGGAGATCTTCCAAAAGCCATTTAAAGGGAATGTCCCCTTTAAATGGCTTTTGCAAGCAGGTGCGACACTGGAGTGGAGTCCAAGTGGTGAATTCACCACTTCCAAATGAATTTGCTGTTTGGACTCCACTCCTGTGCAGTGTCTGCTTACAAAAGCCATTTAAAGGGAACATTCCCTTTAAATGGTTTTTGGAAGATCTCCCCCCACCCTTCCATTTGACTGGCATCAGGGAACCACTGCCAGCAGAAAGGAGGGAGGGAAGATCCATGAACCTCACAAACCTGAACTGGAACATTCCCTTTAAATGGCTTTTGCTAGCCATTTTAGAGGTCCCTTTCACTCCCCACCCCCACTTGGAAGCGGCAGGGTCTCTTTAAATGCTTTCTTCATGCCTCGCTGTTGGCACCAGTGTGTTGGCCAGCACAAACCACACAAACCTACCTGGGAGGTCTATGGGGGCTCGTGAGGGCAGGATGGCACGAATTGAGGTCCACAAACCAGACCTGGTTCATGATGAATTTCAGTTCATAATTCGGTTTGTGCCCATCCCTACTAGTGATGGAACCCTATGATCCTGACACTGTGTTTTCCCAAGTGTTTAATTTCATTTAATTAATTTGATTACAGTATTCGTATCCCACCTTTCCCTTGTGGTTTAAGGTGGGTTAACTATTTGAAGAATTAAAACTATATAGTACACAACAGAACCCCATTTACTTCCCCATGAAAAGACTTGCCATTTAAATGCCATTAAAAGCTCTTGCAAAAAAAATGAGTTCCTAAGAGGCACCCCCCCACACCTCTTCAATGAGCCCCTTTCAGAAGGTAGGAGCTATTAGAGCAATGGAACAGGTACTAACAGGTACTTAAGGGGGTAATGGAACAATATAGAAGGTTGCTACCAGAAGACTGTGGCTGGCGCAGGGGGAAGTATGGGCCAAGACAGGACAGTTCTTCAGATTACTTTTTGTTTGAAAGGGGTACATATCTTAAATATACTTTCTGCATGTCAGATGGGCCAAGAGAGCAGAAGGAAAAGCACTGCTCCATAAGTGCCACATCATAACTGAGTTACAGAAACTCCAGCAAGGGGCTTTCAAGGCAAGCAAGAAACAAAAGTGGCTTGCCATTGCCAAGAGGGGTGCCAGTCTGATCACCTGACTGCAGCACTGGCACTGAGGAAACACCCTATTTTCTGAATAAAACTGATCCTAGGCTACTGTGAGCCCTCCCATGAGAGGGGGAAAATTAGTATATTCTCCCTCCCCCACAGGACAAACCACCCCCTAGTGGGAAGGAGATTTTGAACAGGAAAACACGGCAGAGAGAACAGGTTAAAGATACTTCCCTCCCAGCACTGCCTCTGCTCTGATCAAATTCTCACACACACCTCACAGCTGTATTTCATTAAAAAAAAGAAGAAGAAAATATGGGTTTGTTTGTCTTTTGAGCCAATAACAAATCTTCCACATAACATCTAGTTTGACCCTCAGGATTGCCCACCTACTCCACAAGCACACACTGAAGTCCTTCCTCCATATTTGAACTGCAGATGGCCTGCACTGTCCAGTGTTCACCACGTTAGTATAGGATTACTTGAAAGGCCAATGCTGCTTGCTTCTCAAACATTTTGCTACCTCTGTTTTATTTATTTTTTTATTTACTTCTTACACACACACACACACAAACTGAGCCTGACAGGCTGTGGCTAAATACCTCAGTTTCCACTCTATTAAATACGAGGTAATTGTCGGAGATCAAGGGAGGAGAGTTTATATAAGCATCTGGCCTCGTTTTAAGAGACCATGTTTTCCTTTTTAAACTTGAAAGCTGGAGGACTGATTCTATCCAGGTTCAGTTGTCTGGTCTTGGACAAGAGAAATGGATGGTCGAGTTACCCAGGTCGAGTTACCCAGGCCCAGGCTCCAAGGGCTAAGACAAGCTGGGCCGGATGTGTACAGCAGCCGAGTGGAGAACACTGCACCACTGAGATCTTTATCTGTCCCAGTTCACCACAAAAGACCCATAACTGTTGGAAGCCAGCTAAGTTTGGCATTACATGGATTCTGTGCCAAAGCCTCCAATCAAAGGTTGCTGACCATTCACAATTTAACAGACTGTTCATATTTCTGCAGCTATTACATTTTTATCCTACAATTTCTGCAAGGAGCTCAGGAAGACATGCATGGCTCTTTCCTCCTAAGGTAAAAGGTAAAGGTTTCCCTTGCTCGAAAGCTAGTTGAATCCGACTCTAGGGGGCGGTGCTCATCTCCGTTTCCAAGTTGAAGAGCCAGCGCTGTCCGAAGACGTTTTCGTGGTCATGTGGCCGGCATGACTAAACGCCGAGGTGAACACTACACTGTTACCTTCCCACCAAAGCGGTACCTATTTATCTACTTGCAATGTCTTGCTTTCGAACTGCTTGGTTGGCAGGAGCTGGGGCCAGAGACGGGAGCTCACTCTGTCACTTGGCACTAAGGTCTCGAACTGCCGCACTACAGATCTTCCAGTTTGCAGCTCAGCATCTTAACCTCTGAGCCTCCTAGGCCACCACTAATTTCGTCCTCACAACCACCCCGTGAGGTAAGTTAGGCTGAGGAAACAATTGGTGCCAGGTCACCCATCCTAGGCTGACACTCTAACTGCTAACACCACACTGGCTCTTAGGCATGGCCACAGCCAGCAGCAGCGTTAGTTATTATGGACAGGGTAAGTCTGTTGCAGCAGAACTGCATATCATTCTGAACAACACTTATAGTTAGCATGGCTTTCAATGAGAAACAGTAAGTGGATATCATAAGCAAATAGTTTCGGGGGGTGGGTAGGTGTCCTGCATACATCTTGTTGAGTAAAATTGTTGAGTGAGCCAGGGCCTATAATCCCTTAATGGTGCAAAAGGGCATTCTTCCTGCAACTGAAAGGAATGGGGGGGGGGGGGGAATGACCAAGTTTAGAATACACTTTTTGCAGGCTAATTACACTGCCGCCATCCCTCCCCAAAACTCTGGCCCTCTAAGCGTCTCCTTAACATAACACAGAGAATGACATCTTTGAGGAACAATGGGCTCCTGGAGGCAGTAAAGAATTTTATAAAATTAGAGTTCATAGAAAGATAACACCTCGTGCTATTGTTTGCCACATCCATTTGAGACCCTGAAATTGCTGTGTGCGATAACCAAGGGGCTGTCATAACCACAAGATCAACAACCTCTTTTCCAAGTCAGTAACTTATAATTAGAACCATGTGACTAGATTGCAAGGACAGTGCGGTAAACCCTTCGCTATATCCTAAGAGAATGTGCTGGCTGCAATTCAGCTAGATTCAGGCCTCTCCTTGGCTGGCTACAGGAGAAGAGATAGTCCTGCTGATCCAATCATATCCAGGAACTTGCATATAGGGCCAAAAGATGCATACAAGTCTACTAGTCAAACTGGCCAGTGGAAAGTACTCATGCAACCATATTCATCACACTCGTATTGACTGCCAGGAGCCTGGGTGTGCTCCTGGATGCCTCCTTATCGGTGGAGGCCCAGGCCAAAAATGTTGTTAGACTGGCATTTCTCCAGCTGCGCCAGATCAGGCAACTGGCCTCCAATCTGTCTCACCCTGACCTAGCCACAGTAATCCACGCAATGGTCCCCTCCAGGTTACACTACTGTAACTCACTCTACGCAGGGCTACCCTTGAAACTGACCCAGAAAGTACAACTGGTCCAGAATTGTACTTTCTGGACCTTCTGGATCCCTAATTAACAGCACAAATCCAACTGGCTTCAGGTTGTATACCAGATCATATTCAAGGTCTTGGTATTAACCTTTAAGGCCCTAAACGGTCTGGGACCAACATATCTACGGGACTGCCTCTCCTCGTATACCCCTCAAAAAGCATTGTGCTCTGGAGAGAAGAACCTCCTGGTGATCCCTGGAACGAAGGATATCCAGTCGTTTTCAACCAGAGCCAGGGCCTTTTTGGTCCTGGCGCTAGCCTGGTAGAACTCTCTGCCTAATGACATCCATGCCCTGTGAGACTTAGTGCAGTTCTGCAGGGCCTGTAAAACAGAGATGTTCCACCCAGCCTATGGTTGAGGGCTGCAATGGTTGAACAGTGAGCCTGGCCTCCTTTATCTCTCCTCCCCTCCAAGGAGTAAGGACACAAATAGCTTAAATGCCATCTAAAACAGTTTGATTGTTATTATTTTAAAAATTTAATCTGAAATGTTATAATGTAATGTTGACATGCTGTTAACCACTCTGAGCCCTGTCTAGAGGAGGGCAGTCTAGAAATTGAGTAAATAAATGAGATAGACAGGTAGACAGACAGACAAGACAGATAAATAGATAGTTTTGCCCAGAGTGTGGCTTGTGACAATGCTGGGAGCACAGGAGAGAAAGACCAAAAGGAACAACAGAGACTTTAGGTAATTTTGATGAAGGTATATGGTAGGTACATATTGCTTCTATCCATCAGTCTGGATTGAACACTTAATCTCTGGCTTCCCATTACCTGCCAAGAACCTCAGCTGATTCTTCACTCTTAACCCGCCGTTTCCAGAACTGTCCCCACCACAATCGTCCTCATCATCACAATCACCACTTTCTTCCTCATCCTCGTCTTCTGGCTTGTCCAGACTTTTCCGGCGAGAGATGGCCATTCCTTTTAACAACTGGAAAGAACACAAAAGAGGTTGAGCAAAACCACCCCTGGAATGCCAACAGAAGGACTTGATCTACACATGCAGCAGAATGAAATGGTATAGTCCTAGGGTGGTAGAATAGATTGTCTCACTTCAGAGAGCAGGTGTGAGCTAAGCTCCTCCTTCATAAGGTAACTTTTGATTAAGCAGAAAGCTAGCATCTCAGGCCCAAAGAGGCACTAACCCATCCGGCTCCTAGATATGCAATATATTCTTCTTGCACAGAGTGGTCTTGGGGTGGGGGGTTTACTCAGAAGTGTCACACATTACATAAACACTGAATGTTTTTGTCTATTCCACCACTTCAAGGTAACAGCCACCTCATTCTGCTCCATAGCTATCTTGGGCAGCAAACAGTAGAGGAATGAGCAAAACCAACTGTAGTGATTTCCATCACAAAATCTGTGTCCCACTTACCAAATTTTGTGTATTGCTTGAACACCTGCTGTTTCACCATGTTGTCAGTGACTCCCTGAAGTTTTTGCAGTGGGCACAGTAAAATATTACCCACACCATGACACAGCAACAACTGCTGCTGCCACATTCCCTGACTCAGGTCACTTTTGCACAGACTTACATTTCAGGGTTACTTCATTGCCTGTAACCATTGGAGATGGTGATATTTTTTCCTTATCGGTGCTTCTGACAGCTGACCTGTTGTGATGAATGGGTTGCCTGACTCACCACAACCACAGTCAGTGTCGCATAATGGCTAGTAGAAAAGAGCAAAAGTCCAGTAGCACCTTATAAAAATATGTGGCAGGGTATGAGCTTTTGTGAGTCACTACTCGCTTCTTCAGATACCTGATCTGTATCTAACATAATGGCTAGAATGTCACACTAGAATCAGGGAGACCCGGGTCCAAATCCAACTCTGTTGTAAACACCTAACCTACCTCACAAGGCTGTTGTGAGGATACAATGGCAGAACCCCAAGCTGTGCTGCAGGAAAGGGAAGGTTAAAAACATAGATGAACATTTAACAATATGTGGTACAGGTAAAACTGTGCCTAAGTGGGCAGCAGTTTGCTTAAATTTTTAATTTCTGCTTGTACTAAATAAGCTAGAGGACTCATAACTTTGAACAAGACCAAAATGACCTCCATGGACAGGAAAATAGCTTACTGGGGAGGAGTCTTGTGCATTAGCCCCATGGGCTGTTGCCGTTGAACCTTGACGAAGGTGGGGGCAAGTGCCAATTGTGCAAACAAAGGGCACAATACAGGGTGAAAAATACCCCTCACATCTACTGCCAGTCTTTGGAACTTTGGAAGCACTGGAATTTTAAAAACTCTTCCTTCTCTTCTTAAAGGATCAAATACCAGAGAACAGATATTGTAGAAATGCATTTCAAGTAGAGGACTTATTGCATATCCAGGGATTTAGCCAGTTTCATCTATTTCTGCAATATCTGTACCTCTGAGCACATTCCAAATATTTTTTAAAAGATACCTTTAACTTTGAAATGCATTCTCCCAAATTTTTGGGATTTTGTGGTTTATGCAACCTTGGAGTTGCATTCATGACATCTGACCTCCCCTGTCCACAGTAGTATAAACATTTTTGCTAGTGTTTGTATTAGAAGAATAAGAAGCCAATGGCTTGACTTCAGCTCTCTCCAACTGCTGTGAATCATCCCTGGTCTAAAACAAAAAAATACAGAAAGTAACAAACTTGTTTACTCTAGAAGTTAAAAAAAAAAAAGATTTAGCACATTGCTGGATAATCCAAGATGAACTGTCCTGCTTTCTCTTCCCAGATTGGTAAGAATTCTCTGGACACTGTCCAGGGTCAACTGCCTCCTCAGGAAGCATCTTTAGAATGTTATGTTTTCTGTGAAAATGTGGAGTTTCTTCTACAGAGAAGGAGTGGAAATTAACAGCAAGAAACATATGCATCAGCAAACAACGGCACCACTGAATACTCAAACTCATGACCATTCGAGCCACTCTTCTGGGGCATCCAGAACAGGCAGAAAATATCTTCTGGGATTTAAGAGCTATATGCAGACATAAAGATCAAAACCCATGTTCTTCCTGATGAGCAGGAATCAGGTTAAATTTGGAACTCAGACAATCCCTCCTTTCCCCCCTCCCTTTACACCAAGATTTCTTGTAGCAACCTTTGCTAACTGAGGTCAGTGTGGTATAGTTGTCAGAGTGGGATCTCGGAGACCTTGGTTCAAATCCCCACTCTGCCATGGAAGTTTAATGGGTGACTTTGGGGCAGTCATTCACAGCCTAACCCATCTGACCGGGTCACGTGATGATGAAATGGAGGAGGAGAGAATGATATAAGTTGCTCTGGATCCCCGTTGGGGAGAAAAGTGGGGTACACAGATAAGTATCTAAACAGATAACTGTCCTGCAACAACAATTCTTTACTTGAATTAAATTGCACTTAGGAACTCTAACTTTCTAAAAAGGAAATGAGCCACAGTTTGTTTGGATGCCTGCACTGGGATCACATGACTGATCAGAGTTTCTTGAAGACTTCCAATTTTAATCATGGCATGAAGGGAGGCAAAGGAGAGACCCAGTGAAGGTCATGCCAAGAGATGTGAGGCCGTGTCTACAGCATCTAGCAATGGAACCCAAGGCCCACCAGTCAGTAACTGGACTCATCCATATTGTAGTACATTAATTTGATTAGTCTACAAACTGATTGCTAGGTCAGTTAACCATAAAGTGACTTGATCTGAGCTACCCTCGATTCCTGGGAGCTGACCAAAACAGCTCCATGAAAAACACAGCCTTTCAAGTCATGAGAGGCAAAATAAGAGACGCATCTGTAGCATTTTCTCACTTACCCAATGCAATGTTTTCCTAGGCAAAAGCCAACCCTACAGAGCCTGCAGTTGGGTTGGCTGGAAAATTAGACATGATATTGAGTGGCAACCAATTCAGCACCCAAAACGGAGGCATCTCTTCTCAAGCAGTTAAGAGTGCTGGATTAGAACCAGAAATGCTCAGGTTCAAATCTGCATTGAGCCTTAAAGCTCACTGAGTGGCTTTTGACCACTCTCTCTCTCTCTCTCTCTGCTCGACTTCTCTCACAAGGTTGGTGCAAGGATCGAATGAACCCCTTAGAAGAAGAGCAGGATAAAAATTATGACAACTATTTAGGTAAGGTTAGCTTTATTATTTTTGTCCACCTTTAGTGTCCAGCCAACTAGGCTTTGCAGGGTTTGAAGCAGGTTTACCTAGAGAGCAGGGCAGCAGGAGGGTGGGGGAGGGACAGAGAGAGAGACTGAGAAAATATATGCACCACAGGCCGTGGCAGTCTTGTCGAACTGACTCCAAGTCTCCAGATGTCTAGCATCTGCACATCACCTATGGCTTGGGGGGGGGATGTTTTTCTGCTGAAGTGTTCTATTCCCCCTGGGCAGTCTGACAACCATATTTCAACATTTTCACTTCTTCAAGAGTTAGAGCCGCAAGACAAGCCAACTTCCTATTAACTAACAATTATGACCGTTTTCTCTTCCCCCCAAATTACATATAGTGGTTTCCCTGCCTTTAAATAGCTGCTGTCGCTAAGTACTACCCCTGACATTGCTGCTCACTCCCACATTGTGGGAAGGGGCAGGAAAAATATACAGGCCAATAATCAGCAAGGAGTATGTAACAACAAGCAGGTTTTAAACTTAATGATGATTTATCCAGTTGCAGGAGCTTACCTCTTTGCCAAACCAGGATGATGGAAATAGCAATCACAAAAATCAAATAGGTGCACTGCGCTCGGTACATTTGCATATGACTCCAGGACACACATCTATCAGTCACATTTTTGTCCCACCCTTCCCACAAGGCACTCAGGGCATACGTGTAGTTCTTCCCTCCTCCATTCTGCCCTCACAACAACCCTGTGAGATAAGAGAGGCTGAGACAGAACGACTGGCCCAGGGCCACCCAGGGAGCTTCTTGGTAAGAGTGGGGATTGAAACCTGGATCTCCCACATCCAAGTTTCAGCGCTCTAACCACAACACTGTCTTGCTGCAGCAGTAATACTATAGACTGTGGGGGGGTGTAGCAATCTGACTTGAACACTTCCTCCATGTAAAAAAAAAGCCAATAGGGTTTACTTCATCCTAAATCAGAACTCTATCACACTAGTTCTTCCTAGAAACCAAGGTTGTGTGTGTAATAAGGATGTCAGCCTCCAGGTGGATCCCCCAGAATTACAGCTCATCTCCAGACTACAGAGATCAGTTCCCCTGGAGAAAATGGATGCTTTGGAGGGCAGACTCTATGGTATTGTACCCCACCGAGGTCCCTGTCCTCCCCAGGCTCCATCCCCAAATCTCCAGGAGTTTCCCAACCAGGATCTGGCAACTCTACTCCCTCATCCCCCGCCAGTGGCCAGGGGGGATCTGGCAACCCTAGTGAGTAATGTGTATAGGAACATTCAAATATGCCATCTTCTGTCTGTGCGGCAGTGCCCCAGAAAGACAGTAGCAATGGGTTTTTCTTTACGTGCAGGTAAGCTTTCTTATCTACTCAAAATCCAAAAGGCTAATTTTCTTGTATTCAAGACCAGACTTCAGGGGTCCACAATTAGCAGTTCCTCAGTCAAATCTGGCCCCGAAGGCACAACGCAACCCCTCTGCAGTCATCAACACCAGAAGTAAAGGTAGAGGGGAGCAAGAGAAAGGGCAGGAGGCCATTTTGGTAGGATAGTGGCAACAGTGATGTAAGTTCTTGGGATGGTGCCCCCCCCTCCATGCTCCTGTGTGGAATGCAGCTGCTGAGCAGGGGTCTTGGTTTGCTATACACAAAATTCTAGATGTTAACAATGACAGCTGACTGCTTTGCCCTTTTAAGGGCATTTTTAAAAAGCAAAACAATAAAATAAAAATTAAAAAACACAAAAAACCCCAGCAAATTGTGACCTCAGTTGTTAAGATAAGCACAGAAGATTTCTTGCACATGAAAAGGTTCCCTCAGGAGTCTGGCAAGGCAAAGTCTGAATTAATATTTATACTTTTCTGGTGTGCATAGTTCCCCTTTAATTTAGTCTGCATGACTGAAAGAATTTAATAAAAAAATGTTCCAAGGGCTGTGCCGAAATTCTTTACATTTTTTTCCATAAGCCTTTGGCCTAAGATCAAGCATCGAGATTGGAAAGGGTTGATAATGAGTCTGCAGCTAAAACAATAGCCAGAATTGCAAGGGAACTCAAACAGTATGCGGGGGGAAAGCTGGCACACTGGACCATCTCACTTTTGCTTAGCAGCTCCTTAATAAACCCTGAGTTTAGGGTCATAAGTGGGGTTTCCATTTGCCCATTTATGGTGGGAAACCTCCAGGTAATTGCGGACATTGTCCACTGATGCTCATCTGGTCAGCAGGCAGGAACTGCCTCGCCAGACCTGAGGGAGGGGGGTGGATCATCCTGGGAGAAAGAAAAACAAGGTATAGTAGACTTACAGGAAGTTGTTACCACAGAGTTCCTGGTCATTCCTGGAGCTACCCAGAGGTGACAAAGGGTAACTCTAGGAATCAACATAAACTCTACAGTAAGAACTTCCAGTTTTTACCATAAAGTTTCTGGCAATTCCTAGAGCTATCCAGCAAGGCTACCCAGCTTGGCATGTATTGACTATACATAGTGACGACCTAAAATTCATATCCAGTGTTACTGATGTGCCAGTTTGTCTTGCTTTACTTCTGTTCTTTGTCTTACAAGGAACCTCTGTATTCCATTTAGTGCTTTTACTGTTTTTCTCCTACTGTTCTTCCAAGGAGGATATGGCTTGTATAGTCTCCTCCCCTTCCATTTTATCCTCAGAACAACCACCTTGCAAAGTAGTGCTCTTCATGGCTGAACCTTGGTCTCCCCAATGTTAGTCCAACATACCAACCTCTATACCACATCAACTCTAAAGTGCTAGATAGCTATTCAAACAACTGCTAGTTTTTTTTAATGTTTTCTAAAGAAGAGCAACCTGTCACTATTAGCCTCCGGTTCCACCCTCGACCTCTCTTTCTACAATGAGTAGTCTCACCTAATTAAAACATTTTCACAATGCCTAGAAACATTTTCCAAGCTTGCCCCCTCCCTTACATTTTCAGAAAACTGAGTGCAAAGCAAAAAGTTCTGGTGAACTCAAAAACTTGGTCATTACTACAATAAATAACCAACAAGTAATCATTACTACAATAAATAACCAACAAGAACTGCCAACCTAGCAGTTCGAAAGCAAGAAATTGCAAGTAGATAAATAGGTACCACTTCGGTGGGAAGGTAACAGCGTTCCGTGCGCCTTGGTGTTTAGTCATACCGGCCACATGACCATGGAAATGTCTTTGGACAGCGCTGGCTCTTCGGCTTGGAAATGGAGATGAGCACCACAACCCTAGAGTCGGAGTCGACTGGCTTTCGAGCAAGGGAACCTTTACCTTTACCTTTAATCATTACTTGATCATTACTACAATAAGCAGCAATACCACACTACTGTTGCTTTCACATCTATAGTGCTTTGTTATCATCTAGCTAGTGAACCAATATAGAGTACACAATTTTGGTCCGGCATTCCCACCCTGTGTCAGCTGTAACAGTTAAGACATGTATTCAGGATTCTTCTCAGTTCCCATGCAGCATGAGGTGACCAATTTGGATCAGGACCAATGCTCCCTCTAAGCTGTGGAGTCTAGTGAGCAAAAAATTCTACTTTGTGAACTACTGTCATTAAAGTTGTGAGCGAGCAATTACATTAGTTTGCTCTGGAGCCATCCTTCCTGAGCGGAGGCTAAAAAACTGTGAGCTAGCTCATACTAGCTCATACTAACTCAACTTAGAGGGAACACTGATTAGGACCATGGCATGTGTACAGAAGAGACTTTTTTCCAACCTGAAACAGTTCCAGGGATGCTATCAGGGGACACCTGTGTGTTAACCTAGGATACAGGTAGCATTCCCCAGCCAACCAAGCAGTGCTCCCCTCCGGGACCAAAGACAATTGGGAAAACAATCCAATATGATGTGTTGGTTACAGTGTTGAATCTGGAAGACCTAGATTTGAATTCCCACTCTGCCATGGAAGCACATTAGGTGACTTTGGGCCACTTACCCTCAAGCCCAAACTACGTCATAGGGATGTAGTTGTGAGGATAAAACAAAGGAGGGGAGAATGATGTCATGAGA
Source organism: Gekko gecko (assembly GCA_029375565.1). NCBI lineage: Eukaryota > Metazoa > Chordata > Lepidosauria > Squamata > Gekkonidae > Gekko > Gekko gecko. Next base: position 43,198,980 of record JAPDNY010000012.1, on the reverse strand, counting down.
TGCCTTGTGACCCCAATGGGGAGGAAAGCAGGACAGAAACATTTAAATAAACAAATGCCATAGTCCTCTGTAGGCATCACATAGCCAGGAATAGAGAAGAATCTGCCACTCATGTCTGCCCATCACACCTGATACAGGGTGGGGACCCTCCATTGGTCTTGGGTCACAGCCCAGCACACACTGGAGATGCAAGAAGCAACTGCAAGACAGCCAGAGGAATCCACTCATCTTCAGCTTGACTCATCTCTAAATTGCTGAGTAAAGCACAGCCCTGAAGTGTAACATTTCCTCAAAGAGACAATTGTCTCCTTTGAAACCCTAGGAAGGTGAGGAGGTGTTGATTAAACACAAATTTGCAGTTTCCCAGCAGCAACGGGACTTCTGAAGCAATAAGACAATTTGCCAAAGTACCATAAAATGGGGGAATGGGGTTTGAAGGGTAGGCCTGGAAATTTATGCAACCAACTGGTCATTCCACAGTAATTAAATGAAATTTAATGACAATACAAATTTTGTATCTGCAGAGCAGGGGTCAGATCTGCTAACTCTAAGGAAACGAGGATGGGGGGCAGTGGAGAGAGACCCTACACTGGATCACTTTCCAGCCCCCACCCTTCTCTAGTCCTCCTGATCCCAGAACTCTTCCTTTTGGAAAGATGACATCCAATTATCAACAGCTCAGTGGGCCTTGTGAAGATTTACAACTAATTTACATGTTAATTAAGGGAAAACATTATTAAATTAGAGCCAATTAGATAATGCAGATGTATTGGGTAAGTGGGCCTCACAAGGGCAGCCCTGTGGGACACAGGATCATTTTTGCTCGGTTCTTTCCCTTGGCATAGGTGATGCATGCATTCAAAATGTGATAGGCATCACATGCACTAGAAAAGACGTGCCGCTTTGGCAGGCAGCATAAAGCCTCTGGATTGGCCAGGCATGGCATCATACACTGGGAGCCTGGCATTTGGCCTCTGCCTGGATCTTTCTTGTTGCTCTTCAAGCCTCAGCTTAAAACACTGAAATTCAGCTGGAGAAAATGCCATTCAAGTCTGATTTGCAATGGAGCTTCCCACCTACAGCCTGGTCCCAACTAGAGTTTCCAGCTCTGGGTTGGGAAATATCTGGAGATATTGGGGATGGAGCCTGGGGAGGGTGGGGTTTAGGGATGGAAGGGACCTCAGTGTGGTATAATGCCATAGAGTCCACCCTCCGAAGCAGCCACTTTCTCCAAGGGAACTGATCTTGGTAGTCTGGAGATCAACTGTAATAGTGGGAGATCTCCAGGTTCCACCTGGATGTTGGCAACCCTAGCCCCAACACACTGTAGCATGGATCAAGACCGCATTAGCAGCTGCCAGCCAAACATTTACTGGCCTCTCCACCGCTCTGCATTTATCAAGTGCATGCCACAGAATGAACCTCACACCTGAGCACTGGTGGATTAGATCGGAAATGGCAAGCCAGCTGCCTTTTGGGGACGCTTGCCGTCCATTACCTCATTGAAGAGACCTCAATCTGCTTTCAGATTAGTCTGGGTTCCTTGGTTTAATGCCACTTGAAAAATAATGGGTTTGTTTACTAGAAATTATTGTGAAGCCCACCTTTATCAAATGCACAAAGTTGACTTTTGCATTCTTTTGAGATTTGTGCAGAAATGTCACCTCTTATATTTTATGGCCTTTTGACCTTGCTGTTCATACCTCCCCCCCTACCATATCCACATGTCTGCATGGGGCGAAGGAGTCAATTTATGCCTTTGGGTGAAGGGGCTCTAGCTCGCAAAGTTTGTGCTCAAATCAATCTGAGAGTCTTTAAGGAGCCACAAGGCTCCTTACTGGTTTTGCTGTGAGAGGCTACCCCCCTCTGGAATTTGTAACAAGCCTAAAAGGCATCTCAAGGCTGGTCCATGGCAGAGATCAGTAGTCATTAAGGACACCGAACTGAAGGCCTATAGTGCTTACTTATTTGGAAAATTAATATGCTACCTCCCCAGAGATGTTGCTCACGGTGGCTTACAGAGTAATATAATAAAAATCATTAAAATTATCAGAATTTAAGACACTATTAAAAACAGCATTTAAAAAAAAGAACCAGCCAGAACATCATAAAACATTTGGTAGCTGCAAATGAATCTCAAAATGGTTCTCAAGCTAGAAAACAGACTATTACAAGTTTCAAAAGATCAAGCCATTAATTAAAAGCCTAGGCAAAAAGAAATGTTTTGGCCTGATGCCTAAAAGAGCAGATGTCAAGCAACTACCAAGGGGAAGGAATTCCACAGACATTGAAGCACACACACACACACAATCTCTGGTCACCAAACAACATGGCTCTGAGGGCACAGAGAGCAGGGCTTGTGAGGAACATCTTAACTGGCAGGTGGGACACTATGCAAGGAGGCAGTCCTTCACATGCTCTGGCTCCAAGCCATTTTTAATGCCTTAAAAGGTAAGAACCAGCACTCTGAATTGTGCCGGCAAACAGATGGGCATCCAGTGTGGATCTTTCAGCACAGGATTGATATGATCCCTGATTCCAACCCCCTGACAGCCGCCTAGATGCTGCGTTTTGAATGAACTGAATTTTCTGGACCGATTTCAAAGATAGCCCTATGTAAAGCATATAATAATCTAACCTGGATGAGGATCACAGCACGGATCATTGTAGTCAGATCATACTTTGAGGAATAGCCATATCAGAAGCTGAGAAGTGTCGGGGAGGGGTAGGAGGGAGAGAGAGGCAGTGAGTGTGGGTGTATGAGTGTGTTTCCTGTGCTACACACCAGCCTCCTCTAAGTCTTCAAATTTCTATAAGCAACAACCAACAGCTAACCGGATCAGGACTCCTAACTCTCCTTTCTCACCGCTGATGTGTTTGAGTTTGTGAAACAATGAATGATGCATAAGCTAGTTAACTTTTTTACTAGCACTTCAAAAGGGATTATTATTTGATCTCCGATGCTTTTTCATTCAGTGGCTAAAGCCTCCCTTTCACATGCCAAAAAGCACAGAAGTGGCGATTCAGAGGCTGCCTATGTGAGACGGCACACACCAGTTTCCTGGCAATACTTGTTCTTTCAACTGTTCTTACGCTTCCCCCCTGCCCCATATTCTGTATTAATGATATTTATGGCTTATTTTGGTGCACCGATGGGATGACAAAGGAACAGAATACAAAACACAAAGAAAAGGACTACCACAAGCTCCAGGAACAAATCCGTTCTTCATTCAACAACTGAGCCTCGGGTCTATTCCAAGCCATGTTACAGACAGCCCTTCATTTTGCAAACATATTTACCAACACAGTAATTACACACCTTGCAGTGTCATCTTGGAAGGTGGTCTATGTCCCAGGTGCATTATGGAATAAATTACTTCCTTTTTTTCTTGTCCTGAACCTTCCAACAATGTCAGCTGAACTGGGTGACTCTAAGTTTTGAGGGAGCCAAAGAAGTTGAACTCCTGTGATTTCAATGCTCTTCTAAAGATGCCCCAAATTTGATGGATTTTCCCTCAGGAGCAAATACCACAAAAAAAGGGATCCAGCACTATTTCCGGTGGATAAACTTGCCTCTCCAGATGAGCTCAGGCTCAGTGGCAGAACATTTACTTTACATGGAGAACATCACAAGACTGATCCTTGGAATCTACAGTTAAAGGACCCCTGATAGGAGGGGCTGAGAAGGACCCCCCTTTGTCTGAGACTGCAGAGAGCTTTTCCCCATCAGAGCAGACAACTGTGGGGTAGGTGGACAAGTGGTTTCACTCGGTACGCAGCCATTTCATTTATAGTGAAACCTACAATAGGGCTGTAGTGGTTAAGCTCAATTCTTGGGCTGGGGCGGGAGAGAAGGGGCCCATTACAGGAGCTGTCAAGTATAATTTTGCTGAGGCCAACAGTACAGATGCTACAGCCTGGCCTGTAGAGAGCAAAAATGCGCAGCTTGCAGTTGCTGAAGAACCGTCAGAGGAGAGAGCACTTCTTAGTACGTAACAAAACTCGTTGCCCTGAGATGTCCCCCATCAACAGCTCCACGTTCAGAGACATTATCTTGTTGCGGGGAGCAGAGGACAGCTACACATCATTCACCTTCATGCCCTGCTTGTGAGTGTCCCAGGCGCAACCGACTTGCTCATGTTGGGGGGAGGGAATGCTGGGCTTCAGATACTTTTGGTCTGATCCCAGCAAGGCAACTCCCATTTCTCAAAAAAGGGAGGAAGCATCAGAAATGATCAAGGATGCAAGCCGATGAGACAGTTTCTCCAAGACCTCTTCCAGATGACAGCTCCGATAGCTGCCATAAACCCAGAAATGAAAAGAAGAAGAGGATACCCATTATTCACAGCAAGGAAGAAACTGCTGGCACCAATTTGGCAAGACTGTGGCTGTTCACAGGACTCCAGTCTCAACAGCGCTACCACCACCACAGGGAACAGCACAGTTGTTGACATCTGCATTGCAGACACCCATCCTGTCAGCATGCTGGCCACCCGCAAAGTCGTCATTATTGCCTGAGAGCGCCAACCCCATCTTAACAGGGAGAGGCATATGCTCTGGGGAAAAGACACTGAGCACAAAAACAAAAATTGCTACCACAGTCTATGAGTAAATCTGGGAACAGCCTGCATCATTTCCCGGCCGCAGAATTTAGAGCTTCTTTTAACCGAGAAAAATTTCAAGCATTCTTCCATGGCCAAACCCCGTCATTACCCATGCATAGTGATCCCCCCATTTAGCATTTTGCTGGCTTTTAAAAATGGAGCCAATGTCCAAAGTTAGAGCCCTCCCTGCATCCCAAGAGTTTGGGGTCAAATTGCTCTGTGATAAAAAGAACGAGGCTCATTCAAGCAGTTTATTGGACTCCATCCACCTAGCGCTTTCCCCTTTGCCTGCTCCCCAGAGATCCCCCTTCCACTGCCTTTCTTCCAAGCTCCTGCTCCAGTTTTCTGGCTACTTTTACCTTCATAAATTATCCACCAGCTCCTTGCATTATTTTTGCCTGGACTACAGTGCCTGAAATCTCCCCCCTCTCAAGCGCAGCAGTGTGTGTACCAAAACCACAACTGTGCATCTCATTCTAAATTTGGCATAAGCACGTGCCAAGTTTAGTCCTTTTGATTTACAGCCCTTCCAGATACACAGGAGGATGTTTGCAAGCTGCTAACAAAGCCGACTCATGAATGAGAAGCTGGAGTTTAAAACCTACCCCAAGAGGAGAGAGAATATCGAAGCCTTCCCATACTCTAGACTGCCCCCACTCGGCCGTCATACCAACAGCAGCTGCAGTTGTCAGATCGCTACACAGCAGCTGCAAATGGCATACCGTTCCATGTTCTTGACAATACTGGTTAGCGATTTTTTAAAAAACATGGGCTGTATTTTCAATGGAACAAGAGCCAAAGGACCAGCCGGCTTTGGCTCCATCACCAACTCACTCTTAGACCAACACAAAAAGCTTGTTAATCCACCATTCCCTATAGTCACCCTAAAGGCATGGGCATAGCCTTTCCTTCAGGCCTCTCAACTACTCCCCCCACCCCCATTCATGGCCTGTGCATGACAGAGAGCACTTAAAGTACAGCGATGCCTCTACCAAAGCTTCTTTTGATTTCAGTCTGGGGCAAAAGGAAGTCAAAGAGCCCTTGCCTTTGGGAGAAAAATGACCGAGAAGTGTTTTAGGATAAGGGGTTATGTTGGAGAGCAGACAGAAGGCCTCTCTGGGGAGATGACCTGGCTTTTGGGCTTCCAGGTGCCTTACAAAACAACCATGTAAGGTGGACCACTACCATCCCAGTGGTTGCAACAGCGCCAAGAAATTTCCTTCATTTGAGCCTGACTATATCCATGTACACTCTGTGTGTGTTTTAAAGCATTTTCCATAGCCAAGTTATTTTTTGCTGTAGAGAATTCAGCAGCCTCCATACAAAATACTAATTATGCAATTCTGCAAAAACTCATCTTGTTTTTCGTCATTCATGTCTGCTCATGAGAACGGGAGGTGACAGGGCAGGCAACATGGGAGTATGGAAGTCTCACTGTCCCCCCCCTTTGGAAATCTTATTCACCACCCACCCTACCAGGTCTCTGGCTTCTGAGAACTCTGCAGGCATTGCAAAATGCATTTTCAATTATAGTTTGCAGTTAACTGGCTAACAACTTGATTTTGCATTTTTGACAATGAAGCCAGAGATTCTCAGGAAACCAAATTTTGGACCCATTTTCCAAATTTTATGCCTCTTAAAAGAATCACAGCACACAAAACCAGCTCTGGTTCCATCACACCCATACTCTTTCCGAATCCTTCACAGGGCCAGGAAAAGCAGTCAGAAGTGCTTGTAGGCACTGCATAGAGAGTATGAAACGTTCAGTCTTCTTCCAAATGTCAACTGGAATGGGAAAGACTTTTTGTAATAATAAAAAAAGAGGCACGGTATGTTCAGACTTAATTATATCGAAGCAGCCGCAGTCTGTCACACTTCTGATTTAACCGTCCCAGCAATACTGCAGTAATTGCTCCTTCCATATGGAGTGCAAATCTGCAAGAGCGTATTTACGACGGTGCGTTAAGCAAAGCTAACAAAGAACTCCTGGGTTGCAAAAAAATAAAAAGGATTATGGAGCTAGTCTTTAAATACCAGGCCTGAACTGTGAGTCGTTAAGATAAGGAAAATCCCCGTTACTTGCCCAAATACAGTCATCATGTTAATTCTCCCACATACACACATACAAGTCTCCCTGATACACAGATTGAGAGAAATAATGACAACACTTGGTGGATCCTCGCAGCGGGGAGGTTTCTTATGTCCCATTTGTCACAGGTGGTTTAATAATGTCATCCAAAAAGGGCAGACCCAAAGAATTATTGCTGCACTATCAGACAACTTTCCCCTTTTGTTAGATGACATGTATCATTGTTGGGAAAATCAGCTCTCGAATTAAGACCTGACCTGCTTCCCTGAGCCATTCATCAGGCTCTCTTAACTGGACTGTGAAGGTGCCTTTTAAATCTGACAGCAGCAGCATTCTGAGGCTCATCCTACAGTAAGCTGAAGGATCACCTTCCCTATCATGAACCTCCCTGGACCTGAAGATCAAAAGGTAAGGCCCCACTTTATGTGCTGCTACCGGAGGATCAGAGGATGGCAATATGACCTGGGGGAGGGGGAAATGCACGAGATAAGAGGCACATGTGAAACTATGCACAGTGCGAAGAAAGTGAGTAGAGAACTTATTCTCCCTCTTTCAAAATACTAGAATTTCTGGCACCCAGGGAAGGTGATGGGCAGTAGATGCAGGACAGACAGAAAATGATTTCATATAAACATACAACGTTTGGAACTCACTGCCATGTGACGTAGAGGCAACACCTAGTTAAGGTGGCTTTCAAAAGCAGACCGGAAATCCACCAAGGGATGTGGAATGGTACAGTATAGCCTGATCTCATCAGATCTCGGAAGCTGAGCAGGGTTGGTCCTTGGATGGGAGACCACCAAGGAAAACTTTGCAGAGGAAGGCAAGGGCAAACCACCTTTGCTTAATCACTTGCCATGAAAGCTCTATGGAGTTGCCATAAGTCAGCTATAACTTAACGGCCCTTTACAAGTGCCTCAATGACTCCTAAACTGGATGGCTGAATGGAACCCCCATGCAGAGATGCAGTATACCTTTGAATACCAGTTTCTGAAGGACATGAGGAGTAGGCTTTGGCCTCTGTGCCCTGCCTGCAGGCTCTCCAGGAGTATTTGATTGCCCACTACTGAGAAACAGGATGCCAAACTAGTTATATTGTTTTATATTGTTGTTTTAAACTGTTTTTAAATTGTACTGTGTATTGAGACTGATGGAACCCGCCCTAAGCCTGCTTGTGGGGAGGGCAGGATATAAGATCAATAAAAAAGATGGACCTTTAGTCTGATCCAGCAGAACAGCTGAAATATTTTCATGACATGTCTTTTTTGGTGGCAGCACAGATTCTGGAATTTTGTGTCTATTATCTACCTTTTATCTATTAGGAGAAGGAAATATTTCAGGTCTTTGGACTACATGACTGATGTTTGATTTACTCCCCACCACCACCACCGCGTTTACTCTCGTCTATAGGAATGCTGTTTTACAGAAATGGGGTGAGATGCCAGTGTACGATTTTAAAGATTTTATGATAGGGCCAACTTTGTGGGGTGTCAGTATTTTCAACAAAAGACCAGTGTTCCAACACTCAGAGCTCTCGTGTCAACACTCAGGCACAGAGAGCTCCCCGCTTCTAGGTTCTGACGATGCTGCTGCTGCGTCTCAGCCCTCTGGTATCTTGCCAAAACCCACGTCAATTTAAAGAGTCAGAGAGGGTAAGCCTACTTCTTGCCATATGCCTGCCCTGTTCGTATAAAGTGGGGTGTGAGATGGCTCCAACCTTTACATGAAAAAAGTACTCCAATGGGAGCTGACAACTCCCCCCTCCCCCACTTTGCCTCAGTGACTTCTCTTAGCTTTGCTCAGAGAACTGGGGATTAATCACACTGTGGAGAAGAGAACCTAAAACGAGAATGCAGGGGGAGGATTAAAGGTGCGTGAGGAGACTTACCCGACACACTTTCATCTTAAAGTTAAGTCTCCCCACTGCGGTACCCAAGCTGCATTTCAGATGTGTCTACAGTGCATTCATGTGAACAAGTATGGTTACCCACACTACCCAGTTTGGCTCAAAGTCTGGTGAGCACCCTAACTATACAATTCAAACTGTAGAGATGGCTGCTTACTGAGGTAAATGTCACAACCTAGCATTTATTCATATTAGAAGTAAAGCTCTCAAAACTGATGCAACCTAAATGAATCTAGAAAATTATGGAGAAGTAAAAGTTTAAACTAGAGGATGGGATTAACAGCTGAAATCCTAAAACCTGCAACTGGAAGATGGATACTCACTGAGAAGACTGCATCTTGCCTCGAGCAGCTAGAAGTCTGAATAATCAGTGGGAAAGATTCCTGACTTCAAGATCACGAACAATTCTGTATGGCTTGGACAAATGTATTCACGCATTGGGGAAGACAACTGTGTTTTCACTCTCAGAGAAGGATATGGAGGAAGACCAAACGGCTGCGTTTGACTCCAACTGCCTCCCTTAAAGGGTAGCCCCAGAGCAAATTGTGTGGGGTAATAATTGCACAAGACACCCCTGCCTGGGTGGCACTGCCTTGTGAGTGAGCCTGTCCAAATATAATGGCAGCAACAACGAGCTTTAACATAAAGAGAACTGAATACAGTGGCCCACAAAAACCAGATACCATGGCCCTGCATTAAACTGATGCTTTTTTGAAATTGCTACCTGTCAGGTCCTCCCACCTTGAATGCTCTTTCTCTCCCTCAAGACCATAACATCTCCAAAAAGGGAAGTGCCTCAGGATCATTTCAGTGGTCTATGCACCTCCTCCATTTGAAGGGCTGAAGACCTAGATAAAGGCGTGCTTACCCCAGGCTAAACTGCTGCCATGGTCGGCTGATTAAAATCCCAGCGCCTAAAATAAAACTGAGAAGCTGAGTGTGGAGCTGGATTTCTCTCCCCTGCAAAGAGAAAGGGCAACTTTCTTTTTAAAAAACACACTGGCAAAATACAGAAGCTGTCTAGATGTGATTTGGGATCTGATGCCCTGAGGCAGCTTGCCTGCTAAGGCCCTGTGGATGCAGCAGCAACGGTACCTGAGAGGTGATCCCAAGTGGGAGGTTAAGCAATAACTCCCATCTCTCTTCCCCTCACAATGCCTGAGTGTATTGGTTGTGATATGCTATGAAACAATGCACATGGGCTTTAAGAGCACAACAAAGCTTGGTTCTAGTTTCTTTCTCTGGATCATCCAAGTTTACAAATACTGGCTGGTAATGATGGGCACAAACCAGTTCATGAATTAAAAGTTAATCGTGAATTCTGGCCGGTTCATGGTTCATGAAGCGATGTTCGCGAACTGAAAAGCTAGCATGAATTTCCATGAATTCTGATGCAGTTTGTGAAGAGCAGAAAACAGGAGTTTAAATGGCTGAACCATTTAAACCTCTGCTTTCTTCTCTTCACGAAAAACAGCTCAGAACCATTTGAACCATTGGGAGCAGAAAGCAGCGGTTTAAATGGCTCCAAGCCATTTCACCCTGAGCTTTCTGCTCACTGAGTTTTTTCACAGTGAGCATAAAGCAGGGGGTGGAATGCCTCTGAGCCGCCACTGCTCAGTTGTTTGGTTTAAATGGCTTGGAACCATTTAAACTCCCACTTTCTACTTCCCACCACTTTTCACAGGGAGAAGAAAAGCAGGTGCTTAAACCTTAAATGGCTCATGAACCAACATGAATCGGCCCCTAAATTCATGGTTTGATTCACAGTTCACAATTCAGCCACAAACCATGAACTGACCTGCAAAAATGCACCTTGTGCCCATCCCTACTGGCTGGGGGGGCATCCTTAAAGTTTGGCCTTCCTGATGGGAGATATATGCACGTGCACAAACATAGTATACCATTAGCCAAAACATGTGGACAGATTTTCCAAAAGGGTTATGCTTCAGAGGACAAAACTAATCAAAGCCAACATTTGTGCAGCTAACTGAAGAAGCTATAGAGAAGAGACTAAGAGTGCACAAGTTTTTGGGGTGGTCCACAGACATTTGACAGGGATATTCTATCTTTGGATTTCCTGCATTCAGTCTACCTAGCACAAATCTCTACTAAAAGGCCTGTTCCAACTCTAGAAATAAGTACGGAGGCAGGAGAAGAGAGGCATAGTTAACCCTTCCATTACTCATCAGAATTCCCTGGCAAATCTTCCCCATAGAAAGGACACCGCCCCTGTCTGGATCTATGTCCAATCTGATCCAAGTGAGGGAAAAAAGGCTAAAATTGCTAATGATGATGAATTTTGGGGGGGAGGAGTTAAATCAGCATATGATTCTCTTTTTCAAGCTCTGCCACTTTGAGGAGCTTCTCTAGAGGAGTATTGACTGTCCCCCACCCCTTTCTGGAGCCGGCAGTGCCACTATGATTCCCTAACCGCCAGTGGGTCTAGAATACACACAGTCCCACCTAGTTTCACAGTCCCTAAAATATAATCAAGAAACTGGCAGCTTCGGCAAAGTGCCTTCAGTCGCTTGCTGTTAACAGTCCCCTCCCCCCCATTCCTGAGCAAGCAGGCAACGGCTTATGGAAGCTTATGCTTCATTAATAAAATTAGTCTTGAAGGTGATGCTGGACTCAAATGGGAGATATATCAGTTTCTCAGAGGCTTGTACAAACACACTGCCAGATTTCCGATTCCCACGCAACTCCTTCCCCCACTTCCCCCAAGAGCATCTGAGATGGTTAGGTTTCTGGCTGAAGAACATGCAATATGCTTTTTAAAAAACAGCAGCGTTGCACTGATGCTCCAAAGTAAGTTATAAATTGGTTCACATACATCCCAAAAATATGTCAAGATACAGTAAACTTGAAATATTTCCACACTTTGGTTACAGCTTAACCTCCGGATGAAAATGCATTTCCCTTCCAAAACCCCTTCAGCTTGCTAATGGCTGCCCAGTTTGATTTCTTTTTCAGAGTGTTACTTGGAAGACAACTTATGAATTGCAAATTATGCTAAGTGTGCATGTGGCAGCCGCATATGCCCACAGTCGCAAGTATTTCAGCTCTGCCTTTCCCTCTCCCCCCCATCCGAAGAAACTGGTCCAGTTGAAGAGGTATTGCATTTGAAATGTGTTGCCTGGAATTAGATACATTGTCAAAACACAAGAAACCCTACAGTTTAGAAAAGGAGATCCCAGCCAAAGAAATCCAAAGCATAATTATTTTGAAATAAGTCTCGTCTAAATACAGGGCTCCCCCACCCCCCGCAGGCCTAGCCATCTGCCACATCGTCTTCCATCTTCCGTCTTCCAGTCTCTACCTTCTTCTGCCTTGCCATGAAGAACTTCTCTGCACATAAAAATCAAGACAGAGTCCTCAAAACATATAAACAAACCACCTCAAATCAACCTCATGCAAAAATTAAACTTGAGTTGACTGAGCTGAACACTTATTGTCTAATCCAGAATCCTGGGGAGAGAATTCTTATGAGTCTTGGTCAATGTCTGAAACTTCATGCTGGCTGATGCTGGGGAAAGGCCTTGATGTCCAGCATCTCTTGGCACAACTTTGGTATATGGAGAATGATGAGTGAGGAACAGCTTGCTTATCACTCTGTGCTTGGAACTGGAGTGGGATTGCCCATATACTGGCAAACCCACTGGATGCCTCTTAAGATCCCTGCACTAATTAAGTTGCTAAAGATTTCACCAGTATGAATAAACAAATTATTTAAAGATTGCCTAGATTTTTTCCAATTCTATGAAGAATTAACATATCTTAAAACTGTTCAATTTATTTAGTGCAGGTGGGTTGAACTGGGGTCAGATGTGTGTGACATTTCTTTTCACTGGCTGACATGAACATAGCTGTGCTTGAAGAACAAAAACTATACTTAGTAGTACGCATGTGCATGAATGTACCCATCCATCCATAAAAAAGAAAACCTCTGAAATCAACTGAGAGACAAGAAACATAGGTCTCAGTTAGGTACATGAGGATTTAGTTCAGGAAGATGCAAAGGAAAAATGGAAATAAGTCTGAAGAAGTAAGCAGGGACTCATGAAAGCACATGCCCTACCACAAATGTTGTTAGTCCTTAAGATGCTACTGGACTCTTAGTCTTTCTACTGCTATTAGAAACCACAACATTCAAAAACCAGTGGGGGGACATTTTAACCTTCCAGGACATTCAGTTACTGACCTAAGAGTAGCAGTTCTCCTACAAAGGAATTTCAAAGGGAGATTAGAAAGACAGACTGCTGAACTGCAACTGATAATGAAGCTCAAGACAATGCATCCTCCTGGATTGAACTGAGACCTAGGTTTCTTCTCTCATTACCAATCTCTGCTATTGTCATTTGGCGTCTGAAATCACTTTACTCTCCAAGATATATGGACAGATGGACCCACATTCTAGCTGCATCTGAAAAAGTGAGCAGTGACTCTCAAAAGCTCCTACCCTGTTGCTAATTTTGTTAGTCATTAAGGTGCTAGAGGACTTTTGCTCCCTTCCACTAATGAAGAATGCAAGCTGTGCTGTTAGGTTCCCCCTCCCAGTTAGAACTGGAAAGTGGGATCTCTCAAGTGCCATAGGACTCTCTCTCTCTCTCTCTCTCTCTCTCTCTCTCTCTCTCTCTCTCTCTCTCTCTCTCTCTCTCTCTCTCTTTCTTTCCCCTCCCACCCCAGAGGAGGAGGAGCCCTCAAACAATCAAGGGAAGGGAGGTTTGGCTTTCTTTCTCTCCTCTGTGAAGCAGGAAATAGGAGAGACTCAGCAAAAGCAGCTGCGATGCAGGAAACAGGAAGAAGGAACAGGAAGCAGGAAGCAGCAGAGAGCCAGTTGCTTGCAGGCTGGATAGGAACCCTGCAGGGGCCAGATTTGGCCCGTGGGCTGTATGCTTGACACCCCTGCTCAAAGCACACTCTTTATGCCTGAAGACAAGGATACAAAAGGAATCTGGGCATCAGCTGGAGACAGGAAAGTTATGCCCTAGAAGATATGCGTCCAAGCCCACAGGACCTTTTCATCTAGCCCTCATACTGCTTAAAAATTTCTTGAAAAGGCTAGTGATCGGTATTCTTAAAAGACTGTTAAACAGATGGGTGAGGATAACTAAGAGCAGTAGAAGGAGCACCTTCTGGGTCTCTGCCTACATTTGAGGGCTTCAAGCTGGACACTGACTCTGTTTCCTGATGATGGAAACAGGAAGAGCTTACATCTAATTTGGAAGCTTCAAAATCAGGCAGACCCCCAGATGTGTCCTGAAGTCCGAATAATCTGTCCACTGTTGCTTAGCATCCTTGTCTAATCAACAGAGATGCACCCTCCAGCCCTGACCTTGGTAGCCCCCAGGCAAGCCTGATCATGTCAGATCTCAGAAGCTAAACAGGGCTGACCCTGGCATGTTTTTGGAAGGGAAATCTCCAAGGAATACCAGGGCTGGGATGCAGAGGCAGGCAACAGCAAGCCACTTCTCTAAATGTTCAAGCCCTTGCCAGAAGACAGTCATGACTTCCAAGCACACACATACATGCGCACTAACACACACACACTAATACCAAAAAGAGAGAGAGAGATGCACCTTCTGAACCAAGCACCAGTCAGCAGCTCCAATAATAGACTAGAAGATCTTTAGATTGTTTCTGTTCTACTGCAGTACATCTTTCATGCCTAGGCTCAGGTGCAGCCAACCATGGCCCCACACCATCCCTGCTACAGTCAACATGGGCAGTTTTTAATTAGCAGTCCATCCCTGGCCTTGGCAATTGGGGTTCTAGAGTCCTTGGAAAACCTGGATAATTTTGATGGCATGTAATATTTATTCTTTGAAATACTTGCATCCCACATTTCTGCCAGATAGCTGACAAGGTGCTATTTCTTTTTTTAAATCACATCTCAAATGTATATTCGTGAAAATTTTTACTAATAGAAAACACTGAACAAGAGTCTGGCAACGTAATTGATTGATTCAGGAGCCAAGCATGACAAAGCATTACTAAATAGTTAGGAATGTTACAGTCCCCAACCAGGTACATACAGAACCCAGTTTGAGCCCAGTAAATGGAAGCCCAGCCCCTCCTCTCGGTGGTCCTTCATTTCAAACCAGCAGCCTTACAATCACTTACCTGGTTGATGTGTTTCAGTTTGTCAATGATCTGGCTAATCACAGGCTCTGGTCCTTTCACCTTGGCTTCATGGCTGTTCAGCTGGGATTTTGCTCCATTCCTCGTTGCCTGGCGGCTGAACCTGCAATGAGGAAAGGACAAATGAGCAACACAGATAGCCACAGAGGGAATCCCAAACAAGAAGGACCCTCAGTATATATCTTGTCATGTGCTGAGAGGCACACGTTGGGGTCACCTCCTGCAGGATTTTTCTGATTACGGCCTCTGTTCACTCTTCCACAGGCATATTTAGATATTTATACCCCATTTTCCTCTCCAATGGGGTCCCCCAAGTGGCTTACAGCATGGCTCTCCCCCTCCTCCATTTTATCCTAACCATCACCAGATTAGGCAGAGAGAGAGAGAGAGAGAAACAGACAGGCAGACCAGCCCAAGGTCACACAGTGAGCTGTCACAACTGACCGAGGAATTGAACCTGGGTCTCCCAGCTCCTGGTTGAGCTCTCTAACCACTACGCCATGCTGGCTGATGTAGGGTGCCTTATACAGAGTGAGACCATTGGTCCATCGAGCTCAGAACTGCCTACTTTGACTGGCAGTGGCTTCCCAGCAGAGGAAGATCTTTCCCAAATTATGCCACATGAAGATACTTTAGCGGAGGATGACAGGCAGAACCTGGGACATTTTACAGGCAAGCGCATGTTCTGGTACTGAGCCATGGTTCCTCTCCTACAGGGCAAAGGGAGTGAATTGCAAATTAGAGAATTGGGGGGGGGAGTGAAAAGATACTCCACACTTCTGGAGAGCAATGGATCTCCCTCTACCACCTTCAACTGGTTTTCTCCAATTGCATCTAATTTCCTTGCTTCAAAATAGCGCCTAATGCCCCCCATGATTCCCCAGAATTCCAAAAGCTTTAGAAACAATGGATGCTGTAAGATGTTAAGAATAGAAGATCTATTGCTGTGTTTCCCCCCCCCTGCTGTCTCAAGGCAAGATAACTATTCCCTTGGTGCCATCTTGTGGAATAATCACTCCAGTGCATTCCCATAAAGGCAGATTAATGCTTTCACTGATCTCTTTGGCTACATTTCCATTGCTTTTGTAAAGGCAAAGGCAAGCTAAAATGGGTCAACCAAAGAAAAAGACACATCTGTTTTAAAGACAATTATAAATAACAAGCAGATGGCAAATGCACCCCCCCACACACAATTTCTTCAACCAGCCCCAGTTGAGGGAAGGAATTATGAGACCAAGGTTTGTTGGGGTGGGGGGTGTGTGACAAAAAAGAAAGCAACGGTACCTCCAGCCCACTGGCTTTTACTTCCTAACAGGAGGCATGGCCAGTCGGCAAAAAAGAAAAGAACATTCAAACACAACTCCTAGACCCTCCAGTCACCAGTAACCAAACACAAGTAGAACTTAAAACAGAAGTTTCGACAAAGAGAGATGGGGAATCAAAGCAGAACACATAGACACAAAACTCAAACTTAAGACAACATGACTTAAAGCTGGAATGAGATCTTTCACTGTCTCTCTAAGGTCTCTGGAAGTCTCTCACACTTCGCCTGCTGTGGCTTGGCTGGCTGTGCTGCTGCTGCTGCTGTTCAGGCTTTTTGTATTGCTGCAGATCTCTGGAAGCTGCAGCTCTCTTGATTCTCCTTCTCTGGTCACCAGGCCCATAGCTACAGTGGGGCATTTTGGGGCCCTGACTCACAAATAGATGGGCCAGAAACCCTATTTTTGAGGAGAGACCTCCCCAGCGGACAGGGTGAGATGCAACTTGCCTTCAGGCTTCCCTCTCCCTCCCACTGTGGAATTGGGGGGGGGCGCATCATGGGACCTGGGAAAAGACAGCTCAGAGGGCATTTAATTGCCTTCAGAAGTAATTTCAACGCTTTTTGAGTTCCCTTCCACAGGGCAAGAAAGCTTAGAAGGGCACTCAAGAGTGGCACCGTCAATACATCCCCATCAATCCCCCTTTCTGCTAGCCCATTCCTGCTGTATCCCCACCTAGGTGATGGTGAGCCTTTCAAAAGCATTCCCATGAGCCTTAGGGAAATGGGCAAATTAATTTGAGTGCCCTTTTAAACTTTCTTGCTCTTAGAAGGGAACTCAAAAGAAGGAACTCAACTCAATTAAATGCCCTCTGAGCTGTTTTTTCCTAAGAACTGATGCACTTGCTGCTCTGTCCCTTGAAAGGAAGGGCTAGAAACAGGCTCAGAGCCTCCCCGTTTAAAGACAGGCATTCAGATTAATCGAATTAACTGTGATTTAACTGCCCCCTTAAAAATTTAAATGCCCCTTGAACAGAAAAAAATCCTGGCTACGGGCCTACCAGTCACTCAGTTCTCTGCCCTCGGACCTAAGATGGCTTCCATCTATTTTTTTTTCTCCTCCTCAGAATTCTCTCCTTTTCCTCAGAACTCTCTTTTTTCCACTGAGGACTGTCCTTTATGTCAGGAGACTCCTACACCTTTCCCTTGAGAACAAAATACCTTCCCTCCCAGACTCCCAATAGAGGGCCAAGCCCACAGGGTTACACAAACATGGCAAAGGAGAGAGGATGGGTATAAGTCATTAGTACCTGGGGGTCTAGAAAAGAATGTTTTCTGATAACACAGAAATAGAATTTTCTCTTTCATAATTCATGAGATTGTATGAATGGGATGCAAATAGAGAGGCAAAGGGCATGTTTAACTTTGAACCAGGCTCAGAAAAAAGACTCAACTGTCCATGGTCTTGGTAGAGATGGATTTTCACATTCCCCCCCTCCTGCTGCAGTTCACAGATACCCAAATATTGTTTCTGGGGATCTGTGGATCCCCAGGAATGACAACAGAAGGCAAAGTGAACATCTCCAGGGAATCAGCAGAAATTGCCAGCCTCTCTTTCACAAATGGAAATGTCGTTCTGTTGGTGGGTTTGTCTTATATATCATACACACACAGTCAGATTACAGAAACCTGGATCAACACAAACTTGGTCCTAGGTAGCACAGTGGTTAGAATGTCAGACTAGTATCTGAGAGGTCTGAGTTCAAATCGCTGCTCTGCTATGGAAGATTGCAGGATGACCTTAGACCAGTCACACATCTTCAGCCTACCCTAATTCATGGGGTTGTAAATGCAACATGGAGGAGAGGAGAACCATGTAAGCCACTCTGAGTCCCCACTGGGGGGAAAGCAGGCTATGAATGAAGAAATGGGTGACTAATCTAACACTGTCTGACACTGTGTTTCTTGCAACTGAGACAACTTTTACAAGTTAGGAGGGAAGCAACCATATCCAAAAGAGATGGGCACCAAGTGAGCTTATCACCAGCCAAGTGACACAGGTTGGCACAAGGTGAAGCTGCTGCTCATTTGGGACTTGGGTCGTCCTTCTTTTAACTCCTCTGATTCTGGCAGACAGCCTGCAAAGAGCGTGTGCGCCCCCTGGCAGAATTTGACCCCACCAAAGATGAACGTGCCCTCTCAGCTGCATACTGTGGCCTGCCTGGATTCCTCATATTCACAGATCAGGTTGGCGTCAACAATAGGATGGTTTTACTGAACTCCAACAAGCCACCGGACATAGCAGAATTGTGCCACAGGCTGATAAACGTACATACAAGTGGATGCCTGTGGTGAGATGGAAATGACACTGTGTGGAATCCAGATTCCTGTCAAGCTCCACACACCAGGAAGCCCCAACTTCAGCTTCTTGTTTGCTTATTATTTGTATATAAACTTCTCCATACAACATGTTGGCAGTAGAGAGAAAACCAGCAGCTATTCCTCTACAGAAGTAAAGCAGGGAAAGTTTGTGAAGTTACTACAGTCCTTTAAGCATTGAGGGATTAAAAGAGGAAGACGTTCATTTAAGGTGGAATTTATGTTAATGTAGATTTTTATTTTTTTTACAATTTAAAAACAGTAGCACATTTTCATAATGTGCTTAAAAGTTTTATGGAGAGAGCCGTGTATGTCATCTGATTCAGAAGAGATTTAAAATGAATATACTACCCCCTAAGCAGCTTATGAAAACTTTGTGAATCTGAACACGTAATAGGATTTTGAGATTTAACTGCCGGGAAAATCCCAACATTGTGTGATATCCTTCAATTAGCAAAGAATTCCGTAAGACTGATTGTCTTTACACACAGATTTGGAAACTGGCAATGTGCCTTTCTTCATGTTGCTCTGGCACTTCCTCATCAACATTTAACACACATTTCACCACTGACCCACGAGTGGTCATTAAAATACTCTCTTGTTTTCCAACGACTCTGGAAAAGCGTCCTCAAAGAGGCTGCTGTTTCACAAAGTTGCCTTGATTCTTTAGGGTTCCTTGAACTAGCCTCCCTAAACACAGGTCAGATGCAACAGTCATTAGCCATTGTTGCACAGCATTTAGAACACTGGACTAGATCAGGAAGACCTGGGTTCAGATCCCCACACTGCCATGGTAACCACTAGCCAGCCACTGGGTTGGATCCAAGTAGCAGTTCTGCAGCCTAAGGAGTCGTCTTCCAACAGAAGAGCCACTTCAATCAACTTGTTTATTACGGTCAAAGAGCCAACAAATAACAACATTTCATCAGAAGAGCCACTTAAGCTGGCAGAAGGCAGTCTAGAAAGGAGGAAGGCTTCCTTGAGTCAAAAGGAAAAGTGGGGTATAAATATTTCAATAAATATACAGTGGAAATGGTAGGACAGGAGTAGGAACCACCCCATAGGATAAAATGAAGAATCATCTAAGATGCTTTTGGTCTCCAGTGGCGTATAAATATAATACTGTTTGAGCCTACGTCACTAACCAAGGCATTCAGCCACATTTTACTAGGAACAAAATATCACTAAACAAAGTCCAGCTTTACAATTTCTATTGCTACTGGTCAAGTCCCTTGTTTATGTGATGTTTTTAATCTCCTAATTTTGACATAGATGGAACTTTTGCATATTTCTCTGAGAATAATCTTGGATTGCTTCCCCTAGAAAAGCAACAAAGACTCCACTGACAACAACTTCCAGAAAGATTTTTTTAAAAGAGGAAAAAAGAATTCTAGGGCAGAGTATTACTAAAAATGGAAAAGATGGAAGAAGAAAGAAATAGGAAATTTCTCACCTTTCTACGATTTCTTGACCATTCCAGCAAAGGGTGTTGTTTTGCACCACAGAGCTGTGGCCACAGATGTACTCTGGCAGACTGCTATAAAAACTGCTGTGCATTCTCAGTTTCGTGATGAGTTCCCTAAAGCAAACCAGAAAACAAATAAAGCTGGAGACAATGCAGAAACAATTGTAATAACCTCTGTTTCAAGTGGGGGCTCAACCCCAAACAAGAAACAACACAGAGTCGCCTACTTAAAGGTGAGCTTATGAACAATAATGCATGCAGCCAACCTTCTGTGGTTGACTACTGGTACTTCCTGGCAGATTTCAAAGGCTGTCAATTTAAAATACAGCTCTTCTGTGGCTTGGAATACACAGGTGCTTTGGGTAAATCCATGACTGACATCAAAACACTGCACTGTAATGCTTGTGTTTTGCCACTAGGTGCTGCCACAGTGCCATTTCATAATTGGCAAAAAAATGCCGAGGGACTTTAGATCCCAAAGTAGTTTTTATTATTTGACTACCAGATGACCAATTTAACAAGGGCACCCGTTTTCTTCAGCTGCAGAAGAAGCAAAAGAATACTGTAGCACCTTAAAGACTAAGGAACTCACTGCAGCTCACTTCTTGTCAGTAGAAATATCCCCTGCAACACACATTTCTCTACCCCACTGCCTGCAAGTCATACAGACCTACAGGCCAATTCAGCATGCAGCAATGTGCATGCAGCATACGTGTGTGCGTGCATGTGCAAACTTTACTATAAACAATTCAAACTGGGTTTACATGACACACACACACACCACCAATCAGGTAGGTGGAATTATGGCTTGGATCTGGCCTACAATTCCTGCAGTCTGTGCAACTTCCCCACCTTCCCATCTCATGCTACAATCTGAAATGCTCCCTGAAATGCTTCTCCTGAGGAAGTGAGGGGAATGCCAAGAGTAGGGGGGGGAGGTTGGAGGGGGAACTGAAGGTCTGCCATGGAAGAGGGGAATCAACAAAAATGCCTCCCTCCCTTTTGCAGACTGAACTTTTAGGTAGGATCCAACCCTGTTTCCATCCTGACTATTTTAAACTTCTATGTCCTGCACGCTCTCTTAGTCAAATCTGGTTCTCGAGGCCATCCTAGGCAGTTAAGCAGCACCTCACCAAGTTCAGTCATCACTTTCTCTTTCTCTGGCTGCTATCCAAGCAGACTGATTTGCAAAAGGGGGGGGGACCTCCTTCACCTTCAGCACCCTGCAAATGCTGGAAATGCCATTGAGTGCAACTTCTATCATGGCAAGAAGATGCAACTGCAGAAATTATCCCAGATCTATTGAGAGCACAAGAGCAATCCTCAACCCCATTTCAAGGTGCAGAATCTGTGGTCCATTGTAATGCTTTTCCCTGCCTGCATTTCCTGTTACTTATTTTAACAGACGGTTTTTCAGGCAGTAAATCCCCTCTAGTCTGAAGTAAACTATTATCAAGATTAGTTGGGAGCTGTAAAGTACCCAGCTGGGGGCCGGCAAAACAAATACAGGCTGCTGGAATGCTACCAAAGGGAGCTCTTTCCACTTTCCCCCTCCTTAACTAAGTCATACAGGTTTTCCTTATAATCAGGTTCTGGCAGCTTGCACACACTGCCTATGCAATAAAACACAGAGAATATATAATACGGTTCTACATTTCTTTCCCACCCAGCCGGGCTGATGAGGAGTAACATACTGCAAACCGTCAAAGGTAAGACAGGAGTAATTAAAAAAAAACTAGTGGGAAAGAGGTGTGTGAGAGAGAACAAAACCAACAATGCAGTGGCAGTTTCTGCCGAAATAATGCTATTCTGGCCAGTCAGATCTCCACTGGCCAACCAGAAGCCCTGCTGGGTGGACCTACTTGGCCCCACCCACTTTCTAAATACACTTGGCGGGAGCCAGGAAAGGTGTCAGCAGGCATCTGGGCACCCATGGGCACCATACTGGGGACCCCGATAGAAGCTCATTTACCATGTTCCCTCTAAGTTGAGTTAGTTTGAGCTAGCTCACGGTTTTTTAGCCTCCGGCTCACACATTTTCATCTTAGCTCAGGAAGGATGGCTCCAGAGATAACCAATTTATTCTGTAGCCAAATTGCTCACTCACAACTTTAATGCTAGTAGCTCACAAAGTAGAATTATTGCTCACAAGACTCTGCAGCTCAGAGGGAGCATTGGTCACAACTGGGGAGAATGATGGGGAACAACTGAAATAAATACAAACTTAGCATCCCTATACTGAAAAAGGTTGGAAACAGCACCCTAGTCTGGGACGACAACCGGATGAGAGAAGGACTCCCACCTCCTTCTGCTGGACAAGGTTTCTTCGTGATCCACGTGGGCAGCCCTCATAACCCTCTTGTCAACAAAAAGATCCTCTGGATACCAAGCTGACCTGTACTGTCTCTGTTGGGAATGACCGCACAACTTGCCGATCTGAAAGAGATGGTACAAAAGGATTTAAATTAACGTCGTATTTTCACTGGCCATATTATTTTGAACCAAGTTACTTCAATCACAGTGAAAATGACCAAGGATCAGGTGACTGATGAACTCTTTGCATCTGGTAAACATCCTATGCCTCTTTAGACTCCAGTGTGTTTTGTTTAAATATAAGGAAACACAAAACCAGTGAAGTATGAATCATTTTTGCCCAGTACTGTATGTCAAATGGCCCTTGAGGAAACTTGCAACAGAATATGGCAGTAAATGCCAAGCACTAAAACAAGCAGCAGCTGCAGCATTTACAACCCGAAAAACAGCAGAAAAACAAGCCACAGCAGATTTTTAATTTTTTAAAAAAACACAGTAGAATAAAAGCAGGATTTAAAAACATTATTAGGCGGACAATGCAAGACCAACATACATACAGGGCTATTTGTAAAGCAAAAGGAATGTAACAAATTGAGACCAGGCACTCAGGAATGCCTAGGTAAATTTTAAAAAGCCTTACATGTAACAGACTTGGTGCAAGCCAAATGGTTGCAGGGAGCGTAAAGTGCCACAATCAAGGTGCTACGACAGAGAAGGTGGCCAGGCACCAAGCTTCAGCAAGCAAGAGGATACAGCACAAGACCACCCAAGATGATCTAGCACTACAGCAGGTCCCTCAGAATGTGAAGGCCCAGGGGACAGATCCAAAACAAAATCAGAAACAGACTTCCTGTCATAGCCCCTGGACTTCTTTCAGTTTCTTCTAAAAGAAACATGGGAAGTTATTTGGACCTCTAAAAAAACCCCACTCATAATGAGTGAAATGCTCCATGCAAAATAGCAGCCAAACACAAAATATTGCCAGGAACATATTTATAGTTTACTTTTGACAGCAATTAATATGCTATAATTCAAGCGTTCAGGATTTTTTATGTTACCTTAGCTCTACAGTCAAATACAGTGCCAGTCCTGTTGTGACTACATTTATTTGATTTATTTAGAAGATTTGTATGCCCCTTCTCCAGACCTGTTCAAGAGGGCTCACAGTTAAAACACTAAAGGCAATGAAAAACAACAATAAATAGCAACAAAAATGTTACCAACAAGCATTTAAGTCTAAAAAATTGTTGATAAAAACAGTCTGGCGGCTGGGAGCTGAGCCTGGGTAAAGAGAAATTTTGTCCTGACTTCGAGGAGGGGGAAAAAAGTAAGGAAGGTGCTAGTCAAAGCTTATGGGAGAAGGCAAGTTGCTACCACCAAGAAAGCCCCGTCTCGGGTCTCACTACCAACTTCCCTTTGCAGACAGGGTGACAAACAGCAAGGCTTGTGAAGAGGATCTCAGCTGTAAAGGACTGTAATTAAGTGCATACAGGCAGTAACAGTTTTGTATTTTCAACTTTTTCTCTCTTCCAGATGGCAAAAACTAAAATACATGTGCTAAAGTAGTATACAGCACTTTGCATCTCTCTCAGGATTAGGTATATGCACAGTTCTGCTTGTAGAAAAGAGGAAAACTGATTTTCCCTGTGGTTTCAAAATATTTGGAAACTTTACATCTCAAACAGGCTCCCTTAAACTACCATGGAACATACTCCGATTTCTAGCACATGTGCAATAATTCATAACGAAGTTAATACACATACATTCCAATTGTCATAATTGACCAAGGACATTCCCTATGTTCTAGACCATCTTTTGGCTCTCCAGAAGCTCTGTCAAGTGGAAGGAAGAGATGCATCACGGTCCTTATGTGCAAGAGGAAAAATACATGTCTATATGCCAACGCTCAGGTTACAGAGGAGATTCAAGGAGTGGGCACTATCCACTTCACTAGAAGGCTGAGGCTGGAAGAGGCAAGATGCTGCCTTTAGCATTATCTAAAATGTCAGGGGTTGGAGACTACAAATTTCATTAAGGGTCCAGCCCACTAGCTCCCCTGCCACAAATCAAGAACCAAACCATAAAAGTGCCGGGGCACCTCCACCAGAGAAAGCCAGCAGGGTGTAGTGGTTAAGAGTGCAGACTGTAATCTGGAGATCCAAGTCTGATTCCCTTTCTCCAATTGAAGCCTGAAGTGTGACCTTGGGCCAGTCACCGTTCTCTCAGAGCTCTCTAAACTCCACTTAGCCCACAAGGCACCTGTTGTGGGGAAAGGAAGGGAAGGTGATTGTAAGCCACTCTGAGACTCCTTAGGGCAGAGAAATGCGGGGGGGGGACACACACACAATGCTGCTCCTTTTTCTGCCTCCCTCCCCTATAACTGCTGAATGAACTTTGAGATTCAGCAGATCTATTCAAGGACCAAACATTGCTTAAAGTGGCACAGCAGTTAAGAGTATCAGGCTAGGATCTGAGAGACCCAGCTTCAAATCCCCACTTTGCCACAGAAACCTGCCGTGGCACCTTGGGCTGCACAGATACATTCAGTCTAACCTACCTCGCAGGGTTGTGAGAATAAAATAGAGGGGAGAACAATGCAAATTGATTGGGTTCCCACTTGGAAGAAAGGTAGGATGTTACCCATTACAATAAAGTTGTTTGGGCTTCTTCTTTTTTTAAAGAAAATTGTTAGCTTCCTTAAAAAAAACCAAAAGCCTGCCCCAGAAGCTAGGGCAGGACCAAGTACAACAAATGACCACTGTGGAGAAACAATGACAGAAGAATCTTTGGGAATGAATAATTGGAAAGGATCAGAAAAACTTAGCAGTGACACTCAGGGGAGAATTTTCCATGATAGCAGTGCAAAAGAAAGTGCATTGCTGCCTTTATTCGTGAAACATAGGCAGATATAAATACCTGGTTGGTTTCTTTTTTTGTATTTTTGAATGTTGGGGTGTGTGTGTGCACCTGGAAGTCATGGCAACCTCTGCTGACTGAC
Source organism: Gekko gecko (assembly GCA_029375565.1). NCBI lineage: Eukaryota > Metazoa > Chordata > Lepidosauria > Squamata > Gekkonidae > Gekko > Gekko gecko. Next base: position 43,173,827 of record JAPDNY010000012.1, on the reverse strand, counting down.
CCCTACTGGGGGCATAGAGGATATTCAGAGAGGTGGCTGAATAAAGCCTGCCCCCACCTCCTGGCTCTGGTATTCCAAGGAGGTCTCCCATCCAAGTCACTTGCCAGGGTCAACCCTGCTCAGCTTCTGAGATCTGACTGAGATCGGGCTTGCCTGGGCTATCCAGGTCAGGGCACCTGGCAGGTTTGTTGATGTGTGCATAATGTTATTCCAACAGCTAGCCAAATGACTGGCAACTTTCAGCTAATTAAAACACTCTGCTTGCTTTGATTCCAGCATCATTAGCTTAATAGTGTGTAATCATGCTTTCCCCTGCCTGTTCTTTTACTGTTGGTATTTGTTATGCTCCAACATTTAGCAAAAAAGATCTTGCAACTGTTACCATGTGGGCTAATAACCCCCAATATTTAACATTTATGTTTTTTCACACATCCATACAAAAATGTTCAAGGCTCCAAAACTACATTTGTTTCTATTATTCTGTTCACTGCCTCGTTAAAATGATGCCTTTAGCTCTCAGCCCGGTCCACCACAGATGGGCATGTTTGGGAGTTCATGTCTCAGCACATGGACGCAAAATGCTGCTCAGTATATTTCTCAGGTGTGATATTAGGATGCATTTCATGTATCTGTGGGCTGCTGCTGGTGGGCAGAGGACGAAGCCCCACAATCAATTCTAGACACGCACATGCTACAATTTGACAGCCCGAGTCAGTCAACAGGGAAGGCCATCTGAACTAGCCGCTGAAAGAGTCCCAAGTGACAGAGCTTGATGTAAGAGGTGCTGGTGCACAACCTCTCCTGTATTAATGCCGCATGCGTTGTGCAGACCTGTCAGGCTTCGACAGGTAAATCACCATGTGCCAGTTCCTGTGCTCAAAAGTCTGATGGTTCACTCATTCATTCACAGGAGGGGTTTTTTTGGCAGATGCCAACTGACATTAGGGAACTGTATTTATGTTCCTGGCTGAACAGGCTGATGGTGTCAACTGCTCCCAATGAAGACCGTGGCAAACTGATGTCAAACAGAGAGATGTCACTGCTATCCATCACAAGCCTCAATCTCCAACTTCTTCTAGGTCACTAACTCAATAGACACACACACACACACCCCTATCGACAGAGAAATAACTGCCCCAGCCTATTTTGGAGTCATCCTAAAAATCTGGCAGCTCTTGGCTGCTTTCCCAAAATTGTATCCACCATTCACTGCATCTATTTACTTACTTCATGCATACCTTGGCCTTTCTCCCCAAAGGGGACATAAAACAGCTTCCATCCTTCTCCTCTTCTCCATGCGTATCCTCACAATAACCCTGTGGGCTAGGTTAGGTTGACAGTGCGTGATGATGGGCCCAAGATCATCCAGCACGCTTCCATGCCATTTGAACCCAGGTCTCTCAGATCCTAGTCCAACACCCTAGCCACAAAACTGCACTGGCTCTCTTGCAAGGTCATTCCACTGCTCTGTAACTGTAAGGACTTCTTGATCCAGGAATACAGGCAGCGGGACAAGCTGCCTCTCTGCCATATACCAGCTCAGGCTAGCTCACCATAGGGTTGCCAGGTCCTACCCAGCTGCCGGCAGAGGGATCCACCTTCTTCTCCGGAATCTTCTGGCCAGGATCTTTTTTCCTTCAAAACCATAGCGTTTGCCCCAAAACTAGAGCATCACCCCCTGACGTCCCCAGTGCGATAACATCACTTCTGGGTGACATCATTGCATCTGGGACGTCGCTCACTGACATCCCTGTTTGGAGGTGGGGCTTCCCCTGCCGGCCACCTGACCAGCAGCCGATCCGAGCCCCCTAAAGCGGTGGAGCTCCTGCTGAGAACTGGGGGATGGGAACCCTAGGTCACTAGCAGCAACTCTTCCTGGAGTTGTGTGATTTTGACAGGGTTATCGGTACCCTGACCACACTAAGGCTGCACTGTTTGCAATTTGCTGTGGCATCGGGCTAACTGGCAGTGCTCCTCAGAAGCTCCAACTGGTTCAAAATGCAGCAGCTCAGCTGCTAGTAGGTAGACACTCTAAGGAACGTCCTGTAAACAGCCTCAGAAAGAGAGCTGACCTCCAGAGACAGAGCTGGGGCTGCTGACAGAGGGGGGCTGAGGGGACAAAATCTGGGGGTCCAAGTCAGCTGACATACTGTATTCACACAGAAGGCATTTCAGAAACATTGTTTTCTTAGTGCAGTTATGACTGCAGCCAACTAGAGGTACACAGAAGGCAGAGCACAGCAAAGAGCTCTCCGGCCTTTACCGGGAGGTGGAGGGAACCCGTTTGCTGATCAGATCTTGCTGAACCCATCGCCAGGCAAGCCTGCAATGGAGCAAGGGAAGACCAGCCCAGGCAGGATGCAACCTCCTAACAGAGTCTATGGTTTCCTTCTATCTTTAGTTCCACCCAGCTCCTGCACCAGCAGAGCTTGCCAGGGCAGCCTTGTTGGTATATGGTAGCAATTTTTTTCCCCCCAGTGTCAATTGATTTTCAGGGTCAACGCCAGCTCACTCATCCTGGTTGGCAACTTAGAATGTATTAATAGTAGTATAGAAGCAAACCTCTGTTAATATTATGAACAGGAGGGAGGGAGTTAATATTTCCCTATAATCTATTAAAGTAGTAAAAGAATTCTCCCCACCCCCTTAAAATGCATGATAATAAATGTTAATCTGCCTCAATGGTAACCAATGAGCAACAGAAGTTTGATTTTATTGCTGGTGCTGATCCCTTGAAAAACTTATTGAGCTACAGGGATCCTGGGCCATAACATTTGCTTTTATATCACACTGCATTGTAAGATCACCTCTCTCCATTTGAGTTTGATACTATTTGTACTTCTTATTGTGCTTTGATTGTTATAAGAACATAAGAGAAGCCAATGTCAGATCAGGCCAACGGCCCATCCAGTCCAACACTGTCACACAGTGGCTAAAAATGCCAGGTGCCATCAGGAGGTCCAGCAGTGGGGCCAGGACACTAGAAGCCCTCCTACTGTTGATCCCTCCGAGCATCAAGAATACAAAGTATCCCTTGCCCCAGAGTCCCTATCTATACCTTGTGGCTAATAGCCACTGATGGACTTCTGCTTCATATGTTTATCCAATTCCCTCTTGAAGCCGTCCATGCTTGTAGCTGCCACCACCTCCTGTGGCAGTGAATTCCATGTGTTAATCACTCTTTGGGTGAAGAAGTACTTCCTTTTATCCATTCTAACCCGACTGCTCAGCAATTTCATGGAGTGCCCACGAGTTCTTGTATTGTGAGAAAGGGAGAAAAGCACTTCTTTCTCAACCTGCTCTATCCCATGCATAATCTTATAAATCTCGATCATGTCACCACTCAGCCGTCATTTCTCCAAGCTAAAGAGCCCCAAGTGTTTTAATCTTTCTTCATAGCGAAAGCGTTCCAACCCTTTTATCATTCTAGTTGTCCTCTTCGGCACTTTTTCCAAAGCTATAATATCCTTTTTAAGGTGTGGTGACCAGAACTGTACACAGTCCTCCAAATAAGGCTGCACCATTGATTTATATAGGGGCATTATGATATTGGCTGATCTGTTTTCAATACCCTTCCTAATAATCCCCAGCATAGTGTTGGCCTTTTTTATTGCAGTCGCACACTGTCTTGACATTTTCAGTGAGTTATCTACTACCACTCCAAAATCTCTCTCTTGGTTAGTCTCTGCCAGTTCGGACCCCATCAACATGTATTTACAGTTAGGATTTTTGGCTCCAATGTGCATGACCTTGCACTTGCACTTAGTGATCTTTACATTAGAACCTACCTTGCAGAGACAAGTTCCAGCAGCACCTCTTGTCCTGAGAAAGCACTGTGGCATTAGGCAATTCTTGAACTGCTCTGCTCCAGCCCACTTATCCTTTCCATCTTACTGCTACTTGACATTCCAGGATTCCACTTAAATGTGGTCAAAGATGTGGCACCTACACATTTTGAACTCCTACAAGTAGAAGTCAGCTCCCTTTGGTACTGGGGGTCTGCTCAACTAGCCTCTGCCAGGCTACCCAGACCTACAATCTTGAACTCAAGAAGCTGCCTTTATCCTGATTCAGTCTTTCTCATCACTCATTGCCCGGTCCTTTTAACTGGAGACTGAACATGGGACCTCCTGCATGCCAAGCAGATGCTCCATCACTAGGGTTCCCAGGTCCCCTTGCTGCATTGGCAGGGGAATTTGGGGGGCATTCTGGAATGTCACTGACATGATGAGGGCAAATTTACCCTGAGTTTTGCCCACAAACCAGAGTGTCACATATGACGTCACAGATGTGATGACATCACTTCTGGTTGACATCATCATGTTGGGGACATTGTGGCTGGACATGGCTGCTTGGGGGCGATGTTTCCCCTGCTGGCCAACTGGCAGTAGCAGGCCAGTAGCAGGCCAGTAGCAGGCCAGTAGCAGGCAGAAGCCCCAAAAAGCAAGCGACCTGGGGACTGGCAACTCTATCTATCTGAGCCATAGTAAAGGTAAAGGTTCCCTTGCTCGAAAGCCAGTCGAATCCGACTCTAGGGTTGCGGTGCTCATCTCCGTTTCAAAGCCAATAGCCCCTCTCCAACTCTTGAATCCACGGTGTTAAAGTTAGCAACAATCTGGCCAGACCAGCAGGTGGCGAAGCATACTGCTGGGGGCAGCCTTTGCCTTCATTGAAGGAGGAACGGGTCTGCACGTAGGCTTAGCTGGCTACGTGACCTACAAGGGGCGGAGCCTGCAGTTAATTGCCGGCTTTGTCCCTGAGGGGTCAGTTCTTCGAAGAGCTTGGCGTGGACGGAGGCATTGTCCTTCCCCCAAGCTCCCTCGGCCTGCCGGAGCTTCACAGAGACAAAGGACCAGGAGGAGAGCTGAGCCTGTTGGGGCTATACGGTGACCCGGGGCTTATTTGGGGGGTGGCAGGCATTTATTTCTCTTTGCAGAGCAGGCATTCAACAGGGGCAGGTCCTTGAAACCCTCCCCCCCTTATCCTCCCCCCTTTATTGAGCGTGAGGAACACAAACTTCTTCCTTGCACAGTTATCTTTCAAGTGCAGGCAGGGTGATTTATGTGCCTGGGAGGATTTTGCTGTGCTCTCCAGCCGTTTTTTCACTTTTGGGTGTGAGGGGTCTGAGCTGGACGTTAGCAGGGAGAGAAGCCACTCTCAGGATTGAAGGAAAGGGCGTTCCTTGCGCAAATCCTCCACTTTGGGTGTGCAATCCAGCAAGTTTTGCCTTGATCACATGGATCCCATGGAGGAAGGGAAGGGGGAGGAGGGCAAGGAGCTGCCTCTGACACCCCCCCCCACGGAACCCCCTGCTGGGCCCTCCAAAAAACGGGTGGCCCCACGCAATAAGCCCCTCATTAAAAAGGCAGACGGGAGGGATGTGGTTCAGCAGGCCATCCTTGAGAGGCTTTTGGCTGTGGAGAGGGCGATGGGGTTGCATATACCTGCTGGGGCTGAGGGCCTAGGGGAGGGGAATGGGAACCAGATGGTGCTGGATGCCAGTACCCAATTTCAAGCTTCCGTATTGACCCGTTTGTCCCTTGTCGAAAGCCAAATAGCCAAGTCAGCTGGTGATGGAGGGAAGCCGGATCCTGGCAGCAGCAAAGATGTTGTGCCTGCAGGCTTGGCATATAGGAAGGAAACGTCTGCATTTAACGGAAATGCAACTACAGTGGCGGCTTCGGATGCTGCAGGTGAGTCGGTTAATGCATCACACCCTAGCCCTATTTGGCCCTGGGGCCCCTGGGGTCAGTCATCAGCAGCAGGGGCAGCAGCCAGTGCTCAGGGGGCAGGTTCTTCTACCAGCATCTCATCCCCTCCGCATTGGGCTTGGGCGGCGGGGCCATTTACACCGCCGCCGCAGTGGGGTCATGCTGGACAGTCAGCGCCTTGGGGTGCATGGGGCTCTCAAGCCCCGTGGGGTATGACTTTAAACCAGGTGCCAGCCAAAGACCTGCCTTCAGGTGATATGGCCTTGCCATTGGGGGATCACTTGCTGCCGGCCACGAGAGAAAAAATTTTGAAAGGCGAATACGTCGATGTTTTCTCCCTTCTCTATCGGGAGTTGGAGAAAAAGGACAAGGAAGACCTGGATGATAGGGATAGAGAGAGGTTGAGGAGGCGGTCGGTGGACAGAACATGGGCTAATTGGCTGGCAGGGTTTTTTGTATACGCAGGCGTTATAGCTCGTGCACAACCCTACCGCGCGGCCTCTTTAATTCAATATATGGACATAATTTATAAGGGATATTTGGGATTCGTGGGCCCTGCTTGGATGCAGTATGATGAAGAGTTCCGCATGAGGGCAGCACGTTGCCCCTCTCTCCCCTGGGATCAGATTCACCCTTTCTTGTGGATTCAAATTTTGTCCCCAGCACGCCCAGTGACAGGGGAGAGGTCGCATAGTGGTCACTTAGTACAGCGTGCGCAGCTGACTCACAGTTCCCGCGAGGCTGCGGGTCAGGTGGTTCAACCCCGCCTGTTATGCTGGGAGTTTGGATCACATGGGATCTGTAGCAGGAAGGCATGCCAATACAGGCACGACTGCCCTTTCTGTGGTGGACCACACTCCTTTGGCAACTGCTCAAAAGTCCGACCTAGGAGGGGACAAAAGAGGCAGGGGGCGGCTGGACCTAGTCAAGCTCCTGGTAAAGGGACCCAGCCCCATTAACTTGAGGGCTCTAGAGGCGTGGCTGATTGAGTACCCGCACAGAGATGACGCCATGTATCTGTTAGAGGGATTTAGGCTTGGCTTCCGTATACCATATGTGGGTCCGCGAGGCCCTGTCATGGCCAGTAATCTTTCTTCTGTGCGGGGGTTGGAAGCTGTGGTAAGAAAAAAAATTGATAAGGAACGTGTGGAAGGCAGGGTTTTGGGTCCCTTTGATGCACCTCCTGTTCCCAATCTCCGGGTTTCGCCTCTTGGAATAGTGCCCAAGAAAGCACCTGGTGAATTTAGACTCATTCATCATTTATCATTTCCCAAAGGAGGCTCAGTGAACGATGGGATCCCGGATGACTTGTGCTCAGTACGTTACACTTCCTTTGACCAAGCGGTCCGGGTTGTACGGCGATATGGCCCAAGCGCGGATTTGGCAAAATGCGACATAAAGTCTGCGTTTCGTCTCCTCCCGGTACATCCACAGGATTTTGAGCTGCTAGGTTTTTCGTTTGATGGACAATTCTACATGGACCGAGCACTGCCTATGGGCTGCTCAGTGTCGTGCGCAGCCTTTGAACGCTTTAGCTCTTTTTTAGAGTGGGCTGTCCAAAAGAAGTCTGGCCTTAGAGGGGTGGTGCATTATCTTGATGATTTCCTTTTTGTCGGGCCGGCAGGGTCTGGGCAATGCAGGTCACTGCTAGATAGTTTCATGGAGTTAACTACTGAATTGGGGGTGCCACTTGCTCACGAGAAATCAGAAGGGCCGGTCTCGCACTTGACCTTTTTAGGTATTGAGCTTGATACGGCTGCTCAGCTGTCGCGCTTGCCAGAGAGCAAAGTGCGAGACCTGTTAAGTTTAGTGTCCAGTTTTCTTAATAAACGGAAGGTGTCGCTGTTAGAGCTTCAGCAGCTAGTGGGTCACCTTAATTTCGCTTGTAAAGTGGTGGCGCCAGGTCGTGCCTTTCTGCGACGGCTCTGTGATGCTATGTCTGGCCTACGCCTCCCTCACCACAGGACTCGGATTAGTTCCAGCATGCGGGCCGACATGCAGGTCTGGCAGGAGTTCCTAAGTGACTTCAATGGGGTGTCTTTTTGGAGGACAGACCTGAGGCTTCGGGCAGAGCTGCAGGTGCATTCAGATGCAGCGGGTTCCCTTGGCTTTGGGGTATTTTTCCAAGGGCATTGGTGCGCAGAGAGCTGGCCCCCCGATTGGATGGCAGCTGGTCTCAGTCGGGATCTCACCTTCCTGGAACTTTTTCCCATACTGGTCGCCGTATGACTCTGGGGCGGGGCCTTCGCTAATCACAGGGTTCATTTTTGGTGTGATAATTTGGCAGTGGTCCACATTATCAACTCGCTGTCTTCCAGGTCCCCCCGGGTCATGGTCTTGGCCAGAGCCTTCACGCTGCGCTGTCTGAGGCTTAATATTTTGTTTTTAGCCAGGCACGTCCCAGGGGTGGATAATGGGGTCGCTGATGCTCTCTCTCGCAAACAGATGGAGAGATTTCGTCAGCTGGCCCCCGGAGCCGATCTTCATCCGGCACGGATCCCCCCGGAGCTGTGGCAGCTTGGAAGGTAGAGGCCTGCAGGGCAATAGGCCTGGCCATAGCCCCCAGTACCAAAAAATCTTACGAGCGGGCAACACGCCAGTTTGAGGAGTTTAGGTCAGAGGTAGGATATCGCGCAATTTGGCCCCTGCCAGTGGATCAGTTGCTCCATTACTGCGTTGTTTTAAAGGGGAAGGGGCTAGCTGTGCGTTCCATCAAGGGTCGTCTTTCTGCCCTGGCCTTCGCCAGCAAGGTATTGGGATACCAAGAGGATACCAATGACTTTCGGCTGAGAAAAATGCTGGAAGGTTGGTCTAGGGAGGATGGACGGCGAGTGGACACCAGACAGCCGATTTCGCCAGCTATACTCAAGGGCCTGAGAAGGGTTTGGGGCCAGGTCTGTAGCTCAGACTTTGAGGCACACCTCTTTCACGCAGCAGCTCTCGTGGCCTTTTTTGGGGCCCTCAGGGTCAGTGAGCTTGTCGCACAGTCCAAGGGGGACTCCTCTGGTCGCGCCTTGTTGATGGCAGACCTTACCATACATTCCGGCCGGGCTTTCATCCAGGTGCGACAGTCCAAGACTGACCAGCACAAAAGGGGGCTACGCTAAGTTTGGGCCCATCTGCGGATCCTGAGTTATGCCCAGTTTCCGCCCTAGTTAACTACTTGGCAGTCCGGGGGGGACAGATGGCTGGTTGTTTCGCCATGAAGATGGCAGTCCACTTACAAGACACCAATTTTGGGCAGTGACCACACGGGCCCTATCGAAATTGGGCTTGGCTGGAGTGAGGTTTGGCACCCATTCCTTTCGAATCGGTGCGGCATCTACGGCATCGGCTATGGGTTATTCTTCCCAGGACATTCAGCGTCTGGGTCGGTGGCGTTCCACCGCCTATAGAACTTATGTGCGCTCTTTTCCTTCCTCTTAGGGCATACATGAATTTTCCCGTTCGGGGCTCAGGTTTCCTATTTCCGGGTTTACTTTTCAGTGGATTAACTGTTCTTTTCTTCTTAGGTTTTATTGGGGCCTCTGAGAGGAAGCGGGTTCTCATCTGTGGCCACAGCTTTGTCTTTTGGGCAGCACATCGGGCGAAGAGAACTTCGTTTGGATCTCAGCTGGGCCTTGGTCAATGGGCCATAATTGAATGGCGAGGCCGCCGTGGGCTTCACTGGGCGGGCCTCTTGTCTTTGTTGTTTCATGGGCCCGCGGGCCTTCCCCCTGATGTCCTGGTGGTGCACCTGGGAGGAAATGACCTGGGGCTGGTTAAGGGCAAAGCCTTGACTATCCAAGCTATTGACGACCTGCAGGCCATCCGGGCGCGGTGGCCTGGGGTCATTATAGTGTGGTCGGCAATGATTCCCAGGAGGGTATGGCGCGATGCCTTGAGCCCAGTGGGGATTGACCGTGCACGCCGGAAGGCCAACAGGGATATTAAGAAAGTTCTGGATGCTGGGTTAGGCCACTTTCTGGCCCATCCACGCATCCATCCCGAATGCACAGAGCTTTATAGGCCAGACGGGGTACACCTGTCAGAGAGAGGGAACAACATTCTTTTAGAGGATCTACGGCAAGGGCTACAAGAGGCATTAGGTCTCTCGGTGGGGGCATCGGCCTAAGCTGAGGCTTGACCTTGGCTGTGGCAGGATTGGGCCTGATAAATGAGTTGCGGCCAACGGGAGCACCAATTAATTACTGCATGCGATAGGAGTTTGGCCAACTTTGCCTTTGGGTTGGGCGACCCGGGGAAAAGGATGGTGAACTGCCTGGGGACTGCATGGATTGATCAGCCGCTTAAGTTCCGCGACTTGGGGCTGGATCTCCAGGGCATGTCTTGCATGGTGACCGCCAGCGGAGAGCCACATAGGTTGGCCCAAGCTGGGGTGGGTGGCTCCGCGTCCTACGACTGGGGAAGGGTCAACGTGACCCTTGGCCCGGATCGTGCCGCTTAATATTTTGCCCTTGCCGTTATTTCAACTGTGAATTTAATAAAGTGGCCCATAGTTCATCCCACTGTTTTGTGTCTGACTCTTTATTCCGAATATGGGGGCAATCTGGCCAGACCAGCAGGTGGCGAAGCATACTGCTGGGGGCAGCCTTTGCCTTCATTGAAGGAGGAACGGGTCTGCACGTAGGCTTAGCTGGCTACGTGACCTACAAGGGGGCGGAGCCTGCAGTTAATTGCCGGCTTTGTCCCTGAGGGGTCAGTTCTTCGAAGAGCTTGGCCCACCCTCCCACCCTGATTGTTGTGCGGGCTTCGGCTGGTCGCCTTTTTCTGTGGGGCCGGGTAGGAATTTTTGATCTCGGGCTGATTGGCCTGAGCCCGGGATGTTTTTTTTTGCCTACCTCGTACGATTAATCAGCGGCTGGTGAAATTGGCTCAGGGCGGAGCAGGCCATGAGGTTGGTCACTTTAATGGGCAGGATTGGGCCTGATAAATGAGTTGCGGCCAACGGGAGCACCAATTAATTACTGCATGCGATAGGAGTTTGGCCAACTTTGCCTTTGGGTTGGGCGACCCGGGGAAAAGGATGGTGAACTGCCTGGGGACTGCATGGATTGATCAGCCGCTTAAGTTCCGCGACTTGGGGCTGGATCTCCAGGGCATGTCTTGCATGGTGACCGCCAGCGGAGAGCCACATAGGTTGGCCCAAGCTGGGGTGGGTGGCTCCGCGTCCTACGACTGGGGAAGGGTCAACGTGACCCTTGGCCCGGATCGTGCCGCTTAATATTTTGCCCTTGCCGTTATTTCAACTGTGAATTTAATAAAGTGGCCCATAGTTCATCCCACTGTTTTGTGTCTGACTCTTTATTCCGAATATGGGGGCAATCTCCCCACAATGAGACAGTATTTTGCCCTGGGCAGAGTCATCCCATCATTACATCTTCTGCTAACGCCTCCACACCGCTGTTATCAGCAGCGTCAGCCGACAGGCTACACAACAGCCAGGAGACTTGTCAGGAGACTTGTGTCTTAATTACTGGTTTATACCCCAGCAGGCTCTTGCTGACAATCTCCTTGGCACTGTCATGGCATGTGAAACCCTGCATGCCAGAATCGCTTCCCTCTGCAGCTGCCTTCCCTCCCTGGTCCCCTCCCCCCCTTTGACTTTCCTTGCAGGCGCTGGTATTCTCTCTCTCTCTCTCTCTGGCACCCTTACTGAGCCAGAGGCAGAAGCTTTGCTTAAATAAGCACTATAAGCACCAAAGAGGGTCGTATCTCCCCAAGGAACCATCACACAGAGCAAAAGGAAGTGAACAAGAGCTGCACGCTGCTAGTTATTCAAAAGTGAAGCACCTCGTTCCATACTGTTCATGCATTTATGAATATCTGGGAGTTAAAAGGGGTATGGCATACCACTCCAGATGCAAGTAAATAAGAACAGCTTGTGCTGGTTAAGACCAAGTGCGCAGCTAATTGTGTTTCCTACAGCAGCGAGCGAAGGAATGCTAGAAAGTGTGCAAGCAGGTCATTACTCCTCCTCAGCACCTGATACGCAGAAGCATCTGAACACGGAGGCTCTGTTTGGCGATCAAGGCTCAGAGAACTTGGAACCAATTCATGGAGGACAGGTCTGTCATCTTTTATTTTAAAAAAATACCGTGCAGACAAGTAGCTGTTACCACATCTTAGGCCAGCAAGGTTCCAGAGAAGAAGCTATGCCCGTCTGTTAGCGACAAATCAGAGACAAAACAGGTTTTATTGCATACACTTCTGTGGATTCCAGCCCACCTCATATGCTCACAGTTGTCTCTGCTATACCTTTGAGTTTATAAAAAGAGCACAGTGAACCGCAGGTCCAAGATTCATGAAGCATAAAGAGCGAACAGTATAGAATGTGATCATACATTGTAAACAGAAGGACTCTTTCACAGACTGAGAATTTATTCCATTGAATAGCTCCAAGTTTTAGTACTGCACACTCTCTCTACCCTTCTTTCCCAGCCCTTCATAATTATAAATCTCACACCTTAGCTGTTATTTTGTGCTGATTTTTGTTATCACCTACCTGGAATACCATCTAACTGAGAGAAATGTGAGCTTTTGTCTTAAAAATAAACAAGGACAAGACATTCCCCAACACTGTGTATATTGTATACATTTGGCCCAGTGGCACCTTTAAGACCAAAAAAAGTTTTATTCAAGGTATAAGTTTTCATGTACAAGCACACTGCTTCAGATACAATTGAATGGAAATTACCAGTCCATACCTATAGGTAGAAGTGTGCAGTAAATTATCATACAGCATTATGAAGATGTTTAACAGATTTTGTTGGTCTTAAAGGTACCACTGGACTAAAAAATTTGTTCTGCTGCTTAAGCCCAACACTGCTATCCACCTGAATTTACCTAGTACATTTTGCTCTATGCTCCCTCCAGGGAGTTCATGACACTGTACACGGTTCTTTCTTTCCCTTTTTATTCTCACAACTGCTGTGTATGTTAGGTTAGGCTGAGAGTGTGTGTGACAGGCCCAAGGTCCTCCAGCAAGCTGCCATGGAAGAGTAGGAATTTGAACTTGGGTCTGCTGGTGGGTTCCAGTTCAATACTCAAACTGCTACATCACCCTGGCTTTCATGCCAGGGTGGGGATTTGAACCCACATTTTCCCAGAAGATAGGACAGCAAAACCCAGTCCAATACACACTACACAGTTGAGGTCTACCACTTCTTGCAGGACACCTTTCTCTGGAATGCTCTGCCTTCTAAGATCAGCAGATACTTGTCATGTTCTGTGTCCACTCTTTTCCAGAGTCTACAACTGTAGTTTTAAAATGGAAAACAATAAAGTGTGCTGAAGCCAAAATTTGAACAGTTGTGATGGGGTTGAGTGCAGAACAGGTTGCCAGGTTTCCCCAAGTTTCCCCTCAAAAAAGAGACTGTAGGAATAATGACAGGCAGCACTAAACAAGATACACAGTTCCCTTGTAACATCAGAGCACGAGGGAGAAACATGGTGGTTCCCACTAACAAAACAGGAGAATAATCTCAAGGTCTCGTACTAGGGAAAGAGTCAACAGAAGCCCCGAAGGATGATAGTGTCGAGTGGCTGGAGGACAAGCAGCCCCTATTCAGGGTCCCATTTGTTGCTTCGATTTGCCCTTTTCTGTACCTTTACCTGCACCGTTAAACATGGCCTGCTCACCATTTTCCCTGCAACTTGGTAGCTGAATCCTACCCACACTCATAAAAAAAAAAAATGCCTCACACATTTAAAGTTGCCGTAAAAGTGACCCTCCAGTCCCTTACTCGCAAGCCACTACACAAGTCAGTTTAATTAACCCCCTCCCCTCTAAAGGAAATGTTTAAAACATACATTGAAATGACGAGGGTATAGAACATAAACTTTTTAAATAGTAGTAGCCAGGCCCATTTAACATTTCTACAGGTGCAATAAAAATGCTAATATATGTTAATGTTTAGTCTGTGGTTAATGTTTTGTCTTGTTAATTTCCCCAGGGCTTTTATTGCGGATTTAAATCTGCCATGCTTCTCAATGGATTGCACTGCTTTCTCGCTAACTGCAAAGGCACAGCTCTGGAGCGAATACTGATTAAGAAAAAGTGAACAAACACCTTGCTGGCCAGGCGCACCCCCCACACACACACTGCCGCCTGCCTCCGAACACATTCTTATTGCAGCACCCTTGTAATTACATACATTTTGTCATGATAGTGGAGGGGGGGGGAGGCAGCATACCCCTTTCTTCCTAGCTTGGGAAAAAAAGGTTACAAATGAAAACATTAATTACAAACCATTATTTTAGGAAGCTTGTAAAAGGCAACTTTGCATGAGAGATGGCAGCCTGCAGGCGAGCGCGTAGCCAAGCGGCCCAGCAGGGAAAGGGAGTCAGAATCTTAGTGACAAACTGCTCAGTCTGAGAAGCCCGGCCCAAGGCAGTGACTTCAGTGCAAAAGGCCAGGGAAGATCATCTTGCATCACCTGACTGTTGATGAATCGGCATTGCAGTACCACCTTCTGGCCACTGGTAGCAGCGGTTCTGCAGTGCAGCAGACAGGAGAGAAGCGCCTTCCTCTGGCAAGTGACCACAGTGGCACTGAATTATACGCTTGAGCTCCCCCCCCCAACTGCATATTGGGATTTAGGTGCCAAGGCAACACCCCTCCCCCGAGTTAATGCTGGCCAAACATTTGGGCAAATGTGCTCCAAGTCAGATCCAAAGAGGGAAGAAGTGCCCTTTCCATGTGCACTGCAGTATGCTTACAGGCAGAGGTTTACCAGTTGAGCTGGGCAGGAGTGTTAGACTGCGCCTGCACCAGAATCTGTGCCACTGCTAGGCACGCCAGACTCCTACTGGCCATACCACTTGGCAGAGCTAAAGGCAGTCAGTATATTCACTGGCTGCTGCTCTCCCTACGTGAATGATGTTGAGGAGATTACTATCAAGGAGACCACAGGGAAAGTAGCCATCCCCCATGCCTGAACCCAGCTCCAGCTGAAAGCCTTGTTGTAAGCTGCCTTGAGTTGTTTTTTTAGTAAGAAAGTGGGGTGTACATTTTCTAAAGGAGTGGGCCTGTGTGCACCCCCTGCCATGCTGCAGGTTTGGTAAGTGCTCCCCTTCCAAGAGAAGCAGCCCTCAGCACTGGCAGCCTCCTGCAACTAGAGACGCCCATAAAGTGGTGTTAACAAATATAGCTGTTTTGATTTGACTGGATTGCATCAGTTACGATAAACGATTCGGCAATAAATGCTCCTGATAATATGCCTTCCCCTTTCCAAGGCAGCAAATCTGTTGGTGTTATGAAAAGCAGTATTTTAAATCTAAATTCTTCCGACATGACCTCAAGAGCCACAGGAGAGGGAGCTACACACCATGCCTGGAAGTCCAATCAATAATGTAACAGCCCTAATAATTTATTACTTAGATGTGTAAAGCGCACCAAAGCACAAATGCTTAGAACAACACAGTTTGTCACATCAATTCCATCAATTCTCACTTTGCCTTCGGGAAACATGCTACGAACATATACAAGCCAGCAAGGCCACACCTGTTACAGATGTCAAGGTAAGTTAAGCAGACCGTGGGTAATGCAGAACAAGACACAGAGAAAAATGTATCTCCAAGTAAACCAACCACGGCACTTTTGAAAAGAGTCTCCATGCTTTTAAGGCCCCATAAAATTCACAGTTTCAGGAGGATAACAGCCTGTATTGAGGAAAATAAAACCACCTGAGGTGTTTGAATCTTTAGAATAATTTCACTTAATGTTGATGGAAGAGCTAAAGGTTTCAAAAGCCATTTCCTACTTCAGCAGATGCTAGAGAGGAACTGTGACCTCTAAGTCAGAGAAACCAGTTAATGGGATGTTCAAGAAGAGGGTTAATGTGGATGTGGCAAGGACCAGCCATGAATGATGTGTGCATGCTTTTCACTTACTTAGAAGAGACAGATCTAAAGATTTATTTAAATACAACACTGCCCGGTGCAGAAAGCTTCTCTATTATTTCATCAGATTTTAACTGGACTGGTACCTATGCAAAGTAGCTATATGTTAAATGGGCCACTCCATGAAGGCTAAGTTAAAGAAAAATAGCTTTGTCTCTATCAGCACTATGCCAAATTAAACCTAATTTTTACAGCATGGAGGTGCATCATCAGGGAATGAAGCCTTTTACCACTGTGCCTTCAGGCATTTTTCTCCCAAAGCCCGCCTTATTTGTGGCAGGTGAATCAGTCTGGGAGTATGGCAGAAGCCTGAGGAAAGCTCAAAGCTTTCTAACATCCTGAGAAGATAGTTTTTAATACATACTGAAGCAGCCTTCTGACAAGCTAAACTGTTCTGTTCCAACTGGCAGGGGCTCTCCTGCTACCCACAATTCTTTTGAAGGGAGATGGACAGAAGTTGAACCTAGGGCCTTCTGCATACCAGGCATGTTTCTTTTTTGTTGTTGTTCAGTTGCACAGTCGAGTTCGACTCTTCACGACCCCATGGACCACATCACTCCAGGCCCTCTTGTCTTCCGTTGTCCTCCAGCGTTTGCTTAATTCTATGTTCATTGCATTGATAACACTGTCTAACCATCTCATCCTTTGCCATCTCCTTCTTCTTTTGCCTTCAATCTTTCCCAGAATCAGGGTCTTCTCCTGTGAGTGCTCCCTTCTAATTTGGTGGCCAAAGTATTTGCGCTTCAGCTTCAGTATCTGGCTTTCCAGGGAACATTCAGGGTTGATTTCTTTTAGGATTGACTGATTTGATCTCCTTGCAGTCCAAGAGTCTCTCAAGAGTCTTCTCAGCACTATGATTCGAAAGCATCTATTCCAACTCTCACGGTCATACATTACTACTGAGAATACCATTGCTTCGACCATACGAACTTTTGTCTCTACTTTTTATTATGCTGTCTAGGTTTCCCAAGTCCCTCAGCCTTTCCTCATAGGGCTTGGTCTCCAGGCCCCCAATCATCCTCATTGCTCTCTTATGCATCTGCTCCATTCTGTCCACAGACCAATCAGGAAAGGAAGGCACCACTGAAAATGCTGGCTGATACAAGACATGATTCTTCTGGTGGATCTTGCATGAGATGTTCAAATGCAATCTTTGTCTGCTCCCAATTCCCATTTGTTGATCTGTACTTTGCCAGCAGCAATGCATAAGCCTGCACAGGATGGGTGTTCCCATGCCACGCAAGTAATGTTTGAAGGATATTGTGAAGTAGGAAAGGGCTGAGGGTGTGCAGATGATTTCCCATGTCTTCATAATGCTGGAGTGAGAAATAGACAGCTTGCTGGCTATACCCATTGGATTGCTTTTTGCAATCATTACTAGAAGAGAGAGAAGAAGAGAAGGGATTGGATTTATACCCCGCCTTTCACTCAGAGTCTTAGAGCAGCTTACAAATTCCTTTCCCTTCCCCTCCCCACAACAGACACCCTGTGAGGTAGGTGGGGCTGAGAGAGCTCTTTCCAGAACTGTCCTTGAGAGAACAGCTCTGACAGAACTATGGCTTGCCCAACATCATCCAGCTTAGTAGGATAGAAGAATGATCATTCATTTGGCCTAGTTAAGGCTGAGAAAACATGAGAAAGTTCAACACAGTTTCTGTGTGAGCAATTAGATCACTGCTAATGAGGAAGCCTTGAGGTGCATAGGATCATGGGACAAACATTGCCATGCTTGCCCTCCCACACAAATCATATTCTATTGTTCATTAGTGGCCTTCAAGCATTTTCATGGCAACAGAGTGTAGATGAAGAGGAGAATTAAAAAGGTTAAGTGCACTACAGAAACAGTCCATTAGAAGACTGTATTTTAGGAAGCACATTTAGCAGCTTAAAAAGCAATGAAAGACTGGAGGAGATCGGAGAAGGAGAGCAGCAATGTGCAGGGAGGTATGTTGGCATCACGTGAAGTCCAGTCTCCTTGTAATGCCCCTTATGGTAACC
Organism: Gekko gecko; assembly: GCA_029375565.1. NCBI lineage: Eukaryota > Metazoa > Chordata > Lepidosauria > Squamata > Gekkonidae > Gekko > Gekko gecko. The sequence continues at coordinate 43,156,215 of JAPDNY010000012.1, read as the reverse complement.
TTACTCAGAATTTCCAAGAAGGACAGAGCCAGACACAAGTCTGTGCGCATTAAGGATGGTTGCAGACCAGTTCAGTTAAATGGCCTCCATTCTGTCTTAATACAGTGGTATAATTTTTGATAATCAGGACATTTCCCAAATTTCAAAATACGATCCCATCTGAAAATGGTGTTCAGAGCTAGACACAGCACAACAAAAGGCAATCCAAGGGATCTAGGTGTTAGAGGCAGGGAGGCTAATATTCACAGTATTTTGATTTAAGGGGGGAAAGGATAGTTAATGAGGTGTATAAAATTAAAGGTAAAGGTAAAGGCTTCCCTTGCTTAAAAGCCAGTCAAATTTGACTCTAGGATGTGGTGCTCATCTCCATTTCCAAGTCAAAGAGCCAGTGCTGTCCGAAGACATCTCTGTAGTCATATGGCCAACATGACTAGACACCAAGGCACATGGAACGTTGTTACCTTCCCACCGAAGTGGTACCTATTTATCTACTTGCAATTTCTTGCTTTCAAACTGCTAGGTTGGCAGCAGCTGGGACCAGAGACAGGAGCTCACTCCATCACGCAGGCACAAGGGTCTCGAACTGCTGAACTACCGGCCTTCCAGTCTGCAGTTCAGCGTCTTAACCACTGAGCCACCGTGGCCCCACTTGTATAAAATCACACACTGCCTAAAATCATTTTCTTCTCCCTCTTAACACACTTCACTTTGGTCATCCAATAGAACTTACTGGCAGTAGATGCAGGACAGACAAACATATTCAGACAATGCCTGAAAACTCATTGCACCAAGATGTAGCTATGAATTGGCTCAGGACAGTTTAAAAGGAGCTGAAGTAAATTCATGGGATTGGTTCTGGACAAGGACAGAAGGGAGAATCTTTGCCAATTCTCCCCTGTCACTGCAAGCCCAAACTTTCCCTCACATTGCATCTCGGGGTCCCCTGTCCTGCAAAGAGTAGCATTTCAGGAGACCTTTCGGGCTACCATGGGAGGGGGAGGTAAGAACACTGCGTTGTTAATAGAAATGCCTTCTGATGTTTCTGGTGGATTCAAGACATAGATGTGCTTCAACAGCTGTGCTTCAACAGCTGTGATAGGAAAAGGAACCTTCACATTTACAGGCAGTATACTTCTGAATGTCAGCAGCTGGGGAGGTCCATTATTACTTACACACTCTGCTTGCAATGATGGGTGCCTGGAAGCACTGACCACTTTGCAGGATCAGACTTGACTCTCACAGTTCTCAGATGCTTTTTGAAACATCTGAGGAAGCGCAAGAGAGTGCATCATTTAAGTAAATAAAGCTCACTAACTCAAAGACATTTCCTAGTTCCTTCTCACAGTAATAGCAGAACCAAAATTGCCTTAAATGAACACAGAAGTCCAGTGGCATCTTAAAGACCAACACTGATTCCAGTACAGGCTTTCATGAGTCACAGCACACTTCTTCAGATATGTGAAGGGGAGGTCACACTGGGAATTCTTGTAATCTCCCTAAGAATTCCCAGTATGATCTCCCCTTCATTTATCTGAAGAACTGAGCTCTGACTCATGAAAGCTCATATTGAAATAAACATCTTTATGGTGTTAAAGGTAAAGGTAAAGGTTCCCTTGCTCGAAAGCCAGTCGAATCCGACTCTAGGGTTGCGGTGCTCATCTCCGTTTCAAAGCCGAAGAGCCAGCGCTGTCCGAAGACATTTCTGTGGTCATGTGGCCGGCATGACTAAACACCAAGGCGCACAGAACGCTGTTACCTTCCCACTGAAGTGGTACCTATTTATCTACTTGCAATTTCTTGCTTTCGAACTGCTAGGTTGGCAGGAGCTGGAACCAGAGACGGGAGCTCACCCCGTCATGCGGCATTCTTGGGTCTTGAACTGCTGAACTACTGACCTTCCACAGCCTGCAGTTCAGCGTCTTAACCACTTGAGCCACCGCAGCTCCTCCTTTATGGTGTTACTGTGCTTTTATTCTGTTACAACAGACTAACACGGCTACCCATTGGCACTCAAACAATTAGTGTATTTGACTTGGGCATTGGGGAGATAAATATGTTAGTGGATGTTCAAAAAAGCTTGAAGTCCCACTGAAGAAAAAAAGCAAAACTCCTTCTAGCCAACAAAAACTTCAGTTGATTAATCAACTCCCATAAGATTGCAGCTCTAAAATGTAAACAGTAGATCTAGTTTAATGCAGATGACGATCTTTCCTGAATTTTTACTTAAAAATAAGGCAGCTCAACTGGCAGCATAAATTTGTTGCATAAATACTGAGTTTACTTGGAGCACCACTGTTAATTCTGCACCAGCCTTTCAGAAAATGTGATCTATTATTTAAAGGTCTACTCACACAATACACTAAACCCTTGTGGCTGCCATGAGCCCTTCATATCATTAAGTGAGAAAGAACTTCCACCCTCTTAGGTACATGGCATCCATATACCAATCATGACTGTGGCACATGTGGAGAACATGCTTCAGCCTCCCCCAGACCCCTGCACTCACAATTTTCACAGGTTTTAGCAAGCTGCTATTTGAGTCTTTGGGAACCCTGCATGTGGCCATCATTAGATTTAAGTGTTCCAACAGAGAAATACAGCCCTTTTCAGTGCATGAAAACTGTGCAGGAGGAAGAGGCTGAAATCCTTCTCCACAAGTGCCACAGCTGCAGTCAGAAAAGGGTCCTCGCATGCCTGGGATGCAAGAAACTCCCAGCACACGTGATACCAAATCTTTGTGGCAGCCATAAGGACTTTTTTTTATCATGTGAATCTAAGTACCATCAATGACAAGTCCTTAAAATTGTACTCCAGACTCACTGGGGTCCAACACGAACAAGTGTAAGGCATTAAATAAGCCTTAAAGATGCAAAAAAGAAGAATTGCTTAAAAAAAACCAGCTCAACCAAATTCAAAAGGTTTTCCTAATGAAATATTCAGTAATTAGCTATTCTATCTGGCTTATGATAGTCTATCATCTTTGGGAAGAGAGCTAGAGTCTACTAAACGGAGCATTAACTTGTTCACCGACAGCTTTAATAAGGCACTTTTCAAATTGCTGCTCATAAAGCTTGGAGTGGGAGAAAGGAAGCTACTAATACCCCGGCTTCTTAATTGGACTTCACTCCTTCCCTGCCTCTCTATTAGCAACTTAATAGCAAGTGTACATATTTATATAACAACTTGAGTGCAGCATACCAACGAAAGCTGGCCATTTAATTACTGGACAGTAGAAGGTAATCAAAATTTCAGAACGCATGAACTGAAACAACCTTGCTGGCTTCACAGCTTGTTTGGATTTACAGCCCAATAAAAATCTCCTTCAGAAGTTGTTCCGATACCTTTCATGGTGTCAAAGAGATATTGGTATGACCTGCCCCCATCTACAAATGATGTCCCCTCAGTAATGCATTTAGTGGAAGATTCAGGATGAAGTTTCTCATCCAACTTTGGTCTCTTCAGCAGCCATTTGAAAAGCGAATGAAAGACAAACTTCATGAGACATGGAGGGGCTGTGGCTCAATAGGAAAGCTCTTGCTTTACGTGCAGAAGGTCCCAGGTTCAATCCCTAGCATCTCCAGTAAAACGAATCAGTTCTAACCTGAGACTTGGGAGAACTGCTGCCAGTCAGCTCCCTGGTCTAGAACATTCAGTATTGTCTATTTTAATTCAGTAGAAGGCAGCTCCATGTGATGTTTCACAAAGCTAGAGCCAAAAGCCACAGCCCACTATTTCCTTCTAGCATTAAGGAACTAAAACCAGCATATGGTCCACTTGTAAGCGGGACAAATGGCAAAAAAGAACTACCACAACACAGAATGACAACTGGATGGAAAAGCAGACACCAAGAATAAAACAAAGAAAAGAATGAAACCCAAATGGTATCTCAGGTCACTTCTGCAGGGATCAAACTTCAGGTTGGGGCCGATGCCCTTATTTAGAACATGTAACCCTACTGGACTTGGCCTTCTGCTTGCATCTGGGGTGGGGAGGTATTTTGTCCCTGTGAGGAGTCTGAGAATTCAGAGGGAAAAGATGTCTGGTGAGGAGCCTAAAGCAGTGCTGAAGCCTCTGGAGATCTACAGCAGCACCAAGAGCAGCAACCGCAGCACAGAGAGCCAGCCAGGGGGCAGGGAAGTTGGAGAGAGACTTGCAGAAAGCCTCATAAGAAACAGTAAAAGCAGCAACCGCACTGAGACAGAGTGCTTGGCGCAAGGCTACCCATCAGGGTTCCATGGCAGAGCGGGGATTTGAACCTTGGTCTCCCAGAGCCTATTCCAGCACTCTCTGTACTATACTATATCCATCAGTGTTGGTCAGCTGCAAAGATGGACCTGCAAATACTTTCAAGAAGTGGCAGGAAAAAAGACTTGAATGATCTTGAGCACGAGGTACACGAAATTATAAAGTTCAGGACGCAAGTAAGAAACACAAAAGTCCGTAGATCAACTTCATCAGTGGCTATAAGTCCATCAGTGGCTATAAGTTCATTAGTAGCTATTAGCCACAATGTATAGACAGGAAGTCTCAGTCTGGGGCAGGTGATGCACTCTATTCTTGGTGCTTGGAGGGGTCAACAGTGGGAGGGTTTCTAGTGTCCTGGCCCCACTGCTGGACCTCCTGATGGCACCTGGTATTTTTGGCCACTGTGTGACAGAGTGTTGGACTAGATGGGCCATTGACCTGATTCAACATTGGCTTCTCTTATGTTCTTATCTGAGAGCCAAACAAGATGCTGCAACAGCTACGGATCCAACCTGTGGCCATCCACACCACTTTAGAAAAGTATTTGGTCTGCAAGGATGGACCGATGGACCAGTGGGACTAAGCAATCTTGTGTTCCCTCAGCAATCAGCACATCTTTTCAAGTGGCCAAAACAGTCCCCTATAGGCCTCACCACATTTCAATGGCCAGATTCTTCTCTAAAATGGTATCAGTGGCTAAGGGTCTGACCCATGGCCAGCATAATGCCCAGTTTGACCCTAAGAACTTCCTCCTCCCGGGTACTCTCAGTCATCAGGAACACCTGGGGGAGAAGAGACAGCAGCCAGGCATCCCTCCATTCTTCCTGTATAAAACCTGTATAAAACCCCAACAAAACTGTATTGTAATATTTGTATTATAGCTTTGGAAGGCTTTTTTGATTAAAAATAGGGGTAGAGTTTTTCTTCTGCCTTTCCTCCAAGGAGCTTAAGGGTGCTGCACATGCTCCCTGACACATTTTACCCTCACAAGTATCCTGCAAAGTTGATTACACTGAGACAGAGAAGCCTCAAGTCACCCGTCAGCTTCATGGAGGAGTAGGAATTTGAACCTTGGTTTCCCTGATTGCAATTCAACACTAGTGTAAAATGGGGGAACAATCAGCTAGGCGGTGGCAGCCGTACAGACACTGTTTGTAGCAAAATCAATGCAAATCAACCATATAGTGATTTTGCACCAGGTCCAATGCTGAGAGTATTACCCTAATCATATCAAAACCCAAAGGAGCAACTGTGGTGCACACTCACTGTTCAGCACTAGTAAGGCCTGATGTCTCAGAAGTGGACAGAAAGGAATGGATTCCTAGGAAAATATTCTTATTTATTTAGGTATTTATACCCAGTGGGGATCAAAAGTGGCTTACAACTGTTCTCCCCTCATTCATTTTATCCTAACAGTAACCTTATTATTATTATAAGAGGGTGCAACCAGCCCAAGGTCACCATGGACGCTTCCATGACACAATGAGAAAACCTACATCCATCAGATCCTAGCTCAGTGCTTGAGCCACTATACCATACTGGTTTTCTGTATACAGTGTCCAGAGTCCAGTGCCTTTCTGTTTATATGCAAAATATATTCTTGTAATAGCCTCATCTGCCAGTTCAGAGCTATAATATGCAAGCTACAATGGACAAGAAAAACAAAGACCTTTTAAGTAATAAAATTCATTTTAATGCATAGCAATATTTTTTTATAAAGGGAAAAATTAATATCAGCAGGTTTTCAATTCAACCAAGATCATCTCTGTGCATGACATCACAACTCCATACAACTGTTCCTGAAAGTACAGCAAATTCAGAGCGAGGGCATTTCTTTCTGCACTCTCAGGATCCCAGTATGGTTGAAATACAGATGCAGCTGCCATGCTAAAGCTAAGGTCTCAATCTGGTCAGTGCTTAGAAGAGTGACTTCCTGAAAGGAGGACCAAAGCACTGGGTCCTCCCTTCCTGGCAACTGGCTAAGAAAGTTGTCTTCTAGGCTTCTGGTGGCTGGCACACAAACCCAGTTCCCCAATGAATTTCCCCTTTCCCAGCAGGGAATTTCCAATATTACCACTTCTAGCATTGGGGAGGCATCTTTAAGCACAGTCTGAAGGATGTTCAAGCAGGGAGGAGAACACAGCCATCTGCCATGCAGGAACCCCCTTTCAAGACTCCCACCCCACCTGCCTGAAAACACATATATACCCTGCCACACTCTGTCCTACCTGATGCTCTTGCAGAGAGAAAATAATAAGTTGCCAGGACTCTGTGTTGTTGGTAGTGGTGATTTAAAAGCCATCAGACAGCTGATAGGGATCAATATATCAGAAATATTCAGTCCAGAAGTAAACAAATATCCTGGCAAAACAGCTGAGTATGATCTCCCCACCCCCCGTGAATTAACATCACTAACCACTGCTGTAGGTATGCGCTCTTGCCAGCTGAGTGGTTGTAAGCATTAGTTCTACTATGAAGTTGGGGATGCCAGGTAATTAGATACAAAAATTGATTTAGGTAAGAGACACATGGAACCATAAATAACTGCTGGGATGAACACATCCTGGTTTAAAACCATAAAAGCTGAATTCCACAGCAATTCACACTCTTGAGCTACAGCCACAAAGCAGGTTAAATACATTTATACAGGGAGGACCCACAGTTCCATGACTGAGCATATGCCTTGCATGCAGAAAACCCCCAGTCTATTCCTGGCTGATTCAAGCTCCTGAGTAGAAGGGATGAGAAATGTCCCTGGCCTGAGAACTAGTAATGGGGATAAGTACTGGACTAGTTTGACCAATGGGCCAGCTCTGGATAAAGCAGTTTTATCACTTTCAGACTCTCAAATGCCCAACCCGAGACATTAACTTCTTGAAGTGTCAGTCCTCTGAATTCCTTGAAACTCACTGACCAGCTAGCACACACCAGAAATCCACCAGAGTATTCCAACATTAAAGATGTGCAGTCATTTTCTCTCCCTGCTTCCATGTGCAGATAGAGCCAAGCAGGGGCTATGGCTCAGTGGTGGAACATCCACTTTCCACGCATAGTTCAATTCTCAGCATCTCCCTGCTTCAATCCCCAGAATCTTTCAGGGATCAAGTGGTGTGAACAACCTTTATCTAAGGTCTAGGACAGCCACTGCCAGTCAGAACAGACAATACTTGTCATGACCCCCACTGAGCTGGCTCTGAACTCTGATGCCTTGGAGGGGGAGCCAAAGATGTGGCCTAAGGGACAGCAGAGAACTCAGGGGACCCCTACATGGTACTGCTTCTGGCCCATGTGTTCCAGAGACAACCCCTGAGGAACCTGCAGTTGGAGGTCCACTGCTAGAATTCCCCTCTGCCCGCCCCCCATCCTGGAGCAACTCAGCACCAGCCCAGAACCCAGCCCAGAAGCCCACCAGAAGCCCACCAGGATCCACAGCCACATAGGGGGAGCAGGCTACTGCCAAGATAGCCCAGTGGGGAGACAGTGCCAGGCTTCTACTTCCTGGGCCAGACCATGGTTCTGGTGGATGTAATCCTTTGCAGGATTCTGCAAAGCCTGGAAAAGATGAGCCCCAGGCACGGATGTGTGTTCAGATGTATCTGGTCTGAATATACATATGCAAGAACACCCCATCTGTATTTTACAGATAGAGTTGGGTGTCCAGATAATATCTGGGATTTTCTGGGTTATCTGGAAATGGGTCTTGGAAAGTCCTGAAAATATTCAAGATTAACCAGGAATATTGGGAGCCAGCATTTCAAGACTCCCAGGACTGGTTTTTCTTTAATTTTACTGTGTCTGTGTTTACCTGGGGCTTGGTATTGGCTTGCCATGTTGGTCTGTCCTTTGAAATTGGTTGTTGGTCTAGCAACATTGTGTTCTTTGCTCAAGTTGGTTTGTGTCTGGCCTGTGGTGGATTCTCAGGTTTGACATAGCCTTGGACTCTCATGTTGTGCATTGATGTTGATTCTCTGGTTTTACATTTGTTGGGCTTACCTGGCATTTGGTTTTGCTTGGCTGATTCTCTGGTCTGACACTGACTTGGATTCTTAGGTTGTAGTTCTGTTTCTGAAGGAAATTGTCCTGTGCTTCTGCTGGGATTCCCTGGTTCTGCATTATTTCTTTGGGCTTGTTGGTACTGTCTGCTTTGAAGCTGAGGGGCTTTTTGCCACTGTTTGCTTTGTTTGCTCTTGAGTGTTTGGTTACTGTTAGCCTTGGAGAAAACTTGGGAGTTTTTTCCCCTCATAGGAAACAACGGAGGATGACAATGGGCACCTAGTTCAGAGGCCCACTTGAAACTTGGAGGTTATTTAATGGACAGGTACCTGCAGCTTAACTGCAATTTTGGTGCCACATGCTCAAAAATCAGCCCCTCTAGTCCTCTGGAAAGATTGTCCTTAGGGAATAATGGTGCCAGATATTATCAGAAACCCAAGAAGACCCCAGGTCTGAATATCAAACTGGCATTTAGAACCCATATAACCAGGAATACTGATGTGGGGTTTTTTGGCTCCCTGAGACCTGGATCTGAAAAGTGCTATTTTTTTTTTTATGTGCACGTGCCTAGCTACCAGGCACTGTTTTTGGAGCAGGTAGAGCTGCTTCCTTCTCAGGTTATTTAAGCTTTGGTCTGGGAAAGAACTCTTGCTGGATCGACCAGTCCATCAGGTGTAAGCCTAGTGTTAACAGCTCCAGCTATCCAAGCCTGGTCAATCCAAGGATCCAGTACTGCTCAAAGAAACCTGACTGGCCCTGACTGCAGACTATAGAACAATACTGACCCAGTGCAAGACAGTTTCATGTGTTCAGTGTGGTGCAGTAGCGAGAAAATACTGAAGCTACTAGAAGTCCTTACTCTGCCACTGAGCTAACCACCTGATACTGAGCTAGGCACGATTCTGCAGCCTAACCTCCCTCTCAGGTTTGTTTTGAGGATAAAATAGAGAAAGACTGAGTGTGCCATCCCCTGCTTCTTGAAACAAGAACAAGAAACGCCCCCAGAAAGGAACAGCTAGAAAGGTGGGGCAGTCATTCATTGCTCAGACCTGCTTGCTATGGCCATTGGCAGGTTCATAGACAACTTAATCCATCATGAAACTTTGTTGGACCACAATGGGACAGGCCATCTAGAGGATGTGCTTTTAAGCTTAAATCCACAGGCAGAACTTTGGACACAATGGCTATATTAGTGGGTAGAAAAGAAGTGGGAGAACAATAGTGACTCCCACAAAAGAAGTACAGAATCTGTTTGCTCCAAACAATGCAGACTGTTCTGAAATTTGGATGGAAGCCAGCATGCAATTTTGCTTCTGCAGATTACTGCAAAGGCAGGTTTTACTGCTATTCATTTATTCACTTTTCCCATTTATTTGTGGGGCTTTCCAGCTGTTGCACACCATGAGGCAAAAGAGACAGAAAACTGACGGCTCCCTAACTCCTGTGGATGTTTTAAATGAAGATATATTTAGCACTAAGCCTTAAACTATTTTTTTCCCTCACATACAGGGGAAAATTATATAGAAGATGCATTACTGCAATTGTGCTAGGAAGGACACTTCGACGCTTCTATTTCACTCTCGGTAGAATTGCCAGTGGAAAAGCTAGTTGTGTTTTAGAGTAGTAGCCCTCTCGGGACCTGCTGCTATTGGCTGTGAAACCAAGGCAGCCAATGTGAAGGATGTTCTGGGACCAACCCTCATATAGCATTTGAATGGAAACTGCAGGCAACACAAGGAAGTTGCCTGCCCACAGTTCTTTGTAGTACGGTTCTTTGTACTATGTACATGATTGCCAGTGTTTTCCTAGCGGGGATCCTGTGCCATTTACATCCATTTAACAGGCAGAAATTCAGCAAGCCAAGCTTTCCCATCACAGCATCATTTAAAAAGTCCACCTTCTAAACTCCTGCCAGTCACAAACTTGTTATAGCACAGCATCTCTGGTGGAAGACAAAAGCAAATTCTGTAGGTGAAGATGTTTCATATGGTCAAAAACAATCACCTGCATACCATTTGATGGAAACACAAAATGCCCCAAAGTGACAGCAAACTTTCTTCTGGCTCCATAAAACATCTAACTGCGGTGTAATTCTGAAAGGCTAATTCTGGGTGATCTCCAGCTGCCCACCTGGAGATTGGCAACCTATATCCCTTCAGACTGAAGCTGGAGTAATTGCTTTATGACACACTGCACAGAGAAGATTAGCAGGTCGGGGGGGGGAAATGTGTATGTGTGGGGGTGTCTTTGACTAGTCCCAGCCTTGGCCAGTAAAAATAATAATAATCACATGGCAGTGGATGTAGTATAGCCAGAAAATCTGAAGACTGTCTGGCTGCTTGTAACTCAAGCTCTTTTTGTGGCAGATGAGGTTTGTTTTTTGGACTGAGAGACCTGTGACTGACCCAAGGTCACCCAGCTGGCTTCATGTGGAGGAGTGGGGATTTGAACTCAGTTCTCCAGATTAGAGTCTGCCACTCTTAACCACTACACCAAACTGGCTCCTTGACCAGTAAGGACTGAATTCACTAGGAGAGTCCTGGGAAGGGGCTGGCGCAGCAGAGCCTTCCTTGCCATCCCATTCAAGCAGCTTGCTGCTTGTCCTGAAACTCTCCTCTGAGGACTGGCAGAGCCTTACAACCAAAATGAGCTACAGGATGAAAGGCCGCAGGAACAGAATGAAATTGATTTTTTCCTCTTCTGCAAACATAAGCTATGAATGTAATCAGGAAAGAGGCATTTTACTAGATTCCCTGTTGCTGCAATCCTCCCCTCTTCCTGTTGCTCATTCATTTAGGAGGTTCTGCCTCAGAGAAGAGTTTCAGGGCAAATGGCATGCTGCTTGAGGAAGGGTAGGTTACAAATGGTCCCCTCTGTCGACACTGTGGTGTTTTGACAACTCTGTTCTTGTAATCCGGGCCAGTATTTTAGACTGCCCTATTCCAGTCTAGGACTTGGTGTGGGCAGGAACAGGGAGAAAGGAAGTTGTTCTCACTGTAGCTCCAGACAGAGAAAGAACTGGACTTATTAAACTGTGCCCCTGCTCGAAACTATGCTGCCTCCTTATTTTGACGGCTAGCATTAAGGACACAAACACCTTATGTGACGTCTTCCAGTGGATTCCACCTCAAGCTTCCTGTGTGAAGTAAACTTTTCTATGGGAGGAGCACTCAGCCACGTGAGCCTCACATGAAACTGTGCAGCCAAGACGTAAGTTTAATGCCTCAAGGAAACTTCAGCCCAGCCACATGTAACTAGGAAGATTGGCTGTCAAGATGTTCTCTTTTTCACATGAGAGCATGTGAAACAGCTCAAAACACAAACATAACTAGGCAGAACAGGTAGGGCAGCCTCCCTATCTCCATGAATGAAGACTTAAAAATTGACAGAACACATTAGTGGCAAAACACATTATCTAGGTTGACAGCTCCGGTGGTTTCACAAAGAGGGAGGAAAACAAACGCCTGTCTTTCCAGCTTTTGGCTGATCATAATATAAGCAGGAGCACAGAAGAACACTTGAAATGGAAGGAGCAGGAAATCCTTAGTCAGACAAGATGTTTGCTAGATGGGCTGGGAGAAGGGGGTCTTGCTATGGCTTAGCCCTATGAGGATAAAGCACATTATCTCAGATATTGTTCTATTCTGCTTGAAGGAACAGAGGGAAACAAAAGGAATCAAGGCTAAGAGTTACACACTCGCTGTCTAACCTACCTCACAGGGTTGTTGAGAGGATAAAACAGCGGAGGAGAACAATGTCAGCAGTTTTGGGTCCCCACTGGGGAAAAGGTGAGATATAAATAAACTAAATATAACAAATAAATAGTTCACCTCAAGCAGGTGGGGCTGTAAACCTATGCCTGGACAGCACCATTTTAAATGAAACTCATTCTGTATCATTCCCCAGGCTCCTATAGCAGGTGATAGCAGATGACAGAATAAACTTACTCATATTTCCTTTGGGGTGAAATAGTTAACAACTTTCTGTTGGCCAAATTGAGTTCGGATAGGCAAAGAAGAGACTGCGCATTAGCTCCTTTCAAAATCTGGTCTCTTCTTCTTCTAAAGTAGCTGCGGGGGGGCACACACACACACACACACACACAAAAAGCTTCACAAAATGGAAATTTTATTTTTAAAAGGGTACCCGGGAGGGAAAGGACCAGAGAAATGTACAGAGCCAGAAAATGCCAAGTTCTTTAAAATCCCACCGTTGTAACCTTTGAGACCATTCTCATTTACTTCCAAGCCTAATCACTTTGGAGCAGCACAGCCATCCAGCAGAAGCAATTTGGCATCGCAGGGCACAAGAGAGCAGTCCCAAAACAAAGGAGTTGTAAAAAAAAAAAAAGAAACCCAAAACCTGCAGCAAGCTGCCTCTTTTGTATTCTGAAGTGCTTTCTGCACAGGGAAGAACAAAGACAGAGAGATGACATCATACACAGACGCAACACAGCTATGTGTCTCCGGACCCCTGAAGCAGAGCTCCGAAGAGCCAAGACCCTCCAGGGACCGCCTCCTGCTTAGCAGCCAGATGCCTCTGGATAATCACGGGCACAGCATGATGGAAAGTGTTATCTCTGGAGGAGCTCAGCCATCTAGTAATCAAAAGTATTCTGGTTGCTTCCACATGGGAGCACATGCCGTGCTCTCACTTCATGAGCATTTATGGGGCAACGGAGGGATTCTACAGGGGAGGGCACTCTCCAAGCTGCCCCCCTTAGACATGCCACCCCTCCAGCTGCCACAATTTTTGCTGGCTTTTAAAAAATTGGTAGTAGGTATAGCACTTTAGTGTAATGACGTTACAGCGATAGATCGCTGATTTTAAAAACTAGCATAAAGGGCAGGGTGGTATAGATAATGGCAGGCATGAGGGGAAATGGCACTGGATATAGCTGCTGATGTGGATGGGGAACAATGCTCCCTCTAAGCTGTGAGTCTTCTGAGCAAAAATTCTACTTTGTGAACTACTGGCATTAAAGTTGTGAGCCTGTGACTTAGCTACTGCATAAATCAGTCTGCTCTGGAGCCATTCTTCTTGAGCTAAGACAAAAATGTGTGAGCCGGAATCTGTCCTGAATCCTCTGAACTTGAGGCAGCATGTCATTCAAAGAAACTTTTTAAAAGGCAGCAGCATAGAAGTAATTAACTTGCTAGATTAAGTGATTAAGAAGAGTGCTTCTGATCAGAGAACCCTCCTTTTGGAGGCCTTTGCTTTTAATGTTACTAGTTATTTTCAAAAAGCAGATGGCAGCTGCCATCTTAGAAAGGGAAAATAGTTCCTCTCAGACATAGAAGGGAAACGTACCTTCTCAGATTGTGATAACTAAGTGTATAAATCAATCATTTAATATTCAAGGAAGTTACTTTTTGTCATATGTAGATTTAGACGGATAACACAAGCTCAAATTGATCAGCTGAGAAGTTTTATAATTATGGCGACACCCCCACAGGGCTAAACCTGCTAACCTTCAACTGCCTACTCTGACAGTTACTGGAGGGCTCTCATACCCTTCGGCAATATTTGTACTACAAGAAATAGCTGAAATGCAATGCAATACCCCCGTTTCTCTGAAAATGTCTTAATCAAGACTCTCCTCTGGTTACCCATTTGGATCTTTGTTTACCTTTAATGTACCAGTAAATTGTTCACGAGTTATTAATCCCAGAACAGAAAAGTCATTTGCTTAAAATCTCCTGCCCTTTCTCTCCCTCCTCGGCAGCTAATACCTTGCAATTAAAGAGCTGTTGTAAGGTAGAAATACTTCATCACCCTTTATGGCTTCATCTTGTTTCAACTAAGAGTGAAATTTCCTCTACTCCCCTTTGCAAAAAGACATCTGAAGGACCCTGCAGTTGCTTGTCTAAGTGGTGGTCTAAATAGTGGCCTAAGTGGTGCCAATGCTGGACCGCCAGTCCATCTAGCACAGCATCTCCTACTAGAGCTGGCAGCTTCCCAAGTCTCCTAAAATGGATCCCACAGCACAAGTGTGGGGTAAGACCTACATGGAGAGTAGCTCGGACTTTGTGTACTGAAAGTATATGTTCTACCACCAAGCTACTATCCCTCCCAATATCCTTATGGACATTTCAAAAGGATTTGCACAAATTTGGACCATTGGTCCACCTTGACCGATAGTTGTGGACTCCAAATTGACATCGGTCTCCAAAATCTTAGGGAAGTGATATTCTAGCTTTGCTACTCTTTTTTTTTTTTTAACCGGAACTGTGTGAGGTTGATGCAGGAGTCTTCTGACTGTTATACCACTGAGTATAACACTTCCTGTAAGTGCAACTACTATACCTAATCCTGAGTTACAACAACTGGCATTAGAGGTTGAACATACAGAATGAAGAACGATCCCACAATGTGACTAACCATGTTATTCAGACATGAAACCTTGAAAGTCCACTATAATCCAGAGTGGACTGCTGAGCGTTCAGCCAAGAATCTGCTGAATTCCGTTCATATTAAATTCCTGGGCAATGCTGCCTCTAAGAGTGCCCCAGGATTATTCTAGAATTAAAATGTGTCTCAGAACTGGTGAGCACCACCAGTTTAAGAGAACAAGTCATATTCCTGCCAGAACAAGTCATATTGCTGCTCCTGGGGCACAGTTAATCAGTTCTGAGACATTCAGCCATATTGTGGAATGATTCTAAAGAACTCCTACAAGGACAAGAGTATTTTGAAGGGTAGTAAATTCAAAACAAATATTTATGTTCAGCTTTTCCTCTTGACTCAAGGGAACAGGACAAGAAAAGACAACACAGGGAGAAGAACACTATACACACTTTTACCAGAGCCTACTCTGCAACTGCTTGCACGAAAGGCCCCCTCGGATGCAGGACACACCACTCTTGACTAAGGAACAGCTTTCTGATAAGAGTTTGGTTGCTGGTCCTGTGCTCTTCTCTCCTGCTCTTTACTTCTGTGGAAATGTGATGTAAACAAAGAGGGGATCCTCTCACTCATGCACTGCTATCTCAAGTTCTTTTCTTCAAAGTTACCCAAGCTCTTACAGCAAGCTTAGGGCTTTCTGAAATTATTCAGGGACAATTCAGAGAGATTATATATTCTGCATTAAGTAAGATTCCACACAAAATTGCATGACACACAAATTGTTTTTTCCTTCCATTTTGAAGCAGCATTTTCCCTTCCCTGACTTGCAATAGATACCCAACCCTCAAGAAACAATGTTCAACGGGATCTACAGAAACCATAGCAGGACTCACCGTTACAGCCAGCTTCTCTGCATTTTTCTGCATGTACACAATTGAGTCCCGTATCAAGGAGAAGAGGTTGAGAAGCACGTGCTCCATGTCATAGATGCCACGCATGCCTTTTGCCAAGCCTTCCAAAGATCGGAGGTATTCCCGCCAGTAACTGTCTATCTCTACCACACTGGCAAGGCACCCTTGCAAGACAACATTGCAAAATCCGGCACATGGCTTGGCCATCATGAAGTCCTGGCAGTGGGGGCAGTACCACATTTTCAAAAGAGCTCGCCCACAGTCCTTGCTGAATTTCAAATGGTCGGTGGTGTTGACCACCTCTATGCCAAGGTTGAGTGCCTGAAGGAAGACTCGAGTCACTTGCAGAGACTTTGACACTTGTGTCATCATGACCTTGGGGAAATTTCCAAATACCTTCAGGTCTCGCCTTGCTAGCCGGAGACACTCAGTCATTTCCAGAGAAGGATCGGGGAAGCCTGGGTTAATTAGGTGTGGGTAGACTAAAGGGAACAAGCTATCAAAGAATTCATTTATCATGTCATTGACGTTAATGTCCGAGCCCAGGATGTACAGAGAGATGTCAGTAAAAAATTCTCCCACAAACTTAAAAGCCTTGGCAGCCATGTTGCGGTAAGAGTTTCTGAACATGGTATTAGTGTAGTTTCTTGCATGTCGTACAACCATCTCAAAGGCTTCTGCAAAAACAGAAAACATGGTAGGGATCAGCTAACTTTATTTTGAAAAAGAAACAGATAAAATGACAAACTGTTCAAAATATCAAGTCACGTACTCCATGGAAACCAAGTTAACAGCAGATCACACGCAGGCAAGGGGCTAATGAGAAGATGGAACAGAAGCCCCTCTGCCTGGCCCACTGTCCATGCTTGGCCTCCGCGCAAAACACCCTCTAGCTTTCCATCTGCAACCTTCCACACATGAGACTATCTCCAACAGAAAGTGCATTACATCATGGTTTACGTCTTTGAGACTTTTTTGTCCCTTAGTTAGTCTAGGTTGCAGAGATGTCCATTGTCCCACTACTGCTGCCAGGCCACAATGTTGCATACCGTTACCAGTTCAGAAAGGTACATCACATCACATTTCACCTTTAGTCAGACTGGACCTGCAGCTACAACTAAGCTCAGATCAGCAGGATGGTGCTAGAGTGCTTGCATGCAATGCATGAAATGCATGAAACGCCTCAGAAGCTACCAGGAAGGAATTGTACCCAAGATCATGCACGATTCTCCTGCTCAGAGAAGACTGGTATTTTTTTTCCCCCTGCAAGCATGTAAGTGAACATATTAAACAGAAGAGACTATCATGACAGGCAGGTATGAAGTCCTTTTTAATACTAAATATACTCCCTGCACTTGGGTTTGCAGCCCTCCTGGACACCATAAACAGGGTGACAAAGAAGCAACACAAACACAGGCAAGCCTTCGACAACATAACAAACCTCTATAGTTCGCAAACCGTGTTTGGCATAAATGTTTTCAGCTCAGTCTGTGTGGCACATGAGAAGTGGATGCAGTATGCAGGGAAAGTATGCACATGAAATATTTAAAAAATATATTAAAGTTTTAAGCCATAATGTTTCATTTCTTTCCCCCCTGCCTGCATCATATCTGAATGGAGATTAGAAACCCAGCAGAACAGGCTCTGTAACTGACACTGCCAGCGTCGCAAATTAAGTCACTTAAGATGAAAGGCTCTGCCCATACTTCACAGCACCTGCTCCTTGCCCATGATGTAGTTAGCTTATTAAGTAGGAACAAAATTGCATACTCAAACTAAGAGTTTCTTGAGCACCAAGCAGTTTAAGCCTCACAGCACCCTCTACACCCTGACCACCACCACATTGGCAGGCAGAGCAAAAGTCATAACAGAAGAGAACTGCATTCCACTCTGTGCAGGGCTGACCCTGAAGATGCTTTAGACACTTAAGGTTGTCCAAAATGTGGCTGCCAGGCTGTTGACTGATATATTATAGTCTGCAAATATTTAGCTTATTTTGAAGCAGCTGCACTGGCTTCCAGTTGGCTTCCAGGTCACATTCAAGGTACTGGTTTTAACCTTTAAAGCCCTAAAAGATCTGAGACAGTCATACCTAAAAGTCTCCCCTCTCCCATCACGACCTCCCACGGTGCTTGCATTCTGCTTCACACAGACTTCTGCTGGTGCCTGGCCCTGGAGTAACTTGTTTAACTTCAATCAGAACAAGTTTTTTTCCCCTCCCAATCATGGCCCCAACCTGGTGGAATGCTCTGGTCTGATGAGACTCATGCCCTGCGGGACCTGTCTAGGTTCTGCAGCACCTGTAAGATGCCATGATTCCTCGAGATATTCCACAGAGACCATCTTAATGGACCTGCAATCAGCTTCTCTGATAGTCAAGCCAGAGTTCCAGTGTGTTAAACTGTTTTATAAAACACTAGGGAACAAAGCCCATTGTGGTGGAAGACAACGGGCCCTAGAAAGAAAGGGAGGGAGGTGGAAGGGAGAGAGGGTTGGAGAAAGGAAGGAAGGAAGGAATAAGGGGAAGAGTGAAAAAAAGGAGAGAGGAAGAAAGGAAAAGGGGGAAAGGAAGGGAAGAGGGGCAGAAAAGGGCTTCTCTGGGCCCAGAGAAGGCCTTTTCTGTCCCCCACACACCATCCCCTGGGCCTTCTATGGGGGCAGTAAGGCAGTGTGTGGGGGAAAAGGGCTTCTCTGGGCCTACTGCCCCCATAGAAGGCCCAGGGGATGGCGTGGGGGGACGGAAAAGGCCTTCTCTGGGCCTAGTGCCCCATAGAAGAACCAGGGGATGGTGGGGGGGGCAGAAAAGGCCTTCTCTGGGTCTAGTGCCCCATAGAAGGCCCAGGGGATGGGGTGTGGGGGGCAGAAAAGGCCTTCTCTGGGCCTAGTGCCCCATAGAAGGCCCAGGGGATGGGGTGTGGGGGACGGAAAAGGCCTTCTCTGGGCCTAGTGCCCCATAGAAGGCCCAGGGGATGGGGTGTGGGGGCGGAAAAGGGCTTCTCTGGGCCTAGTCCCCTCATAGAAGGCCCAGGGGATGGGGTGTGGGAGGCGGAAAAGGCCTTCTCTGGGCCTAGTCCCCTCATAGAAGGCCCAGGGGATGACGTGTGGGGGCGGAAAAGGCCTTCTCTGGGCCTAGTCCCCTCATAGAAGGCCCAGGGGATGGTGGGGGGGGCGGAAAAGGGCTTCTCTCACTTGCCTCAGCCTTGAGGGCCTGTCCCTGCGCTCACACTCCAGACGGTCCTCTCCTGTCGGAGGACTGGAGCAGACTGAGCTGAAAACACTGACCGGGGCTGACGGGGGCGGGACTTTGCGAAGCATCCAGTCAGCCCTGGCCAGTGTCTTCTGACTGCCAGTTCTTGAGCCAAATCAATTATGGCAAGCATAGAATCTTGTGGATCCAAAATTCAAATATATATAAGGAGAGGATTTGTATTTTTATTTATGTTTTGTATTTATGCTGTTAACTGCCCCAGTTCCCAACTGCTGGGCAAGGGGCAGAATAAAAATCAAAATAAACAAATGCCCCAAAGGAAATGCCTCAGATTGAACCCAGGACCTCCTGAATGCAAAACATATGCTCTACTGCTGACCCACAGCTTCTCCAACCCCATTCCTACAGCTTTCATGAATGTAGTTTCATTGTTCTGGCCAAGAGATTCAACTTCTGTTCACAGATGCATTTATGACACAGAACTAAGAAAATTCCAAGAAGTCTTTACAAAACTTCAACATAACAACATAACATGAACCAACAAGGGCACGATAGGGTCCCCTCTGCAATCTCTATCTGCTGTCTCATGCCAACTCTGATCACCCAGCTTAAAAATGCCCTCATGTAGGTGGTAGCCGATATTATCACTAGTGATTTGATCAGTGCACTAGCTATAAATGGATGATTTATTGGCTGCCCATATGTTGCCAGGCACCATAGGCGTCATCTTCAGGGGGGCTGGGGAGCTCAAGCCTCCCCCGAAAGTACTGAGCCCCCCCCCTGGAGGCAACTGGTGTCAGCCAGAGCCTTTCTACCCCCCCTCCCGTCCTCCACTCCATTTTGAAAGTGGAGGGTTTTCCCCTCCGCTTTCTGAGACTGTTCAGCTGGACTATGAGTGGGACGGAAGTCAAGGGGTGGGGGCTTGCTTCCTCCTGGAAGCTAAGCTCCACCCACAGTTCCCAGCAGCCCCGCTCAGTTCAACCTGGAGAGCTGCACGTGGAGGCTGGCTTCGAGGCAGCACATGCTGCCTCTGCTTGCTGCCGCCACCAGCCTGAAGGGTAAGTAGGTGGGGGTGTAAGGAGTGGGGGATTGTTTCAGGTGGGGTGGGGTGGGGTGGGAGCCCAGGGTGCAGCCACCCAGCCATCCTGCAAGTCCAAGCAGGGGAGGTGGGAGAGCCAGCATGAGAATGTGCCTGGCTGCCACTTAGTGGGGAGGATAGAGGGTTGGGGAGGGGAGCTGGGCAAGAATGAAGGGAGGGGGAAGGTGGGGGGGCCCTTCTGTGGCCTCTGGTTGCCCCTGCCATCAGTGAGTGGCTTGCTTTCTCCTGCAGTCCAGTTTAAACTGGGCTGCAGGAGAAAACAAAACCCAGGAACCCTTGTGCTGCAAGGAGCACATTGCTCCAGGATACAGAAAATCCTGGGCTCACTTTCTCCTGTAATCTGGAGGGGGGGGGCTGCGCTTTCTGTCCCTCTCTCTCTTTCTGTTTCTCTTTCCCTTTCTCTTGAGATGTGTGAGAGCTGGAAACGCTGGGCAGCTGCCCCACCCCCACTCCAGGCTGCTTCCCTTCCAGTCTGACTTTCTTCCCTTCCCTTCCCTCCGTCTTTCATTTCTCTCCCCCAATCTATATGTTTTTTCCCCCAGCTTCTCCCCTCTCCCTTGCTAAAATAGCCCCAGTTAGGATTGCCAGGTACCCCCTGGCCACCTCTGGGGGATGAAGGGATGGTGGCCCAATCCAGGTTAGGAAACTCCTGGAGATTTGGGAATGGAGTCTGGGGAGGACAGGGACCTCAGTGGGGCACAATGCCATAGAGTCCACCCTCCAGAACATCATTCCCCCCCCAGGAAAACTGATCTCTTTAGACTGGCAATGAGCTGTAATTCCAGGGGATCCCCAGGTCCCACCTGGAGGCTGGCATCCCTAGCTCCAGTGCTGAAATTGGAAGCTCTGGTTCTGCTGTGTGACTTGGTGCATGCAAACCTCTGGCATTGGCTTACATTTGTCAAACCACCCAGGTGGAGGAGGGGAGGGGTGTCATTCTACCAAAAATGAGAGTTTGGGTTTCTCTGTGAGTTTGAGGACTGGAACTGGCACTGAAGTGAGATTGGAAAAGTTTGTATGGCTTTCTTGTGTTACAGTAATAATTATGCTACAATACAGTTTGTTAGTCCTAAAGGTGCTACTGAGTGTTTTACTATTTTGTATGCTATGGCAGTGATATGAGAGCCAATTGAGCTGTGGGTCCATCTCATGCTACTGACAGTAGTTATACATTACACCTTGCCCAAATGGTTCTGGGCATTAAAGCGCACTTGCCCTGGTGTGATGTAAAATGCTAGCAAGTCATAGCCAACTCATGGTAACCCCGTAGGATTTTCAAGGCAACAGACATTCAAAGATGATTTGCCATTGCCTGACTGTGCATCATGTCCCTTGTATTCCTTGGAGATCTCCCATCCAAATACTAGTCAGAGCTGACTCTGCTTAGCTTCCAAAACCTGATGACATCAGGCTAACCTGAGCCATCTGGGTCCATGGCATGGTGCTGTGTGGGTGCTTCCCAGGCAATCATCTTCAACCTATTCTTGGAAGCCACAATCATTAGGAAAGAGCCATGTGATAGAATTGTAATAATAATTTACTCATAGTTGCAAGAGCCAATAAGATTTGAGTTTGAT
The DNA here is from genome assembly GCA_029375565.1 of Gekko gecko. Classification (NCBI taxonomy): domain Eukaryota; kingdom Metazoa; phylum Chordata; class Lepidosauria; order Squamata; family Gekkonidae; genus Gekko; species Gekko gecko. The sequence goes on along the minus strand of JAPDNY010000012.1, from coordinate 43,134,837 downwards.
GGGGGATTGGGCAAATTGATCTAAGGAACTGAAGCAGGCATATAAATATTAGATACCAGAATGTAAGGGAGACGGTGCAGAGAAAGCTGGTCACGCTAAAGCACTGTACTTCTGAAGAAAACATAGCAGATATGTTTACCAAAGGTTTAGAGGTAAACAAGTTCTTAAACCTGAGGGAGAGATTAGGTCCAATCACTGAGTTCTGAATCTTAGGGGGAGTGTTGACTTGTAAGGCTTCAGAACAAGTGATCATGCCCATCTAAACTGACACTCCGTGATGACAGCCACACAAGCCAGAACTAGCTGGTTCAGGCAGAAGCTGGACAAAGCTCTGTCACAGGGACTCAGCAGGAAGCTGATTGGCTGATTACTGTATATATGTGTATGTAGTCTGTGTCCTTCATTTATGTGGTGTCTTGCGAAGTGTTTTGTTGGTGAGTTAGATGAATAAATAAATAAATAGATGAATAAAATAAATAGATGTTGAAATACAATATGTTCTGAATACAATTAAGATTGATATAATTGATTTGAACACCCTAAATAGGCCTTTATTGATGCCTTATGTTAACAGTTTAGAGAATCCCAATTATAGGAGGGCTTTCACTCTGCTAAGATATGGTGTGCTGCCTACTGCAGTAGTGGAAGGCAAATATAAGAAGTCGCCTTTAGAAGAATGCCTATGTCCATGTGGGGATGGGAGCGTGGAGACATTAAGCCATGTGATTCTTGATGGTAAAATCTATAAACAGATTCGGGAGTCATTGGTAGTATCAGTAATTTCTAGTTTCCCAGGGAAAAACCAAAAAAGTCTCCTCAAGAAAATGCTCGCTGATAGAAACAGTGATGTCACCTTCAAAATTGCTAAGTATGGTTGGCTGGCAATTAAGCTGAGGAAAATATGGATAGGTCATGCTAGTTAATATTTTAGAGATGGTTTTATAAGTGATTCAAGATATATCACTTAATATTTTAGGTTTATCTATGTACTTTACAAATACTATATTTATGTACAGGGAACAGAAATATTTTAAGTTTGGGGTATAAATGTGTTTTATTTGTATTACGGTATACTGGTCATACTAAAATGTATGATTCAGATTTTTTTATTAAATGGAATGCTAATTCAAATAAAAAATAAATCAAGAATTTTTAGGGGGGGGGTTACCAAAAAAAGCAGTGATCAAACTATTTTTTCTTTTCTCTACGGTTATTGAGTTTCCACTTTTTTAAGTTTTTGTCGTTCAGTTCCAAGCATAGCAACATAGCCTCCCAACATACCCTGTGCAACACTAACTTCCTGCAAATTTCCTTTCTGTATTGCCCTCTTCAATCATTCATTGGCTTCTTTGAACAGGCGATCAGATGCTTCAGAAGTTGCCTCATGGTCCTTTTTTGTCAGTGATATCTTACTTTCCATCTCAGCAATTTTTTCCTAGACTCTTCTGCTTGTTTAACCTTTTTTCTTCCATCTCTTTAGCTAAATGTATCTCCTCCTCTTTCTTTTTTTCTTCCTCCTCTTACAATATTTTTTGTTCCTCTAAGTATATTATATATTGCTTATGTGCACTTTGTCCCATACCAATAAGTTTTGATGTCATGGGAACCAGTTCAGGTTTATTTCCATAGATTTTCAATGTATCTTTGATCAACAAAATTGCATTTAATGTTCATTCACAAGTGGAAGCCTTGTCCACAGTCAAAGCCCATTGTTGGTTTATCCAACTTTCTTTTGAGCCATGGCACAAATTGTTAAACTGACATTTTCTAGAGAGGAGAAAGAAGAAATACTGGCAGAATTGAACTTTCTTGGGAGTTTGTCTTTAGAAAATGATTCTACTTGGAGCAATCTTTTTTTCCTCAAAAAAAAATCCATTAAGGTACAATTGCATGCTACATACCTTTCTCAGTATTGTTGAGAAAATATTATTCCACAGGGTTTACATATTAATAAACCACCAGCTATGTTTCATAACAGTAAAGCTTTCAAAGCTGATTGGGTGGCAATACTTAACAAATGTTCAGAGGACTTGATACTTTTAGTAATACATTAATCTAAGGAGGTTGTAAATACCATTCAAAATGGTATAATAACCACAACAGAATCTCTCAAAGAAAAATATGAGGAGAATCAATTTTCTAATAGACTGGCAGAACTAGAGAAACAGGTTTTTGATTTTGAAGCTACAACTACAGAATCTCAAAATAGAAAATTAGCAAGAGATAGGAGAGATTATTCTTCAGGAAATATTTATTCCTGGTGGACAAATATATTGGGTAAAAGAGCTTCTTGGGCATCACCATTACAAATATATTCTGATATAGAAACTTCTGTTGAGGAAACAGATACTTCAGAGGAATCTTATACTAGTCGTCTTAGAAATAGACAACGTTCTTCTAGACAACAGGGACACAATAAGGGTTGTGCAGGAACCTCTTCCATGGAAGCTTTTTTAGGCTGAGGCAGATCACATCCTCAGAAAAAGACAAAGTAGTAAATTTACCTAGTAGACCATTAACCAGCACAGAAAAAACAATACTAAATAAGGGCTTAAATTTTGTTATGGTGCCAAAATACAACACTTTTTTAAAAAAATATTGAGAATAAAATGAACAAATAATATAGGAAAACAGATACACACAAACTTCAAAGATATCAAGTAAAAACAGAACAATCCAAAAGACATTCTAGAGCACATAATATATCCTCAGTACCAATAAGAAGAAGTATGTAAAACAGGTGCACCTAAGACATCTCTTAACCCCCTTCACCCACCCCTTATGCACAGTAGCAACATACAGCATTAACAACCAGGGGAAAATCTCCAGTTCCTAAATATAGGGATCTTTAAAAGAAGCAGATGCCAGCATGAAGTATTTGTTTCAGGTTTCTAGGTACCAGCTGCTTCAAGTTTCCCATTTTGCTAGCCTTAACCAGTAGGTCAGGAGTCAGGAACAATCAAGCAGCACAGAAAGCTTCTTTCTTTCTTTCTTTCTTTCTTTCTTTCTTTCTTTCTTTCTTTCTTTCTGGAAAAGTGATCACATCACATTTCAACTCCCTCCAGTCTGCACATGTAATTGTCTTTTCTCAAATTCATTTGATATATCAAGTTTAAGATCACAGTACTGAATAATATAACTCAACAGAGTAGCTGAAGTATGAATACAACTAAGTATACCCTATGGCAGCGAGTTGTATGAAAAACTCACCTGTGGAAAATGAGATCGAAAAGACACTAGAAAGCTGGTTTTGATACAAGCAATTTAATCCTGATAATTCCTCTGACCTCAAAGCTAACAAGGTTAACCATATTACTTAAGGTATTTTAAAGTAGTAATTCATTTTCAGTTCTTGTGTTTTAGGTTCTGGCTACAAGCCTAGTGTCAAATTTTTACCAAACCTATGCTGAATTTTTTTACAGCACTCTAGAGAGCTCCATCACTGAAGGCCTCACAAGCTCCCACAGGCCAGCCAGGTGCTTGCCGCCGCAAGGAGCCAAGTGCAGGGGATGCCCCAAAACCAGGCCAGTGCGCTGAGTGGGCTCCTCAGGAGAGGTGGTAGGGGCCGCCATGTTACCCCCTGCCATGTTGCGCCCTGCCCCATGAGCCTTGTTTTGGAGGGGGCATGCCAATCACTTGACAAAAAGAACCGTGAGTCACATGACCTGGTTCAAACACCGCCTACAGACATGTAGGGCGTGGGATTAAAATTGCACATGGACATGGTCATACATTATTGGAAACTGAGATGGGACAGGGAAAGTCCTCGTTGAGACTGGATGCAACAAGCTACACTCCATTAAAGGTAAGAGAGATTAGTCCCCCTGTAGTAATCTGGAGAGAAAAAGGGACTCTGAATCCATACTAGGGTCTTTTAAGAGACTAAAGGCAAGAGGAATTGGGGGGGGGGCAAAATTCCTGAGAATTGATCAGCTGAGAAAATTGGGGAGTGGAGGAAGAGAAGCCCTGTTGGGCTTAGACTGAGCTGACTGAAATTGAATCCAGCGAAGACGGGCCGAGGGTAGGGATCCCACTCCCAACCTTCGATGGGCCACTGTTGGTACCAGTGTTGGAGGTCAGGAGCTTGGGAGTGATCTTGGATGCCTCCCTAACGATGGAGGCCCAGGTAGCAGCCACTGCAAAGTCAGCTTTTTATCATCTTCAGCTGATTAAGCGGTTGGTTCCCTTCCTCGAACACAATGACCTGGCAACAGTGATCCATGTGATGGTCACTTCGAGACTGGATTACTGTAATGCTCTCTATATGGGGCTGCCCTTGTCTCAAATTCGGAAGGTGCAGAATGCGGCAGCCAGGCTGCTGTTGGGTCTTCCTACATGGGAGCACATCCAGCCTGCGTTAAAAGCACTGCACTGGTTGCCTATAGCATAACAAATTCATTTCAAGGGACTGGTGCTTACCTATAAAGCCTAACTCCAGACCCAGTTATGTTTGGTATAACTGTTGAGCACATACAACAGCTAATGCAGTCTACACATACGAAAGACATGCCAGAAGTTGGAACCCACTGTCTGCAGGCTGATGCCATGAAAGTTGGGTGACTCTGTAGAGTGATATAAGCTTTGTATGTATTAGATATCCTGTCTGGGGACTTACTTGAATGTAAATGTATTCATATGATATCATTATGTTTGTAGTCTTCATACTGGCTTTGACAAAAAAATTTTCGAAACACATCTACATACCCAGGAGAGTTATGCAATTGATGTACAAGTATCATTAAGTTCTTTTAAGTTATATATCATTTTTATTATACAATAATAGAGAATCTGTGATATAAGTTAGCATGGTGCTGTTTATTTTTGGTTTTACACAATCTTTCCTGTGCGTTCCTTTGGTTTACCTGTGGTCAGAGGTGGCTGGCTCACTTTGGGGTTGTTAACGTGTCTGCCGCCTGGCAACGGCCATGTTAAGGTTGGCTGCACGAGGGGCTCGGTGGCTCACCCCGTTTAAGGTCAGGAAAGGGATCAGGGAGCCTTCTGCCTGATTTGAGTTGTGGCCCTTGCCAGTTACAGTTGAATTCAAGTTAATATGAAAGTTAAATGAGTTGGTCTCTTTCTTTCGACTATGTGTGCAATATAGTATCATACGCTGAAGCTAAGGCCAGGGGAGGTCAGCTTGCAAGATACTTCTGCAGTTTGCAGGTAAAAACGTTTTGACCTTGCCTTACTAATTCTGGTGTCGTCGTCCCCTACAATGTATGTTTTTCAAAGTCAATACAATGCACTCCTAGTATTATAGTAGGTTCTGTATTGTTTTAGTGAGCATTAGACAACAAAAATCAGAACACAAACTGCAGTACATTTTTTAGAAGAGGTGTATTGTGAAAATTTGGCACTTTACAATAACTCCCTGACTTACAAGTGCCCAAGTTACCAATGAATATTTATAAATGCAGCAGAGACCTAGAAGTGTCTTGCTGGGCTTCAGCACTGGCAGTTGGGGAATGAAAGGTAGTGCAATGAATGACTGTGGAGGGACAACATGGGTATGTAGGGGGGGAAAGGTAAGGAAGTGCAGAGGGAAACCAAGCAAGAAGGGGAAGGGAAGAGAAGTGAGTCTGGTTTGTGTTGAAATGGCCACCTTCCACAAGTGTCATTTTTTAATGCTTTCAGGAGCAACTGATCTCTGCCATGCATCTTTGGCCTTCTCCCCTAACTAAGCTCGATTCCTTAAGCAAATCAGCACAAGGATTAAAAAAAAATGAAAGTTTTTGCTCTACAGTTAATTGTGACACAAGACACACACACCCAAAACCCCCTTTAATATGGCCCAAGTTTGCTTCTAGAGGGTCCAGGATCTTGGATCCCTGGGTCTTACATCAGAATGATCCATTCATCCCCAATCCACTTTGGACCACCTTTGCCAAACCATTTTTCAGAAAACAAAAACCAGTTTGGATGAGTCCAACTGTTTGTCATGGTAGTTAACAGCTACTTGATAGAAGTGACAGACTGCAGCTATTTCGACCTTGGATCAGGTGCAGAGGGAACGAGCACAATGCGGAGAGTGCTCTGCTGTATGAACTGCTGCTTTGGCCAGAGAAGTTAAAATTTACCTCGATCACAGAAACAATTAAATTTGCCCTGTCCCCCAGCCTATTATTGAAGGGTTTAATTAACTGATTTGTTTTATCCCTACTATTGGCATTTGATTAATTTATACTAAATTAATTAGGATGAATTTTATAAATTAACTAGACAGTATTGTGAACTGAGAATTTTAAAACTGGAATTTTATTTATTAGTAGGGTAGGTGATTTGCTAGGCTTTGAGGTGTTTGGGGAAATAGTGAGATGGTGTTGGGGGAATTAGGTTGGGAAATGTTAGTGATTATTGTATATTGGGGGTTCAGACCTGCTTCTTGTTCTTACTGCTGGATGCTTAGTTGGGCTAAATTTGGGCCAATAAGATCTAACAGGGGAGGCCATGTTGGGGTTGGGGATACCAGTAATAGGTGCCAGTGGGACAAGGTGGAATAAGAGAAGGAGGTGGAGATATGGTAAGGCTTGGTCCCCTTCCTACCTGCATCCCATCCTGAGAGATGTTGGTTGTGGGCCTAGGAAAATATACCCTTCTCCAACACTGGTGTTGTGTAATGCCAGGTATATAAATAATAAGACCAAAGTCCTGTAAGAGTATCTTGCAAAGCAAAATGTAGACTTGGTATGTGTCACCGAGACCTGAGTGAGGAAGGGCGAGACTATCGTCCTGAAACAACTCCCCCCCCCCAAGGTTTCTTGGTCCTTCACCAGTCCCAGACTAAACGGTAGGGGGGCATTGCTTATCCAGGAGTCTCTCTCTTTCAGGGCACTCTCCACACCTAAAATTGCTGACACTGAATGTGTTGGTCTCATGTGGGATGCTGAGGAGAGTTTGGCTATCTGGCTGGTGTACTGACCACCTAACGCACCAGCAGATTTGGAGACTTTATCAAGCTGGGTCCTGGAATACCCCAGGCTGCTGCTCCTGGGGGATTTCAATGTCCATGCTGATGACATGGCATCCTCTCAGGCCAGGGACCTAGTGTCATCCATGGCGGCACTGGGACTCTCCCAGTTTGTATTGGCTCCTACATATCAAGCGGGCCATTCACTGGATCTTATTTTTGGGATGGGGATAAATGTGGATCTGGAGGCTGCTGATGCAGTGCTATGGTCTGACCACTTCACTCTGAAGGCCCAGCTGAACACTCCTAACCCTACTTGTTTAGGCAGCAAGCAAATTTATGCTTGCCTGCAGAGACTAATGGACCCATATAAGTTTCAGGATGCTCTGTAGGATCCGATGCCCCCGTTGATTCACTGGATGAGCTGGTGGAGGACTGGCACAGCTGGCTTTCTGAAGCCATCGATGTAATCAACCCCAGAGCCCTCTCCACTCTTGGACCAACCTAGCCCTGTGGTATACCCCAAAACTATGGAGAATTAAACGAGAGCTGAGACAGCTAAAGCAAGGGTGGCAGTACACTCATGACAAAGCTGCAAGAACATCTTATAGGGCATTTATGAAAGCCTATGAGATGGCACTGAAGATCACTAAGAAAGATTTCTATGCAGCCTCCACTGCGTCTGCCAGTTCTCGCCTGGCCCAGTTATTCAGGACAATTTGATTGTTGACTTCCTTGCCACAAGGCAAACAAAATGATAAGGAATTGGCTATCAGCTGTGAGGCATCTATGAGCTATTTTGCAGACAAAGTCTTGTCGCTCTGCCAGGACCTCCCGGCCACAGTTGAGACAGTGAAGGTACTAGAAGCCCCTTGTCTGTCTTCAGCTCCAGTCTTGCACTGTTTCAGCTGGCTCTCCCAGGAGGAGGTTGACAAAATCCTGGCAGCAGTGAAGCCCATCACTTGCCTTTTTGACCAGATTAAGACTCTGGGGGATATAATCAATCTCTCTCTATCCTCTGGGATATTCACAGTGGTCTTAAAAGAGGCAGTGGTGCAACCGCTCTTGAAAATACCATTGTTGGACCCTGCAGTCCTGGCCAACTACTGCCCAGTTCCTTCCGTTCCTGGGTAAGGTAGTTGAAAGAGCAGTGGCTGAGCAGCTCCAGGTTTTCCGGGATGATGCCTCCATCCTGGATTTATTCTGGCTTCCAACCCTGGGTGGGGTGCTATCGAAGCCAGCACTGAGAGTGAAAAGCCTAGGAGTGATGCTGGATGCCTCACTTTCCATGGAGGCCCAGGTCACCAACGTTGCAAGATCAGCCTTTTACCATCTTTGGCTGGTCAGGCAACTGGTTCCCTATCTCTCCTCCCAGGACTCAGCTACAGTGACCCATACAATGGCCACTTCCAGGCTGGAATACTGTAACATGTTCTACACAGAACTGCCTTTGAATCTGACCCAGAAACTGCAGCTAGTGAGAAATGTGGTGGTGCACCTGTTGACTGTGACGTCTGTATGGGTGTGCATTCAGCTGGTGCTGCACCAATTGCACTGGCTGCCAATTTAATACTGGATCTGGTTCAAGGTTTTGGTATTAACCTTCAAAGCCCTATGAGGCCAAGGACCAACATACCTATAGGACTGTCTCTCTCCATATGTGCCCCAGAGAGCCTTATGCTCTGCAGATCAACACCTTCTGGTAGCCCCAGCCTGAAAGATGTCCGCCTTGCCTCAACCAGAGCCAGGGCATTTTTTGCCCTGGCCCCAGCCCAGTGGAACATGTTCCCACTTGAGATCAAAGCCCTACAGGATCTATTACACAGGGCCTGTAAAACAAAGCTGTTTCACCAGGCCTTCGGTTGAGACACCAGATGTCCAACCATCTCGGCCTCCCATGATCATAGTAAAGGTAAAGGTTCCCTTGCTCGAAAGCCAACTCTAGGGTCAAATCTGACTCTAGGTTTGTGGTGCTCATCTCCTTTTCCAAGCCAAAGAGCCAGCACTGTCCGAAGATGTTTCTGTGGTCATGTGGCCAGCATGACTAAACGCCAAGGCGCACAGAACACTGTTACCTTCCCACCAAAGCGGTACCTATTTATCTACTTGCAATTTCTTGCTTTCGAACTGCTAGGTTGGCAGGAGCTGGAACCAGAGACGGGAGCTCACTCCGTCATGCGGCACTTGGGTCTTGAACTGCTGAACTACCGACCTTCCAGCCTGCAGTTCAGCATCTTCACCCCTTGAGCCACCGCATTATCATACTGCCCTATTTAATGGCCCTACAATTCTGAAGAGGTCTGCACAGCATCTTCCGGTGAATTGGATGCCTTATTGGCCATTTAGCCAGCACCCATGCAGGAGGCACTCTGGTCTCCCATGAACTGGCCTGCCATCTTATTCTGAATTGGTTTTAAACTGGATTTAAATTGTATATTTTAATATTGTTTTTACTACGAAATGACCTCTTGTGACCTGCCCTGAGCCCACTTGCAGGGGAGGGCAGGATATAAATCAAATCAATAAATAAAATTTTGGTAATTGTCTAATTGGTAATGCTAGCCTCGGACCTCAGGTATGGAAGCTTTACATTGGATTGGCCGAAACAGCTGATCAGTCTTAGGGAGGAGGCTTGTTTAGGTCAGATTCCATTATCCATAAGTAACTGGGAGGTTTGGACCTATTCTTTGTCTCCATCAGAACGGTGTGAATCTGGTGACTGGATGATGGTAGTTCAAGGTTAAAGACCCCTCGAAAACCTTTTTACTGCAAGAAGTCTGAAGGTCTGAGGAATTTACAATAGTCTAGGTAAAGTGTAACTAGCTATGCTGGATCAACTGTACTACTTTTTATTTGAAAGTGTGTGCAGTGACATGGTGGTGGCGGAGGGAGCGAACAGGAGGGAGCGGTGGCGCTTGCTTTAACATCTAATGAACAGCTTGTAGGCTGTTCGATACCCGCCGCGGCCGAGGTGAGCACCCGGCCTTAATCCCAGCTCCCGCCCATCCAGCGGTTCGAAAGTCTTAACAACCTACGAGTAGATAAATGGGTACCTGCCTTAGTAGGCAGGGAGCACCCTCCTCCTCCATTGGGAGGTGAGGTGAGAACCTCAGCAGCAACGGCTCGACGAGTGGCGGCGGTGGCGGCAACAGCGGAGCGGAGCGGTCTAATGGCGGCGATAGTCGAGGTGGTGAGTGGAAGAAAAAAGGAGATGTGACATCTAGCGGTGAACCGGTGGCAAAGGCGGAGCCCGGAAGGCACGAGGACGCTCGGCGCAGGGGAGCCTGAGGGGCGGAGCCAGTGCCGCGCCACTGCGATCAGCACGACAAACAGGCCCACCAACTCCTGAGGAGCCTGAAGAGAGTAGAAGGAAGATGCCGATCCGAAGACGAGACGAGATGAGCTGGAGGCATGTCAACTAAATCCCACCGGGTGCCGTTAGGTAGTCCCGCCCCTAATACGTTGTGCCCATAGATAGGGATGATATAAAGCTGTGTTAAGCCGCTCAGAGAGCCATGGGAGGGGTTCGAGCGGGGTAGAAATTGAAAGATAGACGATAGATAGATGGTGTGCTTTCCCCTTCTCTTTTCTGAGCTAGAATGAAACCTTATCAGGTCAGTCTCTATGTCTCTTATCTACAGAACAAAGATGTGCGATGTGCAGAAACAGGGTTTTTTCTGTGGTAGTACCTCACCTTTGGAATACCCTTCCCCCTTGAGGCTTGCCTGATATCCACCGATCTTTCCTTCAAGGTACCAGACCAAACATTTCTCCGCATCCATGCTTTTAACTAAGGGCTTTCTTTTTTAGCTGGTTTATGATCTGCTCCTAGCCTGAGGATTGTTTTTACTAACATTTTAGACTGCTCTGTTTTATATGCTTTTAGGCGGTCTTTTAATTGGCTTGACTTGTTTTTAGTGATCTTTTTATTTATTCTATTGGCTTTACTTATTTTATTGACTTTTATTTATTGTTTTAGTTGCGAGCTGCCTTGAGCAATTCTGAAGAGGCAGCATCAAAACTTGCTACATATATATTCACACACTTCAGCTGCAGCAGCCAACCTTGCATCATTCCCCAATGATATTCAAACTGTGCTGTACCTCCATTGTACAGGATCACCATGAATGGGGGACAGACAGCTGAGAACACATTTCTGTATACCCAAGGTATCAACTGGGGTGGTGGTGGGGAACTGAATGCCATCTCAAGAGGATGCTCTTGGGTCATTTTCAAAGTAAATGTCTGCCTGTAAAACAACCATCTTGAAACAGTACTGAAAACTTTGATAGAACCAATGCCTTACACAACTTTCCTTTAATTAATGGATGCAGCACAAGATAATTTAGTGCTGTACATGATGGCCATATAAAACTTTATGTAGCTTTTCTGATGTCTAATTAGCACACATGGCTACAAGGAACAGAATGACAAAAAAAAGTCTGAATAATTTTATACTATTTCTTGCAAGAACAAGAGTTTGCTCTCATATGAGGGTATAACTGACACAGTCCAAATCAATGGAACGGAGACTGCATGGCAATTCTTTTAACAACCTGCATAAGTGTACAAAAATGAAAACAGAATAAAAATCCAGTTACATTTGCAAAGGAAGCCACAAGCAGCAAAACAAATACATTCTGGTACATAAGAGTATTCCTGGATAAAAGAGTTGACAAATCCCAGTACAGTGTCAGGAGGAGTGAAAGAGGCAGACAGGCACCAACGCTATCATACCTCAAGTAGAGGCTCAAGTAGGGAGCTTCCAGTTGCCATAGGAAGACAGGAAACAGACAGGTGGCCACACACACATGCTATTTCTGGTTCTGGCTCAGTTAAGAGTCCCTTCCTTGAGGAATAATACAAATATCCTTTAATTTTTTTTAATTCTTGCAAGCTGTTTGGGGAATAAGTGACTGAAAAGCAGCCTAAAAGAAACACCATTATCTGCCCTGGGCTCTACAAAGGTCAGGTGGTGGTGTCAGGTTAATAAAGGCAGACAGTGAAGCCTCTTCAGGTGTTGGAAAAACCTTGGAGGGCAGGGTGGAACAGGGCCTGCAGGCCAGAGCAGGTCTGTTCCATCACAATTTGGCGGCACAGTGGGATAAGGACAGATAACTTGATTGGCCAAGCATTGTAAATTTGGCACACACACACACAGAGCAATGGAAGATTTTTTTTCCAGGCCACCTGGAGGAGGGTCAGACTAGCTAGGATGCAGTTAGCGGAGCAAGTGAGAATACTTGAGCTGACAAAGGAAAGGCTGCAGGAAGAATGCCAGAAGCAGCAGATAGATTGTGAGAACAGGACTGTCGATGAGATGAAGGCTCTCCTGCTAAGTGCTGGCAAGCCAGTAGGGGCAGCTGACTGCCCAAGCCAGCACGACAAGGTGAAGCTCTAGGCTCTAGAACTGGAGAAGTTGCATTTGCAGGCAGAGAAGGAAATTGAGCTCCAGATGCTGAAGATGCTAGAGGCACAGCAGAGGGAGGAGAGGGAGACCTGCACGCCCAAGAGGGAAGGAAAGCTGCAGGAGAGAAGGAAGAAGATGCAGGAGCAGCAGCAAAAGGAGCAGAGAAGGATACAGGAGGAGCAGCAAAAAGAACAGCAAAGGATGCAGGGGGAGTAGCGAAAACACAACTTTGAGATGATGCACCTATTGGCTAAGCAAAACAGGAAAATAAAAGTTACCCCCAAAGATTTTGTTCCATACAAGGAGGGTGAAGACCCCTCAGTATATTTTTCAACTTTTGAGAAAGTCGCTATGCAATGGGGAATTGCAGAGGCAGACCACAAGTCCTGTCTCTGTAGCATTCTGACTGGGGATCTAGCAGCTATCTACAATAGCATGCCTAGAGTGCAGGTGGGAATAACTTTTAAGATTTCAAAACCACAGTTTTTAAATGGTTCAAACTGGGGGCTGACCACTTTCGGTAGCAGTTTCGGAGCTTATCCCCACTGCAGTGCAAAACCTAGTCTGAGGGTGTTGTGAGAATGTACAAGGGGGGAGAAGATAGGTGGAAAAAGCAAAAGCAGGGGACTTCGAGGCTTTATTCCAGTTAGTGGTGCTAGACCAATTTTATTCAAAAACTCCCCAAGGAGCTAAAATTTCTAGCAAAGGACAAACAGCCCAAAGATGCTACTGAGGCATCAGAAATTGCAGACTGGCTGGTGCTAAACAGGGAGAGATTAAACTGGAGGACTTCCCAGTTGGGAATGGAAGGAAAAGGGTTCCAGAGGGGTGGGAAAGGGGCTTCTGCTCAGGCAGATGCTAAGAAAGTCCCTGACTTGGCTAATTGGAACCAGGCCCAGGTTAGAAAATGCTTTAACTGTGGAGAATAGACATATAAGAGTTCAGTACCCTCGATGCACCTTTGACTGATTTGTGTAAGAAGAGGGCCCCTACTAAGGTAATCTGAACCCCTGAGTACCAGCAAGCCTTTGATGATTTGAAGAAACAACTGTGGCAAGCATCCATTTTAGTGCCTCCCAATTATCCCTTTGTGGTTAGAATGGATACTTCAGAGAGGGGCCTGGGGCTGTGTTACTTCAAAAGGGAAATGATGAGGAGCTCCTATAGTCTACCTGAGCAGGAAGCTCCTGCCCTGTGAAAAGCATTTTGTACGCTGGAAAACTGAGGGCCTGGCTCTGGTTTGGTCCCTTAGCAAACCAAAGCCGTATCTGCATGGTGCCAAATTTGTTGTGGAAATAGACCATAACCCATTGTATTTTATTCATAGGATGAAGGGAAGCAATGACCAGATCCTAAGGTGGACTGTGAGTCTACAGGATTTTAGTTTTGAAATTGTTCATATCAAGGAAATCTCGAACATCTTGGCTGACCCCCTGTCACGTCAAGGGGGAGGGTAAAATCTTGAAAAGGAGATTTTCTGTAGTTCTGCTTTGGTATGCACGTTGCTCTGCTAATTTTACCTTATGCTGCTATGAAAACCTTGATCTATCTCACTTAATAGAAATGTAATTGCTTTTCATGGTTTGGGCCATGAATCTCAGCTTTTCCAAGGGGTGTGTGAGGCAAAGCACCCCTGACCCCCCCCCCGGGGTTAGTGTGAATTGTAATGGGCTGATTCCATCCCGCAGGAGTTGCTAACTGTTTTTTCTGCCTATATAGTCCTTATCACCTTCAAGGCCAGAGCTGGAAATGTGGTAATTAGCTTCTTGTGAGAACCTGCAGCCCATAGGATGGAAGGGGAGGAATCAGGAAAGATGAGGTAATTTTTGAGAGGGTTCCAGCAAGAATGTGTCCTTCCTGTACAGCAGAGTCTGCTGGCTGCCCCGCAGTTACCCACAGGTTGTCATTCTCTTCCCAAGCACGCCAGCTCAGCATCCACCGCTCTGCGGAATTCTGGCCTCAGCTGGACATACTTGCATATTCTGGGTTAGATCCAATGAGCCATCAGTACAAGATGCTTCTGGTTGTGGACCTTTCCCATGTTTCCCTCCACCCCAGCAGTCCCCACTGACCAGATGAAAGTTGACTGGGTGTCATCACCACCTGATGCTGCTTGACCAAAAAAACCTATAATTGAGCCAAGAGTCCAGAAAAAAGAGGCTGGCTTGGATTCTGATGGACTGAAGGCCTGGACAATGATATTCTTATATTGCAATAAACAGCAACATAGAGAATGCTTAAGTTATGGCTGCTGACTCTTGAACTTAACGTTTGTGCCATCTAGTGCAGGTCTTGAAAATGTGTTAGATAAGCCAGTTTTCTTGTTTTTCTTGGTGTGTGATTTTAGAGTGTTTTGTAGGCTATACATTAGACCCTTTGTTTTGACAAAAATTAAATAAAACTTCATATAATATTTTAAAAATAAAGAAGGGTTTGGCTGCTTGTGTACAGGGTTCAGCCTTGAATTCCTTGACCGAATTGGTCTAGCTGAATTATGCATTGGCCCAGAGAAGGCAGATCTGTGTGCCTTAGCAGGCAGGAATGGACAAGTTAAGGACACAGTCACAGGCCTATTAGAGGTTGAATCTTCAGAAGAAAAGGTGTTTGGCTAAATGTGTCAAGCCATCCAATCCATTAAGTATATGTTAAATAAATATGGGGTCAAGTCAAGTCTGGACAATGGCTGGGCAAGGCAATTCTGCCATTTCTTCCCTTAAATCAACACTGCAGCATGGTAGACTTTTTTCTTTCCAATGTCATAATATGAGTCTTTCAGGTGTAATAAGAGCACAGAGGGTTCCATTTCCTTTGACCATTGGTTAGCCTCCAAAAGCCTACTTCAGGTAAATCAATGGACTGAGGACCTTAGAACTCTATCAGATTGAGCACATGGCAGCATTTGAACACATGGCAATTGCATATGAACTTTTTTTAGATATTTGGAAAACGTTTATAGAAATGGAAATCATTCATGGAAATTTCTGTATAGATACAGTAACAATTTTGTTTTGTCTTTATGTATTGTTTTTGTTTTCTTTTTTCTTTTTAATTTTACTTTGTTCTTAGATTTTAAGGTGTCATGAGTCAGCCAGAGACAGCCAGTCATGACAATACTGGAAGTGAACAGGTGGTGAGGCTGCAGAAGCAGGTCCCAGCTCGCAATTGGTTACTGATGGCTGGGTCCCCAAAGTCTCCATCACCCAATCAACAGAGGAGCAACCACCTGAATGCAGCACCCCAGCAGCGCAAGCCCAGGATCTGGGATTGCATGAGACCCCACAAGCCACCTCGCCCCCCTATCCCTGGAGCTCCTGGAACACTGGTGGCAGAGGGCTCAGCATGACCTACTTGAGAGAATGAGAAGTGCACACCTAGCAGCCCGGAGACACCTGGAACTAACAAGCTAGGAAGATTGCCCATGCACTAGCTAGCCAAACATAACCCAGCTGTAAACCAACCATAAATGGGGAAGCAGGGGATGGCTTAGGCATGGAAGCAACAAGTCAACATCCCTCTGACACTGCAACCACTGCATCAGATCCTGCCTTGTTCCTGTGACCATTTCCTGACTCTGTCTTCATCTTATTTGTTAGGCCTGGACCACTCCTCCCTTGAAAGGGTGAGCTTCATACCTATAAACAGGTGACACAAGCAACCTTCCCTCTCTTAGCATCTCACAGGGTCACTCATTCAAGACTCTTCCCTGGTCTGCAAATAAGAGGTCAAAATAGGTCCTATGGTCACATGGAGTGTGTGCCATCAAATGCTGACAGAGGCCTGTCTGAAAAACTGATCCTAAAGGTGCAAAGGTCTAGTTTTTGGCCATTCTCTTCCTTCTTTAAATCCATCAGTGTCAAAGATTGTTTCCTCAGAAAGGACAGTAAATCTAACCAACTCCCTACCTTGCCTGATCTTTCCCTACCTGGCCATCCTATGTAAATGCCCAGTAGAAACCATTTTAATTCCATAATCCTTTGTGTGATAGTTGTCTTGTCCTGGCAATTAGAGATCATGAAACACAATAGACATTTCTTATAAAGGTTACATTGCACTTGCAATTCCTGGGAATGTTATGAAGCTTCCTTGTTCAGACAACATTGTTTCACTATAACAATCACAGCAATTGTTCTAGGAGCAATTACGTCATGCTCCAAGGGATATAGCCAGACACACTTTATTCGGTAATGTGTGTGTGTATCTCGACATCCACTAACTTACACCCCCAATGCGAGGTTGGGTACCCTGCTTGGAGTGAGATGCTGATTTGTTTTGCTGGTTTCCCTTCTCAGATCCTTGTTCCTTGGATAGGTAAATACAGTCCCACAGAATTAGTTCCCTTCTTTGTCTCTATAAATCTACCACCTTAATTTTCTGAACTCATATGTGTGTTCATAAAGTGCTCTTCAGTTAATAAGTTTTGATTTTATTTTTTAATTCTCTTTAATAAAAACCATTTCATTTTGAAAATGAAAATATTTGTAAAAAAAACCCCATTTCATTAATCACAGCCCAGTTCATTTTGAGAGTTCTACTAAGGGAAAAATCTCCGTAAACATAGATGGAGATCCTGTTTGATTACACCCTCGCGCATTGTTTGGGTTTCCTGGGTAATTCCCCAACAAACTCAGGAGATCCTCACAACCACTTAGGGTAACAGATTCTTGAATCTGCTCATGAGTAACCCTTGGACTTCCAGACCTTGCTATACGAACTGACCTTCAAACCGGACACTTGATGACCTCTTGACTCTGTGTACAACCTTGGACCAGACCTGGACTACGCTACTGGTGTTGGTGCCCTTGTTTTGTAGTTCCAAGTTCTAACAGCGCACCCTGCACTGCTCCTGACCCGACTCCCAACATATGGTTTTTTCCCCTTGTTCTTTTTCTTCTGTTTTTTTTAAGTAAATTAAAAAACAACAACAACACTGAAGCACTGTGACCTGGTAAACATAAGAAGGTATTGGCAGTCACACAGGAGCAGGGATGGGGGAAGGAGAGTTGAATGTCACATGTGAATTTTAAATAACTTTGGCTGCAGGATTCTGGTTTCCATATGAAAGTGTTCAACAACCAGGGAGAAAAAAGGTACTCATCCATAGCACTGTAGTTCTTCAGAAATTATGCATGCAGACTAATTCCAGATTAAAGGAACTCAAATGCAGAGCTGCTCTAAAATTTACATCTTGTTACACTCTGAACCTAGCAGGCAACATTGGCACCAGATTAAGTTCAAATCATATGGACACACTAAAAAGTTCTGATCACCTTGCAGGAAGCAGGGGGGGAAATCATTTGGTGAATTTGCCCAGCTCAGGACTAGACCTCTGAACACCATCTCAAAGGGCTTCTAGTTCTGTTCTAATTATTTCAAAGAAAATTCTCAAACCAGTCAGGAGCCATCTATATTTTCTTTCAAAACTCCAAATATTTACACTGCATGTTTCAACACTCCTTTCCTCTTAAAGCCCTTGAAAACTTCCTCAGGGACATCAGGTTTCTGCAAAACTAATTAAAGGCAAAGATTTGACATGCCAATGCCTGAATATACAGGCTGGGTGGAGGGGGTTATTCAGGAGACCTACGTCTTCAAGAACTGGCAAACATTGCAAATTTAAAAACTGGCTGAAGTTACTAAAACTCTCTATGCCCATCCCATGGTGGTAGTGGGAGCATTATAAGCCTCACTAGCATTGCAGGAATACCAGCCCTCTAATTGGGTGGAAAAGATATTCTCTGAGGAGGCAAAACCAAAATGAGCTCTGCAAAGCAATATTTCACCTCTCAGGTCTAACCAGCATCAGAGCAACCGTCTAGGCTCTATGCCTGGTGCCATTAGCCTTCTATGTAACCTAGTACATCCCCATCTGCAGTCTGGGGTGGTAAAGCCCAGAAGCAGGTTTACCACCTGAAAGAGAACCAGGTAAGGCTTCAAGTCCTTTGTGGCAGGGTCTGCAAGCTGTCACTTGGGAGCCCTGGCTGTCCAATGCCTATTCCTTACCCAAGGGGTCCCAGTGCTTCCAAGTGCAGATCACCCTGCTCC
This sequence comes from Gekko gecko, assembly GCA_029375565.1. Lineage (NCBI taxonomy): Eukaryota > Metazoa > Chordata > Lepidosauria > Squamata > Gekkonidae > Gekko > Gekko gecko. The sequence goes on along the minus strand of JAPDNY010000012.1, from coordinate 43,116,478 downwards.
AACAGGCACTGGGAATAATTTTAGCATCCTTACTTCATTATATGTCTTTGCTTTCTCTTTTTCTGGGCCCGGAGACCTGCTGCATGTTGGAAGTTAACCAATTATAGTTTTCTCTGTAGCTAATTGTTTTAATGTTAGCTGGTGGACCAGAAGACAAGAATGTTTAAAAACACACTGCTGTGCTCTGTCCAGGGTCCTGCTGCCTTGCCTGCCATCCTAGACTGGGACTCACACTGTATTAGACACAAATGCTTTTCTGATCTCTAAAACTTACCATCACACGACTGAAAGCCGATTAATGGAACTCTGCATGGTTCTTGCATATTGGTGTGTACTTGATATTATAACTTGTGTATACTGAGATTACACTTTTTATGACTGGGATAGTTATTGGTTTATATATTTTTTATTTTTAAAAAAGTTTTTTATTACACAAATAATTAAAAACAGTTAAAATTATGTAGTTATTGGTTTATGTATAACAGAAATGTTTGCCATTGTATTATTTTGTTTGAGTGTATATTTTAATTTGGCAACACTTGTGAATATTAGTATTTAGCACAGATATTTTCATGGGTGTGCTTACAAGTTCTCTAATACACCTGTGCTATTTTTCAAATACTTCTTCACCCAAAGAGTAATTAACTCATGGGATTCACTGCCACAAGAAGTGGTGGTGGCTACAAGCATAGACAGCTTCAAGAGGGTATTGATAAACATATGGAGCAGGGGCCCATCAGTGGTAAAGATGCAAAATAGTAAAAAGCCCAGTAGCACCTTTAAGACTAACAAACTTTATTGTAGCCTAAGCTTATACTACAATGAAGTTTGTTAGTCTTAAAAGTGCTATTGGGCTTTCTACTATTTTGCAGCAACAGAGTAACATGGCTAACTCCTCTGAAGGTATAGATAAAACACTATGACTGGGGCAGTGATGCTCTGTGTACTTGGTGGGCAACAGTGGGAGGGCTTCTGGAGTTCTAGCCCTGCTGGTGGACCTCCTGATAGTACCTAGGTTTTGGCCACTGTGTGACACAGAGTGTTGGAATGGGTAGGCTGTTGGCTTGATCCAGCATGGCTTCTGGCATGGTCTTAAGTTTCATGGGGGATTTGGATTTGGAAGGAGCATGTTATGTATGCTATCTGGAGTGAGGACTGATCTGCATATACATTTTTATATTGGAGGATTTTGCATTTGTGTTCAATTTTTACTTTTGAAGTATATTCGCACGGTTAGTTATAAGTGTTTTGAAGGGTTTTTTTGCTGTGGAGTCAACATTTTAATATTTTATCTAAAAAGCTTGAGGATGAGGTGAGTGGTTGCCTTGTTACTTCATAATAGTATTTTATTGTGGTTTTTTAATCCGTTATATACATATCTATTTTTTAGGTTTATTATTTCATCATCATACACAGGTCAGACTTGGCTTTGCATTTATTGGCTTGTTTGAGCCCTCTATATTTGTATGTTCAGTCTCTACCACTGACAAAAGACTGCTGTCAAAGCACATTCGTTTTTTCCCTTGTCTACTTGCCATAAAAGCTGTAGAGCACACATAGATAGATCTATATTTATAGGTATTTGTGTTTGATAAATATTTTTAGTGTTCTTTTTGGTTGATGTGGTTTACTTTTTGAAAACCTCTATTTAGGCTGTTTAATTGTGTTTAATTCTTCCTGCAACATTCTGCTTTTAGTTATTGATATACGTATTTGATACTGTGACATGTATCCTGATATACAGTTCTTTAATATGGTCATAATTTTAAATGTACAATTATAGACTGTCAGGACATATATAATATTTTCAGTTTCACTGGTTAGAGTCCTTTTGTTCTCAACATTTTAATATAGGTTTCCTAGAGGACCTGCTCCTTTGTTTGTGAATCTATGACATGGACTTAAGTGTACTTGTCAGAATACAAAAGCATTATTACCTGCCTTGAGTCTTCAGTCATAGAAGGGTGGTAAATGTGCTAACAGAACAATTGGCAGGTAATCATTAATATATTTAATAAACACTGATGCAATATTTTCAGCTATGGGGCACTGTGCAGTCCACATCTCATCTCAGAGAATTTTAAATTAAGACGCTCACTATTCTGAAAGGTGAAATTAATTTCTCATCAACACAAAGCATTCCTTGTGCACACAAAATGGATAGCATGGTATGATTTAAAGCTTCCACTATAAGCAAATTATATTTTAAGATCAGAATCTGTCTATAGGTAAGCCCCCTTTTATTTACTCCAAGCTTTAAATTTATTAGCACTTCCCTGAAAAATGCATGGCTGGCAAATCATTCTGGTCACTGGGATAAATTAAGAGTTCCTCATAGCCAAACTGAGTGTGAATCCAAGGTTTTGGTTCACAGGAGAGCAGGTGTACACCCTAAACTGAACATAGGGTATAGGTTTAAGCATGCCTTTCAGGTAAAGGCTGCCTTACTAATAAAGGTGAAGGTCAAGAGGCACAGCTTCTTTGACTTGAAAGGGACACTGAAGAGAGAAGTTGCAGATGCCTCAGTTCTCCCTTCAGCAGCTGTTCAAATGATTAGGTTTTGAGAATTTTTACGGATTCTTGTTTTTAAATGTGTTCCTACATCTATATACTAATGCAGATAACAGCTAAATTAAAAGCATATTGTGTTCCTACATCTATATACTAATGCAGATAACAGCTAAATTAAAAGTATAATAAGGCTGTGGAATTAATCCAGGACTCACGTACTTGTAGGGAAACATGTCCTTAGACAGACCTGTCTGCCACCTAAAACCTGCCTGATACTTCCTGCCCTCCTTTTGGGAGATGTGTCTGGCTGACTGGCTTCTTCAGTCTTGGCACCAACCCTCTGGAATGGCCCACTGTCAGAGGTGGAAGTGGAGCTCCTTCTCTAACTAGGAAGCTCAGGAAATCTTTTGAAGTTTGGATATTTCTTCTTTCTGAGCTCTGAAGTAGTCTGACGTGCATTCTCAGTTAAACACAGTCTGTTGTCTTTCAGCAAATTTAGGAAGCACAAACATGGCTAGTACTACATCTCTGAAAATATCTAATGCAGTTTACAACCAATAGATACTCTACTCTATATACCTCACTCCTCCCAGAAACATACTGGATGCCCACCCTGTAACTCCCTCAGTTCCTGTACAGAAAAAATACTAAGTTCACTGCCACTCAGAGGAAGACATTGATGTGCATTAAAAAGGAGTTACAAAAGCAGCAGACTTTGAAGATCAGGTGATGAGTAAAGAGAGGCCCAAGTAAAAAAGTTTGTTGGGGGATACAACCATTTTAAGGGCCATGGGGGGCTATTCCAGTGCTCTGGATTACATGTGGATTACAAAGCCCAAGAGCCCCCAACAGCAAACCCCCCCCCACCTTCCAGGGTGTGTCTAGTGGGAAGACCACCCCAGAGACTATAAAGTCCTCTTGCAGGTTCTGCAACCTCCACTCAGCCCAAGGACTTGAATGTGCAGGACCCACCTTCATAGGTGAGGATTCATTTGACCAATCTTGACACTGTGCCATTTAAGCATCAGCAGAAAATTATTCTCAGCGGAGAAGCCATTCAAATAGGGACACTGGGTCAGACCTTACAACTGTCCTTGAAGATTTTATTGCTCCATCTATATAGATACCAAGAGAAACCTGGCCTATTGCACCATTTGAGATCACCCCCATTCAACTTCCTATCGCCAAAGTTACACTAGCCTACCAGTTAAAAATAATCTGCAGAGTTTGGGTTTTTCTCCTTTTTCTGCCCTGGAGCTTGGGTACGAACAGGCAAAACAAACTATGAAGCAAAGGGTGCTAGATATTGAGCAGGAGACAGATTTAGAAATCACTGGCTTTTCTGTCTATGGACTGCTCCAGATATGTCATTTCACCAGCCACTTATCTCTCTCGTTTGGAGATAACAATCGCAGGAGAGCATTTACATTTGCCAGAAATCAAGCTCTTCCCTCAACAGTTCTAGAAGGGTGATATAAAAAAGTTCTGATGAAAAATAAGTTATGCCCTTGCAGTACAGGGGAGATTGAAACCACAGAACATGTTTTATTTCACTGCCCTTGCTACCAAGAAGTTCGTATTAAGTTTGCCTCTCCTATAATTAGTAGGTACCCTGGCTGTCCAGAATCAGTGTAAACTAAAATGCTGCTGAACTGATGAAAATCCACTGGTATTAGCAAGTAGTGCAAAGTTTCTTGTGGCCACTTACAAAATTCGACAGATAAAGATTTAAGAAATGTTAAAATTGTTAAATATGTTATCAGCATATTTTTAAGTATTATAGTTATTAATAGTCTTTTAAATTTGGAGTATATGAACCTGTTTTATTCTGTGCAGGTCAAGACCATTTATGATAAAGACTGATTGATACTTGGGCATTTGGAAGGTGGCTGACTGTAAGAAGCTACGCACTCCAGTTCTACTTGGAAATGACCTGTGGCATTGCATGTCAGAATCAGCACTGTTGGGGTTCCTCTCTGAGATTTCTTGGGTGAAAGGCCTGAATCAGTGCTTCGCAAATTCCTGAAATCATAGTTTATGCTAATTTGAGGCCTGATCTTGGATGTAAATTTTGCACCACCTGACCAACCTCTGGAAGTGTTAGAATACAAGGTGTTGTCCAGACTCAACAACAGCAGAAGGTGGCAGAAATGTTCCCGCCCAAACTGCTGCCCCCCAGACCCCCCATGGAGGCTGCAACGCGCTAGATCCCAGTGAGGAGGAGAGGGCAAAAAGCAGCTTACACCCAAACCTGGAAATCGCTCTGAGGCAGGCAGCTGCAGCTGGGATGCTCAAAATTTTTTTCTTCAAATTAAGAAACTACAAACTGACATAGTATGTCTTCAGGAGACACATATTGGAAGCGTTCATAAAGCCCACATTTTTTATGAAATATACCTTGTGGAGATACAAAGATTTGTTAGATAGCTATAATAACCTAAAAGCAATTTCTAAATTACAAGAACAAAATACCAATCTGACATGGTGGGAAAGATTACAATTAGAATCAATGTATAAAAAGGATTTTTAAAATGGTTTTTACGAGAAAGCAACAGATCTGGATAAAACTTGGCTGTCTACAGAGGAAGAACTAATGAAAAAACTGTATGCCTTCTTATTAGAAAGAAGGATGCAGGATGAGATAGTTAAACCTTCAATGGTGACTTGAGCACAAAACATAGGATATAATATAGATATCGATCAATGGGCAAATTTTGGAAAACTAACAAAGATTACAAGAGCTACCTCTTTCAAGGCAAATATATACAAAATGTTCTACAGGTGGCACATGTCACCAGATAGACTAGCTAAATGCAACGCAAATGTTTCTAGTAGCTGCTGGAAATGTAAACAAAATGTGGGGACCTATTTCCATATGTGCTGGACATGCGTTAAAACAAAAAAACACTAGTTATGGATCCAGGGGATATTACAAGAAATAATGGACATAAAAGTGCCATTTAAACGAGGAATTAATTTGTAAAATTTTAGATCTCTCCCAAATGGACGATTTAAGTTTAAGACTGCAAAATTGAGATTCGAAAGTACATGTAAATAGATGGTCTAAACTTTATAGTTGGATAGAAAAATGTATTGAGACCTAAAGACTCTGTAAATATATGGAAATGATTTTGTAAAGAATACGTGTTTGTTGGTATTGAAAAACCCTAAAATAATTTTTTTTTAAAGTGCAATTTAAACCGGAATTATTTTTATTAAATATAATTCCAAGTATACATTAAGAAATCATAAATACACATGATTATTCATATTGTGACAATGGTTAGAATCTTATTTGCTAAGTGTTGGAAATCTGATAAAATTTCATCAAGAGAGGAATTTATATCAAAGTTGTTGGAAATAGCAACATCAAGAGAGGAAATAGCAGAAATGGATAAGCTAACATTAATTCTACAGGGGAAAAGCGAAGAAGTATTTGAGAATTTTTGGTCAAGACTGTATAAGTGGGTTGAAAAGATGACTAATACCCAATATTTAGGATAATAGAGGTAACAGTAGATTGGTTTGATGAGTGATGGATTCTCGTGATTAAGATGTATATTAGCATTTCATGTATATAACTTGAAATATAATACAAAATATTGGGGGGGGGAGAATCAGCTCTGTCACCTGGAGCCAAATGCATGCTTTAGAAACAGCTATAGCCCCAGCTGAGGACACTGCAGAGCAGTTGCCTGTGACCCAGGATCACACACCCAAGTATCAGCGCACCAAAGACTCAGGTATCTGACACACCCAGCACCGAGAGTCAAGCTGAGAAATCAGCACCTGTGGAACTATCTGCTGCAGTGACTTTGAGTATCACTGTCTTCAATTAAGTGATGACGGCCACTTAATCCACAAAGGAGCTGACAACCCTTCCAAGGGACTGTAAATCTAGATTTGTGTGGAATGGAGTGTTGCTGTACAGAGAATTTCTTCTAAAGACTATAAGGAGGGGTAGGAAATGTTGAGCCAACTTGTATTATCCCTGCCTTGTATAAAGAAATTCTTGGCATTAGTCCACGATATCCCTTCTCAGGGCACCAGGGAAATGCCTGAACTGAGGAGAGTCTTTTGCACAATCTTTTCTGGCCGAACATAGCCCAGAACACCAAGGACTATTTCTAGTCATGCTCTACCTGCCAGGGAGGAGGGCAAGAAAGAAAATAAAGTACATGTTCCTTTCATGTCTATGTCTATCATTGAGACTCCTTTCCTAAGGGTGTCCATAGATATAATGGGTCCCTTTACAATGATCACACAGAGAAAAAATAAATATATTCTGATAAGTATAGATTCTGCAACCAAATTTCCAGAAGATATTGCCCTCTTGCCTCCAGGAGCCCCAGTGCTGGTAAATGTCTTACTCGGGTTTTTTTTTGCAAAATTTGGTTTTTGTGAAGGAAATTGTTTCACACAGAAGAGTAAACTTCATGTCAGCCACTTTGTGGTAAAAGTGTGGCATCAAAGAGGTGGTGCGCATGCTCTAAGGAGTAAGAAGCCTTTGCCTTCCCTCTCCGAGAACAGAAAGAATTACGCCATAAAAGGAAGGTAAATATTTGACTAAAGTGCTGAGAAACGAACCAGAGAGCATTCAAGGCAACAGAGAACAGTTTGGCTTGAAAACTTTGCAGCTGTCCACAACAAGAAAATATTTACTGAGTTTACAAGATAAGAAAGTAACACCGGCAGAGATCTCTCAAAATGGTGAACACGGTTAAAGCATTATTGGGACAGATGGCTCAATTCCAAAGCTTAATGATGGATTCTCAAGAGAAGATAAGCACGGTCATTGCCGAAGTTAAACAAGAGATTAGTTTAATGAGTCTCGAGATCAAAGGAATTAAAGAGCTTGATACTCAAGCCGATAAGACAGCAAGGCAAAATAAGGAAGAAATTAACCAGCTGAAGAGACAAAATGCAGAACTTTCTGACAGAAGTAGGAGAGCTAATTTAATCATATATGGAATTTCAGAGGATATTGGGCCAAAGCAATTAGAAAAGTGCATAATAGACTGGTTATCTGAGCAAGGAATAAAGCTAAATGATAAACAGGTAGAAGGCGCACATAGGCTGAAGGGAAAGAGGAGAGGAGGGGAACCATGCCCTGTGATAATTAAGTTTGTGAGGGAGAAACTGCAGCAGCAAATATTCCTTGCTCTAAAGAAAAAGAAAGAGCTGAAATACAAGGAGAAGAGAGTTTTTATAAGGCAAGATTTCTGTCAAGAAACACTAAAACGAAAAAACCTAATGAAACCATATGCAGAGAAACTCTTCCATGGCAAGATACAACTCACCTGGGCATACCCAGCTTCCATTGTGATCTTCAGAGAGGGCAAGAGACTGATTGCAAGAAACCCAGATGAAGCAGTGAAACTGCTAGTGAAACTAGGAATCGATCCAAGGGTGACAGAACCACAGAAATGGAGATGGAGGAGATCCCAGCACTGGAGGAAGAGGAAGCAGAGGAAGCTGCCTTACACCAGGAAAAACAGCCAAGAAGGCTCACATAGATACAGATAAAGGGAAGTATCCATGGGTTAAGAGATCACAATTTAAAGATATAATTAAAAATGAAGGGGGAGGTGCACACACCCAAAGGTATAGGGAAGGGGATGAGTTATCCTCCCCAATGGCAAGCTCTATACCAGGGACAGGAGGGAGGGGGAGGAGGAGCAGAGGGATGGGAGAGGTCGGGAGGCAGGGAGGGAAGAATAATAAAAGTTAAAGCCCAGCCAGGAATAAAGGGAACTTCAAAATTAAAGAATATGGGTAGGATGCTGAAGATGCTGCCAGTCAATGGCCTAAGTTCTGACCTCAAAAGGTATAGACTCACTAGACTCACAAAGCAAGAGGATATAGATATTATGTGTCTACAGGAAACACATAAAGCAAAAAAGGATAACAAACCACTACTCAAAGACCCGGGGTGGGAAGTATTAGCAGAAGCAAGAAGCACAGCCAAGGCAAGCAGAGTGGCAATTTTGGTACACAAAAGGAATGATATCAAATTAATAGATGTGTTAAGGGATGGAGAAGGAAGATACCTCTTGACTAAATGCGTATTTTAAAATAGGAAAATAACATTAATAAATATCTATGCCCCAAATAAAGGACAGAAAAATTTTCTGATAAAAGTATTAAAAAGGATGCAGAGATTCTTTGAGGGAGAAGTGATTATAGCAGGAGATTTTAACATTGACGTCTCTAAAGATAAAATAATTAGGTGGAAAAATGGGACTTAATAGAAGCACATGAAGCTTTAAGATTGAATCCCCAGCCAACCCATTTCTCCAGTAGACACAAAACTGCTTCATATTTGGATTTCATAATTTTCAAAAGATCAAATAACTGGGAGTTGACCATGCCCCGATAAGCATAGAAATAGAGATAAAATGTGAACACACTAAAAGACTATGGAGATACAATAATATAATAATGATTAAGGAAAAAGACAAACAATTCATGGAAAACCAGTTAAAATAATATTTCCAAGAAAATAGAGGAACAGTGGCCACAAATATCCTTTGGGATGCAGCCAAAGCGGTCATTAGGGGACAATGTATAATGAAGGAAAAAGAAATGAAAAAAGAATGGTTCTCTAATAGGAAGAAAAAATCCAAGAATTGGAATTGTTACAAAGAAACCAAGCAAAGAAATTTTGCCAAATTAGGCAGAATTTAATTAAAGAACTTAAGAGGCAATTAGATTTTCTTGACTCTAGGGCGCTTTGGAAGAAACAAATTATGGTAAGGAATGAATTTCAGAGGACTACAATAAACTCAAACAGGAGACTGGCAAATTATTTGAAGGATAGAAAAGATAAGCAAAAGGTGAAAAGTATCAGAATAAATGCAAATACAACACAAAACTCAAAAGAGAGTAGAGAAGCATTTCAAGAATTCTGTAAAACCTTATATGGGAAAAAAGCACAGTTGAATTTGAGGAACAAATAGGATTGAGTCAAAAAGACTGGGAAAAGGAAAGCCTAGAGAAAGAAATTACATTTCAAGAAATAGACGCAGTAATAAAGGAATTAAAAACTGGTAAATCGCTGGGCTTAGATGGCTTTACAGCAGAATTTTGTAAGGAAATGAAAGGAATATTAATCCCAGAATTATAAACAGTGTTTAATACCATTCTAAAGGGAGGGAAGGCCCCTGATATGTGGAGAATATTAGAAATAATTCTAATATTGAAACCCCAGAAAGACCTCAAGAGGTGGGTTCATATAGGCCAATAAGTTTATTAAATAAGGATTATAAAATTTTCCCTAAAATAATGGCAAATAGACTTAAAAATATAACCCCTGGCATAATAAAAGAAGATCAGTATGGATTTGTGAAAGGTAGAAGTATAGCATATCGTATAAGAAATATACTAAATATACTATGCCACAGTCAGCCCAAGAAAATTGGATGTATATAAAACATTTGATACATTGTCCCATGAATTCTTGTGGTCCATAATGACGAAATATGGGATAGGCCAATCATTTATAAAAACAATTCAGGAAATTTATAGAGAAGGAACAGTGGTAGTCAGAGTGAGCAACGAACATACGCAGCAGTTCTCAATTTTAAGGGGAGTAAGACAAGGATGTCCACTTTCACCAGCTTTATTTATAATGGCAATGGAACAACTGGCTGAAAGAATTAGAAATTCAGGAAGAATAGAAGGATGTAGGGTGGGTAAAGAAGAGATGAAAATAAACTTATTTGCAGATGACATAATTATAATTATAAAATGAAGCGCTATCAGGATTAAGAATTAATATAAGAAAATCAGAAATAATGTACTATAATGTGAACTTAGAGGAAAGGCAGGAAATTAATAAAATAACTAAAATAGGAATGGGAGCTAAGAAATTTAAATACTTGGGAATAGAAATATATAAGAATATTAATAAGATAGTGGGGGAAAACTACAAAAAGGTATGGGAGAAGATAACAAGAGATATGAAGGGATGGAAGAAGAAAACCCTGAACATAACAGCTGGAGTCAAAAATGTTAAAATATTCTGGATACCAAGACTGCTATATGTATTTCAAACAATACCATTAACAATTAATAAACAAAAAATGGATAGTTAGAACACAAAAATAAGAGAATGGATTTTTTGGTACCAAAAAATACAGAATTGCAAAAAAATTAGTATACAATCATAGTTCAGAGCTAGGATGAGGAGTACCAGATATAATTAGCTATTACGAAGCTTTCCAGTTAAAAGCATTATTAGAAATAGAAGAAGAAAGTAATCAGAAATGGGTTAGATTTGAAAATGAAGCAAATAAAGGAGTAGGAAGATTAGGTATTTTCACAAACAGGTTAAAGATCCTAAGTTGAATATGGGACCTAGGGAAAGCACTTTAGTAGTTTGGAGGAAGTGGCAGTCAAAATGGTTAAAATGAACATCTAGATGGGCACCATTGGAAACGGTGGAAGAGGAAGGTGTAGATTACAGATGGTGGGAATTACTCAAACAAAAAGGGTACAGTAGAATACAGGATTTGCTGTCTGCAAACACTTTAAAACCACTTCGAGTCATAGAAGAGAGAGTAGGTGCAAAACATTGGCTAAAAGTGGCAGGCTTATATACAAAGATAAAAAAATGGAAAATAGCAATATGGATATAGAAGAGCTGATAGAAGAAATATATAAATTAATGAGAAAAACTAAAAGAGGAATAGTGGGAGTTATATACAAGAAAATGGTTTCAGATAAAGAAGCAATAATAGGCCATCTCCAAGGAAAATGGAGTATTGAAACTCAAATAACAGAGCAGAAAGCAAAAAAGTTAATGGAGGGAATTAAGAGAATAAAAATACATAAGTTTAGGGAAACTGAACTAAAATTCTATACCAAATGGTACAGAACTCCAGCCACCTTAGCTAACATGTTCTCAGGGCTAAGCCCGAATTGCTGGCATTGTAAAAGAGTGAAAGGATGGTACACCCACATGTGGTGGGAGTGCCCTGAGGCTAAAAAATTATGGAATAATATACTAAGAGTGATAAATGAGCTTTTTAAGGTAAAGCTGGATATAGAGTTTGAACTAATGACGATAAGCATTCTAGGTAATGAGACAGTAGAGAAAAAAACCCAAGACCTATTAAAAGCAATAATATTAGCCGGTAAAGCAGTAATAGCATTAGGGTGGAAAGATAAAAGTAAATGGACAGAAAGACCTTGGCATAATTATCTGTTTCATTTTATCCAGTCAGATATAACAGCTACAATGACCCAGGATCTACCATGGGAAGATAGAACATCGAGGATCAAGGAGAAATGGTCTCTTTATCTGGACTGGATAAAAGGAAAAAAGAAAGAAGATGTTCAGTGGAAGCTACAGGCCCTGTGTTCCTGGCTGGAAGACAAAGACTAGACTGAAGGGGGAGGGAATAGGGAAAAATGTTAAAACTACTTAAAAGGAACAATGGAATGATGAGGATGTACAATTTAAACAACAAATAAAAATAACCTGTAAATAAAAAAAAGTGTGGCATCAAACACCTCACTTCTACAGCTTACCACTCAGACACAAATGCCATGATTGAAAGATTCAATGCTACTTTGGGATAGATGCTTAAAACTTTGGGACAGATGCTTAAAACTTATGTGGACATGCACCCTTAATAATTAGGATGATTTTACATGTCACAAGCTACTTCAAGAATTCACATGCTTTTCTCCCTTTGAACTTAGGTTTGTACAAAAGGTGCTTGGGAAGGAGCCTTTTGGCCTATAAGGCTGAAGCTAGCTCTGTCCTGAACTACACAGATAATATACAGAACTCTCTGAAAGTTTAGCCATTGGCCAGAGAAAATTTAACCAGGGCTCAAGAGAAACAAAAGCAGTGGGATGATAAGGATGCACATACTAGATCACATGAAGAAGGAGATCGAGTGATGGATCCTAAAGCCTCTCAACTAATAAGTTAGAGGCAGCCTGAGAAGGACCCTTCACAGTGTTAACAACACCTCAGTGAGGTCAACTACCTCACTGACTACTCATCAGTGGGCTTCAAACCAGAGTGCAACATGTAAACTCCCTAAAGCCTTACAAGGATCACTTCAATACAGTTTTATCCATTCAACCCTTTATAGAGGGTGAACAGAACTTGCCTTGGGACCTGCAAGAGGAGTGCTTGGGAGGGTGCACACAGAAACCCTCAGGCTAGATGCAGACACATAGGCTCAACAACTGAGGACTCTCCTCCAAAGCTTTGATAGCTTGCTTTCTAACAGATTGTAAATATTTGTAAATATTGTAAAATAGAAAATGTTTTCTAATAGGTCTGGGAAAACAGACCTGGCTAGGTATTCCATTGACACAGGGGATCACTTCCCAAATGCTTCCCATCCTATCGTGTTGTGGGAAAGCACACAGAGAACTTGGAAAAGGAAGTGCATGACATGCTGTCTTCTAGGAGTTACAGTCAGTTCCCAAAGCCAATGAGTGTTACCTGTTGTGCTAATTCCCCTACACATTTTCTTTTAGATCTCATTGATATCATTTTTGAAAAGTGGGTGTTTTTTTTTCATTTCCAGAATGATTTCTTTTTGGCACGTCAAGGGCATCGCTATGGGGAGTTCCTTTGCCCCGAGCGTCACCAACTTGTTCATAAGCAATTTTGAGAATATATGAGCTTGTCAATCCATTTTTTGCACATATTGTCTATTACAAGAGATATATAGGTGATTTATTTTTGATTCTTGATATTTTTTCTATTGTAAGTGATTTTGTAGATTGGATAAATTATTTGCACAACTCTATCAAATTCACATAGACAGCTGACAGGCCCCAGATCAACTTTCTTGATACCACTGTGTTTATTCAAGATTCCAGTCTGGCAATATGTCCTTTTTAGTAAGAGCACTGAAAAAAATTCCTATTTACACTACAAATCTTTTCATGTTAAACATCTTAGAGACAACTTACCGTATGGCCAATTTTTACGCGCCAAAAGGAATTCCATGTTTTAAGTGACTTTCAGGAGGAGTGCTTTAAGCTCAATGAGCAGTTTCTCCTGCGAGGATATCCTCTAGGAGTAATTACCAAGGGCATGTATACATGCACACCAGATACAATGGGCAGAATTATTCAAAGATACTTCTACTGAAAATAAGAAGAAAATGTCTTGGGCTTTAAATTATACTCCTTTAGCGTATTCCATCCGCAATTTTATTTTCAAGCACTGGCACATCCTAAGTGATATTCCAGCTTGCATGGAAAAGCCTTCTATAGGTTTTTGCAGAACCACCAGCATTCACAACTTTCTTATAAGAACAGATTTACCATCTAATAGTAATCCTACAACTATAGCCAGAGGGCATTTTAAGTGTGTTCAGTGTGTATACAATCCTAGGAAACGTATATTTTGGATTTTCCCAAAGTAAATTTTAAAAAAGAAATCACTTTTCTGTCTAGCTGTTCCCCAAAGAGAGCAATATATCTTTTACAATGTCCTTGTGGTTTAAAATATGTAAGGAAATCCACACGTTCACTCAGGACACATGTCATGGAACATAAGTCACGTATAAAACACAAATACACGGACGCACCTCTTATTCAGCATTTCACAGAGAAGGTCACAATAATGATGGTTTAAAATTTATAGTATTGGAAATTGTAAGCCCCCCAAAATACAATAGGATTGATATACATAAATGTCTTCTGCAGCGAGAGGCTTTCTGGATATATAGGCTCAAAGCATACCATCCATATGGATTAAATTTATCTTTAGATTTGTCCTGTTTTTTATTAATGTATTTGCACGAATGTAATGCTTGATGAATTAGATACTTAATAGTAAGTTGTGATTTAGTAAGCACTTTCTCCTGTGTTAATTATGCTCATGTATTTTTTAGAGAATTCTTATGAAGTGATACGATCTCTGCTATCATACTTAATGATGACTGAATCTTAGAAGACACCTTTTTATATGTAATTTAGTCTTTTACTCATATGGAATCATTCATATGGAATTTTTCGTACATTGCAATTTCCATTTTGTGAAACACTTTTGTAATATTATAAGGTTCAACAAGGTCCCATTCAGATGAAGCCAGTCAAAACAAACTTGTATTCTGGAAAACTTCGTCAACCAGCACCTCTTTTGGACCTTCCCTCTTTTTCGTATGATTGTAATTCACACATGTTTTGATATTAGCACTATAAATTTCTATGATTTCCTGAGTACTGACTCTGTATAGTACATGTATACAGCTTTCTGTTGTCTATAGATTTGTGCTAATCACTAAGCCAGATGGCTCAGTTTGCCTCTGTGTTGATTACAGGCACCTAAATGCCATCATTGCTCCTGATGCTTCTCCAGTGCCCTGGCTAGATGACCTCTTAGAGAAGCATGGGACACTACCTACATCAGCATGCTGGATCTAGTCAAAGGATATTGGCAAATACTGTTAGGTGATGCTTCCAAAACCAAATCTGCATTTATTACTCCTATGGGACTTTTTGAGCTTACTGTACTCCCTTTTGTACTCCAAAATGCTTCTGCAATCTTCCAGAGGCTAGTCAAGCAGCTTCTCAGTGGATTAAACTCTTTTGCCATTGCATACTTGGATGACATCACTATTTACAGTTCAACTTACACCTAGAATATTAAGCCTGACCTTCCAAAGGGTAGAAGCTATTTCTCAGTGTATCAGTTCAAAGTAAACTGAATGGCTAACAATAAGTATGATTGATGTGATGGAAAGTGAAAAGCTAGGACTCCTCTTCCCAGTCTAAACTCAGAAACAGACAACTCTTCTGAGAGAGAGAGAGCACAAGCAGGAGGAGCTGGCAACTGCCTCTGAAGAAGACCTGGGGGCTCAGGGGCCTCCTAATGCTGCAAGAGCAACAATTTTGTGTATGTTGTACTAATGCAGTACTAAAAATATGGTATCGATACACACATTCTGATCAGCAGCCTGCAGGAGAGCATGGAAAATGCATTGCATGGGACACTCAAAGCCAACCAGATTGCCACACAGGTTCACCCTTGGCAGCCATTTTCAAATACAAGGGAAAGTTCCTAGAGCACAAACACCAAAGGCAACAGTCTAAATTCTGTCATTCTACTGACTACTGTTAAGTGTGGTATCATCAAGGTTTGGCTTCAAACAGAAAACTTTGGCCAGCTGATCTTTGCAGAAATTCAGCTACAGGGAGGAAGAGCTCATAATTCCAAGTTTCCTGCCCATAATGTTTCTTCTGTACTATTAAAGTACGATTAAGCTGCAATAATTAGTTCCTGTCATCACCCTTACAAGTAGAGTGTAAGGGTGAATAGGGGTGGGAGGAGGCACGCATGCGCTAAACCAAGTCGGACGCTGAAACTCCGAGCTCCCCCGTAAACTAAGGAATTTACAGCTCAAAGGATTGTAAACAGCCAAATACTGGCATATAACCAGGTGGGAAGATAAGAAGGATCCAAACAGCAGCAGAGTCTGGAAACAGCAAGTAAAAAAACCCTTTATTTACAACCACTCAGTGAGATAACGCTCACACAGCAAGAGCCTAGCTCATTAAGCCTTAATTAAACAGCTAAGGATGGCAAAAAATATCAAGGAACTGTCAGAACAGATAGCAAACCTCCAGAAGATATTCCTAGCATCTCAGGAAAAAATTAGCGAAGAAATTAAGGCTGTACGAGTAGATATGGCTAAGATAGGGAAAGAAATTGCCGACATAAAGCAAACAGCAAATTTTGCCAGAGAAAAGGCTCTGGCTAATGAACAGAGGATTGGCTCCCTAACAAAGCAGATAAATGACCTCTCAGACAGGAATAGGAGAGCAAACTTGATTTTGACAGGAATCTCTGAAGAGGTTTCTAACAGGAACCTGGAATGCGTAGTGACAGAATGGCTGACAACTAATGGAATCAGGATTCAGTCAGAAGACGTCGAAAGAGCTCACCGCCTGCAAAGAAAAGGCAAGGGAGGAGCCCCTCGTGACGTTATTATCAAGTTCTCCAGAGAAAAAATACAACAACAAATATATAAGGAGCTAAAAAAGAGGAAGGACTTGAGCTTCAGGGGCAGGAAAGTTTGGGTGAGACAGGATTTTTGCCAGGAGACACTTAGGCAAAAGAACTTAATGCGCCCCTATGCCCAAAAACTATATGCAAACAATGTAAAATTTACCTGGGGCTATCCTGCTTCAATCATAATATTCCAAGAAGGGAAGAGGCTCATGGCACGGAACGCACTTGAGGCCAAAGAACTCCTTAAACAACTCAGAATAAACGCTGAAGACATAAGGGAAGAGGGAATGGAAGAAGAGCCAGAGGGGGAAGCAGACCTAGAAGAAGGAACTGCAGAGAGAGGAGAAAAGCGCCTCAGGACAGACTCACTAGAAGAAGACACCTAAAGGGAAGTATCCAAGTATAAGTTGAGCTAATGTTAATATTACAAGTATAAGGGGGAGGAGGGATGTGTGCACCTCATGAAGTGGAGAGGGGGGAAGGTTTCTTATCCCCACAAGTCTACTCTACCACAGGGATGGGAGGGAAGGGGGAGGGGTAGTTTAAGAATATGCTTAAAAATCCCAGGGCCACGGGAACTCAAAGTCCAGAATCATAAAGAATATGGATAGAACAATAAGATTACTTACACTGAATGTCAATGGATTAACGTCAAACCTTAAAAGGTACAGGATAGCTAAGCTTGCAAAAGATCAAAAGATTGATGTTTTATGCCTCCAGGAAACACATAAGAAAAAAAGATAGCAAGCCGTTGCTAAACGATCCGACTTGGGAGATACTAGCAGAGGCCAGAGGGGATGCCAAGGGTAAAGGAGTAGCAGTACTGATTCATAAGAAATTTAAACTAGAGGTTATGGAAAAAAAAGAGGATAGGAATGGTAGATATCTGTTAGTAAAGTTTAAAATGGATGATAAGAAGTATACCATAGTAAATATATATGCCCCAAATAAAGGACAAAAGAAATTCCTGGGTAAAATATTTAAAAAACAAAACAATTTTCCGAAGGAGAAGTGATTATAACAGGTGACCTAAATATAGACATAACAAAAGATAAATCATTCAAGTTAGGAAATTGGGGCCTGATAGAGGCACATGAGTCTGTGGGGAACCGGCCTAAACCCACACATATATCTAGTAGGCATAAAACAGTATCATGTATAGACTACATAATTTTAGAAAAGAATAGTAATATGATTATCAAAGGAATTACAACACACCCAATATGGATATCTGACCATGCTCCAATAAGCGTTGAAATAGAATTCACTCAGCAACCAACAACCAGAACATGGAGATATAATAACTTAATAATGGCCACAGAAAGGGATAGACAATACATGTCTGAGCAGATAAAGCTATATTTTGAGGAAAATAGAGGAACAGTACCCACCAATATTCTATGGGATGCTGCAAAGGCAGTCATAAGGGGGCACTGTATAAAGAAAGAGAAGAATATAAAAAAGGAGTGGCATCTAGGAAGACAGGCCAAAATCCAAGAAATGGAGAGGCTACAAAGTAAACTAATGCAAAAATACAATCCTATGATACAGAACTAAATATTAACAATTAAAAAACAATTGGAGGCCTTAGACTCAGCAACAATATGGAAAAGGGAAGCCATGGTGAGAAACGAATTCCAAAGAAATAGCATAAATTCAGCAAAAAGACTAGCAAATTACCTGAAAAATAGGAAGGAAAGACAAAGGGTGAAAAGTATAAAGGTAAATGGTCAAAAATCTCAACATCCCATTGAAATAAGGGAGGCGTTCGAGTCTTTCTATAAAAAATTATATAAGAAAAGGGACACAACAGACTTTGTAGAGGAAGTTAACATAACACTGAAGGAGGATGAGCAAGCCAAATTACAAGAGGAAATTACAATACAAGAGATAAAGGATGTAATTAAAGAATTGAGAAAGGGAAAATCCCCTGGGCTAGATGGGTTCACAAGTGAATTTTATAAGGAAATGATAGACATTCTTGCCCCAGAACTCCAAATGATCTTCAACGAAATCTTGAGGGGGAAGGGCCCCAGATTCATGGAGACAAACAGAAATAATAGTAATTTTGAAACCAAATAAAGACCCTGAAGAGGTAGGTTCATACAGACCTATAAGCCTCCTTAACCAAGACTACAAGATCTTCGCAAAAATGCTGGCAAATAGATTAAAGAAGTTTAGTCCCAAAATAATAAAAGAAGACCAACATGGATTTGTAAAGGATAGGAACATAGCCCACCCTATTAGGAATATAATAAACGTATTACAACACGGTCAAAAAAAAAAGTTAGGTCTTTTAAAATTGGATGTCTATAAAGCCTTTGACACCCTATCTCAGGAATACTTGTGGCAGATTATGAAAAAGCATGAGATAGGAGATAATTATATAAGAGCAATTAAGGAGATATATAGAGAGGGAACAGCAGTGGTAAAGGTCAATAATGCCAAATCACAAACTTTTCAGATCCAGAGAGGGGTCCGACAGGGGTGCCCGCTCTCACCGGTCTTATTCATTATAGCAATAGAACAACTAGCTGAAAGGATAAGAAACTGTGTAAGGATAGAAGGTTATAAGGTAAAGAAGGAAGAAATAAAAATTAATTTATTTGCAGATGATATTATAGTAGTTATGACAAATCCCAAAGAAGCGATAAAAGAAGTAAAAATTATCTTAGAGGACTTCGAATGCTGTTCAGGGTTAAAGGTTAATATGGCTAAATCAGAAATCATGTACCTCAATGTGAACAAAGAGGAAAGAAAAGAAATAAACAAAATTACAAATATTGGAATGGGCACCAAAAAGTTCAAATACTTAGGTATAGTGTTACAAAAGAAGATCGATAGAATATCGGAGGTGAATTATAGCACGATATGGAAGAAAATAAAGAATGAAATGAGAAAGTGGAAAAATAAAACTCTTGGTATATCTACTAGAATTAGGAGTGTTAAAATGTTCTGGTTACCTAAACTAGCATACTTATTCCAGACGATACCATTAGAGGCCCATAACAAAAGGTTAGAACAATGGAATAGGGCAATTAGAGAGTGGATATTTGGCAGTAAAAAGTGTAGAATTCAAAAAAGGTTGATACACGGTCTCAAGGAGGAGTTGGGTTGGGGAGTCCCAGAGCTGAATAGATATTATGAAGCCTTTCAAATAAAGTCGCTATTAGAGATAGGTGAAGGAGAGGAGCAAAAATGGGTTAGATTTGAAAATGAGATAAACAACAATATAGGAAGATTCGGGATTTTCTCTAAAGCCACAAAAAAAGATCTCAAATTGATTAAAGGCCCCAGACATTCAGCATTAGAATCTTGGAGCAAGTGGCAAGCGAAATGGCTAAGAAGAAACTCAAGATGGACACCACTAGAATTAATATACAGCGAAATAAAAGAGAATAAATGGTGGGAATATCTTAAAACTAAAGGGTATTATAGGTTGGAAGACATGTTTAGAGGACGTAACTTAAAACCGGTGCACGAGATAGTGGAAGAGGTAGGTAACCAACACTGGTTAAAAATAACAGGCCTATATAGTATGGTTAATAAGATCAAGGAAAAAGAGAAAATATGGATAGAGGAACCGATAGAAGAACTATACAAAGGGATGCAAAAATCAAAACAAGGATTAGCAGGGAAAATCTATAGGAAAATGATATCAAATACAGACACGACAATATCTTACCTACAGAACACTTGGACCAAAGAAGGTCAGGTATCAGAAAACTTGGCAAGCAAAATAATGGAAGGAATAGAGGGAATTAAAGTGATCAAATTTAATGAAATGGAGCATAAATTCTTTACAAAATGGTACAAAACACCAGCGCAAATAGCAAACATGATCCCAGGAATGAGCCCCATGTGCTGGCATTGCAAACTGGCTAAAGGATGGTTTTCCCATATGTGGTGGGAATGCCCAGAGGTCAGTGTCTTTTGGACAAAAATATTGCAAATTATAAGGAGAACGTGCAAAGTTTCACTGTCCATTAACTTTAATTTAATGTTAATGGGCATAATAGGGAACCCAGGAGTAAGTAAAGAGAACCAAGCTATATTCAAAGCAATGATACTAGCAGGAAAAGCAGTGATTGCTCTGGGTTGGAAAGACAAGAGTAAATGGACAGTAGAAATCTGGCATAATTATTTGTTTGATTTCATACAGTCAGACATAATAGAGAAACTGAACTGGAAGACCAAATGGGCAGACAGGACTACAGCAATCAGCACGAAATGGAAGACCTACCTGGAGTGGCTACCAACAGAAGGAAGAAAGGACATTCAGTGCAAGATTCGGACCTTGTGCCTGTGGCTGGGATCAAAGGACTAAAGCATTGGAAAAGCAGAGGGGGAGGAGGGAGGGAGAAGGGATAAAAAACCGTTACGAAATGTACGGGATAAAAGATAATATGTAATACTTACCAAAAACTATATAAAAACTATATTAAAAAAAAAAAAAAGGGAGAATGTGTGTGTGTGTGATTTGATATTGTTGAGTGTAACTGTTATTATAATTGTGTATTTAAGTAAACTGAAACATTGTTCTGAGCCTTGTCTATCGCCTCTTCACTGGGAAGGTCCCACGGCAGCCCATTCCTTGTAGACATAGACCAAAAGATCCCAAAATTAATTATACCTGTTGCGAGGTGCTCTACCCCTAGAGAGCATTTCGCCCAACAGGGGAAGAGTCATACTCTTCCCCTACTTTGATCCCAGTGGAGGAATAGAACCAATTTTATCTCTGTTTGGTCAGGAATGCTGCAAAGGTCCTTCAAAAACTATGAGTACCCAAAATTCTCCCATGTCAAAAAGCTGGCCCATTCCCTCTTACATAAACTTGACCAAATGTATCCTTTTACACATACCCTCACCACAGAGACCCTCAAGAAAATCAGAACAGGAAATCAGGAGCATATTTAAAGGATAATACTGGCTCTTGTTTCAGTTGTGGCAACAAGAAGAGTTGAGCTGCGGAGAGGGTGAAAAAACTGGCCAATAGAGCCTGGATTCCAGAATCACAAATACAGCTTTGATTCCAGAAAATATGTTCTAAAAACAGACAGTTTCACTTCCATTCACTTAGGCCTTCAAAGAAAATGAGTATCCAGCCAGAAAATAGACAGGCTAAACTTAATCACCTGTGAATACCTTGCAACAATCCAGCTACATGCCAGCCTTCCCATGCCTTCAAGGCTCCTACCAAGTTCATGCCTTCAGCACCCCCAAGAGAAACACATGATCCAACTTCATATGATGAGGAGTGACAAAGTTATCAACTGTCATCTCCAGGGAGATCCTCAGGGCAGATCCCAGTTTACACCCCCATTGACTCCATCCCAGCAGAGGTAAAGAGCAAGCTTCACCTCTGTTCACTTGGGGATTCTCAAGGGGGCCATCAAGGAAAAACAGTATCTAGACATCTCCATGCAGGAAAAGATGGCCCAAATAGCCCAGATTCCTGAGAGCAGAATGCATTTGGGGATTCCAGGCAACATTCCAGCCACACACCAGGCTTCCCAAACTTGGAGTTTGTGCCCTTAGCACCATCCAAAGGCACACAGGAACCAATGTCACCTGAACATTTGCTACAAATCTACTTTTGCCACCTGTAGTTCCACACAGGTGCTCAAGTATGCTTTCCACACAAATCAACTACCAGACCTTTGACCAAAAGTTAATTGGCTACTCAACAACAACAAAAATGGAGAATCACAGCTGGCCCACTGTCAGCTACTTCTAGCCTGCTCAAATGAGGCTCTTTTTCTGTCCATAATCTGAATTTAAAGCAGTCCAAACTGCTAAAGATAAGTACAACTGATGCAAGACAACCTCAAGTAGTTAGGACATGCAGCATTTTTGAAAAGCCAGAGAGATTAAACAGAGCTCTTTTATCCATTTTGCCAGGAGAACCAGTGCCAACAGACTGTGCTCCCCTTTTCGCAAAACATAGCACACAACCACCACCATTTCAGATTAACAGGAGCAGAGGAACCAACTTCACCTCTGCTCAAAGGGAGACAAAAAAGAGTCAAAGAAGAATGTAGTCATAAAATATAAGCAAATTCAGGTGCAAAAAGGAAAATGGAATTTTGGCCAACTGTGCACAATGTCCACTGCTTCCTCTTTCCACCACAGACCCTCACTTTGCCTTTTATGACCTCCCTGAGGATCCACTGTCCCTGAGAAGTTTATCGCAGAGTGCTCAGTACGTTGCAGTATCAAGGGGGATCAACAGAAATTGCCACCCCCTCTTAAAAAAAACTGGAATGGTTTTTGATTGATTTATCCTTTAACACATAGCCTCTCCACAGCAACCCTCATGAGAAAAGAATGAGAAACCAGGAGCAGATGTAAAGGAGCATGCGGGCTCTCATTTCAGCCATAGAACAGGAAGACAACCAACTTTACCTCTGCGAACCTAGGGAGAGGATCATAGACAACTATCACCCCAACATATCCAGGCAGTAAAAAAAATGGCCAATCTGGTCCACAGTCCAGAACCATAAATACAGGTTTGGTTCCAGAGCACACATGCTAAATATGGCCACTGGCAGTATCAGAAAAAGTGAGCAGTGACTCAGAAAAGCTCATACCCCACCATAAATTTTGTTACTCTTCAAGGTGCTCCTCGACTCTTACTCTTTTTTAAGAGACCACAATAAACCTTTTACACAAAATGCCATAGAATGCCATAGAACTTAGAGAGAAAACTGGAGGCTTCAGGCTAGTGATCTCAAGACTGAAAGAAAAAGTGTTTGCCACAGACTGGTCACAGTTGCTTCTCAGATGAGGAGGATTCCTAAGGATGCCATAGACCATATATATATTGTTTTAATGTATTTATATATATTCTGTAAGCTACCCTGAGCCTGCCTTGGCAGGGAGGGCGGGATACAAATTAAACAAATAAATGAACAAACTTCATATCTGCTGAGCTGTGGAAAGCAGACACAGTCACCTAGCACCCCAAATATCCAAGCAGGAAAAACTGGCCAGTTTGGCCCACATTCCATAATTACTAATACAGGTTTGATTCCAGAAAATGTATTCTAAAATGGCCATAGACCTTGATTTGGTCCCTCTAGAGAGGAAGACAGCCAGCTTCACCTCTGTTTACTTTGGAATGCTGAAGGGGGCCTTCAAAGAGAATCAGTATCCAGAAATTTCCATGCAGGAAAAGTTGACACAAATGGCCAAGAGTCCTAAACTGTGGATACAGATATAATTTCAGAATAGGAAAGACATTTTTTGTTGTCAGGAGATTTTCCTTGCAACAACCCAGCTGCCTTTCCATATCTACAAAGCTCCTACCAAGTTCATACCTTCAGCACCCCCAAGATAGAGAGGACCCAACTTCATCTAATGAGCTATGAAAAACTTACTTCCTGTCACTTCCACTTAGGTCCTCAGAGCAGCTCCCAGAGCCCACACCTACTGAATCCATCCCAGTGGAGGTAAAGAACCAGCTACAGCTCTTTGCTTGGGGACACTAAAGGGAGCCTCTGACGAAAAGGAGTACCCAGACACTTCCATGCAGGAAAAGCTGGCCAAAATGGCCCAGATTCCTGAGAGCCGGATTCAAGTCTGGTTTCAGAAAAGACATGCCAAGTTTAATCTTTGGACATCCCAGTGCATTAATAATGGATAGGGCAGCAACTTTATATCAAAGCTTTTGGTTAAGTTACAAGAAATAGCTGGAATGCAAAGTGTTCCAGTTTTAGCCTATCATCAGAAAGCCAATGGACTGGTAGAACAAATGGACCAAGCCTTGGGGAAAATGTTGATGGCTTATGCTTTGGAGTATTCAAATGATTGCGATTTGGCCTTAAAAAATCTATTATTTGCCTCTACAGCTACAGCTCTGTTCATTTGGGGACAGGGAAGGGAGCCTCTGAAGAAAAGGAATACCCAGACACAGGAAAAGCTAGCCAAAATGGACCGGATTCCTGCCAGATCCAAGTCTGGTTTCAGAATAGATGGCACTTGCTACAAGCAGTATTTTGCCCGCTTGGAAATCTGTCTGTAAACCTTGTCACCATGCAGCTGGGATAACTACAAATATTTATGCTGATGAAACACGGAACAAGAAATTTACTCAAGACAAGTTGTTTGTAAGGTTCTTCAGTAGCTTGGATGCTGCTTGTTGCTTCGTTTCAGTTTTTGTCTTTGTTCAGAAGAAGAGAGAAATCGAAATGGTAGATAATTTCGGAGACCATCGTTAATGCCAAACAACATCTACTGTGTCTTGGAACAAATACCAAACAACATCTATTCTGTTTAAGAACAAAGAACCTGTAATTTGTACTTATTTGTATGCTAATTTCATGTATTCAAACCAGGTTACTTAGATAAACATTACGTTAGTGTGACGTTCATAGTTCCTTGTTGTTTTACAGTTTCAGAATAGATGGGCCAAATTTAGTCATTGGATATCCCAGTGTGTTAATAAAGGATGGGGTGGCAATTTACATCAAAGCTTTTGGCCAAGTTATATGAAATTGCTGGAATACAAAGTTTTCCAGTTTTAGCCTCTCATCAGCAAGCCAATGGACTGGTAGAGCAAATGGTCCAAACCTTGGGGGAAATATTGAAGGCTTATGCTTTAGAGCATTCAAAAGACTGGGATTTGGCCTTACAAAATCTATTATTTCCATCGAGAGACTCACCCCAGAAAAGTTTTGGTTACAGTCCCAATGAAACAAGCTTTGGCTGAGGGGTCAGAGGGCCACTGAAGTTGTTAAGAATCAGTTAAGAAGGTGCACTGTCTAAAGATTACCCGCAGAAAATGGCTATCTTTATAAGCTCCAACAAACTTTAGAACTAGTCAGACAGGCAGCTGGCATTCATCTGCAAGAAAGACTTCATAATTATTTCTTTGATATCCTGTTAGGCTGGCCCCTATAGTTATCACTGTCTTGCCACCCAAAATTGTGCAGTCTCACACTTCTGCTGGCTCAGAGGCTACCCCACTCTACTCTTCTGGAACCCAAAAACCTTCTTACTAGTTCCTTCAGAGCTTTGGAAGCTCTGTATAAAGTTCTCTACCTTCAATCTGTAGATATCTAAACAGACAACATACACAGATCAGTAGACTGAGGATAGGTAAACTTCTTCTGTGTTCATTCCTTTTCTCTTAGAAACTCCTAAAAAAGACCACATTAATCCTTGTACACAAAACCTTACCACAGAGATTCTAATGGGAACCAAAGAGAAAACAGTAGCAGAGTTAAGGGACCACACTGGTTCTCATTTCAGTCCTGGCACAGGAAAATAACCAATTTTACCTCTGCTGATTTGGGGACAGCATCAGGGCTATTTTTGGGCAGGAACGCACAGAAACGGCGTTCCGGCTGGCTCCCAAGCTGGCCATGCCCAGCAGGAACTCATTAGCATAATAGGCCACACCCAATAGCAGAAACTCATTAGGATTGGCCACATTAGGGGCTGTGTGGCCTAACAGGCAGAGTTCCTGCTCCAAAAAAAAGCCCTGGGGTTTTGACAACAAACAAGGTAAACAGAATAAGAAGCAAAAGGTGGGTGTGGCTGGATGACCACACTTCTGGTATCATGGGAGTGTGACCTAATATGTTAATAGATTGTGCTGACAGGGGTGTGGCCTAATATGCTAATGAGTTTCTGCTGTTGGGTGTGGCCTATTATGCTAATAAGTTCCTGCTGGGCTTTTTCTACCAAAAAAGCCCTGGAGAGCATCATATACAAGTAGTGCCCTAACATATCCAGACAGGAAAACTGACCAATCCAGAATCACAAATACAGGTTTGTATCCAGGATACATGTGCTAAATATGGTCACTGGTGGTTCCAAGAGTTTTACTTAAGTATACACATACATTAAGTACATTTAAATAGAAGCAGGGCGATAGGAACCAACTTGCACTACTGAAGTGCAATAGATCTACTTCCTGACACTTCCTCTCAGCCACCCTCCAACCCCTTGGTTTGGTCCCTGTGAAGGACAGAACCAGCTTCACCTCTGTTCACCTGGGAATGCTGAAGGGGGCCTTCAAGGAGAATCAGTATCCAGGCATCTCCAAGCAGGAAAAGCTGTCCCAAACAGAAAAGATTCCTGAATTGCTGAAGGTAGGTATGGTTTCAGAATAGACAAACTAAATTTAGTCATCTGGAGATTCTCTGCAACAATCCAGCTGCATACCAATTTCCCTGTATTTCAGAGGTTCTTACTAAGTTCATGGCTTCAGCAGCACCAAGAGAGACAGGATCCAATTTCACCTAATGAGCTGTGACGGGTTTCCTTTTTGTCACTTCCAGTTAGATCCTCAGGACAGCCACCACCAGCTCCCACTCCCATTGACTCTGTCCCAGTGAAAGAACAGAACCAGTTTCACCCCTGTTCACTTGCGGGTGGTGAAGGAGGCCTACAAAGAAAATGATCACCCAGACATCTCCATGCAGAAAAAGCTAGCACAAATGGCCCAGATTCCTGAGAGCAGAATGCAAGTACGGTTTCAGAACAGACATGCTAAATTTAGTCATCTGGGGATTCCTGGCAACAATCCAGCCCTCTCAAAGCTGGATTTTATGCTCTCAGTACCACCCAAAGGCACATGGGAGCCATCACCTAAAGAGTTGCTACAAACCTACTTCTTGCCACTTCTAATTCCATGCAGGTCCTCAAGTATGCTGCGATCACCAAACTGTGACTACCAGACCTTGACGAAGAATTCATTGACTACCTCATATCTGCAAAATAGGGAATCACGGGTGGAACACTGTATACTACCCTGCTCAAATTTCTAGGCACATAGGCGCAACATCTTGCCAAAAGTCACAGAGATTAAACAGAGCGTCTTTCACCCTCTTTGCCAGGGGACTATGGTGTCTCTCTCATCTTCTCATAAAATGACAGCGGACATCTGCTTTTTCAGACCAAGAGGAGGAGAGCTAACATTACCTCTGCTCAGGTGAAGACAAAGTGGCAGACCAAGAGCTACTGGATAGGGCGGGGTATAAATCCCAAAATAAATAAAATAAAATAAAAAGAAAAACACAGATGTAAAAAAAAATCCCGAGGAATTTGAAAAAAACAGGGCTGGATACAAACACACCTTCAATTCTTGCCATGGCCTATAACATTGCCCAGCACAAGGGAGTGCTGGTGAGATTCAGCACAATTCTGTGCATAAATTAACAAGCCAATTTTTTTCCCTTTCTCATTTGAGAAGAAAAGGAAACGAAGAAAATAGATCAGCATCCTATTGACAGCCAAGCTTTATCCTTGAATTAAGTGAGGATTATTTCTACCAGTTCAATTATATGTTTTCAGCCCGGCCCATAGCTATGGTGGGGCATTTGGGGGCCATGCCCCCTCATTAACCAGTCACACCCCACAAGTCACAATGCTGGAAACCCTTTTTTAAAAGTATTTATGTTGGTATTTTTTAACCCCAGAAAATCGTGCCGCATGCTGCGCCCTGCCCTCAGCCTGCCCTCAGCTGATGTTCCGCGCCTCAAGAGGAATAAAAGATTACCTAGCAACCAGAGCAGCTGCGAGGCTATCCAAAGTGTCTGGAGGGGTGCACATGTTTCTTAACAAAACTCTGCATCATGGCAGGCAGAAAGTTTTCTTGTCCCAACCCAGAGAAAAGCACAGAGTATTTGGGGCAATTAAACACGCCCTCCTCAGAGGCAGTCATTTCCCCTTTCCCCGCTGCTGTCCCAGGAAAGGTTGGAAGGAGTTAAATGGTGCACAGAGCTCTATTTCTAGAGAGGTTCCAAAATGGGAACTTCCTTCCCAGCCCATTCCTTTTCCCCTTAGTTTTAAAAGCCTCTCCTTAAGCATTGGGGAAGCTGTGCAGAGTCTCAGGAGGGAGTGTGTTGCAAAGCAAAGACTAGTAAGAGTGGGTAAGTGAAAACCAAGGGGGCATCCTGCATGCAAGAAAATGTTGCAGCGGTGACAAGAGAAAATAAATGTGGGGGGTGGCAAGAGTCAGGCCCGTAGCTACAGTGGGGCCCCCTGAGGCCTGGCCCCCCGACTTACTGCCAAGGCCCCATGACTTCCCATGCAGCCCAACTTCCTGTTTTTTATTTTATTTTTCGGCTGCTTCCCTCCTCTCCTGCCGCCACCTGCTCTCTTTCTCCCACCCCTGCAGTGCTGCCTGCCGCCTTTCTTCGCGGCCTGCTCTGATCACGTCAGGCCACCAAGCACCCCTCGGCTGGCATTCTCTCTGCAATCCCCCCCTTCGGATGAATATCTTTCCAGGGTGCAGAGCCCAGGCACTAGCAAGAAGAACGGGGTGAGTGGGCAGGGCAAGGAGCTATTGTTTCCCTGGGCAGCCCACTCCATTCTCCCACTTTGCTCCCGAGGAAGCAGAGGATGCCCCCGACGTTCCTCCTTTGAGTCAAGGCTTGGCCCTTCCTGTTCCAGCAGGCTAACCCGCTCTCTCTCTCTCTTCCAAATGTGCACCTCACCGCAGCCTGCCCTTCTTCACTCAGGGACTCGCAGGGCCCTGACTTGCTGCTTCTCTCAGGCCAAGCCACACTGGAACCGCTGGCCCTGCTGGGTGCGTCTGCTTCGGGATGCCAACAGAGGACGCAATTCACCACTTCTCAGCTGGTGTGGCTGAGGAAAACAGGCGGAAAATAGGGGCCAGCCCCCTTTCCTGGCAGCAGGCAGCCCGTGGGGGTGGGGGGTGGAAGGCCTCCATGAATGGAGCGGCTAGGAATCTCCACTTCAAGTCTGTCTCAGCATGCGTGTGTTGCAGGGAAAGACAGGAGTGGGGCTGCTTGCTTGGGGGGTGTACGCGGGTGCACCCAAACTTAAAGACCCTCTGAATTAAAAAATCCTGGCTATGGGCCTGACGCAAGTAACCATGAATTGGGCAGTGGGGGAGAGTGATCAGCAGAGAAGCTACAGACACGGTCATAAGGAGGGTCTGTGTAACTTGTTTTCCACCGAGGTCGGTCCATGCAGATCAGGAACAGGGCAAAGGGATGTCCCAAGAAATCTACATAAGAGGAGGCTTGCAGATCATACTCTGTGGCATTGTAACCCACTGAGGTCCCCCTTCTCCCCAGGCTCTATTCCCAAATTACCCAGAGTTTCCCAGCCTGAAGCTGGCAACCTGATATTGAACATTAAACCTGGGATCTCCTGGGTGCAAAGCAAAGGCTCTACCATGGAGCCACAGACTGTCGCCTATTGCCAGCTTTCCCACATTTAAGGCAGACTCCCTCTGAACATGGAGGTTTTGCATAGCTTTAGTGATATGGGCATTAATACAAAGTGTTGCAGATATTGTGACCTTTTATGTGTTTTTATAATTCTGAATATGCTACTTCTTGTATAACTGATGTAACTGGAATAAATTGAATTATTTTACCTAATATTTTACATACATAATGGCTGCCCCACAAGAAAAAAAATATGCCCCACAAGCTACAAAATCCTCAGCAGTCTCAGGAATATCCTAACCAACAAGGTGCAATTTGATACCAAGCAGTGGATAGCAGTCTTAGAAATTGACATTCACCAGTTTACCACTGAACTGAGTTTCCCTACATCCCTCTCCCAAGATTAAGCTGCAGCAGGGACTTATGGAACAAGTCATCCTGAAGACTTGGAAGACTGCAGTAACCATTTACTCAAAACCACTGCCCCGTTTGAGGACAAATCTACTTTCAGGATCAATAATTCCTTCCTTTACCATTAAGTTAAAATTTGGACCAAAGCAAATCATTGGACCAAATCCAATTTCATTTATGCACAAGATAGATACTTGACCTTTAAAATATAGCAAATACAGGGTTTTAAAAAAAAGAACGTATCTATCAACAAATGATATTTGAAATCCCCCCTCAGTATAATTAGCTTCTCAAAATACAGCTCCTTTTCTTATATATGCTGTTATAAAACTTTTCATCTGGAGATACCGAAAGATCACGATTCCAGTTTTATGAAGCAATCGCGAAGAAGAGACTACCATTCATCACCAAGTGTAGATAGTCAAACGTAGCCAGCTCTTTCCCAACAGCTAAAACCAAAGCTAGATTTAAAACTTTTAATTTTAATTGCTGAGGAAAACAGAGATGTTCTCAGGGCTCACTTAAAACGACACAGTTGCCAGATATTTATCAGAGCACTGATCATGTAATTATTCTCCTTATAAGAGTTCTTTGCAGACTTCTTTAGCCAAATCCATGCATGCAATGGCGTTTTGGCCAAGTTTTGTTGTACTGAACTCAGGGATGGATCCTCGTCCAATTTTATCCTGTTAGATAACCATATTAGGAGCCCTGAACGCCTCCACCCACCTTTGGAACAAAAACCCATGAATCATCAAAAACAGCTGAAGGACACATAAACACTTAAACAGACATGTCAGAGTGTTTCTCTTTAAGTGGAGTAGATCATGTGTCCTTCAGCTGTTTTTGATGATTCATGGGTTTTTGTTTCAAATAGTGAGAGTGGGAGCTGGTTCTTTCACCAGCTTCCCAGGAAGGGCGCTGTGTCAGAGCAGTCTTCATGTTTAAATTTCAGCTAATAATTGTAAGTAAAACTCTGTAAAGCATTGTATAGCCTAATGTTTTGACATGTAGCCTCTGTTAACCCTCTTTATATGTTTTAAATAGTGCAAAATATGGTCTTGTATCCTGCGTTAAAAAATCTTTGAAACATGCTTTTTTCCTGCTTTGAAAAATATCCTGAAACACAGTCCTCAAACCGGCTTCTGTGTCAGCAGGACTCAATGTTCCTTTAATTAGGATACACTAATGAAGTGTGAAATGTTTTCCTCTCTAAGAAGACGCTTCCTGTTTTGTTGAACTCTCTACACAGAAGGACTGAAGTTTCTATTATTTAATCCTTTAAAGGTTTTGAACTGTAGATAAGAAGAAACAAGTTTGTCACACAATTCCTCACGTTATATGTAATGTACCGTTCATTGAAATATAAAAAGAATTGTTGATTAGTTAGGGTATCATGGTTGTTCTTTTTCAATGTATGTGTTTCCGTGATTCTCTCTCCCTGTTTGTTCAAGGGAAAAGATGGAGCTTTGGAGCGCCACCTGCCAGGTTCCCTCTCACCTTTCAAATAAGGCATCCTGCACTCGTGGCCAGTGTTTTCTAATCTCTGGACAGGAAGCCATGAAGAAGAATCTGAAGAGACAGCCCTGCTTTTAGGGGGGAAAGAGGACTGTGACTGCTATTGCAATAGCAAGTTTATCTTAGGGGCCACCACCACCCCACTGCCATGCTGGAAAGTATACTGAAGCACTAATGGGTGGATGGAGCTCTGTTGTGATAAGCAAATATCTTTTCCTATCAGTTGAAGGTACCTTTACTCATAACTTCGGATGAATCTGAGTTTCCTAGCAGCCACTCCTAATTCCATCTGCAGACCTAAAATGCATCACAACTTAAGGGATATTCAGCAAACGCAGCACTATATGAATGGAGAAGGGACAGAACTATAAAGAGTTCCATGGCTGGAGGCATTCCTTGCTTGCTGAAACAAACATTTCAACACTCACAGATCTGTGCATATAAATAAAAGTAGAAAAGCTAATTTCTTTTACCCCCGTGTGAATTAAATCTGCAACTGCTTTGCTACAAAATGGATTCTGCTGGCCTAAGCACCATTACAGTAATGCCAACTGGGCAGAAGGGGGAAATGGTTTCCAAATGACAGAAACAATTTCAGGTTTGTATTTAGCAATGACAGCACCTCTGATTATGTGGAGCAATAAGAGAAAAGTAGCTAGACCAGAACCAGAGTTTGTAGATCAAGAATCAAATAGAGGAAAGGACACTAAAAAGATTTTTAAACAGACTTTTAGAAGAACCAACTACAAAGACAAACTGAGTGTCAGAAGTGACTGGCACTAGTAGTGGAGGCCATCTGACCAGTCATTTCCTCCCAAATGGCAAAACACAAAATGGAATATTTGGTTTTCTTTAAGTCCCAGTATTACTCCACCCACCCAGGTAGACCAGTGGGCCCTGCTGGACTGGATATAAAGCTTTCAAAGTCCATTCTCAGTCCCTGCTGGAGCATCAGCTTTGCAAACTGCTCCTCAGATAATCACATTATAGAGAAACCAGCCTGGGATCTTAATTCTGCCAGGACCGGAAGCAACAGCCAGGACTCATTGGTTTTGGCACTCAGAAGTCACAAAACAAAACAAGACAAAGCACAGACTAGTATCTTCAGTGAGACAACAATCCGGAAACTCACTCCGCTAGGGCTCAGAAAGCTACAAACTCTCACCTCATGAGCTTCTGTAGCCTCCTCAGGAAACCACATTAGGGTCTTTATGCTCTTCAGATGCCTTACGTGTCACACACACAGAAGAGGCTTGGCCATTCTGGTAAAGGCATTTCAAGGGCTCTTAATAACTTCCATACATTCCTCTCCCTTCAGGCTTTTTAAGTGCCTTACTGTTCCACAGTTTGATATGGACTATCATTCAGGCTTGTTTTTTTAAGTTGATGATCTTTCATGTTTCAACATCAGTCCCAGCTTGCAACCACACACCAAGCCAGCCATATTTTCTGCAGCCCCGGCTACAGCAATGGACTTTTCCTGCTTGTGTGACGGGGCCCTTGACCAACAGATTCTCTGGACTACTTTTCTCCCACAGAGGGTACAGGGACAAAAACCATCACCTCCACACCAGTGGAAGCGTTAGGGAGCACTATGGCATTCAGCCAGCACAGCTGGATGAACATTTTATGAACAGCGGTACAAAGCAGCAATAACTCTGGCAGAGTTAGTAGTGGTTAGTTACTTCCTGCACATTGTCTGATGCTGTACAGACATTAAAAGCTTTTTCACACTGCAAAAAATAATGACGATGTGTTCAGAATCTTTAAGGTTTAAATGCTGTAATGGTACAATAGCCTTGGATGCAAATGAAATTTAACTCCTGATCTATTTTTTATCTGGTTAGATTCTTCTATACTCCAGGACGTAAGGCTCGATAAAGTTGAAGAAATGGTGGCAGGACATCCAGGACAGGTCCCTCGGCCTAAAACAAAATAATCTGAAGATACCTCATAACAACCTCATTACAACTGGAACTACCATTCTAAAATGTCAGTGAAAAATCCCATTTTATTATTTAAGAAGCCCTTTTGTTCTGGGTCCACAGGTTTAAAAGTCAGCTACGTCATTCTGTTTGCTCCTCTATTAGCATTAGCCATGATAGCAGCCAAGGTCTGAAAGCAAGGTTGCAGAACATCGCAGCAATGAAGCTCCAACCAGCAACTGCCCCCAGCAAACCACAGTGACAACTTCTTCATACCTTAGCAGCAGTGGGGCAGTTTCAGGAGGAGGACTGAGGCCAGTGAATCTGTGTGGTATATTCCCCCTTACTTATTCTTTCTTCCCTCTGATCTGTATGGGCTAATGGGAATGTAATTTGTTTAATTCAGCAGTTAATCTCTGTTAAGCCCCCCGCCTCACATCTCTTCTGGCACTTGAAAAGGCACAGGGGAGGGGAACAATAGTGCCCTTTCCCACGATGCTGCAGCTTGTGGTAATTTCAAACAGCCAGGTTTTGGCTTGAAGGACTCCATGTCTAGTTCAGCCCATGTGCAGAAGGAGAGAGTTTTTGTCTGATGCCTCCTATTTAGTTTTTCAGTTTTATGTGGGTAGGTAAATTAGTCTGTTTTCCTGTTTGAGAATACATTTACACTATCTGCCTGGTTGTGTGTGACAGGAGGAGAGAGGGGAGCCACTATGGAGGCAGAAGGATATGTGGCATTAGGAGGAAGGCAGAACAAGTAAGGGGGAAAAGGAGTTGACACACCCATTCCTTCTTCTGGTCCCTTTGTTAACCCAGTGATGCCAAATGCCAAGTAGGCTTGGGGTAAATCAAATTATTCAGGATTTTTTACACTTGATTACCTCAAAAAAACCTGACAGGATGAAGAGGCCCCACGAGCATCCTCAATTGCACACCCTGGGCTCTTTCAGGCAGCCTCAGCCTAAGCTTGGCAAACAAGCAGGGACAGTAGTTGTGGTCTCTGAGGCCTCCATGACACTCAACAAGTGCTATGTCAGCCAGAGTCCCTATTTTTCAGTATATGTACCCAGTTCTGGGAAAGCAGGATACAATAGGGTGGAGGAGACTCAATGCCCCCTCCCCCAGTGCAGCATCTACCTGTGAAGATGTCGGTGTGGGTTAACAAAATGGTTGTACTTGGCCAGACATGCTTGGAGCAAGCCAAGTCGCAGCTGTTCTTTAGACTCAACTGGTGGCTATGCAACAAACTATGCATGTTGCCTTCTCCTGCACTGCTGTTCCCAGTCCATCAGTTGCCTGAGCCATGTGTGCCAAGCAAAATGGTCTGGTTTGCTGTTATCAGCATGTCAGGAGTTACCTACTTGTAACAGAGGTTCTACTAATGTTCCATTCGCCCTTTTGCCAAGCAGTGTACTGAGGGAAAGGGTCATCCTACCTTCTTTAAAAGAAGTCTTGAGACTTCTCCTGAAGGTGTCCCTAGACAAAAAAATTACGTCAGTGACAAATATTCCATTTTGGGATGCAGATTCAAGCATAGCAGTGGTTACGCAACTTCGAGTGCTTTTGGACAAGACTGATTATGTAACACCACTTCAATCCAGATTAATGATTGAGACTGGGACAGCAAATGTCTTGTTGCCCTGATTGACTGTCTCCTGGAGGAGGAGACTATCTCCATTTCATATGGAACTCTTGACAGGTTTCAGTACTGTTGTTTTTTTTCTAGAGAGGCTGACTGGGGGTCATGGTGCTTTGGTGGTTCTACTCCTACCTGGCCAGCCATTTCCAGAAGGTATTGGGGACTGCTGACTGAAATCCTGGCATTTATACTAGGGGAACTTGTATGCCTTGACCATATCCAGTTTGCCATGAAAGCTTGCCTGATGACCTTAGGCCTAATAGAAGTCAATAGCTGCTTACCTGTAACAGGGGTTCTACTGATGTCCCACTTAGCTTGTTGCCAAGCAGTCTATTGAGGGAAAGGGTCATCCTAACTTCTTTAAAAGAAGTCTTGAGACTCCTCCTGAAGGTGTTCCTAGACAAAAAATTACTTCTGATATAATCTCAACCTAGCATTCCTCACAGTTATGGTAAAGCGGAAGAAGGGATAACAAGGTACGCCCATAAGAGAGAAAAGCATAAACAAAGATGCTAAATAAATAAAATATGCTAAATAATCAAAGCACTTTACATGGGATGCCTCTGAAGTCTGTCCAGAATCTTCTACTGGTCCAAATGCATCAGGCGTTGCTGTCAGTAGTTTGATACGG
Source organism: Gekko gecko (assembly GCA_029375565.1). NCBI lineage: Eukaryota > Metazoa > Chordata > Lepidosauria > Squamata > Gekkonidae > Gekko > Gekko gecko. The sequence continues at coordinate 43,080,702 of JAPDNY010000012.1, read as the reverse complement.
GGATCACACTGCACCTCAGTCCCCCACTCTGTAGAAGTTACTTAATTCAGCATTTTTTGTTCAAAGCGATCTAGATAACAAGTTCGTCTGCATGGCTTTGTTTCCATCCTAGTCTCCTGAATTGAAGATGTGTGGTTACCAGAGCTTCCCCACACTCTCACAGAGAACCTATACTGCTGAGATTCAGAGGACTGAACATGATACAGCTGCAGGCACACGGGAAGACCACACTGCCTAACGAGCCAAGGGAATTCTGCAGCACTGCCACAGCCATCAACAAGCTTTCAGTCCAAATTTGAAATACATTAATTAGACCTGACACCTGCATATGCACCAGAAGGAGCAAAGGAGACAGTCTCCTTGCCACCACAGAGACTAGAGAAGCCCATGGGATTCAGACAGCATGGCTAACTGAGAAATTAAAAGAGCCTCCCTCCCTGTCTTGCCGGTGCTTTGGCAGCGATGTCCATCACTGCTTCCTCCGAGACAATCAGAGCTGCCCTTCAGCTAAGGGAAAGGTGCTTTCATCTGAAAGGTCCATGTAGAGATTTAATCCAGTACTTTAACTTGTGCAGAAAGGGGGGGAAATCAACTAGGGACTGACAGCCAGGGATGATAAGCACACACATGCCTTGGCCTCTAATCTTCCTTGCCCAGAGCCTCATGGGAGTAAGATTTCCGTGCTCTTCTGCCAGTCCTTGCACAGCTCTTACAGGTGAAAGCCTTCAGTCAGTCAGCTCTTTGCTACACATGCGGCCAACATACTAGATGAGCCAAGGGGCATTTTGCAACTCAGAAGCTGATATCCTGCCTTTCTGCAAAAATATACTCGAAGTGGCTCACAAGCTGAAAGCTATGAATGTCATACAAGATGCATTTAGATGTATATCAAGTAACATCAGTAAAATCTCACCTAAAAGGCAAGAGGAATGGGCTCCAAGATGTTCAGAGCCTTACATGTTCCACCCAAACTCCTACCTACTAGTGCTCACAGCAGAACTCCTTAGTCTTTTGTGACCAACTCCCCCACCCGCAATAGCTGCTCTGGAGATGCCGTTTCAATACTGAGAGTACTTGTTTGAGTTAATGGTTATAAAGTACGTAAACTTGCAGATAAAATGCATGGAAATAATGGCTGTCAAGCCTATGGTCCAAAATCCATGTAACAATAAATCAATAGGACACCATGCCAATTAAATTTTAAGTGTGGGTCACCATACCAAAAGGATTGGGAACAGGCCCATAGCTATACTGAAGCATTTTGGGGCCCAGCCCCCCGACTTCCTGCCAAGGTCCCACAACTTCCCCACCTACCAGCAGCCCCACAGGCTCCATCCCGGGCTGGCGATCCCGAGCCAGCAGCGCAGGACAGACACAGCATGAAGGAGTGCAAGGCAGCCAGGCAAGCAGGCTAGCAGATGAGGTGGGGCCAGGGGGCTGTGGGTCCTGTGGCTGAACCTGCAACTACAGAAATTTCTCCCCTTCTCCCTCCAGTGCAAGTTTGCAGACCTCACTCGCTTGCATGTGCCTGTGTCCTCAGCACTGAGGAAGCTGGCTACCAAGGGAGAGAGAAATGCAGCACTTCCTCAGCCTCCCCTCCCGGGTTGGGTTTTTCCTTTAGCTCCTGCCTTCTCAGTTCAGCCCGATTACACCAACGCAGGGCGCACACAAGCCACCAGCGGCAACAGAGCAGCCATCTCCATCTCATCTGCACTCTTCCTTTGGCTTGTCTCCCTGAGCGAGCTGCGACTTCCAAGTCTGAGAAGTGTTTCAGCAGCAAGCCCCACAAGCAGGGCGGCGGCGGGGGGGGGCGTGATCGAGGCAAAGTCACCGTGGAAGCACGAAGTCAGCCAGGAATAAAGAAATAGAGAACCAGACAGGAGCCCGCCACTTTCACCGTAGTTCCCTGCACTCCACACAGCCAATGCAGTTGAGGGGGAAAGGAGAGGAGGAGGGAGTCCTCCTAAGGTTACTTAAAGTCAGTGACTTCCATTTACACCCACCCTCTACAATAGGGGAAATAACCCTGCTCCGACTGGCGAGTATGAGTTTGTTATTTTTATTTCATCAATGCCCCCTGACTTATTAGGCCCCCTGAATTAGAAAATCCTGGCTACGGGCCTGATTGGGAACCGATGCTCTGTACCACATTGGTGCTCAGCTTTCAGACATGTCCTTCCAAAACAGCTTTACAAATAATTTTTATAAATATTACAGGCTCCCCAAAATCTACTAGCCTACCTACACAATGCTTGTAACAGCCATTGAGGATTTAGAGGCCAGTGTTCTCCACCAGTTTCTGTAAAAGTTCCTTCCCCTCTGTTCACTTAGAAGCCATTTGCACTTGCCACGGAAAGCTATTTACCATTTTTTCAGAGTACATTGCTGGTGTTTACCAACACTTGAAAGCCATCCTGTAATTGCTAAAACCTAGTTATCAGTTCACCAGTACACAGATTGTAAGTTATGTACGTATTTTCTAGTTATCATTCCCTTCCTTTGACACCAGGAGAAAAGGAAAGGACACAACAGTCTTAATATTTTAGCTTACGGTTTCATTTTGTATCTTGATGTCAGCTTGCCCTCACTTACTGAAGAATCCTTTTTTTATTGACAATTTAATCATGTCTGTTTGGAACAGTAGAGGTCCCGATTTGATCAGCAATCATTGGATTTACAATATATAAATGACAAGACCATCTCTGGCTCAAGTCTTGAAGCAGATGCCTCTTATTGATTTATATTCCACTCGCTGGGAAGAAAAATTGCAACCCAATCTAGTTGGATAGGCTTAGATCAATACCAATTTTTTTCTTAATGACACAAAGGCTGAGATAAGGACAGTATATGTCAAATCTAGACAGATCAAATTTGCCCAACATCCCTTTCAATTACTGTGGGACACACAGTGGGATATGTAACATTAAAGCCAAGAGGAATGTAATCAAAACGGGGCTTAAAATTACAACAGGCAGACAAGGTTGCAACATACAGATCTGGGTACCTGACACGGTAAACATTTTCAGAAGTGAAATGAGGCCCCAAATTTCCTGGCCTAAGTTTTATCCACCAGATTTTTTTTATCCCACCCTTCCTCAGGGTAGCTCACTTGCCTCTTCCCCTTTACCATTTTAACCTCCACAAAATCCTGTGGACACACAGTGAGCCACTTGTTCTCTCCATGCCTAAGATCACACAGTGAGCTTCACACTGTGCGGCAATTTCACCATTTGTGTCCCACAGTCCCAGTCTCACAGCACAACAAAGGAATTAAGCCATCATCATTTGCCCAACACTTCAGGTAGTGTTAAATGCAGGCTCTTTCCCAGACTTTAAGACCTCGGCCTCCTTCGCCCCTGTGCCAAGTCACGGCTCTTTGTCCCACTGCTGCCACTGATAAAGAGGCTTGCAGGTTTTTATATATGAGGATTAAGCATACACTCAAATCATGATCCCGTTTCCATTGCCTGAAAGGAAGCGAAAGATATTGTTCATCTCCAGCCTGATTTCAAACGTAAAGCAAACCAATGGAAAGCAAGGAACAGTCTTGATATTTATTCTCTTGGTCAAGCTTAATGCTTAAGCCTTCAAAAACAACACATAACAGTGTGCAACTTAATTCCATCCCCAACAAGCGCATTGTCTTTCCTCCCTTCAGGTGCCAGGACCAAAACAAACATAAAACCCTTATTTCGGCAGCATTGACATTTGACAGACAAGGCAGCTGTTTAGACTGGATGGTGCCTTCATTAATGTCTCCTTAAATATTTACTAGCTGAGGGGTTCTGAACAAAAAAACCCTCAGTGTTAGACAGCAGAAATCCAAGTAATTAGCTGTTTCACAAGACACTTGCTATTTTTATGACTTCCTAAGAATAGATAATTGAAGGCTCTTTGCTGCTGACTATTAGCTTATTTGTATGAAGTGAAATGTAAGCCCTGGGATATTGGAAAGCAAGTTACCACTTATGCAATTTTGTCGTCTGTGTGGACGCATATCACCCCTGTACTGCGTGAACTGCACTGGCTGCCTATTGAGTACTAAATCCGTTGGTGGCTCTTTGAGCCCTCTTTTACAGCTCACGAAGCTTTTCCCGCCCCCCTGTGCCAGCTTACAAAGACCTAGTTCAGTTGGGTGGGCAGGCAGCCAGGGCAACTAAACCCCGCCCCCAGCAGCCCTCAGTCAGGTTAGGAAGAGCTGGGGGCTGCGTTTGCTGCCTCCTCTTCTCACTGCCACCCAGAAAGGCTTCCTGATGAACCTCCACCTAAAGTTAGGGGAGAAATGCCCAAATGTAAAAACCAAAACAGAAAACCAAGGTTTAAAAAGCAGGGAAGTATCCTTCTGCCTCAGTGCTCAAGCATTCTCCCTTCAAAGCTTCCAGTTTCAGAATTGAATCAAAGTAGGCCTTTTTGTTCCTGGGCTTTGACTCTTCCTAACGTAACAAAAGTAGTAAGGCCTTTGGTCACAACAGTGCTCTCTTGGCACTTCTAGTACCAGAAGAGTGTTATCCAGTTCCCCCAGTTTTTTTCCGAGTCATCAAGAATGCAGTATTCCGATCACATACGTCACTGGAGAAGTTAAATGCACTTAGAGTACAGGTCCATTTCAAGATGCTGGTGCTCACCTTCAAAGACCTATACAGCCAGGGACCTGCACATCTGTGAGATCACCTCTCCCCCAAGAGCCCCAAAGGGCTTTACGATCTGCTAACCATCTTGCCTTGACTAGAGCCTTTTCAGTCCTGGCCCCTACCTGGTGAAATGAGCTTCCATATGAGATCAGGGCCCTGCAGGACCTTTTACAGTAGCGCAGGGCCTATAAGATGGAGCTCTTCCCTCAGGTTTTTAGATGAGGCAGTGGGCATCCCTCCCTACTGGGCCTCCCCTCCAGCAGGTCAGCTCTGTGTTACCATCTGGGAACCCCAATCTGAAATAGACCTCATCTGTTGAGGCTCTATTGTATTTTATCTGATGTTTTTAAAATTGTTTTTATATTATACTAGAAGTAAGGCCCACTGTGGGAAGAAATACAATGAGCTCTAGAAGGAAGCTCCAGGTGAATGTCCCGGCTGTGGATGGTGGGGTGGCAGAGGGAAGGAGAAAATAGAGAGAGGCAAGCCATTTTTATTTCCTTCTGCTTAGCTATATGGCAGGGCTGTCTCAAGTCATTTTGCTGCCCCAAGTGGGTAGTATGGGAGGGCAGCCTCATGGTAACAGGTATGTTTCCCTCCATCCCTGACTTACGTTAATTTGGGGCTATGCAGTTGCAGCTAAGGTAGAAAACCACCTCCTCCTATGCCATGTCTTCTGGGTTCCAAGAGTCTGGAAAACAATTCCATAGCCAGTTACAGGGTTGCCAACTCTGGGTTGGGAAATACCTGTAGATTTGAGGGATAGAGCCTAGGGAGGGCAGGGTTTGGGGTGGGGAGGGACCTCAGCAGGGTATAATGCCATAGAGTCCACTGGCCCAAGCAGCCATTGTCTCCAGAAGAACTGATCTTGGTCATCTGGGCATCAGTTTTAATAGCTGGAGATCTCCAGGTGCTGTCTGGAGGTTGGCTTATGTTAACTTGGGTCTACGCAGTGGCAGCTAACATAGAAAAGCACCTGCTCCTATGCCATTGGGTTCCCAGGGTCTGGAAAGTGGTTCCACAGCCAGTTACAGGGTTGTCAACTCTGGGTTGGGAACTACCTGTAGCTTTGAGGGGTAGAGCCTGGGGAGGGCAGGGTATAATGTCATAGAGTCCACTGGCCAAAGCAGCCATGGTCTCCAGGAGAACTGATCTTGATCATCTGGACATCAGTTTTAATAGCTGGGAAATTTTCTGTAGGGGAATTGATGTGCTGTGGCTGGGGAACACGGTACTTTCTGGGAGATCTCCAGGCCCCACAGGCAGACTGGGATATGTATTTTACCTCAGGACCCCCAACAGCAACAGCAGACTGTTTAGAATTTTAGAGGCAAAGGCCAATCAGGCCATATATGCAAATGACCTCTGTGTTCTGACTTGCTATGGGGGGGATAGGAACAGCAAACTGTTTAGTATGTTGGAGGCAGGACTCAGGCAATGCAGCCAGTGGATAGGGAGACCCTCTGAATGACAGATCATTCAGCCAACTGATTTCGGAGCATGTTGGAATGTTCAGAGGAGTCCATGACCAAAACAGAATTATATATAAGGAGATTTAATGGAACCCACCCTGAGCCTGCTATGCAGGGAGAGCAGAATAAAAAATAAACAAAATAAATAAATAAGAGCCCCATACACAATGGCTTGTAGCCCAGTAGCTGAACACAGCTCTCCTGACTGGTAGCACATTACTTCTGGCGCACAGCAAAGAACTAGAATGACAACCTTTAACTTTATGCCCCAGGACCAGTGTTGGCCTGATTCTAATTAACTAATCAGGTATACGGCAAATGATGTAACCTAACCACCAAACTCATTGCTAAGGAGGTGATCTGACCAATCAGAGGAGCTTGCCAATTAGCCAGACATTCTGCAGCTGTATCAGGTTCAACTGAATAAACACCTTTGCCCCCTCAGTCAGAATAACGAGACAGACACCAATAACTTGGATAAAACTATGGGCCATTTTATTTTACATTTACAATGGCAAGGGCTAAACCAACTGCGGCTCATACAAGGCCAGGGGTCACAACAGACCCCTCCCTTGTGATGCTACGGGTGAGCCATCATGCCCCCGGCAGGAGCCAACTTATCGTGGCTCGACCCAGGCCGGCACAGCAAGGGGAAACCACCCAGAAGGTCAGCCTACAAGCCATACAGCTTAAAGGCCAAACCTTCCAGACAGCCCCCATAAAGGCAGTCTGCATTCCTCCACCCCAGGTTGCACAACCCTAAGGTAGCTCATGCTAGACACCAAAACCCCCAAAACTGGGTGCTATCCAGTGCCCCCCAGCTGCAATTCATCACTCATAAAACAATCCTGCGAAGCTAAAGTGACCAACCTGCTAACCGTGGTGCCTCCCTGAGCCAGTTCCACAATCCACTGAGATACTGTGTAGGACAAACGAAAAACACTCCAGCATGGTAGCCAATCTACTGGGGTCAAAATTCCTACCCAGCTCCCACCCCCACACAAAACATGGGGATAGGGCGACCAGTTAGCGCCTATACAATTACCAGGGTGGGAGGGAGGACCAATCACCAGCCAACGACTGCTTGCATCGGGGGAGAGCTAGCCATTAAATGGCCAGCTCTGTGCCCTTTTGGAGCGCATGCTGCCTATCTCCTCTGAGGAGGCAAAGCTGGTCCTCTTATTGCACAGCCGGTTGGCCAGGCAGCAGGATGGGGCCGAATTCTCCCACCCGTAATCTCAGGCGCTAATGACATGGAATGCATTCTCCACTATCTCATGTCCTTGGAGCTACCAGGCCTAATGCGATGACCAGCAGCTGGATTACCTCCCTTCTCTCTTATCTATGTCTTTGAAGCTTCTAACAGCTTGCTGTGTTTCAGAGGGGAAAAAATCTTTTCTTTTGATAGACCTCTTTACCAGGCCAAGAATCATAGAATGTTACAGTTGGAAGGGATCTTGCAGGTCATCTAGTCCAACCCCCTGCACTCTGCAGAAGCATAGCTGAAAGATAGCTCTACAACATACCCGAAAGATGGTCGTCCAGCCTCCACCTGAAGGAGCATCCACCACTTTCCGAGGCAGTCTGTTCCACTGCTCAACCACACTTACAGTTAGGAAGTTTCTCCTGGTATTTAGCTAGTAACGACTCCCTTGTAATTTCTACCCATTAGATCTGGTCTTGCAATCCAGAGCAAGAGAGAATAGATCTGCTCCATCTTCTACAATACTTGAAGACTGCAATCATGTCCCCTCTAAGCCTTCTCTTTCCCAGGCTAAACATACCCAACTCTTTCAGCCTTTCCTCGTAAGATTTGGATTCCACCCCTCTCACCATCCTGATTGCCCTCTTTTGGACACGCTTAAGCTTGTCAACATCCTTCCTAAAATGTGGTGCCCAAAACTGGACACAGTACTCCAGGTGAGGCCTGACCATAGCAGAAAAGAGCAAGAGCTAATGTTGAAACTTGGACAAGAAACTGCGTAGGAAAACCAGTTTCATGACAAACCCCACTTGTCACTTTAGAAAGGACATTAAGAATATTTATTTGGACAAGTTTTCAATTGGCAGGTGACTGACCTGAGGTGATGTGTTTTATATATTTCCTCCTGAATGTTTCTGGGGGGGGAGGGGTGTACTATTTTCACCCGCTGAGTTGATTTATATCAGCAGTGGCCAAATCACTGCTTGCAAACCGCATAAGGCTCTTTAAGTCTCCCCCCCCCGCACACCAATTTTTACTTCAGCACAGGGGGCAGGTCCTTCCCAATGGTTTCCTAATCTGGCCTTGCCCCACCTCCCCTCAGCCAGGGCCTACATGCCTGACAGAGGGGGTGCTGCTTGTGCCATTGTCAGTTGCTGCCAGGACTTCTTTGGAGGACTGCGCTGCTGCCCACTTCCAGCCTTTCCTGAGGTAAGTCACTTCATTGCTCGTTTTGTCTTGGGCTGGGGCAGTTGGGGGATGAAGGCCAGCAACCATAGAGGATTGCCAGCCTTGGGGTGGCTGCACGGCTGAGGGCCTTTCCTGGGCTGCCTGTTTTGTGCTGGGCTGGAGGCTGCCAGCCTTGGGCAGCCATGTGGGGAGGCCGGGTGGGGGGTGAAGGTCGTAAGATATATATCCATCAGATGTATTTCTGTGTTCTTGCTTTTTTCCCCTGTCTAAAATCCCGACCCACCTATCTTGTTTCATTTACTGGGAACTTTGCAGTTCAATTCAAATGCTATATTTTGTAATCCATTTACAGATTGACTGGAAGTTCGTTTTGTTTTTATCATACTTGCAAGTCTGCCTTGAAACCCAGTGAGAAATACAGGCTACAAATGAAAAAATAATAAATAAATCTGTTGGGAAGATCAACATCAAATACTACTACTTTTTTGCCGGCCTTGGGATTGTATAAACTCATATCACTGTATCTAATAGTAAAGCAGATGTCCTGGTGTGGTCAATGAAATCAATACAGTGGGAGCACCCATAGACAAGGTAGAAGAGTTCTACATATTTGGGGCACACAAAAAACAAGACGCTGTACATTAACCCAAAGGGGAATAACCCTTAAAAAAAAAAAAGAAAAAAAAGCCTGATGAGAGCAAAATATACTGTAGAAAGGGCAGTATGTTGATGGTGGCTGAGGCAATTAAAAGGAGGAAAGGACACGAAATCAGCCTGCTCATGCTCATGAAAGCTTCAAGAATCCTGTGTGGTGAGATTTTAGGAGGTGGTGTGTGATCTCCAGATTCCTTCCTCCAAATTCCTTCCTCGTACCCCATTTGAATTCGTATGGAGGGAGTAAGCCCTTGCATGCAATTTTCACAAAACAAAATGGCCCTAGTGGGCCAAATATACAACTCAACAGTCAGAGCCAGTATGTTTACCTCATCAGTATAAATGATAGTTCTGTTGGGGCATTTCAAATTGGAACAACAGCATGTGGAAGGGGAAGGTTTACAGTGCAATTCTAAACAGAGTTAAACCTTCCAAAGCCCACTGGCCTCTGTAGACTTTAAAGGGTGTAACTCAGTTTAGAATTGCACCATTAAGCTCCTCCCTTATGCTGTGATACCAATTTGGTTTCGGCCCTGGGCGCCAGCTGTTTTTCAAAAATGTTTGAGTGTCCCGAACTTGGAACACCAGCGTCACATTTGCTTTGGCCCAGAGATTAATTAGAACTTTTCAACTGCTATAGAGTTTGAATTGTTTTTCCTGATGTGTTGTTTTGAAGCAACAATTGTACTGCATTATGTTCTTTGTATATGAATGTAGTAAATATTTTTCTTGTATACATTGAATGAAAGCTAAAATTATAAGACCCACACATATCATAAGCTACAACTGAGTTCCATAAGATGGGGATTGTAGCTCAATAAAGTTACCAGCTACCGTTCATCTTCATCATAGAATATTAGAGGCTATTTCACATAAATGTTGGGCACTATTTTAATATAGGTCTTCAACAGAGTTATGTAAAATCTGTGGCTCCAAACCCTGAAGTTTGAAGGCCTGAACCTACATCAGCTTGTGCTAGTCAAGTGTGGGCCTTTGGCTTGCTGACCGGCGCTTGAATTATGGAGGTTTAAGGTGGAGGAAGCCCTCAATTAATTATGGTTAGATCACCGTTATTTTAAAAAGACATCAGAAAAGGTAAGAGGCCATGGGCAGCTTTCCCCCTCCAAATCAAGCCATTGCTTCCCTTTATGTGGCAATTCTGGACGCCCTTGGTGGTTTCCCACCCAAGTGTTAACTGTAGGTAACCCTGCTGAGTTTCCCAGTTCTGAAGAGCCTGGGCTATTCAGGGCTATTCAGTCTGCTACCTAATTATAACATCAAGCTAAAATATATAATCAGATATCATACATAATTACGCATATAATTACATCAAGACTGCTTTAACTATCCTATGGAACTCTGCCTCAGGATGTGATGGCTGTTAAATAGCTTTTTCCAAACCATTTGGTCAATCCATTGGGCAAGTCAAACTCAGGGCTCTGGGCTAGTTCCACTAGAAGTTCTAACATTTAATCAGCAAAATGAAGAGCCTTGTTGTGTGCAGTTGTACATTTATTGCAAATCCTGTTTGTGGGGTGATGCATCTCTCTGGGAAATAGTTTGTAGTGGTGGCTATTGAATGAGTAAACTGGAAGCCAGGTTGTTTGTAATAGCAAAGCTGCATTCTTCATTTGCTTTTCCAGTGTTTATATTTCTGGGTCTCATGGCATATGTCAGAATAGGCGCTCAGAGAGACACACCTTGCTTCGAAAACTTTGGGAAGGTGAGTTGGAGTTAGATTTTTGGTGCAAGATGTAGTTTCGAGGTAATGAGCTCTCATGAGTCACTGCTCTGTGTCTGAGGAAGCACAAATTTCTTACACGCCTATTTCATGACAGATAGTGCACAGTTCTGAAATGTGATCTTTCACCTGTACTCAGATGTGGTTCTCGTATCTCCCTTCTTTTGGATTCACATTTTAGACTTCACAAGAATCAAAGAAGATAGTGAAAGCTCAGATGTCCTTGAAAATTTTGTGAAGGGAGATGGTGTCTTCAAGTGATAAAAAATGGAAGTATGAAGATGAAGGCAGAGGTTTCAGGCTAGTGTGGGAGGAGGAGTTTGCATTAACTGATAAAGGAGGCAAACTCTTGCATCTTATCTGTACTGCTTCACTCAGTCATTACAAACTCAGTTAATATGAAACGCTGCTATGTGACAAATCACAAAACCTTTTCATCTGATTATCCACCTAAGTCAGAATTACGGAAAACCAAGTTAACTGTGTTGAAATCATCACTAAGTAAGCAGCAGGCACTGTTGACAACATTCAGTAAGGAAGCTGATACGACGACAGAATACTGCTCGTGCCAAATGCCCATATTCTGATGGCGAATTTATTAAGAAGAATGTGGCTGAAATTGTCACTGTGCTAGATCCCCAAACCGCCCAACTTCAGCGACTAATAGTGCAAACACCAGCTTCACGTCACACTGCAGAGATGCCTATCTCCCAAATCAGTGCTGATGTTGCAGGCAAAATGCATAATGATTTGAGGGCATTCCCTTGCATTCAGCTTGGCTCTTGATGAATCCACAGACATACAAGACAAGCCACAGCTTGCAATATTCGCCCATTATGTTTCCTCTGATTTCACTGTAAAAGAAGAGATGTTAGACTTGATCACACGATCACACTAAAAGAAACGACTTGTGGTGTTGAACCTGGTCACACTAAAAAAAAAACTTGTGGTGTTGACCTTAAAAATGCACTTGATGGAGCCTTGATAGGTGCTGAAATTCCACTGGATAAACTCATCTGTGTTGTGACAGATGGAGCACCTGCAATGGTGGGGAAACATGCAGGATTAATTGCGCCTTTGAAAAGTGATGCTAGATTTCCACAGTTTCTACCTGTTCATTGCCATCATTCATTCTGAGCACCTGGCAGCCAGATATTTCAAGTACGAAGAGGTTATGAAACCTGTTCGGGAAATTATCAACTTCATACGTTCCAATGTGAAGACCCACTGACAGTTCAAGAATTTCATTGAAGAACTGGAGCTTGAACATAGCCCCAGTGATGTCTCCTTACACTGCAATGTTAGGTGGCTGTCAACCAGTGATGTCTTAACTGGGTTTGTGGATCTTCTGTTGGAGCCTATTACTATTTTTCTGAAAGAAAAGAACAAATTCCACCCTCAACTGAAAAATGATGAATTGGATGCAAGATCAAGTGTTCCTCACAGACATAATGAATCATCTCCAGATTCTCAACTTGGGACTCCAGGGGAAGGATAAAATTGTTTCTGACTTTACTCAAGGTAAGTTTCAGCTTTCAGAGTAAGTTAAGACTTCTTCAAAGAGACATATCATCAAGGAATTTCACTCACTTTCAAATATCAAAATACAAGACCACAAACTGGAAGAATACAGGGACAAATTACAAGGGCTACTTGATAATTTCCTAGGTAGGCTTGAGGACTTGCAAAATCTGAAACCCTGCTTTCCTGTGAATCCATTCCAAGTTGATGCGATCAAAGATGGTTGTCCAATTCCCAACCCCCTGGTTACAGATTCATCTGCTGTGGAAATGGAAATACTTGAATTACAGGAGGACCTGCGTCTGAAGACAAGCCATAACTCCCAGTCTGTAGTAGAGTTTTCAGGCAAGTTCCAGAAACAAAATATCCTGAACTGAAGATAAACAGTGCATGACTCATCTCAATTTTCAGCACAACATACTGCTGTGGATCACTGTATTCTGTGATGAAGCTGGAGAAGTTGAGGCAGTTGAAGCATCAGGCAATCCTTACTAACCAACAGCTGATGGAGCTAATTTGTACAGCACTGCCAAAATATCAGCCAGATTTCCGACAATTCACAGCCAAGATGGAGACTCACAAGGCTGCTACTAGCAGCAGCAGCAGCAGCAGCAGCAAATAGCTGGTAAGTATTGCTAATTCAATAGGTTTACATATTTTTGTGCATGTTTTGACCAGATACTAGAATAGATATCATTAGCATGTTTTCGCCACTTTTGTTTTCCTGTTTTTACCAGGAGAGTTTGGGGGTGGCACCTAGCAAGGATCACTTTGTGATGTCATGTTCTGTGATGTTAGCATCCAGGTCAAAGGTCAGGTGGTGGCACTTCCTAAGTTCCACCCCCTTCCAATGATATCCGTCCTACACCAAAACCCCACCACTTCCTCCGAAGTCACCTTGTAGCTCTCGAGCTTCTGCCATTTAGTCTATGGGGCTCTTACATGAAGCAAGTTTAGCTACCCCTGATTTATACAGTTTTCCTAAGCTGCCTTGAATACATTTAAAGGCAGGCCATGAACACAAAAATGAAGAGAGAGAAAATGACTTGGTACAGTATGACCACTCGGACATCTGCCCAACCCTGGAAAATTAAAATCCACTCTGTAGATTAACAGTGGTTTATGTATATATATATATATATATATATATATATATATATATATATATATATATCCTGCTTCTTCTGCATAAGGCACTGGGTACCTGGGAGTCTGGTACCAGCACCCATTACTGCCAAGGCAATTTGCAAGCAGCTGAATTGCAACATGATTTCAGCTGTATAACAGCATCACCACTGCCAGTGGGCCAAGGGGGACACTACAGTTTCAAAGCCAACAGGGGCAGAAGGAGCCAACGGGGTCCAATCTGAAGCACAGACTATTCCAGCCTGGCTGTGTGGTCTGGACAACTGACCAGTTAGGAGCCAACAGAGAACTACTTGCACAACCTTTCAGGTGACCATCCTTCCCAAATATTTGCAAGAGAGAGAAAGGAGAAGTTCTCTGTTAACAACACATAATTAGAGATATATGCATGTTCCTTCCACCTGCCTCACTCCTTTGTTTATAGATCATTATAATCTGTACAATATGTCACCATGCCCTTTTAGTACAATTATACTGAAGTAGTATTATGCACCAGTGAAACCTTTTATTCATCCATGGCTTAGTTCCAAGAAGCTAAGTGGCAAAGATGTTACTTCCCCTCTGGAAAACACACAGTAATTTTTACTCAACTTTACAAAGCCAAAACCCAAAAAATGTCCCTGTGGGGAAGTTTCATACTGCTGTTCTTCTACGCTACTTCTTTACATAACTGGATTATTTTCCTAGAGAGCTGCACTTCACTCATTAAAGCACTCATGCAATCATTTGTATTTTAAAACAGCATATGAAGAGCCCTGCAGGGTCAGACCAGAGGCCTATCAAGTCCAACATTTAGTTTCTAGCAGAAGCAATCCAGATAAGTTTGGAAGCTCTCAAAAGGTCTTAAAAGACTGATCATCAAGATTCACCAAAGGTTCTGTTTGGCTATCACAGTAGGCAACTGTTGACAGACCAATCTGATCCTCCGTGATTTTTTCAAATCCTTCCTCAAACCTTTTAAAAGGGTGCAAATACAGGGGGCTTAGATCCTACTGCTCTGATCAGAATAAATGCATTTGCTTATCCTACAGTATCAACCAAGGCTTGGTGGCAGGGAAGGGGATGGTCATAGCCAATCAGGCCTCTGAGCACTGGCCAGGTGTTTTGTTATCCAGAGTCCCACTTTTGAGTGTATGTACCTGATGGGGACTTAGGATTGTTAGAGTAACACCTATCCCTCTGCACAACAACTTCCCCACCTAAGCTTACAGAAGCTGTCACGGATTTAGTGTTAAGGATTGCAAACCTTGGTGGCCTCAAGGGGCTTCAAAACTCACAGCTAAGTCAGACTGGTAGTAGCAGCTCAGGATTTTGTGGCTACCATAACAAACACAGGGCTGTATGATAACATTCTGCTCCCCATGAATGGACCATTACCTGGTGAGGTTTATAATCAGACATACTAAACATTCAAAGGGATAGTTAGCATGACTTGCCTTTTAAGGGGGTCCTCAACATCTCTTGGAGACTTCCAAGTCAGTAATGTCAACATTCCTGTCAATCTAGGGGATGCAGATATGGCCTGGGCAGTGGACCCAGTGATCCAGAAAACACTTTCTCCTACTGTGGAGCCCAAAATGCTCCTTAGTTTACAGAGAAGTGGAGAACAATGAAACAGTGGAGCACACTGTTAAGGCAAAAGCGGAAGAAAAAGAAACACAGATGAGCACACAATTGTGCCTACTCCACAGCAGTGAAGCAAGCTCTCCTCACCAACACCAGATAATCCATGTAATGCCACCTAGTGGAGCTTTTCTATCAGGGGACTTTGTCCAATCACTGAGAATGCAGATGCAGATAACAGGCTGACTGACTCTTGCAATGCATTTAGAGAATAAAGTTATTCACATCTGTTGTGCCTTCAATGCCATGGTTGATTCAGTCCAGTCTCAGGATGCTTTTGCAGTACAGCTTGATCCTAGCCATATGCACAACATTGAATTGATAAGGACCAATGGATAAGCTGCTTAGAAGGGTGCAGCCATTTATGGCTGGTGGTGCTTTTCTGAACTGACTTGGTTGATGGCATCTGAAATGTCATAAATGCCTCTGTAATGTAGTTCCAACTCTGTTTTGAAAGACAGTTGTCAGATCCCCATTCTTGGACAAAGTGCTTGAGCAGGTGGTGACTACACAGCTTCAGGAGACCTTGGAGAAGACTGGTTATCTAGATGCATTTCAATCCAGACTGAGGCCTGGTAGGTTGCCAGTCCGCAATCCCAGTGGGAGTTCCTCCACTTTTCAGGGCTTCTGCCCACCTCCAGCCAGTCGGCTGGCGAGGGAAACCCCGACCCAAAACAGCCATGTCTGAGAGCAATGTTCACAATGTAATGATGTCACCCAGAACTGACATCACATCAGGACACTCTGGTTTGAGGGTAAAACTCTGTGGTAAATTTGGCATAATACCATACAGTTTCCCCTTAAACTAGAGCATCACCATGGGACATCACCAACACGATGATGTCACTTCTGAGTGACGTCATCATGTCAGCAATGTCCCAGAACGTCCCCAAATCTCCCTGTTGGTGCAGTGACAGAACCTGGCAATCCTAAGGCTTGGACTTGGGATGGAGATCACCTTGGTCATCTTGACTGATGTTCTTCACAGGGAGCAATAGGGAGAGCATCCTTATTTATTCTTCCCCTGGATGTCTCTACCAGTTTCATTAGCATTGACCTAGGTATCTTACAGAGGATAGCAAAAGCATTTTGTTTAAACCCAGGCTTTTAAGTAAAATGTTCCATAATGGACTACTTGTAGACAGGAGGATTGTTTTATTGATAATATTTTCTGGCTGTTTTATGCCCTGGCTTGCCTTCATGGCTCCTCATTATTGATTATTTTATGCTGTTTTATTTTGTGAGCTACCTCAACAAGCTCTCTGGATAAGCTGCATATAAATTTTCTAAACTGCCTCAACATATTACAATTGGTATAACCATGGGTAATCAGACCAGAAGTGGGCTTGTCAGGAATATGTATCCTCGAACACATATAGAAGAAGGCTATGTATCAAAAGTGAATATGGGCAGTGAAAGATACCTGTATCAGATGTCACAGTGCATATAGTCCATCTTGAATGACAAGCTATGCTGCCCAGTCTTGTATGCCCCATTTGATTGACAGTGACAGCAGTTCAGTATAGACCACCAGGGGTCCCCAACAACCTTTCTTGGCACCCACTAAGGGTTTTTAGATACTGGGTGGGACCAGGTGGAGCACTTGCCCATCAAGGCTTCTGATTGGCCACTGAAGATTTAGATCAGCTGTGCAGATTTTTCAAAATATTGCTTTGGCTGCTCTAACATTGTGTGACTGAAGGTAAGCTGTGGTAGACATTTTGAGGCTGGCTCCACCTCATGCAGCAGCCACTTTGTGGTAGCCATTTTGTAGCTTCACCCACCCCATTGTGTCAAAATTCTAAAAGTGCTCAGAGGCTCAAAAAGGTCAGGGACCCATCGTGTTGACTAAAATGACGAGTGCAAGATGAGAGGAAGCAATCTGCCCCCCTGCAAAACATTTTCAAACTGGCTTAATGGTGGAGATGCATTCCGTTTAAGAAATCGTAAACTTGATGCCCATTTACTCCCACGGGTCTTTTCTTTTTGTGAATGTAACAGAAGGGCTTTTGAATAAACACACCCAAAGGTAAAGTGTTATGAAACTAACCAGTGGATATGACTATACATCTCCTTGGGAAAAGGAGCCTCAAAACATGTAGACTGATAAAATCAGGAAACCACGTTGGGCTTTTTAAACATATTCCGAAGGTTTTCTTTGATATATCACGGACTTTAGAACTTGTTGACGTTTTTTGTGATTGAAACGGACTGCTTAGAGTATTGCTTGTTTGGGATTTTTTTCTCTATGTTATTAATGTTATGAATGAGACATTTTATTGTACAGGTGTTGTGTTACTGGTTCATAATATAAAATTACACTGTTTCTTATAAAATAGTTGAATCTTTATTAAGATTCTAGAACGATGGTTGTAATCCGATATTGGACGTCCTTGCTCACAGTGTGTCGTTCTAGTTGTTGGCCCCTGCAAAAAACATCATTATGAGGAGGACTACTAAAGTGCAAGTCAGTCATTGTTGCACCCCAAGGCATCGTAACTTCAAGGTATTTGTTCCCTACCACAAAAATGCAGCCTTGCTTTTGAAATTCAAGAGTTTAAGATTACTTTCTCAGAGTAACTGTCTGCAGAGAATCACCGCACAATGGGAAGGGAAGGATTTAAGGATGATTAATCTGATTTTCTTCCTTGTTCAGATTCCCCACTGTGCCTGCCCAAGACCTTCCCAGGCAACCTTGTGAAAGCAGATGTAACTGCAGCTCATACTGGGTCTTCATGACCCCTACTGCTCCCTAAGTACATTAACTTGACATTTAGAAATATTGCCTTGGAAAGCCATTAGGGCACTTAAAGAATCCCAAGTATTTTCTGATCTGCAGGGCATCGTAGGAAAACAATGGGGCATAATTAATTTTTGCAAAAAAAGAAGCCTGGCTTCTCATGTGTATATGTTTCAGCTGGAAACAGACAAATGTATTATTCGCTGTGCCTTCCTTTTTAAGACTCTAAGAGGCCTGAAGTTAGTGAGGATATCATATTTATGCACACGCCTTGTTGATGGATCCAAAGACAATAAGCAATCCATGTTTGTACCAGTATAACTTGGCCTTCACATGGTAAACTCTGTGTACACACCTTAACACCACCTTAGCCTGAAACCATTTTCTTTGGCGCTACCACCACCATAGCTTGACCATACCCACCACAGCCAAGTGGAGCTTTCATGTGCTGAGGCTTTTGAAGAGAAGTTGGGAAAAGCAACAGGGAAAGGCCCTCACCTTCCATCTCTGCTTGCAGGCTTCTGGTTGTCCACTTCTAGAGACAGAATAAGAAACTAGGTGGATGCCTGGTTTGATCCAGCAAGGCTATTAAGCCTCTCTCCAGGGACTCTGATCCTACAGAGAGAAGCCAGGCATGTCCAAAACTCACCAACACTTTCTTGCCACATGCAGCTCTTGGAACTCCACATCCATAATGCAAAGTTTTATTCTGGGAGTAAGCACAGAATTTACATGAGGAGGAGGCCAAAGCGGGTCATATTCATTCCAACAAACAGTATACCTTGTACTACATTTGTCCCTAGGCACTACCAACGATTTATTCTAAGAGGTCTGAACATCAAAGGCTCCTGATATTTCACAGCCTGTCTTCAGATGCAGCAAACAGAGACTTGAGACCCCCCCCAAAACACATCCCTTGGCATTTGGTAATCACAGCAAGATGAACTTGCTCTTCTTTTTACTGCAGATTTCTTCAGTCTTATTTGTTAGCTGGGGAAGTTGTTCCATAATCATGGGGCTGCTTGTTAAACGATCTACTCTAACTTACAGACTCTGTGCCAGGCTGGGCAGACATAGCAAGCTTATGAAAGCCTTTTAAGAAAAACACACACACAACTTTGCCTCGGGGAAGGGAAAGTGATACAGCTAGATATGTTAGCAAAGGCAGGGGGGGGGGGAATCAGCCAAATGAAGCCTATATAGGACATTTCACCACAGTTGGTCTTCTGCAGGGGTCTCTTGTGTATTCTTATGTTAGTTATCAAAAGAGCATTTTTACAAGCACTTCCCTCCATGCTGGATCTAAGATACCTATTCATGCACTTGACAGGGAGCAGATTAGTACTGGGCTTAAGAATTTTGCTCAGGATGCATTTTTCACACACACACACAAAATAAATCTATACAAATTCTTGCCTAACATTTCAAAGCAGCGCAGGGGGGGAAAGTAGGACTTAGGACCCAGTGACAGCTACATTTAGCAGTCATAGACAGGTGCAAAAGATGAATCTATGCAGGATACATATGGGAGCCTTAAGAGGCACCCCCCCCAAAAAAAAAAAATCAAACAGAGCTTGCTATGGCTTCTTAGGAACAAAGCAGCATCTGGGTTTCAGCATTCAAGTCAAAACTTCATTGCTAAGTCCCTACGTCCCTCGAGCTCTGAAGTCAGAGCTACTTAAGGGACAGCACTAAGTCTACATCAAATGATCTGAAGTCTTTACTTCAGTGCAGACATGAAAGCAAGCCAGGGCTCTGACACCACTGGGGCCAATCTCAAAACCAACAGGTACAGTTGAGGCTGCACTGGCTACCTTCACTGCTCTTGGAAGGCAGTCTTCCAGCAGCTTGCTGGAATGGAAATAGTGTCTTGCATTTAATAAAACTGTCACCCACAATCCAGTAAGTATTAGCATAAGGGGGAAGCATCTTGGGACGTATTAAGATAGCAAGTGTTTTTTGGAACCAAATGACTGGCAGATCCTTGGCATTTCTTGGGTCAGGCTCCCCCCTGCAATAGCTTGGGGGTCAACCCCCAGGAATCTCCAAGATCTATGCCAAAACCAATTTTCACCTTGTGCACTAAAGTGAACTTTTGCCCTTTACTTTGTGTCGCGTTGCTCATTAAAGATTCAGACTGACAGCGCCAGCCAAAGCTCCACTACGAGCCCCCCCTTTACAGTTTTCAGCTTTCACAATCTATATAAATGGAGCCCTCTAATCATGCAAGGCAGCCTCATTTCTGCATATTTAAATTGTTCCATTTCACCTCTTTTCCCCCCCTCCCAGATGCAAGCTTCTTCCTACCTGGCCACCTCTTCCCCAACAATTTCTCTTCTCAGCATCTTCTTCCCATTCTCTGTTTTATGAGCCAAGTTATAAATTACAAGCAGCTCACCATCCTCTGTTCTCAGCACAAAAAAAAGCTATGGCGCTAAGTATTTTTACACTTATAACGTTCCTGCCAAGGCCAGTCTTAACCTTTGGTGGGAATTGAATGCCTCACTGTAATTAGAGACTCCTCCAGCACAGTATACTTAAGGTATCGTTGCTTAAACTGCATTTTAAAAAATCTAGCTAAAAATAGTTGTTCCTTTATACCATGCACTGCAATGCTTAATGCCATGCGTTATGGGACTGGGGTTCTCTAGTGCAACCCCTATCCAGATCCTGACCATACCTAGAATTGCTTAGCTTCACCAAAGTAACTGCGTCATGCAACAACCATACCGAAAACTGTCCACAGAAAAGTATGACTATCCTTCACACAGCGGCACATAGCTAAACTCCAGAATATAATATAATCCTGGTTTTAGCAAATCAGAAGCAGGATTCCAAGGGAGTCAACATTCAAGTATGCAACATACTGGCCTCTTTTAGTGGCATCTTACCAATTTTGCAATATTTCCTCTGCTGTTGAAAATTTAAAACCTTGTGAACATGTAATGTTTTAAAAAGTTAATTCTGCTTTCTCCAGTCACCTAAAGAGGCAGTCTCCTATTTAATTGGGGAAATTAACTTTAAAGGAGACAAAGCAGGAGGGGGCAACAGGGATTCTCCACCTGTTTGGGGATCTTACACTTAGAGAACTCTCGAAATAAACCAGTCAGATGTTCAACTGGGAAGGATTTTATTGAAAATGGGGGGAAAGGGCAAAACACACATACAAACACATTGAAAACACAGAAGCTAGCTAAGTGGATATCAAGGAGGAGATGGGAGAAAGAAATTTCAGGGAAGGCTATCGTTAGCAGCTTTGAGAACAACGTCCACGAAGGCAGCAGCGAAATGATGAGCATTTCATGGAGCAAAGAAGAGAGGACACAAACAGATTTAGGGGTGTGAGGTATGGCGCCGAGAACACACACACAGCTATGGAGAAGAGTGCTACAGTTATAGGGGAAAATGCTCCTTGTTAAATGCTATGTTGCAGCTGTTAAAAACAAGTTTGGCAAAGCACCAAGGGTACTATTTACTGCAGCAAAGAGTTCCAAAGATTTATGCAACAAGAGGGACTTTAACATAAGACTACAATTCCTTATTCACCGCAACAAAATGGAAATGCAGAACGCTTAAACAGAACCATTCAAGAAATGGCGCATTCTATGCTAATACAGTCTGGACTTTCAGAAACTCTATGGGCTGAAGCAGTCAACGCAGCCATCTACCTTCATAATAGAGTCCCATCAATAGTTACAGACAAAAGTCCTTTTGAATTATGGTATAACAGTGCCTGGACTTAAGCACATAAAAGCCTTTGGATCTAAAGCCTATGCACACATTCCAAAGGACAGAAGGGGTAAACTTGACCCAAGAGCAGAACCTGGTATCCTCGTGGGGTACACTCTTGGAGGAAAAGGGTACAGAATCCTAAACCCTAAAACTTGCACAGTCAAGGAATGCAATGTGGTACATGTTGATGAAAGCAACATCCTACAAACTTCTAAGCAAGCTGAGCCCACAGAGCAACCTACTCAGGAATCTACAAAAGTCTCCTTCAATGACTTGTTCGCTTGGCAATCTGCAGAGACCACCTGTGAACAGGCAGGTCCATCTCCACAAGAGAGTTCTCGTTCAGAAGGGGAACCAGGAGAGCCTACGCCAAGGGAAGGAGAGACAACCACTGTGAGACAATCAGCAAGAAGTAACAAAGGAGTATCACAACCAAGATTTGGAACCAGTGAAGGAACCTTGTGACTGGAAGGAAATCAATCGACTACCTGCATCAGAGAGAAGCAAGTGGATAGACGCAATGGAAGAAGAATTTGGATCTTTACAAGAGAAACAATTTTGGGCTCTTACTGAGTTGCCTTCTGAAAGAAAAGCCATCAGCTGTAAGTGGGTGTACAAAGTGAAGTATGACCCTGACGGCAAGGTGGACAAGTTGAAGGTATGCCTAGTTGCAAAAGGCTTCTCACAAAAATTTGGAATTGACATTTCTGATACCTTGCACCTGTTCAGGACACTTCTAAGCATAGCAGCTTCAAGGGGCATGCATGTTGAACATTTGGACATCAAGACAGCTTTTCTCAATGGAGACTTGACTGAAGAGATCTACATGGAACAACCAGAAGGATTTCCAGTGGAAGGGCAAGAAGGCCTAGTGTGCAAACTCAACAAAAGTGTTTATGACTTAAAACAAGCAGCGAAAGCATGGAATGACAAACTGACTAAGCTGTTACAAAAACAGAACTTTCAACAAGGAATAGCAGAACCTTGCTTGTTCTCAAGACTTAAAAATGGACAATATCAATACATACTTGTTTACATTGACGACTTGATTACTTGTTGTCAAGACCAAGGAGATGTACAAGAAATAGCAGATGAAGTGAACAAAGAAGCAGAAGTGAAACAATTAGGAACCATAAAGAACTACCTTGGAATACAAATTGAAAGAACTGAGGCTGGAAATTTTCTTTTGAACCAAAATCAAAAGATCATGGAGTTTATTGAATCTGTGGGAATGAAACATTACAAACCAGTGAACACTCCACTTGAAAAAGATTACCTAAAGAATACAGATGGAGAACTACTTAAAGATAACCATGAGTACAGATCCACAATTGGAAAGCTCTTATATTTGAGCACGATCTGCAGACCAGATATAACTTCAGCAGTTGGACTCTTATACAGAAAGACCAGCTCACCAAGTGTCTATGACTGGAAAGCTATAAAGAGACTGGCAAGATATCTAAAAGGAACTTTGGACTACAAACTTAAAATCCCAACCTGTGATGACCCAAGACTGACTGGATTCATGGATGCCAGCTTTGGTAAAGATCCACCTAATGGCAAATCTACAAGTGGATACTTGTTCTTCTATGGAAACAGTTTGATTGACTGAACTAGGCAAAAGCAATCTGTCATAGCTACAACGGAAGTAGAATGTGTATCAGCGACAATACCAGTAATGAGCTATACTGGATTATTCATCTACTGAAGGACTTTGGGATAGATGAACCAAAACCAATCATACTGTCTCTGAAGACAATCAAGCTTGCATCACTATCTGCAAAGGTGAGGGCACCAAATCTAAGAGTAAGACCACTCCAATGTAAGTATGTGAAACATATGCAAGACCAAGGATTGATTGAACTCCAATTCTGTCCTACTGAGAAGATGATCGTGGACATACTCACCAAGCCACTCGCCAAGGAGAAGTTTGAGACTCTACGTGAAAAACTGAACTTGCATGACTTCAGTGTTGTAACTTGAGAACAGGTGTTGGGTGTAGCAAGTTAAAACACTTCAGCAGTTACAGAGTTAACTTTGTTTGTGTTAGTCAACAGGAAGTCGCATGTTTACTTGTACCCAATCTGTTTACCAAATAGAAATGCCTGGGAATTTTGTCAGAGGTGATTGGGAATCAATGTACAGGCTGTTTAGCATATTGTGATCACCTTCCTGTCTTTGTCTTGGAGACGAAGATGAAGAAGCCATTCCTCTTCATCCCGTGTTCCTGTAATACCTTTTTAGCTTTAAGGATGTAGCAATCTAGTTCTTTGTTATTTTGTATTCTGTGTACCTTTTCCCCATGTTAGCTTTATTAGTAAACTGTATATTTTACAAACATACACATGGACTCAGTCTCTCAATCTTTTACTCTGCTGCTTTTTATCTCTGCTTAACTATATTTTTACCACCCTGGCCTGTACTTAGCCATGAAGTATTCTTAAGCACCCTTACAGTGTCTTAGAGGGGTCAATGCTTTCCACAAATCCCTCTCTGTTGCTGTAACCTAGAGACCCTGAATTTTTCATGAGAATCAACAGAGCACTCTAACCAGCCTTGGGAGAGAACAGGAGGTCCTGAAGAAATCACTGTAGTCTTTTTTAAAAAAAACCTTAAGGACATCTAGGTCTTTGGAACAGGATTGGTCACAGGCCAGCACATCTTTCTGTTTCAAACTTTGAACAAGGTCTTCTTGGGTAGCCCTTGTGAGCAAACAGACATGTGCGTGATCAAGATACAATGGAGCAACCACAGTTCTAATCTCAACCTACCCTCCCAAGACCTACAGGGCCACCAGCAGTTTATACATACAATGAGAAAGCAAGCCTGGCACCTGTTTCTTAAAGTACAGTCAGAGGGCATGCTTGAAATGCAAGGCAGGAAACCAGCTGAAGTAGCAAGGGCAATTCTCCAGCAACTGTGAGAACAGACATGCCTAACAGGGTCCCACTTACCAGCACTAGGAAGCAATCTTGGCAGATAAACTATTGATCCTCTTTTTGTGTTATTGAGAATGCCATGTAAACACAGCAGAGATTGAGAATGAAAGTTACAAAATGCAGAGGGAATTTGTCCCCATGTAGCATTATTGCCCCAGGCTCTTGGACAGGTACTCTCCTAGTCCCTGTGAGACAGGTAGACTATAATTTATTCAATTATTTTGTCCTGAAGGATTCAGTAACCTGATCACAAATCAACATCATCTCCTCCCGTGCTGACCCGCCTGCCACTTAAGATCTGCCTCCCAAGCCTTGCTCTCTGTACCCCTGCCTACAGGGGCACAGTGGATCCAGCAAGGTCCAAATATCACTTGCAATCTAACACCTACAGGAATCAAACTTGTGTGTGCCAGCATCTAGCATAAAAGGCTAGAGCAGTAGAGTCTTATGATCTGGAATTTGGTTTTCCTCCATTTTCTGATTTTTGTAATTGCTGCTTCTGTGGAACCGGAATAATTGCACAAGTGTTTTCTTCATTTGGATTGGCCTCACTAAAAGGTATTACATGATTTTTTTTCTTCTTCTGGATGTTGCCTTAAGCTTTTGTAGACTGGATATTTTTGTTTTAAGTAACTGAAGCCAAGGCTAAAATTACTTTGGGAAACTCTTCGGTGTTGCTGAGGATCAGGATTAAGATAGCACTGCTTTGCTCACAGAAGCGAGTGCAGATTAGGAACAGACACAGAAGACAAACCATGTTGGATACTAGGTTTTAAACACTCCCTGTTTCCCTGAGAAGCAAGGTATTCCAGGACAATGCTAGAAGATTTACTTCCCTTAGGATGACAATGCACTGTTTATGGTATCTTCCCAGTACTGAATTAGCAAATACCCCCTTCCATTGCCAGCAGATCCCCGGAGAGCTTGCTGCAGTTCCAAGCCCACTCTAGCAAGGAACTCTCTGCCTTTCTAAATTCCAATTTTTCATTCTGAAGCTCCTGCCAGCCATTCCTCTCAGATCTCTTCTAGTACAGGAACAGTCCTTTGACAGTCATTAATTAACATCAACATTCTTCTGTCAAATCCCTGACCGCCGATTCACCACGATCAAGCCAGCTAAACCCACAAGAGTATGAATAGAACAAATTGCCTTAAAGTCAGCAGTTGATGAATTTGTACTTGGCACAGCAAAATGTATGGAAAAGAAACTTCACTTGTACCTGTACTTCCAGGTGGGTAGCCCTGTTAGTCTGCAGCAGCAGAATAAAACAGGAGTCCACGGGCATCTCCGAGACAGAAAAAAATTATTCTAGCATAATAAATAAATGGTTAGATTTTCAGGCACCTCTGGATTCCTGCTTTACCTTGCTTGCACCTATTTTCCAGGACTGGGCCTTCAGCTTGGTCTACACTGATGCTAAATTGCTATTGTGTTTAATCAAAGGCTTCCTTTCCGTGGATCATTCTGGTGCATTGGCACAAGTTGTTTCAGCAAGAACTTATCGCCCACCCTGTACTCACTTCCATAAATCTGACAGGAAGGTAAACAAGATGTGCCAATTAAAGAGGCCTATGCAGAATGGGAGCCAGGAGGGCTACATCTCAGCAACAACAGTTCTGGCATTAAGTGAATTCTTGCACATTCCCAATTAGAAGTATTATTATGCGAATGACTGCACTATACCATCCATCTCATCCCCTCTCCCTTTGTGTTGTGTGGAACAGTCAGCACAGTGTGGCTCATTGGTTTTACTGTCTCTCTACTGGGGGGGAAAGTGTTGTTACATTGAATGTCCCGGGGCGGTTAGAGCAACAGAAGAAGTTGTTTAAAGTAATTGGCCCTTGTCATGCAAATTCCTTCAAATCAACAGCAGAAAGCAGGCTCCAAGGATAGGACGGGCCGTTACACTTGAAGACAGTGATCTTCCAGAGCTTCAAGAGAATGCACAGGGACACACACACAGAATATTTTTGGACACATTTAAGCTAGCCAACAGTGCTTCACGGAGGGGAAGAAACCAACCTATGTTTCTTTCCTTGATGCAAAGTGTTATGAATTGCTCACAGAAACACACACAAAGTGTTTGATTCCTTCCCAGTTGGTGCACTTCCGATATAGATGCAAATACCTGCATAGCTCATAGTCATCAAAAAGAAAAAGAGGACTTACAAGAATCAAAGGAACTGTAAGGCCACCCTCTGGGCACTGCCTTCCTCCCCGTAGGCTATGGTCTTCTACAGAATTTCTGAGAACAAAGGCCATAGAACGCCTTATGACTGTCAATCAAAACCCAAGTGGGTGAAAGCTTTCAGGCTCAGAGCTCTTTATCAGGCGGGATTGTTGAGGCAAAATGGGGAGGGGAGACAGAAAAGCAGATGTTCCTGGCTCTGATCTGAGGTCTTCCTGCCTTCATCCTCTGCAGAATGGGAGGCAGACTGGAAAAGACAAAGGTGGTGCTGGGTGCACATTTGGTCCTCTGGGAAGAAGTCGGAATGACAGACTCCAATGGAAAATGTAAGAACAAGTTGCTGATCCAAGAGAATATAGGAATGCCAGTAGAAGGGGTAGTTGCCACATGAATAAATTGGACTACATAGAGCGGCATGAGAGACCATTCTCCAGCACCAGGTTTTCCAGGCCACTAACCTCAGATGCCATAACACAACTCCAAAAACATAAACAGGCTTATGAAGAAATTGCCCACATGCATAGAGGAATAAATCCAGACAGGCACACCTCAGAAACCTGAGTTTGGCACCTTCTTATTGCCCAAATTGCACAAGCCAAGCTCCTAAGAACCCACTGCTACCGTCACAGCAGATCCTTCCCCTTGAGGCTTTGTCATGCCCACCCTACTCTTGAGACATTTCTTGTTATCCAGGCTTTTAATTAAAGGCTCAGTCTTTTAATACCATTTTTATAGTCCGCCCCTAGCCTGACAATTGTTTTGTAAGACTCATTTTAAGACGCAGAACATTTTATGCTATTTTTATGCTCTTATATTTGAGCACGATCTGCAGACCAGGTATAACTTCAGCAGCTGGACTCTTATGCAGAAAGACCAGCTCACCGAGTGTCTATGACTGGAAAGCTGTAAAGAGACTGGCAAGATACCTAAAAGGAACTTTGGACTACAAACTTAAAATCTCAACTTGTGATGACCCAAGACTGACCGGATTCATGGATGCCAACTTTGGTAAAGATCCACCTGATGGCAAATCTACAAGTGGATACTTGTTCTTCTATGGAAACAGTTTGATTGAATGGACTAGTCAAAAGCAATCTGTCATAGCTACAGCGGAAGTAGAATGTGTATCAGCGACAAACACCAGTAATGAGCTATACTGGATTATTCATCTACTGAAGGACTTTGGGATAGATGAACCAAAACCAATCATACTGTCTGAAGACAATCAAGCTTGCATCACTATCTGCAAAGGTGAGGGCACCAAATCTAAGAGTAAGACCATCGCTCTCCAATGTAAGTATGTGAAACACATGCAAGACCAAGGACTGATTTAACTCCAATTCTGTCCTACTGAGAAGATGATCATGGACATACTCACCAAGCCACTCGCCAAGGAGAAGTTTGAGACTCTACGTGAAAAACTGAACTTGCATGACTTCAGTGTTGTAACTTGAGAACAGGTGTTGGGTGTAGCAAGTTAAAATAATTCAGCAGTTACTGAGTTAACTGGAAGTCACATGTTTATTTGTACCCAATCTGTTTACCAAGTAGAAATGCCTGGAGATTTTGTAGGAGGTGATTGTGGATCAATGTACAGGCTATTTAGCAGATTGTGATCACCTTCCTGTCTTTGTCTTGGAGAAGAAAAAGCAATTAGATCTTTCTGCCTTTCTCTGAAATATAGTGGATACATCTTTAATTCAGAATAGCTTTTTGTAAATGAACGGAGAGATCAGGTACATAGTCAAGACATGCAGGTGGGGCTGTAGATATGTCAGCCCAGCATAACTGAATGCAGGAAGCCACAGAGCCAAATTAAATTTTAGACCTTATGGTCTGTTTTGAAAATTATTGAGCTTTTGGGGTGAGTAATTCTCTTTTTCTCTCCTGTTTTTTGAATTATAAATGGAATATTCATGTGCACTCACATGTAGAATAAATTGACAGCTCCTGTACTTGAGACAGTCCATAACAGTGGGAACCTGCTCAGAAGGCGGCTGGAATATATCAAAATTAGAGGGATAAATAATTTGATGAGCTTCAGGGGTAAGTTTACAACATACCCGGGTCTCTCTTCAAACCTAGAAAACTATTTTAAACATATGTTTGCAAAAAGATGTGACTTTATGTGCAGCACCTGACAGTCTGTGACTTGAAGCTGAGGGAAACGAGTACCAACCGGGGTCCATCATCATGGGACTGTATATTAATGTGTTGCCTTAATGTCCTGCTTCAACATGAATCATTGCCCACAAATTAGACAATTTTTTTTAAGCCTTGTATAAGCAACTCTTTTTCTTTAAGGATTATTGGGAGAGTAACTTTTACTCTTGAGTAAAGTATTTACAGTGTAACAGTCTATAAACTGGGTTTTTTTGCTGGAGATCTTCTGGGATTACA
The DNA here is from genome assembly GCA_029375565.1 of Gekko gecko. NCBI lineage: Eukaryota > Metazoa > Chordata > Lepidosauria > Squamata > Gekkonidae > Gekko > Gekko gecko. The sequence continues at coordinate 43,051,522 of JAPDNY010000012.1, read as the reverse complement.
GGTGGTGGCTGGAGATCTTTTGGGATTACAGCTGATCTCCAGGTGACAGAGCAGTTCACATGGAGAAAAATGGCCACTTTGGAAGGTAGATCCTACGGCATTATGCCCCACTGAAGTCCCTCCCCAAACTCTACCCTCAGGCTTCAGCCCCAAAATCTCCAGGTATTTCCCAACTTGGAGCTGGCAACCCTATGTGTAGTTATATTCAACAATGCAAGTGACATTTGGGGCTGGTCTGTGGCTCCAGGGAGTTGCTGAAACACTGCATCCAGATTGGTTCCTGATGAAAACTATTGGCTGGTTTCCCACTTGCCCTGTTTTGGAAAGTTAATTGAGAGGGCTGTGGCAGTCCAGCTACAGAGCTTTTTGGATGACGCTTCCATCTTAGACCCCTTCCAGTCTGGCTTCCACCAGGGACCCAGGACAGAGACAGCACTGGTCACCCTCACGGATGACCTTTGGAGGCATCTAGATTGAGGCAGATTGGTGGTGCTGTTGCTGTTGGACCTGTCGGCAGCATTCGACACAATTAACCAACAGCTACTGATCCACTGCCTCACCAACAATGGAGTTCAGGTTCGCATCCTTTCTTCATGGTCGGGGACAAAGAGTGGCATTAGGGGAACAGCTGTCCCGGAGACATCCGCTGACTTGTGGAATGCCCCAGGAAGCAGTACTTTCCCTGATGTTATTCAACGAATATATATGCACCCCCTTGCCCAGATTGCCCAAAGGCATAGGCTTGGGTGTCACCAGTATGCAATGACACCCAGCTCTATCTGTTGTTGGGCAGCCAGTCTGACTCTACACCAGAACATCAGGACTGGGCATTGCAAGCTGTGGCTGGTTGGCTTAGACTGAGCCAATTGAAATTGAATCCGATGAAGATGGAGGTCCTGTGCCTGAGTCAGGGTGGCCCAGGTACAGGGATCTGTTGGGTTTAGCAAGTTAAAACACTTCAGCAATTATAGAGTTAACTTTGTTTGTGTTAGTCAACAGGAAGTTATATGTTTACTGTACCCAATCTGTTTACTAAGTCGAACGCCTGGGAAGTTTTGTAGATCTTATTATAATGACTTATATGTTATAATAATTATAACATCTTTAGCCCTCTGATTGGAAATATATGTATTGAGTATTTAGCATATTGAGCTCCTTTTTCCTGCCTTTTGTTTTGGAGAAGAAGGAGACATCATTCCTGTTTCTTTCCTTGTTCCTGTAACATCTTCTTAGCTGAAAGGATGTAGGAATCTAGTCCTTTATTATTTTGCATCCCGTTTACTATAAAACTAACATGGGGGAAAGGTAAATGTTTATATTTTACAAATATACACATGGACTCAGTCTCTCAATCTTTTACTCTACTGATTTTTATCTCTGTTTAACTATATTTTTACCAAAGAATACCCTACATGATCCCACTCCCGACCTTCTATGGGGCGCACCAGTGCTGGAGGTTAGGAGTGCTCTTGGATGCCTCCTTAACAATGGAGGCCCAGGTAGCAGGTACTGCCAAGTCAGCCTTTTATCATCTTCGGCTGATCAGGCAGTTGGTTACCTTCCTCGAACAACTTGGACTACTGTAACGCTCTCTACATGGGGCTGCCCTTGTTTCAAATCCAGAAACTGTAGCTAATGCAAAACGCTATGGTCAGACTTGACGGGTCTCCCTATGTGGAAGCACATCCAGCCTGTACTGAAGGTGTTGCACTGGTTGCCGATAGCATACCTTTAAAGCCCTATATGGTCAGGGCCCAGCATACCTAAGAGGCCACCTTTCCCCACATGTTCCCCAGAGAGCACTGCGTTCAGGGATGCAAAATCATTGACCCTTCCAGGCCCCAAAGATGTCAGGCTGTCTATAAGCAGGGCCAGGGCCTTCTCGGTGGTGGCTCCATACTGGTGGAATGAGCTCTCAGAAGAGACTAGGGCCCTACAGGACCTTTCACAGTTCTGCAGGGCCTGCAAGACAGAGCTCTTCCACCAGGCTTTTGACTAAGGAGCCACATTATACACCAAGGAGTGTCCCTGTGCCCTGGCTTTACCATCGCCTATCCCTAGCCTGTGCCCACCATATAATAAGCTGAGGGAACTGAGCTGGCATGGGTACCATCGGAACATACAGTCACTTAAAAGCTGCTTTATAAATATTTCTTGCTCTTGTTTTATCAGATCATGTTCCAGCATTTTTAGGAGTATTTTAAATGATTGTTATTTTATGTTTATATGTCTATGACAGGTTTTAATTGTACTTTATATGAAATTACATGAAATTCTATTTACGCCTCCCTGAGCCTGCTTCAGTGGGGAGGGTGGGGTATAAATCTAAATAAATACATAAATAAATACATAAATAAATAAAATCTATAAAAAAAAACAGGAACGAGCATCAGGCGGCTCAAGTAAGCAAGCTAAACCATATAGAAAATTTAAGGCTCATTGCAGGAAAGATTCCATCCACTTCCACATGCAACAAATACCAAGTGATCAGGCTTAGGATTTTTTTTTTTAAACCTAAAAGTTGCTACTTTTCTTCCGGCTTGCACAAAGCCTCCACCCCCCACCCCCTTCATCTGGCCAATAAGGATACTTAGGCAAGTCCTGCTTCCCAGATCTCCACATACCTGACATTAAAATCACATCAACCAGTTTAAACTCACACAGGCCTTTTTTTCCTCCCGGTTCACGTTTTATCTGGAGCCACTGAACATATACCCCGGCACTCTGCCTTAACGTGATGAGTATTCTATGTAATGACCTCATGATTCATTACTTCAATCAATATTTCAAAGAGCACCGGGCGAGCAAGTGGCACCTCTGCATGCAGAACTGAAAGCAGCATCCATTCTCCGAGTGCCATTGGCATGAGCTCGCGGCTTTAATTAGTGGGATTTTCAGTAAATTGTACATGTAAATCTTTGCATTCTGGGAAACGGGTCTCAGATCCCTCTTTCAGCCATTACATACGGCTATTAACAGGCACCAACAAGGCAGTGACCCTTGTAATGTGCAACTTCGCAGCAAGTATTTCTATTCTGAAGCCAAGGACCGAATTGGCAGCCCTATACACTTACTTTTTATGGCTCTGTTAATTCTTTAAAATTTATATGCTACACTAAAAGCACCTGGAATTTAATTGCAGGAGAGGTTCCAAGCTGTACTTGAAGCACTAACTGTAGTCAAGCTAACATGAGAGTTTGATACTGAGCATTCTCTATCGACTCTCCGAATGCAACAGAATAGGAAATAATGCTGTCAAACAGCATCAGTCATTAACTTAGAACAAAGCAAAAAACAGTCTAGAAGCAACTTCTACATCTTCCCTATCCTCTTATAGTATCATCTCCAGGAAAGCACAGGAACAACTCATACAAAGCCAAAGAGCCTTGGGCACCTTGATCGTAGAGATGTCTCTGAATTTCAGTTCCATTTTCAGTTCACTTTTGTGCAAACTGAACCCAGTCTTCCATTTCTTCCTGTTAATATTTAGACTTTATCACACCTCTCCAAACTCTTGCTTGAGGCAGCTAATAAACCACCCACAATGCAAATTTTGCAACAAAATGCAACTGTTCATTCAAGAAGTTCAACAGCAAAATTCTCAATGGTGAAGTACTAGCATACAACACTGTTCACAACAGAGGCAGGCCATAACACATCAGAATAGGATAGCCAAAGTTAAAACACTGAAGAGGATGGGAAACACTTCACTAGAAGCCTGGTGTGAAAGATTTTCACTAGGCAAATAAGCCAATAAAGTGGGCACTCAATGAGTTTCAAGGAGGAAGGTATTCCACAGCTGGGGGCCACCACTGAGAAAGCCCTGTCCCTGGTCACCACTCCTCTAATTTCTGCATGCAGGCAATGGCACAGAGAGCAGGGTTTGATATAGTTAGTTGGCAATTGACATTTCTGCATTAGTGTAAGCAGCTTCCAACAGGAACACAGAGGAAAAAGAACAAGGAACACAGAGGAAAAAGAACAATCACATATTCTTACCTGAAAGCTGAGAAGTCACTGCAGAACAAGCCTTTTGTGAACTACAGCAAAATAGGATGAAGTGAGACATTGCTAAACACCATCCAGTAGCACCCTCTACAACCCATTGTTAGCATGGTGGTTTACCCAAGCCTTGCTACTGTATTTCTAAGCAGAGACAAACCCTCATTAGTACTCCACTCCTAAATCGCTCTGCACCTGGGTACATAAGAATTACCTTGGCAAATCAGAACACGGGACCATCTAGTCCAGTGTTCTCTTTTCAACAGAGGTGAGTTAAATGCTTTGGTCCACTTCCCTAGGCAAGGCATAAAGCATATGGCCACCCACCCCTTATCGCAAAGTCCATGGTATGGAGGGAGACTGCCTCTGTGCATGAAGGTTCCATTTAGGTTTAATGGCTAATTGCTACAGATTTATTCTCCCCAAATAGGAGCCATCCTTTTGCCACCACTGCATTTTGGCCATGGAGGGTTAGTCATGCAGGGCATGAACAACTTTTCCCTCCCTAAAATCAACAGACAAGCACTTCATTGTGAGAGGAAGATTTTTAGTTACTATGGAGGAAAAAATCTTTCCTTGATAACATTGTATATTGTGGCCTTGCTCAGGTATTTTTGGTAGGAGATACATTATGGAAAGGTAGATTTAGCAGGCTGTTCTTTTCAAGATTTTTTAAGAAGTGAACTGAGAAATGAATGCTTTCTCCAACCTGTCATTACAGCTACCGGCCCATATGGAAACTCAACAAGAGCCACGCAATGACTTATGTTTTATGTGCTACTTAATTGAATTCTGTGCAAAAACTCTTTTTTCCATTATTCAGAGACGGACCTCCCATCATGTTCCAATTGCAAGGAGGGAGGGGAGGAAGGAAATCAGATGCTTAAATTCTGCTTCATTTAACACTTCCAGAATGAACAATGACTTTGCAGACAAATGTAACTCATTCAGTAGCCAGAGAGAGAATAGGATTGTTCAAACATTTCAGACTAGAAATGGCATGACACATGGGAGATCAAGATATACAACATTTGCATTAGACATTCAGACAAAGGACTAGAAACCAGTGCCAATACTATGGGTAAGAATGGACTGTAGAGTGTACTATGGCAGGCATTTGCCAAGGACCCAAACCCAACAATCAGCATGACTCCCCAACAGCGTATCCATTCTCACTTTGCACAGAGATCCAAAAAACGGTTCAGTGTATTCTGAGTACATTCTCTTCCAAGGCAAGGCTGCCCACTAAATCCTAAATCTAAGATGGGCCTTTGATTTGCTGCTTATGAAACTCAGGTGTCTGGAAAGTGTTCAAATAGGGTCTTTGAAAAACATTTTATACCTAAAGCAGAAGATCCACTACCTTCTCTTATATAGATCCTGTTCATTTGTGCAAGAGAGCTTCCTGGAAAATTTTGTTCCCATAGGTCAGGATCTTGCCTCTCCATATGCAATGGCACCCATGTGCCATTTGAGATAGCTGTCTCCCCTCCCCTTGAAGGCCAGCCACTCCTGAAGTTTCTGCAGAATTTCCCAAGCGACACTGTACAAACACTCTGATGCATATAACGCATATTCTCCCTCCACCAAAAGGCACGGAGACCTACACTATTTGTTATCCAAGCAAGGAACACACTATCAAAGGATAGCATTTACACCCAACATGGTTGAGGAACCCTCAGTTAGCACTATGAAACTCAAGAGGAAGAGGAAGTAAAAAGGTCTGTAAACAAGGTCAACATTGGGAAGCAGTCTCCTTCCACAAATTAAATGAAAGGAAAACCAGAATTCTGGCTGAGTAGACCAAAGTCCAGAAAGCCGTTTCCAACAACAGTCAAACACTAAAAACAGAGCTAAGGAAGTACGATTAAAAATGAAATGTGAAATTGCCTTTCCTTGCACAACTTCTCTTACTCTAAGACACAGCATGTCTTCCACTGGAAGGACATCTCCAAAATTTGAGGAAGAACTTTTTAAACACACAAGAATTTTGTCACTTATTTACTGCAAAAGATCATCTGAAGCCTCTTTGCTGGCCATTGCGTCTTCTATTGTGTACTGGCAACAGGGCCTGAGGGGCACTTATATCCATCTACCTAGTGCTCTTCTATGTAACCACTTTTAAAATTCTATGTTCTTGCCTTTCTTAATTTATGTGGTATTTATTTGCTTTTACAGTATGTAGTTCATATTAGTTAAACCATGGTGTCTTGTCTTCCTAATGGCAAGGGTCTTTATCCAATGAAGTGGTAAAGGTAAAGGTTTCCCTTGCTCGAAAGCTAGTCAAATCCTACTCTAGGATGGTGAGATGCATGAAGTGATACTCAAATTAACATATACAGTTTGGTAACCAAACAAAAAATAATAATAAATGGACTCTAGACCAGCTTTTGATCCTCATGTTACTTGTGATTTATGTAAAAGTACCTGTAGATATTGGCATCCATTGTAGAACGTTTCACGTTGTCAAGACTGGTCCTCCAATTACTTATAAAAATATACAAATCAAAAGAACTTGTTTGCATGTAACAATAACCATTTAGACACTCTTTGTCTGATGAACCTACTTTAATAGGCATATCTCTGCCAAACGTATGAAGTCAGCAATGCTCTTGCCCTTTAAGATACAAGGCTTCTCATTACCTTCAGTGATGTCTATAAAAGTAGCAAGCAGAGAGAGTTAATGTAAGGTCTACAGAAAACCAACTCACACGGATCGTTATTTACACAAAAACTTCAATACCACCCTCGGCAAAAAAAAGAGGCATAATCAAAACATTAGTAGACTGTGCAAGACGGATATGTGAACCACACTTTCTCATTGATGAACTAAATCATCTAAATCACACACTTCAAGCAAATGGCTACTCCAAGAATGAAATCAGAAGAGCGATTAAACCAAAGGTAAAACAAACAACTGAGGAAAAACAGTCTCCCACAGAAAAAGTGTTTTTGCCAAATATCAAAGGAATCACTGATCAGATGGGAAAACTTATGAAAAAACACAACTTACAAACAGTATTCAGACCCACCAGAAAAATACAACAGATGCTACAATCGGCAAAAGATAAAAGAGACTCTCTCACTTCTGCAGGAGTATACCACATACCCTGCAGTTGTGTACAGGTTTACATTGGGACCATATAGCGTAGCATCCAGACCAGAATAAAAGAACATGAAAGACACTGAAGACTTGGCCAACCTGAAAGATCAGCAGTGGCTGAACATAGCCTAACTCAAACAAGACACAGTATCTTATTCCAAGAGACTGAAAGGCTAGACAACACATCCAGTTACCATGTCATATCACACAAGGAAGCCATTGAAATTCATATAAACACAATTTCAACAGGAAAGAAGAGAATTTAAAAATAAACAGGGCATGTTTTCCTGTCCTGGAAAACACAAAAGGCTCTACATCTTACGACAGCACTACAGATAAGATTAGAATTTCAACAGCCAATCCATATGCAAAAGAACCTCCTCAGGAAAGCTCCTCCATTAGATGTCATAGTCTGAGAAACTCCTACAAGATAATGACTCAGCCCTACCCCACTTTCCTGAGTAGATATAAATTACCTGCCTATCATTTTTCTTCTCACATTGACACAGAGAGTACTCCCTCTCTCAGTGTTATACCTCTGATGATGCCAGTCACAGCTGCTGGCGAAATGTCAGGTACTGCAATGCCAAGACCACAGCCATACAGCCCGGAAAATCTACAACAATTAACGTAAGCTTCTCACACAGGCTGCCGTAAGCTGAACTACCCCCACCCCATCTATTTATTTTCATTGAACAATTCGTAAGCAGGTGGTGAGCAACCTATGCAAGTTTTGCAGCAGCACTTCAATCTTATTTTGGATTATGTTTGTAGATTGGCCCAGAAGGATTTCTGAAACACACTGGACTCTGAATATATCACACTTTTCAAAGTTAGTCTCTCTTTTACTTGAAGGGGACATCTAATACTTCCAGTTAGAGCATCAAGAACGGCAATTTGGGTCTTCTGCCAATTTACACACAGGGCACACTGCCTCTGAACCGGGAGATTCCAGTTAGCCATCACAGATTCTACATCCACCCATGTTCCACCTTGTCTAAGATCTCCATTCATGAACTGCTTTCTGCAACATGCAAGAGTTAGCTTTCAACACAGGAACTGTCTTCCAAGAACAGTTGTTCATTGACTGGATTCCAGACAGCATGCATTCTGCAACAGTTCCCAAGAAGACAAAATTGCACAAATATCTCACATTAATCTGTGAGAATCACTCCCCCATACCCACTGCACCAATGAGTCACTGAACATGCTTTTGCCACCCTTGGAAAAATAATACACACTACTCCTAAAATTAAAAAGCTGGATTTATAAAATGAGGTTGCATTGATTTCAAACACACACAAGAATATAAGCAGCAGCATGAGAAATGTCAGTAGGCTTCAACATAAGGTATTTAATTGCTTCTACAATACCCAGGCTCATATACAAGCACACACTAATTGGCATAGTAAACAGGGAAACCATTATAACCATTTGCCCAATTATGAATGCTTAAGGAGTGCTTTTTACAGTTTTGGGATGACAGACTGTTTTATCCTAAAAATGGAACAAGGCCTGTGCAATTGGAAACATTTGGCAACTCAGGTTTCCAAAAGGGAAAAGGGGGGGCCTTCCTATTGATCAGAGACATCCATCAGCTGCTGCCCAGACCTATTGAAGCTCCCAGTCTATGTCAGAGCCCATTCAATCAATGGTGAGCAAGTGAAGCGAGGAGCATTAATGCTCCACAACTCACTTGATTACTGGAACATGATCCTTGTGATTCCTGGGCATCTTTCAATTTTTTGCAAGGGCAACAGAATTTCTATTACCCGGATACCCATTTCATTACAAGACGATATGATTTGCAGCCACAGAAGGAGAGGAGGGTAACAAGAGCCAGCCTCCTTTAACATGGCATTCCCTCAAGGCATATCAGCCCTTGAAGAGGGGCTTCCGGCAAAGCACTCAGTCTCCAAAGTCCAGGCACCTATTAAATACTTAGCAGGGCTCCAGGAGTAAGACAATACGAGATACAAGCCAGATCCCCCCAAGCAAGATAAAAATCTCAGGCTTTGCTTTCAAGGTTTTTGAACGGCTGTTTTAATTCCACTGAAATGTTTTATCTACCTGGAAATCCAAACAGTCAAGCAGATATTATCACGCCAATCCACTCAGGAATTCTCCAGAGCATTCGCTCTGCACATAGTATGCTAACTGCCTGGAATGGCAGAGCCGCCTGTCATTAGGAAAACTGATAGCCTTTTGCACTTAATGGTTTCCATTTTGAAGCTCTGTGGCCTCGCATTCCAGTTCTTAAAGTGTTTCCAAACCACGAAGGGAGAGGGAGGGAGCATAATTCTCTTCAAAGGTTGCTTCAATTAAGTAGCATTTCCTTTCACCCCATCAATAATTAGCCTTTCTGCTAAAAGGTATGAGGTTCAGAAAAATGGGAGTAGAGGAAAATGCCTTTTTGTTTCCTGAACTGGAAGACAAGGAGCAGCCCAAATTTTAATCAGCTTAGAAGATTAGGCAGTTTCAGACACAACCCAAGAACAACCTCTGACAACTTGAAAAGGTATCCCACACTGAATTAAAAGATGCTGCATAACAGTGCCTCTGTACATATGTGAGTCACCACAAAGCTCGTATCACTAGTTGACAGAGTTTAGCCTGCTTCTCAGCGGCTTCGAAGGCCATGTTCAACCCAAATTTAACAAAACCAACCAGGAATATATTGTAAACTGCCTGGAGCCACTTGTATGGACGGGGCACAAACCGGCTCATAAACTAAAGTTCATCACAAATTTTGGCCGATTTGTGGTTTGCTCGTGGAAGGGTCCCCAGCACGAACATTTCACAAACCTGAGTGCTGTACATGACGATTCTTGAATTACTACATTTCCAGACAGACAGTCCTCAATCAATTAAGCTGTTTACCAAACTCTTTGGAGAAGTCTCTGACAGCAGCGATTCCACAAGACTCCCTGCTGCTGCTCCTGCCTCCAGTATACCCCTCTGCGGTCCCTCCCACTCCAGTGCCAGAAAGCAACTGTCCTTCCTCCCATCTTCTCCAATCCTGGGGCATCATTTCCAGCCCACACTTTGGAAACATTTCTGCACACTCCTCAATGACTCATGCATGGCAGAAGGCCAGGTATGCCACACCCAGAGGGGTGCAAACTCCTAAAACTTGTCCTCCTCCCTAGGCACCTCCAAAAGGTGCACCCCAGTATGTTACCACTGGGGGAAAGGGTGGGAAGAAGAAGACGCCCACTCCCTCTCAGCAGGGAGAAGTGAACGGGGAGCCCCTCCATGGACACATGCTGACAGCAGTGAAGGCTGCGTGCCTGCAGGGCATTGTCTGCCTGGGTCACACACTTCACCTAGCGGCACCTGGCTGGCTGCTTCTCGCACAGCATCAAGTCTGTCCGTCTGCTGCAAGGGGAGGAGCCTGAACACAGGGTGGGCATCACCACCAGGATGCATCCTCTCTGCAAGGAAGGGGAGTAGAGGCTGGCCTGCACGTGTGAAACCCCACATAAAAGGCAGCATTGAGCCCTCATCTGCTGATCACTTGGAGGACTAGTCACACAAGGCTACTACCTGACCTGACCTCTCTTGCGTGGCCAAAGTCTCCCCTTCTGCACTCCCACCAGTGTCCAGAGTGAGCAGGTGTTCTCCCTGTAAAGAAAACTGGTTCCCTAAAATTATTGTCCATTTTAAAACCTTGGTTCAGGCTTGAATGCAGCCTGTTTGGGGGTTAAGAGAGCTCAGGAAAACACTGCAAAGCAGAGCAAGCTGACCTTGTGTGTTTGCAGATAACACCCAACTGCAGAGAGCCCAGTACCTCCTCCCAATTAACCACATCCCATCCAATTAAGTTTCATGATTTGCACTTGTGGGAAAGGAGCTGAACAACTTCTGGCCTATGCTGACTCTGGGGAGAGACATTTTGGATTATTAAGAACCTTCAACTGAGAATGGGTAACATCTGATAACTGGAACCAGTATATTATGGTTTTAGTCAGATCTTAGTCTTTAGCTTTCTTGTTTCTTTTGAGATACTCTTGCACCTTAATAAATATATTTTAATTTGCTTTTGTGGTTATTTGCCTTCAACTGACCTCAATCTAAATCCAGACTGGGTGAACACCTACCAAGATAAATGCTTTTGTGAGAAACTCGTTCGGCAATCCTATCTTGCAGAGATGACTTTCTTGCTTAGTCCCGGGAAGGTTGGAAGCTTGCCTTTTGGCTTCTAATTGTTGGAATAGTCTAAAACAGAGCCATCCTTGATCTAGATGCTAGCCTGTTTTTTGTTTGTACCAAAGCTTGCAAGTCAAAAACTTATTTTTGCTACAATTCGGAAACTGTAGCCTCTAACTAGTCAATAGCATAATAGAACACTTAAAGCTCCTGACAGATTATTTAGTCTCAGCAGGCACAAAAGACACAAGAGAAATACAAAGACTTTTGTAAGTTCTTGCTAAACCTCTTCCATTCACAATGTATCTTGCTAGAATTATCAGCAACATATCAGTGTCATACAGGCCACTTTGGAACTGCAAGCTAGCCTCACCATGAATGACAGAGACTCAACACTTGGAATTGGGAGCAAGAAGAAGATTATTGTCTGAGCAATGCTAAAGCAAATCAAGTGTTCCCCAAGGGAGCCCCCAGCTTTCCTTTCCTAGTACAGAACCCAGATGGCAAGAAGGGACAATACCCTCCCCCAACCACTTGGTAGAGTTTCTCTGGAGCTTCCCAGTATCTCAAGCCTAAATCAACTGAAACTCTGTAATATCAGTATGAATTTCAAAAAAGAAATAAAGTTGTGAAATAACTAGGTTATTTCTCAGAAGGTTCTGATTAACTGACTACACCTCTGATCAAAAGAGGTTTTAATAAGGCTTTTAATAATAATTGTGATACAAGAACTTAACAAAAAACCACAGTGGCAGGTGCTATGCAAGAAACAATTCCCCACCTGATCTTCCTGCACTAGAAGGGATGCCTGTTCTAGGTGCATCCGCTAAAGGTATCATCAAAAAGGAGGCTTCTTCCTTCAAACTATCTCATTCATACGCAGATTTATGCAGAAGCAATTTTAAAAGATGATTAACCAACTAGGGTCTCTTTGATCCACCGACAGCACTAAAATATCCTCCAGCCACCTGGTGATTTCCATTTGTCTATGTTGTCTTGTTTAGATTACTTGCAAGGTAACTCACACTGGAACACTCTAATTGCCATGCGCTATCCGACAGATACAGTTGAATCTCAAGCAGCACAGAAGCTCACTGGCTCTAGGGGTTGCTTGCTGAGCCGCCTGCAGCAAAACAGATTTCACAGCCTAAATTTGACATGTGTGCGCCACTCTCATTATCTGTAATGGCAACCAGGAGAGACTAATATGCCAAAGGAGCAAAAAAAAAAAAACCCAGAGGAACAGTTCAAAGGAAACCTTCTAGCACAGGGTTTCCCAGACTTAGTGCACAATCCCAGTTATCAGACAGGTCTCCACAAGCAGTGATGGCTTTGGGAAGCACTGCCAATCTAAGTCATTTTTTTAAAAAAAAAAGCATGGTAGGTCTTTGTAGTCTCAGTGACATGATTAACTCTGAACGTTTTGGAAACCAGTTAGGTGCTTTCAGAAACTTCCCCACACCCTTAGAGGCATTCCCCCACATCATCATCTCCTTCAAGCCTCCTACATGAACTATAATACCAATGCAGCTGACCTCTTGCAAAAGTAATTTTGGTTATTTTAAGCCATTCAGCATCAGAGAAACTCTGGCACAGATAGGGCTGCCAGTTGGCTAATGCTGATTTTCCACTACCATGACCAGCTTTTCCCCATCTGACTAGCTGCAAGATAAGAGTTGGTTTTTATACCCTGCTTTTCTCTACCCTAAAGAGTCTCAAAGCAGCTTACAACAATCACCTTGTGGGGTAGGTGAGGCTGAGCGAGTTCTGAGAGAACTGTGACTAGCCCAAAGTCACCCAGCTGGCTTCATGTGGAAGAGTGGGGAATTCAAACCCAACTTTCTAGATTAGAGTCCACCACTCCTAACCACTGCACCATGCTGACTGTCTTCATATAATGAAAGAATGGGGAGAGGTCAATTTTGAACTGTTTGATGCCTTTTAAGGCGAAGGAATTTGCCACACTGCCTTTAAACATTGCAATAGCAGATCTTTTATTTTCCACTGTGACTATTTTATGCCTCAAATGCAGTTCCTCAAAATATTGCAGCAGTTGGCTGCCTTTTCTGCTTTCCTTTCTTCCTGCTACCTCCTCAGGAATAAAAAGAGCACAGCATTACTATAAAGACCATTCCATTTTGCCACTGCTTTTGTGCTGGCAGGCACAGAGGAGGTTTTTTTTAAAATCTGAATTCAGATTGGCTACTGAGTTCTGCTAAAAAAAAAAGTCGCCAAGCACTGTGGCCAGAGAACTTCACTGATGTTCTACCTGATCATATGCACATTAACTCAGAAGTAAGTCCCCTGGGTTTAGTGTGGCTTATTACCATATAACTGTACTGATAGTGCTATGCCCCCAAACATATGAGGCTGCCTTATACACTGCATCAAATTATGACACTATCTAATCCAGTATTGTGTACTGACAGTGAATTGTAGAGTCTCAATTACAGATTGTATCTACCAGAGCACCGTGTACTGGAGATGCCAGGATTTGAATATGGAGACATTATGCATGCAGAAGTTGGTATACCACTAAACTCTCCCTCCCCCTCAACCCAGAAAAATATTTCTATGGATTTTTATTTACTGTTCTTAGAAAACTAAAAGAGTTATTTTTACTTTTTAATAAGCTGCTTCAGACAGGATTTCAATACAGGCAAGAATTCTATAGTTTACATATACATACACCAGACTGAGGAATTAAGCATTATTTCATAAGTATTGTTTGTTAGGAAACAGAACAGCTATGTACCAGATATACTAGAGTGTCAGCTTTTGGACTCTACCCTCTCACATGTTAGCTGTATTCTTGGGCACATGCTCTCTACCCCTTGGCCCCACTGGGCGCTATCACTGACCTTACAGAAGTATGGTGAGAGACTAGTAAAAAATATATCCTGCCAGTTCAGGCAGCGTACAGCCCATCTATACCTTCCCTCCTAAATGAGAGCATAAAATTAAGACATTTATCGGCCAGCCCCTCTAAAAAATTTAAACCCAACATCATGTAGGAACAGCTGTGCTGAATCAGGCCAATGGATCATTCAGCATCCATGTTTTATACAGTGGGCAACCAGATATTCCCAGAAACCCTACAAGCATGGCATGGAGGCCAAATCTTTCCCACTGCTGTCACTCCCATTACCAGTATGCAGAGGACGACTACTTCTGAGTGGGGGGGTTCCATTTAATCATTGTGGCCAATAGCTTGAGATTGTGGCCATATCAATGAGCTTCTGTACCTTCTTTTAAAGCCAACTAAACAGGTGGCTATCACTACACCCCTGACAGTGAATTCCACAAGTCCACAGACCAAATGGAGCCATCACCTCAGCCGGTAGCAGCAGGAAATCTTTCTTCATTCAAGTATCTGAAAGGCAACACCGGCTCTAATTTTTAGAATGGTGTTAAGTAATCCCTTTCCTGAGGAACTACTGGCAATTTTTTTGCGCCTTCTTCAAATCTGTGCAGTCTTCATATCCGCCCCATAACCAAACCAAATTCAGCTAAGTGTTTCCCTTCACCTCTCCTTCCATTTATCAAAATATAAATGAAACATGGCTGGACCCTCCTATTACTCTGCATTCTATTAGTCTGGCCAGTAGTTTAACCCAACTGAATACTCCATCAGCAGCACCCTTCCTCGGCTCCCCTTTAAATCTATTACAGCATGCTACTTGTTAAATTGCCATTAAGTGATTAAAAATGAGAGTATCGCCTCGTCTCTGGGCACTGTATCAAAGCCACGTTAAATTGCCTTTTCAAAACTTTAATTATTTAGTTCCTGCAATCGTATTACAGAAAGCACCCATCGTAATCATTCATTGACCTGTGGGTTTAAATAATGATCAGCAAGCATTTACAGTACCCATAACATCCTAGACACGCATTTAGGCCTTTATTAAATGGGATGAGGGAACTCAGTTAGGCAAATGGCTTTCCCCTTTTGTCCCCACTGTCTATAACTGCCTTAAAAGTGGAGGCTTCATTTGGCCATCAGGGCTAATTTGAGATGTTAATATTTGAAGAGTTAACTGGCTTTTCAACTCCAGCAAGTTCTCAAAGGCATTTTTTTAAAAAAAGATAAGATACAAATACAAAGAAAAAGAAAAAGAAGTTTTTTAAGCCAGAGACATTTTCTGAAACAGCCAGGATAATACATAATACAAACACATCATGCTTAGAGATTAAAAAAACAAAAACAGGAGTTTTAAAACTGCCTAAACAGGCAAGTTTCTAACAAATAGTCTTAAGTTGTTGCAAACAGTTTAACTTCTGGAGGAGACGGCACACCTGCAGCAGAGATTCATTGTGAAGCCTGTCCACCATGAACTAACTTAACTTTGGAATGCTCCTGCAAATATTTACAGTCTAGGGCTAGGAAGAGACCCAGAGCATAAACTTCTGTGCAACAATTCCTCATGGTTGACCCTCACACCGGCCCCCACCAGCTTGCCATGTGGGCTTATAAACAGCAGCAGAACAAGAGGAGAGCAGGGAAGACCTTCACTCAGATGCTGCTTAGGAAATACAATCAGGGCTGTCCTCAGTATCCTAGCAGGGGCAGCCCATTTCCCCCAGGGCCCACATGCTCTCATTGCAAAATCCATTCTTCATACTTGACTTGCTCTCATTTCTTTCTTGTTTTATAATCTCTCCAATATTTCTGTGCTCCCAGTACAATGTTCTGGTATTGAGAATCTATATTCGGTGCATTCATTCTTCACGTCAGTGATTAATTAAGGTCCTGACTTCCTGCTTGTCTCCACAAGCCTGATGCAGAGAGGTCAGGGCACCAGAACAAACAGCTTCAGCCCAAGGATCAAGCATAGCAAAACTGTTTCCAACACGGCAGCTCTGGCAACCAACACACACACCCCGCCCTGCTCTACAAAGCAGAAAGAGAAAGGGGGCCTGGCTTGTGGGGAAACTAGTCGTCAACTAGCAGTCAGCTACACTGGCGCCTTGTAGATCTGTATCAATGCATATTCCTATCGCTCTCTATATTTTCAGTCACACTTTAGGTAGCGAAGCATCTGAAAACAATTGGCTGAACTAGTGTGATCTCACAGAATGTACAAATGCTCCTTAATGCCCAACTACTATAATATTGGCAGTTTGGCTGCTATGGGAAGGGAAAGTTGTCTATTTGCCACAGATTAAACTTCAGCCCTTGGAACAAGGAAAGCTTCAGGGGGACACACGAAGCAAGGAACCAAACGGAGCCATTTAGACCAGCAGGAACCTGGGGTAAGGGGAGCTACCCTGAGAAGACACAGAACTGAGGGGAGGTGGAGACAGTGAAAGGGAGCACCAGAGAGCTTCTCTTTAAGATCCAGAGGGGGCTGTCTGCTACATAGAATGCGGGAGTCTGGCATGTGAGAAGGCTACTAGTGCTAGTGAGGAGGGAGAAAGGAGGCTAATAGAGGGAGCCAGGCAGATCTGCACAGCTTCTGCACAGTAATTGTTAACCTTAGTCCATTATACAGTAGGTGATAATTCAAGCAGTCACCAGCCGTTCAGTTCAGGCATAAAACTGTAACCAAGTCCCATCAAGTTTTGAAGTCTTGAAAGAGGACAGCCACCCATTAGTTTTGGAAACCCAAAGTACACCAAAGTCTTCACCCAGAAACAGAAGTATTGCAGTCCAGTGCTGCTGATTTAGAGGCTGTCTGTGGAAGTTTGCTGGGCATTCAAAGCATCTGAGGTGCTTATGTAGCCTAATGAGCTGCAAGAAGAACTGCGCAGGGCACATGCCCCCCTCCCCTTCATCTTCAGGCACCACAATGCGTGAATCTCATGCCTAGTTACAGCATCGTGCCTGCAAATGCTTGCCGGATGCATTTGACCGTGAGCAGAGAGTTGCTTTGAGCTCAAAGAGTCCATTGTTCAGGCTTTCCTCCAGTTCTTGCCAACATGGATCAGTTGGGAGTCAAAGATGGGAGGCTGTGATAAAAAGTCACCCAATGGGATAGTGGTCAGAGTTCACTGCCTTCCAATTCCAATATGCTTGCAACACAACAAAAACACAATAGTCGAGGGAACAAAGGGCCTCCAGCCAGGAAATAAACGATAGAAAGCAACGGGTGGGAGCAGAAGCTGCAGCTGAATGAATCTAATGCCAGCAGTTAACTGTGGGAACCAGTTATCTAAGCAAATGTGTCCAAGGGCAGGATTTTAATGGATCCTGAAGGCAATTTGATTGAAAGACTACTACAGCAGGCACAGCTGATTCAGTTGGGAGCTTTTGCTGCTACTGTTTGACGCCTGTGGATAATTGCTGCTGCTTCTATGCTATCTTTGGACTTAGACCCATTAGTAAAAACTGCAACATGACTGTTGGAGACTGACCTGAAATCCTGATATAGTTGCTGGTACAGTTGCTGAGAGCCAGTTTGGTGTAGTGGTTAGGAGCATGGACTCTAACCTGGGAGAACCGGGTTTGATTCCCCACTCCTCCGTATGCAGCTGCTGGTATGACCTTGGGTCAGTCACAAGTTCTTTCAGAGCTGTTCTCTCAAGGACAGTTATCAGGAGAGCTCTCTCAGCCCCGCCTACCTCAGAGGGTATCTGTTGTGGGGACAGGAAGGGAAAGGAAAAGGAGATTGTAAACTGCTCTGAGACTCCTTTGGGTAGCGAAGGGTGGGGTATAAATCCAATCTCTTCTTCTACTATTCAGGGGATACCACAGCCACAGAAGATGGTAAAGTCAACAGCAGAGCTGTGGTCAGACGGCATGCTCCTCATGTTGTGGCCTCGTTTCTAATTTGATGGTTCGATCTGATATCCTGTCCTTGCCACCGAAAGTCACCTCAGCCAGCCACACAGCCATCCTCCAGCAAAGCATTTTTATTCTCACCCAGGAGGGGGATGAGAGACTTGAAGCGCTGGAAATGGGGGGGCTGTCTCCTCTGTCCACGCTGGATTTGCAACTAGGCAGCTATTTCACCTGCACTTAAATGCTCCCCACCCTGTGCTGCCTGAGCTGGATGCGGTGCTTCACCCCTTGTGAATTATCCTAGATGGAAAGGGGGCTCTTCTCTGCTCTGGCAAATTGCAAAGCAAGGAGGTGCACCTTGCCTGCCTCTCACAGCATCTTGCTCTCTTTGCCTCTGTCAAAGACCAAGCAAACTTTCCCAGTTTGCTGCTGTTGCTGCCACCGCTGCTTCTCTTGCAAATTCTGCACAAGCAATAATTAATGACCCTTGGGCAAGTAACCACTTATGCACACATCGCTAACTTGTAAAAAAAAATGGCGGTGAAAATGAAAGTTTGTGATTCCCCAAATGGCTTGACTATGTAAGAGAGAAATCAGACATCTGGATACGTGCAGTGAACCCAGTAGGCTCAGTAAATACCGGACTTATCCAGTGT
Source organism: Gekko gecko (assembly GCA_029375565.1). Classification (NCBI taxonomy): domain Eukaryota; kingdom Metazoa; phylum Chordata; class Lepidosauria; order Squamata; family Gekkonidae; genus Gekko; species Gekko gecko. The sequence goes on along the minus strand of JAPDNY010000012.1, from coordinate 43,032,891 downwards.
TGGGAAAGTTGGGGGTGAGCATGGCGGGCTGATGACTGTGGAAAAGGATACAGATGTTACAGTCTGATCAAGTTGTCTGAGCAATCTAAATCCGTTGGGGAGAAGCAACGACAACAGATCAAACAGCTCGTCTGACAGTACCCTGGGTCTTGAAAGTCCACTTGGTCTAAAGGAGAAAGAGGAGGTGGAACTTTGAAACAACTGCATTCAGCTATCATTTGTGTTCTTGGAGGGGAGAGATTTACTTCCACGTTCTGGGAACTCTGCATAGCAAGCATGAAGACACTGCATCAAGTGGGATGGTCACAGTTTAGCATCATATGTATAAAGTTGAGGCAACCTGTATTCAGTAGTGATCCAAAAGCTTTTGCATAGATGCTCTTCAGGCAAGTGAGGCACAACATTCCCAAGTCCCCAAAGATGGATAGCATTCCATTTTTACAAAGCTGATGAAGTTTACACAACTGCAGACTAGAGCACACCACAACCTACTTCAGTGCACATCACCCCATGTGCAGCCTGATGGAGTCTGATCTCCAAGGAGGTAGAAGAATGAACTCAGGATGTGCAATGCCTTTATACCTCTTGCATTTATCTGGTATTATGCAGTAGAATGTTCACTGCAAACCCTCAACTTGTTTGCAGCTACTGGAGTGTCTGTGGTCTATTCCAGCTCCAGGCCAGAAGGCACCTCACATCTTTGCAGTCTTTGATTTAATAGGGGCAGCAGCTGGCAGGGTCATACTTGAGAGACACGGCACACTCTTTCCCAGTCCAAAAAAGTATGAAACACATAGCAACACATCAATGGACAGGATGCTGTTGAGAAGCCAAAACAGTAGCCTTCGTTGCATACCTAAAACTTATTAGCATGGTCTTTTCAGGTAACATGTCTAACATATAAAGCAACTGATACAAACATTTCCAGAAGGCTACCATCTTTCATCTAGTAGAGACCAGATACAACTATTTAATTGAAATCAAGGGACATTAGTCTTGTAAAGAACACAGGATCATTGCATGGTGGCAGGACATGCCTATTCTCCAGTATGCCAAGATTACAGCAAGCAGACAGGAAGACAACTTTGATGTCTCATCTTTGGTCTTATGCTTGGGTTTGGCAGTAACCTCCTCTCTACTGGAGTTGCTCAAAAGAAACTTCGTTTTGCTAGATGCCTCTTTGCACAAGTCAACATTTTGGCTGACTGAGAAAAGGAATTCTCTGAAGGTACTGCTCTTTTATACAGTTAAGCAACATCCTGCTGGTACTTAGCTACAGAGGAAGCCATGTGGTGGTTAAGCATCATCTTGCTGGTGCATAGCTATGGAAGAAGCCAACATGCAGGCCTTCATCTTCACCTGTTTGGTGTCTCCATGCTGCCACTGAACACAAGAGCTGGATTACACTGAAACAGTCACTGCAAGTGACAAGCTGCAGACATCAAAACCATCTCCCAGCATTAGGTTCATAATTTTCAGTTGTGCAGCAATAGCCAGAAGGAATGCTCCAAGGTAAGGTGAACAAGTTTGTGGGCACCAGATTTTCATTCAACAAAGCATGCTCTCAAAAGCCTTTGCCAGAACGTCTTGCCAGTCTTTTGCCACTCTTTCAAGGTGTTTCAGCTGTAGCAAACTCATGTAGAATTCCCACGTCACCATCACTGCTTCAGATGCATCTTTCTGTGGAACATCCATAAACTCTTGGTCTGCAATAACTTTCCTCCTGGACCTTATGGAGTTGGAGTTACAGAAAATGGTAGAACTTTGCCAGGCTCTGTCAGTTGAAGTTTCCATTAGAAGTCAAATGATCTCTTGGGTGGTTGTTGTTTTGTTTAAAACAAGCCAGCTATCCTTCAAATGGCTTACGGAAGGAAGACTGGAAAAATGTTCGATGGTAGTTGAGTGGATAAGGCAAAAATGGCACCTTGGTGGCATTTATGGTGGGTAAAAGGTAAAGAGAAAGAATGGGACTCAAACCACAGAAAGAGCCAAGGGGGGAAGTGGAGGGAGGAGCGGAGACTGTCAGGCAGAAAGGACTATCAGGGGAAATCTGGAGGAAAGGAAATGAGGCTATGAGGTCTAGAATCAGTGGATTTCTGCTGGCACTCCCTTCGTCCCCTTTTAGCCCCCCTGGGTACAAGGCTACTATAGTACAAGATTGGGGGCTGAATTTCATTTGGGGGAGGCTGAATTTCATTTTATTGATTTGAACTAGCCAGCCAGTTCTTTGGTTGCAGGCTGCTAGCATTTTTCATGTCTGAAAGTGAAAAGAAAATTGAGGGAGTGACAAGTCGAAGGTTTCTGCTTATGGTGTGACCACCCAAGGGGATCTGCCGGCTCAGACAGGGAACAAACAGCACAGCTATGCTCCTGGCAGGCTACTCAAGAACTCTTTCCTTTGTATCATAAAACCCTTTCTTAAAAAGTTGCTCAAAACAGCTGCAGTAGCCAGAATTGTGGTTGTACCAGCTACCTCTCAGCCCACAGCACTGAACAGCCCTTAGAAGGACAACCAGCCCCTTTCCCAAACCACCTGGCAGCAGAAGCTCAAGGAATGAGTACACTATTACCGGTGCTTCAGGAGAACACGCCATCTTTTTGGAGTGCCCAATCACAGCTGGAATCAGACAGGAAGGGGCAGGGGCAGCAACAAGACATGGCCAGACTTGTTCTTTAACCAAGTCTCCTTCTCACCCTCAGAAGGCAGCAGACACAGCAGGAGGAGCTCAACTGGCTCCCCATATAAATTGTGTCCTTTCTACAGGTTCGGCACTAGCACAATCCCTCATCTCCCAGTGGCCGAATAGCTGTTCTTTGTTACTGAGAATTATCACTGGAACCTCTCGAGCCACATCTCTGCTGCTTCCTCTTCTCTGGGGTCCATTTTGAAGTGGAGCCCCAACTCAGGCTGAAGTGAGCAGTGACTCACAAAAGCTCGGACCCCGCCACATATCTGGTTAGTCTTTAAGGTGCGCCTGGACTCCTGCTCTTTTCTACTGCTACAGACAGACTAACCCAGCTACCCATCTTGATCTGTCTTCATGGAGGTTGTTATGCCCAGGGACCTGTCTGTTAAAAGGCTGAGCTGCCCTCACTTTCTATTACCCCTTTTTCCCAGGGTCCACCAAGCTGAGGAAAGTGCTGTTGACACAATTCTCCTCTGCAAAACAGAGGCCTTGGTAAAGTGGCACACTCTTTGCAGCTACAACAAAGCTCCCCCGGTAGTGTTTCCTGCCAAATGCTTGCTGCCAAGTTAAAAGCTGTATGATATCTGAATGGAATAGCTTCAATTTGCTTTTCCTATTTTCCAAACAATGCCCACCAACAACAGGGGAAACAGATAACATACATGCTGCTTTTTTTTTTTTGCTACAGCTCTTAGCAAGTGCCCCTCCCTGTCCCACATTCCATCCTGACTGAGAATGTCCTGCCTCCCTCCCACCCTCCCAATAGCAAAGTTGGAAAGAATCATCCAAAGAGCAAGGGGTAGGCAGAAGAAGAGGAAGAGTTTGGATTTATACCCCACCCTTCACTACCCAAAGGAGTTTCAGAGCAGCTTACAAACACCTTTCCCTTCCCCTCCTCACAACAGACACCCTGTGAGGATCAAATCCTCACACACACACACCCAGAGGACAAACGATCAAATCTTCACACACACAAACCCAGAGGACAAGCAAGCTTATCTGAGACTCACCCTGAACTTGCACAGAAAGATTCTCCCACATTTGGAAATACTATTTTCTGGTGAAGTCATAAACTGGCCAAATTAATCTGACACAGGTTCAAAATCCCACATGCAAGCGTCCACAAGTCTTCCCTAATTGAGCCCAGGGCTTTTTTCCCCCGGGGAACATGCTGGAATGGAGTTCCGGAACTTCTTTGACAACATTCTTTTAAAAATGTTAAAAAGTTCATGAGTTTTTGGTATACAGATTGAAAACTTCATTTCCCTCTTGAGAGATCTAGCACCTCTTACAGGAAAAAAGCCCTGATTGAGCCCCTTTTTATGCTCCTGTGAAGTCTTGGAGCTAGTTGAACTGCTGCCTCCAGATCCCACTCAGACTTGTAAGGACCGGAGCCCATCACTCACATGCTCATCTACCATACAAAATAAAATGCTTTATGCACAAAGGCAGCCATTGCTTCCTTTAATGCAACAATGCAATGGACCAATTTCTCAAAGATCCTAATTTTATTTGTATCCAAATTGTTCTTAGGCCTCCACCACTGCATGTACCTACCTCCCCAAAGTGATGAACACAAGCTTTTGATGGGAAGAAAAAAAGGAGACCTGTTTGCATAGATTGGCTTCTTGCATTTTGCCATTACATGATGAAGCAGACCCTTGTGTCTACATACTCTACTAAAAGCAAAGCCATAGGTATATTACTGTTGAGGGAGTCTAGAAAGGCAGAAGGTCTGCAGCACCTAAGCATGGAGCACAGTATTTGTTTTGTTTTAAAGAGAGAATCTCAGCTTCCAGTTTTTTAAAAAAAGCTTCTAGCCCTCAGGGAGGAAGAGGTATATCTAAAGATTATGGGGAATACTTTCTTAAGTCTCAAAAGCCAGAGGTATGAATGAGTAACACTTTCATTAGTCCGGGATGCAGTTCCAGAGACCCCCGACACACACAAAAAGTCTAATCAAACTAGAATTATGCAAAATAAAGAAGAAGAAATGCATTGGCATCATTTACAGTTGCAGAATTTGGCTCTGACACACAATTTGGATTGCCTGGGTGCCTAACTCCTCACAGACAGAAATTAGCTATTATAATTGACAATTAATTGGATGCCAAATTATCTGACATGTTTCTGAACTTTGTCGCAGCCAAGAATAATCAAAGTTCACATAATTCATCATCCAAGTGAAGGCAGAGCGTTTTTCCACACTGCAGCTGTACTACTCAGGACAACTCCCTTCCCTTATGAATGCAAATTACTGCTCTAAGAAAGCAAGAACCCCTATACCTGTTTTGAGCCAAACCAAGACATCCATTATCTTCCCGACAATACAAAAAAGTCAGGCTAAATTGATTCAGCTTCATAAAAACCTAAGGAGGAACAGGGCAAATTACAAGAAAGGAGAATAGCTTAGCTCCCAGCAGGCTTTGCCCAGGGTCCTGTACTCAGCAATATCCTTATGATCAATTTGAATGAGAAACAGTGAAAGTATGCTCATTAAATCTGTGGGTGATGCTATGGTGGAAGAGACTGAAAATCTGAACAGAGCCAAGTATTCAGAATGAGATTAGTGGCATTCAAATGCAGCTGGGTGGAACAAGCCAAACCTGAACAGCAAAGAGATTTTACCCCTTCCTTCCATGCCCAACATGCAAACATGCCACAGGGAATGCCCCTGCATACTTGAAACATGAAGACAGGAGCTGAAGCTCAAGCAGATTCAACCCAGAAGTTCTACCTTTTATACCATTGAAACTTAACCACTTCTTGAGTGACTGATTCTCAGCACATGCTCAAAGGTACCTTTTCCCACCCAGCCAGTAGGCCAAGAGCAAAACAACTTTTAAGTTCACTCCACAGCATAGCCAGGATACTTCGGCATGCACTCCTAAATAAACATGCAGAAGTGTTCTTTGCCATGCCGTTCACCAAACAATTTTTGATAGAAAACAAAGATTATTATAGGGCAATATGGAAATAAACTGCTGTTTAATGAACTCAAGCCCAGAATTCCTACAGGGATAGGAAACTGTAATATCTTTTGGCTCCTGGCTAAGAGATACAGTTTCCTATCACCAACTCATACATACATGGCTAGTTTCTCATTCATTCTGTTTCTACATCACTCTTTATGTCATGAAATGGCTTAAGGGAGTACCTGATACCATTTTTGGTTTCTGTAATCCAATCCATACCTGTAGACCTAGTAAAGCAGAGGAAGTGTCATGGGTCCTGGCTCAGCCGAGCCTGACTATTTCTCAGACAAGGAAGAGGCACGGAGCAACCCTGCCTCCTCTGGAGTCAGCCCAGAAGAGGAACCTTTGCCAGCATTTGAGGGAGAAGAGGCTCCAGCATCTGCACAGGAGGTGCAGCAAGGCAAAGAGCCTGAGGTGCAGTTGGAGGAAGAACCTGGTCCAGAACCTGGCCCAGCAACCCCAGTTGGAGACACCTCGAGGCTAGAGTCCCCACCTAGCTCACCTGAATGTCCCAGACGCTGGGCACACCAGCTTCTGGATATGCAAGAGAGAAGGAGGAGTGCCAGACTTCAGCTGTTGCAAAGGCAACATATAGGGCTGTGAGTCTTTGCAGGTTACCTCCCAGGGAAGGGAGGGTCTGGTTATAAGCAGCCACGCTCACCTGCCTTGGTGCGGATGCAACCGTGCAATCTTGGACCTTGTTCTGGCTGCCGGCCTCCACTCATTGCTCCTGAGAACTCTGATTGATCTCCCGGCATTCTGACCCCTGGCACTGTTTCTCGGCTTGGGTTGGACTTTGCACCTAGCTTAGTATATTGTATTCATGGTGACTGGCCAGAGCCAATGCAGGAGGATAGTGTTGATTCTACAATGACCTTGATACAAGTGGTTCTTCTAAGCAGATGCATAATTGAAAGCATGTTCCAGATACTGGGATACTGAATTCTTCTTGTGAATTTCGTAAAACCAAATGACTCAGCAGTTTCAAAACAGAGGCTCTCCCAAAGCAAGCACGTCTCCCTATTTTGGTGGCTCCGCTCTCTCCTGAAAGGTCTATGCTGCAGTTCCAACAAGTTCTGAGGCTAGACTGAAATAGATTTAGCAAAATTTAGACTCAGTAAAATTTGGAGTGGGATCTCTCTCCCTTTACAGTGAATCCGTTGATTCTGATGATTGAGCAAGCTCACCAACAAGTTCCCAACTGCCATTGGGAATGGGTCACATTGACTTCTGCACAGAAGGAAATCTGCTACTTCCAGCCATACCATTTACCACCTTTGATTCTCTGTTGCCATTTTTACTAAGTTTACCACCACATGCATTGGACCAAGACAGACCTAATCTCAAGCCTTTGTCCCAGGACATTTTTCCCTTCAAGGAACTGTATCTGCTACAGACCAGCTTGTTTACTCCTCCACAACCTCTGGGAAAAGAACCACAGCAACTCCATGAGGACCGGGAACCCAGAATGCTCTTTGAGTATGATTGAATGGGAGGGCTGGTTTAAGATGCAAATTAAACTCTGCCGCTAGAATAACTGCAGAGAATGTAACACTTTCCATGGGAGTTTACCATCCCTGCAGCAGGAGGCGGATAATCAATGCCTAATTAGATCCCGTTACTCAGAAGCAGACCTCATTAATGCTTCTGTCAGCCTCTCATCTTTTTACGATTTCTTCCCCTCCAAAAGGATCTGTCCTGTTGCAAAAGCCCATCATGATGAGTGGAAATTGCCAAGATAATTAATTTTTCAGCAAAAGCCAAGTTGTTGTTTTCCCTCCCAAAACATCTTACAATTCAGGAAATGTCAAAAATGTCAGAACACATTAAACAGGGAGTGGGGGAATCAAAAATCTGTATCCCTATTAATACTGCATGACCTCTTTGAGTGTCTAACTCAGTGAAAGGGAAACTGGACATTCCAGAGACAGGAGAGAAAATGGAGGGGGCAGCTACTGAATGCAGAACACAAAGCCAGCACCACACAGACAAATTGCCTCAGAAGGTTAACCTATCATGGAAAAAGAAAAGTCTGCAGCAACAATGGCATTTATTTAAAAAGCACTTGTTAAATTTCCACAGATGCCCAAGCCTAGTTTTTAATGAAATTTGGTATAGCAGACCTTCAGCATTATAAATCCTTTGGAAAACACTAAGGAAAGGAGTTTCAGAAAGCAATATGGTTGCAAAACTACTGAATCAGAAGGTACCCCAGTTCATCCTAACTAGCTATTGTGGGTCAGCCAGGGCTCAGTGAGAGTAAGATATATTCTGCCAGGCTTTTTGGGCCCTGGCTCTGACCTATTGGAATGCTCTGCAAAGTGAGATCCAGGCCCTGCAGGATTTGATGCAGTTCCGCAGGGCCTGCAAGGCTTATAGCTGACGGCAGTGAATGGTTTCCATTCTAGACTGACCCCTCTCCTTTTCCTCCCCCCATCCCCCAATTCTGTGTCTGTTATTTCTTCATTTGATTAACTGTAGGATTTCTACTCTGCCCCCTGGACAAGTGGCACTAGGTTGTGCTTTCCTTCTCATGTGCCATCTTATTAGTTGTCAGTATTATTGTAAGAATTGTTTTTAACAATCTAATTTTATAGATATTGTTTCATGGATATTGTTCTTACCCGCTCAGGGAAGGGAGGGCTATAATAAATCAAACTATAGGACAGATGACAAAGTACACACCTCCTGACACCAGCAGCTTGCAGGATTACTCCCGAGCAGCTAGCTGCCAGCCTTACCTTTAAGCATATGGCTATAAAAACCAGCCAAGGGAGGCTGTTAGGCATAGAAGCAATGAGCTGAATTACCTCCAACCCTGCAACCATTGCATCCAAACCTGCCTTGTATTTTGACAACTATTGAAAGGAACTCTGTTCTGCTGTTGTGACCGTCAGACTGTTTCTGACTATGACTCTTGGATTTGCTCTACCTCACTCATGATTGACTCCTGGACTGCTGGACCCTGCCTTTGGATTGCCCATCAACAGGGTCAGACCGTCATGGACAAATTTTAGGCACTTGCCTAGAGTGCCCCCTGCTGGTGAGCACCACAATGGCTCCTCCCTCGCCTCAAAGCCCTGCCTGCGCAGTGCACTGCACACACCGCTCCACTCGTCACCTGGCAGCCAGTGCTCCTCTGTCATTGCTGCTGCCCCGCCCAGGCCCCGCCCCAGCCCTCCCTTGCTTGCCTCACCAAACAAAAGCCCTGCAGCTGCGCACTGCTCCACTCACCCGCTGTTCCAGTCCCTGTGTGCGTGTGCTCCGTCATGAAGTTGCCGAGGTCAAGCATGTGCTGCACACAACTCCATCAACCTGTTCTGTGCCAACATTCTGACCTACTGTTTGACCCTTGGACCAAACCCTGACCATGCTCTTCGGATCACCACCAGCCCAACTCTGTGTTCCACCAATGTGCTCCGACACCAGCCTTTCACCCTATCCAATCCCTGTCTGATCCTCGCCATGCCCAGCTATAAAAATGCACCTACAAAATCAACCAAAACTTTACATGATGCTAACAGGTATAACACAGAAAACAACAAATGCCTCCAGCCTGCCCAGATATTCAAAGCAAGCAAAGCTTTGCAGCACATCTGAAAGTTTACCCTTCCCACCACTTGTCAGCCTAGCATCTGGGAGACCAAGATTCAACCCCCACTTTGCCCATGGAAGCATCCTCAGATGACCTAGAGCCAGTCATTCTGTCACCTCATAGGGCTGCTCTTGGGTGGATAAGCGGAAGAGAGGATGACGAGCTGGAAACACCACTGATTTAAATGGGATTGTTCTTCCTTTTATTGTTTCTGTGCGACTTTCACTTAAGGACTGCTAAGAGCATGTGAGTTTCGATGGATCTTAGTCTCCTGTTGAAGAATCAAGTTTCCTTAACAGTTCAAAACAAGCTTTTTTCCAAGCTACTTGGGAAACTGGCTCCCTATTTGCCTGATCCATGCTTCAGTTAACAGAGGCGAGATTACTACTCCCCTTTAAAGCCCTTGGCCTACGGTCACATACTTTTATTTTTTATTTTTTCCCTTTCCCTTTAATTTTTTTAAACTATAAGACAAGGGTTAAGCCACAGAGGAAAGAACAGTTTCTGTTCTCTCTTGTGATCAAAGACCCAAGCTACATTTAAACATAATGCAAATACTTTTATTTAGAGGTACTAATGCATTTTAAGAGGAGCTGCACAAGCCAGGCAAATGAAGAAATAATTCATTAGTTCAATGTATCCTTTCTAATATGGTAAAGACATACACACTCGTTTTCCCTGAATGTCAAGTGCTGCATTTTCATCTACTTTATGTACATGGCTACTAAACTTAATTTCTCAGACAATGTTGATTTAGGCAGCAACCCTTTCTGCAATCCCCTCTCATTTGGAAAGCATGTCACTTGTGACTTTAAAGGTGATGCATGCAGCAAGGGGAGATGTGGAACAAAACAACTCCACACCTTCATATCTATGTCACAGTGTAATTAGAAAGGGGGGGAAAACCACCCACAGAATTGAAGAAACAGTTCTTCCCCTAAACAGACAGCATCAAAAGAGCTGGCCTACATAGGTGGGGGAGATGGGGGGGCTTTTAAAGCCTCCGGTTATCTCAAGTGGCATCACATGCCTGATGAAAGCCACCTCACCCTAAACACTCCATGGCAGATCTTTGTAATTTCAAAGCGGGGGTGGGGGAGGGCACTGCATTTATTTCTTCCTAGGACAGAAAATGAGGCACTCCACTTCAAAAAGGAAAGGCACCCTCTTTTCTCTTGTCAATACTCATCTTTCTGGCAGAGTTGTCAAGACCCCAATGATAGCTACAGAAGCACTGGCAGGTTAAAGCTAGGGAGGGTGTGTAAATTTCCTCATCCTTCTGTTGCACCCACACGAGGAAAGGACATAGTAAATACAGCATTTCAAACTGACTTTATACCCTGCTTTTCTCCCAAATGGGACCCCCCCCCAAAGGAGCTTCACATTTTTTCCCCAGCTCCTCCATTCTACTTTAATCACTACACTGTGAAGTTGGCTAGGCTGAAAGAACATGTCTGGCCCAAGGTAACTTTATGGAGAGTGGGGATTCGAACCTGGGTCTCCCCAGGTCCTAGTCCAACACACAAATCACTACACTGGCTCATGCAGAGAGTTTCAACACAGCACTGTTCAAGTAGTCACCATGTATTAGTATCAAGCTCTACTAGTCTTTTGGCCTTATTAACCAAATCTTTGCTCTACCAGCTAAGGCTCTGCTTTATGTCTACAATGAAAAGGTGCCATAAGGTAATCTTGCTGCAGCTGATAACTGATACAAGCTGTACAAGTGTCTTTAGTTCTGATTCACCAATAAACAGTTTTCTTCTGAAGAAGCCCTGTGTTGCGTGAAGTGACTAAGGAGCCTGACAAGGAGAACAAGGAGGCAGGAGCTATTAAATTGGTGCTCTCTACATGGCGGCACTGGCTAGAGGGGACCAGGGTGCCGTTTGAAGTCTGGACTGACCATAAAAACCTCGAGGTACTCAGAACGCCCTGCAATCTCAATACGAAACAGGTTAGATAGGCAGATTTCTTCTCTAAGTTTAATTTCACACTTCACCATTTCCCGGGAAAAGCTAATTCCTTAGCGAATGTGTTGTCCTGCCTCCCACAGCACAACAGCCACAGGGAGAAGGTTCTTGACTTGATGTTTACACCTTCCCACTTGGGAGGGGCGGTAATGACGCACAGCCAAACGACAGCCCAGTCCCTGATGGACGCTGAATCCTGGGAACTTGAAGTTCACCTCCGCCCTCTCCGACAGTGATCGGCGGGAACTAAAAAAGGAGGAGGAGGGGGAGGAGTGGGCGAACGGCTTTTGGTACTGCGGCCATAAACTGTTTGTGCCTTCTGCTTTACGGGGTGAAATCATGTTAACAGTACACGGCAATAAACTGGCATGGCACCTGGGGTTTGTGAAATCCTTGCATTTGTTACAGCGCCAGTTCTGGTGGCTGGGGATGAGGAAGGACCTCTCCAGTTGTGCCAAACATGCATCATGGGCAAGCTGAGACCCAGAAAACTGCCAGGACTCCTACAACCCCTGCCTACACCCAGTAGACCATGGGAAGTCATTTCCATGGATTTTATCACTGACTTGCCTCCCAGTTGGGGAAAAACAGTTATCTGGGTCATAGTGGATCTGTTTTTAAAGCAGGCTCATTTTGTTCCAATTAAGGCTCTGCCAACTGCACGTGTGCTAGCCAAGGCATTTATTCAGCAGGTTTTTCGACTGCATACGCTACCCCAGAAGATAATTTCTGACCAGGGCTCACAGTTCATTTCCAAGTTCTGGGGTGAAGTGATGCATCTCATGGGGGTGGAACAGGGTTTGAGCAGTGCTTATCACCTCGAGACTGGTGGCCAGACGGAACGGGTCAATAGAACCCTTGAGCAGTACCTCCGATGTTTCACTAACTTTCAACAAGATGATTGGGAATAACTCCTCCCCCTGGCTGAGTTCTGTTACAACAATGTGTGCCATTCTTCCATGGGGGTCTCCCCATTTATGGCAGCTTATGGTTACAAGGCTCTACCTCTTCCATTCCTTTCTGATGCAGCTCTCCTGGAAGGGGAGGTGGGGGACTGGTGTAAACGATTGCAGGCAGCCTGGCTGCTTTTGTGCAAAACCTTGGACGGGGCTAAACAGGCTTACAAGCTTCAGGCTGACAAAAAATGCGCTGTTGGCTGGGACATCCAGCCTGGTGATTCTGCTTACGTGTCTACCAAGAACATCAAGGGTCTCCAGCCTAACAGGAAGCTGGGCTAGAAATATGTGGGCCCAATCCCTGTGAAACGCAAAATAAATGAGGTGACTGTGGAACTTGACTTGCCAAAGACTTTGAGACATTTGCACCCTGTTTTCTATCTCAGATTACTCCGCTGGGACCAATGCTTGGTGACCTCAGCGTGCACAGCCACCCCCTCTGATGGTGCAAGGCGAACCGCACTACGAAGTTGCTGACATTTTAGACTCTAAACTTAAACGAAACAAGTTATTCTACTTGGTTGAATGGGTGGACTTTGGGCCTCAACACAGGGAGTGGGTGGAGGAGGATCACATCAAAGCCCCCCGACTTCTTCGTCGTTTCCATTGTCACTACCCTGACAAACCCAAGGGGAGCTGCATGGGGAGGGGGCAGGATGTCAGGTAGCCCTGTCATGGGGATGGAATGTGGAGGGAGTACTCGCAGTCTGCCAGCATCTGATCATTACTGTTTCTACTGTCTGTATGTTATCATTTGTACGACTTTGTAGATGCTCCAGCTGCAGAACTCCTAGGCTGGGAAATAATGGCTTTTAGATTGTTTGCTAGCTTCTCCTGCTTGCTTAGCCCACACGCGCAAACTATATTTATTGGCTTCAGCTTATTCAGGGGGTGTTTGATTATAGTATAATTTAGGTGGCCCTACTGTTCCTGGCCATTCCTGACACAAGCTGTACATGTGCCTTTAGTTCTGATTCACCAATAAACAGGTTTCTTCTGAAGAAGCTCTGTCTTGTGTGACCTGACTAAGGAGCCTGACACTAACAGAGTTGGCATTTAAAATAAAGCCCTGCAGAACGTTTGAAGAACTTCACATATGTGGGTCTTACTAGCCCTGTAAAGTAGGTCCCAGGGTGCTGCAATGACATGGCAATGTTAGTTCCAGGTTCTTAGCCCTCTTGTGCTGGTCTATGACCATATTAATAAAGCCTTTGATGATTCTTAGCGGTGACATCACAGCATCACAAGACACCATTTTGCCAGTCTCTACCCCCTCCCCCAAAAAATGTTCCCACTACTGGTGGGGCTGGCAACCTTAAGCACAGGAAACATTCAGATCAATGTTTCTAACTGGGCCTTCCTATCTGTTTGAGCCAATTTGGTGTAATGGTTAAGTGTGCAAACTCTAATCTGGGAGAACTGGGTTTGATTCCCCACTCTTCCACTTGCTGATGTGACCTTGGGTCAGTCACAAGCTCTGGCACAGCTATTCTTGAAAAAGAGCAGTTGCTGTCAGAGCTCTCTCAGCCCCACCTACCTCACAGGGTGTCTGTTGTGGGGAGGGGAAGGGAAAGGAGTTTGTAAGCCACTCTGAAACACCCTTGGGTAGTGAAGGGTGGGGTATAAATCCAATCTCTTCTTCTATAGCACAGTAGCAGAGCTTCATTAATAACTTAGACTTGCTGGATCTACACAACACTACAACGTTGTGCACAGTAAAAGCTCAACCTAAGCCAGTCTCTTAATATTGAACTTGCACAGTGGAGTAAACTGTGGAAAGTGAATCTGGAAATAAATCGGTCGCATTTAAAGAGAATCTGTATAAACGTGGTGCAGTAGTTTGGTTGACCTCTGTTAGTTCTAAATCAGCATATGTTACATCCTTCTTCCCTCAATGTAGTTTACTCTTGGTTATACTACTGTTATAATTGCTTATTTACAATTGATTGCTGTATTTACTTGTTGAAATTACGTTGTTTAATCTGTACTTGTTTATAATTTTCAATAAGGTTTTGAAACACAAAAAAGAATCTGTACGTTTTACAGAAGGTACTTAAAATACCAGATAAAATAGTTAAAATGTATAAAACTATGTTTTGACAGCTATTAAGAATAGAAGTGTTGTAACAAGAGAGATTGTAACGGGAAAGTTACCTAATAGTTAAATTAGAAAAAGGAAAATAATGAAATGTATGATTTGACTACTGAAAATGAATTGAATGTAAGAGAATATTGATTGAAATGTTAATCGGGCCAGAGTATCATTGGAAGCCAGGGGAGGGGGGGGATAATAATTTGTAGAAAGGGATATGGCATGAATTATTAGCCAAATATGGAACATGGTATTATATCCTGTCAATAAATTTTCTTTAAAAAAAATGTATAAAAATATGCCAAATAGTTGCTGGAAGTGCAAAAAACATGTGGGTACGTTCTACCATATGTGATGGACAAGTGATATGGTATGTTATGGTACATACTTTTATACAGACAGTTTTGCAGACTTCAATATCTTTTCAACTAGAATTTTTATTGAATTGTGTACCAGATGACTTTAATAAAAATCAAAGATATTTTTATAATTCATGTAGTAACTGCAGCTAGAACTTTATTTGCATCCTACTGGAAACTTCCAACAATGCCTTCTGAACAAGACCTAATAGTGAAGACTATGGAAAGTGTGGAAATGGACAAATTGACTTTGATGTTAAAAGGGCAAATGGAAGATTTCGTCGGACTATGGACTCTCTTTTATGATTGGATAAGAAAGAAATACAAAGATATGAACTTCTCAGTATTCTAATATGAGGAAGCATTTATGAACTTTTAAAATCTCACAGTCTCTTTGTAATGTGAAATAAGTAGAAAAGATTTATATGCAGAAGATGTATTAGTTTTTTTTTCCATTTCCCTTTCCTATTTCTGTTACCCTAAAAACTCAATAAAGCATATTTATAAAAAAAAACCCATAAACCAGTCTCTGAACATATGGAGCTAATTTATACCACTGCAGTTCATGTTACTCAGTCCTGTCTACCTTGAAGGTAGCATTTCTCCAGGGTCTCAGGTGGCGAAAGTTCTTTGCTAGCACCTACCTGACATCATTTAGAGATACTAGGGAGCAAACTGGGGACCTTCTGCAAAGTAGGTGCTCTGTCACAAGCTAGTCTTAAGCAATAGCTTACAAACCCAAGTTTGGGGGACAGGGGAAAAACAGAGAAAGTGCACCATCTATGTATAAACACCATTGCATATTGAATAAATTCTGGGAACAAACTGGAAAACAAACAATTTGTTACAATAGCAAACACTGAGTAGTACTCTGCATCTGTGAGCTTTAATGCCAGAAATTGTTTCTCAATTCTATCCCATTTTCAAATTGCTTCTTTATGAAGCTCAGTCTTAACACCTTCCAATAACGAAAGTCTTTGAAGACAGCAAGTTTACACTTTTCTTTTAAAAGAGAGATAAGAACAGCACTTTGCATTTCAGAAGAATTTAGAACAGCTTTCTGAAACCACCCCCACCCCCACTTCAGTCACAGATTAAAGCCACTGCCAAATGGAGCCAGTTGAAAGCCTTGAATTGAGCACGCTAAAGCCGCTGATATTAATTCCAACTGCTGAACTTCAGCGAAACCTTGCCAATTCTGCTGCTTCAATGATGGTTGCGCCTAAGCAGCCACCATCATTCCAAACAGTCATCCTTCCATTCACTGGATGGCCTGCTTTACGCGATTAACCAGAAGATCGTGCACTAGGGTGGGTCCTGCATCAATCTGGAAGCCCTGAATTGGAGGGGAAGGCAAAAGTTGTCCGGTTCTGACCAATTCAGACCCATTACTTATGCTGCCTGCCAATTCTGTCATTCAGTTCAAAGAGCAGCAGACTTTGGCCTCTTACGCACCAGTGGTTTCCCTAGCTTTCGTCATCCCTCTCTGGCATGTTTTGTTTTTCATTCTGCATTTCCCCCCACTTGCACCTTGCATGTTTGTCAGATTTTCTCTTTTGTTCCACATTGAATTTTGTCTCTTCAGCTTTCAGTTCTCTTTCCCTCTGGTTTTTCTAAAAGCGGTTTTGTGGCGTTTTCCCCCTTTGCTTCGCTTCCAAGCTGAAGGTAATCGAAAAGCATAGATTCCCTCAGATATTTCCTTCCCACCCTTTCCCCAGCCCCTCTTAGGCCATTCCCACATCATTCTGCCCACTCTGTACCATCTGCCATTCCCTCATTTTACATTTAATCTTTTTTTTTTACAAGCAATCTGAGTCTAGTGAAAAAATGCTAGTATGGCTGGGGGGGCAGAAGAAATGACTCCTCACTGGCACAGTGATACCAGCTGGGCTGCTCTGCATTGGAGAAGAGCAGCAGCAGGTGGGTAGGCAAAGCTGGTACCCTGCTTCAAGGAGGAGACATGGAGCCAGTCATGCTGGCAGGCCAATGGACCCGCTCAAGTTCCTCCAGGAGCCCCAGACAGTCATCTGCCTTCTCCTGCTGCCTCCTCTATTGGAATCTTGCATGCAGCCTCACCACCTCCTCCGCTAGCTCCCAAGCTGCCAACCAGACCAGATGGGCATCCTCTCTCCTCAGTGCCACTTGGGCCAGCCAGGGCAGCAGAAAGGACCATCCAAGGGAGGGGAGCAATCTATTTCGTAATGGATTTCCTCCTTAAGATAGACCAATGAAAGTTCTTATACACAACTGAGACATTTCAAAAGGTGAGGGAGGGGCAAAACATCAGACCCAGACTTTGCATTCTTACATTATGCCCTACTAAGCATCTTTTTCTCCCCCCTCCTTTGTCTCTTGTACTTAATATTCAGTCTGATGAAGAGTTCTAAAGACCTCTAAAGCTTGTGTCCCTGGCTTAATCGTCTCGCCACTCATGGCAACATGCAAGTGTCTGCAACTATTTGTTTACAATTCAGAAAAGCAAACGAAGGCAGCAGTTAGAGGAGAGGGGGAAAGGAGGGCTGAAGACCCACCACCTCCCACCCAAACGCAGGGAGAAGGTCAGAGAGCTCCCCCCCAACCCCGAGATCTCTCCCAGAGCTTGAAGAGGAGAAAGCAACCTGATGGGGAGAAAAGGGTGGTTTTGTTGGGAATGGGGGGGGGGCCTTAGATGTCCACACCCTTCCAGATGTATGGCTGCTTCCAGATGCTGGGCTGCCCTCTCACAGCTTGTAATGCCAGTGTCAGCAGGTTCTAGTGTGCATTTTGTACACTCATCATGTTCTCCCATATTAGGAGATCCTGTGACTCTTTCATCTTTCCATTTTTCGCAGTAGCCAATAACACAGCAGAGAATCCCTTAGTGCATGGCAGTATGGGAAACATGGCTTTGCAGCTGCTTGTCAATTGCAGAAAAAGTCTCAATTTCAACACTGGGTTTTTTCCATTTGCCTGAGTTCCTCTCTGTTCCCTTTCACTCAAGGAACTAAAGCTAAATGCATGTGCAAAACTTGAACCATGAGGATTTAAATAGAAGGTACTTGCTGGATACTAATGTGCAGCTGCGAAAGGACAAAGGGATACATTTTTACAAACGTGGACCCCCCACACATCACAAGTGACATTCCTACATCAGTTACACAAACTGCAGGTTCTTGGTTGCAGCTGTAGAATAAAAGACACTGGAGAATAAAGAATAGTGCATACGGCAGGCACACAAATCTGAAGTCAAACTTAAAGGCTTGACTGCTCAGATTCTCCAGAGTAAGCTGTGCGTGCATAAAGGGCCTTTGTCCTGAATTTGTTTTAATCATGCGTTAGCTTCTCCAACACAGTAGGTCGAGTCTGAGGGTAGCTTTCAAATGGGTCATTTTTACTGCAAGGTGCACGAGGAAAAGCAGTGTAGAAATATTGGGTTGGATCCTGCCATGCAATAGGAGAAGAGAAGGTTTTGGTCACCATAGTTTCATTTGCACAAGTCACTATAAGGTCAAATGCTGATTTTTCTGTTCTGATCAGTGTTACCCCATACAAAAAGCTGTTTGATGCAGTGACTACAGTCCACACCAGCGATATAATCTGATTGAAAGTCTTTGGGGGGACTGCCAAAAATATACCATGTGCTGTATCTTGTCCAAGTAGGAATGTATGACAGATTATTATTACGGTCATAGACCAACAATCAATGCAATAGGAGGCAGATAAATAACTGATAAAACAGTAAAATCATAAAACATAATAGCATCTAAAACTATAAATAGGAATCTAAAAAGTTTATAGTACAGAAATGGTAAAATTAGTATTAAGATCAGAAATTAGAAATAAATCTAGGCCTATCTGTACTTCTTTATCTCTTTCCTAGTTTGGTATGCCAACCAACCAAATTTGGCAAACATCCTAGTCAGTTTTTGATTATCACCTGCCAGCATAATTGACAAAAGTATCCATCTATTATGACCTGGGTAGGCATTAACAATAGGCTTAATCAAAACTTCCCTAATGTTATGATATATACTACAATCGAAAATTAGCCAATGTTTCATCAGTTCCCGTTCCACATATACAACTTTTCCTCAGTGATCTAGTAAATCTGACCTCCAATATAGTGGAGGGTAAGGCATTATATCTTAACAGGGTAAAAATTCTTCTATGATTACAGAAATCTAAGTATTTGATGTAAGGTCTCAAAATTATCTTGTTAAGTGTGCTTACATCAAATATAGGGCTCCTAATCCTGCTCACATCCATCTTTCATTCAGCATCTAATATTCTTTGTTTTAGAACTTATCTAGCCTGAGCATGTAAAGAAAAATGGTTCCTTGCTCTGTTCTGTAAAATAAAATCTTTGGTTCAGGCTGCAAAGAGGCCTTGAGGAATTTTCCCAGAGACAGTTAGAGACAGCTTAGAAGTAGATAGCAAGGTGACCTTGCCAAAGCTAAATTGTTTTCAGATGAGGGTAGTACCAACCACCCTTGAAACTCCAATTAGCACATTCCAAGCAATTGAGCTATAGATACCTGTGTGGGGGCAGGGGCAGGCCTAGCTGCAGTATGGTCTTGTTTCTCTCCCTCTTGTTCGTCTATCCTAGGATGTCATGTGCCTACCAACTCAGAGAGTTACATCACCTCTCAGGGATCTCATTGGTCTAAAGGCCTAAGACCAGTCAGAGACCCTTTTCCTATAAATCTATTTAGCCCTTACACTATGGCATGGAGCTTGTGACTACTTGACACGACATTATGTCAGTGGTTCAACAGCTCCCAGAATGGCATCCTACTTGATTCTTGCCTTGACTGGCTAAAGTTGTGAACATCTTGTCCAGCTGAAACTGACTGCCTCTGCTGAACCTGGAATGGCAACTGGAACTTTGCTTCAGTAAGTTTAGTTATGTTGGAAAAGCTTAGGTTTCATTGTTTTATTCCTTCACTGTCTAGTCTTGTTTTACATATTTTTGCACCTTAAATAATTATTTTTTTACTCTGTCATGGTTTTTGCCTCCAATAAAACTCAAAACCTTGATCCAGAGCCTTGGCTCTTGACTGCCTACCAGTTATCTGTTTTGTCTTGGAAATTCAGACTGCAGTCCCACTCTGCAGGGCTGACTTTTCTTAAGTTCCCTGAGAAGCCAGGAGTCTTGGTCTTTCTCTCCTGGGCTGTTGGGATAGACTGAAAGACCTGGTGGCAACCTACCAACACTAGGGTGATTTTTAGACTCTCTCTCGTACTTTGTGACGCACTCCCCTTGCACCAAAAGTCCTTACCCAGGGTTGGGACTGGGACTTTTGACAGAGCATATCCCAAAGACAGTATAAACTGATTAGAAAAACCATAACAAACCAGTTTATCCTCTATCTTTTTCCGCCATAAAGGAGCAAAGTTATCTTGCATCATAGTAAGGAACATAGTAATCTTGCCTCCACTGTAACCAGGCCAGCCTCTAAACGGATTGCAGCATTTGAAACACTCGTTGGAATGACAGTATATAGTTAAGCTGACTTAGTATAAGGGCTAGTAGCAATTATTTTGCATTGCTGCTTGCACAAGTGGAATTGTTCCATGGGATCCAACCCCTAGTAAATATGTTCTTTGCCTATACTTGAACTTCCATTGGACCAACCAATTCACGTTAATTCTTGCATCCAGACTTTCGGTTTCGGCGGAGTGAATGGCGGTCGGGCTCTCGGGACGCTCCTGGAGCCGACCAGCCCGTGCACGGTTGGGGGGGTCTTCGCACAAGCAAAGACCCTAGTGAGCCTTCGTTAAAGGCTCCGAACCAGGGGGCGCTTTGGGGAGCAGCCTCTTTGCCAGCCTGACAGTCAGGAAATTGAGGCTTTCCCCAGCCCCAGTGGCCCCGCTGTGTTGCGCCCGGATGGGACTTAGCAACGCCACCGACTTCCCGGAGTGAAGCAGCGGAAGATGAATTAAAAAAGAACCGGCAGCAAACCGTGAGTTGAAGATCTGTGCAAAAGCAGTGTAAATGTGCTCCCCCCCTAATCGTATAAGCGCATGGGAGGAGGGAGGGATTCCCCCCCCCCAAGAAGACCGAGTTTAGAAAAGAGAAAAGAAAGTGGGCAGAGTGAAAAAGTGGATTGGTGAAGCTACCTTTTGGGGATTTGTTGAAGGCGAAGAAAATAGTTTGCCTCCTGAGTTGCGCGGCACGAACTTTTTAAAAGTAAACAATAAAAATGTCGGGACAGAAGGTCCCAGACAAGCCGGCAAAGAAGCTGGGAGGAACTTCCAGTTCTGGTACCCTCCCCTTGAAGCCGACTGTCAGTCAACAGAAAAGTGAGATGCTGCGCCCTCTGCTGGATCAAATGCAAAAAATCAACAAAACCCTTTGTAGCATGGAAAGTGTGCTCAAGAATCAGCAGACACAGTTAACAGATACAGCCAAGAAGATGGAAGAGATTGCAAAGAAATGTCTGATCTCGATGGAAGACACCAAAAAAATTAAGAAAAAGGTCAGCAACATAGAACAACATCAAGAGATGCAAGAAAAAAAATATTAATGCTTCAGATGGAAAAATCAAACCTGACTCTCCGCTTTCAGGGCATAAAGGAAGAAGAGAAAGAAGATCTCAGATGTATTTTGGCAAATGGCTTGGCACCAATAACTGGCATAGAAGTGCAAAAATTAAGCGAAGAGATGGATATGGCCTACAGAGCCTACTCCAACTTTACAAAAAAACATAATTTGCCAGCAGAAGTGGTGGTCAAGTTTACTAAGCAACGTACCCGAGATCAAATTCTAAGAGCGACTTCAGCAACGCCCTTGAAGATTTGGGAGCAGAATATAGGGATTCTAAAAGATGTTCCATATGAAATTCGCTTGAAAAGGAAAGCATATAAAGGACTGACCTTGTTTTTGCAAAAGTACCAAATTAAGCTACAAATGGTGGATTCCCGAAGGATTGGTCTTTAAATTTAAAGATAGAAGAGAGAAGATCGACTCTGTCTTCAAAGCTCAAGAATTTCTGAAGAGGCACACCAGTTCAGAGGAAGATGCAGACCTCGCCAAATGGACAATGCTAAGCAGTGAAGAAGACAGTGGCCCAGAGGAAGGAGAGGAAGAATCAGAAGATGGAAAAGCAAAGAAGGGCCCAACATATAACTTGAGAGATCTGAAAGGAAGACATCCCAAAATATGAACATTTGTTCGTGGAGCACAAAGATGGAGTATACTAATAATTAACCACAAAAGACTTTACTAATCTACTTAACAAGTTTGTTTTGGACTTACAGGAAGATGAAAAGAAGATCGGTCAACCACGGTAGAAGCCAAGAACTTTACATATACTAACAAAAAGTTTAATATACTAATTACTCTTCACTTACCTCTTTTCTTTGTCCCTCTGTATACCCTCCCCCCTTTCTATATAAAAAGCAATAAAATTCTCTCCTTTTTAGGAGAGTTTTACACACACACAAAAAAATTCTTGCATCCAGATTTGAAATCTTGGTGCGCAGTTGGATGCTACAGATAGCTGGGCTTGCTCCACAATTGCTTTCATGCTATAGTTAAGATGCCATTTGCTATATAGTTATCTGTATTCATTTACATTGCCTTTGTAAGCTAAGAATTCCAAATGTCTTCCAACCAATTGCTTTTAGGAAGCATGCCAAACCAAAGCCATTCTAATACAAGGACACAAGCTATGAAACTTAGCAGCCCTTGGATACAGCAGACATCAATACATCAGGGATATATCCCCCTGCACACACCACTCCAACATTTTAAAATTCAGCTTCAGCCCAGCTGAACATTTACTAATTCATAATCCCGACAACATCACTTCTGAACAGACAACGACAAAAGGAAAAAGCACACTGATTTAGCATACAGGTCACTGAGCTTTGCAATTGAAAAATTGATTCACAATGCAAAGCTGAAGCAATACCTCTCAAGTGGGTCCTTAACTCACGGTGGCTGATAGGAATCAATTCCAAGGTTTTCCAATGCATTGCACATGGCTGAGAGCCAGCCTAGCTAAAAAAGCACTGATGCAAAGCAGGTTGTTAGGAGGAGCAAAGAAACTTCACTGAACCAAAAATATTCCATATCTCCAACAGCAGGGAGGGAAAGAATACCTTGGCTGGCTGAGCATCTCTGTTCCTGTTCAAAATATTTCATTCTTATTTACATTATTTATACCCCACTTTTCTCAGCAATGGGCACACAAAGTGTCTTACAACCTCCTCTATTTTATTCTCACAACAACCCCATGATATGGTTTTGGCCAAGTGTATGACTTGCCCAAGGTCACCCCAGCAAGTATCAATGTTTGGAGGTGGCCAGGCATGAGCCAAGGGCTTTTGGCTTTTTGGCTCTTAGCTCAGGGACTCTCAGCCATCACCTCTAAGTAAGCCAGCTCCAGAATTCTGGAACAAACCCAAGATCATCTGTTGCTCTGTATATATTTACTTTTAGCTGTTGTGGGCAACTTTGGATCCCTTTGGGGACAAGAGCAGACCATAAACACTTAAGTAAATATATAAATAATGTTTCAGGCAGTGCAGACATTCTTCCTAGTAGTATCTTTTAAAAAAAATTAAACTCCTTACCAATGCTAACACTTGTGGCAATTAACTAGATTTTAAAAGATGCGTAAGTGTTAAATGTTAATTTATAATTCAGTAGGGATTAATGCCAATAACACAGATGGGGAACTGTACTTCCCTAGATAGAGCTAGAAGGGTTTTAACCACAGACATGTTGAATCGCCACCTTGTTTAAAAAGGCATCTGTGAGATGGCATTTCCACACTTTAACAGGTATATTTAGAAACTCATAAAAAGATCACCCGTTTCAAACAGCATATGCTATCCCCTGTAATTTAACTATTACCATTATTTTTTAAACATATGGCATTTTGTTAAACCTTCCAAGGTACGTATCAACACTATCCTTACTAATTGAATAGCTGCTGTAAGAAAGATTCAGTCTAGTAGCCCTGCCCATAGTCTGCTCTTTCCCAGAAGAAACCTCTATGCTGATTTATACATACTCATAAGAAAGTCCATAGCCTGCAGTCACTCAACTACACTGGCTCTTCCTGCAACTCTGGCTGTCAGAGCCTGCCATTCAGTGATCAACTTAGCTACCAGTGCCTGAAAACCTACTGCTCAATTTCTTAGGTTTGTCAATACCTTAGAAAAACAGGTCTTGGTGTGTGTGAGCACTTGCAACCAGTGTTTTCCTTACGCTGACTTAGTGTGAGCTAGCTCAGTTTTTTAGCCTGCGGCTCACACATTTTTGTCTTGGCTCAGGTAGGATGGCTCCAAAACAAACTAATTTATGCAGCAGCCAAATCGCTAGCTCACAACTTTAATCTCAGTAATTCACAAAGTAGGATTTTTACTCACAAGATTCCACAGTTTAGAGGGAGCATAGCTTGCAACCCAATGCTTTGGAGCCACACTAGATACAGTAGTGCAGCTACATATTTGTATTCATGTGACTACTGATTTTGTGTATAGAGCTGAGACTATGGAGTTCGATATCTACAAGAGAGGCACATAGGAGAATTTTACCACCTCAGCTCGCTACTGCTGAAGGCACTTTATCCCAGCCTGACCCCACTGATCAGGAGGGGGCCACACTGGGAAGACGCAATGAACATATGAAGTGGCTTCCATGACATAACACATTGGTCCATCTAGTTCAGCCTTGCCTTTGTTGATGGGCAACATCTCTCCAGAGCCCTGGGCACAGAGAGGTCTTTCCCCAAACAGCTACTACTTGAGAGGTCAGGGATTGAACCAGGGACCTTCTGTGGGCAAAGCAAGTGCTGGATCAGAGCCACAGCCCCTCCAAGGACCCAAAGTCCTACAAGCAAGAGAAATAAGGTGGGAGGAGGATGGTTCAGCCATCTTTACTATGTATGCCTTTTGATACAGCAATTAAACCTTTCGACAACCCTTTGTACATAAAAGGGGCAGGCACATGAAGCAAGCAAACAAGAGTACATCCAGATGTGCACTTCCCTGGAGTGCCTTCTTGTTTTTCATCTCGTTCGTACCCATTCCCAACTGTACAGCTGATTGAAAAAAGTACTAAACAGAAGATGCCATTTCTGTGACAATTTTAAGTTCCCTCTTCCCTGATCAGCTTCTCTGGTGTTAGATAATTTGCTGCTCCCAAAGCCTGAAGGGGGAGTTGGCTTCCCCTTTTATGACATAATACAGCTATATCCAGTGGGCTGTGACTTCACATTCACCATTGGATGTCTGATTGGCTAGGACTGCACAATGATGAAAAGCCTTAAAAGGTATTAAAACAGCAGTATATCATCAGGCGTTAACAGACACAAAATAAAAGGCATAACAATAAAAATACAGGAGCTCTGTAAGAAGTCTTAGAAGGGTTGAAGGGAGTTTGTTTGCACCATGGAAAATGTTTAAATGTGAGAATTCAATGCAGCAATAGTAGCCAGAGACAAACCATCTTAAATATGCATTAATCGGGCTGTATGTCAGATTGCTGTTCCAAATATTTCCTTCGTACCCTATGAATTCTCTTGTATTACCTCACTCTCATTAAACTAATTCTGAGCACACTGAAGTAGCCCTTCAAATCCCTACATAGACTCAGCCTCCTCCATCACACAGCAGCAGCCGCTCTGAAAGTGATGCCAACAGAGAAGCCCTGTCCTTTACCAAATACTGGTAGCCAAATTTAGGCTACAGTGTACCCGAAGCAGAAAACCAAAAGCCACCACCACAAGAGATACATAGAGACAACGCAGCAATGGAGGACTCTGGCAAGTGAGCTGAACCTACAGTCTACAAAAAGGGAAAATACAAGGTTGCTAGAGCACTTGATATGTATAACTTTCCACGATGAAATATGTTGATTTCTGTTGGGTTTAGCAAGTTAAAATACTTCAGCAGTTACAGAGTTAACTTTGTGTTAGTCAACAGGAAGTCACATACTTATTTGTACCCAATCTGTCTACTAATTATAAAGCCCTGGATTTTGTAGGAGGTGATTGGGAATCAATGTATAGGCTATTTAGCATATTGAGATCCCTGCCTTTTGTCCTGAAGAGGGAGAAGACGCCATTGTTCCTGTAACATCATCTTAGCTGTAAGGATGTAGGAATTTAGTCCTTTGTTATTTTGCATCCCGTTTGCCTTTCCTCCATGTTAGTTTTATAGTAAACTTTTATATTTTACAAACATACACATGGACTCAGTCTCTCAGTCTTTCACTCTGCTGATTTTTATCTCTGCTTAACTATATTTTTTACCAAACAATACCAACAAATTCGTATATCCTGGGCACAGAACAGATCACTAAGAGAAAGTTCCCGGTAGCATAAAACCACCCTATTTAGCAACCTGCTTCCAGTTATTCCAGTATCTCACACCACTGACGGAAATCACTTGAGCATTTCTAGACAGCTGAAAATCCTTATGATATCTGAGGAATCCCCTAAAGGCCTCTGATTAAAGAGTACTAGACAGACAGGCAGCTTGCACTCCCAAGCCAGGCTTCTGACCACTGACCTCCCCGTCCCCAGCCTACCTCCTGATCAGTCTAGCATCTCCAAGAGACTCCATACAAGATAAACAAGCCCCCAGTGCCCCCAAGGCATGTAGACACACACACTCACTTGGCCCCAAAGTGGCTGTCAAGCTGAGCCTTAACCCTATTGCTGAAGGGTGGGCTCATTTTCCTGTAAGAGGGGCAACCAGAACTGCAACCCTGCCTCTGCTGCTATTATAGAATGTCACGCTCTAACATTCTTCCAGAGAATCAGGAAGGATCCTTTGCACTTTCTACTACAGTGTTTACCTCCTGCTTTTGGGCCCTCACAGCAACTACCAAAATGTTTTCTAAGTTTAAAAACCCAGTTTAGAATTTAAGCAATTTACACACAGAGCATTCGTAGTGGCTTGGGCTCCTAGTTCATATTTTTTCTGAGCTTCTTCATGGTACTGCCCCTTCCAGGGTTTCCTCAGTTTCTCTGTTCTCTCTCAAATTACCTTCATGCTTCTGTTGAATCCACCGTTTCATTCTTCTACAGTCACTATTAAACCAACTGCTCCTCAACTTTGAAGGGTGTCCTATCAAGGTTCTTTTTCACATAAAGGGGTCTGAACAATTCATAGCAGTCGGTGTCTCAAGGTGAGTAGAGCTTTTTTATTTGCAAGACTGAATATTATTCCTACAATGGCTTTACATTTTTGAATAGGCCCGATTCCAATAGAATCTGCCCTTGTGGCCTTAATAGGACAAATACATCTTTCCACACCCTGCTTGAATGCAGGTACTTTGAGAATATAAGGGATCACTATATTAAGCCTTCAATCAACCAACCGTCCCCCTACGCTCTGGAAATCCTGGCTCTTTTGCTCAGCGATAGGGATCCTAAGTTTACTCTAGTAACTGTAAAATTTCTCTCAGCCCTTTTAGCCCTTGCATCAAAAAAATAAAAAGCAAACATCTGCTGCTGCTCAAAATCTGTGAATCAATGAGCCTCTAAGAGTATGAAAAGAAAGGGTCAAGTAGATGGCCAGCCATGGGCACAACTGTCCAGCACACCACTGCCAAGTAAAGACCAAATCACTGAGGCTTGAACTCTAGCAGATGGTCACCAACAGCCAGTCCATTAAGAGACCCACAACACAGCCATTCTGTTCAGAGCTCCACTGCATTCTGAGAGGTAATGCCAATGTAAAGCCCAAGCATTTGGCCAGAAGCTTGAATTGCCAAATGGCAGATGCTGTGCTCCAGAGAAGCCCCCCTTGATACTATAGGAAGGTGCAGAGGAGCTCTTTGGCCATGACCTACTGACAAACTGACAGTCAGCGGTGAGGACATTTGTTGCTCTGCACCAGCAGCTGCAGACAGGAATCTCCTGCTGCGCTACTCATGCAGCTTTAAGTATTTCCCAGCCCCTGCTTCATGGAACTGTAGCACTTTGGCTTTTCCTGAAGTGACCACATGGGAGCCGTCAGGGAGCAGGCCAACTGAGGAGAAGGACACAACTAGGGTGAGGGAGAAATGCCTAACAGGTCAGTGTTAGAGTCAACATTTCAATTTAAAAAACACTGCATTGATTTCAGGAACGCCTCCAAGGGGAAAGGGGCTGAAATCCAAGAGTGTTTATTACCTTCCTCGGGATCTCACAGCACCACAGGAGCTAGTAAAAGAAGCTTTAAACCTAGTTTATAATCATATTAGTTCCACTCATCATTTGTCGCTTTAAGGCTCCAAAGGGACAGTGTAACTCAGGGGTGTCAAACAAGGCCCGAGGGCCAGAACCAGCCCACCTAGGGCTCTTATCAGGCCTGGAAGCAACTGGTGTGAGGGAAGAGGCTGCCGGGGGAGGGGGGTGAAGCTGCTTTGATTATGGCTACAGCACAGCAGAACAACCTCGTCTGCAGCAGTCAAGCGGAGTCCCTTGGCTTCTGTGACAGCCTCACTGGTAGGTTGGGAGCCACCACAGCCACGTCATGCTGGCTCGGGGTTCCGAGGCGAGGCCACACATCTCTGCACCTGGCCTGCAGCTCTGGGGATGCTGTCCTAGATGGCCACAGGGATCAGTGTTTCCATGTGGGAGGGTACAGGTGATCCTCTGCTGGAGCCTGCTGGCGGCCAGCACCACCACCGCCATCTTCACACCCTCAATGCAGTGGCTGTGCTTTGGCCCACTGCGGTATGTTCTTCAGCTGTTTCTTCCAAACACACCAGGGGCCTAGTCCTGACAACAGGCACGCAACTCAGTGGCCAGGCCTCCCTTCCCCACGGACCACCTGGCAGCCTTCAGTCACAGGCAGCTGCCACCTTGTGGGGGAACACCGCCAGTGATCTCCGATTATACTGGAGGCTAGGTGGCCTGGTGCCTCTGCCACATGCATGGCCCGGTGTGCATGGTGCCCGCTCCCCCATCAGATGATCCAGCAGCCTTCAGCCTGGGGTGGCTAATGCGGCATGGGTGCAGCTTGCTGACAATTTCTGGCTTGAACTCCTAGCACCACCCTGCCATGGATCATTCAGTGGACTTGGTTAGAGCTGGCCGCTGCCACAACGGGTGTCTCCAACTTGTTGGGCTTTGTTTGGCCTAAGTCCCACCATGCACATGGCCTTGGACCTGGGCCACCGCCCCCTGCTTCTGCAGGCAGGAGAGTTAGTTCAACTTGTCTTCCCAGTCCCTTTCAATGGTGGTTCAGGGGCAGCTCGCAACACCCAGTTGCTTTGTGTTATTTCCCTAGGGCCCAGGCTCACAGCATTGGCAGTGGTCTGGGGAAGGGATTTGCCCCTTCCAGGCAGCACAGGAGTGTTTGCCCGGCACTGCACTGCTGGCTCCCCAGTCTGCCCATGTGGGTTTCCTTCTGCACCTCCCCATCCCATGGGGGCTTGTAGTGAGGACACACCAACCTGGAGCTTACCAGCTGCTGTCCTTTATAACTTTGTATCTCTAGGACCTGCCATAACAATTTATGGCTTACATGGCCCAGCCTGACAGAGTCACATTTATGTCAGACCTGGCCATTGTAACAAATTAGTTTGATACCTTTGGTAACTCTTCTTAGGTGGAGCTGATCTGTGTCTCAGATGATGCATGTGAGAGAATCCAACACGAGCCATTTGCTACCTTGCAAGAGGAGACACTGGACAGGCAGGGACACCACCTTAACCACGGTTGCATCTGCATCTGGCAAACTATGGTTCATTCCAAACCCACTTCAAACCACAGGTCACATCCTAGTTTGACCAGTCTTTAACCATTGCTTAAAGTGTTCAATGTTAATGTTGAACCACAGTTAAATAAACAAGCCATTGGTTAAATGTGTATGCCTTCATAGGATAAAAGTGCCTCAACAGGCACTTGAATTTTACAAGCTAGTAGAAAAGCTCTCCTCCATTCCCCCCTTTTTGCTTTAAGCACAGATTAATACACCTTCATAGCATATCAAAAGATTATAAATTACTGGATTGATTTTTGCATCGGCTGCTAAGTGCCACCGAAGTGAGTAACGGTTCCGAGGTGACCCAGTTTGTCAGACAGGACGTGAAGCCAGGGCATATTGACAGCTTAATTGGCTCAGGAAGGGTTCATATCTGCGGTCTGAAATGCATCACTGGCCTTTTTTATCGTTCCATCTTATTGCAGCTTTAAAAGCAAAGCCGATGACAATCCAGCAAAATGTTTCTTTTTTACATAAGCCAGACGTCTGTCCTTGACTTTGCCACTGCCTCTGATTCCCTCTCCCCTTCCCCTTTTCATAGAGTACTGTTTACAGACTGGCTCTTCTCTGCATTTTAAATACTCCAACACCCAGTCAGAGAGAATTTATCTCCGCGCTTAATCCATTCAGACCCAAAGACCAAGCGCATTTGGCAAGAGCACCATTTGCATTGGGGAAGGGGAGGGGAGCAGAAGCAGCATCCTGGAACATAAATACGGCCTCAGAAGGTAACCTGACGTTTATGGCCGCCTAGTGAAATTCCCAAAACATAATTTGGCTATTTTATAGCATTAGGAGGGCAGTTGAAACGGATGAGGACTTGAACTATCGGAGATAACTCTTGCCTCGAGAAGTAATTACAGCCAACGAGAATTAACCATGCTTGCAAACGCTTTGGAGAAAGCCAGCCTGAGCAGGAGGTAGATGCAGACCCCCTTTAATTGATTTCAAAAAGTCAAAGTCCCACAACCTTGAAAGGCACAGAATCAATCATGTAGACTGGCGTATTTCTAATCTAAAACAGTCGTGAATGGCTCTTGGGCTCCTCCTTCCAGTCTGCAGAGCTCAACTGTGTTCCTGGCCCACTGCTTCCCAAAAGTAGGAGCAAGATCTTGTTGCTGGGCTGCTCAACAGCTTTTTGTTCATGTCAGTTTAACCTTTAGCACCCTGAGCCACCCTTGTCAGCCTGCTCCAAAACCTTTGTTTACTCTAGGCTACACTTGGCATACAATGCTGCAGCTAGGAAGTTGACTGGAGTAGGTCATAGGGACCATATCACTCCAATTTTGTGCCATCTACACTGGCTCCCTGATTCTGAGCCCAAATCAAGGCACTAGTGTTGACTTTTAAAGCCCTATGAGGCTTGGGGCCAACTTACTTTAAGGACTGCCTTCTCCCATATGAACCTACGATTCATCCCAGTCACCTTTGGAGGCCTTGCTTCAGCCGCCCCTGCCATATGAGGGGAGATGGGAGCCTACCTGAGAAAGGGCTTTCTTGGTCATAGCACCAAAAATGTTGGAATTCCCTCCCCGGAGAGATTTGCTTTGTTTTGTTTGGAATACCCCCAATAACTGTTACTGGCCCTCCTCCCTGCTGTTGCTATTGTATGACTGTGTTTTTATTGAAGTATTTTAAAAAATGCCTTTAATGTTCAGTGTCTTTAAAGTTTTCATGTTTGCTGTCTTGGGGACCCTAATCAGGCAGAAAGGCAACATAACATGCCTTAAATAACCAACAGCCTGTTGTCCAGCCACACTCTATAATAGCCAGCATGGTGTAGTGGTGAGCCCATCAGACTATGATCTGGGAGATCCAGTTCTCAATCCCACTCAGCCATCGAAGCTCACTGGGTGACCTTGGGCCAGTCGCACACACTCAGCCTAATCTACTCGCAGGGCTGCTGTGTGGATCAAACAGAGGAGGGGAGAAGGATGCTGTAAGCCACTTCAGAGAGAAAGGCAGAGTACAGATGTAATGTATCCACTGGAGAACATGGGCTCTGGACAGTCATGTGCTTGGACTGGTTCTAACCGGTCCACCATGTGGCCAGGCGAAGGGCCTGAGCTTCGCCCCGAAGGACAATGGACTAGTGGATCCTGACTCCCCTCCAATGGAGGAGGAGGAGTTAATCCAATCAATGTAAATAGCAAATCACCGGGTGTGTGTGTGTTTGGGGTGTGGGTCACTTGGGAATAAAAGCCGGCCTGCGAGCCAGCTCAGTTGTCTTGTTCTTCATCTAATAAAGTATGTGAGAGCTGAAATCACTAGTAAGTCTCAGTACTTTTCAATAGACTTCCAGTCCACACGTGTAGCATGATCAAAGCTTTACATGCCACCAGCAAAGCAGCGTGTTCATATTTAAATCTCTGCTCAAAGAGACCACAAATGTAGATTTCCGTCAACTGCTACCACTATCCAAACATTCACTGCCTTGAGAGACTCCAAGTTCTCTCTGCTTCATTCAGGACAGCCACCATCACACAGCCCGCAATCCTTTCATGATGGATTTCAAGATTTGATAAGGAAGCCAGTCAGTCCCAAGGAGATATTTTCAAAGGCTCTGTTCTCTCAGCTTCCGACTGATACCTCCCATTTTTCCAGTTGTTTGGAACTGCCATTGGAAGCCCCACCTCTGCATCCGACCAGCGTTTCTTAAACTGAGCCGGAACACATTTCAAAAGCAGGCATCTATCACGGCTCTTGAGGAATTATGGCAGCGTCATATTTAGTCCTTTTTGAAGTCAGACCTCATCCTAAATTGCCCGAGTCCATCAACATGACTAGCAGCAAACCAGAGAAAACTAAAATCAAACGTTTTAGGGTAGAAAGCTTCTGGACCAAACAACCCTTGGCACTCATTCTACCACCACCACCACCCACTAAAGCACAAGTTTCCAGAACATCTTTTAAACATTTAAGTAACAGCACACCAAGCAAACAGCAATGCAAAATGTGCTTGGATATGCTTTTCATGAGGATCAAAAGCAGCCCCACACCATACTGTCAGATTTAATTGGCTTCAAAGTGCAGGAGCGTTAAGAGTGCCAATATAATGAACCACAAGTTCTTTCGAACAGAATTACAAAAGTCAACTAGCATGCTGCAAAAGCCGTGCTTAATATAGATTTCTAACCCCTACTCCAAAAAGCGTATCTTGTTCTTTCTATATTTAATTGAAGCACGATGCATCTAAATGTTCCCCTTTTTTTAAAAAAGAGGCACAATTAGTCTGCTACTTCATTCTGTTGAAGAGACTAAAGAGTATATAACATAAACTCTCCCAACTTGACTTTACTTGCAGTTGCTGCTTGAGTTAGTAAAGAAAGAGCCTAAAAGAGATTCAGGGAGATGAACACTGATCTTTTATCTTGCAGACTTCAAGCACAATCAAGCTTTTTCCCCAGGAAAACCCAATAAGATTCAGACATTTTCAGCATAACAGAATAAATAATTCAGCCCTGCTTTTAGCAGACTCTGACACTGGGATCGGCGATCTGATATATTTGTGACAGCAGTGCCACTGAACTGATTAAAGATAACCTGATAGAAGCTTGCGGTGTCAAAACAGCCTCTTTTCCTTAACAGCTGAGACAGAATGTGCTAAATAACCAAAAAAATGGAGGCATTTTTCCCTAGCAGAGGGTTTAGTGACTTTGAGACTGACACAAATGATCAGGAGTTACAGCTCTCATGGCTTGGGCTGCCACCAACCCAAGAGAAGGATGCCACAGTTACTCCAGCTACATGGAAGCTGCTAAAAAATAAGACCATAAGAAGAGCCCAGCTGGATCAGACCACTAGTCTTATCTAGTCCAGCATCCTGTCTCACACTCTGACCAACCAGTTCCCCTGGATGGCCAACAACAGGGAACAGAGGACAAGGCCTTCCTCTGATGTTGCCTCCTGGCAGAGGATTAGCGCCCTGAATGTGTAGGAACATCTAAATGGAACATCTAAAATGAATACTGCGAGCTGACAGCAAGCTGCGAACTGTGAAGGATGGCTGCTACTGTTTATGGCTAACAATGATCACTAGCACTATTATGGTTTTAGAACTGTTTTAATTGTAATTTATGTTTGTAATGTAATTATATGCGGTAAACCGCCCCGAGCCGGCTGTGGCAGGGTAGGGTGGGGTAAAAGTTAAATAAATCGGTCCCCCTCAGTCACCATGGCTGGTGGCCACTGATAGACTTATCCTGCATGAGTCTATTTATTCCCCCTTTAAAGCTGTTTATTCCTGTAGCCATCACCGTATCCTCTCACAGCAAATTCCACATTTTAATCATTCTCTAGGTAAAGTAGTATTTCCTTTTGTCCTTCCTGAATCTACTGTCCATGAGCTTTATTGCATGCCCCCAAGTTCTAGTATTTTGGGAGAGGGAGAAACATTCCTCTTTGTCAACTCTCTCCCCATTCCATGCATAATGTTATAAACCTCTACCATGTCCCCCTCCTTAGTTGTCTCTTTTCTAAACATGCCCCACACTTTCATGTGGTCACAGCTCCAAGCAGGGATCCATAATACTGCATACCTGAAGGACTGCTTACTCCCTTAAGAACCTACCTTACAGCTACAGTCACCTTCTGAGATTAGGTGGGCGGCAACTAGGGAGAGGCCTTCTCAGTTGTGGCACCAGAACTCTGTAAATCTCCCCCCAGGGAGACTGATCTGTCCACTTCTGCTGCTGTCTTCTGCCAGCAGGTGAAGGCTTCTGTTTCTTTTGGTGTTCCCACTCCTTCTGACCTGTATTTTAATTGTTTTTATGTTTCTGTATAGGTCTCAGCTTTGGTTTTGAATTGTTGAATTGTTTACATTGTTGAATTGTTTACATTGTTGAATTGTTTACATTGTTGAATTGTTTACATTGTTGAAATTCACTTGGTTCTAAAAGGTTTTTTGAGGGGTGTTTTGATAATGTTAATTTTACCTGTAAGCTGCCTTGGTGGCCCTGATGAGGGCATAAAGGTGGGATATAAATTTTGTAAATAAAATAATGCACCAACCCCTACATCACAGTCTTGTTCCTATCTCCAGTCTTGCAGGCTAAGCTCTACTTTTCAAGGGCCCCGTCTACACTGAGTACTAGACCCCCATCATCTCTTCAACCAACCCATCTGTATCTACATTCAAGCTGTATCTGAAGGGAACAGAGACTCACAAAGGGTTCATACCCTGCCACAAATTCTGTTAACCTTTAAGGTGCTACTGGACTCCTGCCCTTTTCTACTGTGTCAAGCCCCAGTTTTAGAGATGACTCTAGATAATTTTTAGATTATACAACAGTTTCTGATATATGAACATGTTTACACGTGAATCTACTCTTGTTATTGTATCCAAATAGCTGTATGATATGTTAAAATACATAAAAAGTTAAAAAAAAGAGATGACTCCTGAGTCCGAGCAATCTCACGGAAGGCAATCCCTGCCAGGCATAATCTAAACCCCTTCCTCCACACTGCTGGTTGTGAAGCTCAGTGCTTTCCTAATTACTGCTTCTGACTTTGGGCTGTTCTCAAAACTTATCCCTTCTCTGGCTTCCACGGCCCCTCTGGACTGGCACGCCTGCAGACCACAGAACCTGACCTGCTTGGGGCCTGACCTTATAGATGCTGCTTGATCCCCTCTAGGTGACCAATGCTACTCAGCATAAGAACAAGGGAGACTCTGGCTGTAGGACCCTCTGAGCTCTAGAGAACACTCTCCAGAGAAACAGCCATGTGCAGCACTTTTCAAGCTACTGGTATGTACCTCACCTCCCTCTGCACCTGCTTGCTCAACTCATTTAATACATACATAGCCCATAAAATATGGTGCTACTGTTTACAGTTTCTAATTGAAACTGAAATCTACATGTTTCAGTAGGGATTTCCACTGTCTTTGTGTTTCGGCCATGCCCTTCCGCTTCTTCCTGCAGCATGTTCTATTTTTAAAAAGCATCAACCACTTATTTGAGGGTCTTGTTCATGCCGAATACATTTTGTTTAATCTTCAAGGTGCCACTGAACTCCTGCTTTATTTAACCCTTCTTGACGGCAATTAACATGTTGCAAGATCTTAGCATTGTTAAGTGTTAACAAAATTCATCGCTAAACATTGTTAAGCATTAACAAAATTCATCGCTAAACTGAATTTTGTTCCATCACAAATAGAAGTAGCAAGTTAGAGGAGCACAAAGAGTGGTGTAAACCCAACACACTGATGAAACTAGGGATTATATGAGCTCCAGTGTAGCTGCTGGAGAAGTTAATGCAGCTGCAATGTAACTGTTGCGAGTTTTTCAAGTTCTCTCCCTGAAGTCATGGAAACATTTGCATGTTTGTTTATGTATGCTGATATCCTAGCTATTTAGTGAGAGACCCAATAGCAAGCCATACACATACTTGCCACCAGAGCAAGGTGTTAAAAACACATAATTAGTTAGGTTTGGGTTTCTCCATTTGGGTAATCCATAGATCAGAAGATGTCCCAGGGGTGGAAGCTTTGTTGCTCTTTGTTCTAACTCTCGTCTGGGGCTAGCACATGTGGTTTAGCCTTTAGAGAGTCAAGATGTAGGTTAGTATAATCAGAGAGGATGTTAATCCTTTTGCTTTGTTTTCCAGTATTTCCCAGTAACTCTCCCCTCATTAGTAAAGTAAACATTCTTGTTTCAAAGCTAATATGAATGTTCTGCTGCATTTATTGTCTCTGGTTTTCATGCACAAAATGCCTTCTCCCAACTCAGCCTAGCCCAAAAGACGACTCCCACCCTCACCTTGACATGGCCACTCTGGATCTACATCACGGTAACAGAGGCCAAACTACTGCGATGCACCCTACATAGGTCTCTGCTTAAAGTCAACATAGATTCCAGTTGCAGAAAACCACAGCTCAGTTTCTATCAGGTACTAGGAGGAGCATGCATATTACTCCCATTCTGCAGGAACTGTTAGCTGCCCATCAGTTACCAAGCTAAATTCAAAACACTGGCTGTCATCTCCTGAGCCCTTCAAGGTCCCCTCACAACTGCAGGACTGCCTCCCGCCCCATGCTGCACCATGACAACCTTGCTTATCTGAGCAGAGCTTTCTGCAGGTGCCATCCTGCAAATAGACCCCCCCCCAAATCAACAAACACACATATCCTTTGTTGTGGGGCCCACCTTACACAATGGCCTGCCTGATGAGGCCAGGAATGCTCCCACTCTCCTGGCTTTCTTCAAAATATGCAAAACCAACTTATTCAGGAGGGCTTTTATTCCTCCCCCCACAGGTAACAGAGCTGTACTGTAATGAAACGTCTCAAACAGATACTTTGGTAAAGAACAGAATAGACTATTACATCAAGTATCTACTGCCCATTGCTGTACATATGACCCTACTATGTAATTTCTGCATCAGTTAACATGCCATGTTAATACTGTTTCAGCTCTACTCAGATTTCTACAATCCAAATCCTTCTCCATTATTTACTGGATGTCCCATCCGGTTGATTATTATTGACTTGCACTGTGTAATCTGCCTTCATGTCTCAATGAGAGAGGCAGACTATAAGTAAATAATGATCTTCATAACTTAATGTTTTATCAATGCCGGTGAACAGGCAAAATATTTTGATTGGATGGATGATACGATTTGGAGCTATGTGCACCCCAATGAACTAATACCTTTACCGCAAACTCAGTATGCTCCCAGAAATGAACAATTTAAATCTTACCTTAAAACATACATCTAATACATTCTGCACATCAAGAGAAAGTTGCTGCCCAAATGTTACTCCCCCCCATCCCCTCATTTGTATGATATTTTACCCGTACAATAAAGAGCAGCCCAAGGGCCTAAAGCTCTAATAATGTAATAAACTTTGCTAAGTGAACACAGTAACAGATATGCCTGGATGAGATTTTGGTAAATGCCAAGCGATTCCCCCTGATCTTTATCAGCAAACAGGCTGATGCAATTTCAGGAGAAAGAAAATTAAATTTAGTGCCGAACAACATCTGACCAGGGTTTGTGTCTGTCACTCAAGCAGTCCCTTCAGCTGTCAGACTGGAAAAAATATTAAAATGAATTCTAAAAGGGTTTGGGTACCTTTATAAATGGCTAGGCCTGGTCTCCATACCAACATATTACATCGCTCAAGGCAAAAGTGAGAAATACACTAGTGAGATGCCATTCCAAGAAGAGGTGGCCAACTGATTCTGCAATGCAATAAGGAAGGGGGCATTTTTTTATGATTAAGAAATAGTTTCAGGGAGGCTTCTAGGCAAGGACACACTTTGATTGGTGCTTCCCTGTTCTTCCCCTGTTCTTCTGTTTTAGAAGAGAGTTCTGGCTTGGTTTACCCTCCACACATCAGGCAGCCATTAAACAAATGAGCAGAAGGACACACATACACCCCGCCATTGGCCGTGGCCAGGACAGGGAGGGTGCCTTGCAGCCAGAAGCTTCTCCCTTCCATTAAGCATAAGGAGCAATAACCCCTCTGTGAAGAAATGCAGGTTTTCCCCAGGGAGGTTTGAGATTAGCAAAGCCGCTACTGTGTGATTTAAAAGTTTTTTTTCTCTGGGCAGAGAACAGGCATGGGAAGAAGGAAAGTCTGTGTAATTGCTTTCCGGACACCTTCATTCAGATGTGAATAGATCTAGCAGGACAAATAACAGGTGGGGCAAGATCTCCCACTTCCTCCTAGCAGGGAACAGAGATTTGGAAGGATAAGATCCTAGAGAGCCTTTGTCAAGAAACTATCCCTAGTTCAGTTCATTATTCCTTAAACACTAGTTCAGGCTTCATTTTAATTTTTAGGCCTGCATTTGAGTTGGAAAGTCCAAATGGGAAATAATTGTGTTGATTGCTTGAAGATTCATCAAGCTGGCCTTGTGACACCCAGATAACCTTCTCAGATGAAGAGGGAACCAGTGATTATCACTAACCTCCTTGTTCCCAAGGCCAGAACTGTGACATCTTGGTAACCATAATTAACTGCTGATGAAAGTACTGTTTGAGGCTGCAAACCATTAATGTACCACATTTCCTAAACTATCCCTCAGTAACTTGCAGACTTTAAGGGGGAAAGTCCTCAGTTTGGAACAACATTAATCCCTTAGCAAGTTACTTGTATTGACCAATGAAGACACATTCTTCAAATGCAGCCCCTTTACAGGCATTAAACACAAGCTTCCATGATGTGAGGAAGCAAAAAAGAAAAGCTTTTACATTCACTATAAGCTTGCATGTTTAAGTTAACTGTAGCACTCCTGGAATTGCATGCAACTGCTGAAAGTACTGTTTGAGGCCACAAACCATTATTAGGCGCCGCAGTAAGGAACCTGGGCATGCAAACTGACTCCAAGAACCCTGTTGCTACAGAGATACACCGCTCCAAAAGAGAAAAGAGGAGCGCACCCACTGCTCCTGAGCTCCACACTAGCAGCAGGGTTTACGTCACCCAGGCCAGTTTCTTGCCAGTCCTACTGACTCTCAG
Source organism: Gekko gecko (assembly GCA_029375565.1). Taxonomy (NCBI): domain Eukaryota; kingdom Metazoa; phylum Chordata; class Lepidosauria; order Squamata; family Gekkonidae; genus Gekko; species Gekko gecko. The sequence goes on along the minus strand of JAPDNY010000012.1, from coordinate 42,994,097 downwards.
GAACAAGCACGCAGCAGGTTTTTCCACAATCAATGTAACAGGAGCATTCAGGGGAGGGAATATTTATTCCAGGGGACATCCAGTGTTCCACTGCTGCACAGCAAGGCCAAAGTGGAGCCCCAGAAAGCTGCCAACTGAACTACTCCTTGACTGTTACAATGCCCACCCTTAACTGCTCACAAGCCATATGCAGCCACATATTTACACATTTGTCAAAAAGGTACCAAAATGTGGGGGTCTCAATCTGGCAGTGCAGCCAGCAGCTGGCAGTCTGCCTCTCAAAAGCTGCGTAACTACCACTTCTCACCTCCCTGAAGGAGATGCGCAGTATCCCTCAGCCACCTACCTTGGAAGATCGCTGCATTCTGTATGATGAGGAATTTCAGCTCCATGCTGGCAGACTGGAGAAGTTGTTCCATATTGGAACGGGCCATGGCTTGGTATTTCTCTTCCATTTTCCTGGAGCAGCATGTTGGAACTTTCGGCACACATACTTGCAAGTCATGCCCTGTATGTACACACAAGAAGGCATTTGGTTAGCACAAAGCTGTCAGTCAAACAAAGAGGAGTCTGCAACCTATCAAGCGGCTCTGGATGTCTGGAGCTGGCTGACTGCAGAGGAGAAGGTGGACCAGGCAGTCCAGCTTACTGCTTTTGTTTCTCTCTGTGGACGAGTTTAACCTTTTCTGTTAATCATATGATATACCTAGAAAAAGAAGGATTCAATGCAAAAACAATACAATGCCACGTACACCCGGACAACACAATAACTGGACCTAACATCATCAACTACACCACCAGAGGCTCATTCGCTTTCTCATCTTCTAACATTGTATATGCCAACATTGCCCTTCAGTTCTCTATATAGGGCAAACAGGACAAACCTTACGCCAGAGGATAAATGGACACAAATCTGACACCAGGAATCACAAGATTGAGAAACCTGTAGGAGAACAATTCAGCCTTCCAGGACATACAGTGGGTGACCCCAAAGTAGCTGTTTTATTAAAGGAACTTCAGAAACAGAATGGAAAGGGAAATTGCTGAATTAGAAGCTATTACAACACTTGGAACAAAAACCTCCCAGGACTCAACAGGAATATTGGTTTTTTATCTCATTACATATGCTAACTCATTCAGCCCTCACATATGTATTCTCAACAAGAACTCTACATCGTCTGTATTTTAATGTATTTTAGTATATTTCTTTTTCAGAATAGTATATTAGAACACTGAATGTATGCAAGAGATATTAGAATGACTGCTGACATAACACCATTTTTTGGAGGGGGAGGTAGTGTTAAGTGCCCTCCATGCCTGACAGGAGAGAATGAAGATTCCCAGTCATTTCCCACAATTAGAAAATATACCTTTAGACATTATTTCTGCTAGTTTGACATATTTATTGCTTTACAACTGTTGACCCTATAACCTTGTTATTTAGTGTCACTTTGCATATCTTGATCATCATGTTGCATGTTAATTTGCTATTCATTCTCTGGCTATAAATTTGAACCCTGCATACCATTCTAACGTATTTGATAAAATGTACGTGCACACAAAAGCTCACACCTTGAATAAACCTTTGCTGGTCTTAAAGGTGCCATTGGACTCTAAATTTGTTGTACTGATTCAGACCAACACAGCTAACCAATTGGATCTATCTCCATCAATGCAGTGAGTCTCACTGAAGTTTTCACCCTAGCCCAATAGAAACAGCAACACTGGACCTCTAGGGTATCAAGCATAACGGGGCTCATGATGTAAAACCCCTTTCTCTTAGCAGAGGGAAAATGGGATATACAGGATTGGAAAGCTCGTGTAATTACCAGCAAATGCAAGCCACAATTCTAAACACACTCAGAGAGTCTCCACAACAGTCTTCCAGTTAGATATACTAAGAATCTATAAGTCTAGCCCTAACCTGGATAGCCAAGGAAAGCCCAATCTTGTGAGATCTCAGAAGCTACGCAGGGTTGACTCTGGCAAGTACTTGGATGAGAGACTTCTTTGGAATACCAGCAGCTGGGAGGTGGGGGCAGGCTTTATTCAGTCACCTCTCTGAATACCCTCCAGGCCCCCAGTAGGGGTCAGCCACCAGAGGTCACCATGACTTCCAGGTGTGCACACACACACATATGAAAAATACAAAAAACTCAAAACAAAAAGAGGAGAAACTCTAAGTCTGATGGCAACTAGATCGAAGTCTATCAATGGGTATTAGCCACCAGAGAGAACTTAAACCTCTATGTGCCTAGATGCAAACCACTGGGGGGAGAAAGACGGACTGCTGCCCAAAGAGGGACTGCTGCCCTTATTTCTGGGCCATCAGGAGTACAGTATGTGGCTGGCCACTGCTAGCCAAACAGACAACTCCTTGGTATGGTCCAACAGAGCTTTCAGTATGCTCATTTCATCTCTCCTAAAACATCTTAAAAAGCAGGTCAAGAACCACTGCTTAGGAAGCTTCAGTGCAGATGAAACAGACCAGAACAGCTGCAAAGGCAGAAATGCCCTTCAGCCTAGGGAGCTCAAAAAGCAGGAGCTCATTTGTCTTCATCATTCCAAGGAACTACCATATATTAGAATGAAATGCAGCCTCACTAGATTGGGTCCAACTGCTGATGTTCACAGACACCAACTCATTCAGCCTTTACTTGCTAACCCTAAGCAAGGCAAAGCTGGGATTCATTTGGCTGCTGTTGCCTCCTCGGGCTGTAGCCCTTCAAGAGAAGCAGGAAGGGGCTGCGGCCAGGTTGAGTCTTGTCCGAACCAGTATGGCTACACCTTGAAACAGAATACTGCATCTCCCTCACAGATGTTTCTTCCCTCAAGCCTACTGCCTGTCCTCCCTCTCCCCTACTGCTACAAGATCCCCTTCTGTTCCCCACATTTCTTGTTCAGCTTCCTTACCTGCACCATTTTTTAAATTCCTGTTGTTCTCCTGCCAGCATGCCCCACGTCCCTGTTCACTTGGGGACTCATCCGCTTGCTCCTGCATTGCCTCTGCTATGGCTCAGATGAGGTTCCCCACCCTGGATCCTACAAATTCTGTTTGTGCTCCCAACTGCCCCACAGGTGAGACTTCAGTTGAAGGGTGTACTTGTGAACAGCCACTCACCTGATCCCATACAATGATTGAAAACAGCCCCTGGGCAACCAAACAGATTCTGCCAGCTGGAAAGAGCTGCGTTTTCTGCCCTTTGGAAACCAGTGTTACATCATAAATGATGAATTTCTGTATGTGGGGGACAGGGAAGCTAGTAAAAGTTCACGAAATTGTAGACACTTATTTGCACGGCTGCTTTAAGACTGCAGAAGTTAATCTAATGCCCTGCCAACACTTTTTATACAAGGTCGCTGAGATTTTCTGCACAGTACAGGAGAGAAACTAGCACTGAGTTTCACTTGGGAAGACCATGTTCAGATGCAAGTCCAGTTCTGCTATATAAACGATGTACTGCTAACAGCAGGCGTTGAAAGAAAAGGCCCCATGAGCAATCAAATCCGCCTTCCTGTGCACACAAACATTTTATCCTACTCAGATCTCCAGAGATAGTTATCTCCCTCATTGGCAGCAAAGGTAATTCTTTTGCTTAATGGCCCTTACAGTTAAAATAGAAACTGGGAAATAAAACTATTTCATTCCTTTTTTTCGGGGGGGGCGCTAAAATAAGTTTCTAGCTACTGCATCTCACAGTGCTCTCCCTCAGTCCCAGGAAGCCATCCCTTCATTCCCCTCACTGCCATTCCCTTTGAGAGGCAACTGCCCTAGAGCAAGTGTTGATCTTTTCCACTGCCTGGCTGCAAGAGGGACCCCAGCACCTCTAAGCCAGGCCTCCTTAGCTTCAAAGAGATTTCAGGAAAATAAGTTCCCATCACAGAAGCACAAAGCTGGAGGAGGTGAAGATGCCCCCAAGCCCAACCCTTCCTGAATGCAGCAACAGCGTTCCTCGCCATGTATCAGACCACACGCTACATTCATATGCATAACATACCACAGAGCAAGTGCATCTAGACTGGCAGGTTATCTGCAACTGTGTGCACAAAAGCCAGCATGCTCTCTTTGAGCATACAAGGGGATAAGTAGTGTGCAACACCAGCTCTAGTGATCAGCCAACAGATTGATTGATTAAATTTTTACCACATCGCCCAGCCAAGGCTGGCTCAGGGCGGCCTACACAAAAACAGAATAAAATTCCATCAATATTTCATAAAATCATCAACATCACTTAATATAAATAATTATGTTAAAAACCAGAAACATAAAGTGCTAGCAAACAATTTCCTTATTTTACAGTCAGCTCTTTGGTCTTCAATTGTGTTGGGTGGTTGGCTCAGGCAGTAGTTGAAGGGTCCAGAGGATCAGGGCTCTCCCACCACAGGATGTCAATTGTTGGTGGTTGTGATGGTGGCTCCAAAGGCCTGGTGGAAGAGCCCAGTTTTACAGGCCCTGCGGAACTGCAAAAGGTCCCACAGGGCCCTGATCTCTTCTGGGAGCTCATTCCACCAGAGTGGAGCCACCACCAAAAAAGCCCTGGCCCTGGTTGTCGCTAGCCCAGCCTCCTTAATACTTGGGAGAGCCAGCCGATTCTGGGTCCCTGAATGTAGCACTCTCTGGGATACATATGGGGAAAGGCGATTCTGGGTCCCTGAATGCAGCACTCTCTGGGATACATATGGGAAATGTCTTTGCACAAGTTGGATATGCTCCCAAACAGGATGCAAAGCCTTTGGATTGACTAGCCCTGGCATACATTAGGCAGCCTTATCCCCTCTCTCATCGCCTGGCCAACCCCACAGCTTTTGGCTCCAGCCACCATCCTTCACCTCTGGGACCTTGGAGACCCCACATGTCTAGACTCACATATACCACATCCCCTCCAGGAATCATACATGTGATACCTTGCAGGAAGACTGACTCCACAAGGAAAGATAGCTGTGCTTTTCCAGACATTTCCTTCACTCCCAGTATTATGGTACGGTGCCCAGCAAGGTAAACACCATATGGCACTTCAGCGTGCTCTTCTGAGGTGGAGGATTGCTTCAAAGAAAGGAGGGTCTGCCTGTTGGTCTCTGCCATGCACACCCCTCTCTAACATCAGTGACTGAGACCATGATAAAGTCCCCATCAGCTGTAAAGGTTCAGAGTTGCAATACAGAAGGATCCCAAAGAAAAAGGGGACTAAAGCACTGCATCATGAACTTGTTGGCTTCAATCAGCTCCTTTTCAGGCCTCTCTCCTCACTCACCAAGCACAAAAGAACAATTCCCCAATAAAGTATTTTACAGCATCCAGCCAGGATGCGTTCAGAGATAGGCCACGGGGGTGTAATGAAAAACATGACATTTTAAGGATGAGGGTGCAAAGAATTATTAGGCAATTAGGTTTTGCTATGCCATATTTTATTTTAATATAAAAATCCTGTATTTCAGTCGCGGGATAAACAACTCAGGTCCTTGACAAGAGTTTCTCCCATTGTGCTGAGAGGGGAAAGAGGCAGTAGCTGCTGGAAAAAAGAAAACACACAACCCTCAGGTCAAGTGCTGAGTGATCTGTTTTTAAAAACCTAATTAAAAAGATATAAATTATATACCAACCACGCTCAATAGGTGATTAAAGCCAGAACACAGGGAACATGGCCCAGGGCATTTGTTATGCCTTATCCTTTGTGACACCCTCCCCCATTGTGGCTCAAATGCCATGCATCTTAGTCATATGGTGCCACGTTGAGGTTAATATAGCTGCAAGACTGATTACCGCCAAAAAAGGACTGGCTTCTAAATTCGAGCCTTCGCTCCCAATACTGGCGGTGAGACCTGGCTGCTGTGCCTATAAACAGATGCAGCACACCAAGGGTCCTCAATGTGACGCCCACCAACACCTCTCCTGGTCCTTGACGAGCATTTTTAGAAAGTGGGCGGGCCCAGTCAGGGCTTTTGCCCAGCAAAGCTTCTGATGGGACCACTGGAGATTTGATTGGCTGTGAAGATTCTAAAAGTTGTTACTTTGGCCGCAGCCGCCAGCATGGCACAAGGATCTTCACTGTGTAACTGAAGTTGAGCTGCAGCAGCCATTGTATAGCTGGCTCTACCTTCTAGGATGGTCATTTTGTGGCTGTGCTCACCAAGCTGTGTCAGAATTCCAAATGCACCTGCAGGCTCAAAAAGGTTGGGGACTCTGGTGGTCTACTAAGCCAGACTACTGGGCCACCTAATACAATCCTATCTCCTCTAGCAGTGGCCCTCCAGAATCTTAGGCAGAGAAGAGTCTGCTTATCAAGGTAAAATAGTTAGCAATAGAGACTGTCTCCATGCAGGAGATGTGGTTCACTACTGAACCAGAGTATCTCCCAATGCATGACCAAATTCCACCCACCCATGCTGGTACATAGACTTGAGGGGGAGTGCTCTACCATTTGATGCAACTATGCAGCACTATGGCTAAGGCACCCAGTACTACATTAGCAAACTAAGGGCATAAGAAGACTCAAAAGGAGGGCTTTCTAGTTGCCCTTTGGACAAGCTCAGCCTCAAACCTCCCCCACCCCAGTTCTTGTTTTACAACATTTTGGTGTATTGGTTAGGAGCACAGACTCTAATCTGGGAAAACCAGGTTTGATTCCCCATGCCTCTGCATGCAGCTACTGGTGTGCCCTTGGGTCAGTCACAAGTTCTTTCAGAGTGGTTCTCAAAAGAGCTCTCTCAGCCCCACCTACCTCACAGGGTGTCTGTTGTGGGGAGGGGAAGGGAAAGGAGATTGTAAGCTGCTCTGAGACTCCTTTGGGTAGTGAAGGGCGGGGTATAAATCCAATCTCCTCCTCTTCTAATTATACATACTGGAAAAGGCAAGATAGACTCCCCACCACTGCACCACCACTCCAGACCCTCAGATATTCACTTTAAGGATCTACAGTAGACATTTTTGCAACTATAACATCCTCCTGATATGATAAGAAAGATGACTGGAAAGGCCAGAATGATATACAGGGACAGCTTACTACAAGACAAGCCTGAAGAAAATAACAGATCACCACTGGTAGTCACCTACAGTTCTCAACTCAAGCCGGCTCAAAGTATAATTAACGATCTACAACCTGTGCTGGATTGTGACACTTTCTTCACACAGGTATTCGGGGGAGCTGATCTTTTCTTGCTTACAGACAGCCTAACCTGAAACAATTTCTCACTCACAATGATAAACTACTTAACAGTAACATGGACTCTGGTACCAAAGCCTGCAATAAACCAAGATGCCAACTTCGCTCTCATATAGATCCTAGCAAAGCCATCACTGGACTGAGCAACATCAGCCGTACCATCTCAGGTTCCAACTCCTGCTGAGCCTCTAATGGGATTTATGCCATCACATGTCAGCAGTGCCCTTCCACCCTCTACACTGAAAATGCTAGTCCCTACAACAAAGAATAAATTGATATAAGTCTGACATTAGAAACCACAAAACTCAAAGACCAGAGGGGAAACATTCTAACCTTCCAGGACACTCAGTTGCTGACCTAAGAGTAGCAGTTCTCATACAAAGGAATTTCAAAGGGAGATAAGAGAAAATGCTGATTTGCAACTGACAATGAAGCGCAAGACAATGCACTCTCTCGGACTGAATCTAGAACTAGGTCTCCTGTCTCATTACCAATGCTGATTTCTCCATGCCTACTACCCCCTCTGCATATTACACCAAATCCAACCACTTGCTAAGTGTCATCTGGCATCTGAAATCACTCCACTCTCCAAGGCATAAGGGCAGATGGACTCATTCTACCTGTATCTGAAGAAATCAGCAGTGACTCAAGAAGCTCATGTCCTGCGACAAATTTTGTTAGTCTTTAAGGGCTACTGGACTCTTGCTTTTTTTTTTTTACTGTTTTTGTACGTCATACAACCTTTTTTTGCCGTTAAGTCACAGCCAACATGGCAACTCTGTAGGGTTTTCAAGGCAAGAGATGTTCAAAGGTGGTTTTCCATTGCCTGCCTATCTGTAGCAACCCTGGTATTCCTCAGTGGTCTCTCATCCCAAAAATGACCAGAGCCGACCCTGCTTAGCTTCTGAGATATGACGAGATCAGGCTAGAACTAGGCTAGGCTATCCAGGTCAGGGTACATAACCTTTACCATACAGAAAATGAAACCACCATTTTGTGAGCTTTATTCACCACATCCACCGACCTGTCTATCATGCTTATATATGATACAGAGAAGTCTTATAGGAACTTCACCCTAAAAAAATCAAAGCCTATTTCCCCCTTCTTAACACCTCAATTTTATTCTCACAACAGCCCTGTCAAGTTGGTAGGGTTGCCAGGTCCCCCCCGGCCACCAGCAGGGGGCTGGGGGATATGATTGCCAGATACAGGTTGGAAAACGCCTGGAGATTTGGGAATTGAGCCTAGGGAGGACAGGGACCTCAGTGGCATACAATGCCATGCACTGCCACCCTCCAAAGCAACCATTTTCTGGAGGAAAACTGATAGAACTGATCTCTGTAGATTGGAGATGTGTTGCAAATCCAGATGAACCCCAGGTCCCACCTGGAGGCTGGCGTCCCTACAGGTCGAGGAGGCTAAGAGCATGTGACTTGCTGAAGGTTACCCAGCAAGCTTCCATGGCCGAGTGGGGGTTCTATGTATTGCTGCCATCTTGCAAATGTTTTGATAGTTAAAACAGTCTCTTCAAGAATTCTCCATGAACAAGTTACTTTATCAGACTTACACATATACACCCAACCATCCCATTTTCCTGCCTTCCCTGTTTTTCTGTATTAACGATGCAAAGTGTTCTTGTGTGGATTGTGCTCCTCTACTGAGTGAGGGACAGTTTTAGCAGAGGCTCAATTCCTCACATTTTCAATTATTACTGGAATGAGAAATACAAAACACCAGCTCCCCTCTGGGCTGTTTGCATTTTGATCCACGTTATCACTTGGGGAAAAAAAAACAGACAAGGCAGGTATACACTGCAGAACGCAGACCCGTTGACACCTTACCTGCAATTGCCAATAAAATGTTTAGATGCTCAGATACTATCAAGGGGATGTGTAAAAACATCAGAGACAGATTTTGCAAATATGCAGCCATAAATGTTACCAATTTACAGGCGTCTATAGCCTCCATATGTTTTAATCAGGCACATAAATACCTACCCTTCCTAAAGCTATGGGGGGGGGGGGAGAAGACCACTCACAAGAAAGCTCTTCAGGATGTTGTTAAATTTAAAATTAATCCCTTGGCAGAGGAGAAAACCCTAAATGGTCACAGTGTAAAGTGATCGCCTGGAGCAGGTTGCTACAGGAGGTTCTGCTCCTGCTCTCTCTGCTATCAAGAGAGCAACTTGCAAGCCTGAAATAATTAAGAGCAGAAAACTCAATTACCCAGCAAACTAAAAGACCTTAAACTGCCGTGCTGAGCTAAATGGAAAACAAAGTAAGGACCCACAGCATCATTAATGCTGGCTCAAAAAAAACCCCAAAAACACACACACACACACGCCGCCTCTGTCCAGGCTCAATGATAATTTCAGCTTCCTCAAATAATATACGTACTGAAGGTCTTATTTCTCCACAACAAAACAGTAAAGGTTAATCTCTTCTATCTTCCAAAAGCACATCTATATTTGCCTCTATTGCAGAGAAGCGACTGTACAGGAAACCTAACACCATTACAGAAACCAGGAGAGAAGGAAAATCTAATTGCCGATTCGTTTCTGCAGCAAGCTGTAACTGCAACTCCCTGTTGAGACAAATGTGATTTTTCTGGCCTCTGAGATCTCAAGACAGACCCATTTGCCTTTAATTCAGTGCCTTATACACAGACAACCAAGAAAAAAAAATTAATCAAACTGAAATTTAAGGCAGAACTATTGGTATATTGACAAATATTGAGAGCAAGAGGGCCACAAGTTTCGGGGGGGGAGTCACCTCTGTAGTGAACTTTTTGGGAGCCAGTTTGCTGTAGTGGTTAGGTGTGCGGACTGTAATCTGGGAGAACCAGGTTTGATTCCCCACTCCTCCACTTGCTGGATGACCTTGGGCAAGCCATAGTTCTGACAAGAACTGTTCTTGAAAAAGAGCAGTCTCTGTCAGAGTTCTCTCAGCCCCACCTACCTCACAGGGTGTCTATTGTGGGGAGGGGAAGGGAAAGGAGTTTATAAGCCGCTCTGAGACTCCTTTGGGTAGTGAAGGGTGGGGTATAAACCCAATCTCTTTTTTACAGCCTTGGGCAAGTCACTTTTTTATACAGTAATGCAAAATCAGTGACATGCCTTTACAGGAGCATCATTGGTCACTTTACGCACGCACATCTTACTGCAGATTTTCAGTGCAGTAAGCCTTTAAGCCTGACTTCAGATTCTGTGCCTGTCTTATGCACCATTCTTTCCCCTCCAGTGTATTTGTTTCTGCAGCTACAATCAAAAATGCACTTTTCTAAATCCGTGTGGAACGTCACTTGTATCCTGTGAAGGGTGGCATCCAAAGTTTTTTTTTTTAATCTATGCAATTGCCCTGTTGCAGCTGCGCAGTAGCATCTTGCAAGCACCTGCCATTTAAACCCTCGTGAATCAGGTTGTGTGTGTGTATTTAAGGTTAGTTCACTGAATTAAAGTGGAAAAGAAAGGAATGCAGGCAAAGGGGAAACCCCACTGCTGAAATTGACCAGACTTTTTATGAAACTGACAAACAGTTGCAAAGCCCCATTTTCCACATTGCCAAGCACAAGGGGATTTACTAGTAAGAGGTGTGTTTTCAAACATCTGCCCATATCAAGGCAATGCATTCCTCAGAACAGTCTCAGAACATCTAGCTCACATCCAGAGTCAGGCAGCATACTTTCTAGTTAAGCAGCTACTATAAGCTTATTGGCATGTTTGCATTAACCTCTGAAACAGGGGCTAATGCTGCCCTCCCAAGGAGAGATTTGTGTACCCTCTGCTTCTGAGGTTAACATTTAGTTTATTTACTTCATTTATACCTTTACCACTCTTGGCAGTGGAGGCCCAGAGTGGCTCACATCATTTTATGCCTCCATTTAATCTTGACATCTACCCTATTAAGTTGACTGGGCCAAAAGCAGTAGTAGTCCCTGGTCACCCAGCAGGTTTCCATGGCAAAGTGAGAACTCTAACCTGCATCCTAGTCCAACACTGTGGCTGCTAGACCAGAAACAACCACTTCAGACTTTTACTTGAAATATTTACCTTTTGTTCAAGTCAGAAGCATAGTTACAGGAAGAACAAGCGAACAATCTTCTTACTTCTGCTTTTGAAGCGTCCCTTGGTGCTTCCAACTGAGATTCCCCCCCCCCCTTTAGGGAACAGCAGTTATTTTGGTTTAGAACTCCAGACTGAAAGTGAATTTCACGTGGAAGCTCCAAACCCAGCTTTCTGCTCTGTACCAGATTACACGGCATTCATTTTCTGCCAAGCCCCGCAAGCAAGCTTGTTTGAAGCCTAAAAACAGACGGATTTCGGCAAACCTGTTATCCCTGCAAATAGTGAATGGGGAGACAAAGTAGCCAGCCAGATGACTGTTCCTAACACAACAGATGAAAGGGGGGAGAAAAAGAAGAGGCGAGAAAGCAATAAAGTGGAAGCCTGACTGACCCTTCCAGAATGACGCTTCCCTGATTACAGAGATTTATGTAGTCAGTGCTGGAAAGTAGATGATCATCCAAGTGTAATTACTCTGCAGAGATCTCCCAGGATGGGCCTGTTCCAAGAGGGATAAGCGGGCAGTCATCGCTTTCATTACAGCTACATCTTAGATTGTTCAGCAAATACAAACACTGCCAGAGAAACACATGGAAAAGTTTCAACTGCGCGTGACAATCACTGAATAATCATGTTGGCAAAAAAAAAAAAAAAAACAACCCTCCAATTTAAAACTCATTCTTGCAACTGCCAAGACTGGGAAGTCCACTTTCCTTGCCAACCTCTGGAGGGCCAATGGTCACAGCATACACCATGGCCAATTTCCCACAAGCCGCTGCTCTGCGCTCACACTTCCCTTTGCCCCAATGGTACGTGTCAATTTCACACTAAGTGCTTCCTGGCTGCATTTTGCCCCACAGCTTCATGCGATTTTCCCAGAGTCTACTCAATCCTATTTTTTGAAGATTGAGTAGATACGGGGGAAATTGCACAAAGCTGTAGGGCAAAATGCAGCCAGGCAACACTTTGTGTGAAATTGACACGTACCATTGGGGCAAAGGGAAGAGCGAGCACAGAGCAGCCGCTTGTGGGAAATCGGCCCATGTCTGACTCATTTGCCATGAGCAGGAGGTACCAGCTTGGCCAACTCCTCATTTGGGAGGGCCAGAGGACTCTTATTAGGGAGGTCTTCATTACTGGGAAGAGAAAGGGCTGGCCAATCACATTAACTACTGCCAAAAATGCACCGGTTGAGGGTACTGAGGCAGTGGACCAAATGCTCAGGACTCCTGGAAGTCTCTGCAGCAATGCCACATATTCTGGGTTATGGGCACAAAGAACAGTCATACCATGTACTGCAATATACACCCCCAAAATTAGCCCAGACACCTATAACTCATTCCCACATTGTGTTGGTCCCAACCAGCTTTTCCACTGGTAAAAAGAGGAGAGGATCCCCTTCTGACAACACAAAAGGCTATGCTGGGTGATAAGACCTGTGTGCACAAAAGCCATGTGGGATGGGGGCTGTAATAAGGACAAGAATTGGCCAAGATTGAGCAAAAAAGCCGGTTTGGTCCAACCCATTGTATTTCATGGGATTTATGGGAAACTGCTCTGTACGCCCCTTTTAGAGTAGAAAGCAAGATGACAAATTTATTCATATACACACACTTCACACCCATCCAAGCCTTTCTTCAGCAGGATAGGAGTCCTGGAAACTGTCCTACCATGTTAAGGATGAGCACCTGTGACCATGTGCAGAACATATTTCCCACCAACAGAACCCATTCCTTGAAGATATGGGACTAGGGAACAAGGTTACCATATGTTACTTATCTTTTAGAAAAACTGAGCAGCTCCATCCTATGCAGAGCAGAAGACGGACAGTATATAAGCAACAGATGAGACTCCTAGACCTTCTTTTTCAAAGCCAATTAAATGCAAGGGGTTTTTTTCCTCTTTCACAATGGAGCCAGTTCAAGATTCACTCAGTGCAAGCACACTGGACTTATCTGGCAATTTCTCCATTAGCACAGGTAGTGCTAGAAGCACCATGCACCCCAATTAATTTCATATACCCAAATCACTGATAACTGGTCCACTCCAGGCGACCTGGCAGACCTACCTGAAAAGTTGCATCACTCGGCAGCTTATACCTTCAAATGAACAATGCAACCAATTAAGGCCCAGCGCGCACATACTTTGCCATGGATCACAAGGTGGTAGTACATTTGAGATCTTAATAAAGCCATGGTTCAGCTTGTCAAGCTGAACATCACCTGCAGAGGATGGTCTGGGAGACTAACAAGGCTGCCTCCATCCTTGGAAGCAGGGGGAATGGAGAATGACATCAACCATAATTAATCCAAGTCATATTTTGGAAAACTGTCATCCCAGTTTGTAAACAACCTCAGCCTACAGTTTAGATATGCTGACAACTGTTTTAACTGCAGTCTGCCTTCCTTAATTCCAGCAAAGGATTAGGTCTGCATAGAGCCAAGGATAATAGTTTACTTTACGTGTGCAAAAATCTTTGCTCCATTGCACATTAACTCACTATGTGCATTGCTGCTTCTCTTTGTACCACCAATTTGAAATTCTCAGTATGAGCTCACTTAAACCCCACTTCAAAGAACGTACTAGCTTTGCAAGCCAACCGTCACGTGCAAAGTGGATTACATCAAGTGCATACAGATCAACGTTTATAAAAAAGAAATAAGAGAGGCCACAAAAATAAGTGTATTGCAACAGTCACGGGGGAAGATCACTCTTATCTTCCAATATGGACGGCTTGCAAATCCCAAGGACAAACCCACACGAGAAAGCTGCACTCCAGTCAAGTCTGCCCCAGCAGGTACAGGCAGGCATCTAATACACAACTTCAGAGTACCTGTTCCAGAGTAAGATGGCAGTATTACTCTGTGCCCATATCATGCCATTATACAGCCACATAGAATTATTAGCATCCTTCATGAAGGCATGCTAGCCTACCAGAAAATCACCATCTAGGCCAGGGACTTTTTTGGTCCAAGTGCTGAAACTGCAACGTCTATCTGTAAAGATGCTAGCGTGCCAACAAAAAAAAATGTGAAGGGAAGAGATGAGGCTTATATTTGGCCAGCCAAGTTTGGAGCAAGCCAAGCCCCAGTGGTGCTGCCAGCATCTTGCCTTGGATTCAACTGATAGCTGTGCAGGTCTGAGAAGTGATGACAGACATAAGCCATGCCTGTTGCCTTCTCCTGTCTCTCTGGCCTCAAAGTGCTGCTAGTGCCTTGGCCACTCAGGCAGAGATTTGGCCCTGGGTGCCAAGCAAAATGCTCCTGTGAGTTGGCTACCCCTAATCTAGGCCTTCCCCTTAGAGCTTTGGATAGGTTGCAATGCAGAGAAAGAAGAGCTGGATTTATACTCTGCCCCTTACTTGGAGTCTCAGAGAAGCTTACAATCTCCTTCACTTCCTCTTCCCCCCACAATAGACACCCTGTGAAGTAGGTGGGGCTGAGAGAGCTCTGAAAGAACTGTTCTGGAGAGAACAGCTCTAAGAGAACTGTGATCAGCCCAAGGTCACCCAGCTGGCTTCATGTGGAGAATTGGGAAATCAAACCCGGTTCTCCAGATTACGGTCCACCATTCTTAACCACTATACCAAAATGATCATCTGCTTAGTTCATCTATGGCAAGTGACAACTGCCTTAGTTAACCAGACAAGAGGCTTAACCTTTTATAGCTGCCAGTTGCATCTTTTGAGCTGATAAGAGCACTACAGGTGATTAACTGGCTAGTGGGACCCCTTGGGGGATAATTCTAGAGGGGTGCTAGCACAGAGGATCTCTCAATGAAACTTATATTCAGGACTATGAATAGCAGAAGGGGGACAAGGTATTAGAAGGGATCAGAGGGCCTATTTTCTTGGAACATTACACTCCGGACTACAAGTAAAAAGAGAGAAACAATCTACTCTGAATTGTTGCAGACCACTCCCAAGTGCTGATTTGTGAGATAGCAACTTTTTAAAATGGACTTTGTTACTTTTCTGTGAAAGGCAGTGATGCCACCTGATTATGAACATGCAGCCTTCCCCAAACATAGGCCTTCAACCACTCCTCCCCCCAGCCTACATCTAAGTCCCCACTAAACTTGTAGTCCAGCAGGAATTCCAACTTGAGTCTCCCACATCCAAACCCAACATGGTATCTATGGCACCACCCTGCCTACCTAAGCTTCCTGACAATATTATACATATTTTATACAGGTGTCTTACAGGCATGCAACGTGAGAGCAACAGGCTTGGACTCAGCTAATGGTCCATTAGGTCTGCACTGGAGCATTAAGAACACATTTGTGACAGCCCATCATAAAGCCTTCACTGTGTGTGCATCTTTGCACATTTTACAATTGATTGTTATGTCTAGACTACACTCCCTCCCCAGGGTGGCAAAGCTCTTGCACAACTGCCTGCATGGAGCCAAAGGACTATTTCATGCCTTTAGCATAAAAGCAAGGGGGGGAGGCACTTTCTAGAATAGGATTGCCAAGTTCTCACCCCGGCAGTGCTCTTAAATGGCAAGCAAAACAGCTGTCGATGCTGCACTGACACCCCTCTCACCAACATGTTTATTAAGGCAAAGCTGCCTGCACAAAGCCCACCCCTCCCTAACCTGGGAGAGGCCAGGATTTTAATATGTTAAAGCAGCCCTTGGACAAAGCAGCCGTCAGCATCACTAAACAGGTGGAAGAGGAGAAAACTCTTGCAAGGACATCCTCTACTGTGCGGGGCACCCTGCTCCTATTGCACCTTCTTAGTTAAGCACACGAGCTGTGAACCAGAATGCCCTTGGGCTTTAACTACAGGTATGAATACACTAGGAAATGGCCAGGAAAACAATAACCCTTCTGGAGAGGCTGCAAGGAAGAAGGCAAACATTTAAGTAGTATGGCAGCCCCCCCCCCTTTGCATCTAACCACAACAGGGAGGCAATGGGAAAAGGCTTGGGTAAACCCCACCCCTCTCCTGGCAAATGCAAGACTCCCAAGGACATGCAGACCTTCCCCTACAGATAATCGCCACTGACTTCTCAACTCTGCCCCTATGTTCAAGGCTCCAGGGTCAATGGGTGGGAGATACTGAGGGAGGTGAATCGCTGGCCTTCACCCTAGAACGTTACTCTTGCCTGCCCTTGGGGCCCTCCATCTGAAGAGTGCTTTCTCTCACCCACAACTCTGCTCTGTAATCACACTAACCGAGCCTTTTATTTTTGACCCAGTTCAGCGCCAATTAGAGTTGCATTTTTAAACTGGCTTTTACAGTCTGCAGAGTGAGGGACTCAAGTGGTCACTTCTAAAAGCTGGAAATTACAGGGCTGCCTCTATACCCTCAGACACATGCAAGGAGGTTCAAACTAAATGACAACCCCAACGTGTTTCACAGCTCTGGTTGGCCTGCAGTGTCCCCTCCCCCGCCAATCGTATAGCTCTTACAATATTGATGAGCCTCATCAGCACTTTTTCCGCAATGTTTACCACCTTGCTGTCTATCCCCATACACAACCCTAGACCTCTTCACAATACTCGATGCCATGCTGGTGTGGTATAAATTGTATATACAGTAAAGGCTCTAGGAAAACGGCTATTTCCCCCTGCAGAGTTTGCAGACTCCTGCTGGGAAATCAAAGAAATCTCCACTACAACAGATTATTCCTCTCTCACAGAATCTGCAGGTTCCCTCCCCTTCCCTCTGATATGAAAGCAGTAGGGAGAGAAAGGAGAAACTTCAGATTCCCATTCCACGCCCCTAGCCAAAGCAATGATGAACATGCCCCAGTGGATATACCAGAAAAGATTTTCCTAGTGTTTCTAGATACTATTGGTGAAGTGTCATTTTTAGGAAACAAAGGAGATACTGGAACAGCCTCTGCTGTAGTACCCAAGCAGTGCTACCTCTAAGCTGAGTTAGGCTGAGCTAGCTCACAGCTTTTTAGCCTCCGGCTCACACACTTTTGTCTTAGCTCAAGAAGGATGGCTCCAGAACAAACTAATTTTTGCAGTAGCCAAATCACTCACAACTTTAATGTCAGTAGCCCACAAAGTAGAATTTTTGCTCACGAGACTCCCCAGCTTAGAGGGAGCATTGTACCCAAGTACTAGGTGGGCCGGGGGGAGATCAAGGACTCTTCATCTACATTTAGATTTGACAGATTCAAGTCCAGGAGCACCTTAGGGATCAACAAGATTTTTTTTTGAGTATGAGCTTTTGAGAGTCCCTTCATCAGACAAAGGGAGTTTTCTTATACAAAAACAACCACCCTTTGTTGGTCCCTAAGGTGCTACTACCAGACTCCAATCTAGGCATTCTAGTGCAGACCAACAATGGCTACTCTCTGAAACTAGCTCACTCACATTTTGTACCTGGGTCCAATGGACAAAGCTGGATCTCCCCAGTGGCGACCCAAAGCAGGTTAAAGTGGTTCTCCTCGCCTGCATTTTGCTGTCCCAGAAACCCTGTGAGGTAGGACAGGCTGAGTGTGCACGACTAGCCCACGGGCACCCAGCAAGGCTCAACAGCAGTGTGGCGATTTGAACCTGGGTCCCCCAGCTCCGAGTCCAGCACTCGAACCACGACACAAGCAACATATCAGAAGGATTTCAAAATACTTCACACACACTCCGTACCGCAGTCATCTGGCAACAACCCTGTAAAGTCAGCCAGTAGTATTTCTCCTCAAACTGCAGATAAAAGGGTGAGGCTGCTGCCACCTTGCCTCAGGCCAGGCGGTCAGTCCCAAGGTTAAGTCCCTCGTGATCAGAAAGCCACACAGTAATTCATACTCCTTGGAAAAACCCCAAAGCAGCTGTGCTTAGAGAATGTGCAGACCTTCGGAAAGCACCGATGCTTTACATGCTAACTTGAGAATAGTCCCATTGAACTCAGTGCGGCTTGCTTACTTCCAAACAAGCTCACACGAGGCACAGACCCTGAAGAGGTCACGGCATTGTACGAAGTGTTCCTCTAAAGACTAGCCAGCCGGATATTTGGAGTATCAGATAAGGCTCCTAAAGCCAACGGCCCTCCCTGTCCTTTCTTACTCCCAAAAGCCAATAAGGAAGCAACAGAAAGAAGGTGCTCCAAGACCACTGCCCCCTAGTGACAGGGACATCCACATGCCAGAGCAGCAGCTGCGGCGCCTGCTTATTTAACCTGTTGGGAATTACATACAGAGCAAGCAAAAGCCTCCATCCTGTAGCAGGAAAGATGGTTGGGAGGCACGCAACCTCCCCCTCTTTTCTTACAGAAACAAGCCTGACTTCACAGAGCCCCAGCCTTGATGCAAAGGGGGAAGACTACCAGGGCTTTTCTAGTTCTCCTAAAACACCTCTTTCTTTCTCTCTCCGCATACGCACACCCAGAAACAACTGCAGCTCTACAGCCATACTGAACTTTCAAGGGTGACAACAGTATCAAAAAGATGGTAGACCAAAGAGTAGCTTTTAGATAGGAGATTAAATAGCAGCAAGAGGAAAGCTTTTAAAGGTTCTAAACTACCACATGCCCACAAATGCATTGGCTTTGCTTTCACATTGCCTTCTTTGGAAACAATATAGAGAAGCTGCAAAAACAGAGAAAGAAAGAAAACAAAAGGCGATAGCATATGGGGCAATAGATCTCAGCTAATTTTTCCAAATAATTTGTCTGGCTATCACCACAGATCAGAAACTTTTATTTAGTTTCTTTGTTCAGCATACATACTGTTTCCATACTGTCTATCTAGGAAACACCCCCCCCAATGAATCATATGGACAGCTCTGGGCACAGGGCAGCACTTCTCCCATTTTTAAAGGGGATCTCACAGTCACGGAGTTCAACCCACCCTATGCCTAGCACTCAACACCTGATCCAACAATTATACAGAGAGGCTTGCAGCTTCCCGGTACTTCTACGCCAAACACACGCAACATCTTTCACTCCACAGCACACTTCCATAGGGGAAACGTGCTCTTCAACAGGCTCAGTGAAACCACTGAGTGCATCAGTGTCCATAAGCCACAGCAGCCAAACAGAACCTCCAGGCACAGGAACAGGCTACCACTGAAGGAAGGGACCAAAAGAAAGCAATGACTTTAGTGCTCTGCCCGAGAACACTTCAGCAGGATGTTGCTGGGAACAAGTTGTTGGACAAAACGGACCTGAGACAGAGCAAGTCCGGCCTCTTTTAGGTCTTTAAGTCACTCAATAGCCTCAACATCAGGCCTTCCTGCCCCTGCTCACAGAGCTTTAGCAAGTTCCAGAAAGGATGCCAGGGTTTAGCCTGGGTTCATTAAAAGCGTTCTTCGTTATCAAATGGTGTAACATCACTCTCACACACCGGGTTCTAGGCCGGGGGACACGAAACTCACAGGCGGGCTTCATCAGTTTCAGATATCAAGCGCTGCCTTGCTTCGCTACGCAACTCAGCAGCAGAGCGCACCGGACCGGACTCTCCACGGGTTCCTACTTTACCAGAGCTCAGAAGAGCACGAGCACCGAAACAGGAGCCTGCCGCAGTATTGCATTGTGCCAGCGGGAAGGGGCGATTACAGCAACGAAGCCAGGCGACTTGCGGCTTCCACAGAACTCTTCGCCGCCCGAGAAAGAGCCTACTCACTTAGCAGCACTTGGGACGCCCAACCCTTAGGCAACCTACCAGCAGCCACCACCCTCGGCTCTAGCTGCTCACCTGCGCCCGGGCTCTCCGGCATCCACTTCGCACCAGGTTGGACCGCTTGAAAGGCGGCGCGGACACGCTGGCAGGCGGACTCCGCCCGGACGCCCAGCAGAACGGCAACCGAGAGCAGCGCGCAAAGGCGCAAAGCGGCTCCACCGCCGGCCATCCCGCCGTGGGTCTACCGCCTGTCCCTGGCGCGCATTCCCAGCCGGCTTGCAAAGACGCAACTCGCTTTCTCCGCTCGAAGCAGCAGCGGCGCCGCTCCACCCGCCCCGAAAAGAGGCCACCTCGCCGAGAAGCGCAGCGGCCAGCAGGGCGCACCGCAGTACAAGAGGGGCCCGCGCCGCGCTGATTGGCCCAGTCGGGCCGCGGCCGTGACTGGCTCCCTGCAAACTTTCCCCGCCTCCCATTGGCTCCGGGAGGGGAAACTCTTCTGCCGCCAGGCTCCCTCCAGTTTTTTGGGGAAGGGAGCTGCTGCTCGACGGCACGCGCTTGGAGGGGACCCTGAAAGCAAGGGGGGGGGGGAGCCACACACTTTCTGTAAAATGAAAAGGCATGCCTAGAAATCCAGAGGCGGAGAGCAGCTGGAGTTGCCAGCCCCCAAACCCTGCTCCTGTGTCTTTAAAAAAAGATTTGCCCTGCAGAAAGCCGCAGCTGAAGCTCTTCAAGTCAAGAAGACCCACAAGAAGATCACCTGCTAATTACAGAGACTTTTGCTTCCGCTAATTGTTACGGCTCAAAGTGCCCTTAAAGGGATAGCTACAAAGATTGGGAAGCCGAGCCAAGAGTCTAACGACAGCAGAATTAATAAGTTAAGCATTTTGGAAAGCGCCACTCCGTTTTCACTCTTGGCTAGAGCAAAATATGAAGACCGGTCTTGATTCTGGCTCTTCGCAACAGTCCCTTGAAGCAGGGTTTCAGCGTCCCCGATTTACTGGTCAAGAACACCAGAACTGCCTTGCTGGATCAGACCAAAGTTCGAGCAGTCTACCATGCGGGGTGCTACATTTGCCAACTGTTCAAGTAGTTCCTGTAGCTGCCCCCTTAGAGCCAGTCTTGTGTGCAGCGATTAGGAGCTCATTGTGTTGCGCTCCAAGCCAGGAAAACTCCAGCTGCTTCTTTCTGCCTGGAGACGCTTCCGTGCAGAGGAGCAGGCTGGGTGGGGGTTTCCTGGCCACTTTCACTGAGGTACACATGGAAGAACAAGTCCCAGGAAGATAGATCTTGGGAGGTTGCATTTTGCCCACAAACAGGAGAACAAAGCTAGGGCTTGAAATTGACTGCGGCCACCTCTTTCGCTTCAGCTGCATTCCTGCCTTAGATAGATTTTTTAACTTCTGTCCAGGTTCAACACGAAGGTCTGTATTCAGTATCAAGGTTAATCCTAGAATGTGTATGAAAACAAGTCAGCGTAGAGAAGAGCAAGGAAGATGGTGAGGGGTCTGGAAACCCAAGTTCTATGAGGAAAGGTTGAAGGAGCTGGTATGTTTAGCCTGGAGAGGAGATGACTGAGAGGTGCTAAGACAACCATCTTCAAGCACTTGAAGGGCTGCCATATAGATGATCGTACAGAGTTGTTTTTTGTTGCCCCAGAAGGTTGGACCAGAACCAGTGAGTTGAAATTAAATCAGAAGAGTTTTTGACTAAACATTAGGAAGAACTTCCTCAGGAGGTGGTGGGCTCTCCTTCTTTGGAGGTTTTTAAGCAGAGGCTAAGATGGCCATCTGACAGCAATGCTGATTCTGTGAATTTAGGCAGACCATGAGAGGGAGGGCAAGAAGGGTTGCCTCAGTGCTTAGTTCTTGTGGCCTTTTCTTACAGGCCCAGGGAAAATGCTGATTGCCACTTTGGGGTCAGGAAGCAATTTTTCTCCAAGTCAGTTTGGCCAGGGATCCTGGAGGCTTTTTTGTCATCTTCTGGGCATGGAACAGTGGTCACTGCAGGTGTGGAGGGGGAGGTATTTGTGCCTTGTGCAGGGGGTTGGACTAGATGACCTTGGAGGTCCCTTCCAACTCTATGATTCTGTGAATTAAAAGAATACTAGCTAACTAATCAAATGGGGTTTACAGCTAAAGCCAAAGCATTTATTAGCTGACTTAAGATATTTACATTTCACTCAGAAGTCAGTCCCACAAAATTCAGTGAGACTTACTCTTAGGCACTTGTGCATGTGGTTTGCAGCCCTGAGGCATAGGTCTGCTACCTGTTGCTTCAGAGCCAAATATGGGTGTTTTTAAAAAGAAAATAAACCATTAAGATATATCAAAGACTTGGTAGATGGGATCCAAGAATGATGGGACTAAAGAGATGCTGTACAGAACAGGAAATGATAGGGTGAGCCACTGGCAGCCACCTAAGTGCAAACCATGCACAGATTTATGCCAGTTCACCCAAAGAGTTACATCTGTGTGCCAAAATCTGCATCTATAACATTGAGCCACTTAGTTGGTGTGGAAGAAAAGCTGGGCCGAAGACTGAAACAGGACCAGTTTTAAAATGATGGGTGTGTAGAGAAATGTATCGATGTGTGCTACATGTAGGTGGGATCACAGCTAAATCTGGTACTTGCTTCTATGGAAGCACATGAGAATAGCTTGCAACTGAACACTGCACACATACAGCATACAAGTGCCTGAACTAATTGTGGCAACAGTTCATAATAATTCCATATGGGTTTTTCCAACATGCTCAGCATCACTTTGAATCTAATCTTAGGAGGGATCATGCATAGACAGTTAGACAATGGGGGGAAACTACTCTAAACCCTGGGTGATAACCTGTGCATTCACATGACCTAAAATACTCCTATCTTGGAGGTTTGCTCAAGGATTTATATCAGAGAGGAAGAGACAATTTCTTTTCATTCTGGCCTGGCAATTGCAGGCAGCATATAGCACAGCATTAGTGGAAGATGTATTGAGGATTACGAAGAAATTAGCACAGGAACTTTTTTTTAATAGCCCTTTACATCACTGGGAATTTTATTTTAAGACTGGGGATGCAGTTCACACTTTACTTTGTGACGTGTCTTGATTGAGGTCCTCAGAATTAGGGTTTTCAACAGCCTGGGGAAAAGATGTCCTGTTCCTTTAATAGAGGACTAATAGGATATTATTTACCAGGTGATGTTACTTATCTCCATGCCATGAAAAGCTTCAGTTGCCCATCTCTGCACATAAAGCCTCTGTTAAAGGGACAGGATTTTTTTGTCCAGTTTGTTGGCAACTCCACCAGAATTCCTTCTGAAAACATGAGTCAGATCATTGGTCCATCTGTTGCCTCCTGTGGTTGGCAGCAGTTTTCCAGCATCACAAACAAGAATTTCACCCATCCTTTAACTGGGGATGCCAGGGATTGAAGCTGTAACTTGCACAACGTGTGTTAGTCTGCTGCAGCCCAAGCAACAAACAGACTTGTTGCATCTTATGTCTTGAGTCTTATGCCCACCTCCACCCCCAAAATGTGAATTCCTTTTGCCATGGATGGCAGATCGCCAAGGAAGACTGGGGTTGCTATGCAGAAGAAGGCAATGGCAAACCACCTCTGAACAGCTTTTGCCTGGAATACCCCGTGAATGGGATCACCCAGAGTCAGTTGCAATTCGACAGCACATTCTTCTTCTTCTTCTTCTCTGTTGATAGAGGAGATGAGTGTTTCCATTTACCTTATATTTGGTATTCTATATTTGTGACTGTCATATTTAAAAGATTTAAAGATATCCCCCCTCAAAAAAGTATTGCCCAAATATTATATTTAAACTATAAGGATTAATTTACCATTTATATATATTTGTAAATGTTTACATGTTTTTCAAGGTTTAGAAAACTGGCAAAGGGGTGGCCGGGGCATTGGTTCCAGGATCATCTGAGTCTGCAGAATGTGTGTGCTTCCTAGGACTGGCTTTACTTGTTAATCATCCACACACAAGACTGACATGGGAGCATATTGATGGGTTAAGAGACATGAAAGAAAATCAGTAGCAGGGCTGATAAATTGCAAGGATATGTTACATGGGCAAGATAAACTGTAACCTTGTTAATGTTTAAACAATATGACTTTGGTAGTTTAACTATGTGCTTTATTAAACAAAGCTCACATCTCTAGTCCAAAGCAGTTTAGACCAGCAAATGCCAATGCAAGGGTATGTGGCATGGGTGGCAGTTTACCAGGATTGAATGGGAAACATATTAGTGAGGGTCACACACCCGTATAATAAACTTGAAACTCATATTAAACTTATGGGCTAATTTACAGCAGTGAGTAAACCTAGCCTGTTACAAGATTGTGGGTTAGATCCAGCCAGCTAAGTCCCAAGTTCCTTCAGTTTGGTGTAGTGGTTAAGTGTGCGGACTCTAATCTGTGAAAACCGGGTTTGATTCCCCACTCCTCCACTTGCATCTGCTGGATGATCTTGGACAAGCTATAGTTCTGGCACAGCTGTTCTTGAAAAAGAACAGTTTCTGTCAGAGCTCTCTCAGCCCCACCTACCTCATAGGGTGTCTGTTGTGGGGAGGGGAAGGGAAAGGAGTTTGTAAACTGCTCTGAGACTCCTTTGGGTAGTGAAGGGCAGGGAATAAATCCAACCTCTTCTTCTTCTCATTTATTACAGCCTCCTTCACAAATTGCACTTGTTCCTGCAGTTCCCAGGATTGGCCAAAAGGGACTCCCTCTTTGCTTCTACACCAGTGGGAAAAGAGGGCTGGTTCCAAACCTGTCTTTGTTTTCATGACTGAGGTGTACATTTCATTAATTTTTAAATGTTACACCAATATTGTGAAGGCCGTTGTTATAGGAAAGAGATTCTTCTACACCATAAAGCCGATACAGTCCAGTAGGAGGTCATGTACCATCCGAGATTTCAAGTCAAACTGGGGACATAAACACAGCTGGCCTTTACAAGGCTGTAAAGGAGCCGCCAACGGCTCCCTGAGCATGGCAACGGTCAGCTGTAAATGGGAAAGTTGGGGGGGGGTTGCATCAACAATCAAAATACAGAAAAGGGCACTTAAAATAATTGAGGAGGTGACGCTTTAAAGAGAACAGCCGCAGAAATGGTCTTATTGGGTGTCCATTCAGCATCTATGCTAATTTATTATGTACTTTTTAAAAAAAAAAATTGTGCTGTGAGGGGGTCTTAATTTGGGGAAAATGTATTAAGATGTAGACATGGTAAAGACGATTAGGGATGAGAGATCAACAATGAATAAAGATAATTTTTCTCCTTTTCTTGTGTAGTACAGAACTTGAGGAAGGGGGGAGACCCAAGTGCACACATTAACTTTACTATAGAATTTGCTACTGTAAGAAATGCTAATGTCTACTAATAGCTCAAGTGGTTAAGATGCTGAACTGCAGGCTGTGGAAGGCCAGTAGTTCAGCAGTTCGAGACGTGAGTGGCTGCATGACGGAGTGAGCTCCCATCTCTAGTTCCAGTTCCTGCCAACCTAGCAGTTCGAAAGCAAGAAATTGCAAGTAGATAAACAGGTACCACTTCGGTGGGAAGGTAACAGCATTCCGTGTGCCTTGGTGTTTAGTCATGCTGGCCACATGACCACGGAAACGTCTTCAGACAGTGCTGGCTCTTTGGCTTTGAAACGGAGATGAGCACCGCAACCCTAGAGTCGGATTCAACTGGCTTTCAAGCAAGGGAACCTTTACCTTTTTACTAGCATAGGAGATTTTTTTTTGTTTAAAAAATATTAAGCTAATTAATTAAGGTTGTCTGTTAAATGATAACTAGTAGCCAGTATAGTCATATAGAATATCCACATCTAGAGTCAGTATTTATTAGGTTTATACTCAGATTTTCTTTCAAGATTGGCAGTTTACAACAATATATCCCCTGATCATTCCACAATTTAAGAAACTCCTTCACACAGAGGAGACTTGCCAAACACCGTCCCAAAGCAATCCACAACTCCATTTGTGCCTGAAGTTTGCTTGAAACTGGATACAGGTGGCAGGTAGCCACATTCGTCAAAGGCGAAAGGGGGAAGATACACATTATAAATTTCATTAGGACCAACCAAAACGACACAAAACAGTGTGCAAGCTTTTGAGTTCTCTGAAATGATTTGTCAGATTTTTTAAAGGGAGGGAGGCTGGATATTATGCACCCTTAGAACTGTAGAGAATAGGAAGGGGCTAATGCTTGTGTAAGCCAGATCATAGCCTTTATCACAGGAACAGCAGATATGCCGTAGCCAGTTGCATCCAGAGCAAGGAGCTCAAGGTGACTTATGCAACTGAGCCAAACCCCACAGTACAGAAGGAGGCCAAACTCTTAGGGCTGTATACTCCATCCGTAAACACAGTCAAATATTTTGCATGAGACCCCCCCTCAACTCTCCTTTGCTTTTTAAAATAATTCTTTGCAAACGTGAACATATGAAGCTGCCTTATATTGAGTTAGACCATTGCCCCATCCAGCCCAATGTGATTTATTCTGGCTGGTGGCTGCTCTCAAGCTTTCTGGCAAAGAAGGATCACAGAGACTGACGTTTCCCCGTATTGTTCAAATCTGGGAAGGAAATGGATGGTGCTCAAGAGTGTTGAGGAGAACCCTGACCTGGACAGCCCAGGCAAGCCCAATCTCTCAGATCATGGAAACTAAGCAGGGCTGATCCTGGCCGAGTACTCGGATGGGAGACCTCCAAGGAGTACCAGGACTGTGACCCAGAGACAGGCAGCAAGCCACCTCTCTGAACGTCCTTGCCTCCTGATCCCACTAAGGGTCGCCACAAGTCAGCCATGACGTCCAGTCACGTGTGCACACATACACACACAATACTTACAAAAAAAATGTGTTGAGGAGAGGATGTCCCTTGGTGGAAGCAATCTGATCTCTGAAAACAGTCAGTGGTGGGGACTGGGCTCACTGAAGGGTACCTGCATTGCATGTGGAAGAGCCCAGGTTCAGTCTCTGGCAGCTCCAGTTGAAAACCTTTCTCTGTCAGACACGCTGGAAAAATGCTGCTAGACTTGGTATATGACAACTTCAGATCCCCACGATGGCTTCTCAAACTCATGCATTTAAATATAGCACTAAATATTCTGTTTGGGTAGGGAAAGTAGAGTCATGCTATTCCATTGATGCATGAACTGATAACTCGGCTCATAAATAGCCTATATACAGACACAAGGATACAAACAGGAGTTGCAAGGGGGGAGTTATTACATAGGGAATCCAGGATTCCAAGCCACAGAGATAGCATTATAGAGCTCCAAGAAAAACAAGATCCTGCTGAAAGATTATCCAGTCAGAGTTGGAATATCGCTCCCACCTTCTACTGATCTGGCAAAGTAAGATGGCAATTGCTGTCTGTGCCAAGCTAACAACTCACAGCCCCCGCTGAGTCCAACCTTAAGGATGTCAAATTTGCTTATCAATTCCAATTCAGCAGGTTTCCGCTTGAGCCTAGACACTACAAACTGCATGATTTCAACATGGGAACTTGTAGCTATACTGTAGCTGCTAGTTCCTGGTGGCAATTTGTGAGACAAACCACAGCAGGGCCTAATTCAGTCTGGAACTGCTGTGTGGGAGAAGGAGAAATTCCTGCCTTCTCCCCTGTGCTGTTCTTTTTGGCTGAAACAGCCCCAGAGCTGTGGGAGGGAGCATTTTCTCTGTGGGGAGTCAGGATGCTCAAGTATTCAATGGACTTGATGGCCCCCAACAGAGCAAATAATGCTCCCCCTGTGGCTGCCAGGGGAGAAGGCAGGAATTCCACCTTCTCTCGTGCTGTGGTCCCTATCTGAATTGGACTTGCTATGGGTTTACCCACAAGAAGCCACTGGGAACTAGTAGCTGCAGTATAACTGCAAGTCACCATGCCAAACTTGTACAGTTTTTACTATCTAGTTAGGCAGCTTCTGTGTGTGTGTGTGTGTTTTTATTTAAATCTATTACTCAACATCCAGGGAGGCTGAAATGCTCATTCATTTCCCAAGACAGTTTTTGATCTCAGACTGCAACTCCATGTCTCCTAGTCGTAAAGGAAACATCTGAATACTAGTGCTAGGAGGGAGGGCAATATCAGGGGAGGCCTTGGCCCCTATTCCCTGTTTGTGGGCCCTTCAAGGTATCTGATTGGCCACTGTATGAGACAGGATACTGGACTAGATGGGCCACTAGACTGATACAGCAGGGCTCTTCTTATGTTCTTAAACTGTACAGAAAAAAATTAAGTTTTCTTGGTTGTGTCAAACTGATCTGAGGAATGTGTTGTAGTAACACCCAGGATTTCTATGGTTTGAGGAACAGATTTTGGTTTTAAACCATATCATTGTATTCTTACCATTGTTCCAAGGCAAGCACTGCTAGAAAAGAAGCAACACAGGAGGGTTTTTTACAGATCTACACAAGTGGCTTAGAGCTTAATGTTATCAAAATGGAAAAGTATAAACCCCACCCAAAAGAGTGAATGGAAGAGATGAAAGAATTAGCTGTAAATGAACCAATCTTTTTTGAAAGTTTACAATTGGCTAGCAGGCTGCAAGGGCATTTGGGAACATTTTCTTAGTAATTTCTGGATGAGATGAGTATTAGGAGCAGGAAACCAAGGGGGGGTTGTATTGTTGTGATAGCTTCTGTCTGAGTTCTTCTAGCATCCCCTCTTCTCTTTTTCCCTCTCTAGTTTCTCTCCCAGAGACATGGTGGAGTTGTATGTGTGGAATCAGAAATGGCAGAAATGCTATTAGGATAGAATACGAAAACAGGTACTGGAGTTGGAACTGTTTATTAAATAAATATCTCCCGTGTCTTACTAAAACATTTAATGTCAGACTATGTAAGGTTAAAAAAAATACACTTGTGTATACATATGCATGAAATGCTAATTTTCAAGATAGTCTCTTAGTTTTTCTGTTGCTGTATCTAGAAAAAAAAACCTAAGTAGCAATAAAGATCATAATTTGAGAAGAGAGGAGAGGTAGTCCTAGTAGCAGGGGATACAAAGAGAAAACATAAACTGGTAGATGCACCTCATTTAAGGGCTAAAACAAATCACACTCCATCTATGCACAAGTGAGAATATCTACATTTTGGGAATTCGCTGCACCATATTAGCATAGGGTTGCCAACAGCCTGAAGCTAAATTTCTCTTTCCCTTTTAAGAGAGGCTTAATGTGTAGAAATGGGCAGGTGAAGCTTTTCAGGGCTAGGAGGTAAAGAATATCATCTGGTAAAGTCCATTAAGCCTCTGATAAAGGGCAGGGCTTTCTTTCCTTTCAGGTTGTTGGCATCCCTATATTAAGGAAGGGGAGAAAATCTTGGGAGAAGATGTCAACTTCATGCAACTCAAAAGCTGAGTGACCACAGGGAAGATAATTCCAGGGTAGACCTTGGGATAGCCCAGTATTAATAATTTTTTTTTAATTACATGGAATATATCTATATCTATATATGGACATGAGCTAGAAGAGCAGTTGGTTTTTATAGATCCTGCTTTTCTCTGCCCTAAGGAGTATCGAGGCAGTTTATAATTGCCTTCCCTTCCTTTCCCCACAACAGCTACCTTGTGAGGTGGGTGCAGCTGAGAGAGTTCTAAGAGAACTGTGACTGGCCCAAGGTCACCCAGCAGGCTTCATGTGGAGGAGGAGGAGTGAGGAATCAAACCCAGTTCTCCAGATTAGAGTCCACCACTCTTAACCACTATACCATACTAGCCCTCAAAAGAATTGCTTTTGTTGAGGTCTATATTGTAAGTACACCTGTACAGTACTTTTACCGCCAGAAGTGAGCTTTGGAAACAGAGCAGAATAATACATCAGTAAATATATTTACAAGAGGGAAGAAACTAGTGGTTGCCAGCTGAACCCTCCCATCACACCACCCCAAAGTACCTGCTGGGGGACTGATTTGGTCTCAGAAATAGTTTAGCCTTTCTGCTCAGCTAATTAAATTCCCTCTCATGTCTTTCTAGGGGCCTAGGACCAGCACACATGTGTTGTTATGGGTGTTTTGTGGTACCCAAATGACACTCATGCACAACCCACCCCTGATTTGGTTTGGGAAGATCTTTTCAATCTCCTGCTATTTTTCTGCAAGGGCAAACAGTCTCTACCAATAGTACAGATGAAGCTGTCCTCCCTGTCCTTCCTGTTCATTTGTCCCTTCAGTCTAAGGGGAACAGAGGATGTTTGCCTGCAGGCTTCCTTTTCCTAATGTCAACAGTACCCAAACAAAATGTCATATAGGAGCACACCACATGCATGATATTACTCTATTGCAATAATTAGTTGACATGATTATAAGTAATGTTCTGGCAGTAAGTATTAATGGAGCCCACCATTAATGGAGTTTGTTTACGAGATTTGTAAAGTGATTTCCAGTAACAATAGTTCCTGAGATGGAGAACAATCATTAAGCATCTACGATTGACAAAATCAGTAAAAGCCATCGAACTAGTCATGTCAAGGAAAGATGAAAGCCAACAAGTCTGCAGCAACCAAAGCAGCACTGTGAGCGGCCTTGAGCCCCGCAGTGCAGGAAAAAAGCAGACTGAAAAGCACTTCGAACTAAACTAATGTTAAAGCCAACTGAATAACAGGCTATTGAAACATCCTATGACAGAACATCCCACAAGTTCATTGTGCGCTGTGTGAAAAAGCGTTGTTTTTTTGTCAGTCCAGCATCAAGATCCTCACCAACTCAGGGGAGGAGGACCACCAGAGATGACAAAACACACCCTCAGCTGAGGGGCCAGGCTTCAGCAGGGACAGAGCGGGCACACGTGAGGGAATCATGCATGCCCAGGTGGCGCCTAGAAAAGGTGGCTTACCAGGTTCTAGGGCTGGAGCCTGATGGGAGGATGTATCACATCTCCTCAGGGCAGGGGCGCGAAGGCTTCCCTGTACAAGACAGCAGAAATAAAGGCAGAGTATTGTATTGCAATTCATCCGTGCTGAGTCGTTTCTGCAGACTCCATGAGAGGTGGCAGGAACCAAAGGCCCCTGCCCTATTTGCAGAGATCCCCCCAATGCCAATGGCAGCCCCAGTCATAGGAAGAAAAGTGTTCTGTCTCCATATCCTCCATGCCCTGCGTAATTTCATAAACCTCTATCATTGCCTCCCCTTAATCTAAACTGGGAAATTCCTAACAGAAACATCAAGACACCAAGGAAGCCACCCCTTAAAGATGACTACCCAACCTCTTTCAGAGTCTCCAGACAATGTAGACCTGGCTCTGCGGGCGAACAAACACAAGCCTGTTCTTCAGAGGAGTTTTTCTCCCCCATCCTCCCTACCTCCCTGAGCAGCCAGTCAAGTGAAAATACAGCTGCAGATGAAATATTTGAAAAAATGTAAATGTTACATTCTAAACAGGAATAACTTGACATTTAATTCTGGGACATCAGAGTAAAATGTCAGCATCTGCTGTAGAAATACAGAATAATTATTACTGCCAGGAAAGTGTGAGAATGTATTCTTCTTGCAAGAGCATCTCAACAGCCTGCTGGACAGTAGGACTAAAAGGACAGTTCAGACTAAAAGGCACAGCAGAGAGCTTAGCTGAATGAAATGAAGAGGCTGTTTGTCTTGAAGCACATTAGGTCAGCACTCCTGTTTCAACATTGCCTCTCTGGATGCATTTCAAACACCACAATCCAAGGTGCTTGTTTAGAGTGATGAAACCCATCAGATTGAATTTATGTACCTAGGAAAGGAGCTGGTCTCTTATATCTTGCTGTGATTGCTAAAATCAGATCAGGGCCTTTTCTGCACTGGTAATACATGCTGTCCAAATTGCAGGGCTTTCCTAGTTGTGGCCTCTGGACTGAGGAAACTTCCCTACCCCAGGAAGTTTTCTCATGCCCCCTTACTTCTAGATTTTCAGGGACTTGTTAAAATCATCTTATTCTAGATGGTGTATTTTCGCTTGGCTTGACACTGTTTTAATTCTTCATTTTTGTGTTTATTAATTTACATTATTTATAGTCTGCCCTTCTCACTGGGACTCAAGGCGAATTACACAGAATGAGTCAATACAGTCAAGAAGATGAGACATTCAATAAATGATGAGATAGGATTTGAGTTGTAGAGCCAACCAGAAATCTAAAAACAGAACTGAAGCAAAATGTAAGGGTTGATATGATATATTAAATGATGCAAAATTATACAATAGGATCCAATCCATGGAAAACATAGCAAACAGTAGTACATACAGACCATAATCCCCAGTAATTTATCCAAGTAATTTTGTGATGCCTTTTATACAGTGCTACACTATTGCCTGCTCAGAGAAGCTCTCTTGAACAATTCAGTTTTGCATAGTTTCTGGAAAGCCAGGAGATTGGGAGCCTTTCTGACTTCCTCAGGTAGGCCATTCCACAAGGTGGGGGCCACAGCAGAGGAGGCACATGTAAGGGCAACTGTTGATTTTGCCCACTTGCAGGTTGGCACCTGCTCGAATAAATTAAGCTGTCATGGCAGAGCATTGGGGGAGAGATGTTTTCACAGATATGAAGGTCCAAGATCATGAAGGGCTTTCTATGTAAGTTATAATCCCACACGGGAAGTATTCAAAGACAGGAAGAAAGTACTAACTTCCAGGAAACTAAAATAGTTTTATGAAACCTTATTAAGACACATTGTTGCTGAAAGAAATCTCCAAGACAAACAAACCTCTCACAGTTAAGAACTGAGTCTCTAAAAATATAAGCTTAAATTACACTCTGTTGCCTGTTCAAAATATTCTAATTAGTATAATCAACAATAGTTACCTCAGCTTCTCATCCCCTGCCCTATTCCTGATTCAACTGTGCCTGTTCAATAAAATCATCCTTTTTGTTATAACTTTACTTCTCTGGCCTGAGCAAAAGCCAAATAACTTCTCTATCACAGGGCGGGACATGTAGAAAATTATAATTCTGTAACAGAAACAGGCTACAAAGAGACTGCTCAACCAGAGTGGGGAATAGTGTTTTGGTGGGAAAATCTACCTCACAGAGAAGAAGAAGCAGGGGTCTGTCATACCCAGTACCTGGTGGGCAGCCAGTAGAGTGACAGCCAGGCAGCACTAGGACTTCTACCACATCACCAGATTTGGATACGGATATATATAGCTGTGTATCATCAGCATAAAGGGGCTGTGGTGGCTCAGTGGTTAAGATGCTGAACTGCAGACTGGAAGATCGGTAGTTCAAGACCTGAGTGCCGCATGATGGAGTGAGCTCCCGTATCTGGTCCCAGCTCCTGCCAACCTAGCAGTTCAAAAGCAAGAAATTGCAAGTAGATAAATAGGTACCACTTCGGAGGGAAGGTAACAGTGTTCTGTGCACTTTGGCATCTAGTCATGCCGTCCACATGACCATGGAAATGTCTTTGGACAGCGCCGGCTCTTTGGCTTGGAAACGGAGATTAGCACCACACCCCTAGAGTCGGATTCAACTGGCTTTCGAGCAAGGGAAACCTTTACCTTTCTATCATCAGCATATTGATGACAGCCAACCCCAAAACTATTAATGCTTTGGCTTAAGGTCTTTAGATAAAAAAATTATATTGAGGACCATGAGGAATAGGATTGCACCCTGTGGGACCCCACAAGATAGATCTTACACAGATAATGGTTTCCAACAGCAATTGTTTGGGTCCAGTCCATGAGAAATGATTTGAACCATTCCAACCCACAATGCCTGATGCCTACTTTTGCCTCCAAGTGCCTCAATAAGATGTCATGGTCCACTGTGTCAAAGGCAGCAGATAGATCCAATAGGAGCTACAGGGAGGCCTGACCTTCATCTATGTTTTGATGCAACATCAACTAAAGCCAGCAGAGCAATCTCTGTCCTATAGCCTAGTCTGAAACCATACTGAAAAGGGTCTAGAGCAGGTGAGTTATCCAAAAAGACCTGAAGCTGGTCTGCTACTACTTTCTCAATCAGTTTGCCTAGGAAGGGCTGATTAGAGACTGGGCGATAATTGGCTACATCATTTTTCTTTAGAGATGGGTTTTTTAGTGGCCAAGGGAAGGCGCCCTGAGCTCGTGATCTGATTTATAATATATACCAAGGATGTAGTCTTTCCCTGATTTTAGAAGCCAGGATGGGCAAGGTTCCAGGGCAAAAGTAGTGATCTTCACAGACCCCGAGAGGTTGTCAACATCCATCATGGAAACTGGATCTAGGTGGTTCATAAATAGAACAGTCAGTGTATTAGGCAATTCATCAGGTGGACCTATGTTACAATCAGTGTCTAAATCAAAGCATATTATTTATATTTTATCAGCAAAAAGCTTTGCAAGAGTGTCACAACTAATTGTCTGGTCCTGATACAATGAAGGCTCAGGTTTTAGAGTCAGCAGATGCT
Source organism: Gekko gecko (assembly GCA_029375565.1). Taxonomy (NCBI): domain Eukaryota; kingdom Metazoa; phylum Chordata; class Lepidosauria; order Squamata; family Gekkonidae; genus Gekko; species Gekko gecko. The sequence goes on along the minus strand of JAPDNY010000012.1, from coordinate 42,959,930 downwards.
GTGTTACCTTAAACAACTGGGATTGCTGGGAACTAGCTGATGAAATAGTAGCAGAGGAGCAACATTTCTCAGCTGCCGTCACCACCATTTCATAGGTCTTACAGAGATCTCTGTCTGTGTAAGTATTCCCTCTAAGCTGAGTTAGTGTGAACTAGCTCACGGGTTTTTAGCCTTGAACTCACACATTTTTGTCTTAACTTAGGAAGGATGTCTCCAAAACAATCTAATTTATGCAGTAGCCAAATCGCTTGCTCACAGCTTTAATGCCAGTAACTCACAAAGTAGAATTTTTGCTCACAAGACTCCACAGCTTAGACAGAGCATTGGTGTGAGTTCTCCACCAGTGCCATTTTAGATGCCTCTCAACCCTTTTCAGATCACCCAGTTCCAGCTTAACCAAGGGGCTGGCTTTCATCCCAAGAACGGGAGAGGTCACTGAAGGGTGACCCTGTCAATAGCTTCAAGGAATTTCAGATTCCACATTTCTACTGCAACCTCAACAGAGCACATACTTGGAATCCTAAAATTCCCTACAGCATTCTGGAATTCAGTAGGATTTATGAGCCTTTGTGGGCAGACCATTTTAACTGGGTGGAGTGTTGGTGCCACATTGACCTTGGTTTTGAGTACGTAGTGGTCAGACCATGTTTCAGGTTGAATCTCTAGCCCTGAAATTAAACCTCCCCTCAAAGTGGGGTGCGGCGGCGCAGTGGATATATCCCACTGCTTAATAAGTAACATCTGAACTACTGTTAGTTCTAGCCCCGTGCTGGTGTGAGCTGCCAGCCTGTGTCCCTAGCTCCTTGTCTATCACCTCCTAACTGCATTGAAATATTTTGCTATAAGTGAAGATTGCCCCACAAAATGGTAATAAGCCACCCACACACTCAATAATCAACATGCTGCTAGTGACTGCACAGAAACTGCTACAAGACCAGGGGTCCAGTAGTGATGTATTGATGTCAGTGATGTTCAACAGGTTCTGTGACAGTAACCACTTATGTAACTGGTGAAACTCTCTCTTTCCAGTTGTTGTGCATCCCAGGCCAAGAGACTTACATTTAAAATGCACCAGTCCCAACTGTCAGGCACTCCAATAACTCAGTTCAACAGCAGGTCCTTAAGTAGGCAAAGCTTTATTTTGATCAGAGCAAAGTGAAACAATCGATAATGTTAGTATCAGGAATGAAAGGTACAAAATGGCTATTGCAATTATAGGGGGTTCATACAGACCCCTCTGACACCTGGGAACCAATGGGCAAACAGGAAAAATGGTGGGGAGGCATATAACATTTTAGAGGCGCGTGGGAGATTGGGGCACTTCGCGCCTAGCAGACTAAGAGTCAAGGCCAGTTGAAGATAAGGGAGGCTGCAGAGTCATTACAGCTGCAAGGCAAAGCACATTCCTTCACACACATACATCACCCAATTAACCCATGGTGGGGCACCCAACATCCCGCCCCTCCAAGGCCCTTCCCCCCAGCTTTCCGGGGAAGCGGGAATGAAAGCGACGGACCAGATGGGAGGCATTAACATCAGAAGCCTTCACCCATTCCCTGTGTTCAAGACCACAATCAACCCATTCAATTAGGTAGTACAAGCAATTGTGTTTCAAGCAGGCATCCAGAATCTGAGCCACTTCATAATGGGGCTGGCCATCCATCATCGGGGGGGGGGCAGTGCCTGTATGGGACGCCAAGCGTTTGGGCCCAGATCCTTCCTGAGGAGATAAAAGTGAAAAACAGGATGTACATGCTTAAGCGATTTAGACAATTGCAGTTCCACAGTCACATCATTGATTTTACGCACAACAGGAAAAGGACCCACAAACTTCCAACCCAATTTCCTAGTGGGTTGTAATCCACGTAGGTTTTTGGTCAACACAGACAGTGTCTCCCACTTGCACCTCCCAAGCCAGGAGGCGTTTGCGGTCTGCATACAGTTTATATGTCGCTTTAGTCTTGTCAAGGGTTTGTTGGAGAAGTGGCCATGCATCTTTAATCTGTTGCCACCAAGTGTCAACATCACCCCCACCCTGTGGGGCAGAAGGTAACCAAGGGAGGGGGGGATCCCTCATAGCCATAAACAGCTTGAAAAGGGGATACCCCCGTAGAGGAATGCACCACATTATTATAACAATATTCTGAGAAGGGCAGCAGATCTGCCCAGTCATCTTGTTGAAAGTTAGAAAAACACAAATATTGTTCGAGAGTTTGGTTCACTCTTTTCTTGTTTGTCCATCAGTCTCTGGGTGATATGCGCTGCTTAATCCTTGTTGAATGCCTAACGTTTTCATAAGTTCACCCCAAACTTGGCCATGAATTGGGGCCCCCTGTCACTGATCACTTTGTTCGGAAGTGAAAGGAGTTTCACAATGTTATACATAAATAATTTGGCCAAGCATTTGGCTGTTGGTAGTTGCCTGAGGGGAAAAAGTGTGCTTGCTTGGAAAACAAGTCCACAACCACCCAGATTACCATTTCCCCCCCACTAGGGGGTAGGTCCATGATAAAATTCATGGAAATCACCTCCCACGGTTGGTCCAGGGTGGGGAGGGGTTTCAACAAACCTGGGGGCTTTCCCGGTCGGGGTTTGCACATCAGGCAAGTGTGGCAAGATTGCACATACAGCTAAATGTCCTTATGCATTCCCGCCCACCATAATTGCCATTGCAGAAGGTGGAGGGTTTTCAAATAGCCTAGATGTCCCGCTAGCTTAGAACCATGGGTGGTTGCCATTACTCACCCTCTAAGAGCAACCAGGACAAACAGACAATGGTTTTTGTACCAACAGCCACCTTGCCGTTGTTCGAGCCCACCGTCAGAGTCAATGTCCACATTATCAGAATCAGAAAAGGTGGAGGCAAACTCGGCTACCCAGTCCCGCCCCCCAGTGTCATTTGCACTCCATGCCTGACTGCGCGTCACCACCGCCCCTACCAGTTGAGCCAGAGTAAACATTGAGTCAACCACGCCCTCCCGCTGACTGTTATGCTGTGGGAAGCGCGAAAGAGCATCAGCTAAAGAATTGGCAGTCCTGGGAAAACGATGCAAGGTGAATTGGAACTTAGAAAAGAAGTCGGCCCACTGGAGTTGTTTTGCATTTAAATTGCGGGGAGTGCAAAGGACTTCGAGATTCTTATGATTGGTCCAAACCTTGAACAGAACCCACACCCCTTCCAACTAATGTCTCCAAGTTGATAGGGTGAGCTGGATAGCCCCTGCTTCCTTGTCCCAAACCGACCAATTGTGCTCAGTGGTGGTGAATTTATGGGACACATAGGCCAGGGGGTGCAGCTTGCCATCAGCACCCATTTGCAAGGTGGCTCTGCCCATGGTCACGGCCGATGCATCGACTTGTACCACAAATTTCTTATTTTCATTGGGGTGGGCCAGGACGGGCTCGGAGGTGAACAACTCTTTAAGCTTGTCAAAAGCCACCTGACATTCATTAGTCCAAACCGTTTTGCGCTTGGCTTAGACTTTTCTGGCCCTCTCCCTTTAGTCTTTAACAACTCAGTTAGGGAGAGGCTCACCTGGGCGAAATTAGTGATAAAATTTCTGTAAAAGTTCACAAATCCTAGGAAGGATTGGAGTTGTCTCCAAGTGCGAGGGGGCTCCCACCCCAGAACATCACGCACTTTGGCTGGGTCCATTTCCAGCCCCTCGGGGGAGATGCAGTAGCACAGGAAGGCTATCTCCTCCCTAAAGAACTCACATTTGGAAAGTTTTGCAAATGGCTTGTGCTTGTATAAAGTCTGCAAGACTTCCCTCACCAGTTTGACATGATCGTTCATCAGGGGAGTACAGTAACACATCGGCTAAGTAAACAATGACCCCCTTGAATAGGTGCTTGTGCAACACTTCATTGATGAGAGTCATAAACACCCCAGGCGCCCCCTGGAGACCAAGCGGCATGACTCTGTATTTAAACTGCCCCAAGGGGGTGTTGAAAGCAATCTTATATTCATCCCCCTTTATGAGGGGCAGGGGGTAGGCGTTCGTAGATGCAACTGCATTGAGCCCCCTGTAGTCTGTACACAAGCGCAATCCCCCATCCTTCTTTTTCTGGAACAACACTGGAGCTGCAAAGGGGGAGAAGGCGGGGTGTATGAAACCCCAGGCTAGATTTTTATCAATGAACCTACGTACTTCTCCTTTTTCCATTGGACTCATTGCGTACAGTTTCCCTTCAGTAGCTTATGGCCTGGCAAGAGTTTGATAGTACAATCAGTATTATGGTGAGGAGATAATTCATCAGCTTCCTCCTCCTCAAATACTTTGGCCAGGTCCCAGTGGGGGGGGGATGGCCTGCAGCTCTTCTGCCACTAAGCATGCCCACACTGGCTCGTCTAGAGGGGAGACCCCCCAGTTCATGGCTCATCTAGAGGAGAGACCCCCCAGTTCATGTCCCATCCATGGCTTTGGCATTTGGGGGAGATGAACTGCACCCGCCCTTCATCCCACAAAATGTAGGGGTCATGATCATGTAACCATGGGCTCCCCAATACCAGAGGGAACCGCGCTGTTGGTGTAATGAAAAAGGGCGGTGTTCCCAGTGAGCTCCAGCTCCCATACGCAGCAGGACATTCTGGTATTTACATGGCTCCCTCATAGAGGAACCATCCATTTGAGTAAACACAACAGGGTCTGGTAGTTTTCCACTGCGCCCCCCCAACCCTGTTACGAAAGAAGGGTTCATTAAGTTTCTTGCACATCCTGAGTCAATAAGGGCTCAGACTCGGACATTCGTGCCCAATGCCAGATTCATCACAGTCATAGTAACAAAAAAGGGTGGGTGACTGCTCATCATGTGAGGCACGGAGGTTTGTTGAACCTGCTGCTCAGCGCCATTTACAGCAGGTCCTGGCCTTTTCCCACCGGCCCATCATCCTCACTGCTGGCTTAGCTGGAAGGCTCCTCGTCCACCCCAAACTGAAGGGCTTGTAGCACCTTGACTTTCGCAGTCCCCTTCTTTAGCTGTAGATCCGGCTTCTTCTTCCCCTGGGGCTTTGCTGGAGTATGCGCCCCCATGATCTCGGAAGATTCTGAGGCAAAATGCCCAGCCTCCCCACAGCAGAGGCATAAGCCTTGCTTCATGTGCGCCTCTCTGGTGCTATCTTTTGGCTTCAGAACCTTAGGTTTCGACCCTGTGGACCTGGGTCGTGGAGCCTGGGCTGGGCCATCAATCTTGATCATCTGTAGTCTCAGCATTTCTCCACCTGGACTACAAATAAGCCCAGCTTCTCAGTGGTACCATCAAACTTGGCATCCAGTAGCCCTTTGGGTAGAATTTCTGGTGCCCTGGTGCCTGGAACGGGTTTCACGGGTGCTGGGACTGGCACCGGTTGGTCTCTTGGAGGTGGCTGAGTGGGTGGTTGCTGAGCAGGTGGCTACTGTGGCAGTTGTAATCGTAGCTCCGCTTGCACCAGCTGAGCAACAGTGCCCAGGATGCCCATCAGGGGTTCTTCCACTGCCTGGAGCATCCATTCTTGACCTCTCTCAATGTGGGTGAGGCATTCCTCCCAACCCGTCGGCTCCTCTCTTCTCTTGGGCCTCATTCCCGTCTCGTGGGGTGGCTGGTATTCCTAGCGGCTTCCCCGCAAGGGACCCGGCATCAGCAACCACGTCTCCTGTGGCCCTGCTCCAAGAGTAGCCCAATCAACCCCCCCTTGCTCCTCAGCTGCATCCAAACTCAGTCCAAAGGACACAGGTCTCAGCCGATACAAAGGGGGTAATGAAGCAGTCGTCACCAGCACCATAGTGGTGACTGGGGCGCTGGTAACCGGGGTAGTGGTTACCGGGGTATCAGGTTCCATTGTAATCAGATTCTCTTCTTCTTCGCTCATTTTGGAGATGATACAGGTTGAGGGAGATGATTCCTGACACTTTGTCAGGTACTCCAATAACCCAGTTCAACAGCAGGTCCTTAAAAAGGCAAAGCTTTATTTTGATCAGAGCCAAGTGAAGTAGTCGATTATGTTAGTGTCAGGAATGAAAGGTACAAAATGGCTACTGCAAGTATAGGGGGTTCATACAGACCCCTCTGACACCTGGGAACCAATGGGCAAACAGGAAAAACGGCGGGGAGGCATATAACAGTTTAGAGGCACGCGGGAGATTGGGGTGCTTTGCACCTAGCAGACTAAGCAGTCAAGGCTAGGTGAAAATAAGGGAAGCTGCGAAGACATTACAGCTGCAAGGCAAAGCACATTCCTTCACACACATACATCACCCAATTAACTCATGGCGGGGCACCCAACACCAATTACCTTCCAAGATTCAAGGTGGTTCAAAAGTAGCAAAAGAAGGTACTGACTAGTAGTGCTGTCTAGCAGGAGCTGTTCTATGCCAAAGCTGCTGTTGGTTCTGAGGTACATGGCTGCTGTGGCTTTTCTTCTCCTGGACCTTCTCCAGTTGCTTGGCTACAGTGTTCAGCCCTCAACTCTGACAGCAAGACTTTCTCTCCTGACCCCACCCTCGTTTCCAATTACTTTTGAAGTAATGCACATATAGAAACTTCTACAGAAGCTTTGATTTGGGAGAAGAGTTGGTTTTATACCCCACTCTCCACTACCTGCAGGAGACTCAGAGCAGCTTACGGTCGCCTTCCCTTCCTCTCCCCACAAGAGACACCTCGTGAAGTAGGTGGGGCTGAGAGAGTTCTGAGGGAACTGCGACTGACCCAAGGTCACCCAGTTGGCTTCATATGGAGGACTGTGGAATCAAACTGGTTCTCCAGATTAGAGTCCACTGCTCTTAACCAAACCACTACACCAAGCTGGCTCTCTTGGACAGTCTAGAGTGGAGAAGTGAGGTGGGGGAAGAATGCCTCTTTTGCTTTGACCACCCTCCCTAGTTCCTCCTGAAGTTTAATTTCCTTAGAAGGCTCTTCGGGCTTTGTCCCATGTATTGACCCTATTCATGCAGGACTGGTGGGAGTGCAAGGGCAATGCCTGTGAGAAGGTGCTGCTTTTCAGTTTTAAAGAAATCGTTTGCAACACTTTAAAAGGGTAGATTTAGCTCTATTCTTTCTGTTGCTTCACACTCCAAAACCTTTGGAACCCAATGCTGGTTCTAATAATATAGCAATTAACTAAAATACATCAGGCTTTTAATATGAAAGAGGATAAAATGTAGCTATTATCCAGGAAACCAGGGGGGAAAGTCATCCCCACCAACGCAACTGCTAATTGCAAACTGCTTCACTTTTTTCTTCTGATTTTTTTTTTCCGTGTGCAACACACTGATATGTGATTATAGTTTTCAGGGGCTTGCTGTGAAATTCAGACTCTGAAATAAAAGTGGGGTTATAGAAAAATGCAAATCACTCATCTGGTGCTTGAGAAATATAACATCCCTTTACTGACAAAGATTTGCAGACCATAGCATGGCAAACAAGTGATTTTAAGAAGCTGATAACAAGAGAACTGGCGGACACCAGTGTCATCCTGTGTGGTGAATCATATTTGGCCTGGTAGGAATCACTGGGTGTTGAGGAAACTGTGAGGAAATGCAAGAACCTGGAACCTGCAGCAAGGCTGTATCTGGCATTTATCCATTGGTTCCAGGTACATAGATGGTATAGACCAGGAAGAAATAACTGGTAAGACTATAGGAGGCCATCTCACTCCAGATCAGGCTCTTGGAGAATCTCTTTAAGTGTGGTCTGCTTTTCAGCATCTTAAGCCAAGAAAGGTTTCCCCAACTGCACCTGCTTAATTGAAGATGTCAAAGCACAAACCTGGAACCTTCTCCATGCAAAGGAGATGCCCTAAGCTACAGGCCATCTTCAAACACTCTGTGTTGCAGGAATATTTACGTTATTTATAGTCCTCCTTTCCACATGGACTCATTACACAAAGTATTAAGTTGTCACACTCACCTGAACTAGCTCAGTTGCCTGAACACTCCCCATATAAACTTCCTAAGAAATTAAGAGCTTTGCAGGATCAGACCGAAGGTCCACCTAATCCAGCAACTTCCTCCTCACAGTGGCCATAACAATTGCTTCTGGTAAGCCTAAGAGGGTAGGAAGACCAAAGCCCTACTGTTATCTTTCCCTCAAACAACTGGTATTGCGGTCTCTGAGCACAGAAGTTCAATTCAGCTACAAGTACACTCCTGTGCTCTTTTGTCCAATTCCCTTGTAAAGCTATTGAAGCTGGCAGCTATTGTCACATCCCATGGCAGAGTATCCTAGAACAATTATATGAGGTATGATTTCTTTAATCTGTCCTGAATCAAATGCGCATCAGCTTCCCCAGGTGCCCTTGCATATTAATACATTGGGAGCTTTCTTCTGTCTCCACTTTCTCTATACAAAGAATTTTATATTCTAATAGTCAAGCCGGCCAAATCTTTGGATATTTAATTCTGGTGACTGGAGTTGTGAATGGGTGAGACAGACCTTTCTACAAACCTGAAAATGGCCCCAGGTTTGCAGAAAAATCTGAAATCTTAAAAAAAAAACAATCCAATGCCAGGGAGTTTTAAAAAATGGAAAATGATAAAAGCAATGCCTGTAGCTTAAAAAAAAAAAGGTTCCCTCAGTAGCTGCTGCTAGGCAATCATAGCATTCCAGGCTTCAGTTTCTGTGAGTAAAAAGCAGAGGGGGAAGGGGTAGAGCCCTTTCCAGGCCTATTTTGGCCATTCAGAACGGATTCATTTGGACCAGGTCTTTAGAGTTTCCAGCTCCAGGTTGGGAAAATCCTGGCGATTTTATAGTGGAGACTGAAGAGGACAGGATTTGGGGGAAGGGAGAGGCCTCAGCTGGATATAATGCCAGAGTCCATCCTTCAAAGCAGGAGGCAGATCTCTGTTGTCTGGAGTTCAATTGTAATTCAGGGGAGGGGGTTCAGATACAGCCTGGAGGTTGGCATCCCTACGCCAGGCAGCACCCTCTGGATAACTTTATATCACCTGACTTGCATGGCTTAACTAGGCCTGGCTGCTACCTACTGTTCAACAGTAGCCACCTTACAAAAACCAATGGGGCGCAGCGGTTAGAGCTTCAGAACAGGATCTGTGGGACCCAGGTTCAGGTCCCCATCTGGCTGTGGAAGCTAACTGATTTTGGGCCAGTAACATGCTTTCAGCCTAATCTACCTCATAGGGCTGTTGTGCAAATAAAAATGAGGAGAGAATAATATAAGCTGCTTTCATCCCCACTGTGGATAAAGACTGTAGTTTTCCTAGGCAGAGGCTGAAGGCAGGGGAGGAGATGAAAAGGTGAACACAGAAGGGCAGATAAAGGTAGGTTGGCTGTCAGATGGGAAGGAGATAGGGTTGCCAACTCCAGGTTGGGGAATTCCTGGAGACTTGAGGGGTGTAACCGGAGAGGGGCAGAAAGGGTGATGAGGTGGTGAGGCACAAAAAGACAGAGTGATGTGGTGTGAGGCAAAAAGAGAGGAAGTGACAGGCATGAAGGAGAGAATAAGGAAAGGGGTGGCAGGAGGGAAAAAGAGTGTGAGAGAAGTGTAGGGAGAGGGAAAGAAGCAAAACAGGATGGCCACCTCTGCAAGTTTCTTGCAGGTCCCCACTTGTTTTTCTATTAAAAATAAATAGGTAAGTAAATCTCTATGCTGTTTTCTATATAAATCTCTGTGCTCTTTGCCATCTTTCACCCCCCAAAAAACTAAAATACCTCAAACACTTTAGCCAGTCCTTGTAGAGAAAATCACTTAATCATTGTTGCTTTCCTTTTCTGGCCCTATAGTGTCATTTTTGAGATGGGACAAGCAGAAATGTGCACTGCCTGTGGTTTCCATGAAGCCTGGAGGCAACCTGCTAATCCCTCCCCAAAGATCTACACACAGTTTCTGTTTCCAGAGAAAGCCAGGAGATAAACAAAAGTTATCACTGACTCTACGGCTGCCCTTAGCATTAGGGCCTGTGCTGGTAGACATTATCAGTGCTTTGTGGTAGCTTTTCCCCTGGGTCTGACACAAAGATTACAAGCTAAGTTTCCACACACAGCGGGTTCCTTATTCAGCCTCAGATAAAAGATGAGCACACCCCACTCCCATGAGTTGTTTGCAAAGGGGTATTTCATCTGTCTCCTTTCAAAGCAGAGTTTAAAAACTATAAAAGGTAGAAGATTTATTGCAGTCCCCACAGCACTGGACAGCAGCACCTCAGAGAGCCAATATTTATCTGTTGGCCCCATCACTATGGTGATAATAGATCCTGGGGTTTTGCTTTATTGCTGCTATTATGTCACCCCCCGGCATCTTTCCAAAATTAAAAATATTCGGTAGGCTTCAGGTGCCGCTATAATGCATCACTCATGCTTTCAGAATTGGGTTTTCTCCCTCTTTGATTCCATGTTATTTTATTGCTGTCTTTCCCGATAACACGCTGTTAATTCACGGCTCGCTGTACTTTTCAGATAGGAATGAAGCTGCAAAGATTTTTGCTCCTCTAGAGGGCACTCTCTTGAAGACACAAACTGGATTCTGGATTAGGAGGACTATTGACAGAAGAACATGTAACTCCAGTGGCACCTTTAAGACCAACAAATTTTAATTCTGGGTATAAACTTAGGCTTTCGTGTGCATGCACACTTCATCAACAGAAGTAACATACACAAAACAGCTCCCTGCCCCCACTGAGCTTTCAGTCTGAATTTCAGTAGTACAGGAGATGCTGGAGGGAAGAAAGGCAGGGCCAAGAGTAACAGAAGATCAACATGCACACAGTTGTATGATATGTCACATTTTTTATCCCTCCATGGAACTCAGAATAATATACATGGTTTCCCCCCCTTTTATCCTACAACTCTGCAGGTAGGTCCGAGATCAAGCAGTAAGCGTCATGTTTTAGTTGGAATGTGAATGGAGCTCTCCCTAGCCCTAATCCAGTACTCTCGATTGCTGCACCTATACACATTGGCTTTGTTTTACCTGAAAGCCACAACTACGTAGGTTTTTAGCAAGGGAGGCAGTGTCATACCAGACACTTGGGAGGCAGCAAGGAAAAAGGGAACAGCCACAGACAGGAAGACTGACACAGGGGTTAACCTTGTCAGACAGCAGCTGAGGCCCGAACTCCAAAGTTCTGCTGTTCCTCCTCTTTAGTATCAGTGCCCAGTTTCCTGTCCATTACCTTTGTTTGTCTCCAGTTGCAGGTGGGAACTGGGCCCAGAGGAAGGTAAGAAAATGGGCCACAGTACTGAGGAGAGATACACACTGTTTTGTGCACGGGTCCCCCAGAAACCTGAAGCCAGCACTGCTTAGAGACAGAACAGAAAGAGTCACTGACAGAGACACATCAGGATTCAATTAATACATTTAATTTATATTCTACCATTTTTGAGATTAGTTCACAATAAACAGTTAACACCCACTTCCATCCCACTCTCGAGTAATTCACATGCATTCAAACAAAGATCATGGGTGTGATGTTTCTCATTTATAGCCTCTTCTGCTCCACTGTATCCTCACAACTCTGTGAAAATGAGGCTGCCTGCCACTACTACTCTGGCCTAGCTCACCCAGCAAGCTTCCCCAGCGGTGGTGCTTCAAACCTGAGTATCCCAGATCATTGTCCAACACAATAACTACACCACCACACTGGCTTTCATAGGCCAACAGTCAGACTGTAAACACCTCAAGGCAGGATCCTGCCTTCATCTACCCTATTAGAGGTCAGACACACTGATGGCACTAGATAGATATACACAGTAAAGGTAAAGGTTTCCCTTGCTCAAAAGCCGGTCAAATCCGACTCTAGGGTTGTGGTGCTCATCCCCTTTCCAAGACGAAGAGCCAGCGCTGTCCAAAGACGTTTTCCGTGGTCATGTGGCCGGCATGATTAGACACCGAAGCACACGGAACACTGTTAACTTCCCACCGAAGTGGTACCTATTTATCTACTTGCAATTTCTTGCTTTCAAACTGCTAGGTTGGCAGGAGCTGGGACCAGGGACAGGCGCTCACTCAGTCATGTGGCACTGGCACTTGGGTCTTGAACTGCTGAACTACCAACCTTCCAGTCTGCAGTTTAGCATCTTAACCACTGAGCCACTGCAGCCCCTAGATATACATACATAAAATATTATAATGTTTGCCTTAGGATCACTGCTCTCGGGGGGGGGGGGAGACTTTTACATAGGCTATGTGACAGGCTGCTTGGCAGCAGGAGCCTGCCAAAGACCAACTACCTACCTATCCCTCATTTTAGAAGATAATTTATGCTTGCTTGGTTAAATAATTTTCCCTCAGCCAATTTGCAGGCATAGCATATTTGGACAGTTTTGTAAATGTGGATCTGGTCAGCTTGAGTCCTTATGAAATATTTCATTGGAGTGTGAAATCTGGTCTGATTTAAAAGGTATTTGTCCTCTCACTTAAGAGGTTATGTAAATTTACCATCTCAAAATTGTCCAGTTTTTCCTTGCAGATGAGAACTGGAAAACTACCTTAACAGTCACTAAATATTTAGCTGTGGTGATTGCCTGTAAGAGGGCTGGATCTCTATCTGTTCAAAACCTTGAGTGAAAAGAAAAGTATATTTCCAACAGCCATGGAAGCAGGAGGCGCTCATTTAGGAGGGGCTGGAGAATTTGGGGTGGAAGAGGATGTCTGAGAGAAGACTGTGGCGAGTGAGAAGGGCAGTTGGCCATCTTCTGGCATGAGCTTCTGACACTCAAGTGTTCATGCAACTTCTCTTGCTGTGGCTGTGCAGAAAAGACTATTCTGTAACCACTAACCTGGTCCTATGAAGGCTAACAGAGAAATAGAGTCTCACTAGAGAGAGCTCTGATCTGATCCATACTTCTAAAATGGAGGTATCAGGGAACAAGAAACAGAACATTTCACAAACCCAGAAAAGTATGTCAATTCCTGTCCTGCATATTAGCATGTTTAAAACAAAAAACTTGAGGGTTCATTGTTGATTACTTGTATGTTTCTCTTAACTTCCCTTATCAAATAAATGACTTTGGCAAAGTTGAAGCCTACCGGGGGAGGGGCAGAAATTCAGTTGGATTCAAGTTATCCAGCAAGCACCTGCCAAGGCCAAGTCAAGAGGAAGATTAATAATCTTGGTTAAAAGATCATTCTAAAAACTGAGAGTAGCTAATTAAAGATACAAAGTCTGTTTTTATTAGCTTTCCCAAGTGCAAGACTTTGTGGGGTACATACTGAAAAGCCACAAAAGAATTTAAAGATTGAAATGCCCAATAGGAGTAATGCAAAAGTGGGGGGGTGTGTGGAAAGCCATGGGACTTTGTGGAACAGATGGGGCTGGCTCAGTATAGAACAAAGGGGAACAAGTAACAAGACCAAAAGACAGCTGGGCTAGGTAATTCTGCTCACAGAAGTGGAGAAGCAATATATGGGGGGGGGGGAGAGAGTGAATCTGTATAAGGAACTCCCTGATCCAGTCTCTTGAACCTTTACGCAAAACCAACTCAAATAGCAAAAATCCCTCTGAAGTCTTGAGAGGAGGACTACTGCCCTGCAGAATAGACAATGCTGAGCAAATCTGATTCCTAACCAAGGAAGAGATCATGATGTAAAAGCAACGCATGCTTTTAGCAACCAGCAAAACCCTGGAAGTAGGCTGATATCAAGCTCCTGTTTAGTTTTAACAACTTTTATGGGGTTCATGTTGTTTTACATTGTAAACCATCTTGAGAAGGCTCTATAAAAAAAACCCAGAACATCTGAATAAAATAAGCACCACTTATTACTCCACAGACCCAACAGTGTTAATGCTCAGACTCCAGAAGCCCTTTTTCTCGCATTTCGAATGGTTTCAGATTGTGAGCTCGCAGGCGTGAGGTTCTGAATTCTGTAAAGGATTAAGCCAGCGTGCTATAGTTATCAGTGCTGGACTAGGATCTGGGAAATCCCGATTTAAATCCCCACTCTGAGATGGAAATGTCCTAGGTGTAACTTCTGCCACTCACTTTCTCAACCTAACGTAACTCACAGGATTGTTGTGAGGATAATGTTAAAGGGAGAATGTCATAAGACTGCTTTGGATTCCCCCTGGGAAGAAAAGCTAGACTGTAGATATCTAGATAGAATACTGACGAGTCAATAAGACGTAAGTCGGCAACTGAAAAAGCCCGTCTGTCAGAAGTACCAATCTCAACCCAGGTAATTTGTTTTAACATGATCTTAAGAGTATCCCCTAAACTGCTCACTTGAAGCCAGCAAGGAGTTTCTCCTTTAGAAACAGCCTGCCATCCAGTGGTGGAAAGAGAAACAAAATCCGATTACTGTGAGATTTGATTTAGCCAACTTCTTTCATCGGAGATAGCACAGCTATTTGATCAGTGAGGATGACTGATGTCCTAATTCTCTTGTAAATTTTGTCAACGAAGTTGACTTTTAAACACAACAGACTCCTGCCTCATATACACTTTCTTTCACAGTAGCTCTGATGGTGGGATATGCCTCCACAGCAACTCATTGGGGTTGGTTTTCATTGTCACTTTTTAAGTAATATCAGTTTAAACTTCTGCATCGCACAGAAATGTTTCTTCCTGGGTGTGACTCTCACTGCAAGGTCATTCTTAATATATTATGACTGACCCAAGCACCAGAAAACAAAGGTTTTGAGATGGCAGCTCTCCCTTACAACGCTGGAGTTAACACAATTGATTCCAAGTGTCCAGCATGTTTTTGGATTGGGCTATTAACCATCTGGTGCCTCAGCCCTCTTTATCAGAACTGGTGTACAAAAGACAGTCACAGCAGGAGAATTCTGTTAAGTTAGTGATTGACTCTCGGATAGGTTTCTCTCCTTACACAGTCCCCTGCCAGGAACTGCTCCTCTATGAAAGGAAGTCATTTCATCTTCTAAAAGGGTATCGAGATTGTGCCTGTTTGGGGTATTTGCACCCTTTTGTATTGAGTAAAAACAAGTCATTTACAACTGTGATGAAACTTTTTTTTAGGTGCAACACTTCAGATTTGTTCCCATTTGGTGTCTTTTGTTCTTCTTACAACTGCTTCAGGTTGCAGCCCCACACACTCAGGCACCTGCTTCCACTAGCCGGAAGCTGTCCACAATGGCTTATACCGCTAGCACAATGAGCTGGAGCAGGACAGGGGCAGTAAGATGCACTGCACCACAAAGTGACCCTTTCTCCTCCCCACTGCAAATAATAAACTGGCACAGCCAAAAATTTTTTTAAAAAAATCCACTGCTGTTCTAGTTTTTCACTTGCAGGGATTTATTAGTTCACACAGAGTAAAACTGGCACCCTTCATTGCAGCTAGAAATGCCCTAATTCCACATTTTGTTTGGTCTGAATGAGTACAGAGATTTGTTTGTTCAAGTCAGTTACACTTAGTGACAAACTCTCAAATGTGCAGATTAGTGGTGTGCAATTTTTTTTTTAAAAAAACCAGTATTTTCTGTTTTGGGTCCATTGGATCTGGGGGGAAAAAATTCAGGAGTCCTGAAAAATCTCAGATCCAAATACTGGATTTTTCAGAAATCCCCAAACTTTCTGGGCCCAATAGACCAGACCCAAAAAAACGCAGGTAAACACGTACCAGCCCAGTCCTGGGGCTGTTTTGGCTTCTCCTGTAGCCCGGTGCAGAAGGCAACGCAGAGCTGTGCTAGCAGGGAGCGATTGACTCCCTGCAGGCACAGCTGATCCCCACTGGGCTGTCCTCGCCTTAGTCTTTGAACTCATGCCTTCTCCAACAGTACATGCTTAGAAGCCTTAAAAAGATGGGGGGAAACAGCTTGCAATCAATAACCAGTTTAAAGGGACTGCTTAAGCCTGGCCAACGAACAGCCAAGAGGTGGGAGCAATCTGTTCCTGCCTATCCGCTGTTTTCAAATCTACCTGAAATCCCCAAATATATCCCAGATTTTCGAGGGGGGGGTTTCCCTGAGAAAACCCAGATACATTTGGGAATGGGAAGCTGAAGTATACAAAAAAACCCCACCCACAGATAAGGTATTTCTTGGGTATATTTTCAGCTTGGGTAGATCCCAATGCACACCCCTAGTTCAGAATAATACCCACACAGTACACATGGCAACAAAAAGGGCCATCTTGCTGCTTGAATAAGTTTCCTGCAACCCTGAAAGTATCAAGATAAGCAAGCTTAGTCTTCTGAACTCTTGCCTTCTCCAACAGTACATGCTTAGAAGCATTAAAAAGATTGGGAGAAACAGCTTAAAATCAATAAGCAGAAACAAAAATGGATCTAGCATTTTATTTTAGCAAAAATGACCAAGCCACAACTGCAAGTCAATAGGCAAACACCCCCTTTATGAAGTCAGCATTTGTATAACATTTATTCTCAACAATTCACAATATCTTGCTTTCACCATCAGATTACAGGATCACCCATCCCAAGCCACACTCTTTCAAGGCAATCGCTATCTTCTCCACACAGCTTTGGTGCCCCAAGTACTGACAAGGCCAATACCTGTCAGCAACGAAGGTCCTGCGGTTTACAGATGGATACCGTGCAATTTTCGTCCTGCTAATCTAATCAAAATTGCATCGTGATCCACCCGACAACAGCAAAACACAGCTTCAGGGCAACTCACCTCAGCCTGTCCTCCCTCTTATACACCACTCCTGAAGAAAAGCCTTCTCCTCCTCCACAGGCCGGGACAAGTGCAATACTCTTCACAGTGAACCTACAAGTAATGCAACAAATCCCAACCCAGGGAGAAGTCAGTTTCAAGCTGTCTTTGGATGTTGAAGAAGCTCATCTCCTCTCCCCACTACCTTCTCTGATTTGTAAATCCTTTACTGCTCACAACTACCTCCACAGTCAGTTTTGCATGGATTTGCACAGCAACAGATACCAAGCTGAGATGCAAACCTGCAAAACGGACTGTAGATCAGCAGAGTCCTCCTTGCATGCTGCTCCATGGACAGCAAGATGTTTTTGGATCCAGCAGTACTGTAAGTGCCCATATTACAGTAGATCTGGATGAACAACTACCTGCACTATGAGCACTTTGTTACTGCAAGGACAAGACAAGTATGACGAACTTCCACGGCACAGAATCCACTGATGGAGGAAGAGGCCTGTAACTTTTTATGTGTTCCCAAAACCAAAGTTAGTAGACATCCATGAATACCAACCACACTGCATGCCCAAACACCAACAAACACGTATTTTGGATTGGAGGGAGAAAAGAGCATTTTGATTATCATGAAGTACAAGTACTGACTATTGGCGTATGGCACTACTGGCTGTTTTAACAGCATTTGTGAGCTAGTCTGATTTTTTCCAGAAAGCCCACTGGGAGCCCATCATTTTCATGATGCTTCTGAGTTCTGTACTTTAATTTTACAAACAAAATTCAAGTAGTATTTTTTCATAGGAGTCTGCAGAATGACACAACACCCAAATCGCTCTCTGAGTGTGAGGGGCAAGTTAGTGTGTAAGACAATAGGCTCCCAATTTATTGCACTCTATACTAATTAATACTTGGAAGAACACAGGGGCAAAACAAATTGACAACTAGTCTTTTATGATTTGTCAAAGCAAGTGGACAGTCTCAAGCACACCACCTAGCCTAACAGCCTTTTGAACAATTTCAGATATTGGACTACAGCGTTCCCGTACATGATCTACAGATCACTATGACGATCCAGAGGTAGTTCATGCCATTATGCTTGAAAGCAGTCCAGAAGTTTTAAAATAAAGATACACAAGACTTAAATTTTGGCCTCTTCACATTCCACATGCCCCTACAAAGGTTAGCCAAGACTCGCTGTTAGCTGCTTGTGCCAGAAGGAGCATTCAGGGCAGTAGATTCTAAGCTACTTCACTAACTGCACTAGATGCACCTTAGCACAAGCTGCCATTTGGCACCCCAGCCTTTAGCAGCCATCCAACCTTGGCTCTACCGGAAGCCAGCAGCAGCGGCCACAGAGATTGCCATAATGAAGCTGAAGTGCCAATACTGCAGTAGGTGCCAATATGCTACCTGCACTATAAGCACTTTTGCACCACTGAAGGCTCTCATCCAGAACACCAAAGACCTTGACCCTTTGCATCTTCCTTCCAGGAACATTAAGTCGCCCAAGCAATTTCTTGTTCCAAGGACCAATGATGCTCCAAGAAACAGCTGCTGGAATGGAGAGGGAGAAAGACAAAAACATGTTAATAGTAATTCACAATGTGCCTTGATTACCTGACGAATAGAAGCAAGGCTTGGTGGCAGCCTCTCAATATGCTAAGGAACAGATTACCTGAAATCAAATGAAAGCTGCAGTTATCACAGTTTACCATGCACCTCTCAGTTAGTCAGTGGTTACATAAACGTCAGTCTCTTTCCAAACCCTGTTGCCACAACTATAATTTTCTGGCCTCTGGGTTGGTAACTAGTGCCACTCAGAGAGACCAGATCTAGCTATGAGCACAACTGCTGCTCTTTAAGTCTCCCCCACCCCACAAATCAGTCATTATATAGCAAACTGTCTAAATTTATTATTGTGTTGAAGGTTGTGCCTACAAAGTTCAGATTTAAGTTGTTATTTTATGTGATTAAAAACAACTCAAAAATCCACATTGATCAGCCATCAAATGACCTTAAGATATCTGTACATTTTTCCCAATAAAGGGGAACCAAAGCAGCTTACATCATCAATTCCCCCTCCTCCATTTTGCTCTCAACTACCACTCTGTGAGATATGGATTTGAACATGGGTCTCCCTAATCTTAGTCCAACACTTTAACCACTACAGCACAAATGAACTGTTTGAACAACAGAATGGTTCTCAGACTGCTCTTCTCTTCAAACCTGGACTAGAATGTGGCAACTTAGAACAGCACAAACTTGGTTCAGATCCACAGTGCATTCAAGCCCTGATCCTTAGCATTAGCTTGCTTCTGTTTTATGAAACTAGGTTTCCTAGGTGGATTCCCTCTTCCAGCAGTGATATTACTACACGTTCTCCCGAATTAGCAATAATTTATATGCGTGTATTCTTTACATTACAACTAGAATCACGTGTAATCCAATTCTATGTGGCAGTCATGCTATTAAGACTGCCAAAATACTGGCCACAGTGTCTCTTGGGACACCCTGGAGGTGAACCAAATGGCATGAAGTGCCCCCATTTGGAAGAGGAATGTGCTCACAAAAGGAGATCAAAGCAGGCCTGTGCTTTCCTTACACCAGAAGTTCAGCCCAAGTCAGTATCTTTATTCAAAGCTTTCTACCCAAAAGTACACTAAGACTCCCTACTAATTTTCATTGCCATTCAACATCTCAGTTGGGCACTTTTCTCTAAGTCTGAGCTGACCATCTGCTTTTTGGGGGGGAAGAGCGGATAAGGGAGGTGTCCAGGTTTATTCTTGCACTCCTGCGTCATTGCCTGCTGTAGAAATGTTTCACTTACTAAATGGTCCATATTAGTGCGATTCCTCTTTAAAGGCTTAAACAGAACTACTGTTAACAGAAGTGAGGTACTGTCAGGAACAAAGAGAATTCTAGGCACTTAAGAAACATCATAAATGGGGCGTCTGTTTAGAGCTACACAAAGGCATAAACATTTGTATCCCAATCTCTCTCAAACATAACCTATGGTCTGCAAAGAAAAACCAGTGCCGAGGCTGAGAAATTCACCCCACAGGATACAAATGACCTCTCCAAATCTAAAAGGACTTCCTTGCAGCATCAAAGGCCAGCCTCTCTTCCAAAAAGTTTTACTAATTGGCAGCAGGAATACCAAACCACGAATAAGCGCCTTGATTCAACTGTTTTGCCATTTCCAAAGAGTAGAGTCTTAAGCTTTTAAAATCTTTTAACGGGCTGGGGACAGAAAGAGGCCCTTTCACAAAGAACGTCGGTCCTTTAGAGGGAAAGACCAAGCTTCCTCCAGTCTTCCTTCAGATGCAGGATATTTAAAAGAGGACGGCTCTCCCCCTGCTCTTTTTGCCCCCTTGCCCTTTTGGGGGGCGCCCGCACCACGTGCAGGCTCGCGCGCTCACCCGACCTCCCTCGTGTAGCCGAAGCAGCGATTAAAGAGAAAGGGAGCGAAGCATTGTGGGAAACCGAGTCCTCCATTCAAAGTCCCAAAAACGCGCCAACCGGGGCCCGCCCCCGCCTCCTTCCTCTCTACTCTGCCTCCCCCCCCCCCCGCTGCGAAACCCACGCGCCACCCGCATGGCCAAGCAAAGGGGCCCCAGGCGTCCGGCGTTGTCCACCCCCTCCCGGGAGCGCCCTCTCGGGGACCGCCAGCCTGAAGACCCCCCTCTGCAAAAGGAGACCCAGCCTGAACTCCAGTGGGGGGGCGGCCGGGAAGGAGCAGTACACGCCTCGCCATTCACTTCAAACTTCGCAGCGCTTTCTCGCCACTCAGCGCACCTCTCGCCGACCGGTCCGCGATCCCGCTCGCAGATCGATCCCTAAAAACACGGTTTGATTCTCCACCACCCACAGCAGACACGACCCGGCAGACAGAAGAAGAGCGCCCGAACAGCGCGCCCGGGGGCCCCTTTGTCTCCGTGTCTGGGCTGGCGGGCTGGCCCGCCGCGCTCCGCCTCCCTCCGGCGCCCAAAGTTTGCAAACTCCAAGAGCGGCGCTTTTCAAATTACCCCCACCAAAGGTGGGAGACGCTCCTGCAGGCCCTCTGCTCCGGAGTAGGGAAGCCGGCTGACCGGCGCGCGCGGAACTCCACGCCAACTCGCTCCTCGTGTCCCGGGCGCACCTCCTTTTCGCAGCGCATGGTGGTGTACGCCCGGGAAACTACAAGCACCGGCGTGCCCCGCGTGCACGCTCATGCGCACTAGTAGCCACGCGCGCTCTGACCCTCCTCTGCTCCCTCCCCCCAGCCCGTGCTCGGAAAGGCCCGACTAGGCACACCCGGGATGGAGGCACCCCTCCTCCCCTACGCCATGTGCACGCCCAACAATGCCGCCCCGAAAAGCCTCACCGGCCCTATTTCCACCCCCGGGCAGGCAAGTGTCCTCCCAAGCAAACGCAATCTCGCATCCTACAGACATGTCCCCATCCCCAAAAAGACGCACCCCGCCCCCTCCAGACAAAGGGTTTGGGATGCAACGCTGGAAAAGCGAATCTGGGAACGCAACCTTTGGTTCTTTGGCCCTGCTGAATTCTCTACCCTATACTCCTCTCCCCAGTCCTGCTCGCACGGGCATTGTTGCTATGCCGCACTGGAGAGTATCGGCACAAGGAAACACAGCCACAAGCGCCCTAGAAGTTTGAAAAGTAGGTTCCGTGGGCACAACCCTTGTCCCAAGAAGCAAAGAGCCAGCCAGGCGCGCGAAACAGCCGCCCACCCCCTTTTGCAGAGCCCCATTCAGCCGCTTGCGGCAAAATAGGCACACACTCCTACAGGTGGGTGTGCACACAAAGAGGCCGCCGCTTGGACCCGTTGCAACCGCCTCAGGAGCCCGAGGCACCTTGCAAGGAGCTGCAGCGTATTCCGAAAAACAGAAGGCAAAAGAAGCGAAGCAGGAGGAAGACGCGACACGAGCGACAGAAAGAATAGTTTCTTTCGAAAAGCAAAGTCCCACCCTCCCTTTGGAATGGGCTTGTCTGGCTTCTGGGAGAAAAGAGCAGGGAAAGCGAAACACGTTACCTTGCAAGTCCCGTGCAAAAGGCTGCAATAAAAAAAAGAGATTTACGAAAGTGGCGCGAAGACAATATCATGTGATCACAAGACGGGGCGTCCCCTTCCCCTTTTACCAACCAGCCAAAAAAGAAGAGGATGGAATAAAGGGAGGGGGAGGGAGTACATCCGCTCCCCACGCAATTAGCATAATTAATTGTGTCCTGCAGCTGCAGCCCGTCCCACTTGGCCAATAGAAGCCGGAGGGGGGGCTCCCCACCATCATCCTCCATGCGTTTTGGAATAACATGGATTAAAGAGAGGAATGTACGGGCGAAAGGGTGGATGTTCAAATTCTATCTATTAAATCAGTCGCTGGCGTTAAAGAGTACTTTGATTCACGCTCTTGTGATTCCGTCAGGGGTTTAACCGGGTCTTCTTGGTGTGCTGATGTGTATCTTTTAATCAATATTTTCCAGCACTTTTTAAAAGGTAAGATCCATGTTGATGCGCCTTCAAGAGCAGTTCTCAAGGAGTCAGTCTCCATAATCATTTAAAATTATCAACTCGCTTTAGAGACTTGTTATATCAATAATTTTTTCCAGCGTTTTTATTTATTTTTTTATCATGTTGATAAGTCGCGGAAATTGCTTGGCAGCACCTCATTCTGTCAGAAGCAGTTGTGCTACAGTTGATGTTGTTGGGTGTGTAACACTAAATTTCAGTTATTTACTGCCTTCTCAGTTCTGAAGCGCCAAACTCTCCAAAATACACCAGGTATTTGCCTTGTCGTCGCCCACCCCCAATTAAACTTTGTTTAGTCAAAAAACTACTCATTTTAAGGGAAAAAACCAATTTCCTCTTATTCAAACACAAGCATTAAAAAAGGATTAGACTATTTCAGGGAATGTGCATAGCCTAAAGAACAAAAACTAGCCTTTCCACTCTGCATTCTCAACCCCCTGGCCTCCCCCCATAATGTGGTTCAGAATAGCTAGAGCCCAGCAAAAATCACGTGATCTCATGCTTTTAAAAAAACCATGTGGTCATGCTGAGGCTAAAAGCTAAGCGCTTGTGACCCCTCAGCCCTTCTCCCATCCCCCCTGGCAAGACCACATCTCTAAGCTTTCAAGCAATACTTTTTAAAGAATGGGTGAGCAATAACGTTTTCAAGCACTCACTCATTGCAAGAAAGCAGTAAAGACATGCGCTGTCCATCTATACTATTGCAAAGCGTGTTGCCAAAAACAAGAGTGTTATAGGACCCCTAAAATTAACACATTTATTGTAGCTTGAGCCTTCATGAGCGTTTCCTCCAGTGAATATATGCATTTGAAAGTGATTCTGATATTCCCTCTGGTTTCTACTGTTACATAAACTCTTTCATCTCTGCTTCTAATTAGCGCTAATAATTTTATATGCTATACATTTCAAGTGTCCAAAGCATGTTTACCTACATTATTGGTAGGATCTAATTAGAAACCACTAAGCATCCCATAACTCAGGAAAAATACCTGCTATCTTAAGGGACTGTTCCAAACACCCTTTACCATAAGTGGCATTGCTAAACCTGACTCAGCACATAAGCAGCAGTGCCAACTCAGTAAACTAAGTGAAATGCATTTTATAGGAATTTCATATGTGCTGTAGCTGCTAAACCTAAACGTGTCTTGGCAGCAACTGAAAGGGGATTGGATTCAATTGCTTAAAAAAAATAAAAAATAATCAGTCAATAATTAACTATCTCTGCCAGTGAGGAACAGCTTCTATTCCATTCTGAAATAAAATTAGGTGCCTCATTAAACCCCACTATTGGTACCATAGCTGGGGGGGGGGACAGGGTCCCCTGGAAACAAGCTAGTATTACCTTCCTTACACAATAAGAAAAGAACTGTTGTTCAGCTGTTATTTTCTAGAGTTTAATTTCTCTTTTTACATCCTAGAGCCAAGTCATTTTACATTTTAAGAACGAGTTTTCCAGAACTCTAGGTTGTTGCCCTCCCTCCCCTCCCCCTAGTGTGTTTTTTAAAGAGGCTGGGAGGCCTAAAATCAAAGCAGTCAAATGAAACAGATTCCTTGAACAAGGTGGGAGGGCTCTCTCGGTTTAAAAAAAAAACAGAGAGAAAGAGATGCTATTTTGTTACTTGATACATCTGCTGGGGCAATTTGAGTCTTCATTGCAAGCAGAAATGTGCTTTTGTTTTACCCAGAATGTTCCCCGTCAAATGAGTTAGCTTTATCACATGCACAAAATGAAACAGGTCTACTCTGAATCCTACTGAGTTCAATTCAGTGAGTTTACTCCTAGGAAAGAGCTGTTACTATTGCACTATAAGTTCTTTCATACAAATACCTACACCATTAAAAAAAATCTATATTTTCCTATAGAAAGACTTTATTACATCCCAAGGCCCAACATAACGAAGAGTGTACAACTTTTATTCTTTTTTAAAGATTTATAATTCAAAGACCTCTTTTTGAATTACTAATGCCAGATCAGTTCAGAAGAAAATCAGGGAAATTAGTAAGGAACTATAATGCAGTCACAGAAGGATATAATAACTACAAGTGAGGTTTTAAGAATTGTTCAACAGGTCCTAAATAACAAGTTTTAAAATCATCAGTTCTACCACACATAGTTTAAGCAATTAAGCTGTTTAAGCTTTACGTGGGGGGGATTACTGCCAGTGAAACGTTGTTTAGAAAGATGTACATCCCAGAAACGGTGTTTTTCTTTCATATGCTATTTGTGAAGGTCTTTTTTCTGTTTGGAATAATGTAATGCATCGTTCACAATACAAATTCTCCTGCTGCTGCTCCAACTAACTTGCACATAGCGAAAGGAAATATCATGCTTTGGAAACCAATTCAGCTCTTAGGTCTATCAATTTAATAAAGAAACTATGCTTTGGAAATACATGAGAACACTGTGTTTTTGTAATGTTGCTTTGCTTTGTATATACTCTTTCTGTTCTCTAGCTTGGCATAGAATCTTCTGACCTTGCACATTCACTAATTGTAAAAAAAAAAATTAAACACCAGCTTCTGAAATGTTTTAGCACAAAAGCTGTTGACTGCAATTTTCACTGTGTATGTA
The DNA here is from genome assembly GCA_029375565.1 of Gekko gecko. Taxonomy (NCBI): domain Eukaryota; kingdom Metazoa; phylum Chordata; class Lepidosauria; order Squamata; family Gekkonidae; genus Gekko; species Gekko gecko. The sequence continues at coordinate 42,935,314 of JAPDNY010000012.1, read as the reverse complement.
GCAAGATAACTAAGAAAGACGCTGAGAATGAAAATGGGGGATGGGGTTCAAAACACAAAATACACTGACTGTCCTTTGAAATTCTAAATCTAGACAACCTGAACTTCTGTATCAAATATATCTATATACAAACTAACAAACCCCACCAGCACCAGAAGGTATATTTTTGTGGGTTTAAACATCCTTTTTCTTCTTCCTTTTATAGTTAACTTCCTCTGTTCCCTCTGATTCATACTCTCTCAAGTATTCATTTCAATGTTCTCTTCCACATCCATTGAGAATTAAAAGTCAAGCTTAACAGTTTTCATGCTAAAGAAAATGAGGCTATGAGAAATCTTAGGTGCCAGAAAAACAGCATATTAGCAGTGGCAAGAATGCCATTGTGCAAGAATCAATCACAGTGTGAGCAGGAAATCTTTCAAAGCAAACTCCAGAAAGACCTCCTATTGAAAGAGGAAAAAGCAAACAAGAAAGAAATTCTGAGAAATTATTTGCCACTCTTTAAATTAAAACTTGCAGGATTAAACTGTAAAGTATGAGAGTTAGCTAACTTCTCTTTGACTTTAGTAAAATTTTCCAAAGTAGTTCTGATATAAAAATGTTGCTGTCATCTTCCAACAAGATTTTGGAAAAGAAAAAAGATGCTTGAAAATATAACATCCTAATACTTACACCTCACTGGAATTTTATTCTTGGGGGGGGGGGGGCGACAACCCTTTTGCTGAATTAGCTTCATTTTTTAAAACTGTGTTCATTTTTAACAGCTTGCAAAATAACATCTTATATAAACAACAAGCACCATGTTTTTAAAAGAAAACAAGGCAAGCTCACTTTCATTAATTTTATACATATAATACGTTAACATAAATATTTCCATATAACATATTAGTATATGTTCATGAGAAATTTTTTTGTTGAGTTACATCTGTAATATTTATGAGTTCATTTTTCATATTTGTATTTCCAGTATGATTTTCTAATTTGAACTGGTTTGCTCAATGATTTTTTTTAATGCAACTACTAGGTATTTCTCCACAAAAATTCATTCTTAAAGGGCTTCTAAAGAGCAGGGTTAGGGTAAGAAGCCACTACCTGTTTATCCAGCTCTTTGACAAAGCAAAACAAACAAACAAATTAATATCTTATAATATAAAACATCAGCAAATCACAAATTAAATTTAACACAATCTCCAGAATCTAGCAGAAGTATGAATATACATGCCTCCAGGAAAACACACATCTGGGTTTTCTTTTCCCCCTTGGGCAAACTACTTTTTATTTTCACTGGCTCCCCTGAATATAGCAATGACAGTTAAACCAGTTCCAAACTTGTTAAATATTTCACCTAAGGGTATTTTCACAAGTGACCCCGAAGAATGCATTTCTGAAATTTGCCTCTTGTTGCAGCCTCCCAAATGAGCCCAACAGAAAGTGCTAGCCAACATAATTTGTGAATAGCTGTTCCCACATATGAGCCGCCTGGGGTGCCATCCTCCAGGTAGTGCCTGGAGCTCTCCTGGAATCTCAAATCGTTTCCAGACTACAGAGATCAATTCCCCTGGAGGACATGGCAGCTGCAGAGGCTGAACTCTGCAGCATTACATCCCATGCTGAACATCCTCATCTCCCCAAACTTTGCTTTCCCCAGGCTCTGCCCTCAGATCTTCAGAAATGTCCCAAGCCACAGTTGACAGTCCTAGCTCACCTGCCCCCACACCCATATGTTAGCTGTGTATCACATTTCAACACCCCCCTTCCTCCAGGGATCTTAGGATGGCATACATAGTCCTCCCTTCTTCCATTTTGCCTTTTATCCCATGAGGTAGGTTAGGCTGAGAATTGGTGACTAGCTCACAAGAGCACACAGTGTGCTTTGTGGCTGTATGGAGACAGGGACATGGGTCTTCCGGATGCTCAGTCCAGCACTTAAATCACTATACCACAGTGACTTATTGTGGTCTGAAACAGAAATGTTCAACTTTTGCAGACGTGGGACTAAATTTTATCTGCAACCAGTAACCATGCAAACCAACGTTAATGTTGTGCCTTCCATGGAGATAGATCAAGATGGGTAGTTGTGTCAGTCTGTCTGTAGTAATAGAAAAGAGTGAGAGTCCGGTAGCACTTTAAAGACTAACAAAATTTGTGTGGCAGGGTATGAGCTTTTGTGAATCACTGCTAACTTCTTCAGCTGCTAGATTCTATTATTCTAGCAGTATTTGAAAAAGTGAGCAGTGACTCACGGAAAGCTCATGCCCTGCCACACAAATTTTGTTAGTCTTTAAGGTGCTACTGGACTCTCACTCTTTTCCAGTGTCACTGTTGTTCTTTGTACATTTTTGCCCTCTCTTTTTTACTGTCTTCTAGATCTCAAAACAGCAAGAAAATGGTGTTTATCACCAAGGGTATTTCATTGCTGTAGATCAGGACGTGGCCCTCACGTAGATGAAGACAAATGGCCTATGAGAAACAGCTTTTCTGAAACCTTGATAACCTGGAGGTAATTTCTGCTTTCCAGAGGTGACCATATTATAGGGTTAGTGGAAAAAATCTGCACAAGTGGATGTTTGTGAGACAAAAAAAAACTAGGAGAGTCACAATTTGAGTGTACCACCTAAGACGTGGTATCTTATATTTTCAGTTCTATTTCATCTGACTTTCAGATGTTTAGATTACTTGCAATGACAGCATTCCATAGTTGGTATTTTGCAAGCATAAATATGTTACCAGCTGCCATGAGGAAAAAACAAAACACTGCATTTCAAGGTTTACTTACGTATGCAAAGAAGAAATTTCCATTTTTATCCATTCTGTTTTATGTATGCCTTCTATCATGTTATAGCTATTCCTAGCTGCATCAGAAATTTCTCCTCCAACTTGAGGTTGGATCAGGTGTATGTACTGGGAATGCCAGTGCCTCTGTGCTCTTGTTGTGTTTGTGGCATAGATTGTGGCATGCTGCAGTGTGGGCTGTTATTCTGAAGCAGAATTTATATTTCATGTTTTGACTGTTCCATTTCCAAAGATCTCATTTTCAGACATTTATGATATGTATGATCTTCCAACTCAAGTGTTCGCAAAAGAGAGGAAATTATATCAACATAACATTTACAAGTTAACTACACGAAGGCACATTCTTCATGAAGGAGCTTGATCCACACACAACAGAAGAGGACCATACTACTTCCCCTCCCTCTGATAGCCTCATCAATTACACCTTGTCAGTTCAGTTTTTAGTATTCAAGGTGCTTAGGTTCTGTGTATGCAAGATGTCAGCTTCCAGTCTGTTGTCAGAGTTCCATGGCCAACAAAAGGATTAATGGATGGACTTGATGGACCACTTCCTCCACTACTGTCCAGCCCGCCCCACCAGTTGAGATCCTCTTCTCCAGCCAGTGCTCTGTTCCCCCACCAGCAGAAGTAAGGCAAGTGGTGTCCAGAGACAGGGCATTTTTGTTTTGACATAGCACCTTGCTTTTAGAATGTGTTCTCCCTTGTGGCTTGCCTGGCACCTGCTTTCCTTTCCTTTAGGCACCAGGTGAAACATTTCACCTTACCCAGGCTTTTAACTAACGTTTCCATCTTTTTTAGCTGTTTTATGGTTTGCTCCTAGCCTAAGGACAGTTTTATCAGTATAATTTTAGACTGCTCCATTTTATGTGTTTTTCACGCCCTGACTAGCTTTTATTGGCTGTTATTTTACTGGCATTCTTTTGTACTTTGGTTTGATTTATTTATATCATCGACTTGGATATGTTTTTATTGGCATTATTTATTTTGGTTAACCGTTGCTGTGTTTGGTTTTATATCGATGTGTGCTGCCTCAAGAAGGTCTGCTTCAGAGATTGTCTTAAGCAGATGCAATATATAAATGAGATGGACAAGTGGATGAAAGATAGTGATACCTAGATAGGTAGCTATGAAAGGCTGATACGCCTCTTCCTCTGGCTACAGATCCCTACCTGCCTATTCCATGTATACAAGAAGATCTCAAATTAGTCATAGAGTCCCTTCTTTTCTAGATTAAGGTGTGCTTTGAATGTGATGCTGGCAAGCAAACCTTCGTGCATCTGTCATCTCCTTTACACTGGGCTCACAGTCTTTCTGCATGCAGTTTTAGTACACTGGCAATCCATAGACTGTATGTCCACTGTTCTGGTATGCTAATGGTGCACGTGCAGCAGAATTTTATGCCTAGCAGCAGTTTAAAATCAGATGCTGGGCACAAGCAAGATCCCATAGGTAAGCTCTTCCTGCTTGCCAGCATCCCATTTCAATCAGGACTAAAATACATGAAATGAAGAGTCAGAATAATTCTGATTCCACAGCAGACAAATAGTTTCCTGTTTGGCATATGCAGCCTTAAACAGCTGCTTAATTTTACTTGATTAGAATGCCAACAACACGTGACTTAGAAGTTGGGACTTCAGAACTGAAGCATGGTCCTAAAAAGCAAAGTTTGAGGGTAGGGAGACTGATAGGGATGCCAACTTCCAGATGGGACCAGGGGATCCCCCGGAATTACAGCTACAGAGATCAGTTCCCCTGGAAAAAAATGGATGCTTAGAGAGTGGCATTGTACCCCACTGAGGTCCCTGTCCTTCCCAGGGCCCATCCCCAAATATCCAGGAGTTTCCCAACCTGGACCTGTCAATCCTTATCCTCCACCAGTGGCCAGGGAGGACCTGGCAATCCTAATTCAGGAAAGGGGGATTAAAAATCCCCCCACCATTTCCTTGAACATTCTCCTCCATGCTGCTTTAAGCCACAGTAGGAAAACAGGTGGACACAGTGCAGGTATCTGGCATTCCCACCTCCCCTATTATCTATTATCATGGCTTAACACAGCCCGAGGGGGCCATTTCCAACTGAAGAAATAGTAGGGGAGAGATAAATTCTCTCTTCTCCAGCTTTTCAGTTCCCAAGTAGTTTGGCCCTAAGACTGTCTTTGATTAGCAATTTAACCTTAAAAAATGTATTGCATTATACAATTATTCTCCAACTCAGTCCATAACATAGTGATGCGAGAATACTTGATTTTACTTTGAAGGAAGTTCCCCTGGTTTCATTGTGTTTTACCAGTGACTTAAGTGGACACAGAAGGCTGTAACTCTGATTAGGAGTTACCCTGTACATCCACTCTCAGTTTGATAACAGCAAGACCCAACAGTGTGACCTAGCACATATTCTGCAATCTCTGCAACCGTCAGGGGCTATGTGACATATGACCAGGAGGACCTCGACAATAAAAGTTGATGAAGACAGAATTAGGCTGCTGAACTCATTGCAATGGCTACAACTGAACATTTCTCAGAACGATGCATTGCCAGTCACAGCAACTCACCATTCACATTGCTGAATAAAGTTCGAGTCCAGTGGCACCTTTAAAACCAACAAGGTTTTATTCAAGGTATAAGCTTCTATGTGCCAGCACACTTCTTTAGATACATTGAAATGGAAGTTACCAGTCCATACATTATAGGTAGGGGCTGAGCAGCAAAATAGCATACAGCATAATAAAGGTGTTTAACAGATGCAAGGACTAAACTGGAATAACAAGCTTAGTTTATATGGTTACCATTTGTTTGGGTTTAATCTATTAATAATGCTGTTTGTCTGAGAGCATAACTATGAACGAAACAAACAGGGATGCAAAATTTGGCAATACCCAGGCAGGAGGAGGAAGCTTTTAGCCTGGAATGCTTTTTACTCCTAAGGGAGTATTCTTGAAGAAATTCTTCTGAGGTGTCTTGTGAACAGGCAAGGGGGTCATGACCTGGGTCTTAAGAAACCTGAGTTAGTGGATGTTCGCTTCCCTTGGCTCTTTGTTTACCCTGGACTTAGACATTTTGCATCTTTAAGGATCTATGCCTTCTGAGGACATTCTATTTATCTTATCCGTCCTTTTTTATGGAAATGTCCAAGTTTTCTTGCAAACAGGGATTTTATTGTGGAATCATGGTGCCCCTTGGAGAGGCTTATTTGACTGGACAATAGTTTCCCTTCGTGTCACCACCCTTTTGATTTTCCAATGGTCACAGGCTCCCAAGGTCATGCAAAGTGCATCCCTTTGTTATAATGCACCAAGAATGTTGCGGGGGGGGGGGAGGTGGACAGGCAAGAGAGGGAAAAAGACTTAGTAACTTAACGTACTATTCACATGCACAGATTCTGCTATGCTTCTAAAATGAAACATATTTATTTGCTAATTTTCTGTAAACAAATATGCACAGCTTTTCCACACAGAAGAGTTTTATAAAAATATTCAAATACCTAATTACACAAAATAAAACAAATCTAACTTATTGTGGAACCAACCTGGAAGCTTTGCTCTCTTCCTACTCCTGAGTGATGGGGTCATGCTGATTGCCCTCTCCTTGTGACTCTGAAGCCCTGGGGGGCACCCCACATTGCTGACTGTTCTTCCTTTACTACTCTGTGTCCCACAGATGTCAGTGTCCTTTCTACTTCCCCAAGGCATGTGCTGCCGGGCAAGATGGGGAGATACAGCAAGGGGCCTTTTAGGTTATGGAACCTCTGGGTCAGGTGGGGGTGCGCCTGGCTGGTGGAGGGGCATGGCTGAAACTTTTGAAAGCTGGAAAGAAGAGGCAAAGGTGATGGATGGAAATGGAAAAGGTGCTAGATGCTAGAGGAGGAAGGTTGGCAGCAAGGCACAGGCAACAATATACCCCTTGGCCTAGAGGGGATGCTCAATGAAACTAATTGTACAATGGCCCTGCCCACTTTATGCAAACTTGATAGGCACCAAGGAAAGTATAGGCTGGCAGCATGGCACCTACAAGTGCCATGCTGTGGAACCCTGTCTTAGAGTGTCTGTGAGAATGTACACGCACAGAGAGAAAGATTACTTCTGGAGCAGGTTTTCTGAGCACGCCCCCCCCCCCCGAATCTATTAACAACATTCTGAATCTCTTTCAAGTCCTATTCTTGGACTGAACTCCAGAAAGATAACATGGGTGACTGATTCTAATATGATATTCCCTGTTTTCTGCTTTTTTGAAAACTAATCCATCAGTGTCAAAGCTTAACAGAGGCTCTATCTGCTGTGGCCTTTCTGTTTCAAGATCCAGTGGTACCTGAGAACATTATACTTACCTGATCTGATGCTGAGAGAAAGGAAAAGGAGTTTCTTCAAGTCAGGATTTTTTTGGGGGGGTGGTTGTTTTCCAAATCAGGTGTGTGAGAGAGGGAATGGGGATGCAACAGATTCATGAGGACCCAAGTCACAGGCATGAACAGCTACACAAAGGCTACTGGCATTTTATTGTGAGTTCCTTGTGCCTCTTGAGGAGGCTTATTTGACTGGACAAAAGGGTCCCATCATGTCACCACCCTTTCGAATACCCAATGGTAGCAGAATTCCAAGGTCATGAAGAGTGCATCCTTTTGTCTCCATTCCCTAAAATATTCTAGATAGAAAGCTGGTTTGAAAGGACCTCAAAAGTGGATATGAAACAGATACCATTTTGTTTTGCAGAAGTTTACAGGGAGAAAGACTTTTAAAAGATTACTGACAATTACACATTAAATCCACATCTTTTAGCCTTTTGAGCCTTGGTGGAAGATTCATTGCACAGGGCCCTTACAGCATAGGAATAAATACACAGGTATCTGTTTTAAATATTAATATAAAACAGGTTTAAATTGCATGAAATGTTTTTAGATTAGAAAACCTGTCGATCTCAATAAAATATAGACAATTAAAAATATGCTTGTGGTTCTGGATAAAAACTTGTCTTAACTTCAGCTAAAGACATTCTGTGGATATCCATTCTCACTTTGGGAGCTGAAAGGAGGAACCTAGCTGTAAAGATGTTTTTGAAGGTGCAGATAAAGATTGCCAAGGAAAGAAGAGTCTGGTTGGTTGAACTGGTTGAGGCACCACAGGAATAGCTCTCTCCTATGCAACCATCTATTTGTCAAATCAGTATGAAGCCTTTGGCCACAGAAGTTGATAAATTCAAATCAGTTCTGCCATCCATCACACTGTTTCTTTGGCTCTTGCTGCTCTTTTAGGATTACAGCATCACAACACCAAAGAGACAAGTGAAACCACAATCACTGCAACTATGCAGGGCCTAAAGTCAAGACCTAGAAAACCTCCTCAGTCTCCAGACTTCTCTGGCTTTTCCCCTTCCTCCCTACAAAAGAGTCCCAAGGCATGTGAGAGTCCAACTTATCTTTCACACCCTGTTTCTACCATCTCTTGTTTATTCAGGTCCCCACGTAGCCATTGCTAATGTTGACCTACTTCCTTTAGCCGCCTGCTGGCTGGTTTCTTTTGCATGCCTCTCTTTCACCACCACTAACACCCTAAGCAAAGAAGCTCAGTCCCATCCCCTGTATTTCTTGTCTCAATCCTGTCTCCTCAGTGTCCCCTCTAAGCTGAGTTAGTGTGAGCTAGTGCACAGTTTTTTAGCCTCCAGCTCACACATTTTTGTCTTAGCTCAGGAAGGATGGCTCCAGAGCAAACTAATGTATGCAGTAGCCAAATCACTTGCTCACAGCTTTAATGGCAGTAGCTCACAAAGTAGAATTTTTGCTCACAAGACTCCACAGCTTAGAGGAAGCATTGCTCCTCAGCCCCAGTTTTCTCAAGCCTCCTGCATCTACTTTTCCCTTCCTTCAGCCACTTTGCCACCAGGTTTCCTGTCCTCTTAATTCCTGTATCTATTATTATTAATAATAATAATAATAATAATAATAATTTATTACCCTGCCCTATCCCACAAATGGGCTCAGGGTGGCTTACAACATAAGGTTCATAAAACAATAAAAGCAATAAAACAACAGATGGCACAATAAACAGAATAACAGTAAACCATAACAATCTAATGAAACCTCATCGCAGATTGGCCCATTCGTAGCACTCTCTTAAAGACACTTTCCTGGCAGTAAGCCCCACTTAATAGACTTGAGTAAGATTCCTAGTAGACCTGTTTAGGAATGCTTTCTAATTTGTTTGTAGCCACTGTGAGGTTTTCATTGCATCAAAATGACAACCTTTCCCTTCCTCACAGAAGGTAGACTGCAAATAACCTTTTTCTTCCCAGCCTGTCCCTCAACCAGTCTCAAAGGCTTAACAAAAGCTATTGAATATGGATAGAAGAGTGGGACTTGAAAGGGTTAGAAAGAATCTTGCACCTCCCTTGGCAACCTGTGGCATTCCTCCTGAAAGCTATTCTATTTCATACATAGGGTTGCCAGGTCCTCCCTGGTGGGTGATTGGTTGGTAGGGTGGCCAGATCCAAGCTGGGAAGTTCCTGGAGATTTGGAGATGGAGCCTGTGGGTGACAGGGACCTCAGTGGGGTACAGTGCCATAGAGTCCACCCTCCAAAACACCAGTTTTCTCCAGGGAAACTGATCTCTGTAGTCTGGAGATGAGCTGTAATTCCAGGGGATCCCCAGGTAAAATAAAATATGAGCAAAGATCTCTCTCAGCTTTTGTAACCATTCTGTTCAAATGCCATTCTGAACCCACCAAAAGGACTGCACCCGAAGCACACAACACCTGGCTCTTATAGGAATTTGTAGAGATAAACTGAATTTGGGAATGTTTTTGGGCTCAGTCGGGTGGTTTTTCTTTTGTCAGTTCCAAAATGGTAGGGCAAAGAGAAGTTATTAACAGGGCTAGCAAAACAATCCTTTTCAGCAGGGGTTTTCCCCTTGATTTTTGTTTCTGACTAGTGAGCAATGACCAAGGAACAAAATAAAAATAGTTTAATTGCTGTTGTGTCAATTTGTTTTAAATCACATTTTTAGTAATATTTTATTGGTTTTTCCAAGCTGATAGAAAAAAGCATATAACAAACCAAAACACAAAAGAGAAATAAGAAAATATAACTCAAAAATTGGTGGTGGTGAGGAAACACGGTATTTCAATTGATAATAGATGTATTTATGAATAATGAAGCTGTGTGAAGCACAGGGGAAAGGCAGGGTGCATTTTCTAAAATGAATAAAAGATGTCAGGCAGATGAACTGCAGCAGAACCATACTCTCTAATGAGAGGTAAGGTACTGGGACAGGGTGGAAGGGAAGTGAGAATTTTTGTTAATGTTGTTAATGAGGATGCAGGATGGTCAAAAAGCTGGATATGATAGTAAACAATGGTGGGCTTTGCAAACCTGCTCAGGGAATACTGGACAATTGTGCAAATCTGGGCTGCCTTCTGCAAGGAGAGACAGTTCGAGGAGCTGTGCCCCTGCACACACACACACACACCCCCTGCAAAGGCGCTTCAGTCCCAGGCCTTGCCTTTCCCTGCAGGCCACAGTGTTGCTATGCAACCCCTGGCAACAGCAGTTCCTCCTCCTCCTCCTCATTCTGAAGCTGCAATTAGCAACTGGGGAAGGAAAGCCAGTTCTGGGGGTTGCAGGTAAGACTGAGGAGGTGGAATCCCCGATAAACCATATGCTCAGCATCATGTAATGTGCCTCTGTTGACCATATTTATGTACTGTAACCTCACGTGGATTGAATTTATATCTGTATATACTGCTTTCGTTTTGTTTCTGACTGCCTCTACTTTTTTGACTTAGCAGAAATTTTCAGTATTTCTCTGATATTTGATTCTCCAATGTGATTAGCAAGTTCTGGGTTTTTAAAATCCGCAGAATTATGAGTTTCAGAAGGATAGCTGTGTTAGTCTACAGTAGAACGGTTAGATTCGAGTCCGGGAGCACCTCAGAGATCAACATGAGTTTCAGGTTATAAATGTTTAATAGTCAAAGCTCCTTTCGTCAGACTCGTGTCTAAGGTGCTACTGGACTCAAATCTAACTGTTCAATGGTTATTGTATATCAGAAGTATAATATATGCAGAAGTATGAATGTGTACACTATGAAAAATGCCCAAACTTGGGAGAATGCTGCTATGTTGGCACAAATGCCCTTCGTCCCAGGTGAATCTGGCGAATACTGGAACAGAGCGCATTTCCCTCAATTTTGGATATGCACCGAAAAATTTTTTTATGGGGGCAGGGGAGATATTCACCAGAGTTTTCTGGATTGTCATCATTCACAAATGGGTGGCAGTACACCAACCAAATTTCAGGCATTCACTGTGATATAACATATCTGAAGCTATGCTTTCTCTAGAGAGAAATGGAGAAGTTTGCATTTAATGAGTGTTTAGCAACGCTTAGTCCCAAACCCCAGGTTATTTTTTTCTGATAGGGCTCCTGTGCCTTTCAAAGCTGCATAACAAACTGAAAATAAAAAGTTGCCATTTTCCCCTGCCTTCTGTCTCCAAGTACTATTAAAAAAACTTCCACCTGTTGAATGTTCCTGTCATGCTATCACAAAACCCTGCCAGAACTGAGAAACAGGAGCCATAAGTTTTCAGCCTCCTGTTTTGCTTTGGGGATTAAAGGGGGAAGAATACTTATTTTAAATATTCCTGGCTTCCCCGTGTCCTCTTTTGAGTTAAGGGTGGATGGAAAGCATGGCTGAAGAAATAATTTTGTGAGTAAATGACACAGGGCTTAAGCCACAAGTCTTTCAGTTTGGGGTGTTGTGCAACTGAAACCCTGCTTCATTCTTCAGTTCCATAGATTTGCAGGCAGGTGTGAGTCCCGTTGTTAAGGCAGCTCTGTACACTTTGATAGCTGGTGCTCAAAAAGGGGAGCCGCAATGGAGTGTCAGGAACACTGCAGATGGAATATGAGGAACGCTGCAAATCAGGCCCAGAGAGGAACAGTTGGCAGTGTTGCAAGTAAATTCAGAACTGGCTGCCTCCACTGCATGCTGTTATACAGTAAATCACAAATGCTTTCCAGCAATAATGACCACAGAGTCCACCCCCAATGTAGCTGTTATATCATGAAGCCACTTTCAAAGTTTTTGAATGAAAGAAAAATGAATATAGTAAATATGGTTTACAAGATTCATGACCAGTGAGTTCTTGGCACCTCTGGCTCTACCACAAGAAAGAACCTTGTATCCTACTCTCCTCTGCCTAGAATCTGTCACATCAAAGATACCATGTTTTTCTGAAAGGAAGATGACACTGAATGCAAGATGATTCCCCTTTTAAAAAAAGGATTTTTAAAAAATTACTGTTCAGAACTGTACTGTGTATGCAAATTTCAGATAGGCCCCTCTGGCTTGAAGGAACATGTGGAGAAAGCCCTAAATAGAATAGTTTCTAAATCCATAGCACTTAGTGTTCTCATTCTGATTGCAATAAACAACAATGAACAAGAAGATGTCACTGAAGATCTCGACTCAGTGTGCAACTACAATAAAAAAGGCAAATGCTATGCCGGGGATTATTAGGAAGGGGATTGAAAACAAACCAATCGGTATCATAATGCCCCCATAAAAATCTACGGCACAGCCTCATTTGGAATACTGTGTACAGTTCTGGTCACAGCACCTCAGAAATATATAGCATTGCAAAAGGTACAGAAAAGGGCAACTAAAATGATTTAACAGGATGGAACATCTTCCCTATGAAAAAAGGTTAAAGAGGTTAGGGCTCTTTCACTTGGAAAAACAGTGACTGAGGGGTGACATGATGGTGGTTTACAGAATTATGCATGAGATAGAGAAGGCAGAGAAAGAAGTACGTTTCTCCCTTTCTCACAATACAAGAACCCAGGAGCACTCCATGAAATTAATGAGCAATAGGTTTAGAACACATAAAAGGAAGTACTTATTCACCCAAAGAGCAATTAACAGGGGGAATTCACTGCTGCAGGAAGTAGTGGTGGCTACAACCATAGACAGCTTCAAAAGTGGATTGGATAAACATGGAACAGAGGTCCATGAGTGGCTATTAGCCACAAGGTATAGATGGAACACTATGTCTGGGGCAGTGTTGCTCTGTATTCTTGGTACTGGGGGGGCAACAGTGGGAGGGCTTCTGGAGTTCTGGCCCCACTGCTGGACCTCCTGATGGCCCCTGTGTGACCCAGAGTGTTGGACTGGATGGGCCATTGGCCTGATCCAAGATGGCTTCTCTTATGCTCTTAAGGCGGCATAAGAACATAAGAACATAAGAGAAGCCAATGCTGAATCAGGCCAATGGCCCATCTAGTCCAACACTCTGTCACACAGCGGCCAAAATATACCAGGTGCCATCAGGAGGTCCAGCAGTGGGGCCAGGACACTAGAAGCCCTCCCACTGCTGCCCCCTCCAGCACCAAGAGTGCATCACCTGCCCCAGACTGAGAGTTCCCATCTATACCCTGTGGCTAATAGCCACTGATGGACTTCTGCTCCATATGTTTATCTAATTCCCTCTTGAAACTGTCCATGCTTGTAGCTGCCACCACCTCCTGTGGCAGTGAATTCCATATGTTAATCACTCTTTGGGTGAAGAAGTATTTCCTTTTATCTGTTCTAACCCGACTGCTCAGCAATTTCATGGAGTGCCCACGAGTTCTTGTATTGTGAGAAAGGGAGAAAAGTACTTCTTTCTCAATCTGCTCAATCCCATTCATAATCTTATAAACCTCAATCATGTCACCCCTCAGCCGTTGTTTCTCCAAGCTAAAGAGCCCCAAGCATTTTAACCTTTCTTCATAGGGAAGGTGTTCCAACCCTTTTATCATTCTAGTTGCCCTTCTCTGCACTTTTTCCAATGCTATAATATCCTTTTTGAGATGTGGTGACCAGAACTGTACACAGTATTCCAAATGAGGTCGCACCAATGATTTATACAGGGGCATTATGATACTGGCTGATTTGTTTTCAATTCCCTTCCTAATAATCCCCAGCATAGCGTTGGCCTTCTTTATTGCAGCTACACACTGTCTAGACATTTTCATTGAGTTATCTACTACGACTCCAAGATCTCTCTCTTGGTCCCTCTCTGCCAGTTCAGACCCCATCAACGTGTATTTATATTTAGGATTTTTGGCTCCAATGTGCATCACTTTGCACTTGGCCACATTGAACCCCATTTGCCATGTTGACGCCCACTCACTCATCCTTGACAGATCCCTTTGGAGTGCCTCACACTCCTCCCTGGTTTTCACCACCCGGAACAACTTCCTAAGTAGCAATCCTAAGTAGGTCTACCCAGAATCCTACTAAAGTGCTAAATCCAGCTGCCTGGAGAAAACATGATCTGCCCCTTTATCAGAGGCTTAATGGGATGTTATTTACCAGGTGATGTTATTTACCTCCATGCCATGAGTTATGTTTACTTCACATACACCCTGGCTATCTTCCCAATAGGGATCCAAAGCAACTTACATCATTCCATTTTATGTTTACCACAACCCTGCGTGGTAGGTTAGGATGAAAATGTGGGACTAGCCCAAGGTCACCCAGTAAGCTTCCATAGCAGAGGAGGAATTAAATCCTGGGTCTTCCAGATATCCTAGTGCAGCACTCTAACTGCTATACCACAGTGGGGTTCAGCTGCTCATTTCCAAACATTAGGCCTCTATTAAAGGGAAAGGAGATTTTTGTTTAGGCCTGTTGGCAGCCCTGAACTCAAGGCTACTCAATGGGGCTTACTCCTAGGAGACTGACCTTAAAATGGCACTGTAACAATGCCATCCTAAACAGAGTTGCACTCTTCTAATCTCATTAACTTCAGTGGATTTATGGGTGTGCAACTCTTTGGGACTGCACTGTAAATGTATTAATTTAGTTGGTATCATATCCTTTCTCCAAGGCGCTCAGGGTGGTTATACTGTTCCATCTTGTTGCATTTTATTCTCAAAACAACCTCTGAGGTAAGTTAGGCTGAGAGATGGTAGTTAGCCCAGTGAGCTTACATGGAGAAAGCACCCCAATCCAAACGTTTTCATTCAGAAGGTGTCCATAATGCTTGCACAACATTATGATGTCATGATACCACAACTAGGTAACATTAGACATATTCAACTGTTAGTTTTTGGGTCGTAAGGCTACAGTCCAGTGCATACCTACCCGGAAATGACCTATTACAGTCAGTAAGTATTACTTCTAGTTTAGCATGTTTAGGTATTCTGGTGAAGTATCCATGTTAGTCTTTTGCAGCTAAAACAAAAGAAGTCTCGTGGCGCCTTAAGTACTAACAGATTTATTGTGGTATAAACTTTTATGGGCTAAAGCCACTTGTGACAAATATCTTGGTTTTTAAGGTGCCACAATACTCTTTCATTTTTAGGAGTAAGGGTTTTTTTTAGTTTGTTTTATTTTGAAAACTATTGTACATGTCCATCAATTGTTGATTTTAATTTTTTCCCGATAGGCGGATGCATCTGAAATGGAAAGTTCAGATCAACACTGGGTGGAGACGCTGTTTTCTCCTCATTTCACCCAGGATGATTTTTTAAATCAGGCTCATCAGCCCCAACCACTGATATGTGAAAATCTGAATTTAGAGAGATCAAGCAAAATGAAAGAACACTACAGTATGGCAATGACCAAGTTTCAAGACGAAAGTGGGCTCCATAGTGAAGCCTCTCCATCCAAACTTGTAAAAAAACAGGATCCAAGCTTAGTGGGGACAAAGATAAATAATTCAAAGGAGGAAACAGGAGATTCTGCCTGCTGGGGATCTGCTAATTTAGATGCTGGATCTGAAGAAAGCATTGAGGAAACAGGAGGTCATTGTATCTGGAATGCAAAGGAATTTGCAGCTTTAAGAAAAGAGATGCACAAGGAGCATTCGGAAAGCAACTTTTTAAAACTTCAGCTGTCCTTCCTAAAGACAGAAATGGTACGACTTAAAGCTAAATGCAAAAAATTAGTGGCAGAATTTGACCAAACTAAACAAAAGTTGAGCAGTTCCAGAAGAGAGATTCTTTGTAAGACTGCCCAGTTAGAACAGATTCAAAAAGAAAGTTGCAAAAAAGATGCTAAGATTGAAGCTTTGCAACAAGAACTGCATCAGAAATCAGTACGCCTCAGAAGTCTAAATGCAGACTTGCAGGAAACACGCAGAGAAATTCTGCATTTCAGCTTACACAGGAAAGATTTGCAAGAAGAGTTAAAGACGCTAAAGGAACAGCACCATTTAGAAAATAAGTTATCTGCAGAAAAGGTGAAACTGCACTATGATGCAGAAATCAGAAAAATACAGAGAGAGCTGCAGGATGCTAAAAGGGAACTGGATGCAGAAAAAGCCACAAATGCTCAGAATGCTAAAGCTTTAGAAATGCTTAAGAAACATTTCTTGGCCCAGCCATCACCTGACCTAGCTGAGAATCTGAGAATCTGTTTTCTTTAACAGAAATGCAATTTAAAAAGAAAGGGAGGGGGGAGAGATGATGACTGCAAGTCCCTAAGTCTTGACTAGTCTTGCAGGGGTTTTGTTTTGTTTTAGTCTGGGGGGACTTTTAAAATGCACTCATCTGTGATGACAAAACAACATCTCTTTTCTTCAAAGAGTCTTGTTTTGCGGGGGATTCGGATTCAATTCCATCTCAGAGAACCCTTGTGAGTCTTAAAGCCACAGGCCTCTATTGTGTCATCTTCTTGCAATACTAGCCAGATTTTTTTTTCCACAGGAGAACAGCTTTGCCAAGGAACACTAGTTCTTATTGAGAGAATCATCTCTGGGATGCTGAGTTTCAATGCACCATTTTATATCCCTCACTGTTTATTGTGTGGACTCACAAAGGGAGGATAAACTAGTTTTTAACATGCTGTTATTTGTTTGTAGATGAAATTGGAAAAATTAGGGAGCCCATTGAATTAACATACTCTGTCATAACATTAAATAATAATATAGCGATCACCATTATTCCTCTGCTCTGATTTTATTTCTTCGTGCTTTTATTTATTTGCTTGCCATTTTTAAATTAACACACATTGCTCTGTCTGGGTGTGTTTGCCAGTAGCACATGCAATTTTCATCACTGACCAGCAGGGGGTAGTCCTTACCCAACTTGCCTTGCCTGTAGGGTAGTTAGACACTAGAACAGAAATGCGGTTTTGGGCTTTTTGGTCAGAAGGGAGAGGTTGTTAAAAGAACTGCACCCAACAGCTGGACTGCAGCCGTACATTCTATGTGGGGCTTCTCTTAGAAGCTGCCATTAGCACAAAATATTGCAGCCTGTCTTACATCAATCACAAACACAATCCCGATAATACTTTTTATTAGGAAAAACCAAATAACACAGAATAGCATTGCAGGCTTTTGTGTACTCCAGAACACTTCTTAAAGTTGGATGTTACAAAAGCAGCACGGCTGTCAACTGCTTCTTACAATCATGCCCGTTTTGAAAGTTTTGTTGTGGCTGCTGATTGGTTTCCAGGCTCAGTTCAAGGTTCTGGTTTTGGCCTATAAAACCCTTTATGAACTAACTGGGACCCACTGGGGAATCCTGTCTCCCACTGTATACTTCTTATCACTAACCTCCTCACAGCAGTTTCTCCGGGTGTTCCCTTCATTTAAGGATGTGAAACCAGCAGCAACATGCCCCCAAGACCTTTTCTGTGGTGCCCGCTATGGTACTCAACCGGTTGTCACTAGAGATATGCAGTTGGATCTCGGCAGTCATTTCCACCTGTGCAATGGAGGGCAAGACTGGACAGACCTTTGATAAGCCCCCTCATGCTGCCCTGGGGATCATATGGTTGCTAGCCTCCAGGTGGGCCTGGAGACCTCCCAGAGTTTCAATTGATCTCCAGACACTAGGGATCTGTTCGCCATGCAAAAATGGGTGCTTCAGAGGGTGGATTCTATGGAATTATACCCTGCTGAGGACCAAATCCCCTCCCAACCCCACCCTCCCAAGCTCCTTTCCCCATATCTCCAGGAATTTCCCAACCCAGAGTTGGCAACTCTAATTCCAGCACACACACAAACATATACAGGGTTCCCAACCTCCAGGTTGGGCCTGGGGATTGCCTGGCATTACAAGTGATCTACAGACTACAGAGATCAGTTCCCCTGGATAATATGACTGCTTTGGAGTATGGACTCTGTGGCATTATACCTTGCTGAGGTCCTTCCTCTCCCCAAACTTTACCCTCCCCAGGCTGTACCACCCAAATCTCCAGGAATTTCCCAACCCAGAGTTAGCAACCCTGTGGGAGTCCCCTGTTCCTCAAGAACGGCACTTCAGGGGGCATTCTGGGCTGCAGCAGAGAAGTTGCATTCCACTGATGGCAGTATGCTTTTCAGTGAGATTCCAAACCAGGTAGAGCACCCTCCCTGGCTATTTTCAGAAATCTGTAAAATCAATTCCCCCCGGGGCACTTTTTAATTGGTCATCATCAGTGAGTTTCTGTGGGGTTTGTTTTGACAGTTTTGGTGTATGGTATTTTAAAAGTGAATTTTATGTGTTGACTCATTTTATTATGCAAAACTTTGAGCCATCTATAAATATATATATAACTAATACATTGAATTATACATATGTATGACGCTTTCATCAAGACAGCATGGAGGTGGGGGGATGCCATTTTATCTTCAAAACATCCTTGTAAGGTAGGCTACACAAAGAATTAGAGATTGGCCCAACTCACAGTGAGTGTCTTGACTGAGGAGGGAACTGAACCCAGGCCTCCTAGTCTAAGGCCAACATTCTACCCATGACATCACCCTATATGTTCTGTGGGGAACTTAATGTTAGAGAATTTGCTCCTTTTTCTGTCTTTTTGCACTCTTGTGGCACTCGGAAATCTCACTGTGCAAAGTGAACATAACATAAGAGAAGCCAATGCTGGTGCAGGCCAAGGGCCCATCCAGTCCAACACTCTGTCACACAGTGGCCAAAAATACCAGGTGCCATAAGGAGGTCCACCAGTGGAGCAGGACACTAGAGGCCCTACCACTGTTGCCCCCCCCAAGCACCAGGAATACAGAGCATCACTTACCCCAGACCTATCTATACCTTGTGGCTAATAGCCACTGATGGACCTCTGCTTCATGCGGTTGTTGTTATTCAGTCACACAGTCGAGTCTGACTCTTCACAACCCCATGGACCACATCATGCCAGGCCCTCCTGTCTTCCATTGTACTCCGGAGTTTGCTTAATTTCATGTCCGTTGCATCGATAACACTGTTTAAACATCCTTTGTCATCCTCTTCTTCTTTGACCTTCAATCTTTCCCAGCATCAGGGTCTTCTCCAGTGAGTGCTCCCTTCTCATTTGGTGGCCAAAGTATTTGAGCTTCAGCTTCAGTATCTGGCCTTCCAGGGAACAGTTAGGGTTGATTTCTTTTAGGACTGACTGAACTCCTTGCAGTCCAAGGGACTCTCAAAAATCTCCAGCACCATAATTCAAAAGAAGCTATTCTTCGGCACTCGGCCTTCCTTATGTCCAACTCTCGCAACCATAAATTACTACTGGGAATACCATTGCTTTGATCATATGGACTTTGGGTGGCAGGGTGATGTCTCTATTTTTTATTATGCTGTCTAGGTTTGCCATCACTTTCCTCCCAAGGAGCAGACGTCTTTTAATTTCATGGCTGCAATCACCATCTGCAGCAATCTTGGATCCCAGGAGCGTGAAGTCTGTCACTGCTTCCATGACTTCCCCTTCTATTTGCCAAGGAGTGATGGGGCCCGATGCTGTGATCTTAGTTTTTTTGATGTTGAGTTTCAAGCCAACTTTTGTGCTCTCCTCTTTGACCATGAGCAAGAGGCTCTTTAGATCCTCTTCACTTTCTGCCATTAGAGAGGTATCATCTGCATATCTGAGGTTGTTGATCTTTTCCCCAGCAATCTTAATTCTGGTTTGTGATTCATCCAGGGACCAGGTCAGCATTTCACATGATGTACTCTGCATATAAATTGAATAAGCAAGGTGACAATATACATCCTTGTCGTACTCCTTTTTCAATGCTAAACCAATCAGTTGTTCCATATCCGGTTCTAAGTGTCGCTTCTTGACCCTTATACAGGTTTCTCAAGAGACATGGGGGTCTGGTACTCCCATCTCTTTAAGGACTCTACTTCATATGTTTATCCAATTTCCTCATATGTTTATCCAATTTCCTTCATATGTTTATCCAATTTCCAATTTCCATGCTTGTAGCTACCACCACCTCCTGTGGCAGTGAATTCCATATGCTAATCACTCTTTGAGGCAGTGTAAATAGCAAGGTAGCGTTCCACTGTTGTAGGCATCATTGTGTTTATATTTTTTAATCAGTTTGCTCTGGTGGAAGCCAATTTTTGTCGTTTTCTGTTTTATATGGACACTGCTGAATAGGATACTCAATGTTGCAGCTGTTTTATAAGAACTGCACACCCAGCCAAAAAACAAACACAAATAACACCCAAAAAAGGATTTGGTCATATGTGAATATCATTTATACATCACGAGCTATAAAGCATTAAAATGAATGCAGCGTCTGACTGATGACTCAAGTTTGTAAATTACATCTTTTTAGATTTCTGATTGTACCATTTGTTCTGCTTCTGAAATGGGAGAAAGCACATAATGGAGTTTGCAAAGATAAGTATGCTACCCAGACAGCCATCTGCAGTAGTGATATAAGGGTACACATAGCAGAGATCATGCTATTGATAGTGTTTACTTTATCATTGTTAGTTTGTAATGCTCATTGTTTTTATTTTTGGTAATTAATTATTTCAAATGTTGCATTAAATGTTCGGCCACTTTATGTTTTTTAACTAAATATACATTTTCACAACAATATTTTAATACATAGTTAGCTCTTCTGCAAAACCATTTTCTGAAAAACAGGATTCAATTGTTTAAAATAATGAACTCAGAAGTAGGGGGGACTAGGGCTTATTACACAATGACATGTGAGGAGATTGGGGTCAGATCGCTGAGCTACATCATTGTTTTCTTGAAAAATTATTTTCTTTTGCTTTTTAATTTGATAAACGTGTTGTTGGGCTCACCTGCTGCATGGATCACTTTTAATTCCAGGAATCAAGCCTGCCAGGAATTTTGTTATGATCAAAGCCAACCTATTAAGGGATCTATGAAATATCTTGCTGTTATACTTGAGTGCAGTATATTTTGTGGGAGCAGGCTCCACATTATACAGTATTACGTCAATCCAATAATGAAAGACCTCCTTGGCATCCCAACTTTACCAATAAACACACATTTAAAAGAATTAAACAAATCAATTCCTTTTTAATACTGATTGTTATCATGTGGTCTTTTTATGTGGTGTTGATAACACGCATCAAATCAGTCACATATAAATGCTATTACTAATACCATAGAGAATGATCACTTTTTTCCAGAGTAAGAAAAACCCTTCCTGGCTCCACCTTTCCTAGGTCCATGTAGTCCAGCATCTTCTTCCCAACGGTAGCCAATCTCTGGGAAGTACACAAGCCAAGACGTAAGAGTTATGCTTCTGTGATTTTGTCTAATCTTTTTTCAAAGCTTCTGGAGTTAATTATGCATTGCATGAAAAATATGCATTCTTTTTGTCTGCTTAGAAACCTACTGTCAAGCAATGCAATTGGATGATCTCAATTGTTAGTGGTAGCAGACAGCCAACCATTTCTTCTATCTCCTCCCACCACGCCATGCATAGCTTTATAAATCTCTGCTTGGCAAGGCTTCAGTACCTTTAAATGCTGCATGGTGTAATAGCCAATATGATACACTTAATATAACATGGGCCTTGTTCAAGTCCTCACTTGCCTGTGAAGCTTTACTGGGTGACCTTGTTCTAGTCATTATCTTTCAGTCTAACCTTCCCCAAAAGGTTGGGGCTGGGAATCCACCATGTACTTCAGTGTGACTGTCTATGTTCCTTGGAAGCTGGACAGGATTAAAATCAAATAGATGAATCACAGGCAGAACTTCAACAGGCCTTCTTTATTTTTGCCTGGAAGAAAGAGCAGTCAGAGAAAGAAGATTGTCCTTCCCCTTGTCAGCTACAACTGATAAGTGTGAACCACTGATGTGATGGCTTCTCATGCGACGGCCTCATTGCTAACTGAGGTTAATGGTGACCTCTGGTTAGGAGCGCGGGCTCTAATCTGGGAGAACCAAGTTTGATTCCCCGCTGCTCCACATACAGCTGCTGGTGTGACCTTGGATCAGTCACAAGTTCTCTCAGAGCTGTTCTGGAAAGAGCAGTTCTCTCAGAGCTCTCTCAGCCCCACCTACCTCACAGGGGGTCTGTTGTGGGGAGGGGAAGAAAAAGGAGATTGTAAACCGCTCGGAGACTCCTTCAGGTAGTGAAGGGCAGGGTATAAATCCAATCTCTTCTTCTCTTTCCTATTTTGAAACGATTATACCACCTGCCTATTTGTTTCCAACTCAGTAGTTGACTTTTAAAGCTTAATGACATGGGGACCCACATACTTTGAGGATTGCTTCCCCCACATATGCATCCATGCTGCAGTATCACTCATCTCAGTGAGGACTTTTAATAGTGCTCATCAGTCGAGCTCTGAGTGAGCCCCACCACAGCCCAGTCACATGCTCTCTCTGTGGTGGCTCCAGAGCTCTGGAATTAGGGTTGCCAGGTCCCTCCCTGGTCATCGGCAAAGGATGGGGGGATTGGGTTGCCAGATCCAGGTTGGGAACTCCTGGAAATTTGGGCATGTAGCCTGTGGAGGCCAGGGACCTCAGCTGGGTACAATGCCACAGAACCCTCCTCCAAAGCATCCATTTTCTCCAGGGGAACTGATCTCTGTAGTCTGGAGATGAAGTGTAATTCTGAGGGGTCCCTGGATCCCTCTTGGAGGTTGGCTATCTAGAACAGTCTTACAGCATCTGTAAGGAACGCATCTCTCTTGTGCTGTCCAAAAACAATTTTTTTAACAGAGCCGTGGAAAGCATTTAGAGACTAGCTTTTTATTCACCTGTGGCACTCAATATGTATGCACCATGTATTGTTTTAAAACATGGTTGGATTCAGTGCTCTTCAGCTCCTGGGTTGGAACGCTCAAATGTGTTGCAGAGCCTCTCTTGCCAACCCGCAGTTCTCTATAAAGCTGCCACCCCTCCTTTTGGGAAGGACCTGTTGCATGCAAGCTGAGAACAGCAGCAGGACACTGAGATGTGGTGAAGATTCCTTCATGGCTCTGTTCCTTGCTCCAGTACACCTCCTAGTGTATGGCTTGTGTTTCCTCCCTCCAGTTCTTTTGGGCACTGTCCTGCCATTGACACCATCGAGGTAATAATTCTGGTTTCCCTCTCCTCCTTTCACATGACTGTACTGTCAGGTGAATTCCTGTCACAGCTCAGTGAGGCCTGGAAAGGTTTAGGGCTACTAATTGATATTGTGATTTTAACTTTGTTTTGTGAGTTGCCTTGTGTCCTTTTATAGGACAATGGCAGGGTAAAAGTATTGAAAATAAATAAATGCTTTGCACACAAAAAGTCTCAGGTTCACATAAAGGGTACTAGGTCTCTGTCTAGTACTCATGCTAATCAAATTAAATGATATTGAGCTATGTCCAGTGGTCTGACTTACTGAAAGGCAAATTTGTATGTTAACACATTTACTATTAGTGCTTTTTTAAAAAATTATCTTTTAACTCACACTAGCTTTTCAAGAAGTGTGTGTGTATATATATATACACACACATACACATATAAATACTTTTTCTTTATTCTACAAAAAACATACAAACATATAATCAAGGATAATTTGCATCCATACTATATCCGGTTATTAACCTCATACATCAGACAGTTATCCTTACTTTTCAATACCTAATGTTTACATAAAAATCTTTGCATACGCTAAAGCATGTAATTCAGTGTCTTTCTATTTCGGTTGTATGCCTGTAAAGATCAGTTACTATTTTCTTCAGTTCAAAGCTTCTATATAGTTAGTTTCAGGTGGGTAGCAGTGTTGGTCTGCAGTACAAGAGCAAGATTTGAGTCCAGTACCACCTTAAAGACCGATGAGTTTTCCCAAGGTATAAACTCTAGAGCTTTGACTCTTGAAAGTTTTTATGTCGGAAAACCTCGTTGGTCTTTCAGGCGCTACTGAACTCAAATTTTGCTCTTCTATATAGTTGGCAATCTTAACTAAATGTGCTTTATCGACTGTATGCATTTCTTATACATGTCTTATTGTATATATTTATATATATGCACGCACATATATACACACATACAAACACATCACTTTAACGTACATGCATGTATGGCGAAAGTCCTTTTTAATAAAACACACGTTCTAAAAGTATCTTGAAATACTATTTAAATTTAACCACACTGGCTTTATTTTTCAGCTAAGTATATTTTAAAAGCGTAGGTACAGCGGTATTTTTATTTTAAAAAAGCAACCCCGGTATTTTCGCTACTTCTGAAGAAAAAACATGTAGAAACCTCGATAAATTAAAATTACGGCAAGGACTCTGCGCATGCTCCGGTTATTTCAAATCGACCACTTGGGCCTTTTAACGTATTCGTCCCGCTTCCTTAACTTTGGTGTGCTTGCGCAGAACTCCCATGCCGCTTCGTTGGAAGGAATGCAAGCGCATGCGTGCCATCGCGTACACGCTTTTCTCTGTCGCGCACGCGCAGATGGCCGTAAGAGTCTTCCGCTGCCGTCATTACGCGCCTTCTTCCAAACGCCATGTTGTTTCCCAGAGGCGCATGCGTGGTTGTCGCAAACAGGCTTCGTATCCTTATGCCGCTTCTGAGAGCGGGCGAATTTGTGACGTAGAGACGCCAGTCGCGCGGCCTCCGTACGTTACGCACAAACGTGCTTGCGTGAGATCGCGGCGCAGCGTCCCTCCTTGCCCCTCCGAATGAAAGGGAAGGTCCCAGCGAGCGAGTGCCTTTGAAGCGAGCGGCAGTAGCGGCGGCTCCTGCTCCCTTCGCAGCCGCTGGGGCTGCCTGGCTTCTTTTCCCTTCCTCCCCATCTGGCCCGGTGAGTCTGCTGCTCAGTCGATCTCACCCCCCTGGGTCTGGTTGCTATAGAAACGGGTCCTTCCCTTCCATCCCCCCGGACCGCAATCCAATGAGGCAGATCACTGGGGGGAGGTTGGTGTTCATCAGTCGGGGGGGGGGGCGTGTTGAATGCCGCCCGTTCCTCGTTGGGAGGTGAGAAAGTATAAGGGTGGGTGTCCTCGTTGCCGCTCTGGGAAGAGGGGGGGACGAGATCCATGGGGGAGGTCTGTATCTGTGTAAATGCTCAGAATAATCATACTTTTTTTTTTTTACTACTGAGGGTCTCCAGGCACGTTGCAAAGAAAGTGAAGAAATTTAAATTATCTAACGGTGTCCTTGAATTTCACCAGTGATAAACATCTACAGAATCTATTTAGCCTATTGTTATCATCATATTTAGTGTATAGTTGTCGGTATGTAGTAATACTAAACATTTGCATTCCATTTTTTAAGAGAGAACGTGCTTGCTTTGATATTTGGCATAGGGGCCAAAGCTGCCTCTCTGTTGTTGCTCCTCATCCAGGAGCTGGCATTCAGAGGTTCGCTGGCTCTGAACGTGAATGTCCTGTTTAGCTTTCAAAGGTAATAGCTTCTGATGGATGTATTCCTGCCTCACGCTGAGGGGTTGCAGGCACTGCCCCTCAGAGTTCCATTTTGCAGACTATGGAATCCAATTATGCTTGGCTTCTTGATCCTCTCTTATGTTCGATGTGTAGGATGTTGTCAAAATCTGACTTGCAAAGCAATCTTGCTTGCTCAGTTGTGAGCACTACTGTGTTTTGTAGGGCTAACTACTTGGAAAACATGTTAGGTCTTATTTACAAAATGAGTCTGGGTGTGTTTAATAGAATAGATGCATTTATGTAGCACTTCTCAAATGTTAAAATGTACTTTCATATACAATGCTTGCAATGTCCCTGCGAGAGAGTTCAATGCTATTATCCCCACGTTTCAGATTTGATGTTGAGAGGATAGTATTTTGCTGTGGGAAGTGCAAGTTTGTTGCTCAGGTAAGATTTGAATCTAGGATTCCTTGTTATGTGCTCTTGTAGCATGCCAGAAAGACTGCTGCCTCCTATATAGTTAATTCTGCTATCCCTTTCTGTCTTAGTTTCGCTATTGAATGATAAAGCATATCATATGTAAGAAGCTAGTAGAAGTTTTCAGAGCCAAAATTATTACAGTGATTTGTTAATTTGGTTCTTCAGATAGTTTTCTGGAGCAGAAGTGTTTGACTGAAATAAGCGTGAGGGTTTTTCCTGGGTTGAAGCTAGTTGATGAACCTGCTCTGTTTTTAGTATTGTTTTCCTTATGGTTGTCCTGTTTTTGAGCAGAAATCCTAGTAAGGATAATAGGACACTTTTGTGACTTAAGGTTGTTAATAAGTCTTCAGGACGTTGCTCAGATCTGGCTCTTGTTTCACTAAAAGTTAGATTCATTGAAGTGGGAAGACCTTGTCCAAGGGCATGGACAATCTTGATACAGGCAGTCAAAGAGATCTTGAAAGCTCACACTGATGCAGAAAAGTTAAACAAGGTTCCCAGAACAGACCAGTGGTAGGTGATAGGATTCAGGGTTTTTAGTGTTTTAGGCTGTTAGCAGTGCCATCTTCAACAGAATTGCATTGTTCTGAATCAATGTACTTAAAACAGTATAACCCTACTTGTGGTTGCAGTTTAGAGTATGTGTTTCTGAATGCCACCGTTGGTGCTTGTGTTAATTTCTGTAACTCAGTTTGAATGAACCAGATCCCTTCTAATTTATATTTTTAGTAGTTTTGGTTTTTCGTTTCCTAAAATGCTTGGGGGTAACGCTCTTGCCATCTGACTCACTGTAACTCTGGGTAAAATCTTTTTAGTTTGGTAAATACACACTCTTTAACACCTGCTGCCCCATATTCTGATAAAGTTCAGTCAGATTTAACTCATGCCAAAACACAAGCCCATTGAGAAAATGCTTATGAATGCTTATGTGTGATGTGTTCTATTGGTATTCTTTGGATTAGCAATGGGACCTATAGCAGGAGTCTCAAAAATATGTCTGGATGGTTAGGATAGTATTGGTTAAAAGCTGTATTTTGACTTGTGCCTGGACAATAGTAGGAATCAGTGGCAGGTATTGGAGCATGGGTGGAAAAAGTACAGGTGCCACTTGGCTTTCCATACCAGCTGAAGCTGGCTATCAACCTTCCAAGAAGTTACAGCCTTTTGTTATGACAGTCCAGTCCAGTCCTGAGTATTATGACTTGTGATGTACTTCCACAGCTTTTAGTGCACTGAGTATGTATAACCCAAGTTATTTAAAAGATTCTTCATTTGGGAGAATAGGTAAAATGTGTGAAGGTGCATGTTTGTAGGCACTTATAGCATACAAACACTTGTCTGGAAATTTGGGAGTTGTGGCAGTTCTGTGTAGAGTGGCAAGTTTGGGTTGGCTGCTACATAATGGCCTGGTTCAGACATAATAATCAAACCAAGATTTGGCTTTTTGGGGGCTGTGCCTCATGGTGTCATACACAACCTCCCTATCTTTTGCAGTGCTTTCCCTCCTTTGCTTCTGGGTTCATGTAAACCATTGTTTCCTGTTTGAATTGGGCAAATTATGGTTTTCAAAAACCTGATTTTTTCCTCTAAGCTAAAATTGGAATCAGACTTTAAAACGTCCTGTTTTAATTTTAGTTTGGAGACAAACCATGATTTTTGCAAACTGAGAAATGAGGGATGAAATTGGAGTGGGAAAAGAGCGAGCATGAGTCTGAGGCATGGTCCCAGCAGTCAGTTTGAGACATCCCTGTAATGTGTGAAATGGCCCTAAGTGAGGGCACCATTTCGAAGCATTCCATGCTAGTTTTTACAGTTTTGGGTCAGGCTATTAATTAGTTGTATGCATAGAGAATATATAAAAAGAGTTGAAATTCTGTCCTTTGAGGAAAGAATTTAAGCACTTGCTTAATTACTACATTAAAGACAGGGGTGGGTTGAGTGTTTAATTTTGGCCACATTGTCTGTAGTATTTTGTTAAGCTTAAGGATGACCAGATAAAATAGTGTCAGGGTGTATCCCTGAAGACAGTTTATTTCATAAAATAATTCAGGATGTTTAACCTGAGATTCCACCAAGGATTTTGCTGGTTTCAGATTTATTTGTTGAATTTTTTGAAAACCACTTAAAGATTTTAGTTGCTTCCAAAATAAGACTAGTTTATACATTTTTTTCTTTTTGAGTATAAATACATCTTAATCTGCTTAATAAAGAATTTGTGCACATTGCTACTGAACTGCTTTGTAGTCTGAAGACCTCTTGCAAATTAAATATTAAAAACTTTTTTTTACGTAGAGCCGGAGTAATTTGGAGTTTGAAATTAAACTACTCATGTGTTTGGCCTCTTTGGGGGAAGTTTTGAAGCCCACACTGAGAGAAATGACGTACCTAGGGCTTGACTTTAGCAGCTAAATAGAGTGAGACAAGAAGCTCTTGAATTTCCCTCCTTTCTCTAGGCTTCAATGACATCACTGTTACTTTCCCTCCTTCAGTGCTGAATAGAGTCTGCTGGCTGAGCTTTCAGAGCCAGCCGCTCCCCCTGCCCCATTTTAGGAATCGGCCATTTAGTAAAGTGCAGTGAGGCCCCAAGGAGAGCTTCAGATACAATTGGTATTCATGAGGGAAATAAATATTTTTGCTTGTTTCTACCAAGAATGTATTGTGCTCTGGGTAACGAAGGATAGATTATGATTATGTGATGTTGTGTTCTGTGTGTAATGTTTGCTTACTTTGCTTAAAATGTTACGGCACTTATAAAATTTGCCCAAGTAAACCCCTTAAAATAAATTAATATTGTTTAAGGTTCTTATCCTGTAAAATATAAATGATTTCCTGAGTAGCCCTTTGTGTGAAATGTTGGAATTCTGGGTTTGTGTTTCATCTCAGAAATGTCTTTTGTATTTATCTCAGAGCAAAGTTTGCCACTGCTAATATTGTATTGCTGTAGGTGGGGTTTCTGGGGAAAGCTTTTGATATGCTTTATGAAGTCACTCAAAACTTGGAACTTGTTAAGATAGTTCAGATCAGAATATATTTTTAG
The DNA here is from genome assembly GCA_029375565.1 of Gekko gecko. Classification (NCBI taxonomy): domain Eukaryota; kingdom Metazoa; phylum Chordata; class Lepidosauria; order Squamata; family Gekkonidae; genus Gekko; species Gekko gecko. The sequence goes on along the minus strand of JAPDNY010000012.1, from coordinate 42,906,455 downwards.
GTTTTCATAGTGTATCTTGGTGTATTGCAAGTTGGAGGCCAGGGCGGACATTTAAAAATGATAGTGGCTCTTTTTTCTGAGTAACATATTTCCATTTTTGCTAGTCTTTCTGGTAATAAATCTATAGCTATAGAGGAGTTGCAACCTCCTACCAGATCTTCATGTGTAAGAGCCAAGGCACTCAGTGTTGTGCTGGTGGGCATATTTCAATTTGGGTTTAACTGTGTCCCAACTGCAACACTTCAGTTGCCTCAGAAGAGTTAAGTGACAATGATTCCCTTACAGAGGCGAAAGAAAGGGATGGCTGCTGGCATCGGACATCTGGGAACCCCAACTATTGAGTTATCAGTCCTACTTCTGCAGAGCCCTATCCTGGGTTCTGTTTCTCAGTCATACTAGGTGTGATAGAATGTTGTGAGAATGGGATGGAAAAGAGGGTGTCAGCATCTTGGGCAAATGTCATTTTATCTTTTTTAAAAAAATTGTGGTTCCAACTTCGTTGTGGAATGTAATACTTCTCTGAAACAATTTTATTCTCACCCCACCACCACCTTCAGGCACTCACCTCCCCCTGTTAATGTTTTGAAATTAAATGTGGCTGTTATCCAAACAGTTTTCTCTCATCTTAATTCATATTGATATATATTCACTGCAAGCTATTATGGTAGTGATATGAATTAATATCAGCTATAAAGCTTGCATGGTTAAAATCTTTCTGCATTTAATTTTGTTTTAACTTTTTACCTCCCACACTTAACAGAATCTCTCTGTTACAAGCTGATATAAGGTGAACTGTAACTTGTAGGGTTACACACTGATTTCTGAAATGAGTTGCTTCAGCCTTCCATTATGATGACACTTTCATCATGCATTTGTGATACCTGAATAGCTTTAAAGTGTCTGCAAAAGATAGGTACAGTACAGAATAAGCTAAATAGAGAGATCCTGCTAATACCAAAAACTATTACATTGTCAGTATGAATTTCCAAATACCTTATTCGAGTAAGCTTTGTCACTGAAGTGGCACAAATATTTTTCTATAAATGTCCATCTCCTTCAGAGTTCTGATACTTTAATCTTCAATGGAAAATAAAATTCTAAATAAAAAACACAAGCAGCAGTGTTGCTGGCTTAATTCAAAAGGCCTTAGGAATAATAATATCTGAAGCTGAACTGTATTATTTCCTTTCTTGCCTTGTCTTGTATCTTGCTGTGCTCACATTTCCAAACTGAAAAAAATATTTTTGGGACTGCCTGCTGACACAAATCCTGTCATAGTGATTTGAATTCTCCTGTGATTAAGTCAACAAAGCCATGCACATACTATTACTTACGTTATACCATTACAAAAGTAGTAGGAACATGCTTTTCACAGAGCTGGAAAAATTTTACGGTTTGCCCCCAAGTTCTCAGATTTTCAGATTTTGTATGGCACAGATATCCCATTAAAGAAGTCATGGATCAACAGTTTGCTATTTGGTATGTCTTGATTCTAAATCTTAGTAATTTGTGATTGCTGGAAGAATTATATATATAATTTGAGTTTTTGTCTTTGTCTGAGTTATATGTACTCAGTATCTTCAAATAAATGAATAGTAAATGAATAGTAAATATTAACATCAGCACTATTATTAACAGCCAAGATAACCCAGACTACAATGAGAACTGACTGCCTGTTTGTTGGATGCTGTTCATGCCCGCCATTGCATATGAATTGTCTTAGCACTAGCACTTTGTAGTGTTTTATACTCATATTGTTATGATGTTATCTAAATTTTGTTTTAGCTGTATAATAGCTTATGTAAGCCGCCCTGAGCCTGCAATGGCAGGAATGGTGGGATAGAAATTTAATAAATAAATAATAAAAGTAGAATACAGGACAATATTGTACTTTGTTTTCCTCTAGAGTTCTGTTGTGCATGGTGCCTGTTCTTATTGTCTGTTTTTTTAGTTTTAATTTTCCAACGTTCTTTGGGTACTCAGTTTTCTGGTCTTTTGTCACAGCTCTTTTTCCTTGGAGAGCTAGTGCTTTAGCAGTATGCAGATTTATTTAGAAGATTATACGCAACACACCATATTCTACCCTGGGGCACTGTGAATCTTGAAGCTGTTTTATCAAAGAAATGCTAAATAGCTATTGAAGTTGAAAGAGGCCGACACTATAATTTGTACTTTTTTTGTTCTCTGTAGCAGCCATAAGGATTGAAGTGGTGTTCTTCAGGCGATTTTAAAAATCATGTCAGGCTCAGTTGGACAGAAAAAAGGGTCTGGGAGACAGCGCAAGTGTGGCTTCTGTAGATCCAATAAAGATAATGAATGTGGGCAGCTGCTGATGTCTGAAAACCAGAAGGTGGCAGCACATCACAAATGTATGGTAAGTGCCCTGAAGGACACCGAACTGCTGTGGGGGCTTTCAGAGTGTGTTGCCATCATGTTGATTGAGAGTATTTGTAAGGGAGAATTGGGGGCAGATGGGAGTGGTTGTCTTCCACCTACTGCTTCTTCTGTCATTGCTTGCCTGTTTTTTTCCCCTGAGCTTAGTTTCAAGACTTGAAGTAGCTCAACTGGAGGGAAACAGTTGTGGATAAATGGGATTTCTGCAGAGGTTCAGTAGGTGCAGGGAGGGTCAAGCACTCCTCAACTCATCCACTGACATTTCCCTGTGCAGATATCACCTGCTTCTGATTTGGCAACTTGTGTTTGCTGAGATAACATGTAGTTTTGCCTAATGGATGCAATCCTATGATCGACTTCAGAGTAAGCCCCATTGGACTTGCTTTTAAATAAACAAGCGCAGGGTCAGGCCTCACCATATGATTGGAAGCGGATCATGACCTGCTCTGTCAGGATTTCAGTTAGTGGCGTATTTTGTTTGAATAAATGTTGAGATCTCATTTTCCGTGTGTGTGTGTGTGTGTGTATGTGTGTGTTTCAGCTGTTTTCATCTGCCTTGGTATCTTCACACTCTGATAATGAGAGTCTTGGAGGCTTTTCCATCGAAGATGTGCAAAAAGAAATAAAGAGAGGTACCAAGCTGGTAAGTTACTGTTTTTAGACCAAACCAGTGAACTAGTTTCACTTAAAAAATGCAATGTCTTGGGAGTATTCAGGAACTTGTCAGCATCCCAGCTTTGTGCCCCTGGTTATTTGGAGTACTAGTGTAGTTTTGAGGCTGTCCCTGAGCAGTGGCCATTGTGCCCCATCCTGGGGATTTTGCTTCTGGCACAGAAAGATCTGTTCTAACTCACTGCTATGCCCCTTGAACATTTCCCCTCTTTGTTGTTGAATAGTAAGGTTAATGGATAGAGAGCTATTGTCTGGAAACAGCACTAACATAAAGCCAGGTGCAAATTGAGAAGAAAGGAGGTATAATCCCTTTAATACAGTTTTTGTGGTTCATCAGTTGTCTTCGGTAACAGGCTAGTCTGCATTATCAAATAACTTCATCTTGAAGCTTCTTAAAGCTTAAAAAAGTTGGGTGTACTATAACCAGATAAATTTCCTCAAGCAATTGGATTACGTTAAAAATCTTGGATTAATTTTGTAGCTATGGTAAACTAAAAGCTTGTTTCACTTACAGGTGTATTTCTGTGTGTTGTATTTGTGCAATTCTGATCAATTTCAGTGGAATTTGTGCAAATAATGTGAATGGGGACTTTGAATATATGAGCCTACCTTATTCCTAGTCAGGCCATTGGTTCATTCAGCCCATCCTAGCTGACAGCATCTCTCCATGGGCTTTCTTAGGCCTATTACCTAAAAATGTTTTCAGCTGGAGAGATTGGGAATTGAATCTAGGTCCTTCAGTGTGCAAAATATGTGCTGAACTGCGGAACTATGGTTTGTCCCCAGATCATGCCAAACTGATCTTATTTGGTGTAGTGGTTAAGTGTGCGGACTCTAATCTGGGAGAACCGGGTTTGATTCCCCACTCCTCCACTTGCACCTGCTGATGTGACCTTGGGTCAGTCACAAGCTCTGGCACAGCTGTTCCCTCAAGGACAGTTTCTGTCAGAAGTTCTCTCGGCCCCACCTACCTCACAGGGTGTCTGTTGTGGGGAGGGGAAGGAAAGGGAAAGGAGTTTGTAAGTCGCTCTGAGATGCCTTTGGGCAGTGAAGGGTGGGGTATAAATCCAATCTCCCCCTCCTCCTCCTCCTCCTCCTCCTCTTCTTCTTCTTCTTAAAATATCTCCAAAATGCCATGTTTGTTTTGGTTAAAAGGGCTGGAGCTGGTTTTCCAGACCATGAAGCCCAAAGTGCTAAATCTTGACAAGCAGCCTGTAAAGATAGCCCAGTTTTATCTCCATATTTGTAGATGAGAGGGCCCTGAGCCTGAGAAGTGAAGGCTTGCTTGAAAATCCCCATTGCATTCAAATCTGAATTTCAGTAAGAATTGTAGATTTGTAGCTATGTTGTTACCCCATGTACTTATTTATCTGACAGGCAAATAGAATGTTAAATAAACAGGACTGCAGTTTGTGGTAGAGCAGAGCTAATCTGTGAAGCAATGACTGTAGAACACACAAATTTTCTGGGGTTAAATGTTTTTTTTCTGCTGCCTTTGATCTGTACAACTCTAGTTCACTTCTCTTTTGAATTTGAAGAATATAGTGAAGGGTAAGTTGTTATAATAGGAGGCTATCTTTCTTTCTGGTCTTTCTGGTGTCTTTGTCAGTGAGACAGAAAGCACTAACATTAGTGTTTATGAGACTCTCCTTCTCTTTCAGATGTGCTCATTATGCCATTGTCCAGGGGCAACCATTGGCTGTGATGTAAAAACCTGCCACAAGACCTATCACTACTACTGTGCATTGCATGATAAAGCTCAGATCCGAGAGAAACCCTCCCAAGGCATTTACATGTAATTATTTGTATTTTTCCTCTCTTTTTTTGCTGTTTATACAGAAGGCTTGAATGGTTGTTTGCCTTCTGTGCCAGTGCTGTCTTCTTTGGTTGTTGCTGGTGTACCAAAATAGTTGCTGAATATAAATGTATTTAAGTGTATTTAAAAGGTTCTGTATTTTGGTGGATTTAACTTTTTCCAATGTTCTGCCTCCAGGATACTGTGTCGAAAACATAAGAAAACAGCCCACAACTCAGAAGGTAAAATTACTTAGCATCTGTTGTTTTAAATAGTTGTGCTGCTATGACCGACCCCATCCACTTCCCTCCCTTTGAGGCAAGATTTTCCCTCCAGGTTGTGTTTGTGTGCATGTGTGTCCCTTCACTGACTGAGCAGCTCTGGTAAAGTGTATTCTTCTTTGTAAAGTAGCTTTTACAATCCCACCCTGTGTCAGTAAATGTGTAATGGCTGTTTTCTCAGCCAAGGACCTGAAGGAAGGGTTAGGGGTCTCCCTTTAGCCTAACTGACAGAAAATGGCACTTCAGATGCTTTTGAAATTAAAACATAACAGAATGGTTTATTTTACATCAAGGGGAAAAGTTAGATGAAGTCATGGGTCAAAAATACTGAGCACAAACTCTTATTTTTATATATCAGGCTAGTAGAGTTTCTTGAATTATTCACAGCTTCTGTTGTTCTTTATTTTGAGAGGCTTTTGTTCCTGGGTTTTCCCAAACCATTCCAGCTCACTTTATTTGTATAACATCAGATTCTTTTGATGCCTAGATGGCTGGTCCCCTCTTCCCAGTTATCCAAATCTCTTCTCTTGGAAGACCAGAAATCTTCTTGAGTCGTTAACTGACTTTCAGTCTCCACAAACAGTTTCTAATTTCACTAGAGCAGGGAATCTCTACTCCTCAGAGATAAGTTTCCCTATTTGACTTGGTAGGGATTCGTCTTCTCTCCCTGGAAGATATATCCCCTATTCCTTTTGGCTGGAATGGGAGACTTCTTATTCTACCCAAATCTCCTTGCCAAACTTTCCCCCAGTTTGCTGTCTTTGTTCAAAATGCCCTCAATGTTGAATTAAAACTATATTAAGTCACGGGTGAATTCTGACTTTGTCAGCACTAAACCCTTGTCTGTCAGGGTTAGTCTAATACGATCTCCATACATATCTTGTCACAGTTAAGGCAGGAATCTGAATCTGTTCTCTTCAGCATCCAGCTCTCTCAAGATTTTTTCTGCTCAACTGATGCCACCCAATCAGATTGCCTGGAGCAGCCTGTCACTCAAGGCTCTCTGGCTTTGTGAAGTATTAACCCTTCACAGTCCTGTAGTTTTATGTACAGCAGTTTTAAGCCTCTTAAAAAGTGCAATCTGTCACAGCTGCAAACATTCAAAAGAGTAGAATAGAATCAGAATAGTGGGAAGCAACACAGTTTATTGGCACCTGGAAGAAATACACTCACAGGGAGGGAGGGAAGAAGAAAGAAGGATGGGCAGAATTCCATTAAAAAGTGAGGTTAGAAGATGCAGCAACCCAAGTTTTTACTTGTGCTCTGTGGAAGTAAGTGATCCACTTGGGTGTGGCATACTCTAGAACTGGCTAAGCAAAATGCATGGTGTCCAAAAGAATTTCTCAGGGACATCCATAAGTCCAGGTAATAGCCTCATCAGTGTATTTCAAGAGGAGAAACATTTGGGGACAAAAGTGAAGAAGCATTGGTTTAAGTGTGCAGATGTCATGGATAGTGCATTTAACCAGAATATACAGATTATGCTGAAATATGGAATAGTTGAGGACAAAACCACAAAGTTTTAACAGCCAAAATGATGCTCTGAGTTGGAATTCATACACACATTTGACTCTGTTGGACATGGTTTTGGTAAAGACTGGCTAGCTCAATGACCTTGCGAGTTATAACAAGTTTTACCACTTTGATGAGGTCGCCTGCCCTTTAGACTTCATTTGTGCCTTTTGTGGTAGTGCCACACACCTCAATTAGATAGTGAGGCCTTCTGTTTGCAGTTTGTAATAATTTTCTTTGCACAATCATCTGCATGTGTATTCCTGTTTCATCATCTAACACAATAAATTCTGACACGTAAAAGCTTTTGCAGTAAGACACTTGGTAATCTCTAAAGTACCACAGTGTTTTCTTGCTTTGGCTGCAGCAGATCAGTGCAGCTGCCCCTCTGGAATTTGTCATTCTCACAAACTTTTTTTGCACCAAGGAACACCATACATGTGTGCAGAGGTATCTTCTCATTGGTTGCTGTCCTGATGGTTTGAGGCCCACCTTCATTTCCTGGTGAAGACTTGCAAAAGATTCGAATGCTTAATGTTTTCCAAAGCTGCTGTTTGGTTGTTCGCTTCATAAGGCTTTGGGACCTGATTGTTAACAGAAGAGAAAAATGTTGGCATTTGCATCCGAATTGAAACATAAAGGTAGCTGCTTGCTGTGTATTCTGGTTCATTGTGCAATATGGTCTAGATACTGCTGTACTTTGAAATGTAACCTTCCTATAGATCTGCAACCTCTCATTTGTCAAAACCAGATATTTTGGGAGCAGTGTAGCCGGTACACTTGGATGGCTAGACTGCATGCAAATTCCAACCTGTCAACTTCACACTGGAGTTTTTCTTTGAAACTTCCCACTGAGATGTGTCCAGGAGAACCCTTTTTAAATTTTCAGAAATTTCCTTTGTTCATCTTTTCATTTAAAATATTTTTATTGCTTCTCCCTTCTTTTGAACAAAGTGCAGTTAAAATACCGTATATAAAGATCAAAACTAAAAGCAAAAAACCGCAGATACATCAAAGCGATAGTGAAGTACCACAGTCAGCTGACAGCAGATTTATTAATGGTAACTGATTCATGAGTTTAATTATTGTTGGTGCAGAAGAACATCTGTGGCAGTAATGTCCTCACTCACTTCTAGAGTGCTAGTAATGTGGTTGATGAAGTTTCCCTCAAAAGGGAATTCCGCAACCTCTGTTCCACTGTTGGAAAAGCCCTGTCTTGTGTAACCGCACATGGCATCCCCTCCAAAGGTGATAAAACATGCAACACTGTTTTCAAGGTAATCTTTGTGTATGGTGGATGCCATACAGTAGAAGATGTTCTGATCTGTTTAAGGCAGAGATGTCAAAACTCATTTGTTCATTGTTGTGACTTCTGTGCAGTCCTACCTGGGACTGCATGATTGGAGGCCAGCCATGGAGAAGAGCTTCCAAGCTTTTCTGAAGAAGTTTCTAGGCTTTGGGGTCCTCGTCCTCCCCTCTGTCTATAGAGATCCTTCCCACCCAAAGGGTGACATAACAGAAGCGGGGGTGAGCACTCTTCCCTTAATTCTCTTCTTGCCACTGTGAGGAGAGGATGTACTTCTAAGTAGCTGCTTTGTGGGGCCTCAGAAGTACCAACAGTTTTTTCCCCACAAAGATCAGTGAAGAATTTCAGTTACAAATGGTAGGATGGCTCTGTTTAAAAAATGTGCGAAGTGCAGTGCGAAAATGGCCCAAAATGACTGTCATACCTCATGCCTCCTATGTTTGGGGAGAGGGCCACAATACAGCCACATGCCCAGCTTGCCAACGCCTTTCCCTTTGCAACGCCTTGCGAAGGCAGAGCAGCAAGACCTAAAGCTGCGCTTTGGGGGAAAGCTCTGGTTGTCCCAGACCTCCGTGGGGGAAAACAGGTTCAAATGGACAAGGGTGCAAGGGCCCATTTGGTAGACTTCGGCACCGGCACCCTTGGTATCAAAACCACAAACCCAGTCCTCTGCCCCAAGATCAATGTTGGAACTGCTTCCAAAATAGACTAAAAAGAGAGCCAAGTACTCACATTGCAGTCTGGCTTGATCACCATTGCATCAGCGCTGTTCTGTCTCCCCTCGGAGTCAATCTCCACAGAACCACAGCTGACCTGCTCAAGGTCACGCCGTCCCCACCTCAACTCCAACAGTCTGACTCTCCTTGGAGTTGAGCATCAACACTAACAGTCTTCAGATCAAAGTCCCGTCAGCATCACAATTCACCATCAGGGCTCGATGTCGACCCACTTTTGTGTCTGAAGATGCCCTCACCATTGAGAAGGGTAGTAAGGTCTCCAGATTCTTTAGAGAATGAGGACTTTGAGTTGCCTCCTACAGACCCACCCATGTCATAAGAGAAAGGACAACTGGACATGCAGCCACTGAGTCAGTGGCCATTACAGCAAACTCTGTGAGGTCTGTTTCCATTCACGATGCCACCACAAGGGGGACAGTGGGCACCTCCGCAGGCTCCATACCAATGGCAACCTACAAAATCTTCCACAAGATCCAGACGAGACCACCAGGACTAATACCATTCTGATGGGGGGACTCCCCCATCAGGGTTCCTACTTCGAGGATACACTCTATCAAATTTTGGAAGTGGGTTCAAAGAGCACTTCCAGTGCTGCCTCTACTATGTGCAAACCCGGCACACTTTTCTGAATGCCTGACCTTCCTCTCCCCCCGCCTGCCTGTTTCCATTTAGACTGTTCCATAAGGCAGTGCTTGCAGGCAGGGAGCCGGGGGAACGTGTGCATTTCAGCTTCGCCTCTTTAATTTTCTCCACACTGCTGAGGGAGGCTGGGGAGGAGCTGTGTATATTTGGGTCAGTGGGTTAACAGGCTCCACCTCACCTGACTCGGCAAGCCTCCTCTGTCCTCACCCCTTATGGTTGCCAACTCCAGGGTGGGCCATCCTTGAAGATCTGGGGAGAGACCCTGAGGGGAGCTCGCATTTGGGGAAGGGAAGGACCTCAGCAGAGAGTATAATACCCTAATGTACGCCCTTCCAGTCCACATTCAGACTGGTTTTCCATCAGTTGTTCGTAGGCTGGGTAAGAGCCCTGAATGGGCCAGTTCCTGCCCACAGGCCATATGGTTGATATGTCCAGTTTAAGGCTTTCAGAGTTCAGAAGAATGCTTTGCATTTGGTCCAGAAACCAGGTGGGAGCTATTGTGGTGCATGCCAAATCAAAGTCTCCTAGGCTTTCAGGTGAATTTGCTTTTGTCTCTTGCCTGAAATAGCTTTTTATTAGTTGGCTGCTAGCTTTCAAAGAAATGCTTTTAATAATGGTTTTAAGGGATATTCTGACAGAGCTATTTTTATATAAGCACTGAGTGTCTTCTCATACTGCTGGTTCATTAGTTTCATGGTGATTTTGTTACGACTCTTGCTATGGGTTTGGAAGCCTCTTTGTACTGAGTACAAATTGATTGAGGAAGGAAAGAACTTCTGGATTTACAACCCAAGTCTTGAACTAGTAAAGATGTGGTGCCATTGTGTAGAGCCCAACAACTTGTTTGTCCTCATTTTTAGTCTACTCTCCTTCATATTTCTTTTTTTAATAACATTTTATTTTTAATTGAGACAAACATGCACTGTTCGGGTGGTTCCATTCCATCACTAAAGTATCTAGTTGTATATCTTATACAATATCTAAATATCTATTTTCTATATTCCACACTTATTTTTATGTACACTCTTTTGCAATTGGTTTAAAATAAAGTTCCTGTTCCTTTCAAATCGGTTATATGTCAGTCCACTTTATAAAACATTGAACAATTGTATAGTTTCTCTTGTCCAAAGGGTTTGACCTTCTTCTCTTAAAAGTATATATAATCTCACATATCTAAAAAGTTTTAACCCTTTTTGTAGGATTTCATCCTCTTCTTCATTCTCTGGTTTCTCCTCTTAAGTTTTAAAGTCTTAATTCTGTGTCTTTTCCCCTTGTATGTAAGGAAAATAGCTTCTGGAAGTGGCCATCTATATTCAGTTCTTTAGCTTATTTGAGGTTCCATATATTCACTTTTCTCCCTCTGAAGGAACATTTCATTTGCTGCTGTAAAGATTTCATCTCTTGTCATTCTTTCATATAATCTCACATTCAGTTCTCCAAACATTTTGGTTTTTTGTATACGTTGACTTCGTTCTGTAAGCCGTGTCACTTTGCTTGCAGACTTCATCTGTATTTTCTGTATCCATATCTCTCTCAAAGATGTATGTATATTTCTAGGCTTATACTTTCATGCTATACAGGGCATTATGTGAAATTATTCTAGTTTGTGAGGTTTCTTTTCTGTTGTCTCTTCAAGCAGATTTAGGTGAAGGTCTTAATGAACATGAATTGGAACCATCACCTCCCAAAAAGAGGGGGCGTAAAGGAAGGCCCAGAAAAATGAGTCTCAAAGGGCAGTCAGAAGACACTCGATCAACATCCTCACATGGCACAGACGACATAGAAAGCAGCTCTTATGTAAGCAATTCGTATGCTTAAACTCTTGCACGATCATAGGTTTCTTTTTGACTTGATTTGCTTAGCTGTATTCTGTTGAAATATTTGTTGTTCTGGCATACTATTTTAGAAAAGTGTTTTTCTTTCAGAGAGACAGATCACCCCACAGAAGCAGTCCCAATGATACAAAACCTAAATGTGGATTCTGTCATGCAGGTGAAGAAGAAAATGAAGCTAGAGGGAAGCTTCATATATTCAATGCCAAAAAGGCAGCTGCACATTATAAGTGCATGGTGAGCAAGCATTGTTGTTCTAACTCTCTGGCAAAGTGCACTTTTTCCATAAGCAGACTTTGGATTGAAAGCAGAACATTCCCCTACATCCTAAGACAGAGCTCTGTGTCTGCCTGAAAGATGGTGGTCCACCATGCCATATGCAACCACTATTTGCTCAGGCCTGCACTTGTCACTTTGTCCTATCCAGACAAGCATAAGATAGTGTGATGAAGGATAAGCAAATGCTTCCTATCCCGTCCCTCCCCCGAGTTTCTTGGCTGTCCTGAGTTCCATCTCAAAACAACACCACCCACTTGAGGCTTTGAAGATACACAGGACCTGGGTCCTTACATTTCTAATGCTACTTCTGCATCTCTTTTTAGTTGTTTTCTTCTGGCACTGTACAACTGACAACAACATCAAGGGCAGAGTTTGGTGACTTTGATATTAAAACTGTGCTTCAGGAAATCAAGCGAGGGAAGCGAATGGTATGTTCTTATGGCTTGAATCTGAGCTATATGTGAGCATTGGCTTCTGGCTATGTCTTCACAAATTTAAACGGCTTTAAAACTGTTCTTTGTAGCATGGCTTCCCTGCCAGAGGAACTCTGGGGATCCTTACTTTGTGAGGATGCTAAGGAAATATTTGTCCTGTGTCTGGGTTGAGTGGTTCAGTGCTTTCAGCATGTTAATGCTGAGACAAGTTCTCCCATGTCTTCTATGTTGTCATCATACAGGCAAGTTGCTTGTATCTTGTTGAAACTTCTCTGAGAGCATGAATTGAAGAATCAGGGTATTGTGGAAACAATGACGTGAAAAGAGATAGATTAATGGTCCAGTTAACTTGTTGTCCTTTCACCATAACAGAAGTGCACACTCTGTAGTCAGTCTGGCGCAACTATTGGATGTGAAATCAAAGCTTGTATCAAGACTTACCATTACCACTGTGGAGTGCAAGACAAAGCAAAATACATTGAGAACATGTCTCGAGGAATATACAAGTAAGTGTTCTTTTGGTTGTTTTTTTTTACCTTTGACGAAGGGCTAACAGATATTGCTGAAAACTGATAGAGCGCTAGGCTCTGTGAATCAGAAGAACCTGTATTCAGGGCTCATTTACCTCAGATGGTACAAAAACTGGCAGTAAATTCCACTGAAATCTGTAGGCCCCTTCAATAGTGTAGGCTTGACATAAGAGCCTTCAGGATTATGATGTGTGTTTTTAAAAGGCACTTATGCTTTAAGTTGGCAGTGCCAAAGTTGGTGTGTGTTTTAACTTACTATAGATCTACTTTTCTTCCACAAGCTGTTCATTTAAATGGCAGATGATGGTGTACATTTTTACACAATATCCTAGATACTCTCTGCAATCCTATCATCAAACGGTAAGGTAGAACACAGTCACTCCCACATTACAGATGTGATTCTGGGAGTCCCTCTCACTTCAAACACAATCATTGTGGCTCTTGGAAAAAGGTTGTGGCTGTCGCCACCCTTCCAAGAGCCAAATTGATGGCATCTAGAAGTAGGGCAACAGGTAGTCTCCTCTCCCCTGGTGTTTTTGAACTGCACTTCATTTGTCATCTGCGTTAAGGTTTTTTTCAGTTGAGCTGCTTTATCAGCTGATATTTTTTACTTAAAAGCTAAATAAAAGTCTACTTTGTGAGTTCATGGCCGTGATACTTTAACTCTGCATTTGTCAGCTTCTCTTTAGCCACAAAAGACAAGATAACAGTGTTTCATGGTACTGTTCCCAAGGATGGCTGTGCTTTCTTCAGGCACGGAAACAGCCTGTCCAGCAGACATTCTTTGTGACTCCCCATAATAGGTGGCCACAAGGGGGCATTCACTGATCAGTGTGTTTACAAATTCTGCCAAGTCAGTATTGACAACCTTCATGGTTTTGCTGCCATAGCTTCAAACTCATTCCTTTTGTATCTTTCCTTGTTTGAGCATTTTAGTTTGTTACTAGGGGTCACTTTAAGCAAATTCTCTCCTTGAAAGTGGCTTTAAGTGTTTGCGCACAGCCTTGCTTGGTTGGGATTACCCAGTTGGTGCTAATCAAGAGCTGCACTGGTTTAAGCCAATCACTCGGGGGTCTTCTGTACCTGAAGGCAAAGCCTTTACAGTAGCAGTGCCTGTGAATTGGATCAAGACCTTAGGAATGTGTAAAAGAAGTTGGCTGTTGTGATTTATTGTTTAAAGTAAAAAAATTGTCATCAAAAGAGAAGGTGGGTGTACTGAAGAGCAGTCAGTTAAATGAGTATTATTTAGTTCTTCTGAATTTTGTGTCTTTGAACTATACTAGGGAGAGGTACACAGGTGAATAAATAACTGCAGAGATTTTAAGCAGAAAATCTTAAGTCAGATTTCTGCCGCTTGTGAATGTCTATTACTTTTACTTGCACAATTGCAGTTTCCTAATGAAGTAGAGATGGTATTTTTAAACTGCTTTAATTATTGCCAGATATTTCTAAGCAACATTTCCCTAACTTACATGCATCTGAATGCATAAGGAGTACTTTCCACACCCTTTTCTGTAACTACACAAAACATTCCTCTGGGCGATTGCGGTGTGTGGGGGGAGGAGGCGATTGCCTTGGTCCCATTGTTTTTCACCATTGTATATTTGCTGCTGCCAAGTTGTAAATTAGTTTGACTGCCCCAAAAGCGTTGGGATTTATATATGTGATCTGAATATGCCTTGACTGTGCAAAAGATCCACTGTATTAGGCCAGGGAATAGTGACTTACAGTGTTCTCATGGCCATTCTGTTTGACAATCTGTGGTCTGAGAAAAGAAATGTATTTTGCTACAAGGGAGAAGGGGAGGGTCACAGCAGCCTGTGGGCCAAGGTAGTTGTTTACAGCTCAGATGTGGCTCAGCACTGACACCTCCTGTTCCCCTCCCTCTTAAGTAGGCCTTATGGCAGCCTAGGGACTTCCAAGGGCAGCAGGCATGTGTCCTTTCTAAACAAGTGAATAACCCAGCAGCCTTTGCTTCTGGAAATGTGGGACATTCCAGCTAGTGAACAAAGCAGCCAGCTGAATGGCAGTAACTGGGCTAAATAAAACTACTGGAAACTGCTCTGAGCCTACAGGATACAAATTGAATAAAATGAATAAATTGAGCCATAACTTGATTTTTGTGTGTGTGTATTACATGGCTTTGCATCATCCTTTAGGCTTTACTGTAAAAACCATAGTGGGAATGATGAAAGAGATGAAGAGGATGAAGAGAGAGAGAGCAAAAGCCGTGAAAAGTCTGTAGCTGACCACAGTGGAGTTCCTCAGCAGCAGCAACTCAATGGAAACTAGGTATGGAAGCTCTCAGCTGACAAGCCCCTCTGCCTGAGATGCCGCTGTACCACTGACCTAGTTGTTAAGAGTGGTAAGACATTTTAAACTGAGCATAATGCCAATAAATTAGGTGTCTTTTTTAAAAAAAAACAACTGGAGTCCTCTTGCACAAGAACTGGGGTTATTTCTGAAATTCAGCTGACTTTCTAAAAGAAAGGCCCTCGCTTCTGCAAATATACATAGCCGTAATGTCCAGTCTGGTAATATGCTTTCCTCTTTTCTTTTTCTGCTATTTTAACATTTACTCTTTTCCCATCATCTTTTTATTTTTAAACAGGTTCAAGGGGACAGAGTAAAACTGGGAATGAATAAAACATCCATAACTGCTAATCTTTTTAGAAAAATGCTTTATAAGGTCAGAGAAGGGTTAGTAACTTTTTTTACCCTGCCCAACTGTTAGAAAATGTCATTGAACTGCCTGAAACGTTCATGTGTGTGAGCCTTCAATCAGCGGCAGAGTTTCTTCATGTCAATATAACGTAGTTAGTTGTCTGCAGTGTCTGGAGAAAAAAAACCCCTCTGAAATGCTATATAAATGATATGTAATGTGTACAGTGTCAAAGCTGAGGCAGATGTGGAAATAGTAAATTCTCTTTTCTAGACTGAATAAGAAGTTTGGGATATGTAAATTCAGTGGATTTGTGTACCATGGGAAGGTCGTATGTTTAATTTACAAAGTGGACATGCCTGTGGTGGCAGCAAGTCGGTGAACATGTGCATTTTTGTGTTGACCTTCGCACACAAACCATGGCGGTGAGCTAGGAGGGAAAGTGCTGCCCCCCCCTCCTTTTTTTTTGGCAGAAGCACCGAGTCAAGAAAAGAATTCTGCAGCTTCAGAAGTGTGCTCAAACCATTTGCTACGACAGTGGGTTCTACCCCTAGCATTCCTGGCTGGAGACTTCTTGACCAGCTGTTGACTATGAGCGGTGAGCTTCAGTACTCATGCCAAAGGGCTGTAGTTCATTCTCTTGACCGTGACCATCCTCCTTGGCCTCTTCCCTGCTTTACCTAGAACCTGTGGCATTTTGCAACTGAAAACGAGAATGGTTATGTCTGGAAGCAGCAGCACCCCCTCCTCCCTCACATCACTTCTTAAATTTCGAAGTTACTGCTCAGCTCTCACTATGGAAGTTAGCCACCTTATTGGACATCATACCTCAAGTGCTCTGTGCTGCGTGGAACACATCATGTTTTGTCCCAAATATATACACATACACAGAGAGAGAGAGATCCTGTATGCTGTAAGAAGAAAGCAGAATAAGACTCTGGATTTTCTTTGCTTTTTGGTTTTTACAAACAAAGAGGTCAGTATTTATTTTGAGTCTTGCGACCACTATACAACAATGTTTTAGTATTTGATTATGGTTTCCCAGCAGATCAAGTTGAATGCTGTTAAAAATCTGAGTGCTCTATTGGAGTCTGATTAGCTTGACATTATGCCAAATCTAAACATCCTGGTTATAATGTCATAAAATCCTGGTATTTCTTACCTCTAGTAGTTTCTCCCATTGGTCTTGTAAAAAACCTATTGTTTTATAAACACAACCAAAAAGTCATACTAGTTAGCAAGCTAGCAAAACTCATTTCAGATTTTATTATCTTTTGAAATCTTCTAAATGTAAGGCAATGCAGCAAACGACAACAGCAACAGTTTGATGGAGAAGTGACAGGCGTTCACTTGCAAAAAAGATTTTCATGATATGATCTATGTTTCCGAAGCCTTGTTTAATTTTGTGGGATTTTTATTTTTAACCTTTTATTGTCCTTTTTTGTAATGCATTTCATTATTGTTTCAAGGGACTCAACTGTTGTATAATAGAACTTCAAAGACTCTCAAGCTGGAATTCAATCCATTTGGTTTGAAAATTTCCTGGAAGAGTTCAGATTTAGCAGAAAAGTTGTGTATAAAAATAAATCTGTTAACTGCTCTTATGCCATTGACCAATTTTTTTTATTTTGTATTGTAATGGTCAAGATTAAAGGCGCAACTTGTACTGAAATAGATTTTTACCAGGGTGTGCGCTCTTTCAAAAGCATGAGTTGTTTTGGGGTTTTTTAAAAGTCATGTAATTGTTTCAGAATACAAACATCTCTCTTACTATATTAGATCAGTGTTGGTTTTTTATTCTTGTCATGTCACTATCCTGAAGGTTCTGGGCAAGTTGTAACATGTTCAAAATAAACAAGATAAATGCCAACAAAATTCCAAACAATTGAAAAAACCTTGCTTACTGCCAGTATGTTTAAAACAAACTTATTACAGAACTTGTTGAAGGTACCAGGGCTCTGAGCCACCAAGATGTTCAGCCTGTACACCCTTGTCATTTTAGTGTAGAAAGTAGACAAGGCTGCCCCAGATAAATTCTGTGATCCCTTTGGAAATCAGAAAAAAGGCCACAAAGCCTGTTTTTTTCTGATTTGCCTTCTCTAGAACACAGGCACTTCTTGTTACCAACACCTCACCCTCCCTCTCTCTCACTGGTGAAAAGGTGCATACCTAGTATGTCTCCCAGTTCAGTCACTGTAATTGTCACCGGCCACTGCTGTCTTTGCTAACGAAAGCAGCTTGATCTTCTGTCTTGCCATTGGCTACCAAAAGAGCATGTGTTTGGCTCTGTAGGTACCTTGTGTGACATTTTGATGACTCTTGGAAATAGTCTCAAATTGCAGTGCTCTAAAGTTGACCATGGCGTTTGCTATAAGTGTAACAGTACAATCCTAGACAGAATACCACCCTTTTAAGTCCACAGAAATTAGTGGGCTTAGAAGGGTGTAACTCTTCTTAGGATTGCACTATGTATAAGTCATAACTTGTGTTGGCAGGTGTACTAGTTCCAAGTGCCTTAAGATGTATGAACCCGCATGTTCACACAGCATCACCCACAGGGCAACCATAGCCATGGGTTAAGAGTCTCCAGCAGTGTATTTGTTGCTTGGCACAAAGGAAGCTGTCTAAAACTGCATGTAGTTGGTCTGTGTGTGCTATCTTATCTTAACTTTGTCTTTTTGGTATAGCCCTCCTCCCCCACCAATATATCATGAATTCTTTACTATTTTATTATCTTGACATTAAAATGTAGCATCTAACCTGCTGTCTTGAATTTACTCTTTTTGTTGCTAAAACTAATGGCACTTTTGACCACCAATTCCCCTCTTAAGAATGGGTGTACTTTTTATCTCCATTCGCAGCTGCTGGGTGACCTTGGGCAAGCCATAGTTCTGTCACAGCTGTTCTTGAAAGAGCAGATAGAGCTCTCTCAGCCCCACCTACCTCAAAGGGTATATGTTGTGGAGAGGGGAAGGGAAAGGAGTTTGTAAGCCGCTCTGAGACTCCAAGTGAAGGGCGGGGTATAAATCCAATCTCCTTTTCTTCTTCTTCTTCTTCTAAGCATGGAGGGAAATGGGAAAAAATAGATGTTTTTCCACTTTCAGTGTGTCTTTCTCAAGCAAGGCTTCAAATAACATGCCTGAAGCTCAAACTATGGAAGTAACTGAAAGGTATGTCTTAACACCAACAGGGAAGGCTTAATTAATCCTGAATATTGCTGCAGTATTCATATGGGACAGCAATAGTAGAGGCTTATCTTTACTCCACACCCTTGTAAAATCTAGCCATATTGTCAACCCAAATCAAGGTGTCTAGTCTCATTTTGAAATGCCATCTGTAGCTGTGAAAAGGTGTGCTGCTTGCAGCATGTATCTTACTCTTTCACCTTGCTGGCCAAAGACTACAGCAGTACATTTTCAATAAGCAGAGAACAATAAATGGCAACATGCCTGATGATTTTTCTGGGTTAATGAAGACTGATTATCCTTTCTCTGCCATCTTTCATAGTGTCAAATGTAGATCATTTACCTGGTTACATCCCCATTTTCCAAATGAGTGTAAAAGTTTTTCACACAAAGCAGTTCAAACCAGCTTGGAGGACTGAACTTGTTACTGCCTCAGAACTGGAACCTACAGCAGAACAGTTCTGGTCATAGCCAATCTTACCCATTGTAGTTGGTGAAAAATGGGGTTCTATAGCCCTCCTCCAGCGCTCATCAGGCAGGGTTCTGTGCCTGTAAACTTGTCTGCATTCCTCATAGAGCATGTCCCACGTGCTGGCTGTTCCTTTTTCTTTTGGGTGGCTGAGCAAAAAAGTGGGTACTGCTTGGCATCTTGCCCTCAACTGCTTACATACAATTTTTAAAAAAGGAAATCTCACTGTGACAAAGCTAGAGAATCTCTCATAGATCACAAGAATCCAAACAATTGAAAGGCTAGCATGCAATCTTGTGGGTGCTTAAATCCTTTTTTTAAAATCTCCCTTTAATACAAAAAAGATCTATGCATAGTTACGAATCATTATGGCAGTCCTTACCAATTTCTAATGCAAAAAAACTTTAGTGGAAAATGATGACTGCATAAAGAAGGTGATGACGCTGATATGTCACCTGAGATAGGTTTTGTTCTTGCTTTGCCGTATTTGTATTGATATTCATGCATACTGATCTTCAATAAATGATTTGTAGCTTTTGTGTGTTCTGTTTAAAAATACCTTAAGGTCACAACATTTATCAATTTATTGTTGCTTCTAATTTTATCCTGTTTTCTTCCTGAGAAAGACTGATCAAAACCTTTAAGTAGATGATGGATTGTTTCAGGTCTTCTGGCTGTTAAGGGGTACAAGACCTTCTTTTTTGTGTGTGAATTATGCAGCATGTATGAGAGGTGCTTACTAGTGGAAACAATTTCACACATATTCATTTAAAAATAGGAAGATTCTGTACCCACAATTTCAATAGGAAATTCTGCTCCCCACCCCCGTGTTGAAGTGTAACGTCAAGCTGGAGTAACTTTCCATCCTGTGATCTTGAACGGGGCTGAGTGTGGAAGATACACTTCTGTCATTTTCTGCAAGAAATTCCATCTATAATAGAATATCAATTACAGACCACTGATGTTTAAAATCAGCTTCATTAGAGGCACAATATTATAGTAAGTATTGAAGGGCCCTAGCTCCTGAAATCCACTAGTGATATGAGTGTTTTCTCAGCCTGCATTCCTCCTTTCCTGAGATTTCACTGAGTTTTTCCCCAGTATTCTGAGGTCTGTTTCTTTTGGGGAGGGAGAGCTGGCTTCAATATAGTGCAATGAACAAGAGGAAAGATACAGTGGTTTGCAAATGGAGTTGACACCTGATGAACCTTCCACTCAAAGTGATTGTGGAGGCAGAGGGCAGAACTTCTTGTGATCTAGGTTAACCCTGGCACCATCTGGATTTGTGTTGTGGAAAGGTACTCTGTTTCTTACAGTACTTGCAGTGATAAAAGTTGTGGTCTCTCAAGACAGCAGCTGTGATTAGCTGAAGTACCATGTGACTAATTTTTGCCTGCCCTAACAAGCTTTGGAATTTATTTCTGACCATCAGTCCTCAGTGCAGTAAATCAAACTGCTTTCAGGACACCTCTTATATAATATTGGAGTTTGTTTCTTAAAAATTCCAATGTATTTTCTGCAGACCATGCCTGGTTTTCTGCAAACCATGCTTTGTTCAATTGTGCCCAATATTTTAATTGTAGTTTAACATTTAGAATGAACATAAATGGAGTATTTTTAAAATACATTGGTTGTTGGGGTTTTTCTCCAGTCATGCAAGTGTGTTGTAGTGACTAATGTGACAACATAAGGTCAAGGAGACCTATGTTCAGACCCCCAATCTGATCACTCAGTCTAATCTGCCTTGCAGGCTTTCTGAGAGGATAAAATGTGGAAGAAAGGTGGGATAAAAACACTAGATACACAGTTCTAACTTTTAAAAAGTATTGTCCACATACAGTTAAAATTTCTATACCTTAAATTTGCTTGTGCAATGTTTCTGTCCCTTTATTGCTACTATGAAAACTTTATCTGTGAAAAATAACTGCTTTCGAAGTTCTAATCAACCCAGTCTTTAATATCTCATGCATCATATTCCATGGAGTGGCTGTCTTCACTCATCCCTCCCCCAGAGAATATAAGAGGGAATATAAGAGGGATAATCAGATCATTACCAGACATATTCTCTTCTCTCCCGCCTCCCAGATAATCTAATTACTTTATTACTGTGATGATTATGCAAAGGCTGCTTTTAATTGTGTTTTGTGTTCTTCAGAAAACTCAATAACAGGCCTTACTGCCTATGTTGTCAAAATAAATGCATCTAAAGGACTCTGACATGAAGTTGGTTACTGCACAATTCATATTACTAGTTTCTGTGGGTCTTAGAGAAGGGAACATGATTGTATTAGAGTACAGTTCCACTTCTGTTTGTGTTTGGGTGTTGTTGTTTTTAAAAAAAAATCAAACACTTTTCAGACACTTATACACCCCCCCCACACACACCAGATATAAGGAGACTGAACAATTCAATGCAATTCAAAAGAAAAATAATGGTAATAACAAACAGGAATTCAGTGACAGTGGTTGGAAGCAGCACATAATCCAATGCCAAGAACTACACTGTTATAAAATTCTTACATAATTGAAAATTCTGTATTTTATGAATAGGTGTTTTCCTTTTTAAAAAATAAAATCCCTCATAAATCCTTTAGCACCGCATTGTGTCAGATAAATAGCTGATTTTGTAGTAGCTCAGAAAGATTCTTACCTTTTACAGTCTTTCATTCTTTGTAGAGCAGAGATGGGCAAATTACAGGCTCGGGCCCACATCCAGTCCGCAAGAGTTTTCATCCATCTCTCAAGCACTGTGACAATTGGTTGGGGACAGTGGCCTGGCGAACTGTAGCAGCGCCTAGCTCATGGGCAGATGCTCTCCTCCAAATTGTTGGAGACAATTTGAGGCCTGAGTGCCATTAAGATTAGGAGAGGTCCACAACAAGGTTTCCACCTGCTATTGAGGGCTCTATACCAAATGTCTGTTTTTGCTCGTAGTGCTGAAAAATTTGCCTGTCCCTGTCTCACATCATAGCTGCGGTGGTGTTCAAGGTGACAGATAACTACTTAATCCCTCCTGTTTCCTTCCCACCCCCAGCAAGAAGCTAAAGGTATAATTGTGGTTACTGTGTGAGCAAATAGGCTGGATTCTCCTACCTCTGTCATGCACAATGGAAACAGTATCTGCTTCCTGTTCTTTCTGCTTTGCCACACCCTTTTATGATTTTTCCAGGTAATGGTCAAAAACACCCAGTTTGCTGTTCCTCACGGCTCCCTTCTCATGCACACTGTAAATATTAAACTGTAAGTTACCATGCTCCAAGGCAATAGCCTGAAGTTTGAAACCTGTTTTTAAACAGCACAACATTACTTCTTGATTTTGCTTTATTTTGCATCTGTATATGAATTATTTCTATGGGCTGGTCAGTCACAATAGCATCTGTGTCAGTATGATTTCAACACAAGAATGAGTCCCACAGCTCATGAAGTCCAGAAACAACCCAACAGGTAATAATCATATGGCAGTGTGTGTAATATAGCCTGGAGATCCTAAGACTGCCTGGCAGCCAGCAGTTCTAGCTCTTTTAGAATTATGCACCACTAGGTGGCAAGCTAGACTTTGTTTTCAAGGCAAGAGACTTTTCAGAGGTGTTTTGCCATTGCTTGCCTTTGTGTCACGCCCCTGGTATTCCTTGGAGGTTGCCCTTCCAAATTCTAGCCAGAGCCGATCCTGCTTAGCTTCTGAGATCTGACAAGATTGGGCTATTCAGGCCAGGACAACACAGCAGGTTAATCTTTGAAACACTTAGGGATTCTCTTTCTTACACTTAAATGTCTCAAAAGATGCCAGAACACAGACTACTGGAAGAAACTAGACTGTGCCACAGAACCATAGATAACTTGTCTGGAATATATTATCTGAAATACATTTACACCACAGATCTACACTAACCCATTTAGCAAATACAGAATCCAATACAGTGCTTAGAACAATCATGGAAGGCTGATCAAAACATTCACCTTTGTGGTAACAGTAGCTGATTTATCAAATGAGGTCTTGGACCTTATTTGATGACTCTTAAGTTTTCCCTAAAACAGTATGTCTCAACGTAGACCATAGAACACACAAAAAACACATGAATTAGACATAGAATCATGGAAGGGATCTCCAGGGTCATGGAAGGGAGTTGGAAGGGATCTCCAGGGTCATCTAGACCAACCCCTTACACAATGCAGGAAATTCATAAATCCTCCCCCCACACCTCCACTGACCATTGTTCCATGCCCAAAAGATGACAAAAAAACCCTTCCAGGATCTTCAGTCAAACTGGCCTGGACAAAAATTGTTTCCTGACCCCAAAGTGGCAATTAGCATTTCCCTGGGCGTGTAAGAAAGAGCCACAAATACTAAGCACTGAGGCAACCCTTCCTGCTCTCCCTCTTATGATTTGCCTAAATTCACAGAATCTGCATTGCTGTCAGATGACCATCTAGCCTTTATCTGAAAGCCTCCACAGAAGGAGAGCCCACCACCTCCCAAGGAAGTCTGTTCCACTAAGGAACCGCTCTTAACTTTCAGGAAGTTCTTCCTAATGTTTAGCCGAAAACTCTTCCGATTTAATTTCAACCCATTGGTTCTGGTCCAACCTTGGACAATAGAAAACAACTCCATACCATCCTCTATTTGACAGCCCTTCAAGTATTTGAAGATGGTTATCATATCACCTCTCAGTTGTCTCCAAGCTAAACATATACAGCTCCTTAAAGCTTTCCTCACAGGACTTGGTCTCCAGACCCCTCACCATCTTCATTGCCCTCCTCTGGACATGTTCCAGCTTGTCTATATCCTTCTTCAATTGTGGTGCCCAAAACTGAACACAATACTCCAGGTGAGGGCTAACCATAGCAAAGTGATACCATCACTTTGTGTGATCTGGACACTATACTTCTGTTGATGCAGCCCAAAATCGCATTTGCCTTTTCAGTTACTGCATCAGACTGCTGACTCATGTTCAGTGTATGGTCTACTAAGACCCCTAGATCCTTTTTGCACATAGTACTGCCAAGACAAGTCTCCCCAATCCTATCATTATGCAGTTGATTTTTCCTACCTAAATGCAGAACTTTACATTGAACCCCATTGAAATTAATTTATTTGTTTTAACCCAGTTTTCCAGACTGTCAAGGTCATCCTGTATCCTCTGTCTTCTACAGTATTTGCTACTCCTCCCAATTTAGTATCATCTGCAGATTTAATAAGCGTTCCCTCTATTCCTTCATCCAAGTGTTCCCCAGAGAGCACTAAGATGGGGGTCCCAAAACCGTTTGGCCCTCCCAGGGCCTAAAGAAGCCAGTCTAGCAGTGACGAGGGCCAGGGCCTTTTCTGTGGCAGCCCCTTACTGGTGGAATGCGCTTCTGGACGACATCAGGGCCCTGCGGGACCTTTTACAGTTCTGCAGGGCCTGCAAAACGGAGCTCTTCCACCAGGCCTTTGATTAGGGGGCACCTTTTAACATCGAGGTCCTGGCCCTCCAACATCAGCACCAACTTAATATTTTATAGCCTGGCAAGAGCTCAGACTGTGGTGGTAATTTGACTAGATGATAAGACAACGCCGCCACCATTTATTAGTATTATGTTTGCTAGCACTTGTTTGCACATGTTCTGGTTTTAACTTTATTACTGTTTTAATGTATCTCACTGTTTTAATATATTTATACTTATATATATGCTGTAAGCTGCTCTGAGCCTGTCTGGCAGGGAGGGTGGGAGAGAAAATAAGAAATAAATATAGAGATGTAGAACAAAACAGGTCCCAGGACAGATCCTTGAGGCACTCCACCTGTCACTCCTCTCCAAGAGGATGAGGAACCATTAACAAGCTTTCTTTGGGTGCAATCTGTCAACCAGTTACAGATCCACCTAACAGTAATAGGATCCAAACCACATTTTACCAATTTGCCAACAAGAATTTTATGTGGAACCTTATCAAAAGCCTTACTGAAATCAAGATAAACTATGTCTACATCATTCTCCTGATCCAGCAAGGTAGTAACTTTCTCAAAAAAAAAAGAGATAAGGTTAGTCTGACATGACTTGTTCTTGAAAAACCTATACTGGCTCTTAGTAATCACAGCCATCCTTTCTAAATGCTCAAGGGCTGTCTGTTTGATGATTTATTCTAAAACTTTCCCAGGTATAGACATCAAGCTGATGGGTCAGTAGTTACCCAGATTCTCCTTTTTCCCCTTCTTGAAGACGGGGGCAACATTTTCCCGCCTCTAATCTTCTGGCACCTCACCTGTTCTCCAAGAATTCTCAAAAATAATGGACAGAGGCTTAGAAATTACATCCACAAGTTATTTTATTACCCTTGGATGCAGTTCATCTGGCCCCAAGGATTTAGTTTCATTTAAAGAAACTAGGTGTTTATGTACTACCCCATGCCAATCCTAGGCTGCAATTCCTAGGCTGCAACATGTCCTACAAAGTGGCTATTATTCTCAGAGGCAAGGACATCAAGTGACCATGAGAGGCCAAAATTAACATGAATTTAGGCACCTAAGCAGTTAACCCACACATCTAGATAATGTAACTGCTGAAACCATAGCCTTCAATCAAACTCGTAGATTTTTTTTTTTGCCTTTTGGATGTGAACAAGCTCCAATAACGATGCCTGCCAGTTTTTCTGTTTTTGCAAATTGCTGCTATGTCTTACATTTACTTTAAAATCCCAGCGATTACTGCACTAATGTGGACACATCATTTCAGTAAATATCATGCTATTCAATCAGCTAATGAACTTCCTGTAACTTCAGCAATTATTTCTGCTTTGATAGTGTTTCCCTAATCCTATGCTTCCTAATATCCTAATCCCACAAATCAAGAGCTGATTGGAATTGCTGTTTGGCAGAGTAATTTTTTTTCAAAGCCTCACAAAGTAATTGGGCAGAAAGGAGGAAAAGATACTGCATTTGAGGGTTTTTTTGCAACTGAGCAAGACTTTTCAACAGAAACAGTACTAACCAAGTTTGCAACATGACCACTAAGGGCAGTGAGGGCCAATAAAGTCCCAGGTTCAGTCCTTAGCATCTCCACTTGAGAAGAGTTTGGAAAGCAGGGCTGGGAAGTCCTTTGTATGAGATTATGGAGAGCTGTCGCTAATCCAGAGTAGACAATATTGGCTGAAACATAGACTTAGTGTATGTATGTATGTTAAAACTCAACTACAAAACAGTCATATTCACTTTAATTATTTGGGGCACAGAATATTACATTCACATAAAAGCAATGAATGTTCTCTGGAAAAGTTGCTGCAGTTTCCCAGTCACAGCATATTGTGATATGTGTGGCTGAAAAAACAGGAGTGGAAGATTTGGAATTTATATACTTGAGCCATAACATTCCCACAACCATCTATCAGGAGAAATCAAGCCTTGTGCTGA
Source organism: Gekko gecko (assembly GCA_029375565.1). Classification (NCBI taxonomy): domain Eukaryota; kingdom Metazoa; phylum Chordata; class Lepidosauria; order Squamata; family Gekkonidae; genus Gekko; species Gekko gecko. The sequence goes on along the minus strand of JAPDNY010000012.1, from coordinate 42,880,343 downwards.
CTTAATTAAACAAGGTGGTCTTACAATACTTCCCAAAGGTGCTTGGGGTTTTGCATGTCTCTGAGGAAGGGAATTCCATAATGGGGTGCAAACTATACAGTGTCTTGGATCAATACAGGTTACTGTTACTCCATTGTTATTTAAGGTGTAGGGCAGTAACACAACATAGACTGGGGTGGACTGAGATGGGTACTGAATCCATCACATGAAGTCCCAGACTCTTCAGCCTTTCCTAATGGGAAAGGTGCTCCAACCTCTCAGTCATTTCATTTGTCATCTTCTGTATTTTTTCCAGCTTTGCAGTGTCCTCTTTGAGATATGGTGATCAGAACGGCACACCATATTCCAAATAAGGCTGCACCATAGATCTGTACAGGGGCATTGTAATATTGGCTGTTTTATTTTCAGTCCCTTTCCTAGTAAGCCTCAATTTAAGAGTTTGCCCTTTTCACTGCTGCAGCATAATGGGTTGACAGTTTCATTGAGCTATCCACTACAGCCCCAAGGTCTCTTTCCCTCTCAGTCGCAGCAGTTTGGACCTCATTAGTATACACTTGAAGGTGGGATTTTTTTATTCCAATGTGCATCACTTTACACTTACCTAGTCTAAACTTCATTTGCCACATTGTTGCCCACTCACCTAATTGTCTTGGAGCTCTTCACAGTTGGCCTTGGTTTTCACTATCCTGAATAATTTTGTGTTGCCTGGAAACTTGACCACTGCATTGCTCTCCACTTCCAGATCATTTACAAACACATGAAATAGCACTGGCCCCGATACCAATCCTCTACTGTGAGAACTATCAATTTATTCATGCTTTTTGCTTCCTGTCTAACATTTAACCAATTTTTGATCCTTAAATGGCCCCATCCTCTTATCCCATGACTGCTAAAGCCTGTCACTTTGGTGAGGTAAACTTGTCAAAAGCCTTTTGAAAGTCTATCTACAGGATCACCATTATTTATGCTTTGTGTGTGTACTGAAATGACGGTTGCCAAAGATTGGTGAGGCAGGACTTCCCTTTGCAGAAGCCATTCTGATTTTCCCTCAGTAGGTTGTTCCTCTTTTATTAGTTTTTACTAATTTGCCTACGACAGATGCTAGGCCAATCTGTAATTTTCTGGCTCCCTCTGGACCCTTTTTTAAAAACTGTGTAACATTTCCTCCTCTCAAGTATTATGGTACAGTGGCTTAAATTAGTGACAAGTTACATATATGGAGTGGATCAATAATCTCACATTTGAGGTCCCTGAAAACTCTGCTGCATGGCATCAGTAGTTCTAGGACTTCATCTTTCATCACCACAATTTGACTCAGTTCTTCAGACTTCCTGAAAACAGTGGCTGTGGCCTGGGTACATGCCCCATCTAGCTTCTCTACCACTCCCCACCTTTCTTTAGTAATCCTTATATTCCTTGATCATCCAAAGGCCCAACTGCTTCTCCGGCTAGTTTCCTGCTCTGGATAAATTTAAAAAAATGTGCTTTTAGTAATTTTCTTTTTGGATGCCTAATGATTAACTTACACTTCTTTTTGCCAGTGCTTGTGCTACCTTGCAGGATGGATTTGATTTAAATCATGATTTAAATCACTAGTCAGTAAGATTCAATTTAAATCATGGTTTTCTGCATAAAGACTCATTCTTGCTGGCCTTCATATTTACAACCCAGTTATATCATAAAATTAATGACTGGTTATTTACCACTTGAAATAGATAATTATGAAATCATTGCAAGGTGAACTATCTCCAGTTTAATAGATTATTAATTCATATTTGGACAACTTTTCTGCTGTACTTCACTGGAAGGAGACAAATAATCATTAGCAGTAACCATTTAAATTGTTTTATTTATGTATTATTATGTTTGCTTAAATATCCATGAGGATACACTCACAAAGATCTCAAGATTTCTGGGGTATTCTCCTCAAAAAGTTTCACTTTTCATTTCTATTGCTTCTCCCCTCCCCAACACTTAGCTTTTAACATCTCTTTATCCAGACCTATTCCATCCCAAACAATTCACTGAACTTCGTGAAATGTAGCACTTAAGAGATAAGGGGGTTGATTCTGTGTGCACAGATTTGCAGAGGACCAATAGGACTGAGGGCTCTTTATTTATTTTATAGCATTTTTGTTGTGAAGAAGCGGCATTTTATCTCTGCACACACAAATTCACTGCAAAACCAAGCATCTGTGATAATATCTTCTAGGTAGCAAAACTGCCCAAAAACTGTGAATGGATTAATGGAATTCATTTACAAAAAAATTTAAACATTGCATGAATATGCAGCCTCATGCGACATAATTAAAAACTAATCCATATTTCAGGATGAATAACCTTTGGACTATAATGTATCATAAATAGAAAATTATCTTTATATAGATTTTTTCTCAAAAAGCATTCTATTGGGGGGGAAAATTAATTTTTTAAAACCTGATTTAAATTTTTAAACCAATTTTTTTCTTTTAAAAACTCATTTGTTCTTATCCACCCTGCTTCCTTGTGTTCACTGCATTAGGGTAGATCTTCCACTTTTTTAAAAAATAACAGTCACAACTGAACAACTGTGGAAGTTTGTGACAGTTATGGGTGGACCTGAGTCCTGCATGATGGAGTGAGCTCCCATCTCTGGCCTCAGCTCCTGCCTATCTAGCAGTTTGAAAGCAAGAAATTGCAAGTAGATATATAGGTACCACTTTGGTGGGAAGGTAACAGCGTTCCATGTACCTCGGGGTCTAGTCATGCCAGCCACATGACCAAGGAAACCGTCTTTGGACAGCGCTGGCTCTTCAGCTTGGAAACTAAGATGAGCACCACATCCCTAGAGTCAGATTCAACTGGCTTTCCAGCAAGGGAAACCTTTACCTTTACTATATTCACTGGGCCCTGACCTGAACAGTCCAGGCTAGCTTGATCTCATCAGAGCTCAGAAACAAAGCAGGATGGGCTCTGCTTCTGTATTTGGATGGGAGACCACCAAGAAATACCAGGGGCACTATGCAGAGGCAGGCAATGGCAAACCACTTCCGAACATCTCTTGCCTTGAAAACTGGCCTATAGTGGCTGAGCACTTTTACCACTTTAGTTTAAAAGAAATAGTTGGATATATGAATTGAAATACAAGAGGTAAAGCTTTTACACAGAAATGACAGTTTAGTGGGAGCTAAACAAAGACTATTAAGATGGAAGTCTGCAGTATAAGTCTTATCACCGCCACAAACTTACGCAAGTGGCCTTGGTCAAGCAATTCTCTCAGTCTGACCCTCATATATGAGATATGAAGAAAACAACACAATACCCTAACCTACCTTACTGGGCTGTTGTAAAGCGCCCCTAGAATACTCAAACGTGCTATACCATTAGCAAATATTGTTATTATTTCTACATTGGACCGATTTCTTTCCAACTTCCTTTGGAGTCCTTTTTTTTTTGTCTCATTTCCCTCACAGATTATTTCCTCGTAGCAGCCTTGCACACAGGAAAGGTTGGGTACAAAACCCTCAAAGAACTAAAAGCCCCTCAAGAGTGGTCAGCCAGCACCACACGCACAAGTTTAAACTGCACATGCCTTTGACTAAATCAGGTCACGAATTACCGGCCCAGCAGAATTTTGGAGGACTGGGTTTTCTTTTTAAAAATGAACTTTCGTCAATAACGTTGAGCCATCTCCCCCTTTTTTTACATCTTTGCTGCTTGCTTACAGGGATGTCTCTCTGGTCTACTTGTAATAGCCGTATTGTGCTGTACGCTGCCTCCCTCGTGCACTCTGCGGAGAGGCGGTGCATAATTTTTAAGTCCACAAACTAAGAGCCCTCGTGGAACGTGTGGACTAACTTAAACATACAGATAAAGGAAACCACTCGGGGAAGAATACCGTCTACAGTCTATCTATATATAAAACAAGACTTTACGCGAAGGCAGCAGCTGCCTTTCCCCTCTATGGGGCTTGTGAGCCATGATCATATTACTCCTCCTGCAGCGGCCATGTTGAGCGCCGTTTTCCGCGCGGGAAGCGGTAACAGAAGGGGCGGCGCTGGCTGGGCTGAGGCCGCCGCCGGCGTTGCTCCGCCTCCCCCTCCGAGCAGGCGGCAGGTCCCTGCGCCTCGCAGGCAGCCGAGTCGCCGCCGCCGCCGGCCCCGAGACCTGTGAAGAGGAGCTGCCCGCCGGCGGTGCCATGGCCGGCCACAATGCTAACGACGCCACCACCAGCGGCAAAAGAAGCAGCCCCTGCATTGTGGTGAGCGCGGCTGGCTGAGGAGGGGGTGCGGGTGCGCGGCCTTGGGGCCGGGCCGGGCCTCCCCCTGCGAGGAGCAACGTGCTCTTAAGAAGGAGGCAGGCCGAAAGAAGAGGGGGGGGAGGTGCTCCCCTTCCAACCCAAAGAAAGAAGAGAAAGGTTAAAACCAGACCTGGGAAGAGGCTGTTTATGTGGGGGGGAGGACCAGTTTGAGCCTCAGTTTCCCCTTTTCCCCTTGCAACAGAACGTGGGTTTCCGTTCCCCAAAGGGGAAAGAGATCGAAACTGGAGATTTCTAGAGGGGGGAGGGAGGGGATCGATTCGAGCCTCGTCTTCCCTTTCCCCTCTAGAATGTGACTCTCCCTCCCGACAAGAGATTAAAACTAGGGGCTCGACGGTTTAGTTACGTGCGCGGGGGGAGGGGGGATGATTTGTACCTGAGCTGCTGACCTGCAGGAAGAGGTGGTCCTGGTGGTAAAAGAGTGGCCCACCACCCAAAAGTGAGGTTGAAACTGGGAAAGAGTGAAGGGGGAAGAGGGAGGGCGTTTGGTTTTGTTAAGAGAGCTCAACGGCGGGGGGGGGGAATCCAGTTTGAACGTCATTTTAGATTTGCTCCACTCTAGACTTTTATCTTTCCTTTAAAGAAGAGGTTGGAAGTCAGGAAGCCGAAGATGGAGCGGAGGCCTTCTCTGCAGCCTGAGCATCCCTTCTGGGGTGTAGAAGGCTTTCTTTTCTCCCCAAGCAGAAGTGATTGAAAGTCGGGAAACCATTGGTTCAAAGACTAAGGGGAGGTTTAGTTATGCTGGCGAGGGGGTTGAAGGGATTGGAAAGGATTTAAGGTGCAGTGTTCACTCAACTTTACTCTCTTCCCTTAAGGTTATTTGTCCAGAAGGAATGGGTGGGCCGGTGAGGAGGGGAGGTTAAAACTAAAAATATGTCTTAGAAAAGATGGAATGTGAGAGGCTTTGGGAACAGAAGACTTCCTGTGGAAGTGCAAATATGTGACTATGGGGGGGTGATTAGAGATAATTTTGGTAAGATACCTAGGGTTTCGTTATATTGCTTGGGAGTAAGTTGGGGTCAGTTGCTTAGAGAAAGGTGCAGGGATCATTCCATTTGGAAGGCTGTTTGTATTTGTGGGTGAACATCCTTGCAGAAAGCAGGCAGTATTTATAATTTAATCAGGTTGAGAAGGAAGGGAGTTGTGAAAGTCACCTTAAAGGCCTTTGTAACAGGAGCCCATTGGGGCTTGATGATCACATGTACCTAAGTGTAAAGGGACTGTCTTGCTTGGAAGGGCCTGCATGGTTGGTAGGTGGGGTATTTGAAACAAAGAGTCATGGGGAAAAGAGATCACTATGAAAGGAAAGGTCTGAACCATCACTGGGATATTTTATGAGCCTGCTTATTTTATTCTATTCCTGGTTGCCTGGGGATAGGAGATGGTGTAATACATTGCCCAACTATCCTTTTTGCTTTTAAAAATAAGAAAGACTCTTTGCATGTCTTCACAAGGTTCAGTGATAACATGTTAAGCTGAGTTATTTCTTGTTTGTAGGGTGTAGGTTTGAAGGTCATGTTTGGTCTGATTTTGCTTGATTTGATTAGTTTAACAGAACTAGCTGTGTCTGGTGTTTGATGCCATTATAGACCGAATGGTAAAAACAATGTCAAACTGAACAATGCGATGCTGTAACCTTGACACCATAGTAAAAGTATCCACTGCTTTGCTTTTCTCTGACCTGGATTGTGCAGGCTAGTATTTGGATGGGAGACCTCTAAAGAATACCAGTGTCATGATGTGGAGGCAGGCAATGGCAAACCACTTCTGAACATCTTTTGCCTTGAAGACTCTATGGCACTTTCTGCTGCCGCCACCAGTGCCTTGCTTTAGTTTCCTTGCAAATCCTGAATGTAATGGTGCATTTCAGATTTCAGCCTTTTCTTATTTCTGAAGACCTTTGCCTTTGCAGCTTATATTCTCCTGATGTATGAAGCTAGAGGGGGAGCTGTGGGGAAGTACAGTTTCTGACAACCAGTTTGGTTGGTGTGTGTATACATGGAGAGAGAACCATCACTGAAAGGAAAGGGAGATTTGAGGAGATCACTGGCTAAACTTGCTCATGATGAGAGCACTTTCTGGTGCATGGATATTGACTAGATATGGACAGGAGTTTGACATGCTTCCTTCTTCTCAGATATTGCCTAGTGTTAATGAATGTTTCCCAAAATACTTTTAATTCATAACAAGCAGGGCTCTTTTTGTAGCAGGAACTCCTTTGCATATTAGGCGACACACCCCTAATGTAGGCAGGGCCGGCTCCAGGTGTCTGGGCGCCTAGGCAGGACAGCCTGGGGCGCCCCCCACCGGGGATGCCAACCTCCCGGTGGGGCGTGAAAACTGGGGGCGGTGGTGGTGCTGGCTTTCCTGGGCACTCCGCAGCTGCGGGGCCCCCAGGAAAGCCAGGGAAGGGGGCGGGGGTCTAGTCGTCGCCCCCTCCCTCCCAGCGCCGGCTGTCCTGGGGGCTCCACGGCTGCGGGACCCCCAGGAAAGCCGGGAAGGGGGCAGAGGGGTCTAGCCGCTGCCCTCTCCCTCCCAGCGTCGGCTTTCCTGGGGGCTCCGCGGCTGCCCAAGCAAGTCTGGGAAGAGGCAGGGGGCTTTTCGCGGGGCGGGCCCTAGTGGGCGAGCCAGCCCTGGTGACCTGCGCCCTAGCCAATCGTCTTTTGGCGGCAGCGGCAGCGGGAAGATCCCGCTGGCCAACGCCAGCTGCCGCCTCCTCCTTCCCCCCCCCCGAGGAGGGGGAGGGCGACTTGCGCCCTAGCCGGGCGCTTTTTGGTGGTGGGCGCCCGGTTAGGGTGGCGGGGGGGCGCTTTTTTGGGGGGGGAGCGGGTGCCATTTGGCGCCCCTGAGGCCAGTGCACCCTAGGCGAGCACCTAGTTTGCCCAATGGGCGATCCGGCCGTGAATGTAGGCAATCCTCCCAGAGCTTACAGTAGCCCCCATAAGAAGAGCTCTGTAAGCTCTTGGAGGATTGGCTACATTAGGGGTGTGTCGACTAATATGCAAAGAAGTTCCTGCTACAAAAAGAGCCCTGGATCCCTCACTTAGTTGAATGTTGATGTACAGAGGAGCATAATACAGCTTCTCTGTCATATAATTAATGAGGATACAAAGCCCTGTATTCTATCACAATATGCCAGTGATAATATATAACACTGCCATCAGTGGGTTATAGCTCCCAACTGTTCTGTGAGGTTTAAGATGACTTTTCTGCATATTACAGGTTGCCTTCAGTGCTCCATCTAAACTGTGGAGTCTTGTGAGCAAAAATTCTACTTTGTGAGCTTCTGGTATTAAAGTCGTGAGTGAGTGATTTTGCTGTTGCATAAATTAGTTTGCTCTGGGGAGCCATATTTCCTGAGCTAAGCAAAAAATTGTGAGCTAGCTCACACTAACTCAGCTTAGAGGGAACACTGGTTGCCTTGTGTTTTGTTTTTTTAATGCAGTAATGTTTCAGTGTGCAAATCCTGATTTTGAAACTATCACAGGCTGTGGGATCATTATTAGGAAGGAAAGTATCTGGCCTTAACTTTCTCTGGTTTCCTTTCAGATTGGAGATGATGAACAGGGGTACGACCTAGATTTGTTCTGTATACCAAAACATTATGCAGATGATTTGGAAAAAGTCTACATTCCTCATGGACTTATTATGGACAGGTTTGTTTGACTGGCAGTAATGTTCTAAAACAGATGTTGCAATAGAAGACTTTGTGTGACTGGAAGACATTTCCATTATTAATAACGTTTGGGTTTTTTATTTGACATCTTTAACTGAAGGCCAGGAGATAGTTTACTTTCCAAAAGAAATATGTAGATACCTTTTACCCTAGACTTGAGTAAAGAATGCAGTCCTGGATGACTGTTCAGCGCAAGCTCAGTGGCGGCTTTGCACCTGGCTATGGGATACAGTTACCAGTTTTGATCCATTACGAGCCGCCAATACCTGTGCTTTGTATGATAGGCTGCTATGAGTGAAGCATGCTGCACTTAGAAAAATCAAGAATTAAAATTTAACTCTTCTACTTACGGTAGTTTCTAAGCAGTGTAGTTATCAAAATCTTTAATGCTGCATCTGCTGCTATATGATAATATTCATAATAAAACTAGGGAAACTAACCAGAATCACCCTCCGTGTTGTTTAAAATGTGAGACCAGAGATGTTACAAAATAACCAAATAAGTTGGGTTCCAAACTTGAATGAATTATTACTTATTTATTCACATTATGGATCTGGGTTGCTATAATGAAAATTTAAACAGGATGTGTGTACTCAACTCATGTTGTTGGTTGTATGTTAATACAGTACGTGCAACTTTTACCCTTTTTGCAAAAAAAATAGATAAATTGGAAGCTTGGAGAAGGGGCTGTGATTCTGTACTAGAACATCTACTTTTAATGCAAAAAGTTTCCAGATGCAGTCCCCAGCATCTCCAGTTGAAAGGGCCAGGTAGTAGGTGATGTGAAAGAACTCTGTCTGAGACTCTGGAGAGCTGCTGCCAGTCAGAGTAGATAATACTGACCTTGATGGTCCAGTGGTCTGATTTAGTACAAGGCAGCTTCATGTGTTGCATGTGTATGTTTGGATAACACCTCCTTCATGAAAGATTACTATAAATAATGCTGATTCTTTGCTTTGGTCGTGTTACTTCAGGAATCAGTGGGTTGGACACAAAGGTGTTCTTCTATATGTGGTTGGAAAGGGTCCTACACTCACAGAAGAACTGTTTTACAATTTGGTGCTAAAATGTTGCATGAGAAAAGTGAAACTATGTCCAAATACACTGTCCCCCTTATGGGAGATTTTGTATAAGCCAAAAGCATGAGAACTGTTGTGAAATTGACTCGCTCAATGCATGCACATATATTTGCAGAGCAGCCATAGCAACTATTCTGTTCTGCTCGTTTTTTGGATCCCACATTCTGTTCCACTGTCCTATAAAGTTCAGCTCATTGATGAGAATTATCATCTGTTCCCTGCTGACTCATTTGCAGATTATTGGGATGATTACCAGAGCATTCCTAAGAAAAAGTCAGGCTATAATACATTTAAGAATGTTGGTTCAGTGTACCTTCTAAAACCGTGGGCATCATATCTTTCAAAAGTTGTCCAGTAACCAGGCACGTACAGGGATTTGCTTTGGCACACAGTGCTTTGTAAAATCAAGTAAGTTTGGCAGTATTGCTATTAGATTAACCTTGAGAAGTGAGAAAGCCGAAATGTCATTGATCAGTAAATAGTCCTATTCACTGTGAAGTGGGAGGTAAATATACTATATTGGATGAGCAAGGGCTATTCGTTTTTTACTTGGTATGTGTATTTCTCAACTGCAACTTCATATTTATACTGGTCTAAGTAGGTAACATGTATAATGACTATTATTTATGAAGAGACTCAGCCTTGGAGACTGTCTAGTAAATTGTGCTTCTTCAGCTAAAAATGTTCTATCTTTCCACAGGACAGAGAGGTTGGCACGAGAAATTATGAAGGGCATGGGAGGGCATCACATTGTAGCACTCTGTGTTCTTAAGGGGGGCTACAAGTTCTTTGCTGACTTGCTGGACTACATTAAAGCCTTGAATCGAAACAGTGACAAGTCCATTCCTATGACAGTAGACTTCATCAGATTGAAAAGCTATTGTGTAAGTGCGTCCAAAGAGGTCCCTGTTTTTTGCCTTGATGTTCTAGACACAATTTTTTTGACCCTTCTCTTCCCTCCAGGGTTGGGGTTTAAAGCAGATAGAAGCAGCAGTATTACAAGTCTCTTGTGTAAGGAGGGGCTGTTAGTTTTATCTTGATATATGCATTTCTTCTGGAATTAGTTGAAACCCCAGATACTAGTGTTGTTCTAAACAGGTAAAATATATACCAACAATAGTCACTATGATTTATGAAGAGCCTCAACTTGCCTCTTTCTGGTCCAAAGCTCAATATAAGTCACACTTCCTGGAAAGGGGTATGGGGATCTTGTATTGTGCTGCACTTTGCTCTGTTCCAGTGTGTAATTCAGTATAAGAACCACACTTCCTTCTGTCTTCTGAATCAGGATGGGGTGGGCTTTTTCATGATGCACTAAACAGGATCCCTAGGGCCATGTGTCTGTTAACATTGTGTAACTCTCAATATAGTTTGGATATGCTGTTTTAAAACTAACCTTGAGATATTGCCTTTATATACATACAAACAGTATAGATAGCTCAGAAGGTTTTACTAGTGTAGCTCAGGTTGTTCTTTCCAAGCCTGTATGAAATGCAGGGGTGTGTTTAAATCTGACAGGACAGCAAGTAAAATAAAAGTACATGAAGAAGGCAAACCTTTCAAGTGTGCAGTTGCCTAGGGCTAGCATCCAGAGGTGGGGGAGATCAGGATTTTTAAGTCGCAAACTGATTTTCAGAAACCATTATTGCCCAGTAGCTCTTGCACAGAGACGCCATGTGATTCAGTGACACAAACACTACTATTAATGCACACGTTTGCTCTGCAGGAACAATAGGAAGTCACGATTTTCTGAGTGCCCACTGCCCACAATGGGCAGATATAGTAAAACACATGCTCGTTGCATGCCACACACCAGCACTCATCTGTGGGTCATTATTTAGAACATACGTAGAGGCTGCTGGAATAGACCAGTGCAATCTAGTCTGGCATACTGTTTCACACAGTGGCCAACCAGTTCCCCTGGAGGGCCAAAAAAACAGCATAGTGGCTGAGTTTTAGAAGTATTTCCTCTGTTCTGAACCTGTTTCCAAACTATTTCAGAAATATCCACAGTGAATTAAGTCTCCAGTTGAGGTCTTGCTTATATTGGAATAATAATAGAAGGCCCCTTGAGATTAGGTGTTAGTGCAATGGGAGTTATAGTTCTCTCTTTTGGAAATCGTGCATTAATTTATTTTGTCTTGTAAAGCATCTTCAGTCAGTTTTTTTTTTTTTAAAAAAAAGCTTAATGGGGGTAGAACCATTTGTGATTGTTCGATATAACAGTTGTTGTTGGAGCTTAAACATTCCTACTTTTTTAAGAGTATTTAAGAATCTGAAAGGAAATGTGTATGACATTATTTGAGGAATTTGGCCATCATACCTCTATAATTCTACACCTGTCTTATGTAGAACTCTGATTCTAGTGTAGGAGGGCTTTAAAATTGGGTATTGATGTGGCATGAGTGATTAATCTCCCTTTGGGGGAGGGGAGATAGAAGACCTACTATCCAAGTTTTGGTGGGGTCCCAGTTTGTCTTGATAAATTTCAGGATTAGGTGCCTATAGAACTTTGTCCTGTTTTTTGGAATTGTGCATGAACCAGGTGGTAAATGCTGCCCAAGGCATGAGAGTGCTCACTGCCTCTCTCAGCCATACAGTCTTGGGTGTTCTGCATCTTTCTGCAGTGGCATAGAATATACCATCTGTATTTTAAAAATAATAGAGAAGAGATTGTTTCTGCTATCCTTTCTGGTAACCCCTCCACATATCTCTAATACAGACCTAACAGTCTCAGTCTTTCTGAATTGGTTCCATTTTAAGAAACCTTGCTAAAGAACAGGAAACATCCTCTTTCCTAGACTGCTGTTTTCCCCCACTATGTTTTTGGAGCACTTATTCAAGGTAGGGGAGGAGAGCTGTGGTTGGTAGAAAAGGGGACACAACATTATTGTGTGCAGGGTACATTTCTCTGCCATAACTGAAGAAAATACTACTGTTGCACTGTAGTGTGGATTGTTCCAGATCTTAATAACCTTTCTTTTTCTTTTCTAAGTCTCATGTTTTAAATTCAGTAGGGATTCTTTAAAAAAAAAAGTATGCTAACTTCCTTCCTTCCTTGTCTTAAAATCAGAATGACCAGTCAACTGGTGATATAAAAGTAATTGGTGGCGATGATCTCTCGACCCTAACTGGGAAGGTACGTTCATGTATAAAAATAATTTTCATAAGAACCTAAGCAGAGCCCTGCAGGATCAGACCAGTGGCCCATCTAGTCCAGCATCATGTCTCACACAGTGGCCAAACACTGGCGGGCCAATGATAGGACACTGTATTATAGTTGCTTAGTACTCTAAGCTACAACATCTTTCAGGACTTACCATTAAAATAATTCTATGGAGTTCATGGAAAGCTAATAAAGGCAAAGACATTTTAGAAGCAGTCCACTAGTGTTGCTAGGTCCCTTTCTTTCTGGCTGTGTTGGATAGGATTGCATGTCAGCACAGTCCTGGCATGCCAGTAGTTTTTGACCCAATGAAGAATTTCATATAGCATTTGCAATTACAAGAGCTGGTGATGGAAAATGCCTGAGAGAACATTGTCTTGTTAAAGAATCACCACAGTATCCCAAAAATCTCTGTATTTTTCTTGAGCCTCTTCTCCTGCACTTGTTATGCTCTATGTACATAACTTCTCATGTACATAATGCCATTGAAAATATTTTCAGTACAGTGCATATATCACTGTACTTGGTGTAGATCATCCCCACAAGCTGTTACAATACTCTGTCATCACAACACATCTTCCCTCTCTTAGCCCAGCCAGTTCAAAGTGTATATGTGGACTAATCATAACATATGAGAATACTAATGACACATATGGTGGTTACATGGAAGGGGATAAGGGAAAATGCCTCTAAGGTGATGTTTAGTTTGTTCAGATGCTGCAGCACTAGTGATATTGGGATCTATAAAAGATGCATTTTGCCTTTCTCTCATGTTGTCAGTTATGCAGTAATGTGTTGAAAAGTGGATGATCAAAGGGTAACCGTGTATGGTCTTAGCCCCGCAGTCCATTTGCCTTAGCCCTGTGTATGCCCTGCAGTCCGTTTGCGTTTGGACACATTACACTGTCTCTGGTAGCTTTGTTGGTGCTTTAAGTCTCCAGATCTTTTCTGGCAGCTGACCTGGGAAATCTGTCCATAGCCTCAGCTGCTCACTTAGTTGGGCTTTGCAACCTATCCCTTTTTTCTGTCCCATCCTCTCCATGTGGATCGATTCATAGACACTGCATTTCACACAGCTCCCTTTTACCTTTGAATACAAATACAGCCCTTGAAAATATGAGGAATCACAGTCTGTTATGAACTCTATTGTGGGGCGTAGTGTTTAAAAACTGTTGTAGAGGTGAATATTTTAACCTTTTTTGGTTAGATTATTGTCCATATGAAGGTACCTTAAACAGCACAGAAATGTCAACTAATTAAAAACAGCAGGATATTGCAAGTAATATATTTGATTTATTATTAATACTTTTTCCCCTAGTTTTCAGCTGGTTCTGAATCTTCATTCAGATTAGTAGTTTATTTTTGAACTATAATAAAGTTTCTGTTTGGAGTCCAAAAGAATGCACTAATGAGCTCTAGAAACTTAGGTAATTTAACCGCAGGGCATAATTTGTTGCCATATTCTGCTAGCTTGTTCCATAGATGAGGCATCTGCTTACATTTGTGTGCTGGTTAATTAGGGAAACAGTGAACTGAAAAACAGTCTTAAAATGTTTGGATAAATAAAAATTGGAAACTAAGTTTGACTTAAATGACTCATGGGCTTCTGTTTTTTTCCATCTTCTAGAATGTCTTGATTGTAGAAGTAAGTATTGAGTTTGCATGTACTTCTTTAACATGTATAATTTGGGTTAGTGCTATCTAATCAGTTAGTCTTGAACCTCACTGCTGCATTTCAAGATCACTTCATTTTACTCCAAAATAACAACAGTCCCCTGGCTCTGATAGTGACAGCCCTCAGTGTGAATTAGAATCCACTGAAGAAGGAAAGCTGTTCCAAAGCTTCAACAAACTTCCCTTGTTGAAGTAACCAACACCAAAACACTTTTAAAACTTATATTCTGATTAGCTTGCTTTCTAGATGAGTAACCAATAAAGTATTGCTGAACTGCATTATGACCAGCTGTATTTTTATATGAAAAATGCTTTTGTAATTATAAAAATCACAAAGTTGATACTATAGGATCAAGTTTTTTTATGTATTCCAGACCCTGAACATGATACCCAGTTGCAGATACATTCCTCCTATTATTTTTACTTAAACTTGATAAGGATGTGTTTTATTTCTACTTGTATATCTGACTAGTTCCTAATTGAGGTGGGGTGGGTGGGTGGGTGTTTGAAAGTTTTAATTACCTTTACGAGGCTATCTTTTCTTAATTGTCAGGATATAATTGACACTGGTAAGACAATGAAGACCCTCCTGTCTCTGCTCAAGCAGTACAATCCAAAGATGGTAAAGGTAGCCAGGTATGTTTTGATTGCTATCAGTTCTATTGCCTTTTTGTGAACTGTCATGGGATTTTCAAACAAATTGGGCTGGGGCTTTTGTTTATATTATAACAACCTCTTGAGGTCAGTTGTGCTCCAAATTCACAAGAAGGTTTAAAAACTCCTGAAGGAAGGATGTTAACTGTTCACTGTTGTTCAGTCTGTTCCTAATATTGGGTCTTGAAGACTGTCCCTGTGAAAAATATAGCCCTAGTTGGAAGCTGTTGCTTCTCCTTTGTGCGCTTCTGCTAACAAACAGCCAGCAACAAAGGAAAATTATTTGGTGATAATGCATTTTATTATGAAGAACTGACAATTTAATTTTTAATCTAAAAATGAGCCTCTTACAAAAAAAAATTACAAGAACTCATAGTACAGATAGATCTCAGAGCAGAGCTGCTGTTCAGAAGACAAGCCGTGTCAATCAAGATCACGAGCCCTTATAAATAACAACACCTGGTGTTTATACTACATGATATTCTTTACAAAGCCCTGCTAGTAGTTTCTAAGGATTCAGGGGCTATAATTATGCCATATTCAGCTGCCACCTAGGAACGCTTTGAAGTAATGGTTACATTTGAATTTGCCCATGTAAACTGACAAGCTTATTGGTTTCAGCATTTTAATTTGTAAGTAGTAAGTATATCTCGAGACCCAACAGCTTATCAGATTTACAATTGGGTATAGAAAGTTCAAGCTACTCCCTGTTGCCATAACAACCCCCAAGCACCTGAGGTGACTCTGGGTGCTAGTTGTGCTTGGTAGTCCCGGAATGAATTTAAGAGGGTGAGGCTGTAAATGCCCTGTGGTATGTTGCAAGGAGCCTCTCCCACTCTTCACTGCTTGTTTGTGAAAGTATAGTAGAACGGCATTTGTATGAGAAGAGAAATAGTGAGGCATTTGCCCTGATGTTTTTCATCCACACAAGATGAGTAAAGATTGAATTGGGTTGCATTCTCCCTAAAATAATAGTTTTGCCACTTGGGGATGCTGTTAGATCCAATCTTACAGGTGGAGTTTTGGCCCTCCACACATGTTCTAGGGAATGTCTAACCTGTTTTTAAAGGACTGTACTGATTGCTTGTTTGTTTCTGGACAGAGTCCATTGTACTGGGTACCACCTTTAAGTACCCATGACTTTAAAAGACAACTTGCTGCCTGTCAATTAGTATCTTCCCGTTGGGCCCTACTCTGAGGCCAGGTGCATGGTTTATCTGAGACATGCCTTTTCTGTAGTGACACATTTACTGTGACTGTGGAATTCCTCCCTACAGATACCTGCCTCATGCCTTAGTCTTTTGGTTGATTTTTGTTAATTTTGCTATATATATTTTTATTAGGGCTCTGTGTGTGTTTTACCATTTTCTCTTCTTGCCCCATGTCTCATTTGGATTATTTTTATTGTACTAGGTTGACATTTGTGTGTGGGTTGTCACTGATTTTTGTGTCCTTGCTACAGTGTTTTGATAGTTGTTTTATTGTTAATCACCTTGGAAACATTTATAAATTTGCCACTTTCCCACCAACCATGAAAGCTTAATGTATAGAAAACTGTGTTGTTTATCTTGTGATGTACTTTTGAGGGAGGGCAGAACTCTGGTGTTTGGTCATGTAGCTAGTGCAGAATGTGTTTACTTTGTTAAAATTCTACTGCAGTTAATTTCATTTGGTGTCTATTTAACAGCTTGTTGGTCAAAAGAACACCTCGAAGTGTAGGATACCGGCCTGACTGTAAGTGAACTTTATGCAAATGTTAAGGGTACCCAGATTTGGGGGCTTTGGGTAGAGAGAGAGAGATGTGAAAAGTACCTCAGAGAAGAGTGACTGGACTTGAAGCACCTAGAAACTTACAAAATGAGTAAAAAGACAGTTGTAGGTACAAAAAGAGATGGGTCCAGATTAAGTCATGTGATCTGGGTTGTCTTGGACTCTGCACAGTCCATTAGCTTGCTATATCTTTTCCACCCAGTGCCATGCTGTCGCCCACTCACCCAGTTTGCATATCCTCCTGCAGCTCTTCACAACCTACCTTGGTTTTCACTATCAAATCAATCTGGTTTCATCTACAAAGTTGGCGACTACCTTGCTCAACCCTGATACCAAATAATTTATTAACAAATAGCAGTGGTCCCAATACTTCAGGACTGCACAGGGCTGTCATTCAGGCAAAATGGAGGAGTACAGGCTGTTCCAAGTTCCTTAAAGAAGGGCAAAGTGTGATAGGTATTTTATAGATTTTTCTATGCTAAAACATCTGTTTATGTACTGGATTTGTAATGCATATCTCATCAGATGTGTTATGGTTTTAAGTTTCAGAGGATAGCCCTGTTGGTCTGCAATCGAACAGCTGTATATGAGCCCAGTATTATTTTAGAAACCAATAAGACTTTTGCAGTATAAGCTTTCAAGAGTCAAAGTTCCCTTTAACAGATTCCTGTTATGGTTTTAAATTATGGAAATACTGTTTTGGGTGCAGCATTAGCAACTTAAAGCTTGAACGAGCTGGCCTAGAGGGTTTAACACCATTGTCCCAAGTGTTGCTTAAGTTTAACTTATGGATAACCTATTGCTCTTTCAGTTGTTGGATTTGAAGTGCCAGACAAGTTTGTTGTGGGATATGCTCTAGATTATAACGAATACTTCAGAGATTTGAATGTAAGTAATTACTCAATATGCATTCCCTTGTTTAAAAACAATAGAAGAGAAAGCGCTTCTTCTCTTTCCTCCTTTAGCTGCTCTTAGGAATGCCAGCATCCATGCTTCTTTCAGTGATGGGAAGAGAAGTGCCAGAGCAACAGGAGCCATGGAAGTAAACCTAAAGAACAGCCATGCTGGGTCCAGTTAGTGGCCCAACCAGTCCAGCATCTGTCTTGGAACGCCTACAAGCAGGGTGTGGAAGTCCAGCTTCCTGATGCTGTTTCCTTCCAGCAACTGATATTCATAGTATGGAGAATCTGTTTAGTACTCGTGGCCGATACCCTCTTATGAATTTTGTCAAAATCTCTTTTAAAGCGGTCATCACTACATCCTGCACCAGGCCCGTAGCTAGGATTTTGTGGCTTGTGGGGCAAATTTTTTTGGTGGGGCAATCTCCTCACCCCACCACTCCTTGGGTGTAATTTCTATTTAAAAAGTTTTTACAGTAGAAAATCTTGTGGGGTTGTCCCTTTAAGAAAGGGGGCAGAGCCCCAAATAGCCCCACGATAGCCACACCAATGAGCTCCACGAGTTAATTTTATACTGACCCTCTGCTGGTGCACAGAAATATTGGAGAACCTAAGGCCCACTGGCTGAAAGCTTCCTTCTGAGTCAACTCCAGCTCCATATTGGCAAGAATTTCTTGAGAGAGAGCTTGAGTCCAGATGGTAGATTAGGGGAGTGAGCGCCATTTCAGAAATCAAAGGGATACGTTCCTGTTGGAAGGCAAGCACAATGATTTAATTTATTTATTTATTTATTCCATTTATACCCTGCCCTCCCCACAAGTGGGTTGCTTTGAATTTGAAATTCAGCAAGTGATGCTGATGTTGCTCGAGATCATACTGTTGAACTTCACAGGAATTAGTCTGGAATAATTATCACCTTCGGATCCCATTAACTTGGATTAGAATTTTCACATTCAAACACATTGAAAAGGTCGGAAAGTGTGCCCATTGTTTTTTCTCTGTCCTGAGGAAAAAAAGGTGAGCCTTGAGGACTCAGTTCATATACAATTACGTATTCCTGAGTAGCATCCTAAATGACTGTGGAGTGTGTGACTGCTTCTGTGGAAGGAGCAGTTCAGAGAGTCAAAGACCTCAAATGGCTCTCAGTTCCTAAATATAATTTTCAAAGGAGGTTTCTGGGAAAAGGAGGCTTTTAACAGTTATAAAGTCTGATTTTTTAAAAAATGGAAGATTAAAGGTAAAGGTAAAGGTTCCCTTGCTCGAAAGCCAGTCGAATCCAATGCTAGGGTTGCAGTGCTCATCTCCGTTTCAAAGCCGAAGAGCCAGCGCTGTCTGAAGACATTTCCATGGTCATGTGGCTAGCATGACTAAACACTAAGAGGCACGGAACGCTGTTACCTTCCCACCAAAGTGGTACCTATTTATCTACTTGCAGTTTCTTGCTTTCGAACTGCTAGGTTGGCAGGAAAATGGAAGATTAGCTCTCAGTTAAAAAACATACACACACCCCTGAATAGTTCAGTGTTGTATGTAGCAGAATTGCATGATGTAGGAATCACTGTTGAGTTGGGAGGATATTATGAAGACAAAGAAAACTCCCATAGCAGTTTTCACCTTAAAAGTGATCTGTATCTGAAGAACTGTGCCCTGCCAGAGGAACCATCCCACTTAATTAAGATCTTCATAGAATCCTTGTTTCATATCCTCCCACTGTCTGAGGTTACTCAGGACAGAGCCTTTTTCAGCCACCCACAGAGGCTCTGGATCTTTCTCCTTGGAGAGGTGCGCTCTGCTTCATCCTTGCTGGCCTTCTGACAAATGGAGAAGGTGGTTCTTTTTTAAAGGGGCTCTTTACCTCCTGTTAGTTGCTGAGCTTGGATCACTTATGATAGCTGTAAGCATTTAAATGTTTTCTTAGCAACCGTCGTGTTTGTATTTTAGCCAAAAAGTGGGATAAATGTGTTTAGATTTCAAGTCCTCTTAATGCTAGCTGGTTTTGGTAGAGGACCTTTACATTGTAAGGGTAAAGGAATCTCTGGCCCTGACCTGGATGGCCCAGGCTAGCCCAATCTTATCAGATTTCAGACGCTAAGCAGAAATTAGTTTTTTGAGGGGAGACCAAGGAAGTCCAGGTTCACTATGCAGAGTAAGGCAATGGCAAACCACCTCTGGTTCCTCTCTTGCCTTGAGAACCCTACAGGGTTGCCACAAGTCAGTTGAGAGACCTGAGGGTAGTTTCCACTACCACCACAAAAGAAATCTCTGAGCACTTTGTTAGTAGGATGCGGAGGTGGGAGACAAAATTTGCTCTTACTGCAGCAGTGCAACCCTTCCCTGTAGGAGTATGAAGGAACCACTTGCTTCTGTGAGATAAACTGAAAGGTTGTACTTTGACACCATTAGGGAGGGGGGGTTAATCCAGCTCCCTTTCTCTAGAGACTCCAGTATCTAGGTTGGAGGTAGGATTTAGCTCTATCTCAGATGTGATTTAAGACTGTATCCTTTCATGTCCTATGGAGTTTAATAGGAGCCACAGTCCTATCATCATCCTTTGTTCTGTTACTTGGTCAGCTATGTCTTTTCTACATACAACAAGCTAATAATGGCTTGCACAAGCATCTGCAGAATGTTGATCTCCTAAATTTCTAGTCCTTGCAATTGTTGTGTTTTCTGCATTTCAGCATATTTGTGTGATAAGTGAGACTGGGAAACAGAAATACAAGGCATGACAGCACTCGTTCAAATGCAAGAACTACAGGACTTTGAAGCATACATCCACAGCGTCCATCTTTCACTGTCTTAGGCTCTGGTCACCAGCTTAAAAATTGTGGAGTGCTCCAGCCTTGTCATTTGCTTGCTATAACTTATTGCATGTACAGTATGGGAACTTTGTCTTGTTGATTTACATTTGAGACAATGTCAGTGCAATTCTGCACTTTTGTTTCTTTTTTTTTAAATTTGCACTATGAATCCACTAATCCTATCTTCTCCAGAATCCCTCCTGGGGATTTACTCTGTGTTTCAGTTTAACTCAGCCATAATTCTTCATCTTCCTTCCTTTTAAACACCCTCAAACCAGAACTGAAATAGTTATAAGTACTGTAAATGTATAAGGCATTTTAAGATGGGAAATCTATATTAGTAATATTTTTTTAAAAATAAGTAATTTAAGTTTTATATTGTAATGAATGCAGAATTTGGGGTGGTTATTGGATAGCTGCTCCAGCATGGAAGTGATGTGGCCTACACAAAAAAAAAAGGCATGAGTGGCCACTGTTGACGACTTCTGTGCTCTTGAAGGAGTATGGATGACCTGCTGACTGCTTTTTCTGGAGTTGCCTTACTGAGTGTGAAAAATGCCATTTTGGCCTAAAAAGAGAGTGAGTGACGAAACTGAATGTTTAAGCATTCCACTTAATTTTCCACCTCTCAGAGGATTGGTGGCCACTGCAAACTTTCAGATAAATCCCACACAGGAGATTACAAGAATCCTCAAGGCTTTCATCTGAGGAGTTCCAGGATTGTACCTTAGTTGTCCTGTTCTTTGTTTGTCAGTTTGGCAGGGTTGCCTTTTATATCTAACCATCTTGTTGTACTTTACATCTACGAACCACGATTGTAATGCTGACTTTTATGAAGTGTATCCAAAAAATGCACTTTTAGGTAATGGCTGTCTCTCCAAAGGTAGTACCTTTTCCATCTGCTTAAACATCTCTGGCACTTTTGACCAACAATCGCCTCTTTCTAGCCATGGAAGCAAACTCTGGGCCAGGCAGTAATGCTGCTAAGATTCCCAGTACCTTATACTAGGTAAAAGTAATTGCAGTACCAAGGAAAGACATGTACAATTGTTTCTGGTCAGATAATATTTCAACATGCTCTGGCAAAATAAATAGCAAAAGATGAACTGTTCATTAAACACCCATGTGTGGAAAAGCAGAAGGTGCTTACAAATTATCTCTTTATTTTCTATCCCTTCAATTTGTAGAGACAGTTTTGAAAATTGATTTGATTCCACAAGGCTTTTTATCAGTAGGTACTACTTTCATTCCAAGATCTGAATCAGATACATATTTCACGGGGAGATTGCAGCTAATTTGCATGGATTTGCATTTACTGTGGCTACTCAGGTAATTGCCATTCCTTAGAAGGTCTTTGTAAACTGTAAGGGATGACCTGCAGTTGCTGCTGTGCATCAAACCCTCAAGTTGGCATTTCTTCTCCGGAATGGGCGAAGTGGAAGGGCAGTGATAACATTGGTGTTCAAGATTTACTCTACTGTTGGTCTCCTGATCTTTTGCTCTCTGGTGCACAAGAAATGTCTTACAAATCCTGTTGTGTTGAAACCTTCAGTGCCCCTCCTTCTGAAATTACTTTCTGTTGTAGTGGAAACAACAACCCTCAAATGCTTGTTTGATATGCTGCATTCCGTTAAAGATAGAATTGCATTGGAGCATCTGAATAATTGGCTGGTTCCAGTCAATGTAGCTCCTGTTCTTCCAAAACCACTGTCACCAGTATCCTTTGTTTTTTAGATGACTTGTTTGGCCAACACCCCCCCCCCCCCACGCTGCCCTCCTAAGTGCTTGTATGGTCCTGCATGCTTTCCTCAGCCTGTAAGGCTTTCCTGATCTTAAGAACAATGAGGGTTCTTCAGAGGACTCACTACTCTGCTGCTGCTGCTGAATTCCCCGTCTTCTAAGCCCATTTCCTTAAACTGCCTCCTTTGCTTAACACACCCCAGATTCCTTTTTGTCAAGCCTATTTTCTACCTTTCTTTGAGGCTCCCCAAGTGTCACTTCAAGGTAATGGAAGCCCTGAGTCCTACGTGAGGATTACATGCCAGGTGCATCTTTCACAGGCAACCCCCCCCCCCTTTAAAAGGTTGTAGGGTGCGTGCTTTCACACCAACTCAGCCAAACAGATTAGAAAGGACAGCTGAAATGACAAAAGAAATAGTCTTGCTGGCCTAGAGCAAAGGCAAGGGCTAAAGCAATCCTGTTTTTGCAGAAGGCAGAAGAAGCAACTGATGTAATTAAGGGGAGTAGTAACTAACTAAATCTCACTTTTTAGGTGGCCTGTGTTTGTACATATTTTCCCTGCCATTTTTATTTCATGCTTGGCATTTGTATATTGAGATCTGAATAATCCACCCCCCTCCCTTTTAGTTTTCTATTGATCGGTTTGAGGCCTTCTTCCATAAGCAACAGGCTGGTGTAGCAGTGTGTTTAAGAGAAGGTAGTCTTGGAGGGCAAGCTCCCAGTTCAAATTTTACTATCCTGGTAAAGCTCACTAAGTGGCTGTACACACCTGTTGGCCTGCTGCCTCCCCTTCTGCAATACAGGGACAATGACTCTACCAAGCAGGCCTGTTGCAAAGATTACAGGAGAACATGCATTGAATATTTTGATCATTGAGGTTGCCCTATGAACGTGCATTGCTGTACTCCGATATGATAAAAAATACTAATGGGAGTGGGGATGTTGGTCTGCAGACACACCTGGGCTGGCTGTTCCGAAGCCTTCAAGTTACAATTGGCTTCTGTGGCAATGGAGTAAACGCTTCCCTCCCGTCTGACGCTCCATGTGGGAAGGCAGAAGTAAAACTTCCAGCAGACCGAGCGGGGGATTAGGTGACTGAAAGGCAGAATCAGCTTCCCGGTGCGAGCACCTTTAGGGAGGAAACGGGGGTTTGTCGGGTTCGCGAGCATAGCTTCGCCAAACGACCGTCTGGCAGGTGTTCAGCTGCTGCAACAGGAGAATGTGCCTACTGGGCCGAGGGGGCTCTCACCCTGGTGAAACTAATTGCAAAGCGCATAACTAACGGCGCAAAGTCCATGCACAGTACCTCTCGAGCAGCCGTCGCACCCTCCTTCCCAAGTTCGCAGTGTTTTTCTGCATGCTTGAAGCACGGGCTGCTTTTCCAACAGCGGGGAAGAGATGTCCTACACCAAACCTTCCTTTCGGTCGCCGTCTGAGTCTCGGTCTCATGGTCCCTCTGCTCAGATTTCTTTCCGGGATCACGATAAGGGGCGCAAGAGGGTTCAACGAACCCCTGAATTTTGCAGCACCGACGCGAATTTAGCTCCAGGGCGCAAACCGGGCTACAAAACGCTTGCGCTTCAGCGGCCACTTTACGTACCTTTGGGAAGGAAGGGACAAGGATTTGTTTGGCGGCTCAGTCGCGGACCCCAGCGCCAAAGTAAGGAGCAGCTCCACTAAGGCGGCAAGTACTCAGGTCCCAGGACGAGCTCTGCGACATTCATTTGCACTGGGATACAAACGCCTATTCCATTCTCCTGCGTCCACACGGGCACAGCTGAGCGTAGCAGTTTAGTACCGCGATGTTACTGCGCAAGAGCGCTTCTCCTTCCGAAAGACTAAAGAGCCCAACCCGCTTCCCGCCATGCAAGGGCCCCCTATCATGAGGGCTGAAGTGGGACACGGTTGTAGCCAGGAAGCTACGGATTGCAGGGGGGAGGGGAAAACCTTCATAGGGAATCCATCCTTGCCGTAATGAGTCGCCTCATCCTGCGGCTGGGCAAACGGAACCGCCCGCAGCAGAATAGGGCACTTCAACAATTGGGGAGCACCAACTGTGGGGCAGGAAACTTGGCTTAAAGCACTTGGCACAAATGGTTTTTTTTTTACTGCAAATAGGCTGCAAAAAGCTAAAATAGTGCTCAAGAAAACTCAGCCTTCACCAGCTGATTGAAAAGAGAAGAAAACCACTTGCCAGTGATTAGTGGGGGCAAGTGAAACTACCTTTCCGAAATCAATGCAAGTCTAGGTAAGGGGCCACCTCATACATCATCCTGCTCCTAAAATTGTGGTCCAGTTCAACATCTCTTTCCTTCCCCTTGCAAAAAGGGAAATAGAGTGGACTGGAGGAGTGGCATGGAACACCAGAGGATGCCTGAGCAGTCACAGGGAAGCATCTCAGAAAAGGGGTGGGCTAGAACACATCTAGCACATTTTCCATATTGGGGCATGGCCAGAATGGTTTGGGATGTGTCCCTGATCTCTTTTGTTCTCATTCTTTAATTACTAATAGCCCTAAAGACTAAGGGCTCAGCATTCTGTTTCCAGCAAGTTATTTCTGGTCATTCAAAAAAGCCAAGAGTTGATAGCAGCAGCCTCCTTGCAGGCAGTGGCGATTCAGAAGCATACTGCCTCTGAACATGAAGGTTCCATTTAGCCATGGATTAGGTAGACCTTCCATTTTCAAATCTTTTAAGTCATTGGCTGCCATTCACTTTATGACAGTGAATTACACAGAAAAATTACACATTCTGAGAAATAATCAGTCTGATCTGAACCCACTGCCAATCAATTTTAGGACTCCCCCTTTGAGTTCTAAGGTTTTGCGATGGAGAAAAATCCTACCCACTCTCATTCATAATATTAGAAACCTGTCTTATTGTTCCCCTCCCTTTAATATCCTTTTCTCTGAAGTTAAAAAGGCCCAAACTCCCTAGCCTCGTCTCCTAGGGAAGGTGTTCCAGCCTCATGGTCATTTTGGTGTTTTTTTCCTACACAGTTCCTAGTACTGATATCCTTTTGTACACAGTATTCCAGCCCTGGTTACAGAGTAGAATTATATAAAGCTTTACCATTCTTATTTTCAGTACCTAAAAATCCCAACATGGCATTTGCCTTTTTCACGTAACACCAAGCTTGACGGATCAGACAAAGGGGCTGCCTGGTTCATCATTCCTTACAGAAATGTCAGCCATCACCAAGTACTTTATGAATTAGGAAAGTAGACCCAAAACACAACAAATTGTCATAAATCCTCCAAAAATGCAGTTTATTACCAAGAATACATAAACTTGATTGGAAACTGGCAAATATTTTCCCAGTTGCTAAATTTCCCTAATTACTCAACTTCCATTTTACCCACACCCACTCTACCAAATTTTACTCCAACCCCCCCAATTCAACAACAAAAAAGCTTAACAGTGAGTTTAAGAGCCAAACAAAATTTGCTCTTACTGCAACAGTGCAACCCTTCCCTGTAGGAGTATGAAAGAACCACTTGCTTCTGTGAGATAAACGGAAAGGTTGTACTTTGACACCATTAGGGAGGGGGCTAATCCAACTCCCTTTCTCTAGGGACTCCAATATCAGCAAGTACTTTATGATTTAGGAAAGTAATACACCAGCGTACTATGGTCTACCTCTTGCCCACTTCGAACTTAACAAGTCTAGTTACACTTCTCATTGAGAAGCTCGGGGGAAATTATAGGGGGAGCACTTGTGGTCTGGTCTCCCATCTAAGAGAATGACCCATCTACCCCCCACCTCACCCCTTCAACAATGCAACAACTTTAGGTGCTACAAGATCAAACAATGACTCCTCTCAGCTGAAATCTTTGCAGCCATAGAGTTCATTTGTTTGGTCCTTAGACAAGCTGCCCTTCCCTAGTTTTCCTGCCCTATTCTGCAATACAGAGCTACTAGCGCTAGCTTATTTTACATGGTTGTTGCAATGATTACTGAGATAATGTATGTGAAGAACTTTTTCAACACCTACAACAAACGCTATTTAACTACTGCTGACTTACTTTGAAGACATAGCCAGTTAGTTTACTGTGTTTTCAATTCCTTTCTCTCCACCCATGGAATTAACATTTTTCTACTGCCACCCTATGCTGAGCTTGCTTGATCAGATCAAGGCTGCCTGGCCTAACATCCTTTGCAGTAGCTGAGATGATGCATTTTTTGAATGTGCATAATGAACACTTTTTAAATACAACTTACTTATTTTGAAGATGGAGCCCATTAACTTGTTTTATTTTCCAGCCCCTTTGCAAATACTCTCCACCTATGGATTCACTACTACCCTACACTGAACTTGCTCGATCAAATCAAGTCTGCCCAGTCTAACAATCTTTTTGCAGTTGATAACAAATATAATATACAAGAAGTGCCTTCAAACACAGAGAACAAATACCATGTAAATAATCTGAATTTATTTCAAAGATGTAATCAGTCACCAAGTTTTTTTTGGGGGGAGAGGGGGGCGCTGAGCTGCCCCCATACCAATCTTACCATATCAGGAATGG
Organism: Gekko gecko; assembly: GCA_029375565.1. NCBI lineage: Eukaryota > Metazoa > Chordata > Lepidosauria > Squamata > Gekkonidae > Gekko > Gekko gecko. Next base: position 42,854,061 of record JAPDNY010000012.1, on the reverse strand, counting down.
GTTGTAGAACCATAGTGTTGCTCTTCTTGGAATCTTACTGAGATCATTTCACCAACAAATGGGCACAGTTAACAGCATTTAAAAGCTTGCACACTCCAACTGTAGCATGTGCGCCAATGTCCAGCCTTACTAAAGCAGCAAAGTAATACTGGAGGGCATTCAGACAATCCTATACTCCAGTATTTACGTGCTGCTAGAGCACAGTGGACAGATCTTTCCCTCTTGGAGCCATCTCTGCATCATTCCAAGATGGCATTGCACTTAAAAAAACCACCACCTGACTAGAGAGAGGCAGGGTCAGAACTCTGCTTGTCACGTTTAGTTGCACTCAGCAGTTTTATTTATACATGGATACTTCAGGCTTCTAGAAACCTCTATTTGAGGATACTTGCACCATAGTATCTTGGAAATTACTGACCTATCCATCTGTTTGCTTTCAGAGAATGTTATGCTGCATCCCTCAGACTCCTTGTTTCGGTGTAAGCCCTGTGGAATTCCACCAGGAGGATAAAATACACTCAAGTGGCTTCCATCAAATTCCAGTCAGCCTTTCTGAGCTACAACCTGGACAGCTTAAGACCCCTCTCCAGCACTCTGTATGTGGAGGAAAACTGTGTCCACCTGTTGTGCCCCTTAGTGGCTTAGGGAACTGTGCAATCCCTTTTCAGGATCTCTCAACCCATCAAGCTAACATTCAGATTTTTTTTAACTCATTCCTTTAGGACAGAAGAAGCAACATACAGTAAGAAAAGGCAAGTAAGCATGCCTGATCATGCAACCTAAGGGAACCATTACAAAGTATCTTGGCTCTGGCAGTGCTTTTACTGAATATTCACCTTTTTTGTCTTAACCCTTGAGGTAATGAGGCAGCCCAGAACGGTCTGTATCTCCTTGTCCCTACAAACCATGTTGTGCTGCTACATCTCCACAAGTCACACATCATTGGGGTGGCATTCTAAAAAGAAGACTGGGTTCCAATACAAGCCAAGAAACACAGTTTACAAAGTTGCTAGTCCTCTTCTTTTTTCCCCATCTACCAGAAAAAGGGTTGGAGCTACAAGAGAACAGAACTACAAAAGATCGTTAGTCAACATTCTGTAAAGGCCTTTCAGTCTCAGGAAGACACCCCCCCCCCCCACAATACTTGGATTAATCTGTGGCTCAAACAAATAGGGTCACTTTTTAATCTAGGGTATACTTAAAGGAGATTGGACTTTAAAAAAAAGCCAATTGATTCCTATACCAAGAAGTAGCTCTTTGTCTTTACTTCCAGAAGTGTGCTTGCTGCAACTGTTCCTGCAACAGCTCAAGGATGTGACTTTACCAAAAAGTAACTACAACCCCCCTCTGGCATAGCACAGCAACAGGTGGCAACTACCTCAGGCAAAAGCTAATTAATTCCTGGGTAAATGCCAGCTACAAGAGTAATGCCAGCTACAAGAGGTGCCCAAGACCTCTGTGAATTTGGATAATTAGGACGTTCAGACTGGTGTTCTATGATTTACATAATAAGCCTCCAGCAAACATTTTGTGTGCTCTGCACACATTCCTTTGCCTGTGGCCATCTAAATGAGTTATTTTGAACAAGGTGGTCTCACCAAAGATTTATGGATATTGGGGGGTATTCCTAGATAGCTTACAGATATGTACCCTGCCAGTCACAGCCTTTAAGACTTTGTGGAGTTACTAATGTATTTTTGAAAAGCCTTTAACTACTGAACCCCACATTTTTCTCTTTGTCCCTCCAAGAACTGGAAAGCATGACCAATTTTGCTGGTGCACAGAGCTGTTTTGCTCTGATCTTTTCATCTCGAACTTATTATAAGCACCAATGAATTAATTCAGTGTGAATAATTAGTAAAATAGTACCCCTTTTGAATTATGTTTAAGCAAAATGGGTTAGACACTATCACAAGCAACAAGAGAGTTTTTCACCTGTGAAAATTTCAGGTGACATCCCTTAAAACATACCTACATTTGGGGAGAGGTATGTTCTGATTTGAGCTAAACTATTCCTGAACTGGATCGTATCATACTTGTCTAGATTTTGTTGCTAATGCTAGTTTGCCTGTTGATTGGGGGAGGGGGGGGAGTTCTTAAGAAGACCACTGACATGAACACACACAGCAATGCCTGTGTAATTTCCACCCACCTTTAGCATTTTTCTTTAGGGGTATGCTGTCACAATCTAAACATCTACACCCATCTCAGGGAGTGGAGGTTTGCAGACCACTTCCCAAGAGCCAGATCATTGTCCAGCTCACACAACAGGCTCTAAATTACACATACCAAGTTCAAAAGTCTCCATGCTCCTGTAGCAGCTAGTGGATGCTGCAGACGCTACAGGCACTCTCAGATAAACATCCCTGTTCCAGCTTTCTCCAGGTCCTGTACTACTGGCAAGAAGCGAGACCCATCACTGCCTAAACGCCATCTAGCCTACATTTCATTTTCTTCTAGAGCAACCAAAGAGGAAGAGACAAAATATATACCACAGGGCAATTTTCATTCCTTTTCTCACATTAGTTGGAAAAGCAGAGTAAACAGGTGTGTATGAGTTAGTCCCAAGACCCACTGCTAGTCAGGGTTTAAGGTAATGGGTTTGATGGGTCATTGGTATGATTTAAAATAAGATGGCTTCTTCATTGCTTAGTCTATTATACTCACCTGTCTCAACTCACCTGATATAGGACTACTGCAAAAATGGCCCCTTTGATCTATTTATTCTCAGCTGGAACATGAACTAAAACAAGAAAACCACAAGAGTTCTTACAGACTGTTCCAATGCATATTTTAGAAAAAAGCTGCAAGTGTAGAGAATTAGTCACACTACCTGCTACCCCTTTAATGGCACAATAAACAAGAGAGACTGCTGGAGGAAGTTGTGTGTGCTAATTCTTTTTTTAAACTTGAAGAAATCCCTACTTTCCTAGACACAGTGCAAGATAAAAGGCAAAGAGACATAGACATTGCATCACACCCATCTCTTTGTTCACCACTGTTATTCTCATGGATAAATCAACAAAACCAATCCCCCAAACAGGTGATTTGAACCACTTATGCCAAGAGCATGATCCAGCCAAAGGCATTTAAGCCCCATCAATGAAGATGTTGTGCACATTGTCTGGACCATGCATAGTTCTTTAAATATGGGTTTCATCTTAGCTAAGTGTTGTGTAGTGAGCTGAAGACCACGCAAGGTTATATTCAATGAGAATTAACCATGAGGCAGGCAGGAACTGCCTAGCTGCCACTTTAAGAAACACATGTATGCTGTGCTTAATTTCATTACACGTGATGACTTGCTGCTGGATCCACTCCACTGGGGAGAGGGACTATAACTGAGAGGACAACAACGTTCTACCCACCATGTCAGATCTGCTGTGGCCCCACAGACTCAGTGAGTCATTGCTTCTGGATGAAGTCATCCATGTGCATGTATGAACCAGCCCACAGAGTGTGAAATCAAAAGAAGTTGCAAAGTTCAGCTCACCCAGTTAATTCAGTAAGGGCACAGAACAACCAGAAAAAGACAAGGGCTGAACTGTTCCCTGTACGAATTTTGCGCACTGTTCTTGCTACTGCAATGAAAAGACAACACCGGGCAGAACAATTGCCTGAAAATTAAGAAGAAAAAGGAAGCAGACTTAATTGTTGAAGACAGACTCTTGTTAAGAATTTTAAACAGTTAAATACATGTTGCCTTATAGAGCTGTAGGAGAATGTGGCACCTCAAGTCAGCCCTTCAACCCCAAGATCTCTTTCCCGGACAGGGCAAAGAAGAATCTGTGAGCTACGCACTGTGGCCGCTGACCAACCCCCGTCAAGCAAACAAAGACTAGCGTTTGTGGCATCTCCCAACTCCCTTTCCCTCCTCCGCAGCAGAAAATACACCATAATCATATAGAAAAAGAAATCTCCCTCTGTTTGGAGGCCCTTTTCCCTTGCTCCAAGAGAGACACAGGGGACTTTAGAAATCAACCAATAAAACTCACAGCAGTCTTCCTATCCAGCATTTTCATAATTTCTTTTTAACAGAGTGAAACTTGTGTTCTGCAGAGTTTTTATTGCCCGCCAATGGCTTTTGTTGCCATAAGCAAAGGACGAACCACAAGAATATAAAATTAATAGGAACCAACCAACAAGACCCACATTTCTGTAGGTCTGATACTATTATATTTATGACAAGCATGTTTGTTACAGAAAGCCTCTTGCTGGATTACAGGCCATTTCAGGGTGGTGTCATTATAACACAAAGCGATTCATATTTGGGAATCTTGGCTTTGTGAAAGGTTTTAGAGACAAAGAGAGAATGTCCAATGTAAGCTCACACTTCAGGTCAACTTGGTTAGCTAACCAAGTCTGTGGACCTCCACACCAGCCTGCATTCAAGAAAATTTTGGGGTCATCCACCAGAATGAGTCCCCACCAGAAAAAGATAACAAACTTTGTCTAAAGAGAGCAAAACATGGTTGTGTGAAGCCACCTTTTGATATCCATCAATTCAGCCTTCTGTTTTAAACTTTTCGCAAATCTATCCTGTTCCTTGTACTTATAAATATTCACACTCTCGATATAAAGAAGAATGACCAGGGGGGAAAAATAAAAGGAGATAGGAAAGTCACAAGCCAGTGAGACATAAAACATACCGAATGGATTAGAGAGTTCAAGGGGGAGGATCCTTTGGGAAATTCTCCAGCATAATAGCCATTGGAAGGACGAGGAGCTGCACAAAAGCCCATGGACTGAGGCTTGTGCAGGAGAATTTCCCAACACATTGTATTCTAATTTGTTGAGTTAAAATAACCAGCCAGCAATTATATTTAATATTTTGCCCATATCTATGTACACTGAGTACTATCTTAATTTTGGCTCCCAGTCTAAAAGAATGCACTGCAGCAAAAACAATAAGTTGTTACTTACTTCTGGAAATGGGGGAGGTACTATTGATTTTGGGAGAATGTATCAAAGCTGCCATCTTTTTGAAAAATACCTTTTACACTAAACTTCTCTTTCTTATAAGTAGAAAAATATATGATCTGGAAAGCAGCCTCTGCATGGCAGACACACCCAAAATCTAATTCTAAATCACCTCTGTGCTTTACTAGTTTGGTTTAGAGAAAGGTGACATATTTTTAAAAAAACATCAACTAAAATTTAAATAAATTATAAGAGAATGTGTTTCCACTGAAGCATTAGCTTGAACAACAGACCCAAAACACAACAAATTGTCATATATCCTCCAAAAATGCAGTTTATTACCAAGAATACATAAATTTGATTGGAAACTGGCAAATATTTTTCCAGTTGCTAAATTTCCCTAACTACTCAACTTCCATTTTACCCACACCCACTCTACCAAATTTTACTCCAACCCCCCCAATTCAACAACAAAAAAGCTTAACAGTGAGCTTAAGAGCCAAACTAAGAGATCCACAAATAAGTCAGTATACAAAACCTGTTTCATATGGTGTAGCTTTGTATCTAATACTTAACTTTCAAATGGAGTAAAGTGTTATGCTATGTTAGTTCATGTTAAGAGGTTTTATTTTTTAAAAAACCCATAAAATAGAACACAAGACCTACATTTATTGTATGTTAGACTGCCAGCAAAAGTTTTCCCTCAAAACTGCTGACGAATTATAGTATCTTACTCCCAGGAAGGGGGGGGTCATATTTGGTGGTGTCGCCTCCTCCAGATTTAAAGAGTACATTGCAGACCTGGAAACGGAACTCGTAAAAACATGCATTTGTTCAGTACAAGAGCAGGAAGAAAAAAGAATCTGTTCTGAATCAGTATTCAGACAAATCAAATAGCACACACAATAGTAAAATAATTTTCTTCAAGCTTGGAGGCTTACCAGAAGGTCATCGAAAATTCTCTTGCTTAGAAAGCAGTCTCTCTTTTAGATTATGAAATGTACACACTAAAAAGTAAACTGCATGAAGGAAAGATGTCAGTTTTCTCTGTTGCCCACCCTACAAATGAACCATGCAATTTCTGACACACATGGACAAATCTAACCCTATCACCCATGCCAACGCAGCAACCTTTGAGACTTTTCCATCTTTACTTTTTTGCACATTTAGTAGCTCTGGACAGGAAAAAAAATACTCATTGGCAACCAAAAATAAATTATTTTAATTGCTCCTTGCATGAGGTAAAATATATAAATATAAATAATTACATTCTTGGATGCTGAAAAGGAAGCAGAATTATAGTAAGGTGAGCATAATACAGAAATTCACATTTGTTAGGCTATGCATATTTCCTGTGAAAAAAACAAGTTAATGGAAACATTATAGGAAAATATATATATTGTAATTTTTCAAACATTCCAGATGCTAAAAACTCATCTGCCTGTTTGGATTTTGCCATGTTCATGCACATTTCACACACTTTGAGCTAAAAATAATATTTTTAAAAATAGTACTTTAATATTTTCACCTAAAATTAATTTTGAATGTAACACATAAGTGAAGCAATTTCAGAACACAATTATAAGGACATGGCAACTTTAAACAGTATTCTGCCTTTAAAAATATGTATAAATGTATGTTTTTAAATTAATTATATTTACAAATGGTACTTTACATTAAAATCAGAGCTTTTAAAATTATTATAAATTGGTTTTGATAGTAATGACTATAAGATATTTTTAAAATGTGTTATAATTATCTTCTGCAAAAAAATCATATTGTATTTTTGTAGTCAAATACAGAAAAATAATTTTAGCCATGATTTTTAAAAAACACCTACTTTCACAGCACCTGTAAAATTATTTTAATATAAATTTTGGAAAATAAAAATTCACTATATTGAGTAAAAAAAATGTGTGTACATATAAATTGTACACACACCATATAGTAAGTTTTTACAGTTTTATAGGACTTCTTCCCACCTTCCCAAAAATTAAATAAAAATCCTGTTTAATTTTTAAAATTGCCTTTTTGCATCAAAATAGTTGGTAAAATAATTCAAAAATAGAGCCATAAAAATAAAAGTTAATATAAAAAGTCAGTATAATAATTTATGTTTTTTTAAAACTTCACAGTCAAATCATCCCCCCCCCCGCGCCATGATTGTAAAGTAGTTTCTTCGCCTTCTCGGTTTCACTCCAAGATGACCCTGCAATTGATGTGACAACCGTCCAGACTCGGATCAAACTTTTTCAGTTTTCCTACAGAGGTGCTTTTGGGGTGGGGTGGGATGAGAAATTTTTAGTGCAATTCCGTTTCTCTTGCGAGCGAATTTAATTGTGCATCTTTTTAACTCTTTCTCTGTCTCTCTGCTGGCCAATGTAACGGTTTGTAACCTTGGCAGTCCCCTCCTTTTTTTGGGGGGGGGAGAAGGAAGGCAATAGAAAACAGGCGGGGTAATTTTGGATTTCTCTACTTATTACAAAGTGGGTCCCCCTTGTCACTTCGGAAACGCATCATTCATTCGCAACCCCGCACCCCACCAAGGACAGACGTGTGTGTGTGGGGAGGGGAAATGGAATGGGGGAAAATGGGGGACGGATGGGAGAGGCTGTACAGAATCAGTCAGAGGTATAACCGAACTTAGAATGGATTTCAAAAACAGAGACAGAAAATGTAAAAAAAAAAAAGGGGGGGGCGAAAACTAAACTTGGAAACCTAAAGAGTTTTTATTTCCCCATCCAGCTTAACTGTAAAGGAAGCCACTGGGTAAGATTTGAAACGTATGAAATTGTTGGCCCCACTCAACGATTTTTACACTCTACGCAGATTTTCCTGTATCGATATATTTGAACTTCCATTCACTGTATCCATATTTAGTTAAAATGTAACAGGAAGAAAAAGGAGGGGCGGTGGGGGGGCAGGGGCAGATTTTTGTTCCATTTCAGATCTTTTTCTCATCTCTCCTCAACCTTCAAGGGACCAAAAAAATTGTTGCCCTCAACTCCAAACTCCACCAAGTTCTGAAGGTGGGGGAGCCAGTCCTGCCCCCTCCCCAACTGCCAGGGCCATTTTCTGCTCTGGCCTCCCCCCTTCCCCTTCACGAAACTCTCCCCCTTCCAACCCCCCCCCAAAAAAAAAACTTCGACATTTGGGAGGGAAGACGCGGCCCTACCCCCCCACCCTGGTTTTTTTTTTTTATGTTTCAAAAGTTTTCTCCACCATTTCCCTTCCCCCGCCTTTGATGTTTCCTCATATTCCCAAAAGTCCCGCAGGGTGTTGCAAAAAAAAAAAAAAAAAGTTGCACCGGGGGGTGCCCGGTGCCCCCCCGCACCGCCTCCTCCACCCGCCTCGGCGCTCCCCCTCCTGCCCAGGCGGCTCCCCGCTCTGCCAGGCCTTCCCCCGGCCACCCCAGCGCCGCGCCGGCTCGGGGGGATTTTTAGGGATTTTTTGGTGATTTTTGGGGCGCCCCCCGTGGCCCCCCCGGCGGCGGGTGCCCTCCTTTTCCCCGCCCTCCCTCCTCACCTCCGAGTCCACTCGAAAATGGCGCCGAAACCGAAAAAACTTTGCAAATTTCATTGTAGCGAGTGCAAAGGCTGCTGGGAGGGGGGGGCCGGAGGGAGGGGGCAGGCACCGCCCAGAGCCGGCGGGGGGGGGGGGAGGCTGGGCTGGGCCGGTCCGGGCGGGCGGGCGCGCGCGGTCCCTTCTCTCTCGCGCTCCGATCCCGCCGGGCTGCTGCTCCCGGTGACGGCGCTTTGCCCGGGGGGTGGGGAGAGTTTTGCCGGGGGGGGGGTTACAATATCGCTGGCCGGGTGCATTGCACGAGATTGCGTTGCGTTGCACTCAGATGTGCTTCGCGAGAGACTTGGGCGAGTGGGGAGGAGACACTTTGCATTGTGCTGTGCTTCGCTGAGCAGTGGGGAAAGTTGGCCTGGTGCGTGTGCCTCCCGTGCTGTCATCTGTACTCGGAGAAAAACGCTTCTCTTGGGGCTTAAAGCGCACCGTGTTGTGTTTTGGGAGGGGGGCTGCCTATGGGGGGGATACCATGTGCAGTAAGACGGAGGAGAAATCTCTTTTGGGGGTGCCCTACATCAAGGAGAAGGAGTGAATGCTTAAAAAAAACAACCACCAAAAAACCTTATGGTATAAGAAGGTGTTGTGCGTGGGCAAAGAAGTGTGACAGGGGCACTACTGAGATTTCTTTGTATTGTGTTTGATTTCTGTTGAAAATGGGGAGGAGGTAAAATCGGGGAGGGATCCTAGTGTGCATTACTTCTGTTATTTTTTTTATTGCATAGAGGAGAAGTGAGGGGGAATGAGCTTCAACAGGGCCTTTTTAATTCCTGGCATGGTATGCAACAGAAGGAAGTGGCTGTAAGGGGCAGGTTCTCACATGCGTGTTCAATCACTCTTTGATAGTAGCATCAGTGATGACTTGACTGTGTGAAGGGCCCATCAAAACCAGTTGCTGGTGGCATAGATTTCATGTTATTCAAGGAAGATACTTTTTGACCAGTGCAGTTCAGATGTTGGGCTGAGTCATCAAGCAACCTGCATGTGGACAAGTGCCTGGAGGCAGTTTTGGGATGGATGAGAGCCAACAAATCCCAACAAAATGGAAGTGCTACTGGTGGGGGGAAGATTTGACCCAGGATCTGGGATATCTCCTGTTTGGGATAGGACTGCATTTCCCCTAAAGGAGCCTATAGTGCTGTTGGACCTGGATCTCCTGTTTTAATAGGTGGCAGGGGTGGCCAGGGGCACCTTTTGACAGCTTCAATTGGTGAGCCAGCAGCAGCCCTTCCTGGGCAGAAAAGATCTTGCCACTGTAGTGCATACCCAGGTGACAGCAGGATTAGATTACTGCAATCCACTTTATGTGGGGCTGCCCTTGAAGACTGCCCAGAAGCCACAGTTGGTACAGAATGCTGACTGGAGTGGGTTGTAGGGACCATATCACTCCAGTCTGTTTCCATCTGCACTGCTCCCAGTTTGCTTCTGGGGCTAGTTCAAGGTGGTAGTATTGACCTTTAAAGCCCTAGGTGGTAGTGTTGTTATGTGTTGTTTATGTCTCAAATATTTAATGTCTCAAATGTTTAAATTTTAAAATGTTTAAATATCTTGATGTTTGCCAGCTTAGGAAAGGCAGCACAGAAATTGTGTGTATGTGTGTCTTCCTCTCACTTGCCTATTTTTTCCCCAGTTTTAAAATGCATATTGTAAACTCTTTAGGACATAATCATCTCTTTGTAATATTCTGAAGCAATGCCAACAGATGAATAATCACGAAATTACACTGAAAAATCTATAATAATTGTGTGGAGGGGGATGCATAAATTTGAAAATGTCTTAGATTCCACAGTTTAAAATATTTGTTTTGAAATCTGAATATTTGGGAAGGGGGTGTTTTCTGAGTCTCAAACTCAGATTTTGATTTATGTTGTGATTATATTCTGTGTTCTAAACCATGAAGAATTGCCAAAAAGAATATTGTTGTAATCATTACATTAAAACAAATATTCTCAGTGATAGATTCAGGTGGGTAGCCATGTTGGTCTGAAGTAGCAGTCCCTTGGCACCTTTAAGACCAGCAAAGTTTTATTCAAGGCATGCACACTTCTTCAGATACAATGAAATGGAAATTAACAGTCCATATATATAGGCAGAGGGTGCATGGCAAATTAGCATACAACATAATGAAGATATTTAACAGATGCAAGGACCAAACAGGACATAACAAGCCTAGGTTAGCATTTGTTTGGATTTAAATTCTGATGAAAAACATAGTGAAGGAAATAAATATGTCAAAATTGGAGATTGATGAGCAGAGATATCCTTAACTGTGGAATGCCAAGAGTAATTAATAACAAGGTCTCAATTAATTACTCTCAGCATTCCACAGTTAAGGATACATCTACATATTTATTTCCTTCACTATGTTTCCCCCCAGAAATAAACCCAAACAAATGGTAATCTAAGCTTGTTATTCCTATTTGGTCCTTGCATCTGTTAAATATCCTCATTATGCTGTATGCTAATTTGCTGCCCACCTTCTACCTGTATGTATGGGTTGGTAATTTCCATTTCATTGTATCTGAAGAAGTGTGTATGCACATGAAAGTTTATACCTTGAATAAAACTTTCTTAAAGGTGCCACTGGACTCACACTTATTCTTAGTGATATCAACCAAGGTGTAATTAGCATCTCTCACTGGAAACAACTGGAATTTTCTACTTTCTAAGCCAAAACTTTTCCAAATAAACCCATTTCCCCAACATTGAAGATTGTAAGAACATAAAAATTGTTTTGTTGGATCAGAACACAGAAAGCTAGTCCAGTACTGTGGGTTGGATCCAAAGGCTCAGTTTCTGCAAACTAATGTTGTCCCCAGTAGGAGAATGAAATTACTGAGAGCCAGGGCGGTGAAGTGGTTAAGAATGTCACATTAGGATGTGGTACAGGCAGCTTCAAATCCCCATTCTCCCGTGGAAGCATACTGGGGGACTTTGGGCCAGTTACATACTCTTAGCCTAACCTACCTCACCGGGTTGTTTTGAGGATAAAATGGAAGAGGACAATGTAAACCCTTTTGGGTCACCATGGAGACAAAGGAGGAGTATAAATTCAGTAAATAAATAGCAGAATGGAATTTCCGCACCTTCTCTCCCAAATGCTGCCCTTATGTGACAGGGGACCCTCAGGAACAACATGGAGGGCAAATTGGAGGTTTGCATTAAGATGACAGAATTGGCCAAAATTTTCCCCTCTCCTTCTAGCTAATGGGAAATGGCCTTTGGATTCAACCATCTGTTTCCCCTGGGGACAGCTGGATGCCTCTAGAACACTGGCAGTTCTAGAATAGTGGCCCTGCTCTCCAGCAACTGGGACTAATGTATATTGCCTCTGTACATTGAGGTTCTACCGATCATGGTTAATAATTATTTCTAGTTGAGTGTGGCATGAATGTATTTAATCCTTTGCAGGAACATAAGAAGATGGATACTGACACCCCCCCCCCCCCACAACTGCTTCCATCCAGATCCCTCTTTAAAAGTTCACAAGTCTCGTGCTGGTGAAAACCATCCCCCTCTCCTGATAATTTATTCCCAGCTTCTGACACACAAAGATATACTGCCTCTGAACGTGGAGATTCTATTTAGCAATCACTGCATCAAACCCTCATCAGAGCCAGCATCTTGAACTTGCATTGGAGCAAATCAGTTTCAAAGCCCCGCCCAATTCCTGTCTCAGCCTAACCTACATCCCAGGGCTGCTGTAAAGATGAATGGAAACAACTGGAATCTTCTACTTTCTATGCTGAGCTTGGAGGAAGGGGGCTACACATATGCCACACTTTGCTTCTTGGACGAAGAGTGGATAACACATAAAGTAATGACAGGCAGAAATTTGGTGGTTAAATTTGTGGTATTGTCTGCCAAGATGTCTTTTGTTTGTACTAGTGCCACAAAATGGATCTTACTGGGTCAGCTGTGTACCCTGAAGCCTTTCTGAGGCTCTGGTTGTGGTGATCATGTTATTTATTGCCCCAAACTTCCCCCAAATCCATAGAAATCACAATAAGTCAGTACCATCTTTCTCAAAAGGCAAGGAGGAATTTCCCCCTCCCCTCCCCCAATTCTTGGAACAATGTAACGTGCTGACAGTTTGGCCAGTAAGAGAATGCAAAGACTCTCCAAACAGCAGAAGGTGTGAAGGTGAGGGCAGGTTAGAGCAGACCGTAGCTGCAGTGGCTCCGCATTTGTGGACAGGCTTGTCTGTGCCCACTTCTGTCTCCGAGTGCAGCGTATGGGTTGGGGGGCCCCACTGGAATGTCCAATATAAATGCCAATGTTGCAGTTGTAACGGTGCCTTGGGAGGCAGCTGAGCGTTCAGTCGGCTGGTTGCACCATCTATATCATGACTACAAAGCAGCTCGGAGAACCACGGAAGAAACTGGCTGAAGCCCAGCCCAAGTGTTTGCCAAGGTTGGATTATGTCACCGTTTTATGACCGCGCTCTGTAACGGAAGAAGGCTCCCGGGGAAGCCTGAACGCAGCACTGAAGCGCCTGTTGCTAGAGCAGAGAAAGGGGGGGGCTTTTAACTAGGAGTGAGAGGACACGTTAGTCCTCAAATGGACGTGTTGGGAGCAGTGACCAAAATGGAGAAGTGCTGCAGCATGCGCTAGGAAGATCAGCAGTTCCACAAGGCAAAGCCTCCCGCAGTACCCTTGCTGCGCCAGCATTTGCACTCTCCCACCTGTTCTGGGCCGTGGCTTTGGGACCAATTTGACTCTTCCAGAGACTTGAGCTGCTTTTCCTGGCCTGTGGGCTGCTAGGAGGCCTTTGGCTGGTGGTACAAAGTTGGAAATGCTCCTGTTAAGCATTTATATAGCGTTTCCAGTGTTCAAAGCTTCATAGACATTATCTTCTAATAGTTACAACAGCTGCAAAAGGTGAGGCGATATTATGTGAGAGACTGACTTGCCTAAGGCAAACAGAAGGGGTGATATTTGAACCCAGCACCTCCCACAGTGTAGTTCATGATGCTGCACCTACACTAGCAGTGGGGATAATACTTCAGATTTATAAAACTTGTTGCAAGTGTTCAGAGTCCATCATGTATCCTTTCTGGGCACCTCTGCCAAACCCTTCTTGGATGCCAACTTTAGTTAAGATAGAATGTTTAATTATCCAAGCCAACAACTGTGACCAAGTATATACAAATACAAAATACCCTATAAACAGAGTTCTCTTCTTTTAGATCTTTGTTAAAAGCATTTTTTCCCCAATATGTCCAAAGTGGTATAAAACATAAGAGCAAGATTTTTTTTAAAAAAAATGCATATTACAACGTAATTTAAATGATAAAAGAAATAAGAACCATAAAATGGAGCAATAAAGTACCAGACGGAGCATTCTAACAGTGCAGTCCTAAGTAGAGTTAGACCTTTCTAAACTCATTGACTGAATGGGGAGTAACTCTGCTTAGGACTCCAGCTGTAAATCCTTGGACCGTCAGCCAGCCAGGCTTCAGAGTCCTTAGTTATCATTAAAGCAGCCAACAACACGCTCAGATATGCACTTTGCGAGGCTTTCCCAAGGTGGTATAATCAATAATTTTTTCTCTCTCTCTCAAGAATGTTTTTTTTTCCCTCTGCAAATAAACACAAAGTCTTTTTGCTTGGGCAACAAATGGACAAAATGCTTTGCACTGATTTCACATGTTTAAACTGCTTCTGATAAACTTTCTGGTTTTCTTCAGGCTGTGGCTCAAGGGTTTCCCTGCAGAAGGTCCCAGGTTCAGCCCCCTCCCTCCAACATCTCCAGTTAAAGGATCTCAAGACAAGTGGTGGGAAAGCACTTTCTCTGGTTGAACCCTCCCCCCCCCCCATGATCCAGTGCCAGACCAGCCTGGGCCTAACTTGGTAGTCCTATGCAACTTGCATGCACACATAAAGCAGGCAGTGGGACTGCATCTGCTCACCCCCACCCATGTCAGCACAGAAACTCCACATGCACATGCAGGCTCTGTCCAGTTTCATGTACTTAGCATCAAACACAATGCGCATGGATGAGACTCACAGGCACAACTCTGCTCCCTGAGCATAGTCCTGTGCACAGGATAACTGTGAGGCAGCTTTCTACGTTCACAATGGCGGTTTGCACACAAGAAGACCCCAGGTGTGTTAATTTTGTTTTTATATAAGAAAGATGAGTGCTGGTGGAGATTCAAAACAACCAGAGTGAAACTGCAGTGACGCCGAACCCTGTTGCCCCATACTGTTTCCTTGGTTGACCTATATCCAAGGGCGAGACCAGCAAAAACAGACAGATGCAAAGCAGGGGGTGGGGGTGGGGCAGATCATTTAGAAGAGAAAGCTGGGTGGTCTTCTGGAAAGGGCAACTGTAATGACACTCAGTTGCCATACCGTCCTAATAATGAAAAATTGCTCTTGCATCCCTAAAGAGGAGAGGAATTTTAATTCCTCCCACTCCTCTGCGTTACAGGACGGCGTGTACAGCCTCTGGAAAAGAAGCTGCAGGCAAGAAAAGGCAGCTCCTTTTATGAGAGTTGAGATGTACATTGGCACAGTACAGCCCAGTCTTGTCAGATCTCAGAAGCTAAGCAGGGTCAGTACTTGGATGGGAGAACACCAAGGACGGCTTCGCAGAGGAAGGCAATGCCCAATCACTTCTGCTTAATCACTTGCCTGGAAAATCCTGTGGGGTCTCCATAACTCAGCTGCAACTCCCTCCCACACACACCCCTTACCTTATGGAAGGAGCCAGCTTTCTGCTCTTGCCTTCACAGTGGCATTCTGTGTTTCGTGTCCTGAGGTGACAGCCAGTATGGTGTAGTGGTTACTGAGTTGGACTACGATCTGGAAGACCCAGGTCTGAATCCGCATTCTGCCATGGAAGCTTGCTGGGGGGCCTCAAGTCAGCCACTCTTAGTCAGCATGACCTACCTCAGAGTGATTTAGTTGTGAGAATGGAGGGAGGAACCAATATTGTAAGCTGCTTTGGGTCTCCACTGGGAAGAAAAGCAGGCTGTAAATTAATAAATAAACACTTTCTTAAACTTGCTGTTATAGTTTTATTTGACCGCATTCTCCTCCTGAATCAGTAGCTTCAATGACAGGCAATGCCACCTGGCCTTCAGCCTTCCAAAGGCACGCTCCACAGTGTTGAAGGCCGCCTGCTCAGGAGCCAGGGCTCCCGTATAAGGAGCGATCAGCCATTTCCTAAGTGGAGAGGCCGCACCCGCCAGTATTAGTGGAGGAATCTGCACACGCTCCAGAGTGATGGTAGGCTTACCTGGCACAAAGACCCGCTCACCCATGCCTTTGCTCAAGTTTGAACTACGGAATACGTAGGCATCATGACTCTTCCCACTGTGTCCTACACGAACATTTATGAACCTTCCTTGGTGATCCACTGTTCCCTGTAGAAGCGTTGAGAAGAAGCCCTTCCTGCTAATGTACTCCCCAGGTTGGCATACAGGGGCATGAATCTGAATGTGGCAGCCGTTCAAAGCTCCAACGCAGTGGGGGAAACCCAGTGCAGCAAACCCATTCATCACTTGCAGATGCAGAACAAAGAGAAAGCTTTGGTCATTGGGACGCTAACTGGATAATGCATCCCCACCTCCATTACAGGTGACAGTGAATGGATGACAGCTTTCCCCTCAGTACTGCAGTCATGGACACACTTGTTGATTGCCAAAGGGTAACCAGATAAAGAGTGTGTCCTCCAACATTTTCAATGAGCACAACCCCCCCCACACACACACACACCCATTAGGCAAGGAGATTCTAGAATCCATAGAAGGTATTCATGCAGTAAGATTCCTTCACCGGGACATCAAACCTGTAAGTTTGTTCTGGGTTGGTTTCTCTGTGACTGGTGTTATCTAACTGCTGGCAATCCCATATTGGAAGACAGCTTTTTGAGGCAGGGGTCACCATTAAAAGGGTAAAACCTCACCCAGGAGCTTCTGCAGGCTATCAGGTTAGTGTCCCCTTCCCAGGCAAAAATCTGGCCGCCTACCCTGAAAGGGAAAGTTATGCCTTTCTCCAACCGGATAATAAGGGAGAATATAATAAGGTGGAGCAGTGTCAATGCTGCTTACCCTTCCAGGTGGTCCAGGACGGATGATGATAGTAGTTCTAGTTCCATGGCCATGCAAACCTCTACAATGATGCCCACTATTGTGGAAAGCACCATGCCAAACTGTTGGCTGACTTGCCTGTAACAGTTGGTGTTGGCAAGCCACCAGATGGTAATGGATATCCGCTCCGCAATAGGGATAGGTGACCTCATGTTTGTCCCTTGGTGCTCAGCCCTTCCCCGAAGAGGCTCCACCAACCAGTGAAAGGTGGCCCAAGTCATTCTGAAATTCAGCAGCCACTGTTCATCATCCCAGATTCTCAGAACAAAGGTTTGCCACCACTGGGTGGACCAGGGGTATTTATTTATTTTATTCTATTCTATTTATACCTCACCCTCCCTGCAAGCGAGTACACCCACCAGCGGCAATACTCCGCTGTCTCAGCCATGTTAATGAACAGTGATCTCACTTGTGACCTTCCCCAATGGTATCTCTTCATTCTTGCTTGTCATCGAGCCTGGTAACGGCGCCACAGAATAGCCTTCTTCCTCCTGATACGAGCAATTGTGTCCTCTTCTTCTTGAAAGATCATGATCAGTGTCTGGATTCCTATCAAAAAGGATGGCCCAAAGAGTGGCATGAGGATCCACATTCAACAGATCATGATGGACACACTAATGGTGAAAATTGGAGGAGTGATTCTCGGCTGTGATAAGGCTGGCAGAGAGAGTCCAGCACATCCAAAATAGAGGCAGTGATTTGTGCATGCACATATGTGCATTTAAAAGAAAAATTGCACCATGCTGCTGCTTGGGCAGCGTGGCTTTCTGGATGGTGCCTGGAGCCTCATCGTGCAATGCAAGCAGTTGGGCAAGGGATGTGTGATCATCCAAACCCGATGAAAAATGTCCCGGATCAAATCTACACAGGGAACAAATTGTATACAGGTACCCCAAACAGCTTTGTCCACAAGTATTTCCATGCATCTGTACTTAACGCCACAATTCTTGAAGCTACTGCAAGGGGACTTTTGTCCCTGTTTTGACGGCCTTGGGCAACAACTCTCCGCTCTGGGGGCTAGGAGAGGAGAGAGTATCACCTCTCATGTGAATTTGCACAGGACCCTCCCCATGCAAAGCCCCTCACCTCCTGTGAAATTCACCCCCACAGGTGCTTCAGTGGAACTGGAAATGTTCCTTATATACACAAAAGGCTCCATTTTAAAAAAATATAGTAATCTAAATAAAAAATAAACATTGAAAGCTAATTACCAAGACTTTGCAACTGCTCACTTGTTACCAAAAATATGGTCTGACACATAAAACCAGCCTACTCCATTCATCCAGCCTAAACAGGTAACCAACATCTTCTGTTTTCTTGTACCTGTCTTCTTAATGTAAAGGTAAAGGTAAAGGTTCCCTTGCTCGAAAGCCAGTTGAATCCGACTCTAGGGTTGCGGTGCTCATCTCCATTTCAAAGCCGAAGAGCCAGCGCTGTCGGAAGACATTTCTGTGGTCATGTGGCTGGCATGACTAAACACCAAGGCACACAGAACGCTGTTACCTTCCCACCAAAGTGGTACCTATTTATCTACTTGCAATTTCTTGCTTTCGAACTGCTAGGTTGGCAGGAATGTACATTCTTAATGTACATAGTCCCAAAAGGGAAAGATGGAATAATCTGTGTATCTCACTCATTATCAGGTGGGCCAGCAACTCAGATCTTCCCATGGCCTCTTCTTGATTAAGCCCCATCCTTTCATATTGCCTGATGGGCCACAATGTAAGCTGGTTCTTTTTGGTGGTGACCCCAAAGTTACGGAACCCCCCTCCAGAGGATATACAGAGGACCTGTACTCTCTCTGTTTTTCACAATGGAAAATGGAAGGTAATCCTCTGCTGGCAAGCATTCGGCGGTTAATTTGTACATATATGGTGTTATGGACATGGAAAGTTCTGAAGATGGTTATTTTCTATTATCTGCTGCCTGCAGGTCAGTTTTTTTTGCCACAGTCAGCAAGAAAGGTGGTACAGAAATATTTTTAACATATTCATTAATTATCCTGTTACACTGTCTACTAAGAAGGAATTTCTTGGTTTCTGTAAAAACCCCAACACCATTTAAACAATGTTCTTGTTTATGACCAGCTTCTAATTGGTTGCTTCCTGGCTTGTGCCACTTTTACTATTGTAAATGACTTCTTCATCTTTTATGGTTGCCCCTTTGAAAATACTTGAAAAGGGGCCTAAAATAGTCCCTAAGTCAATGATAGTCACTCAGTGAGTCTGTGACATGCCACCCCTGTAGGCTCTTCTGAGCACCATTCCCCATGGCACCCTCCCCATGTTCCAGGAAACTAGACAGTTCCTTTAGAAATTGGGATAATTTTACTATTACGGGCCCTAGACAAAATTAACAGTTCAGCACTCTAACAATCACGCCACAACAGCTGCCATAGTGATCACTAGGTGACTAAATGCTGGATACTTTGGATGTATATTTTGTATGCTTGTAAAAACTTTTGTTATAACTATATGTATGTGGCTGATCTAGCAACCGTAATAAATTCTATTACTATTCTATTCCACTAGTATTCTAACAAACACTGTCAGGTCATTGGTTGGAAAGATGCTCACTATGGAAATAGTCTGGCAGGCAGGGCTATTTTGGGGCAGTAACGCACAGGAATGGAGTTCTGGCAGGCTCCCGAGTTGGCCACGCCCAACAGGGACTAATTAGCATAATAGGCCACACCCAACAGCAGAAACTCATTAGGACTGGCTACATTAGGGATGTGTGCCTAACATGCAAAGGAGTTTCTGCTACAAAAAAGCCCTGGGTTTTGACAACAAACAAGGTAAACAGAATATGAAGCAAAAGGTGGGTGTGGCTGGATGACCACACTTCTGGTAACATGGGGGTGTGGCCTAATGAGCTGTGCTGTCAGGGCTGTGGCCTATTATGCTAATAAGTTCCTGCTGGGCTTTTTCTACAAAAAAGGCCCTGCTGGCAGATATGGAAACAGAGTACAGGGAAGGAGTGGAAGGATTACAGAGCCACAAGGGTATTTGTACAGAGGCAAGCAACTAGGCTCATTCTCAAGCAATGTTCCCTCTAAGCTGTGGAGTCTGGTGAGCAAAAATTCTGCTTTGTGAGCTACTGGCATTAAAGTTCTGAGTGACTGATTTGGCTACTGCATAAATTAGTTTGCTCTGGAGCCATCCTTACTGAGCTAAGACAAAAATGTGTAAGCTGGAGGCTAAAAAACGGTGAGCTAGCTCACAGTAACTCATCTTAGAGGGAGCACTGGTCTCAACAGCAATGTCTAAGGTTGTAGTCCTAGTCTGTGAATGTGCAGCAACCCCAGATTATACATGAGAAATTACATGGTTGAATCCTCTCCATACCCCCAAAAGTAAGTCCTCTGTATGTAGAAAAATAGGTGTAAAGGAAAATTGTTCTGCCCTAGCCACCCTGATGTGCTGGTTTTCTATATGCAGAGGATTCTTCTACGGGGATGAATTCGACCACCCCACAACCACCCCAATTTGCAGATCTACCTGAAGTGTCACCATCTAAACAGAGAAGTGTAACTCACCTGGTTGAACAGTGCACCTACCAGCTCGCCTGAATAATGCCTGGGTTTCCACACATTGTTCCTTGTGGTGAGCCCCCACTTGAATGTGGAAAACGGGTGTGGTCAGCTGTGTGGGATGTGTTGTTTGTTGGCTGTGTCTTTTGCATGGAGCTGTTCTAAGCATCAGAGCCATGAGGCTGTCTGGACGGGGTTTTCATTACACGGCTGTGGGGCCTGCCAGCAGAAACCTTGTCATCGCAATTGGTCACACATAGTTGGCCTGTGCTCACTTTCTCACTTCTGCCTCATTTCCCAAGCTATCTGGACATAAGGCAATGTCTGCTACAGAGACCACTGGCTTCTCCTTATACACCTCTGTACTGGGCCAAAATTTCTCCTTTCACTACACTTCATCCCACAGGCTCTTGAAAGTCAGCTTGCTCAGCTGGATCCCAGAAGTTCCGCTTGGTTCGACTGGGGCTCTGAACGAAGGAAGTGACAGGCTGAAACCAGCATCTCCCACTCCATCTCCCTCCCAGAACAGACCTTCAGTGCATTGATGGAGGGTCTGTATCCTAGAACCTACATTTAGATGTCATAAATGTTGGTGTTTCTGCTGTCGCACAACATTATGGAGAGGGGCTCAGTGGCAGAGTATCTGCTTTGCATGCAGAAGGTTAAAGGTCAAATCACCCGCATCTCTGGTTAAAAAGACCGAGCCGTTGAGATCCCAGAGAGCCACTGCCTATTAGAATAAACAGTACTGACTCTGATTAACTCTTAGTATATATAAAGCAGCGTCAAGTGTTTGATTTAACATTTGCATTTCCAACTTCAGTACACTTAAGAATTGCTGGTAGACTATAGGAGTGGCTTTTGGGGTAGAATAGAGAACTGATTAGACCAGGGCAGGCCAGGGGGGGGTGCTTTGGTGGAAAGTATGTATCTTCTAAATGATCCACCACTAAACTATGACAACAGTTTTGAGTTTAATAGAGTTTAGAGACAACCTATATATTGGGGTCCCCAATGCGGTGCCCGTGGGCGCTATGGCACCCGTCAACACCTTTTCTGGTGCCCGCCAAGTGTTTTTAGAAAAAAAAGTGGGAGGGGTCAGATGTGGCCTTGGCAGCAACTACCACAACGGGAGGATCTTCACTGTGCGACTGAAGGTAAGCCACGGCAGCCATTTTGTGCCTCTGCCTCCCATGCCAGCCATTTTGGGGCTGTGTCCACCATGCTGCGTCAGCATCTCAAGGGTGCCTGCAAGCTCAAAAAGGCTGGGGACCCCTGCTATACATGATGACGAAACTCCAGTGATTTTTGTTTTTAAAATAAGGAACCTCGGGAGGCAATTTGGAAAGGAGGTCTCCCTGCTTGTTGGGACTCAAAACCACATCCACTAAGCTGCTTTTTCTTACCATGTGGTTCCAGATGTGTATTTTGAAGTGAGGGGGGAAATCTGGTGGGGATAAAGAGCAACTCCCCATCTCCATTCAAAATAGCATCCTGAGAGAGTGTGCCAGTTTGGTGTAGTGGTTGAGAGAGCTTCTAATTTGGAGAGCCGGGCTTGATTCCCCACTCCTCCTCAACAGGATGCCTGCTGGGTGACCTTGGGCCAGTCTCATTTCTCTCAGAACTCTCTCGGCCCCACCTGCCTCACAAGGAGCCTGTTGTGGGGAGAAGAAGGGAAGGCGATTGTAGGCCGCTTTTAGACTCCTCGGGGTAGAGAAAAGCTTAGCAGGGTATAAAAACCAACTCCTCCTCCTGAGGTGGCTCATTAAAAAAATGACATTATGGCTGTTGTGGTTAGGCGTTGAAATAGGGAGACCTGTCTTCAAATCCCCACTTGCACTGATGGTCAACTGGGTAACCTTGGGCTAGTCACAACCAGTGTTCCCTCTAAGCTGAGTTAATGTGAGCTAGCTCACAGTTCTTTAGCCTCCGGCTCACACATTTTTGTCTTCGCTCAGGAAGGATGGCTCCAGAGCAAACTAATTTATGCAGTAGCTAAATCGCTCGCTCACCACTTTAATGCCAGTAGCTCACAAAGTAGAATTTTTGCTCACAAGACTCCACAGCTTAGAGGGAACATTGGTCACAATGGTAGTATAACCTGTTTCACAGGGTAAATGCAAGGATGAAATGAAATAACCACCATGTTAAACCACCCTGAGCCCCTTGGAGGATGAACGAGGTATAAATATAGTATTTTACCATAAAGAGCCTCTGGGGTTCCATTCCAGGCGTTTGCACTCAGTGTAGCTTGCCCCTCCAGCACTTACCTTTGTCTGGTTCCCTGTTTTTCCTGTGTTTTAAAATACTTTAGGAGGCAAGGGTCTCCTGGGATTATCTCTAGGAAAATAAACATTGCAATACCCATCAGCATCCATTCCATTCCATGCATTTGCAGAAGTTTTTGCCTGTAGGAGTCTTTAATGACATGTTTACATTTCCTTTTGGTGCTTTTGCATCATGTTCTTTACCTGGTTCAAGGGCTCTTACTACACAAAGTGCAACAATACTTTTTAACACTGCACATTTCATGGCCATTTCCCCAGCTAGAGGATCTTCAAAAACCTGATGTGATAAATGCTTTAAAGAGATGAAAGAGAATGATAACAAAGGAGACGGCTTGAGTGGGCAGTGCTCGTCATTCATATATAAAAATATATAACATAAGGAAGGCTCCAGGCTTCAACCCTGAAGGCCTCTTTACTTTCCTGCTGTTAACTGAGCTGGGGGGAAAATAGCAAGGGCAGAAATCAGACTGTCAGCAGCAAAGCGAAATTCTCAAACTTGGATTTCAGAGCACTGCTACAGGTAAAGTACCAAGAAAGAAAAGTAAAAATGTTATTATTAAATTATTATTAAACTCCTTTCTGTTCATATAATTTGCACTTTGTCAAATTAGAAGGTGTACATCGAGCCGATAATCTAGGCAATGTGTATTTCCGAAATTACTAGAAGAGGAAACCTACTGACATTTCAAGAACACAGGAACAAATATATGTCAATAGATCCAACTGTACACTACGCTATCCAACTGTACGCTACTGATAGATTTTCAAAACAATCCTACTCAGGTCTGTTCAATGGAGCTTAGTCCCAGGAAAGGTTGCACTGTGTGTCTAAGTAGCTCCCAACTAAAATCTTCAGCTCGTGTTTGAACACTCAGCAGTTGCTTTATTTTAAAAGATGGCTCAGTTCAGTTGTTTTATTTTACAATAAAAACCAGACAGAAGAAACTACACAGCACACGGACAGTGCCATCTCCTCTTAGCCCATCAGGCTATTACCTTCTTTAGAGGAATCCAAGTTTTGCCTTGTGGAGATTACTGTTAAGATTAAAGGAAATTTCTGTACAACTCCAGCTGGTAATTTTCCTTTGAAACTAAAATGTGTGGGTTTTTTTCCAAATGGCATAATCTGCTTGTTAGACTGTACACAGTTGCCTTGCTTCAGCTAAATCTCCTCCTTGATATTTTTAAAAAGATTTTCAGAGAGAGAGAAATACATTTTCTCCCATTTGGAAAGAGTGGCTGTGGTCATTGTTTTGTCTAAAGAACTGGTAGATCTATTCAGTGGCATTACTTGCTTTAATTGGGGGAAGCATTTACAAAGACAACTAAACATTATGGTCTTTTCTGGTAACCTGGTAAACCTTTACCAATCAAATAGTTTTGGAACACCTTCTGACCAATTCAGAGATTAAAAACCAAACCAAACCATGCTCAGTGTACTCTGGGAATATGTGCATTGAAGAACATCAGTGCAAATACTCAGGAGCATTAAACAGGCATACACACAAGTGGTTGGCAATCATGACCATAGAACCTCCATGTTCAGAAGCAGTATATCTCTGAATATAAGATGCTGAATATAAGATAAATGTATCATACCCTGTCTATGAGCTTGCCAAAGGTATCAGGCTCTATGCCAGAGGCCAAATGCATTGGCCATGATAGATGTTTGGTCTGTTGCCAACAGACAGTAAGTAACTAAGGGGGAAGAACCACAGCAAAAAGAAGTCCCCAGCAACAAAGGCAGGTCTTTGGAGGGGAATGTGTTCTTCTTCTACCTGGCTGCAGCATTATTTATAAAGGAAAAACACTTACCAGAAAACAAAGGGTCCTCTGTACCAACTGTAAGTGCTCAATGTGTTAATTAGATTTCAGTGTCATTGTTGGATCTTAACTTCTCCCTTGAGAGCTAAATTTACTTATGAACTCTCCACTGCCTCTGTATTGTGGATCCTGCCAGTAAGCCCATAGAAATCTATATTTATTATGAATGCAAACCTCAAGCGAGAGAGAAGAGTGCACCTCAGCCAAAAATACTGTGTGCTTTTTCTAGAGCAGCTAAACTTTTAACCTGCACCCAAGAGCGGTGGTGAGCAACAAGGCAAACAAAAGAAAAAAGTCTTCATACTTCCAACAGTCCCTATTTAATAGACAAAGGACTTGTTTCCAAAGTGATTAGAATCAAGGTAATGTGTTTAGAGAACTCAACCACCCAACACGCCTGCGTCTTCCCAACTTTGATATGACCAGCAACTAGACACGGCTCTAGAAAAGTGCTTCTCAACAAAATAGTATTAGGGCACATGAAAATGTATTATTAAACTGTTTTTTTAGAATGCTATTCTTAATGTAGCTCACCAAGGTGACAATGTTTGTATTGCTCTGTAAAACATTTGAAAATTTTAATAAAGATAATTTAAAAAAATCAAAGTAGAGATATATTAGCAAACAAACAAATAAATAAATATGTCAAATAGTAAACCCTAGGCAAAATCATTCCAAGGTTATGGCCAGGGTGGACTGATGAAAGTTTTATTTGAAAGCAGTTTTCTCTGCAGAGCTGGTGTCAGATTAGCTACGCCAGGGCAAAGGAATACAAGAGGTCAGCTTTTATTCTACTGAACATCTTTTCAAAGAGTTTCGGATGAGTTTTATGAGTCGTTCACAGTATTCCCACTTGTGGCTTCACAAACGGCAGTTACAGAATCAGAGAATCAGTTCTGTCCAGCTAAATTTTATTGTTTGACCAAAGTGAACTTTACAAACTTGTAAAAAGACCACCGTTAAAAAACACAATAAGGCATAGAGATAGCATGTGGCTTCATTCAGGGAAGCCCTGACAGGATAGCAACTAATTCACATGGATGCCAGAGCTATTTACTAGAACAGGGTTGGCCAAACTCTGGCTTGAGCCGCATGTGGCTCTTTCACACATATTGTGTGGCTCCCAGCAAGGCGGCTCGGGAAGCTAAATATCATTAGTAAACAAATATAATTGGACAGATAAATATCATTATCAATATCTGCTTTTACCACTTTTGTTATTATTTTGGCAGTCTCATTCAATGTTAATAAAAAGCAAAGCAAACAAAATATTTGTTAATGCTTTGCGGCTCTCAAACATCTGACATTCATTCTATGAGGCTCTTATGTTAAGCAAGTTTGGCCACCTCTGTATTAGAACTCAGTGTGGTGGATTTGCTGTCTAACTATGAAAGGTCAGGCTTAAGGGGGCTGGAAAGCAGGTCTACAACTGAAGAAATTAACATTCCTCTCTAGGTGGCAGGAGATGGTCTAATCAGCTCTTCTGCACTTCTGTTCAGGTACCCATCAGAAATGGGAGGTGACTCTCCTAGCTGAGAGGAGCAGTGAGCTTAGGACGGACACAACACCTATGATCCCTTTTTCTAATGGTGGCACTTCCCCTCAGTGCAACAGGGTCTCCTCTGGTGTCAAGGAAAGGCTTCTTGCACCAGAGAAAAAGAGCATCATTGGCAGAAAAAATCCATAGGATCCGACAAAGAACAAGCACAGTCTGTGAGCTGGAGGGAACCTTGGGGGCACAGGTTCTTTATAGGGGATGTAATTTAAAGGTGCCCTGACCTGGAGAGTCCAGGCTAGCCTGATCTCATCAGATCTTGAAAGCTAAGCAGGCTTGGCCTTGGTCAGTATTTGGATGGGAGACCATCAAGGAATACCACAGCTGCTACATAGAGGCAGGCAATGGCAAACTATCTCTGAACATCTCTTGCCTATGGGCTGCCATAAGTCATCTGCAACTTGCTGGCAAAGAAATAAACAAAGGTAGCAGGTCTGCCTCATAGGATGATGAAGTACCATGGGCAGGTCCCATAAGGGCACTGGAGTAGTAACCAGGGGATATAGTCGAATGAGACCCTTCAGAAACCTCTTTGATGTTGGGTGTGAGCAAGCAGAGAAACCATCTACATTATCATGGTATGCTGAGATGGCCGACAAGTATACTTTAATCGAAGAATGAGAAAGACCCTGGTCAGCCAGAGAGAGTAAAAAGTCCAAAATTCTGTCAAGGCCAGCCAATGTTGGTGAGATGGTACAAGGTTGTAGGAAGGATGAGGAGCAGGACCACTTCCCTTGGTACAAATGGTGAGTGGATACCTTCCTTGCATTCAGTAGAACCTCTGCGACTCACGAGGAGAAGACTGAGGGCCTACTCACCAGGCTGTCAGTTTGTATACTCCATGGTAGAGCATTGTCCCCTCTTCTGCTAGAAGAAAATCTGGTACTGCTAGAAAGAGGTGGTAGCAACCGTTAGACAGTTCCATAAGTATGGTGAACCAAGGTTGTCTCAGCCACCACGGGGCAATCAGTATGCAGTTTGCCCTGACCCTGGCCAACTTTTGGATGACCCTCAGCAGAAGCTGGAGGGAACATGTACCGGAAGGTGTGTTCCCAAGGGTATAGGAGACCGTCCCCTAGTGAGAGGGGGTCCATCCCCCCTCGGCAACAGAAGAGAGGGCACTTTGTATTCCTTCTTGTGGCAAAGACATCTATCTCCGGCATGCCTCACCTGGTGAAGACTGGGTGCAGATAAGTCCAGTTCAACTCCCAGTTGTGGAGCCAAGTAAGTCTCCTGCTGAGGAGGTCTGCTTGCACATTGGAATCCCCTGGAATATGGGTGACCACAGGGAAGATGTTCAGAGCTCTGCACCATTCCCACAGACTGAGAGCCAGACGACACAGGCTCTGGGATACGGTCCCTCCTTGACGATTGATGTAGCTGAAGGCTGTAGTGTCTGTCAACACTGCTATGCATTTCCCTGTCAGGATGGGCTGGAAACATTGTAGAGCCAGTTTGATGGCCAGAAGTTCCAGATTTTTTTTTAAAAAAATTTATTTTTATTGATTTTCAACCAATATAATAGAACATTCACTTGATGAATCTTAATACAGAGATTCTTCCATTTTCTACTAAGTTATATTATTACACCATAAATTGCAGATTAATATTTTGCCCTTTGCGGCATTTTCTTATCCATTTATGTAACTTGTGACCAGCAATTATTGAATACTTCTTTATTTTGCCTTACAGCACAAAAATTTACTACTCCATTTTTGCCACTTCTAATAACTTAAACATGATCTCCCCCTCAATGGGATCTCCTCAACATTCCCAATCCTGGTAAACAATATCCTTGGAGATGTTACCACATAAACATTAACTTGAACAATCACATTCAACAAAAAATAGCCCTGGTCTCAACAATCTGTTTTCTTCTATTATTTCTTCATTATTATTATTATTATTTCCTCTACTTATTAAACTTGGTATCTAACCACCACACATAAAAATAGGTGACAACACCCTGTCTAAATTTCTGGCAATTACCTGTCACATTCTTTTAGCATTTATCTGTTCTATCTAATGATGCGTGCTCTCTGTAAAACATTCCAAGTGCATTCCCTTTGTACACTGTAGCTCTGATTAAATTTGTATTTTTCCCCACACCTTAGACGACTGATCTAGTTCTGTATTATCTTTCTTTTTCCGGATATTTTGGCTTCTTAAAGTATATGAATTTTTTTCCATCTCCAGTTTTGTTACTGTAACCTCCATTAAATCTTGTTTTTCATTCACATTTTGTGATTGCTGCTCTGTTTCCTCAATTTTAGATTCCATCTTATTTTGTAATTGCTGCTCTATTTCCTCAATTTTAATTTTCATCTTATTAGTCAAAGTTGTTGAGATTGTGATCTCTTGTTTATTTCCAGAGATTTGTTTTTTAATTTCATCGGTCTGAGTGGTCAGTTGGGTTGCCAACGCCTCTAGTTTTATTTGTATTGGTTGTATTGCTTTAGCCATAGCTACTTCTACCGCCACACTCACTGCAGCTGTTACCGATTCATTTATCACCAAGCAGAAGAACAGCCAGGGAACTGTTTAATGCAATGAAATATATTAACAATTATAACTATTTGTTGTTGTTATTCAGTCACACAGTCGAGTCCGACTCTTCACAACCCCATGGACCAGATTACGCCAGGCCCTCCTGTCTTCCGCTGTCTGCTGAAGTTTGCTCAATTTCATGTTTGTTGCATCGATGACATTGTCTAACCATCTCATCCTTTGCCGTCCCCTTCTTCTTTGACCTTCAATCTTTCCCAGCATCAGGGTCTTCTCCAGTGAATGCTCCCTTCTCATTTGGTGGCCAAAGTATTTGAGCTTCGGCTTCAGGATCTGGCCTTCCAGGGAACAATCAGGGTTGATTTCTTTTAGGATTGATTGATTTGATCTCCTTACAGTCCAAGGGACTCTCAAGAGTCTTCTCCAGCACCATAGTTCAAAAGAATCTATTCTTTGGCGCTTGGCCTTCCTTATAGTCCAACTCTCGCAGCCATACATTACTACTGGGAATACCATTGCTTTGACCATGCGGACTTTTGTTGGCAAGGTGATGTCTCTGCTTTTTATCATGCTGTTTAGGTTTGCCATCGCTTTCCTCCCAAGGAGCAGGTGTCTTTCCTCCCAAGGAGCAAGCTGCAGTCACCATCTGCAGTGATCTGGGATCCTAGGAACGTGAAGTCTTTCACTACTTCTACGACTTCCCCTTCTATTTGCCAAGGAGTGATGGGGCCAGATGCCATGATCTTAGTTTTTTTGATGTTGAGCTTCAAGCCCACTTTTGCGCTCTCCTCTTTCAACATGAGCAAGAGGCTCTTTAGGTCCTCTTCACTTTCTGCCATCATTTTATAACTATAGTGCAATACAACTATAGTGCAATACAAACAATAAAGTGCATAAATACATAGAGATTACAATAAGCAAGCATTCAAAAATCCATAATGAAGCCTCTGTATCTCTGTTTCGATCCTGGACTTCCTTAGAAGTAAATTTTCTTGCATTTAATGTGTGATGTTTCATTCATTTTCATATCCTTTTGTTATAAACAAATTTACTAATTAATTTATACATATAATAAAAGTAAAAAAGTACAAAAATACAGATTGGAACTCTTTCCAATAAAATTATTTATATACCATTTAGTGAGTGTTGTCTCCCTTATTTTCATATAGTTCTCTCTTTGCTTTTCAAAAGCTTGTATTTCTAAGAATAGAATCATTATACAAAACAATTGTTTTTTTCTATAATATTATGATTATATAATTCTGTTCCATGAAGAGATAATCACTCATCAAATAGGAAACAAATTCTTTATAACAGGTTCCAGTCAAGTTTGCTGCACGCTTCTAAATGCTAGAATGCCTTAAGATTTCAGTTTGTAATTGACATGTATATATCTCTCTACTTGGATATCACATTTAAAGAAGAAGTACTCCTATTATGCTGCGTCCTAAAGTAAACCATATCCTAATCCTAAATAGAAAGTATATCCTATAAAGACCTATTTATCTAAATATTAATATTATAAGGAGTATTCCTATTACAAGAAACATGTAAGGTCCATATTGCTGTTCAAATGCTTCACATTTAAGTAGAGCCTTTTTAGTATCCACCATGTTATATCTATTTGAATTTAGAACCTCCAATACAGTAAAAACAAAGCTCTTACAATCATGTATTTTTTCCAGGAAATGAGGGACTAGCGGGGATTGCTTGCAGCTGGGAGGTCTCTTTTACATCTACCGATTCATGTATAAGCTTTTGTAAGTCTTCCATATTCATTTGTGTTAGGTTCATTAAGGGTGGTGGAATCAATGATGTTCTGACTCAACTAGTTTTATCAATTTCCTTTTATTTTAATTTACTTATCTTTGGGTTCCTTCTCCTCTTCCTATTAATACTATCTTTATTCTTAACTATCTACCTAAACTATTTGCTACTAATACTATCTATACCTATATTGTCTAACTGAAGAAACTGCTGTATCTATTCTACGTCTATTCTATAGCTAATATCTTTATA
Organism: Gekko gecko; assembly: GCA_029375565.1. Lineage (NCBI taxonomy): Eukaryota > Metazoa > Chordata > Lepidosauria > Squamata > Gekkonidae > Gekko > Gekko gecko. The sequence continues at coordinate 42,823,746 of JAPDNY010000012.1, read as the reverse complement.
AACCTTTACCTTTATACTGTGACCCTTATATTATCCTATGCTTTCTTGTTTCTTAATTATCCAGCCTTAACTCCGCTTCAGAAGCTTATTAATCCATATACCCTAAAAAAAGGAAAAAAGAAATAAACAATTTTCAGTCCTTCCCCTCCCCCAAATTTTGTCTCTTCTTTATTCTTTCTTCTGTCTCTCTGTTTCTCTATCTTCCTTACAGTCTAGCCATATTTTAAGGGATATTTATATTAAAGTGTTCCCAAAGGTTGTGTTCATAGCTTAATCCACTAAGAAAGCAAGTCAAGTTTGAGTCCATAACAGGGAATATGGCTCATATCAGCCTTCCTGCACTCCTTTTCACCGAAGCCACATGCTGTGTCTAAGAGGCTTATAGGATGGTAGAAGGGAGTCCCGTACATCTGTCAAGGGCTTGAGATGGACAGGCTGGCTCATCCAGAGTGGTCTGAAGTGCTGGAGGAACCACATTTGCAAAAGTCTCATTCACAATTTGGTGAATTGGAGGACCACCGTCATAGCTGACATAAGCCCCAGAAAACGTTGCATCTGACGAGCTGAGGATGTGTTGCACATACAGACATCCTCAGCAAAAGATGCCAGAGTTAATGCCCTGTCCTCTGGCGGATAAGCTTTGCACACTGTTGAGTCCAGCACCGCCCCTATGAACTGCACTCTTGGGCTGGTTGCAGGTGAGATTTCTGGTGGTTCACTTGAAGCCCTAGGGACTGCAAAGTGGTCAAAGTTTGAGAGATGTGGCATGACAGTAGATCTGGGGTGTTCGCTACAAGGAGCCAATCGTCTATATACAGGAACACAGTGATTCCACGTAAACGAAAATAAACCACCACCACTACCATAGTTTTTGTGAAAACTCTCGGAGCTGTGCAGAGACCAAAAGACAGACACTTGTATTAGTAGCAGTGGTCTCCTATGGCAAATTGTAGGAACTTCCGGTGAGACAGATGGAAGTAGGCATCCAAGAGGTTCAGGGTGGCCATCCAGACCCCTAGGTTTAGGAGTGGGAGAATAAGCTGTAACAATGTCATTTGCGGTACTCTATGAAAACATTGAAACCCCTTAGATCTAAAATTGGTTGTTGGCCCCCATCCCTCCTGGGAACAGCAGAATAGCAGGAGTAAAAACCGGTTCCCCAGTACTGTCCAGGCACAGGATCTATTGTATCCTTGGCAAAGAGAAAGAACCCATTGGTTCGCAGTGATGTTGCACCAGGCCAGGAGATAAGGGGAAAGACAGGTAGTATCCCGGGAGTTGGTCAGGATCAAGTCAAAGACTGTGCTTAGAAGTCTTTGGTGGCTTCCCTCTAGAGTGTTGTGCTGAGCCATATCTGTGCTTGGTGGGGTACTGCTGTCATTGTTCTGTAGGAGATGATTTCTTGAACTGGCATTTAGGCCCACAGTGGGACCAAGAACGAGGCCTGTACTGTTTGGAGGAGCCTGAAACTCCCAGAAATCTAGATGCTTTGATGCTCTTGTCCATTTCTTGAAGCACTGAGTCAGTGGACAATTGGAAGAGGCCTTACCCATCGAAAGGTAAGTCTTCTATATAAGCTCTCGCATCTAGCTGCAAGGAGGTGGTCCAGAGCCATCATCTTGGAAAACGTGTCTAACACATGTTTAGAAGAGCTTATGAGTTGCTTAGCCAGGAGTAAGCCCTCTTTTTGCAGTTTTCTGGCCAACTGACACTTATTATCAGGGATGGATGGCAAGATTTCACTAAGTTGCTCCGACACCTTATACAAATGATCAAGGCACCTGGATAACACCAGAGCTGAGGAAGGCTTCTCCCAGGGCGCCTTCACTGCTTGTAAGAGAACAGTCGACATGGGAAGCAAGATCGCTGTTGACGTGTCTGGTTGCACCACATCGAAGACAGCATCTGACACCGAAGGCTGAGGTTGTACAATGGAGAGACCAAAAGAGTGCGCCATCCTCTTGACTAAATCGCCGTAAGTCGACAGATCTTCAGACAGCGATATGGGGAGGTCATCTAATACTGTATGTTTCGGAGAGTGGCCTTCTGGCGAGCTCTCCTCCTTCGATGCTTTCACATTGGAACCAGCCTGAGAGGATTCCAAAGGCGACTTCGGTGTTGGGACCGGAGTGATTTTACTAAGCGCATTGACTGTATGGGTCTCCAGGGTATGGTGGGTCTCCAGTATCGAAGTTTTTTGGAGCTGGAGGGCTAGTAAGTGGACACCGAGGGGAGGCTGGACACGGAGGTGATGGTGGCAGTCTTGATATGATGCCAAAGGAATAGTTCTATGTTGTGAAGAATGGGAACAGTGAGAAAGACGGTCCCAGTCACTTGGCCTGACAGGCATCAGCCATGGCATCAAGGTGGACAGAGGGTAAGCACTAAACCAGTACGGCATGTGGTGACGATGATCCCATGGGGGGAAGGCGGAGGACTGTGGACGATGGCGGGAAGGCAATGCAGCCAGCACATCTCACTGAAGTGATTGGGTCACTGTGCGTCGGGAGCGGGAGCAGTCCAGATATTCCTCCCAACGATATCGATCCTTCGCATGGATGGGCGATGGGGATCGAGGGTGGGGTGGGTATCTGCGGTTTGGGTCTGAATGATCGCTGGCCCAAGAGGAACCAGATAGGGAGCGCTCCCTCCTAGGCGACCTGGCCAGCATCACCTCCTCAACATCCAATGCCGAGATGGACAAGGGTCTGGTGACCCAATCTACTTTTGACACCGGGGAGTTCAGTTGCTGAATCAGTGAGCCCAGGAGCTCAATAGGAGGTGCAAGTTGCATCACAGGCAGCTCCAGTACAGAAGAATGCCCCGCCTTGGGTTGCGACTGCGAAGACGGGGGGGCAGTGCAGAGCCCTTTGGGACCACCACGCTGCTCATGACATGAGACTTATGCGTGCTCTTGCCCGAAGGCTTGTGAGACTTATCTTTGTCTGTCTTGTCCTTTTTCTTCTTCTTAGCTGGAGTAGAAGCAGACGATGTCAACTTCAACACCTGTTGTTTAGAAGGAGGCAGACCTGCATCTGATGCCAACATCACTCTCTGAGGCATAGCCGACACCGAAGGATCAGTCAACTTTGAAGGAGGAACATCCACAGACATCGTTGTCAGAACTGGAGGAGCCAGCGGCGATTCCCAAAGTGCTACTCTGAGCCTTGCCGCTCTATTTTTACGAGTTTGATTAGAGAATTTTAGAGAGTGTGACAGTTGCGAGGAGCAAGTTTGCTTCCACAGTCGACACTCCCCCACTTCTCCATAAACCAAAGGTAGGAACCGAACAACTGTTCTTGGCTAAGGAAGAAGGTTCCTTGGGGGGAAGGGGGGGCGGCCGGAGCTAAAAGAGTCCGAAAAAGGCACTACCTCCACAGAAAAGATATATATTTTGTAGATGATGAAGGTCGAAAAGGAGAGAGAGAGAGAGACAGAAAAAAATGAGTTCAAGGATCTCAACGAGGAGAGACAGTTTTCTTCACCAACCGGCAGATGAGCTGTTAACAGCGCGGCAGTCAGAAGAGAACTGGCAGGATGTCCACCCTCCAGGGCATGCACAGTGGGGTTCCCGTGCATGCTCATGGTGGAGTCGCGAAAATCCCTTTGTGAGCTTTGTGCAACACTGATCAGATTGGCGCAGGTGCACTAGATCCCATAGGTGTGATGCACAGAAACCACGAAGATTAAAATAAATACTGCCTCAAAGGGGGGGGGGGAGAGCACAACATTGTTTGAAACCCTAGCACCATAAAGAGCCTTGTGAGTGGAATGTGAGGTCCTCGCTCATGTTTTTTCTCTCTCCAATATATTGAAAGTACAGTGCAAGTAATCAACTCTGGATCAATCCAAAACTCAACCAGATTGTACTTTGTGTTTCCTGTCCAGACTCCAAAGGTTCTAAATCATGACCAAATTTTACTGGCACACATGCAATACTGATATTTATTTCTAACTTTGCTTGAGAAAGCAATTGGTTGTCAGACGCTGCATCTTGCAAGGATAAAAAAAAGGTTTTTAAGCAGGTCTTTGCCCGGGTAGACTAGCTGGTTGCTTCTCCCTGTGCCCCCCCAAACTGCATGGTAGGTTGAGCTAAAAGCCAGTGATTGGCCCCAGATCTGCTGTTGAGCTTTGCAGCACAGTAGGAATTTGAACCCAGATCTCCCTGCTCCCAGTCTGACACTCTAACCACTGACATTCTCTTTCTGTGGCGCTTCAGAGGGTGTTGTCTGAATTTCCCATAATTTTAACCTAGCTGGCTGTTTTGTTTTGTAAATAAGTGAGATGAGGGCAGCCTCAAAAGAGTACTTGCATAATAGGAGACTCAATTCAGTTCTAGCTATCTTTAGTTTGTGGTTAGCGGCTGGCTGTTCAGCCTGGGTTACCAAGGACTGAAAGAAACATGGAAACCCGCCTTATTTGTTCAGGCCTCTCTGCCATGCTGAGATGCCTCTCCCTTGGGAGAAAGCAAAAACTAAGTTTAAAATAGACAAGGAATAAAGGATGAATTCATGAACTATCAGTATTGACCTTGTGTCAAGCACCTACCTGAAACCCAGACTGATTCACCTGTGGATTTCTGCTTGCCGTAAAGCTGCAAAAATCACAGGAAACCTGCCATTTTAAAAAAAGGAAGCTATGCCATTCTCCCCCCCTTTGCTTACTGTGTTCTCGAATTATGAAACCCGTTTTATTGGATGCACTGCACTGTTTTAATTTTATTGTTCTCTATAATTGTGTAACCCAGTTTTATAACAGTGTTTTATGTATTGTATACATATTTATTACATTGTTTTCTAATTCTGTAATCCACCCTGAGTCTCAGCTAGAAGGAAGGGTGATAAATGATGCAAATATTCTGAAGCTGCACAAATTTATGATCAAGATATTGGCACTACTGCCTGCTCAACACTGCCTCACCCACGGAACTCCCACCCCGTGGCTCCTTGCCTGGCACGCAGCCTCCACACCCCCCCCCGCAAATAGAAACTTTTGTTTGCGTAGGCTTTTACTTAAGTTGCTGATTATTGATTTGTCAGATATGCTGCTAGTCACTGCAAGCACCTGCAAATTAGAGCTTCTGTCATTTGATTGTTTGTTTCTGTGATTTTTGTGTAAACTGCTGTAACCATGTGCTAAGAGTTTTTAGGAAGAGATAGAAACCTTATAAACAAAATAAATATATCAGTGCACAATTTGTCAAAAGAACTGCACTACAGAGGAATGATACTCTAGCCCTGTACATAAGGGGGCGGTTTGTCCTGCCCATTAAAAACAGGTTCGAAAAAAGCCTGATCTCGTCAGATCTCAGAAGCTAAGCAGGGTCTACTCTGGTAAGTACTTGGATGGGAGACCTCCTGGGAATAACAGAGGCAGAAGGTGGTGGCTTCAGCCACCTCTCTGAATATCCTCCAGGCCTCCAGTAGGGGATCAGTCACCAGAAGTCACCCTGACTTCCAGGTGCACATGTACACACCCCAAAAAACAAGTCTGAAATGTTTGGCTCATTTGCTAGCCCACTTCAAATCTATGATTTTATATTGTTGCTTGGATATTCCAAAGATGATGCTTCAGCCTCATCAAACAGCCAGCACTAGATTGCCACTCCTTTCCATATCTTGAGTTTCTTGTGTTTTAAAGCACTTTGGAGCCTTGTCCCTTCCCTTTCTGGTCTCATTTCCTGACACGAGTTTTACCCATCCAGTTCTGCTCCACCCCCCTTGAAGACTGCTGCTTTCTTCTTAAATGCTTCTGTCCAGTCTTCCTGGCGACCCCTTTATGCCTGGAATCTCTGTCCTACCCCCACGCCCCATGACTCTTTCTTTCTAATTCCACCTCAGAAACCATTCCCCTTTCATCTCTTAATGATTTTGTCCCTATCTGAAATGGCATGTAATTCTCATTAACTACTGTATTTTGTATTAACCGCTGCTATTAATAGTAGTTTGCATTTAGCTTTTGCATTTAAATACAAATGACAGTGCTAATTCCTTGCTCAAAAAATGAGTTCTCCCCCTTCGGGTTTTTCAAACACTCCCCCTCCCCCCAATTTTCTATTTTGTCTAGAAATTACATCACACGGAAATCTCACAGCATTACACAGCCTTCTCAGTTAACAGGCAATACTGTACAAGGAAACCACCAGAGGGAGAAGGAGAGCAGAAAATTTACCCCTTCCAATCCAGCCCTGCTGCCAGGGAGCACATAATTCCAGTCTTACTGTCTCACACATAACATTATGAACTTCCCCCAAAGGGGAGAATCCTGAACAAACAGACCTGTGTCTGCAGCAAGGGAGAGAGGGAAGGCATAGCTGGAAAATGCATGAATCATATTTGGGTTTGACATCCAAGATAAAACTGCTGACACAGGAAAGCTGTGCGCCTTAGTTCCTGTGCTGCGGTAGCTCCCTATTTAGAAACAGGCCTGCTGTGGGTAACTCTGTACAGGGATGATTTCTGGGCAGAGCTACCTGGAGAATATGGCTCATTTCCTGCACTACACAGGCAACAGACTTCACCTGGACATAACACTCTGATTAGTGATGGGTTTATCATGCTCTAGGAAATACCCACGATTATGACAGACAAGAAAAGCTGCACACTTCAGGAATCCATGGAATGAATGAATCCCAGGGTGCAGACTAAAATATAGTGTGTGACCTCCTCCCCACCCCCGTTTTTTTGCATTCCCTCTACCATCCTTTTTATTTTATTGCATTTCTTGTTATGGAACTCAAGGTAACACACAGGATTTGCCAGGAGGCCTCCCACATGTGCCAAGCTGATGGAAACTGGTCATCATGAAATGTGCAGCTCAAGTAGGGTCTGCCAGCCTCCAGGTGGGGCCTGGGGATCTCCTGCTTTTACAACTGATCTCCAGCTGACAGAGATCAGCTCCCCCGGAGAAAACGGCTGCTTTGAAGGGTGGACTCCATGGCATTGTACCATGTTGAGGACCCTCCCCTCCCCAAACCCCGCCCTCTCTCCTGGATCCAACCCAGACCTGACAACCCTAAGCTCAAGCCACGAGGCAGCACAGGCCTGTGAATAGGGCAGATCCTCCAAGGGGAACACAGTCCTCCTTGCCACCTTTCACTCACTGCAAGTGTTCTTCACCACCCCCACACTGCGACCGAACCAGCTCAGATTTTTAGAAATTATTAGTCTTCAAACCCAAATGTCAACAGTGTCAGTTCTTGTGTGGCCGCCTAGGACTTCTCTGGGAGAACAGAGTGAACTGCAGAGCGGGGAGAGCTGGCCAGTGAGTTGCATTCATCAAAAGAAATAAATCAAAAGAAGATAGAGAAGAGCACTCGTGCCTCCCTCCAGCGAACAGGGGCCATTTGGCTGTGAAAGCACAGACAGTGAGTAGGAGGCTCCAGCTTCATAGAGAAACCACAGGCCACAGGAAGAGGAGTTGCAGGCCTTTATCTGGCCTCTCTTGAGAGATGCGTCTGGTTTGCAGTTCCCACAGCCAGGATAAAAGTCAGAGACTTACCCTTTGCTCCCACAAGGAGGGAATGGCTTCACTGCTAACCAGGCCCCGAGGAAGGGCCAAGAAGACATTTCACAAGTGAGGAACGGAGGCACGGCTGTGCAAAGAACAACTCTGCAACTGCATGTCAGCGTAACTTGCACAGTGTAGCCACTGCGACAGAATAGGGAGTTCTTGGTTCAAGTCTCACCTCTGCCATCCACTTCTTAGGCGGCCTGAAGCAGGCCATTCCCTCAGCTTCAGTCACAAGCAAAACAAGGGTTGTAACAGTGACCCACCTCACATAATTGTTTTTAAGAAGACAAGATTCTTAGAAGCACTATTTTCCAACAGTTATATTCTACGCACATCACCACAGGCTCTTGAGGTTTTATGTACTTTGTTTTACCTAGGTGTCTTTCCTCCCCACAGGGCCCCAAATTGCCATGTTATTGTTTACTGGCCATGCTCCCGCGCCTTCAACAGCAGTCCAAGAGGTTGAAATCTAGCCTTTCTTGGCCCAGAGACAAGTGATCTCAAAAGTTTCACACACATCATTCCAGTTTATCAGGCTGCTGCTGGAAGTTTAACTATGACTTTTGAAAAATAACAAGGTGCACATTTTATAAGAAGTAGGAGCTGGCTTGAATGAAGGGAGAAAGAGACCAGTAAGAGGAGGGGATCCTGTTGCTGATGGCCTATGTCCCTCCCCCTGCCTTCCGAGCAATGAAGGTGCCAGAGAGTGAAGCTTACCTGGAAGTCATAACTCCCAACCCAGGAGCCCTTCTTCCAGTGACTGAGACTATTCTGTAGTGATGAAAAGGCACTTTTTGCACACATGCCTCATCATTCACGTTACTACCGATTTCCCATACCTCATCAGCAACCCAGAGGGGCTCCTGGCTTTTTGGATCCCTGGTTAAAGTTAGAAATGAAAGGCTGGGGGAAAGATCGAGGCAACGGTAATGTAATTCTGTACTAAGAAAAGCTGAACTGGGATGCAGCCATGAGTGGGGACATAACTGCCCCAGACTGCATCAGACCACTGGTTTAATGGAGCCCAGCACTGATTACAGTCTGTTGCAGAACTCCTGCTATGTAACAGCCTTGTAAATACAAATACCAGGGACTGAACCCAAGACCTATTCAATGCAAAGCATGTGCTCTATCACCAAGCAGTTCCTGACTTCTCCTTAAAAAAAAAAGCCATGCTACTGGACAAAACGTTGACCTGATACGCAAGATGGATTCAAAAATTTGCTTACCAGTTTGTTTTTTGCTCTGTTGGGCGACCTGCCTTAGCCTGAAATTCAGAAGCGGTGGAAAGTATTTTATGGCACATTTTTAGCTTTCAGGCCAGGACCAGTAGCATGCCAGTTCTAGTTGTCATGATGAAGTCAAGGAGATAAACTACGCAGGGCTAGTGTGGTGTAGTGTTTAAGAGCAGCAGACTCTAATCTGGAGAGCCGGCTTTGATTTCTCACTCCTTTGCATGAAGCCTGCTGAGTGACCTTGGGCCAGACACAGTTCTCTCAGAGCTCTCTCAGCCCCACCTACCTCGTAAGGTGCTTGCTGTGGGGAGAGGAAGGGGAAGGCAATTGTAAGCCACTTTGAGAATCCTTAAGGTAGAGAAAAGCAGGGTATAGAAACCAACTCTTCTTCTTCAAGGCTAGCTTTAGGATCATAACTCTGACATTCTTCACTATTAAATACCAGAACTTGCACATCACCAGCAAGAAAGAACAACTGGGCACAGATTGTACATCTTGCTTGTTCTGTTCTTGTTTTCTACATCCCTGCAAGCTTAGGGCTGAACTAGAATGTCAATGGGGGTGTTTTATGTTTATCTATCTATGTGTCCAACCACTCAGGTCCTAAGCAGGGCATGTGAGACCTATATAAGGAACACAGGTAAGCGGAGCAAAACACTGCTCCCCCCCCCGATGCACTTTTGATTGCGTTCAGCCCTTTCCAAACATCATAGCGTTCTTTTTGCACTGGAGATAGGCTGAAAGAAAAATGCTTAAAGCAACAGCCACATAGCAGGACATCAGCTTCAAATAATCAACTTTGTCCCTGTGGTGCAGGGATGACAGAGACTGCATCTCATATGTTGCTTCATAATGATTATAAAGGAGATAATGTAATTGCTCCACTCTTAGGTATGGTACCAGGCGACTCAGCTGAATAGCCAGCCAAAGCCCTTCTTGCTGTGGAGAATGTACATGTCATTGAAAAAGTGGCTCACTAGATTCTGTACAATGAAAGAAGTCTGTTGAGAACGTGCAATTCTGATGTTTTGTTTTAATAAATGCATTATTGAAAGGACCATATAACAAAATTATCTGTCAACAAACTGTAGTAAGGCAAGGTGGTGGCAGGGTTTAGCTCCCTTCACTAGCACGCTCCATCTTGGTGAACAGAGGACACTCACATCCCCCTGCTTCAGATGCAAGTATATGGATATGGGTACAAATATATGTGAATCCTCTCCTTCATGTCTTATTTTGCATTTATAGTGGCTGGTTTGTTCAACAGTGTGCCATGTACACAGAACATGCTGTGCTTTTATGACAAAACAGTGAAGGGCTTGTTTCTTTTTAATTGGCACCCATCTTATTTTTCAAACACACTTCAGAATGATTTGTATAAAACACAGGAGCAATGAATTTCAGGGGGGGGGGAAATCACAAAATACAAGGCATTAGCTTTTGAAAGTTATGGAAAAACCAGCCCCAAGTTATAAAGTTTTGTGTTACACTAAACATATAACAAAGGAACAAATACATTAAAATTTGGGGCAATAACCTAACTCCACACAAAGAAAACTGAAGGTGGAAAACAGCCATGCCTGGAACAAAATCAGAAATGCCAGTAGAGGAGTTTTAGCTGGATAGAGTGTGAAAGGCAGGTCCAGCAACTGATAACAAGGCCAAATTAATGGAGCAGTACTTTCAAATTTTGTCTTGCTCATACCCAAATCCTGCAGGGCATGGGATGTTAAAAATTATGGGTCTGCAACTTGCTGGAAAAGCTGAAAGTGTCAGAATGTTCTCACTCCTGTGATGGCTCTGCCCAAAGAGTTCTGGGTGGGGTTGCACTCTCCATGAATCAACAAGTTCCGTAGTTTCAGGGTCCTCTTGGACCTGAGCCAGCAGCTGCATAAACAGGTGGCAGCTGTGACCAGGAGTGCCTTTTACCAGCCCTGACTAGTTAGCCGGCTGTGGTCTTTCCTGGGCTGAAAGGATCTGGTCACTGTGGTGCATTCCCTGGATATATCTAGATTAGATTACTGCAATGCACTTTTTGGGGTTGCCCTTGTCAAGTGTTCAGAAACTTCAATGGGTGCAGAAGACTGCAGCCAGGATGCTGACTGAAGTGGGTAGCAAGGACCATATCACTCCATTCCAGGCCCATCTACACTGGCTCCAGATCTGTTTCCAGGATACAATTCATGGGCATGGCGTTGATTTTTAAAGACCTATATGGCTTGGGACCAGCATAACCAAAGGACGGCCTACTCCCTTACAAAACTGCCCAACAGTTCCGAGGCTCTGCTTCAGGTGCCCCACCTTCTGAGATTAGGCAGGTGGCAAGCTGGGAGAGGGCCTTCTTGGTCACAGCACTGAAACTCTGGAACTCTCCCTCCTAGTGAGACTTGTCTGTTCCCTTCTGTTGCTGTCTTCAGCCAGAGGGTGAAGATTATTTTTGTTTCATCTGGCATTCCCTCAATGATCCCTCTTTCCTAACTTATGTTTTAATTGTTGCTTACGTGTTTGCATGTATATTTCAGCTTTGGTTTCAATTGTTTTAATAACATGTCTTTGTTTAGTTTTAATCGTTTTAAGATTTTATCATGTATGTTTTTAATCTGATAGCCACCTTAGTGGCCCTCATTAAGGCAGAAAGGCAGGTATAAATTTTGTAAAATAAAATAAGTTCTGGGGAAGAAACTGTGAAGAAATCAGATATTTATATGAGAGATGTCTATTAACATAGAAAATACCAATGTTTAAATTAAAAGTTTTGGCTTGGTGTCTCCACCTCTAGTTGTCAATCACGTCATTTTTATAGACTGAGAGATCCTGGAGTAGAGCCTGAGAAAGTAACTAGCCTTCTTGTCTATGCCCGCTAGTGCTCTGGGTTATGTCTACTGCATGTTCTACAATCAACAGCACAATATACCATTCGTAGGGGAGTGAGTGCATCCAAATCAATGATAAGCAGGCATTGGAAAACAGAAACTATATATTTTTAAAAAAGAATAATGGCCAAACTCCTCCAGAAAAAAAACAAAACTGGTTAGGCAGGGTTTAAATCGTAATACCTGTGGATAAGATCACAACCTGCAGTCATGAAAAATGTAGAAATATGATAAAGACTTGGTCTCCTTTTGGGAGTGTTTGTAATCCATTGCATATGATAAAATAAGTATTAGAATGTATTTAATTATTTTAGTTTTTGTTTCCATCCCTCCAAATAATACTATACAGCTATATATGTTTATCAGTAGAATTTCTATGAACGTATGTAATGGGAAATAATTTCAATTATAATGGGCACATTTAAAATGGATTGGATCCTATGACTCCCTTCTACTAAGCCTTCCTTTGAGGAAGAAAGTCAATCCCTGTGGGGAGGCTTTTGGTGTAAGGGAGTCATAGGATCCAACCAAGCATTTAACAGAAGTATAAATTTATTTATTATCCCCTAGGTGTAGGGCTCAGGGTGGTGAACAACATTTCAATAAATACATTTACAATCAGATTAAAACCATTAAAACATTAACAAATTCTATAACTATTTCAGAAGGCATGTAAAGACCACGTTATGTCCATGCCTCATGAAGGGAGAGGAGAGATTGAGGAGGCGGGGCTTGATGAAAAAGCTGTTGCTGACCTCAACCATAGGCCTTGCGGAACATCTGCCTTACAAGCCCTGCGGAACTGCACTAGGTCCCACAGGGCACAGATGTCATCAGGCAGACTTCCACTAGGTCAGCACCAGGGCCAAAAAGGCCCTAGCTCTGGTTCATGACAGCTGGAAAGGTTTCTGATGATTAGGTCAGGTTTCTGATGATCACATCAACATTGATTTTATCTTTATAACCTACCTCCTTTTTACTGACCGAAAACTCTACGTGGCTAACGCAGGCCAGCAGAAAGGGTTGCTTCCTCCTGCAGAGTTGCTGGCTGCTGATGAGATGTGAAAAGGGAAGGGCCCCTGGACTAGGTAGTTCCATGAAATATTTACAATAACCAAGCCAACTCTGCTGGCTAACTGGTTTGGTCACTGCGCCCAAGGTATACCAAAGCTCCTGATAAATCCTATCCTAGGCAATTATGAATCTTCTATTTATGTACAGATAATAAAATTTTTACTGGAACCTGACAATCCGGAATGCTCAGTTAACTGACATCACCCAGAGAGCAAACTCCTCACCCTCAACCACCATGCCTCTGCATATCTGGGCACACACATGCCCAACGCCGCACCTCTCCTTCCGACCAACTTGATGGCTCTGGCCATCGATGAACTTGTGGCATGTCTACCAGTTGGTGTCGTCGCCAGGTGCCTCCTTCCCTTCAGCCTGCATCAAACTGTTGAAAGGCAGCCTTGGGCAGCAATATGGGTCAAGGGGAAGGTTCCTGACAGGAGTGGGACCATGACATTCCCAATAGGACGGGGTGTGGTCTTTTATGTGAAGTGTACTTTGCACTTACCTGGAGTAGTCTGGGCCTCTGGGTTCTCAAGAATATGTTATTTCTCCAAGGGATTCCCATTTTATTACTTCTGTATTTAAAAAAACCAAGAAAATACACTTAAAAGTTACATTCTGCCAAGAACACAGTAAGCAAACTAATTGTGCATGTATTTTCCTTGATTTATTCAATCATGAGAAAAGGTATTAGTGATGTAAAATTTCAAGAAATTATGAGGCCATGGAAAAACCCTTTCCTTCCTTTTTTCCCTTCTCTCTTTTTTATTTGAGGCGTGTGTGGAAATGAGAGGAAAACTGAAATACGTCCAACATTTATTTTCCTATCAAACCTACATTTATTTTTCTGCATTAACATAAAATTCATCAGTTATAACTAGCATATAAAATTGTACTCTTTGGCACATTTCTGGAATTTAAAAGCACAACCCCTCTAGTTCTCTGAATGCAAAATGGCAAATTTACCCAACACTTGAGCGAGAGCTGAAAACAGCTGGACCCTATGCTACCTTAGAACATGTATGTTAATTTTGGCCACCTGAGAAATAAGAAAAACACAGACATTCAAGTTAGAAAACAAATGTTGTAGTTAAGTGTATTGTTTAGGAAGAAAGTCTCAATCACTACAGCATATTTGGATATCAGCTTAACTTTTTAACATTGAAAATGTATTAAACATATTATAGCACATTAATTGTTGCCAAAATTATTCATCATTAAATATACACAGCCTTGAAAATATTGTGTATGTCTACAATATATATAGGAATAATAATCTAGTACTGTAGATTGCTTTATGTAAAATTTTCATGATACACATGTTGAGTAAAACCTTGTCTTATAAATCATTTCACTCATTCCAAAAGAGAATATATTTCACAAAAGTTGTTTTTTCCCCCACTGCTCCCTAAAATTTCCTGGCTTTTCTATTAAGAAATTGAAAACAGTTCTTCAGAAAGTTTTCCAAAATTTTCTAGGCTTTCATGTCTTACATGTTATGCGGAGCCTGGAAGCCACAATTGGTTTCTCAGTAATTAAACACTGCCTGCGCAGGTCCACCTTGCTTAAAAACCACTGAGCAAACCTTGGTTGAGCTGGGGTTTGCACTCTACTATTGACTTTTTGAAACTGCTCGACAAAGGGGAATCCCACTTCTCCTCATCCTATTTCTTCTCCGGAGCTTAATCTGTGCAGCTTTAGGTGTTCCAAACTGAAGGTTAGTGCTGACAGCAAGTGCCTTGCTTAACACTAAGCAGAGTCAAACCCAGGCATCCCACTTCTAAACATATAATGTCTCAACCAATCGCTGCACAGCTGGGCTCCCTGCAAGACAGTTGTCTGCAGTCATGGTTCCACCCTGTTGCCCTCAAAGAAAACTCAACATTATACCTGCAAGAAGGGTGGGGGGGAACCTGCTTTGATGGTGAGCAAACTGGAGAGTAAGGACATTGTTCAATTGCTCTGTTCATCATATGCCTTCCTGTAGCCACAGAAATGAAGTTAATGGGGAGAGGCACGGGGGCAAGCCTGAGTCTGCTCTGCCATCACTTCAGCCAATGGTGGCTCACTGCCCAGTGTGCTATAAGACACATGCAATGCAACCCCACCTCACATTCATAATGTGCTCTGAGACCAGAAGAACTATGAAATAACCAATACGCCAATACGTTCTTTTTGAACCATGAACCAACTACTAATTCCTGGCTGGGGACAGATTACGGATTTTCAAAGACTGAAAAAGGCAAAAGAGTTTGAGACAAATTAACACTGTCATAAAAAAACAACTGAACAAAACTAGGTTGCTGTGTTTTGCTTTATGAATCTTGCACATTTTAAAGTGTACAAAGGTCAAAATTTTACACAAGACTCCACACTTTAAAAAACAGACAGAAGTTCTGAATACGTTACTCAAACAAGTCAACGGGGAAAATAAAAGCAAAAGTTTTCCCGCTACAAGGGAGCATGCAAAAAGTTTTATTTTACTGCCACCTGTCAAGTGGATTTTGATGTCACAGTTCTTAAGTGCATGGAGAAGGGTTTACAAATTGTACTTCATCACAGAGTTATTTTGCAAACATAAAAACAGACTATGTAGCTAAAGAAAGCAAAGGGAAAAAAAACAAAGCAAGGACAAAATCCCTCTTAAGTTAAAGCAGTCTATGCAGCAGCCAATATGCAAGAAACAGCACTGAACATATCCAAATACAGTTCACACACTGATCAGTCATCTTTTTTTATAAAAAAAAAATGGCACCACTGGGTGATAATTTACAATATGCACATTTATTGGAGGTGGGGAAAACTAACTCTCCACAGGTGGGTATACTAATACAAATATGAGAAGCAGCACTGGCCCAAGTATGGTACTTATTACAGCTGCAAAACAACCTCCCAAAACAACCCACACTTAAAAACAAATCTACATATGAAAAACCAAGTGTCCCTCTTTTAACCAGAATACTCTAGATCTCTCCCCATTCCCTCCATAGCCAGGCAAGTACTGCCACAGATGGTGCACTTTATAGCTTAGCATACTTTTACTTCAATTTCAGTGCTAGAATCTTTAAAACAAAACAAAAAAAAATCATTAAGTTTTACTTTGACAACAAGAGCATGTGAATTACTTACAAACATTCAGAACTGGAAGCGTACATTTCTGGCGGACAGTGTTGCCTATTAAATACAGACCAGCCAGCACTCACAGAACATAAAAAAGGTTTTCAATCATAAAAAAATACTATAATTCATCACCAGACTTTTTTACAGTTATAAATAATAAATAGCATAACACAGTAGATTACAAATGGATCTTTTCTTTTAAGCCCAGTTCGCTCTTTTGGTAAGAAGTCATTTGCTGAACCCCCACGCTTAAACCAGGGTATTGGCAGAAGGTTTACTTCTCATAGCTCACATAAGTCCAACTATAGGCAGAGCCAGCATCCAAACAAAAGCATTAAAAAAAGCTTACCCCTAGAATTAACACTTGCCCATTGGCCTGCCCTTCTCAAAAAGCAGAGCCTAAGGGTTTCTCCAATGATACAGAAGGCGATGCAGTCACAGAACAGTTAGGGCTGCTCACAGAACTCCTTCTCCCACTGGATCAAGCATACCAAAAAGCAACTGAGGGAAAACAGCAGTGGGCTATAGCACCTGATACAAGTACTCTTTTCAAGATTAAAACAAACAAACAAACACAAAAAGTCCATTCCCCCACCCAACCTCTCAGTTTACATTCCTCCATTTTGTCACCACATCCCCCTAAGGCACAAACATATCTCAGTGCCATAGGAGACACCAAGGGCCCAGCCAATTCAACAGAGCGACCCTAAGCCCTTGTGGCAGCTCCCACCGTGCTTCCTTCCATCCTCAAGGCCAAAAAGACTTCTGCAACTACTGGCTGTAATTCGCATAATCTTTAAGCAGCCTGGGTTAGAGAATGCTGCAGGGGAGTTAAATAGCTGTGCACAGGAAATTCTTTGTCTCCTCTTCCTATTGTATCAAGGAGCTATAATAGCATTCTGTAGCTTTTTTAAAAAAGTAGACCATTATTGGCTCCTAGCACTGTAAGAGCACCTGAACCAAAGCATAAAGGACAGTCTGAAACCCCTTTCCTTTTTTTGGGAAAGATGACAAAGGAGAGGTTGCAACAGGCAAATGAGGAACAATTTTACATTTTGATATGATTATTTTTAGGGGTGGGGGAAGTGTAGTCCAAAATATGCCTAATCAGGAGAAGTACTTTAATTCTTCCTAAAGAAATATCAAGAGCAATCTAGTTGATTAAAAAAAATTAAAAAGCATCTCAAAGATTACGTAACAACTCTGGAACCACTATTCTTACCTCCAGAATAAGTAATCATGATAGCAACAGTGGACAGTTTTCCCCTCTACAGTTTTAATGTTAATACAACTTAGGTGCTTGTTTGGGATTTTTTTAAAAAAGTATATGCAGTTTCCTTGAAAGCAAGTTAGTACAATCTGAGAAAATATCTGTAAAAATAAAAAAAGATCAGCAAACCCAGTCATCAGTAGCATGTGTTCATTAAGAAGGATAATCAAAATCACTTGTAGAAGATACCAAGGAATAAGGTTATGTTGATATTCCCACTCAGTATTTAAATCCTCATGTCCTCGAGGATTTGATCGCATGGGTTTTTCTGTACAATGTACAGTACGATAACAGCTTAGGCAAACATTGATGACTGGGGAAGTCACTTGGGTGAAAGGTCATCCATTAAGATGAATGAAGAGCATGAGTTTGAACATGCAACTGGAGATTCTGTAGTAGTGCTGCCTTTGGCCAGTGAATCAGATGATGAGCTCACGCTGCTTGTGCTCCCATCCAGAATATCTGAAGACAAGCTGAGAATAAACAAGGAAAACCATTTGCTTTATCAGCATTCAAAGAAACGCCACATGCAACAATTTTTTAAAAACCAGTAGAAATTTGGAGACAAGTGTGAGTTCTATCTGTAAGTAAAGTTCAGCCAACTCAATTCTTCTGTTTCGGAGCTGACAGGTCATGCCAGGTCTAAGCATTTGATTAAAAAGATTTTTTTTGCCAACTGACTACTTAGATAACAGCTAAGTTTGTTTCAAATGCCTCAAAATGATTTTAAAATCCTCAACAGGCTTAATAATCACAAAAACTAATGCTAATTTGTTATAACCTAGTGGGTTAGAGTTTAGGATTCCCCTTCCATTAATCTGGAAACGACACTGCCCCCCCCTCCTGTTCCTTAAGGCCGGCTGATCATCCAGGAAAAAAACTTGGGGGACTAACTGGGCTGCAGCAGGGGAAAGCAGGAAAGTCCCACTAGTTCACAGATAATTGGACATGTTAATGAAATTAATGTTATTATAACTTAACAATGCTTGGTAAGCTTTTTATAAAAAGACTATTCACTGAACAGTTCTGTGTGGCTTTCACACTGGGATGTCAGGGTCATTCTACAGTTACCTTTTTTTAAAAAAAAAAAGTAAAAAAAAATTAAGCCAGACATAAAGAAAGTAAAGTAACAGCAACCATTTTAAAAAATGCATTTGGTGATACCTGCAGTTATAGCAAGTGGCCAGTAGGAGAAGCTACTGACTCTGCCCCAACTACTGCAGGAGTCAGTTGAAAGTACTCCCCCACTCCTGTTCTTCTTTACAAAGGACTCTGATGAAATTAAAAAGTAAGCTTCCCCTACATAGAGGCATTCTTGATTTCAAAGAATATTGGACAATATTTGATCATGGTCAAATTAGGGATGTGCATTTGGCATGAACTGAGCCGAATGGACACCCCAAAAAATCTTATTGGTATTTTTCAGGTATCACGTAAGCCGAATACAGATCAGAGGTCTGTATTCGATTACCAATATAGCTCAGCTCAAAAAAAGCTGATTTTATTCTGCTTTTATTTGGGTTCATTCAGCTATATGGAACCCAGCTGCCAGCCGTTTAAACCTAACAGCTGACAGGTGGAGCCACTGGTCATTTGTTGGGTTTAAATGCCTGCCTGGCAGCCATTTCAGCACTGTTTCACTCCCCCTCACTCTAGAGCAGCTGGACCACCATGCTGAAAGGTTTACATGGGAGGAATTGTCTTTCCTTCCCTCCTTGAGCCACCCCACTCTGGCAAGGGGACTCAGGGAGGGAAGGCAGAGAGAGAAGGCATGTTTAAAGGCATATAAGCTTCCACTGGTCAGTTTCATTCCCATCCACCAGTCAGCTGTCAGGTTTAAATAGCTAAACCTAACAGCTGACCAGCACAGAGTGAAACTGACCAGTGAAAGTGGAGGGAAGGGAAGTCATTTAAACATGCCTTCTCACTCTCCCTTCCCTCACTGCAGGTATAACAGGTCCCAACATATTCGTAAATACTGAATATTTCCCCAGTTTGAATACTATACTGCTATCGGACTGGGGAAATTCAGTGCTTACAGATATTTTTCAGGTCCGATATGCCCCAATCCGAAAAATCCCCCCCAAAATTTCTTGCACACCCCTAGGTCAAATCACAGACAGTCAAGTTACTTTCCAGGTCTAGATCACACCGCTGCTTTGGAGTCTCCTGTATATCCTCACTCTTTGCTCCAAAGACTTTTCTACCAGTTCTCAATTCTTCTACTTGTTACACACAGCTTCTCCTATCTCCAGTGTATATCTGAGGATTCTTCCAACCAAACTAGCTTTTTGCTTTTCTATTACAATCTTACGTCTAAGGACTCTTAGTGTTAGCAGTTCATAATATTTACTATCATTCCTTAGCATTTCAGTAGGTCAGCAAACTATTGCCAAACTACTGCTTTAACACAAAGTCTTTGGGATGAATGACAATAAAGCCATTGTTTTACACAATAATTCCAAAGTTGTCTCAAAGGGTACTTTGAAGTAGTAATGAACTATAACATAATAGAGGTCTGGTGCAGGACAACAGAAGTTAAGCCCAGCATGTATTTTGAGCTCAGATTTGGGCTCCTCCTTGGGGGATTAAGCAGGAAGATCGCTAGTGTTATAACAAGACACAGAGAACCAGGAAACACAAAAACCGTGTACTACATAAACAGAAGATCTTAGCTTTGAATGTAGCAACAAGCTAATTGTAGTATTTAACATTCTGTAATATTATGAAATAAAACAAGCCATATCTAGAACACAGGAAGGAAAGAGCAGCAACTATTCTAGTAATTCACAAGTGCCTTATTTATATTACTTTTACCAGGAACTGAGGTCTGTCAAATGTGTCACGTCAGGAGAAAGCATATTGGTGGTTCCTTGGAAGAGTCTCTTTGGCTGGCTTTCAGTTTCCATCTCACCTATAGAAATCAAATCCATCCTGTTAGATTTGAGAAAGAGCCTTTCTTAGTGTAGTAGCACTGAAGGTTACTTCACACAAACACAGTGTGTCATGGGACATGTAGCATATTAGTTCAACATATCTAGTGGTCTTCATAAGCCCATGAATACATTGTAACTTCAGCAACAAATCAATGTTTGAAGGAAGGGAGCCTCATTTTCCTACCTGTTCATTTTATGGCCACACAGGGATCATCCAAGGACTATGGAATATGCATATTCCAGTCTGTCTGCTTAAATGTAGAAGAAATATACTACCACTCAGCCTCTACTCCAAGGCTGATGGCCCTGAAAACTCCTTATTTTTTTATAGCATTGAAGGAATATTCATTCTCCTTAGAAGAAAGAAGAATGACAGCTTCCATCATGCAGAGGACCCTGGGGAAACACTGTTCTTTGCATCAAGGTACAGTAAGCATTAACATCCGCTTGTGCTCAGGAATCCCACATAAACCTCTCTTTTGTTGTATGTAAACTGGGAGTACCCAAGAGGAAAAAAGCAAGTGAGAAAACAGGTCTGCCACACATCATTCTTCCCCCTTCCATTTCATCCATGCAACAAACCTGTGTGGTAGGATAGGCTGAGGAAGAGGGATTGGCCCAAGATCATTAATGTCTAATTTCAAATGTAACATCCCCCTTCATAATGCCAAGGCTGAGTGCTCAGTCTCCGCAGAGCAGCTTTCTGCAGCAGGATGAGTATGCCATCTATATTCAGCAGCACCGACAGTGGCTCATGTAACCCAGGCCCATGTCCAGACTGGAACGGCAGCTGCCCCACCCCCTCGTCCCAGAGCTCCCCAAATCACCCCCACAGATCCATGGTGGGCCTCCTCAGGGAGATGAGCCCCAGAGCGGCATGCTCACTCTCAGTCCCCATGCCCTCTCCATACACTTATATATGGCACTACCAAGTTCAGTCTCATCCTTCCCAGCAGTTTCCATTCCACGCACACACACACCCAGGAATGGATGGCCACACTTCTTCCACTGACCTGGGACCCCAGCCCGCCATGGCTCAGTTGCTGGCCCCATGCCTGGGCCTGCCCTAATGCCTAAGGCAGAGACCCCTGGAGCGGTGCAGTCTGGTCTGCACCGGACTCCCCTCGCCAAGCACCTTTCATTCTGTTGGTTTAGTGAAGCCTGCATGGGGTGCTGTCAGCCAGCAGGACAGCACAGGGCTCCTTCCCCTCGTCTGGAGAGGGGCGGGGTTTCTTTTCTGTTATTTGTGACTCCATTCGGGTTCACAGAGCAAATGCCACTTTCTCACATTAGCCTGACAAGGACATGACCAGACAGACAAAGTTTGACTTTTCATTCAGTAAAAATACTTAAAATGTTTTTAAAAACCTCAAATTTATTTTGATTAATCATGTAAAATGTTTATATTCTGCTGTGCCTCTTCCAAATCAAGGTGGCTAACAAAGCAGTAACAGCTGCAAGGCAACAAAAAACAAATGCGTTCAGGATTTAAAAATAAAAAATATGCAGTTAAAATCTACCAGAACAGAAAAACATCTACCTTCCTTAGTACATTAGCAAAATACTCAGATGTCTTTAAAAGAGGCTTAGACAAAATCACAAAATCATGATAGCTGATAAGCTGCATGAAACCTTCATGCTTAGAGGCAGCATGCCTCTGAACATCAATTGTGGAGGGCAAGAGAAGGTTGTTGGGTTCAAGCCCTGCTTGTGGGCTTCCTGGAAACATCTGGTCAACCACTGTGAGTACCAGGATGCTGGTCTAGATGGATCCTTGATCTGATCCAGAAGGGCTCTTCCTTTTTTAACAGTCCCATCATCACTGCTTTGCAACAAGCATTAAAAAGGGATCTAAAGAACCCTATAGCAAGAAGGAGCAATGGCAGGTACACTTTCAAAAAGGATTAAGAACACTGACACTAACTGGATCCAGCCTGACCATCTCTCACAATCATCACATCCTATGGTAAAGAGAAGGACATTGCCTAGCATCTGCTCCACAATCTAGAAAGCAGACCTACTCACTTTAAAGCATCTCTGACACATACCTTTCCTTTTAATGGGGCCAAGAACACTGGGCCTGATGCAATTGATTGGACTCTGGCTTCTCCTGCTAAAATAGACTGAATTAGTATACTCTGGTGATGTAAAGTTTCTAAAATCATAAGGAAGAATGTGCTTGAAATACTTTATTGTATAGGACTTTTAAAACATATTAGACTTTATAGAGTCCCAAAAGAGAACAAATCTAGCTTCAAAAGGCAGCATCTATTATTATTATTATTATTGGAATGTCAATACAGAGTCTAGCCTCGTATGCATTCTGACATTTAGGAATAAGCTGTTAATTTGCTTGTTCAAATGTGTGACAATACTATGGTCTTGGACTTCATAGTACTACCATTAGCTTTTTAAAACATCTTTGATAAAGATGCCACAGAAGAGAAGCTTCAGGCCTCAACCTGAATTGGATATTGCACAGTTTGCAACTTACATCCAATAGGTACTTGAAGGCAGTTGTCCTGTTAATTAGGAGTACATTTCAAAGAAACAAAGCCACAATAAGACAGCCTTTTATTTCCTGGCCGTATACATTTCCATTGCAGGGAGACACTGTAGGCAGTTTTTACCTCTGCCAAATCACCACTTTTCATCATGCTTTCTTCTTCCAGCTTTACAAACCAACAGCATTTAGTGGTTGCGAGAGACTATTATAGCACCTGCCAAACTGACAGCAAAGGTGTCACTGCTTATTGTATTTGCAAGGTTTTCTGTAGAAAATCCCTTTATAAATATAGGAAATTTTAAAAATCTGCTTTCCCCACTGCGATCAAAGTATAGAACAAAATTCCAGCAAAACCAGTGACTTCGACAGCTTTTTAAAGATACTCAGTACTAAGCTCTCACATCCTTAAAAAGCAGCTATTATTTCCTCTCCCTAACACACTGGAGCCACCACCATTTAGAAGGTCCCTTGAACTCCGCAGACTCCACACACTTTCAGATGCTTCCTGTTTTCTTTTCTAGGGAGTGCAAGATTAGGTTGAAAATGTGTTCTCTCTCGGCACGTTCATAATCCATAAAACAGAAAGCCTTGTTCAAAGTTCTGTGGAACGGACATCAACGTGTAGTCCTTGAGAGACTAACACTGCACCTAAGAGACCTACAGTTCTCCACAGTGCATTGTTTCATTATGCTGTTAATTGAAAGTTTGATGTTCTTTATTTCAGAGAATTTTATCCCTGACTGTCTTTCGTTTCTCTGTTACAAGATTTAGGAGCTATGCCTGAAACTATTAGGCTGTCTCTAAAACTCTCCTGAAGCCATGAGGACTTGTGTGCCATGCCGACGTTTAAGACCTGCAGCTGTGAGCACATACCAAGAATATCTGCCCAAGATTCACTGAGATGCACGTGCAACAGAAAATGAAATAGAAACAGCTTGTGCGTAAGAAGCCTTTGATGCTGAATCAACTTTGGTCTCCTGCCCAGGCCACATATCGGTGCACATTACAGCAGTCTGACTGCTTTTTATTAAGTTTAAGACATATCAACTTACTTTGAAAATCTCCTTGTGGGACTGGGAATGGGGCTTGGAGGCAATCCATTACTACTCACGAACATTTGTAAGGATGGTGAAAAGCATTGCTAGGAAACACAACCACATTCACAGTCTTTGAAGACATTTGAACTCAACACTTTAGTCTCTAAAAATCCAGTTTTACACAAACCAGAAAATCTGATTTTTCTTCCATCTCACTTAACAAAGCAGTGCTATAGTCCAAGAATTTAAAAACTTGTGCCATAGAGCATGTCCATTCATTTCATTATCCTACCATAGCATGTTAAAAAAGCTTCAACAGAATTTGAAACAGTCAAGCAGAGCTCTTCTTTTTAATTTTTTTTAGTATTTTTGTTGTGTGTGTGTTTGTGTGTGACTGGAAGACACGGTAACTTCTGGCAACCCCTACTGGGGCTTGGATGTTTTCAGAGAGGTGGCTTGATTGCCTGCCCCTGTGTCCCAAGCCCTGGTATTCCTTGGAGGTCTCTCTTCCAATTACTTGCCAGGGTCAGCCCTGCTTAGCTTCCCCAAGCAGAGCTCTTCTGAGCACTATCCACTTGTTAGGGCTAGAACCTTGCTCCTTATGAGCATGGAAGCTTAGATTCTTAGGTTGCTAAGAGGGGAAGATCTCCCATTCTCTGGAAAGTTGCTGCCAGACAAACTCTGCAATACTGTTTAGGTGGACAAATGGTCTGACTCAATAAAAGGTAAAATCTTAAGCATATGCTCAGCTGCAGGGTGGCCTTTGACAGAAAGGCCAGTTATCATAGTCACAGTGGTGTCTTCCACCATGTTAACTGCCCCAAGTTCAGTTCTTCTGGGAAGCCATTTTGTTTTGTTTGTTTTCTTGCTTCCCCAATTCACGCACCTCCAGGAGTTTCCCTGGCTTTTCTCCTACCTTTCTAAAACCTGCTTTGCTCCCAAGTTTCAGGAAAGGTTGCAGTAAAGCTGGTATGGCTGCGGTGTGTGCAGGAAAATTTGGAATTCCTGTCTCATGTAGCAGCCATTTTCCCTAACCCTGTCCCTGCAGCTGCCATTTCCTCCACCCTCATGGGGGGCACTCCTCAGGGCTTTTAATTTTCTTTTTTTTAAAATAAGCATTAAACTATCATTTTATTGATATACCACTGTAACAATAGGTGCAGCAGGTTCTTTCAATTCTCAGATTTCATTTAAAAATAATAAGTCTCTTGCCCCCTCCTTTCCAGAAATACAAGGAAAAAGACATATGTTTGCAAGAGAAGAAACTAGAGATTTACTTTAAAAAAGAAAAAAAGCTTGTAATTCAGAGAACCTGCTGCACCTATCATAACAGCATTATACTATTACAATCAATGTTCCCTCTAGGCTGTGGAGTCTTGTGGGCAAAAATTCTACTTTGTGAGCTGCTAGCATTGAAGCTATGAGTGAGCAATTTGGCAACTGCATAAATCAGTTTGCTCTGGACAAAATGTGTGAGCTTGAGGCTAAAAAATTGTGAGATAGCTCACACTAACTCAGCTTAGAGGGAACACTGATAACAATGACAGCCTAGTGCTGATTTAATAAAAAAATGGCAAAAGTCCTGTTGTGGGGGGGGAGTCACTTCCAGGGGAATCAGGGCAGGGAAATTGTGGGAAAACCTACCATAAGAAAACCTCACTGCTGCTGCACTGAAGTCTCCCACTGCACCAGCAACAGGGTAACCACAAAACCTTGTCCCTGTGTGGAAGATACTAATAAATCTAACAAAAGCTCTAACTAGAGTTTGGTCTATTACTTAACAGCATTATCTTACCTATATCATTTAGTTCTTATATGAGAAAATGTTTAAACGCTATCATCTCCCTTACATACTATATGATACCCAAGGCAGTCAGTCTTTACATCCCCTTCCTGTGTCTGGTATGGGCTTTGTGACAACTGCAAAGCTTTTTGGCTGCAGTCCTATGCACACTTACTTGGGAAATAAACTCTGTTGAACTCAGTGAGATTTTCTCCTCAGTAACCATATATAGGATCAGGCTGTCACGTCACCAAAGATCCCTCTGTTTCCTTTATGTTACTTTTCACATGAGATATTACAGAACTTGCAAATTTCTTATAATCCCTATTGTAATACACCGCTCAAGCTCAGACAGAGAATAGTTAAATTAAGATACAGCAAAAAAGTTCTTCCAGAAAACATTCAACATTCTTAAACCATTTTGCAACTTTCAATCTGCTGAGAACTCTTAGGCATACCTTTCCAATTCCCCTTGTAGGTGAAGGTGCTGGAGAAACAGGAATAAAATCTATCCTCTTTGGAGATGAAGATTTTTCAGATTTGTCCAAGTCGTTGTCACTCTAGGAATACAACGTGTCATGTTTACAGTCCCATAATATACAGCAGCTCTGGACACTGAACCCCAAAATTTGGATGAAAAACAGAATGGCTGATCAGTGGAGCCTGAAGTACTCCCCACTTGAGCTATTTCCTTTTTTCCCCCATTTAAGTTCACTGGTCAAGTGAAAGGGTGAAATTAAAATATTAAACATCTTTAAAGAGATTACCAGGCTCAAGCTTTCCTCCCATGACTGGCTTATCTGCATTGCTGTTTGCACTTCCCTAAAATACAAAAAGGTTCATCAGTGGCTACCAGATGACAACACTGGCTACTTTCTTAAGGCACAGTAGTTATACCTACCTTTCATGTGCTGTTTCTCTGTTCATCAAATCAACTCCTTCTTCCTGTAGAAATATAAGAATTTACCTCTTAGCTCTTTGATATCTTTGCCCCAGTAAAATATTACTTCCTATAACAATCCATGCTTTTAGAACTAGAACAAACATGTACAAATCAGCCCAGCTGGGTGGTCCAGTTGTACTATCCCATCTTAGACTGTAGATCTGAATGCTTCCCATATAAAGAACAGCTTACAGTCAGGAAATAAACCAGTACAGAAGCAGTCTTCACCCTACAGATTTTCTGGTTACAGAGTAAGCATTCAAACACACAGCCCTTCATCTGTACTCTGAAGTGCTACAACTAGAAACCATCCAATTCTGCTGACCATTTTTTTTTGCTGTCAAGTCACACCTGTCTTGTGGTGATGCCAAAGGATTTTCAAGGCAAGAGATGTTCAGAGGTGGTTTGCCATTGCCTGCCTCCGTATTACAACCATGGTATTCTCTGGAGGTCTCCCATCCAAACACTAGCCAGGGCTGACCCTGCTTAGCTTCTGAGATCAGGCTAGCCTGGGCTATCCAGGTCAGGGCTTCTGGCCATATAGTTCAGCTTGATAATGTAAAGAAGAACACTCCAGATAGAAATACAGTCAAATGTATTACTATCTCCTTTCTCCTACCATGCAACAAGGAACCCCACAATTTGCACTGAATACATTAAGACAAGTTAATTTGCCTATGTGCAAAATGTATACTTCTAAATTCTAGAACTATTTGGTAGGTAGGGCGCGGAATTTGCTTCACAGTGGCACCAAGACCATAATTATACCAAGAACATTTGAGGCAGTAACAAACAGCCATTTTATAGGAAAAATGAGATTGATGAAAGGTGGTACCTCTAAGAAGTGAAGTGTTACTTACCCTTCTGATTTGATGGAGCCGGCTGCTCGGGATACGAATTGGAGATGATGACACCAGCTGAAAAGAGGGGGGAAAGCATACATTTCAGAAGTTACAACCCCATCTCCTAGGTGCTGTTTAAAGCTGACCTTGAACTAAGAACCGAGCACTCACTGAAATGAACTTTTGCTAATGATTCATATTCACAGCCTCTTCTGCCTGCAGTATATATGAGCACTTTCTGTTAATCAACAGAGAACAAAAGCTTCTGCTATATAGTAGGAAGAACTATAACCTTTGTATCTTCTGCCTGTCAGGGACTGTAGACCATTTATGAATTCAAATTATATCTTGTCTATTTTAATGTAGGAGAAGTATACTACCACTCAGCCTCTGCTCCAAAGCTGGTGGCCCTCAGAATTCCTCATCTGTATAGCACTGAAGGAATACTCATTCTCCCTGAAAGAAGTATGAAAACTTCCATCGTGCAAAAGAAACTATTACCTAATTACGTTACAAACAACAATGAACAACTATGTATATATCAACCCACTATAACAATACCCTCACTGGACAGGTAACTATGTACTTGAACATCAGATGTGGAACTTCTTTTTCTGAGCTATGTAACATATTGCCTTTTGCTCTCCTCAAGACTTGGCTCTTGGGGGCACAAAGACTGCTCTGCAGTTTACAGAACAAGGTGTTTTTCTGTGAAGATGAAAGGAGGTCACAGATGGAGAAATATTTGTTTCATATGTTAATTGATGGTACTGAAACAGCAATTCATAGCATACAGAGAAATATACTGGCTTAGCTGTTCTACTACTAATAGGAGTTGCTGCAAGCTTAGTGTGTTTGTAAGAGTGAACCTACCATGTTTCTCTGAAATATATTGAAGAACAAAGCACCTTTATTTTCTCTTTAAAGCTAACTTTCCTTAAGCAGCACCCAGACCACCACCCTTGTCCATCTTCTACAATCACTCAAGAAAACAAGATGTGTATTTTGAAGAACAGACTTTAAAACTGGCTTCAATCTTCTTTTTGTGCTTCACAAATAAGATCAGTCAATAGAGAAGCTCAGTCAAAGAGCCAAACACACTAGACTGAGATTAAGCTTCAGGAAATTTTGAAAAGCCACAATATACAGATATTTCTCTCCCCCCACACACTTTGTTGTTGCTGAACCACTCACAAAACAAAAGATCTCCTATTTCCTTATTTAGGAAACTACTCAGAGACTTGTAATAGCTGAGGCACATTTTTTCTGAATTAAAATTGGTTTACTTTCAGATCATGAAGTACAAACTGAATAAATAATACCCACTTTTAGAAAAGTTTACCTTTTGTCTCTGCATGAGTCACTATTCTGAGGCAAGTTACAATGTAGAGAAACTGAGCAGTGTCTTGACAGTGGGTACATTCAGCTCAGAAACATTTTTTAAAGTTTCTACAACACACTAGTATAACAAAAGCTCTGAAAATTACTGCAGTAACTCAATAATAGTTGAGTTGTATCAGAGTCAGGGACCTATCTACCTATCCTCAGATCACCTATCTACAAACAACTGTGAACAATTAGTACTCTTTTGGGGAGCCCCTGACTATAGCCCCATCTAGTGCAATATAATCACAAGGAGATAAAGATTATTTCCATGTGATCAAAGTCCTGCTCACTTTTCACTTTCAGCTCCAACTACAATGATACAACTACAATAAGGTTTTAGTTGCAGAGACATCTCAAACACCCCCTCCTGTACACTGTCCCAAGTCTCTCCACCCTCATACTAGCACAAGCATTCTGCATCCTCAAATACAGGGCATTAATGATCTTTGCTCATCAGTACCACAAGTATTTGGTTTCTGTTCTAAAGGGCTCTTACCATGCTGTGCCGGTTCATAACTGTTGTGCTGTTCCTGCGGGTTCTCAAGACATAAGGCTGAAAAACCTGTGAATTATCACTGAAAGAAACAATAAATGTTACCTCTCTAGAAATTCAACCATTTATATTGCTATTGAAGCAATTTGGTATTGTACTAACATTTTCTGCACTCCATTAAACCATATAACTCCATACAAAAAAAGACACAAAGTCATAAAAAAGTATAAATGGAATATTAGAATGTACAAATCTCATAACATACCAAAATGGCTTCCATTTACAATACATGAAACAGCTCTTCTTCCAAAATGTGCTGTTGAAAAGCTGCCTTTAGCCAAGGCCAGTCTGTCTCACAACTGTAAGACTTGGGGTTTTTTGGTGGGGAAGGGGATGATCCATAACTTATGTGCTTAACCCAAGGCATAGTGATACACACATTACTTTACTAAAGCCTGTCCAAAAGGACCTAGACAAAAACAAATCTTGTCAAGATTATTCACTATCCTTTCCCTCCCCATCATCAGTGTCAAGATACAGATTATAAATTCCTTGGGGCAGGATCCTGTCCTGATAATTTAGGCTGAAAGGTGGTGGTGGGCCCAAAGTCACTTGGTGAGCTTCTATGACAAAGAGGCAATCTGAACCTGATCATCTCAGGTCCTAGTCCAACATTCTAACCACTACACTACGCTAGACCTCATCATGCATGTATGCTGATGACAATAAGATGGAGACTGAGATCCAACCATACTGCCCTCCACAAGTGGTAAAGTAGTACTTTTCTTCCAGAGGGAGAATATTTTCTTCCCTTTTGGGTGGTTTTTCAGGAGGGTACCACTGGACAAGAAGAACTAAGAAGCCAGAACACTGCTTTGAACCCCAACTATAACAGTGACATACAGAGATTCAACTGTGAATCTGAAAGCCCTCATTTCATATCTTACTGCCGCCATGAAATGAGAGTTGTAAACCTAAAAGCATTTATTTGGGAGTCAATCCCATTTTTTTCAGTGTTAGCATAACACTAACAACCGCCATGTTATTTATTAAGAACAACATTAGGAAATTACTCCTAATAACATCAACATTACATATCAGTTCTCTAGACAAAGGCAATACTTTGATGCTGATATCAGGAATAAACACATCTGGTAATTACAATGTTTGCCAAATTGTCAGGAGCACAGGACAGGCTGTGGCCTACCAAAATTCCTGGTAACGGCAATGTGACTTAACACATACTGATATTATACTAATAAACCATCGCTGCTCCTAATAAAAGCAAACATCAGCCACACTGCTGCTACCAATTACCACGATGAGCCTCGGCATAACTAGACACCAGGATGTCCGACGTAATTCACACATGCAAAGGAAAGGGAAGATGGAAGAGACGCCAAGACAAGTCTGAGATTCCCGTCCCCCCTTCCATCGCCGGATCCTTACCTGAGCCCGTGGATGAGGGGGGCGCTATTGGAGCGCCTCAGGCCGCCCCCGTCACTCCCGGCCGGCGGCAGCTCCAGATCCAGCTCCATTTTC
Source organism: Gekko gecko (assembly GCA_029375565.1). NCBI lineage: Eukaryota > Metazoa > Chordata > Lepidosauria > Squamata > Gekkonidae > Gekko > Gekko gecko. The sequence goes on along the minus strand of JAPDNY010000012.1, from coordinate 42,793,194 downwards.
TCGGCCTGAGCCATTGCGATAGCGGCAGCAGTGGCGGTCACTGAAGGCGGGAGTTTCTCCTCATGGCCGGGGGTTGAGAGAGGGGGCAGGTGGAGGATGTCCTGGGGGGGGGATCTCGTCGTCTTCCTTCGGCCTCTCCCCCTACAGGCCCTGCTGAGACGAGCGGATTTCAGGGGGAACCCGGCCAGCTAGGGAGGGGCAGCAGCCGCAGCGCCCCATGCTGGGGCGGGAGAGAAGGGGGGCCCGATCGGAGCTGTGAGCTCGGAGGGGGAGGGATCTCTGACGCGCGTGCGCCCCCTCCTCGCACACACGGTACCTTCACAGGTGGAGGCCAAGCAGCCAATCACAATGCGCACGCGCGGCGAAGGATGGACGGGAGGGCGGGAGGAGGAGGAGAAGTCCCGGAGCCATCACAGCACGCATGCTCGCCTCAATTCTCAATATTGCACAGGCGCGCGAAAGTCGTAGTTTTATCATACTAGCTTCTCCTCCTCCCTATCCCCGCCCCTCCCTCTCGCGAAAACTGATTCGGGCAAAGCGATTGGCTGGTCTGTTTTTGAAGAGGGGGTCAATCGGTAAAATGTACTCTGGTAGAAAGGTGGGGGGATTAATCCAATTTCTTCAATGTCCAATTTTTACACCCATACGTATTAATGGGGAAAATTATAGTATGAACTAACTTGATACTGGATCTAGATTGCGAGCGACACATTCTTAAAGATCTTTTCTAGCTCCTTCATGGTTGCCGTTCCTAGTCTCAGTCTCCTTCGGGTTTCATGGTTGCTGTCTTCTTCTAGTTGATGATGGAGCCAAAGAATAGAAAATGTTTAACCATTTCAGTTTTTTCATTGTCAGCCTTCAAGTTGCATCGTTCAGTAGTCACTTTAAGGTGCTACTGGACTCAGATTTTGTTCTACTGTTACAGACTCCCCTCCTGAAAATAAGATTGCTATGAAGTTGGTTATTTGTAAAAATTATCTTTCCTGTACTCAGAACAGGTTTCATAACAAAATTCCCACATATCAATATCATTTTCAGTACTTTTATATATACTGTAGTGGTTCGAGTGTTGTGCTAGAATCTGGGAGACCCAGGTTTGAATTGCCACCTTGCCATGAAAGGAAGTTCGCTGAATGACTTAAGCTAGTCCTTTCTCTGAGTCTAACCTAACTCACAGGCTTGTTGTGAGCAGAAAAAGGAGAAAGGGAGAACGATGTTGTAAGGTGTTTTGGCTCCCCATAGGAAGATATATCCTTCCTTATATATAAAAGGATTTTCGTCATACCTTATATGGTGAAAATGCGCGCCGGAATCAGTTGGCTGAGGGACCTGTCAGTCAGAGACAGGGTCCCTTGCCACTGGCTGCCTTGCTTGCCTGCATTGCTGCCATTGGCCCGCCAGCTGCCGCTCAAGACTGCTGGTGTGCCATTGGCTGGGAGGCGGGAGGCGAACGCTGCGAGCGAACACCGCCACCAGGAGCCAGGGAAGGGAGGCTGCGATGCCAGCCGACGGTGCTGGCCGGGGAGCGAGCCAGGGCCAGTGCCAGGGGGACGTTGCAGCCCCGGAGAGACGGAGTCTCAGCGACAGGGACAGCGGAGGCTGGGGACGGCGGGTGAGCTCCTTCCCCAATGGCCGCCAGATACGCCTGCCTCCAGCACCTTCTTCGCGGGAAGGGGGCCTGTCTAGCGCCCGTTGTCTCGGTTCCACAACGGGCTTCCCTTCCTAGTATATATATATATATATATATATATATATATATATATATATATATATATTGAAATCGAAGGCTTTTTGTTGTGGGCATCCAATGAAATTGATGGGATAGACTCCAACTGGAGAGGCCAGGTGTGTCCCCAACTTCCCTGGTGAGCGTTGTGGCTGGGGACAAGTGGGAGATGCAGAGTGCAAGAAAAACCTACCCTGCTGACTCTTGTAGGTGCCCATCCCAGTTGATTCAGAGTTCCCATTGCAGTGGTTCTTTTTCCTTTTGCATATGCTAAGACAAAGGGAGCTAAAAGAATTGTGAAAAAGGCACACTTTGCTTTCTAAAACCTACTCACAGCTGGGACTGTGTGGGAAGACAGCTATGATTGGGACTAGACTTGCCAACTCAGACTTGGGGAATTCCTGGAGGAGAGTGGAGTTCTAGGGAGGGAGTTCAACAGGATGTAGTGTAATAGAATCCACCCTCTGAAGCTGCCATTTTCTCCAGGGAAACTGTTCTCTGTAGTACGGAGATCAGTAATTCCAAGTGAACTCCAGGCCCCATGTTGAGGTTGATAACCATAATGGAAAGGAAAAATAGGTTTATGATGAGGAAGGGTGAAAGGGACCATAACTGACCTGTGAAGATGGAAGGGCCCATAGAAATCTGCAGCATCACTAACAGCATTCAAAATGGACCTGCAGAGAGAAACAGGTACTGTACCTATTAAATATATGCCTATAAGATATACAGCCATCTCAGGGTATCAGGCTAGCTGATCTAACAAGAAACCTTTCTTATATGTCCTTATATCTCTGCCTTGTCCTGTTTTGAAGTAAGTGGTGATACCTTGTCCTGTTTTGATAGCATTTTTTATTCAGTCATTTAATTATTGTTGATTATTTGTTTTCAGTGGGGCTTTTTGCTCGTGTATATTTAAATATATTACTGCATCTGTGTATTGGCATGTATCCTACCTGAGGCTGGAAGAACTTCCTCTAGCCTAAGGAGCCTTCATCCAGCTTAAGTGGTTGAAGGAAGAGCTGCTTCAGTGGGAGGAAGGGTTGTTCAAGGAAGTGGTAAGATGCCTCTGTTTGCACTCCTTTTGAAATTACAGTGGGGTTTGAAATTGTTATGTCCCTTTTCAGATGCAAACTGTCAGTCTAAGCAGAGTTAATGTTATGTTCTGACTCATGAATCAGTCCTATCTTTTGTCATGTTAAGCTTGAGTCAGTGAAATGGATTGTACGAATCGACATTCCCATTGGTTGTTTCTGTGAAACCTTTGTACATAGCCAATAGGAACTGTATATAGTTTTGTGGCGGGAACAGACTTCATTGGTCTTTATTCCTAGTTTATGATTGGTTGTTAATTGAAGTATGGGCGTGGCTTTGACAGCCCGGATTATTTAAAAAGGGAGCTGTGCTCCACTGTGTTGTGTGTGTCGTCTGATTGTCTTGTTGCTGTTACAATAAAGCTGAAATCACTTTCTGAAATCACTCTCCTTGTTGAGTTGCATACTTAACAGTCAATAATTCCAGAGGAGCTGCACTGTTGGCCTGTTGCAGCAAAAATAAACAGAAGTCTTGAGACACATTAAAGTGAACATATTTTTTATTCTAGCATAAGCTTTCATGGACTAGAGCCTGCATATGCCAGGACAAAAACTTTAAAGTGGCAAAAAAATCCTAGTTATCAAAGTAAGTAAAGGTAAAGGTTTCCCTTGCTCAAAAGCCAGTTGAATCCAACTCTAGGAGGCGGTGCTCATCTCTGTTTTCAAGCTGAAGAGCCAGTGCTGTCAGAAGACTTCTCCGTGGTCATGTGGCTGGCATGACTAAATGCCAAGGCACACGGAACGCTGTTACCTTCCCACCGAAGTGGTACCTATTTATCTACTTGCAGTTTCTTGCTTTCAAATTGCTAGGTTGTCAGGAGCTGGGACCAGAAATGGGAGTTCACTCTGTCATGCAAAACTAGAGTCTCAAACTGCTGAACTACAGACCTTCTGGTCTGCAGCTCAGCATCTTAACCTCTGAGCCACCGCAGCCCTATGTATCAAAGTAGCAGTACTTTAATACCATTATTATGGTGGGCTCAGAATCACCTCCACTGTACATCAGATCAATTAGTTGTGATCAATCTTTCCTCCCCCCACCCCGTCTTTTAAATCTAATGGGAGACAAAAGAAATCTGCTGTTAAAGTGAAGACAGTCCTTCTTTAAGATGAGACAAATTGCAAAAGGTTCTATTTCAGTTGATTTGGAAACAAAACAATGTCTCTGTGGGAAAAGCTGAATTCTTTAAATGTGCATTGGGGATTACAAAGCTGCTTGAATAATGGGTGCCATGGAAAAGGAGTGATGTATGTTAACAATGGAGTACCATTGTCTTAGCAAGAGCAATTTCACAGAGAAGGAGGTATCTGGAGGATATTAGAGTCTTCCCAGGAATACTTTTTGGATCAGTGATAGGCTAAAGCCATCCTGCCAATGACTAATGATGATTTCCTGCTTTTCCTTCCATAACTGACTGGGGGAACTGGAAGTAATATGTGAGAGGTTGCATAGGAACTGCTTTTTCTCTCTCATTATTTTCCTCCATTCTCCTGCAACAGATGTCAAGTAGCTGAAGCTGGGAAAACAATGGGATAGAAACATAACACCTACCTGCTGTGGCTTGGGTGGGACAGTGAAGAACAGTGTATTTGATCTGAGCCCCTGGCCCTTGGTCATACCTAGCTGATGACTCTTACCCGAGATTGGGGGATTCTTTGTGGCAACATTAATTGTGGTTGCTGGTTTCTCTGAAAGACATCCATTTCGAAAAGTCTTCCCACAACTGCAGAAGATTGTTGGGGTATGTTCTAGGTCATGGATGGATGACTGAAAAGCTAAGGATGACTAAGGATGGAGACTGAAGAACATTCTCAAGTGTTGTGGAAGTGGTTTGGATGTAGGCTGTCCCCTAAAAATAAATGCCTTTAATGTGAATTCAGATCACATCCATTGTCTTTGAGAATATCTGGTTGTCTTCACCCTGAACTCATGAGTTAAGGTCAAACAAGTTAAACTAAATGCAAACACACTCCAGAATCCCTTCTAATGTGCTGAGGTTCCATTGCAGATGTGAAGAATGCTCCTCAGAAGTATAGTAAATACTGGAAGAAGATATCCTGCTGAAAGATTTCAGGAAACCTAGATTTGGAGATCATGGGTTTGTTGTCCACTTTCAGCTCTGAACTATTCCATATGCTGAGACAGTCACATGATGTCTGAACACATGCATGCCTCTCAGTACAGCTTGACTCTTTGCCTGGCGCTGTGAGCACTTCATTTTCCCAAAAGCAACATATTGCCTTCAACTCCAAAAGCATTTTCCCAAAAGACACATGTTGAGTTTTAAGCATACAACCTGCAAGCATGGTGTCCATGTCTGGAATTCTACATAGGTTGCCACAGAAGCATTGGTTGCTGGACGTGGAGAGGATTATGACAATGGTCCCTTAGTTTTGTAGACAATGCTAAAGATAGCTCTGGGAAACAGCAATCAGCAATCAGTACAAAGAATAACTGGTGGCGGGGAAAGAAGAGTTGCAAATTGGGGCTGAGGGGCCACCTGCACAAATATTTTGAGCTAACATATAAGGATTACAGAGTTAATGTATAAGGATTGCAGTTTAAATACTCCCCCCCTCAAAAAAAATTGGTCCCTTTTGTGCAGCGTGGTCTACTCAAACTGCTTCATAGTCTGCAAAGTCTTAGGCAGAGATGAGAGTGGTCTTTCCAGTTTGGTGTAGTGGTTAAGTGTGCGGACTCTAATCTGGGAGAACCAGGTTTGATTCCCCACTCCTCCACTTGCACCTGCTGATATGACCTTGGGTCAGTCATAAGCTCTGGCACAGCTGTTCCTGAAAGAGCAGTTTGTGTTAGAGTTCTCTCAGCCCCATCTACCTCACATGGTGTCTGTTGTGGGGAGGGGAGGGGAAAGGAGTTTGTAAGCCGCTCTGAGACTCCAAGTGAAGGGCGGGGTATAAATCCAATCTCTTCTCTTCTTCTTCTTTCTTAGCCCTGCTCCCTAAGATCTAGGGTTGCCAGCTGCAGGTTGGGAAGAACCAGGAGATTTTGGGGGTGACACCTGAGGAGGGTGGGGTTTGGGAAGGGGAGGGGCTTCAATGGAAGTCCACCTTCCAAAGCAGCCATTTTCTTCAGGTGAACTGATCTCTGTTGCTTGGCATATGTTTCTCCACTAAGTTATGGCCCCAGGCAGCTTAATTGCTATCTTTCAGCACAGCAAAAAGGCTTAGAATTTGTCACCTCCATTTCCAGGCTAAAGCACTGTATTTAAAGCACACAGCTGTAATAATCAGGCAGTACTGATTATTACTGCCTGTATTATTTTAATTTATTATTATTATTACAGACTGTAAGAAAAATCAAAGAATACGTGTAGTTACCAAGGGTTAAAGTATTTCTGACATAATTATTTGTGCACTTGCTTCACTCCTGGGAGCTGTTATTTACAATATGCTAAAACATTTTTCTGCTTCTTTTGTGCATTGTGGAAATTCCACAATTGTTGTCTCTTTGGGGATGAAATCATCTGCAAGGGAGAACACAGGTAAACAGTTTAACTGGATCAAGGAGCATTCAGGGCTTCAGCAAGCCTCACTTTGGTTTGAAGTCAATGCCCTCCATTTGCTGCCCCTATTTCCAGCAGCTGCCTCAAGCAAGTAAGACACTGTTAGCTGTAAGGTAGTGAATTTTGTTTAATACCTTGTTGTTATCCAAATCATTATTTCATTTGGAGCTCAACATTGTTATTCCCCCCCCCGAGGACCCTCCCCCCAAAAAAGTTGAGGGCAAAGTCCTAGCCCCATCATTTGGGAAACCAGAGGTTCCTTTAAGGTGATAATAATACTAAATGGCCATTCTGAATGGAGAAATCAAGTGATTTCGAGTTGGTTCAGAGAAGGTTCAGAAGAGCCTTCTCCCAGTCGATTTTCCTCAAAGATGAAAGTCTTGAAAAACTGTATTGTGTTCTTCTGTGTTTATTTATGCATCTACCAGAAAATTACATAATTTACATAATTGCATTTAATTTTTAATATTATATAATTATATCTCACCCCATGCTCCCTGTGTTTCTCAGCCCTTTGAATATGCCCTTTTACCACATTTCTCTTCATAACTTTGAATATGTTTGCCTAGAGGGGGGCCCACCACATGCAGCTGATGAAATAAGCTCTAGTCCATGAACGTTTATGCTTGACTAAAAACTTGCTCTTCCTTAAGGTAAAACGAGACTCCGGTTTATTCGCGGTAAATGAGGAATGTACAGAAGGCTGAAAGTAGCAAGAGTGAATGAAAAGATTTTTTTATTAACTTCATTTATAGTCTGCTTTCTCACTGGGACTCAAGAGGGATATTAAAAATTCAGTCAGACAGCACAAGACATCCAGTAAACAATGCAGGAGGACAGTACTGCAGAATAAGAAAACAATGCAAACACGAAACTGTCCAAGGCATGCCTAATATTGCCAGCTCTGGATAGGGAAACACCTGGGGTTAAAGGGGTGGAGCCTGGGAAGTTACCTCAATGGGGTATAATACCATAGAGTCTACCCTCCAAAGTAGCCATTTTCTCCAGGGTAGCTGATCTTTGTAGTCTGGAGATCAGCTGTAATTCTGGAGGCTGGCACCTTGTCCCTACCATAGCGCAGAAAGTGGGTTACAAAGGTAGAAGACAATGCAGTTAAATTAAGGTGATACATACAACAAACATTGCAACAGACTCCAGTCCTATTTCATTATATATGTGATACCCGTCCCTGACCTGTTCTATTGTATTAGAGTTCTAATCCCTTTATAAAAATGCCCTCTTGAACACTTCTGTTTTGTTCATTTTGTGAAATGACAGAAGTATAGGGCCCTTCCTGATCTACTCCGCAAAATGGGAGCCACAACGGAGAATGCGCATGTACGGGACATTGCCACTCCAAGACAGAATCAGTTAAAGACTTCTAATCCCACAAATTGATAGTGCACCGGTATGTAGTGTACAACTTGAATATCTGATATTTATTTCTTTATTCATTTGATTTGTTCCCTGCCTTCCCTGCTGAGGCGGGCTCAGGGTGGCTTAAATTGAAAGCTGCCACTGGTGAGGATTTTCTGTCAATGAATATAGAGGAGTTGCTCTATAGTGATATCCTTATGTACCTTAACACTGTCCATTCAAGTGACAATCGGCTGAATTACATCCTGGAAGTGCCAAGAGGAAATGCAGTGGAACTCTTCTCCCTTGGCTTGCCCGTGATCATCTTTGCTTCTAGCACTGGAAATAGATTGTCCCTCAGAGGTATTTTTCTAGCACTGAGATTCATTGCCCCTGTACCCTTCTTTTTCTGGGAAACCCTGTGACTGCTTCGGCAAGCAGTGTTGCTAAGCCCTGCAATGTAGTGTCTTGCTTAATTAATTTTAATGGTTCTCATTACCCAGCAACACCTCCCCCTGAACAGAGCACACTGTCACAAAGCGAACAATGGAGCTTCTGATCAGCAACTGAATAACAACTGTGCAATTACTGTGCTTAAATATTAATCGTTGTTGTAGTCTGGAAGCCTGTTCATTTGTTCACATTTTCCAGGAAGAAGAAATTGCTCTGATGGACGGGGAAGCCATGCACGAGTGGTAAGAGCATGAATCCTCCGTCACTACTGAACTGAAGAGAGCATTTTCAAATGTGAGGCTTCAATGCATTTATTGGTGGAATCTGCATTTGTCTTTCCGACCAATGTCCCATTCTTCTGACTCCGTCTTCAAAAAAGCTGTCTATATTTGGTGTCATTTCCACACCTCAACAGTGCTAGCATACTTTTGCACATCTGCATATGTTTATCACCCACTTGTGGCGGCTCCACTGTCATTGCGCCTCTGCACTGTTTTAAATGAATCTTCTCCAAACAACTTTCAAACAAGGGTTGAATCTGTATTTGCATTTTTAAATCAGTTGCGTGTCTTTCTTTATGCTTGTCTGAAAGTTGTTTGGAGAAGATTCTTTTAAAGCAGTGTGGCGGTGCAATGACAGTGGTGGGGACACTGGTGGGGACACTGGTGGGAAAGACAAATGCAGATTTGGCCAAGCATAGAGAAAGATGGCATCAGAGCAGCACGAAACTAATTTAAAAATGCAAATGCAGATTCGACCATTGTCTCTTACAGGAGAGTGCAAACAGCCTTACAGATTGGGAAGGCACAGTGGTCCAGAGTTACAGCATCTGTTTGGCATGCAGAAGGTCTCAGGTTCAATCCTCTGTGATGCGACATTGTCTCTGCATAAGACCCTGGACAAACCTCTGCGTAAGACCCTGGAGAACCGCTGCCAGTCTGAGTAGGCAGTACTGACTTTGATGGACCAAGGGTCTGATTTGGTATAAAGCAGCTTCATGTGTTCTCAGATCATCCAGACACTGGAAGAAAGTTTCAGTCTGGTAGTATATTCATGCTTTATTAAACTTGCGTTGTACAGATGTAAATACATTCCTGACTGCTACAACAGCTCATCCAGCCCCACCCTGGGGATTGTTTAAGTTTGGGATGGAAGAATTCCCCCACACCTTCATCTAAACAAACCTGGGGCCTGTCCTGTTTTGGAATTTATGTTCTTGACTGCCACTGCTGCTGCTTCATCTGTGATCTTCTAGGAGGAAGCAGGCTTGGTCAGGGTTGTTACAAATTAATTGAATTTTATATTTTAACTGTATTTTAATTGTTTAAATGTTTTTACGTTCTCTGCCTTGTTGGGTGGCAAGGCAACATAAAAACGTTTTCAATCAATACAGCTGCTTTAGCTTTTCCTCTTGAGGCAGGTGCTACAACTCCTTGATAATTTTGGTTAGCCTTTACTGTGCATAACTAAGGAGGATCAATGCAGTTCTAGGGAGAAAGCAATTCCATGGCCCTGTCTACAGCCTTTACCATAGCCTCTGATTCACTGTTGGATAGAGTGCATTTGGAAATGGTCTAGAAAGTCTTACTCTGGGAGGGGGTTAGTTGTGTGTGTGTGGCTGAGTTGACATAACAACCATTCTTGCATGCTCAAGAGTCACCCCACTCCTCTCTTACACAAGCTGCTCCCTGTACACAGGTACAACCTTTCTTAAGTGCACCTGAACTAAAGCTGTCAATGTATTTTTTTTTTGGGGGGGGGGGATCTTTAAGCTTGTGTACATATGGCTCAAACTTGGTACAGTATTTCCAGAAACAGAAAAGGAGGTAAAGAACATTTAAATAGTACACTTTTATTTAGAACTGTGGGATTAGAGGTCATTTAGAAAAGTGGAGAGAGAGATCCAATTCAAAACTAAGCAGTTCATCCAGCAGAGTATCATATGCACCCAGAGGAAGCTCACTAACCTGTTAGTGTTCTTTGGGGGGGTGAACAAACATCTGGACAAGGGGGACCCAATAGATAAAGTTCCTCATCAAAGGCTCCTAAGTGAGCTCAATAGTCATGGGATAAAAGGACAAATCCTCTTGTGGATCAAAACCTGGTTTATTAATAGGAAACAGAGAGTGAGTATAAATGGGCAATTCTCACAATGGAGGATGGTTAGCAGTGGGGTACCGCAGGACTCAGTACTGGGTCCAGTGCTTTTTAACTTGTTCATTAATGATTTGGAGTTTGGAGAGTAAGCAGTGAAGTGGCCAAATTTGCGGATGACTCAAAATTGTTCAGGGTGGTGAAAATCAGGGAGGATTGTGAGGCACTCCAAAGGGATCTATCAAGAATGGGCGAGTGGGCGTCAATGTGACAAATGGGGTTCATTGTGGCCAAGTGTAAAGTGATGCACATTGGGGCCAAAAATCCTAACTATAAATACAGGTTGATGGAGTCCGAATTGGCAGAAACTGACCAACAGAGAGATCTTGGAGTTGCAGTAGATAACTCACTGAAATTGTTGAAACAGTGTGCAACTGCAATAAAAAGGGCCAATTCTATGCTGGAGGTTACTAGGAAGGAAATTGAAAACAAATCAGCCAGTATCATAATGGAATTTACTGCCACAGGAGGTATTGGCGGCTACAAGCATAGATGGCTTCAAGAGGGATTTGGATAAACATATGGAGCAGAGGTCCATCAGTGGCTATTAGCCACAAGGTATAGATAGGAACTCTCAGTCTGGGGCAAGTGATGCTCTGTTTCTTGGTGCTTGGGGGGGCAACAGTGAGAGGGCATCTAGTGTCCTGGCCCCACTGCTGGGCCTCCTGATGGCACCTGGTATTTTTGGCCACTGTGTGACAGAGTGTTGGACTGGATGGACCATTAGCTTGATCCAACACTGGCTTCTCTTATGTTCTTATGAAGCTAGTACACAATCTAGTCCTATGTAGAGAGGTGGGGGTTGCTGTCTAAATGGAGAATAAAAGAGGAGAATGTAAAGTATACTTTACCTGTACAATGAGAAGAGGTGGGGGGTTGTGGGGGAGGGGATGGTCCTTCAGCAAGACAGAGTCCTTACCTAGTGATTCCATTCATCCCTGAGTCCTAAGTGTGGCTAAATCAAAATTGCTGAGCAAAAGAGCCCTTTTTATACTTTCTGTTTGTTGGACCATTGGTATTTGAATTTGGGAGGGAAAAATCCAGCTTTCGGTAGCACTACGAGGAGATGCTTGGAGGTTGGCAGGGTGTGAGGAACCTGATGAATTAAAATGATAAAACAGGACTAGCTTGGGTGGTGGTAGAAATCGACCTAGTTAATGTCCTGCTTCCTTGAGCAAAGCAGGATACCAACTTTCATTCTGGGTGCAGTTGAATAGTTTTCTGCTCTGAGAGGAGAGTGCATCGTTGACAAGTATCAGCTGGGAAGAGAGAATTACCAAGCATCCAAGATGAGTGTAGGTGCTGTGGGGCTCTCCTGGGCTTGGCTGACATTTTATTTCCCCTGTACGTATGACTAATTTCCAAGTTCTCTTTAAGGACAGAAAATATACTTTCCAAAATGGGGGAGGGACCCGAGTAGCCATTTTCCCTTGTCTAATACATCAGAGGTATCAGATTCCAAGGATGGGGGTCTCCTGGGTGGTTTCTCCCCACGTTTTTTTTTCTCTTTTTTTGGGGGGGGGTGTCTTCTGGGCAACACCTCCTTGATAGATTAGTTTGTTATTTGGGTGACTTTTGTGTCTTGTAATCGTCTGAATCTAAGTGTGTGCACGTCCCATAGTTCTGTGTCCTTTTGTGTATTGCTTCTTCCTCAACAGTCAGGTTCAAACATGGTTCCTGATTTTTCTCCAACATTTCTCACTGCCTGGTGTAACTGTTTGACTCAAGTCCAGCAGCGTCTTGGAGACCAATGTGATTTTTGTGGTACAAGCTTTCAAGAGTCAGAACTCGACTTTGACTCTTAAAAGCTTATACCCCAGAAATCTTATTGAACTCTAAGGTGCTACTGGATTCAAATCTCACTGTTCTACTGCAGACCAACATGGTGATCCTCTGGAACAATGCTGTAACTGTGGATCTGACAAGAGACATCTCTGTAGGTAGGACCACAGGTACCTGAACCTGTAGTACCACAGGTATTGGTTCTCCTGCCTTATTAAAGGAAAGTTCAAAGGGTTATATCCATATCCTCTGCTTAAAGAAAATCTAAAATTATCAGCTCTCTTATCATTCCAGAGTGACAGTGATTCTCAGTCAATGACCCTGACACCATCACCTTTCTCACCCACCAGAGGGTCAAGTAAGGTCCTTAGAATGGCATGTTATAGATTCAGGGTGGTGGTGGTGAATGTTAATACCTTGCTAAGTATTAACAGTCAATACACCTCATTCATTTCTGACATGGCTGGATTAGGACATGCTGAGGCCCAAAGCAATGTCAAGTTTAAGAGGTCCCTGTAGCATTAACCAAAAAAAGATAATTTAGTAATATTTAATAATTACTTTGTATCTAGAGGCCTCTTGTAATCTGAGGCCCTGAACTGTTGCTTAGTTTGTGCATAAATCCAGTTCAGATTTTTGGCATAATTCAAAATTCAAGGTGTTGACTTTAAAAGCCCTAATTTGGATGGGAACAATGTATTATTTATTTATTATTTATTATTATTTATTATTTTCCATTTATATCCCGCCTTGCCGAGAATCGGCTCAAGGCGGCTAACAAACATTTAGTAAATAAAACGATGCATTAAAATACACTAAAATATACATCAACATTCTACCTAACATCCTAAAAACTGACAGTACTAGACAACGGAACAAACTAATGGCGGCCTCAGTTTACCTGCCCCTCACCTGCGGCAATCTCCACATGATATTTATGGGACCATAGCGTGTTTCGATGGTAACATGTAATCAGTGGCGGCCCCTAATCGAAGGCCTGGTGGAAGAGCCCTGATGTTCTCTGGGAGTTCATTCCACCAGTGTGGAGCCACCACTGAAAAGGCCCTGGCTCTGGTAGCAGCCAACCAGGCTTCTCTCAGTCCAGGAAGAGCCAGGCGACTCTGGGTCCCTGACCTCAGTGCTCTCTGGGGCACATATGAGGAAAGGCGGTCCCTCAAGTAGACAGGCCCCTAACCATATTTGGATGGATGGATCCCAGCCTGCCAGTGTGTTGTCAGAAAATTCCACTTTTTAAATTTTCAGTCAGAATGCAACTGAGCATAGCTCAGTGCTGACAGGAATGCTCAATCTACATTCCAGTTCCAAAAAAAGGTGTCAAAGACTGCAGCAACTATCGGATCATTGCATTAATTTTTCATGCAAGTAATGTCCAAACTCTTACAACAAAGACTATCCATATTCGGAATGAGAAATGCTAGATATTCAAGCTGGATTCAGAAAAGGAAGAGTTACTAGAGATCATATTGGAAATCTATGTTGGTCACTGGAGCATATGAAAGAATTTCAAAAGAAAAAGCTTGTGTTTCACAGATTACAACAAAGCTTTTGACTGTGTGGATCATGAAAAGCTATGACTGGTTTTAAAAGAAATGGGTATGTCACAACATCTGATTACTCAACCTGTACACTGGACAAGAGGCTACTGTTAGGTCAAAATATTAGAGAAACGGAATGGTTTCCATTTGGCAAAAGTGTCAGACAAGGATGTATTTTATTTCCCTATCTGTTCAATCTATCATAGATATCATAAATAAAGGTGGATTAGGTTTAGATGAAGGTGGAGTGAAAATTGGTGGTAGGAACATTAACAATTTGAGATATGCAGATGGCACCACATCACTGGCAGAAAACAGTGAAGACTTGAAATGACTCCTGGTGAAGGTTAAGGCAAAAAACTGCCAAAGTAGAATTATAGCTGAACATTGAAATTGTTAAAGATTTTCTATTCCTGGCTCAGTCTTCAACCAAAAGGGAGAATACAACCAAGAAATGAAAAGGAGATTGACACTGGAAGGGGCAACAATGTAGGAACTAGAAAATACCTGTAAGTGTAAGGATGTATCTCTGGCGACCAAGATTAAGATAATTGGGGCATGGCGCCACAGCTGAAAATGGCGAATGCTTGAGTTCTTCACTCTCCCCCAATCCTGCCGTTCCTCCCCTAAAATAACTTTTAAAAAGCACACTGCTAAGAGGTGATGGGGAAAAGAATAAAGCAACAGCTAAGCATACCAGAGTAATGAAGGATCTCTCCACCTCAGACCAGCCAATGGAGATGAGTCTGGGTGATGAAAACAAAATAGCAGCCACAAGAAGGAATGCCGAAACGGAGGCTTCGGTAAGCAGAGACCTTCTTGATTATTTAAAAACAATGGAAAAGGGCTCCAAGAGAAAATGGCTTCCCTATCTATCAAATTAGAGGACATAAAATACTCCCTGGCTATTACTGCACAGAAAGCAGATAAGGCTATGGACATAAGCCTTACTCTTCAAGAAGAGACTAAAACACTGAAAAGGGAGAACAGAAACCTGAAGGATCGTGTTTAACTATAGAAATGAAAGCCAGACTGTTGAATTTGAAACTCAGGGGAATAAGTGAAGATGCAGAAAAACAGCTGGATTTAATTTCATTTATGACGCAGTGGATCATAAAAGTTTTGGAACTAGAGGACAATGCATCTAATATCATCACTAATTCATATCGAGCTGGACCTGTTCAAGCTAGCAAAAGGAAATATCCTAGAGATATTATTCTCACAATACCAGATGCTAGAATAAGGGGGGGAAACTCATTGCAGAAGCAAAAAATAAAGGAGCTCTGCAATTGGAAGGCAATGATATTCAAATCTTAATGGACATTCCAAAAGAGGCCATACAAATTAGAAGGCAACTTAAAAGCACAACAATTAAACTCCAAGAGGCAAACCAAAGGTACAGATAGCTCTCATCTGGGAAACTACATGTGATCCATCAAGGAAAGCAGCACTACTCATGGGATGAAGATAGTGAATGGGAACTATTGCAGTTACTAAACCTGGAAACCCCAATGGATCTGGAAGGAAAGAAAACTACAAAAAGGAAATGCTTGTTTCCTACAACTCCACAGAAAAATAGCAAGATTCCTGTACTGGCACTAAATGACTGAGAACTCGAGTGAGCTGAAAGAACATTCTGATACTATGAGAGTCAACAGGAAGAAAACATCTTGAAGAACAACAGTAATCTAGGAAGAATCAAAGTGGTTAAGTTGTGAAAATGTGTTAAGAAACTTTATAAGCTAAAATGTAAATTGTTAAATTTTGCAGTTGCATGTATTAGAAGTAAGATGGGGGGGATGGAAGGGAGGGAGATTAATAGATAAGTAGTTGTAGGTGTAGACCCCACATGGTCCTGTTCCCTGGGACAACAACCTATCCCTGACTGAGGAGTATCAGTCAGTGCCCAGAAGGATTATAATAATAGTAGTAAAATTTAGTATACAAACTTAAGAATCTGTACTTTAGGAATAGAGGTTAAGTTAGACAAAGTTTGAGTTAAGTTTGGGGAAAGGGAGGGGGGAGGGAGGATGAGGGGATAGTTGTAGTTAATTAAGAAAAGTTAAAGATTGAAGACTGCTAATAGGCGAAGAATTAAGCTCTCATTATCTCATCTTTGTATTTTAATTTCCACAGTGGAAGCGTATTAGTCTTGCATATTATATAAGTCTGTGACGTTAATAATTTAAGTCTTGAATTAAAATGGTACATTTAAAATGGGTTCAGATACATGAAAATCCACTCAGTGAACATTAGAGGACTGAACAACAAAATTAAGCAAAAACGTATGACTACATTTATATTGAAATCCAAACTGGAAATAGTACTATTACAGGAAATGCATTTAAGATCAGAGAATAACTTGATGCTTAAATCTCAGTGGTATAGTCAACAGTATCAGGCCTATGGGACTTCAAAATCCCGTGGAGTGGCAATATTGCTGGCTAAAACAGTGAATTTTCAATATGAAGGAAAGTGTAGCGATACCCAAGATCGTTATTTATTTATAAAAGGTACTATGGGGCCATAGAATACACAGAATGTGCCATCCCTCTCAGGCATTTAACTCCCCCCCCCAGTCTCTCCGCAAAAGTGGAGAGGCTCAGGGGGAAAGGAGCCAGGCAGGGGAGCCGGGCAGACATGCCTGGCCAGCTACCCTGCCCCATTTTCTCCAGGCGCCCTGCACCTGTGGGGCACATGGAGAAGATGGGGCTCGGAAGCCAGGCATTTAACTCCCCCCCATCTCTCCACAAGAGGCTCAGGGGCGACAGGAGGGTGTGTCTGCCCAGCTCTCCTTCCTTCTCCAGCCAGCCCTCTGTGGCAAGCTGGCTGGAGAAGGAAGGGGAGCCGAGCAGACATGCCTGGTTGGCTTCCCTGCCCCATTTTCTCCAGGTGCCCTGTGCCTGTGGGGCACCTGGAGAAGATGGGGCTGGGAAGCCGGGTATTTAACTTCCCCCCAGGGGGGTGGGGCTGGGCTCCTTACTGCCGGAGCTCTGCTCTGGGGCACTCCAGCAGGAACTGACCCCTGCTTGTACTAACAACAAGATGTTAGCAGTTTAAGGACACATTGATTAGTAGCTGGTTTTGAAATGTTCAATAATTATTGTACTTAACAAACAAAATTGGAAATTGCTATATGTTTGGTTACATTTGTATTTTGCATATTTGTTATTTTGAAAATAAAAACATTTGTAAAAAAAACCCGGAAGGCAAAAAACAAAAGATTAAGATAATTCATACTATAGAATTCCCCATTATTATGCATGGGTGTGAAAGCTGGACAATGAAGACAGATGACAGGAAGAAAGTGTATTCATTTGAAATATGGTGTTGGAGGAGAGTTTTATGGATACCATGGACCACCAAAAACACAAATAAGTGGGCTATAGATCAAATAAAACCTGAACTCTCCCTAGAAGCAAAATAAGCAAACTGAGGCCATCATACATAATTCACATCATACAAAGACATGACTCACTGGAAAAGACATGATGCTAGAGAAAGTTGAAGGCAGCAACTCCTCTGAGACCCAACACACAATGGATTGATTCAGTAAAGAACGCCATGGCCATCAGTTTGCGAGACCTCAGCAAGGCTGTTAATGATAGGACGTTTTGGAGCACAGAGTGAAATGCACTGCCCTGGCCCCTGGGCTTGTAGCTGCACGATATGCCTTTGTTTTTTCATGTTTCTGACCATCTTTGCTGAGCTTAATGCGGAGCCAAGGATCATGTCCAAATCCCAGTCCCAGACAAAAACATTATCAAAATAAGTATATGAAAGTCATATGTGATAAACAGGAAACAGGATAAAGGGACCATTTGCAGTGTCGCAGCCACTTTCTAATGCTCCATTAGAGCTAGAGTGACTGTGAAGAAAGATATACACATCTGAAACCCACAAATTCTGTTATCTATGTTTACACTTCAGTGTTGCAGGGGTTAGGACATCCTGGTCCCATTGGCTACTCTGCCTTCACCAGCCACAACTCAAATGAATTTATCCAGAACAAGCTTTCACAGGACTTGGCATAATTTAACTAGATTTTAATCGGAATCTTGTATTTGTAAATTGCAAAAAGAACTAAAAAAACACACATCTGGAAGGGTACACTTGTTTGTTTTCAGTAACGTTCTTATATTGGGTGGAAAATGTGAAAAATGCTCTCAACAGGCTTCTGCCAAAAATGAGATGCAACTACAGTTGTACATTCAGATATGACCTTACCCAAATTGAAAATTATAATATGGTTATAAACAATCTGAATTTAGATCTGATTGTTATTCTGGCACTGGAGGTCTGGTTTACAGTTAATTATTGTGAGAAGAACAGTGAGTCAGCAGATAATGTAACCAACAGAGACATTTTCCAGCCAGCAGGGATACACAGGTCTTACTATCAAAGGGGATTCAGTTTATGCCAACCACATTGTTGACTCATTGGCTTCAGGAGGGCTTGGATTCTATAAAAGCAAAAAAGTGCAGTGCTAGTGCAAATCCCACACAAGTAATAATGGTTTATACTAGTGAAGTATTTTATGAACTTGTATCAAATGTGGTCACTTATCTCTCCTTTTAATTTCTGCCCAGTATTTACATCAGAAAAATTCAGAATCCAACCAACACTCTTCAACCAAGTGTCCTTGGGACAACGAAAAGAAAAGAGAGTTTATATGTATAAATTGCCTTCATAGTATGACATTTTCTGCCCCAAGGAGCTTACAGTCAGAATATAAAATAGCAGATAAGGCAGGGGGATACAACAAGCTTCAAAGGCAAGCACAAAGAAACTGTGTGTCAAAACCAGCTCACACAAACAAATGTTGCTCATATTCCCTGTGCAGTGCAACTGTGTACTCAAGCCCACAACCAAGTGTTGAGTCTTCAGTGTGATGAACCAAACACAGGAAAAGCTGCAGGTTTTCTTGCGCTTGTAGAGTGTTTGGTAACATCCAAGGTGATGTGGCCTGTGAACAAGTCACCCAGGCAGGTTTCTTCAATTGCTTGCCCTCTTGGGAGGAATTCTTGGATTCACCAAAAGAAGCTCCTTCGAAGTACGGCTCATTTGTAAGTTTCAAATTTGAAATGACATCTAATTACATATCTACTTCTTCATTTATATGCAAAATTATGTACAAAAGCCTTTCTGGCAAAGACAGAACCCCAATGGGGGGGGTGGATTTCCAAGGCAGAGGCAAGACTGCAAATGTGATATTTCCACTCCATATAAAGCCTTCCTGCTTGTAGAAAACTAGCTTATCATGAGGAATCTGGTCTAGAACTTTTATGTCTGGCAGACTAGCTTTCCATGAGCAAGGTGTTTGTGATGTTATAAAACAATAAAACGTGCCCTCCCCCCCAGTTGCAGTGGTATAAGCTGGAATATGTACTGCCAGGTGATTTTATGAATGGATAGTTCAGTCTCACTAAGCAGACCCTGTTGCAAGAATTAAAGTGTCATTTCAGTGCCCGGTTATTGGCTTAAGCTGTTTAATATAAATGCAAATTGAAATGCTCATTGACTATAGTGCACAACATTTGCATTTTAATATCAGCTTGGCAAATTTTTATTTTCCCAGCTCATCAATAGTGCCACTGTCTGTCAATAAAAGCAACAGGGGATCTTCCCGCAATGCAACAGCTGAAACACTCACCATGGAGATTGCATGCTCATATTCTGGTTCTCGTGCAGTGCTGAAAGACCTTACAGGAAAGTGACCTTAATAATACTGAAAAAAATGATCAACCAGCAACTTTACAAACTATAACTGAATACATATGCAGTTGCATATGCGACAAGCTTCTTGTGACAGGAATTTGAGAGTTCATCCACCTGAAATAATGTATATTTTCTTATGGGAGGGTTGATGATTCCAGCTCAATCTGTGGAATGTATACGTTTTGCAAGAACCATAGAGGGGTTTTTTAGTTCAGACTGGCTAAGGGTACATATTAAGGCCTAGCTCCATGAGCCCCAACATGGTGCCCACTTCCTTCCTCCTTCAAGTGTCTCTCCTCAAAGCAGAGCCAATCCTGCCTTTCCACCACCTTACTGGAGCAGGAAGTAGTTCAGAAGAGCCCAGGATGGAACACCGATCCAAAAACAGTTACCTCCATCATAGGAGGACACTTGGAAAATGAAACATTGGAACCTATCTGAAGATTTCTTCTCTTCAGTGGGGCGAAGTCATCCAGATTTGTTAGGTCTAGGGTTTTTTTGCAGAAAAAGCCCAGCAGGAACTCATTAGCATAATAGGCCACACCCTTGACAGCACAGCGTATTAGCATATTAGGCCACACTCCATGTTACCAGAAGTGTGGTCATCCAGCCACACCCACCTTTTGCTTCTTATTCTGTTTACCTTGTTTGTTGTCAAAACCCAGGGCATTTTTTGTAACAGGAACTCCTTTGCATGTTAAGCCACACACCCCCTAATGTAGCCAATCCTAATGAGTTTCTGCTGTTGGGTGTGGCCTATTATGCTAATGAGTTCCTGCTGGGAGTGGGCAACTCAGGAGCCAGCCGGAACTCAGTTCCTGTGCATTCCTGCCCAAAAAGAGCCCTGATTAGGTCATGCCTCTTCTAGCTCCAGGCAAGTCCCTACAAGTCCCTACTGGATTGGATCAAGGCTGACCCTCTAACAGCCCAGCTCCATATCAGTCCTCTGCCTATCTATCTGTCTGTCTGTCCATCTGGGGGTTGGGAAGTGGATGACTTCACCCTAGTGAAGAGAAGAAGCCTTCAGGTAGGTTCCAATGATTTGTTCTTTTTCAGTGGGGGAAATCAGCCAGATTGATTATATGCCCTAACTGTCTCCTTGGGTGGGATTACCTTCATTGTTCCAGAGCCTCTTGCAACACCCTCCTGCCGAAGGAAGTATCTGCAGAGTAGGTCTGGTCTATCCTGTCATGCTTCACAAAGGCTGAAAAGGTAGACCATGTGGCAGCTCTACAACTTTGCCATATTTGGGCCTGCCTGATTCCCGCCTAAAGGAACATATAATGCTGATGGAGAGGGTCTGGGCTGTTCCATGTGTTCCCCTGATCTGCCCCAAGGTGTGATTGACCCCATCCATCGTTGCAGCCATTTTGTTGTTATCACATACCTCTACCTGTTCTCAAAATTCTAGTTATGCTCACAGGCTCAGCAATACTGGGGACCCTAGTCATTTATCTGGTGGAGGAGATGGCTTTTTCTCAAGTGAAAAGTCATTTTACTTCCTAAGTAATGCAGGCCATTCCATCGCCTCAGCTGTCTACCACCTCATTCTGCTGCACTTGAAGACAGGTCTGCCACTGCAAAGAAGGCAAGGGCAGAGGCTATGTGTACTTCCGGATCAGGAGGAATGCCACAAGATTGGAGTTACTACCCAGAAAGCCCTGCTCCTATTTGCTGCCAATATTGTTTCTACAAAAGATGGTGCCTCACCCCACTAAGGCTTCATTGTAGGGTTGCCAGCCTCCAGGTGGGGCCTGGGGATCTCCTGCTTTTACAACTGATCTCTGGCTGACAGAGATCAGCTCCCCTGGAGAAAATGGCTGCTTGGAAGGATGGACTCTATGGCACTGTACCATGCTGAGGCCCCTCCCCTCCCCAAACCCCACCGTCTCCTCCCCTAAAGTCTACAGGTATTTTCCAACCTGGACCTAGCAACCTACTGCATTGATAGACATGGCAAAGGGTGTCATATGGTCCTTGTGAGATCTAACATACTCCACAAATGAGCCCTGGCATTAAAGTCTTGTAGCTGTGCACCAACCTGGCTTAAATTAACAGTGAAATTCCATGTGCTTCGAGAGGCACAGGAAGCTTGAAATGCAGTTACAGAAAAGCCTTCTTACATAACCATCAGTTTGGCTTCAGAGTCTGGTATAATAGCACAGAAAAATCACCTTTCTATTTTCCACACTGTGTTTAAACAGTTTTTACATACTTTTTACCTTGGTGAGGTACCAAGGTGGCAGAGCTCAGTGAGATTCTCCTCTGCGCTACAATTCCCCCTAACTGCTTCCCCCTCTGGCACCGCTAGAGGCCAGGAGTGAGTTGCTGATTAACCCCTGTAGAACCGACTTTCCCTCACTGGTAGCTCCTGGCTTCTTGCCTCATTTTGCTGAGTCTGAGGTGCTCCTAGGAGCCAATCGTGTCTGCGATTATATATAGCCAGAAAAGGTTTTCCTAGCCTCCTCTTAATTTAGGAGCCTCCTCTTAATGTTATAGACCAAATGGGGGGTGAATTTAGAAGTGCAAACCCACACTGATTGATTAGAAATAGCTTTTACTTAGCACATAAAAGATCATGATCAGGGGAAGAAAATATTTAGCAAGCAGATACCTATTTATAATACTGAATAAAGAAAAATAAATGAAAGTAGGAAATAAACATATTTCTCTCTTCACTAATTAAGTTGGGATTCAGGTACACAAAGACATGTGAATTTACTGGAGTATAGGGTCTAATTCTCCTTGCAGCTAGGAGACAGACAAATCTCTGTGCCTGTGTTCCTTGTTCCTTTTCCAGCCCTCACCCAGTTGTGAGGACTCTTGGGACCCCAACAGCAATGAATTTGCCAAGTCTGCCACCTGATTCTCCTTTCCCTCCTCCCCAGCTCTGAACCAAAGAGAGTTTTTTGGGCACTCAGAAAAGACAGTCCTTCCTCACCCATGACATGGCCAGCTCACCTAGGGTTAAATTGATTACTATCTCTATTATGGGGAATATGAGAGATCAGGCTGTGGTATTGTATGCTTATGTAGGCAACAGAATAGGTTTGCCTCAGTGTTGGATGGCAGAACACATGGTTCTGAAGGAGAGGGGTGATGCAAAGGGCTTCCCTCTGCATTGAGTCATCCTTGATCCCTGACATGTATATTCTAGCTGAAGACTGCCATCCATATTTACTGAAGTATGTAAGAGTTTAAAGTGCTTCAGCAGGAGTAGGAGGAAAGGAATAACAGGCACAGAATGTCCTTGATTTCATGCAATTATCTGTATATGGGCACGGGCCAAAAGGTACTTCTCAGAATCATGAAGGCTCTTGCTCCCATTTGAGAACAGTAGCTATGTGGATATTGGCTGCCACTAGAAAAAAAGAGAGAAAGATGTAATCCTCCCTTGTCATTGATTTAATTCAGGCCCCTTGTTCAAATGTCATCTTGGTCACAAGAGCACTGGGCAGCTGTAGGAAAGCTGTGCTCGGCCTCAGCCTTCCCTCTTTGAATATTTATTTACAGTCAGCAGCCAATAACAACCATTTACATATAATTACAGCAATTCCAAGTAAAACAGGAATCCCATTAAATTCCAACCTGTAGGATGTAAGGTATAATAAATACACAATATCATTTAAAATATACATTAAAATCTTTAAAATCATGCCAGAACGAGAAAAGAGAAGAACCCCTATGTATGTACGGCTCTGTTACTTACTACAGAATTTTATCACATACACACAGAACTTGGCTATTTTCCTGGAGGTAGTTGGATTCTCATCTATTAATAGTTTCTCCAGGCAGGCCTTATCCGCACATACTGTTGGTCTGTCTAAGAGTGGAGAAATAATCTTGCCCCATAGTACTCCATAAAAGGGGCAATGGAAAAAGGGAATAATAATACTGGCCTACCTTACAGGGTTATGCACTCTGCAATGAGATATAACATAAGCACTCTGGAGAAGACTGAAAGCACAGTACAATGGTACTCATTCTGTGGCTCACAGAGAGCCACATTTGTAATCATCATCAACCCAAAGAGTCACATTTATTTCCATCCCTGCCATGAGGCCTGCGTCTCAGGAAGGCTCACTGCTTACCCATCCCTTTGGCAGCTGTTTCAAGGTGGGAACTGACTGTCAACCACAAGCAGCACCAAGCAAGGGTCGTGCTCACTCTCCTGAAATATGGGACCAATGCCACGTTGGGGAACAGTGCTCAAAAGAGCCATAGGTGACATGTCAAAGAGCCGCAGATGGCTCCTGAGCCAGAGTTAGTATTACTGGTATCAATGCTGTTGTTTATAATTTATAATCAAGCAACTTTGTTTGATTAATTTCAGTATTAACGTAGATGTTCCTCCTGCAAACCTTAGCAGCTTTCTCTGCTCCTTTAGGGGGGGGAATATATATATATATATATATATATATATATATATATATATATATATACACACACAAATTTAAATGAGAGGCTGGCAGGCAAGACTTGTGCATGAGCCTGTTTAAACTGAGCTGTCAGAAGTTTCACATGCAGCTTTGCCCTGCCAGAGAGACACAACAAGGGCAGGCATTGCACCGGCATGCTAATGCTGTACATACAGAAGCATAGCAACACACTTTAAACAAGAAGTTGGGCATGCATAAGATGACACTGGCAAGTTCTTTTTGCCCACTAAATTCATGTTTAAATCAGGCCGAAGGCTTGGTCTACACAGGCAATGTACTGAGGTGGTAGAATGGATTTTGCTTTTTCAAAGTTGTAGATGTGGGTTTGACATTTTCACTGTGCCCCCATGTAAAGCAAAAATGAAAACACAACAACAACAACAACCCCCCTGCAAGTAAAATACCCCAGCCCTAGCATATGCAGGATATTTTACCCCCACCATCTCCCTGCTGTGTTAGTTTTCTGCCTGCAGAAAGTCACTTACATAGAATTGCCCACCTGCCATAGTACAGGTCATTCTACCACCGCTCTTCCAGTTCATTCTGCTGCACGTGTGCACCAACTAGACTAGACCAACAAGAAGACTGGGCCAGTTGTGCCATTAGCCCCTCCGGGTTTAGATCCTTGGTGTCATCCAGATTACTTTTTTTTTTTGCACCATTTCCTGAGAAGTTCTTGGTCTTGTTGGGCCCTGGCCATCCTCCTCCTCTTCCCTTTTAAATAAAGGGCCATTAATTTTCACCAGCCCTGGATTAACCATTGAGCAAAATAAGCATGTGCTTATGGAGTCTCAGTGCCTTGTCAGTTAAGCAACGGAAGGGCCGAGGGGCACCATTGTTGGGCTGTGCTCAGGGCACCAGTTGGCTTTAATCCAGCCCTGAATTTTCACAATGGATGTCTATAATCAAACCAGTGGTTTCTTCTTTGGAATGATTGTCTCTTAACCCTCCTATCTTGCTTTGCAACTCTCCCATGCCAGAGATGCCCTGATCTGTGCATCCATCCCTTGTCCTGGCACTCAGAGAATCTTGTGGAATGTAATTCGTCAATGTGAAATTCTGCTTGCCCTGTGACAGCCTTTAATTAAACTCAGATCCTAATCAGCTTGAAGCACTGACCAAGCCCATGTTGTTTGCATCTAGATGCATAAAAGTGGAATGTTATATATGCTGAACCATGCAAAGACATTGCTAAGCACTTAAGTCCCATTAATGTCAATGGGAAATATTTAAACCTGTAGAAATCAATGGGACTTAAAAGCACTTGCAACTTCTTCCTGCTGTTAAACATACCTAACATCTGCTTTCCTTAATCTGGACACTGTGTGTAGAGGCCCAAAAGCTGTTTTGAAGCTGTTAGGATTTATTTAAAAAATATTATTAGTGAGAATTTAAATACAATCAAAATCTTAAATATGAATCTCACCCAAAATAATTATAGGTAATTTCTGTTTTACAATCACCATTGTATAAAGAAGCAAATTAAATTAAGCCAAGCCTCAGTCTAATAAGGCAGTTTCCATATGCTGTAACACCACAGTGAATTAAGTCTCTGCACAGTATCATTAGCCTTTTGCATGCCTCTGAGTTTAATTAAAATAGAAATTTCTGTACTTTTACAAATCCAAGCCTTCTTTAAAAAAAAATGTTAATCTTACAACTGCAATTACCTGTAAATGTTCTAAGATTCACAGGCATGTAATTCAACAACATTGTTTCTGGGGTGCAATCTACTTAAATTTGACTGGATAATATAAAATAAATAGTGAACTGTCCACACACACAATTTTGCCTTTGGCTGGATCCACATGCTTTCGCATAGGATTTGAGATGCTTTATGTGTGACTAGTAGAATACTTACTCTGCTGTGGTACAGAAATGTAGAGGTTTCAAGAACAGAAGTAGGGGTATCCATTCCCAGTAAAGACTGTGTGAACAAACCATCAACTCTTAAGAGAGCCAGCTTGATATAGTGGTTACGAGCGGCAGACTCTAATCTAGAGAACTGGGTTTGATTCCCCATCCCTCCACATGAAGCCGGGTGGGCGACCTTGGGTCAGTCACAATTCTCTCAGAACTCTCTCAGCGGCCCCACCTACCTCAAAGGTGTGTCTTGTGGGGAGAGGAAGGGAAGGCAATTGTAAGCTGCCCAGAGACTACTTTGGGTAGTGAAGAGTGGGGTATGCAACCAACTCTTCTTGCAAATTAACCCACCTCCCACTTCTAAATTTTTGCTATGTATGTCCCCCATGTCTCAGTTCTTCCTGTTGTTCTATCTACTCACACCCTTTTCCGCCACCTTACTGCTTTTCCTGATAATGATGATGCCGCCTGGCACATTTTTCCACATGACCCAGTTGAACATGTACCAAAACCACTGGTAGTTAGAGCAGAAGTTTTCAGTCCATGGGTCAAGACCCTTCAGTGGGTCACAACAGGCTACTCTTACTGAGTAGTGAGCCACTATAGATCTCATTGAATCATAGAGTTGGAAGGGACCTACAAAGTCATCTAGTCCAACCCCCTGCACAATTCACAAATACCTCCCCCCCATTTGATTTTTCCTACCTAAATGCAGAACTTTACATTTATCCCCATTGAAATTTGTTTTAGCCCAGTTTTCCAGCATGTGAGGATCATCCTGTATCCTGACTCTTCTACCGTATTTGCTACCCAACCCAATTTAGTATCATCTGCAAATTTAATAAGCGTTCCCTCTATTCATTCATCCAAATCATTTATAAAGATGTTGAACAAAACAGGTCACAGGACAGATCCTTGAGGCACTCCACTTGTCACTCCTCTCCAAGAGGATGAGGAACCAGTAACACATGCTCTTTGAGTACAATCTGTCAACCAATTACAGATCCATCTAACAGTCATAGGATCCAAACCACATTTTACCCATTTGTCAACAAGAATATTATGTGGAACCTTATCAAAAGCCTTACTGAAATAAAGATTAACTACGTCTACAGCATTCCCCAGATCCGGCAAGGTAGTAACTTTCTCAAAAAAAAGAGATAAGGTTAGTCTGACATGACTTGTTCTTGAGAAACCCATGCTGGCTCTTAGTAATCACAGCTGTCCTTTTTACGTGCTCAAGGACTGACAGTTTGATGATTTGTTCTAAAACTTTTCCAAGTATAGATGTCAAGTTGACGGGTCGGAAGTTACCCAGATCCTCCTTTTCCCCCTTCTTGCACCGCACCTGTTCTCCAAAAATTCTCAAAAATAATGGACACAGGCTCAGAAATTACATCCACGAGTTCTTTTAGTACCCTTGGATGCAGTTCATCTGGCCCCGAGAACTTAGTTTCAACTAGGTATTTATGTACTACCCTTATGCTGATCCTAGGCTACAACTGCCTTCCCTCATCATGTGTTCTGTTTTTGCCATGTTGAGCACCATTTCCCTACCAAGAGAAGACCAAGGAAAAGTAGGAATTGAGCAGTTCTGCTCTCTTTTCATCACCTGTTACAATTTCACTTTCCTGTCCTCGCAATAGGCCTACCATGTCCTTGCTCTTTTTCTTACTTTGAACATAAGAAAAAAACCCTTTTTTGCTGTTTTTAGCATCTCTTACTAGCCAAAGCTCATACTGAGCTTTAGGTTTCCTTACTCTCTCTACAAGCATTGGTTATTCGTTTATTTTCATCCTTCGTATAAGGCCTGCCTTCTAAATTAGTCTTTTTAAATTTCTCAAGTCTTTAGAAAGCTGTTTATGGAGCCACCTTGGCTTCTTTAGACTCCTCCTACGTTTCCTTTTCATAGGAATCGTTTGTGATTGTGGCCTCAACATTTTGCTTTTAAGAAACTCCCACCCCTCTTGAACTCCATTCTCAAGTATTTCTGACCATGAGATTCTACCCAGCATAACTTAAGTTGGTCAAAATTTGCTTTTCTGAAGTCTAACCTATATGTCTGACTATGCATGACTTTTTCCTTCCCCAAGACTGTAAATTCCAAAATTACATGGTCACTACTATCCAGGGTGCCCATTACTTTTACCTCGCCAGCCAGTTCTTTGTTTTTGGCAGTGGCGGCTGCTGCCACTTGTGCACAAGCACAGAGAGTGAGGGTGTTGCCCTTTGCTTGCCCACAGAAGAAGCGCAGGAGAGCAAGGCAAGATCACTCCAGGGCAATTACTTTTTAGAGCAAGCAGGCTCATCTTCCTGTCACACGATTGATGTCGTATGACTTCCTGCCATGTGGCTTCCAGCCACCTGGAATTAAAGGTAAGTCCTGCATCTAGAAAGGTCAAAGACCACTGTTTTAGAGACAGCACAAATGTCACTTGAAAGTGTGTGTGTGTGTGTGTGTGTGAGAGAGAGAGAGAGTTGTTGTAATGGTAAAATAAAAGGGAAATCATGCATATAACCTTGAATTTCTTAGAGGAAGGGCACAACTAAGAAAAATGTGAAAGTACCTCCAACTGAAAGCTTAAAGTCTTGCAGCTGGCCACTCAGTTGTATTAACTATTTTCTAAAAATACCCAACTTCGTCAAGAACTTAAAGGAACTGAGGGACACTATCTTGCTGTACAACAAGGTGGATAGCCTAGGAGCAGAGCTGTCTGGACTTGTCCTTCATGTACACGGTGTAGAACAGTTGGCCATTGACAAAATGGCTGCATAAAAGTATGTCTGTATAGTTAACCTCTGGAGTTTAAATGTGCAGCTGGAAAGTGGGAGGGCTGCTTCCTCCAAGCAACCTATAAACGGTAGGCAAAGTGTGACAGAAGGCCCACACAAGTAACCCTGTAAACTATTTAGAACAAATGAATTCTTCAGAGCCGTGTGCATTACTGGTTACTGCTTGGGAGAAGGCAGAGTGGCTACTTGCCAGAGTTCATTTTGAAACATAGATGGTGGATTAGAAATGTTAAGTTCTGGTACACAGTCAACAGTTTATCTTGGTACAATGAGCTTTTTAAAACCTATGCTATCTATAACACAATTCCCATTATTGACATTTCACTGGCCAAAACACTGAAAACAAAGGAGTGATCTGCATGTATTTAGACACATCCACCTATTCACATGTAAAGCAAAGTCTGTCTTTTTTTAAAATAAGAAACAGAGCACTTAGCCAAGGGGCACTAAACCCTACTTTTTAAAGCACTGTTCTCTGTTTCTTCCAGCCCAGCTCAGATTCTGGAAATAAGCCATGCTGGAAAAGTGTTGAAAGCAGCAGAGCACAGCAAGTGAGACAGGGAAAGGGGCAATTCTTAAGCACATGCTTACTATTTGTCTTTTTAAAAGGACCCTCCCATACCCAACCAGGTAGATGTGTATCAATACAAGTGAACTCCCCTACAACCACTAATCTACATGTTTACTTTGACCAATGAGTGTAGTGGTTAGAGCGGTTGAGGTCCCTAACCATGTTGAACCTATGGGCACATCTGGAATTTTGAGAACAGGTAGTGTATAGAGTAGAAAGGAGGAGACAGAGAGAACTTTTTCTCCCTTTCCCAAATTCTACAGCTCAAGGACACGCACTGAAGTTGATGGGTAGTAAATTTGGGATGAACACAATACAAGAACTCGTGGGCACTCCATGAAATTGCTGAGCAGTTGGGTTAGAACAGATCAAAGGAAGTACTTCACCCAAAGAGTGACTAACATATGGAACACAACTCTCAGTCTGGGGCAGGTGATGCACTCTATTCTTGGTGCTGGGGGGGGGGGCAGCAGTGGGAGGGCTTCTAGTGTCCTGGCCCCACTGCTGGACCTCCTGATGGCACCTGGTATTTTTGGCCACTGTGTGACAGAGTGTTGGACTAGATGGGCCATTGGCCTGATTCAACATTGGCTTCTCTTATGTTCTTATGTTAACACAAGAAAATGCTTTTACACAATGAATAAATGTGGAATTTGCTGTCAGAGGCTATGGTGATGGCCGTGGGTAGAGAGGACTTTAAAAGGGGATAGGCAGATTCATGGAGGATTGGTCTATCAGTAGCTACTAGCCATGGGGACTAAAGGGAACCCCCTCCAGAATCAGGCAGCAAACCTCTGCATACCAGAACATCAGGCTTTGGCCTCTATGCCCTTTTGTTGGCCCCCTAGAGTAACTTGTTGGCCATTGCATGAAAGAGGATGCTGGACTAGACAGATGACTGGTCTGATCCAACAGAGATCTTATGTTCTGTTCTTAGTGGGTGCTAATGACTGCCAGAGGGTAGATGGAACAAATAACAAAATGGCTGCCACGAAGGGGGGGCTGGGTCTGATCTCAAGAGTGTTGCAAAGTTCCACAGACCATTAAGAGGCTCCAGGCCAAGCATCCAGCTATCATGGAAGCAGCTGTTTTTTCAAATGGATGCTCCCTGCAGATACGAAGATGATGCTTCCTGACTCCTTTGAGCACCTTCTGCTCCAGTGGAGTGGATGAAAGACATGGCTGACTTTTTGCTTGGATAAGAAAATGGCTTGGAGAAGAAGCAAGCAGGCACCATGGTGCACATGGGCACCACACTGGAGATCAGTGTGTTAGAGGGTTCAGCTGGGATATATGAGACCTGGGTTCAAATCCCTGCTCAGCCATGAAGCTCATTGTGTGACAGGCCAGTCACTGTCTGTCGGCCTCATCTCTCAAATCAGTGTTGTTGTAAAGATAAACTGAGGGATAACAGAACACTGCACACCTTCCTGTATCTGGAAGGAGTCACAAGTGTAGAGCACATGGTTTGCCTGGGAGAAGCACCAAACCCCAGTCCTTGGCAGCTCTAGTTGAAGTATTTTAAGTAAATCTGGGAAAGTCTTTGGAGAGCTGCTGCGGAGCAAGCACTACTTCGTTACATGGGCCACCAGTCTGACCCAGTGGGAGGCCACTTTATATAGCTTGCTTGTTCTCTCAGATTACCTCATTTCATCCACAAAGTATCTCCAGAACCACTTCAAAAAAGAAGAGATTTCAAACTTCAGATAACCTACACTGACTGGTCTAAGGAGGAACCTGGAAAGTATTCTAAAAGGGAGTGCTCCAGGTTCAAAGCAGGCCAGGCCTGCTGGGCATAATTTTTACCCCCATATCAACCAAGAGGTCATCCAGTGCTCCCGTGGCTGAACATTGCAGAGAAAAAGCAGTAACAGTAGGCAAGCCGTACTGCCATGAAGAACCTTCATTTACCATTGCAGACCTCACTGGGGATTCTTTGATAAAGAGTTCTTTGATAAAGAGATAAAGAAACACATCTGGAAAAATCACTACAGTAGGATAATGAACGGCAGCACTGATGTTCTTTGAAATGACACATTTAAACAACCTAAAGAGGGTTCACTTTTACATTAACTCTGTAGGGGTGGCAATCTACTCCATGTTGTCCATGTTAATGCATCCTGCAGCCTTTCCAGTATACAATTATTTACCAAGTGATAAACAGTGTTCAGACCAAGATGGCTCCCCACAAGTGTTCCCTCTAAGCTGAGTTAGTGTGAGCTAGCTCACAGTTTTTTAGCCTCTGGCTCACATTTTTGTCTTAGCTCAAGAAGGATGGCTCCAGAGCAAACTGATTTATGCAGTGGCCAAATCACTCGCTCACAACTTTAATGAGTAGTTCCGAGAGTAGAATTTTTGCTCAGAAGACTCCATAGATTAGTGGGAGCATTTCTCCCCACCTGAATTTACCAAATAAGCTTACTGTGGAATACTCGTGAAATCAATCTACACCAAGAGAATTTGACTACACCAAGCCCAGCTTACCCCAGAACTTTGTCTTTCATCTCTAACCAGACTACTGTTCTACTAAGCCATGAGTACTGTAAAGGTCACACACTAGTTGCTATCTTCAGCCCACTCACAACTCTGCAACTGTTTATGGTTATAAGGGCCAAGGCCAGCCTTACGGCTTGTCGATCCTCCCCTTCCTGTTTAAAAAATTTCTCAGTGAAGCACATGTTCAGGGCAGACTGGCCCATTAGCTTATGGACAGAGTTTCCAATAGGCCTCCAATAGCCGGGAACAGCTTGAATCAAGCCACAGTAGTGTCAGCAGCTTGGACTGGATCAGAGACAGCACAGGCACAGACTTTCTCATCACTGCCTCCCAAACTGTGTTCATCGCAGCTTGTTCCTGGCCCGTTTAAATGTCCCGATTCACAAATGAATATATCTCCTACTATAACTTTGGGGCTGGATCTCCCCTCCCTCTTGGATGATTTCCACAGACAGAAGTGGGGGGTGGTTTTCATCAGTTTCCTCCTCCTGCTGCAGGCTTAGACTCCTGCCTCAAACCTTTTCCTGAGGATTCCTCATCCTGGAGCTGCAGTGGGGTGGGGCTTACAATAGGCAGCCCTGCTGTGAGATGATTTGGGGAAGCATTAGAGGCTGTAAGGTGGGAGGTAAGAACTGAACAAGAAGTTCACCTGCACAAGTCTCAATGAACTGTTCTTGTGTAGCTCCTGTTCAACTGTGTGATGCTTCTGGAGAATTTCCCCTATCAACTACTACAAGGGAGTCAAGAGGAGGTCCAGGGTTTGCACCCCACTCCACACCTTCCTAGGGACAGGCCAACCCTCCACCAGCAATGCTGGCACATTTTAAAGAATATGTCCACATACCAACGGGATATGAACAAGGAAACTGTCAGCCATCATACAGAATCACGTGTAGCACAGGCAAAGCTTTAGAAACCCTTCAAAAGTATCTTCTTACACAATGGTGTGTGTGTGTGTGTGTGTGTGTTTGCTGCTCCTGGGGTCCAAAGTCCTCCATAGCAGCAATGGGAGGGGCTTTCAGGCTGCAGTGAAAGGTGGGAAATTCACAGTTCTTTGTATGGAAATCCTTCAGTGTGAGGAAATTTTGGTCTTATAGTCTCTATAAAAGCAAAGACAAGTTGTATTTGAAGCAGCATAGTGATCAAATTGTTGTTTCAGGATTCCTTGAGACAAACATTTCTCCAGCACAGTAGCTGCAGAATGCCCTGGGCCAAGCACCATCCAGTCCTCTTTTCCCCCACTGGGGCTGAGAGCACTGTAAACAATCCTACAGAACAAAGCAGTTGCATGACATGTTATTTCATCACTCTGTAAATAAGACTCATTGAGCAACCCACACGAAAGCACTTGATGAGGTATCTCTGTCTGGTCTGGTGCATGTGGTGCAAGTTCTCACTACCCTCTTCTTGCTAATAAAGTAAAGCAGCATGTTCACACATTACAGCTCTCTGTATCTCAAGAGGTCTATTCAGCTGTTAAAAAGCTGAGGCCTGAGTCTCTGTACGAGCATTTTATATTGCTTTTAAACACTTACCACAAAAATAGTCAAACTCCAGATGATATTTACAAACAACCATTTACAAATCAGTAAATCTCATGATGTTCATGGGCCCATTTGATAAGCTGGCTGTCCAAATCACTGTACTAAGGAGCATCACACCACATTTTGGCATCTGACTTGTGATGAGTTAGTGATAAGTTCTCCTTACCCACCTCACAGGCAACCAGCTTACTAAATGATGCCACATTACCACTTGGGAAAAGGGTGGTTTTAATTCTCCAATATTCCACCAGCATCTTTGTCCATTTTTCCTCTCACCTATCTGCACAAACATTTTGGCACCACCCATGAGAAACATTTCACTCCCAGATCAGTCTAGGTGCAATAGCTGGTTGTTTTTATGCTCCATATGTATATACAGAGGGTAGCCATGACAGAATGGGGGGAAAGGTTTAATTTTTCAAAACATTCTTTACACATCTCAAAGTGCATTAAACCTTAAAAAAAACTTTGGATGAGAATAAAATAACCCAAACATTGTAGTAAGTGGGTCTAGGGAAGGAAACAGGAGGGATTTCTTTTGAATTAGACAAAGGAGATCTACCAGAAGATGCCAAATGGATAACAGCTGGTTTCCAAGGATGAATGCAAGAGCAAAAAAGTATACAAATTGTAGAAATAAATCCTCAACGTCAGTTTCTTGAAAAAGAGGGGGAAAACCAAATATATTTAATTACATACATGTAGATAGAGGCTTTGTCTTTGTTTCTATGCACAATCAAGTAGATAATACCAAGTCAAGGGAATGTTAGTCTCCATCCCCCAGTGGAACGGATTCTGTGCCAAGCTGATCCTTGCTGAATTATTAAGGTAAGCACCAATGCACAAGCATTGAGGCAATATGTTTTAACAGAAACTGATACCACTGCTGAGAGTATAAGCCCTGTATCCCACATTTGTCAAACATGTATGAAGGAACTATTTTCCTATGTAAACTTGACACTGTGTTGTTTATACTGCTTTCACTGTCAGGTTATCAACTTTTTATGACATCTGACCATCCTGGGATTTATTCTGTACATAAAAGTCATTTAGCACTAACTGCAATACTTACAGGCATGGAGCAGACAAATTAACGTTGCAGGGAGAACTGCTGGCTTTTATGGTGATTAAACACTGATGTGAAAATGGATTAAAAAAAAACAGCAAAATGTTATTTTAATAAGATTTTGTACAGTAGGCGAACATATAAAAGATTCTCTGGATTCATTCACTAAACAATTTATAGCTGTCTGTAACAGAAGCACCTCATAGCGCTCGAGTCTTTTGCAGTTAAACGTAGTTAAAATATTACTCAAAAAAAGTACTCTAAAATCATTGAATCGTCTTTCTGTAGCATCTTAATGAGCCAAATGGGAGTCAAAAGACAGTCCACATTCATGATGTGAATTTATAACATAGTAAAAAAACAACAAAAAGAAACGTGACATCCAATTAAATTATCACTCATGTTCTCAGGATAACCATGGTGATGAGACCTGAAAGAAAAGAATCAGAGAACATGTCAAACTTTTGTTTTAGTTTAGCTCAACAAATTATCCACATCAGTTGGCTGGGGGGAGGGTTCAGGGAAGAACTGCAAAATCTATTGTTCATAATCAGCTTTATCCTTTGTTTTGTGAGACTTCATGTTGATATTGTTTACTTCAAGTTTGTAGTGATGTACTAACACCAAACTGCCTGATAGCCAAGTTTTGCTTTCAAATGTTTAATATTTATATTTGAAAATGGATGCTTACCTAATACATAAGCAGCGACTAATTTTTGATTCACACTTAAATGGAGGTAGAGAGGCACCAGGGAATCCACTTCTCCCAATGTGGGAAGCATGAGAGCTGCAATGCACACTATTCCCAGGAAGACTGTGAGTAAACTAGGCCCTGAGGAGGCAATTCTGTGCTCTGGAGAGAAAAAAAGGAGGAAAGACATTCAGCTTCATGCAATCACGCTTTCCCCTTTTTAGTGTGCTCTGCCCACATGCCCACTTCTGCTATAAAAGCCTAAGAGAGCAGCATATCACTCAGCAATTACAATACCTTTTTTCACAAGAAAGAGCTACCAAAAACAACAACAAATAAAACAAAAAACCCTTTTGTATTCTCCTCCTTTTACAGTATTTGCGCAGAGAAAAGGCAGGACAAATCATTGCTGTTATGAGATTTGTATCCCACTCCACGGCAAGGAATTTTCCATAGTTGAGGAGGTTTTTTTTAAGATTCAATACATTTTCATGTCCCTAACACAAAATATGAACCATGACAAAGAACATGGTTGAGAAACTTCACTTCCTTCTTTAAAAATGAGGCAGATTTCTCATATTCACAGTCCAGCAAACAGTGTCCAAGCAATTCTTACAGACCTGATACAACACTACCCCACACTTCCCCCAATCCCATGCCATCCTTCCATCCAATTCCAGGAAATTCCTGTTTCTCAAATATCATAAATAGACCATATCACAGTAATGGGCTTGGAACCTGGGCTG
Source organism: Gekko gecko (assembly GCA_029375565.1). NCBI lineage: Eukaryota > Metazoa > Chordata > Lepidosauria > Squamata > Gekkonidae > Gekko > Gekko gecko. The sequence goes on along the minus strand of JAPDNY010000012.1, from coordinate 42,757,622 downwards.
GCTTCCCTGAATACCCAAGTGAAGCATACCTGTTCCCTCACACCCCTGCTCACATCCATGCTCAGGCCCTGCCTGGGGAAGAAGTTTGAGAAAGCATTCCAGTGTCAGGACAATAAGTCATTTCTCTGTTCTAGTGAGCTCCCAGTCTCTGTCAATGACTTCTAGAATCCTGTCACCATCTCTCTATTGCTGTCCCTACCATGGCTTGGCAAGGTGAGGTGGGATCCTCAAGTGGTGGATCCTGGAGGGGAGCAGCCTCTGCCTTGCCAGGAGATGTCTTGTCTTATTCAGTCGCACAGTCAAGTCCTAATATTCCTAATATTCCTTTACCCCTTACTCTCCCAAGGTGATCTGACCACATTGCAGGAAGATGTACACAACCAATAGGTCTAAGCATCTGGTTCTCTAGCTTCTGGGTGGCATCAGCAGATGGTATCCCTTGTTCAGCCAGCACTGGTCACCCAGTTTCCTTCCCCTGCTCTGTACCTCAGCCTGTGCCAATTAGTTCTGGATTTCATTAAAGTGCATTAAGGGAGCAAGGCTGCAGTGTAACATATCTGCTCAGGAGGGGAGTTTTATTACGGATGAAGTTTTTCCTACAAGAATTGTTTTGTTGCTTTAAGCAGATATGGTTGTGTTTGCGCTTGGTTCCCCCCTCCCCATTCACCAATCCCAGCCCTGCTGCATTATTTTGCCATACTAGGAATCTTTCCTATTAGTTTCAAATTTCGTTACCATATTTTGCAATCCACTTACTGAGATTGACTAAAAAAGGGGTTTTTTAATCATACTTGTAATCTGCCTTGATTCCCAGTGAGAAAGGTGAACTATAAATGAAAATAATATATTACTGTGCTAATAAAGCATACTTGCACAATTTATTCTGAGTAGTGAATGAGGCATGGCACTGGTGACAGAGACCTTGACTTAGCTCATCTGTGTCTAGCCCTGGCAGGTTAAGAGAACAACCTTGAAATCCTTAGGCTTTGGGGCTTCTACAGTACACTTAATTCTGATGTAGTCTAGAAAAGACTTGTTCATATTATCATATTATCACCCCTTTTTCTTCCTTTGGAAGTAGCCTGCTTGAGACAAGAATGCCCGAATATACAAAGAAGCACCAAGGTTTTCAAAATCTCTCAAACACCTGAACAATGGCTTGGCCTTTCTCTGAAGACAACCTACTAGCATGCTTATCATTTGTTACTTCTTTAAGCCAGCAAATTCAGACTAGCCACACATTAAACAGACTGTGAATCGAGAGGACCATTTTTGTTGAGTGCTTTGCACTCCCCCCCCCAATGACCTTGGGAAGAGACAGGATTGAAGCCTAGATTTACTAAATAAAATAAATGCTTTTATATTAAAGCAACAATGTCTAAGCAATATTTTAAAGCAGCAATGTCTATGGAAATAGTGCTATGTTGCTCTTTGCCTTTCCTATCACAGAGAGGAAAAACACAGAGTATGACATCTTGTATTTATGTAAAATACAGAAATAAAAGCCACACTAAAGGATTGCCAAAGAAATTATACCCACAGTGAGATGAAGCAGATGAAATGGCAGAGCTATGCAGAAAGCCAGCTTAATTCTCACCAAAGGCTGGGAGAATGGGTCCTGCCCGACCACAATGGGGTGTGTCTATTATGGGGAGGGGAAGGGAAAGGAGTTTGTAAGCCACTCTGAGACTCCAAGTAAAGGGCGGGGTATAAATCCAATCTCTTCTTCTTCTTCTTCTTCTTCCTCCTCTGCTTTTCTATATAAGTGAATAGTTGCCATTTATTTATTTACTTCATTTATATCCTGACTTTCTCCCCAGTGGGGACCCAAAGCATCTTAATGTTGTTCTCCTGTCCTCCATTTTATCCTCACAACCACCCTGTGAAGTAGGTTAGGCAGAGTGTGTGGGATTGGCTCAAGGTCAGCCAGCAAGCTTCCATAACAGAGGAGGGGCACAAATCCATTTCTCTCTGATCCTAGTCCAACATTCTAACCACTTATGTGGAGGAGAAAACCAATCCATTTGGAACACTTTCACTGCTAGGAATCTGCTAAGGGGAAGCCTTTTACTTCCGAGCCTCTCCACCCATCCTGGTGACTGGAGATTTGCTATCTATCAGTGTAAAAGTAGATCTCAGCATTCTCGTACACTCTTGCATGATCAGGAGACATAACCCAGGACAGGGCTATTATTCAAAGAGGGGCAGGTATCTTAATGGCTGGCAACACCACAAGCTGAGAGCACTTTTATTCCTTGCCCCACGGGTATCTAAGTGCCCCGCTTTACTTTTCTCTATAAGAATGAATGGCAATCACAAAGTTTGTGTGTGTGTGTGTAAAATACTGCATTCGAAGACAGCATTGCAGTGTAGGCAAAACTTGCTCACTATTCTCATTGTAATGCTGGACATTTTGTTAGTCATTGATACACAGGGCATTCATCTTTGATGACAGCTTCTAGGCCACTATGGAAATCACATGGAACAGAATATATATAAATAAAGGGATTGAGAGGTGCACTCTTTTTTCCATAAGAGTAACATAATAATTTTTGAAGAGGTGACTATAAAGAAATCAAGCTACCTGGCTGACACAAAGTCTGCTCAAAGAAGACACTTTCAGTCAGGTGTTCCTTTATCCTTTTTTCCTCTTCTTCTTTCTGCTGCTCCTTTGCAGTGGGAAGCAACATTGCTATGACTTCTTTCCGCCCTAATGCTTTCCTCTGGCTTTGCTCAGAGACCTGGAGCCGAAATTTGTCTATCACACCATAGTGACACGGTCGAATATCTCGGTGACGAATCACACTGTAAGGGAAGCAAGTCTCATTGTTGTTATGTATTATCTTTGGGGAGGAAGAAAAGCATTATGTGATTACTGCCAATTAAAATGTATAGCAGTGTTGTTACTCTTGATGAAAGCATGAACAAGTATTTACAAATTATGTAGTATTTTGCGCACTGAGAGAACTTCTCATGGCCTCCTTTCCTATTTTAGAATCTGATCTATTAATGCAACACAGCCAAATTCTATTCTATTAAGTTCACATGTCAGATCTTAGGAAGATTTTATTCTGATATTGATCAGTCATTTATCCCACCCTTCCTCCAATGAGCTCAGGGTGCAGTATCCCTCCTCTTCCATTTTATACTCACAAGCCTGTGATGCGGGTTAAAATACGAGAGAATGATTAGCACAAGCTCATCTGGTGAGCTTCACAGCAAATTGGGAATTTGAAACAGTGTCTCCCCAGGCCTAGTTCAAAGTACTAATCCATGGGTCCCCAACCTTTTTGAGCCTGGAGGCACTTCTGGAATCCTGACATAGGGGTGGCAAACACAATCACAAAATGGCTGCCACAGGAGGCAGGGCCACACACAGAGGAAGCCTAAGGACAGGGCAGAAGAGGGATACTCTTAAAAATACACTGGGAAAGAGGAGTGAAAGAGAATAAGATCAACACTGTGGTGGCATCCGCTGTTCAAACAATGTTGTTTTAATGTGTCCAGGCGACTGGATCTCCAGTGGCCAGTCAGAAGCCTGCTAAGCAAGTGCCAACTGGCTCCACTCACTTTCCAAAACCATTTGGTGGGCACCAGGAAAGGTGTCTGTGGGCACCATGGCACCCACAAACACCACACTGGAGACCCCTCCACTAATTATTATTCCATGCTGCCCCAATCTATTCCAAGAACTCATACAATGCAGTGTAAAATTCTTTTATTAGTTGTCCTGGAATAGCCATGAAAGCAAAGGATCACACTGGGGTTGAGAAAGATCTGGATAAACTGAGAAAGCCATTTTGCAAATCTTTTTGTTAATACTCCAACTGTAGCATGCTGTCAGGGTTCCTTCAGAAGGGATAGTTCTTCACCACAGTGATTATTGGAGTTTTCCTTCTCAAACTGTTGCATCATCATGGCACATCTGCCACTAATGAGCCACAAGGCTGAGAGGCAAAAAGAAATTCCCAGTGAAGCGCACCTTCAATGGGATTTTTCATGTTCAGCTGTCTGAAGTGTAATATTATAGAGCTCAGTCAAAATGTTCCCCCTCCACTTTTTGTAAACTAGATTTGTCCCAGTAAAAAGGGACTACGAAGGGGATAGAAATTTAGTCTCCTAACTGCCACTTTCAAGGAGGGCACTGCTACTCTGTGTGCACCATGAGCATTTCCTATTTCTCTGATACGGCACTACTATCTTTTGGTGAGAATCTACACCTGGGACAACTAACTTCAAATGACAACTGAGCTGGTTAGAACACTAAGGGAGAAAAGTGAGGGGACAGTAGGCCCTGAAAAATTCCAAAAATTTAAACACATCATATTCCCTGCAACAAGAGCTGACTCTGTCACTGATTTCCATTAAGGCTACTATTTGCTTGCCATTTCTGACCAGCAACTAATTGGACATCTAATGTAAACAATAGCAAAAAAGCCATTACAGATTTCTATAACCCTTCTAACTTTTCCAAAGAATTTAAAACTTGAGAAATCTTTCCAAGCACAAGTTAGTTTTCACTAATTTGTTACCCTATGAAAATATTTTTTTGGGGGGAAGGGAGAGTCGCTATTCACTCCAAATCTGTTTCAATACAACCCAACCAAAAATAGCTATTTTACTTACATATCAACACAACATTGAGGCTTCACTGCACCTGCAGCATCCACCACAACATATTTATTTGGAGTTGTACAAAGAACTGAAATAAAAGAAAATTGGAAGTATTAAGGCATAAGTACATCACAAGCTTGACAACCAAACGTAACGGTCAACATCTATTCTGGCTACAGTTTCTCTGAATTTAAATAGTACAAAACCATACAGAAGCAAGCCTTTAAAATAAAGTTGTACTTGAGACCCACCTTTGAATTTTAAGGCAAATTCATAGGGATTATAGAGAGTCAACACCTGTTTGTGCGTTGACTGGTCATCAGCATAAAATATAAGTTCAGTGGGGAATACAAAGACTGGAAGGTTTCCTTCCACTAACTCTGGCTGTCTTTTTTGTTGCTGCATTGGCACAGAATCCTTTGTGCTGCCCCTTCTGCTTTTAGGATGTTTTGTCCCTGCAGGCTTCTGGTCCAGATTACTTTTATGAAAGTGAAAGCATTTTGGCAAACCTGCAGGAGGAAAGAAAACAGCAATGATAACTGCTTTTGTTGTCATACATTTGTAGCTGCTTGGAAGGCAGATTAATAATGTAATAATACAGAAACAAGACTGTTCACAGATTTTTCAGTTTCAAACCAATACAATTCTACTATGATTTTTTTTAAATACCCTTTGAAAAAAATTTCCACATGTGTGCACCCCTGAGCAACAGCCATCTGTAGGTGTTTTAAGGTATAAAGGACCCGATCTAAGGTGTGTTAGCCTCTTTAAAGTAAAAGTATTTAGAATAAAAGATTACCCTAACTGCAACAATTTTTACTTCAAGCCTGGTCTGAAGAATGATACTTAATATTAAAGATGATGAATACTAGCCATTACTTACTGATGTGAAGTGTGGAGGAAAGGGACAACTATTTTTGGTAAATTTATCTGAATTAAACTGAAAATAATATTTATTTCTACTTATTTATTTATAAATTCGACTTATAAACTGCCCTCCCCTGCATCCAGGGCTCAGAGCAGTGAACAAGAATTCCAACAGACATTTACAGATCAAGTTAAAACAATTAAAACAATAAATATAGAACAATTTCAGATGGCACTGAAAATAAACCAAATTGTAACCTTACCCTGTGGGAGGAGAGGAAAGGCATGGAAGTGCCAGGGATGGAAACTGTTGCTGTCCTCAACCATAGGCATGGCAGAACATCTCTGCCTTACAGACCCTGTAGAACTGCATAAGGTCCTACAGGGCATGGATGTCATTTAGCTGAGTTCCACCAGGTCAGGGCCAGGGCTGAAAAACCCTGGCTCTGGTTGAGGACAGCCAGATGTCATGGACCACCAGTAGGTTCTTCTCTTCACAGTGTAATACCCTTCCGAGGGGGGGGAGTAATACCAGGAGAAGCAGTCCCTCTTGATATCAAGTTGATATCAATCAATAGTCATCCCAAGAGATGCCTCTTTAGGCTCTTTTATAGCATGGTCCTAAATCTGTCTCGGAAGGCCCTATGCAAGTGTACCTCAAAATTATGACCTCACGTATGGATGCGTAGTAGTGGAAGGTGACACTGGCGGAGGATCTATCACAGACAATGGCAGTGACAGTTCAGCTAACCTTGGTTAGTTCTGGGTACAAGAAGGCAATGGTAAACCATTTCTGATCATCTCATACCTTGTAAACTTCTGCCAATACAGAAATCAAATAAATTACATAACTGGAAGCAGAAGACAGACAAGCAATGTTCCCTCAGCCAAATAAGACCAGCATGCTGATTGTGGTACAGACCATGAACTGTTAATATAAAAATTAGAATAAAGCTGCAAAAAAACACCAAAACATTCATAGTGCCAAAATACAATCTAAACAACATTGCCAAAAAGTCTAAAGACCACATAATGAATACTAGGTTCAAATGAATTGGACCCAGAAGAACTATGAGTTGAAACCAGAGATATTGTCAAAGAGGAATATGCAAAAGACTATTCTTGTAGGCAAAAGAAATGAAAAGCCTAGGATGAATTTCTTACAACTGCTAAAGGTAGACAAGAAGCAAAAGTAAAATGTGACAGATATATAATCAGTGTTCCAGCAATTGGAACATAGAGACAAAGAGAACTACTATAATAACCAGTGTAATTTGTGTAAAGAAATTGAAGGAAGGAAGGAAGGAAGGAAGGAAGGAAGGAAGGAAGGAAGGAAGGAAGGAAGGAAGGAAGGAAGGAAGGAAGGAAGGAAGGAAGGAAGGAGAGATCTTTAGTTAAAATCTACAACAACTAATGAACTCTGGCTGTGAAAGCCTTTGACAACATAAAAAAGAGATCTGTTCCACAAGATGCAAGAAATCAGAGGAAAATTTAAAAGCAAAGAGATACTGAAAGATCGACATGGAAATACATTTTGTCCTGCTGAATTAATGAAGGAAAGATAGGTACAATACACTGAAGAACTATACAGAAGAAATGAAAGGATAACAGATTCCTTTGAGGAAGAATCTTTTGAAGAACCGAAGAACCTGCATTTTTAGAAAGTGAAGTGAAATCTGCACTCAAAGCAATTGAGAGAAACAAATTACCAGGAGCAGATGGGATATCAATAGAGCTATTTTAAGCCACAGAAACTGTCCATCAAATCTTAACAAGACTATGCCAACAAACATGGAAAATAAAACAATGGCCCACTGACTGGAATTGCTCAATCTATATTCCAATGCCAGAAAAGGAGACACCGAAGACTGTAGCAACTACCAGACCATTGCATTAATTTTTCACACGAGTAAAGTGATGCTCAAAATCTTACAACAAAGACTGTCACCATATATGGAACAAAAATAGCCATGTTCAAAATTCATACTATAGTAATCCCCGCTCCTATGTATGAGTATAAAAGTTGGACAGTGGAAAAAAACTGACAGAAGGAAAGCGGATTTATTTGAAATGTGGTGTTGGAGGAGAGTTTTACGGACACCATGGACTGCCAAAAAGACAAATAAGTGGGTTCAAGCGGCAGCCTGAACTCTCCCTACCTCTCCTACCTGCTGGCCAAACACTTATGGTGCCTACTGCCTTCCTTGATTGCATTGTCTGTTGCTCCATACGTCTTCAGACACAGTTCCGATGCAACTCCCTACAAGGAATAAGTATGTATTTGTTGAATGATTACTCTGTGTTCCCTAATAAGTTATCCTAACATGTGTGAACCCATAAGACAGAAGAGGATGCTTTTACAAATTTTTGAAGCCTACATGCTTTTTGCTCTTACTGCAGAGCACTGCTCATTGCATCCCACTGCTATCATTGCAGGCAGCACCCCAACACAGTACAAGCTAAGACCGACTCTATGCACACTGCAATGATAACCATATGATGACCCTACAATGTGGCCTACTGCTGAAACGATCAGTGCCCACTAAATGCCTCTACTATGGGGCTTCCAACTCTCTTTTTGCAACTTGGTTTTTTTACCATTATAAGCTGCTTAACAGGACAGCTGCTCCTCTCACAGGCATGCAGTGAGAGGTACAGCTCTACCTGTGATTTTGCAGTCTGTCAATGTAAATTTCAAAGGTAAAGAAGACTTGTGGGAACTCCAGAATTGGGAAAACCATTTATTTGATTTCATTAGGACAGATACCATTCAATAGATCCTACAGCAGTGTAGATATTGACTGGGTTCTGCTAGATAAGATTAGCTCCCTCCCCCGCTCCTGCTTCACCCAGCTGCCTTCAGCATGAGATTCACATTGGGAGGGAGCTGAGGAATTCATCCAAGGGTTGTACAGGCATGCTTTTGCAAGGAGAATGAGTAGGGATTTCAAGTAGTATATGCTCTTAGACTGTTGCTGGCATCTAACAACCCATGAAGACTGCATAACTGGGAGGATGGTTGCTGGAATGAATGGGAGGGAGTGGAGTGCCCAAGAGTGCAGCAGGGGCTGGGTACGTGGAGAACTGCTGGCCAAAATGACTCGTGTATGAAGCAGCTAATCAGCACAGGCACTCGATTCCTAGTGGCTTTATCTGATGTTGCAAAACTTCAACTGTGCCCAGAACTTCCATGGCAGACCTGCAGCTATCTCCATACAGAGCTTGAACCAGGGATCCTGAGTATACTATACTTTAGCCTCCCCACAGCACTATGCCTTTTGTCACAGTCGTCTCTGTTTAGTGTATATTGTGGAGGCCATGACTGCTGGGAAACACCTAATGCTATGCTGGTTCTTGCTCCTTTGTGCCCAGTTAGATGTATGTTTAGGAGTGTGCTCCTATCCTGAGTGTATGAGATGTGGGTTGTAGTCTGACCTCTTCCTGCCATTTTGTTTCTGTTTGGCTTGATACTGGACAAAAGGTGTTCCAGTTTGAAGGATTCTGTTTGTCATGTTAATGTTCATCCTCAGCAAGTTATTTTGCAGTTGACTTGAAAGATTTCTGTGAATGTGCAGTTATATATCCTCTTGCTGCTGCCTTGGGGTCTTCCTCCCCAGTGCTGGGCAAAAGGCTGGTGATTCTGAGGTCCAAACTCATGTGGGAGGAATCTTGGATGTTTTATCAGGGCCACTTGTGCTGAGAGAGTTTGAGAAGCATATGAGTGCTGTGGCTGGAGTGGCCACATTTCCTTCATTGTTTGCATGTCTACCAAAAGGAATACATTTACAGAAGAGGAGCTGAGCTTAATGTCTCTGGAGCTCCATTACATGCTTTCATTCCAGGACTCCTCCCATTCATGCCACAGTCCTCCTCACAGTGAAGGGTGCCGTGTTCCCTTTGTTTCCTCTCTTGTTGTATCCTTCATGGGGAGAGCAGTGGGGTGATGGTGGGGGGAGGGCTTTGGCTGTGTCAATTAACTTCTTCCACTTCTATCACTGGCACGCTATGTCATGACCAACAGATTGCAAGAGGATGCCTATGAACTCCGATGCATTTCTGTGCAACCTGGCATAAGGTCTTTCATGTACTTTCCTCTACTAAGCAAGTACAGGGTACTGACTGGCACTTCTGCATCAGCAGTGTGCTGGTGTCTTAGGACTGAATATTAGTTCTGTTAACTCAGTCCAACTAAAAATAAAGAAGTTTCCAGAATATACTCAAGAGTAAACTAAATACTTAAGTGCCAATCCAGCTATTTTCAGTTCAATAAAACTACATCAGCTTCTTATAGATTAATGTTGAGACATGTGTTCAGCATCAATACATATTAAGCAAAAATAAAAAGTTTTAAAAGATCTAAACAAAACAAACCCTCCCCCATGGAAATTAAGGGTTTTATAAAACAAACGAACAACAACTCATCTGCCATCATGTGAATTACCTTTAGGAGTTATCTCTAAATTTTATATCACTCAAAATGCTAGTTTCAGAGATGCTTATCCAACGCTGATGGCCTTTGCTTCACACAAAATAAGTAACATGCAAATACATATACAAACTGTCACATGCAATGATTAAACACAAGTTCTTTGCTACTCACACATGCACTGAGAAGCCACATCCATTCATTACTTTCTAGTGCATGTACATTTGATAACCAAAAGAAAAGAAATACTCATGTTTGTAACTGTTACATCATGATCTATCAGTGGGTTGCAAGTTACATTCTACAAGGCATTGTTTCAGTAGCAATTTTGTAATTCTAAAACTCACACTGATAATACGGTTTGTGTATTCTATGGATTAGTTATTTCAGAACCTTTATTCTTGGCTAAGTCAGAATTATTGTGTGCTTCTCTGAATTTTGTGCTTCTCTGAATTTTGGTCACTTCTTCTGTTTCAGAAGATGAAAAAGATCTACAATTACTTTGCACTGTGTGTCTAATTATTAGGTCTCAACCCTTCATGTACTACTTGTAATTAGTATTCACTGCCTCATTTAAACACTGAAGGAGTCCAAACTGGCATTGTGCCAGTTCACAGGAACAAACAAGATCAATTTAAAAAAATAGTTCTGGCTCTGTATGAATAAAAATTCTAGGAAAAGCTAATAACTAAAGTGCAATGCCCACATTGCCTAGAATATCAGTAATTTGTGTTTTTTTCTCATTGAACATACTTCAGAGGAGCCAGAGGAGCTAATTAAACAAACATCTAACTTGTGATGTGGTTGAGAAAGTTATAATACCCATTCACACAAATTTCTCCAACAGACCGTGTTTAATATTCAGTGCCAAATGTTTATAGGCCATTCAGTAATTGTTTATTAATCCTTCAAGTGATGTGTCCAGTTTCCAGCACTGCCACCACACACCTAACTCTCTGCAGAATAACATCAGGGCCCTGTGAGATCTTATACAATTCTGCAGGGCCTGTAAGGCAGACATGTTCCACCAGGCTTTTAGTTGAGGGCAGTAATGGTTAGGACTGGCACCCTCTTTCTCCTCCTACGGTCCCCACGTCCCCCTCCCTTCCCTGCTGTGCAGAGAGCACTGCAACCGGCAAAAGGGGTTGATTGCCATCTGAATGTGGTCAATTTATTAATGTACTGTGATAATTTAATTAGGATGATTATATTTTATCTGTTTTTATCTGTTTGAAGTTGTAAATCGCCCAGAGCCCGTTTGCAGGGTTGGACGATTCATAAATTTATTAAATAAATAAATAAATAAATAAAATACCATGGGTTATCGTACCAGTTTCTCTGCTGAAATAAGAGGGAGGGAGGACCTTCTCTTAGACCTTTGAAAAAGTTGTGCTGGAAGTGATTGTGGAGAGAAGCTGCACTGGGGACAGGAATCAAGCACAAGACTATTCCTCTTTGCTCTTACACCAGAGGCAAACACCATCAGGATTCAGCCCCACCACTATCTTAGAACATTTTATCTGACATTGACAATCAGACATTGACAATCAGGGAGGTTTATAAATTGAATCAATCCATGGTTTCAAGAAAGTACTTAAACTGCACTTAAAATTATAACAGCAATATTGTTGACTAATATTTATATTAATTCTTTTGTCATGTCTTTGGTTTCCATTTGTGAAATATCCTGAAGTGTTGCTAGTTACAGCAATAGATACTAGCTGCGGCATGTTATGTAGATCACTACAATTCCTAATACGGACTAGCTACCATTAACATACTTCAACCAGTCAGGTCTGGGGAAGGCTGGTAAGAAGATGGATTTGTTTCTCCCACTCACTCAGTGCATAGTTACAGGTGGAAAAGACTTCCTAATTTGCATTGGTGATTGTGAATTCTGGGGAGAGGTTGGTGGTTAATCTATCCAAAAAACAAGGGTATGATTTTATATCCAAACTTGAGGGTATCTGGAAATCAGAACTGATAGGTTCAACAGTTGCTGGCTGTGATACCAACTTGGTGTGTGGCGGTTAGAAGAGAAGATTGGACTTATACCCCGCCTTTCACTTAGAGTCTCAGAGCAGCTTACAAACTCCTTTCCCTTCCCCTCCCTGTGAAGTAGGCGGGGCTGAGAGAGCTCTTTCCAGAACTGTTCTTGAGAGAACAGCTCTGACAGAACTATGGCTTCCCCAAGGTCATCCAGCAGCTGCAAGTGGAGGAGTGGGGAATCAAACCTGGTTCTCCCAGATTAGAGTCAGCGCACTTAACCACCACACCAAACTGGTTCTCCAGTTTGTAGCAAAGAAAGGTTATCATTATTTATGACCCAATTCAGAGGAGAAGAGCATGCAAGTCTGCCTTCCACCCTTCATATGATCAGCTCTCTAAAAGGGAAACATTCCAAATGCTTTTTACCTTCACCCTAAAGAATAAAAGATATTGACATGGTGCCTGTTTATCTACTGGGACTGGTTGGAAGTATTCTTATTATGACCATCTCCTTAATGAGTCTGTTTTTTTCTTTTGCAGAGTGACATTTAAAATCTAAAAATTAAATCAAAAGATACCAGGACACATGATATAATACAAAATCAGCGTTTGGAGTCACCACTATGAGAACACACAGCAGTTACTCACAAGGCATATTCATGCCAATTAATCCTTAAAACGGCACATGTATAAATTTTTTTATGCTGGAGGCCAACAAAAGACAGGAAACTGAATGGGACTGATGGTGATGCCATATTTCTGAATCACTCAGTTGTTACTGGAAATATTAAGATTTACAGAAATCTGAACATAAACCAGAATTTTACTTCCCCTCCCATATCCTCATTTTTAAATTATCCATTCTCCCCATTCCCAGGGCTCTAATAAAACGCCCCCCTTCCTAAGTATTTCAAGCCATCTGGCAAGGCACAAGGGATCCAAGAAACAAGTGGGAGATGAAAGTGAATTGCACATTGCAGGCAAAGAGTGGCAATATTATTCTGGTACTCTCCAGGCCAGCACCGGACAAAAATGCAGCTGGGCCACGTGATGTTTACAGCAGGGGATGTTGTCCAGGCCTGTCAAGGCAGCAACCAATGGGAAAGGGGGGACGGGCAAAGAAGAGAAGCTACAGCACCAGATGTATAGACCAGACTTTATTGGCTTTCCCTACTGGCCACCAGCCCCTCTCAGTGATGTTTTAGAGCTGCTGCTGCCGCCGCCAGTGCTGGACTTTATTTTTAACAGGAGTGCCAGACATCTTGCACTTGTTAAGGGTCATCCCTTATGCAACTCTGCAAACTACACAGTACATAACTTGCCACTAAGGCAATTCTATACGAATCCCTGCCAAATACCCTTATCCTACAATCTCCAAACAGCCCTAAAAGTTCTCACACACATTCTGCCTAAAAGTACCATTGTTGTAGACCAACAATAAATTAACAATTTATACAAGAACTATTGATGAAGTTCATCCTCCAATACCGGGGCGGACAATACCGCACTGACAAACCATTCTTTTCTATTCCGACTCCAACTTACGGAGGTGGCCTAACTCTGACCTTCTAGGAAACATACAGCCTCCCCCCCAAAAAAAAAATAGCCAGGGGGCCCGTGCACATCCCAAAGAGATGCCCGATGCCGCCGCAGAGTCGTCTCAAGAGCTCCCCTCTCAAAACTGGTCCCGTGTTCCGACGGTAAGATGTGGAGATTTAACATTGTTTTCGCCTCATGAATAACATGGGGGAAGGGAAGCTGTCCATCTCATCCGCCTTCACCTCATGGAGAGTCCAAGAGGCCAATATCTATGTTCCACCCCCCTGACAACACCCACCCATCACCTCACTCACCCGACCGGCCAGGCCTGCCGACTCCGGGCTCTTTTGTCAGCAGCAAGAATAAAAAGGAGCCGCAGAAGCACCGCCTCTCTGGGGCTCCGCTCACTCCTACCCCCGCCCCTACCGCAGCCTATCGGACCGGCTCCTCTTGTCACTGGTCGCTATGGCTGCTGGGAACGTGGCGGACTTTTGCTTTACCGGCGAAAAAGAGAGCAAGAGCGCGTCGTCGCCTATCCTTGACGTAATCACTTTCTTTCGGGGCTGGCGGGCATATTTGTCTGCGCCTGCGCAGTATGGAGGAAAAAAGCACTTCGAAGCAGCTAACGCGATCGTTTTACTAGCGCAGCTCGCGGAGTTGGTGGTGGCAGTTGCATGAGTTGGTGCATGCGCGTTTTTCTCATCAGGCCGAGCTGTCGGAAGAACTGCGGCAGGCCAGTAGCTGGTGGCGGGCTTTTGAGGCCCTGAAGCGAAAACACACAAAAAAGTCAAACAAACAGAAAAAGGGCATTTATGTGTGTATAGAAATACATACATTGACGGTTATGCGCCTTTTATGGCTTCCTGTAGTAGTCGCTGACAAAATTCGCTCCCAAAATCTGAGGCAACGTGAGGTGATCGCAGATCGCTTTGCCCTGCTTTTGCAGCCTTGCTAGTTGCTACCAGCACCAGAAAACCAAATGGCTTCTCTCTCTGGGAGCCACTGAGGCAGAGGGATGAACTAAGGCACTAGCTTTACAGTTCAACTCGGCCCTCAACCAACAGGTCTGGGTAAAAGTCGGTCTCCATTATTTTAAACGGATCCTCATTAATTCATATGACTTTTACGTTGAAACAAAATAAAACCATCATGCTGTAGAACATGTCTTAGACTATAGGCAGCATCACAAAAATCATGCATCCAGGGATTTGTGGCCCCACAACACTGCCAAAACATGGTTCCAAAGCATGGATCTGCATGAATTTATATGATTTTTACATCAAAATGAAATTAAACCACCACCATACAATAGACCATGTTTTAGTCTATAAACAGCATCAGAAGAATCACACATCCAAGAATTTGTGGCCCATAACATCAAAAACATAGTTCCAAAGCATGGATTGTCATGATTTTTGTACTACATCATCCCACGCTCATCATCAAGTCACCTATAATATCAATCACCACAGATTGTATGGAAAAGTCATGCATCCAGGGCTTCGTTGCATCATAACAACGAAAAAACCTGATTCCAAAGCACAGATCCTCATGGATCCTCAGAGTATTTGCATTGGGTTACCCCAGTATCACCTATCATGTCCATGAGCAGAGCTCACACCACAAACATTATGGATCCATGGCTTTGTGGCAACACCATGCAACAAAAACATGTTTTCAAAGCACAGATCCTCATGGATCCACATTATTTTTGCTTCGAGTTACCCCAACATCACCATAAAATCACATATTATGTCCACAGGCAGAGCTTGCACCACAGAAATCACGGATTCATGGGTTCGTAGCGACAGCAGGGAGCAAAAACATGGTTCTGAACCATGGATTCTTAGGATTTTTGCTTTGGTTCACCCCAAACTCACCATCAAATCAGATATCATGTCCATGGTCACAGCTTACACCACAAAAGTCACAGATCCACGGCTTCGTGGCAATATCATATAGTTAAAAAATGGTTTTGAAGCAAGGATCTTAATGGATCCTCACGGTTTTTGTGTTGGATCATCCCACCATCACCATCAAATCACATATCTTGTCCATGGCCACAGCTTGCAACAAAGAAATAATGGATCCACGTCTTTGTGGCACACCATGCAGCAAAAACATGGATCCAAAGCATGGATCCTCATGGTCCTCACAGTTTTTGCATTGGGTCACATCATGCTCACCATCAAATCATATACCATGTCCATGGTGACAGCTTGCACCATAGAAATCACAGATCCACATGGTTCCAAAAGCACAGATCTTCATGGATCATAGGGGGGTTTGCGTTGGGTCACCCAAAACTCATCATCCAATCACATATATCCATAAGTCGAGCTTGCACTACAGAAATCAGGGATCCAAGGGTTCATGGCTACACCATGGCGCAAAAACATGATTCTGAAGCACGGATCTTCATGATTTTTCCTTTAACTTACCCCAGCATCACCATTAAATCATGTTTTGTGGCAAAACTATGGAATAAAAACATGGGTCTAAACCACAGTTCTGAACCATAGGCCCTCAGGGATCCTCAGGGATTTTGCTTTATGTCATCCCAGACTCACCATCGAATCATATATCATGTCCATGGCCATAGCTTACATCACAGGTGCCATGGATCCACAGCTTCATGGGGACACCATGCTACAAAACCTGGTTCTGAAACATGGAACCTCATGGATCATTTCTGTTCCTGCTCCAAAAAAAGCCCTGGGTTTTGACAACAAACAAGGTAAACAGAATAAGAAGCAAAAGGTAGATGTGGCTGGATGACCACACTTCCCAGTAACACGGGGGTGTGGCCCAATACGCTGAGCTGTGCTGTCAGGTGTGTGTGGCCCAGTATGCTAATAAATTTCTGCTGTTGAGTGTGGCCTATTATGCTAATGAGTTCCTGCTGGGCTTTTTCTACAAAAATAGCCCTGTTGGTCTTTATGTTTTTTTTGCAATATGCTCCTCATATTCCCTTTTTGCCTGCCTGATCACAGACTTGCATTTAATCTGCCACAGCCTGTGTTCCCCTTTATCAAACTCACTGAGACTAGCTTTCCACCACTTCAAGGAATCCTTCTTACCTTTTACAGCTTCCATTACTTTGTTTGTTAACCATGCAGGCCTTTTTCTGTACTTATTTTGTGCCTTTCCTAACCTGGGGTATATATTTTATCTGAGCTTCTAGGATTGTACTTTTAAATAGTCTCTAAGCTTCCCCAATGATTTTGACCCTTTTTACTTTTCCTTTCAGTTTCCTCTTCACATGTCCCCTTATTTCAGAGAAGTTACCCCTTTTGAAGTTAAAAGTGGTTGTGTTGGTCTTGGGTTGAGCAACTCCCTATTTGTACAAATGTTGAACTCAATAACATTATGGTTACTGTTCCCAAACAGTACAATCACTTTTACACCTCTCACCAGATCTTGGACGTTTCTTAGGACCAAATCCAGGATCGCCTCTCCCCTGGTAGGTTCTGTGACCATCTGCTCCATAGCAAAGTCATTGAGAGTGTCCAGAAACTCAGTGTCTTTTTCCCTACTTGAACACGTATTGACCCAATCAATGTGTGGGTAAATCACCTATTATGACACAGTTATTTCATTTAGCCACTGTCTTTAATTCATTCATCATTTTATAATTCACCTCTATCTTTTGATCTGGTTGGTGATAACAAACTCCCAATGTTAAGCTTCCTTTTGTGCCCACTATTTCAACCCATAGCATTTCCAGAAGCAAATCCAATTTTCTTACCCTCTCGGTCTTACTGAACTGACCCCTCTGACATACAGAGACACCCCACCTCCAACTCTTCCCCCCTCATCCTTCCGATATAATTTATAACCAGGAATCACCATATACCACTGATTTTCCTCATCCCACAAAGTTCCCCCCCACTCCTGACACCAAGCATTCCAACTCCCTGATTTTACCTTGGACACTTCTAGCATTTGTATATAAACATTTGTAGTTCCCCATACACATTAAGCCCACAACCTTCCTCTTGCTGCCTCGAGACCTTGCCAGGCAGTCCATATCATTAGCCACAGTCTCAGTGGACAATTCTAATCCATTTCCTTGTAGAAAAGTAACAGCTACCCCTTCATCTCTTTGAGATGAGCCATCCCGAACCAGAGACTTTTCATCTCCTGTCGGCTTTCCCCCAAAATTCAGTTTAAAAACTGCTCTGCCACCTTTTTGATTTTAAGCGCCAGCAGCCTGATTCGTTCTTGGGACAAGATGAGACCATCTCTTTTGTACAGCTCCCTCTTGTTCCAAAAAGCACTCCAGTGCCTAACAAACTTGAACCCTTCCCCCCTTCACCATCATCTCATCCACGCATTGAGACTCCTGATCTGTGCCTCTCTCTCCGGCCCTGCTCGTGGAACAGGTAACACTTCTGAGAAGGCTACCTTGGAGGTCCTAGCCTTGAGTTTCCTGCCTATCAGCCTAAATTTTTCCTCCAGGACCTCACGACTGCATTTCCCCACATCGTTGGTGCCAACATGTACCACAACCACTGGCTCCTCCCCAGCACTATCTATCAGCCTAACTAGAACCAGGCTGTCAGTACATGGGTTTGCCACCCAACTGTCTACCTGCCTAAGGATTGAATCACCAACTACCAAGAGCCCCCTTCCCTCCCTGACAAGGGATGGTTCCTTGGTGTGAAAGGATACCTGTTCATCAGCAGAAGAGGTCCCGTCTGAGAGCACATTCTCCTTATCCGCAGCACAGTGCCCTGTTTCTTCTGCAGTGGCAGGGCTGCCATATTCAGAGTGGGACATATCTAACAAGTCCCCGAGAGTCTTCTCTATGCGCCTAATTGACTGTCTCTGCTTCTCCAGGTCAGCCACCTTGGCCTCAAGGGAGCAAACTCGTTCCCTGAGAACCAGAAGCTCCTTGCACCGGGCACACACTCAAGATTTCTGCCCAGTGGGTAGATAGTCATACATGTGACACTCTGTGCAAAACACTGGATAGCCCCCAACCCCCTGCTGGCATTTTAAAATAATAAATATATATAATCTCCCTTTTAAAACCCTTTGTATTTATGTATTCTCCTTGTAAGAAGTCTACTTATCTTACTGAGAACCCAAGGAGACTAAAGCCCTGGCTTTCTGGCTCTTCCTGGGTTTTGTCTAGAGTCCCTAGACCCTTCAGCACATGCCTCTGGCAAGGTGCTTCCTTAAATAGAAGCCTCCCCAGCAGATGGCATGGCCTACAGCTATTCAAATGCACCTAGGCACTCAATTATAGTCAAACAATCATCCTTTCTCACCCTATCTCAAGCAGCCAGGACTCTGTAACAACTCACAACTCACCCACACACTCCCAGACACAGTTCCCCCACACAGTCCCCTCAGTTAAATCACCTCAGCTGGAAGCAAATAAAAAACACTTACCCCTCTAGGAGCTCTATCTCCTGCTGCTTCTCAGAGCTCAGCTGGGTCAGCCAGTTTTGCAGAATGCTGTTGCCACAAAGCTGTGGATCCCTGTTTTTTGTGGTGCAAGCTGTGGCCATGGACGTGATATGAGATCTGATAGTGTGTTTTGGGTGACCCAATGCAAAACCCCCAAGGATCCATGAGGATCCATGCTTCAGAACCATGTTTTTGTGGCATGATGTTGGCACAAAGCTATGGATCCATGATTTTTCTGGTGCAAACTATTTCCATGGACATGATATGTGATTAGATGCTGTGTTTGGGGTGACCCAAAGCAAAAACACTGAGGATCCATGAGGATCCATGCTTCAGAACTGTGTTTTTGCAACATGGTGTTGCCACGAAGCTGTGGATCCTTGAATTCTGCGGTGCAAGTTCTGGCCATGGACATGATATCACATTTAATGGTAAGTTTGGGGGGTGTCCCAACACAAAAACCCAAGCATCCATGAGGATCCATGCTTCAGAAACAAATTTTTGCTGTGTGATGTTGCCAAGAAGCCGTGGATCCATGACTTTTGTGGTGCAAGCTGTGGACATGGACATGATATGAAATTTGATGGTAAGTTTGGAGTGATCAATGCAAAAACCCTGAGATTCCATGAGCCATGTTTTTGCAGCATCGTGTTGCCAATAAGGTGTGGATCCATGATTTCCGTGGTGCAAACTTTACCCATGGACGTAATGAGATTTGATGGTGAGCTTGTGGGGGATCAAATGCAAAAATCTTAAGGATCCATGCTTCAGAAACAAGTTTTTGCTGTGTGATGTTGCCACAAAGCCATTGATTGATTACTTTTGTGGTACAAGCTGTGCCCATGGACATGATATGTGATTAGATGGTGAGTTCATTGTGACCCAACACAAAAAAACTGAGAATCCATGAGGATCCGTGCTTTAGAAACATGTTTTTGCAGCATGATGTTGCCACGAAGCCATGGATCCATGAATTCTGTGGTGCAAGCTGTGGCCATGGACATGTTATGGGATTTAACAGTAAGTTTGGGGTGTCCCAACACAATACCCCCAAGTATCCATGAGGATCCATGCTTCAGAATCATGTTTTTGCAGAATGTTGTCACCACGATGCCGTGGATCTGTGATTTTTGTGGTGCAAGCTGTGGCCATGGACATGTTTTGTGATTGGATGGTGTGCTTTGGGAGACCCAATGCAAAAACCCAGAAGATCCATGAGGATCCATGCTTTAGAACCATGCTTTTGTGGCATGGTGTTGCCACGAAGCTGTGGATTCATGATTTCTGTTGTGCAAGCTGTTCCCATGGACATGATATGTGATTTGATGGTGATGCTGGGATGACCCAAAGCAAAAATCATAAGAATCCATGATGATCCATGCTTCAGAATCATGTTTTTGCAGCGTGGTGTTGCCACAAAGCCGTGAATCTGTGATTTTTGTGGTGCAAACTGTGGCCATGGACATGATATGTGATTTGATGGTGAGTTTGGGGTTATCCAATGCAAAATTCCTGAGGATCCCTGGTTCAGAACCATGTTTTTGCAGCATGGTGTTGCCACCAAACCATGGACACATCATTTCTGTGGTGCAAGCTGTGGCCATGGACAAGATATGTGATTTGATGGTGATGTTGGGGTGACCCAAAGGAAAAATCATGTATATAAATCAATGATGATGCCCAGCATCATGTATATAAATCAAGCTATAGCAATGTTGCCAGCTTCCCAGTGGGGTTTTGAGTTCTTCCAGGATTACAATTTATCTCCAGACTATAGAGATCAAGTACCCTGCAGGAAATGGCAGTTTTGGAGGGCAAAATCCAGGGCTATTTTTGCGCAGGAACGCACAGGAATGGAGTTCCGGCTGGCTTCAGAGTTGGCCACGCCTACTACAGCCAAAACCTCTGTGTGCGTGGCTACAGAGGGAAGTCCTGGAGAGCAACACCCCCCCCAGACTCCGAGGCGGGCAGGCGGGGGGGGAGGGCTGGAAGGATCGGGGAGGCATTTAAAAACTTCCCCTGCCTCTCCTGGCCTGTCCAAGGGCTGGCTTGGCTGGGCTCCCCGCAACCATGGGGCACCCAGGCAAGTCAAGGGAAGGCATGGGGTGTGTGGCCTAATATGCTAATGAGCTATGCTGTCATGGGGTGTGGCCAAATGTGCTGATGAGTTTATGCTGTTGGGTGTGACCTATTATGCTAATGAGTTCCTGCTGGGCTTTTTCTACAAAAAAAGCCCTGGCAAAATCTATGATATCACTTTCCTGTTGAGCTCTCTTTTCCCCAAACTCTGCCCCTCAGGAATCGCCTCCAAATCTCCAAGTTTTCCTGAGCTGTGGTATAATTTATGTAGGATTAAACATGCACAGCACTGGGCTATTATAACAATCAGAATCTGTTACTAATCTGGTGTTATAATTTATCAGAATCTGTTATCATCACCAGTATCATCATCATCTTTCCAGGAACAGCAAATCTAGACAATTAACCCTGTAGTGTTTTTATAAAAACTGTTCCTATTGCTGTGCAAAAGCTGTGGTCCTTGGCATATTACAACCATGAATTAGCCCCCATATGTGACTCTTGCCTCTGCAAGAAAAACAAAGTGTATTTCCACAACTGCTGCCTGGTCCGTAATACAAATCTCCATTGTCCTATTTTTCAAGCCATTGAGATGGGGCTGAAACATGCCACGACTGATGCTATACACAACCACCACCTTAATAAATAAGAAGTTACAGCTGTTACATTAGACCTCTAATGACATCTGTTTCATTTTCCTTCCTAACACATTCATGTCCATTCTGATATAGTCTTTATGGTATCTTGCGTACATGTTGCTGTTCTGTAAAATTTATAGTGGATATAAAATGTGCTATATGATAAATGGAAGGAGCCATACAGAATTCTTTTCTGTTATTAACAGATGAAAGAAATGAAAAAAGATCTAACATTTACCTTTGGGAAACACCTGCAGAGACTGAATTAACACCATAGCTCTCCAGAGTGTTATATCTTCTTCTGGTACTGTGGAAAAGGAAGGGCAAGTAAAAGCAGGCACAGGAAAGGGGCAATATTTTGAAGCCCAAATTAGACAGTCCTGCATGGTTTTGAAGCCTAAGCCCAACATTGCCACAAATCTGTAGACCCATCACTCTGATCGGACACGAATGGCCTATAAATAATAAATAGCTACTAGTCCCTCCTTTAGCTAATTTGTAACATTCATTGTGGCTCTTTGGTACCTTTGCTCTTATGGAGATTCATTTTGTACAATTTTCTATAATCCTTCTGGACTTTAATTTGCTAAGGAAAGTAAAATGTTCCTGGTGTTCTGTCCCATCATCCTGGTTTCTAGATAATAGTAATTTATTGCTTCTTTGTGAAAGATAATGCTGTGATTACCTGCATTCCTAGTTTCTGCTCAGTTAATAAGATCTCTAGATATTCATCTACAATGGATCTGTTCTTCTCTTTGCAATTATTTGTCTTTACTAATACTAAGAAAGCATGCCCCTTGGATATTAGGTACTTTGGAGCAAACGAGCTCACAGCTTAAGTGCTCGTAATTTAAAACGGGAGACTGGCCCTATGATTTTTTTTAGACTATTAATTCTTATTTTTAAAAAAAGCTTTGTGGATTGGTTTCAGATGAGAGAGATGTGACAAACAGGAAGACGTCAGAAATGTCTTCAAGTGTCCTTGGACAGAGGAAGGTAATCTGGGTTTGAGATCAGCAGAAGCAATGTGTTGCAATGGTCAAGATTCTGCATAGGTTGTTGACATCCTATAAGTGGTGAGGGACATCACCTGCTGGACTTCTGCTGCCAGTGACTGAGTCCAAGTCAGGTGCAGGGGTCTGGCTTGGACCCAAGAGGCAGTAACACAGGAGGCAATAGATGGACTTTGCTTGGGGTGCCAAAATACTTGAAATTACCCTGGCATCATGGACAGAAGATGCTTGCCATGAAATGTGCATCCCAGTACTGTTCCAGCCTTTAAACTGGGTACTGTAAGCTATTATGGGCTCAGTCTGATGCTCAATTGCACTAAATATCCCATGGCTTTTGGACAATGAAAAGCATGCACAGCCTTTTTTAATTGCACAAAATAATATTTACCCTTATACTGGGGTTGGAACCCTCTATCTTTTTTGTGGATGACCCTGTTTCAGTGCCATACTAATAGACATTGTATTATCAGATTTGCTGTTAGGAGGAGTGATTGTTCCCAGCAAGATGCCCTCCGAAGGAGGAGTATTTATTAGACTCTGTTTTTCCTTCCTTTCCATCTAGACCCCAAGGCAGTGAGTGACAGTATCAAAATTAGATCAAAACAGTTGATCAAGAGACTACAAAACTAATCATATGTTTATAAGACCACATTTTCATCTCCTTGGGTGGAATGCAACCCCTCATCTGTTTCTGATGGAGTGCTATTTCCTACTAGATAGCTTGTAGAATTGCCTCCTTTGAACTTGTTATTACATCTTTCATTCTTCCTGATCTAGGTGGCTCCCTTCCACACTCCAAAAAAGCTTGTTTCCCTTACCCATACAAACATGTGGTATGCAATATTATTAGCATCATCCGAGTGGCATGATTGGCATTCCAACAAGACTCAAACTCTTACCTTAGTAAGCCTCTGATTTCTACTGCATCCTGACAAGACCTTGGAGGTTCTGATGAAAGGATCAATGTACCTGATTGGGTGAGACAGGTGTATGCATACTGAGTTGTGTGATGGAATCATGGTTTTCCGTCTGTCACCATGTATTGACTGGCAGTTTCTAACCATAGCTAATGTGGTGTTGGCAAGCACCACTGTGATTAATGTCAGTGGAGTTTCCTCTATTACTGTCCAAGTAGCTGTTGCTGTTCCTCCTGTAACTGTTGCTATTCCTTCTACTGTGAATCCTCTTTCCACCACATTTGCTTTTAATTGTGGTGTGTGGCTCACTTTGGGGCCGCCTGACTACATTATGCTGCTGGTGTAGTGGGCACCCAATAAAGCAGAACCATAGGAATGACATGCCCAGTTTCCTTTGTTTTTCATTTGACGTTTGTTTTTTCCTCCTTGCTTTGAATGGGGAGACCATACTTTTAACATCTGATCTGGTTTCCTGAAGTGGATTTTATCTGTAACCTTTTACATTTTAATACTTTTGTCTTGCTTCATTGTTTGCTTTGTTCTTACTTTGTTGCCACCCAACAGAGAGGAGACCAGGTCTGCTGGCACTTAATGTGTTGGCCTAGCATGGCAGGCCTAGGAGAGTTTGGCTGTCTGGCTGGTGTACCAACTGCCTAATGGGCCAGCAGATAGCTTGCTTGGCCTGTTGGATGCTATATCGTGCTGTGTGCTGGGGCACCCCAGGCTGTTGGTCCTGGCGGACTTCAATGTCCATGCTGATGATGTGGTGTCCTCTCAGGGCTAGAGACCTAGTGTCATCCATGGAAGCGGTGGGACTCTCCAAATTTATATTGACTCCCACGCATCAAGCAGGCCACATGCTGGATTTGATTTTGGGGATGGGGATAAATGTTGATTTGGAAATTGCAGAAGCAGTGCCATGGCCAGATCACTTCACCTTGAAGGTCTGGCTGAGCATACAGAACCCTCCCTGTTTAGGTGGCGAGTGAATTTATGCTTGCCCACAGAGCCTAATGGACCCTAACCAGCTTCAGGATGCTCTGCAGAATCTGATGCCCCTGGTGGCTGGTTAGATGTGCTGGTGGAGGATTAGCACTGCTGACTCTCCAAAGCCATCAATGAGATCGCCCCCTCCAGCGCCCTGTCTGCCCTCGGGCCAAACTAGTCCCGTGGTATACCTTGGCGCTACAGAGGATTAAAAGAAGGCTGAGACAGCTAGAGTGAGGGTGGCAACTTATTCATGATGAAGCGGCAAGAACATCTTATAGGATGTTTATGAAAGTCTATGAGATGGCAGTGAAGGCCACGAAGAAAGATTTCTATGCAGCCTCCATTGCATCTGTGAGCTCTCACCCGGCTCAGTTGTTTAGGACTGTTTGGTCATTAACTGCAGGCAAACAAAATAGTAGGGAATTGGCTATTGGCTGTGAGGCATTTGCAAGCTATTTCGCAGATAAAGTCATATCACTCTGCCAGGAACTCCCAACCACAATTGATACAGTAAAGGAACTGGAAGCCCTTTGCCTGTCTTCTGGTCCATTCCTGCACCATTTCAGCTGACTTTGCCCAGAGGATGTCGACAGGATCCTGGCAGCTGTAAGGCCTACTACTTGCCTCCTTGACCTGTGCCCATTCTTGCTGGTAAAGGCCTGTGGGGATGGTGTCCAGGCCCTGCTGGAAGAGATTATCAACCTGTCCCTTTTGTCAGGGA
This sequence comes from Gekko gecko, assembly GCA_029375565.1. Lineage (NCBI taxonomy): Eukaryota > Metazoa > Chordata > Lepidosauria > Squamata > Gekkonidae > Gekko > Gekko gecko. Next base: position 42,732,411 of record JAPDNY010000012.1, on the reverse strand, counting down.
CTTTTCCAGTGAGAGTGAAGGAGGTTGTGGTACGTCCATTCTTTAAAAAGCCATCATTGGACCCTGTGGTTCTAGCCAACTACCACCCAGTATCAAACTTGCTGGTCCTGGGCAAGGTAATTGAGAAGGCGGCAGCTTCAGGTTTTCCTGGATGATGCATCTTTCTTGGACCCATTCCAGTTTGGTTTCTGCCCTGACCATGGGATGGAGACGGCACTGGTTGCCCTCACAGATGACCTCTGGAGACATCTGGAACAGGGTGGGGCAGCACTGCTGTTGATTCTTGATTTAATAGCAGTGTTCAACACCGTTGATTACAATCTATTGACCCGCCACCTCGCCAATGTAGGGATTTGGGGGACTGCTCTGCAATGGTTTTCTTCTTTTCTCCATGGTTGGGGACAGAGGGTGGCACTTGGTGAGATGGTCTCCCAGTGGTACCCACTGGAATGTGGCTTGCCATAAGGGGTGATCCTCTTGCCAATGTTCAATATTGCCTCTGTTCAATATCTACATGCGCCTCTTTGCTCAGTTGGTACGGAGGTTTGGGCTAGGTTATCACCAGTTTCCTGATGATGCCTAGCTCTGTCTGTTGATGGACGGCCACCTGGACTCTGCCCCGGAAAATCTGGACAGGGCCTTAGGTGCTGTGGCTGGATGGTTATTACAACAGAGTCAGCTGAAAAGCCACTGAGGACGGAGGTCCTGTGTCTGAGCCAAGAGGCAGTAGGTCTGGGAATCAGGCTCTCAGTCCTTGGTGGGGCACCATTGTTGCCGGTGCCAAGGATCAAGAGTCTACGGGTGATCCTGGGTGCCTCATTTTCTATGGAGGCCCAGGTCACCACTGTTGCCAGGTCTGCCATTTATCATCTTCAGCAGATCAGGCAACTGGTTCCTTATCTCTCCACTTGGCTACAGTGACCCATGCAATGTTCACTTCCAGGTCAGATTACTGTAACTCACTTTATGTGGGCTTACCTCTAAATTTGATCTGGAAACTCCAACTGGTACAAAACGTGGCAATTTGCCTGCTGACTGCTGACTGCAACATCTATGTGGGCTTGTATTCAGCTGGTGCTCCGCCAATTGCATTGGCTACCAATCGAGTATCGGATCCGTTTCAAGGTGATGGTATTAATTCTTAAAGCCCTGTGTGGCCTAGGGGACTGTCATATCAAAGGGACCATCTCTCTCCCCAGATACCCCCCAGAGAGCCTTGCGCTCCACTGACCAACATCTACTGGTTATCCCTGACCCAAAGGATGTCTGCATAACCTCAACCACGGCTAGGGCCTTTTCTGTCCTGGCCCCTACCTGATGGAACATTCTCCCACCTGAGATCAGGTCCCTGTGGGACCTATTATAGTTTCACAGGGCTTGTCAAATGGAGCTGTTCCGCCAGGCCTTCGGTTGAGGCAGCAGACGCCCAATTATTTGGCCTACCTGCTGAAAGCCGCATGATCACATCAGCCCATGCAGAATGACATTATTATCTGTTATTGACTCTTGTTTTATCATCTATCCAGTTGTTAGGGCTATAATGTAATACATATCTCACCATCTTTTAACTGTTTTAAAGTATTTGCTGTGATAACTGGTTTTTAATGTTTCTGTAACTTCTGATGTTATTTATTTATTTCAAGTTGTACCCCACCCTCCCCGCAAGCAGGCTCAGGGCGGCTCACACAATTGGTACAAAACCAATAAAACCACATAAAATCACATTAAAACAAATTCAGATACAAATAAGTCATAAAATCATAGGTGCTAGTAGTCTATCATTAGGTAATTAAGATGGCGTGCTAAAAGTGTTTCAAGTAGACAATCCAGCTCATGGTCTTCTTGAGTTGCATGGTGGTCTAGGCCAGATGTCAGGCTGAGGGCCGGGCTCGTTGATAGTAATGATCAGAGCGGCTCCTAGTTGAAACCCTAGTGGAAGAGCTCCGTCTTGCAGGCCCTGCAGAACTGTAGAAGGTCCCGCAAGGCCCTGATCTCTTCTGGGAGCTCATTCCACCAGCAAGAAGCCACCACTGAAAAGGCCCTTGGGAAGGGTGGGATATAAATCTAACAAATAAAATAAATAAATAAAATATCTGAAAAGTACCAGCCACGTACCGGTTAACACCGGATTAGGGATTAGAGTTTGAAAAACCTTTGATGGACCAATCAGAAGGAAACAGCCCACTTAAATCAAATGTTTTGCTGCCAGCTAATGAATTACTTTACCCCAGTGATTGCTCACCACTTCCATCTTGCATTACAGCCAATTTTACCCACGCACCGGCTTACAATAACCATACCCAATTAACATCTAAACTCTTTATGCCTGTATATTCATAGCCCCCCCAGACTTACATGTAGGTGATGGAAGGGGCTACTTATGCAGTTGGCCATGGGTGTATATGGTCTCCTGTCATGGATAGAGATCTAGTAAACTTGCCAAGGGGGAAAAAAACTGAAGCAGCTGACTTCAATCCCCCTGCAATTCAGTAGCATATGTATATTAGCCTTGGCTACCTGGCTTCTTATGGCAAGTTAGTGTTGTGAAAGCAACAAGCCTGAGAGAGGATCATACTTGTTAAGGTAGAATGATAACAGCTCCCCCAGTCTGCTTGGGGGCAGGGATCAGTATGGTTTACCTGGTCTATGAACAGATCTTCAGCACTCCTGATGTTGCCATAGGCCAGGAGGATGCATGTAGCAAAAAAAAAATATCTCCAAACAAATTTGTTTATTTTAAGGAAATTATGTACAATCTTAGTTTTTTTTCTCTCATTACAGGTATATTACAGTAGGATGCTTTTTATGTTGGGTACTTAATACTGCTTAATGTGAATGTTAACTTTTATTACTCTTTAACTAGCTATTAATGTGATTATATTAGGGTGCTCAGGGGGTCATTTTTCTCTCTTCTAGTGCATATCTACAGAAAAGCAACAGAGTCATTACTCCAGAAGGGTGTGATTTTCTTGTTGCTGTAACAGAAAGAGTTTCAGTCCTTCATTTTTAGTCTCAGAGATGGAGAAGGATGATGAGAACACTGGAATGGAGTATATAACGAAATACAAGTGCCTTGTAGGTATTGGAAACTAAGCTAAATAGGATGGTGATGGTACTGAACATACTTATTTGGAAATGAATACCACTGAAATCAATATAGTTTTTGGAAATGCATTTAGAATTGTCTTATAATTGCAGTGCAGACATGGTCTCAAGATCCTTATTTTGTCAGCCTAGCTGCTTCTAGGAGCATCACATTTACTTTGAAAAATTCCACCTATTTGGCTTTTCCATCAGACTTGCTAATGTTCAGAAACTCTATCTCAGGTGTGCTTGGCAAAGCATGTTTTATGTTTGTGGATGATGTATTTGAAATCAGAACAGCTGAGCCAGCCCTCTAAAACACATAACTGTATAGCTTTTGGTACCCAGCCAGATTTGTAATTTGCCTTGTTCTTTATGATTGATGATTTTTAAGTACTTATTGTTAAATTTTGATAACAGGATTTATAAAAAACATAAACACAGAAGCAAAACTAAGTGATATGGAGAGTAGTATTTCAACCAACTGAGGTTATCATTTCATACTGCAGGAAAGATAAACTGATTTAACTCTGTAGAGGCTAGGTGATAGTTAATGGCAAGTGTCAGAGGCACACTCTTGCATATATTGAAATATAATTGTAAGAAAGTATGTATTTTTATACTTTGTAATAACCATAGCATTGGTGTAAACCCTGAACAAAGTGTTATTTTTTAAGCAAGAAGATATGTGCTTTTGTTATGCGTCATTGTAACATGGATAAATAATTGTTTATAGCAGTATTTGCTCACTTTTTTAGAACCCTTTACTCGTTTTTTTAGAACCTGCGAGTTGGCAGAGTGTAGGTGTGGAATTCAACTGAGGAATGGGGCCTAAACATCACTGTTTCTAAATACCCACCCACCCCCTTTCTCATGCACAGAGTGCATCACTTCTCAGTCTTGGCCTTTTTATGGATGTTCTTGGAGCCCTTTACACCAAATATTCTCTAATAGCTGGGAGTTATCTTGCTAGGCTATATCATGCAGGTATGGAGGCCAATGTAGCATGCATCTGTATTCTATATTAATTTGGTTTTATTCTTAGTTTTGTATATTTTATTGTAAACTACTTTGTACTTAACCTTAATGGAAAGGCTTGGGAAAAGTCATTTGAATAAGTAAAAATAAACAATAAGGGTTAGGCCAGATCTTTCATTACAACGGTCCATATTAGGAATATTTTGCAGGTTTCCAGGAGGGTGTTAGTTTTCTGCAGCGAAAATAAGACATCTTATTGTACCTTCAAGAGTTTTTATTTTAGCATCAGCTTTTGTCTAATGAAATGCAGTGCTTCCTGACTAGACAGATGCGATGTAAAAATATTGTGTAGGGTCAAAGGGCTGTGAAATGCAGGAAATACGGTGTGAGATGAAATTATGTGAAATTCAAATGTGCGCAAAAAGAAGTATAGAGACCATTAGCAATAGCAATAATTGGCAATCTTAGTTTTGATAAGTTAGTTAACAACTAGTCCCAAGTCCTTGGAACATGGTATCAAACTTCTTAATGAATTCTAGTTCAGCAGTTTACACTGTTTTGAAGGTATTGCAGAGAGATGTCATAAGGATAATGCTTAAGAGAATGAGCTCAGAATCAGGAAGTCCATGCTTAAAATGTTGCCTCTACTATAGCTTAACTAGGGGCTTTTTAGGCAAGCCACTCTCCCTTAGCCTCAGATCCCAGTTGACAATATCACCCTTTTAGTAGCAAATGTGATTTGGCCTGTGCTTCTTAGTATGGAAGCAATAGGGTCCTATCCACAGACAAAGTAAAGGATTCTGTCTTCTTGGAGAACTCCCCAGGTAAGGAGAAAATACTAATTTGTAAAGTATTAAAAGGATCTTCTGCATTATAAAAGCACGATAAAGACTAAATGTACTATTGCCCTCCAAGAGAGTAGTGGAATATGGAGAGCAACTGTGCATCAGTTAAATGGGGGGGGGAACGAACAAAATGGGAGATTAGCCTACTGAAGCCCTTAATTGCTTATAGTATTCTGGAGGCTGTGAGGATTAAGGTTATTACATTCTGACCCTTCAGAAATTCCTATACATCATAGGGAATAGGCAATCAAAAGGTCCTCCTTCCTTGCAGGGCACTGTGTGCACTTGGTTAAGGCTAGAGAAGCAATTGCCACTTCCTGTTCACCTAAGCCTCAGCAATCACCACTTTTGGATAATTGTGCAATATCTGAGGTTTTTATTTATTTAATTCATTTATACCTTTCGCCCCAAAGCAGCTTACATCATTCTCCTTTCCCCCACTGTATACTCACAGCAACCTGGTGAGGTATGGCAAATGAGGACATTCAGGACTAGAAAATGCAAGAAGCTGTGTGGCACTGTTGCATGGGGAGGGGGAATATCACAGTTGTTTACCCCACTTTCACAGACCCCCCACCCCAACATAGTGGTGATGATACTGGCTTTAATTACTTTTCATTTATTTATAGGTTAGACAGTGTGTGACTGGCCCAAGCTTCCCAGGGCGGAGTGGGGAGCGGGGCCTCCCAGTCCAAGAGGGCTGTAGAAAGGATTAATACAAGATAATGTCTAGGAAGCACTTTGAACACTTGCTGTATAAATGTTAGTAACACCTTTTGTTATTATTGGGCTATTCCTGGCTATGACCACAGAGAAGGGGGTGATGGTCTCAGGGTGGTTCCCAGCACACATTGCATAGGCATGGTAGGTTCTAGCATTTCAGTCAATCCAAATGACACTTTCATTATATTGTTCTAGCCATCTGTGACCTCATTGCACAGGGATACCAACTTCCAGGTGGGGTCTGAAGACTCCTGGAATGATCATTGATATCCAGACTACAGAGATCAGTTGCCATAGAAAAAATGGCTGCTTTGAAGGGTGGACTCTACAGCATTATACCCTGCTTGAGTTTCTCCTCTTTCCAAATCCTGCCCTATTCAGGTTCCCAAGTCTCCAGGGATTCCCCAGCCTTAAGTTGGCAACCCTACACAGGTACATATACAGTGCAGAGCAGGCCACCTCCATGTCCTTCCTTAGGGTAAAGTTAGGCTGCTTAGCTTCCAGTCTTGGGGACTTGGGCACTTTCAGAAAATCCTACCTTTCAGGGTTGTTGTAAAACCACACAGAACTCCTTAACAGGAAAAAAATAGCAAATAACATATTGTATCTTAGTGACTGTGAGCATAGCTGCTGCCACACGAACCAATAGTTCTTTTGGTCAATGGTGCACTGCTTGAAGGTGTGCATGGTGCACAACGGAATGTAAAGTGCTAAACTTGTAAAAGATACACAGTTGGCCAACTAAAAAAGTACCAATGTTGCCCCTGCTCCTAACAATGCAGATTAATTTTAAATACAAAATTCTGACCAACAACTGGTTGTGCCCATGAGAGCCCTTTATGCAAGGCCTGTTCCTAGATGGCCTACCGCTCTGTAGCTTCTTCTTTGGCAAATGGTGGGTGGAGACACATGGCCAGTATTTCTAGTTGTTCAGACCTACTATATATCTACTGGCAGGTATATGCCAAACAGCTCGCATAACGATCAGGGTATTAAATATGTTTTAAAATATTTTTCTTGTTCGGCAAGTTCTGAGAACTTGCATACTCTTCCTCCCTGTCTTCCCCTCCCCCCCTTAATCTCCTAGGTAAACTCTTCCAGGTTGCTGTCAATGTGCAATGGTAGAAAGTGTTCCATGACATGGGATGGAATAGCTCAGCCCTTTCAGAGAATATGCTGTCCCTTCCTAGACTGCTGGGGAATTATAGGAAATAAGTGAGGCTGGGGTGGTGGTGAGAATGCAACATCTGGAACTTGGAGAACTCGCCTGGCCTGTGATTTCTGGCTGCCTTCTGACTCATGGCCATGAAAACAGGCACGCGGGGGCAGTCAGCCTCACCTTTACTTAGGTGTGCAGCCAAGCCTGTTTGTTTACTTGGAAGTAAGACTTACTTGAATTCAATTGTGCGTCACGGTTCAAGCCGTGCCTTAGGCCAGAATGAGTACCGGGGGGAGGGGGAGTAAATTCCTGCTAACTATGCATAGGATCAGGCCGCAACGCCCCACGGAGTTCAGTGGCGGTTCCTCTCAGGTAAGCATGCGTGGTTAAAAGCATGCTCAACCCTGTCTTCATTAGCTAAGCATCTGTATTCGAACGTTAGCCGGATGCCAATGTGGGCTTATGCTCGAGTAATGAATGCTTGAAAAGGTGCTGTAATGCCTATCCTTGACGAGTCTGCAAGAAGTCTCAGGCTCTTCCGTGTCAACGCGCAAAGGATCACGAACGATCTCGTGCTTCCCCCCTCCCCCAAAACTGTTGCACTACGGATGTGCACTTAACACCTTTTCCTCCTCCTTTGTCAATCATACCCCAGAAAGGAAAAGAAGCCACCGACCGCCTCTTCCCCCCTTTCCCCCCCTCCTTTTCTTTTTCTCCCCGCCTCCTCCCAGCTCCGCCCTTATGCATATGCAAATAGCAGTTATAATCGGCAGCCAATGGCGGGCGCGTTCTGGTCACATGGTACCACCGCTGGTGGAGGAGGCTCAGGGAAGAGAAGTTGAGAGTCTCTCAGTGAATACAGGCAGTTCGAGCAAAAGAGTCGCACACGCACGCAGCGGCGGCGGGCAGCAGTGGTGGGAGCTGGGGGAACTGACGAACCCACCCACCTTGACGGCCGGGCGGGAGGGAAGACGGGCGGGTGCAGACGGGGGTGGGTGGGCAGACGGGCGGCCGGCCCGGCCGGGCAGCACATACTCTGTGGGGCAGCGGGGCGAAGGAAAAGGAGGGAGGCGAGACTAGGCTAGGCAGGCTGTGCCGCCACCGCTCCCTGCCGCAGGGCTTGACCGGACCATGCCGATCCTCCTTTTTCTCATAGACACGTCCGCTTCCATGAACCAGCGGGCGTATCTGGGCACCAGCTATCTGGATATCGCCAAGGGCGCCGTCGAGCTCTTCATGAAGGTGGGGCCCGCTGCTGAGGCTGCTCCCCCCCATACTGACGTGTCCCTTTCCCGCTTCCAAAAAATAATAATAATAATAACATTTTTATTTCAAACTCTGCAGCTGCGGGCCAGGGATCCGGCCAGCCGCGGAGACAGGTACATGCTGGTCACCTTCGACGAGGCACCTTATTGCATTAAGGTAAGGGGGGGAACGGCGCCCTCCCGCGCTCCATTTCCGTGTCCCCCTTTCTCCCCCGTTTCTCTTCTTCCTCTTCCCTTCCCTCCTCCCGCCCGTGCCTCCCTCCCTCCTCCCCTCTTTCTTTCCTTCTACTCCGGCCAGGCTTTGGCCTGGCCAGGCGCAGCCCCGGGGGCGCAGCCTGCGAAGATGGCGGACATTTTGCTTTTGTATGGAGGCGAGCGAGAGGCTGAGGGCGCTGCTGAGATGGAGGAGGGAGGGAGGAGGGAGAGAGGGGGGCGGAGAGAGGGAGGGAGGGAAGAGAGCGACCGGCGGGCCGACCCGCCCGGCGCGCACGCGGCGCCTCCCCTCACGCCGAAGCCCGCCCCGCGACCGCGACGTGGGGAGGGGAGGGGCGGGCGGACCGGCCTGCCTCACTGACGTTCTGCTGAGTTGAGGCTGACTGGGCTTCTTCTCGCCCAAGCCCTTTCCCCTTCTTGCTGGGGAAGGTGGAGGGTGCAGGGAGAGGCCTTCCCTTCCGTTTAAAATAAACATATCAGTGTGCCCCCACTCGCCTATCACATTTTTATCCTGACCTCCCCTTCAGGGAGACAGTAAATTGCCCTGCATTGTTAAACAGGGTTCCAGTGACACATTGAAGACAAATAAAATTTAATTGAGCATAAGCTCGTGGGATGTAGTGTGCACCCATGAGATAAAGATGACCTTTGACACAAGGGTAGGACTGGAGAGACACTACAAACAGACTGGTTTTAAACAGTGACCGATCTGGAGAGAAATAAGTTCACTTACAGCAGATGAGGACTGTTCATGACTGCACCCCCATTGTAGCTTCACAGCAACCCTGCAAAGTAGGCTTGATTGGTCACTTAATCTCTTGCCTTAAGGTAGCTGATCATTCTAGATTTAGTACAGCACTCTTAACTACTGCATCACTTGTGCACAAAAATTGTGAATATAGTCAAAGCATGTGGCTAAGTGGAAAAAGGTGATTTTAGTCACACACACACACACCCCGCCTGCCTCTAAGACATTGTTTTTCCAGTGTCGTTTCAGGGTGGGACTTCCTTGCTACTGTGGTAATCCTGTATTCTTTGTACATTTTGTTTTCTGTTTCTTTGAGCAGGTTAATCTCCCAAGCATCACATCTGCATCCCATTTTTGTGCCTGTCCCATCCCCCCACCCTGAACCACCATCAAAAGGAACTGCTAGGATCATTCTGTCTTCTTGTGTTCCCACTTTCCCGGTTCCCTTTTCAGCCAAATTCTAGAAGAGTAGTTGCGTGGGGCTAGAACTAGACATGAAGGAACCACCATAATGTCAATTTTGAGTTAAGATATCATTTTTCTCCCAGTAATATGTACTGACAGAAATAGGTGATGTGATATTGCATAGGATACGAAAGTAAGCATTTTGTCAAGTGCCATGATTAGAACATGTTACGAGGAAGAAGAGTCAAGATTTCGAGTTCTCACTTCTGTCAGCAGCCCTGTGTTTATTTGTTCAATCTAGTCAAGTGCCCCAAGTAGAATCTTAGATTACTGGGGGAGTGGTTATCTTTCACATTGTCTTCCCTTATCCTTTATTCCTTTTGGGCCCCAGAAATTTCTCTTCTGGGGGGCAAGCTTCTCTTTATCTTTTCATTTTGGTTGCCTCCTCCCCTCTACCAGCAAAAGCAGGTAGATTTGCCTAGATAATCTACAGTCCTGTGTCCATCTGTCAGTGGAGGTTCTTTCTCTAGTGTTTCCTCCCTCCCCAAGATTTTCAGTGGATTGGCTGTAAGAAGCTATGGTTTCAGGAGAATGGCATACTACCATGGTAGATTTGTACATGTCATTACTTTAGACAGGTACTTAAAATTATCCTATTTTGAGGCTGAAGTTAAGATTCACAATTTTCCCCCTTATTTGAGATGTTCTTAAAAACAGCTAGATGAAAAAGTGTGTTCCTGTAGCTTTTTCCGTCCCAGGTTGTGGTAGTGTAGTATAACTGGATGGTGACAGAAAGCACTGCTTGTCATTAGCAGCGATAATAGCAATGAGTGAGGCAGCATTCCAGAATCTACTTCTTGTCTTTCCCGTTCGATGGCTTTGAATTGACCAGAAAATAGGCCAGTGATAGTTGGTATTGTGCCTCCATTTTGGAACCCTTAACAACACTGTTCCTCTCCTGTTCTGCCCTTCTTTCTCATGGCTTTGAAAATAACATGTGTTCTGTATCCTTCTTAGTCACACTTGCTCAAAGTAGTTACAAATTCCTGTTATCACTGCTTGACTTACAATGTGCTGTGTACCTCTTTGCTGTTATTGTTAAGCCAAGCAAAGTAGACACGAGTTCATGGAGTAATGTAATGTTTAAATGACTTGTTTGACACATAGAGCCAAACTCTTTCTCAGCATTTTAAATGCCTCACACTTTTTTTAAGGTGCTTCCTTTATCTTGGATTGATACTGATTTATAATAGTTTGAGGAACTGTATGGGGACAGATCCAGGTGGGCAGTCTTGTTAGTCTGAAGCAGTAGAACAAGTTTGAGTCCAGTGGCACCTTTAAGACTCTTTAACTTTTAAGTTAAAACATCTTAATTACGTTGTATACTAACTTGCTGTTCACCCTCTGCATATATGTATGGACTGTTAACTTCCATTTCAGTGTGTCTGAGGAACTGCGTGCCCACGAAAGCTCATACCTTGAATATAACTTTGTTGGTCTTAATGGTGCCCCTGGACTCAAACTTTGTTCTACTGTATAGGGACAGTCTGACAAACTATTTGTTGGCTGCTCTGCAAACAGTCCTAAAATTAAAATTTATGGTTGCTTCTGAGTTAGCAATGTTCTCCACATTGTCCCCCAGTTTGTGTGCATCATGCTTTAGTTTTCTAAGTGTTTCACAATCCTTTGCTTTGTTGTTTTTACAGCAATCTCTATTTCAAGAAGATCTGGGTATCGTATAGTGGCTTGCTGAAGGCCACCCAGTGAGTCCATGGTTGAATTTGAACATGGGTCTGAACACAAGACCATAGTTTTCCTCTTGTGCTGATTGAGGCCCAGGAACCTGATGCTGGATTTTCCAACAACCAGTTACACAGTTGAAATGTATAATCAGCTATTTTAAAACAGTGAAAACACTTAGAACATTAGTGTCCTTTTCCTCCATCTATATTCCCAAGTGGTCATCTTCAAGTTGTCGTGGACTTCCACAAAAACTTTCTCTTTCATATCGATCCTTCTGGTTAAATTAAATAGACTTGAGATTGTTAAGGGCCTTAAAGTTCATCGGTACTTGACAGTGCACTACCAAACACATTTCAATGCATTTTTTAATGGTTTAGTAATCAGATACTCCACTCAAAACTGTTACGGAATTAAGAACAAATTTACTTGTAATCCACTAAAAGTCTTTCTGAAGGTGAGGATACTAGTATCTTGAGAGAAATCGAAGCTTAGCTGATTTCAAATATAAACACAGAATACATGTAAGTTAGATTGTAGTAATAACAGATAACAAAATACTGACTTCAGTCCTCCATATATTTGCTTTGCTAGCTACTTGAGCAAATGTGGGGGAGACTGCATCCATTGTTGGCAGAGATGCTTCCTGCATGATGGTTAAACAAACAAGATACAGCTACTCCCTCTCAGGAGATACCTGCAAGTTTTCTGCATGACTTAACTTTGCCATCGACATTTTGTGAATTCAGTTAACTGCTAAAGCTGGCTAATCTTATTGAAGATATCTGAAGTCATCTCTTGGAGAGCTCTGAAGAATTCAGTGCATATCCCTCATCCTTATTACCTGTGTGCATTTGTTTGCATATGTTTAATTGGAATGGACAGTCTTTTGATTGTTCTTTGCCATGGTTCCAAGTGCTGTTTGTTAAAAAAAAAAAAAGTCTTGGGAGGAAAAGCTACTTCCTTAATCTCAAACCGCTGCTTAACAGATGATGTATGATGGCAAAGCAAGGGCAGCTGCATTGGAATCACACAGGCAGTGTAAGCCTTTGATTTCTACGCCCGTTTGTAATTTATGCAGAAGGAAAGTAGTGGAATAGGTACAGTCAAGGTGGTAGGAGTTGTAGAACTCCTTGAGAGTGAGGTTCAATATGGGTACTTGAAGGGGATAAATTGACGTACAAACAGCGCTGAGTGGTGGTGACTGCTTGCTTGCTTGCTCGCTCTCAGGATTCTGTTTCTTCTGTAAAGGCTTATTGGGCATGAACACAAAAACAGGGTCATATTGTACATGACAAACCATGGTCAGCTCTGTACGTTGGGAAAATCACAGCAGAGTGTGATGGAAGTGGTCGTCCCAGGCTTTGCTCCTGTAATCTGGTAATTGGGGGTTTCCCCTCAAATCTTATCTCCAAGGAGTGCAGATACATAGCTTCCTTCTGTTTACATTTTATCCTTAAAGCAATCCTATACAGTAGGTTGGGCTCCTGGTTATAAGTGATCCAGATTCATTTGGCCAGTCTTGAATTTGAGATTGCACTCCTAGTCTGACACTAATGCTGTACTATATTGCCTCTCTTGAGGAGGTTCCATTCCTGGCCACTGAAAGACCCTTTTTCTAAAGTAGTTCATCTAGTTATCACTGTATTTTGTAAATAATTCCAGTCAGACATTGTGTGAAGGAATGGTTCTGTTTTTCTTGAACCTGTAGCCATTTAAAATTAATTGAATGTACCCAAGTCACATTGTGTTAAGAGAGCAGTTTCCATTCTCACAACATGATTAATTCTACAAAAATAATGCATTTCTTTTCTCCCTTTCCCTGTTCTCCCCCTCTCCATAATTTTTTTTGAAAATATACCACCATCCTCTTACAACTTCCTGAACTTCTTGGTTTCTCTGTGCTTATCTTCTCCTCTGTAACCTTTTAAAACTTATCACTTTCAGTAAATCTAGTTCCTTATAATCAAGATGATTCTTGGAGTCAAAATGTTGTAGAATTCAGCCGGGTATCAGCATGTGAGATACTGGGTCTGTTCTAGGTTGAAGTCTCCCCTACACTTTTTTTGTTCATTTTCGCTGTCTGCATTTATGAGCTACAACAAGCCACAGAATCTTCAGTTCAAGTCTTTTAAAATTCTCTACATTGCCCTTCCTCTAGTATTCATCTGTGCTTTTATTTATTTGGAAGTTTCAAATGTCCCACAGGCCATTTGGGTAAATTGTGAGTAACCAGGGAGACCAGATTTTGAAACTAAGTAAATACAAACTTGATCAGTCCCTGGAGACTGATGGGACCCACAAGTAAGAGTGAGATAGAAGTTTAATACATATTTGAGGTACTATATACGTATCCATATGTTGTTTCCTTTTCCTACGTCTATAAACTTCCTCCAGCTTATTTTGGGTTCCCGTTGGGGGGAGAGGTAGGGTATCAGTGAAGTAAGTAAATAATTTACAGTGCCACCTTTTTATAACATTAAATCCCCAATCCATTTGATAATTTCTGATGCTCTGAGGTTCACACAACAGTGCATGTGCCTCTGTAAAGGTAAGCAGGTCGTGTAATAGTTACGATATGAGGACATTCTAAGGAAGGTCCTTCAAAGCCAGATGGACGTGATCTGGTTGTTACAGCTGATGTGCAGTAAATGTAGATGTGGCAGCCAAGCAGGGAGTCTAGGCTGTCCAGATTTAACAGTCTCTGGCAGAAGCCGTTCATGTCTCTTTCAGACTACTCTCTGAATATTCAAGTACTTTGAATTTTCCAAGGCTCAGAATGCCTCAGGACTCTTGACGTTCTGTTGTGCCCTGTAGTCTACAATAATGAAAAAATACTTGGTGCAAACTAAAGCAGTCTGCATTTCTTGCAGGGAGTGTCTGCATGTTGGAGATCTCCAGTAGCCATTTACTACACACAAAGAGTGGGAGGGTAGCATGGGAAGAAATCTAAGAACAAACTTTCATTTGGAAGGCACTGAAACTGATGTGCTAAAGAATGTAGAGAACAAGTTACGCTGAGTCTGTGAAGCTTGGATTTCAGGCTTGTGTGTTCATAGTAACTACACCCTGGTGTAAGCTTGTATGTCTTGAGCTCCAAGATAGCTTTTGTTTCTGCCCTCCTGTCTTTGCAGCATAGTTTGCTGCTTTGGTCTCTGAAAAGTGGCTGGCTTGCTGGCAGGCAGTGCTTGTTCTGACTTAGTCCCTCTGGAGCTGTCACTGGAAAGTTCCCCCCTCCCTTAATCTTTGGTCAGGATGACTCTTCGTTATTCAAAACTGCTTGCATTTTCTGCCTAGAAGTGAAGTAGACATTCCTTATGTAAGTGCCTGCTAAAAGTGGAACTTGATTCTTTAACTCTTTTGATGCTAACCAGCCTTCTATAGCAAAATTAGTTATGTCATAGGTGACTGGCCCAAGATGTATCTCCTAGCCTAAGAAAGTACTTGTGTTCTGGGTGTGCTATCCAGGGTATCCAGTCATTAACGGCTATTAAAGTACTCTGAGCCTGGTAATTCATTTTGCAGTTAAAAATAGGGCTTTGTATATGTATTGAATGGCTCCAAATGTTCAGAACAGATGCTTGCAAATTGCTGTTTTAAAGTTTTTCAGTCCTCCTAATAAATACCTTTGAAGCAAGGAAAAGGACTGTTGCCGTATTAGGACAGGACAGATCTCCTTCAGTTTGTTAGAATGCAACCAGTTCTTCATTCAGAGAACAAACTCACTGGAGTGAATATAAGTTTGTGTAAAGCTCTTCTGTCTTGATTCTGTATATTTAGTTTATATGCGCTATAAGTTATGTGAAGTTCCTGTATTTAGAAATGTTGGAAATTTGGATTAATTTTGGATGGATGTAACCCTGTGATACTTGTGGTATGGGCATTGAGCTGTTCAGTTGTCATGATGGTCATCTAAGGAACACAGCAGGCACACTTAATAGTCTGTCTTTCTCACTGAGACTCCAGACGGATTACATAGTGTAAGTCAAATACAGTCAACAGGATGGGGCATCCAGTAAACAGTGCAGCATTGTGTGTGTTGCCCTAGATACACATTTCATTAAGAGCCCATGTATTTCCATGCAAGTTCTTCTGGATGTTTTAATCATCACTGTACATGAAGCGAATCCCCCCCAATAGATGAAGGTATTCTGGTTTTCAGAATAGTTTATGTGTGTGTTTAGTGGAAAATTGTCAGTTCTGTGTAGCTTCCAGATGTGTTTTAAAGCAATGGAGAATTGCAGTGCAGTATGTGGAATTGTGTGCAGAGACAAAGTGCTATAATGGCTAACTCTCTAGTTTTGAGTTCATGAATTCCTCTCAATAATTTAGACCAATCGCTGGTGTTAATTTAGCAGCAGTACTAGAATTATTAATCTTGGGCATGAAAGGTTGAGAAGCATGAATCGGTCCATTGCTTGCAAGTACAAGGGTTTTGTGGATCTGGGATATGCTTGCTTATGAAGCCACGAGAAGGAACATTAGGAAGCATGATCATCTCTGATATTCCTTAGTTTATTGCCAATAGATGAGATGTTTGGACAGGTAAATGGATATATACTAACATAGGATTGCAGATCTTGTAAATTCACACTTTAAAAGTTGGATACCTAATGTACTTTTATACCTAAATGGCAATGCTGTAGACTCTTAAAAGAGAATCTTCCTGGTCTAATCCATAGTGCCTGTTGCTATTTGTTTCTGATTGGCAAAGTAGTTAGTCACTTGGCTGTTTGCTGATGAGCTTCTGTAATACCCAACTTTCCTGTTCTTTGTTTCGGCTGCTCTGATTCTGTGAATCTGTTGAGGAAAAGAACTCTCCCTCTCAACTGGTCTTTCCTCTGTAGTTTTAATTTGTCTCCCACGCTCATTTCCAAGCCTATGATAAGTTCTGGGATGGTGAAGATTGACTTGGATGTTCTCTTTAATACAAGACAGTGCTGAATGGTGGGGTATCTGGGGTGGGACCCTTAATAACTGCTTGAAACAAAGGGTGTTGCAGTTAGCTTTCAAGGAGTCTCTCTTGCAATTGTGTGTAAATTTCATGGGTGAATTTTAATGAGGGCCTTGTAGCAAAGTGGTATGTTGTTAACTTGCCAAGGAAGAGCTTGTCAAATTGTTAACATAGGGACTTCAGAAGGCATGAAAATACTGGCAACTGTGAACTGGATTCATAAGGGAAAACATGCAAGCTTTTCTCTGGCAATCTGCCTATGTATCATCACTGCCCTTCCTTGTTTGTTGTTCTGGATCTCACTCTACGGTCACGCCTCTGTGGTTATTTTTCTCTCATGGTAGGAACATGGTTGTTTCACTGTTGTCTTATGCTGTATCAGTTTATCAGCACTTACATCAAGCAAAACTGACAGTCGTTATCAGAGGGTCCTTTTTCTTGTCTGGCAATAACGATGGGTAAGAGAAACGATGGGCAAGACAGAGTTTGTTTCCATTAATAGAACTCCAAGTGCAAGGTATTTATGCAAATTCCCTGTGAAAGTGTATTATAACCCAAAGGCAGATTGTAGTAGTTGGAATCAAAGTAACTTGGTGGGTGAACTTTGGCTTCTCTCAGTGGGTTGTTAATACCTATCAGGGGAGACTAGGCATCATCTTTGGCTGAGGAAATGTAGGAAGCATTATTAGTGTTTAATGTGGTTCGTCCTGTCTTTTTGTGTAGTGGTTAATAGCACAGGCTCTGATTTGGGAGAACCAGCTTTGATTCCCCACTGCTCCACATGCAGCCAGCTGGGTGACCTTGGGTCAGTCACAGTTCTCTCAGAATTGTTCTCTCAAGAGCAGTTCTCTCAGAGCTCTGTCAGCCCCACCTACTTCACAGGGTGTCTGTTAGGGGAAGGAGATTGTAAGCCACTCTGAGACTCCAAGTGAAGGGCGAGGTATAAATCCAATCTCTTCTTCATCTGGACACGAGTTCAAAGGGAGCTTGGCTATCTACTAAGCAAATCTTTTGTTTATAGTGTATTGAGATTGGTTGACGTCTAGTTACCCACTGGTATGATGTATGGTGCTTTGATAAACAGAATCTGTGTTGCATGAGGGGATACCTGTTAGTATTTGGGATCCTGCCCGGTGGGCTGGATGGAGTTCAGAGCTGTGTCAAAACTGTCATGGACCATCCCTGTCAAGCTGTGCCAAAGTACGTAGTCTTGGACCCATTCCCAAAAGGGAAATGTTGAGGCTCTTTGTAAGTATAGGATTAGTTAGCAAGACATATTTCCAATTTTTCTTTTTATTCTGCCTAAAGGCTATCTTTCTACTGATTGTTCCCAATTTTTTAGGATTTATGTGAAGTTATTAAAGATCTTTCTTTTTTATTAATGATCTTTGGGTGGTGATCTGACTGTTTAGAAAATCCTTGGTTACACTGGCTAACTCTGTCGGTACTAGGAGGGAGAAGGGAACAAGCCCCATAAGCCCCCAGCTGACCCTCATGAATGCTTCCCCCTCAAAAGAAACTTAAGGTGTGCAAGAGAACCAGGATGAGACCTGGGACATCATTCTCTTACCTCCTGTCTGTTTCCTGACACAAGAAAGCACTGCACAAAAAAGAACTAGGGCGAACAGTCAGGATACTTCAGTCCTTCACAGTGGATCCTCCAACTTAGGTGCCTTTTCCTCCAATGGAATGCTGGAAACTTTGATCAGTAGAGTGGTAGGTTGGGGTAGGAGTTGCTGCTTTGCCTACATCTTCATAGTAAGTTCTGTCTTGCACCTTTTGGCTATGGCCTGAAAGTTCTTGTGAGGAATTTGTCTCACTGAATTCCTCATGAGTTTGTGTAGCTCTAGTACTGTTTTTCATTAGACTGTATGAAAGATGAGAAGAAGTCATGGGGTAACAGTGCATGGCATGGACCACATGATCTGTTGCACAAATCCTCTGCAGCTTCCTCTTTATACCTTCCTGTGCTTATTGGTTATTGCTAAAGCATTGACTCAGCTGTAGAACAGCATAGCCTAAATTACCAAGAAGAAAATTGACTGCTTATAGCAAGCAGCAGGTTCTTTTTCTTAATCTGATCTTCTGCTTGTACCTTGAAACTTCTTGTACTGCATGCTTTCTCTCTTGTCGATCAAATTACTGTTGATACTAATTGGCAATATTTTTTCAATATTAACACAATCATTTCCTCCAAAGAGACTGTAGTTGTATTCATTGCATTGAGTCAAATACTTGAATACTTCCCACCAGATTTTCTTTTGGTCCTCTGATATATGGTGGAAGAACTAAGCGTTTGTAATGGATGGCCCAGGCTAGCCCAATCTCGTCAGATCTCAGAAGCTTAGCAGGGTTGGCCCTAGTTAATATTTGGATGGGAGGCTGCCAAGGAATTCCAGGGTCACTGTACGGAGGAAGGCAATGGCAAACAACCTCTGTTATTCTCTTGCCCTTCCTGGTTGCCATAAGTTGACCGTGACTTGATGGAACTTTACAATCCTTTTAATGTCTGGCTGTGTCATTTGGCTGTTCTTGCCAGGCAGCTAGTAGATCTTTTACCAGGAGCTTGGTTTGCAAATAACCCTAAATTTTGCAGCCCAGGAGATCAAACTCTGTATGTTCAGTATAGTTAAACTAAAGCAATCGTGTGTAGGATCAGTTGTAGCTTAAGGCAATATTATCCATATTTGGTTAGATATTTGGTCCTAATTAGAAGTAGGGTGGTGACTTTTCAGATGCTGGCAGGCATGGGAATTGTTGATGGGTTCCGTGAAGTGGGACAGAAATGTGTGACTTCACAGTGGTCACTAGAAGTTCCTCCCAGACTACTTCCTGTCTCTCTGCCTTTAAGCAAATACTGGTGTTGGTTTTTAAAATTTCTCTGTGATACAGAGATGAGACAAAAGGACCAACTAGTCCACCATCCTGTTTTTTGTATTGACTAACTGGATACTTTTTGGAAGCGCCTCCTCCAGGGTGTATATGCAACAGCCTTTCTCTGCTTTCTTTCGAGATGGTCTACTGTTCTGTACTAGAATTTATATTTAGTTAACATGGCAAGTAGCCATGCTTTCCATGAATCTTTTTAAAACCATCCAAGTGGCAACTGACATGCCTGGGCCAGTGAATCCTGTAAATTATGTGTGAAGAAGTACTGATTACCTCTTGTCATCTTTGAAATTCCTGGCTATAGTCTTCAGTGGGCGACCCCTGAGCTGTAGTATTCCAGGAAGTTCTCTACCCATTTTTTTCTTGTACATAATTTTGTAAACTTGTCTCTTCCCTTAATTGTCTCTCACCAATCCCAAATTCTTTTATTGTTTCTCCATGTTTGAACTCTGATTGTTTTGAGTGCCCTTTACCTTTTCCAGCATTTTTACTGTGGGACAATCAGACTTCATAGCATTCTGCCTGCAGTTGTGCCATATAATTCATGTAGTGACATTATGGTGCTTTTGTCCCTATTTTCAGTGGTTAATACTCCTTAGCACAGAATCAACCTTTTTGAAAACTGCATCTGCTTGCAGAGTAGATGTTTTCCTTGACCTGTCCGTTAATAGCAAGTTATTTCCTGGTTTATACCGGCAGTTCAAATCTCATCAGTATGCATGTGAAATTCAGGACAAAAAATCTAGGAGCATTATTTATGTTGAATTGAATGCTCTATTTTGTTGCCGTTCAGCTAACATGACAAGATCCTGTTACAGCTCTTCATAGTCTATATAGGGCTTCAACCATTCTGAGAAGCTTGCAGATTTGTTTACATTACTTCTCATTCTTGACTCCATACAATTTAAGTAGCAAGCATCCTAATGCAGATCTGCCAAACCCCGCTCATCCTCCATTCTCAGAACTATCAATTTATTACTATCCTCAATTTCCTGTTTAATCAGCTATTGATCTATGACAGATCCTCTTTATTTCATGACTGCCAGGGAGGCTTTCAAAAAGGCCCTCGTCAGAAGGTTTTTTGAGGTACCAGGCATAATTTTTACTAGTGTGTATGCCACTGTGTAGTGTAGTGTGCCCGGCAACAAACTGCACGTGGTCCAGTGATAAGTGGCTCTGAGTGGGCAGAAGAGCTTTTCTGTCATGCAGCTTGACAGCTTAGGAATGAGAACTGACCACATGCAGTAAAAACTGGCTGGGAGGGGAGGGATCTGGGGAGAGATCTAGCTTTGTAGAAGTGTTGGAAAGTTGCTATGTGTTAGATTATATAAAATACGTGACCAAATTCCGCACATAGTTGCAGCAGTTTTCACACACACACACACACACACACACACACACACACACACACCCACCCACCCACCCACCCACCCACCCACCCACCCACCCACCCCACAGGAAGCCTGGAGACATAGGACACTCAATTCAATTCAAAACCTTTATTGGCATAGATCAGAATTGATTTAGGACACTCATTTCTAGTGCTAGGAACTGGTTAACTTTCAAGTAGCATGGCTTATTTGGCAGGTGTTTTACCCAATGAAACTTGACAGCTACCATTAATAGTACTAGTAATAGTAAGGATTAATAGCAATTCAAAGGTCCTTTGTAACTGTTCATTTAAGTTTTAAAACATTGGAATGGACTTTAAAAATGTCATCAGTTGGGTGGAAGTGAGAAACAGAATATTCAAGAGGACAGTCCTTCTGACTGGTGGTTCTGTAAGGGCCCCCCCATTTCCTTGAACGCATCAGGGATGCATATGACAGTCTCCTTGAACAAAAGAGCAGTAACTTGCCCCATGAGCCCAGACTGTTGTAAGAATAATGCCAGACTTCTGCCCTTCTGCAGGCTGGATGGAAGGAAAACCATGCCACTTTCATGAATGAACTGAAGAACCTGCAAGCCTCTGGATTGACAACTCTTGGCCAGGCTCTTCGATCGTCGTTTGATTTGTTAAATCTCAACAGACTAGTGTCTGGAATAGACAACTATGGACAGGTAATGAAGGCTGGCATGTTATTTCTTTGCTTTTTGTGAAGAAATCTTTGCAGCTGCCTTATAAATGAGAAGACAATACTTCCTGACATTTCTTTTTTTAAACAATCAAATAGGTTGAACAAGGAACCTCCTCATCAGTTGGGACTGAAAATGTTGCTCAGCCTCAAGCTATTCTTTGAGTTCTTCCTCAGGGTGGGGAAATGCAGCTGCCTCAGGGCCAGTTGGGAGTTAAGATGCTGGGGGGGAAGACAGGAGAGTAGAGCACAACACTACTAGCGTGTAAATCTATGTGCCCTCAGGCTTTTGTTTTGCAGTGCACCGTATCCCTGACTTGCTCTCTCACATACTGACCTTTCTGCACCCCAAGGTCAGCTTTTGTTGCTCCTCTCTCTATTCTTATGCGTAGGAGCAGAGCAAATCTCTGTGCCTTATATAACATTTCCATAGTGTTAAGTTTCCTGCACAGATCACTCTTTCTTCCATGCTTAAATGCTGGGTATGTTTTTCTTTCTCTAGGGGAGGAATCCTTTCTTTTTAGAGCCATCTATTTTGATAACTATCACAGATGGAAACAAACTGACCAATACAGCAGGTGTTCAAGAGGAGGTAAGGTATCCAAAATAAAAATTTTAAGTTGCAAAATAGCCCTAGTGAAAAGAAGCACACCCTCAAAGGGAGCTAACAGTTTTCAGCCTCTAAAAGCAGTCCTAACACTGGTGGCTTTGTAACTTATTGGCACGATTCAGGATTACAGATTGTAACTCTTTGTCAGGTTTATTGCATCCTGACCTTCCTCCAGAGGGGTTCAGTGATGCTAGCCTATAAAGGAGTCGACTCAGAGAGAAAGAGGAGGAGAGAAAGACTTTTACCCTGTAAACTGCATAACTGAGTGGGAATCTTAATGCTCCTATGGCCAGTGTAACTGCTTAAGCTCTTTGTCTCGGAGCCCGCTGTAGGAAATTAAGGTCTTTATATGCTATTATTCCAGTTTTTTAGCATCACAAGACAATTGGGTAGTAGCTCCTGTCAGTTATAGTTAAACTTGTCTACTATTTCAGTGAAGTTCTTAGAAGAATTTTCTTTTTTTAGCTTCATCTTCCTTTGAATTCCCCCCTGCCTGGGAGTGAGCTGACTGAAGAGCCATTTCGATGGGATCAAAGGCTATTTGCTCTTGTGCTGCGCTTGCCTGGAGCTTCCTCAGTGGAACCAGAACAGCTAGGGAGTGTCCCCACAGATGAATCTGCCATCACACAAATGTGTGAAGTCACAGGAGGTAGCTTTTTTGCATAAGTGTTTATTGTGTAAATCTGTGTCTGCATCTGCTGTCTTGGAAATAATTATAAATATCAATCAGTGCACTCAAATGCATGAATCTGACTTGGATTCTTATTCTGATGTATATTGTACGGTGATCAATATATCCATTCTAATCTGCCCTTTTCGCGTCTTTATATATACTGTGTCTCCCTTTCTCATAATCAGTACTAGCTTGCTTAGGACTTTCAGCGGAGCAACTCTAAAGTGAAAAATACTGCTGAATTTGCAAAAGAAAGGAGTATTTGTTTTTCCTTCTTTTCCCTTTGCAGTGGCCTTTTATGGTCTAGCATAAAAACATTGTAACAACCTGATGTGGGCTTGAAACCAGATTGATATGGCCTATGAGAGGAGGTGGCAAAGGCCAGACAGAAGGGTTGAGTGGCATGGTCCCAGATCCGTTTAAAATCAAGGCATTCCTCCTGTGCAAAGCTGCTCTGCTGCTGCTTCTCAAGATTGAAAAATTTAGGCAGTCCTGTTTCTTGAGACAATGACATTGTATAGGTCCAAGTTAAAAATACTGGAGGTTCAAGTCTATCTCCTTTTCGCAAAAAGCTTTGCATTTCCTTCCACCAGTAGTGAAATAGCAGTAGCATTGAAGCACACAGTGGTGCTGTTTAATCTGTCTGTTTTAATCTTGGAAGTAGGGCTGGATTAAATTTAGTGATTAGTTTAAAGCTAAATATTCTCCATTTAGTTTGGAGCAGGAATATATCTTCAAGTATAAATGGTATGCCCTGACCTGGATAGCCCAGGCTAGCCTGATCTGATCAGATCTCAGAAGCTAAGCAGAAGCGGCCCTGGCTAGTACATGGAAGGGAGACCTCCAAAGAATACCAGGGTTGTGACGTGAAGGCAGGCAATGGCAAACCACCTCTGAACATCTCTTGCCTTAAAAACCACCTGGGGTTGCCATAAGTCAGCTGTGACTTGATGGCACTTTCCACTTCTGTAAATGGTGTGAGGGGAAGCATACGTCCCATGCGGTAGTATTTTATACCTTGTCGCCTGCGCTTTCCTTCAACTGACGGGATGGAAAAGCTTTTACAACTTTAATCCATTGCAGTGCTTACAAGTGCTGCTACTTCAGCGAGCACCTCTTGTATTTCATTGCACAGTTCTTGCCTTTGATGCTAGTACAGGTTTTACTCTTACAGCCCGTTTCTCGTAACTTAAAATGGAAGTTGCTGAAGCCTGCCTTCATATCCTTTCTGTTTCTCTGGCATCTACAATAGGACGTTCTTATTGTGTTCGGACACAAAGAATGCTGAATCAGTGTTTAGAATCGCTAGCTCAGAAAGTTCAGAGTGGTGTTGTGATCAACTTTGAAAAATCAGG
This sequence comes from Gekko gecko, assembly GCA_029375565.1. Taxonomy (NCBI): domain Eukaryota; kingdom Metazoa; phylum Chordata; class Lepidosauria; order Squamata; family Gekkonidae; genus Gekko; species Gekko gecko. The sequence goes on along the minus strand of JAPDNY010000012.1, from coordinate 42,708,695 downwards.
ACCAGACCCACCGCCGATTGGAGAAGGTACTGTAAACACTTTATGCTTATTACAGTCTGTTCTGTTAATGGAAACACATGTACTACGTCGCTTATTGTTCTATTCTTTTTCTTTCCTCCTTTTTTAAATTGCAGATGGGCTCGTTGATACCACGAGGCCTGTCAGTTCTTTTGGTTCTCAGCCATGGCACAGCTGTCATAAGCTTATCTATGTACGGCCTAATCCTAAAACAGGAGTTCCTGTTGGGCACTGGCCAATTCCAGAATCCTTTTGGCCTGATCAGAATTCACCAACATTGGTACGTAACAGGACTTTAAAAGCTATTACATCCTTCTGATGCAGCTGCCCTTCCAGCTCACACACTCTTTAACTGTGTTATATTAAATCCTTGTTGATGTAACATAGTTAAGAATGTATGAGCTGGAAGTTTCTGGTTCAAAGCTCATCCTAGCAATCAGATCACTTGGAGGCCCTGTGCATACCACTGCTCCTTAGCCTTCCATTTCTGTTATGGGACTGAAGCTTGCATACCTCCTACAGCGGCTTTAGGGACAGTGTTTGATGCATATGAAGTGTTTAAAATGCTTTATAGACATTATTTCAATAATTCCTAAGTCACTGTACTTAGAACTACTTGTGTCTGTTAATGGATTTATCTCTGACTTGGAGATCTTGAGAATAACACATGGCTTGTTGGAGTCCTAAGTTAAAATTTTTTCATAGTAACCTAGAGGTCGATGCCAGTGAGATTATAGTGCCCCTTCCCCTCTTAATGTGTTTGACTTTTCTCCTTTTTTCCTCAATTTCAAGCCTCCCCGCACAGCCCATCCTGTGGTGAGGTTCTCCTGTGTGGATTGTGAGCCCATGGTTATCGACAAGCTTCCTTTTGACAAGTATGAGCTAGAGCCATCACCCCTGACACAGTACATCTTGGAACGAAAATCACCTCATGCGTGCTGGCAGGTATTTGCTAGATACCCATTCCAAGGATCCCAAGCCTATGTTGTGTTAAAATGTAAACTCTGAGGAGACAACAGTGAAAGAGCAGTAGATGTTGGCTTCTCGAGCTATGAGGCTTTTCTCTGGAAAGATTTTGGACAACTTGGGACTTTCTGCTTGCGAACAGATGTTCTGTCACTGAGCACCGCCCTCTGCCTAACTGATCTCAGAGGTTTTATGACAAATGTAAAGAATGTTGTCTGTTAGTAATAATGTAGAGTTCTTTTCAAAGAGATGGCTCTAAGCCTCTAAGAGGAGTTGGAGGAGGTCAGTGTAACTTTTTAGTTGTAACTTTTATAGAAACAATTTAATATTTGTAGGATACATGATCAGTGATTATATTAAGTACTAAATATGTCAACATGCTTTACTTCCTCTTTGTATTTCTGTTCCACTTTGCTTAAGCTTAAATGATATCTCAGTAGCATTCTTTTAAAATAAAGGACAAAAGATGGGTCTGATAAAATGAGCACATCTCTTGCATTTAACTTGAGTGTGAGATAGATTTAACCCAGAGTAGACTGCATAATCTCTTAAAAGGCTAGTAAGAAAACAGACATCATTATCTTTATGTACTCTGACTCTCTGGCCTATGGCATACATTTGTCTGAGCTAAGTGGTGAATCTGAGTTTCTGATCCACCCATGGGGATCAGGACTTATAGGAGAGTATTTGACTTTATAAAACACTAGTTTTTTGGAGCTATGTTTTGGTGGTAACTAATCCTTTTTTGAGTCTCTTAATTTTACATCACAGATCTGCATCTTGCTTGGTCAGTGCAATGGTGCTGTCCCAATTTGGAATTTTTTTATTCTCCTCTAGAGATCACAAATGAGCTCTAAAGGTGGATCATCAAAAAGTTAAAAGCCTTCAATATGTGTAAAAGCCACACTCAACAATGAATACCAGTACCTAGCAGCACCAGTTCTAGAATATGCAAAGGCCATAAGCATCTTCCTGCGTACTTATATTTATTGTGCAAGGTTTACAGACTTTTAATAGAATGGGTCATAATGCAACAATTGGGGTTCTGTTCACTGCTCCTGGTTTATATAGTGAGATTGGATGGCCTGTTTAATTTGGAACCTCTGTGTGCTTCATCTGTAATATGGAAGGGTGACATTTCTCATTGGTTATGACAGTAAGAGTGATTGACTGGTTAACAGTGGTCACATGCATAGTACTACTTGGGCACATTCATCATCCTGGATAATTTTAGCTTCTGGAGTTTAATACCTTCCAGAAAAACTTTGCCATTTTTGATGAATATAAAAGTTGACTGGTTGGAAATGGCAGGTGGCGCTGATTGCTTAGTTCAATATTCAAGAATAATGGCCATTTTGTTACAGATATCTGTACATGGGTTAACTAGTACAATGCCCATGAGAGAGCAGTCCTCTCCATTGGTGGCCGTCTTGTAGGATGGTAAAGAGGCAAAGCATCAGCAATTTGCAGCCATAAGTCCTGTGCATGCAAAAGAGGGAAGGTGTTGCTTTACAGTATCTGTGTGACTTTAATAATACATGACACCTCTAAAAACTATATTGCTGACTTTTTAGCTTGTTGTGTTTCACCTTGTAACAGTGGATTGGTTGCTGTTAATGGTGTCAACATTGCTTCTTCCCCTTGTTCTTTCTAGGTATTTGTCAGCAGCAGTGCAAAATACAGTGAACTTGGCCATCCATTTGGTTACTTAAAGGCCAGCACCACTCTAACATGTGTCAATCTCTTTGTGATGCCTTACAACTATCCTGTTCTCCTTCCCCTGTTAGGTAAGTCACGTATAGCCTTATGGCACAATTCAGAAGGTAGCCTGTCTGTCTGTCTGTGCTGTCCGTGATGTTTATTGGCCAGCCTTTTTAAAAACGGAATGAGAGACTGGAGACTCTAGACTGTTGCAACCTGCTAAGTTGGGAGAAGAGGATTTTTACACCCCCTCTCCCTTTTTTTCTCTGCAGCAGAGGAGGAGAGCCACCTGCTGCCAGTGCATGTTTGATGCTGCTCACCTCCTAGACTCGTAGCTTCTTCCTTAATTGGAGTAAGGTTCAACCTCCATTCTTTTCCCTCTTTCAGGATGTGGTGTCTGCGTATTCTTGCAGCAGCCCCTGTTGGTTTTGGGGTGTTTCTTTTCTTTTTTCTTAGTTTTGAGAACCTGGGATGAGTTTCAAGAGATGTGCAGGGGAGAAGGAAGTCCACAGATCAGAGCCGTGACGTAGCTGTGGGGGGAGGGGAGGGTCCACCTACTTCCCCTCTCCCAATTTTGTAGGACAGAAGCACCTTAAATATGATGGATGTGGTTCTCTTATTTTTTTTTTACCCTGCCTTTTGATCCAGGAAAATGCCTAAGATGGCTTAGGATAGCACATAAGTGTTTTGGTTCCAGAGCACACTAGTTCTCTGATCAAAGAGCCAGTGCTGTCCAACATATAGACTGGGCAAGCCTGAGTTAAAATCCGTACTTAATTGTAGTATCACTAGATGACCTTGGGCAAGTCATACACTGTTTGGCTCCTGTTCCCTATCTCTGGTATAAGTTGCTTGCACTACAAGGAGGCTTTGTTGAAGTTAAATGCAGTTTGGGTTGTTGAAAACAAAACTCTACTTGCCTACTAGAAGTGCTATATATGTAGCTTGGCAAGCATAGTACCTCAGACAGTATTTGATTTCATATTAAATCATGCTTACTGAGCAGTACGCTAAAGGTGGATTGCCACCAGGTCTTGTTGGTTTCATGGAATGAAACATCAGCTTAGTGGGGAAGTCTTGCATCTTGTGTTCAGTGTTCTTTGATTATACTTTTTATTTTTTTTAATTTAATTCGATTTTTGACTCGCCCTCCCCTGCTAGGGTGAGTAACAACAGATTTATAATACAATCATAAACCAAATAAAACTATTTAAAACATAAGTCACAACAGTCAGATGGCACATAAACAATGCAATCTCATTGGGGAAAAGCTTTGCCCACATCAAAACCTGTGGGGAAAGTCCACAAGAGAAGAAGCAGGAGGAGGGCCCATCGGGTGGAGTTGTTTTTCACCTCAGTCAAGAGCCTCGGCCATAGGCCTGATGGAGTAGCTGGGTTTTACGGGCCCTGCGGAACTTGCTCCTGAGCAAAGATCTTGCTGGGCCCGAATCTCGGCTGTAAGAGCGTTCCATCAGGCCAGGGCTGAGAAGGCTCTGGCTTTGTTGGAGGCTAATTGGATGCTCCTTGGTCCAGAAACCAGTAAAAGATCTTTACCCTGTGAGCATAGAGCTCGGGGGGGGGTACCAAGAGAAGCTGTCCTAAAGGTATGTTGGTCTCAGAGTGTGTAGGGCTTTAAAGGTTAAAACCAACACCTTGAATTTGATCCAGTGTTCAATCTGGAGCTGGTACAGTTGGCAGAGCACGGGCTGAATATGTGCTCTAACCGGAGTTCGTGAGAACTTGCACCACCACATTATGGACCAACTGAAGCTTCTGGATCAGTCTTAAGGATAGCCCTGCATAGAGTGAGTTATAGTAGTCAAGTCTGGAGGTGACCGTTGCATGGATCAGTGTGGCTAAGTCAGAGCAATACAGGAAGAGGGCTAGTTGCTTGACCTGGTGCGGGTGTAAAAATGTCAGTCTGACAACTTCAGTGATCTGGGCTTCCATGGAATCACCCCCAAACTTTTCATCATTGGCGTTGGTGTGAAGTGCACTTTGTCAAGAGTTGGCACCTCAAACCCGAGTCTCCCCAACTCAGCCACAGGAGCTCCATCTTCAATATTAGTTTCAGTCAACTCTGTTTTGACTATCCAACCACAGTTTCCAACCAGTGCTCCCTCTAAGCCATGAGGTCTTGTGAGCAAAAATTCTACTTTGTGAGCTACTGGCATTAAAGTTGTGAGCGAGCCATTTGGCTGCTGCATAAATTAATTTGCTTTGGAGTCACCCTTCCTGAGCCAAGACAAAAATGTGTGAGCTGGAGGCTAAAAAACTGTGAGCTAGCTCACACTAACTCAATTTAGAGGGAACACTGTTCCCAACCCCTCTGCCAGATTTTCAGGGGCACGCAGCCTGGCCATCCTTCCATCAACAGATATATCTGGGTGTCATCAGCATATGGGCAAGGAGGTGCATATAATTGTTAAATAACATTGGGGGGAGAATAGCCCCCTGTGGGACACCACATACCAATGGGTATCATGGTGAAACTCTCTCCCCAGTGCCACCTTCTGTCCCTGTCCTTGGAGAAATGAGACAAACTGCTTCAAGGTTGTTCAAGGCGGGTGGGTCAGTAGATCATGATTAACTGTGTCAAATGCTGCTGTTAAATCAAGTAGTAACAGCAGTGCTGATCCACCTCGATCCAGATGTCTGCGAAGATCATCTGTGAGGGCAACCAGTGCCATCTCCGTCCCATGGCCAAGATGGAAGCTGGATTGAAATGGGTCCAGGGCCGATGGGTCATCCAGGAAAGCCTGGAGCTGTTCTGCTGCCACTCTCTCAACTACCTTGCCTAGGAACTTTCCTGTTTTCCACCTGACATTCATAGTCATGGCTTGGTCATTAACTCCATTCTGTGACTAGAATCTTGTCAGACATTCACTGTTTCCTACACAATTTAGCACCCATAGCTTGTAGTTCAAAAGTGCAAGTGTTCTTGTAAGTAGTTTTCAAAGTCTTGACTAGGATCTGCTGGTTGTGTTGCGTAGGTTCCTTTCCTACCGTCTGTTCCTTTCAAGAAACAAACAAAATGTGAGGTGGATTTCTCATCAGCATCTCAAGCTCTCCTTCACATGTGTGTTTTTGCAGGTGTTCATTTTTCAGTCCAGCTGACTAATGGTGTTTAAAGCAGCAGGGTGGAGATTCCAGACTACATGAGTCACATACAAGAAGTTGGCTGTGTAGTTAGGCTGCTTTGTGAACACGGAAATGAGAAATGGAAGCTCACATGTCTTGAGCTGTTTCTTCTCTCAGGAATGTATCCAGCCCCACAGAGGAACACACTTACTTTTGAGACATCTTCCTGAAATGTTAATCCCTCTCAACTCACTTGCTTCCTTGGGGAGAACTTAGTTTGAGGATTTTTTCAGTGTGTTTTGTATTTTTTTTTTAAAAAAAGCCTTGGCTAGCTTGCCATCTTTCTTCTGCCTCCACCTAAAGTATTGTGTCATATGTTGGCTCTTTAATTGCGGGTTTTAATAGCAGGAGAGGGGGTGGGTCCTCTCTCTCTCTCTCTCTCTCTCTGCACAGTGTGGTTTCAGACTTCCTGCTTTCTTAGTGTAGTTTGTGATATACTGAAGAGAACCTGTCATGTTTTTGTGGGCCAATTATTATAAGCCATTGGGATTTCCTTCACTACCAGACAGAAAGCTGCCTTGGGTCCCCTTTCACAGAAAGGAGGGGTAAAAGGTTCTCCATAAATTAACAAAAAAATAAATCCTTGCATTACCGGAAGTTCTGGGTTTTATCTGGTTCAGGCCTTCCTTGTTTACCAGATCCTGTTTTGTCAGCATGTTGCAACTCTTCATATGCTTCCTGTAGGTAATATCTATGTTCAGTATATTGTTTTTGCCTAGTCTGACATGTAGGTGTTACTATATTATGAAAAAGTAGCATGCATTATGAAATAATGAGCATGAGTTTGCTGGCCAGAGGTGATAGTTAATAACAGCTGGTTGTTCTGTCACTTAGGCCAGTGCAATCCACTGAATCCTGGTCCAGATAGCCTATTGTTGTTCGAGTGTGGAAGTCCATGAAATGCATATGGTATAATTTGGCCCCTTACAAGGGAGCCTTGGCTATTTGGTATCTCTGGATTCTTTTACAGCGAGCCATATGGAGTTTTTTGTCTGCCCTGTCTGAAAGATGACAGAAGGTGTCTTGTTTGGTTCCAATCATTTGGTAGCTTTTATGCTGTTATGAGTCTTTAAGGTATTTCACATCTTTAAAAAACCCTTAACATTAATTTACTTATAACAGTCGTTCTACAAATTTCGGTCACCCGTCCTCTGCCCCTTTCACTGGATCTTGAAGCTGCTTTAGGTTCCCATTGGGGAGAATGGCGGGATATAAATGAAGTAAAAATAAAAACCTTCTTGGAATTGTTAAGCTCCTTAACAAAGGAGCCGATATGTAAGATGAGACCCTAGCTATCCAGGGCTTTCCAAGTTACAAGCAAAAGTAATCCTGCTTCCCTTCATTACAATTTGTGACTGCTATGGTAAACATTATGATCTTATTCTGATTTGGGGTTCATAGACGGCTACCGCATTCCTGTAAGTTGGCTCTGGAAGATAACCAGGAAGTCCAAAGGGACTGCTGCCCTTGGAAATTTAAGTCCTCTTTGGATCTCGGTTGATATGGAGCAAGATGTAGGTGGGTTATTGAACAGAAACCGTGTGCCTGTTTTGTGATTTTACTTGTGTTTCCTTTTTGCAGATGACTTGTTTAAGGTTCACAAACTTAAGCCAAATCTGAAGTGGCGGCAGGCTTTGGACAACTACTTAAAAACAATGCCTCCGTACTACTTACTGGTATGTATCTCTTCTTGTTCAATAAGTCTAAATGGATTGGTGATTGATAGTCTTTGGCATAATGATTTTTGTGTGCGCTCTGTTCCAAACAAAATAATTCACATGCCAGGATTCAGAAGTCCTTAATGCTTGCAGCTTGGAATGACTTTTCTGGATCCTCCTTAACAGTTCTTTGGAGCTGCTGTCTAGCACAAGTCTGGTGCTTCCCTCCCTCCTTCTGGTTGGGCTAAGTAACTGTAGATCTCTGTGCTAACTATTAGTAATATGGGCAACTGCCTAGCACTCCTGGATGACTGCGCTGGGGGGTGGTGTTCTGGGTGGGAGCAGTATAACTTACCTGCGTCACTTGGGCAAGATGCCACAGTATGGACTTGCATCATCCCGGCAATAAGGGTCTCTAGCCTTTGTGAAGAAACAGCTGGCGGTGCCACATTTCATGGTGCCATGCTGGTTATGTGGTCCAGTGCCCTCTGAGAACTGGCTATGCCGCTAGATGTGCTACCTGAATCCTTGTTTCCAAAAGTGGAAAGCTGGAGCATCAACTCTGCTATTGCCCTAGCTTCATGTACGCTAATCTGTGAGACCCTTCTTTTATTTTTTTTAAAAACCTCTTTTTGAAAAAACAAAAACAAAAGATTCTCTTCTTACTCTTGTGTATTTTGTTTTCCTTATAGCCATTAAAGAAAGCCCTAAGGATGATGGGAGCTCCAAATCTGATATCAGATAATTTAGATTGTGGACTTAGTTACATTGTTATCTCTTACCTTAAAAAACTCAGCCAACAGGTAGTATCGACAAAACCTTTGCCATTAGAAGTACATTGATGATTTTTAGTGTGTGTTGCTCTGGTTTTATAACTCAAATGGAGTAAGGAATGTCATCTTTTCTCTCTCTCTCTCTTTTATTTTGTGAGACAGATAACATCTTGACTGCATTTCTGTTGGTGTTGGGGTCCCTAGATCAGTTAGTGGCAAACGGCAAAGATCCAGCTTCCTGTTGCTTGCTTGCTGGGTTTTTAGTTGGGTACAACTAGTTTTACCAGTAGTTCGAATTCTGTGGTCTACAAAGTCGCAATAAGTTTTGGAAGTGACTGAAATAGTGGTAGCTACTAAATTATGGCACTGGTAGTTGAAGAGAATAGTTCTACCTGAAATAGTGTTATAAAGGATTTATATAAATTATCATTCCAGAGAGAGACTGTATTCCCCCCGCCCCGAGTCAGATTCCGCCCCTTATTCTCTAATGGGGGGGACCTGAAATGGTGTACATTTTCTCCTTTCCTCCATTTTATTCTCACAACCCCCTTGTGAAGTTGGTTAGGTTGAGAGAATGTTGCTGGCCAAAGTTCATCCAGCAGGCTATGGCAGAGTGAGGATTCGAACCTGGAAGATCCCAGATTCTAGTCTGACACTCTAGCCAGTGTACCATATTGGCTGTCCAGTGGTGGTTAATGCTTTAAAGAATACCAGGACATTATGCATGGTGTGGCTGAACAACCTAGCCTCTGGCTATGCCCTGTCAGAAGTAGTATACCAGTTCTGCCATTTTTCAAAGGGGCAGTATCCCCCTTATTTTGCTAACTGGATGATATTGGAATTTTAGAACACTAAAGCTTTTCAGTGCAGCTAAAATCCTTGAAATTTCAAGCAGTGTACCAGTGGCTAAAGAACAAGTAGCAGAATGGCAAGAATATTAAACCGAGACACACAATCAGTAGAAAAATATGTATCTATTGGTCCTACTAAGGTAGTTGGGGCTTTAGTGCTTGAGTCTTAGTGATTACAGTGGGCCTGAGCTCCTGTAGTTTCTCTGGGCAGTGTCCTTACATGTTTTGGTATACTTGGAACCAAGCCATCCAAGTGCCTTCTGTTATGCCTAATAATGACTGGTGTTAACAATGTATGTTAATGCTGCTTGTGTTGCTGTGGTTCACATGCCTCTTGTGGAACTGGCTTATGAAAAATACCAAGTTCAATGTCAAAATTTATTGTTGAACTAGGACGTTCTAGGCTACCTTTTCACCTGTAAACAAGTGCTGTATTCTTAGTTTGTATTTTAGACATTCCGAGTAATATATTATTGAATATCAATTAATACAAGTGTTCTAAATTGCATCACTTCTAGTTAAGTGAGCAGCCTGCAACTTGTTTTAGTGAGTGTTAGTTTAAAACTGAGTTGCCAAACCCTAGAGCTACATGAGGCATGTCTAGTGGAATCTTTGACCCTTTCATTGCTCCAGGCAGTAGGGTCCTGTGCCGCATTATAGTCTGGGTTTCAAACTCTGCTAGGCTTCAGAAATGCTGGTTGTTACACCATTCTTGAATCTTGGCTCTGGTTGTGAAGCTCAAAGCTACTTACACCACAGTAGTCCAATTCCTGTTCATTGTTATACAGATCTTTCCCAGAACAGCATGCAAATACAGCTAACCACAGCTAGACAGGCAGCAAGGTGGGACTTCATTGCATTATCTTGTGTAGCTAAAGTTTATTGATTAACTTTGCCCTTGTTCTTGATGAACACTGACTGTCTTTTTCATAAGAGGTCTGTGGCAATTTCCAGAAATGCTAGTTCACTGCTTTGTATTTCTGGTACCTTTAAACAACATGGAAAAAACTTCATGGATTAGCTCGTTAAATTAATAGTGTTTGATTGTGACTCATTTTAGACTTTTAAGGTCACTTGTGAAACCAACCTGTGTAATTTGAAAGCTTGTGCGTCTTATCTATGTAATATGAAATTCTCTAGCTTTTTGCCCTTGAATCTTTAGCAAGGCTTGCAACAAGCATTCCCTGATCTAGATCATCATGTAGAGAGGAGGCAGGCCATGGCTGCCTTTGGATATAGTAGGAATTGTTGTGTTTTAGAGCCATCTACAGTGACATCTACTTCCCTTAATGTGCTGTGTGGTTCTGTTGTAGACAAAAATAGAATCAGAACGGATAATAGGGTCAGTGGGTAAGAAAGCGCCACAAGAGACGGGCATTAAAGTGAAGAATCACTCCAGTGGCCTCTCCCTGATTCAAAGCCGGGATTTCAAACAGCTGCTTCAAGGTATCTCAGGTGAATCTCCACTGAGGCTGCCTGAAATGAACGTTAAGGAATTTGCTGGCTTCCATATAGGACTCTTAAACAAGGTAAGTCTCCCCCCCCCCCCATAATTTAATTTTTCTTAACTTGGACCCTGCAGAAGTGCAGATGGAAATGAAAGGATTTCTCTGTAGTTCTACCATAAGACATGGGTGAGGTGTAATGACAAACCATGACTTCTTGTTATATGAATGAACCTGGAGACTCACTAGGTGTGAAGTCTTTCTTCTCCTGTACATTATGATGTAAAAGATTTTGCTTTTTGCATTAACCCATATTTTGTCAGAGCCACAAACTATGGCTTGTTCTCTTCCCTGGCCAGAATTCCAAGCTATATCAGAATTTATAAGCCTGGTCTGTAAGGAAAAAAAGCAAGCTATAGTTTGTAGTTCAGATGCTATGATAAACTGATTTGCCAAAAGAATAGAAGTTCCTTACTATGATAAACAAACAAGAGGGAGAAGGAATTGAGCATGCAAACTTGTGGATCCCCGCTTTTCACATAATAAAAAAGAATGGTTTGTTGCATCTGAACTATGGAGTACTAGACCTATCTTATCTCTGAGTTAACAGAGGGAATAGAGAAACACACAAGATGTTTAACAGGTGAGATTAGGTTCAACTTGTGTTTCCTTTGGGAAGACTGGTTTCAAACTAGGTGCTCCTGTCATGCTCCAAGGTACCTCTAACAGCCAGTGTTACATTCAGTTATGGGCAATAATGCCAGCTCAGCTTTATTTTCTGATGCCAGAACTTTATTGGATTTTTTGGGGGTAGATGTTCTGTTACTCATGGCTTTCAAGGGGCAGTACAGAATTCACAGTAACTATCATTTTTAATGGGCAAAATGAATCCATAAATCACAGCAGAAAAATTGTTTGAAACCACCAGTACCGATTAGCCATGTGAAGCTGGTGGGCAAAAATGTATGACCCATAAAGAAAGCCAGATTATTGAACAGCAGTAAAGTTTAGGAATGCTTTTGATGACGGCTGGAAGGGCTGGATTAATCAAAAGCCTGTTCTGTTTGCCAAAAAACAGGATCTGAAGCCTCAGGCATACCGGAATGCTTATGATATTCCTCGTCGCAATCTTTTAGACCAATTGACCAGAATGAGGACTAACTTGCTGAAAACACACAAACTTATTCTGGGCCAGGACGAAGGTTAGTGCTTACCCACTTTATTAGTGTTGGAATGTCTGAAATGAGACACGAGTTTGGGTCTCTTTGGGTGGAATCTGAAGAATCTTGTCCTAAATCCTGTGATGAAGTAACATGGACTATGCCTAAACTATCACAGGTGTTCTAAACTGTACATTTACTCTTCCTTATATCTCCAAGGAAAGGTACTACATATCCCTGTCTTGTTAGTTGACTTGATTTGGGGAACTGCAGTTAGAGAGACCTTTTGTTACAACCTCATTGCATTGTCTTGAACTGTCTATATTTTTGCTTTCTTCTACTCCATTTTCTGAGATTTTTAAAGGTGGCTCATATAAAGCAAGGGCAACTTCATCCTTGCAACTGTACTGTTTACAAAAGAAAATGTGGGCTTTAAGTGTACCCTTCCTATGAACATTTTGTATAATAAAGCATATAGGGAAAGATGTTTTAGTGCAACATTGTTTGGACAATGTGGTGTAATAGTATTGGACGAAGATCTGTGAGACCCGAGTTCTAATCCATACTCTATGGAATCCCCCTGGGTGACATTGTTTGAGGACAAATTTACAATAGGATTTTGCCCAAAACTAGAGTGGCACTGGGGTGGTGACTTCCCCGCCCAACTCCAGAACACCCTGCAAATCCCTCCTGCCGAATCAACAAGGGGACTTGGCAACCCTAGCTTGTTATAACAATTAAATGGAGGAGTGGAAAAGAGATGCTTTGGGTCCCCACTGGAGAGAAAGGCAGGGTATAAATGAAGTAAAAAAAAATTAGCCATTGGTACTTTAGGATAGGCAGTTTGGTAACCAATGTGGCTACGTAGGCTCCAGACTTCACTAAGTCTTTGAGAAATCTTCTAAACAAACTAGTGCCTAGGCTGTATAAATATATGGCTCTACAGCTACTTCTGATTCTGGCAAGGCCTGTTATACCTCATAATGTGATTGTACCTCTTGAAATGGGTGGGGTCAGCTATTCCCATGGTGTTCACATCACAGCAGCGGGTGAAGCGTGAAAGTCTCTCGCACTGTTGATTAGAACAGTAAAAGAAAATGTGGCTTCCTGCCACAAGGGGAAAACCTGAAATGTTAAATAAGGTAGAAGGCTGAATTTCTCTGTTTTGAAAATAGAGTACATCAATTTTAATTATTATTATTATTATTATTATTTTGCAATTGTTACAGACTGCCTTCACAGTGTTCCTGTGGCTCAGATGGGGAACTACCAGGAATACTTGAAGATGATGCCTTCTCCACTTCGGGAAATTGACCCAGACCAACCAAAAAGGCTTCATACTTTCGGTAACCCTTTCAAGCAGGATAAGAAGGTAGGTGCAGTCAATGTTATTTTCTACAGTAGTTGGCTGAATCACATCATTGGCAGTTTCTGGTGATTGTGCAGCAAGTGGAATTGCTTCTTTTCAACGGGGCTGGGGGCGTGTCGAGAAAATAATAAAAATGTGCTATGCAGTCTTATGGGGGTGCTGTTGATTTTTTTCCCCAGGGAATGATGATTGATGAAGCAGATGAATTTGTTGCTGGGCCTCAGAACAAAATCAAGCGTCCAGGAGAGCCCAACACTCCTGCTTCTCTGAAAAGGCGGCGCAGCATGTCCCCACTGTTGAGACGACCCCAGTCACCGCCTGTGATAGCCAATCATGTGGGTGGAAAGGGACCTCCGTTGGCTGTAGGATCCCCATCCACCCCCAACCTCAAAGCTTTGCCAGCCTACAAAGGTATTTCAAAATGGCTAGTTGACTTTTTTTTCATTCCTTCGTGGCTTCTATCCTTGAATTGCCTTTGCCTGTTATGGCTGCTTTATGCATTCTATGGCAGCAAACTCATGTTTGTCACTGTGTGTGTATATATATATATATATATGGCAGGGAGCTGCAGCCAGTCCCAGCCCCTGATGTGTGTATTTGTGTGATAAATGCCCTTTTGTCATGTGAGCGCGCTATGTTTTAAGGTGTCCATACAAAGTTTCAAGTTCTATGTGAAGTAGCTTTTGCGTGCTTTACAAGAGCAATGTATCTTCAAGATAAGATAGGATTGTACATGGGAAAACTTCAGAATATTCTCTTTACCAACAGGTGGCTCCCCTAAGCTTATGCTCTGGTTTTGGTTTCACACCCCCTTGGAAATGTCACGGTAAAGCAGAAGTCCCCAACCTTTTTGAGCCTATGGACACCTTTAGAATTTTGGCACAGGGTGGTGGGTGCAACCACAAAACGGCTACTGCAGGAGGCAGCGCCCCGTACACACAGAAGAAGCCCAAATGCAGTGGAAAACTATGCTGGGAAAGGGGAGTGATAGAGAATGAAGCAAACAGTTATTTTAATCTGTACAGGGAGTCAGATCTTGGGTGGCTAGTCAGAAGCCCTGCAGGGCTAGAGCCCCACCCACTTTATAAAACAGTTGGCAGGCACCATGTTGGGAATCCCTGATCTTCTTCGTGGTCTCTGTGCAGACCCACAGATGGGGTGGGTGCCTGTGCATGACCTCAACAAAGAAACTTTTAGAGCTTGCCTCAGAGGCTTTTTGGCAGTCAGTCTTCCCACTCTGGGGAGCAGGCGTGCACCATGCATGCCTGGAGTGGGTGAGAGAGCAGCCTCCTACTCAGTTCTTCGACCGCCCTTGTCTCTTTTTTGCTCCTCACTTCGCCTCAGCTAAGTTCTTCAATACTTCACCTGTCTTTACTTCATTAGTGTTTCCTCTTGTTCTTCCTACAAAAATATTTTGAAAAAAGAAGAAAAAACAGTTTACTTCTTTATCTTTCGACTGTGTGTCTCCTCTTTTCCCCCTTCCCCTCCCTCTCCCCGGTTGGGAAGTTGTGCATATGGGATGCATTCTCTCCTTAAAGGAGTGTTGCCACTGCCCTGCAAAGCTTCTTTCAAATGACGGGCACAATTTATCTTCTCTGCCTTGGGAAACAGCACCACATAGAGGGTTGTCCTCATTGTGCCAGGTTCACTAAGCAGGCCCATCGCAATCGTGCAGCACGTCTCAAGGCAGTTCTGCTTGAAGCTGCACTTTGTCTAGGAATGTCTTTGGCTGCCTCTAGATCTTCCTCGGTTCCTGCTCAAAAACGGTCAACTCTGTAGCTCTGACCAAACCAGCAGCAGTTAAGAAGCCACATAAGTCGGTTTTCGGTTTCGGTGCTGCGAATGGCGGCCGCTTCTCGGGACGCTCCCGGAGGCGGTCAGCCCACACGCGGAATGGGGGGGTCTTCGCGTTTGCGAAAGACCCTAGTGAGCCTTAGTCAAAGGCTCCGAACCGGGGGCGCATAGGGGAGTAGCCTCTTTGCCGGCAAACTGCCGGGAAATTGAGGCTTTCCCCCGCCCCAATCGGCCCCGCCGCGTAGTGCGTCCCGAATGGGACTTAGCAGCCCTGCCGACTTCCAGGAGTGAGGAAAAGCGGATGAATTACCATGAAAAGAAGATATGGCATCTAATCGTGAGTTGAAGATCTATTTTGAAGCGAAAATTAAAACCCCCGCAAGCGGATAAGCGTATGGGAGGAGGGAGGAGCTTCCACCCTCTTCAAAGAAGCGAATTTTTAAAGGAAACGCGAAGGGGGGTAACAAGAAAAAATGTTGGTGAAAGTACCGTTGGGGTTTTACAGAAGATTGCGGCTTTAGTTGCTTTCTGGGGGATGTGGCACGAACTTTGAAAAAGTAAATAAAAAACAAAATGTCGATGCTGGGGAAAATCCTGCTTAGAACGGAAGAGAAGAGAGGAGGGACTTCCGCTCCAGTCAACCCCCCCCAGAACTAGCTGTCAATCAACAAGAGACTGAGATACTGCGCCACCTGCTGGAGTTAATCTAAAATATCAATGAAACGTTTTTAAAATGGAAATTGTTCTCATCAGGCTATAAAAACAAATATTTGGAATTAATAAGGTTGATGGCAGAAAATGTATCGATGTTAAAGTTCCAAGCTATGGATGAAGAAGGGAAAGAAGATCTCAGATTTATTTTGACGAAAGTCTTGACACCTCTATCTGGCAGTGGAGCGAATAAATAAAAGAAGAGGCGGACAAGGCTCTCAAAGCCTACTCCGCCTTCAAAAAAAGGATATACTCTGCCAGTAGAAAGGGGTGTTGAGCTTAGCAAGTAATGGAGATCTAATTTCAACCCGAGTGTTAATGGAGCCAACGAGAAATGACTGCCAGAAACAACAAGAAAAAAGAAGCGAAAGAAGATGGATTAAAAAATTTCTGAAGAGACATGCCAGCACAGAGGAGGAAGCAGTACTCAAAATTTGGATTTTTGAAGAAGACGGCGGCCCGGGGGAAGGAAGTGACGGAACGGGAGGCATTAAAGTTCAAAGGACTTAATGATAATTGGAGAGACTTAAAAAAGAATTTGTTCGTGTAACATCTGAAAAGATTTGATTTAACCCCAGTGGACTTTACTAACTTTACTAATAGAATTGATTTGGACTTTGTTAAGCTGAAAAGAAGATCTTTCAACCGTGATGGATGCCGACAACTGGAAGAAATAAAACTAACCTTTACTAACAGAAAAAAACTCACTCCGCTCTTTTTTCTTTTCCCATCTGTCTACCTTACCCTTTTCTTATAAAAAAAAATAAAATTCTCTCCTTTTTAGGAGAGTTATTTCAAAAAAAAAAAAAAAGAAGCCACATAAGTCCAAGTGGCCAGAGGGTACTGAGGCATCGACTTGGAAATAAAAAAGTTGAGTTTGGCTGTCACTCCTGCCGCCCCGGTGATCAATCCCATCGAAATTTCCAGGATCTCGACATCAACACCAATGGCTCGCCCAGCGTTTACTGTGGTGGCAGCACATGAGGACCCACCCCTGGTGTTGATGCTGGTTCTTTCCTCTCAGACTGACTGCATCACACCAGGTCAGCAAGTGCCTCGGATGCTGTCCAAATCTCCACTGTCTCAATATGCTTCAATCTGTGTGGGAAAGCATTTGTTGGTGTTACGGGTCTCCCACCCTCCTTATCACTTACTGGATTAAAGGGCGCATCATTTTCAGAGTCCGTCTCACTCTCCTTGCTAATGCTCTGACTGCAGGGAGCCTAGACTTTATTTCTCCAGATCTCGATCGCCTCGTAGATCTTGGTCCCCTGCTTGAAGTCCTCGTTGTTCCACATGTCGTCACTCTGACCTTAGATTGTTGATGCCCAGGCATGAGCATTATGGTCGCCTCCATTCCCATCATGCTAAGTTACAACCTCGGAGTCACCGTTCCACCTTATTTGCTTCTGCGCTTTCTCTGCATTTGGGAACCCCTGTTCCTGATGTTCCCATGCCTCGCGGTGATGCTTCCCATACTTTCTCTGGTCTTCAGGATTTGTCTGCCCCCACACTTTGCCTCCACCTGATCCACTGGCCATTCTGCCTCCTCTCACTTTGCCCTCATTTTCGAGATCTTCAGATATGGAGTTGGAGCATTCCTACACGGGGGAAGTTAAGGTCAATGTGACCCCACAGGAGGATGATATTGTCTGCTCAGGATCCCTCTCCCCTGCCGAAGGGCCAAAGGGCCTACCTTGAAGTCATTATCAAGCTGGCTACTGCTTTTCAAGTGCAGGTTGCAACAGACACTTCCACTGTCACTGATGTTGTGCACAAATTGGTGCAAGCAGAGCTACCCCCATCTAACATTCTTCTACTCCTTCCTGTTCATTTGTCCATCTTGAAAGAGTCTTGGGATCATCCTGCCTTGGTACCTCCGGTTTCAAAACGCTACGACATCTTATAAAAGATCCAGGAATCTTCGGCGAAGTTCTTGTTCAATCATCATCCTCCGAACTCAGTGATTGTGCGCTCCTCTACTAAATCTAAACAAGCCCATCAACTTATTCCTCCAGTTTGGGAGGGCCAGAAGGTTGACACAGTGGCAAAGAAAATCTATGCTGTCTCCTCCATGAATGCCTACATTGATTTGTACTTCTCATATTTGGCAGCCTATGCTGTGGTCCGACCTGTCTTGGATGCTGTGCTGGAGGATGCTCGACCAACTCTCTCTGCCACCCTGTCTGAGATATGCACTATTTCAAGGCAGCAAATAAATTCGATACGTCAGGCTGTTGCCTGCTCCTCAAAGACTCTGGTCTCTTGAATTGCTCTTCACAGACACGCATGGTTGCTCTCGACTTCTCTTCAGCATGACATCAAATCTAAAATTGAAGACCTGCGCTTTGATAGGTAAGGCCTTTTCCACACCTCCACAGATGACACTTTGAAAGCTGTGGATGACAGCTGCAAGAAAGTGCAAAATCTCAGAGTTTCTTACTTGGCCCCACAGCAGCCTCGGTCTTGACAGTGGTAACCTTACTATCCTAAACACCAACCTTTCCCGGCAATGCCTGCTCCTTGGAAGTGTAAGCTGTTTGACTCGAAATTGGCAATTTCAGGACCCAAAGCCCCTGCCCCTAAATGGTCTCACCAACCCAAGCAGTCCATTTGACCACTTTGCTTGCTGCCTCCTCCTCTTCTTTCCACCACTTCACCTGTGGGCACCAGACTTCTTCCCTATCTCACAGTGTGGGAAGATATTACCACCGACTACTGGGTCCTGACCATCATCCAAGTGGGGTACACCCTAGAGTTCATTTCGCTTCCAAACTTCCATCATTTTGTCATCATGCCCCCTTCTCCTTCACTCCAGAAGGAAGTGCACACTCTGCTCCGCAAGGGAGCCATTGAAATCGTTCTGGTGGCACAACAGACTCTCAGCTTCTACTCCAAGTACTTCACAGTCCCCAAAAAGGATGGTGGTGTTCAAGCATTCATGGATCTTCGAGATCTCAATGTCTTTGTACAGCACAGGAAGTTGCGCATGGTTACTCTTCAATCCATTTTTCCTCTTCTGACTAAGGACTGGTAACTGGCATTTACTGATTGCCATGATGCCCACTTCCATATCACCATTTGGCCTCAGCGGCTCAAGTTTCTTTGATTTGCCATCGGCGCTGATCATTACCAGTACAGAGTTCTGCATTTCAGTCTCTCCACCGTCCCCCGTGTTTTCACCAAGACAATGGCGTTGCAGCTCTTCATCACCAGGGCATTGTTCTTTATCCTTACATTGAGTGGGCAACAAGGAGCCAGTCATCAGAGTTGCAACTCAAGGGGGTGTGGCGTCGCGCTGAACAAGACGGCCACTTAGATCTTAAGCTCTCCCCTACCTATTTTGGCTTTTAAATCACCCCACACAGAGAAATAAACGTACCAAACACATGGGAAAAACAAGACAGAAAGTTCCTAAAAACAAAACAACTTTGTCAGCACCGGTGATTGAGTTCATGCACCCAGAAAAACTGTGCCCCAGTCGATCACCTCTGGGCTCCAAGAAAAACAGGATGGCCAACAACAGTTTTAAATGATGAAAAATCTCGAAGGAAGAAGAAATGGCAAATATTTTTTAAAAAATGAACAGTATGGAAGCCAGGCTTAAAGATATGCTGAAACAAGTCTTTGAACCTATACAATCTCAAATAGGTGCAATTCAGAAGACTCTAAAGGAAGTTGTTCGTAAAGCAGATCATGCCTTAATAACTGCTCACCAAACACAGGAAGAACTTAAAGCTATAAAATCAGAGGAGAACACTCTCAGAAAAAGGATTTTGTCTCTGGAAATGGAAGCACAGCAGTTTAGTCTGAAATTTCGGGGCTTTATGGAGGGATCCGAAGAAACTGCAGAGATCTCAATATTCATGACACATTGGATAGCATCTGTCTTTAAGCTGGAAGAAATCGTGGCCCCTATCATACTAAAAGCTTATAGATTTGGATAACGAAACAAGGACCTCCGAAATGGACCTAGAGAGATCCTTGCCACATTCCAGGAAGTTAGAACAAAGAGGAAAATATTAACTGAAGCTCAGCTTAAAGGACATCAGTATTTTTCAGAAATAAAAATAGAAGTGTTTCCTGATCTCCCACCTGAAGTTTAACTCTCCGAAGAGAATTAAAGCCTGTCACAATTGCAAGAAGCAAACATACGCTACAGATGGACTGCAGCAGCTAAGTTCCAATTGTGGGACAAAGGTCTCTTACTGAGTGCTACAGATCTTGCTTCTGGATTCCTTCCTCTAGAGGCTCTCAAACTACAACATCAACCAATGGACTTAGAAGATCAGTGAAAATAAAAATAAACCTTAATTTAACAGCCCACAAAGAAAATAAAGTAACCATCCATTCTGCAATGGAGCAAGAATGAAACAAAAATACAAGCATTGCTGTAAACAATAATGCGGTTTAAAATGTAATTTAATTTGATAATATTCTATTATTTAATATATAATTTTGGGATAGTATTTATAAGAAGAAGAAGAGATTGGATTTATACCCTGCCCTTCACTACCCAAAGGAGTCTCAGAGCGGCTTACAAACTCCTTTCTCTTCCCCTCCCCACAACAGACACCCTGTGAGGTAGGTGGGGCTGAGAGAGCTCTGAGAGAAACTGCTCTTTTTTCAAGAACAGCTGTGATGCCCAAGGTCATCCAGCAGGTGCAAGTGGAGGAGTGGGGAATCAAACCCGGTTCTCCGAGATTAGCGTCTGCGCACTTAACCACTACACCAAACTGGCACCAAATAAGGAGATTTATAAAGCCAAGGGTAGGGAAGGAGTCAATTGCCTACACTAGTACCCCCCCTCTCTTTTTTGTTAGACTGCATTACGAAGTGGGAACAGAGTATTCTCACATTTCTGTACAAAAAGTATTATGCAGGAGCATTTGAGGTCATTATTATTTATAAGTAAGTGCTTAATAAATACAAGTTTAGTAGGAATTGTTTGTGTTATTTAGTTGATAAGTTAGTGTTAAAGGGGGGGTTATAATTACATAGATTTATAATTATTTCTAGTTCAAATATATATACCTTAGAGTGATAGTAGTAAGTAACAATCATAAAGACAATAATTGAAGTGAAATCAAGAAATATCTTATTTAGTGTTATAATCATAATATAAAGTAAAATAAATTAGTTATGGACTGTTTTGTGATACCATATTTACCTTTGATTAACAAACTATAGTGGAGCTGCGGTGGCTCAAGTGGTTAAGACGCTGAACTGCAGGCTCTGGAAGGTCAGTAGTTCAGCAGTTCGAGACCCGGGTGCCGCATGACAGGGTGAGCTCCTGTCTCTAGTTCCAGCTCCTGCCAACCTAGCAGTTCGAAAGCAAGAAATTGCAAGTAGATAAATAGGTACCATTTTGGTGGGAAGGTAACAGCGTTCCGTGCGCCTTGGTGTTTAGTCATGCCGGCCACATGACCACGGAAACGTCTTCGGACAGCGCTGGCTCTTCGGCTTTGAAACGGAGATGAGCACCGCAACCCTAGAGTCGGATTCGACTGGCTTTCGAGCAAGGGAACCTTTACCTTTACCTTTAACAAACTATAGGAAAAATAAGGTTTTGGTTTGTTTTATATACCTCTCAATATTGTTTTCTTATATATCTATATTGAAATAGTAGATTTATAATTTTAATTATATAATTTGGAAACCAATACAATATAGTACCAATAGAAATACTAGTGTGTTTATATCTTTAACAAAAAAGTGTTTGACTTATAACATGTGTGGACTCAACAATCCCACAAAACGCAAAAGAATTTGTACTCAAATTAACAGAGAACAGCCAGACATAGTCTTCCTTCAGGGGATGCATAATAAAAACAAATCAAAATTCCTCTTTAATACTAATAAATATAAATTGCAATTTCAGGTTACAGGCACATCTAAAGTAAGAGGTGTAGTCATTTTAATTTCGAGCAAATTACGATTTACACAATCAAGATTACTCATAGATTCAGAAGAAGATATTTTATTTGTTACCGGATTTTTGGAAGACAGTACAGCCATTTTAGCTATAATATACACCCCAAATGAAGAACAACTTCCTTTTCTTAGGACAACACTTGAAAAACTTGGAACATTCAGAGAAGGAGATATTATTATTGGAGGCGATCTGAATTATATTATTGATTACAAGCTTGACAAATCTTCTTAGTCAAACCCCCCCCCCCATCATCAACTTCTCAATTAGCTAAAATTTTAGAAGAATTTCCATTAGTAGATATTGGAGAAAATCTCATCCAGGGGAAAGAGACTATTCTTATTTCTCAGCATGACATATGATATACACTTGGATTGACTATATATTAATATCGCCCACATTAGTAAATAAGGTGCAGTCTACACAAATTGGTCCTTTAAAATGGTTTGCTCATAATTGGATTGATTGTATATTTCTACTAAAAAAATGAGACGCCACAATGATCATCTTGGGGTTTTAAATAGAACTTTATTAGCAAATCCAGAAGTAGCCAAAGAAACTGAAGTCCATGTCAAAATAAAAACTGTTTTCTTTATAATACCACAGAGGGTATGGCTCCAACCATTATATGGGATGCACTTAAGCCAGTAATCAGAGGCTTTCTCATATCAAAAGCTTCATACCTAACCCCCCAAAAAAAAACATAGAGAAGAATTAGTAACAGAGGTAATTGAACTGGAGAATATTCACAAAAAAACCAGGAGCCCCAAAACATACAAACAGTTATTAAAGGCAAGGAAAAAATTAGATTTATTAGATACAAGCAATATATATATAAAAAAATCTATTATTCTTAAAGCAAAAGGCATGGCAAAACTCTCCCAGGGCACTAAAATATTATCCAGATATGTAAAACAAACAAAGGAAGCTAAATTAATTACAGCTATTAGAGTTGATAAAAGTATTCTAAAATATAAAACAAATAAAATTTCCCAAGGTTTTTTAGACTATTATAACTAATTATACAGTTCAAAGAATATTAATCTTGTATTGATAAATTCATGTCTGGAGAAATGTTATAATACAATAAAACTTTCACAAGAACATAAAAAATATATGGACTCACCTTTCACAGAAGCAGCAGTAGCAATCGCCATAAAGAAATTAAAAAGAAACAAAGCTCCTGGACCTGATGGCTTTACACCAGACTTTTATAAAAGATATGCCTCGAATTTAATAAAACTCCTGACTACAACCTGCAACCATATTTTACAACAAGGTATATTACCATCATAGACACAAGCTGCCATCATTGTAGTACCTTTACCTGGAAAAGACACTGCAGTGGTCACATCATATCGCCCAATATCTCTTTTAAATGTAGACTTTAAAATATTTTCATCAATAATAGACGGTAGATTAAACTCATTTGTAATACAGTATATAAATCAGGACCAAGTAGGTTTTATGCCAACAAGCAATCTAACTGAAAATAAATAAAAAGCATTGAATTTAATCAATTATTGTAAAAATTAAAATATCAAACAATCTGTGTTTCTCTAGAGGAAGCAATTGATTTGGTTGAATTTAGATACTTAGATAAAGCCCTATTTCAATTGGGATGTGGGGAAAACTTTTTGAGAATAATAAATATACAATAGACCTGCAGCTTACTTAAAATAAATGGCTATAGAACTGATCAATTTGTACTAAACAGGGGCATGACAGGGATGCCCACTTTCACCTTTATTATTTACATTAATAATTGAACCCCTAGTACCTAGGATAAAAAACCAATGACAATATATGTGGCATACAAGTTAATGAAAAAATATATAAGATCTCTCTTTTTGCTGATGATACACTATTATTTCTTTCACAAGCTATACTTTCATTACAAGCCCTACAATCAGTCTTAGAGGAGTTTAGCACTATTTCTGCATTAATCTTGCTAAATCTTATATACTCCCAATTAGTTTAGAGGCACAAACATCATGTCTCAAAAATCTTACACCTTACAAATTGGCAAAAAACCAGTTACCATATTTAGGTGTTAAGATACCAACAGAAATGAAAAACCTACAGAAAATTAATCATGACACAAACTTCCAAGAAATTAAAAATCATTTATACAGATGGCATAAAATAAATATTTCCTGGCATGATAGGCACAATATTATAAAATTATATATCCTTCCAAACTGAGCTAACTCACACTAACTCAGCTTAGAGGGAACACTGTTACCAAGCTATTCACTTAGCAAATATACTAAAAATGTTAAATCAATACAATGATATAGATTGAATAACTATTCAACAATACTATACTTACTCATATTCAATACAAGAAGTTATTTGGCAGTTATTCTCAGAATGCCCTCAAAGAATTTGGGGTAATTCATTTTTATTAGCATCTACTTGGGATAATAAGAGAAAGTCTTTAATACCAAAACTCTCTAGATTCCCAACTTTTAAACCAAAAAGGCACACTATCAGCCAATACTATAAGTAATCAAGATTTACGGAAGAAAGCTAAGATCACAATTTTTATAGATATTTCAGATAATAAAGCTCTTATGTGCACATCTGTGTTAGAAAACAAATTGGGTATCTCAATATCCTGGTTTCAATTTTTACAACTTAATCATCTCTGTTGACAAATCCATCCATGAGATATTCTTAAATAGCCTCTATCAGAATTTGAACAAATATACAAAAAATACCAAATAATACAACCCCCCAAAAAATCTAATCTCAAATATTTATACAAATTTAACTTTATTAGAGAGAATTACTCATTTAGATAGCAAGCAAAGTGGCATAAAGATTGTGTTAAAATACTATTTGAAAATGTTTGGTAATTTTTTTGGGCATCATCCTCTTTCAACTCCAGCATTTTAGATGTAAAACTATAGACTTTTAAAATCATTGCACATTGGTATTTAACACCACAAAAATTAGCTTCTATAACTTCAATGTCTAATCCAGTGTCTAATCTACACTGCTGGTTAGAGTGCTCTAAGCTACAAAACGTTTGGGAAGATATTTTGCAACACATAAAGCAAATAACTGGAATATCTGTAGGCTTTAATCTGGAACACATCTTTCTTAATGGCTGGAAGAGTATTTGCAGTCAAAAATTCAATTGCATTAAAATGGAAAGATAGTTTAAGTCCAACCAAACAAAATTGGCATAAAAAATTATGGAATTTATACATAATGGCTAAAATAACAAATCATTTAGAAGGTATATTTCTCTCAATAAATATTATCCAACTTTATATCAATACGGTTTCCAATATTAGAATATTTAACACAACAAGAAGAGATTTCAAATATAATAAGTGATTT
Source organism: Gekko gecko (assembly GCA_029375565.1). Lineage (NCBI taxonomy): Eukaryota > Metazoa > Chordata > Lepidosauria > Squamata > Gekkonidae > Gekko > Gekko gecko. The sequence continues at coordinate 42,683,825 of JAPDNY010000012.1, read as the reverse complement.
ACATCTTTGGTAATTGAAGAATATTATAACTAAGAATGTAAACAGAACATTGTGTATTTCATTTTATTATCTGGTATTTAATGTAATACTTCTCTAATTGTTACCTTTTATAAACGTTATTTGGGTTAATTGTTTATCTTAAACCTCAAGGCGAATGTTTGGGGCATCCTTGCTCTAATTACCTTCTTGGGTCTCTTGTGTGAATTTGCCAAAATCCCTTCTGGAACCCACCCAAACTTTGAAGTTTTTTGGGTTTCTCCTCAATATTCAGCACCAGACTGTTCCTTCCAAGTTCTAGAACACTCTATCACGACTCTGACTTCTGAGTTTCTCAGTTGTCCCAACCAGTTGGCTTGGTCAGTCATGAGACTCTTGGGATTTTTTTGCCTTGACTGTGTTTGCCATCCCAAACATTCGCCTTCCTGATGTGAACTCTGCAGTTGTGGTTTCTCTGCTCCTTCGATATTCAAAATCACTTGGTAGAGTGGACTCTGCTCATCCCTTTAGAGGTTCTGATCACTCTTCCGTGGTGGTCCATCGAGAGATGAATCTCCTTTCTGGCATGCCCTTTTGGCACCATCCTCTGGAGAACCTTCTCCTCACAGATGCTTCGCTTTGGAGTTGGGGAGCCCAGTGTGGTGCTCTTTCTGCGCAAAGCACCTGGTTTCTGCCACAGGGGGTGGTAGCAGCTAAAAGCATGGACAGCTTCAAGAGGGAATTAGATAAACATATGGAGCAGAGATCCATCAGGGGCTATTAGCTACCAGGTATAGATAGGAACTCTTGGGCAAGTGATGCTCTGTATTCTTGGTGCTGGGCGGGGGGGCAACAGTGGGAGAGCTTCTAGTGTCCTGGCCCCAATGCTGGACCTCCTGATGACACCTGGTATTTTTGGCCACTGTGTGACAGAGTGTTTGGAAGGCTGGATTTAAATCTCAGTTCCATTGTAAACCCTTTGGAGACCTCAGGGAAATGACTAGCAGTTTCAGTCTGTGCTTCCATATGTCAAACATACATTGAGTTGCTGCAAAGTCGAATTAAGTACAAAGTACACTCCACTTTAGATAACTATAGAAATAGACCATAGCCAGTTTTGTACATAGACATTTTGAGGCTTTCCGCTAAAATACTCCAGTTTCTAGAAGGTGGTTTTTGAGCCCCTTTGGTGGTGTCCTGTGGTTAGCTTATACATACATACATACATACATACATATATATATATATATATATATATATATATATATATATATATATATATATAAAAACCTGTGTTAGAAGTTTTTATATATATATAAAAAAAACCTGTGTTAGAACTAAGTGCAAAACTTTGTTTCTTGAAGATGCCAACAGCAACATGGTCCAAGATAGCACCGATGAGAAGAAAGTGGAAAACTTCCAGTTGCTGGACAAGCAGGTGGATGGACTGCTGACACACCAGGTTTCACCATCTACTGTTGCTCTAGTGGATGATGATCTCCCAAATGACGTGAATTCTCTGCCTAATGAACTGAATTGCATTGGAGAGGATGGGTTGGACCATAGGCCTGTTACCAACTCCCTTGTTCGGGGACCCTTAAATTATGGCATGACTGCAGAGGACCAAAAACTAACAGCAGAGTCTTCATCAGGAACTGTGCCAAATGCAGTGAAAATCACACCCAGTATGTTTGAAGGGAACAACGAAGTTATCAAAATCAAAGTAATGAAGGAAGTTCGCAAGCCTGGAAGAAGTAAGTATTAAAGGGGGACCAAAAGTGTTGACCGGCTTTGGTCCCCTTGAAAAGAGGGAAAAACTATAAGCCCCCTGGTTAATTTTAACAAGGGCAAAATACGATGTTACATTTTATTGACAAATGCTTTAATCCTGAAGGAACTCTTGGTTTTGTTCCCATTGTTCCTATTCTAAACAGGCTTCTTGAAACCAAGAGCCATTCATTTCATGAAGGCTGTTGTCATGTCCATTACTTGGATCCAGCTGAATGTTTTGGGGGATGGAAGGATTCAGCCCATGGAAGTGTGACTTCCCACCCCCACCCCCAGCAGCATTTTAGGGGGTATTTTTGAACTCTTGTGAGCAGAAATCGTTCTGCCTCCAGTAATGTTTGATTGAACCCCAGCTTTTTGTCATCAGGCCTTCAGTTTTAGTAACTCTTATATTCAAAGCATTGTTCAATGAATACTTTCTGGATAAGGGTGGAATGATAAGACATACATTGTAGGGATGGGGTGTGAAATTTTTTAAAAAGTACTTCATGCAGCTATGGGTGCATGTTGTAGTGGATGCTTAACTTAGTAACCTGTGAAGCAATGCCATGAGAGAGTACTAGAACTCTTAATAATGGTACTAGATAAGTGTTTCAGTGGGTAGCCATGTTGGTCTGCAGTAGAACGAGATAAGACTCAGTAGCACCTTAGAGACTTTCCACCCTACCATCAACATGAGCATGAACCAATCCACACAAGAAGTACACTTTCTAGACACCACTGTACAAATACATAATGGTAACATAGAGGCCATCTTATACTAGAAACCTCCTGATTACCGAACATATCTACATGTCTCCAGTCATCATTCTAAACATAACAAATAATCCATTATTTACAGCCAAGCCCTCTGGTACAGCCATATCTGTTCCAATCCCACAGACAGAGATTATCACCTGTTGGAATTACAATACCCACCTGTTGTAGTAAGGAAGCATGAACATATGAAGCAGCCTTATACTGAATCAGACCTCTGGTTCATTGTAGTCAGTATTGTCTACTCAGAGTGGCAGTGGCTCTCCAGGGTCTCAGAGAGAGGTCTTTCAGATCCTAGTGCTTTCAACTGGAGATGCCAGGGATTGAACCTGGGACCTTCCACATGCCAAGTAGACGTTCTATCAGTGAGCCACAGCCCCTCCCAAAGCCAGAATGATACCAAGGGATAACCTGCTACAAGATAGATCCAAACAAAACAACAGAACACCACTGGTGGTAACTAAAGGTATGCAATTTTTAAAAATTTAGTATTTTTTGGTTCTGGTCTGTGGGACCTAGAAAAATTTCAGTATTTCCAAAAAAAATCCTGCATCCGAATACCATAAATCCTGAATTTTTTCAGATCCAATAGACCTGAGAAGAAAAATACTTGCTTTAAAAAAAAAGAAGCCAGCTCAATCCTGAGGCTGGCTTGGCTTCTCCTCCAGCCTGGTTTAAACCAGGATCTGCATGCCTTGGGGAGATTGCTCCCTGAGACGCACAGATCTTGGCTGGGATGCCTTCTCCTTCAGCCCAGTTTAAACCAGGCTGCAGAAGAAGCCAGCCCCCAAGCCGAGCTGGCAGGAACACACTGCTTCCCCTAGCCCAGCCAGTCCTGATACTCAGGCTGGCTTCTGCAGTTCCTTTAAACTTTAAAGGGACTGCAATAGAAGCCTGACAAACAGCTGAGACCCTCTCTTTTTCGGGTCTACCAGTAATTCCCGAATATATCCAGGATTTTTTCTGGGATATTTTTTCCTGTTTCTCAGAGAAAACCTGGATACATTTGGGAAGCCAAAATATACCCCCAAAATACTGATAAGGTGTTTTTCAGGTATATTTTTGGTTTGGATACACCCAAATGCACACCCCAGTGGTCACTTACAGCTCTCAATTCAAACTGATTGAACACTGCCAAACAGTGTTATGCCCCTCTCACAGGTATTGGGACACAAACCTTTGTTTTGCTCACAGACAGCCTGTTAACCTTAAACAACTTCTCATTGACAACAGAGCTCTTCCTAACACATACATGAACCAGGGCCTGCAACAAACCGAGATGCCAACTCTGTCCCCATATTCACTTCGACAAAACAAATTCAGACCTAACAATACTAGCCATACCGTCTCAGGTTCATTCACTATGCCATCAAATGTGTCCAGTGCCCTTCCACTCTATACAACAGACAAGCAGGTCATTCCCCATGCAAAGGAATTAAACAGAAATAAATCCAACATTAAAAGCTAGTAGGAGAACATTTTAATCTTCCAAGTCATTCCATTGCTGATTAGGGGTATGCAATCGGATCTACCAAAGCTGAAAATATACCCAAAAAATACCTTATTGGTATATTTCAGCATCCCAACTGGTATTTTTTTGGTATATGTCAGCATCCCAAATGTATCCAGTTTTTTTTGGAAAAACTGGGAAGAAAATCCCGGATATATTCAGGAATTGCTGGTAGAGCTGAAAACAACAGGACAGACAAGCTGTTTGTCAGGCTTCTGGGGCTGGCAACACTTGCAGCTTGGTTTAAACCGAGCTACAAAGTCTTGTTTAATCTGCACGCATGCACGTAGCCTTGCTCTGCTGTAACCGTAGGAGAACTCTCTGCCGGCAACTGCTATCTATTTGGCCTTGACAAGAGGCGAAGGCTTGAGTTCCCAGCCGATGGGAATATCCCTGCCTGCAGGTGGTGGTGGTGGTGGGGGGCGTTCTCCCGTTCATTATGTAAACTCCCGCCGGATCACAGACAGAAGTCAGCCCAGGATCGGCTGGGGCGAGAGCTCCATGCCACCTCAGCTGGGGCTGGCTTGTCTTGCAGTTTGGCTTAAGCTGAGCTACAAGAGAGGATCAACTGGGACGGTGGGAACTAAGAACTCCATGCTGCTTTAAACCGAGCTGCAGGAGAAGTCAGCCAAGGATCCCCTCCCCTCTACCTCAGCTTGTCTTGTCTTGCAGGCTGGTTTAAGCAGGGCTGCAAGATAAGCTAGCCCAGGGGCCACATCTTCTAGTGTGCAGTCCCCCCACACCTTTTTTCTTGAGCCTTATTGGACCTGAAAAAAATCAGGATTTCCAAAAAATCCTGGATCTGAATACTGCACTAGTATTCGGATCCAGGATTTTTTTGGGAACCGGAATTTTTTTCAGTTCAATATACCCAAACTGGGGGAAATGTGCACACCCCCATTGCTGACCTAAGAATGGCAGTCCTCCCAAACAGAGAAGCTTCAAGGGGAAATTACAATTTGGGATTGCAAAATTTGAGTTCGTAGAGGAGTTCAGAACAGTGAATTCCCCAGGGCTGAATAGGGACATAGGATTCTTACCTCCCTACAGATGCTAATTTTCCACCCCCAATTCATATTGTACCTCTGCATTCTGAGTTCCTTCATTGCAACACCCATCCCATCTTCTGACTGGGATGTAAGGACTCAGATCTCCATTCCAACTCATATCTGATGAAGGGAGCTTTGACTCTCAAAAGCTCATACCCTGAAAATCTTGTTGATCTCTAAAGTGCTGCTGGACATGTATCTAGGTAAGTGTTACATGTGACTGCAATTGCAAATGGGGAAATGCAGTGGCAGAAGGAAAGGCCTGTCAGCTACAGGAGTAAATGGCAGCTGGCTTCTTGTCACCAAGCAAGTTCCAATTATATGCTGTCAGCCCTTCGAGTGAGAGAGCAAACTTTGTGTTTATAGTGACAGGTAGTGAATGTCTACCAAAGAGCACAGTCTCCACCAGGGCTAACTGGAACTGTGTTATGGTTGGGGACAGGAAAAGGCCAGTACTTAATCAAACCAGGACAGCTGGGGAAGTGGGGCCTGACAGTTCAGATTTCTTCTGACTCATAGTTCTGGTTTTTGTCATAGATTATGAAAAAATCTTCTCTCTCCTTGAAGAAGTACAAGGCCCTGTGGAAATTCAAAAATATTTCATCGAATTTGCTATCAAGGAAGCAGCAAGGTTTGTATCAAGAAAATGTGCCACAAGTTGCATTGTAGACTGTGGCCTGCACTTCTTTCATTGCAAATGTTTTTCAAAATTGCTCCCTTACATATATTGATCAGATGGCAGATTCCCTTATTTGAACAGAATGTTAAAGTAGACCTTCCCCTACAGATGGGTCTTGAGGATTTTCTCACGCCTAGGATCGTTAACTAAAATCTAGGCCTCTGCCATGCTGATCGTTGTCTTAACGATACTAAACTGTTCAACCAAGTCAATTTTGGAGAGAAGCCAGAGATGGGTCTGTCAACATTGTTGCTTGCATATTCTGTAGTAGTGCAAAAGTCGCAGTGTTTCGAAGGGAAAATTTGAAGACTCAGTGCAAATTGGACATTAAATTGCTCCCCCCCTTTCTTTCTTAGGTTTAAAAAGCGGGTCTTAATACAGCACTTAGAGAGAATACTAGAGGAAATAGAGTTCAGCAGCCTGCCCAACAGAGTTAATCATGTCAACAGTAGATAATAGTGAGTCGGCCAGACGAATGCACGGACCAGGGAGAACGCGTTTGCTGTGTCGCAGAGGAGTGGAAGAGGACGTGGCAGCCGCTGCCCCTGTCACCTTGGCAGCCAGGCGGTTTTTCTGTTGGAATCTGAGAAGAAGGGGTGGAGTTTTTACGTTTGAGAGCCTGTCTCACCAAAACTGGGCTGTGACCCTGATGGATTTGCTGCGAAAGGTGTGGCTTCCTCCCTCCTCCCCCTTTGGAGGGCCTGATCTACTCAATGGGCTGAAGAAAATACCCAGTGCTGCCCTCTCCTGCAGGTGATCAGAATTTACTCATTTGAACCTTTGTTCTAAGACATTGTAACACCGCTTTAGACAGCAGGTCGATGGCATTTTTAAAAAATGGCATATGCTTTTATCTTCACTGGTGATGGAGAGACCCTTTGTCCTTTAATAAAAAAAGCAGAGGGGAGAGATTCCCTCCATGGTGGTAGTGCATGTTATCACTACAAAACCTGAAGGCAAAATTTCCTGAGAATCGCTAGCCAAGCCAGGCATGTTTTCAGGGTAGGCTTGAGAGTAAAGCAGCTGCTAGACTGGGTTGAGGAAAGCTAACAGGAGCCCTGTGACTATCATCCCTGGTAGCCACTAAGCAACCTACCTCAGCCTCTCTTCTCTTTTGTCTGCAGACATTATGAAAGCGCACCCGAGGCTCCCCAGGTCCAGACTTCAGTTCTCTTTCATCTTGTGAGGAGGACGGAGACTCTTCACGTGGACTTGGCTTTGGAAGCGCTTAAAGGAAACTTTGGGGTTTTTTTGTGTTTTGGGTTTTTTAAAAGAAAAACACAACCCTTTTCTCTCCCCCAAATCTATATATATATGTATTTACTTTTTAAAGATTCATATGAAATTATTTTGGACAGTGTTTATCAGATCCTTAATTTGATATATCAGATGGTGTGTGTGTGTACATGTACATATACATATATATATGAGAGATTTTTTGAGCACTTGTATATAATAAAAATCATTTTATGATTTTCTAAGAAGTGCCTAATCTGACTGGGTTGCTGGTGAGTGTCTGGTCATCCAGTTGGTGGTCTGCAAACAGCCAAAATAAAGAAATTAAAGGAACTGAAGAGGGAAGCCACGCTAATCACTAATGTTCTCTTGCCTCCTCTCTCCCACTCCTAAGGAACAGGACAGAACTAACTTGTGCTTTGGTCAGTTGGCACTCTCACATTCCTGCAGTCGGTACTTCTTCCTAATGATCTCCTTTTTCCTTGCTGCTGAGAACTGGGTTGCCTGATTTTGGTTTTACTCAGGGGGTAACAGCAGTGTCTCCTGCCAGTGGTACATGACCCCTTGAAGATAACAGCTGAACTGTGGTACAGTCTCTGAGAAGAGGCGTGGGGCTGCTCACTTTTTGGCTGGCCATTGACAATCCGTTTTTGTGTGATTATACCTTTGTTCTTTATCACAGAGAATCATTGCTCGGCACAAGACAGCCTCATTGCTTGCTGTGCCACAGATCTCCTCCCATTCTCTTCTGCTTGTGCTCTGCAGTGGAGCTTAATGCAAAGGGAGAACAGCTTTGAAGTTGTGTTGAGTATCTTGGGATCGCTGGTCTGTTTGGCAGTCTGCAATTGTCAGTCAAAGGGAAATCCTTAAGCAGAAGGTGTGCCTTTGAGGCTGAAGTGTGTGATTCCAATTTCCACTGCAGCTGTGCACTGCCCTGTATGTATTTCACTGGTCATTTTTTAATTTGCCCTACCAAAGTAGCAAGGACTTGGTATCCATAATTACTGAAATGCTGCTGTTAGTGAGGGGATGTCTGAAATAACTGCGCGCACTGAGAAGGACCCAGGAGTACAAATGTGACAAAAGTTTCAGCAATGTGTAGAAAAGGCTTGAGTCTAATGTAATTTATTTTCAGCGCTTTGCCTTTGCAAAACCTGGTCCTACTATTTCATTGTCATATGAAGTGTTTGCTTATGGTGGGAGTGACTTCGGATGACTACAACTGGAAGTGTACACATGTTTATTGGGAGGGGTTGTAGCCCAGTGGTGGTAAACCAACTCTAAATGCCAAAGGTCCTGAGTTCATTCCCAGGAATCTCCAGTTAAAGCATCTTAGGGAGCAGGTGTTGGAAAGGTTCTTCTGTTCTTGAGCCCCTGAAGCAACGGCCCATCGGAACAGGCAATACAGAGTCAGACTGACCAAGAGCTTGGCTGATGAAACAGAGTCATATGTTAATGATAATAAATATTTTAAAGAATATTGTAAGCCACCTTGAGCTCTGTAAGAAAGGTGGCTAATATTTATTTTAAATAAATGTTTGCAGAAATGGCAACGATTCAAGTTTCCTCTCATAGAGTGAGGAACTGAGCCAGAAATACAATGGAAGAAGCTCACAAAGCAGTACTTCCAAACACTAAAAATAAATCTAGCCTTAATTATGTGTGCTTTTTTTGCACATGGGAGCAAAAGCTTTGTAGCTGTTGTGCTTTGCCCATAGCATCTCTAGAGAGGGGAACTGGAGACACAGCTTACAGTTACAGGCATTGAGAGTTGAAATGTGTAATTAAAATGACCCTCTATACTTGGCCAACTCAAGATGGCTTTTTTTTTTCCTAAGCAGGTAAGATCTTTATGCAGTTTTGTGTTCTATTTTATGACTGGTTATAGGAAGGCTGGTTATTTAAAAATGTCATTTAAACAGGCCTGTTAGGTTTTCACTTATACAAGGTAGTTCTCAAAACTGGCTTTGCCATATCTCTCAAGGCGTACTGCCACGTTCAGCTGCCTCTTTAGATTTCAAAACAGATTTCAAATTTAAACTAGACTCAACAGTGGAGTGGTACTCGGTTTGACTCACGGAGAGCCACGTTCACCATTACCATAACCCGGATGACTGCAGTATGCACTGAGGGAAGGGGGTTTCCTCTGTACCTCCTCAGCACAAGGCATAGTAATTCAGACGAGAGAGAGAATGCCAGTGTGCCTGGAGGGACAGCAAGCTGGCTGTGAAGAAAGGAGAGTAAAACCATCAATCTCACTGTGGCCAGCTTGCTCTTTTCACAGGTGGCTACTTGGGTCTTACTTGTTTCTGGCCGGCTTACTTTCCTCCCATTAGCCACCTGGGTGCTGGGATGAGTGAATATAGAGATGAAGGATGTGCTGGAGAGGACAGGTCCTTCTAGCTCTGCCATGAGACTTGCAACTTGCCAGTCCCTGCCAACAGTGGGAGTTTCAAAACCAGGCCCACTGGGGGATGGGGTTGGTGCCACTTTGGAGAATGGAGTCCAGAACAGCCGTATGTGGTTCCTGAGCATCACTGCTCTGCAGAGTCGCAAGAACTATACATAACAAAACATCCTTTGGACTTATTATGCTAGTGAGCTAAGTTTCCACATTGTAATTCACTGCTGTAGCTGCTCTTCAATCCTCTCTACATGTCCTTAATGGTTTACAAACACCTAGGAATTGCCAGAAGTACTTCACCTGTTTTCCTCTGGAAAGACATTTCAATCATACTCAAAACTTAAAAGACGGTAGCATAAAAAAACCAAAAACTGGCTGTAAGCAGGTTATCTCCTATGTATCAGTTAATGGTGTGATCCCTCCTTAACTTCATTCTGCTTTCATCCTGGCTGTGTGTTGCTTAAATGCTTGTTCAGCATGCAGTTATAAATAAACTGCAGCCTGGGCCTCCTGTTCATTTAACTGATTACAGTAGTAAATAGATAGCTTTGAAATTTGTCAGCTCCCAACACAACAGGCTTCTTGTAGCACAAACCTGTCTATTTTCATAGGCTCCAATATAATCTGAAAAGGGGCTTGCTATCAGAACACGTAGCACAATTGGACCTTACTCCAGAAAGCCACCAGTGAGTAGGTTTTGCAGTATTCCAAATGAAACTTGTATCCTAGCTTAAGATAAGTCTTAAATCATGTTAGAGATTAGATACCCGCCCCAAGCGGGTGAGGAAGTAAATGTTTGAGCTATACCTCTTCCTACTTGCATGTGGATACTCACCTGAATATTCCATGCAAAAATCAAGCCTTCCCTCTATCCAGAAAACATGCAGCTTAGAGGAAGAGTCCTCTGGCTGACATAATACACCACAGAAACAACTTTGCTACCTCATCTACTGTTATTTAAAATGAATGATCTTCATGTTGGAATTAATACTTGTTTTGTTTAGGATAAACAGCCAGAGCTGTTTTGTTGTACAAGCTATGTGGTAAAAAACTAAATTCAGCTCTGGCAAATATCCTGACCTGAGAACTTGAAAAGCAGGTAATTCTGAAAAAAAGATCAAACTCAACATGCTTTGTAATATTAGTTCTTTATTGGACATTGCAAGATCAAAAAGGAAAAACAAAGCTTGCACATCTTTGTGACATAACCATCAATGCTGAAGAGTAAGGGTGGCTACTCCTTGTGACTTTGAACAGCCAAGAAGGTGCTTGAAGGGTCTACAAACTTTGTAAACATAGATGGGTTGAAAGGGAAAAAGCCTTCAGGCTCCAAGCAAGATTCCCATCTTATACTAATACCTGCTGCAACAGGAACACTGATACAGTTTTTTTGCAGCCTGAACAGGTTCCCACCAGGTTATTAGATAAACTGGTTAATAAGACTTCTGCAAAGTGCTACCAAGGATAAATTCAACATCAGGAAAAAGTTACTTGGCATTTTAGAACTCTTGTATTTCCTACCACCAACCAGCTGGAAATTTATTTCCCCTTTCATCACACATTCAGAAACCACAAAGTTTGTTCGTATCACACTTTTCTGTGATTTGCCTTAAAAGACCCCTCCAAGGCTTTCCGTATAAAAGAGCCCGTGCTACTGTGGTTGCAGTTTAAAAAAGAACCACTAGGAAGTACATCCCACTGGACTAAATGGGGGTTTATTTGAAGGTATGATCCTGACTGTGCTATAAAAGTGGATTAAGACATTCTCCCGCTGCAATGATCCTGTCCCGATCTATGGAGAATTGGACCACAAGGGGCTCTTGCATCAATCCTTCACGCAGCCCATCCAACGGAATCTTAGAAGCTGGGAAACAGTTACTGGTGGGTAAAAAAATCAAAACTATCCAATTTAAACAGCAGCCATATATTTAGAAAACAGAGCAATAACCATTAAGAGCTCTAAAGAGACACTCAAGATGAAATGTAGTAAGCTACAAGCTTCACAGCTCTGGCTGCAAAAATAAAAACTCAAAAGCTGTTATCCAATATGAATTAGATTTTGGGTATTGAATTGTAAGCTTAATAGAGCTGGTGGTCTTTTTTCAATGTACTGGGAGAGTCACCATTAGTTTGCCACCTCATGGGAGATGAGCAGAGTGTCATCTTGGTAAGGCAAGGCCTAAGCATCTTAGACAACAACCAAATTTGATACCAAAGCTAGTTTTTATAACCAGTAGAAAGTAAAATAGTCAAGGTAAAAAACCCATATAACTTCTTAACTGCAAATGGCTCTCTGTGTACAGCAGTCTCGCCCACATTTTCTCCTGCACTGGGATTATCTCCATGTAGAAACACATTGACTTAAGTAGAGCAGATATGTTCATTTTGCCACAAGCTCATCAGCCCAGGCTTGACCTGTGTACCGGTACCACATTTCTCAAGTGATAATGCAGATAATTTTTTACTACACAAGAGGTAATCTAACAGGGAAAACATGTGATTTGGCCTTCAATGGCAGGCCAGAAGATCTACTTTCTTGTGTGCCTGTGAACAATGCAAATCAGTTACATTCTGTGAGTATCCACATGCACAGCAAGTTGAAGGGAATCTATTGCCACCTTCTGAACATTGCATTCTGCTCCAAGGCAGATTACTCAGGAAAAAAAAATCTAGATCTGAAACACTGCAAGTAAAAAAGAGCAATAAAGCACAGTGGAAAAACAAGTTGAACATGTTCAATGAGGAACACAGTGCCTCCCCCACACTGTGAACCAAACTTCCTTCTACCTTTCCAATAAGTGGTGTGTGCAAGTAAATGGAGACACCTGAATCATAATACACTGGTTAACAGCACAAATTTTGGAAACTTCAACATAGCCACCTATTCCAAAACATTCAGCAATCACTCCCTCACCTAAACATACAGTCCTTAGCTACTGCCCTCCCTCCTACATTTCGCAGCAAGTGTGGACTCAGTGTTATTCAGCTCTACTTTTGGCTCCAGTCCCCACTGCACACAATATAGGCAATAATCAAAGCATGTAGGTGGGGGCTTGACAGAAGAGGTAAATGGGATCAAAGTGGTATGATTTAACACTCCTCCCCAGAGTTGCAAACCTACTGCAATTCTTTTTCTTCAAAAGCTGTGAGCCTTTCAGTGTTGTAGGGCACTGAGCAATAGACAAAAGAAGCTTATGTATTACTAGCAACAATGCAGGTTGAGAAAACCTGCCACAGCCATTTGAACAGGTCTTCCCTTCCAAGTGGAACATATCAAGCTGTGGGCATTACACAACCCCAAGTGCCAAAGACATGGAAGTAACACAATCATTGTCTTCTGGGAGGGGGGCAGGGAGAAGAGAATAAACAGAACAAGCCTTTCCTCGGCATTCAACATATCTGTACAAGCCACCCACTACCCTTCTGTGCTTTTCTGTTGCATAAAAACCATCATCTGTCTTTTGGTAACACAGAATTTGTTTTAGATGAAATTAATCACAATAGTGTTTAATGGATGAAAGATAAAAGGTATGTTTTCACAGCATAATTCTAGCAACCGCTTACACTGTTCTGCCAATTTACAATTCAGTCATTGTCATTAACAGTGTTGAGAGAAGGTCCTATTTAATATTTATATATTTATAATATATATATATATATTTTATAAAGTCTGGAAGATCAATATAAATACTGCTCCAGAAATTAAAAAAGTGTTTTACATCCTCAACTTCAATATTATAGCTCAGTGTCCTGTTCTATTTTTAGAATCATCTGTAAAAATCTTTTTAACGGCGGAGAGGTTCAAGTTTTCGCAACTTCAGTGATGCGCTGGACGACAAAGCATCCTGATTGGAGGAAGAGTGGACAGTATCTGGGGACTGGAATAATACTCTGCCCCGGTGATTAAATACATAAAAGGATGGATGGTTCCTTAATGTGTCAAATGTCCTTTAAAGAGAAAGAGAAAAAGACACTGGAATTAATGCTGAGTCATCACAATTAACTGTCAATAGTTCTGTGTGGACCAAAATGGAATATGTGAGGCCAGGGCTGCAATCTTATGCACATATTAGTTCAAATGTCTAACTGAACTCTGTGAAACTTACTTTTTTGGAAACATGTTTAGAATTGTAATCAAAGTATTTAAAACTTGTCCTAAACATGACAGATGTACATTCTTCAATGAACTTTCACGCCTATTCACTCCATTCAACTGACACCCTCAGGTAAGCAGCAAGAGTACAGAGCAATGGAAACAACACTAGCATATAAAGGTGATGCAGAATGAGATCTGACCTGAATGCTTAAGGATAGTGTCTACTCCCCACCAGTGGTCCCTCTAAGCTGAGTTAGACTGAACTAGCTCACAGTTTTTTAGGCTCTGGCTCACACGTTTTTGTTTTAGCTCAGGAAGGATGGCTCCAGAGCAAAACTTATGCAGTAGCCAAATCGCTCGCTCACGACTTTAATGCCAGTAGCTCACAAAGTAGAATTTTTGCTCACAAGACTCCACAGCTCAGGGAGCACTGCTCCCCACCCCCCAAAAGAGATGGCAGTAGACAGCCAAGGCCAGAAGGAGATGGTTGCAGGGTAGAAAAGAGAAAGGGCAGGTGATGCCAGAGGTATTACTCAGAACAGTCTAAATTCAAGGGGCTGGATTCTGCCAGCTTTTCCACTAGTGCAACAGGGAAGAGCTCCTTTTTGGCCTCTATGCCCCAGCTAATGGGACTTGTATGGTCAAATAGCCACATAGGATACATCTGCAGTGATGAAGGGAATCCAGTAAGATTACACCTCCTTTTTGTGCCAGCAAAAGTCCTGCCAATCCAAAGTCCTGCCTTGTCCATTGATGCAATACCTCAACCCCATCTTTAGCAAGGCCATGATTTTGGTCCCACAATGAATCAGTGCAACAGAGGGCAGGTATCTTGCACTTTTGATAAGTAAAACTGGGAGCCTTTGTGAGTTTCAGCTTGTCACCTCTCTGGCATTATGTAATGACAATGAGCAGTTGCCATATTGCCCTGTTCTCCATAGCCAGAGGTTTTGTACAGAGAACACGGGTTCCTACTAAGAAAGTTATTTAAGGCTATTTGGCAGGCAGGACAAGAAGAATGGGGATCAACATGAGACGAATGGGAATAATGGGAAGTAAAAGGCATAAAAAAATTAACCATACTTATTTTTTAGCTCTGAAGTGGCATCCATGTCTTTAAATTCTCCTGCAATATGAACTATCCCATAACAGGTAACTGCAAAGGCCAACAGTGTTTGAAGAACTATCTGTAAAGACATATTAAGAAGAACACATCAATGGCTTACAGGAATTAATATCTTTTGTTTAGTCTTCAACATCCAAGCTCGTGGTGCTCTTCAAGCAGGGAGCACCAGCAGCTTCACAGAAGTACAACGGATAGAGCTTGGGATCTGAGGCATCCAGGTTCAACCCCTGCTCAGCCATGAAATATCTGGAAGCAAGTGGCTACTTTGCTGCTGTACTTATAATCTTGTGGCACCAGCATCAAACGATGATGCCTGGAATTCAGCTTGATCATACAGGCAAAGCAAACAGAATCCTCCTCCTCAGAACTAACAATAGAGGGAAGAGTTGATTAGATGAGGATTCAGGTAATGGGAGGACACACAACAGCTATACACAAACAAACAGCAGCCAAATGCCAGAGGGAGCAGCTGTTTGCTCAGTGGAGCATAGGGAGTAGAGTGGCTTTCTGAGTATTGACTGGAGAGAGCGGGGAATTCCTAGAGGGATGCTTCTGTGGGAGGAGACAGGTGCCAAACTGAAGATTTGTTTTAAGCTCAGACACAGGTCAGAAGCTACAATATAAGTCTGAAGATTCAGCTAGCAGAAGCAGAAATTACTCCAATTCAGTTGTGGAAACTAAGTATACAAAAGTAACACATCAAACAATACAGGGCACTCTCCACAAGATACTCAAATTGTTAAATTTGTTCCCCGGAACTCAATTTGACTTTTCTGCAATTAAAAACAACTTAAATGCAAACATTTAAGAATTACAAGGCTGTAATCTCATCAATGGAAGAAAGAGAAAATGCAACTTACATCCACTGGCAAGGTTTCATCTTCTTTCTCTGTTAATCTCATATATGAACGATCTATAAAATAAAGACATGCCAGTAAATGACTTATTTAATTCATTATACTAACACCATATACAAAAGGACCTCAACTACTGAGTTTTCTCATCAGCTCTATCAGTTGTGCAAAGGAAGGATTGCCAAGTATTAACCTGATTTTATGGGACTTATCCTGTGGGGTCCAACAGTGTGCGATCCTATCCCTCATGCTCTTCAATCTTTAAATAAAGCCCTTGCGCCAAATAATTTGTAGTCTTGAGGTTGGGCGCCATCAATATTCAGACGATACACAGTATATACACACACACACTAATCTGGTGATGCAAGCAGAGGTCCTAAACTCATGCCTGGCTACTGTGGTTAAATGGCTAAGAGTGAACAAATTGAGACTAAACCTTGGAAAGACAGAATTAATGCTGGCTGGGAAGGGGTGTGTGTTGAAGGACACTGTTCTTACTTTCAGTGAGGTTCAGCTGACCCTTGCTGCCTCAGTTAAGAGCCTCAGGGTTATACTGGACGCAGCATTATTGCTGGAGAAGCAAGTTAATGCAGTTGTAAAAACGACTTTCTTCACACTCAGCTTAACTAAAAAAATATCCCCTCATCTTGATAAGGCTGATCTGGATCCATGCCACTCAGACTAGACTGCTATAATGCACTGTACATTGATCTCCCCTCAAAATCAATTTGGAAAGCACCTCAGAGACCAAGAAGAGTTTCAGGGTATAATCTTTTGAGAGTCAAAGCTCCCTTCGTCAGAGATGAGTAGGAATGGAGATATCCTCATCTTTTTATCACTGTCAGAAGGTGTGTGTGGGGGGGTTGTAAAGAAGGCTTGTAAAGTATGCAAAGGTACAATGCATATTGTAATCAGGCATTTAAATTATTTGGACACATGGGAAAGAAGCACTGGAGAAATTTCACCAGGCCTTCAGCAACTTCCATCCCACCATCAACCTGACCATGAACCAGTCCATACAAGAAACACATCTAGCCCTGACCTGGATAGCCCAGGCAAGCCCAATTTCGTCAGATCTCAGAAGCTAAGCAGTGTCGACTCTGGCAAGTACTTGGATGGAAGACCTTGGAGTACTGGGGGGAGGAGGGGCAGCGGAGGCAGGGGCAGGCTTTATTCAACCACCTCTGAGACTGACTGAGAGATCTTGGAGTTGTAGTAGATAACTCAATGAAAATTTCTAGACAGTGTTTAACTGCAATAAAGAAGGCCAATGCTATGCTGGGTATTATTAGGAAGGGAACTGAAAACAAATCAGCCAGTATCATAATGCCCCTGTATAAATCATTGGTGCGACCTCATTTGGAATACTGTGTACAGTTCTGGTCGCCACACCTCAAAAAAGATATTATAGCATTGGAAGAAGTGCAGAGAAGGGCACCTAGAATAATAAAAGGGTTGGAACACTTTCCCTATGAAGAAAGGTTAAAACGCTTGGGGCTCTTTAGCTTGGAGAAATGACGGCTGAGGGGGGTGACATGATCGAGGTTTATAAGATTATGCATGGGATAGAGCAGGTAGAGAAAGAAGTACTTTTCTCCCTTTCTCACAATACAAGAACTCGTGGACACTCAATGAAATTACTGAGCACTCGGGTTAGAACAGATAAAAGGAAGTACTTCTTCACCCAAAGAGTGATTAACACATGGAATTCATTGCCACAGGTGGTGGCGGCAGCTACAAGCATGGACAGTTTCAAGAGGGAATTAGATAAACATATGGAGCAGAAGTCCATCAGTGGCTATTAGCCACAAGGTATAGATAGGAACTCTCAGTCTGGGGCAGGTGCAGCTCACCTTGACACAGAGAGTACTCCATCTTTCTGTGTTATATCTCTGAGGATGCCAGTCACAGCTACTGGCGAAACGTCAGGTACTACAATGCCAAGACCACGGCCACACAACCCGGCAGCAACTAATTACTTGGATAAATTATTGGGGACTGTGGTCTCTGCTTCTGTGTACACTTTGCTGTGGGTTGAGTCCTACTGTGTAATTTTGCATCATTTAATGTGTCATGTCAACCCTTATGCTTTGCTTCAGTTGTTTTTGAGACTTCTGGCTGATTCTACAACACAAATCCTATTTCACTGTTTACTGAATGTCCCATCTTGTTGATTGTATTGACTCACTCAGTATAATTCGCCTTGAGTCCCAGTGAGAAAGGTGGACTATATATAACATAAATAAATCTTCAAAGTCTTGATCAATAATGAATCTACCTTGTTCTCTAATAGAAAGAGAAATGTCTCTGAGAGGTATGACCAAGGAATGCAAGAGACTTCCCCATTTCTAGATACAAAGACAAGACCACACAGTCATTACCACTAATTGCCATTTCAGCTAAAAGCAACTATGTGGCCTGTTTTGCTGCAAAAGACGTCAATGGTTCTGTTGAATTTCTAAGTTTCGGTAACAGGGATTCAGCATTACACAACTTAATATATACTTCCAGAACACAGTTAAAACAGATGTATGCTAATCTGTATAAATCTGTAACATGGTTCCAAGATTAAGGTGGTAGTGTTGGGAAGAGGTGCATCAATAATTGTCAGTGTTTCTTACCTAATAGGCCAAGGTGCTTACACAAGTATTTAGAACAGAATGGCAATCTACTATTATCTTAACACTTTACTGCTAACAAATGCATGTGTAGCTGTAACACTGTAAAGACTCTCTGCCACTGAACACCAGCTGCAAGAGTGGGGGCGATTGCCTCAACGAAGAAATTACACTATCCATATACTCAGAGATCACCATTTCAGTCAAAGTAAAAAACCACAGATTGCAGAATTTAAGACTAGTGTCTTCAGTATCAAGTACTTATACTCAGTAGGCTATGGACTATTAGGGACAGATTTTTGGGAAAAGCACTTGCCTTTTAAGCCATAGGCTGGCATGCCACTGTTAAACCTATGAAAAAGAGACCTGCAGGACAAACCCATGAAATTATTAGTTCAACTATACTGAAATCCAGATTGTTTCTGGATTTGTTCTGAATGTTCTGACTGTTACTGGCAGGTAGATTAGAGGTGTGGAAATGGTTAAGGCACAATGTTGTGCTAGTAATTGCTGCTCAGTACTTTTGCAAACTTAGGTAACGCTTCTAGGCTTGGCACAAAGTTGCACAATTCTACTAAATCAGCATTTATAGATGAGTTTATGGATAAGGTGGCTTTGAAAGGGGACTGGACAAATTCATTGAAGATAGATCAATCAACAGCTATTAGTCATGCTGGTTAATGGGATGGCATGTGTGCCATCAAATACCAGTTGCTGAGAGGCACCTGTTGGGGGAAGATTACTGCCCTTGTCCTGCTTCTGTACTTCCTACTGGACATCTCTGATTTTACATGACTCTTCTTAGGCTCATTTTTATAGATGGTAGTTTCAAACCTACATTACTTTGTTGTCTCTACTGTTCTCCCAATCCATACAAATATACTCTCTCTACTGACACACTGATCCATCCTAAAATCTCACTTGACGTTATGTTATGTCCTATTCTAGTCTCATTAGGTTACCCATAGTAATAGGGTATTCATCACCTGTCCTCTCACCCCAGTTCCCCCAGTACAGTATACCATCCTTTATCTTTGGCTCATTCCCAATAATAGGCAGTATTCTATTGACTTGTAACATCACCTCCATTTCATCCTTTTAGGGCTTCACACTCTCAATACTATCCTGGTACCTCACCCTCAATCCCATCACAGATACCAATCTGATTATTTGTCAGGTCCAGGCTTCTAAAAATTGAATTGAAGGCAGAATTAGGTTTGGCTTTTCTCCATCATAGTGCTGCAGTGATAAAAGAGGGAAAGGGTTGGTCCGTTTTATAAAACTTTTGGGACCACCATGGCTTTTCCCAGATGTCACCTTTAGATCACTATGCACAGATGGTGCCCACACACAAATACACAAGATTCCCACATACTGTTACATTCTAGCATGACTACAAAACAGAATCAAGGAAGCAGCTATGTAGACAGCCATAATCCATTTGTTAGTCTAAGGTGTCACAAACCTCTTATTTAGGTAGATGGGCTGGTTCAGTTCCCAAAGGGCAAGATCCCAAGGGGGCAAGGCACAGGTTTAGCCTCCACCAGTGGTCCCTCTAAGCTGAGTTAGTGTGAACTAGCTCACAGTTTTTTAGGCTCTGGCTCACACATTTTTGTCTTAGCTCAGGGAAGGATGGCGCCAGAGCAAACTAATTTATGCAGTAGCCAAATTGCTCACTCACAACTTTAATGCCAACAACTCAAAAAGTAGAATTTTTGATCACAAGACTCCACAGCTTAGAGTGAGCATTGGCCTCCACCCCTGGGTGCACCCATAGAAGTGAATGGATTTCCATCATTCCACCCTGAGCTCCTCAGAAGAATGGGTTAAAAATGGGAAACAAAAAGAAGCAAAAGGTTGCTCTTGGAGACACTGTGGTAAGGGCAAGCCTTGCTTATCACTTTGACCCCAGAACCCCAACAATAAGGATGCTCTCATTGATTACTATGGCAAACACTCCTTATTCCTTCCCCTCCTTCCCAATTTTACCTGTGCTCTGCATCCTTAATGGCTCTACCACCCAAGGAACCCCAACCTCTGCACCAAACCCAACACTGGTCACTTCTTTCCTTCCACCTCCAAAATCACTTCCTAGAGGGGCTGACAACTCTTGAAGTGACCGCTATAGCTGTAGCCTTACGAGTCAGTGAGCATACAGACCCTAGTAAGGGTCACGTCGAGCTCCACGCTCAGGAAAAAGCTTCGCCCACAACTCAGGCAGCTGTTCCCAAGCACTGGATCAGGCCGAGTCTTTCCGGAACCGTTTAGCAACCTGAGTCTTCAGCCCCTCAGACGTTCCTCCTCGGCCTAGACTTCCCTTTCACAGCCCTCCTTCCGTATCCCGTGGAAGTTAGTGCACCAGGCCCGAGATCTCCCGACTCCCCCCCCCACATATATCAGGGGAGGACGCGGGCATCACTCACGCTGTGCTGCGGAGAAGGCCGCGTGCGCCAGGGCGAAAAGTCCGACCCCAACCAGCCCTTTCCACAACGAGGAGGCCGCCATCATCTACCCTCCTCCCTCAGCCACCGCCGGGGGCGCGCGCGGGCGAGGAGGCGGGCTAAGCAGGGGGCGCGCGCACTTTCGTTTTCCGGCGCGCGACAATGACGTTAGCTGAGGGCTCGTAAAAAGAAGGTAGGAGGGCGGAGCTATTCTGGAAAGAAGACGGAACAGCCAGGCAGAGGCGGGGCTAAGTGATGAACGGTTTCTGTTCTCCGTGGTTTCTGTTGATCCTCCCTCTGTCTGAGGCGGTTTGGGGCGGGCCTCTCTTACCTCCCGTGCCTTCCCGCGGTGGGAGAGCGTTGCATCGTCCTCCTCCACCCGCCCCTTGTAAACCAATTGTGAGAATATAATACATAACTTTCGAGACCCCTCAGCCCCAACATAAAACGATGAAAAGTAACCGTGAGGGACCTTGTGTAGGTGAGCGAACTGGGAAGTGTCTGGTTCGCTTACACAACCCCCAGTCCCCCATATTTAATATGAGGATAAAAACACAGACCTACTTCGCAGGGTGGTTGTCAAGATTCCTGAAAATAAGGGAGGCCACGTTTCTTGAGCTGCGGCTGATTGGTTTGCCTTGCATGGTCATGGCCGATGCGGACACCAGTTGTGTCCGCTATAACCGGGTTCCTGTCACAGTTCATTGTCAACTCAAGAGGGTGGATGGGTGTGAGCTAATTGCAGGAAGAGAGTGCCTTGTCTGCAGAAGCAAGGGCTGAGAAGACGACAGTTTCCACGTCTGAGGAAATTTA
This sequence comes from Gekko gecko, assembly GCA_029375565.1. Classification (NCBI taxonomy): domain Eukaryota; kingdom Metazoa; phylum Chordata; class Lepidosauria; order Squamata; family Gekkonidae; genus Gekko; species Gekko gecko. Next base: position 42,662,479 of record JAPDNY010000012.1, on the reverse strand, counting down.
GAGGGATAGCTCTGTTGTAACAAAACCAACAAAATTTTGTGGCACCTTAATGACACACAGGGTTATTTTGACAAACTTTCATGGACTTGGTCAGATGATACTCCACAAAAAGCATCTGCTATAATAAAGCTGTGAGTCTTTATGACGTCTCTTTTTCATTTTAGTTTTAACAAAAAGTTTCTTGGTTTTAGTAGAGGGAAAGATGGAATGGGTTTTCCAAGGGACTGTTGTACTGAGACTGGTGCACTTTCTCTTTATTCAACTTTATTCAAAACTGATCTGAATGAGCAATGTAGGCAACAAATGGTAAATGAGATTCATTGTGAGTAAATGCAAACTGGTGCATACTGGGGCAAAAAGAATCATGTACATTAACAGAGTCCTAGGTTTGCCAGCTGTGGGTTGGGAAATACCTGCAGGATTTGGGGAGGGACCTTAGTATGCCATAGAGTCCATCCTTCAAAGCAGCTATTTTCTCTAAGGGAACTGATCTTGGTCATCTGGAGATCAATTGTAGTGGTGGGAGATCTCCAGGTGCCATATGGAGGTTGGCAACCCCACTGGATATCCAGGAAAGAAATTTTGGTATCATAGTGGGCAGTTTGAGGAAACATAACTAAGTGGCAAATTCCAGGCTGGGGATTATAAACTAAAAATACTGAAAATAAGATTACCAGAATGCCTTTATAAAATCTATAATGCAGCTGCATTGGTAATACATTCACAATTCTGGCTGTCCTGTCTCAAAACAGGTATTATATAGTTTGGAAAAACACTGAGAAAGGCAACTAGAATGATCAAAATTCCAGAGGGATAGCTGAGTTTGTTGCAGCAAAAATAAAATAGGGGTCTCATGGAAACTGACAAACAAATACATTTTTATTTTAGCACAATTTTAGCATAATTAGACCCAACTTCAGCAGATGCTGAACAAAAAATTGTTAGAATAAGACTTTTTCAGTCATTACAGTATCACAAGACTCTAGAATGATTAATAGGTTGGAACACCTTCTCTAGAAAGTAAAGCATGGGGCTTTTTAGTTTCGGGAAAAGGATGGTTTTGGGATATACAACTTAAGTTTATAATGGTATGGAGAGTGGATTGGGACAATTCTGTACTGCAACTGGAGATCATCAAATGAAATTGATTGGCAGTGGATTCAGAACTGCCAAAAAGGTAACTTTTCACACAACACATACTTTATGGGATGCCTAGCCACAACATATAGCAATGGTGACTAATTTGAAGAGAGTTTTAAAAAGATTAGATAAAATCAAGGAGGACTGTCAGTGGCTATTAGTCACTACAGTGAAATGGGCCTTCATGTTGAGAAGCATATGCATAATGTAAGAATAATGTGGGGCAAGAAGAATTTTCCTGTGTGATGTTGTATGGAAACACTGTCTCCTTTAACTTGGTCCCTCCCTCAACCACTACATGTGTGGTGTTAGCATGCCACAGAGTTATAGCCCAGGCTGGTGTTGGACTGGTCTGCTGACACTGTGTGAGTAGCTGTCCACATTAAACCATACACTCCTTGGAAGCTTCCCAGAAGCATCTAACCACTGGTGGGTCCAAGATGCCGGACTAAGAAAGTAATCTTATGCTCCTCTATTCAGAAGTAAGTCCCATTTTATTCAATGGGTCTTATTCCCAGGAAAGTGCCTCTAGGATTGCACTGTAAATGGATCCTTGGTAGTGCTTTTTATGCTGAGGTTATCTACCCTCTCTGATCTGGAAAATATATACCATCCTTGACAAATCAATTCTCCTCTAAATTTAAGCTACCTCATTTAAGGTGCCACAGGACTCTAGTTTCTGCTCCAGTGGACTCTGTCACAATATAAATTAAAAAAAAAAAATTCTTGGCCTTGTGGCAAAATCTCAAGTACTAAAGCAACCACATCTTCAAATGGTACATCTTGAGAGCCAGTTTGGTGTAGTGATTAAGAGCAGCAAATTCTAATCTGGAGAACCTGGTTTGATTCCCCACTCCTCCTCCACATAATGTCTGCTACCCGACCTTCGGCCAGTCACAGTTCTCTCAGAGCTGTTCTCTCAAAAACAGTTCTCTCAGAGCTCTCTCAGCCCCACCTACCTCACAGGGTGTCTGTTGTGGGGAGAGGAAAGGAAGGACATTGTAAACTGCTCTGAGGGAAGGGCGGGGTATAAATCCAATCTCTTCTTCTTGATCAGATGTATTTATGGATATAAATGCAGTTCTGACTGGATACAGCTGGTAAATTTGGTTTCAGCTGCTTTGAATATCCTCTTCCCTCTCTTTCAAACAGTAGAATAAACAAAGAATCTTGTATTCTTTCCTTTATGTTACCTGGCAGGGAATGACAATTCTTGTTAGATTATATTTGAAAGAAAGCCAGGGTAGCAAACAAAAGCAAGCCACTTAATTATGTGTTTATCACATGGTCGTCATTTTTAATGATAGCATGCACTTAATAGTTTCAGAGGGTAGCTGTGTTGGTCTACAGTACAATTGTTAGATTCAAGTCCAGTGGCACCTCAGAGGCCAACAAGAGTTTCCAGGTATAACCTTTCAAGAGTCAAAGCTCCCTTCATCAGACACGAATAGGAATGGAGATCTTTTAAGCGTCTGCCTCCCAATGCCTGTGAGGGGAGTATCAGTCCAGTATCCACCATAGGTTGTAGGTCGCTAATGGTGTGTTGAACTGATTTGAGCTGAGAGCTGTAAGTGACCACCAGTAGTGTTCTGTTCTTGTTGCTGTTGTTTCATTTGGTATAATTTGTTTCCCTTGGTATAATTCTGGCTTTGTTGATCTGTTTCCTTACTACATCATGTGGGTATTATAATACCAAGTATGTCTTCTGTAGATCCTGCAGATGAGAATCTCTGTTTGAGAGATTGGATCAGATGTGCTGCTGCATAGAGCTTGGTTATAGACAATGAATTGTTTGCTATGTTTAGAATGGTGACTGGAGGCATGTAGCTATGTTTGTTGATCAGTAGGTGTTCAGTATAAGGTGGGTTTTTTGCTTCCAATATGTACTCGTACAGTGGTATCTAGAAGGTATATGTATTTTTTTGTATTTTGTGTGTGTGTGAGAGAGAGACAGTGAGTGTGCATTTGGAAATCATGGTGACCTCTCTCGTGACTGACCTCTACTGGGGGCCTGGAGGATATTCAGAGAGGTGGCTGAATAAAGCTTGCCCCTGCCTCCCCCCCCTCTGGTATTCCAAGGTCTCCCATCCAAGTACTTGCCAGAATCGACCCTGCTTAGCTTCTGAGATCTGAAGAAATCAGGCTCGCCTGGGCTATCCAGGTCAGGGCTAGATATGTTTCTTATGTGGATTGGCTCATGGTCAGGTTGATGGTGGGGTGGAAGTTGCTGAAGGCCTGGTGAAATTTCTCGAGTGCTTCTTTCCCATGTGTCCAAATAATTTAAATGCCTGATTACAATATGCATTGTACCTTTGCATCCTTTATAAGCCTTCTTTATAACCCCCCACACACACCTTCTGACAGTGATAAAAAGGTGAGGATATCTCCATTCCTACTCATCTCTGAAGAAGGGAGCTTCGACTCTCAAAAGATTATACCCTGAAACTCTTCTTGGTCTCTGAGGTGCTATTGGATTCAAATTTTAAAGTTTCAATGCATTTTACTCCTTCAAGTAACTAGGATTGGGGTGTGAGGTGATGATCATAACCATGCTTACAATCTTATGCCACAATAAATGTGGTGTGAGCATCTTTATGGTGCTGTATAACTTTTGTTGCTGCAGCAGACTAACTTGGCTACCCATCTGGAGTTTAGAGCTATACTTTCAGTCTGATCCACTAAGTTTTCCAGGGATTAAATCTTTTTAATGGGCTTGTATTTAAGGTTGCATTTGTGCACATCTACAAAGCAGCCTCACTAGACTTAGTGAGTCATTTAACATGTTTTTATGTTTCTTATTTTATGTTTTGATACGACAATAAAACTTTTTATCTTTAAGGTGCCACAGGACTCTAGTTTCTGCTCCAGTGGACTCTGTCACAATGCAGTGCATGAACTTCTGAGTTCCCCAGATCTCTTAAATCCTAAACAGGGTTGCAGCCTTCAAAGTCAATAGAAATTAATGAGCTTGTTGTTCAGTCGCACAGTCGAGTCCGACTCTTTGTGACTCCATGGACCAGATTACGCCAGGCCCTCCTGTCTTCCGCTGTCCGCTGAAGTTTGCTCAATTTCATGTTTGTTGCATCGATTACACTGTCTAACCATCTCATCCTTTGCCGTCCCCTTCTTCTTTGACCTTCAATCTTTCCCAGCATCAAGGTCTTCTCCAGTGAATGCTCCCTTCTCATTAGGTGACCAAAGTATTTGAGCTTCAATTTCAGGATCTGGCCTTCCAGGGAACAGTCAGGGTTGATTTCTTTTAGGATTGACTGATTTGATCTCCTTGCAGTCCAAGGGACTCTCAAGAGTCTTCTCCAGCACCATAGTTCAAAAGAATCTATTCTTCGGCGCTCGGCCTTCCTTATAGTCCAACTCTCGCAGCCATACATTACTACGGGGAATACCATTGCTTTGACCATACGGACTTTTGTTGGCAGGGTGATGTCTCTGCTTTTTATCATGCTGTTTAGGTTTGCCATCACTTTCCTCCCAAGGAGCAGGCGTCTTTTAATTTCATGGCTGCAGTCTATCAGTACTTCTACGACTTGACTATTTGCCAAGGAGTGATGGGGCCAGATGCCATGATCTTAGTTATTTTGATGTTGAGCTTCAAGCTCACTTTTGCACTCTCCTCTTTCACCCTGAGCATGAGGCTCTTTAGGTCCTCTTCACTTTCTGCCAGCAGAGTGGTATCGTGTGCATATCTGAGGTTATTGATCTTTTCCCCAACAATCTTAACTCCAGCTTGTGATTCATCCAGGCTAGCATTTCGCATGATGTACTCTGCATATAAATTAAATAAGCAAGGTGACAATATACATCCTTGTCATACTCCTTTTCCTATGCTAAACCAATCAGTTGTTCCATATCCGGTTCTTGCTTCTTGACCCTTATACAGGTTTCTCAGGAGACATGAGAGGTGGTCTGGTACTCCCATCTCTTTAAGAACCTGCCATAGTTTATTGTGATCCACACAATCAAAGGCTTTAACATAGTCAATGAAGCAGAAGTAGATGTTTTTCTGGTACTCTCTTGCTTTCTCCATAATCCAGCAAATGTTGGCAATTTGATCTCTAGTTCCTCTACCTCTTCGAAACCCAGCTTGTATTTCTGGCAGTTCTCTATCCATGTACTATTGGAGCCTAGCTTGTAGGATCTTGAGCATGACCTTGCTAGCGTGTGAAATGAGTGCAATCGTGTGATAGTTTGAACATTCCTTGACATTGCCCTTCTTTGGGATTGGAATGTAAACTGACCTTTTCAAATCCTGTGGCCACTGTTGTGTTTTCCAAATTTGTTGGCAGATTGAGTGCAGCACTTTAACAGCATCTTCTTTTAAGACTTTGAATAACTCAGCTGGGATACCATCATCTCCACTAGCTTTGTTGTTAGTAATGCTTTCTAAGGCCCATTTAAGTTCGCTTTCCAGGATGTCTGGCTCGAGGTCAGTGATTATACCATCGTAGTTGTCAAGGACATCGAAGTCCTTCTTGTATAGTTCTTCTGTGTATTCTTGCCATCTTTTCCTAATCTCTTCTGCTTCTGTTAGGTCTGTACCGTTTTTGTCCTTTATCATGGCCAGCTTTGCATGGAACGTTCCCTTGATTTCTCCAATTTTCTTGAAGAGATCTCTAGTTCTTCCCAATCTATTGTCTTCCTCTATTAGTTTGCATTATTCATTCAGGAAAGCCTCCTTATCTCTCCTTGCTGTTCTCTGGAAATCTGCATTCAGTTGGGCAAATCTTTTCTTTTCACCATTGCCTTTAGCTTAATTAATTAATTAATGAGCTTAAACTGGAGTAACTCTGTATAGGATTGCAAAGTTAAATCAAGGTGGATGTTAAAACAATTTATGAGGCTTGCATAGCACTTCCTGCCATCCATCCGAGAATTGTAACAATCTACAGACCTGGAGGCTTTCCCATCATGTCCCAAAACAGCCCCCCCTTTGCTTAACATTCTTCTTGATGACGGGTTCTATTTATTTATATTTTGGATTTATAAATCACCCAATCCTTTTGTACACGGGACTCTGGGTGATGTACAACAAAGTTAAATCAAGGTGGGCAGCCATGCTGGTCTGAAGCAATAGAACAAAGTTGAGAGTCCAGTGGCACCTTTAAGACCATCAAAGTTTTATTCAAGGTGTGAGCTTTCGTGTGCAAGGCACACTTGGTCAGACACTGGAATGGAATTACAGATCGCAGTTGTAAAACAGTGTTAAAATCAATAAAACGACAATCAATAATTTCAGGTGGCGTCTGTGATTCCCCCCCTCCCCCAACCTACTCCGGACTGTGTTGAGATCCGAAGGCTTGGTCGCTGCTAATGAAGCCGTTGACAAGATGACAGCTGCTTTGGGGTCTTTTTTTCGGTGGCCTACCAACAGCCCGGCAAGCCTGCGATTTGGGTATGAACTCCGTGGGGGCCTTTAATTCCCAGTAAACATGCAAAGATGAGACAGCACATGACTGCAGCCCTTACATTGATTGGAAGGAAACCCTTCTCGAACCAACAGTGCTTGTTTCTTTGCAAACTGGAAGGCTCGGGACAGAAGGCAAGGATTCCAAGCACGCTTTCTGACCCAAAGCCATACCAACACCCGTCTCTCCTTCGCCTGTAAACATCACGTCTAGGAGGAAGGGGGCTACGAGCTTCCTCCGGCGCCTGCTCCCTAGGCGTCCGCCTCGCGGCGCCTGCGCGCTCCTCTCCACGGCCGCCTCCTCGGCTTCCAGCCCCAGCCCCGGGTAGAGAGGAGGAGCGAGCCGGTGCCAAAGCCATGGCCATCCTGGCCCAGCTGGGACGATGCCGGGGAGCCGGGCCGGGGCGCCCCGAGGCCCCCCGTCCACGGCTTCTGGGGATGCTGCTGATGGCGATGGCTGGGCTGGATACCCGGGCCGGGGCAGGAGCTCTGGCGGATCCCCCCGCACTGGCGACCCGGCCCGTGGCCCTGGAGGAGGAGATCGTGTCCGAGAAGGCGGCCGAAGCGAGCCACCGCCAGGACAGCGCCAACCTGCTCATCTTTATCCTCCTGCTCACCCTCACCATCCTCACCATCTGGCTCTTCAAGCACCGCCGGGCGCGCTTCCTCCACGAGACGGGTCTGGCCATGATCTATGGTGAGTGGATGACCGGCGGGCTGCGCCCCCACGGCTCCGTAGCAAGGCGGCCGAACCCCCGGCCACGACTACCCCCCCCCGCCGCCGCCGCCCCCCAGCCAGACAGTCGGTTCAGGACCCCGAGGTCTAGTGGACCCGCCCACTACATTACTACTTCCCAGCTCCTCAGCCGTGGAAACAAGCCCTCCAGCCCCATGCCAGGCACCGCACAGTTTAGAAAGACGCCTTTTCCGGACTTCCCTTCCCTGGACCTTGTTTATGCCCAACGTCTTTGCTGTCTATGAATCTGTTTCAGGGGACTGTTGCCGATGAAAGCTTGCAATGCGTTTGTCTTTAAACCGTTTGTCTGCTTCTAAATGCTTGGGGGGGGGACCGAATGGAGCCTAGTGCCTGTTTTGTGAGCTCCCTAAAGAGGCATCTGACTGGCCACTGTTTGCAAATGGACCTTAGGTCTAATCCAACAGGGCTGTTGTTATGCTGTTGCCCATCCATTCATTGAAAACACTCACCCAACAAATGAGTTCCTTTGTATGTGTTTTGTGCTCATTTGTGATATCCCAGAATTCACTGATCCATCTGTCTGTCGGCTGCACTTTGACTGTTTGCAGAGATGCAATAATCTCTTTAGAATACTGAAATCCAGAAGCCACATTTCAAGTGTTTGAAAGCTAGAGAGGACAGCAACTGAATTTCCTAAAGCTGAGATTCTGCAGAACTCTTATTCAGATCCTGAATTCTTGGGACTTGCACCCCAAGAATGAGCAAACCACAACTAGTCTCCAGTTGTCTAGAATCTAGTGAGTCACGTCTACTGAGTCCTCAAATGGCTACTCAGCAGCTGCATTCCTCTCTCCCCCAACTGAGAGCTACAAATTGTATTTGCATTCTGGAATAGAGTTTTTGTTTATTTATTTTCTTCATTTATGCATTGTCCTTCTCCTCAGTGAGGACCTAAAGCAATTTACATGTTTTTCCTCTCTTCCATGTTTATCCACACAACAACTCTGGGAGGTAGGTTGCGCTGAGAGAATGTGACAGGCCTAAAGTTACCCAGCAAGCCCCCATGGCAGAATGGAGTTTTAAACCTGGGTCTCCCAGTCTGGCACTCTAACCACACTGACTCTCAATAAGCCTAAATCTGTGTAATACCTTTTATGATGTCCAACCAAATTGACCCAAAACTTTGTGCAAGCTTTCAAGCCTACCAGGACTCTTAATCAGGCTGGATGTGACAAGATTTAAAAAGACAGAAGGGTGGAAAGCAGATCTGTCAGGCTGTGGTGTAAAGGACTGATCTTGTTGGCTTCCTCTGTGAGATGCCAGCGGGTTATAAACTTTATTGCTATGCTGTAGGGTTACAATATGTCATTTGTTCTTTCACCAAAACACAGAAACTATCCAGAGGCCATCCTAAATTGTCCCAAATGTCAAACAAGATGTGCCGGTCCCTTGCAGGCTGAGGCAATTAAGAAGCACCTTTATAGTGCATGTGTTAATGGTGTTAGAGAGACATTTGAGATGTTACACAAGATCAAGAGTCCTGTTGGGCTCGAAAGGTTGCATAATGTCATCATAAAAAGTATTACATGGATTTTGGTGTTGTTTTTGGATCTTGCATGCACCAGTGTGGCTGTACCATCTTATTTCAGTAGGCAGCCACATAACGTCCTGCAGTTTACTTATCTGTCTAGTGCCTACACTCTAAAGTATTCCTAGTGGGGATATACTATCCAAGATTTACGAATCCTCCCAAAGCCCCCACTCCGGGTTGAATTAGCTCTGACAGACTGAGGCATCTCCTTTCATTTTCAGTGGTTCCCACATGACTGTTCTGCCTGATGTTGCATCTGAATATGTGCATGGAGATTTATTCTGGCAGGCTATTCCATCTTCTGGTGGATCTTCAGTATTCTTTGGGCAATGATGACATAACTTTTGTTGGAAGTATCTACTTGTTTGGTGCTACCAGAGTCCCACTATAGGTCTGTGATTGCAAATTGAGTTCTTCACAGTGCTCATATATTACCTGGGGCTGCTTTATCCAACAGTATCAGTGCTAACATTTGTAGCACATTTGAAGCCCAATGCTATGTAAGACTAGTGAAGTGACTGACAATTTTGAACAGTCCTCACAATATCTTGCTTTCAGTACTTGCATCTTTAATGGGTCATCATAAAAATAGTATTGGGAAATTTAGGATATAATTTCTTTAGGGAATAAGCTGGCTGTTCAATAGAAATATACTAAAAACTGGAAGACATTTAAGAGTGCAGTCTTATGCAAACTTACTTCAGCCTAAATCCATTAAAATAATTTGGTTTGGACTGGAACAACTTAGTATAGGATTGTGCTGTAAATATTTTAGGTTGTTTGGTTTCAGGGACTAAAGTAGTCAGGCTAAATATATCTAAATTTTATTATAAAGTTATTCACTGAACTTATTTTATTTATGAACAAGCAGACAAAATCTGGGTTATGAAGAAGTGTCTGGTAGCTCATTGTATGCAGTATTTTTGGAGTATTTTTAGCTCAGATGTTTAGCAAACACCTGTGTTTCCACTAAGAAGGTTTGAAAGATACCGCTGTACCTTATTTGTCACCAGTCATGCATCCCAGCTATTACTGGAGCAAATGTAAATTAAGATTTGAGTTTGGGTGTGGAAGTTCTGTTTGAAGTACCCAGTCTGCCATGAAGTTTATTGGCAATGTATGTCTGTCTTTCACATAATTGTTGTAGATAGCTAGCCATATTAATTTGCTGCAAATAACAGTCCTGTGACACCTTAAAGATAATAACAGTGCAGTCCCATCCAGAATAACTCCGGTCTAGGCCCACTGAAACCAGTAGGCTTAGACTGGCATAACTCTGTGTAGGGTCACAGTGTAAATTTATCTTTAATTTGAACATACAGGCATGTGAAGGTGCTTTTGATCAAATCAGACCATTTAGTCCAATATAGTCTGCTTTGAGTGTCAGTGGCTTTCCTGAGGCATGGACAGACACACTTTCCCAACTGGAGAGTGCCAAGGATTGAACATCGAGCCTTCTGCATTCAAAACATGCGCTTTGCTGCTGAGTCATAGCCCCTTTCCCATAAGGAGACAGATGACTTTTTGTAGTTTCATCAGCGTTGTTTTGACAACAATGGAATAATACAGTTAGAAAGTTAAGCTTGGTAAACTAGTTAATAACAGTGGGCAAATGCTATAGGAGATTTTAACCTTAGCTAGTCATGTATAACCACAGGAAGTTTCTGCAGGTGTTGCCTTTTGCTAGTGATTGGAGTCAGCTGAAGCCCATGTTTATTGATCTTGTTGAATAGGTTCATTCTTGAATAGGTCTTTGGATATTAAGTTCACTACCCTTCAATTCTCAGAGGTACCTTGTTTTTCCTGGGTGTGAAATTGACATAACATACAAAAATGACATTTTAGTTGATTAGCTGAGCACTTAGATATATAGATGGTTGTCAAAATTTTACTATTCTTTCATTCTCAAAAGTGTTTTTTTTCAGGATTTTGCCTGGGATTTGATAGATATGCCATCTACATATTGCATATCTGCCAAATTCCTATTTTGAATGAAGGAAATATAACGCCTGTACTCTGAATGAAAGATGCAAGCGATGTCCGGAGCGGGAATAAAGTTCAGTAACTTTTGCTGGTTTTATAGTTTTGATTGTCCCAGAATTCAGAATTGTAAAACTTTTTTTGGGATAAGTTTTTATATTTTAAGACTGCTGGGCCTGAAAGGCCCTAATCTGGTAGTCTCACACATAGTTAAATATATAACATGAAATGCATCGTATATTAGCAGTATACAACTAAAGGCCAGATGTTTTGGATCCACCATGAGTTTGAATCAAGCCACCTGAAGTCTGAAGGAGATAAGGTGAAATATAAATATTTTAAATAATAAATAAAATGGGGGTTATCAATACGCGGGTGACATTCAGCTGTATATTACCTTAACAAAATCGCCCAGAGCTGCCATCATCTCCTTTCTGGGCCAGTGCCTGAATGCAGCATTTAAGTTGTTGAAGGAGAATTCAGATAAGAAGTGATGCTGATTGGTAAGATCTCTGCACTGAATGGGATAGTTCTACTGATGGGGTGCAACTTTTAGCTGAAGAACTCAGTTAAAAGCTTGAGAGTTCTGCTGGATCCTGTTAGAAAAACAAGTTAATATGGTAAAAGTTTTTTAAAAAAACAACCCTTTTTTCAGTGGCATTTCGTTCAGAAGTTTACCTCATTTCTGCAGACATCTGATTTGGCCATGCTGATCCATGCTATGGTAACCTCAAGGCTAGATTGCCATAATACTAGCACTTTATGAAATGTTGTATTTTGTATTGTCTGTGATTTTATTTAAATATGAAGTTTTAACTGTTTTAACATATCGTCTGTAAGCTGCCCTGAGCCTGCCTTCGTGGGGAGGGCAGGGTACAAATTAAAGGAATAAATAAATAGATAAATAAATACACGGGGTTACCCTTGAAGACAACCTGGAAACATCAGCTGGGACACAATGCAGCAACCCAGTATGATCAGGCTTTGTCATCAGGACCACGTTATATCAGTCCTGAAGTCCCTTCACTGGCTGCCTATTTGATTTCAGGTCCAATTTAAGGTGCTGGTGCTTACCTTAAAGTTCTTTATGACCTAAGGCCCATGTACTTGTAGGATAATATCTCCTGATATGAACCCATGCAGCAATTAGGCTCCTCATAACGGGGTCTCCTGTAATCCCCCCCCCATTCTTGAGCATATGGTCTGCAGTGGCCCCTTTTATGGAACAGCCTCCTGGAAGAGATGAGGAAGGCAACTACCCCTGGGGCCTTTCAGCAAGAGCTCATGGAATAGCTTAAATGGACTTTGGCTTAACTGTTTTAACTGTAATAATTGTTTTAATTATCCATTATAGTTATGTTTTTAAATGCCAGTTTTCAACTTGTGTACTTAGACTTAGATTAATTTAATATTAATCTTTTCTGTGTTTTCTGTATTGTTGTTACCTGCTTTGGGTCTTGACTGTGTTGGGGAAAAGGCAGAGTGCACAAATGTCCTAAAAAAATTATAATCATTGACTGATTGATTTGCTCACAGTGCCTTTATACAATCAGATGCTGAGTGATGCGCAGCAATGACTGGTCCATGGACCTGGGGGAGGGAGGATGTGCATGCATAAAAGACCACCAGTTGCACGGTACTGTTTGAATATGCAAAAAGTAACAGTGAACTGGCCTGAGTAGCTGAACTGCTCATCGAAAAATTGACTTTCTACTTACAACAGATGAGTTGAATCAGTGGGTTGTTTGAGCATCCCTACTGAGAATATCGCACCATGGGGAATACAGATTATACTTCTGTCACTTTCTGACATGTTGGATCCAGACTACATGGGCAGTTTCTGCTGATTTCCCCCTTCCTGCTTGCAGCCACCCCTCATGTCATTCCTCAGGGTCCCCTATGTCTCAGGAGCAGCATTTTGTGGAGATCAGTGAGTTGCAGTGGGAAGGAGGAGGCAGTTTCATTCTGCCACTGGAAAATGTAGTCTGGTTCCAACTCACTGTGTTTGGAGGTCATATGGAAACTCTCTATGAAGTCCATCAATGTTTCCATGATTTATGAGCAGGATCCTATATTTCTGTTGGGTCCTGTTCATGGATACGTCACTAGAAAAGTTGCATGGGTAATAAATTCCCGTGTATTATTTACATGCTTATATGATGGCTTCTAAAAACATGCCTCGGCCTCTGAACCTTACATCACAATTGAATGTAGCCCTAACAGAATGTAGTAAAGACCTTCAAAAGTTTAAAAGATGCCAGGAATAGCGGTCAGGGCAGTCATGGAGAAGCTAGAAGACCTGTTGAATGTCCATTTCATTTTTTTTTTTAAATTATAAGCTTTTCTCCCTCTTTAAATGGAAGTTGAACTTTTCAGGAAGCTCAGCCATGAAGTTTGCTTAGTTTTATACTGCTTAGATGCACTGAGCATGCACAGTTGTGATTGTTGCATTTTTCCCTTGTGGGTTTGAAATCTTACAAGAACAAGGTATTTCTTAGGCCTCAAAAATGGAGTTTATCAAAGCCGGTTCTCTTTCATGAGGAAAGCAAGGATTCTACCCATGCTTTCAGGGGACAAATTAAGACAAAGAGACAGGTGCAATGGACATTTCCTTGAGTGGAAGCTAGGAGTTTTTAAGACTGTTCAGATTTTCTTGGATTGCTGGAACCAAGTAATCAAGCCACGTTTGCAGTGACGGGGTTTTCCAACAACTTGGCTTCATCAAATGAATTTCTTTTTGACTTGTGTGAAACATGAGAAGCAAAGGCAGGTTTTTCAGGGGGTTTCCATCAAATCAGTTTAATCAAATGAATTTCTTGTAGGAAAAATTAAAATTGTGAAAAGCAAAGGCAAATAACTAGAACGTGCGTACTGCCCATGTAGAAGTTAACTGAAAAACGGAGGGTAGGTCTCTACAAAGAAATTGTTCATGCAGTACCTTCCTGGGAGCTTAGGAGAGTACTAAGTGCAGGTTCAAGCAGGTTTGAGTTTCCAAAATCACCTATATAGTATTGAGGAAAGGGCTGTTACTACTGCTTCCTGTAAGGCAAGTCCCCGCATCTTGGTGATGGTTAAATGCTATCAGTTTTCTACAAAGTGACCATAGCTGTTTACTTTAGCCTAAGGTTCTCTAGTTATCTCCTCTACTTTGTCCTTTCTCTTCTCTTCCCTTCTCCCTCATTGCTTATATGGACATGTAGGTGGTCATTAAAAGTACATGTCATGTGAATACCAAGGACTTGACTGGGCCTTTGTATAGCTGTTTTTGTGAGGTTTTCTACTTTGTGAATGAATCAGAGCCACAGCCGATACTGGTGCCTTGAGGTCCCTATCTGTCGTTCTTTAAGATGCATCTGCTGAGTGCGTATATTGCATTTCAGTTTAATGCACATTATAAACATAACGTCTGAACCAGTGCCCACAATATAAGGCACTGAGTTCTTGTGACTTTGAAGCTGTGGTCTCTTGGCGTATGTTGGTAGAAGCAACACATTTCTTTAAAGAGTCTTAGCTGTCAGTTATCATGATAAACTGCTAACATTCTGTGTTCTTCTGTACAGGTGTCCTAGTGGGCGTTGTCCTTCGTTATGGTATCCACGTTCCCAGTGACGTCAACAATGACACCTTAAAGTGCCAAGTGCAGACAAGCCCTGCCACACTGCTGCTCAACATCAGTGGAAAGTACTACGAATACACCCTCAAGGGGGAAATCAGCCCCCATGAGTTGAATAATGTTCAGGATAATGAGATGCTCAGAAAGGTAAGCTGATTTGGTGATCCTCTACTGAGGAAACAACCTTCTGGAAAGGTACAAGTTGGATTAATTTGGCTGTCCTGGCGTTGCTGGTCAACAGCTCCTAATGTGGCCAGCAAAAACAAACAAACAATATATATTCCCATAGAATCCTAGAATCACAATGTTGGAAGGGACCATACAGGCCATCTAGTCCAACTGTTTCTCTTTCACTGTCCTAGGGCTAAACCAGACACAATGCAACTCCCAGCATTTCCCCCTTTTCTATAAATAGCAGGCATACATGGTTTTCAACTGGATTGGGACTGGGGCACGAGGCTCTGTGTGTGTGACAACCCCCCCCCCCAATTCATTTCTCAACCCGAAGCAGCCCTGGGGCTGCAATGCCCCCATTTGCATTGGTTGGGCAAGCATACGTGCACCTGTGTCAGTAGCTATATTTTTTCTGCTACAGGGCAAATAGCTCCACAGGCCCATTTCAGGTCAGGAAAACTGCAGGAGAGGAGAAGGGCTTGAGCCCCCCTCTCCTCATGCCCTGGTTCCAGTATTTACCGAACATTTGGAGCTTGAGTCACAGAACTCTGGTGTCTTGTCTTGCTTAGTGCTCACGTGGGCTGTTATCAGTGAAATGCAGTGGACATTTTTCTGCTACTATATATTTCCGAGAAGGTTTACAGTTCCTAAAACACACCTTGTTTCATAAAATTAATGTGCAACCTAAGGAATTAATACCGTACCAGGCAAGCTGAGCAGCTTCAAAGTTGTAATTAACATTTTCAGGTGACCTACGAAATATTTTAATATATTAAATAAGTGTAATCAGCCTCATATGTACAGTTCTGAAATCAGGTTATGTGTTATTAATTTCCCCCCTAATAAATTTGGCTATCAGTTCTGAGATATTTATGCAGCACGTGAAAGTAAGATGGCACTTTAAAAAGTTTTGTTTGCTACGTACAAACCAGATAATTGCTATTCAGAATTTTTCTTTTAAACTTATACCGTTTGCCCTGAACTTTTTTCAGCTTTACCTGTATGCCATTATGTTAGCTCTAATGTATTCTACTAGATCTCAAGTCTTCTGCTTGTCTAATGCCATGTGTGATGCTAGCTAGAACTTCCAGTAAGGAGGGTTCTTACTTGTGTTCATTAAGTTCTCTCCACCACCCCCACCGTCAGTTACTCTTAAAATCTATGTACAAGTCAAGCTGCTCAAGATTATATATTTGAATTAAGGAGAGCCTTTTCTTGTGAAGTTAACCAGTACACCTTGATTATAAAGTAGGGTACCAGTGCCTTGAAGTAATGTCATGTTTGCTAAAATGGAACATATGGTGGTGTTTTGGGTTGAAAATACGCTTACTGAGCAGTGAGCTTCATGATACAATCATTTAGGGAAAACAGTAGTCTCATCTGGATTTTTTTTTTAATGAATAGGTGACATTTGACCCAGAAGTGTTTTTCAACATCTTACTTCCCCCAATCATATTTTATGCAGGATACAGCTTGAAAAGGGTATGTACTGGTTTGTCTTACTCATTTTAATTTCAGTTGTGATGTTCATTAATGCTAGTGCAATCCTTACTGGTTCTGGAATTGTATGTAAAACTTTGAAAGGACAGGATGAAAAGGGAAGGATCAGATCTGATTTTTTTTTTAAAGCTTTAAAGTGGCATCTGTTTATGGACCCTGTTGTTGACTGCATACAGCTAGTCAAATATTTTGTTACGATATTTTTATATTTGTACAGTAAACAAAGCCTCTCATAAACACAATTGATCTAGTATTAAGACTTGCTCAACGCTTATAATGGGACTGCAAAACAACACATCCCTTCTAAATGAAAAGATTTTGGGAATAATACGTGAAGGCGGGGAAACAGGGTAAAATCCCTTGACAGCTTCTCAAGGAATTGTACCTTCACTTGGGGCAGAATTAGTTAATATCACTGCAGATAGAGTAATGAACTTTTTAGAAGTTCTAAGATATCAAATTCTGTTTTCTCTCTTTTCAAAAAAAATTCACTATTACTATTGGTGGTGGAAAGTGCTATTAAGTCGTAGTTGACTTACGGCAACACTGTAGGGATTTCAGGGCAAAGGTGATTTGCCATAGCCTCCCTCTGCACAGCAACCCTGGACTTTGTTACCGGTTTCCCTTCCAAGTGCTAACCATGGCTGACCCTGCTTTGCTTCCAAGATCTGACAAGATGGGGTTAGCGTGGGTCACCCAGGTCAGGGCATTACCCCTATTAGTTTGGCTTAATGCTGATGGACTAAGAGCTGCTATGTTAAGTCATGAAGTCACTTATGTGGCCTTAGACAAGCTGTTGTCTTTGATACTGGCTCACTTTGCAGGGCTGTTGGAAGAAGGCAGCGTTTGCTGGGGAGGGGGGAACCCAAGCCACATAAATGCAAAGTATTTTTTCCTGTCTTTTCAATGAATGCCTTACTGGTGTGGTGGGATTTCTAATCTGTGTTATGTATTGTTATAGTTGTGTCCTTTTGCTTTTGTTCTTTCATTGTTTACTTTTGAATTTTGTTTGTTTGAACTGTTGTCCATTTTAAGTATATTTAGGTGTTTTTCCAGCCACTCTGGATCCCCATCAGGGAGAAATGCAGAGTAATAAATTGCCTAAACAAATAAATAATGGCTTTATCCATTATTCAAGATTGGTTGATGCAGTACATAAAGGTGTAATCTTTTGCTTGTGTGGCAGCAGACATGTTGACCTCTTTTTAAAAAACAATGTGTCTGTGGGGACCTGAAAGCTGTCAGATGTTGAGTTTGGTGGAAGAGTCTTTTGCCTGTTGGGTTTAGCCTCACATCGTTTCTAGGGATCCTTAACACTGTATAGTATATATTTTTAAGAGAAGAGATATGGCATATTTAGAACTCTGGTGTGCTTGGCTAAGGCCTGCTTCCTCAGGAATGCCGCCTCCCCCATCAGACCATAAGTGGAAGTGGGTCATGCAGACCTTCTTAAAATGTTATAAATGAGGAATAGATTACTGAGTTGGCGTGGCCGTCTCTTCAGCATGCTAATACTTCAATCTCTCATGCGTTAACATGAAAGCTTATGATACAATTAATCTCCTGCTCTTGAAGGTGCCACAAGACTCCTTTTAATTACAATAGCAACCAACTAACATGGGTATTCACTGGAGACTAACACAGATACTCACTGGAACACATATAAGTTGCATAAACAGAGGTGATGGGATTGGCCCACATTGTTTCATCTTTATCCTCTCATTCTCTTTGGCCAGCAGAAACCAGTGCAATAAAAGGTATTGTTTTACCTCCAACTGTGACCAGTTTTCTTTGGCTCTAGGAGCCAGCCTAAAAATGTAGAAGCCAGACTCATTTTTCAGCCTTCAGCATGTAATATTTTGCAGCACTATTCTAAACTGTGTGACACCCTTCTAATTCCATAGATATCAAGGCATTAGAAGCATTAAAACAGAGCTTTCTGCATGAAACGTTGAAGAGTTACTTTAGTGTTATGTATAATCTCACTTCTTGACATTCTGTGGTCAGCTCCACTTCCTGGGGCAGTCATTTAGTCTTTGGCTCCACTTCCTGTGACACCCAGTGTAAGAATTCCAAAGGCACCTGCAGATTGAAAAAGGTTGGGGACTCCTTTATTAGGCAGCAGGACCTACTCTCATTCTTATTGGATGATCTTAGGACAGGGTGAGTGTCTTAGGGGTTGTGCATATACTTTGTATGCAGAAGGTCTTAAGTTCAATCCTTGACTTCTCCAGTTAAAGGATCTCCAGTAGTGGGTGTTGGCAAAAGACCTTTTATTGCCTGAGACCCTGGACAGTTGCTGTCAGTCAGTGGAGGCCATGTTTAGTTTGGTTGATGGGCTAACAGCATGACCTAGTATTATGTACAGGTGTGTGTCTGTTCTATCCTGTCCTGTCAGCTGATAAACCTTTATCAGTTTTCTAATACTTTTGTCAAAGCCATGTAAACAGTCATCATCATGTCTTGTAATACTGCGTTTCAGAAGTTAACTATGCTCTCTGTGAAGTACTTTCTTCGTGCCTATCGCCAAATCACTACTATCCAATTTAATAAGTGACTTCAACTTATGGTATTTGGGCGGGGGAATGCCCTTTGTGCACGTTTTTGAATATGATATAGCAGTAACAAAGAAATCGGTTACCCAGGTTGAGTTATGGCTGTGTAAAGTGTCAGTCATTACAAGGAAGACAGCCCTGGATGGAAGATGACCGCCTTAAATATGTTATGCAAACGCACAAAAAATTATGTGGATGGAAGATAACCGCCTTAAATATGTTATGCAAGCACACAAAAAATTATGTTGATGGAAGATGACCGCCTTAAATATGTTATGCAAGCACACAAAAAATTATTAGACATAATCCCAACTTGTAGGCAAATGTAAGACAACTTCCCTTTTTGTGATAGTATACCTGGGAAAAACTAGTCTGGCATTTGAACGTTAAACACTGCATGTTTCTAAATATGGTGATGGCATTTAAATATCTTCGGGAGAAGAAAATGTTCACACGGGACTTTTATTAATATATGATAGCCTTCTGTACTGTATTGGAGATGCTGATAATAGAATGGTTATTGTGTGTAATATCGGTATAACAATACTAAGATTTATTTATATCTATGCCTGCTAATATTTGTATCAGCTTTATATATTTCTAATAATTTTTAAAAAAAATTTAAGCTGCTTGTATTTGGCAATAAATTTCATTTGCATTTTATCCAGAGATATCCTTTATAATCCAAGGTTTTGGATAATACCCCCTCGTCATCTGCTTTCAGGTGCAGAAGCAGTCTAGAACTGTAGCAGGACTATAATTGCTGTTACGAACAAATGAGGAGGTGGAGCTTTGAAGGCCCTGGGTTTTTTTCTCCACAGGATGTGTCCCTAGTCTTTGTGATATCCCTGTTGTAGGTATTTAGTCTCCCTCAAGCAATGGATCAGAATGGAAACAGACAGAAAGTGCTGATAGCATGATTCCTTGTCAGCATACAAAGGGTCCTCCATGTTTCAGAAAACTAGGAAATAGTTGGAGTTCTGGTAAAATTGCAGCTATCTTGGTCAGAAAGAGAAGGCCCATTTACACAGCTGTCATTCTCTTAGCCCCCTTTACTGTTTAGTGGAAAGTCTGAACTAATAGGCAGGTTATTTCTTCCTGAAGATGTATTTAGATCAGTCACTTCTTGGGGGCTTGACACGTCCACTCTCGAACAGTTGCTCGCCATGTATTTGTGTAACCAAAGGCTCGTTTTCTTTCTTTTTTTCTAGAGGCATTTCTTCCGGAACCTGGGATCCATCCTAGCATATGCCTTTCTAGGAACAGCAATCTCCTGTTTTGTGATAGGGTGAGTATTTTTCATGCCCTAGCAGGGTTTTGGACATCAGAGTGTGAGTAGGTGAGGATGACAAAATGATTGAGTCCTTTGCGTGTGTGTGTCTCCTGTGAGCAGTAGTTAATGTGCAGATGACTCTAGGTCTGTTGACAAGGAACCACTAGGTACTTGTTAAGTTCCTCATCATTTTCAGACATCTTGCAGAAGTGATTCTATATTGGCCAAAGTAATGTATTTGTGTTATGCTCAAAACTTGGCTGTTATACACAAAATGGCTCGTTTTGGACATGTGGCTGCTAAAGCTGTGGAAGGTTTTGGAAATCAGTCGCAGGATGATGTTAGGTGAACTATATGATTATAACACAATTTCCCTCTGCTTATTTTTGTATCATGTTCATTACAGGATGCAGTGGTTGAAGTTAATCACACATTCTTTTCTGTAGCCAGAACAACTTATAAAGTACAGTACTTCTGGGGGTGGGAGGGAGTAATTCATATATCAGGAACTCATAAGATTACAACCTCCCCGTGACATAAATTGATTTAAAGATAGATGCTGGCACAGCTGCATGCACCTTTCCTTTAATCATGCAGATTCAGTTCTTAGCGAAACACATCTGCATAGTTTAGCTGAGCTGTAATCAGTATAGAATAAGATTTCCCAAATTGCTTAGAAAAAACCTTTATACAAAGAAACTTCATGGTGAAATGAAAAATCTTAGGTTTCCAGAAAGCAGTTTCAGCACTGGCAGTATGAGTTAGTGATTAGATCAGTATCTAACTGGAAAAGGATATGTCTTGGTGGATCTCCAAGGATCCAAGTGGTGGATGATGATGGATGCACAAAGGGCCAAATGTTCTTATGTCTGTATTGAAGGCTGTAGCTGGCTGGTGGATTTCTGTTTACCAAAAGCGTTTAGAAAGTACTGGACAAACTCATCTGCAGATGTTCAGAAACATTATATTTGATAGGATTATGGTTGTCTTTAAATCTCTGTTTTCCTCCTGAATCACTAGATCCATCATGTATGGCTGTGTTGCTCTGATGAAAGTGACAGGACAGCTTGGAGGAGATTTCTACTTTACTGATTGTCTCTTGTTTGGTGCCATTGCGTCAGCTACTGATCCAGGTATACTGCAGACTGTGCCCGGGATCCAAAGAACCACGAAGCTGTTCTATATGTTTAGGCCCAAAAAGAGCTTCTGAATTTGTGTTTTTTTGCTTGAGCAGCAGTTCCTCATGCTATACATCAGACTGCCTTTTGAAATTGAAGGGAGTTTCAGAAGCCAGTTGTGATATGGCCTGGGAGTTCTGGTATTGGAAGAAGAAGAAGAAGAAAAGTCAGGAATACTGCCATGCACACCCAAGCCCTTAGATCTTGCTTTGTTCCTCTTTGCTGTTCAGTACAAATGTGGAGGGGGATGGAAACCTAGAATCTGTGACCTGCCTTCAGACATTGGCCATTGTCATCTTTTAAATAGTATAAGAAAGTAAGGAGACCTCTATTGGATCAGACCAGTGGTCTATCTAACCCAGCATCCTGTTCTCTCAAGAGCAGTCCTCGAAAGAGCTCTCTCAGCCCACCTACCTCACAGGGTGACTGTTGTGGGAAGGGGAAGGGAAATGGATTGTAAGGCACTCTGAGACTCCTTCGTAGTGAAAGGTGGGGTATAAATCCAATCTCTTCTCTTCTTCTTCTGTCTTACATAGTGGCCAACAAGTTACTCTGGAGGGCCAGCAACAGGTTGTAGAGGCCAAGGCTTTCTCCCATGTTGTCTCCTGGCTCTGGTATTCAGAGGTTTACTGCCTCTGAATATGATTTCATGTGAATCTATGAAGTTGGCTTATACCAAGTTAGGCCTTTGGTCCATCTAGTTCACTAATACTGAAATGGGGAGGAGAAGAAGGGGCTCCCATGAAATTGGAGGAGGAAGAGGTGGGTGGTCTCTGCCCTGTGAAGCATTCCACTGCATCTAGCCAGAATTCTAGCTTTCTGTTCATTTGCTTTGTGTGTGTGTTTTTTCTTCCAATCAGTGACCGTGCTTGCCATATTCCATGAGCTTCAAGTTGATGTTGAGTTGTATGCCCTCCTGTTTGGTGAAAGCGTTCTCAACGATGCAGTTGCCATTGTTCTGTCTTCGTAAGTTGCGTGGTTTGTTAAAATTATTACCTTATTGTAATTGGCTTGTTGACCCTGTGGGAAACTGTATGCCAGTTATGCCACAGGTATGCCTGGGAACAGGTATGCCTGGAAACATTTAGCACTAGCAACAAGCCTATCCATACAACGGGGAGACTTCACCTGAGCAGATGTCTGAAGGTAGGCTGAGAGTAATTGCTATGTGGAACCCTGGGTTTAAGATGAAAAGCACAGCAAGCTTTGCTTAATCCAGGTTGAGTCATCCCCTGTCTCGAAAGGCTTGACGTTCTAAAAGAATGGGCCAGCATACATAAGGGAACTGGTGGTTTGGAAACACAGCCAACAGCCTTTGCATTTATTTATTTAGTTAGGTTATTAAGCGTCCCATTCTAGCTTGTGCTCGGCAATGTACAGCAGAGGCACAAACCCGTAAAATGAATGTACAAAACATTAAAAATCCAAATATAACAAAAACAGAATAACAAATTAAAGAAAACCAGGTTAAAAAGAAGTCCCAGATGGCGTCCTTAAAAATTTCGTCCCAGTCCTGGACTGCCTGGCCACATTCTGGGCAAGGGGAGAGGAAATGCAAGATCAGAATTAAGGGGAGGGGGAAGGGGAGAGGGTGCCAGCCACGACAGAAAACCTTTGCTGGCCTCAGACAAAAGACTGTGTCTTTCTTGGCTTATGACCACTATTATTACCTGCACTGATCCTCTACTATTTGAATGGCTGCACCGTTCAATACATTGGCATCAGTTTTTGGAAAATGGTGAAAAGGGCTTCTGCCTTCCAGCTACTACAATGCATCCTGCTGAATCTGGAATGGTTTCTTTGTTGTGCCAGGTTGTCCCAGCCTACTCAGTTTGGGTGTGTGTGTGAGAGGGTATAGTACAACCTTAAGCAGAGTTATACCCTTCTAATTCCATTGGATTCAGTGAACTTAGAAGGGTCTTACTCTGCTTAGGACTGTACTGTTAGCGTGTGCAGTCCAGATTGGGTTGGGCAGCCAGAGACTTAACCTGGTTTGCATCCCTTTGGATTGTTTCCGTTATCCTGAGACTGAATGGCAAACCTTTGCCTTGGGATTTTCCTGTTACTAAAAATTGACACTGTGATAACATTTAACATTCCTTATGGTGTCCTGATGAGAAATGTTTATATGTGTCCCCCTCCCCCAGGTCAATTGTAGCGTATCAACCAGCAGGTGACAACAGCCACACTTTTGACGTCACAGCAATGTTCAAGTCCATTGGGATTTTCCTGGGGATATTCAGTGGATCATTTGCTATGGGAGCTGCCACCGGAGTCGTCACTGCTTTGATATCCTTTAAATTAAAATTAATCTTACTTGGCTTTAAATTGGTTACATATATCTTTGTAATCTTTGAACCGTTTCATTTCTGCATACTGCAAAGTGACAGCTTTGGGGGGTGGGGTGAGGAGAGGCTGTCTCAGCTGTACAGGTGACAATAAGTGCTCCATAGTGGCCAGAAGAGTGTTGGGGACCTTGGATGGAATGTTTCCTGAAGTTTTGTAAATCTGTTACAAGCTGCATGATATGTGGTGGGTTCCAGCTGGAGGATCATTCTCCCAAGTCAGTGTGGGATAGTGGCTAGAGTCTTGGACTTGGGCTGTGGAAATCCGTGTTCAGATCTTGCTCAGCCAATAAACTCACTGGGTGACCTTGGAACCAGGCTAGCCGATCTCACACTGTTGGCGTAAGGGATTTATTTATTTATTTATTTATATTTTATCCTGCATTTCATTCAATAATCAGCTCCCAAAGCACTCAGAGGAATCAAAATCTTATACCAATTATGGTTAAAGTTCAGTATAAAATGTTCCTCATTGGGAAGCTGAGCTGGATTCGGACACAATGGAGGTGTGGAGTATTCTGGCTGTTCCCTCCCCTCCCTCTGATGGCATTTTGATGGCAGTTGGAGGCTGTAAGGAAGAGGGTTCTCAGCTAGAACTGGGTCCAGGCACAGTGGAGGGGCACTTGGTCGTGTTCTGCCCTTCCTCTGTTGGTCCCATAGATGGTGGTTGGAAGCCGAAAGGAATTTGGAAAAGTAAAAGTGCATAACTTAAGTATTAACAAGCCACATGTTTGCTTTGCTGTATGGGAGGAATTGCCCTCCTTTCAGGGATATAATGTAACAAAGAGGTGATTAATTAAGCAGGATGAGAAATTGTTCTTTTTTCCTCACTGAATATCATCAGTGGAGTCCAAGCATATCACTTCCTTAACCTCCTTTTGCCACGTCACTAAGTTTACTAAACTCCGCGAGTTCCAGCTGTTGGAAACTGGCTTGTTTTTCTTGATGTCTTGGAGCACCTTTCTTTTAGCTGAAGCTTGTGGCTTTACAGGTAGGATCCACTGTGTCTTTGACAGCAGTAGAGATTTGGAGGCAGGACAGGGGAGGGAGTTGTATTGTGTGATGTGATATAGAAGGAAACAAATTATTTCATGTGTTTGCTGCAGACCAGAAGCTTATGGCCAAATAATTGGTAAGCTGGTTTGAATCAATATGAGGAACTCCAGCCCCATCACCGTTGCTTCTTGGTTCTCGTTGCCCCCCATTGGGTTTGCCAGGTCAGAATGCCACAGTGACACCAGGTGTGTCACTAGCCCCACTCCTTGCTGGCCATAACTGTTGTGCAGCATAGATATCATAGTTCACCCTGCCTAGCATGACCTGCAATGCAATCCCAAGCAGGGTTATACCCTTCAAAGTCACTGGGCTTAGAAGGATGTTGTGTCATTTGCGGGTAAATGGTGGAAGGAGGAGAGGTGTTACACAGCACTGGGTGAACAGCAGACAGCAGCATTAGTAAGGTTCTCAGCGAGAAATAGTTTGGCTGTAGACAGGGACGCAAGCATAATTGTACATGCCCAGGGATGCCCAGTCCAACTGCTGAGCTAACATAAGAACATAAGAGAAGCCAGTGTTGAATCAGGCCAACGGCCCATCTAGTCCAACACTCTGTCACACAGCGGCCAAAAATACCAGGTGCCATCAGGAGGTCCAGCAGTGGGGCTAGGACACTAGAAGCCCTCCCACTGCTGCCCCCTCCAGCACCAAGAATAGAGTGCATCACCTGCCCCAGACTGAGAGTTCCCATCTATACCCTGTGGCTGGTCCTGGATAGAAGAGGCTCATGCGGGTCAAGCATTGCTACTTTAAGGGGGCGGGGGGACAGCTTCTTTTCCATTCTGCACAATGAAAAGTTCTGTGTAACTGGAAAAACCTGCATTCTTAGATAACAGCACTAGATGTGGAATATATGAAAGAACAATTTGCTCTGTTGCCTACAGCCTGTAGCTGGGTTTCACATTTTGCAGGCTGGAGTCTGAATGTAATTCTTTGTCCCCAGGTGTTGTAGCAGTGCTGTTTTGTGGCATCACTCAGGCGCACTACACTTACAACAACTTGTCCACAGAGTCCCAGCACAGAACTAAGCAGGTGAGCTCATTGTGACTACCTGTGGGAACCCAGCCCAAGGAACGGCTGGCAAACTTTCTATCTTTTCCTGCTAATAATAATAATAATTGCTTTCCCTCTGTACTAGCCACTTTCATGGATTCATCAGATAACCCATTATTCTGGGGAGAGGGTGGGCTTGTGTTGAGTGTGTTGTTTTCCTGAGGTCAGTGGGATGGAGTGCTGGTCTTTAGTTCTTGGGTTTTGGTAGTAGTACTTATTGACTATGCCTTTTGTTGACTATGCCCTTTGGTAGCTGCAGTAGCAGAAACTGCAAATCTATCTGTCTCTCTGCTGTGTGCTGAAAGACATTTTCCTTGTTCAAGTATTTTGTGGAAGGATACACTTGTTATTTTCCAGACATTGTGTACACATTTATCACAAGGGTAAAATAACCATTCTCTGCCTTTCCCTCCACCCCAACCCACTCTGCCATTTTAGCTATTTGAGCTTCTCAACTTCTTGGCTGAAAACTTCATCTTCTCCTACATGGGTCTTACGCTGTTCACCTTCCAGAATCATGTGTTTAATCCAACATTCATAGTGGGAGCTTTTGTATCCTTTTATGCTTTAAAATCCCTTTTCTCCTTCCTTTGATCCACGTATGTTGATGTATTTTTTAAAAACTTAGACATAAATCATATCCTAGTGCTGCTGCATATTCTAAAGCATTTGAGGGGAGGTTAATTAAAAAAGAAGCATGATAAGCAATTTGTAAAATTATCCACGGGGTGGAGAGAATCTGTTTCCCTCTCTGTCTTATAAATGTAGAACTTGAGAGTCACCTCATGAAATTGATTGATAGATTCATGGATGATAAAGAAAGTACCTCTTCACACAATGCATGATGAATGAATGGCAATCAATGCCATAAGATGGGTTGATGATGGCTACTTCCTTGAAAACGAGAATAGGAGGGAAGGGTCTGACAAAGCCAGGGCAGCTAAATGGAACCTCCCTAGTGACTCTGCAGAAGGGCAAGGGTGCAAGAGCAGAGGAAGCTTCTATGGCTTCCTGAAAGCGTGTCGCTTGGCCCCCTTGGGAACTGGAATGTTGGAACAGATAGTTCTAGTAGGCATCTTAGATATAGGATCGTCTTGTATGGTGGTGATCTTGTTCTGGGAGTACATGTGAATTTGATATGTGTTTGCAGTGTGCTAACATAACATGGTTAGGTCAGATGCTAGGTTAGTGTTCTCATGGCAAATCTTTCTTTGGTACCTAGAATGTTACTGTACTCCAAACCTCGTATGGTACATGCATTTGTCTTTTGTAGAGATGATTGCCATGCAAGAAAAATATAATGCGTGCAGATATTGTGGCAAGAATCTAAAGAAGCACATAGCAGGTTCTCTGCACCCAGTAGAGATGTACAAGTTTGGGGGAGGGGGCTGTGAGGTACTGTGGGATGGGATTTCAATCTGAAACCCCACACTTGCTCTCGAGATTGTGTCCTTACCAGGATTCTTTTAGCTTGAGAGCAAGCTAATTTTTGCTTTCTCCCTTTTCCCTTTAAATGATTTGACCATTCTCAATATTCTGTTGTCCTGGGGCACGTTCAGTCCTCATCAAACTATTTTGTGTAAATTGTTTTATTTTCTTTTGGGCTAATTTACAAAGCTGTATTTTTCTGCAGCCCTGGGGGGACACCCCCACTTGATCTGTGGGTGGCCTTTTTTGTGATTTGGAGATCTGCCACTTTACTTATTGGATATAAGTGATTTTTCAGGAAGATTCATGCATATACAGTGTGCCAATAATTAAAAGTTTGTGAAATAATGCTCTGTGTGTGGATGTGCGCCGTGTTATATAAAGCAATTTGTTGAGGACCCGGAAATCCTTCTTACCATTTGGAAGTCTACAAAAGCTTGCATGCAGTACAATAAAGGCCAACTATTATGGGATAGTGAAGACTTTCAAGCAAACAAAGGGCCAGTTTTCCTGGTGTGGAGAGAATTGCAGTCAGTCCAGTGTGAGGATGCTCGGTTGTTGTTGTTGTTGTTCAGTCGCACAGTCGAGTCCGACTCTTCGCGACCCCATGGACCAGATTACGCCAGGCCCTCCTGTCTTCCGCTGTCCGCTGAAGTTTGCTCGATTTCATGTTCATTGCATCGATGACACTGTCTAACCATCTCATCCTTTGCCGTCCCCTTCTTCTTTGACCTTCAATCTTTCCCAGCATCAGGGTCTTCTCCAGTGAGTGCTCCCTTCTCATTTGGTGGCCAAAGTATTTGAGCTTCAGCTTCAGGATCTGGCCTTCCAGGGAACAGTCAGGGTTGATTTCTTTTAGGATTGAATGATTTGATCTCCTTGCAGAGGATGCTCAGATCTCCATGCATATCTGGAAATGTTAGTCTTGCATAGAGGTTAAGTTAATATTTTCAGTTTAGTTGGCATGTAATACACACTGATTAATACGAGCAAATGAAGAAGAAAAATCCTTAATGCATTCACAAATCTAGCTAGCAGTATTCTTGGGAAGAGCTGCAAATATTTATCCTCTGTCCTTCCTCCTTAATTTGGGAAGAAGAAACAAGATTGGGACAAATTTTCAGCACATGATGATGTTTGCTGGTAAGTAAAAGTTCACTGCGATTTCATGTTCTGCTCGTCATACAGAGATAAGATGGGCAGTTTTCATAACTAACGTCGTGAAAGGAATCAGCACGAAGAGACTGAAGTTGGACCCTTTCCTGAATTGTTGTGTGTTCTGTTAAGAATGCAACTGTGCCCACTTAAACGAAGTTGCACACTTCTAAACCCATTGATTTCAGTGGACTTAGACCTCCAAGGGAGACTGGGGCTGCTGTGCAGGGGAAGGCAATGGCAGGTCACCTCTGCTTATCTCCTGTCTTGAAAATCCAATGAAGTGGAACTTCATGGGGTCTCCATGAGTCAGTTGTGACTTGATGGCATGCTTTACTTTAGAAGTGTATAAATCTGCTTAGGATAACAAAGTGTGAGGTCAGTGGCACCTTTAAGACCAGCAAAGTTTTATTCAAGGTGTAAGCTTTCATGTGCATGCACACGAAAGCTTATACCTTGACTAAAACTTTGTTGGTCTTAAAGGTGCCACTGGCCTCAGACTTTGTTCTGCTCCTTCAGACCAACTCAGCTGCCCACCTGAATCTCTCTGCTTAGGATGGCATTGCAAGCGCAGTTTCACTAGGGAGCTGTGAGCCAAGAGTTCCTGGTTCAGATACTGCTTAGCTATGAACTTACTAGAGGGCATAGGCAAGATGCTGTTCTCTTAGCTGCCGGTCCTCAACACTCCCTAACTGTAGTCAGAGGGCAATAATATTGTCCTGCATGTGGCTCTTCTAAGGATTATTGGGGCAACATGTGTTCACACTTTGAGTGCTCTGAAGCTCTGTACAAATGTTAGGGACTTCCAATTTGCTTCTGTATTCATTTGCAGTGTCGGGGGGCAAGCTGTATAATATGAAAGCAGAAGTCTTTTTCTAAATGTGCATAATGTATAAGATTTTTTGGTGGTGGACTGCTTAAATGTCAGAAACCTTTTTTAAAAATCTGATTTATGCATCCTAAGAGAGAATGGGGGTGTGGGGAGTGTTGGAGAAGATAATAAATTGTTGACAAAACCTAGAATTGTGCAGATATTTCTTGTCACCCCAACGGGGCTTTTTGGAGTTGAGTTCCTTGATTGATAACAAACCTCCACCCCAAAGCTGCAAGGGAAACAACTTTTTTTGAAATGGAGGACAGCTTCCAAAACTGTGTGTGATGTGAAAGATGTGTGCGAGTCCTAGACTTTGAAGGGGAAGAAAGTATAGTGAGAACAGTGAGTGTACAAGCCCTCAGGTGCATCTAGAGTAACTCTTTGCATCCTGTCTATAGATAATAAATAGCTTTGGTTGATTTCCATGTGCTGTTTCTCCTCAGGCTTGCGTGGTGCCATGGCTTTTGCCTTGGCCATTCGGGACACGGCCACTTATGCACGACAGATGATGTTCAGTACTACGCTTCTGATTGTGTTTTTCACCGTGTGGGTCTTTGGTGGTGGCACCACACCCATGCTCTCTTGCCTGCATATTAGGTGAGTGCAACCCTTGTGCTCTCAGCTGTTTCCTTGGGTAAGGAACTTTTCGTGCGTCGCTTTTCATTCTGTTGCTTCAGTGTGTCTGCTGCTTGTTGGCATGTTTCAGCTGACTTCAGGCACAAACAGACTCCAGGTTCACTGGAAATGCTATTACTCTGAACTGCCTCAAACAAGCTGCCTTGGTTCTCGGGTTTTAGAAATTTTAAAAATAGATAGCCCTGAACTGAATAGCACAAGCTAGCCTGGTCTTGTCAGATCTTGGAAGCTAAGCAGGGTCCACCCTGGCTAGTATTTGGGTGGGAGACTGCCAAGGAGTACCAGGGCTCAGGACGCAGAGGCAAGCAATGGCAAACCACCTCTGAATATCTCTTGCCATGAGAACCCTTCAGAGTCACCATGTCAGATGTGACTTGACAGAAAATAATAATAATAATAAACCATGTCTTATTAAAAACAGTGCTAGCAATCCTAGGTTGACATCTTGGTCATAGTATTGAAAAAACTGAATCTTGTGGTTGCATTGGTCCCACAGAATAAGAAATATAGGATGAGTGAAAGTATCCTTGTTACACCATGTGTCTGCTTTTAGTGTAGAAGCTCTTGAGTTGCATCAGCTACCAAAACTCCTTTTGCTGCAATTCTTTGTTCTCATCCGCTTTCGGGTCCCATTCTGTTTTCTTTCCCTCCTTCTCCAAAGACAAAAGAGGACATGTCTTCCTGCTCAGGCAAACTTTAAAAAGCCAGAGAGAGCATAAGAAGGAATTAATAAATATAAAGGACTAGTGGATTCCCTGCTCCCAAACGTGTCAGTATTGTGTGCCTGGATTTCCCCCTCCCTTCCCTTTCTTTCTGCAGAATCATGGAAGGAGGGAGGGGTTGGCAGCCAGTTAGTTCCAAAAATGTGGGTTTTGCTTGTAGATGCAGAATGCATACAGAATACACAAATAAATAAACCAGGGTGTGTGTGTGTGGAACCAGTGCAGAGGGAATGCATGTGACTGCGAAGTCAAGCCTTAAGGCCTGACTCCTTGGATTTTCTGGAGCAAGCTGTCAGTACAGAAAGGGCCTTCCTTTTGTTAGGCAAGTGAAATATTCCTACTTTGCCACTGGGTGTCACCTGGGCCACATGTCTTGGTTAGAATAAAAGCAGTGGCCGAATGAAGAGCAAGTTAGGTTAACATAGTATATATATATATATATATTCTACATGAAACATCTTCAGGAAGCCATGTGACTTCTATGTAGGAAGGTTACCCAGAGACTTGGTGAGGCAGTGGATCCTCTGAACAAGTAAGTGGAGTAGGTAATGGGGTACATGACAGCCAGTATGTTGAGCCTATCAGGGCAAGACGAAGGTGGCAATCAACAGTAAAACTAACCAGGGAGTGAGGATTCAGCCTGCCTCAAATGGATTACCTTCTACTTTGAAGGAGCAGGTTAACGCCTTGGGTATATTTATTCATTCATTTATTTAGTTTACTTTGCTTTCATTATAGTGTGCCTTTCTCACTGAGATTCAAGGTGGATTACAAAATTAGAAAAACAATAATAAAGAGAAACAGAATATAACATCATATAAACAGTGCAACAACCGGATTATAAAAATCAGAAAACAATGCAGAGATCCTCTTCTGAGTGTCCCCATATTTTGATGTGAGATACCTTCGAGAGACAGGCCCTTCTCTGTGGGGACATTTGTTTACTTACTACGTTTATACCCTGCCTTTCTCCCCAGTGGGAAGCAGCTTTCATCACACCTTGCATGTGGATCTCCTAGTGGGGCTTGTGTGTTTCAGGGAGGTGGCTTACTATTGCATGCCTCTGCATCCCAGCCCTGGTATTCCTTGGAGGTCTCCCATCCAAGTATTTGCCAGGGTTGGCCCTGCTTAGCTTCTGAGATCTGACGGGATTGGGCTTGCCTGGGCTTTCCAGGTGAGGGCCATTTACCTGTTCTTTTGACCTTCAGGTATCAGGTGAAGATGCTTCTGTTCTCCCAGACGCTTGGCAATAATTAGTATCTATATCTTTGTATTCTGTGATATTTACTTCGTTGTGAACTGCTTTATGATTTATTTAGGAGGAGCTCTAGAAATATTTTATATAGTAAATACTACCATGTTGTATTTTACATTGAGGTCAGTCTCTCCATGTAAAAAAACACACTTATGTGATGGTGTTTTGGGTACAACATGTGTGACTTTTCAGTTTGCAGTAAGCCAACTATACGGTCATATACCTTCACACAGCTCTCAACTCGGCCCATAAGATAGTTTGCCAGTATGATTCTAAGCAAAGTCAGAACTAAGCCTGATGGCTTCGATGAACTTAGGATCGCACTGTGTATAACAACTGACCTGAGTCTTTGTTCTTTACAGGGTTGGTGTAGATGCAGATCAGGAGAACTTGGTAAGTATTGCTAAGCAGAGCCCCTCCAGTGTACTCATAATGATTGTCCCCAAATTGTTCAGCCGTCTCCATTAAATCCATTCTTTAACCATTTCTTGTCTTTATATAACAATTGCACTACAGTTCACCTTCCATCTTCTCAACAGTTTTTGTCTATGGCTGCAGGGATTTAAAAGTCTTTTGTGGATGTATTAAAATGGCATGCCTTGGTAACTGTTGGGGACCAGCAAAGCAAGTCCCTGCCAGAGCCTGTTGGTCCCTCCTTGCAAAAAACGTCAAGCATTAATGTGAGTGCCACAATGCAGCTATGGTACAATGAACCATAGATGGCTGGAAGAAGCTCCCTTAAGGGAACTGAGTGAAACATCCAAAAGGCTAGATTCCAGGATATTCCAGTTTGGTGTAGTGGTTAAGAGTGGCAGACTCTAATTTGGAGAACTGGGTTTGATTCCCCACTCCTCCACATGCAGCCAGCTGGCTGACCTTGAATCAGTCACAGTTCTCTCAGAGCTGTGGTTTCAAGAGCAGTTCTCTCAGATCTCTGTCAGCCCCACCTACCTCACAGGGTGACTTGTGGAGAGAGGAAGGGAAGGAGATTGTTAGCTGCTCTGAGACTCCAAATGAAGAGGGGGGGTATAAATCCAATCTCTCCTCCACCTCCTTAAAGGTCCCAGTGGCACAGCTCAGGCAGAGGAGGGAGTGGCTGCTGCAAAGACTGAGGGAGAGAATCCAGACTCTTCTGCCTGCACAGCAGCCATCCATGCTTTGTTGTGATTTTTCCCAAACCTTTTTTAGCCAAGCAGGTTTGGGGAAAGAACAGCAAAAAGCAGGGGGAAACCCCAGAGGTGTATGAAGGTGCCGCAATGCTGTGTGGACATGGGGAGAAAAAACCTGGTTCCCAACAGCATTATACCTCAGGCAAATAACTCATGTGGAAAAGGGCCTAGAATCTGGGACCCCAGAAGTCCCTTGATGATCACCAAGGCTGGAGTCTGTCTACGGCCTCAAAACCTGGATATTCTGCAATAATTTACTGCACATTTCAGTGGGTCCCCAGTTAGATTCTGCCCCATATTCTATCAGGTTTCATATAGAATTCAGATTGACTACCCAAGTTTCCTAGTGATCTTTCTGTCTGAATGGCGCCTTGAATCAGGGTCTTCCTGTTTGAAGTCCAATATCATAACCATGGATGTGGCGGCAGCAGTGAGCAGAATGGAAGTGAGTAGGGAAAGGTATTCACTCTCTCAGTTAGCATCCTTGCAGCGCAGCACCCCCCCCCTTCACCTCTTCCCACAATGCAAAGGGAGGAAATGCCATTTAGGTCACCAGCACCACCACCTCCCCCAGACTGCCTACGAGCAGAGAGTCCACATGGATACTCCACCCACAGCCAGCCCAAGATTAATCTAGTTTATCAAAGGGAAAATGTGAGAGCCTCCCAAACACCATGCCTTTGTTGGGCACAAACTAAATGCCCCCAAATAAAGCAAGGGCTTCCAGCAGTCCATGTGGGGAATGATCCCTGAGTGACAGTAGCCTGTAACACCCAAGCGGCTTTGTGGAAATTGATTTAAAATTCTATAATCATGTTTTATTAATTTGTTTCAGGGTGTGCCGGAAAATGAAAGGAGAAGTACAAAAGCAGAGAGTGCCTGGCTGTTCAGGTTATGGTACAACTTTGATCATAAGTATCCTTCAGAGACGTGATAATCTATTAGCCTTAATCACATACAATGTTTTACCTCTCAAGCTTTGTACCAGGCGGGTAACAGCTGCTTCCCTGCAAGATGGCAAGGAGTATAATATGACAAGAAAGATTAATCTGTGGATTCTTCGCTTATGCTAGCCGGGTATCTATTAATGGAAGGCAAGAAACTCTGCAATAAATCTGTTGTGTTTGTAGTTGCTTAAAGGACCAGCTAGGGATGGTTAGTTGCTTGCTCGATTTTTAATTCTTGAGGTGCGCTTTATTCTCCTGACAAATGGTCCAAAATTCAGAAGTGTAGTTACTTGCACTGCCTAACCATCTTGCGGCTGGTTAGGCATAAGGTTTATTTACTTAATTGATTTACAGAATTCATACACCGTCTCTCCTGTTTGAGGTTGGCACTTTGTAATACTAAGAGCTTCACAGCTGTAGAGCAACAACTTGGCAAGAGAGAAAAACTGTTAAGAATGAAATAATATTTCTTCTTCTCTCAGAATCTTTGAAAACCATTTTTGTTAAAATGAAAACCCTTCTTTTTACCACGTCTTAAACAGTTGATGCAGCTTCGTCCTACAGCATTTTAAATATTTCAGCAACCACCCAAATGCTATATGATGTGATTACCTGAATGCTCACTGACCCAGTATGCCTATCTTGGAATACCACTGGCTATTCTTATTGTTACTATTAGTCCTTCCTTCAGTTCAGTTCAATTTTATTGCAAATGGCCAATGGCCTTTACAAGAGGTTAACACTAAAAAAATTGTATACGTTAAAAGACAGTACTGTGAGATTGAATTGAAATACCATAAAATTACATTTTAAAACTTGTTTCATAAGAGAAAGGAACGACTCCCATAAGCGACTGACCTATGCTGTCCGTAACTTGACCTGGTGGTTTTTTTTGCCACTAAGGCAAAAAGGGCAACTTTCTATGAGACTGCTGATTCCACATCTGCAAGTAAAACTATGACTTGTTCCATCACAGTACTAAGGCCTAAATTGGCCAAGATTGTACCTAAAAATTTCAGCCTTGGAGCTGAATAAAGTGGACAGGCCAGCAGATAATGGCACAGGTCTTCAGGATCTGGAGCACTGCATAAACAGAGGCGCCGGGCAACTGATGTTTGAATATAGTGACCTTCAGGCATGGCTGTTTGCATTGATTGGAAACGCATAAATGTGAAAGCTGAACGTAATTTTAAAAAGGAGAACTTGGACAGATAATTGTGCCCTAAAATGATCTCGTTTGATAAATCTATACCAAGGTGAAAATTTTGGTTCCCAATATAACATGCCTGTCTAAAGCAGCATCTTGTGCAAGTATATTTGAGCCCCGAGAAGCTCCTCGAGCAACACCCGGCAGATTATATATTTGGAGAATTTTGTTATAATTGGACTGCCATTTTGGTTCTTTTAGGCGAATGGAAAAACAGATGCTTGAGAGATGACCTACTGGAGCTGTCTTCAGTTTATGCCAGTAATTAAATAAGGCTTTATGTGCAGGTGCCCGAAGCATTCGGCTCTCAGCAAAGCAGCTGGAGTGTTAGGAGGTAGCAACAAAATCCTTTTCAGGGAAAGAATTTTGAATTCTCTCCAGATTTGCAATTAAGGCATCATTCCATCCCCACACCTCCACACCGTAGAGGAGTTGGGCATAGTCCTTCCTCCATAGTTACTTAACAGTTTTATTTACTGCCATTGTTATTGTTATCCATAAGGACTGCTAATATATAGGGGTTTTTAATTTTTCATAAGCTGATATAAGCTACTGTAGGCCAGGTAAATTATTTTGCCTTGGCCACAGGCTTCTTGTTTACTATCTCTGGCTGGAGCTGGGAATGCAGATCCTCCCTCACAGAAATGTCTTATTCCTTAACAAGCACTACCCTCAGCTACTTGAAGCCTCTTCTGACGCATAGCGGCCCTCCTCTTACAACTACACTCCCAAGCTGCTGTGGGCCTATTGCACGGTGCTTGACAAGCCCACAAGCTTACGAGGTAAGAGCAAAGCCACGTGATGGTCAGTAGGGGTTCTCTTCCTGGGCATTTTATATTTCCACAGCCATGGATGTTAGCCATGCAAAATGGTGGTTGCCTGTGTTGATCCAATGCAGTGGCCAGAAGATCTGCTGCTTTTGCATTTCCCAAATGGACAATGGTGATTAGTCTGAGTCTGCATTCAGGTACCACATTGAGCTGTTGGTTGTTTAAGGCTGCCTCCCACCTGCATAGGCAGCATTTGGGAACACCCAGACAGCTTGTCTGACTCTAGCATGTTTCCTCTTAGGGGAAACTGTGGATTGGCTGCAGGTGGAGTGTTCATCTGGATGCTCTGCCTGCAGCTGCTATGGAAGGGCCCTAAGCTCCAGCTTCCCAATGGCAGAGAGAAGCTCCCCAATTGTTCCTCCCCACACACCTTTCAACTCTCTAAAGAGCATTTCATAGCTAAGTTACGGTGCAGTGGCATCGGGAATACTGAGTCTGGTTTTGCTCACCCATCTCACAAAGTTTGAAAAGGAGCCTGGAGAGGACAACCAAATGATTAAAGGGTTAAGGAGCATATGGCTTTCACTGAACATGGAGACGATGGGCGGTTATTCAATTATGCTTGGAGAGAGCACCTTTCTCCCTGTCCTATAATACAAACACCCAGGGGCACTCAATGAAATTGGTCTACGCTTTTGTAATTAACTAATAGAATTAACTGCCAAGAGGATGTGGTGATGACCAGCCTTAGATGACTTGAAAGGTGATTAGACAAATTCATATAGTACCAACGGCTGTTAGCCTTGATGGCTAAATGGAGCTAGCAAGAGTTGGATTCTGTGGTTACCTGAGTGGAAGGCATTTGTGGTGGTGGATCTTTACCTGACCTTCCCTTCTCAGAGTAGCCCTATTTGATCCCTGAAAAGGCATGGGGAGCTTCACGGGGGGGGGGGGCGCGGTATGTGGAATCACTCCCACCCTGTTGTTGCACCAGTGGAAAATTTGCTTGTGGTCCCTGGCAGTGCCTTTTCTAGGTTCACAAAGGGCTGCCGTGAGAAGGTTAATGCATGATGAGTGTCACAGAATCCGATCCCGTGTACAAGAGTGGTATACCTCTGAGTACTAGTTGCAGGTTCCAAATCCTACCAAATATGGCTGAATTGTAAGCCTTTTTGCTCCTACATATACAACGAGTGCCTTTTAAAGGTTGTACTAGGTTGGCCTAGCCTTTTAGAGAAACTGCAGCTGTCTCTGTTTAGCGCACTAGCTGTTTAGTACAATTAATCTCTCTCTTTATCCAGAATCAAGAGCAGCTGAAGGATGATGATTCAGATCTTATTTTGAATGATGGAGACATCAGTTTGACATATGGGGATTCCACCGTGAATACAGATTCCCTGACATCTGGTACATCTAGAAGAGCGGCAGGAAATGGCTCAGAGGATGCTCTGGACCAGGAGCTTGGTTTTGGGGATCACGAACTTGTCATACGGGGTACCCGCTTAGTTCTCCCAATGGATGACTCAGAGCCACCTTCAAATGTAGTAGATAACGCAAGACATGGCCCAGCGTAAGATCATTGCTGGATTTGACTCGCAGTCAAAAAAAAAAAAAAATCCATGTATGATCATGAAGAAAAAATGTACTACCTACGACAAAAACCTACTGCATGTCTCAGAATGTCTAAGCTGTATAAATATTATTTATTTATATGGTGTCAGGAGAATATAACTATCCATACGAGACAACTTGTGAAGAGCAAGGTGTTAATTTCTTAAGTTAAACAAACAAAACAAACAGCTCATGGACTGCACTGTGTAGGGTGGAACTGTTTAGAAAAAAAATTCTGTTGTGTGGAGAAGAACTTTTTTATTTTAAAAGAAGTGGGATGGAATGTGTTGGTAGCAACCCTTTTAACTGTACAACAGCAATCTGCTTTGCTATTGGCTTTCACAATTCGACCTAAGGTTAACTCTTATCCAAGAGCAGGTAGGTGGTAGACATTGGTTTTGTTTGAGGGGCAAACCTATTTTAGATGGCAGAAAAGCATTTAGCTACTCAAGAGGTTTGCTTCAGAGGATGTCTGCTTTTGATTCTTTAAGCATTGTTGTAAGGACTACTGTAGGATGTAGCGTAATAAATCTTATTGGACTCTGTATGATGTTTCCAGACCTACCATCTTTGCTTATGGTCAGCTGATAACAGCTGAGTTAGGACTGCATTCAGGTCATGACTTGGCTGCTGGATGACGGCTTGTTGATGAGCAGTTTGCAGCTCTCTTCCAGCTCAAGTAGGAGAGGAGCATGACAGGGCCAAAGCAGAAGTCAGTTCTCTTGAGTATGTAGTTGTGTTGCAAGTTGTGTTTTGCTTGTTTGTTGTCTTGTCAAACATTTGCTCTTGCCTTGTCCTGTGTAGGATCGGGGACAGGTTTTGAGCTCAGAAACAGTCAGAACGTGCTGAGTTCGATTTCTCACACAGAGGAACAGGCAGTGTTTCTAGAGCAGGTAAAGACAGTATGAAGCCATTACTGGGTTCATTTAACTTCTAGCTCAGCAGGGCGTGCCTTTTGTTGTGTCAGAATTTTCTTCTTATTGCATGGCTGCTAAGAATACAGCTGAAGTTACTGGTCTGGTACAGTTCCACTCTACATCATGGGGTCTGGCACATACAAAGATCGGAGACTCTGTGTGCGGGTTTTTAAAAGAGGTATTTAGTAGATTAGGTGGTACTGAAAGGGAGTTGTCTGTCCGTCCATTCTGTATAGTTGCACTTTTGTTTGGTAACTCCTTTGCATGCTCGTGTGTCTATTAAAAAAAACCCTTGTTTTTTGTTCTTGCATCTCTTTCCTGTTTAATGAGAAATGTCTGTAAGCTGCCATCGTTTCTTTACGGTTGTTACTTTTTAATTTTTTGTCGGAGAAAGAGCACTGAACAATTTGCTGTTATTGCACTTGGTATATTCAGCTTTGTTCCTAATTATCTTTTTTTTTAATGGTGCAGTGGTTTTGAGAAGCTAAGAATTCTGAATGTTTTGTTTTCTACACAGAAAACAGCAGCAGTACGAAACTTACTGTGCACAATTCCTGTATCATATTTTTACTTTCAAATGTAGCCCCTGATGGGTCTTCTTGTAATCTGAGTTACTAGAGGGCTGTTACAAACTTAACATTCACTTCCTCAGCAGAGGAGAATGATGACCACCCCACCCCAAGAATGCAGGACTGAATTGTGATCTCAAGTTGTCCATCATTTGAGGTCTTTGAGAAGTTCTAGAGCTGTTTCTTCAGCTGTGTTTCAGATTCTTTGGAGGGCCTGCTCACATGACTTTCCAGCGCGAAATATTGTCCTCGTTGTGAGCATTGAGTGTTAAGTATAAGCACACCCTTCTTTTCCAGTGAAGAGAAAGTAACTATTGAATTGGGCAATGCTATCTTGGTCTGAATGAGGGATCTCCATGATCATTTGCATAGCTTTGGGGGCTGATCAGATGGCTGCAAAAAAACAAAACAAAACCCCACACAGTCAGATAATTGTGATGCAGCCTAGTTTGTACATTACTTTCTTTCCATAGTTGGGCCACAGGGGAGTTTGAAATCGGTACCAAATTCCAGTTTCTCCCTAGAAAGTAACAAATGAAGAGGCTCAACATTTCTCACTTTTTGAAGGAGGAGGCTTTTGGTTTCATTTGTCTTTGGGCAATTGGACCCAGTGTTTCTAGTGCTACAGCAGAACTAGGGGAGCACTCATGCAAAAGGTGTTAGGAGATGGTATTATATTACAGCCAAGAAAACGGATTGCTTTCTTTTTGTTTTAAGTTTTATGTTCTCAGGTCTGGATAACATGCCTTAAGTATATGTCAGTGCAATGTCTGGTGTCCCCAGGAACATCATAGGTTCTTTCTTCTTCTGTAAGAGCATTTCCAGTCAGCATTCTAGGCACAACCATCCAGAATGCCTTTTTGTGCAGGCCCCACTGAAATGAAGGGGATTTTTCAAGAGTGGCCTGATTTGTTGCTATGCGGCTTGTGCCAGAAGTAGGACCTTTGTTGCACCTAAGAAATGGCAGTTTTAATTGTTGTCATAGGAGCTTGTTGCTGTTTAGTGCCAGTATGTCTTTTCTTTTCTTTTTTCCTGCCATGCAGGAATTTCATGAAGAGGTATGTGTGTCTCTGTGTGTGCGTGTGTTTTTTATATGATGTCTGAATCTTAACATCAGATGTTTTTAAAAAAAGAAGCATTTTCATATGTTGAGGTATTTCTACATCTCTTATACATTAGTCTCTTCTTTTGTTCTATGACTTTTCCAGACATGAGAGAACCTGTTGTTTTATTTTTAAATCTTCAGATGACTTAATGAGCAGGTTTACAAAAGATCCCCAGCTGCTACTGTAGAATCCTGTCAAGTAGACCTACTATACAAATCTGCTTCCAGTGAGAATATATCATTAGGTTCTTAGAGTTTGGTCATACCTAACATTTTCCCTGACAGAAGGGAGGAGGAATTTTGCTCGTTTTACCACTCCCACTGCAAACTTCTGACACCGCCCCCCCCAATGCTGTTCCTGGGATCCCCTGTCCCCCAGTGGCAGAATTTTGGGGAGCAGTCGGGGCTGCAGTGAGAGGATTGAGGCAAGAAAGTCACACTCGGCTGACAAAAGTGCAGTGGTAATTTTCATTGGGATCCAAACTATTTTCTCCCCCCACCCCCAATCTGGAAGCCTGCTTATACTGAGTGGGTTCTTATTGAGCCCTATTTGTACAAACACCTTTGTAGTTAAAAAGGCAGCAGTTCTACATTCATACATGGCTTCTTATTCTCCCAGCAGAGGAAGTAACACATGATCCTGGGATGGACTGGCCATTTGACCTACTGGGAAAGTTTCTGGTGGGCTGCTACCTTGGAGGGCTGCTGGCATTGAGCAAGGAAAGCCAAGCCCCCAGCAGTTCTACCAAGGCTTCAGGAGCCACTTGGCTTGGGCCTTCCTGCAATCGCTATGATCAGAGAGCTTACCAGTTACCTCCTCCTGAACCATTAACAAACAGTGACAGTGCAGGAAGAAGAACTGCTGAGCTGACATTATTGGGTCTAAGCTGAAGGGCCCCTGCAGTACTGGTTCACAGCACCACAGGGGACACTCAGCTCGGCTTGTTCTGGGCCATTTAAATGTCCTAGTCCACATCTGTGTGCTAGTACAGTACTAGATTTTCTGCACGTTACCTGTGCTACAGATGGGAGGCCTAGGGAGATCCTGGATGCTGCTGAACTTGACACTGTGTCAGTTGCTCTGCTTTCTGCTTGGGGAGAGATTGCTTACTCCCTTTAGTGCAGAGTACAAAAACATTCATGCAGACAGAGTCTCAGTGGTGTCTGCTTTGCTGTTGGAAGCAGAAATTAGACACTTAAGATGACCAGCGGAAGGTGGGAACTAAGATGCTCAATTGCATAGAAATTTATTGAGGCAGCACAGTGCATGGGGATATAAATTCTCTTACACAGTGATCAGCTGCAACAGACTGAGGCTAAGGGTAGGTCATAGATGCCTATCTTCAAAAGACAGGCAAATGTGCCGTCAGGCAGTGAGCACTCCATTAGAGGCACTTTCCCAAAATAGTGGCAGTTGAATGTACTTAATTTCCTTAGGAGCATTCTCTTTCTGGCTTCCATAAATTAAAGTCTGTTACCACAGTTTCTGTAGCTTTAATTATGGAGGGGAGGATTTTTTTTACATGTGATGTCACAGTTGGTCAG
Source organism: Gekko gecko (assembly GCA_029375565.1). Taxonomy (NCBI): domain Eukaryota; kingdom Metazoa; phylum Chordata; class Lepidosauria; order Squamata; family Gekkonidae; genus Gekko; species Gekko gecko. Next base: position 42,620,992 of record JAPDNY010000012.1, on the reverse strand, counting down.
GGTTATTCCTCTTCCCCAACATCCATTTCCCTTGTACCAAACGGAACATCTCTGCGAAACTTCAAAATCAATTTTTGGTTACCATTTTAAAAAAAATTAATACACTCCCTGCCTGTGTTTAATACACTACCTGTTCGGCATGTTTATGCCAACATGCCACTATAGTTCCAGATTTTTCACTCCAGTCATAATTTTAACTGCTTATTGAATTAGGATTCTGTACTCAAGGTGGCTGTTCTGGTCCTCAGTTTTTATTGCATGTAAATAATTTTTTTAAGAAGAGATGTTTAACATTGGAACGAAATAATAAAGTCTATGAAACCTCCCAGGGTTCATCTGTGATTTGCAAGGAATGACTAACAATTAATAGTATTTACTAATTTCTTTGTTGTTGCAGTCACATGTTCCTTCTTCTTTTCCCCCATGGGGTCTCTGTATCCATAGTTCTTAATGACCTCAAAAGCAGTTGTGGGAACCTTATTACCTCTTAAGGCCAGGCTTAACAGATCTTTTAGGCAGTGTTTGCCTCAGGAGCATTTTCTTGATTTAGATTTAGGAAGGTCCCTTCCTTCAAAAAAAAAAGTCTGTTCTATAAGTTGAACTGACCCTTCCCCCTCCCACTGAATCAAAAGACTTAAGTTCTGGTTTACTCTAAATACTGTTGGAATTGTCTGTTTTTATGGTATTAACTGCTATAGTTGTGGTGTTTTTGTGATTATATTCTTAATAAAGCATAATTGCACCTACTTTTGTTCATGATGACTAAATCTTTTATTGTTACTTGCACTGTGAAAAAAAAAGAATCATGGGCCTATAAAACCAAGTTTGTTTCTTTGCGTCTTGCGTTTCTTTAATCCACATTTTAAAAAGTATGTGTGTGTTTAAACATTATTTTGATATATGCCATACCCAGTTGGGTTTGGAAAACTTTGAACTCCCAAGGAAAAAATCCATCTCACAAGAAGAAGCAAAGCAATATTAAGTAAAAATAGCTTCAGTGTTAAAACCTATTAGAGCAGTAATGAATTCACAGTAAGAAACTACGCAATCATAATACAAATATTTAATAATAGTTATAAATACAACAGGTTATAGCCAAACCATGAAGTTGGATCCAAAAGCACCCTTCATTAGTCATAAAAACAAGGATTAGCCAACACATTTTGATCATATGGTCTTGTGCACTGGTTTGCATTCCTAAAAAAAAGTCTTAAAACAAAAAAGAGTTGCATGGTTTGACTGCAGCAAGTTGGTAAGTCTCAAGGGCAAGGATTATTCACTGAAAAAATATGCTTGTTAAAACATCTTTGGCAGACCAAACTTGGTTTTACAATAGTTGTACAATGTCTTAATGCCAACTTACAGTTTTATTAGCTCTTATACCCTTTTTATCCTTCACACCATAAATGTGTAGGAGCCTTTTTTCAGAGCTGATCTAAAAATGTGCACAATGTATTCAACACAGTACAGTCCTAAGCATAGTTATTCCCTTCTAAGTCCATGGGCTCAGAATGGTATAACACTGTTTAGGATTGCACTGACAAGCTCTTTCCTCTTACCTAGCAGCTTGGGACACTTCTACAGTGGTGTGGTGGCTAAGAGCAGCAGACTAATCTGGAGAACTGGGTTTGATTCCCCACTGCCCCACATGAAGCCTTCTGGGTGACCCTGGGCCAATCACAGTTCTCTCAGAACCCTCTCAGCCCCATCTGCCTCATAAGGTGACTGTTGCGGCAATAGAAAGGGAAGGTGATTATAAGCCACTTTTAGACTCCTTAGGGTGGAGAAAAGCAGGGTAAAAAACCCAACTCTTCTTCTACAGTGTCCTGTTCTTGTGCAAAAACTGTATCCATACTGCTGTTGCTGAACTAAGATAGTTGTGCTGAGAAATTTGTAGCTGGAATGGCTGTGGGATTTCACTTTCCACCTCAGGGCATTGCTGTGGTATGTGGCACAGAGGCAAGGAAACATCTTGATGGTGTTTCTGTAATAAAAGAGCTGCTGTGTATAAATGTAAACAGCTACACTAAAGTTTCTAGGACTACATCTCATAGCACTGAGAACAATAAAAGACACATGAGATAGGGGGAGGGAAGAAAAGGCTGATCCCCCCCCCTTGCAGTAATAAAACTTGTCAAGCTAAATGAGAAAGCACAGAGATGGAAAGGTCTGCTTTGGTACCGACAGCATCAGTCCAGGATTGGTATAGCAACCGTGGAGAATGGCAGGACTGCCCTTGACAAGAATCACACTTGGAGGGGAAAGTGCCTCCCCCCCCCCCTGTGACCAGAATGTTTCTTGAGCCATGGTCCCCTTAGGATTCATGTATAAGTAGGCAGGGCCCTCCTTTTGAGGATCCTCAAGGTTTTTTGAGCACATCAGAAGAGATCGCCCTGCAGATATGTGGGTCCAAGGCCATGAAGGACTTCGTAGGTGATAACTAGAACCTTGAATTGCCCCTTGTAACTGATCAGTAATCAATGGAGTCACTGCAGAATGGGCCTATGCATATGCCTGGATCCCAATAGTAATCAAGCTACAGTGTTCTGTACCACCTAGAGTTACCAAATTGACTTCATGAGCAGACCCATGCATTACGATATTGTAGCTTTGAATTCACTGTGGCCAGAGGAGCTGTGTCAAGTTAGGGGGCCCATCTCCAGGCTTGATGAAGTTGGAAGGCTTTTTTTTTTTTTAATGCTGCAATATTGCTGGGTTCAGTATAACCCCTGGGCTTTTACCTGAGTCAACAAGACTAAATGTCGTCAAATGCGGGAAGCACAATGTCCTCCAAGAGCTCAGGCTTCCCAGGCAGTGTTCCTTCTGTCAGGATTCAGTTTCAGCTTGTTCACTCTTAGGGATTTAACCACACTACCAAAGCAGTATATTTGAAGGATGTAAATATGGATCTATATGGTCTGTAGTAAGACTTCATCTTGGAAGTTCTTTGCCAACATTCTTGGGGGGATTGGTTGGTGTCCATGTGCTCTGTAAGTTTTAAGGAATGTAGAAGGGGCAGCTCAGAACAAAGGCCGTGAAGGTCTTCTCTCCACCTCAAATACTGTTATCATATGGGAATTTCAAGTGGCCCCATAGTAAAAAAACTAGCAATTCAGTTAGGAGGAAAATGGGCAGCCCCCTTCACCCTGTTCTTCCACAACCATTGAGAGTCCTGTTTTCTTTTAAGGAAGTAGAATCTAAATTCTATATCGGGTAGCAGGTTCCAAGAGAACTGCAAAAGATTAACACCATGGGCATGTGCGTGGCTTGTCATAACAAATGTCCCGTTAATTTCAGCAAATGTTGTGCCCGCCCTAGAAACACCCACAGCTTAACAAGTAATATGTGCTGAAAGTATCTCTCAGGATCCAACTCCTTTGAAAGACAAGCAGAGCTTTTACTTCTTTGTCAAATATTTATATAGAAACTTCTATAAACAGGAATTTCTATATTTTAGGCTTTCTCTAAAAATATTCCGAACCAGTCCCCCCTCATAAAAGGTGCCAAACAATTTCACAATCAGAACTGCTGCTAACAATTTGAAGTTGCCATATATGGTTGCAATCTCCCAACTTGGTCTAGTCCATCACAATGAGTGGCTATGGGGGGAGGGATGTCGTGTTCACTTTTAAGGTGGTGTGTGAGCTTTCCTGCCCCTGCCCCTTTGCTTAAGTGCCTGGGAATGTAGAAAACAAAATATAACAACTCATAACTAAAAAATCTGTCTGCTTGTCATGTTGGTTCTGTTTTATTAATGGCAGCAGGTCATTTCTTTGCTCGCTGATGTGCTTTAATGTTAAAACAGCCAGAATCGATCAGCTCAATGAACAGTTTCACAAGGAGCTGACCGCATGTCTGTTGGTCTCCAAAGGCCAGGGTGAGAACGAAGACTGGCAGTGCTTGCAAAGAAGCTGCATTTCCCCCCTTTCCAAGTTCAGCCTCTAGTTTTCTGTGATCATAGGACTGCCAACTAGTTCAGAGCTCTTCACGCTTTTAACAGAACCTAACTACGTGACACATGGCATGGAGTCCACCCTTTTGTCAGCCAGATCTGTGTTGTGTTGAAACTTAGTTTCCAGGTGTGTGGGGGCCTGGTTTGGATTGGGATCTTGGCGGACAGGCTGAGGGGATTAAGACTTCCCCCCTCCATGACATGTTCATAACCCGAAATAACCTCAGGGAGCCACTATTGCCCCACTGGAGAAACATACACATAGCCCACATAAGTTTCTCTTCTGGACCAAATAGCAGCTCACTGGGGCCGTTTCAAATTGGGAAAACAGTGCACGGTGGAAGCTTAAGCACCTTCTCCTTGCACCCCAAATTGGGCCCCCATGCGTTGGGGAATTAAATTTCAGCATAGAGTGCCCAGTACACATCTGGTTGACAGGATACAGGAAAGACCCATAAATAATACACTGAGTAATTAGGTCCCAGTAATGATGAAGGTGGGGCCACGGTAGCTTAGAGGTTAAGATGCTGAGCTGCAGACCAGAAGGTTTGTAGCTCTACAGTTTTGAGACCCTAGTGCCACATGACACAATGAGCTCCCCTCTCTGGCCCCAGCTCCTGCCAACCTAGCAGTTCAAAAGCAAGAAATTGCAAGTAGATCAATAGGTACCACTTTGGTGGGAAGGTAACAGCATTCCATGTACCTCAGCGTTTAGTCATGCTGGCCACATGACCACAGAGAAGTCTTTGGACAGTGCTGGCTCTTCGGCTTGGAAATGGAGATGAGCACTGCCCCCAAGAGTCAGATTCGACTGGCTTTCGAGCAAGGGAAACCTTTACCTTATTGATTAAGTTGGTGAGGTTTCTCCTGTCAATTTTCATCTCTGTGTGTGTAAAGCTTCACATACGCTCACTGGCTGTGGGATCTCACCTTGAGGACCTTTCTACAGTCAGTGTCCATTATTTGTTTCTTCATAGTCTCTAGGAAGTATTTTGGAAAATGCAAGGTGGGATGATTATGTGTAGGTTTACCAGGTGTCCTCTTTTTAGAGGACACGCCCTCTTTTTGTGGTGTCTTTTGGGCTCTTAAAAAAAAAAGATGAAAATGTCCTCTTTTGGGGTTGGAAGTGTACGAATATTCCTAGTTAGTAACAATTATCACAGCTTAAATAGTAGGGATATTTAAAATTAGACTTGTCATAGTGGTCACTTGTTTGAAGTAATCAGTTGAGAAATATGTCCTCCTTTTTGCTTTTCAAAATATGTTGGTGACCCTAATTATGTGACTTTCCTTTTCCTCCTCTAAATCTCATACCTCACTACCTTCTGAGCTGTATGAGGTGTGTGGGCCCTCTGCCCCCAGGCTTTCTGGTCTGCTCCCTTTTTACCTGCAAATCTTCATCACTGTCCTATAATTCTGCATTTGGCCCCTTTGCACACAGCTAGTATGTAACAGCACACTCCTATGATGGTATGCCTTATGGATTTGAGTATGTCTGGTGATGGGAATCTGGAGAGGGAAAGTATTTCTCCACTGCTCTGCCCTCATCCCGGCACTTACATCATTGCCACATTATCCACACTGTCATAAAACCCTGGTGATTTCCCCACCTTTTATCCCGAACAAAGACTGATCTAAAATGTCTGCCCTCAGTTTTTCTAGCCAGCTGTCCGAGCTTGCTGACAAGTCTGAGAGGTAATTGGTTCATCTCCTGGGAGCTTAGGGCAAATTATTTTCCGTGACAGTGGAACAGAATCTCCGAATGCTTATGGTGGCTGGGGTTTCTGTTCTGTTTTCTTTTAAAAACCATTCCCAGTTTAACTGAATCAGCAGGTTGGTTTTGGGTTCATGTAGAAGTTCAAATGTTTGTTGAGGCCTAGGTGAAGGTGTTGGAGTTGGACTGATTGTACATTTCCCCCCTTCAGAGGTAAACCTGCAAGCTCAGCTCCCAGTCTGAGTAGACCAAAACAGGCTATGTGCCATGAGGGAGAGGGGAACGGTATGCACTGAAGCCGTACCCTCTGAAGGAAGAAGCTAGATATCTTAATTTTCTGTTCAGGAAGTTAAAGTTTTATATTGTGCAAGATGTCTTTTATATTGTGTATGATGTCTCCTCCACATGATTTGGTATTGTGTCCCTACTCGTTGGTTTGAAATACTGACTACAGCAAGATGTTTTTCCAGACTTTTAAAAACCCTTCTTCTAAAGAGTGTACATGTTTCTGCTCTTCTACTTGTTAACCAGAAAGCTCATTTTCACATTTATTATGTATTTGGGGGCCATTTTGATTTTTTTTTAAATGCGTCATTAGAAACTGTGATGCTTTCAAAATAAAGTATACTTTAGCAAAATTGGAGAACAATCCATAGCTCATTGATAGAGCACATGCTTGCATATATAAGGTTGCAGGTTTGATGCCTTGGCATTTCCAGCAAAAAGGGTCATGCAGCAAGGCTGGAAAAATGCCTGTGTGAGACCCCCCAGCACTGAAGAAGAAGATGACGAAGAAGAAGAAATAGGATTTATACCCTGCCCTTCACTACCCAAAGGTGTCTCAGAGCAGCTTACAAATTCCTTTTCCCTTTCCCTCCCCACAACAGACACCCTGTGAGGTAGGCAAGGCTGAGAGAGCTCTTGACAGAAACTGCTCTTTTTTCAAGAACAGCTCTTATCAGAACTACGGCTTGCTCAAGGTCATCCAGCCAGGTGCAAGTGGAGGAGTAGGGAATCAAACCTGGTTCTCCCAGATTAGAGTCCATGCACTTAACCACTACACCAAACTGGCTACCAGTTAAAGATGGCAGTGATAGGTTTCATGGGCCATTGATCTGAAAGCATAAGGCAGCTTCCTGTGTTATTTGTACAAGATCGAATTTCCAAGGTGCAACATATTACAGAGTTACCAGTCTCCAGGTGGGGGCCTGAATATTGCCCAGAATTACAAGTGATCTCCAGATTACAGAGATCAGTTCCCCTGCTGAAAATGGCTGATTTGGCTCATATGATTATATCTAGGGTTACCAGCTCCTGGTTGGGAAATTCCAGGAGATTTTGGGGCTGAAGCCTGAGGAAGGTGGGTGAAATATACTGGGTCAACAGACACGTAGTTTATTAAGTGATTCAGTAGTAAGGACAAAGACTACTGGTCAAGGCCAGGTTTTATGCCCAAAGAAAGTCACACCTAAAGCACACCCCCACTGTGATAAGCTATTTACACCAGGTTACCTTTCCAGGTAACCCTATTGGGCTATACTAGGATCCTAGTCTGCTTTTGTTATGGATCTCAAGCTCAATACATTACAGTGGGGGTGGGGAGGGGAGGGACTTCCATGAGACATAATACCATGGAGTCCACCTTCCAAAGTGGCCATTTTCTCCTGGTGTACTCAATTGATCTCTGAAGTGCAGGGATAAACTGTAATTCCAGAAATTCCCAGGTCCCACCTGGAAGTTGGCATCCCTAGGTCCCTCCCCTCCCCAATCCCTGACCTCCCTAGGCTCAACCCCCAGATCTCCAGGTGTTTCCCAACTCAGAGCTGGCAACCTGACCTGTGCCAGATGTGGGAGGGCGTGTGAATTACTCGAGGGTAGCTACATAACCACAAGCAGAAACTCTCATCTCTGGGTGTTTATCCTCTTCCGTTTAGTGTGGCATGCTTGATTCTCACCTTCTCAGAAGGAAGCAAAAATTCCCCCATCTTGCAGCAAGAACCTTGCTAGTAACCCTCCAGGTGACAATTCTGTGCTTTCTTTCCAACATGCTTTGCAGGGAAGTGGCTCAGATCCTCCCAACCCCCTTTCCTAACATTTCCAAATAAAGCTTTTTCTCCCTGCAGCTGCTTCTTCAGTGACTAATACAATGGAATCCACTTCCAGCAACTGTGCTTATATTTCATTCTTGTTTGGATAAGACGCCCGGGCTTAATTTGTCTCCATTTTCATTTTACGTGCCAGAAATCGATATACACAAAAAAGTTTTGTACATTTCCCACTGGCCAGAGGCAGCAGCTCCATAGGATTAGCACTGATATGAACCAATGCAACCTGGGGCCTCTCTTTTGGAACTGGTATATGCTGGTCTACAATTTGCTACAATATATACACACACACACACATATATATTTAACAGAAGTATTTTGTTTGCTTGCAAATGCAGAAAATAGTTTGACTTGGAATGAAAAAAAATAATCTTCTTGATAGTTATAGTTCAGTGTTTCTCTTGCTTTTGACAGATGAGGCATCTATTTATATAGCTATTTATAGCCTGCTTTCCCCCCCAGTGGGGGCTGCTTACAGCACAGCTCTCCCTCCTCCATTTCTGTCCTCAGAACAAGAATCCTGTGAGTTAGGTTAGGCTGAGGGCCAAACTAGACGTGATGGCATGCTGCTATTTTAAAGTGATTAAAATGCTGTGAGGGACCTCTCTTGATTGGGTCTGCACCTCACTGGGCCGGAACACTCTTGTTGCCCCTGCCACACCTTATCAAGTCGTAAAATAGCATTCCCCACATTGTGGAACATTCACCTGACATACCTTTGCAATTGTGTGGGGGCCAGGGCTACCAAGAAGGATGTATCAGGAGAGTGAAATTCTGGGGGTCCTAGGAACCAGGCAAAGTGCAGCTGGTATGTGGCTATACATACATTCAGTGACTCCTGAGGCAGGGAGAAAAAATGTATGACCTTGGGTCAGTCACCATTGCTCAGCCTAACCTGCTTCACAGGTTTGTTGTGAAGATAAAAATGGGAAAACCTTGTACATTGCTATGAACTTCTTGGAGGAAAAGTGGGATATAAATGTGAGCAGGGCTTTTTTGTAGAATAAGCCCAGCAGGAACTCATTAGCATAACAGGCCACACCCAACAACAGGAACTCATTAGCATATCAGGTCACAGCCCCATGTGACCAGAAGTGTGGTCATCCAACCACACCCACCTTTTGCTTCTTATTTTGTTTACCTTGTTTGTTGTCAAAACCCAGGGCTTTTTTGTAGCAGGAACTCCTTTGCATATTAGGCCACACACCCCTAGTGAGTTTCTGCCATTGGGTGTGGCCTATTATGCTAATGAGTTCCTGCTGGGTACGGCCAACTCGGGAGCCAGCCGGAACGCCGTTCCTGTGTGCTCCTGCCCCAAAATAGCCCTGAATGTGAGGAATGGGGGGGAAATGTACTGTGCACATAAAGACAACCAGTTATTTTCTTGTTTGTGTTGACAGCAATCCTGACATTTGTTTCCATATGATATTTGGGTTAGGTCTGGGGAGGTGGTGTATGGGGAATTCCCAGAGAGTATCCTTGTCTGGGGTCCCAAAGATTGTCAGTTGGGTAGGTAAAAAAAGAGCTCAGAACTGGCACTTTTGTAAAATGCCTCTCTGACAAAATGGAATTTTGCACACATGCTCTTGCTTCCAGAGTGTAAGAAAATAACCCAAGGTTGGTCCCCCCCCCGCCCTACTCTTGTGCCTTTACCACATGCAGAAATAGAACCAGTTAAGGAACATTTCTAGTGTGGAGATCCCTGAGACTGGGGAAAAGCTTCACCAGTTAAATTGCTGCCTGTCGAACAGCTAGGAAAAAATACATTAAAAAGGTGGTGAGAGCCATAACCACAGAGTAATTAAATATTTGCTCCTAATGGCTTCTGTTGGAGCTCCCCCCCCTTCCGACAGTGTTCGCTACTCTGCCCTCTCGCATTAAAAATTCCTTCTTGCTTAAGTCATTTCCTTCTGCACACTACTTATCTAAACTGTATATAGGCGGTGAGTAGACAATTTTGCATTGTGACAATGGAAAAAAACCTCATAAAGCCAAGAGTAAAGACAGAGCCTTGTATGGGATTTGGAGTCAGTTTAATGGACTAGCTGCTGACTTTACAAGAAGGAATGCCACACCTTTTCCAAGGGGGACTGCCTGATAACACAGTTCCTTTAACAAATGAATAACAAAACCATGATCTTTCTGTGTTGCAGCTATAGGGTGGTTACCTTGATTCATAGGGTCAGCACTTCTTGTTTCTTGCCTGGAGCTTTTACCAGCATCCCGATTTGCAGAAATGTAAGGAGTAACTTTTTGGGCAATCAATTTATCTCCATGGCAAAGGGGAAAAGGCCTCAGCCTCACTTGTCAGGCTGATGTTAAAGCCAGAGGAGGTGGGACAAGTGAAAATGTCTATAGAGGAGCTTTCCTTTGTGATGGCTGCAACGCAGGTACAGCTTGTCTGGCTGAGATGCTTAAAGCCCCACCTGTTGACTTCCCGGTGTCACTTTCTCTTTTCTTCACAAGAGACTCAAGCGCTGTTGCTGAAGAAAGTGGGACCCCCCTGATGAAGTGTCTGTGAAATGCATAGGGGGTCTCAGAGTGAATCAAAATCAATTCCCCCCACTTGTACCATTTGTCCCTTATTTTTGCTCCATGTTTGGTGCAGCCCTCCTTTTCTTGGTCCTTCTCCAAACTACATATTTCCTCACACTGGAAAAATCTGAAGCTGATGCAATGGAGCAGTCAGCAAACACTGACTGATGGTCAGCAGAGGCAGATGGGGAATGCAGAGGTGTGTTTTTTTTTGCAGCATCTCCTTGTAAGACGGAATTGGAAAAACATGCACATAGCATAATGGAAAGTGTCCGTAATACAGTCCTAGGAGGACTAATTCTTCTCGCAATTGACTCGGCCATGTGTTCTCATTGCAGTTTCCAAACTACTTCCACTGCTTCAAAAATAATAATAATAAATGGCAGCATTTGGGACGTATATATGTGGGCATGCACATATGGATGGGTTGCTTCCGTAAAACAGAATAAACGCTACTACTAAATCCATGGATAAGGCTTCGAAGGGTTAATTTCAAACAATGCACATGACCAGTCTTGAGGCCCTAGAAGGTCACCTTTATGACCAACCCATAGCCTAAGGATTTTAACAAGGACTTAAATCCTGGTGTCTGCAGTTCGTATCCAACACTCTGGCTCCTAAAACACTTGTGTTATGTATAGTCCCCCTCTCTCAAGGCGGATTACACAGAGTGAGTCAATATACTTGACAGGATAGGACGTTCAGTAAACAATACAGTAGGATTAAGGCTGTAGAACCAATCAGAAATCTAAAAACAGAACTGAAGCAAAGCGGAAGCATTGACACGGCACATTCCCATGATGCAAAAATTACATAGTAGGAGTGGAGTGACTGAAGGATAGGAGTAATATGCACGCTCTGTCTGACTCCAGATAATTGCCGAGCCATGGCATTCTGCACTAACTGGAGGTTCCAAATTTATTTTGAGGAGCAACCAATGTACAATGCATTACAGTAGCCTAGTCTCAATGTTACTGTGGCTTGGATCCAAGTGGCCAGATCATCCAGGCAAGGGGCCATCTTTCTGGCTAGGCTGAGTTGGAAGAAAGACCTTTTTTTGCATCTTCATTAACTTGCTTCTCCGGACACATCTACACACAAGCTTTTAATAGAAGCCCATCCTCAGGAGATACATTTCTCTCTATGTAGTGTACTCCTGCAGAGTGCTGCTCATACCAGACTGGCCACTCCTGGAAATAGTGATTTTCCTGCAGAAGGGGGAAAGGGGCAGCTATCACGTATCCACCCAGCTGACATTTCCCCATGAGCTTCTCTTGTGGAGCTGTCTCTTTCCATAAGCACTCAGGCAGCAGTTGGGGCTATTCTTGTCCCCAGTAAGCCTTGAAGATATCCTTCAGCTGTTCCTCCATGAGCTATAGCACAGGGACCAGCAATCTATGGCTCCAGAGACAAGGGTGGCTCAGTATGGCTACTGTGTACATTTGCTATTTTTTGCGAGAAGACCTCACATGTGTCACTTCGTAATAGAGGACTCGCAACAACCAGTGTGTGGGCTGAGGAAACTCTAAGGGTCATTAATCAGCATGCCGGTTATCAGTAATGTTATGTATTTTCAGTTATGCAAGCAGCTTGTCTTTTACTGGCTGTGTTGATCTCTTGCTCTGAATGTTGTTTGGCTGTTTGAGTATACAGAGTCGCAGAACCCCAGTGTCCTCAGTTTCAATTTGGAAGGTCTCTGTAGCCAGATATATATATAGACAACAACCAGAGAATATAAGGACCTAAGCAGAGCCTGCTGGATCAGTCCACTGGTCCATCTAACCCAGCATAGGGTTTCACTCTGTGACCAACGAGTAGCCTTGGAGGGCCAAACAAACAAGGCGTAGAAGCCGAGGCCCCGCCCTGCCGCTGCCTCCCACCACTGGTATCCAGAGGTTTGCTGCCTCTGAATGTGGAAACTCCCTTTAGCCACCTTTAGCAACTTATTTGTTTAAAGCATGATGGATCTGTCCTCCATGTATCTATCTTGCACCCTTCTAAAACTATCTATGCTAATGGCCATCATTATGTCCACTCCGGGCAGCTATTTGGCACAGCAGGCCCCAGTGCTCCAGGCAGGCAGCGACAGGAGTGGGGCTGGACTTGGCACCTAAGCAACCACCTAGGTGTGCCTAATGGACAAGCTGGCTCTGCTGAAGACTCAAGTTGAAAGAAGGTAAGGAAACATTCTCAAGTGACACAGCTTGACTTGATTTCCCCTGGGAGTCACATAGATTGTCAGGCCCTGTCTCATGATTCCAAGAAGTATGGGAGATGCCCTCTGTACATGTTTGGAATAATCTGTTGTTATGACATCATGCATTCCAGAGTTAAACCAACACAAGAACATAAGAAGGGGCTGCGGTGGCTTAGAGGTTAAGACACTGAGCCGCAGACCTGTAGTTCGGCAGTTTGAGACCCTAGTGCCACCTGACGGAGTGAGCTCCCATCTCTGGCCCCGGCTGCTGCCAACCTAGCAATTCAAAAGCAAGAGACTGCAAGTAGATAAACAGGTACCACTTCGGTGGGAAGGTAACAGCGTTCTGTGCGCCTTTGACGTTTAGTCATACTGGCCACATGACTACAGAGAAGTCTTCGGACAGCACTGGCTCTTTGGCTTGGAAATGGAGATGAGCACTGCCCACTCGAGTCAGATTCGACTGGCTTTCGAGCAAGGGAAACCTTTGCCTTTAAGAACAGAAGAAGAGAGCCCTGCTGGGTCAGACCATCTAGTCTAGCATCCCATTTCACACAGTGGCCCACTAGTTGCCTGGGTGGACCAGCAAACAGGGGTGGCATTGCCTCCCAGCACTGGTTTTAGGGATTTGCTGTCTCTGAATACGGAGGTTCCCTTTATTCACCATGGCTAGTAGCAGGGTTGCCAGTCCCTCCCCACCACCATTGGGGGGGATAGTGGGGAGATCCCTACAGTTGAAAGAGTCTGTTTTGTGCTTCTGTGCTGCTTGCAGAGCCTACCAGGCCACAGATCTGCCATAGTGAATTTGATAAATACTTTCTAAATATTTTTACTCTGTGTGTGTATTCTGGGACTTAATTTGTTTTGCTGGTCTCTGACTGTAATAAATGCCTGTCTATCATCTACCTACCTATCTCTGTCTATCTGTCTGTCTGCCAGATCCAGGGTGGGAAACTCCTGGAGATCTGGGGATGGAGCCTGGGGAGGACAGGGACCTCAGTGGGGTACACTGCCATGGAGTCCACCCTTCGAAGCATCCATTTTCTCCAGGGGATCTGATCTCTGTAGTCTGGAGATGAGGTGTAATTCTGAGGGGATCCCCAGGTCCCACCTATAGGCTAGCTAATAGCCACTGATGGACTTTTACTCCATGCTTCTATCTAAATCCCTTTGTAAAACCACCTATGCATGTTATTACATCCACTGGCAATGAATTCCATACTTTTAATTATTTCCTCTGTGGGTTCTGACTCTATTCTTCATCACCTTAATTGGGTGCTCCTGAGTTCTAGGATTATGGAACAGGGAGGAAAAGTTCTCTCTGTCCACTTTCTCCATACATAATTTTAAAAACCTCTGTCATGCCCCCCCCCCAAACATCATTTTTTGTCCTAAAATGAAAAGCCCCAGACTCTTCAGCCTTTCCTGATTGCAAAGATGCTCCAACGTTCCAATAATGTGCACAGGAAATGATCTCTGGAAAGTATTGCAAATCTACAACACCTTTCAGCAAGGCTCTGTGTCTGGACTGCATGTTCGGGTATCTACCGGGGCAGCTGGCCTGCCTCCTCCTGGCCCTGCCTCCAGCTCCTGTGCTCCACCCAACTGCTGCCTTCTGCTTGCACATTCCCTCCCTTGCCTCCTGTATGCAGCAGCTGCTCCAGAGTCTCTCTCCTGGGTATCGCTGGCCAGAGAATAACCAGAGCGTGAGTATAGCTGTCATTTCTCCTGTAGCATCTCTCCAGGGGCATCTCCCTTAGAGCATCCCTCCAGCTACTTAGGATCTGACCTTGTAGGCTAGAAACTTACCTGGGGGGGAGAAACTTTATGCAGGACTTTTTTCTAACCATCCACTCCTCCTTTAATCCAGAGAGAAAACAGTTTATCATTGGAATGGAATGGGGTAGGAGAAAAGGGCTGCAAGGTCTCCCTTCTCCTCCTTTGAATGTTTTTTTGAAAATTTACTGTGGGATTTGGTTTATATACAATTGTCCCCAAACACTTTTGCTACCGAAATGCACTTTCTCCTAAACTAAGAAAAAAGGCTGTAATGCGAGCTGTTTTGCTGATGAGGTTCCAATATGTTTTGAGATGCTGGCCAGTTAGTAACCTCATGAGCAACCTGAGATGCTCCCATTGTGTGATTCTGTGCTGAAGACCCTGTTATGAGTGCGTGCAACACAGGCTTCAGACCAGGTCACCCGCACAGCCCTGGCAATCATTGCTGATAGACTTTCTCTCTGGTATGTATGCATAATTTCTTTTGATATGGTCTTGCACATGATGGCTCTGCTTGACGGCAGAAAGTTTCACAAGCCAGCAGGATACCTTTTTCTTGGAAAAAAAATATCTTTCTATGTTGTTAATTTTATTGATTGCATTTCTAGTTGCAGCAAGTCAACATTTCAGTCAGTTTTGTTTGTGCATTTGCTGTTGTCAGGTTACCATGTAACACAGATCTTGAGAGATCTCCTAAATCCTTGTGGTGGTGGTTTTTGAGGCTTGCACAACTGCAGCTGTGTTTACTGCCTAGGGAACGGGTGTCACAGAGTGGCAAAGTGCCTGGCCTGGGGAGGAAGAAGTCCCCAGTTCAGATTTCACCCTTGCCTTGAACACACATCATGACTTTAGGCAAGCCATTCTTTCTCAATCCCCATCTGCATAGGAGAATAATCATACTGGCCTGCCTCACAAGATTGTTGTTGACGTAAACTGATAAACTGGTTGTGGAGGTTGTAAGGATAAAATAGAAAGATGGTCAAGGTATAAATGAAGTAAAAAAATAAACTGGTGTAACATTTGCAAAGCACTGTCTCTGGCCACGGAAATTACCATCTATTTGTAGGAAAGGATGCCCCCGCCTCCCCTTGCATTTAGATCAAGACTGTTTCTTTGATGTCTGTTTTTAACATGTGGCTTGGATCACTTGCTCAGGAAATTTCCAGTGATTGGCTAATCTTTTCTCTGCTAATGGCATGCAAGCTCTAAAAGGCTGATGGTTTTCAGACAGCGTGGGGATGGGGGAGTATGTGAGATGAATTAAACGGCTTTTGGGCTTCGGTCTTCTTGGAGGCTGCAAGGCACGACTTGGCAAAACAGCCTGCAGATTCTCTTGGCCCCTTTCGTTGTACTTTGGGTTTGTTGTCATATTCATCATCGTATAAACTTTTGAAGTTAAAAATAAAAGTTAAAAGAAAAACAGCCTGCACTCTAACTCATCAAATTGATTAATAGTGGGTTCAGTATTGGCATCAGTTTGTTCAGTTGTCTAGCAGTGTCAGTTTTAGATGCTAGGTAGAAGGCATATTTTAGTGTATTTTAACACATTGTTTTATTGATTGACTGTTGTTAGCCACCTTGAGCTGATTTTCGGCAAGGCGGGATATAAATGGAAAATAATAAATAAATAATAAGAGAGAGAGAGGACGGACGGAGTGACTTGTGGAACTCACTGCTACAAGATGTGGTGATAGCTTAGATGACTTTTACAGTATGGCTAGCAAATTCATTCAGGGCAGGTATACAATGGCTATTAACTGTTATAGCTACATTTTATTCTGTTTGTTTAAAACATTTGTATGCTACTTTTCCTCCCAGCTTTGGGTCTCTGCAGCAGCAAATGGAATCTCCAGGTACGGAATCTGTACACTGCCAGTTGCTAAAAGTTAGCAGCAGAGGGAGGTGGCCGTGCTCTTAATGCCGGGCTTGTGAGTGCTCAGAAGCATCTGGCTGCCCACTGAGTGATGGATTAGATGGACCTTTTGTTTGATCCAGCAAAGTTGCTCTGCTTAGCAACAGCCAGCAAAAACCCTCTCTTTTTTTCTTTTCTGTCGTGTTTTGATTTGCAGAAGACATGGATCTGCCCTCCTGGAAACTGATAATGTAAATGGGTTTTGTTTTAAATGGACCAACTTAGCACTTTTAAAAAAAACCTTTGTAGTCAGTAGTCAGATGGTACCACTTTCTGTTTAGAAGGGAGACTCTGAAAAGAAACCAGCGCTTTCTGCACAGGTCAGGAAATGGCTCAGATGGCTTAGCCACAATTTGTACAAACCACCTGAAAGCAAACAGAGTTTAGAAACCAAATATGGCTTGAAAGGGTGTAGGCTTGTGTGCAGAAGAAAGGTAATTGCGGAAGGGTAGTCGTGTAAGTCCGTCATAGCAAAATAAAAGTCCATGAGACTATTGGCACTGTGAAGACTGGAAATGTTTCTTTCAATATGAGCTTTTGTGAGTCAGAGTTCACTCTGTGTGTCTCCTTTTCCCCCATGGGGGTGACAGAAGAGCAGCAGCTTCCCCACCGCCTTGCACTCTTCAATATTTTGGTATTTCTGTTTGAAAGCTTAATTCTCTAAAGCACTATCATTCTCATGCTGTGAACAGCTTTTTGAAAAAGCACCAGAATCTTAACATTTGATTCCCCACACAAAGGAAGATGCATTGCTCACACTTTCACCCAGCACATAGGTGCCAAATTCTTTAGCTTTTCCTCATTCAGTTTTCACACATCTCTATGAAGAATGAAAATGGATAGCCGAGCCCCATCTCCTTTTACAGACAAGGTTCTAGTGAGATGCAGAGTAAGACGGTCTCTCTTTTATGACACATATGATCTAGAAAAAAATATTTCAAATTGCTGGGAGCTGATATAGGATTATAAAGAACCAGATCTGTACAGGCCTAATATGTCTTTACATTCCTTAGGAGTTGCTTGAGAATGCACAGGGAACTAGTTGCCTTGTGACATTTTGTAAAGTTGACACTAAGTGCTGCGATGCATTATAATGGCATGACAAATTAAATAAGAGCACTTGCTGTAATTTCAAAGCAAGCACCTAGAGAGCAGGCTATTTACATTTTCCAGTGCAATCTTAAGAAGAGTTACACCCTTCCAAGTCCATCAACTGATCTGGATCTGTTTTCTTCTAAACAGTCTCCACATTGTTTCATCTGTGATTGGTGCAATTGGTTTCTCCCAAAATACAATCGTAAAGCAAAATTCCCCATTAATTGAGGAGGTTGCTTGTTGCATCTCTGGCCTATTCTGCATGGGTGTTTTCCCTTGCTTTCACTGTGCATGTCTGTTGGGTTTTCTTTGTCATTCTTCATTGATTTTCCTCCCTTCAGAGCTCAGTTCACTTTCTGGTCACTGTTTCCCTGGGTTTTCTGAGAGTGCTTTTGTGCTGATTTTCCCCTTGTTTCACTTCCAAGCCTAAAGTAATTCAAAAGTATACAGATTCCCTTAGATTATGAGAATGCATGACTCTTTCCCATTTTTCACAGAGGCCAATAACACAGCAGAGAATCCCCTAGTGCTCCGCAATATGGAAAATGGAGCTTGGCACCTGCTTGTCAGTTTCAAAAAAAGTCTTGTCAGTTTCAACATCCGTTCCCCCTCCCCTTGCCTGTTCCTTTCTGTTCCCTTTCATTCAATGAACTAATGCTAAAATGCATGCACAAAAGGAGAACCATGAGGATTTTAATGGAAGGTGCTTGCTGGATGCTACTGCGCAGCTGCATTAGGGCAACTGCGTAAGTTTTTTTTTCAAACTCTGGATGCCACCCCCCCAAACATCACAAGTGATGTTCCACCCTGATTTAGAAGAGTGCATTTTTAAAATTGTAGCCGCAGAATAAATACACTAGAGGAAAAAGAATGATGCGTAAGATGGGCACAGAATCCAAAGTCAAGCTTACTGCTCTGAAAATCTGCAGGAAGATGTGCGTGTGTAATGGACCTCTGTAAGAGTCACTGATGTGACTTCACCTATTTCAAATCAAATTGTATGTTCATAAAAATTACTTATATAGAAATACAGGCGTGTGGGCTCCTCTGAAGTTGGGCAATCCTTACAAATGAAAGTAAACTTTTCAGGTATGACAGTGAAAGTGTCTCCAATTTTAATTCAGGATGAAAGTATGTCTCAGATATTTAAGTCTGAGAAAACAGATCTGGGGTAGAGTTGTTGCCCCCCCCGTTTCCCTGCATGCTCCCCACACTGCTCAAAAAAGGGGGTTTTGTGTGTGCGTGTGACATTGCACAGAACACAACAGGCTTACTTTTGTTTTGGGATGGGTGGAAATGTATCATGAGCCAGAGGGCTAAAGCTAATTTGTTGCATGTAATTGATATAATTTGCAATGCATGACAATCGCGAGCCTTGTGGATCTTCTTTCCCAAGAGCCTGCTTCTTTCTAGTATTGAACTAATCATCACATTAGGAGTGATTTGATATGAGCTGGAGGAGAGAAGATATCCAGAATATGGTCTTTACCCTGTCTAAATGGTCAGTTATGGCTCCAACACCTGGAAATTGCAGAGTTGCTCCAGGGGCTGGGATAAAATTTCGGAGACCAGATGCAGCAAGATTGCAGAGAACAGACGCAAACTCTGTTATGTATGTAAGTATTGCATGTGCGTGAGCAAGAAAGAAAATGTATGACTGACTTGTGGCTTCTTTTTAAAATGCCTAATACTAACTCAGCCTTGCAAATAGATCTGCAGAAATTATTTCCACATCAAAATGTTTGCTAGACCACCAACCCCAAACGTCTGTAAGTTGTTTATCCCTTAAAAACAAGCACCATTTTGAATTTTTTGTGCTTGGTTAGTTCCACACGGAGAATTTGCTCCAAATTAGCAACCAAACAGGAGCAGTCCATCCATCCTCTCTCTCTCTCTCTCTCTCTCTCTCTCTCTCTCCCTTCCTTTCCCTCCCTTCCCTTCTTGGTGTATCCATATGATATCACCTAATCTCCCACTTACTAGGTTTTCCCCTCCTTTGCTATGATTTCCCCCAAACCTGGTTTGATAATATACTTTTTGAAAGATTACAGTTAAAGTGTATATACATACCATGTAGACAGGAAAGTCCATATTTTTGAGACTCCTACCCACATTGGCACCATTTTCTTTGCCTAGACTGCTATTGTGTGCTAATGTTATAACAATTTATTGCTATGACCCATTAGCAATTCTGAATTTCTAGCTTCTTCTTCTTTTTAATTAAGCTGGGAACTCAGAGGAGCTAGCAGAGAACCAGTGAATAGACCTGTATCTGTAGGTGTGTTCCTGGTTTTGTTCTGACTTTCTGAATGAAATTATGCAATGCATCCATGTAAGATCCATGACATATTGCGTGATGTCACATCTGACCCTTGCTCTGCTCCCAAATCTCCCAGGGCTGCCAGGCTGGAGCCTGGGATTCCTAGTTCCTTCTAAGAGCCACAATTAGGGTTGCCAACTCTGGCTTGGGAAATTCCTGGAGATTTGCGTGCAATGCCTTGAGAGGGCAGAGTTTGTGGAGGGGATGGAGCTCAGCACAAATAAGAGGGAGGGGCATGGCTCAGCGTTAGAGCATCCACTTGGTATGCAGAAGGTTCCAGGTTCAGTCTCTGACATCTCCAGTTAAAAAGATCTGGCAGTAAGTGATGTGAAAGACCTCAGCCTGAAACACTGGAGAGCTACTGCCAGTCTGAGTAGACAGTACTGACCCTGGTGGTCTAACAATCTGATTCAGTATAAGGCAGTTTTATGTGTTCATGACCTCTGCCATTTCCTCCAAGGGTGGAAATCAGTGGTAATTCCAGGAAGCCTGGAGGCCCACTTGGAGATTGACAACCCTAGCCATTAGTTCGGCTCCTGGACAGGTGCCTGCAGCATTGCCCCAGAGGAAACCATTGGAGAAGGCCATGCTTCGGTGGTAGAGCATGTGCTTTGCATACAGGTCTTAAATTCAACTCCTGACATCTCCCGTTAAAAAAAGGGATCTCAAGTAACAAGTGCTTGGAAAGACCCTTGCCCGAAACCTTGGACATTAGACAGCAGGCAACCAGAAAGACCACTAGTTAGAAGGCAGTTTCATATGTCCGGGTTGAAAGGACTGCTCACTCCCTTATCAGCGTATGAACCAGACAAGACTTTCTGCACGGGCTGCATCCAGTGTGCCTCCACCTTCCAAGGTGAGATGGGTGGTTGTCAGAGACAAGGCCTTTTTGGTAGTGGTGCCTCAGCTGTGGAACTTGTTCTTCCAGCTGTTTTCCTGATGTTTAGTTTCTCTTGTTTTTAGCACCAGGTAAAGCCTTTTCTGTTTACCTGTGCTTGGTTTTCTTGTTTTGGCAAAACAAGATCAAGTTAATTCATGCCATGGCATTCCCCATTACTATGTATGGGTGTGAAAGCTGGACAATGAAAGGACTGATAGGGAGAAAGTTGGTTCATTTGAAATGTGGTGTTGGAGGGGAATTTTGTGAATACTGTGAACCGCCAAAAAGACAAATAAGTGGGTTCTAGATCAATTCAAGCCTGAACTTTCTTGAGAAGCTGAAATGACTAAACTGAGGCTATCATGCTATGGTCATATTATAAGAAGACAAGCATCACTGGAAAATACAATAATGCTAGGAAAAGTTGAAGGCAGTAGGAAAAGAGTGATGAAATGCATTGTCTCAGACAGGGTTCTTTTTGTAGCAGGAACTCCTTTGCATATTAGGTGACACACCCCTAATGTAGCCAATCCTCCAAGAGCTTACAGTAGCCCATGTAAGAAGAGCTCTGTAAGCTCTTGGAGGATTGGCTACATTAGGGGTGTGTCACCTAATATACAAAGGAGTTCCTACTACAAAAAGAGCTCTGGTCTCAAGTCAAGTAAGCCATGGTTTGCAAGACCTGAGCAGGGCTATTAATGATAGGATGCTTTGGAAGACATTGATTCATAGGGTCACCATGAGATGGAGGTGACTTGATGACACCTCTCTCTCTCTCTCTCTCTCTCTCTCTCTCTCTCCTCTCTCTCGTTTTTCATTGTTGCCTGTTTCCTGATGACTTCCTGCTTTTCTGCTTAATCTATCAAATACAATTTAATTTTTTAATTTAAGCATTGTTATGGTGTTTTATTTGATTTTCTGTTAGAAGCAGGTTTAGTCTGACTGAGGATATTTTTTTAAATTAGGAGCTGCATCGGAAGCCACGAGACACAGAGTCTATGGCATAACAATACAATACAATAGTGTAATAAAGGGCAGACCTGGAAACCACAGATGGCCTGGGTTTGGCTGCAGTTTGCCCACTCATTCTTCTCTTCTCATAAATACCACCCCCAGCCCTCTCCACCTTCAGCCAAGGAGGAATAAGTTCAGTCCAATTTACATGGAAGAAGCGAGGGTCGTGATGGTATTTTAGGGCTGTCAGGTCCTCTCTGGCCATTGGTGGGGAGGGGTGGGGGCCAGGGGGAGTAGGGTCACCAGCTCCAGGTTGGGAAACTCCTGGAGATCTGGGGGTGGTGCCTGGGGAGGACAGGGGCCTCAGTGGGGTACAATGCCATGGGGTACACCCTCCAAAGCATCTGTTTCCTCCAGGGGAGCTGACCTCTGTAGTCTGGAGATGAGCTGTAATTCTGGGGGATCCCAAGGTCCTGCCTGGAGGCAGGTACCCTTGTGGTATTTCAAAGGCCAGAATCGCCAGCACATTTTAAAATGCTTCTTGAACTTCACACTGAAAGTATGGCTTTTCCGTCATAACTGTTTCTTCAGGCTCTCTGGTGATCTCCTG
Organism: Gekko gecko; assembly: GCA_029375565.1. Lineage (NCBI taxonomy): Eukaryota > Metazoa > Chordata > Lepidosauria > Squamata > Gekkonidae > Gekko > Gekko gecko. The sequence continues at coordinate 42,598,939 of JAPDNY010000012.1, read as the reverse complement.
GAATTACAACTGATCTCCAGACTACAAAGGTCAGTACCCCTTGAGAAAATGGCAGCTTTGGAAGGTGGAAAGTGGAAACTACAGCATTACACTCTGCTGAGGTCCGCCCCCTCCCCAAACCCGGAGTTGGCAACCCTATCATGCATAATTACAGAATATGTCTCTGCAGTAAACTTCAAGACTTTTGATTATCTCAAGCTTGTGTCTCCACCTCCCCAAATCTCTTTTTTGCGAACAGCCAGGAGACGCAGAAATCTTCCCCTCCCCTTCCCAAGTGCATCATCCAACTACTGACGATGTGTAACCATTTGTGTAGCTGCTGGGCAGTGAGCTTGTGTTCTTTTGCTTTCTGGACAGTCGCCAGCGAACCTTGCTGAGAACTGCCCCAGCCTGGCTCCAAACCCCCAGGCCAGGCAGACACACACTGCTGTCTCCAAAGTGGCAACGCTGTGTTGTGCCGGTCATTAAGGGCTTGTCCTGCTGTGTGCTGGCTTGCGGGGCTGTCTCCATGCCTGGAATGTGTGTGCTCGCTCGCTTCCAACACCTCTCGTTGTTCATGGCTTCCTGGAAAACGTTTTTTTTCAAAATACAGCTTCCTTGCAGTTGAAGGGCGACTGGTAGCAGAGGGTGAGGTGAGAGAAAAGCTTCCTTTCCAAAACTGACAAACAGTGTGGGAAATATTCTGAAAGTTGGCAGGCCTTGCTGCTGGCCGCTCACTCTCTCCCCCTTCCTTTGGGCCTTTCTGTCTGCCAGCTCCTGCCCTTATCAGCTGCCTCCCTTGCTGGTAGGGCTCGGAGTTTTGAAATGACATGTGGTCAACAGAGATCATTTCCCTGGGAGCAAATGGTAGCTTTGAAGGGTAGATTCTGTGGCATCACATCCCTGAAGAGCTGAGCTCCTTCCCCTCCTGCAAACTCTGCCCCCTGGTACCACCCCCAAATCTCAAGGCATTTCCCAAGCTGGAGTTGGCAAACCTACCTGCTAACCTTTTGTAATTGCATGGCAGGCTTCTGTGGTTGGTCCTGCCTCCTGTGGCCACCATTTTGCAATTGACTCCACCTTCCTTCACAGCCCTTTTGTGAGGGTGGCTTCCCTCACAAAACCCCACATGGGCCCAGAGGCTCAACAAGGTTGGGTACCTCCAATTTAAAATAAGTAAAGAAAAACATATTCAAGTGGGTAGCCGTGTTGGTCTGAAGCAGCAGAGCAAAGTTTGAGTCCAGTGGCACTTCTAAGACCAGCAGTTTTATTCAACATATAAGCTTTTCCATGCAAGCACACTTTTCCAGACACAGGCCCATATAGACCTGTATCTGGAGAAGCATGCTTGCACACAAAAGCTTATGCCTTGAATAAAACCTAGTGGTCTTTTTTAAAAAAGTATTTTATTATTTTATATAAAGAAAGGGGGAAAGGGAAAAGAAGGGAAAAGAAAGTATACAATGATCTATCTATCTATCTATCTATCTATCTATCTATCTATCTATCTATCTATCTATCTATCTATCTATCATCTATCTATCTATCTATCTATTATCTTATATGTCCAATTGAACATTCTGCATCCAAAACTTCTCATAAATGCTTCTCAGTTATTATAGCCATCTTTCTTGTTACTCTTCATTTAATCTTAGTTTCTCAATACTTGTGTTTTAACCAGTTATAAAATGCCCTCCATGGTCCCATAAATTCTTCTTCCATTTCTCCTTTTAATATATTGTCAATCTGTCCATTTTAGCACATTCCATAATCTTTGTTATCAACTCATAAAGTGTAGGAATTTTTTGTCCTCCATGTCATTGCAAATAAAATTCTGGCTGCTGTTTCAACATGTAAAATAGAGTATCTATGGTTCTTATCTAAGTCATCTGGTAAACAGTTTAACAGTAATACCTCTGGTTTAAAAGGTATTGTAATGTTCAACACTAACTGTAAGAGAGTATGTACTGCAATCCAATATTTATGAACCTTTTTACATGTCCACCACATATAATAGTATGATCCAACATGATTGTTACATTTCCAGCATCTGTTACTCAAGTTTTTATACATTTTAGCTAATCTACCTGGGATTATGTGCCATCTATAAATCATTTTATACAGATTTTCTTTAAATGAAACAGATTTAGTCAGTTTAATATTCACATTCCATATTTTACTCCACTGTAACAGATCTATGTTATAACCTACATTTCGCATCCATTTGACCATACATTCTTTAACTATTTCATCCTGCATTTTCAATTGCATCAGCATACCATACATTTTCTTCATAAGTTTCTCTTTTGAAGTACATAATAATTTTTCAAATAAAACCCATCTGTCTGTCTATCCTTACTATATCTAGATTCCACTTGTACTCTAGTCCAAAGTTTATTTCCTTTTCTTTAATTCTTCCTGAGATTTTAAATTATTTCTGTCATCTAACAGTTCTGCGTATCTAATAACTGGTTGTTTTGAAGTCAAAGCTGGTTGGGAAAAAGCTTCCACTGGAGATACCCATCTTGGAATTTTAGTATAAATCGGTGGATGGATCTTTTCCCAGGTTGTCAGTAATGATCTTCTTATCATATGATTTTTAAAATATCTCCAGAAGCTTTCCCATACCATAAAAATGTATGCCATCCCAGTTTTAAGTTGTGTGTTTCTTTCTTTTTTTTTTTGTAAAACTCTCTTAAAAAAGAGAGAATTTTATTCTTTTTATAAGAAACGGGAAGGGTAGACAGATGGAGAAAGAGAAAGATGGAGTGAAATTTTTTTCTGTTAGTGAGGGTTAGTTTAGGTTAATAACCAATACCAATTTTGGCATCTATCATGGTTAGAAGATCTTCTTTTTAACTATTGCAAAGTCCAAAGTCACTCTGTTAATGCAGTTAGTAAAGTCCATTGGGGTTAGTAATTAAACAGCTCCTTCCAGATGTTACACGAACAGTCCTCAAAGTATCTTCTTTTTAAATCTCTTCCAGTTATGGATTGAGTCCATTTTAGCTTTGAAGTCTTCCGTTCCATCACCACTTTCCCCTGGGCTGCTGTCTTCTTCACTTGTCCCAGTTTTGAATGCTGCATCTTCCTCCCTGCTGGCGTGTCTCTTCAGAAGTTTCTGTATTTTGAAGATGAAATCCATCTTCTTTCTTTTCTCTTTTTCCTTAAACTTCTGGCCTTCAAGCTTCCAGGGCTCCATAAACTCTTCAGATGAAATTAGATCTCCAGTTTGTCGCCTGCTATGCTCAACATCCCCTTCTACTGGCAGAATATTTTCTTTTATAAAAGCGGAATAGGCTTTGGGAGCCTTATCCACCTCTTCTTTTAACTTTATCGCTTCACTGCCCGTTAGGGGTGCCAAGACATTTGTCAAGGTAAATCCGAGATCTTCTTTCTCTTCTTCTTTAATGCCCTGGAAACCTAGAATCAGATTCGATTTCTGTTCGATCTCCATCATCTTTCTAGTTGTTTCCGATATCTGTTTCTGTCGACTGATGAGAACACTTTCCATTTTGAACAGAGTTTCGTTGATTTTCTGCAATTGTTCCAGCAGGGGGCACAGCATCTCCTTTTCCTGTTGATTGACAGCAAGCTCTTGGGGGGGCTGTCTGGACCGGAAGTCCCTCCTCTCTTCTCTTCCGGTGTCTGCAGGACTTTTTCCATTATCGACATTTTGTTTTTTTGTTTACTTTTAAAAAGTTCGTGCCGCATCCCCCAGGAAGCTAAGATGATCGCAGTCTTCCATGCAACCCCAACGGTACTTTCACCAACACTTTTTTTTTCTCTCAGCCCCCCTTCGTGCTCCCTTTGTAGATCTTGCTTCTCAAAGGGGGTGGGAACTCCTCCCTCCTCCCAACGCTTATACGCATACAGGGGGCTCCGATTTACGCTTCAAAATAGATCTTCAACTCACGATTCGATGCTACTTCTTCTTTTTATGTTAAACCATAGCGCTGTCTTCACTCCTGGAAATCGGTGGCGCCGCTAAGTCCCATTACGGGCACGCCGCAGCGGGGCCGATTGGGGCGGGGAGAAAGCCTCAATTTCCCGGCTGTCTGCCGGCAAAGAGGCTACTCCCCAAGCGCCCCCGGTTCGAAGCCTTTGCCTAAGGCTCACTAGGGTCTTTCGCACATGCGAAGACCCCCCCTAACTGCGCGTGGGCTAACCGCCTCCGGGAGCGTCCCGAGAAGCGGCCGCCATTCGCGACGCCGAAACCGAAACCAAGTTGTGTGTTTCTAAAGTCAGGAGCCTATGATCTTTAAGTAAAATCCATTCTCCCAGCCAAACCAAACTTGCTGTCCTATAGTAATTCTTCCAGTCTGGTACTCCAAATCCAGCATTATCTTTCGCATTCTGCAAGGCTTTCAATTTAATTCTTGGCTTTTTCCCTTGCCATATAAAGTGTTGTGTCAGTTTATTCAGCTCATCAAGAAAGTTTTGTTTCATATATATCGGCAAAGTCTGGAATAAAAATATAAAATGTGGTAGAATATTCATTTTCAAAATTGCTATTCTACCCATTAGTGATACTTGCAGCTTTGTCCATTTCTCTAAATCTTTTTTTAGTGTCTTGTAACACTTTATTATAATAAAACTTAGTTGGTCTTAAACTTGTAACACTTTATTATAATAAAACTTAGTTATCTCAGTCCAGATTAATTTGGGGCCCAGCAGGTTCTGGACTGCAGTGCAGGATTGTAGCAAACTGACTGAATTGAAAGCAGAACTATCATAAAGCAACAGCTGATATGCACTGAGCCACAACAGTGTTGTATACACTCAGTCCTGTGCAGTCACGCACCCTGTTTTCAGAGGTTCCACCTTCCTTCATCTCCCCTTCTCAATCCCACCCCCAATGCATGAAGCTATGCATTTTGATTTCTTAGCTCTGGCTTGCAATGTTCTTTTTTGGTTTCTTAGCCCTGGCTTGTGGTGCAATGACATCTTTTCTAGATGTCAAAAGAGCCAAGGAATAAACCCATTCTAAGCATATGAGTCATATATTTTAAAAAGTATTTCAGTGACTGGGGCGACTGCCAAGTCCTAATTTAAACCATAAATCTCTCTCTTGTACAATGCATGGCCCAGCACATGTAAAGAGAGCCCAGATAATAAGAAAGACAATCTGGTGCCAGCCCAGGAAAGCAACACCATACAGACAGTCCTAGAAGTATGCAAGCCATTGACCTGGATTCTTTTTGTCTGTGTATGTGAGGGCTTTGGAAAAAATCAAGCAGCCTCTGCAATTATTGAGGGTCACTTTTAATGCAATAGCTGGCAAGGCCTGGTGCCCTTCCTGTTCCTCCCTGCCTGCAGATTGTTTTGACACAAAATAAAGCAAAAACTTTGGCCAGTAGAGGATTTTCTTAGTCACTCAAACAAGGCTGTTAATAGAAGAGCAAATTTAGACATAGCAAATAAACAGAGGGTAAGAAAAGGTTATGAGTAACCCAATATACTTGCATAGGGTGGGGAGGTGTGGCAGAATAAGTAATTATTTTGACACTGCATTCCGGAGAAAAGGGTTTTTTAAGTGTTCTGATTGAATTAGGTTTTTTCCCAACTCAAATTTTTAAGCAAGTTTGATTCTGTTGGTTATGAGCTCAGTCAAGACAATGGTTTCCTCTCTCACTGCAGGTTTGACATTAGAAGAACATAGCAAAGCAGATTGTTTTGGTGCCCATGACAGCTGTTAGGAACAGCGACTTATATACATCTGAGTTCTGCATAGAGATTTCACAGACCACTTGTAGTTCATGGTCATTTGCCCCCAGCCTTTTACTGTCTCTCTCTCTGTGTTATAAGAATAATACTTCGTGCTTTTGATAAAGTAGGTTCTAGTCCATGAAAGTTTAAACCCTACTAATATTGTTTGGCTTTGAAGAAACATAAGGTTCTTGGTTGCCACAGATTAAAATGGCCACCCCTCATGGAACTGCCAGCATTTGTTAAGCAATGAGAAATTAAACCATTAGAATTTTTTATGGCAAACTTCAAATGGAATTTGAAGGTTTATTCTCATAATCATATCAATGCACCATTACTTCTTCTATTTCCACTCTGGACGAAGGGGTGAATGAAAGGGTAATCCAGTTATTCAAACTGATTGCACATAATAAGTGACTTTGTGAAGAGTCTGAACGTTTGTAGACACTTTCTTCTGGTTTTTGTTTTCTCTGCAGCTGGCTCTCTAAACTTGTAACCAGTCGATCCTGCCCCACTCATAATACTCAGTTTTCTGTGTAGCTCAAGGTAAGTTTCATATAGTAAAGCCTTAGATAACATTCTTATGAATCTAAAGCCTTAGATAACATTCCTATGGATACAGGGAATGTTTAATCATTAAAGGGAATGTTTGCTGTGACTGCTCGGTGGGAGCCAAACTTAAGCCAATTGCTGCCATGTTTTCCACTTTTGGACGTTTTCCAGTTTTTTAAAAAAATCAGTAGCTAACAGGAAATACGAAAAGACATGGTACTTTGGGAGAGCTTCTGAGAGAGGCAGTGTGGCATAATGGATAGAGTATTGGTCATAAGGCCTGGGATACTTGAGTCCAGCTATGAAGGAAAATGGCGTTGGACAGCCACAATGGCTCTGCATAGATTATTCTACTGGTTTATTGTGAAGGCAGAGAGGATGAGTGGGGACTTGTGCACTACCCTGAGGTCCTTGGAGGAAGGACAGAGTAACAGGAGAATATATAAATAGAGAGGGAAAGGCTCCTGGCCAGCCAGTTTCCATTCAGTCTCTTCACCAAGCAATTTCTTGGACAATTTCAGACAGTGGTTAGAGGGACAAGCAGTTTGAAAAATGTGCTTGGCTGGGCTATGGTAAAAAAAAAATGTGTCCTTTGTGAATTTACCTCCAGTCAGTGCCAAGTTGAAGTTGATATAACCCGTCACTGACCCACAGCATCCAGGCTGAAAATATCTGAAAACAGTCACATTTCTCAAACCATGGTTGAGTATCTGACTGGGTCTGAACAGAGCTATTATTAAGTACAGTCTTGTGAAAAACACATTCCAGGAGTGCAAAATTTCGATTGATGGTCCATTAAAGGGAGGGGGAAGCTGGTAATGGGGGAGGGCAGCCTGCTCAAAAAGTGTAGAGAAAGTTTGAGGGGGGATAGAAGGTGGGTGGCTGGATTTCCAAATGGTTCCTCCGTCCCATGATTTCTTGCTGGTTCCTAGCTTATAGACTTGGTCTCCTTCCATATGGGTGTTGCTCTGTCCTGTCTCTCCAACTATAGCATCCAGATTCCACATTTGGAGCATCCACATTTTTGGAGTATCCACATTTGTTCTCCATCCACTGCATCTCCTTCTGTGGTCCCTCCCAGTTTGTTCTGATGTTTCCCATGCATGCTTTGCTTCAATCTTTCTGGAAAAATCATAGTCAAAGCAGATTTTTCCACTGTGTATGTGTGTATGTGTGTGGGGGCAGATCACTGAACTTCCCCACCCACATTGGCACTGTTTCCTTTTGTATCTCTTTGCACCTAATATATCCACCACTGCCAGCACTGGGCTTTCTGTTGTCTCAAAAAAACCCAGTAGTTGCTATATCACTATAGTTATAATGCTACAGATATACCACTACTACCACTTAAGAAACAAAGCCCAGCAAACTGGCTGCCAGCAGCATGGTGTTGGGTTGTTGGGCATGAGGGGATACCAGGAAAGAGCAGAGAATCCTCCCTTGTGTGGACACCCATTGCCAGTGCAAATTCCTTCACATTCCCAGTAGCAATGAGTGCATAGCAGGGAATTGTTACCATATGGAAACAGCCCACGATGTACATTTGGATGTTCATTCAATGTACACTTGCTCTTTATCCAGCAAAAGAGAGATGCACTGAGAACCCTGCCTCGCATGCAAGATGGTAGGAATCAAGATCTTGTTGGGCAGCTGCTGCAGCCCCTCTTGTACAACAAGAGCTCCCTTGCTGTTGACGTAGTCCACACACGACAAGTTGTGCTAGAATTTCTGGAAGTCTCAATTTTTTCTAATGATACTGAAAATTTACCAAATTGGAATGACCTGGGATTAGATTTAGAGAAAGGGCCACTCCTTTCTCCTCTCCTCCAGATGTTTCAGACCTTTCTATATATAACCAGTCCGCTTCAACAGACATCTGTAGCAGGGCAAAGTTCCATGAAACAACAGGGTCAGTGCTCTCAGTGGTAATCACTCCACACAGAGAACCACATTTGCAGTTACCATCAACCCAGAGAACCACATTGACTTCTGTCCCATGACATGTACCTCAGGGACGCTTGAATCTTACCTATTGTTCTGGTGGTGGCTGTTTCAAGGTGGGAACCACCTGCCAAACACAAGCCCACCGGCAAAGGCCTTGCCCACTCTCCTGAAACATGGGACAGGTTCCACACTGAGGAATAGTGCTCAGAAGAGCCACAGGTGGATTCCAGGTCACTGAGTGAGTATCACTGCTCTATCTTATGAAACTATGTTTTGAGCCTTGCAAGTACCCTGTTGATAGGTCCTCCATTCATCAAGTGGTAACAGATCTGGAAATTCCAGAAACATCTATTTGCTTCCTCTGTTGCCATTCATATTGCTCCCTGATGCCTGTTATGTGTATGGAATTCAGACAATGGTTGCTAGGAAACCACCCAATGCTTCCTGGGTGCTTTGTTTCCGAGCAGAGGTACCATCTGCCAATGAGAACATCTCAGAGAGAGGCTTAGGGCTGGAGAGTGCAGGTTGCCCATATGGATAGTAACAATGACAATGCTGACCCAAGTGGAAGCCTTGAGGATGAAGGTAAATTTCTGAGAACCCATCATGTACAAGGACCCAGAGAGGAGAATGAAGGAGGGTTTCCTAGTCCTAATGGTCCTCCTAACATGCTCCCCAAAATTCCATGGATGCTTATTAATTGATTTTCCCTAGCTAATAGGTATATATGTTTTCTCTGCTACTTAGAGATTCTGTCTGCAATTAATACATTTAGGGATCCAGAAAGAGACAAGCGACTCCCCTCCCTGTACATGTCTAAAGTACCATAAAAGGGAAGAATGGTAGAGAGGCTGTCCATTGGCACACTGAAGTTGGAGTGCACGTTCATCACTGGGCAAAATGACACGCAAAGTGGGCATGGAGATCTTTTGAAAGGTCTTTGCTTCTGGCACGCAGCCCAGGCTTTCACTTCAGTCTGTGTAGCAAGCCAACCAAAGGATCTGTGTAAAAATAAAAAGTGATTTATTTCAGAAGTATGCAGATTCTCTGCAACGTGAAACTTTGCAAATGTGGATGAGTGACATTTCTATATATTTCCCAAGAGGAAGGATTTAAAAGGAGCCTTTCTGGATCTGAGGATCCTGGTGCCCCAAAATCTGCTCCTATAAGGTGTGCAAACAAACTGGGGGCACAGGAGGCGGTGTGAGTGGGGAATGAGTAATTAAGAAATCTCCCTCACCCCCAATATGGCTAAAAATTTGCATGAGACAAGAATATTTTCACCTAGTCCCAGCATTACCAACCTTCAGCTGGGGCCCAGCATTCTCCTGGAATTAAAACTGACTTCCTGGCTACAGGGATCATTCCCCTGCAGAATATGCCTGCTTTGGAGGATGGACTGTGTATTGTACCGCTAACCCTGAACTGCAGCAGTCTAGCATCATAGCACAGTTGCCCCGACTGAGGTTCAGAGCATGAACAAGAAGCCCTGAATCTGAGAACTACAATAGAGGAAAAGGATATTTTTCCTGCCCTCCGCTTGCTGTGCGGGAGCACTGGGGATATGGGGTTAGGATTGTCAGGTCTGGGTTGGAAAATACCTGGAGATTTTGGGGGTGGATCCAGGAGAGAGGGCGGGGTTTGGGGAGGGGAGGGGCCTCAGCATGGCACAATGCCATAGAGTCTACCCTTCAAATCAGCCATTTTCTCCAGAGGAGCTGATCTCTGTCAGCTGAAGATCACTTGCAAAAGTGGGAGATACCCAGGCCCCACCTGGAGGCCGGCAACCCTAAATGGGGTTGAGAAATGTGCTATCAATGGATGACTTCTGGTTTTCGGTGTGGCGAAGGCAGATGGCTCTGGGAGAGCTCCCATGAAGCTGCCTGGATCGCCAGATTTGGAGGGGGTTTAAACTCCCACGGAAACCCCATGGACCTCCCTGTAGAGGGGGCCAAGCAGGGGGCTTGATCTGGGAATCTCTGCGAGTGGCAGCAAACGGATTGAGTCTGAGATTGCCCTGAAGCCCGAACCTGTACAAGAGCACCTGTGGAATCCATAGCTGTGGAGTCATGAATCACCGGGATGAGGGGAACAAAATCAACCCCATACAGAACTTTGAAAGAAACTCTACCACTGAGAAATGTGCTATGAATTGCTAGGGGCTCAAGTAGATCAGTTGCCTCCTCCCTTTAACTCCTCCCCTTTAACTGATGCTCACTTGCTCTCAACAACCCTCAAGGAGTCTGCTCAGTCCTCATCAAGTTATTCTATTTTCTCCTTTGAATTTTTTTAAACAAACCATTTTTCTGACACTTCCCCCCAGTATGCAGAAACTCTTATCTTGGCACAGTACTAAGCAAGGGATAGTTGTTGTTCAGTATTAGAAGGAGCAATTGCACATCTTGTAGGGTCTGTTGAAATCCCTCATGGATTTGGAAGCATGCACATAACAGCAGTTGAAAATCTGCCCTAAAGAGATTTGCTGCGCAATACTAAGAAGGCTTTCCTGGGAGCGAGCCCCAGAGAACTGAGTTCAGTAGGATTCTGAGCAGACCTGAATGATATGCATAGTATATAATGTGATAGACAGAGAGTTGTAATTTTATTTATTTATTTATTTAATTCTATTTATACCCTGCCCTCCCCACAAGCGGGCTCAGGGTGGCTTACAGAATTGGTACCTGGTACCATAAAACCATACAAAGGATTAAAACATTCCAGAATATTTAAAACAATCCAGTAAACAAAGTGTTAGTGCTGATGATCGTCTATCAGTAGTTCAGATGATGTATTGTATAACATAGACCAATGTTTCTAATTTCATGGTCTTCAGCCTTGTGCGATAGTGCGGTGCATTCTCCAGGCCAGGGCCAGTCCATGGCCACAGAAGTTGGTGGTAGTGGGGTGGTGGCTCCTAATTGAACACCTGGTGGAAGAGCTCCATCTTGCAGATCCCGTAGGGCCCTGATCTCCTCCGGGAGCTCATTCCACCAGTATGGAGCCGCCATTGAAAAGGCCCTGTTCCTAGTGGCCACAAGCCTGGCGTCCTTCAGGCCTGGAATGGTCAGTTGATGTTGCAATCCCGACCGTAGTGCTCTCTGGGGTATATATGGGGAAAGGCGGTCCCTCAGGTATGTTGGACCTTGGCCATATAGGGCTTTAAAGGTAAGTACCAGCACCTTGAAGCAAATTCAGTATGCTATTGGCAGCCAGTGCAGTGCCTTCAGTGCAGGCCGGATGTGTTCCCATTTAGGGAGGCCCATCAGGAGCCTGGCTGCAGCATTCTGTACTAGCTGCAGCTTCCAGATTTGTGCCAAGGGCAGCCCCATGTAGAGGGCGTTACAGTAGTCTAATCTCGAGGTGACCATTGCATGGATCACCATAGCCAGGTTGTCGCGGTCAAGGATTTAGAATTTTAAATTCTGATTGTACATATTTTGTATTGTAAGGCCAATGGCTATGCACAATAAACTGTGACTGCATTGTTAGGCACTTTTCATGAGATTTCTACTCCTAGTCCTGCAAAATTACAATTCAGTAGCACCTTAAAAGCCAATAAAAGTTTTCCAGGATATAAAATTTCATATAGGGCTGGGAAATTCCTTGAGATTTTGATAGTGGAGCCTGGGGAGGGCGGGGTTTGGGGAGGGGAGGGGGCTCAGCGGGATATAACATCATCGAGTCCACCCTCCAAAGCAGCCATTTTCCCCCCAGGGAAACTGATCTCTGTAGTCTGGAGGTCCTTTGTAATTCTGGGTGCTCCCCAGGCCCCACCAGGAGGTTGGCAACCACAAGCTTTTGGGGGTCACTGCTTGGTTTGTCCAATACAAGTGAGTTTTGATGTATGAAAGTTTATACCCTGGAAAATATTGTTGGCCTTTAAAGTGTTATTGAGCTTAAATATTGTTCTATCACATACTAACACTGCTACCAATTTGAAACTACTCCTAGTCCTAGTTTCAGCCATTAATACTGTAGATTTTGTTTTTTATTGTTGAAGTAAATTTGAATCTAGACATCTGTCGCTTACAAAGCCTGCTTGCTTGAACTTACTACTGAGCTATTCAGGCTTAGCAACGTTTTATTTTAGAGCCACAACCCATTAATTTTGGTGACTCCAAAAAGGTGTATGCATTATTTTAATTATTATTTTATTTTATTTTATTTTAATTTCTTTTTTATTTTTATGTACTAACTACTTTCCCACTAAACTGGTGCTTTAAAGCATTATGTTGTGGAGAATCTGTACTCTGTTCTGCCAGCACCAAATCTGATCGGGCTGCGGACTTCTGTGTGCGCTGAGTCCCCATCCAAACCCCATGGAAACTCAAATGCTGGCTGCCTGACAAAGGGATTAGGGTGCTTCTTCAGGCTGGAATGAAATATTTGCATGTCCTTCTAGGTGGATCAAAGCCTGGCAACTTATTTTAGAACATAGGTTGGCTCAGGTTTCACATCAGACATGTTAGACTCATCCGGAATATTCACAGGGTAACCTTTGCACTTAATCCTCCAAAGAGAGCCATGTCGATCAGGGGTTTGAAAAGCTTTGTTCGCCTTTGTAAAGAGTGACAGACACATGTTGTGACAATTGTCCAGGCACCCCCCAAATATGCCTAATGGCCAATCACTTGGGGCTATTGATGTGAAGAGAAGCTTGGAGGGAGGACACCATCAGGATGGGAGGCCATTGTTCAGAACTTTGATACCCATACAGAGGGATTTATTTCGACGGGTGCCAATTGTTGCCGCTTTGTGTATTGTAGGACCCATAAACTGAGATGTCCAGTAGACCAGATTGGACTTTAGAACTGGAGTGAGACTTAGAATTCCTTGTCTTTAGTTACCAGCCAGAACAGCAGGATTTCACCATTTCACTGTTTGCAGCCTTATGGGTATATAAATAACTAAACTAAATATGTAAACCTCTGTGCCTTGTCTTTTATCCTCTGAATCTTTTCCAGGTTAATATTATTTTTGTTTTCTTTATCTCATTAATATGGCATGCTGAAAGGATGTTACATGGTGTTCCATAATTATTCTTCCGCTTTCCTTTTGTCTTGTTCACATTATATTGCAAACTGTTACTGTGAATTGTAACTATCTTGAATGCAATGGTAGAAAAGTGATGTGTGTGTGTATACACAATAAATATTACACACAAATATTGTGTGTACACACAATAAATATTAATACCAAAGACAGTTGGCTGGATCCTGTGAAAAAGCTTATGAAAGGAATAGGTAGAATGGACCTTCTTCCACCTTCCTTCCCTCAACAAACTGCTTCTTGTTCCAAAAACCTTCTCTGTGGTTTCAGGAACTCTTCTGAATAATATGTACCATAGTCCAAAGGTGGCAGTGAGAAGGATGAGGGTAAGTCCGGTGGAATGGCCTCCTCTTCCTTATTCTACAGGTGGCTTCCAAATGCTCTTTTGCAGCATCCAATCCAATAGATTTATTCAAGATATTAGACTTTAAGAAAACTTTCCTTCTAAGGACCTACTCGGATCACAGGAACCCCACTGTATTTGGGAGCAAGATTAGTTACTTAGTGTGGTTCCTGCTTACCAAATTTCAGTTATCCTTTTTGTGCAAAAAACTCAAGCCACTCAACAAACTGGGAAGGTAGAACAGGATGGGTCCAGTTTCATCATGGAGTGAGAACTTGGATAGGTGAAGTTTTGGACACCTTTGTCCACTGCTGTCTCCTGTTCTGTAAGTTGGTTGGTGTATGACCCCGTTGACCAACACAGAGGTTTCAGATTCCTTTACATCCATGCCATCTGCTCTGCTCTGTGACCATTGCAACCTGCTTCAGTGCTCTTTCTCCTTGGCTTTTGCTGCTGCCACCTGTTGCTGAAACTCAGTAGGTGCTGACAGGCAGTTGGCAAAGAGATTTCAGTGCAGAGATGACAAACGAGGGCAGTAAATCAACAGCAGCTTGAAGTTTCCCCCTCCCCAAGCGTTGTCCTTTCCTTGTCCCAGCCTCTTCCTTCTATTTTGATCTTCTCTTGATATGGGTCAATGCTGGAATGCTTCCTCATGCAGCAAAGTGAGCAGATGCAGAAAAAGGACACCCGTGGGGAAATGCTAGGACTGAAAGCATTTCAAATATATTCGGGGGTGGTGGTGGTGGGGGTTTCTCCCTTGTCTTTTTATCCAGGCGCCTCTTGAATCCATCTTCTCGGTGATAATTGTCAGCAACTAAACTCAGGCTACAGTCCTAAGAATGTTTTCCTAGGAGTAAGCTGCTTTGAATAAAGTGAGACTTACTACTGAGTAGACCTGCCTAGGATAGCTCTCCCAGTCACTTGCCCAGGTAACTTTGACCCTGAGAGCTTAGGACACAGTTTGGTGCTTTGGCTCACATTCTATAGCAGATCATAGAAGGGTCTGCTATTCTTGATGGATATATTGATGAATGAAATCATCAACCAACAACTGTTTGTGTGAAATTTACCAGTTTCCTACTGGGATTTAATATCTGTGATTTTTTTTTAAATTAAGAGGTTTAGGATGATAATTGTTCCAACTCCAAGCACACAAACCAGAATTAACATACATTAAACACCTATATGTAATTTGCCAAAGATTCTTCCTGCCGTGTACTCTCAAAGCCTTGTCCAAACATCTCATCCCCCATAAAACCTAAGATGAAAAGAATGCAATTCATTATTTATTTCAGCTACTTTGGGGCCACATTCTCTGCCACAAAAATAAAGAAGAGAAGAAGAGATTGGATTTATACCCCGCCCTTCACTACCCCAAGGTGTCTTAGAGTGGCTTACAAACTCCTTTCCCTTCCCCTCCCCACAACAGACACCCTGGCTGATTTCCCACAAGCTGCTGCTCCACACTTGCTCTTCCCTTTGCCCCATGGTACATGTCAATTTCACACTAAGTGCTGTGGGGTGGCATTTTGCCCCACAGCTTTGCGCACTTAGTGTGAAATTGACATGTACCATTGGGGCAAAGGGAAGAGCGAACACAGAGCAGCGGCTTGTGGGAAATCAGCCCCTCTGAGGTAGGTGGGGCTGAGAGAGCTCTGATAGAAACTGCTCTTTTTCAAGAATAGCTGTGCCAGAACTATGGCTTGCCCAAGGTCATCCAGCAGGTGCAAGTGGAGGAGTGGGGAATCAAACCCGGTTCTCCCAGATTAGAGTCCACGCACTTAACCACTGCACCAAACACAGAAAGTGCTGCATATATGGTTTACCCACCTTTTCAAACTTTGGAATGCCTTTTTACCTGAAAATATACAAATTCTAGGCTGTGCTACAGTTCTGATGTGGCTCAGGTTGACTACCTTGCTTGAGATCTCCATGTCCTTCATGTGCATTTTCAAGAAAATCTGAGGATGATGTTCATTTCCATGTTTTGATGATTTAGCCATTTACCAGCAGCATATTACTATATCTGCACACTAGGCCGGGGCCTGGAGATTTCCCAGAATTACAACTAATCTCCAGACAACAGAGATCAGTTCCTGTGGAGAAAATGGCTGCTTTGAAAGGTAGACTCTCTATAGAATATCCCCAGGGAGCTCACCCCCTCCCAAACTCTTCCCTCCTTCACCACCGCCCCCCCCCCAATCACCAGGCACTTTCCAATCCAGAGTTGGCACCCCTGCTGCATAGACATTGGCCATTTAATAGGGTTGCCATCTGGGGAAGGAATTTAGATGTAGATTTAACGAGAAACATGATCCCAAAGCACAGAAGTGGTGCCTTCCTCGCTCTCTCTTGTTTACCTCTTTTCAGCTTCTCAGTTTGGTGAGAGTGACTAATAGGCCATCCCTGTCCGGGCCCTTTTTAAGCTGCTGTTTCTTGAATGCTGAGTGATGGAAAGAAATGTGAGAAGACTACAGTCTGCTTGTAGCTTTCTTTCCTTTTTATGGCAAGATTTGTTTAGGTCAAGAAAAGACTTAGGCTAGTACTCCAACCTTTAAAGCCTGAGCCTCTCAGAGGAGGGATGGGATGAAAAAGGTGACAGATAAGGAGGTTAGGCTTGAGGAACAGCGATTGTGTGGTAATTTGTTCATATAAGTAGAAGATGTATCTGTTGCTTCTTCAGACCTGCTCAAGGCGGTTTGCAAGTAAAACAGTACAATGGGGTTGTAAAACCACAGCTTAAGAACCACAAAATGAAAGCAAGATAGTGCATAAAAAGAATATATAATAATGTTCAGCAGTTCAAAATGATAGTCATAAAAAAGTCCTCAGGCTAGAAGCTGAACATGACTTAAAAAAAAGAAAGAAAGATGAAATCCTTCCAAGGAGCCAGTTTGGTGCAGTGGTTAAGTGCGGGGACTCTAATCTGGGAGAACCGGGTTGCACCTGGCTGGATGACCTTGGGCAAGCCATAGCTCTGATAAGAGCTGTTCTTGAAAAAGAGCAGTTTCTGTCAAGAGCTCTCTCAGACCCATCTACCTCACAGGGTGTCTGTTGTGGGGAGGGGAAGGGAAAGGAGTTTGTAAGCTGCTCTGAGACACCTTTGGGGAGTGAAGGGCGGGGTATAAATCCAATCTCCTCCTCCTCCTCCTCCTCCTCCTCCTCCTCCTCCTCCTCCTCCTCCTCCTCCTCCTCTTCTTCTTCTTCTTCTTCTTCTTCTTCTTCTTCTTCTTCTTCTTCTTCTTCTTCTTCTTCTTCTTCTTCTTCTTCTTCTTCTTCTTCTTCTTCTTCTTCTTCTTCTTCCTCCTAGCTTAAAAAACCCTTTTTGGACTGGTGCCCAAAGCTGAATGGAGAAAGCACCAAGTGAGCCTCAGTGGGGGGGAGGGCAGATCGAAGGTGAGGTGCCACCACCAAAAAAGTCTTCTTTCTAATCTCCACCTGCCTTCACCTCTGCTGGTGGTCAGGGCAGAAAGCAGGGCTTGAGAAGAGGATCTTAACGGGTGGGCTGGACAGCGTGGGTTTAAATTAAATTTAATGGCTGAAGCCTTTCAGTTAGCAAATTTATTGAGAAAAACAGTCATTTTGCTTTGAAGGGAATTTCACATGGGTTCTTCAGTGAGAAGGCCAGTTACGGTACACAAGCTTTGTGAAAGATAGCTTGACCATCCACCATAGATCTTTTTCTGAAATGTGCAACGGCAAGAGAGTGCTGAGTATGTCCTAGGGCATCCTTTCCATCCAGTGATCATGAGGCCCAAGATCATCCTATATAAACTGAACCTGCATCCTCAAACATCCCCGTGGTATATTTATTGCATACATTACAATAAAACCATCTGCTCCCCACTCTGATATTTTTGTGAGGTGGTTCAGTCTCAGTAATGAGCCCCTGATCATTATTTCTGTTAGAATTGTAGACTGCATGAAGTAACTCCCTTATTCTGAAATCAGTTGGTCCCATTCCCTGTATCTTCTTGATAACAAACGGATGTTGTGGAACGCACCCGTTTCTGCTGTGTGAATCTAACACCAGGGACCTGAGTGAGTATCTTATTCTTGATTTGCATGCAAAAGGAAACACAATCCCCCAGAATCCTTTGCAATGCACAAGGATTGGAATGGAGCTAAATGGTAGCGCGTTCCTTCACATGTAGTAGGTCCTACGTTCAATCGCTGAGGCCTCCAGTTAAAAAGGATGAAGTATCAGGTGATGAGGAAGACCTCTGGAGAATTACTGTCAATTAAAGTCGACGATACTGACCTTGGTAGACCAATGGTCTGATTCAGTATAAGGCAGCTTCATGTGATTTCATGGCAAAAGTGTTGGAGTTCCTCAGCAGATGAGATGCTGAAAGAGATCCCTGAAGGCTGAAAGTTTTAAAAGCCATTACTCCCTTGGGCAGTGCATAAGCCAAATACCAGCAAAGTGTAGAGAAAGGGTTTTTTTTCCCTTTGGGGAGTACTTTAAGGGACTTGTTTTTGCAGTGAAATATCTCCAGATTTTGCAAGCTCTCAACTAAGCCTGAAATGGGTCAAATAAAAGGAAGGGGGCTTTGACTCCACTTTATAATCTAGCTAACCAGCCACCAATGTTCTCCGGTGTTTCCAGGGACATTTAAGGGCCTACTTCACTAGTCAATGAGGTAAGGACTCTGAAACTTTTTCGTGTGTACAGAAAGACCTGTAGAACTGATAACGAAGCAGTAAAAGGGCAGTGTCCCACCTGCAGGGATGACGCTGCCTCTCTTGAATGAAGCGGAACGGATATCAATCTTCAGATACTGCATTTTATCATTCAAGCCAAGACCATTATGTACTCCAGCTAGAGGGCTCAGGTTCCTAGAAGGACAGCCCAGCTTTCAGACAGTTTTGGATTCTGAAGTAGTTGGGCAGGTATTTATATGTTGCTGGTGGCATATTCAATGTGTCCTATTCTTCTCTCTTGAGATCACCTAAAATGGTAAGATGTTTTGAGTGGGATCAAGGCCATGAGTCCTGGAGAAGGGGTGTGGACATCTGGTGGTAGCCCTTCCCCCATATTAATAGCCTCCCTTAACTATATGCCCGGTGATCAAAGTGGGACATGTTCTTATCGGCTGAACTGTGTGGTCTAAAGTAGAGCCGGTTGTGGACCTGTCTCTGAGGAATGGCTTACCACAGACATGCAGGTAAAACTGAAAATATTGAAAATATTACACTTAGGTTTAACAAACAGTGCTCAAGAAAGATTTTTTTTTTTTTTGCTTTTTGCTGTGTGCATTCCAGCTTTTCTGTCTCCCCCAACAGGGTTTTGTCGTGCCAGAAGCTTTTATTTAATGAATCTTTAACAGCTCATTTGGAGCTTTCCAGCAAGTGACAAACAGTTAGAGGGGTCTGCGAGTAATAGTTCTTTGAAGGAAAGTACAAATGCATAGTCAGAGGTTACTTTTGATGGTTACTTTTGGAAGTTTTTATTTATTATTTTTTTCAATGTGTAGTAATAACTGATCCTGCGATATATTTCTGTTGATAAAAGGGTCACAATATTTGTGACTTCTCCCTCCTGCTGCAGATCTTTGATTTCCCCTGTCATGCTATTCTGGGATCCCCTGGTTTCTAGGAGTAACATTTTGGGGATAATTTGGGGCTGCAGCAGAAGAGGGGAAGCCCCATTTTGCTGACAAAGACACCTTCTGCAAGCAGAGATTTACCTTGGATCAAAGGGCCAGGATCCAACCCACCCCCACCCATACGTGGATGAAAGGCATTTCTCTGTGTGCACAGAGTGGGCATATTCAGTTCAAGAAGCTTTTAATGATTGTGGAAGACCCCAGCCTGGGTGGGGTGGCTGCTAGAAGGGCCTCCCCCTGCGTGATCAGAACACCATGTGGGCACTTTGGGACACAAAGTAATCTAAATTCTGTGCCCAGGAAACAAAAATTTCACAATCTTGTAGACATTATGCAAATGAAGTACATTTGCATAACTTTATATCGTTTCTTTTGCTACAGCGAAGCCTTGCAGGTCACTGAAGCCCCTCCACCAAGGCCTCTGGAAATCCAGTTTAGCCATAACTTCCCAGTTTATGGAATTTCAGTTGGTATTGCAATTTGATTTTCAAGTTCTCCTTATCTCATGCACATTTCAGCTTAGCACAGGAATGTTACAGACTGGCCCTCTGCCATTTGATATCTGTCTTGTTCCTACTGTTGATTAAAAAAAAATTAGTTGTGTGTATGTATGCCAACTGAGGATAGCATTTTGTGCATCTGACAAAGTGGACTGTGATCCATGGAAGTTTGTGTTACAGTTATCCTGTTAGTCTTTAAGGCAATAGTCTTCAACCTTTGCAGACCCAGGATCCACCTTTAACCACAGGTAGAAGCATGGGGCCCATTAAGCATCGGGCACATGGCAGTAAGACACATCATAGCCATGTGACAGAAAGAGGAGGGGCCAGAGCCACTGAACCCGCCCATGCTAAAGAGCCGACTTCTCCACTACGGAATGGCCATGCTTTGCTCTCCTGCCGCTCCTCCCAGTGCGCGAGCAAAGACAGGCAAAAGTTGTGGCCCCTTTGTATGCACACTAGCAACAGCTCTTTCTATAAAGCTGTCCCCCAAGGCAGCTCTGTGGGGGCTTGGGACCCAGGAAGGGGGGCTCTGTGGAACCTGACCCAGAAGTTTAAGATGCTCTAGGGCTGCGTTCAGACGGCCAGTCAATCGCGCCATGAGCCCTCCTAAAATTTTATCCCGATTTTTTAAATCCAGCCTAGCACGACCAGACGCCCCCTATGAAATAGCCTCACCGCGCGTTGTTCCCGCCGTGATTTGTCTACACGGCATCCACCGAGGATTTTAAAAAAAAAAGTTTTGTACATTCGCATAGGCAAGGCTGCGCCTCCTTGGAGAACTGAGGCGATCGCGGAGGGTTTTCAGCAAAGTCCCGGTCCTCCCCCTTGCCATTGCCATCAATGGAGGGACTATTTTGCAAGTTAGAACAGTCCTTCCCCCTCCATCTCCCATCGCGGTAACATCTTGTCCCTAAAAGAAATAAGCATGAATATTACATTCCTCGTAGCGCTTATCGCTGAATGCGTTTCCTCGTTAAAGCGCACATGGGGTTTCAATTTTTTAAAATCGCGCCCCCGTCGGCTCGGTCTGGACGTCAGACCGAGCCGACGGGAGCATCGCGCGCTAATGGAGTGACCAGACGGAAGAAAGTCTGCAGTTGTTGCGCGGGTAAGCGAAAACCCTACATTGAAACTACTACTTTTTAAATCAGGATTGGAGGCGCAGCAGAACGGGATGCCTATGGGACCGGAATATTTCGCAGATGTTTCTGTCTGGTCGTGCATTTTTGATCCGCAAGGGAGTCGTTCCTATGGCAGATCAAAAGATCCGTCTGAACACACCCTAGGACAATTTGTTGCTTTTGCTGCAACAAACAAATCCCTCATTTGGAAACCATCCTTCCCAGCTTTAACACCTGTCCTAGACAAATGTCTGTCTTTTATTTCCAAATATGGAAGCTGAGATATTCATGCAGCTGAGGGGCAAACAAAAATGTTTGAGTTTAACGAGTTGGGTTCAGGTTCCCTGGACTCAACTTGTGTTCCCTGCAGCCACACACAAGCAGTGGGGAATGGCTTTTGAAAAAAGAAAGGCTTGGAACGTGGCCACAGGGGAAGGAAGGGCTCCCCCCCCCCGCTGTTTTCCCATGCTGGAACAGTGCTGCAGGGGTCCCTGTTTTTGCTGCTCCATCTGCACAGAGTACTCCACGGAGGAGGCAGCAAAGACAGAGAAATAATTCCCACCAGGAGCTGGAAAACCGCTTGTGGGGGAGGCAAAAGCCCTTCCTGTCCACAACAGTGTTCTGAACCCAAAGGAGCATTATTCTCTAAAATCCTGGAAATCCTCAGCGGGATATAATGCCATAGGTTCTATCATCCAAATTAACCGTTTCCTCCAGAGGCCTTGATCTCTGTAGTCTGGAAATCAGTTGTGATTGCCGATCTTGGAGGCTGGCAACTCTAAAAACATCACATCTCATAAACCCATACAATGATTTAACACTTGCTACAGGTGCCGTGTCCACAAGATTGCACCTGTGTAGTCTGTGTTAATAAACCCTGAGTTAATTCATTAATTTCGCATATCCTCCAAGAGCTGAAGGTGAAATGGTATGGAGACATATGGTTCCCTGCAATATATCTCCCTTGCTCCAACATCATCTGTGCTTGCAGGCTTTTTTTTGTCATGCTTCAGAAACCTACCAAACCTGTTTGGCAAGTGACTGCAATAGGGAAAAAGAGAAATGATGTCACACCCTTTTAAACTCCCCAAAGGTGTCTGTTTTACCATTCATTCAGAATAACTTCTGGAAGATTTACAGTTCTGCTGCCTGCCAGAGCTCCTCCAGGTCATGGCGACTGTCATCTGCACAGCATTGGTCTGTCTAGTAGTGCCTGGGCCGGCTTGTGAGACTGGCATGCTGCTATGGATTGTAACGTTACACTGCTGCAAACGGTCTCTCAGTCGTGCCTGCTGTGCGTGGCCTGGCATGGTAGAGCTGTAGCTAGCTTGCGAGTCTTCTGGGCTGCTCTGATGGTCTGGACAGTGGAGCATCCCGCAAGTCCTTGGCAATCCATAAACATTCATTAATTTTCTTTGGGAAAATGGCTGTCTCTTTCAGCTTTTGTAGTGATCTTTGTGTTTGATGGATGTAGCTTTTGACCACAAGTTCCATTTTGTATGCACTTTGGACTCCAAATTTGAAGGTGCTGGTGAAACTACATGATGGTACTCTTGTTGGTACCCATCTAAAGAAGCTTTTGGAGGACCATAGCTAGAGCCGCATCCTCCAGAACTAGCTAGACTGTGTTTCATACTCATTTAGAACTGGACGCATGCAAAATTCTACAGGGCCAGCCACCACTCTTGGACTTAATACAGCCCGGAAGACAGGCCAAGAACATTGTAATAGTGATAATGCACCCTTATGATGCAGTCACTTATTCAGCCAGCTCAGACTCTGGGACCATAAGAGAAGCAGATCTTTCTAATTTTGGATGCTGATAATTGTCAGACATGTCTTAGCAGATCAAGGGGAGATTAGCAGAGGAACTTTTCAGAAACAAGGGATAAAAGTAATTAAGTTTATTCATCATTTCCTATCCTCCATGCCTGGAGTCTCTTCGCCAGGGCCTGTCATATTTCCGCAGCCCATTAGAGGCTATAACAAGCATCCTGTGCTACAGGTCTCTGCTTATCAGTTAGGTCCCTGTTCCATTTGTTGAATGTGTTCTGTAAGCCGTTGCCATGACAGGGTATTCTTTATATAGAGAGACCAAATTCCGCTTAATCGAGTTAAAGGGCAAGTGAGTCAGGAAAACAATGGGGTAATGTGTGTATATTTAGACTGGGGGGAGAGAACATTGCAGGAATGAGCTAGCAATTAACGCATTTGTTTTTCTTAGCTGTCCCTTGCCCTGCATGGGCCTCTGTAATAGTATTCATTTGTCAGCTTCTGTTCTTAGATTTCGCCGTCTTATAATTTTTGTAGGTTAGGGCAGGGGTGGCAGCTGATAAGCCCAAGGACCAGATCTTGGTCTCAGGATCCAAAAAGTTTTTGGCCAAGTGGCTCTGAGAGAGCAAAAGAGGTATGAAAGAGGAAGCACACTCAGTTTACGTGCCTCCTTGTGTTGCCTCTGATGACTGATGAGGTGACAGCTCCAGGGATGAACAGGGACAGGTCAAGGTTAGCATAGCTGGAGATTTTGGCACACTGGAATGGACGTGGTATCCTAGCCATGGAAGCAACGTGTTACTAAGGGGATTAAAAAAAAGAAAGAAGCAAACTGCCTCTTGTCCAAGAGCTGCTGGAGCCTGTTCAGAAGGAATTCAGTTGCCCTCGCTTTCCCCAAATGTCTCTTCACGGTGAGGTTGGGTCTGGAGACCACTTGTCGGATGGAGAGCAAAGCAAACCTCTGAATACCGGTGGTGGGAGGAAGCTGCAGGAGAGGGTCTCGGCCTGTTTGCCTGGTTTGTTTGACCCTCCAGTGAACTGGCTGGTGGCTGGGTGAAGTCGGCTGCTGTACTAGAAGGACCACTGGTTTGACTCAGCAGGGCTCTTCTTAATGTCCTTGTGATTTCATGCTGACATTTCTAAAGCAGCCTTAGCAATTCTACTCCCATATTCTTGTTAAAAAATTAGATCATTAGATCTATGTACAGATTGTTTCCTATGATCTGATGATGATAGATGAGCACTTTTGGTAGAGGGGAGAGAAATTTCTGCTGACTCCGCCTCCATACCGCAAACCATAGGTTCCCCCCCCCAGTGCTGTTGATGAGAGTCCGCTGACTTTCAGGAAAAAAAATTCTGGGGGCTCAGTGGGAGGTGGGAAAGCCCCCCCCCGCAGGCTCTGATTGTGGATGCCCCATTGGATGTGGGAAGTGCCGTCAAGTCAGAGCTGACTTATGGCAGTCCCTCAGGGGGTTTTCAAGGCAAGAGGCATTCAGAGGTGTCTTGCCATTGCCTGCCTCCGCATCACGACTCTGAAGGTCTTCTGTCCAAATACTGTCCAGGCTGACCCTGCCTAGCTTCCGAGTAGGGAGGCTAGACCCTCCCAGTGGAAGTGGGGTTCCTCCGGTTGCAGGCTCTCCTCTCTGCCACCCCCAAACAGGCAGAGAGGGCCTCTCCAAACAAGCAAAACTCTGGAAATCAGCGCAACGTGCCTACGTCACCCAGAAGTGACATAGGCATGTTGGCGATGTTGGGGGTGATGCTCTGGTTTTTGGGCAAAACTCTATGGTAGAAGCTAATTCTACCATAGAGGTTTTGCCCACAAACCAGAACATTGCCCTCTGACATCACCCACTTGCCAACATCACTTCCAGGTGATGTAGGCATGTCATGTTTATTTCTGGCTTCTTTTCTCCCCGCTACCAGTAAGTTCACCCCCATCCCCTACCGGCTGGTCTGACAGACCTGGCAACCCTGCTTCTGAGATCTGATGAGATTGGATAGATGTCCATAAATGTAGTAATTTCAGTTTCTAACCATTTTTTAAAAGAATTTGAAAGGAATGTATGCCCTGACCTGGATAGCCCAAGCTAGCCTGATCTCATCAGATCTTGGAAGTCAAGTAGTATCAGCCCTCATTAGTATTTGAATGGGAGACCACCAAGGAAGTGCAGGATTGCTATGCAAAATAAGGCATTGACAAACCACCTCTGAATATCTCTTGCCTTAAAAACCCTGGCCCTTTCTGCACCCGTATTTTGCCTTTGTTTTGGAGCACATCCTATTCTTCTGTTCTACATTCCTTCCCACTTTCACTTCCAGTTTATGTCAGGGCTTTCTCTTGTTTCTGCATTCATTTTACAGGAATCTGCATTCAGACCGCTTCCAGCACACTGTTACCCTGCAACTACCCAAACTCCTTTTGCTGCGATTCTTTGTTCTCATCTGCTTTCGAATCGCTAATCCTTTCTAAAGTAGAACTGTTTCTGCAGGTATTTAAGTGCTGCCCACTGCCTCTCCCATTTCTCCCTCTTTCTCTTTAGGTTGACGCTCCCTCCCCATTCTGTTTTCTTTCCATCTTTCTCCAAAGACAAAAGAGGATGTGTCCTCCCGCTCAGGCAAACTTTTACAAAGCGAGAGAGAGCATAAGAAGGAATCAGTAAATATAAAGGACTAGGGGGTTCCCGGCTCCCAAATGTGTCAGTCTTATGTATGTGTGCCTGGATTTCCCCTTCCCTTTCTTTCTTTTTGCAAACTCATGGAGGGAGGGAGAGAGGGCTTGGCAGCCAGTTAGCTCAAAAAATGTGGGTTTTGCTTATAGATGCGGAATTTATACAGAATACACAAATAAGTAGACCAGAGGGGGGAAAACCAGTGCTGAGGGAGTGCGTGTGGCTGCGAAGTCAACACTTAAGGCTTGACTCCTTGGCTTCTCCAGAGCAGGCTGTCAGTGCAGAAAGGGCCCCCATAAGATTACCATAAGTTGGCTGCAGCTCGATGGCAAAAAAACAAGACACCATTTGTTTTTTAAGAGTTTGGAAGGACACTATAGCAAGAATGCACAGATTATCACTCTCACCAACAGTAAGAAAAGAATATCCAACTGAACGTTGTAGACTGGAATTCAAAGAGGTATTTAGTCTCTGCCAAGAATAGATTCCTGACTCTCCTCCCACCTGCCCCCGACCACAAGCATCCTTCTCACACTGACTGAAATTCCCTCCACATTTATTCTGCTTTGTTTTGTTTCTTATTGTGTATTATTGAATCTTATTGATTCATAGATAAGCTAGAAAGCAAAACATCTGGGCCTGTTTGGAATACTTTCTGTCATCTTGTTTTCGTTGGCAAGCTCTGTGGTTAGGAAGATGAATTATCTTTTTTTTTTTTTAATTACAAACTTTGTTGAGGTTTAACCACAGAAAGTGGCCGCCTGTTGGCCTTTATGTTAAAGGAACCGTAAAATTAAGAAAGCAAAAGCGATCTAGGGAAGAATTTGATCCAGATCCGGAACAATCAGAGTTCCATTAAAGCAAGAGAGAAAAAGGCTGCGGGCAAGAAAAGCTCTTCAGTTTACAAGGCAGAACATACTTGGCTCTGTAGCAGCATAGCTTGGATGTTTCAAGAATGTTTACTTGTTTATGGGAGAGAACCCTTGCCTTGGTTTTGTGCAGACTGTCTTGGCTTCAGTGCTGGGGGCAAAAAACCTTGCAAGTCTGGCCCAGTGGTGCTAGACTTTGAAGTTGTTCTCAACTATGATCTTTCAAAACATAATTTTGGGTCTTTATTACATCCATGTGAATGGAGTCCATGTGGTTTTTGGATACATTAGTTAGTTTTTTGAAAACGCAACACTCCTGGTTAGTTTACTTCCTGAGTCTTCTGGGATTAGGAGTTTCTCAGTCACTGCTCAATGCAAAGGGCAAATGTCTTGGCAAGGGGGGTGATGTGGACAAAGGGCTGGTTAATGGTCTGTTGACTGATCTGCTGCAATCCAGCCTGAGATTGATTCCCAGATGCAAAACAGCTGGTGAGTGGACGGAGCCAAGGGTGGCCAAGCGATACATGGGGGACAATTGCAACAGAACACTTTCCCATTGCTTATATTCTGAGTAAAGATAACTAGGGATCAGCAATAGGTGGTCACTGTTGCTTTGAATTATGTCATTCTCTTAGGGATGCCAGCCTCCAGGTGGGACTTGGGGATCCCCTGGAATTATAGCTGATCTCCAGACTACAGAGATCAGTTCCCCTGGAGCAAATGGATGCTTTGGAGGGTGGACTCCATGGCAGTGTACCCCGCTGAGGTCCCTCTACCCCCACATCACCAGGAATTTCCCACCCTGGAGCTGGCAACCCCACCCCCATTCCCTGCTGGTGGCTATGGAGGACCTGGGAGGGGGAAATGTCTCTGTTCCAGCTTCCCCTCCAAAAGAAGCACGGCTGAACAACAGTCAGCGTTGCCAACCCTGGGTTGGGGAATTCCTGGAGATTTGGGGTTGGAGCCTGGGGAGGATGGAGTTTGGGGAGGAGTCCTACCTCAAGAGGCAGACTTTTAAAAAATTAATAAAAAGCAAAAAATGTGTAAAGTATTTTTATTTATTTATTTATTTATTCATTTTTTTATCCCGCCCTCCCTGCCAAAGGCAGGCTCAGGGTGGCTTACAGTAAAAAGTTAAAATATATATTAAAATGCACATGCTTATACAATACAGCATCATAAATACAAAACATACCAATTCATAATACAAAATAAAATAAAGTGCTGGTGGCGATGGCGTCCCGGAGGCTATGATGGAATATGCCCAAAAATGGCCCCGGTCAGCATCCGACATAGCTGGCTATTGATGTCAGTATAAGGGCCTTAACAGTTCAGTTAGCATTGTTGGCGTTGTTGATGTTATTAGTGGCGGCTCCTAATCAAAGGCCTGGTGGAAGAGCTCCGTTTTAATCTGTTATTAAATCATTACTACCACTGGAGGACACCGTTTGAATCTTCTGCCTCATGCACCAAAAAGTTTTGGGTTGTCTTTGAGAACCTCAACAGGCCTTCTTGGCCATTCTGGTCTACAACTGGTTATCCACCCAGTGCCATGAGTCATCAAGTCCGTCATCAGGGAAGGGGCGGGTCTGAAAAAAAAGCAGCTGAAATGAGCAAAACACAGTTTTTCACCACAGAGACACCAAGGGAAAGAATGACACTACTCTGTGCCCCTAGAGTGCCAAGAATCCACTTCTTCTCTTCTTTTTTGGCCAGGCTTTAGCATTTTCCCATTTTTAATTCTCTGTGGTAACAACAGCACACTGTTCTATCATGTTTCCTGGACATGTGGACTTTTCTGATCCCATGTGCTTTCTAGTCCTCTTTTATCAGCTGTTCCTGGTGAAGGGGAAGGATGTGGCCAAAGACCTTTTTGTACTGCCAGTCCATTTCTGAGGACATGGATATATATACAGAAAGTTACGAGACAGAAGGAACTGCAGGGAGAGAGTGGACTTTTGCCTCAGAAGTGATCTCTTAGCTGGGGAATCTGCCTGGCCCAGTTTGTCTACTTACGTTTATTGCTGGGCCCTTATGAGAGGCCAGTGGTGGCACTATAGCACCTCCTGGTGACACAGGATGGGAATACAACCAAAGTCATACTTTTCAGGTGCATTAAAACTACAATCTGTGTTCAAATGTGCTTTGCTTCATAAATCTTGTGCACATGCCAGAATGATGTGCTGACTCTCCCCCCCCAATTAACCACCTCACTTTTATATTTTTAATCAATCAATGAGATGATCAAAATTGCACTCCTCTTTGCAAGGGATATTCTGAATATATCTAGTCAGGTGCAGTCTTCCTGGAGTGCAATTGAAATGAACAGAAATGGGATGCTGGGGGTTGGCTACACACCTAAGTTGACCCCCACACCTCCAAACTGGAGGGGCCCTGTCATTTCAACATATGTAGCCTCAACTGTTAGCTTGAGGTATGTTTGGGATTGAATGAAGGTATCACTTCAAACCCTGGTGCGATTATTTTCTGTACTCAGCCTTAACTTTCAGAGCACATGGGTACCCACTGTGTTAGTCTTGGCAAGTGCTGAAATGTAGGGTTGCCAACTCCAGTGTGGGAAATTCCTAGAGATTTTGGGGGTGGTGCTTTGGGGAGGGAGCTCAGCAGGCATGGGATGCTGTAGGGAGTCTGCCCTCCAAAGCTGCTGTTTCCTCCAGGGAAACTGATCTCTGTAGTCTGGAGATTAGTAGTACTCCCAGGAGAACTCCTTGCCCCACCTGGAGGTTGGTAACCCTACTTCAAATGGCATCTACTCCAGAATCTACTTTGTATGCAGAAGGTCTCAGATCAGTCCCCAGAATCTCCACTTAAAAGCATTTCAGGTAGTAGGTCTGGGAAGGACTCTGTTCAAGACCTTCAAGAGTTGCTGCTAATAATCTTGGCTGGCTGGACTTGCGGTGTGGCTCAGGAAGGCAGTGTGAATAAACAAGCACACCCTCTTCCCTTTCTTTGTTTTGTGTGCATGTTGCTGATTGGGTAAAAGCCTAGCCCAGCATTCAGAGCATTGAGATAGTGCTTACTGATTTCCTCCATCCCTCACAAACTAACAATGGGATTCCATGTTCTTTTTCTTTACCCTGCAGGGCCCGGCAGCTACACTGTGGGCACCATGTCAGAACGCTTTGACTGCCACTATTGCCGTGACCCGTTGCACGGGAAGAAGTACGTGCAAAAGGAAGGCCGCCACTGCTGCGTCAAGTGCTTTGAGAAGTTCTGTGCAAATACCTGTGCGGAGTGCCGAAAACCCATTGGGGCCGATTCCAAGGTGGGGGGCAGGGATGTCTGGAAGCTTAAATGATGTGTGAATACTACAGGAATCAGGAATACGATAGACAGTGGGGAAACTGTTCGGCAGACTTGTAGTGATCTGATGATTGCCAGGCTTGCTGGAATCAAACCTGGGTGTTAAACTGATAGGCAAGGGAAACAGAAGGTAATTCTGGCTTCGTTTTATGAAAAGCTGGGTGGAGGGTCTGGGAGGCAGATTAAAGAGGTAGCTGCTGAGCACATGCGTTGCTGAGCCTCTCATCTCAGGTTAACTCCATGAATGCAGTCAATGTAACTTTCTCTTTTGGGAGAGATTCAGACGAATGGTCTGCTGTGTGTGCTGTTTACACATCTGCGTTGGCTGTGCTTCTTTCATTGCATCCAGAGTTGTCTGTGATCTGGATTATGTAAGGGTTAATCTGTCAGGCAGATCATCGTATAGTCTTGTGAAAGGCCTCTGGTGTATAATTTAATGCAAGGATGGCCATAAGTCTACATTTGGGTAGAGGAACTCTTCTAATTGACTGGAGGCGTGGCTCTCCATGGTTACTAGTAAGAACTTCAAGAGATAAGGGGCACACACACACTTATCAGACATGGCACAATGCCAGAAGGGGAACATAATGCTATAGCATGGAATACCTTCCTCATAGACAGCTGATAAGTTTGTCTTTCTTGCAAATGGAACGTGTTCACCCCGTCTTGAATACAGTTGAATACAGTTGCATAAAGTGTGTTGATTTCCCTGTCTCGTGACTCTCTGGCTCTTCAGTCATGGTACCTTCCTGCACTGAGAACAGAAGTAGAATAGGCCTGATTTCCCCAACAGGGTGCTAGGGTTGCCAACTCTGGGTTGGGAAATCCTTGAGGGTTTGGGGGTGGAGCCTGGGGAGAGAGGGGTTTGGGTAGGGGAGGGACCTCAGTGGGGTATAATGCCAATAGAGTTCTTCTTCTTCTTGTTGTTCAGTTGCACAGTTGAGTCTGACTCTTTGCAACCCCATGGACCACATCTTGCCAGGCCCTCCTGTCTTCCACCATCCTCTGGAGCTTGCTTAATTTCATGTTCGTTGCCTCGATAACACTGGCTAACCATCTCATCCTTTGCCGTTCCCTTCTTTTACTTTCAGTCTTTCCCAGAATCAGGGTCTTCTCCAGTGAGTGCTCCCTTCTCATTTGGAGGCCAAAGTATTTGAGCTTCAGCTTCAGTATCTGGCCTTCAGGGTTGATTTCTTTTAGGATTGACTGATTTGATCTCCTGGCAGTCCAAGGGACTCTCAAGAGTCTTCTCCAGCACCATAATTCGAAAGCATCTATTCTTTGGTGCTCGGCCTTCCTTATGGTCCAACTCTCGCAGCCATACAGTACTACAGGGAATACCATTGCTTTGACCATGCGGACTTTTGTTGGCAGGGTGATGCCTCTACTTTTTATTATGCTGTCTAGGTTCGCCATCGCATTCCTCCCCAGGAGCAGGCGTCTTTTAATTTCATGGCTGCAGTCACCGTCTGCAGTGATCTTGGATCCCAGGAACGTGAATAGAGTCCACTCCCCCAAACAGCCATTTTCTCCAGGGGAACTGATCTCTGTTGCCTGGAGCTCAGTTCTAATTCTGAGAGATCCCCAGGCCCCACCTGGAGCTGGCAACCACGCCAATAGCTGGTGTTCTTCTTTCCCGCCTGCAGGAGCTGCATTTCAAGAACCGCTACTGGCACGACACCTGCTTCCGCTGCTTCAAGTGCTACACGTCTCTGGTGAACGAGCCCTTCATGCTGAAGGAGAACAACAAGGTGTGGTGCAGCAAGTGCACCACCCTAGAGGAGGCGCCCCGCTGCAAGGGATGCCTGAAGCCCATCGTTGCAGGCAAGCTGTCCAGCGAGCCTTGGAAGGGGGGGGGGGCTGCTTCTAGGGGCTGAAGGTGGCCTTGCTGCTGCCCTGCTGGGACTTACTGGACACCTCCTGCAGGCCAGCAGGGTTAAGGGCTGCTCTTTTGTTCTTCACGTTCAGAAAGATCACCTGTTTGTTGGGGGGCCACCACCACTTCTAAATGCAAGGGACTATTTATTTATTTGCATTTCTGGACCGCCCTCCCCTGTAAATAACAGGGCTCAGGGCGGTGTACAACAATAAAAACATTCATAAGAAAAATTCACAGTTTGAATACAGTAAAATACAACAATTGGCCTAGATAGATGACGCTAAGCTTCTGACTGTGCTTCTGCCCCCATGTGTGTGTGGGGGGAGAGGCCAGAGAAATGGGAGCGCCAGACAGATGGAAACTGTCGTTGCCCTCAACTATATGCCCGGCTGAACCTCTCTGCCTTACTGGCCCTATGGAACTGCAACAAGTCCCTCAGTGCACAGATGTTATTCAGCAGAGAGTTCCACCAGGTTGGAGCTAAGGTGGAAAGTGGTCAAGGACAGCCAGATATCTCTCAGGCCAGGGACCACCAGTAAGTTCTTATCTGCAGAGCACAATGCTCTTTGGGGGGGTGATGTCATTGTGCTGGGCACGTGGTGTAAATGGGGCACTTTGGGGGCAGGGTTCCCCCACTGGCTGGATCAGATCTGGTAGATTCGGGCGCCTGAAAGCAGGCAACCCCTCTGCTCACATCAGGGGACTGGCAACCCTATCTGGTACCCCACTGGGAGCCAGTGCAGCTTGCACAGCACAGGTTGAATATGTGCCACTCACGGAATCCCCGTCAGGACCCGCACTGCTGCATTCTGGACCAGTTGGAGTTTCTGGGTCAGTCTCAAGGGTAGTTCTATGTAGAGTGAGTTATAGTAGTCTGGTCTGGAGATGACCATTGCAATGGATTACTGTGGCTAGATCAGGGTGGGACAGGTAGGGAGGCCAGTTGCCTGCTAGAACACCAGTCTGGCAATATTTGTGATCTGGGCCTCCATTGTTAGGGAGGCATCCAGAACCACATCCAGGCTCCTGGCAGTTGAAGCCAGTGTTAAGGGCACACTGTCAAGGGCTGGGAGTTGGCACCCCAAACATGAATCCCCCCTATTCAGCCACAGAACCTCTGTCTTAGCATGATTCAGTCTCAGCTAACTCTGTTTCAACCATCTCACCACAGCTTCCAACCCCTCAACCAAATTTGCTGGGGTGGTATCTAGCCGCCCGCTCATCAACAGGTATAGCTGGGTGTCATAAGTAGTAAGACACAGGGAAGGGGAAACAAACTTGACCCAATACCTGGAATCAAGAACCACAAGGGTAAGAAAGAAGCCTGATGAAGGGGCCAGTGTTAAAAACCTAGTGTATAATTGTTATATATTTTTATTAGAAAAACAGTTAAAGACATATAAGGGCCCAATGAAAGCCGTGTTACAAACCACAAGTGACCTGAACACAAGGGCCAATACAAGGGACCTGACGTGTTTCTGCTCCTTGGGGGGACTTCTTTAGAGATCGAACAATTTGAGGTGCAGATAGACACATGTTACAATGTTACATATTACAGTGAAATAAACAATAAATTGATACTGAACAAAAAACAGGAAAGTTCAGCAGCAAAGTTAATAGACACAAGACAGGGATGCTTGTGAGGCCTCCGAAGGTGAGAGGCGTGTGTCAGGTGCCAAATGCACAGCTGTTGAATTAGAACATCTTCCAATTTCGGTCCAGAAAACACTTGTGTGACTATCTAAGCAGAGGTGGAGTGTCCTCAACAAGTAGCATACTGATGACATCCCACCCTGAATCTCTGCCCCAGTTGGGTGAGAGGGCACGTGTAGATGTTAAGCAACATTGGAGAGAGGAGTGCCCCTTGAGGAACCCCACATACTATAATGGGTGCCTAGTCGACACCCTCTTTCCCAGCGCTACCCTCTGTCCCTGGCCTTGGTAAATGAGGTAATCTACTTCAAGACTACCCCACAAACTCCTATATCAGTGAGGTGGTGGGTCAAAAGATCATGATCGACCATGTCAAACTCTGCTGTAAGGTCAAGCAATAACAGCAACACCGATCCACCTCGATCCAACTGTTTGTGGAGATCCCATAGCTGGGGTGGAAGCCTGACTGGAATGGGTCCAGCGTGTATGCTAGAGTCCTTTCCTGCATCAAAAGTTCCTTTCTCCATGAAAAGCTTGAGTATCAGGGAAGTTTATTTAAAATATTTCTATGCTGTCTTTTGACCCAACTCAGCATCCTGGGGACACCCAAATCAGGAACCCTGAAGATGACTGTAGTGGCTCGGTAGGTTCATATGGGAGTAGGTGTACCTTAAGATATGCCAGCCCCAAGCCATATAAACCTTTAAAGGTCAATACCATCACTTCAAATTAGGCCTAGAAGCAAATTGGGAGCCAGTGTAGATGGAACAAGACTGGAGTGATATAGTCTCTACCACCTACTCAAGTCAACGTTCTGGCTGAAGCACTCTGTGCCAGTTTAGCTTCTGGACAGTGTTCAAGGGAAGCACCATGTAGAGTACATTGCAGTTGTCTAATCTGGATGCTACCTGGGCATGCACCATAGTGGCAAGATCTTTTCTGCTCAGGAAGGGCTGAAGCTGGTGAAAGGCACCCCTGGCCACCACTGCCACCTGTTTATCCAACAGGTCTAGCAGCAACCTCCCTCTCCAGCTGCAAACCTTTTCCTTTAAGTACAATTGCATCCAGACTAGAAGACATCCCAATTCCTAGATCAGGACCCCTCCCCCCCCAGATAGCACCTCTCTTTTGTTGGGATTAAGTTTCAGCTTCTTAGCCCTCAAGCATATCAAAGCTGCCTACAGGTGCCTGTTCAGTTTCCAGACCCTCCTTGGCATCCTCTGGAAGCATAAGAGAGAGCTGAATGACATCTGAATATTGGTGGCAACTCAGCCCAGATCTCTGGATGACCTCTCAAAGCAGGTTCATGTAAATGTTAAAAAGCATGGGGGACAAGGCGGAACCTTGTGAGATCTGTAGGCCAAAAGCCAAGGGTCAAGCAGCAGTCCCCCAGCACTGCACTCTGAAAAGACGAGGGTTCTCACTTAGGCCATGCTGGATTTCTATATGTGGGGAGTCTTTGATATGGGAGAGCATTCAAACATTTTGATCCCCACCTCCATTTTGAAGTGTTACAGTCCCAGGAAGGCTGTATCATGTGATTTTCCCTCTCTGGGCATGTCCATTGGCCTTGACCTAATGCTAGCCAAATCTCATCAGGTTTCAGAAGCTCAGCAGCGTCAGCCCTGGTTAGTACTTGCATGGGAGACTGCCAAGGAAATCCAGGGCTATGCAGAGGCAGGAAAAGGCAGACCACCTCTGAACATCTCTTGCCTTGAAAGCCCTACGGGGTAGCTGAAAGCCACCTGTGACTTGACACTGTTTTCATCACCATGTCCGTTGACTGAAACGATGACTTTCGCAGTTTCATGTCCACTGCAACTGACAGTATACATACTAATGGTGGGTTCCCATCTTCTCTTTCAAGGTGATCAGAATGTGGAGTACAAGAAGACCGTCTGGCACAAGGACTGCTTCACTTGCAGCCAGTGCAAGCAGGTGATCGGCACCGCCAGCTTCTTCCCCAAAGGAGATGAAATCTACTGTGTCTCCTGCCATGAGCATAAGTTTGCCAAGACCTGTGTGAAGTGCAAGAATGTAAGTTGTAGTAGTTTCTGCTGCATATGAAATGGTTATTGCTTTCCTTTTCAGACTCCCCCTTTGAGGGGGTTCCGATGGACTCTTATTCCCATTTTACAGATGGGAGAGTCAAAGCCCAATGAGAGTGACGGCCACTGTCAGGAAGCCTCCACGGCTTATTTGAATGAAGGTCCTTGTCAGACTCTTGCAGCAATCAGTTCCCAACAGCTTTAATTCAAAGAAGTAAAGTTTATTGAGATATTGAGAGTATGCAGCTCTTAACACTTTCAGTGTTAGAACTGGCATAAAGCACGCAAAGCAAGCAGATATACATTATTCAAGAGGGTCCCCTGACGGCCCAGGTCCAATCAGAGGCCAGGTGAAAACCCACCAAAGTCACGGGCAATCATTCCCAGGAGAAAGGTGCACCAGACACTCAAGGTCAAAGGCTTCGGTTACATCGATAAAGAAAGACTGGATATACAGCAGAAATTAAAGTCAAAATTCCAGAGTCCCCCCTCACACCCAAGGCAGCTAGAATAGCCAGAGGCCTAGCTGACAGTCCTTTGTGTTCCTTTCTAGCATCTTGTTAACTGGGCCCACATGCTGGCCCTGAATTTGAGGTATGAATGGAAGAGCAAAGCATTCCTCAGCCAGGCAACATCAGGGAAAAACCTCTATGCCCTGTCTGTTTGCCCTCCATAATAACTGGTGGGCCACTGTGTGAGACAGGATGCTGGACTAGCTGGACCACTGGTCTGGATCCTGCAGGGCCCTTCTTATGTTCTTCATATGGAAAATGTAGCCAGAACCACAGACAAAGCACCAACCACTGGCTCCCTTCTCTATTCCAGGCCATCACTTCTGGAGGAGTCTCCTATGAGGACCGGCCTTACCACGCAGAGTGTTTTGTGTGTGCCACTTGCACAAAGAAGCTGGGTGGCCAGCGGTTCACGGCTGTGGACGACATGTTCTATTGTGTTGATTGCTACAAGAGCTTTGTTGCCAAGAAGTGTGGTGGCTGCAAGAACCCCATCACAGGTAGGCAAAAGAAAAGAGTGTGTAGGCAGACTTCAGATGGGCTGAAATGCTGATTACGCAAGCATCCCTTGAAATCTCAGTAGCTTGGCTCCTGTGGTAAATGCCCTCTAAAGGCATTTTCTGTCAATGGAATGGAACTTCCTCACCTCTCCCCCCCCCCCCCTTTAGCCCCAAAGTGCTCCCTGAAATGATGCTTCTGTGGGATGGGCGACAGCCTCAGGGGTAAACTGAAGCTCTGCAGCAGGAATGGGAATTGGCAAAAATCATCCCCTTCCACTAGTAGAGATATACCATGGGATCCAGGCGATTGTTTCCTGCGCTGCCCTTGATCATGTGGACTGTCCTCCGCTGAAATGTATCGGTTTCCACTGTGACGACCAAGGTCCTGTTTAATATCTAGAGGACAATTTAATCGGAATGAACACCCACCCCATGGATTTCAAACGGTCCTTAATGATACTTCCTGGTTCTTCCTTTACTTCAGCATCCACCGTTTCCCTTGCACGGGAGTCATTTTGTAAAAGCTGTGTCTGTGATATTCAGCACACAGGGCCTCTCCACAGCTCAAGCTATTTCTATGATACAGTGGCTGCTGTTTTCCAAATGACAGTTGGAAGCAGAAGCAGCTATCTCTCTCCCCTTAGGTGGCCAGTGAACACACTGAAGTTTTGTCATGGGACTGCATAGCAAAAATAAGGGCTATGTGTTTGTATGGATCAGCAGGGTTTGTGTATTTCTGTATGTTTTTAAACTTTTCCTGGTAAATGTAATGGCTAGAACACACACACTCAAAGAGCGCATTTCCTAAGATATCTTAACCCCTATGGTCTGTGGTGGATAAGCATGCAGAACACAGCTAGTCACATTTAAAGCATCTGTAGGGTAAAGTCTTGATGTAATCAGAGCATATTCTGTGCCCTCCCCCCATTCTAAGAGACAGGATATTTTCTGTAGTGGGCCTCAGACTTTGGAATTCCCTTGACGTGAAGTCAAATTTGGAAAAAAAATCAGCCCACCGAAGTTGTTTTGCATTCAGATTCCATGGGGAACGCAACGGTTCGAGGTTTTTATGATCAGTCCATACCTCGAATGGCACCCGTGCCCCTTCAAGCCAGTGTCTCCAGGTTGAGAGAGCCAACTTAATTGAACCTGCTTCTTTCTCCCACACCGACCAGTTTCTCTCCGTGTCATTAAACTTTCTAGACACATAGGCAAGGGGATGAAGTTTCCCATCCTCCCCCTCCTGCAAAATGGCCCCACCCATAGTGACATCCGAGGCCTCAACACGTACAATAAATTTTTTCAGTTCATTTGGGTGTGCCAAAACGGGCTCTGAGGTAAAGAGGGTTTTAAGCCGGTCAAACGCCTCTTGGCACTCAGCCGTCCATTCTAACTTAGCACCGGGTCTCGTACTGTCCAGGCCCTTCCCTTTAATCTTAAGAAGGTCTGTGAGGGGCAGGGCCACCTGGGCGAAATTCACCAAAAACGATCTATAAAATTTCACAAACCCGAGGAATGCTTCTAGTTGCCTCCGTGTTTTGGGGGGCTCCCACCCCACCACATCTTGTACCTTTGCCGGGTCCATCTCAATCCCTCTCTGGGAAATGCGGTAGCCCAGGAATGAGATTTCCGACTGGTGAAACTCGCATTTGGATAGCTTGGCAAACAGTTTGTGCTTGTGCAATGTTTGGAGCACCTCACGCACCAACTTGACGTGAGATTGTTTGTCACGGGAGTACAGCAAGATATCATCAAGGTAAACAAGGACCCCTTTGAACTTCCCTTTGAGCTTGCCTAGTGCTGACTTTAAAAGCTTTTTGGCACCAGGCAAAAGTTTTTATCCTCTTGGGCCTTTTAGACTCCCGCCCTTCCCATTTATTAGATTGTCCTGTTTTTAGCCTCATAGCCTTATTGGTTTTAGCTGTTTAAATCGTTGCATTGCACTGTTTCAGACTTTTCTTGTTTTGCAGGTTACAATTTGTAGCACTTTTATTGTTACAAGTCACCTTATAGCTATATATACGGAGAGGTGGGGCATAAATATTTTAACTAAGGTGCACAGTTGGATGCAGGAAGTCCCACCAAAACCAAATGAGGCTTCAGTTATTCAACTGCAGGTGACTGAATGGCTTTAATCAGTACATACAAATCCATTATCAGTTGTAAGTCATATGTCTTCAAAAGATTATTATTGTTCTGCTGTTCCTGTTCTCCAAATTTCTGTTCAGGAACAAACCTAGTGTGAAGCACACCTTAGCCTGCCTACTTGGTATGTACCTTTTGTTTTGAGAATAGGTCAAGTCCTCTCTACATTGGTGTTGTGCATGGCATTTATTGCCTTACAGTCCTCCATTGAACGTTGCCAGATTTAATAGCTGAGTTAACGATATCAGAATCTGTGCCTCCTGGACAGGCCTGTAGCCAGGATTTTTTTAGTTGGGGGGCATTTAAATTTCTTAAGGGACACTGGCTCATCAAATTAAAGGAATACCTGGCTCCTTCCCTGCTACCATTTGGGGGCCCTGGGCTGGATGCGGAGTCAGGGGGCCTTGCCAGCAAGTCAGGGGGCCTAGCCCCGAGATGCCCCACTGTAGCTACGGGCCTGCTCCTGGATAAGATTCACCTTTTCTGCATTGGACAATACCTGCTCTTATGCCCATGGGAATGCCTCTTTTTCTCTGTAAAAGCAGCTGCAAATGACTTTACCAGCCAGTAAGGGCAGCACCTTCCTCTGTCCTTTCTAACTCTCATCTTTTATGAATTCAACAGGCTTCGGGAAAGGCTCCAATGTGGTCAGCTATGAAGGTCGATCCTGGCACGATTATTGTTTCAACTGCAAAAAATGCTCCATCCCACTGGCTAACAAGCGTTTTGTCTTCCAAAATGAGCACATTTACTGCCCTGATTGTGCCAAGAAGCTGTAAGGGATGATCACAGGAATGCCACCAGAGGCCCTTGCTGCAGAGTGGATTTTAAACCTTACCTTCAGATACAATGTGCTGCCTGGCTGTGGATTTCGCATTTTAGAGGCTCGCTCACATTTGCTTTCTTAGAAAATGTAGGGTAATCTCTTCTCTCTACCCCTTCCTGCCTCCTGCTGGTGGGGCTGAATAAAGCCTCTGTTGTAACATCTTAGCTGCAGATAACTTTGCTTTCTTGCACTTAAGATGCCACCTGAAGTTTAGAGTAGAGCCTTGTCTATCTAAATATACTTACTGATTGTCCTGCATGATTGCTGAGCAAAGGCTAC
Organism: Gekko gecko; assembly: GCA_029375565.1. Lineage (NCBI taxonomy): Eukaryota > Metazoa > Chordata > Lepidosauria > Squamata > Gekkonidae > Gekko > Gekko gecko. The sequence goes on along the minus strand of JAPDNY010000012.1, from coordinate 42,559,650 downwards.
TGGTGCTGATAAAGAACTAACAGTGGAGTGTCCTATAAACTGTGGGTGGATTCACATGGCTGCTTTTCAAGAGGACTTGCTGGTCTCCCTTTCATGGGCATTTCCTTGAGAATGAGTGAGATCCTGCCTTTCCAGTATTGCAGCCCAGGGCCCTTTACCATAAACCAAACTTTTATTTTGAAAGTGGTGTCCATCTTTCCTTTTTTTTTTTGTAAGTTCCTGTTGATTTGTTTAGAACCCTTTTGTGGTAACCACCAAACTGTAAAACAAGGATTTCCAGAGACGTATATGATTGTAATATGTGCCTTGTTTCAAAAACATTCCTGTTCTACCAAGTGGAGATTGCTGTTTCTATGGAACAGACTCTCCACTTTGTATAAACATCCTGTTCTTACAGCAATGAACCCCGGCATCTCTATCATCATCATCATAATCATTAACACTTTAGTTTTTATAGACAGAGCCTCTCCATATATGTCCACTGAAGGTACTTCAGTGATGGATCATAGCTACTTCTGCCATGTTAAAAGTTGTTGTTGCTGCCACCACCTCCTTTCCTTACTAATGATTTTGCGCTAGGTAGGATGGTTTTGGGGGTTGCTTTCTGAGGAGATCCTCCCAGCCTGCACTGTGGCGGTCTTCCTGCTCTTCCTTCCTTGACCCCTACCATTGCCATAAGAAGCATTTCCCTGAGCTTGTAGAGTTACCAATCAAGTTAATTCTTTCTTGCTCAAAGATGTATTAAGGTACAGAGCTAAGGAGAAACAGGACAGCTCAAAAGCAGTTTCTAGATGCCTACACATTAAGAAATCTGGGAAGATAATAAAATGCTTACTGAGATTCATCAATGGCCCCAGGAAGGTTATGTTCCATTCCACTCCACATTACACTTTGTGAACCTCCGGGAATTTTAGAGAAAGATGGTGGGGCTGAAGGGGATTGATAGCCCTGTACTTCCACAGATAGAGAAGAGCTGCCCTATGGCACAATCATCCTTGTTCAACAGAAGAGAGGAAAAACACAAGCTTGGTAAGGAGTTAGCTTTACTTGTATAAGCAAACTGCTTGGGCTGAGAGTTGAGTGGTAGTTAGTGCTTCTTGATGGAATCAGAGCAGAGGGACACTATAGTAGGTTTTGGGTTTTTTTGCCTACCATCATGATTTAAACCACAAACTCTTATAGGTAGCTTAAAAAGGTGGTGATCACAGTTCCTTCCAGATCCTCTCTGTTAGCTTTTGCCCCTTTCAGAGTCCTAAATTTTGGCATACCCAACTGCACTCCCCACCCCCAGGTGACCAACCACCATCCCCCACTGGACTTGTTAGATGAGAGTCAAAGAGGGCAAGCTAACTCACTCATGGGATTGTGTCAATCACTGGGACAGCAGCTAGTCATCTTGCAGGGGGCAAGAAATAAAAAATGGCCATTTGACTCCACTCTGTATGGAAACCAGATTAAGTATGATGCTTCCATTAACCACGCCTTCTTAATAATCCATAGACAGCCAATGGGGATATTAAACATGTTTTCTCAAGCTCCTGTTGATGAATACAGGATAGCAATTGTATTAGTAGCACTCAGTTTCATTTAAGCAGTGCCTTCCCTTTATGGTTGTCACTATTGATGTTAGAATAACCTTGCCATAAGCATAGGTAGGAAGCTTACTCCTTTTAACTTTGCTGGATGGCCTGCCTTACTAGTTTTTGTACTTTAATGTGCCTTCTGCAGAGGCTTTTGTCATTCATTTTCTGTACAAGATGTTTGCCTGGGTAGCCTTGCTGCAAAGATGAGGATACTGTGGAGGTGGAATGGAGGAAGGTGGTGTGGCTGCAACTGTGTGTTATCCCATGGCATTTCCTCAAATAAACAGATCACTGCTTGTTCATTTTCACTGTAGTTCTTTCTTCTCTCCACACCTTTTCTGTTCAGGAGACGTTCACAACAGGGCCACTCAAGCATACTAGTAAAAACTCTGTTAAAAAACACTAGGCAGAAGACCTTTAAGTAAGGGAGACCTGGGATCAAATATCACTGGGTGACCTTGGGCCTGTCACTCTCAGCCTAACCCAACCACATAGGGCTGTTGTGAAAACAAAATGGGTGACGGAGATCCTGAACACTAGTCTGAGCTCCCCCCTTGGAGGAACAGTAGGTGAGACCTTCAATGAACAGCCACTGCCCCAGCAAGGGAGAAACTGCCATAAAGATCATAGATCTTCACAATGAGCTTATGCTGCTGATCCTTGTGGTGGGAAAGCCAAGCGGGTAGGCATTACCCTTGTCACTCTGCCAAGTCATTTGTAACAACCACCTGCTTCTGAAATGCTCCGGTATGCTGGTGTCATTTACTTGCTTAACTGCCAGTTTGAAGACATGGCTGGAAGCAGATAAATCTTTTTGGAAAGTAGGGGTTGAGGGGAAAAAAGCATACAAGTTCAGGATGAGTATCAGGCAGTTTACTAGCTGTATGTCCTACTTTTCACACATGCACACTTTTGGGAGCCTTTCCCCCTACGTGCTTTAAGAACGAAAGAAGACAAACTAACTCTAGTATGAAGCTTATTGTGTACTACAGAACTATGTGATTTACGGCCTGTATTGCAATATTAGGGGTCAGGGTATGCCTGTGTTTTTCCTCAGAAAACAGAAGGAGGCCTAACTGGCAATCTCAGGCATTGTTTTTAAAAACAGGGGAAGCATCTTTCAGATCCCCCCAAAACCTACCACAACCAGACACCTTTCAATTGCAAAGTTTATTTAACAGTGCATATGTATGTACATACAGCTGTAAACAAAGCATTCAACAGGCAACGGTTTGCACAGAAAAATATCGGCATCATGCTTGTTAGAGTGATTGTCTCTGCCAGAATGAAAGAGCTATTATACAAAAATACATTTTTTGTTTAAACCTAAGGCACTGTTCTAGTTTCTAACGGTTCCACAATATCTGGAAACAGCAAAGGGGTGGGGCAAGGCAACAGGGGCAGGGTCTGGCTTCCTAATTTAGCCGGGACGTCAAGGAAGGGAACTTCCTTGGTTCCAGAGAGAACATTTGGTGGGGGGGTGAGGGGAGAAGCAAAAACACTGAGAAGGCCGTTGCCAAACTGGGCTGAAATCGCTGCTGCTGATTCAAGCAGTCTTTTGAGGAAGCAGCACTTTCAGAAAGACAGCTAGCTACTTAAGACAGTCATAGGCGTACAACATGGGTCTTCTCTCAAGTATCTGCAAATCAGCCATGGAGCTCATTCCTTCATGCTGGACACAGTTGGGGCTAAACAGGCAGCTTAACAGACAGTAGCTCTGAGGGCAGAGGCAAGCTTGATAAAGGAAGCAGACAAACACATGTAGAATAATTAACATGGACAAAAAGAAAAAAACACACAACTGGAAGGGTCTAATACTGGTTTTATGTACACAAAAATACTTACATGTGTGAAGATAAACTTAAATACATGAAATTTTAAAAAAAGGAAAAACAAACCTGTTCAAACTCAACTAATGACAATTGCACAATGGGAAGAATCTGCCGAGCACTGCTCCCATGTGGCTGCCACCAGTTTCATTGGGGTTTGCACAGAGAGCCACACAAGCCCTGTCAAAAGGACCATGAGCTGCACAATAGCAGCATAGCTTGGTGGACTGTGCATTGCATCAACACAACTTGCTTCTCCAAATTTCAAGGTGTGCACTGGCTTAAACCAAAATATGGAGCCTTGCCTATTAAAATGTATTATGGAAAGGCCACCCTTTCAAAGGCTTATGTGACTTAAGAGGTTAAGTAAGATAAAACACTCATTCAACTGGCTCCGCTGGGCCCATCAAAAGTTTCCAGCTGGCCTTGGTACCTCCCACTTTGATGAGCATGTCCTAACCACGCCTCACTCTGTGTAGCGTGTGCAGGCACTGGGGCTAATGAACAGCAGCATTTATGCTCCCTATGACACACCGCACCCGTCTTACAACAGAATCACTTAGGAGGCGCTGAAGAGGTTGACCCCAGAAACTGGAATTCTGACTGCCAGAGGCCTGCCCCCATTTGAAACGTTCAGTGGATGCAGAAGGCTAACAGGATCTTTTTTGTTTGTTCGTTTTGGTTTATCAAAACCCACCACTCTTAAGGACTTGGCGCTTGATTTCAAGTGTTGACAGAGACTTCGGAACCTATAACTTTTTTAATAGTAAACAATCTGTCATAATTGTCATCTGACTCACACTCACAGAAGGTACTGATCTCAACTATTTGTTATCTCTCTTTAGACATTGCCCCCTGTAAGACAGGTAGACAAGGTTATGCCAGTATCTTGTAATAAACTGAGCTTGGTTTTAATAATCATTAGGATTAGGGCATTTCCCCCCTAACTCTCTGTGCAATAGTTAGTAAGTCTCCAGAGTAAGCCACCATATCTCATGTTAAGGGGAAAATTAAGGACCCTTAGGCAGTTTAGCAAACATTTCCTCAAAAGGAGAACAAGTTGCATTATAAAAGGAAACAGATCCAAGAAAGCAACTGGAGAAACGATCCAAGAAAGCAACTGGAGAAACAACAACGGCAAGAATCTCCCTGAAGAGGTTTCAAGGTGCAAGGCTAGATGGGGTAGCTTGGGGGGGGGTGAGTAACTTGGACATGGGCTAAGGTTCACAAGCAGCTTTTTCAAAACAAGGCCTTCATGACTTGATAAAACCCTGAATTCCTCAAGTGCAACCAGGAGACTTCCAGGATTCTAGTGTTCACAGTTCTGTAAAAAAAAAAGATGACATTTTTAGAACCCTCATGCCAAACAGCAGGACTCTACATGAAACTGAAATTTTGACTATCAACAGAGGACCAGCACCAGTTCAGCAGGTCCCTTGAAGTCTAAGAGCCACAGTACCTGCAGTACTGGAAACACTTCTGTGCAATGAAAACCAGGAAAACTGCTTGCCAGTCAGTGTGTGTGGCAGTGGCAGTCTGTTGCTTGCTACACAATGCAATGGAGGCATTCACTTTCCCACTGAGAAAACTGCCAAGTACTCAGGTGATGGGCAACTTCCTACCAGGAACAACTGGTACTTTCTAGCAAAATTGCCCTAAGAAGGGGGGTGGGACTGGGCATGCCATATATTATTGTCTAGACTGCAGAGGAAAAGTGAAAGGGGTTAACATGGCAGCTTAACCAGCCAACTCCATCACCTTGCTCAGTTTCCCTCCTGCCTCGGACCAGTATGTGTCCTTCCTTTTTCAACGTCCTCCCCAGCTTCTTTGACCCAAGAGTCCAATTTCTTATAAAAAAAATTCTTGAAAACAATTATTGTTCAATACAGACTTTAATATTATAATTAACCTGAGTTTCCTCAGCAATTAATTTTATTTGGTTTTATCTTGAGAGACCCTCCAGGAAACACAGATTACCTGATGCAGTCTCTATTGGTTTGGTCAAGGAATTCATTGTGCTTTCTTCCTCAAAAACTAGTTTGGGACTTGGAGGTACTGTAGTAGCATCTTTCAAGTTCTGGTTTGACATTTCAGCAGCGATACTATCTGAGCTTTGCCTGGTCGTCTTGGGAATCACTCCAAGATCAATTATCTCCTCAAAATTCCATGCAAGAGATTTTCCATTCAGATTTGATAGGAATCCAGTTGGGTGATTGGCTTCATTAACATGCAGAATTCCAGAGTTCTCAATTACAGCTTCCTTTGCTGGAGGACTGGAAAGAGAATGGAGCAGAACAGGATTTGTTTTCAAACTATTTATTCCACTCTTTGCTGACTGAACCATTCAGCCAGCCCAATCTATCTTCTCTAATTATCTATGTTTTAAAAACTCTCTCTGGAGATAAAAACAGAACTGAAGGCAGAGGTTCCACTATCATTTAGTTGCATGTGAGAATGACTCAGCTGTCAGGTGGCAACAAATGCAATGCTGGCCCTCTAAGTGACAAGACCAACTAACAAGCCGCCCACAGCTCCTTTCCTAAGCCCTTGCCTGTGCTGCAGTTTGAAGAAGGTACCATTTATTACCTTCCTCAAATAAAATGAGACCTCTGTGTGGGCCTAAGGCCTCAAGGGAGAAGCAGAGGCTTACTGTATGCACAGTGCAGTGCACTGTTTGCCTCAAGCTGTTGGGATAGCTTACTGTGCTGGAAGGAGAGGCAGGAATTTCTGCCATTTGCACTGGGGCAGGGAGAAAAAGAAACTGCAAGAGACTCCCACTATTCTCCAAACCCCAGCAAAACTGCCTCTCCCATAAGCCCTAAGGAAGACTGAGGGGAAGAAGCTGGTGGTGAACAGAAAGTGAGCCTTGAGCCAAGTCAGTATTTTTAATTCCTGCCAGTTAGCCCAAGAACTGCTACCTTGTAAGACGGTATTTTACTTCTAAGAACCAAATCTTCACAATCTACAATCATCACTCTGCTTTTAAAAGCAAAGGGCTTCTGTACAATTCTTACATTTAAACAACTTACATTGCTTCATAATTAACACAGTACCCCAAACCCTTGCTAGTTAGGGGAAGGCTTGTTTCGGCCAGTCACTAACCACTTAAGAACAAAAACTAAGCTACACTCCAAAATAAACTTGCCTTTCATGTCAAGAGCTACACTGATGCACCAGGAAAGCCGAGCAGCAGCCAAATCAATCAGCAGTCACCAAACAACTGTTGCTTCTGATCACCAATCCCCCAATATTTCATTAGGAACAAAGTGGTTTTGGCTAATTCAGACACAGATGTCCTATTTCCCCATCATCATTGCTGCAAATAATTCCCTTGACACAGTCATGCACTAACACCACTTACAGGATTCACCGCCACAAGGTGTGTGGTGATAGCCATTAGCTTGGTGGCTTTAAAAGGGGCTAACCAATTTAATGGAGACTTGGATATAAAGTGGCTACAAGTCATGACAGCTAAAATGGAACTTCCGGGCTCAAAAATGCTGTGTACTTCTGAACACCAACTGCTGAGACAAAACAATGACAGATGGGCTACGGTCTTCATACTGTTTCTTATATGTCTTGGGCGCACACCAAGTTTACCTTTCTATAGAGCTATCAAACTAAATACATACCTGGCCTCTTTTATCTGGGTAAAATGCTCAGAATTCTCATCTTTGTCTGTCTGATTAATCTCCAGCTCCTCGTTGCCATTTATAAAGACATCACCAGGCTCTATTTTTGATGCTTCTTGTAATAAACTCTCAGGAGCATCTTCCAGGGGTGAGTCAATGTAATTTGCCTTTTCTGAAATGTAGAGTTTTGTTATTAGCTCAAATCCAAAACTGAGCAAAAGGGAACACATGCCTAGTTATTGCCAAGGAAGATCTGAAAAATTATGGGGAGCTAACAAAAACTGCTCAATAAGATGGAAAAACAAACTACTTGTTTACCTTGTCCCACTTTACTTTCCATTGTTGAGCTGATTGGGAATTAAAGTTTGTTGGGTTCCTCCCCACCCTTTGCAAGCCTCTAGATCTACCGGGGAATCCCTCTGAGGCCTGGCTCATGCACACAGGACAAAGAAGTGATAGAATGAACCACACCATTTCAGATAGCTAGTGGTAGATCACACAAAATTACATTTTGGAATGCCTCCATATGATAAACCCGCTCTGCAAACAAGATCAGGACAGCATGCAAAGGGGTGAGGTTTTAAATTTTCCCTTACTGTGCTGGTTTTCTATTTGCACGAATCTTTTAAAAATTATTTTAATGCATGAGTCAAAGCTAGGATCTACCACTTGCAGTCTGAGACCACTGCATTCTACAACCTCTTGTGTCAACCAGCTCTCAGACACTGGCAACATGGGCCCAGCAACTTCACACACCTAGAAATACTTCTTACCAGGCTGATCTTGCTTTTCAAGACCCAGGTCATCCTCCTCCTCAACATCCTCAACATCCTCATCTTCCTCATTTGATTTCTCTTCATTCTGTGGCAAAGAAAACATTAACAGCTTCTTGCAAGGGACAACATTCAGTTTTCACACACTGAGCCCTGGAGAACAGTCAAATCTCTAAGCTCTGCAGAAGTTTCAGAGCCATCAAAGTCTTAGCAGTGACATGGCTGTATGTGAGCTGGCACCACGTGAGAAAACAGAGAACCTGGCTCTACTCATTTGATATCTCTTTACTAGCTCAAGCAACTTATATCCATGTGGGGAAGAGCACTTTGCTTTACAGGCTATAGTATCAGCTGTGTGTGTATATATGAGGGGTGTCTCAGTGGCAGGGTGAGAGCTTTTCAGCTCTGAAATGAAGCCATCACACCACTATATATGCCTAATCATCTACACAAAAAATAGACTGTGAGCCTACTATGCCTCCTTGAACAATGAGCAGCAACACACATTACCAGCCTTACCTTGGCTTCATTCTGTTCTGCCTTCCGAGTCCTCTTCATTATTTCTTCAATTCTCTGTTTGAATGACAGACATCAAGAATAAGTTCTGAACCACTTCCCAATAACTGATACTATGACGAGCAAAAATACTCAGAGTTTGCTTTACGTCAAAGCAAAAACACATAGCAAACTGCAACTACTTTGTCTACTGGCTGCATTCACGCAGCCTTGTTCACCCAGCTGTTTTTCCATAAAAACGTCTGGTCCCTATTTGGAAAAGAAAACCAAGCAGAAAGCAGTACCTTCCTTCTCTCCAGCCGCTCTTGCATGTTCTGCTGCATAATTCGCTCTTGCTCTTGCCGGTGCCTGTTAGCTTCTTCTTGTGCTTTTGCTTCAGCTTCTTCTCGCTGAGCGAGAGAAAGAACACCACCATGGAAGTAAGCCAATTTCTCTCATGACAAGAAAGTGAAACAAATCAACCTGCATCCATGAAAGCATCTGCTAGGGCATTCAAATGGCTAAGTACCCAAGCAAAATGCTGTCTCCCCCAAATAGAGAGAAATGACAAACTTTTATCACTACTCAGTATCGTAACTATCAGATGAGACCAATCTTTATTTCAGAATGAAGGACCACAGAAGATAAGAACAAGATAGCTGGAAAAAGTACAGAGGAGCACAACCAAGATGATTAGGGGTTTGGAGCACCTTCCCTATGAGGAAAGGCTGAAGAGTCTGGGACTTTTCAGTTTACAAAAGAGATGACTAAGGGAGGACATGATAGAGGTTTATAAAATGATGGAGTGGAGAGATTGGACCAAGATAATTTTTTCTCCTTCTCCCAAAATACTAAAGCTCGAGGGCATCCAATGAAGCTGATGGGCAGTAGGTTCAGGATGGACAAAAGGAAATACTACTTTACACAGAAAGTGATTAAAATGTGGAATTTGCTGCCAGAGAACGGCCACAGGAATAAACAGCTTTAAAAGGTTTTTAGATAGATTCATGGAAGATAAACCTATCAATGGCTACTAGCCATGGCGACTGAGGCGAACCTCCCCATTCAGAGGCACTAAACCTCTGAATCCCAGAGCCAGGAGGCAACATCAGCGGAAGGTCTTAACCTCTATGTCTGGTTGGGTACTGTGTGAGACAGGATGCTGGACTAGATGGACCATTGATCTGAGCCAGCAGGGCTCTTCTTATGTTCTTATGATACCTGTTTCAACAAAATTCTCAAAGTTTGGGATAAGCAGCCCTCATATTTAACACCCCCCCCCGGTTTATTCTTTAAATGCCACCCCGCAGAATTAGACACAAAAATATATGCTTATCAACAGATATTTTTTGCAATGTGAAATTATCACTACGCTTTGTTGAACTTTGTAATTAAAAATAGAACTAAAAATGGACATTAACACTGCAAAGTCAAGGACAAAGGACCATTAAAAGAGATTCAAGGCAACAGTAAGAGGAAGCACTGCCTGTTGAGTCAGACACAGAAGACAGCCTCTTGCAGGATACTGAAATTACCAGGACACAAATGTTCAGTATTCCTAAAGCCACTTAAAAAAGGAAGGAAAAACACCCCATTTCCCTAGCTCTGCATGACTCCACTGCTTTTAGAGATCAAACCTGCTGCTGAAGCTCAGCCAGCTTTTCCTGTTCTTCTTCCTCCCTTCGAACTCTCTCCTTCTCAGCCAATCTTTGCTGCTCCTCTTCTTCTCTCTTCCTTTGTTCTTCTAGCTGGCAGAGCTCATCTTCTCTCTGTGCCTGTTCCTCAAGTGCTTTCTTGGCTATTTCTTCTTTTTTGACCCTAAGAATCCCAAAAAATTGGATACAGATCAGATCTGCATCATTTTATCCTGTCTTTATTAAGTGTATTGAAGAGTGGTCTCCAAATGTACTTATTTACATGGTACTCTGGGACACAGAACTCTGGCAGCTCAATATTGGACAAACAAGGAAAACAGAATGAACCGAGATGTTCCTGTTTGGCTCACTTGTAGCAGATCCCTACCCACCACAGATGACTAGTCACTTCTAGGCCTGCTATTAGAAACTTAAATTCCTCCTGAGGAATTTGAAACTATTGTGTATCTAATATACTGAAGTCATTTCCTAAAAAAACAGGGTTACCTTTCCTCTTCTTCTTTTAGAGCTCTTTCCAGGACTTCACGTTCTCTTTGCTCTCTTGCAAGACGCCTTTTCTCTGCCAAAACTCTTGCTGCTTCTTCAGCTGTTGTGGTCCCTGAAGCACTTTTGCTACTAGCATCTGCAACTGAAAGAAAGCATTTGAATAAGTCACATGAATGTAGCCATGGAACCATGGACTTTGTTTGGCATGCTTGATCCTTTGAAAATAATACTCTGTACAGCCACTGTTACTCTTTTTGATGGGAAGAGAACTTCCTAGCTGCACAAACAAGTTTGATAACACAGTGGCAAATGCAAAAGAGTTAAGAACCAAATTAATCACACAACCCCCCCCCGGACATTAACTTCTGAGGAAGTGAATTTCAGAATAAGAAAACTGTAGAATGGGTTTTCTTATATTTTTCATACGTGCCCGTGTGTGTGAATGCATGTGTGCACCTGGAAGTCATGGTGACCTCTGGTGACTGACCCCTACTGGAGGCCTGGAGGATATTCAGAGAGGTGGCTGAATAATGCCTGCCCCCGCCTCCAGTATTTCAAGAAGGTCTACCATCCAAGCACTTGCCAGAGTCAACCTCGCTTAGCTTCTGAGATCGGGCTTGCCTGGGCTATCCAGGTCAAGGCTAAACTGTAGAATGTTTTGACGACCCAACAATACTTCAGACTAGAAATACAGAATTTCTGGAAATGTTGAAGTCATGGGGAAAGAATTCAAAATATGGGAAAAATGAAAATATACACAACACTTATTTTCATTAACTCTAAACTTATTTAACTACTTTGACAACAGACAATGTTTCATTTATAACTTGATTACTATATAAAACTGTATTATTTGGCATATTTCAGAAATGTAAAAGAATAAATGCCTTCATTTCTTACAATAAAAACTACAAATATACACAGAGAGAGATGCAAAACACTCTACCCGTGCTACTTCAGCATGTATAGTTTAGAAGTAGGGAAAAAATCAAAGCAGAAAATAAAAAACACAAATTTTGTTAACAATAGAAGCGGTGTTATAGAAACATATACAGTCCTGACAGAGCTAGATGTTTGGGTATCCAGTTAAACTTTTTAAAACTGAAGGCTTATAGCGAGTTACTATCATGCAACTTATAGCTACAGATGTGCATTCAAGCATCTCTGAGCTCAATTAATACTTGAATCGCGCCTTTTCAGCATGATTCAGGCATTAGTTAACCCAAATCAGATTTTTTGATCTGATTCAACCTACCGATAAGAGAATCCCAAATTAATTTGGAAATCCCAATTTTTTCACCTCCATTATACCATATGGGGCCATGATAGGGTATATGCTGTGGGCTGGTGGAACGGGGATTTGAGGTAAAGGCACCAAATTTGCAGTGTAGCTGCTGGAGTCTCTCCCCAAAAGAACCCCCAAGTTTCAACAAGATTGGATCAGGGGGTCCAGTTCTATGGCACCCTAAGAGGGTGTCCCCATCGTCCATTGTTTCCAATGGTGGGGAAAATAGCAAGGCAATACAAGCCTAGCAGAATGTCCCAGAGAATCTCTGCAGTTGAAAGTGAAGTGTGTGTGTGTGTGTGTGTGTGTGCGCGGGCATTTTTGAAAGGCCCAATGCCAACCCACTGGTGCCCAGCAGCAGAACCCAATGCCAACCTACTAGACCTCAGCAGCAGAACCCAGTGCCATAGTGGCAAATGTCAGGCCAGCTGAAGAGGACTAATGTCAAACACAGAATCACAATCCAAGCAAGGGGGAGGGGGTTGCAGGACAGCAGAACTAGAACAATAGTGGCTGCTCAGCAGCAGAACCCAGTGCCAATTTACTAATGCTCAGCAGCAGAACCAAGTGCCATTGTGGCAAATGTCAGTTCAATATTAGTGGGCCTCTGTGTATTAGGCTGGCCTTGGTTGAGGTGGGCTGGCAAGAGTGCCTGCCCACCCTGCACTTTTGAGTGTTCTGCTGGGCTTCTACTGCCCTCGATTCAGCCAATTTTTTAAAAAAACCCTACTGGGATTCTCTGGTGTGACATTGGTTAGTTCTGTTGCTGCCACATTGGCACTGGGTTCTGCTGCTCAGCATTAGTAAGTTGGCACTGGATTCTGAGGTGGCACAACTCATTCTCTTAGTTAGTGTTCTATACAACTTCCCCCTTTTCAATTTACTGCAAGTATGGCATGTAAATAGTAAACACTCTTCAGTGTTAAGAACACTGAGCATCTTGCACCTGTTTCTATATCAACCCAGCATGCAAAATTTATGGCAGGTTTTAATTTCTGGACACAATATCCAATGATGTCATAATTAGCATATACAAGCAGCCCGGCTGGATCAGACAAAAGTCTCCTTGTAGTCCAGTACCTTATGTCCCACAGAGACCAACCATGTGCATCCAAGAAGCTACCATAAGGTTATGGACTGCAGTCACACACACTAAATACTCCACTTTCAATCCACTTTCTGTGCATTTTCCAACTGGATTTTACTGTGTGAACTGGCATAATCCATTTGGAAAGAGTATTGAAAGTGGATTATTTAGTGTGTGTGACTGCAGCCATGGAGGCAGCATTTTGACAACAGCCCTTCCCACTGAGCGCTCAATTAAGGTACAGTACCCTTAAATATGGAGGATCTTTTTAGGCATCATGACTAAAGAACAGACCTTATCTCTTTGGTACTGGTTTCAGAAGACATTCAGCACTGAACACAGGCCCACCAACCATGTTAGCTCTTAAAAAGGAGAGTATTACTCCACCTTAAGGAGAGTATTATGCCACCTTAAGAGAGTCAGTGTGGTGTACTAGTTAGAGTGTCAGACCCTAGGATCTGGGGGACCCAAGTCTGAACCCCCACTCTGCCATGGAAGATTGCTGGGTGACCTTCGGCCAGCCACACACCCCAAGCCTAACCTACCTCACAGGGCTGTTGTGAGAATAAAATGGAGGGGAAGAAAATCATGTAAGCTGCTTTGGGTCACATTGGGAGAAAGTCAGATTAAGTACATAAATGACTAACTAAACCTTGTAATTGAGCAACTGGGAAGCAAACACTAATAATTCAATTGCTGTAAAGCAAGTTTCTGTTGTAAAACCTATTGTAATACAACCCCTTCTCTAGAACACAGGAATCAATGTAATATGAATCCTCTGAGAGACATTCCAAAGTTCTTTAAAATCTGCCTTTTCTTAATATGAATAATTTAAACAGGGTTCCATTTTTCTTTATTCTTGGACATTTTGGTCACCTACATGGAATTCTGATTGATTTTTTAGGCAGTATATTCAACTGACAGCTTATAGCTTTGCATCTCAGTTCTCTTTGGGTAATTCACAGAAGCATTTAGAACAACAGGACAAGCAAAGGTTCGGATAGGGTGATTCCGCACTAGATCTTAAATCCTGGTTCAACTCTGACAACGAACTTGCATTCGACTACACTTGCGTTCACCCCGGTTTTGCCCCACACTTGTCCCAGGATAAACAGATACTATTATAACCAGGGATAAATGCAAAGTATTATGTCGCAAGTTGAACTCTGATAAAACCAGAGATGAGATCCAAGTGTGGAAAGGACCATAGTATCCACAATTCTGCCTGGCCAATGTTCCTTCTGTTTCTGATGTGGCAAGCAGAAGAGACTAGAACTGAAAATCAGGCAAAAACCTCCTGCAAAGGATCCCCTAGGAGTTGCTCATATGGTACTTCAGTTGTTAAAAGCATATGCAGCAGGGGGAGAATCAGTAATAAGTTTTTTGACAATTCAGCCAGCATATTTAGCAATTGCTTTGATTAAACAATATTTTAACTCTAGTAAAAGGTTAACTTCACCTTCAATTCATTCATTCATTCAAAGCAATTGATCAATCCTGTGAGATGTTGGCAGCTAAGAGTCCAATAAGGCAGTGTAAGAGCAGAAACTTTACATCTAGGAGGTCACAGACCTAATCTACAGTGTCCAGTTTTTGTTTTTTTAAAAAAGGAAGTCAGACAACAGGAGTAGACACTACTTGGCTACGTGGACAAGGCAGGTTCATAAGATCATAAATGGTAAGTAAGCCCTAAGACACCTGCTATCATGTTAAAAGTAGGACTGAAATAGGAAGCTAAAAAGCTTATTTGTCTGTTCTAAAGGTCTGAGTAGTCTTCTCTGACCTCATTCTATTACGGTAAGAAAACAAACCACTGACCAAAAACTCAGTGGTGTTGCAGTTAAGAGCGGTGGACTCTTTCACCCCCACCAACTCACAAGGTGCCTGATGTGGGGAGAGGGAGGGAAGGTGATTGTAAGCTACTTTGAGACTCCTTAAGGTAGAGAGAAGTGAGGTACAAGAACCAACTCTTCTTCTTCTAGACTGGCCCATAAAATTAAAAAGATCCCAGAGCCAGTGAAGAGAAACATTATCCCCCCCCCCCCCAAAAAAAAATCTTATTAGCCAAAAATTACAACTGCAACAGCATGAAGCACAGATATGCCTGATTATCTGACCACCAGCATTAATTAACAGGATTAGGAAAACCTACACACCACAGCAGGGAGCCGATTTTAGTTAACACAGCTTTTCAGATAAGAACTTGTCAGGAGGAGATGTTGCTCAACATCTGTTTTGTGCTACATGGAAGATCCAGTTAAAGATGCATCATCTCAGGAAGAGGTCTGAGAAAGGGAGCCAAAATACTCACCCCAGCAGGAGAGAAAAATGACTGCAACATTTAGACATGCTCTTGGAATCACAATGATCTTAACTACATTCAGTTTCTTTGTTGGACTTAAAGATTCTTTCTGCAACTGTGTTTGGTTTGCCCCACCAAATTAAGCTCTCCTCTACTCCCACTATTTACATCCCTGAGACAGTAAAGTGGCTGAAGGACATGTATGGACTTCAAGTTGGACTTCTGGACTGTTTGAGTTTCCTTGACCACAAGTTTGAACAGTGAAGCCCATGATGGTGATAAAGCCATAAATCATCATCCCAACAGAAGGCATAACCAATATCCAAGTCAGATAGGAATGGATTGCACTACCCATCATAATGCATGAAATAAAGCATTAAACATAGACAGCATGTTACACCACAAGCATTTTAGTGCTTATTGCGCATACTGAAGGCATGGTAGCTGCTATACAAAATGACTGCTGTGGGTTTTAAAAATATGCTTTTATTGCCAAAGACTCAACAGGCAAGACAAGCCCTCAGATGGTGATAATTACTAGGTTTGGTTTCTTCCTTCAAACCGGATGGCAATGTGAAGATCAAAGATAAATTCACATAATATTATGATATTCCAAGCAGTTCTCCATATTTGGGGACTAATACTATATATGGTGACTAATATGTATGTATACACAAAGGTGCAGCCATCGCCAAAGCTACATCCTATAGTAGGTACGCCAAGGGGTAAAGAATGTGATCAAGAAATTCTGTGACTTTTCCTCCATAGTAATGCTTGGGATTAGAGCAAGTGTACAAGGTGTGAATCCAGACTAATATGATGAGGTTGAGGCTACAGATCTATGATTCTGAAGTGCTGGCCACCTCTTCAAGGGTGGCAACGTGGGTCATCCTCATGAGGCCGCAGAATATGGCCAGGATGGGCTAGTGCAAAGTGGTGGGAGAGATTGGCTAGATGAGTATTCAGCACTCTGAGCTCCTGGCTGATGTTGTCAACGCTGGACCTCATGGTTTGGAAGGTATGAAGCAATTTCTCCAGAACAAAGGGATCCTGGACATGTGGTAATCTCCCACCAAGAGTGTTAAAAGCAGAGCCAGAAGTCCTCTGATATGAATATGGTATCCCAAAGCTCCTGCGTGGGCTTATGCCCACTCCATCTCCCTGCCGTTCAGCCTCCACAGCAAAGTCAGCTGAAAAGCCACCCCTGGCTCCTTTTGTAACCCGGCTATTTCCAGAATTCTGGGGATTAGCACCCAAGCGAGGTGGAGATGTACGTGAGGAATACATGCGGCCAATAACATCAGTCTGGAAAGGGGCAGGAAATACACCCGATGAAGTGCCAGTAACAGACAATGGATTATATCCCAGAAGAATCTTCCTTGCAGCAGAGGAGGTGGACTGAAAGTCACGAGAATGGAAAGTCGATGTAGCAGAGGCAGAGGGGCCCAACACTGAGGAAGGCAATTCAGGTAGGATTCTGAAGGGCAATGATGGTTCTGTAAAGGAAAATATGTGCAACTGAAGCTATGGTTGCATATGCTTCTAAACTGAACTAGCTAACACTTAAACATTTAGCATGCTCTACATAAGATCTAGATGTACTAGGGGATGGGTCACAGGGACATTTTGACATACACAACAGGGGTTAGTTACAAAACACCCAGCCTAGAAGCACTAATACAGAGACCCCTCAGCCACTATTCATTCTTCCTCACGTCCATTTTATATTAAAACATACTAGTCAAGTAACCCACTTACCAATGGCTGTCTGTAGAATGAGATTCTTCTACCAGGTGCCTGGCCAAATTCCTTCTCAGAGAGAAGTACCCAGGACATCCTCCTCCGAAAAGTCTCATTTTGGGAGATGACAGAGGGTGTTCATCCAGTTCAGAGGGGGTAGAGGATGTGCTCACTAAGCACAAGGGACAGGGCTAAGGAGGGGAGATGATTGATGCATCCACTCTGTTATCCTTATTTCTCAAGATAACAAAAAAAGTTGACTATTGCCTGTAAGCAACTGCACATAACGGCGTGAAACCACTCAGTGGAATTCTTACTATTCCATTACCAAGTCTCGAGTTACTGTGTTGATGAAATGGATTTGTTCCTCCCATCTATATGTCTGTGAAACACAAGCTTTTTAACCACAGTGTCAAATGGTATGATCCAACAGGTATTAAGCATGGAAAACCAAGTTTTAGTAAGATATATTAAATCAGTCAGCAAATATGTCCTAATTATTCAAGAATCCAGCCAATCATCCAGGGAAGAACTAGAAAATTAATTTTATAAGTTAATAACTCCATCTCTATCTTCACGACAAGCCACTATTCTATTCTTTACTGATGGATAACTGAAAAACTAATTCGCTCAAGTCAAGGCTGGTATTCCTAGTCTCAGGCCAACTGTCCAACCATTTACAGGCTTTCTGGCTCACATATGATACATATGCACAGCACAGTAAACTCGCTCTCTTTCTGGACACCAAATATTTTTTATGCCAAATGCACAACATGGAATGTACTGTCCTAAAGCATTTGTGAACTACTATACTGAAACATTAGTGCCTAGTTACTTGAACAAACCATTTTCTCCCTATGAACTTTAATACTGAGAACTGTGTAGCGTTAATAGGCAAAGTTTTTTTCTGATTTACATTTTATATCACCAAGGGAAAAGCAAAGTTGTGAAAAAATAATTTATGTATTTAGCAAATGCCTACCCTGCCATTAGGCGGTTCACAGAACGCCCCCCCCATAAAAGTATAAGGTCAACAGGTTCCTCTGGAGTCACCATTTCAGGTGGGAGAGACTATTCTCCTTTCTTGCTGCAGTTTCTGACATCCATCAACCTCAGCCTCCCTACTGCAGTCTCCCTCTCCATGAAGCACCCATGATCCCCAGCAGAGCCTTTTTGGTGGTCAAAGAGGATCCTATACTCTTTCCTCCCACCAATGGAAAGATTGCTTAGGTCAAACCCACAGATGCCAATTTTGCATCTTTTAAAACAATATGTGATCTAAAAACAACCCCAAGCTGCATGCCTGTTCTTTTGGGGGAGTACATAGGTTAAATACTACTCCCATGGCTTGATAAAACATTAAACAGAATCACCATCTCATCTGGACCGTTCACCCTCAATAGAGCCAACAACCAACTATAAAGTACCTGCTAGGATCTCCATATCTGCCCCTGAATTAGATAAAAGGGTAGAACTGGATGTCATCAACATACTGATGGCCTCACCCAATGGTTTCATGTAGACATTAACTAGCACAGACAACAAGATGGGACTTTCTGGTACCTTGCACCATAAATGCCAAAAGAGCACCCCTCTGCTAAACAAAAGTGGGACCACCAGAACATGGTGCCTCCAACTCCGACTACAGAAGGTTAACAAGGTTTGATGGAGAACTAACAGCACTCCCCTCGTCCTCTGTTGGCATAGATCATCCAGTGGGCCAACCAGAACTGCCTCTGTACCAAAACAGGTTGACAGTCAAATTGAATCGGGTCCAAAAATCAGCATCATCCAGGAACACCTGGACCTGAGGCACCAACAGTAAACAATTTAACAACACTGCAGGTTGAAAAAAAGTTCAGTTAGTAGTAGTAATAAATATATAAGACAAAATGAACAGAACTATAAGATTGCTAGCAAATCAGTATAAAGTCAAACCATATCTCTGTCTGTCTATTCTGCTGATGTCATCTGTTACTTTCCCTTATATGAAAGCTATTAAGAAGTTGCAATGATTTTTGGCTATGAGTGAAATTGACAGTTACTGATAAATTACATGTAAACTTGGCAGCAACCTCCAGGTTTAAGCACTTGTACCCCCAAAGACACTCACCACTACCAGAGATCATCTCATAAAGTTCTGAAATGTAACAGCTACTGGAGTAGAATGCACCATACATTAATCAAGTCACTTCAGCCACTAAAAGGACTTTGTGAGCTGCCTACCAAACATACCCTGCACTCTCTCCATTTAGGAACAGATCTGTGATCAATGCATGGTACATGTAAGTGATCAACTTGAATAATACACGCTTACCTTCTTTGGTCTTTGAAGCATTTGCAGCAATTTCTCGCTCTGACATTTGAAGAGAAGGCCCTTGCTCTTGCCCTGCAGTTTCATCCACTTTCTCCTTTGGTTTACAGTCCACATCTGGTTTCTTTTTTGGTATATTGAGGACATTAGGAGTGAGAGATGGGCGCTGAATAGGTGCTGGTTTAGAGACTGTAACAGGAGATAGTGGCCTTGGTCTTAAGATGCTTGGTGAAGGTGGTCGAGGCTTTTGTCTGCCAAGAAAGTGGTGCTATCAGGACTACAGGATTCACTCACACAACAGATAACACTTAGCTGCCATTTGTTTTATCTGCCTACAGCAAGATTGTTAATCCACAGGACAGAACAGACTTTCTTGTACACCTTGGCCCAATAGTCAATTAGTTTCATATTACACTCTGGCTTCTGCTCAGGGGAGTTTATGGTATTAAACCACTGAGAGCACTTCCACGACCAGTGGTCTTGCACTCATATGTATCAACATATATCATTTTCCTTCAGTCTACTGCAAGAGAGCTCCTCCTCTCTTACAAGACAATCACACTTGTTAAATTGATACGGGTCTCATTTTTCAGCTCCACCTAAGGCAACTCCCAATCCACAGACATGGGGTCTTTCACCCTATTCTGCTTCTCCACTTCTTCCTTATATTGGGACTGGGTACGCATAAGTTTCCAAATATTCCTTAATAGCTTTAATCCCCAGCAGACAAAGCAAAGCTGATTTTTTGAATTACGATTTGGGAAGAGCAAATAAATTTACTAGACAGAAACCTGATTGCAGCTGGAGATGGAGGGCGTTTACCCAGTTTAGCAGGAGAGGGCGATCGTCTGGAAGTGGACAACGATGGCGATGGTGCACGCCTCCCAGCGGTAGACAGAGACTGTTTTCCTACTTCAGGTTTCTGGGGAAAGAACAGAAACATACAGGTAAACTTGCTTCCTACAACATATACAGGTGCCAAGAACGAGACAGGGTGTCACTACATATGAATCTTTTAAAAATCTTAACTCTATAGGATTAATAAAGGCACTTTAGCAGATGTGAGCTACAGAAAATCTAGAAAAGTTCCAGCGTAAGATCTCACAACACAATGAGGTCAGCCAGAATCTGCACTGCAGGACTGATAAAACTGAACCCATCTCCAATGGATACAAATTCAAACTCCACAAATGAAAAGGGCATTTGCAGTTCTAATTCAATACTGGCTGCGATCACACACACTAAATAATCCACTTTCAATGCACTTTCAAATCAGATTTTGCCAGTTCACACAGTAAAAATCCAGTTGGAAAGTGCATTGAAAGTGGACTGAAAGTGGATTATTTAGTGTGTGTAACTGCAGCCACTGATTGGAAAACAGACACCTCTTCCCTATCCTCAATAGGGACCCTTTAATTAGCATACTGTCTCTTCAGTTTGATCCAACATTAATAACTCAACAGACCAAGCAAACAGATATAAAGTGTGTGTGTGCGCGTGTGTGTGTAAAAGTGCATCAAGTCGCTTCTGACTTATGGTGACCCTATGAATTTATGTCCTCCAAAAGGTCCTATGGTTTAACAGCCTTGGCTTCCTTGATTGAGTTAATCCACCTCATGTTGAGTCCTCCTCTTTTCCAGCTGCCTTCAGCTTTTCCTAGATACAAAATACCACTTCTCAAATTGCTACTGTGCAACAGAAAGAGTTAAATATGATATTATAATCAAAACTGCTGTGAATCCATCAGCATGAAGCCATCAGGTTGCTTTGGCATCCTCACAGGTATTTATCTAAAAAGCAGAATCCATTATTCCTGTATACATAAAAGAACCACCAACCTGTGCATGTTCCAGAGAAATATTATCTGATGAAGAGGCAGTTATCGTCTTCAACCTGTCAATGCTGCGACTGCGTACAGGTGCTTTGGGACCATGAGCTGGGGAACTGTTGGGAGCTGAACGAGGACAGAGGGGAGATTCTATAAAGTTAGGAATATGACAAGACAAACAGACCACCAATGGCACGGCATTGGAAAAGGGAAACACGAGGGGAAGTAGGAGGGAGAAGACAAAGAAACAGGGAAAGAAAAGACAGTACTCGTTAAGAACTGTATCAAAGATCACCATGGGAAGTTCACAGTGTGAGATATCACAGAGACAGACACCACCACCACAATTAGTATCCACTTCACAAAAGCACCACAAGAATGAAAAGAGCATGAAAAGAGCAGGCTGCTAAAGCTAAAAATGAAAAATTTCTCCTGGGCAATCCTAGGCTCAGGTAGCAATACCACTCTTTATTCAAAGCTAGATGCAAATGAGAAGGGAATGCTTCTGCAGGGCCAGAACCATAGTTTACAATGACTAGAAAAGACCACACAAAAAGTCAGGTTCTTTTGTTCCTCTTGCAAGACAAAATTAAGAACAAGTATTGGATTCCTACAGGCAGGAGCCTGATTTACTTGCTTTACTTTTATTTATAACTTTGTGTTCTGGAAGCACTTCAGAAATAATGAAGTTATTCTTACTGCTATTCAGCTTATATTGTAAAGATAATTCAGATGACCAGGAGGCCAGTGTGTGCAAATACCAACAAGCATTGTGATGAAGCAAAGTTAACAGCGAAGAAATTCTGCCCAGTGCCAAAAGGAGGGGTGGATAGATTTCTTGCATGGCTGACTTTAAAATAACGGTGAAAGAGAAAAGATGTGGCAGGATTCAGATCGCAGTACGAAAGGCAAAGAGGTATAGGGGAAGATGCTCCAGCAGCAAGCTAAGGGGGGCGGTTCTCTGCCTGAGCTCTAAGAATTTGGTGAAAGCAAACTTTTCCAGGAACAAGGAGAGATGGCAAGCTAACTGTCCATTGTTTGGAACACATTAAAATCAGTCGCAGGGCAGTTAAACAAAGGATCTCCCTGGGTGAGTGATCCAAACAGAACACGACAGTGTAAATACTTGAGCAGTCATCTCTATCTGCAATTTCAGTAGTGTTCTGCAAGTGCCATTTCGTGTGATGTGATTCCTGTGGCTAGTACAGTTCAGCTTGAAACTCATGGGGATGCAAGAAATCTTAGAACCAGGCCGTCACATACTGCACTGAACTTTCCCCCACATTGTGTTCCAGTCTGAGGTTGGGATGAACTAGAGCAGATTCTGTGGTCATGTGGAAATGCTTTGTTCACCTAGATTTGTTTTAATAACTCACTGTGTATAATGGGATTTTGTTTAGCAGGCTTCAGCTTTGCCTCCAAGACAAAATGCTATGTCTGGTCTTCTACTGCATGCCTGTTACCTGAGGGATCTCTGCCATCAGCTGATAAAGTGGCGGCACTTTTACTCCTAGCTAAGGAAGCTTGGGTGGGGGCGAGCAGGCGACTGATCACGTTACTCTCCAGAGGGATGAACTGGGAACGACGAGCTAAATGATGGGAACAAACCAAAGAGGATTCAACACAAACGTCCAATAATGAAGGAAGCAGCATAAAGAGAAGGAAGGAAAGGAGGGGAATTACTGAAAGTGACAGCAGTTTCAAAAGGGAACAAAAATCATTATGAGAGAGGAAGACCACGTATGAACACAGCATCGCAAGCAGTGTGCGTACTCATTACAAACACCTGTTTATACCAGACAACCACCAGTAACCCTATGTACTTTTTAACTCATACATCCTCCAGGGAGTTCAAAGCAACCCATTTGAGGCTGGGATTTCTCAGACTGCCATTTGCACCATCCAAAAGTAACTTCAAAAGGTCTGGTATAACAGGAAAAAAACTGGAACGCCATAGCAAGATACCATAATGCAATTTGAGAGCATTGCATTGTTTGCCTGCATTAATGGTTTCACAGGCAGCAAGTGACATGCAGACAGAACACATGAATGAGTTTTAGATGACAGCTGGAATAGATGAAAAGGTTAGTTTGGCGGTGGTTCTTTCCCGGAAATTCAAGATGTGGCAAGTCGTGCAGCATAAAGACAGAGAAACCTCAAAAAAGTGGTTAGTTAAAGAGTTAAATCTTTTTTTTGCTTGTATAGACGTTCTCACACAAATTTAACTGTTAGGTTAACATGTAGGCATTGTAATGAATATCTCTGCATGCCAGTAGGAAATGTAAGGTCTTCATTAGAAAGGAGAATTGCAAGAAACACTGATATGAAGTCTATCAACTTCATTCAAACAAAGTAATATTACTAGAAAAGAAGCCTTGACCTTTAAATATTAATGCAGAGACTAGTTAGTTATCAAGAGTGAACACAACTGATTCCAGAAGTAGGAAGTGAGATATTTTAGATAAACACAGCAAGAACACTAATGCTTAAATTTGTAACAGACTTCTGGAATGATTTGATCAATTGCTTGGATGCTCCTAGCAAGGACATATGTCAGGGGTGGCCAAACTGCAGCTCGGGAGTCACATGCGATTCTTTAATGCCAATAAAAAGCAAATTTGCATATTTTTCAATAAAAATGTGTGTGTAATATTTGTATCTTGCAGCTCTCAAACATCTGATGTTTATTCTATGTGGCTGTTATATTAAGGAAGTTTGGCCACCCCTGATCTATGTAGTAATGCCATATAATTTAACAAATCTTTACAGTTTCCCCAAGATGGGGAAATTATCCTAAACCAATGTCCAGCCCCCTTCACCCTTAAAGGTACTGGCAGGAGTGAGTTGTGTAAACTGTTATCCACCTGCTTTTTCTTCTTTTTGCACACTTTCTAAATCTGGAGAAGACTGAAGTTTATTGCCCATTCTATTCAAGGAGGAGCTCCTCTTCTTTTCCATTGCTCCTAGACACCAAACATAAGGGATATTTTCAAAATGCGTTCATGCAGCTCACGTACCAAGTTAACCAACTGCAAAGGACTATCAGAAACATCTTTAACTGGGAATGTTTAATCAAGGCCACATCCCAGCTTTTGAAGATATTGGAAGAAAACAAATTCGAACTGAAACAGCAGAAAATCACTGTATATATTTTTACAAGGAAGACTGATTTTAAATCAATGCTATTCAAATCACAAAGAAATTTAAGTGAAATGATTTTTCACCTTTCTAATTAACTTTCCGAACACATGCACATAATGTAATTTGCTGATGTAATAATTTAGCACAGTAACCTGAAACTAAACAGAGTATAGTACTAAAGAGTCTAATATAGTCCAAACCTTCATAATTTGAACAAGAATAAATTCATGCCTTATTTGCATCATATTTGCCCAAGTTAATTCTTTTTTCATAGAAAAGCAGGCTCAGTGAATTCAGACAAACAGTCATGGACTCAGTTTCCAAAGAGCTCAGACTTTAATAAATGTGTGCTTGCAATGCAGACATGTAAAAAGGATAACAATGTGTGAGGGATGGGCTACAGGCTAATAGTAAAGGCTCACTGGAAATGGCCAGGGCAGAGGCAGAGAATAGTTAAAGTATATTTTAAAGTACTATAAACTGCTTTGAGAACCTGAGAGTTTTAAAAATGATGTAAATCTTTTTTAAAAAACCCTGAAATGAATTCCTATTCATGGAGCCTGTACGCAAAAGCTCAGTGGATTGGCCCCTAAATGGACTACGAATATAATAATAGTAACACTGTTCAGATTAAACATGCTTACTGATAACTTTTCAAAAAACTGGTTTATCAGCAACAAATATTCCCATTTGTCTAGCTGTATTAAAAAGTTTGTTTGCTGCACCTTTCTGCTCCACCTGTAAACCTTTGGACACTGGCTGCTCAGAATTCAGAGGAACTTTGTTATTTAGTCTGTTTAATGAAGCACTTCTTTTAGTGGTGCCTGTAAGGGAAAAATCAAGCCATGATCAAGAATGAATGCCTTAATGCAATCAACCCCAGGATTATCATTTACAGAAGATAATCAGTTTCTCTGATTGAGCTACAATCCATATCAAACCCCATGTATCTAGAAAAAAGACAGACAACCTTGATTAATTCAGAGAGCAGCTACTTTTCAACCAGAAGATCTCCATTACACAAATAATTTTCCTCAAATGACAATCCTTGTGTGCATCTTCTATCTAATGTTAACAGTATGCACCAATATGTTTATAAGGATTTTCAAGAACATTTGTAGACCCCAGGCAACTACCACAAGTGCAGAAAGAACAGTGTGACCATATGCACGCACATACACACAAATGCATTTTTTCAATGCTTATGCAGAGATTTCAGAATATGTGAAAACTTTGTAAAGGTTTTTGTCTAGAAATTTTTACCCAAATCATTCCACTGAGATAACTGCTACTTTTTATGAAAGTTACAGTTTCATCACTTACATAATTCAAGGAATGATAACTAAACTGCATGTGAAAAATGCACTTCAGGCACCTGACAAAGTGGCCTCTGGCTCGCAGAAGCTCCTGCAGTAAAAAAAAATGATTAGTCTTTAAGGTGCCATATGAGGATTTGTTATCTGGCTTCTCTTGTGAATGAGAAAATATTATTTAATATTTAAAAGGAAGTACTTGATAATTTAACTTGACAATGACCTAGTTCTTAAGTGACAGTAGATGAGGTCATAAAAATGTCTCTATATGGTGCCACTTCAGATTTCTGGGGGTGGGCTGCACAATTAAATGCTCTTACACATACACCCTTTAGAAAGCCCAAGCATTTTAATTGATTCATTAAGAAAAGCCAAATATTGGTTTAAGTAACAGTGACCAGAGGTAGTTGAGCTTCTGTCTTCCTAATATCAGAAGTAAATTCTGCTATAAATAGCTGAGGCAATCCAGTTCTATTAAGTTGAAATCTAGTATATCACAGCAAAACTGTGGGACAGAGCACTGGACACAGGCATACTACATGTTATCGTATGTGCCCCACTAAACTGCCTCTTCCACACACACCTCAAGTCTGTGCACCATGGGGAAGAAAGGGACAATAATTTATAACTTTTCTTCAGTATGCAGTAAGCCATCCCCATGCACCTCAAGGACTCAAGTACTACTTAAAGAAGAAAAAAACTCATTATTATGTTTTAGAAAGTTGACTATTTAACTGTGGATCAAGTGAAATAAATGTGATTGAAAGCATGCAAATTCTTAAAAGTTAGCTAAGAAAAGGTGCACAGAAAATCATTTGTCATGATTTGGCTTCCTGAATTCCAAAACTGAGCAGAGGGACTGCAAAATGTTTACCATGGCTCTTCTGTTCTAACAGACATCACATTCAGCAACCATGAAGTGAAGAACTGCACAGTTCACTGGAGTAACAAAATGGGTGAAACATATTTAAGACCAAATATCAGGGAAACATGATAGGGGAGGAAAAGCAGAGTTAAAACTCCTCTACGTGCACAAACTTACTCTTGCTTGGAGAATTAAGAAGTGCTGCTGAAGATGAGAGCCGTTTATTGATCTCTACTTGCTTGAGGTTTGCTGAAGAAGTAGAACGTTTGCTAGCTGAAGAAAGAAATTGTTATTTTAACTTTTGGCACCAAAAAGGCATTCTGAACTTCCCTGAAGCTCTTCCTGGAAGCCATTTTCCCCACAGATCTGTGATTAAACCTTGACATGCAAGGGAAATAAACACTGAAAATATGAGGCATGCTAAATCACATGTTACTGTGCAGTCAGCATCTAACAGGTTTACAAAAATACTATATAAATTGGGTCTTGTATTTATGGTATGTCCCTCAAAGCCAAACTTGCTGCCCTCTTAGGTAAAATCAAACTCGATTTCTTCTAATTTATCAAACTGGCTATTCAAGGATATCAATACACAATTTTAAAACAAATTTAATATAACTACAATTCTTTTCGTAGGTTGATAACTTGAAGATGGAATTAGATGGCCTGCCCATGTTTGGGTGTACTGGGTGTATCCACCCATGCAGTTAAGAAAACCTAAATATGCCTCTACATTTTTAAAGATTGAGCAGATTCCCTCCTCCTGGTGAACCTGCAAAATGCTGTTCCCAGGGGTCAGCAGCCCCTCAACAACAGTATAGTGGGGACTTGTAGTGGGAGAGGGAAATCCACAGAAATAGCCCTCCCCTCTTTAGAAAGCTTTAGTACCCTTCAGTTTGTGGAAAGTGCTTGGGCACAGGTCATTACAGTGGTTAAGAGTAAAAGCTGTGATCAGGAGGGCCTCTGATTCAAATCCCTCCTTTGCCACTGACTTGCTAGAAGGTCTAACGTGAGAAATGCTCTCCGGTTCAGTGCCCAGACTTCAACATGGAGATAGTTGTACTAGCCTAGCTTACAGAGCTATCATAAGGATTAGTGGTTTGTATGTGAAACATATTGATTATTTGGAAGTCTGCACCAGAAGGAAGAACAAAGTCATATCTTCCAGGCCAAGCTGTCAACTGTTAGCTCAAGGCAAAGAAAAATGCCAAAAAATATGAATTTGCCATTGGCTATAGGTTCAGGACATAAATGACTGTGCATACCTTTTCCAGCCCCCAACAGTGATCCTTTGACTGAAAGGATATATGAAAGTAAGCCCTAAGCAGAGTAGTTCTACATATTGAAGCATTTCATCTTGAAGAAGTAATTTTAACTGGGGACTTCTCAAGATGTAATAGCACTTAATATTAATGAATTGCTTGGAAAATGTATCTATGAAAATGTTCAAGATATAATAGCACTTAATAAAATGTTTGAGAAACATCTCTGGAAATGCTGTTAGCCACTTATATAGGAAAGCTGCAGGCAATGGAAGAGAAGTCTCAAGTTCTGCACAGCAAGATGGCTATTGAATACATTTTGGCTAGCAGTGCAAAAACATACTGAGGGCAAAGCTGTTAACTTGTTAGTAAGTAAAACCACACTAAAAAAAAACTAGGACGACTACAGTGCCTTGAGAAAGCTTTCATCACATTGCATTCGTATATTCAGGAGAACTGCTGCTGAGCTCCACAAATGGTTTTAGTTGCTTTTATGGCAGAAAATTGGAGAGCAGACTAAAGACAATCAGCCTCAACAGCAAAAATGGCATAGCTCTGGCTTTAAAGAAAACATTTCATTTTGACAGTTGTGCTAGAAGTAACATTTTCATGGTTATTTTTAAATGGATACTGCCTCTTATAGAATCATAGATGGAAGGGACCACAATGCAG
The DNA here is from genome assembly GCA_029375565.1 of Gekko gecko. NCBI lineage: Eukaryota > Metazoa > Chordata > Lepidosauria > Squamata > Gekkonidae > Gekko > Gekko gecko. The sequence continues at coordinate 42,531,388 of JAPDNY010000012.1, read as the reverse complement.
GAAATTTATGATCACCTCACCCTCCACACCTGCAGTGACCGCTGTTCCACACCCAGAAGATGACAAAAAACCTCCAGGAACCCTGGCCAAACCAGCCTGGAGAAAAATTGCTTCCTGACCCTGAAGTGGCAATCAGCATTTCCCTGGTTATGTAAGAAAGGGCCACAAGAACTAAGCAGTGAGGCAACCCTTCCTGCCCTCCCTCTCACGATCTGCCTAAGTTCACAGAATCAGCATTGCTTTCAGATGGCTATCTAGCCTCTGAAAACCTACAAAGAAGGAGAGCCCACCACCTCCCAAGGAAGTCTGTCCCACTGAGGAACAGCTCTGTCAGGAAGTTCTTCCTAATGTTTAGCTGAAAATTCTTCTGATTTAATTTCAACTCATTGGTTCTGGTGCGACCTTCTGGGGCAACAGAAAACAGCTCTGCACCACCCTCTATATGACAGCCTTTCAAGTACCTGAAGGTGGTTATCATATCACCTCTCAGTCATCCCCTCTCCAAGCTAAACATACCCAGCTCCTTCAACCTTTCCTCATAGGATATGGTCTCCACAGAAAAGGTATGCATCGTTTTTATTCTGCACAAAGATTATTCTAAAACCACTGCTTTGAATGTACAACAGAAACAGTTTAAATCAATACTAAATCAATAGTTTAAATCAATCCATTTAGCACTTTCAATAGACAGCACAAACAGAACATCCTCAATTTTCTGTATTAGGCAAGCTAATGTGGACAGGGAGAATCAGGGGAAATGTAGAACTGATTGTTTCTACAAGGAACTACATGAATAGTGCAGAAGTTGATCTAAGACTATAACCAACACTAGTTTTCTTGTCAATGTGTAAAGAGCCTAACTAACGAGATACGTGAACATACACCTTGACAAGCCTCCAATTCACCATGACAATACGAAAATTAAGAACATCTTGACTGTGCCAGCATTCTTAGCAAAAGTGACTTCCAGAATTTAGGTAACTGAAATTGCTACTAAAAGGAAATGTCATAATGCTTGCTATAAAAAGCTGTAGTTTTTCTTTCAAGGGGAAAAAGTATTCTCCTATGGTTGTTCTATTTCATGCAACAAAAGATATTGTAATTTTCAATCTAGAAACTCTCAAAAATAGGTCTGTTAAACAAAGACTCACCACTACCTAACAATGCAAAGCACCTGAGTTATAAAGAAACAAACTGATAAAATTGGGATACTGCTCTAACTAGACTTTTCTAGAACCTTGGGAATTGCTGATTGGCCTAAATCACAGTTATCGCTAAATCACAGTTGTCGCTAAGGTGAATTCCAGGCACACAGGGGAGCTGTAATCAAACAGAATAGTAAAAGTCACAAGTTCTATGAAGCTCTGCACCACAGATGTGGCAGGTAGGCAGTATTAGAATATAGGGACAAATGCAGCTAGCCAAGATTCTCCAGCTGGAATGCCTGTTCTGTGGACATCAAACAGCAGATGAAGCAAAATATGGCTTACAACACATTAAAATATTGCTTAGATATTGAGACAGAGTAGTAAAAATGGTATACCACCACTCCAGATTGCTTAGCTACTCCCTTCCTACCAAAACTGGATATTGCATATACTGAATTTCCATGGTGTGTTTGCAATTCTTCTCATTACTTTCGGAAGACATGAATGCACTCTTGAGTGACTCCCATGCCTCAAACGCTTGAATTATATCTTTCTGAAAGGTTACAGGAACACCAAACCACTAAAGAGACTGGTTCTCCCATTTCTGTTCACCCTAAAAGTTTCTGAGCCCTTATACATAGTTAAGATGCCTGCATCTGCAGTTTTTACAGTATTAAGGGCCATGACATTCAAGAGGACATCTGTCACCCCACTGATCCCCAGGGTTGATTTGGCTGATCTGGCTGGCTATAGAAATCAAGGATGGGCCAATTAGGTTTTTATGACACAGCTGCACCACATCCATATTGTACCAAATGTCAGACTAGGGTTCAAGAAGCTGTCTCTAAATTTGCATTCAGTTAATTCAAAACAATAAGCAGCAAGAAGGTCCTACTGATCTCAAGGATTTAAAAAGAGAACGGACAAGCAACTATTAGCTGGCTGAGAGGTTCTGTAGAGATTACCTCCAGGCACCTAAGCAATGCAGTTAAACACAAAGGGCAACATTGCTTAAATCCAGCTAGTAAAATAAGAATGCCAATGCAACTGGTTAGTTAAAACAAGAGTGAGCAGGCAGGCAAGTCAATATCACTGGACCCACCTTCAGATGCAGCTGGTGACTCTGTGGAAGGAAGTTTATAAACTAAAATCATAATGATAAAACAGGTACAGGAAAATTCAAGAGAAAAAAAAATAACACAATAATAAATGCAGTAACTGAAGATTAATAGATCTTCAAGGAAACATGAAAAAAAGTGCTTCTTATCTTCCAAATCCATATTCCCATGTATTCTTCGGCTTTAACAAAGTCAATTGTCTTGTAGTATCTCATGCCCCACCCCGAGACATTATATGCATTGACAGTCTTGAGGTCATTTTACCCTTAGTTGTACTGAAGGGGAAAGCAGACCTGCATATAGGGGAAACAGACATTTTATTTTCCTCATTTTCTTATATGATCTCCCCAGTTTCTTTATTGTTGTTCTATTCCTGTAGTGCCAAAAATATATTTAGATTCTATTTCATTTGGAGCTACTGTCATTCTCAATGGAATCCCACATTTTTTATTTCTGATTTTTTCCTTGGGATCTAACTTGACCCTCATACCAGATTAGTAAAATATATTTTTGTTCACTTAAGGGGTTTAATAATTGATATTAAAAATACATGTCTGCCATCAAGTATCTGCACAGTAATTTTTTCAGTGATAACACTATTTGTTCAGATACCTCTGACTTACCAATACCAATTTTTTTATTCTTTGAAAGGTACTGAATCAGCAAGAAATTTAAGCCAGAAGTTTATTTCTCCTTCAATATTAATGCTGTGAATGCAAGAGATTAATGCTTCCTGAGAACTTAATTCTTGAAACTCCTCCCTTACTCCTAGCCTAATCATTTCAGAGATGCTACAAGGAGAAATTACAATCATTGTGTCATCCTAATAATGTTATAGGTATGAAACCTAGGACATAGTACAATTCTACTTTTATTAATTAATGGGTTCCAAATCACATGCCTATTTCTGAGGTAGAAAAGGAGATGGAAACTTCATATATCAAAAGCATAGCTCCCCTTCCTTGATGAAAGAATTAGGCATCAACCTTCACTTGGAATCCAAGAACAATTTAATGCATCACTGAATTAATGTTTGGGTTAGTTCAGATCTGCTTTCAGCATCGATTCTGATTCCCCTTGTTCCCACATCTTTAGACATCAGATCAAGAAAATGCTCATTGAAAAGCTATGCTTTATGTCCAGAAATGGCTATTTTAACCCATAAATGTAAACTATTTTGCATATTTATACCCTATATTATGTGTTATTTTTCTGCACTCTACCTACCTGTCTTGCCATCAGAATCTGTTACAGAGCCACCCCAAGACCATCTCTTCTGTCTGGTTTCCAATCTGTGGCTCCGCTCCAAAGTACGATGCACCACTGCTTCATAATGCTCCTGTTAATCAAACAATCTCTGGAGTTAGGCTGCAATAGCTTTGACTGCTACTAAATACATTGTTCTGTGGAAAACAAGTGGAGAATTTCTTCCCTGAGGAGCTTACTATTAACAATAGGCCGGTTTTTACATTGTAATACTAATTAGAATCCAAAAGACAACACTTGCAAACTGCAGGCATTGATTAGTAAGAAACTACTTAATAAATTGTATTAGCTTTAATTTGTACTTGTTGGTTATTTTGCAGCTGGAGGCTTGATGGATTAGCAAGATCATTCCTGCTTTTTGTGTAACTTCTTGCAGTGGTAATACATAGTGGCACATCTTCTCCAAACAAGGATTGGGGTGGTATTGCTGGCATGGATGTAGTTACAAAATACTCAAAATTACCAAGCAAAGTTTTGAACTGATTTTATGTAATAGCATCTCCTGTGAGATGTAGGAAGAACAGCCAGATGCTATATGTTACAACATGCCCATTTCTTTACATGATTCCAAATTCTTTGATACACATTTTTATGGCAGCATAAGGGCCCCTTTAAAAAATTGTAATCTATTTTGTGTGTGTGTTTGTGTGCTTGCCTGGAAGTCATGGTTGACTTCTCGTGAACCCTACTTGGGGGGCTTGGGCATTTTTTAGAGAGGTGGCTTGATTAGCCTGCTTCTGGGTCCCACCTCTGGTATTCCTTGAAGGTTGCCCTTCCAAGTACTTGCCGGAGTCAGCCCTGCTTAGCTTCCGAGATCTGACAAGATTGGGCTTGCCTGGACTATCCAAGTTAGGGCATAAGGGCCCTTTTTCAGTTTGAGTATGGCAACTTATAAAAGGATCGCAGTAGCCTGAATGTGGCCCCTGACTGATTTCTCTAACCTACTTGTAATATTCATCTTTTACATCAGAGGAAACATTTCAGAACAGTGCATTTCTGTACATTAAACTATTCTCTATAAAGGAAACTTAGTGTAAAAGGGAATATGTGGTCATCTAACAGAAGAAGATAATGGTAATTTCCCGAAAGTGTAAGTCCTCAGATGGTTTGTTCACTAACTGAACACATTTGGGATCCAATTATTTATGACAGTGAAAGCCCAACATCCCACAAGTGGAAAGGGACCAATTAAGAAAGCAAGCAATATACCTTACTTGCTTAACTTGAAAGCTGCACAAACAACAAAATAAGCTAAGCAGGATGAAACACATACAAGTGCAGAGTATATAACAAGGGACTCATGAAAACTGTAGTGAGAAGGACAAAGTGTAGCATAACAAATCTCTAAGGACCTGAAATGGAAGAGCCAGAGAACAATCCATTCAGGAGAAAATGCCAGTGGAGGAAGTAGAAATGGAAGGGGAGTCTACAGAGCTCAGTATTCCAGAAAATGAAGACTATGGAGCTGCAGAGTCTTATCACATTGTTGAAAAAGAGCAGTCCAGAAAGAAAAAAGAGATTACCATTTCTAAAATGTAGAAGGTTCAAAGCAAGACAAAGCAACAAAATGAATGATTAAACATTAGTAGTGTTGGAAAGGCAAAAGCTCTGAACCTTAACTGGGAAATGAGTTGCACTGTACCTTCTCTTCCTCAATCTTTTGCTTTCTTTTTTCTTCTACTGCTGCTCTTCTTTGTTGCTCTTTCAGCTTCTGCTCTTTCAGTTTTCTCTGTTTCTCTTCCATTTGCTTTTCATACTGGAGCTTTGCTTTCTTCTCTTTTTCAAGTATTTGTGATTCTTTGGCAGCTGCATATTTCAACAACAGAAGTATTAAGTACCCCTAAACATTACAGTTCATCACACAAGTGAGAAGTCTATTATGTTGACTTTTGCACATATCAAGAGCTCACAACCGATAGATTTTACATTTCTTACAGCACAGCCCTATGCAGAGTTACTCTAGTCTAAACACACTGATTTCAGTGGACTTAGATTGGTGTAACTCTGCATAGGATTGCACTGTTAGTAGACTAGATTTTATATATCTTGGTAGACCATGTAGCTTCAATAACAGCCTACAATGCTTTGCACAGCCATTATCTCGTCTGCCCATTTCTCAACACTTGCTTGAAGGCCCCTCCCCCAAAAGAACCCAGAGAGGGAGAAAAACCAAGTGTCTTAGGGCATGCCAATGTGCCCCTCCTGTGTATGATCCTTCAATCAGGGCTCTAATATAATTTGAAAGACGTTGTAGGGAGATGGAAGAAGCACACCAGATACGTTTGAAGCAGCTTTGTGAGACTTTCCATTGCAACTCTCACAATAGTGTTCTGGTCCCAGAGCTCAGGCAAGAATAGAGTTTTCTCTGCAAAAGAAAATTTCACTCACTGCTTTGCTGAGAAGCAAGGTCTTGAGAATGTCAGACACATTTTAAACTATGTATTTAAAACATTTCTGGGCTGTTTTCCTGGAACACTTGTAAAGGCTCGCAAATAAGTAACAAATAAGCCAGTTGGGCTCAAGCGATGGTGAAGCAGCTCCCATATGAAGTACTTTGGCATTCTAACACAGAATTTCATCATCCAGCCGCTAACAGAGAAGTAATGCAGTCACCTATTTGCCTCTCCAGTGTGCTCACGGTTTGAGCAATCAAGCCTTGCATACCAGGTGTTGAGACCTGGCCCAGCTATGACTGCACAAGTAGCCCAGGTTCCTTATGTCTGTTTGCTTCATGCTACACTATGTTCCTTATGTTCAGCTTTATGCTACACTAGTGCCATCTCCCATACTGCCTGCTATGTAATCAGAGGGAGAGCACTGAGGGAAGGACCACAAACCTGAAATCCGAAAGCTCACAAGGTGCTTAACATTTTTTCCTACTTAAGAGTAACCAAATGTTTTTTGACATGTGCTGCAAACAGAAAATTGCTTGTTTGCTGCTAATTTCACAATGGTATTCTTGGGAATGTGTTGGTGTACTGTTTAACCAAGCTTCATTTAGATAGTGACAGAAGGATTTAATGAACACAGCCTGCAAAATATGTCACTGAACTATGAAAATTTGCATATGCCAGCCACAGACAGAATGCTGCATGAGGGAACTGAAATCTTACAGCTGTTCAAAGATCCTCCTACATTCAGTGTTGCTGGCTAAGGTGAACACAGAAGACCTGTGCGCACAACATATCAATGAAGATAGCCGATGTGCACAGAGAGGAAACAGGAACAAACCCAAACACCCTCTCACTAATGAGCATGTTAGGCTCCTTCTCCTCCTATATCTGAAGGAATTCAGGTAAGAGGGGGCAGGATTAGCAGGCTTGTTCCCACCTACCCATTTATGCATGCTGACTTTGTATACATATGTCACATGCACAATAAGTACCCTAAAGCACTGGTATTCTATAGAGCCAAATTTGCAGCTTACAGAGAGCCAAATTTGCAATTATCAACCAAAAGAGTCACATGACTACTGTGTGCCCTGTGCATCATCCAAACACACATACAAAATGTAACATATTACCTATGTAACTATAACCTTTTAAATTACCAGAGAAACTCTGAACATATAGGGCTATCTCTCCTTACCACTGTCGAATTTGTGCACCTTTTACGGGAGTACAGAGGAGAGTAAGAGGAGAAAGAGGAGCAAACTCACCACCATCCCACTGTGGCTAGCTTGCCCTAGGAGCTGCCCAGGTGCTGGGATGAGAGTGCACAATGTAAAGTAGTGTCTGTTGGGGAGGGGGGTGTAGAAGAGGATAGACCCTTCAATTCTAAACCTTGGTGCTAAGCCCACATCTCAGGGGGGATCCTCCAGTTCCTCAAGTGGCAGTGGCTGTTTCAAGCTGGGAACCACCTGCTAATCACAGGCCTCACTAGACAATGGCCTTGCCCACTTTCCTGGAGCATGGGCTGGATGCCACACTGAGGAACAGTCCTCAGAAGAGGCACAGGTAGCCTGTCAGGGAGCCACATGTGGCTCCTGAGTCACTGACTATCAATGTCTTAAAGTTTCATGACAAAGTTTTAAATATCTGTCTTCATCAATAAGCCTTTAATACCACACTTTCTCCAAGTTTTTAAGATTTTTCTGTCTATTAGTAATTGCCAGAAACATGTCTTTTTACTTTATAGTATGCATTTAACTGTTGTTGCCAGATGGCTCCTACACATACACGTACACATAACAGACCACAAAACTGGCATTGCCTTGTACCACGACTATTAATCTTTCTTTAATATCATTAAATATAACCATACCATGCTGCTTCTCTCGTTCTTCTCTACGCTCCCTGGCTAGTCTTTGCCTCTCTTCTGATCTCAAGATGGAGCCATCTATCACTGCAAAAGATGGAAAATTCAATCTTTTAAAAATCAGATTTCCGGAGAAACCAAATCATCAGTTTCCACAAATTCTTTCCAAAAACTATGGTCCATACACACTTGCAACAATTTGTTATACAATGGAAAGGCCTAAACTATGCAATCGATGAAACAAACTGATTTTCTTCTGAAATTCTCTCATACGCTCCTGTAACCAATATAAATCTGCAATATGATCTCTAGAGCCTCTTCCTTTTCTGAATCCAGCTTGAACCTCTGGCATTTCTCATTTCATATATGGTAACAGTCTTTCTTGTAAGATTTTGAATATCACTTTACTTGCATGAGAAATTAATGCAATAGTCTGATAGCTGCTGCTGTCTTTGACATCTCCTTTTTTGGAATTGGACGGTAGATTGAGTGTTTCTAGTCTGTGGGCCAATGTTCTGTTTCCCATATTTTTGGGCATATTGTTGTTAAGATCTTGATGGACTCTGTTTCTATGGCTTGAAATGGTTCCACTGATATCCCATCTACTCCTGATGATTTGTTTCTCCTAATTGTTCTCTTCTCTCAATTGCTTTCCATGCAACTTTCACTTTACTTTCTAAAACTGTAGGCTCTTCTTCAAAAGATTCTTCTTTGAAGGAATCTATCATCCTTTAATCTTTTCTGTACAGCCCTTCAGTGTATTGTTCCCATCTTTTCTTTATTTTGTCCTGTTCAGCTAATATATTTCCATGTTGATCTTTCAGCATGCCTAACCGTGCTTTAAATTTCCCTTTGATTTCTTGGATCTTTGCCATTACACCAAACAAATATTAATCAACGAACAAACTATATCTTGTCTTGCAAGCAGGAAGGAATCACCATGATTGAGGAGAAAGTGCATGGGGTGAGTCTATGAGTCTAAAGCTCTTTCATGCAATGCCTGGTTTAGTATTACATCTGAACTGGCCCACAGTATCTATGCTGCACTGCCCTTCATAAATAATACACCAGCCCTTGTCTAACATAAAATATACCAATGAGAATATACAATCAGTGACCAATATAAATATAAGGTAGATAAACTTGCTTTGTGTTCTCTCTATTCTAGAAGGCGAATAATGAAATAATTCAAGACTGAACAGGTGCAAACAACTACCAAAAAAGATAACATTAATAGTGCACAGTAATACCAGAAGCAGAGATTTTACCTGGTTTGGTTGCTGTTTTTATGGTTACTGAGGATGGGACTGGAACAGGACTAACACTACTTTGGTTTCTTCTTTCTTCAGCTAATGCTTGGGCTGCAGCAACTGTAAATAATATTTAAACAGTTACAACTAAAATAAATAAATAATTTTAGCACTGCATACTTTGTGGAAGACTTGCCAGAGCCTTATCCTGGCATAACTCTTCATACATCTCACTTCAATTTCCAAATTTCAACCCATACTCCATGTAACTAGAATGCTCTTCTCCTGGAGGCCGCAAAAGCCCTGCTCCTGCAAGTGCCTTCACACCTGTTTATCTGAACTGATTTGTGATGGCCAGGTTTAACTGTGTGGGTTAGGACAGCATATTTTAAAGGAAAATCATGGCTATCCCCTATGACTCCTTGCTGCCTCATCTCATCACTCCACTTCTTTTCATAACCAGAATGGGAGCTGAAGGTAGCAGAGAAGCCACAGTTCTTTTATCTGTTCTACTTGGTGAGGCTTAACCACTCTTTGCTTGACCTGAAGCACCTAAGAAAAACCATTCGAAAACCCTGAAGTTTGGCCATTCAGAATTGAGCAAACATATTGATGCCTTCACCTGCCATGAAACTTCTATTCATCCCACCGATCCATATATTGTCCCTATCGCTACTATAAGCACCCAAAATCAGAGCCTCAGAAGTCTCTTCAATCTCTGCTCTCCCTTCTATAAAGAGAGCTATTAAGCACATTGAGAAATGAAGTCCGCTGAAGGAAAATCAGCATGGTTTCTGCAAAGAGAAGTCTTGCCTCAACAATCTTTTGGAGCCCTTCGAGTAGATTAACAAGCATGTGGATAAGGGCAATCCAGCAGACATCATGTACCTCACTAAAGACTCCTGAGTAAGCTTAGCAGACATGGGATAAGAGGATGGGTCCTGTAATGGAGTAAAAGCTTTAACAGAGTAAAAGCAAACAGGAATAAATGGACAGTTCTTATGTGCTATTTAATTTGCACATAAATGATTTGGAATTGAGGTGAGCAGTGCAGTAGCCAAGTTTGCAGATGATATTAACTATACAGGATGGTGAAAACCAAGATGGATTGTGAAGAGCTACAGTAGGATCTCTGAGCAACAATGTAGGTAACTCTAAGCTGATGCATGTTGGAACAACAAATCCTTACTAAATATATACTGGTGGAGTCTGAACTGGCTGAGACTGAAAGATCTTGGGATTGTAGTGGAAAGCTAGGTGAAAATGTCAATCCAGTGTGCAGCAGCAGTGAAAAGGGCAAGGTAGGAATTATTAGGAAAGTGATTGGGGGGGAATGCAGCTAATATTTTAATGCCTTTGTATAAAACTATGGTGCAGCCTTGTTTGAAGTACTGTGCGCAGTCCTGGCTGCTGCATCTCAAAAAGGACATTGTTAAGTTAGAAAAAGCTCCAGAAAAGGGAAACCAATGTGATTATGGGGTTGGAGAACCTTTCCTATGAGGAAGTCTGGTGAGTCTAGGAATTTTCTGTGCAGATGTGGAGATGTGACAGAGGTTTATAAAATTATGCACAGGAAGTAGAAAACAGATACAGAAACCCCCCCAATATTACAATTTTGAGGCACCCAATGAAATTGTTGGGAAGTAGTTCAAGGTAGACAAGATGAAAGACTTCTTTACTTGATGAGTAATTAAACTGTGGAACTCAGTGGTGATGGGGGTAGTGATAGCCATAAACACAGATAACTTTCAAAGGGGGTTAAACAGATTCATGTAGGAGAGGTCCATCAATGGCTACTAGACTGAATGGAGCCTCCATACACAAAGGCATTAATTCTCCAAATACCAGTGTTGTTTGTTTGGCCCTCCGGGGCAACTGGTTGGCCACTGTGTATACTGGACTAGATGGACTACTGGTCTGATCCAGCAGGCTGCTCTTCTTATTTCTTATGTTCTTATTTCTTATGCCCAGTCACTCTCTTCTGTTTGCGAAAGCTCAGAGTCACTTGCCTTAACCTTGACTGGCTAGGATTAAATCTATTGCATGTTTTTTATTATCCACTCTTGCAGTAATCTGTCATGGTAGGCAGGTCCCATTTTACAAATGAGATACTGAGGCAAAGATGGTGATTCCATCTATCTGCTTCCTGGGAGTGAACATGACACCCACATGCTTCCTGAAAGTCATTATTGGGAGGGAAACTTATTTCCATACCTGTTCCCTCCCCTTTTGTTTGACAATGCAGAACTAACTCATTTCCTGCTGTCACAAATTAGGCTGGAAGAACCGAAGACAGGAATTTGCAAAAACTGCAACTCTTGATAGCAACACACAGAGTGGTAGCCTCAGTTACCAAGTAAGGGTTGTTTAATTTATTTTATTTTTATTTTATTATTCATTTGATTTGATTTTTATCCCACCCTGCCTGCCAAGGCAGGCTCAGGGCGGCTTACATTAAAAGGATTAAAAATATATTAAAACACACATGCCTATTAATACAATACAGCATCATAAAACACATAGATATAACAAATCACAATACAAAATAGATAAAGTGCTGATGGCAGTAACATCCCGGGCCAAAATAGGATGGTCCAGAGTATGGCCCCCTCAGTGTCCAGCATGACAGGCTGTTGGTGTTAGCATTCAGTTGTTATTGTTAGCAGCGGCTCCTAATCAAAGGCCTGGTGGAAGAGCTCCGGTTTACAGGCCCTGTAGAACTGTACAAGGTCCCTCAGGGCCCTAATGTCTTCCAGGAGCTCATTCCACCAGTGTGGAACTACCACTGAGAAGGTCCTCATCCTGGTAGAGGCCAGTCTGGCATCTTTCGGTCCAGGGAGAGCCAAACTATTTTGAGACCAGACCTCAGTGCTCTCTGGGGAACATGCGGGGAAAGGTGGTCCCTCAGGTAGGCAGGCCCCAGACCATAAAGGGATTTAAAGGTCTGGTAGTCTACTTTATGATGACCTGGCCAAAACAACTATACTGGAAACTATTTAGGAAATCAAATGCTGGAAAACCAAAACAGAAGCAAACCTACAAATCACAGATGTAAAACTGAAGGTACCACAAAAATCTTTAAATGACCTTTGACTGATAAGGAAAATTTTCTTCACCAGTCAAATGAGATTATGTTTTATGATCAATATGGAATATTCTGCAAGGAAAATTGGTTTGCCAGTTTTCTTCTCACTGATTTTAGTCTCCCTTTTAATTCATGAATGCCTCATGTATTCCAGCATTTCTCCTCACCATGACAACTTGCTCTGTCATAGAAATAATCCTAAGGCTGCACACAACAATCACCTCAAAGTGCTTAATCCTGTCTGAAGTCAATGATAAATGCTGGTTACAGCACTCATTCAGCATCCCTAAACTGTCACCTACAGCTGTCACCCTGTCTTGAATTAATTCCATGTCACAATTCTAGACAAAAGTGTTTCCCAATGCCTACTAGACATACTACTGTGGTTTCCTTTGGTGCTATAATAATTACTGTTGTAGTAGCTATTCTGACTAATGGAAAAAAATTAATCATCGGGCTGTGAAATAAAGGTATGTCCCAACTTTTCTAGGAATCTGACATAACACACTCTTTTGTTTTGATACACTCAGAAACATTCAAAGCCGGGACACTTATTGGGCACACTGTAGCTTGGATCAATCAGACAAATAATTAATTCCTTCCAAAGTAACACACTGAATATCACACCTGTTAAAAGTTTCACATTATAGCAATCATGAAAGCCCTTCATACTCTTTTTTGATATAGAGGCCTAAACCTAATGGTTTTCAAATTATGTTTTAATGTTGAAAAGGCAGATGATGGACATATCTTCCTTTCAAAAAAGAAACTGAGGTGTAGACACCTGCAAGCATTTGATATAGGGAAATCAAATTAGCACCCGCTGCTACTCTAAAAATATACACTCAAAAACACCCTTGTAAAAACAAGTAGCATGTCCAATGATTTCACTCATTACAGGTCCAACATACAGCCTCTTGAAACATTTAAAACTTGATTCAAAGTACCTCTCTATTCAAATGGAATTCGTATAATTTATATTAGCATTACATTTTGATGATGCTAATGAAAAACAAAGTCATATTTACAGAATATTTGAACCATTCCTTTAAAAAATAATTACAGTTCCCAGTGGTTTATTCCTTACAGTTGTAGAAAGTGCCAAATATATTTCACATGAAGCTAAGTTTCACAGTCTTTGCATCCACAGTGAAAGGCATAGCAAACAGCAGAGTTTCCAGAGAAATCAATAATACGGTTTATTTGTCTGTAAAGGTAGCTATCCAAGACAATATTCATTGTGATGCCTGCAAGATATATTGTGCACATGTTGGCTTTCAAAATGCTGTTAGTAATTCACAGTTTTTGCATAAAGTCCACAGTCAAGGTTACAGATGTGAAGGCCCAGGAAAAAAACTGTGTGTGTGTTTTCATGAGGACTTTCCCCCATTTTTTCCAATGGGAAAACTGGAAAATTTGGGGAAGCGCAACCCCCCCAAAACTATATTCTCTTTCAGAATGAGCAAAATGCTTTTTATGGTAAGGTTTTTCAAATGCCTAGCATCAAAACGTCTAAGGATTTTTTCAATTTTTCCAACAGGACATTTTTGGGGAGTGCTAGAAAAAACTTCCTTTGGACTATTTTATCTTGTCTTTCAAAGCATTTCACTCACTCCAGATGTACAGTATGAGAAGTCTAATGACTTTCTCAACTTTACCAATGATTTTTCCAATGGAAAAATTGGGAAATTTGGGGATCAAGGTATCTACATCATTTTGAAGATTTTTTTAATTTTTAAAAATGACAACAATGTGCTATAATGTGTTTTATGATTACAAAGAGTTTACGACGTTATAAAGTTTAGCTGTATATCAAAACATGCTGGTAGTCCTACCCATTGTGACTCTGAGAAAGTTTTTGTCCGAATAATACATTTCACTATATGTCGTTTTCTACCTTCAACTTTTATTTTCCCCCCTACCTCTCAGATGGCAGAAATTAAAGTATAGTAGCATAGGATGCACCAGTTTGCAGCTCTTTCTCAAGTACTGAATATACCTGCCATTTTTCTTATACAAAACAAAGGTATTTATATTTTTAAATTTCATGAGAATGCCAGATTGTACAATTGTCTATGGTATATTAAGCATTTTACATTGTTAAATCAGTAAAGTTTACGTCTGATAGCAAAATATTGCATATATTTCTATTTCCCCCCCCAAATGTCATTTTTCCCCCTTTGGAGAAAAAAGGAAAAACACATGTTTTTTGTACCTTCAAAATTTCTGGAAATTTCACACTTCTAAGCAAGGTGTGAATGTATTTATGGTTTTATGATCTTTGTAGCACTCAGCTTCTCTGAGTTAGACTACAGCCTAGCTGGAGCACAAAGGAAAGCAGGCTGTAGGCAGTGATGGAACAGTCACCTTCCATTCACCTTCACTAAATCGAAGAAAAACGGGCAAGGCAGTTATACCTAAAATCAGCACTTAAAGCATACTTACATCTCAAATGTACAGTGTTCTGAAAACGTGGGCAGAAAAGGGACACCATAATATGCCTAAATATTCTAGTAAATAGTCTATGAATCCTAGACTACACAAATTCTTTATTGGGGTATTTATTGCTTTCTATATGCACCATTTTTAAATAGTACATTAACTTTTTATTATAATTGAAACCGCTCACAAAAGAAATCACAGTTCCATTGTGTTAACTCTGCTACTAGCAGAACAAATTTAGAGTCAAGTGGCACCTTTAAGACCAACAAAGGTTTATTCAAGGTATGAGCTTTCGTGTGCATGCACACTTTTTCAAATACATTGGAAAGGAAGCTAGAGTTCAGACTTACAGACTGATGCTGAACAGCAAATTAACATGTAATATGATGCAGATGCTTTGAGATATGCAAAGTCAAAACTAAATAACAAGCTAAGGTTATAAGGTCAATAGCAAATAGCTGTGAACTTCCTTCAATTTTTTTAACATACTCTAGCAGGGGACAATTAATTAAGGGTAGTTAAGCAAGTAAAGGGCAGTGGGGCAGGTCGCACTTGCTCAAAATACTCCTCTATGGAAGAGCAGTGTACCAAAAGATATGCAGACACATCAGTATGAGAGTCAGGACTGGGACAGCACCACTGTGACAGCATCACATTATAAAACCCGAAAATGCTGCTTTGCAAGGCTTCTGTGTAGATTCTGGAATACTCTATGGTCATCAGCATTTTCCCAATGAACTATTAATATTTATTTATTTAAAACATTTTTATGCTGCCTTTCCACCCAATCAGGATCCACAAAGTGGTGAACATAACATTTGAGCAATTAAAGATACAGTTAAAATAATTCAATTAAAACACATACAAACACTAGAAGGAGGGCTAGTAACCATTATTGCTCTTATGCCAGACAAAATAAAAACCTTTTCAGCAGCTAGTAATAGAGGGAGACAGACAACTCTCCCTGGGGAGAGAGTTTCACAGTTTTGGTGCCACAATCAAGAAGGCCTTCTCTCAGGTTGCCACCTGTCTAGCTTCAGATGGTGAAGGCAACCAAAGTCGGGCCTCCAAAGATGACTGGAATGTACAGTTAGGCTAATATGTGAGGAGGAGGTCCTTAAGGATTGACTAGTCTCAGGCTGTACATAGCTTTAAAGGTCAATATCAGAACTTTGAATCGACCCTAGAAGCAAATTAGAAGCCAGTGTAGATGGAACAAGACTGGAGGGATAGGGTCCCTATGAACAAATCAAGTCAACACTGCAGCATTCTGTACCAACCGTAGTTTCCAGACAGTCTGCAAGGACAGCCCCACATAGATTACATTACAGTAATCTAATCTGGAAACTACCACGGCATGCACCACAGTGGCAAAATCTTCCCTGCCCAGGAAGGGCTAAAGCTGGCTTACCAGTTGAAGTTGATGAAAGGCACCCCTGGCCACCACTGCCACCTGTTTATCCAACAGGAGGCTCAGGCCCATGAGCATCCCCAAGCTACGATACAATATATTGCTTTACAAAATAACAGTAAGCAGAAGACAGATCCCTGCTGTCATGATCTGGGCTGTGCCACCAGAAGCCTACTAGGCCCAGAGAGCCTGACTAGCAGTAGGGGAGGCTGGGCCTACAAACCCCAGAAGGCCTTGGGAAGTTTTGGCACCAATTTTGACCAACAGGGAAGAAAAGGGCTGGGGAATAAAATAACTGTGCAAGAAAAAAAAGCTGTTCTTCTTCCCAGGGAACAGGGCCAGAAGAGAGGCTGCTGTGGGGAAGAAACCCTCATCTTGAGAGAAGGGTAAGTAATCTAAGGCCACTTGAGATAGTGAGCTAGAGACAGTATATTCAGACGTGTTAAGGCACTTGATTTCTTTTCTTTTCATTACTTACTGTTATTATTCTGCACCTTGTCTGTTTGACCTCCTATAAAATAAACTATTTTTATTGTTCACTCTACCTCATGCTCATTCTGGCTAAAGGCCTGGGAGGGTGCTCTGGGCCTTCTCAGAGGAGCCTGGAATCAGAGTGGTGGCAGCGTCAGGTGACACCCCACCTGAGCCGTGACACCTGCCCAGAGGAGTTTCCAATCTATGCTATAATTTGGGTATGTGTTTTTTAAAAATGTGTCATATTTACATCCAGCTTTTCCAGCTGTATCCCCCAAAACAATTTATACCAATATAAATAGGCATATTGCCCTCAGGCCTGCAATCTAAAAAAAACAAGACACACAAGAGAAGACCAGTAGAGGGATGTCCATCTGAAAGCTGAAATTTATACATGATTGGGGCGGGTAGCACTTCCATCACTTCTAGTTTAAGCACTCTGTGAATAACCAACCAGTTACTATGCTACTAATTTCTTTGTAAAAGATGCTCAACATCTGTAATGGATTTTAAATGCACATTGCATAAGTAATGAGAAACTTAACTGCCATAAAAGCAATATATGGATATAATTCTTCATTATTATACAGAATAATGTATGGCATCAGCTCCTGACCTGGCTTCCTTAATCCCTCATACACATACCACAAACCCATCGCTCCACCTCCTCCAGTGCTATAAAGTGTGGTGATTCTGGACACCTCCACTCACAAGTGCTGCTCCTCATGCATGTAAAGGATTTGTAAGAACATGGTAGAACTCTATCAACAAACTATGCAGACTCTTTTGCTCCTGGCGTGTATTTTCCATGAACTTTGGGTAACAAAGGATTACTGCAGATCAGGCACACTTTGGAAGCAAAGACAATGGCACTCACTGAAAAAGACTTTATATGCTTTATGTTATGCATATATACAATTTTATATCAAAACATATCTATTCTATCCCATTTTCATGGTGTCTTTTATCTCACTGTGTTTAGAAATTATTCCCTCCTTTTCACAATTATTTGTTTCTCCTTCCCTACCCTCAACACAGGGAAGTGGGCTAGCTTCCTCTTTTTCTTTTTCCTCCCGCCTCCATCACGTGAGGAAAGTTTCCTCCTTCTGAGTGAAAGATTTTTTTTCTTTTATGTGTTGTTTATCTTCAAGTTTGCAGGCATGCCATTGTCAAATACACCAGGGTCCATCCCCCACTCCTTTAACAATAGGCCTTAGTACGGCAAATCACAACAGACTCCAGTCAAACTCTGAAATCACAACTTGAAACCCTTCTCTAAAGAGAAAATAATGTCACTATTATGTAGTGTGCAAGTGGAAAAATCATGGCTACTGCATTTTAACCCCCCATCCTCCTAATGCCTCATGCATCTGATTTTTTAAAAAAATGTACAACATTTATACCCTGTCTTTCTGCCCTCATTAGGGCGACCAAGACACTAACAGACTAAAAGCATACCTATTAAAAATACATCTTACAAACCATTAAAATGAAAAAACACATCATTAAAACAATTAAAGCCAAAGCTAAAATACACATACAAAATATAAAATATAAGGAAGGAGAGATCCCTAAGAGAATGCCAGACAAAACAAAAAAAGTCTTCGCTCACTGGCAGAAGACTGCAACAGAAGGGGACAGATGAGCCTCTCCTGGGAAAGTTTTCAAGAGTTTTGGTGCCACAACTGAGAGAGCCCTTTCTCACATTGCTACCCACCTGATCTCAGAAAGTGGGGGCACCCAAAGCAAGGACAGGGAAGATGACCATAGTGGTTGGGTAAGTTCACAGCTTTAGCCTGCAGTGTTAACACTAGCACTTATCTTGTTCTATTGCTAGTACTGTCCATTGGAAGTGCCTTCACTTCTGTCAGATTCAATTTTCTACTGTTACATATTACTGATATTTACTTGTTATAGGAAGATCCAGCATTAGTTCCAAGCATTCCAACTGAACCAGTGTTAATAGTTCTCAGCAACGATAAACTACTTCTGTTGTTCCAAAGAAAATTTGGGGGGCAAAATACTTTTCTTTACAACAGAGCCCTTCACATTTGTAAGACAATGTAATGGATTTGTAAAAAGAATTGGCAATGCAATGTACTGATTTAGCCAGACACATGTAAATTAAACAACAGCTATGAAATAGGAACAGATGGCTATACTACCTAGTGATAGGCCACAGTTTTTGTATTACAGGAACAAGAAATGGAATATACAAGTAACCGTCGTTGACAGTGCTTCATTATAAAGAAAACAGCAACCTACACCCAATCTCTGAAATCACAGCAATAAAGACTTCCTTACATGTCCAAATACAGTTATTGCCCTACTATATCATTTTTTACAAATCAAAGCAAAGGCAGTATCTTCAGTTAATAAAAAAGAGCTGCATTTCTCATTCTGCTGCATTAGGAAATCAGGGTTCTTGAGAGATGCAGAATCCTTTGACTTCTAAATATTTAATCCATCTGACTTTCACCAACTATCATGCTGTATCTGGTGGTTCAACAGTAGGAGGATCTTCTCAGGCTCTTTTACAGGGCCTCATGACTTGACGGGAATGGTTGGCCTTTTTATTGTCCACTCCAAAAAAATCCACTTATTCAATACTGTATTAGCAACCAGAACAAACATGACAGTCTGGTGATAATTCACATTTATTAGTATTAACAGCTCAGCAGGACCTTGAAACCATGTTGTAGTATTTTGGCACCAAAAGAAATTTCCAGGTACCTATTCATTTCTAATCATCGCAAAACCACTGTTCCACTAAGCAGCAGTAAAAATTGCTAGGCCAAACATGGTTAGCCAGAAGCAGTTATACCTGATCCCTTTCAAAATTGCAAGTGTAATAAAATAGTATGTGCTAATACCATCATCATTTTAATATGACCATGATACCATCATAACTCTTTAGTGGATTATGTTGCTTTTAATCAATTTACTGATTACAGTAGTTCATATTCAAGACCTTTCATGCAGACCTTTACAATAATTTCTATTAAAACAACAAATTATTTGCAAGTATACCACACACCTCAAATGAGGACCTATACTAATTTAGAGTGTAAGACTAGGATTGAAGAGCTCACAATTTCATGGCAAAGAAGGGATTTGAACCCAGGTCTTGCTGGTCCTACTCTCACAATCTAACCAATTCACTGGTGTGGTATTGTTAGAGCACTGTACCAGGACCTAGAGCCCCAGGTTCGAATCTCCTCCTCATCATGAAACTCGGAGCCTAACTAGATGTATGCAAGTGCAAAAACAACAAATACATTAAAGTGTTCTCTGCTGCCACACATCAGCTGTGGGAAACTATTTCTTTGAAAAAAAGAGACTGAATGGTTTCAGAATGGTGCTGTGGGGGAAGAAACGGCTCCTGCCTTCCCCCAAGCAGTTTTGCTTGAACGAAAACTGTGTGGCAAAGGGAAGTTACATCACTGTTTTTTCTGCTCCACGTGGAGTATCTGTGCATGTAGAGTAGAAAAATCGGTGAAACAACTCCTTGCCTTGCTCAGTTTTCACTTGAGAAAGCTGCTTGGGAGGGGAGGCAGGAATCTTTTCTCTCCCCCCCGCAACTTTCCAAGTCCACTCAGGAGCTCCTTTTAAAAAATAACAGAAAGAAACATTTCCTGCAGTTGCTGCAGGGTTCCAGGGGACACTTGAATGCACTTGTATGGAAATGCAAAAACATAAAGTCTAGTTTGGCTCTGAGACACCTGGGCCAAGTCATTCTCTCACAGCACACCTACTTCATGAGGTTGTTGTGAGAATAAAATGGAGGGGAGAGAACCAAGTACACTCAGCCAGGAAACTCACTAGGTCACCTTGAGCCAGACACTCCCTTAACCTAGTTTACCTTACACAATTATTGTGAAGATAAAAATAAAATGGAGGGGATAACCACATATGCTGCTGTGAGCTCCTTGACAAAAGGGTGGTATAAAATGTAATACACAGAACAGAACCTCCCAGAGTCTGGTTGGGTTTATACATGCAGGAAAAATGATGGTATAATAGATTGTACCACAGTGAACTATAAGAATAGGATACCATTTTTAAAATATTCCTCCATATTTTGATTTTTTTTTAATTACAAAGATGGGGCCTGGTAAGGATTGGAGACATTTCTTGTACAAACTTGGGGGAACCCCAAAAAGTACAAAAAGTGGGGGACCCATAGCCAAAAAAGTGGGGGACCCATAGCCAAAAAAATAATTCTATGTGCTTTCTGCTCATAGGCCCCTCCATCAGCTGGTCATCCCAGGTGGGAAACAGTGGAGCATAAACCATGGCCCTCCCCTCACAACTGAGGTTTCTTGCTTGACTATTCTACTATCCCATTCTGCCTCCTGCATAAACCAGACGTCACTGCTGGGGTACTTAGCTAAACATTCTTCACAACTAAACAATCTGCATCTACTACTACCTGTGAAGAAAAAAAGTATCATCCCTCCACAAGAATTTGTGAAAGTAACAAGCGAGAGCTCCAGGGGACGGTGAAAGGCGGAGCCGAGACGATGGCGCGAGGAGAGCGTGGAGGCGCAGGCACGGCGGAGTCGGAAAGACAGAGCTGGAGCCACGCCGACGCAGGAACCACGCGCCGGAGGGACCTGCGAACGCCGAGCCTAGCCGACCCAGGATGAAACTGACAAGAAACTGACAAGAACACCGCTCTCCACGGGGTGCTGGTAGGGCAGTCCCTTCCCAATCAACTATGTGGCCTTAGATAAGGATTCAAGAGTAACTGTAAGCTGCTCAGAGACCCCTTCGGGGGTTCGAGCGGGATATAAGTCGAAGATATAAATAAATAAATAAAGTGCTTGTAAATGGCCTCCTGCCTAGTTGCATATGGCGAGATCGGAACTACCAAATTGTATTCTGGCAGGGTGCTGTCTGGTTGCCTCAAATGTATCTCAAATAAGCTCAATGTCATTTCTGCTCCAGGCACCATAGGATGCCCAAAACTACATCTGGGCAGCCCCTGCTACAGCCCCCTACCTGGTATCATAAGTTATATCACACTGCTGCTCCTGGCTCTTAACAAGACTGATCCCCCGCCCCCTGGGCTGCCAATGAAGTTAACTAGCTGGCCTGTAACTGAAAATAAAGAACAACATATTGAATTGCACCCGTTACCTTTGGCTATGTTTATTTACTTCATTTATGTCCCACCTTTCTCCGCAAATGGGGACTCCAAGCAGCTTTCATCGTTCTGCTCTCCTCCATTTTATCCCCACAAAAACCCTGTGTGGTAGCTTAGGATAAGATTGTGTGACTGTCCCAAGGTGACTCAGCAAGCTTCCATGATAGACTGGGGATTCATTCTTTGATGCTGGCCAAACACTTTTATAATTATACCATACTGGCTCTATTTGCAAGGAGGCTCAGTAGTACAATGTTCCCCTACACCCATCCCCCCACAAGTAAAAGCTTCATCCATGTAAACTTTTTTAAATTAGGAAAAAAAGAGTTGTTCTTTGTATGTACCAGAGTGTCAATATTGGTATGTGCAGATGGACCAGCAAGAACAAGAGTGTGGGCTGGTAACTTATGTATGTTTCTCCCCCCGGGTGATAAAACAAATTGCCAAATATTTGTTACTAAGTCAAGGGAAACTCTTAAATATTTTTTAGTTGTTCTCTTGCCTGGCTCATCTACCGCTAAAGATAGAGACCAGGGAGAGAATACTTGTCAGCTTTTCTGCTGTTCTGGCAATCTGGCCACTCAGTTGTGGAACTGACAACATATCTATCAATTTCACTGTATTGCTGATTCAGGGGAGAGACAAGGAACCTGAACAAGCAGTAACCAGTATCAGAATCATCCAACAAAAATCAAAGTAACACACCATACACACTGATCCAGATTAGCAATCTTATCAGCTACTGTCGTCAGGACTGGTTGTGGATGGATTGAAAATGAAGTTAAATGTCAATCAGGTATATTTCGCTAAACCTCTGAATCTAAATACAGAAGGACAAAAAGAGAAGATCTAGAAACATTTGCCTGGAGCAACAAAAATGAAAAATATTTTCCTAGTTATAGACAAGTTACATCTTTGGCAATATTAATAGATATTTTAAATTTGTTGACCGTAACAGAATACAATAACTGACAGTTAATATAATTGTTAATAATCTGTAACATGTTAAATTTAATAATTTAATAAAAATATATTTAATAGATTATGCTAAACATTCCACTATTTGCATCCAGGCTCCTAAAAGAAACCAGATTTACCTGGTTGCATACTGAAAAAATGTGCTGTTGGTTAATTGGAATTAATGTATTAATTAGGCTTGCAGACTTGAAAGCACAAGCCTTCCTTTGCTCTAATTCGTATGTTCTGCTAAAGTGGAACAATTCAAGCTATTGTGGCCTAGTGACATACCAAAAGTGTAGTTCTGAATGGTTATTTATTATTCTAAATACAATAACAATTCAGGGATCATAAACAAAATGGATCATCTAATTTCACACAGAGCAGGAAAAAATAATCAATGTGATTTCAAAGATGCTGTCGTTCACCTGTAATGCTACATTTAAAGAGAAGAACTGGGTTTGAGTGACAGGCTTGGATGAAAGTTGCATTTGAACCATACACCAGTCCCTTCTCCTAGCCTGAGCTCCTTATTCTGTTCAAAAAGAGAAGATTAAACTACTTCAGTCCTGCTAAGAATAAATGCAATTGTAAAGCAGTATGGTCACAATACATGGTATTGTCAGGATACAAAACATAACATTAACTGCTTCAGTCTTTTATATCCTGTTTTGTCAGCAAACTACCAAAGCTACATTAATAACCTGATCAGAAAGTAGAAGTTTAAATGGAGGTAATTTTTCTCTAAGTAATATAGCTGAGTTGTCATGCAATGTAATTTAAAATGTCAGATCAAGAAAACAAATAATGAGAGGTAAGAGACTGCAGCAAGTCAGTGGACAGCCTGTCAGGAAACCATAACAGAAGGAGGTCCACATTGGCATAAAAACTGAAAGCGCTATTAGTAACCAAACCCCAGCACAAAGCTGTAGTTTTCTAAGGAAACCAGACCTTTGAGGGAGGAAGCACAGGCCAGAGTGATCTGCAGGTTAATGGGGGGGGAGATGTGTGGTATTGTCATTTAGCCCCCTCTAACTGCAGCAGAGAGGAAATCAGCAGGAAACCCAGCCTGACACTGCATGCACACACACACTGAAATTGTCAAGTGTGTTTGAAAATCCATGGGGAGAAGAGAGAAAAAGTGCACTCATACATTGGGCCTAATTTCTTTTTTTCAAAATGACTTTTAATACCCATTTCAAAAAAGAGGAAAAAAAGACAGCAGGCAAGGAAGAGTTGGGAAAGGAAAGTGGAGGGGGTGCATGAATCAAGAACCGGGGTAGGGCCCATTTGAGGAAAAATGAAATAATAGGGAGGCACAAAAATGCAGACAACGTGGATGAACCTGAGGCAGGAACCACACACACACAAAAAAAACTGGGTGGGGGGAAAAAGGCAACACAAATTTAAAATAAGGGGCACGTTGGAGGTCGGGGAAGCACAAAAGGAAAAAAGTCTGAATCAATCTTCTTGGGGGGGGGCATATTGTGAAAAAGGAACCAAAAGTGAACATAAAACTAGACTGGGGGGTCCACTGAAGACAAAAACTGGACGCAGAAAGGAGGAGTGGGGAATCCAAATTAACATAACCGGCAAACTGGACTGGGAGGGCGAGAATGGGCCGACAGAAGGGGTGGTGGATGGATTTAATGGAGAGGAACTTTAGGCAATATAAAGGGGGGGGGAGAGACCGGATAATAAAAGGATGGAGGAAATCAAAACTTTATCTACAGGAAAAGAAGTGTGTGT
This sequence comes from Gekko gecko, assembly GCA_029375565.1. Taxonomy (NCBI): domain Eukaryota; kingdom Metazoa; phylum Chordata; class Lepidosauria; order Squamata; family Gekkonidae; genus Gekko; species Gekko gecko. Next base: position 42,507,082 of record JAPDNY010000012.1, on the reverse strand, counting down.
GTGTGAGCGTGGGGGTGTGCCGTGCCCTTGGCCTTGCCCCGAGGGGACGGGAGACGTGACAGGGAAGTGCCCAGCCCAGAGGTCCGTTTCTCTCCCGCCCCTGCTCCGTCTCTCACCCATCTGTTCACGCAGCCCCTTCAGGGAGGGCGTCGAGGCACTGCCGGTCTCCGCCATCTTCGGCCGCCTGAGGGGGGGGGAGGAAAAGGAAGCCCCCCTCCCCTCACGCGGTCACTCCCCTCCCGCAGCCGAAATCGCTCAACTCACAGCGGGCGGCCAAGAAACGCCGCACCAAGCGGGCGAGAACGCCTGACTGACTGGTCGAGACTTACTGCGCATGCTCCGCCTTGGCCGAGCCTCGCGCGCTCGCTCTTTCCCCCCTCCCTTTCCCCCTACAGCGCCGCCTCGAGGAAGGGGGAGACAGACAGAACGCGGGCGGACGGGTCGCGGCGTATTGCGCATGCTCTCAATTGACCGCGTCCCGCCGTCGCTGTCTCCCCTCGCTCTTTCTCTGCGGCCTCGGGTCGCGCACGCGCGTCCTCCAGCACCGCCTCCAGGAACAGGGCGGGGAGGAAGACTGAGCGGAGGCGCGCTTTTCGCCTCCGGCTCGCGCACGCCTTCTTGGAAGCGCGCGATTTCCTTTTTCTCCACTCCCCACCCTCGGGCCACGGCAAGTGCGTTGCTTCAGTCCCGCCCACTCCAGCCGGTTCGGATCTGTGCTGCTGCAAGTCACAGTACCCGGTGCGCGCAAAGTGGACTGAAAGTGATGTTACGCACGCAGCCCAACTCTCACTTGTATTTGTTCAGATGTAAACTGCGCAGTTCAGCTCCCAAGTATAACACAGCGGAGCCTCTTCTTTTCTTGGGTCAGCTTAATTCGCATTGGGGTTCTTCTTGTGAGGGAAGGACAGTGACAACATGGGGCGATGCTCTGGGTGCAAATCGTTGATAAATCTGTGAAGCTCAGCCCTGTAGGATGGGTGACCTTACACAGCCTCCCCTAATCCGCTGGTGTTCCGAGGATAAAATGGATAACCCAAGGTTTGCAAACGTGAGATGAAAAGATCTGGGTGGACAAATAGATTCCAAAGTCTTGGCTCTGGTTAGATCCAGCCAGTTTATTCATTCAGTCTCACCCAATTCCCCTCCCTTCAACACATGCTGGAAATTCATTTGTAATTCTGGGAGATCTCCAGGCCCCACCTGGAAGTTGGCAACCCTACCCATAAAACTGTCATCTGACATGCACTGAAGGATCCCTATGCAATGTCACAAAGGATGCTTGCACAAAACTCTTGGCATGTGCAATGTGAGCAGTATTAGGTCTCATCTTGTGTATTGTATTCTACAGCCACTTATCAAGCATCTCTAAGTGTTCAGCATGGGGTTTTGTTGTTGTTATTACTATTTTCAAGCTGCCTTGAAAACATCAAATAATACATCGTAAGTTATTCAGCTTTATTGTTTATAAGCACAGGTCATTACAATATCACCCTCATCATCAGATTCCATGTGGAGAGAAACATTTTTGACCCTCAAAATACCAGGCAATTCTTGTGTTAATTAAATTAACTAACAATTAATTCAAATAGCTGTGTCTTTATGGATAATATCTCACAAACAAAGGCTGAAGGGGAAAAACACAAGTATGCAAAACTGACTGAAAATGGAAATGAGGGTGGCATTCTTGTTAATTACATCCACAAATGGTTTGATAACATTAAAAACATTAGGAAGGTTATTAAATTAGTTATAGATTTTGCAGACAATTTCACCTTACCTCCAAAGAATAGTAATTTGTAAAACGTGTGGTATCCCCAGGAAAGACCTGAGCAAAGAAGCTTGATCATGCATTGGTCCAATTATAACCAAGGTGCTGTGGTGGTTAGAGTACTGGACTAGGATCTCGGAGACCCAGGTTTGAATCTCCACTCTGGAAATAGAGTTGCCATCCTCCAGGTGGTGGATGGAGATCTCATGCTATTACAAGTGATCTCCAGGCAACAGAGAGTAGTTCACCTGGAGAAAATGGCTGCTGTGGAAGGTGGACTCTTTGACATTATACCTCATCAAGCCCCTCCCCTCTCTAAACCCTGCCCTTCTCAGACTCCACCCCCAAAATCTCCAGGTATTTTCAAAACTGGAACTGGCAACCCTCAAGAAAACATACTGGGCTACCTTGGGCCAGTCACTTCCAGCTTATCTACTTCACAGAGAATAACATGGCTTTCAGTGTAAAGGCATCTCACCTTTATTTTTATTGCGAGATTATATTAAAAATCTGAGCACAAAAGAGTCAGAAGTAGCAAAACCAAATATAAGTCTGAACAATGGAAATGAAGTAATTAATTCTTTTATTAAGTATCCATTAAAAGTTAAAGGTTTCCCTTGCTCGAAAGCCAGTCGAATCTGACTCTAGGGGGCGGTGCTCATCTCCGTTTCCAAGTCGAAGAGCCAGTGCTGTCTGAAGATGTTTCTGTGGTCATGTGGCCAGCATGACTAAACACTGAGGCCCACGGAGCACTGTTACCTTCCCACCAAAGCAGTACCTATTTACTTTCAATTTTTTGCTTTTGAACTGCTAGGTTGGCAGGAGCTGGGGCCAGAGATGGGAGCTCACTCCATCATGCAGCATTAGGGTCTTGAACTGCCGAACTACAGACCTTCCACTCTGCAGCTCAGTATCTTAATCTCTGACCCATTGCGGCCCCTTTTAAGTACCCATTACCCATTGCAAATGTAAGCTAACATCTACTCACACTTGCAGATTCCCAGTTAGGAATTTCAGAACTGGCCCTTTCTTAGGTTAATGATAGTGGGCGAGAGTGGAATAGAAATCGAAAGAATGAATGAATGAATGAATGAATGAATGAATGAATGAATGAAGATTAAACAGAGAGGTCTTAATTGGTTTTCTGGGTATAAATCTCATCATGCCAAGTGACTTTGTAAATATTACTTCGGAATGCTTGCATTTAATTCCTATTCTCTTTCTGGTATTGTTCTTTGCATTGGGCTATTATTACCATAATGCAATCACAACTTAATTAGACATCATTTAGATGTAATATTGTCCATTAACAGTATGATTTTGAGACAGGAGATGACAGGACAATCAGGAAGTGATAGGATAATCGGCATCAGTCTTACCACATTTTGATTAAATTATTTCAAACAGTGACATTTTATGTTTATGTTATTTTTGCACCATTAAACTGCAGGGTTTAGCGTTATCGATTTTTCAAAGAGGGCTACAGTTTTAATTGACAACATAGCCTTTGTTTGGAGAAGCAATTTTAATCTTCTTGATTAAAAATCCCCGCAGCTGTCTTATCACACATCACAGACAGTCCTTTCAGATTTATGAAAGCAGAAAATCATTCACATGTCTCCCATCCTCAAAAATGGTCTGTTTTCTCCTGTTTTGTTACTAAATAATTCACAAATATCCTTTTCCAACAGGGAGATTTCAGAAGGCCCACTGATCACAGACACAGATTCTGCATTGTTTTTTTCTTCCGTTGTTTTGGCAGACTCATGCTGGAACAGAAATTCCCCTCTGCATTGCATGCTGCTTTCACTTCCTTTGACCATCGGATTTAATGGTACCTTCTGCATAGATTTATGGGCATTTTATGGCTATTCGGGGTGACTTTGCAGTCAGTACAGTATTGGCCCAGGGTATTTGAAGGTGGTTTTGAGCTGCACCTTTTCCTCACTGTTGAGAAAATGTGGAGCAAATCCCAGATGCAGAACCAGCCACAATTAGGTCTGGTCACCAGAAGAATGTAGACATGCTGGAGAGGATTCAGAAAAGTTCTGCAGGAAGGTTTGTGTCAAAACTGAATAGGCCTATCTGCAAATAGAGTAATAAATCTGTTATGGATGAATGCTCTGTTTCCAGAAGCCCATTTGGGCAAATATGCTGCTGCTTGGAACTGCCCTATTAGCTGTTGAAAGTGAAGGAATGTGCACTGTCTCTTAGGCTGAGACTTCAGAGGAGGACTGTAGAGAGTCAGAGAGATGGATAGGCCAGGAGGACCCTGATCATCCTTCCCATCTACTGCTTTGATGCTATCCACTCTGTGCTAGCTTTTTCGACCCTCGGACCATGAAGGCAGGACATGCTTCCAGCGTCTCTATCCATCCTAGCTAGTTAGACTAAATTAGAATCCTAACTCTACTCTGTCCTGTTGTAGAGGAAGCCCAGAAGTTCAAATGATCATCTCTTGATTATTGCTGGGATTCCAGAGGGCCTCTGGGAAAGGACTTTAGGGATTTTCCAGAAATAAGCTGGCAAATTGTTAACCACTAAGCAGAATTGTAGAAGCGGGTGTTTTATATTCAATTTAATTGACGGAAGAGGAATTTCCTAATGAAAACAGGTGTTTTACGTCAGTAGACTTTTTAATTAGGATGGTACCATTTTGTTTATAGCTAAGAATTAAGGTTATGATATAGGATGTTTATAAGAAAAGCAGCTAGCTGAAATATTAATTTTAACCTTTGCTAAATACATAGTTATAAACTATAAGGAACTACCAAGCTTATTTTAACAAGCAAAAAAAAATGGGAACATAGCCAAGCAGGTGCCCGAGAGCAGCTAAGAACCAAAGATTTTAATCATGGCTATTGACATTAATTAAAAGGCCAATTAAGAATGCAGAACTTACCTTACGTGAAAAGGACCTTTATTGGTCAAAGTAAAACAGCACATTTTACAAGACCAGAAGCTTTAATTTAGATTAAAAGTCTTTATAAAATTTAATAAAAATCTTCTGATGGATTAATTAAAATGAAGAATAATAATTGAATTCAACGTATTTACAAAAGCTTTATGCCACAGGCCACTTTGTAACATTAGAAAGTGCACAAAAGAGTTTAATTTTTAAAATAGTGCTATAATGTTATATTTTTCCACACTTCAATGTATCCTTTATATATTTTAGTAGAAATAATCCACAAAATTGTATTGAGTGTTTTTATATATTTATATGCATGTAAATAAAGGAACCATTTTTGTGACAGAACTGATAGATTTTATACTGAAAATGAACTCAGCCATTCTATGTGTAAAAGTTCATTAAAAGATAAAGCAAGTCTGGGAGAATGGCCAAAAGATGCATTCATCTTTTTAAACAAGGTGAACACCTGCATTGTAAGGCTGAAACGCAACCAGGTAGCCTCTTGTTTGTCAAACGCTTCATAAATGATTGTTGAGACAAAGAAACTTAAACTGAGCATGTGCAAATGATGTCAACAATGATGTAAAGTTGGGAGAAGCAAGAAGAATATATAAGTCCGATCCCTACTGCTATTCACTGGATAGCTGAGCTGAATTTTTGGCAGTAAGATGTCCCTTATTTGAATAAAACTTTTTCTCTACCCTTTACTGCCTGGAATTGTCTGTTTCACTGTGTGGTTTATTGGCTGGCCACACAAGTCAAAGAACCTTAGTGCCCTGAGGGCATTGACTTCACTGTCTAGAACGGAGTTCCTTAAAATAAAAGAGTCATATTAGTTTTGTAAAGATAAATAGGCTCCGTCTGTAACTTTGTCTCTTGTCAGCACACACAAACCAGATAGACTCTGCTGTGTTATGTGCCTTGAGCACTCTGCTAACCCAAGTAATCCTTCATTAGCAACATCAAGCAGTTTTTATTTTGCGCTGGAGAGAAAAAGCTTTTATGTCACAACAAGGAGTAACATAGAACAGGAGGGCCATATTTACCATCACAGAATTCAGCTCACTGTACGATGCAGGAAATGTCCCTCTGTTCAGAAAGACCCTCAAAAAGTCTGGAATAGAGATGCCAGCCTCCAGGTAGGATTTGGCAATCTCCTGGAATTACAACTGATCTCCAGATGACAAAGATCAGTTCCCCTGGAGAAAATGGTTGTTGTGGAAGGTAGACTCAGTGAAGGGTTGCCAGCCCCCAGGTCCAGACAGGAATTCCCCCACTTCTGGGGGCTTCAATCCACCCCTGGCCAGCTGGCTGGTGGGGAAGCCTTGCCACCAGTCCCATGCCCAAGAGTGACCATCCACCCAGCCATCCCTCTCCTTTCCCTCCTGCCCAATTTAAAGAGCTTCAGCTGATCAGTAGTGACCACATGTCCTGCTGACCAGTAGGAGGGCCCTTTAAATCTAGCAGGTCATGGGCATCCTCAGCTTGCAAAAAGACCCATTAAATGGGGTGGGGGCTGTGGTTTCCCCCAGCTCCATGTACCACAGCCCCCACTCCACTTACACCACCCTCTCCCTCCCTCCTGCTAGATTTAAAGGGCCCTCCAGCTGGTCGTTGGGCCACATGGTCCCTGCTGATCAGGTGAAACCGTTTAAATTAGGCAGTAGGGGAGGGAGGGGTGACCAAGTGGGTGGTTGCTCTTGGGGGCAGGGCTTGGGGGCATCTCTGCCCACCCTAGAACACCTCCTAAATCCCCCCATTGGAGCAACAAGGGGAACTGGTAAACCTAACTCAATGGCATTGTGCCCCACTGAGTTCCCTGTCCTCCCTAGGCTCCTTGCCCAAATCTCCAGGAGTCTCCAAACTTGGATCTGGCAGCCATGGGGGACCTGCTCCCCCTTCCCCTGCCAGCAGCCACGGGGGACCTATTAATTGCTCTTAACTGGCAATCATAAATCTGTATCATATTATTTTTATAACTATACTATTGCCCTCTTTTATGCATCTATACCTGTGTGCACATGTTCGCTCCAGTGTTTTTGTTGAACTGCTTTGGTTTGCTGAAAAAGAATTTAAGTACTACCGAAAGATGCTCACATAGTAAATTGGTTCAGTCAGGGCTTTTTTTTTGGAAAAAGCCCAGCAGGAACTTATTAGCATAATAGGCCACACCCAACAGCAGAAACTCATTAGCATATTAGGCCACACACCCCATGTTATGAGAAGTGTGGTCATCCAGCTACCCCCACCTTTTGCTTCTTACTCTGTTTACCTTGTTTGTTGTCAAAACCCAGGATTTTTTTTGGAGCAGGAACTCCTTTGCATGTTAGTCCACACACCTCTAATGTAGCCAATCCTAATGACTTTCTGATGTTCGGTGTGGCCTATTATGCTAATGAGTTCCTGCTGGGCGTGGCCAACTCGGGAGCCAGTTGGAACTCTGTTCCTGTGTGTTCCTGCCCCAAAATAGCCCTGGGTTCAGTTTACTCAAGAAGGCCTCAATTTCAGAGCTGAGATTTCAACTATGGCCTTCCAGCTCATGGCTCCACCATGATTATACACTACCAATTTTTGGAATGGTCAATCTGTTTTCATACAGGCCTCAGGGTTAACCTGTTCACATCTAGGTTGTTGTTAAAACAGGCCTTTGGACCACATTCTTGATATAGTCTTTAGTATTTACATCAATTGTGTACTGCCCAAGGTCCTAAATTACAGAGGAAAGGCAGATGGTTATCCCTTCTTGGTCAATCAATGTTTAATAATATGGCTTGGATTTAAACAGGGACTCCAACCAGCCAACAAGTATAATATTAAATAAACAAACCATAAATTAACCCAACCTCAATTCCCTGCCAGTGAATCATGACAATGGAGTCAGCCTCTATATCTAGGTAAAGTTCAGTCTGCTAAGTTTAGGAGTAATGATGATTCCATTCTGTGAATGAACTGGGGCATCCACAGGTTTGCAGACTGCTTCTTAGTGTGCAGCTTTATAATTTAACACTTTCTCTTCTGTGACCATCTGTAATTTGTTGCTTCATCTGAGTCGCAAGGCATGGTGTCCCCTCCCAATCCAATCTTGCTCTGGAGAAAATAGCTTTTAGTTGCAATACAACAATATATTTTGGTCAGCCATGGTAGCAGAAGTTGTTTAATTATCTGCCCGTGACCAAGGGACTGCAGAGAGGGAGTACCCCCTAAGGCTCCTGGTTTCTTGTTATGGCTGAATCCTCTTACACTTCTTTCAGTCTCAGTTCCCTTCCTTCGTGTTTGCTTTTCTTCTTCCTAGTGCCATGTCCATCCTTTCCCCTTCCTCTTAGATCCTCCTGTTTCCTTCTGCTCCCTTTTCTTCTCTTTCTCTTCAACTGTCACCAATTGACTTTTTCTACTTGGCTTCCCCCAATAGCCTAGGCCCCTCCCTTCACTTGTCCTGCATTCTATAATCTCCCAGGAGTGGACTTGACACATATCTAGTAGGAAAGTTATTTCACAGGCCTGCAGGGCATAAAGCAACAAGTGTTTGGGAGGAGGCTGCTCAAATTATGACTGATCACATCCTTCAGGATTTCACATGCCAGGCAAAAGACTGTTGATGCACAATCTGTTGGCTTCTGAGTGAGAGAACTCTTGCACTGGAACGGAGCTTTACAGATTCCTGCTCCTCAGGTCTCCCCCTGCAGATTGGGAGCCAGATGCACACTTCTTGCAAGGACAGTTTGTCCGTCACTGCTGATCCTTCCTGCAGTGCACAGCCACAGGAAGAGGTTGAGTATCTTGTAGAACACAACGAGTTCATGCAATGCAATGGTGTCCCACACAGGCCTGGTCACTCTGCGCCTTTGTCTCTGCAGCTAGGCTGACCTGGTGCCCATTTAATGTTGGGCAAACTCCAAGTACTTGTTGCTGATACCCACTGAGGCTCATCTGGTTGGTGGGCTGAAGCAGGCTGGCATACCCGGGGGGGATGCTCTAGCACTTACCCAGAAACCCCATAGAACCTGGGGAAAATGTTTGGCTGTTGCCCCAACATTATTTGGGTCACACCAGAAGTCATGTTATCATGTGGCGGCAAAGATCACCTCTCCCCACAGTGAGTACATAAGCATATAAGAGAAGCCAATGTTGGATCAGGCCAATGGCCCATCCAGCCCAACACTCTGTCACAACAGTGGCCAAAAATACCAGGTGCCATCAGGAGGTCCAGCAGTGGGGCCAGGACACTAGAAGACCTCCCACTGTTGCCCCCCCCCAAAGTACCAAGAATACAGTGCATCACTTGCCCCAGACTGAGAGTTCCTATCTATACCTTGTGGCTAATAGCCACTGATGGACCTCTGCTCCATATGCTTATATAATTCCCTCTTGAAGCTGTCTATGTTTGTAGCCGCCACCACCTCCTGTGGCAGTGAATTCCATGTGTTAATCATTCTTTGGGTGAAGAAATACTTCCTTTTATCTGTTCTAACCTGACTGCTCAGCAATTTCACTGAGTGCCCACGAGTTCTTGTATTGTGAGAAAGGGAGAAAAGTACTTCTTCCTCTACCTGCTCTATCCCATGCATAATCTTATAAACCTCGATCATGTCACCCCTCAGCCGTCGTTTCTCCAAGCTAAAGAGCCCCAAGCGTTTTAACCTTTCTTCATAGGGAGAGAGTTCCAACCCTTTTATTATTCTAGTTGCCCTTTTCTGCACTTTTCCCAGTACTATAATATCCTTTTTGAGGTGTGGCGACCAGAACTGTACACAATACTTCAAATGAGGTTGCACTATTGATTTATACAAAGACATTATGATAGTGACTGATTTGTTTTCAATTCCCTTCCTAATAATCCCCAGCATAGCATTGGCCTTTTTTATTGCAGTCACACACTGTCTCGATATTTTCATTGAGATATCTACTATGACTCCAAGTCTCTGCCAGTTCGGACCCCATCAGTGTGTATTTTTATTTAGGACTTTTATCCCGCGACTATTGAGCTTACTTAGGAGCCTTTGATGAGGAACTTTATCAAAAGCTTTCTGGAAGTCAAGGCAAACAACATCTGTTGGGTCCCCCTTGTCCACATGTTTGTTCACATGAATACCCAACTCCCCCCATCTCCCACCAGGCAACCCTAGTTGCAGTCCAAACAAGAATCTTTTGGCACTTTAAAGTTGAACAGATTAATTGTGTCAGAAGCTTTTATAGTCTACAGCCCACTTCTAGGATAGCCAGCATTCTGGAGAAAACTGTCCTGTCCCTTTAATAGAGGCTTAATGTGTAGAAATGGGCAGTCAAAACTTTTATGGCATGGAGGTAAATAACATCCCATTAAGTCCCAGTTTAAGAAACAGACATTTTTCTCTGGGCCTGTTGCGAACCGTACCCACTTAGCCAATGACCTAATGCATCTGCCAACAGGGGCTTGGGTTCACAAAAGCCTCTTCCCCAATAATTTCCAAGCAGCAGCTGAAGGGCACTGAAGGATGCAAAGCCAGCAGGGGCTTGGTGGGAAATGCTCCCAATGGTTTGCACTGGAGGACTGTGGCTCTGCTGTATTCCGGTACACAAAGACAGCCCATTGCTAAAAGACGCCACTGTTTGTCTTGTTTGCCGGCTGAAAAGAAGAGCCTTTGTCACTCTGCCTCACAGAATTATTCTGCTTTTGACTGACAAATAGATCCCCTTGTGTCTTCTTCCAAGACACCATATGCATGGATTTGAGCAGCAACAGCAGTCGTAATGAGGAGCCATTTCTCTTCCAGTCTCAGAGATATATACTCTTTCTCTGGCTCTCCCCACTTCCACCTCCCACACCAAAGCATGCATCAGAATTACAGCTGCAGGGATTGCTTCTGACTTGGCTTGTGCCTCTGGTTTATATCATCCTAGCGAGGGAAAGTAACATTTTATTCACTCAGAAATGAAAATCTAGTAGCCCACACCTCATAGGTGCCATGAATGTTGCCAGCTACCAAATCACTAAACTAATAATAACAATAATAACTATCAATGGGGTAGGGAGAGAATTTCAGTCTTGTTGCTATTTGCTACTTGTGCAAACGTCATAGTTCTTGCTAATATTAGCCAGGACTGAAAGAATGATGCAATTAATTCGGTGTGCCCAAGGGGGCTCTGAGCATGAATGTCTTGGTTTGCAGGCCACACTAAGCCACATGCCAAGCTTCTTTTTATGCAGCATCCCACTCATGCCTGAATTCTTGGGCACACCTACATTAACTCTTTGGATCCTGGCCAGTAAATGATGCCTTTTTTGCTACGTGGGCTGCCAGGGACATATCAAGGCTCAGGCAGAAGTGGCATCTTTATGACCTGTCTTGTCTGGATATGTATTAAATTTTAGCCCTTGGGTGTTTTAGTCCAGGGCCCCCCAACCTTTTTGAGCCTGCAGCACATTTGGAATTCTGACATGGCATGGTGGGTGCAGCAACAAAATGGCTGCCACAAAATGGCCTCCATAAGAAGCAGAGCCGTCCACAAAATGATTGCCTCAGCTTGACTTCAGTATCACAGTGCAGGTCCTTGTGCTGTGGTGGCAGCTGCTGCCAAAGCAATATTTAAAAAAAAAATCTGCACAGTCAATCTAATCTCCAGTAGTCAACCATAAGCCTTGTTGGGCAAAAGCCCTATGTGGCCCCACCCACTTTCTAAAACACTTGGCAGGTGCCAGAAAAGGTATCTGCAGGCACCATAGTGTCTGCAGGGACAATGTTGGGGACCCCTGTTTAAATCTATGGTTTGTAGGATTCTCCAAGCCAGTTTGGCCAGGGGTCCTGGAGGTTTCTTTGTCATCTTCTGGGTGTGGAACAGAGGTCACTGTTGGTGTGGAGGGGGAGGTATTTGTGAATTTCCTGCATTGTGCAGGGGATTGGACTAGATGACCCTGGAGATCCCTTCCAACTCTATGATTTTAAGCGGCCCTTTGGCTAGAAAAGACAGGTATAAATAATTACTGTAAGTTAAAGTGCCCTTCCCCTCCCTCCGTGCCTGCCAACTTTTTCCAAACCAGCATTCAGCCTCCCAGGCTGACCATCAGTTTGGAAAAGGGTGGCAGGGATCAATGGGGCTCCCTGCTATTTTATCACATTGATGCTCTGCTGGGAAGCATCAGAAGTCTCTGTTGAATGCATCAGATTCTGGCTGAAATGGCACATGAAAAAATTAGAGTCCCAAACAAACTGCCATTGCCAGATGTAACCATCTGTGTTCATTACACAAAGATGGAGTGAAACCTCACTTGTATGTTGGTTTAGAGTGTGTGAGTCCTTTTCTTTTGGTTCATGTTATATATGAGGGCTGGAATATTTCAGGACTGGATACCAGAAACTGGCTGAGCTTGGAGCTCAAGAACAATAGCCAACGAGGACTCTGAAGGTGACTGATGAGAAACTAATGTTATCTAAATAGCCTATCCTTGGGAGTTGGGTGTGTTTGGGTGTGGTTTCTGCATGCTATTTAAACAGGGCTGTTGCCCTGAGGTTTCAGTCTTGTATCTGCTGAATCACTTAATAAAGTAGAGCTATTCACTGCAATGCATCTTGAACCCAGTATTTAACACTGGTGATGAAGGTGGGATCCTGTTGAGTGAGCCTAGCGCCCATCTGCACTGCACCGCGCACCAAGCTCCAGTGTCATGGGCATTGCACCACAACCAGGATCATGGCTGCCACTCCAGGACTACTTCCAGAGTTCGACCCCACTCACCCAGAGCAATGGGAGGCCTGGGTGGAACGCCTTAAGTACTTCGTGGAGTTCCAGGAATCGAAGTTGCCGCCAAGAAGAAGGCGCTGCTCCTCAGCTCTTGTGGAATTGCCACCCTGGAGCTAGCCCAGGGCCTCATTGCACCAACCATGTTGCAGGTCACCACTTTCAATGGTTTCATAATGGCACTCACCAACCATTTCGCACCCCAGCCTACCTGGCTGGCTCTCCGCCTCGATTTCTTCGAGCAGAATCAGAGGCCCAATGAATCAGCCTCTGACTATGTCACTGCCCTGCGCCCGAATGGCTCTTTGATGCGAATTCCAGAACATCGAAGAAGCCCTCAACTGTTTTGTGTTCGGGCTCTGGGACGAGAAGCTCTGTCGCAAGCCCATTGGCCAAGAGGACACAAATCTCTAAAAGGCGACCCAGGAGGCTGCGGCGTTTGAGAAGTCCCGGGAGTTTGACAACCAGAAGACTGACCGCCAGGCCCACCAGGACTCTGGAAGTGACCAATGAGAAACTAATTTTATGTAAATAGCCTATAATTGGGAGTGGGGTGTGTTTGGGTGTGGTTTTTGCATGCTATTTAAACAGGGCTGTTGCCCTGAGGTTTCAGTTTTGTATCTGCTGAATCACTTAATAAAGTAGAGCTGTTCACTGCAATGCATCTTGAACCCAGTATTTAACAGTTCATTTGCAAAGTCATAATCTTTTGCATACCTCTGGAATCTCCTAAGCCTGTAGAAATCCCTACTTTATCAGTGGATGTCATGGTTTTGCTGTTTTTGCGATTGGAATATACACATTTTACTATTAGAGATAGTGATGTTGATCACGTGATTTTTGAAGCAACGACATATAGCCTGGCATGAATTTCTACTTCAGTCTCTCTCTCTCTCTCTCTCTCTCTCTGATGAGAAACCGTGAGCTGTATTATATAGGATGGTTCCTGGTCTTGATAATCCTTTGCTTCTGAAAATATCTTGAAGGCCTCTTGCTCATGGTGGCTAATCTGCCAACTGTCAGAAAGCAAGAGGAGAATCTTGCTTTCAGAGGGCTGGGCAGCCAGAGATTCTTTGGAACTGTTCCGTTTGCTATACAATTCATCTTGCTTCATGTCTGTCTGGCATTGGATCAAAGCAATTAATAGGCCTTTATCCAAGCTTGATCTTCTGCAAGGCATGAATAAGAATGTAGTGATATTTGATGTAAATATATTTTAATGTATGCTCTCTTTCTTCTTCCAAGCCCTATTTATCATTCCTGGTCTTCCTTGAGCACTTACAAAATGCACAGCTTTTGTGCTTTGATGTCATTGTCCTCTACGTGTAAAAATTCAGAGCTGTGGCTACTCCTGCACACCTCCATCATCCAATGTGTCCCTAAGAGGCAGGGGTTAATTTGAGAGAAGAAGAACGAACAGTGTTTAGCCACTGAATCTCTTTTCAGTACTAAGAAATCAGCCTTGCAACATGACTTGATGACATAAAATAAGGACTGAACATATGCAGAGTTGAATATGTTTCTGAACAAGCAGATTGCCATATATTGCGAGTGAGCAGGGAAAATCTAAGTAGACTTGAGTCCCAGCACCACCCCTGCCCCCCTGCATTATTAGTCCCCATAATGCAGAGATTTCTGTTCACCCAGTCCAGATCACAGGGTGCAAAAGGAAGAATAAGACCACAGGAACGTACAGAGTGGTTGTCTGCTTACAAAACAGACGGTGAAATAACAAAGGGTTATCTCTTAATTAGACTTAAAAGGCATTGACTGAAATAAAAAAAGAAAACGAGTTCTTACCAGACATGAAAAGAACCCGAAGAGCAAATCTGGGAAAGAAGTCAGGGGGAAGCAAAGTTCTGGCACCATCTACTGGAGCAAGAGCACTACTTACTCTTCCCTTCTGTAACAAATCGGCACCAAATGGCTGAGGGATGCATTTATCAAGATCTTCTTGAGCTGAGGCCCCCTGCATCCTTCCCTTTTGGAAGTGAGGCAGAGTGGACTAGTGTGGTGCCACCCCAACTCCACAATGCCCCACATAAGGGAAGGATGTGGACTTGTTTCTAGCAATGGGTGAGAACCTATTTGTTTTCTTCCGGGCCTTTAGGTGAAGGGTTTTGTTTTTTTAAAAAAAATTCTGCCTTGTGACGCAGAATATTTATTTGAAATGTTTATATCCCACTTGTTTCCTGATCCACAGGACTCAAAGCAGAATATATATCAAATTTTCAAACAAATACAATCTCACATCAACAGAAATACAAAGAAAAGGAAACAAATCTGAAAAGTACTGAGACTGGCAGGTGATTTCAGCTCTCATAGTTTATTTAGGTGAAGAACGAGACAAGATAGCCCGGCTCATAGGCTGGCTTATGTGCTCCGTGAACCCACTCCCAAAACACCCCCCCCACTCTGGGATAGGCTATATACAGTGGCCGAGAGTTCCATAGGTCCAGACCAGGAACCTAGCCCTCCGATTGGTGCGAGCTTGGATCCATTCAGGCTATTGTCTCCTGGAACAAAGCTTGGAGGTTATGCCTGACCACATGGAGACTCGCCTTGCACACGGTCAGGTTTTGATACATTACAAAATCACAGCTTCCACTCATGGGCCATGAAAAACCAGTCAGAAAAGCTCCACCTCCAAAATCTTTGCAAGGTCAGGGCCTTCTTGGTGCTTGGGGGGGGGGCAAGAGTGGGAGGGCTTCTGGAGTTCAGGCCCTGCTGCTGCTGGTGGGCCTCCTGATGGTACCTGGATTTTGGCCACTGTGAGAGAGACACAGAGTGTTGGACTGGATGGGCCATTGGCCTGATCCAACATGGTTTCTCTTATGTTCCTTACATCCTCAGTCACCCTATTCCACAGCAGAGAGGCAGCCATTGAGAAAGCACTACCCCGAGCAGAAACAGTTGACTGATGGAAGAGCTGCTAGTAATCCCTGGCCTTATGACTGGAGAGTGTTGTTTTGTGGACACATAACAATAGCAATAGTATCTCAACTGAGCAAGATTCAAGTCCAGTAGTACCTAGACCAACATGATTTCCAGGGTATTAGTTTTCAAGAGTCAAAGCTCCCTTCATCAGTATCTTAAATGTTTTATCTGTTGTGTTTATTTTTAATCTTGGTGACTGTTTATGGGTATTGATGTTTTAGCTGCTTAAATGTAATTTCTCTGCTGCTTTTTGCCTTTTTGCTCTGAGGGATTCTTATTGTAATAACTTTATCGTGCATTTTTAATGTTTTTGATGGATTATTGTCAGCTGTCCTGGGAGTCACTTTCTCGGTGAGGGTGGAGTATAAATGTTTAAAATAAATTATTTACATATTTGTGATATTTTTATACAACTTGTCCACACAGGTGCTTGTACCTTGGTTTATAGGAAAATGTAAATGCCATTAAAAATGGTAAAAACATGAAACCAAAAGACGTACAAGGACAAAAGACCACTAGCAGCCGCTAGCATGTTTACTACCTAATTCCCTAAGGTTCAATGGAAACTGAATGATGGATTTTCCATTGCCATGCATGCCAAGATCTTTTGCCGGTACATTAGGTTGTTCTATGCTTAAATGGTAGCAAAACTACATATGGTGTCCTTTTGTTACTCTTGAATCACATCTGCCTTTCCTCTAGGCATAGGACAATATCATTGCTGTCTTTCATAAAGAAAGCAGCATGAAGCAGCATTCTCATGAGTTGTCAGAAATTTGCTTCTGTCACTCTGGAAATGTGACCTTTCCCCCCTACTTTTGCACAAAGGTATAGATGATAAAGGCTGACAAGTGTTCATTTCTGGGTATTCTGGAGCTACACATATATTTCTTGGCAGGAATAAAAGCAGTAATGATTTCATTACAAATCCCATTGATGAAGAGTGCCCCTGCTCCAAACAGGATTTGGAACTTTTCTTTAAAGTAATAATTGTCAACCCACTTATCACATTTTTGTTATTACTTCCATAATGATCCCCCCGAATCATGCCAACGGCGAGCCATTGCTTACAGTGGCTTGCAACATAACAGAGGCAGTCCTGCTGAGAGATTGCAGACAGTCTGTACGTGCTGGGTAGTGTTATGTATTACCTTATGTGGATAGCCTGAATGGAGAATGAGCCTGAGCTTCAGTCACAAGCTCTGTAGGCTTCCAGTATCCTAAAATCAACAACCTGATTGGCTGATGTTGTGGAATGGGCCAATCAAGAAAGACTATGACTTTCAGCAGGAACAAACCCTATTGGTCTTAACAGCTCACTCATGATTGGACGTTAGTATTCTAGGGGTGTGGTTAAACTAGTTCTAAACTGTATATAAGTTGGGATCGTTCTGTGTGTTTTGTTGTGTTCTGAGCTGACTAAAGAAATCACTTGTTTGAAATGCTGCCTTGATCTCAGTACATAATAGGTAGTTACTTGTATATTTTCTTTTGATAAAAAAGGATTATAAAAAGTATTTCAACACAGTTAGAAAAGAGTTAAAATTGCAGACAATAACGTGGTCTGGTTTTTGTGCCGGTAGGACAAAACTGGAGATTGTCTTAAACCAGCTTCCTCTTCAAAGTATTACACATTGTTTCATGGAGGTGATGCATGCTAAAATGTTTTCAGAATATTTTTCAGAATATTTCAAAATGGCAGCTTCTCTTTGGTTGAGCAGTTAAGGAAGATCTGAATGTCACGGGTGCCCATTAGCTTTGTCTTGGCACAAGATTGGACACACAGCTACAGTGCCAGAAAAGAAACCAAAACTGTAGGAACGGTTCCCACTGAGACCAAAGATGCTATTTTAATTTGTCGCTCCCACTCTCCCCCTTCTCTCTCCAAAATGGGGTGTGTGTGTGGAGATTTAGCAAGTCTTGAAGAGGAAGCAATTCAGTATGACTGCAGGGGGACGGTTAAGAAGGGAAATGAGTCATAGATTTGGCCTGTAGAGGAAGCTCTCTTTTTGCAGAAAAGTTATTGCAGTGAGGGGAAATACCTTTTTTAAAGTTTCTCAGGGCACAAGAAGCTGGATGTTGAAAATGAGATACCTTCACCCGCTAGGAAAACAAGTGTAATGGGAGCCCCACCACAATTAGTATTCATTTCAGTGATTATGTGATAAAATCATCCAACCCATGTTGTGTGTTTGTGCCTCTTCATTGTGGGAACAAATGTAAAGTACTTTGCAATAAACCACGGTGCAAGACACTTGCCAAGAACGCAGAAACCACTTGTACATGTTCTAGGATAATTTATTACTTTTGCGGGTTCTCCCCCAATCCTGTGTTCCCCCCCTTCATGTGATAGTGCATCCCTTGTTCTGCTGGCCAGATGTTCTGTCAAGCTTCCATCCAAACAAGAAAAAGGTTTGCTCATTTCTCAGAGGTGGAAAGCATTCTGATAAAGTAATCTGATTCTTGTTTATCAAAACGTCAGGCAAACAAGCCTTGAGGGCAACCACTCAGGGGACAGTTACTTCATCCCAAGATCAAGTGCAATTCTGCTCAGAGGTGCAAGCTGTTTGGCTCTGCTCATTTCATTACTGATTGATGGTGCTGTGAGTGAAACTGTAGACTGCAAATCACTGACACCATGGGGGTGTTTTGGCTCAAGTCACCTTACTACTTGCTTAACTTCTGAAGATGTGTGCCTGCACATGAAAGCTTATACCTAGAGTAAAACTTCGTCTTAAAGGAGCCACTGAACTTGAACTTTGTTCCACTTACCAGCAGGGCTATTTTTGGGCAGGAACGCACAGGAACGGAATTCTGGCTGGCTCCTGAGTTGGCCACACCCAGCAGGAACTCATTAGCATAATAGGCCACACCCAACAGCAGAAACTCATTAGGACTGGCTACATTAGGGTGTGTGTGGCCTAACATGCAAAGGAGTTCCTGCTACCAAAATAAGCCCTGGGGTTTTGACAACAAACAAGGTAAACAGAATAAGAAACAAAAGGTAGGTGTGGCTGGATGACCACACTTCTGGTAACATGGGGGTGTGGCCTGATATGCTAATGAGTTTCTGCTGCTGGGTGTGGCCTATTATGCTAATGAGTTCCTGCTGGGCTTTTTCTACAAAAAAAGCCCTGCTTACCAGCATGCTAGTATTCAGTCTGTGGGCTGAGCCATGAGGTGTGGTGGCTTGAGAGCTGGCCTCAGAGTGAGGAAGCTCACCTTCAACCCCCATTCACCCAGGAAGTTTACAATATGGGTCGATTTCTTTCAGATAGTTACATCCTGCCTCTCTGTACCGATATATTCAAGGCTTCTTAAAAGATAAAACAATAAAATAGAGTGATGATAGGAATACAAGCAGACTGATTAAAAACACAGGCATAAGAGAGAAGCCAACCAAGCAGGGGGAAATGTGGCAGAAACTAGAGAGCTGGTCTGAAATTAGCAAATAAGCCACTTCTTTGTTAGCAGCATATGGGGCAATTAAGATGCGTCCGCACCAGCTTTATCATAGGATAATATTCTGGAAAAAAAATGTTGCATTTTGCAACTCATCGTTGATAACCGTTCTATAGATGGACAGGGCTGTAAGAAAACAAGTCCTTTATTAAAGGTGGAGGGTGCAGAATCAGAACCATTTCCTGTATTTATTTAATTGATTCATTTGAATGCTAAACATCTCAATCAAATAAGAATATAAGAAGAGTCCTTTTAGATCAGTCCAAAGGTCCACTTAATTAGCAGGATAGGCAGGTCACAGCTGTTTTCTACCTCCCCGCAATTGATATTGAGTGACATACTGATCAATGAAGTTCCATTTAGCTACCATAGTCACAAACAGAACCATCTTCCACAGATCTAACATCTGTTGTATTGTGATAGGGAAGTGTCTGACAACTGATTGGCTAAGCTAGTAGAGAGGTGCAGAATGTTCAGTTGCCTGGGGAACGAAGCAGTTTCAAGTCCAGCTTCTCTGAGGGGAAAAACAATTGTCATTTTGGCTGGGTTTAAAACCTCATACCAAGGCAGAATAAAGGTCTGGAAGAAGTTGCTGGACCTGGGAATACTAAGGCACCAGGAGTTCAGAGGCAAGGAGTATGGGGGAAAGGCACAGAGCAGAGACTAGAATGAGGCAGGAGAACTTGGCGAAAAGATAGGTGCCTTGAAGTAAAGGGTAGAGGAGACTAAGAATTAGATCAGTAGAGGCCATATACCGTGGAGGATGAGGGGAAAAGACAGGAGTGCTAGGGAAGCTGATCAAGAGTCAGGGTGGTTAAAGCAATTGGATCCTGACTAGGGAATTTGGAAGTGTGACTTCTGTTGTCATTCACTACAGGATTTTGACCTGGCAGTCCTCTGAGAGTGCTAGGACCAAAAAGCAGTGTATGACCAGGGCCGGCTCCAGGTGTCTGGGCACCCTAGGTAGGACAGCCTGGGGCGCCCCCACTGGGGATGCCAACCTCCCGGTGGGACCTGGAGACCGGGGCGTCGGCGGGGCGCTGGCTTTCCTGGAGGCTCCGCAGCTGCGGGACCCCCAGGAAACCCGGGAAGGGGGTGGGGGGGTCTAGCCTCCGCCCCTCCCTCCCGGCGCCGGCTTTTCTGCGGGCCCCGCGGCCGCAGGACCCCCAGAAACGCCGGGAAGGGGGCGGGAGGGGGTCTAGCCTCCGCCCCCTCCCTCCCGGCGCTGGCTTTTCTGCGGGCCCCGGCTGCGGGACCCCCAGAAAAGCCGGGAAGGGGGCGGGAGGGGGTCTAGCCTCCGCCCCCTCCCTCCTGGTGCCGGCTTTTCTGCGGGCCCCGCGGCTGCGGGACCCCAGAAAAGCCGGGAAGGGGGCGCGGGGGGTCTAGCCTCCGCCCCCTCCCTCCCGGCGCCGGCCTTTCTATGGGCCCCGCGGCTGCGGGACCCCCAGAAAAGCCGGGAAGGGGGCGGGGGGTCCAGCCTCCGCCCCCTCCCTCCAGGCGCCGGCCTTTCTGAGGGCCCCGCGGCTGCGGGACCCCCAGAAAAGCCGGGAAGGGGCGCGGGGGGTCCAGCCTCCGCCCCCTCCCTCCCGGCGCCGGCTTTCTGGGCCGCGGCTGCGGGCCCCGAAAGCTGGGAAGGGGCGCGGAGGTCCAGCCTCCGCCCCCTCCCGGCGCCGGCTTTTCTGTGGGCCCCGCTGGGAAGGGCGGGGTCTGGCGGCGCCGGTTAGGACGGCGGGGGGGAGCAGTTTTTGGGGGGGAGTGGGGCGCCATTTGGCGCCCCTCAGGCCGGGGCGCCCTAGGCGGGTGCCTAGTTCGCCCTATTGGCGGTCCGGCCCTGTGTATGACCCATCCCCTGAATTTTGCATATTGATTGAAACTAAGCAGTCACTTTTGGGCTGCAGGCTTCGAGTCTTCTTCTAATGCTAAATCACTCGCCATCACCACATTGTGACAGCAAATTCTGAAAGTTCATCATGTGAACAGGTACATTGTTTTTGTTGGCAGAGTGTAGATGTGCTGTAAAGCTGAGCAGAGGCTGTTTAAAGAATAAATTTGGTTTATTAAGAAGAGAACAAACTCTATAAGAAAGAGGAGAGAGAAAGAGAAATCTAACTGTCTAGCTAGCAGGGTGTCAGTAACCAACAGTTCTCAGCAGGAGTGGGGAGGGGGAACCCTAACTGAGCCAATCAGATGACAGGAAGGAGACTATTTGAAAATAGTCCCTAATCTAACGATGTTAACTAGTTGTACTCTCTGCTGCCTCCTGCAGGGTGTTCTTTGTCATCTTCTTTATCTATGCATGATAGACCTTGCATATTCCACCAGTCGTGAACTTGCTGCTAGAAAATTTTTAAAATAAATGATTGCATTTTCCAAACTATGCCTTTTAACTTCCTTTATTGCTTCCAAGGATTGCATGCATCTAAAGAACCACAACTTGGGGTCACCCTTGGGCTACCAGGGGTGGCCAAACTGCAGTTCTGGAGCCCCATGTGGCTCTTTCACACAGTCTAATTTAATGCTAATAAAAAGCAAATTTGCATATTTTCCAATAAAAACATGTGTGTAATATTTGTTCGCGTCTTGCAGCTCTCAAACATCTGACGTTTATTCTGTGTGGCTGTTACATTAAGCAAGTTTGGCCACCCCTGGGCTATACATATATCTTGCCACTACAAAGTATCTTTCGGCAGAACTGAAGATGCCATGACGAAGACTTGTATTCCTCCTCTCTGGACCCTTAAGACCCCCTGTCCTGAAACTGTTTTGTAACTTCACGTCTGTATGATTTGTTTCTTTCCTCATCCTAGGCTAGTGCACATAACCCAAACATCTGCTTTATATAGTTTTGTGCTTGTTGTGCTATTTGAAATATGGCTGATGGACAGATGTTATGTTTTTAAAATGTGGCTGGGATACAGACCTAGCTGAATTGTAATGCAAAGGGCAGGGCATATCTTTTTAGAGGGTCACAGGGTCCATCCTGGATTTTGCATTTGCCTGTGTGACTGCAAGACTCTTTTCCTGACATTTGCTTTTATTTGTGAAATTCTTGGCTTTTTAGTCCCCTCCCCCCATTTTGGCACTTTCCAGGCCCAAACTACCAGCTGTGCATTAAGTTAAAATATAGGTAATGGAAGCTGCATCTCTGTGTTACAACAGTGACCCCCAGAGGATACAAGTGTGAGCATTTAGCCCATGAATAAAAATCTCCCGCCTGGTGCTCCGTCAAAACCCACTTGCTGGCAGAAAAGCACAGCTTGTTTGAATGGTGTTAACTACCAGCTTAACAGATAAATAAATTTCTTCTGGCTTTATATAAATCATTGCTTTCAGTCTCCACCACTGAGAGCACAGCAGTCTTTCCTGACAAAGTACACATTCAACATCACTGATCCTTAATGATTTTTTTAAAAAGGGCTATTGCTTATATTTAAGACTGTTTCCTCGTGTGCCATGGTGTTCGACACTCATTCCTGCTAAAACTGTGTGCATGGGTGGACAGTTTGCAATGCACTTGGGGTTGCCAGCAGGCCTGGAGGAAAATGTCCTGGCCATTTAACAGAGTCATAACGTGTGGAACTGGGTGGTTGAAGCTTTTCATGGAATGGAAGGAAATAACACCTGGTAAGCAACATCCCATTAAGCCTCTATTAAAGGGGCAGGACATTTTTTACCAGCCCTGTTAGTAACCCAACTCCAGATGAATCTCCCCCATGAAATGGGAGATTTCCTCTGAGGCCAGTGGCTCATCTGTCATTTCAGTCTGGAACTCCAGAGCTTCCTCTTTCCTTCTTCCTTCTTCCCTGCTAATACAGGAAAGGCACAACCATTCCCAACTGTATGTAATTCTGGGAGTGAGAGATGGTGGCAGGTGGAGCACTAGCGGTGGAGGATTAAGGACTCTTTCACGAGTACCGTTTCCTATGGAATACTCCTGAGCGGGACTATGAGTATACCTGCTTAGGATCACTCTCTAAATTCACTCCAGGTAGATCACTTCTGTTCACAGCTACACACAAGTCCCAGGAAGGTTAAAATGTGAATGCAAATCAACCTTCCTGGAAAGTTTTAAGGATTTAAAAATTGAGGGTTTTCAGCTTACCTGGAGAAAAATGGTCTGTCCCTTTGGCAGGATGTTATTTACAAGATGCTATTATTTATCTCCATGCTCTGAAAAGCTCTAGTGGCCCATTTCCACATGGAGAATCACAGAATCACAGAGTCAGAAGGGGTCATGCAGGCCATCTGGTTCAACCCCCTGCTCAGTGCAGGCTCAGCCTAGAGCAGGGGTGGCCAAACTTCCTTAACGGAAGAGCCACACAGATGTTTGGGAGCCACAAGACATGAACAAATATAGTCCACACGTTTTTATTGAAAAATATGCAAATTTGCTTTTTATTAACATTAAAGGAGACTGCCAAAAATAAAAACAAAGGGGGTAAAAACAGATATTGATAATGATATTTATTTGTCCAATGATATTTGTAGGCTGGGGAGGGCTTTGAGAATGCATTTCTTTCTTTCTTTCTCTGCTCCTCCCCACCTCAAGCCTACCCAGGGAGGGGAACACTGGCTGGGGAAGGGAAGACCAATTGGGGAGGCATGCCTCCCCTTCACTTCCCCAGCCACCCTGCCGGGAGCCACACAATATGCATGAAAGAGCTGCATGTGGCTCCCGAGCCGCAGTTTGGCCACCACTGGCCGAGAGCATACCTGACAAGTGTTTGTCCAGCTGCTGCTTAAAGACTGCCAATGAGGGGGAGCGCACCATCTCCCTGGGAAGCTGATTTCCACTGTTGCACAACTCTTGACTGTAAAAAAGTTCTTCCTAACATCCAGCCAGTACCTTCCCACCCCTAATTTAAACCAACAGGAACAGCTCCCTGCCCTCCTCTAAGTGACAGCCCTTCAAATACTTCAAGAGAGCAATCATGTCCTCCCTCACCCCGTGAGAGCCAGTTTGGTGTAGGGTTTAAGTGCGCGGACTCTTATCTGGGAGAACCAGGTTTGATTCCCCACTCCTCCATTTGCACCTGCTGATATGACCTTGGGTCAGTCACAAGCTCAAGGACAGTTTCTGTCAGAAGTTCTCTCAGCCCCACCTACCTCACAGGGTGTCTGTTGTGGGGAAGGGAAGAGAAAGGAGTTTGTAAGCCGCTCTGAGACGCCTTTGGGCAGTGAAGGGCGGGGTATAAATCCAATCTCCTCCTCCTCCTCCTCCTCCTCCTCCTTCTTCTTCTTCTCTTCTCCAGACTCAACATTCCCCTCAGCCTTTCCTCACAGGGCTTGGTCTCCAGGCCCCTGATCATTCTGATTGCTCTCCTCTGCACCCACCCCATTCTGCCCACATCATTTTTGAAGTGAGGCATCGGAAACTGCACATTATATTCCATGTGCAGCCTGACCAATGCAGTGTACAGCGGGACTATGACATCTTGTGATTTGGAAGACATGCATCTGTTGATGCACCCCAGATCGCATTAGCTTTTTTTTTGTCACTGCATCACACTGGCTGCTCATATTTAAGTTACGGTCCACCCGTACCCCAAGATCTTGTTCACACACTCAGCTATCCAGAAGTGTATCCCCCATCTACTATGCCTGTTCCTCATTTTTGTTACCCAGATGTAGAATTCGGCACTTATCCTTGTTAAATCACATCTTGTTCACATCTGCCCACTTTCCCAGTGTGTTCAGAGCTCATTGAATTCTATCTCTATCTTCTGGTGTGTTTGCTGCTTCTCCAATTTGGTGTCATCCGTAGATTTAATGAGTAGCCCCTTCATACTCTCATCCAGATCATTTATAAAAATATTGAAAAGCATTGTGTCCAGAACCAAGCCCTGTGGCACCCCACTGGACACCTTCCTCCATCTAGATGAAATGCCACTGACAACTACTCTACTGAGTGCTGTTCTCCACCAGTTCCCTATCCACCTGACTATCCTAGAGTCCAGCCCACAGTCCTCTAGTTTACCCATCAGAACATCATGGGGAACTCTGTCAAAAACTTTACTGAAATCCAGGTAAACAACATCAACAGCATTCCTTTAATCCAGTAAGCTTGTCACTCGATCAAAGAAGGAAGTGAGGTTAGTCTGGCAGGATCTGCTAGGGTCAAATCCGTGCTGACTTCTCTGGACCACCAAGCTGTCCTTTAGATGCTCGCAAATCCATCCCTTTAAAATCTGCTCCAGTATCTTCCTTGGAACAGAGGTCAAACTGACTGGCCCGTAGTTTAGGCATGCAGATAGGATAGGACAGGATAGCATGAACACACATATATGCAACTGCTTCATAACGTCAGAATACTGATCTGACAGGGCCAGTGTTATGTCTACACTGACTGGCAGTAGCTCTCCAGGGCCTCAGGCAGAAGTCTTTCACGACCTGATCCTTTTAACTGATAATTCTGGAGACTGATCCTGAGAACCTCTGCATTCAAAAGGTGCTTTAGCAGTGAGGCACAGCCTCTCTCATATTGGAGGGCATCTTGCTTGGGGACCACCAAAACCCAGAGCGGACACTGCTTTTAACAGCTGCATGGCATGCAGAATCCAGCAAGCTCAGTTTCCCCTTGCATTGATGCCCATGCCATGCTGACCAAAGGCTCTTCTTGTGGAACTTCAGCCTGTCATTTAGCTCTGAAAGATACAGGAGCCCTGTTAGGGGGGAAATACATGGCACCCCCTAAAAGACAGTCAATAAACTAATTTTCCTGTTTATGGCAGTGCTCATCTTTCCCACTCCCCCTTTATTTACACTAATCTAATCTTTGTTAACTGCTCCCTACGGAGATTAGGTTTTATGATCTAATATGTTACTTATCACTGGTATTTCCAGGGTTGTTAAATGCTATAAAGGTTAGTGAGCAGAGGTCAGGACTCTCTGATGAGTTAATTTTACAGAATTGGACAGTTCATATGCTTGCTTAAGTCCCTGCTTTAATTTAGAGTAAAACAAAGATTTTAAAGCTTTCCTATGGCTCTTGAGAATCACGATTTTAAAACATACATGCACACACCCCAAAGCTTCTGGCTTGTGAAAGATTGCTTTCTTCCAGGGAGCTGCTATCCAGACCCCTAGTGTAGGCACTGGTATGAGTTGCTACTAATTTTCAACCCTGGTCCCATGCTGTGTGAAATGTGGTTGCATGGCTACTTATTGGACGTTACCCATGACACTAGTGGTAATGCTTCCACATGAACTTGTCTTGTACCATTTCAGACCACTGTTTCGTCTAGCTTAGTATTGCCTTCTCTTGGTTGATAGCAGCCAAGAGAATGTGTGTGAGCAAAAACCCAATTGTCCTGTATAGCATGGTTACTTAAGAACATAAGAGAAGCCAATGTTGGATCAGGCCAATGGCCCATTCAGTCCAACACTCTGTCACACAGTGGCCAAAAATACCAGGTGCCATCAGGAGGTCCAGCAGTGGGGCCAGGACACTAGAAGCCCTCCCACTGTTGCCCCCCCAGCACCAAGAATACAGTGCATCACTTGCCCCAGCCTGAGAGTTCCTATCTATACCTTGTGGCTAATAGGAATACAGTGAAACAACCTGCCCGCCCATGAATAGAACAACAAACTATCCAATCACTAACCCCCCCCGATTTCTGTTTGCAATCAATGAACAGGACATGGCTTTTCCATATTCTCATTTTCCTTGCTTGTGTGTTCCTGTTGCGCTGCCCCCCCCCATTTTGTTCCCTCTAGTGATGCATTTGAGGTTACATCCCTTTATGTCCAGCATAAAAACCCGCAGTTTCAATCTTCAGGAAGATATGCAGGACATAAAAAGGTAAAGGTAAAGGTTCCCTTGCTCGAAAGCCAGTCAAATCCGACTCTAGGGTTGTGGTGCTCATCTCCGTTTCAAAGCCAAAGAGCCAGCGCTGTCCGAAGACATTAGTCATGTGGCCGGCATGACTAAACACCAAGGCGCACGGAACGCTGTTACCTTCCCACTGAAGTGGTACCTATTTATCTACTTGCAATTTCTTGCTTTCAAACTATTAGGTTGGCAGGAGCTGGAACTAGAGACGGGAGCTCACCCCGTCATGTGGCACTCATGGGTCTTGAACTGCTGAACTACTGACCTTCCACAGCCTGCAGTTCAGCGTCTTAACCACTTGAGCCACCACAGCTCATGCAGGACATAAAGAAATGTAATATGGAATTTACCACTAGAGGGAGCAAAACTCATGTAGAACAGGACCCCTCCCCCCCCCAGCAACAGGGACACACAAGCAAGGAAAATGATAATGCAGAAAAGCCCATGAGCTAACTCGTGGGTGTTTGAGAATCCCTATGTTACAGATGTGTAAACCAACAGATTTTCACCTCCAAACACCAGGGGGCTCTGTTCTCTTATCCAGAACGTGAAATAATTTACATTTTCTTGGCCACTCTGCGAAGAAGGAGGGCAGCAAATGGTACTAAGTATTGGTATGTTCCAGACAATGAGACCTATGCAAGCAGATCTTTGCAAGGATTTGATCATATTTATATGAAGAATGTTCATCCCTGGCATCTCAGTTAAATTAGCTCAGGTAGCCATTGTTGAAGGTGGGGGTGGGAATCTCTTTGCCTGAGAACCTGGAGGACCATTTTTACTGGCAGTAGGAGCTGTGTCTTGCTGGTACTATACTTGCTCTACATAAAGAAATCTCAGGTTCAGTTCCTGACATCTCCAGTTACAGGAACTCTGGTAGTAGTTGGAGGTGCGAAGGAATGAACTGTCTCTACTGGAAACCTTGGACACCTGTAGTGAATCAGAGTAGAGACTAATGAATTAAGCAGACCAACTGTCTGACTCTGTAATTCATATTGAATGCCCTCTTTTGGAAGCTAATGGGAACAACAGACCCGCCTTTCAGTTCTGGAAATCCATTCCCCCCTATATGTAACAAAACAGCAACTGGGAAAAGGCATGGCTGTAGATGCCATGGGATGCTGAAGAAGACCTACTAGGAAACAGAAATTAAGTGGCTCTCAAGTTACTAGATGTTAGGACAGCTAAGCTTCCTTGAATTTTAGAAAGAGATCCTTGTTTTTGCACAGGGAAGTCCATGCAGTACAGGAAGAATTTAAACAATTACTTGGAAATGCCCAGGCTGACTATCCAAAGAAGTGTGAAAATAATTGGATTGTTTGAGCTATATGTAGACATGCCAAAAGACTGTACATAGTGAGCATTTTGTATCCTAACGATTTCCGCCCCAGTCATATATTGATACTGATTGTATTCATTATTTGGGATGCAAGGTTGGGGTCAGTTTTGCATAATTTTTTAAAATTCATAGACTACATAAAGCACTGCCCATAAAATCATAACATGAGCTGTCAAAGAAACAGCAACGCAAGATCAAGGACAACAAATCACAGAGAGGTCATAAAAGTCAGAAGGAAGGGCAGGCAAGGCTCGTTTACTGCTCTGACATATCTTCAGGCAACTTTTAAGGAGAAGCACTTCAAATAGGGAAGTCCTGTATGTGTCGGCTGCCCTCCAAAATCATCCTACACGGATTATTTTCTCCCCCTTCAGATTGTATCGGACAGGGTGGAAAATGGAATTGAGTAGCTTTGATGAGATTTGATCACAGATCTTATTAGCTGCTTCCCCATCAGGTAAGTTTTGGTTAAGCATCTTCTTTTAATTAAGTTATGATTTTATAAAACATCTTATAAGTGTTCCTATCAGCAGTACCCAACTGCAGTTCTTAGAGATGCCCTCTGTAATTATTGGGATGTTCCATTTAACCTAAAATGTTTTGTTTGATGGGGAGGATGCAGTGGAGGACTGGTTCTTTACAAACAGCCAAAATACAAGTACCTGAAATAGGTTCTTGTAAGCACTGTTTTATATATTTATCTCCCAAAATTTATACCTCACCTTTCTGTCCTCATAAAGTCCACCAATGCAGTTTTCCAGTCAAATCAAAGGGGAAAAAATCTTCCTAGCAAATGCAGTGGATATGTAGCCAAAGAAGGGCTTGATAAGTGCTTGCAGGAGAATGTGCATGGCAAAAGCTCTTTTCTGCAAATGTGGTGGGCTGCACAGAGCCAGTGTGGTGCAGTGGTTAGAATGTCAGATCTGTCATGAAGCTAACTGCTTGACCTTGAACCTATGGCTTTCTTGCTTATCCTACCCTACTTGCCAGGGATATTGTGATGCTAATAGGAGAGGGAATCCCGTCTGCTCCTTCTGAGCTCTTTGGAGGAATGGTGGGATTAAAGACTGGACTTCAACTGAGCAGGCTAGATATTCTGGGCCTCTGGAGCAACGACTTTTGGAAAGAAATTAAGATATTACTATACAGTTTATGTTATACTGTTTTTGTTGAACAAAAATCTATTCCTGATTTGAGAAACAAGTTAATACAAGTGGTACACTTACAAAGTCTTTTGGGGACATCTCATTTCCTCTCCTCCATGATGTCCTCTTTCCCTTCCCTAGCTCCGCCCCCCATAGCCTCTCCACTTTTTATAAAGTACTGAGACTGAAGCATAGTGTAATGATTTCAGCTCATAACTTTACTTTGGAATTAGGAAAAACTTGAGATACAGTAGCCGGCCAGAGGCCACTTTAAATACAAGTACAGACCACACCCACACTCGTGATAGGATTATATACAAATTTACTGCAGCCATAGGTTCCCTTGAGGATCCAGGCGAGCCGATAGGCTGGTTCTAGGATCCTCTCCTTCTATTGTCTAGGTATACGAAGCTAGGCTAGTCTGCTTGGCCATGTGGAAAGGCGACTGCATGTGTGGTCACCATTAGTACATAACACCCCCCCCATGGTTCAGATCCCCTCTAGCAAGCATATTTTTTGAAGTATGTGGGACTCTGTCATTCTCGTGTTGAGCAGCGTACTTTGGGGGCCTGGGCAGTGCTGTCCTGTGTCGCTCCTGTGGTCTCTGGGGAAGGTGCCAGGGTTGCTACTGGGGCAGATATGCTGCATGGATCTGGGCCGCGGGCCAGCTCTGGGTTGCCACCGCCCCCCCTCCCATCGAAGCGCTTGACCGTAGCTGGGGTTGAGCGGATACTGCCAGCTCTTCTGGGCTCTGATAGTCGGCTTTGCTCCCTTCTGGTACCTCTGGAGCAGCTGGAAGGATGCAGTGGCACAGCTGGTCTATATGTCATTGCAGCAGCTGGCCATCCTCGCCAGACGCCTCTTATGAATGTGGGCTCGTCACCTGGATGACCTTGGCTGGGACCCATGCAGGACCTTGGGCATAGTTCCGGGCATACACTGGGTCTCCTGGAGGGAACCCTCAGGAAGCTTCCTGATCCTCTGTGGCCATGCTGTGCTCCATGGCCCTATCTGGATGGAGGTGGTCTAGCTGGCTGGTTGGGTGCCTTCCCATGAGTAGCTCTGCTGGGCAGTGACCCATGGTGGAATGGGGTGTCATTCGCTGCCTGAATAGGAAGGCCGCCAGCTTGTAGTCCCAGTCCCTTTGGTCCATGAGACGCAGGGAGTCTTTTGTTGTTCAGACCATGTGCACGGCTTGGCCGTTGGTGGTGGGATGAAAAGGAGCCAAGCGGATGTGCCTGATCCCATAATACTGCATGAACTCCTGGAACTCCGTGGAGGTGAAGGCTGTGCCATTGTCTGTCACTAGAGAGGCTGGTATCCCATGAGTACTAAATATCTGCCACATTGCACGGATGGCTGAGCAAGACAACGTAGAGGTCACCAGGACCACCTCCAACCACTTTGTGTATTCATCGACCAAGATAAAGAATATTTGTCCTTGGAAGGGCCCCGCAAAGTCCAGGTGGAGCCTAGCCCATGGTTTGTGTGAAGTCTCTCATGGCCGCACCGGCGCCTTCGGTGGCTCCATCCATGACTCCTGGCACTTATGGCACCCCTTCACCTTATCTTCAATTTCACTATCAAGACCCGGCCACCACACATAACTCCAGGCCAGGGTTTTCATCCTTACAATCCCTGGGTGATTTTCATGCAGAGCTGCGATTACTCTATTTCTCAGAGGTGCGGGCACCACTACCCTGCTGCCCCAGAGCAGGTACCCCTTGTGTGAAGACAGTTCATCCCTCCAAGAAGAGAATGCTGTAAACTCTGGTCCCACTGGACTAGTGGGCCACCCCTTCCCCACCCAGTCCCAAGACCTGGGAGAGGATGCGATCTCAGCCGGTGAGCCTCGCAACTTTGGAGGCCTGAACCAGACGGCTGGACAGGTCCTCCAGCAGGGTGATGTGGTGTGTGGGGGCCGGATCGGGGTCACATGATGGCAGGGGGAGATGGCTCAGCATGTCAGCGTGGCCCATCGCTTTCTCAGGGCGATGAACCAACGTATACTGGTAGCCGGCCAGAAATATGGACCAGTGGAGTATCCAGGGAGACAGCATCTGCTTCCTTCTCTCCTTCCCAGCCAACCTAACTTCATCTTCCTACGTCCTTCTTTGGTTTTCCTTCTCCCTGGGAATTGTCCAGTCTAGTGCCAGTCACCAGGTCAGGCACAGTTGCAAGGTGGGAAATGCACAAGAACTTGCATAGGGGACCACATTTTCCCCCTATATCCCCCTCCTCACACTACTTCATCTTCTCCTTTTCCAGGCAACCCCCCATACCCGCAATTTCCCCTGCTTTCTTCTCTCCTTCCCACCTACTTACCAACTCAACTTTTATTTGCCCTCTATCTTCAGATATATTATTTATTTAATACATTTACACTCTGCTTTTCTCCACAATGGGAACCCAAACGTTAGCCAAATTGCCTTAAATTGTTACTCAAAATGGGGAATTATGATCTTACACCAGGCAATAGGCAAGTAAGCGGGCAAGCATCTATGTATACAGGGGTGTAGTTCCCTCCAGACCCACCAAACAGACGCTGAGACTGACATCAGTATTAATCGATTTTGTTTATTGAAGATATTTGCAAGCATACAATAACACAAGCACACACACAGTTATACAAGTCCTAGGAAATATAGATAGAAGGAAATAGCACATTCGCATTAGCAGGATGTTCGTTGTTTAGGCTATACTATACCTGTCCATAGTTGAATAGAGCAAACCTCAGGAAAAATGGGGGGATGTGGGATGCTGGGAAAAGGGGTCGTGCCCTGAGCCGGCAGGTACACGATGAGACTCTTGGCTGTGCAACCAGGCGCCAGATAGGAGGGTCAAGTGAAAGAGAGAGAGAGCTGGTACTGGGCACTCTCTTTTATTAGGAGGTTGAGAGGTGGGCTAAGCTTGGCCGCCTCTCTTGGCTCACCTCCTGTTGTCTGTCCCCCAAAATATGCTAACTAGTGTTTGGGGTCGAAGGTCTGGAGAGTGGGCAATGTTAGACCTAATAGCAAACTAGGTTGGACAATGGCATCTGATGGGATTATGTCCTGTGCTGGCCACAGTCCTTGTTCTTCTTGTTTTCTGCAGTCTGCAGTTTCAACTAGGTGATGTATTAGGTTGGGAGAGAACCTGTTGCCTGTGTGTAAGAATGGAGACTCTATATGGAGCCTGGCATGGCCACTGCCTGACTTCTTTATGCTATACATGGCTAGGGGTGTGGTCCACCTCGTAGCAGGAAAGTGGAATGGTGACATGCAAAGATCATACACACTTTTTCACGGGAAGGCTTTCTTCTCCTGGATGTCTGCTGTAGCTGGCATCACTTGAAATCACCGTGCAGTTCAGTCCCTGTTGCACATCGCTAGCAAAGTCCAAGTTTTCATAGCATAAGAGCACACTAGGTGCCTAGTAGGGCAACACAAACTAGCTAAGGGTGTGGCTCCTTGTCATTATTATTCAAACGCACCAAGTCAGACTCCTGAATTTTCTCATGACAAACCACAGATTTTTCCCTTTGATCTTTCCCCCCATGTTTAAGACCTAAGTTTTGATATGAAGCTTGAACCAATGTTTTAATGCAAGAACAAGGAACTGAACTGGAGGCCCAATTTTCCGAGCAAAATACAAGGAATGGTCTGTTCAAATGAGGTGAACAGACCCATAAAACCTTTATGGGTTTATAAGCCAGATGAGTGCAAACTGTAGGATAAAAGTCTGGTTGCTACAGGAAGAGAGAGTGACTGATGTCCACAAAAGTCCTCTGTTCACCTGCCAGGTTTTCATCCCAGCCCTATTCAGAAGTTACAGTGAACACACTTAAAATCTGCATGTACATGTGTACACCTGTTTGTAAGAAAAAGCCAATGTGCCTTCACTTTATGAATGAAAATGGGGACCAGCACCTGGATAAATGTGGGGTTTCAATCACATGTTCAACTGTACATGCAATGAATATAACTTGAGAATTACTTAGCCTATGAAGAAGAAGAAGAAGAAGAAGAAGAAGAAGAAGAAGAAGAAGAAGAAGAAGAAGAAGAAGAAGAAGAAGAAGAAGAAGAGGAGGAGGAGATTGGATTTATACCCCACCCTTCACTCGGAGTCTCAGAGTGACTTACAAACTCCTTTCCTTTCCCTTCCCCTCCCCACAACAGACAACCTGTGAGGTAGGTGGGGCTGAGAGAACTCTAACACAAACTGCTCTTTCAGGAACAGCTGTGCCAGAGCTTGTGACTGACCCAAGGTCACATCAGCAGGTGCAAGTGGAGGAGTAGGGAATCAAACCCGGTTCTCGCAGATTAGAGTCCGCACACTTAACCACTACTGGCTGAGTGTGCTGCAGGGGTCCCAAACCTTGTTGAGCCTTCAGGATCCTTTGGAATTCTGACACAGTATGGTGGGAGTAGCCACAAAATGGCTGCCACAAAATGGCTTCCTCAGGAGATGGAGCCAGCCACAAATTACCTTCAGTCATCAGCAACATCCTTGTGCTCTGGTGGCAGCTGCTGCCAGCCAATCAAATCTCCAATAGCCAAGCAGAAGCCTTATTGACCAAAAGCCCCACAAGGCCCCACCCACTTTCTAAAAACGGTGGGCACTGGGAAAGGTGTTCATGGGTGCCATGGCTACCATGGGCACCACACTGGTGATCCCTGGTGTACACAGTACACGGATTGTATGTGTGTTCACTGAAACTTGTGGACATGGCTCAGGGCAGTGTACATAGGTCTCTTTTCCTCCATTTTATCCTCACTATATCCCTACGAGGTAAGTTAAGGTAGAGTTTTTCTGCCCAAAAGTCACCCTGTAAACTTCAAGGCTTAGCAGAGATTTGAACTTTGGTCTCCCTCTCCCCACTTCTGATCTGACTCACTGACTAGTTCATCAGGTATCAAGTCATGCTAGCTCACTATTGCTACCTAAACATGAAAACTGCAAAAACTAGGATGGACCTTGCTGTCTTTAAATACTTTTTGTGTTAACTAGATCCTTTCATTACTTAGGTTCATCCAGTGAAGACTTTTAATTAGAAAAGGCAGAGAACCTGCCAGAAAAACTTGGCATAGCAGCAAGGAGTTAATGAATAAAAGAATGTATTTATTTATTTAAATTTCTAGCCCGTCCTTCCCTGCACTGCAGGGCTTGGGATGGGTTACAACAGTAGATATATACAATAGATTTAAAACAATGAAAACATAATCTTCACAGTATTAAAACCTACACAACATCGGTTAAAGTATGTGGCGGATCACTGAAATCATTTAACAGCTGAGGGTATAATTCCCTAGTGGAGAACTGACAGAAAGATGTTAATTAATTAATATATTAATTATAAAAGCAAAGACTTCTGTGAACCTAAAGCACCCATACAGAGCAGGTCTGCATGGATGTTATTAGATCATTCAAACATTCCTCATGCAGAGATGCATTGGAATTCCCTGGGAGGAGGCTGCCCATTGCATCTCTGTATGAGTCATTACTCTGGGCTTACCTTCAGTCTTCCTAATCAGAGGAGATGCTCAGAAGAAATGATCTATTGTGGAAATGTAGGCTGGCAGCTTCAAGGCCCTGACCTTGATGGCTCAGGTTAGCCCAGTCTTGTTAGATTTCAGAAGCTAAGCAGGGTTGGTCTTGGTTAGTATTTGAAAGGGAAACCGCCAAGTAATTCCAAGGTTGTTATGCAGAGAAAGGCACTGGCACACCACCTCTGTTAGCCTTTTGCCCTGAAAACCCTATGGGGTTGCCAGGAGTCAGCTGCAACTAGATGGCACTTCACATACACACACACAGGCTCAAGTAATGGCAGGTGACATAAGAATAGCCTCTAATTCTCATACAGTGGAAAAAAGTTTGGGAAACCCAGAGGTGAAGTGGGTTTTTCAAAATGACAGGAAGCAAAACAACACATCTAAGACAAACAGCAAGAAGTAAAGATTACAATAATAAATGGAAAAAAAACCTCCTTTTGTTTAGAACAAAACCTCTAACAAGTTAAACACCTCCTCCTCCTCCTCACAATGGGCTGTTTGTTATGTATGTTGGGACTCTGCAGAAAGAGTCCTGGCATCTCCTAGCATCTGCTGTGAAATCTAATACAAACAAGCAAAATGTTCCAGTCTTGGCACATCCGCCTAGCAAAAGCAGCAATGTGGCAGGGACAGAATTGTATAGCATATGAGACTGCAAATTCATAAACTGACAAATGAATTGGCATGTGGGTTTCGTTCTTAGGAGTATCCATTGGGGAGGTAAATCCGTATCTGGACTGTTCCCCACTCCAATCCAAAACACAATCCTGTTCATATGTTACAGTGAAGGCAGGTACATCCTATCTATACATGCATACATTTGTTTGTAAGGAAGAGTCTATGTACATTTCCTTTATGAATGAAACTGGAGACCAGTATCTGGATAAAAGTAGGTTTGTATCACATGTTCAGCTGTACGTGTGTTGAATATAACATGAGAATCACTTGATACACATACAAAACACAATCAAGTGTGTACACTATATACAGAATGTACATGCATGCATTGTGACTTGTGAACAGGACTTCCTCGGACACAGAAAACTGAGCATCAGGTTCAAACCTTCTCCATGACTTGTTTATGTGCAAGGAATTTTTCCCCATCAAATGGAGGAACTTTCAGTCACCCAAGTAGTATCAACCAGAAGCAAGTTTACAATCTCATCTATTTTGTCTGTGACAACTGGGCCATTTTGGTGTTGTTTGTCGGCAAGAGAGGAGAAGCTGTACTCAGCCTGGAGGCTGGACCAGCCAGAGCCCCCTTCAAGCACAGATGAGAAAAGCTATCTGTAAGAACCATCCCCATGAGTGACAGGCAGTATGAAGTCTCTGAATTGGCCAGGCCTAATATTTATTTATTTATGACATTTAAAACCCACCTTTCTCATCCAGTGATACAATGAGAACCATATAATAAAGTCAGTTAAAAATAAATGCCAGGAGCTTCTACTGTTGCCTTATCAACAGATTTTGCTTCCTGTGCTACAAACCCTTCATGTTATTGATGCCATACAGGGGCTCTGGATTAGGCATCAATAACAATAACATCAATAACAAGAAGGACCCATAGGTTGAGTTTTGAGGGCCTCCAGGTTGTGTGTTGAGTATGGAAAGCCACAGCCCAACCTGGCCGTGCTGTTAACAGATGCCATGAATGTCCAACTCTGATTCTTTCTTAGAAACTTTATCCACAGAGCATTTTATTTATTGATTGATTTATCTATCAAATTTCTACCCTGCCCTCCCAACCAAGGCTGGCTCAGGGCCTTTTCATCTTTCCAAAGAGTACATTATGGAATTCCCTTCTGTCTTTCAGACCATGTTTAGAGGATGAGAAAACGAATGTCGAGTCCTACTGGTAACTTTCCAGCCAAGATTCTTAGCGGCCTACTAGTCATCACTGCCTTCTTCCTACTTTCAGGTATAAACTTCTCCAACTCTGAATTGAATTTGGGTGGGTGGGTGTGCCCCTGTGAAAAGAAGAGGGAAATTCATTTGTGTATGAATTATAAATGTA
The DNA here is from genome assembly GCA_029375565.1 of Gekko gecko. Lineage (NCBI taxonomy): Eukaryota > Metazoa > Chordata > Lepidosauria > Squamata > Gekkonidae > Gekko > Gekko gecko. The sequence continues at coordinate 42,470,425 of JAPDNY010000012.1, read as the reverse complement.
TGCTAATTTGAAAAGCTGTTCCATTGACTTCCTATGGTGCATCCAGAAGCCACTGGTGTCATGAAATATTTATTTTGAACATATTGCCCTTCCACAGGTGAAGAGTTGGGAAAAAAAATAGTTGTAACATCTAATCCACTCAGATATGCATTATATGATTGCTTAATTTTTTTAAAAAATGTTATGTATGAAGCTGCTGGCCAGTTAGCTGGCAGGGGAAACCCCACCCCCAAATGGCCACATTCCCACATGACATCCCCAACACAACTCCCACATGACGTCCCCAACATCTGGAAGTGACATCATTGTGTCGGCGACACTGCAGGGAACACTCTGATTTGAGGGCAGAACTCTATGGTAAATTTGCCCTCAAACCATAAGAGTTTTGCCCTCAAACCAGAGTGGCGCCATGCAACATCACCAATGTGATGACATCACTTCCAGGTGATGTCATCATGCCCCCTCCAGAAACGCCCCCAAATCCCTCCACTGGTGACAAGGTAGAACCTGGTAACCCTATATACCACTGGTCTACCTAGGTTAGTACTGAATATTCTAACAGGCTGCTTGGTATGGCGGTTAGAGTGCTGGACTAGGATCTGGGAGATGGATTCAGATTCCCACTCTGCTGTGGAAACTCTTGGCCTGACCTACCTCAAAAGGTTGTTCTTGTGAGGATAAAATGAAGGAGGGGAGAATGGGTCCACACTGGGAACAAAGTGAGATATAAATAACTTTGTAAATATAAATATATAATAAATGGCAATGACACTCCAGGGACTCAGGCAGAGAAATATCCTTCCCAGTACCTGCTATCTGAGGACCTGATACCTTGCTGTTTAATGAACAAACAATGCCCCAAACACTCTTCCTTGCTCTGTTTCTCTGATTAAAGCTGGCCACTGGCTATTAGCCTCAGGGGGGGGGGGGGAGGAGCCAGGGCATCTTGTGGCTAAAGCAGCTCTGGAAAGCATTTCCAGTCAAGGAAGTGGCACAGTGGAAGTGCTGATTCCTTCAGCACTATGATTCTTTTTTAATTGTATATTATACACATCCTTTCTCAGTATTCCAGCACCGCACATAATTTAGTCCTGACATCCTCTGCTATCTAGAGAAGCTAGTGAGCGAAACATCTTTGGCCTTCTCCGTACAGTATTCAATAATGTTCACTACACTACACTATTAATGGAAGGCAAAAACAAGTGTAGTTAACAGACTCAACAATTACAACTTGCCAAAAAGCTGAAGAACATGTAATAGAGAATAATGTATACAAAGTAGCTACAATGAAAAAGTACAAAATGTAAACAATAGAGAACTGGTATGTGCTACAATGTATAAACCATGGAAAACTACTAAATAATTTGACGTTGTGTCCGGATGTTTGATAATAACATTTCAAAGTTCATCCTTCACCAGGGTGTTCCCTTTAAATTGCTGTGGTTTTCATACTCATACTGACATGCATTGGGAACAGCAACAATCCAATACAAAATTGGATGCCAATCTCCAAGATGTAATCAGCTTCAATAGCTTCAGTCTTGCAGTGGGACTAGCAGTGTCTCAACACATTTACATTCTGCATTATCCCCTGGGATGGAGGGTGGTTCTTTTGAGGTTCACTGAAGTCTAATCCTGATGAGGCAATTTAGATGTTCTTAAAAAAGACCCTAAACCCTAAAAGACTCAGATGGCTGGCAAGAGACTGTATTTAAATACTCCTTCTTCTCAAAATATTCCCCACATATGAAACACTATTTCAGAGGGAAGGCCTTTCCTCCTGAGATTTTTACACACACAAAAAAAGGAGTGAGATTTTTACACAAAGGAGCCTAGCTCATGGGCCATTTCTTCATTTCCCTCCCTTCCCTACAATTTGAAAGAGCTTAAGGACTGACCCACAATCTGTTTGGAGGGTTCACTGTAGGTGATATGAGACATTTTCCATTTGTGCCAGCATTTAATGGCTGCGGTCACAGTGAACTACAGAAGAAACCCTCCACATAATGTTTGCATGCTTGTCATGTATCTGTTCCCTAACGACCATGAAAATAATTTGAACCAACAATTTTGAACCAATTTGCATAAGAGTCTAAGCTTCTTTCTGAGTTACGGGCTGTGACCTGTGGGTTTCCATATCTAGAAGAAACAGCTCACTGCCAATAATTTTAAATTATTTCCCCATGTCTATTTTTATTTCCCTCATAAAAATTGGTATTTTTCTGTTCTCAATTTCAGGGAGGGCATAATTATCAGTATTCCAAGTTGTTTGGGTCCCATATACTGTTTTGGTACCTGGATTTGGGTTTTTTGGCATTCTGAAATTATATAAATCCATTATTCCCTATGGGGAATATTTCAGAGGGGCTGGAAAGCAAATAACACCAAAATTTCAAGCAAACAACACCAAAATCGCAACCAAGCTAGTGCTCGCTGTCCACTAAAGACTCCCAAGTTTCAAGTAGATTGGGTTGAGGGGTACAATTCTATGGGCCCCTAAACAAGGTGCCCCCAGCCATCCTCTATTGTTTCCTATGGGGAAAAATTCCATACTTTCGGTAGGGCAAAGAATAGCCAAAATCATAACAGCAAACAACCACTAGCCAAAAGCCTCCCAATACAAACAGAACCAACAAGCCCAACAAAACCAACATCATACCAGAGAATCTGAGCACAATTACAGGCCAATGTGGCAAGCCCAACACATCCAGTATTAACCCAGAGAATCCAAGCTGAACCACCTGAAGCAAGTGAAGGAACTCCAGCCTCAAAAGAACCAATGCCAGATCACAGAAGCCAAGCAGAACTCAGGGCCAGTGTGGCAATGCAAACCCAATAGAACCAAAGTCAAATCAGAGAATCCCAACAGAGCCAACCTCACAAGCTTCCCCTAAAATGTGATCCCATTTGCTTATCTCTTCCCTCCCCCTCTTCTATTGCCTGGAAAACCTGCAAAAAGCAAGCCCCCCAACTTTGGAGCCTTAAAACACTGCCCCCAGATTGCTGGGAGGTCAGTTGGAGACTGAGCAACCCTAGTTCTGCCTCCTGCAGAAGCCATTTTGGGGTGGTGCTGGTCATGCCCTTATAATAGTCGAAGGTGCCCACAAGGTCAGAAAGGTTGGAGACCTTTAGAACAATCGGGACCATTGAAACAATATAATAGGTGCAATAAAATGGATTTTTTTGTTTCTTTTTTAATAGCAGAAACTGTTCAAATGTAAAGGGGCCTCTTTTCCTGAGGAGCTTCTCTTTGATCCTTGCAACAACCCTGTGAAATAGGTAGGGCTCAGAGAGAGTGACAGGATCAAGGGCACCCAGGGAATTTCACAGCAGAATGGGGATTTGAACCCAGGTCCCACTAGTCTGACACTCTAACCACTACATGTACTATCTCATAAATGCTGTGATGTCTGGCCAATGTGCCTGGAAAGAATATTCCACAATCTGGGTGCCAACACTAAGAAGACAGTAAATGTGCTTGGATGACAGACAATGTATGTGTATGTGCTGAGTTACACCTTTGGAACCCATCTTTCTGAGGAAGAGAGTTCAGGAGAAAAAAGTATAGATAGGGAAGTTTCTCAGGATTTCCAAAGGTACCCTAATGAGCTCACAGAGGGACACCGTCTTCTTTTCCCCATTCAGCCACCTGGTGTCACCGCTTAAAAGGTGCTATAGACAGCATCATATAGAAAGCTGGACTAGCTAGGGATGAACATAATACTTTATTCCTGGGTTCAGGCATGGATCTCTGCCATTAAGGAGATACATGCTGGGAGTTCCTGGGTGAAACTTGATTGCCAGGTAAGCAGTAGTCCAGTTTGGATTGGGACTGTAGTGTGCAGGGAGGAGGGGCCTAAACTTTCTACCCCATAGCATTTTCCCAACTTGAAATGGCCTCCAGGAGCCGTTATTTGCTCCATGGGGGAACTTAACAATGCATTGATAGCTATGTACCAGTTTCTCTACTGAGTGGTGCAAATAGTGGCTCCCTGGTTTTTTCAGGTTGGGGGAAACTGTGTAGGGGGGAAAGCTTAAGGCCCCTCCCCTTGCACACTGCTGTGGTCCCAGTCCACATCAGACCCTTGAGGACTTGGGAATCAGATTTTACCTGGGGTCCCCCAAGGCAAGACCTTGGAACAAAGTATCAAATCACAGAAGAGAGCTGGGTTCCAATCCACATTCTCCCATGAAGATTGTCAAGTGATTTGGGACCCGTCATTCTCTCTCAGCTTAACCTCCCTCACAAGGTAGTTGTGAAGATGAAGCAAACAAAGAGTATATCCTTTGAGGAGATAAAAATGTTTGTTCTTGAAGTGGATAAAAATGTTAGAAAGTTTGGTTATAGTTGAGAATGAGGATTAAAGCCATGGGAGTGCAGAGGAAGAAGCTAGGAAAGCACGAGTAGTCACAGTATATGAGGCAAATAGTTCCACACCCATGAGGCAGGAAAGCATCTCCTCTCTTACTTCTTTACCCTGAGGCAGAGGTCCCCAACTGGGCTGTGGGCACTTATGGAACTTTGGGAGTATTGAGGAGATGCTGTCACAAAATGGTTGACATGGATTGTGGGCTCAGTCACAAAATATTGGAAAGTTTCTAGCCCATATGGCTGTTTCTGAAGAGATGCTCCCTGCAAACACAATGGTGATGCCTCCTGGGCTTTTCTGAAGCACCAAAGAGGTGGAGGAAAGCCAGGATTCACTTTTTGCCTAAGAGAAGAGATGCTTTGGGGAAGAAGCACCAGGAAATAAATCCATGGGTCTTAGGCAACAGTCTTGCCCAACCTGATTACCCTGTTGGTTGGAAATGTTGGAGGTCAAACCTTCTGCATCTAAAACATATACTCCATCAGGTCTCTCACTCTCCCACAGGTGATGGTGTTTTTCTAGATCCAGATGTTTACTGTTTACGGGTCTTGCAACCGTTTGAAAAATGACAGATTTTTTTTAAAAAAATGATACCCTTTTCTTGTCTTTTTCTCTCTTGACACTTGTAACAGAAAACAAGTCTTTGAAAGGGGAACAGCTGACTTTACGAGGGCTATCAAATAAATATGCCTCCTTATACAATCACGAGGTCCCAGAACTTTGTACGTTTACTGTGTGCATTGATCTGAATCTGAACAAGGACACAGATGTGAGATGGGCGGCTTTCTCCTATGATACCAACAGCCTTTCCGCAGATGTTGAAGAAGCTGAGCTGGCCCTGCTCAGCACACCTAGTAATCTGAAAATGTATCTTTTGGGCATTTCACTCCAGTTTGGAAACACATTGCCTTCTGGTACATTGATTCGACTATGCTGCATCTGGGACAGCAAAAAAGGCCTGCTTGAACTTTTTCAAAATGGAAATAAGATGGAAACTTTGACTCTTACTAATACCACTCACCTGTGCCTGAAACCTAGCGGGACTTTGGTGATGGGGAATTTGCACAAGAATCTGGATGGTGGCATCAGCATAGTCACAGGCTGGAGCTTTGTTGGTATTTTGCACTATTTCCAAATGTGGGATCATGTCAGAGAGCAACGTCAGATGACGGAGTGCTTCCCAGGGAACGTCGTTAGCTGGCAAGGCGATTACTGGTCTCTTAGCGACGGCATTACTGCTTCTGCCCTTCACCTACACTGTGGTGAGTGACATGCAACAGGTAAAGCCAGTAGACACAGTTCCTCCATCATGTTCCATTGCCAGTTTTGAACAACAAGCACCAAAGGATATTCCCTGTGGGCCCTGACTTGAATAGCCCAGGCTAGCCTGATCTTGTCAGATTTTGGGAGCTTAGCAGGGTTGACCCTGGTTAGTATTTGGATGGGAGACTATCAAGGAAGTCCAGGGTTGCGATGCAGAGGCAGGCAATGGCAACCCACCTCTGAACATCTCTTGCCCTGAAAACCCTACGGGGTCACCGTAAGTCAGGTGGGACTGGACAGCACTTTCCTCTACCCCCATTCCCTTTGGAAGGCATTCCCCATATCAAATCTTTTTCCAGCTATAAAACAACAAGTTTTCAATAGCTCCTCTGAGCTTCCTCACATCATTTTCCGTTTGTTGTCCTTCTATGGTTTCTTCATAATTCCTCTGTGTTTTCTCAAAGCAAATCAAAGATGGTTTGGGAAGGCACAAAGAAAAGAAAAATATGAAAAGACCTCAAACAGAAAGTGGGGACATGAGGAAGCCCAGAGAAAAACCACCGCAGGTCAGCAACCAAACCATCGGAAAATCTCCCTGTGAAGGAGGTGGGAATTCCATCGCCCGGAAGGCAACAGCTGAAAAATCCCTACCATAAGTACGTGCCAGTTTTAAATCTTCCTACCCCTCCTACTTTTCTGTTTATTACAACCATGACAAAGATTGAATTTTTGAAACCCTAGGTGTAGGCAGAGTCATAAATTTGTGACCCTGTACATGTGAGAAATCTCTGCCAGAGTTTATAAAAAGTTTTGTACATGGTACACTTCCTCCTTTTTCATGGCTCTTTCTGATCACTGAAAGTGTATGAACAACCTATGGTTATGTGGTAATGTTAAATAGATAATAAGGAATAAAGATCAGACATGAGAAGTAGGAAGAAGTGGATTTATGAGCCTTTTTGTTTGGTCAGCTGATGAAGTGCCCATAAAGTGCCTCTTTTAACTTCATACTGACGGTTTCTAATGACTGACCTGTACATTAAGGACAGAACTTCCTGTTAATTGGAAACTAGTCTGGCAGGGAGAACAGTTCTAGCCTGCCATTTTGCTTTATGTGCATTTGTTTTCTACAGATAGGGATTCTGTGGTAGGGTTTTAAAAACCGTTTTATCATTTTACATTTAAACAGGGCCAACTTTATAAGCTCAAGACAGAAGACCCATAACGGGACCTCCCTCCCCTCCCAGGGGGCTCCCCCAGATGTCCTCACACATTGGCCCTGGTAGATGCCAGTCCCTGACACTGGGCCTGATTTCAAAGATGGATAAACATTTAATTTAAATGAGCATTCAGCTATGCAACAACACCTCTGCCAGGTAGACCAGTTCACACACAGTACGCACAGTTCTTCTGAATGGGTAGACTGGTTAATTGTCTTACCACCTCCTCACTTTTCTTTTCCTGATGCTTTACAGAAGCCTCATTTTAACTGCTAGGATTCCTGGAAACACATTTCTTATTCATTAAATTAACACACCCCCCCCCGTTAGTAAACATAACAACAAACTCCCTATAACACTAACACTCACTCTCCACCCACCTTCTTCCCCAACATAGACCATCAAAGAGAAAGCAAAGTAAGAGCTGCATACATTACAGCGGGTCAGAGTAGAGATTATAAGGGAAAAGCTAGGAGGGCCCGACTTACCCATGGCCCTCATTTTGTGGTGCCAGGCAAGGAGGGGTAAAGGCTGCATGAAGCTGCTACAGGATGGCCTGCCTCTGAAGAGGTGGGGTCAGCCACAGGAGCAGCTGGGAGGGGGCCGAGTCGCAAGAACGGCAGGAAAAGAGGTCCCTCCCCTGGCCAGTGGACCTATCACTGGGGCCGATCCGGGGACAAGAGAGGAGTTTCATCAGGCAAAAAGGGCTTGCCTTACTGCCTTCCAAGCAGTTTGTCCATCCATCCCACCCTTTGGATCACTTGGGTGAAGTGGGTGTGAAGGATTGGTAGCTGGCCAGGGGCCTGAAGAGTGCCTGATGTTTAGGTACTAGTAGTGGTTAAAATGGGTTAGTTATGTTGTTATGGGAAAGATTGAAGGTCAAAGAAGAAGGGGACGGCAAAGGATGAGATGGTTAGACAGTGTCATCGATGCAACGAACATGAAATTGAGCAAACTTTGGCGGACAGCGGAGGACAGAAGGGCCTGGCGTGATCTGGTCCATGGGGTCGCAAAGAGTCGGACTCGACTGTGCGACTGAACAACAACAACATGTTGTTATCTGTTTTCTCTTTCAATTCTTTATTAATTGTCACAACTTTTGGAGGTATCAGCATGGGGTTGGATCCATTTTAGGAAAATGGCCTGCGTGTTACTTTCCCGGATATGAGGATCCCCTTAAGGGGTCTTAGTGTGAGGGCTTTTGGCCAGCACTGGGACTACCAGCATTTGCCCGTCGGCCTGCCATCCCATGGTTCTACCACCCAAGCCGGCTGGCTGGGTGGTGGATGGGTTCGTCAACTGGTGCTGGGCCAGGTGAGCAACATGGATGATTGGGGGCCTGGAGACCAAGCCCTACAAGGAAAGGCTGAGGGACGTGGGACTGTTGAATCTGGAGAAGAGGAGGTTGAGGAGGGACATGATTGCTCTCTTTAAGTATTTGAAGGGCTGTCAGAGGAGGGCAGGAAGCTGTTCCTGTTGGCAGCAGAGGATGGGACTCACAATAATGGGTTTAAATTAAGGGCAGGGGGGTACTGGCTGGCTATTAGGAAAAACTTTTTTACATTAAGAGTTGTGCAACACTGGAATCAGCTGCCTCGGGAGGTGGTGAGCTCCACCTCACTGCCGTCTTTAAGCAGCGGCTGGACAAAAACTTGTCAGGGATGCTCTAGGTCAATCCTGCATTGAGCAGGGGATTAGACTAGATGGCCTGTATGGCCCCTTCAAACTCTATGATTCTATGGTTCTATTAGCGATGATGCATGATTTGTTAGATAATGTAAGATTAATGTGAGATATAACATCTTACCAGAAATATGCAACTTTGAGGCACCCCTAATTCACATGGACCAGATTGGCTCTGGGTGTTTGGCAGTGCCAGCAGGCATCACTCTCAGCAAGACCTAGGTGGTTAAATTCAAGGGGATACCAATGTACTCATGAAAGAGGTTTTTAAAAAATGAATAAGTCTTAGATGGCCGATTTAATAGGTTTAAGTACATTTTGCCATTGAGACAAGTAGACTGAAGTGTTTGGTACCAAGTTCCATTGAGAATGGTCTTAATATGTTATTAAATCTATAAATAAATATTAAAAAAAGAGAAAATGGGTGGGATCTAGCTTGTGAGACACATTTTTTGTTGTCAGATTTAAGGTTTTTCTGCATGTCTTTGTTGTTGTTGATGATGGTTCAGGCTCCATACTGCTTCGGTTGATTTCTGCACACATTTTTGAGCCTTTAGTTCTCGCTTCATTTCCCTCTCCCCCACACACTTTTGAGACCTCTTTTACCCTGATCTTTTTCTGGAAGCTAATTCTGAGTTGCCCTTTTCCTCGTGTGTAATGTTTCTGCTGGTTTTCTTTGTCCTGCCCACTCCCACCCACTTTTTGATGATTGGACTGTTGTTATCATCAAATCACTCTCCCCCCAAGACGAGTGGTTTTATTTTTGATTTTTAAAAAACAGCTCTAAAATATTGATGTATCGATATAAGCATGCACAAAAAATAAGGGTGTGTGTGTGCTGTAATGATATCGATGATAACACCAATGACACAGCACACTCCCTTGAAAATCCTGATTATTTAAGGCATGTGCAGAGGAAAATAAACTGACTCCACAATTAGGAAAATGCAGAGGGAAGGCAGATGTGTGGAAGAACACTGCCCAAACTAGAGCCAGTGTGGTGCGGTGGTTAAGAGCGGTGGCCTCTAATCTGGAGAACCAGGTTTGATTCACCACTTCTCCAAATGCAACCAGCCAGGTGAACTTGGGTCAGCCACAGTTCTCTCAGACCTCTCTCAGCCCCACCTACCTCACAGGGTGTCTGTTGTGGAGAGGTGAAGGGAAGGAGATTGTAAGCCGTTCTGAGACTTTGAGCGAAGGGCAGGGTATAAATCCAACTCTTCATCTTCTTCAGACCAATTCCAGTACTTGTGGACGTACTGCCAAGAAAATCAGGAGTAAGTTGACCACATTGAAAAGCCCTTATTCTTTTTTCAACAGGTGCTTGGGAAGCAATTTCTACTGTTCCACCAACTAAAACCACACCATCTAATCCCACAGTTTCAGGTATGCCCCTGCTTGAAAATTTAGGAATGTATATGGCTGCTTCCTCAAGTATTTTCAGCATGAGTTTCTGCAGTTTTAATAGAGTTGGTGTACTGATTAGCATCTTGGATAGTTCCTAGGTTCAAATTCTTATTCAGCCATGATGCTCTGTGTGTGATAAGCCAGAAGTGTTAGGTACTTTTTTAAAAAAAATCTACCCTGCACTGGTACTGAAACTGGCACTTGAACTCAGGCCTGGAGTCAGAAATTTTACAGCGAAGGGGCATGAATACAATGAGGCACGTGGGGTAGGGTTGCCAGATTCTCATTATGCCAAATCTAAGACTCATTGGGAAGGTCATGATGATGCCATAGTTGAGGATTAGTGATGTCATGGGGTAGGACCTGGTGATGTTACACTGAATAGCAGTGCAGTCCTAGACAGACTTAAATCCTCTGAAGTCAATGGGCAAAGAATTGTTAAACTGTGTTTAGGATTGCTGTGTATGAATAATATCACTAGATATTACTAGATAGTACTTCCACATATCACTAGATATTTGTAGGTAGTCACAGTAATGGGGATTTGAAGACACAGGCTATTTAGTGGACTGAACACTAAAAACTAAGATGGAAATTAACTAATGTGCTAAATCTACTCAAGCTCTTAGTGCTAATTATTGTCTTTTGTCTCAGATTTATGAATGCAGTAGTTATTACAAAGCAGACACACATAGAAATCTTTTCAAAGATCTCTTTGAAGAGAAATCTTTTCAAAAATCTGCAAAACCAGGCATTTGTTTTTCTGTTCCTGATCCCTTCCTGTGGCTCTACCTAATCCTAAGGTGAATTCCCCACTGAATACAAGCAACACAACTCCAAAATACTATAGATCTCATTTTGTTTTCTGCTAAACATTCTCCCTTGTTACTGCAGACCCTAAAGGTTTTGGGAGCCAGCTTGATGTAGTGGTTAAGTGCGCGGACTCTTATCTGGGAGAACCGGGTTTGATTCCCCACTCCTCCACTTGCACCTGCTGATGTGACCTTGGGTCAGTCACAAGCTCTGGCACAGCTGTTCTTTCAAGGACAGTTTATGTTAGAGTTCTCTCAGCCCCACCTACCTCACAGGGTGTCTGTTGTGGGGAGGGGAAGGGAAAGGAGTTTGTAAGCCGCTCTGAGACACCTTTGGGCAGTGAAGGGCGGGGTATAAATCCAATCTCCTCCTCCCTCCTCCTCCTCCTCCTCCTCCTCCTCCTCCTCCTCCTCCTCCTTCTTCTTCTTCTTCTTCTTCTTCTTCTTCTTCTCTCTTCTTCCTTCTAAAGCAAAGAGCCCATGGAGAAATTATGATGGGACAGAGCAGAGAAGAATACATGTAATTAATAAGGGGTTACTGACTTGACTGTACTTGCCTTCCAGTTTCCTCTCCCCCATTCCTTCCCTGGCAATTGGAACAAAGAGATGTTCACATCTCCTCTTACATCTGCACAAAAAAACAGGATTAGAACCTTACCCTTAAAAAAATAAGAAAACTTTGGAACACATATCAGGACATGATATATTTCTAAGGGGGCATTGCCCCCATCTGCTCACCGTAGGTATAGATCTGCTTTGCCTGGCTCACAAAGAGGTTAAAAACAGAGTAGTACAGAATACTACATTAAAATCATAATCATCAGGCAGCAGTCAAAACACAGAACAGTACAAATATGACAGCAGCAGCGGACCTGTTGGCAGAATTGGGTTAGACATGTGGGGAAATGCCAGAAACCTGCCATGAGGAACCTAGCATTGTATCAGCAGCTGTAGCAGCAGTTCAGAAACCATACAAGTCCAGCTCTGTATGGAAAACAGCAAAGTAACCCCCTGGGGGAAAAAACAGTTACAGTTTTCACTTGGAAAAAGGATGGGTAGGATTGGGCTTCCCCTCTCTGCTTTATATGGAATTAGCATGACTTGAGGTGGGTCTTTCATCCCCAGTTATATAGGGACATTAAGTGGGTAAAATCTGCTGTCCTCATATTATAACAGAACTTTAGATGACAAAAGCTAGGAAATCAAGTTTGATTCCAAACAGAAGTGTACATTCTCTTCTTTTTTATTATTCCAAGCAATCACCACTGTGTTTGGAGCTCATGTAGATTAGAGGCTGAGGGAATGAGTTGTGATCTAGGAGGACACTGGTTCAAATCTAGCTTCAACTATAAACCCGGTGGTTGTATTTAGGCCTGTAATTCCTTCTGTCCCCAGACCCTTGGGGATAACAGAACTAAGAACTGTTGCAATAACCAGATTACAGTTTGTACTCTTATCCAGGGCTTTTTTTTATAGAAAAAGCCCAGCAGGAACTCATTAGCATAATAGGCCACACCCAACAGCAGACACTTATTAGCATATTAGGCCACACCCTTGACAGCACAGCTCATTAGCATATTTGGCCACACCCCCATATTACCAAAAGTGTGGTCATCCAACCACACCCACCTTTTGCTTCTTATTCTGTTTACCTTGTTTGTTGTCAAAACTCAGGGCTTTTTTTGGGAGCCGGAACTCCTTTGCATGTTAGGCCACACACCCCGTAATGTAGCCAATCCTGATGAGTTTCTGCTGTTGGGTGTGGCCTATTATGCTAATAAGTCCCTGCTGGGCGTGGCCAACTCGGGAGCCAGCCGGAACTCCCTTCCTGTGCGTTCCTACCTCAAAATACCCCTGCTCTTATTTCTGTCTCTCTCTTCTCACCTGTGCATCAGTTTGCTAAATAGGGTTGCCAGCTCCAGGTTGAGAAATAATGAGATTTTGGGGGTGGAGCCCAAAGAAGGTGGGTTTGGGGAGGAGAGGGACTTCAGCGGGGTATAATACCATGCCGTCCACCTTCCAACGCAGCTATTTTCTCCAGGAGAACTGAAATCTATCACCTGGAGGTCAGTTGTAATAGCAGAAGATCTCTAGCCATTACCTGGAGGTTGTATAAATATAATAGCAACACAGTGAAAGCAAGTTTTAGTGCAAAGACACAACACTGAGGCTGTTGCACTGTGTAAAGGAATACAAATGGATCTGTAAAGTCCTAAAGATAGTCTTATTGAAAATTTGTAGTATAAATAGCTAACATCTCAGCTAACATCTAATACATTCATACAAATTCAATATGGTCTACACAGGACTCCTTAGATAAATTCCAACTTCCAAAAACTTCAAAATACAATTCAATACATTAGAATGCAGCCAAGCTCTTTTCCAAACTTCAAATACAATTCAATACATTAGAATACAGCCAAGCTCTTTTCCTGTACAGCCAAAGTCTTCTCTAGAGCAGTCAGTGACAATGCAGGCTTCTAAACTATGAAGACAGTTTGCAGTCGCACAGAAGCACTGCACTATGATTATATTTCTTTACACATTACCTGGTGGTTGGCAACCCTATTGCTAAATTATGATCACTGCAAATCAAAGTGAGGTGGATAGTGTTTGGTTTTTATGTCCACTGCATGGTCTTGCAAGAAATTATGTTTCAGCAGGTGTTTGTGAAGATCAGTGAGATCTGAAACTGTGCAATACTTTTGACACTGAAAATGAATAACATAAACAGATTCAATATATTTCAGAATGTTTATATCCCACTATAAAAGTTACACCTGAAGGTACAGTTGTAGCTAGTAAGGATCCTGCTGAAGAAACCACTATGTTTACTCCAGGATCATCTGAAATGGCAACATCGAAACACCCAGCAACAGAGATCCCTTCAACAGCTTACTCTGATGTGGTTACAATACCTCTCTTTTCTTTTCCTGATGGGGCTACAACAAAAACCACCAGGACTGTGCCGACTACTCAGTATGGTAGGACAACATCCAAAACCAGCCAGACTATGCCCACATCCAGCTCCAGCGAAGTCACAACTATTTCCAATCATGATTTATCTACCCAACAGCCTGATGTACCCACATCTACTCCTCACTTTACCAGCACAAAGACTTTGGCAGGATCTTCTAAAGTGACAGCAACCACATTTACAGATACCAAGACCACAGTGTGGCCTTCCAACCCTTCACCTACAATGGTTCTTCCAGTTTCAGGTAATAAACTTCATTTGTACTGAGATGTACATGATATTGTTATAGTTACCTTTTCTTTAAATATGCAAATTAGGCTTGAAGTAAAATACAAGAGATTAGAATTAACTAAACCATCAATGTATATCATGTAACAATGAAAGTCAACTGTCTTAACAATTGTTAAACAAAAGTGATGTAATCTTTGATTAAGACCAACCAAAATGACACAAAACAGCACAAGCTAATGAGTTCTCCACAGCACTTCCTCAAGAATCTGTCTCCTGATGAAGAGTTCTGGAGAACTGGAAAGCTCGCATGCTGTTCTGCACCATTTTCGTTGGTCTTAATTCACAGGTATTACATTTCTTTTGTTTTTGGAATCTTCTTTGGGCTGACACTGCTACTGGGAACCTGTATTAATAATCATTGTATCCTTTACTGGACAAACATCAAGTCATTCTCATGTCAGGCTCAGTTTTATTACAGTAGGAAACGAAAGAGGACCATACCTGTCACTAGGATTGCTGCATATGTTTTAAGATTCGTAACTACAAAACTTCCCATCTGCTGATCTCTTTTGCATGTCTTTCACTTTAATGTGAACTAGCTTGTAATTCCAAATTAATTTGTTAAAGATTGCTTGAATCTTATTCAAGGTTTTGATACCGATTGCCAGGCAGTGGTAAAATGAGGAATGGAGGCAGGGGGGAATGGAAGAATCTTCATTTCAATTGTAGAAATTCTCCCCAAATATTGTTATCACTGAAAACAAATAAAGTGCAGCTATTCAATGTATTTCAGAATTTTCGGTTTCCACAAGATCCAGGACACCTGAATACACAGCTGTAATTACTAACGAACCTCCTGAAGATGCTACTTTATCCACTGTAAGATCTCCTGGGACAGCAATATCAAAATCCCCAGCAACAGAAACTCTTCTAACTGTTTACTCTGATCCGGTCATGACAGTACCTTTTCTTGATCAGTCTACAACAAAATCCACTTGGAGTGTGCCAACTTCTCAGTATGATAGGACAATATCCAAACACACCCAGACTATGCCCATCTCCATCTCAAACCAAGACACAACCACTCCCAAACACGGTGTGTCTATACAACAGTCTGCTGTAACTGTATCTATTCCTCAATTTACCATCACAAAGCCTTTTGTGGGATCTTCTACAGTGACAATGGCTACATCTACAGATACCAAGACCATGCTGTGGCCTCTAGAGATGTCCCCTATACCTCTTATGCCAGCGTCAGGTAGTAAATTGGATTTATATTAAATTTTATGTGGATAAACTTTGATAAACTTTGTGAAAGCATGCTTATATGCAATCAAATACTTAAGAACCCTACTCAGGATAAAATTAACCGATAGGAAAAGAGATGTCTTTTAAATAGAGCAGAAACCGCAAACTGGAAGTTGAGAGGTGTTTCTTTACCAGGAATGCGATCCTGCTTTGTGCTAAGGGTCCTGATGTGAAGTCAAGAATCTAAGATCAATTTCTCCCAGTTTGTCATTTAGCCACAAAAAGCAGCTTTAAGAACAGGCAGGAGGGATCACAGGACCATGGTCCTTCCATCCCTTTCCCTCAGTTGGAAATGGCTTCTGTAAACTGCTTTAAGCCCTGGTCGGGGTGGGGGGGAGCACAGCTCCTTATCGTGTGCCTCTGAATGCCTTCTTTCACAGTTTTCTTCTCATTGTTACAGTAACCTTCTACAACATCGAAATGAACTTTTCAGTGTTCTACAAATCTCTGAAGACATTTGATTACTATGATGTTAAGAAACTTTCTGAAACCTGGGTAAGTTTTCTTCCTCTGGCCTCCCCAAATTTACTTTAGGGCAAATGTTAAGTGCTCAGGGCCACTGGCACAATTGGAGAACAACAGTGGAACCTTATTTATATAAAACTGGTTTAAGGTTAGCAGGGATTATAGACACAATTGCAGTAGCGGCCAGGCCATTTCATCTTTTGTGATCCCCCAATACAGAAATCCAAATCATGCAAACGTCAAATGATGCAAATCTATAATAGCTGCTTCACTTTTCCTACATAGATTTACTTCAGTGTAGGAAGTCACATACAACACATGTAAATATGCCCATATATTTGCTTTGCCTGATGTCCTCAGTTGTGTCCTCAGTTGGCAGGGGGAGCATAAATGGAGTCAAATGTAGCCAAGGTCTCTGCCAAACAGACTCTTGCAAACCATAATTGTTAAACAGGCTCTGGACAATTTTTTGCCCAGTTTTTCAAACCTTTGCTTCTCTCTTTTGCAGTTTGAGCAGATGTTCTTTAATTCTGAATTTGTCATTACTAACCATCTCATCAAGTCTAACACGCAGTAAGTACCTGGTTGGGTATGGTAGTGGAAAGATGGTTTTGAACAAAGCAGGAGAGCTCCAGAAACGGGCAGGAGTTTGAAACTAAAACCTATCTAAAATATAGCCAAAAATCATACACAATAATTCCAAGGTGGAGGGATGCGCCTGTTCTGAAACCTAAGCCTAATTCAAGAAGGGAATGGACAACATCATCTCATCTTTCAGACCTCCTGGGATTATTTAGCATGATTGTCATTACTTCTGGATATTATTCTGTTATTAAGAATCCAATGAGTTGCAATTTGCATGCCAAAGGATGTTTCTAGGACTGCTGGCATTGTTCTAGTGTACAAGTAGTGTGCTATTACTTGTGGTCCTCCTGAGATGCTTGATTGCCATGTTCCCTGAAAGGAGCAATGGCATGGATTTTGCCCACGCATACAGTCTCCATAGATGCTATGTGAAATCTTGAGTTTTCAGGGTTCTGGACTGTGTGAGCCCTCAAATGATACCTAAAGGACCACCTGTTCCTACACAGGCCTGCCCAACAGTTAAGATCTGCCTCCCAGACCTTTCAATGCCAAGATGAAAGTTTTCTTTGAACTATGGCCTTTTATTTATTTTATTTAATTTATACCCCAGCCTTTTCCCTAATAAGCACTCAAAGCAGTTTACAAGATTCTCCTCCCCTTCATAACAACCCTGTGATGTAGGTTAGGCTGAGAGAAATGACTGGCCCAAGGTCACCCAACAACCTGCTGTGGAAGAATAGTATTCAAACTTGGGTGTCCCAGATCCTGCTCCAGCACTCTAACCACCATACCAGATCCCTTTTGCTAATGGCTGTTTTTCTTTTTTGTTTCAAATTACACCCTCCACTGTCATCTGTACTGCTCTTATTCTTTGGCCACTGGGATACCTGTAGTGTGCAACCCCCCCCCCCGTTAAGACTTCCCTCCCAAACCAGGGGTGAGAAACTCAACTGAAAGTGCCCTCACAGGGTGTTGCCATCTCCAGCCCAGGATGCTTAGTAGCACTCTGTGAGCTTTTCTCATAGTGCGCACCAAATGATCACAACTTTCCTTAGGACAGGAAACAGAAAAGAAATTTATTTTACAAAAGGAAAATGAATATCAGTACTTTACACAAGACTCCAACACACATAAAACAACAAAAAAACCTAGACAGGCTAATTTAACACTTTCTCATAAAAGTAAGTTTTTCTGTCATGCAAAAACCTTCCATACAGGATCGAAAAAGCTCTTCCTTCCGTCAGCCCTGATGAGCAGAGATCACCCTTACACCTTGCATGTAGAAACTACACCAAAGCCTGGTTCAGCTGCCAGAGAATCCCCTCCACTGTCATCTGGAAACCAACTTTCACTTGTCAGTTATACTGTTACCCCCAAGTAACAAGATAACAATTTAATGATGCTGACCTTTTCAAATTGACAGGCAAGGCTTCATTCCTAACAAAAAACGCCTGATGATGATCTCTCCATTTAACAAAGAGTATCTAACTGTTAACCTCTTCTTAGTAGTAATAAAGAATAAAAGGGGAAGGAGCAGTTAAACCTATGCATCACAATGCCTGTCCCTAGTTTCTCCTTGGGGGTTGCTGGCTGAGGATGGCAACCCTATCACTCAGCCTAACTTACCTCACAGGGTTGTTGTGAAGATAAAATGGGGGGCAGAGTGATGTAAGGCTTTCTGTTTGGGGAGAAAGGCTGGGTATAATGGAAGTAAATACGTTTATTGGTTAAAATAAAAAGGCATTATCTTCAATTACTCCCCCATCACACTGTTTATGTCCAGGTTCCAGCTTTTTCTAAAGTCCAACCCATCTCACCAAAGGCCTGATCTTGAATTTAAAAAGGGGAGGGTCATCATCTATGCCTTGTTTTTTCATTTATTCTCCTCCTCCTATTCCTTCTGTGCTTCTACTCTTTCTGCCTCTAAACATCATATTTTTTCTCTTGATGCAGAGCACGAAGAGCAATGCAGACTAGAATGAGGGCATCTACGACAGACCCCTGCTTCTCCTTCCCTGTGAGGCAGATTTTCCCCACCAAAAATCTTAGATCCCTTCAGGTACTGAACTGGCCCCCAGTAGTGTGATAATATTTGTGGTTTTATAAATCTGAATATCCCACCCTGTGGTGGAATCTGATTTGGTTTTTGCCCAGCCCAAGAACTTGTCAGGAGAAAACAGGAGCCCTCTTTTTAGATCCCTGGAAATGGCATTGGAGACTGTGTACAGTGAACAATAATAAATATTTTATTTAATAGGCAGGATGGTATGGTTAGTCAGGAATAGGAAAGGCTGAGGTAAACACTGTTGGTAAAACAGTATATTTTTCAGTTGACAAGATGGCGTTGTAGCAGCTAATTTTTTACAAATTTTTGGTGCTTTTCAGTGACAGATGATTGACTGAATACTTAATTTTCAGTTATAATGTTTCTGCATATAGTTCCCTAATAACTGTTCACGTTTTCTGGAAAGGTCATTCTTTCCCCTTTTTTGAAATCACAATGTGTCTTCTTATCCCTGAGTAGTCTATAACAGTCTCCTTTCACCACAGACCAGGGACTGCTTCAGTGCCAATTCCCTGTATAACTGGACAGGACATATATTTCTTCCCTGAAAATTAACACAATTCCTTTTGCTCTGATAGCAAGCTTCAGCCTACTTGTTGTTCAGACACAGTTGAGTCCGACTCTTCACGACCCCATGGACCACATCATGTGAGGCCCTCCTGTCTTCCATCATCCTCTGGAGTTTGCTCAATTTCATGTTCGTTGCATCGATAACACTGTCTAACCATCTCATCCTTTGCCGTTCCCTTCTTCTTTTACCTTCAATCTTTCCCAGCATCAGGGTCTTCTCCAGTGAGTGCTCCCTTCTCATTTGGTGGCCAAAGTATTTGAGCTCCAGCTTCAGTATCTGGCCTTCCAGGGAACAGTCAGGGTTGATTTCTTTTAGGATTGACTGATTTGATCTCCTGGCAGTCCAAGGGACTCTCAAGAGTCTTCTCCAGCACCATAATTCGAAAGCATCTATTCTTCGGTGCTCAGCCTTCCTTATGGTCCAACTCTCGCAGCCATACATTACTCCTGGGAATACCATTGCTTTGATGATATGGACTTTTGTTGGCAGGAAGATGTCTCTACTTTTTATTATGCGGTCTAGGTTTGCCATAGCTTTCCTCCCAAGGAGCAGGAGTCTTTTAATTGCATGGCTGCAGTCACCGTCTGTAGTGATCTTGGATCCCAGGAACGTGAAGCCTGTCACTGCTTCCATGACTTCCCCTTCTATTTGCCAAGGAGTGATGGGGCTGGATGCCATGATCTTAGTTTTTCTGATGTTGAGTTTCAAGCCAAATTTTATGCTTTTCTCTTTTACCCTCAGCAAGAGGCTCGAGTTCCTCTTCACTTTCTGCTGTTAGAGTGGTATCGTCTGCATATCTGAGGTTATTTTTCCCAGCAATCTTAATTCTGGCTTGTGATTCATCCAGGTGGCATTTCTCATGATGTACTCTTCATATAACTTAAATAAGCAGGGTGACAATATACATCCTTGTCGTACTCCTTTTTCTATACTAAACCAACCAGTTGTTCCATATCCGGTTCTTGACCCTTATACAGGTTTCTCAGGAGACATGTGAGGTGGTCTGGTACTCCCATCTCTTTGTTGTGAGCCACATGATCAAAGGCTTTAACATAGTCAATGAAGCAGAAGTAGATGTTTTTCTGGTACTCCCTTGCTTTCTCCATAATCCAGCGAATGTTGGCAATTTGATCTCTAATTCCTCTACCTCTTCAAAACCCAGCTTGTACTTCTGGCAGTTCTATATCCATGTACTGCTGAAGCCTAGCTTGTAGGATCTTGAGCAAGACCTTGCTAGCATGTGAAATGAGTGCAATTGTGTGATAATTTGAAGATTCCTTGGAATTGCCCTTCTTTGGAATTGGAATGTAAACTGACCTTTTCCAATCCTGTGGCCACTGTTGTGTTTTCCAAATATGCTGGCATATTGAGTGCAGAACTTTAACAGCTTCATTTTTTAAGACTTTGAATAGCTCAGCTGGGATACCATCACCTCTGCTAGCTATGTTGTTAGTAATGCTTTCTAAGGCCCATTGGACTTTGCACTCCAGGATGTCTGGCTCAAGGTCAGTGATCGCACAGTCGTGGTTGTCAAGGACATTGTGGTTCTTCTTGTATAATCTCTTCTGCTTCTGTTAGGTCCCTACCGTTTTGTCCCTTACCATGGCCTACTTTGCATGGAACATTCCCTTGATTTCTCCAATTTTCTTGAAGAGATCTCTAGTCCTTCCCATTCTACTGTTTTCTTTTATTACTTTGCATTGTTCATTCCGAAAGGCCTCCTTATCTCTCCTTGCTGTTCTCCGGAAATCTGCATTCAGTTGGGTATATCTTTCCTTTTCACCTTTGCCTTTCACTTTCCTTCTTTCCTCTGCTATTTGTAAAGCCTCATCAGACAGCCACTTTGCTTTCTTGCATTTCTTTTTCTTTGGGATGGTGCTGATTGCTGCCTCCTGTACAATGTCATGAATCTCCATCCATAGTTCTTCAGGCACTCTGTCTACCAAACCTAGTCCCTTAAACCTATTCTTCACCTCCACTGTATATTCATAAGGGATGTGCTCTAGGTCAAACCTGAATGGCCTAGTGGTTTTCCCAACTTTCTTCAGTTTAAGTCTGAATTTTGCAATAAGTAGCTCATGATCGGAGCCACAGTCAGCTCCAGGTCTTCTTTTTACTGACTTTATGAAGCTTCTCTATCTTTGACTGCAAATGATATAAGCAATCTGATTTTGGTGTTGCCCATCTGGTGATGTCCATGTGTAGACTCACCTTTTAGGTTGTTGGAAGAGGTTGTTCGCTATGGCCAGCGTGTTCTCTTGACAAAACTTTGCTAGTCTTTGCCCAGCTTTCTCCAAGGCCAAACTTGTCCATTATTCTGGTTACCTTTTGACTTCCTACTTTAGCACTCCAGTCCCCTAAGATGATAAGGACATCTTTTTTTGGTGTTAGTTCTAGGAGGTGTTGTAGGTGGTTGGGGCATAGATTTGGATTACTGTGATGTTGAATGGTTTGCCTTGGATTCGGACTAAGATAATTCTGTCGTTTTTGAGACTGTATCCCATTACTGCCTTTTTCATTCTCTTGTTGACTATAAAGGCCACATTTTTTCTACATGATTCTTGGCCACAGTAGTAGATACAGGGCTTTTTTTGTAGAAAAAGGCCAGCAGGAACTCATTAGCATATTAGGCTACACCCATGACAGCACATCTCGTTAGCCTATTAGGCCACACCCCCATGTTACCAGAAGTGTGGTCATCCAGCCACACCTACCTTTTGCTGCTTATTCTGTTTACCTTGTTTGTTGTCAAAACCCCAGGGCTTATTTTGGTAGCAGGAATTCCTTTGCATGTTAGGCCACATACACCCTAATGTAGCCAGTCGGGTGTGGCCTATTATGCTAGTGAGTTCCTGCAGGGTGTGGCCAACTTGGGAGCCAGCCAGAACTCCGTTCCTGTGCGTTCCTGCCCCAAAATAGCCCTGAGTAGATATAGCTATATCAGCCTGCTACTCAGTCACTTTTTGCCAAAACCTTAAGCCCCAGTTCTTGGTGTCTGTATGAAAACATAATTCAGCTTTAGCTGATACTAGACTCTGAATTCTTAGTTGGAATTCTTTTTCAGGTTATGTTTAACACAGCTGAGACCAGGAGTCTCTTCCTTTATTCAAAAGGTGACCCTGTCTGACAGAGTTTTCTCTCAGACTCCTCAGATATCCACTCCTTTAGCCAAGCTTTTACTTAACTGAACAGTAACTGCTGCTGAACTCAAAGTAAACTAATTCTCCCCTCAGCACACAGCTGATCTTATATTCCTCTCAGCTGGCACTGGCCAATCAGAGAAAAAGAGCACTCTGTCACTCAAGCTCAGCATTCTAAAGCAGAGTTAACTATTCACCTCCCTTCTCTGATTTTGCTGCATTAGAAAAACAGTAGACTGTCATAGTATCATATTCTATTGTACTAGTATTTGCATTTTTCTAATTTGATGTAAAACAATCATTTGCATCTTACCTCACCCCCAATCTTTTTGTGTTTGTATTTTACAAATTCCTGCTTGAGTTTTCATCTCAAGGCAGAGGAAATTTCCATGGTAGCCGTGGAAAATGTACCATGGTAACTAGTTGAGGTGGCTAATGGAAAATTTGACTTGTGCTTGCACATTGTGAAAGCATCAAACTGGGCTGATAACAGTGGCCTCTAATAATGTTTCCAGCTGCCTTTCTACTGTGAGCCCAGAATTATTAAGCACATCTTTAACTGGTGTCCAGGCTTCCCTGGCTGTCAATGCTGGACTCTAGGCTACCAAACCAGAGGCAGGGATCATTAGAAAGAGGGTCATTCAGAGACAAAGGTGTTCACCTACTGGGGTTGAGGCCAAGGTATCAGTCCTTTTAGAGAATGGGCTTTAGGCAGTCAAACCGGGAAATGAAGAACTAGCAAGCCTCTTTAGTCAAAACACTGTATACTTTTGCATCAATTAGGGCTAACTTCCCCTAGTGGGCCATGCTGGACCACTAAGAAACAGACTCACAGAGCAATCCTATGCAAAGTTATTCACTCTAAGCTTTAGACTAAAATAACTCCCTGTAGGATTGTACTGTCAATGGCTCACCTGAAACAAATTAAACCAGGTATAAGTTTTAAAAGCAGCTACTCAATCTGTGTCTTCTTTAATGCTTCAGTGTAGCCCACTGGGGTAAATAACACCCCGATTGATACTTTGCATGGGAAGTTAGAGCGGCAGTTTTAGACAGAAAGTGCCAGCAGTGAGATCTATTTGGGCTTATGACTCCAGTGTCCATCACCCTTTGCCTCTTTCCCCCTCCACTCTCCTTCCAAGGGTGGCTCGCCACTTCTCTCCTTCATAAGATATGGGCCAGCAGCTCTAGTGAACAGCCACATGCTCTTTTTGAAATTTAATGTGGTTTCCCCATGAACTAATAAGTCTCATTTACTACCAGAGACATTTAAAGTTAACTTTAACTTAATGCCTGTCTCTGATTTGCATCTAAAATCTGAGAAATATGAACATAAAACTTTTTTTTTTGCTTTCCCTTCTTTCCTCATGTGCATAAATATTTCGAAGTACTGCCCTCCACACCAAATGCTACTGTCAAGAGTTCTCCTGTATCCAGGCAACATACAATTGCCTTCAATTGCTTCAAACTTTTCCAGCGAGTAGCTTACAGAATTTCTTCCACCATGGAGTTGAAAAACTGAATGAGGGGGTAATCAGAGCATTAAGGGGATGAACTATGAGTCATCAAAAAGCTCTGTGCCCTTAGAGAGATTTCAAAGCTCAGTGTTGTTTACAGAATATAGTCTGAAAGATGTTAATGGCATTTAGAGACAAGCATAACAAGTGTCATAATCAGAAGCTTTTCTCTGTATGCTATCATCCTTTCACTATTAATTGCACAAAACCAGCTTCTCCAATTGCCAGTAGCACTTCAGTAACCCTGGTTGTCTCTTTTGGTTTGCATCTTAGGAACAGAAGTTGGATGAAAAGCAGGAATGGCAAAGGTAGGATGCACATTTTCTAAAGTGGTGATTTGTCAAACCTTGTAACTTCAGGGAAAGTTTTCTATATCAGCTTCTCTGCACAGGAAACTTTGTGCTTCTGCCATGGACCCCTTAGGCATTGCAGGAGTTTTGGAGGCATGTTCTAGGGGGCACCAGCACCACATTGTTTATGCGGAGCAAAGCCTGAAAACTGTCAATATGAATGGTTGCCTACCACAGATGTGGTGAGGAAGATGTTCTGCAACGTAAGAAAAGATAAAACTTCTTCTTATCAGCATGTGGGCTAGAAACTTGATCTCCTCCTCCTAAGCTGAAAATTATCAGGTTGTTAGATTGCAGCAGACATTTGATTTTGTAATGCCTTGTTAAGTGTCCTGAGATATGAGGAAAAGCAGTTTATAAATGTGGTGAATAAATAAATAGTGCATTATATCTAGAAATGCAGATGACAAAAAAACAGTGAAACAAAAATGACACTTTTAACTAATGTCAAGAAATCTAATGCTTGGCTTCTATGTAGCAGAATCTGTGTTCAAAGCACCTCTCACTCATAATTATCACAGTAATCCTTATAGCAGCTCTGTTGTAGGCCACTGTTATTAGCCACCACCATATAGCAGAGGGGAACTGAGAGTGAGCCGCTTGCTTCAGGCCAACTAGTGATCCTGTGGCTGAGATGAACTTTGAATTAGCAACCTGTGGATCACAGATTATTCTTTGAGTGGCTGCGCCCAGGAAAGAATGTGATTGCACATTCTGGTTCTGTCTGCTGTGCCCATGAGCAATGACACAAGCCTGCAATTACAGAGGTAATAATGCCCTGGTTGCAGTCCTTAATTTCTAGAAAAAGAGAGGTAGAGCCCCAAAGTGACCCCCTGCATGTGTGGATTTTCTTTGCAGTGCAATCCTGAACCGTGTTACACAATACTAAGCCCATTGACTCCAGTATAGCATACTTCGCTTTAGGATTGCATTGTTTGTTACTCACTGATTAAAGAAGTGTACTTTGCAGTTGATCAAGGGCTCTCCATATGTTTCAGACTTGAGCCCTGGTTTTGCAAACAGATTCCAGGGTTGAAACCCTGGCAAATCCTGGAAGAAAAAAGGCCCTCTTAGCCTGGTTCCTGTTGTGTGTTTGTGCTTTCAGCTATTCCTCTAAAACCATCGCCAAAGCTACATCCAACCAAACAGTAGAAGAACAAGAGAAGAAGCTCTATCGCCTCTTGAGCAGCTGTTATAAGGAAGGAGAACTGTCTTTGGAGCCTGAAAAAGTCACTGTGGCTGCCTTTGGTAATAGATGGGTTGGTTAGCTGGTAAATCAAAGCAAATGTTTTTTGCCAAGTTTTTTGTTAAAAGAGAGGTCGAATCTGTATTTGCTTTTTTAAATCAGTTTTGTGCTGCTGTTACGCTGTCTTTGGTCGAATCTGCATTTGCATTTTAAATCAGTTTTGTGCTGTTTGAATGCTGTTTAGAGAAGATTCTTTTAAAGCAGTGCAGAGGTGCAATGACAGTGGAGCCGCTCCAAAGGACGATAAACATATGTGGACGTGCAAAAGGATGCTAGTTGAGGTGTGAAAACGACACCAAATGTGGACAGCTTTTTTGAAGACGGAGTCAAAAGGTGGGGACACTGGTGGGAAAGCCAAATGCAGATTCGGCCTCTCTCTATGCTTGACGGTGTCACAGCAGCACGAAATTGATTTAAAAATGCAGATGCAGATTCGACCTTTGAGAGAGACTTGAGATACTGTCCCTTATGGAAGTAGTTAAAGAAGCCAAGATGCATTGCATTTATCTGGTTTTTTCATTGAGCTTTACACGCCTGATCTTGTTGCAGTCCCTACAGCCTCCCTGTAAGGCAGGCTAGTATTATTGTTTCCATATTGTGAGGGAGAAGCGTGCTGATTCCAAGAGCAGCCATCCTAATGAGTTTGTGGGAGTGGTAAGATTTGAAATGGGAATTCCTGGATCACACTTCATTCCCTTCATCACCATGCCACACCAGCTCATGAGTATTCAAGCAAAGGGATCCATTAACAATTGCCTGGTAAATTATTGTTTTTTTTTAAATAAAATGCTGGTCAACATGGCGCTGTAGTGGTAGCCTTGCTAGCTAAATGGAACCTCCATGTTCCTATATACATTATGAGCTGGGGGGAGAAAAGGGGACGTTGTTGCCTGTTTGTATGTCTTTGGGGCGGTGGGGATGCTGGATTAGATAGACCTTTGTTGTGACCCAGCAGGTCTCTTATGTCCTCCTCTTGCTCTAAGCTCCAGGCACATGCTCTAAAACCATAACTTGGTCAAAAAACAAAGGGACATTTGAGTGGCCAGAGACGATTCCTGCCAACACGGCATATACAGACTGTCAGAGAAACAAACAGCAGTCCGCCAGTAGGGCATGGTAAGTTGCTGTTGTTGTTGGGGTCCTTCTCTGTTTTTACCCTGGACTCCAGTGGATTGTGCTATGGGTGCTCTGTGGTAGACAGAGGTTTTCCAGGGAATGATGGGGGCTAAACAGGGCCCTGTGGGACCTTTCACAGTTCTGCAGGGCCTGCAAGACGGAGGTCTTCCACCAGGCCTTTGGTTAGGAGCCGCCACTACCACCACCACTACCATCATGACTACCATCATCATGACCATCACCACCAACCACCGGGGGTGGTAAGGGGATGGCCCAATAAGACCACTATAGGATTATGATGGACTAGTGCTGCCGAAAAGGCCTTGAAATTAACATCTCTAAGCCTCCATCGTGACTAAATTACAGCAATACAATCACGGAGCACTTTATTAATGTTAATCGGTTGTTTTTATGCTGATTTTAATGTTTTATTCTGGCACTTGGTGCCCTTGTTGTGAGCTGCCCCGAGCCCACTTGCTGGAGGGTGGGATAGAAATGTAATAAATAAATAAACAAACAAACAGGATTGTTACCTTCCAACCTGGGAGATACTGCACGTGTGAGATGCATCTTCTCAAGCTTCCTTCCTTTCCTGATACTTTTATCTGCCGTCCTCCTGCACCTGCAGCAGTAAACTAAGCTCCACTTTTGCCCCACAAACAGAACAGCCCTGAGTTTAAAAACAGGAAATTAATGGGGGAACCTCAAGCCTGCGCAGACTTGCTATCAGGGCCAGCTCCAGGTGTCTGGGCACCCTAGGCAGGACAGCCTGGGGCACCCCCACTGGGGATGCCAACCTCCCGGTGGGGCCTGGAGACTGGGGGGCAGCGGCGGAGCGCTGGCTTTCCTGGAGGTTCCGCAGCTGCGGGGCCCCCAGGAAAGCCAGGGAAGGAGGCAGGGGGGTCTAACCGCCATCCCCTCCATCCCAGCGCTGGCTTTCCCGGGGCTCCGCGGCTGCCGCCCCCCCCGAAAATCCGGGAAGGGAGCGGGGGGTCTAGCTGCTGCCCCCTCCCTCCCAGCACTGGCTTTCCTGGGGGCTCCGCGGCTGCAGGGCCCCCAGGAAAGCCGGGAAGGGGGCGGGAGGTCTAGCCACTGCCCCCTCCCTCCCAGCGCCGGCTTTCCCGGGGCTCCGCAGCTGCGGGGTCCCCAGGAAAGCAGGGAAGGGGGCGGGGGGTCTAGCCGTTGCCCCCTCCCTCCCAGCGCCGGCTTTCCTGGGGGCTCCGCGGCTGTGGGCCCCCCAGGAAAGCTGGGAAGGGGGCAGGGGGTTTAGCGGCGGCAGCGGGCGCCTGGTTAGGGCAGCAGGGGGCACTTTTCGGGGGGAGTGGGGTGCCATTTGCCGCCCCTGAGGCCGGCGCGCCCTAGGCGAGGGCCTAGTTTGCCCAATGGGCGATCCGGCTGTGCTTGCTATCAAGTATGGAAAGATGTTCCAACTCCCCAGATGGCATTTATGCAACAAACTTGTCTGGAAAACTGTAATCTTCCTTCTAAAGAAATGCTTTTCTCTTCCTTGTTCTGAAGTGTGATTAATATTGCAAAGGCAACAGCCTACTGGAGAACACCGAATCTGACTGAATGCCAGCTTCTCAATGACCTGCCAAATAATATCATGGCACTTAAGAATGTGACCATCTCGGAGGGTAAGCTTCCTGGGGTTTTATGTTTGTGATGCTGTGATAATCAGCCCCAGTTTAGACATTCTTGAAGGGCAAACAACACACAGCAGCAGCCTCTTCTGCCTTGCAAAGTACCTTCAATGGAGGTGATTTGCTTTGGAGAAAAGAGGGGAGGGAAAGGAATCCTTCCTTAGTCCTTCCTCTGATGGGTAGTGTCCCTTTGAAAACTTCTCCATAGGATTACTTTGCAAACACAGGTCTGGAACCTGGCATGGGTGAAGGTCTTATCTATTTATGATGTGTATCTTGCCCTTCATCCAAGGAGCTCAGAGCAGAGGAACAGTTATTTCCACACACCACACCCCATTTTATCAACCCCACAATCCTGTGGGGGCAGATCTGGTTGAAAGACAGTGATTGGTAAGCTTCATGGCAGTGTAGACTGAAATTTGAACCAGAATCTCCCTAGTTGGACACTCCCACCATTATAGACAGGAAAACCCAGGAAGTAAATTATTACAATAGCATCATATGTATGGATCCAGCCTAGGTCAGATCAGTACATCAAAACAGTTTAGGAGCACAGAAGAACAATAATCCATTAAAACAAATTCAGTAGCCATCATTATTACTATCTGTACACTGAGGGCATGGAGCTAAGCCAGTATACTGATACTGTATAACTTGGTATTTAGAGCTGCCTTGACTCGAATGGCCCAGACTAGCCTGATCTCATCTGATCTCAAAAGCTAAGCAGGGTTTGCCAGGTTTAGTACTTGGATGGGAGACCACCAAGGACGTCCAGGGTTGCTACACAGAAGCCAGCAGTGGCGAACCACCTCTGAAAGTCTCTTGCCCTGAAAAACCTGTGGGGGTGCTCTGCACCATCTAGAACAGGGGTCCCCAACCTTTTTGAGCTTGGGAGGACCTTTGATGCAACATGGTGGGTGCGGACACAAAATGGCCACCACACTATAGCTGCGGCAAGAGGCAGAGCCAGTGATAAAATGGCTGCCTTCAGTCACACAGTGAAGATCCTAGTGCTGTGGCAGAAACTGGTGCCAAAGCAACTGTTTAAAAACAGCCAGTCACATCTCCAATGGCCAATTAGAAGCCTAGCTGGGAAAAGGACCCCTGGCCCTGCTCACTTTCTAAAAAAAGGTGTCAGTGGACAGCACCCCATGGGCACCACGTTGGGGGCCACTGAACCCCAGAGAAGCCTCTGTGTCTGGTTGCCACCCACCTTGATTTAGAAGATGGGGACATGCAGAGCAAGGCTTCAGATGCTGATCTTAATCATAAAAAGCAATGCATTCTAGCAGACACACCAGGCCTTTTGTTTTCAAGTCACTTTTAAAAAATCTGTTACAGAGAATGCTGAGGATGTTGCAGACCGCATTTTGAATCTGCTAAATTCTTCTAAACTGAATCAAGAAGAAATTGACATTCTTGTGGCTAAACTCGCCGATATTGCAAACTGTGAAGAGATCAGTTGGACACTGACGAAGAAAGCATTAAACATTATCAGTACCTTAATGGCCAAGACAGATAATGGAAAGGATCTGCAAACCATGGCCAACAGGTAAAGAAATCAATCTATTTGTGGAAAAATAGATCCTAAAAGGGCAAGCCTCCTGACCTGGATAGCCCAGACTAGCCCAGTCTCAACAGATCTTGGAAGCTAAGCAGGGTCAAACCTGGTTAGTATTTGGATGGGAGACCACCAAGTAAGTCCACTTTTGAACATCTCTTGCCTTGAAAACCCTATGGTGTGGCTGTAAATTGGCTGTGATTTGCAATAAAAAAGGGGGCAAATATTTCATTGGTAGCCAGCCTCATGTCACAGGATACTGCTTTGTATCAAGTCAGTCAGCCATGAACTAGTGTTGCCAACCTTCAGATGAGGTCTGGTGAGTTCCCAGAATTACAGCTGACCTCCAGAGGACTGAGATCAGTTCCCCTGGAGAAATGGCTGCTTTGGAGAGTGGACTGTATGGCATTATAGCCACTGATGGACTTCTGCTTCATATGCTTATCTATTTCTCTCTTGAAGCTGTCCATGCTTGTAGCTGCCACCGCCTCCTGTGGCAGTGAATTCCATGTGTTAATCACTCTTTGGGTGAAGAAGTACTTCCTTTTTTCCATTCTAACCCAACTGCTCAGCAATTTCACTGAGTGTCCATGAGTTCTTGTATTGTGGGAAAGGGAGAAAAGTACTTCTTTCTCTACCTGCTCTATCCCATGCATAATCTTATAAATCTCAATCATGTCACCCCTCAGCCGTCGTTTCTCCAAGCTAAAGAGCCCCAAACGTTTTAACCTTTCTTCATAGGGAAAGTTTTCCGACCCTTTTATCAACCTAGTTGTCCTTTTCTACACTTTTCCCAATACTATAATATCCTTTTTGAGGTGTGGTGACCAGAACTGTACACAGTACTCCAAATGAGGTTACACCATTGATTTATACAGGGGCGTTATGATACTGGATGATTTGTTTTCAATTTCTCTCCTAATAATCCCCAGCATAGCGTTGGCCTTTTTTTATTGCAGTTGCACACTGTCTAGACATTTTCATTGAGTTATCTACTATGACTCCAAGATCTCTTTCTTGGTCAGTCTCTGCCAGTTCGGACCCTATCAGTGGGTATTTATATTTAGGATTTTTGGCTCCAATGTGCATCACTTTGCACTTGGCCACACTGAACCCCACTCGCCTATCCTCGACAGATCCCTTTGGAGTGTCTCACAATCCTACTTGGTTTTCACTGCCCTGAACAACTTCGTGTCATCTGCAAATTTAGCTACCTCACTGCTTACTCCCAACTCCAAATAATTAATGAACAAGTTAAAAAGCATTGGACTGAGTACTGATCCCTGTGGTGCCCCACTGCTTACCACCCTCCACTGAGAAAATTGCCCATTTATACTCACTCTTTGTTTCCTATTAATTAGCCAGTTTTTGATCCACAAGAGGACGTCCTTTTATCCCATGATATTTGAGCTTACTTAGGAGCCTTTGAGGAGGAACTTTATCAAAAGCTTTCTGGAAGGATGCCATAAGCCACCACAGGAACATTTTTTAAAAAGTGAGAGTTCAGGGTATAGATGTATACATTACTGAAAATATTCAGTGCTTCCTTGTAGAAAAGACCTTGGTGTGCATTCAAACCAGAAAAAGTCTGAGCTAGAGCCCTTTTAAAAATAACAGCCTATATTTCCATGAGCAAATACTGTAGGGGAAGGGAGCAATTGGTCCCTCCCCTGCCCCACTGTTTGAAATATTATAACCAGCAACAGGTATATCGCAAGAGGTGGTAAATTATATACAGAGGTCCCCTGCCAGGACTGTTTTCCTGTAGATTGTTCCAAACAGCAGGACATTGTTTATGCTGTGATGCCAGCTCCCCCGCCCCATTCCCCTTCCATTTTAGTTGTATGATCTTAGATGTAAGTATCATTCCTGCCATTATTTCCAACCCTGTAATAATAAACATATGTCTATTTGTTTCAAAGCAAATCAGCTGTGGCTTGAGGGCATATCGATTGTCCTGTTCCTTCCACCTTTGGTGGGTTTTGGGAAGGGCACTTATGTTCACAGGACATTTTTGCAGATCTTGTGCATTTATGCTGCTAGGTTGATGTTTTGTTAAATATATATAAATATGTTCTGTTTGTGAGGCCAGCATATACAAAGAGCACATTTGGCTTAGCTCAGGATTCAGTGGCAGCATTTGGATGTGACAGATCAGTCTCTGTTTGTGACAGGCACCAGCACTGCTTCTTTACCATGCATGCATGCTCCCTCCTTCCTCCTCTCTACCTCATACTGCTTCTTAGCTTATTTGTTTTAAGTGGCTTATTAAAATACTAGGAGTAAGGCCCGTTGTGGGAAGAAATACAACAAGCTCTAGAGGGAAGCTCCAGGTAAGTGTCCCGGCTGTGACTGATGGGGCAGCAGAGGGAAGGGGAAAATAGAGGGAGGCAAGCCATGTTTATTTCCCTCTGCTTAGCTATAAGGCAGGGCTGTCTCAAGTCATTTTGCTGCCCCAAGTGGGTAGTATTGGAGGACAGCCTCATGGTAACAGGTATGGTTCCCTCCACCCCGACTTATGTTGATTTGGGGCTATGCAGTGGCAGCTAAGGTAGAAAACCACCTCCTCCTATGCCATGTCTTCTGAGTTCCAAGGGTCTGGAAAGTGGTTCCATAGCCAGTTACAGGGTTACCAACTCTGGGTTGGGAAATACCTGTAGATTTGAGGGGGAGAGCCTGAGGAGGGCAGGGTTGTTGTGGGTCCTCAGCAGGGCATAATGCCATAGAGTCCACTGGCCAAAGCAGCCATTGTCTCCAGGAGAACTGATCTTGGTCATCTGGACATCAGTTTTAATAGCTGGAGATCTCCAGGTGATGCCTGGAGGTTGGCTTATGTTAATTTGGGGCTATGCAGTGGCAGCTAAGGGAGAAAAGCACCTCCTCCTATGCCATGTCTTCTGGGTTCCAAGAGGCTGGAAAATAGTTCCGTAACCAGTTACAGGGTTGCCAACTCTGAGTTGGGAAATACCTGTAGATTTGAGGAGTAGAGCCTGGGGAGGGCAGGGTTTGGGGTGGGGAGGGACCTCAGAAGGGTTTAATGCCATAGAGTCCACTGGCCAAAGCAGCCATTGTCTCCAGGAGAACTGATCTTGGTCATCTGGACATCAGTTGTAATAGCTGGAGATCTCCAGGTGCTGCCTGGAGATTGCCTTATGTTAATTAGGGGTTATGCAGTGACAGCTAAGGGAGAAAACCACCTCCTCTGAAGCCATTTCTTCTGGGTTCCAAAAGTCTAGAAAACAATTCCGTAGCCAGTTACAGGGTTGCCAACTCTGGGTTGGGAAAGACCTGTAGATTTGAGGGGTAGAGCCTGGGGAGGGCAGGGTTTGGGGTGGGGAGGGACCTCAGCAGGGTATAATGCCAGAGTCCACAGCCCAAAGCAGCCATTGTCTCCAGGAGAACTGATCTTGGTCATCTGGACATCAGTTGTAATAGCTGGGAAATTTTTTGTAGGGGAAATGATGTGTTGTGGCTGGGGAACACAGTGATTTCTGGGAGATCTTCAGGCCCCACAGGGAGATTGGGATATGTATTTTACCTCAGGACTTCCATCTGCAACAGCAAACTGTTTAGAATGTTAGAGGCAAAGGCCAATCAGGCCACATATGCAAATGACCTCTGTGTTCTGACTGGCTATGGGAGGGGGGAGGAAAAGCAAACTGTTTAGAATGTTGGAGGCAGGACTCAGGGAACACAGCCAGTGATTAGGGAGACCCTCTGAGTGACAGATCAGGGAGCCAACTGATTTGGGAGTGTGTGGAACGTTCAGGAGAGTCCATGACGAAAACAAAATTATATATAAGGAAAGATGGACAAAGCTAGATGCCATTTGAACAGCTGCAGAAAATTTCACAGCTAAAAGAGTGATAGGTCCGCTATTATCTTCTAATAAAAGAGGTAATGTCTCCATATAATCTATATTTTGGAGGAAAGGAAGAATGAAAAAATGTCTAGGCCCAGAAAAAGATTGGATTCAAAGGTCACATGATACAGGGTGTCTACGCTACTTGCATCACAGGTGCATATTCTGACAGAGTATGGTATTTTAAGATACCTCCTTCCTTGCAAAACTCTAGACGATAGGGCATTAAGGCACACTAACATAAAGATATAGCGAGGAACTGTCTAATATGAGCAGTAATCAGGAACCGCTCCAGGTGGAAGAATACTAACAAACTGAGTAGAACAAACACATAGCGCTCCACAGAGTGTAGTGTTATAATCATGCTTAAATCAATGTTTCTTGATCATTCTTATGGCTTCCTGTTTAGTAACTGAATAAAGGGAGTCCAAGGAAAGACTCAAGAACTGTAGTCATTGCTCAACAAGTTTCTCCCAGTGGGTAATAAAAGAGTCCTCTCTAACCGAGTGGTTATAGTATGGAGGCGACAATCTTGGACAAAGTTTGAATTCCCACTCTGCCATGGAATCTTGCTGGGTGATCTTGGGCCAGTCACACACTTTTAGTCCAACTTTCTTCACAGAGTTGCTGTTGTTGTTGTGAAGATAAAGTGGGCCAGGAGAGCACAATGTGGCAAGCTGTTTTGTGTCCCAATTAGGAAGTGTGGGATATCTATCTACATGAACAGACAGGTTTGCTGTGACATCTGAATACAGTCATTTTTTTTCTGTCTGGACCAACTTTTATTTACCCTTTCTTTCATTTAAAGCATTTATTTTTTGCACACTCTGTTGAAAATATTGTACCCAAAAGAGGTATTCAGTAAAGCAAAAACAACAACAACAAAACAGAACCCCCCCTGAAACAATTACAACAAAAACACCCTCAAACATGATACAAATCAAATTCAAGCAGCACAAAATGGGGTTGTTTTTTGCACATTACTCCATTATGGGTAATTATTTATTGCCTTTAAAAACACGGGTTTCAGGCTTAAATTAAATTAGTGGTTGCCAACGTGGGTAATCTCTGTGGCCACCCTATTCTCCAGGCACTGGTCCAAAATCCAGTACTGTATTCTGTTACAAGACCTAAACACATCATAGCAACATCAATACCACCTTGTCACAATTACGTCATTGCCACAGAGTGCATACTGAATGTAGCCACAGTGTTCCATACAAAATCCAGAGAGACAGCTATGACATTAAAGCAATGGCTTTACCCACCAACTTTTGAAAACAGCTTTCTTTCTTTTACAAGTGAAAATGTGAGGGCAAGTTAGTTCTTGCCAAATCTTACATTAAAGAGCCAGTTTGGTGTAGTGGTTAGGAGTGGTTAGGAGCACAGATGCTAATCTGGGAGAACTGGGTTTGGTTTCCCCACTCCTTCACATGCAGCTGCTGGTATGACCTTGGATCAGTCACAAGTTCCTTCAGAGATGTTCTCTCATGAGCAGTTCTCAAAAGGCAGACACCTTCCTCTCAGGGTGTCTGTTGTGGGGAGGGGAAAGGAAAGGAGATTGTAAGGCACTCTGAGCCTCCAAGTGAATGACAGGGTATAAATCCAATCTCTTCTCTTCTTCTAAAATTGAGTTACTGGCGGGCCCAGGTTTTGTGGGCCAGATTCAGCCCTTGGGCTTCCAGTTGGCCATCCCTAACCTGGTATCAATCTGGTATCAGAGGAGCTGGAGCTGTGGGTTGTGTATAAAAATACCAAGGTCCTTCAGCATGGGGTTTCTCTCCCTCCCTCCAGGCCTTTTTTAAATGTAGGAATCAGAAGTGGGGAGGGAGATGCCAAAAATAGACTGCAGATAGAAAACGGTGTTGGGCTGTGTCGTGATTTCTCAGAAGCACTTTCCTCCCACAAAAACCTCCCAAGCTGCAGATCAGAGTGGCAGCTCTGTGTCCGTGACATCTCTCCTTTCAAATTAGGAATGACCCAACCAAATGGGCAGGCTGCCAGGAGCAGCAGCATCTCCAGGGGCTTCCGGCTCTGCAGGAAATCTCTTAGGGGGATCGTCATTCCTCCTCTCTGCCTCTGGCCCAAGAGAGATTGGGAGTGGGGGCTGTTGTGGAGCTAACGTCCTCATTCACTCATATGGAACAGGGACAAGGGAGTTGCAATGATAAAAAAAAACTGTCAGGGAAAACACGCACACACTGCATACTGCATATGGGAGGCAGGGTAGCAGCAAATGAATTGTCACCCAGGAATGCAAAAAAGGTTATTTTTGCAACAAATTAACATAGAGAATGAAGGCTGCTTCCAACCCCAGTACCAAACTAACCCCCTCCTTGCTGTACCACCTCCTTGTGTGATTTTGTGTAGCAGATTGTGTGAAAAACTGTGATTTTGATGCAGTCTCCCCCAGGCAAAATCCTTAAGGCAATGAGTTTTACCACCATCCCTCCTTTCCACTAGAGCGATTTCACTGGGCTAGTTGCGAGTGACAGGCATGGAAGGCTGTTTATGTGTCTATTTCCTTTGATGTGCAGCATCTTAAGGATAATGGAAAAAATAGGTTTCAAGACAGACTTCAGTGGGAGAAATGTGTCTGTCATAATGCCCAGGCTGGCTTTGGCTCTAATGCGTCCAGATCCCAACAGTTTCCGAGGAGTTGCTTTTGGGGTTACTACCTATGAGGTACCCATGGATCCAAAGGTGAGGACCCCTTTTTACTGTACCTTCCCACCCACAGAATTATGGAATTCATTACTTGTTGCAAGATCAAAGTCTCTTGGCAGGAGGTCCTTTCTGGGGAAAAAGTGAGCAACATTGGCTTTGCTCTTGGGATTGAGGTCCCAAAGAAGCAGAGCAGCAAGCTCTGTAAAACACCCCAAAAAGAAGGATTTATGTGGATGTAAGTTATTTCAGTATTTTTTTGCGTGGGGATGACTTTAGCTTTCCAGGTGTTTTCTCTTCCCTGCAGATCAATATATGTGAAACTCCCTTCAAAAGAGCCCTGGCTGCAATATTTTTGCCAGGATCACTGAAGGATTACTTAAGAGTCCAGTCTTTTGATCCAGAAGATCACACAGAAATCCAGTTCAGTTTCTTTGGCAGTTCTGAACTGTTTAAGGTAAATGTGGCATTCATTGAACAGCATAGCCACTGTGGTGTGGTGGTTTATGTGTCTGATCATTGCTAGGGAGGTTTGGGTTCAAGACTCTGCTCACGTATCAACCACCCTGGGCGGCCTTGAGCCTCTCACTCTTGTTGAGCCTGACTTACCTCACAGAGTTGTTGTGTGAGCCTGACTTACCTCACAGGGTTGTTGTGAGGATAAAGTGGGGGAAGTGAATGCCATGTACGCTGCTCTGACCTCCTTGGAGGCAGGTTGGGGTAAAACTATAACTGATTTAAAAAAATAGATAGTAAGAAAAATGGGGGTTGAAACACAATGTGTTTCTCTTCTAGGATAGTTGCCCTGAGGAAACAAGGTTGAACACCTACATTGTGGGTGCCAGCATACAAAACGTTTCTGTCCAAGACCTTAAGGACCCTGTGAATATTGTTTTGCAACATATAGAGGAAAACGTGGTATAGTATCGTCATCACTACCTTAGTATTACTTGGACAGCATTAAAGTGCTTTCTTTTCTTTCTTGACTTTGCTTGTTGGAGATACTCTGCTTTAAAAAGACAACATCTTTAGACAGTGCATAATTAACATGCAGAACACCCTGCCAAGGGATGGACTAATGACTGCTTGTGTGGGTGGCTTCAAAAGTGGGTTAGAAAGCCCTTGGAAGATCGCAGCCATCAATGGCTATGAATAGTGTGAAACAGGGCTCTTTTTTTAGCGGGGGCAGGGGAGAGATGCTGGGACTCTCAAGAGGGAAATGAAGTTTTCAATCTGTACACTGAAATCTCATGAACTTTTAAACATTTTAAAAAGAATTTTGTCAAAGAGGTTCTGGAACTCCGTGCCGGTGTGTTCCCCCAGAAAAAAAAGCTTTGGTGTGAAATATGATGTCTAAATGGAACCTTCATATTCAGAAGCAGTATACCTCTGAAGCTGGGACAGAGGCAATGCCGGGGTAGGCTATGGCTTTTATGCCTCTGCTTATGCATTTTTGAGGCATCTAGCTGACTGCCATGGGAATGTACCCTTGACCTAGCCCAACAGAGTTCTTCTATGTTCTTTGGCAAGAATGCTCTGGACAAAGGAATGCCAGCCTACTTCTAGAGTGGCTTCTTTTAGCCAGAGAATGTTCTTATGTCTGCTGTTGGACTGGAGCGCTCTTGTCTTCTCTCGGTGGGAATAAGAAGGAAGAGACTTTACGACAGGGGTGTCAAACATAAGGCCCAGGGGCCAGAACTGGCCCGTCCAGGGCTCTTACCTGGCCTTCAAGCGACTGGTATGTATGGAAATGTAAGGTACTCCCCCTTTAATGGTATCCCGTGGAAAAAACCTAGTCTTGTATATGATTGAATACATTTATTGGGGCTTTTGTGGGTTCCCCAGTAAATCAGTGGCTTTCACTGCTAGGAATCAACTGCTTTTCTTTGTATTTTGAGTTAAAAAAATAGTATTCTTAATTGGGTTTGCCTGTGTCCTTTTATAAAGTTTATATCCCCAGCACCTGGCATTACATTTTATGGCACACATGGCCTGGCCCAGCAAAGTGACATTTATGTCAGATCCAGCCCTCATAACAAATGATTTTGACACGTCTGCTTTACTACATTAGCACTTGTGAATCTCTTCCTGTGGTACTTTTTCTCTCTATTCTTATGGATTGTGATGGCTACTGAGGACACTTTTAAGTAATGGCCATGGTAAAGACTAGACTTTCTGAAAGCAGCACATCTTGAGCTGTTCCTTTTCCATTCCAGAATAAGACTCCTGTAAGCTGTGTCTTTTGGGACTTTCTCAAGAACAGTGAGTATCCATTGGAAATGCACTGTATCATTAGCATCCCTTTCTTGAATAGGTCGGCCTAGCTTCTGACCATCTCTTCTAGCCAGAGAGCAACTAGGTATTATTGGAAGATGCCTTATGCTGGTGGGGCAGGCTGTCAATCCACTGAGGCCACTTCCATCATCTGTGATTGGCTGGAGCTCTTCAAAGCAAAGGCTCTTCTGCCTGAGATGACATCAACTGGAGATTCTAGAGACTGACCAGCAGAAGAATCACTACAAGGGAGATTTGTGATTGGATGGCTCAATGTATTTTTTTAACCTTACAAAGCAGGCACAGGGATGGGGGATTTGGATTTGTGGCCATGGTGCTAGGAAAGGTTTTTTAACCCTCCTCCACTGATTGTCAGTAGAAACATCCCACTAACTGCCCTAATTCCCAGTACTGAAAAAGACCCATATTTTCTAGTTTCTTTCTCTGCTGGTGCTAATAGCCCATGCCTTCTGTCTGGACTGCACAGAGGAGAAGAGTTATCATCCTGCATCCTGGTCCAAATCCAAATTGGATCCCATCATTGCTACTTTTTAAGATTTAAAAAACCCCACTGAGAGATGAAATCATGGATTTGAAGACAGGAAGCTGTTTTATAAAGACTCAGACCTTTGGTCTGCCAAAGTCAGTATTCTCTACTCTGACTGGAAACCACTGTCTTGGGTTTGGGGTAGAGATCTTTTACATCACTGATCCTTAATTAGAGATACTTGGGGTAGAAACTGGTAGATGCTCTGCCATAGAGCCATGTGCCCACCCTCATCTTTTATCCAGTGTCCAGACTGCATGCCGCTTTCACTTCATTTGATTTCTCTGTTTTATGGTACTGTCTGCATAGATTTATGGCCATTTTATGGCCATTCAGGGGTGACTCTGCAGTCAGTATGGCGTTGGCCCAGGGGATTTGAATGTGGTTTTGAGCCGCGTGTTTTTCTGTTCCAATGTGGGTTTGGTAAAACAATGGAGCGAATGCTAGATGCAGAATGGGCCAAAAATTTTAATATGAGCAATTCTGCCACTGAGATTAAGTGTAATTTTTAATATTTAGGAGAATATGATTTCCCATCTACCCCCTATTATTTTATCCCACCAAAATAATTGCAAGGAGCTGATTTGGTGACATGGAATAAAAATGTAACAAATCAAGACAGCCATTTTCTAAGTGAAAATTCAGCCAATCTCAAGTTTACTGCAAAAGCTGCACAATTCAAAGACGTGAACAGAGCGGTGGGGCTGTAAATCCAAACAAGTCTTTGGATTAGTCTCAAATCTGCATATTTTAATTTAAAATTCCAAAGCAACCGTTCTGGGTAGCAAGAAAGCTTTTCTTGTAGAAAACGATGGTTCTGTCTTTTAAAATGGGATTCAGCCAAGTAAACAACAATTTTTAATCTCTCTTCCACCCACTCATTTCACAGTGCATGTTATCTAAGTGGGCAACTCCCTCCAAACACATTCTGGGTGCATGAAAAATGTTTCCCCCTCAAGGTTGTTGCTTCTGAGCTCCCAGTCATTCTTAGCCTGTGTTCAGATTCACACCTCCCTAAGTTCTGCCAAGCTATAAATGGCAAGGAACGATTAACCACAGATGAAATATCTCACCCCTATGTTGTACAGATGGGAGCGGCGGCTGGAATACAGCAGGGTGTGAAAAGATATATACAGATACCAATTACACAATCTGCAACTGTGACCACCTGACCCATTTTGGAGTTCTTCTGGTAAGTTACTCAAATACACAAATGAACCTTCCTCCTTTTGAGTCAGGTAGTTGACCAAAACTCCATCCTCCCTTTGACTGGCAACAGCTTCCAGGCAGAGAAAAGGATTTTCGAGCACCTGCTACTACTTCTGATTCACACATGACAGAGTAAACAGGTTGGGTCCAGGATCCATACTAGGGATGGGCATGAACCTCACCATGAATGAATGTGTCCAGTTTGTGGTTCATGAGGCCTCGGTTCATGACATCGCATCTCCCATGAACTGCCATGTTTTTTACAGAGTTTCGTTAGATTTGTGGGATGGTTTGTGAGCCAGACTCGCTGGTGCTGATTAATTAATTGTCAAAGCAACTGGTGGAATGGACTTCTGCAGCCCTTCTGCAGCCCTGGAAATACCTATAGTGGCCCTCCAAAGTTTGACAGGCAGCTCTGGCTGCCAACCAGAGAGCTCCCATTCTGCTCTATGCCTCTAGCTTGCAGGGAGTCTGTTATACACACTCCTGAACCCATGGCTGCTGTGATTTCCCCACAGAGCACTTTCCTAACCAGTTCTAACACTCTGCAAATAGCTGTGGTCTTATATCAACAATCTGCTAGCAGAGATTAATCACATTATATATTACCCACCCCCATCATGCAAGTCTGAAAAGGTGTTCTCATGTTAACTTGGAAAAACACTAAGACTCAGTGGAATAGACACACAGACATCTCTCTCTCTCTGTGTCACACACACACGCATGCACATGCAGGAACGTATGCAGGGCATGTTGACCCCTTACTGGGATCTAATTAAATTAAGGAACATTCCATCAGTTAAAGTTTCACTTTGGCAGTGTCAGGACATCATGTAAAAAGTTGCTAGACTGAGTGCCAAACTGGGCATTCTCTTAGCATTCCAAGCTCATGTTTGTTGAGACATGGAGAGGTGGGAAGGCACTTAGACTGCAAAAGGAACTGGTGCTTAATGCTTCCCCTATGCCCATCTGCCTCCCTGGGCAGTTTTCGTCCCAATTGTTTACCTTTAGTTTTGGAATCTGGCTAGAGGGAAAAATGATTTAAAACTACTTTGCTGGGGAGAATTGGCATGTAAAGGAAGGTCCTCTTTGGACAGCTTGGAGATGTTTCATTGACATGCTGGAAAAAGAGAAACTGCTGGAAAATCATGGCTTTTATCTACTGTTATCTCAGCTAATTTCCCATTTCTCAAATGCTAGGAGCTCTTCGAGGATTTGCGTTCCACATTAGTCTCCACCTTCACTCCACTTTTGCCCTGCATTTAAATTTTTACTCTACATGTGTTTTTTATGATTCCGTCCCCAAAGCATTTCCATTACACAATTGCTCTGCGTTTTTTGAGACTACTTTTGTGATGGATTTTTTCATCTAAACCAGTTTGAGCACAGCACATATAGAATCATTGTCCATTGTTCCTCCCCACTGTCCCCTTGTGTTTTTTTTTTCCAAGCAGGAGATGGTGCTCATATTTCAGCCAATCAACTTTTGCCAGGCGGGGCATAAGGTGGCCTCTTCTGTCTTTGTGCTTTCTTCCTTTCATTTTCTGATACTCACTCCTCCTGCGTCTTCTCTAGCAAACTTAACAGCTATACCCGGGTCTCATTTTTTTCAAGTACCACTTCCCTATATGTGCAGCTGTTGGGGGAGGGGGGAATATGAGGGATCCTCTGCTTCTATTGTTGTGCAGTTGAAGCTCGGCTTGTCCACATGGCCACGTGTGATCCCAACTCTTGGTACACAACAGTGTCCCTTGCTCTTGGCATAACATTAAGGCTTAGTGCTCCAAACTTTCCTTGAGTATCTCCTGTCCAGAGGGCACCTCCAGAATTCCCAGCCATCAGAGTCTGGCCTCTGGTCATAGGAGTGAGGGTATTGTGAAGGCAGGCTCTAGGAACACTTTTTTAGAATTCTGGGCCATCTCTTGCTTTCAGCAAGAAAAATAGGGGAGAAACTGAGCGGGGTAGAGAAGAGACATATCTTTTTCATGGTAACAAGAACCCAAACCTTTTGACTTGAGTAATTAATTGTTCGGACAAAGGAATCTTGTCTATTTTCTCAGCAAATTCTGAGTGTAGTTTAAACACATTTTTTCCTAGGATTTATCCCGGAGTCCAGTCAGTGCTACAGATGATTGGAGCTTGACACTGGTCTCCTATGTGGGTTGTGGCATTTCCTCCATTTTCATGGGATTGGCGATAGTGCTGTATCTTTCCATTAAGTGAGTAGCCTCATCTGTAATGTATGTGTTTCTAGATGCCACCATCATTCACTTAGATGTTGGATAAATGTTCTTCCCAATAAAAGTTTATTCATGTGCAGGTGCTACAACCCACCATTTGTAGAACCATGGGCCATGACCTTTGTAACATCAACCCAAACTTTGGAATGACACAAATGAGTTGTGGGGGTCATGTGCTCCCTCCTCCCCTTCTAGATTTCCAGTCCCCTCCCCAACATCTTCTTTCTCAGAGAATCAAAGTTTTCTGTTAAATCCAGATCAGCAAACTAAGGTGTGTAATTTCTCTCTATACCAGAATGAGAACTCACCTACCTGTGGTTTGCAATTCTGATTCGGAAGTCAAGCACTACCTTGCAGATTTGTAATGGCCAAAGAGGAAGCTCAGGAGCAAATTGTAGTGCACAGACGGGAGGAGGAATGGGGAGGAGGAGCTCTCTAAGGCCAAGTCTTGCTTATGTATCAGCAGACCATAACATACAGGCCAATTTGTAATATCTTGTACTAACTTTTGAGCAACAAAACCTGAGAAAAGTGCTCTGATTAGGAACTTTATTCTGAATAAGATACCAGTTGCTTGCAGACTCTAACAGGGCCAAACTGCATGCGGCACAGTCCATGGGTTGTGTCTGCCACAGCCTCAAGGGCTTTTGATCAGGTATTCTCTGCTGGCAGCTCAGTTCCTAGGCATGCAGGGTCTCCAGACTGGGACAATGGTGTATGGGAAGAGGGTACTTAAACCTTTCTCTCATGCCATTTTCCTGACCTGAAGTGGCCCCATGGGTGCCTTTTGCCTCATTGGAGTCTGCACATGTATTAATGGTGTACACAGAGGTTTTGACAATAGGCAAATAGCAGCCCTTGAGGGCTTTTTCAATTTATGAAAATGCTGCAGGGCAAAGGCTTAAGCTTCTTGGTCCCAATCCAAAGTAGGCCAGTGTGTGCCTGAGAACTGAGTCTCCACTGGGGTGTTCACACTGCATGTCCAATCATTGTGGGCTCAGACACAACCTGAAGACTATATAAGGTGTACTTTGGCCCTTTAGAGTCTGCAAGCAGCTCATACAACCTAGATCATATTAGGCCTTAAGTAAGAGATGGCCAGTTTCTGTATTTTGAAGGTTACTCATGGATGGCTAGGTGTATACCATCTAGCATTCAGGGCCTCCCAGGTATGCATGTGAGACAACTTATGGGAACAGGTGACGAGCTGAGGAACACATGTGCTTAGTGAAACAAACAGATGCCCAAGGGACCTTCGACTTTTCAGAATGAGGAAAAGATAACTTGACAATATCATGTAAAAGAAGCCCCTCTGCTTCTTTTCCTGAAAAGTGAAACTATTGCCAATTATGATACACACACATGCACACACAATTAAGAGTAAGAGTCTAGTACGCCTTTAATTTGTGGCAGGGTATGAACTTTAATTTGTGGCAGGGTATGAACTTTTGTGAGTCACTGCTCACTTCTTCAGATACAGCTAGAATGTGAGTCCAACTGTCCTATATATTGGAAAGTGGAATGATTTCAGATATCAAATGACATTAGCAGGCAAATGACAATAGCAGGTGTGATTGGATTAGGTGTGACATGCAGAGAGGTAGTAGGTGTGGAGAAATCAGCATTGGTAATGAGACAAGAAACCTAGGTCTTGATTCAGTCCAGGTGGATGCAATTGCCTTGAGCTTCACTATCAGTTGCAATTCAGCACACGGGGGAACATTTTAACCTTCCAGGACATTCAGCTGCTAACTTAAAAGTAGTAGTTATTTTACAAAGGAATTTCAAAGGGAGATTAAAAAGAGAAACTGCTGAATTTCTCCATGCCTAACATATCACACCGAATCCAATCACACCTGCTATTGTCATTTGGCATCTGAAATCACTTCACTTTACAATATATAGGGCAGATGAACGCACATTCTAGCTGTATCTGAAGAAGTAAGCAGTGATTCTCGAAAGCTCACACCCTACCACAAATTTTGTTAGTCTTTAAGTTTCTACTGGACTCTTACTCTTTCCTACTGCTACGGACAGACTAACATGGCTACCCATCTTGATCTATCTAAACACAACTGAATTTGCTAAAGCCACTGAGGGATAGATAAAGTCATTTTAAGGGCTACCTGATGCCATCCTTACATTAAGTTGCTAGAGCTTCCAGCTACCCAGGGCCAGTGCATTTGTACACCCAGGGCCAATGAAAGACTGACAAAAACAAGGGCTTCATTGCAGTGATACTGCCGGAGGTGTGGGAGCTACAATGATTGCTTTTCCTTTTCATTACAGCAGGCTGCGTGGGGACTACCCTTCCAAAATCCTCATCAACCTTTGCTTGGCGCTGCTTATGCTTAACCTCCTGTTCCTGGTGAATTCGTGGCTGGCCTCATTCCACAACCGTGGCCTCTGCATTGCAGTTGGTGCTTTTCTCCATTACTTCCTGCTGGCAGCCTTCACTTGGATGGGCCTGGAAGCCATCCACATGTACTATGCTCTCATCAAGGTCTTCAATACTTACATTCCCAACTACATACTTAAATTGTCCATTGCTGGCTGGGGTAAGTAAAGGGTGATGGGGTCTCATACTTCAGTCTTGGGTAACTTT
The DNA here is from genome assembly GCA_029375565.1 of Gekko gecko. NCBI lineage: Eukaryota > Metazoa > Chordata > Lepidosauria > Squamata > Gekkonidae > Gekko > Gekko gecko. The sequence goes on along the minus strand of JAPDNY010000012.1, from coordinate 42,425,494 downwards.
GTGCTAGGACCTGGGAGAATCCTTAGCTCTGTGTTTGAAAGGGTAAAGGGCAAAGGTCTAGAAACAGATGGCTGTCACAGATAATTTTCAAACATGCATGGAGTATGAAACAGATACAAACAAACATAACACATACATATAGCCCAGGACTGGGATCCTAGAATATTGGATCCACGGGCTCGTTTCAGATCGAATGCTTAGCCACAGTTTATTTCAACTGTGATGACTTTGTGAGTGGCCCAGCTGAGTTGCCCGTTTGCAACTGTCTGCAGTAACCACAATTAAACCATGGTGTCATGTCTGACTCAAGCCCATCTGCATTTGTAGAGTGGTTTTGGATGTTCAAAAGCAAGGGTTTGCAAACTATATTGTGGAGATCCTCCCCAAACATTGTGGGGGTGCTTTGATGAGAAGATTATTTGCCCAAAAGAAAAATTGCCCCATCTTCCTTAGTAATAACGTGATGAGTCTCAGGGCGTTCTCTGGTTCACTGAAGGTAACAGAGAAGCCCCAGAGGCCTGACCAGGATCTTTCAGGGGCAGAGTGTGCGCTGCAAAATATTTGTTTTTACTATATTTTATTTAGGATTTTTTTACCCTGGATTTTTGGTCCCAAAGACCTCACACAACAATCACCAATGACAAGCGTGGCAAGATGAAGTGTGACTCCTTGATACTGATGCCGCACAGTTAATTAACTCACTGGAAGAACTCAGTTCCTGGGAGTTGGGGAGGGGGTTGAAGATATCAGAGAGGTGCCCACTGCAGGGTCCTGCATCCAGCTCGTTTGGGATTTTAAAGGCAAAGTTGCTCAGGGGTTTCCTTAGCAGGTGATGTGAAACACTTTTGCGGGAGGTAGAATAGGCAAGTTCTAAACAAGCAGGGTAGGACTACAATATGTATTTACTTAACTTGTTTCTTTCAGTGCCTATCTTTCTTCCAAGCTACACAGGACCCAAGATGGGTCACAAGAATATGATACCTGTTTGACAAAACAATAGACATTAAAACATATACTAGAAAAATACATTAAACTCCAAACTGAAACCCACAAGGAACTTGCACTTCCTTTCACTGTGCTTCTGATGTAAGGGTCCAAACTTGCATGGAGGGTGGGCGACGTGGAAACCTGTTTCTGTGTCCTGAGCTTGCCTGTCCCTCCCTCCAAGTTCTTCTGGTAAATGTGAAGCGGCTCTGCCATCCAGAATGTGCTGGGGACTAAGGGTGTGTGCAGGAACCTAACAAAAGCTGTGGTTCCGTGTTGATGTCAGTGGCCCCTCTCAGGTGCATACTGCCTACTGGATCCAGTAATTGTTCCATTCATCTGCTGTCTTCCCAGTTAATGATAGTTCCTGAGTGCTCTTAGCCTTCGCCGGCCAAGCCTTGATTACATCTGAGCTTCTGTGTTTTCTTTTGAGATGGTGTCTTTTCCGCAAAGGGAGCTGGTGAGGTTTAGGGGCTGAGGGAATGGGCTGTGATCTAGGACGACTTCTATTCAAATCTGGCCTTTGCCACAAACTCACTTGGTGGCCAGCCACTCTCTCAGACTTGCAATACAGGGATATTAATACCAATCTATCTTGTACGGCTGTTGTGGGGGTTGCAGAAAGACAAAGTATATAGCACTTTAACATGCTGAATGCAGTTTTCTCTCCTGTGCCATTAGGAATACCCGCAGTTATTGTTGTGATTGTCCTCTGTATAAAAACAGACTTTTATGGAAGCAAAAGCGACAGCAACTCATACACACTTTTGTAAGTCTCTTGTTTCAAAAACCTTGATTTGTTTCAGGGCCCTTTAAGGAACAAAGAAACTGACCAGCAGGAAGGAGAGGATTCCTCTTGCTCCAGAACTCTCTTGAATGTCGAAATCACTCTTTCTGTTTCTGTTTTGCTCTTGGTATCTGATGAATACATAGGCCAACCGTCTGCACTTGCTTTCCTCAACAGCACATGTTTGTGATGGGAAAAGCACAATCGTTCTAGATCTTCAGTGCCATCTTTTGTATGAGTCATAATTGTTAAGACCATTGAGAATTATTCATTTGTAGCTAGCAAGACTGACCTATATAGCAGATTCTTGAAATCATCCCATGATTTCTATGGTGGCGCACACCTGACATCTACTCTGGTTGTTTAGACTAATCTAGATGAAGAGGTCAGACAAATTCATGGAGGAGAGGTCCATCAGTGGCTATCAGCCATAAAGGCTAAATGCTCAAAAGCATTGTACCTCTGAATACCAGTTGCCAAGGGACAACGAGGGAAGGCTTTGATATTTGCGGTGGTTTTGTTTATTTTATTGGCACATTTGTGGTATGCCGATTCCTGCATTATTGAGTGATACACTAATTTAATCATTTTATTGTGAGAGACACTATTGAAGTGACTTTCAGATATGTTCATTCATATAGCTTATATATATATATATATATATATATATATATATATATATATATATGTGGAGAGAGAGAGAGAATGTGTGTTAGAATTTTGTATGCATGCTTGCTTTCAACGGTGTGATTTATCTGCTGGACTAAATGGGCCATTAATTTGATCCATCTTGGCTCTTCAAATGTTCTTCATTTTAGGTGCCTTTTGAATCATTGAGATACTTGACTCATTTTAAGTGTTCACATTTTCTATGAGCATTTAAACGTCTTCTGACTGAATTGTATTTGTAACCTTTTATTCTTGATGCTTCTGATTTTTATTGATTTTACAAACGTTTCTGGTTCTGACTTGTTTTTTATAAGTTGCTTTTGGAGAATATGGCAAATAAATACCTTAAAAGAAAGCAGATGAGCATACATGAAATCCAGATGTTTTATGTCCTTGATGTCACAAGGGTACACACTCTCTGGTTGCTGCATTTCATTCATGCATGAATCTGAACATCTCCCCTTGACCACTTAAGACTTCCCCCCTTTTGGGTGAAAAAGGCAACCTGGTGGGGATAAGACCAGAGCAGGTCCTCCTCAGCAGATCTCAGAAATCAGGGAGAGGAGAGCCATAAAGGAAAGTGCATTTCTTGAGCTCAGCAGCTCTCTCAGGATGGACAAAGGAAATACTACTTTAAACAGAGAGTGATTAAAATGTGGATTTCACTGCCAGAGGATGTAACGATGGCCACAGGAATAAACAGCTTTAAAATGGGATTAGATAGATTCATGGAGGAAAAGTCTATCAATAGCTACTAGCTATGGTGACTGAGGGGAACCTCCACATTCAGAGGCACGTTCACAGGGAAGGCCTCAGCGTCTATGTCCTGTTGTTGGTTGTTCAGAGGAACTGGTTGGCCACTTTGTGAGACAGGATGCTGGACTATAGGGAAGGGGAGGGACCTCAATGGGGTATAAGGCCATAGAGTCCACCTTCCAAAGCAGCCATTGGTCTGATCCAGCAGGGCTTTTCTTATGTTCTGATGTTGTTAACATGCACCTGGCTTCCTTTAGGATTCATTCATGCCTGTCCAGTCTTTTATGCTCACTCACTGGATCTCAGCTTTGTATGTTTCCTGCTTCTCATCTTTTGCAGCTGCTGGATTCAGAATGACACAGTCTTCTACATTTCCGTGGTGGTTTATTTCAGCCTTGTGTTCGTGTTGGATCTTGCCATGTTCATCACCATCCTTCTGCAGATCCGTGCCATGAAGAATCAAGGGCGGGCTGATAGTTGGCGCCATGGCTTTCTTCATGACATGAAGCGCGTGGCCAGTTTGACTTTCTTGCTTGGCTTAACGTGGGGCTTTGCTTTTTTTGCATGGGGATCAGTTAGAGTTTTTTTCTTGTACCTCTTTGCCATTTGCAACACTCTGCAAGGTACGTGTGGAATGAATATTGATGGCGCTAATACAATGAGCATATTTGCATGCGCTTACTTGAGTTGCGCAATGCAGACAGCTTCTGTGTGGGCCTAGGGAAGCTTGACCTTTGAAATCATCCAACACTCTGGCTTCTAAAATTTCCCCAGGCACTGCCCACATCCTTGCAGGTTTATCTTTTGCATCCCTGTGGTCTAGAACTTTGCTAGAAAGAAAGAGAGAAAGAAAATGAGAAAGGAAGGAAGGAAGAGAAAGCAAGCAAGCTGTGTCAGGATGCTGAATTATCTCCCTGCTTGTGTGTCAAGGACAAAGAAGCCCAAGTGATGAATGCCAAGCCCTCTGGGCTTTTCTTGAGGACAGCAAGCAACGGCCCTTCTACAATGCCACTTTCAACTCCCCTAAAAGCTGTTGTTTATCCCCAGTTGGAGATGCTGACTGAGGATGAAAGTGATGGAGATGAGGGGAAGTCCTTATTCTACTCCTGACTGCTTCAGTATACAATGGGAGAAGGGGCTGTAACTCAGAGGCTGGTTCGCAAGCGGAGACATTCTCAGACAGTCAGAGGCTGAGCATATATTTTGCATGTAGAAGGTCCTCGATTCAATCTCCAGTGAAAAGAGCTTAAGTAGCAGGGCTGAGAAAGACCCCCACCTGAGACTTTCAGTTGGAGTCAATAAAACTGGACTGGATGGATCACTTGAACATACAAAACTTGCTCTTATGGAGTCAGGAGACCATTGGTCTATCAGAGTCAGTACTGTCTGTTCTCCAGGATCTCAGACTGAGGTCTTTCACATAGCCTGCTACCCGATCCTTTGCCCTGGAGATGGCAGGGATTGAACTTGGGACCTTCTGCATGCAAAGCAGGCACTCTGCCACTGAGCCACAGCACACAGAAGTCAACTTTATATGTTTATGTGCCATGTGTGAAATTGAAGAGATGACAGCAACATTTTGGCTGGGGGTAGAGAGAATGAGAAGCATGCCACTGTGTTCTCTTCCCTTTAGGGTTCTTCCTTTTCCTGTTCCACTGTCTCTTGAAGGAGAAAGTGAGGAAGCAGTGCCAAGTTCACTTCTGCTGTGGGAGGTTTAGTCTCCGCTACTCTGGTGAGACACAGACCATTTTTGTGAGTTCTCTCCTTCTCCCTCTAAAATGAATTTTTGCAGGAATAAAGCCACCATGATGGCACCAAGCCCCTGCAGAGAAACTGCTCTGGGTTATGGGTGAATGGTTACTGCTCTGTATCAACAAGATGAGGGGTAATGCATCTGTAGAGCAGAACAGGGTTGCTCCTGAAATTCACAGCTGCAATATTTCCATGCCAGCATCTCCATGCCAGCATGATTTTGTTTCTTCCTTCTGTGAGGGAGGGATTGTTGGAGTCCTGCCCCCTCAGCCAGGCTCTGCCTCCTCAGTCCTGCCCAACATTCCCAATGGTCTCTGTTCAAGAGGTGAGGGAGTCAGTGGGCAACTCTTCTACCTGGAGCAGGTAGCCTGAAGCCTCCTCATTGGTAGGGTTGCCAGCTGTGGGTTGGGTTTGGGGAGGGAGGGACTTCAGTGGGGTATAATGCCATGGAGCCCACCTTCCAAAGCAGCCATTTATTCCAGGGGAACTCATCTCTGTTCCTTGGAGTTCAGATGAAATATCAGATCTCCAGCCATGACCTGGAGGCTGGCAACACTACTCATTGGTCTCCTTACTCTCCCATCTGATTTCAGAATGGAGTGGCTCTGGCACACCACTGAGATATCAGCACCCACGAAACTCTGAGCGGGAACCATCAACCCATTCTTCACAGTCTGATGGGACCAATTCAACGTCAAATGGCTCAGGATCTTTAGCAGGGGCTGGTCCAGATGCTCACATTGGAACTGGTGAGTGGGGGCAAAGTGTGAGATCTGAGACATTTTAAAATGTGAGAGGCTTGTGAGAGGTTTGGGCTTTGCTGGACTGCTGCAGGGAAGGGTAGCCATAGAAACGCGGCTTGGAGTAGACAAGAAGAGAAGAGCTGAGCCTGGTGGCTGCAGCTTCCTCCTGGTTCCCAACTAGAGGTGGGGTCTGGGCCTCCAGGTACCTCAGGCACCATAGGCCTCAGATGTGGAGGGAAGGAGCTTGTGCTCGCTTAAGTCCTCCTCCTGTCAGAGTGCTGCCTGCGTGTCCCTTCTGGCCCTCTCTCTGTATGGGCTCTGAGACAGGAACAGCCCCAGTCACCTCCTCCTTGGCCTGAGGCTGCGGGGGTTTAAATAGGCCCTCACAGCCTTTACATGCTCCACCCCCTACTGCTTGGGGCACTCAGCCCTTAGAGCAGGGGTGTCAAACTCATTTGTTACGAGGGCCGGATCTGACATAAATGAGACCTTGTTGGGCCGGGCCGTGTGTGTCATAAAATGTAATGCCAGGTAGCGGAGATATAAACTTTATAAAGGACACAAACACAAAGGGTTTTTTTTACTTAAAATAAAAAAATGCTTAAAACATTAGCACTCTTGCAATATTTTGTTTATTTAACAGTGTTTGATAATTGACATCGCTTGCTCTGAATTATTGCATCAAAATGTCTGTGCTCTTGCGATATTGAGTATGCTGTTCGGGTGTGTTATCTGTAAGCTGCAAACCTACATTGATGCAGCAGCAGCAGAACTGGAAGAAGAAGCAGAAGACAGCCAGTTCCACTGCGGGCCTGATAGAAGCCCTCTGAGGGCCTGATCCAGCCCCTGGGCCACATGTTTCACACCCCTGCCTTAAAGGCTTGCTTTACCTCCCTCCAGATGGGATCCTGCCCCTTCATCCCTCCTGGCTGGGTTGGGACCTTCTTGTATCTCACCTGTACATTTATGCTGAGCTACAGAAGTGTGATTGACACAGCCACTCCTTTTAGCCAAACCTCCATCGGCCTGCTGAGTCATGGGTGGGGATGGGCACAAACTAATTAATGTTTGTGATGAATTTTGGCCTGTTCGTGCTTCACAAAATTAAGTTTGTGGCAGGTCACTTGGCACGAACTTTCCAGCTAATTGTGGAGGTCCATGCTGGTTCGTGAGCGGAGACATTCCCAGACAGTCTCTGCTCAATCAAAATGTTTACTGAACTTCAAAGCCTGTAGAAGAGCATCCAGGGGAGGTCCCCGGCAACTTCGATGTCTCTAACTTGCACAGGATCTGTTCTATACACTCCTGAACCTCGGTCATTTTAACAGGTACAGATTCAAGAGTGTGTATAACCGATCCTATGCAAGCTAGAGACACCAAACTCACAGTGGACCTCTCCCTGATGCTCCTCTACATGCCTGTCAAGTCTGATGTCTCTAGCTTGCAATATGTTCCTGAACCTCCTGAACCTGTGCCTGTAAAAATGACAGTGGTCATTTTGACAGGTGCAGGTTCAAGAGGTTCAGGAGTGTATAAAATGGATCCTGTGCAAGCTAGAGACACCAAACTCACAGGGGATCTCTGGCTGATTCTGCTCTACCTGCCTCCAAGTTTGGTGAGAATTGGATGGAGTCAAAGTTATGGCCCCAAAAGAAGGGCCCCCAAGGAAAGTGCTTTCTGGAGGTGTAATTCAGACCCTGTAAATCCAATCCTCACCAAACATGGAGGGCAGGTAGAGGAGAATGAGCCAGAGATCCCCCGTGAGTTTGGTGTCTCTAGCATGCCGGGGGGGAGGCATTCTACTGCCTCACGAATCTGAGGCAGCTAAACTGAACTGGTTCATGAGGCAGCTAAAAATTCATGACGATCCATGATTTGTGAATGGGGCATATTACGAACCACAAACCGAACTGCATTTTCCCAATTTGTGCCCGTCCCTAGTCATGGGAAGGGCTATAGTCTCTGGCTGCTTTTGGGCTATGTCCCTTCCACTCTGGGATGGTCAGTTTCAGAGGGCCAGTTTGGTGCAGCGGCTAAGAGCAGCAAACTCTGGAGAACTGGGTTGGATTCTCCACTTCTCCACATGCAGCCAGCTGGGTGACCTTGGGTCAGTCACAGTTCTGTCAGAGCTGTTCTCTCAAGAGCAGTTCTCTCAGAGCTCTCTCAGCCCGACCTACCTCACAGGGTGCCTGTTGTGGGGAGGGGAAGAGAAAGGAGACTGTAAGACTTCCTGAGACTCTGAGTGAAGGGTGCAGTATAAATCCACCTCTTCTTCTGTTGGATCCTCTGGGATGACCTACTGCAGGGGCCTTGTCATAGTACATGGGGGCATTGACTGGGTCGGGTCAGGGCCCTCCTGGATCAGAACATGGGTCCACCTAGTCCATCATCCTGTTTCCCACCTACAGGCAGGGGTACAGAGGCCTACAGGCAGGGGTACAGAGGCCTACAGGCAGGGGTACAGAGGCCAAAGTTTCTGTTGGATGTTGTCTCCCAGGAATTGATATTCAGAGTCTGAACTTAACATGGCTAAAGGCCATCACAGGAATTCATGGAAGGATCTACCTTCTATAAATGTTGTCTGAGCCTCTTTTAAAGCTGCAGAGATAGTGACCATCACTACATCCTGTAGTTCTATAAATCTAAGAGCCAAGCTCAAGGTTTATGAAAAGGAGTGCAAAGAGCCCTTCCTGGACTGTACCTCTGCAGATGTATCTGTGTGTATCTGTGTTTGGGAGGAGGGACTGTATTTCCGAATGTTCATCTCTGAGGGAAAAGCTCTTTGTATACAGGAAAGGAATACTTTAGAGAGAGAGACACAGAGAGAGAGCGCTAAGATGGAACCTTTCTGCCTGGTATTCTGTCTGATATTTCAGCTGATCCACTTTTGTATGTGATTGAAAAGGACCATCTGTATATTTATTTTCCAGACCAAGTTCACTGCTGCACTGAGAGCTCGTCTTTGTCTTGTCAGCCGTCCCAGCTTCATCGTGCAAGAAGAATATCACCAGTGGATCCTGGGCTGCATTGCATTCAGAAAACCAGGCTTTGGCCTTGAGGCCCAGTTTGGATCTTCATTGTAGGGATGCCAGCCTCCAGATGGGACCTGGGGAGCCCCCAGAATTACAGCTCGTCTCCAGACTACAGAGATCAGTCCCTCTGGAGAAAATGGACACTTTGGAGGATGGACTCTATGGCATTATACTCCACTGAGATCCCTGTCCTCCCCAGGATCCATCCCCAAATCTCCAGGAGTTTTCCAGCCTAGATCTGGCAACCCTATCCCCCACATCCCCTGCCGGTGGCCATAGGGAGCCTGTCAACCCTATCTTTGTGGCTTGCTGGACAGCTCTTCTGTTCTTGTGGCTTCGGCAAATGCTTCCTTTCAAGAAGGCCGGGAGGGCGGGGTAGAAATTTAATCAATCAATCAAATCAAGAACCTGACTCAGAAACCTCAGAACAGTCAGTCAGAACTGAAGCAATACGATACATTACAGCATCAGTGGCAGAGGAGCAGAGCAGTGGAGTGGAGTGGGCAGCCCGCTTGGCCCAGCTTCAGAGGCATGATCTGAAGAAGAGTTCTGATAGCTCAGGCCTCTCGTCCATCAAGTTCAGTGTCCCATGGTCAGGCCAAATATCAGAACCCACCAGGGGGTCCAGTAACACTCCTGCTTATGCTACCTGCTGGGAACTGGGTGTGCGTGCAAATGGGGAACGGTGGCAGTTCCAAGCAGATGGCTGGTGGCCTGTTTCTGCTGTCGACTGACAGCCAAGAGATGGGAACCAAGGGTCGGAAGCCTAAGAGTCAGGAGCCAGGAACCACTAGCCAGGAGTCAGGCATAGTGAAGACTGCTTTTGCCCAGACAAAGTGCCAGCTAGGTCTAGAAACTTTATAGACCTTCTGGGTCAAGAGAGCCAATAGTCAGCTTGGGTGGGCAGAGTAACTCAGGAGCACTGGGACACTTGGCTGGTCATGGTCAACTGGGAGGGGCACTTGAGGCTGCTGCCCCATCCCCTGCTGCCTCCCACCACCCCTGCCCACTGCCTTTACATGAAACGGGGTGGTAGAGGGGCCACTGCCAACCAGGGCCACCACCTTGCCTCATTATAGAGCCAGGCAGGAGCCACACACAGATCATTATATTCTTGGAGGTAAACCCCGCACGTGCGGACAGTTTGGCTTGAAGGTCACAACTTGTATAGGCCTTGCGAGAGGGTCTCTTTTTGTGGTTTAGAACAACAGGAATACGAAGGAAGAGGACTTTGCTGTATCCCAGATTCAATGTGTCCTTCATGAAGGCGTGATATCAGGCGTGAGATATTGGTGTACTGTAGAATCGTGGTAGAAGATCCACAGTGGGGGATGTCAGATGGAGGACAGAGCTGTCTCCCCCCACCAATGCACCCCACTTATAAGATCAGAGCTTTCCCTGTTTCAGCCACTTGATGAAAATAATAAAGATGACTTTCCTTTCTGCAAGCAAGGAATTCTCACATTTGCATTTTTTGCGTTTTTAGTTATCTTTTATGAAGTAGACATAGTCACTTCCCTTTAAGATCCCAAAGCCTGTACAGAAGTATTGCCATATGCATATGTCTGCAAGTTCAGCTGTGTAATTAAGTGTTCAAAACTCAGGCAGGCAATTAAGCATACAGGCCTGGCTTGCAGATGTACAAATTAAGGCCCAAGGATTATAAGGGGTGTGCAAAAAAAACCCCACACAGTATTTTTTGGTTTGGGTCTATTAGACCTGAATTTTTTTAGTATTTCTGAAAAATCTCAGATCCCAATACCGGTATGGTATGGTATTCAGATCTGAGGGTTTTCAGAAGTCCCAATTATTTTTTTTGGGGGTCCAATAGAGAAAAAAATACCAAGAAAAAAGCCAGCCTGCACCACAGGAGAAGCTGGCACCAGCGGTGTTCAACATAGTCGATCACGATCTTCTGACCCACCTCCTCACCAATGTAGGAGTTTGTGGGGTAGTCTCGAAGTGGCTTGCCTCATTCCTCCAAGGTCAGGGACAGAGGGTGGCACTGGGATAGAGGGTATCAACTAGCAACCATTAGTATGTGGGGTTCCTCAGGGGGCAATCCTCTCTCCAATGTTGTTTAACATCTACATATGCCCGCTCTCCCAACTGGTGTGGATTTTCAGGCTGGGATGTCATCAGTATGCTGATGACACCCAGCTATATCTGTTGGTGGGTGACCAGTTGGATAGCATCCCAGAAAATTTGACTACGGAGTTGGCCAAGGTGGGATGGTTGAAACAGAGCTGGCTAAGACTGAATCCTGCTAAGATGGAGGTTCTGTGGCTGGCTGGCTGGGGACTCCTGGCTATTGATGGTGTGCCCTTAATAACGGCACCAGCCGTCAAGAGCCTGGGTATGCCTCCCTATCAATGGAGGCCCAGATCACAAACATTGCCAGACTGGTATTTTTCTAGCTATGCCAGGTCAAGCAACTGGTCCCTACCTGTCGCACCCTGACCTAGCCACAATAATCCATGCAACGATCACCTCCAGATTAGACTACTGTCACTTGCTCTACACAGAGCTACCCTTGAGACTGACCCACAAACTCCAACTGATCCAGAATGCAGCGGCATGGGTCCTTATGGGGACCCCATGAATGGCACATATTCAACCTGTGCTGCATAAGCTTTACTGGCTTCAGATAGAGCACCAGATCAGGTTCAAGGTTTTGGTGTTAACCTTCAAGGCCCTTAACGGTCTGGGACCCTTGTATCTTTGGGACTGTATCTCTGGGTTTACCCCATGAAGAGCATTATGTTTGGTAGATAAGAACTTACTGGTGTTCCCTGGCCTGTCCCCCCCCCCCACTGGCCCCAACCTGGTGAAACTCTCTGCTGAACAACATCTGTGCCTTGCAGGATTTAATGCAGTTCTACAGTGACTGTAAGGTGGAGATGTTCGACCAGGGATTTGGTTGAGAACAGCAACAGTTTCCATCTGTCTGTCACTCCTGTCTCCTGCCTCCCCCCCCTGCCATGAGGCAGTGGCACAATCAATAGTTTAGTATCATCTCATCAGGTAAACTATTATTATTGTTGTTCCTTGTTATTTTTAACTGTGAATTTAACATTTGAATGTTTTTATTGATATGCATTGCCCTGAGCCCTGTTCTACAGGGGAAGGTGGTCTATAAATTTAATTTAATAAATAAAAATAAAATAATAAGAGAGGATCAGCTGGGGCTGCAGGAGCTGAGAGCTCTGCACTGCCTCAGCTGGGGCTGGTTTCTCTTGCGGTTCAGTTTAGCAGCCATTTGGTATAGCTGAATATACCAAATAAAAGCTGGGAAAAAATTGGCTTTATTGAGGCTCACCTATACCAGTAGATGATCAGATTCCCTGATCTATATTTGGCTTAAATAACACCCCAAAAATACCAGTATATTTTTGGGGTAATTTTTTGGCTTGGTTTATGTCAAATGCACACACCTAATAACTACTATGGTACCGTAATCCCATTCCATATGTCATTTCATGATACATAAAAGGAAAAAATCTATTTTAGCTTAAAAATGAAAGCAGTAGATCCTACTAAGAGAATAGGTGTGCAGCCCAAGTCAACTTTCCTGAGTCCCAGTAAAGTGTACCACTCCAGTTCTTTTTGTGCTTGGGCTGAGTGAAAATGAACAGGTGAAACACATTTAGCAGGGCCCTTGAGTTCAATTTTCTCTGCAATCACACCACTGAGGGGTCTCCAGTGTGGGATGGAAACTGGCTCAGTGCTGAACTGAATGAAGGCTTAAGGGTCAGCAACTGATCTTCTCCTTTGCAGGCGAAAATATAGAGGCAAAGGTCTTCTCTTCTGCCCAGTGGGAACAACACATTGCTGCTAGGTCTCTTGCTCTGGAGGAAGACCTCTTGCCAAACAGCCTTGGTTCCCTGCTGCCACTCAGTACAGCTGTGGGGAAAATATGGAGGGAATGGAGTTACCAACCTCCAGGTAGTGGGTGATCTCCTGGGATTACAACTGATCTTCAGGTGACAGAGATCAGTTCACCTAGAGCAAATGGCTGCTTTGGAAGGTAGACTCTACTATGGCATTACATCCCATTGGTGTCCCTCCCCTCCCCAAACCCCACCCTCCTCAGGCTCCACCCCAAAGTCTCCAAATATCTCCCAGCTTGGACCTGGCAACCCTAGGAGGGAGGTGCCAATGTAGTGATGTCACTTCCTGTGTGAACCTGAAACTGATATTCAGTTTCATATTTGCATGTCCCTGCGCCCTAAAGCTCCTGATAGATGCCAGTAAACCCTGGATACCAGAGGTTTTGGCAGAGACTTCCCCTTGTGATGCATTTCAACCATACTATTCAGGCACAGCTAAGGTTGCCAACCTCCAGGTGGGGTGTGGTGCTCACCTGCTATTACAACTGTTCTTCAGGGCCTGTAAAATGGAGCTCTTCCACCAGGCTTTCGATTAGGAGCTGCCACTGATGAATGTGCCCCAGAACATCTTCTGGCCTGGGACCCTGCTAGATGCTATTTCTACCATTGGGTGGATTTGGAACACCGTTATCATCTGACTGTTGGATGCTGTCTCTACCATTGGGTTGATTTGGAATACCGCCATCATTTGCCTGTTTCTATCTGTAAATTGATGTTGTTTATCTTTGTATTGTATTTTTAACTGTTTTAATTCTGGATTGTTTTATAACATTTTAATCCTGTTAGCCGCTTTGAGCCAGTGTGCCCAGCAAGGTGGGATACAAATAGAAACAACAAATAAATAAATCTCCAGACTAAAGCAGTCCCCTTGGAGAAAATGACTGCTTTGGAGGGTGGACTCTATGGCATTGTAACCTAATTAGGTCTGTCCCCTCCTCAAACCCTGCCCTCCTCAGGCTCAACATCTCAAATCTCCAGATATTTCCTAACCCAGAGCTATCAACCCTAAGCAAAGGGTTGCAAGTGCATAATAGGGCAGGAGTCCTTGGGATCAGGATGGAGTAATGCCAGAGCCAGCTGGGAAATTGTCATAGGCTGAACTGAGCCCTTCATCTTTTGGGGGTGAGAATGGGAGGGGGACATCCTTCTGAGGTCCTGGTTGCCATTGGAAATCATGGAGCTGGAAGTCATATGATTTGTTTCCAAATGAAGTCTGGATGTGGTCTGGTTGGTATAATGGGCCCCCCGGAGGGAATCTTTGTCTTGGGGACATGGTAGGTCTCAGTGGCTCTGCTCCTTGGCCTGGTTGATATGACCATCTTACCCAAATTGCAGCTTCATAGAAAAGTTTTGATGATCTCTGGTGGGAGCTATTGCTCAGCATTAAGAAGCAACTGTGCTTGAGAGTTTGTTTTCCAGGGCTGTGCATACAAAGGGCTGGATCAAACTGGTGTATGTGCGTTATATTTTGCAAGAAATTTCACACTGTTCAATTGGGCCCTTCCCGGTGGGTGACTTTTTTGCTGGGAAAAACAACATGTGTATCAACATACACACCTTTCCCTGTGCTCAGATGGTGCTCTAAGGATCAGGCTTTTCGCATTGGCATCATACTTTTCAGTGAAAATTGCCATTTTCTTTTATTCCTACCAAAAGTGATGCTGTTAGGTAGCCAATAGATTTTGGCTATGCGCTGACATCTTGGAGGGCAAACAATACTAATGCAAACTAAGTGATGAGAAGAGAGCAATGTTTGGAAAGAAAAACAAGAAGTTCCAACCTGTTGGAGGAGTACCTGTGGATAAACAGGTGCCAAAGCTTTTTGGGAAAGTTTGAGAGATATTTTACCCCCATCAAAAAATTTCCTACTGAGCATTATGCTCAGCCCTAAAACTGAACCCCAGTTTCTCATTTTAATGTCTTCCTAGATGCATCATCCAACCTTATTACCAACCTATGAAGGTTGATAATTGCTCTTTGGCACAAGTCTTTTTCAAACAATGACAAAATTGTGCAAGGAGTGTGATGGAGTGATATTTCGGAGTCCCCCCACACGCAGCAAATACAAAAGACTCTTTTATTCAAGTGAGTGACTCCCACACAGCAATTAACCAGGGTGGAGGTGGTGGAGGGAAGTGGTTGAATATTTCAGAATGCATCTTTCTCTGAAACAAGGCAGATTTACCTCCAAAGTGGTCCAGGCGATGCCTTTAATGGGACTAACTGCTTGGCCAAGCAATGAAACTAACAAGTTGTATGAACTTATTCAGACTTATTCAGACAGTGATATTGTTACAAGTATAAATGCAGATTACTTCTAAGCAAGATTTGTATATTTGTTTCACTGTTCCACAGGAGTAAAGTAGCACCATAAAGACTAACCAAATTTATTTCAGTGTAATGAGCAGTAAGCTTAGAACTGATAAAAGGAAGTATTTCCTAACCCAAAGAGTAATTAACATGTGGAATTCACTGCCGCTAGAAGTGGTGGCAGCTATAGGCATAGATAGGTTCAAGTGGGGACTGGATAAACATATGGAGCAGAGGTCCATCAGTACTATTAATCACAAGATATAGATAGAACACTATGCCTAAGGCTTTGATGCTCTGTATTCTTCATCCTTGGGGGGCACTGTATAGCTGGGGGAGGGGCATGTTACCAAGAAGGCCAGTATAAAACATCAATAGAAGGGGAAACTTGTATACACATTAGGGGCAGTGTTCCCTCTAAGCTGAGTTAGTATGAGCTAGCTTATAGTTTTTTAGCCACTGGCTCACACATTTTTGTGTTCGCTCAGCAAGGATGGCTCCAGAGCAAATTAATTTAGGCAGTAGCCAAATTACTCGCTCGCAACTTTAATGCCAGTAGCTCACAAAGTAGAATTTTTGCTCACAAGTCTCCACAGCTTAGAGGGAGCATTGATTATGACTGAGACACTCCCAACTAACAAGAAAGCAGAATACACATCAGGTCTAATAAGAGGTATGTACCTATAGTGAGTTAAGAATCCAAGGTCTCTGTTAAGCCTGGGTAAGGTGTGGGAGCAGGTACATTGACTTGAATTTGCTAGTGAATTCAGCACTTTTTTGATGGAGAACAGTAATCTATACAGCTCTTTTGAAGGCATAACCATAATGAGTTTTACTATAAAAATCTTGATACCCTACTTTTCAAGACAAACATGCCTCCATGCGATGACCTCTACAGCATAGGTATAAGATGACTGGAGGACAATAGTCCCCTCTCATTCACATTTTGGTATGGACACAAACTGGCTCATGAACTAAAGTTTGTCATGAATTTTGGCTGGTTTGTACTCATGAAGTCCAGTTCATGGCAGGTCAACCAGCACAAATTTTCCATGAACTTTTAAGCTGTTTGTGGAGGTTCATGATTTCCAGACAGACTGTTTCTGCTTAATTTAAATGCTTTCCAAACTTCAAAGTAACAATTTGGAGGGTATGTAGAGGAGCATCCAGGGGAGGTCCCCTGTGAGTTTGCACAGGATCTGTTCTACAGGTTCATTTGGCTGCTAAAAGTTCATGATGGTTCATGGTTCGCACACTGGGCACACCATGAACCACAAACCAAACTACATTTTCCTGGTTCGTGCCCATCCCTACTCACAGTGCCCCCAACACAGTAGGCTGAAAGTGGTTCCCACTTCCATATTCTTCAATCAAACCAGAAATACAGATGATACTTAAACAGCTCTGCGGCCCTTAGATTCATCTCCAAATTTTGTCTCTTCTTCCTGTGTTGTCTATCAAATGCAGTTATATATTTAAAAGAAATTCTGGGCTGTATTAATTTTTTTTTAAAAGAAACAACAGTCTAGTGCTTTAAAAAGTATAATAAGCTATTTAAAATATAACAAAGGCGAGATATTATTCTTAGGCTTAAAGCAGGTTTCAGTTAGGTGTTTTATAGGGAATGGAAAATGCTATATTAGTAAGAATTCTCATTTGCATTACAAATGCCAGTCCTCTGCTCTCTCTTATGCATGTACACTGAGTGGATGATAACACACATTGCAGGAGAGAAACTCAAAGGCAATTTAAGCTTGCCATGTGAAAATGCTTGCCAAGTGGTTTCATGCTTTATCAGGAAGCACGATTGGTTCACATTTCTAATTTGTTTTAAGGTTAATATACAAAGAGAGACTACACATCTGATGCTCTCAATAGCTGATACATTTCCCAAGAGGAAATGATATTTAATTGTTTGTACTAATGAGAACAAATCATAAGAACAATAAGAAGAGCTCTGCTGTATCTGAGCAGTGGTCCATCTAGTCCAGCATCCTGTCTCACACGGTGGCCAACCTGTTATTCTGGAGGACCAACAACAGGGCATAGAGGCAAGGCCTTCCCTTGATGTTGCCTCATAGCAGTGATATTCAGAGGTTTGCTGCCTCTAAATGTGAAGGTTCCCTTCAGTCACCATGGCTAGTAGATGCTGATAGAGTACTGTGTATAGTTCTGGTCACCACACCTCAAAAAGGGTATTATAGCATTGGAAAAAGTGCAGAAAAGGGCAACTAGAATGATAAAAGGGTTGGAACACTTTCCCCATGAAGAAAGGTTAAAGCACTTGGGACTCTTTAGCTTGGAGAAATGACCGCTGAGGGGTGACATGATCAAGGTTTATAAGATTATGCATGGGATAGAGCAGGTAGAGAAGGAAGTACTTTTCTCCCTTTCTCACAATACAAGAACTCGTGGGCACTCAATGAAATTGCTGAGCAGTTGGGTTAGAATGGATAAAAGGAAGTACTTCTTCACCCAAAGAAGAAGAAGAAGAGAAGAAGAGATTGTATTTATATCCCGCCCTTCACTCGGAGTCTCAGAGTGGCTTACAAACTCCTCTCTCTTCCCCTCCCCACAACAGACACCCTGTGAGGTAGGTGAGGCTGAGAGAGCTCTGATAGAAACTGCCCAAGGTCATCCAGCAGCTGCAAGTGTAGGAGTGGGGAATCAAACCCGGTTCTCCCAGATTAGAATCCGCACACTTAACCACTACACCAAACTTGGCACATGGAATTCACTGCCACAGGAGGCGGCAGTAGCTACAAGCATGGATGGCTTCAAGAGGGAATTAGATAAACATATGGAGCAGAGGTCCATCAGTGGCTATTAGCCACAAGGTATAGATAGGAACTCTCAGTCTGGGGCAAGTGATGCATTGTATTCTTGGTTCTTGGGGGAGAGCAACAGTGGGAGAGCTTCTAGTGTCCTGGCCCCACTGCTGGATCTCCTGATGGCACCTGGTATTTTTGGCCACTGTGTGACAGAGTGTTGGACTGGATGGGCCATTGGCCTGATCCAACATTGTCTTTTCTTAAGTAGGTAATACATTTTTAATGTTAAAATGTTAAAAATGTTATCAGATATGAAGATCAATGGAAAAGATAGAATAAAGATATTCAAACAGAAGTGAAATATTAAAAGTTAATATAAAATGTATGATTTTGAATATAAATGATTATAGTTTATATTTTATGTTGGTGATGATAGTTTTTTTTAAAAAAATGTTTGTAAATTGAAATAAAACTTATTTTTAAAAAGAGCATGGGTCAATGCATCGCTGCTTCAACAACAACTGAGTACTCAACCTTTCTGGCCATCTAATGCAAGAACAACATGTTTGGGTAAATGAGGTGAGTGTCTGGTCTGATAAAGAAGAGTATGCCTGTCCTTAATTTTTGAGATGGTACTTGTTTTTCATTCTTTTAAAAGAAAAGCCCATTTGCTCATCTGTTTATGCACAGTGCAGAACACCCGTTCTGTTTGAAAGGTGTATCCGCTTCCATCTCTCCCCCTCTCCTGGTTCCCCACACCACATCTCAACAGTGTATCATTTATGCTTCAAACACTGCATTGTTTAAGTTGTCAGCAGGGATGAAGGCATATAATTTCATTATGGGGCATGAATAGTATCTCTCGATCCAGTCCCTGTACATTTGTTCTCTCATAATGCTGACATCCTATTGCAAAACGGTGGGCGATGCTACCGGTTGGTTGGCAGGGGGGAGGGGAGAGAAAGGTGCAAAAGCAAAGTGGGATTGAAATGTCTTCTGAATGTGTGAGTCACTTGAAGATGGCAAGTGGAACAGCTTCAAAAGTAGTAATGAAAACTCACAAGAGATGGGGGCATCAATGCAACTAGGGATGTTTACCAGAGCTGGAGGATGTGTTTATGATGGGGCTGCATTTCAGTCGAAGGTGTTCTGAATTATACTTAAATGGCATATTTACCACTTTGACTGTAAACCAAAGGGAAAAACACTCCTTGCTGAATCATTTCAAGTGAAATACCTAAAGGCATAAGGATCCATGAAAAGGATTGTTCTGTGCCCAAGGAGACATGCAAGAGACTTAATGGATGTAGTGGTGACATCTCTTGCTCGTTCTGGGATGTGTGCTCCCTTAGAGCCAGGACTAAGGAAGGGGCACAAATCAGGACTGAAGGAAGCCAAATCCTAACCAGAAGGTGTCATCTTTGGGGGAACCTCTCTGAGTGTCCTTGATGTTTAATGTATGATGAGTGGCCACAACTGGGAGGGCGTTTTTTGGTAGCAACGCTGCCATCGTGGAATGTACTTCTGTGGGAGGTTCCCATGGCTTTCCCTCTGTTAAGTCTTGAAAACAAACCTCCCTAGAACATCTCTCAGAGTCCTTTGCATTTCAACAAACGGATGTGGAAAGGATTTCCCTTGGGTAGAGCTTTTGGAAAATGGCTGCTGTAATGGCCCAGACTCTTCTACGGTTTAAAAAGGCAGCTGTATGCGGTGGCTGAATGCAAAGTAATTGTCTGAGAGTCTGCTCAGAAGTTCTAAAGTGCACGTCAAACTGTGATGCACACACAATATGGCATAATGGCAACTGTGAAACTACAGATTCCCTCAGATGTTTTAAACATTAAAGGGTACTTAGCATATAATGGCATGGTTTTAAGATGGCATACGAAGCAATGTCTCCTGATGGTGCTGCTGAGAATGGAATTTCCCAGGAGTGTCATTTCAATCTGTGAGCTATCTTCCTGAATTCCCTCCTCCTGGTAAAGCTTTTCAATATTACCTTTTCCTGCATCGGCATATCTTATAGAAGCTGTATGCTTTGTGTAAAACATCTTGCCCTGTCCTCCCTGGAAATGTATGTGGATTAGTATACTTTATCACCACCACCACCTTTCCATACTGAACTGGAAGAGTTCTTGGACATCCAATTACCATCTCTTAAACTTGTTCTAAATATCATCTGTGGAGGGGGTGGGATTTTTAACTGGGACTGTACAGCTGTGTGGGGACAGGGCATAAACCCTTTACCTGTGCTCATTTCTCGTTGGAGCAAAAAGCAGCTTCCATGTATATCAAGAAAAGGGCATGTACAAAATGTCACCCCACCCCTGTTGACTGCTATGGTTGCAATCCAAATCCCTCTCCTATTGCTGGTATTTAGAACAGTCAAAAGAGACAACTATGAATCTCTAACACAGGGGTCCCCAACTTTTTTGAGCCTGTGTGTACATTTGGAATTCTGACACAGCATGGTGGACACAGCAACAAAAAGGCTGCCCCAGGAGGCAGAGCCATTCACAAAATGCAGCTTAACTTCAGTATCCATTCACAAAGGGGCATGAACCTCCACAAACTGCCTGAAAGTTCATGCTGGTTGATCTGCCACAAGCTTCAGTTCGTGAACCACAGACCTACCAAAATTCATCACAAACTTTCGTTTGTGAGCTGGTTTGTGCCCATCCCTAATTGGGAGGGCCAACCAAGGATCTCTAATGTCATGTGTAGCTTGGCCTTAAAAGTCACTATAAGTTGGTCTATAAGGAGCACTCTCTATCATTACTTGGATCTGAGATATTGGCATGCATCCAACCATGCTCTCCTGAAGACATAATAGCATTTAAATTATTTGGAAAACCATGCAGTGATTCTTACTGATCCCCTCACCCCCACAGATACCCACTTTGCTCCTATGCTGACAGCCCTCCCCCCAGAACAAAATGTGGAGGAACTCAGCTGCTTTGGAAAGGGAAAATAGGAAATCCCAGGCTGCTTCCACGAGGGGACTTTTCCCTGCATAGGTAGCAGAAAATCCCTGCAGTATTTGGGAGCATCCAGACAACACTGTGCCCGATGCAGGCCTGGTTTGTCTGGCTCCCATATTTTCCCCCTTCGAGTTGGATCAAATATTTAGGCTCAAAGGGGAAACTGCAGAGTGGCTGTGGGCAAAGTGTCCACCTGGATGATCTACTAGAAATCACTGTGAGGACAATAATGTCTGGTGTACAAAGAAGAAGAGAAGAAGCCCCTGAAAGGGGCAGTAAGAGGACAATTAGATGGGATAGTGAAGTCAGCACCTTCTCTCTCCTGTCAAGTGTCATTCCGTAGAGTCTATCTCCGGATTGCTACTCTTAGGGCAATTTCCTCTTTCTTCTCGGATGTTCGACACCTCAGTCTCTCTCTCACACAGCTAGAGATGTAGTTAGGAACCTATTTCTTCCTCTCCTCTTTCCTATCAACGATGTTAGTTTCTAAACAAACCTTTATCTACTCTTTAATCAGTTGAGCACTGTTGCGGTGTTCATTGCTCTGCCAGCACTTTGAAGAACTTTTTTAAAAAAACTTTTCCTGCTGAGCTACATTATAGCATTGCAGCAGTGCTCAGTATGGAAACAAAAAGGGAGGGAAGGAGGAGTTTTTAGGCTGTGGTGTTGCCAAAATTGCCATTGTGCTTAGCTTTTGTGCATGCACAATGGAGGAAGGGGGGAGGCGGCAGCAACAGTGAGTGCAGTGCATCTAGTGTATGCAGTTGATCTTCCCACCCTTCTTACTGCTGCTGTTGTGGTGGGAGTACATTCTTGCACGCCCATGTGGAAACAGTCCCATTCTGCAAAGTCCATGGATGGGTGGATACATGTCATTATTTTAAGACTATTACCCAGGGATATTCTTAAACTATGATACACATATATGCAATTACGTCCAAGCCTATAGTAAGCACCACATACCAGATACACTAAATTTATCTAAATGAATAAATACCGACCTATAAAATATTGGTTGACTATGTAACAATAGTTGCTGTAGATTTTCCAGGTTGTGTGGCTGTGGTCTTGGCATTGTGGGACCTGATGTTTTGCCAGTAGCTGTGACTGGCATCCTCAGAGGTATAACACAGAAAGATGGAGTACTCTCTGTGTCAAGGTGAATATGTTGAATTAGCCTTCAGTAATTTTACAGAAGAAGCCAAAGCCATTTATAGCAAGCACAACCTTTCTTATCGCAGTGACTCAAACACTGTGAATATTAATACGTACCAGTGAAGAATCATTCCAAGAGATGTAGATCCACATGAATATAATAGTCATTTAATTGAGCCTGTATGGTACAATTATAAAGCTTTTAAGATCAGTCAAATTCAAAACAAATTATTCTGTCCTTCCCACTTTCTCCAAGCAGCAAGAGGTTCCAGAGGCAGCATTGCAGAGCTGGGTTTCCTTTGCAGAAAAAGAACACTCAAAGCTTAAGTTGTCTTTTAAATGTTTGCTTTACTGGCAGATATACAAGCAGTGCATAAGCGGTAACAAAGAGACACTCCCACAAGGCAGTCGATCGGCTTCTCAATCAGATCCACAGAAGGATCCACTGCATGCCAAGATGTTTCAGTTTTGGCCAACACACAATTCCCTCTGTCTCCTTTCCAAGCTGCTGACCTCTTATTTATCCCATGTACATATACACCTCTGCCCCTCTCCCTCTGCTGGAGAATTGTCCCTTTTCCAATGTCTGGGTGGGTATCTCATCTGCTAACACTGAGATGGCTGCAACTATCAGGAGATCAACACTTCATAATGGGCTCCATTGTATTAGTCAACTATCTGCCTAAGAAAGGGAGGGTCAGCCAGCAGCTGTAACAGTATCTGTTGTATACCCAGGGAAGCCCGCACACATGGTCAGGCAAACATGCAGTCAGGCGAAGGACCCAACCTTCGCCTCTAGAGACAATAGCCTGAATGGATCCTAGTGCACACCTATCGGGAGGCTAGGATCCTGGGAGGGACCTATGGGTCCAGGGGTGCACTATAAATGTCCAGTCACAGGTGTGTGGATGTGTTTGGGTGTGGTGTCAGTTGGGAATATAAACTGGCCTGCAAGCCGGCAAAAGCATCTCTTAGTCTACGATCTATAATAAAGTATGAGCTGATTTCACTCTGCCATGCATCGGTCTCAGTACTTTATACTGGCGATGAAGGTGGGATCCTGATGAGCGAGCCTGACTCCGACCTGGCATTGAGCACCAATCCAGCAACAGACACTGCACCTTGCACCGCTCCCGAACAGCAACGCACCGTGCACCGATTCAAGGAACACCACTCACTGCAGAGTCATGGTCATTGCTCCGGGAAACCTTGTGGTCTTTGACCCCACTCACTCTGAGTTCTGGGAATCGTGGGTAGACCAGCTCAAGAGCTTCCTCGCATACAACGATGTCACAGATGAGGCCAAGAAATGGGACCTACTCCTCAGCACATGTGGAGTGGCCACCATCCACTTAGCAAAGAGCCTCCTGGCACCTAAGAAGATCATGGAGTACACTTATGAGGAAATCATAGAAGCCCTAACAAAATACTACGCGCCAAAGCCCACCATGCTGGCAAGCCTGTTGGGGTTGGTGTGGTTTGGGCTGCTAGGATTTGTGATGACGGGCGTGAACTCTATTCGGCCTCAAGATTTTAATGCGGTCTGTGAGGAGTTCCCGGAGATGCTTGACGGCAAGCTTGGCCGGTACTCCAGGCCCCCGATCTCCCTGGACCTAGACCCTGCAGTCTGGCCCATCTGCATGAAGTCCAGACAGGCCCCACTGTCATTCTGGCCCAAGATCGAGGCTGAACTGGACCGTTTGGTAGAGCAGGGGGTGTTAGAACTAGTGTCACATGCCCATTGGGAAACCCCCATTGTGACTCTGTTGAAACCAAACGGGGACTTACGAATCTGTGCCGATTATAAATGTACGATTAATAAGGCACTGCAAGACCACGTGTACCCAGTACTAGTGGTCAGCCAGGTGTTGGCTTCCTTGGTGGGGGTATGGGTCTTCGGGAAGCTGGATTTGGCCCAGGCCTATCAACAGCTGCCCATATACGATGTCACGGCTGAGGTGCAGACCACTGTAATGCACCAGGGGGCATTCAAAGTGAAGCGGCTTCAATTTGGGGTGAGCGTAGTGCCAGGGATTTTTCAAAGCCTAATGGATTCTCTCTTAAAAGGCATCCTGGGGGTCCAGCCGTTCTTGGATGACGCTCTGATTGCGGCTCCAGACTCTGAGATCTTCGCGGCGCGGCTCCAGACTGTACTCGAGCGTTTTGCTGCCGGCGGCCTGAAGGTGAAGCGGGGAAAATGCCTGCTGGGGGTGCTGCGGGTGGAATTCTTGGGCTTTGTGGTGGATGCCCAGGGACTGCACCCCATGCAGGACAAAATTCGCGCCATCTCCCAGGCGCCCACCCTCTTGTCCAAAGCAGAACTGCAGGCCTTCTTAGGCCTACTAAATTTTTATCACTCGTTCCTGCCGCACAAAGCCGCTGTCGCTGAGCCTTTGCACAGGCTGCTGGACAAACACACTCCTTGGGTCTGGGGCCCCAAGCATGACGCCGCTTTCTGGGCGGTCAAGGAACTCTTGGTCTCAAATGACGTCCTCACCCACTTCGATGAGGCGCTGTCAGTGGTCTTGGCATGTGACGCATCTCCTTACGGGGTGGGGGCGGTCCTGGGGCACCGACTGGCCAACTGGTGTGACGTTCCTGTGGCTTATTCTCGCATGCTGTTGGCCATGGAGCGCAACTACATGCAGATCAATAAGGAGGCCCTGGCGATCATGGCCGACGTGAAAAAATTCCAGGATAATCTGTACGGCCAGGCCACGGGCCACGCTGATGCCCTCAGCCACCTCCTGCTGCCCTCCTCGGACACCACCCCCGCTCTGGCTTATCACATCACCTTGCTGGAAGACCTGCTCGATCACCTGGTCCAGGTGGGGGAGGTTGCCTGCCACACAGCTCGGGATTGCATTCTCTCCTGAGTCCTCGACAGGGTGGGGTGGGGGTGGCTGAGGGCAAGACGGGTCCAGAGTTCGCGGCATTCACTGGCCGCCGGGATGAGCTGTCGTCCCACAAGGGGTGTTTGTTGTGGGGAAATCGGGTGGTGATTCTGCAACTGCTGCAAAACTGCATACTAACCACTTTGCACGAGTTCCACCCAGGGATACTAAGGATGAAAGCCCTGGCACGGAGCTATGTGTGGTGGCCGGGTTTAGACGCCCAGAGAGAAGACACTGTTAAGTGGTGCCAGAAGTGCCAGGAGTCACAGCCAGAGCCCCCGCCAGCTCCGGTGAGACCCTAGGAGTTGTCCCACAAGCCATGGGCATGACTCCACCTGGACTTCACCGGGCCATTCCAGGGTTAGATCTTTGTCATCCTCCTAGATGCCTACACTAAATGGCTGGAGGTGGCACCCGTCTCCTCCACCTCGTCCCAATCTGCCAACAAAGCAATGTGGTGGATTTTCAGCTCCCATGGGATACCGGGCTCATTACTAACAGACAATGGCACGGTCTTTACTTCAGCAGAGTTTTCAGAGTTCGTAGAGTACTACGGGATCCGTCACATCTGCTCTGCACCATTCCACCCCGCTACCAACAGCCAGGCAGAGCGGATGGTCCGCACAACGAAAGAGGCATTGCGCCGCATGGATTGGGGTGACTGGGACTACAAGTTGGCAGCTTTCATGTTCGGCCAGCATGCCACCCCGCACTCCACCACTGGCCGCAGCCTGGTGGAACTGCTCATGGGCCATCGCTTAGCAACCTGTTTAGACTGCCTACACCCAGACCGGGCACCAGACCACAGCGCACCCCCAGTAGACCAAGAGGCCCTGAGGGGGTTTTTTTCTGGAGGACCCAGTCTACAGCCACAATTACGGCCGGGGTCCCACATGGGTCCCAGCGAGAGTGGTCAGGGTGACCAGTTCTCTCTCATATGAAGTGGCCAGTGAGGATGGACAGCTGTGGAGGCAACACATAGATCAGTTCCACCGCCGAGTCCTACCTCTTGCCCCAGACAGCCTGGACAAGATTGCCCTCGACCCCGAGGAACTGGAATCCATGGGCCCTCCACTTCTGGCTCCCAGCCTAATCACTGAGGGCAAAGACGAGGATGACCCGGAACTGCTGAGCTGCCCAGAGCCCAGCAGATCGGCTGCCCCTACTACAATGCCCCCTGTTACAACACCAGCCCTGGAGCCAACAGGGCCAGCACCAGGGAGCCCAGCTCTGGCTCCCGCCGTCTGCCATTCCACATGGGAGCAGAAGAAGCCAGCATATCTCAAGGACTATGTGTGTTCAAGCCAATTGGACGAAGGGGGGAGGGGTGTTGTATAGCCAGGGAAGCCCGCACACATGGTTGGGCAAACATGCAGTCAGGCGAAGGACCTGACCTTCGCCTCTAGAGACAATAGCCTGAACGGATCCTAGCGTGCATCTATCGGGAGGCTAGGATCCTGGGAGGGACCTAAGGGTCCAGGGGTGCACTGTAAATATCCAGTCATGGGTGTGTGGGTGTGTTTGGGTGTGGTGTCAGTTGGGAATATAAACCGGCCTGCAAGCTGGCAAAAACATCTCTTATTATTATTATCATCTGTAATAAAGTATGAGCTGATTTCACTCTGCCATGCATCAGTCTCAGTACTTTATAGTATCGTTTAAGTTCACCATTTGATGGTTAAAAGTCCATAGATGCTGCATTTGCAGTTGCCTCTAACAGCACTAGAGGGATAGCTTTACTTATATTGAAGCAAAGTTTAGAAGCCAGTGTGGTGTAAGACTGGGGAGTCCCGGATTCAAATCCCCGTTCAGCCAGAAAGCTTCTTGAGATATCTTAGGCTAGTCATTCTTTCACAGCCTAACCAACTCAAAGAGTTGTTGTGAGAACAAAACAAAAGAAAGGAAAACCTTGTGCACTGTCTTCCTTGTTGAAAGGGTAGAATAAAAGCGTAAGAGAGGAATAAACACTAATGAACCAAGTTCCAGTGACTTTCTAACCGAGGGAATAAAGTTAGAGTTCAGTAGCACCTTTAAGATCAACAAAGTTTTATTCAGCGTATGAGCTTTTATGTGCATGCACACTTCCTCAGATACAATGAAATGGAAGTTAATAATCCATATATAGAGACAGACGCCTCTACATAGGTGAACAGCAAATTAGAATACAACTTAATGAAGATGTTTTGACATATGCAAAGGTCTAACAGCAATAACAAACTAAGTATAAACACTCACTGAGTCACTATTTGTTTGGATTTAATTGGGGGGGGCAGTGCAGTAATAAATATGTCAAAATAGGAGACAGATGTGTAAGGGTATCTTTCTTAATTGTAAAGATAACCTTACACATCCAGCGTCAGTTCCCCTTCTTACATGCTACTTAGCATTACATAATGCTTTCTAATATTTTCTTTGTCCTGCTACCGTGTTGATTGACACTACTCCTTTGCTCTGTGGCTGCGGCTTTAAGCATTGGCTAGTTTGTCGTTGTTTCCAAAGGGGGAAGATTGATCATGGGAAGATGCAACACCTTCCTACTCAAACTCACTTGTTCAGCAGCATAAATTGGCAGGCACTCTCTGGAGCGTTGTCAGGACACATGCTTAATGATGCATTCCTGGGGAGGATGACAGCCACGGGTGGTGTTCTGAGTTGCCAGAGAGAACTGCCATCGTCACCACTCTCCATAGAAGGATTTTACTTGGTTTGAAAGATGAGATACTTGTGAGATGGGCTTGGTACAAACCTCCCCATTGGGAGCTGGCCTCCCCAAAAAGCTAGATATTTCTTTATTTGATATTTCTGAATATTCAGTAACATGCACTGTTATATTACTTTCTTTTATACTTGATGATCCTCCTCCTCGTTCTAACCCACCTTGTTTTTCGGTCTTTTCCTCTATCCCTTGGTTAGGAAGGTCCAAGTGTTGGTTTGAAGCAATAGAACAAAGTCTTCAAATGCAAAAAATCCTCAAATGCAAAATAAACAAATAACACAATTTCTTTATGAAACTGTGGGTGGGGTGGCAGTGGTATTTGGACTGTTGGAGAATGAGTAGTCATCGTGGAGGGGAAAGAATATTGGAGGCATTTGGAATAAATGCACACATCTAGGCAGATGGAAGCCATGGGGAGGAACAGAAAAATGCCCAAGCCCTTACTCCCTAATCATTGAAATACTTCAGCCTTTGAAGCCATTAGCAGAAATTACCCATATGTTTTCAGGCATTTAGATGCAACTACGAGAACTAGTGACATGCTTTTCTAAAATGACAAAGTGGAGTTTCTTGGGATTCTACACACAACATTGCAAAATGCAAAGGCTATTAGAATGTAATATCATTTCGAATGCTAGATTGAAATTTATTTCTCTAGTCCGGTGACAGAGGAGATATGACACTGCACCTCAAAGAATAGGATGCTAATAGTTACCTCTGTGCATGAGAGAAGATGGATGGAGCGTAACAACAGAGTCTCAGCTAATTACATTTAGCATCCCACAATTAAGAAGGATGCAATTACACATCAGTCTCCAATTCTGACATATTTATTTGCCTCACTGTGTCCCCCAACTGTGGAATTGAATCCCATCAAATGGTGACTATATACACTTAACTTATTATTCCTGTTTGGCTCTCACATCTGTTAAAACATCTTCATTGTGTTGTATGTTAATTTGCTGCTCACCCTCTACCTGTATGTTGTTGTTGTTCAGTCGCACAGTCGAGTCCGACTCTTCATGACCCCATGGACCAGATTACGCCAGGCCCTCCTGTCTTCTGCTGTCCGCTGAAGTTTGCTCAATTTCATGTTCGTTGCATCGATTACACTGTCTAACCATCTCATCCTTTGCCGTCCCCTTCTTCTTTGACCTTCAATCTTTCCCAGCATCAGGGTCTTCTCCAGTGAACGCTCCCTTCTCATTTGGTGGCCAAAGTATTTGAGCTTCAGCTTCAGGATCTGGCCTTCCAGGGAACAGTCAGGGTTGATTTCTTTTAGGATTGACTGATTTGATCTCCTTGCAGTCCAAGGGACTCTCAAGAGTCTTTTCCAGCACCATAGTTCAAAAGAATCTATTCTTCAGCGCTCGGCCTTCCTTATAGTCCAACTCTTGCAGCCATAAATTACTACGGGGAATACCATTGCTTTGACCATGCGGACTTTTGTTGGCAGGGCGATGACTCTGCTTTTTATCATGCTGTTTAGGTTTGCCATCGCTTTCCTCCCCAGGAGCAGGCGTCTTTTAATTTCATGGCTGCAGTCACCATCTGCAGTGATCTGGGATCCCAGGAACGTGAAGTCTGTCACTACTTCTACGACTTCCCCTTCTATTTGCCAAGGAGTGATGGGGCCGGATGCCATGATCTTAGTTTTTTTTTATGTTGAGCTTCAAGCCCACTTTTGCGCTCTCTTCTTTCATCCTGAGCAAGAGGCTCTTTAGGTCCTCTTCACTTTCTGCCATCAGAGTGGTATCGTCTGCATATCTGAGGTTATTGATCTTTTCCCCAGCAATCTTAACTCCAGCTTGTGATTCATCCAGGCCAGCATTTTGCATGATGTACTCGGCATATAAATTAAATAAGCAAGGTGACAATATACATCCTTGTCGTACTCCTTTTCCTATGCTAAACCAATCAGTTGTTCCATATCCGGTTCTAACTGTTGCTTCTTGACCCTTATACAGGTTTCTCAGGAGGCATGTGAGGTGGTCTGGTACACCCGTCTCTTTAAGAACGTGCCATAGTTTATTGTGATCCACACAATCAAAGGCTTTAGCATAGTCAATGAAGCAGAAGTAGATGTTTTTCTGGTACTCTCTTGCTTTCTCCATAATCCAGCGAATGTTGGCAATTTGATCTCTAGTTCCTCTACCTCTTCGAAACCCAGCTTGTACTTCTGGCAGTTCTCTATCCATGTACTGCTGGAGCCTGTATGCAGGGACTGTTAAATTCCATCTGAATGTGTCTGAGGAAGTATGTGTGCGGACAAAAGCTCACACCTTGAATTAAACTTTGTTGGTGCCCCTGGACTCAAATGTTGTTCTGACATGGTACGCAGTGATAGTAGGCTCAGAGTGTGAAAGAGATCTCTGTGTTGATGCAGGATTATAAGCACCCCTCACCCCCAAATCCCTACAACCAGGGCTCTTTTTGTAGCAGGAACTCCTTTGCATATTAGGCAACACACCCCTAATGTAGCCAATCCTCCAAGAGTTTACAGAGCTCTTCTTACAGGGGCTACTGTAAGTTCTTGGAGGATTGGCTACATTAGGGGTGTGTCGCCTAATATGCAAAGGAGTTCCTGCTACAAAAAGAGCCCTGCCTACAACCATACAATGAATTTTAATCATTGGATTTCTCTTTCATTCTGGACTCTAAGGACAAGTTTTTCTTACCACATAGTTAAGCAGAGGTCAGAGGTGGGCAATTTTTTTCAGTTTAAAGATCACATCTGCTTAAAGATCACATCAGTTTAAAGATCTGCCAGCTTTATAAGAGTCTAAGGTAGAACAGCCACTGTCCATATCTCAATGCTGTCAAAAGCTCACAGAGACACAGATATGGCCCTCCTTCACATTCTGGAGCTCTTAATGGCTCTAATGACACCTGGCCCTCAAGCTAGTTAACAGTTTTTCAGGAATATAAGCCCAGCAGCAGATGTAGCTGCTTGCGAGCTGATGCTCTCACCAAATTAATAAGCAGCTTGAGGATTGGCTGCCTGTCTGTTTGCAAGCGAAATTTGAAATGCTGGGTCCTGCTTTTAAGGCCCTAAATGGCAGGGGTCTTGGGGTACTTGAAGGACCCCCTCTTCCCATACTTTCCAGCCTGCCATCTAAGAGCTTCCTCAGAAATCCTGTTCTCCATGCCCCTGCCTTCAAAGGTGAGAGCAAGGGGGCAACCAAAGACAGGGCTTCTTCAGTGGCAACACCTTGCCTGTGGGATTCCCTTCCCCTTGAGGTTGGCTTGGCTCCCATCCTACCATTTAGGCACCAGGCTGAACCTACCTTCCTTCCTTCCTTCCTTCCTTCCTTCCTTCCTTCCTTCCTTCCTTCCTTCCTTCCTTCTTGGAAACAATTCACAGAGGTCTGTTTGTTTATTTAGAAAATGTGTATGCCACCTCTCCAGCAAACCTGCTCATGGCATCTTGCAAAGTAAAAAACACTTTTCAAAGACCCACAATAAAAGGTATAAACATTGATAAACTTTTTTAAAAAACTGCCATTTAAAACCCAACATAAAACAATGACCACCTTAAAATGAGTCTCATAAAACAGCTCTCTGGCTCTAAGCCAACTATAAGAACAATGTTAAAAGATCATCCCCCCCTTAATTAAAATCAAATTTTCTAAATAAACAAATAGACCTATGTGAAGTGTTTCCAACACTGTAGACCACTGCGAGGTTGTAAGGATCATCATTAAGAACGTCTTTATTTCTTTTCCTGTTTCTAAGTGAATGTCATTCTGTATATTTGGAGATATTCTCAGAAAGAGATCCACTGCTCTCCTACTAGATACCAAGCACTCGGTAAGCATACTTGTCTCATTTCCAGAATGGGGGGGAAAGCAATTTATTTCACACCGACTACCACTGAAAATAATAACAAAATCAAAATATTGTTGACAAGGTAACATGGTGACAGAAAGCAAAGTGGGCTCCCCCCCCCCTTCCTCCTCTTCTCTGCTCACTCTGACAGGAGCTGTAAGGCATATTAAAAAAAAGTTCCCCACCTCCCACACAGTTCACTAGTGAATCTGCACGCATCCATCCCTGCCTTGCCTTGATTCTTCAGAGTGGGAAATGAGCTACGAGTCCGGAGGAACTGGATTTCCACTGAGCTGCCCTGAATCTCTCTAGGTTTTTTAAAAAACTCTTTTGATGACATGCTGCCAATTGAACATTGCTTCTGACCAACTTAATGTCAACCTGAGCAGTCAGAATGTCTCAGGCACCCGTGCTGGCAGCAAATGCAATGTTATATCCTTTTGCAAATGCTACCGAGCATCTGACTTCTATTGCCAACAATGAACTTGTAGCAGGGGAAAGATGGTCTGAAGATGCCCCTCTCGGGTTGGAAATACTCTGCACAATTTATGTTACGTATGCCACCATCATTTCAGTGGGTCTTCTTGGGAATGTGATCCTCATTAAAGTCTTTTTCAAGATCAAGTCAATGCAGACGGTTCCAAATATTTTCATCACTAGCCTGGCTTTTGGGGATTTGCTGCTGCTGCTGACTTGTGTGCCGGTAGATGCTGCTTGCTACATCGTGGATACCTGGCTGTTCGGAAGGATCGGCTGCAAGCTACTGTCCTTCATCCAGCGAACTTCTGTAGGAGTGTCGGTGTTCACTTTGACTGTGCTCAGTGCAGACAGGTGAGTTCCAAGGAATTTACTTATTGAGAACTATTTGCATATAATATATGATAAAGAATCACCCTAACTTAATTAGACTGGCTGATTCAGCCCAAGCATCCTGATAATAGCCAAACTAGATCCTTCTCATTAAAGTGCTGTTATTCTCTAGCTCTTCATTCCTATTCAATGAGGGATGCCTCTGGAATGAATGCAAACTGCTGTCAATAAGATTTTGATCCTTCCTTTCTCCCATGATTTAAACATGCTGTTTAGAATGCTGTACTTTGAGGTTAAAAACTGATCTATGAACACTAACAATTATATTTTTACAATTATTCATTTTTTTAAAAAAAGTGATCCCTCCTTTTTCAATAGGAAAAGTGGGAAAAGAGTCAGGGCAGTGTAGTGGTTAACATGTAATTGAACTGGAAGATCAGGGTTCAAATCCCCACTTTGCCCTGAAGCCCTCTGGGTCACTCTCTTGCTCTCTCCCTATCTGCTGTATCTTACAGGACTATTGTGAGATCAAAATGACATATATGTGAAACAAGTTGCAAATGACAGAAGGTAACTATGAGTATATATCTGAAACAACACCCCCTCCCCGTGCAGTAAAAAAACAAAAAATGCAATTGCTTAAAGGCAAGAAAAAATGTTATATATTGGTGCTACCTAGTGGTGCATTTAGGCAATTCATGAAGATCAAAAACAGAAGTGTGAAAACTATTGAACCCTTTGAAACATATTTTCAGCTTTCAGTAAGGCCAGACCATAAGCTTCTTTCTTCATGGGTAAAATCACCCATTACTTAAGAGACTATGGTTGCTTCCACACAGGGATGATTCCCCATTGTGCTCTCATTGCTGCTGATGATGCAGGGGCACTCACAGAAGCAATGGAGTCTCCACATGAGAGGATTGTCCGCACTAACCCCATGTGCCCATCATTCCCCCTCCTTGCTCCCACAGTACTTTCTGCTGGCTTCTTAAGGATGATGCTATAGCAATACATCTACATGTAATGATGCTATAGCAATACATCTACTACTGTTTTTTAAAAAGCTGGCAAAGGCCTGGTGGTGGTGGTGGTGGGAATGGGGTGTGTGAGAAGAAATGACACTGGAAGTGGGCAGGCAGGTGCAGAAATCTGGATGACTCTGGTCAGGCCTGATTCAGATATAGGTGTATACTTAAGACATGCTAGGTGTCTAGTTAGCTTTCCTATACCAGATCATTTAACTTCTAGTCAGAAGTACACCTCAGTAACACTATAGGTTTGTTCTCGGGATAGTGCACAAATACTATTAGAGAGTCTCTGCTTAGATGCTAAGCTTTTTATTAAAGCATAATGATTGCATTCTTAATATAAACAGAGTCAACCAAGAGTTATACCATCTACCCACCCATCCATCTTACATAGATGATTAAAGGAGAGCAATCACATGAGTCTATAAGAACTTCTTACCCCGAAAATAAGCAGGTCACAGGCAAGGAACCCCTTCTGAGAAGAAGCTCTTGATGAACACGACCTCCCATATTTATAGGATTTTAGAATCGTCTCCTAACAATAGCTAACTGTCCCGCTTGATAGGGTGCACATTCTTGATTAACTCATTATCTTATGACTTCAAACACCATCTATACTTAAAATAACTTATTAGAATAAATTCCAAATGTTAGTTCATTCTTGCTGCTTTTTATCTTAGCAAAGTCTGTTTAAAAATAATTATTACAAGTTTGTCATACATATGAGTATCTTTTGGTCCTCAACCAATACTCCCAACCTTGAATCACACCTTTGCTTCTGTGAAGTTGGACATTCTTGCAATTCTCGGGTGTTCCTGCCCCTCGGCCTAAACAAATTGTACCTATTGATAATGGGTCAGATGTCTTCTAATATCCATCAGGCCATTTAATTGCTGCCACTCTGTCTTCCTACTACTAATCTTCAAGGGCTGTTCTATTCTGGGTCTCTAGATGCCCTTCTTGGCAGGCTTCCCCAAGAGGCCAGGTTTGTTCTGACTATCTATGCTATATTTTCTATGATCTTTTTGGTCAAGTCCAGCACCTATATTTCTGGCCATATCTGTGACACTATCCTTACAATCCTAAAACCGATTTGAGTACTATCTTTCTGGAAAGACTGTACTAAAGCAGATTTGGGAAATATGAGAGAGAAGCAGGGGGGAACCTGGATGGTAGGTGACTATATGACAATGTTGTGTGGAAGCTCCCCTCCCCCACAAAAACATTACAGTGGAGGAGGCATGGAGCAAAACATCTATGTGGAAGCTACCTTTGACACCTTATTAGATCTTTATCTTTTCCTCCAAGGAACTCTGGGCAGCATACTATGGCTCTCTCCTTGCCATTTTAGCTTCATAACAGCCTTGTGAGGCAGGCTAGTTGAAAGAAGCTAAATTGCCCAAGGTCAACCAGTGAGCTTCATGGCTGAATGGAGATCTAAACCTAGTTCTCTGTGGTCATACTATGACACTTGTACACTGCCTCTTACCTCACCAACAAAACTTGTTTAGATTTAATTTATTCCCAGAGCACAAAAGGCAAGAATTCATTACAGAACTTTACAAATCAGAAACCACTAGTCTACCTAGTGTAGTATAATCTGCTCTCTGACAGCCAGTGGCTTTCCAGGGTCCCTGGCAGGAAGAGATCTTGCCCAGCACCTGCATTTCCTTTAACCAGAGATGGCAGGGACTGCAACTAGGCCTTCCTGAAAGAAAAGCAAGTGCTGTGTCACTGAACTACAGCCTGGTCCAGAGCAAAGGTATAGCTGCTGCCGTTAAAAAAAAATTCTTCCCAGATATTTCCATTCTTCTAATGTTGTGACATTAATTGTCATCGTAGGTACAAGGCCATTGTTAAACCCTTGGAACTGCAGAGGGCTGATGCAGTTCTGAAAACCTGCTTCAAAGCTGCCTGTGTCTGGATCACCTCAATGTTGTTAGCAGTCCCAGAAGCTGTGTCCTCGGATCTATATGCCTTCCATGTCCCGGAGAAAAATGGCTCCTTTGAAACTTGCGCTCCTTACCCAGTGTCTGAAAGAATCCTGCAGGAAGCTCATTCTCTAGTTTGTTTCTTGATGTTCTATATCATACCGCTGGCAATTATTTCTGTCTATTATTTTCTTATTGCCAAAACACTATACAAAAGCACATCCAACATGCCGGCAGAAGAACACAGCCATGCTCGTAAGCAGGTACGTGATGAACTAGGATCTGTGCCCCTTAAGACCATGCAGATTGACTCAGTAAGACCCCTTGGTTTTGCACCAGTGCATGCGGGAATAGTCATACATATGGAGAGCAACTTTTTATTAAACCTGCCCCCAAATTCGTCGTCGGTCTTGAACTGAGGTAATTCAGATATGTTTGTGCTGACCAAACAGTAATTGTTGGATTCTTTTTTTCCCCAGCCACTGGTTCTTACGTTCAGCCTTCTGCCCATGGTTGGAGAGCACCATTTTCTCCTTCCTCCTTTATCAAAGTAGGCATTTACTTCATCAGCAGTAGTTAGCATCCAACTTATCATGGATGGGCTATGCCTAGTTGATGATTCTGTGCTGATAAATAACAGAAAACAAAGCAACAGATGCTTTCCTGAACATAAGTGAGAGGCTGGGAGTGGGTGTTTTCAAGCCTGACTCATACAAATATGTGAGAAGTATCTCCTGATAAACTGATACACCAAATCGAACCATATCAAACTGTTGGCATTACAAACCAATGCTATCTGCTCCAACCTGTAGTGGCTGTCCAAGGGCTTGGTAGGGGTCTTTCCCGGTCCTGCTGTCTGGCCAGCAATTGAATCTAGAACCTTTTGCCTGACAAAGTGTATGCTGTATTGCTGAGTTACAGATAGGGTGTGCAGAGGGGGGGGGGGAAATCAGTATTTTTCGGATTTGGGTATAACGAAGCTAAACTTTTTCAGTATTCCCAAATATACCCGAATATCAATACTGGTAATGTATTGGTATCCAGAAATATATGGGAATACTGAAAAAATCCAGCTCCATTATATCCTATGGGGCCACTGTAATCAATGGCAAAATCTTCTAAGGAGTATTCAATGGCCTGGGGGTGGAGAGAGTTTGAGGTAGAGGCACCAAATTTGTACTGTAGCTGCTGGAGCATCTTCCTAAAAGAACCCCCAAGTTTGAAAAAGTTTGGAATAGGGGGTCCAACTTTAGGGACATCCAAAGAGGGTGACCCCATCCTCCGCTGTTTCCAAAGGCAGGCAGATAAAACAACAGCCCAGCAGTTTCTCCCAGAGAATCTCTGCAGCAGAAACTAAGTGAGGTGTGGTGTGAGGGGTCATGTTTACAAGGCCAGCAGCAGAACCTGTGCAATGTGCCCAGAACCAGTGCCACTGTGGCAGTGCCAAAACCCAACAGAACTAAGATCAAATCTGAGAATTTCTGAAGTATAAGGGGCATGTTTGCAGGGCCAGCAGCAGCAGGGCAATGTTCTAGTGCTAATGCCCAGCAGCAATGCCCAGTGCCAACCTACCTATCAACAGAACACACTGCCAACATACTAGCTGAACCCAGTACCATTGTGGCAAATGACAGCTCAACAGGAAGACTGATGTCAACTTAAGCACAGAATCATCATAGGAACAATACACAGAAGAATTTCAAAAAAGAACTTCTGTGATTGGCCAAAGAGCAGTGTGCCCACCCTTACCTGTAATCCTATTGGCCAGTGCTTCTCCCCTTTCCTGTCCCTGGAAAAGCAAGTTAGTAGTTGGGCTTCAAGTTTGAAGCCAGCAGCAACAACAGCCTTGCAAACTGCAATACCATTTGCAAATGCATTGTAGTGATTGGCTGTACATAAGGTCCCTCTTCCCACTCACTTCTGGAAAGAGACAGAAACAGTAGGAAAGAGAAGGTAAATGCAGCCATTTAAAGTTTAAACTTCCCTGAGCCTGTATTCGGCAACTGAATCACATCAGAGATTCTGATTCGGCTTGCCAAATACCAAAAAAATGCCGAAAAAGATTTTTGGGTTTTTTTTCCCATTCAGCTTTACCGCATTAGCACACCCCTAGTTACAGACTCTTCACTGAAGCTCTTTTCAGATGTTAAGTACACCCATACCAGGAGTCTAGCAACCATATTTAGATATATACGGTCGCCATGTTGCCTGAAAATCCATTAACTGGTTTGTACATACATAAACTGCATGTGCATACAAAACATATTTACTGCCTGTGTAGACAACACGATGAACCCTTTTTGGGAGCATTGAGGATAGCAAGTGCTAATATGCACAGTAGACAGGTTATTGGTGTGCATGATCATAACATCTGAAAAGGGCTCTTACGGCTCCTACTTCAGGCTGGGAAAGGCTTTGTGGCAGATAAATATCTTTGAACATAAATAGGGATGGAACATGAAAACTGGCCTTTAAACTAGATAACCAATCTCCAGATTAAAGATTAAGGAAACCTTTGGACATGGGAATTTAAACAGAACTTTTACTTGGCCTCCTCTAATGCAAAGGTGGTCAATTTTTTCAGCCTGAGAGCTTTTCCTTGAACCTCTACATACTTTAAGAATTCTGGGTTGCATATCAGTTTTTTCCATTCCAGCACAGAACTCCATCATTCCCATGTTTATTTCTGGGTGTGCCAATAGTGCCATAGAGGTGCTATAGGCTGTTCTCTGCTGTTTGTGGAGACAGGGAGATGGGCCTCTCTCCCATGATCCTACTTTTGATGGTTCTGCAAGGCATTCGAGCTACTAAACAATTTCTCAGGAGTAATAGCTTGCAGCACAATGCAGAGGCCAGTGCTTCAGTCCAGTAGGCTAATGCTCCTGAAAACTATTAAGGAAAAAAGATCCCATATGCTGGATTTGGCCCCTGGGCCAAAATTTGCTTTAATGAGAGCACCTCAAATGTGTCTTCTACCCATAAGAGATAGATTTTGAATCTTGGTTTATTTCATTTTTTTTATTAAAGAAGCAAATATGCTAATTGAAAATGATTATATACATGTGCAATTACTTTTTTCCCTTAGATTGAATCACGCAAGAGAGTTGCCAAGACTGTGCTGGTTTTAGTTGGCTTGTTCGCCTTCTGCTGGCTCCCTAATCACATCCTTTACCTGTATCGATCATTCACCTATCACACTTCAATTGATACATCTGCCTTCCACCTTGTTGCCACTATATTCTCCCGGGCTTTGGCCTTCAGCAGTTCTTGTGTCAATCCCTTTGCTCTCTACTGGCTGAGCAAAAGTTTCCGTCAACATTTCAAGAAGGAAGTTGTGTGCTGCAAAAGGAAAGTACAAACACGACGACCCAGTATTACCCAGAGTAATACCCCTACCAGAGCGATGTCAGTCACAGGCTCAGAAATCAGTGTGACTTTGCTTACTGACTACAGTATCACAAAAGAAGAGGAGAGTGTTTAATTTTCCCAGTTTTGAGCATATTGTATAAAAAAATCTCAGGATCGAAGCACATCATGATTTAGAAAGGAGTTGGAGGTACACCAGCATCTCTTATTAACCCAAGCGATTAAACTTTAGTTGAGCACTTCCTGCCAAATCCTACAGCATTCACACCCAGGCATGGAAAGAAAGTTTATGTTGGAGATGACACCAATCTGTTATAAGCTTTCTCCATCAAGCTACTGCTTCAGTCCTATTGCCCTCAGTCACAAACTGGAATATTTTTGCATCCCCTGTGCCATTACAGAGATAAGACAGATCTGCATAACAGAGAAAAACATGAGCCTGAATGTTGAAAAGCTCTGAGAACATCCAAGAACCTGGAGTGTGTGTGTGTGTGTGTATGTGTGGAGTTATACTATTAAACTGAAATGCTCTTAAATTTTGTGCACACTTACTTTGGAGTCTGTTCCATTAAATTCTGTGGAACCTATTTCTGTAAAAATATAGACAGACAGGATCAAGGTCCCGAAGAACAAAGTCACTTATTCAGGATAGTTGCCAAGATGTTCATTCTGTCCAGTGAAATTTAGGTTCAAAGACTTTGAACTGGGGTGGCTGGTAAAACTCTGGTGTCATAAATACAACTTGTGCTCACTATGTAGTAAAAAGAAATATGATACAGGGATGTTCACACTGACACACTGCTATTAAGATCAGGAGTGTTTTTATCTTTGTTCCCTTCCCTATGCAGCAGCAGCAGGCATTTCAGCTTAGTATGGCATATCTGTTTGCTGTATGTGAGCCACCTCTTGCAATTACTGGGCTTTTGTAAGCATCCTGTAAGAAGCTAGTTAGGTTTCAGGATTCATTGTTGTTTAAATTTAGCCAGATGTGTGCACAGCCAGATGTGTGCCTCTTAAATATTTGCGTTGCAGCACTGACAGCACAAAATACAACTGGGCTGTTAATGGGCAGAAGTGTAAACATATCAAAGAAAAAATGTTTCAAGTATTTTCATTCATTCTTAATGAGATCAGTGTGAATGTTTATTAGGATTTTAAATCCATGTTTTAATAAAGGAAGTACCCCCTGCACTTACTACCATGCTGGTGTAGACACACATCATTATAGAATTTAATGAACTATTGTATAATGTTCAAATGAGATTGTTGTAAGAGATTTTCTATTTCCTAGTTCATGCTGCATACAGAGTCGGGAATGAGACCTCAGCAGAAGGGGAGATTAGCCTCTGAAGGACCCTGAGTCCCCCATAGCAATGTCAGCAAACTGCCTTTTCCCATTATGTTTCTGTCCAACTCAGTTCTATTAAATCAATTATGCTCTTCTGCTTTTTATTGATGCTTTTTTATTAATGATGCAAGTCTACAGGTCTATCTATGTGCCATCTGAGCTGGTTTTATAATTTCCTGTACTGAACTGCTTTTCATGCCTCTATTCTGTGCTTTAAAGCTGCTCATTTAATAAAGTTAGCACTTGCAACCAAGATTTGAGACGAGAACTGCATATCTTTTGGATACTGAAAAACACTACAAGAACAGAGATACTGTGTACATTCACATTTTGGAAAACAGGCACCTTCCAGTTTGGGGGGACTATGGCCCCAAGTTTAGTTGTGAGGTGGTTTAAGTCCTATTCAAAGTAATGAACCAAATTCATTATCAATAGGACTGCAATCGTGTACACTAGTCTGACGCTGAACTCTATAGGACTTATCGAAGACAGCACGCACAGGATCAGGCTGTAGTTTTCAGTCCCATTGCTTTCAACAGGGCTCACATCATAGCTAATGTTAGCTGGACTGGAGCCTAGGTCTTGCATTGCAAAATACTGGTAAACCTCCTGCAAGGTTGCATCGTCCCAACCTTGCTATTAAACCAGTACTACAAGATCTAAGCAGGACATATGGATGTCAGCTTTTCTCTTCTTGTTTCAATCTTCTTTTGCTATGCTTCTGTTTTACCAGATTTTTGTTGAAACAGTGTGCAAAATGCAACTAATGACAATGAAAAGGATAATCCTGGCAGACTGATATCTCAAAATATCATTAACCCAGATGACTCTTACGTCACCATATTGCATAACTGCTCAGAGAAACAATCTTTGGACCAATAGTACCACAACTCTTCCAAAAGAAAATCACTGAAGAACTAAGATGGCTCTAACTGAACAGTGCCGATTTCAGCATAGCAAGCAAAGGTTACTGACAATCTATATTTACAACTCCAGCAGTCTCATGTGACAGCTTGTTGACCAGCCAATTAAGGCTCTCTTTCCACAGCTTCATAAGCTCAAGGTTTTCTTTTTTATTATCATTCCATTGTGTATGACAGTAAGATAAATTTACTCAGGATACTGATTTCCACATGGCTTCCAAGCTTCTTGCCTTACCCACCACAGGAGGACCAGTTTAGCCCTGAAAAGACATTTGAGGCATGTACAGACTGGATGCATCAGGAGCGAGCAAGTTTATGTCTGTTCTCTTCCTCCGCTCCAGATCTCCATGCATGAAAGGTCTATGTGCACATATTTCAAACAAGGCTTGTATATATGTGTTTGGTATCTGCTGTTTTGGAAGAGGATGTGTGCTACCAAAGGGATTATGCCACACTAGGACTGTTTATTTTGCAGACAGAGAATTCTGGAAGTATAATCAAAAATAGGGTTCAGTGGGGTACAATACAGTACTATATTCCCCATAAAAATTCAGCAGTGCTCGTCCCCAAAGACAAATTCTGCAACATGTTTATTTGGAAATAAGCCTTGTTCAGAAAAGGTTCTGCTGATCCTTGCAATTTCCTTTTTGTTTCTTTGTTTTAAAGCCTGATATACTACTGTCTGGTTTTTCCACAACTCACTACAACATTAATGAATAAAGTTGCCTTATGTTCCTCACAGCATATATATCTTTGCCTTACATGCATGCATATCTCACAACATATATTTCTTTATTTTACACATTTGTTTGGAGTTGTAGAATAATTCACTAATAGTTTGATTACCCCTTTCCCGACTGCTTTGTATTGCTCCACAGAATTAGTGTTCCCTTAAACTAAGCTGCTGTGCGCTCGCCCACAAGTTTTGGCCCCTTGACTCACAACAGGGGGCAGCGTGCAAGCCGAGCATAGGGTGGATGAAGACAGTGAACTTGCCTCACTTCTTCATGGCCTTCTGGCAAGCCGAGCAAGAGCAAGTGGGCAGGGAGGGCTGGAGGAAGAAGGGGACAGACTCAGCACCACGGCAAGTGAGGCAGGACAGAAGGCGTCACCTTGTCGCAAGTCGCACTGTATTGTGCACTCTCTCGCTTCCACTGCTGGGCTCTGGGAACACATTGGGGAAGGGGGGAAGAGACAGCCTTCAGCAGGGTTTGGCCCCGGTACCTGTTGGCGGTGGCCCCAAAGGAAGACCGCCTTCTCCCCTATGGCTGGCCTCCAGCCTCCGTTCCCAAGGCAAAAGGAGAATAAAAAGTGCAAGGGGAAGGGAATTTGGGATTGTCGATGCTGCATCCTCACCTTGGAGTCATCTAGTGCAATATTAGACATGTCTACTTAGAAGTAAGCACCCCTAACCTCAAGGGTGCTTAGTTCCAGTTCAGCACATTTAGGATTGTACCCTAAATCCTCCAGACCAAAACTCTGATGTACATCCTATGATGTAAAAAGCGAGCTGGGTGTCAAAGCTTTTTTTAAAAAATCAGGAGCTACCCAAAAGCTAGCAGGGCTCAAGAGATGCACTACAGCCAGCTGGGGCTCCAGACTGGATGACTGAGGTGAGTGTGCAGCTGTGTGTGAGTCTCCCCCACCCCCCCAAAGGCCTAATGAACAGAGATGGAGGAAGGAGAGGTGTCTGCTATTGCAGCTGATGCCTGGGAAGGGGACGACAGGGCAGGGATGCTGTCTCCTCAAGCTCCAAGGAGGCCTGCACTTTGCTCGGCTTTTTGCAGAGGTGGCTGGAGCCATGCAAGCCTCTCGCTCCCCCACCACATTTCCAGGGTGCTCCTCTTTCCTGCAGAGGGGGGCGGTTCATGTGTTTATATGTTTCCAGGTGAGTAGGCCCTGGGATCTGGCTCTCTCTTTCTCCCTCTCCCCCGCCTGTTGAATGCTGACCTTTAAATCATATTTAGGATTCCAAAGAAATGGGGAAACAAAGAAACCTCGTGGCCTAGGTGACCCCACACCGAACAAAAAGACTCATTCCAAGGTCTTAGATAAGTTATGGGTCATAGGACCCTAGGACCATATTCCATCCTTCCTCTTCCATGGCAACCAGATCCCCCAAGCGTGCATGTAAGCACCTCTGGTTTGCAGCCATACTCTCATGTCTGCAAAAGTGGATGCCATAAATAGGTGCCACTAGATTCTTTGTTGTTCTCATACTCCCTGTTCACTGTCTGCAAAACAGAAACAGTGATTACAAACCCCACACAATCTCATTGTGTGAATGAGTGAGACAAGACCGTAGTGTAAATAAACTGCATTTAATGGCATATTGTATATATCATTAAATTACTCACGAGCAAGCTGGCATAACAGTGTAAGGATTTGAACCTGACTCTCTCAGACACTCTAACCACTGGCTGTCTGCAGTTAGGACAACTCCATGCATTACAGTTGTTAAAGGTAAAGGTTTCCCTTGCTTGAAAGCCAGTCAAATCCAACTCCAGGGTTGCGGTGCTCATCTCCATTTCCAAGCCAAAGAGCCAGCGCTGTCCGAAGATGTTTCTGTGGTCATGTGGCCGGCGTGACTAAACGCCAAGGGGCACAGAATGCTGTTACCTTCCCACCGAAGTGGTACCTATTTATCTACTTGCAATTTCTTGCTTTTGAACGGCTAGGTTGGCAGGAGCTGGAACCAGAGAAGGGAGCTCACTCCGTCATGCGACACTCAGGTCTCGAACTGCTGAACTACCGACCTTCCAGTCTGCAATTCAGCATCTTAACCACTTGAGCCACCACAGCTCCTCTTATTACAGTTATTAGTTCAATGTTATATCTGAGTTTGCTGCAGCAGATAGGTCATACATGTGTATATTCATTTTTAAACACCTGTGCATATATATCTGGCGAAACCAGATTGGAACTGGATTCCCACACATTTTTAAACTGGATATTTAGTACATTTTAATCCTGCCCATTCCCCCAAGTGCTGTCCATTGTCTTCTCATCCTCTGTCTTATCTTCACAACCTGGTGAGGTAGGCTTAGGTTTATGCAATAGTCAAATGTAGGCTCACTCACAGCTTTAATGCTACTGCTCATGAAGTATAAATTTTGCTCACAAGACTCCACAGACTGATTACCTTGATGGTGTATAAAAAGAGCAAAATGAAACAACACTCTCTGTTTGGAGAAGGAGAAGTTTCTGACAACCTCCAGCAGTTGCCATTATAAAGAATGTTTT
Organism: Gekko gecko; assembly: GCA_029375565.1. Classification (NCBI taxonomy): domain Eukaryota; kingdom Metazoa; phylum Chordata; class Lepidosauria; order Squamata; family Gekkonidae; genus Gekko; species Gekko gecko. Next base: position 42,381,577 of record JAPDNY010000012.1, on the reverse strand, counting down.
GTTTCAGCTCTAGGAAGCTGGAAGATGATACATAGCGTCATTCATCTTCAGCTAAATCAAGATGGAACCCCAGCCAGCTCACAGACATATGCTTGGAAGAAAAAAAGACAACTCTGATAAAGGAGACTAAATGCATTATTTCAACTACAGCAAAGAGCTGAAAACATCTGATTAGATAGTGCTGTAGTTGGGGAGTATTGCTTGGAGATATAGTATTGCCAAAATTATAAGGCAATAAATTAAAATTTCAGAAACCATAAAACATGGATTAAAAACCCAACATTTCTAGAAACTACCACCAGCAGCACATGCTACCAGACACGGTGATGCTCTGTTTAAATCATGTTCTATTTTTTGTGTTAGAATTATAGTAAACATTGTTGTATCGTTCTTAAGAGAAAACAGCAGAGCCAGCCAGGAATGCCTCGAATGCTTGGCAACACCACAACTGTTTCTAGAGTGTGAATCTGGGATTGTGCACAGGTGCCTACAGCAGTACATGTGGGCATCCACAGGATGTTATATTACTATGGGTCAAAAAATACACCTCACTCACAGGTTATATTATTGCTTTAGTGTTCACCCATCTGCAATACTACTGTCCTTTGGGAGCTGCAGGATACAGTTGCCAACCTCTAGGCAAGTTCTGGAATTCTAAATGATCTCCAGGCTACAGAGATTGACTCCCCTGGAAAAGATGGCTGCTGTGAAAGATGGATTCTATGGCATTATACCTAACTGAGGTCTCCCCACTCCCTAACTCCACCTTCTCAGGCTCCACCCCAAATCTCCAGGAACTGCCCAATCTGGAGTTGGTAACCCAAGTAGGGAAAGCAACCCCACCGGAATCCAATTTGTTTTAAATATAATTGGTTTAATCAATAGATTAATCAACTAAAATTTTAACATATTAATCAATAGAAACTAATTGTAACTAGTAAGTAAAGGTAAAGGTTCCCTTGCTCGAAAGCCAGTCGAATCCGACTCTAGGGTTGCGGTGCTCATCTCCGTTTCAAAGCCGAAGAGCCAGAGCTGTCCGAAGACGTTTCCGTGGTCATGTGGCCGGCATGACTAAACACCAAGGTGCACGGAACACTGTTTACCTTCCCACCGAAGTGGTACCTATTTATCTACTTGCAATTTCTAGCTTTCGAACTGCTAGGTTGGCAGGATACTTATTAGTAGATACTTATTATCTGCAGCTACTGGTGCATTTCAATGTTTCTACAACAAGGAATTTATAAAGGTATTATATACGGTCCTTCCAACTTCCTAAGTGAGCGTTAGCTTTTGTATATTATGTTAATGACTGCATTTTGACCCTGCTTTTCAGGCAAACATTGGCTCAAAATGTCTTACAGCAGTTTGCAGATAAAACAAATTAACAGGCAACCAGATCTTAGTAAAGTCTGGGACACAATGGAGTGGCTTTCTGGCATTCAAAATGGTACTAATCTGTCAATGAGTACTTCAAACTCATATTTATAAGAAAGCACTTTGTCTTTATGTTTTGGTTAACATGCACCTCCTTGTTCCCACAATATAAACTGTGTTAGTTTTTTAAATTAAAATCATTTTAATGGTAAAATAAAAATATATGCATCTAAGCTGCCTCAAGAAGTAAATTTGATGAAACACAATGAACATATTAAGATCTACTCTGCTAGCAATTGCTAGAATATCACTAGCACAAAAATGGAAAGACAACCCCCCCACCGTTCTGTTGGCAAAATAAAATTTGGGAGCATTTTGTTCAAGGCAAAATAGTTAATCAACAACTAACCTGGAATATTGCAATTTACCAGAAAACATTCCAAGCAATATGGTTTCCTGTAGTCAGCTATCGGTCAGAAGGAGAAATTATCCCGAAAAATAAACATTACCAAGAACTGTTATATTTTTGAAATATGTAGAATAACATCTAAATTTGTAAAGAAGAAAGGGTGTTGAACAGCTGTTTTCTGTGACAATCAATTAGTGGAAACAGCTAACTTTATGCATGTGCTAACTACTGATTAACATCACTGTACTGTTGTATTGTGTTAAAATAATAAAAATTTAAATATAAAAAAGAAGTAAATTTGGTGGAGTTTGCTGGATTACAGTCACTAACTCTGGCTTGGGAAATTCCTTGAGATTTGGATGTGAGGAGCCAGGGGAAGACAGGGACCTCAGTGGGGCATAACACCATAGAATCCACCCTCCAAAGCAGCCATTTTCTCCAGGGGAACTGATTTCTTTCATCTAGAGATCAGGTGAAATTCCAGGGGATCTACAGGCCCCACCTATTTCACAACACTACTGAAGGATACAATTATCTAAATAACCAACAGTTATGAAACATAACTTTCAATGATTGCTATTATATAGGGTTGCCAACTCCAGCCTGGGAGATTCTTTAAGTTTTAGGGGTAGAAATTTTACTTGGAACCTATGGTATTCCAAAGTCTGAAGTGGCCATTTTCTGATCTCTGTAGTCTGGAGATCAATTGTAATTCTGGTAGGTCTCAAGGCCCTACCTGGAACTGGGCACCCTGAATGGTTAAAAAAAAACCAACCTATATAATTGGTTAGGAGCTTAAATTCTGAAAGCCACTGAAATGTAAAGTCTTTGATTAGCTTTTAAAAGTAGCCACTAGTTGTAATACTATTATTCTTAATTAAAGAACACAGCCTTGAGAATAACTTGAACTAAACCCCCTGAGAAGTCTTCCTATAACTCTGTATTTAAAAAAAAATCTAAAATATCCCCTTACCAGGCAAGAAATAAGCAAGGAAACAAAAGCTCCTCCTATTGTGTATGTATTAAGCCTCGTCACCGGGAGAAGGGGACAAGCGAGCGGACCCTCATCGGCTCTCCTAGCTGGTTGTTTATTGGCTGTCACTGTTTTGAAGCCGCACGTGGTACAACATCATCCTTATTTCTTCCCGCTTTTTCTTTTTCCCTTCCGGATTCAGTAACTTCCGCTCTTGCGTAATAATTTATGTGCTGAGAGGAGTAAAGGAAGAAAACGTCTTCTCAAATCATTGGCCACCCCTACGGATATCCTTATTTTGAAAGAACTGGAACACGGTGCCGAAGCTGCCACCAGCTTGGAATCAGAGACCCACCTGACGAGCCTTAAACGGAGAACAATTTTGAGCATGCGCAGATTAGCTCTCTTCATTTAAACCCTTCCAAGAATGCGCAAAATACTTCTTATTTGAGTTAGCACTACAGCCGACACCATTCTCCCACGGGGGGGGGGAAGAGGCTCGTTTGGTCCCAGCACTTATTTGAATTTAACGATGACGTCTGAAAGGCGTTAGAAAAACTACGAGGGCCTCCCGTTTCCCTCAGAGAAACAAAAGGGGCGGGTTGTACCACTTGAGGCCGCGCCGGCGCTGTACTAGGTGGTTACGCGCACGCGCATTGGCGTAATCTCGGAGGGGCGGAGTGGAGCGGCCTGGTAGTGGCGGCGGTGCTGAGGCACTGCTTTGGAGCCGGGCTGCAGGGAGTTGCAGGGACGGCATCATGAGCTCGGACGGTAACGACGAGTTCTATCAGCAGTTGCGGCTCCAGGAACTCTATGGTAAAAAAGAAGCTGAAGGGGATAGTGATCCCTTCACTTACACGGACCCGACAGACGGGACCCAGTACGAGTGGGACCGCGACAAGAAGGCCTGGTTCCCTAAGGTGAGGGGCGAGGGTTGGGGGCGGGGCCAGAGCTGTCTGACGTCTTGGGAGGGGAAGGGGAGAGGCTCCTCCCTCGGGTCCATCCACAGTGGATTTATAGGTGGTCTTAGTGTTTACACTAAATATTCAGGAGCTCTGTATGTCTGATAACGTTAAGTTTAGAGGTAGTGTAATAATTTGTGGCTGCTTTATGTATCGTTTTATTTTAATTACTTACATTATTTATAGTCTACCTTTCTCACTGGGTCTCGAGACGGATTACACAGAGTGAGTTAGTACAGTCAACCAGATCGGACATTCAATAAATGATGAAATAGGGTTTGGGTTGTAAAACCAACTATAAATCTAAAATAACAACTGAAGCAAAGCAAAGCGTAAGTGTTAGCATGACATATTAAATGATGCAAAATTACACAATAGGAGGCCACCCACAGCAAACTATTCACAGTAATACAGACCACAACCCCCAGTAATTTACCCAAGTAACTTTGTGAAGCCTTTTGTACAGCACGATGCTGAATAGTTCTGTTTTGCATTGCTTGGAGAAAAACGGGGGAGTGGGAGCTTTCCTGACTTCCTCAGGCAGGCCATTCCACAATGGAGAAGGCACGTGTACAGATAGTTTTGTCCATTTGCAGGTTGGCACCTGCAGAAGGCCCTGCTTGGATGAGCAAAGCTGTTGTGGAGGACTGTAGGGAGAGAGGTGGTCTTGCAGACATGAGGGTCCAAGGCCATGGGTTGTTTGTTTTTCCTTTGATTTTGCCCAACATAAATGAGACACTTGAGTTGTATTAAAAATCAGTGGTGCCTGCCTCAGTGGGGATGAGGATTAGTGCAAACCTTGACAAATTTTCTAGTAGCTAGCTCAAAAAATTAGGAGCCAAACTCATTGGTGTGTCTCCAAGTTCTTGTATTTTAATGGTGAAACTTGTTGCCTTTAACTAAGAGCAGCTTTCCAAGGTGTCAGGCTAAGAAAGATCTTCCTGGCTCCTGCTGCCTGAGATCCCTGGAATCAGTTCAAAGGATCTGGGGAGCTTCTGCATGCCAAGCATGTGCTCTGATCTATGGCCCTTCTGATTAAACTAGAATAATGTGTTTACAGTTATTTGCTCAAGAATGTATTAATGTATCTTATACATAGAAGGCCTTTTCTTATGCTGGTACCTCAGTTCCATGAGCTGGAGATAGCAGGGATTCAAACCAGAACCATCTTCATGCAAAGCAGGTACTTTGCCACTGAACCCTGGCCTCTCCCTTTTTTAGCTGAGTATTGTCTTCCCACTTGTGTTTATATTAAACACTTTGTGGCACATTGATATTCTGAAAGAGGGAGAAGGGGAAGAAATCAGCTCTTTCAGTCCATAACAGTGTCCTTGCCTAGTCACAGAGGCAGTTTTCACTTGCCACAGGTTACTAGGTCAGTGGTTATTTACAGGTCTATAATAATATTTCTGTGGCGCTTCAAATTGTTTCACTTAACTAGCTCAGTGGTAGGTAAAGTGGGTTACTTCTTTAGTCCTGTGTTGCTGTTGTGTGTGTGTGGATGGCTTGCAGGACTGGTGGTTTGCCTGCTGTCACCTAAGAAGTTTATGGCACAGGTGAGATTTCTATAGAGCCCCTTGGAGGTCTTAGACTTGATGCTGCATTAGTTCCCATATATGAAATTGCCTTCTAGCAAGTCAGACCATTGTTCCATTTTGTCCAGTGCTATCAGCTCTGACTGGCAGCTGCTTTCCAGAATCTAGGCAGAAGAAGTTCTTTCGCTATGCCTATTACCTGAGATTCATATCTCTGAAAGGATTTAAAATAGCACCTTCTGCATTGTTTGTTGTTCTGCTATTATTGATAAGCAACAGGACTCTGATCTGACTGAATCCTCCTTTTAAAATTTGTGTTCATGTTTTGTTGTAAGCTTAATTTGTCTATAAATCTCATAGTAGGCCTAATTTGCTGTAGTATTCTTTGCCTATCAGTCGTAGTGCCGTGCAAAATATTCTCCTAGAATATTAGTAGTGCCGCACTTCATGATTTGAGAGTCATTAGTTCAGAGACAGTGTGGTGCTGTTAATGAGTCAAATTAATACTGGAAAAACCTGGGTTCAAATCCTCATTCAATCATAGAGCTCCCTGGGTGCCATTGGGCTGGTTATTCTCTTTATCTAACCTACCTCTCAGGGATGTTGTGAGGTAAAGTAGGGTAACTGATGTATGCTTCTTGGAGCTCTTTGATGAAAGGTGGGAACAAGAATTTAATAATTTTTGGAGTTGTTTTGGAATCAGACTGGAGATCTTCAGACCTTCAGATGGATTCCTGAGCCCCCGCAAACCCTCTTCTTTGCCTTTTGGAAAGACCTGCTGCTAGTGCATGTGCATAGTGAGCAAGTGTGCCAAGTTTTCTGCCTCTCTTTACATGAGAGGAGCAGCAGAGCAGCGTGATCATTTGGTGTTGGAGATTATTCCTTCATAGCTCTGACCCTTGACTTGTTCTTCAATATGGAGCTCCTTCCTTCCTCAGCTTGTGTTTTGTGCCCCTGACTTTTGCCTGCTGCCCTAGTCCTAGTCTTAGCATTGGTGGGTTCATAACCTGCCTCCCCCACTTTGTACTGCATGATTGTGATTTACGTATTTGTGCCTCAGTGGGTTCTGGGTTTGGAAATATTGAAGACCTTTGGCTTACCCAAACATTAGCAATAGTAATTCAGACTGAGTCTGCTTGTGGACTAATATTCTGTGAATCCTCTTTTAGGTGACTGAAGACTTCCTGGCGACGTATCATGCTAACTATGGCTTTCCAACTGACAGTTCAGATAATTCATCTGCGTCTGTTACAAAGACTGAAATCAAACCACCAGTGGATTCAAAGATGGCTGGAGTCCAGCAGCCAGTAGAGCAAAAAGTGTCACAACAAACAGAACCTAAACAGAAAGGAGAGAAAAGAAAACCTGAAGCAGGCAAGAGGGTCCAATGTGCATGGCTTAAAAGTAGTCACGTGATCAAGCAGAAATGTATATTTCTACTGAGCTGGGCATTATCAGCTTCAGTAACAGTGGCAAATGTCCATTTATGCTGATCATTCTTGTAACCATTCAAAAATGATTACTTTATCAGGTTCTGAAAGTCTGATGTAAAAGAATCTAATTAGACAGTGTTCGTGATATGTGAACTCAGTTGAAGATAAATGTGAATTTTTGAATGAATGGCTATTCTGTATGTTTAGAACTCAACGAATTTACTCATGATCTCTCCTTTAGGATGGTTTCACGTTGAAGAACAGAGAAATACAAATATATACGTAACGGGTATGTAGCAACTTGTTAATTTTTGCAAACTGACCAGTGTGTGTTAGAGAATGTATGTGACTAATGTGTGTGAGTAAGAATGCCAGGCATTTTGATAGCTTGTTATTTGGTAATATGCTTGCATTTTAGTGTTTTGTATGTCTTCTCTTTGGTTCTGGTTATGTAAAACACTTGCATTAATGCAGTTCTTTTCAGCAATTAGAAAAAAAGAAAATTGTTTGTATTTTGTGCTTTTAACCAAATGTACTTGTCTGGAACTGAGATAAAAAATACAGAAAAACGTGATTGGAAAGAAAAAAACAGAGCAGAGGACATAAACAACATAATATTTAAAAGTATATAGCACAATTGCATAATCTTGTGCAACAGCGAGTGAAATTTCATGTGTTTTGTGTGTGTGTGCTCTCCTTCCACCGTTCTCCTCTTGATCTTTCTGTTGGCTGAAACTAAGTCCTAACTGAACATCAGTGATAACTGCTGAGCTTTAGAAGTAGGACCAGAAGTAGCCAGAAAATTCTCTCAAGCTCGCTATTCTCTGCTCCAGTTTTTTCCACTTGCAAATTGCCCAAGAAACCCCATTTAGTGCCACAAAAACAAGAGGATGGTTTTTAACTGGTGGCCTGCCCTTTTTCCTCAGTGGAACTTCTGCCTCCTGCCTGCCTGATCCTGATTGTGTGAAAGCAGAATTGGTATAGTCTCAAGTCTCGTAGCTTCCCATTGGCTCATTTTGTAAGGCATTCTTGCTGTGGGTTAGGGTTGTCAGACTGCAGCCCTAGAAAGGCCAAACTGAGTCAAGTATGCCGTCTCTTTCGCCTCACTGAATCACACAAGCAACAGGTGCCTGCTGTCATTTATGACTCCCTGCAGTGACCAGCTTCTGCATTAGGGTTGGTATGCATGCTCAAAAACACAGAGTTGTGGCTTGTGCCAGGGGCTGAAGATTTTGCTGCTCAGGGCATGAGTTTCAGTTGACAGGGATTATAGTGCATGGAGAGCTATCCACAATTGTCATACTGTATCTTCCCACCGCAAGAGGACCGTGATTGATTGTCTCCTACTGTGACCAAAGAACTAGTATTTTGGCAGGTTCCACTTTTACTCTGGGCCCCAAAGCGAACATCCAAATGCGGCAGATTCATCCAAAAGTCAGAAGGTGCAGAGCTATAAAAAACATTAGGAATGTGTGTGACAAATTAGAATCCAGTTTTTCTATAAAAATTAATGATGGTTGGCCAGTTAGTGTTAATATGGGTTACATCTGCTTTACTTGATTGCTGTTTGCATCTGCTTTAATTTACTGTACAGGTTTACCGCCAGACATTACAAAAGATGAATTTGTTCAGGTTATGTCAAAATGTGGAATTATTATGCGTGATCCTCAGACAGAGGAACCTAAAATTAAGCTTTACAAGGACAAAGAGGGAAATCTTAAAGGAGATGGGCTCTGTTGTTATCTAAAGGTTAGTTGTATATTTCAGTTATTTCATCATGATACTTAAGGTATTGGTTGATGTAAATATTTTCCTGTCTTCTTCCCCCACCCTGCTTTAGTAATCGTTTTAGTTTTACTGGAATATTAAGGTGGCTTTTTATGACACAAGTATTTTTCTTCCATCATTGATTTAATTTACTGAGCTTAATGTTAAAAGAGGCTTAGTATTTCTCTGTTAGTACTGTGAATTTGGGTTGAAAGAGCATTCTTACATGTGAAAAACAGACACCTTCTAAACAGTTGTGGGAGGGATTATAAAAAGTTTTTCACTAAAATATGTGAAATGTGGCTTATGTTGATGGCTGGCCGGACGCCACCTCAGATACTCTGGACGGGGCATTAGGGGCTGTGGCTGGATGGCTAAAGCAGAGCCAGGTGAAATTAAATCTAGTGAAGACAGAGGTCCTGTACCTGAGCTGTGGGGGTGTGGGATCGGGAATCTGGCTCCCAGTGCTCCAGTCTTGGGGCGATTCTAGATCCCTCACTTTCTTTGGAGGCCTAGGTCACCATGGTTGCCAGATCGACCTTTTACCGTCTCCGCCTGATGAGGCAGGTGGTTCCCTCTCTCACCTCTCAGGACTTAGCTACAGTGATCCATGCAATGGTCACTTCCAGGCTGGATTACTGTAACTCATTTTACATGGGGTCACCTGTGAACCTGATCCGGAAACTGCAGCTAGTGTAGAACGCGGTGGCATACCTGCTGATGGTGACACCTGTGTGGGTGTGCATCCAGCCAGTGCTTCGCTGACTACACTGGCTGCCAATTGAATACCGAATCCGATTCAAGGTTATGATACTGACCTTTAAAGCCCTACATGGCCTGGGACCAACATATCTGAAGGACCGCCTCTTCCCATATGTGCCTCGGAGAGCCTTGCACTCAATAGATCAGTGCCTCCTGGTAATCCCCAGCCCAAGAGATGTCTGCTTAACCTCAACCAGGGCCATGGCTTTTTTGGCTCTGGCCCTGGTTTGGTGAAGCATGCTCCCACTTGAGATCAGGGCCCTGCGAGAGTTATTACAGTTCCACAGGGCCTGGAGGATGGAGCTGTTCCACCATGCCTTTGGGTGATGCGGCAGACATTAAACCATCTTGGCCTTCCCTGCCTTTTGGTACCTGCCCAGTGCCTCTTGGATGCTGTTTATCATCTATGGGGCACTATATTTAGGTACCTCCCACCATCTGATCAAAAATTCTTATAAATTGGGCATCTACCATTTCCTGTTAAACTATCACAGGAGACGCTAGATTCCTTGTGTATAATGCCATCTTGTTTTAATCGTTTAACTGTTTTTATATCTTGTTTTTATTATGTCGTGATCCGCCCTGAGCCCATTTGTGGGGTAGGGTGGGATAGAAGTTAAATAATAATTACTATTATGTGCATTATTCACCTTGCTTTGTGAATTGATCACCAGTTGGGAGTACTTCCTATCCAGTCTGATGGGGTAATTCATTCTTTGATTGGATTGTGCTTGCATAGTAATGTAATCTTTCTCTTCGATTGTTTGACCTTCTGACCACATTTGGTAATAAGGTCTATCTCTCCTTCCCTTTCTGTTTTTATTTGTACTGTCTTGTGTATATATGCATATTTGCTAAGTGAGAATAATGCTACATGTATTTAAAGAAGTGAATTGTAATCTTCAAAAACATCTTGTTTTGTTTGGGCTGCATCAAATCCAGATGGCTATCCTGCTGGCATTTGTTTAAAAATGATACCTTCTTACAAGTTGGTCTTCGGTGGGGAAATGATGTAAGCTTCTTTTGTTTAAGATGAAAAATAAAATCCTGACGTCTGAATTTTCCTTCTTTCCTTTAATAGAGAGAGTCTGTTGAACTTGCACTGAAACTTCTGGATGAAAATGAGATTAGAGGCTACAAATTGCATGTGGAAGTTGCACAGTTTCAGCTCAAGGGGGAGTATGATGCCAGCAAAAAGAAGAAGAAATGCAAAGACTATAAGAAGAAGCTGTCTCAACAACAAAAGTGGGTGACTGTTTCTGTAAATAATGTTAGCTGTTTGTGGCTGTGTATGTAAATATACAGGCCAAAGAACTTGAAGTCTAGAAAGACATTCTTTGTGAAAGAAAGTGAAAAATTGTTCAGAACTGTCCAGTATACTTGACATTTTGCTGTTTCGCATATCTTTTTGTTAGTATGTCTAAACTTCAGAACAGTGTTGAATGGACAATCAGATCTGTGTGCAAGTGGCTGGTATTTTTTGATCTCACTGTATATCTTGCTTTGACCTAAAAATGCAATGCAAATTTTACCTGGTTTCTAAATTGTAAGTATGATAAGAGACAATTTGTATAGATTTATAAATAACATGTATAGCTGTCATGTACTAAGTTAAACCATTGCTCCATCTAGCTTAGCATTATCTACTCTGACGGGCAGCAGTAAAAATATATTTACATTTTTATCCCACCCCTTCTTCAGGGAGCTCCAGGCAGTGTATGGCAGTCTCCCCTCCTTCACTTTACCTTCAGCAACCCTGTGAAGTAGATTAGGCAGCCAGAGAGAGTGACTGACCCAAGATCATCCAGAAAGCTTCATGAGACAGGGTGGGTTCGAACCTGGCTCCCACAGATCCTAGTCCAGTACTTTTGCCAAGGTCTCAGTCAGAGAAAGACCTTTCCCAACAGCTGTTACCTGAGATCTTTTAACTGATAGATGCCAGGAACTGAACATAGGGCCTTCTGTTTACCAAGAATATATTCTACCACTGAGTCATCGCTCTTCCTCACCTTTCACATACAGGCTGTTGGGAGTCTAGCTTTGTTGGAAAAATAACTGTCAGGGCTGATACTGTATTTTAAAGAAAGATTGAATTATTATCTGCCACAATCTCTTACTATTGTCTTATTTTATTAGACAGCTGGATTGGAGGCCAGAGAAGAAACCGGGTGAGGCTAGACTGCGGCACGAGCGTGTTATCATTATCAGAAACATGTTTCATCCGAAAGATTTTGAGGTAGGAATGTTCACCCTCTGTCACCGAGTTGTAAAATAGGTAATAAGGTCGAAGTAAAATCTTGCTAATGGGAAGCTTTGGTGAAAATGCTGCATTTTTGTATTAGACTATGAATAAGCAGTCCCTGCCTGGGAAAAATCAAACTTTGGATTGTTTCAGACAATCCACAGCCCTGCACATTGGGGTAGAAATATTCCATTGATGTGGGCAGGTACTCCATAGGCTGTCGTAAACACCCATGAATGCAAAATGTTAAAGCAGAATCTAGCATGAATTTAAAGCATGAATTGGTGACTGTTCTGTGGTATCAGAGGTGGTATCAGAGATTGTTATACCAGCTGCCTAAACTGACTTCTGTAACTTATCTTCTTAAATGCCCAACTTTTGATCCTAATTTGAAAGGATTCCCTCCTCCCTGACCGGTTTATATTTTATCCTTGACCTACACTTCTCAGGTTTTTTTCTTGATTGCATAGGTAAGATGCTAGCCATGCTTGGATCCCATTAACCTAAAACAAGTGTTTACTACCTTCAAAGGCTGAGCTCCATGTTTCTCTTTTTCCAATCTCATTGTGGGTTCAAATGGCTTTTGATTTATCCTTGGTATGTAATTTAGCCAAGAGTGTTTTCTGTTTCTAGTTTCAGGTTGTTAGGACCAGCACATTTAAATTCTGGTTTCTGAATCAGTGTTGATAAAATTCTTTTAAAGCATCTTCTTGCACATGTGTATCTGTCTTTGCAGGAGGACCCATTAGTTCTGAATGAAATTAGAGAAGACCTTCGGACAGAATGTGAAAAGTTTGGACAAGTAAAGAAAGTCATAATATTTGATGTAGGTATAGGATACTACCGTATATATAAACATATTCAAAAAGAATTTAGAGATACAGATTAAAGTGAAGCATTATTGTTGTGGCTTTGCTTCAAACAGTGGATGGGTCATGTGTATCTCTGTAGGCTTCTGTTTGCTCATCAGGAAATCAATTCTTTATGTAGCTAGAGAGCCTCTTATGGATTTGACAGTATCTGGTTCCTTTCATTTTTTAGAGGCATCCAGATGGCGTTGCTTCTGTGTCCTTTAAAGAGATGGAAGAAGCTGATGTGTGTAAACAGGCACTCCATGGGCGATGGTTTGGTGGGCGTCAGCTGTGTGTTGAAACATGGGATGGTGTAACAGATTACCAGGTAAGTCTGACTCTGATTTTTACAAGATTTTCGAAAGCAGCGAATATATGTAGTGAATGAAATGGAGTTTAGTTTTAGGAATTTTATAAATAGTGCTGCATTCTTTGTAACCAGATGGCTGGAAACAAAAACTGTGGTTCTCAAGTGTTGAAAGTCATGAGAGAGACTTGCAAAGTGTTTCAGTGACACTCTTTTTGTCACGTATTTCCAAAGGATCCATTACTATTTTGCTTTGTAGTAATGAAAACTAGATTCATGTATGCCTTTCTCTGCAGTGAAAAGGAGCAGGGCCTTTTCTGTGGCAGCCCTGCTGTTTTTGGGCAAGATACCTGAATAGATGAGTAGAGCATTCCATTGACCCTTGTCATGTTCCTAGGCCTATAGGCTCTAGGGAGGCCTATTAAAGTAGCTACCAGGCTTACATTTCCCAAGCACCCTTTGGACCCTATGAATGGTTACCAATGGATTAGGAGCGAAAACTTGCACCAGTAGAGGAGTACGGGGGCAGTACCTAGGAAGAAGGGATAAAAGGCCTTGCCCAAAGTGGGAAGTCGTTCATTCCTAAGGAGCAGAGCTGAGGAGAGGCTCTCACAGATGGAGGGATCCTTCATCCAGGAAGGGGATGAGTTAGCTTGAAGCCAATCGCCTACAGACATCTAGGGACAGTCTAGATAGATGTATTAGGGTTCTATTATTTGTTGCTCACGTACCTTTACTGTTCTCATTATTCTACAAATTATTTGGAAACCAGCTACTAGACCTCTATAATAAAATTGTTTATTATTCTGACTGGGTCCTCACGCATCATTTGATCACATGTAAAGTACACTCTACTGGGAAAGAATGGATAAGGGGTCGAATGGGTGCTCTGGGCTCTCCCAAGGAGACCCATACCAGAGTGGTGGCAGCCTGTGGAGAGCCTCCCTAGACACTGCCTGCGACAACCCTTTTAACAAAAAAAAAACACACACACAAAAGTAAAGCGCATCTTAAATTTTTTTTTGGGGGGGAATAATATGCTTTTGAGAGATTTATATTTTTCTGATCTGATAATTCCATTTGGAAACTGTATAACAGCAAAATAAAACAGGAGTCCAGTGACATATTAGAGATTAACAGAGTTTAGCCCAGCATAAGTGTTCATGAGTCAGAGTCTGATAAAGCCAGCTTGCCTGGCAAGGCGGGATATAAATTGAAAGTAATAAAATAAAGTGAGCAAAAACTGACACTAGAGTAAATTGTGTTAGTCACTAAGGTGCCACGGGACTCCTATTTTGTTTGCTGGCCTGACACTGCTTTGAATTGTGATAGCTTTTACCTGACTGTGTTTTCACCTAGATTAGTAGCTGCCTTGAGTTGGTCAATAAAGTGGAATACAGTATTTAAAATAAAATAAATCTCATCTTGCATGAAGACCATTTTAGGTAGTACTTGTGTGTATTAAATATTTAAGGTTTTTTGTTTATGAAGAATTTTGAAACCTTAATCAGTTTTAAGCAAACTAGTTCAGTTCATGAGGTTCATGGATCTTCCCTCCCTCCTTTCTGCTGGTGGTGGCTCCCCGAGGCCAGCAGAATCGGGGCGGGGGGGGGGGAGATCTTGCAAAAGCCATTCCAGCAAACCCTTTTGCTCCCCACCTCCTGCTTCCAAGTGGGGGAGAGTGAGAGGGAACACTGAAATGGTTTGTTAGGCTTGGAAGTGGGGAAGAGCAAAAGGGATCACTGAAATCGCTTCCAACTGGGAAGGCATTTAAATGCCTTCTACATTCAGTTGTGAGTCACGCAGCAGCACTGCAGCTTGCAAAAACAATTTTAAGGGATACCTTTAAATGATATCCCTTTAAATGGTTTTTGCAAGCAGCTCAGAGAAGGCATTGAAAGAGACCACGGTCTCTTTAAATGCCTTTTTCAAGCCTCACCGCCAGCACCAGTGTGCCTGCTGACACGAACCCCCTGGTTGGTTTGTGGGGGCTCATGAGGGTATGAACCAAGGTTCACAAACTACGAACCAGGCTGCTACCAGCATAAAACAAGAACCCACCCTTTTATACCAATTATATTAAACATTTAAATATTTACTGCAGCTGATGTAGAATAGAGGGGCGTTTCTTGGTATTCCTGCAATGTAAAGGTAAATCATGAAAATAGCTTTTGGTGAGGACATCTAAAGCATTGGTTATTAAACTGGCAATCAACAAGCCATGCTTTCATTGCTAATAATGCTGTCACCTTGCATGCACACAGGTTGAAGAGACTGCAAGAGAAAGGGAAGAGAGACTGAAGGGGTGGGAAACGTTTTTAGGTGATCCGAATTTAGCAAAACCGAAAACGGCATCGGGTACAGATACTTCAGAAACTGGTGTCAAATTGCCTGAAGGAGTTCAGCAGTCTAAAGATAACAGTGCATCAGAGGGAGATCTGAAGGATAAAGCAACTGAGAGAGAAGATAATGGAGACGATACTAATGAAGATGTCACAGCATCCACAGACAGCAGCCTTGCCGGCAGTGATGAGGAAGCAGAGACATAATGCTATGGACTTATTTGGAAAAGCATGTCTTTAGGGTAATCTTTAGACCTCTCTTATCCTGTGCTTCAGAGCAATTGCAGGCAGCATTCAAATCAATACATATATTACCTTATTAGGATGTCATCGATGTGTGCTTTTGAGGTATTTCATTAAAAGCAGTATTTAATGACAATCTTAAAAAAAATCAGTCTGGCTGCCGTTCAAGCTGTGTGCATTCTAAGTTGCCACAAGTGCTGCTGAACTGACCAGCCACCTTATGTTGTATCTTTGCTTGTCAGTGTTCAAAGTACATCATTGTGAGTAAGTACAGAGTTGCAGTTCTCATTAATTACACCCAGACCTTTAGAAATACAGAGGTATGAATGCTTTTCAGTGCTTGCTTTAATTCCACACCCCACCCTTTTCCTCCAAACTTGATAATCTTCCTGAATGGTATGAATCCTTTACCAATCCTTGGGTTGACCAGTACATGCTTATATCCGCTGGTTTTCCTGATAACAGTCACTTAAGAAATAACAAGGTCACTGAGGGTGCATTGTCAATACAGAAGGGGAGGGAAAGAAGAAAATAGTATTGCAATTAAAGAGCCATGAGATTGGAGGCGTGTTGATTGATATATAAAATTATTGTTGTTCCTGTTAATTTGCTAAGTTGTCAATTCAGTCTGAGAGAGACTACAATGACAAATGGAAAATACATGTGCATAAGAGTAATCCTTTTTTTTAAAAAAGAAAATCTGATGAATTCATATTGGAAGTGCATAGAGAGCTTTACGTGTCAGAAGTATGTGTGGGGTTTTTTTTGTATTGTTGTGTTCAAACTTACCCAGTTTTCTGACACTTGTCAAGGGTGATGGTGTACAAGGCCTGTTCTTTTTAGATGTGGCTTGACTACAGGAAACTTAAAACTGAGGCTGATTCCCAACATGGTTGCATGAATTCCTAAATAGAGGGAAATGTGCTGATTTCTAGATATTAGCCATTCAGTCGAAGCAAGTTTAAGTTGTCCAAGAATTTCAAAATGTTATGTCTGAAACTGTTGTCCAGAGCCCTTAACGAGATGTCTTCAATAGGAAAGCACAGTCTCTGCCTCTTTTCTTTAATAGTATCTTACCACAGGAAGATCCAAGGTGTGCAGCTTGGGTGAAACAGGCCACTTTCATATATTTTTTTACAATAAATGTAAAAGCATTTACTTTATCTGTTTGTATTTGAAATTCATAATTACGTTAATAGATGTTTGGAAATAATTCTCATCAATCTGAACTGCTGGGTTATGGGAATCTGTGACTACGTACATGAAAACTAGGAATTTGAGTATAAACTGGTGAATATAATATTGGGGATGATTTCATAATATTTTGTGTTCACCCAGATGACCAAATTGTGCACACGTCTCCACTGAAGGAATAGCAGAAAATGTGATATTGAATGTAAAAGCCTTTACAGGATTTTCTCATACTATTTTGCATCCTTGGACATTGTAGATGAGATAACAGCAGATGAGAGTTTAAACTGAAATATTTTTGTGCAAGTTTAGCTGTGCTAGGTTTTATTAACTTTACTAGTGTGACAGTTCATTTTAAATAAAATATTTCTGGAACGTAAACAGTTGTCCCATTCTGGAAAAAAACCCCTCTTCAGGTCATTAGTTGCATTTTTTCATGTTCTTTGTATATAACAAATTATTTTAATAAAATACTTCAGCTTTGGCCTACTAGGTTAGATAAAAAAAACTTATCAAAAGTGTAGTGGTTTCCATTTTGAATTAAATGTCTCTCCTTCTTTACACTTATGATTTTGAGAACTGCTGTCAGAAACAAGTTACATATTTGCTTCTACTGGAAGTATTCAGCGTCTCCATGTCAGAAGTAAAAAAAATTCCAAAGTCATTTTAAATTTCTGTAGCTTGAGAATTTTTCTAGTTTTAATCTGGAAAGCTACATGGCTTTTGATAATTCATTTGGGAATAATTTCGCATGATAATTTCATTGTTACCATAAATAACGCATTCATCTTTTCTTAAATTTTAGTAACAGTACTAACATTATTTTTGTTTTTCCCTTTGGTCAAAATTAGTTCAGTTTACTTACTGGATATTAAAACAAAACATAACTTCTTTAGCTGTTATAATCAAGTTCTTTCAGAATTTCTTGTGGAATTAATGGGGGAAAACCAAAATTATCCTCGTCAATAGGCTTTGTCTGGGGGGGGGCGCAACTGTACATGACATTATCCTCGCATTTCCCCTGGGGGGAGCTCTTGATCAGATGTGTTTTGCAAATTCTGTGCTCAAAGGCTCAGTACCAATTGGGATTGTGGTGTGCTAGGAGAAAGGTCTTAGGCCTTTCCCTATTTCTCTTTTTCCTGACCTGAAGTATCTCCAGGGAGTCTCAGTTTGGGCTGGGGAGGAGAGTCCCAAAACCATTCCATGCTGAGGCAGCAGTGTAGGTGCAAAGGCCTTTCCTTATGAGCTGTGGTCTCCATCCAGATGGGAATTGCCTTCTGAAGGCTGTACTCACAAGGCACAACTGATCAAAAGTCTTCATGGTGGACCCAGGGAGGACACAAAGAAACAGGACTGACAAAAATAAACTGACAAACAGGACTGACAAAAATAAAGAGAAGGCAATTTATAGACAAGCAGAAGAAGATTGTTAAGGAAGAGATTTGATCTGAGATAGAATTCACAAGCACTCTAATAAATACTTTTAATCTTTGATCTTGTGTTTTTGGATAATTTCATTTTAATTTTCATGTATGGCTATAAATGTTTTAATTTCAGTTGAAGTACCCAATGTAAATGGTTTATCCACCAATTTCTAGTAGTGTGTAAAGCTGATTTGAGCCCAGTAGCACCCACCTTAAGAGACCAATGAGTTTCAGGGTATCAGCTTTCAAGAGTCAAAGCTCCCTCCATCAACTGATAACTTGTAGCTTCTCTTTGCTGAACTCATACTGTTTGCAGAGAGGTAACAATAGGCTCAGGATGGAGGGTGGGGAGTTGATATTGAAGTTTGTGAGGTACAAGTCAACTCTAGAGCTCAAACATACCACTACCTTGTTGGAGTTGTGATATTGGATTACAGTGGCTCTACCTTTTCCTGGTGTGGTCATCTCCCAGGACCAGGGACACGCCTAAGCTAAACGGCTTCCAGCCATGACTGTAGTCTTAATCATTTGTTGGACATCCAGGGTGCTTATTTCATTTAGAGCAACGTCAGAGGAACTGTGAGGGTTCCCCTCCTTTACAGGGGCTGTTGGAGAAGGTAAGAGGGCTTCTGGGGAAAAGGCAGAAGTTGGACCAGACCTTGTGATGTGGTGTTAAGAGATTTGTGTGTGGCTGCAAGGACTCAAGCTTTACAGTCCCCCAGGAACTAAAAGTCTGGATAGAAAAGAACCGGATGATGATGGTGCAGTTGAGACAAGCCAGGCGCTCCAGGAAAAAGAGGATGTATGAAGATTTTATAGTGGCTTCTAGGCTTAGAAATAGTTACCTTTATCATATAAAATCTGCACAACATAATTCTGCAG
Organism: Gekko gecko; assembly: GCA_029375565.1. Classification (NCBI taxonomy): domain Eukaryota; kingdom Metazoa; phylum Chordata; class Lepidosauria; order Squamata; family Gekkonidae; genus Gekko; species Gekko gecko. The sequence goes on along the minus strand of JAPDNY010000012.1, from coordinate 42,362,880 downwards.
AGGAAAGTGGCATTTTTGGCCCTGTTCCAGTGCACCTGATGAAATTGGAAGCTGGTTTTAAATATAGATAGTACTTGCTTCACTTGTGTGTTCACAGTTGCCAAAAGCTGTCATCTTTTTTAAAAATTTCCTCATTCCTGAAACCTCCAAACCTGGTTGACTTGTCAGAGTGCATTTCACACATTCCTGGCAGCAGGGCTATAGGCTACGCCTAGTATGATCACAGCTGGAGGGACAGAAAGCAGTGGTGTGATCACACACAGCCCTTGCTTTACATTGGGATCATTGCAGAACTGGGTATCGGTGGGGCACAAAAGACCTGGAAGGCTGCAGTATGAGCTGTATGGGGCTGGAAAGATTCTCTGGGACAGTAGAACAAAAGGCAGTACATTAAGGTAAGCAGGCTTTGATGCCTTCAGTCTCTTCCAATAAATGCGGTTACATGTACAGAACAGGCTGGCAACTTTTTTTTTTGGTAAATGATGAGAGCTACTTCTGAAAAACAAACATCCTGACCTACTTTTCCCCTACCCCAGCATGTTAACAAGTTTTCTTCTGTCTTAGGAATGGAACATAGGCTATGAAGAACACCAGAAATCAAGCTATTAGCTAAGTTGCACAGAGAAAATCCTATGGAAGGAAAACCCAGAGTAGATTTTTCTGTGGGTCTTCTAGGGCAGTGGTTCTTAACAAGCGCATATGTTCCTCCAGAGGGATGCAGAAGTAGTCTAAGTTCAATGCAGGATTTTCATACCAATTATCAAGAATTCATTCTCCCTCAGTCCCACACTTGCCCACCTGCAGGTGTGACACGCTGTACCCTGTCAACCCTACCTGCCCCAGATTATCCATCTGTTTGTCTGGTGTGCTAGGAATAACCTTGGGCACTTGGTGTTTTCTCCTAATCCCTCATTCCCCTGCCTACCATCAAATGCCTTTGCTGTGATGCTTCCTGCTGACCCTCCCTGCCAGGGTTTATCTGTTGTGCTTCTGCAATTTTTAATGACCTTAAAACTTACTGTAAATGATAAATATAAGAATGCCCATAAACATATAAAGATGCCCTGACCTGGATCACCCAGACTAGCCCGATCTCATCAGATCCTGGAAACTAAACCAGGTCAGCCCTATTTAATACTTGGATGGGAGACCACCAAGGAAGTCCAGGGCCACTATGTAGAAGCAGGCAATGGCAAACCACCTCTGAATATGTGTTGCCTCAAAAACCTTATGGAGTTGACATAAATTGGCTGGCTTGATGGCAAAAATAAACATATACACGAGCTTCTTGGAAAAACTGAGCTTTAAAATTTTCTAGCATGGTGGTGCCAAGGTTCTTTGATAGAGTGATAGGTGGGAAGTGAGATAGAAAAAGTTGGCAGCCACTGTTCTAGGGGACATACCAGCTACTTGCAGCAGCCAGTGAGCAACCTGTTGAAGACATCATATATGGAAGACAGCCTAAACCTAAATGAAGTTCAAGCAGGCTATTTATCAGCAGAGTCAATCTAAAAACTGTGCTTTAAGGGAAAGGCTGTGGTTCAGTGACAGGCCCTATGTTTTGCATGACCATGCCCTGGGTCCAGACCCTAAGCATCTCCAAGCAAATGATCACAGGTAGGAGGTATTTGAAAAGACCCTGAGACTTTGGAGAGCTGCTCCTAGTCAGAGATGAGACTGGTTTAGAGGGGTCAGATGTCTGCTGTGATCCTGGACGGTATTCTGTGTGAAAAGTCTGAGATGATGAGGACATTTCAAGGCACCTCATCAGATCCAGGGCTTTTACTGTCATTGGTGTCTCTGATAGTACGTGGGTGGCCGACTCCAATAATGAAAGCAGCTAAGCCACACTACATACTAAAGGGATTTCCAAGGCAGTGTTTCTTCTAAGCTGAGTTAGTGTGAGCTAGCTCACTGTTTTTTAGCCTCTGGCTGACACATTTTTGTCTTAGCTTAGGAAGGATGGCTCCAGAGCAAACTAGTTTATACAGTAGCCAATTTGCTTGCTCATAACTTTAATGCCAGTAGCTCACAAAGTAGAATTGTTCCAAGGTATGCAGAAAAATACAACTTTGTAAATTAGTCCCTAGAAAAAGAACTCCACCAATCAATAATGCATGAAGATGGCTGCTCCTAGGAAGCACAAGCTGTTGAGGGCGGTTGAGAATCAGTGATATGAGAAATTGTCTTGCTTAAACCTAGGAGAGCTTACAGAATCTTGGAAGAAGGAGAGTTGGTCAGTGAATTCTAAAATTTTCTTACAAATACTGAAATACACACACATACAGGCAGCAAAACTGGGGAGTTATTGGTGGGTTGGTATACGTGAACACTGGGCAGCATTCATTATGGTGGCTCATACGTGCAGCCTCCTGTTATCTGGTTGTTTTCTTACCAGCATAAAATGGATAAACATTTTAAATTAAATTGGACATACCTGAAGGAGGACCTGTTCCTAAATGAACCCTGCTCTTGCAGATCTGCTGATAAAACCTTGCTTTTGAATAGAGGCCAGGTTCTTATCCACCAACAGCGTGAGAGCTTTATCAATAGCTGCCCAGTGATGTGGGACACTTCCACCATGCTTGTCCCTGATAATTGCCCGTTACCTTTGCTTGGCTTTTTTTGGAGGCAGGTTAAGACTGAACTTTTTACTGTTGAGTAGTGTGCACTGATGAGAGGTAGGCAATTTTATTGACGTTTTGTGTGTTTGTGCATGTGCACACACTGCCACCTTTATTTTGTCTTTTATGGTGCTTTAATGTTTTAAATTCTTAGTATGTTGCTCACTGCTATGAAATCAGAGCTATGTAGCAACATGCAAATACTGTAAATATTAATCAAAGCTCATCTACCTGCTCTCTTTTCTTCTCTGCTTGTGAATTGCTCCATGTTCTCAGAAGAGTCCTCCACCTTTGTCCTGTCATATCCTTGTCGCTTTCTTTATGGTCCACTTCCACAGCCAAGCCTGTTCTAGCTTTTCGAAAACTCTTTTACCAGCCATTCCTTTTTAGATTTTTAGGCTTAGTCAGGCTAAGAACCCATGAAGAACCACACATCTGAGGAGGAGGCAACAATTTGGAAATCCCTCCCCTCCAAATGTCTCCTCTAGCCTCAGGAAGGGTTGTCAGTTCTGGCCTGGGGAATAACTGGAGATTGGGGGCAGGCCCTGGAGAAGGCAGAGTTTTGGGAGGGGAAAGAGTTCAACAAGATCGTGGTGCCATAGAATCTGCCCTCCAAAGCTGCCATCTCCTCCCGGGGGACTGATCTCTGCAGCCTGGGAATCTGTTCTAATTCTGGGAGAACACCTGGCCTCACTCGGAGTTTGGCAGCCCTCCCTCTCAGATTCCTACGCTATCAGTGGATGGTTTGAGCATGTTGACCTCCTCCCATTTGTTCCTTTAGCAGGATCTCAACTGTTGTCAACACTCTGTGCTTCTGGAGCATAATCAGTCCTTGTCAAACTGTATTTGTGTGTGAGTGTGGGAGATTCCTTCTTCAGTCTACAGTCATGTTGTCCTGCACATCTGGAGTATTCCTGAGAATCTAGAGATTTTTCTGTAAGTGGCTTGATTTGTTGCTTCTGCCATCTGCACAGGGCCAGATGCCTGTTAGATTCAATGAGTGCCACTGTTTTAGTACCTTTTATTATTGCTTTTTTCTGACTTTAGCTCCCAGGTGTAATGTTTGCTGCTCTTTAGTGCAGCTCTTTTCACTCCTGTTGAAATGTTTTTGTTTGTGTTTTTTTTAAGTTGTGTTGTTTTTCATTTAGCTGACTGAATTTTTTAATTCATATCTACTTTTGTTAGTTGCTTTAGATATTTGCTAGAATGGCAAGGTAGGGTATAAAAATCCTGGGGAAAACACATTTTAGACTTACAGTGATGTACCCAGTGTATCATATGAGATAAGAATAAGATTCAGTCCCCCAATTTTAAACTGACAACCCAATCTGCTTCTATTACACTGTTTTTATATTCATTTTTTAGGTGCAGGTAAATGTTCCCAGAATGGAAGAAAAGAAAGACTCTTCAAAACTGGGCAAAAACAAACAGCCAGTGAAAACAGAATGGGGGGCCCAGTATGTGGTATTCACTTACTTCCAAGGAGACATTAACAGTGTGGTAGATGAACATTTCTCGAGAGCTTTGAGTGCTACCAAAAACCCACAGGATTTGAGCAGGAAGAACAAGAGTGAAGATATGATACTCAAAAATGGTGAGCCTCTTTTTCTTCATCAGGTGCAGTTGCCATGTTACATTCTGCAGTGACTCTGGAATCATTAACACCGTGGACTAGTTGTTTCTGCAGGGACAATGGTAGTCTGGCACAGCAGAAGTTGCTGACAACATAAGGAACTGGGCTTAATCTGAGATGTGAGACTTTAGCGCTTTCTTCAGTGGTGTTGCTAAGCCTGGGGTGGTGCGAAGTAATAGCCAGCAGTATGCTTCTGGGTTTGTGCTGAGTGCATCTTGCATACTATAGAGTAAGCAAACCGTCTAGCAATCCGGGTATGGGGAAAGAGAGCAGAAGGGTATGTGAAGAGTGCTTTGGTCCCTACAAACTTTCATTGCCTTTCTATGCCCCAGAAGCAATTCTGCGAAGTACTCCTGTAACTTGCAAATGTCATTTTGTGGAAGAATGATCTTAAGATTGTCAGGTCCTTGCTTAGAAACAGTGCTAGTGTCCAAAACCCAAAAGAGGTAGCAGTTGCTGCTCTCTTAATCCCGTTCTTCCATAGATCCTCTCTGCCCCCAGTTGATAAAGAGCAAAATTAGAATTCTGCCAGTAGAGGAAATTATATGCTAGGACAAAAAGTATTGAATAAGAATAATGGTTTCATTAGTTGGCTTCTGTGTTTGGGAGTCCTTATGGTGTATTGGCTGGATGAGGGTGGGGAGGCCCATGTTCAGAGCCCCCTGCTTCCTTGGTGATCTTGGTTTAGTTGTTTTCTTGTTACCCACAGACCCAAGGTTATACATGTAACTGTCCCCACATGACCCAGACCTGGGTTTCAGAATCTCAAAGCCTAGGTATACTTGGATAATAATTGGAATGCATAGTGGACAGAGAAAGACAAGAAAGGCTATTTCAGGTGCAAGCAGTAGTAAAAATATTTGACCATTGTAAATAAAACAATTTCTACTGTTAACAGTAATTACATAATGTGTAATACGTATGTGCCACCAGTGGCTAGTCAAAGGTGAACCCATCCATGGAAAAAGGTAGTTGTGTGTCCATGTTTCCAAAGGGAAAGAAAAGGACAATTAGCTAGGGGAAGGAAGGGGTGGAGAGAGAGATTCTTTCCACATTTGCCTGCCACTCTGGCAATTTAAGTCCACAGCAAAACAGCATCCAAATAATCTGGGGCAACAGCAGGATGCAACTGGGCTGACCACTGAAGGGAAGTAACGTAATGCAGAATGGGGGAAAAAACTGGCATAAAAAGAAGGTTGAATTCTATTTTAGCGCAGAATTGCTTGGAGGACACAGTGGTGAGCGTGGATTAAAAAGAGAGTTCTGGGTCTGATGCTTTTTAACTTGTTCATTAATGATTTGGAGTTGGGAGTAGGCTATGAAGTGGCTAAATTTGCGGATGACATGAAGTTGTTCAGGGTGGTGACAAGCAGGGGGGATTGTGAGAAACTCCAAAGGGATCTGTCATGGATGGGTGAGTGGGTGTCAACATGGCAAATGGGGTTCAATGTGGCCAAGTGCAAAGTGATGCACATTGGAGCCCAAAATCCTAACTATAAATACCCATTGATAGGGTCCAAACTGGCAGAGACTGACCAAGAGAGAGATTTTGGAGTTGTAGTAGATAACTCACTGAAAATGTTGAGACAGTGTGCGACTACAATAAAAAAAGGCCAATGCTATGCTGGGGATTATTAGGAAGGGAATTGAAAACAAATCAGCCAATATCATAATGCCCCTGTATAAATCGATGGTGCAACCTCATTTGAAATACTGTGTGCAATTCTGATCACCCCATCTCAGAAAGGATATTATAGCATTGGAAAAAGTGCAGAAAAGGGCAACTAGAAAGATAAAAGGGTTGGAACACTTTCCCTATGAAGAAAGGTTAAAGTGCTTGGGGTTTTTTGGCTTAGAGAAACAACGACTGAGGGGTGACATGATCAGGGTTTACAAGATTATGCATGGGATAGAGCAGTTAGAGAAAGAAGTATTTTCTCCCTTTCTCACAATACAAGAACTCGTGGGCACTCCATGAAATTGCTGAGCAGTTGGGTTAGAATGGATAAAAGGAAGTACTTCTTCACCCAAAGAGTGATTAATTCATGGAATTCACTGCCACAGGAGGTGGCGGCAGCTATAAGCAGAGATGGCTTCAAGAGGGAATTGGATAAACATGTGGAGCAGAAGTCCATCAGTGGCTATTGGCCACAGGGTATAGATAGGAACTCTTGGTCTTGGGCAAGTGATGCTCTGTATTCTTGGTGCTGGGGGGGGGCAGCAGTGCGAGGGCTTCTAGTGTCCTGGCCCCACTGGTGGACCTCCTGATGGCACCTGGTATTTTTGGCCACTGTGTGACAGAGTGTTGGACTGGATGGGCCATTGACCTGATCCAACATTGGCTTCTCTTATGTTCTTATGTTCTTAAAGAGCCAGAGAGAGAGAGTCCTTAGCCAGCAGGGTTTTGCCAACCGTTGGAAGCAAATGAACAAATAGGACAGGAATGGCATGGAATAATCTGTGGTATCTGGACAAAGTGAGGAAAGGTCCAGGATAGGGGCAGTAACAAGGTTGGAGGGGGAGGATAGGACCAGTGTAGTCATAAGACAAGCCCACGGACAGAGGGGCTTGCTTCATTTTCACAGGGCCCCACTGCATCATTCTGGGGTGGCATTCTATCAACACACTTCCTGCAGTCTTGGTTTTTTAATCTAAGATGGAGCCTATCTGGGTCTTGGCCTCATGGCCCTGGGGTCATGGGGGCTCATCAGATAACACTCTCAGAGTAGCTCGTTCATGGAGTTATTGTGGCAGTAAAATGAGTGAGGGGAGGAGAGACAGAGAAAATATGGATAAAGGGACTGAAAGGGAATGATTGGAGGACGCATAATGCTGTATCCTTGCTGAAGCCAAGCCGCTCTGGTTTGGTCTGTGCTTGGATGGAATACCTCTGGCAAACCACCTGTGCAAGCCACCCTGAGTTTTGTGGCTGAAGAAAGGCAGAATGTAAACATAACAAAATGAACAAACAGAAGCCCATTGGGAGCCTCTGTCACTTCTAATGGAGTACATTCAACAGAACCTGTATCTTTTTTTTTAACCAGACAGCCATGTGACTCCTCATCAGTGGAATTTCTCACCTCCCTGGGCTAAACCGTACCAAACATCCCCTCCTTTAAACCTCTCCAGCTCTGACCTACATGCTGCAGCTCCTGTGGCTACAGACCCCTTCCAGTCCTCCATTCTACAAGGCATTCCTCCCCCCGGTCCAGATATATGGCATTTGCCTTCAGTGAGCCATCCCAATTTGACTGCTCCTTCGGAATACCCTTCCTCTGTGCCTGACCTGCATATGGCACATGGATCCACGTCAGATGGGAAATATGGTTCTCTGCTAGGTCTTTTGCAACAGGAAAGGTGTCCTCCATCTGTACAAGAGTCTGCGGATTCCAGCACGGCTTGTCTTTCTGGCTCTGCAAGGTTACAAAACATGAGCCACAGTTTAACTTCTGGGGGAGGTAAGTAAATATTGATTTGCTTCTGCTCACTCATTGCTTTACATATTCCCACCAACCCCCACCCCCTTTCCTGGAAGGAGGAATAAATTATTTTTAAAGTGGATATACTGGTTTAGAACTGCCTGGAAATGAATGTTTAGGTGGAAGAAGATTATGAGATTGTTAGGTGGGTAAGGATTCCCTAAAACTGGGGAATTTCTTGGTCTCTGTGACTGGAAAGATATGTTTTGAAAAGGTGTGGGTAAATGCCTCATGAAATTTCAGAAGTCACAGGACTTGCTCAGAAGATTTTTAGTAGTCAAAGAATGGGGGTTCATTACCCTGGACAGGATCTACACTTTGTTGGGTGAATAATTACAACAGCGCAATATATAACTATGTGTGGATCCGGTCCAGGGCATTGAACCCTGTGCAAAAATCTGGAGGTGAACAATTATAATTACAGAATATCCAACTACATGTGGATCTTATTCTGCTTTGCTTCTGGCCTCCTCATGCTTAGCTGCATTTTGCAGACGAGTAAAAATTACAAAAAAGGTTTACATAATATGCTTATTTTGCAAAATGTGAACAAGGTTGCAGAGTTGAGGTTGGATCTTGTCTACATTCTGCACATGGAAGCCTGACTTCCCTGCCTTCCCTCTCCTGCTGTATCCTAAAATGCCCTTGAAATGCTTCTTGGGGGGTGGAGGATCCCCCCCTTAAGAGCAGCGTAAGTGTGTGTGAGGGAGCTGGAGGGTTTCTACAGAAGAGAGGCAATCAGCAAAATTCTCCCACGGGATCCAACCTTTGGCTTTTTCTGGCTGCAGAATTTGGATTACCTTGGTGCAGAATATCCTTCAGTTTTACTCTGCCCATGGCCGGCTCGCCCACTAGGCGAGCTAGGCACTCGCCTAGGGCACACAGCTGCAGGGGCGCCAAACCGCACCCTGGCCCCTCCCGCGAAAAGCCCCCCGCCGCTCCCTCCGCCTCCCCGAGCACCCCGCCGGGGCTCAGGAGGTGGCAGCGGAGCTTGCCCGCCCTCTCCCCAAAGCCCGGGGGGGGGAGGAGGCAGGGGTTTCTGGGCTGGGCCGGGGCGGGCAGGCGGCAGCGCGGCTTCTCCCCCCCCCACGGCCCTCCCAAGCCCACCGCTGGACCGCGGGGCTGGGATTTCTGGGCTGGGCCGTGGGGTGGGCAGGCGGCAGCGGCGCGGCTCTTCTCTCCCCGCCCCCCCTCCCACGGCCCTCCCAAGCCCACTGCTGGACCGCTGCCTAGTCACAACTATTCACAAAACTGGAATGATTGGGAGGAGCCTGTAGCTTTCTAGCAAGCATTTCTTTGGAGGGGGCAGAACTCCATAGGAGAGGGCATTCATTTATGTGCAAAAAGTCCTGTGTTCAGTCCTTTCGTATCTCTACTTAAAGGCTTTCAGATGCCAAGTGCTGGGAGAGACCTTTCTTTGCTTGAAACCCTGAAGAACTGCTGCCACCCAGAGCAGATGGCATTGTGTTGGGTTCCTATTTTTCTGCCTCCATATCAATCCCCATATTATTTATAAAATGCTGCTTATGGCCAGAATCACACCTCTTCATTGTCACAATTTTCTTACCTCTTGTTGGCCCCCATCCAGCTAAAACGAGGCTAGACAATGGGCTGTGTTCATTATGGCATATTTGCACAATGTGTTTCACTATGGATTATGCCCTCAACTGACATCCAAACAAAGTAGAAAAGAGGAGTGGGGACAGGATTGCATGTGCCTGCAGGTCATTTCCTGGCCCTCCACACATTGATTGGAACTTGGAGACAGTGAGACTACACTTACGCTTTGAATGAACCGTCTGGACGTTGCAAAAAAATGGGGAGGTTTAGATGACACATTGACTGCATCCATGTAGGGGCACAAGAATTGGGAAAGCACTGGGGGTGCCATGAGTTGTGTTCAGAATGAGCATGCCATCATGCCAATGTCCCCCTTTAATTCAGGGGGTTCCTGCTGTCTGTGCATGGAGGTATCCCAGTGTGGAAGCAGCCACAGGTGGTAAGGTCTATCAGACATTAATCCATTACTCTCTTCCCTCTCCAGTCCATACATTGATTTCTATCGTCTATGTGTCTATCCAGGGCTTTAAGGCTGAGCTGCAGACCGGAAGTTCTGTAGTTCAGCAGTTCGAAATCCTAGTGCTGAGTGACAGAGTGAGCTCCCATCTCTGGCCCCAGCTCCTGCCAACCTAGCAGTTCAAAAGCAAGAAATTACAAGTAGATAAATAGGTATCACTTCGGTGGGAAGGTAACAGCGTTCTGTGTGCCTTGGCGTTTAGTCATGCTGGCCACATGATCACAGAAACATCTTCTGACAATGCTGTCTCTTTGGCTTGGAAATGGAGATGAGCACCGCCCCCTAGAGTCGGATTTGACTAGCTTTCAAGCAAGGGGAACCTTTACCTTTACCGTTTTTACCAGGGCTTTAACCCATGACTAGTTTTAGATGGACTGAGGTTCTCAGCTTCAGTTTATGGAAGGTTTTATTCTTGTACTGATCTTGTGCCTGATAGAAACTTTGCCATTAAACTCATAGCAGGAATATAGGAGGATATTCCTGAGTGCCTTGGACTCGGAATCTTTTGTGGATTGCTGAGAGATTTTTGAGCAACCTGCCCATTTTGCAAAGTGTTAATTATGGCCTGTTTATAGAAGGCACTAGAGCTTCTTTTCTTGAGTTTGGCTCAGAGAATTAGGAATCAAAGGGAACCTTCCTTCTCTCCAAAGTGGTCCTTGGCCCCTGGAAATATTGTGAGATCCTGTCTCCTTCATGAAAGAGGGATATTGCAACTGTTCCCTTTCACACAATAACATCTTATAGGAACCTAAAATGTTTCTTATGTGTTTTTAATTTTAGGCATGTGTTTTGTCTGTAAATTACATATAGAATTACATATATACTTTTTAAAATCTTTTTGGGCTTTGTTTTCACGCACATGAGTTAGATGCAAAATAGAACATTATAGTACAACCAACCATGTTAAGCAACCATTTGACCTGGTCTCTTGTGATCAGGAAGCACTGCCTCCAGGCAATCAGGAAAGGACACTTTTGTAAACAGGAAGCAAACTGGTATGTGCATTTCATCCAACTTGTCATTGTGCCACAACAAATTGATAAAGCAGGTATATGTGGCCACCAATGTTCCCTCTAAGCTGTAGAGTCTTGTGAGCAAAAATTCTATTTTGTGAGCTACTGGCATTAAAGTTATAAGCAAGCAATTTGGCTACTGCATAAGTTAGTTTGCGCTGGAGCCATCCTTCCTGAGCTAAGACAAAAATTTGTGAGCTGGAGGCTAAAAAACTGTGAGCTATCTTAGACTAACTCAGCTTAGAGGGAACACTGGTGGCCACACATCTCCCCAAATCTAAAGGCTGCAGTCACTTTTTCTCAACTCCTACCCCTAACTTTATTAATTCCATCACTGGTACCTTTCGTGTCTTCCAGGTATTCAGACTAGTGATGGGAGAAGAGATGTATACTTTTAGAAAATGGACATGTTTGCCTATTAATTCTTCCCTGTGGATGTTAAAAACAAACCTGTGATTAAGAGAAGCTGAAGAACATCCGTGAGTTCTCATCCCCCTAAGTCACTCACTAGTAACACAAATTCACATGTATTTGAAGTGTATATACAGTCTTTGAAATTCTCACATTGCACACACTTTCTTGTCTTCCTTGTGGTTGCTTTCTTGTGCATTGCCTTATGTGTGGAAAAACTCTCCATCTGGAAATAGCACATTTCCTAATATGAATGCAAGGGAACAAAGACCTGCCTTCCCTTCCAGTGCAGTGGTGGTGATGACTGTAGCTGGGAACAGAGGAGGTATGGGCCTGCATCCGAGGAGCCCTGATGGCTGGGACTGACAAATCTGCACCTTAGGGCTGGTTGGGCCATTGCTTGTGGGATCCAGTGTCAAATGTTCTGATACTGAACATGCTGCTGTAGGAGTGGAACTTCTAATCTCCTTAAGAACATTCTCAGTTCACCTTGTTATGAAATCCTTGTTGTCCCCCCCCAGCAGTCTGGTGCTAAACTATGTATAAAAGAAAAGAGAAGCATTGGCAAGGTATTTGCAAGATCTTCTCTGGAGGCAAGCAGGGTAACTGGAAGGAATCAGAAAACAGGCGCATGTCAGTAACACCAACTAATTTGCATAAGAATTTGGATTTTCTGGTTTCAGAAACTGAAGCTGGTTTTTGTTGTTGTTGTTGTTGTTCTGGGTTTTTTTTCCCAGTACCACCATCAAGACTGCACATTTCTGCCTTGCTAGGAGTTAATAAGAGATTATTCCTTGGTTTTTCCACATCAACAGCCAGCATGAGCAGAAAATAGGAAAAACATGCACCTCTTTGGGACATTGAAGTGATATTGCACTTGCTGGCAGTGACTCAGTTCTCCTGAGTGTCATGTGTTTTTCTTTCACGAGTGAAAACTTGAAAATATTGCATTCTATCAAGCGGCGACCATCTGGTGCTGCAGTTATTTTTTGATAGCTTCAATTGCTTTTGAAAATGAAAGTCTCATACAGCTATACAGCCTGCTCTTTTCTGATAATGCTACAGCTGTTTTGATCCTGAATATACTCCAGTATCAGAGCTGGAAGAGGACCCCAAAGTTACATTTGCATTCTTCTCTCTGAGGCAGGATAGCCTTTATCAAAAGCTGCAATGGCCTATTGCTTTGGTGGGTGTATTGAAAAGTCAAGCCCCTCGGTAATACAATGTGGGCACCCCAGACCTTGGTGTAACATTGCTTCTAATCTGTTCAAATTGCAACAGGAAGTGGGTGAAGCTTGCAAGCCCAACAGGTCTTGCAGGCATCGAGTTTGTGACAGGTACAAGTTGAGGTGGGAGACCAGACAAGTGGGTACAGCACAGTTCACTCCATTACATAGTCATGCCTGTTTGAAGAATCAAGCCCAAGTCCTATTGATATCCTTATAATCTGATTATATTGCTCTAGTACTTGCAATACCACTTCTGGCCATCCACAGTGGTGGCACTGAAATACAGAGAAGACAGGACAGCAGGTCCCTACTCTGGCAATCCAGCAGGGTGGAGTGTACAGCAAAGCAGTTGGTCTTGTTGATACAGCCCCCTATTCGAGACCTTTGGTGCCTTACACCTGGCTCCCCAGGTATGCCACCAGTTCTTGCCTTTGACATATGCTACCATCTGCCCTCAAAATAAGCATACCTGAATTATTTTATTATTACAATTATCACAGAATTATTGCATGCCTCATTTTACAAAATGGCTCTGAGAGGCTTTGTTGTTATCCTTAAATGTTTGTACAGTGCTTCATATACTTGTAACCGCTTAAATAAACGGCACCATGTATATGTGTCTGCATGACTTTACTGATTTGCTAACCCATGAATGCCTGGACAGTGGTGTTGCTTAGGCCACAGGCAGATTTTTCCCCATTCTACTTTCCTAGAATAAGTTTGTTCAGGACAGACCTGTGTTGTGACCACACACCAAACTACTATGAAAAGGTGAACTGCTAGCTGTGGGTAGAACTACATCACTGCATTTTTCAAAGGGATGCTGACTCTGGTCCTGCCATGGATTGACCTTCTGTACATTCTCCTTCCCACCACCCCAAACACAAGTGATACCCTTGATAATATCAAAACTGGAAGCTTAACCTCCAACTTTTGGAACTGCAGCAAGTCTCAAACTGGAGACTGGAGGGAGGGCAGGCAGAGGTTCTGGTTCAGGTAAGCCCTGCAATCCCAGCTTCCTTTACTGTGACTTCTGAGACCATCTCCATTTACTATCGTGTGAATTGCTTAGCCAAATCTCTAAACATAATTATCTGTTAATTTTTAGACGGCCCTCGCAGAGTGACTCACAAGAAGAAACTTCTGAGCTCTGGCCAGTTTAACTACAAGTTGCTTAACTTATCTTTTGCTCCAAGATAGTTCTGGGGTAACTGCAGCTGAGCAAGTCTTTACAGCAGAAAGGTTAATCCTCAAAGACGAGATTAGGGAATTAACTTCCAATCTAAACCATAAACTGCACACCAGTATCTGCTAGTTAAAGCAACATGAACCCAGGGCTATTTTTGGGCAGGAATGCACAGGAATGGAGTTCTGGCTGGCTCCCAAGTTGGCCACGCCCAGCAGGAACTCGTTAGCATAATAGGCCACATCCAACAGCAGAAACTCATTAGGATTGGCTACATTAGGGTTGTGTGGTCTAACATGCAAAGGAGTTCCTGCTACAAAAAAAGCCCATTTTGACAACAAACAAGGTAAACAAAATAAGAAGCAAAAGGTGGGTGTGGCTGGATGATCACACTTCTGGTAACATGGGGGTGTGGCCTAATATGCCAATGAGCTGTGCTGTCAGAGGTGTGGCCTAATGTGCTAATGAATTCCTGATGCTGGGTGTGGCCTATTATGCTAATGAGTTCCTGCTGGGCTTTTTCTACAAAAAAAGCCCTGCATGAACCTATAGGCATTCTGTAAAACAATGATGTACAGTAATATCGAAGCAACATGATTATTCTTTATTAATTCTCTGGGCTGTGTTACAGCTTTTTACAAGTACTTCTGATTTTTCTTTATATGACTGAAGGACACACAAAACAAAATTATTAGGCAGACAACACTGATTTGGATGAGGCATCTTTGAATTACCAGCAACAAATCCTTTGTTAATTGTGTCTCAAGTGGAGATGTTCATTACTTCCTTTCTTTGTTTCCCCCCCTGAAATACCTAATGAATATGGAAGAAATGCGTTTATTTTTGTGATTTTCGATGTCTCAAATGAACCAGTAGATAGACTTGGGGTTTTTTTTACCTTGTGTGCTGTGTTGTCACAGCCCAAATGTGTATTTCCCGTGTGTTCACATATAGTGTTGCATTACCTGCATACCAGAGAAGGCTTGGTTCTCCAGAACCTGTTTTACTTGGTGTTGTATTTCAACTGGAAAATCTTATACCAGTTGCATTGATGGATACCTAAAGATGGCAGTTCTTTGCTCCTGAGCTTGTGAATGTGCAATGGACCAAAAGCTGCTGTTTTCTCCATAATATCTAGCCTGAAAAAAGAGATGTATTATTGTTGCATTTTCTCCTGATTACTTTGGTGGAGAAAAAGAGACCAACAGTGCAATCCTAAACAGAGTTACATCCTTCTAAGCCCATTGACTTCCATGGACAGAGTGTAACTCTGCTTAGGATGGCACTGTAAGAAGACCCTTGTGCCAGTTCATTCAATGAATTCACAGTGGGTTTGGGTTTCACTGCACCTTAACACTGCATTTCCTGCACCAATTGTCTTCGTTTGGTGGTTACCCAGTTTAAAGGGTTTTTTTGTTTGCTTGCTTGTACCTATATAAAGGAGATATAGTGTAGCAAATCCTGAGAACTGTCAAAAACTAAAACATTAAATATCAAAATTTTGTTTATTTATATATTGAGAATTAAACCATAGTCTATGGACATGATTTGTTTTCTTATATCTGCAGGTATTAGGGGAAATATTAAAAGTGGATGCTAATGCCAACACAGGGCATGAAACAGAAAAGAAACCATGACACAAACTAAGCCTTTATTCAGTGTTAGAAGTACACATCCAATGAAGTGTAGTTTGGTTTACTGATTCTAGGAAAGTAAAGCCTGGTACTTTTGTTGTTGTTGTTCAGTCGCACAGTTGAGTCTGACTCTTCGTGACTCCATGGACCACATCTTGCCAGGCCCTCCTGCCTTCCGCCGTCTTCCAGAGTTTGCTCAATTTCAATTTTAATTTTCAGTTCCAGAGTTTGACCCAGAGTTTTCTCAAATTCAATTTCAATTTCAAGCCTGGTATACCTCAGGACAATTGTCCCAAGTGATTTCCATGCAGTCAGTTTTTACACTGTGTTGATTTTTATCAGGCATTTTTATTTCATTGCTTTGTCCTTCCCATGTTCTGACTATGAGTGAGATGTAAATCATTTGTTTGGTTTTTACATTTATGTGAAAATCTACTTTTTTCTTCCTGTATTTCAAAAACCAAATTCAAAACTGAAATGGAAAGTGCCTTCAGTACATTTTGCCCCAGTAATAGAGGCGGGGTGTGTGTGGCCCACTCAACGATGCTGCCAATTAGTGTGTGTATAGTAGGCCAGGTCTCCCCAGTGTGATGCCCCTGGGTGTCGTTGTGTTCTCTTATAGGTTCCCTTTGGGGATAAAATCCAAAGGGTCTTGAATGGAATAGAAAAAATGGGAAGTTTGGGGGCCACAGTGAGCTCATCCCTGATAGGCGTGTCATAGGCCTACACTCTTGGCTTGAACATTGGCTCAGATTTTCTTATGTCTCTGGGCTTGGAAACCAGTTGGGTTGCCAACTTTGGAGCCTGAGGAGGGTGGAGTTGGGGACTCCAGTGGGGTATAATGCCATAGAGTGCACCCTCCAAAGTGGCCATTTTCTCCAGGTGACCTGATTTCTGTCGCCTGGAGATCAGTTGTAATAGGGGGAGATCTCCAGCCACCACCTGGATGTTGGCAACCATATCTCATGGCTGTGCAGTCCAGAGAAAACCCACCTCTTTCCATTTCAGTTTTGAATTAAGCTTTTGAAATACAGGAGGAGAGAAGACTTTCCCATATATGTGAATCCAAGCAGTCTCTCTTCCCCAAATCAAAGAGCCAGTCTCAGGTTTTCTCTAGTGTTTGCAGTCATACCTCTCCTGCGGAAGGGCAATTTTACACAAGATGCCCCTCTTTAATTTCACCCCCCCCCAATCATGCATGTGTACCATATAGGCTGGACTAGAAGTGGAACCAGGATGGAGCTGAAACAAACAAAATGGATGCTGGTCAGAGACAAGCCTGTGAAGAACATTTTGGAACGTGATTCAGGGTAGCTGACTTGCTAATAGCTCTCCTCCCCACCCTAAAAGAGATACTTAATCTCAACAATGAGTTTCTTAGGAAAGGCAATACTCCACCTTGATGTGACCTCAGCATACCTGGTCACACTTCCCCTAGTCCATTTACCCTAAATTAATGGGCTATTCATATAACCAAATAGCCTCACCCATCCTGTATTTAAGGGTCATCAGAGCACATTAACACTTTTAGTTTACACTGAATAATCTCAAGTGCCATTAGTACCACTCATGCAAACTGTCATGAGTTTCCACAGGTCTTGGCCATCCTGAAAAAGCCAAACAAGGTATTGTGTTAGGGGCACACTCAGCAGACTGCCCCAGAGCAAACTTTCCCTATAACTGGAACGCCCTGCTCCATGGAGTGTGTGTGTGTGTGTTCTCTCGGCTCCAAACATCGCACTTCCATTTGCTTGTGGGCTTCCTCTTTCTTTCCGGGAAATGCTGGCCATTTTTCTTGCTGTCTCCTGCAGACCTCAGTCTCCAGGACTTGGTAAATATCACCCTCCCCGTATCACTTTCCCTGCTGCTCCCTTTTATTTTCCCTTTAGATAGTTTGTGTGTTTCCCTGTGAGCTCTGTGTGTATGTTTTTGCTCTTTATTCTTTCTGCAAGAAAACACCTTCCTGATTGTACTGCCATCCATTTGAGAGTTCTCAGGGAACAATCCCCATAAACATTGGTGGAAATCCCCTAGTTACCCCATCTTGCTTGTCTCCAATTATGCTAATTCCCCCAATTAATCAGGAGCTCTCAGGGTAATACTAGGTCCTCAGAGCAGCTGGTGTTCCAGAGGAATCCAGGAGGCACCACCTTTGTGTTTGCAGGGAGTATCCCTTTAGAAGCAACTGCCTCTAAGATAGGACTTTGCTTAACTTGGTCCCACACTGAAGGTTGCCAGCAGGCCTGGAGAAAAATGTCCTGTCCTTTTAATATGGGCTTAATAGTATGTTGTTTACCAGGTGATGCTATTTACCTCCATGCCATGAAAATCTTCAACCACCCATTTCCACATATTAAGTAGAGTTGTCAATTCCAGGTTGGGAAATTTTGGGGGTGGAGTCTGGGGAGGAGAGGGTTTGGGGAGGGACCTCTGCAGGATATAATGCTATAGAGACCACTCTGCAAAGCAGCCATTTTCTTCAGGGGAACTGATATTTCTTGTCTGAAAATCAGTTGTAATTTCTGGAGCTCTCCAGAGTGTACCTGGAGGTTGGCAACCCTAACATTAAGCCTCAATTAAAGGGTCAAGGCATTTTCTCTCTAAGCCTGTTGGCAATCCTACTCCATTCACCATGGTAGCCATTTGTGATAAGCTTTACCCTGCAGCAGCCATTTTGTGATCATGTTTACTACCCTTCCTTAACATTCCAAAAGTATCTGCAGACTCAGCATGGTTGGGGACTCCTGTGTTAGGCAGTCAAGTCAAGGATGGAGGGAGATCAAAGGCTGAGAAATGAGGTATGGAGTAGGAGACTGGAAGGAAGTCCTGCTGAAACAGTGTAGGTAAACAATCATGTGGGTGGGAATGACCTGGCAAAGACCAAGCTAGTTTGATAAATAAAGCATTTGGGTCTTCTTAAGTGTTGTGTATGAAACCGACCATGTGCGAGGATAGGTCCTCATGTGGTCAAGCAAAGAGCCTGAGCTTTGCACAGACAAACAATAGACAATTGGATCCTAGCCGCTCCAATCAGAAGGCTAGGATCCAAGACTAGACCTATGAAAGACTGATTCTGTAAATAAACCTATCACAGGTATTGGGGTGTGTTGGGGTGTGGTTTGCCTTGGGGTTATAAGCCGGCCTGTGAGCCGGCTAAGGTTGTCTTGTTCCTGAATAAAATATGAACTGATTCACTACTTCCTGCATTGGACCCAGTATATTATATGGGCGATGAAGGTGGGATCCACATGACCTGATGAGCCAACAAGACACCGCACCGCGCACTGACCTAGACCCGACCACCGCGCCCCGCACTGTGAACGACTCTTCCAGCCTTGCATCGCGCCCCACTTCTCCGGTCACCACGCCTTGCACTGCTCCGTCATCCCACACCTCGCCCGGCAGCACAGACTCCGGTTCAAGCCCAGCATCGCACCCCACTTCACCGTCTCTGTCAACCCCACCACCTGGAGACCAAAAAATGGCCACTGCACAGGGAAACCTCCCCGAATTTGATGTGACCCATCCTGAGCTATGGGAGACCTGGAATGCCTGGAAGGCCACCTCGAATTCCATGATGTCACAACGGATGGTAAGAAAAAGGCCTTACTCGTCAGCGTCTGTGGCACCGACACAATGAGGCTGCTCAAAGACTTGATAGCACCCAAGACAACAAAGGAAGAGACCTTCAAAGCTCTAAAGAAGGTGCTAAATGACTATTTTGCACCCAGGCCAATGAAATTTGCTGAACGCCTGGACTTTTTTGCAAGAGTCCAGGGCCCCAACGAGTCCACCACTGACTTCCTAGTGGGACTCTGCCAGGCGGCCACCCGATGCAGGTTTCCGAGCCTGGACGACATGCTCCTCAGCCAGTTCCTCGTGGGCCTTCGAGAACCGAAACTGCGTCGAAAGCTCACCAGCCATGAGGACTTGATGCTGAACCAGGTGCTGAAGGACGTGACGGCTTAGGAGAAATCGCACGGGGTACATCAGGACAGGCAATTCACCACGCCACGGCAATCTGGAGCCCTGATGTCTTGGACAGAGAAGAAGTTCTGCACGTGCGCCAACAGTCTTGCCATGCCCCGCGATCCCGAGTGCCAACTGCCACCCCAACCGAGAAGGCCCCGGTATTCTGCATCAGCTGTGGAGAGGAGCACGAGCACTGGACCTGCCGCCTGAGGGATGCCGTCTGCCGGTCCTGTGGAAAGCAAGGGCACATTGCCCGGGTCGGTGGGTCCTGAGGAGACTGCAAGAGGGCATCAGTCCACCAGGAGTCGTTGGAGCTACGCTCCCTGTCAACCCACCACCAGCAGCTGCACCACCAGGTACTGAACTTGCCCCCTGATGGCCCAAATAAACTGCACAGTACCATGCTGATAGAGGGGTCACCATGCCGTATGGAGCTTATTTATTTATTTATTTGTTTGTTTGTTTCGATTTGTATCCCGCCCTCCCCGAAGGCTCAGGGTGGCTAACAATATAAACAATATAAAACAATATCAACCAGGTAAAATTATAAAAACAAACAATACAACATAAGCACAACATTTAAAACCAAGATGACGGGAAGACAATGGCATGGTTTTCGAGGTGGAATATCGAAGGTGGAATAGCGGCAGTGGTGGCTCCTACTCAAAAGCCTGGCGGAAGAGCTCCGTCTTGCAGGCCCTGCAGAACTGGACAAGGTCCCGCAGGGCCCGGATCTCCTCTGGGAGCTCCTTCCACCAAGTAGGAGCCACCACCGAAAAAGCCCTGGCTCTTGTGGCAGCTAGCCTCGCATCTCTGGGGCCAGGAATTTCCAGAAGATGACAGCCCCCAGACCGAAGTGCCCTTGGGGGAACATGTAAGGAAAGGCGGTCCCTCAGGTAAGCCGGACCCTGGCCATACAGGGCTTTAAAGGTGATCACCAGCACTTTGTAGCGAATCCGGTACGCTATTGGCAGCCAGTGCAGTGCTTTCAACACAGGCTGAATATGGTCCCTCCTAGAGAGACCCATCAGCAGCCTGGCTGCAGCTTGACACCAGGTCATCCTTTTTGATAATTTCTGAGAACACCCTCCATCAGCTTTGCCCTACTGAGGGTCCCCGCCTGCAGATGCCCCAGGAGTTGTCGCTAAAGGATTTCCAAAAGAACCCGGTAACCATTAAGGGCTGGGGCAAGATCCAGATGCAATACAAGGGTTTTGATGGGCCCTTGGACTTGCTGGTGGTGGAGGGTAGGCTCACGAATTTGTTTGGACTCTCCTGGTTCAGGCCCCTGGGTTTTCAGGTGACAGGGGTTAACCAGCTCGCCCGGCTTAATTTCGCCTTGGTCTGCGATGAGTTTCCGGTGGTGTTCGATGGGACGTTCGGCCGCTACTCCGGGCCCAAGGTTCGGCTTGACCTAGACCCTTCAGTGCGGCCTATCCGCATGAAGGCCAGCCACCTGCCACTGGCGCTAAGGCTGAAGATCGAGGCAGAATTGGACTGCCTTGTGGAACAGGGGGTGCTTGAGCCAGTCTTGCATGCTAGGTGGGAGACTCCAATTTTCATGCCGGTCAAACCCAATGGGGACGTGCACATTTGTGCCAACTATAAATGCACTCTAAATAAAGCTCTACAGATACACGCGTACCCTGTCCCAGTAGTCGCCCATGTCCTGACCACCCTGGCGGGGGTGACGGTCTTTGAGAAGCTGGATATGGCACAGGCCTGCCAGTGGATACAGCCATGGTGGAGGTGCAGACCATTGTGACACACAAGGGGGTGTTCAAGGTACATTGGCTGCAGTTTGGGGATAGTGTGGCGCCGGGTATTTTTCAGAGTTTCATGGACTCTCTTCTTAAAGGGATCCCTGGAGTTCAGCCCTTTCTAGATGACGTCCTGATTGCAGCCCTGGACCCTGAGACCTTCACCTGCCGGCTCTGGGTGGTGCTCTAGCAATTTGATTTGGTGGATCTGAGGGTCAAGAAGGAAAAGTGCCTCCTCTCGGTGCCTCGGATGGAGTTCTTGGGTTTTGTTGTTGACACCCAGGGCATCCATCCGACTGACGAGAAAGTCCACACCATCATCCATGCGCTCACCCCCACTTCTAAGTCAGAACTACAGGCCATCTTAGGCCTGTTGAACTTTTATCATTCCTTTTTGCCGCACAAGGTGGTGGTAGCTGAGGTGCTCCACAGATTGCTGGACAAGCACACCACCTGGGTTTGGGATGCCTTGCACCATGCCGCTTTCCAGTCTGTTAAGGAACTCCTGACTTCCAATGTGGTTCTTGCACATTTTAGTGAGGAGGGGGTGGGGAGGGGGTGGCCCACAGGCCTGGGAGGGCTGGAGTTCTCAGCATTCTCCTCTCGGAAGGACAAGCTCTCAAGCTACAAGGGGTGTATATTATGTGGTGGTCGGGTGGTGATTCCATCCCCATTACAGAACCATGTGCTCACAGCTCTCCATGAAACTCATCCCGGGGTTGTCCAGATGAAGACGCTGGCCAGGAGTTATGTGTGGTGGCCCAGGATCGACAGAGATATTGAGGGCACTGTAAAATGCTGCCAGCCATGCCAGGCAACACGACCAGCACCCCCCCATGCACCCATGTGAAGATGCACCCATGCGAAGACGCACCCATGCAAAGACAGACAACTCTGGTGGTGACACATAGATCAGCTGCACCGCTGAGTACTTCCACTAGATCCAGAGGACTGTGACTACAAGGATGCCCCTCCACCAGTAGCAGATACGGCTGCACAGCCCGCTCCTCTTCAGGGAGCCACAGATGTTCCAGAGGAAGACTGACCCTCCAACAGCCCAGCCATAACTGTGGAACACCTGGAAACTGCTCTGCCGCCGCAACCTCAGCCAGTTGCCCAGCCGAGCAATCGGACCCCAGCTCCAGCGAACCCCGAGCTTCGCTGTTCCATGAGAGTAAGAAGGGCAACTTATCTCCAGGACTATGTTTGTCGGTGTGCTCTGGATTATGGGGGGAGGGGTGTTGTGTACGGAACCGACCACGTGCGAGAGTAGGTCCGCACATGGTCAAGCAAAGAGCCTGAGCTTCACACAGACAAACAATAGACGGTCGGATCCTAGCCACTCCAATTGGAAGGCTAGGATCCAAGACTTGACCTATGAAGGACTAATGTTGTAAACAGACCTATCACGGGTGTTGGGGTGTGTTGGGGTGTGACTTGCCTTGGGGTTATAAGCCGGCTAAAGTTGTCTTGTTCCTGAATAAAGTTATGAGCTGATTCACTACTTCCTGCATCGGACTCAGTATATTATATTAAGCTTAAAAATAGAAATTGGGGAGAGAGAAGACATGTCAGAGGTCCATCAGATCATGCAGCTGCAGCAACAGAAAAAATCTTCCTCTCTCAGTTTGGTGTAGTGGTTAAGTACATGGACTCTAATCTGGGAGAACTCCTCCACTTGCAGTTGCTGGATGACCTTGGGCAAGCCATATTTCTGTCAAAACTGTTGAAAAAGAGCAGTTGCCTAAGAGCTCTGTCAGCCCCACCTACCTCACAGGCTGTCTGTTGTGGGGAGGGGAAGGGAAAGGAGTTTGTAAGCCACTCTGAGACTCTCTTCTTCTTCTTCTTCTTCTTCTTCTTCTTCTTCTTCTTCTTCTTCTTCTTCTTCTTCTTCTTCTTCTTCTTCTTCTTCTTCTTCTTCTTCTTCTTCTTCTGCTAAAACTTGAGATCATATGATGAAGCTGACTCAGTAAATTCATAATTGACAGAAGAAAATGTAGATTCCTTCAATCTACAGCTAACATATGGGATTTGCTGCCCTCAAAATGTGATGATGATGACCTGCTACCTTTTGGAAAGTTGTAGATACCTTCATGGAAGGATATGATAAAGGACCCTTCCTTTTATCTCTGAAAGCTACATGGAACCTCCATGTATTTAGACAGTAAAAGTTGGAATGACAGATGCTGGAGATGGTCAATAGGGGAAGCTCCTGCTTGCTGACCACAGCTGGGCACAAAGTGTTCGGCTGGATCGATTCTGGACCAGAAAGGCAATTTTCATTTCCTAAAGAGGTATGTGTATCCCCCTGTTTTTTTAATTTTATGTATCCACAATTCTAGTCTTGCCAACTGTACAAAAGAACAAAAGAAAGTTGAAGATCTGGATATACTGCACTGTAAGCAAACTTTGGACTTTCTTAAAGAAATTTTCCCCTTAATTGGGCAAGAAGATGATTGTTATTGAAATAATTTTAGTGCTCATTTTGATGATCTGTTCTAAAAAAGGAGGGGAGAAGGCTGTTGGATATACAGGGAACAACAGGGCAAGTGAAGAGGGTTTTGTTTATGCTGCAGACGTTTGCCAAGAAGGATCACATCATGCTTCGTGGTGAGAATTTATAGCCCAAAGTTGCTATATTGCCAGCTTCATTTCCTCCCGCACTACCATGTAGACACAAAGGAGACGATTCAGTTCAGCCTCTGGCATAATCTCTCCTGCTCAAAGAAATATCCATCAGGGCTGTGTGTGAAGCTGAAGGAACAAGAGTAGACAAAGAGTAGCCCTGTAGTGATGGATGCTGTCTGATTGCTTGGGAATCCATGGCCTCATTTGTGCTTGCTGGAGGACACTGTGGCTCTGAACCCTGACACTGTCTTGGTTCTTTGTCTACACTTTGGTGTTTATTGGCAACACCCATCCATAACCCACACTTCTTCCTCTCAACTTATCTGTCAAGGAAATGGCTCTTTTTCACCAGGTGAAACTTTGTTTCTTGCAAAAAATCCGGGATTGCCTGGCATAACTTAGTCCAAGATGCTAGCAGAGAGTTGGCTCCAACCAGCTTTTCTGTTGATGACCAAGGGAGGAGTGGTCCCCTTCGATCACCCAGAAGGCTATGCTGGGGATCGTAAACCTGCACAGACAAAAGCTATGTGTGATGTGGGCTGTAGCAAGAAAGGGATTAGATAAAGTGAAAAAAACAGGCTACATTCAACCCACAATATTTTTGTTCTTTTTTAACATTATATTTTTTAGGACCACCTCTGTCCTCCCCTCTCCTTTCAGTTACACTTTCTTTAAAGAGCTAAATTGAACAATCTCAGCTTGCTCACAATTGCCTACTTGGTGTTTGATGGTGGCAACATCCAGCAGGGGCGTGTGTGGCCACAGATGATGTGTGCAGCCAGAATTTGCTTTGCATCACCACAAGCACAACATGAGCACCGCTGTCCTGCATGCATAGTAATGCTCCCCACTCCCACTGCCGTCATCTATGCCCCTCAAAATCAGTCCTCCAGGGCCAGTAGACCCCAGAATATCATGGGGGGTCATAGTTAGGGGCTGCAGTAAGAGGGTGGAAGAGCACAAATGTCCCTCCTCTTCTTTTATTTCTATTTTACTTATTAATTAAAACATTTAGATCCTGCCTTTCCTCATGATTCAAGGTGGCTTTTATGGACAGAAGTGTCTACTGCAAGCAGAAAAACCAAACCAGTGTTTTTAAGGGCAACAGTCTATGTATTCAGCTGCCATTAAAAAAAAAAAGCTACAGTAACCAAATCTAGGGAAATGAAGTTATCTAAAGGCATGTGTGGCCCAGCCCATCCATGACACCAAAAACCTGTATATGAGGTTTTCAGGAAGTAGAACGTGCTGGGGTTGCATTACTGCTGAAATTTCTGTCCTATAAATGATTACAGAGGTTTAGTCATTCTTTATATTACATCATCAGGCCACTTCATGCCATAACCAGCCAAAATAGACTTCTTTGCCCCAAGAAGCTTAACTTTTAAATCTGGACAATAAGCAGAGAGATGCAAAGGTACCAAGAAACAAATCTCACCCAAATGCACTGATGTGGACTTGGATGTTGTTGTGACTAGGGTTGAAAAAGTGGGGGTTAAACAAGGAAGGACTTCAATTTATTTCAGCAAAGGCACCAGACAGACATGAGTATGAGCCATGACTGACCTACCTCTGAGCTTGTGTATTCCTCCCATTCCTACAGCACAGGACATACATGTGCCTTCCGACACAACCTTTCCAATAATGTGCCATTCCCTTCTGTACAGTGGAAACCTATCAAAAGAGGTATGCCAGAGAGAATGCAGAGGAAGATGCTAACTTAGCCTGGAAGGGTCTCTAGCTCCAGAGCTGATGCTTTCCCGTCTCCCTTGGAATGACCTCTCTTAGTACTTTGGCACCTGCAGCCAGGCCCTATCAGCCCACTTTTTGATGGCTACTGGGGAACCAGACATTATGTGCTCCACATCAGTGCAACTCAGTTCTGGTGGCTTTGCCGCTTCACAGTGAATGTAGATTGCACATGGCAAAGTACATGCACAGAGAAGGTTCAACCTGTGCCCCTATTTTGATCATGTGGTTTGAGGACAAACAATACCAGTCAGACGCATTTATTCCCAGGCCTTTCAGTGGGGATTGTCCTCTTCATTGCTCTGCGCCAATGAACACAAGCCTACTTGGCTTCCCATCCATCTTCTCAGGTGGATACATCTGGCTGCTATGCAAGTGAGTCAGAAAGAACTCAAGCAGAGATACTGAACCCTGGAGCATCACACGTGGGCTCCTCACCACGGCAGTAACAGGGAAAGATCTACAGCCATATTTCAGGGAACAATCAGCCAGTGGGAAGAAACAAGGCCTTTGGGTTTTGTTGGCTGGCAGACTGGTGGCTTTCAGCTTCCTGACAATTCACCAGGGGCCTTTCTTGCATAGATTACCTCTCTGGGGAATGCACTGGTGCAAATACAGACTCGGTAGATGAGCCCAAGGTGATGCTAGTAACATTGTCCACAAGAGGCAACTCAAAAGACAAACAAGAGAGGTGACTGGATGAGAGCAATGAGGATGGCTGTAAAAGGACTGCGCAATAACATAACATCTAGCTTATAGCCTCTGTTCAGAAAACTTGTTTGAAAAGTACTCCATTGTGGCTGTTACAGGCATATAAAAATGAGCTCATCTTTTGATTCATGACCCTTCCAGCAAGCCTAATATGCTTTCCTTTGGCTCTCCAAAAGCAAATGCTAAGGGCACAATCTAGCCAAAGCTGTATCTTTTAGAACATTGCTGGATTCATGGCCCTGACTTGCATAGCACAGGCAAGCCCAATCTTGTCAGATCCTGGAAGCTAAGCAGGGCCAATCCCAGCATGTACTTGGATGAGAGACTTCCAAGGAATACCAGGGCCGGGACACAGAGGCAGTCAATAGCAAGCCACCTCTCCGAAATGTCCAAGCTCCACTAGGGGTCACCAGAAGTCAACACAAACACACACACAAATACACAAACAGAAAAAAAACATTACTGGTTTCGATGGGATAGTTCAGCACATGCTTATACACGTCCTATTGAATAAAATGTTCCTCAAAAGGACTTAGGCATAACTGTAATTTTTTATCCAACAGACCCATAAACCAGTTACGCTGGGCCATTTGTTTATTTATTATCCAGGCTGGCTTCAGACAACAGTAGATTTTCAGATCATAAAATATTGTTGGGGTTTATGTCACACAAATGTTTCCAAATCACTTGGAAACAGTAGGTTTCCAGATCCTCTGGAAAACTTAATGAGGATTAAATTGCATACAATGGGAATAATATTTTCAGCATTTTCAAGTTTTGAAAAACAGAGAAATGAAGAAGAGAGAAGTTAAAATGGGGGCACAGTGCAGCGACAGGCAGCTTCCGCTTTACTCCAGGCCGCCTGATTCCTTTTCGTTACCTTTGGAGTCTCCCAGTTGCCAGGAGAACTCCACCAGACCTCCCAGAGAGAGGACTGGAGCAGGGAGCGCTGTTCTGGCCCCTTCCACAGCTGGCAAATGCGGGGGGAGTCCATTATTGCCCCGAAGCAGGAGCGACTTGTGGGGTAGAGCATGGACGCCATGTTCTACGTAGCTGCAGCCACCCGTTTTAACCATGTTTGGATTCAAAAACTTCAAGTAAATAACACAGAAGAAGAAGCCCAAGAACTGAATTTGTGAGTACAACTACTTCTAATTTTGAAATAGAGAAGATTTGTGGTGATATTACCCTAAAATCATTTGCTCGAAAAGGAGAGGTTTTGCAGCCAGCAGATGATTAGGAGTGACAGGAGTATTCTCTGGCATGTTTGCGACTTTTTCTTGGTTTTTCTTTCTATTGGCATGGACTTATTATGGAAATGGACAGGGAAAATGCTATGTATTTTGTATGATTATAAGAACTTGAGTGAAATGAATTGAACTGCATAATTAAAATGGCATTGATAACACAAGAGGAAGAGGAAATGGATGAGAATATGCTTGTGGGAGATTTGTCCATGGAACAGTTTCTGAAGATTTTAAGGGAACAGGTTTAAAAGGGTATTGAAAAAGCCTGCACAGATTTATTAGAAACAGCGCACAATTCACAATTAGAAATAAAAAAGAGGATCCAATAGAAGAGTGCACTGAGTTCCAACCCATGCTAAATAAAGAAGATGTGTGTGTAAACTTTACAGAATCGACGAAAGGATGCCCTGAATCACAAGTTACACCAATTAAAATAAAGGGAAAGAAATCAACAAAGCCTTTCTATTTTAAAACAGAGTCATTAAAAAAGAATGTGCAAAGATATTTCTTTAAAGGTCAAGAAAAACCGAAAAAAGAAAGGAAAAAATGTCATGGTAGGAAAGTAAAGATGGGCAATAAAAATCTGGAGTTGAGATGGGTGAAAGCTCAAAGAAAGAGACTAGAAAAAAACTTCCATACGGTTAAAAAAAGAAGACATGCAGACAAGTTACTTCAAAAAAACAGACTATTGACTTACAGGAAACAGATTAAACTATATGATAGTGTGTGCTATATGTTGCTGTTGATATATGTCTAATAAAAAAAAATTGACCCTTATATGCTTGTTATAATGGAATACTGAATAGATAAAGTAAGGTGGTGATGTTAAAATTGGGGTTTGTAGACTGAAATGTTTGTGTCTTTAGTTTTGGGGAAATCTATAGGGGATAGACTATAAGTTATGTTTTATGTTAGTTGATATATGTATAGTTGAATCTATAACACAAAGGGATAATTAGGGAAAGTTGGGAATAAGGGTAGATAGAAAGAGTTGGTGAGTTATAATAATGTTTGGTGATAGGTATTGAAAGTTTGAATTTTTATTCATAATTAAAAGGAAAGAAATAATAGTGAAAGCATTAAACAGTTAAGAATTAAATAAGGGGGTAGTAGCTAAGAGAGATTTTTCTTGGGAGACTGAAGTAGTTTTAGGACATCTAAATTCTAAAGGGTACTATTAGTAAAAAATGTGTTTAACTTTGGAATGGTTGATCTGTTGAAAAGTGGAAAGTAAATAGTTTTATTTTTTTTCTCCTTTCTTTTTCTCTCTCTTTGTTTGCTATATGGATATACTGTGGAGAACAATATTGATCTCTGAAAAATTAATTTATAAGATCAATGTGATTTTTTTAAAAAATAGCGCAATTAAAAACAGGTGATGTTAAGTCAGTATAAGTAACGTTAATAGAAGAGTGTACTCAAATGTGGAATTTTTAAAATACTTTGGTATAGGAGTTAGTGGGTATTATGATGTAAGATCTGATAGCTAATGTTTTTGGCTTGACTGTGTTATGTATATGTTGTTGTTTAAGTTTGTGCTAATATGTTTGTCCTATTATGTTTAAAAATCTAATAAATATATATTGCAGAGAGAAGTTAACATTTTCTGTAATGGAATTTGACTTAATTCTGTTTCCACTTGTAATGTTTAATGTTTAAATGATTCCTAAATTATGGTTTAAAAGAATGCTTTCTGAGATTTTTACAAGGTGATGGTAGTAATCTAAAAAACTAATGTATGATAGTCAAATCAAATATTAAAAGCAAATATAAGTAAGTTATACATATATGATTTGTAATACAACTAGTAGTTTATATTTCATGTTTGTATGTTTTTGAACTAAAATAACTATATATATATATTAGTATGTGTATATATAAAAATAAAAATATATATAAAATAAAAATTGTAGGCCCACTCACCACCTTTAAAGCTGGTAGATCATTTGGTTCATGAGGTACAATTCTGCTTACAACACTTGACAACTTAGATGGAACATCCTCTCCAGAACCTGCACCCCCGACTAGGTAGGTCCAAACTGAGTGTGATGGACAGGAGAACATTCCACTCTCTTTTCTCCCCATCTGAACTGACCAATCGAATTCAAACAGGCGGAATGGAATGCTGGGGGGGGGTCCCTGAGGGAATCAACAATCAGAGGACAAATAGAACAGTTGTGTTTTGGAGGGAGAAGGGATAGGGGTTATCTTGGACCAGGCAGGGAGTCCAGTAGGGACTGTAGTGATTGTTTTTGACAGGCAGAGTCTGGATGCTGTTTCCAGATAAAAAACAGTGAACTTGTTCAAGCTGTCTAGTTATGAAAGAAACAACATTGTAGCCTTTCAGTATAACACACCTCCCAGCTCTGGTATCTGTGGTCAGCTACCAGCCTAGAGTGGGAAGGCATTACAAGTCATGCCTACAAACTAAGTAAGCTTATGTGTTTTGTTATATATGACTCCCATGTTACCCTCAACCCATATAACCCACTAGACACTCTGTAGGGTTCAAAGAAAGGGGGTCTTGATTTGTAGCTGATGTGCTCTTTTGTACAGGATTAAGTTATCTGGGTGTGTAAAAGACACACTTGCAAGGAGATCAAATCCATCAATCCTAAAAGAAATCAGCCCTGACTGTTCCCTGGAGGGCCAGATATTGAAGCTGAAATACTTTGGC
The DNA here is from genome assembly GCA_029375565.1 of Gekko gecko. NCBI lineage: Eukaryota > Metazoa > Chordata > Lepidosauria > Squamata > Gekkonidae > Gekko > Gekko gecko. Next base: position 42,332,850 of record JAPDNY010000012.1, on the reverse strand, counting down.
CACCAAATGAGAAGGGAACACTCACTGGAGAAGATCCTGATGCTGGGAAAGATTGAAGGTAAAAGAAGAAGCGGATGGCAAAGGATGAGATGGTTAGGCACTGTTATCGATGCAACGAACATGAAATTGAGCAAACGACAGAAGACAGGAGGGCCTGGCATGATGTGGTCCATGGGGTCATGAAGAGTCAGACTCGACTGTGTGACTGAACAACAACAACAAAAAGGCACACTAATAAAAGAAATGTACCTCACACACCTAAAATTAATAGTGGACTTGGTTTGGAAACAGAAGAGGATGAGATGAATCATGACTCTCCAGCCTTAAGGTCCTGTTATTGGCAAAGTGGCATAAAATAACAAGAGAAAGGCCTGGATCAGGGGTTGTGACATTGAGCCCCTGTGGCAATGCTAGCAGGGCCAGATCAAGACTCCCCCCTCCCCCCTCCCCCCCTCCCTCCCCATCTTGAGGCCCCAAGCTGTAGCTTACATTTACATAAATCTGGCTCTGACTTCCAGAGCTGGAGGGATTCAGTTTGCACCTGGCTGGAGGAGATGGCTTTGTTCATTTATTCCATACAATATTGAGAGTTATTATATGTTTGCATACACTGTGTTTATAGTCTTTTGCTTTCTGTTGTTTATGTACCATGGTCCCATTTGCCTTTGTTTGCTTGCTTTGGAGGAGATAGCAGGCATCTTTCACTTGAGGTGACAAAATACCTTGAACCTCTCCTCCTCTGGTGTCACGTTAAAGGCCAGCAAATTCCCACTGGCAGAAGCTTTCACAGTCCAGAACTCAGGGTGCCTACAAGCCTGAGCTGCTGAGAATTAACATACTACAACATAGTTGGGTTTACTTTTGAGTTAAAATACATGGGGCTGGGCTCTTAGATCAATGAAGTGTGTCCTTGATTGGAAGCTGGGCCAACTGATGGTATTTTGTTGCCCCAGGCAAGGTACAGCCATCCCCTCCTGGGCTCACTGGCTAGGTCCAAGGCAGGCTGCTGTAACAACACCAGAGGGGCTTGGATTGCTTGGATCCAGACACTGGTGGCCTGGTCCCAGAAGGTAGGATCAGGATCCACACACCCCCATGACTGGAAGTGAGTCGGTCCTCTTTGTGCAGTTACTTTGGTGGAGAACTAACCCTAAGAGGCACGGCAGGCATGTGAGCACATGTGCACATGCATACACCCCTGCAGAGAGAAAAACTGCAATGGTGGTCAAAAGGCAGTGACATTGCCACACAATCCTTTTCATAGGTTGGGTCAGGGCTGTAGCCAGGATGTTTGACTCTGGGGGACATTTAAATAAGTTAGGGGGAACCCCTGCACATACCCCCAGGGTGTGTCAGGAGCAACAAGAGAGTAAGAGTTTTCAAAAGTGATGAGAGAGAGAGACGAGAGGCAAGGGCACCGGCAGACAGGGCAGGGCAATGGCTCAGCGCAGCATGCACATGAAATAAACCAGCTGGATGGGAAGGTGGGAGGCCTGCCTGGTAAGTCAGGGGGCCTGGCCCCGAAATGCCCCACTGTAGCTATGGACCCGGGTTGGATGCAGTGGGCTGGGCTCCAATGCTCCCTCTAAGCTGTGGAGTCTCGTGAGCAAAAATTCTACTTTGTGAGCTACTGACATTAAAGTTGTGAGCAAGCAATTTGGCTGCTGCATAAATTAGTTTGCTCTGGAGCCATCCTTCCTGACCCAAGACAAAAATGTGTGAGCCAGAGGCTAAAAAACTGTGAGCTAGCTCACACTAACTCAGCTTAGAGGGAACACTGGCGGGCTCTACTCCACAAAATGGTATACACAATGCATCTGCAGGTCTTTAAGGTGCCTGCAACCGACCAACACGGTTATCACTCTGTAACTTGTCATAAAAATGCCACCAGGATATTTATTTTCCAGTAAACATGCCCAGGATCTGGTTGCACAAAACTAGGAATTGGAAACCAAGGCAATGCTTGTGAAGACAGGCCTTCAGGAGGATTTCAAATTGTGTGGCATAACCCCCGACAATGCTTTATGGATCTCTGTAGGCTCGTTGTCCGCATGAAGGGAGAGGGAAGGTCGCTGCTTCACAGGCAGGGGAGAGGCCGGGGTAGAGTGGAAAGTCAGGGCGCCCTTTGGGGTCCAGATCCTCCGCTGCATCCACGTGGGAAAAGCACCACGTGAGATTATTAGGAAGGGAATTGATAACAAATCAGCTAGTATCATCATGCCCCTGTATAAATCAATGGTGCGACCTCATTTGGAGTACTGTGTACAGTTCTGGTCACCACATCTCAAAAAGAATATTATAGCATTGGAAAAAGTGCAGAGAAGGGCAACTAGAATGATAAAAGGGTTGGAACACCTTCCCTATGAAGAAAGGTTAAAATGCTTGGGGCTCTTTAGCTTGGAGAAACGACGGCTGAGAGGTGACATGATCGAGGTTTATAAGATTATGAATGGGATTGAGCAGGTTGAGAAAGAAGTACTTTTCTCCCTTTCTCACAATACAAGAACCCGTGGGCACTCTTTCTATGAAATTGCTGAGCAGTCGGGTTAGAACAGATCAAAGGAAATACTTCTTCACCCAAAGAGTGATTAACATATGGAATTCACTGCCACAGGAGGTCGTGGCAGCTGCAAGCATGGACAGTTTCAAGAGGGAATTAGATAAACATATGGAGCAGAAGTCCATCAGTGGCTATTAGCCACAGGGTATAGATGGGAATTCTCAGTCTGGGGCAGGTGATGCACGATATTCTTGGTGCTGGAGGGGGCAGCAGTGGGAGGGCTTCTGGTGCCCTGGCCCCACTGCTGGACCTCCTGATGGCACCTGGTATATTTTGGCCGCTGTGTGACAGAGTGTTGGACTAGATGGGCCATTGGCCTGATCCAACATTGGCTTCTCTTATGTTCTTATGTTCTTATGTTCACCTTCGAGGAAAACAAAACGCTTGGTGTGTCATCACCCCTTGCGCTGTATCTTGCCCTAGTTCTAGTAGCGCAACTTTGCATCCACTTATCAAGCCGGCATGAGATCAGTCCAGGACAGGATGGTGCAAAGAATGATGTTCACTCCACCGGCCAGCGTCTTCTTCCTTCTGGCACTGTCCTGTCTTCAACTCAGGGCAAGCTGGACCACTCACAGCGCTGCCGTCAGCGCACTTGGTTCTGGTCCGGCATGGACGATCCGGATAGAAAGAGCGCATCTGCCCTGGGGAGCTGGCCTTGGCCCACGGTGCTGATTAGATCCTCGGCCAGTGCCTTTCATACACAGTTTCACGGAACAGGGCCTCGGGGAAGGTCAGGGAGCAGCAGAGCGTCACCGCCCATGTCCAAGTCGAACAGAAGGCTGGGCGCGTGTTTTCCTGGGCGAGGGCTCGACTGCTGTCCCGGGCACTCTCCAGGGAACCACGATTCCCCGACGCCAGGAGAAATGGAGCTGCGCTCCCAGGTTTATCTCAGACCAGAACGCACAGCGCCCACCAGTACCCAAGAGCGTGCGTAAAGGCGCACCGGGAGCCAGAGCAGCCTCCCGACGTGGCAGCGCGCCTTGCCGCGACCATGCACCCAGCTCTAGGCGACCGGAGCCTCAACCAGAGCGCGGGGGAGCGCCGGCAACCTGAGCGCAGAGGGTCCGCTGCTGGCTTCGGCTGAGGACAGCCTGGGTCGCAAGGGCCTGGCGGCGGTGACCGTGTGCCTGGGGGTCATCCTGCTCCTCGGCTGCCTGAACAACCTCCTGGTCGTGCTGATCTTCGCCAGGTTCCGGGCCATCCGCACGCCCATCAACCTGATCCTGCTCAACATCAGCCTCAGCGACCTCCTGGTCTGCGTCTTCGGGACCCCGTTCAGCTTTGCCGCCAGCGTGCGCGGCCGCTGGCTCCTGGGTCGGGCAGCCTGCCAGTGGTACGGCTTCACGAACGCCTTCCTGGGTAGGTTAAGTTTCATTCAAGGATCCCGGCAGGTGAGGCTTCCGTTCACATCTGGGGCCGCCGAAAGCAGAGGGGGAGGGGGGAGGGCTGGGGTAGCAAGAAGACGCCACTTGGGTAAGCAGGGAATCCTTGCGTGATTTGTCCACTCCGAGCTGCTGCCGCCGCCGCTCCTCGGTGGAAACCACCACGCCAAAGAGACTTGACATGGTGCTGTGAAGAGAGAAGGCTGCTGCCGCCCACAGAAATAATTCCTGGTGAGCGGGGGGTATGTTGCCTAGCTCCAGTGACAGCAGCACCTCTCCAAGATCGCAGGCAGAGACAGACCATCCCCTAAGGTTTGCTACCGGGAATCCTTGAACTGGAGGTGCCTGGGACTGAATGAGCCGAGGGTCCCTGCCTTGAGGAAGGACATGTGTACTTGACAGGTCTGCAGTGCTTTTTGCATTCGGAGCATGTCGCATTGATTCTCAGAGTAATCCTTACAGCAACTCAGTAAGGTAGGCCAGTATTATTAGCCTTCTCTTGGATGAGGCTGGTAGAAAATAGCTTGCCTAGGGCCAGATTCAGATTCAGACACCTTAAATGGCATAATAGTATAGAAAAAATACATTTAAGAAGAATTTAATTCCAGTAAGTAAATTTAGACAATACATATTATGTAAAAAGTCTGTATCTAGATGTGGCTGATTCTGCTAAGAATTTTGCAACCATAATGGTAGTATCAGTATTAACATAATTAAGAAAATATTGAACAGCTGTAAGATTATTAGCCTAGGGTCAGTTCTGTGCCTGAGATGAAATTTGAACTGGCAGCCTCCTGGGTGACAGCTCATTCTCTAACAGTGTCATCCTATTTGGTCTATTCTACTCCTCCTAGGAAAGTGCTCCAGATTGCACTGTTCATTCCTCATGTTGTAGCAGAGAGTTTACTTGTTGTACTCCTAAATTAGAACACCTTAATCATTTTAGCATTTAAGTTTTGTACAGGACTATGCCCTCAAATCACTGTCCTGCTTAAAGCAGGGGAGAGGGCGATGGGAACAACCTAGGGTGTTTCTCCTCCTAAAATGGCGATTGCAGATCTCTTCCCTCAGTCTGGCATTCCAGAGACAGGGTAAAATGTGATAATTCCAGAGAGGCAATCATGAGTCTGCAGCCGCAAAGGAAAACAGAAGTGCAGTGGCACCTGGAAGAAGTTATTCCAGCATCGGCTTTTGTGAGCCAGACTCAGAACTCACTTCATCAGGGGCACTGAAGTATCTATCCATTTTATATTTACAACAGAAAGGGGTATGTGTTTGTGGGGGGATAAGTTCCAAAGTTTGGATCATTTAAAAATATGATCCAATCAAAAGAGTAATTGTTTCATTCAGAGAGGGTGAGACCCACCCCCAACAGGGTAGAATTTGAAAGAGTGAAACCCATTATTATTTATTTATTTATTTATTTGATTTCTAGCCCTCCCTCCCTCCCTTGCACAGCAAGGCTCAGGGTAGGTTACAACAATAAGTAAAATAATACAATATGATAATTAGACATAATGTCAGCAGTCATTAAAAATCCAATATAACTTCAGTTAATAACAACATATGAAATAGCAATGTATTTGGAGGACAAAACTACATGAAGCACTGGGGACCAGTGTTCCCTCTAAACTGAGTTAGTGTGAGCTAGCTCACAGTTTTTTAGCCTCCAGCTCACACATTTTTGTCTTGGCTCAGGAAGGATGGCTCCAGAGCAAACTAATTTATGCAGTAGCCAAATCGCTCACTCACAAATTTAATGCCAGTAGCTCACAAAGTAGAATTTTTGCTCACAAGACTCCACAGCTTAGAGGGAGCATTGCTGGGGACCCTGACATGTAAATTAAACTGCAAAAATGGCTGGTGGGGAAGGAGGATCTGGACTGAGGTGACAATTCAGGGGAAGATGGAGGTTACCATCTCCCACCCTGGTTGTTTCCATGATTGAAAATGGCTATCTTCTTGGTCTGAGCTCTGGTTGTGGAAAAAAGTGGCAAAGGTTAGCCTTACTCTGCCAGATTCTCCCGGGCATCCATATCTCTGCAGCCTTCTCATCCGTAGCCTTTGATGTCTGTATATGACGCAATTAATTTTTTCATTTGTGAAATGTCCCTATTTGTCTGCCTCCACCAGATACTTCAAAAGGATGATTTTTCCCTTTGCAGCATCCCCCCACTTTTTCAAATGCCCTGCTATTTTTTCCAGTTGCATTTCCTATGAGGAGTTTGTGGTAGTTTTGTGTATGAATAAAGCTGTGGAGAGCTGTATACTGAGGATGGCAGAAATAACCAGGCAGTCCCCACTTCCCATCTTAAACAAAACAAAGCATAAATGTTTTCAGTGTTTCTAGTGCATTCATCTTAAGCCAGCACACCTCGAGGGTATCCCATGGAACTGATGGGCGGTAGGTTCAGGATGGACAAGAGGAAAAACTAATTTACACAGAGAGTGATTAAAATGTGGAATTTGCTGCCAGAGGATGTAACAATGGCCACAGAAATAATCAGCTTTAAAAGGGGATTAGATAGATTCATGGAGGACAAGTCTATCAATGGCTACTAGCCATGGTGACTGAGGAGAACCTCCCCATTCAGAGGCACTAAACCTCTGAATCCCAGAGCCAGGAGGCAGCATCAGGGGAAGGCCTCAGCCTCTATGTTCTGTTGTTGGCCATCCAGAGGAACTGGCTGGCCACTGTGTGAAACAGGATGTTAGATGGACCACTGGTCTGATCCAGCAGGGTTCTTATGTTCTTGTGTTTCCATCTCTTCCCTCTCTCATTAGTGGACTTTTTGCCAGCTACTCTTTTGCTTATCAGTAGTAGATACATCACTGTAGTGTATAACTCTATAACAATATTTCTACTACTTCTAACCTTATTAATAAGATAATTAGCATTAAGATAGTAAAGCACTTAACTTTTAACATAAGTAATAACTAACAATATAGGTAACAAACCCCAGTAACAAATAGTAAATAGAGCAGCTACTGAAATAAACTGATAATAAAAGGCTGAAAATCTCTGATTTTATAATCCATTGATCATATGGTTATATCCTGAAACGTGCAAGAATAAAATGAACTTCAGTTTCCTGAAGTTTAACTGGATATAGCGTTACCACTACAAGATTCTTGATAGGTATAGCCTCAATATTATGAAGTTACTATAATCCACACAGTTAGACAAAATAACCATGTTATCCTATCAAATCCTATCCTATTCAATTACATTAAAAGAGAGAGCTCCTTTCTTTTCCTTCTCTCTCCCAAGGTAACTGCCTTCTTCCTCTTCTCCCTGAGCCTCTTCTCAACTGTCCGTTTTCTTCAACTGCCATCCAGCGGAACATTCTGAGCTCTCGGCCCCTCCCAATCAGAGAAGCTGCAAGAACAAGTTTTGAGTCAATCTTTCCTGAAAGGTCTTTTTTTTAAAAGACATTAGACCAGGGGTGGCCAAACTGTGGCTCAGGAGCCACATGTGGCGCTTTCACACATATTGTGCAGCTCCTGGCAGAGTGGCTGGGGAAGTGAAGGAGAGGCATGCCTCCACAATTGGTCTTCTATTCCCCAGCCAGTGTTCCCCCTCCTGGGGTAGGCTTGAGGTGGGGGTGGGGAGCAGAGAAAGAAAGCAACTAACTTTAAATGCATTTTCCAAGCCCCCACACCCGCAGGAGTGGGGAAGGCATTTCTCTCTTTAAATGCTGAGTTCAACATTTGTATAAATAGGGAGCTGCCCCCAAAGACTGACACAGCCACTTTTAACTTTAAAAGGGGTAACTTCTCTGATATGAGGGGACATGTGAGAAAGAAACTGAAAGGAGAAGTAGGAAGGGTCAGCTTGGAGACTATTTAAAACTACAATTCTAGAAGCTCAGAAAAAATATATACCGCAGATTAGGAAAGGCACAAATTGGTATAGAAAAAAGCCTGCATGGTTAACAAACAGAGTAATGGTAGCTGCAAAAGATAAGAAGGATTCCTTTAAGCAGTGGAAAGCTAGTCTCAGTGAGGTTGCTAAAAGGAAACACATGCTGTGGCAAATAAAATGCAAGTCTGTGATCAGGCAGGCAAAAAGGGAATATGAGGAGCATATCGCAAAAAACATAAGGACCAACAATAGAACTTTCTTCAAATACATTAGAAGCAGGAAGCCAGCCAGGGAGGCAGTGGGGCCCTTGGATGACGGAGGGATAAAAGGAGTACTGAAGGATGATAGGGAAATGGCTGAGAAGCTGAATGCATTTTTTGCCTCTGTCCTTGCTGTGGAAGATGAGAAGTGCTTGCCCACTCCAGAATCACTGATTTCGGGAGGGGTGTTGAAAGACCTGAGTCAGTTTGAGGTGACGAGAGAGGAGGTCCTATGACCGATAGACAACTTAAAAACTGATAAATCACCATGCCCAGATGGCATACATCTGAGGGTTCTGAAATAACTCAAATGTGAACTTGTGGAACTCCTGAAAAAAATATGTAATCTTTCATTAAAATCTGCCTCCATTCCTGAGGACTGGAAGGTAGTTAGTGTTACTCCCATCTTTAAAAAGGGTTCCAGAGAAGATCCAGGAAATTATAGGCCAGTCAGTCTGACGTCAATGCTGGGTAAGTCGGTGGGAACTTTTATTAAGGAAAGAATTAGTAGTCACATTGATGAACAAAAACTATTGAGGCAGATTCAGCATGGGTTCTATAAGGGAAGATCTTGTCTCACTAACCTATTATTGTTCTTTGAGGGGGTGAACAAACATGTGAACAAGGGGGACCCAATAGATGTTGTTTACCTTGACTTCCAGAAAGCTTTTGATAAAGTTCCTCATCAAAGGCTCCTAAGTAAGCTCAATATTCACGGGATAAAAGGACAAGTCCTCTTGTGGATCAAAAACTGGCTATTAATAGGAAACAGAGAGTGAGTATAAATGGGCAATTTTCTCAGTGGAGGGTGGTAAGCAGTGAGGTAACACAAGGATCAATCAGTACTTGGTCCAATGCTTTTTAACTTGTTCATTAATTATTTGGAGTTGAGAGTAAGCAGTGAAGTGGCTACATTTGCAGATGACATGAAGTTGTTCAGGGTGGTGACAAGCAGGGAGGATTGTGAGGCACTCCAAAGGGATTTGTTGAGGATGGGTGAGTGGGCATCAACATGGTAAATGGGGTTCAATGTGGCCAAGTGCAAAGTGATGTGCATTGGAGCCAAAAATCCTAAATATAAATACACATTGATTGGGTCTGAACTGGCAGAGATTGACCAAGAGCAAGATCTTGGAGTCATAGTAGATAACACACTGAAAATGTCGAGACAGTGTGCGACTGCAGTATAAAAGGCCAATGCTATGGTGGAGATTATTAGGAAGGGAGTTGAAAACAAATCAGCCAGTATCATCATGCCCCTGTATAAATCATTGGTGCGACCTCATTTGGAGTACCGTGTACAGTTCTGGTCACCACACCTTAAAAAGGATATTATAGGATTGGAAAAGGTGCAGAAAAGGGCAACTAGAATGATAAAAGGGTTGGAACACTTTCCCTATGAAGAAAGGTTAAAGCTCTTGGGGTTCTTTAGCTTGGAGAAACAACGGCTGAGGGGTGGCATGATTGAGGTTTATAAGATTATGCATGGGATAGAGCAGGTAGAGAACGAAGTACTTTTCTCCCTTTCTCACAATACAAGAACTCGTGGGCACTCAATGAAATTGCTGAGCAGTTGGGTTAGAATGGATAAAAGGAAGTACTTCTTCACCCAAAGAGTGATGAACGCATGGAATTCACTGCCACAGGAGGTGGTGGCGGCTAGAAGCCTGGATGGCTTCGAGGGAATTAGATAAACATATGGAGCAGAGGTCCATCAGTGGCTATTAGCCACAAGGTATAGATAGGAACTCTCAGTCTGGGGCAAGTGATGCACTCTATTTTTGGTGCTGGGGGGGACAGCAGTGGGAGGGCTTCTAGTGTCCTGGCCCCACTGGTGGACCTCCTGATGGCACCTGATATTTTTGGCCACTGTGTGACAGAGTGTTGGACAGGATGGGCCATTGGCCTGATCCAGCATTGGCTTCTCTTATGTTCTTATCCAAGCCAGCTGGCATGGGGGCAGGGGAGGGGGCTTGGAAGATGCATTTAAAGTTAAAATTGCTTTCTTTCCATCTCTTCCTCTCTCTCTCTCCCATCTATTTGCTTTCTTTCCACTTTCTTTCCACCTTTCTTTCTCCCTTCCTTCTGTCCTTCTTCCCCTCCCTCCCTATCTTTCTTTCTTTCTTTCTTTCTTTCTTTCTTTCTTTCTTTCTTTCTTTCTTTCTTTCTGTCTGTCTGTCTGTCTGTCTGTCTGTCTGTCTGTCTGTCTGTCTGTCTGTCTGTCTGTCCCTTCCTCCTTCCCCCTCCCTTCCCATCTATTTGGTTTCTTTGTTTTCCTGTCTCACTCTCTCTCTTTCCCCTTTCTTCCTCCCTCCCTCTCTCACCCCTCCCTCACTTCTCTCTCTCTCTGACAAATAAATATCATTGGACAACTAAATATCATTATCAATATCTGTTTTTACCTCTTTTGTTTTTATTTTTGGCAGTCTCATTTAATGTTAATAAAAGCAAATTTGCATATTTTTCAATAAAAACATGTGTAATATTTGTTCATGCCTTGTGGCTCTCAAGCATCTGATGTTTATTCTATGTGGCTCTTATTTTAAGCAAGTTTGGCCATCCCAATTTAGACAATACTGACCTTGACAGACTGATGGTCCAAGGCAGCTTCATGCAAAGGACAAAGTGGGGGGATTTACCTGCTCACTTCTCTGAGAAATTAAAGAGTCCTGGATTTCCAAATTGTTCCCCCACCCACAGGTCCTTATTGAGCTCCCAGATGGTATATCCTTAATAGTCATATCAGCCAGAATGATGTAATGGTTCGAGAGTGTCAGGCTAGAACTGGAGAGAGCCTGGTTCTAAGTTAAACTCTGCCATGAAACTTGTGGGTTACCTTGGACCAGTCCCCCTCTCTCTTTTAATCTAACCTCTTTTGCAAGGTTATTGTGAAGGTAAAATGGAAGGGAGTGTTTTGTATACCACCTTGAGTTTCTTGGAGGAATGAAAGGATAAAAATATGTTAGATCAATTATATTCAGTGACTCAGGAGTCACATGTGACTCTTTTACATGCCGCTTATGGCTCTTCGGAGCACTGTTCTCCAATGTGGCACCTGGGCCACATGTTTCAGGACAGTGGGCAGGGCTATCACCTGGTGGGGTTGGCAGCTGGTTCCCAATGAGCACAGAGGAAGGTTCTAACCCCCCTGTCTCTTGCAGCACTAGAGTTCAACATAAAAGGACAGTTTTAACACCCAGCCTCATAAAGTTTTCTGGAGAACGTGAAAGTTTGCACACTGTTTTGTGTCATAAGTCCAACTCCCAAGCCCTTCATTTCATTCTAGAAATGGGATGGAGAGGCCATCCTACGTGCTCAGAGGTATTCCAATTATTAAAGAGGTTATAGTTACACTTACATATACTTATATCTCAGCATGTGTGTGTGTTTGGTGGGTGGCAAACAGGCTTTCCAAGAACATACCGTAATTCGGCAGGGGACGCATACTTCTTCGCAGGACCATTCCCGAGGGTGGGGGGAGGGAGACGCAGTGAATGATGCCGTCGCCAGGAAGTGATGCTGGGTGATGCTCTGGCAATGGGGCTGGAAACTCGATGGTACCATTGAGTTTTCAGCCCCATTGCCAGAGCATCGCTCCGGCGTCACTTCCTGGTGACGGCATCACACGGCGTGGGTGTTCCAAGGAGGAATGTTCCGGCCGGGGACTGTGTCCCCCCCCCCGAATTACAGTAAGTACTTGGCAACCCTAGTGGCAAAGAGGGTTTACTGTAGCCTTGTCGCTCTTTTCATTGATGGTAGTTGCAAATTTTCTACCCAGAGTAGTAGAAACTTGAGGGGAGGAGGCAGCCTAGTGAGAAGGAGAATTTTTTGTTAATATTTATTAATAAACTAGCAGAAGTGTAGCCTTTAAAGCAGCATCAATTTTCTCTCTCAAGGCAAACCATCTGCAGCCCTTGTATCTCTCTCTCACACACACAGACACACAGAAGCTGTTTCTTGTCAGCTGGCTCCAAAACACAGGCTTTGTCCTCCTTCGCAGGCTCTGTGTCAGCTGCCAAGCTGTTTTTCCCCCAGCCCTTACCCAAGGACATGGGGTGTGTCTGGTAGCTCACAGCTGCCAAACATCTGAAGCCATTAAAGAAACCTGTCCTTAGCCATCAGTTACATAAGAGTCTGCGGATGGTTATCTCATCATGTGACACCCCACAGTAGCATTCCTGTTAGAAGAGATGAGTCTGATATTCTTTGCATGTGCCACAGCCTGACTTAGGCCACGAGATGGGCAGATGCAAGCTGTTGATTTGTTAATTGGGACGGAGTCTCTCTTCTCTTGTCAGGCGTTGTCTCCCTGGTCTCACTCTCCATCCTTTCCTATGAACGTTATGTGATGGTCCTGCAAAGACACACCAAGGCAAACGTGCCTAGCTACCAGAAGTCCTGGCTTTGCATAGCCACATCCTGGCTCTACTCCTTGATCTGGACCTTGCCGCCTTCCTTTGGCTGGAGCAGCTATGGCCCCGAAGGGCCTGGCATTACCTGCTCCGTCACTTGGCACCTCAGGACTCCCAGCAACATCTCTTATGTCATCTGCCTCTTTGTCTTTTGCCTTCTCTTCCCCCTCCTGATCATGATGTATTGCTATGGAAGAATCCTGCAAGCCATCAGACTGGTAAGGCTACTCACCCCTGCAGCTTCTCTAATTATATAATCTTTTGGCTTTGGCCAAGTTGTATGAGTAGCACAGCAACATTTAAATCTGGACAAGTGCTGATGTCATAGTTTAGAAGCAGCCTACCTAGAAGCACGGCAAATGATTTTGTCCAGGTAATTGGACAATACCTGGCTGTATTCCTCTGTTAAATGGATAGGTTTGGGATAGAAGTTTCAGAATCAGGTAAAAAAAAAGAGAGAACATCATAGGCATGTAAGGCTAACTTAGTTTCTTGTTAAAAGAATTTTATGCCTGAGATGCCTGTGCTTTGACAGACAGTGCAACAAACAAAAGGGGAAGAGAGTCCTTCTAAAAATTAGGGGAAAGGGAAACATTAATCCATTGCAAAGAACCTGAACTCTGTTGCGATATTTGTGAGTTCTCTTCCTGTTTGTCCTGAAAGCAAAGTCACCCCTGAATGACCATAAAATGGCCATAAATCTATGCAGAAGGTACAATAAAATCCTATGATCAAAGAACTTGAAACTGGCATGGAGTGTGGAAGCTACCATAAAACCCAATAATCAAAGGAAGCGAAACGGGCATGCAATGCAGAGGGGAATTTCTGTTTCGATGTGGGTTTTGTAAAACAACGGAAGGAAAAGCCAATGCAGAATCAGCCTGAGTCACAAGTTAAGTTCTTAGAGAAGCAACATGTAGCTTAGAGCTAGTAAGGATTACTTCTTTTACATTCATTCATTCATTCATTCATTCATTCATTCATTCATTTATATATTTATTTATTCAATTTTTATCCTGCCCTCCCTGCTGAGGCAGGCTCAGCGCGGCTTACATTAAAAGGATTAAAAATATATCAAAACACAATTAGTGCAATTCAGCTTCATAAAACACATAGATAAACAAATCACAATACAAATAGAATAAAGTGCTGGTGGCAGTAACATCCTGGGCCAACATAGGATGGCCCAAAGTATGGCCCCCATCAGTGTTCAGCATGGCAGGCTGTTGGTATTAGCATTCAGTTATTATTGTTAGCAGCAGCTTGTAATTGAAGGCCTGGTGGAAGAGCTCCATTTTACAGGCCCTGTGGAACTGTACAAGGTCCTGCAGGGCCCTGATGTCTTCTGGGAGCTCATTCCACCAGTGTGGAGCCACTACTGAGAAGGCCCTGGCCCTGATAGAGGCCAGTCTGGCATCTTTTGGTCCAGGGAGGGCCAAATGGTTTTGAGACCCTGACCTCAGTGCTCTCTGGGGAACATGCAGGGAAAGGCCCTCAGGTAGGCAGGCTCCAGGCCATATAGAGCTTTAAAGGTAAAAACCAGCACCTTGAAGTGAATCCAGTATGCTATTGGCAGCCAGTGCAATGTCTTTAGTGCAGGTGGATGTGCTCCCGCATAGGGAGGCCCATCAGCAGCCTGGCTGCCACATTTTGCACCAGCTGCAGCTTCCGGAGTTGCGACAAGGGCAGCCCCATGTAGAGAGCATTGCAGTAGTCTAGTCTTGAGGTGACCATTGCGTGGATCACTGTTGTTAGATCATTGTGTTAGAGGAAGGGAACCAATTGCCTGATCAGCTGAAGATGGTAAAGGCTGCCTTGGCAGTGGCTGCTACCTGGGCCTCCATCATTAAGGAAACATCCAGGAGCACTCCCAAACTCCTAACCCTCGGCACTGGCACCAATGGTGCCCCATCAAAGGGCAGTAGTGGGATCCCTACCCACAGTCTGCACTGACTCAGGAACAGGACCAAGTATCCTTTACCTAATCTTTAGTAAAGTTATCTTTTTATAGACAAAATACATGTGTCTGGCTGCTTTAATCTAATTCTGTTATTTTGAATCTCAATACCAAATAAGCTCTAGGCTCTAACATATAATAAATTAAATGTATAATATTCCAACCAAGAAGACTCTCAAACATTTGGCTGTAATGGCGGGGAGGGTTTCAGCATCGATGTTTATTAGTGAAACAGCTGTCACGGAATGCTCATGAACATTCCAATCATTAAGGAATTAAATGGCACTAAAGTAGTCTAGAGGAAGCAGAGATAATGTGCTTTTTGTAAGAGAGGGTACAGAGCAGTGGGGGGGGAATGTGTGGGTATAAGTAAATTATCTGTGCTGTCTTATTTTAGCAGGTTTCTAGGTTTCACCTGACATCTGTTCAGAAAAAGGAGCACCACATTCTGTTTATGGTAGTAGCCATGGTTACCTGTTATTTCCTTTGCTGGATGCCATATGGGATAGTCTCTCTGATTGCAACGTTTGGCAAGCCTGGAATAATCACACCAGCAGTGAGCATCATCCCTTCCATTTTGGCAAAAGCCAGCACCTGTGTTAACCCCATCCTTTATGTGCTCTTGAACAAACAGGTAAGGCTCTGTTTTTGTCTGCATTTGCTCTTGTACAGAAAAACTTTGTATTCCTCTGCTGGCCATGATAACAGGTTGCTGCTGCAAGAAATCAGAAGGAAAATTGTACTTTTCTTAGCATATTGGGGGTGACCCCTGGGGCTTCTAAGACTCTGCTTGAATTAAAATATTTTAGCAGCTAAGAGGTTTAGGGGATCAGGCTGAATGTCACCCCAGGAAAACCTCAGACGGCTTTGCTGATATTGCTTTGGTTTAATATTTGGTTACTTATGATAGCAAAACTCTGGCAAAATTTCACATGAGTTCATTGGTGTATCACATATCAATTGACAAAACTGAAATATCAGTTGAAAAAAAATAACTAGCATGTGAACCAGTTCAAAACAGCAGCACAAAATAATCTCACATCTCAAGAATAAGCAGTACTTACTCAAATAATCACTAATTATTAAAATGCAGCAAATACTTTTTTTTTTAGTTGCAGAAGATTTCAATGGATGGGCAGGTTCATATGAGAGAAAGTGTCCAAAGTTTTTTGAAAACTAGGGTTTAGTACTACATACCTGTTTAGCTAACTATGGTTGCAACTAACCAAGAATTTGTTGTTGAAGGCTTTCACGGCCAGAGTTCATTAGTTGCTGTAGATTTTCCGGGTTGTGTGGCCGTGGTCTTGGCATTGTAGGACCTGACGTTTTGCCAGTACCTGTGACTGGCATCCTCAGAGGTATAACACAGAAAAATGGAGTACTCTCTGTGTTAAGATGAGCCGAAAAATGGTAGGCAGGTAATTTATATCTACCCTGGAAGGTGGGGTAGGGCTGAGTCATTATCTTGTAGTAGTTCTCCAGGCTATGAACATGCTAATGGAGGAGCTTTCCTGAGGAGGTTCTTTTGTCTATGGATTGTTTCCTGAGGAGGTTTCCTGTTTCCTGAGGAGGTTCTTTTGTGTGTGGAATGGTTATTGAAACTCTAATCTTATCTGTAGTGCTATTGTCAGCTGTAGAGCATTTTGTGTTTTTCAGGGCAGGAAACCATGCCCTATTTATTTATTTATTTTTAAACACTCTTCTTTCCTGTTGAAATTGTGTTTATGTTTATGAATTTCAATGGCTTCCCTGTGTAATCTGACATGGTAATTGGAAGCGTTGTCCAGTCTTTCAGTGTCTTGGAACAAAATGCTGTTTCCTGTTTGGGTTAGGCTATGTTCAGCCACTGTTGATTTTTCAGGTTGGCCAAGTCTGCAGTGTCTTTCATGTTCTTTTATTCTTGTCTGAATGCTATGCTGTGTGGTCCTGATGTAAACTTGTCCACAACTGCATGGTATGCAGTATACTCCTGCAGAAGTGAGGGGGTCTCTTCTGTCTTTTGCTGATCGTAGCATCTGTTGTAGTTTTGTGGTGGGTCTGAATACTGTTTGTAGGTTGTGTTTTTTCATAAGTTTTCCCATCTGATCAGTGATTCCTTTGATATATGGCAAAAACACTTTTCCTGTGGGAGACTGTTTTTCTTCAGTTGTTTGTTTTACCTTTGGTTTAATCGCTCTTCTGATTTCATTCTTAGAGTAGCCATTTGCTTGAAGTGCGTGGTTAAGATGATTGTTTGTCATTGAGAAAGTGTGGTTCACATATCCGTCTTGTACGGTCTACTAATGTTTTGATTATGCCTCTTTTTTGCCGAGGGTGGTGTTTTGATTATGACCAAGAACTGATTATAACCAAGAATTCCTCAAAGCTATGGAGTGAAATGAAATGAGCTTCCTCATGTCCTCATTTTCCATTTGTTGTCTTTTTATGTTTTCTTTGTTATTTCTCCATGCTTTCTCAAACCACCTTTGATCTGATTTAAGAAAGCAAAGAGGAGCTACAAAGAAACCATGGGAAGACAACAAATGGAAAACAACATTGTGAAAATGCTTGGAGGTGTTTCTTGGCAGCAGCTTACAAGGGAAAGCTCTGAGAGCCCCATAAAGCCATGATCAGAAAGAGAATAGTGTCATACAGAAGGTCACAAATAAAGCAAGGCATGCCACTTGAGGAAAAATCTCTGTGGGCAAACAGCCACAAGGTTGTATAAGGCCAAAGGTTGCCACAAGGTGGCAGTGAGCAATAGAGAATGATTGCATGCAGCTTTTGGCCGCCACTATAGAAATGACTGTAGGCTAGAAGGATCAATAGGACAGGGCCTTCTCTGCTGTGGCACCTCATTTTTGAAATATCTTTGCTTTGTCTGGCACTGTCTTGAATTTTTGGCACCAGGTCAAAACCCAAGAAATGTTGTTGGTAAGTGGATCGTGTGTAGCGGTCTGCTGATAATTTTTTAAAAATACTAGTTATTTCTTGCAAGTTTTGTAAGGTCTTTGCTGGATTTAGCATTGATGGTTATGAATATATGCTTGTTTCTCTCTTCCCTTCCTTGCCCTTGACTTTAGTAGTAGGAAGGCAGTATGTAAATACATCCAATAAGCAAACATCAGTGGCAGCCACTGCCCCCTCCTCGCCCATGTTTTGAGACAATGGCAGGAGAACAGTACCAAGTCTTGGCTGGTAAATGCGAATCAGCATGTCAATGCAAATAAGCATGTCAGTGTGAATCAGCTGGTTAATGCAAACCACCATGTCCTGGCCCTCACTGCCCCATTACAGGTGCTGGTTCCCAATAGTGCAATAATGGCTGAGGTTATGGTAGGTATAATTGTCCCTCTTTACACTTCTTTAAGGCATAGGAACCTCCTCTGAGTTTAGATGCGGCAATCCTGTGCTCCCTTGGCTTACGTTCCCACAGTCCCTCAAGCCTTCCTCCACCACTGCCCTTTCCATCTGCCCTTCCTTCAGCTTCATAGGCATTACTCTGTTATTTACCGTCAGGCACCCTGGCTACCCTCTCTGCTCTTTAGGTTATCTTCTTTCAGGTTCCTTTCCTGTCCATTCCTTAGCCTCTCCCACCACCGTTTCCTTCCACAGGTCCTGTGAGAATTTTTAATCAGAGCCAAACTGACCACAGCCCCCTTCTTGCAAAAGCTGGGTTGTGAACCTCTGAGAAAGCCTGCTTTGGCACCGAGGTCGCCTTTTGGATAAACAGGTGGCAGTGGTGGCCCAGGGATCCCTTTCACCAACTTGGCTGGTCAGCCAGCTGTGGCCCTTCCTGGAAGGGAAAGATCTTGCCCCTGTAGTGCACATCCTGGTATCGTCTTGAGTAGATTACTGCAGTGTGGGACTGCCCTTGAAGACTGTCCAGAAGCTATAGAATGCTGCGACCAGTACATTGATTGGAGACTGTCATAGGGGCTGTATCACTCCCCTCTTGTTCCATCTACACTGATTTCCAGTTTGCTTCTGGGCTCAATTCCAGGTGTTGGTATTGACCTATAAAACCCTATACGGCTTGAGGTATGCTTACCTGAAGGACCACCTTCTCCCATATGAACCTACCTGTACACTCTGGTCATCTTCAGAGGCCTTGCTTCTGGAATCCCTACCATCTGAGGCTAGATGAGTGGCAACATGAAAAAGTGACGTCTCAGTTTTGGCAACAAAGCTCTGAAACTCCCTCTACATTGTCTTCCACCAGTGGGTGAAGACTTTTTTATTCTGTTTGACATGGAGTGACTACTATTGGCCCTCCTCCCTGGTTGTGTTGTGTGTGTGTGTGTGTGTGTGTGTATATATATATATATATATATATATATATATTAATTGAAGTGTTTAAATATTTTATATATACATTATTTTAAACACTGTTTTAATGTTTGAATTGTTTCAGTGTTTGATGCCTTGGGGATCCTATTTGAATAGAAAGGCAACACAGAAATATTTTAGATAAATAAAAATGTGTGCTGCCATTCTATAACATCTCCTTAGCTCAGTGTCAAAAGGCTTCAGTGCTTTAAGCACAAGCCAGGGTAGATTATCTCACCCAGAGGAACAAGGAAAATACACTGGCTGTTTTCTTTAAGTTGTGAGTTTGTGGCTAGCTGAACAAATAGACAAGATGGATACAAATAATCTGTGATGATTCTCTCAAACTGCTGGCATGCTCCAGCAACTGTTTTGTTTCCTTTCTGTCTCTTCAGTTTTACGAGTGTTTCACAATCCTTGTGAAATGTGGGCCTCCGCCTCAGCACATGAAAACCACTTTTGAGTTCAAAAGTGAGCCAAGATTCTCAGACAGCCGGCAGAGCAGAAGAAACCCACTTGCTTCAGATGCAGGACAATAAACAAGGAGAGGCCAAATGCTCCACAAGGCAGCTCAAAATGCTCCTGGTTCATTACTGGTTCTAGTTTCATATGCTCATTTGCCATTGTTATTGTTTAGAATCTCCTGGAGCACTTTGGTGAAGTTCTGGAAGCACATTGATCTAGAACCTTCTATCTAGCAATGTCAGCCAAAAATTCAAATGACCTCTGACCTGAGCAATGTCCAAGTGACAAGTGGTGATCTTGGCTGTGTGGGTGAGAGTCCGCAAATTCCCTCAAAATTTCCAACATTGTCCATCACAGCAGACTGTTTCATAACTGTCTGTGTCTGAAGTATCTTCCAGATGTGCGTGTGTGGAGTTCCTATTTCTATTATGGACTTCTATCCATTTGAATTACCATCTTGATTTTACAAAATAACTACTTAATACATAGGTAGGTAAAAAACAGAAGTGATGATCATGTAATACAAAATAACTATTTAATACACAAAAAAACTATTTAATAACACAAACTTTTAATACATTAATGGTAAAAAGGTGATAATCATGCATTAACAATGTAATATAATAAATTCTGTAAATTATATATCAGTTCTTGTTTACTGTACTAATTTCACTGTTTTGGCCTCTTGCAAAGAACCCTGGGAATTTGTAAGCTGGTGGGGATTCTGGGACTTCTATATCTGAGATTCCTGTGCCCCCCCTCCTGCTCCATAAAACATTGCCCCATAAGGTTCATGGCTGAGGGGTTGAACCTGATTCTCCTCTGTTCTGTGGTCACTGTACCCATACCGGCTTGGTGAGGAAAGGCAACTGGTTTGGGTATTGTACCTCCTAAGAGCACGTGATTGGACCTCTGTTATTAGCAGATGCCCCAGGCAAGGAGCACTAGAGACCATTCCATGCTTGGAAATCCCTAGTGGTGCAAGGGACAGAGAACTGGAGTCTGATCTGCAGGGCCCATGGTTCCTGATATCATATCTGCATTTCAGAGATGTGCCAAGGGCAATGTTCTGCTTTCCATGGGCTGATTCTTGTCCATGAGTCCCACTTCCGACGATTCAGTCTCTTCCTCAACTTAGGACATCATTTTCAATTGCTAACACTGTTGGCTCTAAATGTTATTCTGAAAGGAGATGCAGATAAGCATGTTTTTGATTTTGTTCAGGGCACATTGTTTGAACCCTTGTTTTGACTTAGGAATCCTTACCCCGATTTGGGGGTTCTCTTTGCTGTGCTGTCCCCCACTGGTGCCTATTGTCAGAAGGACCAAGAAGTGCATGAAACAAAAGTAAGCTATGCAGCGCTTGTGCAATGAAGTTCAAATAAGTATCTCTATGCTTGAGTTGTTTCTGGCATGTTAAGACTGAAGAACTGTAGAGGCCTGTTCTGCAACTGTGCAATATTGCTATTAAAATAGATTCCCATTGGAACAATCCACAGCCTTTCTGGACTTGCATGATAACTTGGGAATGGTTCAGACATCCATGCACATCTCTTGATTTCTCCATGTGTGATTGCTGCATGCTTTATTTTATTATTAATAATAATGTCTTCCACATTGGCAGTTTTTCTTCCAAGAAGCACATGATAGTATATCTCTCATTTATCCTCACAACAACCTGGCAAGGAGTTTATGACTGGCTGTTCTCTGTTGAAAAGTGTTATAGTGACCAGTGAGTTCCATCTGTGGTATTAATGCTTGAACAGCCTTTTCAAGCATGTCTTCTTTTGATATTGCAGTCATCGGCTAGTGAACATCCACGTGTGTACTGGGCGGTGTTTGATTCAATCCCAAGAGACCTCTTATGGGATAAGATGGCTAGAAGGAATATAGATCCCAGATTGCTTTTTTAATTTAAAAAAATCCTATATTCACATACCAGTTGTCAGGTTAAATTTAATCTACAGGGGAATCTAACCCCTAAAATTCCGATTCGTAAAGGTGTAAAACAGTGTTGCATCCTTGCCCCTTCACTCTTTAATTTGTTTTTAAATGACCTGGCTCCATCTTTGTCCAAAATTGATGGGCATGTCCCTAAAATTGGCCAACATCATATTCCAGTTCTTTTATACGTGGACGCTGCCATCTTACTCTCATGTTCATGTATCGGACTGAGGCATCTTCTACACCAATGTTTGACCTACTATAATAACAACAGGTTAACTTTGAATTATGGGAAAACAAAGATCTTAATCTTTTCCAAATCCTGGAAACAGTCCTTATGGACAAATCAGGGAAATCCCATTGATCAGGTCAAATCTTTTAAATACTTAGGGATCAATTTCTACTACAACGGGAGCTGGGCTACTCATCGCAAATTTGCTACTACTCTAGCAAGAAACAGTGCTGAGGCCATCACCTGCTTTTTCTACATGAGAGACAATAGATATGTTCCAATGGCTTTAAAGGTCTTCAATGCAAAATCTAGTTCACAATTCCTATATGACGCTCCCATTTGGATAAGTGTACTAACCAATCAGTGGAGGGTTTACAATCCTTTTTTTGCAGAAAATTCTTGGGCTTCCTAATTGTGTCCCATATGCCGCGATGTGGCTCGAAACTGGTCAGATGTCCCTGGAAACTCAGGGCTGACTTTTGACCATCAAATTTTGGTTGTGCCTTCTGTTTAATCCTGACCTGAATTCTTTTACCTTTTTAATGCTGACAGATTATTGTGAACCTAATTGGCTGAAATTAGTTCAAAAAATCCGCTTTATTTATCATCTGCCTCCACAATATTTTATACAATCAAACACAGGCTTTTAGATATTGTTTCAGTGCCTGACTGAGGCAGCTAGGAAAACTTGTTCTCCAGTTCATCTGGGATTACCCCAGACACTGGGCCAGACAGCTACTTATTTTTGCTCTTTAACTGACCCCCATCAAAGAAGGGCATTTATGTTAGCCAGATTTAATGCCATTGGCCATCTTCTCTGGAAGATGCCATAAAATCCCTTATGAACGTAGACAATGCCTCTGTAGTCAGGGTGCCATTGAATCTGTTTCCCACGTTCTTTTAAATTGTCCATTTATGCTAAGAGCCAGGATAAATTTCTGGACTCCCTTCTTTTTACATGGCGTGGTCTCCTTGAGAGTGTCAAAGTCCAGATGTGTAAAAACAAATGGAGCTTCAGATGTCTACAGGTTGTGAAGTAGTGAAAAAAACTAAATATTTAGGTGTAGATTTGACAATGAAGAACATTGATCTTTTAAAAAACAATTATGAAAGATTGTGGGCACAAGTCTTAAAAGATATTGAAAAATGGAATAAATTAAACTTATCCTCGCTGGAAAGAATCTCGGTGGTTAAAATGAATATCTTGCCACGTTTTATGTTCTTATTTCAAACGATCCCCATAGTAAAAGACTCAAAGGCGTTTAATTGTTGACAAAAGGAAATCTCTAAATTTGTTTGGGCAGGGAAAAAACCGAGAATTAAAATGAAAATTTTGTGTGATGCAAAGGAAAGAGGAGGTTTTCAACTACCAAATTTAAGACTTTATTCATGACGTGGTCTGTCTGAATTGGTTAGAGCAATGGATTACCTTGGAAAATAGGAAATTGTTGGCACTAGAAGGACATGACTGCAGGTTTGGCTGGCATGCATATCTTTATTATGGCAAGTCGAAAATGGATAATTTCTTTAAACATCACTATATTAGAAGGACCCTTTTTGATTCATGGATTAAGTATAAAAATTTCTTTCCTGATGAAAAACCAATGTGGATTGTACCAGCGGAATGATAAAGCCATTTTCAGACTATAAGGAACAAGACTGATTGAAATATAAGGACTTGTTGAGATGTGAAGGGAAATTATACATGATAAAGGATGAGAGCCAACTTGACTTTAAATATGATTGGTTGCGTTATAGACAGATTTTTGATATATATAAGTCAGATTTAAAAATGGTTAGTTTTAGGGGAAAGTACAATGAAATTGAGAATTTATGGCTGGAGGGAGGGAGGAAAATGATATTGGAAATGTATAAAATTTTGTTAAAATGGTATACAGAAGATGAAGTGGTTAAAGAGCAAATGATTAAATGGGCAATTAATGTGAATAAGGAAATATCCATGTCATCCTGGGAATTTCTATGGAAAAATGCTTTGAAAATATCTACATGTACCAATCTTAAAGAAAATTGTTTTAAAATGATGTATAGATGGTATATGACACCAAAAAAGATAGCTAATATAGGTAAAAACTTATCTAACAAATGTTGGAAACGTAAACATGCTGAAGGTTCCTTTTACCATATGTGGTGGACTTGTGATAAGGCAAAAACATTCTGGACTGTAATTCATACAGAGATGGAAAAAATTTTGAAATGTACCTTTAAGAAAGAACCTGAAATGTTTCTTTTAGGTCTTAAACTAGAAGAAATAAATGAACATTGATATGGTACATGGTAACAACTGCTAGAATGATCTATGCTCAAAATTGGAAAAATGAGAAGATTCCTGATCTCTGGGACTGGTTGAGAAAACTGCTATTTATGGCAGAAATGGACAAATGGACAAGAAAACTTAAACTTAGAAGAAGAAACCTTCTTGGCAGACTGGAGTGACTTTAAAGATTATATACAGAAGTACTGGGAAATGAAGGATAGTGTTTTTAGTCTGGGAAACTACTAATGATATGTTAATGGTAAACAGTTAGTAAGCGTTTATAGTAGTTATAATTAGCTAAATTGAGTTACCTATTGTATTAGTATGTTAACAAGAATTTAACATGTTTTATGTTTGGTTTGAACGGTGGAAGCAATGATGGGAGCCAACAGGGGGGGAAGAGGAGTTCTGTAAAAAAGGATATGATACATTATTGGACTAAGTTGTAATGCATTGTATATCCTAATAAAACTTGTTATAAAAAGAGAGAGAGAGTGTCAAAGTCCAGTTGCTACTCTCAGGGCAAAACTCTTCTATAACTTAATGTTGCCTGTTTCCTTCAATCTGCAATTCAGATCAGGGAAACTATGAACTGATCAGTTTTTCCCCCCTTGCTGTTTGTTTGTTTGTATGACAGCCACATTTTTGATGTATTCCTAAATTTTAATGTACTTTTATCTCTGATATGCCAGTAAAGGTTGTCTGTCTGTCACATGTGTACTGGCCTTTAATGGCTTCTATACAAATGAAATATGTGTGTTTGTAAGAGGGAGGATATAAAAGTTCTATCTGCCGTGATTCTCTTGTGACAGCTCATTCACCCATGGAAATTTTTACTTCTCATGGCTTAAATTGCAGGTGGTTCTAGAATCGATTTCCTATCAGAAGAAGGGATTCAGCCTGAACACCACCACCCCAATCTGGCCAAAGGAAGGACCTGTAGGGTGGCCGGTCACATCAGCTAAGGATCCTCTTCAATAGGCCATAAAAGGTCAGGTTGATACTCCCTGATGTTTATAAACACTTCTAGGTCAGAATGGCATTAAGAAGTATGCTGCCTCCAAGCATGCAGGTTCCCTTTAGCACTGGCAGGACTCTTCCTCCATGAGTGCACCGAATCCCTTTCTAAAACCACCAAAGCTAGCGGCCATCACTATGCCTGCTGGCAGTGAAGACCAAGGCTTCTTCCATCAGCCTGCCTGGACACCTATCTGCTGCCACCTTCTCTCTCAGGCAACAGCAGAGGCCAGCTACTCTGTAGGAGAAGGAGAGCCAATTCTTTCAATAATTCATTTTTTACATTTGTATTTATTTCTTTTGAAAAAAGAAAGGAAGAATACAAACAAAATAAATATGACTATAATAATCAATAGTTTTAAGTGTACCTCAAGTTGCTGGTCTTTCTACACGAGTCACTATTCTAAGCATGACTCCTGATGGGGAAGGAGGAAAGTCCAAAGCAGTGGCTCATGCAGAGGTGTGACAGGTAGCTTAATCTGGGGAAATCTGTTGGATTTCCATTGAGAGTGATTGGTCCAGTCACATGCCTGATGCAGAGATATGGCAGAATTATTCATCCCAGAGCTGGGACCAGAGGAGTGTGCATCATGCAGATGGGAACTGCACAGCTTTGTCTGTGGGCAGGTTCTTTGTTTTTTCGTACTGTGTTAGCTGTTCCCTTGAGCATGCCAGCGTGTCTTGGCACAAAGTTTGGAAACGACCTTCCTACATCAGTGCAGCCGAGCTGCACCTATGACTGCCAATTAAAGCTACCACATCTGGCATGGCTGCCCTGGGTGGTGATGGAAAGCGCCAGTGGGCCTAAGAGCTCCTGCCTGAAATAGCCGTCAAACCAAGCATTGACTACCTAAGCAACCACATCCTTTCTTCGGCTTTGCTCTTCGGCAAGTTGCACCAAACTTGCTAATGTTTGTCATAAACACCCGGGAAACTGATAAGCATTTCCGTAGGAAACAAATGAAACAATTGGCACATCAGCAAAAACATGTTTAACTAGGTCAGCAAGCATCCAAGTTGCCAGTTTTCTAGTAGGGTCCATTTTGCAGTGAATTTAAAGGCCAAAGTGACCTTAACAATGCATGGAGCTCCTGCTCGTGTGGGCCTCCATATGTGGAGACGCCGCAGAGCTTTCGATTGTGGTGACAGTGTATCCTAAAGCTAAGAGGAAGGGTCCATGGCTCAGTGGCAGAGGATGAGCTTTGCATGAAGGAAATCTCAGTTCCTGGCACCTCTAGTTTAAAAGGATATCCGAAGGGTATAGCGCTTCCCACTTGTGGTGGGGTGCAATTACCTTTGGTTGCCTCCATTAAGAGATTGGGAGTATTGCTAGCCTTTGTTCTTCCAAGAAGAGACGGGTTAATGTGGTGGCTAAAAGTCCCGTCTATTACCTGCATTTAGTGGAGAAACTGGCCCTTTTTCTTGACTTGACCAGACTGGCCATACTGATCCCTGCTATGATAATCTCAAGGCTGGGTTATTGTAATGTGCTCTATGTGGCTCTGCTCTTGAAGGCAAGCTGGAAACCTCAGCTACTAGTATGAAATGCTGCAGCTCATTTGCACTCTGGAGTTGGCAGCTATTCACATACTATAGGGTTGCCAACCTCCAGGTGGTAGCTGGAAATCTCCCACTATTACAACTGATCTCCCGGTGACAAAAGCCCCAGTCACACGAGAAGATTTGCCACGCAAGAGGGATGGATCGGGGGTGCATCAAGCAGGTGCAATCATACCGCAACATCTGGGAAGTGGAGCGCATCCATCCTCGATCCGTCCCGTCCTGGCGAAAACTGCGCATCAAAAAGGTAGCACCAAAACAGTGCTACCAACCGGTTGACGCGCAGCAGGGGCAGGCGTCTGATCGCTGCCATGCCCCTCTCCACGCAGCTTCCCGGGCCCTGTTGAACTGCGCATGCCTGGACATGCGCAGCAGGCTCACCTCATTCCCCTGTTCGTGACTCCCCCCCGGCATCTGATCATGCCAGGGAGCAACTGCATGGCAGCTCAGGGGATCCATCTGATCCCACCGCCGCGCTTCTCTTTTGATGCGGCTCTAAAAAGCTGCACTTCAGCCGCGTCTTTCCCCCGAGTATGACCAGGGCCAAAGAGCAGTTCCTCTGGAGAAAATGGCCCCTTTGGAAGGTGGACTCTGTGGCACTATATCCTATACTGAAGTCCCTCCCCTTCCCAAACCCCACCATGCTTTGGTCTCTATACTAGTATACCTTGCAGAGGTTCCTCCCCAAACCCTCTCCTCCCCGGGCTCCACTCCCAAAATCTCCAGGTATTTCCCAGCATGGAGCAGGCAACCTTATATACCAGTGGTAAAGTTACTGCACTGGCTGCTTGTTTGTTTCCTGGTCCGATTCAAGATGCTGATTATAACCTATGAAAACCCTTCATGGCCTAGGACCCACATACCTTCAGGATCGCCAAATATACTGCAGAGTGCTAGCTTTGCTCCTCTAGCCAAGGCCTACTTAGATCTGCATCCCATAACTCCCGAGCTTTTTTGGTGGTGTCTCCCATGTGGTGGAATAGCCTCCCTGTTCAGGTCAGGAGAGCCCTCATCTTATTCACATTTCAGCAGTAGCACAAATCCAAATAATCTAGATGGGCTTTTGAGTAAATAAAGGCCTTTCTGTTTGAAGTGCATTTTAAAAAATCATTGTAACTTGCCTTGCATCCTTTTAAGGAGAAAGCAAGCAAAAAATGTCTTAAATGCCTTGTTAAGTAGAAGGTATTAGGAAAGACCATTTTTGACCCTAGCTCTGAAAACAACTGCCAGTTCTGAACTGGGGCCCCTCAACGGTCTAACTTAGTATGCATACATTCAATTGTGTACCAGAGAGTCTATATTATCACATATGAGTTTGGTTGGTGAAGTGACAGAGCATTTTCAGCTGTGACCTCCTCCTTTCTGTCCTTCTGTTGTAGTTTAAAGACATTTTTTAAATTCCAGAGAAACTCTGAAATTAGCCAGTGATCTGTTGTGCCTTTCTTCTTCTCTAAGGTTTCTTGGGATGCTGCTTTTATTGCTGTACTTATCTGATTTTTTTAAAGTTTGCTTTTAGTATTGTTCTTCGTGTTATTGTAAGCTGACCTGAGTGTTTGTAAAATGCAGGATTACAAATCTTGTAAATCAATTATTATCCAAGGGCACAGATTTCCAGAGCACCCAACAGCTATACAAGAACCTGCACATTTCTAGCAGTAAAAATTATCTAAGAATCTACACGCATCTCTTTTTGAAAATCTAAAGTTGCAGATTTGAAAGACATAGTAGGATTTGGTTGCTGTGATCATTTTCTTTTTTTGAAATCTTTTTTTTTTAACATGCAGACAACATTTGTAAAAATGCACACCCACACAGCAAATGAGAAGCAGAACTTGACTCGGTGCTTGAAATTTGTGGGTTTTGTACATGCTAAAGTCTGCTGAATTGAGGTAACTGATCCTATCACACATTCCGGTGCTGAGAGCAAACTCTGGGGCTAAGCCTTGGCAGGAACGGGTTCAGATGATACCCTGATTTTGGTTTTTATCAGTTTGGAAAATCATGCCTTCTCTTGCTCTCTGTCTCATTCTCCCAATCTCATTCTTAGTGCTAAGATTCCAGATTTCAGTGGCTGATAGTGATTACTCCTTCTTTCCAACATGCGTCAATATTGAAGTGGCCGCTTTTCTACTTAGAGGCAGCACAGCATTGGCAAATGGAACTCTCCATGAGCAAGTCTGAGCAGGTCCCATCAGTCAAGGATTTAGACAACTCTAGGTGTGAAACCTCAGCTTCTTTTTCGAGAAAATTCTTCAGCTGTGGTTCACAGCTTCTGTCTGACTTTCTCAGCCTTGACTCAGCAGCAGTCATGGTATCCTGGCAGCAATGAGGTATGTGGACCATCACGGGCCACCAGATCATAGCAGACTAGTCATTCACCTACCTGGCTGCCTGCGATGACTAAGAATGGCTTCTAGGTGACCAGGCAAGGTAAATGGACCATATATGAATGTGGTCATAAGAAATTTTAAGAGCACTGGTCAACAAACGTAGTGTTGACTATTCTGAGGGCTGATTCACATTTTACATGGTCCAGGCAACCACTATGAGGACTTTTGGATGAAATGTGTGTTTGGAGTTCTGTGCTGGGAATTCAATTCCGAGGTGTGTGGGAGCCCAATTTGGATCAGGACTATGGCATATGGAGAAAAGGAACCTTGTTTGTTCATACTAAAGCAAAAATCTAAAAGGAGGTATAAGGAACAATGATGAAGGTACCTCTTATGGTAATTTCTGACTCTTTCCCCCCACAGCCTTAATTCCACCACATCTGCAGATCATCAACATTTAGTCTAGCCCATCACCAACATGTATCTGAAATGCCTATTATGCGTCAAGTCACAACTGACTCATGGTTACCCCAGCAAGGGGCTTTCAAGGCAACTGAGAAGCACAGGTGGTCTCCTGTTCCCTTCTTCTGCAGAGTCTTCCTTGGTGGCCTCCCTTCCAAGTCCTGACCCTGCTTAGCTTCTGAGATCTGATGAGATTGGGCTCTACCGTGCCTCCTTCCCTCCGAAATGCCGATTACTCAATGAAAAAGAGGCAGCATCATGGCAACCCTTTCTTGTGCCTGGATCCAGTTCTAGCTTCCTCCTCCCATTAGTGAGGAACGTCACAAAAATTTAACATGTTAATTGACCTTTGTGTTAGTTTTAATTAAGCTGCTTTGAGAGCCACCTTTTGTTTTTAAACCCTAGTGCTATGGGTGCTATGTCCTGCATGACTTTCCCCCCAGTTCAGTAATGAATCTGTTCTGGGCACCTTTTATGCTGTAATGAGGCATTTAATGGCATAACTGAATGTAATCCCATGCCGAGTGACTCCTATGGGTTTAAACTGGAGAACCTCTACATACGCTTGCCCTGATAGTTCTAAAAACCATCCTGGTATGCTATGATTTGCATGGCTAAATAATTAGCTATATCTGAAACATTCAGTCTCCCATACAAGACCTTTTAAAATGTAAAATTCCATATATCGCTTTTTTCTATACCATTTATAAACTTTAAAAACTGTCTTCTTATTGCAGTAATTTAATCTTTGGAATACTTAATTAGAGAAAGTGTAGTGGTTAGAATGTTGGGCTCACTGGGAGAACTTGCGTTCAAATCATCCCTCACTCATGAAGCTTGCTAGTCGTTCTTGAGACACACACTCAGCCTAACCAACATCAAGAGGAGGAAACAGTGGTGAGGAGAAATATATGCTACACTGACATTTTCAGAGGACGGGTTGGATAAAAATTGAATAGAGATACCAATTTTGAAAGGAAATTCATCTTCAGATTACCACCTGTGATGTTCAGAAGGGTGTTTTTCCTAGTGTTTACTGTCTAACAGTGACCCTTTCTGTACTCTCCTTTTAATCCATGTTCACTGTGGTGTCCTTCAAGCAATTTTGCACTAAAATTGAATTCAATCTTCTTTTTAATCCAGGTTCCCCACCCCCGTTCTTCACTAAAATTAAGTTCAACCTTCTCTTTATTCTGGGTTTCCCCCCCATTCGGCATTACGTTACCTCCCTTCAGTGGTCAACCCAGTTTCAGCCTGCCGTTGCCCCAGGTTATTTGGATCCTGTTTTGCCGTGGACTTAAAATTGCCTTAACTCAAATACTGAGAAAATCCGGAATGGCAGGCAAATGTGGAAAGGACCAACATCATCATAAGTAGAGTTCTAAGTCCTTCTAAATCCATTGAGGTCAGTGTAATTTTAATAATGTAATTCTGTTTAGGATGGCACTGTAAATCTTTGTTTTGAATCCTTAGTATAATGTAAATTAAACAGTTTGTTGATACTGGCCAACATTTTACCCTAATTTGCAAACTTTGTTATAGAAATTAAACTACACTCTTGTAATCTAGACTTCAACCTGATAATTCTGAGGTTTTTTCATTATAGTTATAACTTGAAATCAATACATAATGTTTAATACTTCTTTTAAGAAATTAGCTGGGCTATTGGTGCAAAAGCAGGTATTTAGATAATTTTTAAATCAACTTTTAGCATTTAACACTGTCTCTACAACTTGTTTATTTTATTGAGTATTGATTTATTCCTGAGAATGTTATTGCTGGAATACTGTTTTAAATTATAACATTTATTGATTTTTTAAAATTATTCATTGCCTCAGAGAAGATTTCTGGAGAGGTGAGAGAAAAAATGTAAATAAATAAATAAGCATTGTCTGCATATACAACTAATTTGCATTTTTGTCTCTCAATTTCCTTTAATTGGGCTATTAAGTCTTATTATAATTGCAATTTCACTATCTCTGCCATGAAGGTGTCTGGCTGATCTTGGGCCAATAACTCTTTTTCAGCCTAACTTCCCTCACAGGGTTTACATGAAGGTGGAGGCAGGGCAGGCCCCAGCTTATTTTGCACTCTAGGCGAAGATTCCTTCTGGTGCTCCCGCCCGTGTGCCCCCCCCCAATGCCAGTAGCTCAGAAAGTAGTATTTTAGCTCACAGGACTCCACAGCTTAGAGGGCCCCCAAGAAGCCCCCACGCAGCTGCAGGAGGGCACCGCTCCTGCAGATGGGCTGGCCGGTGAGTCCCCCACGCACAGGATGCAGGCCTGGGAGGCCCTGATCCCAATGCCTCCTTCCACGGGGGGTACTCGGTCCAGCCAGTCCCCGGCCATCGGCCCAGCCTCCCTGCGATCCCCAGAGGGAGGACAGGCCGCCAAGAAGCCTTGACTCTCTCCCTGCCTGCCTGCTGCCCTCTATGTTCCCGGGGGGGCGGCGGGAGGCCGCGAGGCACCTCAGAGAGCTGCAGGGCAGTGGAGGAGGAGGAGGAGTGCCTGGCCTGGCTGCCTCCGCTCCTCTGTCCTCACACACCTGAATGGGGGGGTGGGAGTTGCCGGGCCAGGAGAAAGTGCCTGATAATGCAGGATATGTAACCGGTTCAGAATCTTTCTTTCTTCCTACCCCCAGAATGTACCAGTTTTATACTGCCTCTTTTGGATACTTCCAAAGACCAGCAATTGAATGCTCTCCATGAATTATTTTTATTAGAAAGCTGGATAGGCTCACACAGGTCAGGATCTAAATAAAGTACTATGCAAACTTTTTCTAAGCAACCAAAAGCCAGGCTTGTATTTTCTGAAACAACAGCCTCTCACATGGTATGGCAAACCACTTTTGAATTTGAGGGACACCTCAAAAGCAGATTGCAGCACTGCATATTTCTCTAGCATTCAAAAACTCCGCTGGCTCTTAGGTATACCTGGAGGAGCCCTTTGGATGTCATTCCCTGAGAGCTACTTTAATACCTGCCAGCTACCTCATGGACCCTGACCTGGATGGCCCAGGCTAGCCTGATATC
This sequence comes from Gekko gecko, assembly GCA_029375565.1. Classification (NCBI taxonomy): domain Eukaryota; kingdom Metazoa; phylum Chordata; class Lepidosauria; order Squamata; family Gekkonidae; genus Gekko; species Gekko gecko. The sequence continues at coordinate 42,300,787 of JAPDNY010000012.1, read as the reverse complement.
ATCGGATTTTGCAAGCGAAAGAAGGTCTGCTCTTGTTAGTACTTGAATGTGAGACCACCAAGGAAATCTATGGCTGCTATGAGGCAGGCAATGGCAACCTGCCTCTCTTTGCCTCTTGCCTTGAAAACCCTGCAAGATTGCCACAATTTGGCTTTGACTTGATGGCACTTCCCATAACCAGTTACCTCAGAGAGAACAGTCATAATTCTTTCATGTAGCTGCAATTACTATTCAAGCATATGTTTTTTTTTACCATCAAGTCGCAGCTGACTTATGGCAACCTTTTAGGGTTTTCAAGGCAAGAGCCGTTCAGAGGTGATTTGCCAATGCCTGCCTCTTCGGCGACTCTGTGCTTCCTTGGTGGTCTCCCGTCCAGATATTTATGAGGACCAACCCTGCTTAGCTTCTGAGATCTGATGAGATCAGGCTAGCCTGGGCCACCCAGGTCAGGGCATTCAAGCATAGCCATACATGAATTTGGCAATTTATTTTTAAACCACCTCAGATATACAAGTTAACTTTTTTTGCATTAATGTGGCAAAAACTGGCCAGTTCACTTGCTACCAACCACCATGAGAGAAGATTTCAGAAGATTGTTATATATACTTGTAAAAGTGCAAATCAACCCTGCGTTGCTTCATGGCTCAGCAGTTACCATTAATGTGTGGCGGCATCCTTATTTTCCTTCTTTCAGTGCATTAAATACATCTCCTCCTCATTTTCTAGTCCAACAGTTGAGCAAAAAATTATGTTGTTTCCCTGTGAGCTGGTTACCATGTTCAAAATTGACTTCGATCATGGATTCTTCCTTTCTTTGAAGTCCGGCGAGACAAAAATAGTGATTCGTGATAGGGGGGAAAAGTGGGTGGCAGTATATGAACACACTGGGAGAGGAATACAAGTGGCTTTTGACATAGTAGTAGGCAACAACCTGGAAGTGAAGCATCCTAGAGAGTTCAAACAATGACTTTGTTTTTGCTGCTGCTGCTGAGGAGATGACACCGAACAGAACGTCCCACAATGGAAGACTAGTTTGTTCCCCAGGAAGTTGTGGGCAGCACACTGCGAGCGTCTCATCCCCATCTTGCGCAAAGTAAGAGTAAAGTGGTATTCATGCTGTGTGTGCAGTGGGCATCGGACGCTGGAGGCACATGGACCTGAATGAGCCATATTCCCCAACTACCCCAAGACCTGCTGTCACCACTGTCGCCATGAAAACAGTCCTGTACTTGATCGTCGCATTTGTGATAGCTCAGCTAGTTGGGGCTGTACTTTTTGGTTTATATCTTCACATGAGGCTGGACAAGGTAAGATTGGGTTTCATGACTGGTGTGGGTTAGTGAATAAGAATGGTTTTAACTGCTAAGCAACAGAAAGGCTTCCCAAACATAAGAAGCTGCCTTATTCCAAGCCAGACTGTGATTTTGTCTCACTCAGCCTTATCTACTCTAACTGGTGGCAGTTCTTCAGTGTCTGAGGCAGAGAAAGGTCTTGCCCAGCACCTGCTTCCCAAGATGCTTTGGTAGACATCAGTGGCAAGGATTGGGGCCTTTGGTACTCAAAGCAGGTGTTCTGCCTTTGAGCCACAGTAAAAATATCACACCCAGGACTACTAAATACTCCTTCCCAAACCACAGATACTTACTGTGAGGGTTATTTTAACAGGGATTCTGGTATTCAGGCAACTAGCAGGCAGCCTTCAAAGTGTATAACTCAGCAGCTACTGGAAAACAGAAGTAAAAGGAAAGGACTGTGGATGCCGAAATGCGCATCCCATAATCACTGAGTTAACCCTTTTCAAACACTTTGCCACAGATGTTAACATATGAAGCTGCTTTTTAATGCATTGGGGGAGGGCCTGTGGCTCTGAGGCAGAGCATCTACTCGGCATGCAGAAGGTTTCAAGTTCAATCCTTGGCATCTCCAAGTAAAAGAATCAGGTAGTTTGAAAGACCTCTGCCTGAGGCCCAGGAGAGCAGCTTCCAGTCTGAGTAGACAATACTGACCTTGATGGTCAGTATTGGTCTAATTCAATATAAGGCAGGTTGTGTGTGGTATTTCATTCCCTCCAACTGGTGACAGTTCTCCATAAAGACAAGCAGAGAAAGGTCTTTTCCAGGCACCTGTTACCTGATGTCCTTTAACCGGAGATACTGCAAATGGAACCTTCTGCATACAAAGCAGCTGCCCTGCCACTGGGGGATTAACTACCTGATATGTTGGGAGCTTCATGTGTACACCTCCCAGCATTAAAAAAAACCCCAGTGCACAGGAGCCCAGTTCAGATATGGACCACAGCATAAGAGGATGGTGCTTTTCAGTCTTGCCTCCCTTGACATTTTCCCAACCAAAATGGGCCTCAAATGAGCATTTTCGTGTATACTGCTATCAGTATGGTCATGCTTTCACAGCGGGACAAACGGCATGTTCCCAAGGCCACTATTTTGATCAGGGAAATGGCGCAGGGGGAGACTTAAAAGAGCCAGCAAAGTCTAGTTGTTAGAGTGCGGCTACGATCTGGGAGATCCAGATTTAAATCCCCACTTTGCCATAGAAGCTTTGATGGATGACCTTGGGTCAATCACTCTCAGCCTAACTTGCGGCAGTGAGTTGTTGCTGTGAAGATACATTGGAGTGGGGGAGGACAATGTTGTCTACCTCTTTGTGTCCCCAGTGTAAAAACATAAATCCCCTCTGCTGGCACCATAGCACCATTTGCAATTAGGCCCCTGTGTGCCTTGTAAAATAAGTTTTTAAAAATTCTGGGAGCTCCATACATGGAACTCCCAACATACTGTGTAGCCAGTCCCTGAGCTGCAGTCACCTCCTGCTGCCCCCCCCCCATGTCTCTCAGGGTTTGTTTGGGGTGTGTGGACAACTGCAGCTTACCCATAGTTACTGCTGTTAACTATTGCACTAGTGCTTGCCTCCTGTTTCTACAATAAGACAGAAGTCATCTTGGACTGGGGCCATAGTTAGCATTCTTCAGTGTTTCAGAATGGTGCAATGAACCCCTTGGCTGTAGATTCAGTGACCCAAACTCATCTTTGGTTATAAACATTTTTGTAAGTATTTGGAAACTGCAAAATCTGTTTGACTGTGAACACTGAGGGCGATGACAGCTCTTAAATCCTTCAGTCCTTAAATTGTCTATCCCTAGCCAAAAATCCTAGAACCACCATTCCAGCCATTCCAGGAACAAGGAAGAATGTGGAACCCTTTCATAGCCTAGAGTGATTTTCTATAGAATAGCTGGTTAGGTCTTCAACAGACTTACCATGTTCTTGCAAAGGCAAATTCCATGCTCGGATTGTTAGGAAAAGGACTGAAAAGTGGACTCCCAGTATTATAATATCTTTGCATACTCACTTGGAATACCACAGACAGTCCTAGTGTCCCATCTGTAAAAGAGAGATCACAGAACTGGAAAGAGGCAACAAAAAGAACCCTGAATGATCGAAAATTTGGTGTACCTATTTTATTGCTGTTTACCTGGAGTCAATCAAAGTGCAGGAAAATCTGCCATGTGGATGCTCCTTTGCTGCTGTGAATGCTTGTGCATTCAAGGTTGTGGTGAGAGCTCCATGGAGAATCGTCAACATGTGGAAGCAAACTAGATGGACCTTCGGTATGATCCAGCGGGGCTCATCTTTACGTTCTTGAATTCTTAGCTCACACCAATGGCACTAAAGTCAGCTCTTGGAACAAGAAAAAGTACTGAAAAGGAGAGCGACAGAGAAAAGCCAGTGTAGTATAAGGTTGTGACTAGAGTTTTAAACTAGGACTGCAGGTATGTAGGTTTAAATCTCTGTTCACCCATCAAGATTATTGTTTGTCCTTGGGCCATTCATTAGCTCTCGTCCACATCTAACCTACAGGAAGATAAAATGGAGGAGGGAGAACCACGTATGTCATCGTGAACTCCTTGGAGAACTGACTGGATAAAACTATAATAGAGGATAGAAAAGCCAGAGAAGATACAGTAAAATTAATAATCTGATAAAAATTAAAAACCAGTTTACAGGTGGCTGTCTCACGTAGGTCCTGAGTGTGGAAAGACCGTAAGACATTGAACTAATTATTTATATTAGAAATGCAATTCCCCCCCTCTCCAAAATGGTATGAACTCAAATTTGCTTGCAAAACAATTGGGGAGCTTATCCAGTCTCTCCCCTATATTCACCATTAGATCTGTGCAACTATCTGACTCTCGTACACAGAACTTTGCATGCATTAGGAAAAGGGAAGAAGGAAGCAAGGGGCAGAATTGGTTCCTTTATAGATTATATTTCTAGATTCCAAAATAGTTTGCCATCTTTCCCAATTATTTGGGCAGTTGGATCCAGGAATTTGGGGTGCAGGGAGGTGCAAAAGCTTGCATGCTGGGGAGGGGAATTGGTGTGGGGGCCTTAAAATTTATTTTTGTTTTAAAGGATATGCCTTTATCAAATGCAAAATCAACTTTTTCAAAATTCACAATCAAATTCAAATTCTAAACTTTCCCCAAATCTGAAATGTATTGCAAAATTCAGCCCTATTTATCAAAGGAAGCAGCAGTTCATTCTGTCTTAGAGCTGAGGTACACAAGATGGCGGGAGATCCTGTGGCGATCATGCGAGCAGCCCCATGGGATTCAGAACCGGCTCAGGATGCGATGGACTTGGTGTTGTTGTCATTATTGGATATCTACTTCAGTTGTATTTGATTTAAGCCGTTGTTTTTAAAATTATATTTCATATTTCCGTAAGTCCCTTTGGGTCCCCACTGAGGAGAAATGCAGGGTACTAAATTACCTAAACCAAATCAATCGAATCATGTTTGGACTGCCTGGCCTTTTAAACAAAGCGACTGTGGAGTGGGGTAATGATTCAGAACAGGCCTGCAATGCTGGGGTAGGCAAAACCTTTCCTTTGTATGCCCCCTGGTCCCAATCAAATTGTTCCACCCTCTTTGTGGCTACTTCTAAGAAAATGGAGGGAAAAGACTACAGATCTTCTGCCATCTTGGCTAGTTTGGCCTTTTCTCTCCAAAAGCTCCTGAAGTCATGGGATCAAGTTACACTGGGACTAATTAACATTTACAGATGAGACCGATTTGGAGTATTTGTGTGGGAACAGGACCAGAGGCAAAGGGGAAAGCTTAGACAACTGACCTTCACAAAAAACATGGAAGCAGAATTGGTTGCTTGCTTATAAGACCAAAGTCAGAGCATGCCAGTGGTTAATGTCTTCACACTGGGCTTCTCTCAGAAGGATATTTCTCAGTGCTTTTGTAGGCAGGGAACTGAATATTTGGGAAAAATAATGGTATCCTCTGATACATGGGAAGCTGCCTCATGCTGTTTCCTGACTGTTCATCACCCTAGCTCAGTCCTGTGCACTCTGACATCCAGTGGGTTTTTAGGGTTTCAAGCCAAGAAAGTCCTTTCCCACACCTGTTACCTCTTTTAACTAAAGTTTTGAGGGACAAAACCTGGGCCCTTCTGCATGGAAAGCCAGCACCCTGCTATGGAGCCGTGGCTTCAAAGGTTTGCTGTGAGGTTAAAATGTGAAGGAAATGAGCATGCTTCCCTGAACTCCTTAGAGGAAGAAGGAGAAAAATGTAGCAAATAAATCTTCTTGGTGGTCTGAAAAGAGACCTGGCTGCATAGCGGGACAGTCAAGGAACTGCTTTTCCTACTGGTGAGCTGTTATACGCCAGAGATTCACTGACCACAATCAAACACCAAGCCCAGAATCCTTAGGCCAACTGATTTCAATGGAGGGTCTCAGCATTGCACTGTGAATCATCCAGAACACCTAGAAAGTAAAATACTCATCGGTCTTGTTAGAATTAGACATGGGGTGGGTTTCGGGCACCCAGCCTTCCTCTGCACTATATTTATTTATTCGTTTTCTCTCTGGAAACTATACCCTTGTCTTTTCTCACAGTCCAAGATGATTTGTTACATTTATCACACCTTGCAGTAAGCACTTGCTTTCTCTGATTTTTCAGGTGGAAGATGAGATGAATTTACGAGAAGAGTTCTTGTTCCTTAGAAGACTGCAGAAATGTCTGAAACCACAAGATGCTGACACAACTTTGCTGGATTGTACAGCAATCTTAAATGTTTTCCCAGATCTCCGGGGCCGAACAAGCATTGCAGAAAAACTGCATGGTACCAGGGATTCTGATTTGCCCCCCAGAATATTTTTTCCCCCAACAACAAGGAAGGTAAGGCATCATCTAAAATGTGGCTGGTTAGTTTCTTTAAATATGCAGCTAGGGGCCCTGCAAACTTTTTGAAACATACTGTATTTGATAGCCGTCATGATTTGTGAGCTGAACCTTGAAACATGTGAGCTCAGCCTTGAACATCCAGCATAGTGCAGTGGTTAAGAGTGGTGGGCTCTAATCTGGAGAACTAGCTTTGATTCTCCACTCCTCCACGTGAAGCTTGCTGGGTGGCCTTGGGCCAGTCACAGTTCTCTCGGAACTCTCTCAGCCTCACCTACCTCACAGAGTGTCTGTTGTGGGGAGAGGAAGGGAAGGTGATTGTAAGCCACTCTGAGACTTCTTATGGTAGAGAAAAGTGGGGTATAAAAAAACAGCTTTCTTCTGCTTCTCACCTTCCCATGGCTGGTGTTGAGCAGCTGTCGAACAACTTTGTGGTTACACCATCACTGGAATGTTTCAGTTCAATTTCCTTCTGCCTTTTAAGCCCCTTTTGCATCAGTGCACCAGTTGAAATAAAATTTCTCCTCAAGGTTGTGGATGTCCAGGTCAAGTAATTACATTCCGGGGGCGGGGGGGGGGCACTATCACAGGGCTGTGCAAAAATGCACGTGTTAATAGGCTGATCGATAAAACCAAAGAGTAAGACCTTTAAAAGTACAGTTTTGATTTATGGTGACTGGCTGAATGATTAATGTGCTCCCTGTTTATCAGTAAGATTGACTATTGAGCTATGAGCAGTGATCAAAGGGGAAGAGGGGAGAGGGGAAGTTAGGACTATCTAGGCTGTGTAAGAATGCCCATTCATGAAGTACTGCTGATTGCATTGTGCTAAAAGTAAGTAAGTAAGTAAGTAAGTAAGTAAGTAAGAAATAGGTTTGAGCTGCACATAGACAGCTGAACAGTCCATCAAAAATGGGTTCCCTGCTTGTGAATGGCAAGCAGAGTATAAGCTAACTGGGTTGGTGTTTGAGCATTCCTTTAGGCAACAAGCCCTGCAAAATTAGATTTGTTCACCTATGCTCATCAGTGGTCTAGTTGATCCTAGCATTGTCTGGTCACACTCCAGTAGGACTGAAAGACAGGAAAGGGCTCATTGGGGACCCAATTTACCTCAGAGCCATTCAGGAAAGAGAGACACCCCACTGCTGGACCTCCTGATGGCACCTGGTATTTTTGGCCATGGTGTAACAGAGTGTTGGACTAGATGGGCCATTGGCCTGATCCAACATTGGCTTCTCTTATATTCTTATGTTCTTATGAGGGTGTTTAACCCTGCAACCTCCTCTTAGTTTTGCTGTAAAAATAAAATAAAAATAAACCCCTACCTTTGTTATTAGCATTTTAAAGGAGAAAAGATATGTTATTTAAAAACACTCCCTTCATGCTAATAACAAAGCCTGGCTTTGAACGACAAAACTAAATAGAAGTTGTAGGGCTCAATACCCTCTCCCTTCCCTGCATGGCCTCTAGGCAAAATGAACTGTGATCTGCATTTCATACTTGGCATAAGAGACATTACTGATTGTGCCCAAGGGTCTTGTAATTGGAGAGTACATGTGCCTGGCCTCTGACCCATGCCCCCTGCTTCCAAGTCAGATTATTTGCCTATCTGGCTCAATATTGTCTGTAAAGACTAGCAGTGTTATCTCCAGAGTTTCAGGCATCAGCATTTGCTATCTGAAATCTTTTTAACTGGAGATGCCAAGAATTGAACCTGGGCCTTTCTATGTGCGAAGTGGATGCTCAAACAGAGATTGCTGTTCAACCCACCTTGACCTTTGGTGCCTTGATTAGGCGAAATGAGACAATATGAGATTTCTCTCTTATTCTCCCTGCCTCAACCTAAATAGGATTTTCACATCTCCCACTATAGCGAAGACCTACTGCCAGTACCCCTGCTGCCACTTGGTGAAGAAAAAATGCTGTGGATTTTTATTTCTGGGATGGTGTCATACCATCACCAGAAATGATGTCATACCATTCTCAAATTCCGTGGAAGTTCTATGGTAAAACCATGGAGTTTCTGCTGAATCCTAGAATAATGTGACATCACTTTCAGGTTTGGCCTGGAAATTATTTCGTGCCATCAGTGTAGCAGTGCCCCCCCATGACTCTGCCTTCTTAATCTCCCACCAGGTGCGAGTCACTGCTGGCAAGCTCACCATGCCAACTCACTCACTAACAGCCTGCTGCATGGCATGGAGAAATGCAGTGGGTGACCTTTTCATGATGGAGTGATAGCCAACCTGCCATCACCAGCTATGTCGCTGCGCAGCAGGCAGGCAGCCCATTCAGGCAAAGCAAAAGCAAAAGCTGTCACTTTGAAACTAGGTCTGGTGGCGGTACAAAGGAAACCAACAAAGTTGCAGCCGCCTCGTTGAAGATTTTCATGCCCTCGTTTTAGACTTTCCATTTATATAATAGCTTTTCCTGTCGCAGCATTCTCATCATGCAAATCCAGTAAGAGCAGAAGCTTTTGAAGACTCTGAGTCGCAGGCAGAAGGCCTGCCCCAGATAACCTTTACGGAGGAAGTATTTTCACAGTCAGCAATACACAGTCAGGATATGCATTCAAGCTCTGGGCTTTGAGGGGCCATTGGCAAGACGTTCTCAAGTGTCCCCTCCATTAAGCACACAGTTCCCTCATGCATGCACTCTCTCCTGTACACATTGTTGGAGAAGGAAATGGAGTGTGACATTGTAGCATATCTTTAAGCCCTACCAGGAAAATGTTGCATTCTGGGGAAATGTTGCACTCTGGTGCCTTACTGGGTGCTTCTCCCAGCAGGTGAAACTGCAGGGGTTTCTAGGGAGTTCACTTATTCCTGCTGGGCATGCATAGACCAAGCAACCTTTGCTGGGCCATGGGCCTCAGGGGATGCTTAACTATGCCAGCCTTTGACTCAGGGTGATTTCCCACTACAGCTGCCTCGGGGTTGTGCCGCCGTTTGCCCCGATACTATTAGTCAATTTCACACCGAAGCCGCGGGGCTGCATTTTGACCCGCGGCTCGCCCGATTTCCCCCGCAGTTTCGTAATCTTGTTTTTTGAGGATTACAAACTGCGGGGAAATCAGGCGAAGCCACGGGTCAAGATGCAGCCCCGCGGCTTCGGGTGTGAAATTGACCAATAGTATCGGGGCAAACGGCGGTGCAACCCCGAGGCAGCTGTAGTGGGAAATCACCCTCAGTGTCTCAGATAGGAACCATGTCATTGGACCAATCCAAATGGGTGTCTCTTTATAAAGGTTATACTAAGTTAAGTTAGGAATGGGGGGGGGGGCAGGTAACCTTGCTAGTCCAGGAACATATGGATTGATTCTTTGAGCAAAAGTATGAAAGGGTAGTTATTCCTTCTGAATTAACATGGAGTAAATGGAACCTTCATGTTGAGAAGCAGTATACCTTTGCATACCAGTTGTTGAGGGGGCAACATTAGGGGAGGCTTCTTGCCCTGCTTGCCATTGGGGCATCTGGTTGATTACTGTGGGAAACAGAATGCTAGACTAGGTGAGTCAGCGGTCTGATGCAATCAGGCTCTTCTTATGTTCTAATGGTGTCTCATAATTTTGACCCTATTTTCCACCTTAAACTAGGACCACATTAATCATTCCTAGGGCCCAAGACTCTGATTCTCCCTTAGCCAACCCTTACACAACCATCTAACCTAACCCTGATAATATAATCCTATTTGGGGATATGTTATTGATAAGAAGTCAAGAAAAGTTTCCCATAAGATGAAATGTTATCTGCCAGCCACTGAGTTTTAATCAGTGTCTTGTGTAGCATGCATTGCACAGATGCTATTGTGACTTTACTAATAAATCTTTTTAATCATTTTGTTCCAGGTTCCTGAAGAAAGTACCATTGCCATGCAAAAAGGTATGTGATCGATGTTAAGAAGGCAGCTTTCAACAGGAATTAGGCCATAAGAAACAATGGGTTGGATCCAGCCAACTTTTCCACTAAATTTTGCCCATTTGCCCATACAGTACCTCACCAATGGCTGTTGTTCATGCAGATTCCATGTTTCCCAGTATAACCTTCTTGTTGACCAAAGGGGACTTCCCCTCCCCCTTTTCACCAGTAGAAAAACTGGCAGGATCCAACCTGATGTCCTGAGGGCTGGTATGACTCCTTTCAAACTTCAGTGCCCCAAAGAGGTTAAATAATTTGAGACAGAGTGAAAAGCCATGAGTTGTGAGTTTCAAAAGAGCAGAGCGAAGTTGGAATGTATTTCCCAGAAAAACAACTTGTACTGAGTTGGACTGTTGGGACATCTAGTCCAGGTTTGCCCACTGTGGCTGGTGGTGGATCTCTGGAGTTAGGTGTGTGGTATGTCTCCTGCTGCCTGCATGTCTTTGTGTGATGCCAGGGATGTGCAAAGTAGGTGCTCTACCACCGAGCTGTAGCCCCCCACCCTGCTGTGCTGTCTTAACATATGGTAACTGGTGTGCCCCAACTGGGCTTTGAAAATCTGATAGGCCTAGGTAAATGATGGAAATGGAAATGCTGGAACTAATTCCAAACTATTTTTTAAACTGCTAGAGCCCTTGTGAAGGGCCTCCAACTTTTTTGAGCCTGTGGGCACCTTTCAAATTCTGACACAGGGTAGTGCATGCTACCAGAAAATGGTCAGTGTAGAAGGCAGAGCCAACCACAAAATAGCTGCTGTGGGAGGCAGAGCCCCCCCTCCCCCGAAAGCTGAAGTGCAGAGGACGTGAGGGATTATTTTAAAAAATACCCTGGGAAAGAGGGATGTGGCAGAGAATAAAACCAACACTGTGGTGGCAGCTTCTGCCAAAACAAAGTTATTTTAATCGGTCCAGCCAATCGTATCTCTGTCACCTCTTATGAAGATTCCCGTCAATGTTCCTCCTTGTTGTACTTGTTATGACTGCTCCTGACATGCCCCCACCTTCTTAATTTGCACGTACACACATCAGTTCTGAATTCGGTGGAGCTAACTTCTGGGAAGTGACAGGTTGATCTGATTTGATATCTGTTCCCAGTCAAGTTCATCAAAGAGTTTTGTCAGTTGTGCTTCCTGCATCTCAGACAAGCTTGCCTGCGGGGAGGGAGGGGAGAGACCTGTTTGAGGGAAGGCTGTATGGCTCTATGGCATACCTGTGTTATGTACAGAAATCCCTGGCATCTCCAATTTAAAAATGACACGCTTGGAGAAAGAGCTTCCTCTGCCTCAGATTCTGGAGAGCAGCTGTCAATCCATGTAGCCACTTCTGAGTACGCAGGACTCAATATGAGGCAGCTTTGTACATTCCTAGGAGGCAACAGCAAACTGCCTGTGAATGTCTCTTGCTTTGAAAACCTGGTGGGGTCACCATGAGTCAGTTGCAACTTGATGGCACTTTCCACCGTCACCATGAGTCAGCACACGGCCCCATGGTCTTCTGAGCAAGCCTTAGAATGTGTATGCCTTATCTATGGCTAAGAGCGAAAGACTTTTGTCAGTTAAAAGGCAATGTTTGCAAAAATTAAAAACTGAAGATCCAAGATCTGACTCCAAAGTTGTTCACAATTTAGTTTTTACTTTTTAGTTCTAGTTCATCTAACGTTTCTCAGCTCTTAAGATACTGGATCACACTGAGCCAAAGTGTACCTTCTCTAGTATATGAAAAGCCAACTGAGAGCCATTTTCGTTTCAGGGAAGAAGCCAACAGCATCCATTCACCTTGCAGGTTTTCAGGACAACTCCCAGCCAGCATCAGGTATGGATTGCAAGAGTCTATCGTGGATGTTGTTATGGAGGAGGGTGTGATTATGAGAGGAAATCACAACACAATCAGCATTTTCCTACTACGTTATCAGTTATCTCTAATATTCTCAGCACTCATATCAGACTCCAACTCCCAGGATTGGGGGGGAGACATGACAGCTGAACTAGACTACACCCAATATAGATTTTTAGATATGTCCACTGTGTGAAGCAAGGAAGGTGCCTAGCTGTTTCCCTGACATGCCATCTTTCCACACACAGGGAAATTTTGACACAGGAAAGCATCCACATGTGCCATCCCTGCTTGTATTCTGTAGTTATCACCATCTGGAAGGCCTGTATATGTTTTTTTGTGAATGTTTATTGGCTCCAAGATGAACCAAAAACACAACATATAGCCAGTCTTACCTTTTTCCCCCTTTTTCTCAAGGACTGGATAAATTTGTGGGGGGAAGTTTCTAGGGCTGACTGTTAGCCATGATAGACCGCTTTCCTTTTCAGAGATGCTACAACTCTGATCAGCAACAAGGGCTAGATCCAAACACACCAGCAAGGATAAAAGGAAGCTTGTGGCACTGTAAAAGCGAACAAGTTTTTTTAAAAAAATTCTAGCATAAACTTTCATAGGCTAGAGGCCATCTGGTCAGATACTTGTCATGGGTCCTCACAATATTGAGAGCCATTATAAACAGGTTTCCCAACCTCAAGGTGGGTCTTGATTTAAGATCTCCCGGAGTTATAATGGATCTCCATACTACAGAGATCAGTTCCTCTGCAGAAATGGCTGCTTTAGAAGGTAGACTCTATGGCATTATACTCTGCGGCTCCACCCCCAAATCTCCAAGAATGTTCCAACCCAGAGTTGACAACCCTAACTGTAAATCAGGAAGTACAGAGGGAGACATAATAAATTATGTAACATAACTGTATTTATGACAGCTGTAGAGAACACCAGAAGTGCACCATCATTGATTAGGATTACTAGAATGTTAAAATAACGAGCAAACTTTCAAGTTCCTCAAAACTCTTCATCAGGCTGGAGGTTTACTAAAAAAAAAAAAAGTAGAGGAGAACACATGTCAGAGAAGTTTCAGGGCATGATGGGAAAGTTCAAAGCTATTGACTGCTCCAGTCCTCAGAGGAAGTGTCACGCTGTCTCAATTCAAATAATTCCATGCTAGTTTGTTGTAGCAAAACAAAAGGACATTTTAACAATGTTGTTAGACTTTGAGATGCCACTGGACTTCTGTTTTAATTAACACAAACCATTAAGGTGCAAAAAAAGATCTTGAGTTGCACTGAAGTTGGCTGGGATAGACACACAGTGGCAGCTCCCCTGTTGAAACTCTGAATGCCAGCAGTAGCTTCTATCTCTCTCCAGCAAAGTGCACTACGTATGTAACAAGTCAACAGGAGCCTGATGGGGTAGTGCCTGGTAGTGGTCAGAGGACCCCCCCCCAGCCCCCACTAAATCCTGTTGCTGGTATTTCCCCAAAGAGATAAGAAGCATGGATAGCTGTGTTGGATAACTGGGAGGGGGAGGGAAGAGACTCAAAAACAAACATAAGAAATCACAAATTTATGAGCAAGGTTTTGGGCTCCACAGAATTCTTCATTAGGCTGGATCTTAAACTGATCTACATCAGCACAATAAATACATCCTGTGTTCTGAGGTATATGGTAATTTACAGACTTCTGGGCTATCCGTCCTGCCCTGAAACATCTCTCCCTCCCACTTGGTTTTGTTGTGTTTTAACATTCAGGCTGGTGAACACGATTAGGGAACTCAAAAGCTCCTACAGCACATGGGATATTTTAATGGGTCCTAATAAAGTGCTCCACAATACAATGCAGCCACTGATGGGATTTTTCTCAGCAAATACTAAACTAGATGGACCACTGGCTTGATTCAGGCAAAATACACTTTATAAGAGAAATAAAAATAAATCTGTTCTTTCCCATAGTTTTACAATGGACTCAGGCACTATATGCCCCGAGTGACAGCACATTTTCCTACCAAGGCGGAAAGCTAAAAGTTGACAGAGGAGGACGATACTACATCTATGCCCAAGTCACCTTTTGCGTGAAATCTGAGCCACATGAGCCATTCAGTGTGTACATGTACCTGCATCTGCCTTCTGAGAAAGACCAGCTACTGCTTAAAGGAATGAGAACCCCTGGCTCTACAGACAACCTATGCAGCCTGCAGTCAGTTCATCTTGGAAGAGTTGTCGAGCTCCAGCAAGGGCACACGGTCTTCATCAATGTGACAAACTCCTCCAGAGTGAACTACGATCACGGAAACACATACTTTGGCATGTTTGAGATCTCTGAGAAGAGCCCTTGAAGCTTCACTTTGTTGAACAAAGTACCTTCCTTCACTCCGTAATATTTATAACCTCATTCCTCTTGGGTTTTATTGTCCTATTTTATTTTATTTATTAACAGAAAAGTGGAATGTTAATCCTCAGAACATGAAATATAATGCTGGGTGGGTACCTCAAACCCACACATATAACAGCTGGGTGTCAGAAGTTCTGTGTAAGTGTCCTAGAGGCAGTGTGGCTAGGCCCCATCCTGATCCCTCGTGTGCTGGCACAACGAGTCTTAGGATCACTTCCTGTTTCGCTTTCCGTTTCAGTAGGCCAAAACCCAAACCAGTTACTGGAAAACAGTGCATCATCTCCAAAAGAAACCCAGATTGATCGCTCCTTTCTGGCTGTATCGTTTGACTTTAGAACAAGCAGTGTGAAGACAGCTATTTTCCAAGTCGTCTTTACATCACGGCCTTGAAGCAGTTGCTCAGTTTTCTGTTGCAGCACTGTACAACAGGACCCTCTCTAAGTCAGGAAATAACACGTTGTGCAAACACTCTGATGCCTGTTTGTAGCTGGTGCGGTTGCACATCAGGGTTTATCCGGACACCACTGAATTGTACGGGTGCAGATGAGGATGTGCAATACTATCTGGGACTGCAACTGGCATCCAAAGAAAAGTGGCTAGAACTGGACTGGGGTCATAAGACACGCAGCAATGAATGAGCCATATCTCCCACAGCACCCAAGTGAGAAATGCACGCACATGTTTCATACTCAGTCTTTTGAAAACGACCTTCCAGAACATTATCAAGCACTGTTTTGAAAACTTAATAAAGTAAATGTCATCTTTACTGTGCCAAACTGTGAGACAGACATGAATTTTAAGGAAAGTGGTTTGAGTGGAGTTTCATATCCCACAAGATGCACGGCTATTTCTTTTGTCCTGTGGTTATATTGCAGGTTTTTGAAGCAATGTCAAAAAACCTATTTAGCATGAGTGAAAACAGGAAAATCGTATAAGCAACAAGCTTGCAAACTCTCGGGGGGGGGGAATAATCTGTTCTGGCCATAGCATTTGTATGCTGTCTACTACTAACTTGATTGGCAGCACTGACATTTAGAACTGGATACATACTATGGTTTTTAAATGGATTTTGTGTTTGGCTGTTTCCTGTAAGCTACCCCAGGGATCCTCTTGAATCAAAAGACAGGAACAACAAAAGTGAATTTATAACCTGGTCATTTTCAAAATTATGTTGCAGAAAACAAAGCAATTATATTGTGTGTTCCTCTGGTCTGCTCTCATAAAAGTTGTTAAAGAGCCTGGGAGACAAATCAAGGAGTGAGAGATGTGGAGGGAAGCAAGAGGCATTTTTTTTCTTTAAAATCCTTCTTTATTTTGTTGAAAACCACAATTAAAAAATTGTTCAAAATAAAAACAGGTTAGAAAAAGTTTAACTTGCATCAGTTGTCATAACAGTAAATAAAATCTTACATGATAAGAGATAAACTGGGATGCAAGGGAGTAAAAGAGGCATAACAGGAGCACGTCTACAAAGGGGCTGTAAACAAAGACTATATAATATGGGAGAACACTGCAATCAGTTGCACATGGCTTCTGTTCCTTTAGGATAGCTGCACATTCTTTCCTTTATTCATTTTTTACAATGCATAACGTGAGGTGCGTACATTACGAGCAAATGCTCCATTTCGACAGTGAGACCAGCATTCTCCACACACTGCATAGACAAGCCCCAGTTTCAGTGGTGTGTGCATATTTTCACAATCAGCTCTTGCAGTCACAGGCAGGTATCCTTGGCAACTGCAGGATAGCCCAAATGAGGTCTGTCTCCAAGTGTTCCTCTTTCCCCCTTCCCATGCATGGCCATGACCCAGAGAGGCAGGGCAGGCAACTCTGAAGCTGCGGCTGCCATCCACCTGCCAGCCCTCCCACTCTGGTGTGCAGCTGCTGCTCCTCGTAGCTATCACTGTTCAATTTGAGAAGGGAAGGAACAGGAGTGTTGCTCCTGCCTCCCCTCTGTCTGGCAGAAGAGAGGAAGGCTGGGATGGCCTAATCCTTCTGGGGGGCAATGCCACCTTTATTACCACACACAGAGAGGACAGGCTGATGTGCAACACTAATCCCTTCCAAGAACCTGGGGCTCAGCAGAGGCCCAGCAAATGCCTGCCTTTGCCCATGGCCCTGGCTTCTTCCTTCGGGATGCTGCTGCTACCTATATCTGAGCAGAGAGACAGCACAGCATCACTGCTACACGGTGCCTTCTGCTCTGGAAGGCACAGAGGCGTGGATGCATTGCTTTTTCTAGGAGCACCAGTGCCTCCCCCCCGCTGTGTGCCAAGAACAGTTTGGATATCACTGAGGGAGACTTGGTTTAGTTCCTTGGAAATTCTGCACCCAGTTGGTCGAAGGGGGTCTGCCACAGACTAACAGGAACATTCCTGAGAAAATAACGCACAGACCCATTTTCAGGGCACTGAGGCTGCTCTGAAAGTGACCTGCATTCAGTCCAAATGGACCTGTTCCTTTGCAGGGTCAAGACCTAGGAGAGACACATGCTAAATAAGCTCACGCCAGAAGCTGGGTGACTGATTGGTTGTCCCCTATGACATCACAAAGGGAAGTCCCTCTCCACTCCCTGGTACAGTTTTGCACTTTTCAACAAATGTCTTTTTTTTAATTAATATGGTGCTGAAGGAATGGATAAATATGTGATTTCAGTGTTATGCACGTCTATCCTTCCAGGCTGGCTTGCTGTCAACTTGATGCAGGCAAGGCCAAAGCACTCCCCCATGAGACCTGGCACTGTAGCTGCAGCTGGAGAGTCTACACTGTGGTCTCCAGCTGGCCTCCTTTCCAACAAGACTCTCAAGAAACCCTGATCCAACCACATTCTCCCTCCTCCGGGATCCCACACAACCCTCTCTGCCTTTCAGTGGCATAAGACCCTCTATCGTTTCCCCCCCCTTCAAATGCACCAAGATAGTGCAAAGCACAGAGGTGCACTTATTCCATCAGCAGACGTGCTCTCCCTTTACCCAGCACACCAACAGTCGCCCCAGCAGCTGACTGTTTCTGCTAAGTAACAAATCCGGATGGGTTGGGAAAGCCATTACAGCAACCCATTTAACCACATTTCTAGACCTGGTATTATATTTCTTGTTCGCTTTTTACAGCTATTTATGAGTGATAACTAAGCCAGCAAAGATAAAATAAAGGTATTATGAATTCTGTTTGAAGTAACAAGTCCGTCAAAGCTGTTATAGACAGAACTGGAGGATCTGCACACCATTAAGGTAAACTGAAATTTTACTTACTGATGCGCACCCAGAAAAAGGATCATTTGTTTGCTGGGTTTAGTGCACGTCTCCCATCTTGCCCTGACCACACTTGGAAAGGGAACTTATAATTTCTTCTTCTCCAAGATGGAACATTCATTTAGCTTGCATAGCATTCTTTATACAAATGAAAATATCTGAAATATATTTTTTACTCTCTGGTAACAGAACATTTTCTGCTAGATTGATTTTTAAAGTCTCTTCTGGACAGTCCTTTTCTGAGTAAATAACATTCAGCAGCTGTTTTCACAATAAAAGGATCGGCAAAAAATTATTTTGAAGAATTTCAAACACTAGGGGCTCATCAACCAATTAAAAGAAATCTCAGCTAATGAATTATGTCAGTTTTGATAAACTGATTGATTGAATGTGCATAAATCTGCAGAGGAATAAAACAATTGCTTTGAAGGAAATGTAATTTTTTTCCCGCTTGTGCATGCCCGGGCTGCAGCAGGTGCCATGCCAAAAGAGTAATGGTCACCTCAACAAGAGGATCAGAGCGCAGCTCTGTGTCAGAGCACGTCCTTTGCACACAGATGGTACCAGATTCAGTCCCTCATCTCTCTTTAAAGGATCCTGGATAGCAGGTGCTAGCAAAGACTGCTGGTCAGAGTGGGCAAGAATGAGCGAGAAGGACCAAAAGCCTTGATTAATCTGCTTTGGTTAATCAAGGGGGCACACTTTTTTGCTTCATCAAAAGATTTCTTTAAAACATAGATAAGCCTTAAAAACAGCTGACCTACAAAACACACGCACACGGAAACAAACACATCCTAGCCGAGTTTCGATTCTACTCAGGCACGAAAAATGTTGTGCTGCAGAAGGGCAAAGTGCTGGATAAAGAGAAAAGTTATCCCACTACAGGAGGGTTGTGCCCCGTCACATGGAATGCAGCCAGGCGCACGATTCACACATGCTCGCATGCATGCTTTTGCAGCCCCTGATAAGCAGCCAAGCTGAGAGGCTGAATTGCACCTTCTTGTGGGCCTTCATATGTAGCTTGCTGGGTGGCTTACTAGGTTTCCAATTTGTGCATGCTTGCCCCACATTTTGCTAGTGAAACACAAGAGAGGGTCAAAATCCCAAAGTACACACAAACAGGAGGGAAGCTCAGCTTGCTGATGCCTGAAAGCAGTGTTGAGGGATCAGTGCAGTCTCCCTGTGTGCTAATGAGGGCACCACCAAATCAGCCCTCCCCCAGCAAGAAATAAATGCAACATGCTGCATTACCTATTGCACATTTGCACCCATAGAAAGGCCACACGGGAAGCCACTGTATTGCTGTGTGCTTTCTCTCTCTTTCTCAAGTGTGAAAAACAAAAATTTTGCATTGGGTGGGGAAAACATAAATGTTTTCCTGCTTATCTCCCCCTCCCCAAAAGAAGTGCATGTCACCTTTGGTTTTTTTACCTGATTGTGATTCCTGAAACCATGTATTTTCCCCCTCCAATACAAATAAATTAAGTAACAGGCATTTGAAAAGGGAAAGGGAAAAAAAAAAGAGGAAGAAAGAAGTGTTTGCATTTCCTCTGAAGTTTCTGCTCAGCAAACTTCTTTCTGGATGGCTACCGGTTGTTTGCAAAATCCATATTCCAACAGGGTGGTACGATGAGGTATTGGGAGTTTGCAGAAGAGTTACTGTGATTCACAGGCCGAAGTTCAGCTTTTGCAGAAGAAATGAGGTTGACTGTCACTTGTAAGATCTAACCTACTGGGTGGGGAAAGGGGTTAACAGAGCGGTCACCTTTTTTTCTTGTTTGCAATTAAAAAGAAAACCAAACCAAAATCCAACATAACGAGCAAGAGGAATCAGAATTCAGCCTTGCCAGAATACCTGAAGTAATTGCATGCAAGCCGCCCGCAGCACAGTTCAGAAGTCAAGCCAGAACCGAAGACCTGCGGCCAGCTTCTTCCCGAACACATTCATCTGTTTGCTTTAACAGCCTCCGGACTAATTTCTCCAAATCTTTCCTAGACTTCAACTCTTCTTCCAAGCATTGCTTCATCCTTTTATTCTCCTGCAGTGTGGAGGGAAGGAAGGGCCAGAGGAGGGAATATTAATCATCTTCAGAATTTCTGGACCATCTTTTAATGATTTCCCCCCACAGATTTTATATCTCCCAGAAGAAAATAATATAAAGCAATTCAGCAGTTGGTGTGGGGTTAGTGGCCCAAAGATACAGCTGTGATTTGAAGGGCTGCAGGTTCAAAGTTTCTCCTCTGCCACAAGTTCACTAAGGTGAGAACTTTCTCTCAGCCTCCTATCTGCAATATGGGAACAACACCTGTCTACCTGAAGGGCTGCAGCAACGACACAGTGTGTGAAGCTCTACATGGAGCTATAGAAATGCCTGGTGTTACAATGAAACCAACTCAGAGCAACAGTAACAAAGAAAACTTCCACCTGATTGCAGCTAATTTCCAAAGGTTATAAAAAAAGTTTTTACACAGTTCTAAAAAAGAGATGAAAGAGAAATATCAAACAGAGTTCTCAAAGAAACACAACCAAGAAGAATCCACTACTGGTAGAATTCATTTTTTAAAAGATATGTGGACTGAAGCTCAGATAGCTGACCTATGGTCCCCCTCCCCCCGCCTCCCAAAGATGTCTGGGCACTGTGGGCTATGCGGGGCTTTTAAAAAAGATCACGGGAATCTGGCTCAGCCTCCCCCCCATTAGCAAACCCCCCCCCCATTTCAGCAAGCAGTGCTGCTCACACACTTCACAGTCATAAGTAAGGGACTGGAAACTTGGAATTCATTCTTTGCCTGATCTCATATTCTGCACATCCACAAAACTGCAGGCCAAGCACAGCCCTGGCATAGACAGAATTTCTGCATACCTGCTTTAGTTCCTTGACCTCATCCTTAAGCGCATAAACGGTATCCACAAGGCTTCTAAAAAACGTAGAAGATCCAAGTGAAAGGCTTAGCTAAGACTTTACATTAACAAGCAAAGCAGCATATATGGATGGGATTACCCCATCACAACAATCCTGTGAGGCAGGTGAAGCTGAAACGAATGGACTGGATCATGGTCACCCAGGGAGCTTCATGGCATCAGTGAGGATGCAAAATCCAAGTCTCCCTGGTCCAAGCTAACTCACTAACCAGTAAGTACTGCAGACAGACCTGACTAGTCCCTTTTCTAAAGCCATCTAAAGGCCAAAGTTGATGATTTGGCATTCCTGGGGATATCACTGTCATTTTACTGCTAGATTTCCTTTACTTTACAAATGCTGGGCGGGGAGCAGTCCTTTTCACAATTGCAGCTTGGGAGAGAAGAAGGGATTCCTCTCGGGGCCCCCCCCCCATGCTGGGACATTTGGGCTCTTGAAAACAGTGTGCGTGGAGGGGAGAAAGGAGCCCCTCCTCCCCCTGTCCACAGACGAGAGCCAGACTGGGTCTCTGTGGTGTTTGTAAAGTGAAGGAATTCTAACAGTAAAATGGTGGTGGCAGCCTTGGGGACACCATATTGTCTAGTCTGGCCCTCCATTAGTAGCCATCACTATATTTCCTATGGCAGTGAGTTCTACAAGCTAACTACATGTTTTACAAAGAAATACAATTTTTTCTGTCCTGGATCTGTCCTCTCCCAAAGCTGCCCTCCAGCCTATAGATGCAGCTGAATGAGATGGCAGAATAGTGGGCTGGATAGTACAGAAAGACATGGCAAGGCATGAACCAAACATGTATCCCAGAATCTTTGGCACTGTGCTTGGGGTTCTTTTGGCAGTTGTACATGGGTTCATCTGACAATGGGTCAATGTGGAAAGCATTCTATAAAGTGTAGAAAGTTTGAAAGCAACTGTTCTAAAAATGGGGGAAGGGCAAAGTTTTCACTTTCTAGCATTCAGCCCAAGTATTTAGGGTTTTATGGCAGGGTTTTGATTATGTGACCCCCTCAGGGCGCAGTTCCTCACACACATTCTAGACTCACTCACTTCTCCTCTGTGATGGTCTGACCGTTGCTTCGTGTTTCCTCAATAATTATTTTTTCTTCTTCTGGAAGCAGGACTTGGGGGACGGAGTCTTTCCGGGAACCTATTGACATGAGTTGACTAATCAGGGAAAAATCTTTCTGGTACACACGCCCAGAACAAAACAGCAGTGCTCTAGAACCAGAGCAATACAAAAGAAGAATCTCTCTCTCTCTCTTGGATATACAGTTTTAATAATGCTTAAACATCCCAGATGCTTGTAAAAAATGGAAAAAAAACCCCTCAGGATAAGGAAACCACTGATCGACACTCTCCAGTTTAACCATGTCTTTAGCTGAGAACACTCTGGCTGCATCTGTCATCTCAAAGCCACCGACAAATGTATTTGTTTCTACAGCTTCAGAAGACGTTGGCGTTTTTCTCAGGAAGCTGCTATTACTGAAATGCATAGCTGATTAAAGCAGAAGTTTTGGACCGGAAGCACAAAGATGAATTCTCATTCTGAGATCGGCATCCATTTGCTCACGCCGGGAGGAGAGGGTTTAAAATGGCGCCTTGGTCTCTTCTGTGCTTGCTTAACTGCCCTGTTCCCCTCACTGTTGCTGGGGTCTATCTCAGAGGCCTGTTTTTCTTAATTATCTAAGAGGGTTGGTGATATTCTTCTTTTTAAAATACTTGTTTTAAAAACGGTAAGGCCCTTGATTTGCACACTGAGGGTCCCTAGTTCCATCCTTGGCCTCATCATTTTAAAAGACTCTCCGCTAACAGCTCTTCAAAAAGAGCTTTCTTTGTGTGGAAATCCACCCCAGGGAACTGTCATTCAGAACAGAGAATACTGAACTAGACAGAGGAATGGCCTTAAGGCAGCTTCATACCAGAAGGTTCAGTGGCAGAGCAAAAACCTCCATACAGAAGATTCCATGCTCATTCCTGGAACATATCTGCCATTGCTAGTTGGAGTAGATGATAATGAACTATGTGGATGAATGGCCTCACTTGCTATATGGCAGCTTTGTACTGGAAGGGTCAACAGCAAAGCACATGTTTTGCACGAAGGAAGTCTAACATGAGGTCCCCAGTCTTTTTGAGCTTGTGGGCACCTTTGCAATTCTGGCAGTGTGGTGGGTGCAGCCACAAAATGGCTGCCACAAAATGGTTGCTGCAGGAGGCAGTGCCAGCTATGAAATGGCTGCCGTGGCTTGCCCTTAATCACACAATGAACATCCTTGTACTGTGGTGACAGCTGCTGCCAAAACAATATTTTTAAAGAACTGTGCAGCCAATCAAATCTTCAATGGGCAGTCAGAAGTGTTGCTAGGCCAAAGCCCCACCCACTTTCTAAAAACGCTTGGCAGGTGCCAGAATATGTCAGTGGGTGTCATGACACCCATGGGCACATTGGGAACCTAGGGATGCCAGGTCCCCTCGGCGCACAGGGGATCCCCTGGTTTCTGGCACTCCTCCCTGGCACCAGCCAGCTGGCCAGCGGGGGAGAGTTACCGCCCCCAATGCAACGTGCCTACATCACCTGGAAATGACATACGCACATTGGTGATGTTGGGGGGTGATGCTCTGGCTTCAAACCATAGAGTTTTGCCCAAAAACCAGAGCGTCATCCCCGATGTGCATACGTGACTCGGAGGTTACATAGGCACGGTGTGCTTCTTCCCTCCCCTCTCCCAGAATGTTCCAGTAAGTCCCCCACCAGTTTGTCGTTCAGACCTGGCAACCCTATGGGGACCTCTGGTCTAAGATTCAATCCCTGTCATCTCTGTTTTAGGCAGATAGGAACAAGTGCTTTGCATGTAGAAGACCTTTCCCCAAGGCAATGGGGAATCACCAGCATCCAGCACTGGTCTGCACCTGGCAGTTCAAGTCGCATAATGGGTCATGCCTCAGATTCAGGTGAGTTCTAACAGTATTACCCAACCATTCCTTTTTTTAATTTTCTAGTGGGGGAGGGAGATCCTAGCAACAGTTAGAAGCTGAGGAGCTACAAAGGAAGGCAGGGCCCCTTGATGGTAGGTACAACTTCCCACTTCTGTACAGCTCTTGAAAGGCTCAGATGTCCTCTGCATCTCATCTCTTGAGACAGAGAGAGACAGAGAGGACACACAATGTAAAAATATTAGGGAGTTGTATGTAGCACATCAGCTCAAAGTTTATGAAGGCTACCAGAGTAGACAAGCCTGGCCCAGGTGGACCAGCGTCCTGACCGAGCAGAAAGCAGCTTCAGATGTTTGCATCCTGAGTAGTACAGGATGCCTCCCACTCACACATGCTCCTTGCTGCAAGCAAGAAAAGCAGCCACAAATGAAACCACCAGATACCTGCATCTCACTTATCTTCAAAATACCACGGCGCATATATTCAACAGCGTGCCTGATGCAACTTGCTTGATTCTGCTCTAGAGATTACCCAGTACTCCTGTGAACAAAGACATGTCTGGGAGCCACCAACCTGAGCCGAGGGTTTGCTGAAAGCCAGCTCCTGTGCAATAGGCCTCAATCACTTTCAGGATCTGGGCATCTTCTTCCAATGCAGCAGTACCTGTCAAACATTGCAAAGAAAGGTCAATGCAAGAGGGATTTAAGGTAGTCTTTATGCTATGTTTAATGTACTGTTCTCTGATTTTGTGATTCTGCTTTATTACATTGTTGACTGCACATAATATAATGTTTCACTGTATTGGTCTACAATCTTGTAATTTCTCTATATAATACCGCGCTTTAAGTACAGTGTTCTCTAGTGTTCCTACTGCATTGCTGTTTAGTTATAACCCACCTCAAATCTCAGTGAGAAATGTTGACTGTAAATGAAGTAAACAGATTCATTAGGGGCTTCATAGAGAGCCACGGGGGGAATGGTTACAGTGTGAGACTGGGACCGGGAAAGCCTAGGTTTAACCTACCTCATAGGGTTGTTGTTGTGAGGATAAAATGGAAGAGAGGAGAACTATATATTCCACCCTGAGCAGGGCAGTATAAAGCAAATTTAGTACTGAAAATAAATTAAACAATGAGAACTCTGGTCTTTAACTTACTGATGAAACCAAAGTTTTAAGCTACAGTCCCCCTTTTCCAGACAGATTTGGGGGGGGGAGACATAATGAGTGACAGGCAGATCTGTTGATTTCTAGTGCAAAACCCACAGAAAGTTGAGACCAACTGTCATTAACAAGACCTGCAAAAGAGCATGATACTGCCTTAGTGCAAATATCTGTTCCACTGGACTTGTGCACAGCAATTTCCCTGAGGATTGTGCCTCGTGTTAATTGTTGGGAGAGGATTTTAAACTTTCCACTTCTTTAATCCTGGGCCAGGAACTCAAACCAGAATCTCCATGGTCCAGGATCAGCAAGCCGGCTTACTGATCCATCCAGGATGGCAAGCAACTATGGAGTTTATTTATTTATTGGATTTTTTCAGTTGCCACCCACCCAAAGAGTCTCACGGTGACTTAACAACATTAAAACCATATAAATAAGGTAAAAACAGCATAAAACAGATAACAAATATAAAATATTAACATTAAAATGTTAAATTATTAAAATATGTGGGTAGCACCATATCGCTAATAAAAACAACCCATATATGGATTACTCTCCAAAGGCCAACCTAAACAATTCAGCCTTGCATGCCCTGCAGAAACTAAGCAAGTCTGGCAGGGCATGGATGTTATCTGGGAATTCATTCCGTGGGGAAGGGGCCACAACTGAGCAGGCCCTTCCCCTTGTGACAGCTAACCAAGGCATCCTGGGGCCAGCCCTTGCAAGAGGCCCCTAGAAGATGACCAAAGGGAGTGTGGGGGGTTGTAAGGGGAGAGGGGGTTGTCTGTGTGCAGGGGGCACACGGGGGCCTTGCAGGGAGCATGGGGGGCTGGCCCCCTCTGATATTCTAAGCCTCTCCTGAATTTTCCAGTTCCTCTCAATAAAACATGAACCTGCTTCAGCCTTCTAGAGTTCTGGCCAATTAACAGAAAAGCCGTAGGAGAATTCATGAGCCCTGTTTTTAATATTTATAAAAGTTAAATACAATTAAAAACCTTTAAAAATATTTGAATACCAAGGCAGCATTTAGTATTGTGCGCAGATTTCAGAATTCCAAGAATTGTGCTTTTTTGCTTTGTTTTTAGTACGAAGTTGCAAAGCCTGGTAATATTTTTATAAAACCACACAGAAGTGTCCTGTAGCTTTAAGCAGTAGATATAGCCACATGGCTCAGTAGCAGAGCACTTAGTTTGCTTACACACAGAAGGTCCTGTGTACAATCTCCATCAACTCCAGATAAAAAAACCTCAGGCAACAAAGGGTGGAAAATACACTTCTCAAAGCTGTGGGAGCAGCTGCCAATCTGAGTCTTGAGGTTAATGAAGGAATGCTCTGATAGGTAAAAGGCCACTTTATGTCAGGAGGGAGCTGTGGCTCAGTGGTAGAGCATTGGCTTTGCATACAAAGCAATCCAGGTCCAGTCCTTACTATCTACTTAAAGGATCACACATTACATTTGGTAGGAAAGGTCATTCTCTGCCTGAGATACTGAGGAACTGATGACCCTCACAGTGGACACAGCAGAAATTTATAAAGTCATGCAGAGGGTGGAAAAATTAGACAAATACAACTTTTTAAATTCTCTCTCAAAATATCAGAACTTGGTGGGGCACCCAATGAAGCTTATGGAAACAGGCTGAGGACAAACAAAAAGAGGCCTTTGAAACTCACTGCCAAACTGTGACAGCCAGTAGGTTAGATGGCTTTAAAAAGAGATTAGATGAATTTACAGATGTACCAATGGTGGTTAGCCATGAGACATAAATTGAACTTCCATGTCAATCTCTGAGGGCCACCTGGTACAGGGTAAATAGGGGATGCTTTGGCCACTGTAGCTGTATTTTTTGCTTCCCTAGCTAGCCACTGTGGGCGGGAAACATACTGGAGTAGATAGACCTTCAGTTTAATCCAGCAGGGTTCATTTTATGTCTTTAGTGGACAAAAGTGAACTAGACAGACCAATGATCTGATCAGTGTATGGCAGTTTCCTATGATTTCACTAGAGATTTGGATTGCATTAAAAAAAATCATTGCAAATTCAGAACCACACAGCCAACTTACTTTTCCTAATGACAAATTCCTCATCAGAAGCTTTCCTCTCAGTTTTCCTTTTAGGAAGGAACTTCTTCATTGTCTTCGGACTCTTGCTGGAATCCTGTAAGGGCAACTCACTCAACTTAACAATTGTCATTAAAAAAATGCTTGGCTTTAGATCATCCAAAGCAATTCACTTACACTATTTCACAAACCACGACAGCAGCCCTGTAAGGCAGGTTAAGGTAAATATGATTACACTCACGCTGCAGAGTGTGAAGTCCTGAAGCAAAGAGAGAGTGGCTTGGCTAAGTTTATGGCAGAGGTAAATCAGGAAGTTCCTAGTTTATAACTTGATCTCATTATCTTTTTTTTAATCAATTTTTTATTTTAAAGACAAAACAAACATGTAGGAGGGAAAAATATTCTTACAGATTCTTGTTTAACATATTCATCCCTAACAACTGCTATACTTACCTATTTCATATTATATCATTGTGCATATCTCCTGCAAATGTATTGAAGTTATACTTTGTATGTCTTTAAAGAGTTTTAAGCGTCTGTGTAGTTTTTTTGCTATAGTCTTCAAACCACTTATAAAGTCTTGACCTGGCAGGGGAAACACCTTGATCTTGTTATCGATATGCTACAGAAACAGTGCATATCTAGACACTGTTGAACATGAAATAGAAGTTGAGATATTCACAGAGCTGAATTCTACATCCAGGGTTACTAATGTCTGTGGAATCCCTACTCAGACATGACCGAGGGAATCTGGAATGTTGTTTGCCCCAATTATTAAAAGGCTTAGGATGTGATCCAGGCCAACTAAGCTGAGCCTATATGTACATAAGCACACCTTGCAACCACATGTAAAAAATATAATTATTTTATCATTGGTACCCAAATATGTTAGCAACAAGATAGTGGCAAGGGAGTCAACACAGGCCTTCAGATAGTTCACAATCTCCTCTTTGGCTAGAGTTACTTCCATACTAGCTGTTCTGTTTGGAATCTACTTTATTTATTCACTCAGTTTCTACAGAGACGCTACAAGACAGTGCTACCAACCCATGGCATTCCAATGAGTTTTTTTCATTTCCCCCCTCAGACTCAATTTGTGGCAATTTATTTTACTGAAAGTGCAATTGCAGTTCCAGTGTGGTTAGTGTGAACTGGTGAAGAGTTATTAAAATTATTCAGCCCATTTTGCTCATTTGTTTCATAAGCAGTTCTGATACACTACTTAATGAGTAACCTGTCAATTTTTAGTGGCTGCAGCATTCTTGAACTGATCCTTAAAAGATCAGTTCTGGTTTATTTAGTGCTTTTCTTGTTGCGGCCAAAACAATTTCTGGGTTTTTTCCCTTTTTTAATAGTTGTGCTTCTGTTGTTGTGCAATTACAATAATAGAAAATGAAAAAAATGAGTGATTCCATTTAGATGCAAAGAAAAAAAATAAGAGCTGATAATAATTAAAGGCATGCTACAGGCAGATAAAGGGAGGATCGTCCAGGAGTGTAAGGGAATAGGAAGTAACTGGGTTTCATGGGTTAGCCAGGGCTCAGCGATAGTGGGGACAGAGGATGAGGGGCCCTGCGTAGCCAGCCCAGAATTGACAGAAGCCGACCAGCAGGAAAATGAGCTGCAGGTATGCCAGGACTTACAGCCAACAGCTGGTGCAGAACCACTTCCATCCTCCAGCTTTGATTCAGCAGGTGAAAGTCAACTGGCTGCTCCAGGCCTCCGGAATCACCTCCACCTTTGGAGTGCCACAGAAGAAGGCTGAGAGCACAGTTGCAAGCGAGACGGCAAAGTGCATGCCTCCTGGCTTGGTGCCAGCTGCAGGGCTGTTCCTGAGTAGCTGGCTGCAGGCATGACACTTGGGTGAGCAGCTATAAAGTCTCCAGAGTAAGGCTTTGGATGTGGAGGCAACACATACATTAGACACTGAACTGCTGACATCGCCTGATTAATTCCTGGAAACCTGACCTTGGACCGAACCTTAAATGAATTCTGAAACTCTGACCTTGGACTGCAGGACACTGGACTTCAGAAACTCCCTCTGGCTTTGTTATATTGGGAAGCAGAACAAGATGTTGTAACCTGATACTCAGAGCCTGCAAGTCAGTACACTGGCAAAGCAAAGCAGCAGAAGTGACTGCAAAGCAAAATGTAAAGGGCAGTCACAAAGAGAAGAGGGACCTTTGTTGAATGAAATTTATTTCTGAGTAAACAGATAGCAGGATCTTCCCTAACATGAGGACTGGCATTGCTGGATCTTTTTGGGAAATGTGCTGTGTGGAATCACTGCTTTAATTTCACTTGCAGCCAATTGCAAGGAAAAAAAATCACTGAGGAGAGCAAACGTGTTCCAGCATGGAAGCAACCAAAGAAAGCGACAAAACTATAAATAACTAAAATTAAACAGCTCTCCTTTATCAATAGATGATTAAAAGCATTGCATGCAATGAACAAGCATCATGCAATGACCAAGCAATGCAATGAACAAGTAGCAAAAGCATGCAATGTAAGAGACCAACAAGTGCCACCCTAAACAGAATTATACCCTCCTATAAGTCCACTGAAGTCAGCTCTGCTTAGGATGGCACTGCAAGTATCTAAGAGGTCCTTATGCACAACAACCCTGGATCCACAGACAGACAGATGTACTGTCTGGAAGGTTTTCATTTTGCAGAATTCAGCAAGCTGCCATCCTACACACACTTCAGGAGCAAGTCACACTGCAGTCACTGAAACTTTTCCACACTGGGTTTTTACCACAGCTTGGCTTCTTAACTACATCGGTTCCCCCCCCCCCTTATAGGCAATATCATTAGCTGGTCATTGCTCTCCCGTTTTCAAACCACCTTTGAGGTGGTCTGCAAAAGCATGGGAGAAACTCAGGCGGGGAGAATTGGAAGAGCAACAATGAGCAAATTATGCTGCTCTGTAAAAGAGGGGAAAAACCAGTGCAGCTAAGAAGCTGAGATGCATCATAAAACTTGATGTGGAAAAACCCTTGAGTAAGAATGCAGAAGTATGGGTTGTTATAAAACAAACAAGTAGCTATGCATAGCACCAGCAAATATGACAAACACACACTCTGACAGCAGGCAGAATGCCACAGAGAAGGGAAACCCACATGTATTTAAAGTATTAAGCATATGCCTACTACCTCTGAGTAAGCCACAAAGATGCTTCTACCCTTACCTTTAAGATGTAGGACATCCGCTGCCATGAACATGCAAAGGAAAAAAAATGAGCATGAGAAACTGGTTGCTAGAAACAGAAGGGCACACTCCGTTTCATCTCCTACTGTAAAATGTCAACATGCTTAAGACATAAACTCCATGCATGGTTTTCCTTATGTATTTATATCACAAGGACTCCCCCTGGCCCCTCGGGAGGCATGTTGCCTATCTGCTCTATGAAGACGGCAGCAGACGACTCTTTGTGGCAGAAACCTTTACATGTGCCAGGGCTGGCATGGGTAGCGGTGGCAGTCCAGATGGGCACCGCAACCAAGTGGGTTCGCCATGTTTGGAAATTGAAGGATTTTGCTCCGACTAACTGGAACAGAAGGCTTGATTTTGGTCCGTGTTCAAGAAAGCCTGGCTGTAGGGTTGCCAGCCCCGGGTTGGAAAATACCTGGAGACTTTGGGGGTGGATCTGGGAGAGGGTGGGGTTCAGGGAGAGACCTCAGTATGGTACAATGCCATAGAGTCCGCCCCTCAAAGCAGGCATTTTCTCCAGGGGAGCTGATCTCTGTCAGCTGGACATCAGTTGTAAAAGTGGGAGATCTCCAGGCCCCACCTGGAGGCTGGCAACTCTACCTGACTGTGCAACCTTCACATAAAGACTCAGACTAGGACAGGCCCAATAACCCAATTTAAAGGGAGAGGAAAAGGCACAACAAGCATGTAGGCAAGACTCTGGGGTTTCCCAAGCATAAACGTGTAAAATTCCCCCACAATGCAAAAGAGAAAGCAGCCTTAATATAAATGTCTCCTACCAATGGGGCAATTGTTGTCACATTCCCAAGTTCCTCTAGAAAACCCGCACACGTTGATCACCACATTTTAAATTCCAAATTCCCTTTAGGGGAATGAACCAATGACTTGTTCAAGGGAATAAGCTGAGGACTCATTCATTTCCATGCATCTAATAATCCCAAACCTACCCAACCACATACCATCTCTTAGCTCTGATGGACAAACCGCCCGCTTCCAGTATTTCCTGTAGCCTGAAATGTTCCACTGAAACAGCAAGGTTTAGCTAGCTCTGGATCTTGAACTGGGCTAAATTTCAGGATGGCAGGAATCCCAAAGCATTAGAGGAAGGCTTAACATCGGGTTCCCCCATCATCTCTCTTAGCTGCCCCAAATTCCTTCTGGGATGGGTGGGAAGTGCTGTTAGTTGCTTTCATATCCTACTGTTCTTGCTCCATGGGATTTAAGGCAATACTCATGCAGAGGATCCCAGGAGGTTTCCCATCCAGACCCTTGCCAGTCCCAAACCTGCTATGCTTCAGCGAGGTGGCTGCCTCTTGTGCTATCCAGCCATACTTGGGACTGTTAAACACTAGAGACCTTTACTGCCAGTGGTGCTTGGCAGTTCCCTTCTTGGACAGCATCACTGGGGCCCTTGTCAAGACAGCTGTAGAAATGCTGGATGGTGGGGAAAAGCTTAATGTCAGATGCGCGCAGTGTCTCTCTCCAAGAGATGAGTCAAGGGCTGTTATCTCTGTACCATTGTGATCTATGGTAAGCCAGAGTATCAGTCTTTACAATAAACAGATGTGGAAAAGAAGCTTCAGCACTGGAAACAGACTGCTTATCCTTGGTGATGTTTG
Organism: Gekko gecko; assembly: GCA_029375565.1. Classification (NCBI taxonomy): domain Eukaryota; kingdom Metazoa; phylum Chordata; class Lepidosauria; order Squamata; family Gekkonidae; genus Gekko; species Gekko gecko. The sequence continues at coordinate 42,269,281 of JAPDNY010000012.1, read as the reverse complement.
GTTGCTGTTTATTATTAACAAACAACACTGTTTTCCAGAGTTGTGCAACATGTAAGTTTCAGGAATAAAAATAAGTTTGTTCTCCCCCGCCTCTCTCATTAGCATCACGCCTATGGACACCAGCATGCCTCTAGTGCAAGAGATGAGCGGGATGACACACGGTCAACTAATGCAGAGTCTTTTAAGCGAGCCCCATGAAAAAAAAAAATGAGTCATTTTGAAAAAGATTCATTGAAAAGGGATAACGGTGGATTTTGTAGTCACAGTTCGTTACAGGCTATGACATAAGTTTCCGGGATGATGCAAGTCATGCTGCCCTCCCCCTCTCCCACCCCATTTCCTGTGAGTTTAAATTGCATATTGTTGTGCTACAAGGTTAAAGCAATTTATGTCCAAAAGTGGGAGAGCAATTTACTATCCCCACACTAAATCTGGTTCCCAGAACAATAAGCAACAACAACATTGGATACTGAGAAATGCCAATTTTTTTATGGGTGGGTGGGTGGTGGAGAGCAAGTGATACAGATCAAAGGTTTAAAGTTGAAGATTCCGCTGTATGCAGAATTCTTAGAAATGTACTTCTCAATTAGAGAGAGGGAGGGAGGGAGGGAGGGAGGGAGGGAGGAGAGATTAGCCATGCATTTGAAGGGGAGGGAAAGCAAGGAAGACCTTGTAAGTATTTCTTATTTTTTTAACTTTCATGACTTTTAAAACCTTTTCATGAATTTATGGTCCAGGGCAATCCAGCATTGACACCAATCTCTGTATTCATGGCCTGGCTACAGATCACTCATTTAAGGCTGGTGGACCAAAAACCAGAATAGCCAAATTGGCAATTGTGTGAGAATTGGGTATGTCATTTAAACTCTTCCAATCCCTCCTGTCCAGATATATAGAGTGATATGGTCTTCAGGGTGGCTCACTGACCCATCTGACCAACCAATTTGGTGTAGTGGTTAAGTGTGCGGACTCTAATCTGGGAGAACCGGGTTTGATTCCCCATTCTTCCACTTGCAGATGCTGGATGACCTTGGGCAAGCCATAGTTCTTGTCCTTGAAAGAGCAGTCCTTGAAAGAGCTCTCTCAGCACCACCTACCTCACAGGATGTCTGTTGTGGGGAGGGGAAGGGAAAGGACTTTGTAAGCTGCTCTAAGACTCCGAGTGAAGGGTGGGGCATAAATCCAATCTCTTCTTCTTCTAAAAGGGACTTGTGTGGACTAAACTGTGTACGTGACTTCATAAGTGTGGGATGTGTCTCAAAAGCCACCAACCAGCAACATGGAAAGCATTTCCCAGAACCCCACCAAGATGCTTTTTGGGGTGGGGGGGGAGAGACATCTTTGCTCAAGCTCAAGTACTTACAGCCGGGTGCTGGAGTTCTCAACCCTGGAACTCAGGTGGTGGGGCCCAGGGGTCTACTGCACCACCAGTAAAACTTACCTGTGGAGGAAACTGCAAGTCTGATCCTGACTGAACTGCAGTGCTGCCACTCCTAGAGGCTGGAAGGTGTTACTACACCTCCTTGGGTCAGTGGGGATCAGGTGACACAAGGAGTCATGAGGGTCCCAATCTGGTCTGCACCTGCCCATCCAGTCTCAACCCAGGAGCAGCGAATGCTCCTTCTCTGCTGGTTCCTTGGGTGCCTTTAAAGACAGTGTGGCAAGCCACAGATGCCCAAAATGGCTTTGTGAACATACCTGGATTGTTGTCAAATAGGTAAATCAAGGCTCTTGACACACAGACTAGTGGCAAATCCTGGGCATTCTGCTGTAGCATAAAACAAGCAATTAAAGGATTCTGATGCTTTACAATGGCTTTACCTCTTTGTAGCTGAGTGCCACCGATGGCCGGAGGGGAGGGGCAGGCCTGAGGCAACTTAAGGTCCAGGGCTTGAGGATCTTTGGTGGCTCCAAAGGGCCACGAGCTTGTCCGATAGAGCTGAAGGTCTGAGGAAATATGAGATTGTGAGGAAACCAGAAAAAGGCTGAGGCTGACTGGTTTCATAGGCTTATTCCACACCTCCCACCTTTTCTGGCTGAATCCATATGAGGTTGTGAGACCAAGGTGGGCCATTCACTAGCAAAAGGTCGTATGAGGGGAAAGAGTTCTTCCTTCTGTGAGCAAATGTGCCCGCCCCCTTGTGTTGGTCTGCAACGGGGTCCCCAACGTGGTGCCCATGGGGGCCATGATACCCACTGACCCCATTCCTGGTGCCTGCCAAGTGTTTTTAGAAAGTGAGTGGGGCTGGGTGGGGCTTTTGCCCAGCAAGGCTTCTGATTGGCCATTGGAGTTTTGGTTGGCTGTGCAGATTTTGAAAAACGTTGCTTGGGTAGCAGCTGCCACCACAGCACAAGGATCTTCATTGTGTGACTGAAGGGAAGCTGTGGCAGCCATTGCATGGTGGACTCTGCCTCCTGTGGCCAGCAGCCATTTTGTGGCTGTGCCCACCATGCTGTGCCAGAATTCCAAAGGTGCCCTCTGACTCAAAGAAGTTGTGGACCCCTTGTCTACACGGTGGCACTAAGCTACAAGAAAGCCCCACGGAAACTCTTGACATCAAGGATAACATGTTAAGTACTATCTGGTATGTAGTGATACAGCTGAGATGGAGGAGGAACTGGCCAGTGACCTCCAGCAACAGAGAAGGTTAACCTCTGCCTCTGTCCCAGCCAGCTTCCCAATAATCTTCCCTCACAGATATAGTAAGAAGATAAGACCATCACTGCTGGATCAGACCAAAAGTTCCATCTCATTCAGCATCCTGTTTCTCACAGTGGCCAGCCAGGTGCCCAGGAAAGCACATAAGCAGGCCCACGGAGGTCAAAGTCTCTTGCCATCGTTGTCTGCCCCTCAGACACTGGCATTCAGAGGGGCACTGCCTCTCAACAGGGAGGTTGTCTTTTGCCAGCATGGGATAACAGCCACGAATTTGTCTAATCTCCTTTTAAAGGCAGTTTAGCCAGCGGCCATTGCTGCACCCTGTGGCAGGGGAGAGGGGGGAACAGGGAGGAAGAAAGGCAATAGAAGCCACTAATGTTTAGTGGGAGAGACAAGCAATGTTGGAAGGCAGAGGGCAGGTATCCTCTGAGCCCCCCCCCCCAATACTGTATGGCTGCTCTTCCAATCTTGTCACACTATCTGAGTTACTCCTGAAAAGGAGAAGAAGTCAAGCAGGCCGTTGGAGCAACTCCACTGGGTGGTGGTGGTAAGAAATCTAAGAAGAGGGCCTACTTGTTTGTCAACCCCTAATGTTATACCACACATTAACTTGCGGAACTCACTGCCACAAGATGTAGTGATGTCCATTAGCACTGATGGATTTTAAAAAAGGAATGAGACAAATTCAAGGAGGATAGCTCCATCAATACGAACTAGCTATGATGGAGAAGTAGAACCTCCATCTTCAGAGGCAATATACCTCTAAGCTCCAGTTACTGGCAAAGCATATGAACATAAGAGAAGCCATGTTGGATCAGGCCAATAGCCCATTCAGTTGAACACTCTGTGTCATACGGTGGCCAAAACCCAGGTGCCATGAGGAGGTCCACCAGCAGGGCCTCCGCTCAGAGAGAGTGTCTTTGGCCTCTGTGCCTATACTGATAGCTTTCCCAGAGGAAACTGGTTGGCTACTATGGGAACAAGCTGCTAGACTAGAAGGACATTTGGTCTGTTCCAGCAGGGCTCTTCTGATGTCCTTATGCAGGATGTTGTTCCATTTTGGAGTTTTGGCTCACACACACCTCCTGCAAAAGAGGAAAATGCTCTACACAGCATGACCAAGCCGATGAACTTACCGAGTGAGAACTCCAAGAGTGTGTCTTGGACAGGGAGCCACTTGAAGCTGCCCCTCTTGTCAGCCTTTGCAAATGGTCCAGCCATTCATGCAGATCGTGGCTGCTATTACAGTGTACCGTGATCCGGTCTATCATAGTTCCTGTGAGATGAGAATGAATGGTGCACAATTTTTAAAAAACTACCCACAAACCCTACTAAAAGCCAGCTAAGGAAGAAAAATGTAGGATGCTTTCACAAGTAGCATAAATAAGTGCCTTTTCTGACATGATGTTTCCCCCCTTTGAACATGGTTAAATGCAGCATGTAAAACGGAAAATAACAATTTTAAAACGTGGATGGTCACCCCCCCCACCCCAAAATGTTGCTAAATTTAAATGATCTGGCAGACGCTGGTTTTCCACGTTGCTCTGAGCAGGCAAGTAATCAAAGGCAGGCAAATCTGCATTGTGAGTTGCCGTATCTGGCCACACAAAAATACAGCACCAAGGCCTTCCTCCTCAGGTTGTGTGTATGTGTGTGTGGGGAGTTATGTTCCTAACCACCCAGAGACACTAATATTTGAATATGTATAATGTGGCTTGGCCAGTCATTGCTGCACATATGTGGGAAACTGGAAAAACACACACACGCGTACCTGAACCATCTGTTGTGAAAGTGCCAATACATTGTGTAAGCATTATCATAAAACAGCCTCATAGTGTGTTGGTTTGGGGATATAACATCATAGCCAATAGCCACTGACCAGTCCTCCATAACAGTGGGCAGGGGCAGCAGCTTGTTCCATGTACAGCCCTTAGCGTCTATTAATGCTCGATAAATAAACATATGGGTATTATTGTTAATAAATCCCCTTGTTGATTAACCTGTTGCCATCTCTAACTAACCATGTCAGGAGCTCCTTCTGGAGCAGCCATCATGATGATATTCCTATCATAGCTGCCCATTTGTGCCAACAAAGATATCCCACACAACGCGCATATAACAGCCACTGGCAGCAATACTGACCTCCAATTTCGAAAGCATGTTCATTTCCATCCATCTCTTCAAGTTTTGCCACCACCATTCCTGTTAAAGGCAGTTTCCCCTGCCCCCCCCAAAAAAGAAAAAGTTATTTCCAGCAACCTTGATTAAGGTTTTGCAATATTTGCAGTCACTGATTTAGTAGCTTCCATTCACCAGTTAATAAATTTGCTGCTAGAAGATTTAAAGATTTTGTCATGCCTAGGCAATGCTGTCAGTTACAGTTCTAGAAAGAGGTTATCTACTGATCCGCCTTCCACAACTATCTGTTGCATGGGTAGACTTGCAACTTAATTCAAGAAACCACTCCTTATTTAGTAGTAATATAAAAGCACTGTATCTTTTATCTATATTCACTTTAGATCCCAGACTTCAAACGCCCAGGCTTTATTGCTTTTCACTACTACTTCTATTGTTTTAGCTTCTGACGGTTAAATGTTTTTCAGGATCCTTACTGCTGTGCTTTTCATTACCTTTTTGTTGTATTTTTATTGTTTTTATGTTTTCTTGTGTTTTTTAAAAACACACACTAGTTTTTTAAGCTTTATTTATCAATTTATTTTTTGGTATTATAGCAATTTTTTTCTTTGTAGTCTTGTACTGGAAAGATGGTATGACTCCTGAAATTCACAAATAAATAAAAATAGAAATAGCTTTGGTACCTCTTAAGTATAACTTTTTTGTATGCAAGACCATTATGAGCTTGGTTTCCAATTCTCTGGAATTCTGAACAGCCTCTGCTCACCTGATAGATGAAGCCACTCATCCGAGGACTGGCCGAGAGCACCAGCAGAACGTTTGAAAACAGCATAAAGTACCTCTCTTCTCGCTCCTGAAAAGCAAGAGGACATTTCACATTTTAGACCAGTTAGCTGTCACAAAATGCTCCATTATGCATGGGGACAGTCCTGGGTTCAATCCCTGGCATCTCCAGTTAAAGGACAACTGGGGTTGAGAAAGACCTTTCTTTGCCTCAGACTCGTGGTCAGTCAGCATGGACAATACAGAGCTAGATAGTTCTGGAAAGGCTGGAATGTGCAGCTCTAAGCACAGCATGAGAAGGCAAAAACTTTAGTCATCCATCCACCCAACACCCAGTCAATAATTTGGCCTGTGTGTATTGCTTTGAAACACCATGAGAATAGCACTGAATGCCTTCTTATTGGGAAGAATGATACATGTGAACTTGGCGCCGTTCTTTCACAACTTGTCCTTTAACAAGGAGAGGAGGAAGTAGAAAAGATGGTGAACAAAGGGTCTAGTCCTCATGGTTTGTGATAGTAAGTCCCGCCTCTCTTACCTCACTCGCTCCGTACTGGACCATGACTTGTGACATATAAATGACGGGGCCCATAGATTTTATTTCTTCGCCTTCCCATCCCTGAATGGACTCAGAAAGGATCTGGAGCTCAAGCTGTTTCCTCTTCCTCAGCTCCTGACACTGGGACTGGAAACAGAAAAGAAGCCTTTGATTTAAAAAGAATTGCTTCCCATTTCTCCATCTCTCACACACATGCAAAGAGCAGAGAGGAAGATGCGCTAATAATTATTCTGTGTATCTTGGTCACAAGGCTGGAGACACAGGAAGAACAGCCCACTTCCAAATATCACTCCCCAAAATATTACAAAAGCCAACAACTGTAACAGGTAAAACAGCAAATGATGTGTCATTGCAGTACAATTAGAACAAATAATCTATGTTGATAATAACACATGTGCAAAAGCTACAACATAAAAATGCTAAAAAGAAAATAGAAAAAAATCTTTGCTATTGAAGATTTGAGATCTGTATTTTGAGAATCAAGGCAGGGTGTGTTTTAGGTCCACAAGGTCACTGATGAACACAAACAAGGAAGATCCCTACCCCAAGAAGCCTACAAGTTAAGGGCCATCTTATAGAGATGCACATTTTAAATTCCTAAATAGCTGCTGAATTGTGGGTTGGTTTGGGTCAGGGATATCAGGTGTGTTTATGTGTGGGGTGATTCTTTCCCATTTCATCATTTTTCGGGTTTCAAATGTCCCCCTCCACAGCTGCCATCTGCTTCCTTGGGGAAAACATACAGGTTGTCTTATCCCCGCCCCTCCCCCAACAGCCAAAGAAATAGCAGCTCTAAGGGACAGTTTAATGGTGAGACTATGGCACAGAACAGGAGAGAGGTTGTGCACTGACTAATGAACACTAGGAGAGATTCGGGGTCAAACTGCATGGAGCCTTAAGAATTCTGTAACTGAAACTCCAGATGAATTTATTTGACCCTATGAAGCAGTTGTAGGGCACTCCTAGATGGTTCAGGACTATAGAAAAGGTTAACCTTCTCTTCAGCACTATCTGAAAAAGATCCCCTGCTTGGCTGATTCAAGCTCCAAATTGTATCCATCTTTTTTCCAGCTGGGGTTTGAAGGAACCTGAGGATAGTCAATTGGGGGAAACATAGCAAGGGGTAAGATTTAACATGCACACACACATCCCAGCACCACGGTGCCAATCCATTTTGGGTCTCCTAATGGCTGCTTTCAGTGCCAAACAACGGGTCTGGAATTCCAGTTATGGAACTCCCACTGCCATATGCAGTGTGGCCTTCAGATGACATGGCACCAATAGAGGAGGTCTGGGCATGGAGGAAATAATTTCCCAAGAAAAAATGGTTTAAGAAGATGTCTTCAGCCAGCTGGAGTAGCTTGTGAGTTCTCTTTTTTAATTCTCTGCAAACACTTTGATGCTGCTAAGGTCTCGACACCACGTTCCTTTCCTGTTTTCAATGAAATCTCATCTCCTTCTTACTACCCAGCTTCAAGTTCTTCTCCACCTCCTACCCTAAGTTTTGAATCATCTTTGTAAAATATATGCTCACACACAAAGCCTAGGGAAATAGTCCCCCTTGTGGGCAATGTAGCTCCATCGGTTTTAAGCACAGATTCTCAGTTTTTACCTTACTGGTCCCCTCGGAGCAAGCCAAAATAAAAAATACCACCCCCAATTTCCTGAAATGTAGCATTGGGACAATCTGCGGTGACAGTGGGAAGGGCTAGAGCTGCCCTGGGCCACAAGGAAAGCTGGGATGCAAATACTTTAATTAATATAAATAGAATACACCAAGGGATAAAAAGGAATGGTCATAAACAGTAGAAACAAATAGTCTCCTTAACAGGTTCACAAATGAATGTAATTTTCTACACAGCTTTAAATGAAGCAGCTTTTAAGTTTTCATAAAATTAAAGAACACCCACACACAGATGCTCAAGTACCTGACAGTCCAGAAGGCTCCTGTCTACTTTTCTCACTTACTTATCTATGTTTTTCTAAAATTTCATCAGTGGTACTGTATCTGGTATGATTCGCTGACACCGTTTTGGGACCTACCACAAGGGACTTGAAGGACGTGACAGCTTTCAAGACTTCTTCGTGGTCTGGATGCACTTCCTACAAAAAGTGGGGAAGCCCTGGAGTTAGTTTTGAGGGGGGGGAATGAGAAAGGCAGAGAGCCCACCTATCCCTAGGTGGCGCTAGTCACAAACAACGAGGGTAGTACCAATATTACCCCCTGCCTTTTTTTCGCTTTCACATGCTTGTGCATTGAGCCACTCTGCTTACTATGAGGAAACAGGAAACATGGGGTCAATTTGCACAAGGGAAGAGCAGCCCCTCTCCTCCAAAAAAGCCCACCAGGGATTGTTGTAGACCTTCTTCGGCGCTGAAAAGCATGCCTCCAGGTTTACCTCCATGTGCCGCTCCAGTTCCTGGAGAAGGGAGATATATTTATCCAGCCGTGTAAATGGTTTGCTGAGGCTCGTTGTTAAGGTCAGGATCCCTGGACAGGCTGCCCCTTGAATCTCCATGAACTTCTCCAGTTCATCACTAGAAGACACAAACACAAAAGAAGAAGCAGCAGCAGCAGCAGACAAAGGAGTCTTCAGGCGGCTTGCAATTGCCTTCCCTTCCTCTCCCCACAACAGGCACCTTGTCGGTTAGGTGGGGCTGAGAGAGTTCTGACAGAACTGTGAACGGCCTGAGATCACCCAGCAGGCTTCATGTGGAGGAGTGGGGAATTGAACTTGGTTCTCCAGATTAGAGTCCGCCGCTCTTAACCACGAAACCACGCTGACTCTCCAACAGGAGATGGAACCAGATTCCATTACTGCTCTGAGCCAACCAGACCCTTTTTTATATTCCAGTGCTTTCTTGAGAAAGACTGTTATTATTATCATTGGTATTTTTTTTACCTGTGTTGGGTCAAGACATTGACAGCCGAAGGATGGTTAGCGCAATAGGTGAGGTACAGAGATCGGAACTGGGGCATCAGGCTTAGGAAGCAGCCTCCCACTTTTTGCTGGTTCTCTGGAAGTCTGCAAATTATACAGGGGGTGCATTCAGAGCACTCATTCACACATCATCCTGTGCCACACTTGAGAAAATGAGCTGAAAGTTGAGAAGTTCAAATCTCAGCCAGGAGGGGGAGTCATAGGCAAGCAATGATTTCAGGCCCCTCCCCCCCCAAATCTGCCAAAGGGAGACGATAACTTCGGCCACTCTTATAAGTCTATCGTAAGAATTACTGAGATCACTTGGATGATACTTATGCCATTTTTTAAAAGATATTTCGTAGCTACCAGTTTGCTTTGGTATGGCCCTCCTTTTCTCGCCAGTACTTACTTCGCACATTCTTCCAATGCCTGGTGGAGCGTTTGCTGAAAGGAGCAGATGTCGTCCACATTTCCAAGTAAAGATGCAATATCTACAGCGCTCAGCCTGGAAGAATTCCAACAACAAAAAGCCATCTTTCCAATGAGCAACGCAAATGGCACATAACTAGTACCTACAATGGTTGAATTAAAACATCTCTTGTCTCACACAACTGTCATTAGACTGTGAGTGCCTTCATTACAATCCTTTGTGTTCTGATTATTAATGAACATGCACAGCTACATCATCCCAGGTCAGACTTTATGTCCATTGAGCTCCATCTCCAACACTTATTCGGACCGGCAGTAGCTCTCTAATCCCTTGGGAAGAGAGAAGTGCTTCCCAATGTTAGCTACCAGAGAACTTTTAAGTGGAGATAACAGGGATTAAACCTGCAACACTTGCTCTGCCATTCAGCCAGAACCCAGTGCTGAATGCCTTATTGTTCATTTCCCCATAGTGCTTTGCATACCCTAAGGATGCAGTCTTAGATTCTCTTTCATGATCCCTCTGCCCCCTTCCGCGCACACAGTCTGTAGCAAGCCACAGTTTGATATTACATATTACATCCATACTGGCAAACCGTGGTACTTGCCCTGCAAACCAGGATTCCAAACTGGGAACAAAAAAAAATTGTCTGAAATTTAGGCTTGGGGGGGAGAGAGCAAACCAGATTTTGCCTATTCTGATGTTGATGCAAACTTGTGCCAAGTGCAAAATGAGGAAGGATGATGACTTACAAGCCAGCCCAAGGACATCTCAAACTTCACTCACAAGCATACTTTGGTAGCCCATGTTTACAAGTTACAGTGAACACATATACAGTCTGTGTACAGTGTCCACTTGCTTTCTTTACATGCAAATTGAGTAATTCTGCATTAAAAATCCACATTGCAAATATAAAATTAGCACATTGTTGGTTTTTGATTTGCAGAGAGTCTTTCATGTATAAGGTGGCATGCCAGACTTCATGACCTCCCACTAGCAGTCTAAAGTGGAGCAGTCTGTCCCACCTACTCGTGTGGGAACCATGCCCAAGTTGTAACCCACTTCTGCACATGGGAGTCAGCATCAACATTGACAAGTGCTAATGGAGGTTTATCAACCTGAAATGAGTAAATCTTACTTGTCATAGGACTGTAGGGGTCTCAAGTATGTTCCCAGAAGAGCCTGCAGTTCCCTGGCATAGTCTCGCTCTGTTTCCAGAATATTCTGAAGTACCTAAAGCAAGTGTGTGATGGATAAATGGATGAATAAACATGCCATAGCCACAATTGAGGGCTTGCTCACACCCACAGCTGACAAAGCTGTGATATGGGGGCTTTAAGGAAGACCAAGACGAGACAGGTGCAGAACAAACACAGAATCACTGAATTTCTAAACAGAAGCCTCCTCGTTTGTTTAAAGTCATTGTATTTGTATTAAATAATAAAATGAAAATTTTAAGGGGAAAAAAATAAGAGCCTACTGTTTGCCAGTCATTCCACAGCCTGTTGCATGCACTGGGTAGAAGATGGAAAGGTGTCAGCAAATGAACAAATGATGAGACAGATCAGGTAAGCAGAATACCAGCTCTGTACTTTTCCTTATACCTGTCATGGGTCAGTCTCAGCCTGAGACAAGCTCTACTGAGGACTACTCAGGAGAAAGGGATTCCTCAGGTGAAGAGGAGCCTCATGTAGCCAGTTCTGAACCTTGTGGAATCAGAGAGTTACAGACCGCTCAAGGCTCACAGCCAACAGCTGATCCATAGCCACCACCCAGCCCCGATGCAGCAGATGAGACTCAGTCTACCAGGCTCACTTCCACCCTTGGAGTGCCAGAGACAGAAGCTTAGAAGGGAGCTGTAAGCAAGGAGGCAGAGTGCACATCTCCTGGCCCGTCGCCAGCTGCTTGCTGATGACAGCCTGGAGTAGTTGAAGCAGTACTCCCAAGCAGCTAGCTGCTAACAAGGGCTTGTTAGGAAGTGCCTATAAAACCCAGTGCTGGGAGCCTGCACTTGTTGAAGCAACAAGTCAGGGGTTATTTCATAGAAAAAGAGGTGCAGGAGCTCATTTGCATAACTCATTTGCATATGCCACACCCCCTGGCAAAGGGGCAGGCATGCAAGCATGCCTGGGTTCCCTGCCTGATCTTCTCCAGTCGGGCAGGGAACCCAGGCATGTTTAGAACTCCTTTCTTTCCCTTCCCCAATTGGGGAAGAAAGGCATTTAAATCCCCTCAGGAATGGAGGGGGGGGGTGCCTCGGGCTCCTTACTGCCCGAATGACCTTGGACTGTTGGACCTTGCTTCCTGTATAATGCTTTGAACTGGACTTTGCTCGCTTTGTAACTGACCTGTGGACTGAACTTTGACTCTTACTCTGGAATTCAGCTTGAACTGACCCCAGACTCTGACAATACCAAGACAAATAAAAGGGCAGGAGACTTGCTTCCAATAAAGTTGAAAATTGTGGGAAGGGACCTAGAATATCCCCAGGGGAACCAACCCCTTTCCCAAGGTTATGGCCCTGGATACTCATGAACAGGAAACTGTTTCACATGAAATAAGGAGCTAAGGAGCTAATAATGAAGATGATGATGATGACAACTCCATTATTTATTTACTATATTTGTATACAGCATGTCAAGACTCTTAATACAATTCACTATTTAAATCATGAGAAAACCAAAGCAAGAAGCAACAAACAACAGAAATCATCTCAGGCCTTTGGGTGGTTTATGAGTTAATGATCTCAACCCTTTGCTTTCATTCCATCTCTCTTGAATTCTCATCAAGGCACAGCTTTGGATGCACATTTGTCACAATTTGAGAATTATGAGCATTTTTAAGTAGGTGGTACAAATATGCCTTTTTTCTCATGCTGACACTGTGAGTCTCTTCATTTCACTCATCTCCACTGCAAGCATTCATGATTCTGTTATTTTATGCCATATTTATATCATTTATATGCAACTACCCATCTCTGGTGCCAGCTCCTGCCAACCTAGCAGTTCGAAAGCAAGAAATTGCAAGTGGATAAATAGGTACCACTTCAGTGGGAAGCTAACAGTGTTCCATGCACCTTGGCATCTAGTCATGCAGGCCACATGACCATGGAAATGTCTTCGGACAGCGTTAGCTCTTTGGCTTGGAAACAGAGATGAGCACCGCACCCTAGAGTTGGATTCAACTGGCTTTTGAGTAAGGGAAACCTTTACCTTACACAAAACCAGGTATCAACTTTAACAGTAATAGTTCTACTCACATTTTTTGAGGAAAAGTTTATTGCAATATCATTCCAATTGAGATCCCCTATCCCTAATTTTAGCATCCACGCACAATTCACACACACACACACACACACACACACACACACACACACACACACACACACTTATGGACCTAGGGCACTATATATCCATGTGTGGAAAACCAGTCTTGGATTTTAAATAAGCATCTGATGATTTGGGGATGGGAACGAATCTTGCTCTTGGACCCAATAAACATCGGTTAGCACTGGGATTATCCATCAAAGTATATCTGCTGGTTAACCTTACAGGAAATCTCTGTGCCAGTTTCAAACATCCAAGGCATGCAGAAAGAGAGAGATTCTCAGTGGTGGGCCCTCATTTGTAGAACTCCCTTCCCCTAGAAGAAGGTCAAAGTCTGCACTTGGATCAAATCTTCCCTTCCTGGGCAGCCAGAATAAAGCAGATGCAGGGTGACTTTAACTTTTCTTTTCACCTCCTTGGCTTTATTAGTTGTTAAATTGCTTTTCGTTGCCCTGAACCCTTGGAAAGGTCAACACAGAAACCGAATGAAAAAAGCACACACATTGAACTGCTGGCAGAATTACACACATTAGTCAGGCTGGCATCCAGACCTGCACAAAGGAGGAGCTGAGTTGCTTGAGGTGCAATACAAATGAGGCTCAGGTGGGTATTGTGGAAGTCTTTTCATGCCTGAAAGATCTTGCTGGACAGGACCCAGGATTTCTGCAGGTCAGACACCTATGCCCTACAATCTGAGTCGCCAACATGCTGGTTATAAGAAGGACCGTATGCAGTTTGCCATCACGTCTAGCTGACTTGTGGTGACCTCTAGTGGGGCTTAAAGCCAAGGTGGCATTCAGAGGTCGCTTGCCATTGCCTGCCTCTGCATCACAATCCGGGTATTTCTTGGTCTCCCATCCAAATACTAGCCAGGGCTGGCCCTGCTTAGCTTCCAAGATCTGAAAAGATCAGGCTTGCCTGGACTATCCAGGTCAGGGCTGCTATAGATATTTATTTACCTAATTTACCACCCACTTTTGTCCCCAATGGGGACCCAAAGTGCCCTACACCATTCTCTCTTTCTATATTTTATCCTCATAACACGCTTGTGAGGTAGGCTACGTTAACAGAGTGTGACTGGCCCAAGGTCACCCAGTGAGCTTCCACGGCAAAGTGGTGATTTGAACCTATGTTTCCCAAATCTGACTCTCGAACCACAACACACTCTGGTACTTGCCCCTTCTCTGTACCCTGGAGAATTAGACCTTACCAAAACTTGGCTCTGAGTAACTGGCACTCAGATGGGGGGAGGAACCAGCCCCGATGGTCTCAAAGTATGCTCTCTCTAAAAGGGCCCCAGCTACTGGTGAGGGGAGACACTAAGTTCTTCTATGCCTCTCACTCCCCATCCAGCTTGGCTTGAGCATCTCTTCAGAAAGGAGGAAGAGCTGAGTCATCCTTCCTCAGCAACCAAGACAAGTTCCCAGCTGCAGAGATGACAAGGGGACACTGCTGCTAAGGAATTTCAACAGTCTAAATGTACAGTTCTTTACTCCCATCTCCAATAATCAAATCATTTCCAGATGCATGCTGTAGGAGAGCATTTAACCTCCGGCATCTGAAGGTCACATCCACACACTGACATTTTCAGTTCAGGAGACGCTCGAGTCAGATCCCTGTGTTTACTGCTGTCCTCCATTTCTACTGAAGCAGGCTGTTTACTGGGCCAAGAAACTTACGAACAGAGTCTATTTCTGTTAAATGCCAATGTATTCTGCAGCTTGTTTCTTCAGGCTCCCTCTACCCTCAGCTGGAGCATTTTCCTGCTACATTAGTGTCACATCATATGCATCAACTCAGCCACATGGCACCCAGTTGTCACGATGGTTAGGTCAAACAAATTGAAAGGAAAAAAAACAAGGAAGGAGAAGAATAAAATAATATCCTAAATAACTGGAGTGTGTGCCTTATGGCTGGGGTTGCCAAACACACTAGGGGTTACCGCCTGGGTGCCTGGTATGATTTTGAAGGGAGCATCATACCCAGATTCTTGTGAATGTACCATAGGTTGCCTCTCAGCAAAGGTCTCACTATTATATCCTCCCCATCCCTGTTTGGAGCTCACAGACCCTGAGTATTTATTTGCTTAATGCACCAGCTTGTATGTTTGGATCAGCCATGCATAACTATGAAGGGTTAGATAAGTCATAGGGTTGCATCCAACCAGCTTCTCAACTGATGAAAAAGGGATTTGGGGCTCTCTTTTGACCACCAAAAAGGGGATCGTGGGACCTGCCAGGACAAAAACCATGTGGGACAGAGGCTCTAGTAAGGAGACAAATTAGGTGAAGCAGAAAAAGTTGGCTGGATCCAACCCACAGTCTCTTTGTCTGCAGCAAAAGTTGGCCTGGTTCAGATCCAGCAACAAACCCAGGCTTGGCACTACATGAACAAGCCTTGTAGAAGCCTCGTAGAAAGTTAAGAAAAGCCCTGTTTGATCAGACCAGGGGTTCACTTAATTGAGCATCCTGTTTCCCACAATGGCTAAGAGACACCTTCAAGAAACCCATAAGCCAGGCCTGACCCGGATAGCCCAGACAAACCTGATCTCATCAGATCTCAGAAGCTAAGCAGGGCCAACCTTGGCAAGTATTTGGATGGGAGACCAGGGCAGAGGCAGGCTATCAAGCCACTTCAGAGAGCCATGACCCAGTAGGAGACACCAGGTACAGGCTTTCGTGTAGGAGTAGGGTCCTGTAGGACCCAGTAGGAGACACCATGACTTTCAGGTACAGGCACACACACACACAAATGCAAAAATATCAAAGAAGAAGAAGCCCATAAGCCAAATGTGAAGGCCACAGCCTTCCCCTACTGCTGTCCCCCAGTGCCTCGTATTGACAGACAGACTGACTCAGAGCACGCAGGTTCCATTTAGTCACCATGGCTAATATTTGTTGATAGAACTCTTCTCTTACAAAAATCAATCAGTCATCAATCCCTTTCCCAAAGCCCTCTGAGCCAGTTGTCATCAAGTTCTCTTCCATGTCCCCGCCCCCCAACGTTGTGCACAGCAAACTAATTATGTTGTAATTTGAAGTAAACCATAACATTTATATCAGCAAAGTATGATTTGCCCCTGCCCTAAAAACCCAAATTCCAAACTGGGCTGTTTGCACTCCTCATTTGCAGGACCAGCACAAACCACAGTCACTCAAAAAGCTGAAATTTGGTGTATACATAGTGCAAGACACTTTTAAAGTTCTTTAAAAGAATAATTTGTAGCACTCAAGAGGCAAAAGAATACTCCTCCAATCATTACAGTGCTTTCAAGCCTCCCAGAACACTGAGACTTGGTATGCATAAGCTACGAATATGATCTTCAGTCTTTTCAGACCCAGAGCAAACTTCTAACCCCCAGGCAGCAGCATGAGACCCACTAAACATCAAAGTCATGATAGGAAGTCATGGGATATCAGAATCATATGATAGGAAGAGGGGAAGTCATCACTTGTCAAAGTCAAAATTGTGGACAGTGGACCAAAAGAGCTTGGGACAAGAAACACAAGCAAAGTACTAGGAAGTTAACTATAAGGAACAAGCCAAGGGTTACAAGGAGGAGGCCTCATGCCCACTAGCAGAAGGCCTTCCAAAGAAAAGAAAAAGAAAAAAGACAGCTCACAAACCAGGAGGTGGGCTTCCACAGTGGGTTGAAGACATACTGCTCTAAGTCACACAGGTTACTAGAAAAGTCTGAAAAGACCTTCAGCCCTGAAAATCCAGGATATAACCAAGGTCAGCATTTGAACAAAGAGGATGCCAAGCTGACCATGAGACAGAATAAAATGGGTGTGGGAGGTCTGTTGCATGTTCAGAGGGAGATTTGGGAGACAGAGAACTTCCCGTAGCAGCTAAGATCATATACGATGCTTGCAGAGGGTAGTTTTTCATTTCCTGGTATTCTTAAACTTATATAGCTCCTTGAATATAAGAACCTAAGCATTGTACACATTACTTTTGTTTGTCTTTTAAGAAAAGAACAGTCTTGCCTTACACCCAGAGCTAGCATAGCCTAGTTAATTGATGCTCAACCTTTTTTATCTTACATCCTGCCTATTACTCTATCAAAGAACCTCAGTCCCCCCTTGATAGAAACAAAGAGCCCATTTTTCCTGAGAAGGACAAATATATGTTTACAGGTGTTCTGTTATTATTACTAACATATCAAAAGATCACAGATGGTTAATCCATGGCAGCTAAGATTGGCAAGAGGCAGCATGTCACACTTGCTAGTGGAGATGGGAATTGGTGACAAGCAAATTCTTAGTAACTTTAGTTGCTGTAGATTTTCTGAGTTGTGTGGCCGTGGCCTTGGCATTGTAGGACCTGACGTTTCGCCAGTAGCTGTAACTGGCATCCTCAGAGGTATAACACAGAAAGATGGAGTACTCTTGGCACAGAGAGTACTCCATCTTTCTGTGTTATACCTCTGAGGATGCCAGTTACAGCTACTGGCGAAACGTCAGGTCCTACAATGCCAAGACCACGGCCACACAACCCGGAAAATCTACAGCAACTAATAAACTCCGACCATGAAAGCCTTCGACAACATTTCTTAGTAACTGTTATAAAAACCCTGCATCTCACTACTGGTACATGTACTACTAACTGAGAACCATTGCCCTAGCTGAAAAAGAATGATCTGTGCTCTGGGAAGGTCATTTTTCAAATCCTGCCTCTGCTAAATAGCCTTAGACAACCTACTGTCTTGCAGTCTCAGCCTCCTCCATCTGCAATATGGGTAAAGGACACTGGCCTACTTTGCAGAGCTGTTGTACAGATTACAAGAAGATCATGTGCACAGGATGCACAAAAGACACCATATAAGTATTACTATCATTTCCCTACAGCATAACAATCTGAAAACAGTAATTTAATAAATAAGAACAGAATTTCTAATTAACAGAACTGAACTGAGGGTTTTAGAACTTACCACACTATAATAATTCTTTGTTAGTTGGGGGCTCTCAGCTCCTTTCAGACCTTTAGGAGAGAGTGGCTTATCTGGAGAAAAAAACAGAGGAAGACATACACAACTGCCCTTATTCCATCAGGAAACAAATACCAAAAAAAAAGGTAAAGAGAGATTTTGTCAGCATCCACAGACAAGAAGCCAATCTTAATTTCAAGACTGCAGCCTGAACTGATGTGGCTGACAAAGTACTTCAGCAGATCACAGGTACGACAAGTGGCTTCTAGAAGCTTCCACAAAAGTACAGCCCAACCAAGCCAAGCTTTGCCCGGTGGCACTGTCTCGAGGCTCACGCAGTGGATGCAAAAGGTATGCCTGGCAACAGGGGAAGTGCCACTGGGCAGGGGGCAGAGGGTGCAAATGCTGTGGTCTGGTCAGTTTCTGACAGCACCCCAAACAGGCTGGTGACATCCTTGGTCCAAACCTTGACCACTCCTAGGATGCTTCCACTAGCCACAAAGGCTTTGGGGGTGGGTGGGGGGCTGCATGCCCTGGGCTTCCTGACACTCAGCAGAACTCTGCATTAGTATTTGTAGTTTCTACAGCCTTGTTGATGTATAGAATAATATCAGCAAAACAGACAGGTCCCTGGCAAGGAGTTTTTGGTCTAAGTTTAGAAACCTAATGAAGAACAAGCCTGAGGTGTTACCTCACAAAGCAATCTCTCGTTTTGAGGCAGCCGCACAAAGAACAAAGCAGAAGTGCAGGCATATAAACACAGCTTAAGACCACGGCTTGCCTTGCCTGTGATTGCTTTTCCCCCTCATGATACTTTCTCTCACTGCGGCCTGTGTTCCCCCGGTGGTATTTCAAGCAAGCCCCCAAAGCATTCCTGAGGTCTGCTGTTAAACTTTTGAATCTCAAGGACTCGACTCCAGACACCCAGTGCCTGAAGAGACAGCCATCATCACACAAGGGCAGCTCAGAAATAGCTCAAAGCCTGTTGTAAAGATGCAATCAGTTTAGAAGGGAGAGGAAAGCGAAGCCAGCAAAAAGGTTGCTGTTCGATATCATATTGTGAGACCTGATGACCATCAAGATAAACTCATGGTCACCAGGTCCTGAGAGTTTGTTCACACTGGTTTCCTCCAAACCAGCTGATAGCCTAAAACTGTCTGTTTTCATTTAGGGAAACAGACATATTTTTAAAAATACCTTTTGAGGAATAACAATGTGCCAGACAGATAACGTATGAGCACAGCCAGAGGTCTGTGATTGTATGCTTTAAATAAATATATACAGACACCCAGAGTCACAGATTTTGTTCCTTGTATGTGTGAGAGAGACACAGAGGAAGAGAGAGACAGAGGAAGAGACTTTCTCCAGGCATGAACACGGGGAGCTACAGGTTCTGTGATTTCTGTCCCTCCTCTCAGCCAGAGGTTTCCAAGGCAAATTCCAAGATAATCCCATATTAAAAGTGAATATTAGGAATAATAGAAATATTCTCAATGCATCAGTCAATATAACCAAGACACAAACCCCACCCAAAACACACATATATGCCCCACATATATATGCCCCATATGTAAAGAACTGTAGTCCTAAAGGCCATGTTTTCATTCTGATTTTCCCTATCGTGCCTGGGTTTTGGGCCCCCAGTGGTCTTAGGTAGGCCCCTCAGGGCAACTTCTTTTGCATTTGGACTCTTTAATGGGGACCATGTGTCTAAGGCAGAATTTCTTTCTGTGAGGGGTTGGGGGGGGGGGGTTTGCCCTTTTCTCCTCTGCCCAAAACTTCTGGGGGAAATTCAGGACTCAGGATAGTGCCCATTCTGTAAGGAGACATGAGCCTGGGGACACTTTTAAAACCCTCTTCCCCGAGAGCTCAGTATGCATTTCCTTTAGTTATTCAACAAGGGAGCTGCTAAGGATAGGAAAGCAGACCTTCACACAAGCAAGTGTGAGTTGTTGGTCTTGATCCAGGCCCTGTAATGTAAATGAGTTAGGGACCAGTTCAAGGTAGCTGTATTAAGGACTTTGATATTTTCCTGCCTGGTTTCCCCTTACTCTGTCAGACCAGGGTAGAGAGGCCAGGGTTACCATATTCCTGGAGATGTGGGGGTGAAGCCTGGGATGGGTGGGGTATGGGAAGAGAAAGGACCTCAGCAGGGTATACTGCCACAGAGTCCATCCTCTAAAGCAGCCATTTTATCCAGGGGAACTGGTCTCCGTAGTCAGGAGATCAGTTGAAATTCCAGGAGCTCTCCAGGCCTCACCTGAAGACTGGCAACCCTGAGCATGTGGACACACTCTATTACATTTCTACCCCACCATTCCTCAAAGGAGTCTGTATATTGTTCTCTCTCTCCTCCAAATTAGTGTCACTCTGTGTGGTGGGTTATTATGGTAACAAAGAATGACCAGCCCAAGTCAGAGTAGGGATTTCGACCTATATCTCCCCTTTCTTAGTCCATCATTCAAACCACTACACACCACTACCTCTCTCTCCCAGACAAGTCACAGACCAGGTCCCCACCTGAGCTGAGACAATGGGGTCTGAAGGACTACAACCCCATCCCCGGCAATCTGCATGGACTACAGGCATATTCAAACCCCACTCTGATCACATTGATTGTGTAGACTCCAGTAAGTTATTGATTAATGCAGGCTAAAAAAAGAAAAGAAACGTCTTACCAGTGGATTTAATTTCTCGGACGTAATTACTGGGGAACCAGCCAGTCTTGCCGTTAAGGATCCCTTCCCACCAACCGCCTTCCTCAACCCGGGTGACATAGATAATATCGCCTTTGTTGATTGAGAGCTCATCTTCATTTGTCTGCTTGAAGTGGAACCTGGCCTTGACCACCAATTGATGACTGCCATTCTCAGTCATCTCCTGATGCAAAGACACACATGGTAAGTTCAATTAACTGGCAAACAGCAAAATAACGATAAGAGGACTTTTTATGTTCTGGGAAGCAAGTTACTGAGATTTGTGCAGGGATCCTAACTCATCCTGAAGTACAACTGACTGGGGATGCATGGAAGGAATGGAGCTGTCATGGATCCTGTCAGCCGAGCCCTGCACTTCCAAGGAGAGCCCAGAAAACCCTCTATGCACTGAAGGCTCAGGGAAGCTCTCAGGTGCATCGTGCAAAAAACAGAACTAAGTGTCCTGAGAGTCTTGGAAAGTTTCTATCCCACATTGTCTGAGATGTAAGCTTGGTATCCAGAAGATGCAGTGATGGGCACTAGCTTAGCTAGCTTTAAAAAAAAAAAGATACACATCACAGAGGATGGGTCTATCAACAATTATTACAATTATTGTAATTATTACGAAGATGGAAGCTCCATGTGGAGAAGCAGCCTGAATACTGAATGTTGGGGATGAACAAAAAGGGGAGCAGTTGTAAATATCACAACCCATTTCTGAGCTTCCAGAAGAAGAGAAGAAGAAGAAGAGTTTGGATTTATACCCCGCCCTTCACTGCCCAAAGGCATCTCAGAGCGGCTTACAAACTCCTTTCCCTTCCCCTCCCCACAACAGACACCCTGTGAGGTAGGCGGGGCTGAGAGAACTTCTGACAGAAACTGTCCTTGAGAGAACAGCTGTGCCAGAGCTTGTGACTGACCCAAGGTCACATCAGCAGGTGCAAGTGGAGGAGTGGGGAATCAAACCCGGTTCTCCCAGATAAGAGTCCATGCACTTAACCACTACACCAAGCTGGCTCCAGAAGCCTCTAGTTGGCTGCTGCTAGAAAGCGAACATGGATCCAGCAGGACAGTTTTTAGCTCAGGTCAAAGACGCCTAGTACAATCATAGAACCCAGAAGGACAAGGAATAGGACTTCTTTTGGATAGTCAATGCTTTTCACAGTTCTTTGATTTGGGTTGCCGAATTTGGTGGGTCCTGGGACAGAATCTGCTTGGAAGCAGAAGTGCTGTACTTTGAAGAACAGCATCTATCTATCACTGACTGATTGCACAGGACGAACAGGCAGGACAACCACTGCAAACCACTGAATGCACAACAGGTTCCTGTAGCAAGCCCACTACAACCCTCTGCACATGCCCCTCTGCAACATACCCCCGCTCCCGACTGCCTCTGTACTGCTCTCGTCGACTTTGTGGCTGCTCCTTGTGGGAAAGGATGGCTGTCACTCCCAGGGGAGCTAGGAGATGGCAAACGCGAGCATCGCCTGGTGGACTGCTGATCTGTTTCAAAGAAAGAACAAATTAAACTCCAGGAAGACGTGGCCTGGACTGGGTGAAGTAGCTCCCCATTGTGCATATAGTCAGGGGCAAACCAGGGTTTGCTGTTTCACGTCATGCAAAGCAGCCCAAAGAGGCAACCCTTGCACAACCAGGACATGTTCTCATACACCAAAGGTAGTTTGCCTCTGGGGGTTCCTCACAGCATGGCAAAGCAACCTGAGGTTTCAGAAGGCATTTGCAGACATGGTCCAGATGTCCATTCCCACCAGCAAGGAGATGATAATTGAACACTGCACTGTCACTGGACTACAGCAGTCATCTGCAACTGGACCACACAATCCCCAGCAAAGCAAAATCATCCAGTGCTGCTTTCCATGTTGTGCCTGTCAAGCTGCACCTGGATTTTGGCAGTACAACTGCATACACAAAACCCATACTGCAGACAAGTTGAAAACATGCTGACGTTTCACGCAAGTTGACAGAGCTGTTTTCTGTTTGCCTAGGTGGGCCAGTGAGCAAGGATGGCAGGCTGCTGAAAACAGGATAGCTACTTCCTCCCCCCATACAGACAGAAGACCCACACATCAATTCCTCCCCACAATGCTCCCAAAATATCATCTTCTGGGATGCTTTTCCTCTAACAAGATCAACACAATGCTCACCCTGATGCTCTCCCCAAGATAATCGCTCCTTGAGCTACCTCATGTCAATGGCCCACATTATTTCCCCTACTCTGCCAAGGACAGTTTGCCATACCATGAAAAATGATGATCTAAACAGCACAGTCATCTCTGCACACAGCTCTGCCTCATCATCATTTGGGGCCTCTCATCACTGACAAACAATTTTTTGTTCCTCTTCAAAATAATAAAACATATCCTGATTTGTACTCTTTGGAGAGGGGGAAAGGCACAGTTTGCTTAGGAGTGTCTAAAATGACTGTTGCTTGGTTCACTGTAATGTTTCTAGTCCTCACTGATGCAAAGACAGAGGGGAATGTGGATGCAAGGTTATACAAAGTGCATTTTTTTTTCAAATCGCATGACACCTCAAAATTTTAGGACAAGGCTATATGAACCACATTCATCTCCCAACAAGCTTCTCCCGTTCCCACACCTTCCTCCTTTTAATCAAATGACACAGGGGCTCTCTTAGTTGAGTTAGTGTGCGCTAGCTCACAGTTTATTAGTCTCTGGCTCACATATTTTTGTCTTCACTCAGGAAGGATGGCTGCAGAGCAAACTAATTTATGCCGTAGGCAGGTCGCTCGCTCACAACTGTAATGCCAGTAGCTCACAAAGTAGAATTTTTGCTCACAAGACTCCACAGCTTAGAGGGAGCATTGCACAGGGGTGTGTCTGTACGCAGAAGAGTAGGCCAGGAGACAGACAGAAGCAGGCAAGCTTTGCTTAAGATACCAAATTATCATTTGGGAACATGTAGTACTATTTCTTCAATCCTCAGTTATAGCTCCAAGGATGATTTAAGTGCCACACAGGAATGGGTGATCCAATTCTCCCCTTAAGACAACGCTGAGGGGACAGGTTAGGGCTAAGCGGAGTGTTGGGGATTGGCCCAAGGTCATCCAAAGACTTCATGATCTGAGATCTCCTTAGCATGTCTTCAAGCACTGCCCCACACTAGCTCTGATGAGCAACAAGAGAGAGTTGTGTCACCCCAGGTGGCTAGAAAACTCCAGACCCCCCCGCTCCCTCCAAAAAATGTGATGCAGGGAGAACCATAATGGGATCTTTCTAGCATTTTTACAAAGGCTGATAACTGCCACGTATGGCCACGATTCAGATTGGGGCTGTGGTGTTCTGTCTCTTTCCGGGTCTTCGTGGGAAGATCAAATGACACATCACCCAACACTACACCCGTTTAGATCCTCAGCTGATGAAATAGGATTTGACCACTATTAAGGGTCAAGTATCGCTTCGTTCATAAAGGCAACACTGTGTGTATCTACCGTGTTCCACCTGCTCAAAATATATGCTCAGCATGGACATTACGGCTAGCCAATCAGTCTTAAGTTATGAAAAGAGCATGGTTTGATTTCCAATATGTTCTCTCTAGACGAGAGAAAGTAAACAAGTCAAAATATCCAGTTACTGACCATGGCTGCAAAAATTCACCGATGTAACAAAGATTAAAAAAAACATATCCTCCCTTCAAAACAGCAGCTCATTGATTTATTCTCCTAAGTGCTCAGCAAGAAAAATTATGCTTGCGGAGCAGCTAGGGCCAACATCTATTCTTGGAATCGTGTTTGAATCAAATTTAAATGTCGATTCAGCAATGAAGCGTGGTATACATTGACAATTCGGTGTTTGCATTTCATAACGATTTAAACTTTCAACACTGATTCCGCTGTGCTTTACCAGCCAGACATCTCCATATGAAGGGCTGTGCTTGCCAAATCATTCAGAATAATCAGAAATCACCCTGTCTGTTAACTATACCAAGGCTGTGTTTAAATTAATTTCAGCTTCCTGCAGTAACTTTATCTTTTTTTAAAAATCTGGATCGATAACCTGCCTCACTCTGGCAGCCTGGAATTTAAAGTATCCCTCCTTTCATGCACCTTCAACACAGCAACTCCATGACCACAACGTCCTGTAGGGATCATACCATTCCAAGTATTGGTGGGAGCCACCAGGTTGGAAAGCTCCCTGCCTGAAGAAAGCACTAGCCTTCTTCCTGAGCTGTTAGTTTTCTATGTGCAGAGAGATTCTGTCTAGATGGGGGAGAACATTTAAATGCAAGATTTCCCATTTGCATTATGGAATGCTGCAGCCCTACTAACTGCATAACAATAAAGAATGAAAAAGTGGAATAAGGGCCTACATACACAGTCCACAGATTCATGAGAGTCACAGGCAAAATAATCAAATATAAGAGAAATAATACTGAGTAAGGTCTTTTAAAATACTTTTTGGTTCTAACTTCTGCTTAAGGCAATAGTTGTATGAGCAGTACTAGACAGATAGTTGATATACAGACAGACAGATTCATGAGATATATGCTCAAAAGCTCCCTGTGTCAGAAATTCCTTGCACACAGACTGCTGTACCCTAATGTTAATTCGTTCACTACAGCGTGAAAGCCTATGCCTGGTTGAATTCAATTTTCTAACCGATTATAAAAATACGGAAGGCATTTCTTCCTTTCCATGGAGGAGCATCTGCTTTGCAGGCAGAGGGTCCCAGGTTCAAACCTCACCACCTTCCATTAAAAAGGATCTCATGTAGTCATTGTTAGGATAGCCCTTCTCTGCTTGAGGTGCTGGAAAGCTGCTGCCAGTCAAACCAGGCAATACTGAGCTAGATGGACCACTGGTCTGACACAGTGCAAGGCAGCTTCTTATGGAGAGTAGTTAGAGCAGCAGGTTGTCTGCTCTGATTACAGAAGATCCCAGGTATACTCTTTAGCATCCCCAATGAAAGCATCCCAGATAGCAGGTGCTGGGAAATGTCCAAGGTGCTGGAGAATAAATAACCCTGAACCGATGGTGGCTTAATTTTAGGCAAGTTCATGTGCTATATGCAGAGGAGAGGACAGAGCTCAGTGGTAATACACCTTCTTGGCATGTACAAGATCACAGGTTCAATCCCTGGCATTTCCCACTAAAGAACTGCAGGCAATTCTTCCTGAGATCTTAATGAACTGCCACCAGACAGACAGAGCAATGGTCCAACTCAGTCTAAGATACAGCTGAGTAGCCGTGTTGATCTGAAACAGCAGAACAAAGGCAGCCATCTAAGATAAACATAGTTTTGGATTTGATATTGGGACAGGGAAAGACATGTTTGGAGGGTACCTGATGCAGCCACCTTGTTGAAGCTATGGAGATTTGGGTCTGTTAAGTGCTCAAATGGGAAACCTCCTGGGAATCATCTGTCTGCCACTTTGAACTGAATTCCACTATGAAAGAGCGGCCTTTTCTGCACTTGCTCCAGAGAATCTGAGGAATCAAGCCTTAAGGGTTGACTTCAAAGTCACACGCATTCACTCTGCACTGGATTTGCCCCTCCAGTTTATTTATTTGTGCATTCTGCACGCATTCTGCATCTACAAGCAAAACCTGCATTTTTGGCCTAATTAACATGGAAATGTCATGTGATGTTATATGGGTGGTACCCTCCATGATTCTGCAAAAAGAAAGGGAAGAGGGAGAAATCCAGGCCCACACATGCAAGGCTGACACTTTTGGGAGCAGGGAATCCCCTAGTCCTTTATATTTACTGATTCTTTCTTATGCTCTCTCTGGCTTTTTAAAAATTTGCCTGAGCGGAAGGACATGTATTCTTTTGTCTTTGGAGAAGAAGGGAAAGATAACAGAATGGGGAGGGAGCATCAACCTAAAGATAGAGAGGCAGAAATTGGGGAGGGCAGTGGGCAGCACTTAAATACCTGCAGAAACTATTCTACTTAAGAAAGGATTCACGATTTGAAAGTGGATGAGAACAAAGAATCGCAGCAAAAGGAGTTTTGGTAGCTGCAGGGCAACAGTGTGCTGGAAGCGGTTTGAATGCAGATTCCTGTAAAACCAATGCAGAAACAAGAAAAAGCCTCGGCACAAACTGGAAGTGAAAGTGGGAGGGAATGCAGAATGGAAAAATAGGAAGTGCTCAGAAACCAAGACAAAATACAGGTGTAGAAAGGGCCAAAGGCAGAATATTAATGCACAGAATAAATAAACTTGCCAACATGGTTCCAGTGCAGACAGCCATTACAAGATATGAACTCAACAGTTTCTTACCTTCTGTTGCTTTATTTATAGCTGCAAGGGTATTCAGCACCCGGGGAAAATTTTCTCCTGTGTACAGATTGTGTGCATCAAACAGCTATGGGAAAAGACAAAAAGAAATGTCATGGGCTTCCCAGCTCTGCCACACAACAGTAAGATACAACAGAACTTCCCAAAATAAACTTTTAACTTGAATTATTTATTGTACTTGCACTGCTGTAAGCTGCCCTGAGCTCTGCTTGCAGGGAAGGGTGGCCTAATAAATCTAATTTAATAAATAAATAAATAAAGTTCCCCATGGCACTGAGCAAGTAGACGTCCTCTTAGAACTGACACCTCCTTTTTAGAATGACATGTCCCAGGGGAACAATGGCATGGCAGGAGAAGACAAAGAACTGAATGTTACAAAAGTAAACGGTGCCATGCTGAATCAGACCAAGGCTCTGATCTAACTCAGCATCCTAACAGCAGCCTCTGGGAAGCTCCCAAGGAAGCCATGATGGAGAGACCCATTCCATGCTGTCTGACCCAGAACTTGATATGCTATGGTATATGCCTGTATCCATGGAGGTTTCACTGCTATCGTGAAAATGAGAGAATATAATTAGGGTAGAGTTGCCAGGTTTTTGCCGAGCAGGGCTCCTGAGTTCTCAACAGCTTCATGCCAAGCAGAAAAGTAACAGATGATGCCTACATCTCCCTGTCAAAGAACATAAGAAACTGGGTGGATCAGACTCAAAAGTTCATCTTGTTCAGCATCTTATTTCCTACAGTTGCCCACCTGGTGTCCCCAGGAAGCCCACAAGGGTATGAAGGCAACAGCCCTCCCCTGCAACTGTTCCCCAGCAACTGGCATTCACAGATATACTGTCTCTGAACATGGTGGTTCCAATTAAGCACCATGGCTAACAGGAAAAAAAACTCCACTTGCTACACTCCAGTCCACCACAAGCTGTTTCTCACAGTTCCCTGCCCTCCTCTAAATGACAGTCCTTCAAATACCTAAAGAGAACAATCATGCCCCCCCTCAACCTCTTCTTCTCCAGACTCAACATTCCCAAGTCCCTCAGCCTTTCCTCACAAGGCTTGGTCTCCAGCCCCCAATCATCCTTGCCGCCCTTCTCTGCGCATGCTCCATTCTGTCCACATCCTTTTGAAGTGAGGCCTCCAGAATTGCACACAATATTCCAGGTGTGGCCTGACCAATGCAGCCACACAAATCCCAAGCAGCAAAGAGCCCATCCAATAGACCTAAGAGGCAAATCTGGCCTGGACAGTGCCTCCTGAGGCTACAGGTAGAAAGTTGTATGTTTGAGTGCTTCCTTGCATGTAGAAAACTAGCAGGTCAGGAAGACTCCGCCAAACCTTCCACCTAACACTTTCCCCTCCATGTACCAAGAGGTTTCTTTTCATTGTGGAACATTTTTTAAAGTGTCATCTTCCCCACGCAGGCGGCAGTTGTATATATCCCAGAGAAAGCTTTATCACTGGATTCTGTTTGTGGTTTCATAACGGAAGGAAAGAGTAAACAAACTGTGCAGACTATTTCCATGCATCTGGGAAGTACTGCAAAGTAGCAGCTTTGTCTTTTGACATCAGTGATGTGGGGGCTTTCCCTTTGCTCAATGTTCAGAGGAAAAGAAAGAAGAGACCTGGGGAGAGCAGGGGGAGAGAGACTAGCTCTGAGCCACAGAGACAGAAGTCCAGAGTCATATACCAATGCTACACTTTCGGACTAATAGGGAACTAGTTTTCCACTCCAACTTACAATGGAAAGTATACGGGTTTTCATCACAGAGATCCCAACTTGATGCCACTCTGTGCTCATAAAGAATCACGATCTATGTCAGCTTTCAGTTGCTACCAGAAGTTCAGGCAGTCCCTGACTCTTTTTTCCCCCTTTGGTTTGAGATCCCCATTTTGTCATGGACTCCCCAGTTGGCTTTAGATAAGCTGTTCAATCTTGGCTTACTTTCCTATCTATAAAATGGTAATACCGACCAATGCTCCCTGTAAGCTGTGGAGTCTTGTGAGCAAAAATTCTACTTTGTGAGCTGCTGGCATTAAAGTTGTGAGCGAGCGATTTGGCTACTGCATAAATTAGTTTGCTCTGGAGCCATCCTTCCTGAGCTAAGACAAAAACGTGTGAACTGGAGGCTAAAGAACTGTGAGCTAGCTCACACTAACTCAGCTTAGAGGGAACACCGATTCCGGCCAACCTCATTGGGATGTTTGTGAAGGAAACACCATCCCCAAAATTGTAAAACAGTTTTCAAATTAAAAGCATATCATAAGCCTATTGGTGTTTTGCTGTACACCAAAGCCTACCAAAACCTTCTGGAGAAGTTTTACATGTACAGCACACACATACTCCCTCCATGATAGCCCATACCACAGAGATCATAATTGCAGCGGACATAATCAGGGACTACTACGCCTGAATAATATTCCACATGGAAAGACACTGGCATTTGTACAGTCTTGGAGCCAAGCTAAATACCAGATCCCCCAATGTGTACTTTAGCCTTAAAAATCAGCTGGGGGAAGCTTAATTTAGACTGGGTCCATGGTGCTGGGAAAAGGTTATTTTTAGGGATGCTGGGAACTTGGCAGCAAACTGGTTCAGCAAGCAAGCATACCATGTTCGACAGCCACAATCACTTGTGAGCTAATAACCTAATAACATATCTAACTTGGCCCTTACAGTGCAACCCTAAATGTATTTACCCAGAAGTAAATGGCACAAATTGGGTTTACCTTCTGGTACGAGCTCTTCACAGTTATAGCCTAGAGAAAAGACCAGATCTTTCTCAATCCGGCACCTTACAGAACAGATGGTGTATAAACTATTTTCTGTTACTAGAGATGTCAGTGAAAGCAACTAAATGCTTCAGAGGTTTCAGTGGTTTGTGGAGAAAAGAAGGGGGCATTTCCCCCCCACCAATGTCAGCGCTTTTACAACTGCACCCCTTAACTGCCAAGTAGCTCTGTGGCTTTTGCCTTCCTACCCACAACTTCAGATTCTTAATTCTCATTTAGAACAGAATGGAAGGGACATTTCTTTTTTTAAGCCAAGGGCTGCAGTGTCAGTTGCCAGCAACTCGTACCCAAATGAGATCCTGGATTTGGGGTTTCTGTGATGTGCCTTCCTCTGCCATCTGTGGCTTGGCACATCTGAGTCATCTGGAAGTCATATGCATTCTGCAGGCAATTCAGAGCCACGTACTTCCCTGGATTTTACACACTTGCACTGTGGTCTATGTGGGCTGGTCTGGGAAAGAGTAAGGTGATGACACCCTGAGCTCTTTTCAAGCCCAGCTGCGGTTCTATAAAATGCATATGCATGCATACTATCACTCTCTCCCTATAGACTAAAAAAAGAAGATATTTTCAAGATTCCTGCAGAACAGGAATGAACAGACTGCAGCCCGTTGGTGGCTACTGGTTGCTGGGATTCTTGTAAAGAATGCTGGCCTGGAGTCAGCCCAGGAGCACATATGTCAAGGAGCGCCTGAGGGGTTAGGGTACACGTCACCCTCATGTAAACAGTCCCAGGATCAATCCCCAAGTCTGACTGAGGGGTTAGGCCACAAATCATCCACATGTAGACAGTTCCAGGATCAATCCCAAAGTCTGACTGGGAATGGCTCTCCAGCCCAAACAACAAAGAATTCTGTGGCCCCTCCAAGAGCAACCAGCGCAGAACTTTCCAGAGCATACCTCATTGGGTGCACATTTTACAATTTCTGGAGTTCGCAGCCCTTTGAATCTCATCACTCCCAGATTATACCCTATTTTCATGCAAAATGCATACATTATTCCCAAAGGCATGAAGCAAAAGGAGACCCCGATGGAGAAAACTAACTTTTCCATGTATACCAGAATGGAACAGGAGGAGGCTGGAGAGGTAGGCAGAAGGCAAGGTAGAAGGGGCAGGCATAAAGTTTAGTGGGCTGCCTGCAAAGGCCAGGGCACAGTTCACAGCTGGCAGCAACAAACAAACAGAATACAGGGAGGGAGTGACAGGAGGATAGTGGAGAAGGAGAAAAGGAAACACGACAGGGACAGTCGCACCAGAAGGATTATCTACCTACTTAGGGGCCCGAAATACCCCAACATTAAAGCTCAAGCGCCGGCCATGCGGTTTGTGTGTGTGTGTGGGGGGGGTCATTCAGGCAAGCTAACGAGAAGAGACGGCTCAGGGAGAGGAAAAGAAACGGAACAACTGCGAGACCGGAGAAAGGTTTGGGGGAGGGATTGGGGCGTGCGGAAGTGGAATTCGCGGCTAGTGAGGGGCGCAAGGAAGGGCGCACCAGGTACCGCAGAAAGGCGGGGGGGGGGGCTGCGCGCCAGAGAGCCGGACTTGCTCGAAGGCACCCACCGCGGCCAGTTGGCGAAGGGCTGCAAGCGCAGGAAGCAGCAGCCAGGGGCGCGGAAAGGGAAGGATCGGAATGAGAGCAGACAGAGAGTACCGCAAAGGGGTGTCCAAAGGGACTGGAGAGGCACCGCAGGGCAAGTCGGAAGCAGGGATCGGGGCCCAGCGGCCAAAGCCACGCCGGTGGTGTGGGGCCACCAGCCTCGCATCGGCCCAAAGCGGACGTGGAGGAGGGGGACCAAAGGCGAAGAGGCAAAAGGATGCCAGGACGGTGGGTAGAGGCGCACTTGGAGAGGGGTGTCCCGGGCGGGCTGACACTCACCCAGCTCAGGGTCTCCGCCGCGGCCGTCCCATGGCAGCGGGGGGCCGACTCGCGCCGGCAGCAGCCACTGCGAGGGACAGACGGGAGGCGCCGCGCTCTGACCCGGAGCCGGATCGCAGGCAGGCGGCGCAAGGAAGGGGAAGTGATAGGCAGCAGCGAGGCTGGCAGGGTCGGGACTCAGGAGCGCCACCTCCAACCGCGCCGGGAGTCCCTCAGGCGCAGAGAGCCTTCGCTGCCACCCCCGGAGCCTGCGCGCCCTCAGACTCCTCCCTGCGGGGATTTCGTTGCCAGCGGCCAGACTTGAGGCTATAAATGAGAGCCAAAGTCTCCTGAACATGTGCAGAGCGCTTTCCCTCGCTTCTTGCACAGCCCAAGCTTTCCGAACAGGATGGGGCGGGGGAGTCGAGTGGTCCGGCTGGTTTGAGCCCCGATGCTTCTTGTTAAAGTTAAAGGCGGGGGAAGGGGTCACAGGGGTGAACAGTACGAGACAGGCAAAGTGCTAAGTTCTTATTTCAAACTAACTCCCTAGCTCAGTTGCTGGCAAGGAAGTTTGGCTGAAAAACTGGTCGTTTCGCTGACGTTTCTTTGCATTAAGTAGCTCCTGGGAGTCGTCATGGTTTTCCCAGTGTTATTCTCTCAACAGCCTTATAAGGTAGGCTACACCGAGAGAGAGTCCAAGACCTCCCAGTGAACTTTATGGCCAAACAGGAATTCAGACTAAACTGCTGCCAGGGAAGCCCAGCAACCGCTCCACCTATTATATGTATTGGCTCTCCTGGAAGGCATATTTAAGATCAGCATTTGGTCCTTCTTGGCTTTCTTGTGTGAAAGGCGAACTTGTAGGTTTTCACAAGTACCTGCTTTCCTGAGGACACACAAGAGAGTGTCTCTGAGCATGTGAAACATATCTTTGCTGGCTTACAATCTTCTAAAACTGTTATCTACACATTGCCCCAACTTGAGGCCTCCCACTGTAGGTTTGTTTATTGAGCTATTTCTGCCCTGCATTTTGAGCATCATGCTCACAACCTGGCTTACAACAATAAAACCAATTACAATGCATCATAAATCTGAAACAGCAAAGCACAATAATCAATAAAGCATTAAAAAAAACCTCAGAGTAAATAATCAAACATGCCAAACCAACAAAATTAATACAGCCACTCAAGCCATCACAGTCATGAATGAGGTCAGGCTGGCAGCCTACTGAACATACGAACCCCCCACCAGTTTAAAAATGCTTCCACACCTTGTGAATGCAAACCCAGTGGCCATGTGCTTGAGCACTTCCCTCTATTACTGGTGCCCTCAAACAACAAAACCCGAAGCTTCTACCAAGCCCTTGGGCTGCTATATGTGGTCAGCGGCGTGCATTCTGGTTGGTGGGTCACAAGTGGAGCCGTTTGCTAGAATGGCCGCTTCAGAATCCCCTGCTCTCCCACAAGCCGATGAGGTATCCTCTTCTAACGGGCTAGCTATAATCCAAATAACCGTTTCTGTTTGTCTCCGGGCCCCATCTTGTCAGACTCAGAAATGCTTCTGCCTCAATAAAAGTCACATTAGGTTGCTATATAAAGTTTACACTCCCCTCCCTTGTTGAAAGAATCAACTGTTCCTCCCCTCCCACATATGGCACCTGGTGGGTGTTGCCATATGTAGTTAGAACTGTCATTTTCTTCTCTTTCTTTCCTCTCTTTCCTCTCCTTTCTTGCCATCATGCCTGCAAACCCAGCTGGAAGGCCAGGAAACAACACCCCCCCCCCCCGGATTGCTAAAGATACATGTGGTTTGAGCCAGTTGAGTATGTTATGCTAATGGTGGTGCTTTCCTCCAGCACAAGAAACCTTCTGCTCAGGCTATTTCAAATGTCCACATTAGCAGAAGATTCTTTGCACTGCAGAAAAGCACCACTGTTAGTGGAACAGATCTACAGGACCTAAACAAGGGAAGCTGGAAATTATACCATGTTTATGAACAAAATGAGAATGTGTGAATTCCAGACTCTGTTTCACTGGGCTCCAGAGCAAGGCTTGATCTGTGCCAGGTCTAAGCCCCAGAATCTGTTTAAAACACCTGGACTATCTGTTCTATCCAGCCCCTTGGTTTGTGATGTCTCAGGGTGCCAGATGTGATTGCACAGCCTTTACCAGCCAAGTCCATGCTGCTGGAGTTCGATCCAGTCCCATCTCCCTTCTCCATCCCAGCAGGGTGCTCCTGCTCATGCACCTATTCCATGCATTTAAGTCCTGCTTTCCCGCATGGCTCGAAGTGGCTTATGTATAACCTTCAATTAATCTGTTCATTTCTGGGGAGGGGTAGCAGTAGAAAGAAGTCCCATCTCAAGGTTTCCTATCAGTGATGCTCAAGATAAAATTCCTCCCTGATCTCCCAAACAGGATCCAGTTCTTAGATTCAGTTTGTTCTTTTGTTACTTACAGGGAAACCTCACCGTGTGGTAAGAAAGAATTATAAGACTCTGATGGCTTCGATGCCTCATAAACCCATAGTAAACATACAGAAGGAGGATTTATTTTTTTGGATAGAAAAAAACTGGCTAGCAGTGACTTTGTTTCACTACTGCTGCCATTAGAAACGACAGCTTCCATGTTTGTCCTGTAACCAGGTCACCAGGTAACCTGGTCCAGGTGCCACATTAAAAGACGCCTTTGCCACAACAACTTTACACCAGCTAACACAAAGCCAAAGGCTACACAGTTGAACCCATCACCTTCTTCTCTGCCTTCTCCTTAGTCAAAATCTAGATTGTGGACTCCTTGGGGCAGGAACCTGTCCTAACAGCTTCTGTAAATCAACCATGCTTATGTTACAGTACTAAATTAACTTGGTCTGGATCCAAATGTGCCTTTCTGTTCTTGGCAGAAACTTTGGCTCACTGCACTCCTTCTGTAAGTGGATGCTTCCTCCATGAGCAGAAAGACACCTTGTAGGCATCAGCCTCGGGGACACACACACATACGTTAACTCCAAATACCCTTCTATTTGGTTCTCTCGAGCACCAGATTAAAAAAAAAATCCTGAAACATTTCTAAAAATCATTAAAGAATGTCCACTAAATGGAGAGATGCTGAAAAACTGGGCTGAAGGGAAGCCAGGCTAGCTCCTTACTTCAGTGGTCGAAAACATGCTTTGCATTTTATGTTGTGTCCCACTTTTCTTCTGCCCCATTTCCAAGGTGGCTTGCAACACAATAGAAATCTTTTAAAATATTCACAGTAAAATCCTAAACAGAGTTTCACCTTTCTAAACCCTTCAACTCCAATGGACTTAGAAAGGTGTAACTGCTTATGCTTGCACAGTTAAGAGTCTTCCAGGGAGACCATAACAGCTTTGGTAAAGGGTCCCGCCCCGCCCCTCCCCCATAGAGGGAAGGGAGCAAGAGATGGTTGAGAAGGAGGCCTGCTGCTTGCAGTGGTGCCTGCTTCCTGTGAAGTGAGGGCTGCTGTTTTGTGGCAGCCCGCACACCTTGAGCAAAGTAAGGGATGTTGGCTAGTCCTGCCCATACTCAGCCCACCACGGCTTTTCCCAGTAGCATTAGTGGCCAGTCCACTTCTGGACCCTCAAAAAACAAAGTCAGTAAAACACGCCAAATCAGAAGACCAGCAATAAAGTGAGCAGTTTTGAGTCAGCAAACAAATCAAGCACTAAAAACCTGGACAAATAAAACAATTTTGTACTTGTTTATCCAAAGACAGCAGTGTTGGAGTAATCCATCTGGGGAGGGTGTCACATAACACAGGGCACCCCCATAGAAAGGTCTTCCCTCTAGCAGCCCTTTTCTGAACTGGGAGCACCACGCCCAGCATCTCCAGTGCAGATCTTAAAGGCTGGAAAGTTTCTTATGGGAGAGGTCAGTCCTTCGGGTACTTGACCCTAAGCTCTACTAGGATTAAAACCTTTCGAATTGTGCAGTGTCAATGAAAATCTTTCAATACAGTGAAATATTACAAATACTGTAGAAGTATTATTAAAATTATTAATATTTTAATAACAATGATTTGCTTTTAAATGCCAAAGTTCCCTTGTTAACCCAGGTAT
The DNA here is from genome assembly GCA_029375565.1 of Gekko gecko. Taxonomy (NCBI): domain Eukaryota; kingdom Metazoa; phylum Chordata; class Lepidosauria; order Squamata; family Gekkonidae; genus Gekko; species Gekko gecko. The sequence continues at coordinate 42,233,835 of JAPDNY010000012.1, read as the reverse complement.
GTCCCATAAAAGAATTAGACCTTACAAAGGCCCTTAGTGAAGCTTTGGAGGGTCTCCACCCACCAAAGTAGATGGTTCTGAGTCGGATAAGAGATCGGACTCAATACAAGGCAGTTCCACATGTTTAACACTCACCTCCACTTTAAGCGCTGCACACCCATTTAAGAACTCCTTGATGTTGCCAATGCAGTCTGCTTCTGTCTTGGGCTCTGAACAATACTGCAAGAATCAAAAGCCAGCAATGAACATCTTGACAGCTCCCGTCAGAATAGCCTGTTCTGTTCTCAGCAAGCCTGGGTAGATATTAGACTGTGTATTTGTACTACTGAATGAGACAGCTTGGCGCTGGAGAGATTTTCAGAAGAGGGTGGACTGTGGTGGGTGTGTGGTGGGTAGAGGCAAGCTGTCAAGCCAGGAAGAACGAGCAGCCAACGGAACAACTGAACCAGAAAACGACGTGGCTCACTTCTTGTTTTGAATGTTAAGAGGATGACGCGGCCCTTGAAGATCACCCTGCCCAAAGGCAGACCACAGCTTGCATCAGGGGTGTGTTTATACACATTCCACGGCTAGCCCTTTTTTTTGGGGGGGGGAGCCATGAATGTAATTATAGGGGCATGAAGAGGGGTGCCTTCCTTCCTGTGATTTTGGAAAACGGGGAGGGAAGATATTATTAGCTGTGTTTAGAGTGACAGATGCAGAGAAAGAAGGGACTTGAGCATCTAATAGTTGTATCTAACGCTGCTAGCTCCTGTGTTAGTGTAGAATGTGGCATTGGCAGTCAGCTTCTAATCATTACGGTTGGGTAGGAATGCCTGAAGGGCCATGCAGGGGAAGTGACAGAGGGGTTCCCCCATCAGGTTTCCAGCAGCTAGGGAGCAGCGCTGGGGCTGTATCCTGCACACCCCCTTGATCTTGCTGTGATCTACGGAAGTCAAAATCTGAATCTATGATTTTATTAATCTTGAAGCTGCCAAGCACATTATTAAAAAAAAAAATGTGTATTTGCATAATTGTAGAAAATGTATAAGCAGTACCTGTCCTTGGGCCAGAATTGGGGTACCTTGATGTTGAATTTGGAATTAATCTGCTATCATTCCTTCAAAAGGGGGAATAAGAACTCTTTTGCCATGGAGGCGAAAACACACACACCCTGAAGGTTTCTCTCCTGCCCCAAATCCTCATGTATTTTGTAGAAGGACTATCAGGTATATGAGGGGTGGCTTGGAGTCCTTGAGATGTACACTCAGTCACCCTGAGAGATTTTGCAGTTAAAAGCTTCCTGTTTTTTTTGGAGGGTGGGGGAAGTATTTCACTAACAGCCTTTTATCACACTGCTGTTTCCTCTTTCTTGTTGAGTTCTTTCTTCTTACATCTGTCTTGTTTTTCAGATATTGCTGATTAGGGGCTGTGATCTACAGCACAATCTGACGAAGCTAAGAAGCTGATCAGCAATAGATTTAGGACAGATCAAAGGATATACATCTACAAACAATGCATCATTTATGGAATTTGCTGCCACAGGAAGTGATGGTTTTGGTCTCTGCCCTACACAGCTTTTAAAGGGAAGGAGATGTCAGACATTCATGGAAGATGGGTCTAGTGGGGGCAATTAGCCACAATGGATACATTGAACCTCTGTGTTCAGGGGCAGCCACTGAAATAAATACCAGCTGCTGGTGGGAGCAGCAGGAGTTGAAATATTGCTTTGTTGTAAATTTCCTCAGTAGCCACTGTGGAGAAAAAGGATGCTGGACAAGATAAGACAGTTGGTCTGATCCAGCAAGTTGATGGGATAACATAGTGGTTAGAGCATCAGACTAGGATCTGCGTGAGCCAAGTCTGAATCTCCACTCTGCCATGGAAACTTGCTATGTGACCTTGGGCCAGTCACACTCTCTCAGCCTGACCTGCCTCACAGAGTTACCCTCACAACAACCACCCTGGAAACAGACCAGGCTGAGATAGGGTAACTGACCCAAGATGACCCAGTGAGCTTCACGGGCCAGTGGGGATGCAAACAGGGGTCTCTGAGGGCTTGTTAACCATGAAACAGCCCTGGACTGCTCTTCTTCTGTCATGGGATTCAAGCTGGCATACATGGAAAGGTTTAAAAAAAGGAGAAGGGGGATTTACCTTAACATGAAGTGAATTAAAAACCAAAAGGTTAAGGAACTCAGAATATAAGGGTCCAATAGTTCTGTGTAATTCTCATGTACTTGTTTATTACAAATTCAATAAAAATAAATACAGGCCCAAGTAATGGCCTCAATTCAGAATAAATTCATGCATTAATCCCAAAGATAGACCATTATTGATCCTGAACAAATGCATTTCAGCCAATTGGCCTTCCTCAGTGGCCGAACAGTGTTGTTACAGAATGGCTCCAGAGACTACATTAATACAGTCATCTCTTAAACTTAGACCAAAGTAAATTGGTTTTATAGTCAATATTGGTGACTTAAAGCAGAGATATAAATCAGAGGCCTCATTTTAAATAACTTGCTGCCTTGGTCAGGTACACTTTCTTTGAATAATGGTTCAATTGTGTACCTTTCTCTCCTGGTCAGGTTTTTTTTTTTTAAAGATGCCATCTGGAGCCAGTAGTGATGTAAGGTAATAGTGCCTTATCTTTCGCCCAGGCACTGAATATACTGAGACCTGTTTGGCTCCAGCAGTGGGCTTTATCATGCACCTTCTTCCATTCTAGCACATGATAGTTATCAGGTTAGAATGCCCAGTGGACGCTGTTCTGATTTGTTTGTTCGTTTGTTACAAGACACCACATTTCCTTACAGTTGCTGAAAGGCTCCACCATAAAGAGCCACGCTGCATAGAGAAGAGACTTCCACTTCACCTTCCATGTGTTGGGTATATAACATAAGAATCAGGACCCTCGACAAACGACTCACTGATATGAAGGATATATGTAAGTGTACCGTTTCCTACCCACTGACTGGGAAAGCTTTGTTTCTCCACTCCCTCCAGAAATGCAGAACACCTGCATCAGAATGTAGAAGGAGGCTGGTTTTAATCTGCCGTCTATATATTCCTTTGTCACAGCTGAAAACAGCTGCTTGTGTATCTGAAACCCTTATTTAGTGCATTTTTATCTCACCTTTTCTTCAAGGAGTTTGGGAAGGGCATACGTTGGTCTTCCCTCCTCCATTTTACCCTCGCAACAATCCTGTGCAGTGGGCTAGGTCTATAGTGGCCCGAGCTCACCCCCCATGAGTTTCTCTTCATGACAGAGTGGGGATTTGAACCCACGTCTCCCAGCTCCTAGTCTAACCCTTTAACTACTGCACTACACACCAAAGATTGTTACCCCATCCTGCCCCCTTCTTCTCTGCCTACTGTGCATTGCAGTCATTTCTCTGCAATATCCTGTCCTACTGGCTTCTGCAGCAAGATATGTCAATAAATGGTGTCATTTAAAACAACAACAACAACTTGAGAGCATTTAATCTCACAATGGATATAATTGTACGCACAGAACAGCTGCAACTCAAATGCATTCAGCAGCATTTACTGTCTTGATGAGCAATTAAGGGATGAACATAAGAGAAGCCAATGTTGGATCAGGCCAATGGCCCGACCAGTTCAACACTCTGTCACACAGTGGCCAAAAATACCAGGTGCCATCAGGAGGTCCAGCAGTGGGGCCAGGACACTAAAAGCCCTCCCAATGTTGCCCCCCGCCCAAGCACCAAGAATACAGAACAACACTTGCCCCAGCCTGAGAGTCCCTATCTATACCTTGTGGCTAATAGCCACTGATGGACTTGTGCTCCGTATGCTTATCTAATTCCCTCTTGAAGCTGTCCATGCTTGCAGCCGCCGTCACCTCCTGTGGCAGTGAATTTCATGTGTTAATCACTCTTTGGGTGAAGAAGTATTTCCTTTTATCCATTCTAACCCGACTGCTCAGCAATTTCATGGAGTGCCCACGAGTTTTTGTATTGTGAGAAAGGGAGAAAAGTAATTCTTTCTCAACCTGCTCTATCCCATGCATAATCTTATAAACCTCGATCATGTCACCCCTCAGCTGTCATTTCTCCAAACTAAAGAGCCACAAGCATTTTAACCGTCCTTCATAGGGAAAATGTTTCAACCCTTTTATCATTCTAGTTGCCCTTTTCTGCACTTTTTCCAATGCTATAATATCCTTTTTGAGGTGTGGTGACCAGAACTGTACACAATACTCCAAATGAGGTTGCAGAAAGGAAAGGACAGCGCACTCTTGTACCTATGACACTGCACTCTTGGGCATGCATGTAGCCACCTCCTTCCTTTTAGCTATTTAATGCCTTTGGATCTAGAATCTCTTTCCTTAGAGGAGAGAGAGGCAAAGACACTTACACATGGGACTTTTACCACTCAATCAATAGGTGCATATGCTTGCTTATTATTCCAGTGCAACAAATGCCCATGCTACAAATCACAGTCATGCTAAGTACGCTTACATGCTTTGCACAGTTGGCAGGCCAGTTTGAGTGAGATACTGTGTGACTGCAAAGTCAGCTGGACTAATTCTATCACACCACCAGTGTCATCCTATTGGCATGGCTCTCTCTCTCTTGTAGCCTAATCTGCCTTACAGGACTGTTGGGAGGATAACATGGAAGAAAGGAGCTTTAGGCTACCCTGAACTTCTTGAAGGAAGCATGAGGAAAATGTGCTGAAGTGTGAGCTATTTCTCAGATCTCAGCTATCAACCAAGAAATAATTAGAAAGCTGTCTGCAAGCTACTATTTCTACCTCTGCAAAACAGAGATAATATCACCGGCCTACTATCCAGGTATGTTGTACTAATGTAAATATTGCTTTTTAGAGGCTTTGCACACACTGACATTTTATGTAAGTCTGAAGGCTCTTAGGTGACCTTAGTGGCTGTCTTTCATTACCAAAATTAACTCAGTCTCTTAGAGAGTGAGAGTACCATAAGGGGGACTCACAGTTTCTTACCAGTATTGAAGCTTATAGTTGCCGGATACTGATCACCCAACCCCAGACAGGTACCATTTTTACAGATCTTGCAAGGCAGGGGCTTTGGGCAACAAGCAGGTCAGCTTATAATTCTTACCTTGTCTATAGCCCCTGGAAAAAGCCGTTGAGCAAGCTTGCACAACACTACTCCATCCTTCAGGGACATTTTGAGGAACTGCTCGGGGTCACCAATCCGCATTTTGGGGGAATTTAGGGCCCCCAATGAAATCAGCCAAGTCACTATTTGTTCTTCTGGATTCATGGCTGAAGACCTTCTGTCTCTGGCACCAGATCTTATGCGCAACCAGGCCTAAGCCACATCCGCGATTGCATCTTCCTGCTTCTTCTGGGGTTGGTGGAAGCGAGCAGAGCTAGCGTTGACTTATTGCCCTGCACTTAAAGCCACAAACCGGTTGAATTCTTCAAAACAGAAAAACAGGCTGCTAGAAACTGACTGTGCTCTGACTAGAGGAACTGGTTGGTGTGCATTTTCAATCATGGTCTCTGGTCTTTTTCTGAGCATGTCTGCGGAAGTATTAATGAGGGGAAGGAAGTGCTAGATGCTGGACAATATATTGTAAGATATCCTGTTGCTCCCCACCCCCACCAGCCTCACGACATATGGAACTACCTTCTGCCAAGTCAGACCACTGGTCAATCTAACCCAGTATTCGTTAATCCAGCTGGCAGTGGCACTCCAAGATCTTGGTGCAGAGAGAAGCAGCTCCAAGCTTGAGATACCAGGGATTGATTTGCTAGGCTGGGATCTTCTGCATGCAAACCATGTGCTTTCTTCCTGAGACACACTCTTTCCATAAAAGAAGAGATTGGACTTATACCCCACTCTTCACTTGGAGTCTCAGAGGGCTTACAAACTCCTTCCCCTCCCCACAACAGACACCCTGTGAGGTAGGTGGGGCTGAGAGAGCTCTTTCCAGAACTCTCCTTGAGAGAACAGCTCTGACAGAACTATAGCTTCCCCAAGGTCATCCAGCAGCTGCAAGTGGAGGAGTGGGGAATCAAACCTGGTTCTCCCAGATTAGAGTCCACGCACTTAACCACTAAATCAAAAAGGTCTCCACTTGCAGTAGAATGCACTGGTAAAATCATGAGGCGGTAGAGTTGATTGTACCACTGAAGACTGCTTATAGAGGGTGCCATTTTAGTGCTGCTGCTCATCTACTCTATCCAAACAAAAATACAAATCTAGTAATGTCAGAAGGAAAACGTTGTAGCCAAGCCAACTCCCTGATGTGCTGCTTTTTAAAAATACGACCCCCTACATTTAGTCTACTTTGGCTACCAGTGGAATAGTGGCTTGAGTGTTGTTGAACTAGGAGACCCAGGTTCAAATCCCCACTCTGCCATCAAAGCTTGTTAGGTAACCTTGGGCCAATCACACACACACAGTCTTACCTATCTCATGGTTCTACTTGCAGTTCATCCCCTGGTTTCCTTTCCCAGACCTGCTTTCCCCCACCTTAAACTATCACATTATAAGCTATTCAACATAAAAAAACCTAAGATCATGGCATCTGGCCCCATCATTCCTTGGCAAATAGAAGGCGAATTCGTGGAAGCAGTGACAGAGGCTCTGGTCACACTGCAACTGACATGCGCTTTGTTCCCGGTTTATTTAAATCGGGAACATTTTTATTCGCATTGGGCTGTCTACATGCAGCCAGCCCCTCTTTCCCAGCACCCGCTTGCCTACTGCTGCGCCGTCCTTCCAGGCGATCCTGCCGACCATGGGGAGGCTTGGGCGGCTGCTGCTCCTGCCGACACTTTGGGGGGGGGGGGTGCTGCCACCACCGCTGCCGCCATTGACCCACGAAAATAGGCTCCGCCGTCTCCGCCATCCTCCTTGCCGGCCCCATCCAGGCTGCCGTAGCCCCCACCTCTCGTTCCCGCCTCCAAGGCCGTCGTTGTGCGTTGTTGTTTTATAAGCTTCTGGTTTGAGCGCTTGACTAAACATGCGCTTAATAAATCCATTATTAAACTTTAAATGGATTTATTAAGTGCATGTTAGCTCAAGCGCTCAAACCGGAAGCTTTTTTTTAAAAAACAAAACAAAACCCAAGAACGTTCAGACGGCCCTAATCGCAATCCTTGCGAGAGAGGGGCTGTCCACATAGGCGAAATCGCGCAATCAAAGCGGAAGTGCCAGGAAAACACTAGTTTCTCCAGGGGTCAGGAAAACCCGGAAGCATTGCGTGAGTAAGCCCGCTTCGCAGCGGGAGGCGGATTGGCGCATGTGAACGTGAAACTGACATGCGCAAGTAAACAGCAGCGAATCCCGATCAAAACGGCAGTGTGACTGTACCCAGGCTTCACATTCCTGGGATCCAAGATCACTGCAGATGGTGACTACAGCCATGAAATTAAAAGACACTTTCTCCTTGGGAGGAAAGCGATGGCAAAAATAGACAGCATACAATAAAGTATCACCCTGCTAACACCCTGCTAACAAAAATCCGTATGGTCAAAGCACTGATATTCCCATTAGTACTGTATGGCTGCGAGAGCTGGATTATAATGAAGGCCAAGCACCAAAGAATAGATTCTTTTGAGTTATGGTGCTGGAAAAGACTCTTGAGAGTCCCCCTGGACTGCAAGGAGATCAAATCAGTCAATCCTAAAAGAAATCAACTCTGACTGTTCCCTGGAAGGCCAGATACTGAAGCTGAAGCTCAAATACTTTGGCCACCAAATGAGAAGGGAGCACTCACTGGAGAAGACCCTGATGCTGGGAAAGATTGAAGGTCAAAGAAGAAGGGGATGGCAAAGGATGAGATGGTTAGACAGTGTTATCGATGCAACGAATATGAAATTAAGCAAACTCTGGAGCATGACGGAAGACAGGAGGGCCTGGCGTGATGTGGTCCATGGGGTCGCAAAGAGTTGGACTCAACTGTGCGACTGAACAACAACAAAAAGCTAAGTGAGGACAGAGTTCCATCTCCTTATTAATGAACTGTTAAATGTTATTAAACAAAATAGTAATTCCAATTAGAAAGGTAGCTTGCAACATATAGCTAAATTTGAGCGACCCAGGGCCAAAACTGAATAGTCTTTTTACAGTACTGTCTACTACCTCTGTAATCTAATTTCTGTATTATGGTATAACTAGGAATAAGGACTGTTGTGGAAATAAACACAACGAGCTTTAGAAAGAGGCTCTGGGCGGGTGCCCCAGTCCTGGGCACTTAGTGTCAATTTGCTATGGTGACCTCAGCAGGGTATGACACAGAGTCCACCATTTTCTCCAGAGAGGCTGGTTCTGCTACCTGAAGAACAGTTGTAATTTTGAATGATTTCCAGCCCTCATCTGGAGATTGGCAACAATGGTTCCCTGGGAGGGACTGGCTGGTTTGGAGGGTGGAGTCTATGGCATTGTACCTGTCTGAGGTCCCACCCCTCTTCAAACTCCACCGTCTCCAGGCTACACCCCTCAAATCTCCAGGAATTTTTCAACCTGGAGTTGGCAACCCTTCCCAGCCAATCATCAGCCTACCTTTATTTTCTTCTCACTCTTCAGCTTTCCACCCCCCCAACCTGCAGCCTCTATTGTGCTCAGAAGCCCTGACTGCTACGTCACATTGACTGTCATACAGGGTCCGTCTCAGCAGGATATTTTCTCCAGGGCAATTGATCTCTGCCATCTGGAAAGCAATCTGAGTGATCTTCAGCCCTCACCTGGAGACTGGCAACAATGGTTTCCCTCAACAGCACTAAGGGGAAATGTATTTTACCTCAGAATACATTTTACCTAAGAACAGCAACAGCAAACTGTTTAGAATGTTAGAGGCAAAGGCCAATCAAGCCACATATGCAAATGACCTCTGATTGGCTGTGGGGTGGGGGGAGGAACAGCAAACTGTTTAGAATGTTGGAGGCAGGCCTCAGGCAATGCAGTCAGTGGATAGGGAGACCCTCTGAATGACAGATCAGAGAGAGAACTGATTTCGGAGCGTGTTGGAATGTTCAGGGGAGTCCATGACCAAAACAGAATTATATATACCAGAGGATGCTTTAGACAGTTTTCTGGCTGTAACCCTACTCCTACTGCAGGTTTTTATTGTCCAATTGGACTGTTTTAATATTTGGGAATCCATCTTGTGTCTCAATAAGAAAGGTGGGCTTGTAAGAGAAGTAAATAACTCTCCCTAAAGGTACAGAAGTGGTTCCACAGCACTAGAAAAGGGGCTGTGGGGGTTTATAAGATCAAGGACACGTAACATGAAATATGAAAAAAGGACCAAAGCGCATCCTTATTAATGCAAACAGGACTTTCTTTTCAAGCAGTCACACGCAGGACTGGCTGGCATGTAGATGTTCAAGTTGACATAGGGCTTTTGTACCTTTTAGCAAACAACTGAAGTTCATCCTGCTTTCTAGAAGAAAATCACCTCATTTTCTAACACAACACACAACAATGGAGCAAACCCATGGGACTTTTATTTGGCCTGACCAGTATACTAAAAGTGCAAGCTGCTGAGTTTTCCAGAAGCATCTGGCTGAGGAGCTAAAAAACACACCAACAACCAAACAATTAGGGGAGGAGGGAAATGCAAGGGACAGGCTTTGTAAAGCTCCATCTTTTAAAAGGATTTGAACATACATGCACTATCCTATTGGTTTTGTTCTGCAGCTTTTCTTTTGACCAGTGGTTACTGGTAATTAACACTGACACATATCCACCCATTAAATAAACAAAAATTAAATCAAATGTGTTTTTGGCTAAACATTAGGAAGAACTTTAGTTGCTGTAGATTTTCTGGGTTGTGTGGCCGTGGTCTTGGCATTGTAGGACCTAACGTTTGGCCAGTAGAGAGTACTCCATCTTTCTGTGTTATACCTCTGAGGATGCCAGTCACAGGTACTGGCAAAATGCCAGGTCCTACAATGCCAAGACCATGGCCACAGAACCCAGAAAAACTACAGCAACTAGTGAACTCCAGCCCTGAAAGCCTTTGACAACGTATTAGGAAGAGCTCCCTGACAGAGCAGTTCCTGAGTAGAACAGGCTTCCTCAGGAGGTGATCAGCTCTTTCTAAACAGAGGCTAGATGGCCATCTGACAGCAATGCTGATTCTGTGAACTTAGGTCGATTGTGAAGGCAGGAAGCGTTGCATCCTTTCTTATACACCCAGGGAAATGCTGATCACCACTTTGGGAATCAGGCAGCAATTTTTCTCCAGGCCAGTTTGGTCAGTGATCCTGGAGGTTTTTTGTCATCTTCTAGGCATGGAGCAGGGGTCACTGGGTGTGTGTGGGAGGGAGGTATTTGTGAATTTTCTGCACTGGCAGGGGGCTGGACTAGATGAACCTGGGAGATCCCTTTTGCCTCTCAGAGCTCTTCCTCCAGTGTTCACCAGTTAAAGCAAGGCATTCTGCCACAGGCCTGTTTGTGGCATTCTGACACAAAAATCTGCTTTCTAGCAGCCCTCATTCATGCAGTTTTAGCCTGGGCCATCAACTCCACCTAGTGGCAGACAGCTTTAAATCCAACACTCTGGACTCCAGCAATGCAAAGATTACTGGCCTAATTCCTTTTTACTTGCTAGAGAGTAATCAACACTGCAATACTCCAGTCAGTCCCAAGGGATACATTTTCCTGTTGTGCTCTAAAAGTAGGAACAAGCAACCCCTTGCCTACCTAATGTAAGAAGCACCTTCTGCAGAAATGAGGGTAGGGACTGTTGATGCAGATGTTGATTTTTTTTTAGGAGGGTCAGTTGAGCACAAAGTTCATAAAGGCAGGTAAAAAGCTTCCTATTTGGTGGTGGTCAGTCAACTTATGGCAACCTCTTGGTGGTCTCCCATCCAAGTCCTAACTAATGCTCCCTCTATGCTGTGAAGTCTTGCGAGCAAAAATTCTTGTGAGCTACTGGCAATAAAGTTGTGAGCGAGCAATTTGGCTACTGCATAAATTAGTTTGCTCTGGAGCCATCCTTCCTGAGCTAAGACAAAAACATGTGAGCTGGAGGCTAAAGAACTGTGAACTAGCTCACACTAACTCAGCTTAGAGGGAACACTGTTCCTAAGCAGGGCTGGGCACCCACTATTTAGGAAAGCCTTTTAGAACTTCTGCCCAATGCCTGATTGTTGGTACTTGTTTCTGTAGTCAAATTACCTAAAAGAGCCATCTTCAAAAGTACTGATGTTGACAAAGATTACCAGGGAGTATGCTGGCTTGCCAGACTGCCTATCAAGGATCCTTAAAATATCACAATTCTTTATACTTGGAACTCAATGGGATATACTCCAAGACTTTTGAATACAAGTTGGTCTGTAAGCATCTCAAGGACAACATAATATTGCCATTGCTACTCCCACCCCATTCCTCCACTAGCCTTTGTTAACCCTCCTTCCTTCCATACGGAGAACTTTTCCCCACTGCAGCCTAGAAATTACTGTCCTGCCACAGACCTGAGGAATACTTTAAAGACATCCAAGCCTGGGTTCCAGAAGGATATGAAGCCAGTTCTATTAGCCAGAGGATGGCATTACTTAGCAGAAAGCAGCAACTCTTGAATATATGCAAATTAAGGGTTGGGCAAGACAGCAGAATAGCAACACAACTAGCCACGATACCCAGTGAACAAATGAACTATACTCAGCTTTGAAAGTCAGACCTCAAAAGTCCTTTTATTTTAGATGACTTTGCTCAGTGATGGGTGGGGAAACCATTGTCTGTCAACTGGAGTTTGGCATGGGCACTGTTAAGCCCTATGAAGCCAGCATTCTTCACTTAAAGCAGTGAAGGTTTACAAATTTAACACACTGGCTTGAATAAGCGATCTCCAACTGCATTTAGGCTAGAAACTTTCTCCATTTTTGAGGTGTGCAACAGTAGCCTTGTCAAACACAGGCAGAAATGGAAGTGTGGTGCTAGCTCACTTGCCCAGAGATTAGAGTGACCAGGTGAAGACAGAACCAGCCAGAGAGCCACGTGCAAACTGACAAAGAATACAAGGCTTCCTTAGTTCACGGCAATTATTGAAAGACATAGTTAATATTTAACAGTATTTAAAATTCAGTTTCTTAAATGCATGTAATTTTCAATGTTGGCAAATACAGACGGAAACAGACATAATTAAATTTATTCAAATATAACTTTATTAAATACTACTGAAACCTACTAAAAATCATGCCATTTGCAAGTCCTGTCATTTCCCCAAATATCCGTGGCATAAGGCAGTGTTTCCAAACCTGTGGTCTGCAAAGCCTCTGAAAGTGGGCTGTAGGCCAGCCCACGTTAATGGCTGCCCCTGCCATTCCCCTTGCTCTCTCTGCATTTTGGAAACCAATATCTGATCCTGGAAACAGTATCTTTCACAGCATGCAATAGTTGTTGCTGGGTTTTTTTTGCTGTTATGTATATATTGATCAAGTAAAACATGTCCTAATGGTTACTCAAGGAAGTTTCTTAGAATCTCAGAGGAGGTCTAGAGGGAGTAATGGAGGAGGGGGTAGTCAAAGGCTGGAACATAACTTCCATATGTAAAGGTTGTGTATGTTGGAATGCCACTTGCTTGGGGTTCACAGTAGGAAGAACTGCACTTTGTGCAACGTTGGTTTCTCAGAAACATCTGGTTAGCCACTTGAGAAAAATGGAAAGCTAGACTAGATTGCCACTGAAGCCATAGTGTGCCTAATCTTGGCTAACCCTGGATGGGTTACCATACGAAGTAAATTTGAATGGGGGATGGGGTGTCATCATGATAAACGTCTAACCCCCTACTCAGGGTTTGTTTAGCTTGACCTGTACTGCATAAGGTCTTTTCTATTTAGCTGCCTGCAGTTACACAATATGGAACTTTGCTATTAGTTTCATTAAGGACTCAGGTAACAACGAGGTGTCTCAGAAACTTCAGGCACTCCCAATTTACAAGAGCCAAATGTGGGCTTTTTGGTGCCACTGAACAGACAGCTACAGACTACATTTTGAGATGCACTGTCTGCAGGGCTATAACAGTGGTACCTGTTAGAGCTATTGTTAGTTCACTGGCTGCTGTATGTATTGCATCCCCTAGAAAACCCAGAAAAGATGGCGAAATGACCTGCTCTAGGCTTTTTTCAAATAAAAAAAATCTCATGGGATTTTTTTCCCGTGATGTTTAGCTAACAGCTTCATTTCTGGTACTCTTTCAAGACCCAGACTTGGTAACAGAACAGGGATAGAAGAATTTCAGAATATTCTTCATTGCCCCAAACCAGCTCTCATTAAAGAAGAGGCTGGGGATCCCTTTGTTTAAGGGTACCAAGTAATTCTGACACAGATGTCAGACTGCTTCCTGTTGTCTTTCCTGGGCCAATGATGTACAACAGCACTTTGACTTCCCTCTGGAAAGTCTTCCTCAATCACTGTAATCATATTTTAAGCCTGCCCAACAACTGCATTCTCTGTGGGCATCCACTCTTCATCATCCACAATTAACCAAGTACCTAAAAGAAAAAGAGAACGCAGTATCAGCACTGTTCCAAAAGAGAGGAGAAAAGGAGGCCAATTATAAAACTACAATCTGGCTTGGGATCATTGACTCATCAGTAAATTAATATGAATCAACCTCAAAGCACAAAAAGAAAAAAGTAGCCTGCAAGAGACTGGCAACTGAGACACTTAACTGTGCTCCACACTTCTGTCCTTGACTTTGGGAAAAACAATTTTCCACTTAGAAGATATATCCTTGTGATAGTGTGATGCCCAACACCGCTAAAAACATCTTTAGAATGCTGCAGTTCTCTCTCATGTTTACAGCCTCTCAATAAGCTACTTTATTCATTGCTTTCTAGAATGCTGAACAGCACCTCCTATCGCAACTTGAACACACTACTGTATAATAGTGTCCGACAGAGCCTTCTGGTTGCCATCAATTATAAGGATATTCCAGTTTGCACTGCTACAACCTTAGCAGCAGACTGCACTCACAAACTCACTCTTGAAAGCCAATATTAGTTGTTTCTGCATCACAACTAGAGACGTTTCTGAAAACCAAAGTGAGTAGAGTGCCTTAACATCCAAAACAGAACCGATACTTTTCAAGCAGCAAGAACTGTTGCACAACTCAATTCTTGAAAAGTTGTAGACTATTGTAAGGATGACAGCAATTCACTACTTCTACAGAAGGCTCACCTAAGGTTTGGACTTTACATACAGCTTGAGCTTACACTAATGGCACGTGTGTACAAGCATCCACAATAAGTAGTAAGCTCTTTGTTTGTGTTTAGGGTAGTTTTTCCAGTTCAAACCTACCAGCTGAAAGTGATGCCCTTTATAGCCACTGGCACATTTTAAAAGTCAGTATTTCTCCATGTAGCAGGCATACTGAGAACATTAAAAAAAAACTGATTACTGGCTTATCAGCATTTTTCCTACTGGAATAGAAAACATTGCTGGGGGGGTGGGGTGTTTTTTCTAAGCATCAAGATCCAATCTCTACATTTGCAGTACCTGGTTTCAATTTCAATTCTACTTTGAAGCTAGTGCTGGACCTCAAGTTCAGCTAAAGGCTTTGCACTGCTCTTAAAGCTACAGCCCCACTCTAGGATTCACCTGCTGAACTGTTTTAGCCAATGTCCATGTTGTCCACCACCGATTCACATACTGCATCTCAGGTTGTATCTCCTTGGGTGATGATCAGCCTGCAACAGTTAACAAAGATATGAAAAACAGTGCTAGCACAACCTGCCCAAGCCCATAATCCCTACCCCCCCCAAAACAAACCAGTATGCCTGGGTTTGCTGATTAATCTGTTTCAAGCTCTAATGCTTTATTTTGAGAGTTGGAAGATTCACTGGCTTGGAAATGAACTGGTGGCTTAGTGATAAGTTGCATGGCTTATGGATTCTTATTTCCTTTCCAATGGTGATTTTCATGGTCAATCCATAAGTTGATTGGCAAATATATTTTGAGGACTACAGTGGAACTTTAGTTGGAGGTCTTCAAGTCTTATCAAGAGCATCTTTGAACTTCGCGGCTGCACCTGGGTCATGACAATGTGCCACAGGTCCTGCCATTTTGCATCAACACTCCCCACAAAAGACTACAGTACAAAAAGTGATCAGGCATCCAACTAAACATCAGGTTCGTAACCATGGCTTGCTCGAAATTCCCCAAGATGATCTAGATTTTGGCAAGTTAAGCCAATTTCTGTTTATGTTAGGGTTTTAATTTCTTAATATACCTCGAGCCTGGTTAAGTATCTTCATTGAAACACACTGGGCAAAAAGCAACCCTTTCCAACCCCTTTACAGGGAGTTTGTCTACAATGAGCTGCTTTTTTAAAGTGTCATTTTCAAAAGCTTTGTGCCATACACACTTTCATCCAAGATAAGGTTATGTTGAATTTGGAAGGCTTCGCCTAAGGTTATCCAGCACAGTTTTTCCATTGGGTGCTGTATTCTTTACATCTAGACAGAACTTGCATTGCCAAGACGTACAGCATATCCTACCGTACAAGGAAGATGATAGTTTTGATTTTGACTTAGACTGAAAAACTAGTTTGCTTTGCTTACCATCTTTGCTGTTTCACAGGCATTTGGTGCTTTAAATCTGTTGTGGAATGCTGTAAGTTTCACTGCTAATATGAAGCCATAAGCCTTTCAGAAGTTGGAGAGAAAGACTTCTTTGCTTATCTTATTTTCTCCATTTTGCCTTTGGAGTCAAAGATGTTCCTTTAAAAATGAGACACTACAGGGTTGCAAAAATTTGAAACAGTAAGAGCAAGTATTGTTTTGTAGCTTCTTTGATGGAACCGGTCAAACCTTTTATTTACAGAACTCTGTAGCCTGCTTACTACAGATTATTATTTTATTGGGGGGGATGAGGTTCTTGCAAATTCCCAAATGAAACACGTAGGAAGGCACAATGCACATTCAGCATTATCCATTTGTTGTTTTGATTTAATGACTGAATGGTATCTTGAATTTTACACAAGGCTGAAGAAATTTCATATTTGGGAGCTTTGTGTGCATTCTTGCACTAACATTTACGTCTGGCACACATCCCCACCACCCTCCAACAACTATAATGGTGCCTAGAAAAACTGCATGTTTGCATACGTAGAATGATCCATGGCCATTTTAGATGGCTGCACGTTGTATGGGGAGCCTTAGGTTTGCTGGTCTCATTGATGAGGTGAGAAGTGAGGCATTTTAGGGTTAACGTTTACTGTGAAAGTTACAACACTAGTAATACAGGCTCAAATGTCATACATTAACATCTGCTTTTTGAGAGAAATATTAACAATTTTGAAATGAAATAACAAGTGTTTACTTTTTCTCACAAAAAACATAAGTCATGGAGGGGAACTTAACAGGCAACAATAAAAAAGGTAAAAACAACTTTTCAGTAGTCCTCTGGGAGTGAAGATAGAACTTCCACATTCCATTTGTTTGAGGAAAAAACTGATTTGGTCCAATAGTTTGAAAGGTTTAGTATCTGCTTCGGCCTCCACCTCTATCAGAGCGACTCCCTCCACGGCCGCCACCTCTGGGTGCTCCGCGGCTTGAGCTGCTGTATGAATCCCGTGGAGGAGGATAGCCCCTTTCCATAGAAGGGGGCAGCCCTCTGTCTTGTCTTCCAACACGATCACGGCCACTTGAGTAGACATCACTTCTGCTGCTTGAGTAATTTTCTCGACTTCCACCATACCCATCTCGGGTGCTCCCGTAATCATCATAGCGACTGCTTCCACCATAAGATGGAGGGGGCCCTCGTGTAGGTGGAGCACTACGTGAGTTACCTGCAGGTTCAATGGTCAGGTAATAGGGCAACACTATAAATCATATCACCACAATTTTACATCTGAGTTTAAAAATTGAATCAAAGGCTTCTGTTACTCTTTTGTATTAACTGAGAAGATTAAATAAATCTCACATGTTGGGACATTTGGCAAGAGTGTATCGGGCACTGAATGAAATAAAAGGCTGTTTGAAGACGCCGGTTTCTCTCAAGGCAGCTCTTTTTGGGGTTATTCCAGAACAGCTTGTAATTTTACAGAAGAAACTCAGACATTTTTTTCCAGCGATAGATGCAATTCATGAATGATGAACTTTGCTTCGTTAGATTATGGGAACTGCAATTCAATCGTGCTGTTAAATAAAATAACTGTACTTTTCTCCACTGTGGTGGGCAACCCCAGCATTCAAATTCCCCCTCACGCAGAAACAATCTAGCAAATAAAGAATAAGTTGTGTTAAACCTCCTTAAGACCCTAAAAATAAGCACTTACCATAACTCTCATATGAATCTCTGTAGGAGCCTCCACTTGGGTGATCTGAGTAGTCCCGGTCACGCCCTCCGTAGCCATCACGGTCACTGTAAGAGGAATAACTACTGAGGTTTAGTACAAGTTGTCCCTGGAATAACTCACAAATCTATAAGACAATTTACTTCTAATATTTTGTTCATACCCCCCCCCCAAGCTTTCATATGGTTCCCAAGTACCATCCTATGTAGGCACAGATGAACTACTACGTAGCAGATCATGTACCTTCACACCATTTTCTGGTTGGCTTGTTAGAGCTGCTCTTAGCAAATCAATGGTGTCTCATACAAGTACAGTGATGGCCTCAAATTTCTTTCTTTTTCACTTTGCTCCCACCACTATGCTGCAAACACCAGCTGCCAAGCCTGCAAGTGACTCAAACAAAAACTTGAACGCAAGATACCTGTAACCTCTTGAGGGGTACTCATCACGTGAACTGGAATGACCATAATCACGGTAGGCATAATCTCGTGGAGGTGGAGCATAATCCCTCGTGTCTCTGGAACTTGGATAATCTCGACTTGAATAACTATGGAAATGAAAGTAAAATTACTTTTGCTATCAAAGAAAACACAGTGACAAAGAGCTCTACCAAACTACTGATCTCTTAGTAACTTACAAATTTTCAACTAACAGGACCTTATTTTACCTGTCTTTAGTACTGTAGCCATCATCTCTTGGAGACAAGTAGACATCTCTTCGCGACGGTAGTGGTTCTCTACGAGGTGGACCTCCATAGCTGTCTCTGCCACGTGACAGGGGTGCTAAACACAAAATGAAACATTATGAAGTGACTCTTTTGAAAAGGTAAAACTGACAGAAATTTTCCACCAGGTTGAACAAAGAAAAAGATAACTGCTGATCCATCATAGAATAGGAAGGAAGAAAGGAGAGCCTTAATATAGCTATGCCATCAGAAAGAAAGGAGATAAACAAAGTCACATAAGAGAGGATGAATTCCGCTGGTTTCAATTCCTCCAAAACAGGTAACAGAACATCCAAACAAGACAAGGTTCATATTCCTATACTCTGCAACACTTCTAAAGGCATTGCCTGAGATTCTGTAGCATAAGAGGAGTGGCCTACCAAATACACGTTCACTCCAAGGGGTTAAAGACAGTTCCAAACAGTAGGCTATTCTGGTTTATTTACTGCATTAGTGGACAACAATCCCCAATCAAGACAGGGAATATTTAAACTTCATTTAGAAAGTACACCAAAATTGGGGGGGGGAGAGAACGGGGATTCCAATCTTGTATTAGGCTTCAGAGTCTTAGAATTAGCAGGTAATTTCAATTTGGGCACTTACAGAGGGCAGCACAACTGAAGGGATCAGTCCTAGGGATGTGCAAAAAGGGAAAAAAACCCAGTATTTTTTGGGTTTGGGTATACTGAACCCCAAAAATATCATTATTTCTTGATATTCCAAATCCCAATAGTGGTATAGTATTTGAATTGAGTAAGCATTCAGGATTCCCCAAAACACAAAGTCTTTCAATGCCTTTTGCAAGCTGTACTGTGCGTGAAATACAAACTCCAAAGCAGTGAATTCACCCGGATGTTTAAAGGCCCCCCAAAAAATCCCAAATATTTTTGGAATTTTTCAGGCTCAGCCATTTTGGATAGCTGTAGACAATACTGAGCTTTATATTCCGTTGCAAAATTGTCCAGAAAATACCAATCAAGTATTTTCCAGGTGAACACACACCCCTAATCAGTCCACACACCAAATTAAATGAAGAAACAGTAAAAGCAAGGACTACCAAATCCAGCAATGAGTTGTGGACTTCTTGGGATCATCTCAATTGAGGTTGCTTCCTGGTTTTATTAACACAGGGCACCCCATTACATTCACACGTTTGGAAAGACTTACCTCTGCCTCCCATTCCACTGCTGCTACGTACAGGTCCTGAGGGAGCAGGTCTTTTCGGTGGTGGGCCCCCACTGCGCGGAGGTGGACCTCTTTTCATTGGAAGAGGGCCTCTAGAAGAACCTAGAACAGTGGCAGTTATGGTTAACTAGACAGTACATCTAGTTTCAGTAACAGGAACAACACATGCAAGCTTCCCAAATCCAACAGACAGAAGGAAGCCAAAACCAAATCCTTCATACGGATCTGCCTCATTGGGAACAGGAGACATCACTGTTGTAAATGAGGAAGGGCTCATTCAGCACTTGGAATACAAGCAAAGTTTCTCTGCATTCCATGATCTGCCAGTGCCAGGCTTCTACTCTGCTTCCATTTCACTGGATCACAGTCACTTAGGCAAGCAATGGTGTTGAAATACAGAAACAATGGAGCCAAACTAAGTAGTAGGAGTTTTTATTTATTCAAATAACGGGTCTTTGACAAAATTGAGGTAATTTCAGTGCAACAAAAAGGGAAGGCAAAAGATTCAGCTCTGTGACATTTCTATAGCTACTTGCAGGCAGGTATGTTGTTGGCCGGGTTGATAGTACTTTCTGTACAGCAGGTGACCCACAAATGGTGAAGAATGAATTTTACTAAGCTAAGCCAATCTGTATAATAGCTGATAAAGTTAAGACAATCTGTTCTGAATTCCAGGGCTGCAGCAAGAGTGGATTTTCTAAGTGGGGCATGGCAATTAAGACTGACTGAATGTGCTGCATACATTCAGATTAAAAAGAAGAGAATATCAAGTAGAGACAGATCATGTTATTCCAATGCATGAAGGGTTGCCACACTGAAGTGGGCAAAGACTTGTTTTCTGCTGTTTCCAATGAGCTTAAGTTATAGAATGTAGATTTTTATTAGGATAAAATTTCCTAGCAGGAAGAGCAGCTTAACAATGGAACCTATTGCCATAGGCGTTATGAGATATCCTATGCTAGAGATCTTTAGTAAAATCTAGACAGCCATCTTTCAGCAACAATGTAGCTTTGGATTTCACACAGTGAGCAGGGGCTGACTAGATGGCCTATAAGATCCCCTTCCAATTCTAGGACCTGACAAACAGATTCAAGCAGGTGGCTTAGTTTTATGCTCAAACAGTACAAGCACATAGCAGATAACAGACAACACCTAAAGTCAGCCAATATCAACTGTCAACGGCCTACATATTAAAGAGTTTTGTTTCTGAAGTAGTAACAGGGCATGTGGAGTTTATCCTAACAGATTGAAAGTTATAATGTAGGAAGCTCTTGGTTATTTAGCATTATAGGAATTATAAGGTCTCTCTCTCTCACACATACACACAGAGTAAATGTCATGAAGAAACATTCAATGTTTTACAGTTAATTAGGCCTCTGCATGATGAGAACTGCTTCAAATTTCTGGAATTTTAATATAAGAGGAAATTGGATTTATACCCCATCCTTCACTCAGAGTTTCACAGAAACTTACAAACTCCTTTCCCTTCCCTCCCCACAACAGATATCCTGTGAGGTAGTTGAGGCTAAAAGAGCTCTTTCCAGAACTGTCCTTAAGGGAACAGCTCTGGTAGAACTATGGCTTGCCCAAGGTCATCCAGCAGCTGCAAGTGGAGAAGTGGGGGATCAAACCTGGTTCTCCCAGATTAGAGTCCGCACACTTAACCACTACACCAAACTGGCTCTCCAGTTAAGCATCATCTTCAATTTGCCGAACCACCATGAGATTAATTCCCTAGTTCTATTGCTACAACATAAGCACTCTACTTGGGCACTACCAGGAGGGAACAGAGTGAATACAAGACCATTTTTCAATCCATTTAGTTGGAACAAAAGGCTCACTTCATTTCTTACCAAGGTATCATGAACTTCTCTTTTTGTAAACAAAGTTCCTCATTTGTGCTGCTGCAGTTTGAATGTCCAAACACACCATTCCTTGTTTACACAATTATTTTTCTATCATACTACCAAACAGCAACCTCTATACATTGTCTAGTTACAGGGAGGAATTCAGTCACGTACCCAAATGGCTCCCCCTTGAAGGAGGACCCCGTGTTCCACTTCCACCTCTTCCACCTCTAAGACCTCTGGGAGGGCCTCTGCTCCTTGGATGGGGTGGCCCACGTCTACCAGCTTCAAACAATGGTTTGGTAGCCTGTTCCACTTTAATGGCTTTTCCATCTAAAGACTAAACAATTCAATTACATTAATAGTAAGAAAACTTTGCTTTTCAGAAAACTACACAAATCCTTGTTTACCTTACGGCACTTCACTGTATTCAATTACTGCTTCTATTCTTGGAAGTTATATTTTATAATATGTCAGATTAGGACTGAGAAGGCCCTTTTACTACAAGTAGATGGGGACCAGGACAGGGCTTGACAAATCCTGTGTGCCAGGATACCTAGTATTTTTGACAAATCTGTTACAGTCTTAGTTGCTATTACTTCTGCCAACTTGATTCACTCCCATCCCCAGCCATGATTAGAGGTAGGACTCTGCTAGCTTAGGAAAGTTCCAGCCGAAGAATGAGGATGCAGCAGAACTTCCCAAAGGTAGCAGAGTCTCTCCTTGGGATTCTGGTCACTGAGGTCAGGAGCAGCAACAGGCAAGCTGTGTAGTTTTAAATAACCCCCCGGTCTTGCCCACTCCCCTCCTCTGCTGTTACTGGATGGGACACAGGTAGTTTTGGAAAGGACAACTCCTTCATAACTGTTAAGAGATGGGAATTTATGCCATGAAAAGGTATAAAGTTCTTATTGCGCTAATGTATCCTAAGAAATGAAAGCTGGAGCCCTGAAGGTAATTATCTTGAGAATGATTTCACTGAAATCGTGACAGGTCTTTAGCCGTACTGGTCCTATAATTCTGCAGTTCTTCAACAAAAATCCATGTTGAATTTGTGAGAACATTTAGGTTTTATGATAGCAGCAGGGTGGATGCAACAAGCTTTCAACTTAATCCTGCCCATCTCCCCTTATTACTATAGTTCATATGGCTCTTCTTCCTTCAGTCCCATGATCCCCACTATAACCTTTTCTGGACCAAAGAGGACTCTTCCTCCATTTTCCATCATTAGAGAAGCTGGTAGGACCCTGCTCAGTAATTAGTTGTGGCTGTTAAAATAGGATACTCTGAAGGCTGAAAAAATGAGTGTCTTCTAAATTTCTGAGCTAGGTCCTACATCCAAAAATATGGTTCAACACCAGTAGCAGGATATTTTCAGTAACATTTCAGTAATGGTTGAAGACGGTGCAGTACATCATCCACCTACATGAAGACAGTTTCAGAAGGGTAGCTGTTTTGGTCTACTGTAGAAGAGCTAGCTGCAAGTCCAGTAGCACCGTAGAGACCAACAAGAGACAATTAGAATCAAATCTTGCTCTTCCACCTCCATGTTACTATTTCAGCTGGTATTCATAACAAGCCCAACTGAATTTCACAAATCTATGTCTTTCAAGGTTCTTGAGCATGATTTCTATAGCAATATATATAAAATCTGGGCTAGGAATCTGGTCAATTTTGCCTAAATTAGGTTAGTCCAGTTGGAATTTGATCATCTTACAGATTAAAGGTTTAGAAGCTTTGAGATGATTTAAAAATCTAGGCCAACTGACAATTTGTAGACTACACTACAAGTGTCCAGCCCGTGCTTCATACAGTAGTAGCACATCTACAGAACACCTGCCTATCTAATTGCTTGGCACTTACCTAATGCAATGTTTTTGGATTTTACTCTTACACAGATATAAATATTACTCATAATGACAGCAATGCAGAATTACATCATTTAAAGATCTTTACACATCCACAAAAAAGCTACAGTATAGAATATGCATCCCTAACTTTGGTGCTTAAGTTTTATTACAGGCAAGTATTTTTTCCTCTCTTGTATTCAAAGTAGGCCCAAACACATTCTTTTTAAATTAAATACCTGGCTGAGCTCTATAGAATTTTCTATCATGTCACCTTGAAAATAACTTCACAATGAAATTAAGATTTCATAGAATTGTATTTTAAATGCTGGGCCTTCCAGTTCCTTTTTTACAGTAACTCCTTCCCCCTCCCCTTCTATTTGTGCCTATGTTGTATACCATTACTTCCTAATTAAGTGTAAAATTTAATGCATCTGAGAGTGTTCTGGCTCATAAAAGCACATACTACAGTAAATTAGTTAACCTTAAAAGATCATGAATTTGTTTTGGCTAAACTCCTAACTATTCTTGCAAAAACGTCATGCTTTTTCCTCCAAATTTACTTCAGAAAATAGTCATTATTACACTGAGGACACTATGCTATACTGTTAACTTTTCTCAGTAACTGTTTCACTTGGATAAATCATACAAAAGAAAAATTCCAGAGATCACCTGCATGCCCAGACCTTCACAGCCTGGCACCTAGCTTTCCTTATATATAAAAAGAAAACATTCATTTGTTGTGGCTATCCAATTGTACTCAACTAGGCAAGCAACAATAAATATAAGTAGATATAATAATTTTACCTTTCCATTCATATCTCTTGCAGCATCCTTGGCATCTGCAGGGCTCTCAAAGGTGACAAAAGCAAATCCTCTTGATTTATTGGTTTCACGATCTTTCATGAGAAGAACTGAAGACAGAACAAAGTGTCATTCCGCTAGCTCATGACACAGAAAAATACTGAGTTTTTGCAGAAATTTGCTCAGAACTTCTTAGAGGACAAACAAGCTCTATCATTTCAGCTGATCACGGCTGTTCAGTTCATCATTGCAAAATTAATTATAACATCACTTAAGGTGATTTGTGCTTACCTTCCACTATGCGACCATATTTGCCAAAGATAGATTCAAGAGCCTTCTCATTTGTCTCGATATTCAGCCCACCAATGAACAGCTTTCCAGGACGATCTGCTTCCACCATTTTTACTCTATCTGGAATTTAGAATAAAAATGCAATGGTTGGAGAAAACTGAAATGCTTCCATGTTTCCAATGGAAAATTTGGCTGTATTCTCTGGGCTCAGATACACCTAAGATAGACCTGCCCTCTTAACAGATACTGAAGACACTTATTAGGTCTTGACTGCATGGAAACATCAAGTCCTATCAAGTTAAGGAAAGGACTTCAACTTTAAAACGAGTCTTACGACTGAAGCTTTCAATAAAACTTTCTGCATATCAAATTGATACCAAAAGCTTCAGTAGCCTATCCCACAACCACCTTCTTGGACCTGTGAAAAACATGAAAGGGATGTGGATCCAAAGGGAAAGGGAGAAATAATGTGGTATACAGTGTTGGATTAGGGAGACTTTAACTCAATCCATAAAGTCTCCTGCATAATCCAGAGGCAGTCTCTCCTCCCATCCCAGCCTGACCTCTTTCACACAGAGGTTATGAGGAAGAAAAAATTGGGAACAGGCCACTCACAAATAAGAAGTCTCTGGAGAGGCATCATGTGAGTTTTCGAAATAAATATACAACCGAACGATATAGTGAGCGTGATGAATGAATGAAAACGGAAGTAAGGAGGAGACCAGAAAAACATCAATTCGCTTTTTAATACCGCACTCCACAAAAACCGAACTGGGCGAAAAAGGCCGAGGATGAGGCAGAGTGCGCATGCGCACTGAAAGATGGTGGGCAAAGATATGAAAAGACGCGCCGAGAACCGATGGGTAGGAGGAGAAAGTGCGGCGCGTGCGCACAAAGCCTTTCCCTGCACGCACGCCAACCGTCCTCAAACCGGGCCCGAGGGGGGGGATTAAAAAGGAGCGTTTTAGAACAGCCACAAAATGGCGGCCCTAGTATCTTTCTCCCGACCCCTCCCCCGTTCAGTTCAAAGCGCCCATTCCCGGACTGTTCTCATGCGGCCGCTCGCTCACTCCCCTCAGCCCTGCTCTACGGATTAAAATGGCGCTTAAACATCCATGAGGGGAAAGGGGGTGTGGATAAAGCGAGGGTAACCAGAGAGAGGGGAACAAAAGCCTTCCGCCCAAATCTGATAGAGCAAGTTGAGGTGATAGGAATAGGGAAGAAAAACAGCTGTTTTACCTGCCCGGCAACCGCCTGCTTAAAAAGCTGCCTTGCACACTCACACCGCAACAGCCAGCAGAACCGCAAACGACGCACTGAGAAGGAACAAAGGGGCTGCGGGCCTTTATATAGCTGACGTCAGTGCGTTGCCGAACGATGCGGAAAAACCCGGATGGAAGAAGGGGCGGGAATGAGAGAAAGGGAGGGGAAGATTAGGGTTGCTCAGGAGGAGAAGAAAGACATGGGAGGAGGGGCGTAAAGAGAGGAAGCCTAGCAAGGCGGGCCCGAACAAAGGTCTAGTTTGTTTCCCACGGCGGCTAGCCAGCTGCTCTTGGAAGGGCGAGAAACAAGGCTCCCGTTCTCCCGTTGCTGTCCTCTAGCAACCGGAATGAAGCCACCATGGGCTTATGGATACTGATGGCCTGACTGTGTCTCATCTTTTTATAAACCATCTCTCTACATCCTGTAGTAGTGCGTTCCGTAACTAAACGTACTTGTTGCAAAGATTTCCGAATCTTGGTTACGTGTACAGCAAATAAATACTTAGTGCCATCATGGCATAGAGGTTAGAATGGCAGAGCTGGCCCAGTCTGCCTCACAGGATTGTTATGAGGATAAAATGGAGGACAGGAGAAGGATGTTGTAAGCTTTGTTGGTTCCCCATTAGGGAGAAAAGCAGGGCATAGATATCTCAATAAATATTCCATCCATTAATTTAATGTATTCCTTTCTAAGTGTTGAGGTTGTGGAAGAGTCAGTGCAGCCCAGCAATTAGAGACCGGTACTGTGACAGAGGTTCACACACTTGGCAGTAAAGCTCTCTGGATTAATCTTGGGCCAATTGTTCTCTCCCATGGTTGCTGCAGAAATAAAATGGTGTGCTGCTGAGCTACTTATTAGGAGTAAAATAGCCTAAAATGTAATGTAAAAGAGTAATAATAGTTTAGTCATTTAATTGGGTGATTCTGAGATTTAGCAGTACGAAGAAAAGGTTCTCTGTATCCAGTGTCTTGCAAATAAAAAGGGAGGATGGGAATCAGAAACTATTAGTTGTAGATTTTCTGGGCTGTATGGCTGTGGTCTTGGCATTGTAGGACCTGACGTTTTGCAAGCAGCTGTGACTGGCATCCTCAGAGGTATAACACGGAAAAATGAAATATTCTCTGTGTCAAGGTTTTTCTTCTCACCTTTACACAGAAAGTACTCCATCTTTCTGTGTTAGACCTCTGAGGATGCAAGTTGCAGCTGCTGGTGAAACATAAGGTTCTACAATGCCAAGATCACGGCCATACAGCCCAGAAAATCTACAACAGCTAATGAACTCCAGCTGTGAAAGCCTTCAATGACATATAGAATCTGAAGCCTTCGGTTAATAATGTGTAAGTGATATGTTTATTATAGTTATAACACACCTACCTTACACAATAATGATCCTTGTCATACACATCTTTGCTTAACAAAAGCTCCAGTGAGTTCAATTGGACTTTGTTAAGAAAGTGTATTCAGGATATTTAGCATGTGTTATAGCATTTCATGTATTCAGAGCTCTTCACAAACATTTTTCTGAAGTCCTTACAACAGTACTGCCATGTTATAGATGCAGTGAGGCTATGAGGGTAAGTTTCGTGAGACCACCTAATCAGACTGTGGGACTGGTGAGTTCTGTGTGCTCCTCACTTCTCCCTCTGGCAAGAAATTCTGGGGTCAAGGCTTGGGTTGGTTCCCTTTGGACAAGAGAACACTGGAGAGTTATTATACTTTTATAATGTTTGCTTTATATACAAGTAGATCACAGGAGTGAAGAGGCACTCCTACAGGACATCAGGCCCATATCAGATCTCCAGAGAAAGAGATCCTGCTCCTCCAAGGAGCTTCAGCCAACTCAGCAGGGTTGATCTGCTTCTCCTTTTCCACACTGGTTATAGGGTTGCCAGCCTCCAGGTGGGGCCTGGGGATCTCCAGCTTTTACAACTGATCTCCACGCTGACAGAGATCAGCTCTCCTGGAGAAAATGGCTGCTTTGAAGGGTGGACTCCATGGCATTGTACTATGCTGAGGCCCCTCCCCTCCCCAAACCCCACCCTCTCCTGGCTCCACCCCCAAAGGCTCCAGGTATTTTCCAACCCAGACCTAGCAACCCTAGTTTGCTACACGCGCCGCAACCTGCTTTGCTACAGTGTTTTGGAAAAGATCACAGCAAAGCCTGAGTGGCTACTGTACAGGTATCTAGCTTCTTTTGATGTAGAGATATACCTTTCCTGTTATACCTCCATAATGAAGGGGGGATGCTTTTTTAAAAGAGAAAGCTGGGAGTTAAGAGAAGCTGACACACAGAGTGTTATAACAATATTTAGTTACCAATTTAAGAAAAGCTCTGAAAAACTTGGTAGTGCAGGAAAGAGGGAATAATTACCACTGGGGAACTGGGGCAAGGAAATTAGGGAAGTCTGCCATGTGGAAACTCAGTTGCCACTGCACTGTATCAGCAACAGCAGTGGTAATGAGGAAACCATATACACACCTGTCCCATGTGGAAAACAATTCTGTCTTTCCCAGTCTCTAAAATCATGATGCACAGAGACATGCATCTACCCAGGAAAGTTCATAGGGTAGACCTATTCACTGTTACAAGATGCTAAAGCACAATGATAGATTCTAACTGGTAACTTCCTGCTTTGTATCTCACAGCACAATCCTAACCTTGACCTCATCATATCCCTGACATCAGCGTGGCACTGCTAGTCAGTATCCTATGCCAATTCTTTAGAGCAGAGAATATGTAACAAAAACACCCCCAGCAAAGTGGCAAAAACATAGCAATTGCACAGCAAGCTACCAGTCAGTCATGGAGCAATTGGCGGCTGCTGCTGCCGCCACCTCAGTAACAACCAGACAGAGAAACCCAACTTTGTAAGGCCCCCTGTGTGCCTCTGCAAAGGGGAGCAACTGGCAGAAAACACTCCAACACCCTCTGTTTGTAAGTACTAGCCATGTCTGGCCTGCAAGTAGATCAGAGTGTGGCTTGGCAGAGCCAACAATAGAGTTGCCTGGTCCCTTTGTTGCTCCCAAAGGGGAATCGGGGGGGGGGGCATTCTGGGGGTGGGAGGGGATGCCCCAAGCCCCTCTCCCAGGCCCAATCCCCCAAGAGCAACCACCCAGCCACCCCCTCCCTCCCCTCCTGCCCAATTTAAAGGGCTTCAGCTGATCAGTGGGGACCATGTAGCCTGCTGACCAGCTGGAGGGCCCTTTAAATCTTGCAAGAGGGAGAGAGGTGGTCCTGGGCTGCACACTGGCTCCCAAAAGGACCCTTTAAAGGTCTCCCAGATACAAAATCCTATCACCTGGCTCATCCCTTTCTGGTCAAATCACCCTAATGAATAGGCTATTCACACAACTGGGTAGCCTTTTCTCTCCAGCAATCAGGGATCATCAGTGGATCATTAACTTCTTACATTCCTAGCAACATTCCAACAGAAATAATAACAGTTCCTGTTTGCACCAAGATATCCATTCATCTACACAGATGCAAAATATGACGTCTTTGTCTTCTCTGGGAATTCTGCTCAGAGCTTCCTCTGCACATTGTTCTGGTCCCAGTTAATCCCTTCAGCAGCAGTTACACAGGGCAGGTGCATTAACATGCCCTCAAGTCCCATTTTCCCTTATAACTAGGCAGCCCCAGCTCCACTGCGGTGTGTCTGTCCTGGGCATCTACTGACAGGTCACCCCCAAATTCATTTGGGTTCCTTTCCATCTTCACAGCCTCTTCTCCATGGACTTCTGAGCATCTGGAATGGTAATTATAACCCCCAACAACCTCTGATTATTCCTGCCTAACTCTGCATTTCTATTGCTTTTGTGTATGTTGTAACAAGTGTTTTATTGCTGTATGTCTACATTTTATTAGAATTTCTTCTTTTAATAAAAATAACCCTTTTAGATAAGCCACTGCCTGGTTCATTTCTGAGAGTTTCTCTAAGTTACCTCCCTCCCACAAGCTTTCCTGTCTCCTTGCTAATTCCTCTAATAAACAGGAGACAGCCTTTTTGGCCAAATATAGTATCTGAGGTAGCAACTTGTGCACATGGATGTGACCATGTGCCCCCCCCGATGTCAGGTTGTGGTGCTGTCTCACATGCAGAACATGCCAAGGGAGGGAACGTAGCACCTTTTGCCAAATTGAGCACTCTGGCATGACTAAAAGATCCTGGAGTAGAGAGACTCCAAGAAGCTCTGTAGATGTGGGTTTGAATCCCCTTTGGCCACTAAATCCCCTTTTGCCAGGTATGCATGTACACACACATTCGCACACACGGAGTGTTCCATGCTCACAAACATGGCTACTCCAGCCATAGCATTCACATAAAGCTGTAGCTCACATGATGGAAGCATCCCCAACAGGCCCACCAGGATTTGTCAGATCTTGGGTGGGGTTCAGGAGCACCAGACAAAGGGAGTGCAGCAAGGGAAACACCTTTACAAAAGGCATTCCAGTTATCTCCCTGATAGCTCACTGGGGAAAGGCACTCATGTCTAACTGGAGTCATCAGTTCAGAGATCTGGGGAGGGGGTACTGACAAAAAGGCAAAACTCACTTTTGTACCTAGCGAAGACAGCTGCGGTCAGTAAGAAGCAGGGAGTGACCTGATCCACATTTATCAAATCCCAATGAAATTGAAGGCACTGCTATACAGCAATCCATGTTTACTGAACAGCATTAGGAATACTAACAGCACATCAGATGAATGGGGTTGCCAGCTCAGTGAGGCATCTGTGCCTTTGGAAACTGCACTCAGTCTGCAGGACCAGAGACAAAACTACCCTTATCTCTACATGCCCATCAGGAGGGTAGTTGTGCTGGTCAGTACCTGTCATGCAGCTTCAAATGGTGCAGGAGCTAGCCTAGAGCAAGAAAGGTGGCAACCGCACAATAGCACAGCTGGAAGCATACTGGAGGTACACTGGCAAATCTTATTGATGCCACCCTTCCACCCATTCTGAGCCCTCAAGGTGATGAGCAGGAAAAAACATTCAAAACAGCACATAGATAATATATAAAACAACAATTAAAAACATCAGCAGGAATGAGGGTCAATAAGGGAACACCAAAAGAGACAGAAAAGTCTGCACTTGCTGGAGGAAGGTAATGACAGACACAGACAGATTGGTCTCTCTGGGAAGGGAATTCCATAGTTTTGATGACACAACCAATTAGGTCCTGCTTGTGTTGTTACCTCTCTGGCCCCTGAAGATGATTAATTCTTAGGTAGGTTCTTATGGGAGTAGGTGGTTTTTAAGGCATGCTGGTTTCAAGCTGTACAGGGCTTTGAAGGTTTGGAACAGCACCTTGAACTGGGCCAAGAAACACATTGGAAGGACAGTGTAAATGGAGCAAGGCTAAAAGTAATATAGTCCTTAACAACTTACTCCAGTCACCATGCTTCCTGCAGCATTCTGTACCAATTGTAATTTCCAGACACCCTTCAAGGACAGCTCCACATAGACCACACTACCATACTCTAATCCAGATATTGCCAGGGCATACAGTATACCTCTTTATCCAACAGGTGATCCAGGTCCAACAGCACCCCCTGAGATATAAACCTGCTCCTTTAGCATATATCTTTGAGATATGTGATACACACAGCTTTTGAACTTTAGGCTTGTGCTAAAAAAAGTACATTACAACCGACCCGTCAGCTTGATGTCTATACCTGGAAAACTTTTAGAACTAATAATCAAAGGAGGAGGCGGGGCTGTGGCGCAGCAAAACAGATGATCTCTTGGGGGCTCCTGAGAATTGCTGACTCTCAATGCTTTTTAGGGGATAATTGGGACCTTCCGGTATCCCACCGACACTTCTGGAGGAAGACCTGGTTGCAGGGGACTTGATCTGAGCCCCCTGTGAGCTGCGATGAGCGGGTTGAGGCTTGGGATCATCCTAAAGCCGAAGCACTGAGTTGCGCAGACATGACTAGTCCAGTGATGGCAAACCTAGACACCATAATAAAAAGTAGAGACATCACCCTATCAACAAAAGTCCATATGTTCAAAGCAATGGTATTCCCAGTAGTAATGTATGGCTGCGAGAGTTGGACCATAAGGAAGGCCGAGCACTGAGGAATAGATTCTTTTGAACTATGGTGTTGGAGAAGACTCTTGAGAGTCCCTTGGACAGCAAGATAAAATCAGTCAATCCTAAAAGAAATCAACCCTGACTGTTCCCTGGAAGGTCAGATATTGAAGGTGAAACTCAAATACTCTGGCCACCAAATGAGAAGGGAGCACTCACTGGAGAAGACCCTGATGCTGGGAAAGATTGAAGGTCAAGGAAAAAGGGGATGGCAAAGGATGAGATGGTTAGACAGTGTTATCAATGCAACAAACATGAAATTAAGCAAACTCCGGAGCATGACAGAAGACTGGAGGGCTTGGTGTGATATGGCCCATGGGGCTGCGAAGAGTTGGACTTGACTGTGCAACTGAACAACAAAAAAGCAATTTTTCTCCAGGCCACTTTGGCCTGGAATCCTAGAGGTTTTTTGTTATCTTCTGGGCATGGAACAGGGATCATTGGGGATGTGTGGGGGGAGGTATTTGTGAATTTCGTGCATTATGCAGAGGTTGGACTAGACCCTGGAGGTCCCTTCCAACTCTATTCTGTGATTCTATACCAATACACCCTACAATATTGCAAAGAGCACAATTTACTGCATTCAAATAAATTAAATGCCATAGTATAACAAAACGTGGAATTACAATATGACATTGAAATTAACAGAAGGATTAATTTTCGCTTGCACTCCGACAGCCTACCCCCCCCCCGGACCGGAAGAAAGCCTGCAAAGCAAGTGCTGGCAACTTTGCCCTTAGTAAAGATGATAACGCGCGGGGAGGGTTGTTTTGGTCACGTGGGAGGCTGGCGCCCCGAGTGAGCGAGCGCGGGCCCTGTTGCTGTGGCCGGTTGTTGCCTTCAGGCGATTGTGACGCTGCTGCCGGCACGGAAGTCTTGGCAGCCGAGCGTTCTGGATCCTCGTCCCGTGGGAGGCTGGGCCGGCAGCGATGAGCGGGGCGAGGCTGCTGCTGCTGCTCCCGGTGGGCCTGGCGTCCCTTTGCGGCGCCTTCTACTTGCCTGGCTTGGCCCCTGTCAGCTTCTGCGAGCCCCCGCAGCCCGGCCAGGAGGGCTCCAAAGACTGCAAGGTGAGGTGAAAGGGGAGGAGGCGGAGCGGGAAGCTCTTCTCCAAATTTCCCTCAGGAAAGCCCTGCTTTGATGCCTCCTCTCCTTCTTCAGCTGATCCCATGACTCGGGCGGGCGTGGGGAATCCTCTCTCAGAACTCCCCTCACAATGTGGGGTAGCCATTTATTCTTCTGGTATATTTAGTTTGTCTCAATTGCCTCATTCCCCTCCCGCATAAACCTAACGTTCAAGTTAGTGTCTTGCAAGGAGGGGGAGAAGCCATGGAATTCCCTCAAGGAAGCCCTGCTTTGCCGTTTCTGCTTCCCCAAACATGAGTGGGGGGGGGTTATTTCCTCTGATGGGGCGGAATGAGCCAGGTTTGCATAGCTAACCCATTCCTCTACCTCATAAATCTACTGTGTTCTAATGAGGATGGTAAATAAAAAATGGGGAGGCATATGAAGAATCCTCCTCCTAAGTGTCCTCCCAATTATCTCAAGGAATGCCCACCTTGCTAACCCATGCACTGGGTTGAGGTGATGGATTGCTTCTCCAAGCTCTCTTAATATGGGGCCATTTCCCCATTTGAGGAGGGGGTAAGGAAAGCAGGTCATGTACCCCTCTCTCATCTTTAGGAGAGTTCCTTCCCTCCCAAAGGAGGCAGGGATGCTACAAGGTGCCCTTTCCTTCCCTTCCATCCGAGCCCCCTTAAATTCTTTTTAAAGGGAGAAGTACACTTTTCCTTTTCCTCTGCTTTACACATGTGCTGTGTGTCGTTATGTGTGAACCCTTCATTATCCTTCCTTTTGTTTATTCCTATTATACTTCCCCCAAACTATTTTTATATCTTACAAAGACACCAATTAAAAAGGAGGTTGAGGCAAGACACGAGGAGCCCCTTTCTCTAGAACCTTCCTAAATTCATCTAGACAAATCCTATCTTGATGACCCCCCTTCAACCTGATGCAGCCACCTCAGCCCTTTCTATGTATCAGGGTAAGGGAGGGAGGTCTCACCCTGGTCAGATCGCACAGCACAGTCTGAATGCTACTTATGGATTCTGTTTGGAAATGACACTTTTATATCTAGTCTTCATGATTCTCATCCCATCTCAGTCCTCCAGTAAATCTAATTTATTTTATATTTTTTGAAAGTACAACAAACATTACAATAAAACACGATCAAGAAACCACGCCTTAATCAAAAATAGCATGCAGTACATTAACAACAAAGATGCATAATCGGTATCTATCACAAACAATAGGTTGTTGAAATTTCTGATACCAGAAGGCTTCCAACAATTAGAAAAGAATAGTTTTTTTAACGTTTGTTGTTCAGTCGCACAGTCGAGTCCGACTCTTCGCGACCCCATGGACCAGATCACGCCAGGCTCTCCTGTCTTCCGCTGTCCCTCTCAACCATGCCAGTTCTGTTGGTCTGGGTAATTTAGGTATCTGTTAGCCTTCATGTACCCATGCCTTAATGTTAGATTTTTAACATTATACCTTCTTAGCTGCAGTGGGGAAAAATGCAAAACCATATTTCTGTGAACTGGAAATCTAAATTATTTATGGTGTATTTTTTCTACTAAGTTTATGGCAGTTTATAAGGATTTTAAAAAACATTCTTACAACAACTATGAGAGGGAGGGGGAAGCTGAAAAAGTGAGACTGGTCCAAGGCTGCTAAAATTGCCACCTGTTTTTACTGACCAGGCTCCTATTCTGTCTTGAACAGCAGCCTAAACAGGCAGCAGTTCAACAGGGGGTGATTTCTCAGGCCCTGTATTTTAGATGCAGACAAAATGTCAGTGTTAAATTTCTCCTGCCATGTTTGTATGTGAGCCTGCAGTTAAGGTGGCTGTTTGTGTTCTTAAGTGCCTGTATTGTAGAAAAGTAGGGAAGAAATATAATCGAGGTATAGGAGCTGGGCTGGTGGAAAAGGTGGCAGCTGTATAGGCCATCTACTGAAATTCCTTGCTGAGCAAGGCATTTGCTGTATCAGAAGCCAGTGTTCCATTTTCTTGATTTTGAAATCCTTGAACATTCTCCACTTTATTCCTTTCTCAAATATTCTCATGTAAGTTATTTACTTATTTCATTTATTGTCCACCTTTCTTACTGGAAGTTATGGCAGTGTACATTTTTTTAAAAAAGAATGCCTTTAACAACAATATACATAGAATAAACTATTTATGATCTCATGTGGATGGAAAACATTACAGTGATGTAGAGTAGTGCATATAGTGTCAGACTAGGAACTAGGAGACACAGGTTTGAATCACCACTCTGCTATGGAAGCTTGCTGGGTGACCTTGGGCCAATCACACACTCTCAGCATAACCTACCTCACGGGGTTGTTGTGAAGATAAAATGGAGGAGAGGAGATGATGTGAGTCGCTTTGGGTCCCCACTGGGAAGACAGATGGGAATATAAATGAAGGAAATACGTAAAGCTACAATCCTTATTCTCTTTATAAAAGGGCCAATCTTAGGTAAGTACAATAGAGTTGAAGGCACTCATCTTTTACTACATAATTTGACATTCTCTAGGATGGCTTGACATAAGTTCGTATTAAGTTGAAACTTTTACTAGAGAAACTGAGCTGAAGTAACTAGTTGGGTTGGTGCTGTGAAAAATAGTTGCTTTTTCAAGTTATTTAGGCATTTCTTGCCTTGCTTTCCCCTCCAATGGGGTCCCAAAGTGGTTTAAATAAATAGAGGAAAGTATAATGAACTGAAATTAAAAGTGCAAGGTGATGGTAAAACAACAGACCGTGTCCTGGGCTGATCTTGGATCCATAGGGCTGATTTCAGATTCACAGCAAACCTGCTGTTTTTTCTTTCTGTTGTCACTAGATGAGAGCCAGTGAGGTCTATTGGCTAGGGTATTGGACTTGTGCTCAGGATACCTGGTTTCAAATCCTGCTCACCCTTGGGCCTGCTGTGGTGGTCTTGGGCAAGTGGCTATCTCTCTGCCTCGGTTGTCTATCTGTAAAAGAGGAATAACTGGTGAGTGACTTGCTGTTATGAGAGCATGTGAACTGGTGCCTTTATGGCTCATGGACAATGTTCCCTCTAATTTTTTTCTCTACTGAGCGGAGCAGTTAACATCCTGAGCAGAATATAACTGCTGTAATTTTAAAAATGGGCAATGGGCAGTGCAAGACCCTGCGTGGCTCCAGATTGCTGCTGAGTGGGACTTCCTGTGTTAATGAGCAGCCACTCACATGCACAGCTTAGAGGGAACACTGGTCATGGACCTGCAAAGAAGCAGCCTCTTTAAAGCCCAGTCAAACCATATTTACTCACTGTCAGTTCCATTAATTTAAATGGGGATATTACTTCCAATTATTTATTTAGTACATTTTTTTTTGCCCTGCTCTTCCTCTAAGGAACTCAAGGCAGTGTACATGGTTCTTACCCCTCTTCCACTGTATTCCCGTAACAACCCTGTGAGGTAGGCTAGGCTGAGAGAGAGTAAGTGACTGGCCCAAGGATACCCTTTGAGTTTCGCGGCAGAGTGGGGATTTGAACCTGAGTCCAGCTCCCTAGTGATATGCCATACTGGCTCTTAAGTAAGCTGTTTAGGATAATAGCATCAGAATAACTTGTATAGTATTTTTCACTGTGCATAATGGTTCAAATTTCATTGCTTCAAAAAAAACAGTCTGTCATTAAGTGTAAGGTGTCGTAACAGATTTTTCTACTCTTCTAGTCACAGATTGAGTTGTTTGTGAACCGACTGGACTCTGTAGAATCAGTCCTACCATATGAATATGATGCGTGAGTATATATATCCCAATATTTTTAAATAAGTGCTTAGTTTTTGGAGGGGTAAAAGCTATCAAAGAAGCTTCCAGATTGCACAGCCTGGAAGAGTTTGAAGGTCTGCTAGTGTAACATATCTGTGGAATGGTATGCATTGTTACAGCATGTGAAGAAGAATTGGTAGTTCCAGCCATACATGGCTACCCACCTGAATCTAATTTCAGCCATATAATTCAGTAACAATATTTTAAAATGGATAAAAGCATAACTCAAAGTTAAAAACAGTTCTTTTTTTCCTCTTAGGTTTGACTTTTGTCAAGATGCAACTGAGAAAAGGCCTTCAGAAAACCTGGGACAAGTGTTGTTTGGAGAGAGGATAGCTTCATCTCCCTACAAGGTTATTGCAGCCTTTAGACACTGTTTGGATGACCTGTTGTGGTGTTAAATCTTGTTGTATATTGTTAAATGCTATTGGGTTTTGTATCAGTCACTTGCATTGTTGCTGCTCTGGAAAGCCTTCTTCCAAATACTGAAGCGTATTGGGCTCGTTCAGGTTCAAGAGTTTCAGCGAAACATTGCATCCTGTAAATAGATTATAAGTACTGTCCCACTTGCAAGCATGCATGGTGGGGGTGCTGTGTTGCTGAGATGGTAGTGTGTTCTTGCCCTTGGGTAGGAAACTGCATAAAATGAGAAATTATTAACAGAAACTTCCTCTGGTCTTATAGCATGGTGTAAAGTATTATTGTTTATTTATAGGTGAGAAGTTCAAGAGATGGCTCAGAATCAAGTATATTTATTTATGACATTTGCAAAGCAGCTTCGCAAAGCATCTGGCTGGCCACTGTTGGGGACAAAGGGCTGAATTAGATTTGGGATAGGCATCCTTTTTGGTCTGAGTGCCAAAAACCTGCTCCACGTACCTGTGAAGATATTGGTATGCTGGTAGATAAAGGGGGGGGGAGGATGAGGATTGGGGCTTGGAGAGACACAACAAAATTTCCAGTGGATGGCAAACTGGTCCAGCATGATGAACAAAATAGTGTTGTCATGCTGCTTTTTGGTAGACATGCTGAGTACCCCTGAACTAGATCAACAAGCAGTGTGGTTGTTCAATGGATTTAGAACAACAAAAAGGACTTTCTGATTACTTTTTGTTTGTTTTCTGGTCCTTCAGTATGTTTGCCATTGTATAACTTACCTGTCAATGAGAGGCAGAAACCCTTTTTTGAAAATATAAATTCCTCTATATCACAGCAGAAGCTTGTGCATGCTAGATTAACACCATGCACATTAACACTCTCTTATGGCTGCATGTTGCTCAACTGTAATCTAGTAGCCTCTGTACAGGGTATGTATGTATGGGTGAGGCACCAATTTCTTATAAAGAGCACTGGACAGAAAATAAAACTGCACATAATTTACAGGCTTTTAGATGTAAAATGCTAGATGTCAGTTTTTATATTCTAATAGATTCCTTGTTGATGACAGGGGCAGTTTCTAAAGTACAGTTTTGAATGAAAGTGCTTTCAACATCATGGAGCAAACAATTTGAAACATGCCTGTTTTTATTACAGTTTACCTTTAACAAACCAGAAACATGTAAGAAGGTCTGTATGAAATCTTACAGCCC
The DNA here is from genome assembly GCA_029375565.1 of Gekko gecko. Taxonomy (NCBI): domain Eukaryota; kingdom Metazoa; phylum Chordata; class Lepidosauria; order Squamata; family Gekkonidae; genus Gekko; species Gekko gecko. The sequence continues at coordinate 42,196,090 of JAPDNY010000012.1, read as the reverse complement.
AGAGAATGCCAAAGACGTAAGTAAGCTGGCATTTTTGAAGAAAGGAATGCAGTTGAATTACCAGCACCACTGGTGAGTTAATACTTTCTCTAAAATGTATGTGCTCTGGAAACAAGAATAATGATTAAAAAGTCTAACCATATTCTTATGACAGTTCCCCTGCTAATTTCTTCCTTCTAATTATAAATGAGTGTTCTGTTCCTGAATGTGCCAAATAGTGCTACTTTATGCATTACTTTGTAGCAGTTCTAACTATGGAATGATTTCCTTAATTTTTTGCTCAGGATTATTGATAATATGCCAGTAACTTGGTGTTATGATGTAGAAGATGGACAGAAATATTGTAATCCAGGATTTCCAATTGGATGTTTTGTTACTGCAGCTGGCCGGGTTAAAGATGCTTGTGTTATGAGCGTAAGTGTTCACTGTATCTCTGTTGTTGTTGAATGAGTCTCATGCAAACTTCTAGTTTTCTTCAGAATCCTGTCTTAGTGGTAAGTCTTGAAATACCAGCAGAACAATTTAGAAAAGATTTTCTGGGGGGAGGTAAAATACAGAACATTTATCATGCAAGTTGATACTAAACATGTTTATGCAATAGTAAATCCCACTGAGTTCAATTGGACTTGGTTCTTAGTAAGCATGCTTAGTAGTACCTACAAGGACCATATGTACCTGTCTGCACACTTTGATAATCTAAAGAATTTGTGCTCTTTGTGCCCCCCACTATCTAGGCTTGATGGGTGGGTCTGCAGGAGATGCACTCCCTGCTTTGATAGGGAGGCACTTTTATCTCTTTCTGTGCTTGCTTTCAGGTGTATGGTTAGAACAGCATTATTTCAGAAGGTATTTGGAATCAACTGATTGCTATGGGTGCTCATGTTAGAATTCCAGGTAGTCCTGTTTTGAGCTGCTTTGTGGAGCCTTTGGGTCCCTGAGTGGGGTAAAAAGAAAATCAAAACACAGTGAAAACAGTTTGCTATTATCATCCTGCTAGCAATTGGTAACAAACAGTTCTGAACTCCTTAAGAAGCTTTGTAGAGAATCCTTTATTATCATATCTGCTTTACATAAATGAAAACCTGCAGTTGCTATACTGAATACTGTATTGGCTGTGTCCCCTGTGGGGATGATGAAAGCAGCACAACTGGAGACAGGCAGGTGTCTCAGGGGACTCCCTGGGTATGCAGAAAAATATAACTTTTATAAACTAACCAAAAGGGGGGAAAGCCCTCCAACAATGGCCTGATGAGGGCTGAAAAATTTTCAAAGATCAACTGAGAATCAGTCAAAGGGTAAAGAGGGAGGTCAAATCTGCCTGCTTAAGATTCTAGGACATTAGAAGATCCTGGGGGGAAAGAGCTGGTAGGAGTAGGATGAGATTTTAAAATTGTTTCCATAAGCCAGGATGTTTCATGGCTAGGGATGGCAGGCTGTTGCCTGTCATTGGTGGGACCTTTGAGGCTGGGGCAAAGTCCAAAAATGATGTCCCGTTATATATAACATCAAATTGGTGCAATGCTCTGGGAGTCCCCAAAAACTCCATGGTAAGTATTCCCAGAATGTGCCTGACATTCTGACTAATGTTCCTTCTAAGCTGAGTTAGTGTGAGCTAGCTCACCATTTTTTAGCCTCCAGCTCACACATTTTTGTCTTAGCTCAGGAAGGATCGATCCAGAGCAAACTAATTTATGCAGCAGCCAAATTGCTTGCTCACAACTTTAATGCCAACAGCTCACAAAGTAGAATTTTTGCTCACAAGACTCCACAGCTTAGAGGGAACATTGACTCTGACATCTCATGTCATGGGGCATAATTTCTGCCCCAGGCATTTCTCCTGCTGGTCTAGGGAATAAGGGCAGGAGGATGGCCTCAACTAGGGACAGAGTTTTTCTCAGTCCAGTGGATTTTCAGAAATGTTTGATAGACTAATTGTCCAACAATTATTTTTAAAATAATGCTTTCAGTGTTTGGGAATGTTTTATCTGATTCTTTTTAAATCCAAAGATTCTACAACAGATTTCTCCCAGTCATTAGCTTTATTGCCTTGTCATGGGAAAGATAATTATGGTGCGCTTGGACAAACTGCTTAATGTTCTCTGATTCCTTCCTTGCCTCTGCAAACAGGGCTGTTGTGTCACAAATATAGAACTTCTCATATTACATTGGGAATAACAGATGCATTTTGGGGGGGAAGTCTAAAGAAGCACAAAAATGTAAAATCTGAATTATCCATTGGAAGGAAAGTGCATACAGGGCAAGAACTGTTTGCGCACTATGTGAGACAGGATGCTGGACTAGACAAACCACTGGTCTAATCCAGCAGGGCTCTTCTTATATTCTTAATGTTCTTAAGAACTGGGGAGTGTGTCTGTTCAGTATGCTCTCTAAGAAAGGCATCCAGCATTTTTTTCACTTGCCTTCAGACTTTAGTGTGATTCTCAATGACCTCTGTACCTTCATTAAAACCCAAAAGTATTAGGGAAGAAGTATCCAAAGGCTATTTTTGTAATCCTCTCTAAGGTAAGGTCATTTATATATACACAGACCATGAAATTCAGAACTACTTGTGTCAAAGTATATGTCACAGTTTGGTGCTAGCAGATGTAGTTCCACATAACTGGAAAAAAAATAGCCAGCTGTTTATGAAGTGTTCCAAGGATGCTTGGCTGAGAACTGAAGAGCCATGGCACTGGTACCATGTGTCCAGGGGCTTTGGGATTACATTTTTCATTTAGCATCTTAGTCTGCTTTGTGCCTACTGCTTTTGAAACTGAGAGGAGTTTATATGAATTATATGTGTGGTGGTGGTGGTCTGCTTGTCAAAAATAGAATGCCCCTCCCCAGTCCCACTGAGTATACACAAAGCATTTGGTTGTGCCTAAAGTAAAATTCTTTGGATTCTGGCTGTTACTAGAGATGTGGATGAAGAAGACTGGGCTTCATCCAGCAATGTGCCAACAGAACAAAAAGGAAAAAATGCCAGGTGATAGATGACTGACTTATTATACATAGTTCCTACGTTTTGCCATGCAGGCTTTGTAAGGGGAATCAGAACATTCACCTAGTGCTGGATGTGTTCACAGAATTTAATCACTGTGGACTGTTCCAGGACTAGTTGAATGTTCTGATTCCCCCTGATGAAGCCTGCATGGGGAAACACATAAGGGCTTTGTATAATAAATCAGTCATCCATCACCTGGCATTTTTTCCTTTTTGTTTTACTAGCGATATAGACCCAGACATAGACAAAGCATGACTTTATTGATGAACTTTGTAACTTCTCCTCTTGATTGCACTTCTCCTGGGAAAACTGAATGGGTTTTTATGCAGTTCATGTTCTTTACAACCTACTGGCAAAATTTTAGCATACCTGGATTGTGCTCAAATGTTCTTTTTTTTAAACATACAGTAACACTATAATTGCTACTACTGGTGCCAGGACAATATTGCAAAACACTTTTTAATATCTCTTCAAGGCTGACTTCAACAAGAAGAATACATTCTACCTCTTCAACCATGTTGATATTATTATCATGTATCACAGTGGAAAGGATGAGAACTGGCCTGGAGCTCGACTAGTTGCAGCAAGGCTGGAACCCAGAAGGTAACTAGTCTCTTCAGAGTGAATCACTTTGCAGGGAGCAACTGTACTTGGATTGAATTTGTCTTTGGTTATTCACTGTGTTCACAGGGTTTTGCACATTAGCATTTATTTGTGTAAACTGGTAGAATGAATATAGCTTAGTGAAAGAGGTCCCGGGTTCAGTCCGTGGCATCACCTCCTAGAATATCTCTGGTAGAAGGTCAGGGATCATTGATTGTGACTTAGAGAGTTGGCTGCTGTGGTGTTAAGCCAGATGGACCAATGATACGATAATTTTTATAAGGTAGTTTGTTGTACCCAACTAAATCCTCAGGAGAAAAAACTTGTGGTGGTGTTCCATAGGTAGAACTTACACTGAATCTAATCTGTTGTGTTGTTGCCTATTCGCACAGTTTGCAGCTCACTTTAGTTTTCACCATCATGAGTGATTTTGTGCCATCTGCAGACATGGCTCCTTCACTGGCCACCCTTGCCTTGTGATTCAATTGAACAGCAGGGGTTCCAGTACAAATCCCTGGAGGAGCCCCACTTTTGGTTTCCCACCACTGTGAGAACTACCTGTTTACTTCTGCCTTCTGCTTCTGGTTGGTTTCATCCAGGGGTCCCCAACCTTTTTGAGCCTGCAGGCAACTTTGGGATTCTGACACAAGCTGGTGGGCGCAGCCATAAGTTGGCTGCTGCAGCGAGCCACAATGTCAGTCAAGGGATGCTCTGTATTCTTGGTGCTGGGGGGGGGGGCAGCAGTGGGAGGGCTTCTAGTGTCCTGGCCCCACTGGTGGACCTCCTGATGGCACCTGGTGTTTTTGGCCACTGTGTGACAGAGTTTTGGACTGGATGGGCCATTGGCCTGATTCAACATTGGCTTCTCTTATTTCTTTATGTTCCTAATGATGTCATGGATGACTAATATGCAACACTTCAGGCAGAAGCTGTGTTTAACAGGATATCTTTTAAAGTAAACATTGTTCAAAAATATTTTTCTTGCATCCACGCAACTTACCTTCAGACACACAGTGAAGATCCTTGAACTTTGGAATCTGCTGCAGACGCAGCTTTTAAAAAATCTGCACCGTACCTGCTGGGCAAAAGCCCCACCCACTTTCTAAAAACACTTGACGGGCATCACAAAAGGTGTCAGGTACCATAGTACCCATAGGCACTTGTTTGGAGATCTGTGTACTAATCAGTTACTAATCCAAAATTGTCATCTAATGACTTGGGTGAGAAAATTTGTCACAGGCATAGTAGAAGTATAAATATATAGCATCTATCAGATCACTCTTAACCCATGTAGTTGCTAAGACCTGGAAAAAAGGGTTAGCAAAACAGGACTTCCCCTGTGCAGAAGCCATGTTGATTTTTCTTCCATAGGGCCTGTTCTTCATGGTTACTCTATTCAGTAACACTTTTCCACTAGTTTGCTTGGAATGGATAGTGAACTAACTGGCCTGTCATGTTTTTGGGCTCTCCTTGGATACATTTTAAAACAACAACGGTATTGCATTTGCTTCCAAGTCTTTTATAGAGGCCAATAGTGAGAAGCTGTGTATTTTGTTAGAAGATCAGGAGTTTTACACTTGAGTGCTTTAAGAATCCTCAGGTGTCATCTTAACTTGACTTGTTACAGCTATGACCGTTGTTTGAAAATTATGATCTGGCCACAGTGATCCATGCTGTGATCAGATCCATATTAGGTTACTGTAATGTGATTTACATGAGGCTACCTTTGAAAACTGTCTGCAAAATTCAGTTTGTCCAAAATTTAGCAGCTAGAATGGGAAGGGGTTGGGGGAAGCTGGACCTAAGGATCACATCACCCCATGCTGAAAGATTTACACTGGATGCCCATCTGTTTCCAGGCACAATTCCAAGTGCTGATTCTTTCCTTTTGAGGTCCTAAACAGTTTGGGGTTAGGGTACTTGAAGAACCAGTTCCTCCCATAATGTCCAGCCCATCAGTTAAGATCCCCTTCCTCAGTCCTGTTTTCTGTGATCCCTCTCAGTGACTTGTTCTTACTATTGATAATATATGTTACTGTGTTTACGGTTTTGTGGAATTGTTTTCTGTTGTGGGCCACCTCAAGCAGTTCTCTGAAGAGGTGGAACATAAATGCCCTAAATAAATTTATCAAAGTTACTAATGAAGATTCATTCTCGGAAGCTCAGTCAACAATCTATGCCCTAAAGAAGTTGGGGAAGGGAATACCCTGAAATGAGAAGTACATGGAAGTGAGTAAAATGGGATGGGGAGAGAAGAGGTGAATTCCTGGGGTAAATATTGTCAAAGGAAAGAAATGTTTTAACTGGGGATATACACTTCAGTCATCTATTGAAGAGAGTTGTGGACTTTTTATGTGTTTGGTTGTGATAAAGCAGAACTGAAAAGAAGCCGTGAAACTCCCAATGGCTTTAACTAATTCCAGAAGGCTCTTTTAGAAGACATCCACTCCGTTTGCAGTGGTCTCCTGGGTCAGGACTAACCACATTATTATTGTCTTTACTGTTTTTACAACTGGAGTCATAAACAGGTCTGACCACATAGTGACTTTTACAGTATGACTATGTATATCTTTGTTCAGATCTTAATGGATTGAATGTGAGTTGGGATAAGAACATAAGAGAAGCCAATGTTGGCTCAGGCCAGTGGCCCATCCAGTGCAACACTCTGTCACACAGTGGCCAAAAATATGAGGTGCCATCAGGAGGTCCACCAGTGGGGCCAGGACACTAGAAGCCCTCCCACTGTTGCCCCGCCCGCAGCACCAAGAATACAGAACATCACTTGCCCCAGATCAAGAGTTTCTACCTATACCTTGTGGCTAGTAGCCACTGATGGACCTCTGCTTCATATGTTTATCCAATGCCCTCTTGAAGCCATCCATGCTTGTAGCTGCCACCACTTTCTGTGGCAGTGAATTCCATGTGTTAATCACTCTTTGGGTGAAGAAGTACTTCCTTTTATCTGTTCTAACCCAACTGCTCAGCAATTTCATTGAATGCCCATGAGTTCTTGTATTGTGAGAAAGGGAGAAAAATACTTCTTTCTCTACCTGCTCTATCCCATGTATCTATCTTGTAAACCTCGATCATGTCACCCCTCAGTCATCATTTCTTCAAGCTAAGGAGCCACAAGCGTTTAAACCTTTCTTCATAGGGAAAGTGTTCCAACTCTTTTATTATTCTAGTTGCCCTTTTCTGCACTTTTTCCAGCACATTTCGAGGTATGGTGACCAGAATTGTACACAATATTCCAAATGAGGTCGCACCATTGATTTATACAAGGGCATTATGATACTGGCTGATTTGTTTTCAATTCCCTTCCTAATAATCCCCAACATAACGTTGGCCTTTTTATTGCAGCTGTGCACTACCACGACATTTTCAGTGAGTTATTTACTACAACTCCAAGATTTATTTATTTATTTATTTCAATTTATACCTCGCCTTGCCCGCAGGATCTCTCTTGGTCAGTCTCTGCCAGTTTGGACCCAATCAACTTGTATTTATAGTTATGATTTTTGGCCCCAATGTGCACCACTTTGCACTTGGCCACACTGAACCCCATTTTCCACGTTGATGCCCGCTCACCCATCCTCGACAGATCCCTTTGGAGTGCCTCACAATCCTCTCTGCTTTTCACCACCCTGAACAATTTCAGGTCATCCGCAAATTTAGCCACTTCACTGCTTACTCCCAACTCCAAATAATTAATGAATAAGTTAAAAAGCACTGAACCGAGTACTGATTCCTGTGGTACCCCGCTGCTTACCACCCTCCACTGAGAAAATTGCCCATTTATACTCACTCTCTTCCTATTAATTAGCCAGTTTTTGATCCACAAGAGGACTTGTCCTTTTATCCCATGGCTATTGAGCTTACTTAGGAGCCTTTGATGAGGAACTTTATCAAAAGCTTTCTGGAAGTCAAGGTAAACAACCTCTATTGGGTCCCCCTTTTCCACATGTTTGTTCACTCAAAGAACACTAACAGGTTAGTGAGACAAGATCTTCCCTTACAGAACCCATGCTGAGTCTTTCTCAATAGTTTTTGTTCATCAAAGTGTCTACTAATTCTTTCCTTAATAATGGTTTCCACCAACTTTCCCGGTATTGACATCAGACTGACGCCTGTAATTTCCTGGATCTCCTCTAGCACCCTTTTTAAAGATGGAAGTGACATTAGCTACCTTCCAGTCCTCTGGAATGGAGGCAGTTTTTAATGAAAGATTACATATTTTTTTCAGGAGAGCCACAAGTTCACATTAGAATTCCTTCAGAACTCTTGGATGTATGCCATCTGGGCCTGGTGATTTATTGGTTTTTAAGTTGTCTATCAGTCGTAGGACCTCCTCTCTCGTCACCTCAATCTGACTCAGGTCTTTCAACACCCCTCCCAAAATCAGCAGTTCTGGAGTAGGGAAGCACTTCTTATCTTCCACAGTGAAGACAGAGGCAAAAAATGCATACAGCTTCTCAGCCATTTCCCTATCATCCTTCAGTATTCCTTTTACCCCTTAGTCATTCAAGGGCCCCACTGCCTCCCTAGCTGTTTTCCTGCTTCTAATGTATTTGAAGAAAGTTTTATTGTTGGTCTTTATGTTTTTTGCAATATGCCTCTCATATTCCCTTTTTGCCTGCCTGATCTCAGACTTGCATTTTATTTGCCACAGCCTGTGTTCCCTTTTATCAGCCTCACTGAGACTAGCTTTCCACCGCTTAAAGGAATCCTTTTTGCCTTCCACAGCTTCCATTACTTTCTTTGTTAACCATGCAGGCCTTTTTCTATACCTATTTATGCTTTTCCTAACCTGTGCTATATATTTTTTTTCTGAGCTTCTAGTATTGTAGTTTTAAATAGTCTCCAAGCTTCCACAATGGTTCTACTTTTCCTTTCAGTTTTCTTCCTCACATGTCCCTTCATTTCAGAGAAGTTAAAGTTAAAAGTGGTTCTGTTGGTCTTTTGGGGCAACTCCCTAAAGGGTATCTGAAATGGTGCATCTTCTCTAGGGAACTTTGTCCAGTTACCTTCTCTGTCTACTAACCAAATAATAAATTAAAGAACAGTGCAGAAATTTATCCTGTGTAACGTGTATCCTTTTATTCCCTTTTTACTATACCCTAGGTGTTTCTTTTTTCTGTCTTCATATTGAGACCCTTCTGTTAAAACATTTAGTGTCTTACGATGACTGCAGTTGTAGGAGATTGTTTGTGAGTCAGCATAGGAAGTATAGCCTGAATTCACTCCACTGTATGCATTGTAATCAGTGTGTTCCAGTAGTGCTTACCACAAGAGGGTGCTGTTATGTTTGCTGGGTGAACATGACAGTCACCCATTTCTGCAGCCCTTACTCTCCAGTGTTTGTTTTTACCGGGAAGCAAAGTATGATTTATTTATTTTTTTGCCATTCAGAAATGGTTGAGCTGAATTATTGTTAAAATATTACAGAATGCTGCTATTTCAGTGAGGCAGAGTGTCTACATAACATGCTGTTGAATGGTTTGAAGTACTTGAAATTTGGGTAGATGCACTGCAGCTTCCATTATTGCGGCTGTTTTTTCTTCCTCCATTAGGTGGCTCTGAAGCACCTTGTAAAATTCAGGTCTGTCTTGCTGGTGGAAGATGTTTCAGAACTAAAATTCTTAGTCTTCCCCTCTTCTGGTAATTGAGCTTGACCTGAGCTTTGCTTATATTGCTTTCCATGTCGGTGGGCCAGCTCTCAAGTTGTGAAAAGCATTAGCAGCAAAACCTGGTTTGAGGTGCATCTGAGAAGGCTTCACAGATCAGACAGAAGATTGAAAACTTGTCTGCGTTCTGTGTCAAGATACTAATGACCCAAGTTCAAATCCTCACTGTGCCATGCAAGCCCTTGAGTCAGTCACACCCACGATCAGTTTAACTTACCTCAGAGGGTGGTGGTTGTGAGGATAAAATGGAGGAGGGGAGAATGATGGAAGCTGCCTTGGGGTCCCACTGGGAATATCTAAATGTCTAAAATAAATAAAATGTTGTGCTAAACCAATGTGTCCTTGACAAAAACTGTATTATCCAAGAATTGTGGTTAAAAATAATTATCTTTGCAGTTACAAACATACAGAAAAAAATGATTTAATCTGTGAAGGCCTCCCAATGGAAATTCCTGCAGTGTTCTCTGAGAAGCTGGATCTGATCTACACTTATTCTGTGAAATTTGTAGTAAGTATAAGAAAGCACTATACCTGCAGCTGTAATTTCTTACTTTTTTCGGAATTCAGATTATAATGAAGCAAAGATACATTTCTCAGGTAGAGCTGGGTGTGTATTGAGCTCCCAAATCCCAATAAATTAAATTCAGGTAAGGTACCCCCCCCCCCAATTTGATTTTTCCCTCTTCTGTAAATGTGATTGCTATATACCAAATGCTACAATTTGCAGCATTCATACAAGACAAATACTGAATTTTAGTTTGACCTCATAGTTGCTGTTATTAATACACCTGTATGAGTTAAAACCTCGGATTTTAGTAGGACTTTTCATTAATGTAGTATGTAAATATCAGATGAACTGTGACATTTGTCTGGGAGACTGCAAGATTTATACAAACTGGTGCATGAACACATTCTCTCTTTAGTAGCCAACTTACATACAACATTGCTGATCCTAATTTACAAAAAACAGAACAGACTGCTCTCTGCTTACACTCTTAAGAAAAATTCTATGTTGGTACTGAATGGTTGATTGACAGCTTTTGGAGACACATTCTGATTAAACATGACACAGCATGAGGAGCTACAGAGAGACTTGCTAGCTTGGTTTCCATATCCTCTAAAATCCCGATGACTGTGTTGAGACTAGCCCCAAGGGGTGGCAATTAAGGCTGGCTTTTTGTGATGCAAGACACCTGTTTGTGAGGAAGTAGGCAAAGACCATTAGCTGGTGCTTGGCCAGGCAGCCCGTCATAGGCTAACAACTCTTCCTTTCCTTCTAAATGAAATTTGACTTGAACCTTTGACCTTGAAGTGCAAGGTTCTGTATCCCATTACTGTTCCCTGGAGCCACTCAGTCCTCTTAATTTGACTACATGAATGAACTGCCTGTCAGTATTTTGGAGATTTTAAGGCTCGATGATTTTTGGGTTTGTAACATTGACTTCTTTCAAAAAGTGTGGTGCCTTTTGGAGGGGTCTGCTCTTATAGAAGAAGGGTAATCAACTTGAATGAATAGCTGTAATGTCTACTTTGAGTTGTGTATAAGCAGGTGCTACATACTATATAAATGAGGGACCTTCTTGTGCTCCATCACTGAGCATTCTTCAATACAGAAAAAAACAGGGCCAATCCTGAAAATACAGAAAATGCTTGTTGCTTCTGGGTCCTGGTCATTTTTTTTATTATGATTGATTGTAAGATAAGCTATGGGCATGTACAATAGCTGTTGAAATTGAGGATTCATGTACTGGTGTGGATACCATCTGAATTCCATCCACAGACATGCAACTTCCTTGCCTGCTCCCTCCCAAATTAGCTTGAAATGCTGTTCCAGGGGAATGGGGGACCCCCAGGGGCATCACCTGAAGGGTTGCTGCGGGAAGGGGTAATTGCTCCCCGTGTGTTTTCCAAAGAAGAAACTGAGTATGTAAAAAACATGGCAACTGATCTGCTTTGGCTTCCCTGCAATAGCAAACACAGTGCAAAAGAGGTAACATGCTTCTGACACTGGCATCACATTGGGTCTTTTAAAAATGCAGAAATGTCTGCCAGTCTCAGAATCACACAAACACAACTTAGCCAGTGAAAGTCAGAGTTCTGTGAATACTTGGATTTTTTAGGAGTCACATCAGTGATTCTAGCTCTACTTTTTCCATGCAGGAAAATAACAGTATAAAGTGGGCTTCGAGATGGGACTACATCTTGGAATCCATGCCTCATACCAATATCCAATGGTTTAGGTAAGAAATGCTTAGTTCTAGAAGAAATGGCTTGCAGACAAGCATAGAGAGATGTGGATCTTCATGTTTTATTTTGGGAATTATAGCTTCTTATGTGGTTAAAAAAAAGGCCATGAATGTTCAGGCAAGTGAACTTCTACATCTGCATTTGTGGAGTAACTCTTCAGCATTGGCTCTCTTGGGAACAGCTGAAGTATTGTATTTCATCTGAAGAATGTGCCTTCTGTATCCTGAAGAATAGCAATCTCTGTATTTTACTTTTATCATCTTATTTCAGAAAATTTGAGGTGTTAGTTGATCAACTTAAAAAAAATCTATCCTGTGGTTCACTTTGGAGTTCTGTCTTTTGTCAAAAGCTGGTATTTATCACTAATTAAAAATACAGTCTGTAAATATAGACTGTTTTTTCCTTTTAAGTTAAAAGTATGTTTGTATGTCTTGAGATCAGTATGCAGTAAGAAGCTGATAGTGATGGAAGCTGCTGCTGAGCTTTTAATGAGCATTAATTAATTTCTAATGGAATTACATGAATTTAATTTGGTACACTCACATAAAATTCTGTGGCATTAGGCAATCTAGAGCAGCACTGTAGCTTTTCAGGTCTTGGGCACAGTGCTTGTCTTAATACCTTTTTCTAAAATGCTCATGTCCTTTTAGACCAGAACATCATGATGCTTGTTCAGTTCCCTATCCAGTTTGATTACTAAAGTCTTAAGGTCACATTTGCATATTTAATTCTACTCACTTTATGCTTCAAATGTCTTCAGTTTCCACCAGTGTTTGGAAAGAGCTTGTACTAAAAATTTACATTCTTCTTCCCTTGCAGTATAATGAATTCTCTTGTGATAGTTCTCTTTTTATCTGGAATGGTGGCCATGATTCTTCTGAGGACACTTCATAAAGATATTGCAAGATACAACCAAATGGACTCCTCTGTGAGTAAGATGCAGTTCCTGAATTTGGGGAATGGATCCATACAGGCGATGAGAGGGAAACTCTAAGTTTATGAATACTGAAGGTGGAGTAGCAATTTCCTTCAGCAATAAGGAAGGCACACAGTTGCCTCTGTTGGAGTACTGGAAAGGAAGCTGTGGGTATCTGGCTTCCTGTTGAAGACTGAACAGTTAATACTGATCTGAGAGAAGTTAGATAAGTGATCACACTTTCCACAGCAGCCATTTGTGCTAGCCTTGGGAGGCCTGCCCCATAATTTCAGCAATATGTTTCTAAAAATGTATGTTTGCTTTGTGGAGCTTTCTATTTCCTCTTGCCAGGCTGTTCACTAGAAAGCTACAGGTGGTTTGCATGGCAAACAGTTCCTGTGGTTGCCTTTGTGAAGAGCTTTTAAAACTTTAACCAAATAGGCAGTATTTGCTTAGCTAATTAAAACAAAAGCCTGCAAAATACAGACTTCATCAACTGTCATTTGGAACTAATGAAAAGGCTTACAAAAATCTTGGTTCCCCAAGGTGAGGAGTGCCTTGGTTAATATGAAACAAATCAAGAGCTCAGCTTTCATGACTTGTTTAGATAATTTGATTCCCCCCCCATCAAATAGTATCAGGCTTTCAAGAGAAAGACATTGGTGGGACTGGAACTTTATGCCATGTTTCAAGGGAAAATAATTCGCTCAACTGTCTTGTCACATGGGTGATTTAATTTGGCAAACATCTCTGGATGTGTCATCAGGAGTGCTTAACATCCTATATTTAACAAATTGACGATCCCTGTTATTCTTTCCAGCTGCTACAAAAGCTTTCATTCCAAAATCTTTGGCATTTAGTAGGATGATTGGAGGGGAGGGAGACTCAGCTAATGGTAATAAAATCCCTTAGACCTGTGCTCTTGCACCTAAAATACCTTCCCTTCAAGGATAGAAGTAGTTCTGGTGCCAGGTGGAGTTAATGCTGATGGCGGTATTGGAGTTGTGAATAAAAGGAATGACTTACTGGCTATATTTCAGTAAGGTCTGTGACCAAAGATGGGGGGGGGGAGAAGCTGCTCTTCTGCTCCTCTCTCTGTTCCTTTCCTGCCAACCCAGTAGGTTGAGGTGGTGGTTGAAAGCGCACTCATGATGATGAGGTTCTTACAGGATGGAGTAAAAGAGAAGTAACCAATGCCCTCTTTCCAAACTGGTCTTCTGTAAACTAAACTAATAGCTGACCAGGATTCTGTTGAAATAGGCATGGATTGTCCTAGTTGCTCTTTAATTTCATATGGCAAAAATAACCTTGGATTCAAAGAGGGTAGGTTCCTGTTGGTGCATTCCCCTCCCCCTTTTTTTGCAGTGTTGCATTTTAAAGAGTATCTAACAAGACTTATACAGATGTTGACTTTCTAGAAAGGCAGGAGTATGCCAAATTCTAGGTACACATGTATGTGTTTTAAGTAGGTGCATATATAAGCCCTTTCCATTATACTGTGCCCCACCTTGTAGAATTCTCTTTCCCTGGAGACTTACCAAAATATGGGCTTGTGTGTTTTCCAGAATCATTGTAGCACCCTTTTTTTCAGCTGGCCTTTAGTAAGTGGGCGATGGAAGAATTTTAATTTGAAATGGTATTTAATATGTGTTTTGTTACACTGGCTTTATTGTGATAAGAATCATTGGGGGTATGGAAATGATAGGAAGACACCTGATGGAACCTGGGCTTTGACTTGTGTTATGTTGTGTTTTCTTTTTCTTGTTGAATTTGAAACTAGCTTGACTGACTGTAGAAGACAAAAGGCAGATAAATGTGCTAAGGGCTTGTGATACAGCTTAAATTAAACACAATCTTTTGTTTAGTATCAATTAATGTTGCATACTCTAGCTAAGTATGTTAATGTTTGTTTCTCCTTCTCCAGATAAGCGTTTCTTAATAAATCTGCATCCTCCACCCCCAACTAGCAGTCCATTAGGGAGTTGTAAAATCAGCGAGTAATGAAGCTGATGCAATTAGTCCCCTTCAGAAACAAAACCGAAAGATAATCATGCTAGGAAAGTGAATTTCACGTCTAGCTTGTACTAATTCACTGTTGCATGATGTATGCCTAATAAAGATGTGATTGTAGGAGGATGCCCAGGAGGAATTTGGGTGGAAGCTTGTCCATGGAGATGTATTCAGGCCTCCCAGGAAGGGCATGCTGCTGTCTGTCTTCTTGGGCCAGGGGACGCAGATTTTCATAATGACGTTTATTACTTTGTGTAAGTAGCACTGGATTGGCTAAAATTATTATTTATACAGTACTGATGATGTGCTTGGAACTTCACAGCATAAATAAACAGATCCCTGCCCCAAGGAATGGATAATTTTTAGGAATGACAATAAAGGGATGGGAGGGGTGTTGATCACATTGGGTGAGTGACAGCCATATGTAATATGATAATGTTAATAATATCAGGCTATTATAACGTGGGCTCTATAAATAACTGTGTAATAGCCTTTTCACTTAGGGGAGAAGGGCTATGGCTCAGTAGAAGAGCCTCTGCTTTGCATACAGAAGGTCCCAGATTCAATCCCTGGCATCTCCAGCTAAAAGGACCAGGTAGTAGGTGATGGGAAATACCTCAACCTGAGATTCTGGAGAGCCACTGCCAGCCTGAGTAAGCAATACTGACCTTGATGGACTGATGGTCTGATTCTATATAAGGCAGCTTCAAGTGTGTGTTTTCATGTGTGTATACAGTATAAAGTGGTTCAAGGTAATGGTATTCTCTTGCTCCCAGAAATGAATTAGTAATTTTAGGAGTTGGCTGTTGAGGTTCCTTCTCACCCTAGCATTGTATGCTGCTGGCACAAGCTCTTGGTATTGACTTGCCGGTTTTCCTGAAAGGAAACCTGACAACAAACTCATTGGGCACCACCAGCAGCATGTGGGCATCCCTGACCATAGTTTGGTGACAACAGCAAGTGCAAAATTTGGGAAGGGGGGGATCATCTAGCCCCATGCAGGCTTTTCCTCTACAGTTGCATATATGAGAACTGAATAGCCTTGAAAGTAGGTGGGAGCTTTTTGTTTCTAAAGCAGTGCTTTTTAAACTGTCTTTGAAAACCAAGGATTCTTTGGATATTTGTCAAAGTTTCCTTGATGAGATTAGTGTTGGCGAGGAAGACTGGCTTATCACTGTCATCTGCAGTGAGCAGCTGCAGGGAAGTGTGTGGCTATGTTTTGGGTCACACACTCGGTCGAGATAGGGCAACAGTGAGATACAACAGGTCTGGCCATGCGTGAATCCTTGAATGTGCCCTGGAACTCCCTGTAATGCATGGGCTTCACTGGCAAGTGTGAAAACACTTCTTTAGATTTATATCTGGATTTATGTCATTGTGGCTGTTGTGCATATGTGTGTTTATATAATGCTGGCCACTTATCCATGAGTTGTTTGTCCTTCCCTGGGTGCTATTTGGAAGCGGTTCCTCCCCCCCCCCCCGGTTCCTCACAGCATCAGGGTGTTCCACAATGAAAGGGGCTAGAGAGTTACTTCCTTAAAAATAAAAGCTGGAAATGTAGAGAACCTGATCGACAGACATATTGTTATACCTTTATAATGTTATAACAATTGCATAATTTTTGAAGCCTTCTGGTGGGGGAAGGCTGACAATCTTAGCTCGGGGCTACGGGGGCAGGGAAAATGCAGGGAAGCTGCCTACAAAGAAATCATTGTTGCTGCTGTGCTGCACTGGCTGCCACAGCAGCAGTGGGGAAACCGTACAAGCGGTTGCCATCTCTGTGTGGCAAACACCGGTGTCAAATGTGTGTAATGCATGGAGCACCCTGCTCTGAGAAGTTTACATGCTGCAGTTTGATACAGGAGAAATGACAAAAAGGAGGGGAGGCAAGGGGAGGTGTAGACAGGTCTGAATGGAAAAGAATATAACAATGTGTTGGCAGATGTGGTCTTCTAAATCTTGCTGTGCTTTGTTTTCACGGTTTCAGTCTTTGCCTGCCTTGGATGTCTTTCGCCAGCCAACAGAGGGGCCTTGATGACCTGTGCAGTTGTGCTGTGGGTCTTGCTGGGGACTCCTGCAGGCTATGTATCTGCTCGCATGTATAAAAGTAAGTGCAAACTTTCTTAATAGAAGGCGTCCTTCTTCTAGTTGAAACTGCAAGGGTCAAATTGATGTGGAGAGCTGTATGTGGTGTGTTGGAAATACAGAGGGATATGTTCTTGTAGTTTGGGCCCAAGCCTGCCTGTCTGACAAGATGCTGGGTTTCTTCAGTGTGGAAGGTCAAATACACAGATGTAAGGGCAAATGTTGGTTGCTGTAAATACAGGATGTCTGGCTTTATTCAGAGGTCTTCATACAGCGAATAGGAAGGAAACAGTAGCTGTTCCTTACACATATCAATCCCATGGTTTCACAATCGCATCAGTCAGTTTTTCAGGTTACAAAGTGATTGATTTAGTGGATTGTAAAATGTGTAATGGCTGTCTTTGAAACCGTAGGTCATAAAATACATGTTTCCCTATAACATTCTTGCAACGGTTTTTTGTGCAGGCCTAGTAACTCGCAGCTTGAAATACTCAAGTTCTGAATTTTATATTGACCTGAAATCAGCCACAAATTTATTAAACCAAAGTCATGTCATCAGCAGGTCAATTTTACTTTGTAACAGGACTGGCAGATATTAAACACAGATCTGTAGATGACATGGGGTAGTGGTTCAAAATCTCTATTCAGCACTTATGGTGTTTCTTAGCCCCTTCTGCTTTGTAGAATGCAAATTGTAGTGAACTTTGCCAAGGTTATAATGAAGGCAGGAAAGGTAAGAGGCTGTGATATAGAGATGTGATGTCTATAACAATGTCTTTTCTCCCCCCTTTCTGCATTGTAGTGCCTAATCTGCCCATGACCCTTTGGCAATTGCTGTGAGATGTAAATGTTTTTAAAAACAACTTATAATGAAACATTGGATGTAGGTTGCAGAGAGTGTTTAAATGCATTTGTTGGATTATGGTAAATGATTTGAATTTTGGCAGAAGAATGTAACTCATGTCCATTTGCTGGGGTTTAGTTCTATTTCACATTCTCTTAAGTAGATTAGATTCACAGTCTAACTGCATGTTACAAACTGCACGAATTCACCACAGGGATTAGCAGCTAGGGGCCTAGGGGCCACAGGTGGACCACTTTTTTCCTCTGTGGGGAACCAGCACATGCACTTAGTGCACGTGTTGGCTCCCAATGGAGCAAATAATACTACCCCCCCCGGTTCCCTTGGACTGTTTCAGCTGCCAAAAACAGCCAAAGTGAGAAGGCAGAAATTCCTCCTCCTCCTGTACAGTGGTCCTGATATGAATCAGATTCTGCTGTGCATAATTCTGATGCGTTAACTACTAGGAACTAGCAACTACAGTGTAGTTGGAAGTTCTTGTGGTGAACTTGTGTAGTTCATAATATCTGGTTAGCCTCACAGATGGGTTTGTTCTGAAGCAGTAGAACAAATTTAGTAGCACCTTTAAGACCAACAAAGTTTTATTCAAGATATTTTGGTATTTGAAAAAGTGTGCGTGCACATGAAAGCTCATACCTTGAATAAGATGGGTTTGTTATAATTTTTGTGCTAGTTTGCTGTAATGTTATCAAGACTGTCTTTAATTTCCACTTTTTGTAAATGTGCATTGAATATTCTTTTCCTTATTCCTCAGCATTCAGAGGTGAAAAATGGAAGACGAATGTATTGTTGACTGCTCTGTTGTGCCCTGGGTAAGTATTCTTTTCTCCCTCCCTCACTCACAATGTAAGCTGCAGCAATTTTCCACATTGTTGTACTTGAAATTTGTCTAAGATGCACATATGTTTCTGTTACTTACTGCAACATAGCAGCCACTGTTATGGGGATGGTTTGTTCCAGTTATGCATGCACATGTCCTATTAGATATGAGTATACATATAGCTTTTAACTGTAGTACCATGTATAGGGATGGACACAAAATGGGAAAATGAAGTTTGGTTTGTGGTTTGTGGCTGAACCCTGAACTGAACCCCAAACCACGAGGCTCGTTTATGAATTGAAGTGTGGCCCGTGGCCCTGCAAACCCCATTGAAAGGGACCACAGTAGCAAGCCACAGCGAGCTCTGGGAAGGCACTTCACCCCTTCCATGTAAACCTTCCTTTCTGCTCCCTGCAGCTTTTTGCAGGAAGCAGAAAGCAAGGCCATTTAGGCCTCCATTCTGCTCCTTGTTGTGGTGAGAATTCAGCTGCAAACACGTGTTAGGTGTAAACTAACCCTGCGTGAAATATTTACCTGAACCTTTTCCCACCCCTGGGTTCTGAATGGTCTATGGTGTGTGCCCCTTACCAAGGCGAGGATATAAATGTTAACAGTTAGCTGGAATTCAACACAAGGTTACTTAAACAACAAAACTTCCTTTATTAAAACTTATCAAAGTTAAAGGAGGCAGGACAGTTGCCCAGCCAGGTGCTGGGCATCTGTCCAATACTGAGACAACATACACAAGCACAATACTTACTTCCTAAGAGAGAGAGAGATAGTGATTAAATACAGCAAAGATTTCCAATCCAATCTCTTCTTCTTCTTCTTCTTCTTCATCTAGCAGGAAGTTCTGCATAATATCTAGATTCCCTAGAGTCCAGTAGTACCTTGGTAGCACCTGCATAGTCCAGTATCATCTGCATAATCCCTGTTGAAATGAATAGGAGCAGTGTGAACATGAGTGTGTGAGTGTTCTTCATGGTTTATTCAGTTTGGCTTTAGACCTCATTTCAGTCGTTAACGGCAGCCCTTATGTGGAGAAGTTTGCATAGGACTATTCCTACAGGAATATGCTGTCATCTTTCATTCTTTTGTCCCCTCCCCCTTTTGACTGCCTCACATTGCTGAAATTTAGTTCAACGGAGAAGGAGATCTTCTCGAAGCAGAGGGCACACTTTCTCCTTTTCTTCTTCTTGCCAATAGGGAAGGTATAAGTGACCAAAGTAACAGCTCCAAAGGCTGCAGAGAACAGGGGTTAGTAGCTTGCTTGTGGCATATGTAAAACTTTAACATGGCCTATTTATTGCCTTTAACCATAGCTAGATGTTGCACCTGACTACCTTAGACATTGTCAGGTATTGGCTGCAAACCAGAGCATGGTTTGGTTTGCGAAGAACGGCTTGCTTGGAGCAAACTATGGTTAAAGCAGTTTTCCACAGTTGCTCCTGTATGTCTTCTTGCAGGGTAACAAGTGTGTCTTGCTGGTTGGGAGCAAGCATTGTTAATGCTCACTGTGGTTAAGGGCTGTCTGGACTCTGTTTCAAACTTGATAGAGGTATTTCTTTCAAAATTAAAAGCGAAAAGAATGAGCAAACCGTGATGCACTTGATACTTAGGCTTGATTGATATGTAATGTTGGTGAGGCAAAAGGAATTTATGGGCGTCTACACTCGCACAGTGTCTTGTTGAAACCATGCAAAACAACTACATGTCATGTGCCCCTAACCTCGTGTGGCACAGGTAGCTGCTTTGCTCAGATAGTACCTCACTTTAAATAACACTCCGTGCAAGTCTTTTGCATTGCCATCATCATGTTTAAAATTGGGCCGTGGATAAACTTTGGGAGTGTGTTTGGAGGAGGGTAATAGCCTCCAATTTTCTGCAGCCTCCTTTTTTTGTTCAACCCCTTAAGCCCCAACCAGAACTGCTTTGTGTTTCTTGCTGCCATCTACATACTGTCTTGTAGGGCACAAACTGCCATGCTGATAGCTTAAATTCCAGTATATAAATTCCACTTCATAGAAGTGGAATGATTGCCCAGGGAAAGAGGGAGGGGGGAGAGCACAAAATAAGAACAGATGTCTTGATTATGCTATGCTAGTTCAGCACATTTGCATAATGCCATAAACAGCCCAAGGCAATTATGTACTGTGGATTGATTTTGAGAATCTGAAGATGGGTAGATTTCCCCCCCTTTTCTCTTTTTGGTGAAGTAATGGATTTGATAGCTTTCTTGGACAGAGCTTTAAAATAAAACAAAGTGCCATTGTTCACGATTATTATAGTTTACAGTGTGTTCATCTCATAAGAATATTGGAGAGCATTTGTTCTCTGAATGGCATTTCCAAAATATTTTTGGCTAATGTCCTGGGTATGGTATCTTTCTAAGGCTTTAATAGAATTTCTTTTGGTCCAGTATTGCATAGAATGGATCTGCATCTGACAGCATTGCAAATTTGGCTCTAAGAATACTTATGTAATGAGTCCCAGACTGCTGAGTGTGGCATTGCTACCCAATGAACAGAAGGAGCGTCAGCTGCACATAGTTGGTTTCAGAAGGGGTCAATGTTTTCAGTTGCCAGGCGATGTTCTGCTGTAGTGAAATTATTGCTTCTTTATAATCAATGGGGTGTGCACAGATGATGCTTGAGGGAAATGTGTATCTTCCTGCGGTGGGATTTTATGTGTGCATATTGATTAGGAGACAGTTTTCAAAACACTGGGAAAGTAGTTCATGGATTTCCTGGAAAAATCAGCACTCTGAGGCTATGCTGGCCTCATCCTTGTCTCTTCTATTAGGCCCAGCCCTGCGTTCATAGAATTGAAAGTTTTTGTACAGTTTGTGGCTTCATAGCTTAATAACTTTGACAGTGGAGAATTTTAACATCTCAGCAAGCTTGTGTCTGCATTTTCTACTTACGCTGGTGCCATTCTGTAGAGGAAGAAGTATAAAACACAAGTACCTTAAAAGCTAGTATGTGATCACCCAGTACTGATACCACTCTAAAATCTTGCAGAATAATAAGCAGGTTGTACAAGACTGAGTTGTCTCACAGTGGAAGTACAGGTCAGTGTGGTGTAATAGCTAGATCCACGTTCTGGGCCTACTCAGTCATGAAGCTCATTGAGTGACCTTGGGTCAGCAAGTCTGTCTCAGCCTAACCTACTTCACAGGGTGCTTGTGAAGATAAAATGATGGAGGAAAAACTGTTTGTGCCCCCATCCTCTTTCATGGAATGACAAGATAAAAAAATATATATATGGATAAGTAAAACGAACCAGGTGTATATTGTTAAATGACCTGCAAGGAAGCCTGATGGTAAACTAAATCTAATGTTCATGGATTTTGTGGATTGTGTTGAAGTACCCCTGAATTTCTGTTCCAGTACTAAAATTTTAGTGCCCATTCTGCAATGGAGATAGTTGATTTTCTCAAAATAGCTTGCTTTTAGTCTAGTTTTCCACCAATTCAGAATATTATTTCTGGAAAGATAAAAAGTATTCTTGCAATGGCTATAGCTTTTATTAGCTAACATCGTACTGACCTCTAGCACAATTCTTGTGCAAAATTGATGTGTTGCTACTGAGGGAAATTCAGGGTTGTAGTGAAGAAATGTGATGAGTATATTGAATAATCACCATCCATGGTGGTGGTGATGCCTTCTTCCCTTGGCCTGAAAGTTCTCAGGCTGCAAACAATATCCCATGTGCTAAAGCAAAGTAATTAGAGAGCTTCGTGTTAGCTCTAAACTTACCCTGGAGTGGTGTCATGTTTTGTGTTTTATTTTCCCCCAGAGTTGTTTTTGCTGACTTCTTCATCATGAATCTTATCCTTTGGGTGAAAGGGTCATCAGCTGCCATCCCTTTTGGCACACTAGCTGCTATCCTGGCCATGTGGTTTGGAATATCTGTCCCATTAACTTTTATTGGTGCATACTTCGGATTCAAGGAGAAGGTAGGTTGGAAATAAAATTATATATTTATTTGATTTTTCTTTCTTAAATGCAAAACACATTTGTTCCTGGAGATATATCTGCTGGGCTGCAGCTTGTAATGGGTAGCTGGTACAGCAGCAGAACCATCTAAGGAATGGGTTGAAGACTTTGTGAACTTTATACCTCCTGCCTGTCCAGTCCTCTGGCAGTGTCGTGAAGAATGGCAGTTTAGGCTATTTAATTGTACTTTGCAGGGGGGAGTGGTTTGCATTAAATTGTTTCAGTATCATTGCAAGCTAACCTTGGATGCCAATGTCGATATAAGGGTGGGATTGAACTGTTCCAAATTGATACCTGAAAATTCATTAACACTGCAGACATAATATTCTCAAATTATTGCATAGTTCAAGTTACTGCTGCTTTCTGTCTGCCCTGCCCAGTTCCTTATCTTACTGCTTTGTTGGTTTGGGTAATTTGCCATGTTGATTTATCAATGTCTCTCCATAGCCGATTGAACACCCAGTGCGCACAAACCAGATTCCTCGGCAAATCCCAGAGCAATCCTTTTTCACAAAGCCTCTTCCGGGTATCATCATGGGTGGCATCTTGCCCTTTGGATGTATCTTTATTCAGCTCTTTTTCATTCTGAACAGCATTTGGTGAGTGAGAAACCTTCGTGTTCTGAATTATTAATTCCCAAGCTATGACCCTGGATGCACTTGATCAGAGGTGACTGCCTGTTGCATGATTTAATTGCCTTGGGCTTGTTTCATGAGTTTCTGATGGGGTTGGCTAATTCCTTTTTACCTATCTGTATTCCTATCTGCATTTTTGCACCAAAAGCTTAACACATGAAACTGCTTCATACACAGTCAAATGATTTGTCCATCTAGCTCAATATTGTTTACTGGCAGCAGCTTTCCAGGGTTTCATGCAGAGAAAAGTGCAACTGTGAGCCAAGAACTTACATTGTGAACAAAGAGCATAATAAGACCTTATTGGATTGGACTAGCATTCACCAGCCTGTTTCTTACAGTAGCCAACTCCCCTTGGAAAATAGACGCCAAAGCCTCCCTCTGTTTCCTCTTAAGCTGCATTTGGGTATACTGCTCCTGAACATGGAGGTTTAATTCATCTTTGTGATAGCCATTGATGGACTTGTCTTCCCAAGAATTTGTTTTGTTTCCCTTTAACATGGTGTAAACTAGTGGCCATGACTCCATTTTATGGCATTAATATTCTGCAAGTTAATTATGTGTTGTGTGAAGAAGTACTTTCCTTTTTCTATGCTAGATCTTGTGCTGATTCAACTTCATTGGGTGCCCCTGAGTTCTAATGTTTTAGGAGAAGAAGAAAAAGTTATTTCTCTGTCCAAACTATGAATACTCCTAAGCTTCTTTTTTTTCCAAAATGAAAAGCCCCAAGGTACTTCATGAACAAGGTGAACTTGAAACAGGGGGCTGACTAGTTCATGGTTCATTTCCTAAACTACTATGCTAGATTAGTTCTCAGAAAAAATTATCTGATCGCAGCTGGTGTGTATTGCAGCAGAGCAAGAGAATTAATCAAAAGTCTATTGCAAAGATAGACACGATGTGCACATGGGTTGAAGGACAATGGAGGAAAAACCATGTTAGCAAGAGTGAGAATCAAAGGTTATGGGTTTGCAGGCTCATACCCTAATTCTTATGGCATTAAATACAGTATGACTACGTCATGAGACACCCAGGTGGCAGGCCAGAACTTGCTGCCTTCGTCTTCCTTCTCAAAACCCACCTTACCATGAAACTGCAGGATGTGTAACGGAACTATAAACACATGTTCTTCCCATCGTTTTTGCCTCCTCTCACTCCCCTTGCTTTGTTTACTCCCTCATGTTGAATTTTAGATTATGAAGTCCTCAGGGCAGGGACTGATCTTCTCAAACTCCATAAAGCATCCTGCATGTGGACTGTGCCGTAAGAATTGAATAATTGTAGTACTTGTGCTACCACCCATAATCCTCTTTTAAATCTTCACAGTGATGACTCTGGATACTTGGGTGGAGTGGGAGAGACTGAAATGCATATCAACAGAGTGTGTTCTCTCATTCTAGGTCCCACCAGATGTACTACATGTTTGGTTTCTTGTTCTTAGTGTTCATCATTCTTCTGATCACGTGTTCAGAGGCAACGGTCTTGCTGTGCTATTTCCATCTATGTGCTGAGGTAAACAGACACCTCCTTTCACTGCCAAGACCAGTGTGTTGCTGGATGAATTGGCCAGCTGGTGGCTTCAGAAGAGCTGAGCCACATCTGCAAGTTACTGGTCCTCCAGCACTGAGCCATATTGGAAAGATATGTGGTGCCATTGCTTCCAGCTGTGCAGAAGTTCACTGCTTTGATAGTAAAGCGGGCGATGCTATGCTTGGAAAGGCAGGATGGTCCTTTCTATGTAATAAGTGGCTTGGTTGTGGCCAGCTGTTGGAGGGGGAGGGAGCACTTCTGCATACTGGCAGAAGACCAAGATGCTAAAGGGGGAAGAGAAACTGAGATTTTTCTGTTTGCCATTGCCAGTGAAACAGACTGCTGCTGTTCCAGAGCCAAATCAACTTTTCTTTGTACCATCAAGATGCAGTTGTATCTGTATACCAGCTGGAACATTAAAAAAAAAAAGCACAGGGTGGGCTCATGGCTGCATTTGCCATCTTTGTTTCTGAGTTTCAGAGCTGAATGCCATCATGAAAGTGGCTTATTGTTGAGGACTGGGTGAGGGACTCTCAACTAACTGTACTACTGAGATACAGAATTTTTGCACAGGTTTTGGTGACCTGAGAATCTCTGCTATTCCTTAAGGAAAGAAAGAGGTGGGCTGATCAGGGGTTCAGGATATTGTATAGCTAGAAGTTAATAGCTATGCAGTGTCCTGAATCCCTGACCAGTCCACCTTTTCTTTCCCTAAGGACCAGCAGAGATTTTTAGGACACCAAACTGTATATATTCATACACATTGCTTATCATCACACAGGGCTAGCTGGATATAGGCCATCTGGGGGCCCTCCAACATTCCTCTCTTCTTTTCCCTGCCCCTCCCTGGTCTTGACTACTTTGGAGGAAGTAGAACACAATTTGTATCATGCTCCTTTTAGTTGTGTGAGTGCCTATGGATCTAAAACCACACAAAAGAGTCAGATCCCATCAGGATATGGGAGATTACCCCAGAAGTCCATGTGATGTGTCCTGTTTCTTAGAAGGAGTAATGCAGTTTTCTTCCACTCTGCTTTCTTCACTGCCAGATGCTTCTCCCACTGAGAAACAGGTGACTGATCCAGAATTTCTGGTTTGAAGAGAATTAATACCTTACGGCTTGAGCACCAGTTTGGTGCAGTGGTTAGGAGTGCGGACTCTAATCTGGGAGAACTGGGTTTGATTCCCCACTCCTCCACATGCAGCTGCTGTTGTGATCTTGGGTCAGTTACAAGTTCCTTCAGAACTGTTCTCTCAGCAGCAGTTCTCTCAAAGCTTTCTCAGCCCCACTTATCTCATAGGGTGTCTGTTGTGGGGAGGGGACTGGAAAGGAGATTGTAACCCGCTCTGAGACGCCTTCAGGTAGTGAAGGGTGAGGTATAAATCCATACCCTCCTCCTCCTTGAAATTATAGTATATTCATATATTAGTTACATATTGCCTACATCGTATATAAAACCCATATTTAATTAAAATAATGCGAAATTTGGTGCATCTGAGGTTGTTTTTCACAAATGGACTTTCAGCAAACCTCTATGCCAGTGTTTTCAAAACACTATCTTCTCACATGCTTCCCTTTACCGGACTTTTTTTTTTGCATTCCAGTATTATCATCTTTTTTAATTAAGATCAGCTACACTGAATGAAGATATCCAAGACCCCATCACATCCCATGCAAATATGCTTTAAAGTTAGGAACACATTTTTTAAATTTTCTAGTAAATGTGGGTCAGGTACATACCTGATTTTAAGCTCTTATTATCCAACTAAGCTTGGCCACTCTTAGGCCAAGTGGCAGTTTTTTCTCATGGAAACTAAAATGAGAAATGGCAGTCTTACTAAAATTGTTTTCCAGTAGGTCAGGGTAATTAGCAGAGGTATGTCCAATGAAGAATTAAAATAGGTCCTTTAGCTCTGCATGTAAGCTTCCACTGAGCAAAGGATAATTTTGCTTCTTAAATATTCTCTTTGTTTTCCTTCCAGGATTATCACTGGTGGTGGAGATCGTTCTTAACTAGCAGCTTCACAGCTGTTTATCTCTTCATCTATGCAATTCATTATTTCTTCTCAAAACTTCAGATCACAGGAACTGCCAGCACTATTTTATACTTTGGATATACCATGATCATGGTTCTGATTTTCTTCCTTTTCACTGGTGAGTTCCAAGTAATTGAGTAAACCAGGTTGGGAGCCTTGGTTTTGTATTACATTATGAAGTGACCTTTTGCTAATTCAGTGGTCGATGTGCTTCAGTAATCTGAGGTCTTAGGCAAGGCTGTTTCTCAGCCCTCTTACCCTGAAGCCTTTTGACTGGAGATGGTAGGGGTTAAATCTGGGTCTTTCTGTATATCTCCCTGTAACTATGGTCCCTTCAAATTTTTTTAAGCATTGTAGTCAGAGTTCCCCCTCAGTATGGCAGAGTGTAAGGTTAGAATTTGTGACTCATTTAAAACACAAGAGCTTGTTCAATGTTTTCCAGAGGAATCAATATGCATGTTCAGATGCCACTAGTCAAGCGATGAACATGTATATGTGGACCACCCTTATAAAGTGTGTGTGTGTGTGTGTGTTTATGTATATGGGTTAGGTAACTTGGAAAATGAAACACATTACTGAGTTAGCTACCAAATAGTGCTACAGTTTTTGCACTAATGGCCTTTTTCATAGTTGCAGAAATAGTTTTTTCTTGTCTTCAAATGAAAGGAAACAAAGCAAGCAGGATTTAATCCCACATTTTTTAGAAAGCAAATATGAGAATTGGCATGTTTCCAGCAAAACCCCCATTTTTAAGTTCCAGCTCTGCAGGCAAGCTCCAGCTGTCCCCTGTAATTTACCCCAAATAAATTCAGAAGTTTTAATTTTGAACTAAAACAATATGCTAATGCCTGTCTGGGTTTTAACTGAGGTTAACTGCCATTCTGCCAATTTCAGTTTGACTTGCATGATGGAAATTGCTAGAATTAGAAATATCCTTTTCATATAGGAAATGATAATTGAAATTGTCATAACGGCTGCTGAAAGGGATTAAAATCTTCAGATATGTCTGCCCTGGTCTCTTTGATATGAAGGGCACTGAGGCCTAATGTGCTTTGGTGAAGTTTACGCCTGTGTGTTCTCTCATCAAGGCTTGGTTCTGACATCATGTTCTGATCCTCCAAGCCCTGATCTGGGAACATGCTGTAGGACTGCATGTTTGTTTTTCCTCTAACAGTTCAGTGATCCCAGTTTTGTACTCTGCATGCCCCATACCTTAGGAGACAGACTACTGAAGTAAGGCTGGCCATAGATGGGCTGTGGAAGCACCACCTCTTCTTAGCAAGAACAGTGGTATTGCTGGCTGACAGCAAAGCTGCACATTATATGTCGGACTGTGAGCCTTCTGGGGACTCTTTATTTGCACAAAATGCAGCTGCTGAGGCTCTCAGTAGAAGGAGGAGACTGATGCTGGGAAGAGGGCTTTCTTAACCCTTTTCTCTTCAGCATATTTCTTGCCAAAAGCATCCCACCATGCTCTCTTGGTACTCTGTTGTGGGAAACAAAACTGGAGGCAAAAGTGGTGTGTGTGTGTGTGTGTTATTGTTAGTCGGAAAATGGGATGAAGAGAAAGGAAGTTGATGAAGTCCTCCTCCACCAGCACCAGAGTGCCTAATAAGAATCTCAGATAGCTTGTTCTTTTGCCCTGATGTGTTTTCTCTGTGGGATGACAGTGTATGGGAGGGGTTCATGTGGTTGCTATCTCCCCCTGCTTCCCTCAGTTCCTGATTGGGGCTGCCCCAGTAACCCATGAGAGCAATGCAGGGATTGGCCAGGTTGGTCTACCATCACATGATCTCTCGCAATTACCTTTTTTTTTTGCCTGGTCCTAGCAATTTACAGTATG
This sequence comes from Gekko gecko, assembly GCA_029375565.1. Taxonomy (NCBI): domain Eukaryota; kingdom Metazoa; phylum Chordata; class Lepidosauria; order Squamata; family Gekkonidae; genus Gekko; species Gekko gecko. Next base: position 42,167,816 of record JAPDNY010000012.1, on the reverse strand, counting down.
GATTTCAAAGTAATGATATGGTAAGTGAATGAGTATATTTGAGGAGGGGTGGGTTTGTTATTACCTCTTGCCTTATTGCTCTTGGACAGAAGAGAAAATGCTGCATTTAGTCTAAATGCATGGCAGTCCTGCCCACTCTATTTGGGATCATCATTTTCACTTGTGAATTAATACCATTTTCAAAACTGCGTTTTGATCTTCTGGATAAATTGTGTTTAAAATTCCAGACTCTGAAACAACCACCACTCTGTGTGGATTGAAAGCAATATGATATATAGAGATGTTGAGCATGAAAAATAATATCTCTAGGTTGCAGAATGCTTTCTGTTTTGCTTTCTTTCAGTGATCCCATGCTTAGAATTTTCATTACTCCATTAAATGAATGTGTGAGGAGCTCAGTAGATTATGGGCATTTACCTTACAAGGACCTTGGCTTTGGAAGTTGTAGTGATCCAAGGTTGTGGTTGTTTTATTTTGTAAACACTTACTGCCAAAATGCAGCTGATTAAACTTCAGCATTTCCCACATTAACATGAGGTACACAGATCCAGAATTGTTGCTGATCCTATATGTTACTAACAGAATATTCAGAGGAGGTGGAAGGCAAAAGGTCAAAGGGAAGATGGTGAGATGTTCGTTTGGGCATAATAAAATGAGTCTGATTTCTGATGAGATAGCCATCTTTCAGCTCTTGGAAAAAGAAAGCAACTTCAAACACCAAGCAACATCTTGCCTGCCAGTTTTGTGGCAGGTAAAATGTTCTGCAGAAGTGATAAGGGAAAAACCCACAATGAATAAGACTGTATCTACGTTTGTAAGATGGAAGAGTACAGAAAACAGCAGCCACAGAATGGCTGGTAGGAAAGGGTGCTCTGATTTTCATTGCTGTACTGAGGGCTGCTTATTTAGGAAAGACAAGTCTTAATTGAGGTGTGTATTTTTTGGGAAACATGCTCAAGATTTGCAGTGCTGGGACCTGTCTCAAAGTATTGAACTGCACAATCAGCACTATCATGCTTTATGTCTCTTGCTGGACTGTATTGTTACAGATGGTAGGTTGGATGTTTGATTGTCCCTCTGTAATTAAACAAGAACCCCCCTTTCATGAGAATGCATGTACATGTACACAAAATGTTAACATATCCGTGGGAAGGCGGTATATAAATCAAATAAATAAATGTGAGGGAGAAGGGAGCCCACTGACCATGTTATTCATTCAGCACTAAGCCTTTTAAAATATATATGATGTGCAAGTCACATTTCTTTATGGGGGCTCCCAGTAATTTCCCACTCAGTTACTTATTGGGTCCATACTGCTTAGTTTCAGCAGTGCAGTTCACAGGCTGTTCTTTTGTCTCTAAACCCCGACAGTCATTTATGTGGAGGAGCTCCATAGGTATTTGCTTGTTCTATCAAACTACATATGGATAGCCGGTGCCTGGCGTCTTTGTGCGTTTTCTGCATTATGCCCTTTGCATTCTGCTGGTTGAATGTAGATGGAGCACTGAGAACTAAGTTGGGACTAAAGGAGTGGTTAGTAAAATATTGCAGTTATTTCTGTAAGAAAGGGCATTTTAGGTTATAGACTGTTTCAGAGTTTGTACTACAGTGATGTATATTCTACAATAAAGGGGGTTAAGAATTGGACAAGATTGCCGTAGAATGAATCAGCTACCAAATGTGTGCTGTTTTTTTCAGTTAGCAAATGTTTCCATGTGTCAATATGGGGACAGCCAATTCTCTTTGTTAAACCCGCTCCCTTAAAAGCATTTGTATTTACATTGCTGGATGAACTGTTGTTTCATGCACTAAATCAGATTCATTCTTTAATAATGTGCTGTGGAAAATAGGATCTTCAACCAATCACAAAAGGGCGTTGAGTGCTCAAATGAACTAAAATGCAGCATTTTGACTTTTTTGCTCTTCCTCCTGAAATAGAAAACATTTTAAAAACTCCCTTACCTGTTCAACTACTGATCCATCCATTCTAGTGTCTTACCTAATAAAATCCCAGCTTTGTGCATAATATAAGAAGCTATCTTGCAGCTGTAACAATACCCAGAGGTAGTTTCCCCTATACAAGTAGTAGTGGTGATCAAAGGAATTGTTCTTTTGATAAGGAGTAAACTTTTCTGACTTTGCATCAGCCAAAGTATGCCGAGTAGTCTTTTCGTAGATGCCTTAACTTTTAAGAGAAGAGCCTTGATTTACAATTTAACATCTGTATGAAATTAGAACTGCTAATAAATAATAATGGAAGTAGCAAAGACTAAGACCATACTAGCTACACCATAACGTATTAAAAATACATACAGTTCAACTCCATCTCTGATTTTATTGTTCCAAGCTGTTTTAAAAAGCAAACACTTCTCAATAAACTTATCTGGTTGTTTATTAGACTTTCGTAAACTGCTACACCAGTGAGTCAATTTAAACCTATTAGCTAACTCTTAAATCCAAACTATCCAATAATTTATAGAAATAAGTTCTTGTGATTTCCAGCACACAGCAATATATTCTTGTTGCTTTTGTATCACATACCACATTGTTTAAATAGCTCAATAACCAGATCAATGGATCCAGAGGTAGTTTACAGCCAGTTAAGAACTGAGCCTTGAAATATAAAAAGTTAAATTATTGGACAGGTCCATAAAATGTGCATTAAATCTGGCTGTCTTGAAGTGTATCTCCAGCAGACATTAGAATATGTTGTATAAATGTGTACTAATCTGCATTATGACCTAAAAAAACCCCATTTATAATTTTCATCACCAAAGCAGACACTTGTAATTTATGAACTGTCTGTAATAAAAATGACAGGGGGCTCAATCGCCAGTACAATTGCTTATCAGATATTTATATGAGATACAATCATCAACAATAACTCCTGTCCAGAGTCTGTCATTCAGCACACCATGTCTTATATTGTCTGTCCAAGTTGAACTAATTCAATTTGTGCTGTGAGTTTCTCTTAATAATCTGAAATGATGATATTTCTTATGAAGTAAACAATTTGGCTTGATCTTATATTGCTATTCCAGCCACAAAGCATCACTTCAGCATTCATATACATTAAAATTTGATATAAATTAGAGATCACGCTTATTTGATGGATTCAAAAGAATACAGAAAAATCTTGCTGCATTAGAGGGTCCATCAAGTCCAGCATCCCTTTTCTTGCTGTCACTAACCAGGTTATTTTGGAGAGCTCACAGGCAACATGAATGCAGTAGCCCTGGGCCCCACCCTCGCACTGTCCTGGGGCATGGAGATTCCATTTAGCTACTATAGGTGTTAGCCACTGATCTAATCCATTTTATGAGTGGATTCCACTGGTCAGTTACACATTTTGTGAAGAAGTAATTTTTGTTTGTTGTCCTGTATCTGTTGCTCATCAACTTGATCGGGTGACAAATTTCTAGTGTTATGGGTAGAGAAATACATACATATATCTTTATGTGTTGCTACCAATCCTTCCTCTAAGATGCGGAGTCTTGTCAGCAAAAACTCTACTTTGTGAGCTACTGGCATTAAAGTTGTGAGTGAGCAATTGGCTACTGCATAAATTAGTTTGCTCTGGAGCCATCCTCCCTGAGCTAAGACAAAAATCTGTGAGCTGGAGACTAAAAAACTGTGAGCTAGCTCACACTAACTCAGCTTAGAGGGAACACTGGTTGCTGCCTGTGTGTAGAAAGAGAGCTTTGCAAAATATTGTGTTCCCAAAATAACACACATTGCCAGAGTTTGGGAGAATCAGTTGCAAGCTGGTTCTTCACTGATGTTTTCAATTATTTCTTTGCTTCAACTAATTGATGACAGGTTTCAGTGTCAGTAAGCATTGCTAAGCTGCAACAGCCCAAAGAGGCTTATTAAGTTTCCTTCCAGTTACTACCATATCACTAGATCACCAACTCTCATGTTTGATTGAAGGAGATCTTTGCTCTGATGGAATCTTATTCTTGATCGTGCTGGACCTCTTTCAAGCCATGCCAGTTTTGAGTCCAAAGTGTACATTTAAGAGTATGTCTTTATATTATTCTGCCAGTAGGATCTGTAGACTTGTGAATTGTTTAAAATCCCCTGCCTGTTTGAAATTAGGATTCTGCTGAATTTCATCAGCACACCATTTCAGTTTGAAAATCTGTTTTCATTTTTTGCTTCTTTCTTGTGTGAACCGAGTCTGTTGTTTACTTTTACAACATCTCAGTTTCCTCAAAGCAAAATTTTTCCCATTCACTGCATAGTGTCTTTGCATTAATTGTGTTAAAATGCCATAAAAGAAACAAACAAGTTGGGAACACAAGGAATGAAAACAGGCAAAACAGTTATATGCTTCAGTTTTATAATGTAAATGCCCACAGACCTGTGAGAACCATCCTGTTGGAAACTCTGGTAATGTGGGGCAGCAGGAGATGGTAGGAAGGGGACCCTAGAGAGTCTGATTGTTTTCCCTATGTATGTGCTGGGGAATGAGGCACTGTTGTTACTCACCTACAAAGACAGCTTATGAGGTTGGCTGGAGAGGAGAGAGAGCATCACCCAAAGGGCCTTAGGGGCACTTACTACATATGCAGTGTGGGTATTCAGAGGATGTCCTCCCTGGTTGCGTGTCGAGGGGCAGGGGTGGGGAGTTGACAGCTAAGGCTGGCCAGGAGATCCTTGTGAGTAGACTTACCAGGTGCTCACCCAAAGATTTGCCTGCTGCTTAAAGGAGCTCAGTGGAAGTGAGAGAGTGTAGAAGTGTCAGCCTCCTTCCATGAGGCTCTGATGGGTCTCTTCGCCTAGCCTGTTAATTTTCCCCTTCCTTTTAGTTGATTCTGTGCTTTGCACTAACCAGTTAAAACAGAAGAAGCAACCAATGCTAACAAATCTGCTTTCGTAACATCTGCTTTCACAAATTTAACACTGCTTTCAAAAATGTTGGAGTTGCTGTTCTGTGCATCAACATTGTATAGCAGCCTCTCTTTCTGAAATGGTCAGTTCATGTATTCTGCTATCTGCCTCACTGTTTGCTCTTCAGAGTGTACCAAACATAGTGGTCGCTATAAGTCTTTGGGTTGAGTAGGATGAGTTCAGTTCTGACATGGATTCCCAAAAATGTGGTGCTTTAGCATCCAGCCATGGAAATCCTTTTTACAGCCCTAGATGTTAAAAAATGGACAAAGATGAGGATACCAAGAAAATGAGAAATGAGGATTCCAAATGCAAGACCGGGGGGGGGGGGATGAAGGTCGCAGGAGTGCCACACACAGTAGGGAGGAGTGAGAATTGACCGTAAACTGGAAAGACTTTGAGATGTCAAGCCCATAAAGGAATTAAATTCCTTTTGTGGCTGGCGTATGATCTCCTATCAAGCGCGGTAAATCTGCCGTCCCCCCACTGTTTGAGAGGATGATAGCTGCAAACCCAGAGGAAGAGGGTAATCTGCAGAAGATAATAGCAGGCTGTGGGAAAAAGCCTTAACTAGAAAGAGAAGTGGCAATATTGGAGACTGGAGGAATAAGCCAGGTGTATAGTGTGTAGGGGAGGGAGAAGTGGGGGAAGCTTCTTCATTTTATTTCCTCTGCAAAGATGTCTTTTCATGAGTTGCAACTATTATGGGACCAAGCCTCTGGGGTTTTTAAGAAGGCTGCATATTTCTAATGGGTTTGCTCTCCATTAGTTGGCTCCTTAGGAGATGGTATGTAGAAGTAGCAGCTAGATGACAAACTATCATATCGGTGATAGGAAATTAGAAAAAGTACAAGTGGCTTGGGAAGAAACAAAGCATAATGGAGTGTTATGCACATGGGCGTAACCAAAACTTCCAGCTCCTGTCCAAAGATCTACAAAAGTAGTGCTGTTGGCAGAATACTGTCTCCTTCCTTTCATCCTGCTCAGTCCTCCACTGTTTCAAGAGAAGATTGATAACAATGAGTAAAATGGCCAACGTATTGAAAGACAATTACTAGTCTTCACTTTGAGGAATCCCTAATAAAGATTCCCTGGTCTCCTCAAATTCAAACAACCATAAGAAACACAACCTATATTTCTATGCTTCTTAATAGTATCTCTAGGCCCACTTCCATTCTTTTTCCTCTAGCCATTTGAATATTCCTTATTTTACATCAGAGATTCTGACCCTAGGGTTTGGCATATGCTGCCTGAGTCTAAAGTGTACAACAGGAGAGGGGATTCCTCCTTCCTACAGGTTTGGAGGAGGCAGAGAACTACTCTGTGAGTGACCTTATTCTATAAGGCTACATAGAAAGTCCATGATGACTTGTTGGTGATTTAAATCTTGTTCTCAGCACCGGTTAGAGAGGGCAATGAGATGCAGCCCCCTTGCTGCAGCTAAGCAGGACAGGGTCTGGTCAAGTGCCTAGATGGGAGAGCACCTGAGAATCCAATGTAAAGTCACTATGATTCTCCATCCAGCAAGAAAGGTGGGATATGATTGCAATAATAAAACAAAACCCTCAGAGTTGCACATTCTTTACTGTAGCTTAGAAATTACTCTGGATAGAGAATTACAAGGATATTTTCACCACTGAGCAATTTGAGATCTGTTTGAGTCTCAGTGGTGTAAAGCCTAGATTCAAATCCCCACTCAGCTGTGAAGCTTGTTGTGAGGATAAAGTGGAGAAGGGAAGCGACGTGTGCTTCTTTGAGCTCCTTGGAGAAAGGGCAGGGTAAAAATCCAACTGTCTGTGTGAATTTAACAATGTGCCTTGGTTTGCTAGATTTTATTATTTTTCTAAAATTGTATGTACGGATAGCTGCAAGATTAGAATGAGTTTTGATTCTTTTAGAACAAGTGTAGGCTAACTTCAGTCTTGTGCTGCCTCATTTGCTAGAATCACTTTGGTGTGTGTGAAATTTTACAAAAATGAGCATTATGTAGCATTTCTCAACAATTAAAAGATAGCTGCTTTGGGTCCTGCTCGGGAGATGTGGATTATAAGCATATTGAGTAATTGGTCCACCAGAAACTGTTCCCCTGATCCACTTCTGGCATGTCATTTATCTTTTGCCCACCCTTGTTCATGAGAGCCTGCTGTCTTTCAGGAGCTGTTTAACTTTTTTCAGATATTCTCTCTTTCTCTCTCTTTTTTTAGGGACAATTGGATTCTTTGCCTGCTTTTGGTTCGTTAGTAAGATTTACAGCGTTGTGAAAGTGGACTGAGGATGTGCTCTTGAACATATCTTATGCGCTGCTGGATATTTTTAAACCATGTATTGAGAATAAACAATCACATCTTTAAAATAGTTAGAAATACAGAGTTTGCAGGCTTTAAATGGAACGGGATTGAAGAAATATGAGACAGTTCTGAAGAACTTGACTTGAATTGCATTTTACAAATGGCACATCCAAAGTTTTTTTTTAAATTTGAAGCTGAAAGAGCAACACCAGTTTGAACAACAGGTGACAGTGTACATTACACATTCCCCCCCAGGCTGAAGTTTATTGTGATTTGGTTACTTCTCTTTTTACACAATTACTTGATTATTCTGTCACAGTATAGGACCGTCCTGTAAAATCTAATGTAAAAATGTGACTTTTTTAACATTTAAAAAGTACAACTATACATAATATACTACATCCCCTTTGCAGGTAACCCGTCACCTTATACAAATGTGCAAGCGTTTAGTGTTTGTGCGGGTTCTGGAAAATACCATCTTCTTTGTTTTAAATAAAACTGCACATTTCCAGCCTGGTTGGTGTTTGGTTATTTCACAGCAAATGTATTTTGTTTGTTGAACTCACAGAGAGCCCTTGGAAAGGGTGGAAGAGTCATGGTCAAGTACCTAATCAGTGGTTCCTCCATCCGGATTCTGTTTTCTGAATAATTCTACTGCCTTTTACCAAGTGTGATTTCTTTGGCTACTGCACTGATGCTGCTGTATTCTTGATGGTGAACACCTAAACAGTGAAGAACTCCATAAAAACAGGTTGCTTACCTGTAACTGATGATCTTCGAGTGGTCATCTGTGCATTCACACCCATGGGATTCAGTGCGCCTGCGCTGACCTGGTCGGTGTCTATACAAAGCTCACAACGGGATTTTCGCGCCCTCCGCCCCCAGGCATGCGCAGGAACCCCACCGCGCATGCCCAAGGGGCGGGGGCACGGACATCCCGCCAGTTCCTTCTGACCGCTATCAAGCCTAGCCATGTATGAGAATAGCTGAGGATGACAGCAGTGGGGAAGGACGGGCGGGCGGTGTGAATGCACAGATGACCACTCGAAGATCATCAGTTACAGGTAAGCAACCTGTTTATCTTCTTCGTGGTCTCTGTGCATCACACCCATGGGAGATTAAAAAGCAGTGGCTCACCTGGAGGTGGGTGCTGTCAGACTCAGGGAGCCGTAGAGGAGAGGACCAGACGACCCAAGTCACCCTTCTGCTGGGCACGGACGTCCAGAGCGTAGTGTTTGATGAACGTGGTTGGCGTGGACCACGTAGCCGCTCTACAGATGGACGAGAGAGATGCGCCCTTCAGAAAGGCCGTTGAGGTCGCCATGGACCTGGTAGAGTGCGCTCTCAGACGAGAGGGAGGCAACCGCTTCGCCAGAGAGTAGCACAATCGAATCGTCTCGACAATCCATTTAGAGAGCCGTTGAGACGTAATGCGGAGCCCTAGGGAGGGCGAGTTGTACGACAGGAACAGTGAGTTGTCATGTCTGGTTGACAGAGTCCGATTTAAGTAAAAGAGGAGAGCCCTCTTGACATCCAGGGTATGGAGCAAGCGTTGCCCGTCATCTTCCGGATGTGGGAAAAAATCAGGTAAGAATATTTCAGTATTGAGATGGAACTCTGAAACAATCTTAGGAACGAAAGTTAAGTCCAGTACGAGGCGTACGCCATTTGGAAGGAAGACCAGGTAGGGTGGATCATGTCGGAGTGCCATGAGTTCGCTAACCCTTCTGGCCGAGGTGATAGCCACTAGGAAAGCCGTTTTCCACGTCGCATACTTGAGGTCACAAGTAGCCATCGGTTCAAACGGCCGTCTGGTAAGTTGTCGTAGTACCAGTGGTAGGTCCCACAGTTCTGTAGGTACAGCTACAGGAGGGTATAGTCGAAGGAGGCCTTTCATGAATCGCTTCGAGGTCGGATGGGAGAAAATTGTGTGTCCATCCAAGCCCTGGTGGTAAGCGGAGATGGCCGCCAAGTAAACTTTTACTGACGAGTGGGATAGACCCTGGTCTCTAAGGAACAGGAGAAAGTCCAGAATTTTGTCCAGGCTCACGGAATTCGGAGCGTCCGTAGACGTGTCTAGGTACGAGAGGAACTTTTGCCACTTCCTGTGGTAGGATGAGCGGGTAGATTCCTTCCTCGCATTACACAGTACCTCTGAGACCCGGGCGGAGAAACTCACGGTTGGAGCCTCCAGGCAGTCAGTTTTAGGTTGTTCACCTGCGGGTGCAGCACCATGCCCCCTTCGGTGGTGAGGAGGTCTTGCACGTTGGGGAAGTGGTGGAACCTGCCTCCTGCCAGACGCAGTAGAATGGGGAACCAGGGTTGCCTGGGCCACCACGGAGTTACGAGGATGCAGTCCGGTCGAAATTTGGCCACCTTGTGCACCACTCTCAAGAGTAGGGGCTGTGGGGGGAACATGTACAGGAATGAGCCGGTCCAGGGTAGGAGAAGGCCGTCCCCTAAGGAGAGAGGATCCCACCCTCCTTGGGAGCAGAACTGTTTGCATTTCGTGTTCACCCGAGAGGCGAACACGTCGACTGATGGGGTCCCCCAGCGGTCGAAGAGCGGTTGGAGGTAGACCTGGTTCAGTTCCCACTCGTGGTGGTGAGTGTGGCCCCTGCTGATCAGATCCGCTTCCACATTTTGGACCCCGGGGATGTGGGTGGCCATGGGAACAATCTTGTTGGAGACGCACCAGTCCCAGAGGTCGAGAGCGAGCCCACAGAGGCTCCTGGAGACCGTTCCTCCCTGATGATTCAGGTAGCTGAGTGCCGTGGTGTTGTCGGTGAGGATGGCAACACAGTGGCCTCGTAAAAGGCGCTGAAACGCTCTGAGAGCTAGCGAGATAGCCAGTAGCTCCAGGTAGTTGATGTGCCTGTTTGCAGTGGCAGCATCCCACCGGTATCCCACACTGATGCCGTTGAGGTGGGCCCCCCAGCCCCATAAGGACGCGTCTGTCGTCAAGGTGTAATGAGGAGAGGGAGGGGTGAACGGAGCACCCTGGGTAATATTTGGAACAGCAGTCCACCAGTTGAGGGAGTCCCGTACGGTTTGTGTAGGGGTTAGGACCTTCGACTGAGGCATTTGGTTTAGACGGAAACTCTTCAGAAACCAAAGTTGCAGTGGCCTCATGTGGAGTTTCGCTAGAGGGAGGACCGAGGTCGTGGCGGACATGTGCCTGAGGAGGCGCTGAACATCGTACGCCGTTGAGGATGGAGAGTCGCGAACCGAGGTTGCTAGGTTGGACAAGGTTTGGGCTCTGTCCAACGGTAGGAAGGCCCTGCTGGCTACGGCGTCGAGTAAGGCCCTGATGAACTGAACCTTCTGAGATGGTTGAAGGTAGGACTTTTGTAGGTTCACCTGAAGACCGAGTGATGAAAGGAGGTGTAGTGTGAACGCAATGTCCTTGCTCAGAGAGGTCGGGGAATCGGCCACCAGAAGCCAGTCGTCGATATAGGGGAAGATGGTGATCCCCTGAAGGCGGAGGTGGGCTGCGACAACTACCATGGTCTTGGTGAAGACCCTCGGTGCCGTAGAGATTCTGAAGGGGAGGCATCGATATTGATAATGATGTTCTTCTATCGCGAATCGGAGGTACCTCCTGTGAGATGGGTGGATGTTGAGGTGGAAGTAGGCATCCTGGAGGTCGATGGTAGCCATCCAGGCGCCTTGTGGAATCAATTGGAGGATAGCCTGTAGGGTCGTCATCTTGAATTTTCGATATCGTATGTAGATATTGAGATCCCGAAGATCCAAGATGGGGCGCAGCCCTCCGTCGCGTTTCGGTACGGTGAAGTACCGAGAATAGAATCCCATCTGTTCGGAAGTTTTCGGGACAGGCTCTATCGCCCCCTTCTCCAGTAAGGAGTCGACTTCCTGAAGGAGGACGGGGGAGGGAGGGGTGGAACGGAAGGTCGGTAAAGGTGGGAGGTCGAGGAACTCGATAAAATAACCATCGGTCACGATGGATAAAACCCAGGCATCCGAGGTGATGGTTTTCCATATGGGCAAGAAGGGACGGAGGCGGGTCCCTTCTGTAGATATCGGGAGAGTGGAGTCAAAGACCCTGTTTGGGTCCACGGTTGGACTTTGGTCTCGACTGTGGGTGTTGCATGCCCGACCTCAGTTTCGACTGGTATGACGGCTTGCCATGGTTCGGAGATTGACGGGGTCTCCAGGCCATGTCTGGGGACGGTTTTGTAGGGTATGGACGACGGGGGGTGTACCTGGACCAGGACCTCTGTCGGTAAGACCGTTGTGGTGCCGAAACTCCCAGTGATTTCGAAGCCTTGATATTCTTATCCAGCTCCTGCAAGGCGGTGTCGGTGGAGGAGTGGAATAAACCATCCCCATCGAAGGGGAGATCTTCGATATAGGACCTGGTGTCCTGGGGGAGAGAGGTGGTGCGTAGCCACGCATGACGGCGAATCGACACTGCAGATGCCATCGATGTGGAAAAGGCATCCAACGAGTGTTTTGTTGTGTTCAGAAGTTGTTTGGCCACTAGCAGGCCTTCCTTCTGGATTGCTCTAGCCTCGGCCAACTTGTCATCCGGCATGGATGGGAGGAGCGCCGACATTCTTTGCCATAAGGCATATTGATACATCCCTAAACAGGCCAAATAATTGGAGGATTTTATCCCCAGGGCCATGGAGGAGTACACCCTACGACCGTAGGCGTCGATTTTTTTGCTCTCCTTGTCGGATGGAGTGGAATTAGAGCTTTTATTCTTCGAGGATGTTGAAACAACCAACGAATTTGGGCGGGGATGGAGGTAGAGGAAGGAAGCTCCTTCTTCTTGAACTCGGTACATGTGGTCTAACCGTTTGGTAGAGACCGGTGCCGATGATGGTTTGGCCCAAGGGGACTGGACCGCTTTCAAGAGGTGCTTGGACATCGGTAAAGCTATCGGTGTAGATGCATCGATCTCGATGATGTCGTACACTTCATCAGCTGCAGACGGTTGGGGTTGGATGATCGGTAGGGCAAGAGAGTGTGCCATACGCCTTACCAAGTCCCTGTATGAGGACATGTCCTCCGAAGGAGAGATCGGGCTGCTCCCGGAGATCGGTTGTTGAGGGGGGTTCGACATTGGAAAGTGCGTCCTCCGGATCATCGACATTGGAGTCACCGTTCGAAGAGACGGAGTCGGAATTTAACTCTTGAGGCCTCGGTAGTGGTGGCTCAGCCATCAGCATTGGTGGAGCAGTGGCAGTGTCGGGATGGGCGGAAGGACGAGGAGACGGTGGAGGTTTCGACACTGTCGCCGAAGCTTGGCGGTGAGGTGAGCGGGAGCGGTATCGACGAGGTTCCCAGGGATCCGGATATCCAGGGACATTCCACGGGAGCGAGGAGAACCAGTATGGCATCTCAGGCTTGTGTTCGATGGAAAATTTCGGAGGTCGATACAGATACGGTGCGTGGTACCTATCGTAGCGAGGACCATAGGACTCCTGCTCACGACGGTCAGAACGGTATGGAGACCTGGAGTGGTCTCGAGGCCGATGCCGGGAGCGATCGGACTGACCACTAGCCCAGGAGACCGGAGAAGGGGATCCAGTACTGGACGTTGGAGGCCAGGTCGAGGTCGGCAGGAGGAGGCGACATCGACTGGAGAGGATTACGACGGTGGGAAACTTCCGACATGGGGGGTTCAGACTGACGTGGTGGAGAGTCCAGGATCTGTATCGGAGGCTCCACCATGATGTTCGTCAGCTCCGGTGTCGGATGGGACGGTCGCGGGGTTTGCTGAGGTGCGTCCGCACGGAAAGCAGAGCCCCGAGGAGATTTAACGCCGCTCACACCGTGAGACTTATGCGTGTCTCCCGTCTTGCTTGAGCCCAGGGTCTTCGTCTTATCCTTCTTGGGCTTTTTTACCGGTGTCGACACAGATGAAGTCGTCTTCGACTTAGACTTCTTCGTAGGGGCCCCTCCGGTATCCGAGGAAGATTTCCCTACCTTGGGAGGCTTCAGTGTTGGGGGATCCCTCTGTGTCGACACGGACAACTTCGATGTCGAGACGGCCTGTCTCGACGTAGACGGATCGGATTCCATCTCGGGCGCTGGAGGAGCGAGTGCCGACTCCCACAACGCGACCTTCAGCCTAGCGGCCCTGTTTTTTCTCGTTTGGTTGGAGAAACGGGCGCAGATGGAACAGGCGTCAGGCCGGTGAGTCTCCCCCAAACAAAAAACACAGAGTGAGTGCTCGTCCCTCAGGGCTAATTTGCTCCCGCAGGAAGAGCACCTCTTGAAGCACCCCCACTTTCGACTTTCCATAAACAATGGAAGTGGGCCCTTCAACCCGGTAGGATGAAGGGGGGGGGGGGGAGAAAGGTCCGGAGACCGGAAAAAAATCCACGAAAAAGAGTGGAATTGAAAGAAAAAATCAACTGAACGGAGTTCAGAAGATCGGATAAAAAAAGATAAAGAAAAATTTTTGAGGAAAAAAGTTGGATCCTAGTCTGAGGTAAAGTGTTCTCAGAGACACCAACGCAGGCTGCTAACAGCGAGGCGGTCAGAAGAGAACTGGCGGGATGTCCATGCCCCCGCCCCTTGGGCATGCGCGGTGGGGTTCCTGCGCATGCCTGGGGGCGGAGGGCGCGAAAATCCCGTTGTGAGCTTTGTATAGACACCGACCAGGTCAGCGCAAGCGCACTGAATCCCATGGGTGTGATGCACAGAGACCACGAAGAAGATCGATTTGTTCAGACTGGCTAAAGGGACAGAATGGCAGTTCAGACTCAGTGGAAACTCAAGGTGGTGTCTGTGGGGACAGAAAGAGATCACGAGAAGAACCAGCATCCTTTTGCGCATGTTGGCTAACCAGGTGCCTCCAGGAAGCCCACAATCAGGACATGAAGGCAACAGCCCTAGCCTGCTGTTGTCCCACAGCAGTTGCTGTTCAAGGGCTATATGGTCTATAAATATGGAGGATCTGTTAAACTATCATGACATACAGCCATGGATAAACCTTATCCCCCATGAATTTGCCTGTGTTCCTTTGGGTCATGATGTAAAGTTCACTGTGGGTGTCCACTTCATAGTTTGTGGCAGTGAAAGTCAAAATACACATGTTGGAAAAATATTAAGGAAAGGGTTTGTAAATAAAAAGCATAAATCGTAATGTCATTGCACAACTGTGTGTGCTGCAGTCACATCTAGAATACTGTGTGCTGTTCTGCATGAGTGTCAAGGTTTGAGGGTATCTTGGGGCCGGTGGGAGGTTGGGGCAGCTCCAGGATGTTGGATTCATGGTCAGAGGGTCTTGGCAGGGCCTCAGACCAAAGGGACAGAGGGGGCTTCTTCACCTAGGTCCTCTCATCTCCTCCTCACCTCTATTATGGGGTTCTCTTCTTTCTCGGTAACAGCCCCTGTCCGCATACAGGGTTTGAGGATGATCCTCCTTGGCCTGCGCTCCACTCTCCCTTACATCTCCCTGCCCGTACCTGCCCCTCCCTCCCTTCAGAGGAGAGCAGCCACAGGGCTAGCCAATTCTTCAGTTGCGTTGGTTCCACTCCACCCTTCTTCCTCCCGGTCTAGCCATCGCTTTTGTGGATGTCATTCGCGTCCTCCACTTCTTCCCCCTTTGGCTGCTGGAGTCCCTCTTGCTGATCGTGCAGGGAGGATCCCCTGGTCTCCCAGGATATCCCTTCTGTGGTCTGCCTTGCTTGTCTTGTCATTCTCTTTTCCTCTCCCTCACCTGCGGCTGAGCCCTCTCCTGACCTGACCTGAGTCCTCGAAGAACGTCTCCAGGTCCTTATAAGAACATAAGAGAAGCCAATGTTGAATCAGGCCAATGGCCCATCTAGTCCAACACTCTGTCACACAGTGGCCAAAAATACCAGGTGCCATCAGGAGGTCCAGCAGTGGGGCCAGGACACTAGAAGCCCTCCCTCTGCTGCTCCCCCCAGCACCAAGAATAGAGTGCATCACCTGCCCCAGACTGAGAGTTCCTAGCTATACCTTGTGGCTAATAGCCACTGATGGACTTCTGCTCCATATGTTTATCTAATTCCCTCTTGAAACTGCCCATGTTTGTAGCTGCCACCACCTCCTGTGGCAGTGAATTCCATGTGTTAATCACTCTTTGGGTGAAGAAGTACTTCCTTTTATCTGTTCTAACCCGACTGCTCCGCAGTTTCATTGAGTGTCCATGAGTTCTTGTCCACGAATTCCTCCCTGGCCATCTGCCTGGACCTTGTGCTCCCTGGCTCTTTGCTCCAAGTTCAGGGGGGGCTGACAACCCCCTCCTGACTGTGGGCAAAACAAGGGCTTGGAGCAGCATTCCTACAAGGAAAAGCCAAAGCATTTAAGGCTTTTTGGATAGTGAAAAACAATTTTTTTCAGTGCTATGAAAACTTGGGGTCACCCGAAGTATATATACCCAGTGTATATTTGTGGAGTTCATTACCACAAGCCGTGGTGATGATCACTTGCATACATTAAAAGTGATACAAATCCATGATAAGATCTATAGCCATTATAGTTAATGGAGCTTCCATATACAGAGGCAATATATCCCTTCATATTAGATTCTGTGACAACCAACTGAAGGGTCTGTGGGGAATCATCACCTCTTTATCTCCTGCTTGTGAACTTGCTTTGGCATGGCTGCTGGCAGCAGGATGCTGGCATAGTTAGGGCAGGTCTTAAAGTAACTCACATAATACCAAATGTTGGATATAGTCTGTGTCACTGGTAATTATTTCAGCTTGTAAAGCGTGGCAGAGTTCTGCCTTTTTTGTAGTGATGGTGCCACAGTTTTATCGTTGACATAAGCGTCTGTACTAGCCAACTTAATTTATTGTCTGTTTGCCACCAGAGGGAAAACACTGAGACGTCTGACTTGCAGCACTGAAATCGCTGAGATTTATAGGGTTAGCAAAGCAAAGGGGGCCCCTGGGTGGTTCTTGCTTGCCATAAAAAGTCAGATTAATCAGTTGTGCATGCTGGCCATATTTTTCTGTTTTGTTTTACTTTCCCTCCTGTGCTGTTTGTTGACTGGCATCATAATATATTGAAAAGCTGTGGAGCCATTGCCAAAATGCCTTAAGACTGTAAAGCCTGTCAAGAACAGAGTTTGGGATTTTTATTTTTATTTTTAAAAATCTAGGGAATACTCCTTTCTCTTTGGGCACCAAATAATGGGCAAATAAACATACAGAGTCAAAGCTCCCAATGAAATTGTAACTTCTTCCTGAAAGAAAACCTTGCAGTCAAATTGTAGAAAATGACAGTAATGGAACCAAGCTGGTAGTTTACTGGTAATGTTGTTTTTCAGAAATCTTAGTATCGCTGTCACCCAGGGGCACCCACACAAATGGATAAACACATGAGCACTTTGCCTTTGATGCCAATTGCAGAGGGGGGAAAATAGAGGAGATTTACCTTAAGAGGGGTGACCCCCCCCAACCACCAAAGGTTGGACTGCTGAGCAATTTGTTCTAGGAAGATTAAGGAACAGTACTCCCCCCTCCCCCCACGCACACTAACCCCAAATCTGCTTCCTTGATTCTCAGAGTGCTGAAATGGATGAATATTTCTCAATAAGATGCTCAGCAGATGAGAGACCAGAAAGAGCTGCAGTTTAAAATGGCAGTTTCTGCAACTGGGCTACTTCCCATTCTTGAAGTGTATACTTGAGGTGTGCATCCCCCCCCCAATTCCACTGGTTTGCTGTCCTCTCGCCTGCTTGGCCAGTCCCACAAGTAACAGCCCCAGCACCACATAGGACTCTGTGTGTCTGTGTGTGTGTGGATTGCTTTTCTCATTCCTTTTCATTAGGTAAAGGTAAAGGTTCCCTTGCTCAAAATCCTGTTGAATCCAACTCTAGGGTTGGGGTGCTCATTTCCATTTCCAAGCCAAAGAGCCAGAGCTGTCAGAAGATGTTTCTGTGGTCATGTGGCCAGCATGACTAAGCACCAAGGCGCACAGAATACTGCTACCTTACCGCTAAAGCGGTACCTGTTTATCTACTTGCAATTTCTTGCTTTCGAACTGCTAGGTTGGCAGGAGCTGGAGCCAGAGACGGGAGCTCACTCCATCATGCGGCACTCGGGTCTCGAACTGCTGAACTACCGACCTTCCAGCCTGCAGTTCAGCGTCTTAACCACTTGAGCCACTGCAGCTCCTTTTTCCTTTTTATGACTTGAATAAAATGACTCCCCTCCCGCCATTGGTCTAGAAATGAATCCAGATCCCTAATGTTCAAGATGTAATTCACCTTGGTTTGCTCGACTTCATTGCTATGTGCTTTTTCCAAATGTGTAGATTTGCTCTGATTTCAGGTAGGTGGCATCTTGTCTCAATGGTTGGTTCCATGCTGGTGTTGATGTAAAGGTAAAGGTTCCCTTGCTCGAAAGCCAGTCGAATCCGACTATAGGGTTGCGGTGCTCATCTCTGTTTCAAAGCCGAAGAGCCAGCACTGTCCGAAGACGTTTCCAGGGTCATGTGGTCGGCATGACTAAACACCAAGGCGCACGGAACGCTGTTACCTTCCCACTGAAGTGGTATCTATTTATCTACTTGCAATTTCTTGCTTTCGAACTGCTAGGCTGGCAGGATGTGGTGTATGCATATTTAATTTAACTGCTGAGCTTAACTCTCAAAGGAAACTGTAGATTTATTTATTTATTTATTTTTCACATTTATATCCCGCCCATCCTGTAAGGTTACAACATTTACATAAATACAATAAAATTTAAAACACATTATAAACATATAAAATCAATAATCATAGCTTGCTGTAGGAAGAGTCTGGCCCGTTAATGTAGGTAAACATGGCCGGTTATCAGTGAGTGGGAGACAGCAACCTCGGGGGGCCATGTGTGGACATCACTGCATTATCTGAGAGTGTGTGAAAATCCTCTTTTATATAATTTATTCTGACCGATTTAGGCATGAAAGTCAGGAGTTTTCAAACAATGAGGACTTCCTCAATGAGCAGCTCTGTAATGGCGCGGAAGGATTCTGGCAAGGCCATTTGCTAAGCACTGTGTCAGTTCTAGGTTGTGTTCTTGGGTCTCATGGGTCAGCACTGCAGCTCAGATGCTTGACTGCGGCCCTTTGTAAATGTGATTGTGGGTACAAGAACGTAGTCCCAGGATTCTCTTCAGCACACGTCCACCCCTCTACAGAGAGTCTGTATTCAAAGAGTTCTTTGAAGGTAAGCAGTTTGAAAATCACTCATGAGTAATCCAGAGATGTCACTGAATGATGAACATGCCAGAGGAAGCTACCTGCGCCGCTCTTGTATAAAAAAGTATCTACTCATACTTCATTTCAATTGACAGGGTGTTTTTAAAGTCCTTCCTGGAAGTTTCTGTTCATTATAATCACTTTGTTATTAACTTTCAGTGTGCCCTTTCATTAAAATATGCTTTTTAAAAATTTCTCTATATATTCTGCTTAGCAGTGGTCGAGCTTCAGAAGCGTGAACCCAATTTGGAGAACAAAGTCGCTACTTACCTAATTAGCACCCACTTCCAACTTTTGGTTCTGGGGTTTCCGTCAGGCTGGCCTTTTAATTTTTTCCCTCCCATATGTGCTTCTCTGCTTTCTCTTAATGAATGGCATTATGGCAGGAAGTAAAAAGGGAAGCGGTGAGTGTGGGCAGCTTGCACCTGAAACGTTCCTAGGGCTGCAAAACTTGGATCAATTGCCCATGGAGTGTGACATGTTAACTCTCTGAACAGGGTTGAAATTGAACAAACAGCACGGAAGCACAAAAAAGGTAACTATTTCCCTCACTGTCCAGCATCTCGGTTTCTGCCTCTCTCAGATGCTGCCCTCCAGTCCTTTCTGAATGGCACTGGTCTTCCTGGTTGAACATTTTTTGATGGAGCAGGTTAGCAAACCCTGTGAGCGGTAAAGGGCTAAGTTTTCCAGCCCTGCTGGGTTTGGTTTAGATTTTAGTGGCTTGTTTCCTTTGCTGAGGCCAACTCCAGATTAACAGGACCAGATCTCAAGTACCATATCTGCCAATTACACCTGTGTATGTCTTGGAGCAAGTTATTTCTGGTGATGGTGCTGTGAACACTTCTAAATGTGGGCACATCTCTCTGACACGTGCAAACTACCAAACCTCTCAATATCTTTGCTTTTTATCAAATGCTCAAAATGGTCCTAAACTGGCCTGCAAATGCATGTTCCTGTTTTGCATCCCCAGTGCTGTCCCTGTCCGCCTCCTTCCTCCACCATCTGCCTAACTCATCTGCTGAAAAAGAGGGAATTTTTCCTTGGTGGTCTCGATCCTTTTTTTTTTTTTTTTTGGCCCCCCCGAAGGGGATTTTTTAATTACATTTTCTAAGTATCTACAGAAAGGGGAAAGGGTACTAACAAACACAACTACAAGAAAGGGATGATAGAAAAGAAAATCCAAGGCGTGGTGATTGTATACAATGCTTACAAATGCGGCATTAACAAATAAAAACTTTCAGTTGTTAACCTTGAAGGTGACAGTTGAGTACATCACTTATGAAGCTCTAGCTCATACAGACTGTTTGGAGTATACTTCTACAATACACTAAAATTTCTTTTATGCAAACATCAGGCCTTATCATCATCTAGTTACAATAATTTCTGCCTATCTGGCTATTACTTTCTGCCCATCTAACTCTTTAAAGTTTTTATCAATCATTACATGCAATCCAGCATTATTTAAGCACAGTTGTTAAAACCATCCAAGTTAGGCTTAAGTATGCTTCTCTTAAAAACTCTCTATTTACCCTCTTATTAAAAAAGAAGAAAAAAACAGACAAAAAGGAACCTAAATATGCATCAAATAACACCCCTTTTTCCTCTTCCTTTTATGGAATTAGCCTAAATTAATAAAATGCATTTAAATTTAATTTAAACATTCATTATCAATTTCTGTATAAACCCTTCCCCTTAATTTTATCCAAACATCCCCCCCTCAGCCAAAAATCTTATCTCTGGAAAGGATCTTCGCTGTAGAATCTTCTCCTCGATCTTCTTTAGCTCACAGTCCGTATTGTTAATATCTTCCAACATTCCATTAGCTTTGTCCCCCCATCAAAATATATAATAACTTTATTTTTTTAGGAGGAGGATTTCCCCTCCGCACCGCTTGTCATAGGGGAACATAGCTGCCTTGCTGTCCCACCAATCTTTCTCAGTATAGTTTATTGTTCAGTTACTTTCGAATTCCTGAAGAAGACTCAGTTTCGTTTTAATTCTTTCGACACAACAGACGCCATTTCCAAAGATACCATTCCCAGAGCTAGAGGGTCTGTTTATCTTCTTTTTATTACCAGATCGCCAGGGTCCCATAAATCCATCAAGTTGTTCCGCCGCCTCTAAAAATTCTCTAGATCTGTCAATCTTATTTCCAGCTCATTCCAAATTATTTTATTTTTAAGAGGGGGAAACTTCCCCCCCATTCAACATTTCACAGCCACCACTCACAGAAATGTTTAGAGTTTCTTTAAGGAGGAAAAGGATTCTTCAATGCCTAAAAAGGTTGTTTTCAGATGTTTACACAGTCACTTTGTCTTTCGAGAGGGGGGATTTCCCACCCTCTGCCTGCTAAAGGAGGGTTTTACATCGTTTCCAGCCAATATTCAGAAAACACTTCAAACTATCGTAAGTTTCCCATTCGTTGCTTTCTCTCTTTTCTGGTATTCTCTTCACTCCCCCTACCCCCTGAAAGCTTTATTTTTATATTGTTATATTGTTATGCGGGAGGAGGGAGTTCCCTTTCCCCCCCTGCTTCTTTTTTGAGGGGGGAGGGGAGGACTTTGTTCCACTCGGTCTCTTACTGTGATGTTAACAGTCTTTAAAAGAGAAGATTCTAATTCTTCCTTCTAGTCATTTCTAGCTAGCCATATAAAGCATTTTCAATTACTGTTTTTAAAGTCCCAAATGTTTGCTTATGTGTTACTCAGTTCTTAGATCTCAGTGTTCCTCCATCACAGTCCCTTCATGTTCCATTTATCCAATAATAGTTTCCTTTATCTGATCATCCAGAGGGGGGGTCTGCAATTGTCTCCCCCACCCATGCTTGCAGGGATATACTCTTCCCTCTAGTGCTTCGTTAACTTGTACTCACACTTCTTCAGTCACTTCATCGATTCAGCCAGTCGCTTGGTTAAACCTTGATCACTGCCCACTTGATTTTCTGGTATGCAAAGCCTCGGCCATTACTGGAACACAGCGGAGAGACCGTTGGGGCAAAAGGACGCCCCACCTCCAGGCTAAAACCTGGGGGGGGGGTGGCGAACCTCAGCACCCCCTGACTCAGGGCTCATCCCGAGCCCTGGGGAGAAGCGTACAATTGCCCCCTCCCTCTACCCGCTGGTCTGCAGTCCGTGCCCCTAGGAGAAGGGGAAAACGGCTGCCATCAGCTTGCCAACCCAGAAGTCGAGCCGGTGGTCTCAATCCTAATACGATGGTAAGAGCAGAGAGTAGTACTATTTGCCTCTAGTATTCCAGCCTTGATCATTCTGTCTGCCTGACTCTCAAAGGTGAGCATTTTCTTGTTTTAGCAGGTGTTCTAAATGGGATCAAAACACTTTATGCCTTCTCACATTGCCACTTGGGGACTGTATGCTGCATCAATATGACTAATAATGTTAACTGCACAGGTGCAAAAGCAGCGCATGCACTCTGCCTTTAGCTGATTTTACATTATGCATAATCTGCCCATGATGACTCTGTGGTATTGTAATCCCAGTAAGCCAGTAAACTATGGGCATGCACTAACAGCAGCAACCTGGTCAGCTACTATGCTGAGTCACTGCCAACTGAGTACTCACAGCCATTCAAAATATTGCTTTTTAAGGCTCCTTTCTCCAGTCCTTTCTTGTTGTTGGGCGAACAATGCCAGGAAAGGAGGGAATTTACTTCTCTATCCTTACCTCTCTATCCTTACCAACTAATACATCTAATGAGGCAAGAATTAATTTTAACATCAAGTGCAAATGCCTTCTTTGACAACTTGTGTGACCTGGGATTTTGGTTAGATTATGATCTATTTAATTACTATTCAGATCACCTATTTAAAACTATAACAGAAGCAATTTTGTCACATGATTGGTCTGGGTTACTTACTGATTCAGACAGGAAGTGTTCTCCTTTGTATTATGACTATATTCCTACAGCTTCCTTTACAGTTGCTAATTATTTGGTTATTATAAAACATCCCAAACACAGACATTTAATTCTTTTGGCAAGATGTAATTCACTCCCAACAGCAAAATATACAAGAAGGCTTAATAGTATTCCATGGATTGAAAGAAATTGTTCTTGTGCATCTGGAGCAATTACAACCATTTTACATGTGCTGTTACACTGTCCTTTGTTTATTGAAGCTAGGTGTGATATATTGGGATCTCTTGTCAATTCTGACGTTCAGTGCTCTAGTAATTATATTATCCTGAAACTATTGTTTTCAAACGATGTGAGCTGGCTGGAAGGTATTGCTAGATTTCTTGCATATATTTTTAAATCATCTTAGTTTTTATTGTTTTATTGATTTGCTCTGTTTCTGTTTTATCCATAATCCCACCAACTATGGTTGAAGGAATTGAAAATGAAATAAAGAAATACAAAGAAATAACTAAAAAAAAATGTCAAGAGATATTGGCTGGATTATCAGAAATTAATCTAAAATTCCAAAAACCAACATAAGGAATTATAAAAACCAAAGAAAAGCAAAAAGATAATGACACACATTTAGAAAGGCAGGATCTTCAGATTGAGAAAGCAGAACAAAGAATTGAAATCCTGGAAACTCAATGCAGACCTTTTTGCATTTGCATTTTAGAGGAATTCCAGAGGATTTTGGGAGGCCAAATGTGGAAAAAAGCTTTTGTGATTTACTTCAGAATGTTTTAAAGGTAGAGGAAGACTTTCCTTATATTGACGAGATTTTTAGAGTGAATTCAAGATTTGCATTCAAGAATAAGCTACCTCGAGATATACTGGTTCAATTCATCTACATGAAAACACGGGAAACATTACTAAAGAACCAAAGGGAATCACCATTCAAGGTTGCGGGAAGAGAGGTGCACATAAGAACATTAGAATGTAAGAGAAGCCAATGTTGGATGAGGCCAATGGCCCATCCAGTCCAACACTCTGTCACACAGTGGCCAAAAATACCAGGTGCCATCAGGAGATCCACCAGTGGAGCCACAACACTAGAAGTCCTCCCACTGTTGACCCTCCCAAGCACCAAGAATACAGAGCATCACTTGCCCCAGAGTCCCTATCTATATCTTGTGGCTAATAGCCACTGATGGACCTCTACTCCATATGTTATCTAATTCCCTCTTGAAGCTGTCCATGCTTGTAACCACCACCACCTCCTGTGGCAGTGAATTCCATGTGTTAATCACTCTTTGGGTAAAGAAGTACTTCGTTTTATCCATTCTAACCCGACCGCTCAGCAATTTCATTGAGTGCCCATGTGTTCTTATTGTGAGAAAGAGAGAAAAGTACCTCTTTCTCTACCTGCTCTATCCCATGCATAATCTTATAAACCTTGATCATGTCATCCCTCAGTAATCGTTTCTCCAAGCTAAAGAGCCCCAAGAGATTTAACTTTTCTTCATAGGGAAAGTGTTCCAACCTTTTTATCATTCTAGTTACCCCTTTCTGCACTTTTTCCAAAGCTATAATATCCTTTTTAAGGTGTGGTGACCGCAACCGTACACAGTATTCTAAATGAGGTTGCACCATTGATTTATACGGGGGCATTATGATATTGGCTGATCTGTTTTCAATACCCTTCTTAATAATCCCCAGCATAGCATTGGCCATTTTTATTGCAGTCACACACTGTCTAGACATTTTCAATGAGTTATCTACTATGACTCCAAGATCTCTCTCTTGGTCAGTCTCTGCCAGTTCAGACCCCATCAACATGTATTTATAGTTAGGATTTTTGGCTCCAATGTGCATCACCTTGCACTTGGCCACATTGAACCCCATTTGCCATGTTGACGCCCACTCGCTCAGATCCCTTTGGAGTGCCTCACAATCCTCCCTGGTTTTCACCACCCTGAACAACTTAGTGTCATCCACAAATTTAGCCACTTCACTGCTTACTCCCAACTCCAAATCATTAACAAACAAGTTAAAAAGCATCAGACCGAGTACTTCACCAACTGAAGAAGAGGTCCCTTCTGAGGGCACATTCCCCTTATCCTCAGCATGGTGCCCTGTTTCCCCTTGACCCACATGCTCCCTGACAGATCTTTCAGGATATATCATCAAGTGTGTTAAAGGAAAGGAACGACTTTGAATTTTTGAGACAGACCTTACAAGAGAAATAAATAAAATATTGCTGAAAAATTTCATTTACAATAGAGGTATTTAAGAACATAAGAGAAGCCAATGTTGGATCAGGCCAATGGCCCATCCAGTCCAACATTCTGTCACACAGTGGCCAAAAATACCAGGTGCCATCAGGAGGTCCAGCAGTGGGGCCAAAAGGAAGAAAAATAATTGCAACAGAGGAACAAGCTAAGCAATTGGCCAAAAAACTACAAGCAGAGGACTTAAATAGAGGAACAGAAGGAGAATCTCCAAGTAATTCAAAGCAATCTGCCAGTAGCAAAGTTCACAGACCAAAAACTCCAAAGAAGAAGCAAGCATAGAAAAGGATAGGTTGGATGTGGCAACAACATCAGGGCAAAATGGATAAATTAAAAATAGTATCAATATATATCAATGGACTGAATTCTCCTTCAAAAAGGGTGAACATTTTCAACTAACTGAAAAAACAAAATACTGATATATTATTCCTACAAGAAACTCTTGTAAAGAAGAAATATGAGCATATTTTAAACAACAACAAAAAATAGGCAAAGCATATTTTACTTCAGCACAAAATAAAAAAATGTGGAATAGCTATTTACATAAACTAGCTACAACTAGAAATATTAGTAGAATTTAAAGACTCAGATGGAAGATACCTAATTTTAAAAATGAGACTCCTGGGAGGCAAAATATGCACCAAATAAAGCTAAAGTCGATTTTTGGGAGTATTTTTTCCAAACTAAGCTAGATTTCCAAGATGAGGAAATAATGATTCTTGGAGATATGGAGTACTAGACCAAAAAACCCCCCACAGATCAAGGAATATTAAAAGTGGAAAATTACCTTAAAAATTTACTCTAATACATGGAAATGCTGGAATTAGAAGACTCTTAGAGGACTAAACATATGAAGGGCAGAGACTTTACCTTCTTTTCAGACAGACATCAAACATATTCAAGAATGGAATCCAACACATTAAAAAGTTTGACAATGAATTTAGAAAAAAATGGAGATTCAGCTGAAGGTACTTGAAGACCATAATCCCATAGAAGTAGTCTTTCAATGGAATAGAGAATCAAGAAGAAGATGGAGATTAAATGATACTCTTTTACTACAGGAAGATATAATAAATAAGTGTAAAAAAGATTTGGAAGAGTTTTTTAAAATAAATAACACAGAAGGAATGTCTCCAGCTACAATCTGGGAACCAACTAAAGCTTTTATTAGAGGAATTCTACTAGCAACTGCTGCTTAAAAAAAGCAAGAAAGATTAGAACGAACTAAGATAATAACAGAAAAAATCCAGAGACTGGAACAAGAACATAAAAACAGTCCTAATAAAAATACTAGCAAGAGATGAAATAAGTAAAAAAAACCAATTAGATATGTTAGAAGTAGAAGAGGTACAGGAAAAAAACCACACATTTCTCAAACAAAGATATTTTGAACATGCAAATAGACCTGACAGATATGTAGCATACTGTCCAAGGAAGAGAAAAAGGAGTAATAGCAGGTATAAAGAAAGAAGACCAAATTACGTATGCAGAAAAAGAAATTTAGGAACAATTTATCAGTGTTCTCTCAGTGTTATACAAAAAGAAGTTTGTTTCAGAAGAAAGAATAAGAGACTATTTAAAAGACATCTTGACTGCAAGGTTTACATCAGAACACAGAAAAATATGAAATCAAACAATAACAATTCAAGAAATCTCTCAAGCAATAAAGGACATGGAGAAAGATAAAGTACCAGGACTGGATGGGTTGACAACAATATATTATAAACATCTTGAAGAAGTATTAATAATACTGCTACAAAAAATTATGAACAAGATAAAGGGAAAAAGACAGTACCCCTAACGTGGCAAGAGGGTAGTGATACATTGCTACCACAGTCTTATAGACCTATTTCTCTGTTGAATGTAGACTCCAATTTTTTTGCCACAATAATGGCAGAAAGATTAAGAAAATGCCTACCAAATTTAATACACTCTGACCAAACAGCTTTTGTACCAAAGAGGTATATGAAAGATAATACACAATTAAAAATAGATGCAATCAGATTTGTGAATAAGAAGAAAAAGAAAGCAGTGTTTCTATTTCTAGATGCAGAGAAGTGTTTGACAATTTAATATGGTCTTTCTTATTGAATGTTTTACAAAATATGAGCGGTGGTCCTGCATTTTGAAGCTGGATGCACAGAATATACTCAAACCAACAAGCAAAGATTTTAATTAATGAAATGAATGAATGAAATTCAGCAATTTCAGCTGAAATAGGAACATGTCAGGGATGTCCTTTATCCACTTTATTATTTATACTAGCAATAGAGGTTTGAGCTATAAAGATTAGACAATACAACAGAATTAAGGGAATAAAAGTGGATGATGTAGAGTTCAAAATGAAAAGTTATGCAGATGATGTGGTTCTAACAGTCCTGAATCCCTGGAAATCATTGTTATATGTAATTGAACATATTGAAGAATTTGGACCCCTATCAGGCTATAAAATTAACAGAAAAAATGATAATGTAATTTTTAACACAACAACAACAACAAGAAGATTATAAAGAGCACAAAGTGCTCAACAGCCACTGACCCTATTAAATATTTGGGAATAAATGTGACTGGGCAAAACTGTAATCGTTTAAAAAATAACAATCAGAAAATTTGGAAATTGATTCAAACAGATGTATTAAGATGAGAAAAACTAAAAATCTCATGGCTGGGAAGAATCTCTACAAATAAAATGAATGTGCTGCCAAAACTAAACTTTTCGTTCCAAATGATACATGCATACATAGAAGAAAGAACACTGAAAGAGTGACAAAGACAAATAAATGAATTTATATGGAATGGCAAAAAAACAAGAATAAGCTTCAAAATATTACAAGATGAGAAAAAGAGAGGAGGTTTTGCAGTCCCAAATATAAAATTATATTACCAAGCAGCAGGTCTGGTCTGGATTGTGGACTGGATTAAAAACTAAGACAAAGAGTAGTAAAATTAGAATCAGCAGATCTTGATGAAGGCCTACACAATTACTTATGGATTAAGAAATTGACTAAAAAGATTATAACACAAGAAAGATGTCACGTAATCAGAGATGGACTTTTGAGAATATGGTTTATATGCTGGAATTTATTGAGCCTCTCAAACTCTTTGCTTATGTCCCCAATAGAAGCTCATTGTGATAAGAATATGGGAACTAAAAATGATTTTTAACATATAGCATGATGAGAAACACTCAGGAAAATCAAGTCTTGGCAAGATATTAAAGATGAAGGTGTCAACATTCAATGTCTGATATATTATCAGTTAGTCTCAAGACTAAAGGAAATCATGAGTATTGAAGGTGGAGTTCTAAGAGATGTGACTGAATTTGAGCAGCTGATATAAAATAAAAAGCATTTACTATGATGGCTGTATAAGATTTTACTCCAGCTAGAAATATAAGATGAGCAAGGGAAAAAAAATATGCTTAAGTGGATGCAAAACCTTGAATAACAGATATCTGTGGAACAATGGGAACGACTATGGGGAAAAGATATCGAATTTACAGTCAGCCAGACACTAAGGGATAATTGGTACAAAATGGTTTTCAGATGGTATATAACTCTAAAGGACATTGAGAAAGCACATAAAAACAATGAAGGAAAATGCTGGAAATGTCAAGACATAGATGGCACTTACTTTCATATGTGGTGAACTTGTAAAAAAGCAAGGTGTAGTGGTTAAGAGTGGCAGACTCTAATCTGGAGAATTTAGTTTGATTCCCCCTCCTCCACATGAAACCAGCTGGGTGACCTGGGGTCAGTCACAGTTCTCTCAGAACTCTGTAAGCCCCACCTACTTCACAGGGTGTTGGTTGTGGGGAGAGGAAGGGAAACTGCTCTGAGATTTCTTTGGGTAATGAAGAGTGGGTATGAAACCAACACTTCCTCATCTTCATCTTCTTTGTCATCTTTCTTTGGGCATTTTTGGATTTTGTGTGTGTGCCTGTGCCTGGAAGTCATGGTGACCTCTGGCAACTCCTACTGGGGCATGGAGGACATTCAGAGCAGTTCAGAGAAGTGGCCTCTGCCTCTCAGCCCTAGTATTCTTTGGAAGTCTCCCATACAAATACTTGCCAGAGTCAGCATACTTAGCTTCCGAGATCTGATGAGATCAGGCTCACCTGAGCTATCCAGGTCAGGGCTGCTGCTTCTGCTTCTACTTATTCCTCCTTATCCACCTCCTTCTTCCTCTTCCCCCTCTTCCCCCTCTACCTCTTCTTCCTCCCCCTCTTCTCCCTCTTCCTCCCCTTCTTCCTCTTCCTCTTCTTCCTCCTCCTCTTCCTTTTCTTCTCTTCTCTTGATATTGGAAAAAATACACTGAAAAATGCAGACTATATTAAAGTTTAAATTCCCAATGGAAGCCAAGAGCATGCTATTAGGTGTTTTGCCTAACAAATTACTAAAAAATTTAGAAGAGCTATTCAAATTCATGGTGGCAGTCGCTAAAATGATTTATGCAGAAAAATGGAAACCAGATATCTGTCCACGTTTAAAAGAATGGCAAAATAAACTTGCTGAATACACAGTAATGGCAAAATCAACAGCCTATTTGAGAAACAGGTCTATTATGAAATCTGAGGGAAGATGGCGTGTGTATTTTGTGTACACTAGCAGGAGACAAACTTAAAGTGAGAAAATATCATATACAAATGTATGGTAATGAAATAGAACTAGAGTTAAAATCTGTTCCAAATGTAATATCCTGAATATAAATGGGTTCTCTATATGAGATACATAAAAGGCTTTCTTTTACACTGTGATATACTACTTATGTATTGAAGGTTCTAATGAATATGTAGAAGTGGCAAGAATTTTTACATTGAATATGTAGCAGTGATGAAACCAGTGTTGTAGTCAAAATAGATGAGTTATGAAGTTTGAAACTTAAAACTTAAATGAGGAATATAACTGTACCCCAACAGAAATAAAAATTATTGTATTTTATACCTTAAAATTATATTGAAGAGGTTGAAGGGGAAAGTATTCTCTGTCCTAAACGTTATGAACTACATGATTGTCTTTGGCATATGCAATTATGTTTTATAACCCATTTCTTTTCATTTTTCCTTTTCTGTAACCCCACTGTTTTGCTAAAATAAATAAATAAAAATATTTTAAAATATTGCTTTTTTAAAAAACTCTGAACAAAATCATAAGTGTGATTGATTGTAGTGCTCGATTTAAGTAAAAAGGGGCACTGTACATTTTTTTATTTCATGTCATTTTTTGAACATGTGATGTTTAGCAGATCTATTAGCTGCAAGAACTCCCCATTCTGTGACATCCATTGAGTGTCTACAACTACATGCAGGTCACATTGGCAAGCATCCTTATCAGAACTTTGGGAGACCTTTAAATCTTTTATCCAGTAACCAATATAGATATAAATTTTTCATAGAGATTAGGGTTCTTAGATTGTTTCCCCCTTCTCTGCCCATATTACTTAGTAGAAACTCCCCATGGGAATTTTGTCTGTCCCGGCTCAAGCTGATGGATTGTAGGTGGGGGAAACTATGGAATGGGCAAGATGAATATAGCAATTCAACCAAATGATATACCTGGGGAGTAGGAAATTAATCACACAGGGCCTTAATGACTAAATTATCTCCTTTTATTAATTTTTACCACACCCGTTGTCTGAGAAACTCAGGTAGATGTATGTGAACCCTACACTTCCCCAGTCTTGTCATCACAACAACCCTGTGTGGTTAGGGAGAAGAGTGTGACTGACCTGTGGTGATCAATTGGATTTCATGGCTGAATGAAGATGTGAATTCTGGTTTTACTTAGAAAGGGAGAAAAGACAGGCATCCTTTCTTTGCCTGTCTTTTTCCCTCTCAGGACTTAAAACAGTCCTTGGAAAATGATACCCACTCTCCTCTAACATTATGGCCCTGGCCTTTAGCTATACTTCACTATATTAACAAATACATGTGGCTACCATTCATAAATGCTGGCAAGATCTGTTGATGGATCTTCCAGTGTCTCATGTATTTTGACATTTTGGTGTAAGGATCCCATCTAACGTGTCCTTAAGTTGTGATGACTTGCATCCTATGGCCAGTGCAGCCATCTCTGTTTGGGAAGACTAAGAACATTTGGTACATGGACCATTAAAACCACCACAACAAAGGAAAACCATGTCATCTTTGTGTGTGAGTGTAACAGTGCACCTTCAGATATTACAGAGATGCTTTGCACATTTCCAATCCTGTTCCGGGGCTTCCATGGCCCTATTCTATGGAAATGCATATCATTCTGATATTTAGGATGAGTAACAATAATCCCTAGGGGCAGATGATCTTCATTCTTGTGACTCTTTACAAAGTAAAATACCCTTTATAAAAACAGAGCTTGTTAAAAAATGGTGAACTCTCATAGAAGAAAAAGCCACTTGGGTTTCCTGTTTCTCCTGCAGCAAAAGCCATAAAGCTGAATGTGTGACATAATTTCTACGGCGGCATGCTGTGATTTCATAAACGCGGGAGGGCGATTATAGTGCAGGATCAAGGTGAAGCTGGATTGGGGAGGGGGAAAAAGCTTCTATTCACATGCAAATGTTCCAGTAATAGCAAAGGGGACACCACAAATTACAGGCAATTTCTTTTATTTGTGAATAAGTGTCCCATTCAGCTCCCCCCCCCTTCCAGTCTAAGAGCTTTGTTTTTTTAAAAGGTAATATAGGAAACAATAAGTAGCAGAGCTGAAGCTTTAAAATATATTCAGAGGCATAAAATTAATTTGTGGAACAGTGATAAAAATAATAATTGGCTAGCGTTGTTAATGCTGTTCCTCCTTCCTATAAAATCGCAACGTACTTCCCAAACATTAATGGATTACATGCAGCAGATTTTTCTAATGAGACAAATCGTGCAAGCAGCCCCCTCCAAAAAAAACATACACTTCAGTTTTGACATATTGCAAGGATGGTGAAAACAAAGCATCAAGGTTAAGTGTATCATCCAAGGTCAGGCTGTGAGGAAGTGTCAAACTAAGGCTTCTACCAAAAAATAAATTCTACCTACACACCTGTTTTGGAGGCATCATCGACCTCTTTTGTTTGTTTGTTTTTTGCAAAGGGGGGGAGGAGTTTTTAAAATTACCTTAATGACATTTTGCATGAGCCAGTGAATCTCAGGTGACACTGATAAACTAAGAAGATATTAGGGAATGATAAAATTAAGAGCTACAGTACTTTTGTCTTCTGAATGGAAACATAGAGCAGTCCCAAGGCAGAAAGCTAGAGATTAGTAGAAAGCTTGAAGTGTCCGGCCTGTGTGTGAGAGAGATGATGTGTGTGAGCTGCATTATTTATTTATTTGTTCCAAACAGCTTGGAATTTAAACAGTTTAGTTTGGGATTAAACTAATTGCTTTTGTAAAAACACCATTCCCAATACCATTGAGCCTGCATCTGTTAACCCTGCAAGGGTCGGGGGAGGGGGTGCGGTTGGTGAGGATCAATGTGATTCTGCACAAGCAGATGGCCTTTTGGATTTGAGTGGCTACCTGCCAGGCGGCTGCCATTTGGCCGCTGGCGGAGACAGAGCACAGTCCTCACGCGAGGAGCCGGCAGTTTTCCCTGTTCAGCCTCTCTTCCTTTTGCCTTTAATGAAGATGAGGTTTAATGCATTAAAGCAAATGCTGTGCACGTTCAGGATGGGATTCAATGTTTCGGGGAGCACTGCTGCACATGCTGCAGGGGAGGAACTGTGCACCTGCACACGCGGCTGTTGTCTTGCTTTATAAACGATGGATTGATCAAACCTCAATTAGTCGTGCAATCAGAACGCAGGCAGACCAAGAAACTGGGATTTCAAACCAGGGTTTGAAGCTGCTTTGCTAACCCCAGTAGGTACTAAATTGTCATTGGTTGTGATGCCTGAATTCACAAACCACTGTTTATTGAGTAGCACTGTGGCCTGTGGCCAAGACAGCAGCACAGAGAGGGTGTCCTTCATGGTCAGGAGTAAGAAACAGACAAACCAGGGTTCACAAACCACAATTTGTCACTTAGGTTTGGTAGTCACTTAGGTTTGATTCTGCACTAATGGTTTACTCCCCTTTGCCCCCCTGGGTCTAATTGGCCTGATTCTATGCAGGCATTTCCGCATTATGTGATCTGACCCAGGTTTGTTCCGGGTGTTCATTTCCGCATGTTGCCTTACCCCGGACCTAATGGCCCTCCACCCCCCTTTTTTTAAATGGAGGCGTGGTTGCGTTGTGATGCACCGCCCACAGGCGTGCTGTATGGTTACCTGGGTGGGTGCATTGTAATGTATCCACTCACCCAAAAAAAAACTATGTGCATGTATGGTTACGTCACAATGCTACCGGCTGGCGATTGGCCACTTAGAGATTTGAATTTAATTCCCCGGGAAAATGGGATGAAGAGTTAATACACCTGGACTGGTGCACGTACGTCTTGCGCATTCATTGTTACTTTGCAACATAATACTGGTGCCTTTAAACCTCTTTGCTCATGGAAAATGAGAACTCCATTGAATACCAGTGCAGCCAGTGAGTTGTACTACACTTTGGTCCATATGGACATTTAAAGGGATATTGAAAGGCGAGTTAACGATTGTATAGTACTACTTCAGAATGCAACACCAGACACCCCCCAAAAAAACTGCCACAGGGTGGGGTGGTTGTGGGTGGGATGGGGAGGGGGGGAGAGATGCATAGAGGCGATCTTCTAGTGCCCATGCCTCAATGCCACCGAATGCAACTTCCTGCATCCATGTTATCTTTTAAAGCATCAGGTCACTGTGCTAACACAAATGGCAAGTTGCCACACAAAGAAATGCTGAAAAAGCAAATGGGGCATTTGACCAGTCATTGATGGCCCATTATTGCATTGCAATGCAACACAGGTGGGAAAATAATAATTTAAAAAACCTCACGTGCCGAGGGGGGGGAGGTTGCGGGAAGGAAAGTAAAGGGGAGGGAAGGAAGCAAAACAAAACAATGAACATGAGTAAAGTACACGCTCGCCAAGGAGGAGGGTGTGTGTGCAAAAGGACATTTAAATACCAGTTGATGATGGGTCACTATTGCGTTGCAATGCAACGCAGGGGAACAAACAAAAAAAAATGAGGGCCAAGTGGGGGGAAGCAGAACAATTGAACAGAGGTGGGAAGGCGGGAAGGGGAGGGGAAAAAGCAGAGGGGCGTTAAAGGGATGGAGAGAGGACAGCTGCAATTCAAGAGTTCCCACTAGAATGCCCCGACTCCAAACCTGTAGTAAAAAAAGAGATCCTGAAAATGGCAGAGATGGAAAATCTGGGGGGAAACGCCATTAGAATCAGGTCAATTGCCGATCCGGGACAACATGTGGGGAACTGATCAATTTCCCTGGATATTATTGGGCGGTGACACTGGGGCAAGTGATTGTGCAGAATTGGCCAAGCTGAACTTTTTTGTAGAAGCCACAATTTATCTAGTACCTGGAGGCAGCAAGTTACCTAATGCCTGGAGGCAAATATGAGAAAGAATGGAAGTATATAGGGAAATATATTATTCAGAACTACTGTTCCAATTTCGGGGAAAGAGTTACCCCCAAATGTCCCTCCCTTTACAGTTCTTCATGCGATAGCAGACATTTACAAGGGATGTGTTTCTGTTGTTCAGTAAGGTATAGATGGGCCAGGTAGCTGCCAGGGGTTGCACCAGTTAAATACGCGCCATGCATGCCTCCCATATGAGTTGGCTGCACCCCAGAATCTTCAGTGGAGTTGCAGGTGGTGCTGGAGCACACGTTTGTAGTGTCCTTGCGGATAGCCTCAAGCCAGCCCACTTGAGATAGCAAAAACTTTGAGCCAGCTCCCAGAGGTTGTACGCACCTGCTATTTTACAAGTGCCAACCAAGCTTCTGACCACCCCCATAGCTGTGCTTCTCACGAACCCTTAAAGAAGGGCAAAAAAAGCACGGCAAAACGTACGAGGCATGTGCCTCTATGGAACCTCATATGTGTCACAAACCTTAGGAGGAGTTTCTTGAACTAGGGTGAGAGAGAGAGCAGACTTAACTCCACCAGTGGCCCACTGGCTAGTTTTTTTGCTGGACCGCCTTCTAGAGCTTGTTAGTTGCTGGGCTTCTTGGGCTAGGGGGACACACATGAAGCTGCCTGACACTGAGTCAGCCCATGGCTCCATCACGGTCAGTGCTGTCTACGCTGACCAGCAGTGGCTGCCCACGGTCTCAGCGGTTTTTCACATCACCGACTATCCGATCCCTTTAACTAGAGATGCCTGGGCTGCAAAGCAGATGCTCTGCCACTGAGCCTGGGCCCCTCTTGCTTTAATCCAGTCAGGCAACTGCAATGCTGTTAAGCAAGAATACATAATCTGCATTACATAACACCAGTCAGTTGTGCCTTCCTGTCAGGAGACTCTAGATACGCATTCTTACTTTGTCAGTCTACACGGAGGGCAACCTGCGCTGCTTTCAAAGAAGAGCGAAACTGCCAAGTGATTAATGGGACAGGGCAGGACCATCTGGTCGTAAAGCTGGTCTCTTATATGTTGTCACAGGGTTGTGCTTACTGCTTTTTGCAGACCTCAGTTCTTACTTTTATTTTATTTGGTATTGTTTTGTATTTTTATACATGTGTGTTTGTGTGTGTGTGAAAGAGAGAGAGAGAGCGCGCACCTGGAAGTCATGGCAACCTCTGGTGATTGACTCCTACTGGGGGCCTGGAGGATGTTCAGAAAGGTGGCTGAATAAAGCCTGCCCCTGCCTCCCGACTGCTGGTATTCCAGGGTGGTTGCCCATCCAAGTACTTGCCAGGGTCAGCCCTGCTCAGCTTCCGAGATCTGACGAGACTGGGCTTGCCTGGGCCACCCAGGTCAGGGCCTTTTATTTTATTTCATTCATTTGTACCCCGCCTTTCTTCCCCACGGTGACCCAAAGCGGCTTACATTGTTCTCTTCTGTTTTATCCTCAGAACAACCATTTGAGGTGGGTTAGGCTAAGAAAGCGTGATTGTCCCGAGGTCACCCAGTGAGCTTCCATGGCACAAATGGGGATTTGAACCCGGGTCTCTCAGATCCTAGTCAGACACTCTTAACCACTACACCATACTGGTTCTCAGTGTCCTTGCTGCTTGATGGAATAAGGTTCTACTAGTATTAGACGAGCAAAATAATCGATAGTTGCAGTGCTATTCGTAGCTAATTGCATCCCTTTCTATAGACCAGTGATCTGCTGTTCAGAGTGCCTTTTCTCCTGGCTTTTTCTGTTCAAGGAGCCTAGCGAAACAACAGCCTATGATTTCTTCAGTTTCCCAGGACGGAGTCTTTTAATGTTTTGCAAACAATCGCATGCCACAGAGGAGTATCCTAATGGAAGGAGTACAGCCAAGCGAAGATATTAGGAAGGCGCACATATGGGGAAAGATGTCCTCTGGAAATTAGTGGCCTACAAATCCAGGTTGGGGTGGGGTGGGGGTGTCTGGTAAGAAGATTACCAGAATCGCTACCTAATCATGATCATCCCAAGCTCTCTGCAAGCTGACCTTCAGCAGCGTGGCTTCAGAAACAAATGCCGTCAGGGTGCACGTCAGTTTAAGTGGCACTGTAGCCAGGGGGTTGGAGGTGGGGTTTTGTTCGCATAAGGAACCTCTCTTCCCCACAGGACCGCCAATGAGCAAAGCTTTTCGTAATGCCCAAGCCTTGTGTGTGCAAAGGGATCCATAGGGTGCCTGGGCAGCTGCCTGGCCAGGCCAACCCCTGACGACCACCGCACACCTGATGGTGCCAGACTTGATCCACAACTTATTTGCTGAGTGCATCTTTAACCTGCTCTTCCTCCGTGGAGCTCAGAGGGGCACACGTGTTTCTTCTGTGAGATAGCTTAGGCTGGAGAGAGAGTGACTGGCTCAAGATCACCAGGTAAAATTTCATGGTAGAGGATGGATTTGAACCTGGGTCCCACCAGTCCCAGTATAATCACTTCGCCATGCTGCCATATTTCCTCCCCCCTCCCCAATCTGGCAGATTTCCATGCCTCAGTCCTTCAGCCTTTCTCTGCTTTCCCATCAATCTCTTCTTCCACCTCACTTTCCAAAGACGAGCGTGGCACTGCTAATTTTGACTTCATTCTGACAGCCAGAGTTAGGAAGCACGATCTAATGAAACATTTCCTTGTTGGGTTGCCAGCTTCCAAGGGGGACCTGGAGATCGCCCAGAATTACAACTCATCTCCAGAGGTCTGTTGCCCTGGAGAAAATGTGTGCTTTGGAGGGTGGCAGTCCACCCTCCTGAAGTCCCTCCTCTTCCCATACCCCACCTTCCCCAAGGCTCCACCCCCAAATCTCCAGGAGTTTCTCAGCCCAGAGCTGGCAATGCTATTTCCTCATAATAGGATTTTGCACTAGGAGTAAGGCAAAAGCTGGATTGCCAGGGCCACTTCAGCCCTGTGAGGAAGGCCATTGCTTCTGAATGGGTCCAATGCCCAAGCACTTTGTTCACTGGGAAATTCCATCCATTTGAACTGAATTTTACACTGCCCCAGACCTGCGTGAATCATTACTCTAAGTAAACTGCAGAGTTCTTGCTCTTCAGTATTTACCCAGACAGGTTTGCCTGAAAGAAGAGTGCGGCCATATCACTCCTTAAAATTCCACATGAAATCATAAAAGCATAATGAAACAGATGTTACTTATGTTCTTACATGGAACTCATTGCCACAGGATTTAGTGATGGTCACTAGTTTAGAGGCCTGAAAGAGGATTAGACAAATTCATGGAGGAGAGAAACATTAACAGCTATTATCCCCACTAGCTAAATGGAGCCTCCAAGTTTGGAGGCTGTATAGTTCTGCGTAGTAGTTGTTTCGGGTATAACCACAGGAGGATGTTTTCTTCTCCCTACCCTGCTTGTAGACCATCTGGGAGCATCTGGTTGGTTGCTGCAGGAAAACAGGCTACACAGGGGTGGCCAAACTTGCTTAATGTAAGAGCCACATAGAATAAATGTCAGATGTTTGAGAGTCATGAGACATGAACACACATGTTTTAAATGAAAAATATGCACATTTGCATATTAAATTAACGAGACAAATGCCTTCTCTGAGCCAAGCCAGTCTGCTGATGTGGCAGGGCTTGGAGAACACAATTAACTTTAGATGGGGAGGGGGGAAAGGTGGAAAGAAAGCAAATGGATGGGGGAGGCGTGGAAAGAAAACAACTTTAAATGTGCCCTCCAAGCCCCCCACACCCCCACACCACCTGGCTTGGCCTGGAGAAGAGATTTAAAGAGACAGGTGCCTTCTCCAAGTCGGCTGGTGCGGGGGCAGGGGCTTTGAGAACACATTTAAAGTTGCTTTCTTTGTCTGCGTCACCCCACCTCAAGCCTACTCAGGGAGGGGAATGCTGGCTTGGGAGGCATGCCTCCCCTTTGCTTCCCCAGTTGCCCTACCGGGAGCCACACAATATGTGTGAAAGAGCTACATGGACCTTTGCTCTGATCCAGCAAGGGATCTTCTTACTAAGTTCTGATTGGATGGGATCAGGTGGTAGGGGGTGTGGTCGAACCTTCACTTGGCTGGTACACATCTGGCTCATTCAGCTGGGTTCACTACTCTCTCATCAACTTCTGTTAAGAACCAACAGATGGGAGCAGAAATTGCCAAGGAAATGAAGGTTCCAGTCTGGTGCCTTTAGTTTAGCCAATACACAGTAGGCTGGCTTGCTTCTCTGGAAAGCTGTCACGTGAATATACAACTCAGCCGAGTCCTTCTTGCTCCTGGAGTCGTTTGCAAACTGGAAAACTGCCAGATCTCTCTGGAGCCCCATGGTGACTGGTGACTTTAGCTAAGCAGGAATAAATGAAAAATGTACTATTTGGGCCAAAATGAAATAAAACAAGCCAGAATTTTCATTTTCTGTTGCTAGTTAGTCAAATTGGATGTGGTCCTTGGCAAAGCTCTCAAAATATCTGAAGAATCTCTCTGCGAGTATTATTTTTTAAAGTTATAAAATGTAAAAGTTGTCTTGCTGGATCAGACCTAGGTGCCTGTAGTCCAGCATTCTGTTTCCAACCCTGGACAGCTCAGTGCTTTCAGGAACATCATAAACAGGCCACGGAGAGGAATAGCCTTCCTCCGTTTTATGTTTCCATTTTCTCGTACTCAGCAGTACACTGCCCCTGGACTAATGGCTGATGATAGAATAATAGGGTCCGCTAATTATCTATTTTAATGTTGTGTTTCTTTAAAAAAACTCTTGCTGGTTGCCTTTGATGTCCAAATGAGAGAGAAACGGGAGACAAATATTTTATTGAATACATTTATAAATAAAAACAATAGAAGCCCTCTGTAAAAGGGGGGGGGTATCGAAACAGGATTACAAAATCAGAGAAAAATGGAATAAAAACTCTAATACCATGAACCAATGTAATGAAAAATGCCTAAAATTTCAAGCATTAACCACAACTTTCTTCCCTATTCCCTTTACTTAAAACAAGATCACACACATGCAAGTTTCATGGCAGTTACTAAGCATCAAAGAAACATTCAACAAACAATTCAGGACTAATGTTGCCAAATTTCCCCCACTGATTTTTAAAGCAAGGACTTGCTCAATGTCAAAAGCTTCAGTGTGGCTGTCCCCATGCAAAGCGGGGTGGACAGAGATTTCTTCTGCTTCCTCTGCTAACTTTGTACCCTTTCAGCGCAGGCCCGTCTTGTGGATTGCAGACTTGTTCAACAAATCAAGCAAACATTAAAGGGATGGCTTAAATCAGCACTTAGCCTAATTATATATGAAATATATATGTGTGCGATGAATGCATTAACTTCTGGTAAAATTAGTGCCTCATTTCCTCAAAAGGTAACTTGTGATAAAAGAAGTGCTGCTTTTCCTCCAGCAGAGGGCGCTCTTCTGTCTTCTAACTAGTGGTTCCACTATAAGACTCAGTTTAAATCTGACTCTCCCTTTAATAGAAACTGAGGACCTCAGGAAACAAAAAACTTTGAGATCCATGGTTAGCTCTTGTCTGTGTTTTGGTTCATGCTGAGGCTTACCTCCCTGGCAAGGGGGTTTAACTCTTTCACCTGCTTAGACTCCCCCAATCAAAACCAGCTCATCCCCTGTCACCACATACACAAAACTGTTGTTTGTTTTGGAAAGGAAAAAGACAGGCAAAATAAATGTGCTCCTCTTCTTACCTTCAAAAGGGAGTAGCAATGTATATGGGATGAAAGTTTAACTGAATCACTTATTGGGGGGGACAGGAAACAAAGAGTTTTCATAGGAGAGACAGAGTCAGCCAGCTGGAACCTAATGCGTGGGGTGCTGCAGGGGTCCATTTTTATCCCCAGTGCTCTTTAACATCTATTTTAAGCTTTTGGCTGAGATCTCCTGGAGCTTTGGAGTGGGTTGTCACCAGTAGGTAGATGACCCCCCCCCGATGTACATCTCGTTATCCTAGCCTTTGGTGGCAGCTGTGAAGGTCCTCGGCCAGTGTCTTGAGGGTGTGTTTGCAAGAAAACAAACTGATGCTTAATCCAGACAAGGTGGAAGTGATGCTGGTTGAGAAGTCAGAGTGTTTGCAGGTAATAACTAGAACCTGAACTGAAAGTAACTGATAGGTAGATGATGCAGTTTTAGTATTGATTTTCCAGCCTCAGACATGGCTACAGTCTCTTTAGTAGATCAAGTCACACTGAGCCATTCTACTGTAACCTCTGGACTGGACTACTGGACGACTGTAATGTACTCTGTAACCCACGTTGAAGACATCTCAGAATGTTCGGTTGGTACAAAATGCTGCAGCATGACTCCAGTATTGCAGCAAAAGCAGTGGCTACTAATTTGTTTCCTACCCTCATTCAGAACACTGGTAATCACCTTTAAAGCCCGTTGTGGCCTCAGGTCCTCATGCTTATTGGGCCACATCTCACAGTATGCTCCCATTTACCAGCTGTGCTGTTCAGACAATCCTCTCCTTGTGGTGTTCTCTCTCAGGACTGTCCATCTGGCAACAGGTAGGGCACGGAC
Source organism: Gekko gecko (assembly GCA_029375565.1). NCBI lineage: Eukaryota > Metazoa > Chordata > Lepidosauria > Squamata > Gekkonidae > Gekko > Gekko gecko. Next base: position 42,127,298 of record JAPDNY010000012.1, on the reverse strand, counting down.
TTTCTCTGTGGCAGGACAACTGCTTCGGAATGGCACACCAAGAGTGGGTGCGGAAGGTGCCTTCACATCCTGCAGTCAGGCACGTTACAGTGTTATTTCAAAAGGCATCAGGTGGAGGGTGAATCACATGTGGGAGATCTGTTTTTATCTTGTTGATTGCTTATCACATTGTGTTTTGCTTGTCTGTTGCTTTGTTAGCTGCCTTGAGTCTTAGAAGATACAGAGGGCTATAAATATTTTAAGTAAATAAATAAAAGGAATGAGAACTGTCTGGCATGCCTCCTTCATTGTTCTCTTCAGATCTGCTGTGGTTTTTTTGTAGCAGAGAGTCTGAAGTGTGATGCAGGCAGCTGTGGCTGGAAACTCACTTCAAAATTGTAAAGGGTCTGAAGAAGCAGGACAGGGCGAGAAGCATTTTGATGAAGAGTCACTCAAAACAGACTGGCGGGCAATCTGTCTGTCACGTGTTTTAACTTCCTTTGCACACTATTTATTTACTTTTTGGATGCATTATACATTTATACAGTCAGTTGTTTTCCTCTTCATCCCTCTGTATTTATACATTTGTTACTGACATATTGAGCATTGTTTATAATTGTATGCTTGTCACATATTTTTTTCTTATGTTGTAGGTTAAGGCAGTGTTTTAAATTTGCAGTTTCTTGTACTTTTGTACATCTTTTTTTTTTGCGCATTCCTTAAGGATGTTCCTTTTCATTTCCCTTGGAAACTCAGACAGCACAAACTTATTAGATCACTTATTGTTATTGGTTCACATGTTCAGCTGCACATTCTGACATACCTGAATGTGCGGATCAGCTCAGAATCTGGCTCCTTCCAGCTACTTTAAAAATCTCTGAAAATGGGCTTACTTCTTGATAGGATTCCAGCAAGACTTTAATGGTATGTTAGCATTTGCAGTGGAAGGATCTGGCAACAGGACTGGCTTTCTGCGAAGATTCATTTAATCACTTCGCCTATATTCACTCTGGATATTTTTAGAAGTTACTGTGTCAGATAACCATTGGTTGAAGGCTGCTGCACTGAAGCATATTGGACTTATTATGGAGTGCACTTTTGCAGCCTGACAAAAGATTGGGTTGTAGAACAAAACATTTCAGACCCAGAATAATGTGATAATAGCTTCATATAAACGTGATAATTAGATAAAAGGGGGCATTTGGAGTTGGTCTTGAAGACCCTAATTAAATTCACATTGACAACTCAGCATATTGGTTTCATATAGATTAAAAGCACCCTCCCCTTTTAAGTGCTTCTTTTGTTTAGATAACAGTAATTAAATTCACATATTTTTCTGGTCTTCTTTGGTTACGTTATTTTAAGTTTCTAATGCAAAAGCTGAATCTTTGAACTTCTCTTCAGTGTGTGAATCTCTGCACTGGTAGGGCCCCCCGCCTTTTGGCTTGTCCTGTGTGTGTTTTCTGGTCCCCCCCCCTTTTTTTAAGGTAACTGCCTAGGATATTTACATATCTAAGGAAGGATCTTTTGTGAAAATGTGATTCCTGTGTAATGAAAACTTGTCAGAAAGATCCATACCTGTTGCTTATAATTCGGATTCCTACATGCAGCTGCAAATCACACTCAGCAGCTGAAAGGTAATAAAAATGTTTCAATAAATATGTCTCAAAGGAGAACTTGATAGGGGTGAAAAAAACACACCAAGTCTTCCTAATAGCCAGTATGTTTGGGTCACTAATGAAAAATGGGAGGTCACACTTTGGAGCATTGGGATCTGTTGCTGGCCATATTTTTACAGATTACAGCTCCATAAACACATCAAGTAACCTCAGCAAGGTTGCCCTAAAACAGTGGCCCAGTGCAGCCACAGATTGTTCACCCCTTTTCAGACTAATTTCTTTTGTTTTTTTGCTGCTGCTGCTGCTGTCGTTGTTGTGGTACAATAGAAATGTACCATCCTTTAAAATGCATTTTTTTCCCTGAGGACTGCACAGGGCAGAAATGCAAAAGCAGGCCATGTCTAAAGATCAGCACAGAGACGGGAGCCATGAGTGGATAATAGCCTCTTCCCAGACTGCCTCCAGGTAATCTGGAAAGGGAACCTGACAGAATTTGGCTCTGTCTACCTATAGGCCAAAGGCTATGGGGCTTCCCTTTGCTCATCCTCAAATGTACTTATTTTGATATCTTTATACTCTCCTTTGGCGCTGCGGTGGCTCAAGTGGTTAAGACGCTGAACTGCAGGCTGTGGAAGGTCAGTAGTTCAGCAGTTCGAGACCCGAGAGTGCCGCATGACTGAGTGAGCTCCCGTCTCTAGTTCTGGCTCCTGCCAACCTAGCAGTTTGAAAGCAAGAAATTGCAAGTAGATAAATAGGTACCACTTCAGTGGGAAGGTAACAGTGTTCCGTGTGCCTTGGTGTTTAGTCATGTCGGCCACATGACCACGGAATGTCTTTGGACAGCGCTGGCTCTTCGGCTTTGAAATGGAGATGAGCACCGCAACCCTAGAGTCAGATTCGACTGGCTTTCGAGAAAGGGAACCTTTACCTATACTCTGCTTTTCTCCTCCAGGGGACCCGAAGTGGCTTACAACATCATTTCCCCCTCCTTCATTTTATCCTGACAACAACAACTCTCTGAGGCAGGTTAGGCTGAGCAAGAGTGACGGGCCCGAGGACACTCAGCGAACTTTGAACGGGGTCCCTCAGATCCTGTCTAGTATCCTAACCCCTGTGCCATGCTGGCTAGTAAAAACCATTGGGGTTAGTAGCTTCTGTCGATTGCATTTATATCGAGCGCTTCCTCTAAACAGCTCAGTTTGCTTTTGGTCTTCCCGTTTCCATTTCATCCTCAGGACAACACTGTGTGGTAGATTAAGCCTGGCAAGCCCAAGATCATCCAGTAAGCTTCATGCCTGGGGGGCGGGGGGCGGGGTCCTAGTCCAAGACACTTTAATTGCTGCATGTCTGTTTTTGTCATTGTCTTATGAAAGGTAGGGGCCGTAGGACGTTCTCATCGGAGTGCCTCTGGTTTGAGTCAGCTAATTATGTACTGTGACCTTTGCTCTGTAGTGTGTTCAGCATGGCAGTCATATGGGTTGGTTTCATTTTGAAGGTGATTCCGTTTTTCCAGCCCCGCAGCCTCCAGTCCGCCGTAATCATTTGTGCGCATCATTCTCCATGCTGCCTTCTCACTGCAGTTCCTTTGCCAAGACAGGCAAAATCTGGAGGCCTCCCCGCCTTTGTGGCGTGTGTGGAGAAAAAAAAAAGGAAGAAAGCACTAGACACAATAATACTGACTCATCACCCTGTAGTCATTAGCGAATATTCTATTTTCTGTCAATAAACGGAATTTAAGCACTTAGTAGCTAAGCTTCTTAAAATTCATAGCTGATGAGGGAGCAATTAGGACAGGATTTTAATGAATACCCATAAACTCCAGCAGCTTCTGCCAGGAAAAAAAGAGTCAACTCTCGCTCGCTTAGCTGGTGTCCCCCCCCCCACTTCTTCTTTTTGTTCGTATTTTAATTTGGAATATTGTTCAGATGGATAAATGACAATGAAACACTATTAAAGAGAAAAGACTTATCTTTTGGGCTAATTATGTTAATCTTTCACCCATTATCCCACTTTATCAGCTGACTGGCAAATAGATACTTGGTATGCCAATCTAGGGAGAACCAGCATGACGTAGTAGATTGTATACCCTCCAACATGTCACAGATGGGTGCACACTTGTAATGCCCCAAATTTCATCCCAAGGAGTACTGCCAAGGGCTGCCTACCCCAGTATGCCCCTGAAGGCTCTGTTCTGGATCCTGGATTCAGTTTTTTGATGTTTTCAGACGCCGCAGCTCTGATCAAGACGCTCAGAACAAGCTGGTGCTTATCCACGATGAGAACAAGGATTCTGAGACTTGGATCAACACAGACAGCGGAATGAGGGCGGGGCAGGGGGAGGAAGAACTGCCCTGCTTCAGATACAAGGGGAAGGGTCATACTTTTTAGTTATTCCCCATTTCCCTGTAAGTAGAAAATAAGCACAACAGAACAAGGGCTGGATAAGGACTTGTCTCTAAAATGTGCTCGTGTTCTGAAGAGAACCTCCAAGTGCTGTAGTCTAGCAGTTAGGTTGGATGGTGCGGTGGTCCTCTCCATTTCATCCTCACAACTACTCTGTGAGGTAGGTTAGGCTGAGAGGGAGTGGTTGCTGGCCTGAGATTACTCAGGGCTGACTAAAGGGTCGCAAAGGGGAACCTCCATATTTGGAAGTAGGCAGTAGTGTTGCCAGGCCTGTCCCTGAAACTGCTAGGAGAGTTGGTGAGGCAGGGCACGGGGAAAAGGATGGTGTCAGTGTGATGACATCACTTTTGGCTATAACCCGGAAGTGACATCACCAGCGTGCTAGGATTTTGCTGATGTCCAGAGATCGGCAAAATCCTTTCAGCATTTGGCAATGTCACTTCCAGGTTTCAGCCTGAAGTGACAGTGATGTGTCAACAACGCGCCCCCCCCAATTTTCTCCAGCTGCTCATTTGAGCAGTGGGGGGGAAGGGGAGCTTCAGCAGGGGTTTGCTTGCTGAAAGCAGGCAAATGGCACCCTTAGGAGGTAGTAAGTCTCTAAATACCAGTGCTAGGAGGCAACATCAGGGGCGAAGCCTTGCCTTCTATGTCCTGTTTGTTGATCATCCATGGAAACTGATTTTCTGCTATATGAAAAAAGAATAAGTAGATCATGGATCTGATCCACCAGGACTCTTATAGAATAGAATTGTTTATGTGGGGAAAGCATTCCATAATGCCCCCCCCGAGTCTGCAGTGGTTCAGTCCACTCTCCCACCTCAGCCTTTTTACCACCTCATTCTCCGGCATATGTAGATGAGGCCGCAGGATTTCATATCCCTCCCTTCTTTCCTTGAGTGTGGAGCTTTGAAGGAAAACTTGGTGGTTGAGGAGTCTTTGAGAAAACTCCAATTTGTTCAAATTTGGGTCCCTCAACAAATTGGGATTTGTTTCTCTCCCAGTAACTGGGATTCTAAATGAGTTTGAAACCATGGGTTAGAATCACTAGTTGTGTGGAATAAATAAATTCCAATTTATTGAGCTAGCCTGAATATGAATGTCACAACCAATCAGACTCGATCAAGACTACTTAAGCTGAGAAGTCATCTGGGACGGGGTGTGTGCTGAAGCTTCATAAACAAATGCTGGCTTGTTCATGATGCCAGCATACAGTCCAAGAGTGGCTTCATTTTTAGGTTAAAGGTACTCTAGAATGACATAATTGTTGTTGCTGGCAGGCAGCATAAGAACATAACAGAAGCCAATGTTGAATCAGGCCAATGGCCCATCCAGTCCATCACTCTGTGTCACACAGTGGCCAAAAATACCAGGTGCCATCAGGAGGTCCACCAGTGGGGCCAGGACACTAGAAGCCCTCCCACTGTTGACCCCCCCAAGCACCAAGAATACAGTGCATCACTTGCCCCAGACTGAGAGTTCCTATCTATACCTTGTAGCTAATAGCCACTGATGGACCTCTGCTCCATATGCTTATCTAATTCCTCTTGAAGCTGTCCATGTTTGTATCCACCACCACGACACAGTATTCCGAATGAGGTCGCACCATTTGTTTATATAGGGGCATTATGATATTGGCTGATCTGTTTTCAATACCCTTCTTAATAATCCCCAGCATAGCATTGGCCTTTTTTATTGCAGTCATAAACTGTCTAGACATTTTCAGTGAGTTATCTACTACGACTCCAAGATCTCTCTCTTGGTCAGTCTCTGCCAGTTCAGACCCCATCAACGTATATTTATAGTTAGGATTTTTGGCTCCAATGTGCATCACCTTGCACTTGGCCACATTGAACCCCATTTGCCATGTTGACGCCCACTCGCTCAGATCCCTTTGGAGTGCCTCACAATCCTCCCTGGTTTTCACTACCCTGAACAACTTCATGTCATCCGCAAATTTAGCCACTTCACTGCTTACTCCCAACTCCAAATAATTAATGAACAAGTTAAAAAGCATCAGACTGAGTACTGATCCCTGCGGTACCCCACTGCTTACCATCCTCCACTGAGAAAATTGCCATTTATACTCACTCTCTGTTTCCTATTAATTAGCCAGTTTTTTGATCCACAAGATGACTTGTCCTTAGGAGCCTTTGATGAGGAACTTTATCAAAAGCTTTCTGGAAGTCAAGGTAAACAATATCTATTGGGTCCCCCTTGTCCACATGTTTGTTCACCCCCTCAAAGAACACTAACAGGGGTCCTGAGGACCCAGAAATGCCCAGGATTGAACTTGGGACTTTACACATACAAACCAAGTGAACAGGACTAATGTTTTGGGGTACATTTTGCCTTCCTGATATTATGATTGCTGTACCACTACCTGCACTATCACTCTACCTTGGGCAAGGATCAGTTGACATGTGTGACTTTTCCATGACCTTCTCTTGCCAGGCATAAACTTCATTGCAAGAAATGATTGTGTGCTGAAGAAAACACGCAGTTGGTACGTGCCTCAAGGCAGAAGAGTAGCCATCTGAATTCCGGCCACACCCATGCTTCCTCGTGGCCATGTTTGATTCATTCGCCAATCAATTCCCTCCTTGCTTGCTGTTGCATGTTGGTTTTCCTCTTTCCATTGCACAAAGGCAAATTTGGACAACCTCAGATTCAGTTCTGAAGCACTTCTTACTCTTGATGACCTTGGCACGCTGCACTGTAAATTCAGGTGGGGATTTGATTCAAATGGACAATTGACTTTTTGCTTTGTGCCTGTTTCAAAGCACTGGAGCAGAGAGGCAGGCGCTGGTGGAGTCTGAAGCCATCTGGGGCATTGGCTGACCTTTCCTTGGCCTTGATTTGTAATCAACAATTTTGTGAATTTCAAATCACATCAGAATCACAGTGTGTAAAAAACTGTCAGTTTTACCAACCATTAAACATGCAGTAAAATGCCCTCTGGGGGATCGTGGGTACCGTGATACGTCCCCCCCTTCCCCTGCCTGTGTTTTCTATCTGCACTAATGCCAGAAACCTTGAGAGAGCTTGAGAAACATTCGACTGCATCCATTCTTGGCCAAGAGACCTTTTCCAAGTGAAACTGAAGGATGCAAGCATGCATTTTCAACAAACGGTCTTATGTCAATAACATTTCCCTTGTTATCTTTGACTTAGTAATTAGATGTACCAAAGATCACTATTTTAATGTTTCTTTGTTTACCATTCCCATATGTATACCTGGCTAGCAGTTGGAAAGCAAGAAATTGCAAATAGATAAATACCTTCGGTGGGAAGGTAGCAGCGTTCCGTGCACCTTGGTGTTCTTGCTTGCCACATGACCACGGAGAAGTCTTTGGACAACGCTGGCTCTTCGGCTTGGAAACAGAGATGAGCACTGCCCCCTAGAGCCGGATCTGACTGGCTTTCGAGCAAGGGAAACCTTTACCTTTACATTTATGTATACATGGAGTTTCTGGGTATATACACAGAGACCTGACAAAGGATATAATTTTTTTTCTTGCAGAACCAAGAAGTGCTGTGGCAAACAGCTGCTTGTTCCTCAGACCCTGTAGGGTCATTGCATCCTGGGACACTCAGAGTGGCTATTCTCGTAAGCCACTCACTGGATTGTTAGTATGGATGATAAATTCTTCATACAAGGTGAAGGGATGTGACTGGGTTGAAAATATTGTTAGCTACTCTGGCATCAAAATTATCTTAACAAATGATCTTAGGATAAACCTTACTTTTTCAGTCTAACCTCAAATGAATCCAGTAGAGATACAGTTTGGTGTAGTGTTAAAGAGCACGGACTCTAACCTGGGAGAACTGGGTTTGATTCCCCACTCCTCCATATGCAACTTCTGGTGTGACTTTGGGTCAATCACAAGTTCTTACAGAGCTGTTCTCTCAAGAGCAGTCCTCAAAAGAGTTTGCAAGCTCCTCTGAGAAGATGACTTCTTCCTCCTCCTCCTAAAATCTCTGGCCAAACTACCTGGGGAGGAAGGTGATGTCTTGGCACAGAAGGAGAGGTGACTTCTAGTCCTGAGCAGCTTGATGGAGGGTTTGGGAGGGGTAATCTCCTGGGAGGAGAATCTGCTGGCTTTGTGGCAAAGTCTGGCGTGCCTTTCCATATCGCTTTGGACCATGAGTTCATTGAGGGAGCATCTCTGGGCAGGCACAGAAGAAAGTGGTTGGTGCTGCCTCTCGTCGCTCAGATTGCCTCTCTTCAGGAGGGCCAACTGCCAGACAAGAAATAGCATATTAAACATTTGATCTGGAATGGGGAGAAGTGGAGATGGTGGACTGGGACAGTGCTGGTTGTGTCCAATGGACACAGCTGTACCATCCTTGTAAAATGCTGTTCACGTCAAGTGGCTTGCCTGTCAACCAAAACTAAGAAACTTTGCCTTCATACAGAGAAACCTGCCCTAACCTGATAAGGTTTCTGTGCCTTGCGATATAGAGTTGTCTACAGCATTTTCCTTTTGGTGACAATAATCTGAGAATTGGTCCTTCATTGTGATATCTAACACAGGTATTTTATTTATTCATTTATTGAACTTCTATCCCGCCCTCCGAGCCCAAGCTGGCTCAGGGCGGTTTACATAAAAACAGATAATTACATTAAAACATAAGTTATGATTAAAACAGTTCTAAAACCATAATAAAGTGCTAGCAGTCATTGTTGTCCATAAACGGTAGCAGCCATTATTCACAGTTCTCGGCTCATAGTCAGCTCACAGTGTTCATTTTTTTATAATAATTTTTATTATTTTAACCAAAGCAGACAGACAGACAAACAAACAAACAAACATACATGAGAGTAATAACAACAACATTATATCTCTTAAACTACCTCATACATCTATATATCTAATAGCCAAGTTGCCCCCCCCCCGTGTGGATATCTAAATCCACACATCGGGGGCACTTGGAGGGCAGGGAGGTTTTCCTGCGCACGTGGGGCAGTCCCCAGGTGTCCAGAAAAATCCGAAAAGTTGAAAAAAATATACAGGGGATATTTAAATCCCCTCAAAAGTCAAAGAGCATGCGCAGGGAACGCTCTGAGAACGGCTTCGCCGCTGCCTCCACCAAAGGGGATGGGAGGGTGGGAGAAGGCTTGGCGGGCCGGCCTCACCACTGCTGCTGCTGCTGAGGGAGGAAGGAGAAAGCTTGGTGGGCCGCCTGGCCTTGCTGCCGCTGCTGCTGCTGCTGAGGGAGGAAGGGGAAAGCTTGGTGGGCCGCCTGGCCTTGCTGCCGCTGCTGCTGCTGCTGAGGGAGGAAGGGGAAAGCTTGGTGGGCTAGCCGGCCTTGCTGCCACTGCTGGGGAGGGAGGGTGAAGCTTGGTGTGCCAGCCAGCCTTGCTGCCGCACTACTGTTGCTGCTCGGGAGGGAGGGGGAAGCTTGGCAGGCCAGCTGGCCTCGCTGCTGCCGCCGCTGCTGCTGGGAAGGGGGAAGCTTGGCGGGCCAGCCAGCCTCACCGCTGCCGCTGCTGGGGAGGGAAGGGGAAGCTTAGTGGGCCAGAATACTTCCCCCCCGCGAGTATCACGGGTCCCACCTCTTGTATATATCTAATTGCTAATCTTTCAACCATATAGCCACCTAATAGCCAGCTGATAACTTTGCAAGTTTTCATTTTGATTGTCCTTGCAGTGCTTATTGTTCTTTAGGCTATTGGTGGCAGTTTCCGGAATCCAGGGCCCTCTCCCATTCAACCATCCAATGTTCTTCATTGGTGGCAGCAGCTCCCAAAAGCCTGGTGGAAGAGCTTCATTTTACAGGCCCTGTGGAACTGTAGAATGTCCCACAGGGCCCTGATCTCCTCTGGGAGCTCATTCCACCAGGTTGGGGCTGCCACTGAGAAAGCCCTGGTCCTGGTTGTTGACAGTCTAGCCTCCTTAAGACCCGGGAGGGCCAGCCAGTTCTGAGCCCCCAACTGCAGTGCTCTCTGGGGGACATATGGGGAAAGGTGGTCCCTCAGGCATGTAGGTCCCTGATCATGTAGGGCTTTAAAGGTAAGAACCAGCACCTTGAAATGACTCCTGTATGCTATCGGCAGCCAGTGCAATGCCTTCAGCACAGGCTGTATGTGCTTCCATCTAGAGAGCCCCATCAAAAGCCTGGCTGTGGCATTTTGCACCAGCTGTAGCTTCCGGATTTGAGATAAGGGCAGCCCCATGTAGAGAGCATTACAGTCAGGCCCATAGCCAGGATTTTTTAAGTCGGGGGGCATATAAATTTCTTAGGGGGCACTGGCTAATTGAATTAAAGGAATACCTGGCTCTTTCCCTGCACCTGCTGTTGCTCGGGGGCCCTGGGCTAGATGGGAAGTAGGAGGCCTTGCCAGTAAGTCAGGGGGCCTAGCCCCGAGATGCCCCACTGTAGCTACGGGCCTGATTACAGTAGTCTTATCTCAAGGTGACCATTGCATGGATCACTGTCGCCAGGTCATCATGTTTGAGGAAGGGAGCCAACTGCCTGATCAGCCAAAGACGTTAAAAGGCCGATTTGGCAGTGGCTGCTACCTGGCCCTCCAGGAGCACTCCCAAACTCCTTACCTCCAGCACTGGTACCAATGGTTGGGAATGATTGGGAGTGGTATCCCTAACCCTGGCCCACTCTGACCCAGGCACAGGACCACCATCTTCATTGGATTCAGTTTCAGTCGGCTCAGCCTAAGCCAAGCAGCCACGGCTTGTAACACCCCGGTCCAGAATTCAGGCACAATTCTTCAGAATTCAGTTCCTACATACACATTTTCCCACAGTTGGAAATCTGACATTATATGACATATGTAAGGAGAACGGAAGGCTTTCTATATGACACTGCAAGTGTTAAATTAGCTTAAACAAATTTAGGAAGATGGAGTGCTATCACCAATTGCTAATGCTGGGAATGGCCACTGAGCTTCATCTCATCTGTGTTTAAGCTTTGCATAGCAATGTCACAGATGCTGGTCCAAAACTGATGTGCCTTCAAGAGATCCATGACTGGATCTTCCCGCTAGTTTTTTTAAGGGCTAATAGTTGCTGCCGGGGCCCCCCATTCAGTTTGGGTTTGCATCAATATGGGGAAAAGATGTTTATCTAACATAACATTTTCCCTCCATGTTGTGTTAGTGTTGGGAAAAATGGACAAAAATAAGGTGTCTGTTTATTTGTTCTTTCCAGATCAGACTATGTGAAACTTCAGAGGTAGAAGGACTGAACCCCATTCGCCTCCATGCTGCAGCCCAGTTCAAATCAGTGCTCTTCACAGCAGTTATTCCCCTTTAAAAATGCTAGGAAGATTCAATTTGAACTTTTCCCACCCTTTCTTCCCTGGTTAGGCCCTGTGTACCTCTTACACTTTTTGTCCCCCACTGTTTTACTCCCCTCCCCCCATACTCATATTTTCATGTGTTAATCTCTATCAACAGAGGACAGCACTTCATGCACGCGACAAAGTGGACACTGGTCCATGAACACTTATGCTGTGATAAATCTATTAGTCTTTCAAGTGCCACCAGACATTCTGTAGTTTTCATCAGAAGCGGCCTTTGGGAATTACAGGTTGGTAGAACCCAAGACCTTCCCGATTAAAATGGACAAAGGAGATGCTTTTCTTGCCGCACAATTTCCTCTCAAAACAAAAATCAATTTGCTTACTCTCAGCCTGGTCTCTCTGGGCTTGAGTGATCTCCTCAAGCTGCTGAAATATTGACTCCTCGGCTGTCGATCTGTTATGAGATTCCAGGGAATTTTTATCCCGCCTTATGCTGGCCATCTATGGACATGTGGATGGTTTGCTTCTTTGTTCTAGTCAGAGATTTATCGAGTGTGGAAATACAAGATAGGAGGGCTTTGGTGGTTGTTGATGAAAGAAGGTTTCTGATCATTCTGGTTACAATCCTAAACAGACTTATTTGGAAATACAAAAATTGGTGGTAGCTGTGTTGGTCTGTTTGAAAAAATCCAAAACACAGCGGCAGTGTAATGCCTCTTTATTAGCGTATGTATTTAGGTATGGATGCCAAAGCTGCCGTGCTCCCCCGCTTAGACTGGCTGCCTCAGTTAGGGGATTTAGGATGTCATTATGGGCCACAGAGTATGAGAGAGATCTGACACACAGGCCAGATATACCAGAAAGCTCCCCTGCCTGAACTGCACTGAAATCCAATTTTCCAGGCAGATCCGATAAATTTTCGATGTCCTTTCTCCTTTCAGATCATTCCAACGAAACCGCCCTTAAGCTGGCTAAATTTTGTGCTTTGGCCTATTCAGTCAGGAAGCACCTGGCTAATTCTTTTTTATTAATTCTGCATACATCATGGTAATTTAACGAAGCTATGCCTTTTTACTGTATGTACATACTTTCTCTTATGTGTTGTTGACTTTGTTGGTTATGTTACTGCTGGCTGATCTAGGATCGTGGTAACATTCAGTAGGCTAGTAAGGAATGAATTGTAGCACTCTTGACCCCAGTTCTCATTCATTTAAACTAGTCTTGGACAGCAAAACTTTTTAGTGGGTTCATGCCATGCTACTTAAAGGGTGAAAGGGTGCCATCTAGGGATGCCAGCCTCCAGGTGGGACCTGGAGATCCCCTGGAATTACAATTCATCTTCAGACTTATGGAGATCAGTTGCCCTGGACCAAATGGATGCTTTGGAGGGTGGACTCTATTGCACTGAGGCTCCTGTCCTCCTCAGGCTTCATCCCCAAATCTCTAGGAGTTTCTCAGCCTGGATCTGGCAACCCTACCCCCCTGCTGTGCTGCTGGCTGGGGGGACTTGGCAGCCTTGTGCCATTTGAATTTTCCAGTTTAGGCACCAAAATGCCAGACCAGGCATAGAACCAGCAATGCTCAATGTGTTTCATGCAGGGGTCATTTCCTAGAAAAAGAGGCACAAGAACTCATGTGCATAACTCATTTGCATATGCTACACCCTCTGACAAAGGGAAGACATGTTTAAAATGCAGGGCACCTGGAGAAGATGGGGCAGGGAACCCAGGCATTTAAATTCCCCACTCCCTGAGTGTCTCTGTGGGTGGGGTGGTTGGGACCTGGGCTCCTTACTGCCAGAGCGCTGCTCTGGGGCACTCCGGCAGGAAATGACCCCTGGTTTTATGTACCCTTTGAGATTTGGCCCTATGATTAGATTGAGCCAAGGCCTAAGCTATTTATACGTTATTGAAAGACACATCGGCATTGCTGTTCAGTGTCTCACCAGCCTGACTACTTGGGGGGAAAAGCATGATCAGGGATGATGCAATCCTTGTAAATAACATTCTTGGAAACCATGCCTGCCGGCTGCGAGCCAAACACCCCATGCCCATTAATGACTAGCAGTAAATGTATTTGTTTCTGCTTCTACTTAAGCTGGAGGCATTTATGCTTTCAGCAGACAATTTGTAACCTAAAAGCTCAGAATTCTCTTGATCGCTGGGAACTGTAGTTTTCTTGGTCATCCAGTCTAATTCAGAAACGCATGATGAAAATACAATTCCTGTCTTTGAAGACAGGAATTGTGTAAGAAAGATTGGGAAGTGTAATTTGCAGGCAAGAGATCCTCAGAAAGTTAAATTTTGTGCCCTGGGAAGGGGGGAACTGTTAGGAAGGAAAGTAACTGGCAGGGAGGTGGAAAGGCATAGGGTTGACAACTCCAGGTTGGAAAATTCCTAGAGATTTTGGGGTGGAGCCTGGAGAGGAAGGATTTGGGGGAGGGGATGGACCTCAGTGAAGTACAATGCCGCAGAGTTCAGCCCCCAAAGCAGCCATTTTCTCCAGGGGAACTGATCTCTGTAGTTTGGAATCCAGTTACAATTCCAGCAGATCTCCAGGCCCTACCTGGAGGTCAGCAACTCTTGGAAGGCACCTGTGTACGTGCGTGCATGTGTGCCTGTGCATCCAGGCACACTTTGTGAGCATCCTCTTGAACGAGAGTTGCCAGGTCCCTCCCTGTTGCCGGCAGGAGGCTCCAGCCTGCTGTCCTGGTAACCAAAGAGGTTTTTCTCAGATGCTAGAGAGTCTCCCCACTATGTCCTCTGCACAAAGATGTCACCTCCAGGCAATGTCATCATGCTGGGCACATTGGTACAGATGTAGCTGCTTGGGGACAGGGTTCCCCCCATTGGCCAGCTGAGCAGCAGCCGATTGGGGGCCTGGAAAGTGGGTAACCCCCCTCCCGCACTGGGGGGATGGCAACCCTATGCTGAACACTCACAAAGGCCTGTCAAGCATTTTCTAGTGGTGGTATATGTAGAAAAAGAATGGGTTTCAGATTGAGCATGGGGGAATTTGCCCAACACCTAGGGTTGCCAACTTTGGGTTGGGAAATACCTGGAGATTTTTGGGAGGGGAGCCTTGGGAGGGCAGGGTTTGGGGAGAGAAGGACTGCAGCTGGGTATAATGCCATAAAGTCCAATGTCCAAAGCAGCCATTTTCTCCAGGGGAACTAATATCTGTAATGGGGTGATCAGTTGTAATACCAGGAGATCCCCAGGGTCTCATCTGGATGCTTGGCAATCCTGCCAACACCTGATATCATTGTATTCCTGTTACCCCACTCTACAAGCAACACCTAATGGAGAGAAGCCACATGGAAAATGCTAACACAGCTATGCCATGCCACACGCTTTTTTCTTTCCAAATACATGCTTGTTGGAAGACAAAGGTTGCTGGCTCCCATGTGCCAATTGTGTAGTTTGGAAGTAAAAATGGGAGGCCAAAACGCTTTAATTCTTGTTGTATATCTCCCCCCCCAATTTATTAGAATAATAACAATAGTAATTGGTATTATTGTTATTATTATTAAATATTAGCCAGACTTCTTTTTCTCTCCCCCTCTCTTTCCCTTCAATAGAAAGCAAAAGAAAAGAAAGAAAGAAAAGTTTTGTCAGCCCTCCTGCCTCTTTTCTTGTTTTCTTTTTCTCAGAAGTCTTTCCTGCTTTTATCCTAGTTCAAGTCATGCATGAGGGAGCGGCTGTACCCTGTTGTTTGTCTGTTCTGCCGGTTTTGAATCGGCAGGGCTCCGTCTTTGTTCTCTTTATTTTCGGAACATAGAAAAGGTAAAAGAGTAGGAGCCGTGATTGAAACTCTTGAGAAGAGTAACGTTCGATAGTTATTTAGATTTAATTCATTTTTGCTGTGTTGGTAATTATGAAAGGGACATGCCAATTATTAAGAGAGAGAAAAAAAGACGAGTTTGCTTAAACTTTAAAAACTTTAAGGCCCCTCTGAAAGTATATCTTAAAACACACACACAAAACCACACGTTAGCTAATATATTTACTTTCTGAGATAAGGTAATGATACAACTTATGCCAATAGTCGGTGTGGCTTTTAGTTTCCTTTGGAGTAAACATTTTATGACTCATTGCAGCTTTTTAAAAAGTCCTCAACCAGATTATCTAAGAAGGAATTTCTAAACTGGAATCTTTCCATTCTTTTCTAATTTTTTTTTGGTGTTAACTTCTAACCAATAATTGATTGGTACAGTTTATAAATTGCCAGCCCATTTAGTCAACACATCTTTTGAAGGGCACATTATTGTTTCCAAAATGCTCCCATGCACCTGATAACTCGTGTTTGTGAAGCATTTAACGTACACATGCGAAACAATGCTCACTCCATCTGTTTCTTTAATCTCCACAAAACTAATCTTTTATGATTTTGCTATTTTTCTCTCTCTCTGATTCCCCCCCCCATGTGTTTGTTCCCTTGTTACCATGGCAATGTTGCAGGCTTGAAAATTTTCACAGGCCCTTCGCTATGAAGTTTTGGATGAATTAAAAAACCACAACAAGCCTTTCCTGTTTTGATTAATTTTTCCCCCTCCACTTCAACGTCCCTCACTTAAACTGTTTTCTCTATTGATTCCCCCTTGATTTATAGCAAGTTGCTGTTGAAATTCCTCCTTTCTGGCCCTAAATGCAAAGAAGACGAGGGAAAGGAGAAGAAGAAATAAATAATAAAAAAGAGGAACCCCTCTAAGCCATGCAAGTCAAGCTCAAAGACTTGGTTATTGTCGCTGGCTGGATTTCTACTCTCTGTGGTTGTCGGGCCTAATTCAAAGTAAATCAGGGCACTCAGTGGGGGCAGTGCCTAGCGCCATAGGAAATTATGATCGCAAAAGTCTTCCTGTAGCGTTCTGCACTTGGTACTACAAAGTGCCTCGGGCAGCAGTTACCTGAATAGGGTTGAATTAGACCAGACAACCGCATCATCCCACTTCTTAATCTATTAGAGCGGTATACAAGTGGCAATTGTTGATTGCTAGAGTGGGATTAAGAAACTCTTCAAGTTGAATTGATTTTCTTGTGAGAACAAAAAGGGGGGTGGGTGGGTGGGTAGAGAAGAGAGGCTTCGTTTGAATCACACAGCCAAGAAAGTTCTGTGAATGGGTTCCTCTCCAAATGTTAGATTTAAAGCAATCGGAGGGTTTCCCCCCACGGGGGCATGCAGGTGAGGGAAAGCAGGGGGGAGGGAATACGCTACTGAGAACATCTTAAATTATGAGGGGACGTGTTAAAAGGAAAGTTTATGGCTCCCTAAATCCTTCCTAGGTTGACGGCACATAGAGAGGGAGAGGGAGGGAGAGGAGAAGCAGGCCTATTTGTATCTGTTGCTTCCTGCTCTGATTTCCTTTAACACATGAAGGAGGAAAACTGGGTGGACCTCTAGCCCTAAGTGTTTTGCAGTTCGGAAAAGAAAACAACAACAGAACAAACCTGAACTCCACAGCCCTTCAAAAGCCTTAAACAATCTTTTGCTTGTTGAAGTACAAATTTGCCAGCTTTTGGGGAGATTTCAAAACTGTCTTTCTCCTCAAATGCTCAGATATTGGACAACTGACAGGGAGACCCCTCTCTCTTTCTCTCTTAGCGAATAAGGAATCTGCAATATGGAGGCATCAGCCATAAAGACTTCCCCAGTGGATGTTTGGACAGTGACTTTGGATTGTGACCTGTGAGAATAACCACTATGACTTTTATCCCCGGCTCCTGTCTCACCAACTAGATGAAGATACCATTTCCTCTTTTTGGCCTAGCCTGGCAGTGTCTGCATTGCTTGCAGCCGTAAGTTACGTAGGTTTAAAATATTTTCTGTGGCTTTCTAGTTTGCTTCCAGACCTGGTTGAAAGTGTTGGTTATGAACTATAAATCCTGGCATGGTCTAGGGCCAGAGAACTTGAAGGATCACGTCTTTCTGTATGCCCTTGCTTGCTGCATCCTCTGACGGCCAGTTCTGTGTCCCTTTGCTGTCAGAGGGCCGGTGAATGGGCATAAGGCCTTCTCTGTTCTGGCACCAAGATTCTGAAACTCTTTCCCGAGAGAAGTTTGCCGGATGCCAAAACTGGTGACTTTCAGGCACCGGAGCGGTGTGTGTTCATTCCCCTGTGCCGCCGTTGCTCTTCCTCTAATATGAAGTTGCTTTAAACCTGCTTGTTTTGTGGTGATTTGGGATTTGAGACCTTTTCACTATCCAGTGAATGTAAATTAGTCCTGTTGTTTTTAAGATCCTGTTGCCCTCTGTTGCATTTCCTTTCTTTGCCTGTGTGTTTGATCTGGTTTGCTGTTTGTCTTACTTGTATTTATTTCTTTTGTTTGTTGTCATGAGCCTCTCTGAGAATGCTACAGTCTGGAGTGGGATATAAATATTAGAAATAAGTAATGCTAAATATTGTTCTTTCCCACCACCAATGCATTGGGCTTGCTTCCTCAGCCCCATGGTATTCAGCCGTACAACGATAACATTCTTGCACTAAATGCTACCTCCATAGGGTTGCCAGCTCCGGTTTCAGAAATTCCTAGAGACTGGGGCTCATGCCTGGGGAGGATGGAGTTTGAGAAGGGAGCTCAGTGGGATTCTGAGCTCACCCTCCAAAGTTGCCTTTTCCTCCGAGGAACTGATCTCTGGAATTCCGTTGTGATTCCGGGACAACTCCAACCCCACCTACAGATTGGCAGTCCTATGGGATCCAACATAACCCATGATGCTGAGTCA
Organism: Gekko gecko; assembly: GCA_029375565.1. NCBI lineage: Eukaryota > Metazoa > Chordata > Lepidosauria > Squamata > Gekkonidae > Gekko > Gekko gecko. Next base: position 42,109,311 of record JAPDNY010000012.1, on the reverse strand, counting down.
CAAGGAATGAAAAGAAATGGCAGAGCTGGCAGTGTTGATCTTGGGGACTCAGGGAGCAAGGCAAGGAGAAGGAGGGATGGCTAGCAAGGCCAATGTGATAGTGGCCCATGTAGAAGTTATGCCTAATCTGGAAGCTTTTATACTCCGGCCAGATTGGGGGAGACCAATGGGCTGCTTGAGTAGGTTGGAGTCACCCTCAACCTGGCAAGAGAACATAGTCACACTCTGAGAACCTTTTGGCCTGGAGTCCTGAATGGCTCACAGTGAACTTGAGAGGTTTCAGCTTCTGGTCCTGATGGCTTATGAGACATGGTGTATAGGGCCTTCTTAAGCACAGGACTATACTCATCCCCTGAAATGGGCTACCAAGGAGTCTTCATAAGCCATTCTGGGTCAACATGGGCAATGCACAATCTTGGAACCCCTTCCCCCCCCCCAAAGTGGCACATCAGAGTTTTTGGTGAACTGGTCAATGATCCTTCCCTCTGATCCTCAGCCTTGTAAAAGGCAGAAGTAGAGCATCTTTTCCATGAATGGATGGGCTGTTCACAAACCGCTGAGCTCTTGCACACCAACATGAGGACTTCCATGCTGACTCAGGTCTTCCATTCAGCCCATTTGCTTTTTTATTCAACGGTGTTACCTTTTGAGGCAACTGGATAGGTCTCTTTGAATCTCAACAACAAAGGTGGGCTATAAGCACAGTAACTGAATAAGTAAATAAATATTCTTTTTTATTAGGGCACGAAGAATTTTGGCTAGCCTTGGCAATAAGTGGGGAAGGGGACAGTGTGACCTGTTGATCTGGTCTTGTCCTGTGGGTGGCAGCACATCCAGTAAGAATAGCCAAAGGCAGGGCACCACCGTACACTGCAAAAGGCTCAACACAAAACCATGGATGCCTGTAACAACAGGGGAACCAGTCTTCTTCTTTGATAAGCAGTATCATAATTAGGGCTACACACTTTAGTTGATTGATCAGTTAGATCATAAATTTAAAATCTTTTGACTGATTTAAAATTGTATCCGATTAAGTGGGCACCTTTTTTTAAAAAAAAAATTATTATTTTAATATAAATACTTCTAAAAATTGCAAGCAGCAGGCACAAACTTAGAAGAGGCACTCTTATGCAGAAGGAATGCCTCTTCTAAGATGGCATCAGCCATGGTCTGTATCAGAATGGTCTGTAACAGGTAGTAGGTGATATGAAAGACCTCTACTGGAAATCCTAGAGAGCTGCTGGCAGTCTGAGTAGACAATAGTGATCTCGATGGTCTGAAGGCAGCTTCATGTGTGTTCATCTCAACCAAAGAAAGTATGTTTCCCCTCCTTCAGAACTCTTGTTTTAACCAAAGTATTCAAATTTTGTTGACTGAATGACTGATCAGTTAATGATGTAGTTAATCAATTAATATTTGCTTAATTGGGCAACTGCCCTGATAATAATGTCCACAATAATGTATGTGATTTTAACAATGTATAGAAAGAGGTAGAGGATCCAAGCAGTGCTGACTTCAGAATTTGGGAGGGAGCATGAAGCAACTTCAAAAGACTCCCTTAATGTGAAAGAGGTCCGGTGGGCAAAACAAGAATGATCCCAGGCTGACTTTGTGGAATGTAATGTAAGCATGGTGGCGCTCTTGGGGTCAAATAACTGTTTACCTAGTCTCAGGATTCTGGTAAATGCCTGACTTTGTCCCTATCTAGAACTGATTTAAAAGGTACTGCATAAAGCCGATCACTTAGGTAAGCCCCTATATTAAGAAAAGATATACCTTTTGTGTTAGAATGGGTGCAATACCATGGCATAATCCAGAACCATAATCATGACTAAAGTGATAGTATTTGCATCTCATGGTTGCTTTGGTGTATACTTGGAATGTATTCGATGTATGCACCAAAAAATGTGTGCTATCACACTAACGCTGCAGTCATTTATAAACTTATAATACCTGCAACAGCCGCCTCAGCATAAGGCTCAAGGAGAGGACTAGGGGACTGAAACACTCTGAGGGTAGGAGGAGGGCAAGGGCACTACCCTTGAGTGATCAGTCCCCCATTTCCAGTGCCACAGTCACTAAAGAATGCCATCTGTCTAGGGTAGGCAAAGGACCTCTGTGCCAGCCAGGCCTGTAGCCAGGATTTTGTAGTTCAGGGGGCCTTTGAATAAGTCGGGGGCCCCTGATGTCATTTGAGGAAGCAAACCATGCATGGGGAAGGGGCAGCAGCAGCAAAGGGCTAGATGGAAGTTGTGGGGCCTTGGCAGGAAGTCGGGGTGGATGGGCCCCAAAATGCCACACTGTAGCTATGGGCCTGGTGCCAGTTTACATGCTCTGGTTTTTGTCCCATTATTGTTTCCAGTTAGCATTACCAACCCCCCCCTTCTTAGGGTTGCCATCTCCAGGTTGGAAAATGGGGTGGAGCCTCGGGAGGGACCTCAGTGGGGTACAATGCCATGGAGCCCACCTTCCGAAGCAGCCATTTTCTGCAGGGGAACTGATCTTGGTAGTCTGGAGATCAGAACCCACCTGGAGGTTGGCAACCTTTCTTGTAATATTTCTTTGGCTTGGAGAAAATAACGGGCAGGGCCCCCCCCCCCCAGGATACAGACCTTGATGGCTCTATCATATCTCCCATTTTGAAGATACTATCGTCTGTCCCCCCTCCCCGATTTCCCATGTAATGCTAAGGCAAGCATTAGCTATGGAGAACATATGAACAGAAGCAGGGTGCATAATTCTCTCTGTGTCCCAGCAAATCCCTCCCGGGTTATTTTAGATCACTCCTCTTGCCCCCAGCAGTGCTCTGAAGCTAGGCATAAACCCGGTGAGAGGTAGGGAAAGAAATGGCCTCAGAGGAGCATTTGCAGGGGAGATCTGAGAGGCAGGACTGAGTGAATTCTCCCCTTTCCATTCTCTCCTATAAGCACCTTCCACCACCACCACCCTGCCCACCCTTGACTCATGCTATTTCAGAAAAGGCAGGTTTTGGAGATGTATATTTGCTGAGATTCTCGTGTCATTCCTCACTAATAGTGCAATCTGGCACCCTTCTGAGTCCACTGATGTCGCCACTGTTTAGGACTGCATTGTTTGTCTCTTTCCCTTTTGTGGGAGGAAGTGGCTTGTAGATGTACCTGCTTGCTTTTCTGGAAAGCAACGTGCCTCTTTGGGCTTCCAGGAAACAATGACCCGGGCGGCCTCTGCCAAACTGATATGGAAATTTGCTTGCTTGCTTTAGACTTGGTTTCTCCAATTGCTGCTCTCATTCAATATTTTAATTTCCTCTGACGGCATGAGGCTCCAGCATGGCCCCTTTTGTTCAGAGCACCATCAATTATGTCCTAAGACATTAATTTACTTTTCAGGATTCTGTCCCCACCCCACCCCTCCCCTCCACCGATCGTGGCCCTCTTTCTCCTCCTTGACTGTTCTGACTTGGAACAGGTTTAATTCAGCTGCTGTCTGCTAAGCCCTGCAGAAAAGAACAATGGCTTCTGATCTGCCTTTTATGGTTTATTGGAAACCGGTGGTCCGCACTGCAGCTTTGGCCGGTGATTAACCAGACTGAAAACAAACTACACAAGGCTAAGTTGATGTTGGAGAAGCCCTGAGCCTACTTCATTAAGGCCTTAAGAGGGAACCTTTTCTCCTCCCGTGCTTGTTCAAAACTTTTCAGGTCTCTATTTAATCACGTAATTCTCTCTTAAGTAGCAAGAGAATCTTGCTGCACAGCAAGGGGTCTTTTTGCCCGATGACAACTTAGAAAGATAAATTATATATAAATATCTTCATGGGTTCGGCTGGAGGAAACTGTTGTTAGTTTGTAGTGCATTCAAACAAACGGGCTTGTTTCTCTTAAGGGGTGTTTCAGGCATTCGGTGATTGCCCTTGGAGAAAAAAAAAAGAAAAAGAAAATTATCTCTTTTGAAATAGATGCAAAGTGGTCAGGTTTGTTTCTTTTTTGTGTCTTGTTTTCAGTCAATGCTTTGAAGAGGGAACATTTTTTAAAAAAAGAGAGAGAAAAGAGGTCAGAAATAATGGCCCTACATATGGAAACCAGGGCTGTTGCATGAACGGTTGCACAAAGGGGTCATCAACTAATTAATAAATTAAATCTGTATACATTTGCATATGCGTAAAAACAGTACTTTTGAAGTGGAATAGAAAAGCATTCCTTCTCTCGCCTCATCCTGCAGTATGCGCACAGGGCTTGCTGCAGACACCATCTTAGAAGAGGCATCCACTCAGGAACAACTCTTCTAAGATGGTGCCTCCCACAGATTGTTTGTTTGTATTCGAAACAGACAGTGTCACTTGCTCCATCCTGTGGGTTGGTTTTTCACTGGCTGTGGACTGAATATTCATTGGAATGATGGATCCAGACAGTGGATCAGAATGGATGCCAGTGTGATCGCTCAGCCGGAGTTTGCATTGATGATGGTTATGACGCCTGATCCATATCTTCTCATGGCATGCCTCTTCCTTGCTGGAGGAATTGAAGAGAAACCTCAGTTCATGCCCTTATTCTGAAAATAGCTGTATCGGCTTATAGCTTGACTGGCGATTTGGCTTTTTTGTCTACTCTGACTGGCAGTGGTACTCCAGGTTCTCAGGAAGAGAAAGATCTTTCCCAACATTGCTACCAAGCTGTTTTAACTGAAGATGCCAGAGACTGAATTTTGGCAATTTTTTTTTTTTTTTTTTGCAGGCAAAGCATGTGCTCTACCATAGCCTGTCCAAGCAAACGCTATGACTGGCTGTGGCTCTTCAGAATCTCAGGGAGAGAAAGGCATTTCTCAAGACCTGCTATCTGAGACACTTTAATTGGAGGTGCCGGGGATTGAACCGGGGACATTCTGCACGCAATGTAAGTGTTCACAGCAATTCATTCGAATGTCCAGCAATTCATTTTATTGAAAACAAAGTAGCGAACTAATGGAATAACATAGCCACCTGCAATTTTTTTGTCTGAGTTGGCCATTGGAAAACTGATGTTTGTGGACAGGTAGAATTCTGTTCTTCCCCTGTGGCCAGAAAGATGACATATCTTGGCATCTTTAAAATGGGAAGGCTTCCTCCCCTCCCACCTCTGATGGCGAAAGAAATCTATCACCCCATGAATCCTGGGAAGAGAAGAGATGGGAACCCCAGGGACCTTGCTGTTATCATCCTGAGTTTTTGTATGCAGAAGCCTGATGCCATCATGGTGAGCCTGGGACTCAGATCGATGAAAATGTGAAGAAAGCAGGTGGCACCAAGGCCGCAAAAAAGCCCTTGGTGGCATCTCATGTGACTGACTTAGCTTTGTTTTCCAGCCCATGCTGTGCCCAAAGAAGGGCGAGCCCGGGGTTCCCAGAAACCCTGTAGCCACAGCGCAGAGCAAGTTCGACCTGAAAGTAGCGTTGATGCGGTTCATAGTGAGAACGAATTACGTGCTGGTGTGTGTGATGAGGCGCCTAATAGCAGCGGTACCTGCCGTACAAACTCTGTGTGAGACTAAAACCCTGTGAAACTAATTTCAAGCTCTATCACCAACCCTGAGTTGGGCAGCTTAGAAAACAATCTCATTTCATCTGGCGTTGTAGAATTTCTTTTGCAATAAATGAGAAGTCTTTCTATCCTCCACCTGCCCCCCCCAACCAACCCACGCACAAAACCAGCATTTTTGGTGCTCCTCAGATGCAAGAAAGGTTTCCAAAGCTCTAGTCCAATCTTGCATTATTTTTTTTTAAAGCTTTCCTCCCCTCCAGAATAAAATGAAATGCATGGGATGATGATAACTACAGGTTTGTGTGCATGCTCAATGCTCTCTCCTCTGTTTTTGAGACCGCAGCCAGGATCCAAAGAGTATCTTCAGACGTGCCTCAAAGCTTTCCCCCTTTCAACTATCGATCTCAACACAATGCCATATCCAAAGCTGCTTTTGAATCTCCTGTGAGTTTTAATAAAAGAGTCTGCTGCATGGCATACTTGGGCCAGTCACGTTTTCTTAACCTCAAGTACCTCACAGGGCTGTTGTAAGGATGAGGGAGGTACCCTGAACTCCTTGGAGGAAAGGAGGCATAAAAATACAGGCACAAAGAGGGAGGCTGATGCCTGGAAAAGATACAGGCCCAATTAAATGAGATGTTGCGACTGGATCTTCTCAGGGTTTTTTTTGTATTTTTTTACATTTTTGTGTGTGCGTGCGCATGTGTGTATGTGCCCGTGCCTGGAAGTCATGGCAACCTCTGGCAACTCCTACTGGGGCATGGAGGATGTTCAGAGAAGTGGCTCGCTAGCCTGCCTCTGCCTCCCGACCCTGGTGTTCTTTGGAGATCTCCCATCCCAAGCTTAGCTTCCAATATCTTTTTTTTTTTTATATCAAAACCCTCCTAAAAAGGAGAGGAATTTATTCTTTTTATAAATAGAAAAAGGTAGGGTATATAGAGGGATAAAGAAAAGAGCGGAGTGAGTATTCTGTTAATAAAGGTTAGTTTAAATCAATATAGATACAGTTTTTGGCAATCTCCGTGATTTGAGAGTCTTCTTTTCATCTAACAAAAATTCAAAATAACTCTGTTAATAAGGTTAGTAATGTCCTTTGGGGTTAATTATTAGTCATCTCCTTTTTGACGTTTCCCGAACAGTTATTTCTTAGGTTGTCTTCCTTTGGTATCCCTCAAGTTATAGGATGGGCCACCTTTGGTTTTCACTTCTCCCGCTCCAGCACCTCCCTCCTCTGGGCCGCTGTCATCTTCACTACTCAAATCTGTCCACGTTGCGAGTGCTGCCTCTTCCTCTGGACTGGCGTGTCTCTTCAGAAATTCCTGCGCCTTGAAGATGGAGTCAATCTTCTCTCTTTTATCCTTGTACTTGAACAAAAGGCCTTCAGGGAAGGTCCATCTGTATATGACCTGTCTTCTTTGTAGAAAAGTGGTCAATCCTTTATAAGCTTTCCTTTTCATCCGGATTTCATAAGGCACATCTTTCAATATTCTGATGGTCTGCTCCCCAATTTTCAAGGGCACCGCTGCAACTGCACGCAAGATTTGATCTCTGGTACTTTGCTTGACAAACTTGACAACCACTTCTGCTGGCAGATTATTTTTTTGTAAATGTGGAGTAGGCCCTATAGACCTTATCCATTTCTTCTTTTAACTCACGCTGATCTCTGCCAGTTACGGGTGCCAAGGCATTCGCAAGTATAGATCTGAGATCTTCCTTCTCTTCTTCTTTAATGCCCTGAAATCGAAGAGTCAGATTCGATTTTTCCATTTGCAACATCAAAATTCTTTTTTCTTGCACATCCTGATGCTTTTCTAACTTGTTGACCCTTTTCTTCACTTTTCCGATGTCTTCCGATGAGACCAAACATTTCTGTGCGATCTCCTCCATCTTCTTTGACGTCTCTGTTAGTTGCCTCTGTTGACTGTTGAGAACACCTTCCATATTAGTTAAGGTTTCGCTGATTTTCTGTATTTGGACCAGCAGAGGGTGCAGTAGCTCGCTTGTCTGTTGACTGACAGTCGGCTCTGGAGGGGGATTACCCGGACCGGAAGTCCCGCCTCCCTTCTTCTCAGTTTTCAAAGGGACCTTCTTCATGGCAGACATTTTTTGTATTTGTTTACTTTATAAAAGTTCGTGACGCGTCGCTCAGGAGTCCCGCTAACTCATTCGCTTCAATGGCACCCCAAAGGTAATTTCACCAACCCTTCTTCCCTTTCATTCCCCTTAGCTTTCTTATGCAAGTCCCGCTTCTCAGTGTGTGGGGGGGGATTCCCCCTCCTCCCAGCCGCTTATTCGCTTACGGGGGAAGGGCTCGGGTTTCGGTTCAGATTCAGACCTCCAACTCACGGTTCCTGCCGTTTCTTCTTTTTGCTTTAATTCATCGCTGTTCCTCACTCCTGTTGGAAATCGGTGGCGTTGCTAAGTCCCATTACGGGCACACCGCAGCGGGGCCGATTGGGGCGGGGAGAAAGCCTCAATTTCCCGGCTGACTGCCGGCAAAGAGGCTACTCCCCAAGCGCCCCCGGTTTGGAGCCTTTGCCTAAGGCTCACTAGGGTCTTGCAAACCTGCAAAGACCCCCCCAAACTGCGTGTGGGCTAACCACCTCCGGGGACTTCCCGAAAGGTGGCCGCCATTCGCAACGCCGGAAACCGAAACCCTTAGCTTCCAATATCTGATGAGCTTGGGCTTGCCTGGGTTTTCCGGGTCAGGGGGATCATCTCAGCAGGCCCGTAGCTACAGTGGGGCATCTTGGGGCCTGGCCCGCTGACTCACTGCTACGGCCCCCTGACTTCCCATCCAGCCCAGGCCCCCTGACTTCCAATTTTTTATTTTATTTGTGCCACTCTTGGGGGGGGGGTTGGTTGCAGGGTGCCCCCTGACTTATTTAAAGGCCCCCTGAATTAAAAAAATCCTGGCTACGGGCCTGCTTCTCAGTATTTTTAAAAGTAAAAGGAAACTGCATGCCCCCCCTGGTTTCAGTCAGGGCTAGGGTCGCCACCCACCTGGAGGGGGGGAAATGTCCTGCCCCCTTAATAGAAGTTTAATGTGTGGAAATGGGCAGGTAAAGCTTTTCATGGCACAGAGATCAATTACCTCATAGGTAGTGTTCCATTAGGCCTCTATTAAAGAAGCAGAGCATTTTTTTCTAGGTTGTTGGCAACCCGAGCTACAGTATGGAGGAGGTTTCAGCCGCCTTGAGTTCCACAAGGTAAAGAGGAGGCTAATAAATGTTTTAAATACATAAATAAAAACCCTTCCACCTCCATAAGTTTTCACCTTTCAAAACTGACCTTGCCCCTCCGCTGTGATTCATTAGCCTTGGAAGGGAAGAAGACAGGCACCCTCTTTGAAGTCTTATGCAGGGGTTGTCTGCCCCAAGTCCAGTGCTTTGGGGGAATATGGGTGTTTTTTTCCTGCTTCCCCACAGCATCATGATGCACTTGTGCACCTCTAGGGGTTCCCCTGCCTTTTCTTTAATCTTTCTCAAATCTGCTTTGCTCAGAAGTTTTGGGAACAATTGCAGTAAAGCTTGGATGGCTGCTGGATGTATGTGTGTGTATGGGGTGAATTTGGAATTTTCAGTTCACATGGCAGCCATTTTCCCTGATCATATCCCCACCGCAGCCGTTTCCTTCCCCTGCCATCTGGGGGAGCTTTTAATTTTTAAAAATTGATACTAGAATATCATTGTATTGATACATTGTAGCAATAGGTATAGCAGGTTCTCTTAATTCTCAGTTTTCATTTGTAGAAAAGTAAGTCTCTATACCCTTCCTTTGTAGAAATATAAGGGAAAAAACATATCTATGCAAAGGGACAGGGCTAGGGTTGCAACGGCCAGTAAAAACAGAGAGTTCCTGGCAATTCCTAGAGCTACCCTGCATCACTTCCAGGTTATCCCCAGGACTGATATAGTAACACTGATGATGTTGCTGGTTGGTTTTTTTTAAAAAAAAATTTGGGCAAAAGAGGGTTGCCAGTGGGAAGTTTTCTGCCATAGTGCCGTAGCAAGATCAAGTGTGGCAGGCTAGGCTAGAGACTCAGGCCCATTGTGGACGGGTGTTTCCTCTCACTTTCACCATGCATGTCTGTCAGGTTTTCTTTGTCATTCTGCATTGATTTCCCTCTCTTCAGCACTTAGTTCGCTTTCTGGCTGTTGTTTTCTTGGGTTTTCTGAGAGTGCCTTTTTGCCAATTTCCCCCTTGCTTTGCTTCCAAGCTGAAGGTAATTCAAAAGTGTACAGATTCCCTTGGATCCCCCCTGCCCTTTTGCTGCCTTTCGAAGGTCACTCCCCACTGACATTGAGGTTGTTCCACCCACTCTGCACCTTCCACCATCCTCCTCTCTTTATTGGTGTACAGGCTCCATTTCCCCCTCATTTTTAAATTTTTAGGGTTTTTTTTGACAAGGGCATAGGTCTAGTGATATGAGACTATTGCTAGTCTCAGATTGCTGAATTTTAAAAAATTAAAATGACTGGAGAAAAGTTTAAAAGGAGCTGCATGAGGTTTAGTTCTCTGCAGGTATTGACTTGAAAGGGGTATTGGAGAGGAGGCAAACAGCAGCATCCTCAATGCAAAAAAAAAAGGGGGGGGGATTTCAGTGCTGCATGCAAACGAAATAAGGGGGGATGGTCAGCAGAGAGTGAAATTGACATGAGATGTTAAGAGAGAAAGACACAAGGATGGGAAGCCTAAAGCTTTGAAAACATTTTTCCCTTTAATGTTTTAGTGAACAAATATTTGAGGGGGTGATCATTTGGGCAGTAGCTGGACACCTGACATTAAAATGGCAACTGAGGCACATGGACTTTCTGTGAACTGCTGAACTTAAGAATTGCTTGGGATTGATCCATTTGGCAGAAGAGAGCAATCTGCACAGGACAGGCTTTCAAAAACTACCAAGATCAGGACCAGTGTACAGGACCAAATTAGAGAATCACAAAGAGAAAACCACACAAATTTGCAAGGAAGGGCAGGAAATTGGTGTTACTATGCAGCTGCAGTAGGGCATTGTTGAAAATACTCCCCTCACTTTTTTCAATTTAGTGATGCTAGACTAAAAAAGCTCTCCAGAGCATCTGCCAGAGAATTTCTCCTCCATAGCAATTGCAGCCCTGCGTGAAGTGTGGTAGACTTGTAGCTGATTTTGCACAGGTGCATGCACACAAACACATACTTTGCCAATGATCACAGCTTGCAATGCCAGTGTCAGTGGGTTCTACCATGCATTCTGTATACTCAACATGTTCCCCATATTATGAGATAATGTGATTTCCACATGATCATATTTCCATATAACATTCATGTTGGCAAACTGGTAAAATGTGGTTTGGATCCTATTACTATTAGGTGGATATGTAACTGGTTGACAGATTGCACTGAAAGAGTGCTTGTTAATGGTTCCTCATCCTCTTGGAGCGGACTGACGAGGATCTGTCCTGGGACCTGGTTTGTTCAACATCTTTATAAATGATTTGGATGAAGAATAGAGAGAATACTTATTAAATTTGTAGGTGATACTAAATTGGGAGGGGTAGCAAATACTGTAGAAGACAGAGTCAGGATACAAGATGATCTTGATAGGCTGGAAAACTAGGCCAAAACAAATAAAATGAATTTTGATGGGGATAATGTAAAGTTCGACTGTGCGACTGAACAACAACAACAAATGTAAAGTTCTGCATTTAGGTAGGGAAAATCAAATGCATAATTATGGTTTGGGGGAGACTTGTCTTGGCAGTAGTATGTGCAAAAAGGATCTAGGGGTCTTAGGAGACCATACACTGAACAAGAGTCAGCAGTGTGGTGCGGTAGCTAAAAAGGCAAATGCAATTTTGGGCTGTATCAACAGAAGTATTGTGTCCAGATCACACAAAGTGATGTTATCACTTTACTCTGCTCTGGTTAGACCTTACCTAGACTATTGTGTTCAGTTTTGGGTACCACAATTTAAGAAGAGTGGCTAATAACACAGCAGAGAATCCCCTAGTACTCAGCAATATAGAAAACCAGGCTTCGCAGCTGCTTGTCACATTCAGAAAAAGTCTGTTCAGTTTCAACACTGGGTTTTCCCCCTTTGCCCTGTTCCTTTTCATTCAACCAACTAATGCTAAAATGCATGTGCAAAACCTGAACCATGAGGGTTTAAATGGAAGGTGCTTGCTGGACACAATTGTGTAGCTGTGATAGAACAATTGCATAAATTTTAAAAACCTTGGATGCTACCCCCCACATGTGACATTCCACCCTGATTTAGAAAAGTACAGTTTTTAAAATTGTAGCTGCAGAATAAATACACTGGAAGTCTAGATTAAAGACTTACTGCTCTGAAAGTCTGCAGTAAGATGTGCATGCGTGTGCACATCTTAATCTTTTAAAATGAAACCTGGGAATTCACAAAACCTGCCACACCCATAGTTACAACAGTATATTGATATAACAATATTCTAGAACCATTTTTTTTTAAATTGCAAACACCCTGGTGGCCTAGAGGAGGGGGGTAGCTATGGCTGGGTGAGTGGGTCAGGGAAACTGAGGGGAAACCTGCCATGTGGAAGCCCCATTGCTACCGTGCTTTATCTGCAGCTGTACCAGAAACAGGAAAACTTTGGCTTGTCTTTCTTCCCCTTCCAGTGCAGGATTGGGAAGCAATTTCCATTGGCAGAGCCCTTTTCTTACTTCACAGTGTGCCTAATCTGACTGATGGCCCCATGCAACAACTATCCTAGTTTTAAAAACACATTTCATCTTGTTCAGTCCTAAATGAAAAACTCCACCGTGCACATAGAACCAGTCAGATAGTTCTTTGTCGCCTGTCCCAAATGAGATTGTGCTTTGGGACCTTCTATAGCTCCAGCTTCACTCTGGTTCTGCACCCGAAGGCTGCATTTGTTCTTAGGGAGTAATGATAAACAGGGATGTATCAACCAGCCCTTTAATCACCAGCTTTGAAACTGAAGAGCATGCCTGAGCAATGACATTAACTCATACGTAACCCTTCCTATAACCAGAACAAGCACAATAATGATGCAAAATAACACACGTATTTAATGCAGACATTCTTATTTTATGCATGTTGCTAAATCCAGGTTTTTTTTAGGGTTAGGTGGTAGACAGGATTTGAGCTTGCTTGGTGCAGAATTTTTGGTTTTGTTAACACATATGGCTCTGATGGTAGCTCCTGCCAACCTAGTAGTTTAAAAGCATGAAATTGCAAGTAGATAAATAGGTACTGCTTTGGTGGGAAGGTAACAGTGTTCCATGCGCCTCGGCATTTAGTCATGCCAGCCAGTTGACCACAGAAATGTCTTTGGACAGCGCTGGCTCTTTGGCTTGGAAATGGAGATGAGCACCGCCCCCTAGAGTTGGATTCGACTGGCTTTCAAGCAAGGGAAACCTTTACTTTTTTTTTTTTTAATTAGGCTCAGCATCAGAACTTTTCAGATTTCCTTAGCAGTTGTTCATTTTCAGCAACAAGGGGGGGAGGTAAAAACAGAATGTTTAGGAAAGTTTGAATCCACTCAAAGTGCAACAGCCTTTTAACACCCCTGTCCTATGTCCTCAGGTTTGCAGAGTGTCTAAATCCTGCAAAAGGCCTAGTAACTTGGACTAAAGACCCAGTTCCACATGGCCTGATCAGTGAGTGGGTGTTTGGTCTGTGGACTTTGTGGCTTTGTGGACACATTTACAAGCTTAAAGCACAGCTAGCTCAGCTAGTATGATGATTAAAGGGTACCGAGCATCAATATGCTTGCTCCTATCTGGATTAACTTGAGGGAGGAAGAAATTTGTTGCTCTGTCCATGTGAGGAAAATTTCTGGGTCTGTCGACTCTGGATTAGCTCTCTACAAAGGCAGGAGGAAAGCATTGTAGGAAAATCTAGACCTCGAGCTGCTCACTGTGGGAGGCATCTACAGATCTTTGCAGATGAAGGGGGTGAAAAAAGCCCTCTGTGTCCAGGCCACGTTTCCCCAGAATGCAGCTGAAAGCCCCACGGCTGCAGCCTAGAAGCAGGTGTAACACTCCCCCTGAATAGAAACTTCACAGGCATGAACAAAGGTGTAATTCTTCAATTCCGATGGGTTCATCAGACTCAGTATGCAAATATGCCACAGACCAAGAGATTGCCCCCCCCTTTTGGTTCAGCAACCAAAGACCCAATGCAAATACAGCAGAAAAGTCGACTCCGTGAAGCTGCAACTTCAGGTGCTTATTTTTACTAGGGAATTATGGATATGCTTTTGTCTAGTGTTATATTTGCGCTGGTACGTTGTGCTGTAAGAAATTTTTGTTTTGTCTGTTTTTGTTGCCGGTATTCTCAATTCCTTTGTTTCTTTCGTGCCACGTTTACGCCTCTTGTATATTATACAACATTTTAATGCCACATATATGCAATTGTCTTAAAAGCAGGTGGTAATAAATTCTATCCAATTTAATTAAACTGGTTGGTTGAAAAAGAGAGTTTTTGTCCCAAACAGATGCCCAAAAGAATGTTAAAATTTTGCATAAGTTTAATGGGACCAAAAAATAAGCACAAAGAAGCAGGAACTGGTGGGAAATTTTAAAAAAATTACTGGTCCAATTTGCACAAGCTGAAGCCAAAAGGGGAGTTTCGGGAATGAAATGATGAGCCTAACGTCACTGCAACAACCTTAATTGTTTTCTATATTTGATATATTCAACAGTATTCAGAAAAAAAGATTTACAGACTTTACCATTTATTTCCCCAGCAGCTATCATGAGCTAATGAAACATTTGTTGCCCCTTCAGTCTTTGTTCTGCATCAGCAATATGGAGATACTAATTTTCTCCTAGATGCTGCAGGGCAGTGATCTTCAGCTCCAGGACTGGGACTTTCAGGTTTTTCACAGAGCTCACCTAATGGCTTGGAAGCCTCTATGGGAGCTAGCATTATTTTTGCTGCTTTTTAGAAAGGCACTCTGCTATTGTATATGCATAGAGAAAAGGGTGCCATACCTCCTGGTTTGGGAGAGGTCCTTTGGTGATGGGCAGGACTCCTCCATAGCTCTGACCCATGGCTTGCACCTCACTATGGTACACCTCCTGGTGCTTGCCTTGTGCTTAGCGTCCCTGGCTCTCTTGGTCTCCTCCTGACCTTGATACCAATGAGATGAGTTTTAGAGGGTAGCCGACGCCATGTTAGTTGGCAGTAGAAGAGCTAGATTTGGGTCCAGTGGCACCTTAGGGACCAACAAGAGTTTCTGGGTATAAGCTTTCAAGAGTCAAAGCTTATACTCCAAAAATCTCATACCTACAAAATCTTGTTGGTCTCTAAAGTGCTGCCAGACTCAAATCTAGCCAATGCAAAGGTAACTCTGGCTACCTTCTTCCTGTGATAGGACTGTGTCTCACATGCTTGCATTTTAGTAGGATCCAAGCTACCACCTACATGGTACCTGGGTCCAGAAAGGTTGAAGACCACTATTGCAGGGGGTTAGGGAGCAAATATGTGCAATGTAGTATCTGTGGGCAAACTAGACAAAATGCTGAGCAATCAGTAATCAGATCTCAGAATTTGTATACGGTTAATTGCAGCTATCAGGTATCCCCAAGTCCCAAAAGTATGGGAAGGGAGAAAAAGCTCTCTCTGCCCACTTAACAAGGGTGGTCCCTTGATGGAGAGCAGAGGAGAAGAAGGGCAGGCTCCCTCTGCTCATGCCTGGCCCATTCACGCTTCGGGCAGTTGGTTGGTGGCAATGGCTACTCATGCCTGCCCCACCTGGGGCTCAGGCAGTCAGCTGCAGCAGCAGATACTCATGGCTGCACTGTCCAGGGCTCAG
The DNA here is from genome assembly GCA_029375565.1 of Gekko gecko. NCBI lineage: Eukaryota > Metazoa > Chordata > Lepidosauria > Squamata > Gekkonidae > Gekko > Gekko gecko. Next base: position 42,094,015 of record JAPDNY010000012.1, on the reverse strand, counting down.
GCAACTGGCTTGGTGATGGCAGACATTGGTGCCCATGCTATCTGGGGCACCGGCAGACAGCTCCTGCCTATGTCCCTGCCATATAACAACACTGAAGAAACCTCCCAGTATATATGAATAAAAAACACACACAAACTGGGGAAGTGCCTATCATATGCAAAAAATATATATTAGAATAGTAAACACATCAAGTGTGCAAATAGAAATACATTTATAGAACATCCAATATTACAGACCAACAGTTTACAGACCAACAGTGCCAACAGTATTCCAACAATTTACAGTCCAACAGTATCAACAGTTTTATGAAGAGTCCGGCTTCAACTTCGTTTCGGTGGAAAACTTCATCAGAAGTGATTACCAGCAACCATTATATGTTTGAATCCTATTGTGCAGATGAATAGAACATTCTCTATGTTGCTATGCAGTATACTATCTGGGACTAGCCCTTCAATAGGCTTGAAAGCTTTTTATACGTGGGCAAATCTCTGTGGAGTTCTTACAGCTACTAAATGCTTCTGTCCCTGCCTTAGGCATCTTTTTTTTCTAACTAAAAAGCCTCAAACTTTGTAGCCTTTCCCCAGAGGTGCCTCAACCCCTAACCATCTTGCTTGTAGTCTTCTGCACTTTTTCCAGCTCTGCAATATCTTTTCTCAGCGTCCAGAAGTGTACGCTGTATTCTAAATGAGGCTGCACCATGGAGATTGTAATGCAAGATGCTTCACAGTACCCAGACTCATAGCAAGAAGAAGAAGAAGAAGAAGAAGTGAAGAGATTGGATTTATACCCTGCCCTTCACTTGGAGTCTCAGAGCGGCTTACAAACTCCTTTCCCTCCCCCTCCCCACAACAGACACCCTGTGAGGTAGGTGGGGCTCAGAGAGCTCTGACAGAAAGTGTTCTTTTTCAAGGACAGAGCTTGTGACTGACCCAAGGTCACATCAGCAGGTGCAAGTGGAAAAGTGGGGAATCAAACCCAGTTCTCCCAGATTAGAGTCCGTGCACTTAACCACTACACCAAACTGGCAAGAAACAGCTACATGACTCTTTATGGCTGGTCATGCATGGCTGGTGAGTTGTATTTGGCTTGGTGCATTAGACTGCATAATTTGTGCAAGTTTGCCATCAGGTAAGAAGACATAGAGGTCCACAGAGAAGAAGAGAACAAGTTGTCAATATTGTAAGAAAATATAAGTACTTTGGTGTTCAAAAGGCTTGCCAGTGGCAAACTCAGAGCAGGACCTGGGTTTATTTATTTATTTAGATTTATATCCCACCCTCCGTGTCAGTTTGGATTCAGCATTGCTGCTGAGGAGACCTATAAATCTGCAATTGGACAATGTTATGTCAAGGAATCTTGTCATTCTAGATTGGACAGATATGTTCCAGTGCAGCCCCATGAGAAATCTACCAGAAGAATCCTTAGCCTTGGGAAAGGAAGGCTGACCAGCATAGTGTGGAGAGATGCCCTAGAATAGGGATGGCTAGTTGAAGCTCTCAGGTAGGGTCACTGAGAGAAGAGGTCTGGGGAGAAAAGGTCCCTGAAACAAGGCAAGAAAAGCCAGCACTGCTGATGGCTGCTACAGTAATTGCCAGGCTGCAACCTGCTAACAAGGTCATCGTCTTCAGCATTCCATTCTTTTCCTCTTTCTTTCGTTGCACCCAGCTCCATAGTTTTGTCTGCCCAGCCAGATCTTGCACAGCGGTGTTAGAGGAAGATAAAACAAGCTCTCCCTGTGTGTTTCCCTTAATTTCTCTCCCTCTTTTCTATGCTTTTCTTCTTCATTTTGCTCTTCCTTTCATGATCTTCTTTCATTTCTTTCTCCCTCCATCTAGTTTTTCCATGTTCCTCTTCCCTATTTTCTTGATCTCAACTCCCCCTCATCCGTATCCTGCTTGGCAACTAGGAATGTGCTTAATAGTAGTATAGTAGCAAATCTTTGTTAATGTTATGAACAGAAGGAGGGGGAGTTAATATTTCCCCACAATCTAACAAACTGGGAAACTTTCCCACTCCCCCATCCTTTATATGCATGGTAATGGAATATTAATCTGTTTTAGTATTTATACATGTGGAACAGAAGTTAGAACTCCTTGGCAAATGATGTAATCTTTTTAGATGTTAGTAAAATCAGTCCTAATGATCCCAGTACTTCCCATCCAGCACCACTACATAACCCAGTTTGCCCTGTTTTTGTTCTAAGTACAAGTACAAGGGTAAACTGAAATACATTTTTTACTGATTTACTTACTAAAGATTTATTGTGACATGAAGTTTTTGTGAACTTGAGCCCACTTCATCAGATGTAGGAAGTATATCCTATATTGGTAGACACATACATGTGTGCATAAATATAAAGTTACCAAAGTAGACACAGGGCTATAGATAGAAATATTAAGAGTCACAGGTTGTGCAAATGGAGTAGATGTGCAGGGCATTTTTTACAAGCACAGCATTTCTGGAAAGAGGGAGGAAAACTACTCTTGCTTCTCTTACATAATTATGATGGCTTCCATTGAGGAGTCTGCCCCAATCGCTGCTCTGGCGATATTTAACAGTAGTTTGAATATTGAATGATCAGTTCTTCTACCTGTCAAAAGGGTTGCAGCAGTACTAGAGAGCTAGTTTGGTGTAGTGGTTAAGTGTGCGGACTCTAACAGGGAGAACTGGGTTGCCAATCTCCTCCTCCTCCTCCTCTTCTCCTTCTTCTTCTTGATGAAGCACCAGCAATAGCTATCACCCTTTTTTGGTGAACTATGGGCAATGTTAGATTTATAAGAAATGTCACACCCAGTCTTTCTCCCCCATGGGTACCCAAAGCAGCTTCCATTTTATCCTGTCCTCTATTTTATCCTCACAACAACCCTGTGAAGTAGGTCTGCGTGAAAGTGTGTCACCCAGCAACCTTCCATGGCAGAATGGGGATTTGAGTATTAGAGACACACGACCTGTTGCTTAAAAGCTCTCTTATAACATGTTGCCTATAGAGTTGCCATTCCTCCTGGATGGAATGGAGGCTCCCCCGATTTTGGGGGCTCCAGTCTGCTGCCAGCCACCCCCAAGAGCCCTCTCCCTGTCAGTGTTGCCAGTGTGATGATGTTGCCTGGAAGTGACGTTATTGCATTGCTGACATCCGGGGGGGTGACGCTCTAGTTTTTGGGCAAACCCTATGGTTTTGAGGGCAAAAAACCATAGAGTTTTGCCCAAAAACTAGAGAATCCCCCCAAAATCAGCAACATGATGACTTCACTTCTGCGTGACATCATTGCACTACACAGGGCAGAAGATCCCAATGAGGACCTGGGAGCTCCCTGCCAGATCAGAGGTAGGACCTGGCAGCCCTAGTTGCCTGTCATGAAGATAATCTGGTTAAGGATGTTCTGATTCTGACGGCCAGTTTTCAAACATGTAACATTATTTTCTGGTGAGTTATGCCTGCCACAAACAGAGATCCATTTCTGATAGCACAGATAGCACTGGTAATGGAGATAATCTGGGCCTGGATATTCCCAGGCCTTTTATCTTTGGCCCTAGGACTCCCACAATCGTCCTGAAGCCGGTGGCCAGTCTTAGCCTCCTAGCTTTATTCTCTGATGAGTTATGCCTGCCACAAATGAACCAATGGACAGACAGGCTGATTCTTTTATTACTATAGATTCGTGGTGACAGCAAGCCAAGTGATTGGTTTTTCTTGACATTTAGTTTGGATTAGGGTCGTATGGGGGACCCTAGGTGGAATCTTTGTCTGGGGACCCATGGTGCTTCTCAGCAGCCCTGGCCCCAAAGTTAGATCTAGTCTCTTATGTCCTTGGTTTTAAGTTTATACTTTCTTTTTATAAGCATAAGAAGACTGTATTCAAAAGATGCTGGAAATAGAATCATTTTTTACACTTGGATATTGGCATCCGTGACTTTGTATTTGTTAGGTGGAGTAGACTATTATAGAGCTTGCTTACCCACAAGTAAAAAGTTGGGTTGTATAGCAAAATACACTTAGATTCATAGAATCATAGAGTTGGAAGGGACCTCCAGGGTAATCTAGTCCAACCCCATGCACAATGTAGGAAATTCACAAATACCTCCCCCTCCAAACCCCCAGTGACTGCTGTTCCATGCCCAGAAGATGACAAAAAATCTCCAGGATCTCCAGCCAAATTGGCCTGGAGAAAAATTGCTTCCTGATCAATTTATTTGCAGAATAGAGTATCACCTACCAGGAATACAGTTTGCCCTTTTGAGAGAGATAATCTTTAAATCTAGGAGATGCAGGATCCAAGACAAAGTGATGGAGTACTTCCAAAGACAAGCAGAATGGACATAGAGAACTAGGTTGCCAATAAACCAGAAAGGATCTGCTTTAGTGTCAGTTGCTCTCTCTTTCCCTCCATCCCAGGTCTTTTTTGAGCCGTTATCTCTTAATCAGATAAACAGCTTTTGCCCTGGGCTCCACTTCATGACCTGGCAAAACCCATTAGATGCTACCTTCAGACATGTCAAGGACTATGGACTTGGTCTCCTGTTTCCATCATAAGATCTAAGACACATGAGGCTGCCTCCTATTGAGTCAGATTGTTGGTCCATCTAGTCCAGTCTGCCTATACTGACTGGCAGGAATTCTCCAGGGGCTCAGATAGAGAAATATCTGTCTCAGTACTAACTAGCTGGAGATGCCATGGATGGAGCCTGGGATCTCCTGCCTGCAAGTTTCCATCACTGAGCCTTGTTGTCCTCTATTGTCTAACACAAAAGGCGCCATCCCATGTGTCATTCAAATATCAGATGTTTTTTATTTCAGCTGTTGGCAACTAAGGAGAGAGGGAATCTATCTGAAGGGGTGTGTTCTAGATCTCCTTTGTAAGAATAAGATCCTGACTCATTTGTCCTAGAAACCATTGCACAATATTTATATAGGACTAGGAATATGGGACAACACCAGAGGAAGTTCAGGAACCAGAACCAGTAATTCAACCTACACAAGGTGTTTCACTTCTGGATCAGGTGAGTTAAATAAGGCATAGAGATGAGTACCAGTTTCCCACAAAAGATCCTCAGAATAAAATGTTGGGAAGTTTTGGTTTTAGTAACAAATTGCTTATGTTCTGAGTAAGGGATAAAATGTGGAAAATGCTATTCCTCTGTGTTTAGCTACAGAAACTCAGATATGGCTATGTTTGGTGGCAAAAGCTGAGCAGAATGCTTGTTGTTCAGAGCAGGATGCTCCTATTTTGCTTGCTTTTGATGCTGGATCAGAGGAAGAATGACTAGATTAGGAAACACCCCATTCTTCCCCTGGCTTAATTCCATTTCTCTTTCCTCTTCCTCCCCCTTCTCAGCTATTGAGGCCTGTGAACGCTCTGTACCCTCTCACTTGCACTTTGGGAAAACATCAACTTGGGGTTTGTTTGGTTTTTTTGTTTTGTTTTTTGGAAATGAAATTTGGTCCAGTTTTGCATGTTTCCAGTTGATCTTGAGGAATACAAAATGAAACGTGCCTTTTGTACCTCCATCCTCTCCCCCCAACTAACCCCCCCAAGGATGGAATCTCTTTGTGAATGGGCGGCAAATACACCACTGAAGCTCAGGAATCTTCACTTTGCCTCAAATTTTGGCTCGGCTGTTTCTATAGAGACCAAAAGGAAGCTTTTGGTCAGCCACTCCGCTATTAAAGTGTAAACCATTGAAAACTCTCTTCATGCTGTGATACCCTTTCAGAGAACAGAATAGGGTCTGAACTAATCCATGAAAGTTGTCATGCTCTAAGCTAGTAGCCGGCCCTTTTCCTTTCAGTCTGGCCTAAAACTATACTGTACTTCACACATGATTGGCCCTTCAGAGAGCAGGACTCAATATCCCGGCAGGAAATAAGTCTGTCTCTCTGCACAGTGGTGTTGAACGTGGAAAGACCTTGTTCCTCGACTCGGACATAATTACCGGCTCTTAAGAAATGAGTTTCAAGTTTAGAGGATTTTCCCCCCTTCTCTCTCTCTCTCTGCTTCTTTCTCACTTCACTATCAAACCTTGACTTTAAAAATTAGTATCAAGGCTCACTTGGCAAAATTTCAGTGGTCAGTGGAAACCCTGGATCTCGCTGCTAGCAATTTCAACCAACATTTAGTGTCTTTTTTTCTTTGTATCCAGTGTTACATGTAAATATAGAATCTGACAGCAAGGAATCACAGTTGCCCTATTGAATGCACTATAGCTAAGGTAAAGACTGGTTTTTTTTTTCCTTTATGTAATTTACCATAATCTCTATGGGGAAAAAAGGAGAAGAAACTTTTGCTATTTCAGCCGGGAAGGCAGAATTTCCTTTGACCTTGAGACAGGGAGCTTTTGTTTTAATGTATGGTTGATCAATCGCTTCTAATAGTGCCGGAGAACAATGGCTAGACGGGTCAATAAGAGCCTAAATTAAGACTTCACAAGTTAAACACTACTGTAGGTTATTAATTTTTAATAGAAAATGTCTTGATCTGTGTAGACCAAAAGGGGGCACCAGGGTATTAAAAAAAGGAGAAAGATAACTTTAGGCTATTAGTATGTGGAATTAAAGTTTTGTTTTCTTCTTGACTTCTCATTTTCTCTTGCTGTTGTTAGAAATGTGGGGGAAGTAAAATTTCACTCTTAAGTTGAGGCAGCTCTCTAAAGGATTTTTTTTTTGGGGGGGGGGTCAACTCCTTGATTCAAAGCAGCTGTATGTTTAAGTAAGTGAATTATTAAGTTATCTGATTAAGTTGTTACAAGTTTATAAAAAACAGTGTCTGAGCTTGATTTGCCCTGGAAAAGAATATCAGAATGATTTGGTGTTTTAAATGCACCTCTTTTAAAAGTTTTATCAGTTGTATAGTCTAGTCACTTGAGCTTGGGGCCTGGTGTCTTTCTGCCCCCTTTTCTTTCCATTCTGTTTTTAAAGAAATCTTTCTTAAATTAACTTAAATGTAGGTGTGAGTGCCCATATCTGCATGATGGTTTGAAGTGGGATGATCCACGAGAGGATATTTCCTTTGGCTTAACCTCAAAATTCTCCATTCAGAAAAGCAAACATATTAACTACAGAAGGAAATCGGTTTTGTTTTTATCTTTTAATTTGTGCTCTGTGCAGAACAGTTGTGACTGAGCTGGAAATATTTATTTCTAGTGAACAATTCAGCAATACAGTAACTCTTTTGTATCTTGCTTCCATATTAAGTAGCAAAACATGCCAGTTTTGTTATTCCATTGTCTTTATATGAAGTGAAAGGAAATCTATCAGTGAAATCTGTTTCTGTGCTATTGGTGGGATTCAGATGCAATATTTTGTTCTTGCTTGTTCCATTCAATTAGTTTTGAACCTTTTTAAAAAGAGGTTCAACTCTTGAATATCAATCAAACTGTTTTTATGTGCATTTTTGCAGTGATATTAATAGTGTCATATTCATCCCTCTTTGTAGACAGAATTTAAACAATTTCATTACCTGAAAGATCTTTACATCTGTTAAAAATATGGAACCTCTGTTTAAACGTTGAAATCTGTTTAACAATAGAAATATGTAAAGACATCCCTCTTTAGCACCATATTATTAAATTTTGTATCAATACCTAAATCTTATTTTTTCCATTACATCTTTATTTATTATGCTGTATTAAAGAAGGCAGGACAGCATTACATTAGGACTTAAAAATAAGACAGACAGTTTGTTTAACCAAAGAAATAAATTCCTGAAATCAAACACTGATTAATTCCAAATGTACATAACATACACAATTTATCATCAACGCACAGCTTTAAATATTATATTATCATAAAGATTGGTTATTGAGGATTATACTGAGTGCTTTTTGATTTATTTTCAAAATAAAAGCTGCCGAAATTTATCTATCTTAATTTAGCTGCAATTTAAAACTACAAAATATTAAAACAAATTCTGAGATGAAAATTTATCAGATTTGTCTTCAGAGAAACAGTTGCATAGTGCTTATGAAATAAAAGTCCATATGTAGTGAATATCCATACTGAGATATTTCTCAGTGTATTGGCAATGGCAATGGTAATTAGTACAAAGACATTTTATCCTATACTTTTGCTTTGGGAGCAGACTTAAGCTTCAGTCCAAACACCAAAATGTATATGTATGTTGACTTTTGATCAGCTAATTTTTTTTCGAATAAACTCAATTTGCCCTTTAAAAGCAATTCTAATTATTGTTTTGGATCTCAGTTGAAAAATCTAGTCATTACCAATTCTAGGAAAATACGATGAATGCTTTGATGTCAAGTACTTCCGGGTTCATGGTTTGTTACAAGAGGATTGACAACATAGGCCAGAGAAATCAATTGCTGGAAAATTCGAAATAAAGAATGTGCCAGAAGGCCACCAAAGATTTGCTTCCCAAACGTAACACTCATCAGTCATAGAATACGCAGAGCCATTTTGTTCCAAAAAATATGCCAGTGTGAAATTTTGCATGAGCAATAAAATGTGCTTTGTGAAGTCATTTTTTTTTTAAATGGGAGTGTGTGTACTGGAGGAAGGAAGGGCAGTAGAGCAGTGCCAGTTTCTATAATCATCATTGTTTGCTAAAAGAAAGAGGAAGGCATTATGACAAAAATTCCTTCAAGATGTTCATGTTATATTGGGTCTGCTTCTGAAGTTTCAGTACTTGATCAGTTAAACTTTATTTCCTCAACAGCCAGACAACCCCACTTGCAATTAATGCATGTTACATTGGATATAGATTAATATAGAGTTCAGCCTACTTGCCAAAACCATAGGAGTTGTTTGTTTTCCACCCTTCAATTAGTAAAAAAAAATAACAGCCGCAAAAATTGGTAGACAATGAGCACAGAATGCTTCTTTTCTGTGACTGAAATGGTGAGAGTGGTCGTCCCCCATATTGTGTATATTTGTTTGTTCATTTAGGATACAATCCATTTGGAAGTTCCTACATGCTATTATTGTACAGAACTGTAGTTCTCATGAAGAATGTGATCCACTGGAAGTTCTCCTGTGCAAACTCATTCATTTAAATGGGAGCTGTACAGGAGGACTTTTCCTGAATTTGCTCAAAATCTGATCCCATTGACTTCAAAAGGGGCTCTGTACATGGACCTTCAGTGTGCCTTCAATAAAAGTTATGAATCTATTGGATTCTGACTGTTCAGGGCAGAGAACAGTGGGATATATTTCTTTTGCTTTAAACCAAAGCCAGAGTGATTTAAAATAAAGTAAAATAATCCCCAAGATTTAAATCAAACGTCCTTGTACAAGCTGAGTCCAAGCCACTCCGGACAAGTTGTTGAAAGGTCTCCATTCTCTATAACACTGACTCCAATCCCCATTTTTGTACACCTTGTACATTGGTTTGTGTGTTGGCTCACAGGGGCATTGGTACTGGTAGCTGGTGCTCTTTGGCTGACCTTCATTTTAACAAGAGACTCTTTTGGCATACCTTCCCCAGGCATGAAGCTCTGATTGTCCAGCTTTGCCTGTTCAAAGGATTTAAAAATGTACTTACAGTCAGCACTCTGCCTTTCTTCTGTCCTTCGTATTTCTTAAAATGGCTCTGGACACGATCAAGTGGGAAGCCCTTCTACACAAGCTCCGGTGAAATGATTGGAGGCCATGCAAGTGGACTGCTCTCCATTTCAACAAGGACTGTGCTGGAGAACTTACTGTGCCCCTTTCTGTTTTTTGTTTTCTGCTTTGCCGCTATATAGCCCTCATAGCATCACAGTGTTCTACTTTGGAGTAAGATTGTGGACCAGATTCCTATGTAATGAGCGCAAACCACTGCAAAATTCACCACTGACAAATGTGTTTATGATCAAGGTTTAAAGAATTCTCTCTACATACATACACACACCCCTTTAGAAAAACCATTCTGGCTGTAAATATATCTGGTTACACACACTGTCTTTCTTTAACAACAGGGTAGACAGTGGGAGAGAAACTTGGAAAAGATCCCATGGCTGTTTCTGAAATGCAATACAGTTTTGAGTTACAGGGCAGAAATGTGGAGCAGGCTGTCATGTTTGCAGTTCGTGCCTCACCAAAATAAAACATGCCGTATTGGTCTCAGCTTTCAGCACCTTGGTATTGCAAGGTTTGATCTGTTGTGCAATTCCTTCAAAATGTCCCTGTCTCTTTTATACACTCAACAATCATAACCAATCGGGTGCTTAAAACAATTCTCAAAAGATGAGGAAAAAGGATGGACAAAATACAGATTTTTATGAAAGTGAATGGAATGCTTCTCTAGACTAATATACTGGCAATGATTAGAAATTAAAATCTGAAGGAGAAAAATAGCCATAGGAGGAGGACTGATTTGTTTTAGTGGCAAAAGTTTAAGGCATTTGAACTTCCAACATATAGAGAGGATTGAAATCTTTCTGAATTTTTTCATGGAATTCCATACTTCCTAATCTAACTTAGAGACATACTGATTTGTTTTAGTGGCAAAAGTTTAAGGCATTTGAACTTTCAACATACAGAGAAGATTGAAATCTTTCTGAATTTTTTTATGGTATTCCATACTTCCTAATCTAACTTAGAGACATACAGTTGTAAAAATGGTTATAACTTGTGGTGCTTTTGAAGGAATGTTCTGACAAAAATGCCTGAATAAGAATAATGCTGTGTTATTCTCTTGAGATGGGCGTAATCAAAACCAAATGCAGAAACTCTGTACCATCATCATTTTTATTCGCTAATGTAAATATACTTCTGCTGGCATGGGTCATACCTATTTGGGAGATAGGCAGAAATCTACATTCAATCAAACATCTTTTGTGGCATATCAGGAAATGAAAAGAAAACTCCCATGTCCCTCTGCTGTGGTACAAAATAATGCATAGTGGGTTTGTCCACTCATTAATGGTTGGTGTTAACATGGCAGTCAGCTACAGCAGTGTGTCTTGTAAACTCTTTGCAAAAGTGCTCTTAAATATGACAGATCCATAACACAAAAATTCCATTTCAGTCTACTAATGTAATATGTTATTGGCAAATAAAAATTACCTGAATGAACCATTGTGCCCATTTGTAACAGCAAATAAATTACAAAACATTTGGCACATTCTTTGTGATTTTGTATTGGAAGGGTTTTAAAGGCTTTAAAACTTTTTAAAAGGGATTTTTTGTTGCAACCTCTAATTAAGTTCACTGTGAAGTATTTCCTGAACCCAGAGTCTCTGTCTTGCTACCTAATTCTTTACAGGTGATTTTGCAGCTGCTAGCCATAGCAAAAACTGTTTACCTTCCCCCGTGAATTTTTATCAGTTATCAGTTAGCAAACAGAAGAGTGAAATTGCAAAGGAATTAGAAGGGGGGCAAAAAAATCAGTGCCTAGTAATATTGCCTGGATTCTCACACATCTAAAAGCAGGGGTTTTTTTTATATTCATCAAGGAAATAACTATTTCACATCCTTGCAAAGGTTACTTTTTTACTTAAACCAAGAGTCTGAAGGCTGTTCAGTAAACCCTACATGTTAGAGCTCTTTACCCTGCACTCTGCAAGTAGCCCTTTGCACGCTCGATTTCATGAATGAACTGGGGAGTCATTCCCCTTCCTTATGTCAAAGAGAGCTCTAAAGGAGAGAGAGTTTTATGATGAAGTCAGTTCCTTTCCAAAGGACAGGGGTTGTAGTCTTGTGTTAACACACAGTCAAGTAAGAGACACAATACAGAACTTTTCCTGCTAACATCAATAACAAGGACATGCATTCAAGTCCCGAAAGGGCAGCAACTCTTGCAAGCTAACCCTAAATTCACAATGGCAAACAGGCAAGAGTGTTTTTGCTTTCCAAAAGAAGAACCAGCTCCCCATATTCCAGAGCACTGGAGCACAAAAAAAAAAAAATCTTCCCAGGCAAAAAAACTGATTTGCATTAGGAGAAGCCATTTGTAAAATGGATTTTTTTTTTTAAAAATGGGGATGTATGAATTTGTATCTTTCATTTTTTTTTTTATGCTGCCCTTTCTTTTTACTCATTTTTGTTGCCGGCTTTCCTGATTTGTTTGTGATTTTTATGGCAATGCTGAAAAATAATATTAAAATTATGTCAGGTTTAATGAGAAAAGGGCTGAAACCATTAGGCTGTGCATATCAGTAGTATCCCTATTTGGGATCAGTTGTTTTTTAAATAATGGGCCTTTCCTCCCAATCCTGATAATAAACATGCCAAGAAATATAAACAACACAGGTTAGTTTGATTTCCTACCTTTTCTGCAAACCCCACCCCCACTTGCCTGTCTTTTTGACATGAAGAATGCATTTGGTAGGTGAGCCATGAATGTCTGTGCCAGGATCTACAATTTAAACCACATTCCATTTTTTCCCTTCAAAGTTTAGTGAAATACTTTCCTTACCTTTAATAATTCTCATTTTAAAAGGTAGCACTTAGTAAATCAGAACCATATCCCCCCATGCATGTTTTTGAAAAGAACAACAACAACAGAAGCCCTACCAGAGTGACCTAAATGGCAAAGCATTAAGATCTGGATATTTTGAGGCTGGTATGATTCTTAAATAATAAATAAAATCATAAGTTTAGTTCCAAAACTGAGCAACAGATGTAGAATATACATACTTAGTATATATATAACATTTTCTCATAGTGCAAGCTATCTTTAAAAAAACAACAGCCAGCACACACTTATACCATTTTGTTGAGTGTTCAGAGGGCTTTACAAATAATATCTCTGTAATCCTCACAAAGGTGATGAGTATTACCATCTCCAGACTGCCATTTTGAGGCAAGAGTGGCTTACCCAAAGCTGTATGGTAGAGGTGGTTTTTGAACCAGAGACTTTTCATAGATCTTCTTAGCCAGTAGGCTCACTGTCAAATAATCACAGACCACGGTTGGTTGCTGATCAGCACTAATTTAGGGTTAGATTTACACTAACATTGCATACCTGGTCCCCTTTAAAAACATATGACTTGATTGAGGTATGTGAATAGCCCATAATCTACTAGGCTCCATCCATGGACTGTGCTGAGTACTGTCACTTCCCCTCTCCTGACATCTTCAGATTTCTGCATGATCCTTGGGATGCTCAACCCCACTGTGGGGCCAGTGCCTTCAGATTACCAGCTCTCCATCTGGTTAGTACAACTGTGAGTTATTAAGGGAACTTTATTCAGGACACATCATACCTCGATAATTATCATGTCCAGTGACATAGGGTAGGGTAAGTGACATGGGGTAGGGTAAGTGGCTAAGAGACTAAGCTGGAAGGCTGATGGTTCAAATTTTGCCATTGCTGCTAGTGCTGTTACTACTGCTACTACTGTTGTTGTTATGGTCCCACTTTTTCTCCTCCATGGGGACCCAAAGTGACTGACAACATTTTCACCCCTCCTCTGCTTTATCCTCACAACAACCCTTTGAGGTAGGCTTGGCTGAGAGAGAGCGATGAGCACAGGTGACCCAGCAAACCTGATTTTCTCAGATTTGAGTCTGACACAAACTGCCACACCGCTTTGGCACTCCTTTGCAGACAACTCATCATTTCATCTTCAGGGGATAATAATACTGGTCTTCTTTACAAGGGTTGTTGAAGGAATAATGTATGAACGCTTTGAAACACTGAAAGTGTTGTATAAATGCTAAATATTCATGCTGTTCTACTCCTGAGATGTTTTGGCATGGTGATCTTGAAAGGACTATTTCAGACAAACCTAAGCCTAGCTAGGGCTACCGGGGGGGGGGGCTTATTCCAGAGATCCTGGTCTCCTGGGGATCTAGGCAAGCCATTGCTGGCATGTAGCTATAAACTTTACAGCCCCTGGGGAGGGGGGTGTATCTTGGATCTGTCATTCTCTCTTGGCTAATTATTTATTAAAATAAGTTTCTTCCCCCAAAGGGAACTCAAAGCAGCTGGGCTAGCATGCCCTTTAGGTACATGACTCCTGAGAGGAACAGAATGGAGGGGGGGAAATCTTAATTTCACTTGGGATCTGAACTGGTGGTCACAAGAAGAAGACCTTTTGGTTGTGGTGGACTCACTGTGCAGTGGCAAATTGCATGCTAAGGTTCATTGGAGTTATAGCGTTGCTGCAAAAAAAATGCCATAAATCACACAGCTGAAAAACACAATAAGATTCAACAACAGGTGTCTCATGTTCCAGTATAAACTCCTTTGAGGACTGATGATAGGGCTGCCAACTCTAGTTTCGGAGATTCCTGTAGGTTTGGGGATGGAGCCTGGAGAGGGGAGGGACTGGGGAGGGGAGGGAACTCAGCAGGATATAAAAGCCATAGAGTCTACCCTCCAAAGCAGACATTTTCTCCAGGAGAATTGATCTCTGCAGTCTGGAGATGAGATGTAATTCCCAGGGATCCCCAGGTCCCACCTGGAGGCTGGCATCCCTAAGCACACAGTGCACAGTAGCCCTGATGCAATTTCATGGTTTTCCCATGTAAAAATTTCCTTGAAAAGGGAGAAATAGCATGTCAGAGAGAAAGACTGAGACCCAAGCCCATTGTCTGTTCTGTTGGGGTTCTTTTGCAGGGAGTTTTTAAACACAGGGGAGCATTAAAAGTATGATCTATCTATGGTCTGATGTGGTGCAGTCCAGGTTCAGAGTTAGGGCCTTTGTGATTTCAACCTTAGAACCAAGGCATAGTTTCTGAGGGTGACTTGTGTCTTTCTAGCTTCCATGACGTCCATAGGTCTCCCACAAATATTAATGAGGTATTCATGCCCCAAAAATAAGTCTAAATATCTGGATGGGTGCACAGAATTCAGTGCATATTTCTTTGGTTGCTGGCTTCAGTAGGTAACATTCAGTAGATAACAAAATTCTGGAATTTTTAAAATGCCTATATGTTGTTTAAGAAATGTATTTGAAGAAAATAACCATCCTATGTGAGGCAGTCTTTCCCACTAGACAGCATGGGCCATGGGAGCTTCCAAATACAACCTAGTTTACCAAAAATGGGAACTGGCTGCCCTTGTTTTTCTTAACTTGCATGAAAAAATGACACACTCCCTGTTTTGTAGCAGTCGTTTTGGGGTTAGCATGGCAAGTTATATTTCCTGTGGGGTTGTGACCCTGCATGGATACATTACAAAACTAGGTAAGATAAGGTGTTTTGTTTCAGGATTTGCTTTGGAGAGGAGGAAATGAAGGCACAGCTTTGTCAATGTGGACTATGCTAGAAATCAGCCTTGACAAACTGGCTAGAGCTCTGTAGTGGCTGAGAAGAAAGAAGTGCCTACTTTGTTTTTTACGTATTTACATTAGGCATTTATTGTATTCTGTACTGTACCAGATTTTTCACTAGACGAACTTTATGATATTTTTTAAAAATTAGCTTAAAATCTAAGTAAAATAATTAGTACAAACTTAAGAAAAAATTAAAATTTTAGCAGCAAAGAGTGAAACAGCCCTAAAAGCATACATGTTTGAAAGATGGGAAGAAAAATGTCATCTTCCTACGAGATCACAATGTGTTCCTTATTTTTGGAGTTCATCAGATGTCAAACCAAACAGCTCATAAGCAGGGCACAGAGGCTCAAACTGCCCCTTGTTACCGCCCCCCAGCAAGTGGAGTTCATAGATATACTGCCTCTGAACATGGGAGGTCCATTTAGCCATTGTGGCTAAAAGCTATTGATGATTGAATCCACCCATAAAGGATAAGAGGCTAGGAAACACTGGGAATTGATCCAAGGATCTGATGCAGGCCCGTGGCTCTGGTGGGGCATTTTGGGGCTCAACCCCCTCAAATGTGAGTCATGCCCCACAACAGCTGCTGCCCCTCTCCCCCTCCCCTCCTGTGACATTAAAAGGGCCCTCCAGGGGATCAACAAAATCACCACTTGCAGTTCAGGGAACGTGTGGGGCTGGCTCTTCCCCCTATCCCCTCACTCCTCCCCTCCTCCTCCCCTGCTGCCTCACAACATTTCCCCATGCCCCACCAACCCAGAATCCCGGGCTATGTGGCTGATCTGATGGGAACTTATCCTGCACAAGACCCATTGAACTAAGCAAGGCCTGTGTTCTTGAGTGGTTCACTTTTGTTTCCAGGAGGCTTGAGCAGGAGAACTTCCTAGTGGGACTGTGTCCCATGTTGATGGGTGGGTGAAGACTGGAACTATTTGGATTTTTGAGCTCTGGAATTGAAACCTTTTGGCCTGGTTCACACATGCAGTAAAACAAGGTATTTGGGCAGGGAAACGTCCCATCAGGTTTTGCTTTGTGAATCACCTGTGAGTGTCTCCTGCCCTGCTGCCCTTTAGAAGCAGATCAGTCAGTCAGTGGCTATTCTGATGGCTTACATGGGCATTCCATGTTCTGCAGTAATATACCTCTGAATTTCAGTTGCTGGGGGGGCAACAATATGAGGTGGGGATAGCTCCTGTCACAGAATGCTGAGGTGATAGAAAACACTGCACCACATCAGACAGGTGGAGGATCATGGAGAACTACACCTTGACATGCTCCCCTCTGTTAAAAACTATACAAATGGAACATCAGCACAGTCAATGAAGCTATAGGGAGTGAGTCTTTCTCCTTGCCATACTAGTTTTCTATCAGCAGAGTTTTCAAAGGTGTAGATACATTGCACCTGCAATCTGGTGGGTGCAATCCATTCTGCCTCCTTGGTGCTCGTTCTCCCGCATATATGAAGATTAAGGACCAGTGCTGCATCATTTGCCAAATGGAAAACATGGACTCAAAGACACACATACACACAATTATTTGCAGAAGTTGGTTGAAACACAAGCTCCCCTGTTTCTATCTCTCTTCTGATCCAGTGAGATAGCTTGGCTCTCTCCTTCCAAATTAAAACACTCAGATTGGACAGCCTACCTTTCTGTGCCAGACCTCCTGCTGAGAGAGTGCTCTGGTTCTCGATGTCGGAGCACTTTTCTTTTTGTCAGAGTTCAAACAAACTTGCCATAACCTCCTCCCAACTTTAAAAAAAGAAATAATCAAAGAAAGGCAGTAAATATAATCACTTAATTCTCTCTTCTCTCCCGTATACACTTCTGATCTATGTAGCTGTTGCAACATACAATTAAGCAACAGTTTTCTTCACTAGCATGGTTTACAGGTTTTGTTGCTTGCTTTGCCCGGTGTGGCACAGTGATTCTTGTGTGAGGGAAACATTTCCTAAATGTTTATTTTATTTATTTATTTATTTATTAGACTTATACCCCGCCCTCCCCGCATAGCAGGCTCAGCAGGAATGTTTTGTTCCTGGGGCAGCGTTTTCTCCTGGATTAAAACTGGGTATGGGAGGAAGATATATTTGGTTTTCCCTGAGCAGGCTTCCATCTTACCACTGCAGGATTGCTAGCTAATGCTGACTCCCATCCTGCATCCCACCCATCACCCACTCGAATCATTCAGGGCCACAGGGCAGGACTCTACTTTCTGAGCCATGGTGATGCTTTGGGGATCCTCCCCAAGCTTATCAGCTGTAGTGTGAGTCTTGAATCAGGGAATTCTAGCCTGTGCCCCCTCCCTCAAAATGATGCCACTGCCAGAGTTTTGGAGAGGGGTTAAAACTGTGCAGGTCCTCTTGATACTGACAGGCTGGAGTAATGGCGGGATGTGTCCAATACCACAGCTTAGAAAAAAAGTGTAATGATTTTTATTAGGTAAACGGCAACAAAATAGTGAGCAAGGATTCCCGGGCTCCTTTAGCAAGCTGGATATTCAGTACAGAAATGGGGGGAGGGGATGTTTCTGGATGTGGGGGGAAAGGGTCAAGAATGCAGTATGTACTTTCTTGAAACAGAGACAAAAAGGATGTTGATGGCTGTTGGATTAGAAGGTGCAAAATGGAAGTGAACGGGCACCAGAGGCTGCTGGGAAAAGAAAACACAAAATGGTCACTCTCTGGGCTAATGCTATCTATGACTGTTAGTTTTTAAAGGCACATTTTAGCTTCCCTTGTGGCAATCTAGTGCGTCATAGCAGCTTACCTTTAATCATTTCACAAATTAGAGCACAGATATATCATCTCTATTCTCACCCCAAGGATCACAGCCAGAGTTCACCCCAGTCCCTGCCTTTTACACATTTCTGGAGGGGGTCTCTACCTGCCACAGTCATTTATTCTGCATCCTTTCACATACAGCCTCTGAAGACTGGCTGTTAGTAAACCAACCAATTTTTTCCCTTCCCAACCAAAATCTAAGAACAGGATTTTTATTAACCTCACAATGAATCTGCTTGTGTTTATTGTAACATAGCTGCAATCCAAACATTTCTAACAACTTTGCTTACTTACTTCATTTATACCCTGACTTTCTCCCCAAAGGGGACCTAAAGCAGCTTACATAATTTTCCTCTCCTCCATTTTACCCTCACAACAAACTGTAAGGTTGGTTAGGCTGAGAGTGTGTGATTGGCCCAAGGTCACCCAGCAAGTTCCATGCCAGAGTGGAGATTCAAATCTGAGTCTTCCAGATTCCAGTCCAACACTCTAACCAGGACATCACACTGGCTCTCATATGGATGTGATAAATATTTTAAAGGTGTGAAGAAATGCGTTTTTTCCTGGGAGGTTTGAAAGGAGAAAAACCTCCCCTTGCATTTTAAACCTTTTTTTCTTTGGGCAGAGAACCACCTGGGGGGGGGGGGAGAGAAGTCTGTGCAATTGCTTTCCAAAAGTACCTCAGCTCACCTTCATTCAAATGCTAATAGATCTAGCAGGAGAGATAATGGGTGGGCCAAGTTCTACCCCTTCCTCCTAGCAGGGATCAGAGATTTGGAGGATAAAATCCTAGAGAGTCATCAGGAAGGAGATCTCCAGGAAAAGCCTTTTTGACCTGGCACAACCTGGTCAGTGGGTGGAGAAACAGGTGTGCTAAAAACTCCTTGCAACAGGAAGGAGTTCTCTTTCATGCTGGATCCATCAGAGGTGGCTGATAGTTTAGCTGAAGTCTGAGGGGAGGCAGCCATTTTGACTATGTGCTCACCTCAAGAGCTGGAGCAAGCTTCAAAGTAATAGTAACTCTATAAGGATCTGGGACATCCTAAGCAAAAGGAACGTGTCCTATTTTAACATCTGATAGGGCATGTATACAGAAAGGGACAGAGGATTTGAGTTTTCCCCATTTCTTTTGGTATCCCTTGCTCAGTTTGACGCTGTGCTAAAAGTATGCTTGCAGACATTTTCTTTTTAATAAATACTTTATAACTTTGGATGCTGGGAGTGGTTCTCTGTACCACATAGACCTCCACCATCTGAGACACACTATTTTAGAAGGAGCACCAGGGGGAAGGCAGTTGGCAACTGGCCACTCCTCCAGGCGCATGCAAGGCAGTAAAATGTTCCAGTGGTGACCAGGTGCTGGGCAGCAGGAGACACAGGGGCAAGGCCTCAGAACTTTGAAGGGAAGCTGGGAGTCCTGACCCTCCCAGTGGGCAGTTCTGTACAACAGTCAGGTGGCGGTGGTGAACTAGCTGATAGTGGAAGAAAAGCCGCTCCAGGGGTTGAGAAAAACCTAGGAGGGCAGGGCAGAATAGGGCCTGCAAGGCAGAGCAGGTGCATTCCACCATAAAAGTTTTTTTGGAAAACTTCCTACAAGCAACAATGACTTATGACAGTTAAATCCCTAGAACAAGAGGCTGTCCTAAGTAAACGGGGATGATTGAAGCATGTGCCTTGTGTGGAAGGGTTGCTAGGATGACAGGTTGACTGACTTCCACAGTGCTTCTGCTTTATTTAAAATAAACCAATAAGAAGCTTGAAACAAAAATAGGTATTTTCAGTTTATGGATACATTTAGGGGATTTGCTGTCTGCCCTCCTGCTACTGCATTTTCTAATTTTCCATCTTCTTAATGGCACTACAAAACTCAATGTCATTTAATCTGTTTTGCTCTTTGATGAGAAAACTAGATTTCAGTTGGAAACAATAGCAATCTTGTCAATTTGCTTTTTTGTGAGAAATGCTATCAAATCCATTTGTTAATCAAACAGGCCCCTTTTGTGTTTCATTAAACAAAACTTACATGAAATTGAATGGACCATTTGGGTATATGTATACTACATCAAACTTACATGCCTTTGGATCATGGGAACTGTAGTTCCTTGAGGGAGGACAGAGACCTTCTAATGAGTCCACAAAAATTCAGTTCCTAGTATTTATTGGAAGAACCCATGACAGCTAAGTGAGTACAAAACAGATATATGTTTGTAGAGACCTTCTCAACATGTCCACAAACTTCATTTCCTAGTATTAGTTGAAATAACCAGGGCTATTTTGGGGCAGGAACACACAGGAACAGAGTTCCTGCTGGCTTCAGAGTTGGCCATGCCCACTACAGCCAAAACCTCTGTGTGTGTGGCTATAGAGGGAAAGCCGGGAGAATGACCCCCCACAGCGACTCTGGAGCGGGTGGGCCCTGAAAGGATTGGGGAGGCATTTAAATGCCTCCTTGTGCCTTCCCCGGCCTGTCCAAGGGCCAGCTTGGCCGGGCTCCCCATAGATGCGGAGCGCACGGGCAAGACAAGGGAAGGCATGGGGGTGTGGTCTAATATGCTAATGTGCTATGCTGTCGGGGGTGTGGCCTAATATGCTAATGAGTTTCTGCTGTTGGGTGTGGCCTATTATGGTAATGAGTTCCTGTTGGGGCTTTTTCTACAAAAAAGCCCTGGAAATAACCCATGAGCATTCAATGGGTTCAAAACAGATTGTCTGTCTGTCTGTCTGTCTGTCTGTCTGTCTGTCTGTCTGTCTGTCTATCTATCTATCTATCTATCTATCTATCTATCTATCTATCTATCTATCTATCTATCTATCTATCGTATTTGTAGCCTTTGTTTTCTTGGCAGGTTGTGTCACATGAGGTAGAATAATCCCCCAGTCCCAAATTAAAGACATGCTTCAAAGAAAACCCAGCTCAACCTGTTTGCCTACCTCAGGCAGAAATGATTGTTGCCTCCTTCCCTACATCTTGTTGAAATTGTCTCTGTTCGAAAGGAAATAGAGTGTGATCGGGAAAATGGAGGGAGGCACAGAGATCAGTTGTTAATCCCAGGAGAACTCCAGGCCCCATCTAGAGGTAGGCAACCCTATGCAAGAATGACCAGTCACTCTCAAAGCTATGAAAAACTCTCCTCTGGTACTGTTGATATCACTTTCTTATCACCCCCCCCCCGAATTAAAGCTACCACAGCAGTTTTTCTGCTTCACAGAGGAGAAGGAGGCATACATGCTCTGGATGGGAAAAGACTCCAAGCTTGGAGCATGATATTGATTCTTTCCCCCTGCATCAAAGCTGCTCTTTGCCTCTTCGAGGGAAAATGTAGAGGTAACTGTATTTCCCCCCTGCAGGGCAATTTACAGCGTGTGTGTGTGTGTGTGTGTGTGGGGGGGGGGCTGCTTTGGAAAAACGGCAGGGGAAGGGTTCCTCTGAGCACTGTAGACCAGCTCTGAAATGCTACAATTTTTGTATAAGCTGCCATTTTGTAACTAGCTCCACCCACCAAGGCACCATTTTGTGCCTGGTAGCTCCCAAGGCTCCTGGAAAAAAAATTAAGTAACTCCCAGAAACATTAGGTCAGCCGTCCTGTGTTTTAGAGATTTTAGGTGGAGATTTATGTTTGCCCTAGTCAAGGGACTATCTCTGGTAAATCTAGAGCCTACAGAATTTAGTCGCCCCAGGCAGCTGTCTCATCTACTTATATGGTGGGTGGCTCTGATTCAGAATAAATAGATTCCAAATAATAAACTAATCAATTATACAATTTATCAACACATGCTGAACAAATTCACAGTCCTTTCCAACTTTCTGTCAAAACAGAAGACTCAAAAGAAATCTGCAGACATGGGAGACGTTGTCAAGCTCCTGACAGTCCACAGTACATGGCTGGGAATTTTGTAGTCTCAGTAAGAGAGTGAAATAGGAGGCCCATCAAGTCTAATACACATATGCCGGTTGAATGAATGAATGGATGAATGAATGAATGAGCTACTGTGGGATGGTGCAGGGATTACTGATATCTTTTCAGCAACCTAAGATGTGCCCTTTTCTTTCTCATGTTACTCCTGAAGAGACTTCTCTAGTGTCTTGCTTGACTCAGCCAAGGAAATCTTCCACCCACCTATGATCCAGTCCCTCCACCACAAAGATCCTTAGATATCTTTTAAAGTTCTTTCGACTCAACATCTTTTTCCTTGCGAATCAAAAGCTTGAGGAGCATGAGAAGTGAATGGTAATGTGTCAAATGGAAATAAATTCAGGTGGGTAACCATGTTGGTCTGAAGCAACAGAATAAAATTTGAGTCCAGTGGTACCTTTAAGATGAGCAAAGTTTAATTCTGAGTATAAGCTTTTGTGTGTGCGCACACTTCTTCAGATACATTGAAATGGAAGTTACCAGTCCATTCATATAGGTAGAGGGTGAGCAACAAATTAGCATACAACATAATGAAGATGTTTAAGAGATGCAAGAACCAAACAGGAATAACAAGCTTAGTTTATATGGTTATCATTTGTTTGGATTTAATAACAGGGGAAAACATAGTGAAGCAAATTATTTAAATTATTTGCTTCATTGTGTTTCCCCTCAGAATTAAATCCAAACAAATGGTGATCATATAAATTAAGCCTGTTATTCTTGTTTGGTCCTTGCATCTGTTAAACATCTTCATTATGTTGCATGCAAATTTGCTGCTCACCCTCTACATATATTTGTGGAGTGGTAATTTCCATTTCATTGTATCTGAAGAAGTGTGTGCACACAAACGCTTATACCTTGAATAAAGTTTTGTTGGTCTTAAAGGTGCCACTGGACTTCAATTTTGTTCTGTCTAATGGAAAAACAGTGATGTAGGAAATGCCTCATCCCCCTATACACTGCCTATTCACAGAACTAAAAATGATGTAGGATCAGTTTTAACATGGAGGTCATTGCAAGGCTGACCAATCATAATGTGCTTTGAAAATCCTATTTCAACCAGGAAAACTGAAGTACAGTTTAGGAGGAGCAGTTTATGGATGTATTTTATCAAAACATATTGGTCCTATGCTCTAAACTTGTGGTTGCCATAGTGGAAAGATCCTTCAAGGCAGCACTAAGTGTTTGCCTTGTTTTTCAAGAACAGTTGTGATAGGTGGGAGGCACATCTTTCATAGGGATGGGCATGAACCTTGAAAATACAGTTTGGTTCATGGTTCGTGGCATACCCACTTTGTGAGCCACAAACCGTCATGAGCTTTTAGATGCCAAATGAACCAGTTTGGTTCATGAGGTTTGTGATGCCCCCCTGGTAGAATGCCCCCCTGGTACACTAGAGACACTGAATTCACAGGGGATCTCCAGCTAACTCTCCTTCCAAGTTTGGTGAGGATTGGATTTATGGGGCCCAAGTAACAGCCCCCAAAAGAAGGTGCCACAGGAAAGTGCTTTCTGGGGGAATGATAGGTGCAGGTTTAGGAGGTTCAGGACCATATAGAACAGATCCTGTGAAAGCTAGAAACATCAAACTTGCAGGGGGCCAATGTTCCCTCTAAGCTGAGTTAGTGTGAGCTAGCTCAGTTTTTTAGCCTCTGGCTCACACATTTTTGTCTTAGCTCAGGAAGGATGGTCCCAGATCAAACTAATTTATGCAGTAGCCAAATCACCTGCTCACAACTTTAATGCCAGTAGCTAACAAAGTAGAATTTTTGCTCACAGGACTCCATAGCTTAGAGGGAACATTGCAGGGGACCTCCCCCTGATGTTCCTCTACATGCCCTCCAAGTTAAGTGCAGATTGTACTTAGGGGGTCCAAATTATGACTCTCAAAGGAGATGCCCCCAGGAAAGTGCTTTTGGGGGAAATGTCAGGTGCAGGTTCAAAAGTGCAAACTACACACACCAAGCACATAGGGAACCTCACCCTGCCACCTGCTCCTCTACAATCGCTCTTCTGTTGCTTTGAAGTTTGCCTTGAGATTTGGTAAACATTTTGATTGAGCAAAGACAGTATGTCTGGAAATGTATCCATTCACAAACTGCCATGAACTGCTTGAAAGTTCGTTGAAGGATAACCTGCCATGAACTTCAGGTCACAAACCACGAACTGCCCAAAATTTGTCACAAACTAGTTCATGAGTCAGTTTATGCCCATCCCTAGTCTTCCTAAACTAACACACTGCTGGAATTCAGGTGGGTAGCCATTTGTCTGAAGAAGTGTGCTTTGCACACAAAAGCTTACACTTTGAATAAAACTTTGTTGGTCTTAAAGGTGCCATTGGATGCAAACTTTGTTACACTGCTGGAATGTCCATCATTAAATTGAAAGCTGTTATTGGCCATGATTCTCTGTGGATGAAGGGAGGGGCAACTCTCTAGCCCTGCTTCTTTATGGTGATGTGTCATTGTAGGAAGAACCAAGGATTTTAGAAAAGCAGATGGGAAGAATGAATTGAGTGGCAGAGAGTGAAGATACAGACTGATGGACAAACAACCAGGGTACGACACACTGACAACAGAAGAGAGAGCTGGAGTGATGCAGAGTAAATGAGGATCCTCAGTCCTGAGAAAAGATGTGATCTTACATATCAGAGGGCTGAGTGGCTTTTAATGGCATCACACACCTTTTGCAGCAGGAGAGGAGACCTCCATGGGCTTGCAAGTCCCATCAGTTAGAGTGGCAACCAGTTCAGTTTAATACTGGAGTCTTACCTCCTTATCTACCACTGGAAAAAAGAAGTCAACCACATATTGGGAATACAGGGCCAGGTGGGGCTACAGAGCTGGAAGAGTCGAACCAGAAGAGTGGAGGCAGAGGATTATTAGGGAGTGACTCTTCTCCTTCAGTGCTCCAGCACTGAGTAATATGTGAATGCGTTCTGGATATTGGATTTAGCATGATGGTATGAAAAAAGGAAACCAATTTCAGTCTGGTGTGTGTGTTGGGGAGAGCAATCACTTTGTTGGACAACATCCCACTTTGAAGCCAGAGTAAAACTGATCCCAAGGCTGTTGGCTTGTTACTGCACTTCTGAATAACTTTGGACAACTTTCCTACTCCCTCATTGTGCAATTCCCCCACCACCAAAAAAAAAGGTTCTTTCAGCGAAAGGGTGATAACAGGTTCACAGAGACTCACTGTCAAAACATACCAGGGAACAAGCCGACAAAGGAGAGATACTCAAATTATAAAATTATACAATCTTTGCCAAGTGCCTAATTTTCTGTTGAACTGGTTCCAATTGTGGAGTATGATCAAATCTTTTTAGTTTGTTTATTCTTCAAAATCTTTTTTTTAATGCTAAGAAGCTCACAGTCTTCCTTCATGAGATAGCCTGGCAAAGTAACAGACTTACCAGGCTTGTTACAGCTGCTCTGTGAGGAATGGCATACAGGCTGGCTTTATTTGCATAAAAGGAAAATCTTTCTCTCTTTAAATACTGAAATACCAAAAAGATGCTGGCTGCATCAAAAGCTGTTAGAGTGGGTTTAAAAAAATTAGAGGAAATGCATCTAAAAAGGGGACATGGTAGAGATCTATACAGTTCTGAATAATGTGGAGAAGCGGGAAATGCTTTCTTCCTTTCTCAGAATACAAGAACTTGTAATTACGTAGCGAAACTGATCATCAGGACTGACAAAAAGAACTTTGTCACTTAACCCATAATTCACTGATGGAGGTATACCCACTAGCGCACTAGTACAAAGTGGCTTTTTAAAAGTATTGACAAACACAGAGGAGAGTAATACTATCAAGCACAACAGTTAAGTGTAGCTTCATCTGATCCGGGCAACTTCTACATGTTGGGGTTAGAGTGGCCAAATGTCCCAACTGTGGTGCCTTTAATAGCAGTTTCAGACAGAGAATTAAACTGCTGAAGTTTCCTGCATCTACGATATGGTACATTAATAGGTGTCCGGCAACTATTAAAGTGTCAAGAGAAGGGCCAGTCAAAAAAAAGTGACCATCTTTGGGAATCCCTTGGAGAACTGTGTTTGGTATGCACTTGCCAGTCTTAGGGTGACCACCTAAAAGTGTTTAGAGACTTGCATCTTCTTTTTACACTGGGCTGGGTCCAGCCAGCTTTTTAGCTCAATTTCACTCAGTTCTCCTCCTTACAACAGCCTTGTTCCACATGGCTTTTCTCAAGGCAGGTCTTCATGATCGCCAGCATAGCAAAGAGAACTGCCTCCTCCCTTCTTCCCCAGCCAAAAATCTGGTTGGCTCCAACCAGAATTTGCACTACAGAAACCGGTGCCCATTCAAAAGTATACAGTGAATTAATCCAGTTTGTTGGGTTCCTTTCCCATAATTCCCATGTATGTACATAAAAACTAAGAAGGCTTCCCAAGAACTGAGTAGGACACTTTCCCTGGGTACAAGATGTATACCTTCCCAAGTGTTATTTGTATGCTGATAATGTCAATATTCATGTTATATTACCCATGCTGAGTATTATGTCATCACTGGACAGTCCATCATATTACAAGAGCCCTGCTTGTTCAGACTGGGGGTTGAATTAGTGCAGCATCCTATTTTTCACAGTGGCTAACCAGTTACCCTGGAGGGCCAACAAACAGGGCATGAAGGTCAAGGCTTTCCTTTGATGTTGCATCGAAACTGGTATTTGGAGGATTACTGCCTCTGAATGTGGAGGTTCCTTTTAGTCATCTTGGTTCATAGACATTGATGGACCTACCCTCTGTTATGCTGCCTAATTCCCTTTTGAACCATTCTTGCTAATGACCTTTACTATGTCCACTGTCGGTGAACTGCACAATTCACTTAATGATTAAAGAAGAATTTCCTTTTGTCCATCAATTTCGTTGGTTGCCATCAAGTTTCATCACTGTAGGAAAAGGAGAAAAAGTTCCTTTTATATATAGTGCTCTAGCCCATACATAATTTGATAAACTGCTATCATGTTATGTAGCATATCGATCCAAAATCAGTTCCTTTGGTGTGGATTGGAGTTCCCCCTCCCTTTTTCATTGTGGCTTGTAGAAGTGACCAATAGCATCCCCTTATGCAAATCAGGGGACAGTATCCAGAAAATAGTACACCTGTCACCAATGGGTGGAAAACCACAAAGAAGAGTGTAGAATGGTGAGATGATGTCATATGATCACTGGGCAGACTAACAGACATGGACATATTTCCATTTCTGCACAGAACAGTTGACAAAACACACAAGTGAAAAAGCAAGATTAACACTGGCTGCGTTCAGACGGCCAGTCAATCGCGCCATGAGCCCTCCTAAAATTTTATCCCGATTTTTTAAATCCAGCCTAGCACGACCAGACGCCCCCTATGAAATAGCCTCACCGCGCGTTGTTCCCGCCGTGATTTGTCTACACGGCATCCACCGAGAATTTAAAAAAAAAAGTTTTGTACATTCGCATAGGCAAGGCTGCGCCTCCTTGGAGAACTGAGGCGATCGCGGAGGGTTTTCAGCAAAGTCCCGGTCCTCCCCTTGCCATTGCCATCAATGGAGGGACTATTTTGCAAGTTAGAACAGTCCTTCCCCCCTCCATCTCCCATCGCGGTAACATCTTGTCCCTAAAAGAAATAAGCATGAATATTACATTCCTCGTAGCGCTTATCGCTGAATGCGTTTCCTCGTTAAAGCGCACATGGGGTTTCAATTTTTTAAAAATCGCGCTCCGTCGGCTCGGTCTGACGTCAGACCGAGCCGACGGGAGCATCGCGCGCTAATGGAGTGACCAGACGGAAGAAAGTCTGCAGTTGTTGCGCGGGTAAGCGAAAACCCTACATTGAAACTACTACTTTTTAAATCAGGATTGGAGGCGCAGCAGAACGGGATGCCTATGGGACTGGAATATTTCGCAGATGTTTCTGTCTGGTCGTGCATTTTTGATCCGCAAGGGAGTCGTTCCTATGGCAGATCAAAAGATCCGTCTGAACACACCCACTGTGAATGCATTGCAACCAAACTTCATCATGGGATGCATACAAACAGACCGGTCATAAGGACACTGCTCATAATAGCTCAAAAATATATTGTGAATACTGGTCTTGACTAGGATTTCAAAATGGTAGATGAAAAAGAAGGTAGCCGCTTGCTTAGAAGGTTGACCATGGCAGCAGGCCAGGCAGAGTGGCTCTACTGCAGTTTCTCATTGGCCCTGTGCCTGCTGCCTAACACAGTGAAGCTTATTTGGTACTTCTGCTGTAGAAGGAGCCAGTCAGGCATGTGATGCTGGACAGCAGCTGCCAGAGGGTTTGTGGGGGGCAGAAAGATGACAGGACTGAACAGGAGCAGTCTATCTGAGCAGTAAGGGTTTGGGATCCTAGAGGCACTACTGCAAAACCTTTCTCCCTCCCCTTGCTGGTTTTGGGTGAGTGCAAGGAAATAGTACAGTTTGCAAGACAGAGCTCAAGCAGAAAACTCAGAAGAAATGTGTTTATCCTCCCTCTGTCATGAATCCAGAATGGGATTCATTTTAAAAGAAAAGAGACCCTCTCTCTTTCCTCCTCACCTTTCCACACTGAAAACTTTGACTTGGTTTAGGTCTCTGGGTGGAACCAGAAAGTCTTTTCTCTTTCACAATGGGAAGCAGTTGAATCCGGATTACACAGGACCCGTCTCTGGTTTGCAAAGTGATTCTTGGCAAGTTTGGAATTCAACAGCGCTGGGTGGGGGTGGGGCTGAAATAAGCCAACCAAACCTGTGGGAGCCCATAGCAACATTACTTGGATTTGATTTTGTTGGTATCTCAGGGGGTCTCTCCAGTCAGGACTGTATTGATCTGCATCTTTCAAACCAACTAGAAGGAAGGAGACATGAGTTATATGAACAAATGCACTATGTACGGTAGCCCTGTTGAACCAGACCAGTATATAAAGCTTCCTGACATCCAGTCATTATTGCCTACTCTTAACTGGTAGATGCTGTCCAAGATCTCAGACAGAGAAGGGCCATTCCCAGCTTTGCCACCAGACAAACTAGAGATTGAATCTGTAGTGATTCTGTACCTTGCTACTGTGACTACCATCCAGCCCACACAAGTCACCTAGTCCAGAACTCTGTCCATGAAAGGTTCACAGACTGGCATCCCTGGTTAGTTGCCCTTTGAACCTGGAGGTTTGAGGTAGACTGCCTCTGAACATGGAGGTTTCATGTAGTTCTCATTGCTTACAAACATCTGCTTCTGGATTTCTGTCTGTTAAGGTTGCTAAATCACTGGAGCCCTGCGGGGGGGGGGGGGGTTGCAAGTTGATTTCCAGTCGATTCATATGTATTGGTTAAAGGTGTACCCAGCAGCCAAGGGTGGCTCAGGAGTTTGCTGACAGGTCCAAAGACAGAGAAGGACAAAGGGAAGTTTTTATTCTGGGTATAAGCTTTCTTGTGCAGGCACTCTTCTTCAGATACCACGTGCACACGGAAGCTTATACCCTGAACAAAACTTTGTGGTTCTTAAAGATGCCACTGCTGCTTCAGACCAACGGGGCGAGCCCACCTGAACCTAAGGACAAAAAGTGCCATTCATGTTAACAGGGGTCCTTTTGCGTCTATGGTAGGAGAAACTGGGGGGGGAGGAACCCACTCAATATTCTAACACCCCCCCCCCAATCTTCCAAGTCCCCTCATTTCTCCCTGGAGGGTAGATGTGTAATCGGTACGGCGGGGGGGGGGCATGTCGTACATTCAGAAACATTTAAACAAGCCTCTTTCGTTTGAGTGAGAGAGATTTCAGTAGAAATCAACAGAGAACCACTGGCGCTTTGGAGCTCTCTGGGCCACGAAATTTTCTGCTGAAGTCAAATCTTGTTCCTCTTAAAGTGCCGCAAGACTCCTGCTTAGTTGTGCTGCCTGCAACAGACTTTCACGGCCACCATCTTTTCACCTCAAGAAGTGTGTGTGTGTGGGGTGTGTGTGTACGCTGATAGCTCTTCACCTTGGGCTGGATCGGGCCCCTCGGCCTGAAGAACCGAAGCCACTTGTTCGTACCAAACAGGGAGGGCGACAAATCCCTTTAATGGGTCCAATAAAAAAAGACAGAAACGGGCAAAATAGCCATCTTGTCTGCTTGCGGTTCTGAAAGACACCACGACTTCTGCAGCAGTCCGATCTTAAGGGTGTTTACTTAGAAGTAAGTCCCACTCAAATTAAATACCACACAGTTCGAGGGAAGTGTCCATGGGATTGTCCTCTAAATCAGTCTGTCAGTCAGTAAAATCCACAGGTTTCCTTTAAACCTGAACAGGCGCTCCAGTCTGTTTCCTCTGTTCAAGCCCTTAACCTGCTTCCTCAACACGTTTTGCATTTCACCCTATGGGGGCTGAGGGGATAACAATTTCTTCGGAGCTCTTTGAGAACCCTTTAACTGTATACAAAGAAAAATGGGTGCACGACAGTGAAATGAAATAAACAACGATCCTGATAATAACGGTACAACAATGACTGCTAAATCAGGCTTCTTCTCCGGTTGTGCAATGCTCAGTCCATCATTCCTTTACGGATCTGAAGCCGTTTCTCGGCAGTATTTGGGGATGAAACATGCAGACTGGCGGGGACTTGGCTTCCATTCGGAAGAGTTCCCCTCCATGGATTTCTTCCCACTTGAAGAGAAAATCCGAGGGAATGTGGAGTCCTCGGAGAAGGTCCCGTTGGAGATCACTTGTGGCTGAATTTCATTGCTCCGATGCAGATCCTTCCGGGGATCTACAGACCCTGGTTGTCTTGCTTCGGTTGGGGTCCCTTCGGGGGTTTTTGAGACAGAGCTGAAAAGTGGCTCTATTAAGGTTAAATACTGGGCCATTTTTATTTATTTATCTATTTAAAAACATTACTAGTGAATCACGAACAAACGGTGTGTGTGTGGGGGAAGGGATTGCAAAAAAAAAAAAATGGAAATTATCTGTTACATTACAGCGGGCGTGGGACAAAGTAGCTGCGATTTTATCAGGCGTGTTACTACAGGTAACAACACAACACACGTATGTAAGCGTGCCCGTCCTAAAGAAATAACCGAAAAAGAATAATTACGAATGGATCTAATAATCCAGCAAAAATTAATCACAAAACCATTGAAAACCCTAGGGTGGCACTTTAAGACAGACCCGAGAGTATGTTTACTCCGAAGTAAATCCCACTGGTTTAATTTGTACGTACTCCCAAATTAGGATATACAGGATGGGAATCCTCGCCAATTAAGCCCATTTGCTAGGGACGGTCCCCAAACAACAGCGATTTAATAAATCTATCTCCATGGATACCTGCAGTCTTTAATTGGAAATGGCCCGTCAAGCACAATGGGAATTACTTCCGAGTAACCCTGCTTGGCACCATGTTGGGCATCCCATTGACGCCAAAGGGATTTGAGCTGACAGTGATGGCGGGGTTGGGTCCAACGAGCATTTCTTTAGGTGGCTGATCTCAGGACAGCCGGTCTGCAGCAACCGAAGGTTTCAAAGAAACGGAGCAGCTCCGTCCCGCAAAATTATTATGTTATCAGTGCCTGATTAATAATCACAAATTATGAATTAAAACGTGAACGTTCCTAACAAAACCAACACAATCATCCCTCTTCCTCCTTCCTAACACTGAAGAGCTGGCGCTGGAGTGGATACTGGTTCGCTCCAACCTCCGGACAAATTCTGGAGTCTGTTAGGCAAAGCGAATACGAGTGTTGTTGTGTTTGTGTGGTACTTTTCGCGACTCTTTGAGATGTGCGAATTCGAAGTTTTCGTCGGCTAGAGGCTCAATCTATGGGATGCATGAAGTGCATTCGGGCTCTGCAGACATATATAGACACGCAGAAGGGAGGGAAACGCGAGCTGAGGATTAAACGACCCCCAAAGCAAAAAATCCAGTCTGCGATATCTCTATGCAAAACTCGGACCGAGACAACATAAAAGCAGGGACCGTTTGGAACAGCTGGAATGGACAAGACTTCTGTTAGGTTAATTTATCACCTGGCTGAGAAACGTCTCGTCTGTTTAAGCCCTGCTTAACTGAAATAAACCTGCTGACACATTCTACTGTGATGATTTCATGAGAATGGTAATCGACTATTGAGGCACCTTGCACACGACAGCTCATCCCTTGAATAAACCTTTGCTGGTCTTAAAGGTGCTGCCTCAGACCAACACTGCTGACCACCTGGGTCTATTGAGGCACCTTGAAGACTAACGAAGAGACCAGCGTTCATTGGATGGAGCTCACTTCATCTCTTGGATGGAGCATTGCTGCTCACAAGAGAAGTCCAGCCTGTGGCATTTGAATGCAAATCTCAACGCGTTCAAACTAAGTACAGTAACCCTTCAGGACAACTGGAGAGGCTGGGCTGGAAGAGGGGTTAGTTTGTTCTGTGGATTTCTGCTTGGGATCCGCAGGGCGTTGAGAGTCGACACGTTTCCGCAAGCCTCAACCACACGCTTCCCCCACTAAATGATTTTATTCCCTTCTAGCGTCAGGACCAGATCCTAAATATATTGGGGGGGGGGGGAGAGACCAACGTGCCCCGGCTGGCTTTCGAAATTGCTTTTTAAAGGCGATGGTCCTTTATAAAGGTGAGCGTGTCTCTTTTGGGGAGAGCAGAGAGCAATCCCGACGATCTCCTTGGAAGGGGGGGGGGCGATGAGCAGTTGGGGGGCAGCGATCCCCAACACCTGTTGCGTCTCACCCCTAGGACAGAGAGCAAAGGAATAATCGCCGCCAGACCTGAGGTTGCTTTCCATTTAATTCTTATTACGTGGCTAGCTTGGAAAGATCTCCCGGAAGGGGACGCCTACGTGAGATTTAGTTTTTCCATTTATTATCCGAATGACATATCAAGAAGAGACCGGTCTATTGTCACCGGCTGCTTTGGCCGATCTGGACTGGCAAACGGTTTGGAGATGCAGGCAGGAGTCGTATCCAGACCCAGCCCTTTTAGAGAAGAAGCGGTCTTCAGGCTACGGATGTCAGGAGAACACCTAGAAGGCAGAAGCTAAGAGGGAGTGGAATGTGTGTGGAGAGAGAAACCAGGGATTTCAACGAAACAAACCACCCCCCTCCTCGCAAATCTTTACAGATGTGTCGCGTGGGTGCCAGAGACACCCTGTGCAGCCCTCGAGTCCAGAGTCCTGGCTTGATGTCCGAAAGAACAAGCACCGCTGCTTTGATCGGCATCAGTCCTGAACAGGTGGAGACGGGAAGCGATTCTCCTTCCCATTAAAAGAAAATTTCAAAATACCAATTGCTCACTTCTACGTCGCAGTAAAATCAACGAGTCTGCCTTCCGAGTATGGCTGTAAGAGTCTGGAGTCCCACAAATACCTTAACTGTTGATTTTCGCCAGTAATTCCCATTCTGTTGGGAAAGAGTAGGGGTGAGACACGATTTTAAGGGGAGGGAAGACATCTCGTTTCTTTCTGCCTCTCCAAAGGAAGAGGATAAAGACGAGCCTTTTGTTCTTTGCAGAGGTTTGGATGAGGAGGGGAGGGAAACCGGGAAGGAGACAGTGTCTGGGTGCTCGGAGCTGTGATGGCCACACCACTTTGGGAGGGAAAGGATGCTGTGCGGATGCAGGGGCTGAAAAGATGGAGAAGGAAAGGGGTGTGCCCGACCATCCTAGTCCTCTCCCCCGGTCCTTAGAAAATGGCTCGCCCACTGCTAGAGCCAACAACTTGACTGATTGACAGGTGTGTCTATCACTCTGTGACAGGACTTGCATATGGGAAGCAGTCCTGGCAGCTTTAGCACACCAGATCCACCTTCCCTGTCACTCAGGATCAGGGCACAGTCAGCTGGGAGAGACACCAACTGCTCAAATGTTGGCAGGTGCTGAGAAATTCAGGGGTACACATGGATGTGTGAATGAAGGTACACTGGATGTTCCACTAGATTCTCCCCCCCCCCGCTTTACAGTACTGGTAAGGAGCACGTCTTAAGCCTCTGATAATGCTTGAGAGGGTTTTTAAAATATGAAGTAAATATGGTTTGGAATGTTATGTCCATTATTATTACTATTCTTACTCCCTGCCCCCCCTACATCTCAGAAAGGATATTGTACACCTGCCTGGGGTACACAAATCGCTGATTAGAATTCATCAAGGGACCGGGGCACTTATTCTACCAACAGAGCCTTAAAAGTATGGCTTTTTAGCTTAGGGGGGGAAAACACAACTAAATAGGGACACAATTGGAGGTTTGCAACATTTTGCATGATATAGAGAAAATAATCAGAGAGAACTTTTGCTTCCTCTCCTGTAATACTCCAGCTCAGGACAATCCAATGATACTGATGGTTAATAGATTCAGGACAGACAAAAGCAAGTACTTGGCCCACAAGAGTTATGGAATTCACAGCCAAGACAGCTAAATGGAGCCTCCAGATTCAAAGACATCATACCTGGGAATATCAGATGCTGTGAGGCAAACAACAGGGGCATGCTGTTGCCTTGATGCCCTGGTTTGCCCTGGACACATGTGGCTGGACACTGTGAGAAACAGGATGATGGATTAGAGAAATTTTGGTCTGATCTAACTGGGCTCTTCTTATTTTATTTTATTTATTCTTCAAAATTTATATCCTGCCTTTCTGCTCTCACAAGGGCCACCAAGGCAGCTAACAAATTAAAATGTCATTTAATGTATCATGTAAACACTTAGGCTTTCACTTCTGTTTTTGAGACCTCTGGTTGGTTCTGCAACCCTAATTCCTACTGCACTGTTCATTAGATGTCCCAGCCTCTGGAAGTCTTAACTCATTCTGTGTAATCCACCTTGAGTCCCAGGGAGAAAGGCGGACTATAAATAATATAAATAAACTAAATAAATACTGAAAGTACATTATAAAACCATTAATCTTCAAAACACAGATCATTAAAACAATTTAAACCAAAACTAAAATACACCTTATTTTTTGTCAAACGCATGATTTATTTGTTGTCGAAGGCTTTCATGGCCGGAGTTCATTAGTTGTAGATTTTCTGGGCTGTATGGCCATGGTCTTGGCACTGTAGGACCTGATGTTTCAGCATCCTACCTGCCTACCATTTCGGCAACCTAACCCTCCCCACAACAGACACCCTGTGAGGTAGGTGGGGCTGAGAGAGCTCTCTTGAGAACTGCCCTTGGGAGAACAGCTTTGAAAGAATTTATGACTGACCCAAGGTCACACCAGTAGCTGCATGGGGAGTAGGGAATCAAACCCGGTGCTCCCAGATTAGAGTTCGCACTCCTAACCACTACACTAAATTGGCATGTTGATGGACTTCCTTGACTACTCGTGATAAGAACTAGGTTCTGAGCATTTCTCTGGATGGATTAACACAAAATTCAAGGCAGTAGAAGCATTAATTACACAGGTTATTCTGCTTCCTATAGGGAGGATGGCAGTGTTGGTGGGGGCAAAATAGAGGCATCTTTAGTATCTACAACTTGGATAAGAGTCCAATAGTGCCTTAAATACTAACAAAATTTGTGGTAGGGTATAAGGTTTTGTGAGTCACTGCTCACATCTTCACATTGAAAAGGTGAGCAGTGACTCACGAAAGCTCATACTCTACAACAAATTTTGTTAGTCTTTAAGGTGCTACTGGGCTCTTACTCTTTTCTACTGCCAAAGACAGTCTAACATGGCTACCCATCTTGATCTATGACTTGCATGTAATGAAAGATGAAGCTATTGCAGGCTAAAGGGCCACCAGGTAGAGACTCAGATGATTAAAAATAAAACAATTCATTGCACACAGGAATTCATTCCACATAGAAAACCAGCACAGAAAACCAGAGCCAGTTTGGTGTAGTGGTTAAGTGTGCGGACTCTTATCTGGGAGAACCGGGTTTGATTCCCCACTCCTTCACTTGCACCTGCTGATGTGACCTTGGGTCAGTCACAAGCTCTGGCACAGCTGTTCTCTCAAGGACAGTTTCTGTCAGAAGTTCTCTCAGCCCCGCCTACCTCACAGGGTGTCTGTTGTGGGGAGGGGAAGGGAAAGGAGTTTGTAAGCCGCTCTGAGACGCCTTTGGGCAGTGAAGGGCGGGGTATAAATCCAAATTCCTCCTCTTCTTCTTCACATCCTGGAGAAAGCAGGCTAGAACTATCCTCTCTTACATGTAAGTTCTCTACATGCTGGGTTGGTGTGTCTTTTTGAATGGAAGGGAACTCAGCCTTCCACTGCAGTCTGAAGTGAAATAGGCTGCTTCCACAATGAAGAAGCCACCCTGACTTCCTTACTGCAGCACTGGAGTATCCATATAACACAACATTCTCCTTCATCTAAGCTTCCATGTTTTCCCTTGCTCCTTAATCTTGTTTGATATAGGGTTGCCAGCCCTGGGAACCCCCAGGAGACTGGAGGGGGTAGAAACTTACCCAAACTGTATCCTGTGACATTGCAATGTCCCTGCTGGCCATGTGACCAAAAGTGATGTAACTGTATTGTGGGATGCTCTAGAATTTCCTCAAAATTCTATAGTAAAACCATAGATTTCAGGAGAATCCTAGAATGTCCTGTGACACAGCAACATCATTTCCAGTTACACAGACAGAACTGACATTGTGGTGTTGTAGGACATAATTTTGCCCCCTCATTTTCCTCCACCACTTTATTTAGCAGCAGAGGGGAACCAAAGCTGAGGGCAGGAGTTGCCTGCCAAAGTGGGCAACCTGGCCTCCCTAGTTTGATATGATCTTTTGGGAAAGATCATAGTAAAATGCCTTTGCACACTGTGTGGACAGGATAGCGTACATGTTTTGCATCTCCTTCTGACACTGGCACCATTTTCCTTTCCTCATTCCCCCTTTGCCACCAGAGGGCTGTTTCAAGCTTAAAAGAACTGGTGATTGACATATCACTATGCCTGTGTGGTGTAGTGGCTAGAGTGTTAGACTAGGTTCAGGGAAACCCAGATTTGAATCCCTACTCTGTCATGAAGCTTCTTGGTGACTTTGGACTAGTCATATACGAGGGCCAGTCAGCCTAACCTATCTCACAGCGTCGTTTTGAGGACAAAATGAAACAGGGGAGAATGATGGTTAGGGAGAAAGGCAGGGAATAAATGAAATAAAGAAATCATTAAAGCATTCTTATAGAACTCAAAAAAGCCCACTGGTGTTGGTGTGGGTGGGGAACAGTGGCTACCAGGAACTGAAGCAAGGGCAGTGGAAGGAAAACTATCATTTGGGTGCTCCATTGCCCCTGCAAATGCCTCTATGTTTGCAGCAGCAATGAAGAAGCATGAAAAGCCATTGTTATGTGGAAGGAGCCATACTTCAGATACAGAAATTAGCACTATCTGGTGTTCCTAGGGTCTCCCGCTTCCAGGTGGTGAATGGAGATCTCCCACTATTAAAACTGATCTCCAGGCAACAGAGATCAGTTCACTTGGAGGCAATGGCTGCTTTAGAAGATGGACTCTATGGCATTATAAACCCATTGAAGTCCCTCCCCTCCCCAAACCCTGCCCTCCTTGGACTCCACCTCCAAAATCTCCCAACCTGGAGTTGGCAACTGTTGCTTTTCCTGAGAACTAAGCATCCATTTAGTTGGTTTCAAGAACCTGGAAGGTAATCCCCTTCTATTTTTTGTTTGCGTGGGTTGTTTGAGCAGCCATTCGAATCCTTTTTTCTCAAACCTCCATCCTAGCACAAAAGAGAGAAGGAAAGAGGAAGGATGAGGTGCTAACTTTTTTAAAAACAGGGGTCCCCAATTTTGATGAGCCATTTAGTGGGAGCCACCACAAAATGGCTGCCCTGGGGACTGGCCCAAATCACAAAATGGCTGCCATGGGCACAGGAGCTAACCACAAACTGCTGGGAGGTTACAAGTGGTCTTCTGTGAGGAAGGTCGCTCTCTCTGAATGGGTGTTGCACAACTTGCCAGGGATGCCTCCTTCGCTCTTCTGAGGCATTTCTTGCTCCCAGAAGGTGGAGGAAAGTGGACCGTTTTTTTTTGCTTTGAGGAAGAGGCGATGAATTGCTTCCATTTCCTCAGAAAGTTGTTGTATCTTGCAAGCAAATCCAGACAGGTTTTTCATTTTTTGTCTTTCAGTTTTTAATACATGACATTCTGAGAAGGGCAGGTAAATCAGTCTGATGGGGGAAATGCGGAGATCATTGATTAGCTGGAGAGGGGCATAAGGCTGCCCAAGTCAAGACCCTGCCGGGGTTCCTGTGGGCTGAAGAGCTGCATAGAAAGAAAGAGTTCTGCCATGTGTCCCTTTACCATCAGTGACCAGGAAATGTTTAAAGGGGCAGTGAGGGCAAAGAAGCAATGAGGCAAAGAATGTCACATATTAATTAGAATTAAACTCTCATTTATTTAGGTGCAGGCTTCTAGGTACCAGCTGTCACCATCCTTGCCTCATAGTTTTACTCTTGATAAGATTCCCTTCCGTTGCTAACTCGGAATATTTCTCTGGTCTATAAATCCCTTTCTGCCTCTCTTCCTCCTCTCCCTTTTCCTTTTCCTTTCCTCCCCCTCCCTATCACTGTCCCCTCCCTCCATCCTTTCCCCCCTTGTTCCAGCCATTAGTCCCTACAAGTTAGAGACAAAGACAAGTCAGCCAAGCCAAAGGGAAAACCCAGCCATAGCAGAAAGCGACCAGCCTTTTAAAGGAAGCTTCTGGCCCCAGCGCGTGGAAAGAGGAAGGCTCTAGCTCAGTGGCAGAACACCTGCCGTGCCGACAGAAGGTCCCCGGTTCGATCCCCACCACTTGCATTTCAAGGGCCCCAGGTCTGAGGGGAAGGCTAAGGCTGCCTGTCAGGATTGACAAGGTAGCCCAGCGATGTCCTGGTCGCCAGGTCTTTTCACAGCCAGGGGCTGCGCTGGCATGTGCAGGTCATGGATTGCAGGGAAGCTCATAAGAACATAAGAGAAGCCAACGCTGGATCAGGCCAGTGGCCCATCCAGTCCAACACTCTGTCACACGGTGGCCGAAAATACCAGGTGCCATCAGGAGGTCCAGCAGTGGGGCCAGGACACTAGAAGCCCTCCCACTGTTGACCCCCCACACACACACACCCCAAGCACCAAGAAAATCTGTCTGCCTCAGCGTTCCTCTACCACCGGTATCTTAATTTCGGTGGAAAGGACGGCGTACAAGGAAACTACCACATCGCCCAAGGAGCGAGAAGCAGCCACGGGTCTCCCTGCCCCTCTCCTCTCCCCACATTTGCCCTTAGGAGACAGAGGAGGGCTCCAGGGGGCTGGAGGTGCCCAACTTCGCCCGTCCAAGCGGCTCCCGGGGGGGAGGACTGGGCGGGGGGACTGGCGCGAAGGGAGAGCCCCCCCCCGCCGCCTGCCCAGGGCGGCCCGGCCTCTTCCCGGGGGACGGAGTGGGGGCTGCTCGCCCTTTACTGAGTGAGCCCGGTGTTCTTTTAAGAATGGGGCGCGTCTGCGGCGGGCTCTCTGGGCTGGCGGCTTAAAGGAGCCGAACGGGGACGCGCAAGCCGAGAAGGAGCAGGCTCCGAGAGCGCGAACTCGCCCCAAACACCGGCCCTCCCTTTGCAGCAGCTGCCGAGGAGGAGGAGGGCTCTGGTCGGAACTGGCTGCCCGTGGTGGAGACCCGCCCTGTCTCTGGCACTGCTCCGGCCAGCACGGCACTGGTGCGCGCCTGTCACAGGGTTGCCAGCTCCGGGTTCGGAAACTCCTGGAGATTTGGGGATACCATGGGAAAGGCGGGGTTTGGGAAAGGGGAGGGGCTTCAAAGGGTTAAAAGGCCATCGAGTCCACCTTCCAAAGCAGCCATTTTCTCCAGGTGAACTGATCTATGTCACCTCGAGATCAGTTGTACTCTTCAGCCACTACCTAAGATCTCCAGCCACTACCTGGAGGATGGCAACCCTAATGTGGGGAGAGTTTGTAGCTGTTTCTAGTATCCGCAATTGTGGTTGATTTCCTCCTCCTGCCCGCATAAGTTAGGTCTCTACCCAGCAGAGTTTAGCCAGGCAGTATTTGTAGTGGGAGCTGGAGGGCAGCAGCCTGCAGGACCGGGCTGACTCAGAGCTCTAAAGAGATCCTGACCACTTCCAACTTGAGATGCTCCCAGGCACAGCCGGGTTTCTTTATTTTACAAAACTTATATCCTGCCTTTCTGCCCCCCCCACAAGAACCACCAAAGTGGCTAACAACAACAACAACAATAATACAATCATATTTTAGAACCACTACACCTCCCCAACACTCATCATTAAAACAATTTAAAACAGCTAAAATACATGCAAAGACAGAAATACAGCAATTGAGACATTGGTCAGGAAGGAGGGAATGCCAAATCAAACCAAAAGTCTTCACCCCCTCGTGAAGTTGGCAATAGAAGGTGACAGATGAATCTCCCTGGGGAGACAGTTCCAGAATTTTGGTGCCACACTAGAGAAGGCCTCTCCTGGATTACCACCCCCCTAACCTTGCACACACAAGCTAAGTAGACAAGAGTTTAGGGTATTCTCCTGCCCTTTCCCACATGTGAAGACACTGAGACCGCCTTACACTGACTCGATATATAATCATAATCTATATATTTATTTCTCAAGTGTGACTCCCATCTGTGGATATCTAAATCTTCAGATTGGGGCCACCCTGACTAGAAACAGATGTTTTGGAAAACCTAGGGGACACCCCAGCTTTGCAGAAGAATCTGGCATATTTAAAAATACATTGGGGGGCTCTGTATCCCCCCAAATTAAAAAAATATATTTTCTGCACATAAGCAGACAATGCCCATCTTTTTCTTCCTAGCTGGTGGCAGTGGATGCCAGAAGCCTCTCCAGACCCAGCCACTTCAGCGATGGCATCCGGGAGCCTTTCCAAGTGTGGTGTCATCAGTGTTAGTGTCCCAGAGCCTGCCTGGG
This sequence comes from Gekko gecko, assembly GCA_029375565.1. Taxonomy (NCBI): domain Eukaryota; kingdom Metazoa; phylum Chordata; class Lepidosauria; order Squamata; family Gekkonidae; genus Gekko; species Gekko gecko. Next base: position 42,053,294 of record JAPDNY010000012.1, on the reverse strand, counting down.
CCTGGTGGCATTGGTGTGAGTGCCCGGGAAGCCTGTCTGGGCCTGGCCATGTCATCACTGGCATCCAGGAGCCTCTCCCAGATGCTACTGCAGCTGGGCCTGGAGCTGCGCCTGGCTGAGTGACAGGAGACTTGCTCTGGGCCCTGAGCAGCTTACCGACACCACAACCACAGCCAGTAAGGTAAGGAGGGGGAGAAAGAGAGATGAAGGGGAACACTGACAAGAAGGGGGGGTAGGCTGACAGAGAAGAGGAGGGGGAGAAATAGAGGGGTAGGTTGAGAGAGGAGGGGAGGGGGAAATTGATGGAGAAGGGGTAGGCGACAAAAGAGATGGGGGATAAACTGACAGATAAGGGGAGGGGGGAAGGGGGGAGATTGTCAGAAAAGGGAGGGGAGAGAAAGAGAGAGGGGAAGATTGACAGAAGGGGAGGGGTGAGAAAGAGGGGGAAGATTGTTAGAGAAAGGGGAAGAGGGAAGGTAGCAAAGGAAGGGAAGGGATTCACACTCCCCAGAAGTCTCTTGCAGGTCTCCACGTGTATGTTCTAATAGCCAAGTTGGCTGTAACCTGAGGATACTTAAATCAAGAGACTGGACCCATGGACAAGACAGATCTTTCTACAAAGCTGAAAAATGCCCCAGGTTTGCTGAAAAAACTGAAGGCTAAAAAATACATTGTGCGGTAAGCCCCCCCAGATGATAAAAGGAGTGCCTGCAGCTTTAAGAAACAGATTCCCTCAGTGGCTGATGCTAAGCAACCATAGCATTTTAGGCTTGGTTCCTGTCAGTAAAATGTTCAAATCACCAGTCTGCCATAGAAGCTCGCTCAGTGATGTTGAGCCAGTCATGTACTTTCACCCTAACCTACCTCACAGGGTTGTTGTGACAATAAAATGGGGGAAAGGAGAATGATGTAAGCTGTTTTGGGTCTTCATTGTGGAGAATGGCAGGATGTATATGAAATATAAATAAGATGAGGGGCAGATAAAAGGTAGATTGGTGGATGACTGTGAAAGAAAGAAGGAAGCAGGGAAAGGTGAGGATACAGGAGTTGCTGGGATGAGGGAGAGAGGAAATAGTGTGGGGAGGGACTGCAGGACAAAGTGAGGTGCTCCACGCAATTTCTTTCAGGTTCCCTACCGTGCAAGTGGGCCTGGCCCAGTGACCTGCACCGACTAGGCCATAGTTTTCCTAGGAAGAGGCTGCGGGGGGGGGGGCAGATAAAGGTAGGTTGGTTTGTGGCTGGGAAGGAGACAAGAAAGCAGGAAAAGGGGGGAGGCTATCAGGGTTTTCAGGGAAGGGAAATGAGATGCCCCCCTGCAAGTCTTCGTGGGTTCCTGCTTGTCAAAGTCAGTTTTGTCTACTTTGACTGGCCATGGCTCTCCAGGGTCTCAGGTCAAGGTTTTTCACATAACTGGCTACCTTATCCTTTTAATGGGAGATGCTGGAAGCTGAACTTGGGACCTTCTCATGCAAAGCAGATGCTCTGTTGCTGAGCTAAGACGCCCCCACCCCCAACTGAGTCAAGAATAGATGTGGATTTTGAAGTGTTCTCCTGTTAATATTTTGAGTCCTCACTGCTCTGTCTATTGGTTACTGAGGTCCAGTTTCTGCTGCCCAGTTTCAGCAGTTTTTCCCAATGGCTGTGTTAGGCAGCTGGCAGGGCCAATCAGTAGCTGCCTGGACTGCTGCCCCCACTAAGACTCTCAGCAAAGAGCTATTGTTTAAAAAATAACCAATGGAATAGTACAGAGAGGTTGTGAAACCTTTTTTTGCATTCTCAACCAGGTTGACTTTTTCCTAAATAACATTTGGATTTAGGGTTTGAAAGCTGCCATTGGTCCAGCTTTTCCGGATGTCGCAGAAATATGTCCACACCAGGGCTGCCAGAGTGGGCACCAGTGTTCCCTCTAAGCTGAGTTAGTGTGAGCTAGCTCAGTTCTTTAGCCTCTGCCTCACACATTTTTGTCTTAGTTCAGGATGGACTAATTTATGTAGTAGCCAAATTGCTTGCCCACAACTTGAATGCCAGTAGCTCACAAAGTAGAATTTTTGCTCACCAGACTCCACAGCTTAGAGGGAGCATTGGTGGCATGGCTTTGTCATGCCTAAGATTTTTTAAATAATCAAAATATTTTATTTTTATCCAAATGTTGTTTTATTTATTTAATTTATTAAGTTAAGGTATTTGTATGCTGCTGCTTCAGAGTTCTGCTTGAGGTGGCTTACCATTAAAACAACATAATATTAAAACAAGCCATTGGACATAAACAGCATAAAAGCTATTCTTAAAACAGAAGCAGACCATTTAAAAGCTGGTAGGATACAATCCCTAATTAAAAATCTAGGCAAAAAGATGTCTTTTGGCCTGTTGCCTAAAAGAAAGTAAAGTAGGTGTCAGGCACTCAAGAGGTGAGGTACCACCATAGAAAATGTTCCATCTGTAGTCACCATCCACCTCGTCTCTGAAGGCATGGGCACAGCAAGCAGGGCTTAGAGGTAGACCTTAACTGGCAGGCTGAATTTTACTGGAGAAGATGGTCCTTCAGGTACTGCGGTCCTAAGACATTAATGCCTTAAAAGTAAGAACCAGTGCAAATCTTTCAGCTTGTTTTGTGATTGTGGCATGTTGTACTACCCTGGATTATGGTGGATTGGTAGTGGTGGCGACCTTATATTGTCTGTAGGGGCTGACCTCTATCTCAAATTAGAATTGCATATCTGGCCATCACTAAAAGAACACCCCAGGTAGAACATTCATATCACCTGCTGTGACAAAGCTTTTCAAGATCCAGTTCACACATTCTGCTGCTAATCATTAAACATTTGAAACGCAGGGCCAATGAATGGATGGAGGGGGTAGCAGACCTGTAACATGGGCTAGACCATATGTACAAGAGCCCAAACATGTTTGGGGACATGCTAATGGGCTATGTGCACAAAGTATTATGAATACATGGAGATGTGGGCAGGGCCTGCTGCTCTGATTACTCTTTCTCCACATGCATGGCAGCTTCCTTTCAAATATCTACACAGGGTTTACTTATCTATCAAGTGGTGCACTTGCTTGTGAAAAGTGGTCTTTCTGTGGCTGTATGCCTGGAAGTTGTTTCTGAGTTTGCAACTGTTGTGCAAGTCTCATTCTCAGCACAAGGATGTTTTCTGAGTTCTGCCAAATGCCTGGTGATTTCCATCTGAGCCATCTGGTTTACACACAGGAACATAAGGTGCAACTCAAGCTGTTTGGTCTTTTTTTAAAATACAAATTTTATTAAAAATTTAAACAAGACACATAAAAAGGCAAAAAAAGAAAAAAGAATCACAAATAATAAAATTAAGAAAATACATAAAAAGATAAAGAAAAAAGGGAGTATATCTACGACCCATACAAGTTAGTTACTCTATTCACCCTCTCTATAGCTACATAAAAGACCTCTCTTTTATCTATAATCTTTTTCCTCCTCTTAATCTTCAAAAATGTAAATCATCAGTTCATTTTTTCCCATTTCATGCAAAAAGCCTATAAGGGGTTTCCAGGTAGCAATAATGTAGTTAATGTCTTTTCCCTGATCAATGAGGTAAATTTGGCCATCTCCGCAAGTTCCACCATCCTTATCAGCCATTCTTCTATTGTAGGTAATACTGGAGATTTCAATTTCTGAGCATATAAAAATCTTGCTGCTGTTATCATATATCATATCATATATCATATCATATATCATTTCATTTCATATCATATATCATAAAGTTTCGTATGTTCTTTCTGTTTATCTATTAATCCTAACAAAAAGCCTCTGGTTTCAATTGTATATTAGTCTTTAAAATCTTCTGAATGACAACATGTATTTGTATCCAATTTTTTTTTGTATGTAGTACATGTCCACCACAGGTGATTGAATGTCCCTTCTTGCTGCTCACATTTCCAACATAGCTAATTTTTCTGGAGACATATACCATTGATACATCATTTTATAAAAATTCTCTTTCAAACTAGTATTTAATGTAAATTTAAGGCCCTTCAACCACTTATTTTGCCACTGTCCCAAACAATGCTCCCTCTAAGCTATGGAGTCCCTCTAAGTTATGTGAGCAAATATTCTATTTTGTTAGCTACTGGCATTAAAACTGTGAACAGGTGATTTGGTGATTCATCCTTCCTGAACTAAGACAAAAATGTGTGAGCTAGCTCACACTAACGCAGCTTAGAAGGAGCACTGGTCCCAATTGTATGCTAAATTCAAAGTTCTTGGCCCAGTTTGCCATTTTGTCTTTGACCTGTTCTTCCTCTGTCTCAAAGCTGTTTGGTCTTGAAATAACAGAATAGACTATATTACATCAGACTGCAGATGTGAGTCTACATTTGTAAATGCTTTGAATTAAAAAACAAACTAAAAAAACAAGAAAGAGCAGTCCCTTTTTGATGAGCTAGCTTTTTTAAAAAAACAACACGGGGGATTCTTTTACATGGAGAAGCATTCAAAACTGGCATCCCTCACCTGAAACATTTCACTCTGGGATCTCGGTTTTGTGCAGCTTCATACTGTTATGTACATAGACAGGGATTCACTTTGCAGTGATGTGCCCTTGTATGACAAAGCCAAATAAAAAACAGAATAGGGTGCTTTTCACTCTGTGTGTGTGTGTGTGTAGAGAAGCCAGGGAGTGTGTCTCAGCGCTTCTACCTGCATTTCAGGGAAACACACACTGATTGCCAGCTAACTGCAAAGATTCATCTACCAGACTGGCTAACACTGCTAAGGATGAACCTAGGAAGGCAAAGGGGGGAGAACGCCACTCCACTGTTTTCAGTTTCTCCATGTTTGAGTGTTTTGCAAATATTTCAGATGAAGTTTTCCCCTTAACACAGTTAGTCTGAGCTGTCAAGCAAAATGGAATTTTAAAAATGAGGACATTTTGCAGACATTCCGGGGGGGGGGGATATTTCTGTGACAGTGAGTCCTAATAGTCTGCAGGCTTATCACCTGGGGGAACTGACACTGGAGCCCCCATAGTGTGGAAAACCAATACAGGAACACATTAGGGGATAACCTGGGAGATCGACATTAAGTGACTTAATAGGACTCCCACCATCTTTATCCTTAGATTTTAAGATCCTTTCAACGCTAATTGGCCTCTCTCCTTGGTTATTCCTAAATACACCCATTACCATCCCTTCTAGATGTCACATCATTTGTTCATAATGGACCATTCTTTTCTCTGATACAAAAGAACAGCTTTTTAACTTTGGTGGATGCAAAGTGGATAAAAAGTCATTTGGTGGTGCCAGAAAGTTGGCATCCGCAGAATGAAGGAACCTACAATTTCTAGAGCCATTGAGACTATATATAGCAAGCTGGGGACCTGCAAGAACTAATGGAGAGTATCCCATTTCCCCCTGTCCCCACTATTTCCTTTTTCCTTCCCTAAAAATCCCACAAGCTCTCCCCTTTTACTGCTTCCTTATATCCTTCCCACCCACCAGCCAATCTACCTTTATCAATCACCGTGTCTTCAGCTTTCCCTCTTCCCCTCCTCCTAGGAAAACTCTATACAGTTCTGGCTGCTGGGATGAGCACAATTGCTCAGTGGGGAAAATTCAAGAACATGCGAGGGGCACTTTACTTTCCCCTGGTTCACCCTTACCATACTATTTCCTCTTTTCCTGCTCCTGGCAGCCCCCATATCCTTACTTTTCCCTGCTTCCTTTTCTCCTTCCCGTCAAGCAATGAACCCTTTATCTGCTTCCCATCTTCAGTTATATTAACTATTTATTTATGTGATTTATACCCCACTGTTCTGCTCAATAGTGATCCAAAGCAGCTCATATCATTCTCCTCACCTCCATTTTGTTTTCACAACAACCCTGTGAGGTAGGTTAGGCTAAAAGTGGCCCAAGGTCACCCAGAAAGCTTCCACAGTAGGGTGGAGATTCAAACCTGGGTCTCACAGATCCTGATCTGAAATCCAAACCACTACACCACATTGGCTATCATGGGGTAGCTGAACACCTAGGCCTGGGTGAGTCATGCAGGTCAGGTGGTAGTAAGTTACATGGTGGTTGCTGCTAGGCCTGATCCCAGTCTTGATAACTCCTCCTGTAAAAGCCAAAGCAGTTCTGGGCAGGGCTCTGCCCTTTCTGCCTTTTACTGACAGAAACCAAGACTTAAAGTCTGGCACTACTGTTGTAGGTGCCTAGCAATGGCCACTGACTGAGGGCATTCATTTTTTAAAGCTACAGATGCTGCTTCTATTTTTGGGGAAGGGGGAACAACTCCAATGTATTATGTTTTTGTAGTTAGATTTCAGATTTCTCTGCAAGTCTGGGACTTTTTTCCAGGTTTGTAGAAAAACTTATCTTGTCTGTTAATTGCTCCAGTCACTGGACTGAAGTATCCTCAGATTTGGCCATGTTGAGAATTAGATACACTGATTTCCAGTATGGCTTGCTTGGCATTAGTCTTCATGTCTGATAGGGATAATTTTGTAAATACTTTTGCAAAAATGATTCCTCTGCTTTGCACCAATGGGATGTTGGAACATTCTGAGTAGGAACCAGGCTGTCCCAAACTCCTCACGGAAATGAACTTCTGGTCCAGTAGGGAAAAACAAAGCACTGCTGTCTTATGGGTAACTGTCTGTTCCCTTTCCTGCTGAAAAGTTGAATAAATTGCCACAAAGAAAATCCTTTGTTCATATTTTCTTTGTCATTCCCTATTAAAGTAACACATCAGAACCAAAAGAGCCTCAAGAATTCAGCAAGCATGTGTGACAAAGCTGTACTTATACTGATCTTTGCTATATACATAGGGTGAACTTCCAGCTGTTCATTCTCTAATGCCATTATAATATGTGTCTGACTCCATATTGAAGATGGGCTGACCTGGAATCTCTCTCTCAACATAATTTTTGTGTTCTGTCAGACTTGAGACCTGGCACTTCACAATGTACAAAGCTCTATTCTTTGAATGTTCACAACTTTACTATTTTAAATAATTTATCCTGCATTTTAATGGGAGGCAAATTCTCATTTCCTTTAAATTTTTGAAATGATTATAGTTCTATGGTTTTGTACTTTTTTGTACTGTTTTGTGGAGTGGAGACACGGCTCAATAGACAAACGTCTGCTTTGTATGGTGAATGCTTTAAGTTCAATCCCTGCTATCTCTGGTTAAAAGACCAGTACTTGACACCTTGGAGAGCAGCTGCCAGTCAGAGCAAACAGGAATGACTCAGGAAGCTCAAGGATCTGATTCTGTGTAAAGCAGCTTCATGGGTAGCATATATTTAATATGCCTAAAGAAATCCGGGGCAAAAATGTCTAATAATGTTGATGGGTATGAGAACCAGGCATTCTGTAGATGGGCATCTAGAATTTGTTCCTGGGTTATTCCAATTTAGCTTGCAGCTTGGTGACTATCAGGAACTACATGGATTATGCATATTGTACTGATTCTGCAGTCACTCTATTGGCTGCTCATCAATTACTGAGTTCGGTTCAAGGTACTTGTCAGGCCCCTAGCGATGGTGAGCCTTTTAGGGGCCCTGCCCCCTTTCTTAAAGGCACAGCTCGACAAAAATTTCTCCTGTAAATGCTTTTTCGATCATTTAAAAACTTTTTTTAAAAAAGGCGTGCACTCTTTTAAGCAGGGTGGGGTGCTGTAGTTGACTAATTCCTGCACTGAGCAAGGGGGTTGGAGTAGGTGACTTCTAGGATCCCTTCTAACTCTGTGTCAAGAAACTGGTCTCTTTTAAGAGAGTTTTTCTGCCTAAGTGTTAGCTTTCTTGACTACAGAGGGTCATCATCCCCACCTGCCGGCTTGTTATGAGAATTGTTGCTTAGGCTGGCAGACGTGATTAACTTGCAGCGCCTGAGAACTGTCATCTAAAGTGGTTGATAGCTTGCAATTTAGAGAGCTCTCCTGGTAACAGCTTTTTATTGGCTAAATGGCTTTTCTTTCTGCACTGAGAACTTCAGCCCCACCAGAAAAAAAATTTGCCCCCCAAGCCAAAAATTCCTGGCTACGGGCTTGGTTATCACATACAAATCCCTTCATATCTGCAGGACTGCCTCCACTTCTCTGCTCCACTGCAACAGTTTAGCTCATCTGAGCAAAACCTTCTGAAGATGCCACACAAAAGAATTAGTAGGCACACTGATGAACAAAAACTACTGAGGCAGACTCAGCATGGGTTCTGTAAGGGAAGATCTTGTCTCACTAACCTGTTAGTGTTTTTTGAGGGAGTGAACAAACATGTGGACACGGAGGACCCAATAGATGTTGTTTACCTTGACTTCCAGAAAGCTTTTGATAAAGTTCCTCATCAAAGGCTCCTAAGTAAGCTCAATAGTCATGGGATAAAAGGACAAGTCCTCTTGTGGATCAAAAACTGGCTTATAAATAGGAAAGAGAGAGTGAGTATAAATGGGAAACTTTCTCAGTGGAGGGTGGTAAGCAGTGGGGTACCACAGGGATCAGTACTCAGTCCGATGCTTTTTAACTTGTTTATTAATGATTTGGAATTGGGAGTAAGCAGTGAAGTGGCTAAATTTGCAGATGACACGAAGTTGTTCAGGGTGGTGACAAGCAGGGAGGATTGTGAGGCACTCCAAAGGGATCTGTGGAGGATGGGTGAGTGGCTGTCAACGTGGCAAATGGGGTTCAATGTGGCCAAGTGCAAAGTGATGCACATTGGAACCAAAAATCCTAAATATAAATACACATTGATGGGGTCTGAACTGGCAGACACTGACCAAGAGAGAGATCTTGGAGTCATAGTAGATAACTCAATGAAAATGTTTAGACAGTGTGTAACTGCAATAAAGAAGGCGAACGCTATGCTGGGGATTATTAGGAAGGGGACTGAAAACAAATCAGCCAGTATCATAATGCCCCTGTATAAATCATTGGTGCAACCTCATTTGGAATACTGTGTACAGTTCTGGTCACCACACCTCAAAAAGGATATTATAGCATTGGAAAAAGTGCAGAGAAGGGCAACTAGAATGATAAAAGGGTTGGAACACTTTCCCTATGAAGAAAGGTTAAAATGCTTGGGGCTCTTTAGCTTGGAGAAACGACGGCTGAGGGGTGACACGATCGAGGTTTATAAGATTATGCATGGGATTGAGCAGGTTGAGAAAGAAGTACTTGTCTCCCTTTCTCACAATACAAGAACTCGTGGGCACTCAATGAAATTGCTGAGCAGTCAGGTTAGAACAGATAAAAGGAAGTACTTCTTCACCCAAAGAATGATTAACACATGGAATTCACTGCCACAGGACATGATGGCAGCTACAAGCAGGGACAGTTTCAAGAGGGAATTAGATAAACATATGGAGCAGAAGTCCATCAGTGGCTATTAGCCACAAGGTATATATAGGAAGTCTCAGTCTGGGACAGGTGATGCACTCTATTCTTGGTGCTGGGGGGAGGCAGCAGAGGGAGGACTTCTAATGTCCTGGCCCCACTGCTGGACCTCCTGATGGCACCTGGTATTTTTGGCCACTGCATGACAGAGTGTTGGACTAGATGGGCCATTGGCCTGATTCAACATTGGCTCCTCTTATGTTCTTATGTTCACTGCAAATGGGTAAGATTAGTAGCTGCTCATAGACATGCATTTTGTGTTGTGGCCCCCAGCTTGTGGAATGGCCTGCCTGTGGAGTTCAGGAAAACTCCCACACTTCTGTCACTCTGCCAACTATGTAAAATAGAATTGTTAAGGTAGGCATTTTTTTATAATGGGAGTGGGACTGCAGACTATCATACCACTGTGTTTGGTATGTAATATATATTTGTTGTATGGATTATCCTACTGTTGCTACATTGTTTTCTACTTTTGTAATTCTATTTTCTGCATAGTTTGACATACCATGTCTGATGTTTTTAGCACTGCGATTAATATTTGTAATCCTAGTCTTATTGAATTGTTTGTTAGATCTCTCATACTATTTGATTGCATTGCTTGATACAATGTAAGTCTAGCTCAGTGAGAAAGGGGGACTATAAATACAGTAAAGAAGTAAATAAAACTATCCACTCTGATTTGGCTCATGTAGTCAAGAGGAAGCCTAGATAATATTAAGAGTCTTGCCCTTTTGATAAGGGGATTAGTCAGTTGTCTGTAGAAACTTGAACATTCAGACTGGCATTTCTAATGTTTTCTTGTTTTGTTTGTGTTTTTAAAGGATTTGGTCTCTTGATTGGGTTAGGAAATTGGTTTGAAGATGCATAGTAAGAGTTTAGGTGACGGGGGAAATCAGCATGACTTCCGCCATTTCTATCTTCACACTTTTAACCTTCCCGTCCCCTAAGGATCTCAGGATGATTCTCCTCTCCTTCATTTTAGCCTCCTAACAACCTTGTGAAGTAGGTTAGGCTGAAGGATTGGACCAATATCATTCAGCCAGCAAGCTATTTATTGTGGAAATCTGGTCTTCCAAGGCATAGCCTGACAGTCTAATTACCACACTGGTTTACATAGCATGACATTAAGAAAATAAAATGGAATATATTTAGAAGAAGAAGAGATTGGATTTCTACCCTGCTCTTCACTCCCTGAAGGAGTCTTAGAGAGGCTTAAAATCGCCTTTCCCTTTCCCTCCTCACAGCAGACAGCCTGTGAGGTAGGTGGGGTTGAGAGAGCTCTTTTGAGAACTGCTCCTGAGAGAACAGCTCTGAAATAACTTATGACTGACCCAAGGTCACACCAGCAGTTGCATGTGGAGAAGTAGGGAATCAAACCTGGTTCTCTCAGATTAGAGTCTGTGCTCCTAACCACTACACCAAACTGGTTCTATAGCAAAAAGCAAAAAGACGGCATCTCCAAAAGTTAGTCTGAATTACAGAAGCAGAAAAGAGGGTTCTAGAAAGTGGTCCTTGCATAAGATTAGAAAGTCCATGATGCAGTGGCCTTGCTAAAGGTAAGCATGCTAGGGCCTGCATAGCTGAACTCATGGAGAACACCCTCCCTCCCCCCATATATGCTGCCTTGAGTTCTGTGATGGAAAAAGGGTGGGGAATAGATGCAAGAAATGAATCATAGCAAGGGTTGTTTAATGCTTAATATGTTTTCCATTTTTTCCTCCTTCTTGAGGCATTATTTTTATAGTTGTCCCTGTATTTTAAAGTAATCACTAAACTCTTTCAGATATGGAAGGAGGGAATGTCAGAAGCACCAAAGCAACATGGACATTGGCTCATCTAATAGTATTAGGGATTTATGCTCTGAGTTAGTGGCCTGCCATATGGCACCCAGGAATACAATATGTTCTTTGGCTAATAGGATGTGTAAGCTGCTGGCAAAATGCAAGCTTATAGATACGACTTTTCACAAAATATCTTGCCTCTTCTCCTCTGTCAGGTTGTGTTCATCCTCTGCATTTCTGAATTAAATTGTAGGCTTCCGAGGGGAAGTGGTTTTCACCAGCTGTTTCCCAAGGGTTTGCCTGGGGACAAGCTGGCATCAAAACTTGGATGGGATTGCTGGCTAACATCCAGCTTCTGGGTTTGGTCATAGGTCAATGAGTTTTTGAAAAAGGGTTCTCATTGCCTCAGGGTAACCTGCACCACTAGAGGATCTCAGCTTAATCCAGGAACAGCATGGTCAGAAACCAGGACCTAACCCTGCAAACTCTTTAGGACTGTGTTGGGTATATGAAACCTTTGTTTAGTTAAACTTTTTTTAAAATGTACTTTTATTTATATATTGCCTCGCTCCCCAATGGGGACCCAAAGTAGCTTACATCATTCTCCTGTCCTCCTTTTTATCCTCTCAACAACCCTGTGAGGAAGGTTAGGCTGCGAGTGTATGAGTGGCCCAAAGTCACTGCCATGGGTCAGCCAAGGCTCAGTGAGAACTACTCAGGAAAAGAGGATCCCCATGTCACCATCTCTGAGTCAGCAGAAGCCAGCAAGCAGGAAGATGTACTGCAGGCTTGTCAGGACTCATGGCCAACAGCTGGTGCAGAGCCACCAACACCCTTCAGCCCTGATTCAACAGGTGAAACTCAGTTAATCATTTCCAGTCCTCCAGTATCACCTACACCCTTAGAGCACCGCAGATGGAGGCTACAAGCAGAACTACAGCAGAACTACAGGAGAGATGACAAAGTGACCTGATGCCAGCTGCTTGAGTAGTTGCAGGATTACTCCTAAGCAGCTGGCTGCAGACATGACCATTAGGCATATACCTATAAAAACTAGCCAAGGGAGGCTGTTAAGAGTGGTAGCAACAAGTTATCTTACTGCTGGTTCTCTGATTACTGCACCAGACTTTGTCTAGCTTTTGTGATTCCCAGACCAGCTCTTCGCATCTCAGTTCTGTGATCTCTGCTTGTGAGTAACCCTTGAACTGCCTGACTATGCCTGTTGGACAACCCTCTGGTAATGACTTTCTCAGCACTGGACTCTGGAACTGAATCCTTGATTTGACTTCTTGCATTTGGACTCACACTACCCACAAGGAACGCACACTGGATCCACCTGACCTGTGACAGTCACCCAGCAATTTTCAGTGGTAGAGTAGAGATTTAGACCTAGGTACGCCCAGATCCTTATTTGACAGTTTAACCCCTACACCATGCTGCCTCTCACTAACTAATTGGTTAGTGTGAACCACTAACTCTGGTTAGTGATGGTACATCAAACCAGAACCTGGAACTAAGGTTTACTAGTCCTAACAAATGTTGTGCATAATATGAAAGTTCTGGCTAAACCACAGCCTGTTCCCTAACATCACTTTTGCTACAATGCAGGCTGGGATACTGGCTGAGCCTCTGTGGGAGAGGAAGGGGAAAGAGAAGACAATGAAACCAGCGATCACAGAGGCAAATGAGGATATGGATGATCATTAGGAAATTGAATTCAGTAAGGGCAACCAGCGCTGTCTCCGTCCCGTGTCCTGGGCGAAAGTCAGACTGGAAAGGATTAAATCAGGGGTCCTCAAACTTTTTAAACAGGGGGCCAGTTCACTGTCCCTCAGACCATTGGAGGGCCGGACTATAGTAAAAACAAAAACTATGAACAAATTCCTATGCACACTGCATATATCTTATTTTGTTATATCACTGGGAGTGGAGGCGAGGGGCAAATGAGGGAGCTGAGGGAGGGAGAGCCAGTCAAGCGCAGCCCAATTAGTGCCTACCAACACAGCCCAATTAGTGCTCACCAGCGTAGCCCAAGTAGTGACCATGGGACTCACCTCTTCAGGGGGTAATAATGCACCCAACTTCCTCCAAGCTGCCTCTGCGCTGTGATGCCTCCGTCTCCTGCGCTCTCTCTCCCGATCTCCGCGCTCCCGCTTCCGACGTTCACTGCCCACAAGTCACCGCGCAGGCGGCCCTCCCAAATGCCCTGGCTTCCTCTGAATCCTGGGAGATGGGAGTTGTAGTCCGGCTGCGCTGTTCGATTCCTCTCACCGCCTGAAGCTAGATTGCGGCCAGACAACAATTCCCATGATCCAGCACTTCAGCTGGCCAGCCAATCAGCGGCGGCGGCCGCCCCCTCTCCCTCTTCCACGAATTACCTTCCTTCTCATGTTAAAAAAAAATGACAGACAAGCAGCGGCGGCATAAACACCCGGCGGGCCATATAAATGTCCTCGGTGGGCCGCATGTGGCCCGCGGGCCGTAGTTTGAGGACCCCTGGATTAAATAATAAATTTATACATAGGTCACTCTCCATGTGTTTCTGTCTCCATGTCTGTACTATTTGGATCATTTCCCCCCCCTTTGGCTTTCCCATTCTCCACAGGTTAGTTCCATAATTACCTGTAGGGAAGATGACATCGGTGGATGGGAAAGAGCTGCTGATGGTGGATGCCTTCAGCTGTTGATCTACTTCTTCCCTTGCTCGCAGGTATCAACTTCTCTCAGGCAGATCTGCTTTCTTCCTTTGCTGTGGAGTTCAGTGGTGAATTGACAAGCAGTGGAGGTGGGTGTCCAGGGACAGGTATATATGGCTGTGCAGATCTTACTAATTACCAAAGTTGTTGGGATGACTTTGTCAATTACAGCCAGCCCTTTTTAGGACTGCCAAGAACAGTTATGCAAATAGGACATCAGCCTGGGGCAGGGAAGACTCCTGAAGAATGAAACAGGGAAAGTGGGGGATCTGGAGAACAAGTGGATTCTTTTAATAGCCACCTATTACCTCTCTGCAGGACTGGCAAGGAGGAACCTGGGATGTGAATACATTTTTCTTGTTTTATATTCTCAAGTGTGGTTTAGTTGCCATTCTCTATGTCAGCCGAAACTTGTTATATTTATTTATTTATTTATTATTGTATTTCTACCCCGCCTTCCGAATGAACGGGCTCAGGGTGGCTTACACAGGGCACCAAGTGCCTACATATAAAACAATAAAAACAATAGAGACTAAGAGACAACGTCAGCAAAATGAAGTGCTCACAAATTTCGATCTCTCCATATGTCACAGTAACATCTCTCTCTATAAAACATGATGATATATCAGATCTTAAAAGCAGCGAAATTCCTTCACCAAGGAGGATGTCCTGGAGATGTTACTCATCCCTATCCAACAAATGTTCGTGGGGCCATCCTTTTACCCCGTTGGTCCCGATGTCAGTGGTGATGGTGGTAGTGGCAGCTCCTACTCAAAGGCCTGGTGGAAGAGCTCTGTCTTACAGGCCGTGCGGAACTGCGAAATTTATACAGCAAAGTGCCAAATGCTTCACTGTCTTGTGTAGTGCATTTTTTATCCTGCTCTTCCTCCAAGAGCTCAAAGCAGAGCTCATGGTTTTCATTTTATGCCCATAACAACCCTGTGAGGAAGTTTAGGTTGTGACAGGGTGATTGGCCCATGGTCACCATTTGAACCTGGGTCTTTCAAACCCTACTCTAGCACCCTAATTGCTACGCTACATTGGCTCTTACATTATTTAGCTGAGTAAAACAGAAGTCCAGTGGCACCTTAATAGCTGTCAGAATGTATTCGAGCATAAGCTTTGGTGAGTCAGAGCTTACTTCATCGAAAGCACTGCAGATTAAATCCATTGGGTTGATTTATGTGTGCAACAGAAAAGTGGAGAGGCGATATTGCAAAGAGAGGCTCAAAATAAAATCTAGTTCAAAAGGTAATCAGTTGACTCTTAGTGAGTGACATGCCCATTTGTTGTTAGCAGAGTTGCCAACATGTCTGGGAAAAAAGGTCCTGTCCTTTTAATAGATGCTGTGGAGAAATGTCCTGTCTCCTGGGAGATTGGCAACGAGCATGGCTTCACTGTGGGTTTTAACCAGTTTTTCTCTCTCTGAGCTAAGAACAAGAGGAGGGAGGAAGAAATTAGCTCATGGCCTTCCAGACATATCTCTTAAGGAATGCTAATTAATTGAGCAGGAGAGACAATGGGTTGGGCCAGTTCACCCCCCACCCCTGCTAGCAGGGGACATAGAGGCTTGGAGGACTTTTTGCTAGACAGATTACATGAAAGGGCTTCCTGGAGACAACAGGAAAAGAAGCCTTGACCTGGGCTGACCAGGGTCAAGGGGGAGGAGACACAGATTTGCCTGGCAAGGGGAAAGTGGTCTCTTTTCCTTGGGATGCTGAGCTGAACAGGCATCTTGTCTGAGGTTGGGAGCAGGTCTCTGTTTTGGACTTGGTAGGGAGCTGTAAATTACTAAACCTAAAGAGCTTGTCCCATATTTTACCATCAGATAGGGCACGTATAGCTGAGAGGACAGAGGATTTGTGTTTTACCAATTTCTTTTGTTCTTCCTTGTTTCACTCTGGCATTGTGCTAAAGGTATGCTTGTAAACATTCCCTTTTTAATAAATACTTTAAATTTTTGATTCTGGAAGTGGTTTTCTGTACCACATAGACCCCCCCAACTTTTGGACATACTGTTTTAAAGGGAAGCCTCAGGAGGGGGGAAGGCAAATAGTTGGCAACTGGCTATTTCCCCAAGGGCACACATAGTAGTAAACTGTCCCTGTAGTAGCCAGGCTTTTGGCTAGCAGGAGACACTGAAACAAGGTTTCTGAGCTTGGAAGGGGAGCTGAGGGACCTGATACCTTCAGTGGGAAATTCCTATATTGATCAGGTGGTGGTGGCTACTGGAGACTATGAGGAAAAGCCCCTCCAGGGAGTTGGCAACCCCCAAGGAGGGCAAGGCAGAAACAGGGCCTGCAGGCCAGAGTAGGCATGTTCTGCCACAATTTGGTGGCAGAGGTGGGATAAGGACAAACAGAGAACTTGATTGGCTAGGCATTTTGAATTTGGCACATGCATGCAAACAGAGAGAACAACAGAAGTTTTATTTTTGGGTCAACTGAAGTAGGGCCAGATCAGAGAAAGTTTTGCCACCAGCATCAGAATTGGTAGGCTTTTGTTCCTCATTCAGAAAATTTAAAGGCTTACCTCCTGCATAAACTTTATAACTTGGAAAATTAGTTTCAGACAACTCCATGGAAGAAATGGTATTAAAATCTTTTTTGGTGTAGATTGTCTTTTGAGGAAGATTTCTTACGAAATGAGTTGGAACCTGCGTGCTCGTCGTTTGTCTGCTCACTCATCGTGTGCTATGAGCTGGAACGATATCAGATTGCCTTAAGGTGGACTTCACAGTTCAGTTTTCAGGCTTGGTACAAGCAGGAACATATTAGAGTTATAGGTTCACTTTTGTGATGTGATAGAGTTTTTGAACAAGCGGTAGCTTGATGATTATTATGACAAGTAACATAGCATTCAAATCTCTTAAATATGCAATATTTTATACAGTTTAGCAGCCATTTATCATGGTAGTTTTCTTAGAGATGCCAGCTCCAATGGGAGCGGAGGAACCCCTGCTTTTGCAGGCTCTTGCCCACTGCCAGCCAGCTGGCCGGTGGTGGAAATCCCATTCCCAACTGATTGTTTTGGCCCTACTTCTGGTTTGGGGCCTATAGGATGTGGCCTAAGGGCTCTAGGGAGGCCTAGTGGCTCCAGGGAAGCCTGTATTAGAGTACAGGGCCTACATTTCACAGGTACCCTCTAGATTGGTTAACAGGGGATTTGGAGGGAAAACTTCCACTATCAGAAGAGCAGAGGGTGGTGCCTCGGAAGAAGGCCTTGCCCAAAGTGGGAGGGTGTTCTCTCTCAGGTAGCAGGGCTGGTGAGGCTGCTGCAGAAGGAAGGATCCCTCATCCAAAAGGGGGTGAGTCAGTCTGAGACCAGGTACCTAGAGAAGGATAGGACCATATAGTCAGACATGTTAGGATTTATTATTTTACTGATTTATCTACATTTACTGTGCTCATTTTTCCTACATATTTTTGAACTGCAGTTGTTATTAAATCTCTTTAATAAAACTAGTTTGTTACTTTGCCTGGGTCCTCATGCCTCATTTGGGCACATATAGAGTTGCCAGGCCCCTGCCTCTTTCTGATGGGGGAGAGACCTGGAAGTGATGTCATCAAGCTAGGCATGTTGCCAGGGGTTGCTCTAGTATTTAGCTAGAAACTATGATATCATAGAGTTTTCAGACCAAATGCTAGAGCATACCCCCAACAACATGCTCAGCATGATGATGTCACTTCCAGGTGATGTCATTGTGCTGGGCACATCAGTCCCATCCAGGCAACTTTGGGGACAGGGTTTCCCCCACCAGCCAGATCCAGGCCGGATCCAGTACTGTATAAAGGGTAGGGTAGGTGCTCTGGGCCATCCTGAGGAGACCCATACCAGAGTGGTGACAGCCATTAGAGAACCTTTCTAGCCATTGCCTGTGACAGGCCTACTTCTGGTTTCAGGCCTACTTCCAGTTGGGAGTGATGCTCTGGTTTTTGGGCAAAACTCTATGGTTTAAAGCCAAATTTACCATAGAATTTTGTCCCAAAACCAGAGTGTCACCCCTGATTGGAAGTATGTCTGAAAATGCCCAATATCATTTCTGGTCTCCCAGAACGACATCGGGAGACCACTGCTGGCCAGTTAAGTCGACCTTGCAACCCTAGTTTTTCTTGTCTGCACTGCAGGCACAGAGGCTTAATATGAGGAAATGAGCAGTTGAAGCTTTTCATGGCATGGAGTTATATATTCCATTCAGCCTCTTTTAAAAGGACAGGACACTTTTTCTCCAGGCAGTTGGCAAGCCTAATTGTTAGGTAAAGCATAAAACCTAGTGCAGGATAAAATGAGCTACACAGATACAATAGGAAGTTTTAGAAGTATAGCAGAAGTAATTAACGTCTGTATGATATATGCAAGGTATTAGCCTCTATAGTGAATGAGGAATTCCTAGTCACTGTGAAGTCCTGGGATGGAGACTGTGTCTTGAATTTGTGAACAAATTCTAATTCAGCCATTTCAAGTTGGATTGCTCCTTTGAAAAATAAGCATAAGCTTATATGATACATGCTTCAGTTCTTCAGATGCATGAAATGAAATACACAAATTGCAATTTGGAATGTTCCTGAATTCCCCTCAACACAGCAGGGGAAAGGTTCTCCCCTCTCACTATAATAACTTGTGGTGGTTTTCTGTTTGCAGGGAGTTTTTGATATCAGGGAACATTTCCAGTTTCATGATACTCCACTTGCAGTTTGAGACGGTGTAGACAATTTTAGCCCCTCCACATTTCAGTCCCCTCCTTCTCCTGCATGTGTGAAATAAGCCCATCGCACTTTCTCATCAGTGGTAGAGCACCTGTTTGGTATGCAGAAGGTCCCAGCACCAAAGGGGTCAGGTAGTAGATGATGCAAAGGACCTCAGCGTAAGACCCTGGAGAGCTGCTCCCAGTCTGAGTACGCAATGCTGACCTTGATGGACCAAAAGGTCTGATTCAGTATAAGGCTGCTTCATGTATGTTGTAATGTGAAACTCTGGGTTTTTCCATCATGCTCTGAAAC
Source organism: Gekko gecko (assembly GCA_029375565.1). Taxonomy (NCBI): domain Eukaryota; kingdom Metazoa; phylum Chordata; class Lepidosauria; order Squamata; family Gekkonidae; genus Gekko; species Gekko gecko. Next base: position 42,034,453 of record JAPDNY010000012.1, on the reverse strand, counting down.
ACCTTTTCCTCCCTCCATCCATCCTTCTTTTGCTTCCTTTTACTTAACATACAACTTGAGGAAAAATTCTGGGAACTTCAAAAGCTCACTCACTGCTTTGTGATGTTTTGGCTGGTTCTAACAAGTGTATTATCCTACTGTTGCCTTTTCATCAGGTGGGCTGAATCCAGACTAAACTGGCAATTTCCACTGATTCTCCTTTCTCACTGCAGACCCCCTCCTTCTCTCTCCTCAGTGTTCCCCAGGAGCAATATTTCATGGTGACCAGTGGACCATAGTGGGAGGGGGAACAGGAAAATCCTGTTCTGCTGATGCTGATGGAAATTGGAATTGGAATCCGGCCCCTTATGTGGTTTATGTGCCTTGACCATCCCAGAGCCCAATATCAACATTGTATATTTAATTTATTTCTTGAAGAGATGTGTGTGCCTCCTTTCTGCCCCAATAAGAGGATCAGCTAGTAGCACCGTAGATCCCTTTTGTTCTCCATAAAATGTCTCTGTTTCAGAATTGTGAACTTCCCAGGCCATTAGAAATATAATTGTTGAAAGATACTTCTGTGAAATGGCTGACAAGATGGCAATAAATTCTGGATGCAATGGACATTATCTGCTGATTGACCTTCTAAGGCTGTTAAGCAGCCTTTGCGTTTGCCTTGGGGCATCTGGCTCCCTGACATGGCCAATTATCCTATGATAACATCAACCCCACCAACGGTCTGCTCATTGCTGCTTTATGAAACCTCTTTCAGTTGATAATGCCTGCTGATTAGCTGGGGGAACAGATTATTCTACATGAGCTGACTTTCCAGAGCCTTTGTTCCAACTTTGCAAATTGGGCACTTCATTTATCCTCTTCTATTAAAAAAAGAAGGGACTTCCCAGGGATGTTGCCTGAGCTTATTGGTGATGGTAGGACCTCCTAAACACCAATCAAAGCTGTAATCTCCCATAATAATGCCCCATGCATCTGCAAGGCTGTCTATCTGCTTTCTCTTCTTGAAACATTTGACCCACATGTTTGGGAGAGACATTGTTGGACAGGGAACGGGAGGTAAAATTTGAGGAACTTGCAACCTTTTACTTTGGAGAATAGCCCCCCGCCCCTTGATGACATCAGCACACATTATGTCAATTCCTCTTGTCATCTCAGACCCATTTGCATGCCTAACAACCAGCACACATCACACTAAGGACAAAAAGGACCCAAAGGTTGCCATATTTAACATGCCTGTAAGTAAAGGAAATTCAATAAAATTGGAGAAATTAAGGGAACGTTCTGTGCAAAGTTGGCCATGATAAAGGACAAAAATGGTAGGGATCTAACAGAAACAGAAGAGATTAGGAAGACATGGCAAGAATACACAGAAGAATTATACAAGAAGGACCTCAGTGTCCTTGACAACCACAACTGTGTCATTACTGACCTCGAGCCAGACATCCTGGAGTGCGAAGTCAAATGGGCCTTAGAAAGCATTACTAACAGCAAAGCTAGTGGAGGTGATGGTATCCCAGCTGAGTGATTCAGCATCTTAAAAAATGTTGCTGTTAAAATGCTGCACTCAATATGCCAGCAAATTTGGAAAATGCAACAGTGGCCACAGGATTGGAAAAGGTTAGTTTACATTCCAATCCCAAAGAAGGGCAATGCCAAGAAATGGTCAAACTATCACACAATTGCACTCATTTCACACACTAGCAAGGTCATGCTAATGATCCTACAAGCTAGGCTTCAGCAGTACATGGATAGAGAACTGCCAGAAGTACAAGCTGGGTTTTGAAGAGGTAGAGGAACTAGAGATCAAATTGCCAACATTCACTGGATTATGGATAAAGCAAGGGAGTACCAGAAAAGCATCTGCTTCATTGACTACACTAAAGCCTTTGATTGTGTGGATTACAACAAATTATGGCAAATCCTTAAAGAGATGGGAGTACCAGACCACCTCACATGTCTCCTGAGAAACCTGTATAAGTATCAAGAAGCGAAAATTAGAACCGGATATGGAACAACGATTGGTTTAGCATGGGAAAAGGAGTACGACAAGGATGTATATTGTCACCCTCCTTATTTAATTTCTATGCAGAGTACATCATGCAAAATGCCAGCCTGGATGAATCACAAGCCAGAATTAAGATTGCTGGGGGAAACATCAACAGATTCAGATATGCAGATGTTACCACTCTAATGGCAGAAAGTAAAGAGGACCTAAAGAGACTCTTGTTGAGGATGAAAGAGGAGAGCGCAAAAGTTGGCTTGAAACTCAACATAAAAAAACCCCTAAGATCATGGCATCTAGCCCCATCACTCCTTGGCAAATAGAAGGGCAAGTCATGGAAGCAGTGACAGAGTTCACTTTCCTGGGATCCAAGATCACTGCAGACGGTGACTGCAGCCATGAAATTAAGACACCTGTTCCTTGGGAGGAAAGTGATGGCAAACCTAGACAGCATAATAAAAAGCAGAGACATCACTCTGCTAACAAAAGTCTGTATGGTCAAAACAATGGTATTCCCAGTAGTAATGTATGGCTGTGAGAATTGGACCATAAGGAAGGCCAAGTGTTGAAGAATAGATGCTTTCTAATTATGGCACTGGAGAAGACTCTTGAGAGTCCCTTGGACTGCCAGGAGATCAAATTAGTCAATCCTAAAAGAAATCAACCCTGACTGTTCCCTGGAAGGTCAGATACTGAAGCTGAAACTCAAATACTCTGGCCACCAAATGAGAAGGGAGCACTCACTTGGAGAAGACCCTGGTGCTGGAAAAGATTTAAGGTAAAAGAAGAAGGGGACATAAGAACACAAGAGAAGCCAATGTTGAATCAGGCCAATGGCACATCTAGTCCAACACTCTGTTATACAGTGGCCAAAAATACCAGGTGCCATCAGGAGGTCCAGCGGTGGGGCCAGGAAACTAGAAGCCCTCCCACTGAAATGTAACGAATACCAGTTAGGTATTTTAAATTAGTCATTTAAATTTTAACTTTGGTGGAATTAATGTTTTATTGTCTTAATGTTTTGTGGAATTGTTTAATTGTTTGATATGATGTGAACCACTCTGAGCCTGATCATGGGGCAGGATAAAATAAATAAGGAAGGGGGAGTGGAGGTAAGGGTTGTACTTTCTCAGATGCCCGCTAGTACTATTGCTGGGGCCTCAGGCACTCGCCTTGAGCCGGGCTGGCAACTGCATAGGGATGCCAGCCTTAAGGTGGGGTGTGGGGTTCCCCGGGAATTACAGCTCATTTCCAGACTACAGAGATCAGTTTCCCTGGAGAAAAAGGCTATTTTGGAGGGTAGACTCTTTGGAATTATACCCACTGAGATCCCTCGCCACCCTCGGCTCCACTTCTAAATCTCTAGGTATCTCTGAACCTGGAGTTGCCATAGAGATGCCAGCCTCCAGGTGGGACCTAGGGATCCCCTGGAATTACATCTCATCTCCAGACTACAGAGATCAGTTCCCCTGGAGGAAATGGATGCTTTGGAGGGTGGACTCTATTGCATTGTACCCCACTGAGGTACCTGAACCCCCCAGGATCCATCCCCCAAATTTTCAGGAGTTTCCCAACCTGGAGCTGGCAATCCTGCCCCCCCCCCAATTGCTGGTGGCCAGGGAGGACCTGGCAACCCAACAACTGCATAGGCTGGGGGTGGTGACTGGCATAAGCCATGTTCATCATTGTCTCCCATGTTATTGGCCTCAGGAGCACCCCCAGCACATCAGGAGCTTGCCTTGGTTGCTTGGGTAGGACACTGGCTCTGCATGCTGATCTGGTGTGCATCTGTTCAGCAGGCATGCCCGCCCCTAGCTTAGCGCCTTGAAGTGCCCTGCCAAGCATACAGTCATAACATCTCAAGAGGGTGAGGAATTTGCTAAATGGAGGTTGCTGTATCACAAGCAAAAATGTTCTTAAGAACGTTCTTAAATGGGCCAAATCAGAGTTTTCAGGTGGGGCTGTGCACCTATTGGCCTTTTCTTCATTCTGGGTCTGAATGGAGTCTGGATGGTGACATGCTGCTCTTTCCCTTCCCTGCAGGAGAGCCGATAGATGAAGGCCAGGTCAGCTGTATGCTGCAAGAATCTTGTCTGGAGCAAAAAGTCAAGGTAATGCCAATGTTTTTTACCAGCGCAGTACCAGGAAGCTCCCACTCTCTGTCATCTTGCTCAAGACAACTGCAGCACAGACCCCCTCTCCCATCTAATCACAGAGGGGGACAATATTTACGAGAAAAGCAACCAACAAAAACAAGGCAAATAGGCAGCAGAGCCTATGTGTACCTGTCACAGCACAGTGAACCCCATGCCTTTCTATATGCAGATTAATGGGAGGGGGAGAAAAAAAGAAAGACGCAGCAGAAATTGAGGTACATTTGTTGAATGGGGAACAGAAGAGAAAAGCAAGTAGTAATACTGAAGCAGCACAAACTTCTTCATCTGCATCCAAAAACTCCATTTTCCAAAACTTGGGGAACAGCATCCAGCGATGCTAAGGCAGAAAAGAAGGAAGTGTGTCCTTTATTGCTTTCCTCTCTTAGCAAGAGGAAATAGAGGGTTGTGTCCTTTAAGTCTCAAGGGACCCCAGTAACCACACTTGAGTACTTTGGTCCCTGTGCCATTCTGGTTGGTTGTCAGAAGAGGGAGCTGCTGGGCTGCTATCTTATGCAGTTGGCCAGTGATTGGTGGTGCAGCAATCACATGACATATGAGACCAATAGAATTCTACTTGACCTTATAAAGCCACCTACTCTAGGTTGCCTTTTCAGCTAGGACAATTTGTTGTTGGTGTGAAGAAGTTCTTGGGCTGCTGGTTCAGAGTTTGTCTTGCCTTTTAGTTAGCGGTGGTGTTTCTTCTATGAAATCCACAGAATTCTCAGTTCTTCAAAAACTGATCAGTCATGAGATCTCTGTAGAAATGTTGATACCACTTAGCCTTTATATACAGTGCTTTCCAATGTTCAGAGCTCTTTTATAATGAGGTTTACAAAATTATGTATATTCAGTCCCGTAGCTAGATGATTTTCTGTGGGAGGGCCTGGGGGGCATGATGTCAATTATACGTCATAAAAATAATAAAATAAAAATAAAAACTCCCAAGGGGTGCCCTGAGGAAAAGCCCAGGAGGGACGCCTGCTTTCCCCCCTCCTCCCTGTCTGGGTGAGGTTCCACCAGCCTGCTTGCCAGAGAGCAGGGGAAGGAGAAGCCCGAGAGAGCCGTGCACCTGTCCCTTCGATGCCAGGCCCTGGGGAAGCCTGAGAACGATGCCTCCAATGCTGGACATGCCATGAGCCTGGGCCACCCCACCAAGCTCTGCTCTACCTTGCAGCCACTGCTCCTCCGGGGAGCCGCAGCAGGCACGGGGTCAGCTTGGGTAGCTGTCTAAAACCACCTCTCGCCCTGAAGAAACAGCTGGGAGGGAGGGAGGCAGGCAGGCAGGCAGGCAGAGGAAGTTCCAGCAACTGGAAACTTGAGCCCTGCAAAAAACTTTCCATGCAATCGTCCTAAGAAAAGCAGCAAACCAAGGTCTCCTGCCTGCCTCTCAACTTATCCACTCCCTTTCTGGTTCTTTCAGTGCATGTGCAGAGAGACCGCCTATAGGCTGGCCTCCCTCCCTCCTCTCCCTCCCTCCAGCAACTAGAGCCCCCGCTGGTGACTGTTGCTGTCCACCTGCAGCTGGGAAAGCTGCCCCCCAACCCTGCTCCCCAGCCCTGCCTGCTCGGCCTGCTGCCTCTCTTCCAGGGCAGCCTCTAAGATTTGGTGGGGGGTGTTGGAAAATTGGGAGGGGGCATTGCCCCGTAAGCCCCGTGCTAGCTATGGCCCTGTGTATATTGTGGGTAATGGGACGGAGAGTACTTGCCAGTTTGGTGTAGTGGTTAGGAGTGTGGACTCTAATCTGGAAGAACCGGGTTTGATTTCCCACTTCTCCACATGCATCTGCTGGTGTGACCTTGGGTCAGTTACAAGTTCTTCCAGAGCTGTTCTCTCAAGAGCAGCTCTATAAACAGGTCTCTCAGCCCCACCTACCTCACAGATGTCTGTTGTGGGGAGGGGAAGGGAAAGGAGATTGTAAGCCACCCTGAGACTCCTTCTGGTAGTGAAGGGCGAGGTACACATCGGATCTCTTCTTCTTTCTTCTTGTAGTGCTAGAGCTTGGAGAGGGTGGGGTATCACCCAATAAGTTGGATAGTAGTTTCAGCACTGGCAAAATAAATTTTTACATATAGTGTTTCCTCTCAGCTGAGTTAGTGTGAGCTAGCTCACAGTTTTTTAGCCTTTGGCTCACACATTTTTGCCTTAGGTCAGGAATGATGGCTCCAGAGCAAACTAAATTTATGCAGTTACCAAATCACTCACTCACAGCTTTAATGCCAGTGGCTCACAAAGTAGAATTTTTGCTCACAAGACTCCACAGCTTAGAGGGAGCATTGCATACAATGTGTAATATGCTTATGGAACTCACTGACACAAGATGTAGTCATGGCCACTAGTTTCTAGGCTTTTAAAAAAAGGGGATTAAACAAGTTCATGGAAGAGAGGTCTATCAGCAGCAATGAAGGAGGATGGTGAAATGAAATCTCTGTATTTGTAGACAGTATACTGAGAAGCAGTATGGTGTAGTGGCTAGATTGTTGGACTAGGATCTGGGAGGCCAAGATATAAATCCCATTGTCATGGAAATTTGCTGGGTGACCTTGGGTCAGCAACTCTCTCTGGACCTAACCTGCCTCACAGGGTTGTTGCAGGGTACAAATATCCAAATAAATACTGAATATCAGTTGCTTGAGGTTTTGAGTGTCTGGCTAGGATCTTGGAGACCCAGGGTTCGGATCCCTATTTTACAACGGAAGCTTGCTGGGTGACCTTGGGCCAGTCACATACACTCAGCCTAACCTCCTTCACAAAATTGTTGTGAGTTTAAAATTGAGGAGAGGAGAATGACTTGAGCTGCTTTGGGTCCCTCTGAGGGAGAAGAGTGAACTATAAATGAAGTAAGTAAGTAACAGTGAGAAACGGATTCCCAGTCCAGATTCTTCTCAGTCGCTGTCCTGGATGCTAGGCATCTATAGGCTATAGAGTAGAGAACTCTTTTGCAAGAGAGCGGGTGGAATGACAAGTGTGAGACTGTAACCAGCTCAGGATATGTCAGGAAGATTGCCAACTGGGCAGGACGAAAAAATATCCTGTCTCTTTAATAGAGGTTTGATACCTAGAGATATGCAACTGAAGCTTTTCATGGCATGGCGCTACATAGCCTTGTCTGATAATTGCTGCAGATCACTGATATTAAAGGGACAGCTAGAAGGACTGATTAAAAAGTTGGCAACTCAATACTCAAGATAAACCACTCCTTTTGGCCTGGAAGGGAACCAGTTCCAAACTACTCCGACATCCAAATGTTTACCCGTTCGTGTACTTTACCGACTGATCAGTAGAGTTATTCCTGGGATGGAAATAACTGGGGGCTTTTTTGCTATTTCATTGCCTTTGGCACCATTAATTCCATAATAAGATTACCACCCAGTGTTGGAACAGAATGGTAATGTTATCTCTCCATTCAGTAGTCTATTTTGTGTGTGTCTAATGCTGGGTGCCACGTTGATATTGAAATGTAATATTCCAAAGCATTTTTGTAATCTTAAATGAAGGCCCTCCTGTTTAATACCTCCCAAGTCCCATTATTTCCTTGCAATAGCCCTTCAGAGGTTCTCATATTTACTTAACGGTTTCAAACCAAACCACACAAAAGCTCATGTTAATAAAATACTAAGGATTTTTTTTTGCCTGTTCAGAAATTTAGCAAGCTGCTTTCCCCTTCTTTTATCTGCTTAGCAAATAAAGAAAAGTCTTTTAGATGCTAACACTTTTGCGTTAGCGGATTCAAAGAGCTGCATTGCTTTTAGCGATTCTAGCAGTGCTGGAGAGAAAAGTCTCCAAAACCCCGCCCCAAATGCTTGTAATGTTCAGTACAAAACTCTCCATGCCACCAAAGGAGAGAGTTGTGTAACTTTATAAGGGCCACACACCAAGACATGAGTTGTGTTAATATGTGCTGCAGTCAGGTTTCTTCTTGGACAATATACATTTTCGTTTCTTTTTCTTTTTTTAAAAAAACCTTATCTTTTTTTTTAGATCTGGGGCCAGATTTAAAAGCAATTGATGTCAAAACTCTGTCAATATTTTGCCATGGGTCAAATGATTGCTCCCCCCAATCCCCGTTTCATGTTCGTCCAAAACAAGATATGGATAAATGACTGTGTGTTCTGCTTTGCTCTCTGATTGTGACTTCACATCAGAATTTTAATCAAAAGTTCTAGCTTCTGTCATCAAAGTCTTTTAACATGTGCTGGCTTGTTTTCATTTTTCATCTTGTGCACTGATTTAAATATTTTAATTAGACTGGGGTGGGAGGAGGGAAATGCCCCTGCATGTTTTACTTTTGTTGAACCAATTCCTGGCAAGTCTCAAAGCCTTTCATCTTTTTTTTTTTTTTGGCCAGTGAAATTGGCCATTCCTCCAGAAGCAAAACACCTTCCTGCTGATGGCTGCTAACAGTAGGGCTAAACTTGATTTCAATCTTACCCATGTCACTTCTCAGTCTGATTTGAAGGCCAGTGCTCAGTTATGAGCAGTAATTTATATAGAAGAGTAGTACCCTTTCAGCAAATGCAGAGTGATAAATGCTTACCACTGAGTACTTGTAGCTTGTTCTACTAGGATTTGGTGGAAAAGTTTCCCGGAAGGCTTCAGCCCCATATTTCTCTCTTGTTTCCCATTTTCCAGATCAGTCCCTCAGTACACCATAGTACATTTTAACTACTTAAATAACTTTCAGCACAATAGGTGATAATTGAGGGTGGGACATGGTCAGGTCAGCTCTTGTGCCTTTAATAGCTGCTTGGTTTGCAGAAATTGGTGCACCAAGCTTTTCTCTGCAAGGAATAAACATTATTAGCACTTGCTAAGGTCCACAGATGTAGCTGCTGCTAAAGGCACTGGGATGGAGACTGGGAAAAAGTTGGCTCCTTTAAAATGAACAGAGTCTGTGTTTTGGAGGGCTGCACCATGCAGTATTTTCAGAAGTGCAGTTCAGCTCTAGGGTGGATTTATACATAGGATGGAAGCATAGCTTGCTAATAATTTAGACATGATCACAAATTTGCATTATAACCTGATGGATTCCAGGTAGCAGGTGCTAGAAAAGATCATTCTCTGCCTGGAACTCTGCTGACCATAATAGACAAGACTGCATGAAATGGGCTTAAGGGCCTGACTCGATAGAAGGCAGCTTGATATGATGGGCAGAGGCTGTGGCTCAGCAGCAGAGCAGGTGATTGCCACACAGAAGATCCCAGGTTCCGTCCCCGGTATCTCCAATGGCAAAGGTGTTGGGAAAGTTTTCTCAGGCATCTTCTGTCTCTGAGACCCTGAAGGGCCATTGCCAGCTAGAGTTCAATGAACCAGTGGCTTGACTCAGAAAAAGGTGCATGTTTACATTTCCCTTTAAGCTGTTACCCTTGCAAAGAAATACACTTGATTGTAGTGACGAAGGGCAAGAACCAATGTTTGGGGCTCACTGTGGCTTTTCTTACAACTTTGTTTTGCTGTAAGTACTGCAACGCTGGTTCTGGCATCTGAAATGTCACCAGGAGCCAAAGTAAGCCAGTGTCAACTGGTACTGAGTATTGATAAGAAAGTGGCTGAAGGGCTTTGCGCCCCCTGACAGAGTACTGGTAAAAAATTTTGGTCACTTTCACTCCTTCCTCCCATCTTTTTGTTGTTGTTGTTCAGTTGCACAGTCGAGTCCAACTCTTCGTGACCCCATGGACCAGATCACGCCAGGCCCTCCTGTCTTCTGCTGGCCTCTGAAGTTTGCTCAATTTCATGTTCGTTGCATCGATGACACTGTCTAACCATCTATGGGAGCTAATTGGGTGTAGTGGTTAGGAGCACAGACTCTAATCTGGGAGAACTGGGTTTGATTCCCCACTCCTCCACATGCAGCTGCTAGTGTGACCTTGGGTCAGTTACAAGTTCTTTTAGAGCTGTTCTCTCACAAGCAGTTCTTAAAAGAGTTCTCTCACCCCACCTAACTCACAGGGTGTCTGTTGTGGGGAGGGGCAGGGAAAGGAGATTGTAAACTGCTCTGAGATTTCTTCAGGTAGTGAAGGGCGAGGTATAAATCCAATCTCTTCTTATTATGTGAATGAAGCTTTGTGAGCCAAAACATTGATCTGTCAAGATCGATATTGGCTGCTCTGACTGGTAGCAGCTCTCTAGGGTCTCAGTTGGAGGCCTTTCACATTACCTACTACCCATTCCTTTTAACTGGAGATGCCAGGGATTGAACTTGGGGCCTATATGGATGCAGAGCAGGTGCCCTATCACTGAGCCACGGCCCCTTCCCTGCAACAGCTGATGAGCACTTCTATAACTGCAGTGGTCATCTTCCCTCTAAAGTTCGTGGTAGGTGGGAACAAGAGAGCTTTTGCAAAACACATTAGGGACATGAAAATAAGGTTCAGAACAATGAAAAGCAAATGCAAGGGAGATGTCACTTGGAGGAATGTTGAAGATGGATGTTTGGGAATGTGGCCTTTGCTCTTTCATCCTGTCGCAGGGGATCAGAGCAGGAAGCAGGGAGATCCACTCTTCCTAAAACTCCCCAAACTGTCTTAAGAGAGCATAGTAATAGAGGCTCTGGTTGCCTGGAACAGTCGTATTCATTGTGAAAGCTGACATACACTGGTCATCTATTCATCTCCTTGTCATCTGTTACCATTTGCTACGGTCTGCCATGTTAGGGCCCTCTCTTAGAGCCCAATACAGTGCTTGCTTACAGCAAGGTGAGTCCTACTGAGTGGGGCTTACTCACATGTAAGTGAGCATCAGACTGTGACGGCCTCTTGTGATTTCAGAAAAGCTAAATAAAACCAGAGAATCCCATGCCAATATTATGCAAGTTTGAAAACCATTGGAAGAATTTATTTTGTTGCTCTGTTTTCCAGTGGTGAAGAATAGATTTCTACCAAAAAAGGGAAGAAGAAATTTATTTGCCAGTTTGAAGTTTGGCTCATCAAGTCAATTCAATATTGTTGATCCTGACTTTGACAAAAGACCTCAGGTCACACACACACACACACATTTTGCTCACCTTCACATTTCATTGAGGGTTTTGCAGTTTTAAGACTTTATAAACACTCTTCTTGAACACACAGAACATTCTGTACAGGGTGACTGTGTAGAAATAGCTGGAGCCACATTGCATATGTGCTTCTGTGCTAGGTTGTTTTCATCTCTAGCCTGCAGGAGGAAATCCTACAGTGTGCTTGGTTTTGCTGTGAACCAATGCATTTTTTTAAAAAAAGTGACAAATTCTTTTCTGGATAAATTAGCTGTAAGCAATAAGCTGAAGTCTTTACCAGAGTTTAGTTGGAGTTTGTAACTCATATAGAGAAGAGAGATTCACAGGTTGCTGAGTGTTTCAACTATTGTTTGTCGATCACTGATAGTTTTGTGATATGTTTTGTCAATAGACATGTCCATCTTGGTGCTTGGGGGGGCCAACAGTGGGAGGGCTTCTAGTGTCCTGGCCCCACTGCTGGACCTCCTGATGGCACCTGGTATTTTTGGTCACTGTTTGACAGAGTCTTGGACTGGATGGGCCATTGGCCTGATTCAACATCGACTTCTCTTATGTTATGTTCATCTCTTTCAGCTTCCCTCTGTATAAAAAAGTTTTTGATTGTTTTAGATTCTGTCTGTTTCAGGAAACAATCTCCCGGGAACTAATTGTTGTAATTTCTTCTTTTTTCCTAAATTTTGATTACTAATAACTTTTTTTTAATCTTAGATTTTGCCTGAATCTGCTAGCTTATGCTGGTTGTGCTTTTTTAAAAAAATGTCGCTTGATATCATGAATTTTATTGAAATAATTTCTGTATTGTCTCTTAGCCATAAAACTTGCAAGATGCATACAGAGATAAAATATGCCTAATTCTTACATTTAAGGCCCTTTAGAGCCTGGGGCTCAATATCAGAAGGGTCTCTAAGGAATGAGCTGCTAGTGAAAACACACATTACTTGTTTACTGCAGGCCTTTAGATTTCACTGAGCATTTTTGTGATGGTTCCTCTCTTTGAGTGTGTGGACTGTAGTGTTTCTATATTTGGATTGATCTGCTATATTTTAATTGGTTATGTTTTGAGGGAGAAAACTTTCATGGAGAAAGCCAGAATATAAATATTTAAAAATAATTATGTTCAAATAATTAAAAATGTTCATGGTCAAATAATTAAAAATGTTCAAATAATTTAAAATGAACAGTGAACATACAATAAAAACAGCAGCAATAAGGGTTTGTTTTCTATACATGATACAGCAGTGGTGATCATAAATAACATACATTTTAGCGGCAGATAAATACCCATCAGATAAAACCCACTGACTGAATCAACAACCAGAAAGCCACTTTGAGCTGCAAGGAAAAACACTATAGAAATATTTTTAAAGAAGTACAACAAATTCTGGGCTGGACCCTACCTACCTCTGCACTGGAAAAAGGGGAATGAGGGTGCCAAAAAGTCTATGCTGGGGATTGTGGGATTTATGCGAAGCAGAGCTGTGTAAGGCAGGGTCTACCGTGAGGAGGAGCGTTGGACAAGTCGGAGAAGAAAAGCTGACCAACCTACTAAAAATAAACACAATTATATACGGAAGTGTGACCAATAGCTCTGCTAGATTCTGTTAAGTTTATGAAGTTAGTTATTCCTGCGCTTGTGTTCACTACTGTAAGCCGTCATCATGGGGTCTTCACTGAGCGTTCCATCCATGGTACCAATGACACACTCTGCCCAAAGTTCAAGTGCACAGGAATCCATTGGTCACGAACATTTAGCTGAAAGGAAGGAAGCCATCCCATCAATCTCCTTGCAAAGCAGCAGTGACCCCACTGTGCACTGCTACTGCTTTTTCTTTTTTTAACCCGGAGTCTCTGTATAATTTTCTATTCTAGGGCAAAGTCTGGAAACAGTCAGCTTGAAGGCACTCCCCCCTTCCCCAGCCAGTGGCATCCATCAATTGCAAACAGTAACACTTTGTTAGGGGCGGCGACGACAATGTTCCCGTTCCAACAGAAAGACGCATTTATCGCAGCTGCATTAACACCAATGAATTTGCTACGGTTGGCCTTTTAGAACGAGCACCGAGTCAATGAAGAACAGGGCTGCACAACAGACCTTTGGTTTGAGTACACGGGGTTCAAAATGAGACCCAAATTGCTAAGGATGGGTTTTACAAAGCTCCCCCGACTCTCATTTTCAAGGGCCAACTCTGTCAGCATAGATCTAACATCTTGGACACTTAGACAGAGATATCAGAGATGATCCCTCTCATGTGTTTGAATGGCGTTCCCCACACATAGTTTATTTTCTCTCATTTTAACTGTGAGAGTAAGGAAGGTTTCGGAAGCTGTGTTATTGGCAGGCAACATAAGAAAGGTAAATGGCAACAAGGTGAACTTCTAAACTAATCTGTAGGAAAGAATGGCTAGCTTCTTGCAAGAGATTATCTGACACCTGTAATGAGCAAGATAAGCTTTGAAAGAGACCAAATGCAGAAGTTATTCAAGCTTTAGTCTTACCAAAATGGAAAACCTACTCCATTTCACCACATAAACCAACCATTTTACCTGGTCTTTAAAGTGGCCATTCAAAGTCTGTTTTGCTGATGCTTGTTTAAATTGCATTTAGGAATTTGAATTATAATGGTTTATTATTATGATTTATTATTTATATCACATACATGACATTTTGCAGAATATAGGGGACGTGACAGGCCCCTGTCCTGAGTAGCTTGCACTCTAAATTTTTCCAAAATACAGAAAGATGAGGTCAGAATAAGCAGACGCTGTTGCCCTTTACTGGAGATAAAAGCTTTGGTGAAATTATCTGAAGACATACAAACATTACATTTTATTGAGTATTGTGGTTGCTAGAATGCTTTTGGTTTCTTTTTAAATAGCTGTTTTTGCTGAATTTGTAAGGGTTTGGTGTTTTATAACTTTTAGGCTGCCACTCTGTTGTTTTGATTTTGTATTTTAAATTTATAAACTGCTCTGGGTATTTTGTAGAAGTTTCAGTAACAATAAAGTGTCTGCCTATCTAGGAATGTTATCACACTGAACACCAGTGGAGAAACTTTTGTATATATAAAATTTCTCCATTGGTGTTCACTGTGGAACTATTTTCCTTCAGCCTCCTTTAGCTTCATTAGTCCACAAGATTAGAATAAGAAATCTAGTTTGTTCTATAGGGCTGTCGCCCTTGAGGGGTTTAAATGGAAGATCTGGGTATTCACTTGAGGAAGGGGGGGGGACACACACAAAAGTCAATCAAACACCAGAAGAAATGATTCATGGGCTAGTACATGACAGATGAATGCCACAGAGCTTTGACTACATACATGTGCAGGGCTCCCGCCATGCATGTTCCAATGTGCCTGTGATCTGTATTCAATGAGCATTGTGAAAGGTGCAGGCTGGAACCAATGTAGTTAAACTTCAAAGATGTTTTCATTCTCTTTCAGCTTGGACCCGCGTTGCCGGGGTCCTTTTTGTCCCTCCCTCCTGAGTGGAGATTAAATTCATAGATTAAAGTGAGGAAAGTATGCATACTATATGGACCCTTTCCAGGCTGTGAATTACATCCCATGCCTTTCACCCTCAGCCCCCTGCCTCCACAGCCGGCTTTGTACTCGATTGACAAAAAGTGCAGTCAAGATTGGCCCAGCTGTACATCCATATTATCCTCGGCGTCTCTCTGACAAGCGTAAATATATGGAGCTCTATCAAGCTGGGACGGCTGGGGTGAATGGGAGGAAGGTTTAAAAAGAGCAGCAGAAATGATGAGCAAAATTTCGAATTCCAAACTGCAAGCCTGAGCTGTAAACAAGGAGTGTGGAGCTTGGAAAATTGATTCAAAATGTAATCAGAGAGGAAGGATCCGTATTGTGCTGGCCAAAGGTAAGGCTAAACTTTCCAACTTTGATGGGTGACTACAGATAATCAGGTCCATAGTAAAGGTAGCGCCAATAGGCTCATTGCCTCACCTGGCATATTGATGCACCATTTTTTTGTCAAAAGGGTTGTTTTTTTAAAAAAAATTGACATGACAGCTGCTTTTTAAAGAAGAAGAGTTGGTTTTTAGAACAGGAACATTTCTGATTTTTTAAAAAATAGTTATAGCTGGTGACCCACTTCCCAGTTATTACTACTACCTATTCCACCTTCCTGAGCTGCCCAGCGCTGTTCTTTTGATTCCTACAGGCTTGTATGGGAATGTTCAAGACCTCTATGATCTTCATTATGCTTTAAAATCTATTAAAATGCCTTCTCTGGCTACTCTAATTGTTTCCAATTTTTTTTTAGGTATTTGTGTGTGTGTGTGCCTGGAAGTCATTGTTGACTTCTTGCGACCCGACTCCTAGTGGGGCTTGGATGTTTCAGAGAGGTGGTTTACTATTGTCTACTTCTGCGTCTCAGCCCTGGTATTCCTTGGAGGTCTTCCAAGGACTTGCCAGGATCAGCCCTGCTTAGCTTCCAAGATCTGATGAGATTGGGGAGGGGTTACAGAGCCACCAATGTGGTGTAGTCATTAGACTGTCGACTTATGACAACCCCGTAGGATTTTCAAGGCAAGAGACAAACAGAGGTGGTTTGCCATTGCCTGCCTCTGTGTAGCGACCCTGGACTTCCTTGGTGGTCTCCCATCCAAGCACTGACCAGAAACAGTCCTGCTTAGCTTCTGAGATCTGATGAGACTGGGCTAGCCAGGGACATTCAGGTCATGGTGAAAATGTAAGTACTGTAACCAATGCTCCCTCTAAGCTGTGGAGTCTTGTGAACAAAAATTCTGCTTTGTGAGCTACTAGCATTAAAATTGTGAGTGAGCAATTTGGCTGCTGCATAAATTAGTTTGCTCTGGAGCCATCCTTCCTGAGCCAAGACAAAAAAGTGTGAGCCACAGGCTAAAAAACTGTGAGCTAGCTCACACTAAATCAGCTTAGAGTGAATACTGACTGTAACAGAATTTCTGAGGGACTGTATCTCCCAACAGCCTGATGCTGAAATAACAACAGTTCCTGGTTCATGGGGGAGGAGGGAGAAGGAAGAAGGGAAAGAAGAGGAGGGAAGAGTGGGACTACAGAAACCATAGCCAAGAACAGTCCTGTGAGCACTGGAAGGACACCAGCAGGAACTGAAGATGTTGGCGGAAAGAATGTCTTACAGTCCAGCTACCAGGCTGAAGCTGAAGGCAAAGACATTGTTAATTGACTGTGTTATAAGGGCCTGCAACCAGTGTATTCATATATCTTACCAGCAAGCCCCAAAGGCCTAGTTAAAACCTCACCCCTTTGAACCCAGTTATTACTTCCCACACCTTCTTGGTTGAAGCTCCACTGTTTACTTACCTCATCTAAGTTCTATTATATATTATTATTGCTATTACCTGTGAATTACTACAGCTGTTGAAACCCACCAGGGTTGATAACAAGTGTCAGCTCCGAAGTGCCTTCAGCAGTTGCTTCAAAGCTCACGCTACCTACTGGTATTGATATTACAGTACATTTAGTGTAAAAAAACAGATTGGGAATAAAGAACTTTGGATCTGATTCACACAAGGTGTTAGATATTACACTCGAGGCAGCAGGTCTCAACAGCGATTCAGCTTTATTCAACAGGTAAGAATGACACAAGAACAGAAGGACAACAGGCCCTCTTTTTAAACTGTCCGGGCTGGCAAAGCCACACCCTGAGTTGCTAACAAAACCAATCAAAACATCAACATAAGAACCAATCACCAGGTCTCCCTCCAGAACATTACTAGTAACCTGATTGGCCCGCTACGCAGAGTAGCCAATCATATTTACTCTTTTCCGAAAGGACGCTGAAGTGTCTCTGTGGAGATGATGGTCTTAGCCGATCCTGAGTCGACCTCCATCTCGCACAGCGTCCCATCCAGCATCACGGTCACGTAGCTCTTCTTCCTGGCTCTTGGTCTGGTGATCATAATGGTCGTTGGGCAGGAGCAGCAGGTGGTCTCATTGCAATCTGGAGGTCTGGCAACACCAGTGTCTCACGTCCTTCGATTCTGCCCTGGCGAAGATGGAGGTGACTTTTTCTTTCCCTTGGCTCGGCATACTCTGGCGATGTGGCCTCGCTTGTCACATGCTCAACATCGGAGGTCACGTGTCCAACACCGGTCCCGGTTTTGTGCTCTGTCGCAACCTGCACAGGCTTGCTTTGGTGCTGCTCTCACTGGGGTCCGTCAAGGCTTTGCTATACGAGCTTTGTTGACTACATCATCCTCACCCTTGGAGTTGTGGTGTACCGTCTTCTCCGAACGCTGATGGGGCGGGCTATCAGCCTGTCTCACCTCCCTGGTCGACCTCTCCGCGGCTTCTGCAGTGATGGCCTCAGCATAGGCTGCAGTGTAGGTTAGCTCGGTTTTCGCAAAAAGCCTTTGCTGTAACTTCTCGTTCCGCAGGCCTCACCCCAACCAATCAAGCAACGCCGCCTCTAGGTCAGGGAAATTGCAGGTTCTGGCCACCTTCCTTAGTGCTGTGACGTATTCAGCTACAGACTCACTTGGCCCCTGGTCCCGCTTGTAGAAAGCATGCTGGCAGGCGATCTGCGACGGCTTGGGCGCAAAGTGGTTTTTAAGTTTGCTAGTGATATCAGCTAGTGACACTGTTAGGATGTCTGCCGGGGCTACCAGGGACCTGGCCACGTTAAACATGGCTCGACCACAGGAACTGAGCAGCATTGTCATCTTCGTGGCTTCTACGGTGTTCTGGTTAGCTCGTAAATGGAACTCAAATCACGTTATATACAAGTCCCAGTCCTCTAGCTCCAGTTCGAACACCTCGAACTTCGTGCTGGCCTCCATCCCCCTTGCCGATTCTGCCTATGGGTTGGCGGGGTATCGTTCTTCTTCCTCCGGGGCCCCGCGAAGATCAGCTTCGTCAGCCGTGGTTGTGGTGTTTAATGGGGCTGCCTATCCATTATATCCCATCCTTGTCGCCAGTTGTTAGATATGACACTCGAGGCAGCAGGTCTCAACAGCGATTCAGCTTTATTCAACAGGTAAGGACGACACAAAGAACAGAAGGGCAACAAGCCCTCTTTTTAAACTGTCCAGGCTGGCAAAGCCACGCCCTGAGTTGCTAACAGAACCAATCAAAACATCAACATAAGAACCAATCACCATGTCTCCCTTCAGACATTACTAGTAACCTGATTGGCCCGCTACGCAGAGTAGCCAATCATATTTACTCTTTTCCAATACCAGGCTTAAATGAGACTGAGATCCTAGCTCAGTCATTTATGTATGCAGATACATAACACAAGGGTAAACTGAAATCAAAATGGGAATCTTCAGGTCACAACAGCACGAATGCAAAAGTCAAAATTGTCCCTGATGTGAGAACCCTTAGAGAGCCAATGTGGGGCTATGTGGGAGTGTTGGACTAGGGCTGAGGAATCCCAGGTTTAAATGCCTGCTTGGATGAAACTCACTAGTGGCTTTGGGCTGTCATTCTCTTTCAGCCTAAGCTACCTTGTAGAATTGTTGTGAGGAATAACCATGTATCTGAGGAAACTTATACCGTGAATAAAGCTTTGTTGGTCTTAAAGGTGCCACTGGACTCAAACTTTGTTCATGTGTGCTGCTGTCAGCCCCTTGGAAGAGGAGTTGGATAATATAAATGTATTAAATAAAATAGGCAAATACTTCTTGGTAAATGATAAATTCATGCTATGTTAGTCAGACAAAATGGGGAGGAACAGAGAGGTGGCAGGTTTAAATAGGGTTGCCAGGACTGGGCTGGGAAATACAGGGAGATGGGGGGAGAGCCTGGGTTGGGCAGGGTGTGGGGAGGGGAGGGAACCTCACCGGGGTATAATGCCATAGAGTCCATACTCTAAGGCAACCATTTTCTCCAGGGGAACTGATCTGGGTTGTCTGGAGATCAATTGGGATAGCAACAGATCTCCAGGTACCACCTGGAGGCTGGCAACCCTAGATTGACAGGAATCATGAGGACAGGGTAAAAGAGATTTGGGTAGTAGCAGAGTAGCAAAGGTGAGGCTGGGTTGCTATGGAAACGATCCTGAAGGCCAGGTTTGGTCACTCTTTTGGGACTAGGCCATGCTGCCCTTCTCAGTTAAGGAGGCCACAGTTCTCTTGGTTTTTACATAGGCCCCAAGGGAATAAGAAATCCTGCTGGTGCCATTTGACTCATAAACCAAGAGAGGGCAAAAAATCCTTTGGTCTCCCTCCACCTCTGTCCGGCCTTCTTAAGCACTTTTCTTTCCGACTCCTTCTGATCCACAGTCCCCCCCGCCTGCTCCATTCCCTTCTGTAATCATGTGTCTTTATAGCAGCAAAAGAGTCCCCAGATAACTATTTAGTATAAACAAACCATGCAGCTTTAATGGAATTACCTCAGCCTTGCTAGTAAATAATTTATAGGAGGCAGTAAATAAAATATGTTTCTTCATCTCTCTTTCTCTTTTAAAACAGAGAGATGGAGGCAGTGAGAAGAGGTTGTCAAGCAGAAAGTGTCCACCAGAGAAATGTTAACTGAGAAGGTTGTAAAAAAGGGTCCAAATGAAAATGGGAACACAGTTGAAATAAAAGGCAAAAAACAAATAAAACTTGCCCCCCCCTTTTCTGAAGGGGAAACATTATACAAGGGGCTTCAGTGCACTAGGGTAATCTGTGGATGAGACACCCATTTGCCAAACCTGAAGGAGAAACTAACACACTGTCAGAAATATGTGGATCCATTCAAGTGTTTTTCTTGATGTAAAATTGTATCCGCTGTATTCCTTGTGGCAGACATATAAGATCGCTGTCCCAGGTTTGCTGTCCTAATTAATGCAGAACAATTACAATTCCTGATGCTGAATTTATGATCAACAACTTGGATTAAAATTCTTACTTTATCCTTAAGAGTACTCCAATTGGCCTTAGCTATGTTGCAAAGTTTTATATTAGTTTAGCTGTTATGGCCTCCCATAGAGAATCCTGGGAGTTGTAGTTTTCATGGTGTAAAGAATTATGTTACAGAGCCCTAGTTCTCCATCAGAACTACAGCCCCCAAAGTTCTCTGGGAAGCAGGAATGGCTCTTAAACCAAATTTGGGATATAGATACTCTCTAAAAGCATTGGCAGGGGGAGTCGTTTTTCTGACCTGCTTGATCTTTGGAATCTGTGTGTTTTATTTCATCTCAAGAGGCAAGACTTTGTAGTGCCCAGCCTTTCTGTTAGTACGTGGCTTTCAGTGTTGAGATAGACTGTCTCCCCAACAGACAATTCCAATGCTAAATTTTAGTGGTGGTGTTAAAGCTGTTTCATTTAAATCTGAATCGTTTCTTGGTGATTGGTGCTGTTCACTTGGTCACTGTTGATTGTCTACCTACGTCATACTTCTTAACTTATTGGTTTTGTGCAGATTACTAAAATATAGGAAAAGCTAGACCCCATTTGAAAGGTTGCGCAAATCTATCACAGATGCATAAAATTTCACAGCTAAGAGTGATAGGTCTGCAATTATTTTCTAAAAAAAGACGTAATGTCTCCATATGATCTATATTTTGGAGCAAAGGAAGAATTAAAAGATTTCTGGGTTCAGAAAAGTAATTACATTCAAAGG
Source organism: Gekko gecko (assembly GCA_029375565.1). Classification (NCBI taxonomy): domain Eukaryota; kingdom Metazoa; phylum Chordata; class Lepidosauria; order Squamata; family Gekkonidae; genus Gekko; species Gekko gecko. The sequence continues at coordinate 42,013,735 of JAPDNY010000012.1, read as the reverse complement.
TTACATGATATAAGGTGTCTACACTATCTGCACCACAATCACATATTTTATCAGAGTATGATATCTTAAAATACCTCCTCCCTTGCAAAACTCTAGATGGTAAGACATTAAGGCATGCCAACATAAAGGCACCCCTATAGCGAGGAACAGTCAAATATGAGCAGTAATCAGGAAGCTCTCCAGGTGGAAGAATACCAACAAATTTAGTAGAACAAACATAAAGTGCTCTACAGATTGTACTATTTTTAATTGTACTTAAATAAATTGTACTTAAATAAAAATTGTACTTAATCATTCTTATGGCTTCCTGTCTAGTAACTGTATAAAAGGAATCCGAGGAAAAATTGAGGAGCTGTAGTCATTGCTCGACAAGTTTATCCCATCGGGAAACATAAGACTCTCTAACTAATCTGAGATAGCCGTCTTGGATTTTGAAGTGTATAGTTTTAACTTTAAGGGGAAAAGCCTTCAGCCAAGCCCAAGCTTCAAGAGATGGTTGTCTCAATTCAGCTCGGAGGGCTACTCCTGCTACACAGTTCAGAATTCCACAGATGGAATGTAGGAATTTAAGAAGAATTGAATCCAAGAACAACTGTTGAGGGTTGTCTTTCCTTGTTTTGTATTATAGTTTAATGCCCCTTTGCCCTATTAATTGCTCTATATAACAGAATTCTTGTATAACAACTTAGAAGCATGCAAGCAACAGAGTTGTGTAGTTGCTTCTCTTCTGAAGTCACTTCCTATTTCACTTTGGTAACCTTGGAACATGGGGAGTCACATGGGAGAGATGGGTTGGGATCCAGTGCGTTGTATCAAATCAGCTTCTCCAGAGGTGAAAATGGAAGGCTATGCTGGGGATTATGGGACTTGCATGGACAAAAGTAATGTGGGGTGGGGGCTGTAGTGAGGCAGGGAATGAGGTGGCACTGAGTAAAAAGCTGGCTGGATCCAATCCTTTGCTCCATTGAGCTAAATGAGAATGGTAGCTGTAATGGAAGGAGCTATGTTCTGTCAGAGGAGGGCATCCACCATCAGAGATAAACTCTCACATTGAAACAGAGACACTGGATTCAGCCCCTTGTGCTTAATTCCTGTATCTAGGAACTGAGTGCTGTCACTAACTACGGGAAAGAACACAGGAAATAATAATAATTTCAGTTCCTCCCATATTATCTTTTCACTTTTAACATTATTTATAGCCCACCTTTGCCACTGAGGCCCAAGGAGGATTACACAGTGTTAGTCAATGTAATCAATAGGATGAAGATCTGATCAGCAGTAGGGATGGACATGAACTGGGAACATGGTGGTTCATGGTGGTTCATGATTCATTTGATTACAAAAACCATGAACTTTCATGAACTTATTCCCATTTCCTGAACCAGTTCGTTGTTTGCTCAGTTTGTAAGTTTGGGGGGTAGTAGAACAGCCCCCTTGTGAGTTAGAGATGCCAAACTCACAAGGAGTCTTCAGCAGACTCTCCTCCACATGTCCTCCAAGTTTGGCAAAGATTGGATTTGGGAACATCTGAGCTATAGCCCCCTAAAACAGGTGCCCCCAGGAAAGCTCAGCTCTAGTCTCCCTTTAAATCAGCCACACAGCAAGCAAGTCTTCCTAATTCATTCTCACATGACAACTAACTTCTCTCTCTTTCTGATGCAAAGTGAAAGCAGCTGAGTTAGGGTGTGGTGTATACACACACACATATACACATTCTGCTCCCATTAAGCAGAATGGAAGCTCCATGGATCACAGAGCTGCCAGTCAAGCTATGGACAACTACTGTGGGGGTTTCTAGGGATGTTCACAAGTCCACCCCCAGTGTTGCCTAGGAATTGATTGAATTGGTGCCAGGCTGTCTGGAGAACGAACTGCTTTAATGAACCAAATGAATCTCCAAGGAAAAATGGTGGTTCGTTTTTGGATTTGGGAATGACGCGAACAAACCAACTGGTTCAAAACAAACCACAAACCGACTTAGTTCATGCTTGAACTGCTATTCATTTCTTGGTTTGTGCCCATCTCTAATCAGCAACAGAATAACAGGTTTATAGTAATCTGAAGCAAAGCATAGATTATTAGATGTGATCAGTATTCCCTCTAAGCTGAATTAGTGTGAGCTAGTTCACAGTTTTTTAGTCTCTGTCTCACACAATTTTGTCTTAGCTCAAGAAGGTTGGCTCCAGAGCAAACTAGTTTATGCAGTAGCCAAATCACTCACTCACAACTTTAATGCCCATAGCTCACAAAGTAGAATTTTTGCTCACAAGACTCCACAGCTTAGAGGGAGCATTGGATGTGATATGTTAAAAACAATGCAGTGAGAGTAGGATAATATGTACAGCAAACAGATAATGCATACTGTTCACAGTGGTAGAGTTCACAGTCCCATTCATTTATAAAAGCACCTTCCTGGGCCATTTTGTCACAATGTAGTCCTATTTCCTTTATAAAAATGTCCTCCTCAACAGTTCTGTTTTACATAGTTTGCAGAATGACAAAAGTGTGGGAGCCTTCTTGAACCCTTCAGCCAGGCAGTCCCCTAAGGTGAGGGTCACAACAGAGAATGCATATGTATGGGCAGCTGTTGCCCATTTGTAGGGTGGCACCTGTAGAAGGCCCCACTCAGATGAATGCAGCATCATGGTGGAGCATAGCAAGAAAGGTGGTTCTGTAAATGAGAGTGCAAGGCTTGAAGACCTTTGTATGTGATAGTCGTTACCTTGAACTGAACCTAATAAATGATAGGCAGCCAGTGAAGTGACTACAGAATGGGTGTAATATGGGTGCTCTGGTTACCTCCAGATAATAACTGCTACAGCATTCTGTACCAACAGGAGTCTCTGAGCTGACTTCAAAGACAAACCCATGTAGAGTACATTAAAATATACTAGTCTTGATGCTAACATGATATAGATCCAGGTGGCCAGATTGGCCAAGTCAAGGTGTGTGTTGGAGGCTCTTCTAGGTGAAATGAAGTTAGAAGAAAGCTTTTTTTGCAGTTGCATTAATTTGCTTCTCCAGCAGTAATGCTGGAATCCAGTACGGTCCCTAAGCTCTTAACTGAGTCATCAAGGGTCAGCTCAGCCCCATCAAAAATGGGAGGCACAGTCCTTCAGTACCTCAGCCAATGTGACCTCTTAAATATCATAAAGCTGGGATTTGCACCCTAGGACTGTGTACATTCCCCAAACCAGCATCATCATATATTATTTCTCCATGATTGATCCTTTTTTCATACTGTCTGTAGCATTTCAGTTCCTGAAGAGGTCTTTGTGTAGTTTTTAGGAGTTGTGGTCACTGCCTCCTTCAATAGCCTTGACCATGAAACAGAAACCCTGAATACTTGACCCAGATTTCCAAGGGCATCTGTTTCAGCCTATAATTGTCGCCATGCCTCATGTGAAACTCAATACTCTGGCTCTAATAGTATTAACAGAAGCTTTGGCTTTGAGCAGGAAAGCCCATAGGGTCATCTTTTCCCTGAACAACTCACATATTAAACTGAGATATAACTCTTGCTCTTTTCAAAGGTCCTCTATTTATGTCATTCCTATTATATTTACTAAGGGAGAGAGAATTTTGAGAATTTCAAATTAGACATGATAAAACATCACTCTGAATTTAGCATACAACTAATAAAAAAAAATTAAAGGTGATGAAGCCATCAATATATGTTTTAATTGTTCAGATCTTCATTTTGAAGTCATATCCCATTCATGGCATTTCAAAAAATACAGCAAAATTCAAATACATTAAAAATAACATCCTGCTATACGAAGTAGATATGACTAATAATTAAATTAATCCATCATCAACAATGAAATCCAGTCAGTCTCTTTAAAAAATTCATTATTAAAACTGGCTCTGATTTAAGTTTGCTGAGGATATTCATTGCAGTCTGCCAGGCAGTTGTTAAAGGATGAACTGTTGGTCATCAATACATTCTGCCACGTATTGGGAGAATGAGTCCTCTGCAGATGACTTTGCCACACATCCCGCCATGTTCAAGGAGCCTCATGAAAGTATAGCTGATGGTGTAGTGGTATGGATGTTGGACTAGGTTCTAGGAGACCCATTATGCCATGAAGTTTGCTGGGTTACCATTACAGATCACGGTCTTTCACTCTAACCTACATCATAGGATTGTTGTGAGGACGAAATGGAGGCAGAGAGAATAGTGTACACTGTGCTGAACTCCTTAGAGGAAGGGCCAGATTAAAATGTACTAAATAAGCAAATAAATAACATAAATAAATGATCACACAACAACAGCGACATACCACAGAATCCACCCTCAAAATCCACAACACATCCGGGTCTTTCAACTGCCCACCCAGAGTCACCAATGAAGTGGTCTGCTTAAAAATCCTGCCTTACAATGGCCTTTGTAAGGTCAGCAATGAAGAAATTATTTTTGTGTCCTCAGGAGGATCCTACCACAAGAGTGGTGCTGCAACCAGGAAGGCATGGAGTTGGGCAGAGAAAGATTGTCCCCTCTCAGGCAAGGGAATCCACCTGCTGTTCTTTTGTAATTACTATAAAGAGATATACCTTCAATAAAACTTTGTTGGTCTTAAAGGTGCCACTGGATTCAAAGTTTGTTCTGCTGCTTCAGATCAACATGGCTACCCACCTGTTCTTGGTGGCTGTCCTCCTTCCTGTATTTTTCTATAAGTAAAAGGGCTGGAGGCTATCTTGTGCAGTGGAATGTGTGCAGGAGAACTTCTTTACCAAATCTCTTCTTAGCTTTTCTTAGACTGAAAGTAGAACATTCAAGGAAAGGTCCTGCAAATACTGCCTCTTTGTTCCTGACAAGGCCCATTTACGAGGCAAGTTGCCATGTTGGCAGATCATGTACCAAAGTGACATCATGCCTGTGTCACCATGGTTGTGTGAACTGACCTTTCCTTGTTTGCTCATTGGGTGACCTGGCTGCTTAATGAAGGAGTCTCTTGTTAGATACCTGCGGAGCATCAGCCAAGCAATCTTAATGGGCACTGTTGGACCACTGTAAGTCTTGCAGGCTCTGGAGTTCTCCTTCAGCCTCAAGATTTAATACGTGAGTGGAGATATATTTCACGAAAACATGGGGCTCCGTCTGTGGCCGCATCTGCTCCATTATATTAGGGAAAGCGCCGCATTTTGATACTAATTGCAGTGAAACGGTGATGTGTTCACCCTGTAATTGACTTAATGAAGTTCGTATGAAACTTCTGAAGTGGTCCTGTAATAGGGCTCCCTATTGAGACCATGGTGGGTGGGAAGGATGAAGCTGCTGCATTACAGATGTAACGTGGCAAAAGGGGGTCAAGAACAGATGTGACAGTATTGTTCCTGGCATTATATTTGAAAAACAAAACCAAACCACACATCCTCATTGTGCTGCCACTCTCAAACCAAAGAGAATTTTTAAAAATCCCAATTAAATTTGTTTCTGAGGCTACTTTAGAATCTCTGCAGTCTAGGACGAATATGTGCTCATTGGTTCCCCTTTCATAAGAAGTCATTTTCATTACATCTGAATATTGGCAGGATGAAAGGCAAGGATACTAATGGGCCTGAGAATTAAAAGGTAACCTTGGAAAAAATCTGCAGCAGTAGGGTCTCAGAAGTGCCCCTAGCTTCACACATAATACTTCCCATCATTTGTTATTTAGATAGAGTGTTAAAATCAGTGATAGGCAAAAGCCCCTGTGCTTGACCTGACACTCGCCTCGTTTTTTGCACTCACCTGTGTCGAACACTCAAATGGGCGGACAAGCATTTGCAAGTGTTCAACAGGATTGGTTGCGAAATGTGCATGTGTGAATTGGAAGTCCAAGAAAATGATATTCCACTGTTTAAAGAGTTATACCCCATTTTGGATGACCCCCCCCCCGCTTGGAAAGTTATGTTCTGTGGCTTCTGGCATGCTGGACAGTGGCTGTGGACATTTTGTGATTGATTTTAAGTCTGGTTCAGACTCATTCTTCAAGAACAGGATTTTGTTTTCTGAACACTCCTACCGGAAGTGTGTCAGTATCACTACCTAAAAGGTAGTAGGTGCTCTAGAGAAATGAAATTAACCGATCCCTGCCCAGATTTTCACAAATGTCTCCTTAGCATGCTAAATTCCCATGTGCAGAGATTCCTCCCCCCTCCCCTTACAGAAAGGGCTTCAGTGCTTTGCGTAACTCCTCCCTATGACTAGCAGAGAGAATAAATTATACAAAGGAAACAAATGTATGCAGGTTTTTTTTAAAAAATGCATAAATTATGAAAGCACAACGCTACTTTTCTTGAAGGAGAATTGGAGTTACAATTAGTCAAAATTTCATTTATTTTTAAAGTGCAGATTACACACAGGCCTGCATAGACTTTATATACATCTTGAATGGCTGATTTATTGCTCAAAGTAAAGGTGCCCCTGGTCATGCCGTGAGAATCCCTATAAAGCCAGGGAATGTATTAAACTTTAACTACTGTAATCCTAGATAACACTGTTGTTTGCTTTTACTGCATCTGTGTCAAAAATTGTAAAGGGATTGTTTTGCTGATCAATGATCCCCGTATTCAGAAAACCTGGGATGGCCAAATGATGTCACTCAACTGTGATCCAAGACAGTAAAACACAAATGGTGATGCTCAAACTGGATCTGAGCTGCTACAAGCTTCTTCATTAAATGAGAAAAATAAAGATTCCCCCCCCCGAGTTCTAAAGTGCCTTGAAACTGTTTTGTCATATGGGTATTCTCGCAGTGCCTCTTGAGAATTGCAGTTGGGGGTGGGGGGTGGATGGACTGCTGTGGGCTGCCAAAACAAGGACTGACAATATTTCGCCATATCTGTGATTAAGATGCTCTGCCACTCAATGGGACCAAATTCTGGAGGCAGAGAAATCACGTAGTACAGATTGCACCATACAGACAGTGCCTTTGAGAGATGGGAGATTTGCCTGCCTGAGTGCTCATAAAACCCCTTGCATGTAGGAAAATAGCTCCTCAGGGAACAGGCAAGGCTAGAGCTTTCTCTCCGACTCTCCGACTGATTCTCCAAGCAGGGAGGTTAGATGTGTAAATACAACCAAACATGAAGCCCTTCACATGGCTCCCTACCTGCATCTCAGAAAAACTCTAATCTTATTCCCTTTCTCATTTGCAATTGACTTGGTGTTTTTTAAAAGTATACTCAGGTTTACGGAGGGTGAAAGAGTCATTTTATTTATCCCATCAAAAAGAAGTTCCTTGATTCTGTCCCATTAAAATGCTACTGCAATCAACCTTAACACCTCGAGGTGTTTATAAGGGATTATTGGACTCTGGAACGTCTGGAGGTTTTTTGTTTGTGTTTGCTACTGCAGACTAATGCACTCACTCTTCTGCAACATAAAAGATGGGGATTTAAACAAATTATACAATGGAAAATAATGGAATAAAAACCTGTAGGGAACTAGTACCGGTGTCATATATGAGACAATTCCAGGTTGAGTGGGTTTTCACAAAAGTTCATTTTAACAGTGTCAAACAAGATTGAATTTAATGAAGTTGAAAAGTCTGCCTGGAAGGGGGGCTGGCTGCTGAACTCTGGTTTGAAAAGCCACTACCAATGGTTTGATTTTTGTCTAATGTGTGCATGTCATCAATCCTCCGTCCAACAATATTTATTTATATCCCACCTTTCTCTCCAAGGAGGACTCAAAGCAGCTGACATCATTCTCCCTCCTTCCATTTTATCCTCACAACAACCCTGTGAGGTGGGTTAGGCTGAGCTTGTGTATCTGGCCCAAGATCACTCAGCAAGCTTCTGTGGCAGAGTGAAGGTTCAAACCTGGGTTCCCCAAATTCTAGTTCAGCACTTTAACCACTACACCAAACTGGCTTTACTGTCTCGTTCAGAGAAAAATATGATCTTTAAAGGTTGGTTAATCAGATTGATCAATTAAAAATCACCATTTTATTTTGGAAGAAGGATGTTCTATAAAAAGTAATTATTATGTTTGATACATTTACTCACAAATCTGCTGGTGGCAGACACTATCTTAGAAGAGGCATTCCTTCTCTCACAAGGAGGGCAAATGACTCTTCTAAGATGGTGCTATTATGACATACATCACAGAGAAACAAAGAAAACATTTTTTTACAAGTCTTGTTTTATTCATTCATATGTTTAGGTAGATTTAACTGATTAAAACCTCATCAACTAAGGTTCTTTTCTTGGAGGAGAACCCTGGGGGAAAAGAGGTGTTTACTGTTAGAATATCTCTGGAGCCCACATCATATGTTACTAGAAAAACATACCACTATAAAAGTGTGGTATCTGGATTCAGACATGAAATTCACTTGATTACCTTGGACCAATCACTTGCCCTTAACCTAGTTCACAAAGCTGTTATGCAGATAAAATGGAGGAGAAGAGAGCTTAATGAGCCTGGATCCTGATCAGTCTGCCTCAGAACCAAACTAGACATAACAGCTTCCGCAAGTCTGCCATGGGATCTCACAGCCACATTGGAACCTGGAGTTCCTGGTGGGAACTCTTTTTAAATTTGCCACAGGGGCTTAATTCACCCGTGGACTGTGGCACGGGTGGTGGTGGTGGAGGAGCACCTGTCTCTCCCTGTATCATTTTTCTGAGCCTGAATGGCATTATTTGCCCTGTTGGAGCAGCTCCACGTGCAATGGGACAAAAGACATCCTTGCACCCATCCTCCCCCTGTGCCCCTCCAGTCCCAGGCTAAAGTAGGCCTCCACTGTGATTTTAAAAGAGTCCTCACCAGGAACTCCAAACCCCAAATTGTCTGAAAGCCCCTGTGGCTGTGGGCTTGGATTCTGAGAAGTTGTAACAGCTAGTTTGGCTCTCTGTCCTACATGACAAAGGGAATGGTAAAGTTGTGTAATCATTGTAGATATCTCCCTCAATAAGCCTTAGTAATTTTGTCAAGGAAGGCATAAGTTTTGAAGGAGGGTTTAACTCTCCCTTGTTGCAGAGAGTGGACAAGTTTATCTATGAAAATAAAGTCCAGTTTCAGGTGATGGAAGGGCTTTGGGTAGAAACAGTCAAATAATGGCTTAAGTCCCACAGGATCTCTCTCTCTCTCTCTCTCTCTCTCTCATCTATCTATCTATCTATCTATCTATCTATCTATCTATCTATCTATCTATCTATCTATCTATCTATCTATCTATCTATCTATCTATCTATCCATCCATCCATCCATCCATCCATCCATCCATCCATCCATTCATCCATCCATCCATCCATCCGATGTGGAAAAGCAGATATGTTGCCCTGTGCAAATATGTGCCACCCATGCACTACTTGCATATTTGTAGATAAAGCAAATACTATAAAGATGTCATAAGTCTTTACTACTGTCTCCTTCCAAGGGAACTATCCTGGGTACGTGCTTGCACTTGAAACTTCTCCGTATAATAGTATGGAGCTGCTTTTAAGATAAATGGCAGAGAAATGACTTTTCCAGTTAGCCCTGAGACTGTATGCATCCCATTTCCCAGTGATAAGGTGATATTATACTAGCTGGGCAATCTGGCCAGCCATGGATGCCATATTAAGGAGCATGCAAGCTCCTTAATTTCCCACAAGTCGTTGAATGTTATGGTCTGTGCTTTCTAACCCAGAACTAGTGCAGCCACCTGGTGGAGACTCTCTTCCCTTCAGGAATCAAGGGGATATGGCCAGGAGGGTAGGGGGAGCCCTATTGAGGGGGGGAGGTGTGGGAGGACAAAGCATTAAAGCAGAGGCATCCTCATCAGGACCAGCTGAATATAAAGAAAACATCACCAACTGAAAATGTGGTTTTGCTGGAAAGCTGCCTTAAGAAATCACAAACTATCCTTGCAATGATTAGTTCCATTTCAAACCACTGATATTCAGGCATCCTCTTTTTGTGTGTAAAATGAAGAGAGTAATGTAGGGAGGGGTGGAGGGACAACTGTGTGTGTGTGTTTCTCACCAATGAGTGTTATAAATTTGTACCTACTATTAATTTTTCCCCATTCAAGGGGCACATGTGGAACAGAAATAGAATGGCAGTTACAAGGCCGCTTCTCAGCAGGAAGCAGACTCAGGAAACAGGAACTCGGGGAAGGGAGATGGTGGTTATGTCCAGCAATTGCAAGACTGGGAAAGGACACCGAGTTATGTCATTCTCACATTACATGGAGCACCCAAGACAATCAGAGAGGCAGATGAGAGGATTCTTGGTTTGCAATAGCATAAGGGACTGAGAAGATGCTGTACATATGGAGCAATATATGACCACAGTATGAAGGGGTGGAGTGTTTGGTGAGAACCAGTGCGATGTTGTGCTTAAAAGAAGGTCAGACTAGGAGACCCTGGTTCAAGTGCCCGTTCTGCCCTGAAACTTACTTGGACCAGCTGCTCTGTCACTCATTTCACAGGGTAGTTTTGAAGATAAAATTGGGGAATTAAATACATAACTGGGGAATTAGATACATAAAAGAACTCAAGGGAAATGAGCTTTTTACTTTGTCTCCCAAAATACTAGAATTTAGGAGCACCCAATAAAATAGATGGCAGTAAGTTCAGAACAAAGAAGTATTTTTTCACAACACATAATTAACTTATAGTGGCCGCCACTTGTTTGAAAAGGGGACTAGACAAATTCAGGAAAGATAGGTCAATCGATGCTTATTAGCCATGATAACTCCATATACAGAGCTTGGGTATCTCTGAGTATCAGTTGCTTGGGGAGGGACAATGGGGACGCCTAGCCCAGGCCTCCATGTTTTGCTTGTAAGCCATCCAGGGCATCTGATTGACCACTGTGGGAGACAGAATGGGAGATGAGATGGATAACAAGTCTGATCCAGCTAGCGCTGGCTCGCCCACTAGGCGAACTAGGTGCTTGCCTAGGGTGTGCCGGCCCTCAGGGGCACCCAAGGGTGCCCTGCCCCCCCAAAGCCCCCCCGCCACTTTAACCAGGCGCCCACCACTACCTCCTCCAGTACAGAGTGCCTGGCCGCGGGGCGCAGGAGGTGGTGGCACAGCTCACTCTCCCTCCCCCTCCTCCCTCAGGGGGGAGGAGGCAGGGGCGGCATGGCAGAGGCCAGTGGGGACTCCCTGCTGCTGCTGCCACCGCTGCCGCTACTACAGAGCACCCAGCTGGGATGCAGCTCGCCCGCCCTCCCCCTCCCCCCTCGGGGGGGAGGAGGCAGGGGCAGCATGGCGGCGGCCAGCTGGGACTCCCCACCGCTGCCGCTACAGAGCACCCAGCCGGGGTGCAGGAGGTGGGGGCACAGCGAGAGGAGGAAGGAGGAGGAGGAGGAGGAGGGGATCCCTCCCTCGCCCTGGGGAGCCCTGGAGGCAGGGTGGTGGTGCCAGAAGGTAGCCCCGCCTAGGACACAAAAAAAACCTAGTGCTGGCCCTGGTTCCAAGAGAACTGCGACTGGCCCAGGGTTTCATCTTATGAAGTAGAAGTCCATCAGTGGCTATTAGCCACAAGGTATAGACTGGCCCGTAGCTAACATGGGGCCCACGGGGCTTGGCCCCCTAGTGTTTCTTCTGGGCCCCCTCCCTCCCGGGCTGTCCCCGAAGTGCTCCAACTTACCACCTGCACTGTACTTTCATTTAATTAGCTGGCGGGCCCCCTGAGACCCCCTCCCAAAGAATTTCCTAGCTACGGGGCTGGGTATAGATAGGAACTCTCAGTCTGGGGCAGGTGATGCACTCTATTCTTGGTGCTGGGGGGGGGCAGCAGTGGGAGGGCTTCTAGTGTCCTGGCCCCACTGCTGGACCTCCTGATGGCACCTGGTATTTTTGGCCACTGTGTGACAGAGTGTTAGACTAGATGGGCCATTGGCCTGATTCAACATCGGCTTCTCTTATGTTCTTATGTTCATGTGAAGGAGTGGGGAATCAAACCCAGTTCTCCAGATTAGAGTCTGTTGCTCTTAAACACTACACCATGCTGGTGCAACACCACACTCACAGAGTGGTCTGTCTGGTATGCTGGTACAAAATGCTTTTGGCTTTGTAGGTCATCACCAGCATCTTCAATTGAGCTTCCACAGCAATAGGGGGCCAGTGGAGACCCTGGAACACTGTTGCCATTTGCTCCTGATTTCTCCCCTGCTTCCTCTGAAGCTGGCCACAAAACTTTGCACCAACCAAAACTTCAGTGCTCTTGTTAAAATATTAAGAATTTAACTTGAAAGAGGAAGGGAGAAACTGTGTCTCTTCTGCTATGACTGGTCAGGGCAGGAGATACCCTGCTACCTGGGCCAGCATGGTGTAGCGGTTAAGACCAGTGGACTCTAATCTGGAGAACTGAGTTTGATTCCCCACTCCTTCACATGAAGTCTGCCATGTGACCTTGGGCCAGTCACAGTTCTCTCAGAACTCTCTCTGCCCTACCAACTCACAAGGTGAGTGTTATGGGGAGAGGAAGGGAAGGAGATTGTAAGCCACTTTGAGCCTCCTTAGGGTAGAGAAAAGCAGGGTATAAAAACCCAACTCATCTTCTTGCTCCATTGTTTATCTTTGCATGCAGAGGGACACCCAGAGTTATTCCTAAGAAAATAAGGTTGCACTTCCCAATTCAGTCAAGGAGAGAATGGGTGCATGGGTATCCGGCTCACGGTATCCAGCTCCCATGAGAAGCCTTGGAAATATTTTGTTTGGCTAACAAAACTCCAAGCATATGTCCTGAATTAATTTTCAACACGGGTGTAACTCAAACAAACTTTTCTTTCAAGTTACTGGTTTGTTTGTTTCTTTGTGTGTCAGGGTATTAATACTTTACACATTGGGAAACTTGACAGCTATTGTTACTGATGCCTTGTGCCTCTTGGCCATGATCGTGGACTGCATCTCTGTTTATTAAATAAAAGCTGGCATGAAGAACTGGAGGAAAGCCATTGGAGACTAGACCCGGCAGTCTTGGCTGGAGTAAACCTGTTTTTGTAGGGAGGTTTCTAATACATCAGTGATTACTGTTAATTTCAGTTCTGAACTCAGCACTTGTTTTCTCTCTCCCTCCCTGCTATTACCATCCCAAGACCAGCCCTTTTAAAGAGATTCCATGCATTCTGCCTGTCCAGAGGCCAATTTACATATTCATATACATCAAACAGTGACTACAGCACCTAGTGATGATTTGCATGTGTGAATGCGCAGCCATAGTTCTAGCACCACATATCTTCAATTCTTGCAATCAGCTGTTAGCCATCAAGGGCTGCTTCCCGCAGACAACAACATCCCTCTGTCTGCCTCCTCCTGAAATCCCTAATATTTACAAGATACACTGTGGAAAATGCACTTTTTGTTTTATTGAAAACGTGTTTTTCATTGCAAATATTTTATTTTGTTTTATGAAAGCTTGGAAACATTAGAGATTTTGGAACATCCTTGAGAACCTCAAGAATTTTTCCTTCAGTTTAGATTTTGTCATTTACAATAAAGCTATCAGGAAATGAAATCTAATATATGCCTTCTGCTGTGGATTCTCCTCTGGAATTCAAACAATAAACTAGAAACATATACCTCTTTCACTCCTCCATTCTTAACATGCTAGGAATGTGCATAATTTTGGTTTGTTTTTGTTTTTTAAAATGTCATTTGTTTTCTCTATCTTTGATATTAGAGCTAATAAGCAGGAACATGCAAGGAGTTGCTAGAGGGGTACTAATTTCCCCTCTCCCACTATTTCCCACCAGTTTCCTCTTTCCCTTCCCTTAAAACCCCCATAGCCTCTCCCCCACTTTTTTGCTCAGCTTCCAGAGTGTTGCCATGATGTTCCAGCATGATGATGTCACTTCCAGTCTGAACCAGAAGTGATGTAGCTGTGTCACCGGCAACATCACCTAGGCCTCCTTCCCACTCCTGGTAAGTCCCCCTCCACCAGTTGCCAGGAGCAACCTGGCAATACTACTTCTTCCTCAGCTTGTATGGGGTGGGCCAGGTGCTGTTGCCTCCCTCACCCAAGGCAGGCCGATGCTGCAGCTTGCCTCACCTTGGGCAGGGCAAGTGCGACCACCCCATCTCTCTTGGGGCTCTTGGCTACTTGCCTCATCTCAAATAGGCTTGAGCCAGACAGCCTGGGTGCTGCCACCTCCCTTGCTTTACATAGAACTCAACCTTCATCTCATCTTGTGCGGGTCTCAGATGGGCCAGGTACAGGCACCTTTCCTGCTTCACACAGTGCTTGGGTGGACTGAGCACCCTCACCTCCCCCAGGGTTTGGATGGGCTGGGCTCCTACCTCCACCAGGACTCAGGTGGGCCAGGTGCCTTTCCTGCCACTCCTTGGATGGGGCTCAGGCAGGCTAGTCTCTCAGGTGTGTGAGGGAGGCCATCAGCCCCTAGAAGATGTCCTGGGGCTCTTAATGGCCAATCTGTCCTGTCTGTGAGGTAAATTAGGTGGAGAATGTGCAATTGCCCCAAAGTCACCCAATGAGTTTCCATGGTAAAATGGGGATTCAGAGTCCCAGTCTGAAACTCTAACCACTACACCAGACTGGTTTTCGTGGGGTGGCTGCTGTTGAAAAGTAACAAGCAGTCATTCCTGGGTGAGTCATGCAAGCTGCATACTATCAAGTTGCCTAGTGTTTGCTGCATTCCTCCCTCAAAGGCTTGGAAAGAGCTCTGCCCTCTTCCCCTGCCTTTTCCTGATGGAAACCACATCTGGAATGCTTTCATAACTGTTGTTGTTGCCTAGCAATGGCCACTGGGGGCATCCATTTCTTAAAGCTACAGTTCTTTTTAACCATTTAGGGTATTTTTCTAGTCCTCCAATGTGTATGTGTTTGTTTGTGTTTAAGATTTCAGATTTTTCTGCAAACCTGGGGTGTCTTTAGGTTCGTATAAAGATCTGAACCCTGACCTGGATAGCCCAGGTTAGCCTGATCTCTTCAGATCCCAGAAGCTAAGCAGGGTCAGCCCTGACTAGTACATGGATGGGAGACCACCACAAAATACAAGGGCTGTGATGTGGAGGCAGGCAATGGGAAATGATCCCTAAACATCACTTGCCTTGAAAACCCCATGGGGTCGCCATAAGTCAGCTGTGACTTGATGGCACTTTCCACCACCAGAATTGACGTAGTCTGCAGATTTAAGTATCCTCAGATTCAGCCAGGTTGAGAATTAGAATATATGATGATTATGTTATTCCTTCTATTTTACCCCTCCTCGCCGACCCTTATTATAGCTGTTTCCACATAGGGATTCCCCCCCCCCCAATGGGGGCAGTGAGGAACTCCCACAATAAATGGAGCATCTAGACTGTTGCATTCTATTCAGGCATGATTTTGCAGGACTCTCCTTTTATACTTCTCTGAGCCAGAGTGATAAGTATGACACTTAAAGGCAGGGATCCAACAAAGTGTTTCAGCTTTAATGGTAGTGATTCAACAGCTCAGAACAGATCAGAACAGACAACAAAACATAGAGCAACAGGCTCTTATTTAAACAGTGCGGGCTAGCATAGCCATGCCCACATCAGTGGTAACAACCAATAGCATTGCTTAGATAAAGTCCAATCAGTTTGCTTCCCTCCAGCACAATCTTGTATCCTGATTGGCCTGCTATGCAGAGTAGCTAATCAGGTATTGCCATTCTGGATACCAGCCTGTCAATGAGATTTACATCATGCTCAGGACATCACACAGAGAAAATGAAAACCGCATCTTTTTTAACTCAAAGGGAGAGTGGTAGGGTGGCCCGCTCACAGCCATGTGGACACTCTGCTTACAGTGACTACAAGGAGAGAGCCGGAGCTAAGCCCCACCTTCAGAATGCTCACCTCCTTTAGCCCTTTAAAGGGCCATTCCCAGCTCAGCCATGCTGTAGCATTGCAACACAGCTTGGTAGGGAGGGAGGGGAAAGCATGTTTTGGGCCTTGGGCACGAAGAAATGTCTGTCTCATCTGTTATTTTGTGCAGACACAATGAAGAAAGGGGGAGGAGTAGGTGGTGTAGCAATGTGTGTGGACCCCATTCCTGCCTATTTCTGCCAGGCTTGCTACTGCTGTGACAGAAGCAGCATTACTGTGTTGTACTACTATGCTGGGGCCAGGATCTGAGCAGGGCCGGAGTGCAGCCATTGCACAGCCACCGATCTTGCTGGTCTAGCCAGGCAAAGCCAGTTAGAGGGCAGTACAGGCTATAGACCAAATAATCTCTCTTTCATTGGCCTTCCCTAGTGCCTTAGATGCTGTTCTGTGATTTGTGCACACTGGGAAGGGTAATCCTTGGGATTTAGTCTGGTTAACAGCAGCAGCAATAAGTGACCTCAGCCCTGGAATATAGCTTACTATGACAGAGGAGGGAAGGAAAGCCTCCATGTTACTTACATTGTCTTTTCTTCCATCTCACTCCTGACCTCAGTGAACTTTAAATCAGCCAGTAAGGCACCAGAATGATAAAAATATGGGTGTCAGTCCTTAATTTTGTGTCAGTCCTTAATTTTAAGCTTTCAATTGATTATAATGACATTAATGCAAATTGGTTTTGCAAAGTATTGTTTGTTTAGTTAATATCTGAACACATATCCCTATAAACTATAACACAACTATGTTTTGGTGCTCAAAGTGTATCCATGTTGCAAGTTGTGCTGCAAATGTTTACAACATGGCAGACCAAAGGGAAGGATTGCAGTTTGCCACTGATTCTGCTTGTGAGAATCTGAAATCTTAAAAACAAAACTTACTTTCAAATGTTTAATTGAAATTTATACAAGTGCAATTTTCATGTTTAACTTGTCTATACTTCTGGGATCATAACTGAACCCTAAAGAGGTTAAAAAAAGAATTCTTACCCCTTTTTAAAAAATTGATAATTTTATTACAATAGTATTAATGTCGCTAATAAATAAGGGAGCACAACACATCCAATATATTGGGGTGTTTCTGTCTCAATAAATGATGGGAAAAAGATGAATACTCTAAACATCACTATGGCTGCTTTATACTAACCCAAAAGTTAATATAACAATAAGTATCTTTCCCCCAAAATCAAGGAGATTGTGATTTGAATTAAAAAGTTAAGTGTTGGATCTAGAAACTAGCACTAGATTTAGAAACTAGCATTGGAGACAGATACCATCCCTGTATAATTGTACTTCTGAACTTAAAATACCATCCTTAATACAATTTTACATATTTTTATTTTGAACTGGAGTCACTGTCAACTATAGTTCATTTTTTAAAGCCTAGATAAAAGAACTAGTGTGACCTAGTGGGTAGAGTGGCAGTGTGGGGTTGTGCAGATCTGGGAATCAAGCGCCCCCCACAGTGAAAAGTTTAATGGGTGACTTTAGTGTCAGAGTAAGTCTCTGTCAACCTAATCTACTTCACAAGGTTGTCGTGAGAACAACATTTGGCTAGGAGAACCCAAATACACTATTTATGTCTATTTAATCTGACAACTGACCAGCAAATAATGTTTTACCAGTACAAATATGCAGTCTAAGCCCACTGAAATTGCACTGTAGCCGAGTCAACTGTGTGGGATGGCTGAGGCTTTTACTGAACACTGAATGCTAAGTCAAGGAAACCAGAGTTAAGTATTAAGCTGATTGAAACATTCAGCTAAATAATCTCCCATAATGTCTCACCACAATGGCCTGAGATGTTATTTTATTATATTCTTTCAAGGGACATGGAAAAGAGAGAGAGATGCAGAGATTATGGGCTAGGAGAGACAAGAGGTGCTTGAAACTGTGCATTAATTAAAGGTCTACTCCAGGTAGACATTGCCCCTACTCCCACCTTATGGGGGTCACTTCCCCCGTAGTTACAGAATGGTCTTCCACATTCTCCTGTTTTAAATGTCTGGTTGTCTTTCCATCTGTCCCACAAACCCCTCCATCTTGGTCTGTGTCTCTGCCTCTTTATCCTCCCCTTCTGCCCTCCCTCTCTCTTGCCTGCCTCATCTCTTTACCCTTTTTGTTCCTCTCTGCTTGGGTTTTTGTGTGTTAATAGTGGCAAAATAAAAGTGAGGTGGATTATCCCAGGCAGCGAAGCCCCTCTGTCTTGAGAATCTTATCAGTGCTTTAGAAAACCATCTTGGGATGATGGCCACCTTCACATATTAAAGTCTTGAGTCTGCAGATATTCAGGGTAAATACCAGTGGTCTTTTCTTAGAACCCAGGGTCCCATTTCTTGGGACAGACGAGTCAAGGAAGAGACTAGCGAGGGAGGGCTGATATTTAAGTTGTTATATCTTTAGATTCTGCCCCACCCTGTCTCTTAGGTTTGAGACAGCAATAATATGTCTTGGTCTCTCTGCCTGTAGTGCCTGTCTGTCTACTGAAAAAATAAAACACATTAGTGAGTGTGTATCTCCCACAAATCAAAGAAAATCACTTGGAACAGACAGTCTTCATTAGTCTGCAAACAGCCTCTAGAATCCCTATGAACTGTGATATACCAGCTAATACTCACAAAAAGGGGGAAAACACATTTTACCTTCCCAGCTAACGGATTGGCCCCACTTCAGTGCCAGCTTGTATCCACACTTTGCTATATTACCCAATTTGACACATGTAGGCTGGCTCAATATATATACAAGTGAAATCCTACATTTATTCTAGGATGTATTCAGTACATCATGTTGAAAGCTAGGGTTTTCCTTGGGTGCCCACTGGCAGGCCAGTTAGGTAGGAAAGTAAGGTATGATCCCCATTCTGTGGCACTCAAGAGCTAGCTCGCTACGTTGTGACTTTCATCCCAGTCCTAATAAAAATGCTGGTATTTCTGCTCTTTGGATTTTACATAAATTTTGCAGCTAAGGGCTGGCTTGTCCGTTGACACCAGCAGCATCCAATGGAGACTTGGATATGTGAATACTATCATGGATCTGTTGCTACAAGGAGTTTGGAGAGGTGAGAGAATACTGGACTCTTATGTCATTACTGTGATACTTGTTTATTTGCAAATCTATGTGCAGAGGATGGAGGGGACCAACTACTGTCAGCCTGTGAAATATTATCAACTGTCCCCAAACCAAGCAGCAGCCAACTGGTACACCCCTTTCCCAAATGATCACCCTTTACAGCACATGGCACCCCACTCCTGTTTCAGCTTGGAAAAACAGCTTCCTGTTTCAGCTTGGAAAAACATTTGGAGCAGTCTTGAAGCCCTTCCTTCCCCCATGCTATGCTCCCAGTCCAAATAGGACCCTGAAGTCCTTGGGAACTTTAATTCCCTGATATTACAAGTGACTGCAAGTTGGGCTGCAGTAATCCCAACTCAACTGTGTCACATGTCTAGCTGAGCAAGCCAGTTGAAAAACTCAAGACTTGTTGCTGCTTTGCAGTTTACACTGCATCTCTTGTAAACTGCTTCCTACACATGCTGTATGCTGCTATATCCTAGTTTTGTCCTCATCCTGGTTGGAAGATACAGACAGCAGCCATCACAAATCTACTGAAGAAATCTCTTTGAGACTTTAGGATACAACAGCTGATCATCAGGAAGCAATCAAGTATCAGGTATAAACCCTGGCAGCAACACTGTTCATTGAGTAGCCAGGAAAATGAATTGCATGTAAGAATAGGAAGGGCCTGTAGCACCATGATCATGCATGTACTTGGCACATACAACATGCCAAATGTTTCTTTTAGATCCATTGATGTCAATGGGCTTAGAAGGGTGTAAATGCTTAAGATGGCACTGCAGGACCTCAGATTCAATCTGTGGCATTTCCAGATCCAAGAGAGTTCCTAGGAGGTCTCCCATTCAGACACAGACCGGCTTAAGCAAGGTGACTTCATCGATGCTCCTCCCACCGTACCTCATGGCAAATCCACAGCTGAAAAGGGCCATTTGGGTTGTCTGTAGTCTTTCATCTGTGCCTCTTTGTCACTCTGCATTTCAGAACTTTTTTGTTTGTTTATTTGGCACAGACCTTTTGGTAGACCATGGTGGATGAATAATTTCTAGGGCTGGATGAATATGTTTCTTTTTCATTGTGACCAATTTGCTCCACCCATTTTTGTGGCTGACCTTGGTGTTGTTTCTTATGCGTCTATTAAGCATTTTCCTATATAGATAACACTGATTTGCTGCTACATAAATAAAACATGTTGGTTTTACAGGAAGAGGAAACAGGCAGTTGCACAAAAGAAGGACTCCCGGATTCGATGTGCACACAAGAGGAGCAAACTCAAACGGCCTATTCAAATCAAACCAGCAAGCTCACAAAATCCGATGGCATCCCAAGGCTGGGCTTCACCTGTTGGGCTGTTCTCCTTCTCTCAGCGTTCTCTTTACCTCCCCCCCCTTCCTCAGCCCTCCGGTGCCACCTCCGTTTAGGGTTCAGCCCAGTGGAGCAAGCCTGTCAGCATCAAGCATCAGGGATTTCCTCTGTTCTGTGGGCGACCGTTTTTGCGTTTTTCCAGGGTTTCTAGCTGCGAGTCCCAGGGGGCGCCTCTCGCTACCTTTCTTTCCCAGCGCTGGCAGAACCGCTTCATTCTTAATCACCTCCGTCCTCGGAGAGGAGGGCTCCGGTTGCTCTTGGGAACTGCCACGCTCTGCCGAGCATGATCAGGGAACCCTCCAGCTGCTCTGAAAGAAGGGAGGGTGTGGGGGGGGGGGATACATGTTCCGCCTTGTCTGTGGAGGGAGAGACAGAGACAGAGAAGACAAAATTAAAAAAGAGAAGAAGAGGTGGTAGTTGCTGAGGATGGAGTTGTTGACAGGCGCTCCTCTCCTGTGATGGGGCGACAAGGGCTATTCATGGCCGCCACGGGATGGACGCTGCCCGCGGTCCCTGGGAGGAAGAGAAGGCGCCAAAGGGATCAGGGAACGGGACTCCTCCCCCTCATTACCCCAAGACTGTGAATGGACCGGCTTAGAAGGAATGAGCTGTAGCTGGTTTGTTTTTGGTTTTTTTAATCGTATCTGACCTTTCCATTAAGAGAATTTTCTAGGCAGCTGCCAAATAAAATATGCAGCGATAAACATCATCTCCCAAGTAATTCGGAAATCCTACAAATAAGATTGATCCAATAACTCAATAAGGTGATGAGTGATAGCTTAAAACAAAGCAAAAGCATGTAATCGACAGATGATTAAAAGCTTGGGGAATCCAAATGATCTTTGCCGGGTGCAGACAAGTCAGCGAAAAAAAATCAACAGAGAAGGTGCCAAGTGTGGGAGAGTCTCGGGGGGAAAGGCATTTTCCTGTATAGGGCACCACCATAGAGAAAGCCTCGCCTCCTGCTGAGGCTCTTTTAACATATAGAGATGGGGTCCCCAGAGAAGAGCAGCTGGATGGATGCTGTTGTACATCCCACAAAGTTTGTCTTAAAGCTTGTTCGAGCATTACACAGAAATTAAAATGGCCCAGGTGGGATACACTGGGGCTTCTGAGCCCCTTTCACTGACTGCATGGGTAACAGGTTCATGACTGCTGCTCCTACTCCAGACCTCTGCTTGCTCAGCTAAAGGTGTGAACAGAGTGTGCCTGGATACACTGATTATGCAGTTCATAACCCTGCAAAAGCAAAGTTTCCCAATCCCACTTACAGAGCTTACATGCATAAACTTGTATGCTGCAAAAATCATCAGTGGCTGCGTAAGTTATACTTGCGATGGAGCCAATGGTGCCTCCACAGGACAGTTTGAAGACGCAAAAATGGCAGATGGGTTGGGGCTGGAGCTGCTTCTCCCGGCGCACTCTGCTTGTGAACAGAAAAGAGCTGATGTGCTGGGAGGCTCCAAATTCTAAATGCACATCTTATACAAAGGACTTCGTAATCTAAAAATGGGTCCCTTGTCTGAATGCGCAGAAGCCAAGGTGTGCATCAGTTCACTGCAGTGACACTTACCTCTCGACCAGACTTAACATCACATAGTCATGTTCAGCATTTGGTGGCTGTGGTCTGAATAGCTTACACAGGTTTCATTTCTTAATTGAATCTTAATGGGTGGGGATCATTGTAAGCCTTTGGAACTTTAGCCTCTTCACACAGGACTTTTTAAAATGTACAGCTAAAAATGAAACATTTTTATTGCAGGGAACACATGTGTCATTCAGGTACGTTGATCAGAATGTGTGGTTGGCTATGACTTCCTACAAAAGGGCAGATTTGGTGACAAACCCAGAAAACCCACAAATTATTTAATTAGAACAGCTAACAATCGCAAAAAACATAATGCATGTAACACTTTTGACTGTGTAAAGTATAATACAATCTTGGAAAGCAATTTTCCCAACTTTACAGGTGAAAAAGAAGCAGAAGGGGATGAATACATGTTGTTGTCCATCACCTATGATGGGCCAGAACAGAGACGGAGGCCATGGAGTCTTTATTCACCGAATCTGTATTCATACTGTCTTCCTCCTTCCCCTTGAGACTGTTTTGCCCTTCTGGTTCTTCTCCTGGATTTTCTGCTGTAAACGTCATTGCTGCAAATGGCTTGCATTTTGCCTCCATCATGGAGCTGATTGCTAGTCTCAGCCTAGAGTCTGCCATGCAGCCCACCAATTTGGAATTTCATCCCTGTTCTCCTTTCTGAAGCCAGAAGCCAGACAAATACACCCAAAAGGCTTGCCTTGTCCACCATACCTGCCCACAGGCAAAATGGTTACTGAAATTTGGGCAAAGGAGAGAGAGACCATCCTGAAGAATGCTGTAACCTGGAGACCCTGTGAGGCATATCTCCATGGCAACACGGAGAACATGCAATTAGCACCCCATGGTAACTGAACAGCGTTACTGCTCAGAGAATGGCACCAGTCCTAATACACTGTATTGGGTTGAGGTTCAGTTTCCCTGGATCTATTGCCCCCTATCGTCTTTAATTCCCTACATCATACACAGATATGTTTTTTTGTGCTGCTTTAGGCTTTGAGCCACTGAGGAGCAACTTAGACTGCATGACCCCATGTAGGCCAGGCTGCTGCATCTACCACTGTGGCTTCAGGCCAGTTTCAGAGTCATAAAGAGAGTAATCTTGTGGGCTGCCCCTCTTTGGGGATCTCCCAAAGCCTGAGCCCAAGTGTTAAAATTATCTTTTCTCAGCAGAAAGCTATGAGATGCCTTCGTGAAATGAGCATTCTGCATTGTCATCTGAGAAGAACAGGAAACTGGTACAAAGTCATCAAAGCTTTAGCACATGGAAATAATTCCTTATGACTGCCTTGACTATGTTAAGGCTATTCTCCAACTGTTTAAAACATATATATTTGTGATTAATTTTACTAATGATGCCACATTCTGCCCCTGCCCCCCCCGTGGATCATCTTGTTGAAAGCTACTAAGCAAACACTGACGATAGCACTGGAGTGAATCTGTTTAATCAATTAAGGCAATCAGTTTTGGTGCTGTGCAAATTTCATTTGCAAGAAGAAAACGAAGTCTTTCATTAGCAGGTCTGTAATCCAAGCAAATACTGTATAAATATATATTACCCTTCTGAATAATAAGAATATATATTGGGCCACCATAGCAGCCTGAGTGCAGGGGGAAACCAGCAACATGTTTGTGATGAATGGTACAAGGACATCTGGAGGGAAACTGTGGTATATCCAACAGAGCTTAATCCAACATCACCAACCTTAGTCCCTACTGATTATAAGGAGAGTTCAAAAGGACTCCATCCCCCATCTTTCCCATCTTCCTGTTTATAGCTGTGGCCAGCTGGATACCTTTGGGAAGCTCATAAGCAGAGGCAACAGCTCCTTCCAGTGGTTTGTCTTCAGACTCTCGTATTAGAGGTATACTGCCTTTGAACCTGGAGGTTCTAGTTAGCTGTCCTGGCTAATAGGCCTATTCTCCAAGAACTAGTGGATGTTCACAAATAAAAAGGCTCCATGGCTTAAATCCTCTGGGTCTGCTCCTCTAAATGTTGATGCCTTTTCCCTGCACAAGTAGAAGCACCATTGTTAGTAGTGCTACAGGATCTAACCCCAAGCCATTTTGTAAAATAAAACAGAATGGCATATATATATATATATATATATATATATATATATATATATATATGGTGGATGAAAAAAGAAGGTGTGGAAGCACTTTCCTGTTAATTAGAACCTTTCCCGAAGGTAGCTGTCAAAATGAATGAAAAAATAAATAAATTAGTGCTCATTTGAACAGTATTCTGAGAAGTGAATGAAACACTTCAAATAACTAAATGGAATTTTTAACTGGAGCAAAACTCTTCAGGATGTGTAATTTTGGGAACCTTCTGCCTGTACCGGTACTTAATTACACTGAACATAACCTAATTTCAGAAGGTTTTGACAAGCCATCATTTGCCATGGATGAAAAAGTAGCTATACATTGTAATATTAGAGTACGTTTGAATGTCAAACAAAGCAGAAAGGCACAATGTCCATATCCAGAAATGTATTTCATCCATTATAAGACTTTCCTTAATCCTTTTTTTAAAAAAGGATTCTCAAGTCCCCAGGGGCATTTGGTGCTGCCGAAAGTATCTCAATTGAAAAAGATAAATTCTTGCCTTCCGCTTTCAAACAAAGCGTAAGTATTCCCTTGCTTGCATTACATTTCTGGAACTATGATCTCTCCATAAAATAAAAATCAGTATATCAAATATTCACTAACGCAAAAGAAAAATACAAAGTCAGAGCTGTCTAAACACGGATTTCTGCATATTTAAATATCACTCATTCCCTGCCCCATGGAGTTCTGCTGTATAAGGCTGTGTTTTGAATTGTGTGTTCTAGCCCATTTATGCTAAAACTCTTACATTCAAGCCAAGGCAGGCTTTAAAACAGAAGAAAAGGGCTTTTTTTTTTTAAAAAAAAAAATGAGATTACTGGATCCACCTTACATGATCCAAGTTATTTGTAACAGTGTGATATTTATGGACTTTGCATTAGACCTTTTCATGTGGCCAGCTCTCAGATATAGTCATCATATTGTAATTACTCCATGAAACTGATCTGAGAATGTTTTGCAAGGGGGAAAAAATGATAAATAAATTCTTGGATTTCACTAGTGCTTGTCTGTAATAGTAAAGGTTGCTGTTTGCATGCAGAATGCCTTGTTTTGTGTTGTGTGTTTGTATTTTTTTTAACTTCCAACAAATCAAATATTAACATGATTAAGAATTCAGATTGACATTTCAGGCAGAGAAGAGCTGTAGGAGGTGACGACAGGCAGATGATGTGCGTTTGATCTGGCACTTTTTCATCTAGGCCACCATTTTATCAGTGACTATAGGAGTGAAACAAAATGGCGGTTGCTCCTACTGTGCCACAGTGATTAGATGGAAGTGTTAACATGGAAATCCTTGGGAGGACAAAAACTAAAGGAAGGGCTCCGGCTAATGAGGAGGGAATGTTGGAATAGGGGATGAATTAATTCTTTGCACATTACAGATTTTTAAAAACTAGTTTGCACAGATGAAAACATGTTTTTTGCTTAGGGATTCCGCCTTTTAATCTGGCACTTCTGAGGAAGGACATCACAAAGCTAGAAAAGGTACAAAAACAGATGACTAAAATGATCCAGGAGATTGGAGCACATCAGTGAGAAGGAAAGGCTAAAATATTCAGAGGTTGTTCGATCAGGGGAGAAAGATGAATTGGGGGGAGGGGAATTATAGAGGTTCATAAAATTGTGAACAGGGTGAAGAAAAGTGGTAGAGAGAAATGTTTCTCTCCCATTCGAAATAAAATTCAGCTGAGTTTAGGGCCAAGAAAAGAAAGCACTTCCTCACACAATGTTGATTAAGAACAGTTGTGTAACTTGTTTCCTAATCTGGCTAGGGTATCATGGTTCATACCAAGCATATTACAACAGACCACCTCTGCATGTTATGGTTTCTCTGTGGTACTGAGGTAATTCCCTCACGCCACAGAAAGGAGACCTTGTCCATTCTCTTCCTCATCTCTGACAACTTGGCAACAGGCTCCATTGTGCTGTTCTATCCCTTTGAGAAGATTAGTGTCCACTTCATAGAAAAATTCCTGCTCTGCCATGATGGCTGAGGTCTGGGCCAGTACCACAAACAAAACTGCCAATGGAGTAATATGATTCTGTGATGTAAATCAAGGGACTTCAGAAGGAAACCTGAGAATTCTGGAGTGTGTTCATACCATGCTGGGAGGTGGCAGGGTGGGCACCACCAGGTAACTGTTTAGTTTATCTGCACATTTGGCTGGCCCTACTTTTGACCTTGGAATAATTATTCTCCAGACTAGTTAATGAGAACCTGTTGTGAAGAAAGATGGAACTTGTTATGCAAAAATATATGAGCTGGTTAAACTTTTCTGTACTTTCTGTTCTGGCAGCCCCTTCTGATGGGACTTGCCCTTTCCAAACCAAACAGATGTTGATAACAACCATTTTAAAAAGTCTTGGCAGTGATACAGATTTGCCTACAAGACCCAGGGGTATAAAAAGAGTCAGTTAAGAGAGCTAAACATCAGCTAACAAGGCATGTCAGCACAGAGATCAGCTGTTATTGGTGGCTCACCCTTTGAACAGAGTGCTGAAAACTACAGAAAGAGGGCATTGTTGACTTGGGGCCGTAAACCTCATATCCCATTTAAGTCAGTTAAGTATGTGTGTGTTAGTACATATTTGCATGGGCTCAGCACAGGCTTATGGGAGTTCTTTGGGGGATGAGTAAATGCAGTAATTGTGCCACAGGAGGGCAACTGGAGAGAGGGAAAGTGGCTACCAGCACATCTGGCAAAAAGAAAAACTATCCAAAAGGAAGGACTCATAGTCCAGGAATGGAAAAATACTATACACCCAGATCTATTCAGCTACACTTTTGAAACTGTCTTCAAATGTAGTTTGTCATAAGGCATGGAGGCAGTGGTGGTGATGGTGGGGTGAGGTGAGGTGAGATCTACTATCCAAAAGGGAACAAGATTTTAAAAAATAATCTTTCCCCCTACCTTACATTCCTTGACATACTGGTGCTCAATGGGCTTGTGTAACTATTTTTGAAGAACATTAAGTGGACACAAGTAGTCTCAAATGGTTCACTACCTCCTGATGCATTTCTTCTATGTTACCTTCAGCTTCTGTCACTTGGTTTCTAAGATTCAGCATTACTTCCTGTTGAAATTGGCATCCAGTTTCCAAGTTCAGCTTCACAGACAAGATGTTTCTCACCTAAAATTGTATCGTTTTATGACATGATAATAATTGAAGATGACACCTGGGAACTAGCTTCAGAGGGAGATGACCAATGTCCACCAAGAACTGAGCCATGTTTGACCATAAAAGAGGAGACACAAATGCACAACCCACACAGCTGGCTCCCCTATCTGACGCAAAGGTA
The DNA here is from genome assembly GCA_029375565.1 of Gekko gecko. Taxonomy (NCBI): domain Eukaryota; kingdom Metazoa; phylum Chordata; class Lepidosauria; order Squamata; family Gekkonidae; genus Gekko; species Gekko gecko. The sequence goes on along the minus strand of JAPDNY010000012.1, from coordinate 41,986,500 downwards.
AAATGGCCCATTGAAACATCTTTACAGCTTCAGTTTAATCAAAATAACTGATATTTAAACACCAAATTGAATAAAACTTGGCCAGACTTAACCTTGATACCTTGGGAAGACCATTCCTGTAGTGAAATCTCATCTAAACCCCATCCCAGCCTGTTGCTAATTGTTAGATGGTCCGTCCCTGGCTGGGCACTTAAACCCAGGCAGAGAATACTCCTGGATATCCAGCCTCAATGTTATGCAATATATATAAGTTAGGGGCCATGTAAAAGTTTAAACAAATAATTCTGCCAAAAGAACCCTTAAGGAGAACTAACTGGATTTTACCACAGGTGAGTTAATCCAAATTAAAATTACGAAATTAAACTTCAAGCTTGATAGAGACTAGCAAAGTGACACTCTCATTACCCCATCCATGTTTCTATTGTTTAAATGTTGGAACTTTCAATATCTTATACCCACTGACCACAATATAAGTTACTTCAGCATTCTGCCTGTGCCATTTTCCTGACTGGAAATGATCCCGTGGGACATGGTTTGGCCCACTGGGAACACCCATTGGGATTCCTACAGATGTTACCAGAGAGGCCAGAGGGTGTGAAATGTCCCGTGCCATCATAATACCATAAGAATTGGCCCTAGGACTTCCCATATCAGAGAATACAAGGTCAAGTTCTGGTTTTCATGTACTATGGCACTATGTTAAATAAATACATCATATAATTAACGTTAAAATCTTTGAGGCACAATTAGGGGTTCAGTGTATTTGGGAGAAAAGGAGGGTTACTTTCTGGACATACTTTTTAATCAATTACGTTACAGAGACTGTAAAGCTCCCTGTTAAAAAGACCTTTTGAGTTTTCATGCAAAAGGAGAACAATAGGGTGCAGATTGCAAAAGATCAGTTTCTCTGCTTAATTGTTTTCATCAAAACGGCAACAGTGAAGAAAACACCAAGAAACTGACATTAGGGTAATAGTCTATTGTTCTGCAGATATGTGTTCCTTATTGTCTCTGCTGTTGCAAATAGCTCAGAAAATCGCATAAGAGTGGAAAAGAGAAGGCTGTTAAATATTATTGGGCAAAAGTTTTCAAAGCATGCTTTCAAGTGAAGCTGCTGGGAATAAAGTGGGCAAAATGGATCAAGTATTACAGTACTTCCTCTGATTTAGGAAGCAAAATCACAGCTGAGTGGTCAGAACTCACTCTACCCATTAGGCAGCATGAAGTGGACACACACAGCAGCAGATTATTGCTGTTTTACAGCTCCACCCAATGTCATGGCTTGGAAGGTTTTAAGATGATAACTCTGATGATGTACCTCTGAACTATGTTGGCATATGTAGGACTGCCAACTCCATGACAGGGAATTCCTGGAGATTTGGAGGTGGGGTCTAGGGGGTGGGGTTTGCAGATGGGAGGGACCTCAGAGGGATATAATGCCATAGAGTCCACCTCCAAAGCAGCCACTTTCTGTAGGGGAGCTGATCTTGGTAGCCTGGAGATCAGTCGAAATTTAAGGAGGTCTCCAGCACCCCCAGGAGATAGGCAGCCCTTATATCTACAGATATGCCATTGTACCACCTCTAAGCCAGCACTGGTGCAGCATGATCATTGATTTCTTAGGATGAAGCTGCTGATGTCATTGCTTTATTTTTGGTAACTGCCTAGGGTGCCAGCAATGGAGAAGCACCAAGCAGCCTGTCTGCCCTTGCCTTGTATCCTGTCCGAAGTGTTGGGACCCCAGCCCCAATGGGTGGCCAGTGAAGAGGCTGCTCCCTCTTTCCTTCCCCCATCAAAGGGATAGGAGCTGGTCTGGCCCAGGCCTCTTGCCCCCTCCCTCCATTGTGCTGTGCCCTTGCCTGACCTTGGTGTAGAGCAGGCAGAAAGCAGCTTCCTGACATAAGGCACCACCATGCCCAATCTCCAGGCCACACCCCGTCACCAAGGGATGAGGAGGGTGGGCAGTGTCCTGGTGGGAGGGGAGGAGTCCTGGTAAGGGGATGAGGAGGGCAGGCACCATCTTTCCACCTCCCCATGGTGCAGCAGAGAAGGGAGAGTGCCATCTTTCAGCTTTCCTGTGGTATGGAGTGGTGGGCCTCCTGGGCTCCCCAAATCCTTGGACTGACCCTGTCTGTCTTTCTCACTGAGCCTCAAGGTAGATAACACAGTGCAAAACAATGCAATCCAATAGCTTGACAGATCCAATAAGCAATACAATAGGACTAGGATCACAAAATGATATGTCAGATGGTACAGAAAAAGCAGTAACAGGGAGATAATCCATATAACAAACAGATAACACATACAATTTACAGTGACATAGACTATAGTCCTGTTCCCCTTATAAAAGTACCTTCCTGAACCTTTCTCTTATACTATAGCCCCATTACCTTTATAAAAATGCCCTCCCATACATTTCTGTTTTATCAGTTTCACTCCTAGATTGCACCTTTTGGTTTCCCTTTGATTCTGAGAACTAGGAATTGTTCGTTATCCTCCTTAACTTAAAAGATAGTTTGAATCTGAAAGTTACACCTCTTTCTCTTATGGACATTATATAAAGAAATTAGCATTTTTTTGTTTTATTTCAGCCCCTGAACTGTTTCTTGTATTAAGGAGCACCTGAGGAGGGACTCAGGATGTGACTGGATGTGAAATTAGGGATGTTGCTATAGCGTGTATGTTGGTTCACTAGCTAGCTTATAACTCCAAATAGCCCCATCTCTTGAGTGGCAGTGGAAAAAGTGTCAGTCTATTAAAAATTCTCTTTGAAAATCCACAGCTGTACAATTTGCTGAGCTAAAAGGCAATGGTACTTACTGCTTCTGCCTTTTTGAAAAATTAGTCCCAGCAGGTGAACCATTAGGCTTTCTGTGCTATGCAAAATGTTGTGTTTTTCATTTTGTTAAAAAGAAATATAACAGGAAGTTCCTTATAAAATCATAACTCCATTATTGAACCAGTGAGAGTTTGAGTTGTACCATGATCAGATAGCTTGGAGGAAGAAGAGAGCAGCCAATCCCAAAGTTACACAGTCCCCATTGCACTGAATGGGAGCTGATTTGCATAGGGCAAGTATGATCTTGCACGGTTCCCACTCCATGCACAAGATTTGATAGGTGTATTTTGCTTTGAAAGGACACAGCTTACTCCAAGGAAAGACTTTGAGAGAGGCAGACCCAGGAGCAGGCGTTCTCCCTGTTCCATAGTTTTGAGGCTTAAAAATCACTGGTGTTGGCCTGAGGGGAACTGCTGTAGCAGCTGAACTACATGGAACCAGGGAGTCTCAGGTTCGAATCTCACCTCTGCAGTGAACTCACCTGCTGGCTTTCAGTAAATCTCTCATTCAAGCTGTATGTGTACATAAACTGCAAAACCTGGCTCTGGGGGAAGGGGAGGGGCAGAGGGCAATACAGATCATCTCCTGACTTGCAAACCTCATGAGGGGTCACCATAAAGTCAGTTGCAACTTAACAGCACTTTAAAAAAAGGGTATAAAGCACTGGGGGACATATTTGATAGGGGAAACAGAACAATCGAGGGGACAACTTCTCTTCCCTGCATGGTTGCCCTGAACTATCTCAGCCCCTACCCCACATGTCTCACATCCATAACAGGGGGTTAACAGTGCCAACCTTCCTTACAGAGTTGGTGTAAGGATTATAGCAAGACTATGTATGTGTATAGCCTGCAAGACTCATAAATGCTGCACTGATACTATTAAATCCACATGCTGACGATTAGTATGGAACCATGGCTGCTCTAAATGAATTAAAGCAGTATAAAATGTGTTCTTTAACAGGCGGCCTGTTTTAGAAGGGAAATGTTGAAGTTGGTCAGCAATTAACACAGGGTCCTGATGACGACGACAATGATGATTGTGCCATTCAGAAGAAAAGAGTTTATTCAGCACTACTGCCAGAATGGAGGATTTCTGTGCATTCATGAAGGAAGCCAAGGAGCCAAGTCAAAAATCCTAATGAATGGAGCTGCCGGGGTAATCAATTTGCATAAATTGCCCTTGTCAGGAAAGCAAGCATGCTGAAAAAGTTGTGATGGGCATGGTGACCTCATGCCACCTTGATTTACATATTACACCCGGGACCCACTCATTACCTCAACGGGCTCGTAATCATCATAACCCCATGATTGCTACACGTCTGAAAATGGCCCCCGCACTGGTCCCATGGTGATTAGCCTTCCCAGCATTACTGAAACCGATTGTTTCACAATTATTGTGATATGACAGATGCAAATGGAGGTGGGAGTCCAGGCTTTGCCTCACATCACATGCTGCAAGCACACAAGGAGGAAGAAGAGCCATTAAGGAGGGGAGGAAAACACAGATCACTTTCGCATAATGCCACTATGTATTGCTTTGTTTGTGAAAAAATAATTTGTTGCTTCAGTGAAGCATGGTTAGCTTGGTCTTCAATTGCAGATAAATGCCAGAGTTAACAAAAAACTTACAAATGAGCAAGAATGTGTGTGTGTATGTGTGTGTGTGAGAGAGAGAGAGGTTGAAAATGTATCTTTTGCTGTCTAATTGGAGATCAATTGTAATAGCAGGAGAACTTCAGGTGCACTGAGTTACAGCCCCTCACCTTTTGGATTAGGACCTTAGCTCTGGTCCCAAAGCAGACAGAGGTTTCTTCCAGCTCAAGGTGAATGTAATATTTTAAGTGAGTTTTTTTTTTTTTTTGCATTTCCAAGATCCTTGAATATATTTGCAAAAACTTGAGGAAAGGAGTTAAAATGTTCTTCAGAAAAACCTTCCAAAGTCATAAAAATATTTCCACCCAGTTTCTTCAGGGAGCATGGAAGTTCCCTTCTAGAACATCTCTGGGGGTAGGTAGACACCAGAGGGGATCAACAGTGATGTCAGTACCCCATTTTTTTGCTGTCTTGTGAAGAGAGACGATGGCGTGGACAGAATGATGATATTTCTATCTCTTCTTCAGGGAATTTCATATACAATACAGTACTGAAAGAATTTTTAATTGGACTCATTTTATTTTACTGTTTAAAAACAGAAACCAGACAATCCACACGAACCCCCTGTGGTTTCTCAAGGCTTCAATAAGCCGCCTAATAATATTAGGGGAGTTATAGCTGGATTAATGAAAAACATGTAACAAAATTATTGTCGGGAGGAGAAGTGATCCTGATGGGATCTCCTGTTCAAATGCATAAAACAAATGGGGGGGAAATGACTAAGGGCACAATTCTAAGGCTGTTCTGAAAACAGCCTAGGATGGCAACTAAACCCCTGCGCTGGCATGAGGTGGTGATATATTGGTGTAGCACTGTACTAATGCTGTGTGGATATAACTCTGGAACTGTGCACTGTAGACATCAGAAATGGGTGGCGCTGGGGACAGGTCTTATTTGGGGCAGGTCTTATTTGGGATCCTGGGCCCTCAGCCCATGTCCCTTCCACCATGCTTGTGTAAGATTATTATTATTTATTATTTATTAATTTCGATTTATATCCCACCTTGTCCGCACAAGTAGAAATGCTGGAGTAAATACAAACACTCCAAATGAATTCATCGGGAGTGATAAAAACAATTCCTCCCCATCGTTTTCTGCCTTGTCTCCGGAGTTACAGCGCAGCTTAGGATGCTAACTCCACAGCCAATCACAGTTCTCCTAAGCAGTATAGAAACCTCTGCCCAGACACCCATAACTCACGTTGTAGGTTATGTGGCATAGAGCCATATCCCTCTGCTGTGATGTATACCATACGAATATGTAGCTATTCACCTGTGCTGGCAGATTTCAAAAAACAGGTGTGTTCACCAGCATTCAGTTTCAGTTTTTGGTGAGGTCAGTGGTTCTCAGCCTGCACTTGAACGCCAAGTATTATTTGCTTCTTGCAAGAACACCCCAATTGAAGAATTCCCATTTCAAAACTTCAGTGGTACTTGGGAGTGGGCAGACTCATGACATGATGTGATGGGTGCTCTTATACACAAGAAAGGCTCTATGATGTGTTTGCTGGCTTTTTGAGCACTATGCAAGGGCATGCTCTGCTGAGGGACCAAAGAAAGCTTTTGCTGAAGTTCCATTCAACCCAAGCTGTTCTTGTGATAACGATCACCTTCTACCGTCTTGACAGATGACCCTGTTCATTTAGTCTGCTCCGGAGAACTGCACTCTACTACAAGGACTTACTGCTCTTGAGAAGCTGCTGCTGTTTCAAACTGGGCTCCAGAACACAAAGCGACTTTGCTGAAATGCTATCATACTCCGCAGTGTTCCATACAGGAAAGCAGAACCCCTGCAGAGATGTCCCTTGAGGAAAGAGTTCTGAACTTCATAAGAGATAAATTCCCCCCTCTGGAGGGAATAGAAGCCCTCACCTCCGGACATCTCCTTCCACATACCATACTGTGGAGTGTTAAACCTTGTTCACCAACTCTTGGATCCAACCCTGATTGCATCATGTACCCAATTAATCAAACTTGGATTTCCTCCTCTTTTCCTCCAAATCATACTAGGAAATATTTTCTCATACCTTGTTACAAAACAGTAGACACCAGAACCCATAGGAATTTTTGAAGTCCTGAATTTCAGTCTTGGAGAACTGAAGACCAAGCTAGATTTTTGTGGTGGCAAACTGAGAAGTAGGTCCTCCACCAGAGTCATATAAAGCTGTGGGGACAATTAAAAGTGCAATGTGGGCAAGAAGGGGATGCTAAATCTCCCCCTCCAGTGCTTCCCCTCAGGTTTTTTTTTTAATCTGCTGCAGGTTGCAGGTGTTTTGAGCTTCTGATAGGCTTTGTTGGTTTATACACAGTTCCAAACACACAGTCTCTCATTGTGGTGTTAGTCAAAAGTCAGAAAAGCAGCAATAGTAACAATAGTAACAATACTAAGCATTTGTAGAACTTATTCAGTATTCAAAGCACTTCACACATGTTGGGTTTGAAGCTGCCATCTTTTTTCCCACTGATAAAAAAGGGAGGGAGGGTCCACAACAAAGCTGTGTTGATGTTCATGGAACCTGAATGGACAAAAACCACATGGGACCGAGATTGTAGTAAGAAAGGGAATTTGGCAAGATTGAGTGAAAAAAACCTGGCTGAATCCAACCCATTATCATAGTAATCCTTACATTAACCCAGTAAAGTTAGGCCTGTAACATTATGTCCATATTTTAGGTGGGGGATTGAGACCAAGAGAAAAGTGAATTGCCTAAAGCCACCAAGTAAGGTTGTGGCAGCAGCAAGATTTGAACCAGGGACCTTGCAGATCACAGCTCATTCTCTTTGCTACCTAAATTATACCCCCACCAGGAAAGAAGATATTTCATTAGTAAACCTTCACTTCTTAACCAAGTTCTTCCAACTGATTGGAGATGATGTTAATTGGTGTGACTCAGAAGGTGTTCCATTGACTGGAGATGCTGAGAAACATCTAGGATCCTTCTGAGCTAACTAGCAGTGCAGTCCTAAAGACAGATGCACCCTTCATTGACTTGAAATCAATGGACTTAGAAAAAGGTGTAAATCTGCAGAGGATTGTATTGTGAGTCACATAGATGTATCCCTGGGGTCTCGTCTCAAGTTATTGCCATGCTTGGTCACAGATGGCACCTTTTCTCACTTCCAGATCACTGGACTGACATGTGTACATTGAGTTTTAAACATATTTGCAAAAGATTTAGTCTTTCCTTTCCCTTTCATAATTATGTTGAACCTCTGCAAACCCCTCAGATCTTTCTGTCTACATACATATTCATTCTTTGTTTGTCTATTATAGTGTGAACCTGGTGTCCTTCAATATTGCTGAAGTCTTTTGCACATGTTACCCATCCTTCTGTTGTTACCCCCCATTTAAACCTATAAATCCATTGTCCTTTGTCAAAGGCTTATTTTCACCATTGGTGACCACTTCGTATAGTTGGCAAACTACCAAGTCTGCTATCATCTTTGAGCTTGCTTTCCATATGATTCTTCTATACTTCATTAGTTTCCCTTCTATAATTGCAACACATTATTGTTGTACCAAAGTTTTGTCTCTCTCTCTGCCCCCACACCATACCTCCTCACTTCTCGTGACTTTTTAATTTCATTCTCCGGTCCCCACATGTGTTTGCAGTATTAAGTACACTCTTACAGCCAACATTTTGTTTCACTGATTTACCCCAGAATTCCTCCTTTTTCTTCTCACATTTGTTTGTTGCATGTCATGGTTTCCTCCAGTACTCTGAGTTGAGACCTAATAAACACACCTGACCATCTGTCAGAATTTGGGTAATCCTGGATTTCAACCCCCCCCCCAAGTTGACTTGTTTTACCCTAGACTGTAAAAGAATAATGACATCAGATCTATCAGATAAAACACAACACAACACTAGAAATATATCAAGTTTATCTCAGAGGGATTCCCCTAGTCATACATACTGATGCACAATCAATCTCTCCCCACTTTCTGTACACCTTGCCTAATTATTGTGAATCTATCATTCCCGTCATCATTGTCCTCCTCTGCCCTGCCAAAAAACCTCCTAAAACTGCCTTTTCTCCTGAGGGCAGTTTCCAACTTTGGTAGTTTCTTGTACTTTCCCCCAGTTCCGTAATGTCCTTTTATATAGTAAATTTCAGTCCTCCTTACTACTTATCTTTCCATTCTCTGGGTTCAGTTTTCTTTTTCTGACCAGCTTCTTCCTTTTGGCCTTTGGTTGCCAACCTCTACTCCCTCAAAACTCTTCTCTCTTCCAGTCTCCCCTGTGCCAGTAACAACGCCTGCTTCCTGATCTTCCATCTTTCTCCTGGTTCTACTTTCCTAGTTCCTCCTACTTACTTTGCCCATCTCAAATAGCTTAGCCAATGACAGCCAAGGACCCTTAATATGAGAGCAGCTTAGAAGCCAGAGCTCATTCTGCCTACTCCATCCCCCTGTGACATTTGAATGGCTCAGGCAATCAGTGAAATATCTTAGTACTTCATGTTAGATGCTTGGCCTTGTGGCATAATATCCTTTCACTTTCATGTTTTTGAAGTGGAGTTAGAAGTTCAGAAGATGGGAAATGTACTTCCACCCCAAGGCAGTTTCATTGAGAAGGATGGCTGCTATGGTCCTTTGCCTGATGAATTTTCATCTCCCCTGATAGTCTTGAACTTGGACATGTTTTGGTATGTAAACCAGAAAGTGATGATCATGAATAATGCATCATGGCGATATCACCTCTGGTCCTGGCTGCAGCTTGTCAGCAAACAGTATAGGATTTTCTCAAAGCCAATTCATTATTCAGAATTATTCTTGGTCTGTAACTCAGTTCTGGGTGTAAGTTTTCTGGGTGTCTTATTTTAGAAGTTTAGTATTTTATGTGGGAAGACAGAAGTGCCCAAGGTCACTCTTTATACACAAGACTGTAAGAAGAGCCCCACCGGATCACCAGACCAAAAGTCCATCTAGGCCAGTACACTGTTCCTGAGGATGCTTCTGGGAGGCCCCCAGCCTGTTCACCTTGAGACGTGTCTGCAGCACCAGCTGACAGCAGATTTCCAGACCAAGCTCCATATACTGGTGTTAACCTTTGAGGCATTTTCTGATATCCACAAACCTCAGAAACTACTTTCCTTATATCAACCCCCATGACAGCTGCATTTCCCTAACCTGTTTTGTATGTCAGCTTATAGAAGCTAAGAAAGGTCTGGTTGGCAGGAGCAGGGCCTTAACAATGCTTGCCCCAGGACTGTGGACCAATCTTTCCCCTTGAAGTACCAGATTTTGTTTTTAAATTAGTTCTGCAAGGCACACCTCTTCTACTGGCCTTTGTTGTGATCTGCAGGTACCATATGTTTATGTCAGAAACTTTTATTGGGTTGTGGCTTGATCAGTTGGTAATACACTTGTGGGTGGCAGTCACATGCGCAAGATAACATGTGAGGGAAGCAAGGCTATTTGCTCCGGAGTAATTTGACCCGCAGTTGCACGATCACACGGTCCCTGGGAGCTGTGGGGGCAGCCCACCACTGCGTGATCAGTCACAAACTGCGGATGAATTGGGAGGGGGGGGTTGCCGCGTGTTTCCAGTGCACTTCAATGGGGAATTGATGGCCCAGGACAGACTGGCAATTTGCCCCGGTATCGAGTCGCGGCAAAAAACCCCCGGAGTAAACGATACCGGGTTTTCCCGTCCACACAGCGGGGGCCTCTGCCGGAAGATACTGGACGGAGGCGCGCGGGAGCGTTCAGACTGCCGCGCCGGAGGCGTGCTATATTCGCTGTTTCCCCATTATTTTGGCTGTGGGCGTATGTGCGCATGATAAGCGCATTTTGGTGATTTTTTTTTTGCCCTGCAACGCCGGCACCGCATTGGGCAGTGGAGCGGAGCGCAGCCAATCACACCGCTGCTGCCTCATGCCCAACGCGGGTTGCTCCCGGCTTTTCGGCTGCATGTTCAGACTCCCCGGAAGCGGAGAAACACGCGACAAACGCAGGCTTTCAAGATTTGCGTCGGCTTTTATCAGGTGTTTTTTTAATCCGGCAGTGAAGCGCGAGAGCACCGGTAGGCTACGGGTGGGGGATGCCAGGCAGATGTGCCTGTGTGAACATTCCATTTAATCCGATATTGAGTCGTTGTCAGCCCGGGTCCCATCCCGCGGCAAATTGCCAGTCTGTCCTCGGCCGATGATCCGCATCTCCTCACTGAGTGCTCCCTATGCAGTGTGTGATGATGTGCATACTGAAATGGGGGGAAAAAACAACATGGAGCCAGGATGGCCTGATCAGACTATCCTGACGCCATGCGAGCGTGCTGGCATGATCATTCAGGGAAAGCTCATTCCTGGCTGTAGCAAACCCGTTTGCTACCAGACTTTCCCCAGTGTTTTTTTACTTCACTTCTACGGCAGAGCAAAACGGGTTGCCCATGGGTGTGGTACGCTTCCCAGATGTTTGCGTCTGATCGTGCCCTTAAAATCTGCCCAGCATTCATGCCTATGGCGTGGCTAATTCTGCATGTGATTGCAGCCATGGTTTCAGTTATCCTTTTGCTTTGCAAGCTGCTTCAAGCCTTGGGAAAAAACCCAGCATAACTATAAAGAAACACAAAAATAAGCAGGCCATTTCCCAGTCTGGTGTAGTGGTTAAGAGCAGTGGACTCTAATCTGGAGAACCAGGTTTGATTCCCCACTCCTTCACATGCAGCCAGCTGGGTGACCTTGGGTCAGTCACAGTTCTCCCAGAGCTCTCTCAAGAGCAGTTCTCCCAGAGCTCTCTCAGCCCCACCTACATCACAAGGTGTCTGTTGTGGGGAGAGGAAGGGAAGGAGATTGTAAGCCACTCTGACACTCTGAGTAAAGGGCAGGGTATAAATCGAACTCTCCTCCTCCTCCTCCTCTTTGTGCATGGTATCCTGGATGTTCCCTATCCCAAGCAGACAGGCAGCACATCTTCAAAGCCAAGGACAGCTTACTTGTGAGAAGCACTGATCTAAGTCATCATTCAGGGCAATGGTACTTTGAGGGACTTCAATGGAGCAGTGTGACAGAGGGATGCAATATTTCAACTGTGAGCCACTATATGTAAGTGTGCCGCCCTCAGCATCTCCCATACTGTTTCAGGAGAGGTGCATCTTGGATCATGAGCTACTGCAGAACATTTTGGACCCACTGAGTGAAAATTCACTTTCCTCTGAAAGGAAGCCAGGAAGGTGTGTTTCTTTTTATAAAGTAATGCTTCATGTGAGATGTTTCTGACTTGCCAAACAAGTCTTTTTTAGATTAGATAGGCTGATTTCCACTGAATCGCCAGAGAGATTCTAGATCCTGAGCCATGACTATAAAGGTCATGGTCTGGGGCTCAAACCTTGAGTAGGGAGTTTCCCTTGGGATGTGTGTGGCTGGACTTTAGAGCCTTCTGAAAACCCAGAAGGGGACAAAGGTATGCCACACTGGTCCCTGCGATTGGCCAGGCTAGTTATAAAACTAGAGCTCTGGCCTTCTGCCTTTTCCTGTTCAATAGAACAGAACCATCTACATCAAACCCAAGCCCTGTCTTCTCGCCTGCCTGTAACTCCGGCTGCCCAATCCAGCAGTTGACCTTGGGCTGGAGAAAACATACTCCACATCTTCAGTCTGGTATGGTTACCTGTGCCACAGTCCTATGCAAAGCAGCATGTTTACTGTTTTCTTTCCTCCAGACCTCCCTACCCATTTATCTACCTAATCAAGTAGCCCTGTTGTTCACACTGTTACAGCCTTCCCCACTCAGGGCCTGCTCCTTCATTCCCTATAAAATGTGGTGCTCTTCAAGAGCAGGATTAAAAACACAGTGTAGGTGCATGACATTAGTCCTGTCTGCTTATCCTTTCTTCCCTGAAACTCCTATTTTCCCTCCCAGTTGAGCTAACTTTTGCTCAGAGAATCCCTCCTAGAGGCAACTAGTGAGGAAGAAGCACAGAGAGAGGATGCAGGGGGAGACCTGAACACATGAACACAGGAAGCTGCTTTACACTGAGTCAGACAACACTGATTGGCAGCAGCTCTCCAGGGTCTCAGGTGAAGGTCTTTCATATCACCTCCTTCCTGGTCCTTTTAACGGGATATGCCAGAGACTGAACCTGAGACCAGGGCTGGCTCGCCCACTCGCCTAGAGCACTCCGGCCACAGGGGCGCCAAAAGGCGCCTCCCCCCGTGAAAAGCCCCCCAAGCTGGTGCTGGGAAGGAAGGGGCGGGGGTTAAAACTCCCACCCCTTTCCTGGCTTTCCTGGGGGCTCCGCAGCTGTGGAGTGCCCAGGAAAGCCAGTGCTCCGTCACCCTCCCAGTCTCCAGGCCTCACCGGGAGGTTGGCATCCCCGGTGGGGTGGGCACCCCAAGCTGTCCTGCCTAGGGCACCCAGACACTTGGGGCCGGCCCTGCCTGAGACCTTCTGCATGCAAAAAAGATGCTCTGCCACTGAGCCACAGCCCTCTGTGACTGTAGCTCCCCCTTCTCATCAGCCCATGCAGAGCCTGAAATCCTCCCTGCTTTACACTGAGTCATTCTGACAATGGGTCTGCAGCTGTAAACTTAAGCTATCTGAAGCTTCTCAAGGTCACAGTTTGAAACAGAGCCCGGAATACCAACAATACTAATGAAAAGAACACCGGGGGAGGGAGGGAAATCTCATAACCAGTTCTGATGCCATCTTAAAAGTAGATGGAGAGAAAATTCATTGAAAAATAGATCTGAACTATCCAGGGAAGACATCAGATACAGGAGCACACAGATTTGAAAACAGAAATGCACCAGAATTTTCTTTGAACCGTCCTCAGAAAAAAGATGGGACAATAGTAATGCAGAGAATAGGTAACTGTGGCTCTGATCACACACAGAATTAGCAGCGCAAGAGGGACGAAGGCCAGGTGGATTTTACAGGCACAATCTCATGGGAACATCTGGCAAGCATTCCACACCCGTCGCCAACCCGTCTTGCCCCTCCGAAGAAGCGGAGTTAAAAAATACCGGGGAAAGTGCAGTAGCAAATGGGTTTGCAACAGGCTGCAGACGGACGTCTCCGTGTGATCGCACCGGCACACTCTCATTGTGTCAGTGATCCCTCGTTGAAGCGCACCGGAAACACACGGCAAAGAATTGCATCTGATCATGCAGGTGGCGCGTCAAATTACTACGGGGCAAATAGCCTCACTTCTCCCTGGCCCCCGCGTTATCTGGCATGTGTGACCGGGACCTGTGTTGGTCTGCAGAAAACAATCTCCCCAAATTGTAATTGTGGTATACTTTTTCATTAGGACCAAGAAAATAACTCAGAACAGCTCAGCAATGATGATTTCTTGAGAACTCTTCTTTAAGGTGGCTGTTCAGTTCAACACACACAACCCACCAAAAAGGAGATGGGAAATAAAAGGATGTTTTCAGGTATGATGGAGAAGTGACAGATCTGCAGATTCATTGGCTAGTTCGTTGTTTTGATACTGAATAAGGCTTGAGTATTTGGGAAGTCATTTGGTGGCCTGGATTTGCAGAGGGGGGGAGTGGAGTGAGAAATTCAAAAGATTCTGGATCTGAGACTCCAACACTGTGTATGTCCTTTTTTAAAAAAAAAAAATCTGAAGTTCAGAATAATATATATATAATATATAATGTTCTGGTCGATATTTTTTTTAAAGATTCTGTTCTCCACTAAGTGCTTGTCATGTTTCTAATACATGGATCAGGAACTGATCAATAGCTGGCCAAATTTAATAAGAGGAACTCTGTTCTTGTGGGGAAATGAGGCTCGTTACCATGCCAACAATTGATCTTCCCTGACAAGCTGCCATACGTCACTAAATGGGGTCCTGACTAGGTATGCCATCTTCTGGCTTGCCTGCAGGAAATGGGTTCCTGTTTCAAGCTTTTCTATATGGAAGGGTGTTTTGTTGTTATTGTTTAGTTTTGAGTTTGCCCTATCTATATTTAGAGCTGCACCTGTACAAATCTTACTCCAAAATTCTCAGTTGCCTTGAGCTTTCTAGAACACTTCTCATTGTTCTTAAATTTATGGCAGGTGTAGATGGAGGTGCTGGATTTGTATTAGTTTGTGAAAGAAGATCAGAATCTTAATTCTCACAAATTGCGGATAAGAAGGTTTCTGGTTGTTGAACTGTACCACCTCAGCCTACTGGTGAGGACACACTTCCCTACACATAGTAAAGCCAACCTAATATCATCCCTGTTGCGTGAGTTTTCTACATGTATGGTGTATCACCTTTCCTCTTGCAGACCTTGAATCTGAAACCTCGAATAGAGGTAGCAGATTCTGTGCAGCTGCCAGAGTCTACTGAAGTAGACTGTGATAAATGATTGATTTCTACATGCAGAAAATTGTTATTTCTTGTATGAAAATTTCTGTGTCCATGTCTAGTTTGAAATGGTATAGTCCAGACACAAGTCTGTTTCCTCATCTCCTCTGTGAGAGAGCTACACCAAAGAAGGTTCAAACTGCAGGGTTATTGGGTGGAGCTGTGATTCTCCTTGTGTGCACACACAGCTAGTAGAGATGGTGTGAGTTCCCCACTCTTCTCTCTCTATCCCCATTTCCAACTAGAGTGTATCCTGGTCAATCTAGGGAGAGAAGCTGCAAAAGTTTGACAACTGCAGAGGTCTAATGGGATGTTCTTTACCAGGTGCTATTATTTACCACCATGCCATGATAAGTTTCATCTGTCTGTTGCCGCACATAAAGCATGTATTAAAGGGACAGGACATTTTTCTCCAGGTCACTGGCAGCACTAAGGCCGCACAGCGCCGACTCTGCCTTATCTAGTCCAGGGGATTAAGGAGGGTTAACTTTTCTGTTATGGTTAATGGATGGGAGGTGGTGAATACCAGTCCCAGGCAGCGACCTGAGGAGATGAAAACCATGAGGTCAGGAAGGCAGAGAGAGAGGCCTTTCTCAGCCAGCAGCAACACAGTTTCAAGTGATCAATACCAGAACACAGACCGAACATTAGAAGAGTCAAACCACACACTGTGGCCTAGAAGCTTTCTCACCAGCTTGGCTGATCTTCATTTGGTTGGAGCTTAGGGTTGCCAGCTCCAGTGTGGGACATTCCTGGAGATGTGAGGGAGGAGTTTGGGGAGGGGAGGGGCTTCAGCAGGATATAACGCCATAGAGTTCATCCTAAAAAGCCATTTTTCCCCAGCAACTGATTGCTATTGCCTGAAGATCAGTTGTAATTTTGGGAGATTTCCAGGCCCCATCTAGAGGTCTGCAACCCTACCAGAGCTGAGGGGCTTACTAGCTGAATCTCCACCAGGACCCGCTTCAGTCTTCATCCTTGGTAGGGAGCCCACTGTTTAAAGGTCTCCGGCTCCCTCATTCCAGGAAGGAAACCCCTCCCAGAGCTAAGGTCTCTCCTGACCTTTAAAGCCCTCCTCAGCGCCTACCTTCACCATGAATCCTTTTGGCACAATTCCTTAGTCAATGCCTCCCCTACTGAAACTGTCTAAGCAAATGTAAGCACAGTCTCTGGCATCTCCACGTAAAAGATTCAGGTAGGAGGCAATGTGAAAGATCTCTGCCTGAGACTCTGGACAGCCACTGGCAGTCTGTGAACAGTACTGAACCTGATGGATCAATGGTCTGATTCAGTATTAAGGCATATTCACATGTTTATGTGACTGCAGGTTCTTCCCATGTTTATCCCTACTTCAGTTTTTTTCCCTCATCACCTTTGCTGTCTCTGTTCCTCAAATTTTAAACTAGAGCCCTGACCAAGATAGCCCAGGCAGGCCTGATCTCATCAGATCTCAAGTACTTGGATGGGAGACCTCCAAGGAATATCAGGTCTGGGATGTAGAGGCAGGCAACAGCAAGCCACCTCTCTGAAATGCCCAAGCCCCACTAGGGGTGGCTGGAAGTCAGCCATGACTTCCACACACACACTCACACAAATATTCACCATTTTTTTTTAATTGAGGCCCATTTTTTTGTAAATCACTGGGCCCCTAATCACACTGGGCCCCTAATGTTGTGAACAATGTCTTTGGCATGTCCTTTCCCCCTTTAAAGCACTTTCTCTCCTAAAACCTTTTGTGTGCTCCAAGGATCCTGCTTCCATCATTGTCTTTGTCCTTGTTTTATTTATTATTTATTATTTTTATTAGTGAAATTAATTTAGTTATTGCCATATTTTAGCCCACTTTCCCCTCTCAAACGGGGCTCAAAGTAACTTTACTGCCAGATCCTATGCCGATTACCCAGAAGTAAGTCCCATTGTTTCAATGCAGCTTGCTGCCATGTCAGTATGCAGACAATTGCTTCTTTCAGCTTTCTCCTCCGCATTGTAAATGTCTTTTTAAAGACATTCTTGTAGGGTCATGGTCCTGTAGCCCCACCCACTTCCTGTTTTGCCATGTCCCTTCTTATTTTAAAATGAGAAGTAATAAAGAACCCATGAAACTGCTTTGTAATGAATCAGATGCTTGGTACATCAAGCTCAGTATTGTCTACTCTGGCTGGCAGAAACTCTCCAGGGTTTCAGGGAAAAGTCTTTCACGTAACCTATGACCTGATCCTTTTAAGTGGACATGCAGAGGAGCGGACTAGGGACCTTCCCCATAACAAGCAGATGCTCTACCACTGAGCCATGGACCTCCCCAGAAATCCCTGTGCAAATTCACTGGAGGATTTGCAGCCTCTCTTTACAGGCCCCCATTCTCCACAAACAGTAGAGTAACACTTTGGATTGCTCATGGGGTTAAATGTTCCTTCATATCACTTGGTCTATATTACCCAGCACACAGCTTACTAGCCTCCTTTGAGGGTTTTTTTTTTTACAGGTGTGCAGATTTTGTAAAAAATCAAAACCTGGGCCATGCATCCAGTCATGCAAGGCCCCCCCCCACTACTTTCTGAAATGATGGAGCCCACACATGGACTTTACCACCTCCTCTGTTGTTTGGGAGAAGGAGGCTTGAGGAAGCAGGGTTGCCTTCCAAACTACAAGGTGGAGTTGCCACCTCAGGCACCCTCTTCTTGGAAATAAGGCACTCCCCTACTCCTCTTGACAGCAAGTGGAGATCACATTGCAATTAAAATCCCAAAATGCTCGCAAACCACCCCTTTTCACTTTTTGACTGCCTGTCCTCAAACACAAGATGGCCATGTCATCACAGGCCAGCATGGTACAGTGGTTAGAGTTTCAGATTAGGATCCAAGAGACCCAGGTTTGAATCCCCACTCTGCTGTGGAGCTCATGGGGTGATGTTGGGCCAGTCAGCCTAACCTACCTCATAGGGCTGTTGTGAAGATAGAATAGAGGAGGGGAAAATACCCCATTGGAGAGAAAGTTGGGGCATAGAGTAAAATAAAACAAGAATAAAACGAATAAATGAATTGATCTGCTTTCATCCATCCATCCATCTGAATACTTGGCATTTATAGAGGTAGACAGAGCTTCGCATGCAGATTGGAATCCTTGCAGCAGCCCCGTAAGGACAGGCCGGTGTTCTTATTTCCTCCTTGTAGGAGTGGGGCTGAAAAAGAAGGTGGCTTCCTAAGGTCACTGAATTTTGGGCAGATGAGAGATTGGAATGAGGACCTTGTGAATCAAATTCATTTATTTTGTCTCATGTACCTGGACCACACAGTTTATAAAAGGAAGCCAACACCATCTACCTCTCTCTCTCTTTTGCACAATGCACTGCTAGTCTTTCTAGGGAAAGTCTTTCTGGGGAAATAGGACAGATCTGGGTTTGCCAATGATTAGAAGTCTTGGCCAGTCTCACCTCTCTGATGGAAATATAGTACACCTGTTTTGAAACCTTTGCTTCTTGCATTCCCAATTTTCATGTTAAGATATTTTTTAAAATGTGTAAGTGTACCACCTAAAAATCAGTGCTGCTAAAGCGGGGGAAAACAAAGAATCTTGGAACAACTAAATAAAAATTATAAACATTTCCTTCCCACTTAATTTCTTTCTGTGTTCCTTTTTGCCTAAACTTCAAATGCTATAGCTTGGTTTGCAAGAGTTTTCTTGAGCTAGAAATGCTTAAACCCCCTGCCCCCAACCAAGCCAGAGTTCTTTGAACCTGTCTGGCTAGGGAAATAAATATAGCATCAAGCCCAGAGTTGCTGAAACAAGTCATAAGAATCAAAGAAATGCATAACAGAATCTTGAGAATTTTTTTTCCAGTCCTTGTTTGCATCAAAATGGCTCAGAGCTTCAAGACCCAGGAGGGACTGATTGAAGAAAGGAAGACGTCAGCTCCCCTGGCCAACATCTCTTCCATGTGTACCTTAGCATTCTCCAAGGAGCTCAAAAACTGGCAGACATAAATATGGGGTGATCTCTTTTCCCCTCGTGACAAACCCTGAGAGGTCAGGTAGGTTGAGAGAGGCCAAGTGGGCCGAGATCATGCTGTGAGCATCACGGCCTGAGCAAGAGCCTGAATTCAGGTGTAATGCCCTCATGTAATGCCCTTGAATTCATGCACAATGCCCTCACACTCAGGGTGGTGTAGTGGTTTGCATGCTAGACTAGGAGGTGGAAGACATGTTTTCGGATCCTCACTCTGCCCTGGAAGCTCTCTGGGTGACTTCTGGCTGGTCTCAGGCAAACTGATGTCACAGGGCTGTTGTGAAGACAAGATGGAGGAGAGGAGACTGCTTTGGGTCCCCATTGAGGAAAAAATGGGGTACAAATATCTAAAAGAAAAAAAACCCTATATATACTTTCAAGCATGCAGCTTCCAATAGGTGTGGGCATGCATATGCAGAGTATGCATACTTCTTTGTTCCATGTATAAAATGTACACATATTGTCATTGTTATACAGTCTCCAGGGCTACCTGTGGCTTTCAGAATGTTTTAAAAATCTCTAGACAAGACTTGTGGACAACTAAATATTTCTGATCAGTTAAAAGTACTGGTTTTAAATGCTTCCCTGATCAATCAGGTGATGTTACCGTATCTCAATTCAAACAGTGTCTTGAGGTGCTCTGAGGAAGTTGACACCTTTCTGGCAATTAAATTTTCACAGCTGCATCTATGACTCTTCAGAAAATGGTGAGCACATTTTCTAATTCAAGAGGAAGTGGTTTCTAACAATGCCACTACAACGGAAGCCTTCTCTTGGGAGCAGCAGTTTGAATCGGAATGGATTTAAAATCCAAATTTTAATCTGTGATTAATGCATTGGTTAATTAATCCTGCATATCAATCTTTAAGCCTTTCTTTCTAACTATCTGCCAGTTTTATTACTTCTCCCCCACTTCCTCCCTATTAATCTACCTAGATATGTAGGTATGTGCCCTCAATTTGCATCTGACTTATGGGGCTTTCAAGGGAAGTGAGGAGCAGAGGTGGTTTGCCATTGCCTTCCTCTGCAGAGTCTTCTTGGTGGTCTCCCTTTCATGTACTGACTAGTGTTCCCTCTAAGCTGAGTTAGTGAGCTAGCTCACAGTTTTTTAGCCTCCAGCTCACACATTTTTGTCTTAGCTCAGAAAGGATGGCTCCAGAGCAAACAAATTTATGCAGTAGTCAAGTCACTCGCTCACTACTTTAATGCTGGTAGCTCACAAAGTAGAATTTTTGCTCACAAGTCTCCACAGCTTAGAGGGAGCATTGGTACTGACCCTACTTAGCTTCCAAGATCCGATGAGATTGGGCTCTACCTGCCTTTTCTCTCCCCCACTAGATACTCATCTTTGTATCTACTTTCTTCAAACATTCTCCCTCTCTCCTTCCCTCCCTCCCTTCCTGTAGCAAAGGGGAACTGTGCAAACAACTATGGTGACAGTGGCCAACCAGATTAGTCAGTGAAACCAAAACGCCAGAGGCAAGAGTGGCTGGAAGAGTAGGATTTCTTTACCCTAACGTGCTGGAAAAGGGGAGAGGCAGATGGGTGAGGAATTAATTTCTAATAAAGTGCAGTGCTTTGGCCCTGACCTGGCTAGCCCTATCTCATCAGATCGTGGAAGCTAAACAGGTCAGTTCTGGCTAGTATTTGGATGGGAGACCTCCAAAGAATATCAGGATCGGCAGAGCCAGGTGATGGCAAACCACCTCTGGATGTCTCTTGCCTTGAAGACCCTGCAGGGTCACCATAAACCAGCTGTGACTTGAGGGCCCTTCCCATCAGCGCAGGATGTTCCTTCACGGTCACTCTTCGGGCCCCCCATACTCAGCTGCAGGTCACGGAACAAGAACCTTGCCCTAGCTGGATCCACACAGGCGCTCTTCGGCACGCCTGCGAGTGTTCTGCTGAAAATTCCCTCGGTCGCTGTCCAAGGTTCAAGCGGCTTGTACTTAAAAATCGGCCAGATAGAAACCGAAAAACCAAAGGGCCTGTTAAGAGGGGTTTTTTTTGTTTGTTCGTTTTAAAGCATACTATTTTTACTCCAGAGATTGGGGAAGGGTGGGCACTCTACTTAGATGTGTCCATTTAAAGCCCAGTCTTTGCTGGGGCGGGCAGAGATTAGTCGAGGGCAGGAGCCCGTTCCAGGAGGAAACCCAGAAGCGCCCCCCCCCGCCCACGTCTGCGCGCCTGGAGAGCCACCTACGAAGAGACGGGGGATCTCCCGAGCGAGCAGTTCCGCGGGGACCCGCGCGAGGGCTTTGTGGCTACAGGGCTTTCCTGTTAACGGATCTCCGGTTGGAAAAGAGACCCCCCCACACACAGACGCAGGATTCAAGAGACACACGGCTGAGGAAAGCTGTTGAGCTGAAGGGACCTAGGGCGGCTTCATGGTAGACAGCGCCAGAGAGATTTAACAGAATCGTTATTGAGAACAAGAATTCATGTAGCTTCCTCAGCCTTCCAAGCACTTCGCATAGGCCCCCCTCCCATTCGCAAACCTCACAACATCCCTGGAAGGTAGGCAAGGACTATCCCTTCCACATTAGGAACGCGGGGGGAGGGGAAACGGAAGCTGAGGCCGAGCGGCGGGTCGGGTGGGTTCGAGGTTTGCCTTCTCTCTTCCCGGCTCCTTTCTCGATGGGAAACCGGCATTATTCCGCCGGCTGGGGCGTGCAGGCGGGTGCCTGAGAGGTTCGCCTCCGGCTTGCTGCTGTGCGAAGGCCTCTCCCCCGCCGCCATCCTGTCTGTCCGCCCCGTCGAGGAAAAGGCCGAGCGCCTTTAGTCAGCGGCACACGGGAGGGGGGGGTGGTCTGACCATCCCGCTTTTTGCGGGTGTCTGGATTTTCTACTTCCCTTTGTGTCGGGCCAGAGGGTTTCTATTCCCCGCAGGGCCATCCGCGCCCTCCCAAGGCCCTCGGGGATCTTCGGCTGGGCCGAGCCGGGGGCCTGCGGGGCAACGGTGCATTTTGAGGTGCTGGGGTGCGTGTAGGGTTTCCCGCAGCTTTTCACTCGGCACCAGTAGGGCTTGTCGCTGGAGCGCACGTGGGTGTGCTTTTTCCGGTCGCTGCTGTGGGCGAATCTCCGGGAGCAGCCGGCGAACCCGCAGCGGAAGGGCCTCTCGCCTGCAAGAGAGACAGACACCCGAGAGGCTCAGGCCCGCCGCTGCTGCCCACCCGCGCGCCTGGGAGAGAGCGGGAGAGGGAGGCGGAAGCACCGGCAGAAGCAACAAGTCACCCACTCTGGATCCAAACCCGGATTCTAATTCGGATTAAAATCAAAGGTCTCCGTGCCTTGAGAACACGCCCGAGGTTTTCACACGCACGTCAATCCTTCCGAGGCTCTTTCATTGTGCAGAAACCCATTTTGGATTACAGATCTGGGGGGTTTCCCCTACCCACCCACCCACCCACCCGAAATCAGGGAGCATAAAACCCTCCTGGCCACCTCCCCTCAGTGGCCTTGCTCGCTCTTCAGATGTGTGGGGAATTATCTGGGCCGGGTTAATGATGAGCAACAGCCATAATATAAAACTGTAGTTTTAAAAAAGAGAGTTTTGGAATCTCATTTTGTATCAAATGGGCTTACTGCGTAGAAATACAGATTGCTTCTATGTCCTGCTGCTGCTGCTGCATCTCATTCTTGTGTGAAAACGGTGATCTTCCAAGCGAAATGTCCCTGGCACGGAAAGGGGCAAGCGAAATGTTTCGAAAGCAGAAGCCCCCCCCAGGGGGGAACAATCAGAATACCTTTAAAGAGCCTCTGTAACCAATGGGTAGGTTAAGCCTGGTTCATCGACTGAGGAGGGGCTAGGAGCTGGGGAGTTTTCTCCCCCTCCCCTCAGATGTACACAAGGTTGGGAAAAAAACAACCCCTACACACAGAGAGCAAGAGGAAGGGTGACTCCTTCTTGTGTAGCTGTGTATATGCCCTACCAAAGATGACGGGCCACTGCGTCAGGAGTCCGTTTCAAGCCAGGAAACGCAGATCCACACCAGCCCACGTGTACGGCCTGCTTGTACCTGCGTTGGTCCATTTGTAGGAAAGAACCAACCTGCCTTCGATTTGCAAACAGAAGCGGGGACCGACCAGTGCTTGGATAAATGTGCGGTTTGATTCACGAGGTCAGCTGTACATGCATTACACATAACACGAAGATTACTCAACGCGCCTGTCAGGAAAAACCGAGGCTGCTGTACCCGGGTTGTAAACTCGCTGTCACTTGTGAACAGAGCTATTGTCTTCCAGGTGTGGCAGGCGGGGCCCTGGAAGCCTGAACGGCTGTTCTTGAGCAGCTCCTGGACTGAAGAGCTGTCCAAGGGCTGCCTTTGCTTGGGCTGGCGGTTTGCAAACACGCAGGGGAGACCGGGGGCCGGGGGAAGCAAAGGGGGGCACGATCGAAGGAGTGAGACCTGGAATAAGGCTGACTTTTGCCCGCAAGAGTTTGGCAAGAGGAGGTGGAAGGGAAGGCTTTTAAAACAAACCCGGGTGGGTCTGAAGCAACAGAACAAAGCCCGAGTCCAGTGGCGCCTTGAAGACCAACAAAAATTCAATTTTGGCTATAAGCTTTGGTATGCATGAATCCGCCGAAAAACGTATCTGAAGAAGTGTGCATGCGCACTGCAGTTTATACCCAGAATTAAACTTTGTTGGTCTTCCAGGTGCAGCTGGACTCAGACTTTGTTCTTTAAAAGAAGTCCATTAGGGTTACTTCCAGTCTTCCAGGTTTGCGGGGGGGGGGGGAGGAGCGGCACAAGCCCCAATCCTAAACCCCTCTATTCGCCAGGAAGCCCCGTTACTGTCCGTAGAGAGTCACTCCCGCATGCCAATGCGCTCTGCACTTCATTTCAAAGGAAGGACTCAGAGGCTGCGCAGCCCGAACCCGCGCGCGTTTGCCTGGGTAATAAATGCCGCGGGATTCAAGAGTCTGCCTCTCCACAGCATCGCCCCTTCATTTGGTGGGGGTGAAAATCCCCGGCTGCGATGTGCTTGGAGCCTCTCTCTCTCTCTCTCTTTGTGCGTGTGAGGCATTCCCCCCCTCCCCTCCCCGAGAGCGCCCCCCCCCGGGTCACACCTGGGTGCTTAACTAACCTGTGTGGGTTCTTTTGTGTGTCTTCAGGTTTTCCGGTCGGGCGAAGCCTTTCCGGCCGTCGGCAGCCGGGCAGCGGAAGGGCTTCTCGCCCGTGTGCGCGGGGAGGTGGCTGGCCGGCTTGTACTGGGCTTGGAAAGGCTTCTCCCCACGAGAGCACCCTTGCCAGTGGCAGACGTGCGGCGCTCGGCCGGCTCCCCCGACGTGCTCGGCCGTGACGTGCTCCACCAGGGCGCCCAGCGCAGCCTTCCCGGGCGGCGCAGCCTCGCGGGCTCGTCCAGCTGCAGCGCAGCTCTGCGGGGAGCTTCTCGGCGCCTCGGAGGCGGCGAAGGAGGAGGGGGCGGCGAGGGCCAGGGGCCCCCCTGGGGCCTGGGCGCCGGAGGCCGAGGAAGGGCCCTGGCGGACCTGCGGGCTCGCCTCTGCTAAAGGCACCAGCTCTTTCCAGCTCCTGGTCCCGGTGGACTTGAGCGGCCGGTTCTCAGTCTTTCTAGGCTTGGAGGCCACCAGGTACATCCTAAAGAGATCGCGGGACGAAGACGTGGTGTTGGTGGTGGAGTCTGTGCCCCGTCCGCCTCCAATGCCAGGCATCATTTTTTTTTTTAAATGAAGATCAGATGGACGGGAGGGAGGCAGATTTCTCGGCTTACTGTTCCTGGAGAACACCTCGTCCAGCCATTTCTAGGCTCAAGAAGGCGTCGAGCCGGGAAGAAGGGGGAGGCTGGCCAGTTGTGGCGGCGGCGGGACGGGTGGGCACTGCCTGCCATCCTGTCGGATCTGTGAGAGGGGGAGGGTGTGGAATCTCCGACTTTAAAGTCCCTGCCAGTGGGGTGCCCCCTCTTTCTTCCCCACTACCAAAAGGTGGCAGCCCCCACGCTGACTCGCAGGATTGCTAACCCCAGGGTAGGGCCACAGCAAGGGAAAGAAAGAAAGAAAGAAAGAAAGAAAGAAAGAAAGAAAGAAAGAAAGAGAAGAGAGAGAGAGAGAGAGAGAGAGAGAGAGAGAGAGAGAGAGAGAGAGAGAGAGAGAGAGAGAGAGAGAGAGAAGGAAAGAAAACTTGGCAGGCCTGTTACATTTTGGAGTAGGTGGGAAAGTCAACCTGCCCAATTAATTAGTCTCTAATGCCCCACCTTTTCCTCCCCTGATCCTCTCTCTTCTAGCTCATCGCTTGAATGTATGTATATCCTATGGCTTTAGGAGTAACCAGCCTGGTACCCCCGGCCCTGGATCAGATCAGACACAAACATACCCCCACACGTTTACCCCAGCAAAGAGAAACGAGTTAGCGACATGGGGGGGGGAGAGGGTGTATGAATTTGGGGGGAAGGGTATCCCCCAGTATTCCAGGCCTGCATTCCTCATCGCCCCCTCCCCCTCTTAAAGTGGTAGCGAGAGTGGGAAGGGGTGGAGGCTTTGTGTGTGTTTGGGGGGGGGAGAGCAGAAAGAGAGAAATGCGGCCATCTCTAAACATGCTGAGGCGCGCTCCATAAAAGCACAGCAGGGTGGGCTGCTAGCCCGAATGGCGCTCGGGGATTGGCTGCGGCGGCCGCTGATGGACAGGAGCTTAGTTTGGTAAAGAGGAGATACGCCAGCGATCCCAGCGGGGCTTCGTTTGGCAAATATAGCCGAGCTGTCTTTGAAAAGCGCCGCGCCTTCTAGCAGGAGGGGAAGGGGGGGAGGAGAGAAGGTCCCCCCTCCTCCCCCTCCCCGCGATGGCTTTCTAGTGCGCTGACATTTCTTTAAAACACAAGGAAGATCAAAAAAAGGAACCCAACGTGGCCCAAACACAATGTTTTAATTAGTTGATTCTGCGCATTGGCCTTTTATCCGGTGTCTGTAGCACCCGGCGGCTCCCCCGCCCCGGCCCTCGCCCGCAGACAACGGCGGCGACCCAGAGGCAACGCCTTCAACTTTCGCCTTCTTCTTCTTCTTTTCTTCTTCTTATTTGCGGTGAAAATAAAATAAATAAAATAGGAGAAGAGGGTTCTGAGCCCATGCAAAGGAGGAAGGGGACGATAAAATGCAGTAGACTGAAAAAGGGAGGAAGGAGGGGATTTAAACTGATGGGGGGAGGGGGAAGAAGATTCCAGAGTGGATTTTTTTGGGGGGCGGGGATTGCAATGGGGGGATTCAAGCCAGTCTTGGGAGCGGGGTGTGGGGGCATCCCTCCCCCCAAAAGGAGGGAAGATTCTGCCACGCAGCAGTATATTGAAATGGGACCACTCTCTTTAAAATCTACAGATGTTCCCAACTGTTTTGATCTTTAGGATCTCTTTCCAACGACATTTGAATATTCCCCCTCTCCAAGCCTGTCCCCCCCCCCTTGGCTGTAATTCTTCGCTTTTAAGAATGCTCCTTTTTAAAAAATGGCTAATCTGATGGTTTCTCCCCTACCGCCAAAAGAGAGTTTCTGTCGGTATCACGTTGACTCAAGTTTCAAACACGTTCTCCATCTCGTATTAATTAAAATCGCACCGGGGGAACGGAGGGGAGGGGGAGCCGAAAACCTGCCTCAAGCCCCCGTCTGAATCGCTGAGCAAAAGACCCGACCCGTCGACCCATCTACCTGGCTGTGCTTTGGAAACGCTGGAAACCAGGCTTCGAATCACAGGGCGCTCTTCTTCAGGGAACCAGGCAAACTTTTTATACACACACCCCACGCACAAAGTAATCACAAACTAATACAACATTATAGTCATAATAGTATCTGCCCCATTCCTTTGTTTGAAGAAACACTCTGCTCTTCAAGCCGAACAGCTCGCTCTATCTATCTTATCTATCTATCTTATCTATCTATCTATCTTATCTACCTACCTACCTACCTTCTATCGTCTGTCCGTCTAGCCAATGACAAATATTAATTGCTCTCTCTGATACGCATGTCTGTTCACATAATAGATAACAGAAATGTTTATTTATGCACCCACCCACCCATTCACCCACCCATCCATCCACACACTCATTGAATCCCTATATATTATATAAATAGGTGTCAGATCGAGAATAATGGCCTAGAAATATAATATCTAAATAGATTTATTTCTAGATGACTTAGGGATGTAATATCTGCATGACAGATATTTCTGCATGAGAAATGTAAGAACTGCTGACAGATGTTCACCGTCTAGATACAGGAATGTAGGAACTGAATCTTTATCGCTTCTGAACTTCTCCGCCCGAACAAGGAGGAGCGGGGGTTGTACCCCAGGCGCTCAGCAATGAGATAACGTTGAAGCCTGAAGGAGAAAATGGCGCCCCCAAATCCTCTGGTCACCATGTAGGCATTAATCAAACACTTCAACGAGATCCCACCTCACACATTTCGACCCTGTTGGTTTAATCAAAGTGTATCGACTCATTGAACGGGCGTTTCTTGCCTTAACCACAAATAGCAAATGGTTTTGTTCTGGAGCGACTAGTCCTATCAGGGCGAACGTGCTTCCTAGATAGGGATGGGGTGGGGGAATCTGAGAATCAGAAGTGAAACCCAGAATCCCTTCAATATTCCCATAAAACCAGACGGAAAGGTCTCCTAATACAAGGGATTCTCCCCACCCCTTTTAGTTTCTCGCCCCGGTGGTATAGATCTCAGGGCATTCTCCTGTACCTTGAGGGAAAAGGAATCTGAAATCGACATTGGGCACCTTCTGCTTCCCTGCCCTATGTCTGAAAGGAAGGTGGGAAATCGGTTAATTCGAAGTATCTGGGAGATCTTTTTCGAAGAAAGAATGACAGACAGACAGACAGACAGACAGACAGACAGACAGACAGACAGACAGACAGACAGACAGACAGACAAAATAAGTGGGGTGGGGGTTCATGCAATCCGACGCAATAAAGGAGAATTCAGATCTGTCGAGTTTTGAACAAGCTGGCTACAAAAATTGGTGTATGGCATGCATGACCACCTCTGTCCCCATTCTTTCATGTTCAGTTTCGGATGTGATTATATTTTTATTTTTATTAAAGGGGAAGGGGTGAAGTATAAACTCCCTTCGCCAATCTTGTGGCGGCTGGACCCTTTGGCAATCGTTGTAATCCCTTCGGAAGAAAGAAAGGGCTCTGGATTTGCCCCCACGACTTTGGGAGGACAGGTCCCCTTTTGAGAGCGGAGCGAGGCAGCCAAGCAGAAGGCAACCTGTTACCCGGGGGGGGGGGGGGCGGCGATCCCGGCAGCCCGCAGAAGCCATAGGCCACCTTTCCCCCCAAAAATAAATATTGCTTTTGTTTAAGGCAAAAGGCAGACTTCCGGACTCTTTCGGAGCCCCTCGCTCTCCCAAGAGGACTCATTACGTTGAGGTGTGCGGATCTGGGCTTAAAACGCAGGTTTCCTACAGGAGGTTTCTTCCCCTGCCCAGTTATAAAAACAAAGGAGAGATTATTTACTTTGCAGGCGCACAATGAGAAATAATCACTTCTCGAAAGAGGACGTGATGATTTAGTTGACACTGACATCAAAAGGGAAGCGGATGTCCTGGTTTGATTGGTACTTTCAAAAGGCGTTTATACAGATATGTGTGTGTTTGTGTGTGCGCGTGGGAGGGGGTTTCAGGGCTTAAAACATTTTCAAATATAAGTCTGTCTTTCTCACCTAACCCTAACCTAACCCTACCTACCTACCTCATTCGGTTTTCCAACTTTGCTTCTTTGGAAACAAACCAACCTAAATCTTAATCCATTAAATGATTATTGTAGCCAAAATAGAATAAATCTCAGTTATTGCGTCCTGTTCCTTTAGAAACATACATGTTGCTGAATTCTCTTTCAAAACCACCTGGCAATACGACGTCCCCTCCCCTAATGCCCCGGCCACCCCTCCCCAGAACGGCAGAACAAAACCTAAGAGTGCTTGGAAAGGAGCGAAATATATTTTCTGGAAAGAGTTTTTCGACTTCTTTAGGTTGCGGGGCGGGGAGAATAAAGGAAATTAACCTCTTTTTTAAAGTGAGTGAGTTCTTTTGATTTGGGCTTCCGTCAGTTCTTTTTAATTCTTGAAATCTTCAGCACGTTGTTTCAAATGTTTCCTCTTTGACATTTAGAAACTCGTTAAATTCCTTACGGGGGATGTTAAATTATTTTGCAGGTACTTCAGATGGAGGAGTGAGAGCAAGCAGGGAGGCGGGAGAGAGGGGGAGACGCGAACCCACACCTTCTCCGCCTTATTAGCCTAGTTCCTGGAGGTACCAACGTGAAACGAGACACGAGCCTGAGTAATATCGTGTCATGTAATGTCTGTGTTAAAACAAATAATGCATCAGACGGAAATCACACACGCAAAACCACGCCTGTACCTACCGGCTTTACAGATGAGGTTGTGAGAGCTGCCGAGGAGAGGCGGAGAGAAGCCCCTAAACCCGCTCTGAAATCCCTAGAGTGCGATCCGCAACTCGCTTAAGCCGAAGTGCCCGCCTTTAAGGCGACTAGCCGCTGCCAGTCAAAGCACACCTACTTGGAAACTTCTCTCGCAATGGCTCTCAGACATGCACCTGTTCTTTGCGTGTTAACTTCCGTGTATGAAAGAGCTGTTAATCACCCATCAGTCACCTTTCCTATGTCAACTCAAGCAATCTAGCAGTCGAAGGGGATGCTTGCCAGGGTGAATCAGCCCTCCCGAGTCTCCGAGACCTGTATTTACTCAAATGCAAGACCAGCTCCCCCCCCCAGGTATGCTATAAAAAGAGGGGTCTTCTTAAATGCACATACGTCAGAATTAAGCCCAATGATAAAAATCTTTTTGGCGTATAACATTTTGGGAGGGTCCTCTTCCTTTCGAATAAACATGGAATGCGACTGTGATTTTAGACTCCAGTCGACCCCCCCCCCTCCAACGAACGACGTGAATCCTTTGGCCGATGGCTAGGTCCCTTTTGACCAACTCTTAGAAAGGATAGACCAGTAACAAATTGGGAAGACCTGGCTGGACTCAGGTCTTTGCAGACTTCACTGCATTTCCGGGGCGGGGGGGGGGAGTGATTCGCTTTTCAAAAAATCACATTACAGCCGCCCTGGGAATGTTATTTCAGCACTAAAAAACGAAGGCGCGCCTGAGCATGTAAAGACTGCTTTTCGTTTCCGAGTATTCTCAACCAACACTGCCCCCCCCCGCACAAACACCTGAGATGAGAACGGAAAAAGCTATCAGGTTAAAAGGACCACCCGAAAAATCTGTATTACCTCTAAGCTGAGTTAGTGTGAGCTAGCTCAAAGTTTTTAAGCCTCCGGCTCACCTATTTTTGTCTTAGCTCGGGACGGATGGCTCCAGAGAGCAACTTAATTTATGCAGTAGCCAAATCGCTCGCTCGCTCACAACTTTAATGCTGGTAGCTCACGAAGTAGAACTTTTGCTCACAGGACTCCACAGCTTAGAGGGAACATTGGCAGCCATTGAAAGACAGCCCCACCCCGCAATACAACTGGCTAGCTTAATTCCAGCCCAGTCACACTCCCCCCCACCAATTGGTGCTCTATGGATCTAACTAGAAATATTAATAATTCAAGACTGCCTTAAAATACGCTAACATTAATTCAAAAGAATATTAACCTTTATATTCTCTACTACCAAGTTTCTAGTCCTCATAGTTGCAGGGCAAAAAATGGAAGTATTTTTGCTCGTTCGTTCGTTCGTTTGCTTTGAGCTTCTGTCAGCGCAAACAGCGTGAATTGTTCTCTGGCTCTTTCCATGCTCCTCAAGATCTTGTTTCTTGTTCTCTGTAATAAAATGACCAACTAGCAAAGAGAAGTCCAGAGCCGCCTCCTCAACTTTTCCAGTTCCAGGAAACTCATCAGCCAGATCTCAGCTTGATCCTACCCGATCTTTCCCTGGAACGGGATCCATAAACATTAATCTAGGAGTTGGACAGGAGAGGGAGATCATAGCCCCCGAGGACTACTTTCTCTTGTCTTCAGACGATGAAAAACAGCCGGCGCCCTTCCCCCTCCTATACGAATTAGCAACCGGACTATACGTCTTTATTCTTCCGCACACAATTCGCCGTTATTTGCGACGGAGGATGAAAACCTGTGATCTGGCCAAAGCCAAACAATGAATCGGCGGCAGAGCATTGACTTCGAATCTAATCTGACAAGGCGGTGTGAGAAAGTGGCGACCGTGTCAACCTCTGAGGCTGGCTATGCTATGGTGTAGCATAGCCAGTTTGGTGTAGTGGTTAAGGGAGCGGACTCTAATCTGGGAGGACCGGGTTTGATTCCCCACTCCTCCACTTGCACCTGGCTGGATGACCTCGGGCAAGCCATAGTTCTGGCACAGCTGTTCTTGAAAAAGAGCAGTTTCTGTCAAGAGCTCTCTCAGCCCCACCTACCTCACAGGGCGTCTGTTGTGGGGAGGAGAACGGAAAGGAGTTTGTAAGCCGCTCTGAGACACCTTTGGATAGTGAAGGGCGGGGTATAAATCCAATCTCCTCCTCCTCCTCCTCCTCCTCCTCCTTCTTCTTCTTCGGGGCGGGAAGGAGATGGAGGGGAAAGCTGAAGGCCGAGGGCGATCCCACTCGGAGGAATAGTGAGCTCAATAGTTACACCTGTTATAGTAAACAAAGGGGGATCGTGGTGGAGCATCTGCTTTGCCTGCTGGAAGGTCCCAGGTTCAGTTTCTAGCATCTCCCCTTGAAAAGATCTCCGGTTCCAGATGCGTGGTGGGGGGGGAGACCCCTTTCTCTGCTTGCGAGCGTGGAGAGCTGCTGCCAGTCAGCCGAGACAAGGGCGATGCTGCTAGAGTGACCAGCGGTCCGGCAGTGTATAAAGCAGCTGCCTCTTTGCACGGGGACGATTAAAAGTTCCCTTGTTCACAGCCTTTTATAGGCATCCCCCCCCCCAGGTGCTGCGCCTGGAACGGACGTAGGACAGTCACCAAAGTAGCAGAATTACGTTTGTTACACAGGTCTGTGTTTGATTGAAGTCCTGATACTCCGCCTTCCTCCAAAGACTCCAGGCGGCTTTTCAAGTTTTCCTGACATGCTGGCAGGCAGGAAACCCGACCCATTGAAAATCCGCCTTTCGGTCAGTCGCTGAAAGCCGGGAGTTTCTCTGGGAAAAGAGGGGTATTTTCTCCAATCCAGTCGTTCCTTGCCCGTTTCCACAGCCGTCTTTTGCGCCACGGGCGTGCAGAGGCACATAGGCACCCCCCCACGCTCCCCCGCGCCCGGCGTCGCAAGGGAGCCCAAGAAAACAGGGCCTCCCGCCTATGAGGTTTCTGGCCCTCGGAGAGTCTGTAGGTCTCCCCTCCCCCGACAAAACACACGCAGCCGCTTGCACGGGAGTAAAGTCCAGGTAAAGGTGAAGACAGATGCAACTTGAATAGCAATTCAGCCTCGGGCAGCAGATGATACAAGGCGAGCAGAGTGGGGACCAGAAGGTCCGGGGCTGTTCTCCAGTTTGGCTTGCTTGGCCCGTAGTTCAGTGAACCCCGAGATCTGTTTTCTTTTTTCATCGACTCTAGAATCTAGACTCTGGATTCTGCGGTGGCTCAAGTGGTTAAGACGCTGAACTGCAGGCTGTGGAAGGTCAGTAGTTCAGCAGTTCGAGACCCGGGTGCCGCATGACAGGGTGAGCTCCTGTCTCTAGTTCCAGCTCCTGCCAACCTAGCAGTTCGAAAGCAAGAAATTGCAAGTAGATAAATAGGTACCACTTCGGTGGGAAGGTAACAGCGTTCCGTGCGCCTTGGTGTTTAGTCATGCCGGCCACATGACCACGGAAACGTCTTCAGACAGCGCTGGCTCTTCGGCTTTGAAACGGAGATGAGCACCGCAACCCTAGAGTCGGATTCGACTGGCTTTCGAGCAAGGGAACCTTTACCTTTACCTAGAAAAACTGGCGGGGGGGGGGGGAGCGAAGAAGCAAGGGTTTTAAATAGTTTTAAAGATATACTTGACAGAATGAAACTGTGCCATGCTCTGTACGGGAAACTGGGCGGGAGGTGTGCAAGGATTGGTGGGGAAATGTTAGGCAGAGCTCCCACAACCCCCCACCTGGCTACTCCTTGGGCTCATCAGTACTGTTTCCCAAGCTAGAAAACACTCGAATATTGTGCATGTGCAAAGTGCCTTTCCCCCACGCTCGGTCACCATGGACAGCTCCCTGTGCTTCCAGAAAGGATGGGTCTCCGCAGCTCCGTTTTGAGAAGTTATTCCATCAGCTTAACTAGTAAGGTATATATTTACTTAATTTAGACCCTGCCTCTCTTCCCCGAGGAGAACCAAAGCACTTCTCCTCTCCTCCTCTTTACCCTCCCAACCACTTTGTGTGACTGGTCCAAGCAAGCTGAAATGGCAAAGTGGAGATTTGAACTCAGGTCACCCAGACGCTGTAAACTCCACACCACACTCGCTGTCGTGATATTATTAACAGTGATGTTGTTGCTGTTACACAGCCACTGAAAACAATTCCAGCGGGCCTCCACCTGCTCCTTTGAAGCTTGTTTCCACACGGAAGGGATGTGATCCTTAACGGAGAGGTCGCAGCCTTGAAATCTTGATTTGGGTAGCATTGATCTGGAGCAGGTGGAACAGTGACGTCACAGGCAGCGGCATCCCAAATTCGCCTCCAGTGTCATCCTTCTCAAAGGAGTCCGTTCACACCTTCTGCTGCTGCCTTATCATACGATGAGGAATCAGGAGACATACCTGCACTTGTGAACTGGCTGGAATGCATGTTTGCAAGCTCAGGTAGAAAGATGATCCCTCTTTGCATCACCATCTTAAGGACTGAAAGGCATGAGAGTTGCCATGTGAGCCTACAGCTAGGTGTATGCTTGTGTGATACGCAGACGCACAGAATAAGAATCCCAGGTTTAAATCCTGGGGAAGTCAAACGGATTACAAGGGTTTAGAAGTTGTCAGGCTTCTGTATATAGACCAGGCTGCTTGTTGTTCCTGGTTTATAGTAAATTCTTTTCATTGGTTGCTACTGAGAATCATATCTATGTATGAAAGATAGACGGAAAATACTGTAGGGGGCAGTGGGAAGAGATCAAGATTTTGGATCATTTTAGGGGAAATTAACTCACCTGATATAAATTGTATCATATGTGCATCCACGCGCACACACACAGTTTTATTTCCTTTCTAGCCTATCTCAATGTCCCAGAATAGGAAATGAAGTTACAGTCGGAATTAATAAAATTCTCTAAAACACAGCCAAATATAGAACATATTTTATTATACCACCATAAAATGCCAGGGTTTGGACTTGGGTGGATTCCTTTTATTCACAGCCTTCCTTTCTCACTGAGACTCAGGGTGGATTACAAAATTTAAAGACAGTGTAATAAGAACAGTGTAAAATATGCAATAAGTGTGGAAGGAGGCAGGGAAAACACACTCTAGATTCCCTGGAATGGGAGGGAAGGTGGCACAGTACAGCCCGATCTCATCAGATCAGGTCAGGACTTGGAAGGGAGGCCAGCAAGGAAGGCTCTGTAGAGTATGGCAATGGCAAACCATCTTTGCCTTTGAAAGCACCTTGCTGGGGCCACCATATGTTGGCTGTAATTTGATGGCGGTTTACAC
This sequence comes from Gekko gecko, assembly GCA_029375565.1. Classification (NCBI taxonomy): domain Eukaryota; kingdom Metazoa; phylum Chordata; class Lepidosauria; order Squamata; family Gekkonidae; genus Gekko; species Gekko gecko. The sequence continues at coordinate 41,952,095 of JAPDNY010000012.1, read as the reverse complement.
ACACACACACACACACACACACACACACACACACACACACACACACACACCCTCTGGTATACAGATTTGGTCCAGAAGGTAGTCTGAAATGACACATGGACTTTGTAGACCTGATACACTTTAACTCCGGAAGTAGTGTTAGTGAATACCACTGGAATTATTTCCAGGTAACTCACATGCATAAGATTGCAGCTCTGGTTGTTTAAACTCAAATATGACATGTGTCCAGAAGACAACAGGATCCATATGGTGCTGGTCTAGCTGGCTCCCTGAGAATCACTGTCTTTGGGAAAGAGGACAAGGGCAGCTTTGGGATATGGGGCCATGAATGGGCAGCTAGGCTTTCTGAACCAGATCAAAATAATGGGAAGCCTTCTTACCAGAAGAACTGGGAATAAACTGGGTGCAGCATAGCGGCTAAGAAACTGGGAGGTTACCAGTTCAAACCTCATCTCATCTGCAAACTCAATAGGGAAACCACTTTCTCCCATCCTCAGTTCTACGCTTGTAATATGGGGATAACAATACTGGTCTGTCCAACAGGACTGTAGTAATCCTATCTACAAAGTGCTTTGAATAATGCAAGGGCTAAGTATGATTAATAGCATACTTCTTTTCAATCCTCAAATAGTTTTACACAATGCATTTTCTCATTCAGCCTCTGAGGATGAACCTGCCTGGCCCTCTCTTTTCCTAACCTGGCTTTCCTATACTGGATGACTTACTTTTGGTCCACTGGTTGCTGAGATGGGTGCTTTCCTATGGAGGGCTGACTGGATTCTGTTTTCCCTTTGATCCATTGCTTTTAGGTTGCCTTTTATGGAGAGGTTTTGATTAGTGCAGGGGTGTCAAACATAAGGCCTGGGGGCCAGAACCGGCCCATCCAGAGCTCTTATGCTGCCCATGAGCAACTGGTGCAAGGGAGGGAACAGGAGACTGCTCAGGGAGGGGAGTGGGTGGAGCCACTCTGATTGTGGCTTCATCACGGCAGAACCTCGTCTGCAGCAGTCAAGCAGTGTGCCCAGTGCTGCACCGCTGGCTCTCCAGTCCATCCATGTGGGTTTTCCTCTGCACCCCCCTCCCAGTCCATGGGGCCTTGCCATGAGGATACATCAACTCAGAGCTTACAAGCTGCTGTCATTTATACAGTTTATATCTCCGGTACTTGGCATTGCATTTTATGGCACACATGGCCCAGTGACATTTATGTCAGATCTGGTCCTCATGAGCTCAACACCTCTAGATTAGTGAAAATTGTATTCTCTTACAGTTCAAGCCAATTTTGATTTTTGCTTCAATGTGTGCAGCTTTGGGGCTGTTTAAGTAGAAAAGGAGTGCAGTTCACAATAACAAAACTCAGCTGACTTGAAGGTGGAGCTTCAGAGGAGATCAGTATCACCAGGGCTGACTTTCTAGCTAGCAAACTTGGGGTCTGAGTTGAGGAGGGGAACAGTGTGGGAATCATTCATCCCACAAGGTGTGCGGAATTATGGGAAAGCAATCTGTGGAGACAGTTAGGTAAAGGTAAAGGCTTCCCTTGCTCAAAAGCCAGTCGAATCTGACTCTAGGGGGCAGTGCTCTTCTCCATTTCCAAGCTGAAGAGCCAGCACTGTCCAAAGACTTCTCTGTGGTTATGTGGCCAGCATGACTAAATGCCGAAGCACACAGAATGCTGTTACCTTCCCACCAAAGCATGTATTTATCTACATGCAGTTTCTTGCTTTTGAACTGCTAGGTTGGCAGGAGCTGGGGCCAGAGATGGCTGCTCACTCCGTCATGCGGCACTCTGGTCTCAAACTGCTGAGCTACCTACCTTCCGGTCTGCAACTCAGCATCTTAACCTCTGAACCACCACAGCCCCTTGTGGAGACAGTTAGGGGAGTAATAATGAGAGTGGTGCCCAGAGAAAGGTGGCCTGGAGAAAGCTGGTCCTGCATTGGGCAGGGGGTTGCACTAGGTGGTCTGTATGGCCCCTTCCAACTCTATGATTCTATGATTTATGTACTTACATCATTCATACCTCACCAATGTCCCTCAATGAGGACTCACTCTGGTCCATTTTATCCTCACAACAACAACCCTGTGAGGTAGGTTAGGCTGGCAGCGCGTGACTGGTTCAAGGTCATCCAGCAAGCTTCCATGGCACAGAGGGGATCTGAACCCCAGACCATAGCCCAGCACTCCAACTACTGTGCTATGCTGGTTCTCGCAGTAGATGGTGGGGGTGGATCTGTTGCAGAGGGAGAAACACAGTCTTAATATAGGACTGTGACTCTTACAGTGCCATCCTAAGAAGAGTTGTACACTTCTAAGCCCACTGAAGTTAAAGAGTTTAAACAGGTGTAACCCTGCTTGGAACTGTAGTTATACAAAAGGTTTTGATGGTGACCTTTTGGCTCCATCAGCAGCCTAGAAGCTTTTGTTTGTGCTCCTGTGTGGTGGAACAGATAGGGATTCAGAAGCTGAAATCACATGAACCTCACTAGGTGACCTGGGTAAGGTGAGTGCCGAATTCAGAATTGGGGGGAGGTCCTCCATCAAGGCACTTTCAGGAGCTGCCCTTGACATGGAAGAGGAAGGGGGGTCATTCATCTGAAGAAGGACTCATGAAAGCTCACGAGCTGGAATAGTCCTTAAGGTGTCACTGAACTCCTGTTTCATTTTGCTCCAATAGACTAACATGGCTAGCCCTTGGAAATGTTCATTCTCTTCTATGCTTTCTGGCATCCTGGGAATATGCTGTGCAAAGTGAAGATGGTTTCAGTCGGCCCTTTGCTGTTACCAGGGCCATGATAAATGTCTGACATCACTATGCTTTGGAGCTCACACTCACAGCCTCATCTACCTCTGAGGGTTGTGATGAGGGTAGTTCCATGTATGATGCCCTGAGCACCTTGGAACAAGAGTTGGAGAGGCAGCATGCTGTAACAATTAGACCATCAGATTAAGATCCAGGCAGTCCAGATTTAAATCTCTACTCTGCCACAGAAGTTTGCTGGGTAACCTGGTCCAGTCACTCTTTCTTTCAGCCAAATCTACCTTGCAGGGGGGTTGTAGTAAGAATAAAAAGGTGGAGAGAGATGATGCTGTAAGCTGCTTTAGATCCCACTTTGTGAGAAAAACCAAAGAAAAAAAGCTTTTGGCTTGCAGCCCCAACAGGGATGCTCAGTGTTTCAAAACGAGCCAATTAGACATATAATTCTGTTTTTAAGACGCTGGTTACATTTTCTGGGAGGCTCCAATACAGGTCCCAAAGAAACTGTAATCTGAGCCACACTGCAGGTGTTTGGCTTGTGTGTGTATGTACGTGTGCATGTGTGTGTGAGATGCATAGTATTGTAAATATGTCTGAGAAGGAAGAGGTTTATTTTTCTCCTCCTGAACTTGGAAATGAATATTATCACTCTGTGCTTCCTGCTCCCCACCCTATTAGAATGTGGTTGTGTATATTTAAGACTCCTAACCAATCATGCACAGAGTCTTCATCAGGGGAACCATGCAGCAGCAGACTGTGCAGCTGTGAGTGTGTAGCGAAAGGCCTGTGGTTATCTGTATATGAAAATGAACAAGAGTGTTGTGGTTTGTGGCCAGCAGCACAATGTAAGCGGTTTTGATGTTTGGAAGGCGCTGTGTGATTTTCTTGGGCATGGGCTCCATCTGGGCTTCTGAAGAAGAAATAATGCATATACACACAAGCACGCACATAACGTAGCATGCCTGTAGCATGCCCTTGGTTCTGGCACAACCAGAAGTGTCTGAAAGACTTGGGAAAGGCAGGTTAAGGCGATTAACATTCTCCCCCTCCTCCCCCACACTGTGACTTGCTATGTAGTGAATGGCATGATACCAACGCACCAAATTACCACAAATCCAGCAGGCTAACATTTTCTTTTCTTTTTTAGGTTTTTAATTCCTGTAACTTAACTATAACACCTTCTCAACTAATTAAGCTAAGGTAAACATTACCCCCACTTTCCTAGGCCTGGCTTCCCAAAGTGCAGGCAGGCAGGGTCTCCATCTCCCCTAGGTATTTACAAATTTGCCCCGGTTGGGCCAGCCCTGACTTGATGCCCTGCAAAATTCTCATGGTGGCTCCACAGCTGAACCCTCTAGCTACTTGGGATGTGGCGGTGGGGTGGGGATCTCTTAGCGCAAGCCTCTCAGATCCTGGAGGGCTGTGGCAGATGAGAGAAGACAGGCCTGGATTCTCTGGGCCCATGTGAGAAGTCAGCTTCAGAGAACCACGGGAAGAGAGGTCAAGGTGTGTGTGGGGGGGGAGGAGGCAGCCTCCACAAAACCGGGCAAAGGTCATAGAGTGGATGAATGGCTCTCACCCCCTCCACACAAGCTTCATTGATTAGTTTCACCAGGAACCATCGGCTAGCTGGAGCTTGCCCTCACCTCCAGGCGCGTCACTCGCGGAGGCTGCAGCGCAGCAACAGTGGCCCACCCCCCACCCCACCTTCGGGTTCCCTTGGCTCAGTTAGATGCTGAGGTGGGGATATCTGCAGCCCTTTCCCCTGCGAAGGAGACGCCAGTTTCAACACCCCACCACCACTCCGGCCATTCTCCAGATCCCCTCTCCCAATAACCCCAGTGGCTTTTACCAGTACCACCTCCCCCCCGCCCCCGGCTCTCCGGAGAGCGGAGACAGAGGCGATAAATCTCTTTGCTTAAATAAGCGCGCCTCCTCCTCCATCAGAAGCTTCGCGGTAAAAAGTTTCCCCCGATGGCCGAGCCAAGCTGACACACAACGTTCTAATTCGGAAGACTCGGGAAGGGGCGTGGCTGGGAGATGAAAGAGGGTAGATGGCAGATAGATAGACAGACAGACAGACAGACTCTCCATAGCCATTTATTTTGGAGACTTTGGATTCTGATCCCGTCCCGCCTCCGCCCCGCTCGTCTTCCACCCCGCTCCAAGTTCTCCGTCGTCGCGCTCCTGCTTTCCACTTGGCTTCCAACTCCTTTCGTTTGTCTTCAAAGGACAAACAGGCCGGTTTGAAAAGCCGTCGGAGCGCTTCCAGGATAAGGTCTCCTCTTTTGGAAGGCCGGGGAGGGGGAGAGCCGGCCTGTCCAGACAAACTCCTCCAAAACTTCGCGGCTGATCCGGTAGGAAGGGGTGGCGACTTACTCCTTTGAGTTCCGACATGCCTTCGGAGGGGTTGTTTGCTTCGGTTGCCCCTCAGGGCTCAATCAGGCAGAAAGGGTCAATAAAGTGTATGTCCCACGCAAAGGAAGGGAGACAATAAAGCCACCCTCCAGGTCACAGGTCACTCCGTCACTGATTGAGATATTCGCAACTTTCTTTCCTCCTCCTCCTCCTCCTCCTCCTTCATCACTATCATCATTGTCGTCACCGTCGTATTCTCAAAAGCAAAAGCTGGCTCCGAGAAAGAAAGAAAAAGATAGAAAGATCGACAACAGACAGACAGAAAGACAGACAGACAGACCTCGGAAAAGGAAAAGGACTTTGTTTTTGATTCTGATATCCGGGCAAAACTTACCCTTCCGAGGGCGTTTGAAGAACGAGGTCTACTCAAAAGCTTTAACGCACGTACTTCCAAGCGGGTGAAAGGAAAAGGTGGTTCTCCCTGCCTGCTGACTGTGTACTCGATTCGCACGTACACTTGATGGATTGTTAGGTACACCCTCGCCCATACAAAGTTGTGCGCGCATCGTATTAACAGGCCTTCCTGAGCCGAAAATGGGAAGGAGTAATGCGGTTTTCACGAGTACTAAAGAATGGTCACACACACTAAATAATCCACTTTCAATCCGCTTTCAGTGCACTATGCCAGTGGATTTTTACTGTGCGAACTGGCAAAATCCACTTGGAAAGTGCTTTGAAAGTGGATTGAAAGTGGATTATTTAGTGTGTGTGACGGCAGCCTATGTTACACAGAGACTATTAAAGAGATGGAAGAAGAAATTAAGAGAGTGCTTCTCAACAGGTCTACTCGGAATCCTACTCCGGCTGACTTAATGGGGCTCACTTCCAGGAAAGTGTACTTAGGACGGGACAACAAAGTTTGAGTCCAGCCGCACCTTTAAGACTAACAAAATTTTAGTCAAGGTATGAGCTTTCGTGTGCAAGCACCCTTCTTCAGATACGTATCTGGAGAAATGTGATATTTGAAGAAGTGTACTTGCTCACGGAAGCTCATACCTTGAATAAAACATTGTTGGTCTTAAAGGTGCCCCACTGGACTGGCGTTCTGTTCTGCTGCTTCAGACCAACACGGCTACCCACCTGGATCTATCTTCACAGACAGACAGACAGACAGACAGACAGACAGACAGACAGACAGACAGACAGACAGACAGACAGACAATGGTTACCACCCCCTTTTTAAAGTTTTTAATGGGACTGGTAAGATTACTGGCAGTCATACGTATTTCTGCTATTTTATTTAGAAACACTGTATTTGGGCAGCGAGCCCCGCCAAGGGGTCCCCCAGTGGGTTCCGTGGCTCCTCCCGCGTTCTGATCAGATTTGGCTTGTTGTAACCTGGCAAAGAGGGTTGGTGGGATTACGTCATCATTTTCGGGCATTCCAGAATGGCTCATCTCCCCACCCCCTTCCAGGTATGTCTCACACTCCTGCTTTCCCCTCCTCGTCTCAAGTTCATTACCAGTAAGTGGGGAGGAATTAAAAAAAAAAGATTGTTTCTCTTAAAATGCTGCAAAATCTAACCGGGTTCATCGTCTGGCTTCCTATCCTGAAATTTAGCAGCCAGGCTGGATTTAAACTTGACTTTGAATACGCCAGACCTCGAAGAGACGGAAGACAGGAGAACACAATAAATCACAGGCGTAAATTCAAGCAGCTGCGTGAGTGTGTGTGTTGACTTTGCAGGAGAGCCCTTAAAATACTTGTGGCTCCAGGCCCAAAGACCCGCCCCGGACTTGCATTTCGCAGCAGCTAGCTCACATCAGCGAGCTCAGACGGTATCTCTCGTACCAATGAAATAATATCGTCGTCTACCAAACGTTTTATTAGCCCGTTGCAAAATGCTCAGAGGCCAGTGGAGCATTTGGGAGAATGTCTGGGTCACCCCACCCCTGCCCATAAACGTGGCCTTATGGGTAATTTCCCTCCCCTCTAGACAATGATTCGAATACTAGACTTTCGCCTGCGCCACTTAACCCCCCCCTTCCCCCCAATACTTGGGTCATATCGATTTCTTCCTGCTCCTTACTTCAAAACACAGGTTTTCTTGTAATAAATAACTTCGAAGATTTTCGCAGGGACTAAGCATGGGTGTTGTGATTTTTTTAAAAGGATCGGAGCCCAAGAATATTGCATATCCAATTCCTCCAGAGTTTTACATTACTGTTGCCACTGAGAAAAGCTCGAGGAACTGGGGCGTCTGAAGCCACATTTTTTAGATTTAGAGGAGAAGCGGGGAGAGGCGGGTACGCACCATTTTATCCGAAATGAATTGCTAAAGCAGAATAATCTAACTGTGCAATCCTAAACATGTATTCAATGGGACTTATCCCGTTCTTTGGACTACAGCCTCATTCCGGTGTGGCAAAATTAATGTTAGTTTTTCGGCATTTTTGCTGTAGAAATCCTACATCCACACACTCACCCTTTAGTAGTAACACAAGGCCACTCCAATCGGATCACCGGAGAGATTATAGAATATCTATCTATCTATCTATCTATCTATCTATCTATCTATCTATCTATCTATCTATCTATCTATCTATCTATCTATCTATCTATCTATCTATCTATCTATCTATCTATCTATCATCCACCCATCCACCTATTTCTCTGTTATAAAAATAGATGGATAGATGGAACAAGAGAAGCGTCTTATTCTGCATTGGGGGTCCTCGATCTAAAACAAGATTCCTCACGATTTTATCTCAGCTGAGCGACACACATGCTCAAGTATGTAAATAAAACAGCTAGCTTAAATGAATATATCTAGCAGATACAGGCAGCCTGTATATGTGTAACTTACAGCAAGTATCTGAATGTTTTACATAAGTGTGACAAGACTGAATATAAGTGGCATCAAAGGAACTCTGGTTTGATACTTGTGTATTTTGGGAAGCGAAGCACGTGTGAGCGGCTGAGTCTGTGGATGGATGAGTGATCAGAGCGACACATAGATGTTGGATAAAAGGGCTTGGAGCGGAGACGACCCGGATCCAGAAATGGAACGTGTCGTTATCAAATCCAGTTTCTGATCTTTGGGTGACAGAGGGCAGGAAAACGGGCAAGGCGGATGTCTTGCGATTGCTGTGTATTAAAAATTGGTAGGCAATTCTTACTTTTTTTCCTGCCAGTGGAATACTGTAAACCCCCCTGCCCCGTCTTCCACATTTTAAACACCCCTAAACGCGACTCACGAAGCTTTACTGTCCCACACACTCGTGCACAACTCCCTTCCGTCCCCCTCCCCATAAAAATTTCCTCTATACAAGCAAGCCATTGGGTTTTCTCTGTTCCCAAGAATCCAACTCCCCAGTGCCGAGGGGATGAGGCGGCAGTTTGCCAGGCTCAAAGCTTACCCGTAGCACTGACTCTACATGGCAACTTCAGATTTGTATTGTGCGATTAAAGTAAGATGGCAAATTTACAGTCCACGCCTCAAATTTGAGAACGAGTTTCTGATCCTTTTTGGCTTCCCTTCTTCTAAATAGCTCTACAGGTTTTCTTTGGGAGCATTCCTTGATTCCATTAGTACTTCAGTATCTCCCCCTACCCTCTTTTCCAACACTCCCCCCCATTTTCTTTGTCGGAGTTCAGACTTGTTTACCTCAGCTCGGATCTCTGAAGTTCAAATGTACACGTGATTCCTTTTGCTCTGGCGGAGCGCTACAATGAAAATGCCGCGTTCGCTTTGTGGTTTGCATTTAATTACGCCGGAATCGTACACATGTTTATAGCAGAGGAATGAACGACTTCCTCGAAGGCTTATTAGCCATCGCCTTTTGGCCTGAGAACTGATTAAAAACATTGGGCGCGTTGGGGAGTCGGTGGCTACTTCTACTGTTATTAATTTTCGTGCAAACCCCCCCCCCCCGCTCGCAGCTTGGAGCAGCCGTCAAGTAGACGGTGGAGGGCCGATCCGCAACAGGGTTTGTAACCTGGGAAGGCCCTCGAGCGAAATTGACAAGGAGGAGAACGTAGGAGAGGGAGAAATTGACTAGGGTGGCTAAACAGTCACGTTGGATGATCACTAGGGACACTCTACTTTTTAAAAATATATTCTGTTCCACCCTGGAATTAAATTGCCTTACCGGGTTTCGATGAAGAAGATTATTCAAGTTATTAAGTTCTTGAGTGAACGATAACGTTTTAAGGTGTGCCTACGTGTATGAGAGACATCTACTTAGAGAAAGGAATGTCTGCCAAATGTAAAAATAGGTGATTTCTTGGAATTTAATAAAAGGAAGGATACAGGGTTATGCTTGGATATGCTCTTGGCATTATCTGTGCGCGCGCGCATGTGGGAGCGCTCTCTCTAGTCCAGATTTTTAACACTCGCTGCTTTTACTGTTTATGGAGAAGAAACCATATCTGACCACCCTTTTCTTCTCATCTTCCTCCCCAGTCCAAAACAGCACAAGACGAACAATCTCTCTCTCTCTCTCTCTCTCTCTCTCTCTCTCTCTCTCTCTCTCTCTCTCTCTCTCTCTGTGCCTAGGTGCGCGCGCGGGCCCTGTTTGATCTTTAAAAGGATTTTAAGATCGTAGCAATTCGATCTCATGCCCGCAAAGCATGCCAAAGAACATAGACAGGAGGAGATCTAGAAAGGATGAGGGCATCAAGCAATAGATAGGCATAGACAATGAATACATAAATACACACCTATGTGCATACAGACTTTGGGCACGATTTGGCCAACATCAGACGCTTTACAGTCCCATTTATTTTAATGGGGGAAAGTTGCAAGTGCTCCGTTTCCCCCCTTGAAATCAATGGAATTTAAATATGCTTAACTTTGAGTGGTTGAATGGAGAGAGAGAATATCACACTTCGGTGACTAAACAAAGCAGTTCGAGGGTCTTAAAAGCAGTGGGGCGGGGGCATGATTGCAGATATCCTTTTACAATCAAAGCATGTGCTGTTTTGCGGGGGGGGAACTATCTTTATTTGTAGCCGTTTGCTACCTACTTTATCAAGGGCTGGGCGGTACACTCATTTTCGACTAGGTAAACGAGTCTGACCATTCATATAGACTCCTATATTATCAATCACTCAGGCACATAGAGTCTGGAAAGAGTAGATCGGGGGATGCATAAACAAGATTTATAGGTTAATTTATGTTGGCTAATCTACAAGTAGACTCCGCGATGTCAAGTCTGCCTCCTCCTCCTGCCCCCACCCGCAGCCCCCGTTCTTCCAGAGCAATAAACTACTTCGAAGAACTACTATCCCTTGTTGAAAGCTACAATTTATTTCCGCCACACCGCCCCCCCCCTTTTAAGTAGACGTAATTGTCTCCATTCTTCTTTGGACCAAGCCACTTCTTTTTCTAAAAGAAGTGGTTATTTCTTGACTCCTCTCTCATCCGTTGAGCTCATGTTTTGTAGAAATACAGCGTTTGCATTCTTGATTCTTTCAAAAAAAACCCAAACACAACCCCATAACCTACCACCATTAAAACTACAAAGTCTTTTCTAATTTCACTTTCCCCCCTGTAGCCTAAGGAGAGTTATGCCGTGAGTTTAGGACGCTTGGACTCATCTTAAAAAAATAAATAAAAAAAGTCTGGAAACATTAGGGGCGGCGGGGGGGTTAATTCTTTTTTCTTTTTTAACCGCCTTGTTCGTTTCTGTCATTGTCTCCAGCGAAAGTTGCTCTCGAGTACCCCAAAGCTAAAAGTTGTTTGACATCATCTGAAAGCCCCAGGCGATGGAGAAAGGGCTACACGTGAGGCCCTTGGCCCTAGCAAAGGTCAGTCGCCCCAGCTTGCCCCCACGCCGCAGCTTCACAGAGGTTCCCTAACCCAATGCCCAGTTGATGATCTAATTGAATTACGCCTTTTTTGTTACAGAGACAACAGAACACGTGCTGGAGGTAATTAATTATCTGATCGAGGGCCTCGGTCGGCGCAGGGACCCCCGGACCAGGTAGATCGCCCGGGACAGCCTCAAGTTGCTGTGGACAGGGAGAAAGACGCGGAATTTGGGACAGACCCTTAACTAAAAGTGTGTGTGTGGGGGTGAGGAGCTGGAGAAGGTTTAGTTTTGTTTTTTTAAAAGAAAAGTCAGTTCCTCCCACGACCCTGGGAAAATCTCGGCAGAACCGGGGGGGGGGGGGGGAGAGAGAGAGAGAGAGAGAGAGAGAGAGAGAGAGAGAGAGAGAGAGAGAGAGAGAGAGAGAGAGAGAGAGAGAAACTCTGGGTGGGCAAGAGTCCCCCTTTTGGTTTTTGCAGACCCTTGCTTTCCGCGGTGGCAAAAGACCCCTCTTTCCCCTTACTCTTTTGTGGCTTCCGAAATACATTCTTTGGCCCCATCTTCCAGCTCGCCCGTTCTTTCCCTGCAGGTCCCCGTCCCCCGCCCACGGCGCCTCATCTCACGACCAAGCAAGAACCACGGAGGCCCAGAGAAGAAAGCAGGGGCCAGGGCAAGAACGGCGCATCTTTATACAGAGACCTACTCAGTATCCGCACTTCCCTCGGAAAGTCTCTCTCTCGCTCTTTGCCCTGTTCGACAAAGTGAAGCCTTCTGGTCTGGGAAGGAGCCAAAGAGCAAACCCCTCCCCAAACTCCCGCCCCGGTAAAATAAGTCTCTCCCCCCCCCGCCTTCTTCTTCTTCTGCTACATCTTTTCTGTCTTCAAAACAGGAGGAGAAGAGAGGACTTTTACAAACAAACAAGACAAATCGATCAATCGAAAGCAATACTGGAAGAAACAGATGGAGACTCACCTCTTACTCGGGGAGTTAGGCCCTTGGTGGCAGGCGGGGGCGGGGGCCGGTTGGTGAACGGGGAAATGCTGCTAACTGAACTGTACATGTGTGCATAGACAGATATGTATGTATATAGCACCTCGCTTTCTCCGTCTGCCTGCCTCTGTCTTTCTCCTTTTGGCCAGGCCCTAAAATAAAGAATGTGAAAGTCTTTTCCTGGGGCTGACTGGGGGGAAGGATGTGAAAAGGGGGCTGTGTTTTATAAAGCGCCGTTTGAAGCACTTTCTCTGTGAGCTTCTGAACTTGATCAGATTGTGTGTTTCCTGCGGAGAGACGGCGGCAATCCTGTGAGGGGCTCTCAATGGAGAGTCTTGGGGGACTCGGCAAATCTCAGGATATTACAATTACTGGCATCTTTCTTTCGGATCCTTTTCTTTCCACACTTGGTCCCCCCCATCGTTCTTTGCAAATGCTTTCCAGAACGAGAAAATGAGTGGATTTATAGAGGGCTGGGGGGAGGGAAGGGGGGGGGAGCCCGGCTGCAAAAAGAGGAGCATTATGGCCGGTTAGAAACACCGCAGACGCTTTTAAAAGGAAGGGGGAAAAATTAATCAAAAAATATAAAACCCGGAGTTCTTTGATCTGCTAGCCACAGATTTCGGGATAATATATGCTCTCTGTTGAGAGGGAAACACCCATCTGTCTTGTTTCCTCCGCAGAAGTGTAAGAAAAATTTAAAGCAAGTTTTTTTTAAAATGACCCCACCCCCTTTTCCCCTCGTTAAATGTAAAAGTTTCTTCTTCAACTTGGAGAGGGAAAGAGGAAAAGGGGGAAAGTGAAATGATTTGCATACACTGAAATTCTGAGGGGCTTTCGGTTCCCGAAGGAGCGAACACACACCCCCAAAGAGAGTTCTGATGTTTCTGCCAGAGAATACATTCACCTAGGAACAAGAAACCAAGCACACTTTTTTTTTTTTTAAAAAAAGGCCCACTCCCCTAAACACAAACCTCTTTTTTGGAAAGGAAAAAAAAAGTAAACAGAACTATTTCAAACCCACTCTCTGTTTTCCTTTTAAAATAATTTTTAAAATACCTTTAAAATGTTCAGCGCCCGTGACATTAGATCGAATCATTTTGTGGTTAAATAACAATGGCTATGTTTGCACAGAAATTTGGCAGATCTGGCGGGGAGGCGAATTCTCCTGTCTTTTCTAATCTCTTTCAGACCCCCCCCCTTTCCTTTGAAATTGAAGGGAGATTGTTTCCACACACACACACCCCAGAAGTAGAAAGAGAAAATGGTGCGGACAGCCTCGTGGATGAGTGCTTGCGTGTATGTGCGCAGGGGGGTGGTAGGGGTGGTTTCTATATAGGAGAAGAGTAAGCAGGCAGACCATCAGAAGGACTGGAGTTTTCTTCCTAAATCCGAACAAGGGTTGAATATACACAGAGAGCACTCTCGCCTTCCTTGCTTGTTTGCTTGCTTGGGGGTGGCTCAGAATACTGCCCAAGGACACCCTCCAGCCCAGGACCATCGTCTCTATACCCCCCACCCCGGCCCAATTGTATCTCCAGTAAACAAAACATTTGGGCTGGCAGGACACCCTTTAACCTTACCTGGGCTTCGCTAAACCCAGCCCGTCCAATCAGCAGGCAAGGCTTAAACGAAGCTGCCATATTCAATGTTAAACCCTGTCAATCAGGCGGCTTGGGGCCAATGGGCTGGCCGGCTGGGGGTCAGGTGACGGCTAGCCAGGCGGCTCCTCATTGGCTTGCCGAGAAGCTGCCTCCCGGAGTTGGGTATTCTCTGCCTCTTTCTCTGGCTCCCTTTTTTTTTTCTTTTTTTCAAAAGATGGGTTAGGAAGGGAGGAGCGCCTGACTTTGCCCAGTGCAAGGACGTCGCTCAGTTGGAGAGCAGGGCGCCCTCCGGGAAAGCGGGAGGCAGCGGGGATCCCCCCGGGGGCGGTGCGCGCGGGGCAGAGGGGAGAGCCGAGGGGGTGCCGTGGCCCTCGAGGGGGTGGGGTTGGCTCGGGGGCTCCGGAGCGCGTGTGTGAATGCGGCATTCGGGGGACTGGCGCGCGAGCCCTCCTGCCTGCCTCGCCATTGTTTGGGGCTGAGCTGGAGGAGGTGGTGGGGTGGGGAGAGAGGCAGCGAGGGGGGAAGCCGGCTTTGGAGTCAGCGGGGGGGGCCCCGCGCGTTTGCGGTGCTGCTTCGGGGAGGGGGGGGGGAAGAAGAGGAAGGCGAACGGGAGGAAGAGGAGGAGATCGCCGTCGCGGGGCTGCCGCTGATCGCCGCCGCCTGTCCTTCGCCTGCCTGTTCGCGCCGCCCCCAGCCGGGCGATGACCATGTTGCTGGACGGCGGGCCTCAGTTCCCGGCGCTGGGCGTCGGGGGCTTCGGAGCGCCGCGCCATCACCCCCACGACGTGGCGAACCGCGATGCCGCGGCTGCCGCGGCCGCCGCCATGGGACTCAACCACCCCTTCGGGGACTCGTCCTTCAAACTTAGCCCGGCGGCCCACGAGCTGGCGTCGGGGCAAGGCTCGGCGTTCACACCGCAGGCTTCGGGCTACCCGCACCACCACCCGCACCACCACCCACCGCACCCGCCTCACCCCCACCACGCCGGCCAGGTGCCTTCCTACGCGGCCGCCGCCGCCGCCGCCGCCTTCAGCTCCACGCGGGACTTTCTCTTCCGAAACCGCGGAGGATCCGCCCTGGGGGAGTCCGGCTCGGGCGGCGGGGGCGCGGGCGGCGGCGGAGCGGGGGCCGCCCAGCACGGCCTCTTCGGCAGCAACCCGCCCGCCGGGCTCCACGCGCCTCCCGGCATCCCGGACGGCCCCGGCGGCTACTTGCTCTTCCCAGGTCTGCACGAGCAAAACCAAAGCCACCCTTCCCCGACGGGCCACGTGGAGAACGGCCAGATGCACCTGGGCTTGCGGGGGGACCTCTTCGGCCGGCCGGAGCCTTACCGGGGGGTCGCCAGTCCCCGAGCCGACCCCTACGGGGGGCCGGCCCAGTTCCACAACTACAACCCCATGAACGTCAACATGGGCGGGATGAACGTGGCGGCGGCTCACCACCACCATCACCACCACCACCACCACCACGCCGCCGCCGCCGCCGGGGCTTTCTTCCGCTACATGCGCCAGCCCATCAAGCAGGAGCTCTCCTGCAAGTGGATCGACGAGCCGGCCGCCCAGCCGCCGCCGCCGCCACACCAGCCGCCACCGCTCAGCCGGCCCAAAAAGAGCTGCGACCGGACTTTCAGCACCATGCACGAGCTGGTGACCCACGTCACGATGGAGCACGTCGGCGGGCCCGAGCAGAACAACCACATCTGCTACTGGGAGGAGTGCCCGCGGGAGGGCAAGTCCTTCAAGGCGAAATACAAACTGGTCAACCACATCCGAGTCCACACCGGCGAGAAGCCCTTCCCCTGCCCCTTCCCGGGCTGCGGGAAAATCTTCGCGCGCTCGGAGAACCTGAAGATCCACAAACGGACGCACACAGGTAAAGCCCCCCGCCGCCGCCACCCCCGGGGGGGGGGAGGGAGGGAAAGGAGGCCTGCCCCACTTCGATCTTTCTGCCCGCTGCGGTTCTTTGGGCTGTGAATAATCGAGGGACCGATAGGGCGAGGAGGGGAGGGAGGGAGGGAATGCGCCGGCTGAGGGTGATCAAAGGATCGGGGCGGGGTAGAAGCGGAAAGAAACCGAAAAGAAACATTTTGCTGCTGCCGTTGATTCGTTTTATAAAGCGACCCCCCCCCATGGGATCTCGGAGCCGGTTCGATTCTGGCCAATTTCACAGGACAGCGGAGTATTATCAAACGGGAGGTCGATAGGGGTTGTTTTGGGGAGGGGGGCGTCTTTCGGTGTTCTTCCCCTCCCTTGGCCCCCGTCCCACTTGCTCTCAGGCAACCCCCCCCCGTCCCTCTGCTTAGTATCAGGCAAACAGAAATCGGTGTGTGTTTTTCGAGGTGGGGGCGGCGGTTTAAAAGTGTGGGTCGCTTTTACCAGAGATTTAGCTCTGTGGAGACATTCTGTGGAGGAAACCATACAAATGCTAATGGCATCTAATTTTCAGTTACTTCCGCTCTCTCTCTTCTCTTTTTTAATGCCTTGATTGGCACATCTTCTAATTAAATCAGTGATACTTTTTGTCCACGTATTTTTTTTTATTTCTTCCCTTTTCAATTCAGCTGCTCCACCCCCAAAAAAAGAGGGGGGGAGAGAATAACGTACAAGCAGGAAACCAAGGCGTTTTCTTGTCTCCTTGAGTACATCTTATAAAACTGTCTGAATCTCTACAATTTATATCCGGAGGGCTTTCCTTCTCCCCTCCGCCCCCCCAAGCCCCCTTCTCCCGCAAACATCCATTTCTCCCCTCTCTCCTAGACTGTCCGCTTCCAGGAACCCTCGCGCTGGAAAGGGACAAATTAAAAGCAACAAGGAGCGGATTTAATTGAACTGTAACATAACAAACCCCATTGTCTGAGGAGGGTTCCGTCCCACCCCACCGCCGTCCCTCCTTCCTTTCGCTTGGCCCTTTTTAAAATCTAGGACAGAAAGGTTCTGTGTGTGCCAAGAGCAAACGTTAGGCTGGGAAGAGAGAGAAGCTTGAAGTTTTAGGAGGGAGAAGAAACTTCTGCTCTAGGAAAAAAAGGGGAGTGGGTGGGCTGGCGGTGGAGGGAGCAGATGGACTAACAAGTGAATTTCCAGAAAGTCTCCCTGTCCTCCAAAGCACGCGGCTAACCCTGTCCTCTTTCTTCCCTTTCCATTTGGAAACGCGCATCTCCGAATCTGGCAGGCGAAAAGCCTTTCAAGTGTGAATTCGAGGGCTGTGACCGGCGTTTCGCAAACAGCAGCGACAGAAAGAAACATATGCACGTCCATACATCAGACAAGCCATACATCTGCAAAGTCTGTGATAAGTCCTACACCCACCCCAGCTCTTTACGGAAACACATGAAGGTAATGAAACCCGCCTTGTTACGTAGTCGGCCTCCAAGCAGTGATAGACACACCACTTATATCATTAATGTATAGTTTGATGTATATATATATAGAGAGAGAAAATCCCGTTTTCTACTTTGTGGTTAAAGATATCAAAATGGAAAATTAGATACTGCATTTGCGAGCATTGATAACTCCATGTTTATAATCCTAACCATTATTAGCTGTTCACCTTGGAGGGATTTTTTAAAAATCATTTACATGGATTATTTTTTAAAAAGCATTTTTTAAAGGCCCTGGCCCAGAAGAGGCCTCTGGGCCCAAACGCAGGCCTTGTTTTCTCTTAACTAAGGAACAGTTTTCTCCACGTGTCCGCCCCCCCTCAATTCTTGGTTTATAAACCAGTATATTTGGCCCTAGAAGACTAATTCAAGAGGACGCAGACGGTGGGGATGGGCTGGAGAACTTAAATCTCAAAACGACAAACAGGGTTTTTTTTTTTTAAAATTAAAGGCTAAGGAACCCCCTTCTTCCCATTGGAAGGGGAAGGGAGTGTGCGTGACCCCTCCAAGGTTTCCCTGTAGTCCGGCCGGGGGTTCCTCCGAGTTCTTCCGCGGGCCTCCGGCTCCCTTGGGCTGCTGCCCCCTCCCTGTTTTTCCTCCACAGGGGAGGGGAAGAGCGTTTCCTAGCCTGTCTTTTCCTCCCTGGACGAGGATAAATGTTGCCACTCGGCCGAAGAGGAGGTCTCTCTCCTCTCCCTCGCAGTCTTGCTTTTGACGAGGAACCGGCCTGCAGCCAGGCGCTGCCGAGAGCGGCCTTGCATTTGATCGCCCCCCCCCCCGGGGGCGGCCAGCTGCCGGGGTCAAGGCCTGGCCTCGCGTCTCATCGCCCGTCTCTGCCTTCCTTTCCCAGGTCCACGAAACCCAGGGCTCGGACTCTTCTCCCGCGGCGAGTTCGGGCTACGAGTCCTCCACGCCCCCGGCCGTCGCGGCCGCCACGAGCAAAGACTCCACCAAAACGCCCCCCTCCGCCGTGCAGACTGCCCCCCCAGCCACAATCCCGGCCTGCCCCCCAACTTCAACGAGTGGTACGTCTGAGGAGGACAAGCTGAACTCTCCGCCCCCCCCCCCAGAACAACCGACCGGACTGGACCAAAAGTATCCCACGCTACACCAACGAAGCCCAGCTCTCGCCTGCAGCCTGGAGTTTACAGGAGAAACACGGGGGGGGGGGACGCGCTTCATCCCCCCCCCATCCGAGAGCCGGAGGCAGGACGGATTTTATGTCTGTTTTTCTCAGGATTTCCCCCTCTCCTCCACTTTCTTTTGCATCGACGGTTATTTCTCTGGTTTTCTTTGGGATCCCTGCTTTCCCATCAGGGCCCTAGCCCACCCTCTCCCCCACCCTCTCCCCCTTCTTGCCAGCCTTTGGTAACTTTGGTGGAACCCCCCCTTCCCATTCCCCCTCCTTCGGTGGGATGTTGAGAAACGAGGACTCCAATTTTTCCTTGGCCTTAGTTGTGATTGTTAAAAAAAAATATGAAAAACGCAGTCTTAAAAACTTGCCAAAGTCCTGTATTGTCTTGAAGTCTCTCTCTTTCTCTCTCTTTCTCTCTCTCTCACTGGTCCTCCGCCTTTTTTCTTTATCTCTTTCTCTCTTCCTCCACCTGTCCCCTCTGTCTCTCTCTCCAAGCATACACTTGTGAATGTATTTCGTCTGACTGGGGGTGGGACGGGGGAAAAATCGTTCAGCATAATTTTTCTTTCAGGATGGCGAACAAAAAAAAAAATGTGATCTTAATTTCACCCACCTCGTGACGGTTTAGTATAAACAGTTGCCTTTTCGTAACAACTTCTCTCTCTTCTTTTGTAAATACATATCCACGATGCCATATTTATCGTTTGTAATTTAATTATTGAGATAAGTGCCGGGAACTCAACAATATTTATGAAAAAAATCCCACAAAAAAGGAGAAATGAAAATTTGTTTTTCTAACAAAAAAAAAATTCAGACAAACTCTGTACAGCTTTTGGTTATATAACTGCTTTAGCATTAAAAGTTTATTGTTTTGGAAAGAACACAGCGGGACACTTTTCTTTCCAAGCTCAGACCCCCTCGTGATTTTCTCTTGTTTTGGAAACACCTCTGCGCTCTCTCTCTCTCTCTCTCCTCTCCTAACTACCTGGGACCCCCCACCCCACCCCCTCTACAACATCTGGGTTGGTTTTCTCTCTCCTTCCAGTCCTCCTCTCTGTGAAATGCTGTCCTTCCTCATAAAATCTAACGGTTTGTGGGTTTTGCTCTTTTCGCCCTGGGAAAGAGGACCCCCTTCTGTTTATTTCCCTCCACCACCTTTCTTCCCTTTGGCGCAAACATTTTAGGTTCGTTTCTGGGTTTCTGCTGCTCTTGGGGAAACAACCGCCACCCAATAACGTCTTCGCACGTCAGAGGAGGAAGATCTACCCGCAACCATCTCTGCCAGACACGTGTAAACACAGAAAGGTAAATGAGTTTTATCTACCTAGGTGCGGGTGAAGGATGCGCGCGTGGGTGGGTGGGGACTGGGTTTGTGTCAACGCTCTCTCCTGTTCCTATTCTATTCGCCCCTATTTAGTGATACAAAGGCGCTTTCATTCTAGGGGAACTTACTCCCAAGTAAATGGGAACCATAGTCAACGTCTTTCTCTGATAGGGAAATAAGAAACGAGAGGACTGGGGTGTCTAAATTCAAGCAATTAGCATGGAAGTCCAGAACAGAGGAAGCTAAAGTGTGTTTGGGGTGTGTAGTATGAATACGTGGGGCGGGGGGGGGCGGGGGGGTTTGAGGCTGATTCTAGGACTGCCTTCCAAAGTCTCATGTAAACGTTCTGTGTTTGTGGGTCTGCAAAACTCAGGGGTCTTGTTTTTTGGAGTTCGCTATTTTATGTAAAATAAATATTTATTTTTGCCAAAGACACTGTTTGAAGAAATATTTCTGGCTATCTTCCCAACCGTGGATTTTAAAAGAAAACGAAACAATGGATGCTTGGGGTGGATGTGTGCATAATTTTTCTACATATCTGTGACCTACTAAAAACAGGATGTGTGCAAAAATGCACAATAATATAGCAGAATAGTATAATACCGGATCAATACACAAACAAGATTTCAGAAAACGAGGAATAGAGACGGTGGCTTTAGTGAAACTTGTTTGGGCGGGAATATATATTGTATATATATATATATTTGTAATCTGACAAACCAGTTAATTTAACAGTGCAAATTGAAGGTGCGATACTGTGGAGGGTTCCTTGGGAGTAAGGTGTAATCCTGTGCACCCATACGTGGAATCAGTGGGATTTACTTGCGAGTAAATCTTCATGGGCCAAATTAACGAAAATCGGTTTGAATCTGAGTTTCCTGCCGCTAAACTTTGATATATTATTATAAGTTTCAAGACGCTCAGAAAGGAACGATATCTGTAAATTGTTCACCTGGGCGTGCATCGCCTTACCCAGGGCTCGGCCTGCCCAAGGCGGATACGAAAACCTTTGTCGCGGGGTGGCGAAGACAGAAAATACTTTTGTAGACAAACCGCTTGAAAAAACTGCTCTCTGGATTGGACCTCCCTTGGGCCGGATTCAGCGGGGTCGCTCTTACTCGTGGGTAAAACGCGCAAAGAGAGTTTTCGATCCGGGAGGATCAAATTCAGGGTGTTGGTTTGTGTTTCGGTCGAGGGCGTGCAGAACGGGAACTTCCCGGTCCGTTTGCAAAGCGGACTCGCTGGGATTCCGGAGGCGCCGTCGGAGTGAGCTCGCGGGGGGCTGTTTCCCTTCCTGCTCAGGCCGCCGCCCCGCTTTTTGGGCTCTGCTCGCGGGGGGCTGCAGTGCCGAGGCGAGAAAGTCTCGTCCTGGGCTTCGGGCAGCGGAGGGTTTCCTCTCCTTCCGCGGCAGGGAGAAAATGCCCCGGCCTCTACAGCGCGCCTCCAACTCGCTCGGCTGGCCTCGGGCAGGCAGAGGCGGTTTGAACTTGACACGGGGCCGAGTCTTCTTCGTGGCCTCTCCGGCTGCTGCAGAGTTCAAGTCCCGGCCCAGGAGGATCTGGCACGGTCGAAAGCCCTGGCGGGAGGGCTGCGGGCCAAGGGCACCCCGTGGACTTCCGGCCCAGGAAGGAGGCCTGGGATCGGGTCTGCCACGCTGGGGGCCTGGCGCAGGCTTCCTCCCTAGCCCAAGCCCCTTGAATTCTGAGGGAGCTACTTTTGCCTAATGATGCCTGGAATCCGGCGCGGCCCCAATGGGGGCCGTTGTGTATACTTGCGGAGGAGCGAGGGAGCAAACGGAAGGGGTCTACTCAGAAGTAAATCCCCTTTTATTCAGCGGGGCTTACTCTCAAGAAGGCTTGCTTACTTGCTTAAGGTTGGAGCCCAAAACACACTGAATCCAGAGAGAGGTGCTCCTTGGATCCGGGTTCTGCATCTCGGGAGTCAGTTACACTGTAGTCAATAGCACTTGGAAGTAAGTCCAAAGTTTGAGTCCAATGGCACCCTGGAAGTAAGTCCATTCGGCTCCGCTCTGAGTAAACATGACTCATCAAGGGAAGGGAGGGTGGTGGTGGTAGAATTGTACAATTCCACTCTCGACTAATTTTTCCCGATTGTTCAAACGTTTCCTTTGCCCACCATAAAAAAATTCTTGAAAGACAATTTTTAATCCTGTCTTTCTTTTCTTTTTTTTACTGCATACAGAACTACACTGGAGGAAAAGGAAACCGCTCTACCTTGCCCCAGGGTAGTGGGCAAGCTTTCAGGCAGGAGAACAAAAAAGTTGTCTTTGCAAAAAAAAAAAAAAAGCAAAAAACCCAACAACCAACAAGGAGCTCTGCACTTTGAAAGGGGAAAGGCACAAAAGGTGAGACTTTTGGCTTTGTTTTTTTTTAAAAAGACCATCCATACTGAGAGTTTATTTATTTATGGCCATAAAACAGTTGACTGGCTGCAGTGGCCTGCCCATTAAACTGCACCCGCCCTTTGTTTTCTCTGGCCACACCTTCTTTCCTGGGCTTTGAACCTGTGTGAGAATCATTCCAGAAGGGAAGCTGAGGTTAGTTTGTTACAGCCCAAACAAGCAGGATTCTTGGTCCTAGCATTGCTAATCCACAAAAACTTCAGCTGAAATAAAACTTGGAGGCTCCTACCTATGGAGTTTAGCAACCAAGGATCCCAATCCTATGTGCATTTATCATGTTCAATGGGATTACTGTCAGGTCAAGAGGATTCCAGCCAGCTCTCATGAAAATCAGTAGGTCTTAAAATGGCTTTGCATTTGTGTGGATCACTTAATAATGCATTACTTGTTGTTGTTATTTTGGGGGAATTATTTGAAAGATGAAATCCATAACTTACAGTGTGGGACTCACACGATTTTGATTTGGCTGACTAGTATCCTAGTTCATTTTTCTGAGTGGAAACATGGCTGTTCCATCTGGCGCTTCCATGACAACATTCTGTATTTAAGAAGGCAGAAGAAAAGAGCAAGAGTCCTGTAGCACTTTAAAGACTATCAAAGTTTGTGGCAGGGTAGGAGCTTTTGTGAGTCACTGCTCACGTCTTCAGATACAGCTAGAATCTGTATCTGAGGAAGTGTGCGTGCCCATGAAAGTTCATACCTTGAATAAAGTTTTGTTGGTCTGAAAGGTGCCCCTGGACTCAAACTTTGTTCTGCTGCTTCAGACCAACACAGCTACCCACCTGAATCTGGCACAAATTTTTGTTATTCTTTAAGGTGCTACTGGATTCTTATTCTTTTCTACTGCTACAGACATCTTGATCTAAGTGGGCAGAGGTGGCCTTTTCTTGTTTAACTCCCCCCCCCCAAGTCTGCCCCAAAGCAGTAATCTGAGCCAGGAGATGGGCACTTGAGTCTGTCTCCCAGGATCGCTTTGTATTGCAAATGCCAGAGATGGAGTTAGATGGCTGGTGTCATATGCAAAGAATCAAGGCGGTGTGGGGAGAGGGGTGGTGGTGGTAGTAGTGATACTGTGTGTGTGTGTGAGCTTTCCTTTTGACTCTTCTGCCTCTGATTTTGGGGAGGAGGAGGTGACTCTGCTCAGAGTGTAGAGAGGAGGAGAGAGAACTGGGTGTGCATCTGCATTCATCATAAAAGCCAGAGTCCTCCAAATTATTTAGGGAAATCATGGTAAAAGTGAGCTGGAGGGAAAAAAACCCTCTACGGTGTGTGCAGGCCCCAGCTTTCTGGCCCCAGTACAAGCTTGTGATGTGGTCTTCCTGACCACAATTCCACCCCGTAATGCAGTGTCATGAAAGAGGGGAAAATCTTTTATTTCTGAAATAACATAATTGTGAAGGGCTTGTAGCTTGGGGTTGGTACCCTCTGGAGTCCTGGGCCTCGGTAAGGAATTCCTTTTCCTCCTCCCAACATACTTGGGCTATATGTCTGCACCCTTTTAGGTTGGGTGGAAACATGCTTCAGGATTGGGGTAGATTCTCAGTTGCTAAAATTCAGTGCTTTTTAGAAATATTGGGTAAGATTACCGGTGTTAGCTAAAACACTGTGTTCAAGACTGGTCAGTCAGCCCTTTTACCTTTTTAAATGCAAGTGATTATGCCTTTGACATGCAAATCTAGTATGCAGAGGATTTACCTTGCAGTTTGATGGCTCAGATCAAACTTATGGAACTGTTGATAACAAGAGTCACTTGTACAGAATAAGTGAATTGGCCATAAGTACAGGTGTGACTCTGCAATAATCACATGCACTCTGCACATGTACTAGGAAGGTATTGTCCTAGCTGTCCTCTCCCAGTCATGCCCCGTATGTGACAAACTGAAAGAGACAGAGAAAAATCTGCTCCTCATCAGCTTGGCTTCTGATCTTTTGCAGCCTTATAACTGTTTCCTCAGAAGCAAGTCCTATGGAGTTTCACAGTAAATATATGTAGGCTTGTAGCACAACAGCCCAAGCCTGTTTCTGTTAATGCAAAAGTAAACTGTGTTTGTGCCTGGCAAACTAAATTGGAAGTCAGATGCATCAGAGCAAGTGAAACTTTTCACTGTTAGCATGCTCACAATTGGGTGGCTCTTGCATAACATTTGTGTGCACAGAATTGCAATTTTTTTTTTTTGGCTGCAGTTAAGCACACGTATTTGGAAGCAAGCTCAATGGAAATCAAGCAGGCCGTGCACATTTATGCACAAGGAAGTCCCACTAAGTTCAAGGATTGCAGCCTTCGCTTTCAACAAAAAGGAAATGAATTCTACCCTGTTTTTTATCTAGGCTGCCTGTTGACATGGGGGGAGGGGAAGGAATTACCATCTTGACCTGCTTGCATACCTTTGAAAGTAGCTTCACATACAAAAATCAGCAGGTGAGGCTTTGTCCAGCCGGGAGATAACCCTGACTGCTTCTGTGTCAAGCTGCTATGAAAGGTGCACAGCTACAGAGACCAGCTGAAAAGCTGGCAACCCCATTTCCATCTGCCCCCCCCCTCCATCAGTTGCTTGGGATTGGCTTGTATTTTTATTCCCTTACGAGTCACTTTCAGGATCCTGCTAAGACAGTTTATTTATAGATAGGCAGAGCTTAAAACCCAAGAGCACCCAATATAACTCACCTCTTTTCCTGCACGCAAAGGGAAGACACCAAAGCTGGGATGACTGAGAGAAAGCCACTCCAGTCCCCCGCTCCTGTAATATGCATTTAGGTTGCACAGGAAGACCTGCTGTTTCAGGTCTTTTTAGCCCCACACCGGATCCCGAAGATCAAAAACATAACATCCTTTTGGAGAGCCAATTTTTCTGTTTAATGCAGCAGTTTTTTTAGACTGTGCGGGGACTTGATTTGTTCCGTCTGCAGAATGCATTGCCAGGGTAGAGAGACTGGGGCGAAGTGCTGGGTCTTCTTTCTAAGCTACTACAGAAGGCATTGGGTTGATTTAGCTACTCCTCAGTCAGCAGCGGAAACTCGCTGTGCAGCTGACCGCCCCCCCCACCCCCCAGAGAGCTCGCTGGCTCTTGCAACAATCTTGAGCCAAATGGCGGAGGGTTTCTGGATGCCCTGTGGAGTGCAGCACAGCCCGGAGAGAAACAGTTATGGCTGCCCTGCTTGGCTCGGCTGCTTTCTCCCTTGGCAGGCAGCCAGGAGAAAGCAGCAGGAATCAGACTGAGCAGCAATGCTGCGGGAAGCGGACTGACCCATCAGGGATCTGGAGAGGATGCGTTTTATGGATATAGGTTTAATTTGAGCCAGAACTTGGGCCCAGAATCTGTTTTCAGGCTTTGGTCAGTGTGCAGCAATGTGGGGGCTCTAGCAGAAGCAGCAGCAAGAATCCAACACAGCTTTGTGCTTGGGCCTGCTGAATTTGGTTGTGGCCAGACTGCCTTTTGAACAGCATGCAGAACTTAGTCTTCGGCACAGCTGCGAAGAGGGTATGAAACAAAGGGCTTCTATTTTCCGTGGCAAAAGTTGCATCTGGTGAAATTCACCCTTCTCTGCAACTTTGAAAGGTGAAGGAGCCCTCTATAAGTCTGAGCCTGACAACCAGTCCTAGGTATTTTGTGGGAACTGTACAGTGTTAAATCATGGATGAGAACCGATTCCTGCTATGTACATTGTCCCTACACAACATTACATCCTGCAGACTGTGCAGGAAAGGGTTTGTCCAGGTTCTTTCCCCATTAATCTGTAAGGAATGTACATCCTAAGAGTCTCTGCCTTTTAACAGACCAGTCTTTATTCCAGAATCCTTCTAGATAACAACATTTGTTCATTACACCGAACACAAGAAATTCATTTCAGGTATTGCAGGTACAAAACACCCCCTTGTCTTTTGAAATGTTGGCCTGGTAACACCCTGTAGGGATGGGTGTGTGTAGACAGGTATGTCTGGGCAGAATAAGGTCCTTTTTGCTCTAGGTCAAGGTTCCATGGTGCTGTGAGATGCAAGCACATGCTGCAACTGTGTGGGCAGAGCCTGGAGTGTAGGCAATTTTCATCCAATTGTTTATTGGCTGGGAAGGAAGACAGTGATCTGGCATGATGTATGTCATAGTGGCATGAAAGTGGCTGTAGTCGTATGAGAATAGCTTGTTTGTTTGTAAAGTTGGTGGTGTCTGTTCTATAGGAATCATAAGAACCATAAGTATCTTTTCATGGAATTGTGTACAGAAACCCAAATTTTAGCTTGTTGTGGAACTAGAATATATATTTTACAGGAATTGTGCATGTGTGTGTTTAATTCTGGGGTTTCAAAAATATAACTTATGAAGCTTTGTAGAGTTGCACGATTTATTTAAAAGTCCACAGGGGTGTGGAATGTCATATGTTTGATGTATGTCATTGCTTTATATGACCATGTGAACCAGGACCTGTTTAATGGTCATTTATGCATCTTTTTGGAGACTCTGAGAATCAGGGGCACATACTCTCTGGGTGTATGTGAGTATGATTGTTTCATAGAAAATGTAAAGGAGCTCCTAGATTTTCAGGTCTCTGAGGATTTATGTCACTGGGGAATCTATTTCACAGGATGTACAATTGTGAAGTGTGTGTGATACAGAGAAAGGGAATGCTCAGAAGTGAGAAACAATTAGGAAAAAAATATCCTTATTTGGTGTCTACAAAAGCCAGTCAATACATTTCTAGGAGGCTGACAATCAAAACATAGAGGGTGGTACCCTTCCTGTGTTGTTACTCTTCAGCATCTGGTATAGTGTTTCTAAACATGAAGGTTCAGTTTAGATACCATGGCTCCTGTTGATACACCTATCCTATATTAATTTGTTTAACGCTTTTTACAAAAACAAAGTAATGGCCAACACCACTTATTGCTAATTTTGGGCTGATCTCTACTTAGGGTGGTTGAACCTGTGTCCATGCTAGCATGGGACTCATGGGGTTCTGTTGTGTTTATTCTGTTTGGGATATTGTGAGATTGCAGAGAGCTGGTGTATATATGTGTCTAGAATGTCAGGATTTGAACCAGGAACCTTATTGTGTACAGCTGGGTCCTAAGACTCGTAAGGCTGGGAACTGGAACCCTCTTCAAACAGGGAAGCAACATACAGCAAAAGACCCTGTGACTGGCAGACAGTATGAAGTTCCTGGGCTGGGTAGGCGTGCCATTTGCGCTCTAGCTTCCCTAAATCCTCCACCATTGATAACTCAAAGAGTGGGAGAAAAAAAGGATTGAAAATAGCATTGATGGTGACACTCCAGGCATTTCCTCTAGTCTCTATGTTCTTTATTGTAGAGATTAAAGGAAATATCCAGTTTGTCATTCAGAAGTGATGCCATATCCTCCTGAAACTCCACCTTCCTTAGGCACTGCCCCCAAATCTCTGAGCATTTGCTCACACAGGGCTGGGACCACTATTGGTGGCCAAGCCAGGTACAAAAATACCAGAAACCTAACAGATCAGATGAACTGTAGCTTTGTTTGCTTATATTAGCATGTTTCTATTTTTCAGTCTGAAATGCTAGTCACATATATTGTCCAAGGTCTGTGTTGACTAATAGTTTGTATGAGAGACAGAAAAATAAAAATGAAACTTGTTTTATGTGAGCTGTTAACAGCTTATCACTTTGTTTTCTGAATACTGATGTATTTCACTAAGGTGCATAACAGCAGAGAGTTGGAATCTAGGGCTGGAAACCTCCTTCCCTTCTGAATTCTAGATTTGGATGCAGGTGCCTATAAAGCAGACAGTGTGTTTCCCTGTCTGTTTCTGTACATTTGAGAGAGCTGCTGGGGAATTTCTTAGGTGAAGGCTTGCCCAGAGTGTAGGACAAAGCACAGGAGATGTCAACAACTCTCCTTGGCTTGATAGAAGCAGCTGTAGAGTATCTACACAAGATCCCTTAATGCAGATGATCCTGTTTTGAGTTAATCTCTCCATCCTTTTGTCTGTGTAGGATGGACGACAGGCTGTGGAGGAAACTGACCTTTCAGCCCTGATTTAAACAGGACACCAGCCAGGCAAAAATTGCTTATTGCTCATGTGATATTCCATGGAGAATATATGAATATGTCCCTCTTTGTTTCTCTTTGTTTTTATATGACGTCGTTGTGGATCCTTTTGTTGTTGTTGTTGCTCACTTTCATTGCCAGCATTTCTAATCTGTACATTTATTTCATGCCAGTTTTGTGCAGTTGATGCACACATATTGTTATGAATTATGTTAATTGAATGGGGAAAAAATCTGTTGTGAGGAAACAGGAAAAGGTGTGAAAATACAGACTTGTGGGCTTGATTTGCACAAGGGAGAAGTACAAATGAAACGGGATTTTTTGAGTCAAAACAGCGGGTTTGCAATATTCAGTTGCATCCCTAGTTCCCTGCATCTAGCTTTGCATTTAAGCTAGGCTCTCAGCCACTATATGTGTACTGATAAAACCCAAGGACATAACCCCCTAGGGGAATGGATCTGCCTGGCATGTTGGTGCTAGGTATGTAAATGCATGGTTTAAGCAAGATGCTGCACACGTGGAATCTTTCATGGGTTTTTTTTGTTAAAAAAACCCCTTTCCAGCCAGCATTCCTATAGCGTGATGGTGTTTTAATCCTCAATGGGCTAGGCTAAACTGAAAATGGGCAATGGTTAGTGAATGGATTACAATCTTGAGAATGGATTTGGACCCAGAAGATGGACCATTTGAGTTTCTTGGTTGTTACAGTCAGAATGGTTTTTCTGGTGGACTGATCCAGTTTTGGCCTGACAAAGATGGCACAGATGGCAGAGTGGGAACCACCTGTACCACCAAACTCATGTGAACCCCCCCTCAGATCTTGGGAGGAACCCACTCTTTTGCATATCTGTCTTAGCCCAGTTTGCTGTGACATGATGTTGTTGTGCTAATATTGAACACCAGGCCTTTGATGGGTGGCTTGTTGAGAGGGGTGACAAAAGAGGGGTCCCTGCTCCACCTTGGAGGCCCAAGGACCTGGTGAGTTATACAGTTTGCTTTCATGAGATGTTTGGGTTGAATCTGTGTGTGTGGGGAGGCAGAGTGGCTGGGGGCTGTGGAGGCTCTCAGCAGCCCCATTAAAGGACAAAGGATCTGAGTTATAACACTGGTAGCTAAAATAAATGGGTACCAAGTTCAGCATAAAGTTTTATGATGGTGTATGAGAATCAAATACCATATAATTGTGGCCTTGATTCATTTTAGTCTTTCCTGATGTAGAGGGCAGCATTTTTCTCTGGTATTGCTAAAATATGATAATAATATAATCAAATATTATAGGGGTTAGTGTTTTTCTCTCTCTTCTAAATGAGCAGCAGCAGGAGAGGTTTGTGTATTGGGTGTGATAAAAATTTGGTGGGCCCTGTAGCACCGGAACCACTCCACAGACTCCCCCTCCCCCCCCCGTACATTCAACACCGTGCAAAATTGATAGTCCATTTTCTTACAGTTTAGCTTAGGTTCTGAAGTGAATTTTGACAAGGGCCATTTGAGTATATTCTTTTGTTTTTCATGTTCAACTTAGTATGAATTTGGAGCCTGAGGTGTTGAGTTAATGAATCCCGAATAAAAGAAGATCTCCTGGCATATGCTCCCATAGTAACGAAGGGCAATTTGTTTGGTCTTCATGGAACATCAATTTGATAGAAAATTTGAAGGTTACAGTCGAATGCACCTTGTTAGTGTAAAACTAGGTGGATAGAACACATTGACATGTTTGACGTAATCTTGCCACCCTGCTAACTTATTGAGATAAAAACATACCCACACAATTGTGAATTTCATTGTTGGTGTTGGCCTGATTTCTCCCTGTCTGCCTGTCCTCCAGTGCATGTATTTTGAAGGACAGGAATAATCTATTGTGGAATCTAGACCTGAGCTGTGGATATTTTCTGCTTATTCTCCTTCTGAGAGAGGGTTATGTGGGACTACCTGGATAGGAATTCCTGTTTTGTTCATGGAATGGTGTAACTTGTACTAGTTTGGGTGTTTTTTTGCTTTGGGGTAAACTTCTATCTGCTTGTACATCACTTGGGAGCATTATGTGAATTTCTATGTAGCTAAAATACATTTGCTAATCTTGTTGAGAACTTGGTGCTTGCTTCAGATTCCCAAGGGAAGGGAGTGCAATTGCCCCCTCCTCTTTCTGCTTACAGTGGTGCTGTGCTTGGGGAAGGCACTTCCTTCTCCCTCCTCCTTGCAGGGCACCAATCCATGCAGGCAACCCCAGAAATGATCTTTCTGGGGGGTCAGCATGGGCAGTTGGAATGGATAGGAACATGGAAAAACCAGCATTCCGTGCAAGAATGGCTAGATCCAGGCCATTAAAAAAAGCATATTATCCACTTAAAAGCTAGGAAATTTCAAATAAACTTCCTTTAAGAAAGCCAGTTAATCAGGTTTTTTTTAAAGTTAAACATAAATAATGACATTGCAATCCTTCATTAAAGTGCTACAATATGTGTGTATGTATAACTAAATTGGAAAGTAGTAGACAGCAGACTCAATCATTCACAAACCTCTCTAAACTGCTCAGTTCCTGAAGAGTTACAGCTGCCTCCCCTGGAAAAAAAAAAAAGCGCCTCTGGGGCCATTGATCTGTGCAAACTGCCAGCTGGAGATGAGTTAGCAAATCCTTAGGTCTCTTCTTAAAGAAACAGAAAGCCAGCCAACTATTTTGGACTTGTTTTACGTGTGGGCTATTTCTTAGGATGATGTCATAGTATTTGCATATTTGAAAACCATCTTTTCAAAATTCTCCCTCCTGTTCCAGCTACAGACAGCAAGCCTGTGGGAATAAGTTTCTGCGTGGTATCTTTAGCTGGGTGAGGAACTACACATAAGGAAAGGTGTTCTGCTTTAGGTTTCTGATCCGGTTGCTTAACTGCAGTCATATAGTCCTGCTCAGAAAATCACCTGTCGGCTGATGAAAAGGAAGGTATGGAAAGGGCTGGGTATAAGCTCTCTGCTTCTCCCTTCTTCCCAAAGAGCTGATCAACATGGTTGCTATTTGCCTGAGATGGGCATGTGCAAGATAGCTGTACCTACCAAGATGGATGGGGGTGGTTATATTCAATGATTGGTTACTGAAAGCAAAGTGACTGTTATCAATGGCTCTCTTTTGCATAGAAGCTGCCTTATACTGAGTAAGGCCAGGGCTATTTTTGGGCAGGAACGCACAGGAACGGAGTTCTGGCTGGCTCCTGAGTTGGCCACACCCAGTAGGAATTTATTAGCATAACAGGCCACACCCAATAGCAGAAACTCATTAGGACTGGCTACATTAGGGGTGTGTGGCCTAACATGCAAAAGAGTTCCTGCTATAAAAAAGCCCTGGGTTTTGACAACAAACAAGGTTAAAAGGATAAGAAGCAAAAGGAGGGTGTGGCTGGATGACCACAGGTCTG
Organism: Gekko gecko; assembly: GCA_029375565.1. Lineage (NCBI taxonomy): Eukaryota > Metazoa > Chordata > Lepidosauria > Squamata > Gekkonidae > Gekko > Gekko gecko. The sequence goes on along the minus strand of JAPDNY010000012.1, from coordinate 41,920,895 downwards.
GTAACATGGGGGTGTGGCCTAATATGCAAATGAACTGTGATGTCAGGGGGTGTGGCCTAATATGCTGATGAGTTTCTGCTGTTGGGTGTGGCCTATTATGCTAATGAGTTCCTGCTGGGCTTTTTCTACAAGAAAAGCCCTGAGTAAGGCCATTAGGCCCCCAAGGTTAAGGTTATCAACTCTGATTGGCAGCAGCCTTCTAGGAAGTCAGTCAAATAAAGGTCTTGCTTAACACTGGCTACTTGAGACACTTTTAATGGGAAGTACTGGGAATAGAATCTGGAACCTGCTGTGTGCAAAAGTGCAGGATCTAGCACAATCACTGAGATTGTCTTGGGATATTACCTGTTGAAAATCCCATGGTAACAACCAATGTTCCCTCTAAGCTGTGGAATCTTGTGAGCAAAAATTCTACTTTGTGAGCTACCGGCATTAAAGTTGTGAGCAAGCGATTTGGCTGCTGCATAAATTTGTTTGCTCTGGAGCCATCCTTCCTGAGCTAAGACAGAAATGTGTGAGCTGGAGGGTAAAGAACTGTGAGCCAGCTCACGCTAACTCAGCTTAGAGGGAACACTGGGAACGACTGACTCCGACATCCTTGAGTTTTGTAGCTATGCAAGCAGCTTCGTTTGGAGCAGCTCTGTACTCATGGAAAGTAACTATGATCTTTCTGACTTGAAATGGCTTTTGCAACTATATCCAGTTAGTCCCCCCCTTTAACACAGTATTTGTCGTCGTTTGAAAACAGCAGTTCAATATGAAACACAAAGGGTTTATCTGGCAAAAGGGAGAGCAACAATTAAAAATGAAATGACTTTTTAAGTTATCCTTTTTAAAAAAATCACAGACTCAAATTCTGTTTCCCTGGACAATCAAAGAGAATGCAGAAACATTTCTGTCAATTTAGAGAGTGGTGGGTGGTTTGTTTTTGCACAAAACATCCACTTTTATATTGATATTGCCTGAGCTCAGTGTAGAGTTCAAAGTAAACACTAATTTAAATTTGGAATTAAATTAGCACCTATTTAAAGCAAAAGAGAGGGTGGGGGGGAGATATGATGTTGGAACCCAGACTCTCATATTTGGTTGTAATGCACATTTTCCCATAGTCTAGTTTATACGTGATGTATATAGTTTATATGCTAGTTTATAAAAGCACCAGAATAGTCTAGGGACTTGGTGTTAGGAATGATATTTCTTGCCTAAATTTAAACCAAGAATACCCAACCTGTGTGCCAAGAGAAAGATTTTTTTGAACATTAGAGGCTCCTGTGTGTTCAGAGTATTAATCCACAAAGGAATCTGCCCACCGTATCTCTGAGTAATTTTCTGTTCTCACTTAGACTCCTTCAGAATGGCTTCCAGTTCTCCTGTGCTTGCAGCAGCCATAAGTGGATGGTCTCGGTACAAAGACAGGGCTCAGTTTACCTCCTTAGAGGAGTTTACTTATTGCAGCTTAGCATTTATCAGTGGGCTTTCCTCCTCCCTATCGGGAACCACCACACTGTTACTATTTCCTCTTACTAGGCTTTTAATGCTGCTTAAAACTTTGCGTTTACAAGGTGATTCAAACAAAGTCTCATTAAAAATGTGTGTGTGTGTGTGTGTATGTGTGAAGTGCCGTCCAGTCACAGCTGGCTTATGGCAACCCTGCAGGGTTTTCAGGGTGAAAGACTAGCAGAGGCCATTGCCTGCCTCTGCATAGCATCCCAAGGCTTCCTTGTAGGGTTGCCAGCTCTGGGTAGGGAAATGCTTGGACGTTTTGGAGTGGGAGCCCTGGGAGGGCAGGGTTTGGGGAGGCAAGAGACCTCAGAAGAGTATGATGCCATAGGGTCCACCCTCCAGAGCAGCTGTTTTATCCTTGATCTCGGTTATCTGGAGATCAACTGTAATAGCAGGAGATCTCTAGGTGCCGCCAGGAAGATAACAACCCTACTTCCTTGGCTGTCTCCCATCCAAGTACTAACCAGGGCTGTCTACTTAGCTTCTGAGATCCAATGACATCAGGCTGGGCCATCCAGGTCAGGGCCTCATTAAAAATACCACCAGAGAAACATGAAAATGACACAATGCCATGAACCAGCAGTTCAGTTATAGCAGCAATAAGCTCATCTGATGGTTCAAAACCTTAATTGGTTTGATTTTTGAAGCTCTGCAAAAGACCAAGGACAGTCTTACCTTGTCCCCTCCTCCAATGAAACCAGAAATGGAGATGACATTTTATGTCGGGTCACAAGATTATAGCAGGACCCTCTTCATGTTTGGGCAGGTCCTGGGCAGGAAGCTCACCACCCCATTGGCCCATTGTGCATGCAGGCATACGATAGTGACCAGCAGGGAAGAGCAGGGTGGGCGTGACACTTTCACACTCCTTAAAGTTCTGTTGGTGCTGGCAAGGCTAAAAGTAACTTGAGTTGTGCTCTGCTTCCTCCAGGCTCCTCCCCCAGCAGGAGCTGGGAGACTGTCCTGGAGGCCCCTATAATACTGTAGTGGCTTCTTGAGCAATCTGCCTTTTCTAGTGGGAACAGAGAGGCCAACATCTCCAACTAATAATAGTCTCTCTGCTGGGCTGTGGGTCTCAGCAGATGCCCACCATGATAATCCTTGATGCCAGCCCTGGTCAGGATACTTTTAAAAAGGGTTCAGAATATGGACTCAAAGAGAAATACAGGAGGTGGTGGGCTCCTTTAACTCTTACCAGTTCTTCTTCCACACTAAAAAGTGACATGTGACTCCACTTTTAATTCCAGGGAAAGCGTGTGATCAAACAGTTAACTGCTGCTGGGCTAAGAGGAGATTGCATGAATAGATAGTCACTGCCTTTTATGTGTGATTCTTGAGGAAGTTCATACTGGGATGCCACTGAAGTAATTTCTCTCTGCTAAGTACAAATAGATCTGAGGTATTCTAGTGCCAGTTCTGGAAGCTATCTGTGTAATTTAAAGAAAAATGAGAAGAAGGGGAAAAGCTATTTTATTAGATGAGCCTCTATTCTAGCAGTGGGTTCCATTGATCCAGAAGAGACCCAGTACAGGAAGATCAAGATGACAAGATGGCTGCTGTCTGGCATATGCTTGTGGTTTTGTTTTGTGGTTCAGAATTTCTTCCTTTGTATAGGTTACTTTTCTCCCCACTGAGGACTCAGAATGGCTTATAAAAACCTCAGAAAAAAAGAATAATTTAACCCTGGGTTCTATTCATATATAGCTCCAAAGTGGGGTAAATAACTTCCCCAGCAGGGCTGTTCTGGCTAGGGCAGGGAGCAGGAACCTCCCCCTGCCATGGCCCCGAGCTGAATCGGGCCCCGCAGCTGTTGTATGTCTGTAGAGAAAGTGATTAGAGGCTGGGGAATTTGGACCCAGCTCATTAAAAGAGAATCTTGGGGATTCTGGCCCTCAGTCTTTCTTTCTTTGACTGGCAGCAGCTTTCTGGCCGAGAAAGATCTTGTCCAGCACCTGTTGCTGGAGATCCTTTAAAGTGAAGATGACGGGGATTGAACTGGGGACCTTCTGTCTGAAAAACAGTTGCTCTACCCCTGAGGCTCTTGATCCTTTCCCACGCTGAGTTATGGGATGTGCCTTAATGGAGAGGAGAGGGAGAAATGTGGTGTCTCACAAACTCAATCTAACTACCTGTGTGTGTCCTTGGATTACTACAGCCAGCCATGCCAGCCCTCCCTTGGGGCAGGGAGAATGCTCGGCCTGGACAGGCAGATTACAATTGCACCCGAAGAATTGGCAGACTTCAAATGGTTGTTCAAAATGTACAGGTTTTGCAATTGCTAAAGTGAGCTGGGGGCGGGGCTAGAACTCTTGCTCCTCACTGGAGAAGACCAGTCGGTTCCCACTGTTGCAATTGTGCAGCAGGCTCCAGAGGCTACTGCAGGTGAATGACATTTGCTCCTGTGCTTCTGTGCAGTATGGCTCTACACCACATTGCTTCTCCAAATTCTTCATTGATTGTAAACAGGTATGGTGCTTCCCTTCGTTTGACCCCTGAGATGATCCTTCTTTACATTGGGTGGTTGGTTTGTTTTAAACATAGTGTGGATTGTGGACTAGTTACTTCTGTAGACATATTTGCAAGGCTGCCTTACAGCTCAGATTGCCTTTCTTTATTTAACTATTTATTTAGATATTCATGCATTGCTTTCCCCCCCAGTGGGGACCCAAAGAGGCGTAGAGCATTGTTCTCCATATTTATTCTCATAACAACAACCCTGTGAGATAGGTCTGGCTGAGAAAGAAGTGACTGGCTCGAGATCATCCAGTGAGCTTCTATGGTCGAGTGGGGATTTGAACTCAGATCTCCCGGATGCAAGTCTGGCACAGATTTTGATAGGCTGACAGCCCAGTCCTGTGCCTCAGGCTAAGTTCCACTCAGCTCCGAAGGGCTTGCTTCTTTCAGAAGATGCTTTCATAGATCCAGTAATTTTGTGCTCTTAATCTCTGCCGATCTGTTTCATGAAAGCAAAGTTTCAGTGCGACGGTGCAAGTAAATTGCACTCTACCAAAGCAGTTGGAGTAATGAAAAGGCACCCAAGAAATATGACATTTCATAAACACAATTGCTGAAGCATTAAGGAAGAGCAAACATGTGGTTTTATGCAGAGTGTTATGAATATTTAAACATGCAAAATGAAACTGTTACTAAATGTCTGTTTTTCATTATCTTACAACACACATTTTCATTCCTAGGAATGTTAATAGCTGTCGGCAGAATGCCATTATCCTAGTAAAAGAGAGGGCGAGAGAATGAGCAAGGCAAAGGAGGAATATCGGTTAAAATGCTCACGGTGATAATGGCTTTTGACTATGTTTGCCCAGAGTAATAAAAAAGAGGACTTCTGTGCTCCCTCCCCCCCACTTCTTCAGAAATGAGGCTAATGTAAAATATAGCCCTGTCAGCTGTGACTAGTTATGATCCCCAGACTGAGGGGAAATGGACACCTGACTTGGTTGTTGATGGTGTTGGTCAGGGTGGATTTACATGTAGATCCACGGTTCTTTAGAGGGATGGGCTAGTTTCGAGAAAACACAGGCTGCTGTTTGAAGGCAAGAAGGAGAAAAGGCACTACTGTGCTCCTTCCCTTAGACCATTTCAACCAACAACAATTGGTCTTCCCAGACTTCTTTTATCCCAGCTTGCAGTTACTCATCTTTTTCCTCCTGCCTGGGGCAAAAGCAGCTTTTTCCTTCAGTTGGAAAGAGTTAAGAAGCCCACCTGCCCCCCCCCCCGCTCTACTCCCCCAATAAACTGCAGCTTGAGAGGTTGTGTAAAACAAATTAGTTCCTTGAAAGAATCAGGGGACTGCATGCAATGTGCGATTCCACCCTCAGAAGGTGAAATTACAACCTGCACATCTGAATGATGGATTGCAGATTTAACAGGACCCTTGTTCAGATGTCTGATTTTTGGAGCATGTCGTTACCATGGTGGGTGAAAAAATGCCATACACATTTTCCAATCATGTAATGCTTCCATTTGTGTGAATGCATCCCTTCAAAAATCTGGTATTCCATCTGCATGTACCAAACTTGTATCCCCATGGAAAATACATGTGTTGCCCCTTTTCACACAACATGGTGATGATGCATATTGACAGGATTGTAGGTAGCATATGCTCCCATTATGCGTGCTTGGAGCACCAAAATCAAACACTTGAACAGGATAAAGAGTCACAACTTTCACAACACCCGAAATTCACTTTGTGGCAAGGTCTGTGTTCACCTTAAATTGCCAGCCATCTTGTGATGAGGAGTCAAGTACTGGTGTTGGTTGTGTGCAAACGTGTCCTTAGACTTGTCATCTTTGCTGTATGAAACTTGGTCTATATTCAAGGAGCTTGAATTGTGTCCTGAATTGCTGTGGAAATATTGGAATTCTGCAGAATGGGCACCAAACAGATAGCTTTTCCTGTTGTACAAAAGATTTCTGTTGAGCAAGTCTCTGCCCTCCAACATATTTGTGTGCTGTTGACACTTGAGATTATTAATAAAGACTGAGTGTGCTGCTGAATATGGGCAGAGTATATTTCAATGATCGCTATGATCAATGCATATGGGATTGGGGCAAATGTTTCTCAAACAAAGGAAGAGAACACAATTTGGGGGCAGAGCTGCATGTACAAGGCTCCAAGTTTCATGTTTGCTGTGTGTGTGTGTGTGTGTGTGTGTGTGTGTGTGTATATATATATATATATATATATATATATATATATATATAAAATAAATAATTATCTTTTGGTTTTGCAAGATACCATGCGCTCCCATTGGCTGTAAAATGCCCTCCCTCAGCCATTGGCCCATCAGCTGCCACTCAAGAGTACTCGCATGCCATTGGCCAGGTGCTGGGTCTGCTCCTCTTCCCCACCCACTCCCCCTGGCAGACAGCTCTCTCTCCTAAGGAAGACAGTTCTCTTGACTCCTGTGAGGGACTGTCCCCTCAGTGGCTGTTGGTAGGCAGCCAAGCTTGGTTCTGTGAGTAAAAGAACAAAGGACTTTCAGCATAACCCCCTCCCCACCCATAACCCCCTCCCCAATGGCCACTTTCCTGTCAGAATAAATGGGAAAAGGCTCTTTCTCCTGCTTAGCTTCAGCATGGCTGGCTGGCTAAGGAGGTGAGCCAGTGACCATCAGACCATTTTCTTCAACTCCCCGCTGTGCGGCTGACTTTCACCTAGGGCTGCCAATCTCCAGGTGGGACCTGGAGATCTCCCACTGTTACAATTGACCTCCAGATGATAGAGATCAGTTCCCCAGGAGAAAATGGTTGCTTTGGCATTATACCCTGCTGAGTCCTTCCACACCCCTCCCAAATGCTGCCCTCCACAGGATCCACCCCCCCCCCCAAATCTCCAGGTATTTCCCTAATCAGAGTTGGCACCTGTACTTTCTCCTCTGTCAGTAAAAGGCCCTTTCCACACCTATGTTGGCCTTTGGGAGAAAACTCATTGGGCCCAGTCCTGATCAGGTTGCCAACTCCATGTGGGCAATTCCTGGAGATTTGAGGGATGGAGCCTGGAGAGGGTGAGGTTTGAGGAGGGGTGGCACCTCAGACAGGTACGATGCCATAGACTCCACCCTCCAATCCAGCCATTCCCTGATGGGGAACCATTGTTGCCAATCTCCAGGTGGGAGCTGCAGATCACTCAAAATTATAACTGCTCTCTAGGAGGGATGGGGGAGGAGATGGAAAACTAAAGGTAGGTTGATGGTTGGCTGGGAGGGAGATATGGTTGTCAGCTCCAGGTTGGGAAATTCCTGGAGATTTGAGGGGTTGAACCTGGAGAGGGTGAGTGTTGAGGAGGGGTGGGACCTCAGACAGGTACAATGCCATAGACTCCACCCTCCAAACCAGCCACTCCCTCCTGGGGAACCACTGTTACCAATCTTGGGGGTGGGCTGGAGATCACTCAAAATTACTACTGCTCTTCAGGTAGCAAAGATCAGTTCCTCTGGAGAAAATGGTGGAATCTGTCATTATACCCTGCTGAGATTGCCACAGCAAATTGTCACTGAGTGCCCAAAGCCGGGGCACTCTCCCAGAGCCTCTTTCTAGAGCCCGTTGTATTTATTTCCACAATGGGCCTCATTCCTAGTGTGTGTGTGTGTGTGTGTGTGTATATATATATATATATATATATATATGAATGCTGCCAAGTCACAACCAACTTATGGGGATCCCAGAAAGGGGCTTTCAAGGCAAGTGAGAAGCAGAGGTGGTTTGCCATTGCTCTTCTCTGCAGAGTCTTCCTTGGTGGTCTCCCATCTAAGAACCAGCCAGAGGGGTAGTGATCTTGGACTTAGTTCTGAGCGAGTCTCAAGACCTGGTAAGAGATGTAGAGGTTGTTACATCAATTGGGAATAGTGACTACAATGCTATTAAGCTGAACATTCAGATCAATGGAAAGTTACCCCTGAAGTCTAAAACTGTAACTTTTGATTTTGAAAGAGGGAACTTTACAAAAATGAGGAGAATACTAAAAAGGAAGCTGAAGGGGAAACACAAGAGTCAAATCCCTAGAGGATGCTTGGGAGTATTTAAAACCACACTAACTGAAACCCAAATAGAATGCATTCCACAGTTTAGGAAAGACACTGCCAAGTCTAAAAGAACACCTGTGAGCTTAACAACACAAGTTAAGGAAGCTGTAAAAAGGCTTCTTTTAAAAAATGGAAGGTCTCCCCTAATGAATTGAACAGAAGGGACCATAGGCTCTGGAAAAAGAAATGGAAGTCAATAATTAGGCATGCAAAAAGAGATTTTGAGGAGGGTTTTTTTTAAAGCATCAAGACAAACAGTAAAAATTTTTAAAAATACATCTGGAGCAGGAAATCAGCCAGAGAAAGTGGGGTCTTTGGATGACAAAAGAATAAAGGGATTGCTAAAGGAAGACGGGGAGATAGCAGAGAAGCTCAATGACTTTTTTGCTTCTGTGTTCACTGTGGAAAGTGTGGGTATATACCCATGCCACAGCTCCTATTTTCAAGAAGGGAGTCTGAAGAACTGAGCCAAATTGAGGTGACCAGAGATGAAGTTCTAGACCTACCTGGGAAATTTAAAACCAATAAGCCTCCAGGGCCTGCTGGCATGTGAGATAGTTAATTTACTAACCTATATATATGTAACTTATCACTAAATTCAGCCACTATACCAGAAGACTGGAGACTAGCAAATGTTACACCAATTTTTAAAAAGAGATCCAGAGGAGAACCAGGAAATTACAGGCCAGCCAGCCTAATGTCTGTCCCAGGCAAATCAAAGCTAGAATTGTTAGGCACATAGAGGGACAAAGCCTGCTGAGGGAAAATCAGCATGGCTTCTGCAAAGGGAAGTCCTCCCTCACCAACCTTTTGGATTTCTTTGAGAAAGTGAACGAGAATGTAGACAATGGCAACCCACTACACATTATATACCTGGGGTTTCAAAACACTTTTGACCAGGTACTTCAGCAAAGACTCCAGAGTAAACTTAGCAGTCATGGGATAAGAGGATAGGTTCTGTTATGGATTAAAAACTTGTTAAATGATTGGAAGCAAAGAGTAGGAATCAATGGACAGTTCTCACAATGGAGGGAAGTAAGCAGTGAGGTCCCACAAGGATCGGTACTGGGGCCAATACTATTTAATTTATTCATAAATTATCTGGAACTAGGGGTGAGTAGCATAGTGGTCGAGTGTGCAGATGACACAAGATTATTCAGGATGGCGAAACCCAAGGCTGACTGTGAAAAGCTCCAGGTGGATCTCCATAAACTGGGTGGGTGGGTGACAATGTGGCAAATGAAGTCCAGTGTTGGTAAGTGTAAAGTGATGCACATTGGGACAAAACAATCCCATCTTCAAGTAAAGGCTAATCGGGTCTGATTAGGGGGCTGGAGCACCTTCCCTATGAAGAATGGCTGAAGAGTCTATGACTTTTCAGTTTAGAGAAGAGATGAGAGGTTTATAAAATTATGCATGGAGTGGAGAGAATTGTCAAAAAGAATTTTTTTCCTCTCTCCCAAAACATTAGAACTTGAGGATATCCAGTGAAACTGATGGGCAGTAGGCCCAGGATGGACAAAAGGAAATACTACTTTACACAGAGAGTGATTAAAATGTGGAATTCACTGTCAGAGGATGTAGTGATGGTCACAGGAATAATCAACTTTAAAAGGAGATTCGTGGAGGATAAGTCTATCACTGGCTACTAAAGTTACGACTTTTACTTCCTCTAGATAGTCAAGTTCGACCGTCTTTTCAGTGCTCTGCCATGGCTGACCCCAGTGGGGCCGATCCGAGGACCTCACTAAACCATCCAATTCCAGAGCCAGGAGGCAACATCAGGGGAAGGTCTTGGCGTCTATGCCCTATTGTTGGCCATCCAGAGGAACTGGTTGGGCATATCTGAGACAGGGTGCTGGACTAGAGAGACTATTGATCTGATCCAGCAGGGCTCTTTTTATATTCTTATGTTTTTACCAACCCTGCTTAGTTTTTGACATCTGATGAGACTGGGTTGTGCCATGCCACCTTGGGGAAGGCCTATGGCTCAGTGGAAGAGCCTCTGCTTTGCATGTAGAAGGTCCCAGGTTCAGTCCCCAGCATCTCCAGTTAGAAGCACCAGGTAGTAGGTGAAATACCTTTACCTGAGACCCTGGAGAGTTGCTGCCAGCCTGAGTAGGCAATACCGACCTTGATGGACCAGACCAATGGTCTGATTCAGTATAAGGCAGCGTCATGTGTGTTCACCTTCCCTCCCTTAATACCTGGTAGCGCCCATTGAAAAGGCTCTCAAGCAGTTGGGCTGGCAAAGACCTGCCAGACAATACTAGGTTTGAGGGGTCGATCATCTTATAAGTTATATAAGCTCCTCCATCTCTTCTTGAAGGACGGTAGCCACTGGAAAAGAGAATTTATTTAGCATTTATTTAGCTCATCTTCTCCAAGGAGTTCAGAGCAGTGTACACTGTTTTCCTCGCCTCCATTTTATCATCTCAATAACCATTTCAGGTAATAGGCTGACAGTGTGTGATTGGCTCATGGCCACATTAGAGTGGGGATTTGAATCTGGGTCTCTCAGTTTTTTCCATCCCAGGCTTGACATGCCTGTACCTTTCTAGAGCTATAGGCTTAATTTGAGGGGCCAGCATAACTGGCCTTAAATTACTGCTCATTCTGTGAGCTTGGACAAGTCATGCAGTCTCAGGACTGGCAGTTCATATATGTGATGGGAGTTTGATAGTTCTCAGAAGTATGATGGGAGACAAGGGGGTCTGTAAGATACCCTGGTCCCAAAGGTGATCCCCAGTTGGATTTTGTTATCTGCACTTATTGTAGTTAAAAAATGGTATTGATCTCTACTTGTCATCTGCTTTCATAATCAGATGGAACATGAGAATCATTCAAGCCTGAGTTGCACACATGGTCTGTCCAATGGAGCTTTCCCCCTAATTACAGTTCTGTTCATGCCAGTTTTGGACAACTTTTATCACAAATTTTACCCAAAAGAACAAAACAAGCAACCTAGGTGATCAGATGATGACTGTAGCTGCCCCTTGAGAGTTAAGAATGGCCACTTCCTCTTAATTATGGAGATATTTAATATTTATCTCAATAATTAAATATAAATATTAATTTAAATAATATTTAAATAAAATGTAGTCATCCAAGTACAAAGTATACTAGCAGTAAGTCACATTGAACACACCTGAGCAGGATTCTGTGTAGACCTACTTGTGATTGCTCAGAGTCCTACTAAGTGGCCATCATTCAAACCGTTTTGTCTTTTGGCTGAAATGGTTACAAGGGTTTACTTTCACACCATGTCTCTTATCAAAAAATGCATACACTTGGGGAGAGAGTGAGTGCACTTTCCTCACTAGGTTGTTCTTTGAGATAGTCAACACATTTAGTAACACCACGTGCACATGTAAATGGCCCGGCATATGAAAAGTATCATCCTTGTACATAGTAGACTAGCACATCAAGGAGGAGACTAATCTGGAATCTTTTTAACTTCCACATTCGTTTTCTGTAGGTAAGGAGTTCTGAATTGGCTGATTTGGGGGAGCAACCAAAAATGCAGAATTCTAAGGGGACTGTACTAAGGTTGTTGTTTTTTTTTTTTTTTAAATTAATAGATGGGCACATTTGAACACAAGTTTCCTACTGCATGCCCAAATGGTTTCTGTAGTCTGCAGTTAGGAATGGGGAGAAGGAATCATTCAGTATAACTCTCCTAGTAGAAATATACTATTTGGAAATCCCATTGCTCATGAGAGATGCTTATTGCAAATATGCTCATTGGACATTTATGCCCATTGTGGGAAGGCAGCCATGGGGTACAGCTCATACTGGTCCCATGCTATGCAGATTCCTCTACAGAGACTAGCCATAGCTTAATCACCTCACATATTTGAACTTTGGGAATTAGAAACGCTGACAAGTAGCATCTCCAAATTAGACCCATTGGAACATGCCATGTGTTACAACCAGGGGCCTGTTGACAGTTTTGCATCTTCTCTGCACCCTAACCTTCAGCTCCGCCCTGCCCCACCCCCTAGCTAAATGTTTAAATTAAGTTCTCCGGTTCTAAAGATAGGTTCTTCCATGTCCATCACTGACTCTGTTTTGCGGGTGATCACACAGACTGGGGAGGGGGTGGGCCGCGCTTGTGCTTTTCTTGCAAACAGTCTTGTGATGGGAAATGTAAAGCTCTTGCTGAGCCTTTATTTGATTTCTTGAAATATTTTTTCAACTGCCCTTCCTTTCAAAACAACATGAATCCCAAGTGATTTATCTTATGTTAAAACAAATCCTCCCCTCAGTAATATTAATTGGACAGGGAGTGTCAGCTACTGTAAAAGAGATGGCAAGACTCCTTGAAATCCCATCCTTACATGGCTTCCAGCTTGGTCACTCAAGTTAACGGTAAGAAGTCATGTCTATCTATTTGTGTCCTGTTCATGCAGTGAGTTGGGCTGCACAATGAGAAAAGGCAAGAGAACGTCCAGCTCCCCTCACCTGTTCACACCTTTTTCTGTAGAGAGAAGATTAGAACCCTCCCCTCATTTATGCATGAATGGGCAGATAGATAACAAACAAGGATGGTGGGTGCCCTTGTCACATCTAATTTTGGCCCTTGAAGACAGCATCAGACATTTTGGTGCTTGAGGCAGCAAATCTAAGCAAGTGCTTACGATGGTGGTAAACATTTCCATATATGAAAGGTTGGCTATTTTGCTGCCTCTTAATGGTGCCCCCACAAATCTGACTGAAGCAGGCTGCCTCACCTGGCTGTCAGCCCTGCGGGTGAGGCAATGCAAGCTCTTGTTCACTGCTCTGACAGTGAAGAAAGGAAGAAGGTAACTGGGCAAAGGTGCCTGTTCCAGAAGGTACTGCAATAGGCTTGCCAACTTCCAAGTCGAAGCTGGACATCTCCAGAATTACAGCTGATCTCCAGATGACAGAGATCAGTTCTCCTGGAGAAAATGGCTGCTTTAGAGGGTGGACTCTGGCATTATACCCTGTAGAGGCCCCTCCCCTCCCCAAATCCTCCCTTCTCCAGGCTTCACCCCCAAATCTCCAGGAATTTCACAGTGCCAAGCTGGCAACTCTATGCCACAGGCAGGCCTTAGCCCTCAACAGCCCATCTGTGTCCCCCACCAAAACTACCATTCTCATTGTAGGAAGTTAGATGCAGTCTGAGTGAATTCTGAATGTGTATCTGTCACCAGATTAAGTGGGTCCAATGGGGATGGCCTGGATAAGTAAGTCCCCCGCTTCTCATTTTCTGGAGCTGGCATTGCCTGCCAGCACCGTTGAATGCAACTCGGCCCTTTCTGTGGGGCTCACAAAGAATGAGCTCCCGGGGGACTGTGCCTCGGGTCTTTGGCTAAACATCTGGTCATTGATTATATTCAATGATATGCATCTGAGTCCCATCAGTCAGTCTAATTGTCTCATCAATTGCTGTTACAGGGACCTCGTCATGTTATCTTTTGATGACAAGCCCATTTTCCACATCTGATGCCAGCAAGCCAGCCCTTCAAACAAGTGACACATATGACTGAAAATGTTGTTTGATCCGTTAAACCCTTTCCTCATCTGTCTTTGCACCTACTGGAGCATCTGTTGCAGTGTTGTACCTTTCCTTGATCATACTGGAACATCCAACATTTTTTTTTTTGTTTCTGTTAACTGCATCGAATGCAAGAGAAGCGAGACACAAAACAGCTGGATGAGCAACTGAAGCTTACAGGACATACATCAACAATTGCATCTATCCATCCTTGTAATGAAAAAAGGCAATCTGAGGAATAAATATTTATTGAGAAAAAATGCTCCTTTGCCGTATTTCCAAATACTTGAAAACAAACGAATATGAGCTTCTCTATGATAGCATCAGACCATTTAGTTATATCTCTGAATCCAGAGGTTATAATCATATTTGGGTAAGGTAGTGCGGCTTAAGGGTTGATATGGTGGATGACTAGTAGGGATGCCTCGGTGCAAACCCCCATTTAGTCAGGAAGCCAGCTAGATGAACAAGGCAGGCTCATTTTCTTTCAGCCTAACCCATATCAAAAGGTTGAAGATGGGAGGGGGAGGATCATCTGTGCCATCCTGCTTTCCCTGGAGAAAGGGTGGGATAAAAGTGTGATGTCCAGTAATTATAACAATTATAAAATTATAACAATTCTCCCCTCCCCCATTACAATTTTTACAATTAACAGAAATCCTATTTCTCCCATCCCTTTCAGATTGTTTGCACTTGATGGGCTTTTTCTTTCCTTTAATTCATAAATTAGGACACCAGTAGGCCACATGTGTGTAGTTTAAATTTGATAACCAAGTCCCATTCCACACACAAATATGAGTCCCATCCCATACACAAAAAAAAAGCGTGGGGGGGATGTTCTGTTTCTGAATTAGACCATACCATGTTAATGAGTTTGCACCATGAGTGCAATGGATATCCATTCCCTCTTCTCCTTGGTTTGACTCAGAAGCCCTTACTTGACAGTTCATTGTTTATTGTTTATGCTAATTGTGGGTCATTTTCCCAAATGTCTGCTTGCCACAATTAAAAAGATAACAGTATTTTCGATCAACATTAAAAGCACAGCAGTAAAAATAGGCAACATCAGAAAGGCATAAACTGTGCAGAGACGCAACAGAACAGAATATCATCAAACCAGAAGAAGGTAGAATGTATCACTATGGTGAAAAACATTTCACTCACTAGAGATCTTTGGAATATACAAGTTCTTTCTCCTTTCTGACTGTTGTAATGAGGAGGATTTCTAAGAATAAAACAATCTGAAACTAGGGACAGTTATGAGCTGGCATACAAAATCTCTGAGCCATTTTCTTTGTTCTGGAAAGGAAGAAAAATTAAAGATAGTGTGCTTAAGGAAAGGTACATGAGTTGATGGGCTAAAAATGGATGGCCACTGTGCCATTGTGGTTCAGATGTGCTGCTTTTGAGAGCTTTTGACCCCAATCTGTAAAATTGAAGTTGCAATGGTCTGTTCATAAGCTTCCTACAATGTCTGATCACTATCCTTCCATTTAATTTTGTAGGGTTTTTTTTTTTTTTAAATCCAGTCTAGAAGTAGGCTGACTATAGAGTATAGAGCTGCAGGCTATGGACTTGGCATGCTGGACTCATGGAGGTAGGTACTAGCAGCAAATAGGCAGCCAGAAGTCAGTGGTCGTTTCTGCAGAACCTTGGAGAGCACCAGAAGAACACAGATGTTGCTCCAGCAGAGGTTAGAGCACACATGAACCCTTCTATACCACAGCAGATTTTGTGGACTGCCCAAGTCTTTAACATGATAAACTGGGATGGTCTTAAAAATACAGATCTCTGGCTTGGAACCTTGTATACCAATACTAATTCGAGGCCCAGAGCTATGCTCTTGAGAAAAATTAAGGACCTTAAATGGTTTCTACGGTAATGGGAAGAAGGCTGAGGCTCTTCTGCTGAAAGGCCCAAGTAACTGGTGATGGAGTAAAGTCAGACATCAAATCCTTAACCCAAGGATATTCTCTCTTGGATTGTTTCTCAGGCATATATCTAGGGAATAAAGGCTTCTCCTCTTCCCCTTCCCCTTTTGCCTCATGTCTGTCTAAGAAAAGTTTTTGTCTTGAAGTCACTGGTTAAAACAGCCATGAGCAAAGTTATGTACTTAGGCCTTTCCCAGCTCCTCTTTCCTGCATTAGCTTCCTGCCCTCTCTGCCAGTTTTTTTTTGGGGGGGTTGGATGCATTTTGTATGTATGCGTGTATGTATGTGTCCCCATGCCTAAAAGTCATGCTGACCTCTGGTGACTCCTACTGGGACATGGAAAAAATTCAGAGAAGTGGCTTGCTAGCCTGCCTCTGGCCTTCAGGCCCTGGTATTCTCTGGAGGTCTCCCATCCAAGTACTTGACAGGGTCAGCCCTGCTTAGCTTCCAAGATCTTACAAGATTGGGCTTGCCTGGCCTACCCAGGTCATGGTCATCTCAGCTACTCTTGAGGGCTGTATGGCTCTGAAGAAAAGCATAGGATGTGGTGCAGCTGGCTGGAGTAGGATGTAGTTTAGGGGTGTGCACAGAGAAAAATTTCATTATAATTTCAGATCCAGAATTTTGGAGGGGGTGGTGGACTTTACCAGGATTGCTGATTTTCAGGTAGGACGTTACCAGTTTGGGATTTAGATCCATGTGGTTTTTCAGGTTCTGGAGTTTTGGGAGCATTATTTTCAGTGGGGGACCAATGTGAAGGTGTGGGGCAGCAAGCATAAATTTTCACAAACATACTCCTCCCTGTAATCTAAAGCCCCTCTAAATTTTGTGCAGAATGGACAAAGAGGTTTGATTTTACAGACCCCTAAAGTGAGTGTCTCTTGGCACAGGTGTGCTTCTTGCTGTTGATTCCTATGGTGTTTTTTTTTTAAAAAAACCCTGTCTGTATTCATTATATTTGCTATTCTTTCCCCACCTCTATTTAAATCAATAAAGGGGGGGGGGCTCTAAGCCTTAGGTTAAAGGAGTTAGACTAGAATCCTGCGATAATGTTCACAGTTGAGTTCCTTGAAAACGAGAAGAGATACTAAATCAAACTGCATCGGGTCTCCATGTGTAAACCCAGTGTCGCACGACTGCAGTGCTGCCAAAACTCAACCAAGGGGTTTTTTTTTTCTTGAATGTGGGCAAGCCCAGAGGGAACTCTGAGCCAAATAATCATAGGCCCAAAATTTTGGGCACTTCCATCACAACAGGAGACCTTCAAGTCATTGTGGCCCTCTACACAATGAATCCCCAAGGATAAAATGAGAATGCTATTCCAAACAATGCCCCCACCTCTACCTACTCGGACCTCTAGGGCTTTATCCTTAATTATTTCATTACTTCATGTATTTATTTAATTTATATTCATTACATTTGTGTACCCAGATCCTTTGTGATGGGCATGGCACCCATAAGGACTGTCCCCCTGGCAACTCCACCCCACTCCAAGATGGATCACATAAAAGTAACTCTGCCCCAGGTCCCTTTGTCACTCCTTCAAGCCTCACAAGAGAGAGCACAAAGCAGTTGCGCTGTTTGATTCTGACAGCTGCCTTAAAAGTTCCCTCTCTGGAGCTTGTCTCCAAAGGTGATTTGTTAGGAGTGCTCTGTTCATCCCTTGCAAGGATCCAGTTGGAAGTGAAAAATGTCATTGCTCGGGAAATCAGTAGAGTCAGAGAAAAACACAAGTGCCTGCTGAAGCAGCACCCAAACATGAAAAACAACAGAATTTTTGGAGAAGGGGTTTGTAATGCCTAGAATCCTGGATTTGTATTACCATTCTAGCAAATCGCAGTAACAACACGAAACAGTGGCATTTTCATGTATATTTTCAGCATGCCTCTAATGTGGTCCATAGAATACTGATGACCCCCCCGTTGTACAAGCTGAATTACCTTCTGCTCAGGCAACCAAGGGTTTGGATCCAACCCATCAGCAAGGTCAAGACATTCACCTAGGTGTTGCTATACATATTTCCAGTTTCTGTGCTCTGTAGGTTAGTTTTTGAAAAAAGCCATTTAAAAAAAGAATAATTGCAGATGAGCAGTAATATATTAAGCCCAATATTGGCAATCTAAAGCCTACTTTTCCCAGTCCTTGGGGCACTCAGAAGTTCCAGATATCTCTTGGGGACAGCAGCGTGCACCTGGATCATTGGATATTTCAAGGACAGGAATGAGGGGCCCTGGGCTAGAGCACTGGAGCATTGCTGTGCATCAATGATGGGAGCAGCATGGCAAGTAAGAGTGGAGGGGCTTCACTGCTATGAAAAGCCCCTCAAGCACTCAGTCCACTATGCATGGAGGGGAGTGGTTGCATCCTATATATAGCAATTGTTTACCAAAAGAGGGGAGGTAGTCACAGGTTGAAAAGCCAAATGTTCAATCTCTGGGTAGCGAAGTAAAGGCCGAATGGCACAGTCAGTCATGAAATTCTGCCAGTCCTATTCATAGCCAGGGTGTGGTCTTCATTTTCCCCCCTGCACTGAAGCTTGATCCTGTTGTAAAATGTCTGCAGAGAAACAAATATAAACCTCCAATAAAAATGACTTATAAGGGACTGCTGATCTGGTTGGGTCAGCATCTTGGAAAACACAGTTGGAGTAAGCTATATGTCTATATTTGTAGGCTGTTCCCCTGCGGATTGTTCTCTTCTCAGAAGTCATACGTGTGTCTTGTTCTGGGGATCTCTCTATAACTAAGCAACTGAGAGGTGGGGGGAGGAAGAACACATCTGTTTCTCCTCTCTGAGCTCGTAGTGCTTTTCTCTGTTCTTTTCTTCCCCAAACTGGGATACTGAGAAGGGGACCAAGTGGTGGATTTTGTGGGTCAGAAGTTGTTATCTTCCTGAGATGTCTTGTGTCAGGAAGGCTTTCTGTCAACTGGGTACCGTTTAGCAAGTTTGTCCCCAAGTTCAAAGCAGCCTCGCCCCCCTGCTTGGGATGTTTTCTGCCCTTTGACCTCTCTGTTGACTCAGGCCTCTTCCCTTTTGAGGTCAACATCAAAATAAAGATGTATGTCTCTCTGGGCTGACCATGGCTCTGACTCCCGAGATCAAGGATTTTTAAGAGACGTTTGTCTTCCCATCTGTCAACCAGCATTTGAAGTGAGCTTGCTTCTCTATTCTTTTGGACAAGTGTGAAAATGGGGAGGGGATTTTTGCTTTAAATGAAGGTTTTGGTCTTTTAAAAGTGTTTGGCTAAATTCTCTCTTCTGTTAATAGACTCTGATGGCACCATGAATAGATCAAAAGCTGCTGGGTCTGTTCTGCAGCTTGAATTCTACCGGAGAGGACAAGGCAGTCTCTGGTCTAGGAGGGGCCTGGACAGGGCAGAGGAGTTTGGATTTCATTCCACGCTCTTCCTACTGAATCTGCCCAGGCAGTTTAATAATGCTGGGTTTTTTTCACAAAGGACTGGCCTTGCCACTTAGTGTCCAGTTATGACTATCTTGGGCTTTTCCCTAAAATGCTGGAAAGTTAATCTGATATTGAAACTTTATGGCTGAGTTCAGACTGGCAGTTTGAAATGGGAGCCAGTCGTGGCAAAAAAGCCCTGGAACAAACTGTTCTGGGTTTTCCCGGTCACATTGTGCCGACTGATGTGGGAGCATACTGGGAGGAGGCATGTGGGAGCATTCAGACTGCTGGCCCGGAGGTGCGGCTGTAAATGGCTTTTCCCTGGCAAATTGGCTATGTGTGCATGTATGTATGAGCGCATGAGCTCTCATGTGTTCATACACACATGCACACATAGCCAATTTGGATCCCGTTGCACCGGCATCGCATTGGGCGGTAGAGTGGAGCACAGCCAATCATACTGCTGCTGCCTTATGCGCAACGCGGGTTGCTCCGGCTTTTCGGCTGAGCATTCACACCTCCCGGAAGCAGAATGCAGTGGGATACGGGGTCGCTCCCGGCTTTTCGGCTGAGCATTCACACCTCCCAGAAGCAGAATGCAGTGGGATAAAGGCACTCTCCAGGATATGCTACCACTTTCAACAGGTATCTTTTCATCCCGGGATGGAAGCGGAACAGCACGGGTTGCCTAAGGGTGGGGAACGCCAGGCAGATGTGCCTGTGTGAATGCCCCCTTTAATCTTCTTGGGAAACGTGGCTGAAATGTGGCTATAGCAGGGCAAATTGCCAGTCTGAGTCTATAAATCTGCCTCCAGCTTCTTGTTGACATTTTGCAAGGTATTTCCTTGTGGCTGCTTTGGGGAGAATGGAACAAGAAATTTAACCAGGGGTGATAATAAAGAAGAGCTCAGCTGCATCAGACCAAAAGTTCAATTAGTGAAGCATCCTGTTTACCACAGGGGCTAACTAGATCCTCCCAAAGCCCTCAAGCAGGGCATGAAATGCAACAGCCCTCCTTCACCCCCTCCCCCAAGTTGGGGCTCAGAAGAACACTGCCTCACTTAACCATCAGAGCCATTAGCTGTTGATAGACCATCTTCCACCAGTTTGCCTCTGTAATCTTGTTGTGGCCGTGAATTCCATGTTAAGAAAGACTTCTTTTTCTCTGTCCTGAATCTATTGCTCATCCTTCTTTATGATGTCTCTGAAAAGCGGTAGCATATCTTTAGTATCCTCCTATCAAAATTTTCTGACTTCCCTTTGTATCCTGATTGCACAAGTTATAATAGGAGGATTTCCCTGCAAATCTTCTTTCTCCATTCCAGGTATGCAATGCATTTGTGTCTGCAACTAACTGAATCTACCTAGATCACACACTTTGAAAAGCTGATACCTTCATTATTTCTCTCATTCATAAAACTCAGGCACTGGCTGCGGTACTATTAAATCCCAGCATGTATGTAATGCTTTTCAGAGTGAAATAAGGAAAAAGAGAGTTCCCTACTGAATGGAGTTTAGAAGCAAGATGCCACAGTGTATAACTTGCATGACTAAAGAGATATGATGGGCACCTTTGAAAGCCATAACCCAGCTTGGCAATTAGCCTCTAAAGTTTTGAACATGCAACTAGGGGAGAGAGCAGGGGGACAGGATTGGTCTGTCTGTGGCACTGATGTCACAGCAGCCCTTAACTCTGCATGGAGGGAGCCTTTTCCTTACTGCTGTTCCTAGAAGGATGGGGTGTTTGAGGGGCTGCCTCTAAACTGGTGCTTTAAAGGTCCCCAAGCCACAGTTTTTTGCCTTCTCCTGTTTCTGCTTTTTGACAGTACATCTCCTGCCCATTCAGGTAAAACAATTCAGGAGAAAGAGGAAGAACTTGTCAGAGGAGTGATGTCACTTGTAGACATCTGGAATATTATTATAGATTATATGAAACATATTGGAGAAGTGATATCATCTTATAGATCATTTTGTCTTCTGTGGGGCTAAGAAGTAAAATTTCCTGGAGCTAAAGAATACAGTGAGCTTGCATTTTGTTGTCATTCTGGAAGTTTGCCCTTTGCTTTTGAAGAAAGAATTCTGGTGTTTGAATATCATGACTACTCATTTCCCTCCCCCAATATTCATTCTTTTTTTAAATGTGACAATAGTAATTCTGTGTCTCACAAAAGAAAAGTAAACGGAAGAGAAGAAACATTGAACTATGAGTGATTTTTACTTTTGCATAAAATATTGCGGGCAGAGAGACTGTTTTCAAAAGCCCTAACTCAAACCACACAATGCATGATGATTCTTCAACACATGGCTTTTATTACGAGCTGCATAAAATGGGAGTCTAATGTGGCAGACATTATTGATAAAACCAAGTAGTGAACAGATTAAAATGTACTTAGAGGTCTCAAGATAAATGTTTGCACTTGTGCAAGTTCATCAAGTGAAATAATTTTACTGGTGGGAAAATGCGGATGGGCATGAAATTATAAAAATCGGGTGACATGTTAGTTTATTCAAAAACCTTACCTTTCTGCTGGATAACTGGGACCCAAGGCACATAGCATCAGTTAATAAATATTGAACTGGAGGAGGCTCATTCATTGGGGAAAAGACTGCTGTGCAGCTTTTTGCAAAGTATAGGAGTCAGACATGGTTACTTTTCTTTTACTTATGAGAGCCAGTTTGGTGTAGTGGTTAAGTGCACAGACTCTAATCTGGGAGAATCGGGTTTGATTCCCCACTCCTCCACTTGCAGCTGCTGGATGACCTTGGGCAAGTCATAGTTCTGTCAGAGTTGTTCTCTCAAGGCCAGCTCTGGAAAGAGCTCTCTCAGCCCCACCTACCTCACAGGGTGTTTGTTATGGGGAGGGTAAGGGTAAGGAGTTTGTAAGCCACTCTGAGACTCTGAGTGAAGGGTGGGGTATAAATCCAATCTCCTCCTCCACCTCCTCCTCCTCCTCCTCTTCTTCTTCTTCATCTGCTACAACAATACTTAGATGCTTAGCCTTGGGTTTGGTGTAGAGTACTGCAGAATATGGTGATTCAGTGTGGCTCGACAGCCCCATGTCCACAAACTTTATGTCCAACTCAACACAACAGTAAGAACCATCAGTGAATGTATTAAACCCACTGTGACCTATTGGCTACCCATGTTGTACCACGTTATTCCCCTGCATCTCCAAAGACAAGATGTTCTTCTTCATGAATATAGAAAGATCGAAAACATAGAGTTGCCAGACTAAGATCCTGACACCCAACAATATGATCTGCAGAAATCCTGCAATCACAGAATTTCAATCTAGGGAATGAATGGTTGCTAACACGGATGCAATCAGTTCCACCCGATATCCATAACCTGATAAGCACCAACAAGAGGCCCGTAGGATTTGACTTGCCACGTAAAATATGGAAGATGACTAACAGAATACAAGCAGGCTTTGGCAGTTGTTGTTTAAATGTGGCAAAATACTAGGACCTGAATATGATAGTTGTGTAGCCCACCAAACAATTTTCCATCTGCCACAGGAATGTGAACATCGTGCTTTCCAGGGTGATTTGACAGAATTTTTTGAACTCTCCCCAGCTGCAATTGAGTAGAATGAAAATGTAGATATTAATATTTAGGGGGATCGCCCAATCGGTCTGCATACCAATGATATCAACTTGGTTATGTATTTTATATTATTATATGCTTCCGGTGTGTAACTCTGCCATAGACAAATAATTTATAAAAAATGTTTTACTATACTCATCTCCCTAATATTTGCCATGGTATTTAGAGCCTTCAGTCACCCATATGAGGTAAGTTCCACCCATATGAGGTAAGATATGGGGTGGAGCACCCCAGCGCTTGTGCCAATTTTGAAGTCAAAGATAAGACACACAAGACATACGATGCAACAACCGTGCCAAAGCTAACCATGCATGCCTCATGTCAGGGCCTAGATGGGAATCCTTTGCATGTCTCATTGGATTGGGCCCAACCAACTTCTCCACTGGTGAACAAAGGAGGAGGTGCAGTGCTGTAAGTACAGAACCGTAAGGTGTGGTGAAAGTCTAGCAGCAAGTTTCTTGATATCCCCCATGTAATTATAGTCTTATGATGAACTCAGGGGAGGGTTATGAAGAATCAGAAGAAGGATACACTACTGGCAATTTCCTGGTGACCCTGCCAGAATACCATAAACTCTTAGGGCTGCAAACAGTTAGTTTCCCTCTGTTTCTCTTTTTGCTTTCTTTTATGCCTCTCCTTAACTGCTGTTCAGTGGTATACAACATTCTATGCCTTGGTGAGCATGCTCTGTCCTTCTCAGCCCTCCCCCCACTTCTTTTTCTAATTGGCTGCCCCCCTGATCAGCACTGGACCATCAAGTGTGCTGTTAGGTGGGAGAAAACATGGAGACTCTTCCTCCATCCTTCTGGAGCCTCTTGCGGCCAAACTTGGGCTCTCCCAGTTGTCCTACCTTGACACTGGCATCTGTCTATCTTTGAGTTGTTTATACCTTGCTGGGAAATAAGATAATAATAGTGCTACCCAAAGTAAATTAATTACCAATAAAACCATTACTGTTTTTAGAATGTTGTATACCAGACTCACCGCCCCCCGGGGTAAAAGGTCAGCTGTTGTGCTTATTCTGCAAAAGGCTGGCCCCAAGACATTGCGGCGCCTGAGGTGGAAAATCTTCCCTCTCCCAAGGTAAAAATACAGATGAAATAAACTGACAACAGCAACCCAATTTTGCTGCCTGAGCACATTGCCGCGCTTTGCCTGACGATATCTAAATATATGAAGGAACCTTATGCACCCCATACAGACGTTAATTCCTTCAGCTATACTTCTGAAATTCCCTATTGGGTCTGCTTATCTCCCTTCATCCTGCACTGGTGTTTACATTTTCCCTGCCTAACAACAGTTGGAAGTATCTCACACCCATGCTGAGTGAAATGATTAGTCTTTCCACTGGATTTTATTTTGGGCTGTCTTCTCTTTTGTAACATCCCCCCCCCCCGTTGTGTATATAAACCAGGCTGGATGGATTTACTTTCCTTTGCACCTGATGAAGGGAGCTTTGACTCATGGAAGCTTATGCTGGCATTTTTAGTCCCTCAGGTGCACTCCTGCTCTATTATACTGAGACCAACTAGCTCAGTACTATTCTACTCTGATTGGCAGTGGCTTTTCAGACTCCCAGCAGAGGAAGGTCTTTCCATATCCCTGATAACTGAGGTCTTTTATCTGGAGATGCTGGAGACAGAATTTGGGATCTTCTGCATGCAAAGCAGGTGCTCAGTCACTGAGCTAGCCTCCCATACGAATCTTGTTTATTTACATCATTTATAGTCCACCTTTATCCCCAGTGGGGACCCAAAGTGTCTTAGAATATTCTCAAGGTCACCCAGTTAGCTTCCATGGCAGAGTGGGGATTTGAACCTGGGTCTTGAAGATCCTAGTCCAACCAACAACATCACAGTGGATCTCTCATCTAATCTTGTCTAGTCAAATAGCCATCCATCCACATATTTCAAATGCTGGCTGGCCCACTGGAGAGCTCTGCCAGTCCATATCTGTTCACCTCTCCTCCACAACTCCTTCACCTTTTCCACACAATGTTTCCTCCTACAGAGGCAAAAGGGTTGCTGCTGTCTGATTCAGTATTTGTTCCCAAACTCAAACACCTGGCATGAGAACTGTGGTGAAGCTTCCTTTCTTTTCCTGTTGAGGGGAAGAAGGGTGCATATTACCTTTTTAACCCTGCTGGATTGCAAATACACCTTGAAGTTGATGCATTGTATTCTCTAGGCATAACTAGACCTTTGGGTAATTTGAAGACATTACACGGAAGCAGAGGTGGCAGTTTATGGGTGATTGTGGCAACAGAATGCTCAAACACGTTTCTAAAGCAATTTCTTCCCGTTAAAAGGCAGCCATTTGCAAATCAAACAGCAACTGCAGTGCAATCTTGTTGAAACGAAACTGCCTAGTCATGTCATCAGAAGTTCCCTGTTCATCTCTTGTACAATATAATAACAACACTTTTTTGAAAGGGTTCCTGAAAAGATCGGTATTTAGAAAGGCTGGCAAGAATGTCGGCTGCTTTCTTCATATTGCCCTTACATCTTCAGCACCAGTGTTTTTACTCCTTCCAATTCCATCCAGAATGCTTACAATCTCACTGAGGTTTCCTAAAAAGGAGTGTTGGCTAGCAGGGTAATCTAGATAAACTTTGTGAGAGATCACTTGCTGGATTGGAGCAGAAATCTTTGCAAGACTGCAGTTTCTTTGCCAGTTTTATGGCCATAATGTAATGAAATATAAAACAAGCAAAGCGAAAGAAACTTGGCAAACTTAATCAGCTGTAGAATCACAAAGTATTAAAAACAATTTTTAAGCTGTTACTACATACCAAGAAGAACTGGTGTAATGTTTTGGCAGCATGATAGGAATTGAATGCCCAGTTGTAATGCCTGCTGAGCTGGCTACATGGCCAGGGCTAAAGTAAGCCTTACAACCGTCAGTAAAGCCTCATAAAGTAAGCCAATGTGATTGCAGACTGCAGGAGGTTGGAACAGAGTGCCTGTTCTGCCCCAATTGGGCAGACTGTTATTTGTTATATTGCCTACTGGTTTCTGCATTTAGAACTGCTTGATTTCCTCTTGGTAGATCTATTAACAACTGATCAGGACTTAGTTTTGATTGACCACTTGCTCCAAGACAGAGCTATTGTTTCTGCTTAGGCTAGCTCTTCTCTAGTGGGAAAGGGCTTGGCCTTACAATGTTTCTTTACATCTTCCATCCTATTTATTTCTTCTCTTTGGCTGGTTTCATGATACTTCCTCACCAGCAAAGTGTTTAATTTTCTGCACTCAAAGCTGTTGTTCCAGTTCATACATTTCATGTTTGTTGCTTTGATAACACTGTCTAACCATCTCATCCATTGCTGTCCCCTTCTTCTTTTACATTCCATCATTCTTAGCATCAGTGTCCTCTCCAGTGAGTGCTCCCTTCACATTTGGTGGCCAAAGTATTTGAGCTTCAGCTTCAGTATCTGGCCTTCCAGGGAACAGTCAGGGTTGGTTTCCTTTAGGACTGACTGATTTGATCTCCTGGCAGCCCAAGGGACTCTCAAGAGTTTTCTCCAGCACCATAATTCAAAAGCATCTATTCTTCGGCACTTGGCCTTTCTTACGGTCCAACTTTCACAGCCATACATTACTACTGGGAATACCATCGTTTTGACTATATGGACTTTTGTTGGCAGGGTGATGTCTCTACTTTTCATTATGCTTTGCCATAGCTTTCCTCCCAAGGAGCAGGCATCTTTTAATTTCATGGCTGCAGTCACCATCCGCAGTGATCTTGGATCCCAGGAATGTGAATTCTGTCACTGCTTCTGTGACTTTCCCTTCTATTTGCCAAGGAGTGATAGAGCTGGATGCTGTGATCTTAGTTTTTTTGATGTTGAGTTTCAAGGCAACTTTTGCACTCTCCTCTTTTACTTTTAGCAAGAGGCTCTTTAGGTTCTCTTCACTTTCTGCCATTAGAGTGGTAGTTAGCCAAATTGCCTTGATTTATTAATAACAGTGGGGAATAATATTAAATGGCAATAGGCTTAATTATGGGACCAATAACCTATGTATAAGTCCAACTTACCCAGATTCCAGAAACAGATGCAGAGGCTAGATCTTATAAAGCAATTATTTCTTTTACTGAAGGATTTTCACACATACAAACATAAAATCAAGCATTCACACACACAATACAGATCTAAGAATTTAAACAGAAAGGTACAGAGATGGTTGCATCAGCAGGAAATATCGTTGGTGGGTGATACGTACCTGCCTGATGCAGTGAGATGATCCGGCAGTGAAAAGGGGGGTGACACTAAAGGAAGGGATTGTGTGTTGACCGGCAACACACGTGGAAGGTTCCAAACAGTGCTAGAATGGAATCAGTAAGGTAGGGTGGGATTAGGAGGATGAGAAGAGAGCGAGCGAGCAATGGGGTGATGCTCTCTTTTTATACTCACTAGTCACGTATCCCCCAGAAAGTACTAGAAAAATCCACTTACCAATGGTCAGGAGAATGGGATTAATCATTGGGCAATTGCAATAATATTCAAATCATCGTGACACCTCTTAGAGAGACAAAGGAAAGGAAAGAATAGTAATGTCTCAGCTCCATTGATGGCAGTTGGTCTCAATGATTTGATGATCGGCAGCTGCTTTATCAGGATGGGTGGCTGGAAGACGTGACAGCAGCCTAATCCTAATCCTATCATGGAATAAATTCTTTTGTTTAGGATGAAGCTGAGTATGTGCTACACCTGGAGGCATCAATATGCAGAGGTGTGGGGGGGAAGGTCTATGCGTGATGGAGAAGAGAGCTTTCCATGGCATCTGTGAGGGATGTCCAAGTTCCCTTTGCAGAGCAAGGTTTCTCTTCAGTGAACTGCTGCTGGTTCCATGTGTTTGTAGGGTCAGGGAGGCTGGCTTGCCTTTTGGCATCTGGCTGCAGGGTTGCAGGAGCGAGAGGCATCGGGTCTTCCATGGGTCCATGTCTGGGTAGGCATGCTGCTACAAGACAAGGTTTCCCTTGTCTGTGCACATGCCAGCATTCCAGTAGGGTGGTGCAGTCTCATGGCTACCATCCAGTCCATTGCCCTGGCACACTATTTGCACAGTCTAGCCCTACAGTCATAGTTCATAACCCTTATAGATGCTATATAAGGCAACAGCATGGTAACAAGTCCCCCCCTCGGGACCCTGGTGATGTTAGGAAGTAGGGTCCCACATCCAGGTCCAGGCAAGATGGCATCCAATGATCTCATCTTCTTACCAGGAATAAGCAAAGAGTTGTAGGTAGAAAAGGGGCAAGAGCAAGATGTCACCAGCTAACTTTTCAAGGGGACTACATAAAAAAAAAACTTTCCTACAAAAATAGCCGAATGGGCTGCAGATCTATTTACCTTACCGGGTGAATAAGTATGGCATGTAATGGTACTGGCATTGAAATGATTGTTTTTCGCATAAAAGTGTAACCATTAATTGAATTTGCAAGGAAACATACAAAAATACACAATTTTACACAACCACGAAATACAATACTTTCAGTAGCTTAAAAATCATCAACCGTTAATAAAAATTCAACTGCTAATCTAAATTCATCAAGACAAAATAAAATTGCCTAGGCGCTAATAAGAAGTCTTCACTACAAATCATTTTAAAGAATAAAAATTCATATTTGTAAAACATGGAGCTGAGTTTTTATTTTGTCCATTGTCCCCCCCCCAGCACTCAGAGAGTCCGTTGTTTTATAAGGGTGCAATTGACTAGTATGGGAGGGGAGGCAACCCTAGAGACTAAGTCTGTAGTCCATTTAACAAGGCACAGCATCGGAGACCACTCAGTTTTCTATGGGTCTTCTTCGGGGATGGTGGCGGAGGACCCTGATCTCTTCTCATCGTGACTTCGGAGGCACTTGTCCTCTCGCAGCGTGGGCACTGACTAGCTCAGCTGGAGGGAGGAGAAGGTTTTACATATTGTGGAGGGAAGTCTGCCCCTTGCTCACAAGTCATCATGGGCACATGGCTTAGAGTTAATAATTACATATATAGTCATCTGTGATAGAAGAACTTAAAACAGTGTCTATTTGAGGTCAGTGGAAGGAAAACGGGGTACTCCTGAATATAGTCGGGAAAGGCATTCCTCAAAGGCGAACTAGGAACCAGTATTTATCAGGGAGAAGAAACATAAAATAAGGATTATCTCATAAATAGAGACAGAGGGTTTGCTTTCTCAGCTCATGTAAATGTACCTTTCTTCCACAGATGACTTGCTCAAAGACAAAACAGTGGAGGAGGTCATGGATTCAGTTGCCTTCCTGAAGGGGTTTAGCTGTATTCTTGCTCACTGTTTTTAAGACAGCAAACAAAAGGAAGGTGTCAATAGCAGCAATGGAAAATGCAGCACACTGTGACCAGTGTGGCGTAATGGTTAGAGTGTCAGATTAAGAAACCAGGTTTAAGTCCCTATTCTGCTGTGATGTTTCTTGTTTGACCTTGGGCAGTCTTTCTCAGCTAGAGCTACCTCAGAGCATTCTGAAGATAAAATGAAGGGACAATGATGTTACATGACCCTGAGCTCCTTGGAGGAAGGCAAGATAAAAATGTACTAAATAAATAGTCTTGAAAGTGAAATGCAGTTTTGATGTTCCAAGAAAGTCATTGAGGCCTACTTATGTGATATGACAAATTGTTTATCCTGGAAGTGTGGCTTTTCTAAACTGTTTGCCATCTCGTACACCAGTAAGACATGCTAGGAAGGACTACTGGAAAAAACTGTAAAGAAACTACAGGTGAGCACATTGCCTAGAAGTCAGAAGCATAGCTTTCCCCCTCTAAACGAATGAATAAATACAAGCCTTTGATTGTTAGCAATGCAAATTCCATGGGAAAATTGTACGCACTGAAACTCAGAAGATGATTATGGAAACCACAGGTTTCGAAATTGCAGCGAGACATTTATTAATTTTGCTTCCTTCTGTGAGCTCAATCAGCTATGACTTACATCTTGTAAAAGCTTGTAAAATCTTTATTAACATTTTGACAGCTCCAGATGTGCCTGAGTCAAGAAGAAAGGGAGTTACATTGAACTTCAGGGAAGTTTCCTTTCTCTGAGGTAATTAAAATATGATGCTCCTGATGTGATACAGTCCTTTCAGATTATGTACCGCTCCAAAATTCACACAGGGGATAGCTTGTCAGTTTCCCTTATGTGGTACAGTCCTTTCAGTTTATGTACCATCCCAGAATTCACATAGGGGGTAGCTGGTCAGTTACCCTGACTTTAGTTTTCTATGTACAGAGGGATTTTGATGGGAGCACTTTGAAATAATCTCCTATTTGCATTATGACACCATACAGGCTTGAGAGGACTGTACCATATTCCTTTCCTGAAACACTTCCATCTTAACTTTTAAGCTGTCTCTTTGCCTAGCCTCCCTGCCCCCCCACTCCCATTCTGGCTTAGAGGGTGAGATGAAAGTCAAGAAGTACCCAGTTCAAATCTCACTGCAGCTGTGGACGCAGTAGAAGATCTTAAGTAATCTGCATTTACAGGCCAGAGCTCTCCATCTGTAGCATGAGAATATTAATATTAGCCTATCCTACAGGGTTGTTTTAAGGCCAAATGCCTTTAACAGCTGAGATGTCACCCACACACCAAACACAGACTCGCTCCTTCCATCGCTCATCCACCACCAGACATGGGAGCAAATTAAAGAGTTTTGCTATTGCTGTGCTCATGCCAGAGCCTAGGGGGTTTTCCCTTGACCAGCCTCAGCTACTGCCCCGGTCCTCACTCAGATAGCAGAATTTCTGAAACTGAAAAGCAACAAACCTATGACATGTTTCTCTTTGGCCCCAAAGAGAGAAAATTCCATGTTGTCTCCTTTTCATTCACTCATTTATTTATTTATCAATCGCATTTATACTCCGCCCTCCCCGCAATGCAGGCTCATGTCATTTCACAGCCCTGCCCACTCCCAGATATTGAGTCACTGCCCCATAATCCTCTGGGGCTGTTCTGTGATCTCTCATCCAGCTCACTGAAGCCTACCTTAACTGACTTCAAGCTTACGGCATCTCTGAGCAAACCTGCAAACCAAAACCTTGTAATACTTTTTATTAAGACCAATCAGGACAACACAGTGCAAGGGTTCTGGAGAACTCAAAAACTTGCACAACATGTTCACCAGAACTCTTCTGTTATGTTAATTTGATGATCTTAAGAAAAGGTATTATATGGATTTGGGTTTTTGATTTCACTATGGACCGATACAGCTACCAACCTTTGTTGTAGTCGTTGTTTGTTCTGTAAGGCATGTGTGTGGGTGTCCCAGGAAGCTTATGACTTGAGTTGGGGGTACAGGGAGAAAGAAAGACCTTGAAGGGAATCCTTGAGGTGGGTAAGCATTCTTTCTTTCCCAGCTTTTCCCCATACCCTCCCTGTATGGGAAGGAATATTTTGATTATTTAAAAATTGTTTGACAAGCTCTCTCTCTCTTTCCTCAGTGTTTTATAATCCCTGTTTTTCTAAAAGCCTGTTACAACTTTCTGTATTAAAATAACATTGTATCCTACAAAAAAGCCACCAAAATGATACTTGCCTGCAGCAGAAGTACAGACCAATCAAGACTTATAACATGTAAATATCACAGTAATAACATAGGAATGTTTTATAGGCTTCCTGTATGCAGAGAGGTTTTGAAGTAGGAGCACTTTCAGACAAGTGTCAATTCCCACCTCCGGCCTTTCTCTCTGTGTGTGAATGGGCTAGATACATGTAAACAGGAAGAGGAAATGGGTACAAAGACGTTACAAAAAATCTTCTGCAAATATTTGGGAGTTGTTGTGCACTGAATATTTATCAGCAGCCTTGAAGTAAACCACTGAGAGAAATAACCATCCTTCTTCACTGCAGGAAGAAGCTGAAATATTTCCCCCCTTTCTCTTGATCTGGATCAATACAGATCGATTTGTTCTCCAGTATCTATAGGTTCACAGAGTAAGTTAGATTCTGAAGCTCATGTTGTTCTGATGTGTGATGCAATCTTGCATTCCTGAGAAATAGCAACGGGGTGGGGGGTGGGGGGTGTTGAGGCAGTTCTGTGTTAATAGACGGGATTCCTAATTTGAGGTGCCATGATACTTCCACTTTTGTGGTAACAATTACTTTCCTCTTTTGACACTTTGCCCACCTCATTTTTGGTGGCTTTTTTGTAGGATGCAATGTTATTTTAGTACAGTAAATTGGCACAAGCTTTTTGAAAAACAGGGATTATAAAACACTGAGGAAAAAGTGAGTACGTGAGAGAGAAACACCTCTAGTTGGTAAATGAATATACAACACACCACAGAGATCTGGAGTGAAGGAGTGGCATATAAAGCTCTTACTCCATGTATTCTAATAGAAACTGGAAGTGAAGGTTGTGTGTCTTTGTCTTCTCCCAAGGATATTTTATACCTGCTGCATTATTGCTTCACCCCTCCAAGAATTTAGGCACAATAAAATGCAACCAGAATTTGTTTATAAATGATGGTATATTCTCGGTTCCACATGTCTCTTGCTTTGCTTCTGCCTCTCTTGTTAGGAAGACATTGGGGCTTGCTTCTCTCCCATAAAATGAGATTCTAAATTTAGATTTAATCTTAGTCTAGTGTCCTAGTTACTGGGAAATAAACAAGCTTAAGTTTATTAAGATGCCTGAATTTGGATGTTGTAATCAGTTGGAATAGGTCAAACCAGGAAGCAATCACTTGTTGCTCTGTGTGCAGGTGAGGAAGGCCAGAGTGCATCAACAGGAGAATAACCCAGGCCTGTTTTCCTCTTGAATAAACTGGAGTTTGTCAGTGACCTAAGGGGCTAGATGATTAATTAGGAGGAAGAAGGGAGGGAGGGCAATTTGATCCAAAGTCCACATAAGTCA
The DNA here is from genome assembly GCA_029375565.1 of Gekko gecko. Classification (NCBI taxonomy): domain Eukaryota; kingdom Metazoa; phylum Chordata; class Lepidosauria; order Squamata; family Gekkonidae; genus Gekko; species Gekko gecko. The sequence continues at coordinate 41,888,516 of JAPDNY010000012.1, read as the reverse complement.
GGTGGTAATCAGTAGAGGTGTGAACGAAAGATATACATTTCATTTTCTGTGGCTAATTTTGATTTGGTTGTGTTATTTCCATAGGAAATGAAGACAAGAAACTATTCAAGATGTTGGTGTTTCCTTCTAACACATAATAGCAGCTTTTGTAAACTTAACTGCAAATTATCTCACATTTCTGTTACTATCTCAAAAAGGCATCTGGGTTGAGGTTTTTGTAAGGTGCACTTACATCTACATTTCATTGAAGGACAGATTGGATAGGTTAAAAGGCAGATGACAAATCACCCAAGAATTTTTTGCTTGGTTGCTGGCTTAGTTTTAAGAGACATGTTCCGTTGGTCCGTATGCCAATGAATCTTGCATTCATTATGACACTTCTTGTGTGGGAACCCCTTCAGTCTCTTGTATAATGTATGCTGGTGAGGCCTATTTGTCCCCCCCCCGCCATGGCTTGGAATGATCAGCCAGCTGAGTCAGCACAATGCCAGAACGTGAATTTGACTTAATGTTGCTTCTAGGTTAGCTTTTTTTTTTTTTTTAAAGCTCCTTCATGATCTGATGTCACAGTTCTGTAAATGAATTCAGTGAACCCAAGTGATTAAAATGTACTCAGATGTCAAGATAATATTTCTAGCACTGAAATTTGTTTGAGAAAGCGTGTATTTAATAGACAATTCTTCAGCCTTGTCCTGGCATGAGAGAGAAAGAGAGAGAGATAACAGCTGTGCCAAGATAATCAGATGCCATCAGGCTGATGCAGGCATAAAGACCTGATGGGTCATCCATACGTCTTAACACAGTGACTACCATTAGAATTCACTGGGTTTTCTTCACATCAGTAAGCATTCCTCAAAGTTGGTTCGTAGCCCATTATGCTGAGTAAAAGAACAGGATGGCCATTGGCTATCACTGGGTGGTTATGTCATTTCCAATTTGAAGTTCTGTAGGTCTTGGCGAGTCATACAGAGTTCACTGCCCATGCTATTCTTTTTCGAGCTGTGTGACTGACTGAACCTTTCCATCAGCATTAGTGACAGAGGAGAGCCGTCTGGAGGAGGTGGAATGCGAATGGCATCACAGGAACCCAGGTGTGAAGGGGAAGGCGGAGGATGTAAGAAAAGGAGGCCCAGAAACAAAAGTATCTGCTGAAAGGGATGGACATATCTGGCACTTTCCTTAGCGGATTCTCTTTTTTAAGTGGTTTGCACTAAAGATGGGTAAAGTCTTAAAACTGCTCTGTGTTAGAATGTATTTAATGAATGAAGTATGCCATTTCTGATCCATTAGTCCTAACCTTCCAGTTTTTGATGCTTGTCTCTAGGTGTTACAAAGATGTATTTATTTATTTCATTTAAAGAAGAAGAAGAAGAAGAAGAAATTGGATTTATACCCCACCCTTCACTCAGAGTCTCAGAGTGGCTTACAATCTCCTTTCCCTTCCCACAAAAGACACCCTGTGAGGTAGGCAGGGCCGAGAGAGCTCTTTCCAGAACTGTCCTTGAGAGAACAGCTCTGACAGAACTATGGCTTGCCCAAGGTCATCCAGCAGCTGCAAGTGGAGGAGTGGGGAATCAAACCCAGTTCTCCCAGATTAGAGTCCATGCACTTAACCACTACACCAAACTGGCTCTCCCCATCTTCTGCCCCAATGGGGGCCTTACGTGGCTTACATTCTCCTTGCTCCCATTTTATCCTTACAACAACCCTGTGAGGTAGGTAGGACAGAGAGCATGTGACCATCCCCAGGTTGTTAGGCTAGAAGTAGGTTTGCCAACTCTAGCTTAGGAAATTCCTGGAGATTGATGGGGAAGGCTAGGGTAGGGAGAGTTTGGGGAAGGGAAGGTGCTCCGTGGGTGAGTCCATAGAATCTGCCCTTCAAAGCTTACACTGCCTCCAAGGGAACTGATCTCTGCTGTCTGCAGCTGTAATTCCAGGAGAATTTCAGGCCCGATTTGGAGGATGCCAGCCCTACCCAGAATGGTAGTTATGGTAGGCTCTAAGGTACAGCTGGTAGGCTTGGTGAGTCTCAAGTTGTACAGGCCTGAGTCATCTCAAATACACAAAGCTCAAAATTCTTGGCTACCGCTGCAAATGGCAGCTTCTCCACCTCCCCTGTAACAAATAGCACATCTTCTAATTGTGATATCACAACTGTGTGAGTTTTTCTGCTCCTCTCTTCATCATTGGCTATTGCCTGCAAGATTAGGGTAAATGCACGGTGTTGCAGTGTCATAACATGAAGTAAGCTGATCATTACAGAAGAGATGGACAGAAAAAGATGCACGGCTTCCATTTCTTGGGGGCAAGCATGTGTTTTGCGGCAATGAGTATTTTCAACCTGAGACTGCCTTATGCATTGTGTTTAGAAAATGACGCTTAACTAGACTGGCGGGGGGGGAGTTCTAGTGTATTCCAGTTGATCACTGTCCTATATTACTGCTACACCATAATCTCAACAAAGGTCTGCTCACAACAAGATATTTCCTGTTGATTCATTGATGTTTCATCACTGCAGCAGTTCTTGTTCAGGACTTTAATCTCTGTGATCTGTCTGTAGGCCTTTCAGGTTAGCCACAGTGTGGAACAGGATGTGGCGTAGATGGACCACTGGTCTGATCTAGCACATCTTGTTCTTAAGAAGCTACATTCTAGTTTTGGTTGATGCTTACCATTGCTTCTGGTTGATTACACACATACACACACACAATTAATTTTTATATGTTCCACTGAGAAAGAAGGTATTTATGAAAACCCCAAGAAAAGCTGGGAGTAAGAACCACCATTAAAAGAAGTTATGTGAATGCTAGATTAATTAGTACACTTCAAATGGTTGTTGTTGTTGTGGTTGTCCTTAACCCTGTAGCCTATTAATCCCATCAACTCACACTGACTCTCAGTGAGAAAAGTGGAGTATAAATTATGTAAGTAATACAAAACTGTCAAAATTAACCAAAAAGTAGACATATCCACATTCTGATGACAAAACTGGTAATAAACTTCACTGATAGAAGAGACTTCAGCTGAACAATGCAGCTCAATTTATTTGTGAAAACAGTAGTATAATTTTTTTTACATTATTTAGCAACAGAGGCTGAAATCAGAAGTAATATTGGGAGATCTCTAATAATCACCATGTCTTTGAAAGCTTTATTACAACCACGTGGGGCCCTGATTCAGACTGGTGGCATAGCGGGGGTGGGTGGGAAGGGTTTAACCCTTTCCACCCACAGAAGTCCACACATCAAAACCAGGGCTTTTGTGTCACTATAGACCTTTTTAAAAAGAAGCCACTCTCCAAAAGGGTGCCTGTGGTTTCCCCCACTTTTAAAGGGCTCAAAAGAGTACAGATGCTCAGTTTCTGATTACTAAAAGCATGCAAGGGAGGAAGAGTTAAGCCCTTTCTCTCCTCCCCACATGGTCCTGATCCAAATTGTGACTGTGGATGGCTTCAATTTTCCTTTTAAAAACTGAGATCAGTGGTCATATTTACTGTTGATCTTTAAGTTGTCCTTTGCTTCTTTTGGATGTATTTAAAAATTCCTTGCTGATTATTATGTATTTTTTTTGGGGGGGGGTGAGGGGTTTGTATTGTTTACTTTTCCAGTTGTTGTATGACACTTTGAACTGAACAGGAAGACAAAGAAAGTGATCAACATGCTTATACCAATTCCCATCAAGGCTAATCAATGCAAGTAATTTCTAGGGCATTCTCTTAAACTTCCCCCTCCCTTCAAAACTTTAAGCCTGAGTAAATAAAAGAGGATAAGATTTGGCCCTGTCTCCGAAAGGAATGGCCTGTTTCCTTTTTTTCATTGCAATAATTGAAAAAACTCGCATTGTCATTTTGGAATGTTTATGTTTCTGATAACATATTTTTGTTTTAAGATTTTTTTCAAAAAAAAAAAAAATTAAGAACATTTGGCTTAAGGCATCAATAGAGGATATTCAAAGTAACCTTATTGAAATATGTGTCAGTGCTTGCAAGCTCCAGAGTAATGTGTACCAGACACAGCAGTGAGAGAATTTCAGAATCGGAAGGGAGTGGGGGCAAGTGCCCATAGGTTTGTATTTTTCACTGAGATAAAACAACTATTTCTGTTGGAACAACTTATACTTATCATAACTTATTTCAGAACTCTGGTAGGGGTGCTACAATCTACCCTGTGGGATCACTTAGGCACGTTCATGACAAAGAGATTTTCTTTTCTTTTCTTTTTTAAAAGGCATATACATGAGCTAGTTACACAATATGACAGTAAGAAACTTCCTTATACTGATCAATGACTGTAACATCAGCATTTGGAGAACAGTGTGGTTGGAATCTACCCATAGAAACCTCAATATACCACCACCATGGACAGGGGCATGTAACTATAAAAAGGGCTTGTCTTGGAGACCTTAGACTTGGGAAGGTGTCTCAGAACAGGGTTGTTCTGGTCTGATCTGAACAATGGAACAGGTCATCCATGAGTTGGATTTGTTAGGATAATTGCCCTTTGCATTGTTTCACATGGTACTATCAGCTCATACTCTCGGGAGACTGCCAGTCCTCTTCATAGATGAGTAACTATCACTGATGTTAATGGGACTTCTGTGTATATCAAGATGAGAACAAGGTCCCCAGTGGTATCTTGGGAAAGCAGCCTGATGCATCGATGATGTGTAATTATTTGGCCTTGGCATATGTGGCATATGATATCTCTGTTAAATGGTGTTTATTATCAGGATCTTATTGACCACAGTTTGTTAAAAAGACATACATTGAATATTAATTTCCCCTTCATTGAACTCATCAAAATGGTGGGTTTCCAGTGAATGGGGTGCAATAATCATTTTGAGAAATGACTTCGAAAGACTCACTTCCCGCCCTGACCTGGACAGCCCAGGCAAGCCTTTTGTCAGATCTCAGGAGTGAAGCAGGGTCAGCCCTGGCAAGTACTTGGATGGAAGACCTCCAAAGAATACCAGGGCTGGGACACAGAGGCAGGCAATAGCAAGCCACCTCTCTGGAACATTCAGGTCCCACTAAGGGTTGCCAGAAGTCAACTATGACTTCCAGGTGTGCGTGCATGCACACACACAGACACAATACTCACAAAAAAAGAGAAAGACTTGTCTCCCTACAAATGAGGGAGTCACTTTTTTTGCCTTTTGCACTGCAGAGCTATGTTTTTCAGTGTGTCATACATATCTAGTTCATAAGGAGGGCTTTCTGAATTACAAAGCACTGTACATACACTCAGAAATGTTAGCTGTCTGTACCAAAAGAAGAAAGCCGACATTCTGCCAGGTGAACTGATATATTTATGGGTGCGATCCAGCAGGAGCATCTCTTGTGCAAGCCCCACACTGAGATGAATGGGGAGACACACAAAAGTATGGTGCAGTGTTGGATAGACTACCCTGACCCATATAGCCCAGGCTAGCCTGGTCTTGTCAGGTCTTGGAAGCTAAGCAGGGTCAGCCCTGGTCAACATTTGCATGGGAGATCTCCCAGGAAAGTTAGGGTCCGGGGCTGTGATGTGGAGCCAGGCAATGGCAAAACCACCTCTGAATATTTCTTGCCTTGAAAACCCTGTGGGGTCGCCATAAGTCAGCTGTGACTTGAGGGTACTTTCTGCCACTACTCTTGGGTAGACTACTCCGTTGGAAAGTAAACAGGATTCTTCAACTTCCAGAGTAACACGTTTTTAATAATTCTAGAATAATCTTTCATGGACTTGACATCCCCTTTGTTAAATGTGTGAGTCCTTAGAAGGTAGATACACATACCTGCACAAACACAGCAGGGGGAGATGCAATCATGTAAAATTCAAATGTTGTCAAGTAAAATACCGAGACCATTCACAAGAGCAGTCACTGGTGATAATACAATTTCCTTAGTTTGTTAAGCTGCTTAATACTTGTAATGACTCAGGGATCCCACATCCTTGTTAAGTCCTTGGGAGATGGTGTCAAACTTCTCAATAAATTCTAATTCAGCAGTTTGATAGGGATATCTCCCTTTGAACGTCTTTTCCTGGATAATTTGTGACTTTTAGATAATCAATTGCATTTCCTGGGAGAATGAAATGTCCCAAATAGTTCAATTTTTGATGTCAGTTTTATGATTTTACTCCTGTGGGTAAGGAGGGACTGACCTGTCTTATGTAGAAAGCAGAACATGAAGGATGAACAAATGGATGAATCCAAGAAAGTATGGCTGATGTCTCCAAAGGAATTACATCCGTCTTCCCTTTCTATTTGCTCTTGGCATTAGAATGACAATCATTCCACTTGACCAGCCTGAGATTGTCAATCATGATTGGGGCCAAGACAAAAGCGAATGATAAAGAGCAAAGGGAGGTGTAATGGGAGGGGAAATGGCATATCTGGAAGGTGTTAATGCAGGATTCTGTTCCAAAGCAAGAGAATGCATCGCTCTCCTTTAATCCGTCCCTTTATAATGTGGACAGATTGCCCAGTTTATTTGAGATCCTCTTAAAAGAATGTTGCTTTCTTTCTAATTGTTAATTTCTCTTTATCCAGTTTTGCTAAAGATATCGGACAATTATTTTTCAACTTCCTTTTGAGTGATGGGATTTGTGGCGTAGGAGAACATCAGTGACCATTAGGTCTGTAGTGGATTGGTTGCATGCCAGTTTCACCATAAACCCAACCTGTGCATTGGCAAAGTTTCCAGAGGTGGGTGAAGTCAACTGTGAACTGAGTATTGAGCTGTTCATTTTTTCTAACAATTGAGTCCCTGGCAGCAGGAGGATCAAACCTGGGACCTTCTGCAATGTGCCTACATCCACTTACTTGCACATTCACATACAATATGATGATGCTTCACTTGTCTTTAAATAATTTCTACTTGTAATGTACTTTCATGGAAAGCTATTGAAAGTAGAACAGGTGCAATATGGCATAAAAGCTTTGTATGTAGAACATGACCTGTGATGACTGCTTCACACACACAACTCTATATATGATGTTGCAACTTTCAAGGGACCATTTGGTTGCCCTGGAATGCTAGGAATCAAACACAAATGTGACAGTAAGAAGGGTTCCAATTTGCAGTGGATTCTGTGCATGTCATACATAAGACATCTTGCAAGCATCTAAATGGGTAATACCAACATGGCAAAAGGGTACATAATGTGCTGGGTTTCTTCTGACATCCCAGAGATCAGTTTTCAGTTATCTCTTTTTAAAGAAGTAAAAACAGGTAGTCAGAATCCTCCAGTTATGAGGCAGGCTGGTTGGTTTGATTACTAACATTTCTTCACCATTAGTTAAAATCAATTGCTCAGATTTCTTCGTCATATTAAAATATGTTTTATGCGGAAATGACTAGATCTCAGTTGCCCACTTGCAGGTGTGCATACTGCATGTGGGGCATGCCAGCCCTCCCCCCACAGCTTTAAGACCAGCTTTCTCTGGGGGACAAAGTTTGCAACTGAAAAGGCCCCTTTCCATTTCCTTTTGTTGTTTTAGCCCCATAGAACTAGTCACTGTGCTTCACACATAGCCTCAAGGAGCATGCAAACAAGAGTTAGATCAATGGCTTGTCTTTGTAGCTGTTTTTTTATCCTTAAGTTTAAAAATCTGAATATTCAAACATTCATTCATATTTCAAAGAGCTGCCTCAAAGACTACACTTGTCTATATGTGGGTGCGCTCCGTGTGTTTTGGAGTTCACTTACAAGGTATGGTGTTTCAAGATTCTTTTATAGCTTACAGCTTTACAATTTTTGCAATAACCAGTTGGAAAATGCATGTAGAGCTTTTTTTTTTTTTAAGGGGTTTTTGTGGGCAGGTGACAAGTTGCTGTCATGACATTCAGGTTTTCAGTTTTGGATATGCAGTTCAAGCTTACCTTAAAAACAAGGTAGGAAGAGACAGAAATCTTCAACTGTGTAGGAGAGGGGAGGGGAGGGATCCCGGGTGCAAAGCAAAATGCATAACTGCCTACTGTGCATGCTTATGTCCTGTGGGCTATGGCTGCACTTGTTGGTGTTTAAACATTTCGGGTTCCACTTGCTGCTCTTGGTTTTTTGTGGGTTTTTCTTTTGCTGTGATTGAGTGCCTTTCAACGCTACTTTTAATGGTGTTCTGTGCTGTTTTTTTTCTTCTTCCCTGGTTTATTCTTATTATGAAACTGTTTATTTTTTAACAATGTTTATTGTTTTTACCAATTGTTTATTTTTAACCACATCCCCTCACAACTCTTTCCGCATTTGAAAAAGGGCAGGGGAGGCGGAACCAGGCCGATCGGGTTTGGCCCTTGTGGCAATTTTTAAATGGCTAAATTCTCCTCTAAAATGATGTTGGTAGTCATAATGTCTAGTTTGGCTCTAAGTCTTTGGGTTTTATTTTTCTCCAACCAAGCAATGGTGACATGCATGAAGGGCCCATCACAGGTCAAGCTCCTGCTGACGCTGCTTTCATAGGCCCTCAACAAGACAGGCAGTTTCATAGAGTCAATGGGCTTAGAAGGATGTAACCCTACTTAGGTTTGCATTACAAGTGATCTGTTTCACCTGCATGTGTGTGAACATGCACCTAGGTAGCTTCCATGTGGTGGTTTGGCATCCAAAGGGGATTTGAAGTGGAGGCGAGGAGGGGAGGAGGAGGAGGAGACTGGATTTATACCGTGCCCTTCACTCAGAGTCTCAGAGCAGCTTACAAATGCCTTTCCCTTCCTCTCCCCACAACAGACACCCTGTGAGGTAGGTGGGGCTGAGAGAGCTCTTTCGAGAACTGCTCTTTCAAGAACAGCTCTGACAGAGCTGTGGCTTGCCCAAGGTCATCCAGCAGCTGCAAGTGGAGGAGTGGGGAATCAAACCCAGTTCTCCCAGATTAGGATCCGTGCACTTAACCACTACACCAAACTGGCTTTTGGGAGCATCCCCCAATGTTGTCCCTTAATTGTCCACTTTCCAGGTTTCCCTGGCTTGTTGCATTCTGGTTTCCTGTTTTGATATGATCTTTTTGGAAAGATTGCAGTCAAAGGAGGTGTGGATGAGAAGGTGTGCATTTAAAAGTTTCAGCCCACATTGGTGCCATCCCTCCCCCCAGCCCCACGGGGCCATTTCCCCCATGTCACCAGAGGCCTTTTTCAGGCTTTCTTAATAAGAAAGAAAGAAAATTGCTAGATCGCTATGGTACGGTAATATTATACTGATGTATTGTCATAATCTATTAACTTCTCTGAATTCTCAGCTTCATTTTTTAAAAAGTAAGCCTCCAGCTTTTGTTGTTGTTGAGCTACAGCCCTTATATGTCTATACTGAAAAGGGCTAGAGACTTACTTTTTATTTAATATAATCTGGGAGCTCAGAGGAGCTAGTAGATCATGTCAGTAGATTATTATAGCAATCAAGAAACTGTTTGATTTTCTTCTTTTAAAGTCTGGGGGAAAGTCCTCCAGCAGCGTGGGGGAAACGGGAACCAGGAGATTCTGAGGCAAGGCATGTGCAGGGGAAAGTGCTGTGTGGATTCTCCATTGCTGTGACAAGAGCTACACAGAGAATTATAGCTCTTTGGAAGCAGCCCCAGTCTATACTAACAACAGAAAGTGTTGATAGAGTGGACTGGGATCAGAAACAGTTGCATTCTGCAAACAGATGTTCTCATCTGGGATGGAACGAAAGGAGCAGAAGATACAGTGCAAAATAGACCCCTTATTTTCAGTTTGGTTGGGTTTTAAAAACACTGAACTTACATTGGTATATGGTACCTAGATTATTTTATTCCTTGCTACCAAAGCAGTTTAAATATCATCACTGATAGGCATCTCCACTGCCACTGAAAGTCTCAAGTAACAAATGGGAACTGTAATTACAGTCTGCCACCCTTCCAAGCCTCCTTAACATGGACAAGACTGATAAAGACAGCTATGATCGAAAGGGCCCAAATTAAATAGTGAGAAGTCATCCCCTTGCTCCATCTCTCTCTCTTTCTCTTTGGTGAAATTCGAGATCTTCTAAGAGCAAAGGTTCTTTAAGTTTTACTCTGTAATAAGGGTGGGAGAGAAAATGCATGAGGGGAGGACATTCTAATGCAGAGATGACACACTTCCACACTCTATGCGAGTTGTTCTTTTGGTCTGTGGGACTGAACTATATTTTAACACATAGGAATAGATGTATAGGAACAGATATTTCTAAGGTTAAAAACCCCAAGTCCCATCTGTTACATTTGTTAGGATAATGAAAATGAATGAGAATGACGAAGAATGAACACCTGATGTTTGTTTAACTGATTTCCCTATATGTTACCTTTAGTGGCCTTATAGTTTACCTTTAGTGGGACTCTTTCTCATCTATCCAGGCTCCTTTGGGGTGACGGGAACAATCCTGGAAAGTTCCGTCATATCTGGATGAAAAAGAAAGCAGTGCAGCTGGAAATGTGTGATGCTGGTACAACTGGGAATTGTTTTCCCCACTTTCCCAAAGTTCGGCAGGCAGGAGCCCGTGACTGAGGAGTATCACAGTGCTTGCTGTTTATATTTTGATCCCGCTATCTTCCAAGGTGCTCAGAGTGGCATACCTGGCCTCAGGTTAGGCTGAGAAAGAAAGAGTGACAGGCCTAGTTCAACTGATGAAATTCATGGCTGAATTGGGTTTGGAATCCAAGGCTCCACAGTCCCAGTCCAACAGTAACTACTACCCTACACGGACCCCCTAGTGCTGAGGACTCAAGATGGCCGATGAAGGCTTTGTATTTATGTATTTATATAGCACTTCCAGTGTTCAGAGTCTTTTGCACCTTCTCTTGCTGCAATTCCTGCAACAGCCCTGTAAAGTAGGCCAGTATTATTATCCCTATACCCAAGGCTTTTTTTGCGGGGGGGGGGACAGGTTCTGGAACTCTCAAGAGGGACATGAAGTTTTCACTCTGTATACTGAAAACTCATAAACCTTTAAATATTTTAAAAATAATTTTGTCAAAGAGGTTCCAGAACTCTGTTCTGGCATGTTCCCCCAGAAAAAAAGCCCTGCCTATACCTCCTCTTATCAGATGAGAAGCCCAGAATGAGCATCTTGCCTAAAGTTACTTAGGGAGTTTGTGGATTTGAACCAGGGACATCCTGGATTGCATCTCTTTCTCTTTACCACTAGACTACATCTTCATATATATCTTGCTCTGTTTTTCCCTCCTCGATTGTAGAGAGGAAATGGATTTGATGGGGGAAAGCCATGGAAATCACTTCCCAAACTTTAATTTAGAAAACAGGTTTTTCAACAACGGTTAGGCATGATAGTGAAAGATGATGTTCATTCGCTACTTCTGGATACCAGATTCTGGGGATGAGCAGCAGAAGAGGCCTATTTCTTTCATGCTGGTCCTCCTGGGCTTCTTGGAACCATCTGGCTGGCCACTACTGGGAACAGGATGCTGGGCCAAGTCCTGCAGAGCTCTTCTTTTTCTGTTTTTTTTTTTTTAAACTCCCTGAAAAAATTCAGATGTCGACCATGCTGTTTTCCAACATTCTCAGTGTGGGTTACTGCTGAGTTTGCAGAACCTTTGTAAGAGAGAAAAGTATTGAGTTTGTTGAGCTGATAATTTAAAACTGCTATCTTTAGTGTTCATCAACAAGAGCTGAAAAATGATGTCTGTTAAGTATCCTTGAGGATTCCATTGCAAAAGTCAAGTCTGAAAATGATTGAATCCCCTAAATTTTAAAATTGGATATATTTGGGCAATGTATTTTCTCTTGTTCTTTGGGCCACATATCTAGTTGTGTTTAATAAGCCTAAGCTGACCAAAGTGACTTCTCCACAACATTTTGCATTATTCTTGGGAATCCTTCAACATTTCTGCATCTGAGTCAAACTATGTTATAGGCCAGCCCAATTTTTAAAGCATGTTTTAAAAGTTTGTTTTAATATATAGTGGGGCTGCCAGCTCAATGGGAGTTAGCTAATTCACAGTACCTGTGCAGCACAACAGCCTCTGCCTGAAAGATCATTGGTGACCTTTAAAATCCTCATGTGAAACTGGCCTTATATGTCCAGGCTGTTGATTACCTAGAGAGCTTTCTGATCAAAAGATTGATCCATATGTTAATTTAATTAAATGGTCTTCTCCTAACTGAGAAGCTGGATGTAACTGGCTACAGTATTAAGTGTAGTGGCTTTGAAAAGTGGAAGGGCCAAAGGGAATAAATAAGACAGCATTTGGCTGTAGGCATTTTTCTGGCCTTATTCAAGGCTCCTGGAGTTTCACCACTGGGAAGCAAGCAGTTCATGTTTGTTGGGGGGGGGAGGTTGCTCCTAAATAGCCTTCACAGCACCCCCTAATTCCAGAGATGCACTCTGAAAAAAAAAATCAATTCGCTCAGCCCAATTGTTTGGCAAAATTGCCATCCTGGAGAACCCAGTCCCTGGAAACAAAAGGGACATCAGGAATTCCAGCCCCAGCCTTTGAAACGGAGGCTTGACAATGAAAAAGCACGGGCTCCCACTGCTCCGGCTTCTTTATAGTGTTAATATACTGTCCAGAGAGAAGGGAAGCAAGAAATTGCTCAGATTTCATCTTGCGCCTTTACCCACCACGACAGATCACATGGAGATGGGCCTCTTTTCTGGTCACACATCCAATGGAGGCTCTTGTGTGGCTTTTTTTTCCAGCCAGTCTCCTTGAAAGCTGTTTATGAATGAAAAATCTGATCGCATCTAACAAAGTGAAGGGTACCCGAGGCTGTATTTTGTCTACAGAAGGGTTCCCCAGATTTCCAATGGTGATGAGCAACATTTGTGCCTGCCTTAAAATGAGTGCCACATTTCATCCTTGCAAGACCTGTAAAAGTTTGCTGTTCTGACTATGGCTGTTTTGAAGGCAGTTATTTCCACCTCTGCACTGAAAGTTACTAACAGTGCTCTCCTAAGAATACTGTCTTGGGAGTAAGCACCTGTGAATATACTTGAGTAGGATTCTGAGTAGACCCATTTAGGATTGCTTTTTAAATGACTGCAGAAATACAAGAGACGTGCTCACTTCCAGAAAAAATGTGGCATGGAGGGAGGGAAAGCCTGAGCAGAAATTCATGCAAAGAAGCAACAGGAAACTTCCTTGATCGAAGTGAGAACATTTTTGTCATTCATCTCATCATTACTAATTATACCATTGCTATATTTTTTAAAAGGAGTTTATAAAGAGAGAAAGATGAGAGTGATTGCTCTTAAATGCACTGTTGCTGGGGGAATATAATCATAGATATATCAATGTACAGATCTTCTAAATTGTGCCCCCCCAATTATTACACTTACTGCTGGAATCCACAAAGGGGCCCTGATTTCATGATGCAAAGACGTGCACAGATCCTGGTTCTTTCATCCCAGTGACTTACATAATAGCTATATAGCCTATATCTTTGAAGCCCCAGTTCCATTATTGGATTTAACTGTTCTGTTATTTATCCTCCTTGCGCTATTTCATATTCACACCATGAAAGCACTCTGTGTTTATAGAAAGAAATTCAACCGATCAATGCCTTTTAGATTGCTCACTTGCTTGAACATTAAGTTGAAGCAGACCAAGCAACCAGGCAGAAGAATGTCAGAATGTCAGAAGCTGCATTGGAGTGGGACTATTTTTTTTAAAAAAACAAGAAAATAAATCAATAGGAAATGTAGGATGATTTGTGTTCTGCTTAGATGCTTTTAGTAAACAATGTTTGCAGGAAGGTTGCACAGCATGGAGATTGGAACCTGTTTATTCTGGATTGACATGCTGTCCTTGGATCCATTTTGGAAGGGCTGGGGTGTGGGATATGAAGCGCTTGCTCCACTTCTCTGTCTCCGACAGTGGCAAGCCAGATATTCCTGAGAAACAGGGCATGATGCAGATAATTATCCTCTGTTGTTTGAGCATCTGGTAACCAGAGGTAGACTGCCTCCATGTACAGATGTCCCTCTTTGAATGATTGACCCAACCTCCCACCTCCAAAATAACCTACTTTTAAAAAATGCACATCTAAAGAAATCTAAAACTAGGGCCAACAGGAACTCATAGCCACATACTACCAGTGTTCCCTGTAAGCTGAGTTAGTGTGAGCTAGCTCACAGTTTTTTAGTCTCTGGCTCACACATTTTTGTCTTAGCTCAGGAAGGTTGGCTCTAGAGCAAACTGATTTATGCAGTAGCCCAATTGCTCGCTCACAACTTAAATGCCAGTAGCTCGCAAAGTAGAATTTTTGCTCACAAGACTCCACACCTTAGAGGGAGTGGTGTTTTAAAAAGCAATAGAATTGTAACATTATCAATGTGTATGTGTTCTGTTCTCACATGTCCTCAAATAACTAGTTTGACATATATGAATGAACCTTTAAAATGGTTTGGAAAAGTTATTTTAGAATTATTTTAATAGCAGGGTATATTGCAATTTTTATTTAGTTATCAGAGAGTATCTTTAGTAGCATGTATTCATGTGTTTCTGTTTTTAAATGACATTCATCAGTGCTCAAGTAGCATGAAAGAGGCAAAGGGCACTGTGGATTTCATGGGTGGAAACACTCACAAGTGTTGTGGTTTGGAAAACTCTGCAGATTATCTGAGGAGAACTAAGACAGTTAAAAAATGGTTCAGACTTGGGCCGCAGCCATTTTCCTCCCAGCTGAAGTGATCCCAGAGTCTGGGAGGTTAGGGTGTTATACTAGGTTTGGAGAGACCCAGATTCAGATTCCCAGTTTAGCCTTACTAGGTGATCTCAGGCCAGACATTCTCTCAACCTGACCTACCACAGGGTCACTGTGAGGATGAAGTGGAGAAGTGGAGAATCATTTATAGTGTCCTTCACTCCTCGGAGGAAAGCAGGATCAAAATGTGACACCTAGGTTGTGCTTCGACTCATGGGCCTCCGTTTGACCACTTCCTGCATTTGTCAGATAGGGAAATGAGATGGTCCTTCAGTGCATCAGAGTTTCAAAATAGCTCTATTAATGTTCTGTTTTCACGAGCTGTATACATTCCCAGGAATGACAACGACCAAATGCTAGAAATGCTGAAAGGCACACCAGGCAGATGAGTCTCTGTATAGGCTAACTCCAATAACAACAACAATAATAATTTGCTCCAGCCCATGTCAGTCATATGCAGAGTAATAGGACTTAAATTAGACCTGACTGGAGTGGTTTTTGGGTTTTCATGGAATCTAGGCCTAAAGTGGAAGAGGTGGCAGATGGATAAACTGATAGAATGGACTGTTCCACTTTAGACAGCAGGAGAGGGATTACAGTTTCCAGCGTTCCTCTGCTCTAAATTAAGTTTCCTCTGTAAGTGGAAATTAGCTTTCTACCTCATATATTAATACCTTTTAAGGGCAGGGAATTCTTTACATGGGGGAGAATTAAAAATGTGACTCTCCCAGTCCCGTATGCATGGGGGGGGGAATGAGTGCCTGGCACCCCCCAAACAACCTGCCACCTACCCAAACAGCCATGCTTGTCTTCTTCTCTACTTCCCACCCCCCAACACAGTCCGGGGAGCTGGTGCCTCTCATTCAGCCAGGCTCCCTTGGCCAGCTGGCATGGTAACTAAGAAGGTAGGAAGGGAGGGAGGGAAAGGGAGGGGGGAAGGGTCAGGTCAGGGAGAGGCGCGAGAGGGAGAGTCTTGCTCAGCCAGCCAGGTGAACCAGCTGCTTGCTGCTTCTGAACTCCAGCTGTCAGGCAATTGTCCATTCCTCTTCGATCAGGGAAGGTGACAATACAGTGAGGGAAAGGAGGCTAAGAAGGGGATGGCTGGCTGGTGCAGAACACTAGCAAGGCAAGGCAACTGTCCAGGCTGCTGCTGCCACAGGGGAAAAGGCTTGGAGAGAGGATTACCTGTGGCACTGTGACCCTGCAAGTGCCAGGCTCCAAAGGGCAGGGGAGAAAGGCCAGTGCCAAGCACACTCTGCGCAACCTGCTCTGGAGGCAGTGAGGAAAGTAGTGCCTGGAATGATATGCAACTGCCCAGGCTCTGTGGAGGAGCCCAGCTGGTCTCCAGTGGCAGAGTCGTCCCCCCCTCAAATCCCCCTCTCCCCAGGTGGCACCTTGGTGCACTCCCAACAATTTTTTTTTTTTTTGGCGGGGGATGGAGCTAGACTCTCCCCATCTCCAGTCTCAGGAGATACAGCCCATCCTATCCCCATGAGTTCCTGCTACTCCCTGAAGACCAGCCCTTAACCACAGATGTATTGGGACCAGTCTGAGTAATCCCTCATTTTTAGCAGCTTTGTGCCGGCGTATCAGAGCTGGCTGTTTGTGGTCTTCCTGTCTGGAGTATGTATATATTAATTAAACATATATAATGAATAATTATGTGCATGCTCCCTGAGGTCTTTTGGTGTTGGATGAGCATTTCTTTAAAACAGTTTCTTGTAGTCTCTCGGTAGGTGCACCAAATTATTTTTTCCTTGTCCCACATTTATATTCACTGAGGCTGACTTATACAGCTTGTAGAAAACACTCAAAATGAATTCAGAAGAACACTTAGAAGTCTCTTTTTGTTGGCCCCACTCATTTTCCCTTTACTGCCCCAGTGACTAGAATCCACTCCCCAAATATCTACAGCAGAGTCCCCAAACTTTTTGAGTCTGCAGGCACATTTGGAATTCTGACACAGCATGGTGGGTGCAGCAACAAAATGGCTGCCACAGAATGGCTGCTACAAGAAGTGGAGCCAGCCACAAAATGACTGACACAGCTTAACTTCAGTGTAGGCTTGCCATTTCCCCCAGGGGGGTGGGGGTTTGCCCACTTAGGGCCCCCAGTCCGCTGTCCTGGATCCGGATGGCAGGGGGAACCTTGCCCCCAAACTTCTGGTATGGCAGCAACATGCCCAGTGAGAGGACATCACATGGAGGTGACATCATCGCTCCAGGTATGTTGCTAGGGAGACACTCTAGCACTTGGCCCAAAAACTCTATGGTACCATAGAGTTTCTGGCCAAATGTTATAGCGTCCCCCCGGCAACATGCCTAGCACAGTGATGTCACTCCCAGATGTCATTGATGTCAGAAAATCCTGACAAAGAAGCTCCATCCTCCCACCAGCAGCAGGTAGGGACCTGGCAGCCCTACTACAGTAACACAATACAGATCCTTCTGCTGTGGTGGCAGCCGCTGCTAAAATAACCTTTAAAAAATCTGCACGGCCAATAAAATCTTCCACAGTCTGTCAGAAGCCTTGCTGGGCAAAATTCCTACCTGGCCCCACCCACTTCCTAAAAATACCTGTTAGGTGCCAGAAATGGTACCATTTCTTTTTCTCATTTGCTCCCTTCCAGTTCACTTGTTAAAGCTCGCCTTCTCCCTGGCCTTATTTTTTAACTTATTAGAGGCAGGGCCGGCCCCAGCTTATTTTGCACTCTAGGCAAGGATCCCTTCTGGCGCCCCCTCATGCGCTGCCCCTCTCCCCCTGTGCACCGTCCCTCCATGTGCCCCCCCCCAATGCCAGTAGCTCAGAAAGTAATATTTTTGCTCACAGGACACCACAGCTTAGAGCAAACTAACTGATGCAGGAGCCAAATTGCTCACTCACAACTTTGGAGCCAGGAGCTCACAAAATAGGATTTTTGCTCACAAGACTTCACAGCTTAGAGAGGGAGCATTGCTCCGGAATATCCCCTTCTTATCAAACAATGGGATTGCTAGAGAGTAGGGGCTTCTAGGCTGTGTCTTTAGGGAGTCCTGACCGTGCGGCTCCCATTCTCAGCTCTCCTTCCCAACCAATTTCACGTCTGTTTTTTTAGGGGGGGATTTAAACTGTACAAGTTCTTTCCATTAACCCACCGGACTAACACTCCTCCATAGCTTTCTGGGAGCCGTGCCTGAGTCCATGGAATTCACTTTGATGTGCTTTCTGACCGAGCTGGACACCTGGTTCTCATTGCAAGCCTTGGGGATCGCGCCCCTCACCCCCGGGAGGCCCCTGCCTGCACCCTTACCCACCTCCATAGAAGGAGAAAGGCCTGTTAGGGATGAGCTCACTCGGCTCCAAGCAGAGGAAGAGCATCCAGGCCATGGGCCTGCCTGGCCGCCGCTCCTCTGTCCTCACACACCCTAAGGGGGGGTGGGATGTGCTAGGCTGGGAGGAACGCCACCCCCCATCTCCACTCAGGTAGCCCTGGGCAGCCTGGGCCCTCCCGGGTGGCAGGGGAAGGTTTCCCGACTCCCTGCCTGCCTGCGGCCCTCTGCCCGCCCCAGGGGGGCGGGGGGCCACAAGGTGCCCCGGAGAGCTGTGGGGCAGTGGAGGAGGAGGAAGAGCACCCCACGCCATGGGCCCACCTAGCCGCTTCTCTGTCCTCACACTCCCAAAGGGGGGCGGGAGTTGCCAGGCCAGGAGGAAAGCTGCCCTACTGTCTCCACCTGGGCGAAGGGGGTGAAGGCACAGCTGCAGCCGTGAGTCTTTGGGTGCCAGGCCTGGAGCCCCAGGAAATGCGGGCGGTGTCTGTGACACAGGGCACCGAAGGCAGAGGCAGCCACATCGATCCCCGGGGGAGGGGTTAAAGAGGCGGAGGCAGCGGTCACCCAGTCAGGACTTTTGGCGGGGGTGGGGGGGATTTTGGCAGGGGGGCAGGTGCAGTTTGGCGCCCTAAGGGCCGGCCTGCCCTAGGCAAATACCTAGTTTGCCTAGTGAGTGAGCCGGCCCTGATTACAGGGATCATTATCAACTGCATTGAAACTCAAGGACCAAATTGGCTGAGAGCCCAAGAGTTCTTTCTTGGGAATGCCCAAATGCTTTTCTTTCTAAATAATTTCACCTTTGGGAGGGGGTGATGTCTTCATCTGCAGCCATTGCCTAAGGAGAAAGCTACTGTCCCACCGGGTGTTCTGTGTTTGTGAGTCCTCAAGTATTCAGCAATATTTATTTCTTGCTTACTGCAGCCAAAATAGCCACATAGGGGCTAATTTGGATTGGGAATGCAAGTTAAGGGAAGATGATTAGTCCATCCACCCCTATGTGCCATTTCCCCAAACTGAAATGGCCAGGCAAAGCTGGGGCAAGCATACAGTGGGGCTGTCCAACAAACAGCAGAGAGAAAGAATTAATACCCTTTAATTGTGTCCCAGTTATTCCTCCAGAGGAAAAAAATGCTTGGCAGCTCCAGACTTGGGATTCCCAACATCTCCTGTAGTTTGACACTAAATTTGTGCATTTGCTCACATTCATCCTTTGCCCTCTTGGCCTCTCCCACTCCATATTGCCTTCTTTTCCTGCTGTGATCCTCACTGCTTCCAAAGCTTATATTATAAACTTCTATGGGCAAAGAATACTCTTTAGAAGTTTATTCCAAATTAGTGCCTCTATTTAGGCAGAATTATTTGTTATAGCAGCAGAAACACATTCGCCAAGTGTGTGTTTGCTGAGAGAAACTACCTGGCCGCTGAAGCAATCTTAAAAGGCCCTGCTTCCAGTGCCCCTGCCATCTGAGATTAGTCGGGTGGCAACCTGAGAAAGGGCCTTCGTGGTCATGGCTCCAAAACTCTGGAACTCTCTCCCAGGCTGCGATCATACGCTCTAAATAATCCACTTTCAATGTACTTTCCAACTGGATTTTGCCAGTTCACACAGTAAAATCAAATTGGAAAGTGCACCAAAAGTGGATTGAAGGTGGATTATTTAGTGTGTATGAACGCAGCCCCAGTGTACCTGTTCCTTTTGTTTGGAATCTTCTGCCAGGAGGTGAAGGCTTCTTTTTCTTTTTTAAAATTCTCAATAAAATACAAACTTTAAAAACATCAAGAACAAGTGGAACAATTCCAAAGACAGCATATAAGAAGTTTACCATACCCCCAAAAAGAAGCCGTTAAAGGCAGATAACCCTAAATGAAGCAAGAAAAACAAACAGCAGTTGGAAAAAAGAAATTGTTAGAGAGGAGGAGCTCAGTCAGACCTTTTTTGTTTTTCCAAGCATTCCCTCAGTGATCCTTTGTTAGTGCCCTAGGTTTTAATTACTGCTTTTTATATGTGTATTTTAGCTTGGTTTTAATTGTTCTAATGATGTGTTTTTGTTTAGCTTTAATGGTCTTTAAGACATGCTTTTATTACATATTTTTTAAATCTGTTAGAGGCCTTGGTGACCCTGAGGGCAGAAAGGTGGAATATAAATCCTGTAAATAAATAACATGAGCCAGAGGGGTATTTGTGCGGGAGAATCAGTCAGTGTTCAGGAAGGCTGCCTAAACCTTTTCACATTCACTAATTCTCTTCTGCAAATCTTTCCCTCCCCAGGTTTGTTTTTCCCCCAGCCAGGGTTTACTTTCAGCTTTTGAGCCTGGCTTCTAGGCCAGCCAGGGAAGAGAGGAGAGAACAATTCAAATCAACCTTTGCAGGAGACCATCCGTAAACCAGGGGAGCCTTAAACATCTCCTCGCACACCCTGATCTTCTGCTGTAAATGATCTTCCCACCCCACAATTGCCCTGTGTAATTCTCATGCTGTGGTAGTTCTGCCCTTTGTTATTGGTAGTAAGAACATTATTTTGTGATAGGCAGAGTGGTGATCTCGGAATACGTATATTCAACGGATATCAAGAAACCACCACAAGAGCAATGAATGCCTTCAACTGGCTGACAGTTTGGAGCCAATATAAAGGAGCCTCCCCAAACAACTGCAGAATGCTGATTCCCAAAGAGAGGGGAGTTGGGGGAAGGGGGAATGTGAAAAGGTCAAGTGTCCCAAAGGCTTTTATTGTGACAGGCACTTAACCCCGGTTACTCCTTCTTATCTACTTCAGCTGCTCGGCTGGCTCATTAAACCGAAATGTCATTTGCTTCTATGGGGAGTCGGAACATGATGAGCACGAGGGGCATTCGTTTCTTCCTAGACCCACCTGGAGTGATTGGCAGCAGCCAGTGGGGATCAGCAGTGAGTAATTTGCTGGACACTGACCTTGTCAGACAGAAAGATCAGAATCGATGATTCCCCGAGGATGGGTCATCCATGATCAACGGTTTCGATGTATTAGAAATATGATAATTGTCTTTTTTTATCCTTGGGCTTGCAAATACATTCGTGCTTCATCCACAGCTGAAAATATTACATTAATTAATGCTTGGTTGCAACTGGGTTTTTCATGGGTATCCAGGGCTGTTGAGGTTGGGGGGACAAAATTTGGGGCTACCTGGTCTCTTTGGGGAGCCAGGCAAGGTGCTGCTGATGTGCAATCCTAAATAAATTCAACACTTCCTGAACAGATGGAGAAGCAAGGGAAATGTGACCAAGGGGCAATCAAAATATCTCAGCCTAACCTACCCCACAGAGTTGCTATGAGGATACAGTGAGGGGAGGATAGACCATGTAGCCTGCATTGACTTGCTCACCGGAAGAGCAGGAAAAGCTGAGGACATAGTATAGAGCATATATAGAGAAGCATTTATGAGCCTTTTCATGCTAACAATAAGTCATGCCTTTTGTTTTCCTAGGGTCTGATTGAAGTGAAACAGGGCCTAGGAGAAATGCTTTGTCTGTGGACCTCTGTTGGAGGCCCCATGGCATTTCATGGTCCACTCAAGGGCAAAGTCAGGATGGGGGAAAGTAAACTTATCCCAGATCTGGCCTGTGATGAGTTGCTTGTGTGAATCCTGACACTGCGCAGTGGACGTTGACGGCTAATCACAAGTGCTCAAAAGTTGCAGCTGCAATCAGATACCAAATGTTGATCCATACTGATTCCTCCCTCCCTCCCTTTCTTTCCCCAACTTATTACATTTGCTTTATTTATAGTCCACCTTTCTCACTGAGACTCAAGGAGGATTACAGAATTCAGCAATGCCGTAGGGGCTGTATAGGACATGCAATAAACACTGCAATAAAATTGGCTTGCAAAGTTAAACAGCAATGCAATAAAAACTGTATAAACACAGTCCCATGTTCAGGCTACAGTATCACTGGTTAAAAATGATCTTGGGTTAGTCCAGCCTGAGCCTGGAGAGTTGCCAACCTAGATGGACCAATAAGCTGGTACAAGGCAGCTCCATATGGGCTCAGCCTCTGAGTCACAGCCAGAGTCCCATGCTTTGTGTGCAGAAGATGCTGGATTCAATCCTCGGCACTTTTACTTAAAGGATGTCAGGCAACAGGTCTTCCTCTACCTGAGATCCTCAAGCGTGTCAGCAATACTGAGCTAAATGGACTAATGGTCTGTCCTGGTCTATAGCTATGCAGTGTTGCAAACATTGGGAAAGATGTGGATTGACTTCCCTACATTGGTTAAAAGATGTGGGTTGACTTCCCCACCAAGTGGAGCTGGGAACAGAGTTGAATCAGCAAGAGGGCAGAAAGAAATGGCAGTGTTGTGTAGGAGAGTGGAGGCTGTAGAGGACAGGCACAAAGGCGGAATGGACAGCTGGCTGTTCTGTTTGCCTAGTTGGCTGGAAGCTTGAGCCAGCAGCATTGGTGGAAGCAGGGAATGAGGTTTTGCCCTTTGTTGAGGGTTTGTTGGCTTCCTGAAGATGGGAAAGCCAGCCCTCAGGGAAGCCAAGTCCCCACCCGCAAACTCCTAGCACTCACTTTTTGACTGGAGGGATCCCATCATCCAACAGCTGAAGAGCTGAGTTGCCCCTTCACTCTCCTGTCTTCTTCCAGCCCAAGCTGTGACAGTGTGGGCATACAGAGTCCATTAAGTCATGCATGGTGGTCCAGGGGAGCCTTGATAAACTTGCCAGCCTAGAACTGCAAAAGATGAAGAGAGGGTGCTATAAAGAACACAGTACGGAGAGTCTGGGCTGCATTATAGGGACCTGCACTAAGATAGTCAAAGGCATTGTGAAACTGGAAAATCCGTGCAACACCTTCCATGCTGGTATGAAGTCATGGATTCTTTTTATTTAGCTCTGTAGACTCTGCCCTTCTTCCTTATGGGGATGCGAAGCTTACCACATCATTCTCCCCTCCTCTGTTTTATGCTCAGGGCAGATGTCTGCACAATTTGTGACTCTCCAAACTGAATGCAGCCCAGCCACTGTGCATTGTGCACTTTATAACCTCCCTATTCCCATTTTTGTAGCTCTAGGCAGCTAAGTTTATCAAAGCCCTACTGAGCCACCATTTTTACATGTTGTCATTTCAGCGTACACTGTCATAGGGTTGCCAGCTTCAGGTTGGGAAGTCCCTGGAGATTTGGGATGCAGCCTGGGGAGAAGGGGGGGACTTCATCAGGGTATAATGCCACAGAGTCCACGCTCCAAAGCAGCCATTTTCTCCAGGTGGACTGATCCCTGTAGTCTGGAGATGAATTATAATTACAGGAGATCTCCAAGCCCCACCAGGAGGTTGGTAACCCTATCACTTCATCCCTCATAAAGGTGGGGCTAACCTTGAGCCCACAACAGACCACCTTAGCCAAACTTTCCTCTGTTATCTGATTCCATATACTGTGTGAGCTTTCCAACACCCTTGTGCCAGTGTCATGATCCCTTGTTTTCTGATGCCATTGATTAAAGTAGAATATTATGCATGTCACCATTAGGAAAAAAAAAGAATCTTGGATGAATAAATGGCTATAATTTTTTCCTTGCTTGGGCAATTTTTTTTTTTAGCATAATCTATTTTATGTGGAACCTGAGATGTCCAACTTGTACATTCATGCTTCAGTAAGAAAAAGCTTAGCTTGGATCTCTGCTTTCTCTTCAAGCTAAGCAACTGATTTTTTTTTCTTAAAAGAAGAATTTGTTGCATAAACCAAGTGGGGTCCCACAATACTACTGTGGAAGGGAATTTTCCCCCACATTAAGAGTCCAAAGACAACATGGAAACTGTCAGTGTTTAGAAATCTTCTGTGCTAGCAGGTCCATTCACCGCCGACTGCATCTGGTTTCCTGTTTTCTTCCTAGCTTGTGATGCTTCAGTGTGTGCCCCTAGACACATCACCCAGGCATCTGAAGTAGCAACATAGCGGAGGATGTCAGCATGGAAGTTCCAAAGGCATCAGCCAGCCCCTGTCAAGATGAGGGGGCTGACTGGAGACAATTTGCTTGCTGGATGCCATGAGACTAACTCTGTTCTTGCGCTGAGATGCCTCATCAGTCTGAAGTAGAGCTAAGAAAAGTTTGTGCATCCCAAGCGAAGACTCCAAGCAAGATAGTGTGTAGAGCAGATTATTCAAAGGGGTTGGGGAAGAGTCAAAATTATGCAAACCACAGTCATGTGCATAATGCCTTGTGCTGAAAACATCCTGCATGCATGCTTTATTCTGAGCCAATTAAATGAGTTTTGGGGCAGGAACATCTGATGGAGTGGTATAAATTGACCAGGAGCCAACAGTGTGCCTGAATTGTACATTCATCATTATAGCATTCACTATATGAGTGAACAAACTAGTGTAACTTAATGACTACAGGCAGAATGGTTGTATTCATCAATGTCACCTTGAGCTGTGCCCCCAAACATGATATAATCAGATGCAGCCAGTTAGCATCCAAAGGAGAACAGGGTTGCACCTGTGCACCTAACATAGGCACAAATTCTGTACTTGCAGGATTTTTTAAAATACCCGCGATCAGAAACTCTTGAAAAGTAGCACTGCAGGTTGTGTAAATATGTGTGCCAAAACTAGGCTGAATTGGTAGGGAGAGAGCTGGCACCACACTGCTCTGTCTTGCTACGCATGTTGTCTGTACATGAGTATGTCACACATGCAGGGCTGCTGTGGGTGTTTTTGGAGTTCTCAAGCAGTTGTATCCAAATAATGAAGAAATCAAACAGGGTACATTTGTATGCCAGCTGGACCTACAAGCTGAGAAACCCTGACAAGATGTCAGAAAGAAAAGGAAATGAACCAGCAGTACAGGAGTATAATCGCCTGGAGTTTTCTACATAATTTATACAGCCCCTTTAGCAAAGAAGCATACACATATTTTTAAGGGTGGAAGACTGAGGGCCTACTAACATATGATGTTTTCCTTGCATCTTCCCCAAGTCTGGATTTCAAGACTACTCTCCTATATTTTGTTTGGATATGGTGTGTCTTTAACTTGTTATTTCTCTCTCTTTGGGTACGTAACGCTGCCACCAGGAATTTAATTCCAATCCTATTAATTTACCTTTCCCATAGTATTGTGCCCAAGCTCTAAGGCTTCTTTGTTGGACTATGTGGTTCTGAATATGAAACTATTGTATTGTAATAGCACATAACTCTAGGTTTTCATGAAACAAAACTTTATTTGTACAAGAAGCGTATTGGTTTCAAGATGTTTTGTAACTTATCAGTGAATAAAACACTGTATCTTAATAACTTCTGACTGACGTACCACACTCTTTCAATACACAAACACTTGTTGTTGTTGTTCAGTCGCACAGTCAAGTCCGACTCTTTGCGATCCCATGGACCAGATTACGCCAGGCCCTCCTGTCTTCTGCTGTCCGCTGAAGTTTGCTCAATTTCATGTTCATTGCATTGATGACACTGTCTAACCAACTCCTCACTCTCAAATCCTCCTTTCTCTTCAGAATGTACTTTGCTCAACCTTTATTTTATTTAGCTCAGTTTAATCTTTCACTTCTTAACTCAGGTTCTGTCAGCTTCACTCTCACACACTTATAATACTTTGACAATATTAGGTTTTGACTCTCTCTAGTCACTAATATGTCCTCTAAAGTATTCTACTTCCTTTTTAGAATCTTAAATGCTTTTCACAGCAGTAATATGAAATTCTAATCAGAAAACTGTTTCTCAGACTTTGTAGACTGCTGACTGACCACAACTGACTGTTAACAGCTGACTGAACACAGTGACTGGCTTTCTCCACACACACTTCTTAGCTCTGCCCATACACTCTCATTAACCAACCAGTCACCTCACTCACTCATCCCCCTCTTTCACCCCCCTTGTTCTTCTGCAACTTGCCAAACATTTAAAGAAACACACACTTAAAACTTTAAATCATTACACTGGGCAATAAGGTGATGGCTTCTATCATGGTCAGAACTCAATTCCCAGGCATACGAGGCAGTTCGGATCAGAACTACAGCAGATGGGATAGCTTCCCCCACACTGTTTTCATGATCTGAAACAGCCTGGTGGGGGCTCTGTTTGCCCTGTTGGGGAAATGATGTGTACTGATGTAAAAATTCCTCAACTGGTAAAATAGCACACCTGGAGCTATTTCAGATCAGAAAAGCTGTGTTTGTGTGGGTTAAGCTTCCTCTCCTTGTGTGCTGAGGTCATGGAAATTAAATTTTGAGCATGGAACTCCAGAGTACACATCTGATCACCAGAATATGATGTGAGGAAGATATAATATATAGTTAGCCCCCAGGGATTCTCAAATGCAACTCCAGTGCAAAATAGCAGTTCTCATGCAATGCTTTAGGCTGTGGTCAGACGACAGGCTTGGTGCGGTCTGGCCATGCCTCTATTTTATCCATTGTTATTTGTTCCAGAGAGGTTTGTCCAAACTTGCCATTCCTATCCCACCTCACCAAGTGCTCACTCCATGGCTGACCATTCAAATTATTGCTGTGTGGTAACCACAGAGTGGGTGGTTGGGCAGCATCCTTTTTAAAATTCTCTTTCACACCTGCATAGAAGAATTCATTTGAAGCACCATTCCATTTTGACAGCTGGCCCCGCTCAGCTTCCTTCACTTTGCTTTTCTTCCTTGGAATACATGGGGGGGAGTGTAAGCATCATGCAGATTTGCATCAGAGTAGCCCCATAGATTGCAGTACATTTACTCCTGTGTCAGTCATGGGCTGCTCCCAAACAGCAACTCTGAAGCTGTTGAAATTTGTTTCAAGCTTTACCCAAGACTCCCTGAATTAGGGATTCCAGCTCCCCAGGCTCCCTGCCAGTATGGGAGCCTAAGTAGGGACTATTTCCACGGCTTTCCAATGCCAAAAAACAGGAGAAAGTTTTTGGGTGGGAGGTTTGTTGCTCAGAAACAACTCCCCTGGGGGCTCCTGATCCTAACAGCATGTTTGGGTGCAGAAAGGCACAAGCGGTGATTCAAAACCCTGGGGCGAAGATCCATTTATGTGCACATCGCTAACTGAATTTTAAAAAAATGTTATGCAGACAGAAGTGTGCAAACTGACTTCCCAAATGGCTTGATTTCTCAAGAAAGTTCAGACATCAGGAAATGCACAGTGAGACCAGTTCAGTTTGTAAAAATCAGACTTTCACTGGTGTTGGGAAAGTCAGGGTGAGAACAGGGCACTGACTACTGGGGAAAGGGATACAAATGTCACTGTCTGAATGAGCATTTTTAATCCAAAGGGGAGAAGCAACAGCTCATCTGATTGCAGCCTTAGAATTCAAACTATCCTTGGCCAAAACCACAGCCAGGGTGGAGCCAATGGGTGCATGGGTCACCTGGAGCATTGGTGTACATCACCTAATTAATTTTCAAAAGATGGGCTTTTTAATCTGTGGCTTATCCATTTGATTAATGAAAACTTGGGTTTAAAACAGGAAACTCACTGGGTTTGGTGGCAGCTGATCTCCCCACATACACAAAAGCACAGTGTCTTCCCAAAACTCCACTCATCTGACCTGCTCAGTTTTATTTTTTCAGGTCCCTTGCTTTAGGATGGATTTTTCTTCTTTTATTGTTTTTTTTTCGTGTGTGTGTGCATCTGTATATGGGTGTATGCCTGGAAGTCATGGCTGACTTCTGGTGATCTCTAGTGGGGCTCAGACATTTCAGAGAGGTGGCTTATTATTGTCTGCCCCTGGTATTCCTTGGAGGTCTCCCTTCTAAGTACTTGCCAAAGTTGGCCCTGCTTAGCTTCTGAGATCTGATGAGATCGGGCTTGCCTGGGCTATCGAGGTCAGGGCAGGATGGATTTTTCAATGTCCCTATCATCTTTAGCATGCTGAAGTGGAAAGTGGTGGAAAGCTAGTTTCAGTGAGGCTGATAAAAGGGAACACAGGCTGTGGCAAATAAAATGCAAGTCTGTGATCAGACAGGCAAAAAGGGAATATGAGCAGCATAGTGCAAAAAACATAAAGACCAACAATAAAACTTTCTTCAAATACATTAGAAGCAGGAACCCAGCCAGGGAGGCAGTGGGGCCCTTGGATGACCAAGGGGTAAAAGGAGTAGTGAAGGATAATAGGGAAATGGCTGAGAAGCTGAATGCATTTTTGCCTCTGTCTTCACTGTGAAAGATGAGAAGTGCTTGCCCACTCCAGAACCGCTGATTTTGGGAGGGGTGTTGAAAGACCTGAGTCAGATTGAGGTGATGAGAAAAGAGGTCCTATAACTTATAGAAAACTTAGTTCTGAAAGAACTCAAATGTGAACTTGTGAACCTCCTGACAAAAATATGTAATCTTTCATTAAAATCTGCCTCAATTCCTGATGACTGAAAGATAGCTAATGTCACTCCCATCTTTAAAAAGGGTTCCAGAGGAGATCCGGGAAATTACAGGCCAGTCAGTCTGATGTTGATACCGGGTAAATTGGTGGAAACTGTTATTAAGGAAAGAATTAGTAAGCACAGTAATGAACAAAAACTATTGAGGCAGACTCAGCATGGGTTCTGTAAGGGAAGATCTTGTCTCACTAACCTGTTAGTGTTCTTTGAGTGAACAAACATGTGGACAAAACTCACACCATTTTCTGTTATTGGGGAGCATAATGCTTCAAACTCGAAAGGGTTGGTAGTAGCTCTCAATGTAATCACTAATTACCCAGTATTAATAGTCTCTCTCTGCTAAAACACTTGCAGCTGTACTTGATGTACTTAATGATACTGATCCTTACTAACTTAGCTACAAACTAATGGCTAGAGAAAACATGAAGAATCTAATGTTTGGTTCAAGCCAAATTTTGTGTGCTCTTGAAGTCTGTAAGTCCAAATTGTCTCATGGTGCAACAATCTCTTTTGAATATCCCCATAGTTATGCTGCTGTTTACTGCATTTAGAGATAACAAAAAAAGCATGTCTTCTGCTCAGTGACCCTGATCAAGATAGCACTGGCACTTCTAGAACTCTATTTTTTATTCTGGACTTATGTTCTAGAATACTGGTCTGTTTTCACTGCTTGCATGGTGCTTCCTACATACAGGAGGTCACATGGACAGATTACAACATCAATTACACACTTTGTCTTACAGTTCAAAAAGTGTTGGGGTGTAAAAGAGCAAAAGCCTCATGGGTGTATTTAAACTCCTTAAATTCTATTCCAAGCACACAGGCTACACAGGAACTACATCTGAAGTGTCCTTTAATTAAAGGTCCCGGAAGAGGTTTCCTTGCTCCTTGCTATCACTCTATACCTAGCTGACTCAATCATTTGTGCAGGATAACCCTGTTCCATAAGATGATTCCTCATTCTTATTGATTCTCTTTCAAAGTCAGTATTAAAGGTACAGTTCCTTTTAAATCTAAAAAACTGTCCATGTCTTGTGATTTATAGTAAAGTAATGCATTCCTGTCTGTTGGCTTCACATACAGAAGTACTGCCAATTTGTTCCTATAATCCCAAAAGACCATCATCATTCTATGGGATACAATGTGGATCACTAGAACAGGAAAACTTAATTTTCCCGTGAATAGTATTAACCCAGTCAAAAAAAATCTTGTAAGCCTGAGACATCTTTAATTTTTTAAAAAATGTTATCTATAAGCCTCTTGTAAAATGTAAGAGAATAAAAAAGGTGTTGTTGATTGAATGACAAATTATGGTCTCCTCTAACTCATTCATAAATAAATTTGCTATGGAGGGTGACACAGGACTACCCATCACTACCCCTTTCCATTTTGAAAATGGAAACAATTCTTTTCTAGAATGATATCCAATAATTCAATGAGAAAAATGTTGGAGGCTTCAAGGAAGTTCTTCTATTAAGAATTTTTTCAGCAGTGTTCCTGGCCTTGTCATGGGGTATATTTGTATGCAAAGAGATGACATCCATTGTTACTAATACTGCCCCCATGAGAATACTAAGATTCTCAATTATATGTTGTCAAAGGCTTTCACGGCCGGCATTCATTAGCTGCTATAGATTTTCCAGGTTGTCTGGCTGTGGTCTTGGCACTGTAGGACCTGATGTTTTGCCAGTAGCTGTGACTGGCATCCTCAGAGGTATAACTAGAGAGTACTCCATCTTTCTGTGTTATACCTCTGAGGATGCCAGTCACAGCTACTGATGAAACGTCAGGTCCTACAATGCCAAGACCACAGCCATACAACCCGGAAAATCTACAGCAGCTAATTCTCAATTATGTTAATAAAATCTCTAGAGCCCTTGATTGTATGACTTAGATTCCAAGACAAATGTAGTCAACATCTAGTGCAATTGGTTCTAAAATGGAACTTGATCCAGAAACAATTGGACATCCAGGTGGGTGGACTCTTTCTTGTGTATTTTCAGGGGGGTATAAAATATAGGATCCCTAAGGATTATACAAAAATTTCAAAGTTGATTCATCGATGAACCCCATACTAAAGGCATCCTCCACTATGATCCTAATAAGATGGGCAATGTACATGGTGGGGTCATTATCAATAGGCAAATAACAGTGCCCTGACTTGGATAGCCCAGGCAAGCCCAATCTCATCAGATCTCAGAAGCAAAGTGGGGCCAATCCCAGCAAGTATTTGGATGGGAGACCTCCAGAGAATGCCAGGGTTGGGGAACAGAAGCAGGCTGTCAAGCCACTTCTCTGAATGTCCTCCACATACCAGTAGGAGTCGCCAGAGGTTGTCGTGACTTCCAGGCATGGGTGCATGCTCGTGTGCACACACACAAAACACCCCTCTCCAAAAAAAAAGAGAGCGAGAGAGGGAAAAAATAGGTAAATAACGAGAATCATCACTATTGCCCCTCCCTTATCAGCCTCTTTGATAACAGTTGTATCATCCTCTGACGAGGTTCTAAGGGCCTTAAAGTCCTCCTTGGTAAGATGATGTCCAAGATATCTATGAGAATTGTCCAACTTTTCAATATCCTGAAGAACGACCCTCTCAAATATTTGTATAGAGTAGTCAGTTACTGAAGGGATAAAATTTGATTTGGGTCGAAATTTATTCCTATTCATGTCATTTGAATTTTCAATTTTCA
This sequence comes from Gekko gecko, assembly GCA_029375565.1. Classification (NCBI taxonomy): domain Eukaryota; kingdom Metazoa; phylum Chordata; class Lepidosauria; order Squamata; family Gekkonidae; genus Gekko; species Gekko gecko. Next base: position 41,857,530 of record JAPDNY010000012.1, on the reverse strand, counting down.
AAAATTTTAACAGCATTATTAACTGAAATATGTTTACCCGAGTTTGAAATGGACTGTATCATTCATCAAGGGGAGGGACCAGTGAATATTAATCTTAGGAGATAGTTCCCGGGGGACTGCTGGTAGACATATTCTAAGCAAGATTCTCCACCAAAACTGAGCTGACAGCTGACATCTCTTTCACACACAGACACATACACACGCACACACACACACACACAAAATAAACCAACCCATGTACCTTTTCTTGTGACTCAATTTTTTAAAAAGTGTTGAAAATAAGGCATACAACTTCCACTTTAGTGAGTGAAAACATTCAGCTGTAACTCCAGGCCTCAGTTTGAATAAAAATGGCAGGAGGATACCTTCTGATTGATTAAGGAGCTAAATTAATACGTGCCATTCCCTTTAGTTTAACTAGCTAATTAGTTTTCAGATGGCTATATTGAGCTTTGGAACAATTAATCCATTATTTAGTGTAATGGAGCCATTTATAAAAATTAGCCTTACAAGCTTGAAGGTAGTTTAATCAGCAGCTTTGTTTGATTCATGGGGGGAGCTCAGAGAGTCAGTTTTGTGTAGTGGTTAGGAGTGGCAGACTCTAATCTGAAGAACTGGGTTTGATTCCCCACTGCTCCACATGCATCCAGCTGGGTGTCCTTGGATCAGTCACAGTTCTCTCATAGCTGTTCTCTCAAAAGCAGTTCTCTCAGAGCTCTCTCAGCCCCACCTACCTCACAGGGTGTCTGTTGTGGGGAGAGGAAGGGAAAAAGACTGTAAGCCACTCTGAGACTCCCAGTGAAAGGAGGGGTATAAATCTGAGGTATAAATCCAACTCCTCCTCCTCCTCTTCTTCTTCTTCTGTTGGGGAGGGCCAATTTAACAACCGATGGAGCTGAGAGCTGAGGGCATTTTAACATTTGATGCTGTTTTGGAGTATGCTACTGTAATAAGTGAATTTTAAAAAATTAAGGCAGCTCGATAATAGTAAGCCACTTTGAATTTCAGAAAAGATAGGTTATACGTTTTCAGATTATGATGTCCCATCCTGTCGGAGCAGGGAAGCTTTTATTTAATTGTGAGTAATCTTAACCTTGGCACTATCTGAAAAAAGGTCTCTACTGTGGTAACAAGTAAACATGTTCGAACCAATTTAATGAACCAACCTTTTAAAAAAACAGAGAATCGATTGGATATGACATCCTATGCATTGTTGTTTGGGAGTAACCCTAATCATATTCTATTCGGCTTATTTCTGAATTTATTAAAAACAGAATTGGTTGGGAGCCCTAATTTTAAAAAGGGGCTGTAATTTCCTTTTTATATAATATCCATGTGCCCTGTTTCATTAGGTAGTAACCATATAGAGCGAAAGAACAAAACAACATATAAACTGATGCAACAGGTCTAATCCACCCATCCATTTCTCTGATTAGAAGCCTTGCCCCCCCACCCCCCAGGCCTCAGCAGGGGAAAATGACAAGTATCCTCATTGTACTAGTCTTCTTCTCTTCCCTTCCCATTGGGGCTTAAAGCAGCCCTGGACAGAAGGGCATTTCCTTATGCCCTGAATTGCTAATTGCCCTGGAGGAAGGGATGTGATCCAGTCCTATGGTAGTTATTTTTTGTGCAATGCCTGTAGTGTTCCCTCTTCAGGATCACTCACAAATTCACAGAGCCATGCATGTCCCTGACCGAGAAAATTTGTTGCACATTTAAAGCAAGCTGAGCCAAGAGAAAGAGAAGCTTCATTGGGGCTTGGATGAAAATAGTTTATTCAAAGCTCTTGCGTATTCTAGAAGGGGAATCTTTTATTTTATATTTTGAAACTCAGTAAAGCAATAAAGGAGGAATAAGAAAACAAAAGAAGATATATTCTCCACAGCAGCCCTTAGAGCACCTCCTCCCCAAACACCCCCCCCCAAGACAAAGGATTGGATCAAGACCGAATTTTCCGGTGGCAGAATGGAACTTTCCTGCCTTTCCTCTAGTACTGTTGTTGGGAATCACCAGTTTAGTCTGGATTCAATCCAAAATTAATATTCTGATTCATGAAGAGCTTAAAATTTTATTTTAAATTTATAACAGAGCAAAGACATTGGTGGACTCTGAGCCCCCAGCAAAATGGAAAAGGGCGTGGCCTGAGAAAGCGTTGTGAGCCTGAAATAAACAATTTCCCAGAACATTTATTTATTTAGGAAATTTGTCTGCCACTTCCCCAGCTTGGCCTGTGGTGGCTCACAACTAAAACAGTAAAACAGAACAAAACAAATGACAACTAAATCATATCAATAAGAACAAATAAACATAAATAAAAATGTCAGTAAAGCCAGCCATTAAAGACAAGTTGGGGCATAAAGGCGCATAAAAGAGAGCAGTGTAGGATGATGTTGATGAAACAGACTAGGATCTGACTATGAGACAGCTACATGAGATGGAACCCCTTAGTTAAAAGCCTGGGGGGGGGAAATGTACTTTAATCTGGTGCCTAAAAGGGAGGCACGAGTAAAGCCTCAAGGCAGAGGGATTCCAGAGGCAAGGTGCTACCACCCCCAAAGCCCCATCTCTGATTGGTGTCTACCTTACTTGTGTATGCAGGGGTGCAGATAACAGGGTTTGAGAAGAAGGCTGACCAGTGTGGATGGAGGCGGTCCTTTGCATTGGGAAAGGGCTCCTCATGGTTTCTGGTCTACAGCATGGTGATGGCGGTCGCTCTCCCCGATGCTCAGGAGAGCGGCTAGCACATCAGTGGTTTGGAGGGAGGCTACCGAATTGGCAAGGGTTCCTAGCCAGAGGGCTTTTAAGGAGTTGCCTCTTCAGCAGCGGAATGCCACAGAATTGAGGCGCTCCTTTGCCCTAACGGTCCTGCTGCTGTGTGGCCGAATGGCTCTAGCTAGGCTGGAAGCGAAGGAGATCGAGCGAGTGGCGACAATTGTGGTGAGGCTGGAAGCAGCCAACAATGAACATGAGTCGAAAGTAAATGAATTACTTAAGAAATGGCGAATTCTCTGCCCCTCTTTTTTATCGGTTTGGAGGGATCTCCCCTGCCCACGAGCAGCAAAATAGAAGAAAAAGGGTGGGAGCAGGGAAAAACTGAAAGGCTGTTTTGTTTTGAGAGACTTACCAGAGTGGATTATACCCATATGCGATTTTCAGAGGTTGTGAAAGAGCGGTTGGTTTCTGTAAAGAATCATCTAAGATGTTGGGCATCGGGAAGAAGGGAACGAAACTGAAACCTCCGGGTGGCCAAAGCCCTAGGCCGGAAGAGGAGGGGCCAGACGTCATGAGACTGCTAACGGATATGCTCAAGCCTGTTATGGATCAACTCACTGGTATAAACCAGTGGTTAACCGTTCTCAATCAGACTTTGGTAGCGCAGCAGCTCCAGGTGGCAGAGACTGCTAAGCAGACAGAGCAGACGATAGCAGTAGTGAAGGAGATGCACTCCGAACATAAGATGTTGAAGAAAAGAGTGGATCAAGTCACAAAAAAACAAATCCATCAGGAACATAGGCTGCTGTCCTTGCAAATGGAGAAAGCTAAAATGATCCTCAGATTTCAAGGGGTGCCTGAATCCCCGAAGGAAGATTTAAAGAAGCTCCTTAGTGATCTTCTCGCACCAGTTGTAGGCTTTAAAGTGGAAGAAATTATGCACAATATTGAAGCAGCGTATAGGGTGTATTCAAATTACACCAAAAAGAATAGCCTACCTGGAGAAATATCAGCCAGATTTCCAAGAAGACAAACTAGGGATGCAATTCCGCAAGCAACTTCGGCAACTCCATTGAAAATGGGGAATGATATTATCAAGGTTTTAAAGGACATTCCATTCGAAATTTGTCAAAAATGGAAAAATTACAAGTACTTGATACTCTTTCTCCAAGCTAACCAAATTGGATACAAATGGGTAGTCCCAGAAGGAGTGGTCTTTAAAATGAACAATAAGAGAGAGAAGATTGATTCCGTGTTCAAAGCCAAAGAATTTCTTAAGCATCACCTGGGGACCAAAGAAGACAGTGAAACTGGTTCGAGTGGCTCTGCACTCTCAGAGACAGACGATGACTTGGCTGCGGAAGAAGGCGCTGGTGCCCGAAAACCAACTTATGCATTTAGGGACAGAAAGCCTAAGTAAAGGCAGAAGGACTCTGAAAATGGCCTTTATGAAGCGAGTTCAGGAGATGTTCTGGAATTCTCTCATAACAACTAATTAGCTAACGTTTAAGTAGGGAAAGATAGACAGGAACTCACTGTATTCATGGTATACTAACTTTAAAGTACTAACATAGATATTAACAGGGTTAAAAATCTCCTACTCTTGGGTTTTTACTGTAGTGTGGGTTTGCTTTGCTTTTCTCCTTAGTGTTAGTTTCCCCTCCCTTTTTCTGAGTTGTAGTTTGTAGTCCTATATAAAAAGCAATAAAAAATCCCCTTCGGGGGGCCAAAAAAAGGAAAGAGCTCCTCATAATTATGGGGGTCAGCAACTAGCAGCTCCTGTTCTCCTCCCCCTGAGTGGTGCCCACAGGCTCTGCACATGTAAAGTGCCATCAAGTCACAGCCGATTTATAGCAACCCCACAGGTTTTTCAAGGCAAGGGACATTCTGTGGTGGTTTGCCATTGCTTGCCTCTGAGTATTAACTGGGACCAACCCTGCTTAGCTTCCAAGATCTGATGAGACTGGGCTAGCCAGGGCCATCCAGGTCAAGGTGCTCACAGACTACCTAGAAACAAAAGAGATGACTGGATATGAAGTGTTTGGAAAGAGTTAACTAAGTGGGCAATTGTGGTATGCATATTCTAACATCAACCATTCTTTTCTTTTAAGTGCTGAGTTGCGCTGTTTGGAGGCTGCCTGCTGGTTGCCTGAATAGACAGAACTCCTGTTAAAATAACCATCCTGGTGGGTATCTGTGGTTTGGGAAGGAACACAGGAGTAACAAGTTGAGCTGCATCTGTGGCAGTCACATTTGCCAGAAGTTCGGGGGGGGGCGGATCTTTGTGCCTTGGCCTGACACCCTCCATACCCTTGCAGCTTGCCACCGTTCTAGCTTCTGACCCAGAGCCTTGGAATAATAATCTTAAGTGTTCATAGAACATCTGGGAATGTTTAAAATTCTTCATGTACTCTGCATTTCAGCTGCCTTTACAACAAGATTGTAAGATAGACCAATATTATCTCTGTATGGTAAGCTGTGAGGGTGTATTTTGCCTTGAAGGTTCTCAGATGTTTGTCCTGAGACTGCTGTGCTTCTAGGAGTGACAGAAGAAAATGAAGGGAACCACTGTAAGAACCGGGGTTCAGAAATGAAAAAAAGAATAATTACATAGAGTATATCCGCTGATCACATTAATCTGACAACCTCAGGATGTTGTACGTGGTTCTGTTTGCCCTCATTTTACCTTCACAACATTTACCTTCACAACAATCCTGTGAGATAAGTTAGGCTACACGATAAGGGACTGGTCCAGCAAGATTCATGCTAGTAGGGATGCCAGTTCCCTGTTGGGAAATATCTGGAGATTTTGGGGCGGGGTTTGGGGCATAATGTCATAGAGTCCAACTGAAAAGTGACCATTTTCTCCAGGTAAACATATCTCAGTTGTCTGGAGATCAGTTGTAATAGTGAGAGATCTCTAGTCACAATCTGAAATTTGGCAACCCTAGTCTCTAGTAGGGTAAGCAACTTTCTGGTGGGGCCCCTGGAATTGCAACTTATCTCCAGACTGTAGATCAGTTGCCCTGGAGGAAAGGGCAGCTTTGCAGGACATCATCCATAGCATCACATGCCTGCTAAGCTCCCTGACAGCCCGCCCTATTGAGATACTACTCCCAAATCTCCAGCAATGTCCAAAGCTGGAGTTGGCACCCCTAGTAAAGCAAATATTTGACATAATTGTCCAATTCTGTAACCTGATTCAGCGAATTCAAAAGGGAGGAGAAGCTGCCATTCTTCTTTTCCTAACTTCTCAACTACTTTATGCCACAAGCTTATTCTGTGTTCTTCAACAGGAATGAATTATACAAATGGCTTTGCATGAGGCCTACTTTGGATGTATTGTTTGGGCTGCATATGTAGCTGCTCCACTCACAGGATTTTTGTAGAAACTCCTTTTCCCAACAGTGGGAATGGTAGGTTGTCTTGAGACCAAATTATGTATTATGTGTGCATGTATTTTGTATTATGTGTAGGTTCCCAGTCATATTAATGTTGTGTTATTTTCCTAAAAGTAGGATGCTGGGGCTGTAATTTGATGGGACAGAGGGATGCAGGATGAGAGAGGCCATTTTACCCTCTCCTGTCACCCCATCTCCACCCTGAAAAGTGCCCTCCTGAGCTGCTTTTGGCCCTAGTGTGTGTGTGAGGGGGGAATGTGGGTACTGGTATTTTTCTTTCCAATGGGAGCAAAAGCAGTTGAGCCATGTGTAGAAAGTTGCTAGGGGAAAACGAGGTGAGGGAAAAGGGTTAATAAGCTCCTTTCCCCCTTCCTCTTTCCCTCTCCACCAGTCACTCCCTTCAGATTGCAGCCTGGCAACTCCAGTCAGTTAAAAGCAGCGTTGGTTACAAGGATCCTTACTCCAACCACAGCATCACAATTGCACGTATCAGATGAGGATCTGGGAGACCTAGGTCTGAATCCCCACTTTGCTGTGGAAGCTGGCTGGGTGAGCCTGGGCCAGGCACACCCTCTCTGCCTAACGTACATGACAGGGCTGTTGTGAGGAAAAAATGGAGGAGAGGCCACTTTGGGTCCCTGTTGGAGAAAAAAATGGATTAGAAATGAAAGATGTAAGTAAATAAATGATTGAGGTGGATAGGCCCTTGTAAACTTGGGGGGAGTTCCTGGAGGGTCACTGCCCTGTGGAGCTGCTGGCAGCCAGGATCAAGCCAAGCACCAGTGATACTGGCAGCCCTGCAAGGCCTGCTGGGCGTAGACCTGGCTGATGGAAAGTGGGGAGGAGGTGATGGGCAAGCCTGTACTCATCCTTGTCATTTCTGCTGCCCAGGTCTGACTAAGCGGCCCCTGCAGTGCTGCCACTTCTTCAGCAGCCATTTGGCTCAGCTTGCTCCTGGGCCCGTTTTTGGTCCCATTTTGTCCTTGACCATAACCCGTAGTCCCTCCCGGATAGAACAATTCTGGTGGGGCAAAGGTAGGGTTGCCAGCCCCCAGTTCCCAGCAGGGGTTCTCCTGCTTTTGGGGGCTCCGATCTGCCAGAACTCCACTTCCAAACAGGGATGTCATCACGTGACATCCCCAGCATGATGATGTCACCTGGAACTGATGTCATTGTATCAGCGACGCCACATGGCGTGAAGCCAAAAAAACATGGAGTTTTTGCCCCAAACCCAGAGTCTTGCATGCGATGTTGCCGATGCAATGACATCATTGCATCAAGGACATCACATGTGGCATCCCATCCACCCTCAGAACATCCCCCAAATCCCCCCACTGCCATCGCGAGGGGACCTGCCAACCTTAGGCAAAGGTGCTTGCATGGTCAGGGCTTAGTAAGGAGAGATCTTGCAGAGAGTAACAAATTACACAATACCAAATTTGTAATAAAACAGGCCAAAGCTTTTTATTGATTACAGACCATGGAGCATTGGCAAAGCATGGGGGTGGATCCAAACGGAGTGGTAATATGCTCCTCAGCCCGCCTGCTAGAGAAAACCTGGGAGTAACAAATATATGTGGTATCACGTGGGTGGCAGCCACTGAGTGGTACCATTTGTCACCTGGGGTGAGCCTGCGCAGAGCCCCCAAACTGGGCATACTGCGTAGTGGCTCAAACCCCAAGACCCCATAAGGAAATCCCCAAATGGGGAGGTGGGCATGCAGGCCCATCTCCCCCAAAGGACCCACCCAGATGTGCAACACCACCAAGCTGTGCCAATAAAATCCTACATACACAAATATCAAAAACAGGGGAGGGAGGGTGGGGCTCCCACCAAGCAATGCAATTTAAATAGAGCTGAGCAGGCACTATGTAATCCCTATGTAGAGCCCATCAAAAACCTTCCTCCGCCAAACAGAGCCGGCCCTGAGATGATGTGGGCCAGCCAGCGTGGTGACCTGAGGCTCCCATTCTTCCTGGTCATTCAGCTAAGGGTGGGAAAAGCCTCCAGACTTTTCCAAAGCCCGTGGCTGCAACCTGGTCATCTTCGGTGAGTCTCGACCAGTGTTCCTCTAAGCTGAGTTAGTGTGAGATAGCTCACGGTTTTTCAGCATCTGGCTCACACATTTTTGCCTTAGCTCAGGACGGATGGCTCCAGAGCAAACTAATTGATGCCGTAGCCAAATTGCTTGCTCAGAACTTTAATGCCAGTAGCGCACGAAGTAGAATTTTTGCACACAAGACTCCACAGTTTAGAGGGAGCATTGGTCTTGGTCATGTTAAGCAAAAGTAGAGAGACTGAAAGCCCAACAGAAAGATCCAGATCCAGAAATTGGCTGAATCACTTGCTGCTTTTAGTAGCAATTCGGAACCTATTTCTCCCCTTCCATCAGAACAATGAGGACTAGATACTTTATTCAGATTACTGCTCATAGGCTACTTGTGTAACAAGCTGTACATAACTGCAGTCATGTAGAGACTTTTATGGACCCCTGTCAATCAGTGGCTATTTCTGTGAGTCAACCGAGGTCTGACAGTCGTTTTACTTCTGGCTTTCCAATTATTTACAGTCCGCTGATTTTATTGTACAATATTGCTTAGGATCTAGCTTCTTTTTCTGCAGCTAGGCCAGTGTTGAAATAATTTGTTGCACAACTGAGGAAGCTGAAGGGTGCAAATCTTTGCAGTATGTCAAAAATCCATAATCTTCATCTGAGGCAAGGGTCACAATTAGTAAGATGCAAGAATGTGGGAAAAAATGAAATGCGAAATACATTGCTTGATTGCAAGGAGATGTCTGCTCTCTGTTACTTTTTTATCATGGGAAAATGGCAGCTTTAAAATTTGCAAATTCCCCCAGAATATGCCGGGGAGAAGAAGTGTCAGTGTTCTCCCAGGATGCTCCAGGACTTCCTACCCTGTGCTCAGTCTTCTGTGAACTTTACTGGCTCAGCTTTCTCCCAAGTGCCTTTTTTTTCCTCCTCAGTAACTATGGAAGTGGCAGCAGCAGATCTTGGGAGGAGAGGTGGTTTATGATTCATGGTTTAAAAAGAAAACAAAACCAGAGATTTCCAAATGGGAGAGAATCACCGGGTTAGAAGAGTGGGGAGAGAACTGTGTGTGCACGAGTGCATTATGTATGCTCAATCAGCTTTGGCCTCATGCATTTCCCTGTACATAGATGCCAAGAAATCCTGCATCTTGTATCCAGAAAGTATGTATTCTACAATCAGAGCAAACAATGCACATTAAGTGTGCCTAAACTTTCCACATTTTGCACAGATTAATTCTACAAAGGGGGGAAGGAACTATGAATTTGTAAATAACAGCAAATGGATTTGTGCCTTTCCCATGCACATGTCATTGTTTATAGTAATGGCCAGTGTGGGGAAACCATGAATTGGCTAGAGATATAAGCTTTTCCTGGGGAATGATAAAGTATAGTCTGAAATTATGACTCCTCTGGCCTTCATCAAACATCAGAGGAGTGGAACAATTTCTAGAGGAGCACAGGAGATTGCAGAAAAACTGAATGAATTCCTTGTATCAGGCTTCACTGTGGGAGGGCATTGGAAGAAACTGAGTCAACTAAAGGTGCAAAAAGAGGATCCTCTAGGTCTAATAAATAAATTAAAAATTAACAAGTGTCCAGTTGGGCATGCACCTGCTAGTCCTCAAAGAACTTAAATGTGAATTTGCTGATCTAACAAAATATACAAGTTGTTAATAAAACCAGCATCCTTACTGGAAGACGGGAAAGCAGCCAACATTTCACTGGTGGAGCCAGCAAACAAGAGGTCAGCTAGCTTTGATTCTGGGGAGGTTCATCAAAAGAGTTAGTGGTGATTTAAAAAATTATAATGCATCTAGAAGAGCAAGACTTGCTGCAGGAGAATTAGCATGGCTTCTGCTAGGGGAAGGCCTGCCTCACCAACCTTGAGTTCTGAAAATGTTCATAAGTTCATAAATAGAAGTGATCTGGCAGATGTTCTGTGCCTGGACTTCCTAAAAGCTTTTAATGGGCAACTCCATGAAAAATGTCAACTCAGTGTTCCATGTCACAAAAACAAATCCAATGTTAGGGAATTGTCAGGAATAAGGTGGTGACTGAAAAGAAAATGGCCAGATTAAAATTTCTGCTGTCGTAACATACTGTGAACAGTTTTGGCTGTCCCATCCTGAAAAGAATATTCTAGAACTAGAAAAGATGTGAGGAAAGACAATCAAAGTGATCGAAGGATTGGACCCCTTCCTTTATGGGGAAAGGCAAAATAGTTTGACTTTGTAGTTTTCTTGCAATATAGAAGAAAAGAACTATGATTTACAACATAGTGCACAGAGCAAGTGAGTGGAGCGAACCTTCCACCCTATCCCATAATATTTCAGTATACTTAACAAAACTGATGGGCAGTAAATTCAATTCAGACTAAAGTACTTCTTCACATAATGTGTAATTAACCTTTGGCACTCATTGCCATGGGTTATGTGGTAGCTACTAGCTGACACTGTTTTTAAAGGCATTAGACAAATTAATGAAAGAGAAGTCCATCAGTGGCTGTTAGCCATGATGGCTCAATGGAACCTCCATGTTTACTGGCAATATACCTCTGAATACCAGTTGCTGGGGAAGAATAGTGGGGAATAGCTGTCATGCCCTGCTGAAGGGCTTCCTGGAATAATCTGACTGGTCTCTTTGGGAAGGAAGATGCCAGGCTAGATGGATCCTGGGTTTGTTCCAGTAGATCTGTTCCTGAATTCTGCTTAAACATGCCCCTGCTTAGAAGAGTTCTAACTTAGTTTTGCCCTCTATCATTATAATTTTCTATGCAATGGGATTTTTTTAAACTTGAGAGAACATTCAAATATGTAATTCCCCTGCCAGTGAACCAAGGTGGTACAGTTCCTATAGGGTTATATTTTGGGCTTCTTCTGGTTACATAGAATGTCTCTGGTGTCAAAGAACCCTGGTTCACATGGCAAACAAAGACAGAAAAACCTCACTAAAATATTCCTGGATAGTAACTGTCTTTCCGTTAATTGCACAACCCCGATGTATTCTGTGGCCCCACTGTTTTTTAAGGCAGTTCCTGAAACTGCAAAAATGTGGTTTTATACAATGTTCGTATTATGTTAAACATAAATAGGCTGTTGCAAAAGAATTAAAAACCCTGTTGATTCGTGTGATTATAATTAGGGCATGCAGACAGCTCCTAATGAGAAAAAAAATCACAACTGATTGCTCTTTAATTCCATCTCTTAATGTCCCTATCTAGATTTTTCTATGGCTGGGGGGTTTAAAAATATGCTCAATTCTGAGATAAACTCTCCTCCAAAAGAGGGAACATCCCGCCCCTTTTCAAAAGAAACATTTACTGCCTCAGATAACTCTTAAGCACACTGCTGTCAAAACAATTAGTGTTATTTTTCTATTATCCTGCTATTTGAGAATAAATAGGCATTTCATGAATATGTTAATTGCCTAGTAAGTAAAGAAGATAAGTATGATGTCGTGTTCCACAAACAATGATAAATCATCCTTTTTTAAAAAAAATGTATTCTAAATCTGGAATACTTTTGAAGGTAACTACATTTCTGCCACTGAAAATAAGGCGTTCGGGATAAGACATTATTTCTCTTCATAAGGTTCTAATGTTGATTGTGTCTTTTTTTGTGTGTGCAAGAATTCATGCCTGTCTTAGAATCTCAATAGTCAGAGTATTTTCATGCCATGTTTAAAACAAAGGATGGAAAAAGTGATATCCTGAGGTTTATCTTTTTTTTTTTACAGCTTTCAGAATTCCCATCTGTTTTTCAGCACTTTTCTTTATCTTTATGTTGTTTCGGCTGTACTTTAAAAAGTGGGAATGGGTGGTTTAAGGTAACAGTAGATTGTTAAATTTATAAAAATGCCTTTTTAATCATTAAATCATTTGGACTTACTTTTAAAATGGACCTCAAATCATTACATTGGACTCAACCTATTATCTCTAAAAACATTTTTAAAGAAAAAAAAAATCTCCGTTGGAGAGATAGAAAAAACAAGGGGGATTTTTTTTTAGGAGATATGTATTTTTTAATGCAGTATTGTTGGGGTGGACTGTCGAATGCATAAAAGTACGTTTTGGGGTAGGGTTTTTTTTTTTTTGCAAAAGTTGAATGCAGCATTCAATTGCTAGATAATTAAAATGTAAATTTAAGTATCTATGCTTTGCTTTTGTGCATTTTTTCCAGTCCCCCCCAATACTTTTAAGTTTAGTTGTCTTTTCAAACATGTGGTCAGCTGTTGTATTCACATATGGTCAAATGATCAAAGTCTGAAGTCTTCTCTAATTGTCCCCTGCTGCTCGTCTCCTCTCTCCATGATCAAGGCCTCAGCAGGTGATAAGAAAGCATGAGAACAGCTTCCAAGGAGAATGAGCTACAGAGAGGCCCAAGCCGAAAGCAATAAAGACTTCCAGTACATCAACCTGACAGTAAAGCGCCATGCAAAAAGTGAAGTCTGGCTAGTTCATCGTTGTCGGGGGTTCCCCCCCTTTTCTTTTCCCCCTGACCTCATCAATCTGCATATAGTTTTTGAAAGACACAATGCAAACCCTTTTCGGCTTGGCGTATTCCCATCTCCCATAAAAACACCCTCTCCCCTCCCCCACAAAAAACCCCCAAGACAAAATCGACACAACGCAAGAGTTGGCGCAAGTAGCGTGTTTGTTTACTTGACTGGAGGAGGAAGCTGCTAAAGTCTCACAGTTTAAAGGAGTTCACATGTTTGTAGAAATCCTGACAGGTCTTTTCACTGGGCCTTGTCATTGTTTGCCTAGCCGGCCACTTTGCCAGATGGTTTCTTTATTGTCACCCGTGTTTACACCTCCCGATTGGATCAGGCCAAGACCAAATGGTGTGAAGGGCTTTAAGACTTAGAGGATTTAGGAAAAGTAAATCCACACTCCTAGGCCTTTCAAGGAGGGCCCCTGACGCTCCTTCCTAGATGTACCCCAGTCAGCCAGAGAATGGAGTGAAGCTCAGAAGTGTTTCAACACATTCCCTCAACCCTGTCCCTCTTTTCCACCATTAGAAATGGACTGCTGGATTTCCATGCAATAAAGAGAGAGAAGATGGTTTCAAAAGACATAGGGAGGTGAGGGGAGGGAGAGAAAATCTGAAAATGTCTTTCCTCTGCAGTAGGGGCTGAACATTTTGTAAATGTGTTCATTACGTTACTTGTATTAATTCCCAGATCTGAATGCCTCTTCTTGACATGTATTTTATCTTTAGTTCCTGCTATTTGTTAAAAAATGGGCAGCCAATTCAGAAAGGGTCAGAAAGCCAGGCAAAATGTGACATGGTATTACTTGGAATCTGGTGGCAGTGTTAGGCTTCATCCGTATGGACAGGTTTTTGTACTTCTGCAGTGGCAGAGTCCTTCTGATTTACAGGGCCATTCTAAGCAGAGTCCCATCGCTCTAAGCCCATTGATTTAAATGGGCCTAAAAGGACTCTGATTAGGACTGCACTTTTAACATGGGATCCAAATTAATGTTTTGCCACTGGCTCATTTGGGTTTTCATGATTACTGGAAGGACCAGAATCCTGTTTTAATGGGGATCACTTCAGTTTGTTTTGTTAAATTATCTTTCATTCAAACTATCTGTTTTAAATGGTAATATTTGGTCGGTCCTTCCTTCCTTCCTTCCTTCCTTCCTTCCTTCCTTCCTTCCTTCCTTCCTTCCTTCCTTCCTTCCTTCCTTCCTTCCTTCCTTCCTTCCTTCTGCCTATCACAGATATTGCCAATCAAGTTCAACTTTTTTTTAAGCAAGGGTCTATGTTAGCCTTTTAAATCCCATCGATTTAGTAACTTTCCCCCTGTGAAAATGGGATAGAGATCAGGCACCTCTCCCATCCTTCTTCTCAGGACCAGCTAATGTGAAATTATTTGTTCTGGGGGAAAAGAGAGGTCTCTGCTCATGAGGTGATTCCAGTGGAAAGCCTCAGCCATGCTGACTATGGTGTACAGGCAGAAGGATTCTGGTAGTTCTCTGAAGTTAAAATGATCTCCTTTCAGGATTAGAACTTAAATTTAGATACAGCTTAATGAAAGCTGATAAAAGGAGGTGGGGGGGAGGAGGAATCACAGCTACAGCAAGAGATCAGAAGCACCACAGGATGAATTACCAATTTATATTAGTACTTTTCCAGCAAATCTTCAATTCAGTAGAAGCAAGGTTAGCAGAGACCTAGATAAAATTGCCAGATAGTTTTAAGAGATGCTGCTCAATTTGGATCAGGTTGTTCCTGTTCCCAAAGTATCCCAGCCTCAACGATCATTGTGCATTTTCCTTATTTCAAGCCCTGCACACCCAAGGAAGAGGTTGATTGTGCCATGGTTGCTTTGCTATAGAGAGAGTTGGAAGGGGAATGTTGCAATACAATCTCCATGACAATATTGTTGACATGCCTTTGTAAATGGGCATTGTCTTCTTCCACCTGTTTAACACTCCGGTCAAAACAAAGTCAGTGGAAAATATGAAGCTGCTTTATAAAGATTCAGATCATTGGATAACTTGACCCTGTAGTGTTTGATCTGACTAGTCATGACCCCTCTACAGTTTCAGGCAAAGAAAGATCTTTCCCAGACTTCAGAACCTTTTATCTGGAGAGACCAGGTATTGAACCTGGCTTCCAGTCGTGTTTTATGTTTCTTTAGTTATCTGGTGCATTTTTATCCCACCCTCTTTCTAAAGTGTTCAGGGCAGTTTATATGTTTCCCACTCCCACATTTTATCCTCACAACAACCCCATTAGGTAGGCTAGGCTAGGCTAAGAGAAAATATGACTGGCACACGATCATCCAGTGAGCTTCATGACAGAGTGGGCATCTGAACCTAGGTTTCCCTAGTCCAGTGAAGCACACTGGCTTTTGCAGCCGTGGACAAGAAACTTGCATTACATGCACATGCACATGCACATGCACACACACACACACAGAGAGAGAGAGAGAGAGAGAGAGAGAGAGAGAGAGAGAGAGAGAGAGAGACAGAGAGACGAGAGAGAGAGACAGAGAGACAGAGAGACAGAGAGACAGAGAGACAGAGAGACAGAGAGAGAGAGAGATGAAACCTGTGATTCTTTGCAAACCAGATTATTTTCCTATTATCATCTGGAACTTGTTCACATCTTCTAAGATTTCAGAAGACATTGCCAGCTGCGCACTTATCTTTGCAGTCATGAGGACTAGAATCTTGATGGGTTTTATTACCTAAAAAAAGGTCTGACATTCTCTGGATTGTTTGTCCACTCTTTCATTTGTCATTTCTCCCACAGAACTGAGACCCCCTGTGTAGGTGCCCTGGCTATCTTCCGCAAACATGCCTAATTTTTCTTTGTAAAGCCCTCTATGCTAGTGGCCATTGCCAGCCACCACATGTGACAGTGAGCTCCAAACTAATTGTTTTTTTCTCAAAGTGGACGTGACCGTTCTCTCCCCCACCCAGTTCAGTCTCTAAACTTAAAAGCAACATAATGGCAAAATACTGGCTTTTTCTCCGCAGACCATCTTTCATTTGAAAAGGACTCTTGGCTTGCATGCCTGTTATCCCTGCTGAGATAAAGCATCTAAATGAAACACTTGCGAAAGTACACACTATGCAAATGAATTGCAAATAGGATCTGTTTCCCCACCAAGTTCTGATGAAAAGTGATGGTCTGCGAGGTGGGGGTGGCCGAGGGTTTGAAGTTTCTGGATCGCAAAGTATTATTTTCAGAAGAGTGAAATGTGTTTTCTCTCTGACAAAAAAGGAAGTTGGTTATGATAATATAATCCTGGTTACCGTGGAATGCTGCAACTCTCAGAGGCAAAAAGATAAAAGACAGAGAAACAATGGAGGGGGCACGTTTTTTCTCGGGGGCGATATTTTCCGTTAGAACATCATTTCAATTTATTTATTTATTTATTTATTTTAGCTTTGCAGCAAATAGATACCGAATGTGAAATGCAGAACATAACCGAGGTTAAAAGTTTGCAAGACTGAAACACACATGTAAATCAGACACTTCCGTTTGCATGGGACCTGACTTGTGGACCAGGGATAGATTCTGTTTTTTAATAACTAGAGACCCAAACTTACTCATCTCAGTGGTCTTTTTGTTTAGCAAGTGTCTCTGATGAGAATAATAATGATCCGAAATCTAGAAGTAAATGTATTTTATACACGGTCGAGCACCTGCTTTGTAAGCAGGAGGTTCAGTACCCTGGCATCTCTGGGACCATTCTCTGCTTGAGCCCTGCTGCAATTGATTGGGTGGCTGAGCAGCTGCTTTGCATGTAGAAAGTTCCAGGTTCAATCTTGGCATCCTCAGTCAAAGTCTTGGTGTTTGGAAATACCTTAGAGACCCTGGAGAGCTTCTGTCAGAGTAGACAATGCTGATCAGAGGGTCTTGGGAGATGTGACTGCAGAAAATGACCTCATGAGTCCAGTAGGCTTCCCGCTTTCCTCTTGAGGGTAGGAGAGCTCCTGTTGTTTGCTGGCATTCCAGTGGCTGATGGGAGGGGAAAAACACCTGCCATTGGGCAATGGCATTGCATTACTTCCAGGTTTTCCCTGGAAGTGATGTTATGCCTCTCTAGGAATCACCAGAAATGCTATAGTTTTGCCATATAGTTTCCAGTGATTTGTAGAGGTATGCTGTCACTTCCAGGCTTTCCCAAGCAATGATGTAATGCCATTACCTGACAGGAAACCCACCCCCCACCCCCAATCCCTGTCCTCCTTGGTCTGGCAGTGGCAAATCTAATTTTCAGCCTTTGACCAACGTCCAGAGACCTCAGAATGTGGGGGCAAGGAATCTAACTGGAACTTGCTGTAGACACCTTGGAACTCCAGTTTTGACCCAATTGCACTGGCTACCAATCTGTTTCTGGGTTCAATTCAAAGTGCTGGGATTAACTTTTAAATCTTTACATCCAGGGTAGGGCCGGGGTACCTGAAGGTCTGCCTGTTGAAACAGCAGTTCGAAGAATGAATTTCAGCAAATTGGCATGAACACAGATGAACATTTTCCACAGTAGGTTTTTGGGGAAAATATTTCAGGCCCCCTGACAGCAGTACTTTCGTTCTGAAAAACCAAAGCATGTAGGCACTTGGCTGAGCCCTTAGAATAACAGGAATTAGTGGAGTGGGGAACATTTTCAGAGGGTTACTGGAGAGCAGGATTCTTAACCCGTCCGATATCCATAACTTTCTGCTCACAACTGTTCCCCACAGGTTGGTTTTCAGTCATTCCCCCTCCCCACGACAAACTCCAACAGCCAAAATTAATCCTGAAAACTGGGGAAAAGAGTCAATGGCTGCGGTCACAGTCACTTCCGCATTGTCATTTTTGTCACTCGTTTGTCCCTATTGCTTCAGGGTTCCCCCCCCAAATGTGTTTTGCTGTCTCTAGTAGTCCCAGAGTGAGCAAAACACATGTGGAAAAGGGGGGACGGCACCCAAAGCAACAGGGACAAAAGAGTGACAAAAATGACAGTGCCAAAGTGGTAAATAATCCACTTTCAATCCACTTTCAATGCACTTTCCAGATGGATTTTGACAGTTCACACAGTAAAATCCAGTTGGAAAGAGCACTGAAAGTGGATTGAAAGTGGATTATTTAGTGTGTGTGGCTGCAGCCAAAGTGTACTAGGACTGGGGAGGCTCAGGATCAAATCTTAGCTGTGGGGCTCAGTGGATTATCTTGAGCCACTCATCTCTCACTGGGACCTACCACACAGGGTTGTTTGCAGGATAAAATCTGCAGAGGGATATCATGGACACTATGGTGACCTCAGGAGCTGCGGTGCTTCAAGTGGTTAAGACACTGAACTGCAGGCTGTGGAAGGTCAGTAGTTCAGCAGTTCAAGACCCGAGAGTGCCACGTGATGGAGTGAGCTCCTGTCTCTAGTTTCAGCTCCTGCCAGCCTAGCAGTTCGAAAGCAAGAAATTACAAGTAGATAAATAGATACCACTTCAGTGGTAAGGTAACAGCATTCCGTGCACCTTGGTGTTTAGTCATGCCGGCCACATGACCACAGAAACATCTTCGGACAGCGCTGGCTCTTCGGCTTTCAAACGGAGATGAGCACTGCAACCCTAGAGTCGGATTCGACTGGCTTTCGAGCAAGGGAACCTTTACCTTTACTTATGGTGACCTCTTTAGAAGAAGGGGTAAAAATCTAATAAAATAACTAAAGCACTGAAGTAGGAATTGTCCCTCAAAAATGCTCTCTGCGCTCATTTCAAAGTTTCTTAGCAAAGCGCTATTGAGAAACCATCCTTTCTAAAATGACATGTAGTGTGGCCCTTTAAAACATGGAAATCACTTTCAGGAACTAGGGATGCCAGCCTCTAGGTGGGACTTGAGGATCTCCTGGAATTAATGGCTGCTTTGGAGGGTGGACTCTGTGGCATTATAGCCCACTGAGGGCCCTGTCCTCCCCAGGCTCCATCCCTTAATCTCCATGAGTTTCCTAACCTTGAGCTGGTAACCCTATCCCCCCAATCCCCCCTTAGTGGCCAGAGGAGACCTGGCACCCCTGTCAGGAACACACCCATCTTGCTTAAAATGTCATTCAGGAAATGGTCCCTGGAGTCAATAGAAAACACCATTTATCAACCTCCAGTTATCCAGATCTCCAATCTGAATGTCATGCAAATACTTCATGTTTGTGTGATTCTCGACTTAGCTGAATTCTGATTCTTCACAGTTCCAAATAGACTGCCAGTCCTCCTTCTTCATCCTCATAAGCCTTTGGGATCAAATTGCATTGCTCATAACAAAGAAATCAAGAAGTCCCTCCTTAGCACAGGCTGATGTGAATCAAGGTGCCTAATGACAATTCCACAAAAGGCAGCCTGCCCAAAAAAAGACATGGCACAACACCAAAACATGTTTCTTCAATTTAATTTTTTAAAACTTTTTTTAAAAAGATAGAACAAAGGCTAGATAACTTAGCATAGCATTAGGAACTTGGGACAGATAACTTGTGAGGAGGTTTACCTAAATGCATATCATACTTTTGTTATGCAACACAGAGGCGGGCGCCATGGCAACTGCTGGATCCCATACTGTTATGATACCTCGGAGAGGCGCGTTGTCTCGTAAAAGGAGCACTAACCTTGAGATTGGTATGGCAATTCATTGAACAGCGAACAGCAATTTTCTTTTTAAGAGCAGCTCTCTGTCTTGATGCTTTCCTCCTTACACATCAATCCACACTTTGGGGAAGCAGCTCAAAATTTTAATTAGTGTCAAAATACATTTTCTGATGCACACATCACAGTTAAGGACTGAAAGTCCCACATTATCAAAGCTGGGCACATACAAACCTATTGAAATCACACTGGTGGAGGTGAGACACTGCATAAGCTATTACACCAACTGATCTGAAATTAGAGAAACACACATGATGCATCCTCTTCCATATTGTCTTGCAGTGATGTAGCTAAGGCTTTTAGTCCCTGGGGCAAGGGATATCGAATAGATGAAACTGCCTTACACTGAATCTATCAAGGTCAGAATTGTCTGTGCTGATGGGCAGTGGTTCACCAATGTCTCAAGTCAAGGTCTTTCACATCACCCTTTACCTGAACCTTATAACTGGAGATGCTCGGGACTGACCCTCCCCTGAGACTGGCAGCCCTCCTCTCCCCCAGCAGTCTCTTTCAACCCTGGAGAACTTGATTCCCAAGGTCATGGGACACACAGGGACCAAGAGCCAAGCAGATCAGGGTGCTTCAATGAGGGAACATAAGAGGGCTAAATCACTTTACCTTCCTCTTTTGTCAGTAAAACTGGGCTTACAGCAGAATAGGTTTGCCAGCTGAGGGCAGCCCCCATGAGACTGGGGAGGGTGGGATGTCACTTCTGGTTGCATAACGGGAAGTAACACAACCGTGTCACAGGATGGTCTAGGATTCACTCTAAACTTTTGGGTAAAAACCATAGAGTTTGGGGTAATTCCAAGAGTGTCCCATAGTGTAATGACATCACTTCTGCTTTCACAGCTGGAAATGGCATTGTGGCATCAACAAATGCTGTTTTGCTCCCCACATTCTTCTCCCTTCCCTACGGAGCAGTGGTGGGGGACAGAGCAGCTTCCTTCCTCTCATGGATGTTTGTCCTCCTGGATTCCATGACCACAGGAGTCAACTTTCCCAGGGTTGGAAGGGATGGCTGGGGAGGGGGGAACAGAGCAAACTGTCTCTCTCCTTCTGCTGACAGCTCCACTGGATCCAATCTATTTCTTTCAAACTGATTTTTTGGTCAGAATTTCTCCTCTGTGAGCTTTGATCTCAACTGTTTTCTACTGGCCATTTGAACATGCAGAAAATATGTTAATTTACTACTTAATATTGGTGATTTGATATCCAGTGTACTTTGGTTTCAACATCTGATTATTGATTTTGGTGCTTGATTTCAATAGTTTGCATTTTGACAACATTTGCTAGCTGACATGCAATAGTATTTTAGCATTTGACAGGTGGGACATGCAATAGAACTTGGTAGTAAAAAATATCTGGCAAAGTCAAAACAGTTAAGAGATACCAATGTAGCTAAAGAACTCCAGTTTTCAAGCAAAAGTTATCATACCAAGATACCAAATCCAAATGATGAATTTGCATTCAAAATTTTAATGGGATATTTTAAAAAGTTTTCTGAATGGTTGTATAATTCTGCATAATAGTCTGATGATAATCCCTTATTTGGAATGTGTGACTCATGCTGATCCTGCAAATCATACTGATCTCCAGCTGAGAGCGCCCCCCCCAATCCAGTTTCCAGTGGCTATTGATAAAGTTGTTAGAGGGCAGGAGGGGAACAGCCAGGGATCATGCTTTGATCCAGTTCAGTTGAGAATCCCCTTCCCAAGGAACCTTTTCATATTTAATTTCAATTGTCATTTTGATTCGATTTTGATTTGCTTTGGTGCTGATTTTTGGTTGAAAAGCATGATGAATGAATGAGTGAATGAATGAACGAATCTCTCTCTCCTTGCCCAGGTAATGAAATGTGTTCTTAATCTGCCATTAGCTTTAGTGAGTAGCAACACAGGCCTTAGGCAGGGATTCTCGATCACTGCATTGTTCAGATCACTTTTTTTTTTGCAGATGGAATAGAGCCTTTGATTATTTTGCAAACATTTAGAATTGAAAGAAATATGTTATTTGCGGCATGAGCATTTTCATACTGTGTCTCCCATTAGCTTTGTTTTATGTTTTTAAAAATCCAATTAAAAAGCAATTTTAAAAGGAGGTGTTCTAATCCAGCAGGTATGTGTGAGGAAGAGTGTGGCTCCTCACTCTATAGCAGCCTTGCCCATTTTGTCAGCTGACTGGTCCTTTCTGCATTTGCCTGCCGCTCCAGATTTTCTCAGTGTTTGAGTCCATGCAATTTAAGGCCACAGTAAAACAGCATTCAAATAACCAGGGGCAACAGCAGGCTGAAACTGGGCTGACCACTGAAGGGAGGGAATGTAATGCAGAATCTGGAAAAGCCCCGGATTAAAAAGAAGGTTGAATTCAATTTTAGTGCAGAATTACTTGAAGGACACCACGGTGAACATGGATTAAAAGGAGGGTGCAGAAAGGGCCAGAGTTCATCATGTCTGGATCCCAAATGCCTTGCCCTGGCTCTCTTTGTCCCCTCCTCCTGCATTCATCCAATGCACCTGAAGGGGGGAAATCCTACTTACAAAAGTGGCAGTTTCCTTGGTCATCTTGATATGACTTTTTCAAATTTCAAACAACATTTTTTAAAGAAATGCAACAAGAAAAAACACACACCTGGATTGTGAATTTCTTGCACAGAGTTTGAGTTTGTAACACCCCTGATGAAGTGCGAAAGGGGGGCAGTGGTTTACTGGCTTCTTCCTTTTCACCATCCCTTATAGTGGTGATTTGGGGTGTGGGTGTGTGTATGTGTGTGTTGCCATTTTGCAAGGGGTGGTACAATGGGGCATAATTGCACACTGCAGTGAGCATGCTTAAGAAGTT
Organism: Gekko gecko; assembly: GCA_029375565.1. NCBI lineage: Eukaryota > Metazoa > Chordata > Lepidosauria > Squamata > Gekkonidae > Gekko > Gekko gecko. The sequence goes on along the minus strand of JAPDNY010000012.1, from coordinate 41,835,392 downwards.
TAGCATGACATCATACCCTGGCTAGGTTGCCCTTTGCTCTGTTTCCCCTCCTGGGTTTGTCACATTAAATCAACTGTCAAAAAATTCAGTCTATGCCACTTGGGGGGGGGGGAGAATGTGTGTAATGTAAATAATAAGACATGGCTATAATTCTGGGAGCCCAAGGTGGGTGTGGGGAGGACAGACTTAAAAAGAGGAACTTTTGTAGAGAGAACCCCTTTTTCAAACAACATATTCCTTCCACTCTGTCTTTCCACATATTTCGATTATAGACAGATGGGCCCAGAGAGTCAGCTGTGCTGTGAGGAAGTGCTTTAGTCTGAATGACTTGCAAAGTACTTGCTACATCAAATCCACTCAGTACAAAGTTGTGTTGATGTCTAGGTGGCTTTAAAAAAGGCGGCGGGGTGGGTGGGTGGGGAGATGGGACAAATTCATGGGGCATGGAGAGAGACACCAACAGCTTTGAGCCATGATAGCCAAAAGGAACCTTCATGTTCAGGGGCAGTCTACTTCTGAACATGAGTTGTGGAGGAGTGTTCTTTTTTCTTGGAGGCATCTGGCTAGCCATATCTGGAAACAGGATGCCTGACTAAACCTTGGTCTGATCCGGGAAGGATGGTGGCCTTCTTGGCAAACACTTGGGGGTAAGGGGTTCAAGTTACAGAAGAGTACAGCCACTTTTTGCCACATATGAAGCCACCCATGGGCACGATTGGTAAATTACAAATGGAGGAACAACTGTCAATCTCTACTTTTGTTCTAAACAGAAACCTGAAATGTCTGCACTGTATATACAATGTAGGCATCTGTAGTTGGGGAGGGGTTGGCTGCTCCTTGAGAAGAGAAGCCTTCCAGATTTTTGTATTTTTAGACTGATTTATCTTCCTTCACATTCATTCCTAAAAGTGGCCCTGAAAGAAGAACACATTATTTTAGTGGAAAATCTGTAATGCAATATATACCTTCTTCTATGACTCTCTTTAAAATATGTGCATTAATTCTAAGGAATAGAGGTCATTCCATGTACCTTCAAATGTTCACAAGTGACAGTATTGAGCCATTTCTAGGCTGAGATATTACAGAAGAAAAATATGATCCTGACAGTTCATGATGCAGTTATTAGTACTGTCAGCACTGGCAAAATATGTGTGGGGAGGGTGTTCCATGATTGAAGTGCCACCACAGAAAAGACCATGTCTTGTGTGGCCATCCACCCACCTCATTTCAGATTGTGGTGTCATGTGGAGGAGTTACACTCTAGCAAAGCAACAAATATTAAGGACCCTTTAAAAAAGAGAAAGAAAGCTACACAGAATCTAGATGAAGACAAACACTGCAACAAATGAAACCTTTAACTAGAATAAGTCTGTTGGGACTGATGTCTATGGGAATAAAAAAAACACAGTTGTGAAATCATTCAGTTCAATCACTTTGTGGAAGCCTGAGATTATTTAAAGTGATATTCAGTGTGTGCAGAGGAAACACAAGGCTGCTTTCCCCCACCTTTGAAGATCTCAACAGAAACAAACTAATTCAAAGCACTAAATAACGTTATTTCCAGACCAGCACAGCTCATCCCTGCCACTGATATGCAGAGGAAAGAATAATGTTGTCAGCCATTTTGGGTCCCCATTGGGGAGAAAGGTAGTGTATAAATGTTCAAATAAACAATTCAACACTTTGCAAGGATGGTATTGTCTAGTAAAGCAGTGTCAATGTTCCAGATCATCAAAAACAACAGTTTCTTATGATCTCAGAGGGGAATTTAAGACAGATGATATAATCCGGAAAAGGAACGGTTCCCAAACGGTTTCTGGTCTGGCATTTCAGACAGAACCGTTTTAGAACCGGTTCCCTACCGGAATATATTTGTAATTTCACACAGAATCGCTTCTGTCCCGTTCAGGAAACGGGGCTGAAGCGTTTTACCTGTCAACCGCTTCCAAGTAGTCGTCAGTTTCTTCTCCCGGATCGGATACGCTTTTTTCCCGCCTTTTTTCGCCCACGCGGGCGATCTCCGGCTTTTTTTTTTTTTTGAATGTTCGCTTTAGAGCGCTATAGCGCTATAGCGTAATAGCATCATAGCAACCCCATTGGAATGCCTGCAGTGTTGTTTTTATAGCACTATAGCGCTATAGCGCTCTAAAGCGAACATTTTTTTTTAAAAAAAGGCGTGGCGGGAACCGGCGGGAAAACAAAGCGGTGCAATCTGAATTGCCAAACCGCTTCTGATTCGGCTCTTTTCCGGTCAGGGAAAGCCATGTATGAAATGGCAGCCCTGTACCGGTTTACTTCAAGACGAATCAGAAACGGCTTCAATCCGGCAGAGTCTCAGTAATGTGAAATTCCCTTACAGTGTCTGCCTCATTTGGAAGCTCTGCAGATGGGATTGCCAGCCTCCAGGTGGGACATTTGAGATTTCCTGGAATTACAACTGATCTCCAGACTACAGAAATCAGTTCTTCTTGAGGAACTGGAAGCTTTGAATGGCAATGGCATCATGTCCCCACTGAGTTCTGTCCCATGCCCCAGACACCACCCCCAAATCTCCAGGGGTTTCTGAAGGTGAAACTGACAACCCTATTGTCTCAAATTAAAAATAAATCAGAGAGAGAACCGCTTGTTAGAAACAGGACATAATGTGCTAGATGGAACTATGGTCTGATATAGTATGGCTCATGTGGCCTACCAAGCTGAATGCAGTCTGTCCTGCCCTCCCACCCTCCAGGGCATTAATAGAAATTGTCTTTGCTAGCTGCCAAAAAATACATGTAAACATGAGGGTTGTGTGTCCCCTGGCAGTTGGGAATTGTCTGGTATGGCTGTTTACAAGATGCACAGGCCTACCCTGGGCTGGTACATAGGACTGCTATGTCACAGGTCTATCTGGAAGCAAGTTACTTATGCTGTTGATTTATACAGTATACCACACTCCAAGTTTCCAGACTTGGGAATGACTTGTGTGTGTTGGGGGGGGGGCTTATCCGCCGTCTGGAAGCTGTAATGTGCAAATTGGTGGTACTCTGAGTCCATTGTTCAGGCAATGCAACTCCCCCGCAAATGTCACTCCAGGCCAACACCTTGGAATGAAGAGCTCTGGAAACCTTAATGAGCGAGTAACGTTTATTGCAAATAATTGAAATCCAGCACGGAGCTGTTACAGGGTGGGGGTCTCTTTCTCCCTCTGTGGAAAACCATAACTTGAGCAGAATTGGTTTGCCTAGGCAGACTAGGTTTCATGCCCGTTCTGCTGACCAAGCTGGGGATTAAGCCCCTGTCAGATTGGGCATGAGGAGATTTTCAGGCGTAAACTGATTCCTTTTGAGAGGCATCATTACAAGCAAATCTCTGGCAATTAGCACGTAGGTAGCAAAATGAAGGACAGAGAGGTGGGGGAGGGATGTTGAATACCTTTCCTCCTTTGTCAGGTGACTTGAGGATGTTATGTGCGGTTTTTTTACTGGGGGGGAGAGTTTGGGAAAGACTGCAATAGCAACTTATAAATTCACCTTCCCCAGTTATTAAAATGTGCCCATTCCAGTCTGTTGCTGTGGAGATGGCTACAATATCGGACCTTGGCAGGATGACAAGCAATTAAAATACCAAGATGCTTAGCCCTGTTCAAGTATTTTCTCACAGGGAGACCTCTGAGCTTTGCCTCCTCATGACATTGTTAGTTATTGAATCACTTACACCAAGATGAGTTTGACAGGTGTAATTATATATTTCTATGGTGATTAGGTATGACCCGTCACGCAGACGCAAACCCGTTACTTTGCATTCATTTAAACAGCCAGCTACCGAGAGAGGAGGCTCTGAAGCTGGATATGCCGTTTTGGAACAGAAGGGAAACAAAGCTGAAGGCCATTGCACAAAGAGAACTGGGTACATCAGGCAGTCGATGGCCATTAGTGAGTGTTGGGAAGTGGCTTTAGAGCATTTTGAGCCAGGAAGTGCTTGGCTGAATTCTTCCCTCTGCCACAGGATCATTAGGTGACCTTGGGCAAGGCACTAGTCCCTCAGCATTAGTCTTGCCATTTTGGGACATTTGCACTGACCTACATGCCAGGGCTATTGTAAGGATTATGGAGAAAATGTATATGACCGCTCAAAACTACCATGTCAAAGCTGTTTTTAAATTGGGGACAAATTATGTGGGATTCTGGAGATCTGTGATGGGAACTCCAGACATGTAACCTCACCCTAAAAAGTAAGACAACTCGTATCAATAGAGAAGGGTTGTTTGTTTGTTTTTTAAATCTCCCCCATGCCATTTCCCCAGCCAAAATTCCACCCTTGTTGGCTGTTTTAAGCTCCAGCAAGTGAAAAAAAATAGATACCATAATGTGTGTCTCTCTCCCCATCACGAGAGTTAAAACACTGTGCTGTGGAGGGCATTTCAGACTGGGGATATATATTGTGCGTCTGGGGTGGGGGAGAGGTGCATCCCCCTTTCCCGCACACATCTCATCATGGCTGCTTGTAAGGATCAAAGAACATGTCTGGACCTCCAGGTAACCCTTTTCCTCATTCCATTTTCCTGAGAGAAATTGCCTCCCATGGAGTTTCTATTTGCCTCATGAAAGAAAATGCACAGTACCTCTATTGTTTCCACCACTGGATCCCAACTATTTGGAGAGAAAGCCAGGTTCATAAAGATTTTAAATAAATAAATTATAGTGCCTACATTTCCTGATCTGTGGGGGAAAATGGCAGTTCTGGGGTGGAAGAAGGAAAAGATTTGATATCTGGGAAAATTACGCAAAGAGAAAGGGTTGAACTCTAAAGCCGTATCTAAATTGGGTCTTAAAAATATGTGGGGTTCTTCTAACCAGGTCATACTTTCAATCCACTTCCAGTGCACTTTCCAACTGGATTTTTATTGTGTGAACCTGCAAAATCCATTTGGAAAGTGCATTGAAAGTGGATTATTTAGCATGTGTGACCGCAGCCCTAGTTTGTAAGAGCAGGGCTTTTTTTTCTGGGGGAATGGACCAGAACAGAGTTCTGGAACCTCTTCAACAAAATTCTTTTAAAAATGTTTAAAAGTTCATGAGTTTTCAATATACAGATTGAAAAGTTCATTTCCTTCTTGAGAGTTCCGGCACCTCCCCCCCACCCCCACAAAAAAAAAGCCCGGGTAAGAGAGCCAATGTCATTTTCCAGCTAAATGTTGGAGCTGAACGGGGGAGCTGTGGGTTCTAATCCCCACTGGACCATGAAACTTTTTGGGTGACCTTGGGTGAATAATTCTTGATCTCAGCCTAATTTGCCTCACAGTTTTGTTGTGAAGATAAAATAGGGGAGGAGAGAGCCACGTGCACTGCCCTGAGCTCTTTGAAGGAGGAACAGAACACAGATAGTTTACACCTCAGCATTCATCTGTCCTGTGGAGGTGATAATAACTGGCCTGCCTTCAAAGACTGTAGAAGTGATTACTATGAAAAGGTATGCAATGTGCCTTAGGAGAAGCATTATTTGGCGAGTCCAGCTATTTGAGATGTTATTAAGTTCTTGAGTTAATGCAGAAAGTTGGGAAGCAAGACACTATGGAGCGGTCTATGCTTTTTTGTTGATGTCTGGATTCGAGCAATGTCTTTCTCTTCTGCACTGTATGATGCGACATAAAGCTTCCTTTTCAAGGATTGTGAGGAATTGATGTAAAGCATGTTAAGAGAGCAAATTTTCATTCTGTCATTTACCCAAGGAGCCCAGGGTGGGATACATTGTTTTTCCTCTCCTGAAGTTTATCCTCACAACAGCCCTGTGAGGTAAGTTAGGCTTAGGAGACAACGATGGCTTGAGATAACCCAGCAAGCTTCTGTGGGAAAGTGGGGGATTTGAATCGAAGTCTCCCGGATTCTAGTCAAATGCTCTAACCCAGGCGTCCCCAATGTAGTATCCACTGACACCTTTCCTGGGGTCTGCCAAGTGTTTTTAGAAATTGGGTGGGACCAGGTGGGGCTTTTTCCCAACAAGGCTTCTGATTGGCCATTGGAGGTTTGAGAGGTTGTGCAGATTTTTTAAAATGTTGCTTCAGCAGCAGCTACCACCACAGCACAAGGGTCTTCACTGTGTGACTGAAGGGAAGCCTTGGCAGCCACTTTTGGCTCACTCCACCTTCTGCGGCAGCCATTTTGTGGTTGCACCCACCACACTGTGTCTGAATGCCAAAGGTGCCTGTAAGCTAAAAAATGTTGGGGACCCCTGCTCTAACCACTACAGCATACTGGTTATACATCCATGCCCTGCTGCATGGATGGCATGTCATGGCCAGTTATTCATATAATTTCATGCCAATTCCCACCCTTACTTTTGGAAACAAGGGTGGCTCTGCCCAACAGGTAGGTCAGGCAGAGATGGACAGGTTTCCCAAATCAAACTGGGAACCAAAAGACACATGTTACTCTAGAATTTCCATCTTTATGCTCATTCCCACATTCTGCATCCAAACCTTGCTCTGACCCCCAAAGCCATTTCTCAGTAGTGGTAGTGAAGTCAGTGGGTGGGGACACCATTGCCTTCTGTTGCTTTTTTTGTGTTCCAGCCACAATGCAACTTTTTGGTGCACCCCCAGGCTCTAGGCTTGCCAGCCCCCCAGTCCAGGCAAGGGTTCCCCCACTTTTGTGGGCTCCTCTCTGCCCACAAATGCCCTGAAATGCAGCACAATGACATCACCCGGAACTGATGTCATCGTGCCACCGATGTCGTGTGGTGACACTCGTTTTTGGGCAAAACTCTACGGTAAATATGGGCTCAAACCAAGGAGTTTTGCCCAAAAAGTAGAGTGTCACCATGATGACCTCACTTCCAGGTGACATCATAGTGCCACGCACGCAGCAGAAGATCCTGGGAAGGCCTAGAGATCCCCTCACCAGGAATAAGGTAAGACCTGGCAACCCTACCCCCAGCCTAAGCAATCATCCTATGCCCATGATTGGGAATATCAGTGAAGTGCCAAAGATTTCTTTTGTAGCTATGCATGCTGACTGATCCCATGAATGAATTAAATGAAAAATAGAACATTCATGTCAGTAATGCGTGTAGCTAGTGGAGGACATGGGACTCCAGCCATAAAACTGGAAGTGATCTGAAAGTTGTAGTTGGAAGGTTGTATTTTGAGTTATTCCTATTTTTTTTGGCTATGAATTTTCCAGTGGAAGCCATTCAAGATTCCAGCTGCCTTTTCTGATCTCATACTTTGTAACACACACATAAGGTATGACAGTTGTGGCAGTTCCAAAATGTTTCTCAAGCAGAAACTTTGATATACTCAGTTCCAACATTTGTCTTGCTTGGAGAGAATTTTTGGCAAATTCTTTCTGAACATCAGGGTTTCCCTCCCTTCAGTTCTAGGAACTGGCATCCTCTCTTCTGACCATACATGCTGTTATTAGCACACTTTTGCTCTCTGCTTTCATTGCCCATGTCAGATGATGATAAATAATTTGGAGGAGTGTACAGGAAATATATATGGTTGGGACTGATGAACTGGCAGGACAATGGAGTGATCAGGGATTTGCTAAACGAGAGTGGGGGCATATGGGCTGACTGAAGTGCCTGACAATTTTATTGATTTACTTCATTTATCATCCACCTTTCTCGTTGAGACTCACAGGGGACTGACTACAGAGTTATCAAAACAATGCAACAAAGACCACTGTACTGCACTCCAGAGTACTGGTGGGGAATCACATATTTGAATGGCTCACTGCACTAAAAAACCTGTTTTGCTGTGACTTCACTCATCTAATCAAAGGCTTCTGAAGGTGCCAACCTGCAAATGGGTCAGATTGGCAACTGTCCATTCCCCAGATCCCTTCTTTCCCCCAAGCAAAGAACAATCCTAGCTTTCTCCATCTCGTTGGAGCAGGAAGTGCCTCAGAAGACCTCACCAGAGTCTGCAGAAGAGAGGACTCTTTGCTGGTGGCTCCCACCTGGTGGAACAGCCTGCCAGAGAAGGTCAGGAAGGTGCCCTCACTTCTATTGTTTCACAGCAGGCATGATTCAGAAATGTCCAGGAGGGCATTTTTTTTTTAAAAAATAAAGGGATATATAAACTGTAAGTGTACTGTAGTGTAATGCAACAGCTCAGGAGATACAGGGCAGCAATTTATTTCAGTGTTTATTGTATGTGTCAATTTTTTACTGCATTGTCTTCTCCCTTTGTGACCCACTTTCTGTGTTACGCTGTGTCACACCTTAGGCAGGTTTCTTTTCTCCCTCTCTTTGCATTGTTTTTCAATTTTGTAATCTTAGTACTATTGCATTATTTACTGGATGTCTTATGCTGTCTGATTGATTTTTAAAAACATATGTTTTGTAATCTGCCTTGAGTTTCAGTGAGAAAGTCGGATTGTAAATGAAGCAAATAAATGTAAAATAGAAAGTAGCAAATCTAAGATTAAGCTTGGTTAGAAGTAGTAATATGCAAACTCTTCAGCACTGGAACTGTAATTTGATTGCCTGTGCAATCATCCTCAAATGAGTTTTGAAAAGAGCTCACTTTGATTATTCTAAATCCCAACTGTTTCACTCATGCCATGCTTGTGCTGCCGCGGTGGGAACTACGCTTTGCATGGGCAACAATGCAACACCATGCACATCATGCATCATGAGGCCTAGCTAGGCTTGCCAACTCCATCCTGAGAAATTCCTGGAAATTTGTGGGTAGTGCCCATAGAGGTGGGAATTTGGGGAGGGATTTCACACACAAAAATATATGGTATACCACAGAGTTTGCCATCAGAAGCTGCCAGTTCCTCTGCAGATCAGTCTGCAGATCAGTTAGAACTCTGGGAGAACTGCAGGGCCCCCTGGAGGTTGGCAATTGTTGGGCCACAAAGTTTTGTGGCAGGGTGGCTTAAAAACATCCTCAACCACACGCCTAGTGGAACACCTCTGCCTTACAGGCCCTGCGGAACTGCATGGATGTCATTCAGCATGGCACGGATGTTATTCAGCAGAGAGTTCCACCATGTCAGAGCCAGTGCAGAAAACAATTATTACCCTGTGCTGGCATCACAGATCATCTTGCGCTCGATTAACAGTGCAGTCCTAGTTATGCCTTTCTAAGTGCGTTGAAGTCAATGGGCTTAGATGGGTGTAACTCTGTATAGGCTTGCATAGTACTTCTATTTTCATTTGCCTTTACAAACTGTTTGGGTTGTTATTGGATTCATATTTTGGTAAATTATTATTCAAGTGGTAATTGCTATTTTTTCCCATTATTGCCATTATTATTCTAACAAGTACGTATTATTTCTTTGGTTGGGTAAACTTTCTGTCTGGTACGCTATTTTGATCTGCTGTTTTAAAACTATGCTAAATCAAGTATGGAAAAATGCCACCAAACAAAAGAAAACAGTTGTTCTAGTGTTTGAGCTATAAAGATTTTATTTGTAAAGACACAGAATAACGCCTCTAATGGACACCAGCTGCGGGCATTCAAGCCTCTTCTTCTTTTTGCTAGCAATTTGAAAGAAAGGATAACCAAATTAGCATACCAGTTCCCTGGTCTGTTGTGCTTGCTCCTTGCACTGGTTGGATTACCTAACATGAATATGAGAATTAGGCCCAGTTTTCACGAAGGTGGGAAACTTGTGACTGGGCTATCCCACTAGATTGCCAGTGGGGACTCACATGACCAAAAGCCTATACATTAAAAAAAATCCCTATACACAGAAATCTAGCCTATCAGGGAGAAACGTTCTAGCTTAGCTTTCTTCCTGCCATCTAGTAGTCTGTGTACAGCTTTTCGTAGGGGGTTGGAGGAGAGAGGATTCAGAGATGTGAGCTGCAGTCTGAAGTGCTTCAACCAGTTCACCCATCATACAAATATTTAGAATTTATAAATACTTCCAGTGTTCAAAGCACTGTTACAGATATATGACAGCAGCCTTGTAAGATAGACTCATAATGCAGATGGGATGGAAGCAAGTGACTTGCCTAAGGCCACCCCATGATTTTGTGGCTGACATAAGATTCAAACTAAGAACTTCCTGACTATCAGCCCATTGGCTTAACCACTGTGCTACATCAGCTGGCTATGAAAGTGACAACTAGTGAATCATACCTAAGTACTTTTGGGCCCAGAGAGTTCCCCCCTCTCCTGAAGTTCTAATAGGCACGGTGGGCAGAGCTTTATAGAGGGAGGGAGGATAAACTTCTTCACAAGGGTGCCAGTTTACTTTCATCTTTTCAACTTCAGCTTTCTTTGCTGGCCCACCCTAGTGGCGGCTTGTTTTTCCAAGCTTCTTGGGAGGACGCCTGTGTATCATTCGCAAGTGTGATCTCATCACCATCATCCCCAGGTGGCCAGCCACCCTGCTTGGATAGCTGACGGTGGCACAAATGGTGCAGCACATTTATTATCTGTATGGCTAATTCAACCAGATGGCTGACTTCTTGGGTAGCAGCACTTGGGAAGAATGAAATCCTTGCCGCTCCTCTCCAGATGATGCAACTGCGAGTCTGAAGCCAAAGAGAAATTCACTGTGAGCTGAATTCTGATGCATTCCACAACTTGGCATGAATATTTCCTTGAGCCAAATATTTGGAAGGTACAATCTGGTGGCCTGAAGAAAATCCTAAAAGGTAGAGACTAGATCTTTCTGACAAAAGTCATGAGGCAAAGACTGTTCTGGTTCCTTATTCATTCTTTAAAATTACTGTGGCTTCCATTTTGTCAACAGCATCATCAAAACATAAGAAGAACCCTGCTGGATAAGAACAGTGGTCCACCTAGTCCAGCATCCTGTCTCACACAGTGGCCAGTCAGTTTGTCCAGAAGGCCAACAACAGAGCACAGAGCCCTCCTGGCACTGGTAGTCAGAGATTCACTGCCTCTGAATGTGGAGGTTCCCTACAGTCACCATGGCTAGTAGCCACTGATAGACCTCCTCCATGTATCTGTCTAATCCCCTTTTAAAGCTGTCTATGCCCAAACTAGCCCAATCTCGTCTGATCTCAGAAGCTCAGTAAGGTTGGCCCAGGTTGGTATTTGAATGGGAGATCACCAAGGAAGTCCAGGGTCACTACACAGAGGCAGGCAATGACCAACCACCTGTGAACATTTCTTGCCTTGAAAGCCATATGGGTAGGGTTGCCATTTCTGGGCAGTCAAAATGATTAAGGAGTTGGAACATGTTTCCTGTGAGGAAAGGCTGGAGAGTCTGGGGACTGTTCAGTTTAGAAAAAAGTCAACGAAGGTGTAATATGATGGAGAATTATAGAATGATGCATGGGGTCGAGAGTGGACAGACAGAACTTTTTCTCACACTCCCAAAATACTAGAACTGAGGGGTGTCCCATGAAGTTGATGGGCAGCAGGTTCAGGATGGACAAAAGGAAATACTTGTTTACTCAACAAGGGATTAAAATGTGGATTTGCTGCCAGAGGATGTCATGACGGCTGCAGGCATGATGGTGGTTGAAAGTGCTGTCAAGTCACAGCTGACTTATGCTGACCCCCATAGATAGGGTTGCCAAGCTCCAGGTGGTAGCTGGAGATCTCCTGCTATTACAACTGATCTCCAGGTGACAAAGATCAGCTCTCCCGGAGAAAACTCCAGGAGAACTGCTGGAGGTTGCTAAATTTGAGTGACATCTCCATCTCTCACCCCACCCCACTCTGGTGAATGTGGGTGGGGGATGGGAGGGACACCCAGGAGTTTGCCAGCTATAATTGGGCAAACCACATGAATAGACAGGATTCTAGAAGGTAGAAAGATTGAAACTCTTCATTTTCCTCCCTTTGTGGCTCTAAACACTAGCACAAATAGGCTGTAGGAAGCCTGGATAAAGTTTTGGTGGAATATCCAGAGGACTTGTCCTAGACAAATTGTCATTCTAGTTCTGCATACTCTTCTTTCTATTTTTTTATTTTTTTTGCCTGTAGAGGGGATGGTTTCTAGATAATCCCTTGTGGTTTGTTCAAGTTTTAAGCAGATGTTTAGACACAAGAACTTCCGTATGTCTTTCCCCCCCAACATGAGATGGCCACATGGCAAATAACTTTATTTCCTCACAGCCCTGTCTTAAATGGTTTTCAAGGACCGGCCACTTTGAATGCTTTTTCGACACCAAGGGTGAACTTTTGCATAATGGATATTTGCTCTGATTCAGCCCCCAGCCCTCATTCTTAATGACTTTTTTACCAGTTCCACATGACGGGAAAAGGAAACAGACTGCTGTCCCTCAACTTCGGCCAGTTAGAAAGTGCCAAACAATGGCATTTCCATGCTGACTTTTTCTCTTGCCCCCATGCCAAATGGTTTAAGATGTTTCTAGTCAATGCTCAGCTTGAAGAAAGCTGCAGCTTCTTTTCAAAATGTTCTCCCTCTTGGCTTTCCAGGGTGATGAAGAGGAGGAGAGTCATCTGGCATAAAAGCCTTTACATGCCCTGAACATGAGTCTCTGGCCAGGGTCGAGTTACAAACCAAACAAGGGAAATATTAAAAACAGTTTGAGGAGAGAAAAGCAGAAAGCCTTGCAGTAAAATGATAAATAAGTCCTTGCCTCTCCCCCTTCTCTCTCAGATGTTAACTTTCTCATGTGCTAACCCTCACTCATTCGAGCCACTTTCCCATTTAGCTTCCTTCCATTTGTTTGCCATGATGAACAATACTGTCATCAGTTGGCATACTGAAGGGATGAAACATTTATGGCTGCAGTCTAGTCTCACTTTAGAGATAAACAGGATTTTGGGGGTATAAGCTTTCATGAGCCAAAGCTCCCTTTGTCAGATACAAGTAGGAATGGCAATCCCTGATCCCTCCTATCCCAGTCAGAAGGTGGAAGGGGTGTTTCAAAACAGGGGACCAGGATGCAAGGGTACAATGCAAAATGTAATCAGCTTGATTACAGCAGGGGGGGAAGGCTTAGGGGCAGAAAATTAGTATCTGGAGTGAAGTAAGAATCCCGTGTTCCTATTCAGCCTACTCAGTTCTGAGCTTGTGAATGAACTCAGGTTCAGCAGTCTGGCACTGGAATCTCCCCTCGAAGCTTCTCTGGACTGACATCCTAAGCAGAGTTACCACTTCTTGTTGGAGTATGCAAAGTCTATCATGCATGGATGGGAAGATGACAAGAGCATCCTGCAGGGGGCAGCAGAGGGGACAACTAGTTAGCATAGTGAGAATAGGGACTTCCTGCTATTTTCAAATAGTCTCCTTTCTGTCTCCTGATTGGTTCAGTTAGGACACCTTCCTGCTCCTGCTGAGAATTGTTAGTGGGCATCACCGTGGCAAATGGGGTTCAGTGTGGCCAAGTGCAAAGTGATGCACATTGGAGCCAAAAATCCTAACTATAAATACAAGTTGATGGGGTCCAAACTGGCAGAGACTGACCAAGAAAGAGATCTTGGAGTCATAGTAGATAACTCACTGAAAATGTCAAGACAGTGTGCAACTGCAATAAAAAAGGCCAATGCTATGTTGGGGATTATTAGGAAGGGAACTGAAAACAAATCAGCCAGTATCATAATGCCCCTGTATAAATCAATGGTGTGACCTTATTTAGAGTACTGTGTACAGTTCTGGTTGTCACATCTCAAAAAGGATATTATAGCATTGGAAAAAGTGCAGAAAAGGGCAACTACATGGCCGGATCGCCCATTGGGCACCTAGGGCGCGCCGGCCTCAGGGGCGCCAAATGGTGCCCTGCTCCCCCCCCAAAAGCGCCACCCCACCACCCTAACTGGGCGCCCGCCGCTGCCAAAAAGCACCCGGCTAGGGCGCAAGTTGCCCTCCCCCTCCTCCCTGGGGGGGGAGGAGGAGGAGGAGGCGGCCGGTAGCAGCCAGCGGGATTTTCCACTGCCACCAAGCGCCCGGGTAGGGCGCAAGTAACCCTCCCCCTCCTCCCCGGGGGGGAGGAGGAGGAGGAGGAGGCGGCGGTGGCCAGCAGCGACCAGCAGGATCTCCCCACTGCCGCCGCCGCCGCCAAGCACCCAGATAGGGTGCAAGTCGCCCTCCCCCTCCTCTCGGGGGGGGAGGAGGAGGCGGCCAGCGGCGGCCAGCGGGACCTCCCTGCTGCTGCTGCTGCCACCAAGCGCCCAGGTAGGGCATAAGTTGCCCTCCCCCTCCTTCCTGGGGGGGAGGAGGAGGAGGAGGCCAGCAGCGGCTAGCAGCGGCCAGCAGGATCTCCCCGCTGGTGCCACCAAGCGCCCAGGTAGGGCACAAGTCACCCTCCCCCTCCTCCTGGTGGGGGAGGAGGAGAAGGAGGCGGCCGGTGGCAGCCAGCGGGATCTCCCCGCTGCCGCCGCTGCTGCCAAAAAGTGCCCGGTTAGGGCGCAAGTCGCCCTCCCCCTCCTCCCGTGTAGCGGGGAGGCGGCGGCGGCCAGCGGGGACTCCCCGCCACTGCCACCGCTGAGCGCCCAGCCGGGGCACAGCTTGCCCGCCCTCCCCCTCCCCCGGGGGGGAGGAGGGGGGGCGGCATGGCTGGGTCTCCAGGCCCAACCGGAAGGTTGAGATCTGCACCCGCCTAGGGCACAGAAATTCTTGGAGCTGGCCCTGGGCAACTAGAATGATAAAAGGGTTGGAACACTTTCCCTATGAAGAAAGGTTAAAGTGCTTGGAGTTCTTTAGCTTGGAGAAATGACTGCTGAGGGGTGACATGATCAAGGTTTATAAGATTATGCATGGGATAGAGCAGGTAAAGAAAGAAGTACTTTTCTCCCTTTCTCACAATACAGGAACTCGTGGGCACTCAATAAAATTGCTGAGCAGTCAGGTTAGAACAGATAAAAGTAAGTACTTCTTCACCCAAAGAGTGATTAACACATGGAATTCACCTCCATAGGAGGTGGTAGCGGCGGCTACAAGCATGGACGGCTTCGACTTTCAGTTTTGGCGACCCAAATGGCAGATGTGTCCCTTTGAAGCTCCAGGGGACGTGATCCATGACCCAGCAGACAGGAGGGGGTGCGATTGTCCGCACCACCCCTGGGGCCCTTGTAGGGGCACCCCAGGCATTGGCTGTTAGAGGCACCGCTCCCAAGGCATGCTGCCGAGCGATTGAGGCACCTCTGAACTCCGACGGTCTCACTGCCGTGGAACCAGCAATGGTGATAGAGCGAAACCTTTACCTCAGCATATGATCCACGATGAAGTGTGAGTTTTTTCACTAAAGCAAAACATCTGGACAAACAGATACGCGAAAATATCCCCACCCAAAGACAAGGGGAACAGAGGATTTACTCCATAGATAAACAAAAGCTGATTCCAGAGCATTTAAAGGGGGGGTAGGATTATAAGCAAATAACAACTAATATAAAAGAGTGCTGGAGAGAAAACGATATAATCTCTCAAGCAATAGAGACTTTTAAAACTTTTCCAAAAAGTAAATAATTAAAAGATGGCGGGGAGGAAAGTTGCGCCGAAAACAAAACCTTCTTCAGGAAGGCAGCCCAGCCACTCCAGTTATGAGACCGGAAGCGGCTACAGACTTCCCTGGTATGATTGCAGCAGCACTGTGAGCCCTGCTAGATCAAATGACAACTCTCAACCAGAATTTTGCAACTCTACAAAGTCAGTTGAATGATACTAAGCAAACGGCAGAGCAAACAGCAATAGCAGTTAAGGAAGTTGATGCCAAAACTAATAAGCTTCAAAAGTGTGTAGAGAAAGGGGGAAAAAGAGAACCTCCAATGAACTTCAACTTTTACAGCTACAAATGGAAAAGTCAAACTATGTTTTGAGATTTCAAGGAGTTCCAGAGACAAAAGGAGAAGATCTTAGAAAGACTTTAAGTGAAGCTGTGGGAGCGGTTGCAGATTTGAAAGCAGATTTTCTTCAAAGCGAGATAGATATGGCCTACAGAACATATTCAGAATATATCAAGAAAAATAATCTGCCCGGTGAAATTTATGTGAAATTCTCTAAAAGGCATATCAGAGACCAGATACTTAAAGCAACTAATGGAACTACCTTAAAAATCAATGACAGAGAAATTAAAGTATTAAAAGACATTCCCTTTGAAATAAGAAAAAAGAGGAGGAAATATAAAGACTTGGTCTTATTTTTACAAGAGACATCCACCCCCTACAAATGGATTTTACCAGAAGGCATCTTCTTCAAATACAACGACAAGAGAGAAAGGATTGACTCTGTCATAAAGGCTAAAGACTTTCTGGAATAGTGATAAAAGTCAGAAAAGCCAGGAAAGCTTAGGGAGGACAACAATGTAAATGAAGAAGACAGCGACCAGAGAGCCATGGGGAAATTTCATCATCATCCACTGAAGAACAATCTGACTTGGAATTAGGGGCAGAGGCCCCCAAAACTCCTAAAGCCAGTCGAGACTATTATCTCAGAAAAAAGAAAGAAAAACAATTTTTATCTCTAGAGCTTGAATTTAACCTACTCTTAGCAGATTCTCAGATGTTCTTTATATAGTTAACAGTACTGGATATATTTCACTAACCTTTTTCATTTATACTACACTTATATAATACTAAAGCATAAAAAATGTTTGTAAGCATTTTATGATAATTGCTTCTTGGGTTTTTAGTGGTTATCTTTACTTTCTCCCATAGTTTGTAGATGCCCTTTCCTTATGATTTCTGTGTAGTTTTTGTTTTTTTTAAAGCATGGACTGCTTCAAGAGGGAATTAGATAAACATATGGAGCAGAGGTCCATCAGTGGCTGTTAGCCACAAGGTATAGATAGGGACTCTTGGACAAATGATGCTCTGTATTCTTGGTGCTGGGGGGGGGGCAACAGTGGGAGGGCTTCTAGTGTGCAGGCCCCACTGCTGGACCTCCTGATGGCACCTGGTATTTTTGAGCACTGTGTGACAGAGTGTTGGACTGGGTGGGTCATTGGCCTGATCCAACATTGTTCTTATGTACTGACTCTCTCTTAGCTAGACTTCTCTTTCTCTCCCCTCTTTCTTACAAAGTTTGTTCTCTTCTTAATAAACTGACTTTATTCTTTGAACAGCTCGTGCTCTGTTTTATTGCATATCTACACTCTGCCAACACTTCTAAGACCATAGTCAAATGATTCAAATCTTTGTGGTTGATTTATAAAGGGAACTCCCCACTTAACTGAACAGCGCTTTAAAGAAACCCATAGTTAATTCTTTGCAATACAGGTACCTACAAATCTATGGTTGGCAGGTGCCATCCCTCAGAGGCTCGCAGGGGGAGGATTCCCATTCTCACCACTGACACCACTGCAGGGGGATGTGTGAAGAAGCCCTTATAGGAGATGGTAACAGAGATGTCAGGGCAGCACATGCAGTGCAGTGAATGATTTCCTCCAACTTCTGCTATCCATCCAGAAGAGAATCAGTGTGGTGTACTGTTTAGAGTGCTGGATGAGGAAGTGGAGGACTGAGGTTCAAGCCTCCACTCATCATGGAAGCTCACTGGTTGACTTCTGGCCTAACCTACTTTGCAGAGCTTTTGTGAGGATCAAATGGGAGAAACCCTGTGTGCCCTCTTGGGCTCCTCAGAAGAAAGGCAGGATAAAAATGTGAAGGAGAATACCTGGACACCTCCACAGTGCTGCACCTCAAGCATGGCCGGCTCGCCCACTAGGTGAGCTAGGCGCTCGCCTAGGGCACCAGCCCGCAGGGTTGCCAAACGCCCCCCGCCCCCCGTGAAACCCTCCCGCCACTGCTGGTGCACTGAGGGAAGGGGCGGAGGTTAGAACCCCCTCCCCTTCCCTGGCTTTCCTGGGGCCCCCACAGCTGCGGAGCACCCAGGAAAGCCAGTGCTCCACCGCCCCCTGGTCTCTAGGCCCCACCGGGAGGTTGGCATCCATGGTGGGGTGGGCGCCCCAGGCTGTCCTGCCTAGGGCGCCCAGACACCTGGGGCCGGCCCTGACCCCGAGCCCCAGCATCCCTGTTGCTGCCTCTTCTTCTCTGTGTGTAAAGTGCTGTCAAGTCATAGCCACCTTATGGCGACCCTTCCTCTGTGTAACAACCCTGGACTTCCTCAGTGGTTTTCCATCCACTTACAAACTAGGGCCAACCTTACTTAGTTTCTGAGATTTGGTGAGATTGGGCTACCCTAGGCCATCTAGGTCAGGGCCTCTTCCTGAGCCCCTCCTATAGGGACTCCATATCCTCCTTCAGCAGTGTACAATGGTAAGAATGGGGAACCCTCCATGGTCCCATGGACCACACCAGGGGAACCAGGACTGGTGCTATCTTAGAAGACACATTCCATCTTTTTCATACACAAGAGGAAAGGGAATGCCTCTTCTAGGATAGAGCCTGCTGTGACATGTTTCATTGAGAAACAAAGGCTGCGATCACACAGAAGGGGGAAAAGGCGGGCAGGAAGCGAGGCTATTTGCCCCGCCTGCAATGACGCGCTTTTGCGTGATCAAACTTCCCGCCGCGCACCCGCAGTTCCCCATAATACTGAGTTTTCAGCAGTAGTTTTTTCCCACGCTACTGCCGTGTGAAACAACGCCCCGCCAATGACTCCAGGACCCCAGACAGATGTGTCTGTCTGATCGCGTCCCTTTAATCCGCAGGGGAATCGCATGGCTGCCGTTGCTTCCAGTATGTATGATCGCACCCAAAATGTATTTTGTTCTTCAGGGTAGTCTTATTCCAGTAAGAAAGTATATAGATGTAATTAATTAATGGACAGATCAATTAAAACTCTTTTGTTTTAATAAGATTTCTATAACAGAGCCTCCCCCCCAATTCAGTGATAGCCCTAGGAGATCACTTTAAATCACCTTTCTCCCAAAGACTGTCTGTGGCCTTAATCATGGTTCAGTTCAACATCTAAAGCTGAAAAAGTCAGGCCCACAATCCTAAAGAGAAAACAGTGTTTGAAGCAACCTATCAAATTATGCTGAGTGTCAGATTCATCTATGATTAGGTCAGTCCTTGATCTAGAAATCCAGACAAGGAAACTGTAGAATCAGAGAGAGCAGCAGAAGGAAGTAAAGAAGGAGCCAACTCTCATCCATATTTGGGCCCAAAGACTGAACCACTTTGTCAAGATCTTCAGTGAATGGTGCAGACGGCAAGGCAATAGTCTACATCCTGAGGACTTGGGCTACAAAGTCACTTCCTGTGACCTATATTGGAGGTCAGAGTGAATTTAACACAGACCTACCAGATTCCTTCAAGGTGATAATTGCCAGTTTTCTCTGCATGGGGTACACTAATAGAAAAACAAGCAAAAACCATTCTGTGGTTTGCAAAAGCCGATGAGCTCTGGGGAATGGCTAGAGCAACTCTTGAGTCATAAAGCCATGCCACTTGTAGAAGCAGCAGGAGACAAGGGGTGCCTGGGTTTCCACAGCTTCTTCATTTCACTGGCAAAGAGTAATTATGCCTTTGTGGAGAAATGAGCTCTAATCATGGCATGCGATTAGTTCCTGATTTATAGTTTGAACATCTGTGGAGAAGCTGGTGCGAGCCTTTATGCCAGTCCCTGAACTGAGGGAGAGCCAAGGGAACTGGTCACGGGAGTAATGAAATGTATATGGACTGACTGACTCACTCAATACTTTCAGAGACCACTTCCACATAATGGTGATACCTGCCCAAGAGACGGTATCAAAAAACAAATTGTCTGCTGCTGCTGAGTAAAGTTGTGGGGAGGCCTCTCTTAGCTTTTAAGGGTGGTGCATGCCAAAAGAGGTGTGAGGTGGACCATGGCTGCAGAGTGTAGACAGGACACTTGAAGAATTGCATTAGTTTGAATATAGCTCCATTAGAACTGAGCATTACATGGATTGACAAACAGGCCAATCAGAGAAGCCTTTGTCTTTGGTGGGAAACAATCTCATTGGTTCCAAGTGCAGTATTCCGATTGGTTGTTATCTGTTTATTGGGTGTGATTTTGCCCATTCTAATCATATATAAGTCAGTCTGGTTCTATGCATTTTGTCTTGTGTTGAGTTATGAGCTGAATAAACAAAATCACTTGTTTAAGAGCTGCCTCGATCTCAGTTTATCTGGAGAGCAGCTGTAATCCTGAGTGATCTCCAGCCCTCACCTGGAGATTGGCAACAATGGTTTCCCTGGAGGAAAAGTAGTGTTTCTTTGCAATGGGGACCAAAGCAGCTTACATCATTCTCGTCTCCCCCTTTTGACTTGCACAACAACCCTGTGAGGTAGGCGCTATCAGTGTGACCTGGACGGGGAGAACTTGAGTTCCATTATTGGTGTGAATGTTTCTGCTTTCTGGGGGTGGGGAGAGTCTCCCGTTTATGATGTAATGTCCTGCCGGGAGGATTCCAGTGTGCGCACTTGAAGTTCATTCGCTTAGCTAGAGAAATCATCAGGGTATATGTATTGAGCCCCTTGCAATAAGCACTATTCCTGACAATGTACCTGAAATACTTGGCAACGGAACAGTATTCCAATAAAGCATAACTTTCCTTGGAGAGTGTGTGTGGACCTGCTTGCTGTTGACCCTGACAGCCCCAATGAGTTCCTCACAAAGGCCTACAAAAGGTTTCCTTCCGTTGTCTGAACCAAGCTTGGTTGCCTACCATGGTGAAATGGGCTCCAGTTTACCACTCAGCTGTTTGCCTCCCACCCTCATCCCTTGCGTGTATCTCCCTCCTTAAATTAGCTGCCACGACTCACTGAATCATCACTGCCTTTTTATAGGGACAGTGAGACTCCTCTGGCTGAATTTCCCTATTTGGAGATGGAATCCCCAATCTTTGGGGGATCCCTGGAAAGTTGGCAACCCAAGGGTCTGACCTTTCCTTGCTTCCCTGGGCTACCCCTCCCTTTGGTACTGTGCAGAGCAGGGGAGGTCAGAGAACAACACATTATTAGCCCAAATTAAAGAATGTATTTAAGTATTTACACAGTTATGGAGCACACACATCCCGTAGGAGTAAGCACACACTATGAACCAATACGGCATAAATCAACAGGGGTTAAACACAATCCTCTTTCCCTACACACAATACTCTCTACCTCAGGATAGGATCTCTCCTTGGACCGGCTGCTGGCTGTACTTCAGCCTCTCTCTCTTGCCCAAGAGAGCAGGGAAACTTCCATTCGTTCCCCAGTCCAGCCAACTATGGTGGCTGAATTTCTGCTGCCTCCCAGGGATGAAGACTGCCTTGGGACAGTCCCTGTTTTCCTGCTCTTTTTGGCCTTGGGGATGCTGGGAAGTGTATACCAGCAGATCAGGAAGCCCCATTCAACCCAGTGAATAATACCCCTGCAGGCCCCTCTCTGGAACTACAGCCCAATTAAACTTTATGGGGGAATATTTTAAACAAAGAAACACAGCCATCTTACAAACACAGGTAACTACCATTTCGTGACACCTACTAACAGCCACTGAGGGGACAGTTAGTCCCACACTGGAAGCAAGCAGGAAAAGCATCTTCATCAAGAGAGAAAGCCATTTGTCAGTAATTCTGACAGGGCACAGGGGGCTGAAGGGGGAGTGGGCGGGGAATAGGAGCAGACCCAGCACCCAGACAATGGCACATGAGTACTCTTGAGTGGCGGCTGATGGGCCAATGGCTGAGGCAGTGCATGGAATGTGGCCATAGGCTTATACTATAGAGAGATATTTGTAGGCCCCAAGCATCATTTCTCTAGTCTAGTGCAAACTTTGTATGCCAACTAAATCTTTTTTTCCCTAAGGGAAGTAAATAAAACAGTTAAGTGATGTGATTTAAATTGTGACTGCCATTCGGACAGGAAGGCCTAGGAGAATTTTATATTGGTAATCTGTGTGTGTGTGTTGGGGGGGGGGGAGTTTGTATCAGAAATAGAGGGAACATGCATTTATTTAATTTGAAAAAGTCTGTAGGCAAGAAAGATTGTAGACCTACTGAAAAGTTCCAGAAAGAGCAGTTGTATAACACCTTGTTGTTAATGAATGATCACAAAACAGAAAGCAAGCTTTCAAGTTCCCTAAAACTCTTCATCAGACTGGATGTTCAGTATCAGAAATAAAAAGGGGACAGGTGGGAGATGTTTTCAGATATGACGGAGAAACCTCTCGCCTACATTTTGCATATGGAATGCAGTTTTACTGACAATTATGTTTGATGATGTTGGCAAAAAACAGTCTTTAGGATGCCCTGAAGGGTACATGGAGCAAGAAAACAAAATGACATAAATGTCCACTTTCCCCTTTGAGAATACAAAAGCGATCGGTTAATCAGATATTTTCCTAGTGTTACAAGGGACCCTTGTACTGCAGAGAGGAGGGGGAGAAGTTATTTAAAATCATCTAGATTGGGCCTGGGGTGTATTTCCAATCCATTTTGGATTCTCTTTTGCAGAAAGGAGCCTTTTGAAAGTGCGACAAGATTGTTATCTCTGCAAGATCTGCATCTGCAACAGTTTTCAGTATGAAATAATCATGAAAAACAGATCCTGTTGCAGCGGAGCCTGTGACTGGGAATACAGACCTCATTACTCTGGCCTCCGACTTTTGAAGTGCTTCTTGCATTTTCACAATATTATTGCGTTTCACGAAGATTAAGTAAGAGGAAATCTTTATGAAAATCTGTGGCACAGCTGTGTGAAAATAAAGACCATATTAAAATTAAGCAGTTAACCATACTGGATTTGGGGTGGGGGAGGGAGGAAAAGATCCGTGCACATAAATGGAAAAGACACACCAAGGCTGTCCCTATCACCTGTTTTCAAGACCAGATCTCAATCTTGGATGATAGGGAGTAGCAGTAAAATTTGAAAATGCCTCTGTGCATGTGTGGACTGCATATTACTCCCTCAAGAAGTCCCATCACAAGTTCTTGATTGTTTATTGCATGGCATTGCACTCTGTTTTCATAGAGATCCACATTTCAAATACCCTTGGTGTTTTATACTGCAATCCTACACAGGACTACACCTTTCTAAATCTATTTAAATCAATGGTTTTAGAATAGCGTAACCTTGCATAGGATTGCACCATTAGACATTTCTGTAATTTGCATAACAGGATTTTTTGTTATAAAAGCTCAAATAAATATAAATAAAAATTTAAGCTGATGAGAGACATTCCTCACTATTCCAACCAATGTCATTATGATGGTCACTGAATAAACCTTTTCTGTATTGATCTTAAAACTGTCCCTTTTTAAAGATATTTTTACAATGATCTGAAGCCAAATGTATTTATTTAGTACATTTATACACTGCAGTCTTAAGTTTTTAAAAATTATGAGATGTTTTTCTTGCTTTGATTTGGGATTTCCATCAAGAGCAGTAAAAGATAGAATAGCAGGTGTGCCTGAAAAAGATCCCAGATTTAGTCCCTGGTATCTCCAGTTAGAAGACCCCACAATAGGTTTGGGGGAAATATTCAACTCTGCAGTACCCAAGGTTCAGGGTAAATGAAAGTAACTCCTCAAACAATGGAACTCACTGCCACAGGAAGTTGTGATGGCCACGTCCTTAGATAACCTGAAGAACAGATTAGACAAATTCATGAAAGACGCTAAATGAAATCTTTTATGCTCAGAGGCAATCTATCTCTGTAGCAGTGGCTGTAAGCCTTTTGGGGCAACTGATTGAAGTAGGGTCTTTCTGTGAAACAGGATGCTGGATTAGAAGAACCGTTGGTCTTATCCAGAAAAGCACTTCTTATATTCTCATAAAAGATTTTGCTCTGCCAGGATCCTGTAAAGTTACTGCCAGTGATAAGAGACAAGAGTGAGTTTCATAGGGTCAATGATTTGATTTGATTTGATTTGATTGATTGTATATGGCCATTGGCCATTACAATGCAAAATTACATTCAGATAATACTTATGATTTAAAACATTGCATTCAGGATAAAACTCAAAAATATAGCTAAAATGTCAAAATTACACCAGTTTGGAATTTTAAAAGCATGGTATCGATAGGGTCAATGGATTTTGTATAAGGTGGTGGTATATGTTCACATGGCTCAACACCAAAATATTCAATTATAGCCTGTTTAAGTACTGGCAGAAAACCTCCTTTACTTGCAGATCCCAGGAGCCTGCAGTTTAAAAAGGATCTCAGAAAGCAGTTCTCTGCCTGAGAAACCACTGCTCGTTAGAGGAGACAAGACTGAGTTAGATGTGCAAAGCTGTTGTGGAGTGGAATAGGAGGAGTGGCAATTGTGCAGATCTGAGGGTCCAAGGCCATAAAAGGCTTTATATGTGACAACCAGTATCTTGAACTGAGCTTGGTAACTGATGGGCAGCCAATACAGAGTGGCTGCAGTGCAGAATGGGTGTAATAGGTATGTCTCATCTAGCTCTGTGCAGTAGCCGAGCTGCAGCATTTTGTACCAACTGGAGTATCTGAGTTGACTTCAAAGGCAGACCCGTGTAGAATGCATTTCTGTAGTCTAGGCCTGAGGTCACCATGGTTCAGTTGACCAAGTCAGCTGAGCCTAGGCAGGGGGCCATCTTCCAGGCTAAACAGAGTTGGAAGAAAGCATTTGTTGCAGCCACAACTTGCTCCTCTGGGAGCATACAACACCTTTCCAGAGATCCTGCTTGAGGCAGCCTACAAAGTAAAACACGATAAAATCATAAAACACAATAAACTTATCAGGATGTGCATTTTCTTTTTCAAAAGAAAAGAAAAAATCAACCCCCTTAATGAAAAACCTTGATAAGAATAGTTTGGTCTGGTGCCTAGAAGGGGGTAGGGTATGTACCGGGAGCCTCAAGGAGCAGGGCATTTGATGGGCATAAAAGCCCTGTCTCCGGTTGCTACCCGCCTCCCCTTAACAGGTGGGAACATTGAAAGCAGGGCTTTGGAGGAGGCTCAACTGATATGGGGATAACCAGGGTGGTCAGAAGCTATTGTCTGCCTCAGCCCATACAATATGGTGGATAATGTTTGCAGTTTTAACTCTCCAAATTTCACACCTTTCCTGCAGAAGGTCCAACTCTGAAAAATCATGAACCGCTGCTATGAGTTTGTCTGTGCCTGCACACATGGATGGCTTGCTGCTTCCAATTCATAGCTGTTTTAAACTTCTGAATTTATCCTTTGCCTCCCTTGAGCAGCTGTCCCTGTTTTCAATCCAGAGTGAGTAATCTCCAGACAAGCCTGGCATTTAACTTTTAGAAATGTATTCAAGGATGATACAACGGGTGTTGTTGCAGTGGTTTAGCACTGTCTCCATAGAAGGCCTGTGGGGTAGAACTGCCCGTGTGTTAAGGATGTGATGTCTCTGTGCATGTGATGATCACTGAATCTGCTTCATCTAGCTTGGGAGATCTGCAAAAGAAAAGCAGGCACTGGAAATCCAAGTAAGAAACAAGCAAGCACAGATAAATGTATCCCCTAAGAATTCATCATTGCATACTTCCTTGTACAGGATGTCCCACCTGGTAGCCAAATCCTGTACAGCTGATGTTTGCAAAAGTGGAGCTCTTATTTTTTTTCCTATTTGCCTTGAACAAAATACTCTTTGATCTGTGTTTGCTACCACACTTTCTTCCATGATGCACAGAATTAATTCTGATTTTGCAAGGTTCCATTAATTTTTAACACAAATAACTAAGTTCTTGATCTTTACAGTTTCATTATAATTAAAACAAACCTTGGAGGAAAGGCAAGATACAATGCAGGGACAGTGTTGTTTGACCTCAGTACCACTTGTTTGCTGATTATACCCTAAACCAGCATGGTATAGTGGGTGAGTGTTGGACTAAGATCTGGGTAGGCCCAGGTTTGAATAACCACTCTGCTGTGGAAGATTAATGTGTGGTCTTAGGCCAGCCACACACTCTCAGCATAACCTGCTCACAGGACTGTTGTGAGAATATAATGGAGGAAGGGAGAAAGATGTTGTAAGTCACTTGGGGGGGGGGTCAATGTAGTAGTGTCCATCCCATGGACTCAGTTGTCTAATTCATCCCAGACCCAGATGTCTAATTCATGCAGTTCTGGGAGGGGGCCCCTAAAACATGTCAAATTCTCATACATGTGTAGGAATACTAGCACATTTAAAAAAAAATATATAGCAATTTCTGAGATCTCCCCAAGAACACAAAATAGGGACAGTTGATTTGCTAGGAATCCCGACATAACAATTATACCTAGAAAACTGGTAGGGTTGCCAGATCTGGGTTGGGAAATACCCGGAGATTTGGGGGGGTGGGGTCAGTGGAGCCTGGGGAGGGAGGGATTTGGGGAAAGGAGGGACCTCAGCAGGGTACAATGCCATGGAGTCCACCCTCCAAAGCAGCCATTGTCTCCAGGGGAACCGATCTTGTTCATCTGAATATCAACTGTAATAGCTGGAGATTTCTGGGTATCACCTGGAGGCTGGCAAGCCTAAAAACTGAAATAGTAGGAAAATACATTTCAGAAACAAAAGGTGACCAAGAGGGGTCTAGCCAACAAACGCTTTTGCTTTAATAAAAGTAATAGCCCTTAAGGTGCCACAAGACCCCTTCATTGTTTTTGCTGCATTAGGATGACATGGCAACTCCAGCAGAATTTACAACCTTCCTGTGGTCATTAGAAGGCATTTTTAATTTTCTAACTTGAGTGTCTGAGCACTCTTTGAAAATCACCTCAACCTAACCTTTTATTTTCTCCGTGACCCTGCACTTGGTGGCCTTTGTGGGCAAAACTCTGAATTTCCGAAAGCTATTGCACTAAGGGTCTTCTAAAGCCCAGTCTCCTGGCAGTTTGGGACTTGGGGGCAGCTAAACGTGAATTATGATACGTTGAGATGTCTCAGGTTAACCTTGCAGTCTTTAGTTGCTTTGGTGTCTCAGGCCTGTCATCCATTAGCAGACCTCCTTGGGTGAGCTTTCATCATTTAGAATATATGATGACTTTCTTAGCTGGCTCAGCTAATTGGAAGCGACACTGGCTTCAAATAGCAACTGTTGCTTTTAAGGAGGCCAGGATTTCCAGACCTTGTTTAAAATTACAACTATATACCATTGACTAGAATGAGAGAAATTTCAAACGTGGTGAAAACCTTCAAGTTTATCTTATTTTTCTTTTGATGGTAATGCACCCTTCAGCCATTTCCATTGGCTTGAAAGAAATCCCCACAAAAGAAATGCCTGTTGAGTTTATTTATTTAGATTTTTATACCCTGCTTTTATCCTTACCAGGGAATCCAAAAGTAGCTTACAATACCATTCCCCCTGTTATGTACTGGTGGAGCTTGAGTCTGAGCAAGGCTTCAAAAGCTTTCAAGGGTATTGGTTGTGTTACTGGTAATGGCCAATCATATTTGTTGACTATAACCCAATAGCTGCACTGTCATTAGTTGTCTATAGTTCATGCAAATGAAGGATTCTGGCTGCCTACCTGGTATTGGTTGTTGTTTAAGGTGGGTGTGGTTTTTACAAGTATAACTTGGCTCCTGTTGAGCCTGTGTCTTTGGTTTGGAAGTTCAATAAAGAAACATGTTGTTATGATAAGAGCTGCCTCATCTCAATAATTAATGCCCTCCTCCTCCATTTTATCCTCACATCATCAGTGCTGTGAGGTGGCTTAGGATGAGAGTGTATAATTGCCCCAAAGTCACTCAGCAAGCTTCCATGGTGGGGAGGGGGATTCAACCGAGGTCTCCCGCATCCTAGTCTGCCACTCTAACCACTTCTCCGTCTCTCAGTTGGCTCTCATCACTTGCCAGTATTTTCATAATTCTGTTCTTATAGGAGAGCTTCAAGCACCTTTTTTTTCATTTTCAGTAGAACAAATTTAGAGTCCAGTGGTACCTTTAAGACCAACAAAGGTTTATTCAAGGCAAGACCTTGTTGGTCTTAAAGGTGCCACTGGACTCAAAATTTGTTCTACTGCTTCAGACCAACATAGCTGACCATCTGGATCTATCTTCATTTTCAGTGTTATTCAGGGCTCTTTTTGTAGAAAAAGCCCAGCAGGAACTCATTAGCATAATAGGCCACAGCCAACAGCATAAACTCATTAGCATATTAGGCCACATCCCTGACAGCACAGCTCATTGGCATATTAGGCCACACACCCCATGTTACCAGAAGTGTGGTCATCCAGCCACACCCACCTTTTGCTGCTTATTCTGTTTACCTTATTTGTTGTCAAAACCCAGGGCTTTTTTTGGAGCAGGAACTCCTTTGCGTGTTAGGCCACACACCCCTCATGTAGCCAATCCTAATGAGTTTCTGCTGTTGGGTGTGGCCTGTTATGTTAATGAGGTCCTGCTGGGCATGGCCAACTTGGGAGCCAGTTCCCATGCGTTCTTCCCCAAAAATAGCCCTGGTGTAATTGCAACTTTACCTTAGCCAAGGAAGTTTTTGTGCAGAAGGACCGGTGTATTAAACTGTATTCAAATGCTACACCCAAAGTAATCTTTATCCATTACAAGAATAAGCCTGGTTTATTTCTTGGTTCCTATATTTCCTTCCTCTTCCCCTTGTGTTCCTTACCACAGTTGAAGGCTTCCAGATTTTAGAAGTCTTTGATATAACTCTTTTGAGATGTCCAAAATGCAGGCAACTCAGTAAATCAGAGTTTGCTACTCACAGAACAGTTTTAGATCATGATTGATTAGATATTCTTATTAGAATCCTGGGCCGAGGACAGACTGGCAATTTGCCACGGGATGGGACCCGGGCTGACAACGACTCAATATCGGATTAAATGGAATGTTCACACAGGCACATCTGCCTGGCGTCCCCCACCCGTAGCCTACCGGTGCTCTCGCGCTTCACTGCCAGATTAAAAAAACACCTGATAAAAGCCGACGCAAATCTTGAAAGCCTGCGTTTGTCGCGCGTTTCTCCGCTTCCGGGGAGTCTGAACGCGCAGCCGAAAAGCCGGGAGCAACCTGCGTTGGGCATGAGGCAGCAGCGGTGTGATTGGCTGCGCTCCGCTCCACTGCCCAATGCGGTGCCGGCGTTGCAGGGCAAAAAAAAAAAATCGCCAAAATGCGCTTATGCGCATGAGCGCTCAAGCGCTCATGCGCACATACGCCCACAGCCGAAATAATGGGGAAACAGCGAATATAGCGCGCCTCTGGTGCGGCAGTCTGAACGTTCCCGCACGCCTCCGTCCAGTATCTTCCGGCAGAGGCCCCCGCTGTGTGGACAGGAAAACCCGGTATCGTTTACTCCGGGGTTTTTTTGCCGCGACTCGATACCGGGGCAAATTGCCAGTCTGTCCTGGGCCCTGGTTAGTGGGGAAGAAACAAGTTCTTATATTTGGAAGTCTAAACAAATTAGAGTTGAATTTAACCAAGAAGTCTTTGAACTTAGTGCAGCACACGAGGGGATGAGAAAGGTTGGATAGCACACACGTGCCCCTGAATAGACCATGAGTCCAGTAGCACCTTAAAGATTAACAAAATATGTTGCAGGGTATGAGCTTTCGTGAGTCACCCTGCCACTTATTTTGCTAGTCTTCAAGGTGCCATTGGACTCTTGCTGTTTTGTACTGCTACAGACAGACTGACACAGCTACCCATCTTGATCTATAAACAGACCACGTTTGTAGTTCTCACAAACCTACTGTAGTTTGTTTATGATGCTTGAATGCAGCTAAGCTGGTTTATTTCTTAATGGCCTTAGAATCTTAAACCCTGTTCACAAGTTACAGTGAATACATGTAAAACCTGGGTACAGTATACATTTGATTTTTCTTTATACATATGTTCAGTAATTATCATGTTATGCTCAACAGATGTACAGCAGAACATGTGATTATGACCCCACATTTATCCAGATACTGGTCCCCAGTTTCATTTGTAAAAACACAAGTTGGCTCTTTTGTACAAATAGCTGTACATATGTACATGCAGGTTGTACGTGCATTTGCTTTAACATTTGAACAGGGCTTCAGTGTACAGCATACCCTTCATTTTTCTTTATATGTGTCCAGTAACTCATGAATCATTCAAAAAATGTAGAGATGACTGTGTGATTTAAACCCTACATTTATCTAGGTACTGATCCCTTGTTTCATTTTGAAAGTGGACACACATTAGTGTACGCAAGTATATGCAGGATAGGGTTGTGAGACCCCTGCCGGGGGTGGGGAACCCCCCCTTTTGGGGGGCACTTCCCTGCCCCCAACTGACTCTAAAGATGATGTGATGACATCACCTGGAAGTGACATCATCACATTGTGTGCGATGCTCTAGTTTTTGGGCAAAACTCTATGGTAAAATTGCCTACAAACCATCGAGTTTTGCCCAAAAACTAGAGTATCACCCTGATGTCGGCAATGTGATAACATCACTTACAGGTGATGTCATCACACTGCATGTGGCAGAAGATCCCAGGAAGTCACCTGGATCCCCCTGCTGGCTGCCAGGTAGGACCTGGCAACCCTAATGCAGGATGTACATATCTTCACACCGACATGTGAACAGGGCTGTTCCTTGTGCATTTCACTGACTTCTGACATTGGCATTCCTAAAATAATGTATATTGGTCTGCCTAATATGATGAGAATAACTTCTAGTCTAACAGCCAAATACTATCCTCTATTTGTAAAGGCCAGTATGCAAAATGGGGCCAGCCATAACTGTGATATACCAACAACGTGATTTTGAGGGGCAGCATATGAAGGCACATGAAGCTGCCACATACTGAGTCAGCCTCTTGGTCCCTCGAGGTCAGTATTGTCTACTTAGACTACTTAGACAACAGCTCTCCAGGGTCCCAGTCACAGGTCTTTCATATCCCCTACAGCCTGATCCTTTTAGCAGGAGATGCTGGGAAGAGAATCAGATACTGTCTGCATGCCCAGCAGATGCTCTCCCATTGAGCCACAGCCCTTAAGCCCTTGAGGCACAACCTCCACCCCAAAGTTAACAGCAATTTTAATGCATGTGTAGATATCATTTTGCATTGCTGTAGGGAGAGAAGGCAGTGATGAGCTGGGAGGAGCCAGAGGTGATGGCAAGAAAAATGGGATTTCCCTTCCTCTTGAGTTCCTCTTTTGTAATAACAACAATAATAATACTTAGCATAAATATGTAGCACATTCAGTGTTTAAAACACTTCATGCGCACCCACAGTCATCACACCTCATGCATCTGAGTGCGCTTTGGTCCACAAGATCTACTGCCACAATAAATCTGTTAGTTATTAAGGTGCCCCAAAAGCACTGTTCTGTCTCAAACGTGGCTCATGACTGCCTAGGCCTGAGGAGGTGGAATGGCAGATTGTTGTGGCTCCTAGCCGCGAGTGTAAAACGAGATGGTTTAGGGCTATGGTCCTCTGTGGATGGGCACAGGAATAAGCTGCACCCACCCAGTGGTTAAACTGGCTCTGATTGTTTCCCAGCTTCACCAGTCGTTTGTGGAGTGTCCTCTGGGACGATATTCAGTTAACACTGCAGTTATTATTTCAAGGCCAAGTTAAGATGCTTTTGTTCCCTGGGGCCTTCCCTTCCTTTGCTGTTTACAGTTGTCTTGTGTTCTGCCTTTTAATTGTTTTGGTCCTTTTAGATGTTTATTGCTTTATTGTTTTGGCTGTGATCTTGTTTAATTTTTAAACAGTTCACTTGCCTTTTAAAGCGAAGAGGTGGTATAGGATATTGTCCCTCTTAAATCCTCTGCGCCGCCCTCCTCGACCCACGAGCAGCCATGCACTTTCCTGTGCTTGCTGGCCATCCGAAAGAGTCCAGTGGCACCTTTAAGACCAAGGTTTATTCAGGTACAAGCTCTCCCTCCTCTCTGAGGGCAGATCTGCGTGCTCCCCCCCCCCATAGCTAGCAATCCAAAACAGTCCAGTGGAGCCTGAGCTGTGGGTGTTGCCTTCTGACACACTTCCAGTGATATCAGGGGTGTGGCATATGCAAATAAGTTATGCTAATGAGCTCCTGCACCTCTTTTTCTAAGAAATGACCCCTGCTTAGAGAGAACACTGGTTTGCAGTGGGCAGGAACAACAACAGTGGTATTTTACACTATGGAAGGAGAAATTTTAGGCAGAGGAGGTAGCCTATTTAGTGTGTGGGATTTGTCAAAATTCTCTTTGGTCCAAACATGAAAGCCCCTTGCTCCCTTGCCAGCCTGCCCTTCCTGAATGAAGCTCAAGGTGGCATACATAATTCTCCATTTTAGCCTCACAATAACCCTGCAGGGTAGGTTTAGGGTGGGAGTGGAGTGACTGGCCCGAGGTTACCTAGGAACTTTCAGGAGTGGGGTGGGATTTGCACCCAGGTCCAATCCTACACTCTTCTGAATAGCTCCACCTCTCTATGTAATTTTTCCTGTTTCTGAGTTTGCACACTAATTTTTTAAGGACTTGACAACAGGAGTGTGACTTTTTAAAAGTTGAACTGAGTCAAAATAGAAATGGTAAAGCCTCTTAAATCGTTGTGCTTTAAAAAAATGACTTTAGGTAATTGAAAGATCTTAGCGTGGTTTAGAAGCTCATCTGCTGTAGTGATCATGGCAGACATGACAATTTTTTTAAAATGTAAGTTATAGAAGGACCATCCCAGCATCAGAATTCTAGATTCCACGTTTGTGTCAGTGAGCAATTGTTCAAACTGTTTTTACTCTGTTGACACTTACATTTATTTTTGGCTCCATAACATACATTTCCAGATAATCATAGACCATTTCTAAACATTTCTTTACAGGGTTTGGGGAGGGGGTATGAATTGATGGGAAGAAAAAGATGATAGGGGGAAAATTCAGCCATTTGAACAATAACACTTTGGAAGGATTGTTTGACCTTATGTTCTCTGCTTTCCGCACATGCGAAGCATTTTTGAAGGGTGGCTTTTGATCCAATAACTATTATAGTCTCACCTGTCAAAAAGTATTTAGGGATCCTTTAAATCCACAGGTAGTTTGAGTGCTGA
Source organism: Gekko gecko (assembly GCA_029375565.1). Taxonomy (NCBI): domain Eukaryota; kingdom Metazoa; phylum Chordata; class Lepidosauria; order Squamata; family Gekkonidae; genus Gekko; species Gekko gecko. The sequence continues at coordinate 41,802,668 of JAPDNY010000012.1, read as the reverse complement.
ATGCACAAACCAATTCCTTATGCTAAAATAAATTGTTTCTTGAATTTATATCAAAGGACAGGGAACTGTTTGCTTTGACAGATGGTTTACACTCACAGTTCCTTTCCAAGAGTAATCAGTCACATAATTGCTGAGGGGTAGTAAAACTGTGCTTTTTTGGAAATTAATCAGTTATCAGCAATAACTAAACAAATGATCAAAGACTGCAAAGACTGGATCTCAAAAAGCCCATAAATGAATTGATTTAGAAAATGCCTGATTTGTTTTTCAGGAAACAATGCACTTAAAATGAAATACATAAAAAGAATGCATGGCAATGAAACAAAATCAATTTATTGAACCAACTAAAAAGAAAAAAAAACCTGAAGCCACTGCTAGTAATTACGAAGTATCCTGATGACCAAAGATATAGGTGACTAAAATGAGTCTTCAGTGCTCTTTGAAAATCACCAGCAGGAAGTTGGTTCCATAGATTGAGGGTTACTGAGGCCCTGTTCACACAGAGCATTTGCCCCGCTGAAGGCACAGGAGCCCTGCGGACTTTCCGTGCTCGATCATACGAGCACATCTGGGAGGCATAGTGCTCCCGTGGCCAACCCGCGGCTTCCCCTGGAAAACGCGGGGTAAAAAACTAGTAGGTCGGAAGTACTAGTTTCCGGAAACCCCGGGGCAAAGGCTGGCGTCTGATCGCGGGAGCGCCAGTATCCCGCAGCTTCCGACGCCCGCCCATGTCCCCGGGGTTTCCGGATGTTGTCAGTTTCCATGGGATGCGCACCAATGCTGAACAGCGCATGCGCACACACAAGACACCGACAGCGGCCCCCCCAATGGCGCATGCGCACTGCACTGCTTTTTTGCTGCGCTGCAGCAGCGCAGTGTGATCGGGGCGCAGAGCTGGAGTGTGGCAACCCGGTGGCCCATATGATCGGGCTACCGTGCCTTATTTAGCTCCAGGGCAAACTGCCACGCCTCCCCCGCGCGTTTTCTGGCCCGTGTGACCGGGGCCTGAGAAAGTCTATCCTGAATGGTCATCATCCTAATATCAGATGAGGCTGCTGAAAGATTTAAAAGTGGTGTATTTTAAAGACCAGAATGGTACACATGGGAGAAGGTACTTCCCAAAGTATCGCTGGTCAAGTTTATACAGGGTTTCAAAGGTAAACAAACAGCACCCTGATAGAATTTCTCATAGAACTGTATTGGTAACTAGTGGAGCTCTTACAAGACTGATACTTTATGTTTTCTAAAAATCAACATGACCGCTGCATCCTCGACCAATTGTGGCTCCTCTCAAGACAAAATCCTGACTTGATGCCCCTTCCATTGCAGAGTTATGAGGTGAGAGGTTTGGGCAGCACATTTCCCTTTATAACTCTGCCATAGCAAGGTCTAGAGATTATTTTTTTTTAAAAAATGGAAGCATGGGCTTCAGTGATTGTGGCAATACGTCATTAGAAGGTTGGATTGCAAAAGTGCAATAGCAATTGCCATTTTTTAAAAAAAACCCTCCAAAAGCACAGCAGACAAAAAGTGCGCAGCAAATAGTAACTCACTATGTGGAAGCATAAATGAATTAGTAATAAAGAAATGCTCTATTTTAAAAGAAATTCTACTCTTCAGTATCTGTATAAGTAGTCCTTAGTTAATGGCTCCATATTTGTTTGGAAGGGCAGCACTTTGCACATGAGCAGTTTTGACAAAGCTTGATGCAAACCTGTTCATCAGGCGCTTGAGTCATTTGCTGCCAATCGATTAGAGTGAGTGATCTGTTTACATCTGATCGTCTTATTCAAACATAGGAAATTCAGCTGTTAAACACATTCAGCATGAATGCATCCCCACAGAAAGAAGCATAAAACAGAGGAATTTTAAAATATACAGAAATTAAGTGGGAAGCACTAAAATTAAGCAGCAGAACTAAAAACACTAATAATCAAATCACAGATTAAAGGGGAGGGGAAAACCGTCATGCAGTTAAGACTAAACTCTTCTCCCTTTCAGGGCTGGGAGAATAAATAGGTCTTCACATGGTGCTGCAAAGACGTCAGATCAGGTGTCAGGTGAGTCTCCAAAGGCCCTGCTCTTTCCTGCCATCTCCCTCATCTCTGAAAAAAGGAGATAGTGCAGGGCCTCACATGAATGGCAGGCAGGAATATATGAAAGAAGATGGTCTTTTAAGTATCCTCTTCCCAAACCATTTCTTTAAGGTGTCCCTGGATACCTTGTGTTTCGGAAATCATTAATGCATTTTATGCATTTTATGAAGCATGATTATACCTTTTCAAAAAAGCAGTTAGCTACCTTGGATATTTTGATTGAAGCAGAAAGGTGGCACCTAAATAAAGATGTGCCATGAGAAACAGGACTGGAACAAACAGGAAGTTGAGGCATTGGTGGGGTTGTGGATCACTGGTAGAACATCAGCTTTGCATGCAGAAAATCCCAGTCACAGGTCCTGGCTAGGGATGGGCACAAACTGGGAAAATGTGATTCGGTTCTTGGTGTGCTCAGTTCACGAATCACAAACCATCACAAACTTTTAGAGGCTAAATGAACCGGTTTGGTTCATGAGGTTCATGATGCAATAGAACAGCCCCCCAGTGTGCTAGAAACACCAAACTCCCAGGTGTCTCTGGCTGACTCTTCTCTACCTGCCCTCCACATCTGGTGAGGATTGGATTTACAGGATCCGAGTTACAAGCCCCAAAGAAGGTGCCCCCAGGAAAGTGCTTTTTGGGGAAACGTCAGACAAAGGTTCAGGAAGTTCAAGAGTATATAGAATGCAATCTAAACTCACAGGGTATCTCTGGCTGACTCTCCTCTACCTGCTCCCCAAGTTTGGTGTGGATTGGATTTATGTGATCCAAGTTACGCCTCCCCCTCGAAGGTTCCCCCATTGTTTCCAATGGAGGGGGAAAAACCAGAAAAAAGCAAGGGCAATAGAAGCCCAGTAGAACAAAATCAAAGTCCCAGAGAATCTCTGCAGTAGGAATTTAAGGTAGGTGGCATTTTTGCAAGCCTGACAGAACCAGTACCACTGTGGCAGTGCAAACCCAACAGGACTAAGGTCAAACATGAGAATCTCTGCAGTAGAAACTGAAGGGGGGCATTTTTGCAAGCCCAGCAGAACCAGTGCAAAGTGTCAAGCAGAACCAGTGCCACTGTGGCACTGCAAACCCAACAGGACTAAGGAAACTGCTTCATAGGGAAATGTCAGCTGCAGGTTCATAAGTGTACAGAATGGACCCCCTGCAAGCCACACACACCAAACACATGGGGAACCCCACCCTGCCACCTGCTCCTCTACAATCTCTCCAAGTTGGGGGCAGATTACATTTCTGGGGTCCCAGTTATGGACCCCGCTAAGGTCTCCTGCTCTTATACCCTCCCACCTCTCCTGAGTGTGAATACTTCTGTGTGCCCTGAGAGTGAAAGTGGATGCAAAGGGTACTCATCATGGGGGGAAGAAGTCCTCCATCCCCTGGTAACCACAAACCCCTGTCCCTGGCCACCAAATCCATCTACCAGCCTACTGGAACCTGGCACTAGCAGGGCATCACCAGGGTCTCAGAGCCTCCTTCCCCTGATCTGTTCCTGGGGCTTTCCACAGAAGCAAAAGAGTTGTTAGCACTGTCCAGAGACACTAGCAGTTGCTGCGAACACTCTTTGGAGAGGAGGACTCTGACAGCAGTGATTCAGAGAGTGGGGGAAAGCCCACAGTTTGGAAACATTTCCAAACCGTCCCTGTTATGTATCTGCATAAATGACTGAGCTAGGATCTCAGTCCCATTTAAGCCTGGTATCGGAAAAGAGTAGATATGATTGGCTACTCTGTGTAGTAGGCCAATCAGGTTACTAGTAAGGTGCTGGAGGGAGATGTGGTGATTGGTTCTTATGTTAATGTTTTGATTGGTTCTGTAAGCATCTCAGGGTGTGGCTTTGCCAGCCCGGACAGTTTAAAAAGAGGGCCTGTTGCCCTTCTGTTCTTGTGTCGTTCTTACCTGTTGAATAAAGCTGAATCACTGTTGAGACCTGCTGCCTCAAATGTCATATCTAACAGTCCCCAGTGACCCCTGTGTGGCAGAGTGCCAGCTGTACCACACACATGTCCAGAGGAGTGCAAATCCCCAACACTTGTCCTTCTTCATCGTGCATGTTGCCACTGGAGGAAAGAATGGGGACGGGAGGGAGGGAGGAAGAAGAGGCTCATTCCCTCCCAGCAGGGAGGAGCAGAGGGGGAGCAGAGTAGGAGGCCCCTCCAAGAAAGGCTTCCTGTACTTGAGTCACCCTCCAAGAGGTCAAAAGGGCTATGTGGAGGGCCTGGGAAGCAGTCACTCTCCTCATTGGTGAGATGATTGCTGTGGATGGCCAACCCTTCTTCCTCATGGAGGACGTAGCCTTTTGCTGGCTGCAGCAGCGATGGCCTTGGCTCTGCTCTCCAGAGTGCAAGGCAGAACCATGCACTTCATGACAGACCTCTAGAGCACCCAGCAGGACTGTTGGGGCATGGCCCAGGCCCCAGGAGGAGACAGTCCTGCCACCGGCTACAAAGTGGTTCTGCTCCATGTGGAGGGGATGGATGCAGACCACATGGTGCAAAACATCGTCGCCTTGTGATACAGGGTAGCCTGAGGGAGTGGGTGGGCAGTAGCAACATCAACTGCAGCTACATGGTGATGGATGCCTGTGCCAACATGCTGGCAGAGGTGAAGCGTGTGCAGTATTGCTCTCTTGAATGTAGCACTTGTGCAGTGGAAGTGTGAGCTGTGCAAAGAAGAGCGGAGGCTACAGGCCAACAGACATGGCTGGAGGGAACAGTGGGTGGAAGAGGCTGGGGGGGAGGAGGAACTGCTGCAGCCCAGCACCTCTGCCTCAAAGACCCCAGTCAAGGAGAAGCCCCACTAGTGGTTGCCAGTAGTGAGCTGGGAGATCAGCAATGGCGGAGATGCCAAGCATGCAATGGCAGAGAATTCAACAGAAGTGATGGTGAGGGAGTACCTCGCTGAGTCCCCTGAGCCCACCTCCATTGATCCCCTGGAGTACTGGTCACATAAGGCTGTTATTGGGCCTGACCTCTTTTGTGTGGCCATTTGCCCTGAGTCCACCTAACACCCAAACCCCAGCAGGGGAAAGAAGTTCACAATCAGGAGGGTATAAAATGTGGGTCCTCAACCAAGGCACCTGTTACGTTCTGGGTTCACTCTATGCTGTTTTGAGTTATGAATTGTCCTATGGTATCCTAGTTCCTTTATTGTGATTGGCTGTCTAATAAAGACCTTCTCGTGGTCCTGAAGCCACCCAGAGTAACCTATCAGAAAGCTCTGCTTAGGTCCAATCAGACCTCTTGTTTGTAGTTACATTGTATATACTTCAGTTGTGGAACGGTATAAGTTTGGATGCCGCTCTTACCAGAGCAGATCAGAGCTGAGCAATGTTATGAATAGAAGCCTTGTTATTGTTCATCAGTCTCCTGCCTGTCAATACCTAAAAGCGCCCAATAGCTATGCCCCACTGCTCAGCGTGAGTTGAGAGACAGGGTGGCTCAGAGCCCTGAGTCCACCTAACGCCCAAATCCCAGCAGGGAGTGGGTGGGCAGTAGCAACATCAACTGCAGCTACATGGTGATGGATGCCTGTGCCAACATGCTGGCAGAGGTGAAGCGTGTGCAGTATTGCTCTCTTGAATGCAGCACTTGTGCAGTGGAAGTGTGAGCTGTGCAAAGAAGAGCGGAGGGGAGAGGTGTTCACAATCAGGAATATATGAATGTGCTCTGCTTTTAAGAAGTCCCCTGCCTCTCTGTCTAACTGCCAACAGCCAGCACAGCAGAGGCCATGGAACTGAGCTGAGGCTATATATAGCATTCTGATCCCATAGAGCAGAATGGGAACTCTGTTATTGGCAACCAGCAGTGCTTATTAAGTTTTGGAGGGCCCCTATTGGTGATTCCAAGGCTGGAGATTTCCTCTCCCCATTGGTCTGAAGTTTTGTAAACAGTCTAATTGAACTGAGACAGTCTGTCTGGAAATGTACCCATTTACAAACTGCCATGAACTGCCATGAACAGCATAAATGCTCATGGAATGTTTGTGGAATGTCACCCTGCCATGAAGATCGCTTTGTGAACCATGAACCAGCCAAAATTCATAATGAACTTTAGTTTGTTAGCCAGTTCATGCCCATCCCTATTCCTAGCTTAAAGGGTCAGGTGATAGATGATGTGATAGACCTTTACCCAAGATCCGTTCCAGGAGAGCCACTGCCAGTCAGAGTAGACAAAACTGGCCTTGATTGATAGACCAATGACCTGACAGGATAAGGCAGCTTCTGATGTCCATGTGGTGTGAGAAATGGGAGGCTAACACAGTGGCCTAACTAAGAATATGGCATGGAAACCCAGGACGTGGTTAGAAAGCGAAAGGAAGAAAGGGGTAGCTTTGGACTTGTTCCCCTATGGGTCTGAGGCCAGGCTCACAACATATCCTGAAAGCAAGCCAACCAAACCATACAGGGAATGAATAGAGCCACTTGAGTGGGAAGGAGAACATTACCACAGATTAAGAGGTACTTATAAGATGTACAGATGGTATATGACTCCGAAAAAAATTGCTATTATAAATGAAAGTATGTCTAACAAATGTTGGAAATGTAAAAAGAAAGAAGGGTCATTTTACCACATGTGGTGGACTTGCGACAAAGCTATAAGTTATTGGACTCAGATACATAGTGAGATACAGAAAATTTTGAAATGTACTTTCAAGAAAGACACACAAATGTTATTGTTAGGTCTTAAATTAGAAGAAGTAAATGTAACCAAGAGAACATTGTTGTGGTATTTGGTTACAACAGCCAGAATGACTTATGTACAATTTTGGAAGCAAGAAAAGATACCTGAAACATGGGAATGGATTAAGAAGATGTTGTTTATGGTTGAAATGAACAAACTGACAAGGAAGCTTAACAACGAAGGAGATGAAAAGTTTTTTGAAGAATGGAAAGACTTTCAAGACTATTTGGTGAAAAACTGGGATGTTAAGAATAATTTGATTTGTTTTGACAGTTATTAAGAAGAAATTTTAAAATGACTTTATTGTTAAAATGTTACCGTTATTTGATAGTGAAGGTTAAAAAGGATTAGTAAAGTAAATGCTTAATAGAGATTATAAGGGGGGTAAGAGCATTGCGGGAAGCCTTGTATTGGGGAGGGAGGGGTATAACGAAAAGGATATGTATTTTCTTTTGTTTTTTATATAATATGGAACATGTTAGATATATCCAATAATAAATTGTTTAAAAAAAATAAAATAAAAAAAGAGGTACTTATAAGTTTTGGGAGATAGTAGTCAATAAGTGGGGACCTGCAAGGAATTTGTGGGGAGGGAGCATCTTATTCCCTCTGCTTTTGCTTCCTCCCCTCTCTCCCATCAATTCTGTGTCACTCTTACTCCCTTTTTTTCTCCCCCCACCTCTTCTCCATCATATATCCCTCCTCTTTGTCCATTTCCCCACTCCTCTTCCCTTGCCTGTCTCCAATTTTGGTGCCTTGGTGGTGGTGGGGAAGTGCTCTACTGAGGTGGGTCAGTGACTGAGGAGTGTGGAGAGCAGTGGCTTCTGCTTATTCTCCCATGCCCTCCTTCTCGCATGCCGCTTGCTTCTGAAGAACTGTGTCTCTGTATGGTTGTTGATTTGTTTTGTTTTTTTGTAATCCCAATCTTTGTTTATTTTTAGGATTGCTCTTCAAACCTGAGGTTACCCCCAGGTTTGTAGAACTATCACTTGTGCGTTACATGGCCCCAATCCACAGGTTTAAGTATCTGCAGATGGGGTCATGTTCACTATTAGATACACTGATAACCACCCTGATGGGTTTTTTTGTAAATGTGTCAAAAGGATCCCTGTTTCTGGCACCAACTTTCACCTTTTTCTGTCTGCAAGATGCTGACCGAGCATGCTCCAGAACAGATTGTTTGACAAGCTGTGTGAGATGCCATGGCCATAAGTTTCCAATGGGACTTGCCGCCACACGTGACTGTTGACAAGTCTCTGACATCTATCACGATTGCACCTAGAGCCTCAACAAACTCTGATTCTTTCCAGGTAATTGCTGATAGCTTAAGCCCAGGTTTTGTTTTTTTTACTCAGCAAATTTCAGGAGTTGCGAGCAGATGCACTGGCAGGTTTTCAGATCTCTTGTGACAATCGAAAGCAGCTGATGCGTGTTTTCGAGATGTAGCGGAAGTCTGCCAGAACATGACTTAATATAACAAACAAAGCCAGTCAGTGGCAGCTTTTGACCTTGTGAAATCAGAAAAGAATGCTGTTGCAACAGAAAAATCTAAGGAAAGTTAAATCAATGTACATTCTGTGAGCTATAATTTATGTTGCTAGCCTGTTAGCTATTATTCAAGTATATTTCATTTCACTAAATGGATCATTACTGTTATTGTTTTATCAGTAGTAGTAGTAATACTGCAAGAAGGGGACTCATGGGAAATTTGTAGAGGGTGATAAATGATTTGGAATGCTTGCCATCCCACATCCTTGGGTATCCTTGCATACCCAAATCTGCCTTGCCAGGATTCTTTAAGCTTTTAAAGTAGGAGTCCCTGACCTTTTTGACCCTTTGGGCACTTTTGGAATTCTGACACAGGGTAGTGGGTGCAACCACAAAATGGCTGCCACAAGAAGCAGAACTATACATACACCCAAAGGAATTCCAAGTACAGGGGAGGACAGGGATAATTTTAAAAATACACTGGGAAAGAGGAGTGAAAAAAGCAATAAAACCAACACTAGGAGTGTGCACAAAAAAAAATCTGAGTTTTTTTGGATTTGGATATATTGGACCCCAAAAATATCAGTATTCCCAACATTCCCAAATTCCAATATGGGTACAGTATCAAAAATCCTGATCCCCCCTCCCCAGCTCGATTATACACTATGGCAGGGGTGTCAAACTCATTTGTTACGAAGGCTGGATCTGCCATAAATGTCACTTTATCGGATCAGACACAGGCAAACCCAATTAGCAATATTATTTTTTACTCAAAATACAAACACGCTTTAAAAATAAGAGCATAAGCAGAGCCCTGTTGGATCAAACCAGTGGTCCATCTAGTCCAGCATTCTGCTTCACACAGTGGCTAATCAGTTCCTCTGAGTCTACACAATATTCCAAATGAGGCCACTCCATAGATCTATATAGGGACATTACAATATCAGCTGTTTCATTCTCAATCCCTTTCCTAATCATCCCTAACTTCAGAGTTTTCCTTTTTTCACTGCTGCAGCACACTGGGTTAGAATGTAAAGGGAAGCCATGTTGGATCAGGCCAATGGACCATCCAGCCCAACACACTGTGTCACACAGTGGCCAAAGCCCAGGTGCCCTCAGGAGGTCCACCAGTGAGACCAGAACTCCAGAAGCCCTCCCACTGTTGCCCTCCAAGCCCCAAGAATACAGAGCATCACCCTGGAGGAAATGACTACTTTGGAGAGTGAACTCCCTTGCATGACTCCCCCCATAATCTCCAGGAGGTTCCCAATGGAGTTGGCACCCCCAGTCAGAGCACCCATAAAAAAACTGGGGAGAGGTGGGCTCCAGTTGGGGAAACTGGCCACCTGGGGAGGGGCTCAAGTTCCAGCCCGGGGCAACTGTGGAGAAACTGCTTGGGGCATCCGTGGAGCAGCCAAGCCAGCCTTCTTCCTTCCCTCCCTCCTGTGGCTGAGGACTGGCAGGGATGAGCAGGGGAGGTGTGTCTGGCGTGGCACAGTTCAGCTGGGCTCCACCAGGGCCATCCCTTCCCTGGGTCAAAGGGTGAATGCACGGCCTCTGCCTCCTCCCCAGCGAGCATGATGGTGTGGCACAGCAGCAGCTATTACAGGCCACCGCAGGGGAGCAGGCTAAGCCCCTCACCAAGCCACAGCCTCATGAGCACCCCTCAACAGTCTCCAAAGCAACAAACAGGGCAAGCCACCAGCCTGTAAGCATGTGAGTGGGAGGCAGGGTGGGAGAGCGATGGCTGCCAAAAGCCCACCAGATAGAGTGAAGTGAAGGGGGGGTGGACAGGTGAAAAGGTGATGGCTGGCAAGGCCACCGTGGAGGCCACCCAACCCCCAGGCCACCAGCCGCAGTCCAACACTCCCCAGCAGCCCCACAAGTGGGGGTGTGTGTGTGCAAAGGCCACCAATAGCCCACCCAGAGAGAGCCAAATAAAAAGCAGTGGTGGGGAGGTGGGAAGGTGATGGCTGGCAAGGCCACTGAAACCCCTGCCCAGCAGCAGCAGCTGAACACCCCTCAGCAGCCCCCGAGGCCCACTGCCCAACCACCTCACCCCACCAGATTGACCCCCAAACCTCTCCTGTAAAGCAGGCATGCTGCCTCCACCAAGGTAGGTCCCAGCCCATTGCTCCACCACCACTGATGACTCAGGCACTCCACATGTGCCTCGGCCACTCCTTGTGCAGTGCCACAGCTCCTTCTGCTCGGGAATTGCCCAGGCTGTCCCCTTCCTCCTCGCCCTCATGTCCCTCCCCTCCTAGCCTTTGCCCAATTGGCCACTGCTGCTTTGGGTCAGAAGCTGAGCCAGGAAGGCAGCCAGCAATGGGGAAGAGGGAGAGGGGTGTGACCAGACTGGGAAGAATAAAAGGAAGCAGAGGAGCTGAGGTTAGGGAGGAAAAGAGCTGGGAACTCAGTGGTTGGGGAGCAGAGCACCAGTAGGGAGGAGGAGGAAGAAGGTTACTGGTTGCTGGTGGGCTGGATAAGAGCCCTGGATGGGCCTGATCTGGCTCGTGGGCCATACGTTTGACACTTCTGCCCTATGGGGACCATTATAGTCAATAAGGAATCTATCTGTGGGTATCCAGGGGTCTGGGGGGCTGTTTTTGAGACAGAGAAACTAAATTTGCAGCACAGCTGCTGGTTCCTCTCCTCATAAGAACCTGCACATTTCAAAAAGATTGGACCAAGTGATCCAATTCTATGGGCCTCCAAAGTAGGTCCCCCCACCCTCCATTGCTTCCAATGAGGGGGGAGGACTGCAGAAAAAGCAAGAGCAAAACTGTAGTAGAAACTGAAGGTGGGATTTGTGCAAAGTACAAATCAGCAAAACCCAGCGCCACTGTTGCAATGCCAGCTCAACAAATCCAAGCAAAGGGGGGGTTTGCAAGTCCAGCAGAACACTCTGAGTGTTTAAAGGACTCACTGTCTCTTTAAATACCTTCTGTGAGTCCTGCTGGTCCACTCCAAAGGTGTTTAAAGGGACTGTGAGCCCTTTAAATGCCCTTTGACTACAGCTAATCCCAGATAATCCCAAATATTTTTGGAGTTATTCAGGGTCGGCTATACCAGATAGCCAAAATGATCCTCAAATGTATATTTGGCTGAAAAAAATATTCAGCTGTTTTTCTGGCTTGGATATACTGAATGCTTCCCTTAACCAACATTGCGATGGCAGCTACTGCTGAAGCAACATTATTTTACTCTGCACAGCCAATCTGATCTCCAGTGTCCTGTCAGAAGCTGTGCTGGGCAACAACCCCACCTGGCCCTACACACTTTCTGAAAATATGTGGCAGGCACCACGAAAGGTGTTGGCAGGCACCGTGGCACCCACAGGCAAGACACTGGGAACTTTCCTTAAAGGATTGAGGAGGCCAATTTCCTGAAATTTCTGTCCCACCCCCAGATTTCTGAATGAAGAGGAAGAAGAAGAGGAGGAAGAGGAGCAGGAGATTGGATTTATACTCTGCCCTTCACTCAGAGTCTCAGAGCAGCTTACAAACTCCTTTCCCTTCCCCTCCCCACAACAGACACCCTGTAAGGTAGATGGGGCTGAGAGAGCTCTGAGAGAACAGCTCCTTCAAGGACAGCTCTGACAGAACTATGGCTTGCCCAAGATCATCCAGCAGCAGCAAGTGGAGGACTGGGGAATCATTCTCCCAGATTAGAGTCTGTGCACTTAACCACTACACCAAACTGGCTCTCACCTGTTCTCAGCACTCGTGCTCAGTCCTCATCAGGCTGGTTTTTTGGGGTTTTTTTTTTAGTGTGCATTGTCATATTTTTCTGCATTTCCTGGAAAGATTATTCTACTTTTGTTTGTTGGGTGGCTTTTTCTGCTTTTGCAGTTGTCGCAAGCCATTTTTATATATATATATATATATATATATATATATATATAAATAGAGAGAGCCAGTATGGTGTAGTGGTTAAGAGGGGTGGACTCTAACCTGGAAAACAGGGTTTGTTTCCCCACTCCTCCACATGAAGACTGCTGGGTGACCTTGACCAGTCACAGTTCTCTCAGAACTCTCTCAGCCCCACCCACCTCACCTGTTGTGGGGAGAGGAAAGGAAGGTGATTGCAAGACACTTTCAGACCCCTTAGGGTAGAGAAAAGTGGGGTATAAAAACCAACTCTTCTTTTTCTATCCATTTTAATGTACTTATTGATTCCGCTGTTCATTATTGTCATTATTTACTAACAGCATTTATACAATGTATTTCAAGTACTTTCTATACATACACAGGACTGTAGACAAAGTATTTAAAATAAATATTAAGGTGCATAGGGCTTTGATTAGAATCAAAGCCATTCAGGGCAGGGAGAAGTGTAACCCTTCTACTCTTGCACAATTTTGCCTATTGATCCCCCCCGCCCAAGTATTCCTCTGTGCTTTGGAGGAGAAAACAAGGGGCAAAAGATCGGTACCCATATTTCCCCCGCTTTTAGCAGTGCAAGGGGTTTCAATGAGCAGCTCTCTGAAGGGCTGGGATGTTTATACTCTGGCTTCCTTCTGAACCAGGGATGCACATGCCAAAAAATATACCTTCAGAAGATGCTGAATGACGTCTGTCTCATCTACTGTGGTCACCAAACCCTGCTCTCTTTTTTGCCCATCTCTGTAAAGACTTGTTCACTGCTTAGGAAGAAGTTAAAGATCTTTTACCAAGGAAGAGAAACTAGCGAAATGTGATCCATGTGATTGCTCTTTGGCCAGAAACATAGATCATACCCCTGGAGTTTTGCTCTGTTGCATTCCTCAGTTGATGGCATCTCATCAGATATCCTTGTGAAAACCTGATCTTCCAACTGCTGTTCCATTCATCTTGCTATGAGAAATGGTTTTTTTAGAAAGTAAGGAATGTAAGGAAGTAGAAATCTTCAGTCTTTATGGTAATACCCAGAGAGGCCGAGTAAGCAGAAGAGGTTCTGGTTTCTGTGGGCTGAGCAAGAAGACACAATTGGAGAAATGAAAGGGGTCTAAGAAAGAAGGAGGTTGGGGAATGAAAGGGCAATGAGGGGACAGAGAACAAGAGCAGTAGAAAAGGCGGCAGCTCAGAGGTATTTCATGAGGGAAGACCAGGAGGAGGAATGTGAGAGAGGAAAGAAAACTGAAGAGGGAAAGAACCGGAAAGAGAAGCCCCACAGGGACAGAAATTGCTGAGCTCAGGCAAGATGAGGTGCACTTATTGTTTTGAAATAACGTACCAAAGCTTGGGGGGGGGGCAGGCATCTGGCAGTCATTGGCTGTGGTGAAACAGCATTGTTCTTCAGGTGAGCGCACTATTGTGGTATCACTGAAGAATGACCAATAGCAAAAAATACACAAGGGATTGTTACTGCTAACTGGATGGTTCCCAGTCAAGAAGGAAGCCGAAGGTCACAAATCCCCTGCAACAATTTGCCTATTCTCTGAAGAGACTGAGCACTCAGGAACAATTTTGCCCTAAGATGCGGCTGTCAGCTATCAAGTGAGAGGAAGGGAGTTTGAAGGAGAAAATTGATGTGTTTCCCTCCATGGATTCTTAAGATGCAAGGTTCAGATGAACTTCTGGAAGACAGCTTAATAACTAAGGAGTCAACATCAACAAGGAATGTTAAAAATATGAATTGCAGAGTGTGTGCTATCTCAAGGACTTGGATGAAGGGGACATGTATTACTTCCTAGGAGAGCTGAGGAAAGAAAATAGCAAATGTAAAGCATCACCCACCATCCCTTGAAGCTGGAGTCGCCTTTTGTCCTCTCCCGCTCTCAGGCTGCAACATCCTGAACTATCATTTTCTCAGCCTTTTTATGCAGATGTGTTAAATGGACTTGCCTACCAATGGGGAATCTCATGTTTGGTGACTCTCCTGTACAGTTTGGGTGATGCTCGCATGACACAGCCCTTAGGTTGGTTCTGGTTAAGCCCACATTTATCAATTTTTTTTTAAAGCCAAGAGTGTTTTTGCAGCCTGGTGGGAATGCACATGTAGTCACTGCAGCAGCACCCAATGGGAGAACAGGATTCAACTGAAAACATTTCTTCCACATCACATTTTATTCCCTTCCTCCTGGGAACTCAGGAAACTGTGCATGGTTCTTTTGCCCTCCACCGTATCCTCACAACAATCCTGTGAGGTAGATGAGGCTGAGAAACAGAGACTGGCCCAAGGTCATCCAGCAAACTTCAAGGCTAATCAAGGCTTTGCATCTACGTCTCCCCTGCATGACATTCTAATCACAAAACAGTCCTGGCTGTCAGTTAGGGATAATTCTTGCATATGGATTTCCTGCTGAAACAGACCATCACTCCATCCAGTCAGTTAACTCTGGCAGACAGCAGCTCTTCAGAGTATGAAAAAGTCTTTTCCAGCACGTGCTAAAGGGCTTAAACTGAAGATGCATTTTTAAAAATTTATTTGCTTTAGTATTTGTGTGTGTGTGTGTGTGCACGCTTGCATGCCTGAAAGTCATGGTGACTTTTGGTGACCCCTACTGGGGCTAGGACATTTTCAGCTAGGTGGCTTGATATAGCCTGCCTCTGCATCCCAGCCCTGGTATTCCTTGGAGGTCTTTGTTCCAAATACTTACCAGAGTTGGCCCTGCTTATCTTCCAAGATCTGATGAGATCAGGCTTGCCTGGGCTATCCAGGTCAGGGCAAGATGCCAGGTACTGAATAGTTTGCCAGTAAACTAGATGCTCTACCACTAAATCTACCTTTGGTCCATCTAACATGGCATTTTTGTTCACCTTGAGTTTCCACACTTTCAGGCAGAGAAAGGTCTCCACTGAGAAGGAAAGCAGGTAATAAGGTGCCTAAATAAATCTCCATGACTGTGTACATAGCACAATGTTACCTGGCCCTGCCTCTGTGTAAGGTGGTTCAGGGGTCTTCAACCTATGGCTGTAGAGTCAAATGTGGCTCAGTACAGAAGTAAATGCAGATCTTTTAAAAACAAAATGGAATCTCTGAGTTGTATTGGAAGGTAGTGGGGTGCTAGAATAAGCAGTGTGTGAAAGGAATTGCAGGCAAAGATTTTTATGGGACTAAAGGATGCTTTATGGAAAGGGAAATGACAGAGGTGAACAGTTGCCAGGAATCCAAGTATGACCCATGCACAGATTTATGCCAGTGCACTGACACAATTGTGCAGGGTGCTCCTGTGTATATTTATTACAGATTGGGAGGTCACATGTGTGCCACTTTCTAATGAAGCACTCACAACGACCAGTGTTTGGACTGTGGAATCATTTATTAACCAATATGTAAATTATCGATAATATTAACTTGTACTGATTCAGTGATTCAAATGGGCTTTTTATGCTGGCTCCTCGTTGATCTCTTGCTCTGAATTTTGCTGTCACTTGGCTTTTTAATGATCAAAGGTTGCAGATCCCTGTAACTTCATATAGTAATCCCTGTAATTGGCTGTGTTCTCTGGCATGTGTGCTTTCCATGTCTCCTGCAGTCCTTCCCTGGAGACCTGTGCTGGACAATGGACAAATTCGTCATGGATTCACTCCTGAAACTCCATTAAAAAAATCTCTGAAACGTCTGGAACCCTATTTTAGAAATATCCAAGGTTTGGCTATAAACTGACAATAGCAATGGAATGTGAACATGGGGAGAGGAGGGTTCCATCTGTTCCTCAATACCTAAGCCCAATTGGGTGCCATTTTAATGACTCTGAACACTCCCTGTTGTTCCTAAGTACTGGAGAACATATGGTCTGTTTCCCCCTTTCAACTGTGGATTTCCTTGTTTCTGTCAGTTGGTGTCCTGGCTGTAATGTATTTTAATGTAGTTCTTGTGTGTGTGAATTTAGTGTCGAGTTGTTCTTAGAGACGAGCTGCTAATGGCAGAAGCAAATGTCGAACATCTCAGAGGTCTCGTAAGCTGGAAAAAACCCTCTCTGTTATGTTTGTATTCTAAAATCACCTAAAAAATATTAATAAGGACTCCTTGGAGAGCCAAAAAAAATATTCCTTTGCTTTGCTGTAAACCTGGAATGGTTGATAAATGACCACTTAGTTGCCAATACGGCACAATATTTCAATTTCCTGCCATCACAGAGGTATTCCAAAGGTTGAGTGGAGTTCACGCGCACAGTATGGGTTGTCCAGGACATTAGGCTTTAAACTAAAACCATTTCAATTAACTGGACACATTCCTCACACAACCCCAGCCAGTTGAAAACCTAGATGAATATAGCTTCTGTGATGTTTGACACACATCGACGGGAACCATAAATGATTTGAGCACGTTCTTAGCTCACATCAGGATTGGGCAAGGCCTGTTCTTTGTGGCTGTCTACAGAAGGAAGATTGGTAATGATGTTTCGTTTTTTTAAAATATAAACGGTGTGCCCCGACCTGCTGGAACTCTCTGCCGAATAACATTTGTGCCCTGTGGGACCTAGTTCAGTTCTGCAGGGCTTGAAAGGCAGAGATGTTCCGCTGGGCTTATGGTTGAGGACAGCAACGGTTTTCTAATCAATGGTCTTAATCAGCCTGGCCTCTTTCCTCCACCCACTCCCCCGTGGGGTAAGAATAATTGGTTTTGGGGCACCCTTTGGAATGATTATTGTATTGTTTTAATGTTTTTAGTTACTTTAAATTGTATTTAAACATTGTATACCACCCTGAGCCCCAAGTATTGGGGGAGGGCAGTCTAAAAATCAAATTTATAAATAAATATAAATAAATAATTTGTGCGGTAGGTTTGCTATGAAGTTATGGGGAGGTTTGATCTGCCAATGAATTTCAACCAAGGTTCTCATAATATGGTCAGATTTTGCCATCATCATGATAGTGAAGGCTTTTCTGCCTTCATTCTTACTAGCTTGCCTTCCTGTCGCTTGTCTCCATTGTCTGCTGTCTTTCCCAAGATCTTCCAAGGGACCCTTTTCTTCCTCTCGCTTGTGCAACTCTATAAAGGATCCCAAACGTGGAAGGCAAGCACTCTGTAAATAAGTTAAGAATGCTGATATTTACCAACCCTGCATAGATTGACTCACCAAATGAGCACTCGGTTGTGCTTTCTGGGCCTTGACTTTGGGCCCAATCCACCAGGAAGTTCGTCTGCAGGACCTGTATGGAAATGAGTGGGAGCATCACCGTTCCTTTGTGTGGCTCCTGGCCATTCCTGTGGGGTCATGCAGCCTCATGCAGGGGGAAATTCCCTAGGCATGGCACTTTTCTGTATTTCCAACTTTTTGTTCAGCAGGACAACCATTTGGCACTAATCATCTCTTGTGCCGATGCCACTTTTTCCCAGGGTAATTTCCCCGTTGCCCACCTGCTCTCTTTTTGTTTGGGCCTCAGCATTCCTTTGCTGACTGTTATGGTTCCTTAAATACCTTCCATGCTGCGTCAAAGGATTTTAATTTCCTCACTTTTGACTTCAGGGCCTCTCGACCTTTTCCTTTTCTTCAGCCCCTCCTCTCCAATGCCTTAGTTCACTGTTTCAACAGCAAAGTGCTAGTGTTGTTTTTTCGGGGTTTTTTTATTTTAAAAAATCTATTATTCTTTTGTAATGGATACTCTTCTTTACTGACTTCTACTATTCATTTCAGATTTAAAATGCTCCAACTGCAGGATCTTCTTTTATGCTGAGACAGAAACAGAAACTCTGTTTGCCCTGGAATGTTCAGAGCCTTCATGAATGAAGGGAGGAAAGAAAATGGGTATAGCCAAAGTACAGGAGAGAAGGGGAAATACAGCTTCTACATTAGCTTTGCTGTAGTCCTTTTCAGACATCCTAAGGGGGTTAGGATGAGCAAGAGGAGGACACCTGATAAAACTTGTGGGGAAGGGGAATTCTATCCCCCTGCCTGTAGCAATGGCAGCTAGTATAGATGGCTTTAAAAGGAATTTAATCAAATTCAGGAAAGAAAAGTCCATCCATGAATGATAGCCATGTTCAGAGCAATAAATAGGCACTATATAACACGTGTACCTTCAGGGGTCTTGGACGTGTGAAGAGTTGTTATTAATCCTGATGGCAAAGTTGTAATGGCTCTTCAACTATGCCAGTCCCAGGAGATTGTACTCAGCTATGCCAATCCTAGGAGATTTGTAAAGAAAGGATATTGATTCCAGAAATCAGCCTCTGAAGCCACTTTTCCAGTCACATAAAGGAGCCTGGCTTGGACTTGGGACACAGCAACGATGAAGACTCTCTCTTGATTGCCACCTTTCCCCTCTGTGATTCCTTAAATCAGTGGTTCCCAAAGTGGGTGGTACCACCAATGGGGGTCATTGTGACTATCTAGGGGGCACTAAGAGGAAAAGGGGCAGTGCGGGGGTGGCAGCTGGTGGAACCCTTTGACTGTGTTTTTCACTTATTTACAATAGACCGTGCTATGTCACCATGCTGGCCAATGACACTCCAAGTTTCTGCCTCTGCATAGTACTGAAATCTGGCGGAAACAATCAGAATTCTTAATAAATATGCCACCAGAGCTCTAATCAGTACACTGCATTATGAGAAACTGTTGTCACTGTGTGTGTTTTTGTTTGTGTCGTTTCTCAGGTTTTTCTGAAACTTCTGATCACTATCCTGCACAATGGACAGTGGTCAAAAAGTTCAAATGACATATTTGGCAGAACGTGGTTTTAGTGTAGTCATCCAACATCTCTCCAAGCAGAAATCAACTCCAGGTTACTGCACTGGGTTAAATGTAAAGAAAAAAACATTTTTCTTGGAAGCACAGAAGCTTTATGCAGTATCTCTGATCCTTCACATTTGCTGGTTAAGGGAAAAAGCTGTTCAAATAAATTACAAAGCTGACCTGACTCCAATGGTAACAAGAGAAAGAAATTTTACTTACAAAAATAGAAGCACATCTTACATTACATATTTATGTAGGCACATGTAACTTATTGTGAACAGATTAACTTCAAAAAGGTTAACTTCCCACAGCTCCAAGCCCAGGTAAGAGAGAGAAGAAGAGGGGTCCTATATAAGATGAAACAGAAGGCAAGCAACAGCCAAAGAGGCTCAACATCTAACTGGTGAGAGGCTGGAGCCAACTGCCAAGCGTACCTGAGTGAAGGTATTCTCTTAACTCTTTCCCTCCCAAACCTTCTTTTTTTTTAAAAAAAAAGCGCCCCCAAAAGAGGCATTTTTATTATTTTTCCACCAATGACATGACTACCACATTACACAATATAATAGACAACACACCGAATACATAACAATACACACTACACAACAAAAGACAACCACAACATTAAACATTCACGGGGGGTACAATTCTCATCTCATCGCATCCGATTTTACCCCTCCCACCTTACTGATCTAAATATTATACCATTGCTTCTGTATCCACTAATTCTAACTTTCTAACTTATTCAATTCTAGTTTGACATAAATTTAATAATATCCATTCTTCCTTATTTCTCTCCATCCTTTTCTCTCCGATCGTGCCAGTCATAAAACGTTGCCAAGTGTTTGTAAAGGCTGATTCATCGTATCCTTTCAACATCAAAGTCAGTTTGTCCATTTCTGCTGCTTCCATTATCTTCTCAATCAACTCCTGTTCAGTTGGTACCACCATAGTTCGCCAGTACTTTGCATATAAAATTCTAGCCGCTGTTGCTATATATATTATCAAATATCTCTCTTCTCTCCGCACCTCTTTTGGAAGTATTCCCAGCAATAATGTTGTTGTTGTTGTTCAGTCGCACAGTCGAGTCCGACTCTTCGCGACCCCATGGACCAGACCACGCCAGGCCCTCCTGTCCTCCGCCGTCCGCTGAAGTTTGCTCAATTTCATGTTCGTTGCATCGATGACACTGTCTAACCATCTCATCCTTTGCCGTCCCCTTCTTCTTTGACCTTCAATCTTTCCCAGCATCAGGGTCTTCTCCAGTGAATGCTCCCTTCTCATTTGGTGGCCAAAGTATTTGAGCTTCAGCTTCAGGATCTGGCCTTCCAGGGAACAATCAGGGTTGATTTCTTTTAGGATTGACTGATTTGATCTCCTTGCAGTCCAAGGGACTCTCAAGAGTCTTCTCCAGCACCATAGTTCAAAAGAATCTATTCTTCGGCGCTCAGCCTTCCTTATAGTCCAACTCTCGCAGCCATACATTACTACGGGGAATACCATTGCTTTGACCATGTGGACTTTTGTTGGCAAGGTGATGTCTCTGCTTTTTATCATGCTGTTTAGGTTTGCCATCGCTTTCCTCCCAAGGAGCAGGCGTCTTTTAATTTCATGGCCGCAGTCACCATCTGCAGTGATCTGGGATCCTAGGAACGTGAAGTCTGTCACTACTTCTACGACTTCCCCTTCTATTTGCCAAGGAGTGATGGGCCCAGATGCCATGATCTTAGTTTTTTTGATGTTGAGCTTCAAGCCCACTTTTGCGCTCTCCTCTTTCACTCTGAGCAAGAGGCTCTTTAGGTCCTCTTCACTTTCTGCCATCAGAGTGGTATCGTCTGAATATCTGAGGTTATTGATCTTTTCCCCAGCAATCTTAACTCCAGCTTGTGGTTCATCCAGGCCAGCATTTCGCATGATGTACTCTGCATATAAATTAAATAAGCAAGGTGACAATATACATCCTTGTCGTACTCCTTTTCCTATGCTAAACCAATCAGTTGTTCCATATCCGGTTCTAACTGTTGCTTCTTGACCCTTATACAGGTTTCTCAGGAGACAGGTGAGGTGGTCTGGTACTCCCATCTCTTTAAGAACCTGCCATAATTTATTGTGATCCACACAATCAAAGGCTTTAGCATAGTCAATGATGCAGAAGTAGATGTTTTTCTGGTACTCTCTTGCTTTCTCCATAATCCAGCGAATGTTGGCAATTTGATCTCTAGTTCCTCTACCTCTTCGAAACCCAGCTTGTACTTCTGGCAGTTCTCTATCCACATACTGTTGGAGCCTAGCTTGTAGGATTTTGAGCATGACCTTGCTAGCATGTGAAATGAGTGCAATTGTGCGATAGTTTGAACATTCCTTGACGTTGCCCTTCTTTGGGATTGCCCAGCAATAATACCTCTGGCTTAAACAAAATAGTACTTCCCTCCCAAACCTTCTTGCATTTAGAGTTACAATATCCAACATACTAAACATGGTGATTTAAGATTCCGGCTAAGTGACTTTAAACCAGACATTTGGAAGCTGGTATCACTGAATCAAGCCTATCCACTGTATTAAGAATTTGCTGAACAGTGAAGTAGTTACTAAATGTGATATCTAAGATTCTTGCTAAATGACTATCTGACTTTGGAAAGATGGAATCACTCAATCAAGTTCATCAATTTTGTTGAATAAATTAAACTAAAAGTTTTAATTGAATTTTGAATAAATGTGCCATTGATTGTTTCTGTTTTGAATTCTATTGCTATTATCCTCCTCAGTGGGTCATGCAAACCACTATTCTGAATAATGATTTTGTTAAGTATGAGACTTAACTCGATTTCAGCAACAAGTGATTTCAGCTTTATTTCTAAGTGATAACAGCTCAACAATAACCAGAACAGCGAACAACTTAACAGTGGAACACAGCTCCTTTTAAACAGTCCGAGCTAATATAGCCACTCCTACTGTACAATAAGTAACCAATAAGATTACAAAGATAATGTCCAATGTTCCCTCCAAAGCATTACACTGAGTTCTGATTGGACGGTAATACAAAGGCAACCAATAGGAGTTCAGGGATTACAATCCTTGCCTTGGCTCAAGCTTAACACTGCATTCCAATGGAGACATAACAGATTTTTATAAGGTAGAGGTCATTGGGGATGAGTTTATAGAACCAAAGGGGCAGTGGCCTGAAAAAGTTTGAGAACCATTGCCTTGAATGTTGCCTTGAGAATATTTGTCTCCATCACAGAGATATGCAAATACAGCTGCTGTTTGTAGTCCTCAGTGCTTCCACACAAAGAAGAAGAGGAGGAGGAGGAGGCGGAGGAGGCGGAACTGCATGTAAGACAGGATGAGTGTGTTTGAAAAGCTGAACTGGAGAACTGGACCCTGGTTAACCCCACACAATTTTATTGGCCCCCTGTTTGATCAGTTCCTGTTTAATTCCACCATTCAGAAATCTTCTGGGTTGCATGAGATTGCAGCTGCTCAATACCTAGGTTTGCCATCCCTTGAGGAAGCCCTTTGAACACAGTGGGCCTTTTCTTGCCTGAGTAAAGGTGCATAAGATTGGGGCTGTAGAAATACATGTCTCAGTTGTCCTTTGAAAGAGGCTCAGAGGCTGTGAGTAGAGTTGCCAAAGGGTAGGATTTCCTTTCCAAAATACTGTGGTAAGAAAGAGTCACAGTTCAATGACAGGACACATGAAGAAGGTCCCAGGTTCAGTCCCAGACATTGCCATTTAAAAGGATCCACAGAACTGAGAATGACCTCTCTCCACCTGAGAGCTGCTGCTTGTGGGAGTAGATGGGCGAGATGAACCAGTGGTCTGAAAAGGCTGAAGGCAGCATCTCCCTAGAAATACTGCCTCTTCAGCACAGAATAGATGGTGGTTCTTTTTAATTGGGGGAGTGTTCCAGGATAGGACTAGGCAATGCTTTTGGCTCAAATCCCGGGGGGGGAATGCATTATCTACCTGTGAACATATTGGTGGGCTGCAAATGAGGGTGGTGGTGGTATACTCAGAGACATGCTTGGAGTGACCCAAGCACCACAAGGATTCACCTTGGACTCAATGGGTGGTTGTGTAGGTCTGGGAGGCAGAGATGGGCCCATACCATGCCTGTTGCCTTCTCCTGCACCGCTGGTCCTGAAGTGCTGCCAGTGCCTCAGTTGCTTGGTCAGAGATCTGGCCTTGGGTGCCAAGCAAAATGGTCTGGTATGCCACTGTTGGCAAACAAGCCAGGGGTTGTCTGCCCCTGTTGTAAGGGAGCATTACTTTGCTTGGAGAAAAGACCTTTCACTCAACTGGGTAACTGGTAACTCTGAGGAACTGTTTGAAATAGGGAAAACTGTGTGTGGACTTGCCTTGGACACCTTATGAGGTCACCATGCACCAGGTGACTTGGTGAGAAAAATGTGTGTGGAGAGATGGTTAACCATCCTTTCCCTACACTGTGACCCCAATCCAAATTATCTTTATCCTATGTTGTTGTTGTTCAGTCACACAGTCAAGTCCGACTCTTTGCGACCCCATGGGCCACATCACGCCAAGCCCTCCTGTCCTGCATTGTGCTCTGAAATTTGTTTAACTTCTTGTTCATTGCCTCGATAACACTGTCTAACCATCTCATCCTTTACCGTCCCCTTCTTCTTTGACCTTCAATCTTTCCCAGCATCAGGGTCTTCTCCAGTGAGTGCTCCCTTCTCATTTGGTGGCCAAAGTATTTGAGCTTCAGCTTCAGTATCTGGCCTTCCAGGGAACAGTCAGGGTTGATTTCTTTTAGGATTGAATGATTTGATCTCCTTGCAGTCCAAGGAACTCTCAAGAGTCTTCTCCAGCACCATAACTCAAAAGAATCTATTCTTCGGTGCTCGGCCTTCCTTATAGTCCAACTCTCGCAGCCATATGGTACTACTGGGAATACCATTGCTTTGACCATACAAACTTTTGTTAGGAGGGTGATGTCTCTACTTTTTAATATGCTGTCTAGGTTTGCCATTGCTTTCCTCCCAAGGAGCAGGCATCTTTTAATTTCATGGCTGCAGTCACCATCTGCAGTGATCTTGGATCCCAGGAATGTGAAGTCTGTCATTGCTTCCACAACTTCTCCTTCTATTTGCCAATGAGTGATGGGGCCGGATGCCATGATCTTAGTTTTTCTGATGTTGAGTTTCAAGCCAACCTTTGTGCTCTCCTCTTTTAATCTCAACAAGAGGCTCCTTAGGTCCTCTTCACTTTCTGCCATTAGAGTGGTACCATCTGCATATCTGAGGTTGTTGATGTTTTTCCCGGCAATCTTAATTCCAGCTTCTTAATCATCCATGCTGGCATTTTGCATAATGTACTCTGCATATAAATTAAATAAGCAAGGGTCAATATACATCCTTGTCGCACTCAAACAAACAAACATCCTTGAGAGATCAACTGTTCAGTCCTAAATAGAATTATGCCCTTCTAAGCCCATTGACTTCAGTTGATTGAGATGGGTGTAACTGTGTTCAGGACTGCACTGTAAATCATAGATCTTTTGGTATGCAGTTTATTTTGGTCATAAGGGATAATTCTAATCATTTATTTTTCTTTTATGCTAAATATAGGAGCTGCTGTGAATTCTGACCTGAATAGCCTGGGTTAGCCTGATCTCTTCCGCTCTCAGAAGCTAAGCAGGGGTGGTCCTGGATAGTATTTGGATGGGAAACCACCAAGTAATCCCAGGGTAATGATGTGGAGGCAGGCAATGGCAAGTCACCTCTGAATGTCTCTTGCCTTGAAAAGCCTTACAGGGTCACCATAAGTCAGCTGTGACTTTACGGCACTTTCCATCACCGTGTGAATTCTCTAAATTTGGGCCTGAATTGGCTATCTGAAGTCCATAATCCAAATAAACTGAAGCTGAATCCAGAAATGATGCTGGTTTATAGTTTACATGCATTGGGAGATGTGGAATTCCTGGCAAGTTCATACTTTCCACAACAAAGTTTAGGAGTCTGGGTGGGCACGTCATGGGTCTTTGCCATGTTCCTCAGCATCTTGGCAAGCGCTGTGGCCAAGAATATTTTTTGTTGATCAGGATTGGTTACCTGGTTGCAGCCCATTCTTGATGGCTCAAAGGACAAGATATAAGAGAATTTTTAGCTGTGCCTTTTTGAGATGAACGAGCCTGTGAACAAACAGGCAGATGATGGGCAAAAAATTCTCATAGTGCATCTGAAAAATATCAAGAAGTTTACTTGGTTTGCTTATTTGTTTTATAATCAAATAAAATCATTTATTTCAATAAAATTCTAAGAAAGGTGGTTCAGCTTTAAGGAGGCAAGGCACAGAGAGAAACATGGTTTTTAAAAGGCTGAGGTCTTGGAGTACCTTAAAAAGCTACACCCTTCTAAGTCCACTGATGCACAGCTTAGTGTTGCTCTGCCATTGACACAGAAGTTTTAGTGGCTTGTAGCCCACTATAGCATATGCAAGAAGTGTACCCTCAGTCAGCATATATTATAT
Source organism: Gekko gecko (assembly GCA_029375565.1). Lineage (NCBI taxonomy): Eukaryota > Metazoa > Chordata > Lepidosauria > Squamata > Gekkonidae > Gekko > Gekko gecko. The sequence continues at coordinate 41,777,300 of JAPDNY010000012.1, read as the reverse complement.
ATGTACACACACACACAAATACAGAGGGGGGGGGCTGGGATTGGTAAAAGGCCATAAAATGCAGGAGGTCCAGTCTATGGCATTTCTATGTAAAAATCAAAATTATACCAGAGAGTGCAGGCACCGTTCTGAACAGCTGTAGATGCTAATATGTCTCCCTAGTTATGCTAAGCAATTAAACACCTGTAGTGGGCATGGAAAATGTTGGTTTGATTTAAGCCTTGGTGAACACAATTAAACCTATCTATCGATTCTCCTTCAGGAATCTCTCGCTCTGAAGTCTCTTTATTGAAGAATAGCGGTATTCATTTCAGCAACTGAGTGTCCAGGTAGAATGAAACATTTGTCAACAGTGCCATTTTTGATGTCATGTTGGTGCCCATTAGATGATCAAAATGAAAAGAAAATAGTTATATTGAAATTAAATAAGCATTACATGGAAATAATTTATGTCCTGTTAAAAAGACTGTGTGTTTTTTAGCTTTGTGGATGATGCCAGGAATGCAGACGCAGATGTCCTTTTGTCTGTTGCGTTTTGCTGAATGGGTGCACAAGATGTTTGTTTTGTGAGCAGCTTTCCATTTGCAAACCTTGCCTGGCCCTTTCTTGGAGCGGCCCAGTTAAATTAGTGGAAGTTTTGTGACTTAGAAAGCACAACTCCTTTTCACACATCTCAGGGGCAGAGCCAGTTTCAGTGTGGAGCCGCCCCAAAATTTGAATGTTGTGTGCTGTACTAGATGACCAAATGGTGTAGCAAAGCAGCTCAATCTTCTCTTTCACTTCCTCTTGTTCTTATGGTTTGCCAAGAGAAGTTCCATGTCACCTGTCCAGGACCAGCATGGGACCACTAGTGGCAGACCTCTGACATGCCTTTGGTGCACAGGATGAAGGAGTTCTGGCCTGCATATTAGTGATCCCCTCAACAGTTCTGATTTTATGCCTGTTCCTGTGCATGGCTGCTGGGGCAGTGTGTGTGGGGGTAGTTAGGAGGAAAAAATTCTGGGGGTCTTAGTCACCGTGGAAGTATTCATCAGAGCATAACACTGGAGCTGGCAAAGGGCTTTGAAAGTAGAAAAATGTTACCATTTTAATCCATGAAATGCTGGAATGTACAGCAGGCAAAGGCTTCTGAGATTTATTAGAGTGACACAGCCAGTGTGATATAGTGGTAAGTGTCAGACTATGGCTTGGGGGACCCAGATTCAAATCCCTCCTCAACCATAAATCTCATTCAATGACTTTGTACCAGTCACTCTTCATTAGCCTAGCCTACCTCACAGGGTTGCTGTGGGGATAAAATGGACAAGAGAAGAAGCAGGTATGCTATCTGAGCTACTTGAAAAAGATTGGGGGAAAATGTGACAGATGTATTCATATCAGTCCTGACCAATCCAGAAGCTTCCCTCTTCCTGCCAATTACAGAGGCCGATATTGCATATTCCTCTTCCTCTCTGTACCTGAACAAGGCTCGGAGACCTAAGGACACACAAGGAGGTAGTGTTGTATAGTTGTTACCAATGCTCCCTCTAAGATGTGGGGTCTGGTGAGCAAAAATTCTACTTTGTGAGCTACTGACATTGAAGTTGTGAGTGAGTGATCCCGCTACTACATAAATTACTTTACTCTGGAGCCATCCTTCCTGAGCTGAGACAAAAATGTGTGAGCCTGAGGCTAAAAAACTGTGAGCTAGCTTAGAGGGAACACTGGTTGTTACCATGGCAGGCTAGGAGAGTGAACCTGGGATGCAGCTTGCCAGATGACCTTAGGACACTCCTTCTGTCTCTGCTAGACCTACCTCACTGGGTTGTTGTGAGGATAGAATGGAGAAAGGGAGAACCATCTATGCTCCCCTGAGCTCCTTTGGAGAAATGATAGGATAAAAGTGTCATAGGCAGGCTGGGAGGCCTGGAAGGGTAAATTGCAGCCTTTGGCAACAATCTGTGATGAAATCAATAAAAACATTATGGGTTTGGGTTTAATCCTATTATGAAGGAAGGCTGGCAAGCCCCGCCTTCATGTTTGATTATACTTTAACCTGTTCAAAAGTTCCCAAGGACAATGTGAGCAAAACTGGAAAAAAATCACAACTACAAAAAGCCTATGCTTGAACAAAACCCTGTTAGTCTTTAAGGCGCCATAAAACTCTGGTTTATTTTTACAAACAAGATGATCAATTTCCTTTTTCTCACTTCGTTTTGCACAAAGGAAGTATCTTGGGGGTGGGGGGAAGCTAGACCCTTGTGAAGTAAGTAAACCATTAACATTTCTTTTCCATCCCAAAGAGTTCCCGATTGGCTCCCCAAAGCAGAATTTACTTGCTTTTTAAGGAGAGAGAAAAAAGAGGGAAGTATATTAAAATCTTTATTTAATTAGCAACAGTGTAAAGGTTTCTTGTATACACAGCCAAAGGAGACGAAGGTGTACCTGAAGGACCAGCCCCTACTGGGCTTAATTCAGTCCAGACTCCTCCAAGTATGTTTATTAAAGTCCTAGCTAGGCTTCTTGCAGGTGTGGAAGGTTAGGAGCCTGCAGATAAAGAATGGCTGCGATTGTGTCGTTCAGTCCCCCTGGCTGTTTCACGAGTGAGCAACTGGGAGCGCCAATCTGTACTGGCTTGACTGACTGATTCCCCTTCACTGCTATAAGACCACGTCTTTTCTCCCTTGCAACATTTCTGAGTAGTAAAAGAGGGTGGAATGTATACAACTGTAAATCAGGATAACTTCTGAAAAGATTGCTAATTGTGAAGGACTGAGAGGGTTTGGGGTTAGGGAGAACTAATGAAATCTTGTAAGTCAAAGTAGAATTTTTGCTCACCAGACCCCACAGCTTAGAGGGAGCATTGGTAATGAATTGGGGGCCTTGACTCCGCCCCCCCCCCAGCTTTCCTGGTAGAAATGTCTCCCCTGCAGCTGCTGGTAGGGAAAGGAGAAAGAGGTGGGAGAAGGGTTAACCTCTCCTGCACTGTAGCATCAGTTGAAACGATTGCTCCCACAGATACTTTTTCAGGTTAAAAAACATGTCAGGAGACGCTCTTGAATGACGTAAGGGATTCTTTAAAAAGCTGTCCTTCCCCAAAAGCGTAAGAATCAAATATTAGTCAAATGGTACCCAGATCTATGAGCTTGTACAAACTGTTGCGTTATAGGTGTGTTATAGAGAAGTATAACCCAAGCAAAAAACGAGGAAGAGATGTCCTTGCTTCCCCCAAAGAGCTTCCAGGCTGAAGTGAGACAGTGCGGGAAAGACCACAAAGGATGGAGAATGGAAGATGCAGAAGTAACAAGGGATGGACATGAGGAGGAACCTCTGAGTGAGGAGGTGAGGCAGCAAACATTTGGCCCCTCCCAAAGAAGAAATGGTGGGCTTGCACGGGGGTTGCGGCACTGGGGTATGGGGTGTTTAAACTCTTCCTTCCTGCACCATTTCTCCAATGGAAATCCTGTCCCAAATTAGAAGAAGAAGAAGAAGAAGAAGAAGAAGAAGAAGAAGAAGAAGAAGAAGAGGAGGAGATTGGATTTATATCCCACCCTTCACTTTGAGTCTCAGAGCGGCTTACAAACTCCTTTCCCTTCCCTTCCCCACAGCAGACACCCTGTGAGGTAGGTGGGGCTGAGAGAACTCTAACACAAACTGCTCTTTCAGGAACAGCTGTGCCAGAGCTTGTGACTGACCCAAGGTCACATCAGCAGGTGCAAGTGGAGGAGTGGGGAATCAAACCCAGTTCTCCTAGATTAGAGTCTGCGCACTTAACCACTACACCAAACTGGCTCTTGAAGCCCCTTAAGGTGGGAGAAAGATGGATACCCATATTGTGTCTGTCTCACTTCTCCCTCAATAGAGCTTAAAGCAGGTGCTGGGTAGCATTTGTGAATGGAGGAAACAACATGACTTTATCAAGCTGCTATGTCTGCAGCCCCAGGAATCCTGTGGCAGAGAGTTCCATGAGACAATGAGAACACATCATGGAACGGTTTCCTCTGACCAGCTTCCAGGTTGCAGATCTGCCCCATCAAGTTTTGCCTGTGACAGATTTATATGCTGGAGAATTTAGTACGTAGACACCCATGACCCTCTTGATCTTGCTGGTATCCCAGGTACAGTGCCCTCTGTTGATAAAAGGGTTCACTTATGATAGTTTATAGCTCACATTACTTTTTTTAAAAAAAATAGACCAATATTAACTTAATGTACTTAGAAGGTATTCCAGAGCCTTGAGGCCTAAGGTCAGCAGTGTATAATATCCAGCTGAGACAGCCATATGTGTACAGAGCTGTATCAATGCTGGAAGTCCCTGCTAGGGGGATGCATAATGTAGAGGTGGTTGCAAATGATTAATGAGGGTGTATTGTAATTTAAAATAACTCTCACCCCAAGCAGTTCCAGAGCTGGAGCAGTCAACTCTTCCCAGCCCCTGCCTTCTGCAGCCCCAAAATGGTATCCTTGCCTGCCATCTTGTGGCCAAGAAAAGGAAAGGGAAATTATTCCAGCTCTTCCAGTTTTATCTTGTTATTTTGGCTTTTTTTGCCATCAACTTGCCATAGACTTCTGGCAAACCCATAAGGTTTTCAAGGTAAGAGACATTAAGAGGTGGTTTGCCATTGCCTGCCTCCGCATCACACTTTGCCAATTTGTGGGGAGGTTGTTTTTTTATTTTTTTGGTACCTGCCCATCCACTTCTCCTGTTTTGTGGGCAGATTTCAGCAGGTACCTTTTAGGACATTAACAGTACTGATAACCAGTGTGAAATACTGGTCAGATTGTTGATTAGGACCAGGGAGGCCTAGGTTCAAGCCCATTCTCAAAGCTGACAGGAGTACTCCATTTATGAATAGTAGCTGCACTATTCTTTTGTAGGACTGGCAAAAGCATCCATATAACCACTGGGAAGGCAGTCCCCCTTTTTGGAAGACTTCATCACAAGGGGAAGCGGGTTATTATTCTACGAATTCCCATTGGGGCTTGACTTTTTAAAACATTGATGCTAAACTGTCTGGTAGTTAGAAATCTATATGTACTGAATGTTACTGCTTAATGAATACGATGAATATTTATACCTGACCAGGATGAAATAATGATATACTATGAACTTTACTAAATATTGACTATAACTAGAACAAATTAGTTTGTTAAAATGTTTTTGCAGTGTATATTTATTTGTTGCTGGACTCTTCCAACAGTGCAGCTCAAGTTTCTTCAACCTCCAGGTGGGGCCTGAAGATCCTCTGCAATTACAGCTCATCTCCAGGCTACAGAGATCAGTTCCCCTGGAGAAAATGGCTGCTTTGGAAGGCGAACTCGATGGCATTATACTCCTCTGAGGTCCCTCCCCACCCCACACTCCACCTTCCTCACTGTACCCCACTGAGGTCCATGTCCTCCCCAGGCTCCATCCCCAAATCTCCAGGAATTTTCCAGCCCAGTGCTGGCAACCCTGTATGGCTTCATGCCAGTGTGAAGCTACTGTACATTTTCATGCATTCAATTTCCTTACTTTTTTAACCCTGCCTTTTCTTCATGGAGGACACAGCAGTGTACATGTTCCCTATTTTATCCTCACATCAACCCTGTGAGGAAGGTTAAGGTGAGATGGTATGATTGACCCAAGGCCACATTTTCCCCTCTTCTCCACCTCAAATAAGGGTTTGCAAAATTTATAACCACAGACCAGCAGCCCTTAACCAGGATGGATTTTGTCACTTTAGTCCTGCCCCCAGCACTCCTGGGTACCCTGTTGCTATCTGTGAAATGCTGCAGGATCTGTAGTTTATATACTGTTGGTCACAGTGTGGATTCACCATTATAAGTCATTTTGGTGCCTAAAAACATGCCATTATGCATAAAAATACATCTCCAAGAATAACATAGCTCTACCCCAAAGCTGACCTGATCTGTAGTCAGGACTGGCTTGCTCACTAAGTGTTCGCCTAGAGTGTGCTGGCCCTTAGGGGCGCCAAAAGCCCCCCGCCAAAAGCCCTGCCAAAAAACCCCGCCCCTTCCCTGGCTTGCTCATGCTCAGATGGAAGAGATGGGGGGTTTAACCCCCGCCCCTTCCCTGGCTTGCCGGCACATCCTGCAGCTGCGGGACTCGCAGGCAAGCTGGCACTCAGATGGAAGAGACGGGGTTTAAACCCCCGCCTCTTCCCTGGCTTGCTGGTGTGTCCTGCAGGTGCAGGGCATGCAGACAAGCCAGTGCTCAGACAGAAGAGATGGGGATTTAACCCCCCGCCTCTTCCCTGGCTTGCCGGCGCACCCTGCAGCTGCAGGGCACCCGGCAAGCTGGCACTCAGATGGAAGGGAAGGGGGTTTAAACCTCCTTCCCTTCCTTGGGAAAGAGCGCGGAGGGGGGGGGGCACCAGAAGGTGTCCTTGCCTAGTGTGCAAAAACCCTGTCTGTAGTCAAGCGTGTTAGTCCCTATGAAGTTATGAGTTCCACTTATCAGACAGAAAGCTCTGCTCTCATTTACATGATCAAACATGAATGAAAGGGAGGAGTCAAGGACCCTCTCCATCATGGCAAGAAAATATGTTGTGTGTGTGGTAAGGGGGACTTAACAAGTTAGATTCAGTGACCTGTTGGAGCAAGGACTGAGAACTGTCCACGGAAAGATCTGTGGTTGCCAGTGCTTTCCACTGAAGGGTTCCTGGATCCAAATCTATGGGTGCAGGTGATGTGATTCTGAGAATCAGCTTTAAGGAACTTTGGAGCAATATTTGGGGAGATGCAAGCTCCTTCTTTCTCTGTCACATTCCAGGCTTCAGAGAAGCCACTGTTGCAGAAAAGAGAATGTCCCTTGAGCCGGCCGCTGGACATAATAGGGCATAATCACATGTTACAAAGTCATCCTGTCCTGCCACAGTCCCAAATAGATATACCTTCACCCTGTGCCATTTTCCTGACCTGAAGCAGCCTCAGAGTCACTATGGGTTGCACAGGAAAACTTTACACACAGTAAAGAGCTACAAACAAGTTTTCCTGGGGCAGTTCCAGGTTGGAGAAAGGGCATGGTGGAGAAGGCTTAAGTCAGATCAGGCCTGGGAGCACTTGGGAATTATGCATGGAACTCCCAGAGCACACAAGTCATCAACATGACCAGGACAGACATGCGGTGGACTCAGGACTTTGTCATGTGTGGTTAGTCTTCTGACGCTAGAAGGACTAGACATTAAAGCTTTGGAAGAACAAGGGAGGTGAAGGAGAGAGCCATCTTCCCCAGGAAGCTAAGAAGACTTAAATTCTATTTATTCATACTGCCAAAGCCTTAATATCTTGTCAGTATCCCAGGTTGATACAAAGATGCTATTTGTGTCATGGTGGGGGCACTTTGTTCTCTCCATTCTCCCCACACACACACTTTGCTTTCCTCTTATAATTATTTCCTGCTTCCTGTCTTGTCATTAGACCCCATGATATCCCTCCTGTGAGTTCGTTCATCTCAGCAGAGATGTGCAAGAACTGCATTTACGCATGTGTGTTTGTTTGTCTGTCCGGAGGGAAGCAGGGGAGGGGGGAGGGATAGAAATCGGAGAGATTAGTCATTAGATTTCCTCCAGTTGGTCCTTACCACCATAGTGATAACAATGCCACTTGCATTTTAAACTTGGTGGTGGTAAATATAGGTGAGGCCCAGCTCAATCGGCCAGGTGGCCACACGCCACTCTCAACAGAAGCAATTAAGAAGCAGGGCAATTTTCTCCTAGAGGTTAGTTATTTTATAGCCAATTACCCAGGCAGCTTCACCCCACTTTGAACTGTGTGTGAAGGAAGGCCGGCCCATGCATCTGGGCCTTTCAATAGCTTCCCTGTAGCTTCAGCCATCAAGCCTATTCAGCTTTGTTTTTCATCCCCCCCCCCAAAGTAGTTACCACATCCACCTGCCTCCCACTATTTAACTCCTTCATTTGTAAAAGAGATGGGGGAAAAAAATCTGAACTGGGAGCTTTCAGAATGGCACAAACCATGTTCAACAGTCTATGGGTCTCTGCATCGAAGAACTGGCCAGACTGCTTACAGGAACTGAACAGGAACTTTATTAAAGAGGCACAGTTTGAGGCCCTGCTTCCAACATAATGTAATTCAGAGTTGTTTTAAGGGTTGTTTGATCAAACTGGAGCATTTCAATTTCATCAAACAGAGAAAATAGAGAAGGGGAAAGAAAGAGAGGGAAGAAGACAAAGACAAAGAAGACGAAGATGAAGAAGAAAAAGAAGAAAATCCCAGCTGTAAATCAGGGTGTTGTTTGATTTTTAAAGACATGAAAAACCACAAGATTCTACCTTGGTTGTCCAGAATGACAGGTGCCTTGTAGCTTCTATAGACCTACCTTGTGCTGATTAGAAAACCTGGGGGCCAAATCCAGAAGTCAGGCACCATCAAATTCCACTGACATAAATGGTTACTATCCAGCTCCATGAACAAAAAGGAGTCTTTGGCACCCAAAAGACCAACAGATTTATTGACAAACTTTCTGTGTAAGAGCTCATGACATCACATACATGAAGCAAACCCTCAAGTCAGTATATATGGACACAGAAGTTAGTATCAGTGAACAGCGGGTTATAAAGTCATGAGATGTAGGAGACACAGTTTGTGACCTTTCTAAGCAAAACTCCAAGGCATACAGGACAAACACAGTAGCTGCAATTGGTGATGATAACACAGTCTCCCTATTCTGATGTATGGAGATTTGACTCTGAAAAGCAGGTACCCTGAAATCTTGTTGGTCTCTAAGGTGCTACTGGACTTGAATCTAGCTCTTCTACTGCAGAGCGACATGGCTACCCTCCTGAAACAGACCCCCTAATTATGTTAAACAATTCCACACGTCTAGTGGATGAGAAAGCAGCCTCCGCAGTGTGGCTTTCAGTGGGGACACTCCACCTACAGCCCAACTAAGGAAAGAGGCAAGCTATATACTACCTTCAAAATGGTGAAGCTGAGTTCCACTCACCCCTCCCCCTAACCATTAGGATGTATTTCTGTTCCCAAATGAGCCGTGGTGTAGCTCAGTGATACTCACTCAGTGGCAAGGCAGCCGCATGTAGCTCTACTGAGCACTATTCCCCAATGTGGCATCTGCCCCATGTTTCAGGAAAATGGGCAAGATCCTTGCCCAGTAGGGCTTGTAGTTGGCAGTTGGTTTCCACCTTGAAACAGCCAACACCAGAAGAACTGTGAGCATCCTTGAGGTGTAGGCCTAACATTTGGGGTGGGGGTTAATGTGGCTCTTTTGATGGATGCGAATATGAATGCGGCTTTCTGTGGTTTGTGAACCGAAGCGCACAAACTTCCTGCTTTTGCTGGCCATGAGACACTTGACCTCTTTGCCATCCTTTGCCAGTCTGAAAGAAGCCCTCCACTTGCATCTCCAGAAGCTCAGGCAATCAGCTGCTATGTGCATTCTCCCCCACCCATGACATTCAAGCCAGCAATTTAAGGCAACCCATTCATAACAGCTAATAGAAGAAGTAGAAGAAGAGATTGGATTTCTACCCTGCCCTTCACTATCCAAAGGTGTCTCAGAGCGGCTTACAAACTCCCTTCCCTTCCCCTCCCCACAACAGACAACCTGTGAAGTAGGTGCAGCTGAGAGAGCTCTTGACAGAAACTGCTCTTTTTCAAGAACAGCTCTTATCAGAACTATGGCTTGCCCAAGGTCATCCACCCAGGTGCAAGTGGAGGAGTGGGGAATCAAACCCGGTTCTCCCAGATTAGAGTCCGCGCACTTAACCACTACACCAAATAGGCCTGCTAGCAAGATTCCTACCAAATGGAGGTGTTTTCAAACATGCAAAAAGGGAAGAAGGCAGAGCAGTGGCCTTTCTCTCTGTTGTTTCGTATTTATCTCCAAGGAGGTCAGGGTGGCATATATGTATAGTGGCATCCCACTGGATGGGGGGGGGGCAGTCCCAGCAGGGATTCACCATACAGAGCTTTCTCATCCAAGTCCAGCACTCTAACAGTTAACACAGCAATGTCTTCCAAGAGAGCATTTTCCTCATTGCTGTTCCTAGAGGGTGTTTCGGGACTCTCCCCCCCCCCCCAGGTCAGACTTCATAGGTTCCCCAAGCTCAGGCTCTTACCACCACCACCACCCCTCTTTCAAATGATATCCCTTCTGCCCATAGCAGCAAACAATCGGGAAAAAGTCAAAGTGGTTAGATTTGCAGGCCCACTCAGGGAAAACTGGAATGGTGTTATGAGCAGTGTTCCCTCTAAGCTGAGTAAGAGATGGCTCAAGTTTTTTTAGCCTCTGGCTCGCACATTTTTGCCTTAGCTCAGGAAGGATGGCTCCAGAACAAACTAATTTATGCTGTAGCCAAATTGCTTGCTCACAACTTTAATCCCAGTAGCTCACAAAGAAGAATTTTTGCTCACAAGACTCCACAGCTTGGAGGGAGCATTGGTTATGAGACCTTTTCAGATGTTACAATCATGCATGCTAAGAATTCACCAGCCACACATAATGAGCATACCCTATTCATGATCCCCCAGATATATGTGGTCAGCATGTTGTATGAACGGGCCAATGTACATTTTTACTATGTGTGTACAGTTTTGGTGCGTGCAAACTAACCACTGTATTTTTCAGGATCATATTCATGTATACGGACACACATGCTAAATGTTGCCTCTCTGCACAGCAGAAAGATTATGCATATTGGTGCCCACTTGGTATGGAATGTCTGGAAAGCACTGCAGAGATTCACTGATGGTGCATTGATTGGAGGATGCTGCCAAGATACTTGTGCAAATTGTCTTCATTGTTGCACGCAAGTTGGGGAACAGGTTATCTTGAAAACAGCAATATCGATAATTAGGCCTAAATTCTTTCTTTAGTTCCTTCTCTAGAGGGTACAGGATTAGCTGGGAATTTGTGTCAATCATGATGCAAGCATCAATACATTGGTAAGAAATGAAGTGTCATGAAAAAGATTATTTCTAGCTCTTTAAAATATATATATATATATAAGGATGGTGCATAAATTCATGGGTTGGAATGAGAAATTGTCTCCTCTGACTCTTTCGTCTTATAATGAGGACCTTCTGCACACCTGGGAAAAAATGGAAGCTTTAGAACTTTTGCCACACAAAGAGATCCCTTCTATTAAAGGTTTGTTTAATGGTGGGCATTTTAAATCGTTGGACCAATTTGTAAATGATTTCGATATCCTCAGAGCTCCAGGGGCTTTCCTGCCTGCTCCCCTCATTTCCTTGTTATAAAATGTGCTCTTTCTTTGTGAATTAAAAACAGGTATAGTAATGTAAATGTCACAGATTGAAAACCCTTCTGACAAAAAAAAGCTGTCTCACTAAATTGATTTCAGGGTCATGGACTGGGGATGTTCTTGGCTTCCTTAGACAATAGCAAATTGGAAGTTGGATGGGAAGGAAGGCTTCAGCATTTTGTACAGCAGAAAGGAAATAGGCATTGATGTAAGGTAATGGGCCCTGGTGTAGGTAAGATACTTATTTAATTGTTCCTTATACACGCCTAGAGTAATTAATCCTCATGTTAGCTTCAATGCAACTGCAGCTGAATGTATGATTTATCCAGGTACTATTCTTCAGTTTTATTTGCCAAGTGAATCTGTACTGGCTCTTTCTAACAAACCAGTGTACACAGGTATATGCAAGGGCATTGACTGTAGCATGTCAACAGGGCTGCTATGTGTGGGACATACTTTTGTACTGAGAAATGGCACAAATCAGCAGTATGGTGTGAGCAAAATGCCATTTTGCAAGTAATTTGTGCAGGAACATTTAGAATTCTTTGTTAATGTTATAACATCCTGGTCATCCCATCTCAGAAATAAGGGGTGGTTTATCTCAAGAGCCTGGTAAGATGGAGAAGAGTAACAATGGCCCTGGTCACACGGGCCAGATAACGCAGGCGGGGAGGCATGGCTGTTCGCCCTGGAGCAAAATAAAGCACAGTAGCCTGATCACACGGTCCCCTGAGTTGCCATGCTTCAGCTGTTAGCTGCCGATCACACAGCAATGCTGAAGCGTGGCAAAGAAGCGGCACGGCACAATCACACAAGCCGCGCTGCTTTCGGTTTCTTGTTTGTGCGCATGTGCCGTTCCGGGGAGTGGGGCTGCTGTCAGTGTTGTGTTTGTGCACAGGTGCAGTTCTGCATTGGTATACATCCTATGAAGACTTATAACATCTGGTTTGCAATGGGATGTGGGCGGGCACTGGATGCCACGGGATACTGGCGCTCCCGCGATCAGACGCCTGCCTTTGCCCTGCGGTTTCTGGAAACTAGCGCTCCTTCCTCAGTAGTTTTTTACTCCGCATCTTTGGCTGGACGCCACGGGTTGGCCCCAGGAGCACTACGCTTCCCAGATGTTGTGGTATGATCATGCCCCGAAAATCCACCTGACATTCGTGCCTTCAGCGCAGCAACTTCTCTGTGTGACCGGGGCCAATGAAGAATAATTTCCTGATGAGGGAATAATGGAGTGTTTTTAGTTTAGAGGATGAGCTCAGAGGATGATAGAAATTCACTGAACTATGAATTATTTGGAGAACATGACTAAAGGGAAGAATGTTCTCCTCTCACAGTACCAGAATTCAGGTTGACCTGATGAAATATTAGCAGTGGACACAAGCAGACAAAAATGTATTCGTTAATGGTAATACTTATATATTCAACTTTTCTTCCATCAGGAAATTCTGGGCAGCATCCATTGGTGGCAGCATGGGTTGGGGGAGTCCAGATGATCTCCCATGCATGCCCTGACCAGATCTTTGCTTAGTTTTAATAAGGTTGCAGTGTCATAAGCCTTCAGACTATATCTTGTAGTTTGTTCCACCATGCATAACTAACATAGAATTTACTACCATGTGGGGGTGTTTTTTGGTTCAGTAGTAGAACATCTGCTTTGCAGGTTCCAGGTTCAATCCATGGGATCTCCAGGTAGAGAGAATCAGATGATAACCGACATAAAAGACCTTTGCCTGAGACCCTAAAGAGCTACTTCCAATCAGAGTAGACAGCACTGGCCTTGGTTGACCAATGGTTTGACTTGGCATGAGATGGCTTTCTGTGCTCATTTGTGATGCAAGGGTCACTTTCTCACAGTGGCTTTAAGAAACAGGATTAGACAAATTCATGAGTGACCCATCAATAGCTGTAATGAACTGGAGACTCCATGTTTAGAGGCAGTCTACCTCTGACTGCTAGATTTCATGAGTATTGAGGAAAGCAAATGACAAATAATAGCTCATCACCTTTGTGTCTCAGTTATAATATCCCAGGAGCTGACTGCCTTTGGAACCAGTATGCTATATAATACAGTAAAATGACCAATGAGGGAGATAAGTAAGATCTCTAGTACCAAGAGGCTTTTTGGGCCTTCCTGTCTTAGCTTGAACTATCTATCTATCTATCTATCTATCTATCTATCTATCTATCTATCTATCTATCTATCTATCTATCTATCTATCTATCATCTATCTATCTATCTATCTATCTATCTATCTATCTATCTATCTATCTATCTATCTATCTATCTATCATCTATCATCTATCTATCATCTATCTATCTATCTATCTATCTATCTATCTATCTATCTATCTATCTATCTATCTATCTATCTATCTATCTATCTATCTATCTATCTATCTATCTATCTGTTTCAGATTAAGTCATCCAGTCTGAATCTCTGGTTTGTATGGAAAGGATTTCACCAGAATGTTACCAAATGAGTTCTGTGAAAATAATTCTAAACAAAGAATTACTTATGTTTATGGATAGTGCAATGACAAATCCCTCCAAGATTAATCCTTCCCATTTTATCTTCCTTATGCATTACCTGGGTCAGTTAAAATCGCTTTGCTTCCTTTCATCCCCCACCCCACCCCCGCATGCTACAAAACGAAGTCTGGCCATTTAAAACAAAACAAAACAAAAACAAACAGGAAATAAATAAACTGGAGGCTGCAAAAATAGTCTTGCTAATGAGTTAATCAGCATGTTTAAATGCTAATAGGCACAAGTTAGTAACTGGAGTATTTCCCTTATATTGGCCATTGGAAAATGGCACTTAGCAAATCCATCTGATGTTCTTATTTGATTTGTTTTCTCCAGCGCGGTGGTTCAGTCTGTTAGGCAATATTGCTGCTGGTATCACATTCCCCCCCCTTGCCTACATTAATAACCATTGTGGTTCGATAAAAACATAAGGGGGTAGATAGAGATATAATACTAATTATAAATTCCAGCACTTAGCATGCAATGATCCCCATTAAAGTCACTGATCCATGCTTTGTTGCTTAAATAAATCTCTGGAATTCTTTCATGTTCTGAGGATTTTTCTTCCTCTTGTGAACACAATTCCAATCTCGCTAGCTCTCTATCAAGAATTGTTCCTGCAGAGGGGTCTTGAACTAGTGACCTTAGACACAGGGATTTAGCCTGTGCACTGATACCTGGCTGTGTGCTCACAGTGCCATCCTAAGCAGAGTTACACCATTGCCTTAAATGGACTTTGGTGTAATTCTGCTTAGAATGGCACTGTAAAGGTCCAACACCTGTGAAAATACCCAGACCAGTTTAGGATGCCTCCTTGCATGTATAGACCGCTGTATATCAGCTGATACTTCCTGATTTCTCTACCAGCTTCCTGATCTGACTTCTTCTCTGGTCTGAGCTATGAGGTCCTCTGCTTTGACTGTGCAGGAGACAAGTCAGGTCTGTTACTCTCCTTGCATACAAGTCTTGTTTCTGTTCATACTACAAACTGTGGGATATTCACATTTGTATAGATTTGTCCCAAGTTTAGTTGAATATGCAGTGTGTGTGTGTGTGTGTATGACAACCAAAGGTCAGAAGTGGAAGGAAATAAATACTTCACCAAGTTCTGTTCCTGGACTGAGGCTTATTTACATATTTATACACTGCTTTTCACCCCAGTTGGAATCCACAGCAGTTTACGGCATCATTCACCCCTCCTCCATTCTAGCCTCACAATAATGCTCATATAAGATAGGTTAGACTGAGAGAGAGCAAGAGAGTGATTGACCCAAGGTCACCCAGTGAACTTCAGTGGCAGAGTGGAGATTTGAACTTAGATCGCCCACGTCCTAGTCCAACACTTTAACTGCTACACAACACTGCCTCTCAAAGACTGAGTTAATTGGGACAACACGTAAGCAGATGAGCCTTTGATCAGTAGACATTTTGAAGTGGTAGAACCCAGTGGTAGAACCCCAGTTTGCAGTGTGCAGGAAGCAGTCGGTTTATTGTATTTATTTATACAGCTATACCATGCTTTTCTTCCCATGGGGGACTCAAAGAGTTTACAGGGGGAAAAAACAAGCAACAAAAAAACTCAGCTCCAGTCCACAGGCTGGGTTTGGATCTAGTGAGTGGATTCACAGACTGCCATGAGGTCTGAGATATAGGCTAAGAACCAAGGGCCGAGAACTCTTTGGTCCAACAAATGCTTATGTCTCTGGCCAGACCAAGGCTAAATACCATTAGAGGAGGAGCAACTGAAGCTCAGCCCTGGTCTCCTGGCCCAAAGATGTTCCCAGCCTTCCTGTAACAAAATAATTATAATGATCAATTATTTGAATACATTATAGTTGTTAGTTAATGTCAGCAGTTTGTATAGGGTTTTGCAGAGAGAGGACAGGAATGTAGGCCCCTGTCCTGAAAAACATACAGTCTAAAAACAGACAAAGTGAGGGGAAGAAAGAAGAGAAAGAGTTGCTTCTTGATAGGAAAAAGGAAATACTTAAATTGCATGATGGGATGACCCTTTTGTGTTAAATTCCTTTAGAAAGGAATTAGAGATGTTGATGAAGGACTCAGCAGATAGCCATTGAGTGAGCTATCTATAAAGAGCTATCCAAAGTCCTGTCATGTGCTGATGTGATCCAGAAGTGGAACCCAGAACAGATGGTGCTGTGGTGATGGGACATCTCTCAGTGATTTCCATAGATTTCTGTGGCCCCAGGAAAATGGGCCTGTGAAATGGCTGAGAAGGGAACAAAGCTTCCTTGAGAGAACTGGACCTGAGCTAGTGGCTGTCACCATATCCTGTGGAAGTGATATCCATAAGTGAATTGCATGCAACAGGCAGAACTGCTTCCTCTCACTTGCCCTCAACGATGCCTGGTTTTATTAGGTGATCCTGACTTATGGTATTGTGAGAGAGGATGATATTTTTTTCTTCTCCATACCCCTAATAATTTTGTATATCATGCCCGACAGCATTTGTTTTCTGATTGAAAAAGTTCCTGGTTTTCCAAGAAGGATGATGAAGCCCACTTGCCTTCATCCAGGTAAGGGGACTGGCATGTCAAAGTTGGCTTCCATGATGGAAGCTGGTGATCTCACTCATGAACCACAAGCATGAATTGAAACCATTGCCTGAATTTGGCTGTCATCTTCCTATGCTATAATTCCTTTTCATTGGTTGGCTCCTGTTGTGATGCTGTGGCATGACCATCTCCCTGGCTCTGCTCAGCACCACCAATTGTTTAAATAAAGAATTCCATGGAGTTGGTGGGGAGATTATCAACTGTGTGTCTGTCTGATTTCAATTGCTTGAAAGTTAATGACTGCTAACCTCTCTGGATCTAGAGCTGTCTGTGCATGTGCATTCTTGCACAGCTTCATGGGAATTGTAGTTTATAGCCATCTTGCCTATGATCCTAGGAGATGACAAGTTTTGTAATCAATAGATACTGACAACTGTAAAGCTACCAATAGCAGGCGGTGTATCCAGTGCAAAGTTCAAAGTGGGGCAGGCTTTAATGACCTGACTTAACACAGCTACAGCCCTGAGAAGGGATTGATTTTCCTACTGGCAGGCACAGAAGCAGCAAAATGATGCTCCACAGCATGGTGTTTGGGCAGGTGGCACACAGGATGGAACCAACTGAAAGTTCAACTTGAGCACGGGGCATGGCTGTCAATGTCAATGTTATGGCTGTGTTTCAGTGCACCGGATTTCAGCGCTTATAGCCACACATGTCCCAGCATAGACTGTCACGCAGAACGATGTGCAACCTGAGTTGGACTCAGAGCAATTTTAAAAAAATGATCCAGCCCTGTGCCTGCTACATCCGTTTCTCTCCGCAGCTCCCCTCCAACCTCCAGAAGAAAACGACATACAATTTGGCTTTGCCACTTAATGTTGTTGATGCTATTAAAAGTAATACTGCAGTGAATGTTATATCAAACCCAATTACTTGAGTGTGCGGCTCTCGGTCCCCCTCCCCCTTTCATGCTGTGGCATTTCCTTTCCCCTGAATACCCTCCTTCACTCTGTCTAGCAATTAACTGCTTGAACGGTATAATAAGGAAGCAATTAAGAGGTGACAGAGAAAAATTAACACTCCATTTCACATTAAAGGCCAAGTGAGTATCCGTGCTATTGTGAGTTAAATGTGTCTTTGAAAACCTGTAGTTTTGAATGTATTTTTCCTTTTGAATAAGAAGCCAGCTCCGTGAGTCGCCCCCTCTTTCTCTCTCTCTTTTTTGTCTACAGTCCCAATCTGAAAATGGATGATAACTAATTGGATGCTGTCTGCTTAAACGGGCTGTATTAATTGCAGTTTGCTCTCCTGTTATGTGTCAGTGAAAACAAAATCTTTGTAATGTGTCGGCACGTTGTACCCAACCTTACTTGGAATCTGCAAGTTGTACACTCAGGGCAATTAACAGAAAGAGAGAGAGAGAGAGAGAGAGAGAGAGAGAGAGAGAGAGAGAGAGAGAGAGAGAGAGAGAGAGAGAGAGAGAGAGAGAAGACTGAGGCAGTGTTGCCTTGGAAGGTGACATTTGCATTACAACAAACAGCAGTCATGAGACCTCATTGCTTGTGGTGGCTCTCTGGGAGGAAGTCTTCACCTAGAGGAAGGCTTCTGCAACTAGTGAACCCAACACTTACCACGTCCACCAAACCCCAGCACTGTAAACAGGTCCATAATTTGCTTGTGCCTACAAGTGGTTGGCACAATTCCATCCTCACACTGCCTTTGTTCTCTCCCATGGTATTCTTCCAATAAGCCAAGATAATTTCAGTCTTTTCTTAGGGTTTCTGGCAGTTTAGCTCTTTCAGGAAAGTGCTCTAAACGATGAGTCCTGATCAGTCATTACGATTTTAGTGCTCCAGCCTCATATAATGGAAGTCCACAATACCCTGATCCTCCCAAGATGCATGGTCACCATTTTGTGTGAAGAGGGCCGTGTGTGTCTTCCAGCTTCAGTACACATCAACAGCATACAAGAAAAACATGAGCAAGCATGCTGGCAACAGAAATGGATGGAATGAAAAGAGCCAAAGCCAACAAATAATAATACACTAGGAAGGACCTCACATCCTTCCTCTTGAACTGTGTGCTAGGGATTCCTCAGTGGATTGTCGGGGCTTCCTTAGTAACTTGCTCCACAATGGTGCCAAACTCTCATGCGAGACAGCCTGCTCATTCATTGCCAGTCCTTCTATCCGTGCCACCATTTGTGTGCCTTGTAGAGTTCACTCAGGGTTGGGGTGGGTTTTTTTGGGTGGTGCAACAGATAGATCTGACAGGCCAGGGCAGCAATTGGCTCATGAATCAAGTGAGGAATGGAGAGCAGAGCTCAAGACCTTTTGCAAGACTAATGGGTTCTATGCCCGGCATGAAAGCAGACACACGGACACAGGTAGTGATCCCTACTAGAAAGTTTGAGAACGACTACTCTAAGGCATCCCCATGATCCTTTGTGTTATGTTGTCACTCACACCTAAATGTTGTGTTTTCATGTCTCTTTCCAACAGGTTCTATGAGTGTGACCTTATACTTGAGAGATTCCAGATCCAGGCCTCGTAGAAATAAAGTTGAAATGGTGGCTGAATACCAGCATTGTTATAGCTACAGCTGCTCCAAATGTTTGCTCACTTTAGATTTAGGGCCAAATTTCGTGATTTATGCAGGCCCCCAATATTTCTCAAACCTTCTGTCACTGAGAATGCTCATCTTTCTTGTGTCTGCTTGCAGCCATTGTTTCCCCCCAGTCTGCCACTGCTTCAGGCCCATTTCTTCTTCCAGCTGATATGTGATCCCAGCCAATCAGGAATCACATCATGAATATGATGTCAAAATGCAACATAGCCAGTCAGACTTGACTGTGTTTCTTTATCTAAAGCTGATTAAACGTTTTTCATACTAGATCTGGTTGCTCCCATTATAGAATGACATTCTATAAAACTTGATGACATTCAGAAACCCGTCCTGTTTGGAGAGGCAGTTATGGGGGTGAGTGGGGAAGAGGCATGGAAGAGGAGCAGTTAATTTGTATTTTTTGTGAATGTCAAGATACACATGTACCCATTTGAGAGAAAGCTGAAGTAGGGAGCTGGAAGTTGAAGGACTGCAGTGCACCCCTGTGCACATTAATGCAGTATTTAAAAGGCATCCCCCAACGGCAAAATGGAGGTGCTGGTTTATGCAGAAGCAGTGGCTTAACTAAGAATGTTGTCCTTGGGAAATAGGAGCAGTTGGAGTCTCTAGCCAACAAGGCCATGAGACTGAGCAAAATGACTGCCATTATTGAGGAAGGAAGGAAATACAGAATTCACAGCCCCCTTCTCCTGAGTTGCTTGCAACATCCCATAATTCTCAGCTTGCATTAGCTGTTTGTCTTCAGTGTCATCAGCATGCAGCCAAATCCTCTTGACCATGTGACAGCTTTACCTTCTGCAGGAATGAATGAAAATGATTCTTTATATGTAATGGGGCCAGTCACATTTACATAAGGGTTGTTTAGAATCATGCTGCTGCCATCTAAGGTGATGGAATTGCTGCTGTCACCACCAGGAAAGTTCTGGAATTTTGAAAAAGATGCTTTTTCTTTTGAGGGTGGAGGATACTGGTGGGGGTCATGGCTGTATGACCTCGTTTCCCCCTTTTTTGGTATGTTTTATATGTGTGTGAGTGTGTGTGCACCTGGAAGTCATGGCAACCCCTGGTGACAGACCCCTATTGGGGGTCTGGAGGATTTTCAGAGAGGAGGCTGAATAAAGCCTGCCCCCGCCTCCCGCCTCTGGTATTCCTTGGAGGTCTCCCATCCATGTACTTTCCCAAGTCGACCCTGCTTAGCTTCCGAGATCTGATGAGATCAGGCTTGCCTCGGCTGTCCAGGTCTGGGCCTTCCCCCCCTTTAGAGACCTCTCTTGAACAACCACTGAAAAGGAGTGGTATGGTTTGCAGGGGGCAGGGCTTTCCAGAAAATGACCCCTCTCCAAAGAACTTGCTCCCTTTTAGGTATGTGGTGAACCCTCTTCCTTTTTGTTCAGACATCTTTAGTTGACTGAATGCTGTGGTTTGGTGGATTGCCACCATGAGCTTCTTGGGGGAAAGGGTGTGAATTTTTTAAAAATCAAATAAGTAAATAAATATGGCACTACTTAATAACCAGGGGGAGGCAGAAGGTCCCAGGTTCAATCTCCCAGATCTCCAGTTTAAAAATTCATGTATTAGGTGATAAGAACATAAGAACATAAGAGAAGCCAATGTTGAATCAGGCCAGTGGCCCATCTAGTCCAACACTCTGTCACACAGTGGCCAAAAATACCAAGTGCCATCAGGAGGTCCAGCAGTGGGGCCAGGACACTAGAAGCCCTCCCACTGTTGACCCCCAAAGCACCAAGAACACAGTGCATCACTTGCCCCAGACTGAGAGTTCCTATCTATACCTTGTGGCTAATAGCCACTGATGGACCTCTGCTCCATATGTTTATCTAATCCCCTCTTGGAGCTGTCCATGCGTCTAGCTGCCACCACCTCCTGCGGCAGTGAATTCCATGTGTTAATCACCCTTTGGATGAAGAAGTACTTCCTTTTATCTGTTCTAACCCGACTGCTCAGCAATTTCATTGAGTGCCCACGAGTTCTTGTATTGTGAGAAAGGGAGAAAAGTACTTCTTTCTCTACCTGCTCTATCCCGTGCATAAACTTATAAACCTCGATCATGTGAAAGACTTCCTAGGTGAGGCCCGGAGAGCTGCTGCCAGTCAGAGCAGACAATACTGGCTTTGGTAGACCAATAGTCTGGCTCAGTATAAGGCAGCTTCATGTGTTCAAAGGCCTGGAAGAAACACTTGGAGGCTGGCCCACAGAGAAGTGCCCTCTGCTTCCTGCTCCTCATGTTCCAGAAAAGCCCCAGCAGCAGTCTGTGGCTATGTAGGGATGGAGAACGTTAATTGCTCGCTCGCTCCCGGATACCCCCGCAGAGCTGTGGCCTAGCCCCAACACACAATGACTTTACAATCCGCTTTGGATTCCTTTGTACTGCTATTTCAGTTGCCACACGATGACCAATAAACCTGAGGCGCTTGCCAATTTATCATCTCACGGCAAAACAGCCTATCGCCAGCAAGCCCTTGGTACCTGCCCATCGTCTCTTTTATTTCAGCATCCCGAGATCTAATGCAACAGCACAGCATGGGTCTGTTCACACTGCGTCACATGACGAAGGAATTGCTTAATACAGCCTGACTTAAGGTAGCGCTGATATTGTGTGCAGAGTGCAGAATGAAGAAATAGCACTTGCTTTGACAAGTGAGTAATTATCCTTTCCAGTTGCTAGTGTTTTGTTATTTGCAGGTCAAAATGGAAAACAGGTGCTTTTTAGCAGGTCTCCTTCCGTCAGACGGTACCAGGAGAAGGGATGCATCAAAGTGCTGACTCTGGGAGGGGTTGCAAGCAGGCAGGCAAGATGAGCAGAATAAACGGTTGCATCAGCAGGCAGGACGCTGGTAATTTAGCTTGCTGCAAAGGGCTTGAACTTGAAATAAAGGAGAGAGGAAAATGCAGTTACTGAAAAGTAATTCTGGCTTTAATCAGGGGGAGCTAAAAGGCATCCAGGAAAGATTTTTTTTTTTAATGCTGCAGGAAGAAAAAAAGGTGGACAATTGTACAAGCCCATTCTTGCACCATACTAGAGAATCAGGACAGAAAATATTGTAATCAGATATATCAATACATTTCATGACGAAAGACATCCATTCAATATAGAAGATGCTGCCTAAATGCAGCCTTGCAGACTGACAGGGCAATCCTAAACAAGTTACACTCTTCTAAACCTACTGACTTCAGTGGATTTAGAAGGGTGTAATTTTGCTTAAGACTGCAAGCCTGACCTCATCAGATTTCATAAGCTAAGCAGGGCCACCCCTGTCAAGTATTGGGATGGGAGACCTCCAAAGAATACCAGGGCTGGGAGGCAGGGGCAGGCTAACAAGCCACTTCTCTAAACATCCTCCATGCCCCAGTAGGAGTCATCAGGGGTCATTATGACTTCTAGCCCCAGGCACAGGTGCACACACACATACACACAAATGCACAAATACCCAAAAAAGGTTTTTAGAATTGCACTTTTAATCTGCCTAACAAAGGATTTACCTATATGTGATACTGGAAGCTCTCTAGACAGCACCTGGCATTTTAAAAATAATTTGCAGGTACATGGCAGCCCAATTCAGATGGGGTGAGATATTTGAGTGTTATGGGGTTAAGTTTCCCCTGGACCATTTTCATCACCTCAAATAGTCTTGGGAGAGCTGCTATTGTTTCAGGTTGGGGAAAGCATGGGAGAGGCTTAAACCCCCTTCATGGTCCTGATCCTTATCTGAATGCCCCCCCCCCAAATTCAAATAAAAATGCTGTGAGTTCTGCCCATGGATCTTCCAGCATCCCAGGAAGCCGAACCCTTAGTCAGTTTTTGGTGACCAGATGGAATTCTACCTGCTCAAGGAAGATAAAGCACTCATTCGTCAACTGAAAGTTAATAAAGATCAAATTGTTGGGGCAGAGCTCCAGGCACAGGGATACAACAAGCATGTTTGGAGTCTCCATGGCTATTAGATACAGATGGATTTATGATCCTTGAAGTTGTCCAATCACCTTACAGATCCCCTTCTAGGGCCCTGGTCACACAGGCCAGATAACGCGGCGGGGAGGCATGGCTGTTCGCCCCAGAGCAAAATAAAGCACAGTAGCCCGATCACATGGTCCCCCGAGTCTCCGCGCTTAGGCTGTTAGCTGCTGATCACACGGCGATGCTGAAGCATGGCAAAGAAGTGGCGCGGTGTGATCACACAAGCGGAGATCGCAAGCCACCGCTTCCGGATCAGACGGGCAATCCCCCCCCCCCAACACAGTCGCATTTGTGCGCATGTGCAGTTCGGCGTTTGTGTGCATCCTATGGAGACTTACAAAAAACATCCGGTTTGCGATGGGATGTGGACAGGTGCCAGATGCCATGGGATAGTAGCGCTCCCACGATCAGGCGCCCACCTTTGCCCCATGTTTTCCGGATACTAGTGAACTTTCTGTGGTACTTTTTAACTCCGCATCTTTGGCGGGACACCATGGATTGGCCACAGGAGCGCTACACTTCCCAGATGTTGCAGTGTGATCGCACCCTGAAAATCCACCTGACATTCGTGCCTTCCGCATGGCAAATTCTCCATGTGACCGGGGCCTAGGTAGCTCAGGCAACACAACCATGCACCATACTGGGTCTGTGGTGACCAGCCCTTTTTGTAAGAGTTCCTTAAGTGTGCTGTGGATAGGCTACAGGATCCTGTCTTTTGGGTCACTTCACCTCTGGGGGTGCAGGCAGCATCACAGAATGGGAGACGCAGGTAGGAATGTACAGCTAAGGCCACAGACCTAGGGCTAAAGTACACTGATGTTGGCATTATGTGGGGTCCCAGCTGGGGTCCCCCCTTAAAAGCAACCATATAAGGACCAGATATAGATCAGTGCTGGGGAAGGAGAGTTAATTCTCCCACTCCTGGCACCATTTCCATAATCGGAAATGGCATCTCTTAGGCTGCTTTATTTGTGCATGCCTCGTTTTGCCTTGTAGCATCCCAGGAGGGCCATTTTCAAATGAGGAAATGGCTCAGAGTAAAGAATAACCCCCTCCCTTTCCCTAGCACTGTGGCTCTCATGCAGATCTTTTTTCAAGGCCCTGATACTGATGTTTTTAAAGGCTAAGTGACATGTCTAGAGCCAGAGTTCAGGTTACAGAACTCTTATGGTCACATGTGCCAAAGCCACAGATCTCATGCCACAGGTTGGCCATTCATGTGTTTAGGTAGCACCACATACATTTGGCTGAATCTGGACTAAACTTCTCCCCATCAGGGGAAGAGAACTTTCCTGTCCTCCCATTGTAGCCCATTGATCTCCCCAAAATGCTGCTCCTGGGGGACTGGGAACCCTCGGGAATGTCACGAGAGGCAAACTGGGGGGAGGGCTTGGTAGACATTACATTTCCCCTCCAGTCAGTGGGGAATTTAGTCTGAATCCAGCCCACTGCTGATTTCTTTTCGGAACCAAACAATGGCGATCATTTAGACATTGCGCACAAAACAAAGCTTGTTCATCGACCCTCACTTTCCCAGAGATTCTGTATACTTCCAAGAACCGCACGGGAAGCTTGCTGTGTCGCCGAATTGAGCATTTCAGCCGTGTGCTGACCTGCCAGGTGTCATGTCTTTAGAGTGATTCTTCTGCAGCTCCTCTTCTCAGTGATGCATCCTCCCCAGAATAATTCATACGTGGCTGCAGAGACAGAGTGCGAAGCGGCTCAGGCAGTTCATTCTTATTCTTCCTCTCGGGGGCAGTAAGAAATTTCTCCAGGTGTGGAGTCTCAAGGTCATTTCACAGGCTTGGAGAGTTCACTTTAGAACGTGAAGCCCTGAGTGTTAGCTCCGAAGCGCTAAGGGGGAAAGAGAGGGTCCAGGAATCGAAACCAGGGCTTTGCCTTTCACCATTTAGCAAAAGGAGCGATGTGCTGGTAGACTGGCCTGACCTGGGTGGCCCAGGCTAGCCCAATCTCAGCAGACCTTGGAAGCAAAGCTGGGTCGGCTCTGGTTAGTATCTGGGTGGGAGGTCACCGAGGAAGTCCAGGGTTGCAGTGCAGAAGCAGGCAATGGCGAACCACTGACGTCTCTTGCCTTGAAAATGCTTTAGGGTCGCCAAATGCGGGTTGCAGAAGGAAAGAAAGAAAGAAAGAAAGAAAGAAAGAAAGAAAGAAAGAAAGAAAGAAAGAAAGAAAGAAAGAAAGAAAGAAAGAAAGAAAGAAAGAAAGAAAGAAAGAAAGACAGCTTAAAGATCTTCTTTGAGACTGCTGCTTCTTAACATAGCCTCTCCTAGGAGAGCCAGTATGCTAACCCTATGAAGCTGCCTTATACCAAGTCAGACTCTTCAAGGTCTAGCCAGAAAAGGGTCTTTCCTAACACCCACTAGCTGAGATCCTTTTAACTGGAAGTTCCAAGGATCTTAGCATGCTCTGCCACTGAGCAACAGCCCCATCAGAACCAGCTTGGTACAATGGCCAAAATGCTAGACTAGAATGAAAGCCATCATTAGTGGTCAGCCTGGCAAGAGTTTGACAATCAACCAAAAGTGCTTGGCCCATCTGTACCAACTAGGAAATGGGAGACCCCAGAAGCTCCTGCAGATTCATGGCCTCTGAGACCATCTCCTGTCTTAGGATGAGAGGTGCAACTGTGCCACGGAACTCAGTTCCCACCAGGAGATGCAAAATTAATTGCTTTTCATATGCTTTTCTCAATATGCTGTTGAGAAATGTCCCCCCAACTTCCCTAAAGCATCATAGTGCTCCCATGCAACTCCCAAGTTTTCCCTGCCTTTCTTTTTATCATTCCCAAGCCTGCTTTGTTGCAATGTTTTGGGAGAGACAGAGGCAAAACTGGGAGGGGGCTTGATCTTCCCAGTCCTGTGCATATTGGTGCCCCAGTTTTCTCTGCCCCAGTTCCCCACAGAGCTAGTTCCACGCCTGCCACCAGAGTGTTTGGGGGGGGGGGGTTGTTTTTCAGATAGGGATGGGCACGAACTGGCTCACAAACTAAAGTTTGTCATAAATTTTGGCCAGTTTGTGGAAGGGTGCCTAGCACGAACATTTCATGAATGTTGGTGCTGTTCGTGGCGGTTTGTGAATGTTTTTCCAGATAGACTGGAAAAGGCAATGGGCGGGGGCTTAAAGCTTAACAGGCACTGCTGGCTACCAATACCAGAGTTCCTATTCTGCTCCATGTAATCAGAGTGCTTACATGCTCAGCTCTGCATTCTCTCCTCTGCTGGCTATTTGCAGTTACACAGAGAGGCAGGGAACTTCTTAAAATTAGACTAGCAGAGCACGTTCCTTCCTGATTGTGATTCCTCGTCTCTGTTGGGGTTCAGCGGTGTTAGGTGGACTCAGAGATCTGAGCCACCCCGTCTCTCTGCTCATGCCGGGCTGAGGGGCTTAGCTAGTGGGTTCCTCAGCTGATTCCCACTCCTGATTGTGAACCCCTCTGTGCTTTAAAGGTGAAAGTGGGTGCAAAGGGTGCTCATCCTAGGAGGAAGATATCCTCTCCCCCATACAACAGGTTCCCATCCCTGGGCACCAAACCCATCCTGCCAGCCCACTGGAGCCCATCCCTAGCAGGGCATCACCAGTAGTCCTGGAGCCTCCTTCTCCTGATGTGTTCCTGGGGCTCTCCACAGAGACAACAGGGTTGTTAGCACCACCCAGACACCAGCAGTTGCTAACACTCTTTGGAGAGGAGGACTCTAGCAGTGATTTGGGGAGGGGGGCATCCTCCCCTTCCACACAACTCCCTGTTGCTGCTTCCACCCAGGAAGCAGAGACTTTCCTCATTGGCAAGATGATGCTGTGGGTGGTCAAACATTTTTCCTCGTGGGGGATACAACCTATTGGCAGCTGCTATGACACCTGGCTCCCTGGTACTCCATCCCCTCGCGGAAGCCCATGAGCTGATGAGTCTTGCCCACCATGCACCACTCCCACAGTGGTGATGGTCAAGGTTCAGCTCTCCAGAGTGCAAGGCAGAACTGTGCACTTCATGTAGACCTCTGGAGCAGCCAGCAGCATGGCTTTCTCTCCTTCACTGCCCACCGGTAGCAACCAGAGGACCGCTCTGTCTGAAATACCGGGGCACAGGATGGGACAGTCCTGCCAGCAGGCTACAGATTGGTTCTGTTCCATGCTCAGGGGATGGATGCAAACCACAGGGTGCAAAAGAGAGTAGCCTGAGGGAGTCGGTGGGTGGCAGTGACATTGTCCATGGCTGTATGGTCATGGATGCTGGCACCAACAGGCTGGCAATGGGGATGACTGTGCTCCTCAGAGGCATCATCTTCCTGATGCACATGCTTCACCTGGTGGTAAAGGATGCCCTGGGGCTGGGGAGGACTGTCAGGGTCACCTGGGACACTACCTCACTCAAGATGTGGCCCTTGCTTAAATCATACTGGGGCCTGCCTGCCCACTTCTTGTGCAGCCCATCTGCTGTGTGAGAGGCAGGGGGAGGCGGCCTGAACACAGGCTCATCCTGGACTTATCCACCCACTGGAACTCCGCCTATGCCATTTGGTGGGGCAGAAGAGCATGGTGCAGGATGTCATTTCCATGACCATCCTGCATGGGGAAGAGGAGCTCAGCATCAGCTCCAACAACTGGCTGAGCCTCTCCCAAATGGGGAGTGTCCTCAAGCCCTTCCAGGACACTACAGATGTTCTGTGCACCCATGGGGCCAGCATGGGGCAAGTAATCCCCCTGTTTCACAGGCTGGACCAGGTGCTGGCCTCTGCACTGGAGCTGAGCCCCGTGGGTCAGCGCCTTGGCACAAAGGTTGCAGGTGGGCATCACCACCAGATTGCATCCTCTCGGCAAGGAAAGGGGGAACAAAGCTGGCCTGTATTTGTGACCCCCGGATAAAAGGCAGCATTGCTCTCCTGAATGCTTGTGCAGTGGAAGTGTGAGCTCTGCAAAGAAGTGTGGAGGCTACAGACCAGACCAGCAGATGTGGCCAGAGGGAATATCAGGTGGAAGAGGCTGGGGAAGAGGAGGAGGAGGAGGAGCCGTGGCTCAGCACCTCTGCTTCAAAGAGCCCAACCAGGGAGAAGCCTTTCTTCTGGTTGTCAGTGATGAACTGGGAGGCTGGCAGCGGCAGGGCTGCCAGGCATGCATTAGTGGAGGATTCTGCAGAAGTGATGGTGAGGGAGTACCTCACCACGTCCCCTGAGCCCACCTCTGCTGATCCCCTGGCCCTGCCATCTGGCCCGAACTCTCTTGCATGGCCATGAGTCTCCTCTCCTGCCCTCCGTCTAGTATCCAAAGAGAGCAGGTCTTCTCACAGCTGGGAGACATTCTCAGCCCCCCCTTCTGCCTGGACCTTGCCAGGGTGGATGAGTTGGCCTTTCTCAAGGTCAGCCTCCCCCTGCTGGGCTATCCCTCTCTGGACCCAGGGCCGGCTCCAGGTGTCTGGGCGCCCTAGGCAGGACAGCCTGGGGCGCCCCCACTGGGGATGCCAACCTCTCGGTGGGGCCTGGAGACCGGGGGCGGCGGCGGGGCGCTGGCTTTCCTGGAGGCTCCGCAGCTGCGGGACCCCCAGGAAAGCCAGGGAAGGGGCGGGGGTCCAGCCTCCGCCCCCTCCCTCCCGGCGCCGGCTTTTCTGGGGGCTCCGCGGCTGCGGGACCCCAGAAAAGCCGGGAAGGGGGCGGGGGGGTCTAGCCTCCACCCCTCCCTCCCGGCGCCGGCTTTTCTGGGGGCTCCGCGGCTGCGGGACCCCCAGAAAAGCCGGGAAGGGGGCGGGGGGTCTAGCCTCCACCCCCTCCCTCCCGGTGCCGGCTTTTCTGGGGGCTCCGCGGCTGCGGGACCCCCAGAAAAGCCGGGAAGGGGCGGGGGGGTCTAGCCTCCACCCCCTCCCTCCCGGCGCCAGCTTTTCTGGGGCTCCGCGGCTGTGGGACCCCAGAAGCCGGGAAGGGGGCGGGGGGTCTAGCTTCCGCCCCCTCCTCCCAGCGCCGGCTTTCTGGGGGCCCGCGGCTGCGGGACCGCCAGAAAGCCGGGAAGGGGCGGGGGTGTCTAGCCTCCGCCCCCTCCCTCCCAGCGCCGGCTTTTCTGGGGGCTCCGCGGCTGCGGGACCCCAGAAAAGCTGGGAAGGGGCGGGGGGGTCTAGCCTCCGCCCCCTCCCTCCAGCGCCGGCTTTTCTGGGGGCCCGCGGCTGCGGGACCCCCAGGAAAGCTGGGAAGGGGGCGGGGGTCTGGCGGCGCTGGCGGGCGCCGGGTTAGGGCGGCGCAGGGGGCGCTTTACGGGGGGGAGTGGGGCGCCATTTGGCGCCCCTCCGGCCGGGGCGCCCTAGGCAGGCGCCTAATTCGCCCTATGGGCGATCCGGCCCTGTCTGGACCTCACAGGGTAAGACCCAGGCCTCCTGTTGCTCCATGCATGTCCCCCCATTCCTCCTCTTCTCTGGATGACCTGGTCTGTTGGTTGCACCCCTGGCACTTGGGTAGGAGGATGGCTGCCTCTGCCAGGTGGGAGTGGGCCCCCTTTTCCAACACCTACCTCATGAAACACTTTAAATGGAAGCTCTGATTTTCAGTGGCTTGGTGGGGCTGGGGTGCCTGCCAGGCTGTCATGGGGTTACTTTGGGGAGCCCCTGTCGAAACTCTGGGGATGTCCGCCTTTCTGTCCTTCAGAACCTGCCTTTGGAGACTTGGGAGGGGGGTGCAAGCATGGGGGGGGATGCTTGCCTTGCTTCCAGTGTCTGGCTGGGGGGGGGAGTCTGCCCAGTTGAAGTTTCCTGTGGTTTTTTGTTTTGTCACTGCCTTGTTCCTGATCAGTTCCATTGACTCCTGTAACTGCAGCTGTTTTTCCCCCAGAGAGAGCACTGGGGAGACCTTTTGGTGGGGTCTGTAACTGGGACCCCAGAAATGTAACCCACCCCCAGCTTGTAGAGACTGTAGAGGAGCGGGTGGTGGGATGAGAGTCCCTGTGTGTCTGGTGTGTGTTGCTTGTAAGGGGTCCATTCTATACACTTTTGAACCTGTTCCTGACATTTCCCCTAAAAGCACTTTCCTGGCTTGACCTTCGTCCTGTTGGGTTTGCAGTGCTACAGTGGCAGTGGTTCCACTGGGCACATTGCAGTGGTTCCACTGGGCTTGCAAAAATGCCCCCACTTTCCATTTCTACTGCAGAGATTCTGTTCTATTGGGCTTCTATTGCCCTTGCTTTCTTTGCTGATTTTGCTGAAGATGGGGCCCCTTCATTGGGGGGTCGTAACTCGGATCCCATAAACACAATCCTCACCAAACCTGGAGGGCAGGTAGAGGAGACTCAGCCAGAGATCTCCTGTGAGTCTGGTTTCTCTAGCACACCAGGGGGGGCTTTCTACCACATCATGAACCTCATGAACCAAACTGGTTCATCTAGCATCAAAAAGTTCATGCACGTGATATGCAAACTAGGCACACCACAAACCACGAACCAATATGGACTGTGTTTTCCCAGTTCATGCCAATCCTTATTTTCAGATCAGCAACTACTAGGTAAAGATAAAGGTTTCCATTACTGGAAAGCCAGTCGAATCTGACTCTAGAGGGTGATGCTCATCTCCATTTCCAGGCCGAAGAGACAGCGCTGTCCAAAGACTTTTCTGTGGTCATGTGGCTGGCATGACTAAATGCCAAGTCGGATGGAATGCTATTACCTTCCCACCAAAGCAGAACGTCTTTATTTACTTGCAGTTTCTTGCTTTCAGACTGCTAGGTTGTCAGGAGCTGGAGCCAGAGATGGGAGCTCACTCCGTCATGCGGCACTAGGGTTTCGAACTGCTGAACTGCAGACCTTCCTGTCTGCAGCTCAGTGTCTCAACCTCTAAGCCACTGTGGCCCTAGCAACTACTAGGGCATTATAATGGTATGATATTTTGTCTATCAAGTTCTCTGGATTCCCAGCTTTCTTTCTTTCTTTCTTTCTTTCTTTCTTTCTTTCTTTCTTTCTTTCTTTCTTTCTTTCTTTCTTTCTTTCTTTCTTTCTTTCTTTCTGTCTGTCTGTCTGTCTTGTCTGTCTGTCTGTCTGTCTGTCTGTCTGTCTGTCGAAAATCTTTAGCCGTTTCCGTTGCACAGATATGCTTTCCCCCTTATATCTCCACAATGAAAGAGTCTACAAAGAACCTGTTGTTTCAGAGAACCTGACAGACCCATCATTATAATGTCATAATGCTATAATAATATCTTAATTTCTGATTGGGGGTGTGCATCTCAATATCCCCAAGCTGAAAATATACACAAAAATTGCTGTTTCAGGTCCTTATTGTGATTTCTGGAGTGGCAAACACAAATCTGGGATCCTTACTCATTAAAAAAACCCACGTCCCTCTGAAAAATCTGTGTTGTTTTTGTGTTACCCATACAGTGGACACACAGCATGAAGACACATTTCCCTAACAGCTGGATGATGGATTCATCACCTGCAATCAGACACATGTTCTTTTCTTGGGAAAGGGGCAATTTTCAAAGACTGCAGTGATGGGTTGGGGGAGGGCATTGTCAGCAAAGTTAGCCTTCTTTATTTTGTGGAAGGAGACAATGGGCCATAACAAGGAAGGATGGCAAATGCAGCATATTGAGCAGGAGCATTTTTAAAAATTCTGTGATAATCACTGAAGGGGTACATAAAGAAACAGGAAGCAGCCAGGAATTTTTCTTTTAAAGTGCTGCCAGCTGGCACTTCCCTGGCGGGCTGCCACCATTTCCCCCCATAGGAAAAAGTGAAGTGCACCAAGGGGCACCTACTTTGGGGGTCTGTAAAATCAACCCCCTTTGTCCATTCTACTTGAAATTTAGGGAGTCTTTAGAATAAAGAGAGGACTGTGTTCTGTGCAAATTTGGTGCCATTATCTTTAAAAACAGCTGCACTACACCCTTGCATTATTTCTGCCATTGAAAATAATGGTCCTGAAATTCCAGAAACCTCCCCCTTCCAAACCCCTCAGATTTGAATTCCCAAAAGTTACTGTCCTGCCCCAAAGGTAAAGGTGTCGCCCATGAATCCCAAATCTGAAATGGTAGCAAAAATTTTCTTGGTGCACAAAAAAACTTTTAACACCCCCCCCTGGGTGACATAGGGGAAATGGCCACTGTGACGGACTGGGGAAAATGTGGGGAAGCAGCCATGTGGAAGCCCCAAGTCTCCTGTGCTACAGGAAGTATTGATGCATGGAAAACACCGTTGTGATGTCAGAGAAGCTTCTAGGATGATTGCCCATTTCCTGGCTGGAGAAATGCTGAAGGGAGAGGAGCAGTTGGTCTCTCTAGTATACAGTAGCCCTGCCTCACTCACCCCAGAGAGGTAGGCAGGCAAGGTATATCTGCACCTGCCTGTGGATGCAAGTGCACAATGCACATGGAGTGGAGGAAGGATGAGCATGGTGCTGTGCTTTGATGGGCCTCAAGGGAGCATCTCATGCCATGGGCTGCCTGGATTTATCCCTGATCTGGACAGATGAAAAGTTGAGTTCACATTCAACTAGATCTGAACACTCTGGAAAAGTGGGTGGATATGAACAAGATGCAATTTAACAAGGATAAGTACCAAGTTGTACATCTGGGTAACAAAAATGAAGAACACACATACTGGATAGGGGATACACTTCTGAGTAGCAGTGTGTGTGTGAACAAGATCTTGGGGTAAGGGTGGACTGAAAGTTAAATACGAGCAGCCAGTGTGATGCGGCAACAAAAAAGGCTAATGCAATCTTGGGGTGTATCAACAGGGGCATCACATCCAGATCACAAGATGTCATAGTCCTGCTGTACACTGCATTGGTCAGGCTGCAGCTGGAGTATTGTGTGCAGTTCTGGAGGCCTCACTTCAAAAAGGATGTGGACAGAATGGAGCAGGTGCAGAGAAAAGCGACAAGGATGATTGGGGGCCTGGAGACCAAGCCCTGTGAGGAAAGGCTGAGGGGCTTGGGAATGTTGAGTCTGGAGAAGAGGAGGCTGAGGGGGGACATGCTTGCTCTCTTGAAGTATTTGAAGGGCTGTCACTTAGAGGAGGGGAGGGAGCTGTTCTTGTTGGCAGCAGAGGACAGGACTCGCAATAATGGCTTCAAATTAAGGGCAGGAAGGTACCGGCTGGCTATTAGGGAAAACTTTTTTACAGTCAGAGTTGTGCAACACTGGAATCAGCTGCCTAGGGAGGTGGTGAGCCCCCCCTCACTGGCAGTCTTTAAGCAGTGGCTGGACCAACACTTGTCAGGGATTCGCTAAGTCGGTCCTGCACTGAGCAGGGGGTTGGACTAGATGGCCTGTATGGCCCCTTCCAGCTTTCTGATTCAATGATTCTGTGATTCTGTTTATGAACGTGGCCTCAAGCAAGTTATTCTCTTTGTCTAGGTGTCTACCACTGGTGACCCCCCCCCCAGAGGCTGCCATCCCTCAAAAGAAACTGTTGGCAACAAAGTTGGCTGGGGGTGGAGAAATCTTAATCAGGATATCCTGCGGGAGCAGCTGTGAACGTTCTCCCAAAGCTAGTTTTGTATGGGTTTTTCTGTGTGTGTGGAAGCATGCAGGCATTTCAGTCTGGAAGAGTATAGCCCAGAACAGAACTTAGTGGTTTTGTTGTGCTTTTGAATGCTCTTGTGATCTGTTGTACAAGAATCCTCTTGCAGTCTTGTCCAACCTTGTTCTTGTACAAGAATCCTCTTGTTATCTTTCCAACAACCCTGCAAAGTAGGTCAGTTGCATTATTTTCATATTGAGGAGCAGTTTGCCTAAGGCTACTGTGTAATCTTATGGCAGAGGTGAGATTTGAACCAGGCACTTCCTGACCTGTAGCCGAATCGTATACTCACTGGGCCATCTCCTCTTAGAGGGAGCATTGCCTGTGAGGTAGGTGAGGCTGAGAGAGCTCTGAGAGAGCTGTGACTGACCCACGGTCACCCAGGTGGCTTCAACTGGAGGAGAAGGAATCAAACCCAGTTTTCCAGATTAGAGTCCACTGCTCTTAACCACTACACCAAACCAATGTTCCCTCCAAGCTGTGGAGCCCTGTGAGCAAAAATTCTACTTTGTGAGCTCCTGGCATTAAAGTTGTGAGTGAGCGATTTGGCTACTGCATCAATTAGTTTGCTCTGGAGCCCTCCTTCCTGAGCTAAGACAGAAATGTGTGAGCCAGAGGCTAAAAAACTGTGAGCTAGCTCACACTAACTCAGCTTAGAGGGAACACTGCACCAAACTGGCTAGTCCCAGGTTTGCACTGGAGGATACTAGAATGAAAAAGACCCCTTTTTTATTTCTTCATTTTCTAAAATAATCTTCAGGCATATCTCTACTGTAATCTTACACCAATTGAACTAATATGAGTTCCTCCAAAGAATGCTGGGCATAGTTTTAGTCTGGGTGCTGCAGATTCTCTGTTCCTGGGTCTCTTCCTTCCTTTTGGAAGAAAGGGCTGCTTGGTAAAAATCCAGGAAATCTCCAAATCATGCTTGTGCGGTGAACTCACTGGAAAGATACTCTCAGCCTAAGCTTCTTCAGTATAGGGATAATAGTACAGGCCTACCTTACAGGACTGTTGTAAGGATTATGTGCAGGTAGTGCATGTGAAGCAGTATTTATACAGAAAACACTCTGTAAACGGGGACTATTATTACCACAAGAGGCTCAATTCATGCTGGAAACAGAAATTCACTGGTAACTGGAAAAAGTTGAAGGGAACGTTGTTTGTGGTTGTTAATAACACAGAGGGTTGGGAGAAAAATGCAAGAGAAGAATAAGAAACACCCCCTAAGCTTTCATGGGGCGGGGGGAATGAGAACAGTGGGAAAGTAAATGAAAGGCAGCAGCAGCAGCAGAGACAACCTGATGTTCTTCTTTCACAAAAACCTGAAGAGTGAGCCGAGAGGCTCTTTCAGGAAAACCAGTTCCCCAGAGAAAGGACAGGATGGCCCTGACTGGTTGACAGTGAGTGACAACTCTTTCACCTGCTCCAGCATGACAAAGGGAGGAAGACTGCAGTGATTCGAGCGATATGACAGGCCATCTCCTCTGCAAGCCGTTCCAGCTGCCAGGCCTTTCCCCACTGAATTTGGGTGGCAATGCAGACAAAATTATCTTGGTTTGGGGCTAGCTGTACTGTTAGCGCCGGCGGCTGCTGCAGAGCAGACACCTGCACCCAAGCCGTGTTGTTCTGACTGCTCGCCTTAAAGTTCACAGAACTTAATTCTTTGCTACAATACGTGGATGCTGAACAGAGATGAGACCAGCGCATGGAAGGAAGGTCCATCGACAGCTATTCGCCACAAGAGATAAAGGGAACAGAGGTAGTGTATCACTATATCAATGGATGGGAGGGCCATAACAAGGAAAGATCTTTACCATTGTTGACAGGCACTCAGCCATGAAGCCTGGTATTAGAAGGAAAAAACGGGGGCGGGGGAGTTCATGAAGTATCATAGGAGAGCGAAAGAACTGGGACAATTGTTCACAACCCAAATCTCTCCCTTTAAGATTTTTATGGGTGTGACTCTGAACTGCTCTCAACCATTTGAAGGCAATGAGCATGCTCAGTCCTCATTAGACCATTTCTTCCTCCTTTTAATTTACAGAGTTATGTTGTCCCCCCTCCCCCTCAAACTTAGAGAGCTCTCTGAGCTTGCAGAAGCCCAGACTTGGCTTGTAGGTTGCCCAATTTGGCTGTCCTACAAAAAGGTACTCAGACATCACATTTCTTAGTAGTGGGGATCCTGATAATTTAATGGTTGGCAGGTCAGGGTATTTATTATCTTTTAACATCAAATAGATAATATGGTATGGCAAACAGCATCTTATGAGAGTTTAATATTTGATGCTTGCCCAAATCAAAACCATCCAAAGATGCCAACCAGTATAAACTATTGAACGGATAAAATCTCCACATGAAATGTAAACTTGTGTTTGCTTTGCAATTTCTCTTCCCAACAATGGAATATCAGAATTGTTAACTTTGCCAAATTTTGGATGTTTGCAAATACTTATTTTGTTCGTTTACTGTCAGATTTCTTCACAGCCAGGCACAAGTCAGATCAGGAAACAGAAGATGGCCAAATGATGGAGGAAGCGAGGGTCACATGATCACCTCCCTTATGTTTCCAGCTGTTTTCAAGTCATTAGTTTTTAATTTTAACAGCTGCCTCTTTGTGCTTATCTCCCCCCCTCCACTCAGGTATTTTGTGCTGTTGCAGTGATTGTCAGTTCTGTTCTGCTTGAAAGGTTTCAGTGTATGTTGCCATGGCCACGTGAGCCAGAATTGGAAATAAATGAAGGGGGGTATCTAGAAATCGACGTGGCGCCAATGGGGGGCTTATATCCAAAAGGTTGCCTATTACACTGGCAGATTCCACCTTATCTGGGGGTAAATCTGTTTTAATAGAATATTTAAATGGTGCCATGAGCGTAGATTATATTCAAATTGAGCTATCTGTGCTAGGATTTATAGCAAATTAATAAATTTTAAAGGAATAAAAAGAAAAGT
The DNA here is from genome assembly GCA_029375565.1 of Gekko gecko. NCBI lineage: Eukaryota > Metazoa > Chordata > Lepidosauria > Squamata > Gekkonidae > Gekko > Gekko gecko. The sequence goes on along the minus strand of JAPDNY010000012.1, from coordinate 41,740,964 downwards.
CTGTAATAATACACGGTAGCTGCATGAATAGAGACCCTGAAACACATACCAGGGAAATGTCACTACTTTGTTTCTTCAGCATGATTGAATTAGGCTGGGGAAGCCATAGCTCTTCTTCACCACTGAAGGTGGCGTGGTGGTAGAGCCACCACTGGTGATCCTATCGACTGTCTCTGGTCAGATGTGTCAAGGACAGGGTTATGAGCTGGTGCCAGGTGGAGCTGAGTATGAAATCAAGGAAGGGTCCAAGTGATGACCCAGACCACACTGTGAAATGCCAGGCAGGAGCCAGATATAGGGTTGCCAACCTCCAGGCGGTGGCTGCATGCCTCCTGGGATTACAGCTGATCTCCAGGCAACAGAGATCAGTTCCCCTGGAAGAAGAAGAAGAAGAAGAAGAAGAAGAAGAAGAAGAAGAAGAAGAAGAAGAAGAAGAAGAAGAAGAAGAGGAAGAAGAAGAAGAAGAAGAAGAGGAGGAGGAGGAGGAGATTGGATTTATACCCCACCCTCCACTACCTGAAGGAGTCTTAGAGCGGCTTACAAACTCCTTTCCCTTCCCCTCCCCACAACAGACACCCTGTGAGGTAGGTGGGGCTGAGACAGCTGAGAGAACAGCTCTGAGAGAGTCATGACTGACCCAAGATCACACCAGAAGTTGCATGTGGAGAAGTGGGGACTCAAACCCGGTTCTCCAAGATTAGAGTCCGCACTCCTAACCACTACATCAGACTGGGCCTCTACACCAAACTGGAGAAATGGCTGCTTTGAAAGGTGGACCCTATGGCATTATAACCTGCTGAAGTCCCTCCCCTCCTCAGACTCCCCTCCCCAAATCTCCAGGAATTTCTCAACCTGGAGCTGGCAATCCTAAACCAGAATCATGAGAGTCCAAAAGTGGGCATCAGTGAGCTAAATTCATATATTAAGGAGCATACAATCTGGGTCTGGGGTCCCCACCCTGTAACCACCACACGAGTTGTTTGTTGTCCTCAGCTCTTGTGTGTGTGGTGCCTGATTCGGATCATGAATGTGACCCATGAAGGAAAAGGGTCTTCACACTAACTTCCTGACATGAAACAGTTCTGGGAGAGTGCTATTTGGTCTGTTGGAAAACCAACATGTGTACACAGGTGTTCCCCCAGTGGGCCAGTTTTCACACCCCTGCCTGGGACCATTGCAGTTTGAGAAAATGGCACAGGTGGAAGGCTGAAGCACCATCTTCACACGTGCCACGGGCACAATCTGAATGCAGCACTATGCACATGGTAATTGAGAAAACCCCAAACTCACCTGTGATGGTTCCACAGGTCATGGGGTGGGGAACTAGCTTGTGCTCTCTGTAATGTGCGAATTGGCATCCAAGGCCAAGACTGCACCTTTCAATAAAGCTTCCTTGCTCTTCATTTGTGGCCTTGCACTTGCATTTTGGAGGGTACAAACAAAACATTTACAGGCATTGTTGCAGACTAGCAGGAGTACAGAAATCCGAGATTATATTCTTGGGTGGGAACATCTGCTAACTCTCCTGATCAGAAGGGACCCCTGCCATTTAGATCACCCACTTCTCTTCCTGCCTGGCCCAGCCTTGATGTGGGAGGACTCCTCCTCCAAGGGAGAGGGGCATACCTCAAGGGAAGAGAAGCCCCCCTGCCCCCCATTAAACCTGAGAGTTCTTGTACCCTAAGTTCTCTTCTATAGCAGCAGGTTCCCATCCAAGATCTGGTGAAACAAGCTAATCAAGAACTCCTGAGCAGACTTGTCCACATCCAGCATCTCCACAATCTCCCCAGGATTCCAAGAGCAAAGAAGGCAAAAGGCCAGAGCCAAAGCCTGGAGCAGGCTGAGGAGCGCACACTTGGCAACTTACGGTGTCTTGTGCTCAGGAGGAAATTGCAACACTCTGTCCACAGGAAAGGGCAGGGCTATCATTTCCCTATATAATGCCTCAGTCGGGCTCCGGTCTTTTGCCAGTTTAATGTCTCCTGGCTTGTCTCCTGGTAGGCTGCATTTCCAGATCTCCAGGCTCTTGCTGTCTGTTTGTGGATCTCTGCAGTTTCCTGATTCTCCCCGTGCCCCAGATTTGGTTTGCATTTTGATTTCTTAAGGTCCAGCTTCATACCTCTAAAAGACATTTGTTTTTTCCCTCTCATTGATTTGAAGCTGTTTTTACTTTATGAACTACCCCTTTCTTGTTCCGTTTGAAAGGTTTCCAACACCTGCCTCAAGGGAACCTGTAGGTATCCTCACTGCTTGACTATCCAAGCTTGGGTAATATCTGCGGAGCAATTATCCTCCTCCTTCAGTCAGAATGTTGTAATCCTCTGCTGCTCGCTTCAGGGCAGAGTGACGATTTCAGATTTCAGCCCCGTCTCCCAGCAGCTCCGTCCAGCACTAGATCACACTGGCTCCTCGGTGGCCATCACAACATCTTGCCAATGTTGAATTTATTGGGATATTTATTTTATTTATTGGGATATTGATGCCCAGTCATAGAAGCATGTCACTGTGTGCAGTAAATAAATCTCCTAAGAAGTACATTGCAAAAAAGGTGAACTTGCGTTTATTCGAGTCGATTCAGTTCACATTCAGGGTGCAGTTAAAAGAAGAAAAAGGAGCCTAATCTAAAGAGTACTTTTCGGATCAGAAATGGCCAGCTTGTCCCGCATCCTGTGTGTGGGAGAATGAGGGCGTTGTATCTACAGGACAGCCATGCAAAGACATGTCTCTCCATGGAAGGCCATGTGAAAAGCGAGAGAGGACAAACGAGAGCGGAGGGGTCAGAGGATAAGTCCCAGTTTAAGGCAAAGAGAAGGATCCCATTCAAGGAGACAACACCTATATACACTTAGAGTGATGTAATGCCATCCCCCCCCTCCAAAAAGGTCCAGGCATGCCGAGTCGCCCACTCCAACAGAAGTATGCTTCTCCATGCCGACATTTGATCCAGGCAGTCCTTAATCTACTCCAAATAAATTTCATTGGGCAATATTGAGTTTTGGTGTTTTGAGAGAAGGGGACACTCATTTTCTCTGTAAGAAATGGTTTGTTTCGGAATCAGGCTTTTTCATTTGTGAACAGGAGCAGAGTTTAAAAGTGCAACAGTGACCACTCGTGGCAGCTAATATTATTGCAAGAAAAAAATGCCCTACCAATTTCACAATATAAGTCTCAGTAGAATGTGCTCTTTGCATTTTGTTGAATTTTGAAAAACCAAAATCCCTACGTTCTCACCTTCAATGACTGAAGAAAGGGGGAGCATATAAAGGTTTATAAAACTATGCATGATGTGGGGGGGAAATGGATAGTGAGATGTATTGTTAAATGCCCCCATGCATCTGATGAAGATCGCCTTCGCTCACGAAAGTTGAAACTGGAATAAATGCTGTTTGTCTTTAAAGTACCCACGGACTCCTGTTCTATTGAATTGCTAGATAGGAGCCCTCAGGAGCCTCCGTTCAGACAGGGCTGGCCTTGCAGTGGAACCATACATGTCGCTTGTGGGCTGACCATATGTTTCCCAATGTGGGGAAAACAGCAGCTCTGGGTGGCTATTTGAAGCTGGGAAATCAAGCTGGGGCAAAGGGGGAGATTTATTTATTTATCTTTCAATTTCTACCCTGCTCGAACCCCTCCCATGGGTCTCTGAGCGGCTTACACAGCTTTGTATCATCCCTATCTATGGGCACAACGTATTAGGGGCGGGACTACCTAAATCTGGCTTTTAGATTTAGTCTCTGATTCCCTGCAGCAGGCCCTCACAGCTATAGAGTCGGATCCAATAAGCTTTTCTGCCAGTGGAAGAAAAGGATGAACAAGATGAGAGAAGCACGGAAAGTAGATACGTGAGCCAAAACAAAACGGTGAGAAAATTACTGAGAATACTCAGCAACAGTTATTAAAGTTTACATCTTCAAATACCTTAGGAGGTGCATTACAATCAGAAAGTTACTTTTTCAAAAGGTCTATAGGCCACTCTAAAGGCAATTCTTGTCGATTTCAAAGTGCGTCTCCTTTGACTACCAAAATAGACTATGCTGGGGATCATGGGGCCTGCATGTACAAAAGCTATGTGGGACAGTGGTTGTAAGGAGGGGAACTGGGTGAAAATGAGTGAAAAAACTGGCTGGATCCAACCTGTAATCCTGCAGTTTAATTCCCCCCCACAAATGCTCAAAAGCCATACATGCATCTTTCATTGTCTTTGACCCTAAGGATCTGATTGCAGGACTCAGTGTAAGAGGCAAGAATAGGGATGTGAGCAATCCCCAGCATACCTCAGCAATCCCCAGTGTTTCCTGCCAGCACATCAAAGGCCTGTAGGAGGAAATGAAGGAAAATGGGGCGGGCATCAGTGTTCCCTCTAAGCTGAGTTGGCGTGAGCTAGCTCACAGTTTTTAGCCTCCAGCTCACACACTTTTGTCCTAGCTCAGGAAGGATGGCTTCAGTGCAAACTAATTTAGGCAGTAGCCAAATTGCTTCCGCACAGCTTTAATGCCAGTAGCTCACAAAGTAGAATTTCTGCTCACAAGACTCCACAGCTTAGAGGGAGCATTGGTGGGCATGTCAGAGTAGCACTGGTGCGATGGAAGAGAAGACGAAGAATTTTTAGCAGACTAGAAGGACTTTAAAGACTACTTAGAGCTTAATTGGGATGTGAAAAATAGACTGCTCTGTTTTGATAGTGATTAATAATAGAAGTGCTGTAACAAAAGGGACTGTAATAGAAAAGTTACCTAATAGTCAAAATAGAAAAGGAAAATATTGAAATTTATGACTTGAATATTGAAAATGAATTGAATGTAAGAGAATATTGATTGAAATGTTAATGGGGGTGGAGCATCGTTGGAAGCCAGGGTAGGGGGGATAAAAATCTTAGAAAAGGATATGTTAAGAATTGTTAGTTGAATATGGAACATGCTACTATATCCTGTTAATAAACTTTCTTTTTAAAAAAGAGTAACACTGGTGTGTGATGTCACTTCTGGTGGTGTCATGACATTAGGGACGAGGGTCTAGGATTTGCAAAAACTTCTCAGTTTTAACCATAGAATTCCGGTACATCCTAGAGTGTCACCCTCAGCATCATGACATCACTTCCATTTTTTGCTGTAAGTGACATCACATGCCGGTGTCATGCCAGCATGCCCATCCCTACCCCCAACCATCCTCCTGGGAGTGCCAGGAGGCAGCCAGGCATCCCTAGGCAAGGGTTTGTTCCATCCGCCTTTCTGCAGAGCAAGCACAGGGTATTTCTTTACACTAATCTCTGCAGTTTGTATCTGAAAGAAAGCCACAGGCACCAGGCCAAAGTAAAGAGAACAACTTTTGAGGCAGGCAGAACACCAGTAGCTCAACAGCTGGTGACCGATAGTTCCAGGAAATTATAAATATGTCAAGATCAGTCACAGCATTTTGCAAGTGTGTATGTGTATTGTCAAATCCTGCTTCTGTTCCTTAGAATATTATTTTAAAATTAACCACAACCTATGAAAATCCCAAACCAGCCATAAGATAACATGTGAAATATCTTGTACTGTACTGCATGTTCTTTAACCACGACAGAAAACAGTGGGAGCCAGTTTCATTTTTAATGAGCTGTTCCATTGGTATATGTTTAAACCATTGAAATTCTTGTTCAAATATTAATTTAATTTAATTTAAAATATCCATCGCTTCCCTTTTGGCAGAAAACCATGCACAGGGTGGTTCACAATTTAAACAATTAGTCCTTCTAATAGCAGACTGGAGGGTTGAGTGTCTATTGGTAGAACAGCGAACCAGGGCCACCGGTTGATAGGTGAGGGTTCTTGAATGGTTAAGGGACTTCCCGGGTATGCAGAACAATATTATTTTGGGAATAATTCTAGAGAGGTAGCCATGCTAGTTGGCTGAAACAAGGGTAAACAGGAGCCTAGCAGGTCCAAAGAACCTGCACAGAGATCATATTATTTCTCTGTATTTGATCATGCCAGATGCATCAACTGCATGTGCTAACTGGACACCATAGAGGGCAAAATGCATTGCAGTGGGGTGACAAATGAAATCTCTGCTGCTAATGTTAGCTCTGTGATGGTCCTCTGGCACAGGAACGCAAGATATTGCTTAATGTTGCACCCGTTGCAATGAGCACATATGTATGAGCAGGCCTTGTGGTAGGTCAGTCAGAGTAGACAATCTGAACATATATTATTTGCTGATATCCAAAGACTTCATCCCATGCCTGAGGTCAGCATTGGAGGCCCTGCTCCATGTCTCTTCCTCTCCCCCCTTGTGGGTAACCACTGAGGACGGGGCTTTCTCTGTCATGGCACCTCCTTTGTGGAATGCCCTCCCCACAACTCCCCCCCACCGCAAACTTGACTGTCTCTTGGGACCAGGTGAACACTTTCAGGCTTTTGTTGGTGTTTTCTTTAGCTGGTAGGTTTTGTGGCGCTTGCTTCTGCCAGTTCTTTTCTGGAGCTCTTTATTAGGGATGCTACTAAATGTCATCAGTCTGTGTACAAAAAGTGCATATTCAAAAAAAGTACCAATGAATCAGAAATGGCAGCCATGAAACTGGGCAACATGAAATGCTTTGTCATGAGGACACAGAGAAACCAAAATAAATCCCAGAAGGGCAGATTTGGACATTCTCTTTTGCTAATTCTCTTTTTTTATATATACTTTCAATTTATTGATCGCTTTTTCCTGCACACCTGTGGGCTCAGAGCGATTTACTGTTACTTATTTTGACAATTGGACTAACAATATTCATGGGGGGGTAGGGGAGACAACACATACAATTATTTAATCACACACTTTAGCTGCTTGAGACGATTTGTCTGCAGGCTGTATCAGACGTGATCCGATGGCGTAGTCTTTGTTGGCTGGCTGATGATGTCAGGACTCACGCTGATGCATTGTCACACTGCCACCGCCTGGCCGATTTGCTCCACTGCAGGCCGATTCGCTCTTTTCCACCTTCTGATCTCGCAGCGCAGCAGACGCCTTCCCACGGCAGCCAGCACCCCCCAAAGGGATTGGTGTGCCCACCCCTAGCAGGTGGTCCCCAATTCATCTACTTGCCGAAGCTTTCGAATCGCTGGGTAGACGATGAGCTAGGGTCACGGCTTGGTTGCTCACACCAGCATGGGGCTAGAATTGACAAAGCTCGGCAGTTCAGATGTTATAGTTATGCAGGGGATAACTTGTTGGATGTGCAGCTGTATTTACTGTGCCAGACTCTTTTGTCTGGTTATACGATGTTATTTTGTTGCACTGGGTTTTGTTTTGTTTTGTATTTGACTGACAGAGTTCAAGGGTGTTAATTTAAATGCTACCTCAGGAACTCTGAAAGTGCAGTGTGTGGAATGAATAAACAGAATGAGTTTCATGGTTTATCAGACCAAGCGGCCTTTTGATATCTGGATGTGAAAACAGCAGTCCCAAGTGCCATATTGCAAACTGTGTTGAGACTCAATGGTCTATGAGATGCCGCTTGTTTGAAGACGGATTATAGCTCAGCAGCAGAACACGAGCATCGCGGGCAGAAGGGCCTCCATTCCCTCCACAACATCTGCAGTGAAAGGATGCCAAGGGAGCAGATGTTGGGAAAGGCCTTTTCTTCTGCCTGAGGCCTTAAAGAGCCTCCACTATCTAGATGGACTAATGGTCTTATATCAAGGCAGGCTGATATTTTCAACATAAAAAAATCAGCTGTTCTGCTGGGCTTGTGCCAGCTCCTTCCATGAGCCTGTCTGTGTCCCAGACACTGTGATGCATATCCAATTTCTATGGTACCCTGACCAGGATAGCCAAAGATAGCCCAATCTCACCAGCTCTTAGGAGCTAAGCAAGGTTCAGTGCTGGTTAGTACTTGGATGGGAGACCACAGAGGAAGTCTGGGACTGCGATGCAGAGGCAGGCAATGGCAACCCACCTCTGTACATCTCTTGCCTTGAAAACCTTATGGGGGTCTCCATAAGTCAGCTGGGACTGGCAAAAAAAGTCCATAGTGCTCTAAAGTTTAAGGAACAAGGGTGGATCTCTGCTCCAAGGGACTCCCAGGTTAACTTTCAATACTGAGGAGAGAATAAGAGGAGGGTATAGAATAGAAAAGGTCTAAGAAAACACAGGGAGGGAAGGCAGCATGGTACAGTCTGATGATTTTGTTAGATTTCAGAAGCTAAGCTGGGTGAACACTGGTTAGTGTTTGGATGGGAGACCTCCAAGGAAGCCTGCAGAGGAAGGCCATGGCTGCCCACCTCTGCTTCTCACTCGCCTTTAAAGCCTTTTGCTGGGGTGACGATAAGTCGGCTGTCAGTTGACAGCACTTTACACACACAAGAAAGCACACGTGCGAGGAAAGAAGCTGCAGCCTTTGGCTTTTCTACAGTTTAGCTGTACATGAGGGTCTAGCCATGCTACCGTCAGCGGAGTTACTCCAGTCGAAACACATTGAAATCAGTGGGCTTAGACGTGACTAACTGCACCTCGGGTTGCGCTGTAAGATAAATTCATGTCACAAAGTCTGGCAGCAGGTAGGTACTGTACAAGTATTGTGGGCAGATTTGTTAAGCTAGCCTAAGCGTCCATCTCCCCTCTTTGATTGTTAACATTAAAAAAAAATCACATTGGCATTTCCACCCTATGTTCACTAGGTGGCAGCATCGATCAATTTTTCGAGTAAAGTAAAACTTCTGTCCATAAGGAATAGCGGACTGCTGAATCGGCTTAAGAGAGCAGCTCTCCCTAGTCACACAGATATTGCAGATTTGGTGGTGAGACTGCTCTTTTATCCTGAGTTGGCTCTTTCAGTCTGTTTCTTCTACTTCATCTGTTGCTTTTTGTGGCCTCTCCTTTGGGACTGTAGGCTTTTGTTTTATGATTCTGCTTCTTTTATATTGGAAACTGCCTGGGGTAGATTTTCTCAGAGAGTTGCAGTATATAAATATTTCAAATGGATAAATATTAGGGGAGCTGTTTTTGCACAGTTCCTGAATCAATATCATTGGCCCTCAGGGCGTTGACAGTGTAGTAATCCTTCAGGTGGATACCCCAAAGTGTTAGCTAACAGCTTGGGTGGCGGGGGAGTGCTATTTAGGGCAGCTATTCCCGAATGATTGCATTTGGGACACATTAGGATGCCATGAGAGAATTGCTTGGGTGCCACGAGAAATAAAGTCATGACATAATGAAAGCCTTCTGTGATCTCATGGCTCATCCACAGAGGGGGCTGTTTTCCGTATCTCTGCGTGAGTTGCTGTTCTGGCTCTTTGTCTTTCCAACAGCCGCTTCTGGAGAAGGTTATGTTATATTGCCTCAGCACTCAGTGAATTATTCAGGCCCTTCCACTGCAACTGGACTCTTCAGTCCCTGCTGCTGCTCAGGCACAGCAGAACTGCTTGACCTCCGAGAAGCATCTCTGACCGAGCCTCTGCTGCGGGCTTGCTCGCTTCCTTCCAATCGAGATGAACGACTCTTGCAGAAGTGGTGGGGTAGGGTGCCTCTGGGTGCAGGTAAGAACTGTTCTACCTGAAAGTAAATGTTCTGGCTGTATGAGTGAAGGATGTCACTCTGCTTTAGACAGATGCGATCTGGAGTTCTGAGACCAGTTCTGGGCATCGTGCTTTAAGAAAGAGGTAGGCAAATTGGAACAGGTGAGCAAAGATCACTGAGAGTCTGGAAAACAATTCCTGTAAGGAAAAGTTCAAGGGACTGAACATATGTAGCTTGGAGAAGGAAGACTGAGGGGAGGCATGATCACATTCTTCATATCTCTGAAGGGCTGTCATGGAAGGGCTTGTTCCAGTTTCTCAGGGCCTGTAAAACGGAGCTGTTCCGCCAGGCCTTTGGCTGAGGCAGTGGATGTCTACTCCACCTCGGCCTCCCCAGCCGCATGTTCCGCACTACTTGCAGGGCTCATAAGTGCCCATTGGGATGTGACTTTTGTCCTGCTCAAAGCGATCAGCAGAGCATTCCCATTATTACCACCAAATTAGCATCTGCCAGGAGGCGCTGAATACTTACCGTCTTGTTTTGATCTGAGTGTAACTCTGTTTTTATGTGTCATTTTTATTTTAACTTGTTTAAATTATTGCTTGTTCAAATGTTTAATTCTATTTTGTACCGATTGATATGTCGTGACCCGCCCTGAGCTCGCTTGCGAGGGAGGGCGGGATATAAATCAAATCCAGTGAATCAATAAAATGGAAGCAGGGGCTTCTCCTGGTGGGTTCTTGGTCTCCCCTCCCACACACCTGGGCCAGGCCAGCCCAGTGGCAGAATGGCCTGCACGGGGGAGGCAGTGCCCAGCCTGTCTTAGCCACACACCATGCAGGGGAGGGGGTGCCTGGTCTGGAGAAGCTGCGCTCAGCCAGCCTGAGCCATGTGCAGCCTGGGAGAGGCAGCGCCTGCACCGCCCAAACCACACACCGGGCCTGTCCAAGGCCTGCATGGGAGGACGGAATTGTTAGGCACACAGAGGGACAGAGCCTGATGAGGGAAATGGATTAAAACTGGTTAAATGACAGGAAGCAAAGAGCAGGAATCAAAGGACAGTTCTCACAATGGAGGAAAGTAAGCAGTGGGCTCCCACAAGGGGCCGGTACTATTTAATTTATTCATAAATGATTTGGAACTAGGGGTGAGTTGTGTAGTGGCCAAGGGTGCAGATGACACAAGGTTATTCAGGATGAAAACCAAGGCAGCCTGTGAAGAACTCCAAGTGGATCTCCATAAACTTGGTGGGTGGGCAACAATGTGGCAAAGGAAGTTCAGTGTTGTTAAGTGTAAGGCGATGCACATCAGGACACACACACACAAAATATCCCACCTTCAAGCATAGGCTAATGGGACCTGAAGTTGCTGAGACTGAGAGGGGAAAATATCTGGGGGTCGTAGTGAATAGCTCAACGAAAGTGTCAAGCCAGTACGCCAGAGTGGTGGAAAAGGGCAAACTCTATGTCAGGGATTATTAGGAAAGGGATTGATAATTAAATGGCCAATATTGTAACGTCCCTGTATAGATCTGTGGTGTGGCCTCATGAAGTACTGTGTACAGTTCTGGTCACCGTATCTCCGAAAGGACATTGCAGAGCTATAAGATGTACGGAGGAGGGCAACTGAGACGATTAGGGGGCTGGCGAATCCTGTCTATGTGAAAAGGCTGAAGAGTCTGGGAAGAGACAACTAAGTGGAAACATGATAGAGGTTTGTAAAAATGATGCATGGGATGGAGAGAGCTGGCGAAGAGAACTTTTTCTCCTTCTCCCAAAATACCAGAACTTGAGGGCATCCAATGAGGCTGATGGGCAGTAGGTTCGGGACAGACAAAAGGATATACTACTTTGCACAGAGAGTGATAAAAATGTGGAATTTGCTGCCAGAGGATGTAGTGATGGCCACAGGAATAAACAGCTTAAAAAAGGGATTTGATAGATTCATGGAGGTGAAGTCTGTCACTGGCTACTAGCCATGGTGACTGAGGGGAACCTCTGAACTCCAGAGTCAGGAGACAACATCAGGAGAAACCCTTGGCATCTATGCCCTGTTGTTGGTCATACAGAGGAACTGGTAGGCCACTGTGTGAGACAGGATGCTGGACTAGATGGACCATTGGTCTGATCCAGCAGAGCTTTTCTTATGTTCTTAAGTTCCTATAAAGGTAAAGGTTTACCTTGCTTGAAAGCCAGTCGAATCTAACTCTGGGGGGCGGTGCTCATCTCCGTTTTCAAGCCGAAGAGCCAGCACTGTCTGAAGACATTTCTGTGGTCATGTGGCTGGCATGACTAAATGCTGAGGCGCATGGAATGCTGTTATCTTCCCAACAAAGTGTTACCTATTTATCTACTTGCAATGTCTTGCTTTCAAACTGCTAGGTTGGCAGGAGCTGGGGCCAGAGACGGGAGCTCACTCCGTCACACGGCACCAGGGTCTCGAACTGCCAAACTACAGATCTTCCGGTCTGCAGCTCAGCATCTTAACCTCCAAGCCACAGCAGCCCTTAAGTTCCTATAGCTTCTGGCAATAATTTTTTCTTCAACTGAGGGAAATACAAACTGTGAAATACAAAATGATTAGGGTATTCTGTGGTTGGTAAAGAAGTTAATACAGGTCCTGGTCACATGAGCGGGATACTGCCCCACTGAAGGGAGGCAAATCAGAGCTGGAGCAAAAAGATGCACGGTAGTGCAATCAGATGGGTCCCCAAGATGCTGCGCAGACACCGATAGCTGGTGATCACATGGCGATGTCGAAGCACATCAAAGGGTTTCATTTTCCATTCTTGCACATGCACAATCTTACTTTTCTTCACATACTGTGGAGGCTTGGAAAAAACACATCTGGTGTGATGGGATGCATGTGCGTGCCAGATGCGCCGGATTAACTCCGCTTCCGCGATCCGACACTCACCTGCGACCCACATTTTTCATTTGCTACTACCCTTTTGCTGGTATTTTTTAATTCCACTTCTTCAGGCCAACGGTACAGGTTGGTGATGGGTGTGCTACGCTTCCCAGATGTTGCCATATGATTGCGCTCGTTTGATACGCCCTCAACCCATCCATTTCGCAGGGCAAATCCTCCCATGTGACCGGGGCCTAAGAGGCTCAAATGACTGCTGGAATGGAGAAGCATCACTATTAGAGAAGATGTTCCACTGTTTCCTCCCATACACTTTTTATTTTTTCCGTTGCTGCTCCAAAGTTACGACACAGCTCAGTAGAGCTGCCAGCCTCCAGGAGGGGGTCTCCAAGCCCCGGGGGGGGGAAATGACTGTTTTGGAGAGTAAACACTAGGGCCCTGTACCTGTCAGAGGTGCCTCCCTCCTCCCCTCCCCACCCCAAACCTCACCCTCCACAAGCTCCACCAACAATTCTCCAGGAATTTCTCAACTTAGCTCTGGGATGAAAAAGGTGGGTTTAAGCTGCATTTCCCCCCAACATGAAGCAAACTGATGCTTCAGAGGAGTTATTTAAATCACGCAGGAGGCATAGGAGGAAAACTCCCATGCTCACCTTTTCCTCCAGAGATCTTTCCCCCCAGTCTGCCTGGGGCTGTTAATTAGCATTTTAAAAATCATGGGAAATCTTCATCGTGGATTGTTCACCTGTCCTGTAGTCTGGCTCTCAAGTTTGTCCCCTGGATTCATCTCACTGGGCATCACTCTAGCCCCCCCCCCCCCGGCTCCTCTGAGTGGCTCAGCTGAGAGCATGCGAGGGAAGGGATTTTAATTGCAGTGGACTGGAAACAAGGGCCCTTGTGGGGTTTTGTCCAAGCTCTTTCCTGACCCGTTCACTCCACATCATCGAGCACATCTCTTCTACGTCCAGCTTTTTACTGGGTCATTTGTGGTTGTTATCTGAGCAGGCTTTGCAGGATTAGTGCTTGCAAGTGAACAAGATGCAGGTGTGTATACTGAAGTGGGTATTTTTTTTTAAAAGGAAGCTGTCCTTTTGCCATAGGTAAATGAATTAAAATGGTTGGCAGAGGATGAATGGAAAGGTTATATAACCAGAATATCTGTCACTACTGATGTACGTCATAAAATTCTTCCTGGCAGGAGGTATTTTTAAATCTACCATTCATCTAGACAGACAGTTGCTGAAGTTTTTAATTAAAGTCTTTGCCATTGTTCAAACCTAAAAGAGTTCTAAGCCAGTCTGTGGAACTAGGAGACCGTGGCCCAAATCCTGCTCAAGTTAGCTGTGATTTAGGTCACACAGGCTAAACAATCCACTTTCAGTCCAGTTTCAATGCACTTTCCAACGGGATTTTGCCAGTTCACAGAGTAAAAATCAGTTAGAAAGTGCACTGAAAGTGGATTTAAAGTGGATTATTTAGTGTGTCTGACCGCAGCCTTACTGTGAAATCCCATGAAGAGTTACTGCCCATTGATTTCAACGGGTTTAGAGCAAAATAATTCTGCATGGGTGTCCGGAGGCACCACACCCCGCCCCTGTACTTACCCACTTCATTGGAAATGAGAGAACTGAGTGGAAGCACCTCCCCTCCCCCAGGCCTATCCGGGACCCTCCTAAGACCCTCCTTAGCACTGATTCTCAGAGGTTTGTTGCTTTCTGGAAGTGGAGGCTCCCTTTAATCACCATGGCTAGTAGCCATAGATGGACTTATCCTCCATGAATCTAACCTTCTTTTAGAGCCAACTATATTTATGGCCATTGCAACATCTACTGGCAGTGAATTTCACAACTTAATTACTTGTTGAATAAAGAAGTGTTTGAACACACAAACACACAAAGCTGTCTTATACCAAATTGGTCCATCGGTCCCTACTCAGACGGGCAGTGGCTCTCCAGGGTCCCAGGCTGAGGTCTTTCACATCAACTTCTACTTCATCCTTTTGGATGGAGATGCCAGAGATTGAACTTGAGGCTGGGTCCTTCTGCGTGCAAAGCCGATGCCCTGCCACTACGCCACAGCCCCGCCCTGTTTCCTTTTGTTTGTTTTGAATCTATCACCTATCATCTTCACTGGGTGCCCTGATACTGATATTATAGTAAGGGAGAAAAAGGCCTCTCCACTGTCTCCAGCCCATGAATAATCTTATAAACCTTTAACTCAGTTATCAAATTTCTAAGCTGAGAAGTCCCAGACTCTGCAGCCTTTCCTCATAGGAAAGGTGCTCCAGCACCTTAACCATCTTGGTTGCCCTCTTCCAAACTTTTTTCCAGTTCTGCAATACCCTTTTTGAGATTAACCCCACCCCCACCCCCCAAAAAAAATATTTGCTAGCTGCCTTTCTTCCTTAAAGAGCTCAAGACAGCTTAAAATATAAATAAAATACATAAAACAGAATACATAAAAAACAAAATTTAAAATCACAATCCAGGACTGCTAGTAACTTAATCAAATACCATCCAAAATAAAACCATCTTCAACTGCCTACTAACAATCAAAGGTGAGGGTGGGCCAGGCACCTCTCTTTCGGGAGGCTGTTCCATAATCACAGGGCTGCCAATGAAAAGGCCCTTTCTTACGTACCCATCAAACAAACTTCCTTTTTTTGTTTTTTGTTTTGTATTTTTTAATATGTTCGTGTGTGTGTGAACGCACGCACGGACCTGGAAGTTGTGGTAAGCTCTGGTGACTGACCCCTACTGGGGGCCTGGAGGATATTCAGAGAGGTGGCTGAGTAAAGCCTACCCCCGCCTGCTGCCTTGGAGGTCTCCCATCCAAGTGCATGCCAGAGTCAACCCCGCTTAGCTTTGGAGATCTGACAAGTTTGGGCTTGCCTGGGCTATCCAGGCCAGGGCCCCAAACAATCTTCCTTGATTGATGGGACAGTCAGGAGAGCCTCTCCCTGTGAGCTTAATTCCCTAGCAGGGACAAATGGGAAAAGACGGTCCTTCAGATTCCCGAGTCCCAAAGCTTGTAGGGCTTTAAAGGGTCACCAGAAAAAGAATTTAAGTAGAGGCAAATAGGCACTCCTACATCCCCTGCCTCATATCAGATGACCAAAGAGATAGACTGCACATGCTAAGGCCCATCCCAAGAAGCTTCACTCAGCTCATCCTTCCAAACAGCTGCCTTCCCATCCCCTGTCATCAGCCAAGACAGCCAGCTTCTCTGAGCTCTCATGGGCAATGCTCCCTCTAGGCTGTGGGCAATGTTCCCTCTAAGCTGTGGAGTCTTGTGAGCAAGAATTCTACTTTGTGAGCTACTGGCATTAAAGTTGTGAGCGAGTGATTTGGCTACTGCATAAATTAGTTTGCTCTGGAGCCATCCTTCCTGAGCTGAGACAAAAATCTGTGAGCTGGAGGCTAAAAAACTGTGAGCTAGCTCACACTAACTCAGCTTAGAGGGAACACTGGCTGTGGGGTCTTGTGAGCAAAAATTCTGCTTTGTGAGCTACTGGCATTAAAGTTGTGACCGAGCGATTTGGCTACTGCATAAATTAGTTTGCTCTGGAGCTATTGTTCCTGAGCTAAGACAAAAAAGTGTGAGAGGCTAAAAACCTGTGAGCTAGTTCACACCAACTCTGACCCCCCCCCTCCGCCTTAGCTCTGTAGACCCTTACAGGCAGTAAATCTCCACTGTCCCCTGCAGGGATGTTTCCCTGCCCTTACTACAGAGATCCTTTTGGCTGATGCTGCAGGGGCTGGATCCTGGCAACTCATGCATGCAAACTGTGTCCTCTGTGACTGGACTAAGATCTGGAAATTTTCACTGTCACCCCCCCTTGCGCATCCACCTATGTTGGGTCATTAATTCTGGGCTTTGTTTATGTTTTCATCCCACCTCCATCCTACACTCAAGATGGTTCACAGCCATAATTTAAGCAACAACATAGTCAAAAACAAGTGACAACACATTTAAATAAGTAAAAATATGTCTACTTTTTTCCTTGGAACTGTACAAAATGCTGGGTGAAACGGTAGTAATAAAAGCCCTACTGCAGTCTACATGGTAACTAAACTGAAAAGGAAGTTGTGCCCTGATTTCAAAATTAGCTAAATAATTTTTATTTACTTAATTTTATTACAGTCATGGATCAGCAATAACATAATCAACAGGCAGCAACACATAAAAAGGAAATATGCACATACTGTAAAATCATAACCTTGTTATAAACTAAATTCCATGCTGTGTGGATAATTAATAAAAAGATTTTACCAGGTGCTTCCTTATTAAAACAAGCCAAAGAAAAATAATAATATCTTGCAGGTTCAATGTGCTCCAAGCTGGGGTGGTCTTAGCCAATGGGTCACAGGGGCAGCTGCTCTGGGCCCCACACTGGGGAGGGACGAAACAGAAGCAGAGCAGGGAGATCTCCAGGTGAGGCCTGGAAAGCTCCCAGATTGACAAGTGATCTCCAAATGACAAGGATCAGTTCCCTCGGAAAAGCTGGCTGCTTTGGAGGGTGGTCTTTGTGCCATTATATCCTACTGAGGTTTCTCCCATTCCCACATCCCACCCTCCCTAGACTCCACCCCCCAAAATCTCTATGATTTCCCCAAACTAGAGTTTATTTATTCGCTCTATGCTATAGGACTCAAGACAAATTACACAGATTGACTCAATACAATCAACAGATGGGACACTCA
This sequence comes from Gekko gecko, assembly GCA_029375565.1. Taxonomy (NCBI): domain Eukaryota; kingdom Metazoa; phylum Chordata; class Lepidosauria; order Squamata; family Gekkonidae; genus Gekko; species Gekko gecko. The sequence goes on along the minus strand of JAPDNY010000012.1, from coordinate 41,723,916 downwards.
ATAAATAGTGCAACCGGATTCGGGGTGTAGAACCAACCAGAGCTGGTGATCCCAGTTGCACCTGTCCTGTCTGAGGCTTGGGCAGCTGGCTTCTGATGGCACCAGTGGCTCCTGCCCACCTCACATGGGGAGAGGGACACCCCTTGGTTGGACCAAGGTGGTGGCGGCAGTGAGCCTGGGGCCCATCTGGGTCTTTTGCACAGGGCCTCAGAATCACTAAGACCTCCTCTGTCTTTATGTATATTATCTTGTTGCAGTTCTACAAACCGTCCTTTAAGGTAGTTCAGTATCATCCCTATTTTGGAGATAGTTAGGAGCAGGGGAAAACTGAGCAAATGGTGACTGGACTACATTTGTCTAGTGAGTTCATGGCACATGAGAGGCCATTGTAATTAAGAGCATAAGAACATAAAAGAAGCCAATGTTAAATCAGGCCAATGGCCCATCTAGTCCAACACTGTCACACAGTGGCCAAAAATACCAGGTGCCATCAGGAGGTCCAGCAGTGGGGCGAGGACACTAGAAGCCCTCCCACTGCTGCCCCCCCAGCACCAAGAATAGAATGCATCACCTGCCCCAGAGTGAGAGTTCCCATCTATACCCTGTGACAGCTTCAAGAGGGAATTATGGAGCAGAAGTCCATACTTGTAGCTGCCACCACCTCCTGTGGCATTGAATTCCATGTGTTAATCACTCTTTGGGTGAAGAAATTAATTGCTCTTTGGGTGAAGAATTTTCAAAGCTGGAAGTACTTTTATATTTGTAAGTCGGTCTTTTGGCCAGTACGCTGCATTAGCCCTGACTACAGAGCGCAAATGGAGTGTTTTGGGAAATCTGGGTGTCATTAATGGCTTAAGGTGTGTGCAGATGCATTTGGAGAGTTTTACAGGTCTAGAGAATGGGGGCTGTTAGCTCACTGACATCCGCTGAGCTTAAGCAGGCTGAAACTTCCTCTGGATTGGAACTGCAGAGAAAAAAAGCCCAAATTTACAGACATTTGTGATGCTTGTTTTTTGTTTGTTTTTAAATATCAGTAAGCCTGCCTTTCACATTTCAGGCCCCAAAAGTTTTGCAAAGAGAAATCCATAGCTTCTTTGCTTTCCACTATGGACAAATTTATGCATGCATTTAGAACTGGGGAATAAATCCAGGATGACAGAATAATCAATTGGTCGATGCCAGAGAGAGTTTGCATCCAAAAACATCAACAACTCTCCTCTGCTAATATGGTTGTAGTGATAGAAGCCTTGGGGAAGGAGGCCTGTATCACACCTCCTTGGGGTGAGTGCTAAAAATAAACCCAGTGAGTGAGAAAAGGGCAGGTCAGCTTAGCAAGGAGCAGCCATTCCTCTGATTAAGCATTAAGCCCAAGTCCCCGTGGACATTAATCGTCTGAAAACAGCTGGAACAATAAACTGGTTTTATTCCTATCTTAACCAGGCAGAGAGCAGAATCTGAATATGGAACAGGGGCTAGCTCTGCCTGGTGCTTGTGCCCATGTTACCCAGCATGCTCTCGCTCATGTTCTTCACTCCTTCAGTTCTATGGGTTGGATGCATCCACCTTTTCTGCTGGTAACAGGAAGGTGGGGGCCCCCTTTGAGCCTTTGAAAGGCTGTGATGGAAATATGGGACTGAGTTAGACAATAGCCAAGTGGGACAGGGTGGCTTAGTAGGCCGGAGAGCCGAGCCAGATTCAATGGGGGAAAAAATGGCTGGATACAACTCGTAGAGTTGAAGGAGTGAAAGAGCCTCTAGGCTCCCCAAAGTCTTCTTCTCCCATAAACAGATCTGCCCTTTCTTCCTTTCTGCTGTTTATGCTTGGAATACTGTCCAGGATGCCTAAATGGGTACCATATCTCTCTCTTTAAAACCCACCTCTTTTACCAGGCATTTGGCTGCTTTCCCTCCGACCTTAATCACAAATTAAACAAAACAGAAAAACAATGGCCATTTAATATCCTTTATTAAGACCAAACAAAATAACACAAAACAGCTTGCAAGCTTTTGTAAAAGGTTCCCTTGCTCGAAAGCCAGTCGAATCCGACTCTAGGGTTGCGGTGCTCATCTCCGTTTCAAAGCCGAAGAGCCAGCGCTGTCCGAAGACGTTTCCGTGGTCATGTGGCCGGCATGACTAAACACCAAGGTGCACGGAACGCTGTTACCTTCCCACCGAAGTGGTACCTATTTATCTACTTGCAATTTCTTGCTTTCGAACTGCTAGGTTGGCAGGAGCTGGAACTAGAGACGGGAGCTCACTCCATCTTGCAGCACCCGGGTCTTGAACTGCTGAACTACTGACCTTCCACAGCCTGCAGTTCAGCGTCTTAACCACTTGAGCCACCGCACCTTTATTAAGACCAAACAAAATAACACAAAACAGCTTGCAAGCTTTTGAGTTCCATAGAATTCTTCATCATTTCCCCCCCATCAAATCTCAACTGATTTATGACAACCTCATTGGATTTTCAAGGCAAGAGACATTCAGAGATGACTTGCCATTGCCTGCCTCTGCATAGTGACCTTGGACTTCCTTGGTGGTCTCCCATCTAGATACTAACCCTGGCTGATTTTGTTTAGCTTCTGAGATCTGATGAGATCTGGCTAGCCTGGGCTTTTGAGGTCAGGGCTTTATCATATTGATTATTTCAAAAAATCCACAAAAGGGAGAGGAAAGATGCTTCAGGCCTTGAGACTCACTTTCTTCTTCCCAGAAGAGCCAAAGATGTAAACTGGTACCAGCTCAGCCCAGTGCCTATTAAGTCTTCAGGGCACTGTATACAGGATGTGGACAAAAAGTTTCCAGATAATGGCCTAAATAACATTTTTCTCCTCCCATTTTTTAAACATTCCGCCTGATGGAGAGTTCTGGAATTCTCAAAAGTTTGCACACTGTTTTGTGTTATTCTGCTTGGTCTTTATTAAAACACAGCTTTTGTTATTGGATTTTACTTTGGATCAACATAGCTATCTACAAACTTCATCTACTTTAGAAAAAGCCTAAGTATGTGTAACTTCAATTTCTGGATATCCATTTGATGTAATTCTTGTATCTTGCTTTCCTTTGTTTTCTGCTGCCCTGCTGCTGCTATTTAGGTTACTAGCTCCTCAATGCAGGGACCTATTACCCTGTAAAACACTTTGTATATCAATGGCACTGGTCTTGTCAGATCTCAGAAGCTAAGCAGAGCTGGCCCTGGTTAATATTTGGATGGAAGACCACCAAAGAATTCCAGGGTCTCTATGCAGAGGAAGGCAATGGCAAACCACTTCTGTAAGTCTCTGTAAGAACCCTATGGGGTCACCATAATTCAGCTGTGACTTGACAACACTTTACACACACACACACACATCAAAGGTGCTAAAGTCACAAAATTCATGCTTATGTAATGTTGCACCTTAACAAATTCTTATGAAGTGCTGAATTCCTCCCAAAATTTCTCCCCCCCCCTCCAAGTCTGCACTGTACTTTAGACCAGCAAAAGAGTTGTCTAGGGTAACTGCACAATCAAGGTTTTCTCTCCACATTTGCCTCTTTGTTGACTGAGCATAGATGTCTGTTCTGCAAGAGCTGCCTAACTGAGAGAGGCATGTCTGCACATTTAAGCAAAATAACCTTATTAATCTGTCCTAACGATATTAAGCAATGAACCTTAATGCTAATGCTAATACATTGTGATGATTTTTTGAAGGCCGATGAAGACAAGAAAAGCACAAAGTACCTCTGGATAAATATTTAATGCCTTCCTATTGATTTGATTTTCCTGTAGAATGTTATCAGAAGCACTCCGAGGGCACACGTGGCTTTGAGAGCTGCTCCAACAGAGTGGTTTTCAAACAGAGACCGGTTCCTCTAATAAACACCCTTCTGGGAATCTCATTTTCAAATGATAAACCTTTAAGTTTGGGGATAGGAGGCGAGGGACTGATTTCTATAGCCAACCGCCAGCTCGTCTCTTTCTGACAACTACCAAGGCAGATCTTTCAGGACAGTGGTCTTCTTCAGCCTTTCCTCAACTGGAACCCACACATGTAACATCAAAATCATGTGACATCAGAAGCACATGACTGGAAGAGGAGCCAGCAATCTACCCATGTCAAGGCTGGAACTGCATTTGCATTTCTAATCAGTTTCATGCTGTATTTGCATTTTTAAATCAGTTTTGTGCTGCTGTGATGCTGCTTTTCTCTATGCTTGACGGTGTCACAGCAGTACGAAACTGTTTTAAAAATGCAAATGCAGATTCGACCTAAGACAGCCAGGGACAAGCAGAGCATCAGGAAGTATATTGTAGTGAGGAACAAGCCAAGAGTCATGGCCATCATGGAGGAATCTTTTCCACTGCTTTGCCTTACCATCCTGCTTCTCCTCTCACTGTGTATGCAAAGAGAGGTGGTGTGATACCCTGGCTTTCTGTGCATGCACACTGTCAGCAGATTCTCCTTCCAAAAGGCAGCAAAAAATAAAATAAAATGGTGGCTCTATCATGTCCTAGCAGATGCAGCTCTGCAACCCACAAGAAGATCCCAATTAGTGGGATGAATTGGGATAATGGGATATAATGGGGTAGAAAAGCATCCTTGGGTGGGAGTGGGTTACCCATGTGAACATCAAGACAGGGCTCTCCCTCAGGGCTTCCCTCCATTAGATAGGAATGGCCCGTTAGATAGGTCAAGGATTTCTCCATGCCAGCCAGGCCCAACTCAAGCACCATTGTTTTTTTAAAAAATCACATGACATGCCCAGCTCCATGATTGCTCAGAGTGACCCAAGCCCTTGTAATATTGTGCCTACTTTGGCAGAAGTTGGAAGTCACAGATATCTAGCACTGCTTTCTCATTATTGCATAAGAGCTGTTGCTAGACTTAGTCATTCATAGAACCATATCAAGATTGATCCCTGGTTCTGTCCTGACAGTTTGTCACAACTTCTAGTATACTATCACGCCTTTGAATTTTAGAGGGCATCAAGTAAACGTGGAAGGATGCGGAGGAGCAAATGTAAGGATGCGTCATGGATGAACTGAAGAGAAACAGTATGCTTCTGAGGTTACTCAGAAGTAAGTTCCATGTTTCAGTGGGGCTCAATCTCAAGGAAATTTGCAGAATGGGCTTAGAAGGATGTAACTCTGTTTAGTAACTGTAAGTTCCCCTTTTCCTTGCCAAGCCAACTTCTCCAAGAGGTGAGGGCCAACAATGGTGCTGGCATGAGACTGAATTATGTGTGGGTATCTAACCCCCCTCCACCATCCTGTTACTCAAGAGGGGGAAAGGTACATACAGAACTGGTGAATGCCAATTTAGAAGGGGGAAGAAATAAGGGAAATATCTCTTTTGAAATGGTACCTAATTAATCATGGGAGCTTATTAAATCATCCAGAAGGTCTTTAATTGATTACATGGTTTGATCAATCAATTAAACATGGCTGACTTCAAAAATAGCGTTTTCATTCTTTCTAATAATAACGAAATGGCTGGCCTTTATTATAGGGATAATAAAAACAGCGAAACCAGGCTGCCTGCAGACAAGGCAGAGGGGTTTGCATACTTGGGGGCTTCCACAGTTATACAGGAAATTATGACTTTGTACGTTAATCAAAAGAAAGGGGGGGGGGAACTCTCCAAAAGGAGTGAATGTGCTTCAATTGACAGGGAATCTAAACAGCGGCAGCTGAGAGTGAGCTACAGAAGAAATGTAGGTACAGAGAAGAGATGAGAAATTAACTTGCCTGTGAGGACTATAGGATCTTGGAGGGGGATATGGGGGGTATTTCCCCATCATCCTCTTCTTGTGATTCTCCACAAACCAGCTTGTTTCTCTGTACAGGGTTGGTGTGTTTGTTTTTTTAAAAAGAACTGATTCTGAGCAAGTTCCATTCTTTCTAGTAAGTGCTTGAAACGATCTTCAAAACAATATTCCATCATATGTATAGACATGACCCTCCTCTCTTCACAAACAAACCAAGCCATTACTCCTGTAGTCTGGGAAGCAAGCAAGACAGTTTTATAGTTCCTATTCTTAAATCCATCCGCAAGCCTCAGAAAGGTTGGTTTTTAAGAGCCCTCTGAGCACTACGTCAGTTGCTTTATTGTGTCAGTTGCTTTATTGTTTCTATTTTGGGGAGATGCTGAAAGAACACTTTGGAGCATTAATGCCTGCTCAGTAGAAGTTGTGTTAGGCTCAATCAGGGGGTTCATATATTGGACCTCTACACTCAAGGCTTTCCCAGTTCTGGACCAATGGTTCATTTCTTCATAGGCAGAAGCACCATCAGCAAAGGAAACCAGGGTAAGGTAGCTGCTTAGGATCATATCAAATACTGGCTCTGACCATGTGGAGAGATGGTCATCTGTGCAGCTAGGCCCCACCATGAGATGGGGCTTTACTGTGACCCCACAATTACTCAGAATTTTTCACCCCATTAGACTGGTTGGACGCAAGGTTGATAAAGCTTGGAGGTAGAATATAGGTTTTGCCAGTAGAATGTCTCAATATATGCCATATTCAGTTTAAAGGATCTCAGCAGATGCTGGGAAAGACGGTTTCTTCTTGAGATCCCAGACAGCTGATGCCTGTCAGAGGAGACAATACTTTTTTATTATTTATTATTTTATTTATTTTTAAGTTAAAAAAACCCCAAGGACAATGAAAAGTGGAAGTTGAGTTGAGACCATACACTGAAAAAAAGCTTAACATTATCAATAGAAGGAACAGAAATTTTAAATATTGGATGCAGTAAGAATCACCTAAAGCAAGGTACCCAGGTATAAACACATTTTGTTCTCCAGGGAATGATGGAAGGTATACCAGCTTCACAGGAAAAAACCAGTCAAAGACAGAACCAAAGTCTGTAATCTTTTTTCCATGCTAGGATGCCTCTGACTTCTAAATAGTCAAAGACAGGATTCCAGGTGTCTTCACAGCTACTTTGTTCCACAGAACTACAGAAAAAGGGGTTATATACAGTTTTCTGCAAAACACAGATCTCCCAGAGTTTCTTATGCCATCTGTCTAAGGATGGTCCAACTGGATTTCGGTAGACAATACTGTGCTGAATGGACCAGGGTTTCTCTTGTTTTGAAATCCATGCAATACCAAGTATTAGGATCAACCAAACTGATACAAACATTGTGCCAGCTTTTGAGCTCAACAGAGATCTTCATCAGTCTCAGAGGAGGCAAGTGTGAAGAACCTGAAGATGGACATTTTCAAATTCAGTTGCGTTACCCCACCATTCCTTTCCGGCTTAGTACCAGACTAGCATTCAGGTTGGTGCCTAAGGGGCTGATGCCTTCCCCCAACTCCCACTCTTCCAAGATCCATTTGAGACCAAAGAGGACTTTAGTGATCTGGTCAAAAGACAACCTCAGTCCTGAGGTAGGGAAAAGCGCACGCGTGTGTGTAGTAAAATGGGTGGAGGTAGGAACTGATCTATGGGGATGGGGGCTGACTGAGCTCCTACCAGCATCATTCAAAAGGAGAGGAAGAAGGGAAGCAACACTTCAAAACTATTCAGAGTCACCTTTATTTTACATTTATTTTTCCCTCCACCCCTGACTTACATTGATTTGGGGCTATGCATTGGCAGCTAAAGTGGAAGAGCACCTCCTCCTATGCCATGTTTTCTGGGTTCCAAGGGTCTGGAAAGCGGTTCCATAGCCAGTTACAGGGTTGCCAACTCTGGGTTGGGAAATACCTGCAATATTTGAGGAGTAGAGCCTAGGGACAGCAGGGTTTGGGGTGGGGAGGGACCTCAGCAGAGTATAATGCCATAGAATCTACTGTCCTAAGCAGCCATTATCTCCAGGAGAACTGATCTTGGTCATCTGGAGATCAGTTGTAATAGCTGGGAAATTTTCTGTAAGGGAAATGATGTGCTGTGGCTGGGGAACAGTGATTTTTGGGAGATCTCCAGGCCCCGAGGGAGATTGGCAGTGAATGTTTAAGGGAAGATTGGGAGAAATATTTTACCTCAGGACACATTCAATGACTTCCAAGAGCAGCAGCAAACTATTTAGAATGTTGAAGGCAAGGACCAATCAGGCTACATATGCAAACGACCTCTGTGTTCCAACTAATTTGGGGGGGGGGAGGATGACATGTGGAAAGGAGCAAGGTCCAATCAGGTAGAAGGTGAGTCATTGGGAACATGGCTAGCCTTGTGAAGCAACCATCTTCTGAGGAAAGTTTTGGTGGGTGCTGCGTCTGTGGGTGGGACTCAGACAATTCAACCAGCGGATAGGGACAGCTTCTGAATGACACATCATGGAACCAACTGATTTAGGGACATGTGGAATGTTCAGAAAGTGCCACCCCACTACTCAGTTATATATAAGGAAAGATATTACTGTGCTGACTCTTCAGAGTCCTGTTCGAAACCACTTATGATTAAAACAACATAATATAAAAAAAATCCATCAGTCATAAGCGGCACCAAAACTATCCTTAAAACAGAAGCAGACCATTCAAAAAGCTGGTAAGATAAAACCTCAAATTAATAGGTAGGGTGAAAAGACGTGTTTTGATTTGGCATTCAAAATAAAGTAAAGTAGACACCAGGCAAACCTCATAGGGGACTGCATTCCAGAGGCGCAGTGCCACAACAATCCTTTTTTCTAGTTGCCACCCAGTTCATCTCTAAAAGTAGGAACTCTACAGACAGCTGGGCTTAATTGGTAGGAATGGGCACAAAAGGACTTGTGATGAATTTTGGCTGACTCGTGGTTCGTGAATTGAAGTTCGTGGCAGATCAACCAGCATGAACTTTCCACAAACTTTCAAGCAGTTCATGGTGATTCCAGAATGGATACATTTCCACACAGTGTCTCAGCTGAAACAAAATGTTTAGCAAACTTCAAAGCAATGGGGGGATGGAATTCTCCAGCCTTGGAAACATTATTGTCAGTTTCAAACTAGTCATGTCAGTTTCAAGAAGGTTCTCTCCCCCACCCCCACTTACTAGGGTTCCTTTGTGTTCAATTTCCATTTTCTTGCACAGGGCTTGCAAAATCTCACCCCTCCTTGCTTGGATTTGTGACTCTGTGCTTCAAGATCAGTCCTTCTAAGCTTGCAGTGCCAGTGGCACTGGCTTCTTCTGGGCACTGTGTGATTGCACTGGTTCTGTTGGGCTTGCAAAAATGCCCCCCCTTCAGTTTCCACTCCAGATATTATCTGGTTTAACCTTAGTCTTGTTAAGTTTGTACTGCCACAGTGGCACTGGTTCTTCTGGGCTTGCAAAAATGCCCCCACTTTCAGTTTCTGCTGCAGAAATTCTCTGTTCTGCTGAGCTTCTATTGCCTTTGCTTTTTTTTTTTTGCTTTTGGGGGCACCTTCTGGGGGGGCCTGTAACTTGGACCCTGTAAATCCAATCCTCACCAAACTTGGAGGGCAGGTAGAGGAGAGTCAGCCAGAGAGAGTTTGGTGTCTCAACATACTGGGGGTGGTGGTGTTCTATCATACCACGGACCTCACTAACCTCACTGGTTCATTTGGCATGTAAAAGTTTCTGACAGTTTGTGGTTCATGAACTGGGTATGCCATGAACCATAAACTGAATCTCATTTTCTTGCTTCATGTCCATCTCTATTAACTGGTGGGATGGATAGTACTGGAGAAGACAGTCCTTCTGGTAGATAGATCTGAGTAAGTACTGGCTTCTCTAGTAGCAAAGCAGACTGAATAGCCTTGTGTAGCTTGAGCTTGTCAGAATTTGTAAGCTAAGCAGGATAGGCAATGGTTAGTGTGTGGATAGGAGACCATCAAGGACGATTGGGGTTGCATGGAGGAAAGCAATGGCAAACCACCTCTGCTCATCTCTTGCTTGGACCACACAGTTGATGGGGTCACCATAAGTCGAATGTGACTCAGTGGCATGTCCTTCTTCTTCTCTAGTACTAAAGGGAGAATTGCCATTCTTTGTCCCAATATGCTTTGGGGCAACCTGATGTCTTAGGTAATGAATACAAAACTAACCCGTCTGGAAAGAGCTTCCAATCCTAATTCAGCATCCTTACTCCCGCCAGTCAGAACAGATGGTACAGAGCTACTTCTTACATTCATGCCCTTTACAGTAACATTTCTTCCCACCCTTTTTTTACACTCAACATCCAGTCTTAAAAATGGGTTCTGAGGAACTCAAAAGCTTGTCAATAGCTTGGCAACTCCCGGCTTGTCCTGATAAAGACCTTATGCCGCTGCCCTGTCCAGGTGAATTTTGTACAACTGGAGCACTTCCACTGAAGCCTGAATTTGAAACCCGTTGATTTTTATCCCCCCGCAGAGCTTTCGTTTGCAATGTGGGCAAGTGCAGAAATGAGATTTCATAGGCTGACCTGCTTTTGTGTTTTCTTTGCTGGTGCCTGTGCTGAGCTTGCGAGGAAGGCTACTTATCTATCATCCACCAAATTCATTACAGCCCACAGTGACACTTGCTTTTCTATCCCCAGAAGGCATTTTTAAATAAAGGAGAAAGGCTCAGCTCTTGGAGACCACACTGTTATTCATCAATGTTATTAAACTGCTGTCCCATTCCCTCCTCTTCCTCCCAGCCGATCCTTGACTCCTGAAGCTACAGCTAGAAAACATCTAAGATTGCTAAGGAAGATCAGCATTTAAATCAGGCTGTCAAGCAAACAGCCTGTGAAAAGCATTCCCTTTTTCCTCCTGAGTAGCAAACGAAATAGCATTGTGTGGAGGGTTAAAAAAGTCCAAGTATTTAGAGGCTGGTTTGACCTGACAGCAGTGTTGTTGTTTTCTAGTGGCCCAAATAAGGTTTTAGGGTTGATCTAATGGTTACCCCCCCCCCCGTAATTAGCCTGTGTTTCATTCTCATTGTGTTAAATAAGCTATCTGAGAATGCTCAGAATGATGGTACATGGGTGGGAATGCTCTTTTGGTACTCTCTGTTGGTTCCACTCTCTTTCCTAAACAAACTTCCTCTGGCAAAGAAGTGGGGGAACCAATGATAGGGAGATTCGGCTAGAAAGAGCTGGCTAGGAACCATGAAGATCTTAGAGTTCCTCATCCTGAAGAACTGGTATTTTAGAGTGGCTAGTGAGATGGATGCATGGGAATTATGGTTTCCAGTATGTTTTCCCCAAGCCAGTTCATGAAATGGGAAAGCATTAGAAACTCACATTTCCATCAAATGATGGATTCATCAGGCCATGAAGGGTGAAGGCTGCAAGATCTTTGCCGTTGCCAGCCATAATTCCCTGCTGCCATCTTCCCCAAGAGTATGTTTGCTTAGGAAAGGGGAGGCCTGACCCCCCCCAAATCCCTGTTTCAGTCTTGTGTCTCCTAACTGAAAACTGAACTTGTAATGCTTAATTTTCTCACCATTTTCTCTTTTCTCGCATCAGTTTTTCCCTGTAGGGTGTACATGACCTTCAACATAATGTGCAATCAGTAAATCAACATTATACACATAAATATATTAACTGCATAGAGGAGGAGGAGGAGCAGCAGCAGCAGCAGCTGCAGGAGATTGGATTTATACCCCACCCTTTACTCAGCATCTCAGAGCGGCTTACAATCTCCTTGTTCTTCCCCTCCCCACAACAGGCACCCTGTGAGGTAAGTGGGTCTGAGAGAGCTCTTTTGAGGACCTCCCTTGAGAGAATACCTCTGAAAGAACTTGTGACTGACCCAAGGTCACACCAGCAGCTGCATCTGGAGGAGTGGGGAATCAAACCTGGTTTTCCCAGATTAGAGTCCGTGCTCCTAACCACTACACCAAACTGACTCTGTGGTATGGTATGTATTCATGATACCAACAAAGCTACACAACCATGGTGGGGAACCTCAGCCATTGACAATAGCATACATAAATATAAAAAGCACGTTCATTTGTCCCCAGTGCCAAGAAGCTACTGGCAGGGAGAGAGTGCTGCAGCTCTGGTGCCACCACATAGAAGGCTCCCTCTTTTATTTCTATCTGCTGCTTCACCTCACTGGATTAGACATGTGAAGCAAGACCTCTGAGCAGATCTTAATGCTTGGACAGACTCATATGGGGAAAGACAGTCTTTTAGGCCCCCTTCTGCTATGGCAATGGGCAATGGACCAATGAGAGCTTCACTGCCCCCATACGATTGCACTCAATCCTTGTAGACATGCCCTAATCCTGTTTCAGACTTTCTAGCTACAGGGGACACATTCTGTCTCTGCTGAGAAGCCCTTTCATGTGTGCCAAGGAACCTCAGTGCAAAGCAATGGATTCTGGGAAATTTCCTGGCTCTCATCATTTTCCTGGATCTCATCATTTTCCCACACAAAATGACAAGGCAACTAGCAGCCAGCAATGCTCTTGCATGTTGCATATTGTAGAACTAGATCAGTGGTGATCCTTTCTGTCAAGGCATCTTACAATTTACACGGGATGTGTCACAGAAGGGGAAAGGAGTGAGGAAGAAGATGATACGCAAAATGAAGGACCCAAACTCTTTTGCAATGCTATTGGAGTTATATTATGGAACTACAGGAGGCAGATTGGGTAAGGCAAAACCCAAGTAGCATTAGTCCCAGGCTGGTCTGTTCAGTGTGCCTCATGGTCTCACCTGTCCTGCTGCTGCAGCCAGGTGGAATGGCTACTAATGGATAGTGTTGGGGAGCCAAAAGACGAGGACCAGATTTTGTAGCCTTACCATTCAGGTCTGAAAATCCCCATTTAGATTTTACTCTCCATTTTTTATATCAAACCCATCTATCTTTTAAAGAAATAAATGGTACAAAAGAGACAACTGGGAACGCCAACAACAAGAAAGAGCAGCATGACACAGTTCCAAATGATGATGTATGAAAATGGAGAAACAAAAAAGGGCATCTCTGTACATTTCTAGTACCAAGCTGTTGGAGTGGGCCTTGCTTTCTCTCCTGTTGCTTTGGTGTATTCTGGTGGGATAGCTCTTGACGGAGTCTTGACGGAGCCCCACTAACTTTCCAAGGAACATTCGGGTTCACTGGAACACAGCATGATACCCACAGCAGTAAGCCATTTATTCTGTTATTTTGTTCACTGTCTGTGTCTGTTGTAGCATTTTAAGAGTGAGTTGTGTTTCCCCCCAACTGCGGTAACCTAGAAAAGCACTGACCTTTCCAATAATTCTATGAGCCTGATGACCATTTCATCACCTGTTCCTAAATACCATCAGAGACTGGATGGTAGTTTTGTCTGTATACATTAAATTAGGGAAATGGTTGAACCAGCAGCAAAATGTTTGTGAACATATTTCTTCTTTACTTTGTCGTAAGTCCCCGGGCCCCTTGGGCTTCACTTCATGATCCCTTATGTGCTCCTTTATTGAAGTGACAACTAATGCTGAACTAGGATGCATCAAGAGATCCTAATGAACGGAGGTCACTTTGACTTCCTGAGGTGTAAACAAAGAAGTCTGTGTAATAATTTAGCTGAAGTTTCTTTGCTTATTAAAACTAGGACTGAGCCAAATTTTCGTGTGTTGATGTTTTAGTGGAAAAGGAGGCATTTGGGAGGAGCTGTTCTCTGAAAAACACCTACATAAAAAAAAACAAAAAAAGACATCACCTTTTTGCGCCTTCACTGGCACTCAGTATTTCTGGATGCACATCTCCTTTGACATATTTTTGTTAATAAGAGAGGAATTGTTTTTGCTGCCAATCAGGGATCAAGTAACATATGTGATAACACATGGCACCACATAGCCAACAAGATGTGAATATATAATGACATGATTTGACAATTATGGGAACTTTGCAACAGGCATATTTGGCTGGAGAATGTAGTTTTCAACAGCTGCAATAACTTGGTGGCCGAGCCAAGGATGGGATCATTTAGCTTTTGTTGTCTGCTACCTAAACAGGGCACTGAACAGAAGAGAATTTCTCCACGAGGCAGCAATTGCATGGCAGAATTTGTCTGCAGTCAGGGTACTTGCTTTTAAAACATACGACTTCTTGTCTTAATCAAGATATGGACTTTCATGTGCATGCACACTTTTTCAAATACATTGGAATGGTAGGTAAGGTTCAAACTTATAGACAGGGGCTGAACAGCAAATTAACATGTAACATGATGAAGATGTGCAAAGACAAAACTAAATAACAAGCTAAAGTTATAAGGTCAACAGTTGTAAAGCAATAAATATGCTAAAAGAGCAGATAAATGTGTAAAGATATATTTTCTAACTGTGGGAAATAAACTGAGGCTGCGATCATATGCATAATTAGACCCAACATAGGTGCAAATGCCGAGCAGATTTAAAGGGTGTGATCAGACAACAACATCTGGGAAGTGCCCCGCAGCTCTCAGGAACCCATTCTGCTCCACCACAGAAGTGGAGTTAAAAGACACTGGGGAAAATCTGGTAGTTCACACATACATACATAGACCTTTATTGGCATAACAATCTGGTAGTTAACGGGTTGCAATGAGTCACAGACAGACTTTCCCATGTTTGATCACTCCAGCGCACTCTCATGTCATCGGGATGGTCTGATCAGGCCATTCTGACTCCATGCCTCCCCCCACCCCTCGCAGTATGTGCATCATTGTAAACTCCATAGGGAGCCCTCGGTGCAGAGATGCGATTCATCAATCCCTCGGTTAAGTGCATGGGGGGGAAATGGCACAAAAAAACCCATGACTTACCCGCAGTTGCATCTGATCACACACCAACGGACTGCACCTGCAGCTTCAAAGGGAAGTGTGATCGTGCAACTGCGGGTCAAATTCCTCCGGAGGACATAGCCTCGCTCCCCCCCCCCATTTTTTCTGGCGTGTGTGACCACAACCTGATATTCTCCATTCTCTCCTCTCAGGCGTGGAGGTCACTTAACAGCATTTTTTTCTTTTTTCAGGTGGATGCAGCAAAATATCCCAGTATTCCTTGCACTACATTCAGTATTTGAATATACTATTCTGAAAAAGAAATACACTAAAATACAGAGGTTGTATAGTCCTTCTTGTTGAGAATCCATATGTGAGGACTGAATGAGTTAGCATATGTAATGAGATAGGAAACCAATATCCCTGTTGAGTCCTGCAGAGGCTCTTACAAGTTACAAAACTTGAAACAAAAACCTGTATGGTGTAGCAGTTAGCATGTTGGACTGGAACTGGGAGATCTGAGTTCAAATCCCCACTCTGCTGCAGAAGCTTGCTGAGTGACTTTGGGCCTGCCACATGCTCTCAACCTAACCTACTTCACAGCATTGTTGTGAGAATCAAATGGAGGAAAGGAGGGTGATGTAAGCCAATCTGGATCACCACTGGGGAGGAGGGCAAAGTATAAACAAAGCAAATAAATAAATAGTGAAATGAGCATTCTGAAGCTGAAATCTAGAAGCTGGGCTTCAATTGAGACTTCCAGTCCTGTGGAACACTAATTGAGAGAACTGTAGTTTGACTAATTTATTTCACTGTTTTTGGGTGGCTAACAACAATTTTTAAAAGAAGGGCTAGAGTTTTAGTTCCTTAAGAGCTTATTCTGTTGTAAGAGCTTATTTTGTTTTCAAATAGCCTTGACAGTGAAGGCCATATCTCCAGCCCAGCTTCTGCCACTACTAAAATAGCAGTACTGTTTATCTCAAGGCATCCCTAAATAGAATTCTCCAAAAAATCACAGATGCCCCAAGACGAGTCTGATTTTCTCATCTCTGCTGGCAGACTTGGTGGAAGTTGTTTGTCAGTGCACATGGAACTTTGTTACCAGATAAGGCAGAGAAGGAGAATTAACTCTGGTGGACACAGTGACATGCTGTGAAAGAGCTCTATTGGGAACTGTTCACAAAGATATCAGTAATCAAAGTAGCAGATACTATCTTCCAGCCAGTGGTTCTCTCTTTCACAGAGGTGGGAAGGATGCAGGCTGGAAGTGCTTACAATTCTAAAACCATCAGGTGAAGACACTCACATACAAACACACATACATGCACACGAAGGACAAACCTGATTGAACTCAAAAGCTTTTCTAATGTCTGTTGTTCGTCCCTAAGCAGGAGGACAAGTTATCACCACTGCCACACCTGGATCTTTCCCCCAGTGACAGCAACTACCCAACTGAGATGTAAAGGAAGGCTTCACAACATGACTCCTGATTTGGGTAGTGTTGTGTACCCAGCGAGACTGTGCACGCAGTAGGGTCTGCTTGTGGCCATGCGAAGGGCCCAAGCTTCGCTCCGAAAGACAATAGCCTGAACAGATCCTAGCGCACACCTATTGGAGGGCTAGGATCCAAGAATGGACCTATGGGACTCGAGTGCACTGTAAATAGCGTATCACAGGAGTGTGTGTGTGTTGGGTGTGGTTTGGCTACAGGGATATAAACCAGCCTCTGGGCCAGGGAACTTCATTTCAAGATCTGCCTATAACTAAATAAAGTATGAGCTGAAATCACTCTCCAATGCATCAGCTTCAGTACTTTATAGGTAGGTTCCAGCAAGGATATGGTGGAACACTGCAGGTACAACTCTTGATGCTACTTCTGTCTTTCTATGGTTTTCTGTCTCCTAGTGGAGCTGTTTCCCGTGTCATGGATACCTTGCCACTGGTGCCAGACAGCTAGGCACCAGCTCCTGTTGTGCTTTTTCCATCAGTCTGAGAAGATGGCTTTCAAATTCCGTAAGATGTCCCCTTTTGAACTATCGTGGCTGGGGCACCTAACGCGAGATGGACAATGGAAACAGCTTTAGTGAAACATCGGTGAGAAAGGTACATCCAAGCCTCAGTGGTCTTTCCATCTAAACACTGATAGTGTCTGGAGGTGTTATAGGTAGGGTAGGGAAGGACGAGGCAAAACTAAAATAGGGTAAGGGAACAAAAGATATGTAAGTGAGGTTTAGTGGTTAAAGTGGCAGACTAGGATCTGAGGGTTTGGGAGACCCAGGTTTACATCGCACATGTCATATGGAGAAGGCTTGTATTGAATCAAACTACTGATCTATCAAAGACAGGTCTGAATCACCGTACTTCCATGCAAGCTCTCTGGGTGATCTTAGGCGTCTCTCTCAGCCTAACCTACCTCATATGGTGGTGGTTGTGAGG
Organism: Gekko gecko; assembly: GCA_029375565.1. NCBI lineage: Eukaryota > Metazoa > Chordata > Lepidosauria > Squamata > Gekkonidae > Gekko > Gekko gecko. The sequence goes on along the minus strand of JAPDNY010000012.1, from coordinate 41,706,896 downwards.
ATATAATGAAGGGGGTGTGATATTATAAGCTGCTTTGGGTTCCCATATTGAAAGTTTATTTCAGGGGGTGAGTAGAGAAATGACAGGGTCTTCTTAGGTGTGGCACAGAGCTGTGGAAATCCCAATTTCGGCAGCAAGGCTGGATTAAGACATGCTTAGGTTCCATGTCAAATTCAAGAGGCTCCCATAGGATTATTTTTCAAATGGTAATTTGGTAATTGCTAGGGGCCTTTTTAGAGGCCTCTCATAATATGTGGCCCTAAGGCGTAGCTTCCTTAGCTTCTGCATAAATCTGGCTCTGCTAGGGAGGGGAGGTACTTTTTACCCTATTAGTTTTCAAATGACATGTAAAGGCATTTTTATTCCAGAGGGTGTTTGTCAAAGGAGGTCTCCTTTTTGACATTCGATTTGGTTCCTGTTCCTGTGAAATGCTTGCTGAAGTTTTTGAAGTTTTTTTTTTAAATCACTTGTTTATAAACTACTTTATTTAATTTTGTACAACAGAACTAAGCCACTGCATTGTCTATTGCAAAAGGCAGGCTATAACCATTTTAATAAATACATGATTCACAAAGGCTTTGTGGAAAAGATGGGGGCTGAGCAGAGATTTGAAATGGGAGGGAAAGGGAGAGAGAACTAGCATCACTCAGCTTTTGGGGATGGAAAGGCAAGCTACACTCTCATCCTCTCCCCCAGAGCCACCAAACCCATTTGCATGAGCATTCTTGCCAGAAGAGTGAATATTCATAAACCAGCCAACAGCCGGAAACACAAAGCAACAAGACTGTTTACAAGCCTTTCGGAACGATTTTGCAGAAGTGCTATCCCTAGGGAAATGGAGGGATCCCATGTGCCATTAGCTTCCTTGAGCAGCAAAATGTTACGAGTGCTTAGACGAAATCACTGTGTTCATCCTCCTTTGCCACCTTCTTTCCCCATCTGGATGGGTGCGTGCAGCTCTAAGTGTAGTGAGAAGCAGTTTGCTGAGCTTTCTAACAAACACCGCCCACGTTTTTTCAGTACTCTCCCTAGTTGTGAGGATACAGGCTTTCTGTGTTTTGTACCAGTTAATGTATTGTGTTAATACTTATGCTGTGCTTCAGTTCTTTCTGGTGGTTCCGGACTTCTAAAATCCTAATACATTGGTTGTTGTATGTCTGATTTTTCTGATTGTACTGACTTACTTTGTGTAGTCTGTCTTGAGTCCTTGTGGGAAAGGTGTACTACAAATAATGTAAGTAAGTAAATAAATAGTGTGGTGCATTGCAAGACATATGCAGAGGGGAAGGAAATGGGCCACTGGGGGGTTTAGCCCCTTTCCCTAGGGAGGACTGCAGGAGACCAGCCTGGCTAAGGTGATCAGTGTTGCCAGCATCCTCAGCACTGACAGACAGCACTCGGTCTTTCCTGAGAAAGAGAGAGAGAGAGACCCCAAAATGACCTCTGAATTGCCACAAGCAGTGCCCTATGAAGCCAGGCTTGGCTTAAACAGTGGCTTTTGCTGGGAGTCTAGGAGAACCACATTTTGGCTGAGAAAACTCAGGCCAAAGAGAATTCTCCAGGCTGGCTGCACTGCCAAGCACCCTCCATGCAAGCAACCCGCCCCCCCACTCTTCTCTCCTGTCAGCTTAGTTCAAAAAGGACTAAGAATGGGCAAGTCTCTTCCCTTGCCTCAGGCATCTTCTGCTGACCAAATGGCTAGTCTTTTGTCTGTCAAATGTACAGGCAGGTAGGGACAAAAAGCCTCTGGTCTGTGCTATTGTCATGAATGAAATAGGTTACATGTTTCCAACCCCCTCTCCAGTTTCACCCATGTCAGGAAGTATCTTTGGAAGAATCCTCTCATCCCTGTCTCCATATATTTGTCTAAGATATCTGCATTCTTACACCTATGCCAGACCTATCAAGGTAAACATTAACTCTCCATGTCTAGTGAATGGTCACCTATTCAGGTTCATCCTGCCACACATTAAGAAACATCACTTCTTTTGTCTGGCACTAGGGGAAACGCCAGACCACTCTATTGTTCCACAATAGACACCCCCAGTACAGTTATCCAACGCCTGGCTTCTATTGCTATATCCAGACCCTGCCTCTCTGGAAGCTCATTGGTCACATCGAGGTCTTGCCCATTCTGATGCCACACACCCCTGGGACTCATCATTGGCCCAGGTAATCTACTGTTCTCATCTGAGACCAGCCCCTAGGTCCGCTCATTGGTCTATATCCATGAGCACATCCATGTCTATATCTGTGAGCACATCCATGTCTATATCTGTGAGCACATGGTCTCAAACCGGGTGCTTCTGCCATGATGCCAACTGGCAGTCCACCCCTAGACCATAATCTCATCTCCATGGACCCCTGCACGTCTGGACAGGTTGTATCACCCCTCTATAAGCTATCAATCACCTCTGCTTCCTTAGTTCTGTATTGTGTGTGTGTGTGAATGTTTGAATATTGTTTATATGCTTGAGAATATTTAGTAAAGAAATCAGTATTTTAGCCACCCAGTTTCTGTGTCTGTTCCTGGGTTCTTGGGAATTCTAACTCTGGTATACGCAGGTCTGATCCTATAGTTACGCCAATTGCTCACTAATATCATAATTCCCCATCTTTATTAAAGAACAGAGCAATTTGGCTAACACCAGACAGCGAATAGGTGGGCACAAGCAGCTTTCTTTCTTCATCCTTGTCTGAAAAGCAGGCATTGAGGAGGGGTCGAGCTGGGGAAGGGTTATGGCTTGATAACAGAGCATCTGCTTTGCATGCAGAGGGTCCTAGAAGAAGAAGAAGAAGAAGAGTAGAGAAGAGTTTGGATTTATACCCCGCCCTTCACTGCCCAAAGGCATCTCAGAGCGGCTTACAAACTCCTTTCCCTTCCCCTCCCCACAACAGACACCCTGTGAGGTAGGTGGGGCTGAGAGAACTTCTGACAGAAACTGTCCTTGAGAGAACAGCTGTGCCAGAGCTTGTGACTGACCCAAGGTCACATCAGCAGGTGCAAGTGGAGGAGTGGGGAATCAAACCCGGTTCTCCCAGATAAGAGTCCATGCACTTAACCACTACACCAAACTGGCTCCTAGGTTCAATCTCCAGCATTTCCAGCTAAAAAAAAAAGTTGGGTGGTAAGTGATGGGAAGGATATCCATCCGAGACACGCTGCCAGTGTGAGTAGACAATACTGACCATGAAAGACCCAGGGGCTATCTTAGCCATGGGGCATTCAAAGCACCTGCCCTGGGCCCCATGCTGGGGGGGGGGGATGCTGGGATCTGCCGCCACCCTGCACCCAGCTGCCCCAGCTTCTGCCTGGAAGCTTCTGCTGCTGCAGAGTCTCTGCTGATCCGCCATGCTGCCTAAGACTCAGGTAGGGGGAAGGGCAATCCACTGTAGGATGGTGGAACCTGCATTGGTCTATAGCTGATCACCCTCCCCCCAGCACTGCCTGAGTGATTCATGTGCCCCCCCCAAGTTTTGTCCAGGGCCCCAGAACCACTAAGACTGCCCCTGGATACACCAATTGAATCAGTATAAGGCAGTTTCATGTGTTCTTGTGGGACACAAAATATGTACGCAGTTAAGTATAGCTCTGCTCCCAGATGGTGCTGTGCTTAGTTTTGATCTGGCTCTGGCCAAGGACACATCTGTTCGCATTGCACCCTTGATATGCCTGTGGAGGATAAATGCAGCACAAGATTTCTCAAGACTTTAGTGATTTTTAGAAAGCTTAGCAGGAGATGCCAGCCAGGAAGAACTTGGGACAGCTTCTGTGCTGCATACTGCTTCGGGGATTAGTGGGTCTGGGGCCAAAAAAGCTGTATTTTCAGCTCCATAAGTCTACACCCAATGTTAATTCCCAAACTGCATGCCAGGGCACATCATCTAGCTGCAGGAGAATGGTTAGTGTGCCAAGACATAAATTCAGTATAAAACATTTACATCTCCTATAGCTCAAATTCCCCATAAGCAGAGGTATTTCAGTAATGATTGGACTAGATCCCAACATACAGCTCTAGAAGAACTGCCTGCCTTTCAAAGAGGCTGCCAGTTGCATCTCTGCATGAGTAATTGCTTATAAGTCTTCCTATTTCACACTTCTTAGAGTGCAAGAGTCAAGCATGCCTCCAATTCTAATTGAGAAACTAAACTGAGAAGTTTGGGAATCAGAAATCTAGAAAATGGTACCCTACTGTCTGCTTCTTGATGTGCTGTTCAGACAACACAAAGATAAAAACTGGACTACACCCAGCAGTGTGTCAACAGAACAAAAAGGGGAAAAATGCCAGGAGATAGATGGTTGTTTTATTATACAAAGAATCCACTGTAAAAGAATTTAATTGCTGGGGACAGTTCCAGCACTGGGTGAATTTTCTGATTCCCCCTGACAAAGCCTGCATGGCGAAACGCGTAGGGACTTTGTAGAATAAATCAGTCATCTATCACCTGGCATTTCCCCCTTTTTGTTCTGTTCCGACAACTACACGCTGAAGTGGCCAAAGCTCCTTGATATTGTGTACAAGGCAAGGAACAAGTAATTTGCACTATTTCCTGAAGGGTGCTCTTCTCTCCTTCTGGCTACATCATTTTTTTTGATAGGATATACATTTCCCTGCAGCAGGTGGTGGCAGATGGTAGTTAATGCTGATGCTTTCATTTTCTGAAGATTTGGTTTCTCCTGTTACAACCATAGCTTTCTAGCGGCTGGGTTTTTGCTTTTTTTTAAGCTGAAAATTGATAAAGAAAGGGGGGGATTGAAGGGGGATTTGTGCTGTTCCACTGGAGCCAGCTGGCTAAGATGGAGCTTAGTGGTCACAGTGTCGGACGAGGATCTCTGGGAGCGATGTCTGACTCCCCACTCTGCCCTGGAAGCTCGCTGGGTGACCTTGGGCCAGTCACTCTCAGACTCACCACCTCACAAGATCATTATGAGATTAAATGGAGGAGGGGACAGCAATGTCGTAAGCCTCTTTTGGGGAGAATAGCAGGCTATCAATATCTAAATAAAAAATGTTCTCTGTATTACTGGGCAGGCAGTTCCTGAAGAGCAAGAAGCCGTGTCCACAGGAGGCCTGATGGGGAAGCCGGAGAAGTCAGGGGGAGGAGCAGGTTCAAGGCAAGGTTGGTGTAGCAGCAGAGGAGCCATCCTGGGAGGTAGCTGCGGCAGAGGATGCACAGCCAGGACTGTTTGACGGATGTCGCACTGTGACGAGATCTTTGTGACACATGGCCGCCATGGCCCAGTGGTCCAGCACACGCTTCACATAGCAGGTGGTAAAAAAGACCTTCCTCAGCCTGAGTTCCTGGAGAGTTGCTGCCAGTCATAGTAGTGAATGCTCAGCTAGATGAACCCATGACCTGACTTGACATGTGACAACTTTACATGCTCCCTGAAGGCGCCTGTTTGCAGTCGGCCCAGCTGGAAGCGTGGGGTGGAAGGGTGCACTGCACAACCTCCTCTGCAATGTGACAATTATGTGGACTGTGTCTCCAGATTTTTATGCAGTCATTTCTGGACTGCCCCGTTGGACTACCACCCTTCGTCCATATTGCTCAGGGCAGGGTGCATGGTTCCCGCCTCCTCCGAAGGAGCTAGGAACCAGTTTGTGTGGACCGCATCCCCCCCCCGCACACAAAGACCAGCTCTTCGACACAGAACAAAGTTAACCAGCAGGCAGAGACATCTGGGCAGTTCAACTGTCTCTTTGCCTTATTTATCACCTGCTTTCAAGGAGCCACAAAATGCTGGATGCGGCAGCCTTTGCTTCATGCTGAGACGGTGCTTTTTGCACCACCTTACATCAAACCCTGATGCAGACAAATTATTCTGTTTGGAAGTGCATCAAACACTGCCTTCAAAGTATAATGCCTCATGCCGGCATGATGTACCTCTGCATTCTTTTGAGGCCGTCACAGAGTCATTAGACTTTAATGATGTGATTGATGAGCCTGCTTCCACCAACAGTTGCAGAAAGTTTGAGGGGGGCGTGTGTGAGAAGAATGATTTGCATATTGCGTTTTGGTGAGGGCTTGTCTCTGCAGATTTTAAGGGACACGGATATGCTCTCGTGCTCCTAAACTTTCTTTAAAAAGGTGTGCCTAGCAGGCTTCTGTCATTAATCAAACTCCGCATAACTTACTCCATAGCCCAAGTGATGTTTGTCGGCAGTCAGGATTGGTGGAGAGGGCTCCTTTACCTTTAAGAGTTATATAAACCAAAATGTTCACCATTCAGGTCTTCCCCCACTTGCAAAGCTGGGTAAAGTTGCCTGTGAGTGACATAACTTCTGTGCAGCTCTTGGGCTCACAACTGTAGCTGGAAGCACAGTGCCGTCAAGCTGGAGGACGACAGCACACATTCCTAACCCATACCTGCTTGCTTGCTAATCTGAAATGTATGCCCCCGACAACCATGATCAGTAAACTTATTAAACTCAGTGCACTTTCTAAATTTGGGAAATCACACTGCAAATTGCAAATTTTTGTAATTTACCTCATTTAATTCCCACTTTCTTCTTAATGGGAAACCAAAGAGGGTTATAGTGTTCTTCTCTCCTCCACTTAATCCATATAATAACTCTGTGAGGTAGGTTAGGCTGAGATTGGGCTAGCCTGGGCTGTCCAGGTCAGAGCTCTGCCCTTCTAGTGCTGCAAACAAATAAGGGAGCCCATGTGGTGCAGTGCTTAAAATGCTGGACTACAATAGGGAAGTTCAGCTTCAAATCCCAGTTCTGCCATCAACCTCCCTCGGTGACCTTGGGCTAGTCATTTTCTCTCTAGCATGCATGCTTGTGTGTGCACTCGCCCACACTCACTCACTCACACACATACACACACACTCAAACACAGATACAACAAAGTTGTTATGAGGGCCAAGCAAGCAAGCAAGCAAGCAAGCAAGCAAGCAAGAACTCTGTACACTTCCCTGAATTCCTTGGAGAGCTAAAAATGTCCTTGATAGAACTTGCTATTAAAGAGACAGGAGGACCCAATTAAAACATTTTTTAAAAAATATATAATTTCATTTTATTTCATAGTCATATACAGAGTGAACTATAACACAGCACTGATAATACAATAGAAAGTAAACATAGATGTATAAAGAGGTACATGGCAAACTTTCCTTTAAACAGTATGTTTTTATATAGAGTTACATAAAATGTAGAATGTCGTAGAATTTATAATTTGGAGTCATATCCAAGAACAGAAACCATTTTAATTGAAAACTACTACCACCAGTATTGTTGTTAAAGGACAAGACCTTGCCTGATAGCTTGTCCATAGAATAGAATTCCCATAGTTTAGCAAACCATTGAGTGAGAGACGGGACTTTTTATCCTTCCAGTTATTGGCAATGACTGTCTTTGCTGTCGTCAGGAATATCGAGATCAACTCTCTCCGCGATTTGGGGATTTCTGAGTCTCTCCATAGATCCAGTAAGTATAGTTCTAGAGAGAGAGGAATGTGGTAATCTGTGATGTTTCTGATGGCTTTTGAGAGTTTTATCCAGAATTTCTTAACTATTGGGCAGTACCACCAGCAGTGGATGTATGATCCGTAATCACCACAGGACCTCCAACAGAGGGGTGAGTAGGTTCTTGTAATATTGTGAATTTTTGCTGGGGTGAGGTACCATCTAGTCAAGATCCTATAACTCTGTAGTTGGACATTTAGGGATTTGGAGGTGATAGATGGGGAAGTCCATATTTTATCCCATTCTTTGTCAGTAAGAGTGCTGACACAGTCTGACTGCCAAAGCATCTGGTAGCTTAACTTACTGTTTGGGCTTGGTATGATCAGATTGTTATATAAGTTAGCATATCTGTGTAGGTTTTGGAAGCCCCATATAAGAGCAGGGTTGACATAAGTAAGTATTGTTTAAACACTGTATTTGCAAGCAGAATTGCTATTTTTAATTGGATCTTTGAACAGCTGCCTGACACTCAGAGGCTGACCAGGTGAAGCGTTTCCTGAGCCAGAGATAAAACAAAACAGAACATTTTGTCCATTCATTGCTGCATGGGAGCTCGCAGGAACAGGGCTCCTTTAAAAAAAACAAAACAAAATTGGCAGCCTTTCTTGCAAAGACAGCCCCATTCTCCCATGTCCCAATCCAGTGTTCACAAAACTCACAGTTTATTTTCAAAGATCATTATGATTCAGGGACGTATCTGCGCCAGCTCTTGGGTAGGAAGAAGAGAACATGCAATTCTAGTTTTGAAGAATGGTTATGTGTCAGGGAAGAAAAAGATGCCAAGTTGTTTATATCCTGAACATTCTAGTTAACCGTAGCTGGTTCAGTTGATCGTCCCCAGTGGGGTCCTTAATGATGAGGAGGAAACACAGCAGCTGGGTGTGTGGCTGTTGGGTGACCTGGAGCACCCAGCACTGGGCAGCCGTCCCTTAATGAGATCCTGTCTGAGGAGGATTCACCAGCCGAGAGAGAGAGAGAGAGAGAGAGAGAGAGAGAGAGAGAGAGAGAGAGAGAGAGAGAGAGAGAGAGAGAGAGAGAGAGAGAGAGAGAGAGAGAGACAGCTGCAGCTTTCACTGTGGGGGAGAATTAATCCCGTGCAAAATGAATTGGATATGCACACTGAAACAGGCGGCTGCAATCACGTCACTGTGAAAGAGTTGGAGACTTTGTACTTACAAGGGCTTGGATTCATCCCCCTCCTAACACACACATGATCTGGAGGAACATTGAAGGAAACAGCTGATAACCTGTCTTCATGGAGGTCCTGAGTTTCCTGTAACTTGAACCTGCTTTCTACAGCATGGTGGGCCAAATTCCAGGTAGGCTTCTTTAAGAACCCCTGCCATTATTTACAGGTGCACAAACACCTGCCTCATGCCAGGGGCCTTGTTTGTCCTCTCCACCACCACCACCACCACCACCACCACATGGTTCTCCATTAGTAAGACTTGGCTGCTTCCTCACACAACACACCCCAGACAGCATTGGTGTAGTGGTTAAGAGTGGCAGACTCTAATCTGGAGAACCAGGCTCGATTCCCCACTTCTCCACATGGATCCAGCAGTTCTCTCAGAGCTCTCTCAGTTCCACCTACCTTACAGGGTGAGGGTGTCCATTGTGGGGAGAGGAAGGGAAGGAGATCGTAAGCAGCTCTGAGAGTCCAAGTGAAGGGTGGGGCATAAATCCAGTACCACCAACTCCTCCTCCTCCTCCTCCCTCTTCCTCCTCCTCCTCCATACCTTTTACACAGTCCTGGAACATGGAAGTTAATAATCTTCTCTTGCCTATCACCTGTGCCACAAATGCCATCTGGCCTTTCTTCACAGTCTTTCTGAGAAAGACCTAGCAACTCTGAGTAGCAAGGCCAGGTCTAGTTTTTGAAGGCCCATGGCAGGACACTCTTCAATGTGCCCCCATCCAGGTACGGCCAGCACAGAGGCAAGTGAGTGGTGCTGTGCCTCTCCTGATTATCATTGCTTTTTGCTTGTCTTCTTGAGTGAATAAGAAGTCTCTGTCGGCAGGAGCAACACACGGCTGTCCAGCTGCCCCCACTTTCTACTTCCATGGCAGAGTGGGGATTCGAACCTGAGTCTCACAAATCCTAGTCCAGCTGCAGCACTCTAGCCACTACACCATCCAGTTTCCTGGTTTGTGATAGGCCCTTTCAAGGCCATGGGCCTTGGCAGTTGCCCAGCAATGCCTACACCTGACACCAGCCATGCTGAGAAGGAAAAGTCTCTTTCTTCCATTTGCCACTACCAAATGGCTACCAGTAAGGTATAGTGGTGTGAGGAATGGGCCAGTCTGTCTGTCAGTCTCTGCCTAACCTACCTCACAGGTTCTTCTGAGAATAAAATGGAGCAGCAGGAACTCCTTGGAGGAAAAACAGCTTTAAAACATGGTATTGATGAAAACATTCCTGCTTCAGTTAGTTCAGGGATGAAGAACATTAAGAGTTGTCAGAAGGAGTCAAACTGATACCACAGATTTCCCTGATCTGGGGTACAAGATAAGCAGCCTGCTTGCCACCCACCCCCCTTTAAGAAGAAGCTGAACTACAGAGCCCAAAATCCAGCTCTAAACTGAGATGCAAGATTTCCCCAAAGCATTTGGGACACTTTGATGTTTGTAACACTGCTTTTTGTGGCCGCCCAGTTACTTTGTATCTCAACAGAAGCTGCAGCCTCTTGAAATTCTGGCCTCGGCATTGGTGCGGAGGATGTTTTGGAAAATCTGGCTCAAAGAGTGTATGAATAATTAATACGTACAAATGTCACAAAATTATCATTCCCCCCCCCCCAAACAGCTTAATTCACCCTCGTATGAAATGTACGCTTCCCCTTCCCACGTGTTCTAATTAAAACAAAAGGCTGGGTATGGGGAAAAGGAGGGGGCTCGTAATGTTGATTATACGTTTGGCTAGCAAAAGTGAAATGGGGGAGGGAGGCAACTTGCCATATAGCCGTGGACAGCGAGTACGGATTGATTAATGCTTATTAAAATTGTTGCCATTAATCCCCATTAACCTAAAATCTCTGTCATTCATTTTCAACTGCCTGACTTCCTGTTATTTTAATGAAATTTCACCACTGAGACTCTGAGATGCATTTTGCACTTTGACTAAGAGCTGCATGGATGGGAAAATTCCTCCGGGTCCCGCTTCCTGCCATTACCGCTTTGTGAAGGAGAGGGACGACGTCTGTGATAAGTTCTGCCTCTCAACAAACTTTGGATAGACAGGAGGCCCCTCTGGGTCTGGACCTCACCATCGATGGTGTTGTGGAGCAGGAAAACCTGGAACCTTCAGCCTGCCAAGAAGAGGCCTCCCCTCCGAGCCAAGGCCCTTCCCCTAATTTCTTTCTCTCCAGTTGCGTCGTGCTGTTTAAACTCTCTCCCAAGTTATGTTCGCTTCGTTCCATCTTTTTGGCCCTGGGCAAAAGTCTTGGTGTCCTGCTTTCCTAATTTGATATATACTGTGCTGCTATTTGAATTACATGGTAAAAATGTTGCTTCTGTGATTTAAAATCCTAATTTTTTTTTTTTTTTTGCATTGTGGGTGAATGCCCACAGGGTAGAAAATGTGGCACTCAGATCTTTTAAATAAACATTTGCTTGGAAGTCCCTCTGAGCCCAATGAATGCCAAGGACACTGGCAAAGGACTGCAGTCTTCTTTGTGGGGAGGGGGGCGCTCTTGCCATGAGGTCTGCATCGTAACTTTTCTTCCCCACACCTTCTCAGACTCCCAGTGTATTCCACTGAAATCTGTAGCACGAAGAATGCCTGTGCTGTTTGTTGCCGACTGGCAGTGAAGATGAGTCTGGTGTGGGTGAGTCATAGGCTCAATAACCTATCGCTCCCGGGAGCTATTGATATTATTGCACTGAGTGGAAGATCTCTCTTCTAGAACAATGCTGTCACTTCAGCAGATGTACGGAATGAGATAGTGTGTCAGGCTTGCTGCTGGGCTGTATTACTGGGAGGTAAAAAGAGGGAGCATGGAAGAGGCATTCCCTTCTTTGCTCCCTCAGACTGGAAGGATGAAGGGAGCTTTGACTCTTGTTGGTCTCCAAGGGGCTCCTGGACTCAAATCTAGCTGTTCTATTGCAGACCAACAGGGGTACCCACTGAAACTCTTCTGAAGTGGTCTCCTGTGATTACACACAAGCACCTGCTAACTTCAGGGAGCAGTCTTTCCCCCCTCTTTGGGTCATATGGAAATTTATGATATGATTTTTCAGCTGAGGGTTTTTTTTCCTAAAAAGAGTGACAGTTCTAGTCTGATGCCAATGTTCTGGCAGGCTCTGTTCTGTTCAGGGGAAGCTGGTGACATGTTTGAGGTCTGGTAGGATAGTATGTTCTGTGGTCCTACCCATGGCAGCAGTGATCTAAGTAGGAGGTAAAGTTAGCAGCCTCCGGGTGGGGCCTGAAATTCTCCCAGAATTACAAAGGATGTCCGGCCTACAGTCCCCTTGGAGGAACTGGCAGATTCCGTGGGGAGACTCCATGGCATCTATGACGAACCCCTGTATCTCCCCAACTGTCTGGCAGATTTTTCTCACCAAATCTTCAGTTCCCCTCAGTGACTGAGTTGCCCTACAGTAGCATGTATATATTCTTTGTCATAAAAGAATTGACTGTCCTACCCTATGTTTAGATTTATTTATTTATCTTTGTTTAGGCTTTTTCTCAGCTCAGGAACTCTACTGAAAATACAGGAGCTGTCCAGTTTTCTTTGAACCCTTGAGAAATGGCACTTGAGGCAAATTAACTTTCAAAACAGAATAAAGATTTTACTAAACAGGCAGGGAATAAATGGAATAGTCAAGATTTTGAGACTGCTGAGGTAAAAACTTTCTAATATTCACAGAAATAAATTCATAGAACATTCAAGCCAGTGTATTTGTAATTTTGTTTCAAGGCTATTTCTTTCTTTGAGAGGTACATTGTTTAGTCTATTTCAGCACAACACAGAAGAACTGGGGCACAGGGCCAGGCGCACTGGCACATGTCTTCACTTTCCATGCAAAACCAGAAGTGATGGCATGAGTACATCAGGGTGATGCTCTAGTTTGGGGTAAATCCTAGAGTGTCATACTGACATCATGATGTTACTTCCGGGTTTGTGCTGGAAGTAATGATGCACACTCAGTCCAAATAAAAAAAGCTGAGAGTTTCCACAAAATGTTACAGGGAGGCAGTTGTTTCCAAAGGGGTGTTCCCTGCAGAGAGAAAGACAATGCCTTCTAGGCGCCTCTGTGGCCCCTCGTATTCCAGTGATATGGAAGACAGCCCGAATTGGCTCTTTGCTTTAATGAGGCAAAGCTTTCAGGAAGAAGCAAGTGGGTGCCCAAAATACACCGGAGGGTACCATGGCACCCACAGAGACACTATTTTGGGGATCACTGCTGCAAACTAAGCATTCACACTAGGGTTGCCAGATCCCCCTTGCCCACCAGTGGGGATGGGGGGGGGGCAGGGTTGCCAGATCCAGGTTGGGAAACTCCTGGAGATCTGGGGATGGAACCTGGGGAGGACAGGGACCTTAATGGGGTACAATGCCCTAGAGTCCACGCTCTAAAGCATCCATTTTCTCCAGCAGAACTCATCTCTGTAGTCTGGAGATCAGCTGTAATTCTGGGGGACCCCCCCAGGTCCCAGCTGGAGGCTGGCAGCCCTGACATTAGCCCTGAGCATAGTAAGAATAAGACCCCTGTTCACTGGGTAGCAAAGAGAGAACAAAAAGATATGTAACTCAATTTGTAGGTTTTTGAAGGAAGAACTGAACACTTCTTCCAATGTAATTGAAGTAGAAAGAAATGTTGCAAAAATCCCAGACGAATGTACTAGAGCACAGAAACTCTTTTGGGTCAAACACATTTCACTGACTAAGTTTTTAGAAAGGGATTTCAAGCAGCTGTCGGTGGTAAACATCCATTGCAATAGTTAACTTAAAAAAAAACACAACAACACTAAGTGATGCCAAAGTTGCCAGGAGAGGAAGCTGGCTATTTTCTGCCATGACAACAAACACCCACCTGCTTGTAAAGGCAGCGGTTGTTGTAATACCCGTACATGTAAAAATTCTCCTGAGATTTTTTTTAGCAGCAAGCAAAACATTCTGTACATATTATGTTACTTGGAGAAAAACACAATGTCTCTGCAAATGGAAGGTCTTGCTTCTTTTGAGCAGTGTGGGTCACAGCTGTGGATATGTGAGGATAGCCAAACAGTGGCCAAGATTTTACACTTAGAAACAAGGATCATCACCCACACATATTCTAGACAGTGTTTGCATTCATGTGTGCCATCAGTGGCCTACAAACTGTTTTGTGAGTACATTGCATCTTTTTCATTTATTTGTTCATTGATTTAAAACAAAAACTTCCTCTGCTTTTCGACTTCGCAGCTCCTCGTAATATGAACTTAAATGTGCGCACTTTGCAGTAAGCTAACAATGATCTTATCTCATCATCAAACCCAGCAGAGGAAAACAACCATAAAAGCAGCTGGCAGTTAAGGAACAAACTAAAATTAATTGGCCTCAAATGAAAAAGTGTCATTGAGCTAAAATACCTGCAGATCAGGAAGGACATGGCTGAGTGGGCTTACCTGGGCAGAAAGTCCCATGGTGTCTGAGCCATCACCAAGAAGACCCTGTTGGTGTTTTTGTGTGATATCATTTACCATTGTGTGACAATTTCTTGCTCTCTGCCTGTAATTCTGATTTCCTTCTAAGATTATTTTTTTCCCAAATCCCTTGAAAGCCTTTCTATTGTGATGCTCTGATCCCTGTATCAAATTAAGATGGTGGTGATGGTATGGAATGTGTGTTCTGTTTTGTGAAAGAACAGGGATCTTCAGTGTTCCAGGTAGGGTTGCCACCTCCAGATTGCAAAGTTGCTCGAGATTCGGGGGCAGTGCCTGAGGAGGTCAGGGTTTGGGGAGGGGAGGGAGCTCAGGAGGGATGTGTAAGACCATATAGTCTGCTCACCAAAGCTGCCATTTCCTCCCAGGGGAACTGATTCCTGTAACCTGGAGATCACCTGTAAGTCTAAGAGAACTCCAGGCCCCACCTGGAGGTTGGTAACCTTGAGGTCCAGGGTTCAGAGTTTGTTTGTTAAAGGAGAACTGACCATTGGCCAGGTGAGAATAGTAGCCCAAGAGTTTGGGCTACTATTTAGTTATTTACTTCCTTCCTTCTTTCATTTACATCCTGCCTTTCTCCCTAGTGGGGACCCAAAGTGGCTTACATCATTCTCCTCTCTTTCATCTTATCCTCGCAACAACCCTGTGAGGTAGGTTAGGCTGACAGCATTTAACTGTCCCAACATCACCCAGTGAGCTTCCATGGCGGGGGGGGGGAATTCAAACCTGCGTCACCCAGTTCCTAACCCAACATTTTGTGCTTTGACTCGCTGCCAGCCCTGGCTTGGGAAATTCCTGATGATTGAGGGGTGATGCCTGGAGAGGGCGGAGCTTGGGGAGGGGAGGGACCTCAGCAGGGATGTGAAGCCATAGTGCCTGCCTGACAAAACTGCAATGTCTTGCAGGGGAACTCATCTCGGGAGTCTGGAGATGAGTTGTAAATCCAGGAAAAGTCCAGGCCCCATCTTGAGATTGGTAACACTACTTGCTGGCGCCAATGGGCAAGAGCAGTCTGGGTGATTCTGGGGCCCTGGGCAAAAGTCAAGGATGGGGCCTCAGAATCACCCCCTCCCAGGCCCAAGCAAGGGGTGATCCTCACCACAGGCAGGGTGGCTGGGAGCCAGCTGCCCAAGCCCCAGACAGGGCAGGTGCAAGTGGTGGCAGGAATCTGCTCTTCTTCTTTCCCGCCTCCTTTGGAGGGACTGGGGGCAACTGGGGTTCCCATGTGTGGGCCCCACTCACCCAGGGCAGCTGACCTGCCCCTGTGAGTGGAACTCACTCTGCTTCCTCCAGTGTAACTGTGATCGTGTAGGGAGGGGAGGGGGCCATGATTGACAGGTAGAAGACAGCTGTGGGCTGCCATAGCAGGAATCTGGAGGAATCCTCCCCTCCTCTTCTGAGAGCTCTGAAGTGCTCTAAAGCAGAGGTGTCAAACTCATTTGTTACATGAGACACCTGGGATCTGTCAGAAGTTTAGCAGCATATTTGAGCCTGAATACTTATTGAGATCAGCGTCCTATTTAAATGTATTATCTTTCCTGATTTTTTTGTAAAGCACTTTATGAGCATGAGAGCTTTTGTACTACTCTAATATTTCCTGAGGAAGATCCAGTTTTGAAACATTGTTGTATAATCTGGAGATGGCGTTGATGTATTTTTACACAAGGATTTTCTTATGATTTGAAGGAATTTGTTCATTATGTTGTAGTGCTTGTTGACGATAATATACAGAAAGCATTTTCTTTGCAAGTCTTGTTGACTACCTGATTTGTGGGTCAGACTCTCACGACTGTTTTCTTTACATTTGTTCCATAAAATGTAACGCCAGGTACTGGAGATAGAAACTGTATAAAGGACAGTAGCTGGTAAGCTCTGAGTTGGTGTATCCTCACTGCAAGGTCCCAGGGGCTGTGAAGGGGGTGCAGAGGAAAATCCATATGGGCAGACTGGCGAGCCAGTGGTGCAGCACTGGGCAGACATTCCCATGATGCTTGACTGCTGCAGATGAGGTTGTTCTGCTGTGTTGAGGCCACAATAGAGCGGCTCCGCCCACTCCCCACCAGCACTTCCTCCCTTGCATCAGTTGCTTGTGGGCCACTAGACTAGAATACTATCCTGTCTCTTAAGCTTTCCTATCCAGATCATAGTTCCAGAACAAAATGCCTTAAACTTGCAACATGGCTCTGTGTAGCTTTGTAAGCGGGTGACCTGGTGCAAAAGACGCTCCTGCATTTGTAGCTTTATTTAAAGCACTCTGCTAACTAGCGGGTACTGGACTAACTACACCAGCTAACCCAATACTCCCTGTGCTGTCCTGAAACATAATGGAGGGAAAGCAAGATAGGATTGCATGTCATTTCTAGTCTGTCCCTGTGATTCCCTCCCCCCCATGTTACTGGCTTCCAGCAGCTGCCATTTTCCCATATCTGTGCTTCTGTTGCTGATAAATTTAGCCCTGGCTCAGCCCTGAGAAAACTGCCATTAAGAGCTCTTTCTCTGCTGCTTGGGTCCATTTCCAGCAAGGCTCTCCTAACCCCCATCCTCTCTTGTCTACACGTTTGTCTGCCAGTCTTTCAATGGCCTGCTGGTTTCCATCAACACAGATTATGAGCTGGTTTGCTTTTCATACCCCTTTTCTAAATGACTCCTAAATTGCTCCGGGAGCAGCAGGAGAACACATTAATTTCTGTGCTCAAATCAGCTTGAAATTGGGCTCCTCTTCTGGAGGAACCTGATATGCACAGGGTGTTGACCAGCTCACACTACACAAAAAGTAGGGCTGTCAGCCTCCAGGTGGCACCTGGAGATCTCCTGCTATTGTAATTGATCCCCAGATGACCAAGATCAGTTCCCCTGGAGAAAGTGTCTGCTTTGGAAGGTGGACTCTGTGACTTTATACCCCACTGAAGTCCCTCTCCTCTCCAAATCCTGCCCTCCCCAAGGCTCCACCCAACACAGAGCTGGCAACCCTCATGAAAAGGGACAAGCCCCAGGCTTGCCACAGAGTGTATGCAATACAAGAGGCTGTTAACAAATGGCCCTATAGATGGCATGTGTTTGGGAGCAGATATTTGCTTTAAGTATGTATTTAAAGCATCTTATGTATACCCCTAAATATGTGATAAGGAGCTGCGGTGGCTCAAGTGGTTAAGACGCTGAACTGCAGGCCGTGGAAGGTCAGTAGTTCAGCAGTCTGAGACCCAAGAGTGCCGCATGACGGGGTGAGCTCCCGTCTCTAGTTCCAGCTCCTGCCAACCTAGCAGTTTGAAAGCAAGAAATTGCAAGTAGATAAATAGGTACCACTTCGGTGGGAAGGTAACAGCGTTCCGTGCACCTTGGCGTTTAGTCATGCCGGCTACATGACCATGGAAACGTCTTCGGACAGCGCTGGCTCTTCGGCTTTGAAACGGAGATGAGCACCGCAATCCTAGAGTCGGATTCGACTGGCTTTCGAGCAAGGGAACCTTTACCTTTACCTAAATATGTGATGTGGTATAAAGTCCACTGACACAGAAGTTGTTCAAAGGAGAGAAGAAAAGTTCACGCAGGATAGCTCTATCAATGGCTATTAGCCAAGGAAGATAAATGCAGTCTCTCAGTTCTTACCACCTGCTAGACAATAGACAAAGGAAAGGGGTGTTGCTTTTATGCCCTGCTTGTCAGCACCAGTGGAGGGTGGTGGTCAGAGTGTCAGACAAGGATCTGGGAGACCGAAGACTGAATCCAGACCCTGCCAGGGAAACTCACTGGGAGACCCTGAGGCTGTCACTCTCCCTCAGCATAACTTATCTCACAGGCTTGTCATGGTGGGGATGAAAGAGAAGAGGGAACAATGATGTTGGAAGCTGCTTTGAGTTCCTGTTGGGAAATATCAAAATAGTAATTACAGTGGATCTTTTTACATTTAAAGGAAGTTGAACGCACATGAAGCTGCCCTATACTGAATCAGACCCTTGGTCCATCAAAGTCAGTACTGTCTACTCAGACTGGCAGCAGCTCTCCAGGGTATCAGGCAGAGGCCTTTCACATCACCTACTGCCTGATCCTTTTTACCTGGAGATGCCAGGGATTGAACCTGGGACCTTCTGCATGCCAGGCAGATGCTCTCCCAGCAGGACTCTGCCTGGATGGCAGCACTCTCAGTAGTGATCACTGCCTTCCACTCTTTCCCTCCCATTCCTTCCCTTCCTCAGTTTCTGCCCTTGTGGTAGAGGAGACCACAGCAAGGGAGAGGGTGGAGCATGGCAAAGAACCTTCCATTTCCCAGCCCTGAAAATGTAAATGACAGCGACTTCTCTAACAAACTTGTTGTGAAGGTAACAGTAATTAAATCCTGTCTGATGGTCCAGGTCTGCCTTGGTAGGGAACCATAGGTTTGAAATCTTGAAGATGTTACGGAGGCTGAAGCTGCATGTGACAGAGGCAGATCCTAAAGAAAACAGCCCCTGTTATGCAGAAAGCAGGGATGTGGGCATCGGGTTATGCTGCACTGTCAAAACCTGCAAAACCTGTTGAGCCAGAGATGACCAGCTCTGTGCTGTGTGTGCCCCTGACCTTTCCCAGCTGTGATCTTCATCAGATATAATTGGATGCCTTGAATGATTGGAAAGAGCAGGTTCAAACACTGAAAGGAAATTGGAACCCTCAACAAAACCTCCTAGACTGTTTGAGAAGGGATATTCAAAAGCCCCCAGTTGCCTTCAGCTGTCTATTGGGGCTTGATGTCATTCATTTCTCTCCTTTGGCCACTTGAGTAGATTTTGCTTTTTTTTGGAAAGCTGCAGTCGCTGAAAAATGGCTCGCCAACTGACGCTGTCACTCCGACCACCTTCCTACTTCGTTCTTAAGACCTGAAAAGCATGAGAGGGTTGGATGAGGGTTTGGGGAGGGGTACTTTTTTAAGCTGGGCTTTCTATTTAGAAGGTTGATTTTCAGCTGACAAGCCCCTTGTGGCAATTCTAGGGATCTAATGAGAAGGCAGAAGGCTCCTTCCTGAAATACAGCCTCTATTTTAAGGTGATCCATCTAGTGAAAACAACATTGGCTTATATCCTAGATTTAAAAAAAAAAAAAATGATCTGCATTTCTCTGCAGCTGGAGCAGCAGAAGCCATATAGCTGCTGCAGACATCTAAAAAGAGGCAGTAAACAAACTAACCACAACACTTTAAAAAGTGTGCAACAACTTGGCAATGTGATCCGAGATTCTATTTTAAGCTAGGGAATGCATTTTGTGCATCGTTAAAAAGCAGGTTTACATATTGCATGGGGTTCTCCTATTTTAAATAAGGAGCAAAAGAAAACAGGGAGGAGGCAATCCTGGAAGAACTGAGAGGTAAAAAAGAGAAACCATAGGGAATACAAAATGAAGAGTGCAAATGTCAATGAGATAGCCAGAAAGCCAGCCCGAAGGCTTTGGCTGGTTTTGTTCAAATTGATTTGTGAAATTCAGCCTCATGACCATTGCTTCTTGGCCCTCATTGGCCCCTTAGGATTGCCAGGTTAGGATGCTGCAGTGATCGTGGAACCTGCAACCAGACTGGCAGCATCCTTGTTGGAATGACAGGTCTAGACTGATCAATCCTCCTGTGTTTAATTTAGTTTAAACATTTTATCCTTTAAACTATCTACTTCATGGTCTCCATTCCTTGCCAGCATAGTTTCTTCTTGCCAATGGTCTACAGTCCCAAGTATAGTTTTGTCCCAGTTGTGCTTGTTCCTTAGCTGCTCCTTTCTTCTGCTCAATTTTCCATCCTCCATGGCTTCCTCAAAAGCCAACTTTTCAGGCCATTGCTTTCTCCTTTTACTTCCTTTAGCTATCATGTTTCAACTGTCTACTGCAGCACACTCCTGTAACAGCCTTACATCATCTCGTGAAATTCCTTTAGAACCTGAGCCTCTCTCACTCTCTCTGCCCTTCTCTTCAAGCCTCATTCTCCATCTACTCCTCTTTCAGATTTCTTTTTCTCAGCTGCTCCCATGCTCTCCATCCTTCAGTCGTCACATCTCTGAGTTGCCTTAACTTCCCTGCATTCCAAGACTTTGGAGGCAGTGTTATTTTTTTGTTAGAGCATGGTAGTAGGTCTTGAGAGACCTGGATTCATATTCCCAATCAGTCATGAAGCTCATTGGGTGACCATAGGCCAGTCACTCTCTCTCTCTCCCCCTCAGCCTAACTTATCTCACAGGGTTCTTGCATAGATAAAATGGAAGAAAGGAGAAGCACATACACTGGCTTGAACTCCTTGGAGGAAAGGTGGGATAAAATGAGAGCGAGACTTCAGTCTTCAGGCTCCCCTAGACAAACTGACCATTTCCCCTCCACTCCCAAAAACTGGACTGCAAACTGGTTGTCTTCCCTGAGCAACTGACCATTCCATGACATTACACCTACTCAAGAATCAGTGATGCAACCATAATACAGTATGACCTCAAATACTGAAAGGAACTGAGGGTCTGATCTGAAAGAAAGTGCCCAGCCTCTGCATGTGTTTAAAAGGGTTTGGTAAAATGACGGGGCTGGGAGATAACCAGTTCCCTAACCCCTTTCAAGGGGATCTTTGTAATGAACCATTTCTAAAACATCAGCAACCCAGCCAGGGGAAAATGTCAAGCAGACACATCCCTGAGCTCTGTCTTTCTGTCTCCCAGAAAACCCGAGTAATCTGAGAAAGAAATGTCATATAACTGAATTAGTAGACTCAGACCTTCCAGTGTGTTTCCTTGTTCTTATATATTTCTGATTTTTTTTAAAAAAAACTGTAAACCCACTGGGAAAAATAAATCATGGGCAGGTGAATTTAGAGCTGTCTATTATGTTTTACAGTAGAGTACCTTGGATAATGCTCTTACAGAATCAGTGGAATGCGTACCACGATCTCGCTGCCTCAAGGTTATTTTCATCAACCTCCCCGGCTTCTTCCTTTTAACCAGCCCTTCAGCGAGGGTGTCACTTTCTGAGAGTTCTTCTCTTCATGGATCTTTGATTGGGGTTCTCACCCCTAATCAATCTGCCAGCAATGCTGAGTTTGCCACTTAAAAAAAACCCTCATAAATTCAGTGAGAGCTTAATATTCCCCAGCACAAATGCATTATACTTTGCACCATGCTCAGTACTAACCCTGCTGTTCCGTCAACCTGAGAGTGGGGGAAAGAGCACGGCCAGAGAAGATGAGGAACAGAAGCTACACAAGCAGCAGTATTGTTTTCTGGTGTGTATCTCAGAGTAAATATATTTTGGGTGGCTCTGGATGTTGCATGTAAGGTCCGGTGTGTAGTATATCCAGTTAAAATACTGACAGTCTGGTCTTGGAATTGTAGATTTGGAATTAAAAATATATAGAAACATCTCTTTAGCAGGGCCAGTGGCAAGAGTGAACACAGTTGGGCAGGGGTCATTTCGTAGAAAAAGAGGTGCAGGAGCTCATTAGCATAACTCATTAGCATAACTTATTTGCATATGTCACACCCCCTGACATCACCAGAAGTGTGTCAGAAGACAACACTCACCACTTGGACTCTTTTGGATTGCTAGCTATGGGGGGTAGGAACACGCAGATCTGCCCTCACGGAGAAGTGAGAGCTTGTACCTGAATAAACCTTGGTCTTGAAGGTGCCACTGGGCTCTTTTGGATGGCTGGCAAGCGCAGAAAAGTGTGTGGCTGCTCATGGGTCAAGGAGGGCAGCGCGGTGGACTTGCATGGCCTCGAGCAGATAGGGGGCCAGGGTAGTGGCAGGGCAGAGGTGCAGGAGGAGGTCAAGTAGGCGCAGGAGGCCGGGTGGAGCTCCTCGCAGGCCTTGTGGGAGTAGCCAGGGCCCACCTTGCAGAGGCACCGCACCCAGGCCAGCATGAGGACGGGCAGAGCCTGGGTGGACTGGTTGCCATGGCCCAGGCAGTGGTGAAGCAGCTTGAGGGCCAGCTCGTAGCAGCGCTCTGCTGGGTCAGCCAGCAGGGCAGAAAAGGTGAGGGGGAGCTGCCGGGAGCAGGGGGCAGGGCTTGCTGCATGTGCCCGCCCCCTGGGCTCCTTACTGCCGGAACTTCACTCCTGTGCGCTCCTGCAGGAAATGACCCCTGCAGCTGGGCAATTTCTGAGTCCCAAGCCTCAACTGGAGACACTTTTTCCATTGGAGGTGGCGGAAGCAGAAGAGCACAGGAGAACAGCGCTCTGCTGCCCCCTCCAGGTCCTAATCAGCATTCCATGCTTCTTGTAGGCCTGTTGGCACTGATGGGGCTAAGGAGAGTACAAAAAAGTCCACTCTGTGACTCTACTCAAGCCACTCAAGCAACTACTTGGGATAGTTCAATGAGTAGGGTGCCAGTGCACTGCCAGTGGTCACTCCTTAGCCATTGGAATGCCAGCCTTCAGGTGGGACCTGAGGATCCCCCAGACTTACAGCTTCTCTCCAGACTACAGTTCCCCAGGAGAAAATGGATGCTTTGGAGGGTGGGCTCTATGGCACTGTACCCCACTAAGGTCCCTCTCCTCTCCAGGCTCCATCCTCAAAACTCCAGGAGTTTCCCAGCCTGGAATTCGCAACCCTATTCCGC
This sequence comes from Gekko gecko, assembly GCA_029375565.1. Classification (NCBI taxonomy): domain Eukaryota; kingdom Metazoa; phylum Chordata; class Lepidosauria; order Squamata; family Gekkonidae; genus Gekko; species Gekko gecko. The sequence continues at coordinate 41,684,229 of JAPDNY010000012.1, read as the reverse complement.
TCCCATTTCCTGCCAGTGGCCGTGGGGACCTGGCAATTCTACCTAGCCATCAGAGACACACTGGGAGAGGAGCTTGGCTTGGAGATTTGGGGGGTGGAGCCTATGGAGGGTGGGGTTTGGTGAGGGGAGGGACTTCAGTGGAGTCTATCTTCCAAAGTGGCCATTTTCTCTGGAGGAACTGATCTCTTTCACCTGGGGATCAGTTGTAATAGCAGATCTTTTTATTTTCTTCTCAATTTCCCTGATTCTGTGTTACCCAGCTATCCATTCTCATTAATGACTGAATGTTCCCACTAGGGTTGTCAGCTCTGGGTTGGAAAATTCCTGGAGATTTGGGGTGGAGCCTAAGGAAGGTAGGGTTTGGGGAGGAGTAGGGTGTAATGCCATTGAGTCCACTCTCCAAAGCTGCTATTTCCTCCAGGGGAACTGATCTCTGCGGTCTGGAGATCAATTGTAATGCCAGGAGATCTCCAGGCTGCACCTGGAGGCTGGTAACCTCTTGACTTAGTTTCCAGACATCACAAAGGCCAGCTTGTTCTGGACTGCACCTCTTTAGACTGCAGGTATGGGGGGGTGGAACTCAGAAGATGATTGAATATATATCAAAATTTAAAAAAAGATTATTCATGCAGAGCTATCACATGGCACTTTATATGCATGAGACAATAGTCCCTGCTGCAAGGAGCTTACAGTCTAACATATGGGACAAGTAGGCTTGCCAGCCTCCAGGTGGGGCCTGGAGACCTCCCGCTTTTACAACTGATCTCCAGCTGACAGAGATCAGCTCCCCTGGATAAAATGGCTGCTTTGAAGGGTGGACTCTGTGGCATTGTACTATGCTGATGCCCCTCCCCTCCCCAAACCCTGCCCTCTCTCCTGGATCCACCTGAAAAGTCTCCAGGTATTTTCCAACCCTGACCTGCTGGAGGTATGCCTCATATATAGAAAAGCAGTAGGCCAGGGAAACAATAGGCCAGAGCCTTCGAAAAGTTAGCTTATTTTTAATTCGTGAAGGAGTATTCAGTTATACAAGCTCCTGCCTGATATGTGAAGTGAAACAGTCTGGAAAAGAGAGAAGTAGGCCCTACTGAAATGATTCAAAAGACACTTTGGCAATAGGGTTACCAGGGTCCTGGCCACCAGCAGAAGTGATACAGACCGTGGATGATGCAACTATGTTCTGTCTATTGTTGTACGTCTGCCCCTACTATATAGTTTCTGCATTTACCATGTCATGCTTACATGCTTATGCTTTGTTTCATGTTGTTTCTGTTTGTTTTCAATTTTCTGAAAGACAAAAGTATAGACTAGGCGAAATGCTGTATGGCCAATGTTACAATACAAACATCACGCTTCTTCTCAATAATAAATAAACCTTATAATAAATGAATTTAAATATGTTTCTTGTCTACTTCTGTTTTTATACATACAATACCAACATTATAAGATAGTTCTTAATCATAACAAGTAAATATAATAATCCATAAATGAACATTCCAATGCCAACAGTCCAATCATGAGGAAAAGTCCATGGAAAACAGAACCTGGGTACCTCAGGATAATGGGTTGTGAAGCTTGATTACTCCTTGGAGGGGTAGATGTGTTGTATAGATAACCTCCGCTATAGAAAAGTGATTAAAGAAGAGTAAAAAATTATAACTCTGAAGAAGGAATGAAACACCAAGATTACCTGGGATCTGCGTTAATTTATTTTGTCAAGCTCATTTTGAGTCACAGTGGATGTGCTTTGATATTCCTGGGAAACCAGATGGATTAAAGTGAAGCTGTCACACACAGGACTTTGCCATTTGGAAGGACTTTTTGTTCCTATGTTTATGTCATCCTGAGGTACCCTGGTTCTGTTTTCTTTTTTCTTTTTTTCTTTTTTTAGATTTTTATTGAATATTGTAAAGGGAAAGGGATAAGAGGATAGGGAATAGGAAAGAAAAAAAAGGTTCAGGGAAAAGGAAAATAGTGCTTACTTCTACAGACGCAATTACATTACATTAATAATTCTATTTATACAATCAGATAATTCTTTATATTAACTCTAATCACTTAAGCACATACATTTCTCGATGTCTGCAAAAAACATATTATTGCCTTTACATCATAAAAGCATTCTATAACTTCTTTAAAAATTATACAATCTTATTACCTTATTACCTTTTTAATATATTTTAATAAAACATTCCAATTATTTAACTATGTTTAAATCATATAAATTTTATATCTATGTATTCAAATCTCTTATAACCTCTTAATCATTTACTACAAAACTAATCCTTACTCATATAATTATGGATCCTTAATGTCCTACTGCTTATAAAGAGCCATTCTATAATCAAAACATTCTAAAAACAATTATACTAACCCTAAAAAGGAAACATATCTAATTCACATCCCTTTAAGTTTGCATTTTACTAAATTCAACTTCCCATTTCTTACAAAAATTTTCTTACAGGTACTAATAATGTTTACCTTTAGGATTTTCTAAAATAACCCACATTCTGTTTTCCATGGACTTTCCCTTGTAATTGGACTGTTAGCATTGGACTGTTCATTTATGGATTATTGTATTTACTTGTTATGATTGAGAACTATCTTATTATATTGGTACTGTATATATAAACAGAAATAGACAAGAAATATGGTATTTAAACTCATTTATTATAAGAATAGTCATCAAGAAGAAATGTGATATCTGTATTGTAACATGGGTCATACAGCCCAAGCTGTACATTTAGTCTTTCAGTCACTTGGCTGTATTCTTTTATTACTACTTTGGCTGTTTTCAGATTTCTGCAATCCAGACTCTATTGCAACATTTTATTGGCTGTCCCATGCCGTTGATTGTATTTGATTTACACTACGTGATCTGCTTTGAGTCTCAGTGAGAAAGACAGTCTGTCAATAAAGTAAAAAATAAATAACCTTCATACAGTCTTCATAAGGAACTAGCAAGGTGATAAGTATACTTTCCCCAACTGTACCATTTCAGGATAACGACTGTAATTTTTCCAGCATGGATGAATAGCAGCCAGTCATTTATATGGGGCTGTACAGCAGCCCCTCAGCTCCAGCAAAGGGGAATATCCCAGTGAAGCTTTGGATAATGGTAAACAGTGGTACAGAGGGGACATTCACAATGATTATAGCAGATTTAGAAGTCATGGGAGGACCACAATTAGGCCTCTACCCACCTGGGATGGGGAATTACAGCCCACAACTGTAATTTCCTGCCCCCAAGGAATGAAACAGGAGAAGAAAAAAATGGCCTCCACATAATGACACTCTAGGGATTTCCCCTAGCATCTATGGTAAAGACCATAGAAACTAGGGAAGGCAGTCTAGAGCATGTGTGACATCACAGCCTGCCCTGCTCTGCTCTCCCCAGGTACTGCTCCCAAATCTTCCAGCATTTATCAAGATAGCCACAGTCGTCAAGACAGCACAAGCACCTCTAGTGGGTGACTGAAGCAATGCCTGTGAAGGAGGCAGATGTAGCTTCACAGCTGCAACTGGGATGTCAACAATGGGCCAAATAAGTCTGGATATATTGTGGGATTTTCTTTTCTTTTTTGTTATATATTTTCGTTTTCCTTTTATATAGGTTACAGGAAAAAAGGGGGTGTTGGGGGAAAGAAAGATAAACAAGGTACTTTTTTACAAATATTAAAGACAATATAATCATGAATAAATTAATAAGTCTGGGTAAATCATTATAACATTACAACACTACCAATAACACTATTTCCCTAAAATACATTATTCACTATTCTCAATCTGAAAAAAACTATGAAGAAAATTGAGTAAACAAATTCTCTCAAAATTATATATAAATTTAAAATAGCTGGAAAACCATTTAAAAAGATTTATAACAAGGAAATAACAAATATTTTAAAAATCCATATAACTGGTGAATATTAGATAACTAGCAGTACCTAATATCAAGCTATATTACCAAGCAGCTGGTTTGGTATGGATTTCTGAATGGGTTAAAAAATCTATATGAAAGACTGATGAAATTGGAAGCTGCCGACCTGACGGATGGATTTAAGAAATCCGTTGGGGTGGAAGTGGGGGCCACACATAAATTTCAGTCCCCCCTTGACTTTTTTAAAGACCCCCCAAACTAAAAAATCCTGGCTATGGGCCTGGATACAGTATTATGTTTTGATTATTTAGTTAATCAATGATTACAATTCTTCATAGTCATATGTTTTTCAATAGATCTATGGTGGAATTTTCATGTGGAATCAACAGCATATGCACCTGATGTTGGACACCAGCCACTGGCCATGGAGCACAATGCCAGGTAGAGGAGAACGGCTGCAGGAGGAGAATGGCTGCGCATTTCCTTCTTATTCAAGGCCACAGCTTAAGGAGTTCCTTCAAAAGGAGGCTGGTCTCAGCCCACAGAAAGCCAGTACCCACAAGGAGGAAGTAAAAGGTTGCACAATTGGTTGGGACCTCTTCTGTTTACGGTGAAGAACAGAGATTTCAACTGCACTCTAAATTGCCGTCCGTCCATCCATCTTTATTCCATAGAACTCAAAGGGGTGTTATGGAGAACTGAGCCACTTTCTATTTGCATATCCCTGCCCCATCATCTGTGTATTCCTTCCATCCAATGATGCCAGAGTGTGATGGAATCAACGGCATACCCATTTTAATAACTGGCATCTATTTGCATACCTTGTATATATTTTTTTCCTTTTCTGCCAATACATGTGATTGGTGGCCATGGGACTTTTTAAAGAGCTTCCAATTCAATGAAGCTAATCAACAATTGATGCATTTTTTTCTAGAGCCCTTGCTGCCATCTGTCTCATCCATATTCATAAATCTGATAGCTTCATACTCTCAAAAATTGAATTGCCTGGTTTTGCAACCTTTGTGAGATACGGTATGGTACTGTTTGATTTTAACAAGGCTGATAAGACACATCTTGCATGCTGGTAGCAGCCTCTTTTTGATTTCAAATCATTTTAATGTTTGCCTTTTGACAATCTATCTCATCCTGGGATGATAATTAAAATGCAGTTTCTTATTATGTTGCACAAAGTCTGGAGAGGCCAAAATACAATGGAGCTTTTACACTGGAGAAATCCAGAGGAAGTTATGGATGATTTGATTTTTCTATATCTTTTGGTATTTAAATTGATTTCTAAATGCGTATGGATGAAAGAAAAAGTATTGGACAACTTTTACTGGTCAACTTTTAAAACAAAGGCTTGCTAATAGGGATGGGCACAAAGTGGTAAAATGTGGTTTGGTTCGTGGTTCATGCCATGCCTGGATTGTGAACCACGAACTATCACAAACTTTTTAGTGTCAAATGAACCAGTTTGGTTTGTGAGGTTTGTGATGCAGTAGTATGCCCCCCCCCGCTGTGCTAGAGACACCAAACTCACAGGGGATCTCCAGCTGACTCTCCTCTACCTACCCTCCAAGTTTGGTGAGGATTGGATTTACAGGGTTCAAGTTACTGGCCCCCCAAATTAGGTGCTCCCAGGAAAGTGCTTTCTGTGGAAATGACAGGCACAGATTCAAGAGGTTCAGGAGTGTATAGAATGGACCTTGTGCAAGCCAGAGATACCACACTTGGAGGGCATGTAGAGAACATCTGGGGAAGGTCACTGACAGGCCATCATTTTAACAGGCAGAGCTTCAGGGCTGTATAGAATGGATACTGTGAAAGCCAGGAGGTTACTTATGGAGTCCCTGTCAGAAGCCTTGACATGTCTGCCTTTCTGTCATTTCAAATCTGCCTTTGGAGACTTGGGGTGGGGGCTGCAAGCATAGGTGGGATGCTTGCCTTGCTTCCTGTGTCTGGCAGGGGAGGGGTCTGCCCAAGTGAAGTTTCCCTGTGAGTTTGGTGCCACTGGCTTGTTCCTGAGCCATTTCATAGACTCCTGTAACTGCAGCTGTCTTTTCCAGAGAGAGCATTGAGGAGACCTTTTTTTGTGGGGGGGGGTTCCATAGCTGGGACCCCAGAAATATAATTTGTCCCCAAGCTGGAAGAGTGTAGAGGATCAGGTGGCAGGGTGAGGTTCCTTGTGTGTTTACTGTGTGCCACTTGCAGGGGGTCCATTCTAGACACTTTTGAACTTGCTCCTGAAATTTCTCCCTGAAGCACTTTTCTGGCTTGACTTTAGTCCTGTTGGGTTTGCACTGCCATAGTGGTACTGGTTCTGCTGGGCATGTTGCAGTGGTTCAGCTGGGCCTGAAAAAATGCCCCTACCTTCAGTTTCTACTGCAGATTCTCTGGGACTTTGATTCTGTTCTGCTGAGCTTCTGTTGCCCTTGCTTTTTTATTTCTTTTTTTTCTGCCATTTTTCTCCATTGGAAACAAAGGAGGAAGGGGTGCCTTCTTCAGGGGACTGTAATTTGGACCCCGTAAATCCAATCGTCACCAAACCTGGAGGGCATGTAGAGGGGCATCAGGGGGAGGTCCACTGTGAGCTCAATGCCTCTATCTTGCACAAGGTCTATTCTATATGCTCCTGAACCTCCTGAACCTGTGCCTGTCATTTCCCCAGAAAGCACTTTCTTGGGGGCATCTTTTTTGGGGGATGTAACTCGGACCCCCCTAAACTTGGAGAGCAGGTAGAGGACAGACAGCTGGAGATCCCCCGTGAGTTTGGTGTCTCTAGCATACCAGGGGCCATTCCACCACATCAGTTTGTGTAGCCCTGAAAAGACTGTGATTGTCCATGGTTTGCAAACTGGGCATGCTCCAAATCACGGACTGCACCACATTTTCCCAGTTTATGTCCATCCTTCATCAGGAGGGTATAAATGTGGGTCCTTAGCTGAGTCACCCAGTAGCTAAGGCCCTCTGCTTGGCGTGAGAGAGACAGGGTGGCTCAGAGCCCTGAGCCCACCTAACACTCAAATCGCAGCAGGGGATAGGAGTTCACAATAAGGAATAAATTATTGAGCTTTCCTTTCAACAAGTTGCCTGCCTCTCTGTTTAGCTGCCAATGGCCAACAGAGGAGAGGGTGCAGACCTGAGCTGAGAGTATATATAGCATTCTGATCCCATAGAGCAGAATGGAATCTCTGTTACTGGCAGCCAGAGATGCCTGTTAAGCTTTGGAAGGCCCCATTGGTGTTTCCAAGGCTGGAGAATTCTGCCCGCCACTACTCTGAAGGTTTGTAGACATTTTAATTGAGCAGAGACAGTCTGTCTGGAAATGTATCCATTCTGTTTTTATATATATATATATAACTCTCCTAAAAAGGAGAGAATTTTATTCTTTTTATAAGAAAAGGGTAGGGTATATAGATGGAGAAAGAGAAAGATGGAGTGAAGTTTTTTCTGTTAAAAAAGGGTTAGTTTTAGTTAGTATTCAATACCATTTTTGGCATCCATCACGGTTAGAAGATCTTCTTTTTAACTTCAACAAAGTCCAAAATAACTCTGTTAGTGCAGTTAGTAAAGTCCATTGGGGTTAGTTATTAAACAGCTCCTTTCAGATGTTACACGAACATTCTCAGGGTGTCTTCTTTTTAAGTCTCTTCCAATTATAGATTGAGTCCTTTTTGACCTTGATGCCTTCCGTTCCGTCACCTCCTTCCCCTGGGTTGCTGTCTTCTTCACTGCTTGTATTAGTCCAAATTTTGAGTGCTGCGTCCTCCTCCATGCTGGCGTGTCTCTTCAGAAGATTTTGTGTTTTAAAGATGTAGTCCATCTTCTCTCTTTTCTCTTTTTCCTTATACTTCTGACCTTCAATTTTCACGAAATGTATCCATTCTGGAACCAGCACAAACTGCTTCCATGTTCATGAAATGTCCATGCCAATCACCCTGCCATGAACTTTGCTTTGTGAGCAATGAACCAGTCAAAATTCATGACAAGCTTTAGTTTGTGAATCAGTCCATGTGCATCCCCACTTGCTAACATTACAGCTCTGTGGACATTAGATGCTTTGCTGAAATATAGAAAAACTGGATTTCGGGCTGAATATTTTCAGAATTGCCAGGTCATTCAAAAGTCTGTCCCTAAATATCTTGGGAGCCTTAACAGAATCTTCCCTACTTTATTTGGCCACACATTCAACTGGGACTAATCATAACAGCAAACATTCTCATCGTAGCCCTTTTTATTTGACATTTTGGCCATAATGAACAGGATTGTGGGGACAAGCTTCACCCTGACTATATGCATTCATTGGAAGAGGTGCATAGATCCTCCGCCCATGCATGTGCCTCCCCATATGCCTGGGAATCCTGAAAAAAGCCAGCTTCACAGGCGCTGGAGACCCACCCACCCCATTTGCAGTATCAAGCAGCCAGCAAAAGCAGGATGTTTAATTTTTATCTGCTGTACCATCATGGGCCAGCTGGTTTTAGGCAAACTAGCAAAGAAATCCTTCCTGGCTTGCTTTCCCCAATTGTAATAAAAGTACGTTTAATGAGATAACCAATCCCCACTCTGTTTCTATGGCAGACCTCCTGCTTTGCATGCAGCACTCCCCAGTCCAGTCCTTGGCATCTCTGTTTAAAGGATTGCAGGCAGCAGGTGCTGGGAAAGCCCTTCTGTCTTCCTGAGGCACTGGAAAAACATTGCCTGAGTTTGGGCAGCTGCCAGTCCGAACAGACAATACTGACTCACTATACTGCAGCTTCATATTTAAAGGCATCCCTGTGGCTCAGTGGGTGAGTGTGCTGCAAGGTCCCAAATCCAACCCCCAGCATCTCCAGTGAAAAGGATCTCAAGTGACCAGTGTTTGGAAAGACCCTTTTCTGCTTCAGACCCCAGAGAGCGGCTCTCAGCTGGAGTATGAGTGGATGGTCAGAGCCGGGATATGGCAGCTTTGTATCATATCTCCACCTTGTCTCTTTTCTAATCTGAAAAAGACATCATCTTTTGTGTTTGGATGGAAGCCCTTTCTTTCCCTGCTTCATTCTTGAGGCTCTTCTCTACATATTTTCCTTTAAAACACACAGAGACCTCGAAGCTGTTGCAACTCTCTGTATGACAGTGTCACACTTCTATTTTTCTAAATTGCTTCTGCATTTCACTTTGGGATGCTGCACCAGTCAGGCTGAATTTTATTTCACTGGAATGGACAGTTAAGGACAAAGCTGAGTGCTCGAGTAACATCACTGTAGCAGGGAAGACAGGTGAGAAAGGAATTAAAAGGAATCCCTTGACACTCTGCTTAGGACAATCCTTCCCCCTGTCTAGTGAAATTAGGTATGACCAACCAGCTTTTTGCTTGGCATATCTTGTCTAGCCTCTCCAGTTCATTCTCCAATGCTTTGCTGTTAAATTATCTGTCTGTTGCACAAACAGGAGGATAAGGAGGATAGTCATGCTAGTGACCAGCTAAGTGTCCCTGAAAAAATCCTACAATAATCCCTACCTAATTGCTCCCCTTGGTGTCTGGCAGTCAGAGATATTCTGATGCTGAATATGGAGGCATTTAAGATTAAGTATATTGGGAAACCTGTCCTCTAAGAATCTGTAGTTTGGCTCTTGGATGGTTTTATGAAAACAAAGTTAAGCAATCCAGCAGCTTTCGGCTGGGGTGTACCATTTTGGAACATCGCTGGAGGGAAGCACATATTTGAATGCACCCCATATTACTATATATATATAAAAAAGTCTTGCACAAAGAAAATCAAGGGCAAGGCTAGGTTGGAAACCAATCCCTCACTGACCTTTTAATTCGTTTATGTATAGGAAGTCTTTTTTTTTAAAGTCCTTAATGCAGTCAAACATTTGATTTCCCATCTGTGGTTGGGAACAGTGTAGCCAAGCCAAAGGCTGCTGGTTGTATAGCTTGTCTCCCAGATGCTTTTACCAAAAAGAATAGAACCAATTAAACAGAGGAACCTTTTTCAATAGCTGCTGACCATGTCTGAGAAAAATGGAACTTCCATATTCAGACAGAGTATAGCAAGCTGGAGTAAATGCTAAAGCGAAGCAGGAGGAGGATGCTAGTCATGTGTTCAAACTGCAGGATGGAATTCCTGGAGACGGGGTGTTCCACTTGCCCTGGGAGGATATTTATTCCATCCTGAACGTTCTGTCATTTAATGTCTGGGATTATCAGTTTGTTCAGAGAGATAGAGAAAACAGGGGATCTGCACTGTCCCCCTCCCCAGCTTGCTTGACTACAAACCTTTCTGTTTTACATACAAGTAAATGGAGAAAATTCTAGGAAGATTTGTGGACTTTGCCTGCACCTATTCAGTTCAGATCCAGTAACTGGCAAATGTTGACAGCAGCTTTGAGTTGGCCATGAGGAGGAGCACGAACCAGTGTAACATAGTCCTTAGAGGCCTCCCATAAATCTAGGGAAAAGAGCACTTTCATGGGGATGTCATTTCTTGTCTTTGGTGTCGGTTTGCATAATTTCTGTTGCTGCAATTGATTATTCTTCACCCCCTTATAATTTTACACTATTTTTACATAACTGACACAAAAATTACATGAAATGACGCAAAAAATTCAGCACACATAGAAACACTAATGCAAAAATCATGGGCTCATTTGTCATAAGGAAGAAGCAAAATCAAAACCAGGGATATTGAAAAGGGACCCAGCCAATGATCAACCTCATCCCCCTCCGGTGGCCAGGGAGGAGTTGGCAATCCTGTTTCCCCCGCTGGCGATTTCCAGCCCTGTCCTCAAGTTAACCTGTATGCATCACAGGGAAATCAGCTGCAAAGGATGGGAAAGGCTGCGCTGAGCAGCAGAATCACAAAAGATTCACAACTCTCCTTACTGCTGGGAATAAAACCGGGATTTTAGAGGCCGGCAATGGACGAGAGCCCGCCAGACCCAGACTAGTCTTGCCAACGAATGTGGGGAGGAGAACTCGGAGCGAGCCTGCGCCCGGCATAACAAGCAGGGCTCCTCGCGCTGACATTTCCCATTGATTTACCATGCCGCGGCGGCCGCTCCAGGCGCCATCACCATGGCAACCGAATAACTCTAGCCTACATTCGCGGAGGTCCCCTCAACCGGCATCCCAAGGTTTCCCCGGATGCTTGCAGGAAAGCGGCCACGGCTGCGGAATGCCAATGAAGAGCAGGCTGGGGGTGGGGTGGGGCGGGGGAGCAATGGAGCGCATCAGCGCAACAGTGCAAAGGGACATCTGAACGCAGAATTTCAGGGGAACCCCCTTCCATCCCCCCCACCCCCAATTCCATGACCAGCGCCAGTTTTCACTGCTTATTTGGCCCCGCGGGAGCCTGAAAGCGGGGAAGGGAAAACCTTCACGCCTTAACGGTTGCCCTTCATGCAAAGCAAGGCAATCCCCGGCTCTTGCTGCGGGTGGGTGGGAGTGCTTTTTTCCTTTTTTTGCATTGCACCAAAATGTCATCTTCTTGCAGCAGAGGTTTGTGAGATCTTTTTTTTTTTTTTTGGGGGGGGGAAGGGGGATCTCTCCTACCTCATGCACGAACCTGACGCAAAACAGGCTCCCCGTAGCGAGAGCCGGTCCTTTGCTCGTGCCAGCCTTGCCGGGATTCTCTTTTCTGCAACACTCTCACCTTTAGGAGGCAATTTTGATTAGTCACCAAGGGGAAGGGAACTCCCAGCTTCTGACTCAACCAGCTCTGTTTTTCTCCCTCTCTCTTCAGCATCGACTCAGGGATGCTGGTAAGCTTGATTTCATGGTGAGGGAAAGGAAATCCTGTGGGATTGGGGGGATGGGTTGATACAGGTGATGGCAGCACAGTCCTAAGCAGAGTGAATTACACCCTTCTGAATCTACTGAACCCAATGGGCTTAAAAGGGTGTTACTCTGCTTAGAAGAGCATTATTAGAGGGGAAACCAGTGTGGTTGGACCAGAGGTGGGAAGATAGGGAAGGCCTGGAGTCAGATTGCCTCTCAGCACTGAAGTTTACTGGGTGATCTTGGGCCACTGGTTTTCTCTCAGCAGTACCTACCTCATAGGGTTGTTGTGAAGAGAACTGGGAGGGAGGGAGAACCATGCGCATCACCTTGAGCTCTTGGAGGGAGAGGGAGATAAAAATGTGTGGTGTGTGTGTGTGTGTGTGAGAGAGAGAGAGAGAGAGAGAGAGAGAGAGATGCCTGAAAGTTATATTTAAATATATCACTTTATTATTGAGCCCTGAAGACTTGTACCTGAGTGTCTACTTCAGCTGACCTGGAATGATGTGAAAGTTTGCTCATGGTGATTTACCTGTGATGACTTGTTGCCATGTGCAATCATCAAGAAGGGAATATGGACATGTGGAACTGGCCCTTAGTCGACAGGTGGATTCTTTTAAGAACACACCATTCTGTTTTCCTTCAGAAACAGCTAATTCAGTCTGTTCCTGATCCAAGGAGTCTTTGTGACTCCTGTGCTCTGAAGCATGTGCAGAGTGTTTTCAAAGGGATATCAATTATTTGTTCTTTCAAAAGGTCATCTTACCCTGTCTTCTGTATCCCCCCCCTGCTTATATCTTCTGCTCTGACAGCCCAACTCACATCTATTCTGTGCTGAGTTCCTCCTCAATCATAACCTAAGCGTAATCAGCAGGAATGATTTGCTGCTGTAGTGTAAAATTCTGGGAATCAGAAAAGACCTGCCATAAGGTAGAGAGTAGCTGGGGCTGCTGCTGAAGAAATGAAATCCTTGTTTTCCTTCAGGGTGCTGATGATGCTAAAGCAGATGTTTTTGAAACAGAATCCCTTAACATCACAAAAGATAAGTTAATGAGGAAGCTCTTTACCTCCCACTTTTCCCCAGGCTTTTGCTTACAGGAAAGATACAGGCCAAATTTTAAAGTGAGCATTAATTTAATGCAACTAAATTTGGCATCTGGAAAGACGTTTAAAACCAGTTCTACTTGATACAATTATACGCCACGAAAATCCAGAAGGCTGGATTTTCATTGACCATCATTCTTCCTCCTCTCCTCTCCTTTAACTCTCGATGGTGGAAACGGAAATGAAATTTGGTCTTTTACCAAGTCTTGAGTTTTATCAGTAACAATGTTATCTGACATTTCTCACTGGTCTCCTAAATCTTAACAATCACTAGTAAATATTAATGCATTTCTGACACTGACCATAATGTATGCCTGTGTTCTCTAAGCATTTGTGTGTGCATATAAACATGTACACATTTCGAACACTGGCTATAACATATGCCTGTTTTCTCTAAGCAGCTGTGAGGATGGATGGTTAGAGAATACAGGCATATGTTAGGGTCAGTGTCAGATATTCATTAATATTTACTAGTGGTTATAAAGATTTAGGAGACCAGTGAGAAATGTATAACATTGACAGTTACTGATAAGTCTCAAGACTCTTGATAAAAGACCAAATTTAATTTTTGTTTCCACCACTGAGTACCAAAGGATCGCATTGGCTCCTGCCCAGGCATAAATGCTGAAAACTAGCCTCATATTTGTATCTGGTGAACTCTTGGAAGCTCATGCCCCGAAAATCTGGACTCGAATCTAGCTCTTCTACTGCCGACCAGCATAGCTACCCCATGAAACCTGGTGCTTGTGAGATCTACTGGTACAGCTCAAAGACCACCAAGTGCCTTATCCAAAGTCACCCTTATTTCCATCATTTAGCAGAAAATGCAAAACTTATCCCAGGCTTGGAAGTGCCCAGATTTGGGATGAAATCAGTTGCTTTTCAGATATTTCCCTGTAATTTTTACAAATGAATTCTACTTTTACTCTTCATATTCATTGCAGGTTTTCAGATTTCATTCCAGGGTAATGAAATATATGATTGGGCCCTGTATTTTCAGTTCATTCTTCACAATGCAGTCAGAACAGGAAGGGATACAAACCACGACAGTGAAGGCAGACACCCCTCTATTACGCCCAGATTCATCTCTATCTGAGAGCCCACTTCTTCCCAGCTTCTATTGCTTTGGCCAGGGGTAAGCAACCCCCAGCACACGTGCCTAGTCCTCAGGGCCAGGTCTCTGCCCAGGCTTCTGAGGCACTGCTGGGGTCAACAGTGCAGAAGGCAACAGACAAGGGTTGTGCCTGTCATCATCAGTATTAATGCTAGGGCATGGGGGCACCCAGTGACATTGATGGATGGTAGGTACGGGACAGACAAAAGGAAACACTTTTTTACTCAATGACAATTTTTTTTAAAGAAAGTTTTTTTTATTTTCTAGAACATACATGTAAGACAAACATAACACACATCCACACTAACATACAATTGGGGGTACATTATAAGTATACATACTTTATGGCCATCTATATATCATTTTACGCTTATACCTTACAATGGAAATTAATTTTGTAAATGCTATTTGTGTGTACAATCATCACCGTTATTTCAATTAGCTTGTGCATCTTGTCTTGTCATCCTGGAGCTATAATTCTCATACCATCTATAAAATCTTGTCCATGTATTTTCAAAAGTGTTTTCCATATGGTCCTTCAGTAATAAAGTAAGCTTGTCCATCTCCGCTGCTTCTAGTATTTTGTTAATAAGCTCTTCTCTACTCGGCATGTCCCGGCTCCTCCAATACTTAGCATACAGTATTCTAGCAGAAGTCGTAATATACAACACAAGATAAGGGTCTTCTCTTGTAAAGTCATCAGGCAGAATATTCAAGAATAATATTTCTGGAGTAAAAGGTACTCTACATTTCAGTATACTCTGTAATAATTCATGTATCTATATCTAGTATTTTTTAGCTCTCTTGCATAACCACCACATATGATAAAATATACCCGTTTTACTTTCACATTTCCAACACTGAACATTTTCTATCAAATTTGGCTAATTTCTCGGGCGTTATATACCATCTGTAAAACATCTTATAAATGTTTTCTTTAAATGCAATGGATTTTGTTATCTTAATATTTTTTCCCATAATTTAGACCATTGATCTAGATGAATATTATGACCCAGATTTTGCACCCATTGTATCATAACATTTTTAAGTTTCATCATGCATCTTATAGTCTAATAGCAAAGCATACATTTTCTTTATAAAATTCTGTTCAGAGGAAAGCATTCACTTATCTATTTCTAACCAGTTTCCATAGAAACCAATTGCTTTATCTTAAGTGTATCTTGATTAAATCTGAACTTTTTGCCACCAATTCAGTTCCACGGGAAGTTTTAAGTTAAAATTAAAGGTCCAATAAGTCATGATAGCTTCTAACCGGTTCTCCTGATTGCATCTTTGGATTTGCGAATGCTTCCAAAGGTGCTACCAGTTTCGAGATCTTAGCGTAAAATTGTTTCTTAATCAGTTCCCAAACTTTCATCAATGAAACCCTTAACCAATGTTGGTTAAAATATTTATGTGAGCCTACTTTCCCATACCATAAAAAGGCATGCCAACCTAGTTGCATATAATGCCCTTCTAGTTTAAGGAGCCTTTGGTTATCCAATGTAATCCAATCTTTAATCCAAGCCAATGCTGCCACTTTATAATACAAGATACAGTCTGTAAGGCCAAAGCCAGCCCTTTCTTTTGAGTCCTGTAGTGCTTTAAGCCTTATTCTTGGTCTCTTTCCTTGCCAGATAAACTGTCTCAGCAGTTTCTCCACATCTGTGAAGAATGTTTGGTTCTCTAGGACTGGAATAGTTTGGAATAAAAACATCAATCTTGGCAAAATGTTCATTTTAATGGTAGCAATTCTGCCAATAAAAGAAATTTGAAGGTTCTTTCATTAATTTTAATCTTGTTTTATTGTTTTCAGTAATTCCATATAATTATTTTCCATCAAAGAACTGTATTTGTTTGTCAGATTTATCCAAAGATATTTGATCTTCTTTCAAGTTTCCAGTCCTGATATTTCCTGCAAAAGTTATGCTTGTGGCTCTGTCATGTTTTTTACCATTAACTTTGTCTTGTTTTTATTAACTTTTAGTCCAGCTACTGCTCCATATTCCTGTAGTCTCAATAACAAAGTCTCTATTGAGTCCAAAGGGTCCTCCAAAATAAACACCAAATCATCCACAAAGGCTTCTACTACTTCCGCCATGGAAATTGGTTGATTTAATATTCTTCTCTGTTCTTCTGTGAAAATGTTTGGATTCTGTTTCATTAAGTATACTCTAATTTGTTCTTGGGGTATTTCTGTTCCCTTATATAAATTTTTATAGAATTGTTCCACAATTATCTTTAAATCTTCTAGCTTATTTTTGTCTTCCCCTTTTCCATTTCTGAGAGTGCTTATAAATCTTTCCTCATACTGCTTACGTGTTTTGTATGCTAACCATTGGGTCAGTTTGTTTGCATTTTCAAAGTAGTTTTGTTTAGCATACTTTATCTTCCTTGCCATTTCTTGAGTTAAAAATACAATTCATTTGATGTTGTAATTCTTTACACTTAATGCTTCCTTGTACGCTCTTTAAGATCTGTTTTACGTTTTCTTCCTGTACTTTTATTGGTTTTCATAATTGGAAATAATTTCCAGTTCTCTTTTTTTCCTGTAAGAAGTTTCTTTTATCATCCATCTTCTCACAAAAGCCTTGAACGCATCCCAAACTGTATTATAGGCATCTCTGGTTGTATGTTTCTTTCAAAAAAATGCTTGAAATTCTGTCTTAGAGTCCTTTACAAATCTTTCATTTCCTAAAATTGTAGTATTTAGTTTCCATCTACTTCTTTTAGGAGCATCTTGAAGTTCTAAAGTAATGGGATTATGGTCAGCCAATGTCTGTGGCTGTATTTCTGCTTCCAATATTTCATTTGTCATAGTGGCCGAGATCCAACACATATCAATCCTTGACCAGGATTTATGCTTTGCTGAAAAAAAGTATAATCTCTCTTATGTGGATTCCTGGCTTTCCATGCATCTATACATTTGTTCTCTTCCATTAAGTGGTAAAATGATGGTGGTAATTCATGTTTTCTTTTCCTTTTTGTTTACTTCAGACTATTTTTGTCATGGCTTCCCTCAAACACTGCGTTAAAGTCTCCAATTATACAAGTCTCTTGGTATTCTTGCTTCGTTATCATTTCTTGTAGAATTTCATAAAAAATTTCTTGATGATGATTTGGTACATAGATATTTATAAGGAGAGGTTTTTTTGTTTGTCTTTGTATCTGAACCGTTAAAATTCATCCATCTTGAGATGCGTACACCATTTCTGGCTGGAGATATTCTTTTACATACATCACAACACCTCTTTTCTTTTTCTTTATATCAGAAGCCATAAATGCTTTACTTAGCTTCAGGTTTTGGAGATGTTTCTGATCTGCTTCTTTAATATGCATCTCTTGTAAACACATAATATCAAAATTACTTTTTTTAATTGTTGGAAAGTCTGTCTTCTTTTCTGGGGTGAGTTCAATCCATTAATGTTTATCGAAACCAATCTCAGTTTACCTTTATTTTTATCCA
Organism: Gekko gecko; assembly: GCA_029375565.1. Lineage (NCBI taxonomy): Eukaryota > Metazoa > Chordata > Lepidosauria > Squamata > Gekkonidae > Gekko > Gekko gecko. Next base: position 41,666,906 of record JAPDNY010000012.1, on the reverse strand, counting down.
TCTTGATTTTTGGCTTGTGCTTCCAGGTTTCCTCTTAATAGTTTCCTTGTGAGTGGTGGTGTAGTCTTAAGGTGTTTAGATTTCTTTAAGTCTTTTTTGGGTACTACTGAAGCCCCTGTAGCTCCTTGGGGGAGGTCACTTTCTTCTTCCTCTTCTTCTCTCTTGGAGCCCATTTCTTCAGTTTGGAGATCCGATCCATTCTTTTCCAGAAAATCCTCTGTCTTAAATGTAGATGTGATTCTTTGTCTCTTACCTCTGTATGAAAAGCAAAAGCCACCTATACTGTATATTATTTTTCCTTAGAACAGCTGTAAGTTTGGAATATTCGCGTCTTCTGTCTCTGACTCTCCATGGCACCTCTTTCAGGACCTTTATTTCATTACTATCAAGCATCAGTGGTTTCTTGTTTGAAGCTTTTAAAATTTCATCTCTGAATCTTCTTTTATGGAATCTAACATGCACTTCTCTGGGCAGTTGATTTCTTCAGGCAAAAGCCGAGTTCATTCTGTAAACTGCATCCAGTTCTTCTAACACTTTCTCGGGTTCCTCTGCTGCCATATAATCTGCCAAACATATAGCCATTTTCTTTCTTATGCCTTCTTCTTGTTCTTCTGGGATATTCTGGAACCTTAAAACATAGGATGCTTTATCCACTTGAAGCCTAATCACATCTTGCTCCAGCTGTGTTTGTTTAGAATCGGTTGTTTGAAGTTTACTCTCCATTTCTTTTGTTCTGGTATCTACCTTTTCAGTTGTTCTACTTATTTCCATTAATTTTTGTGTATTGTCTGTTATTTGCCTTTGCAAGCCTTGCATCTGAATAGTAAACTGTTGTGTAATTTCTTTCATTGCTTCTTTGATGGGATCGATGGCTTCAAGAATTGAACCTTTGATGGTTTCTTTAATTAAGGCTTGTAACTCCTTGGGTTGTGGAGTTGAGATAGCAGGTGCAACTGATCTGGGTATCTCTGGTGAAGTTGCTGGCACTTTAGTTGGTCTATTGGTTCCAGCCAATGGTCAGTGCCAGTAGAGGTAGTAATGGCCACAAACACAGATTGTGATTTATCAAAAGGGGGTTAGACAGATGAATGGGGGATAGGTTCTATCAGTGGCTACTAGCCATGTTGACCAAAGGGAACCTCCACATTCAGAGGCACTAAACCTAAACTAAAGCCAGGAGGCAACATTAGGGGAGGGCCTTGACCTCTGTGCCATGTTTGTTCACCCTCTAGAGCAACTGGTTGGCTGCTATGTGAGACAGGATGCTCAGATCCAGCAGGGCTCTCTTTATGTTCTTACCTTCAAAACCTGCATAGCCACCAACTGAGTTCATGGCACACACTTGAAATACTGGAAGCACTACTGGGGCTTGGCTTGCTCCAAGCTTGAATCCATCTACAACCCTCCTCCCCCCAACATTGCCTCTGTTGCCACAGTAATATCATCATAGGTAGATGTTGCATTTTTCACATCACTTGGCTTGAGCTACCAGGGGGAAGGCAGGAAGTGACAGGTGCCTTTCTGTGGGGCCTGGATATAAGTTAAGAATCCTTTCCATGAGAAGGAAGGAGAATTGAACATAGTCCATAGATTTAAGTATTATATTTTGGTTCCTATGAGAGCCAGTGTTCACTGTGAAGTGGGATAAAAACAAGGGAGCTGCAGATCTGGGTGGATTGATCTGTTAGATTCCTTGACTGCAACCCCTTTGATTGATGAAAAATGGGTTCCAAATTAATTGGACTTTTTTTAAAAAAGCTATATTTAATAAAAGCATTTATCACAAGGGTACCTCCCCCAGCATTGAGCCAATGGGCACTGGGAATTTTGAGAAAGGGTAGTAGGCACCGCTATGAAATACCTGTCATAGGAAGTATGACCAATCACAAATTGGTTGCCATGGGGATATTAGCCAATCAGAAAATTATGGGAGGTTCCAGCCCAAGCATCATCCTATGATAATGGCAGCTATTTCTGAATGGGTGCAACCTGCAGATCCAAAAGTGATGTTCTGAACTATTCTGAAACATCTCATACTCTAGTGAGACAGAGGAAAGCCAGGACCAACTTTTTTGCTTCGGGGAAGATACACTTTGGCAAATAAGCAAGTGAGTACCAGGAAACACATTGGCAGACACCATGGCACCCGTGGGTACCATGCTACGGATCATTGACTTTGAATAATGGTGGCTGGCACATAACACCTGTACAGAGGCATTTGTCCTTTCCTCTCATTCAGCCTGCAATATGCCCTCTAAAGTGACCCACTGTAACTCATGTGTGCAACAATGAAAAAGATTTTTCCCTCTCAAATATCGTTCTATATATGAAAAAAGTCATGCAGACTGAATCAATTAATTAAATCTCCTCCAGTTAATTGACTTTCCTTATTTGAGAAGTACCCAAGTATTCAACATTTTATACAAAGCTGCCTTTTACCAAGTCAAACCATTGGTCCAACTAGCTTAATATTGCATACTGTGGCTCACATTGGTTCTCTAGTCTGTAACTGGAAGGTGGTTTTTTTTTTGTTTTCAAGTCACAGCTGACCTATGGAGACCCTATAGAGTTTTCAAGGCAAGAGATGTTCAGAGGTGGTTTGCTATTCCTTGCTTCTGCCTCATGGTGGTCTCCCATCCAAATACTAGCCAGAGCTTATCCTGCTTACCTTTGGGCTAGCCTAGAGTATCCAGATCAGGGCTGTAATACTTGGGATAAAATCAGGATCTTTTTGTGTACACAGTAAGTGCTCCATAATGGAGTGATGGCTCAGTCCCCTAAATCACAGATATATAAATATATGAACTTATCTTCTGCTGAGTCAGAACCTTGGTCCACCTGACCATGCATGGTCTGTCCTGACAGGCAGTGACTCTGCAGCATCTTAGGCAGAGAAAGGTCTTAATGTTACCAGACATCTTTAACCTGAGGTGCTAGGAACAAATCTAGAACCTTTACATGCAAAGCAATTGCTCTGAGCAACCATCCCTCCCAATAATTAGTACAATTTACTTGCTCTAATATCCTGTGTGGAGACAGTGACTCAGTTAATTTAAGACATCCTTTTTCCTTTCCAGCTGTAGACCTGTAAATTATTGCTCGGGAACACACAAGGTTACTGCAGGGTTAATGTGCTGAGTTACCCTCCTTATTATGTGGCGTGTGAGTGAAGATAAAAGCTCAAGTTCAATCAATGGGAAACATTCTTCTATCTTAAACTTTCAAGAATATATCAAAGTCAAACAATATTTGAAATAATGAGCTCTTCAAAGCTGGAACAATTCGGATTTGCATATGTCTTTGCAGTGAGCACGCAAGCAATCACTAGCCTTCGTGTGTTTTCCGTGCGAGAGCTTCAGCCAGTCTGAAATCATTTCATGACAGGGGTATAAACAACTGCGGGAAAGCAGGGCAAGGCAGGGTTTTGTTGCTGGCTCTTTGGCCAAACGGCACAGGCCCATTGTGCATTGGAAGATGGGCTGTTTTCATATGGAAATAGCATTCAGCAAATGCTCGGTCAGACCACTCACAGGAGAAACAACTTGTATCGGAAGCAACAATCTTGTCTAACAATGTCCCATATCTCTGTCTTGATTCTCCTGAACTGTCTGGCTGGCGCAGGCAGGAGTGGTGTCATCTGACAGCTGAAAGGGATGGGAAGGTGACAGGAACCTGTGCCTTTCCATCTGGGAGAGAGCCTCCAAACTCTCTTCCCCTTAGAAACTGCACGCAGAGTAGGATTGCTGTTGTGTTTTAGGGAGTCATAGCACCAATCTTCACCTTTATAATAGGCCTGTTGTAGCCCTGACCTGGGTAGCCCAGGCAAGCCCAATCTCATCAAATCTTGGAAGCTAAGCAGGGTCAACTGTCGTTAGTACTTGGATGGGAAACCTCCTTGAAATATCAGAGGTGGGAGCTGGGGACAGGCTTTATTCAGCTGTCTCTCTGAATATCTGCCAGGCACCCAGTAGGGGTCAGTCACCAGAGGTCACCATGACTTTCAGGTGCATATGCAGTCAATCACCAGAGGTCTCCATGACTTCCAGGTGCGCGCACACACACACACACATATATATTTAAAAATAGGTCTGTTGTAGGGTTGGCAACCTCTAGGTGGGGCAAGGATTGCCAGGTCCTTCCTGGCAACTGGGGGGGATTTACTAGGAGAAAGAGAAAGTCCCACACTTTGTTGACAACATCACATAGGAAGTGACGTCATCATTCTGCAATGTCACTGAGACACTCCAGTATTTGGGCAAAAGCTTTATGGTATAACCTGCTTTTACCACAGAGTTTTTGCCCAAATACCAGAGCATCACCCAGATGTTACTAGCATGATGTCACTTCCTATGTGTCGCCAGCAACGTGGCCTGGGCCTTCCTTTTTCTACTGGTAAGTCTCTCCGGTGGCTAGCTGATCAGCAGCTGGGAGGCAGGGCCTAGAGGCAAGGACCCCAAACTCCACCAGGGTGGGTCTGTCAACCCTAGGTGGGGCCTGGGAATCTTCTGGAATTACAACTCATCTCTACCACAGCAGTTAGTTCCCCTGGAGAAAATGGCTGCTTTGGAGGGTGGACTTTATGGCATTATACCCTGCTGGGGTCTCTCTGCTCCCCAAAGCATACCCTCTGCAGGTTACAGCCCCAAATCTTCAGGAATTTCCCAACCTGGAGCTTGCAACCCTAACTTACTGGCATGCCCATTAACCACTGCAGCTTCACAAACAGGAACAAAAGATACTGGATGGGCTTAGAAAGAAAAGGTCAGGAACAAATGTCAGGCAGTGAGTCAAGATGCATAATTGTTCAATATGTTCAGAAAATGAATCAGTGAACACATGAATGAAACAAACTCTGGAAGGAGTAAGTAATATCTATGTTAAGATACTACAGAGATGATTATTAGCAAGCTGGTGTTGAACTTTTTCTATTGTTAATCATAGAATCACAGAGTTAAAAAGCTGGAAGGAGCCTAAAGACCATCCAGTCCATACAGGTTGACGTGAAGCATCCTGACAAATAATCATCCTATTGCTGCTTCAACACATAAGAACATAAGAACATAAGAGAAGCCAATGTTGAATCAGGCCAATGGCCCATCTAGTCCAACACTCTGTCACACAGCGGCCAAAATATACCAGGTGCCATCAGGAGGTCCAGCAGTGGGGCCAGGGAGGAGAACCCACAACATCCCTGGGCAACTGATTCCACCACTGAACTGCCCATATTGTTACCAACTGAAATAGCACCCTACCCCACCAGTTTGGTGTAGTGGTTAAGTGTGTGGACTCCAATCTGGGAGAACCGGGTTTGATTCCTCACTCCTCCACATGCAGCTGCTGGATGACCTTGGACAAGCCATAGTTCTGTCAGAGCTGTTCTTGAAAGAGCAGTTCTTGAAGGAGCTCTCTCAGCCGCACCTACCTCACAGGGTGTCTGTTGTGGGGAGGGGAAAGGAAAGGAGATTGTAAGCTGCTCTGAGACTCTAAGTGAAGGGCGGGGTATAAATCCAATCTCCTCCTCCTCTTCCTCCTCTTCTTCTTTAGAATAAACATATTCCCCTCTCAACCTCCTCTTCTCCAAGCTGAACATGCTCAATTCCCACAGTCTTTAGTCTTCAAAACCTAATTATCCTTATCGCCCACCTCTGCACCCACCTTAAAGTTCCTATGTCCTTCCTGTAAAAAGACCTCTAGAACTGGACAAAATATTCCGGATGAGGTCTGACGACCAGTGCAGTATACAGTTGTACAATCACATCTTGTGTCCTAGGCATTATGCAAGACTTCATTGGACTGCATCAAAATGGCATGCTCAGACAGGGATTGCCCTGTCATTACCACTAACTAAGATTTCCAGCAAATTGTGAAAAACCCTGAAATGGGTGTATGTGCATGTGTGCACGCGCATACGTAACAATAAGTCAGAATTTTTCAAACTTTCTACATTCAGAGGGCCTTTTCTACACAGGAAGAAGAAGACTCCAAGTTCAGTCCATGGCATCTCTAGTTAAAAGGACCAGACAGGCTGAGTAGACAATACTGACCTTGATGGACCAATGGTCTGATTCAGTACAGAGCAGTTTCATGTGTATTCATGTGTACTCATGGGCAATCCTACTGTGGAGACTCTTTTTGCACCTCGCATAGCCCCTTGGCTCCCATGAGTTGCTTCCAGGCCTGAATGAAGAAAATATACCCAACGTCTTTGTGACTGTGCATTGCAGGGAGAGCTGGGTAGCAAGGAGTAATGGTGGCTGTTGGCCAGCAGGGCTAGTAGGGCAAAGGGGTCTTGCACTACTTAGCAGCAAACAAAATACAAAAGGGAAAACAAGCTGCACATGGGTTTTTTTCCACATGATGGCAAGCTGGGGTGGTTTCCCCAGTGCTGCTGCAACTGTTGAGGTTCCCCTGCAGATTTTCTGTTGCCCCCCCCCCCAGCAATAATAGATATAACTGGTTCTCTGAATTCTCATGTAACATGTTTAAAATGAACATCCCTGCTACTATAACTTGATGAATGCCTTCTCCATATCTCGCCTTTCTAAATTCTGGGGATTGCTTTACACATTCTCCTTGCATTGTGGTTAGTGTCCCAAGAGTGTCCCACTCTCTATGGATCTTTCTGGCATGGCTGTTAATAGTTTTCTCTTTCTCTTCTCTGCTTGTGGGCTGCATTGTTCTGTTTTTGCCTCTTCTTCCACCTATTGTTGTCTGTTTCCACTTCCTATTCCAGTGTTTCTTTTAAGTTTTTTATACCATTCTCATATTTATTTATTTGGATATTCATATCCTGCTTTTCTTCCTGCTGCTGACTCAAAGATGCTAACAACATTATTCTTCTCTCCCCCATTATATTTTTGTAACAACCCTGTGAGGTAGGTTTGATTGACAGGCTCTCTTTTCTTCCTTTCTCTGATTTAAAGAGGTCTGCTGTTAAGGTGGTAGTGACATCAGAGGGAACCTGTGTTCTCATGCTTCAACAGAAACCCTTGTAGGTAAAGAATACACATTAAAAACTCACTGGTTCTTATGCCTTTCTGTCCTGGAGAAGATACTCTGAGGGAGAACTAGAGATGTACATGGGTATTTCCATTGCAGTGTGACTTTCTTTGTCCTCACTTATGTCATCATGTAGCCAGGTCTGACTGCCTGTGTGGTGGCTGAGATTGCACAGAGAAGAAGAAACAAGAAGGTTGCTAAAATGGCACCAAAGTAGCCACAGATCAATGGCAGCAAATGGGTGTGAAAAGCAATGTGGAAAAGAGAAAGCCAGGGTCTTCCTTGGGGTGTATTTCTCTCTCCATGAAATCACATTTTTGTCACTTTGAATAGATTTCAAGGCAAAAATTCAGCACAGCTCCATTTCCCAATAGCTTTCTTGGCCACCAGTAAATACAGCTGAGTTTGTCATTATATATTGGATTGTGTTGCTTTTCTTAAAATCCTTGTTTTAAAATCATGATTAATAAACATTCAAACAAAAATTGATCCCATATAAAGTAGCCATTTTCGGTGCCAGGGCTCTTTTTGTAGCAGGAACTCCTTTACATATGGGGCAACACACCCCTAATGACATGTAGCCAATCCTCCAAGAGCTTACAGTAGCCCCTGTAAGAAGAGCTCTGTAAGCTCTTGGAGGATTGGCTACATTAGGGGTGTGTCACCTAATATGCAAAGAAGTACCTGCTACAAAAAGAGCCTGGGCTTCCCATTGTTCACTGTAATGCTACTCACCCCTTGGCTCATGAAGAGCCACATTCACGATTATCATCAGCCAAAAGAGCCATATTTACTTTCACCCCTGGCATGAGGCCTGCTCCTCAGGGAGGCCCGCAGCTTCCCTTTTCCTCTGGCAACTTTAGTGTGGAAACCACCTGCCAATGACAAGCCCCACTGGCCAAGGGCCTCTTCTGCTTCCCTGAAACATGGTGCAGGTGTCACATTGGGGAATGGTATGCAGAACAGCCACAAGGGACATGTTGAAGAAGCACATTTGGCCACCGAGTGAGTATCACTGGCTTACTGGTATCTCTCTTCTTCTTCTTGGTATCTCTCCAAAGCATAGAAGAGTCATGAAGCAGAACAAATGAATATGGTAGTCCAGATTATGGTTATGTAAAATATTTTCCCTTTCATTTTTAAGTGTTGAAAATAGTGACAGGATGGAAATAATTCCCCACAAATTTTTGATGGTGAGAATATTTCCCCTTTTAAAAAAATTCTTCCATGCCATTGTTCCCCATATAAGTGGCAAGTTCACTTCCATTCCATCCTCCTTTGTGAGGACTGCTGCTTTCTTCTTCATGGATTTACCTTGATGTTCTCAACCAATCAGGGATACTGTAGTGAATGGGATGATATCACCATGCTGTGTAGCCAATCTGACCTGGCCCCAAGAAGGAGTCAGAGAGGGAAAACAGTGTCAGTTGATAACAAGGGCAGTGCCTCCTGGATTGGTCACAATGATGATCCTAGCCAATCAAAGGTCATGTCACTCATTTTCAATTGACTTTGGCCACTTCCACATTGCCATTTTTGCTTAGTGTGCCCCCCCACCCCTTTCCACATGTTTTTTGCTCCCTCTGGGGCTACTAGAGAGAGCAAAACACATGGGGGGGGGGGAATCCCTGGCGCAATTGGGACAAATGAGTGACAAAAATGACAATGTGGAAGTGGCGTTTTCCCTCACTGACTCCATCTTGGCACCAAGTCAGACTGGTTCCATAGCATTTATGATGTCACCTCATTCACTACAGATTTCTGACAGGATAGCTAGCTTCACCCAGAGCAAATATAGAATACTTTGGGAGAGATGGTAGGTCAATGTAAACAAATAAACAATCTTTGCAGGCATTGCTAAACAATTGCGGAAAGTAGAGATATTTTTGACACAACCTAAAAATGTCTCAGAGAAACAGGCAAATGGTTTCATCTAGGCTTCTTGATCTTAAGTAAAAGGCAGGGGAAAATGCTGCGGAAAACGAGATGCAAACAGCTTAAGAAAATGCCCAGGTCTTTTTTTCCCTCTGACCATCAGTGTCCAAAATGCAATTTAAAAACCATTCCGCAAGTACACAGATGATTTCCATCTGGTAACAAAGGGAAATGAAAGCATCGATGCTCTTATCTCCATTTGCCCACGGAAGGAACGGAAATGAAATCCAACATTTTCACCCTGGTGGCACAGCTGCAAGCTTGTAAACAAAAGTCAATAGAAGGTTTCATTTGATTACCGGCTTTGATCCATCAGCAAGGTATTCTGATTTGCTCTTAACACTGGCCAGATTGCTTTCATCTTCTAAAATATAGGAAGAAGTGAGATGACCCAAGCAGATTTCCTGAAATAGCCTTCCCCCAATATTATTTGCATGAATAATTCACTGAAATACAGTATGCTATGTGCTAAAAGAGAAATATATTCAAATGAATTTATAATAGGGTGTAAAATGTTTGGTGTGAAATACATACCTATCTGGTGATTGTTTACATTTACCAGTAATGGCCTTTACCTATAAATGGAATCTGGGTATCACTTGGGCATTTTCTGTCTAGTTACTATACATTTCAGAATTTTCAGACATTTTCTTCCAGGGTTCAAGATTTACTGGGAAATGTCAACAATTTCTAAGTTACAGAAAATGATGAAATTTATATAATCCCAGCCAGAAAAATTCAAGATTTCTCCCTTGCTAGTTCCTCTAATCTCTAGTTACCACTTGGATTTCACAAAGGCTGATTGAACTGTTTCCAGGACTGCCAGTTTAACTGATTTTAATCTATGGATTAATCAACTGCAGCTTTTGTTGATTAATTACTTGAGACAAATTTTGAGATTTGCAGCTATTTTGGTTTTGGTGCGTTACTGGAATAGAGACTGCAAAAGGCAGTGGGGGAGGGGGATCCCCGTTGCCTTCTCAACTTTTTGCTGCTGTTGTTGAAAATTATCTGGCACTTCTGCCAATATCTCTTTTTTAAAAGCACCATCTCTATAGGGTTTTTTTTTGCCAATTTGCAAATTTATTTAAATTTAATCAATCAGATAAGAGGCAGATGATTGCTTAAAGAATTTTTAGTTAATCAGTTGATGATCCTAATTTTTTACTATAAATGTTATGGTTGGGGGGAAGACTCCCCCTTCCACTGTGATGTTGTAGACAGCTACTAACCAAGAAAGGATGACTTGGAGCCCCCCACTGTTTCCCTTGAGAAAATTTAGATTTGCTTAGGCTTACAGTTTACCCCATCATTTGAGGGTTCGAAGGGAATATTCCTGTAGCTCAGATTTGTTATTCTGTGGGCTTGGTGTGGAGGGTTTTGATGAAGGTTTATTTGGCTTCCTATGCTGTGAGCGTGCTGGTCTGCTTATCAATCTGAAAGCCAGATAGTGTAGTGAATGTAAATGAAGTTGGATTGTAGTAACACAAAATTAGCAAAGGTCCCCTGCTGATGAGAGGAGAGTCTATTTTGGGCAGGATGCGTGGGCAAGTCAGTGCTGAGGTAGAGCTGGAATCAGTGGTTGGGGGCAGCTTAGAATATAATTACCATGGAGATAACATTTGAAACTGATGTCACTGGCCCCACAGTGAAATATTTGCTTTGGTGTAGGTGCTGGTGCAGTTTCGCAACACTCTTAGTAAGAACAGAACTGTGATTGTTTTAAAGGAACATTTCCCCCCCCCCTTTATTTCTAGGCACTGGGACTGCAATTTTCAGGGGATTACTCAGCAGGGGCTTTTGAACCCATTCATGACGCTATTTTCTCTCTGCAAATCAGTACCTGGAAGCTTTAGGAGGTTTTGCTCCCAAGGATAAACAGCTGTGAGGAGGCAATCTGGGTGGTGGGAAAAGCACAGGGGAACCGTCTGTTCCTGGAAATTGCATCTCTGGTAGTTGGAATCTATAAAGGTAACAAGGCCCTCTAAAGTGATTACAGAATGGCTGGTAACATGGGATCCCAGTCTAACACCATATAAGATTTACATCAAAGAGGACCTGGTTAGTATCTGTAGTTTCTACACATTTGAGTTTCTTCATTTAGATAAATAAAACACACACACTCATGTCCTTGTGCAACCAGAAACACAGATTTCACTCATGAGACAAAATTCTGCTAAGATGTCAGCTTCCAGTCAGTTTTATAGACTGCAATTTTTTTGGAAGTTTCAGTAGACCATGAAAGACCTAGCAGATTGATCCACTGGAGTAAAAAGGACTATGTGAGATGAAAGACACTGTAGGGCTATAACATTATAGGATATGAACTCACCACCACCTGAACCAAAACAGGCTGTGGTTTGATGCTTAATAATACAAGCAAAATGAATATTTGGACCTCTCACAACAGAAAGAGGAACAATCAGAATATGCTATTATGGGTGCTGGAATCTCATTTAAAACCTAATTAGATCTGGTACAAAGCTAGATCAGGCTTGTCTTGGGATGATGAGATGGATGCGTTGGCTTAAAACGTGTGATGTCTGTTCATCTGTCTTTTCTCAAAAAGGTTTATTAAGAAAGCAGCCTTCCTTTTTTCTAACTTGGATATTATCATTCTTCCCTGGCTGCTGGACTCTTAATACAATGGATAACAAAAAAAAATAAAATAATAATACTTAGTATTTTATCTCATGGGTTTCTTTGATTTTTCTTCTTCTACTAAGCAGTAGGAAGTATATATCTCTTAGAAATTCTGCAGCAAAGGCAAGTTAGACCAAAGTAGTAATGGGCATCCCTCTCTACCCCCTTCCCCAGTCCTATTCACAATTAATCCAGGAAAAGCGGATTAATTACCCAGATGTCTATAGGATGTCCAAAAATTAATCTGCTTTTCCTCTGATCAGTTGTGAATCGGCTGGATTTGCAAGGTCCAAAATGTCATTGGGTGTTCAAAGGGAACTGCTGTGCAGTACTAGGCAGGGTTGCTCCAGACTAAGCAAACTGAAATCAGTGGGCTTAGGTGGGAATAACTCTGTCTCTGGCTGCACTGTTAAAGAGGATTTCTTGCACTCAGGGCCCTTCCAGGCCAAATGGGGTCCTTTTGCAGTGCCACAACATCTTTGCACATACAAATCACAGCTCTTTCAGAGCTCTCTCAGCCCCCCCAAATAAGTCTAGCTCACCGCTTTAATGGTGCATAATGCTAAAGGGTAGAATTTAAGGCTGCCAGACAATCTTCAGATTTCTTGGCTATTAATTAATCTTTGCACATGTAACATTAGGCAAGGCTGCATCTTTGCAAATGCTGTTGAACCATTTATAAAAGTTACCATCATGTATTGATTTACATAGCATCATCAGTGGGCTGATGTGCTACCAAGAAACAAACCAAAAGACAGGTCTCTGCTCCAAGGAGCTTGCAATCTAAAATTGTCAGCGTAGGATCTGGGTGATACATGTCTGAATTCCCAGTCTGCCATGGAATCTTGCTTGGTGAGATTGGGCCAGTCGCACACACTCAGCCTAACCTACCTCATGGGGTTGTTGTAGAGATAAAATGGAGAAGAGGTGATCAACGTAAGCTGCTTTGGATCAGTCCCCAGTGGGGAGAAAGATGCGGTACAAATGGGAATAAATAAAATTAATAGAATCAACCTAGGGTTGCCAACCTCCAGGTGGTGGCTGGAGATCTCTTGGGTTTACAACTGATCTCCAGATGACAGAGATCAGCTCACCTGGAGATAGATCCTGATGGGCAGCCGTGTTAGTCTGTCTGTAACAACAAAAAAGAGCAAGAGTCCAGTAGCACCTTAAAGACTAACAAGATTTGTGTCAGGGCATGAGCTTGCGTGAGTCACTGCTGAAGAAGTGAGCAGTGACTCACAAAAGCTCATATCCTGCCACAAATTTTGTTAGTCGTTAAGGTCACCTGGAGAAAATAGACGCTATGGAAGGAGGACTCTATGGCATTACACCCCGTTGAAGTCCCTCCCCTCCCCAAACCCCGCCCTCCTCAGGCTCCACCCTCTCCAAATCTCCAGGTATTTCTCAACTCAGAGCTGGCAACCCTTCATCAACCCCACATGCAGATCAGTTGTGATAGGAAACACACAATTTCACTACAATTAGCAAAATATCGGCAAAGACAAACAGCAACATGCAATTGTTTCAGCTTGGAACTTACACAGAACTGCTGTCTCTGCTGGGAAGGAAGGTAACTTAGAGCATTGTGTTCGATTCCTTCAAAGTGCACATGGTTGTGTTTTAGAGGGTAGGAGAATGAGCTGTGGTCTGAAAGGCCCCTAGTTCAGATTTTACCTCTGCTGAGAATTCATTAGTAGTTAAAAAAAGCCACCTTCTTTCTCAATCTAATCCCCAACCATCTGCAGAATTGGGATAATCATGCTGGCCTACTTTACAGGACTGTTGTAGTGTTTACACCAAGATAATGCATGGGAAGTGATCTGAAACCTCTGGAAAACTGAAAGTGTTAGATAAATTACTATGTTTCATAGCCTGTTCACTGTCTTCGTATTCTTATGTAGTAATTGCTGTTGTTCTCATTTTACAGATGTGCAACTGAGTCCAAGCTAGTAGTTTGATCAAGACTGCTGGGGCATGGATAATATCTGAAATCTGCACTGGGTTAAGAAATTTGTACTTATCTTTCATACTTATTTGTACAAGATGTAAACAACGGTGGTTGTTGGCAAGTCAGAGGGAAAGAGGCCCAGGGCATCACACTGCCCTGCATTTTCTTCTTGAGCTTCTTTACTGTGCGTTGTTCAGATCACATTATTATTGAGTGGAAAAGTCTAAAGAAGCCAGAGAAAAATTCCAGTGCACCCTAGCTTGCAGATATCCTTATTTAACTGAACAGTGGTGGAGTTTTTCTAAACTCATCTGCAGCCTTAAAAAAAGAAGCTGTCTGCTGAATATGTGCCTGTGTGTATGTATAAAATTTTAACTAAACTTTAACTACTTAAGGCATTGTGAGCTTATATATAACCCAAGGGTTTTCACCCTGCATACAGTGGTTTGCTTGGCTGGGCAGAATCTAGTATATGGATGATTTGTTCTTCTTTCATAACAGTCCAGCTTCAGTTGGATGCATGCTTGACTACCTCCACGTGTCCAAGGAGCCAAAACATGTAAAGAACAGGAAGTTGCTCTTGTATAAAAAGGACTCTCTCTTGGGCTACTTTTATAACAGATTTCATAATGATGAATCTGGGCAGATCGGTTTGAACAGGCCTGGCTCATAAAGCGACAAAGACCCAAGGTGAAAAAACCCTGAGAAATCAGTGAGGAAGAGAAGCGGTACAGGCAAGTATGGAGGGCCAGCATGAACCACAGCATTCCATTTATTTAAAAAAGACTTGTAAGCCGCCTTGGCCCCCTCTTGCTAGAGATAAAGTCAGGGCCGCCCTAAACAGTTCAGACACAGAAAGTTATTTATTTATGTTATTTCAAATATTTTATATCTAGCCTTTCTTCCAGAACATAGGGCAGTGTGCATAGCTTATCACAATCAAACTGAAGAAGGAGGTCATAAAACCACACATCAATGCAATAGCTGCAGCGTCAGCATCAGACGACAGTACAGGCACAAAACAACCCAAACAGTAAAACAGCAACGTTAGAGCAAATTCAACAAATGTTCACTCCTCCCAGCTCCAAAGTTGGGAGTCAGCCTAACCTACCTCACAAGGTTTTTGTGAGGATAACATTGGCGGAGAGGAGAATGATGCAAGCCGCTTTGAGTCCTCATTGGGGAGAAAGCCATGGTACAAATGAATCAATAAAATAGAACAAAATAATAAGTTAAAAAGTGTTCTGATATAAAATTGTCTTGACAAGACGTCAGAAGGAAAGGAATGGGGAGGGGGCAGGCAGAGCCTCTCAGGGGTGGGCTCCTCAGCCTGGGCCTATAGCCTGAGAGCAAAGGAGGCTCTGGGAGGTCTCTGATGGCCCTTCCGATGGTTACAAAAGGGCAATAGCTGCCATGCAGAGACCCAGTTTAAATCAACACTCATCCTCTTCTGAGGAAACAAAAGATTTTTTAAAATGGACACAAAGGGAAGTGGTTTCCATTTTCATTTCTAGAGAGGTGGTGATTATACATGAACATATACTGAGTCAGACCTTTGGTTTATTATATTTAGTATTTTCTACTCTGACTGGCAACAGTTCTCCTGAGTCTGAACTAGGGTTGCCAGCTCTGGGTTGAGAAATCCCTGGAGATTTGGGGCTGGAGCTTGGGGAGGGCAGGATTTGGGGAGGGGAGAGACCTCAGTGGGGTATAATGCCATAGAGTCCACCTTCCAAAACACACATTCTCCAGGGAAACTGATCTCTGTAACTTGGAGACCAGTTATAATTCCAGAAGATCTCCAACCACCACCTGGAGACTGGCAACCCTTATCTGAACACAGAGGTCTTCCACATGACTTGACAACTGATCCTTTTAACTGCAGATGCTGGGGATTGAACTGGGGAGCTTCTACATTCAGAACAGATGCTCTGAAGGAGGTATTGTGGTGTGGAGGGCTGTGGCTCAGTGGTACAGTGTGGGTTTTGCCAGCAGAAGGGCATGAAGTTAAATCTCTGGCTTCTCCTGTCAAAGGCTGACAGCAGGTGTTGGAAAGACCTTCTGCTACTCAGAGCAGACAAAACTAAGCTCGATAGACTTCAGTGGAGCTAGGAGTATGCGATTGACTGATTGACTGCTGCAGATAGCACTTCAAAGCTCTTTTTTGGACTGAATGTACAGAAAGAGTTGGAGGGAAAGAGAAAATAAGTTGTTTCAAGACATGGTGGCATGATCCAAGCCCTGCCGTTGCAGTCTTAAAAGGGGAAGCAGGATGTGCTGCAGATGAAATTGGATTAGTTTAGACAGTGCAGGGTGTGAAACAGGTTTTCAGATTGTGCCACGGGGACTGGACAAAGGAGAGGGGTGGGGGGAACCATTCCTGCTTTGTGAAGGCAGCAGTTAATCAAATCTCTCCCAGCACTAAATGAGACACACTGGTCTTTTTGCAAAGCACAAAGCAAAGGAAAAATGCAGAGGTCCTCATATGAACAATGCAGGAGATTAATTTAAAACGCTGTGCTTCAAAATGTAATTGGGAAATAGTACTCAGTGGATGGCAAGCAAGCCACTCCATCTGAAGACTGGTTTTCCTTCCATTGAAGCCTCTTTTTTATGGTTAAATTTGGTATTTCACAAAATAGACAAGGGCTGCAAAGTAGCTGTGTTAGTCTGCAAACGATTTCCAAAGCCAAATGTCACACAGTACTAACCAAAATACCACAAAGCACCATCTCCTTTAGTTGGACAAAATGGCACCACTTTAGAGCTGCTGTTCTAGGAAACTTGTATGTGCAGTGTGCATTCTTGGCAGCACCATCGGGGGGGGGTGTCCCATTTTTCACTCCATACTACCAGAACAGGCCAGAGCCTGTGAGATTTCAGCATCAAGGATGGTATATTTGGGATGAAATTCACAACAGATCCCTTTCCCTTTTCTGTGTCTTCCCTTGCAGTGTTTTGGCTGAATCTTAGTCGGCACCAAAATCCATTGCTGGACCCCTCCAGGGACTCATTAAAACCCAAATATCTCTGAGGTAGAGCATGATGGCTTCTGCATGACTGCTTGTGCCAATTCCATAGGTATGCCAAAGGTGAAGTAATAAATTGGTTTCTAATTAGGACATACATGCAGTGAGGCAGCTCCTCCATATATGCAACTTCTTTGAGCCAAGTGGGCTTCAGGTTGCAATACAATAGATAGGAGTTCCAGTCTGATAGTAAAGTAAAGATTCCCTTGCTCAAAAGCCAGTCGAATCCGACTCTAGGGTTGCGGTGCTCATCTACGTTTCAAAGCTGAAGAGCCAGCGCTATCTGAAGACGTTTCCGTGGTCATGTGGCCAGCATGACTAAACACCAAGGTGCACGGAATGCTATTACCTTCCCACCGAAGTGGTATCTATTTATCTACTTGCAATTTCTTGCTTTTGAACTGTTGGGTTGGCAGGAGCTGGAACTAGAGACGGGAGCTCACTCCATCATGCGGCACTCCCGGGTCTCAAACTGCTGAACTACTGACCTTCCACAGCCTGCAGCTCAGCATCTTAACCACTTGAGCCACCGCAGCCTGATACATTTCTATTAAATTAAGGCCTAAAATAGATTCAAGTTCTCAAACAAAGAGAGTGGGGTTGGGCATTGACTTGGCATGCAGACCTTGTAGGAATTTAGCTGGAATCTATAGAACCATCACATTTTTTGAAAAGATGTAAGATTTTTTTAAAAGTAAGTTTCTAGACCTCATGGGCACAGAGAAAATCTTTGAAAAAGTGTGATCATGTGTCTGACTAAGACTCAAAGGCTGTACAGAGGCAATGATCCCATTGGTCAGTAGGTGGAACTTCTGTGCCTCAAGTATAGGTCTCCATATTACCTTCATATAATGTTCCTTTTAATTCTTTTGCAATGGTGTAGCACAGGTTGCTTGTCCATGGAATTTCACATCACCAATGGAATTCATGTCCTAGATGTCAGAAGGGTGCAATATTTTTATTTTTAAGGGGAATGACCAAAACTCACTGGAACTGCAGCTGCTTTGTATGCCAAAGTCCCAATTACAATCCCTGATATCACGACTTAAAAGATCTTGGGTAGCAAAACTGCAATAGACCCCAGGGAAGCTGTTTGAAAGCTGCTGCCATTCAAATAGGACATGCTGAGAGTCTTTAGGTATCATTTGTTAGAAAGTCAGACTAGGAGCTGGGACACCTAGGTTCAGTACTGACACAGCCATGAACATAGGGTTGCTAGCTCCAGGTTGGGAAGTACCTGGAGATTTTGGGAGTGGAGCCTGAGACTGGTGGGATTGGGGAAGGGGAGGGACTTCAATAGGATATTGTGCCATAGAGTCCACCTTCCAATGTAGCCATTTTCTCCAGGTGAAATTATTGCTGCCACCCGGAGATCAGTTGTAATCTCAAGTCACTAGGTTGTTGTGAAGATAAAATGGAGAGGATAGAGCCACATATGTTGCTCTGAGTTCCTTGTAGGATGGGCAGGGTAACCAAACAGTGATGGCTACTGGGTGAGTCAAAGGTCTGGCTCAACATGAGGCAGCTTCATCTCTCTCACTGTGGTCACAATGCCGTGACTCCTTACTGCCTCTCACACCTGTGTCCTTCTGCCACTGAAGTCCTCTGCACAATGTTCTGAATCAGTAGAAGAAGAAGAAGAAGAGATTAGATTTATACCCCACCCTTCACTGCCCAAAGGTGTCTCCGAGCGGCTTACAAACTCCTTTCCCTTCCCCTCCCCACAACAGACACCCTGGGAGGTAGGTGGGGCTGAGAGAACTCTAACACAAACTGTCTTTGAGAGAACAGCTGTGCCAAAGGTTGTGACTGACCGAAGGTCACATCAGCAGGTGCAAGTGGAGGAGTGGGGAATCAAACCCGGTTCTCCCAGATAAGAGTCCGCGCACTTAACCACTACGCCAGACTGGCTCTCTGAAAACCACACAGCAGATATATTTATGTCTTGCATACCTTTATATAGCTAATAGAAGGCTCTTGTGTTGGGTTTCATCTTCTTCATCTGTTCCCGACTCACGGAAACAATGCCAGGGGATCACAGACTGTTTCCGTCTCGTCGGCCAGTTATCCCTACATCCTTCTTAGAATGCCTAATCAAACAGAAAAATATTTAATTTAGAGGGAGGGAAAACAAATGTATTTTTTCCCCTCCTTTCGAAATGGCACTCTAAGCCTCGGATAGCCATCTGCCGCTTTCTCTTCTGCTATGGGTATAGTGTTATAATTGGACATACGTTTTTGACACCTCCTAAGAGGATCTGCCGGTTGCTGTAGCCAATTTTAAACCCAGGCTTCTTTGCCGACTTCCATCCAGGCGTCTTATTAAGGGGTTGTCAAAAGATGAGTCGATCAAATGGTTAACAAGGATTCTGTCTGAGCGGGAGAGAGAGACGCAATTATTCCCAGCCTCTATTTGGGTAGACTGGGGGAGGTACTCTTATTGCTAAGTTCATTTCCTTGCACAAGTTCCATTGCAAAGAAGAAGGGTATGTATTCACAGACATATTATTGGGAACACAGGTTGGGTCTGAGATTCCCCACCCTCTGTTCTGTGTAACAGTTTGTGGGCTGAGTGTCAGTTTATTGGCCCTCATCCATCCCATTACTTTCCCTGGGCATCTGTTCAGGACTTCCACAGATGCACCTGGCTTAGCTGTTAAGGAGCAATAGAGCTGGGTGTCATATGCATATTGGTGGCATATTGCTGGATGTCAAAAGTGACATCGCCTTTGGGTCTGTTGGAAGCACCTATTAAAAAAAACATGCTCCCCCCCTCCCGAGGGGGCTTGGAACCTCCCAATAGTTTGCAATTACTACCCCCCAAGCAGCCATTTTATGGAGGCTCCCACTGCTCTTTTTTGAAACTCCAAACATGCTATCATGCTCAGCAAGGATGGGGACATCTAGAATCATAGAGTGGGAAGGGACCTCCAGGGTCATCTAGTCCAACCCCTTTTACAAAATGTTCTGGCCCTTTAGCAGAGCTTTATTTAATGAGAAACAATTGGCAATTGAAATTTTTTGTGACATGGAGTTAAATAACATCACCACAGAATTGCTTGCAGGTCAGATTTATATAAACAACTTGAGGGACCAGTTTAAAAATCTGCAAACCTAGTTAGAGGGTCAGACTCTCCCTGAGGAAACCCAGGTACAAATCCCTTCTGAGGGCCTTTTTCAAAGAGCTGGGTTCCCTCCCAAGCCCCCCCTCATCAGTGTTCCAAGCCCAAATGGGTTCTCCTTTATTTTTTAACAGCTATTCTCCACAGGTGCTGTCTGGCTGTGAAGAATCTGAGTTGGGCCTAGCTTTGAAGCACAGTGGATGATCTTGGGTTAGCTATACTTCCTCAGCCTAATTTATGTTGCAAGGTTGTTGTTACAATAAAATGGAAGATAATCTTTTACATTTCCTTGAGTTTCTTGGAAGAAATTCTTTTGGGGGAGGGTGTAATAAATAAATTACAGACATGCTTGAACAATCCACAAGCTCACTGAACGGCCATAGTGTTAACAGTATTAGTAGAAATAACAGAACAAATTAAGAGTCCAGTGGCACCTTTAAGACAACAAAGTTTTATTCAAGGTATGAGCTTTCGTGTGCATACACACTTTTTCAAATACATTGGAATGGTACGTAGGGTTCAAACTTATAGAAAGGGGCTGAACAGCAAATTAACATGTAACTTAATGAAGATGTGCAAAGGCAAACTAAATAACAAGCTAAACTTATGTCAACAGTTGTAAAGCAATAAATATGTTAAAATAGCAGATAAATGTGTAAAGGTTTCTTTTCTAATTGTGGGAAGGAAACTGATACTCTCCATTCTCTCCTCTCAGGTGTGGAGGTTGCTTAACCACTTTCTGCAGCACTTGCTTCCAGTTAGTGGGGCTGTAAACCCTCCCTTGTCCGAGATGCATGAGGCACATGTGAGCATTCGATGTTCTCTGACTTGCCTCTTGTCCTAGGCAGTCTTGGATTGATTGTGGCTTACAGTGTCCTGGCTGGGAAAGTGTGCACTGCCTAACTGATCTCCTTACCAGAGTGAGCAGGAAACTAGCTTTTAATATGCTGTGCTTGGCAGACTCCCTTCATGTAATATTGAAAGGGCTTTCTTAGTGATGCATCACCAGCCTGGCCCTGGCCCATAATGGGTTACTGATCTCTCTTAAATGTGACAACTTTGCTCCCATGATCTATTATGCAGTGGCTCATTCCCAGACTGTCCAGGTTCACCAGTGAACTTGGTTTAATTACAGGATGTGAGCAATGCCAAATGCAAAGCTCCTTTTGGCTCTAGACTTTCCACCCTGGGCCAAGATAGTACTTGTTAATTTATTGATCCATTAATTTTAAGATGGGGAGGGGGCGCAATGTGTACAATCCCAATTACTGGACGCTTTGCATTTGTAAGAGCATATATTGCTAGCTGGCAGTCGCAGTGGTGGTTTCTGAATTTCCTCAAAAAGGGTTGGTGGGCTGAGCTGGTCAAATTATTATTATTGCTGTTGTTTGTAATGCAGACTGCCCTTGTTCTTTGCCAAAGCATTCACACATTGGACAGATTTTCAGAGTGAAATTACTCTTGGATAAGCAACAGCCTGCTAGGAGTCTGATTACTGTGAATGTTCCTAAAGGAGTAGTTTAGTACACTTGTACCCTAGGGGGAGCTGTGGAACATTCTCTAATGTTTATGGTTTTTCTTTTGAAGTTCAGCCTACCACTGGTTGTTTCTCTCTCTGCTGTGTAGTAGTTTGTGTTAGAGCTTGTGCTCTAAAGGCCTCTCTGTTACATTAACGGCCTGCAATCACTTATTGTCTTTCTTCAAAATCCTGCTGCCGTAAATTCTTTAAAAGCAAACTGCAAGGTGTGGGTTGCATTATTTCCAGAACTCTGCCAACAGCTACATCATCAGAAAAGTCACAGGGCATGGCTATGACTGGACTATGCCACCTTACAGTGTGAGAGGGTGAACTGCATGTTCAAATGATCCCTGGACTATACCACTTTAAGGCTGAATTGCATGTTTGAATGACCCCTGCTCATTGAAAGTCTGTGTCCTAAGGAGTATGTTGGTTAGAACCCTTCTCTTATTGTGCAAGGAGGGCTTATGGATTTATTTAGGCTTTTGTTTTTCAGGATTTTTTTTAAATGGGGAGGCATTTAACTATATATTTTTGATGCATTTCTCCCCATTTTCATTCTAAAATGGTTGCAGACCAACTGGAGCAACACCAGGTGATTCTGGCGTTGATCTTCAACATCCTTGCTACTGTCCTGCGTTCTTTTGAGCTTGTGGACCTGCTTTCTTCACTAAAGTCAGTAGAGGAATCAAGGACCCCAGGAGCTCTGTATCTATGCACTGAGCATGCCTGGGATTCTGAGGCCTGGTGAAGGTTATCGAAGTAGATGCTAGTGATGTCAGAGAAATTGATATGTTTGTGTAATGTTGCCTTTTGGCATCCAGCTTTTCCTGAATGTGATATAAATTGAGCTAGCTGCAAACTGGAAACCTGAGTATATAAGTGGGAACCCACAAAGACTTGTGGGAGGCCTCTGATTTCTCCCAACCCCGAGTATTTCCTCTTTTCTTTCCTGAAAGCCCCCACAGCCTTTCCCCTTTTCCTGTTTCCTTCTCTCCTAGGGTTGCCAGTCTGGAGATCTCTTGGAATAGGGTTACCAGGTCCAGGTTAGTAAATTCCTGGAAATTCTAGGGTGGAAAGCCAAGGTTTGGTGAGGGAAGTGACCTCAGCAGGCTATGATGGCATACCGTCCACTCTCCAAAGCAGCAGTTTTCTCCAGGGGAACTGATCTCTGTTGTTTGGAGAGCAATTGTAATTCTGGGTGATATCCAGCCCCCACCTGAAGATTGGCAACCTGAGTTCCATTGGAGGAAATGGCTGCTTCAGAGGGTGGAGTTTGTGGCATTATACACTTCTGAGGCCCCTCCCCTCCTCAACCCCCCTCCCCATATCTCCACCCTGCCCCCAAATTTCCAGGAATTTACTAACCTAGAGTTGGCAACTCTATCTCCTTTCCACCCAACAGCTAACCTACCTTTATCTGCTCTCCCCATCTTCAGCTTCCCACCCCCCAGCAGCTTCTGCCTAGGAAAACTAGTCCAGTTGTGTGGTGCTGGCCACTGGGGCCAGGTGCACTTGCATGGTAGGGAACCCCCAAGGACTTGTGGGGTGGCACCTCAGTTTCCTCGTATCCCCCTCCCCTCACTATTTTCTTTTTCCCTTCCCTGGGGAACACCCATATCCTCTCCCCTTTACCTGCCACATTTGCTCCTTTTCAGCCATTCACCAACCTACATTTTATCTGCTTTCCATCTTCAGCTGTATTTATTATTTACTCCATTTATACCCCACCTTTTTCTACAATGGGGGCCAAAGCAGCTTATTCTCCTTTTATTTGCACTGCAATCCTGTGAGGTAGGTTAGGCTGAAAGTATATGGCTAGTCTGAAATCACCCAGTGAGCTTCCACAGCAAGAGGGGGATTCAAACCTGGGTTTCCTAGATCCCTACTCTGAAGCTATACCACATTGTCTTTCATAGAGTGGCTGCTGTTGAAGGGTAGCAAGCAGCCAGGCTTAGGTGAGTCATTCAAGCGGAGTGATATCAAGTCACCCAGTGTGTGCTGCTAGGAGGGCCTGGATCCAATGAGTGCTTCTTCAAAGATTAAAACAGCCCTGGGAAAGACCTGGGAAACCCCTGCCCTTGCCTTTCACTCAGAGAAACCAAGCCTAGAATTCTGTGGTTGCCTAGCAACAGCTACTGAGGGACTGTTTCTTAAACCTACAGGTGCTTCTTTTTTCATTTTGGGTTTTTTATTTTTTTCATTTTTGGGTTTTTATTTTTGTTAGATTCCATTTTTTCCCAAAAGCCTGAGGTGTTCAGGTTGTAGAAAGATTTCTTGCCTGTTCATAGCACCAGTTACTGGATCCTCAAATTTGGCCGACTTTGCTATTAGTAAATAGATAGAAGGAGCCTTAGAGGATCAGTTTATGCTTTTTTTAAATTACATTTGGATTGGGGGAGATAGCTTTCTGCACCCTGTCATTTGCACTTGATTGACTGTACTTTAAATAGAGACATGTATGTGGCAGACACTGCCTGACCCTGGCACTGTAAGGGGATAGGTTGTGGTTGTGCAGTGGGGAGGCAAAGGCACTCTACATAGTCTCAGAGGTGTTGCCTTGTTTCCTGACTTTTAAGCCTGGGGTCCAGTGATAAACTTCCCTCCCTTTCTGCACATATACTGACTGAGATGGGGATATTGAGCCCTGGCAAATCTAGTCTTCTGTAGTGACAATCGTTCTTTGCAAAGAAGAAAAAAGAAATATGAATCCCTTTGCATGCAAGATTGGCTCAGCTGTCCATTGATGAAATTGATTGCTCCTGAAAAGCGTTTTTGGTCCTTAATATACTGTAATTGTTTCCGCCACCACCTCTTTTCTGCATTTTTGAACTGGCATCATCTTTGTCTCTGTGTTCTTCTGCACCAAACTGTTCATGAATAATACTCCAGAGGAAGGGGGCTGAGGGTTGATTAAGGTCTGATTTACACAGAATGGAAAACGAAGTGGTGCAATATGGAGGTGGTAGAATGGACTGCACCACTTCAAAAATGGGGATTTCAGGTTGGAATGCTCCTTTGCATTAAAACGCACACACATGCGTGCATGCATGCATGCACACACACAGACACACAACTCCCTGCAGATAAAAAGTAGCACAGCAGGGGGGAAAGCTCTGCTCTCTCTTTGCTTGCTGTGCTGTTGTTTTTCTTTAATCTGCAGGGAGATTTTCACATTGGGAATGTTCCAGAATGGAATCTTCCTCCTGCACTCTGAACTTCCATGGTCCATTCTGCTTCCATCCCATTCTCTTGCTTGTCTAAATCAGACCTTAGAGTCCTTCTCCGTCCTTCACCTCCGTCCTCCTCCATCTCTTTCCCTCTTCTTCTTTTTCCATTCTGTGCCTTGTAAATTGACCAGCCCTCCACTGCTTCCTGTGATATCCTAGACCCCTCCTTAGCTGCCAGATCTTTTGCATCTCTCTTGGCTTTCTGTTCTCCAGCTCTGTTTTATAAATGGGTCCATCTGCCTTGCAGGTGTCTAAGATTGTTTTGTTTCTCTGTTGATATAGCGTTTGGATTTTTATCTGTCAATGGCTTTTTAAATTGTTGTTGCAGTCACCTAATAATCAATCCCCTTGATGTGGTGAATTGTCAAGTCTCTCGTTTCCCACCTACTGCTGAGATGGACTGCCCCCTAAAAATTTAAATGCCCCCCGAAGACAAAAACATCCTGGCTATGAGCCTCCTTTAGATAGGCGAAGCGCTCGTTCCTGTGACTTCGGACTTGTGCGCTTCCAGCCCAGTTTGGAGGGGCAGCTGTGGGAGTGTGGACTCCCGTCAGAGAGAACTTTTAACCTCAGCTAGTGTCATGTTTAAAACCAGGCCGCAGATAAATATGCACTTGTAACAACCAAAAGGGAAATTTATTACTCACTCCCCCCTCCTCGGTCTTGGCTAATGTGAATATAGTTAAGCCACGTCAAGCGCTGACTCCCCACCCCCCTTCCAGCCTTTATCACCTCTGTTTATAAAAGAGCACGTAATGAATTATAGCAATAAAATGAGGATGCTGGTGAAACAAGCCAGGTTTTCGCCCTCGCTCTCAGAAGACCAGCAGGAGTGCGTGGGTGGGGAAGTGCTGCAGTGCCGTAAGGGGTTTGTTTCCCTACGCCGTGCATTTCGCTTGGGTTGTGCTTCTGTCTCTGAGCCCTACAAGTACACTTTTCAATGCAGGAAAGTTCCAAGCCCTTTCCTCTTTAGAGGGTCACTGTCGATACTGATGGGGATGACCAAAGTCTCAAGGCATGGGAAACTGCATGAAAACAGGGATAGGTTTTAGGCAGGGCTGTGTCCCAGCCTGTATCATGCAATGTGATGCACAGAAGCCACCAATACACTCACTCCTTCCTAGTGGTTGAAAAAAAAAATATGTGTCTCGATGCCATGGTGTTGGCATTTGCCTGCATTCAGCGATCTTTCATTGGCTGCCATTTGTGGGCTGGGTGCCTGTGGAAATGCTAACCTGATGACATTATGCCATGTGGCCTTTTGTGCTCTCTGTCAGTTGCATTTGGCTCATTCTTCCTAAAAGAAGAAATGCTACTTTGGCTTGCCTGACCCTTCTCTCTGAACTGTAAAAAGACAGGCCGAGATCTCTCCAGCGGGGAGGGAAAGCTGCTCTGCACCTGCTCAGAGGCATTAATATTTGACTTCCCAGAACCAAACTCTGGTATTGAAAACAAAATGCAAGGGCTGAGCAATAAACTGCCCTACCCTCTACATGATTCACTGGGAAGGAGTGTTGAATACCAACTATTCTAGCCAGCTGCATCTCCTGTATTTCTCTGCAATGCAGAAAAGAAAAATAAAACATTCTGGGGAGATATGAGAGAAATGTGATCGGTGGTGCCATGCCTGTATCTATAAAGTGCCACACCCAACTTATGGTGATCCTTACAAGCAAGTATGGCAACCCTAGCAAGTAAGAAGCAGAGTGGTTTGCCGTTGCTTTCCTCTGCAAAATCTTCTGTAATGGTCCCCCATCCAAGTACTGACCCTGCTTAACTTCCAAGATCTGACAAGATCAGGCTAGACCATCCCATCTTTCCTCCAGTGCCTTCCTCCTAGAGTTGCCAGGTCCCCCCTGCAGGCCACCAGTGGGGGATGGGGGGCAGAGTTGTCATATCCAGATTGGGAAACTCCAGGAGATTTGGGGATGGAGCCTGGGGAGGGCAGGGACCTCAGTGGGGTACAGTGCCATGGGGTACACCCTCCAAAGCATCCATTTTCTCCAGGGGAACTGATCTCTATAGTCTGGCCTGTAATTCCAGGGGATCCTCAGGTCCCACCTGGAAGTTGGTTTCTCTGCCTTCTACCTATCTCTTTATAAACTACACAGTTGGCGGAAGATGAGATAAGAACATGGGTGATCAATTTCTTTAGCTTTCTGCTTAAGCCTTTAATTTCCTTTGTTTTCCTTTGTTTTAGGGTTGCCAGCTCCAGGGAAATACCTGGAGATTTGGGGGGTGGAGCCTGAGGAGGGCAGGGTTTAGGGAGGGGAGGGACTTCAGTGCGATATAATGTCATAGAGTGGCTGTTTTCTCCACATCAACTGATCTCTGTTACCTACAAGTCAGTTGTAATAGTGAGAGATCTCCAGCCATTACCTGGAGATTGGCAACACTATTGGTTTAGCAGCCTTCTTGTGCTTGGACTTCCTCCTAAGTTCTGTGGCCTGCTTCAGACTGCAAGGCAGAGGAAAGTCACCATTTTTAAAGTTGTGGTACATAAGCAGCTCTCTGTACGTATTTATTTATTTAAAACATCTTTATGCCACCTTTCCACCCAGTCAAGGTCCTCAAGGTGGCAAATACAAACATATTAAAATATTTGAACAATTAAAACCAACATTTAATGTAAAATGATTCAACAAAAGCACATAAAACAACACCAGAACCAGGGAGGAGGGCCAATAACCTTTACTGGGGTATGCCAAAGGAAATGAAGGAGAAGGAGAAGAGGAGGAGGAGGAGATTGGATTTATACCCCACCCTCCACTACCTGAAGGAGTCTCAGAGCGGTTTACAAACTCATTTTCCTTCCCCTCCCCACAACAGACACCCTGTGAGGCAGGTGGGGCTGAGAGAACTCTGACAGAACTATGGCTTTCCCAAGGTCATCCAGCGGGTGCAAGTAGAGGGGTGGGGAATCAAACCCAGTTCTCCCAGATTATAGTTTGTGCACTTAACCACTACACCAAACTGACCAGCACTCATCACCTGCTGGCAGAGGGAGACAGACAGATCTCCTTGAGGAAGGTGTTCCAAAGTTTTGGGGCCATGACTGAGAAGGTCCTTTCTCAGCTTTCCATCCTTCTAGCTTTGGATGGCAGGGGCTCCTGAAGCAAGGCCCCAGAAGATGCAGGGCAGACGGGTAGGTTCATATGAGAGAAGGTGGTCCTTAAGGTATTAGTCCTAGGCCATACAGGGCTTTAAAGGTCAATACCAACGCCTTGAATTGAGCCCAGAAGCAAACTGGGAGCAAGTTAGGCAGAACAAGACTGGAGTGATATTGTCCCAACAACCCATGACGATCAACACTCTAGCCACAGCATTCTGTACTAACTGTAGCCTTGGGACACTCTTCAAGGGCAGCCAGTAGTCTAATCTGGATGTTACCAGGGCCAGTTTGGTGTAGGGGTTAGGAGCGTGGACTGTAATCTGGGAGAACAGGGTTTGATATCCCATTCCTCCGCATGCTGCTGCTGGTGTGACCTTGGGTCAGTTTCAAGTTCATTTAGAGCTGTTCTCTCACAGGCAGTTCTCAAAAGAGTTCTCTCAGCCCCACCTACCTCACAGGGTGTCTGTTGTGAAGAAGGGAAGGGAAAGGAGATTGTAAACTGCTCTGAGACTCCTTTGGGTAGTGAAGGGCGGAGTATAAATCCAATCTCTTCTTCTTGTTCTTCATACATAGCAGAGAACAGACTGTTCTAGATTCTTTTTTCCTCTGCAGTGCTGGATTTTTATTGTTATATTCCACACTAGTGTTTCAGGGCTCTAACACCTGATTCTGCCATTTGGGTAGATCAAGCCACTTAAAGAACAGGTTAAATGGCTGTTGTTTCTTTAACTGTACATTGCAAATAGCAAATGAGGGTTGCATGGTACAGTTCTCTCTCTCCAAAATGAGTCCTCTTCCCTTAGGACATGGTAGTTTTCTGGATACAGGGAATTTGACTTGATTTTTTAAAATGTAAAACCTTTTCTCTTTTATGTTGTCGAAGGCTTTTCTCTTTTGGCACGTATATCAAAATAATGCATTCCCCACCCCCACCTCTGCCCACAATTTGTAATCAGCCCCTCAACTGAAAATGCTTGGTCATCCAACAACCCTTTCCTGGTGATATTTTCCACACACATTGTCCATCAGCTACATTTTTCTAAAAATAAAATATCTGATCAAAATCCGACTTCTTATGTAATTAGCTAGGCTGTCTGTCTTCACACTCCCACAGAATGCCAAATTAAATCAAAGAGTTGTGGTGCTTATTTAATGTGGAGAGAGAGAAAGAGAGCGTGAGTGAGCAAGTACAAAATCCATTATGGTCCTTGAATTGCTGAAGGGAGCAATCTGGTGTACGTATCCTCAGAAGTAAGTCCCATTTTATTCAGTGAGGCTTACTATCCTAAGTTTGTCAGTCAAGCATCAAAACTAGCCCAAGAAGAAGAAATGCAGCACAGTTCCTCCTGTCGAGCTTTGAATTCTCTCTGTTTCTCCTCCACAAAAAGCTGCTTTTGCAAACTAGTCACATGTCAGTGCTGTAGGCTGGTCACTGGTTGAACTCAACCAAGCACAGGGCAACCAATACCTTGCAAATGGGTCAGGGTTCTCTAGAGACAGGGAAGGCAGTGCACGTTTCCCTAGATGCATTGCGCTCTGGACCCATAAAGGGCAGCTTCCCTCTGGTAGCCAGAAGGGTTGCCTGTCACTCTCCTCTTTTCCTGTATCCAGGATTGAAACACAGCAGTGGGCCCCCCTCCCAGGCCTAAAACTGTTCGTAATTTCCCAAGGCTGGTGAACAATGCAGGCAGCTGTTGTCACTGAAGGCAAGCCCTGTTCCCTCCGTGATCATCCTGACGTGTGGGACCTGCTCCAACTTGCATGGAAGGATTTCTTACAAGAGGTGAAACTGATGCTAGTTTTTAAAAATATTTTTATTTGCTTCGTTTATACCTTGCCTTTCTCCCCAATGAGGACTCAAAGCTCCCCTCTCCTCCAGTCTATCCTCACAACAACCCTGCAAAGTAGGTTAGGCTGAGAAAGTGTGCCTGGCTCACAAACCACCCAGCAAGCTGCCATGGCAGACTAGAGATCTGAATCTGGGCCTCCCAGATCCTAGTCTGTCACTGCAACTATTTACACCACACTGCTTGAGGGAGGGAGCTGAGGTTGTCCCCCCTCCCCCCGCATCTTTCAGACTTTATAGATCAGCTGAATGAAACTGACAAGTTAACTTCCCCACTCTTTGCATGGAGATTTATGGGCACTAGTGAAGAAAGGGAATCTTCAATCCAGAGGTGGTTAACTTCTGTATACCAGGGCTAGGAGACAACATCAGGGAGAGGCCTTGGCCCTGTGTTTTTCTCTTATCCACTTTCTCTAGACTAGTGTGGTATAGTGGTTGGAATGTTGGACTAGGATCTGGGAGACCCAGGTTCGAATCCCCACTCTGCCATGGAATCTTGCTGAGTGACCTTGGGCCACTCACACATTCTCAGTCTAACCTACCTCATAGGGCTGTTGTGAGGTAAACAGAGGAGAGAAGAACAGTGTAAGTCGCTTTGGGTCCCCATTGTGGAGAAAGGTGGGTTACAAATGCAATAAATTTTTGTAGCTCTCTGTCTTGCTACTTCTCAGTCACCTTCTTTTCTGAACTAAACTGAAAAAACCCAGTTGCCATAGCCTTGACTCAGAGGACAAGGAGTCCAACCCTGTGATAATTTTTGTCGCTGTTTTTCTATACTTTCCCCAGCTCTTAGATGTTCTTTTTGAGATTTGGTGGTCAGAACTGTACATAGAATTCCAAATGTGGCTACACCAGGGTTATGCGTAAATACATTATGTATTCTGGCAGTCTGAGTCTCAAGCCCTTTTCTGACAATCCCTAACATGGAATTTGTTGCTTTTTAAAATCACCACTGCACACTGAGTTGACATGTTCAGTGAACTATTTACCAAAACCCAAAGGTCTTTTTTCTTGATCTGTCACTGCCAGTTCAAACCCCATCAGCGTATATGAGAAATTCGAATGTTTTGTTTACCCTGACTGGGGTCATACTTTGTTATTACGCTTAAAAATAAATTCTCTTTATTGCCTCCAGAACAATAGAAACACTTTATAAAAAAAATAGAACCACTTCATCTTCTGTGCAATTGTAGCATAGTCCAATTAAGGTGGTCTTCTTTGCCAGGGCTGAGGGGTAACACCTTGCTTTCTGAACAATGGGGATGCTTCTGGGAATCCCTCACACCTGGCAGCTGTAGGCAAAGTAAGGGATGATGTCATCACCCATATATAGGTCAGAAAGGGAGAGTGACAATGCCTTGGATTTCCCTGTTTCAACAGCCCTAGAAGAGCGGTAGTCCCCAGCAGGATGGTACAGTTTGAATGTGGTGCACCCATTTTGCAAAATCAGTCTGGGAATCACCAGCTTAAAAACACAAGCCCAAGCATTTTGTGGTTTTGGAGAGGCAAGTGTGATTTTTTTGTCTTCATTAAAATTATTATTATTAAAAAGTGAAAATAGGTCCAGGACAAAATGCTGCTTTCCCCTCACTATCTTACCCTCCAGGTTGTTCTTAGAGATAAAAAGGAATGGACTGCTTGTGAGGAATCCTGCATTCAGTGGCTGTGCAAGGAACTCATAACATTTACCCACTTAGAAACCCAGAATCTCTCTCAGCTTTTCAAAAGGGCCATCACGTAGGGGAGCCTGCCGTGAGCAAAGGCTCTTCCCGTCTCCTCCTTGTACTTTGTGGCAGCCTCTCTGATCAGAGTCAGGCATCCCCTTGTTCCCTTTTAAGCACGGAGGGGTGGGGGGTGAGAGAAAAGGAAGGGCTGGATATAATGCCTGGAAAGGAGGTTTAAAGGGCCAAATCACCTGTGATGCTGGGGGAGCCCATCCCATTCTCACATGTTCTGCAGCTACATTTTGCTAAGCAATGTTAAGGAAAAGCATGTTGGATATGCTCAAAGGGCGTGTCATCATAACAGCTGGGTCTGCAAGGCACTTTGTCTGAAGGCCTGCAACACTGATTTTGCTTTGAGTTAGCATTCTTTAAGGTGCAACACATAGAAAATTACCACCACCCAGGAATATGCAGTCAAGTATTACGATTATGTAATTGCTTTGTTCAAGGTTTGCAAAAATAAATACGCTTCTCTACCCCTGCTGTCTCTCACACTCACACTAGGCTCAGAGCCAAGGTTCATAAGTGGCGGCTGGCTTTGCCATATCTGTTGCTATAGCCATCTTTTTTCCAATCCATAAAATGGGAATAAGATGATAGAAGGTTTTGGGGAATGAATGAGATGCTGAATAAGAAGCATTTTTTTTTGGTTTGGAAATGGTAATCACATTGATAATATTTGGCAACTGCAATTAATACATCATGACTGTTATTGATTTCTTAATGCACATTTTAAAAAATGTTGTCTTTTCCCTCTATTTTTTTCTGGCTGTGTGCGTGGGCAGATATTCAGCCTTGTTTTTCACTCCAGATATTAGATACCATGCATAAAAATTATCAGTTGTCTTATTGTTAAGTTATTTTTTGCTTCCTTTAAAAATCAAATCATCTGTCATCTACTCTGCTAAGAAATTTTTCCTTGAAATTAAGGCTGTATTAGCTACTCTGGGTGTGTGTGTGTTTTCCCCAGACAGCCTGCTAAAGTGAGGAAAAACTTATTTACTGAAGGAAAAGATGCTCAGAAAGCTTTTTTTTTTTTAACTCACACTTCTGTTTCTAAGGAAACCACTTTCCTTGTGCCCTTTCGGAATTGGCAATTCAATTGCTACACAGGTCTCAGCATAGATCCCATCTCTTTGTCGAGACAGAAACAAAAAGCAGCCACATGGAAACCATTTAAAGAAATAAAATGTTATATATTTTACACAGACGTACAGATTGTCAAAATACCTAACAAGCCAGTTCAAACCTGCTGTGTAACTGAGTTTAGTCTTTAGAAATTGTAATAGTGTGTGTGCAGGCAGTAATTTCTATTTGTATACTTTGCTTTCAAGGTAGGCACTGAGACGAGCTTAGACTCTCTTTCCAGAGTGCCCCCCAACTGTGTTTGAAATGTATAATAAGTAAGACTTCATCGATTCCTGGGGAGTTTGCTTTAAAACACAGGCTGTGCCTTGCTGGATCAGAGCAAAAATCCCAACAATGGCAGCAGGTAGAAGAGGAGCCACTACAAATGGTCTGGTGGTCCATCAGGAGATGACAAGCACATCCTTGGCCTAGAGAGTCTGGGACTGCAAGGTATTGAATGAATTGGCATTGTTACAGTGAGAACAGAGAGTTAAGTTCCTGCTTAAATCACTGAAATCAGTAGAGTTTAAAAGAGGTATGGCATGGGCTAGTTTATGGCCTATTTCAGGCAGCTGAGAACAGCCATTTTGCAATGACGACTGTGTTTGAACCAAGAGGGCGTGAGAGTTGGGTGCTCAGTAGCTGTACCCAAGAAAGTGTTCCCCTCCCTTATTAACTGTTCTTGACCTTGAAAAGCCTGAGGAAGAGTTCTGTGGAATGCAATTATTTCACAGTGTCATTGGACAAAGGCAGGACTCAGTTTCAAACTGAATTTTGAGGGGAATAGGTGGTCTCACATAAATATGTATCCCAGGCAGGAGTCCAAAGCATGTGGGGCAACAAAAGGCAGAGCCTTTGAAGACCGCTGGAGGCATGCTGCATTTTGAAACCTGGTTGGTCTGAATAAAACAGAAGGTTTTACTGTCAATGTGCCTTTTTGTCTTATTCAAAATACAGAGAAATGAAAGCAAAACATGAAGTGAGGCTTAAATAATCTATAAATCTGTACCACGTCATGTTAAGATCAGGGAGCTCAGCTGGTAATGGTGGAGAAGAGGCATTCTGGCCAATCTGAGTTTTGGCTTTTAGAAGAGAAGAAGAGATTGGATTTATACCCCGCCCTTCACTACCTAAAGGAGCCTCAGGGCGGTTTACAATCTCCTTTCCCTTCCCCTCTCCACAACAGACACCCTGTGAGGTAGGTGGGGGCTGAGAGAGCTCTGACAGAAACTGCTCTTTTTCAAGAACAGCTGTCCCAGAACTATGGCTTGCCCAAGGTCATCCAGCAGGTGCAAGTGGAGGAGTGAGACTGAAGAAACTGAACAGATCCCTTATTTCAAATTCAATCCTAAATGGAGGGTCTTCTTAAGGTTGCCTTTGGGCCAATTGTGTGAGAGAGTAAAAACCAGTGTGGTGTAGCAGTTAAGAGCACTGGACTCCAATCTGGGGAACCCACTCTTCCTCCACATGATGCTTGCTTGTTGACCCTGGGCCAGTCACAGTTCTCTCAGAGCTCTCTCAGCCCCACCTACCTCACAGGGTGCCTTTTGTGGGGGGAGGAAGGCAAAGAGATTGTAAGCTACTTTGAGACTCCTTAAAGTAGATAAAAGCAGGGTATAAAAACCAACTCTTTTTCTTTTGAGGAGAATTTCCCTCCCAGTAAAAGTCAATGTCATTGTTTTCATTTGGTACCTGTACTTGAACTGATGAGTGCTTTCAGAGTTTAGCTTATGCTCCTCACAGGTTTTACCGAGCTGTGTCAAGGCAGAAGAGGTGGTAATGGAGCCATGTGGCACTTCAGTGGGGGCAGCTGTATATGTGTGTCTGTGCGTGTTTGTAAGAAAGAGAGAAGCCAGGGGTTGTCTAGCCCCCTGACTCTGCATTGGACCACCCACCTGGATCCAAGTGGCCCCAGCTCCAGGAACAAACACAAACTTTTGCTGTTATTAACTTTTCCCTCCATTGTATCCAAACCTAATTTTTCTTGGCCCAATCCAAACTTGTCACGTGCCCTCCTTCCATCCATATACATGTATGATCCCTCCCCATAGCAGAATATCAGAAAAGAACAATGTATATTTTGTTTTTGAATGACATTCATAGGCCATATTGTGGTCATGGACTTGGAGACTGGGATGTACCCTCTGGAGTCTGCCTCCTCACCAAAGTGTACCCATTTCCACACAGATACCCCCCTCCCTCCACTTCTCTCTCTCAGCTTCCTCTAGTGTCTTCTCCCAGCCTCTTTGAGATAACAACAAAATGTTGAAAATCAAAAGTTGACAAAACCTTCACGCATTCATCTTTAACTTCAGGATACTGCAAGTAGGCCAGGAATGTCTCTCCAAGCTCTTGATTCCAGAGAAAACTTGACAGATCTAGATAATGAGGCTGCTCTTTGATATCGAACATCACAGAGGTGTTCAACTAAGTTCGCCTTTTAGTGATATTATTTTTGCCATTTTCTCTAAAGCTGTACAGCTGCCAAAAACACATCAACAAAGGAAGCTGCTGGCACTTCTAGGTCCACGTGGGTTTTTTGCTAAGTCTGGAATTGTTAAATATAGGCAGTCCCCCACCCCATCTCTTCTTGAATCTTAGCATCAACCATATTGTCTCATCATTCCATTTGCCCACTTTTCTTTCTTTTTTTAAGCAACAACAAAAGACTTGGTTCTCCTCCAGTGTCTAAAAGCAGCCCTGTAACTGTTGAAGCATTCCTTATAACATTTCCAGGAAATGCTCCACCTGCTTGATTCCTGCATGGCACAGGCACATAGGGGACAAGTGGCAGAGTATGGAGATGGTTCCGGGTTCAATGTCAGCCATCTACAGCTGAAACCCGGGATTCTGAGATAGCCAGCAAGCGTGTACAGTTGAAACATTTTGGAATTCCTCATTAATGTGAATAAGCTTTTGATCTATTATTGCAAACAATGGATTGTAAGCTCTGGGTCATCAAAAAGGCCACAAATGATTAAACCAGCCTCGATGGCAATTAATCTTATACTGATTGGGCTTTGGTTGATTGGGAAGAAGTTCATGGTGTGTGCACTGACCCGCGTGTGTGCATTTGCCAGAATTCATCAGCCCTGTTTCCATGGTCCTTTACATTCGTGGGCTACGATGTCCCCTGCATCACCAGCAGACATCTTTCGTATGACTGACAGCTGAAGAGGCCATATGTGCCTCCCTCAGAGTAAGTGTTCAGCCTTGGAGGATGCCTTTTCTCCTACCCTCAGCCGTTTAGAGGCTAGCTGTGATTATACATTGATAAGGGAAAGAAGTTTCTACATGTTCAAGAGCACAGTTTCCTTTCTTGTTTCAAACCTGGACAAAAGAGGACCCAGAGGGAGGCACAGCTGCCTTCTCGCCCAAGTGACTGTAAAGTGAATATGCCTGGGAGGAGAGCTGAGACTCTTCTGTGTCTCCATATCAGGTAAGTTTCTGAAGGGAGAGAAGCATGTAAGCAGTGAACTGCCATTGGAGCAGAGTTGGTGTTGATATGCAGCTACTGGCGTGTTTTGTGGACTGCTATCTGATGCTGCTGCTTGGCCACAAGGAACAATCGCTGCGCTTGCCGTTCCAGTGTCTGAGCACAATCCTTTTCAACAGAAGACCTGCTTTAATCCACCCTGGGATTCTGCAGCGTCTCTAAGCAACGCCAAAGATGGATTTGATGATTCCCTGTATTTCTACTTGTACCCTCCCTCTCCAGTAGCTGGCCCAGTGATCTCAGACATCACTGTTACTCCCTGGCTTCGAAAAAAAGGAAGATGACAGCCTTCTCCCTGCCCCACCGTTAACCACTACTAGACTATCTTCCTGCCCCCTGCCTTTCTGACTGCTGGCAAAAGAAAGTGCCCGGGGCTGGTATCCCAACAAGTGCAAAGTGATTTGCACCATGACATGTATTGCAGTGTGGGATTCTTGCAATCTGCACACACTCAGAGGCAAATGAAGGTGGACTTTTGTTGTGATGCTTAGTAGCAAATGTAGTGCAGAGAGCATTAGATCCCCCCACCCCCTGGGAGAGGCACTTTATTGCTACAGCTGCACTGTACAGTCACCCCCCCCCATACACACTAGTCTTCTAGAGGATGCTATAGCTATGGTTGCCAGCCTCCAGGTGGTGGCTGGAGATCTCCTGAGATTACAACTGATCGCCAGGGAATAATTCTCCTGGAGAAAGTGGCCACTTTGGAAGGTGGACTCTATGGCATCATATCCTGCTGAAGATCCTCCCCAAAACCCACCATCCTCAGGCTCCACCCCCAAAATCTCCATGTATTTCCCAACCTGGAGTTGGCAACCCTAGTTATAGGGTAGAAGCACAGCCAGGGCTAGGACTTGCCAGGCCCCAAAATTGCCACCACCCTCAGTAGGGGGAAGGGGGGCTGATAGTGGTGTTGCTTGGCAGGTCCTAGCCCTGGTCCTGCTTGGGTGCTAATACCCTATAGCATCCTCTAGGAGGAGACTGACCCCACATTTAGCTAATGAATGCAGGTCATTTTCTACAGGTGCCCGCTCAGTCAGGTAAAAAGAATGGACTCAGATCAACAAAGAATATATGGCTGGGCTCATGGTCTGAATGGAGCGCTCTGTCCCCCTCCCCCCCAGGTTTCTGGAAGATGGCCTCTAATGGCTTTCTAGGCTGTGCTGACAATGAAATATTGATTTGGTCTTGACCAGCCGGAAATTTAAAGGGTGTGTGTGTGCATGTGTGCAATTAATCTTTGTCAGCCAAAACTGTGACGCACAACCTCTTATGTCTAGGAGGAAACGTTTCGCTTGCTCGGGTGCAGGGTGCAGCTTGCAAAACTGTTGTGCGTACAGAACACTTTTTAAAGGATTCCTGCAGAAATTTCCTCTGCCTCTTGGAACTTGAGGCAGGAAGCCCAACGGAGGGATAAACAGTTGGCAAGACAGGCTGATATTCCACCTGGACCCAAAATATATGCTGTCTGGGCCAAGAATTGGTGCCAAAAATCTGTGTTGGTATGAGATTAATACCTGTTTGTTTCCTCAGCAGATTCTGTTACATGTCTTTTTTCCATATGAATGGAAACTCTATTGTGGTACTGCTATGAAATACCCAGGGCTGAAACCATCCTTCCTCACTAGCTGGTGCTGCACATTTCTATGTGGTGTCACAGCCTCCTTCATCAATATGCATGGAACAGGGAAACTTGTAACAACGTGGCGGTAGGATCTGAGCCCCAGGCTGGAAAAGCTGGTGCCCTTGAGGTGTCTGTGAAGCTCACAGTCATAGCAGCTGAATGGAAATTAGAGAAAAAATCAGAAATGTTAATATTCTAGAAATACATTCCTGTTGATTAAATGGAAATTATGAGATCATCAGTGAAAAGCCTGGTGGGGGGGTGTCTTAGGCTTTTTTCATGAACCCTCTGGCTCCATCCGGTCTCCTGCCTTGGAAGAGGGTTGTGGTCTAAAGGCCTAACTGTCCCTGGGATTTCCTTGGGTTGGGGGATAAGTTCCAAAGTTTGGCGCTTCCCAGACATGCAAGGATCCAATCTGGATGAGGGCTACAGCACACAGGGAAACGTCCATTTGGGAAATGTATTATGAAGCACATCAGTACACATGAAACCCCTAGTGGAGCAAACAGCAGTTACCAGGGGGGCCATTCCAGGTCAGGGAAATGGGGGAGATTGAAGCCCCCTTTTCCCTTGTCCCAATCAGGACAAGGCCCATGTAAGCCTGGGCAGCGTGGAACTCTGGAACATCTTTCTTGATGCGACCCAGTGGATGGTCTCAGGAAAACTTAATGTATATTTTGTTCCTCTATGAATTAATGCTATACTCTTTTATGCTCTAGCAGAAACTTCCGTAGAATACAGCTCCCCCTTTCCTACTTTTTTTTTGCTCTAACAGACTTAATACCCCTGTGACATTTGTTATATGTATCTGGGGGCATGTGGCCCTGGTTAGCAATCTTCCTCTCTCCAGTGAGGTGGTCATATTGGCACAGGTGTGTGTGTATGGGAAGAAATATATAAGAAATGTGTGTGTGTGACCCTGTTATTACAGCAATTACACTGGCTACAGACCCATTCCTGAGCACTATTCAAAGTATTGTTTTTGACTTTTAAAGACCTACCGGGCTTGGAATGAGAGTATCTGAAGGACCATCTTTTTCTTTTATGTTTTTCCCAGGGAATTAAGATCACAGAGAGAGGTCATTCTGACTGTCCCATCAATCAAATAAGCTTGTTTGGTGGTAGGGTTGCCAGCACCCCAGTATTAGTAATGGTCCCCTGCCCCATGCCCTGCCCACTACCACCAATCAGCTGGCCTCTGGGGGACTTACCAGGACAAAGAGGAAGGCCCAGGCAACCTTGCACAGGAAGTGACATCATCACACCAGCAACTTCTGGGTGATGCTCTGGAATTTGGCAAAAAATATACAGTAGAAGCCATTTTTACAGAGTTTTTGCCCAAATATCAGGGCATCTCCACGATGTTGCAGCACAATGACATCACTTCCTATGTGACATCAACTGGGCCTTCCTCTTTCTCTTGGTAAGTCTCCCCCCACCCCCTGTCAGTTGCCAGGAGGGATCTAGCAAACTTGTTGGGTGGGTATACAAGAAAGGGCCCTTTTAGTGGCAGCCCCACAATCATGGAACAGCCTCACTATGGAGACGAACTGGGCCCGTCACTTTTGATCTCCAGGGGGCAGTTGGAGACAATTTTATTTAGGGCTGCATCTGGTTAAGTTTACTGGCAGTCCTGAGTTGCGATTTTAAATTTTGGTGTTTATGTTTCTAATGTATTTTATGTGTTTTTTAAAATCTGTGTTGTAAGCTGCCTCAAGCTCTGTGAGGAAGAAAGGTGGCTTATAAACGTTTCGATTACAGTTATTCTTTCTATGTAATCACCTTTATTGAAGTTGTTATATTCAAAATTTAATAAAAATTAATTAAAAAAAGAAATTAAAAAATAAACAAACAGAAGATCCATGCCAAGTGCAGATCCTAAGGAAATCCCACCCACAATGTTGCCACCCCATTCTGGAGTGGGAGTCTTTACTTTCCTTCTTACCCCATAGGGCTACAGGAATGGGGCTATTTCACGCAGGGTTTTTTTAAAATGGACAAAGTGCCACCATCCCACAATTTAAAAAAATGTTTAATGTTCGAACTATTTTTCTATTAAAAGTATCCATACTTTTGAATAGGAGGGGGGGCAATTAAAATTCAGCAAAGCCTGGTACCTTAGTCATATACAAATTAACCGAAAGACCTTAATCTAACCCAAAAATGTACAGAGGGCTTGACCCAAGTCTCTTACTGCCAAAAGTTAATATTTTGCCTTCCCTTGTGTCTCTTTGTACAATCAGCATCAACACAAAGAGTTGAGTAAAATGGTATTTTCTCATTTTTAATTTTATTGGTAACTACTAGGGCCTGGCTTTTAACTTCTGCTCACCAACAAAACTCCCTCTGTGGGCCGATATCACACCCACAGACACACACACACCCCTACCTTTATTTGTCTCACAGAGTTGCTTATAGCCTCCCATTTCTTTGGACAACTGAGAAAACTTTTTTGTGTGGAACAAATGGCCAAGCTGCTTTTTTAAAAAAAGTACATCTTACTATAAATAGTTTATTCAGTGCGTGGTCGTATACAACAAATAATAAACATCTCCTCTGTCCAAAGCGGAAGGGAACGGCTTGTACCGAACCAGGTCAGCTTTGTACATAATCTGCAACAGATGCCAACAGAGCGCAATGCACAAAACTCTTTTACATGTCATGCAACTCTTAAAGCCAATATTCCAACTTTCTTCCATGCAACGGATATGATGAACTAAAACGGAAACCTAACAAAAGACTTCTGTTTAAAAATGAAGAAGGGGAGGGCTGGATCCAGCCCCTTCTGCATGAAGAGAGAAAGGAGCTATTAGGGATCCAGATGGGAATGTACCATATCTCTCCCCTGCCATGCTGGGCTCATTGCATTGCTCATGGCCAGTCATGGGATGCCAAGATGCTCTCATGCCTCTCCCATATTTATCCAGCAGCTTCACCCTCTTGAGGGGGAAAGCTATGCTACATGTTTCTGAAATCCACCCCCCCCCATGGCAACCTTCTCTCAACAGGTAGAAGGAACTGGACTGTACCCCGTGGTTTGCTCTTCAACACGTTTGGAGGGTGCATGTCATGATGGTTCCTTCTACCCAGATTTCATGTATCCAGTACACGTGAAAGGAGTTTTACAAAGAAGACATTTTTCTTATAAAAAAATTGTAAGTCGCCTTAATTCCACAGTTTCTGTCTTTTAGAAAAGAAGCCACGACGATAGTTTTTGAATACGATACACAAAATGTAATTAGAGAGAGAGAGAGATGGGGGGGGAAGAAAATGTACATTGGGGGGATAATTCTATCCCTTTTTCTTAAAAAAAAAAGCTTATCTTCCACTGACATGGGTTAACATAACACTTTGGTTCTTACAGACTGGGGTCAGCACAAGGACTTTATTACTACAAATCTATAAAAAACTGTATATATATATTTCAGTGTGTTAAAATCACAAGAACACTGTTCACAGGAGCCCAAGGCTTCAAACGCTCAGCTCCAGAACCTGATTTTTGTTTTTCAGTATTCTACTAATAATTAGCATTATTTCTGCTTTGTAAAGACACAGCTTTGAAGACCCTTTGGAGTTAAGAAATCAAACAGATTCACTATCCCAAATTAAAAAGAATACATTGGGGTTTTCTCCCCCTCTCACCAAGCCTTAAGAGATATAAAACGGCAAGCTAGGAAAACCTCAGAATTTACGTTTTCTGTTTGTTAGCCCCTCTAATGCTATATAGAAAACACATTAAGCATTACAATTTCTTTTGAAGGAGCAAAAAAGTAGTACTTGACTGGATTCCTTTCTTGGTTAGAAATAGGCTTGCCAACCTCCAGGTGGTGGCTGGAGATCTCCTGGGATTACAACTGACCTCCAGTGACAGAGATCAGTTTCCCTGGAGAAAATGACTGCTTTGAAGGGTGGACTCTGGCATTACACTCCACTGAAGTCCCTCCCCTCCCCTCCCCAAACCCTGCCCTCTTCCAGCTCCACCCTCAAAATCTCCAGGTATTTCCCTACCCAGGGCTGGCAAGCCTAGTTAGAAAGCAAATTCTCATCAGCAGTAAGGGCTGTGAACACATTTTCTGCTTCTTAGTAATAATTTTTTCCACAAAGCATAGGTGAGATTAGACAGACGGAAAGAGTGAGTGAGATGGATTTTTCTTCTCTGCAATTTTATGCTGCAATTTATGTTTGACTATCCTTGTAAGATTGCACAAGCATATTCTATGTTATTTGGATCTCTCTCCTTTAAAAAAATACTTTTTTGTTGTTGTTTAACAACCAGGTCTAATGGCTTGGTAAGACACATGACCCTATGCAAGTTCGGCGGCTTGTCTGGAACGGAACGTTTGGATGATTGACTGCTAAGGAAGGGTTCGACTGTGACTCCAGAGGTAAGGTTCCATTGATGCATCTCTCCATTTGCTCCCCCTGCAACCTGGCTACGTTGATTCATTTTGGCTCATGGATTTCCCACCATTTAGGACTCCTGAGACACTTCTGCTTTTTGTTGGGGTTCCACTGCCGGACCGTGAAAATTCTGTGAGATCGTGGAGGGAGGGTTCTTTATACATGGCCACTGCAGGGGGACACAAATCAGAAAGAAAGAGGAGGTTAGCTTCTGATAGATATCTGTTTCATTGTTATATTGCACTAGCCTTGTGCAGCAAACACAAGAAGGCATCTCATGATTGTGCCAGCAGCTTGGGCTGGCTGGAGCCCACTTTGTGAGATGCATAAAGTGTGTCCTCCGTTGGCAGTTCAATCAATCAATAATTTATTACAGTCATGGACCTGCAGAATGAAGCATACATTCACAGAGTGGTTTATTTATTATTTGTCCAAATAATTATATCACACCTTTCCTCTTCATTCAAGGTGGATCACAATACGACTTAAAACATCCCCAGCTAAAACCAAAGTCCCAAATCCTTTCACCCTAGAAAGAGGCCTACCATTCCAACCCCTTTAGAAGCCCTGGCAAACAGGCAGAAGATCTCTTGGGAGATTCTCCCCCTTCAGGGAGCCCAAGGACCTGGTCAATGCCAGATGGGTGGTGGAATAGCCAACAGGTGGCTGCCTGATTACTGTAGTTGGTGCACAGGGACATGTGGAAGGAGATGGTCCTTCAAATATGTGGGTCCCAGGTTGTGAAGGAATTTAATGGTCACAACCAACACCTTGAACTGAATTCGGAAACTGACCGGCAGCCAATATACTTGTTTCAAAATGGGCAACAAATGTTTCTGGTGGCTAGCCCCTGAGACCAGTGGGGCTGCTGCATTCTTGGCCAGTTGTAGTCTCTGGGTTGTCTTCAAGGACAGCCCCAAGCAGAGCACTTCACACTTATAAGAAAATACACACACACACACACTCAAAATTAAAATATATATGAAATAGCAAATATGTGTCACTGGATCAACACTGTACCTTGGTAGACTCTGGAAGCTACACAGAATCTCTGCCCAAGGTTTCAGATTCAAAGTCTGCAAGAAGGAGGTATATCATTCCTCCAATCTTCCTGGGATTTTTTGGAGGATGGTTGTAAATATATATCTAAGGTCATTCTAGAAAGGGCATCCTTTGGCAGATACTGGATGTATTTATACCCTGCTTTTCAACCAAAATGGATTACAATTAAAATCTCTTACATCTTTTAATTTAAAATATGCTTCCAGAGATGCACAGCTTCATCGCGTTTTGTTTTGCTTTTTTACGTGCTAAACCAACCTTCACCAAATGCTGCAGCATTTGCTGGGGCCCGGCAGAATACAGATATCATCAACTGGTAGAGATGATGGTGGTGGGGGGAACCCTCCAAGTTGTTTAGTGCTCCCCTTCTAATCCATCTTCCCAACTGCTTCCAACAGGGGCTTAATGTTGCCCCTGCTGGTAATAAGGGCTTCCTTCCTAGATGTGCACCCCAGTGAAAACAAGTTGGGCAGCGCTTGCACATGCATGCATGTGGTTTGTATGTATTTGTGTGCCAGCTCAGTATAGTGATTACAGCACTAAACTAGGGAGACCTGGGTTCAAATCCCGTTATGGTCCAAGTCAGTTCCCTCCTTGAAAGGCTAGATTCGAATCCAATGGCTCCTTAGAGGTCAACAAGGTTGTCTGGGTATAAGCTCTCGAGAGTCACAGGGAACTGTGACTCTCGAAAGCTTATACCCTGAAAATCTTGTGGTCTCTAAGATGCTACTTTATCCAAATCTAACTGTTCTACTGTAGACTAACATGACTGCCCTCTGAAACTCCCTGAAAGGGTTGATGTGAAGAGAACATAAGGAACAGGCAACCAGTATAGACAGACTAAGACTTGCGACCAGTGGAGTCCAGCAATAAGGAAGTGCAAAGGGTCCCCCTCTGACATTTCTCT
This sequence comes from Gekko gecko, assembly GCA_029375565.1. NCBI lineage: Eukaryota > Metazoa > Chordata > Lepidosauria > Squamata > Gekkonidae > Gekko > Gekko gecko. The sequence goes on along the minus strand of JAPDNY010000012.1, from coordinate 41,623,178 downwards.
TCAAGGCTCAATTGGATGTAATAGTGATTACTGCTCCTACAAACAGTCACTGTTCTTATTCTATTGAGCCATACATAAAAATGTCACAGACTGGACTTCGTGCATTTTGACCTGCTTCCCCCCGCCCCCTTTTTTCTTTCTTTCTGAGTCCATGTATGATCTGTCAGTTGAAGACATGCCATACATCTGATAAAGTGGCCATTAGTCCTTGAAAGCTTCTGCCACAATAAACCTGTCCACTTGTAAGGTGCCACAAAACTCTAGGTTTGTTTTTACTTCAGTGACCTTGAAACATTACAGAGTAATATAGGGGAGGGTACATCAAAGGGAGGGAACAGGCAAAGTGAACAAGGGATGGATGTGATCAGAAATAATTACACACACTCAAACCTTAGTTTCCCCACCCACTCTCCTGTTACTTGATCTGTTTACAATGGGTAATTGACGTATGGGATTCCCTGGTGCTACACATAGGAGTTGGCTTAGGTGGATTTCAAAGGGGAATAGATGAATTCACCATAATAGCTAAGTTGAAATGGGGAGGGTGTTGCATCACATCCTGCCTGTGAACTTCCTACAACATCTTGATTGCTCAGGCTAGAAGCCAGATGTGGGGTCAGATGGACCTCTGGTCTGATCCAGCAAGGCATTTCGTATGATGGTGCCCCCCCCCAAGTGCTTAAATTTTGCTCTCTCTTACATAAAGGGTTTTTATTGGTTTTTTAAGGGTAATAGACAACACAATACAGCAAAAACACACAGTCTTGAAAGAGCAAGTACATGAAGTGCTTGAAATAAAAGACTGCCACAATGTTGCTAAACCAAACACATATTTTATATCATTATAGTATAAATCCTAAACACCTCAAAGAACCTTGAACTAGTTAACAAACTATCGACTCAAGAAACAAGGAAATTGCAGAGTTCAAATATTTTGTATTTAGGGTCTTTAATGCTTTCCTATTCAAAGTTATCTATATTAATTTTCTCCAGTACTGGGTACCATTTGTTGGTTCAGGTCTCTGAGGTCTCCCGGTACACTGCCAGGGACTGCATATTGTCCCGGGTCTTGGACTAGGTGGGAAGGGAGTGGCCCACTGGCTCTATGGGTCCCGAATTCATGGCATTTGCCTCTAGGAAGGGGGAACTGTCCTCACACAAAGGGTGCCTACTGTGGGGTAGACGGGTGGTGGTACCCACTCCCCTAAGGAAATAGGTGATCAAAGCGCTACACAAAAATCACCCTGGGATTGTGTGCATGAAAGCACTGGCCCGGAGCTATGTCTGGTGGCCAGTCCTGGACAACGAGATTGAGGACAGAGTGAAGAGGTGCCAGAAATGCCAGGAGCCACCGAAGGCCCCCGTCTGGCCCTGGGAATCTTCGAGCAAACCCTGGGCCAGGCTGCACCTAGATTTCCCAGGACTCTTTCAAGGCCAAATCTTTTTCATTTTAGTTGATGCATACACAAAGTGGCTAGAGGTCATCCCGGTAGCATCCACATCATCCCGGTCCACCATCCGAGCAATGTGGTGGATTTTTAGCACACACGGGATACCAGACACCTTGGTATCCGACAATGGGACAGCAGTCACATCCACTGAATTCCAGGACTTCACACAATACTATGGCATCAGGCACATATGCTGAGCCCCTTTTCACCCTGCCACTAATGGCCAGGTGGAGCGCATGGTCCGAACAACATAGGAAGCACTATGCTGCATGGATCATGGGGATTGGGAATACAAACTGGCAGCCTTCCTGTTCGGCCAGCGTACAACCCCCCACACCACCACAGGTTGTTGCCCAGCCGAGCTCCTCATGGGTCAGTGTCTCACCACCTGGTTAGACCGCCTCCACCCAGCTCCAGAACATGACATGGCCACCCAGGATCAGGCAGCTGCCAGAGGTTTCTTCCCAGGAGATCCAGTGTACGCCAGAAATTATGCTAGGGGTCCTGCTTGGATTCCCACCAACATAGTCCGGGTTACGAGACCGCGTTCTTATGTGGTGTCTTGTGAGGACTGGCAGCTAACAAAGAGGCATATTGACCAGCTGTGCTGCTGCATCATCAACCCCAACCTGGGGGCACCAGATGATAGTGAAGTCGAGGACAATGGCCCCAAAGAGCAGGAAGAGTCTGCTCAACCACCGGTGGACAATGGCTCGCAGATGGAGGAACCCAACAACAATGTGTCCTCACCAGACCCGAACAACACACCCGCCGAACTTGAAACCCCAACAGCTTCTCCAAGTACCAGCAGCCTGACTCCAGAAACCCCAACGTCAAGTCTGGGAGTGCACCGCTCTTCCAGAACATGGCGCAAATCTGAATATCTGAGGGACTACGTATGTTAGGGCAGGGTCTGGACTATGCGGGGAGGGGTGTTGTGTTCCATCAGAGACGCACACATGGTTGAATGGAACACACAGTCTTACGATCAGCCCAAACTTCGCTCCCAGGAACAATGTGCACAAACGATCCTAGGAGCGGCCAATCAGCTACTCCGGATCCTCAGGAAACCCTATCAAATGTAGGAGTATGTAACTAAGCCAGTCATGGGTGTAAGGGTGTGTTTGGGGTGTGGTTGTGATGTGCTTTTAAGCAGCCCTTGGGCTTGCCTTGTATCTCTCACGTTCTGAAATCACTAAGTAAAGTATGAGCTGAAATCACTGAATGATGCGTCAGTCTCAGTACTTTATAGAGCTACTTGTGGTTTACACCCTCAGCATTTCCATGTTGCTGCTGCCTTTGTTCAAAAAGGATCTGCAAGTTTTTCAGACATGCTGAACCCCTGCAAAACCTGTTGCTGCTGAGACAACTGGGGTGGCGGGGGCAAGGGTCAAGTGTGTGCACATCACAGGCCACAGGGGAACCTGTAACCGTTTAAGAAACGATAATCCCACCATCAGCTTTAAAAGAAACAAAAATCTATGGTCAGTCTCCAGGCAATGCTGATGCAGGCTGCAAGGACACCCCCTCCCCACCCCCTGTTTTTCATGCATGCAAAAGTCAGTTCAGGCAATTTTACCTTTTAATGGTTTGGGGAGGAAGTGTGCTGCGGGTTTGTTTTTCTTCACGTGGTTTCCTTTCATGATTTCGCCTTCTTTGTTAAGACCCAAATACCAGCCTCTCCCGGACTGCTGTTGCCTGTAGATCATGGAGGAGTAAGTAACGTAGTAATTCTCAAAAACCGATTCTTTGAACTTGCATTCTGGTGTGAAATGTTCCTGCAGGAAAGGAGAGAGAGATGTGCCAACCATCAAGACCACTCGATACAGCACTGGCTTTTGCGCGCAACCCCCCTCTCCACAAAGGGCCCTCCTCCTCTCCTTTTAAGGACCCATACCCTTAAAAACAGATTTGCACTGAGAAGTGATGCCATTTTGGACACGTGGACCTGTCCTGGGAGCAGCCAGAGGACAGCATGATAATTAAATCCGAACGGAAAGAATATTGATCAGAAAGTGAATCTTGTTATCAGACAAGGTGCATCAGTGGGGTAGAGATGGCTCTGTGTCTAAGGAGCGGTGACACCCACAGCAAAAAAAGTAGGAATGCAGCAAGGCAAGGGCTCTTTTTTACCAGCCGCCTGATGTTAAGACAACTTCTGCTGGCTACCTCATTATACTGCAATTATTTATTTATACCTTTTTATCAGCACATTGCAGGCTGGGTGCCCTTGGAGCCCATAATCGCTAGCTACTGGAAATCCATGCGAGTAAAACAACAACACTACAGGCACAGAGGAGACCACTCAAGTGTTCCTCGCATGACAAGGAGCATCGTACAAAGACCGCAGTGCTCCGCTGAGAGTTTGGGAAGGGCAGGGCTGAACGTTAATAGCATCAGCCTTGCCCACCAAAGACAGGCCAGTGCATCCTCATGCGCCTAATAAAGTGGACTGCAGCTCAACAAAACGGTATGTTGGTTTGTCTTGAAGAGGCTACTTTTATTATTTTGGCTGCAGCAGGCTAACACAACTACCCCTCTGGAATTTGGCAGAATGATGGAAAAGCAAAGCAGAGAGCAAAATACTGGTTTCTTTGAAATAACAAAGAGCTTTGGGGCGTGGCTACCTCTCTGTCACTGACTTTTATTGCAAAATGTTTCTAACTGTATTTTGGTGCAACTAGGTAGGAGAAATAAATCCACTGAATGCAGCATGGACCAGTGAGACAGTGAAGCCATCACAAGACAACTATTGGATGGAACGTGCTGGCACATTACTCGCTTTCTTACACACAAACACACGCACACACACTCTATATCTCAAAACTCTCCTGCAGAGCCAGTGATATTTGTGTGAGGTCAAGACGCTCTCTTTTGCTCACCCTAGGCAAAGTTAACCCTTCTAAGTATAGAGTGAGTCCAGTGGCACCTTTAATGTTCTTGCACACAAAAGCTTATACCTTGAATAAAACGTTGTTGGTCTTAAAGGTGCCACTGGACTCAAACTTTGTTCTACTGCTTCAGACTGACACAGCTACTCACCTGGATCTACCTTCTAAGTCCATTAAGTCAATGGGCTTAGAAGGGTGTAATTCTGCTTAGGTGGAAGATCAGGAAAATCTAAAAGGCTGTGGCTCCTACCAGAACCACCAGTGAGGCTACTTGCTTGAACCAATCTTTAGCTTTTCAGACCTTGCCACTGTGGTACATGCCCTGGTAACATCTAGATTAGATTACTGCAATATTCTCTATGAGGGGCTGTCCTTGAAGACTGTCTGGAAGCTACAGTTGGTACAGCCAGAGTGTTGACCAGGGGGGTCATGGGCACCATATCACTCCAGTCTTGTTCCACCTACAGTGACTTCCAATTTGCATCTAGGTTCAATTCAAGGTGCTGGCACTTAAGAAGAAGAAGAAGATATTGGATTTATGCCCCAGTCTTCACTCAGAATCTCAGAGCAGTTTACAAGCTCCTTTCCCTTCCCCTTTCCACAACAGACACCCTGTGAGGTAGGTGGGGCTGAGAGAGCTCTGATAGAAACTGCTCTTTCAATGGCAGCTCTGACAGAACTACAGCTTGCCCAAGGTCATCCAGCAGCTGCAAGTGGAGGAGTGGCGAATCAAACCTGGTTCTCCCAGATTAGAGTCTGCACACTTAACTACTACACCAAACTGGCTTACTTACCTTTAAAACCCCCTAAGGCCTGAGATCAAAATACCTTAAGAACTGCCATCTCCCAAACGAAGCTATCTGCTCACTCAGGTCAACCTTGCTTTGGTTGCCTCACCATCTGAGGCTAGATGGGTGGCAACCCAAGAAAAGGCCTTCTCTGTCATGGCACCAAATCCTTGGAACTCCCTCCCCAGGGAGATTCATCTGTCTCCCTCTAAACAGTGTCTTTGACCAGTAGGTGAAGACTTCTTTGTTTAGTCAGGCATACCCCCAACAACGGTTACTGGGCCTCCTTCTAGGGTTGCTCATTTATGTGTTTTTAATTGAATGTTATTATTTTAACTCTATTTATAATTGTTTAAAGGTTCTAATGTTTTTATGTTTCCTACCTTGTGGACCCTGATTGGATGATGTGGCATCAAAACATTTTAGATAAATAGCTTTTCCACATCATCCATTTATTCAGGGAGGGATTATATCACACTGATAGAGCTTTGCATGCAAGTCATCCAAGCTTCTCTAGTTAAAAGATCTTCAGGTAGCAAGTCTTGAGAACCTTCTCTATCTGACACCCTAGTGAGATGCTCCCAGTTGCAGGAGACAGGTCAGGGGTCTGACTCCGTATAAGACAGCTTCCTGTGCTCATATGACTGTGCAGTCTAGATAGCCATTGGTCTGGTCCGGCAGGGCTCTTCTTATGTTCTTAAGGACGTTTCACATGTAATGTTCCACATTCAAGGGAACTGTTGTTGGTGTGAATGTCTGGATGTACATGATTTTGTTTTTTAAACCCAGGGATCCAAATCCAAAATATAGGTGTAATTTCAGCACATAGAGACATACATTCTACTTATGTACAGACAACAGAAACTAAACAAAGGCTGCTATCACACGCACAGTTAGCCATGCCATAGGCACAAATGCCAGGTGGATTTAATGGGCGCGATCAGATGTGAACATCTGGCCACCGCCACACACCTGTCAGCAACCCGTTTTGCTCTGCCACAAGAACGGAGTTAAAAGACACTAGGGAAAGTCCTTTATCAAATGGGTTGCTACGGGCCACGGACAGACTTTCCCCTGTGTGATCACACCAGCGCGCTGTCATGGCATCGGGATGGTCTGTTCAGGCCATCCTGACTCTGTGCCATCCCCCCTTCCCAGTATACGCATCATCGCATACTACCATAAGAAGCCCTCAGTGTGGAGATGCGATTCATCAATCCCGTTTAAGCACTTCGGAAACACGTGGCAATCCCCCTCCCCCGATTCATCCGCAGTTTGCGTTCGATCACGCAGTGGTGGGCTGCCCCCGCAGCTCCCACGGACTGTGTGATCGCACAAATGTGGGTCAAATTGCTATGGAGCAAATAGCCTCGCTTCCCCCCTGTGTTATCTCACACGTGTGACCACAGCCAAATCTACACTGAACTGCAAAATGGATCCAATCTGAGTCGATTTTCAGCCTCTGAACATGGCTGGTCTGACAAGAAACTGCAAAGCCAATAGTTTTGGGGGGTTCCTTCAAGCTATTTAGCACTACTTAATTCCCATGTCTTGGTGACTGTGCAATCCGTGCAGATTGGAGGAAAGTGGCTGTCCCAATGTAGCCTTACATAATCTGTCAGATGAAGAGTACACTCTGAGTGACTTTGACACGAGGAAGAGGAGTTGTTCAGAAGCCCAGTTAATTAATGCTTGCTAACATTAATTCAATTCCTCATCATGTCTGGAAAATTAAAAGGTTCTAAAGGATTTTTTTTAATTGTAGTTTTTGCCTTCCACTTGATAGCTAGTTTGCTCAAGTAACATTCGGTTTTATCATTTTCTAGTGCAAATCGTCAGTTCCTATCTGAATAAGCAAGAGGCTATTTCAGTATCCTTAAGATTCTCAAGATGTACTCCTTCTGCGGTTCTCAACCATAAGAAATGCTGAAATGTAGAGCATCCAAAAGTTAGGTCAGTTTTGAAATCTGAAATAGATTTAGTTTTATATCCTGCAACCTCATCAGAGGAGGTTTAAGGGGAAGTTTTCTGCAACTAGATTAAAAAAGAAACCTCTGCCCTAGCAAAGCAGGGAGGGACAATCTCTGATAATAATGAAAGACTTCATCTGTTTCTTTTATGATTAAAAAGCTGGTGAATGTATGCAAGGAAAACATAGAAGGTTTCTATGTCAGAGATGCTTTAGGCTGGTCCTGTATTGGGCGGCGGGGGGTGGAGGGGGTTGGACTAGATGGTCTGTATGGCCACTTCCAACTCTATGATTCTATGATTCTATAAAACCCCAGCAGAAGACTGAAAAGAGATGGATTTAGGGTTGCCAGGTCCCCCTCTCTTGGCCACCGGTGGTTGGTGGGGATAGATTGCCAGGTTCAGGTTGGGAACTCCTGGAGATTTGGGGAGGGGAGGGACCTCAGTGGGGTACAATGCCATAGAGTCCACCTTCCAAAGCGTCTATTTTCTCCAGGGGAATTGATCTCTGTAGTCTGGAGGTGAGCTAGGGTTACCAGTCCCCAGGTCCCAGCTGGGGTTGCCCCACTTTTGGGGGCTTCTTCCCACCACCAGCCAGCTGGCCAGCGGGGAAAACTCCACCCACAAACAGCCATGTCCGGGCATGACATCTCCAATGCAATGACATCACCCAGAAGTGACATCATCATATCAGGGATGTCACATGTGATGCTACGGTTTGAGGGCAAAACTCTATGGTAAATTTGGTCTAAAACCATAGTTTTGTACCCTTAAACCAGAGCATTACTGATGTGATGATGTCACTTCCGGGTGACGCCATTATGTCAGCGATGTCCCAGCGTGGCGAGGGGATCTGCCAACCTCAAGGTCCCACTTGGAGGCTAGCATCCCTAGCTGGATTTAAGGATAGGCAAGCCCAGTGACTGCTCGGGGTGTGTGTGTGTCTGTCACTGGCTAAGCATTCACTCAACAGCTGAAACAAACAGTACAAACAGAAGATTGAACTGGATCGCAATTTCATACTGGCCCATCCAATACTGATTTAAATTTCCTTATGTTAGTATGTTTCCATTGATTTATTCATATATTTAGGGAATTTATATGCCACCTCTCCAGAGCCCTGCTCTATTTATTTTATAATTTATATCCTGTCATTGTTCCCAGTGAGGACCCAAAGGAGCTTACATTGTTCTCATCCTCTCCATTTTATTCTCACAACACCCCTGCAAGGTAGGTTAGGTTGAGAGTATATAACTGGTTCAAGGTCACCCAGAAAACTTCCATGGCAGAGTGGGAATTTGAGTCTGGGACTCCCAGATTCTAGTCCCACATTCTAATCACTACACCCTAGTGGCTCTCAACGGGTTTTACAAGAATAGCAACAGAAAATCATAAAAACATCATCAGTTATCAGTATAAAAACTAAACAAGTCAGGAATGTTAATGCAGCATAGAACAACTGAAAACCCTAAAAATATTCACAAACCAGGCCTCAGACCAGAAAGAGATTGTAGACCAGCTAAGAAGATAAAATCCCTTCGTTAATAGCCTTGGTAAAGAGTGTTGTTTCGACCTGGTACCTAAAAGACAGTATGGAAGGTACCAGGTGACCAGAAGGAACCAGGTGACCCACAAGGGAAAGGCATCCTGAAGGTGAGGGGGCCGGGGACACCACTGAAAAAATCCTGTCTTTGATCAGCCCTGGTCTTACTTCTGCAGGTTGAGGCACATAAAACAGGGCCTGGGATGCAGATTCTTACAATTAATTTTTAAAAGATTCTAGAAGCTTAGGGAACCATTTTGTTTTGCTTATACGAATAAATACACGAATAAAGATTTACAGATCCAAGCCTGCAAATTTATCATCTTTGATGACAGTGATAAATCATGCTTACAAATTGTGCATCAAAGCTGGCTGTAGAGGCAATAAAAGAATTAGGCATTCAAAACAGGAACAAATGGAGGGGACGCACACACACACACACACACACACACACACACACGGAGGGCTCTCTTTGCCTTGGGAGCTACTCGGTTCAGGGCTGGCTGGGCAGCTGAATTCAGGCAATGTCAAACCATGGTTAAAGAAGCTTAACGGTGGCTGTATTCAAATATCAGGAAAAGCTGCAATCCAGTGCTGATAAGGCACACACACAGTTTGCTGCTGTGCTGTCGCTTCTCGGCCTGTTGGCTAAGATCAAGTGTGTGTGTGTGTCGTTTGTTGCTCTGCTTGCACCCACCCCTCCCTTCTCTCAAGCCTGGATTCTGGACATTGTTCCCCAGTGCGTTGGGAGCTTCTTGTATACCTGTCTTGTTTGTGTGATCCTCATCTTCGTAGGGCATCTATGTTTTAGCCCGTTTTAATATTCTCCCATCTATGGTGTTACATGGGAGATTTAAGAAAATTCCATATACAGATAGGTTGTGTCCATGTGGGATGAGTGAGATTGAAGATAACAACTATGTTATTTTGCACTGTACATTTTATTATGATCTTCATGCTGTGTTTTTAAAGCCTTTTCTGCTACCTTGGGAGGGTCGATCCGAGGATCGTAAGACCTTTTTAGCCTCATATGAGAGTGAAAATTTCTCTACCAGAAGATGTTATTTCCGACCACAGATTCCAGTATATTTTATTTGGATTTGTGTTGTAATGTGTGTGTGTGACCTCCATGTCAGCATGAAGTCTGAATACAGGTAACATGGCAAATTAGATTTTTGTTTTTTAATGCCATACAAACTGGGATTCTAAACTTTTAGAAGTCCAGTTTGTGCAGTGCAAACAAACTCCGGTTCACCCAGGTGCCAATGCCTACATTTGGACATCCTGACAAACTGAAGCTCACTGGAGGAGGGCTCAGTCAGGCTCTGCAGGATTGATAAGGAGGGATGTGAGTGGAGTGGTGCAAGGGCTACGTATGTGAGCCAAGCAACAGACTGTGTGTGCATTTAATTGCGGCTGGTCAGGATGCCAGAATGCAAGTGTGTGACTTCTCTTGATGTTTGAATTGGTAATCCACTTTTTGCAACAAACTGGCTCACCCAAATCAGCAACTGTTGTGTGAAGTCAGTTTGCAAGCCATGGCTTGTACTAAGTTTGGTTTGGTGTAACATCTGAACTGACAAATCCTAGTTATAACCACTGGTCAACCTCTAGAAGCCACTGCCCCGTAGATAGGAGTGTTCAAATGAAAAGATGATAAGATGCCCCTTTAAACCACAGCTTATACAAACAGTGGTTTTCCATCTAAACTATAGTAAGCACATGGTGAGGTTTAGTGCAATGTCTTGAGTCAACATTTAAAAAGCTTCTAATTACCAAAAACAAGGAGATTCTTTTATGTTTGTATTAATATTTGCTAATTACAGGAAAACATGTAGAAATTCAGTACTGCAAAGCTTGGAACAAAGACTTTGGACAGCAGATGCCTAGAAGGACATGGGGTTAAATTTGGCAAATAGCGAGGAAGATATCACTATGTATCAGTTTGAATGGCAATTAAGATCCACACAGGATGGTACTTAACTTGGTTCCACTGTGAACTAAGAAAAAATATATATAGATCCAAAAATGTTTTGTTTAAAGAACCAGCCTTGTATGTATTTAGGAGTCCTGCTTACCTATTAAAAAAATCTGGAGACAGGTATCAGGCATAATATTTACAATTACAGAAATTAGGGCTCCTGCGGGATCCATTAGACTATGAGAGGCGTATTGAAACAAGCTATGAGGTCAAACTGATTTGCTAATCACGGTGAGAATTTTTTGTAGCCAAGGACTGGAAGTCCAAAGATTCGTCTACAGCCAAGCTGAGTGTTCCCCAGCCTTTTACAATTAACATATTGTCCCATATCCAACCACAAACTGAAGGCTTAAGGGGGCTTAAATTTTCCCAAGAGAGGGCAGTGATTTCTGCTGAGCCCCCTGAATCCCCCCCCCCGTGGATCAGCAGAGCATAGAGGGCAAAGTGGGAGTCTGCAGCAAGAAGGGGGAAATCAGCAAAAATTATTACTCCCCATTAAGAAAACCCAAATGCCCTTAAGTCTCTGGAGTGTGTAGCTGGATACAGGCCACTATATTTACTACCAGAAGGAAAACCAGGAAGCGTGTTTGCTCTTCATCAGAAATGCACAGAATACTTTTCAGATACTTTATTAAGTATCTGAAATGCACCCCAAGAAATTGGTAGTCTTGTTAGCAACAGAGAATTCTGGACAAAGGGTGCGTTCAGACGGATCTTTTGATCCGCCATAGGAACGACTCCCTTGCGGATCAAAAATGCACGACCAGACAGAAACATCTGGGAAATATTCCGGTCCCGTAGGCATCCCGTTCTGCTGCGCCTCCAATCCTGATTTAAAAAGAAGCAGTTTCAATGTAGGGTTTTCGCTTACCCGCGCGACAACTGCAGACTTTCTTCCATCTGGTCACTCCATTAGCGCGCGATGCTCCCGTCGGCTTGGTCTGATGTCAGACCGAGCCGACAGGGGCCCGATTTTTTAAAAATTGAAACCCTATGTGCGCTTTAACGAGGAAATGCATTCAGCGATAAGCACTACGAGGAATGTAATATTCATGCTTATTTATTTTAGGGACAAGATGTTACCGCGATGGGAGATGGAGGGGGGGAAGGACTGTTCTAACTTGCAAAATAGTCCCTCCATTGATCATGATGGCAATGGCAAGGGGGAGGACCGGGACTTATTCTTTCCATCCCTGCAAGCACGGGTCAAAACAGAAACTGAAGTATGCAGAATCTCCTGCATGGAATGTCCTCCCCTCCTAAAGAAACCCAGGCCCATATTCCAGCACACCAGCTGATGATCGGTGGATGCCGTGTAGACAAATCACGGCGGGAACAACGCGCAGTGAGGCTATTTCATGGGGGGGGCGTCTGGTCGTGCTAGGCTGGATTTTAAAAATCGGGATAAAATTTTAGGAGGGCTCATGGCGGGATTGACTGGCCGTCTGAACGCAGCCAAAGAGTCAGATCATATATCTGCCCTTTCAAAATTCTGCCAATTACTTTAGAAGTTTGGACAAGAAGTCAGTTTTGTTTAAAGGAGGTGGGGCTGGCAGGAGATTTCATACAAAGCCCTAGAAAACTTGAAGAGTGTGTCTGTACTTTTCCCTTACTCCCCTTCTTGTAGCTAGTCTCTCTTTTCACTCACAGTGTAGTGCCTATTCTGTATGCCAATACAATTGTGAAGTCTGAACCAACGCAAAGACAGTCATTTCCACAGAAAAGAGCAAGAGTCCAGGGGCACTTGGAGGTCAACAGGGTATGTGGCAGGGTGTGGGCTTGCGTGAGTCACTGCTCACTTCTTCAGATGTGAGGAGGTGAGCAGTGAACTCACAGGGGCTTATGCCCTGCCCCATGTTTTGTTTGTCTTTGAGGTGCTCCTGGGTTCTTGCTCTTTTCTGCTGCTACAGACAGACTAACACAACCGCCCATCTTAGTCATTTCCATGAATCTTTCTGAATACCCGTTATCTTAGATTCTGTAAGGCACAGCTCCAAGTTTAAGTCGGGGGGGGGGAATTAGTTCTTTGCATGTTTGGATTATTGTGATTGTTTCAGGCAGGGCTTTTTTTGTAGAAAAAGCCCAACAGGAACTCATTAGCATAATAGACCACACCCAACAGCAGAGACTCATTAGCATATTAGGCCACACCCCTGACAGCACAGATAATTAGCCTATTGGGCCACACCCCCATGTTATCAGAAGTGTGGTCATCCAGCCACACCCACCTTTTGCTTCTTATTCTGTTTACCTTGTTTGTTGTCAAAACCCAGGGCTTTTTTGTTGCAGAAACTCCTCTGCATGATAGGCCACACAGCCCTAATGTAGCCAGTCCTAATGAGTTTCTGCTGTTGGGTGTGGCCTATTATGTTAATGAGTTCCTGCTGGGTGTGGCCAACTTGGGAGCCAGCCGGAACTCCGTTCCTGTGCGTTCCTGCCCAAAAATAGCCCTGGTTTCAGGTGGTCTTATATAGAAACTGATGTTTGTTTACATCCAAATAGGAAACTCTTAGGTCTTTAAGAACAGCTTCTCAGAAGAGCTGCCAAGTTTGCCACCATAACTGCACTACAAGCAATATTTGAATCAACATTTCATGAAAGAGAGAGAGAGAGAGAAATGCACAGAATACTGTGAAAATCATTGTGGGTTCATTGGGTAATGTGTAGGTCAGATCTAAGTTGGCGTGTAATGTTTTCAGCAAAACAGTTTAGGTGAATACTGCAGCATGACTTGCAGGGTATTATGTGGATTTGTACCTCTTATATTTATTGTGGTAAATAACAATCACAGCAAGTCCACAAAATAAGAGGCTACTGTTGCATGGCTCTTGCTGGAGTGAGCGGGCAGCACAGAGGAGAAAGACCATAGAGTGCGTCATCCAATTAAGAGCAGTAAAACAGAACCCCAGAGCGTGCAGTGGGTGATTATAGCTTATGTACAGTAATTTGCTGCTGTTTAGGGAGCACAACGCTTGCTGCATTCAGAGATGAATGATCAAATTAGAAGCCGAGCCACACCATCTTCATCTTGCAATTTCTTCTTTAGGGCCTCTTACCATGATTGCTGTATATGTGACTGGCCTTGTGGCTTGTGGATACTTCCACCAACGTGCATACATTGATGCATGATGTGCTCTTGTAGCTCATACTCTAGTTTGCAGCTACAAGGAGAACCTGCATGGTGCAGAGCTTAGAGTATCATTGTACTAGGATTTGGGAGATCCAGGCTTGAATCTCCCCCCTCTGCTATGGAAGCCAGCTGGGTGTCCTTGGTCCAGTCACTCTGTCTCAGCTTAACCTAACTCACAGAGGTGTTGGTGTAGGGATAAAATGGAGGGGGGGCTGGAATGACACAGCAAGCTATGCAGGGTACAAATATCTAGATAAATAAATGAGACATATACCACCTTGAACTAACCTGTTGTGCAGTGTATGATAGCCCTCCAGAATAATTTCTGAATTTCACTTCTGCAAATTAACACTAAATCTAGTTTTTTTTAAAAAAAATGTGAAGTATTTACTTTATATTCAGCCCATTTGTTTCTCCAACCACACATTTTGTTCTTAAATGTTTCTATGTATATTATATGAATCACTTATTTGCATAAATGTCAATTGTTCCTATGTACTGAATTTAACCTAATACAGTTGGTAAATAAAAAGACATACTAAAAAAAAAAAAGACTCACACATTTAAAATAAGGTACAGCACATTGGTAGAATTCCATGCCATTTTACAGGAAAGATCTACAGTCTTGTAACCAGATGCTAAAGGACTTTTCCCAACAAAGCTGTTCTCAGATAATCTGTACCTAAGGCCCTCGTTTTTCCCTGCCCTGCGGCTGGATCTATATCAGCTTTGCAAATCAATCCATAACAGTTTCCAGTGCATTAGCCCACACGTGCCCACTTGAAGACATTTGGGCAGCACATCAGTAGTCTGAACATATTTTTAAAAGCAACAACTCCCTTCTATAAAATGATTCTGCATTCCCACAAGGAGGTACGACCACATAAAGCTGCTGTACACTGAGAAAGACTCTTGATACATATAGCTCAGTAGCATCTCCTCAGACTGGCAATGGCTTTCCAAGGGGAGTCTCAGACAATGAAATCTCTTGCTGAACACCTGCTAGTTGGGATTTTTTAACTGGAGATTTCAGGAACTGAACCTATAACCTCCTTTGTTCAAAGGAGGTGTTCTACCACTGACCTATGGAGCCTCCACAACAACATATACAGCTACTGTATCAGATCCTTGGTCCATCTAGCTCAGTATTTCCGACTCTTGACTAGTTGTAGTTCTCAAGGGTCTCTGGAAAAGACAGTGCTGTCCCAAAATCTGCTGCTTGGGACCATTTAAGTAGAGAAACCAAGGATCAAACTTGAGGATCAGCCCAACACATACTATATATGGAATCCCGTCACTGGAAACTTACAGCACAGAACCCAAGATTTTCATGAAACACATATGTCCTGTTTCTGAATGTGGTCCCTCTTTAACGGTTTCTTCCTGATTAACAGGCCTGGAATTCATGTCTTTTGGGATACATGTGATCAGCTGATGGATAGCGACCACTGCCATTGTCATAGACAACACTGATCTCCGCTTGTTTATGTGGAGACAACCAACAGTGGCTCACTTCATGTGATGGGGAAAGAGGAAGGTGAGGCTGGCACCACCTGTGGCGGCTGTAGCATGGGCAAGGTGTCAGGCAGAAGTTACTGTTGTGTGATCCCAATGTACCAGACCTGACCTCAGGTGTAGCTTAATGTTGTACCATGAGGAAAGTTAGAATGGCTTCTCAACATATAGACTTGAAGTTGTTCTGCACATAAGAAATTGAGACTGGTATAGACACAAATAAAGGGTAAAGAAACTCCTCCAGGAAATCAGTGGGCTTTTCTTTCAGACAAACAGCTCAGTTATTGGCAGAGCCAGATGCTTCAGCAGGAAAAGGTGATTCCCAACCTCTAGTTTCTAATGTAACGCTAAAGTAGGAGACTTGAAGGAAGGAATCTGCAGGATGCCGAGGGTGGTGGGGCTTCAGCTTTTCCAAGTGCTCATAATCCCCCCCCCACAGTTTTGTTTCTCATTAAAGTCTTGGTTTAGGTTATCATGTATGAAGAAATAAAGCATTATGCCCCTCCAGCATGTTTTTATTTCTCCCCACCCACCTGATTTCAAATCTAGAAATGAGCCTGGGTGGAAAGCCAGTATCGTATGGTACAGTGGTGAGGTGAGGACTGAAGGGGCCTGGATTCAAATCCTAGGGAGGGATAAAATGGGGGGGGGACACTGCAAGCCACTTTGGGTCCCCATTGTGGAGAAACACAGGGTACAAACATCTAGATATTTGTCTGAAGCTCACAGACAGCAGTTCTAAGCAGGTCTACTCAAGTGTAAGTCCAATTTTATTCAGGGGGCTTACTCACAGGAAAGCTTTGTTATGATGGCAGCCTTTGTGTCATTATATCCTCCCCTCCCCCCAGCCTAACATTCCTCACAGAACTAAGGATAAAATGAAGGATGGAACCACTTCCATCTCTTTGAAGCAAAGGTGGGGTTAATTTAGAAATGGTAAAAACCCAAAAAAGACAGGATGAGGAATCTTCAGAGCTGGCAAATGCAGGATGGGTTATGCATCTAATCACATCCTAAACCAAAGGTCATTTCAAGAGCAGGAAGCTATTTTGCCATCTGCAGAAAACACCACTGTGTATCTGCCTAGACTGCTACCCAAACCTGTGTGTTCAACACAGTGGATTAAGATGTCGTTGCTCAATTATGATTAACAGGAGCAACGGGTGGTGGTGGAGGGAGGGAACAGCCAACTTGCTCGTGTTCTCTTCCCCATGCCTTTCACGTCCTATTAGCTGAAGGCCTTGGATGTGTGTTACCTGAAGCAGTGCATCTAATTCCACCACTCTGGCTGTTTTCAGATGGGAGGCAATTATAATCTCATAGACTGAGAGCCACTGGGGCAAACCAAGGGTGTCTGCTCCAATTACGCTTCTGATTAAATGAGGCCCAGAGGATAAGACTTTTGGCATTTTTGCTTCCCTAATGGGAGCAAAATGGGGTTACTGCCACGGCCAGTCATCCCCACATGAGCCTACCCTTCAAAGGTCACAAAATATATATCTTACTCCCTTGGAGTAATGAATTGGCATGGTACTCTGAGTCTCAGACCAGGCACAAAGGGCCATTCTGTTTTGGAAGTAGCTCTGTGCCTGTTCTGACCTTCACTGCTACTTTTTAAAAAACCACCAAAAGCAAAATTCAGCTGGGAGAGGAGATATTTTTGTTGTTGAATTTAATTGCAAACAAATGAACAAAAGAGGACAACAACTTCTATATACCTCATACCAGACTAGCAAACCCAGCAGAGACAGAAATCACAGGGAATAATCAAATATAATCTGAAACTTTGGGGAATGCCACTTGCCTGATGCTTCCTAAATAGAATCCTGTTTTCCCCAGCTATGAAGAGAAAGAGAAGGGATGCTATGGGCTCGCAGAGCCCTGCACTTGAGTACAAAAAACACTGGCTTATTCCCAATAATCTCCAAGTAGTCTTCTAAGAAGCTCTGGTGTTCCTCAAAAGGGCTAAGTCTTTGCCATGCTGGTGGACCACTCACCACCACTCATTTCCCCCCCTAAAAGGTGGAACTGCAATGGAACATTGGGTATGTCTTTATGGAATACTTTCGGTACCACTTGGCCATTTGACCAGCCAAAAAATGGATGCATCAACTGATCGGTCAGTCTTTGTCAACCATTTTTAACCATGAATGTTATCAGAATAATAGGTAATCAACAATAGGTTTGATACCTACTCCAATTATAAAAACAAATGAGTTAACTATCAATCTCAGTATTAGTTAATTATCAGTATGGAATAATTGTATCACTCTTGCTTTTTAAAAATGTCATGAATGATGGCAACTTTTAACAACATTCACTAAGTCTTCTATAAATGTAATCAGTTCTTCAAACAGTTTATTTCCTTCGGCTTTTACTCTGGAACATCTGGGTCAGTTTACAGAATGTTTAAAAATGGAAATTTTTTAAAAAGGCAAAACAACAGCAACTATTAAAACAATTTTTAGAGGCTGTTGTGATAAGGAAGTAGTGGGAGAATTCTTCCAATTTGGGGATGCCCGAAGCCATAGAGTGGCTGCCCAGGGCTCAGGGGACATGCAAGACCTCCTTCCTGCCCTTGCCAACAGAATGAGAATGAAAAAGGAGGCTCTCTGCCACCTGCAAAGAGCCCTTCTTAGTTTCAGGGAACAAGAGATAGCATTTGACCACAGTCACATAACAATGCCAATTGACTTGCGTCTCAAGTCTAACATAGCCTGTATTTGCATTGGTCCCTCGTACTTCAGTTTCAGCTGGTGAGCTGAAGCATCAGCTTTTTCTTTGTAAATGAAGGATGAAACGCACACAGCTGAAAATCTAACCCTGGCTGATTCTGCATTGGCTCTTCCCTCTGTTGTTTTACAAAACCCATGTTGGAACAGAAATTCCCCTCTGCATTGCATGCTGCTTTCACTTCCTTTGATTGTTGGATTTTATGGTAGCTTCCACACTCCATGCCACTTTTGAGCTCTTCGATTGTCAGATTTTATTGTACCTTCTGCATAGATTTATGGCCATTTTTATGGCCATTCAGGGGTGACTTTGCAGTCACTATAGCATTGCCCTGAGGTATCTGAATGTGGTTTTGAGCTGCACTTTTTCCTCCCAGGCCCATTCTGCATCTAGCATTCGCGCCGTTGTTTTACCAAACCCACACTGGAACAGAAAAAGATGTGGCTCAAAACCACATTCAAATAACCCAGGCCAACGCTGCACTGACTGCAGAGTCGCCCCTGAACAACCATAAAAGGGCCATAAAACTATGCAGGCGGTACCATAAAACTGAGAGATCAAAGGAAGTGAAACGGGTATGCAGTGTGGAGGCTACCATGAAATCTGACAATCAAAGAAAGTGAAAGTGGCCTGCAATGTAGAGGGACATTTCTGTTCCAACGTGGGTTTGGTAAAACAGCAGAGTGAATGCTAGATGCAGAATGGGCCCCAATTGAGGAAATGTGGAGCGAATGCTAGACGCAGAATCGCCCTCTCTCACCTTCCCTCCCAGAGGGTAGATACAGAATTCTCAGGGCTGGTTCCCTTTCAGGAGAATGAGGGGGGCTGAATGTTGGCAGCAAGTGGAATGGATTGCATGGGGTGGGTCCCAGCTTTAAATATTCCTTCATATTCAGGAATAAACACTGCAAACTGAAAAGTTCTACTCCCTCTCTATGGCTGCGTTCAGACGGCCAGTCAATCGCGCCATGAGCCCTCCTAAAATTTTATCCCGATTTTTTAAATCCAGCCTAGCACGACCAGACGCCCCCCCCATGAAATAGCCTCACCGCGCGTTGTTCCCACCGTGATTTGTCTACACGGCATCCACCGAGGATTTTTTTAAAAAAAGTTTTGTACATTCGCATAGGCAAGGCTGCGCCTCCTTGGAGAACTGAGGCGATCGCGGAGGGTTTTCAGCAAAGTCCCGGTCCTCCCCCTTGCCATTGCCATCATGATCAATGGAGGGACTATTTTGCAAGTTAGAACAGTCCTTCCCCCCCTCCATCTCCCATTGCGGTAACATCTTGTCCCTAAAAGAAATAAGCATGAATATTACATTCCTCGTAGCGCTTATCGCTGAATGCGTTTCCTCGTTAAAGCGCACATGGGGTTTCAATTTTTTAAAAATCGCGCCCCCGTCGGCTCGGTCTGACGTCAGACCGAGCCGACGGGAGCATCGCGCACTAATGGAGTGACCAGACGGAAGAAAGTCTGCAGTTGTTGCGCGGGTAAGCGAAAACCCTACATTGAAACTGCTACTTTTTAAATCAGGATTGGAGGCGCAGCAGAACGGGATGCCTATGGGACCGGAATATTTCCCAGATGTTTCTGTCTGGTCGTGCATTTTTGATCCGCAAGGGAGTCGTTCCTATGGCAGATCAAAAGATCCGTCTGAACACACCCTTTGCTTGCTGTGCCGCTTCTCCATTTCAAATAAGTTTTTAACTTGGGGAAGCATTCCAAAACGTGATCCCTGCCCTGGCTCTGCAACCTGAAGTGGTGCAGTCTGTTCATCCCAACACCTCAGCCCTGGCCATCTCCCCCCACCCCCACTTTGTGAAAACAATACATATTGCTATGACGAGCAAGGGGTATGTACATGGGACTGGGGGATTTATACAGAAAGAAACTAAGGGGTTCGTACACATGTGCGTGCACATCCCTTCATGATACTTAACAACTGCAGCCATTGCAGAGTCCCACCCTGGGTTTTGTCTCTTGGTCATCCCAGAATGTATTTGCGGGGGGGGGGGAGAGACCAATATGCAGAAGAAAGAAATGATGGTGGAGTGGGGAAAATAATGATGGTGGGGATATCCTGAGATTACTTGACAGATCCTCTGATAAAACAGTGTGAAATGTGTAGAGATCTTTGAGAGGAATATAATAGAAATATTTTTACCCCACTGCACCATCATTTTTTCTTCCCCACTTTGACTCATGCCAGAGTGTGAAAGAATGTGTGTTATGTTACATGCACAAACTGGGGATCTAGCACAATTGCTAGGGGCTGAAATTAAGGGGAACTCAATTTTTCCTCCCCTGCCACAACCATGGAGAGGAGGGATTTGCTGTCTCCAAAGCGAGAGGAAAGTTTCAGTGCTTCCTAGGGGGAGAGATGAGCAGCAACAGTGATGTGGTCCACATGGCAGCATTCATGCTTTTGACATTATGATTGTTTATTCTGCCTATCAATCGTTTATTCTGCATATCAATATCAATATGCAGAAGGAGAGAAGAAAGGTCCCTGACCAGAGGAGATTACAGTTTACATTTTCACACCAGAAATGTCAAAGAGTGGTGGAGGGGAGGTGGGTAAACAAGAAAAGGCCAGCTACCTTGCTTAGACTGAGTTTCAGTAGAAAAGGAGGACTGTCAATAGCTTCACAGAAAAGCCAGATTTTAAGGCATGAGTGAACCACTGGCATGGGGCAACGTCTTTTCATCTATCTCACATATTTCATTTGTCCCTTCTTTCAATTTTATTTATTATTTATTTACTTCACTTATACCCTGCTGTTTTTCCCATGGGATCTGGGAAGATATTCATTTTTTTCTTTGGAGGTTTGAAATGAACAAAACTGTCACTTTGGTTGTGGTCACACATGCCAGAAAAAGCGGGGGGGCGGGGTGGGGGTGAGGCTATTTCCTCCAGAAGAATTTGACCCGCAGTTCCATGATTACACCTCCCTTTGAAGCTGTGGGCACAGTCCATCACTGTGTGATCAGATGCAACTGCAAGTGAGTCTTTTTTGTGTGCCTTTTCCCCCCATGCACTTAAGCGAGGGATCAATGAATTGCACCTCCACATTGAGGGCTCCCTATGGAGTTTGCGATGATGTGCATACTGCAAAGCGGGGAAAAAACAATGGCACAGAGTCAGGATGGCCTGACACCATCCTGACACCATGAGAGTGTGCTGGAGCGATCAGACACGGGAGAATCTGTCCGTGGCCCGTCACAACCCGTTTTCTACCAGATTTTCCTTGGTGTCTTTTATCTCCACTTCTGTGGCAGAGCAGAACAGGTTGCTGATGGCTGTGGGGTGCTTCCCAGATGTTGTCTGATCGTGCCCTTTAAATCTGTCTGGCATTCGCGCCTATGTCAGATCTAATTGTGCGTATGATCGCAGCCTTTCTGTTTTATAAAGGTTCCCCCCCCACCCCGTGGGAGAGAATGAGCAGGGAAGAGGAAGTCAATCAATGGCTTTCCAGACTTACCTCAGCCCACCTTCATACAAATCCGAATAGGTCTAGCTACTGACAATTGGATGGTCCAACCCCCTGCCCCCTGCAGGGAACAGAGATTTGGAGGAATTAAATACTAGAGAGACTTCAGGAAGGAAATCTCTAGAGATGTCAGGAAAAGCTTCCTTGACCTGGCCTGTCTGGGTCAGTGGGAGGAGAAAGGGAGAAGATAAAACTCCTGGGAGTAAGGAGGAAGGTCTCTTTTGTGCTCAGTCCATCAAAGCAGACAGAACTCTTACCTGAGGTCTGGAGGAGGCAGCCATTAACCATGTGCTGGCCTGAAGAACTGGAGAAAGTTTCAAGGTAATTGTAAGTCTGTAGAAATCTGTAACTTCCTAAACTAAGGAGCCTGTCTTATATTTTAACATCTGATATGGCATGTACAGAGAAAGGGACAGAGGAATTGCGTTTTACCCATTTCTTCTGAATCCCTTGCTCAGTCTGGTACTGTACTAAAAGTATGCTTGTGAACCTTTTCTCTTTAATAAATAAATACTTCGTAACTTTGGATGCTGGTAGTTGTTCTCTGTACCGCATAGACCTCCCACCATCTTGGACATTATTTTAAAAGGAGCACCAGGGGGATGGCAGTTAGTTGGCAAGTGGGTATTCCTCCAGGGGCACACAAGGCAGTATACTGTCCCCATGGTGACCAGGTGCTGGGCAGCAGGAGACACAGAAGCAAAGCCTCATAACTTGGAACGGAAGCTGGGAGTCCTGACCCTCCCAGCAGGCAATTCCTACAAAGGTCAAGTGGAGGTGGTGGGTTACCGGAGATAGAGAAAAGCCTCTTCAGGTGTTGGGAAAACCTTGGAGGGCAGAGTGGAATAGGGCCTGCAGGCCAGAGTAGGCCCATTCCTCCACAGGATCCAAGCCTAAGGCTGCCAGTGTCCAGGTGGGGCCTGGGGATCTCCCACTTTTACAACTGATCTTCAGCTGACAGAGATCAGCTCCCCTGGAGAACACAGCTGGTTTGAGGGGTGGACTCTATGACATTGTACCATGCTGAGGCCTCTCCCCTCCCCAAACCCAACCTTCTCCTGGCTCCACCCCCAAAGTATCCAGGTATTTTCCAACCCAGACCTGGCAACCCTACCCAAAACAGCTTACATGTTCTTTCCATTTTATCCTCACAACAACCCCATGAGATAGATTAGGATGAGAGTGTATAAGTGGCCCAAGGTCACCCAGCAAGCTTCATGACAGATGGGGATTTAAACCTGCATCTCCCAGGTCCTAGTGCAACATGCTAATCACTACACCACACTGCAGGGAGCTCAGGATGGTGTCTGTGGCTCTAAGAAGCAGTTTCAGGCATAAGGGAGAAAGAGCAGATTTGGGTGGGGTTACATGTGTGGTCCTGCCTCTGCCCACTCTCTGCTCTTCCAGTTTTCCACCAATGTGCTATTTTTCTTTTTGTATTAACCTGTCCGGAGGGAACACCCTCCTAGCCACTCTCACATGGTGCTCATGACTTGCAGGAAATTGGACAGCTCAGTCAGCCATCATGAATACAGGACGCGGCAGTTAACTGTTTAATAGGAGCTTTCCCCAGCCATCTCTTTTTTAACAGTGGAAGCAAGGAAACTTGCTGAGAGCTGAAAGATGGGCCAGGAAGAGGAAGACTTTTTCCAAAGTTTTCAAGGCCAGGATGGGCAATAAAAACTTTGAAGTTCGAACCCATCCAGCTTCTTGCTTTATTAGTTTTCTATGTGCAAGATTTTTTTTTTAAAAAAGGGTTCCTGCCTGTTCCACAGTCCGCTGCATACATGGACCAGACCTCTCAGAGGACACCTCTTGACAATGTAGTTTTCAAACACGTAGAATAAAATTACTCGGGGGGGGGCAATGCAACCTTCTGGTCACTATCTAAAAACCCCTCATGCTGAATTCAGCCACCGAAAGAATTGGCCTTTGCTTTACCACAATATGCAATCCTATGTCCTTTGAATTATGTTTGCCAAGCCACACAAAATGTTTATATGTATAGCAGATATTCAGATACATATGTAATGCTACACACATATGTACTCTTATGAAAGTAATTCCCAGGGACCACAATGGAACTTGGTTCCAAATAAAGTTGCAGAGGAGTAGGCAGTTTGGCTCCAGAAAAGCTCAGGCAAATATGAAACCTGTCTGTTTTTCAGCCAAAGGAGGAGGTCAGAGTCAGTTTCAGGTGTGACTCTCCTATCTTCCTACCCTCCATCTACCAAAGTAGTTTGTTATAGGCTCACGAAAAATATTATCCAAGGACAGTTGTACTTGAACCAAGTGTCATGTACTTGACAGCGAACAAAATGCTTACCAGCTGCATAAAAATAACTTATTCTTGGCAAAGCTATGAATTCAGTTAACGAAAAGTTCAGCAAACCAACTCTGGGGGCAACAGAAAGTACAAAGCAATGACACTTCACCTCTGAACACCTCAGAGATGCCACCTCTCTCCCTCAGATTTTTTAACATCTTCCATCAGAACCTACCTCTTCCATGTAAACTCCTTGACACAATAGTTTTCACCCCAAACTGAAACAAAACCTTAACATTCACTACACTGGGTTGGGTTCCATCAACTTCTCAACTGTTTCATGAGGCAGGAAGGCCCATTTTGCCTGATTCCTCTCCATACTGCAGCCCTGTCCCCATCTGCATGTTTACCCAGACAGATTCCACAATGCCCAGCATAGCCTTCTGGAGGTCAAAGGGGACCTCGCTCTATTTTATGTATACAGAACACTTGAGAGGATCCAACCCATTTTTCACATTCACCCTTTATGTCTTTCCTATTTTATTTATTTATTTATATCTCCCTCTCCCCACCAAGGCAGGCTCAGGGCGGTTTATATGAGGTGTATAAAACAATTAAAACAAGAATTAAGTAAAATCAGAACAGTACAATTATAAACATAATCTAATATGAAGTGCTAGTTTGTATCAAATGGCGAGCATAGCAACATCCTGATGCAATGGCCAGCTGACATCATAGTCTGGGTTAAACTGGCTGTTAATAATGATGTTAATATTCGGGCCAGGGCCTCAGTTTCTTGGGTGCAGCTCCCTAATTGAAGGCCTGGTGGAAGAGCGCCATCTTGCAGGCCCTGCGGAATGGTATTTCTCCCACCCTTCTCTTCTCTCCCCTGCCCTGGCAGCATTGAAGATTGTAAGCCCTTCAAAGCAGGACCTGCGTATGCCTCCGCATTTCTGTGAAAAGTGCCATGCATAATGATGATGTTTGCTTAATGAAGTGTAGGGAAGCAGCTTCTCAAAATCACTTTCCTCTTTGATCCAGGCCTGTCCCAGTTCTAACGGCACCAGTGGAGTAGTAGGCATAGCAGCTCTTCCACATCTTCCCACAGAAATCAAGTATGTTCCTTACTAGCGATGTATATGTAAAAATTATGTGGAAATGGTGTAAAACAGACAAACAACTCATGAACACTAGCTGAAAGCTTCAGGAACAGAATTGAAAGGGGTAATAGCTGAATTACAACACTCAGAACAAACACCCCACCAGGACTTAACAGGGTTTCTTATCCCATTACATATGCTAACTCATTCAATCCTCACATACATATTCTCACCAAGTAGGGCCATACATCCTCTATATTTTGATGTTTTTCTTTCTCTTTCTTTTTTTGAAATAGTATATTATAATAGTGATTGTAATGCAATGCAATCTTGTTGATCTCTGACATAACACTGTACCCCAGGAAAAGGATTCTGTCAGTTAACTCCATGTTTTAGAGGGAACATAAGAACACAAGAGAAGCCAATGTTGGATCGGGCCAATCCAGTCCAACACTCTGTCACACAGTGGCCAAAAATACCAGTAATAAATACAAAATGTTATTACTGCTCTTAACAATTAATAATGTAACTGAATATGTAATGTAATTTGGAATGGTAGATCTAAATGTAGTTCTCTGTTTTGGGGACAAGAAAAATACTCTGCACAGCCAAGATGCTGTAAAGTTCACTTCCGTGCTAGAAAGGAGATGGAGGGGGGTCTAAGGACAGGATTCTCACAAATTAGGACACATCAGTCTCCAGTTGTAACATATTTATTACCTATGTTGTCCCCACCCACTCAGTTGAACCAAAACAGATGATAACCAGAAACCGAGCTTGTCATTCTTTTGATCTGTTTTTTTAAAAATATTCTCACTATTTTGCATGCTAATTTAACAAGCCACCCATATATACATACACACACACACACACACACACACACACACACAACTATGATCTGTAATTACATTTCATTGACTGACGAAGTGTGCGTGCACATGAAAGCTCACATCTTGAATAAAAATGTGTTGGTCTTAAAGGTGCCACTGGACTCTTAACTTTGTTGTATTGCTTCAGACCAACATGGCTGCCCACCTTGAGCTAGCTGAGAAAATTTGTGGAAAAGCTCAGAATGAGGACCAAAAGAAAGGAAAAGGGCATATTTTGCACAACCCCAGATTCTCCCTTTCTCTATCCCCCCCATCCAATTCCTTGTCTGACCAACTAAATGGCAATGAACACTGACAAAGATTAATACGGGAGCTGCCAAAAGGCTCACCCCCTCCCCCATACTGGAGATCAAGTGAAGTTCAATATTTGAAAAGATAAAGGTTTGTTGAGGCAAAACTCTTCATTGACACCCATGAAAGAATATTTATGAGAAGAAGGGTGGAAAAAAGATGAAAGATAGTGTCAATGGCAGAATGCCTTTGAAAAGTGGGCCAACAGGTAATTAAGTCTTCAAAAGGAAAAAAGTAACAGTTGCTTGCAAACTTTCAAAAGATAGTGATCTAAATAGCATATGACTTGTTTACTCTCCCTCTGGGCCTGCTAAAAGCTCCTTAAAGATTAATCTGGAAAGCTCAGCAAACAACACCATTTTCACTTTCCCAAAGAAAATGTGGCTACCATTTTTTAACTACTGTCTGTTGGGCAGAGTCTCTAATGGTCTCCCTAATTTCAAGGTTTGTCTCAAGCTTTCTGTGGGTTATTAATCCAAAATCCAACCAAGAGAATAAACTGAGACTGTAATGAATTTCCACATGGCCTGCTTCTATTTTATGGATAGTTTTTATTCTATGACTAATAGCTTGTTTTTTTACATTGTTTCACTATTTTAATTCTAAGCCACCTCAAGCAGGATTCTGAAGAGGTTGCACAGAAATATTCCAAATAACAAATAAATAAAATTACCTGAAGATACAGAGTAAGCAGGCTGAAATGCTATTTCAAAAGCAAAGAACAACAATCAGATGACTAATTTAAATGTGAAGTTGAAACCACAGTCTGCCTTGGTCTAACCAGAACTGAAGTGAAGTAAAATGTAATTTATCATTTGGGGCAGGTTTGGATTTTAAAAAAGCCCAGGGTAGAGCTGCCAGCTCCAGGTTGGGAAATGCCTAGAGATTTTGGGGATGGAGCCTGAGGAGGCCAGTGTCTGGAGAGGGGAGGGACTTCAATGGGGTATAATGCCATCTTCCAAAGCAGCCATTTTCTCCAGGTGGACTGATCTCTGTCACCTGGAGATAGGGTTGCCATTCTGCAGTTGGGGGTGTGGAATCCCCCACTTTTGCAGGCTCTTGCCAGGCGCCGGCCAGTTGGCCAGCGGTAAGAAGCTCCCCCCCCCAACAGCAACATCACTGGAAATAAACACAATGTGCTTGTGTCATCCTGAAGCGACGTAGGCAGGTCGGTGACATTGGAGGGCACTCTGGTTTTTGGGCAAAACTCTATAGTTTGAGACTGATTTTATCATAGAGTTTTGCCTAAAAACCAGAGTGTCGTACCTGATGTCACTTCTGGGTGATGCAGGCATGTTGCACAACATCACTTTTGATGATGTGGGGACACTGTGTGAGGACACTTCCGCCTCCTGGAACATCTTTCTCATCCTCCCTCTCTTGTCTTCAAGGGACTTGGCAACCCTAACTGAAGATCAGTTGAAATAGCAGAAGATCTCCAGCCACTGCCTGGAGGTTGGCAACCATAGCCCAGGGCAAAACTCAGCTGAGCATCCCTGCTGGCAGGCACGGTGGCATCAAACTGACCAGTAACCACAACAATGGCCATTAGGAGGCTTGTCAATCACCACCTTCCACATCACTGCCAGCCAGGTATGAGCTGAGCGGCTGGGTTCCTTGGCTTTGCCTGGGTGTACAGTGGTGTGGAGGTGGACACTGTAACCCCAGGACACTGCCTGTGCCACTGGCTAGTCCCCTCATGGGAGTTAACTAACCCACCCCAAGCTGTTACCATCTTTCTGGTGGTGAAAATGGCACATTTGAATTTTAAAAGTTAAACCAGTCATCCTATCAATGTAAACAGAGTTGCCTCACTACCCATTATGGAATAATCTGCCAGTTTATATCCTTTGAAGATCTAAAATCATCTGAGTGAATTCATCATGCCCCTCCCCTCCATCTGGCTCTATATACCA
Organism: Gekko gecko; assembly: GCA_029375565.1. NCBI lineage: Eukaryota > Metazoa > Chordata > Lepidosauria > Squamata > Gekkonidae > Gekko > Gekko gecko. Next base: position 41,595,224 of record JAPDNY010000012.1, on the reverse strand, counting down.
TGAATCGCCTTATTTTTGGCCTCCAGTTTTGGAATCAAAATTGCAAAAATCTTAAAAACCACCAAATCAGCTGAACAATATGGTCTCAGTCAAGGAGTCCATCTATGAGATTTCAGTGAAACCAGGTGGTATCCTAAACTGGCAGAGTGCTGGAAACTGTGCCACTTTAGACTGGAGGGGGGGCTGGCTTGGAGGACAAGACAGCAACAGCTGAGTAGCTTCATTCAGATGCTCTGCAGTTTTTAGTTTTTTAAATTACATTTTAAACTGATCAGGCTACCTCATCTGACTGGACTGGAGGATATGGAAATTATATTTTTATTTATTTAAAATAGTCACTTGCCTGCCATTCTCCTCAGTATCTCCGGACTCATTTTTGAACGCTTCCCAACATTTAAAGTAATATTCCCTTCCTGCAGAAAATCACCACACCAGGGAAAGGTTTAGCACAGCTTTTTCCTTACTGCACTAATTTATCATAGGCAGGCATGGTGTCTGCGCATTTAAAAAAAATAGTCTTGTAGCATTCTAAGTAGGAGCCCTCTTGGAGTACTGAAGGATGATAGGGAAATGGCTGAGAAGCTGAATGCATTTTTTTGCCTCTGTCTTCACTGTGGAAGCTGAGAAGTGCTTGCCCACTCCAGAACCGCTGATTTCGGGAGGGGTGTTGAAAGACCTGAGTTAGATTGAGGTGATGAGAGAGGAGGTCCTACAACTGATAGACAACTTAAAAACTGATAAATCACCAGGCCCGGATGGCATACATCCAAGAGTTCTGAAAGAAGTTAAATGTGAACTTGTGGATCTCCCGACAAAAATATGTAATCTTTCATTAAAATCTGCCTCCATTCCTGAGGACTGGAAGGTAGCTAATGTCACTCCCATCTTTAAAAAGGAGTGCCAGAGGAGATCCGGGAAATTACAGGTGAGTCAGTCTGACAGCGATACCGGGTAAGTTGGTGGAAACTGTTATTAAGGAAAGAATTAGTAGGCACACTGATGAACAAAAACTATTGAGGCAAACTCAGCATGGGTTCTGTAAGGGAAGATCTCGTCTCATTAAACTGTTAGTGTTCTCTGAGGGAGTAAACAAACATGTGGACAAGGGGACCCAATAGATGTTGTTTACCTTAACTTCCAGAAAGCTTTTGATAAAGTTCCTCATCAAAGGCTCCTAAGTAAACTCAATAGTCATGGTATAAAAGGACAAGCCCTCTTGTGGATCAAAAACTGGCTAATTAAATGGGCAATTTTCTCAGTGGAGGGTGGTAAGCAGTGGGGTACTGCAGGGATCAGTACTGGGTCTGATGCTTTTTAATTTATTCGTTAATGATTTGGAGTTCGGAGTAAGCAGTGAAGTGACTAAATTTGTGGATGACATGAAATTGTTCAGAGTGGTAAAAACCAGGGAGGATTGTGAGGCACTCCAAAGGGACCTGTCGAGGATGGGTGAGTGGGCAACAATGCAGCAAATGGGGTTCAATGTGGCCAAGTGCAAAGTGATGCACATTGGAGCCAAAAATCCTAACTATAAATAAACGTTGATGGGGTCCAAACTGGCAGAGACTGACCAAGAGAGAGATCTTGGAGTTGTAGTAGATAACTCACTGAAAATGTCAAAACAGTGTGTGACTGCAATAAAAAAGGCCAACGCTATGCTGGGGATTATTAGGAAGGGAACTGAAAACAAATCAGCCAGTATCATAATGCCCCTGTATAAATCAATGGTGTGACCTCATTTGGAGTACTGTGTACAGTTCTGGTTGCCACACCTCAAAAAGGATATTATAGCACTGGAAAAAGTGCAGAAAAGGGCAACTAGAATGATAAAAGGCTTGGAACACTTTCCCTATGAAGAAAGGTTAAAGCGCTTGGGGTTCTTTGGCTTGGAGAAACAATGACTGAGGAGTGACATTATTGAGGTTTATAAGATTATGCATGGGATAGAGCAGGTAGAGAAAGAAGTACTTTTCTCCCTTTCTCACAATACAAGAACTCGTGGGTACTCAATGAAATTGCTGAGCAGTTGGGTTAGAACAGATAAAAGGAAGTACTTCTTCACCCAAAGAGTGCTTAACACATGGAATTCACTGCCACAGGAGGTGGTGGCAGCTACAAGCATGGACGGCTTCAAGAGAGAATTGGATAAACACATGGAGCAGAGTTCCATCAGTGGCTATTAGCCACTAGGTATAGATAGGAACTCTCAGTCTGGGGCAAGTGATGCACTGTGTTCTTGGTGCTTGGGGGGTGGCAACAGTGGGAGGGCTTCTAGTGTCCTGGTCCCACTGATGGACCTCCTGTTGGCACCTGGTATTTTTGGCCACCATGTGACGGACTGGGTGGGCCATTGGCCTGATCCAACATTGGCTTCTCTTATGTTCTTATGAACCTGACTTTGAAATGTTACACTCTAGAATTTCACAACTTCATTCTGCATCATGTCTGGACTAGCTGTGAAGATAAAACAGAACATTACCCCTACCTTCTCACAGCAATCAGTGTGCCTTGGAGAAGAGCCAGACTTCTTAGACAGGGGTGGTCTGTCTGTCCACAGCTTCCTGCAGTAGGCTCTTGCAGATTGTGTAACCCCTCTAGGGTTGCTGACCTCCAGGCGGGGCCTGGAGATCTCCTGGAATCAGATCCGATTTCCAGGCTACAGAGACCTGTTCCCTTGGAGAAAATGGCTGCTTTGGTGCATAGTATTATACTCTGTTGAGGTCCTTCACCTCCTCAAATCCTAAGGATCCATCCCCAAATCTCCAGGAATTTCCCAACCCAGAGCTAGCAATCCTAATACCCCTCTAAGGGCTACTCCATGAATCACAACACAACTCTTTATGCTGCCAAATATCACAGCCCCCCTGTTTCAACAAGAAATGCCTCATTCTGTTTCCACTACTCCCTTGTACACATTTTTATTTTTATGCTATGTAATGCCTTCCACTACCATGTTTTTCCTGTTAAATTTATATCCTTCTTGGTGAGAATATATATGTGAGGATTGAATGAGTTAGCATATGTAATGGGTTAAAAATCCAATATCCCTGTTGAGTCCTGGGAAGGTTTTTGTTCCAAATGTTTTGTTCACACTTGTAATTCAGCAATTTCCCTTTCCATTCTGTTCCTGAAGTTCCTTTCCTCACATATGTATTCTCAGCAAGAAGGACTATAAATCCTCTGTATTTTAGTGTATTTCTATTTCAGAATAGTATATTAGAATATTGAATGGATGTCTGCCAACAACATTACATCCAGCTCAAAATATACTGTTAAGTGCCCTCCACACGTGACAGGAGATAATTAAGATTCTGTTACTTCCCACAATTAGAAAAAAAACCTTTAGACATTTATCTGCTATTTCAAAATATTTATTGCTTTACAACTGTTGACCTTATAACATTAACTGGTTATTTAGCTTTTCATTTTGCATAACTTAAACATCATCGTGTTACATGTTAATTTGCTGTTAAATCCCTGTTAAAGCTTAGAACCTCACCTACCATTCCAATGTATTTGAAAAAGTGTTCCTTGCACATGAAAGCTCATACCTTGAATAAACCTTTGTTGGTCTTAAAGGTGTCACTGGACTCTAAATTTGTTCTTCAGCTCTGATATGTATGCTCTCTCTCTTCCACCTTCAAGGCAGGGTAGTTCTTAAGTAGTCCTGATTAACTGTGTTGGCATTGGTGTGGGCCCATGGCTTAGTGACTGAGCTAGACTGGCCATGGTGTGACTTACTGAAATGTAGCTTTAGATGCTAGTTTCAGCACACAGGGGTAACGTGATTCAACTGACAATCTAAAGGCTCACTTCAGTTGCCCCTGCATTTCCTTTGTAGATGGGTAGCTGCAAAGGAACTAGGGTTGCTGGCAGCTACCAGGAGGTTTAGTGGTAGAGCTGCCAACTCTGGGCTGGAAAATCCCTGGAAATTTGGGAGAGTACCTTTGGAAAGGTGGGGTATAATGCCACAGAGTTCACACACATCCTCCAAAGCAGCCATTTTCCACAGGGGAACTCATCTCTATAGTCTGGAGATCAGTTGTAATTCCAGGGGATCTCCAGGCCTCTCTTGGAAGTTGGCAACCCAATTTAGGGGATGGGACATCCAAATAGGTGTTGTTCTAATGCCACAATGTCACACCCAGCCCCAAATAGGTGTTGTTCTAATGCAACAATGCCACACCCAGTCCAGCTCCAGAAGTGACACCATCACATTAGGGCGACACACTAGGACCCCTCCACATACTTTATGGTTTTACCTCAGAGTTTGGAGGGAAGTCCTAGAGTCGCACTTTGATATGATGACATCACATTTAGGGTTCTGCAGGAAGTGGGACTGCAGCATTGCAACATACTTATTCCCTCTCCTGCACATTTTCCTCTACTGCTGTACTGAGCAGAGGTGTACAGCTGGGGCGGGTGCCGGCAGGAGATCTCTGGCCAGAGGGAGACCTGGAACCCTCAAAGACCAGCAGAGCTCCTGTACTTTGAACAGGTATGCAGAAGAGAGCTCAGCAGGAGGGTCTGGGGGACAGACCATGGCTCTGTGATGAATATACTTCCAGTATGGAAAGTTCAATCCTTGCCATCTCCAGCTAAAGGATCCCAAGTAGACCCTTCTTTGCCAAAAATCAGTCGGACCAGACAACACTGAGCTAAATGGCTTTGTATGTTCAAGCACATTTTTGTACATCATAAGCAGGAGTCCCAGGGGGCTGGTGAAAGAAACTCCATTTGCTGCTTTATAAATTCCTAGAGGGAATGTCAGCCCATCGTGAGTTCCCAGAAGCATACAGACATTTCAAAGGACAGCGTATTGCCCCCCTTCCAAAATCCCAGGGAAAATCTGCTAAGTAACAGCTTGCTTTGAAAAGCCAACAGTGGGTCTGGAGCTTCTCTGTGTGCAGCAGAACTGTTAACTAGTTTCTCAGCAAGAGCTGCGGCTGCACACCAATCGCCCGCCTTAATCACCGTTTAGCTCATTTGCACATTTAATTTCCACAAAAATGTAATTCAGAGGGCTGCAATTGTCAGAAATGTCACGGTTAGAAAAGCAAAAACACCAGAAAAGCTAGAATTTGTTATTTAAATCGGATGCTGCAACAAACTTAATTTCAAGGCAAACAAGATTAAACAGGAAGCGGCATGCGCATGCATGCCAGCATTGAAAGAATACCAACAGGATGGCATTTGCAGAGGCAAAAATATGTTTTCTCACTTAGATGAGCAAATCAACATTATTCAATTAATGCTTTTTTCAGCTAATGCTCTGATTATCTGAGTCCTTTCCCTCACCCCATCCCCAGCAATGTGCAATTGTCAAATAATTAAAGAGGATAAACTTTGCAAATCTGCTATCCTGCTGCAGAAAAGTCAACATTTCACTGTAGTGGGGACTGCTTAACAATGTAAAGACAGTTTAGAATAACAGGAGAACCGGAACTGATTTTTTAAAAAGTTTGTCCAATGTTTGAGGATGGAAGGGAGCGCAGTGGGGATGTGTTGCCACACAGCTCACCCACCAAAGCTGCCATGTCCTCCAGAACACCTGATCTATGCAGTCTGGACTTCAGCTGCACGGTCATTGCAGCCTTCTGGGAGAACCCCCGGCACTACCTGGAGCCTGGCTGCTCTATTTGGGAGGGAGAAATTCAAGCAAGGAAATGATATGGAAAAAGGGGTTAGGCAGCACCCTGGTTCAGTTTGCTTCCCACCTTTGCCTGCTCTGACGCTTTATTTTTTAAAAACGCTGGAGATAATGCATAGCTTTGTCTTTATGTTTTCTTCCAAGAGATGGGAGAAATGGTTGGGCACGCATGCAGATGATAGCTGCAAGCCTGTACACAGTTCAACTGTTTCAATCCCACTAAAATTTCAGAAACTTCCACGCTGCTGCAATCACACATAATCATTTCACTGGAGAGATGGAAGCAACCCTCCGCCCCCATCCATGATCTTATTACAGTCCTGTGCTGTTTCAGGCTGCTCTCTGCCTTCTGCATGGGAAACCCCTGGCTGCACATTTTAAATAAAACGATAATACATATCCTCCATTCTTCTTTGCTCAGCACCGACATCCCTTCTTCTCCTTCCCTCCTCTTCTTTTTGTCTCCGTTTTATTAAACTGTATGCCTGAGGCCAGGAATGACTGTGAATTAATGTACAGGAATTATTACATAGAATTACAAGTTGTGGGCCGCAAGAAATTGTGCTGGGGGGGAGAGGGGAGACTGAGAAATTTCTGTCTGCAGACCTCCAGAGGCCGCTCTCCAGAGTTCTATAAATTCTCAGAGGGTTGATCAAGTCCATTGGCCCACTCCAGCCTTTAAGTGACTTGTCCCAACTGCTCTCAACATTCTCAGTTACCCCAAGCAAATATTCTATGCCTTCTGAGGTAAGCACAGTTCTTCATGAAACTCTGGGGGGCTTCCCCCATTTCATTTCTTCGTATCTGAAGAAGTCTCCAAGTACATAAAGACTCCTACCTTGTCTGGGTTTGGGTTGCCTTGGTTTTGTTGTGATTAGCTTCGGCCACCCACTTTCTTAAAGGAGGACTATATCATTGCTGTATATCCGTGATTCTGTGATCTGTAAGTTGTGGGAGCACTGGGAACTTGGGGGCAGGGGAAGGGATGGGATTTGAGACAGCCCCTTCTTCCTATATGAACTGACATGACAGGCGATGGAGTTGGCTTTTACTGCTCACCCCACACTGAGAACAAAACCCCAGATCCCAAATGTCTCCCCCAGGGCCTTAAAAACTGGTACACGGCAAATGGGAATCAAATTTAGTACCTAGCAGCCAGCGGAGACACAAGGGGTCTCATCAGTGCCTGAAATCCGTGTTCTGTGTTGCATATATTATAATGAGACCTATATATAAATGTTGCCTTGTATACAATTAGGTTTTATGTCCTAATTTTATTTGATGTGAGACTTTTTGCTACCTTAGATCCTCACAGAGTGTCCTCCGGGTTCAGCCTTCCTTTCCAGCTGACTGTTTAGGCGCAGCACAGCCCCCCCCCCCCGTTTTTGGGTTCTGACTCCAATGGTCCATCAACCTACCAAGCCCCCATCCCTGAGGTCCACCCTTCCCCCACCTGTTCACAAGCACTCCACTTAGGGTTGCCAGCTTCCAGATGGGGCCTAGAGGTCTCCTGCTATTACAATTGATCTCCAGGTGACAGAGATCGATTCCCCTGGAGAAAATGGCTGCTTTGGAGGGTGGATTCTACGGCACTGTGCCCTGCTGAGGTCCCTCCCTCCCCAAACCCCGTCCTCCCCAGATCCAAAAATCTCCAGGTGTTTTCCCACCCAAAGGTGGCAACTTGGTCTCTCTACTACCTGACCTCTCAGCTAAACTTGCTGCCTAGCATTTGGGGAGAACAGCATGCAGGTGGTACTGGGCAGCAGTGCTCCTGGTCTATGCAGCCATGGTGACAGCACCCCCAGCTTCATGCACTGCCCAGCCAGTGCCCTCAGGCAAAAGGCAACTGTGAATGCAGAAGGTGGGAAGGCTCACAAACAGGGGAAGGGTATGCGGGCAAGGGGGGGTAGAAAGGGAGCTGCCCCTGGAACTGACCCAGCCATGAGGCCACTGTGACAATGGGAAAATGAGAGCTTTACCATTCTTTAGCTATGGCAAAATTCTGTCTAAAGTGAAGCATTATTGGTCCATCTAGCTCAGTGCTCTCTGATTTGCAAGGCTGTTGGCCACATGAATGAGCCACAATCCTGCCCCAAAATTCCCCTCCTGAAATCCTATACAACTATTCAATGTACAAGAGCCTTGGCACATCTTTGCACCTACCCACCTTAGAGGCAGTGAGGGTACCTGAACAGAGACAGCAGGAATGGCTGTCATGGAATCACACAGACCCTTGGGACAACTCTGGGTATGATGCTGCTGCCTCTGACTGGCAGCAGCTTTCCAGTGTCTTAGGCAAAGAAAGGTCTTTCCCAACCTTTAAAGTGGAGATTTTAGGAATTAAATATAGAACCTTCTCAGTGCAAAGCAGGTGTTCTGCAACAGAGGCACAGGCCCTCCCTGATACATCCAATGCTGCTGAACATTCTGCAAAGTTCCCCAATGCTAAAATTTGTAGGAGTTCCTCATAAAGATCTCCCCAAAGGCTATTATACAAACCAAAGCAGACATTACATCTGCCACAAGTCTCAGTTTACAGACAGACTTGACACCAGGGAGCTAATTGCTGCCTGTAAAGCCCCACAATAGAAGAAGAGTTGTTTTTTATACTCTGCTTTTCTCTACCTTTTAAGGAGTTTCAAAGTGACTTACAATCACCTTCCCTTCCTTTGTCTGCATCGGGCATCTTGTGAGGCAGGTGGGTCTGAGACAGTTCTGAGGGAACTGTGACTGGCCCAAGGTCACCCAGCAGGCTTCATGCAGAGGAGTAGGGAATCAAACATAGTTCTCCAGATTAGAAGCTGCCACTCTTAACTAGGGATGGGCACAAACCCCATCACAAACCTAATTTCGTGACGAACATAGCCGGTTCGTGGTTAGTGAACCGAGGTTCACCCTCCCATGACCCTCCATGTGGTTTTTAGAGGTTTGTGGGGTTGGTGATGGGAAGTGGGGATGAGGAGTGAGAAGGATCGCTAAAATTGCTTGTGTCCATTTCAGCCTGACCCCACAAACCATGAACCAGGATAAACCCCCATTTTCCTGATTCATGCCCATCCCTACTCTTAACCACTACACTAAGCTCAGAAGATAACCCCCCAATGGCCATTTCAGCTCATGAAAAAGCCAGAGGGGATGCTGAAGCTCCTCCCATGCCATGCTCCAGAGCCATACTCAGGGTTGCCAATTTCCAGGTGATGGCTGGAGATCTCCAGGGATTACAAATGATCTCCAGGCAACAGAGATCAGGTCACCTGGAGAAAAAGGCTGCTTTGGAAGGTGGACTCTATGGCAGTGTATCCCACTGAGGTCCCACCCATCTCCAACCCCCCCTCCTCAGACACCTCCCCTAGAGAGTTCCCAACCTGGAGCTTGCAACCCTAGCCCATATTGGGCCCTGGAGCACTTGCGAATATTAATTCCAGCCTTTCTGTAAAATGTGCTGGAGAACCCCACTCCACTCATGGCAGATATAACTAGGTTGGCCTTAATTTTGAAAGAGATCATTCTAATACAGAGTTTGTAATTACACCCTCAATGTGTACATAATTAACTATGTTTTAAGTAGGATTTTTTTTTAATGGTGACTAATCATACCATGAAACCATGAAACATTTCAGAGTTCCAAACACTGTAGGGAAATTCCTTCCAGGGACCAAACAGCTGGAAATGTGACTGCTCCAGCTTCATTATTCAGTTAATAGCACTGGGATTTCATTTATGCAGAATGTGGACACTGGATGCAGGAGCACAGACATCATTCTGCATATACCTAGGAGCTCCCCTCCAACAGGGTTCTTTTGCATCCACATGCTGCCTTGCGTTGAAGGGAGCTTTTTCAGCTGTCTGAATGCCACCTCACCCAAGCATAGCCTTCAATGAATTTGTAAATAAGCAGGTAATGAAAATGATTGCTCCAATGGGTTTACTTGAGCTCAGCAGTGCAAACTCCCGGTTGCCTCATTGTCCAGGAAGTGTTTGCAGCAAGCACAATCCATTTGGCAGAGGCACCGAGCTATGATGTATTGCTACTGCATGAGAATTCCCCAGTTAACCGACAGAACTTCAGGCTGACAGTCTCCTGAGTACAAGGCATGAGATTTCATAACACCAGCTCCCGGGGAAAAAAATACAATCCAGCATTCAAATACATGCCCTGTGCTTGCCACAGAGCTTTCAGAGCATTCACAAGAGGCAACATTTATCCACATACTGATGTTTGAACTGGCAGATTCCATGTGGACATGGTACTAAAGAATTCACTGGGGATTACATGTATTTAGCTGTGGGGTTAAATGGCAAACATTTTGTAGATACTCAAGGGGGGGAGGAAAATACCACCTGGGACTACTCCTGGCAGGGTTGCCAGGTCTTCTACAGGCAACCTGCTCTTCCCATCACTGCTCCTTTCAGTGGCGGGAGGATTTTTTTTTAAAAGACAGTATTGGGCATGATTTGATGCCATTTTCAGGGAAAACTGGAACAGATGTCATGTTGCTCTAGGAATTGCCGGAAGTTTCCAGTGACTTCTAGAGTGAGATGATGTCACTTCCAGTTTTCCCTGGAAGTGATATCATGTCATAGATGATGCTGCCCCCCCCATGCCCCAGCCCTCCCCCATCTCCCATTGGGTGTCAGACAGCCCTAGCCTCTGGCTTTCACAGAAGCTCAGGGCTTCCCCACTACATCTCAATCTATGGCTTTATTCCAAAAGAGAATTTACAAATTCTAAGCATGCCCACTTGAAACAAAACTGGAGCGTTTCAAGGTGGTGGTGGGGGGCAGAGCCTGGCTTGTGAGATGGCAGCTGCTTCTCTTTAATTATACCAGCCGTCTCTTGCAAGAAATAAAAGGTATTGCCTGGGCTATTCTTCTCAAGTCAGCACTCTCCTTCGAGGCCATCTTGAGCTATCACACTGAGGAGTGGCAGAACTAAGTTCTCTCTCTGCCTCTCCTGTGTTAGATCTTACTTGCCTTTTGTGCCAGTTCTGATCTGGGAAACCATTTCAAAGGCTGCCTCGGAATGACAAAAGGAGTGTGTGGGTGGGTGCGGTTGATAAACGCAATACTGTCACCTTCTATTTCATTTACTACCCTGAGTTTGGTTTTTCTAAGGGGGGGGAGGACAGGGACTTCGAAAAGCAGAATGGCATGACAATCTCAAGACAGAATATGCTAATAGAGGGAGAAGTAAAAAAGGGAAAGCATTAAGCTATCAGGAATGTCTCTTATGCCAGCTCCACAGAATTTATGCTGTACCTGGTGCAGTAACTGGTCATTTCTACCTATCCATAACAGAAATTGTACACCTCAGGTCCAATGGATTGGCACCAAGTCAACAAGGGATTTTTTAATGGACTGCAGCTGCAATTCAATGTTTGACACTCCTGTTCAAAAACTGGCTGTGCAAACTCTCTGCTGCCCAATTTTATCAACCTTCAGAGTTCCCACTAGTGCCACCAGTAGTTTCGAATGGCAAAATGTTTTTTGGTATGTTAGGCTGCTGGTACAGGACAATCAGAAATCACCAGATCTGCTAAGCCTCTGTTTTTTCTTCTACGTTCTTGAAGATATTTCATAATTTAAGAGAATTTTAATCACAATATATCGATGATATTTAGATTCATATCCTTGTCCTAATTGTGCTCAGTTGCTCCTGGCTGGAATGCTGGCATTGAGGAGCCCTTTCCTTCTCCACTCCTCTCCTCACGCTGCAGACAGGCTAATGAGAGAAGGGTCATTAAGAAACATCACAGGGCTTAAGGTAGAGGAAAGCTGCAGTGCTGGGACAGAGGTGCTACAGGGGCTGGTTGTAGAACAAAATTACCTGTATGGATATGTACTACCCAGATTTTCAATCAGGTCTGTATAATGTGGATGAAAAACTGATGCTGGCCAAAATGTTCATCTGCATTAGAAACTCCGTCCTTCTATTTTCATTTAATGTATATTAAAAATATATTAATAAATTTAAAACTTTTCCCATGAAAAACTATTTGTCATTAACAAAAAGAGGTTTAGAAGGAGTTTAAGCCCAACGTGTGATAAAACAACAACAACACTGCAAAACATTTGGACTGAACAGCAAGCAACCTAACCTGAGTGTATACAAACTTCTATCAGTATTTCTGATTTCAGACTTTGCCTTTTCAGGTTACAAAATTAAAACATTTTAAGAAGGCAGGTTGAGCTCCCCTTAATTTTAAGAGCTCCTGTCTTACAGGGAGGATCCTTTGAAAAGAGAACCCCCATTAAATTGAAAGGTTACTTTTCCAACTTCATCAGCTTGTTAATTCTCTTAAAATTGTTGTTCAGTTTTATTATTAAGTTTTGTTTGCCACATTTTTGCCCAATCAGGGTCATTAAGTTAAAACAGACTTTTATAAAAACACATCATAAACAATTAAAACCAAAACTAAAATACGTAGGTAAAAGTACATAAACCAGTGATTAGAACATATGGCAGAAAGGAGGGATCACTGAGGAAAAAACAGTCCTCTTCTTCTGGTGGAAGACAGCGACAGAAGGGGACAGACAAATATCCTTGAGAGGGAGTTCCACCGAAAACTTCTTGCTTTCTAAGAGCATCCCCTCAGCAAAAGATGAAATATTCACATGCTTCTATAATCCAAGTAATAACAGACCTGGGGCTATTCCACATAGGTTTTTTTTAAAGAACATGAGAACATAAGAGCCCTGCTGGATCAGACCAGTGCTCCATCTCATCCAGCATCCTGTCTTGCACAGTGGCCAACCAGTTCCTCTGGAGGGCCAATAACAGGGCATAGAGGCTGAGACCTTGCCATGATGTTGCCTCCTGGCTCTGGGATGCAGAGGCTTAGTGTCCCCGAATGTGGAGGTTCTCCTCAGTCACCATGGCTAGTAGCCACTGACAGTCTTATACTCTATGAAACTATCTAACCCCCTTTTAAAGCTGTATATTCCTGTGGCCATCACTATATCCTCTGGCAGCGAATTCCACATTTTAATCACTCTCTGGGTAAAGTAGTATTTCCTTTTGTCCATCCCGAACCTACTGCCTATCAGTTTCATTGGATGCCCTTGAATTCTAGTATTTCGGTAGAGGGAGAAAAACTCTTTGTCAGCTCTCTCCATTCCATGCATAATTTTATAAACCTCTATCATGTCCCCCCTTAGTCGTCTCTTTTCTAAACTGAAAAGTCCCAGACTCTTCAGCCATTCCTCATAGGGAAGTTGCTCCAACCCCCTACTCACCTTGGTTGCCCTCCTCTGAGCTTTTATCCATTAGCTCTGCCTCATACTGATTAAGTCTATCCCCTGATCCACCCCCCCTTCTTTTCAGACCACTTTTATCCCAATGTTTTTCTGTAAGCCAATTTTGAGCTGGGTTTTTCCTCATGCATAATGTGCCTCTTTTCTCTGTCCCACCCACTCCCACCCACACCCAGACCATTTTTTCAATGACTGGACTGTTGTCATCAAACTGCTACTTCTCCTCCCCCCATCCTGAAGACAAGTAATTTATTTTCTATTGTTTTACAACAGCACCAAAATACTTGATATATCAATTCAGTATTGTAATGCTAGTTTAAGCAGGTCCTCTGAATTCCCAGCTTTCATTTTTCAAAGAAATCTCTGGGTCCTTCCCTCATGGAGATATGCCTTTCTCCCCTTATATCTCCACAAGGGAAGAGCCTAGAGACTTTTTTTACACAAAGGAAAGCTGAGAATTCAGAGAACCTTCTTACACTCTCCTTTATGGAACTACAGCTCATCTCTAGACTACAAAGATCATTTCCCTTAGAGAAAATGGCTACTTTGGAGGGTGTACTCTTTGGCATTGTACCCCACTCAGATCCCCGTCCTACCCCAGCTCCACTCCCAGATGTTCAGGAATTTTCCAGCCTGGATCTGGCAACTCTACCCTCCCTTCTCCCACCAGTGTTGGGGGGGGGGTGACGACAATGACTGGCAACCCTACTCTCGTTACAACACTCTATTGATATTCTACTTCCTTTTTAAAATATGCAGCCATGGTATTGCTATATCAATATAAGCATGCAAAAATTAAAACTCAAGTGCCAAGAAATCAAGAGCAAGCTGAGTGTGCAGAAAGGCCCCTACATACCTGGTTTTCAACTTATCCCAAAGAAAAACATCACTGTATCTATTCATTTTCGTATCTATCGTTTAAATCCTTACCTGGGTTCCAATTGTTCCCAAAGGCAGTCTGAAGCCATTGACAGAATCACACTTCAATAAGCCACATTTTGTGACAGCTGATGAATTACAAGCAGTTTTCAAAATACAGCTGTTTAGGAACACACTGTCCTCTCTTTTACACTACACTATTCATGCGGCAGGGATTAACACTACAGTATAGTATGACAGAACAATCTATGGTATATGAAGTTTTAACACACAAGGCAATCCCTCCAAACTGCAGATAAGTGGTGAGTTCTCCCACCCACCATTAATCATCACTCCACCTCTGTAAGGATCAGCCAATTTTTTTTATTTAAACATTTATATCCTACTTTTCTCCCCAGTAGTGATCCCAAGCACCTTACAATATCATTCACCCCTCCATTTTATCCTCACAACAAAACTATGAGGTAGGTCAGTCAGGCCAAGAGAGACTGACTGGCCCAGGATCTCCCAGAAAGCTTCCATGACAGTGGGGATTTGAACCTAGGCCTGACACTAACCACTGAGGAACACAGAGCATTCTGGCATAAGGAAAGGATATGAACTTAGTTGTAGGACATACTATAGAGGAATATGGATCTCAGACGCTACATTAACACCATGCTTCTTGATGGCCAATCAAATGGCTCTAAATCACTCACCCATTTCAGAGAACAGGAAGGGATTTCAGTTCAAGGAAGCAGATATCCAGACACCTGTGATCTAGGACTGGCACAACTGGATGGTCAACGATTGCTAAGTGGACATTCAATTGATTGTCTATGCAGGCAAATATCCCCAGAAACCAAAAAAGCCATTGTCTTTGATTCCAGTGGCTTAGAATAGTGTAACTTTGTTTAGGATGGCATGGCACTGCTATTTTTCTTGGTGTTGCTGTTTTATTCCTCTTTTTCATAGTATCTTTCTTTTAAATTATGGAAGTGTAAACTAACCCTGGTGGTCCAGCATAAGAGCCAGAAAAAAACGAACATATTCTGAAGATGGTCCCCTTGGAGAAGGGCTCTGGGCAGACAGCTGCTGTTTATTGGTTGGTCCCCATTGCCTTGGGAAATCGTTTATAGGTCTTTGCAAGCTGCTGGCTGCCTTTCTTCCTGTAAGGGGCTTCTGCTTTCCTATTGGGAAGTGCTATTCTATGGTGCACTCTGTGGTTTTATATAGGTTTTTTAAATTATTGTAATCTACCTTGAGGTCTTGGAAAGAAACATACCCTGCAACCAGGTTTTAATTTGTACATGAACTTGGAATGCTGCAAAAGAGTTTAAAAAGCAGAATATATTATGCAAAATAATTCAAGGATGGAAAGCACATCCTGATTTGCATAATCCCTGTAGGTTGCAGAATCAGTTCTCAACACAGAGGATTCTCCATTTTTTTAACAAATGAAGTCAACGCAAGGCCTAGTTTTTTGCCTCAGCTTGGCTTTATATGTCAACCAACTTCTGGCCTATTCCAGTTACGGGCCACACTTCTCATCTCTGCTGTATCTGCTTTTCCCATCATGCACTGCAGGAACAGCCAGCAGCAAAATCAAAGGAACTTGGCAGGCTCCCACTCTTTGGATAGCACCAGAGAATACCCAATAATTGGCATTTCCACTGCACATCTCCGTTTGCAGAGGTTTACCACACAGCCGTTTTTATACTTTGAAAAACAAAAGCAGAATAGTGGTTCAAACTGTAGCCATCAGTTTTATTGCAAATATTTAACACTGAGGATTAATCTTGTCTTGATGGATCAAGCAACAAGAATCCTGCCCTCAATAAGAGTTCAAGATGTTTCTGGTTCAAAGGAACTCTTTTGTTGTTTGTTCTTATTTGCACAAGTGCAGAAATGATGGAGACCTTTTGCTACCAATATCCTTGCTTGCCTTTTGCAAACTGTGTTGGTGGAACCTCATAGATTAGGAAGCTCAGAAATGACAGTCTCTTTATAAGGCCAGCATAGATGGGACAGTTTAACATGCTGGATCATACTGGATCCATCCAGTTCCTATGCTCCATAGCCGTACTGAGAGTGAGCTGGCTTTCTATCTAGGGCTTCAGAAAAACTGGAATGGAGTTTTCATGGTACTATGGAATACCACCAAGGTTCAGAGAATGGTTCCATCATAAACACTTTACCAGATTCCAAGTAATACAAGTTTGCTGGACATGGGCTGGCTGGGAATGCTGGAGAACACAAGCCAGGGAAAAAAAATTAGCCAAGCCTCTTTATTGTTCATATACATGCAGAAGAAGTTATGGTACCTGCATATTGGCTGAGTACCAAAAAAATTGGGGATTATTACAACACAGTATGCAAGTTTCTGAGGTTTCCAGGACTTTTTATCAGGATAAAACAGTGGCACCTTAAAGACCAACAAAATGTTATTCCAGCATAAGTTTATGCGAGTCAGAGCTCCCTTCATCAGATGCACTTGTCTGCAAATACACACACACACATACACACACACCAGTACAAAGAGACAATAGTTCAAAGCCAGATTCAGTCCAAAGACTACAGTTCATTCACCACTGACTCAAGACACGCCCAGCTGTTACTAGATAGGTAAAATGTAAAACCTTATACAGATGAAATGAAGAAGAAGAAGAGAAGAGATTGGATTTATACCCCGCCCTTTACTTGGAGTCTCAGAGCAGCTTACAAACTCCTTTCCCTTCCCCTCCTCACAGCAGACACCCTGTGAGGTAGGTGGGGCTGAGAGAACCTGCTCTTTCAGGAACAGCTATGCCAGAGCTTGTGGCTGACCCAAGGTCACATCAGCAGGTGCAAGTGGAGGAGTGGGGAATCAAACCCGGTTCTCCCAGATTAGATTCTGCACACTTAACCACTACACCAAACTGTAGATGAGCAGTTACAATACAAGTTACAGTAGCAATTTGTGATGACCCCATATGGTTTTCAAGGCAAGAGATTAACAAAGGTGGTTTGCCATTGCCTTCCCCTGAATAGCAACCCTGGACTTCCCTGGTGGTCTCCCATTCAAATACTAATCAGGGCCAACCCTGCTTAGGTCCCCAGACCTGATGAGATTGGTCTAGTCTGGGTCATCCAGGTGGCGCTTGGGGAAGAATTATCCCAAAGGTACCCGCTGATTTGCAGAGTGCCTCAGGGGGCGGTTCTATCCCCCATGTTAGTTAACATCTATATACGCTCCCTTGCCTAGATTGCTCGGAGCTATGGACTAGTTGTCACTAGTACGCTGATGACACCCAGCTATATCTGTTGTTGGGCAGCCAGTCAAATTCTGGGCCAGAAGATCTGGACCTGGCGTTACAAGCTGTGGCTGGGTGGCTTAGACTGAGTCAGTTGAAACTGAATCCAATGAAGACAGAGTTTCTGTGCCTAAATCATAGTGGCCCGGGATTAGGGATCTCACTCCCGACCTTTGGTGAGGCGCCTTTGGGAGTGCTCCTGGATGCCTCCTTAATGATGGAGGCCCAGGTAGCAGCCACTGCCAAGTCAGCCTTTTACTATCTTCCGCTGATTAGGCAGTTGGTTCCCTTCCTCGAACATAGCGATTTGGCAACAGTAATCCACGCAATGGTCACCTCGAGATTAGACTACTGTAATGCTCTCTACATGGGGCTGCCCTTGCCCCAATTTCAGAAGCTGCAGCTGGTGCAGAATGTGGCGGCCAGGTTGTTGATGGGTCTCTTTCCACAATAACACATCCAGCTGAAAGCATTGCACTGGTTGCCTATAGCATACCAAATTTGCTTCAAGGTCCTGGTGCTTACCTATATGGTCAGGGACCAGCATACCTGAGGGACCACCATTCCCCACATGTTCCCCAGAGAGCACTGCATTCAGGGACACAAAACCTCCTTGTGCTCCCTGGCCCTAAAGAGACCAGACTGGCCACTACCAGGGCCAGAGCCTTTTCTGTGGCGGTGCCGCACTGATGGAATGACTTCCCTGAGGACACCAGGGCCCTGTGGAACTTACTTCAGTTCCACAGAGCCTGCAAGACAGAGCTCTTCCACCAGGCATTTGGCCACACGTAACATCCTGATAATTTGGAGCCTCCCTGGGATTGTTTGCATCATCTTAGTCTATACTAACTGACTCCTGTTACAAAAATACTGGATTATGATTGCCATCGCATAGGAATATATGTATGTATGCACTGCACTTTAGATTTTAGGTGCTTTTAAACTGTTTTAATATTTTTATGTAAGCTGCACTGAGCCTGCTTCGGCAGGGAGGGCAGGGTATAAATCCAATAAACAAACAAACAAATAAACAAAGGCTACAGAGGTGTAGTTGAAGTAATTAAAGGTTGGGATATGCAAGATATTAGGAACTATAATGACTTAGCAATCGCAGGTACTTGTTGAGCCCTATGAGGTACATTGTTTTGACTTTTTCATCAGCTTCTCTTAGTAACATCCCCCTCCAGCAGTCTGTTGCATAATCTAAACTGGTCTGGTACTCTTATATTCCAAAGCATTCTATGAACGTTTACTCATGAAAGCCTATGCTAGAATAAATTTTGTTAGCCTTTAAGGTGCCACTGGACTCCTGTTTTATTCTACTGCTACAGAGTCACATGACTACTCATCTGCAGAAAATGGGAGAGGGGGGAGAAACATCAGTTCTGGGAATGCTGGAACCTTGCAAGTCTGCAGATATGCTCTGAGACAATATATTTGTGCATCTCAGTGCAAGAACAATAAGAGGCCATGCTTATGATAGAGCCTTAGATACCATCTTCATGAAATCCTAGAGCTGAAAGTGTCTTTCTTATAGGTCACCTATCTAGACAAACTTTCTGCTCGCTGCAGGAAATCTTTACACCACCGCAAGGTATATGCACCCTTAAGAAAGATATTGTGATTCTGTGGCATATCTGGATGCTGTCCGGTCAGAATCAGCGGCACTGGACTCTCCTCCAAAGTCCCCAACATCTCAAGTGCCTTTTGACAAACTTCAGTAGAACGAAAAATGTTTTTCATTTAAAACAACACCACCACCAAATACTGAGAGGAACCAAATCAAGAACTCCTAATAGGTATATTGATTTAATCAGAAGTCAAATAACAGACTAGGATCTAAAGAACCATGCAACTAATCCTGTGTACCCAGCATCAAGTTGCTGTATTGTAGTTCTCCAAATCCTGGCAGTTTAATTTGCATACCATGCAAATGAACTCTGAATTACGCCAAACACATTAACTGTTGTGTGGCCTACACCAGTTACTTTGTGTCTGCTCCCACACAAAAAAGCTGGAGAAGGATGGTTCATCTAGCACCTTCTGACCTAGCCATTTGTTCCTCCTGGAATTGGTTATTTTCATGCAAAAGCAAGTCCATGTAGCAAGCATGTCATCCCTGGCCTTGACTTCCCTCATTGGCTAGAAAAGCAGAAGGTGGGAGGAGGGTTTATTTCCCACTAAATGATTGGGCAGAATACAGTCTTCACATTTGCCTTGTATCTCTGCATCTAAAAGGGCTATATCCTTACTTCATATGAAATGAAATCTGGGGTTCTGGACTATGGGGTTCAGGGCCACGGCTGCAACAAGCTCTGGGTTGCATGCCAAGAATTTGGATAAAATGTGAGCTACCAGTTCATATGACAACCCTACTCCGAAGTAGTTTTGGCTTGAACAGCAGCAGTACTGCCACTGCTGCAAGCAGAGGGACAAATGGATGCAGCCAGGCACCTTTTCATCATCTATGGATGAGGACATCATAAGATTTCAAGCACATTTTTAATTACATGTTGATTATTCTTGTTGGTTTTAAATGGCTTTAGACTGCTTTGGGAACCTATTTTTGGCTGAAAGGGGTGTAAAGGTAAAGGTAAAGGTTCCCTTGCTCGAAAGCCAGTCGAATCCGACTCTAGGGTTGCGGTGCTCATCTCCGTTTCAAAGCCGAAGAGCCAGCGCTGTCCGAGGACGTTTCCGTGGTCATGTGGCCGGCATGACTAAACACCAAGGTGCACGGAACGCTGTTACCTTCCCACCAAAGTGGTACCTATTTATCTACTTGCAATTTCTTGCTTTCGAACTGCTAGGTTGGCAGGAGCTGGAACTAGAGACAGGAGCTCACCCCATCATGCGGCACCCGGGTCTCGAACTGCTGAACTACTGACCTTCCACAGCCTGCAGTTCAGCATCTTAACCACTTGAGCCACCGCAGCTCCTCTGTGTGTAGTAATCTAATAACAGTAATTACTGAACACATGGACACATATTATGCTGTTTTATACTAGTTAGACCCTTGGTCCATCGAAGGTCAGTACTGTCTATTCTGATTGGCAGCAGCCCTCCGGGGTTTCAAGCAGCTGTTCTGTTTAGGAAACACAAGAGGATTTTCAAAACTGGTCATCAACATGTAGTGTGTGTGTGGGGCATATCCCCCCCCCAGTTAAAAATTCTACTGGTTAAGCAGCTCTTCAGAAATTAGCCACTGAATGTGATGACTTCAGGAAGATGGCTACAAGTACTTCACAAGAAACAGATCACACTGCTTGATCTGAGTTCTCTTGTAGCACTGGAGCATATCTTTTAAGTTATCCTAGTTCTTTCAAATTATCCTGGAAATCAAGTGTGTGTGTGTGTGTGTGTGTGTGTGTGTGTGTGTGTGTAAAAAATCTTCAAATGATACATTTTGCATCAGTGTTGATTAAATGACCTTTGCAAGAAGAAGGAAGATGAGACTCTTTCAAAAGTGGTTTGCATTCTCCTTTTAAGTCAAAATAATTGTCACTACAGCTAATGTGAACATCTAAACTCGAAGAAAGAAGGCTGGGAGTAAATCCATGCAAAGATTTGTAGATGTAATGAAACAACCCATTCTGAAGGTGTTGAGGGAGCAGTTTGGCCTGCGAAACAGACTGTTGAGAAGATCTCATTCCCTCTTTCTTTCTCCAGGGTTGGGCAACCTCACCAAGCCTCCTGCCATTTAATTCCTGGCAGGTTAAGCTAGCCCCCACTTCTACATAGACCTGACCACAGGCCTCTTTGCCATGTGGAAGTGATGTCATGTGGGCGGAGCCTGCAACAAAATGTAGCTTGACCAAAGATGGCAGACCTCAACTAAGGAAACATCAAAAGGCTTCCTAAAATGGAAAGAGAATGAGGAAGTTGTACATGGGTTTTTCACAAAGGAATATCTGTGACTCTCTGTTATGTGCATGCTTGGCTATAAATGTGGTTTCGTTTCCACATAATGTGTGATAAGGCTCTCACATGTCACGGTCCACACCCATCCGTGTGCACACCCATTATACTCTCCCCATTCATTTCTTATAGGCAGGAGCGTTTTTCGCAAAGAATGGTTTTTGTCCTCTAACCTCGAATACCAAGCGAGCCTTCAATACATTTGCCCCACAGGCTTTACTTTCATTAATGAAGAGACTAAGGAGGCCAAGGGGGATTTTAAATCTTGGCAAGTGTGCAGTACTTGTAAATGTTTTTTGCAGAAAGATCTTCTCAAGAGAGTTGCCTGAAGCACAATGGGGTCTGACTGACAATACTTATAGACAGATGACTTTTTTTAAAAAAGTGGAAGGCCTATGTCATACGGAGCCACAAATTAAAACTTGCAGCCACCCCAAACGGCCCAGATCCAACGACCTACTTGAAGTTCATCATGGCTTCTGACTGCCCAGTGGGACTTCTAAAAAAAGACTTCCCATTCTGAACAGCAGACTAGGCATGGTTAAACCCCCACCAGTTTGTCTCACATCTCGCTCAACGGTTTTGAGCAGGAAGTGGATCACTCGGTAACCTGACTAAACAAATGCACGGATGTTCATTTCATGCGATTACACAGCTGTCGCTCATGGTTGCAGAGGGCCACTCATCTGCCACTGCCTCTAGTATTAAAAAATGCATAGCTAAAAGAACCATCTGAATTGGGATTTGTCATTTATGTGTCCCTGTGCCTTCCATGTCTGCTTGTTATAATAAAAAATCCACGTTCCCCTCTACTTGTCAATCTCAACAGACATGTACCTCTGTAATTTCTTTTTTTCCCCCAGGTAGAGCCAATCACGACACCGGCAACATGGTCTAATGGTAGAAATGGTGTAATACTGTTATAGTGCTAATTTTTTGACCATGACAAGCAGATTGACCACTGGAATTGTAATGACCCAGCTATGTTGAATAAGCAGCTGCTGAAAAGGTGCAAAGCTGTTTGATGTGAACTTTGACAATGACCATCAAGGTAATCTGATTGGGAGCTCATATTTATTTATTATGTATTAAAACATTTATACCCCACCTTTCCTTGTGGTTCAGGGTAGTTAATAATAATCTTTAAAAAAAAATCAATTAAAACCAGACTAAAACAACAGACTTCAAATCTTGCACCTGATTGATGGAGTTGAAAAAGGTAAATTCACCTGCAGCAGGCCTACAGCAGACCCCCCACCATGTTGTATCATTGACTGCACCTCATACTCAAATGTGCCTGCCATGTGATTTTGAGGTGGGAGAAGGGAGACCAGTATCAAGAATTTCATCCTCCTCTACTTAAAAGCTAGCCATATGTTATAAAGAATCAGAGACAAGGTTATTATACTATCCCCTGAGGTGCTACATATGGAGATAAGCCTTTTGTTTTTAAAAAACGCATTTCAAACCATATGACTCCTCCTGCACTATGAAATTATACCACTTCACTCTTATGTATAGAAGAAGCTCTTGAGGATGAGGAACAGAAGAGCATAAGAAGGGCCCTGTTGGACCAAATCAATGGCCCATTTATTCCAGCATCCTCTTTCCCACACTGCCCAGCCCCAATCATGTCTTGGGAGGCTCACAAGGAGGTGCATAGAGACCAAAGTGCCCCTTCCCTTTTGTTGGCCCCTAGCAACTGGTAGACTGCCTTTGAACATGGAGGTCCCATTAGGCCATCGGGGCTAATACCCACTGGCAGATCGCTCCCCTGTGAAGTCGAAAACATGTAGTTGGTATTCCTTAAAACTGAGTCAGCTGCAACAGAGCAGCCTGCCCTATCCGAGAAGCCTTTTGCAAATTCCACCTGGGGCATCATTCTTGGCTGCAGTTTGCCGATGCGAGAAATATCTAGAAAAATCTGACTGTCAGACATGAGCTCCAGCAGCCCACACACTCCTCGGCAGCTTCCACAGTCTTAATCCACCCTGTTCCTGATTACGGATCAGCAGCTCTGCGGTGTGCTGGCCTGTCCCTCACTGCCCGCACCCAGCCTTGAAGCCTTCTTGCTCAACCCCAGCAGGATAATTGCTATGCATCGAGGCTCACAGCAAGCAAAGCAAACCATTGAAATGGAACAAGAAATAAACTTCCAATTAGCAAGCATAGATGGAGAAGGAATCGTTCTCTTTGAGCTCTCAGAAAGCCAAACGAAGCCCAGGATTGTTTTAAACAGCTCAAGGCAACTTACAAGGATGCCACACATACACACAATATTTTTAGAGGCACAAATATTTTCAAATACTCTCCCCATCTCATACAGAATTAGCTTGCCGCTAACTGGAAACAGAATTGGATTGTTCATTTCCTAGCAGTTTCAGAGCATCTTTTCCTGCACACAAAAACTGCAAACAAAAAGTCATTTGTTGTGGTGCAAACAAAACGCTATCTTCTCAGATAATTTTCCTTCAACCTACTTATACACAAAGTATTTTACAGGTTAAGAGCTGCTGCAGGGGGGGAAATGATGTGGCAGGTGTACCATTCCTGGGACTGTAACTATTTAAGCTCCAAGTGGGGGAAATCACATAAGCTCCGCTCATATTCAGCGCTACATTTAGACAACGAGTTTATGGGAGTTCCAAAAAAAGGCACATCGTCTGTTTTCATCCCTGGAGCTGGCAAAAGGCAGAATGGAACTCTTGCCAGATCTTGTTAATGGCCAGCCTGCCTTCCACTGACTAGCCTGGGTTCTTCTGGCAAATGTACGCATTCAAAAAACACCCATTAGTTCTCACCTAATGCAGACTAAAGAAACAACCACAGACACAAAAAGAGAGCATCTCTCATCCCAATGATTCATATTCTTGACAAGGAGATATTGTCAAGATACAGATCACATTTTTACCCTACACTTCCTCCAAAAGCCCAGGCTGGAGAACTTAGTTCTCCTATTTGAACTTCTCAGCTACCCCATGAGATAGGTTAGGCTAGGTGTCTAACTCAAGGTCACTTAGTGATCTTCACTGAGGAGAGAGTGCTTCAACTCAGGTTCAAACCCACTGTAACTATTGCATCACACTGGTTCTCCATGAAATGACAAAAGTCACTAGCCCATACACATTTTTTTCCACTTGTCCACCTGCTCAGACACATTGGACTAAATAGCACCCATGCATCAGAGCTGTACAGATGCACCCATTTTCACAAGTCCACTTGACCACATATCGCCACATATATTGACTAAGTCACACCATTGGTCCATCTAGCTCAGTACTGCCTGCTCTGTGTGGTATTTGCTCTCCATGGTCACTGAAATAAAAGTCACCCATCACCTTCTGCCATGTATATTCCTTCTGAGAGGGTACGGATCTTCAGAAATCAGGGTCCAGTGCGATAGAAACCTAGTCATCTTAGTGGTATCAACTGCTAGCAGTGATGATTCAGATGAAGATGCTGGGGATTGACCCTGGGATCTTCTGCATTCCAGGCAGGTGCCTTACCACTGAGCTATGAGCCCTCCAAAACTTGCTTTATACAAAGCCAAACTATCGATCCATCCAGGCCAGACATTCAGCTGCTCTCCAAGGCCTGCATTCTGCTCCCTGAGGAGATTTCTGAGCCACAACCCCTCTCACAAAATGTAATTCCAGAATCTGGGGAGTCCAAAAGAGGAACAAAAAGGAGGAAGTACTTACCGATGTGTATAAGTATCCTTCACTGTTCATTGCTAAGTACAATTTTGTTTGCACGCCTTGAATCGCCACCACTCGTAAACCCACGGGTATGAGGTTAAACAAAGCTGCAGGCAAACCAAATAAAGAAAGTTAATGTCTTTATGCTTTGACAGCATCATCACATTTTCCTTCAAGGGCCATGGGCTGGATTTTTAAGTTTAAATCCCCTGTCCCATCTGTCACATGATCCTGTACCAATCCTGCTTAGCTTCTGAGATCTGACGAGACCGGGCTATACCATGTGACCTTCTCTCCACGACCAGTATGAGAGCTACTAAAATTTTGCTGGTGTTGATTCAGTCACAAGGTTGTGCTGTGCCTTTGAAAGCATCTAGGCTGACTGTGCCTGGCAGAAGCCTTCAGACTATTCTAATATCATTTATGTGTTGCTTTTATGCCCCATCTTTTCTTCCATCACCTTCAGCAAGGTGGCCCCATCATGTGCCAGGCTGGATCCTGGGTCCTATGCTCTACTGTCAATTGCCTTAGAATTTTTAATTAATTTTTAAATAAAAAAATCCTCCATAGCTTTTGATGATTTGATTATAGTGCTTCTGGCCTCTGTTAATCCATGCTCTATTAGGTGTATTACTTTATTAAGAGTGTTGATGCCAGCCCAATATGTTACCATTTGTTATTTTATAATCATCTCATGCTTTGGATAAATGGCCCTGAGGGCTCTGTCTCAGCAAAAAGGCAGGATTGACATTGTTCAAGCAAGCAAATATACCAAATGATTCTTTTGTCCCATAAGTATGAATGGTTGCTATGCACACCTGGGGGGAGGTAAAGCACTCCACTTAAGAACATCGTTATGAACAGTGGTGCAGTTTTGGGACTCTGGAACTAATGGTCTTCGATCAGGGGTCCTGAACCTTTTTATGAATGACAGGTACTTCTGAGTAATGAAAAATGTCCTAAGCTACTTCTCCTTACCCCAGGTATGTTACCAAGTTTTCTTCTGTTGTAAGACTAGGAAGAGCACCGTAATTGAAGCTATCAGCTAATCAGCACAAAGAAAAATCCTATGAAATTTAAGAAAAAGCCTTTTTAAAAAGCCTAAAGCACATCTTTTCACAATGTTTTCCCATGTCTGGGTTCTAGGGGATGTACGAGCTGTTCTAGAGCAACAAGCAAGCTCCCAGTAGCTCACAGCCTACCTGTTGGAGATCCCTGTCTAAGATAGTAACATATAGTTCCAGGGCAAAGCTAGAGC
This sequence comes from Gekko gecko, assembly GCA_029375565.1. NCBI lineage: Eukaryota > Metazoa > Chordata > Lepidosauria > Squamata > Gekkonidae > Gekko > Gekko gecko. Next base: position 41,569,298 of record JAPDNY010000012.1, on the reverse strand, counting down.
CTACTATGGGGGATCTTCAAAAGACCACATAAAGTGAGACTCTGGAAGTCCAATTACACCACTGTCTACTGATTTGGCGGGGTGTGTGTTGTCCATAGAAAACTGACCCTTGGAAATGTAATTGCGCTATCTGCTTTTTGGCTGCTTCTCTACCCGGCTGTCGTAACAACGGCCGTCTTGTGAGCTTCTAATAAAAAGGAAAGGAGTGCTATGGGAAGGCCTTCCATGAGGTATGACTACATTACCTCCTGTATACTGTATCATAATTTTAGAGCTTGGGTAAAGGGACAGTTATACCTTCTCAAATAAAACCTGGATATTTGTTGTTCACATCAAGGATGCAACACCTTTAACCCTTCTTTTCACCCAATTCATGCATGTTTCTATGGAATACAGACCCTAAATAATGGGCATACACCCCCATGTCCACCTCCTTGAGGGTGCCACTGTGGATTAACTCAGCACTTGAAGACTCTCCATTGAACGCCTCTAAAAAGACAATGCTGAAGCCGGCATCAAGCAATATGCAACATTCATCATTAGTGGTTCATTCGACGATGCCTATTATTATCAAACTTGCATGTGGGATTTCTAAGTGTGGTAAGCAATTGGAGATCTTAATACACAATCTTAAATTTAATTGCATCTGTCTTTGAGAAAATTATATGATTGGGACAGGCAATGCCAACACAAAGATGGGAAAGGAGAGGGCCCAATCTGATCCTAAAGTAGGGATGCCAGCCTCCAGGTGGGACCTGGGCAGCACCAGCCCGTCATTGACAAATTTTAGACTGTCACCTAGGGTGCCAGCTCCACGAGGGCGCGACTCTGGCCCCTCCCTTCCCTCGCCTTGTGCCCTGAGTCTCCTTCACTGTGGTACTTAAGGGAACTGGAGGGGGGCCATCAGAGGTCTGTGCACCAAGCCGCGAAGATGCGCCTGACCGGGCTCCACCAAATCACCGGAGGATCCTCTGGCACTTGTCTCTTCCCCACATCCCTCGGGGTTGATGCCGCTCCTACTGACTGAGTGTGGTGCGCTGTCCCCTTGGACTGACAGAGGAACCCCGAAAGAAGCCCGGAGAGTGAGAGCAAGAGAGAAGGGGTAAGAAGAAACAGGTGCCTCCAGGCGGCCTCCCCCTCGCAGGCAGCGGCCTCTTCACCCAAATTTGGCTTGTTGGAGGGCCCACAGCAGGACCCGGGGGGAGGATTCTTCTCATTTTGCCACTCCGAGGATTTCTTTCTTTCGCCCTCCGCTGCGGAGATGAGGCGGGCTGAGGCAGAAGGGAGGAAGAGAAGGGGGCCCCCACGCCAGGTCTCCTGGAGTGGTGAAGGCTGTGTTCCTGCCGGTGGAAGAGGCAGGCGGGCACTGCACACATGGCCAGCATTGGGGGGGGGCACCACAAGGTAGCCTCGCCTGGGGGGTGCCACTAGGTAGCCTCGCCTAGTGTATAAAAAAACCTGGGGCCAGCCCTGGACCTGGGGACCCCTGGAACTACATGATCTCCAAACTATGGAGATTGATTCCCCTGGAGAAAATTGATGTTTTGGAGGGTGGATTCTATGGCATTATACCCCACTGAAGTCCATGTCCTCCCCAGGCTCCATCTCCAAATCTCCAGGAGTTTCCCAACCTGGATAGGCTTACCATTCCCCTGGAGGGGGATGCCCGCTTTTAGGGCCCCGATCTGCCAGCCTGGATCCGGCCAGCAAGGGAACCCTACCCCCAAAGTCCTGGGATTGCGCCAATGTGCCCGGTGCAATGACATCACCCAGAGGCAGCGTCATCGTGCCAGGCACATCGCAGGGGGGAGGGCACTCTAGCACTTGGCCAAAAAACTCTATGGTACCATAGTGTTTCTGGCCGAATGCTAGAGCATCCCCATGACGATGTGCCTAGCATGATGATGTCACTTCCGGGTGACGTCATTATGGCCCGCACACTATGTACACACACTAGAAGATCTCAAGAGGGGGCCAGGAGTCCCCCGCTGGCAGAAGGTAAGGACTTGGCAACCCTAAACCTCGATCTGGCAGCCCTACTCCTCCATCCCCTGCTGGTGGTCAGGGAGGACTTGGCAACCCTATGATACCACTAGGGACATGATAGTTTGATTCAGTTTGCAGACCTGTCCACTGCTGGCAAAAAAGATGTATGTATGTGTGGGGGGGAATGGAGAATGTCACATATAACCTAGTTTACCTAGGAATCCATTGCCACATGATGATGTGGTGCCCAGTGGCATAAATCTGTACAACAATCCAGTAGAATAAATATGCAGCAGTTAGGGCTAGCAGTGGGCTCCTTTTTCTGACAGTATCCCGCTGACAACTTGCTGCCAACAACACCGGGTTGAATGTTGCCATCCCACCCTGCTCGTGAACACCCCAAAGCATCTGCTTGGCTGACAGCTATCACAAGACAATGCTGAGTCAGATGAACCACAGTTCTAACCAGTATGATTATTTGTCAGTCCTCGAGTGGGACTGGAACATCTGAAGAGGAGTTTGGCAGTAAAAAACAAAACAAAAAAAACCTCCTGCAACCTCTTCCAATAAACCGTGTGCAATTTAATTTGGATTCCTCTACGGCGTTTTTCACAGAGACAGCATCGTACAGACGCCACATGAGTAGCTGCATTAGGATGACTCTGGAGCTCTCCGTTTGCAAGCATATTTACAAGGATAGTTTTACAGGATTAGATATTTTGCCTCATTTGATCAAATTCTTCAACAGTGAATTATGGTCTGATGGGCAAAGTCTCAGTTAGTCTGATGTTTATCTGCAGAGGGTGATGGGGAGGAACTGGGGACAAAAATCCCCTTTGTGACATAAGCTTGATTCTGATGGATTTGTAATGGAGATGGTTTTGTTTAATTTCAGGTGAAGTGAGGGGGTGAGAAACTTCTCCCTGGCAGAGAATAAAAATCAAAATGAAATCCAAAGCACAGCAATGAAGCTCTCCAGATCTCCATGGAGATACCGTTTGGACAGGGTTTCCCACCCTCCCAGTCTACCTCCTCTGGTTTATCTAGTTTTCAAGTGTTTTTCTGTGCCTCTCCTTCAGCGCCAACAGTAAACATGCAGACGGGCTAATGTTGCTTTAGCTCCATCTGTCTCCCTCTCTCTAACACACACACACGTACCTCCTTGAAAAACATCCATTGCTTTCAAAAGGCTATTCATGTGGACTAGGAGGTTCAGCAAACATCATCTAGCAGCTCTCCATTCCCAGGAGGGAGATACTCACTATAGGTGCTCTCCTCCTCCTTCGTGCCATCGATAGTCCCGTCTGCTTGCAGCTGCAAGTGGTATCCTTGCCGGCTGTACAGTTTCGTCACGATGCCTTTAAGCTGCGGCTCTGCAAGTAAACAGACAAGTTAAAAGACTAAGGTGGGAGCCCAAAGTCTGGTATCTCATGTGTTTCTGGATTCAGGGTTTTGGGTTTGTTTTTCTAAATAGAGGCTTCTTTGCTTCTTTTGAGAAGAACGGCAAACATTTGAATGTCGGCAGCTGCCGCTTAGGCTGAAGATTGAAACAGGAGCTTGAACAGAAGTTGCCATGCATGATCCTATTTCACTTGATTTGAGAAATACAGGTCATTTTCAACACAAAGGCACAAACACAAAAATCTTTAGCAAGTGAATCAAAATTCCAGCCGTGCATTACATGGCTCAGGGAGCTAGGTTTGATCTCCATTAAGATTAGAAATCCGCCAGCAAGGAGAACATCTTGCGTTTTAATGAGCTGAGATTTGTCAAAGGTAAAAAAATGGGGAAGGGGGAGAGACCTGCTGAAATAGGAAGAATAAAATTAAATGCCAATCAAGAACCAAGCTGAAAGAAATGGTTAGTACCACTGCAGGTCTAATGAACAGCATAGAGAGAGAGATGCTATAAAATGTATGTTGGACAGGAAAAGGAATGGGTTAACGCCACGGCAATGCTGAGATTATACATGGGCAACTAGAGAGAGAGAAAGAGACAGGGATCGACAGCTGATACGGAATGTCAGAAATTTAGTGAATATTGGCATTCACAGAAAATGCTGAGAAAGTCCAAAACCTGGAGAATGCTGATTGTCAACATTCACTTCAGTGTTTCCAAACAGTGTAGAAATGAGCCTGGTTCACATGTGCAGCAGGACGAGGGGGCAGAATGCCAAAGTGGTAGAGTGGGCCACATCACTTCTGAGTGCAGACAGGGAAAGCATCTTTCCGAATGCTTCCAGCTGAAACTTCCTTGTAAATAGAAAGCTAGCCCAGCAGGGGGGTGGGGGAGCTGGACTAGAACCCCCTTTCCCTTAAATGGTTAGTTTTCTATCTGGAGCGAATCTGTTTAACAGGGAAGCATATTTAAGACTAGAGCCTGTCATTTAGGGTCCAAAAATGACATGCACCATTCTATCACCCCATTCTCCTGCAGGAATAGGTAGGGTTGCCAATCTCCAGGAGGTGGCTGGAGATCTCCCAGAATTACAACTGGCCTCCAGACTACAGAGATTATTCCCCTGAAGAAAATGGCTGCTTTGGAAGGTGGACTCTATGACATTATATCCTGTCGTCTCCCCCAATAAAAACCCCTGCCCTACTCAGGCTCCAGAGCCCCAAATCCCCAGGAATTTCCCAACACAGACTGGCAATCCTAGACAGGACAGGACAGGACAGGACAGTATTTGTGTGGATGTCACTGTTTACCAAATATTGAGCATTCACTGTAACAGATATACAGTGCTTCAGGGTTTTGGGGTGGGGGTGGGGATGCAAACACCCCAGTGAGCTGCCTTAACTTGGGGCATACAAACTGAGAATTCTCTTGCATTTTCTTCAATCATCTCGATGCCCTGTTTCAGTGAGAATTGGGATCCTCCTGGAGCCCCATCAAAGACCCAGCCATGCTGGAGCTGCGCATGTGTGCATGCAAATGCACACACTCTTTTGGAAACAAAACGGTGCCAGATTCATTTCAGAGGCTGGGAAATGAGCCATTGAGTCTCACCGGTTTCAAGTAAAGAGCACCACAGCTGTCATGGCAAGAGCAGCTTTCTAGGCAAGGAAAAACAGCCTTAAGAAGAGTCTCAAGGAGGGATGTTTCCTTCCAGAAAATGCCAACTGCACCGCAGCCAAATCTGCATCTCACTTCCAAATGGCTCAGGCTGCTTGCATCCTCCATGAGCCCCTAAGACGGAGGCGACTGACTACAGCCACAGCCACAGCCTGAGAAAACAAACATTTCACAGGCCATTCAAGAAGGTGCAAAATGAAATACTGGGCTGCATCCTACAAAAAGCCTGGAATCGCATCCTACAAGAAGCCTGGAATTGCCAGGCATGCAGACTGACCGAGACAAGCCTTTATGCTAAGTTAGAGCCTTGTCATACGACCACTTATGTTTTGTGGGGTTTTTTTAACCTACAAGTCAAAATGGAGGAGATGCTAAACCAGGCAGTTGTCTCTCCTTTTCTTTAATGTGCTAACAACAGTGTGTGAGGAGGCATGCAGCAGTGATGAAAGGCTTAAACTCCCCCTCCATCCATCCACCCTGCATGGCCATGATCTAAGTCAGGGTCCCACAAGCAGCTAGAAGTCAGCTATAAGCTCAATGGCTATAAGTCAGCTTACAAAGTTGCTGGGAGGTTCATGTTCTCTGTCACATCTAGTTTGACTCTTTAAAGGCTGGGTTACATGGGATGCCTGGCAGTCCGGGGACAACGCTGCCAGAATTTTTTTTTTTTTTAAATGTTGCCAGGTGCGCAGAGCCTAAATGGAGATCAAGACTGTGGCATAAGGGAGAGGGGCTTTAAGCCTTCTGTCCTGCCACTTTCCCAATCTGAAATGGTCCTGGGAAGTACAGAGTAGTGGTTACAGCCTGAGACTAGGATCCGGGAGACTAGAACCCTTCAAGTCCCCATCTGGCCATTCAACTTACTGGATGACCTTGGGCCAACCACTTCCTCTCAAGCTAACCCACCTCACAGGGTCAGTTTGGGAGGGAAGGGGAGGGGAGGAGAACCACTGGCACTACCCTAAGCTCCTAGGAGGAAGGACAGGATAAAAACAGACAGATATTTGCCCAGTTGGGTCCTGGTATAATTTTTTAAAAAGGTGTTTCTTCTTAAGAGTCCACCTAAGCCATAAGCGGTGTGCATAGGAGGTATTGGGGGCGGGGGGCGGGGACACATGCCTTATACATCAAAAACCGATCTTGCTGCCTCTCCTGTTGGAGCCAGTTCTTGGTTGTTGCTGTGTTGTTTGCATCATCCCCCACAGCTGTTCAAGTGTCAGACTAAGACAGTGAAGACCTACATTCATCTTCCCACTCACCCGCGCAGCTCTGGGGAATCTTGGACTCTTTTAGCCCAGCCTACTTCACAGGGTTGTTTTGCTGGGGAAAAAATGTGAGGAGGAAGGGAAAATCATGCCCGCTGCCCTGACCTCTGTGAAGGAAGGACTGGAGAGCAACTAGATGGACATCAGACTCATCACCTCTCTACATTCCAGTTCCTAACAGCCAGCCCCAAAGCTTTGGCCTTTCCATGGTTTGGAAAGCTTGTCACCTCAGGATCCCGCAGACATTACATTTTAACGAGAAAATGTGAGATGGATCCCTTGGGGGCGTGTGTGTGTGTGAAAAACAGTGAACGTGACATGTACCTTAGGAAACCCAAGCAAGAAGCAGCCAGGAACCGCTGTGGTTCCCAAAGCCAACATACACATGCCTAGAGATGGGTCTTTCACCACATAATGTGTGGAACAGCATTTAGTCTTTCAGCAAACAGATGACGAGGTTCTAAGGCTTTGGGATTCTTTTCTTTCTTTTTTTTTTTAGCAAATTAATAACAACAAGAAAGGGACTTTGCCTCCCCTCTTTTGAAATGCGCCAGAGCATTTTGCTGCTTCCTTCTCCTCCTCCTCCTCCATCCACCCCTAGGCTTACTTGGAATCATACGCTTATGCATAATTCTTACAAAAAGCTAAACATTGATGAGAGAGGAGACCTAGAATGAGTGCAGAGATTCACCGAGCGAGAGAGGTGGCGGCGTAGCCAGTTGGAGCAGAGAGAGCGGCTTAGAAATCCTCACTGAGCCGAGTCACTACTCTCCCACCCAGACTACCTCACAAGGTTGTTGAGAGGATAACATGGGACGAGACCATGCTATGCAGAAGAAAAGAGATATACAAAATATGGTTTCTAAGTACTTAGGTACAGTCAATATAGTGGGAAACTAATTTTCCCCAGTGTTTTATTCTCACCTCACATAACCTGAGCAGGGGTGCTGTTGGGGAGGAGAGATCATGCATGTATATTTATGACAGAGACAAAATAGGGATAGGTATGGAAATAAAAACTGAGAAATAAAGACAGTCCGGGGCAGTGGTTAGCATGCTGGATGAGGACCCAGGCTCGGATCTTGACTCTGCCATGAATCTCACTGGGCGACCTTGAGACAGTCCCCATCTCTTCGCTTCACTGGGTTGTTGTGAGGATAAAAATGGGGGGGAGACTGTGTACATTACATTGACCTCCTTGTAGGAAGGGCAGAACCCCCCCCAAACAATAATAAATGCTATCCTCTAAATTATGTTTGTGGGAATCAAGAGGAATTAACCAGGACGCACAACAAAAACAAACGTAAAATCAACATGTCGGACAGATTGATGATTGGTGGCTATGCGTGCAGCAGAGAAAACAGAAGAGGCCTTTTGCCATCAAATTGATGGTGTTGGGTGGACGGAGAGAGAAACCAATCAATTGCTGGTATGTGTAGGAGGAAAGCAGAAATCGACAATTGTCGTCAACAAGCAGGGACCTGTCGTCCTCTCCTCTGTAAAGCGCCGCCGCTGTGCACACAGATGTCAGTGCATTCATAACAGAAAATCTGGGGAGCAGAGGAAACCTGGCAAGTTGCAAGGGGAAAAAAAAGTGTGTGTGTATGAAAAAGCTTAATGTACTTTCTATCCTGTCGGCACAGGTGAATGTGTAAGAAGCAGAGATCGAAACAAGCAAGGCACAAAAACAATTTGTTTTGTGAGCACAAGTGGGGAGGGAGAAAACTGAGACTCTAAAGTAGATATATAGAAAGGCAGGGCAGCATAAAAGAGAAATGGGATTTGGGTGTCTAGGGAAACATAAATTTTTAAAAAGCCAGTATGGATTTCGTGTGGAGAGCACTGGAAGTAGACCATGCAGACCCGGGTGCAAATTCCTACTCATTCTTATAGCTCATTCGGTGACTTTGGGCCAGTCAGTTTCTGCCTCACACACACACTGTGTAGCCTACCTCACAAGGTTGCTGTGGTGATAAATGGGAGAGCAGGTTGTATGCTGCCCTGTGTTTCTCAAGGATAGGAGTAAAGCTTAAATAATGAAGGGGGATCTGAATGCCAAGAGAAACACAATGCCGGGGTGTCCGCATGAGTGTCTGTTTGAGGGTTAATCCCTACATTATATTTTCTTGGAAATGGAAAAGAACGTGGTCTTGTCCCCCATGCATAGGAAGCAGAGACACATCAGGAAACACTTCTAGCCTTGCCTGTTTGGACATCAGATGCTGAAACACGCACCTTAAGGGCACATTCACAAATCACAGATGCCTGGCATGGAAAACAGGTCTGTGCGGGAAACAGCAGAAAAGCTGTGCTGAGACTGTCAGTGGTGATAACCCTGCATACCAGTTGCATGTATGTCAGCTATGGAGATCTATGTGTACAACGTTCAGGCTATATCCTACATGGAAGAAGCAACTTCCAGGACGGGAGGACCCTTTAAGGCCCCAGGGAATTCCTCTGCTCATCACACCAGGGTCCATCCAGAGCAGCCTTCTGTCCCCCAAAGCCCTTGGGAGTTCACAAACAGGAGAGGAGCCTAGGGTTCCTCTCCTTACCCCTTCAGTCCACGAAGCTTCCACCTAGTTATCCTGAGTAACACCGGGAGAGGGACCTCCACAAATCCCCCCGCAAAGCCACCTCCGCTAGAACCGGCTCCCCTCCCTTGGGACGGCCCTGCAAGGGACAGGGCAGACACCACGAGCCTTCCAACAACAGATGCCCACCTCAGGGAGGTGCAGAACCACTAGGGAGCTACCACAACGACGCATCCTTTCTGAAAGTGCCCCACATCCCATCTGTAGCTTCACCCGGAAGGTGCTTCGGGAGAGGCTACAGCTTCGAGGCAGAGGACATGCTTTGCATGCAGAAGGTCCCGCAGGCTCAGGGCTGGGCTAGGTGGCGGGGAGTGCCTGGGCGGAAGGCAGCTGCGGCCGCTGCCCTCCTCGGGTGTTCGTCCCGCTAAACCCCCTACTACGCCCCCCCCCCCGGGCGCGCAGCCCACCTGGTCTCCTCCGCCGCCTCTTCTTGGAGCCGAAGAGCTTGACCCGGGAGAAGACGCTGAGCTTCTTCTTGTCGGCGCAGCTGGTCTTGGACTTGCTGGGGCTGCTGACACATTTGCAGGCGTTGGATTTCTCCCGCTCCCGCGCTTGCCTCTTCTGGCGGATCAGGGAGCTGGCGATGGCTGCTGCCATGGCCGCCACCCTGGAGGGTCACACGGCGGGGCTGCGGGGGCTGCTTGCGGGGGGAGCCCCCAGCATGCTGCTCTCGCCTCCCCGCAAAAAGAGCAGGCCGGGCGGCAGGCCGGCCCGAGCAGCCCGGCGGAGCGGGGCGTGCGCGCGCTTCCTTGCGCGGGGGTGGGGGCTGCCCGCGGGCACCCCCTTGTCGACCACCCGGCCCGCTCGCCTCCGGCCGGCCGGTCCGGCCTCCCGCTCGGCTCTGCTCCCCGACGTGGCCCGCTCGCTCGGCCGAGAACCAACAGGTCACTCGACGACCGGGTCTCCAGACGCCTCTTGGCGCAGCATCGGCGCTCCCCGGCACTGAGCCGCCCGCTCCTCGCCGGAGCTCCCTGTCCTCCTTCCCTCCCTGGCAGGCGATCAACCTGTTAGACCTGCCGGGGAAGGCAGAGAGGGGTGCCCGGCTGGCGCTGCGCCGCCGCTCCGAAGTCCTCCGGAGCCCCGGCCGGGCTCAGCCCCTCGGCGGGGAGGACGCGTCAGCCGCCGCCACCGCAGCTCCCGGAGCGAAGCTCTGGCGCGGTCCGCATCAGCCGCCTGCCGCGGGGGGCTCTGCGAAGAGGCAGCCGGACGCCCGAGCCCGTCGACCGCGGCACCCGCAACGGAGCCTGCGCTCTCTGCTGCCCGGCGAGGAGAGGCGACGCGGCAAAGCCCCCGAGCGCAGCCCAGCCGCCCTCCCCTCCCAATGCAGAGCGCGGGGAGCCTCAGTGCGCAGGGAGGCGGCGGGAGGCAGGCGCAGCTGCTGTGGCCAGGGGAGGCAGCCGCCGCTTCCCCGGTAGCGCGGGGGGAGGAGGGAGGAGGAGGAGGAACCCGGAGGCGAGAGCCGCCTCCCGGGAAAGAAGGAGGCAGACACCCAAACAAACGTGACTGGGGTTTGAAGAGCGAGGAGGATGCGGGGGGGGGGGAGAACACCTGTCGTGGGGAACCAGCCCCGAGACCCGTGTCAGGCCGGGCGAACGGCCAAGGAAAGTGGCAGAACGATATTACAGAGGCATCGAAACATTTGCAGCCATCTAAAGCAGCCCCCCCCCATAAGGCCAACCTTGCCGGACCAGCCCGATAGTCCCTCTAGTCCGGCATCCTGTTCCCCCCAGTGGCCAATCAGATGTTCGGGAAGGCTCGCCGGCAGGATCCCAAGGGCCATAGTCTCTCCCTCCGGCAACTGGTAATCCCTGCCTCTGAACACGGAAGATCCAGTCATCCATCAGGGCCAATAGCCACTCTCAGAACTGTCTTTTATGAACTGTAAACCCATCTAAACTACTGGCCCTTTGCTATATCCTGAGGCAGTGAGTTCCACAAGGTAATTATGCTCCTTTGAAGAAGTACTTTATTCCATTGGTCCTGAATCTATCATTAGGTGATCTGAATTTCTCTCATTATTGGACCTGTCCATTTTCTCCATGTCTTGAATCATAATCAAGCACCAGGACGGGGCAGGGGCTGAAGTGTCAGACTAGGATCTGGGAAGTGTGGGTTCAGATCCCCACTCTGCCATGGCCGCTTGCTAGGTGACTTTAGGGACAGTCGCACACACTCAGCCTAACCTACCTCACAGGGTGGTTGTTGTGAGAATACAGAGGAGAGGAGAACACTTTGGGTACCCACTGGGGAGAAAGGCAGGGTATAAATAAATAAGCATTACATATGGCTTTGTCATGTCCCTGCCATCACCAGTTGCCTTCCCCCCACCCTCCAATTTTTAAAAAGATGGCTATGTGGTCATTTCTGGGAAGGCAGTTTTTAAATCTCCTTGAGGAAAGGACCTTCATTTTCGTTATAAATTCTCAGCATATTTACATAGCTGATTCGACTTCCATTCCCACTTCAAGCTTTTCATTTACATCCTCATTCTCTGTCATGGAACATAAGGAAGAACCTAGACATAGAGCCTGCAAGGTTTCAGTGGGGTCGCACAGCTTATGCCTTTAACCCATGTTCTGAAACTACTGAGGAGGGGCTGTGCCTCACTGGCAGGGCATCTGTTTTGCATGCAGAAGGTCCCGGGGTCAATCCCCAAAATCTCTAGTCAAAAGTATCTGGTGCCGGTGATGTGAAAGATCTTCGCCTGAGCCACTGCCAGTCTGAGTGGACAATACTGACCTTGATTGACCAACGCTCTTGCAGCAGAGGGGCAACTTCATACAAAGCAAGTAATGACTAGAGGGGAATTAGACACAGTCCTTGGTTTTGAGGAGAATGCTGAAGCCAAGTAAACTTGCCTCTAAAAACACACACAACAAAAACTCAGTTTCCAAGAAAGCCATTTCTGATGACTGTACCCAAATCTGCCTTTGTGCTTTTGAGAAATCACTTATGCATTCACCTAGAACAGTGATATCCTGATCTGCATCAATGAGCACTGTGGTTTCTTGCTATCATTACATTCCGACAACTGCCAAGCCATCTCCTGTAATGTCACCAAAACATGCAATATCATTCTTCTTGCTTGGGGCCTCTATGGACATGCAAGAATGTTCAAGACTAGCAATACTATGATGCTGTGCAACATTGGATACAATGTGAGTTCACTTGAAAGCATGCTTGAGGGACCCCTAAAGCTCATGATGTGTTGCAGCCGAGAGTAGAAATGTGTGTGTGTTGAAATCCAGGGCCTAAATGACACTGAACCACTGAGAAAGTGATCATGTAACAGTGGTGCAAATGGAAATGGGTATATTTCAGTTCAACCAAAGCAATTTATGTGATCATCGGGAGCCATGAAAATGAAGCCGTGAAAGTGGAATGAAGCCATGAAAATGAAGCCATGAAAAAGGAATCCCTCTGGTAGCTTTCAAACATGACCAAAAGCAAGTAGTTATTCTCTGCAGTTCTCCAAGTTACATCCTCAGGTTTCTGTTCTACTTGTCAGTAGATGCTTCTAAGTCCTTAGTAGTTTCTTCTGCCATTCACAGTAGTTTTCTAGAGGGAAACCAGGAGACGTTCCAAAGATCTCCAATGAAAACCATTCAAAAGCACAGCCTGCCAGTCTCAGGCTTGAACAATCCATGCTGGAACTGGCCCTCATGTTATGGCTTAGGCTTACACTGGGTACTGCGTTAACAGCTACACTGTTCTGTGCTCAAAAGGCAGGGACTTTCCTTCAACAGTTGCTCAGAAGATGAGCAGTTGCAATGCTTGGCTCCGATTCAGTGGTCATCAATATGGACAGGGTGGCATCGAGATCCATGCAGCACCCTGGGGGTAACAAGACTCCGTAACAGAGCATTCATACAGACAGAGCAAGAAGGAAACACTAGTATACTTTAATAGAGGGACCGTTTGTTTCAGTTCAGATCCCTGCATAGGCTCCATAAGCCACTATCCTATCGTGTCTCTTACTTTGTAAGGTGAATGTAAAGTTAAAAAGGAGTCAATCCATGCATATCTCCCCAAACCCCTTGGAGAAAAAGTAGCCAAGAAACAGTTTCCTTAGGAAGAGAGTCCTCCTGCATGACCAAAGAGGTGTGTCTTGACCAACAAAAGTGAGGAGGGCAGTTATAAAGTTACGTACACGGTCCTGATCAGGACCTGTGAGTTTGTGCAAGGACAGGTGTGCCCTTGGATGCTGCTCTCCAAGCTTAAAGAGGCAGCAGTCACATTTCACAATGCATAGATGCCTGGTTCTGTTCCTGCTGGCAACGTCCCAGGATCATCATTGTTACATTTGCACGAGTGCCAAGAAGAAGAATGCCAAGCCCATTCCTGGTTTTGCAATCAAGTGCAGTTAATTCAGCCTCTTTCAACCCTGGGCACACATGTGTTTTTGTGTACCAAGGGCTTTTCTAGGCAGCACCTCTCTTTAATTGTGTGCTGCTTTTTTATACCACACTCTTCAGGGCAGCGCACAACATTAAAAAGCTAAAATGTCCAGAAAAGCCAATTAAAAACAATGGACTGCAAGAACAACTATTAAAATACACCAATAAACAAATTGATGCAAATAGTGGCCACAGGCCAGCAAAAGGTGGTCTGGAGACAAATTGCTTCCTGACCCCAAAGTGGCGATCAGCATTTCCCTCCCCAGGGCGCATAAGAAAGGGCCACAAGAACTAAGCACTGATGCCTCCCTTCCTGCCCTTCCTCTCATGATCTGCCTAAGTTTACAGAATCAGCATTGCTGTCAGATGGCCATCTAGCCCCTGTTTAAAAACCTCCAAAGAAGGAGAGCCCACCACCTTCCGAGAAAGCCTGTTCCACTGAGGAACCGTTCTACCGGTCAGGAAGTTCCTCCTAATGTTTAGCCAAAAACTCTTTTGGTTTAATTTCAACCTGTTGGTTCTGGTCCAACCTTCTGGGGCAACAGAAAACAACTCTGCACCATCCTCTATATGACAGCCTTGCAAGTACTTGAAGATGGGTATCATATCACTGCTCAGTCGTCTCCTCTCCAGGCTAAACATACCCAGCTCCTAAGAACATAAGAACATAAGAACATAAGAGAAGCCAATGTTGAATCAGGCCAATGGCCCATCTAGTCCAACACTCTGTCACACAGCGGCCAAAATATACCAGGTGCCATCAGGAGGTCCAGCAGTGGGGCCAGGGCACCAGAAGCCCTCCCACTGCTGCCCCCTCCAGCACCAAGAATAGAGTGCATCACCTGCCCCAGACTGAGAGTTCTCATTCTATACCCCGTGGCTAATAGCCACTGGTGGACTTCTGCTCCATATGTTTATCTAATTTCCTCTTGAAACTGTCCATGCTTGCAGCTGCCACGACCTCCTGTGGCAGTGAATTCCATATGTTAATCACTCTTTGGGTGAAGAAGTATTTCCTTTTATCTGTTCTAACCCGACTGCTCAGCAATTTCATAGAGTGCCCACGAGTTCTTGTATTGTGAGAAAGGGAGAAAAGTACTTCTTTCTCAACCTGCTCAATCCCATTCATAATCTTATAAACCTCGATCATGTCACCCCTCAGCCGTCGTTTCTCCAAACTAAAGAGCCCCAAGCATTTTAACCTTTCTTCATAGGGAAGGTGTTCCAACCCTTTTATCATTCTAGTTGCCCTTCTCTGCACTTTTTCCAATGCTATAATATCCTTTTTGAGATGTCCTTCAACCTTTCCTCACAGGACTTGGTCTCCGGACCCCTCACCATCTTCGTTTATTATATATATTCACTGAAAAATTAGATTTGTTGTTTCCCAAAGATTCCCTATATCTGGGAGATCAAAGCAATGGAATAAACTAAGGTCAGGGACCTACCTACCTGAGGGACCGCCTTTCCCTACATGTTCCCCAGAGAGCACTACGGTCCGGGTTGCAAAATCACCTGGCCTTCCCTGGCCCTAGGGACGCCATGCTAGTATTGACCAGGACCAGGGCTTTTTCTGTGGCAGCTCCAACTTGGTGGAATGAGCTTCCAGCAGAGACCAGGGCCCTGCAGGACCTTTCGCAGTTCTGCAGGGCCACGAAAATGGAGCTCTTCCACCAGGCATTTAGGTAAGGAGCTGCGTTTCATCATCTACGCCCTGTGCCAATACCATTTCTAGCCTGGGCCCGCCGAGAGTGGATCCCACCGCTGAATGTATGTTTTCATATGCACTATCACAGCTGTACCGCCATCGCTATGTTAATGGTTTTAATAACTGTGTTGTGTATTTTATATTGATATTTATACTGTTGTTTTATATACTGCTTTCTTATGTAAGCCGCCCTGAGCCTGCCTTGGCGGGGAGGGCGGAGTAAAAATCACATAAATAAATAAATAAATAAATAAATAAATAAATAAATAAATAAATAAATAAATAAAGAAAGAAAGAAAGAAAGAAAGAAAGAAAGAAAGAAAGAAAGAAAGAAAGGATGACTAAAGATATATTCCAGTGCATTTTATTCCTGCACGATACTTCAGCAGAAAAATGGATTGCCTATAATCCTACGGATGAAATCGTTGGCACAGTTCAATTCATCTCCCATCCTCCATACGCATAGCCTATTCTATTGTTCTAGCCATATTCCCTAAAGTAAGATTTAAACTCTGCCATCACAACTTCCTGTCATTCTTGGCTTTCTTTTCTGATTCTCTCTTCAGAGAGGGAAGACTCAAAAGTCCATGGCAAATTTGCTCTTAGAGCTGTCCTATATCTGAAACCTTCACAAAGCTATGCATTTATAAGTACCAAATCACTGGGCACTGTAGAAAAATTTAAATGGATCATGCCTGCAGGCTTATATTCTCAAGTGAGAAAGCCAAGGCACAGGAGAGGAATGCTAGAGTGAACATTCCCCTTGAAGTCCTGCTATTCATCTGATATTTGGATATGACCAGAATTTCCCCATTTTGTTGCAAGGTTAGAGGAGTATACTGCATAGTAAGCTAGCCCTACATACAGTATCAGGGGGGTCGGTGGGGGGCAATGTTCCCTCTAAGTCGAGTTTATGTGAGCTAGCTCACAGTTTTTTAGCCTCTGGCTCACACTTTTTTGTCCTGGCTCGGGAAGGCTGGCTCCAGAGCAAACTAATTGATGCCACAGCCAAATCGCTCACTCACAGCTTTAATGCCGGTAGCTCACAAAGTAGCATTTTTGCTCACGAGACTCCGCAGCTTAGAGGGAGCATTGGTTGGGGGTGGGGTGAGAGACCATTCCTTATTTGCCTGCTTGCTATGCTGGACATCTTCTGACACTAGTAAATGTTCATGCATTGGGGAAGGCATGGATGGGCCCTAATCCAGCATGCACAGATGTTATACAACCAATTGCAGTCTTACATTTACTATACATTCAATCATATGTATAATGACATAATGGTATACCACCCTGAACATGCCCGATCTCATCTGATCTCGGAAGCTAAGCAGGGTCAAGCCTGGCAGGGCTCTTTCTGTAGCAGGAACTCCTTTGCATATTAGGTGACACACCCCTAATGTAGCCAATCCTCCAAGAGCTTACAGAGCTCCTCTTACAGGGGCTACTGTAAGCTCTTGGAGGATTGGCTACATTAGGGGTGTGCCGCCTAATATGCAAAGGCGTTCTTGCTACAAAAAGAGCCCTGGTTATGGTGGGTTCGGCCCAGTCAGACAGGATGCTGCCACATGGATGCCTGCTGGGATCAGACGTAGGCCTGATGTGCCAAGGGACTGAGCCCTGCTCACCTTTCGCCTCCATTTCTTACCACACATAGGGCCAGAGAATTATTTCTTCCAGACCACATTTTCCCACTGTACCAGCCATGTCAAGGCCTGCCATTCTTTTTCCCCTGCCTCATTGCCTAACTTTGGTCAGCTTGATCTGAGAGAGGTGAGGCCATTGCTCATACAAAATGGATTGGTGCAATTTCAGAAAGAAATGGCATGAGGCTGTTTCAAGACCTCACACTGTGGTTGCATAACCATTCTCTTTTCTTGGGAGTCGGATGTGATCTCAAGAAAAGACAAACCCACCAGCAGATTTTCCACCAGGAATACAAAGTGATGTCTGGGGTGGACTGGTCCTTCAACTCCCTGGGACAATTCCCATTGACCTGGTGATTTATTGTCATCTCTGCCTCAGCCCCGGTCTGAGATGAGTGGCCCCTGAGGCACTGCCAGGACAGGGCCATTTTGGTTCCGTTTGCTACAAGGGTCTTTTAAGTATTTGAAGGGCTGTTACTTGGAGGAGGGCAGGGAGCGGTTCCTGTTGGCAGCAGAGGAGAGGACTCGCAATAATGGGTTTAAAGGTGGGAAGGTACTGGCTGGATATTAGGAAAAACTTTTTTACAGTAAGGGTTGTTCAACAGTGGAATCAGCTGCTGGGGGGGGTCAGCTCCCTCTCACTGGTAGCAGCAGCTGGACAAACACTTGTCAGGGATGCTCTAGGCTGATCCTGCATTGAGCAGGGGGTTGGACTAGATGGCCTGTACGGCCCCTTCCTACTCTGGGATTCTGTGAAGGTCCCTATCAGCCCCTGGCCTTGTGGTGTTTATTACTGTAGAGCCACACTGAACTTTAGTAGCTGGAATGGCAACTCAGCTTACAGTATTTCTGGAGAAGCTTTCATTGGGCCTACCGAATATTTCAGTTTATATGGATTATCTGTACAAACACTTGTCAGGGATGCTTTAGGCTGATCCTGCATTGAGCAGGGGGTTGGGCTGGATGGCCCGTATGGCCTCTTCCAACTCTATGATTTGTTAAAATATATAACCATTGCACTGAAGGCTGTAGGAGAGGCAGGAGAGAGGGACAGTGATAGAATTCTTTGCAATTTTTCCCATCTGTAGAGTGTCATGTTACCTGAATGCCTTTGAAAGTGGAAGGCAGGTTTTGTTCAGGATCCAATCTACATATTCAGAAGGAGCACTTGGTACAGTCAGTTTGAGACTGTACCAGTTCACAACTGAAGAGAGGGATTATATAACTGATATACAACTTTTTGGTGTAGTGGTTAAGTGCATGGACTGTAATCTGGGAGAACCGGGTTTGATTCCCCACTCCTCCACTCACAGCTGCTAGATGACCTTGGGCAAGCCATAGTTCTGGCACAGCTGTTCTTGAAAAAGAGCAGTTTCTGTCAGAGCTCTCTCAGCCCCACCTACCTCACAGGGGGTCTGTTGTGGGGAGGGAAAGGGAAAGGAGTTTGTAAATCGCTCTGAGACTCCTTTGGGTAGTGAAGGGTGGGGTATAAATCCAATCTCTTCTCTTCTTCTTATCTAAACATTCATTGGACACAGAAAACTAGCATATCAGTGAGAAGCTAGATCTTTTTTCCTGACAAGCTAGCTTTCTATATGCAGAGAGTAAAAACCAGTTGTATTCAGTTATGTGATTCCTCCATGTGTTGCTTAAAGTGCCACAGTCCAGAAATAGCTTTACTGCTGGGATTCTCCTTACATGAGTTCATGATTAACATATGCTTGTGTAAATTCACTGGCCTTAATGGGGAAACAAATCAACCTATGAAAAAAGAAAAGTTCTTCATAGTTTTGAAGCAATGTTAATTTAACCTAGCTTAGCGTGCAGCTCAAGCCTATGTACCATTCACTTGGATGGAAGTCACACTGAATTTAATGGGGCTTGCTCTCCGGTAAGTGAGCCTAACGTTGCAGCTGTGTTTTTATTTAGTTTGGAATCTTCTTAGCTACCAGATATGCAAAACATGCTAAGATAATAACTTTGGTTCTTTTAAATCCACTTGTTCTCTAGCACAAGCATTCTAGCTACACTTTTTCTTTATTGCGTTTTTAATGTAATGACAGGAAGATCAACTTTTATTTTTCTTTAACCAACCAACAAAGTTTAGTCTGGGTGTCCAATGCTGCTCTTCAATTTAATCCTGCTATTTCAGCCACGGGCCAATACATTTTGTTTTATTTTCTTGATATATTTTGTATAAATTTCCAACTTTAGAAAAAGCCGAAATCATAGGCATTTTGAAAATAATGTTTTTGGAAGGGAATATCCCAGTGATTGTCCAGAGACAGGTTCTTCTCTCACGGAGATTCTTGGGGCGGCTGAGCTCTCTTCGCTGCAGGGCGTTGGTTCAGTCAGTAATCTGATCACTTCTAGCCAAATGGTTATCTTTCGCATTAACGAAATACGCATTACCATGATGGAGCTTCTACTAAATTGGTATGCAAAGGAACATTAGCCTGAGGAGCATAATCTGTTGTCTAGATACAATTTTATTTAAAGAGGGTTGTTGTTGTTGTTGTTTTTAAGAAAAATTGGCAATTAACTCCCGGCAATCTCATTTTACGCCATCTTATTTTGGAATAGGGGCCATCAAACTCATTGGGGTTCTCCTCCTAGTTGAGAAGGCTACTGTTAAATCTGTGGTGACCAGGGGCAACAAAATTATGGGGGGGGGGGTGGTTTGGTTCTCCCATCCTCTGCTTTGGAAAAATGTTTTCCAGCAGGCAAATGTCATTTGTCTTATCAATAGATATAAACCCTTCTATGTATTTCAGCAAAACAGTGAAATAATTCCACACAGCCCACCTAAGACACATTCACACATAGGGGGAGAACAAATTTCCTATCTTATCAGCAGACGCAGGTATCTTCTACAGTATAATTTTGGCTCCTGCTTTCTTTTTTGTTTCTTTTGTTTCTGGAGTTGCCAGATCAAACAGAGGGTGGTAACACGCACATGCACAGAGAGAGAAAATTACACCGTGGGCTTTACCACCTCTCTCCTCTTCAGCTTCCCCAAAGTCACCCTTGACTCAGAGCAGTTTCCCAGAGTTACCCCTCCCGGACATTGCTTCCTTCCATTCATCTTACCTGAATACGACTTCTTCATCATAGCCTTGCTGCACTAGGAGCTGTTGCTGCTGCTGCTGCCCTTCGCAATGGCAGCCTGCGTTTGAGAGCAGGCTCAGGAAAAGTTTGGAGGCATATTTAAAGTATTCTCTAAGGTACCGGCTAGAAACATCAAGCCTATCTTTGTGGTATAAAGAGATCATTAATGGGCATTAGGAGCAGGAGACCATTACGACTTTCAGAGATCATAAAAAATGCATAGCCTCGAAGAGTCGTTTTCTGGCATCCTCACACCGTTTCTTGGACATCGGTCGGTGCTGCTCCTCCTGTGATATTTTGCCTAAATGTGTTATTTTGCAAATGCCAGATTTTATTTTCTCATCTCCTAGAATAATGATACCCCCCCCACCATCAAATGAAACTTGATCTGGCAGTGCATTAGGCCTGTCTGATGCTTCTTGTTTTTTTTGCAACTCAGATAGCTTTTTCTTCTTCTTTTTTTCCAGCAGCAAAATAGCGTATTCTGCTTTGGTTTTGTTTGAGCTGAATTATTGATGAACAGCAAATGCTACCCAGGTCGTAGACAACATTTACAAGAATCACAGCTGCTAAACGTTTGGTCGTAATGACTGCACGGACACCTTTCTTTCTGCCTTTCAACACTGTGGATTTGTCTTAGATTTTTTAAAAATGTTAATATTCTTGCTATGCTAGAAGGATATTTCATCATTGCTGACAAGTCCTGAAGCTTTCAAGGGGGAAAACAAAAGTTCTAGTAACACCCCCCACCGTGATCTATCAAGTCAGGTTGTGGAGATGGTCACCATTTTAGATGGCTTTAGAGATGGATCATCCAGGAGGAGAGGAGAGGCCACGACAGCAACGTGGGAACTCTCTTGAGTACTGAGGGAAGAGGGCTTCCACCTTCATACCTTGTTTGGGGGCTTCTCAAAGGCATCTTGCTGGCTAATGTTGGAAAGAAGGCATTGGATTAAAGGGAGCTTTGGGCTAGAACATACAAAGCTGTCTTCTCCCAAGCCAGCACCTTGGTCCATCTAGTTTATAATTATCTAATCTGAACAGTAGTAGCTTTCCCTATGCAGAGAATGATCTACTTGAAGTCCTTTAGTGGCTTGAAAATGAGATCTTCTACATGCAAAGCTGGTGCTGTACCACCAAGCTATGGGTTCTCTACAACACCTGTGGGCTGCTTTATACCATGCCACACCATCTAGTTCACAGTTGCCTGGTCTGACTGATAGTAGTTCTCAAGGCCAAGAAAGGTCTTTCCCAGCACTTGCTACCCAAGAACCTTTGAGTGGTGGAAGCTGGGATCTTGTAAAGCATGTCCTATGCCACTGAGCCATTTGACATCTTTTCATCCTGGATGGATCCAGCGGCTCTTTCTATGAGCAGAAGGATCTGGTGTTCATGCAGAACTCCACACAAACAGAAGTGGCCTGGTTTGGGCTTCATGGTCATGCAGAGTCTTTGACCCATGTTATTGGACAAAAAAGCACTCTTCCAACATGGACAACATGGAAGCTAGTGGACAGACAGACAGGCTGCAATACACTAAGGGGCAAGGAGACAGGCCTTTGCCTAGAGGTGCCATCTGTCCCTTTGAAAGCTCTGAGGCTGCGAGACAGGATGGTGCCATGACACTGCCCTGCTGGCAATTTCTTCCCACCCACCTCTCCTGTGCAGAGTCACCTGCCATGGGTAGAGAATTTTTTGCCATTAACAGTGCCCTCCTAAACAACTCTACTCAGTAGAAAAGAGCAAGAGTCCAGTAGCACCTTAAAGGCTAACACAACAGGTGGCAGGGCATGAACTTTCATGAGTTGCTGCTCCCTTCTTCTTCAGGTGCTACTAGACTCTTGCTCTTTCCTGCTGCTATAGACAGACTAACATGGCTACCCATCTTGATCTAACTCTACCCAGAATGCTAGTCAGTTCTGTCCAGTGGGTCTTACTTCCAGGAAAGTGACTGCATTGTAAAGGTTGCTATAGAATGAGACAGACAGAGCTGGCCTATGGGGGCCAAATCCACAAGGTGCTTCTTTCTGTGCAAAACAAGGAAAATAATTGCCATCGTTGTGCTTCTACACACTTCAATGAGGTTCATGCATGAAAATGTCCCAGTAAATTCTGCCCCATTCCTTCACTGGTGGAAAGGAAAGTGTTGAGTTGGGTTTCCTGTCTCAGGCACCAAAGTGCCTTGAAATGGCCTTGCTGTAGCGTACCAGGCCTAGACAGAGAATCGTGCACAGAACTTTTGTTCTGTGTTTCAGGCTCTTGACGATGGCATGCAAACATTGGCTTGGTTGGCCAATGTAAGCCAGCACACTTCCTTTCATTTCTACCTGCTGCTTAATCAATAAGGCAAATCATAACTCTCACAATCACTATTTCATCTGTGGCTCTAACTACTGCACTTTTACCCGTTGTGCTGAGAATCGTCTAGTTGGTGATGGAGTAGCGCCTTGGCCAGTGGGGGTGACCCTGCTCAGCATTTAGCACCAAGCTGGGTTTCTGGCCTCCCATTTCGCAAGTCGAAAGCTAAAAAGCTCTCACAGTAGCCAAAAGGA
Source organism: Gekko gecko (assembly GCA_029375565.1). Classification (NCBI taxonomy): domain Eukaryota; kingdom Metazoa; phylum Chordata; class Lepidosauria; order Squamata; family Gekkonidae; genus Gekko; species Gekko gecko. The sequence continues at coordinate 41,546,967 of JAPDNY010000012.1, read as the reverse complement.
CTAGGAAATAATATAAAGTCTCTTCTTCATTAGGGATGGAACTTGTTTCATTCACAGACAAATTGACTACTGCTTTAACTGATAAACTGGTGGACAGCAGCTTTGGACAGCAAGGTGAGAGTAAAGAGACAACCAGCTTATTTTGGCTCTAGTGGGCTAATGTAATAAGAAAATGGGGGGGGTAAAGATGGCCTTTCCTTATTGGTCGGAAAGTAGAAATCCACCCTTTAATGTTTCTTTTTATTTTTATCACAAGGCTTTTTTTGTTTCTCCCAGTTTTGTTGCTGATTTTGTTGGTTTCACTTATGGCATTTGTACAATATATACCATACGTATATTGTGGATGGAGATATAATATTGAAAGCACTTTAATTTCAATGGGGCATGTTTAGTATGAGGAACCAGAACATAGTGACTACTTGCAAGTTCAGTTTGCACGTCGAAGAAGTATAGTCGAAATGAGATTTTTGGAATCAGACCAGCAGGGATGAGAAATTCTTTAGCATCCTTACTCCTGTGCATCACCTCTCACCATGCCTGCAGTATATTGGCACATCCTTTGAATGGGCACAAAAAGACAAGAAGAGGGTAGATTTACCTCTGGACTGTTACCAGGGGTCATTTCCTAGAAAAAGAGGTGCAGGAGCTCATTAGCATAAATCATTAGCATAACTTATTTGCATATGCCACACCCCCTGACATCACCGGAAGTGTGTCAGAAGGCAACACCCACCACTCAGGCTCCACCCCTAGGGACTGTCTTTCCACTCTGGGGGCTCTAGCTTACACAGGAATGAATCCTGTGTAAGCTAGAGACATCAAACTCACAGGGGACCTCCGGCTGATTCTCCTCTATCTGCTGCCAAGTTTGGTGAGGACTGGATTTACAGGGTCCAAGTTATGGCCTCCCAAAAAGGTGCCCCAAAGGAAGTGCTTTATTTGGAGGGCCATAACTCAGACCCCGTAAATACAATCCCCACCAAACTTGGAGGACAGGTAGAGGAAATCCTCTGTGAGTTTGGTATCTCTAGCATGCCCTGGGGGGCCCCTTCTACTAGGTCATGATATTCACAAACTGAACTGGTTTGTTCAGCCTCTAAAAGTTCATAATGGTTTGTGGTTCACAAACCAAGCACACCACGAACCACAAACCAAACCAAACTGCATTTTCCGGGGTCATGCTTATCTCTAACCATGAATGGCTGGATGTTGAAAGAGAAACCAACTTTCTGTGCAATAAATCTGCAATAAATCTACACTGTGTCCCAAAGCATCCTGCTCAGAACATCAGAACTGTGCCTGACAAGGCCACCAGCTTTTTTTAATTTTTATCTATATATTTAAAATACTTATATGTCACTTACTCCATTTAAAATACTTATAGCACACTTATTCCATTAAAATGTGCTATGTTTTAATTCAATAAAGGATATTTCAAAAATTCAAAGCTAGCAGCACATAAAATTTTAAATGGAATAAAAATATTCTGCAGTCAGGTTGGTGGCTACAAGGGGAGCTGTTCAGTGGTGGCCCCCATTTCTAGAACTTCCTTCTGGTGGAATTTCACCCAGCATCTGACCTTGCTAGCTTCAGGCATTAGTAGGGTTACCAACCTCCAGGTGGTAGCTGAAGATTTCCTGCTATTACAACTGATTTCCAGGTGACAGAGATCCATTTACCTGGAGAAAATGGTTGCTTTGGAAGGTGGACTCTATGGCATTAGTCCCTCCCCTCTCCAAATCCTGCCTTCCTCAGGCTCCACCCCCAAAAATCTCCAGGTATTTCTCAACCCGGAGCTGGCAACCCTGAGCATCGGGCTAATACATTCCTTTTCTTCCACACTTTTAATTGAGGTTTTTCTTTGGCCAGAGGAGCATATGTGTATGGGGATGCAGAAAAGTGTTTTTATTATGTCTTGGCCTGTTAATTACTATTTATAAATTTGCCAGTTTCCCCCCTTCAATTTTTACTATGCTTGGATCACGGTAAAGGCTACGAGCCGCCTCATGAACCCACAGCTGCCCGAAAGCACAGGAGGGCCATTTTTGGAAATAAATAAAATGCAGAGGTAACAGCCAAAGCAACATCCAAAAAGACAGAAAACAGCTAAAAAAACGCATAAGAGCAGAATCACGGGATCAGAGCAATCTCCTAAGAGTCACCAAGAAGCCAAATAGGACGAAAGAGGAAGAAGAAACCAGATTTTAAAAGTCAGAAAATAGCACAGCAGGGAGCAATCAGGTAGAGGTCTGAGAAAGCCTCTTTTTGCCTGGGTGCCCCAAAGGCTGTAGGTCCAGGCCCCAAGGAACCTTAGGGGGGAAGGGAGGACACTCTGCTTTGGAGCACGCCCTCCCCTAGCTGGCAGAGGCAATCCCTGGAAACAGGCCAGGCCGCAGAGAGCTCCCTGTAGGCGGGAGCAGGAGGATCACCTGATGCGAACAGAACTCCCACAAGCCTGTGGGTCTGCCAGTGTCCCAGCAGAGAGGCCAGTGAGGGAGGGCAGCAGTTCAGCTCAGGGGTCCTGGCCCTCCCAGACCTTTCGCTCATCGTACTGTCAAGGGCAGTCGCCAGGGCTGGATTCAGAGGTTCCTGCTTGGGGCGATGGACTCAGAGCGGAGTGCACGTCATGGGCTCTCGACTCCACTCTCTGCTCAAAGGGGAAAACAAGAGCAGCACCTACGAAAGGACCAGGGTGCGTGCTCTGAGGCTGTCCCCGACTAGAATGTGATTTCACATCAGCATACCCACCGTCAGCAGCGCATGCCTGATTTTCTTGACACAAGTACAGTTCAGTTATTCTTAAAAATAGGAAAGAGTTCCCGTCAGCGCCGAGAAAACAAATCTGTTTTCATTTGCTTACATACAGCATGAACAAACTGAGATTTACTGACCCTAGTGTGCAAATTTGTCATCTTGCGTAGCAGGGATGGATGCACAAAAGTAACAAAGTGGGCTAAAACAAGGGGAGGGGTTGAATAAATGAGGAGTGGGGGTAGCAGCCCAGTTGGCCATTTCATTCAGGACAGCCTGGACAACTACAGAGAGTGTTATGAAGTGTTTAGGGATAAGAGTAAAGTCTGAGTCCAGTGGCAACTTTAAGTCCAACAAAATTTAATTCTGGGTATAAGCTTCTGTGGGCACGCACGCTTCACCAGATAAGAGTGTTATGGAGGGACGGTTTACTCCTCCACCTCCCCCCAGAAAAGATCAGTGTTGCAGGCCTCCTCTTCCTCCTCTGACAGCCCCCATGAAAGAGCTTCTGTGTGTCCTCGCATCCTAAAAGAAGCTACAAAATTCACTCTTTGCACAGGATTGCCAGGCACCTCCGGCTTGAGAAATTCCTGGAGATTTGTAGGGTTGCCAGCTTCCTGTTGAGGCCTGGAGATCTCCAGGGACAACAACTGATCTCCAGAATACAGAGATCAGCTCCCGTGGGGAAAAAAATGGCTACTGGGGGGGGGTTGACTCAATGTCATTAGCCCCTGCTGAAGTCCCTCCCCTCCCTAGGCCACACCCTCCCTAAGACCCACCCCCAAATGTCTGGGAATTTCCCAACCCAGAGTTGGCAACTCAATTTGGGAGTGGTGCCTGGCGAGGGTAGAGTTTGGGGAGAGAGCTCAGTGGGAACGTGATGTCACTCGGGACCTCCCATTTTCACCTGCCTAATCTGCTATTCCCTCCTGGAGATCAGTTGTGATTCTAGGAGAACTCCAGGCCCCACCTGGAGGTGGATAAGGAGGGTTGTCCACCTTCAGGTGGGGCTAGGGCGGTCAGTCCCTAGTTGGGGCCCAGAGTCCTCCTGGAATTGCAAATGGTTTCCAGACTACAGAGAACACTTCCCCCGGAGAACAATGGCAGCTTCAGATGGAGAGTTGCCCAGCCTGGACTTGGTTAACCCTACCCACTTGCATGGCATGAAGGAGATCATGTATGGGGAAAGTAGGGATGCCAACCTCCAGGGATTACAACTGACCTCCAGGTGACAGAGACCTGTTCACCTGGAGAAAATGGCTGCTTTGGAAAGTGGACCCTGTGGCACTATACCCCATTGAACTCCGTCCCTTCCCCAAACATTGCCTTCCCCAGCCTCCACCCCCAAATCTCCAAGTATTTCTCAACTCAAGGCTGGCAGGGAAAAGCCATAGACTTTTGTGCGCTAAAGGCACACGTAAATCCAGCCTTAACAAGCGTTGACTAGCTTTGCTCCAAAAAATTCTGCAATTGTAGTTCTTGGAAGAAAGTTGGGGTAGATTGTTTTTTTTGTGTGAAACAATGCCACATAACATGTTTCTCAAACTACAATTCCCAGGGTTCCTTGGAGCTGGAATGACTCTGGAACCAAATTTACGCTGCATGGAGTTTTATTCCCTAAAAGCCATTCAATAGTGATTGCTTGTTTTGCACTGCCCCCTGGTGGCAAAAAAGACTTCACGGGAAAAACTCAAAATTCTTTGCCTTTTAATAAAAATGCTCCACAGCACCCAACTGATGCCAAGTTTTCAAGGACCTGTCAACTCCCTATCAGCAGTCTCATAACATTTCTTCTGCCTTTTTTTCGTTCCTGACCCTGCAGACAGATTACCTATGATAATTTTAAAGCTAGTTTAAAACCAAATTGTTCGTCACGAAATGTTTTAGAATCACCATCTGAGATGCTGATCCACTGAACTTTGCACTACAGTTGTACTCATTCTGCTCCTGTATTTTTAGAAATGAGAAACCAAGTCAGTAAACAAACATTGGGGGATGGGCATTAGGTTCGTGCTGGCCACTGTCAGGTATAGCAATCCAGACTAGATACTCTGATCCAGCAAAGAAATACTTACCATCTTAGATCTTTGAAGACCTTAAGAGTTTAAAAATTCCTAATAGAAAGTATAACATCACACAAAAGTTTAATCTAGATCAGGGGTGTCCAAACTACGGCCCGCGGGCCAACTGCGGCCCGCGGGTCAGTTTTTATTGGCCCGCAGCAAATTCTGAAAATATAATTGAATATGGCCCGCACATGGGCACCAAGGTCTAGCGAGGGCCGGCAGCGCGCTTGGAGGGACGCACGCTCCCGCGCCTCCCCGCCCCTCCCTCCCCGGACTCCCCAAGGCGCAGGCTCGGCTCCACGAACTGGCGGGAGACGCGCGCGGCGGGGCAGGTGACTTTGGACTGGGCGCCCCTCCCTCCCTCCCTGGCTGCGCGCCTTCGGGTTCCCCCTCCCTGCAGCACTTGGACTTGTGGGGCTTCCCGACCGAGCCGCCGAGGGCTCCACGCTGCGTTTCCCCCATGCCGCTGCCGGACTCTGGCTTTCCTTCTGGTGCTAGCCTCCCCGGGTACTTCGGCCGCCTCCCCGGTTTCCCTCCACGACCCGCGATTTCGGGCAGGTCCCTGCGGCGGGCGATTCCCTTCCTTTTGTAATCAATAAACGGTGTTTGTTTGGCTGCTTCCTCAGGAAAAGAAAAAAAAAACCTCCAGCAGGCTCATTAGTTCTGTTTTATTTTCCTCGAAGGCGGGGAAGCCAGGCTCCAGGCCGGGTGGCCCCCTCAGGTGTGTGTGTGGGGGAGATACTGCAAGGCTGCTATCGTAAAAACACTTACTAGCGAGTAAGCTCCATTGACCTTATTTATGAATTACCTCGGGGATATGTTATGTGGTTAAGACGCTGAATGCCAATCGTTAGGTCGGCGGTTCCAGACCTTGGTGCCGCATGAGGGAGTCCTGCCAACCTAGCAGTTCGAAAGCAAGAAATTGCAAATACATAAATAGGTACCACTTCAATGGGAAGGTAACAGCTTTCCGTGCGCCTCGGCCTCCAGTCATGCTGGCCACGAGATGGGCACTGCATCCCTAGAGTCGGATTTGACTGGCTTTCCAGCAAGGGAAACGTTTACCTTTACTATGTTATGTATAGGATTGTGCACTTCAAGGTGGGGAAAGGGGTGATGAGATGAGGAGGGGTCCCTGCAGACCCACAGGATTAGATTCAAAGGGGGGGAAATCTTCCAGAGTCTGACTTCTGCGCAAGGTTGAAACCCTGAATCCTTTAACCCCCCACACACCTTTTTCCAACTTTCACCTGCAGATTCAATATGTCACCTCTTGTGTGTGGCCCGGGCCTTTGATTATTTTTCTGTATTTGGCCCTCACCAAAAAAACTTTGGACACCCCTGATCTAGATGCTCAAAACCTCGACAAGGAGAGGGGACATGGCCTCCCCTGGATGGGGTTGTACTCCACCCTAACCCAAGCGGAGCAGGTTCTTAGCATGCGGGTGCTCCTAGAGCCAGTGCACTCGGGCCAGAGCTCACTGGGAATGCCTTCACTCAAATTCTCTTGCTGCCCTGACTGTGCCCCATCCTGGAACCTTTGTCATTTATGCCCTGGGAATCATCAGGCTATATTATGGTAAAACTCTTTCTGTAGGGATGCCCTCTAAGACTGTTCATGCAAACAACTATAATGACAGAATTTATAATTTAGAGATATTCCCTTATACACCAGTGGTAAGAAATGGTGATTTGTGAGATGGCCTTCAGTTAAGTCTAGGTTTAGAAAACTGGTAAAGTGGCCAACAGCCCTGGGGAAAGAAGTCCTGTCCAATGAATAGATAGCTAATGTGTGAAAATTGGGCAGCTGAAGCTTTTCATAGCACGAAGGTAAGCAACATCACCTGGTAAAGAACACCCGGTATTGCTTCTATTAAAGGGGCTAGACTTTTTTTCTCCAGACAGTTGGCAACCCTATGAACAAGGTGTGTTAGTTGCTCTTTACATTCCTCATTCTGACAGGTTTCAGCTGTGGACCCAGGAATATTAAAACAATGGGTTCAAAATGCAGTAGCTACACTTGTAGTTGTAGTTGACCAGAACATTATTGGGCTTTTCCACAATCCCATGTTCCTCATTTGTGCACTCCTGTTGCTTCAGGGTTTTCCTTCCAGTTCTGCATGTGTTTTGCTCCCTCTAGTGGTCTATTTGATATCACATCAGTTTATGTCCAGCATAAAAACCTGCAGTTTAAATCTTCAGGGAGATATGCCAGAGACACAGGCTGATGTAATATCAAATTGACCAGAAGAGGGAACAAAACATGTGCAGAATGGAAAAAGCTCCCCAAAACAACAGGAACTCAGAAGTGAGGAAAATGCAAATGCAGAAAAGCTCATCAACTGATGTTTTAATCAGCTGTATTATTTGGGCTTTAATCTTGTCTCATGCATGTTGTTCTAAAAATGTATGGTTTCTTCATGTTTTTCATTGTCCAGTTTATTTAAGTTTGATTGACTCAATTTCAATTGCAAACCACTCTTGAGAGCATCACTTTGGAGTGGTACAGACAATTAATAAATAGTAATAAAGTAAAAGAAGCTGCTGAGATGAGCAGAAGAGAAAAGAGAAGAGAAGGAGGACAGAGACTATAGCAGTAGGAGTCGTGTGGTATGTGGTACTGCAGACAAGAATACAGACCTTCTCATGTAAACACATAAATCTACTCAACTTCATTTCTGAGTAAATTACAGATTGAGAATGAAGACCTATCAAGATGTAAATGTTGCTGATCTAAACAATAGATCAAGATTGGTACAACTAAGGTCCCATTCACAGTGGCACTATTCCTCCCCCCCGAGTCCCCTAAGTGGCTGCCGTTTCCCCATTTCACTGAAAATCTTTATTAAAAAATAGCAATTGCTACATTATTACAGCATGATAAGGTTATAAAGATTCATTGCCATAATTTATCAGCTCCTCTGAATTCAGTTTTCATTTTAAAAAATCTAAGCTCTTTTCACTGTAGAGATACATTGGAAAAGGTGCACCCCTTATACTTTTTTTTTTAAAGAAAGGACTGGCATTTAGAGGAGCTGGTATATTATAGCAACATATTGATATAACATTAGAGAGCTATAGAAATCTAGTACTTGCCATTTTAAAAAGTCTAAGAAAGGCCTCTGGTAGAACAGAGAGGAATGGCAGCTGTGAGGAACAGAGGCAAGTAAAATGCAGAGAAAGTTGTTGTGTGGATGCAAGAGCTACATGGAGAATTGTTACCATACGGAAGCCTAAGAGAGGATCAAGTATCTAAGTAAATGAATGGAAAACGTCCAATAGAAAAGTATAAGAGTCCGGTGGCACCTTAAAGACTAACAACATTTGTGGCAGGAGATGAGCTTTCCTGAGTCACTGCTCACTTCTTCAGATACAGCTAGAATGTGAGTCCATCTGTCCTGTTTATTGGACAGTGGAGTGATTTCAAATGCCAAGTGATATTAGCAGGCAAATGACAATAGCAGGTGTGATTGGATTAGGTGTGATATGCAGAGAGGTAGTAGGTGTGGAGAAATCAGCATTGGTAATGAGATAAGAAGCCTAGGTCTTGATTCAGTCCAGGTGGATGCGTTGTCTTGAACTTCATTATCAGTTGCAATTCTGCAGTCACTCTTTCTAATCTGCCTTTGAAATTCCTTTGTAAGAAAACTGCTACTTTTAGGTCAGCAAGTGAATGTCCTGGAAGGTTAGAATGTTTCCCCACTGGTCTTTGAGTTTTGTGGTTTCTGATGTCAGACTTACGTCCATTAATTCTTTGTTGAAGGGACTGGCCTGTTCATTCAATGCAGAGGGTGGAAGGGCAGTGCTGACACATGATGACATAAATCACATTAGAGGATGAGCAGGAGTAGGAACCTGAGATGGTATGGCTGATGTTGCTGCGGGGTCCACTGATGGGTGTTGCTAGGATCTATATGAGAGCAAAGTTGGCATCTATATGAGATCCAGTTTGGATCTATATGAGAGCCAGTTTGGTGTAGTGGTTAAGTGTGCGGACTCTTATCTAGGAGAACCGGGTTTGATCCCCACTCCTCCACTTGCACCTGCTGATGTGATCTTGGGTCAGTCACAAGCTCTGGCACAGCTGTTCCTGAAAGAGCAGTTTGTGTTAGAGTTCTCTCAGCCCCACCTACCTCACAGGGTGTCTGCTGTGGGGAGGGGAAGGGAAAGGAGTTTGTAAGCCGCTCTGAGACTCCAAGTGAAGGGCGGGGTATAAATCCAACCTCTTCTCTCTTCTTCTTCTTGGTTTGTTACAAGCCTTGGTACCAGAGTCCCTGTTACTGCTAAGTAGGTTATCATTGCGGGTGAGAAGTTGTTTCAGGTTAGGCTGTCTATAAGCAAGAAAAGGTCAGCTCCCCCCAGGGCCTGTGTGAGGGAAGTGTCACTGTCCAGCATGGGTTGTAGGTCATTAATTATACGCTGAGCTGGCTTGAGTTGAGAGCTGTAGGTGACCACCAGTGGTGTTCTGTTGTCATTTTCTTTGAGCTCGTTTTGTAGCAAACTGTCCCCAGGTATCATTCTGGTTTTTCCAGTAATCTTTCTCACCATCTCAGAAGGATATTGTAGTTGCAAAACTGCCTGTTGCAGATCCTTCAAGTGAGTATCTCAGCCTGAGGGGTCGGAGCAGCAGCAACTATAGCATAGGTCTTGGCCATACACGATGGATTGTTTGAGGCGGTTGGGGGGGTAGCTGGAGGCATGTAGGTATGTTTGCTGATCTGTTGGTTTCTGGTATAATGTGGTACTAATGTATCTGTACTGTGGTGTCCAGGAAGTTTATTTCTTGTGTAGGGTAAATCATAGTTAGATTGATGGTGGGGTGGAAGTTGTGGAAAGCCTGGTGAAATCTCTCGAGGGTTTCTTTGCCATGGGTCCAGACAATGAAAGTCTCATCAATGACTCTCAAGTAAAGGAGAAGTGCCAATGGTTAGGAGTTCAGAAAACGCTGTTCTAGATCCGTCCCGAAAATGTTGGCATACTGTGGAGCCATGTGGGTGCCCATGGCCGTGCCACTGATTTGGAGGTATAAGTTCTCACCAAACTTGAAAGTAGTTATGGATTTCCTGAGGAAACTGCAGTCCATCAACCATCTCCCAGAAAACAGTGTTCGACCCACCATGGATGCTGGGTCTCTGTACACCAACAAGCCATTAAAAACATCATCCCTGACAGCATCACAGCAGATCTTGCCACTGAACTCTGTAGGTTTGTTCACACAACTACTTCAAGACAACTACTTCAAGAGAGATGGACTCCCACTCTAGTTGTACCTGAAGAAGTGAGCAGTGACTCACACAAGCTCATGCCCAGGCACAAATTTTGTTAGTCTTTAAGGTGCTCCTGGACTCTTCCTCTTTTCTACTGCTACAGACAGACTAACATGGATCCCGTCATGGGAAATGTCCAGTTAAGTAAAGACCAAAACCAAATGAGGACCATTGCCTGGGAGTGGGGGAAGAGAAGGCAGCATGGTGAAGCATGGAAACTAAGTGGGGGCCGGTACGTGGATGGGAGAGCACAACAGAAGACTCTGCAGAGGAAGGCAATGGCAAGACACCTCTGCTTCTCACTTGCTCAAGAAACCCCTTGCCGGGGTCGCCATAAGTCAGTTGCAGCTTGATGGCTCTTATGCACGAATATGCCCAAGGATCAGAATGTAATAAAGGAGGACTGAAATACATTGAGTAAGGAGCTACTACTCAGGTAAGTGAAGACCTACATATGTTAAAGTGAAGCAAAAAGTCCAGGTAAGTAAGTACAAGCATAGTGAATACCAAATATCCAGGGAAGCAAGGACCAGAATGGAGTAAGTGAAGACTAGCTACAGTGAATGCCTAATGCCTGTGGCAGGGAAGACAGTAAGTGAGGGGGAAATTGGCAAAAAGGTCAGCAGCAAAATGCATTACGTGAGGACCAATGTCCGGGCACAAGTGTACTTAATTACATCTTGTGTACATCATGCACGTTCAGACAATGAATTCTGATGTTCTTATGTCAAGCCGCTTAACTTCCTATTGTTTCCCCTTTGTGCAGTAGCTGAGTAAGGAGAGCTATTCTAAGCTCTTTAATGTCTGCAGAGTGCCGCATTGCAGCTGTGCACCAGGAGAGGGCAGCAATGCCTAACAGTCCACCATCCTGATCTTTTCCATTGTTCATAGCGGCCTTTTCAAAGAACCGAGCATTCCCTCCTCTGGGTTTTTGTCCTGGTGTTCCCTTCCTAATGCTGCTCTATCATCTAGAGACGTGGCCTTTGTGCTCTCACTTCTCCAAGAATTTCCCAACTTGCAGTTGGCAACCATATGGTCCTAGAAGGCTGACAAGCTGGGCCACAGAGTCCAGAGACTCCCTTGCTGTTTCCCCCTGGAATTCTGCCTCTGAACAGGGAGGTTCCATTTAGGCAGTGCGGCTGAGAGTCCTTGATGGATCTGTCCTCCAGGAATTTGTCCAGTCCTCTTTTCAGCTAACCGAGCGACTCTTACTACATCCTGTGGCAGTGAGTCCCATAGTGTAATTATGTCTTGTGTGAAGATGTCCTTCCTCCATCGCAGAAGCACAGGACTTCTGAATCTGCCTGCTCAGCCCCCTTCCCCCCTTGACTACTGCTTGCTTGGTGGGGAGGGGGCTCAGTCACCAAGGAGCAGGTGGGTTTAAAAAAAAATACATTTATTATTAAAAGACAAAAGTAACATGGCTAATGATATCCAGACAAGTGAACATGTCCTTTATGAATAAATATATGGATTATAGCACATTTTCATAAATGTAATGAAAGCCCACCAGTTCAAGGAGAAGTTTCCCAACTGTTCCTTAATTTGTGGAACTTGTTCAGATGGTGGCAGAGCAGGACTTTTAAGTGTTCGGGGACCTTCTGTCAAAGGCTGCCTTCCAGCACCCTTAATCTCACAGGCAATTTTTTGAAAGCCACCTAGGATCCCTTGTTAAGCAGCTACAAATGCCCACCAGTGTACAAAAATTCATTTGAAAAAAATCCCAACACATGTTGAGTGAGATGCTAAATTCTGTGGGGAAACCACGGAGAGAGGAGGAGGAGAATTTGTTTCGCTTGCACTTCCTCTAGGCTGGGTTTTCCAGGCCCCTCCCCATCTGAGAATCCAAGTTTAGGACTCACCTGTTACTACGGGCCCCTTCAAGAATTCACACACACATGCTTATCAGCTGCAACGCACTGCATGAAGCTTTCTTATATTGCATCCGGCCACTGGTTGATCAAGGTCAGTATTATCTACACTGGTTGGCAGTGCCTCAGCAGGCAGAGGTCTCCCACATCACCTACCACCTGATTCTTTTAAATGGGCACTCTTAGGAACTGAACTTGGGACCTTCTGCTCTACCAGTGAATCGCAGCCCTTTAATTCCCTTTTCAAGTACACACCAAAAAATAACAAAGGGGGTCACCTGTCGGGGCCGGGATCGAGTGCAGCTCCATGTTGAATATATGCACGGCAATACAGCCAAGCTTTCTTTCATATAACGTGTGACCTCCGTCTCTTCTGGTACATTTTTATCCTGCCCTTCACTCCAAGGAATTCCAGTGCCAAACAGAATTTTTCCTTTGCTCTGTTTTATCTTGGACAAGATAGGTTCGTCCAAGTGAGAATAGCTAGTCCGAAGTCACCCAGGGAGCTTGGTGGCTGAGTGGCGACTTGAAGCAACATCTCCAAAGTCCTAGTCTACCTCCGTAACTGCTACACTACCAGCAACCTCAGTGCCCTGGAATAGCTTTGTCAAAGAAGCCCAAGATGTGGAATCAATGCCGTAACAAAAGCTACACACTAGAGGGAGCTACACCACCATTCAATTCAACCAATAAAGAAACTTTCTTTCCCCACACCATCCTATATAAGGAATTGCATGAATGAAGTCATACATCTCACACTCTGCAGGGACAGAAGGTTGCACAACACATAAAACGCAGGTTACAACTGTGCCAGATGCATGGGAGTTTGGGTTGCTTCAGACTGAGGAAACACGCCAACAAACCCTTCCTGTAGACAGAGGGGCTTGTCACCTCACATCCTTGCCAATATTCAGGGAGGCACACATTTCCCCTCTGTCTGGACAGCATAACATTAATCTCTGTAACTACACCCTTTCCAAGCACCTAACAGCCGGTTGGGTCATTCCAAGAACCATCTAGCCCACCAGCCTGCTCCCAACCATGGGCTGCCCTGAGAAAGCATCCCTTGCTGCTTATTCCCCAGAATCTGGCATTTAGAGGTATCCTGCCTCCGAATGGGTAGATCCCATTTAGCGGCCATTAGCCAGCCACCCTTCAGGCCAGTCCTTTATGAAGTTGGTCTCATCCCCACTTTCATTCAAGCCATCACACCCCGTGGGAGCAAATTCTGTATTATGCATTGTGTACGGAAATATTTTCGCGTTGTGTCTTGAAGCTACTGCAGATCAGTTTCCTCTGTGGACCTCTACTATGACAGCGAAAGAAAAACTGATCCATTTTCTTCCAGTCGTTCTCCATCGTACAGGCGTCAGCCATGTCAAGTCAGCTGCTCCTCCCCCCCACTCAGGATCCTAGCCTCACCATCATGCAAAGTGAATCCTTATCTCATGCAAAGGATTTGTTATTCTCCTCTTTCCTGCTGCCCAGGGCTTGGTGTGGCCTTGATTGTACCAGCAGCCCAACTGGTAACAGATTGGAGGCACCCCTATAGCACCACGTGAACCATCATAGAGGTTTTCCCATCAGCTGTCTGCCTTCAAAGCAAACAGGAATCAAACTAAACGATTCCATGCAGAGGAAAGGGGCTGGTTGCAGAGTTTAAAACTCCCCCCCAAAGCTCCCTCCCACAAAGGTCCCAGGATAGTCCCAATCCTCCCTGCCCACCTCTGGCTTCACCCACCCTCCTCTCCCATTATCTCTGGCACTATGTTTCTCTAGGGCCCCCAAAGGCAACAGAATGGAAAACTCAGCTGCAGGCTCAAACATGGAAATCTGGCTCACTAGCAAAAGGTAGGGGAAAAAAATGCGGGGAGACTGCCATTTGAAGGGCTCCCTCCTCTCTACCCAGCTGTAGCAAGCACACATCTGGAAACCCTGGCTGGAAAGGGCCTAAAAGGGTGAAGCAGGGGGAGCATTAAGCGCTCCTTCCCCTGCCACTGTTTCTCCACTCCAAATCGCACCCTCCCCCTGCTTTTCAGCTGCTCCCAGACACGGTTCTCGTTAGGCCCTAACCAAGAGAGAAATTTAATTTCTGACATCCCCAATAACAATCAACCAGGCACAGCGGCTTGAGTTACTCATGCAGCAGAGTGAGGCAACACAGGCCGCTAGTTGGCAAGGTGGGAGACATCTGGGGGGAAAGATCCCGGGGAGTATATACAGACCAGCACAGCATGAAGGAGGCTTCCAGTCCAGCATTTTCCCCTGGCAGGAGGCATTTAACATGGGGAACTGAAAACAAAAACTAATGCTGGTCTCCTAGCAGAGGAAAGTCCCACTCCATTCTCACGGCTGGGCTAGACCAGGTCAGAGGAAAATGCCTCTGTTGAGCCTTCCTATTCAGACCCCCCCCCCAGATGTGCCTCTCGACATCCCGACAACGTCTGGGATCATTTGTGCACCCAAGTCCTAATTTTGATTCTCTGTATACCAATTAACTTTTTATGAGCTTGTTTCTCTGCTGTCATTTCACAGACAGCGGGATTTACAACCGAGCCTTTCATTAGTTGAAAACACTTTAATTCAGGTGACATTTTAAAGTTTCTCAAGTTTAATGTCATTGTGTGTCTAGGAAGAACGGAAGGGGCCACTCAGGATACGAAAAGGCTTTGCCCTCAATTCTCTTCCACCTGCCCTTCCTGCGAGGAACTCAGGGTGGGGCACGTGGTTCCCCTCTCTTCCATAGCATCCTCACAAATAACCCTCAGAAGCAGGCTAGGCTTAGGCTTGCCAGCTGCCTGGAGAGAGAAAAATGCCCGATCCCATTAACAGGGACTTGTTTACCAGGTCACATTATTTACCTCCGTGCCATGAAAAGTTTCCACTGTCCATCTCTGTACATTAAATTTCTATTAAGGAGAAAGGATATTTTTTCCCCAGGGCAGCTGGCAACCCTAGGCCTAGGCTAAAATGGACAGACTGGCCCAAGGTCAACCACGGCAGAGCAGGGATTTGAACTGGGGTCTCCTCCCTCACCCTAGCCCAACACTGTCCTTATTCCAACCACATTGCTGTTTCTTCAGTCAACCGCTAGCCATTACCTGGGTGAATTCAGCCTCATTTTTGGCCTTGATGAAGGGAAATATTGACAAACATTGAAAAGAAATATTCCTTATCCATTGAATGTGCAGATATCTAAACATAGAGGCAAATGCATCAAGGTCATGGTTGTGAAAACTTATGCAACTCCAAATCACACCATAGGAGAATATGAATATGTAGGGTAGGTATATTATTTTTTCTTAATAAACCCAGAACAGATAACAACGATCATTTAAATAAGGCTCAGAAACATAACAATCATTAAAACAAAAGGACTGTGCTAAATCTAAAACCAGTCTCAATTCCCATTCAAAAGCCTTCTTAGGTTAAATGGTTCCTAAAAGGCATCAGAGTACACAATTGCTGGGCTTCCTTCAGGGGCTGTCATTCCACTCTGTGGTCTCTTATTCCAGGCCCAGAACACATCTCCTACCCCCAGGCGCTGTCATTCCACTCTGGGGCCTGTAATTCCAGTCCAGTCCCAGAACGTTCCTCCTGCCCCCTGGATCTGTCATTCCACTCTGGGGCCCCTCATCCCAATCCCAGAACACTTCTGTTACTCCTAGGGGCTGTCATTCCAAGCTGAGGCCTGTTATTCCAGTTCCAGAATAGTCTATTTGGGCCAAGAGATCCTAATGAAAAATCCATTCCGCATTTTTATTGCAACTCTACTTGTACTGTAATGTATTTCAGTGGAACTCATGCAAGACAATTGGCATTCCTGGCTCCCATTATTTCCAATGGGCCTTCAAATGTTTTCCATTGTTTCCAATGGGCAATCCTGTCCTTCCTTTTAGTACCTCCCCGAAAGAAATGTCCTTAGAGAAAAGAAACCTTTTCACCTGAGGGTTTCTTGCCACTGTGTTTTTTATTTGCATGCAAGTTGTACAAAACTTGAGGGATAACAGATTCCTGGGGTTTTGTGTGTAAATTCCAGCTGTCATTGTGTCCCTCATGTGTGAATAAGGTTTTTGCTGCATAGAGACCTTTACTGCCCTGGCTCCTCAGATACGGATTTACTTGTTCTTGAACTGAACAGCATCCCAATGAAAAGCTTTAGAAGTTACTTTCCATTATTCATATTTATGTTCTTGTAATGTTGAACTAACAAAAAATCATTGTTCTGAGAGTTTCCTAAATTCTAATCTATAAAGTTAATTGTTAACCTGGTTATCACATTTGTGTTCAGGGGAAGTATACAAGACGTGCTTTCAACTTTCCTGGAGAACAGGAAGTGTCTACAGGGGTGTGTGTATATGTGCAGAAGAGTGGACTTCTAGGGCTCGAAGTGTTAAGACATGCCAGATCTAGATTTTTTTTTAAAGAAAGCTTGAGCAATATAGGAGCAGCAAATGCATGGCTTGGGAGCTAAAAGGCTTAACACGGACCTGATCTTGAGCAAAAGAGATATGGACTTGCAGTATTCTTATATGCCTAAGAAGTTTTAGGAATACTGTTAAAAGTTTAAAGGGTAGCCATGTTGGTCAGCAGTAGAACAGTTCAGTTTGAATCTAGTACCGTCAGAGAGACTAACAAGATTTTCAGGGGGAATCAAATCCAGTTCTCCAGACTAGAGGCCGCTGCTCTTAACCACTATACCACACTGGCTCTACCCGTATTATACTTTCTGTACATTTAATAAAATGCATTTATGTCAGTGCACTCTCAATACAATAGCAATTTCCTCCAGTGAGTGTGAAAGGGGGTTTTCACAGATGAACCCAATTGCCACCCCAGAAAGGTCCTCCTTGTCAATCAAAACACTGTAGAATCTATTATTTATAAGAGTTGTTGGGCCTCCATTAACAGCCTTCAACCCAGCTTATTATGTTAGAAAGTGGCTGCTTCAAGGTCATCATTCTGCCTTAGTGACTCAAAGCAAGGCCCAAGAAAGAAGTAAGGCAACTGGTGACCTGTCACCATTTTGGAAACTTTGGGAGGGATGAATTCAACTTAGATTTAAAGACTTATCTCACCATTTCAGTATAGTTTTCCAAGTCCCAGAGTGCTTATTGAGATGTTTGCTTATGTTACTGTTAATGTTACTTTTAAAATAAATATAATATTAATTATTAAAAGTATGGAATTGGAAACTTTTTTTAAAAAATGTTTTTATTGGTTTTGTCAAAATTGTTTTGACAACAAACAAGTTAAACAGAATAAGAAGCAAAAGGTGGGTGTGGCTGGATGACCACACTTCTGGTAACATGGGGGTGTGGCCTAATATGCTAATGAGCTGTGTTGTCGGGGTGTGGTCTAATATGCTAATGAGTTACTGGTGTTGGGTGTGGCCTATTATGCTAATGAGTTCCTGCTGGGCTTTTTCTACAAAAGAGCCCTGTACCATTCCATAAAAAACTTCATCTGCTCATTTTTACCCATTAAGCCTCTATTAAAGGGACAGAACATTTTCCTCCAGGCCTGTTGGCGACCCTAGAACAGATGTTGGAAGACTGTGCTACTGCCCTTTTATTCCTTATGAATTGTGACACAAATTCTGTGCAGCAATACATGTGTGTATGTGTGTGCGTATACACTTCCTGTAGGAGAAGATGGGAATGGGGTCCTTGCAAGTATCCAACCTTGCCATGCTCTGGAGTGGATTGTGGAGCCTGCCTTCTACTAATTGCTTTGCAGGAGTTCTCTGTTCAGAGAGGCAAATATCCTCCCATTGAGTAACTAGGAAGAGTTACAGATCCTGATGGAGCGGTGAGCTGCAAAACCAATGGAATATACAACTCTACTGATTCAAAGCCAGAAGTCTCTATTGGTCCATCAAGCCCAGAATTGTCAAACCTATTGATCCCTTTTTGTCCAACCCTTCCTCCAAAGAGTACATCATTCTCTCTTCCATTTTATCTTAATAATCCTGGGAGATATATTAAGCGCAAATCAATGAACATCGTGGTGGAATAAGCAGCTGGACCTGGGCTTCTGTACACTTTCCTGACACCTAAAGTTCTATCCCACATTGGCAATAATAGAGCTCTGTAACATCTGAGGCAGAGTCCTTCCCTGCCTTGTGACTGGTCATTCTCTCCTCCCTCTTTTTTGTTTAACACTGGAGGAGCTCTCTCTGCTAACCACATGCTGTATTGTCATTTCAAGGAATGCTTGAGGACATTAGATTATACCAGAATCAGGATTTGAACTTATAACTACTGACTGGGCCAATAGACTGAAGCGAGTGGAAGGAGGGAGCTGAACCTATTTCCCAGGCTCTGGAAGTAGCTGCCCCTACCCATTTGGCTGCAATCCGCAGAGCACCCTGCCTCCTCCTTATGAGCAAGTGAGACCAACAAAACAACCAGGGCTTCACATGGAAGACAGCCCGTCTCCTGTGTCTCGCTTGCCAGGCTTTGGCACACAAAAGTTAGGACTCATGAGAACGCATGGAGGGGGGAATTGGATTCCAGGGGCAGACGCTTCCTAATGATTGTCCTGCAAGGCTAATTCCCCATTGATCTTTCAGGCTCTAGGATGAAAGGGTGGGAAGGAGGCTTGAATTACTTTAGCAGCTCCTTGCCAATGGAGGGCTGGCACCTACATGCAGCACAAGAGCAATGTGCACATCAAACCTTCAAGCCCTGCCAGTCTGAAGGGCTGGGAAGGGAGAGGTAGAAGGTCATGGTGATTCCTACTCTTTTTCTGCAAGAGGGTTCTCTGCCAATGACGTCCTTCTTCCCCACACTTGCCCCTGGTTGGGCATGGTTGACGTTGGCAGGCAGACATACCTGCATATAAACAAGGAGTTGGATTCACTTATGTGCATGAAGCTGCCCTTACAAACCATGGGCTGGATCCAACTAACATTTCCACTGGTGAAAAGGGGAGGAGAGAGTCTCTTTTGACCACTATGCCTGGGGTCATGGGACCTGCATGGACAAAAGCCATGTTGGATGGGGGGTTGTAGTAAGGAGAGTAATTAGGTGACAACCCCATCAGTCTTCCAGTTAAGCTTGCCAGTTCCCAGGTGGGGGCAGGGGATCCCCAGCTTTTGTGGGCTCTGGCCTGCCGCCAGCCAGCTGGCCAGTGGGGGGAACCACACCTGACAGATGCCCCCACATTCCTGGAAGTGAGGTCATCATGTTTGTGACATTGGGGGTGACACTCTACTTTTGGGGCAAAACTCTATGGTTTGTCGCCATTTTTACCATAGAGTTTTACCCCAAAAGTAGAGCGTCACCCCAATGTTGCTGACGTGATGACATCACTTCCAGAAGTGATGTCAGTGCATCAGCAATGTCCCTGGAATGCCCCCCAAATCCCTCATGGCAGGAGGAAGGCACCTGACAATCCTACTTCCAGTCCTGCTGCCACAAGGACTTCTGTTGCCCAGACAGAACCAACACAGTTGCTGGCCGCTAACTAGCATTTCTTGTTCCATTCCATATCTGGCTATGTTTATATAGCTATCTGTGTCACACGTATGCATTGCTTCTCTATTGTATTTGCAATTAAGCTGCCCCAAGAAACATGGGAACGTAACTTTTCCGTGGGGAATACGACTTGGCAAGCCATCAACTATGTACAAGCCGCAACATCTAAATGACATCGGCATCAGTTTTTCACTGAGTGCTGCTTTAGACAAATGCTGAGATTGCTTCTGTCATAGTAATGATGTTAATTGCGCTGCGCAGTGAGGGAAATAAAAACGAAATGAAGAATAGCGTGCAACTTTGAAAGGGAAAGGAAGATCAGTAGGGCTTAAAACAGCTCGATGCAATTAAGAGCCCTCACTCTGGAGCTGTCGTCACTGCCTTCGCTAGCCGTACTGTAGGATGTAAAACAAAACAAAAATCTGAAGCTTTAAGAGATGACACAATGGAATAAGGGGTACACCATCCCCACCCACTCTCTCTTAATCTGGAGAGTCTCAGATGCCTAAAGCTCTGCAGCAACATGACATATTTTGAGCAAACTGGGAAAAGAAATCAGAAACAATCTGCAAATGAGATCTTTGGTTTGCCCCAGTCAATTGTTGCTTGCGAAACACTGGAGTCCTGTTGGACTGAAGTGGCTGATGATTGTTGGCCTGCTTGTTAGTTCATTGGAAGGAAGAAAAGCAGTTGTTACATTTTTATTTAGGTAGCATTATGATTTATTGATTTTTTTTACTGTACTTGAGCCCTTTCTCTGAAGAGTTCAAAGCAGGATATGGAGCATCATTGCTTAAAAGGCAGTTATGTTTTTGTTCTGTGCCCTTTCTCCATGTATTTCCTGGGAGTGGCTCATTTTATCTTAACAGCTCTGGGTGACGGGTTATGCCCAAAGAGGACAACTAGTTCAAGGCCACCCATTGAGATTTCTAGCTAGATCTGAACCCAGATCTCCCTGGTCTAAGTCCAACACTTCCGCCATTACACCACCATGGCTTTCATGACATATTGAAAAGAAATAAAGGGGTGGTGTGTCTGTTGACTCTGACTTGGCAAGTAGCATGTCAATGCACCTGTCAAAAAACTGTAGATGGGAATGTGTCTTCCTGATGAGAAGGTTGACTCACCTGACAGTGGGTCGTGATATGCAACTGATGCAAACATATCACTAGATCTGGTGCATATTTTATGGGGGAATGTCGGTACGGGAGAAGAGAAAATGGCAAGTGAACAAAGACCTGTGGATTCTGTTGGCCAAAGGGAACAGCAAAAATGACATGGGGGTTCTCATGTCAAAAGAGAGCTGTTGCACAACGCAGCAACATCTGAAACACAGTGCAATGCAAGGGCGTCAGTGCTACTCAGGTAAAGTAGAAAGAGCAGTCTGGCTGTTTGCAGAAGCCCCCGCTACTGATGAAAAATTGATGGTGGGCATTTCCCAAAGAAGAGAGAACTGCCTTTTGGAGGGGGCAAATCAATAACATGCCAGGAGAAACTCTGAGGGAATTGATGCTCTCTCCATCGGCCTCAGTGAGTTCTCTCAATCCACAAGGGGCTGGGGAGTAGAACAATATGGATGTTTGCAGTCAGGACTCTTCAGGCGCCATCATGCCTCCTCTGCATCCTGACACCGCATCATTCAGAATTAGGTCTCGCAGGCTACCTTATGTCCCCAGACCGCTCCTTCAAGCCCATCTGTCAAATCCTTTACACAAGTGTTACCAAGAAGATTTATTGGAGTGACAGACGAAGCTTTCATTCCCTTCTGCAATTTGGCTTTGAATCCCTACAGTACGTCAAAAGCATCTCAGCTGCTAAGCAACAACTTTTTGGGCTATGAATGAGGAGGGATTTGCAAGATGCGGGGAAAAACAGCCGCTGGCACCCAAAAGCAAAGGCCTTTTGTCCCATATTTCTCCAAGGACTGAAGAGGAAACACTGAGGACCCGATTCAGCCACAGTGACACCCCACTGATGTCAACAACAAAGCTAAGCATATATTTAACCCCCCTGAAATCGATGGGGATTAAAACTGGTGAATGGTGGATGTCTAATATTCCCTACATAGGTAGGGTTGCCAGCTCCAGGTTGGGAGATTATCTGGAGATTTGGGGGGTGGAGCCTGAGGAGGGTGGGGTTTAAGGAGGGGCAGGACTTCTATGGGGTATAATGCCACAGTAGAGTCCACCTTCCAAAGCAGCCATTTCCTCCAGGGGAACCGTTCTCCGTCACCTGGAAATCACTTGTAATCCCAGGGGATCTCCAGCCACCACCTGGAGGTTGGCACCTTTGCTACATTGGTTCACAGCAGGAACCACAAAGGAGCCCAAAGTCTGATCTGATTTGTTACTCATGGCTATCTCTGATCCAAACCACAGCACCTTAAATATTGAAGTTTGTCCGTGCCCTCATTCTTTCTGGACTATACCATTTGAGACAATAACTTTGGACTCACACAGTCAACTGATACGCCACTAAAAAACAATCCCTGTATAAAAAACTAGAGAAAAGGTCCCATCCTAGATTGTTTTCTGACATGCCGGCCTTCATGTGCAGGGATCTGGGGGAGGGGTACTGAGGAATGTTCAGTTATGTGAGCCCCACCCCACAGTCCTGGAGGACAGAGCAGATCAGCTCAAAGATGGCCTGGGCCATATTGAATCGTGCTGTACAATCCAAGGCAGAGTTACCCTCTTCTAGGTTCAGGGAATTCAATGGACTTAGAAGGGCATGCCTCTGTCTAGGATTGCACTGTTAATGTTGCAACGGCCAGCTTTTCTGATTCTAGAATTAAGGGGGAGAGTCTGTGCAGGGATTAATTTGCACCAATGAGTATTGTATGTTATTTTGGCTGGGAAGCAATTTAACTCTTTGCTCTGAGCATCTTTTATGTTATTATATCTAAAATGACTGGGGTGGGGGTGGGGGAGGATCTTTAAGCAATACAGTTGGATAGGATTTGAGCACATGTGTGCCTCTTATAGATGATAAACCTTCTGATCTGCTGTTTCCTGTCTTAGTTCCTTTCCCCCCTCCTTTACCTTTTCAAACAAAAAGAAAGCAGAGTCATAAATAACTCCTGCCAGGAGCGATGTTCCACTGACATGTCGTACCTTCCCAATGCATTGCCTTGACATCTCTGTTGTTTCAATAGGATACCTCTGGGGAAATGGAGATTGAACTCAGCTGCAAAGGTTGGGAGGGATTCCAATGTGAAATGTCTCCTAAAATTATCTGTGCAGCTATCTTCCAGGGGTACATCTCCAGTGTGAGCTATCACACACCCCACTGAGCAAATGCAGATATCCCTATAATCAAAGATGCTGGGCGCTTGCTGATGGAGAAGAAGAGGCCCTTCAAACAGGGAAAGCCCATCAATGGCTATTATCTATCATGGCAAAATGGAACCTCCATGATCAGAGGCAGGGTACCTCTGAACACCAGACAACTGGGGAGGGAGACAATGTTGCCCTTCCTGGTGGGTATTCTGAGGCACTCGTTTGGCGCCTGGGAGAAATAATATGCAGGGCTGGGTGGTCGGCTCCAGCAGGGCTCTTCCTATGAGGAAGGATGAAGAAGAAATCTCTTGCAGGAGCTCTCCAGGGCTGATGGATTTAAACTGCGGTGGGTGTGTTTTGCATTTCTGTAGGACTACAGAAAAGCTGCAGAGAATGTAGCTTGCTAAAAGCGTTATTAAAAACCAGAAAGTAGAATTCTACCCTCTTAGGCATGTAGATAAAAATGTGTGGCCAGTGCCTGATAAGGCTGGGGACTTGCAGAGAGAACATTTCCCATAGTCACAAGTTGGGGCTTCAGTGCTCCTCCTTGCAAAAGTGACTCAGTCATGCAGACGGAAAGAAATCATACAGCTTCTGGACTAGATTTTGTGCAGGTGGACATGCAAAGTATGAGGCTTTAAATGAAGGCAACTTCAACCAGTGGTTTAAATCAGATATTTAAGTCATCAAGAAGTGACTGAAGTGTACCACTTGGTATACTTGGTCGTTGGACCACAGAAGTGCCAAAGGTCACAGCAGGAATTCAGCGGCAGAGATGAGAATGTGGTGGAAAGTTCTATCAGTGCAGTCTGCCATAAACTGCTATGGCAAAGGGGATTATTTAAGCATCTGCCACTGCCTAGTCTCAATCAAGTGAAATCAAGGCACTCTCCAGAGGGCACCTAGGAGGTCCTTCATCCACGTCAACAAGGTGACCTTTCAACTATGCTGTCAAACATGTTCAAAGTCAAATTCCTGGAGGAAGAGAGATTGCCACAACAGCAAACTAGCACCTCTAAGGTCAGAGGCTGTTATATCTCTGAATACCAAAATGAAGAAGGGCATCACCTTCATGCCCTCCTGGTGGGTGTGTTGGAGACATCTGACTGGCCAGTGCAGGGGGAAAGGGTGACAGGTTGGATGGATCTTTGGTCTGATCCAGCAAGGCTCTCCTTAATTTCTCTAAATGGCCAATTCAAATTTTACCATTCAAAGGAATATTTGTGTAATTCCTGAATACAGAAGCAATGTCAAATTCCAGCTGTTCTGTAGCTCTGGGAGCATCTCATACGTCATTGAGCTGTGAGGGTGTGTGCTTGTCATTTCCAAATGTACAGGCTTCTGTTCATGCAGCTTGCTTCAATGGCTATGCAAAACAGCTTCCCTCTCCCCTCTTAAAGAAGCCAGAAAAGTACCTCTGAGTCATCTTGATAAATTCTTGTTTAACAGTTGCCAAGAGAAAGGTGACAGATTAGCCTGAAGGGTCATCTCAAGGCATGTTGGACTCACAAGCACATCATAGAGGGATCTGGCACAGATGTAACAAAGGGGGGAGGGTAATGCTTCTGCCAGTCTGCATCTTGTCTTCCCTTAACATATGCCCATCAGTAAGGCTGGCTCTCCACTGAGGCAAGGTGAAGCAGCAGCCTCAGGTGGCAGATCTGGGGAAGGGCAATGTTTGCCTTCATTGCTGCCACTGACTCAAGAGAGTTCAGGAAGTCCCATTGGGTGCACTGAATATAGAAACCAGAAGCATTATCTGCTCTGGCTCTGGAGTGGTGCAGTGGGATGGGAGAGGAAACTGGTGACAGCAAGAGTGGAGTCCAGGTCTGGCGAGCTCAGGTGGCACCCCTTCTCGAGCTGCCACTGCCCATCAGAAACCATCAAAATGTTTTATAGCACCACAGATCCCTGTTTGCTTGTAACATATGCTGGCTCCTAAAATAGGTTTTGCAGGAGCACTGTCCTTCTGACTTTAAGGCAGGCATAACAAGGAAGCCATTTTCATGCCAGACCTGTGAAGGAGGTCCATTTTCTTGTATTCATTTCCTATTCTGAGGACCTCCCATATGATTTTCTCTGCATATTAGGGGAGGGTACCTCAACCTGGCCTGTGATTCCTCAGATGTTTAGCCACAGTTATCTGTGTGTAGATTATGCTTTTGGGTTTTGGACTACTGCAATGTGCCTTAGATGGGGCTGCCCTTGCAGATAATTTGGAAGCGTCAATTACTTCATAATGCGGCAGTGAGATTGCCTCTTGACACTGATCACAGGGAACAAACCTTGTCACCAAGGGAAGAGCTTCTCTGGCTGCCATGTTGCTTGTGGGTTCCAGTCAATGAACTGACTTTAGGGCCTTAAATACTGTGTGACCAAGCTGATTGTCTTAGTTAAACTGGTCTGGTTAATTTTTTAAAAATAACTGTAGCTTCTATTGTTATTGACTGATGGGTTTTTTGATATTAATGTTATATATACAGGTGAGTTTTACAAGCTTTCATTTGCCTGATCAGCTTTGATGTTCTTCTAATACAGCAACTGGAAGAGTTTTCCCCACTTGTATACTGTGGTGCCTTTTTTGTCAAGTTTTTTTTTTTTTTAATACGGGCATGATCCTTTATGATTTCATGTAAAATTTCTTTTGGAGAGTATATACGTAAATCCCCAGCTCTATACAGCTTATATATTTTGATTCCATCTTTCCTTTAAGGAGCTCAGGGTAGTGTACATGGTTCTTCCCTACTCCTCCCCCCAAAAATATTGTCATCAGGGCAACATACGGAGGGAGGTTAGACTGGGAGAGCCTGGCCCGGGTTCACCCAGCGAATCCCATGACTCAGTGGGGATTTGAACCCAGGGCTCTCAGGTTCCAGTCTGACACTCTAACCACCATGCCACACTAGCCCTCTGTACAGTGGAAGCCGGTCTATCAATTCAGACCTTCTGAAGAGGCCATTCTGTGCATGCCCATACCTCCATCGGGGCAGTCACTGGCAACAGAAGAGAGAGGGGCTTTTCTGTGTCGACCACGCCTCTGGAACTCTCTCTCGCTTCAAAGATTCAGCAGGCACCAAATCGACTCATGTACAGGTGCAGGATGAAAACATTTCTTTCCACCCAGCCTTTTAATTGATTCAATTATTCTTTTATGTGAGCCTTTAGCTTAAATGTTATTGCTAGTTTTATCTCTCAGATCTGGCATCAGATTTCTTTAGGCTGCTATTTTTATTGTGTTTTTTTGGTTTGTTTCATTAATTTGTTTTTTTATATATATGGGTGGTTTCATTAATTTGTTTTATTTTATATTTTTAATGCTGTTTAGTTGTATGCGCTTGAGAGGGCAGAGAGTCACAACTTTTGAAGATGAAATAAAGTTTGCAATGATACACAAGTTCTCTGGAAAGAAAGAAAAACGTTCACAGAGGAGGCTTGGTCTCTCAATGGCTATTCACCCTGATAGCTAAACAGAACTCCCAGGTTCAGAAGCAGTCTATCACCAAATGGCATTGCTACTCTTCCCCTGTGTTGTGTGGCTACAGGGAAAAGCACTGGACGCGGCCTGTTCTCTACATAGTGGAATAATAATACTAATGATATGCAGTAGGCAGAATATTCCTGATCTGCTAAATTTTTTGGCCTGTATTTTTGTCAGGCCTTCTTTCAAATACAAGTTTGTTTGGCGACGGCATGCAATATTGGGACATCTTTGGATTTAAAAATCCAGCATCGCTGCCACGATACATTGCACAAATGTGTCATTGTTTCCATGCTCATTTTTCCTGCGTTGTCAGTTTGACTCAGTCTGGTTTAATATGTGCAAGCTATTTTTAAAGCCCCCTTTTTTATTTTGCAATTCAAATCTTCAAGCCTCTAAGTCTAACAGATAATCTAACAGCCCTCTGGCAGTCTTGCACTCCAAACAGTGGAAGTGAAGTTTGGTAACCATGGACTGTTCTGTTATTAAAACTTCATTCTTGATTTCATTCATTTCAAAGCAAGACATTTGTTAATAATGAGGAGGAGAATAATTAATCACAGAGTATCTTATGCTGCTAGCTATTTTCTTGATCCTTGTCTGTGCTTTGACCCTTTCTCTATCTGAAACAATCACACTACGGGACAGATAAAGATGAAAGTGGTAGAGAAATAGATGACAATTCAGGATTGGTATGACGATTCAATTTTAGACCTGGGGTGTCAAACATATGGTCCATGGGCAGGAACTGGTCTGTCCAGGGCTTTTATCTGGCCCACGAGCAACTGGTCATAACTTTTACTGGCAGATGACAGAGGTTGTATACTGCCCCAGTGCTAATGCATAACAGGCAGTGAAAGTGGGAGGGTGGACATCAGGGAGATACTGTCAGGAAATGCTGTAAGAGTGCTGATGTATAAGCAGGTTTGTATTTTGAGTAAAAATTAATAATCATGAATTGGGTTTGCTTGCGTCCTTTATAAAGTTTATATCTCCGGTACTTGACATTACATTTTATGGCACACGTGGCCCGGCCCGACAAAGTGACATTTTGTCATCTCCAGGCCCTTGTAACAAATGAGTTTGACACCTCTGCTTTAGACCATTTCCCAGAAAGCTTCACATGAACTTGCATTTTCATACAAACACTGAATAATACAGGTCCAGTCTACTTTCAGTGCACTTTAGCTATCGTTTGCAAGTGGATTTTGCCATTTCGCACAGTAAGACCCAGGTGCAAAGTGCATTGAAAGTGGAAGGATTCTTGGCCTAAGGATCATGCCTTAGACAGAAGGAAGGGGTTTAAAAAGGACTGGCCGGGCTTTCTACCTAGGGTTGCCGTCTCCAGCTTGGAAAATTCCTGGACATCTAGGGGTGGTGCTAGAGTTGGAACCACCAGGTGGAGCCTGGAGTTCTCCTCAGATTACAACTGATCTCTTGAAGATCAGTTCCACTGGAGGAAGTGGCAGGGTCAAAGGGCAGACTGTATGGGGGGTGGGCAAACTGTGGCTCGGGAGCCGCAAGAGGCTCTTTCACATATATTGTGTGGCTCCTGGCAGGGCGGCTGGGGAAGCGAAGGGGAAACATGTCTCCCCAATCTGTCTTCTCTTCCCAGCCAGTGTTCCCCTCTCTGAGTAGGCTTGAGGTATGTGGGGGGGAGCAGAGAAAGAAAGCAACTTTAAATGTGTTCTCAAAGCAGCCCTGCCTTCCCGCCTACCAGCTTGAAAAAGGCATTTGTCTCTTTAAATCGCTTCTCCAAGCCAAGCTAGTCAGTGTGGGGATGGGGGGTGGGCTTGGAGGACATGTTTAAAGTTAAATTTGCTTTATTTCCACCTGTCCCTCCCTCCCTGCATCCATTTGCTTTCTTTCCACTTTCTTTCTTTCCACCTTTCTTTCTCTCTTTCTCCCCTCCCTCTCCATGTAAAGTTAAATGTGTTCTCCAAGCCTCACCACGCCACTATACCAGCTGGCTGACTTGGCTCAGAGAAGGCATTTGTCTTTTTAAACCACTTCTCTAAGCCAAGCTGGCAAGCCAAGCTTTCTCTCTTTCTTTCCACCTCTCTCTCTCTTTCTCTTTGACAAATAAATATCATTAGCAAACAAATAAATATTATTGGACAAATAAATATTATTAATATCTGTTTTTACCCCTTTTGTTTTTATTTTTGGCAGTCTAATTTAATGTTAATATAAAGCAAATTTGCATATTTTCTAATAAAAATGTGTGTATAATATTTGTTCACATCTTATGGCTCTCAAACATCTGACATTTATTCTATGTGGCTCTTACATTAAGCAAGTCTGGCCACCCCTGCTCTGTGGCATCACCTCTCCTGAGCTCCCTTCCCTGGGTAAGCTCTGCACTCCCCAGGCACCACCCCCACATCTCCAGGACCTTCTCAAGCCAGAACTGGCAGCCCTAGTGCAGGGGAGGGTGGAGTCTGAGAAAGGGATGTGCTGCGATTTCCTCCATAGCTGGCATTTCCTCTCTGTAGTCTGGAGATCAGTTGTAACTCTGGGAAAACTCTAGGACCCTCCTTGAGGTTGGCAACCCAATTCTTCTCCAATTCCACTCCAGACAGGGATGCCAGCCTCCAGGAGGGGCCTGGGGATCACTGGGAATTACAACTTATCTTCAGTCTACAGAGACTATAGCCAATGCTCCCTCTAAGCTTTGGAGTCTTGTGAGCAAAAATTCTACTCTGTGAGCTACTGGCATTAAAGTTGTGAGCAACCGATTTGGCTGCTGCATAAATTAGTTTGCTCTGGAGCCATATTTCCTGAGCTAAGACAAAAATGTGTGAGCCGGAGGCTAAAAAACTGTGAGCTAGCTCACACTAACTCAGCTTAGAGGGAACACTGACTACAGCCTATTTAGCACATGTGAATGGGAGGTTAAACAGATTTTTTTTTTAAAAAAAAGATGGCCTGCATTCCATAACCTCAACAAAGTTTGAAGCTTTTCTCCAGCCTAAGGAGACCCCTTCCAATTTAAGACAGACTCTAATCTGGAGAACTGGGTTTGATTCCTCACTCCCCCACATGCAGCCAGCTGGGTGACCTTGGGTCAGTGACAGTTCTCTCTAGAGCAGTTCTCAAAGAGCTCTCTTAGCCCCACCTACCTCATAGGGTGTTTGTTGTGGGGAGAGGAAGGGAAGGGGATTGTAAGCTGCTCTGAGACTCTGAATGAAAGGCAGGGTATAAATCCAATTCTTCTTTTTCTTCCAGGTGAAGGTGAACTCTATGGTACTATACCCCACAAAGCCCCTCCCCTCCTCAAACCCCGCCCTCCTCAGGCTCCACCCCACAAATGTCCAGGTATTTCCCAACCCCGAGCCAGCAACCCTATGAGCTACTGAAGCTGGAGAAAGGCTTCTTGGGCTAGAGAAAGTGGGATGGCAGGATACAAGCTAATGGCTGCTGCCCAATAAAGCCAAACTTGCATCTATTGCTAGACTGCAGATTCTGTCCCTCAGAGCTGTCAAGGCATGAGCTGTAACCCAATTGACATCTCTGCAACTTGGCAGAATTTAACGTCCCAGTTTCTGTGGCTTTAACACAAAACTTAGACTACGGGGAAGAACCAAATAGGTGCTGAAATGACAGAATTTTAATTATCAAGCTCCCCTCTTTTGGATTTTAATTAATACATAGCTTTTTTAAAAAAAAAATCACACCTCTTTGAAAAATAATATTCTTTCTCACTGCCTAGGTCTCTATTAACCTTTTAGGTTTTATTTTGGAAGAAGCTAAAAGGAATCTTCAGTCTCTGTTTTTAGTGATAATGTTACTACTTCCATTTTTCCCCCCTCTGTAGAATGCTTTCATTAGAAATGTTTTTGCAGCTTGCGGCGGTTTTCAGTTTAGATGTGACCACTTGTATTTTTAACTTTTGTAGACAGCCTTGGGAATTTTCCTTTCCTTACTTGATAGTGTAGGATGAAAAATGTTTCAAATAACCAACCTTACCCTAACCCCTATGCCATTATTGATTTCCTCTCTTTGCTATATATTGTAAGATAAATTGAAAAATGTGTTAAATATTAAGCCCGCTGTCAATAGTATGATTCAACATTCTTTTTTATTTTGTATTTTGTGTGTTCTTTTTGTAATCTCATTTTTATGTTTGTAATTTTGAAGGTTTTTATTTTTTTGTTTGATTGTCCTGAGTGGTGGTGGTTGTACCTTTTTATTTCTGCTGGAATTGTGTTTTGAGATTACTGGCCATTTCCACATGGGGTATCTGCTCCAGGTCAAATGCTCTTGAGAAGTGGGTTTTTCTTGCTTCCCCACAGCATTGTGGTAAAGTCATGTGAAAACAGTCATCAAGAAGTATTTCTGAATTAGGGTTGCCAGTCATTGGCTGTCCACCAGTGGAAGCTTGGGGGGGGGATGAGGATGGGGGAAAGATGTTGTGCCAATTTATGTCACTTCCAATAAATAACCAGAAATGATATCACTAAGTTGGTGAAATGCTCGAGGATTTCCCCAAAGTGCTATGCTTTTACCATAGAGCTTTTGGGTGAATCCTAGAGCATCACACAATTCTGGTGATGTCAGTTCCAGTTGTTTGCTGGAAGTGATGAACTAAAGGTGTGATGCCAATTTTCCTGCCCCTTTCCTCCCTTCTACCCCACTGGGAAGTGATGGGCTGACCTGGTGGAGAGGAGGTCACTCACTGTAACCCTACTTTGAATGCTTGGGCACAAAGAGACACACTCACTCCTCCCAATAGGGCTCCTGCTGGATAGAAACTGCACAATATGCAGCTTTTGAAAGCCCAAAGCAGCCTCAGAACACTCCACATTTAAGTAGGTGAATGGTGTGTGGGGAAGAGCTACTTAATCCCCTGCCCTCCAGACATTTTCTCATCTAGTCTCTCCCCCCCCCACTGTTGCTTTTCCTCCCATGAGGAAGAAATATAGCTGCATTCTTTCCTTTGGAAAGGAGGCAAAAGGGAAGCAGTGTGATTTGAGCAGAAAGTATGTGTCAGGAAAGGAAAGGATTAAATAGCTCTTCCTCCCACCCTGCACCTTTATAATCAGAGCCTGTATGGCTTCACACATTGTTCTGGAGATAACCAACAATTGTTTACAAATCACTAGTTTTTTTCCACCTTTCATCTATTCACTGCATTAGATCCCAGCAATGGAAATGTTCTATACAACTATGCACCCTAATATGAGGTATTAATGGGTGGGCAAGATAGAAATTAATTTTTTTCAGAAAAAGTTACGAAGTCAGGTGCAGAAGCCCTGTTTTTGCTATTTGGAACCCATTCACTGAGTTGATTAGCAGGGATTAATAGGTATGGCATGAACCTAAACATTTCAGTTTGGGGTTTGGTGTGATCCCTGAAATGAAATGAGCCGAATATGCCCCAAACTGAACCGTCCTGTTGGACTCCCTTTCTCCAGGCCATGGCCAGGGGGAAGGGGGGGGGGAATCACCCAAGAAGTGTTAAATGGCTGACAGCTATTTAACCTGTCCATTTTGCTTCCCTCTACTTCAAAGCTGGGGGGTGGAACTGATGGGTTTAATGGCTGGCAGCCATTTAAATCTAACCACTGATGGGTGCACCTATCTGCTTCCAAGCCGGGAGAAGCAAAACCGATTGGTGAAATGTCTAGTAGCCATTTCAGTGGTCTATTTTGCTTCCCCGTGTTTCCAAGTGAGGGGAAGCAAAACTGACTGGTGAAATGGCTAGCAGCCATTTAAGCCTAACAGGACAGCTACGGCTCTGTGTCCCACAGCTGTTAGGCTTAAATGGCCCAAACAGCCAAACTGAACCAGGCAAAAGTCTGGTAAATATTTGGAAAAGGTGCCTTCACCAAACATCAGGACAGGGACTCAAAACCAAGCCAAATTTATGCCAGACTTTGGCTCCTGAACCAGTTTGTGCCCATCCCTACTGATTAGTACTCAGGAAGCAGTTCCTCAACCTGAGCTGAAGACCCAAAATCTTTGGAGAAATATGATAGGGTTATCTGTCATCTATGTATTGGCTGAAGTTAATGCACTTGTGTGACAAGCTGTGTTGAATGAATGAATGAATTTTATTGTCACAGCATACAGCCAGCGGTATACAACCCTACTTACAAATAATTACCATGTCAATAAATTACAAAAACAAATAGTACCCAGATGGTAAAACTATTAAGATAGGACAAGGTTAATAAGAATAAAATTGTACAAACGTTTTGATCAATAAAACCAAGGTTCGGTGAAGTATAGGACAAAATTAGATCTTAAAAAGGATAAAATAGCGATGATAAAAAAATAAAACCAATAAAATTAGGACCGGGTAGTCGAACCCAAATGGCTGCCTGAACGCTGATGAGCTTTTACTGTTAAGATAAGAGAAGGTTAATAAGAATAAAATTGCACAAGCATTTGATCAGTAAAACCAAAGGTTCGATAAAATGTGGGACAAAATTAGGTCTTAAAAAGGATAAAATAACAATGATAAAAAAATAAAACCAGTAAAATTAGGATCGGGTAATCCTAACCCAAATGGCTGCCTGGACGCTGATGGGCTTTTACAACCAGGAGACAAAATTTTGCTATCTGATGCAGCGCTGTATGGTCAAAGTTAGATTGTAAATTTCCGTATTGATAATCTGATTTGCCTTTTATTCCCCTTTTCTCCTTGTTGGTGTATCATATTATGTTGTAATGATGTCTTTAGGTCATCTGTAATTCAATCAAATATGAATAAACTTTTTCTTTTTAAAAAAAGGGTGTTGAGAGATGTCTCATAAGGATGTGTGCTGAGATTTTTCTGGTCTGGATATATATCTGAAAAGTACCTTATCAGCATTTTCCAGATATCGTCAGGTGTCAGAACGGTATCTGGGATTTTCCAGAATGCCAGGAAATGGGGCCCTAAAAATCCCAGAAATATCTAAGATTAACCGGGAATATTGGGAGCCAGTGTTTTAATGCTCTAGGACAATTTTTATTTAATTTTACTGCATGTCTATCTTCTTGCCAGGGCTTGGTATTGGCCTGCCAGGTGTGTTGGGCTCGAGTTGTGTCCTTTGAAACTTGTTTTGTTGGTCTTCTGACATTGTGTTCTTTGTTTAAATTACTGTGTACTGGGTTTGTGGTTTGCATTGGATTGTCTGGTTTGACATTTAGATTCTCAGATGTGACAGTTGTTGGGTTTGCAGTGGCTTTCCTTGTTGAATTGGTTTAATGCAGAGGATTCTCTGGTTTGACATTGGCTTAGATTCTCTGATTTGACATTTGTTTTGCTAGGTTTGCCACATTGTCCTTTGCTTCTGCTGGGATTACCTGGTTCTGCATTGGTTCTTTGGGCTTGTTGCTTTTGTTTTCATTGGGAGACTATTGACCAGTGGTTGCTTGGCTTCATCTTGAGTGTTCAGTTACTGTTTGCCTTAGAGAAAGCTTGGAATGGAAGACATCTGGGGGCACCTTGTTCAGAGGCCCACAGAATTGGATTTCTTAGTATAATTCAGTGGAAGCTTGGGGGTTATTTTGTGGACAGGCACCAGCAGATCTTCTGCAATTTTGGTGCCATTAGTATAAAAAGCAGCCCCTTCAGCCTCCTGGAAATTTTCCTCATAGGGAATAATGGAGCCAAATAATTTTGGAATCCTGAAAGGAGGGGAGGATCCAAATATTAAACCAGTATTTGGAATGCAGATAACTGAGAATACTACTGTTTTTCAGCTCCCTGATATTGGGATCTGAAAAAAATACTATTTTTTTTAAGGTCACATCCCTAATGCCTCATTCCCTATTGGATAGCCAAGGGAAAATGTGTGGGGTCAACAGCAGGCAGCCAAGATCAGGCCAGGCTGCAGCAGATCCTTGGTGTAGGAACTCAGCTGCAGGGAGTTTTCCTGGACCAGCATGAACAAGATGTGAGAGCCATTGAACTAGCAGAAGTGAGAGTTCAACTGAAAAGCTTATATAGGGAGCTGATAACCCTACTCCTTCCTGCAGCCAGGGTTGGGGCCTGGATCATGCAAGGAACTAGAGAGCAGTTCTCCCCTCCTACAACAGTTTAGTATAGCCTTTCCCTGCCATTGCTTAACAACCAAAGGGACACTTCTTCCTCTGCACAACCATCACTCAGCCTCACCTACAGTTCTTTCCTTCTCTCTTTTCTGCAGCCTCTTTCCCATTCAGTCATTTACAAGAGTCCCTTACTCCTAAGCTGATTATCTCCAATTTATCAGCACTAAGCTGCATCACCCAGCTACAAACCAGGTACTCAAATTAATCCTCCTCCTGGATCAGATGAAATTGTTTCTCATTATCTGCTCCGCTCTCCATTCAGAACCATTTGCAAAACTAAAATCTGCTTTGCAGTACTATAAATCAAGACTTTGGTATATGACAGAGGGGAAAAATGGAGAGAACAAGTACCGTCTATTTCATGCTGGTTCTACTGTAATCATAATTTCCCAGAGAAGAAAAAAAGAGAGGAACAAAAACTTAATTTAAAAAGATGACTTAAAAACCAAAAAGGTTAACTGGATACAAATTAAGGGGCCCAGTATTAATTTCAATAAGTATAAATGTCAATATATAGATAATACAAATGACAATACAAATACATGTATTTATTACAAATTGGTTTAAAAACAGTTATAGACTCCAATATAGCCTATACTTATCGAAATTAATATTGGGCCCCTTAATTTGTATTCAGTCAACCTTTCTGGTTCTTAAATCATAATGTCCAAGCCTGCATGTGTAAGTATTAGCTCCCTCTTTTTCTCTCCTCTTGCAATGCAGTTGTTGTGGCAATCCATTTGTTTCGTGAGTCCAAAGAGAAGGTCGATGGGGAATTCAATGATCGTATATTTTCCACTGTCCCTATGGGCTGATGCTGTAAGCAAAGGAACAGAAGCATTTTGTTCAAAAGTGATTATATTAATGTGCAATGACTATAACGGGGGTAAATAGAAAATCCTGGCAAATTTCAGTCAATTACTTTTATAAATTTCCCAAAGCGTTCTCTAGGGAATTTTTCTTCTTCTAATGTTTCTAAATTGGCACAGGGAATTGGCACGAGGATCTCATCCTTTTGCTAAGCACATATTTATCCCTTCTCACAATCGGAGTGCAATAATCCTGGCTTACTTTACATAGAGGCAGTGCTGAATAAATACGATCCTCCTGGGGGGAGTCTGTGTGGGTCCCTCTTAGGGCCTAACCACATGACAAGTATTTTTAACAAGTTGGGTCCCTCTAAGCTGTGGAGTCCTGTGAGCAAAAATCCTACTTTGTGAGCTACTGGCATTAAAGTTGTGAGCGAGCAATTTGGCTACTGCATAAATTAGTTTGCTCTGGAGCTGTCCTTCCTGAGCTAAGACGAAAATGTGTGAGCTGGAGGCTAAGAAACTGAGCTAGCTGACACTAACTCAGCTTAGAGGGAACACTGGTCTGTGGTCCCTGGACCTAACCCACTTGCACAGCAGACATACAGCAGCTGAGAGCTCCCACGGGCTTTCTAAATGACGTTCCCCACAGCTGCTATGAGGCTGCACAGAGAGTGAAGCATTTCAAAGGAACCTGGACCTGACTTCTCAAAACATCAATGCATGATTTTCCTTCACTGTTGACTTCACCGTGCCACACTCTCTTGACCTCAGACCCCTGTCTGCAACACGGAAGACAATAATACTGACCAACAAGACCGTTATGGAGATTAATATCCTGGAGCTGCTCTGAATAATCTAGTCCTGTATAAAGCAATAATAAGCTTTTACAGTCCCAAAAGGTTTGGGCTCCGGGAAACAACAGAGACTCTTGTGTGCATCTTCCCCAATATTTGATATCAGTGGGAGAGGCTCTGATCCAAATTCTGTCTTGCAGAGAGGCCAAACTGACTGACATACAGAACAGGGCTTTCTCCATCATTGTCCCAGAACTTGGGAATGCTCTATCCTGTAAAATCCACCCAGCTCTGAGAAGCTTTGTTTGTTTAGAGTGGACCTTAAGATGTTATTCCCTAAGATTCTGCCCTATTGCTGCTGCTCTGATTCAAATATTATGTGGTAGCTATTATGTGTGTGTGTTTTTGATTATTAGCTTAATGCTGGATCATTTTTCAATATATTCCTTTTAAAATGTTGGGAAAGTGGCCTGGACTTTTTGTAAAACAAATGTATATTCATTGTAAGTGTTAAGTATTATTATGCTGTCCATGTGTGGATTTCTAGCAGTGGAGTCCTACAGCAGCATGGGTGGGCAATGATACTGTGATGCAGGGTGATCTTTGTTCAGTCCATGTATCAAAAGACACTCAATGAGCTGATCAGATGAAGGGAGCTGAGCAAGACAAGCTACATTAAGAGATTACGAATTTAGCATTAAGCACATTAAGCACCTGAGAGCCAGTTTGGTGTAGTGGTTAAGTGTGTGGACTCTAATCTGTGAGAACCAGGTTTGATTCCCCAATCCGCACTCGTCCACATGCAGCTGCCGTTGTGACCTTGGGTCAATTACAAGTTATTTTGGAGTTGTTCTCTCAAGAGCAGTTCTTAAAAGAGCTCTCTCAGCCCCACCTACCTCACAGGATGTCTGTTGTGGGGTGGGGAAGGGAAAGGAGATTGTAAGCCACTCTGAGACTCCTTTGGGTAGTATAGGGTGGGGTATAAATCCAGTATCATCTTCTTCTTCTAAAGGGAGGCCAGGAAATATTGAACCGTGTATGAAACACACACAAGACACTTTCCACTTTATTGTACTGATTCGCAGGGAAAGAGGGAATTTGACTTCTGAGGTCTGGGCTGGGGGTCTGCCATCTTTAGGTGACATGATTACTTGGCCTGAGGTGCGTGACTCAAGTCACATGGGTTCATTCCAGAGCTACCATTTAGCTGGTTTCTTTCTATTTGAGAATTACTATTTTATATTTGGGGAGGGGAGAGACACCCTGTGACTTTGAGAAAGAAAACAGAAAAGACCATTGTCTTTTGCCATTGTTTGGCCTATAGAATTTTACAGAAGCACTCATTTCTCTTGTGGTTTTTTTCGTAAGTTCATTTTTCAACAGAGGTAAAAAGCTAAAGGTTTTGCATATTCTCTCATGCCTGCCTTCCCTTCTGTGCTGAGAAAGAGATGAATGTGTGTGTATTTGAGGGGAGGGAGCTTAGAGGAACAGCTGAGGACAGATTCACAGAAATCTCAGGTGTCAACAGATTCAGGAGAGTGTGATCAGCTGGAGCAAATGATGTCTGAATTAACAGCAGAATACAGTTTTAATTTAAAAAGAACAGCCCTAGGAAAGAAGAAGACTATAGCTCTAAATAACGGATACTGGGAATTGTGTTCAAAGGCACTAGTGACTTGACTTTTGTGTACCCAGATGCTTCTAAATTTAGCCCCCTGTGCATGCAAGAGCGATTTCCTGCCCAGGTGCCAAGACTTCCATCTTCATTCTTCGTCTTGCATCCAACAATCTTTCTCAGCTCGTGTCCTTTGTTTTAGGAGTCGGAATCATCTCCAAGACACTGTGTCAATCAGGCACAATTTGCTTGTGAGAGCTGTTTCCTGCCAGATGCATCTAGGAGGCCCATAAGTAGAGGCAGAAAGGCAGTGGCCCTGCCCAGATCTTTCTCCCTAAAGTCTGGCTTTTGCAGGGAAGCCCCTCGGCAGGGCACTTTGGTTAATGGTCATGGCCAATAGCCACTGATAGACTAGAACTGGGGTCCCCAACCTTTTTGAGCCTGACAGCACTTTTGGAATCCTGACACACGGTGGTGGGTGCAGCCACAATAGGGCCACTGCAGGAGGCGGAGTCAGTGACAAAATGGCTGCCCCAAGAAGTGGAGCCAACTACACAATGCCAAGGAGGGAGGTCATGCAGAACTCGAACAGCAACCCTTCGACCTTTTAGGCAGAAACTCTGTTTAACAGGATGTCTTTTAAAATGAACATATATATATTTTTAAAAAAATATTTTCTTGCATACACACAGCTTCACTGCATGATAGGGTTGCCAGCCTCCAGGTGGGCCCTGGGGATCTCCTGTTTTTACAGCTGATCTCCAGCTGACAGAGATCAGCTCCCCGGGAGAAACGGCTGCTTTGAAGAGTGGACTCTACAGCATTGTACCATGCTGAGGCCCCTCCCCTCCCCAAACCCCGCCCTCTCCTGGATCCACCCCAAAGTCTCCAGATACTTTCCAACCCAGACCTGGCAACCCTACTACATGATTGAAGGTAAAATCTCTGTGCTGGGGTGGAAGCTGTTGCCAAAGTAACTTTTAAAAACTCTGTGCATTGAATCACAGATCCAGTGACCAATCTGAAACCTTACTGGGCAAAAGCCCCGCCTGCCGCACACTTTCTAAAAACACTTGGCAGGCACTAGGAAAGGTGTCAGTGGGTGCCTTGGCATCAACAGGCACCGTGTCAGGGATCCCTGGATCAAAAATACTAGCTATTAATAGTCCTCCATAGGAATATAAGGTGAACTCTGCTGGATTGGATAAAAGGTCCATCTAGTCCAGCAATCTGTCTTCAGAAGTGGCGAACTGTGTTTCCACGTAGTCCAAAAGCACAGCATAAAGGACTAACCCGATGGAGGGGGCATGTGAGTTTTCCAGAAGCATCTGGTTGGCCACTGTAGGAAACAGAATGGTGGGACTTCCTGACAGTTTGGCCGGTTCCTCAGTGGAGCAGGCTTCCTTGGGAGGTGGTGGGCTCTCCTTCTTTGGAGGTTTTTAAACAGAGACTTAGATGGCCATCTGACAGCAATGCTGATTCTGTGAACTTAGGCAGATCATGAGAGGGAGGGCGGGAAGAGTTTCATCAGGGCTTAGTTCTCATGGCCCTTTCTTACATACCCAAGGAAATACTGATTGCCATTTTGGGGTCAGGAAGCAATTTTCTCCAGGCCAGTTTGGCCAGGAATTCTTTAGGGGGGGTTGCTATCTTTTGGGCATGGAGCAGGGGTAACTGGGCATGTATGTGGGAGAGGCATTTGTGAATTTCCTGCATTGTGCAAGGGGTTAGACTAGATGACCCTGGAGGTCCCCTC
Organism: Gekko gecko; assembly: GCA_029375565.1. Classification (NCBI taxonomy): domain Eukaryota; kingdom Metazoa; phylum Chordata; class Lepidosauria; order Squamata; family Gekkonidae; genus Gekko; species Gekko gecko. The sequence continues at coordinate 41,507,752 of JAPDNY010000012.1, read as the reverse complement.
CAACTCTATGATTTTATGATTGCACGGATTGGTGTAGTGGTTAAGTGCGCGGACTCTAATCTGGGAGAACCAGGTTTGATTCCCCACTCCTCCAGTTGCAGCTGCTGGATGACCTTGGGCATGTCATAGTTCTGGCAGAGCTGTTCTCTCAAGGACAGTTCTTGAAAGAGCTTTCTCAGCCCCACCTACCTCACAGGGTGTCTGTTGTGGGGAGGGGAAGGGAAAGGAGTTTGTAAATCACTCTGAGACTCTGAGTGAAGGGCGGGGTATAAATCCTCCTCCTCCTTGTCTAGCAAAGTTCTTTTTGTGCTGTGAACTTAACCAGCATGTTGTAGTGGTTATGAGTGTCCAATCTGGGAGACCCAGGTCTGAACCCCCAGTTTGGCATGAGATCTTGCTGGAAGAACTTGGGCCAGCCATCTCAGTCTAACCTAAACTACCTTACAGGACTGTTGTTGTGAGGATAAAATTAAGGAGGTTAGAAAGACATAAATTGATTTGTGTCACCAGATAGTAGTAGTAGTAGAAGGAGGAGGAGGAGGAGGAGGAGATTGGATTTATACCCTGCCCTTCACTACCCAAAGGTGTCTCAGAATGGCTTACAAACGCCTTTCCCTTCCCCTCCCCACAACAGACACCCTGTGAGGTAGGCGAGGCTGAGAGAGCTCTTGACAGAAACTGCTCTTTTTCAAGAACAGCTCTTATCAGAACTACTTGCCCAAGGTCATCCAGCCAGGTGCAAGTGGAGGACTGGGGAATCAAACCCGGTTCTCCCAGATTAGAGTCCATGCACTTAACCACTACACCAAACTGGCTCTCTAAGAGAAGATAACAATTTGAGTTATTTTAAAACTGTAAATAATTTCTTCCTTTCCCCTATTATGTCTTTACAGGCACAAGCATTTCCCTCCAGTTCTCAGCTTCAGGGCTTCTCTACAAAAAACACTTCTCCAAAGCCAGCCAGCAGTAAAGCACCACACACCTGAAGGAAGAAGTGATGGTCCTCCTTACAAACAGTAACTGCTTCATGTCCTTCACAAAATTACCTGGAGAGGAATCCAGCTCATGAAACAAAGGCTATAAGACAGAGAAAGATTACTGGATGGAAGGCAAAGAATGGAGACGGATGCCTTGGCACCTGGGCACCAAATAACTCTTGCGAACACACAGGGCTAAATTTAGAACTTGCTGGTTACACAAAAGCCAAGCCACTTGTGCTTTTGAAAAAAAAGTCATGGACTCCTGAGCTACATTAAAGAACTTGGAAAGCGCAGGAAAACCACTGCCAATTATCAACCAGACCAGATCGTCAGTTAAAGTGTGCTCCAGCTTTCTCCAGAAATAATGCTCCAGCAACACATTTACAGAGGAAAAAGCAGGCGGACCTCCATCTCTGTGTGCTTTGAGTGAGAACAAAGTGACTTTAAGCAATGATCGAGGTGGGCAGCTGGGGTGGCCATTTTAAAATATTGTCCAAGGGCAAGTGCACCTTTACATTTGACAATTGGAAGCCATTTTTAAAAAGTCTTGTATAAGTTCTACCGGGTGGGATGTTGCCTGCCAGCAACTGGCCAATGATAAAGAGAGAGGGGAGCCAAAAGTCCCCCCTTGCCTCTGTCATCCTTTAGAATATGAAACAAGACTGGGAGAGCACTGGAATGAAGAGATGTTCGGGGGGCTGCCTTATTTGCCAATGGCTCAAAATCGTCTATAATCTTTATTTAAATATTAGAGAAAACAGTTTTAAGATGGTTCCACGATGGTCTTATAAAACGGGAGGGGGGGGATGACACCCCATCCATCTGCAATTGTATACATGTGAATCCCCCTAATCAGATCAAGGCCATGCAGGAAAGGGAGATTCAGTCCTTCAACCCATGCTCAGTTTTGCCCATTGAAATTGGGCTCCCTGCACTGGAAGCCCTTTAAGGGAAAGTCACTCCTGCATCTCCCTATAAGGCTTGGCAGTGAAGGACAAGGGTGCAGCAATGGCACATTCTTTCATGCTGGTGCTCAGATGGGGCATCCTACTGAAGGTGCTGCACCTCTGCCCCCAGTCTCTTTTCTCTGGAGAATGCAGCACCCGCCTTCCTGCCCAAGTAATCAAAGTACTTAATATAGAAACCAAATTTTTTAAAAAGTTATAAATGAAGGAATTAAATGATGCCCTGCTGTATTCTGTTGCAGGGTGAGAGCTCAAACTAGTTATGAGGCCCATGGCTATGGTTTTCCCCTCCCTGTTTGCATAAGCACCCCAAAACTGGCATCAAAACAAAATGTTGTATGTTGGAGAGGCAACAGCATGTTAGCAAGCTGATCAATGCAGATATGGATATAGGGGGTGCTTAGTCCATTCTAACTGGCACCGCTGTAATTTGCACTGTTCAGAGGATGTCAAGCACTTTTCTTGTTTTTCCTTGTCTTCTGATGTTTCTTCTTTACCTGTAGCTGTCTTGAAGATCTCTCTGCTGCTGGAAGGCCCACAGTTTGCCAGTGCTTGCTGCAAACCTGTTGCCAGGATAAACTCTACGGAATACAACTTGGCACATGTGGGACCGGTTTGTTCCCCATTCTGTGAACATCACAATCATCCAAGATTTGGACAAAATGTCAGGATATGAAGCCAGAAGGCTCAGGTTACACTGCTTCCAAAATCAGGAAGAAAATAATCCCGAAGTATAAAACTATTTTTAAAAGGATTCATGGAACTGACGGTGATTAATATCCCCCAGGTAGCCAGACCGCAGAGGAAAGAACATTTGTGACTTGGCACCTCCGGGTACCAGTGGCTCATCCAAGAAGTCTGGCAAGTTTGTTCTATGCTCCTAATTAATCAAACAACATCAAACGTTGCCTCCGGGCTCACGGAACAATTGTGGCATGTTCTCCTTATAAATATCTAGCACCCCTTGGAAAGAGTGAAAGCACAGCTCAGGTCACGTATCCTGCAAATATAAACTATTGCTCAATGAGAAAGAATCCGGCTGTGTGCTGAGTGAGGCTCCCCTCCTCCCCGGGAGCATTCAGTGTTCTGAGCTAGCACTTGTCCAGCACGCACTGCGGAGACAGGCCAAGCAGAGGAGTGTTTCAGTGTGTGTGTGTGGGGGGGTTTAAATGCAGCTCCATAGCAGTGCCATTTGATGCCTTCTGCAAAGGGAAACCAAATTCATAAACTCTTGAGCAGAGTTTAGTGGTGCCAGCTCCAATGATTTTTGTTGTCCTACTCAGGATGAGGCAAAGATGTCCCGAGACAAAATGCGGGGGGGGGGGGAGCCTGGTGTAACCCCCTGGGACATGACAGAGGATTCTGGATGTGCTCCCCTCTCAAAAAAGGAGGCAGCAGTATTGAAAAAATGAGGAGATCCAGCCTTGAGCGCTGCTTTCAGTGTGGCTGGTCACCTTGAACAGCACCTAGTCACACAGATGGGTTGCTTCCACACCATGCAAACATCAAGGAGTGCCCACTAGCAATGGAACATCTCAATGTGGGATTTTCCCACACACTTTTCTCTGTCTTTTCCGCAGCTTCTCCCTTCCAGTTTGGTGTAGTGGTTAAGTGCGCGGACTCTTATCTGGGAGAACCTGGTTTGATTCCCCATTCCTCCACTTGCACCTACTGATGTGACCTTGGGTCAGTCACAAGCTCTGGCACAGCTGTTCTCTCAAGGACAGTTTGTGTCAGAAGTTCTCTCAGCCCCACCTACCTCACAGGGTGTCTGTTGTGGGGAGGGGAAGGGAAAGGAGTTTGTAAGCCACTTTGAGATGCCTTTGGGCAGTGAAGGGTGGAATATAAATCCAAACTCCTCCTCCTCCTCTTCTTCTTCTTCTTCCTTGTGTGTTCTATGGTGACTCTTCACCGGCCCCTGAAGCATGGCCATCGTGGCTGCCATGGCAATTTGCTAATACTGTTTCGTGGGTGTTTTTTCTTCAAGCCCTGCGGTGATACGGGAGGCAAAAAACTTGGTAAAACGGCAGCCACGAGAGGCTGGTGGGGCAAACGGCACTTAAGCGTGCAGCACCTTTGTAATGGGGAGATGCCCTCTGTTCCCTGCAGAAGAGGTCCAAATGCTCTTGAACTGCATTCTTTACAAACAGGCTGGAGTAAAGGAGGTTTAGGAAAGAACATAATGTGGGTGGGGAAAGCCTAGAAAGAGAATGGTTACCATACAAAGTCATGTAGTTACTCCAACAACAACAAAAAGTACTCCAATTTGGAAGACAAGGTGGAGAAAACCCTCTGTGTGGAAGTGCAGTCATGATTTTGCCAGCTCCAGAGTGAAATTCAAACTAAGGCTCTCCGGGCATCTCAAGAAATGAGCCCTGTTTCATGAAAGCTTATCTTCGACCGACGTGATCCAGTGTGATCCAGCTAAAGCTGTCTACACCAACTAATGTGTTTGAGAGTTGTTCAGCTCTGACTCCTCTCACTCCTATGGTGGCTGGTTTAAGGGACCCAGGTGATACTTCCACTATCCCCTGGCAAGACAATTTAATAATGAAAGCTCCCTGCCACTTCAAGGAATCCAATGTGGCTTAGTAGATTGTTCTGGAAGAAGCCTCTTCACTCAAGAATGGTTGTGTTTTTCTGGACACTGATGGTGACTTAAACAATATAACATCTGCTGATTGCCAACTAAAGTTCCTATCTTGGAACTTGGGGGGCTGGTGCAATAAGCTTTATGATCCAGATTTCTTAACATTCTTGCATGGTCATGAAAGCTTACAGTGGAATACATGTTGTTGGTCTTGAAGATACCACCAGACTTCTGTTTTGTTTTGCTACAATAGACTAACACAGCCACTCCTTGGATCCCCAAGGATCGACCACACATGGCCTTTGAAACAAAAAAGTATAAACATTACAGGAGTGCCATTTGGCTTCAACCTGAAACTAAAAGGGGCCTCAGTGTTAGATACTTGTTTATTTGTTGATTGTTGGTGTCTCACAGCTTGTCTTTTTCTTTGTTATGCCTAATGTTGTTTCATCTGCCGTAATTATATATTTGACTCGGGTTGATTTCAAGTTTGCAAGAGAGGACATCAAACTTCAAGTTGCTCTGGACGGAACAACAAACAGAACGCAAGGCATGTCGTGTCAAAATCAATGCTTGAGTTAACATGCAAAGTTCATACTGGCTGTCAGTGCATCGATAAAATGCGCTCTACCTGAACTGTGACGGATTAAGGCTGCAGTACCAAGTGTACTCCTTTGAAAGTAAATCCTTTAAAATCAATGGTACCAACTTCTGAGTCAACATGATGAAGGCTGATAAGTAAACATCTGCTATGGATGGCCAGATGCCCCAAAATCATTAGCCTCCAGGGTTTTCCTTTCCCATTTGGTTGGGACTGTCTGGGCTGATGCCTGCCTTGGCAGAATAGCACAAAAGCCATTTCCAGCAGCAGGATTCAGTGCCACTCTGGGAACATCCAAAGGAACACAGCCCTTCAGCTACCAGAATTCCTTCCAATCAAAAGATCTGGTGTTGAAGTTATCTGCCACCTTGGCTTTTGCAGGTGTTCTGTCAGGATTCGAATGAAGTCAAAGAAACTAGTTCTGAGGCAAACTGATTGCAGATGGGAGGGCTGGCAGCTCAATCCTCTAAGCCCACGTTAACTGCAATTATACCTGCCAGAGCCAAATTGGGGCTGCAGGATGGCTGCTACAGGAGGGTGTGCTTCCCGGTTCTGGGAGAAGTTAGAGTCTGAAGACCAGCAACAAGATGATCAGTCAAGAAGATGATTAGTCAATGTCAGGTCGGAGTCTGAAGACCAGCAATTATTTGTTCCTATTATTTATGTCCAGCTTGGCCAGTCCAGCAGCTTCATATTGTCTGCCAATCACAAAGTTTGGTGTTGCACATCTTTCTTTGTGCATCAAAAGAGAGCTCTAAAGTTTGAGCAGAGTCCATGGTAGCTCACCAGTGAGTTCCCAGCCTCAGACCCCAATACATACGCAGAGGCTTGTAAAAAATAATAGAGATGTCTCATAGATAGAGGCCACACTGACAATGAAACTGTTCTAATTTAGGGAAGCCCTGGCTCTCCCTAAGGGAGCAATTGTGTCATGGCCAAGAGCTGCTATGAGCAGCTGCTTTCCCGTGCTGCATGTCATTGGTGAAAAACTGGAAGTGGAAAAACAGCTACCTGAGCCACAGCCAAATAATAGAATGATAGAAGAGAGGGAGCAGGCATGTGCATGCTGGCCCCATCCACTGCATGACTGATAGCTCGTGAGCAAGAAGCCTTATGTGTGAAGCCAACATCCCTACATGTGCTCCCTCCTCGTGGTTGGCAATATTTGGAAGGTAGCATTCCCAATCTGGGGGGGGATATGTGTGGACACCCACCTCAGCACACAGACACGGTACTTATAATCCAGAGATTATGCTGGGGCAGAGGGTGGGGCCAGTGTGCTCAATGAAATCCCATATCTTTAAGCTGGAAATAAAGCTCCCAAGAGGGGAGGTTGAATGTTTCAGACCGGTTTCCCACAAGCAGCTGCGCCGCCCTCGCTCTTCCCTTCCCCCAATTGTATTTGTCAATTTCCCACTACTTGCCGAGCAGCTGCATTTTGACCCGCAGCATCCCCCGATTTTCCCCGTGTCTTCTTGATCTCAAAAAACGATTGAGAAGATGCGAGGGAAATCAGGGGATGCTGTGGGTCAAAATGCAGCCACACAGCAAGTAGTGGGAAACTGACAAACACAATCGGGAAAAGAAGAGCGAGGGTGGCACAGCTGCTTGTGGGAAATCAGTCTGACTATCATTAACCCTGGCTGGTGTCAATGTCAGTCCTTCCTAAGCATGCTTGTCTAGTGGAGTTCTGGAAAAAGTTTAGTGCTCTTTAAAGAAGAAAAATGACCCATTGCTTCACTTTCCACTGCACAAGCCATACACGATTCCTTCCTGCTCCCATGCTTTTCATCAGCAAGTACTGTGGTCCTGGAAAAAACATTCCTTTCAGAGACGATGCCCTATACGCAATATATTGGGAACAGGAACCTTGGAACAAACAATTTGCAGTGACGGCTGTTTCAGTCTCATCTCAACTGACTTTCTCCTCCTCCTCCTCCTACCTTCTCATTCTTCACTGGCACCGTATCTGTGAAATTTTAATTCTGGTTTCATGGTTGATAGTCTTCTGGATGTTACACTGAATTTGCTTTGAAAGTATCTCAGTGTTGCTTTAGTATGTGCTGTTCACTGCCCCCAGGAATCCGATGGAGGAGAGGTGACATGTATCTTTAAAATAATAAAACAGGGATTCAGCCACCAGGAACAGCCTTCCAACAGTTTTCAGCCTCCTCTTCCTCCAAGCTTCCTAAATCCCTTCAGATTTTGCTGGCATGGGTGCCATAGGCTTTTAAAAAAATGTTAACAATTAATATTTGATGTTCCTGCCTTAGTAGTGACAGACTTCTGTTCTGGCTGAGAATGGGGGTTCAGAAACCCAACAAACCCATTCCCCTTGGTTCTAGTGTAAGAGGACTTTATTACTCAAGGCCTAACATCCTACAGAAATGGAAGCCATGGAAGATGCTGAGTAACCTTGGCCCAGTTGCTGTCCCTCTGCCTCTCTCTCTCAGCCTAACGTACCTCACAGCATTGATGTTGTGAGGAGAAAATGGAGGAGGGGGAGAATGATGTAAGCTGTTTTAGATCCCCATTGGAGAGAAAAGTGGAGTTACAGATATCTTAATATTGTGCCAAACTGAAGACAACAAAATTCATTCTTGGTGGTTTAGCTATGAATTTTTGTGCTAGCTTTAGTGCCAGTCTGCATGCCCTTATCAGTGTTCACCAGAAGCCAGCATCACAAAAAAGCCATTTGATATAGTGGTTAGGAGCGTCGGACTAGTATGTGGGAGTTCCAGGTTTGAATCCTTACTTGTGTCATGGAAGCTTGCTGGGTGACCTTGGGCCAGTCACACTCTCAGCCTAATCTACCTTACAGGGTGGCTGTAAAGATACAGTAGGGAAGAGGAGAATGATGTAAGCCGCTTGTGGTCCCCACTAGGAAGATAGGCAGGGTATAAATTCATTAAATAAATAAGTTTATTAGTGTGCAGATTCAGAGGTCCAAAGTGTAGCCCAAAGCAGGCAAAGGCAAGATGCTAGAAACAGCAGCAAGCAGTTGCTCAGTCCAGCAGCAGCATCCCACTAAGAAACAAATTGTTCAGGCTGAAGAACTGCGGTAAAGGCTGAGGCTTTATAGAACCTGGGCTCTATAACACTGGTTCCCTGGGTCACCTGATGAGGTGCTGAGTCAGCTGGTGCATGACTGCCTAGATCAGGGCTATGGAACTCATTTGTTATGCGGGCTGGATCTGACATAAATGAGACCTTGTTGGGCCGAACCATGTGTGTTATAAAATGTAATATCAGGTAGCGGAGATATAAACTTTATAAAGGACACAAACACAAAGGTTTTTTTTTTACTTAAAATAAAGACATGCTTAAAACATTAGCACTCTCGCAATATTTTGTTTATTTAACAGTGTCTGATAACTGACACCTCTTGCTCTGAATTCTTGCATCAAAATGTCTGTGCTGTTGCAATCTTGAGTATGCTGTTCAACTGTGTGTCTGTAAGCTGCAAACCTGCGATGCAGCAGCAGCAGCAGCAGAACTGGAAGAAGAAGCAGAAGACAGCCAGTTCCACTTTGGGCCTGATAGAAGCCCTCCGGGGAACTGATCTGGCCCCCGGGCCACATGTTTGACACCCCTGGCCTAGATAGCACTCTTGGGCAAGAGCTCAGCCTACAACTCTTTTCAGCAAATGTGGTGCAGCAGGTATGGAGCTAGCCTGGTTCAAGACCTTTCAGCTTCATGAAAAGTCAGTGTTGGCAGTGAAGCCCGAACTCTGCAGACTTCTACAGCACCCAGAAACTGACTGCACTGGCAACATTATTGTGACGACAGGTACGTCCTGGAGGTGAAGCCATATATATCATTTCAGTCTTCTGAATGAATAACTCTTGGTGCATTTGGAAATTTGCATGGGTCATGTAGCGGGGTGCATCTGTTTTTCCTGAAGGTATAGTGGGCTATTTGACATAAATGAATTTGTAATTCAGAAATATGTGCACTGGAGCGGGGGTGGTATGTGATTTTTGAAGTTTCTAGTTGGCTGACTAGGACCTTTTCTGCATCTCAGTGTTGCCGCTGTTTCCCTGCGAGTTGAATCCCAGCTGATGCTCCGACTTTGTGGTAGGAGTTATATGCACCACAGCAGCAGAAACTTTGCATTTAGCTGTTGACGTGAACCAAACAGAACTAGGAATGAAGGACTGGTACAGAAGTCCAGACTCCCGGCAAGGGCAGTCTCAGGGCCAGAGCAAACAAAATGGCTGCTACACAAAGAACCAGCATGCATAAACAGCCGATGGCATGGATAGAGCCATGACCGTCTGATAGGAGAATGCACCTCAGATATGAAGGACAAGAACCTATGTTTTCAGAAGCAAAACAATTCTACAGATTCTGTAGGACAGAATATCAAGAGGAGAATCCAAGTGAAGATTGCAGCTGCCACAAATTTGAGTCACATAATAGGTCTGTTGCTTGTTTGTGTTTGAAATTAAGTAGACTACTGTCTTGGTCAATCCATACAGAAAAGGCCAAGAATAATTCTTTTTAATTTGTTGGATGTAAAGCTGGCTTACAGAGGAACATTAAAGATGGCCAGTGGTTCATATTAACTATGGTATAAGCAATAGGGATAAATAACAGTAATGTGGGGATTCAAAAGAGGGGGTAGGGAATGTGGGGAGTTCTTTGAAACAGGTTAAAAAGGTTGTGCATTGTGTTAGCCCAAAGCATGATTTAGGGGTGTATTGTGCTTATGAAGTGTATTCACACTAAGTAGATGGCATAGTTTGATGGTTACCTGTATTTCCAAGAAGGCTGACTAAATTTCTCCTTGCATTGCTAGTTTCTGTACAGGGGAGAGTCAAACTGAGCCAGAGGGAAGAGTAACCACCCTTTTCAGAAGGTGATCGTTGCACTTCCTAGTTCCGTAAACTGCCCCGCCCCCCAATTGTGTAAATCTGCTGCAGAGGCAAGCAGATTTGGGAATGGGAAATTCTTCTATCATATCTCATACCCTTAGCCACTGTGTTCTGATCATGTCCCAAGTGCTAGTTCCTTTCCTAGTCAACATTGTCCTAGTTTCTGGGAGGGTGAAGTTGGCATGGGAGAGAAGTCCATATGATTGGCTCCACCCATGTGACTTGGGGCTTCGGAATTTACCTGAGCCAAACGGGAAGGGCATTTGTCTCTCTTGTGCTTCATAGGTGATTCCCAAAGGGAATCTTCCCTTCACTACATGGAGGTTGCTTGCCATGGGGATCAAGGTAACCCATTAACTGATCCCTGGGCTTCGTTCCCTCCGTTAGTTGAACATGAGCCAGGTTTTGTTTCTTTATCCATCTTAACTCTTTAATATTTGTGAAAACCCACTGTGCATCTCTGGGTTGCTTGACGAAGACCGCCATCCTTCATTCCCATTTGCTATCACGTTCTCCCTCACTCAACATCACATCCAAACTCAGACTTTGCCTTGCTTGTCTGTGTAAAAAAGGTTATGTATGCCTGGAGGGAGACTGAATGTTACAGAGGAAAAGGGCAGGGGGAGAAAGACAGAGAAATCACATAGAAAACAGAACTGTGGGCATAACGCCAAAGTCTTGATTGTACGACTATGACTAACCAATGGTTGGATTTTTTTAAAAAAAGAGAAGAAGCCCAACAACACCCAGCTTCATTAGAGCCTCTGTCCTCTGAATGTACTGACACAAATTAGGTTTTCAAAGCAGGCTTCTCTGTACGTAACCCTGTCTCAGAAAGATCATGGCAGCTGATGTTTAAACAATTTAAAAGAACAAATAGCTGCAAGATGTACCTCAGATGGCCTTTATGCTGCTAGAACTGGATTCCCTGTTTGAGTGGAGCGCCACATATGTTCCGTACTTTGCCTGGATGTAATGGAGAAGAATGTGTGCAAACGCCTCCAGGGAATCCACTCTTGCAGAGGCATATGGACTCTTCCACTTATCTGCTCCCGCTTTGGGGCTTTTGCAACTACTGAGGCTGGCCATGATTAAGCTAAAAGGCTCTGAGTCCAGCCAAGGTCCAGTGCATTCTCCCAGATGGCTGCATTGTGTACGTGTACATGCCAGTGTCAAATGGTCCAACGTGCATGTGACAGAGGCCCACCTGTTTCCACCTTTTGGCAAATGGTGGGTCCAAATAAAAGGAAGCCAATGTAGTATGGTGGAGCGGTTAATAAGGGCAGGACTTGGAAACCTGGGTTCAAATCTCCATTTAGTGATGAATCTCACAAGATGACTTTGGTTCTTCAGTTTCTCTAAGCCTAACCTAACTCGCTGGATTGTTTTGGGGATAAAACAGGATAGGGGAGAACAATTTAGAGACGAGGGATTGAAAAATTCACTCTTTTCTATATGAGACTTTACCACTTAAAAAACAAAGCACGATTTATATATAAAATTGTATGTGCCCATGCCACAGCATGACTAAGAGACAGTAACTAGAATAACTTATTTTTAAAAGTGGGTTTTGGATTTAAATGAATGTGCCATTTCTATTCAATTCAGAGCACATTATACCCATCTGGATCCAAAAACTGCTCTGCTTCATCAAAAGAATTAAAACTATTAGCAAATGTCCAAGGCAGATACTGAGTTTATCTTGGCTTTATAAGATGCCTTGTGGTCTCATGGAATGGGGTGTATATACGCTCTTTGGAGGAAAGCTCTGAAAAAAGTAGGGCCAGTGTCATGGCCAATAATGGTACTACTTAAACATATGAGATCTGGTTTCCTAAAACCAGATCCAAAGCCTGTTTTAGGGCTCAGACAGATAAACCACTGAGAGTTCTGGGGACAGGATTTGCCCCCCCATCTAAGAATCAGGCAAATAAGGGCCCAACTCAGATCAGAACTGCAGTACACTTTTCCCGCCCTGAAATGGCCCTGAAATGGGTCACTATTTACACTTTGGGGGCAAACAAATACCCTTGTATGTTTCCCTGGTGGGGCAAATAAAGACTCTCCACGATGATTTCAGTTCAGGCAAGTGGTACAGGTACCAGTCTCTAGCTGGAGCCTGGAGAGCTCCTGGAATTACAATCTCTAGGCTACAGAGACCAGTTCCTCTGGAGAAAATGGCTGCTTTGTGCGGTGGACTCCATGGCATTCCACCTGCTGGGGTCCATCCCCTCTCTAGACTCCATCCCCAAATCTCCAGGAATTTCTCCATCTGGAGTTGGCAGCCCTACTTTGCATTCTGTTCTTGACCCAGATCCAGCCTAATGTGCGTCTGACTTTCAGAGGGAAAAATACTAGGTGCTCCATTCATAGAATTCCCAGCCTTTTGTCCATTTCAGCCCTTTGAAAATATTGGGTCAAAGCTTCTTTCACATTCTTTCCACTGTGTTCAGTGGTAGCCTTCGAAGCCTGTCTCATTGATCTGACAGCATAACCTGAACCACTGTAATCTCAGGTCTCTTGGCCTCTAATACAGAGGCCACAGTACTGAATGTGTCAAGGAGGCCTTTCAATGAACTGAACATTCTCACCGGCCAAGTCATGGATCAGAATGGTCAAGGGCAGACCTTCACTAACATATCCCCAGTGCTTTTGGAAGAAGAAAAGGTAATGAGGATATCATGAATGCACAGTTTCACAAGAAACATCCTTTCTTTAAAATACTGAAATATTAATCCAGCTAACATCATCCCCCACCCACATTCCCAGTTCTGACAGACCCTCAAAATTCATAGATTAGGGACAACGTTATACTCTTTTGTCTCTTGCCCTCATCTGTGAATGAAAATGCTGATCCTCCATGGGGAAAAAAGGGCATTTGTCCTTGATTATTAGTGTATGCGTTAGAATGAGACAGACCGTCTGGTCTCTTGGTTCTAAAACATTTTCTGGGAGAATGGTTTAATGATGCAATATGTCACTGGAATGTAGCAACAGAGCTGCTGTACAAAAGAAAGTGCTTGGGGGAGGGGGAGTGTTTGATATGAAGAAAAACTTGTTAAGATTGCAGAAAAAGGGGAGTAATTGAAAAAAGAATATGCATTTTTGTTCGTTAGGCACCCCTTTCAACCTCAATTGGACAACACAAAAAAGAGATGTGTAATTAAATCAGGCTGCTAAGAATGTTCGTCGCTCAAACAACCATTGCCTCCTGAATAGGCATTTCTCTCTTATTGAGACTGTATACATGGTTCACAAATATTGTTGTACGCACACTAAAGTCAAAGCTAGGAATGGGTTCTGGATGGTGCTCACAAAAGAAAGAGTTAATCCTTAAGAATAAACATATTGTTTTTAAATTCTAAAACAAAGACTCTGGCTTCATTAAAACTTTATTATTATTGAGGAACACAAGAGACAGCAGTAGATAATTTTCTAAAAGATTCTCTAAAGCTCATTCTTACAAGATCCTAAGAATGCTACATAACTAACTTGGTCTGAAGCCACCAAAGGTTGCAACTACAACATGCAGCCATTGGCATCTGCTGGCCAATTCTCAGATACATGACTAGAGATGACACAGAAATCATGGGAAGGAATGTCTAAATCTAAAATGACTGAATCCAAAAAAGACTGTCATTTTTAGATAAAACCAGTATAGGTCAGTGATTCAGAAACCATTTTGTGCTTATTCCACATTTAGCTGCATGGATGAAATCACAATGAAGCTGTCCAGTTACCTTACCCGTTTCAAGACTCTGAAAGCTTTACATGTAGAGGTCATCTCCAAAACATTGAATGATTTACTACTGTTCCTTTAAGAAAGCTGTAAATGATATTCCTGGACTACTGAGTGAATGGACATTTGTGGCAAATGGTTAGGTGCAAGTTGGGAGAGAAATGCATGCATCCAACTGGAAGTGTCTTTGGAGTGTTTCCTGCTGCCAATACTTGGCCTGAATGGTGAAGCAGCTTTGCTGATCCAACTGGATTGCCTCTTTTGCAGTAGGTGAAAAAAAAGAGTTCAAAGCACTTCCAGAAGTGCGTGCACTTCTCTCTTGTCTGCAAATGCACCTGTCTGAGATTGCAACCAAGGGCAGAAGAAGACATTCCAAGAGACTGCACAGCTGCTGCTAAAAACCACAGCCCTTCGTCACTTTCTCCATGCAGAAAATGAAAATATGTAATGTGATGACATCTTGCTTTGAGCTTTCAATCTCATTTGTGGTCTCTCTTGGGAGTGGGTTTACTCCAAGCATGATGATGTCACTCATGCATTCATATTTACTATTTTGGGGGTGAAAGAGAAAGAGAACCATGGGTGGCAAGTTTGGGTGGCAACCATGTGAGCCTCACATTATGTGCATACATGAACCTACACAGAGACTTGGTGTTTCCATACTCCTCCTCCATCTTGGCCTCAATCAAAACCAGAGGCCAGTTCATGACAAATCCAGCCTGCCAGCAGAACAGGCAAAATGAAAAACATCTTCCAGACATTAATATTTACCAGCTAGTAAAATTATAAACACCTGCCATGCTAATCATTGAACAGGCGACTCCAGAATATGTAATCTTCTTGGAATCATCTGGCAAGAGGGAACATATAGAGAAGGGTCATAGGGAAGGGTCACAGGACTCTGCAGGACACAGAGACACAATCCATCTAGTTGGCCAGATGATTTAGAGAATGGTTATTCTGATGGTAATCATAATCAAGATCTGCTGGCCTGGGCCCACATTTTCTTATACTTGCAACCACAGCCAGACCCAAAAGGAAGAGAATCTAACCTTAAATAACTCTAACCTCCCCTCAAATAACAGTAATAATGACAATAATCTTTTTTTAAAAAATCATCAGTTGTTGTACCATATATGGAAGCTCATGCAAAACACAGGAAGCTTACCAGGTAAGAATTGAGGCAGTAGTGGGAAACATACAAGAGAAAGCGTTACAGAATATCAATTATTACGCTGTACAGGAAAAAGAGGGTTTAATAGCATACACCAGACCAACAGTTACTTATGAGACAATTTCCTTATTATTCTAGTGAATAAGCAAGCATGTTTTCACCCATTACCTTGTTACCGTTTCTGAAAAACAGAAGGAAACATTCCGCTCAGTCTCTGGCTCTATGGCATGCAGAGTACTTCTCCAAAATGCAACCAGGCGTGCAAGACATACATACATCTTACCCTGCTTTGCCAAACTACAGCTTTTTATAAGCAATTCTTTAAAAAAGAACAGCAATATGCAAAAGCTTTATGAAGTGCAAAAAGTATCAGAGGATCCCGTTTTAAGTGCTATATAATATTTATTCCCAGCTCAGTGCAACTTTCAAAACGTTAACGGTGGAAGGGGACAGCTTGTCGGAAGGGGAGAAACCAGGGAGGGGAATCAGATGCCACTGAAGGAAAGCAAGCGATTTTTGGCAGCCAGGAGGCAGTGTAATGATGAGAATGGACAGAAATAAAAATTCTGCTCGAAGGGAAAAAATAGCATTGTTGCTATCATATTTCAATTTTTTTCCTAATATCGGAATGCAGCGTGTGGCCTATTTTATACAGTGGCCCATGGTCAACTCTATCAGACACTAACAAGCAAGCAAGGGGCACAGGTGGACATGAAGCACAGGTGGCTTCTTGCATCCAGTTGCATTATATTAACACAGGCCAAAGAACAGACAAGACAATCCAAAGGACAGGCACGTTCTCTCCAAAATAATAAAGAAAAATGGAAAACGGATAAAACAAACATGGATCTCGTGGTGCACAAACCTTCGGGTTCTGTGTTCTCTTTGAGGTGCACTTGCTTCAGAGGACAGCAGAAGATTTCGTGGCATTTAGCACGAAAGGGGGACTCTTTTTTCTTTAATTCCGTAGATTGGATGGAATCTTGCCGTAACATAATATACTCCTGTGTGCCAGGGGGAGCGTCATCCATAACTGTGGTCACCACATAACAAAATGAACTTAAGTTAGAACGAAAGAGAAAACAAAAACAAAAAGAAACAAAGAAAAAAAAATCTAGAGAAGTAAATCAACTCTACAATGATACGGGGAAGGGAAGGAAGGAGGGAGAAGGGAGGAAAAACATTGGTAGAGAGGAAAAGAAAAATCGAATTAATGTACTCTGGTTACAATGATAGAGGTGGAGGAAGGGGAGGGGGTCGGTGGGTATCTTACTTTTATATTTAAATGCTTACATTAATATTTCTAGCAATCGTTTAGGGTGGTTTATGTTATGACAGCTCGCTTACTTTAAAACGTTTACTCCAGGGGGAAAAAAATTAATACAAAGCATATAACAATTTGCTGCATTTCCTCTAACACAGGGCTACATTTTTGCATGCAGGCTACAAACAGTGAGACAAAGTACCATGCATTTTTTTTTTTTGGGTGGGGGGGGGTCAGATTTGCTGCATTCACATTGAGTAGGACTTCAGAAGAGCAAGGAGTGATTCTTAGAATACCACACAGTCCCAAGCTGTATCGACCCCTTTTTGCAGCTCCATTACTCATCTGGGGATCTGATCACGGATTTCCAGGATTACAGGTTGTTAGAGCCTAAGGTGGTCAGTCAGGTTTATGGACAGTTCATATTGCATATAGGCATTCATATGAAGAAATACTCCTATGCAGAAAACTAGAACACATTCATTTTCTATGAACTCTTTTGCAAGGAGAAGCAATCCAGCAGGTGATCACCTGCCTATAGTCAGAAATGGTTCATGCACAAGGAGGTAACACAAGGAGGTAACTAGTCTCGGGCGGGGGGGGGTCTCCTGTCTCACTCACAATGCATGGGACAGGGGACATATGAGAGAATGCTCCTCACTCATTCCCTTTCTCCACACCAGATGCTCATGAATGCAAGACATTACAGGTGGAATTTTGGGGGCCCCTAGAAGAAAGTTGTGTCTTCTCAATAGTTCTTTTCTAGCTTAAAATATAGGCAACTGTTTTAGAGGCCACATACAATCAGTCAAGGATCATGATCCTATAAAGGACACTTCATCATCTACTTTTGCATGCCTGCAACCATACCCTGAGATTCCTTTGCTGTGTTGGGTAACAGGCACTATCAGGGTTGCCCATTAACACTCTTACAAACATGTCATTTCAAGCAACACATAAAAAAGAAAACAGCTTTGAATACAAGGTTTCGTGGACTTGGGTTATGAAGTCATTGCTCTCAATACTAACTGCAACACCCGGCTTTATTTAAAGAGAATTTATCAAGAAGCCAGGGTTAATATAATTAAGAAACAAGCATTTGGGCAGCTTCCAAGCAATAACTGCCTGTAGGAAGAAGCTGGAGGTTGTCATCCAAGCTAATAACTTTCCCACTGGAAAATGTCATGCAAAAATTGGTACTACACAGACCTTGCTCAATAGATAAGGCAAGTGAATATTTCTCTTTGTTGTTATCCCAACAAAACTACTGCACTTCCTAAGACATTTGCAAAGGTAGGATTCTTGGTGTGTGTTGGTTCTGTTCATGTTTCTTGTTTCTGCAAGCGAACCCCTCCCAACTTTTCTCCATGGAGAGTTACACATTTCTGAACACTGCTAGTATCATGTGTTTGGCACCATCATTGCAAATATCCAATTTTTCACTATTCCCCATTCAAATCTCTGAATGGCTATTGCCCATCAGTTCTCTGTTTAAGGCACAGAAATTCCCAGCTTGTGGTTGCCCATCAGTTCCCAGTTTATCACAGACAATTCCTGATAGCTATTTCCAGTTTTCACTTTATACTGGGATTATTACCTACACACACATTACCCATCAACTCCCTGTTTATGACACAGACAATCCTGGCTAGCTATTACACACTACGCCAGACTATTGCCAATCAGCTTCCCATTCATAGCACAGACAGTCGTGGATATCAGTTTCACTTCAGAGAAATCCATAAATATTCACTAGAGACAGTAATGAATAGTAGTAACGTATAGTAGTAATGGTGTTTTAACTTAAGATATAAACTGGTCTGGCATAAATAGTATATTAATTTTATAAGATAATATTGTTATAATTATGGTATTTATTCATCCAAACTGTCTTTTTATACATAATTTCTTTAACTTTTAATGTATATTTGTATCAATTTTTAATTGAAATCTATGTAAGTGTAATATCTTGTCTTGTGTTTTACTGGTCTATAACTGTAATAAAAGATATTACTACTACTACTAGTAGTAGTAGTCTTGGAGACACTTGAGTGTGCTTCGTCCTCATCACACCTCTAGGTTAACTTTTATTAATCACAGCAGCAGAACTGAGCAACTCCCACCACAAACAGGTACAAGCATTAAATCCAACTTGGGAAATTATCTAGGGAAAGTCTTTTTCCTGACTGAGGCTTGGACAGGGCTTTTTCGTAGCCCAGGAGCATAATAGGCCACACCCAACAGCAGAAACTCATTAGCATATTAGGCCAAACCCCATGGCTTTCTTTGGCTTGCCCGGGTGCCCCCCCCTGAAGGAAAGGTAGTTTAACCTGCCTTCCCTTGGCTTGCCCGGGAACCCCACAGCTGTGGGGGCCCCGGGCAAGCTGGCCCTTGGACAGGCTGGGGAAGGCACGGGGAGGCATTTAAATGCCTCCCTGATCCTTCCAGGGCTGCCTCAGAGTTGCCAGGGGGGGGTCACTCACCAGGCCTTCCCTCTGTTGCCACACATGCAGAGGTTTTGGCTGTAGTGGGCATGGCCAACTCTGAAGCCAGCCAGAACTCCGTTCCTGTGCACTCCTGCCCAAAAATAGCCCTAGGCTTGGACAACTGCTGCCAGTCAGAGAGAGCAACGTTGACCAAGATAGAGAAAATGAGTGGTAGCTTTACATGACTAGCTGATGATCTTTTAAGCTCAAATGTGTTCAATCAAGACCACAGCAATCTAGGAGGGAAGCAAGGATTTAGCTCACCATCTTGGTTTCAATAGCTCCAACTTTCCCACTGTGGCTGCCCAATTTGCTAAAGACCATTTAATGCTGAGCAAGTGTTTGTCCAAGAGTGACAATCCTCAAATGGGATACCTGACTGAAAGGACAGTGCACATATGTGCAAATATACATAAAGTAAGGCTTATATAGTCTGAAAGGCATGCCCTAGTTATTTGTCCATTTGGAGTGATAGCCCATTCTGAAAACAGAAGGTGACTCATCTACCTGGCCAGAAGGGGCTGTATTGATTCCTTTCCTGCCTTGAAGTCAGCTTCCAGAAGGTGATGCTGGGCACCTTTTGTCCCGTCTCTTGTCCATTTATGTATGGGGTACACCAATCTTGCCCCTCATGCTTTTAAACATCTAGACTGAGCCCCTGGGGGAAATCATGCAGAGATTTTAGGCACAGTGACATTAGTACGCTGATGACATATGCCCTATCTTTCCCAGCAAAATCCAGGGAAATAGCTGAACTGAATGTTTCTTGGCCACACAGAATACTTAATGGATGGAGAGGCAGTTTTTAAGTTAACTAACTAAATAATAATTTTTTTATGTTTAGCCACACTACACATTCAGAATCAAAACCATTTTTCAGGATAAGAATTCTTCACAACTCTGGTGGGCAACAGCATGATTGAATATTCCCATAAAAATCAGCACATCTGGGAAAAGGCTACTATTAAGGATGGGCATGAACCAGGAAAATGTGGTTCATGGTAATTCGTGGTTCATGGCATGCCTGGTTCATGAGCCATGAACCAGCATGAACTTTTAGCTTTGTGGAGTAGTAGAAAAGCCTCCCCCAGCATTCTAGAGGCACCAAGCTTGCCAGGGATCTCCAGCTGACTCTCCTTTACCTGCTCTCCAAATTTGGTGAGGATTGGTTTTATGGAGTCTGATTTATGGCTCCTCAAAGAAGGCAGCCCATCCTCCATTGTTTCCAATGGGAAAAACAGCAAAAAATCAAGGGCAATAGAAACCCAGCAGAACAAAATCAAAGTCCTTGAGAATCTCTGCAGTAGAAATGGAAGGTGGGTGACATTTTGCAAGCTCAGCAGAACCACTGCTGCTATAACAGTGCAAACCCAACAGGACTAAAGTCAAGCCAGAATATCTCTGCAGTAGAAACTGAATGCCCAGCAGAACCCAGTGCCACTAGTATTGCAAGTTTAAAAGAACTGATCTAAAAGCACAGAGTCACAACAAATCCAAGCAAGGGTACAAGCTCTGTTCAAGAAAATGGGAAGGGATTACAAAGGAACATTGGCAAAGGGGAGGGGACCCTCTTGAAACAGACAAGACAGGTTGAAACTGACAAGTGTGTTTCAAGTCTGGATAATTCTGCCCCCCTGTTGCTTTGAAGTTTGGCAAACCTTTTGTTTGAGTGGAGGCAGTCTCTCTGGAAATGTATCAGTTCATGAACCTGCATGAACCACCATGAACTGCTTAAAAGTTTGTGGAAAGTTCATGCCAGTTGCCCTGCCATGAACTTTACTCCACAAACCATGAACTACCAAAATTCATAATGAATTTTAGTTCATGAGCCAATTTGTGCCCATCCCTAGTCTATATAGCTTTTCTGTGGCATGCTCAAAGCCTTTGTATAACAAATTAGAGCCCCCATGGACCATATCTGTTTCTTTGTATCACTTACCCCCCTCTGAGCCCAACCTACAGGCAAAAGTGAAGACAACTGGCTTGCAGGACACTTTGGTGGATGGGCACTGGCACATACAGGTCATTCCATTCTCACAGTATCCTCACAGGCATGCCATTCACTAAACAAAGTTCTGTATTCTCAACTTTTAGTATTTGTAACAGTGAAATCACCACACCTAGGGGTGCCACCTAGTCCAGTTGTCCAGGTTTTGTCCAGATTCTGGGCATGCTTCCCAGAGCTTGTTTAGATCATTAGCTGGCCTTGATTCTAAGCTTTCATTGGCTTTTAAAAATAAGCATTTAGTCCTTTTAGATTTAGAGACAGAAGACAAAACATATAGTGTTTTGCCCAATCATTTAGTGAGAAACAAATCCTGTTCCAACCTTCTGTTGTCCCAGCCAATGAGGGAAGTAAGGGCCACGGCTGACATGCTCGCTATTTCCTGTCCTGATGCACATTGCTATTGTATGGCAAGACAGCCTGGCAGGAACAAACGGCAGGTCAAAATATGCTTCATCTGATCTGTCTCCAACTTTTTGTATGGGAGCAGATGCAAAGCTACGGGTAGACAATGCCACAATTGATGTGCCTGATTGGTATAATTAGCAGGTAATTTGCATAATATACAAATTCAGCTGTCCATATTTGGAGTACTGCAATATGGCGACCCACAGCTGCATTCTGAAGTGGTACAGTCCTAGGAGGGCTGTAAGACACAGTTTTTGGAACCACTCTGCATTCTCTTACCTTTTCCAAGTGAGCCTCAGAATCCAAAATTCTAACAAAGCCTCATTAGAATGCCAGTGGGGCTATTCTCTGGCATGATCGATGTCATCATTGTGCAAAGAGCAGTAAAACTGTTTCTTAACATGATGAATGGCCTAAAGCCAGGAATGAAATGTATTAAAGAACTCAGAATAACAATAGTTTTTTTTAAAATGCACACACATGGAAGTCTCCAATTTCTTGATGCAATGACAGAGACTGACAACTCAATGGAACTCAGTGGAATAAAATCTTCAAGCACACAAGTGCTGATTCTTAATTATCGCCCTGACATGCCAATTAGTATGAAAGACTCAACAGCTTTCCATCAAATGGGGGAGAACTTGCAGGAACTCAGAAGGGCTACTGTGTCTTGCAGAGGAATTGTTCAGCAAATACGCAGTGTGTTGTAATGGTTAACATGACACAGTAAGACTGCAGTGAGACTCAGGTTCAAATCCCCTCCTTTGCTTTGAAGCTCACTAGGTGATCTTAGGGTGGTTATTGTTTCTTAGCATACTCAGAGGGTTGTTGTGAAGACCAAATGGGGGTAGGAAGTCATGCATGCTACTCCTGAGCACCTTAGAGGGATAAATACATAACAAATAAGTTTAGTGAATAGAGCAAATGGCTGAGAAATGTAGAAAAATATCTTTTTTTTCCTAACAAAGAAAGGTAAAAGAAACTCACAATGAAAAGAGTACAAAAACTAAGTCATTAACTCAATGAAGAAACTACTGGAAATTTTCAGCCAAATGAGGACTAGCATAACTAGATTAAATACCCTATGGGGAATCATTGACTTATATAAAGTTTGACAAGTTCACAGCCACACAAGGAAAGGGGCTTCAAGGCTGCTGCCTTGCTGAGCTTTGCAGTCTCTGCTGAATTACAGACCACCATGTCGCAACCACAACTGTGTGTGTGTGGGTATTCTCTCTCTCTCTCTCTCTCTCTCTCTCTCTCTCTCTCTCTCTCTCTCTCTCTCTCTCTCTCTCTCCATAATTTACCTCACCAGGTTGTTGTGAGGATGAAATGCAGGAGTGAAGAGTGACATAAGCCACTCTGAGTTCCATTCGGGAGGAAGGTGGGGTATAAATTAAGCAACTATATATATATTAATATGTGGCTGCTCTTGAATGGTTGAACATGGACTGAATCTTAATTGCCCCCTCCCATCCTTCACCTACTATAACTGTTGGGCAGTAGACACAAGTGATTGCTGAAATCCCCCAGCCTTAGCTATAAAATGCTGCCCTGTGCAGCCATCAAACATCACCTAATGGTTGGGCAACCTCTCTGTTCTCTCAAAGCACTACTGCTTGCTAGTATTCTCTACTATTCTGGTGCTCCTCACTATGTTGCTTATTTAACTATATCAGCCATTTAAATCTTCAGGCTCAGGGCCAAACTGAACATGGTGGCCAAACTGAGCACCACCATTTTAGAGAGATTTAAAAATGCCTCGAGGATCAAATCCCAATCATGCTTGCAATGTGCTGAGGGGCTTTCCCTCCCCCATGCCTTTTCAAGTGCTGAAACAGCCCTCAGTCGGGCCTCAGAGAAGGTCATGATATGATTATTGTTTAATTTATCCCCTTTTTCCAACTCTGACGAGAAATTCCTGGAGATGTGGGGTTTTTTGGTTTTTTTTTGCCTGGGACAGGTGATGTTTGGAAGGGAGGGAGCTTAACGGTAAGGTGATATCACTCTAGGACATGTGTTTCTCTCAGTCTCTATGGTAAAACCACAGGATCCTCCCACTGAAGCAGCCATTTCCTCCAGGGGTACTAATCTCTGCAGTCTAGAGATCAATTGCAATTCCAGGAGAACTCTGGGTTCCACCTGGAGGCTGACAACAGAGATTGGAAAATGGAAGTAGAAGTGAAGACTGATAAAGAACAATGCCAACACCAGAAGAGGCACAATAGGACATGAGACCCAGTCTGCTAACATTCGGTTCACCAGACAATACTGATTCTCATCCCTTCCCCAATCCCAAGGCACATTCTCTGGTATCCCATAGGAAGGTTTAACTCAATGAGCAACTCACTTGTGGAATTCACTGCAACAGGATCTTGTGATGGCCACTATTTTATTTTGAAAGGGGTACAACAAATTCGTGGAGGATAGGCCTATTAATAGTTCTCACTCATGATAAACTAAATAGAGATTCCACATCCAAAGGCAATGTAATACCAGTTGCAATAGGGCAGCAAAGGTGGGAAGGCTTGGCTTCCACACTCAGCTGTGTAGGCTTTTCCAAACCATCTAGCTGCACTTTGTATGAAATAGGATGATGGGCTAGTGGACCACTGGCCTGATACAGCAAAGCCGTTCTAATATTCTTAGAGCTTAAAGTGGTATGCATGGGGTTTACCATGCCCTTCCATCCAGGCAGTGAAAAAGCTTCCCCTGCTTTGCTCTGACAGTTCTAAGACATCAGACCACTCTCACCAGCAAATTAAAAATAATTGTATGCTTCCTGTTGGGTCTCTTGCTCCCCAAATTGTTCTCTGCTCCAATGCCATTTTTCTGTATCTGGTTTGTGTGCACGCACACATCTCTCCAGTTCTGCCTTCCTGTTCTGGTCTTCCCCTGACCTCTTTCCTCTGATTACAGGCCAGTCATTCATTCTACTTGAGCGCAGGCAGCTGCAGCCCTCTAGCTAAGGCCTTTTCCACACTGACTTAATTATACTCTGGGAAGGAAACAACCAATCGGAGCTTGTATGTCCTGATCTTCTGCAGTGGGAGGGGGAAAAATCCCTGTTAATGTGACTGGAGCTCAGTGGATAATTTACAAAGACAACCACCACCAATCAGGACTTTGGGAGAGGAATTCTGTTCGCCAGATATACGGAGCTGAGAGCTGCATAACAATTACAGTTTAAAGTCATCTTTCTAGCTGCTATGGCCAAACCATTTGGATCTCACCTGTTCCAAATTATCTAGCACAGTTTTTATCCCATCCTTCCTCCAAGGATCTAAGGGCAGCGTGCATAGTTCTATCTTTGTAATAACCCTG
Organism: Gekko gecko; assembly: GCA_029375565.1. Lineage (NCBI taxonomy): Eukaryota > Metazoa > Chordata > Lepidosauria > Squamata > Gekkonidae > Gekko > Gekko gecko. The sequence goes on along the minus strand of JAPDNY010000012.1, from coordinate 41,483,339 downwards.
GGAGGCAGATAAGATTAAGGTGAGAGAGTGACCAGACCAAGGCCACTCAGTGAACTTCATGGCCACGTGGGGATTAGAACTATGTTCTTCCAGCACCTAGGGTCATATTTCTACTGACAATATTATAGTCAACAAGGGGGTGGAGGGTCTTTATATCAAAAGATTAGGATTAATTGGCACCTTCTGTTGGATCCCCACCACTCAGTATCCAAACAGAAGGGCAGGTTTTACTCCCACTGTATGAGCCTCTCTAAATACAGCCCCAGCAGGAATCTATGCCAGCCCTTCACTTTTGGGGCTTCTACCCCACCTTTTGATCCCAAAGGAATCCTGTGGTGGCATACACAGAATGAATACGGGCCAGTTACACGCCAACACTTTCACTCCCTGCAACATGTTGTGATGCATTTCTTTACTCCCTTCCCTCCATGATTGTAGGTCTCCCCGGACTTCAAGTGCGAAAGGGGAAGAGTCGAATGCAGCAGCCTGTTCAGACATATGGGTGAAATTCAAAGGTTTTACTCAGGGACCCAGTTAGAGGAAAAGCTAAATGTGGCCTTAGTTGCCCCAGACCCAGGACCAGCTTCCCTTCAATCATGTTGCAGGTAGAAATATGTTCAGGTTGTCCTAGAGAACTAAACAGGTGCGACTGAGGAGTGAGAACTGGTCCTATGTGCACAATCCTTTATTTGCATAGCTCTGCCCTGGATTATGATGCTTGGTCATGCCAATGTGTGACAGAAGAACCCAAGAACTTTTAAAATTAGTTTACATACAGATTTCTCTCTCATACATGTACACAGACTTACACACATCATACATCTACCTCCTTTACAGTACAGGATGCAAGGTCTTTGGCTTGGAGCCCAGGGCTATGAATGACATGAAATACATCTCAAAGAAACAAGCACAGTGAAGAGCTGGAGGGGGAGGGGGGATCATTACATTTCCCATTCTGCTGCACAAAGTTAACACTGCAGCACTCCTGCTTATAGCTGTATATCAAGACCACTAAAGATAAATGCCTGTCATGAAAGAAAGATATTACTGCATCAATGAGTCCTAAATTACCCCCAGGAATTTTAGAAAGTCAGGGAAATAACCTATATTTTGAGGGCTTGAGAAAGTTTTCTAACCTTGTTAAGAATTTAGGCAGCACAGAATGTACTATGGGAGTTTCCCCTTAAGAATCACCACCATCCTGCTCAGACAGGGCGAGCTATCCACTGAGCTACCTTCTCCTGGCTTCTCCCCAGTATTGTGTTCTTCCATTTGATTGTAATATGGGTTTGACTCATACAGGTGTGTGCATCACTTGATCTCTCTGTGATGGATTATAGATTGTGTGAATGGATTCCTTTAAAAAAAACCCACTGTATTTGGGGTCACATATGTGAGCTCTGCAGTGTGGCCATTCCCATGGCCTGTTTTTTGCACATGCAAGTCATTACTTGAGGTTGTGGTCACCAGATCATGACTAGCCTGCAGTGTCTGCCCATTTGGAACTTTAATCTTTGGATGGATAATTAATTTAATTTAATTTAATTCATCATTTATTTAAGCATTAGGGAAGGAGTAAACGGTCTTTCTGTTTAAATAATTGCCAGCTGCAGAAAGAGTTCAAATACGGGCAACTTTTGGGGCAAGCACTTTGACGAGTCTGCAGGTGGAATAAATGCCTGGGGCAGGCAAACAAGATTGCCCTTCCTTACTGGTCTTTGCTGTCCAGGATTCTGCGCACGGAAAGGATCATCACAAAGAAACATGTTAAGCCCAGCTGTGGTGGCCATTGCCTAGGGTGCCAAACAGAATGGGGGCTACTCCTCCCCCACCTGGCGGCACCAACAGGAAGGCGCCCCTGGTCCCAATGGGTAGCAGAATGAAGGGAAGGGAAGGAGGATGGGCACAGTTTTGCTGCCTTCTAGGGTTGCCAGGTCTGGTATGGAAAATACCTGGACACTTTGGGGGTGGGTCCAGGAGATGGTGGGATTTGGAGAGGAGCCTCAGCAGGGTACAATGCCATGGAGTCCACCCTTCAAAGCAGCCATTTTCTCCAGTGGAGCTGATCCCTGTCAGCTGGAGAGCAGTTGTACAAGTGGGAAATATCCAGCCCCCACCTGGAGGCTGGCAACACTATTGCCTCCCTCCAGTGGGGGGGCACAGCTTGGGTTCCCAAAATTGTTGGGCTGGCCTTGAACCCTACACGATACACTTCGCACCCAAAACAGCATCCTTGTATCATGTTCTTCCCCCACTTCCCTGTGAACTTTACGCATGTTTACCCCTGCCACAGTGTCATTTTGTGGTGCTGTTTCCCCATCTTCATTCTGCACCACAGGCTGCTGCTAGTAGGGAGAAGGGAATGCACAACACCTCTGGGGCAACAGCTCATGTCAAGTGAAAAGCGTGGTTCCCTTTGTAGTCACTGGGGTGAAGTACAAAGAGACCTGGCTTCCATTTTGCACTCTGGTTTCTTACATTGTCCAGCTGCCATTTCCTACAAGGAGCCGGGGGGGGGGAGGGGCAAATGAACAAATATAAAAAAAGAAATAAATACAACAACAAAAGCACAGACCAATGTATTTACCATGGCAGCAACTTTTGTGAAAAAATGCACAAAAACTCATTTTTAAAAAATAAAAAATTGGCTGCAACAGATCTAACATGGCCATGCCCTGTATATTTTTAACAAGATGGTTGATCTGAATCCTCTTTCTTGGATACATTCCCTCCCCTCCCCAGTTATTAAACAACCCAATTGCTTTGTTGCTGTCATTTTGACTGTTGTTCAACTAAATATAATTACTGGCTTTTGCAGTGAGCTCCTGTTTCGTTTATAGCACCCCAGTGACAAGCTGGGAAAGACATTTTCCAACCACAAGCATCTGCCTCCTCAACAGAGGGTGAGGTAATTGTCTCTGGGAAACTGTCTCTTGTGTCTGTGACAAGCTGAGGGTGCCAGGAAAGTTGGCAGGCATGGCAAGGCACAGCCTCCTTAGCAGTGCTCTTGTGTTTGGAGGACATTTAGCAGAATGGGGGTGGGGGGTGGAGCCAGTTTGTGCCATTGCCCAAGTGAATGTGGCAAGAATGCCCACAGCTATAATCCTTAGCATGTGTGTGTTGTATGTGTGTTTGCAAAGGTTCATCTTCCAAAACAATGCACTTCCAAGCTCTGATTATCTTTTAAAAAGTGGCATTCTAAGCTTTTTGTATTGTGGGAGAAAAAGATCAAAACCTGACTCCTGCAATATTTGAAATAAAGAAAGAACATTGGTGAACCAACCCAGCACTCTTTGTCCCTGTTAACATGTAATTGGGCAGTGTGGATTGCTCCCTTGGTACTCTTCTGCACCATATGTTCTTCACTGTGTCATTCTGGTTTTATACATTTTACTGTTACAGCTGTCTGGCAACAACAGCACAAATCCCAAATTAATTCTTTCTTCACTTCAGTGGAAGGCAGGGTAGCCAGCTTCTGGATGGGAAATACCTGGAGATTTTAGGGGTGGAACCTGAAGAGCGAGGGGTTTGGGGAGGGGCTTCAATGGGTTATAAGGCCATCTTCCAAAGCAGCCATTTTCTCCAGGTGATCGGATCTCTGTCACCTGGAGGTCAGTTGTAACCCCAGGAGGTCTCCAGCCACCACCTGGAAACTGACAACCTTAGTGAAAGGAACAGCCCAACAACTGCATCCATTTGTGTGCCCACTGGTTCAGCAGTTCCATTTGCTTGGGCAGTGATAGGAAGAATGCTTCCTTCAAGACTCAAGAGATAACCAAGCACTGCTGCCATACAGGTGGCACAGCTTAGCAACAAGTTGCTGGGTCTGAACTTCCTGCTCAGTTTCCGGCAGCGTTGCCAATAAGGATCCCAGGGGGGTGGGTGAGGGAAAGATAACCTACAGAGTGGACAATACGGAGGTTGGTAGACCAACTGTTTGACTTGGAATAAGGATGCAATGATGGCAACTCCTTGCCCTGCCCCAGAATGCAGCAGAGGAGGGCCTCTCCCTTCCAACAAGCCACATGAGGACTCCCACTCGTGCACTCCCCCATTAGAAGACCAACATGTGGACTGAACATGTGGACTGGAGCACAGGTCCATCAGTGGCTATTAGCCACAAGGTATAGATAGGAACTCTCAGTCTGGGGCAGGTGATGCATTCTATTCTTGGTGCTGGAGGGGACAGCAGTGGGAGGGCTTCTGGTGTCCTGGCCCCACTGCTAGACCTCCTGGTGGCACCTGGTATTTTTGGCCACTGTGTGACAGAGTGTTGGACTAGATGGGCCATTGGCCTGATTCAACATTGGCTTCTCTTATGTTCTTTGAACCATTGTGTTGGGGGGAGTTCTTAGAGCCCCTGCCCTAGCTTCACCCCAAACCGAACATGGTTTAGCTCAGTGCTTTAAACGACTGTTTTTCTTAGAAACAGTAGCAGCATTGCCAAACAGCCAGCTGCCTTGTGCTGCGCTGCACTCCACCCAAAGGCAGGCTTCCTTCTAAGCTGCTGATTAAGGCCCGCACTTTAAATTATGGATCAATGCTCTGAGCTTGAGGATCCAATTATGTCCTGTGTTTTAGGCAGATCAAGGCTCTACAGCTGGTTCTGACACACTCTGTTTGATGGCAGAAAGTACTGCAATATGTAAACTTAGAAGACACCCGCATAGATATATCAGAATTGCTCCTGCCCACCAGGCTACATACCCAAGACTTTAATAAAATGTTCCCTGTATTCCAGTTGTTGAAATTAAACAGTGAAGGGAGTGAAATTTTAATGGCACCTATTCGCCACAATATAGAGCAGGATTGTTTTATCAGCAATTTCATTTCATCTGCTTATTCCTTGTCATTTCACAAGGCAGACCGGCAGTGATTTTTAAAGTCTCTTAAAATGTATTTTTAAAAGTGATATCTATTACTGGATTAATGTCTGTTTGGAAAATGTAAATTTCTGACTGTTATGGAAGTATTCATCAGGCAAACAAGAATTGGACATTGACTAACCAAGAAGAAGAAGATGATGAAGAAGAAGATGAAGAAATTGGATTTATACCCCGCCTTTTACTACCCAAAAGTGTCTCAGAGCAGCTTACAAACTCCCTTCCCTTCCCCTCCCCACAACAGATACCCTGTGAGGTAGGTGCGGCTGAGAGCTCTTGACAGAAACTGCTCTTTTTTCAAGAACAGCTCTTATCAGAACTATGGCTTGCCCAAGGTCGTCCAGCTAGGTGCAAGTGGAGGAGTGGGGAATCAAACCCAGTTCTCCCAGATTAGAGTCCGTGCACTTAACCACTACGCCAAACAATGCTTTAACATTACACCCCTGTGTTCTACTAACACACAGCAATAACCATTTTTTTTTGTCCTGGACAAGATCTGTGTGTGAAGTAGCTTTATCAGTGTTGAGTAGCCATGAGTGCTATTTAGCAATGGCAGCCTCCTGCAAGGATAATTATCTGGGAGCATATGTTTTTGCTACAAAGATGTAAATTGCCCAGCTTTGGAGAAGCAAACATACACTTGCCACAAATATTTGCTATATGATACATGAGACATTTTACCTGCTGACAAATAACTGTGTGAATTTAAACCACACAAAATTCATTTTACATATGCAACAATATAGGAAAGAGCTCTTAACTGCTTCCTTTGTTGTATTGCAAACTCCTCTGCAACTTCCCCCCGTTTCAAAAGCAATTTTCTAGAAGGCTGTTCAAGAAAAAGACTGGCCTTCGATCCATGGGTCAGGATGCTCAGGCAGTCTGCAGAACTCTACCTGCTGGGTCATGGGTCATCTATAGAGATAGCAAATAAACAAGCATTGCACAAATAATGCAGACCACAAGTGCTCAAAAAGTTATGCACAAAAATCAATTTATATAAGAGGACTACATATATCAGTGAAACCAAAATTACATCATATAGGAGCCTTACCAACTATTGCAGAGCATGTGCTATTGTTGATCAGATGCCTGGCTTTGAATGATTATAATAGGAATGAATTTTTCCTGTAATATTGAGTTGAAGGCTTTTATACACTGTGAGTGCTATACTAAGGATTTTTCCTTCTAAGAGTCTTCTGTACACTATGCGTACTGTATGAAATAATGTGAACTTATTGAAGAAGAATTATCGAAACGAAGATCAAAATCCGGAGTCTTCGTTCATTTTATCTGTGTACGATTTATGGACTTGTACTATTCATTTTCTTTGTATACCATTTATGGACTTGTACTATTTATAGACCTGCACACTATATGATGTAATTTTGGTTTCACTGAGATATGTGGTCCTCTTATATAAATTGATTTTTGTGCATAACTTTTTGAGCACTTGTGGTCTGCATTATTTATGCAGTGCTTGTTTATTTGCTATCATCTATAGAGATGCCATGATTTCTGGCTGCTTTATGGAAGGAAACACTGCTATGTGCACTGGTAGAGAGCAAGGATGACACAACTCCTGCTCCGCTTTGCAAACACACTGGGAGAAGCAGCAGCATAGCTAGGTGCAGCTACTCACTGATGGACATTCAAGAGGAAATTAGATAAACATATGGAGCAGAAGTCCACCAGTGGCTATTAGCCACAGGGTATAGATGGGAACTCTCAGTCTGGGGCAGGTGATGCACTCTATTCTGGATGCTGGAGGGGGCAGCAGTGGGAGGGCTTCTGGTGCCCTGGCCCCACTGCTGGACCTCCTGATGGCACCTGGTATATTTTGGCCGCTGTGTGACAGAGTGTTGGACTAGATGGGCCATTGGCCTGATCCAACATTGGCTTCTCTTATGTTCTTATGTTCTTATGTTCACAGCTTTGATTATTGGCTGCTTCCTCAGTCCTGATTCTTAGCTTGCATTTTTTTTTACCTTGGCTCTCTTGTTCTGCTCCTCAGGGACTTGTCCTTAGGGCTGAGGATCTTAATTCTTCCTAGGGTTCCCAGCCCTACACTAGCAAATGCCAGGAGATTTGGTTATCAGGGCCTGGGGAAGGTGAAGTTTTAGGATGACATGACATCACTTCTGGGTGATGTGATTCTCCAGGAATTTCCCCTAATGTCTGTGATAAAGATCATGGAGACTGGGGGGGGGGATGTCTACAGCATCCCACAACACCATCCTCCCCTGTCTGGTCCATTTTTCTCCTGCTCTTCAAACTGTCAAGGCCAGGGCAAGGGGTTGCCCACTGCCAGCAGGCAAATGACAGGCCAAACTCCCCCTGTCATATTATGTGATTACCTGTCACATCCTTGAAGCTCAAAAGAGTCCATGATGCTCTCTGTGCACTAAACCCGGGTCTCAGGTTTGGAAAGGTTGAAGATCACTGCTCTGAAGCACTCTGAGGTTTGTGGTTCTTTGGATACTAGTTCAGAATGAGTGTATGAAGCTATCCCTGGCCCATCTAACTCAGTAGCCTACTCCTTTTGGCAGCAGCTTCCCACAATCTGTCCCAACCCTATGGCTAAGTGGAAATGCCAAGGATCAAGCCTTCTGGACCTTCTGCATGCAAAGTACTTGCTCTGCTGCAGGGCTCGGGTTGCTAGCTCAAGGCTGGCAAGCATCAGAAGTCTCACTGTTGGGGGGAGGGGCTTGCTGACAATAGCATGGTGACACCGGTTAAACCACAGAGTTCTGGGTGAATGTTAGAGCAATCCCAGATGTGTTGATGTCACTTCCAAGTTGTGATGGAAATGACACAGTGGCATTTGAGATGACACTGAACACCACCTCGACCAGTCCCACCATATTTCCCACACTGCCCAGCTGAGCGGGGGTGGGAAGTTTCCTGCCAAAGCAGAAGACCTGATAAGCTTGTGCTGTGCTGTGATTCCTCCTGAGAGATCCGGCAGGATCTGGCAAAACAGCTCTTACATTCTGACCATGAAGAAAGCAGACAAGTTAACTTGCTACAATGCCACTGGCAAACCGTTTCCCATCAAACCCATTCTTAATATGGAGCTAAACCCTAGTTTATGCATCAGCAATGAATCACTGGATTCACTAAAGAAGGTGCCCCCCCATTTCATTGTGGTCTTGACAGCACACCTCCCATCAATATCCCTTCGACTACCAACACTGTATTTTGCAGAGCACAGAGCATTCCTCCTGCTGTGCAGGGAACTCATGCTACTCGAATGCCCTTATAAACAAAGAATAAAATAGTAACAAAGCCCCCCCTGTTCTTTCCAGCTTTATAATATTTGACCAAAGGAAAAGAGGAGGGATTATTTAATTCTTACATACAGAGGGGGCTAAGGGGCTAGGGTACAAGGAGGGATTCTTCTTCAGCAACAAATCCGTCCACAAATACCAGGAACCTCGGCTGATCAGCGAGTGGATGGAAAACAAAAGAAAACCCTGCGCAGTATTTTCAACATAGCGTGTGCGCAGGGCCACGAGCTGCGGGAGAGCAGAGAAGGGAGAGGAAGACTTTGGAGTGCGGAGCTGGCACAGCACAAGCCTGTTGCATGACTCAGAGAGGCACATCAGAGCAAAGACAAAACACCTCTAGCAACAAGAAAAATCCTGCAGTGTTTATCTTGTTTTGCAAGTCTTTTGACGAGCAAAAAATACATTGCAGGAGGGCTGGCATGCCAGTCAGCTCACCTGTCAGATATTGTCAGCTGACGGCTTTTTATTTGGCACTAGTCTTAAAAATACCAGAAGAGTCTTGCAGGAGCAGAGCGGTGGTCCATCTAATCCAGTATCCTGTCTCACAGAGAGGCCAACCAGTTTGTCTGGACAGCCAACAACAGGGCCGTCCCCTGACCTCTCTTCCTGGCACTGTTACTCAGAGGTTTACTGCTTCTGAACACGGAGATTCCTTTCAGTCATCAGGGCCAGCAGGCACTGAGAGATCTGACCTCCATAAATCTGTTTCATCCCCATTTTAAAGCTGTCTATGCCTGTGGCCATCACTACATCCTCTGGCAGCAAATTCTACATTAAAGTCACTCACTGAGTTTAAGAAGTATTTCCTTTAGTTCATCCTGAACATACTGCCCATCAGCTTCACTGGATGCCCTTGAGTTTTCATATTTTGGGAGAGGAAGAAACAGTTCTCTCTGTCCACTCTCTGTACCCTGTGCACAATTTTATAAGTCTCTATCACGTCCTTCCTTATTCCATTAATTTTGTTTTTAATTGGTAAATATCCTGTGGAGCCAGAATGTCCTGGGGTACGTGGCAGCCTTTGTCTTCTTCTTAAAATTTCATCACTTTATCATTCTTACATTGGAGTGAGGACTGCATGCCCCCAAACCTTGCATTCATTGAGGGCAAACTTGTGCCCATAGCAAAGCGTTTCCTACTGGCCCCCTGCCATGACCATGAGCACCCACACACAGAGAAGATTTTTGCATTTACAGAGTTGCTGCTACTTTGTTTATTTCTATTTGCAGTAATGTCTGGCTAGTCTGCCATACAGCACTACTGTGCCCTCACTTAGCAGCTTCTTAGCCTCTGTGTTAATTGAAAGATTGCCCCTGGGTAACAAAACAATAGAGTCAGATATTGCTCCCCCTCTTAATCTCAGGCTGCACGAACTGTGCCACGTGGTGTCAGCAGAAGCTACACATGTTACTGACACTGAGACACAGAGAAAAGCAGTAAGAGGACCTTCACCTAAAGTACCTATAATTTACGGAATGCAGAACTGATATTGCTCATTGCAAAGGTTTAAAGCACTTCCCAGATACTGTCTCTCAGGTACCTTGAAACCTATGCATATTCCAATAAGGGAGGCCACAATTCATATCCCCCAGACATTGCCAAGGTGAGGCTAAGGAAGACAGAACAGAAGCAAATCAGGGGTTAATTAGCAAGATCATGACTAAGGTAAGATTTGAGCCAGGGCTTCTCCATTTACAGGTGGGAACAGCTGGCTGTACCGGATTATATATCTTTATCGTGAAAATCCATCAAGGTCTTCAAAATTGTGGAGTAGGGGGTAAGACTTGCCATCAGCAGCTCACAGAAAGCTGGGCTTATTTGGAATGAGATGGAACACACTTCTAGGCACATCAGATTTGCCAGCATTGGACTTCAGTGGTGATAAACCAGAGTTTAGGGCACATTTGCTTGTTCTAGGGATGCCAGCCTCCAAATGGGACCTGGGGATCCCCTGGTATTGCAGCTCATCTTCAGACTATAGAGATCCATTTCCCTGGAGAAAATGGATGCTTTGGAGGGTGGACTCTGTGGCATTGGACCCCACTAAAGTCCCTGTCCTCCCCAGGAGCCACCTCCAAATCTCCAGGAGTTTCACAAGCTGGATCTGGAAACCCTTCCCCCATCCCCTGGTAGTGGCCAGGGGAATCTGGCAACCCTAGCTTGTTGGGCTGTACTTTCCTTCCACCTACCGCAAACCCACCTCAACTGCTGGCTAACCAATTAAGGATGCCACCAGATTTTGCATTCCTGTTATTTCCTCTCAACTCTCCCCCATACTTTGTTTCCACTTTTCCCCTGCACACAGTGAACCCCGCAAGACTTTGTTTTCACCCCATTTCCTGGATTTTTCATGATGACTTTTTTTTTTTGCTAAGTTTATATATATATATATATATATTTGCCTTAATTAAGTGTAAATGGGGCCTAACTGGCAGATCAATAGGTTCACAACCATGGCATGCAAAGGGACAGACTTGTCCCAGTAACAGATGTAGGCATTCCAGGTGTAATGTGTTCTTGCCAACCCATGCCCATTAATGGGTGGACAGCGGTACTCTATGCCAACTGAAGTTTTCAAATAATCTTCAATGGCAGCCCCAGACACAGTGCATTAAAGTAGTCTAACCCGGAAATCTCCAGGGCATGAATGATTGTAGGTGGGAATGCTTTTCAGGCAAGGAATGCTGCCAATAATCACCTGCAGCATCCAGCTTGGCTTATTTTGTGGAATGCTGGTGACCCACAAAAGCAAACTAGACAATCACCTTGGATGCTAAAGTTCCATCCCTGAGAAAGATTGACTGCCAGCCCTTTGATGAAAGCACACAGAGGCCAACGGAGCTGCCTGTTTACTGGGGATTAATTTCTGAGTGCACAACTGTGAGCCTTCTGATTGCCTGGGTAGAGCCACAGCACTTACACGAGAGTATATGCGGCTTTTAGGGCACACCTTTCTACCTGTATGATTCTACAAACAAACACATCCTTCCCAGGTCACCATATGAGCTTCAGAGAATGATTCCCCCACTATGTCTCTGTACTGGATCAAAGAAACAAGCATATTTTAACAAGAAGCTGGGCAGCAGCTCTGCTTGCATTTCTAGGCTGATGCATCGGAGATTAAATGAGGGGAAGCAGGAGTTGTATATCATCCTAGCAGAGGCTTGACCCAGTTTGGGTAAAGGGATACCTGTAGCTGGTTAGCCTTTGGAGACCAGGAGGTGGAATCATCACTGACCAGAAACCAAGATTTAAGTGAGCTGAGCAGTGCACCCAGCATACAGATGTGATCCTGCTGCAGCTTCCTGCTGCTCTCTGATTTCCTACAGTAAGAAACCAAGAGGAAGGGAGGCTTTTCATTCTGGTCTTGCCTGCGGTAGCAGTGCTTAAGCTTCATAACAAGAGGGACGCATGCTGACAATGTATGCATGAATTTGGCCATGTTTCATAGGCAGTATGTTGTCGAAGGCTTTCACAGCCGGAGTTCATTAGTTGTTGTAGGTTTTCCGGGCTGTATGGCCATGGTCTTGGCATTGTAGGACCTGACGTTTCACCAGCAGCTGTGACTGGCTTCCTCAGAGGTATAACACAGAAAGATGAAGTATTCTCTGTGTCAAGGTGAGAAGAAAAATGGTAGGCAGGTAATTTATATCTATTCAGGAAGGTGGGCTAGGGCTGAGTCATTATCTTGTAGGAGTTCTCCAAACTGTGACATGCTAATGGAGGAGCTTTCCTGAGGAATATACTGCATACCAGGCAGTTGTGGACAGGTTTACATGTGGACCACAACATTCAGACAAGAATAAAAGAACATGAAAGACACTGCAGACCAGGCCAACCTGAAAAATCAGCAGTGGCTGAACATTGCCTAACTCAAACAGGACACAGTATCTTATTCCTAGACACTGAAAGGCTGGACAACACATCTAATGTCAGATTACACAAGGAAGCCATCGAAATTCATAAACATATGCACAATTTCAACAGGAAAGAAGAGAGTTTAAAAATAAATAGGGCATGGTTTCCTGTCCTGAAGAACACAAAATGCTCTGCATCTTACAACAGCACTACAGATAAGATTAGAATTTCAACAGCCAATCCATATGCGAAAGAACTTCCTCAGGAAAGCTCCTCCACTAGCATGTCACAGCCTGGGGAACTCCTACAAGATAATGACTCAGCCCTACCCTTCCTTCCTGAGTAGATATAAATTACCATTTTTTATCTCACCTTGACATAGAGAGTACTCCATCTTTCTGTGTTATTCCTCTGAGGATGCCAGTCACAGCTGTTGGTGAAACGTCAGGTCCTACAATGTCAAGACTACTGCCATACAGCCTGGAAAATCTACAACAACTCATTTCATAGGCAGGTTGCCAACTGACCAGAAAAATCCAACCTGGCTTGCTCCCTTAACATGATGTGCAGAAACCAGCAGGTAAAGATTATCACTTGGCCTGTGTCTACACATCAAGCTGCTATTAGAAGATCAGGAGCAGCGGCTTGCCAACAAATTCTCAGCATGTACTAGATATGCAGTACAGGGAGCGCTCACGTGATGATATCGGGCAAATCAGACAGGTGATCATCAAATGCAATCTAGTTGCAAGGTCAGGTTTGTCTCAAGGTAGAATTTAAGTGTTAGCAGAATTTGGTGGTGGCAAAGGGCAGTGAGAGGGCATGTGTCTGGAGTGGGAATCTTGTAGGGATGAGATCACAGACAATGTGTCTAGGCTGGCCTGGAGGAGGGTCCCTGTTGGGCAACACAGGCTCCACCAGTGGCTGGGGCAGCTACAGTGAGCCCCCAGTGAAAGTCTCCCCTGAGGGCAGGCAAGGAAGGGCGGGGGTGGATGTAGCACAGAGAGGAAAGAGGGTTTTGCCACCGAGCTACACCTGCAGGCAGTCTTACAGATCAGGCTGGGAACATCCCCACCTCCTCAGGCACAGGCCAGGAGAGAGGCCCTCCAAAGTGGCAGAGATGCAGGAAGAGAAGGCCTAGGCCAAGAACCCACCACCCACCTCTGTTACTCACACCCAGCAAGACCACAACCTTTATCAAGGATCCCAAGGCTGCCTTGCCAAGGGGAAATCCTTTAAAAGGCAGGGAGCAGGGCCTCCAGGAGGACAGGTCAGATCTCTACCTCACAGTCAGAGGAGAGGGAAAGAACAAGGGAGACAGTGATAAGGTGAGACAGAATCTCCTCCTTCCCCAACAGCCGGGGGTGGGGGAGGGTTTACTGAGAAAAGCTCCTGGCAGGTGCAGCACCCCTGGCCTCTGTCCCTCAGTACAATGGGGTTTTTGTTGTTGTTGTTGCTATAAGTGTCCAGCACCGGGGGACTGCATCCTTTGACTAGCCATCGCATACTGTTTCAGCCTTCTTTCGTATTCCACAAGCTACTCACAGTTTCTCTCCAGCACCACAGGGACTAGAAATTCATTCTTCTACCACAGCACCCTGCTGAATATAAACTTTATGGCAGATCTGGGTTTACTTCTGCATATTCCATAGATGGCCCTGAAGTCCTCCACTTCTAAGCTGCTGTCCTGAATGTCACCTCACCCCACTTGAAATCTTCGTGGCCCAAGGAAAGCTCCATCTGCCATGACCTTGACATCTGTATCTCTCTAGTATTCATTCTACTCTACAATGCTTTCTTCCCATTGGAGTGCTGTGCATGTGTTGATCAAATGAGAAATAGGTGAAGTTCTCAGAGACACATAGCAAGCTGCCCCCACCCCCCATGCCCCTGCTAGCTTCCCAATTCCTTATTCAGTGCAAACTCCTGTAAGCAATAAAACTGCTGGAGAGGGAAGTGAGAAAACTGGTATGAAAATGAAGAATCATTTCTTCATGCTCTGTAATAGTTTTCTCCTCTCTTTGTTACTTCTGACATCACAATCTGTTACCATGGCATTTTTGGAAATGCCAGAATAATTATGTTCAAGACCACAACCTTTTGGCAAGGTGAAGCCCCATAAATAACAGTGAGCCAAGTGGGATGCCTTTGAAATCACCAAGCTCTAAAAGGACACAGCAGTGTCTGGAACTCTCAGATGCCCCCTCCCCACTCCTCCAGGTAATACAGACACTGTTCAGCAAACAAGAACAAGACCCACCAAATGCAGCCAATAAAAACCCTGCCCTCCAGTAGCAAGAAAGGTCCTTCCTAAACAAGAACTTTACCACTGAGGTCAATGCGTTTTCTTCATTTCACCCAAAGGGTTCTTAATAACACATTGCTCTAGTTCCAAGCAAACTGCACGACTTTGTCCAAGTACATCCCCACCCCCACCCCACATGGAAGAAGTCGGATGAATCTGATACACTCATGATGAATTAGGAGTAGGGGCAGGCAGTCCCTTGATCTTGTTTGGGAAAGTTCCCAGTGAGCAAACTGCCCCTGGCAGTCAGGAGCAAGCTGAGCACAGTGGCTCCTGTGGTGCCAGGCAAGCCTAAACTTCCCACCATTTTGCCCATGGTTGCCCGGGTCCTGGGCGGCACGGGGTGGAGAGAGTTGACAAAGAGAATTTTTTCTCCCTCTCCCACAATACTAGAATTCAAGGGCATCAAATGAAGCTAATGTGCAGTAGATTCAGGAGAGACAAAAGGAAATACTTCTTTACACAGAGAGTGTTTAAAATGTGGGATTCGCTGCCAGAGGATATAGTGATGGCCACAGGCATAGATGGCTTTAAAAGGGGATTAGGCAGATTTATGGAGGTCAGATCTATTGGTGGCTGCTGGCCATGGTGACTGAAGGAAACCTCCATGTTCAGAGGTAGTATGAGTATCAGTGACATTAAGGGAAGGCCTTGGCCTCTGTGCCCTGTTGTTGGCTCTCCAGAGGAACTGGATGGCCACTGTCTGAAGCAGGATGCTGGACTAGAGGGACCCCAGGTCTGATTCAGCAGGGCTCTTCTTATGTCCCAGCAGAACAATCCCTGCAATGCTGCCAGTATCTAAGGAGCAGCTTCTCTCAACTTCATCCAGGCCCAGGGCGATTTCTCCATCTCAGTCTACCCGATTGGGAACCATCAAGTCTCCTAAAAGGTGATAGCAGTCAGTGTGGCACAGCAGTGAACATGTCAGGCCAAAGCCCTGTTCTGGGGGAGGAAGGGGAGCTGTAGCTCTCCGGTGCCTGCTGAATTTATCTTACAAACCCTACCCCATCAGTACATTCCCTCCAGCTTCTGGATTCACTTCTGACTTTGGAACCCAGTTAAGCTTTGGGTTGGGAAATTCCTGGAGATTTGGAGGGCAGGGCTTGGAGAAGAAAAGTACCTCAGTGGGTTTTATGCTATACAGTCTACAAGGGAGCCATTTTCTACAGGAGAACTGACCTCTGCAGTCTGGAGCTCAGCTGCAATTCTGGGAGGTCTTCAGCTACCGCTAGGCCCAGTTAATACAAATTATCTGGACATTTTTAGAGGAAAACTGGTGAAAAGCACTCTGGCTGTGGTAACATCAGCATTTTGTGTCTATATCATTGTGGTACCTTTGCAGATGAAATGAACACAATCAGACAACATCTGCTTTCTGTGCCCCAGTCATCAGCACCCGGGTTCAGTGCGTCCTGGAAGCAGAGTTTGCCGACACTGGAGAAAGTCTGGTCATTACGTATGCCAGTGCTTCCACCCTATGTTTCCCAACATCTAAATATTCCTTTCCATTTCCACCTCCTTTTTTCCTTTTCCTTCTGATCAGGTAGCTATGTTTGCATAAGCACATAAGTGCCTCTGGCATTGTCAGTCAGTGTGGCCAAGTAGTCATTCCGGATTGGGAGTCCCCAGGAGAGTTTTTAAGAAACAATTTGTGCCCCCCACCCCTCTCTCCTGTTTCTGCATTAGAAGTGCTGTTTGAGAGTATCCCAGGATTGACACAAGGGTAAATGCACTGAAGTCAATGGGACTACTTGACCTGTAATTTGTCATATTTCACTAAAAAAACCCCAAGGTAGATTGCAAGAGGGCCCCCGCCCCCAAGTGCTGGCATGTTTTCTAAGACTCAGCACAGGGCAACAGTGTGAGGTCAGGTCTACTAATATAGTAGACTGAGGGAGGTAGACCTGATCTCTAGAGGCCAGGTCTACCTATATAGGGGACTGAGTCAAGTAGATCTGTTCTCCAGAGGCCAGGTCTACCAGTATAGTGGAAAGGGGAAGGTAGACCTGTTCTCTGGAGGCCTGGTCTACCCCACCAGATGGCAACATTTTCTGTAATGAAATTTGACTTGATTCTGCTTTCTCTTTTAATGTTTAAATTATTCTTAAAATATAGTTTAAACATAGTTTAGAAGACTTCATTCTGAGATTTTTACAAGGTTATGGAAATCTAAAAAACTAATTTATGTGGTAATCAAATGTAGACTCGTTCACAACTTTAATGCTACTAGTTTTTTCGCACACGAGGTAGAACTTTTGCTCACAACATTGTGGAGCTTAGAGGGAACATTGGCTCAGGAGAACACATTTTCCAAATAACACCCCCCCACACTGTCACGAAAGTGATTCCCCAGTATGTAAGTGTTTGCATTTATCTTGGAGTTGTCATCTTGTAAGTACTTTCTGGATAGTTATCCATATCAATGAAGTGCACTATCAAGCACTTGAATGTAGTTGCCTTTCAGTATGATAGCTAGCAGCTGGGAACCGTCAAGGTAATTGGTTGACAGTAGACTATCTACAGCTTAAATGTCAGTTTGACAGCTGAGGATTTAGATTCAGCTCAGATCAGTTAGATCAACTGATTGATCATTCTTATTGGTCACTCAGTTAGCAAAGTGACTGATGGGACAGCATATAGGGCAAGAGTGAAGAAGCCAGAACATCACAGAAGAATACCACATGATGATGACATTGCAGCAAGAAGACATCAGGAAGAGCATGTGAAGCTGGAGGAGGAATCTTCACACTCTTCAAGACTTCCATTCTTGTATCATTGCTGCTGGGAAGGCTGTTACTCAACACATCTGCTTTGGAGCTGTAAGCTGCACAGGGTCAGTGTCTAGAAGCTAGTTAGTTAGGTGTTTTTTTTTTGTCTTTGTCTCATTGTACACTCCTTTTCCCCACTTGTTTGTTTTTATGTATGTTTATCTTTTGTAAATAATTTTCTGAATTCTGTATTTCTAATCATTGGAGTAAGTTTCTGGTCCAGAACCCAGGGTCCTCTTATATCAGTGCCACAAATTTATGCTACCACAAAGGTTATTTTTCCAACTGGACATATCAAAATTTGTTTTATTTCCTATCACCTCAGCCAATAGACATTGTGGAGGCACCCTGATGTTGTGACAAACACAGTTCCTTGAGGGCCCCTAAGTTGTGTCAGACCATTGCTGAGATCCAATGTATCTGGGTTACTCGAGAGTTATTACAATCTTAGCTGAAACGGCAGTATTTAGACTGGGAAACTTCATTCCAATTTTTGACTGGGAATTGGATTCTCCTTCTGCTGTCCCAAGAAAAACTTCACATCTTTCTGTTCTTTGGATACTCTGAAGGACCTTTGTTACATAACTAGTGGGGCACTGAATGGCCGCAACATTTTGCAGGTTCTCTGACAAAGCAGGTTCTGTTCTGTTTTATTTTTTATTAGCTGGAAGCTAAACATCCTTCTGCTCAAAGTTGCTACATGCTAATTGCATTCCCGCTTGTTAAAAGTTCCTCAGCCTACTGCAGAGTCTATTTTAGGATTTCAGGCAGTGATGCCAGAGTTTTAAAAAAAAACCACTCACCAGTGCAAGCCAGTTTCCATAAAACTGAATCCAGAGTGGAGGCTGCCAAGAAATCATTCTGCCATTCCTGGATGACTGCAGCACAATGAGGAATGGAAAGGAGGCGAGGTGGGGGGAGAGACCAAGAACAAAGATCGATGGATATTGGCTTCAGCACCTGTGAATTCTGAAATGTTCTTTTTGAAACACAAAGCCAATGGCCACAACATATCTCTTTGCATCATCAACCAGGAAGCACCTGTGGTCTCAAAACTGGGGGAGCGGGGGAGATTTAACACCCAAGAGCTGCTAAATTGTGCACCCGCAGCTGCAGTATAGTAGAAAAGTAATGATCAAGATGTCAGAGAGCAGTTTCTGCTGCACACCTGGTTGGCAGAACACACAGAGCTCTCTTTTGGGGAAAGAGGGCAGATGTCAAATGCATACAACTCAAACGTAATGGTCTGCACGGAGGGGGGGTTGAGGCAGGGTTTCTGCTAGGCCTGCAGGATGGCAGACCACTGGCTATTCTTCTTGTCTGTAAGGAGGGACAAGATAGAAATTTATAATATGATATATGGCAATGTACTCCCTTCCCCATAAGGAGAAGAGATTGGATTTATACCTCGCCCTTCACTACCCAAGGGAGTTTCAGAGCAGCTTACAAACTCCTTTCTCTTCCCCTCCCCACAACAGACACCCTGTGAGGTAGACGGGCTGAGAGAACTCTGACAGAGACTGCTTTTTTTTCAAGAACAGCTGTGCCAGAGCTTGTGACTGACCCAACGCCACATCAGCAGCTGCAAGTGGAGGAGTGGGGAATCAAACCCGGTTCTTCCAGATTAGAGTCCGGGAACTTAACCACTACACCAAACTGGCTAGAATTCAGGGGATACCTGGTGAAGAGAAAAGGACATACTTTTCCACCCATAGTATAATGCACTTGTGGAACTCTTTACCACAGGATGAAAAGGACGCAATGAAGGCCAGTAGCTTAAATGGCTTTAGACAAAGTAAGCCCATCAATGGCTGTTAACCACAATGGCCATGTTCAGAGAGAATATGCCTCTGAATAGCAGTTGCAAAGGGCAGTCAAAAGCAGGGAGGCTTTGACTTCTGTGTCTTTCCTTGTGGGCCTCTTGGAGCATCTTGGTTGGCTACCATGGCAAACAAGATCCTGACTCATGCAGACTATTGGTCTGATCAAGCTGGGCTGTTCTTATGTTCTCTGGTGTCCAAACTCATGTTACATACTCCTTCTTTTCTCCATTGAAATTGGAGCTCATTTTACTCTTAGCCTCCCTCCCCACTCACAAAGTTTAATTTTAGAACATGTGAGAGGAAAAATTACCTGTTCATCCAGGAGCTAACGTAACCCTCCCCCCATATTTTGAGTCACTGTTCTGAGTGAATGTTGTGGTAAGCCTAGAACTGTAACTAATACAGAGACACACAATCAACCTCTGTGGAGGGCAAGGAAACAGGGCTGATTCATCACCCGAGTGATCCAAGAGACTGCTGGATGTGCCAGGCTAGCAAGGGGGGTGGGTTATGATGTGGGACTGTTGCAACTTGTACTTTCAGAGGCCCTTACTGTTCACGCCACCTCGGGTCCTGCCAGGTTGGCATGGGAGGAGGGAGCTTAGGGTGGCTCGGTAAACTGAGCTGGCCTTGTGGGATGAGGGAGAAGGCCAGTTCTGCTGAACCTCTGCACTGGGAGTGATTGAATTAGGTCCTGTCCCCAGACAGAGGCTGACTGGAAGGCAGCCAGTCTTTCTTGAACAGCAACTCATACAGAGATGCCCCAGGCAGCTTCCTTTGTGGGATGCAGGGGGTAGTTTGGGCTCTCAGCAGCCTTGATTAGAACATATAAGAACATAAGAAATGCCCTGCTGGATCAGACCAATGGTCCATCTAGTCCAACATCCTGTCTCACAAAGTGACCAGCCAGTTGCTCTGGAGGGCCAACAACAGGGCACAGAGGCTGAGGCCTTCCCCTGATGGGATTCAGAGGTTTAGTGCCTCTGAAAGTGCAGGTTCCCCATAGTCACTAATAGACCTATCCTCCATGAATGTATCCAACCCTCCTTTAAAGCTGTTTATTCTTGTGGCCAACACTACATACTCTGGCAGCAAATTCCACATTTTAATCACTCTCTGTGTGAAGATTTCCTTTTTTCTGTCCTGAATCTACTGTACATCAGCTTCATTTGATGCCTTCAAGTTCTAGTATTTGGGGAGTTTTAAAATGTTTATTAAATGTCAGTCCTCATAGCACGCTAGGAGCTCTCTCCCAGCCCCAACACAGTTTCTGAATTAGTGATCTAATCAGCTGTTGCTTCCTGGAATTAATTCAGCAACATTCAGTGAATTCTAAAAATCACACTAAGATTTCGTAAACATCTATATTTTCATCATTATTAAAGTTTTACAGTCTTAAGTCTTTCAAAATCCATTGCACATCAGCAAAACCATAAGATCCAGTTTTCCAGAGCTGACAATCTATAGCTTGGCTATCACAAAGAGGGATATTCCAGGGTTAGGTAAAATTTCAGAACACACTAGGCACAGCAACCAATCTAAAGGAGAGGGGATTTGTTGCATCTATTAGAAAACAGGCAGTGTTGGAAGAGCCAATAGGTTTAGGTGGAAATGGCATGAATAAATGTTAAGCAGTCTCTCATAGGCAAGGGGACCAAAACCTCTGTTCCATCCCCTCCCACTTAGAAAATCATTATTTTATTTAGATAACACTCTGGTTAAATGGGGGTAATTTGGCATTAACCAATACCTTCAAAATTAAGAGTTGCCACATCGATCTCCCTTTTAAACTTCATAGGTCTGGAAAGAAAACATATGGCTTTGTAACAAGATCTCCTAATCTCCCCAAAATGCTAGAGGGCAAAAGGAACAAATTCTGATGCCTTTTCCCAGGAGCCGCTGCAAGCTGTTGCTGCAGACCACCTTTGCAAATCAATCCGGGGTTACGCTCAGTGCACTTCCCTTCAAAAAATACCAAGAGGCAATCAAGACCCATTGCATTGCCCCACCTGCTGTCGATACAGCTGATGTCGGAGAGAGTCTATTTATAGCAAACTGGCTAAAGAGCAACCAGTCAGGGCACTGAGTCTGTCAACGTCATCAGCATGTGAACTCCTGGGGTGGGGGAAGGGGGCTGCAATTTAGTCAACTGGCAAACCCTGCGCTGAGAGATACGAACATATATGAAGCGCAAGAAGATTCCTGAGTCAGAGTGCTCTGAGTGGCAGTAGCTTGTCCACAGTCTCTAGCAGAAAAGGGCTTTCCTCTCAGTACCTGCTATCTGAGATTCTTGGAATTGAATTTAGGACCATCTGCTTGCAAAGCAAGTGCCCTGCCACTGAGCCACAGCCCCCACCACTTACTATATCATGTGCAGACTCTAAGAGCCATGGTTCCTGGCAGGGCCTTGAGAACTGGGATGCTCCAGCCTACACACCGGAGAGAGAGGTTTCATCTGGACCTATAGGCATCCAAGGCAGTCTTGTTAAGTCAGACCAATGGTACAGCTAGCTCAGCAGTGCCTGCTCTGGCCATCAAAGGCTTTCCAGAGTGTCAGGCATAGAAAGGTCATTCTCAGTGTCTGCTGCCTGAGATCCTTTGAAGAAAAGATGCCAGGGGATCAAACCTGGGACCTTCTGCTCTACCATTTAGCTATAGACTTTATTTGATCACTCCCTGTGCTCTTGCCCTGCTTCAACTGGAAAATGTCAGAGGTTGAACCTGGGGCGCTTCTGAATGCAAAGCAGGTCTACTGCCAAGCTATCCCCTCCACCAAGATGCTATAAAACAGACAAGGCACCCTCAATAACCAGAAATGCAACATAGCCATGGGAAAAGGACTTCACTGCATGTCTGAGAATCACATTATTTATTTATTTATTTTGGTCTATATCCCGCCCTCCCCACCAAGGCGGGATCAGGACAGCTTACATAAAATTTCATAGAAATACAATTAAAGCCTGTCATAAACAAATAAACATAAAATAACAATCATTTAAAATACTCCTAACACACTGGAACATACGTTAGTAAAAACAAGAGCAAAGTTATTTATAAAACAGCTTAGGTAGTTGTATATTCCGATGATGCTCACGCCAGCTCAGATCACCCAACTTATTCAGCGGCGGCAAAGGTGGTGAAGCCAGGGCACAGGGACACTCCTCGGTGTATAATGCGGCTCCTTAATCGAAAGCCTGGTGGAAGAGCTCCATCTTACAGGCCCTGCAGAACTGTAAAAGGTCCCGCAGAGCCCTGATCTCTTCTGGGAGCGCATTCCACCAGTATGGAGCCACCACCAAGAAGGCCCTGACACTGGTTGTCGCCAGCCTGGCATCTTTTGGGCCTGGGAGGGCCAGCCAATTTTGTGTCCCTGAAGGCAGTGCTCTCCGGGGAACAAGTGGGGAAAGGCAGTCCCTTAGGTATGCTGGACCCTGACCATATAGGGCTTTAAAGGTTAAAACCAGCACCTTGAGACAAATCTGGTATGCTATTGGCAGCCAGTGCAGGCTGGATGTGCGCCCGCATAGGGAGACCCATCGGCAGCCTGGTTGCAGCATTCTGCACTAGCTGCAGCTTCCAGATTTAGGACAAAGGCAGCCCTATGTAGAGAGCATTACAGTAGTCCAATCTCAAGGTGACCCTCACGTGAATCACTGTTGCCAAATCATTGTGCTCGAGGAAGGGAACCAGCTGCCTAATCAGCCGAAGATGATAAAAAGCCGACTTGGCAGTGGCTGCTACCTGGGCCTCCAGTGTTAAGGAGGCATCCAGGAGCACTCCCAACCTCCCAACCTCCAACGCTGGCACCAGCTGTGCTCCATCAAAGGTTGGGAGTGGGATCCCTACCCCTAGACCGCCCCAACTCAGGCACAGGACCTCCATATTCGTTGGATTCTATTTCAGTTGGTTCAGTCTAAGCCAACCAGCCACAGCCTGCAATGCCCAGTTCAGATCTTCCAGTGTAGAGTCAGACTGGCTGCCCAACAATAGATAGAGCTGGGTATCATCTGCATACTGATGACACCCGAGCCCATGCCTTTGGGCAATCTGGGCAAGAGGGCGCATGTAGATGTTAAATAACATTGGGGAAAGTACTGCCCATTGGGGCACTCCACAGATCAGCAGATGCCTTTGGGACAGCTGTTCCCCTAACACTACCCTTTGTCCCCAACCCTGAATAAAGGATGCAAACAATTGTAAGGCTAGCCCCTGAATTCCTGTGTCTGCAAGGTAGTGGATCAGTAGCTGATGGTCAACCGTGTAGAACACAGCCAACAGGTCCAACAACAACAGCACTGCCAATCCGCCTTGATCCAGGGGCCTCTGAAGGTTATCCGTGAGGGTGACCAGTGCTGTCTCTGTCCCATGTTCCAGGCAGAAGCCGGACTGGAAGGGACCTAAGATGGAAGCGTCATCCAAATAGCTCTGTAACCGGACTGCCACAGCCCTCTCGATTAACTTGCCCAAATAGGGCAAGTTGGAAAGTGGCCAATAGTTAGCCAATTCGGCCGGATCCAAAGATGTTTTTTTCAAGAGGGGATGAACCACAGCCTCCTTAAGTGTCCCAGGGAACAACCCCTCCAGGATGTGGGGATCTTGTTATTTGATCAAGTATAGGCATTCACAACATGGGGGCACACCAACACAACCCCCCCCCAGCCACATACCGTCGCTTGCCAGGCACCAGTCTCTCTCTCTCTCTCTCTCTCTCTCTCACCACGCACACACACACACACACACACACACACACTTCGCATTCTGATGCAGGCCTCAAAAAACCAGGCCAGGCTTCTGTTACTGGTAGCCCATTAGCAGCTCATCAAAGCCTGGCAGTTTTCAGTTAATAACTCCTGCCTTTTGTACATTCTGGATGGTGCTGCCTCTGCCCTAGATTTTTTATTTTCTGGAGGACCTCTTCCTTCTCCTTTGTTCATTGTTTTTAATTAAAAAAATAAACTTTCAAAGATCCACGTTTTGTCTAAATTGACTGGAGAAATATGTCATAGCTGTGTGGATGAATGCTAAAAAAACATTAAATTCTGCATCACCTATTACTAATAATAGCCACTGCCGGCAGCGCACTTACTCACGGGTCAGTCCACTCACGTACAGGTGTGCCAGTTCATCATTCAAACAGTAAATTTCCACATGCATCTCATTCTTCCTTCAAGGAGCTCAGGATGATGTATGTGATTCGCCTTCCTCCTCCATTTTATTGTCACCCAAATCCTGGGAGGTAAGTTAGGCTGAGCGAGAATGACTGGTCCAAGGTCACCCAGTGAATTCCATGACTGAATGGGAATTTGAACTTGGGTCTTTCCACAGCTAGTCTGGGTCTCTAGCCATTACACTGACTACTAAGAAGATCCATATCTGGATGGATGCACCAGTTTTGGCCCTCAAGTGGCAAGCTAAGGTGGACTTACTCATGAGTCACCTTCCCTTCCCAGAACAAAAATTTGCAGGTGGACTGTGTTACGCAAAAAAAAAATCTGGGGTAATGCGCGGAGTGTAGTGGCCTTTCGCATCTCAGTCAGATTGTAAGATTGCACAGACTCTTTGCCTGAGCTCAAAACACTTTGCAAGCTAACCACACCCATCCCTTTCTCTTTATATCCCATTCTACGGCCTTCCCTCCTTCTGCTGCACCATCCATGTCTGCCATTGCTCCTCTGACTTCTGTGGTGCTATCTCTCTCCATTCCTACCAGTAGCCAGACCATCCCTCAAACTTCACAGTGAAGTTGCCTTAGCCCCTTAACTTTCATTCTACTACATCTTTATCCCATCCTTCCTCAGGGCAGCCTACATGCTTCTGTCCTTCCTCCAAGAGTCCTAAGATACTGAGCCTAAAACAGAGAGAGTGATCACCCCAAGGTCACACTGCAAAGTTAATGACTCAATGGCAATTTGAGCCCAGGTCTCCCCAACCCCATAGTCTGGCCACTATACCACACTGGCTCTCAACTATAACCAAACTGACGCCTGTGTAGCTGCATCCCCACTCTCAGCTCCCCACTAGTCTTCTCTCCCCCAACTTTGTCGGTGTGGACCTACTGATTTATTGCCTTCTGAGACTGTAAAGTGCCCCATACCCAGATACAGCCCAGACTAGCCCAATCTCATCATATCTTGGATGCTAAGCAGGGTTTGCCCAGGTTAGTACTTGGATGGGAGATGATCAGCAAAGTCCAGGATTATTACACAGAGGCAGGCATACGCAAACCAACCCAGTTTGTCTCTTGCCTTGAAAACCCTATGGTGTCACCACAAGCTGCCTGTCTTGACACTGCTTTCCACCACCCCAATAACTCCACTAAATGACAAAAAAAACCCCCACAAAATCCAGTAGGTAGTATTGCCAACACTATGGAAACAAATAAACGGAAATCATTATCTCGGTCACAGTCTGATTTACCTACATGGTATTTACAGGCTGAGTTCTCCAGCCTGCAGCATCTCTGTGGCTTCTTAAAGCCTTGCAGAATGTCTTAATCCAATGTTCTTATCATAGATGTTCAAAACAACATTTTTAAAAAATCTGACATCATCAAAATGATTTACCCCAAGGGCCTTGCTGCGCTGCATCATCTGTACGGCCTCCTCATCTCCCAGGCCTCCTTGTCTCCAGCTTTATGGGAAGCCATGGCAGTAATGAACTGGCAATGAAGTAATAAACTGAAGACACAGCATTCATCCCAATCCAATTAGAGTCATCTCTCAGGCACACACACAATGCAAGTTATCATTTCTGCAGGAAAGAACCATGGCAGGACATAAGTAGCCCCCACCGTACTGGCAATCGGAAGTCTGCCCAGTCTCCAGTCCCTAAAGATGGAGAAATGGTGCTTTTTAAAAACAAAAGGCAAAAAAAAATATTGTTTTTCCGATAAACTGTTAAGGATGACAGTAATAAAAAATAATTGGCTTCAGAGAACCCAGGCAGTAAAACTGTTACTCTTGCAAACAAGTCAAGGAGAATGGTTTTCGGCTGCATGTGAATACACAAGCATACTGCAGTTCAAGAGTCAGCTACACTGAAAGTGTTCTGTGTAATAAGAAAACTTGCATGTTCTTTTACCTACAAATATTCTTTCACTGAAAGTTTTCTTTTTTAAAAAAGAAAAAAAGGCCAACCTGAAGCAGCTCATGAAAGAATTGGGAATTTGAACCATATCTCTCAGATCCTAGCTCAGCACCTAGGGTTGCAAGCTCCAGGTTGGGAAATACCTGGAGATTTTGAGGGGGGATCCTGTGGAACAACAATCCTGAGAAAGGGTTGGGTTTGGAGAGGGGAGGGACTTCAGTGGGGTATAATGCCATAGAGTCCACTTTCCAAAGCAGCCATTTTCTCCTGGTGAACTGATCTCTGTTGCCTGGAGGTCAGCTGTAATCCCAGAAGAGCAAAGATTGACCAAGATGGATGGGAACATGTTAGTCTGTGGGAACATGTTAGTCTGTCTGTAACAGTAGAAAAGAGCAAGAGTCCAGTAGCCAGTTTGGTGTAGTGGTTAGGTGCGCAGACTCTAATCTGGGAGAACTGGGTTTGATTCCCCACTCCTCCACTTGCACCTGCTGGATGACCTTGGGCAAGCCATAGTTCTGGCACAGCTGTTCTTGAGAAAGAGCAGTTTCTGTCAGAGCTCTCTCAGTCCCACCTACCTAACAGGGTGTCTGTTGTGGGGAGGGGGAAGGGAAAGGATTTTGTAAGCTGCTCAGAGACTCCATTGGGTAGTGAAGGGAGGAGTATAAATCCAACCTCTTCTTCTTCTTCTTAAAGACTAACAAAATTGTCACAGGGTATGAACTTTCATGAGTCACTATTCACTTCTTCAGATACCTGAAGATACCTAAAGTGTACACCTGAAGATACACTATTCACTTCAGTGGAGAAGATGCCATATATCTGAGGAAGTGAGCAGTGACTCAGAAAAGCTCATACCCTGCCACAAATGATGTCTTTAAGGTGCTACTAGACTCTTTAAGGAGCTACAGGACTCTTTAAGGAGCTACTGGACTCTTGCTCTTTTCTAGAGTAAAAATTGGCATGCTGCAGACATTGCCAGGAAGGGATAATGCACAGTGACAGAATTAACCGAAGCGTGATTGTCAAGGCTATCAGACATATCTGAAGCACTGGACTCAACCGACACAGTTTAAAGGGTTTTAAGAATTGTGTTTCATATATAATTAACCATTTGGATGTTATATCAGAGTCCCAGGCTCCCCCCCCCCACCCTTTGCAGTTGTGTATCTCTTGTAGAAGAGAGATTGTGCGCTTGAAGAAGTGTGGGGAGAGAGGAAAAATTCTATCTATGTTTTGTGAAAAGCCAGGAATGTGAAAAGGGGGGACCCATGGTGGGGAGGAGAGAAGAGATGAAGGTTAAAAGGAAAGGTTTGTGGACCAGTGCTGGAGCATCTGTCTTGTGTCCCTGGTTCTCAGGCATCTTACTTTAGTTTCATTTATAGTCTGCCTTTTTCACTGGGAATCAAGGTGGATTACAAGTAGGGATGGGCACAAATCGGCTCATGAACAAGCTCACAAACTAAAGTTCATGATGAATATTGGGCAGTTCATGGTTCACAAACTGAAGCTTGTGTTAGGTCACCAGCACAACTTTTCTACTAAACTTTCAAGCAGTTGTTGGAGGTTCCTGCTGTTTCCTGAATGGATACATGTCCAGATAGACTGTTATAAGCTGTTAAACAAACTTCAAAGCAATGGGGGGGGCAAATTCTCCAGCCTTGGAAATATTGTTGTCAGTTTCAAACTAGTCATGTCAGTTTTCAAGATGCCTCCCCCTTGCTGGCCATCCTTTGTGTTCACTTCTCATTTTCTTGCACAGAGCTTGCAAAATCCAATCCTCCTTGCTTGGATTTGTGACTCTGTGCTTTGAGATCAGTTCTCTTAAGCTTGTAATGCCAGTTGCATTGGCTTCTTCTGGGCACTCTGTGATTGCACTGGTACTCTTGGGCACTCTGTACATTGTACTGGTCTGCTGAGCTTGCAACAACGCCCCCCTCTACCTTCAGTTTCTATGGCAGAGATTCTTTGGTTTGACCTTAGTCCTGTTGGGTTTGTACTGCCACAGTGGCACTGGTTCTGGTGGGAACATTACACTGGTTCTGCTGGGCTTGGAAAAATGCCCCCACCTTCAGTTTCTATTGCAGAGATTTTCTGGGGCTTTGATTCTGTTTTGCTAGGCTTCTGTTGCCTTTGCCCTCTACAAGAATGCCTCCTAGACAATTCTGTTTTGCACCTTTTACAAAACAATGGAAGCACCGGGGGGGGGGTTAATAACAGCCTCAGGCAGATTGTTCCATAATGTGGGAGCCACCACAGAGAATGTGTGTGAACAGGCATCTGCTAATTTTCCTGTTTGCAGTGTGACAACTTCAGAAGGCTTCAGGAGGCACCTTCAGAAGAGCAAAGCTGTTGCAGTGGAACATAGCAGGAGGTATGCACCTGCAGGTAGCCAGTTTGGTGTAGTAGTTAAGTGTGTGGACTCTAATCTGGGAGAATCAGGTTTGATTCCCCACTCCTCCACTTGCACCTGCTAATGTGACCTTGGGCAGTCACAAGCTCTGGCACAGCTGTTCTTGAAAAAGAGCAGTT
Organism: Gekko gecko; assembly: GCA_029375565.1. Classification (NCBI taxonomy): domain Eukaryota; kingdom Metazoa; phylum Chordata; class Lepidosauria; order Squamata; family Gekkonidae; genus Gekko; species Gekko gecko. Next base: position 41,454,797 of record JAPDNY010000012.1, on the reverse strand, counting down.
TCTGTCAGAGCTCCTCTCAGCCCCACCTACCTCACAGGGTGTCTGTTGTGGGGAGGGGAAGGGAAAAGAGTTTGTAAGCCGCTCTGAGACTCTCTTGGGTTATAAATCCAATCTCTTCTCTTCTTTCCATGGGTCCAGTGCCATTAAGGGTTTTATAAGTCATACTTAGAACTCAGGATTTAGCCCAGTACCAATGGAGTGTCTACAGAGGGAGTGATTTTATTTAGCACCCAGCAGTAGCCCTGACCTGGATAGCCCAGTCTAGCCCAATCTCACCAGTAGCTAAGTAAGGTGGGCCCTGGTTAGAATTCAGATGGGACACCACCAAGGTATACCAGGGGTTCCTAGACAGAGGCAAGCAATGGCAAACCACCTCTGAATGTATCTTACCTTGAAAACTCCACTGGGTTGCTGTAAGTCAGCTGTGACTTGATGTCACTTCCTAACACCAGTACATAAGAACATAAGAGAAATCAATGTTGGATCAGGCCAATGGCCCATCCAGTCCAACACTCTGTCACACAGTGGGAAAAAATACCAGGTGCTATCAGGAGGTCCAGCAGTGGGGCCAGGACACTAGAAGCCCTCCCACTGTTCCCCCCCAAGCACCAAGAATACAGTGCATCACTTGCCCCAGACTGAGAGTTCCTACCTATACCTTGTCGCTAATAGCCATTGATGGACCTCTGCTCCATATGTTTATCTAATTCCGTCTTGAAGCTGTCCATGTTTGTAGCCGCCACCACCTCTTGTGGCAGTGAATTCCATGTGTTAATCACTCTTTGGGTGAAGAAGTACATCCTTTTATCTGTTCTAACCCAACTGCTCAGCAATTTCATTGAGTGCCCACGAGTTCTTGTACTGTGAGAAAGGGAGAAAAGTACTTCTTTCTCTACCTGCTCTATCCTATGCATAATCTTGTAAACCGTGATCATGTCACCCCTCAGTCATCATTTCTCCAAAGTAAAAGAGCCCCAAGCACTTTAACCTTTCTTCATAGGGAAAGTGTTCCACCCCTTTTATCATTCTAGTTGCCCTTTTCTGCACTTTTTCCAAAGCTATAATATCCTTTTTGAGGTGTGACCAGAACTGTACACAGTATTCCAAATGAGGCTGCACCATCGATTTATATAGGGGCATTACAATACTGGCTGATTTGTTTTCAATTCCCTTCCTAATAATCCCCAGCATACCACTGGCTTTTTTTATTGCAGTCACACACTGTCTCAACATTTTCAGTGAGTTTTCTATGACTCTAAGATCTCTCTCTTGGTCAGGCTCTGCCAGTTTGGACCCCATCAATGTGTATTTATAGTTAGGATTTTTGGCCCCAATGTGCATCACTTTGCACTTGGCCACACTGAACCGCATTTGCTATGTTGACACCCACTTGCTCAGCCTCAACAGATCCCTTTGGAGTGCCTCACAATCCTCCCTGGTTTTCACCACCCTGACCAATTTCATGTCATCCGTAAATTTAGCCACTTCACTGCTTATCCCCAACTCCAAATCATTAATTAGCAAGTTAAAAAGCATCAGACCCAGTACTGATCCCTGCGGTATCCCATTGCTTACCACCCTCCACTATTTGCCCATTTATACTCACTCTCTGTTTCCTATTAATTAGCCAGTTTTTGATCCACAAAAGGACTTCTCCTTTTATCCCTTGACTATTGAGCTTACTTAGGAGCCTCTGATGAGGAACTTTATCAAAAGCACTCTGGAAGTCAAGGTAAACAACATCTATTGGGTCCCCCTCATCCATGTTTGTTCACTCCCTCAAAGAACAGTAACAGGTTAGTGTTACAAGATCTTCCCTTACAGAACCCATGCTGAGTCTGCCTCAATAGTTTTTGGTCATCAACGTGCCTACTAATTCTTTCCTTAATAACTGTTTCCACCAACTTACCTGGTATCGACATCAGACTGTCTGGCCTGTAATTTCCTAGATCTCCTCTGCGACCCTTTCTAAAGATGGGAGTGACATTAGCTACCTTCCAGTCCTTAGGAATGGAGGCAGTTTTTAATGAAAGATTACATATTTTTGTCAGGAGACCCACAAACTCACATTTGAGTTCTTTCAGAACTCTTGGATGTATGCCATCTGGGCTTGGTGATTTATCAGTTTTTAAGTTGTCTATCAGTTGTAGGACCTCCTCTCTCATCACCTCGATCTGACTCAGGTCTTTCAACACCCCTCCCGAAATCAGCAATTCTGGAGTGGGCAAGCACTTCTCATTTTCCACAGTGAAGACAGAGGCAAAAAATGCATTCAATTTCTCAGCCATTTCCCTGTCATCTTTCATTACTCCTTTTACCCCTTGGTCATCCAAGGACCCCAACTGCCTCCCTGGCTGGTTTCCTGCTTCTAATGTATTTGAAGAAAGTTCTATTGTTGGTCTTTATGTTTTTTGCACTATGCTGCTCATATTCCCTTTTTGCCTGCTTGATCACAGACTTCCATTTCATTTTTATTTATTTGTTTGTTTGTTTAATTTGTATCCTGCCCTCCCTGCCTAGACAGGCTCAGGGCGCATTACAGGATATATATAGATATATAACAATAAGATATGTTAAAACACAAGATTTAAGTAAAACCACAACATATAAAATCATAGGTGCCACAGCCTGTGTTCCCTTTTATCAACCTGACTGAGACTAGCTTTCCACCGCTTAAAGGAATCCTTCCTACCTTTTACAGCTTCCATTACTTTGTTTGTTAACCATGCAGGCTTTTTTCTATACCTATTTGTGCCTTTTCTAACCTGAGGTATATATTTTTTCTGAGCTTCTAGGACTGTAGTTTTAAATAGTCTCCAAGCTTCCCCAATGGTTTTGACCATTTCTACTTTTCCTTTCAGTTTCCTCCTCACATGTCCCTTCATTTCAGAAAAGTTATCTCTTTTAAAGTTAAAAGTGGTTGCATCGGTCTTTTTGAGCAACTCCCTACTTGTATAAATGTTAAACACAATAACTATGGTCACTGTTCCCAAGTGGTGCAATCACTTTTACATCTCTCACTGGGTCTTGGGCATTAGGAGCAAATCACAGGTGTTGAGGAAGACCTTTCTCTTCCTGAGACCTTAGAGAGCCACTGCCAATGAGAGAGGGCAAGGCTGAGCTCACTGGATGGATGATATGACTCAGGAGAAGGCAGCTTCTCGTCTTTGGGCAAATCCTGCTGGTTGGAAACTGCAAGCTTTCAAGCTCCCTGGAGCTCTTGAAAAGCACCTTGCTTTTATATGTTTCAACTGAATTCATTTTAATTAGTTTTGGTCATAAGCCAGGTCAATACAGCATCATGACAAATGAGTTTAAATTAAAAAAGGATAAAACCAATACAGAATCCATAACACTTACAGTCTAATACAGGGCCCTTGAAAAAATGGCAGTGGCAACTTGCAGCTGCCATGGGGTGGGGGGGAAGCAGCTATTTTCAGTGTGGCTTCCTTGTCATATTTAGCAAGCAGATCATCACATTTTAGCAGGTACAACCAATGGCCTTGACCAAGTGACATACTCTGGAGGAGCAAGATTATATGACAGGGAGGCTGGTGCCAATGCACTGAGGGATTTTGCACTGGCTAGCTACAAACAATATGCCCTGACCTGTCACCTGAACGACCCTGGCTAGCCCCTTCTTGTCTGATCTCCGAAGCTAAGCAGGGTCAGCCTGGTCAGTACTTGGATGGGAGACCACCAACAAATATCAGGGTCACTATGCAAAGGCAGGCAATGGCAAATCACCTCTGCTTGTCTCAAACCCTATGGGGTCAGCATAAGTCAACTGAAACTTGATGGTACTTTCCACCACCACAAGTGACATTGGCTGTGGGTGTGTGCCATTAGCTCTGGCTGGTAACGTGGCATAACTGGAAGTCGAGTTGCTGTGTTTGCATTTTTCTTTCCTCTTCTTTGAACGAGTTCAGGCCAGGAGACAATCTATGAAGGCCCGTTAATTGGTCAAGGTGTACTCATTAAAGGAAACTCAGCAACATCTGTCTGTGATAATGAAAGGAATACGCAAGTCTGAAAGCTATGAAACCTTCACAGTAAACAAAAAAAGAGTATTTATTAGAATTCTGCCCCATAGTCTCAGCTCAGCAGAGCTTCTGAAGAGGCTTTTGTTGAAAATGGTAGACACATCAGCTTCACTTAAAATTAATCCTGACTAATGCTACAATCCTAAAAAATCCATTTAATATCGGGGAGCAAGTATTACTACAATTAGTGGTACCTACCTCTGAGCAAAGATGCAACACAGTCCATTGAAATAGAAGGTCTTAAATCTGTCACAAATGACATGTTATATTGATGTTAAATGGGACATGAAGCCCAATATCTTCACATTTACACAAAAGAAAACCCCTCTGAGTTCAGTGAGGCTTGATTTCGAACAAGTGTGCAGAGGATTGGTGGTGGAAAGTGCCAACATTGCAGCCAACTTATGGAGACTTGATAGGGATTTCAAGGCAACACACATTCAGAGGGGGTTTCCCATTGCCTGGCTCTGCGTAGAGACTCAGGTATTCCTTGGTGGTCTCCCATCCGAATACTGGCCAGAACTGACCTTGTTTAGCTTCTGAGAGTGCACAGAATTATAGCCAGGCATAATAACCCTATACTTGATTTGAGTCCAGCGGCACCTTTAAGACCAACAAAGTTTTACTCAAGGAATAAGCTTTCAAATTCATCCACACAAAAGCTTATCCTTTGAATAAAACTTTGCTGGTCTTAAGGGAGCCACTGGACTCAAACTTTGTTCTGCTGCTTCAGACCAATACGGCTACCCTCCTGACTCCTATACATGCTTACTCAGAAATATGTACCACTGTGTTGAGTGTGCTTACTTCTAGGTAAGTCAGGGTCCCATGGACTTCAATAGATTTAGAAGGGCATAATCCTGTTTAGGATTGCCCTGTTAGTCACAATGCATTCTAGCTCCATCAAGATCACTATATGAAGGATGAAAGTGTTAGTTGGGAAACTGAAGTTGTCTTTCAGAGAGTTGTTGCTCAATTCTAAATGTTATGACCAAATCTCTGTTTGTGAGGGGTGCACCACCTGGTTAATTGCTGGGCTCCCTCCCATCTCCTGTACGTTGCCAAAATTTAGTTACAGAAGTCTTCACTCCACTTCCAATTGGTCTTGACATCTAAATGTGGGTGCCTGCACTAACTGAAGCCTGTTTCTGTCCCAGAAAATGGGGTTCTGCACCAGTATTAAACCATGACTACAAATACAAAGGAGCTTGTACATGTGAAGAAAGGAAAATTGCAAAGTTGTTTTTTAAGATTTCAGAATAATGGAGTTTGCAGTTCCTTCGTTCAGAGCTTCAAAAATAGCTATACCATTCTGGAGGGAAAGCTCATTTGCCCTAAGCACTCTCATCTGGACCATAACTGGCAGCAAGAGCTGAACACAGAACATGTGCAAGCCATCAAACTCAGCCAGCTGCAAAACGTAAGGGCTCCTATGAACCAGTTAAATAAGTTCCTCTTTAGCACAGACATGAGGGCAGATCTATCCCAGGTTTGATAATGAAACCAGCAATGCGCTTGCTCACTGCCTGAAGCCTATGGTTCAATCCTGCAAAGGCGTTGAAATATTTCAGTGACACACAGCCTGCAGGCTGCATGATGCCCCTGGGGCACTGGCCTTTGAATACCAAGAATCCCACTTTTCACTGCCTGTGGCTGCAATTTAAACTCTGATCAGGGGCAAGAATAGTTTACATCCATCATTCCGCCCACAGCCTCCTCATCTAGCACACAGAGCTCCATTAAACACTTCCCAGCTTGATCTACCCCCAATTTGCCATCACATCCAAACACAGGCACTTCAGTAAATTGGTTTAGCCCACATGAACTGGAATTCCAAACTTCAATTTCTGCCCAGTTTCTGGAGGAAACCAACTGCAATTCATCAAGGCATTCATATGTCATGGTATATGGAAGTATGAGCAAACTGGGAAGTGTTCCATCAAGCCCTGTACACTAGAAGCGGAAAACGGGGAGTGGAATGAGTGAAGAAGAAGAAGAGATTGGATTTATACCCCGCCCTTCACTGCCCAAAGGCGTCTCAAAGCGGCTTACAAACTCCTTCCCCTTCCCCTCCCCACAACAGACACCCTGTGAGGTAGGTGGGGCTGAGAGAGCTCTGACAGAAACTGTCCTTGAGAGAACAGCTGTGCCAGAGCTTGTGACTGACCCAAGGTCACATCAGCAGGTGCAAGTGGAGGAGTGGGGAATCAAACCCGGTTCTCCCAGATAAGAGTCCGCACACTTAACCACTACACCAAACTGGCTCTTAGAGTGAGTCGTGCAACCAGAACTTGCATCCCATTGGAATTCAATTGCAGCTGCTTCTGATGTCTGAATGCCTCCTTGTGTCTTGGGGAAGAAATGTATCCATGTTAGAAAAGTAAGGATAGTTAGAGGGCAGGAGTCCCAGTCCCGGGCCCTTTTCATGTCATTGTTCTAAACTGGGTGTTATTCATTGTTGGCTCGATTTTGAGTAAAGCAATACAGGGACAGGGGTTTCATACAGCAAATTTTGTTCTGCTAATGAGCTGTCTCTGAAGTGCTGTGATCATTTCCAACAGTGCTGCTTCCCCCTCCCCCCCGCCACCTTTTTTGCCACATGAACTTCCTTGGAGTGAGTTTGTTTGTTTTGAACATTCTAAGGTGAGCCCTATAGCAGTAAACCACTGAAGGACTATAGCAGCACCACTGAGATGCATTGACTCAGTGGATTGTGTGGAGAAAAAGGGCTGGTGGGAAACGGCATTGTAGGAAGCACTGTGGACATGTTAAACAGCACACCACAGCAATTCAGAAGTGCAAAGAAGGGGCTGAAAATGGAAGAAAGCAGTTTCCTTCAAAAGCGGCTCAAGAACACTTCACTAACCTGACACAAGTGGGTCTGTCTGAAACAACAGAAAAATCCATTAGCAACTGGTTACTAAAATGGAATACAAAGGGAGTTTGAAAAGGGTCCCAGTTAGAGGGCAGGACCTGGGAGATCTGGCCCCAAACCTTCTGTCATAAAGTTAACTGAGTGACTTTTGGCAAGTCATAGTCTTTCCACCTAAACTAGGCTTGCCAGCCTCCAGGTGGGGCCTGGAGTCCTCCCAGAATTACAACTGACCTCTAGACTATAGAGATCAGTTTCCCTGGAGGAAACAGCTGATTTGGAGAACAGGGCCAATGACATTATACCCTGCTGAGGTCCCTCCCCTCTCCAAATCCCAAGTTCCCTGGGATCCACCCTCAAATCACCAGGGACTTCCCAGTCCAGAGTTGGTGAGCCTACCTCACAGTGTTGTTGTGAGAATAAAATGGGAAAGGAAAAACCACGTATGCCATCCTGAGTTTCTTAGAGGAAAGGCAAGATAAAAATATATGAGAAAGATAACAGCAAATAAACACCGTAAGGATTAAATATTAAATGCAGCATTTGCAATGGGCAGGACAGAGCAGCTCAAAGGGAAATAACTGGAGGGCTTTTGGACCTGACATGTGGAACTGTGCTTTTAGAAGCCATTTAATCTTAAAGAGATGTGATGCACTAATCGGAAACTTACATCTCCCTTCATGAAGTTTACTTATACTGAGGGTCCATCTTGTCTGCTATTTTGTCTGCCCTGACCTGCAGAAGTTTCCCAAGGTCTCAGGCAGAGAAGATACCTCCCACCTGAGCCTCTTTAACTAGAGATGCTAGAGCCCGAACCTACTAGAGCCTTCTGCTTACAAAGTACATGCTCCATCTGTGTCCCATCTCTGACTGGTGTGCTCTCAGCTTCTTGGTATCTCCATGTGAGTGAGTGGGTAGGTGAGATCCCGGCAAACACTTGGCCTTGCCACCTTGTGGAGCCATCCCCAGCTATGTAGAAATAAGGACATCTCATCACTTCCTCTCATTACAGTCATTAAATCTCCACTATACCCTCAAAAATAATTTTAAAAACCCTGAAAAGAGAAACTGAATGAGATACTAACCTTTAATTATCACTGCATTTGTAATTGACTCAGTCTGCATTCATCTTTATTCCTTGGTCTCATTCACTATATCACATAATTTTTTTAAAGAGAGAGAGAGAGAACAAACCCAATTCATACATCAAGGCAGGGAGCCAGATTTCTGGCTGGCATTGAGCAGAGCAAAGACATGGCTATAGCAGGGGACATGATGGCTCATTCTAAGGCAAAGCACTGAATGAGGATGCACCCTTAACAGCATCACTTTTCTTCTGGTTTCCAACTATTTATTTAGCAGAAAAGCTAAGCAATTAGAGGCACTATTCAGTCTGGGAGCTTCTTCAGAGCTTACTTTTACTTTAAAAGCCAATGGAAATGCAGAAATAAGATCTCAGGGTGGTGTTGCCACTGATGGAACAGAAATGGACAGCCTTGGAACTGGATTCCAGGTGCCTAATTCATTTATAAAGTCCTTTTTGGGGCTAGAATAAGAGTTGTAGCATTCATGTTCTTTCCATTTAGTTACAGAGACTCCACAGCAGTGCAACAAGTCAGAAAACCACTTGTTGATACTGCACACTGGGGCCTGATGGCTAGCTGTATTGTGACATGAGGGCAAGGGACTAGCACAGAAGCTGTGAGATTCAGGGGCAAATCAGAAAGTCCCCACTTCCAATTTTGCTTTGGCCCTGAACATTTCAGGTGGCCATTCTTGATGAGTTTCAAAGACTGATATGGGACTGATAACTCTTGCCTACTTTAAAGGGCTATTGCTGGAATTACAACAGAAGATAGTGTGTGGAGTGTTCTGGACACACTGACCATTACATGAATGTTGGATACAATTACTATGATCTTTTCCCAGGAGAAATAACTTAAACTGATAGTTGAAAGGATCTACTCACTTGGTAGGCATCATACAATGGCTTTAATCGCAAGAATACTTTCTCAGGGTAAGTCTCATTGAATAAAACAGGACTTATTTTCAAGTAGACCTGCTTTGTCCTGACCTGGATGGCCCAAGCTAGCCTGATGTCATCAAATCTCAGAAGCTAAGCAGGCCCAGCCCTGGTTAGTAATTGGATGGGAGACCTCTAGAGAATACTAGGGTTGCTACACAGAAGCAGGCAATGACAAATCATCTCCATTCCTCTCTTGCCTGGAAAACCCTACAAGGTTGGTATAAGTCAGTTGTGACTAGACAGCACTTTCCACCACCACCACCAGACCTGTGTGAGATTCCTCCCATATATACCTAAGCATACGTACTACATAGACCCAGACATCCCTAAGCATACATAGTACATAGGCACAGATTTTTAACAAAATGGACACTTGCCCAATATATTTGCAGTCTTTAATTAATTTAACGTATTTGTAGTTTGCATGTAGCTTACCATGCTACCCTTCTGAAGAGTTAATTTCAGGCACATGACAAAAATGAATGCTCTGCAGAGTGACTTCTTCATCTAGAGTGTAGGGCCATTGGCCTGATTCAACATTGGCTTCTCTTATGTTCTCCTGTTCTTATCATTTTCAGGAGATTCTTTTTCTGGTCTTTCACAAAGATGTGTTGGGGAACAACCTTAAGTTGGTCTAATCAGAAGTAAGCTCCATTTTATTCAGTGGGACTAATTGCCAGCCAGAGGGGCTGTGGCTCATAAGAACATAAGAGAAGCCAATGCTGGATCAGGCCAATGGCCATCCAATCCAACACTCTGTCACACAGTGGCCAAAAATACCAGGTGCCATCAGGAGGTCCAGCAGTGGGGCCAGGACACTAGAAGCCCCCCCACTGTTGTCCCCCCCAAGCACCAAGAATACAGCGCATCACTTGCCCCAGACTGAGAGTGAGAGCCACTTTTGGACCTCTGCTCCATATCTATATACTAATAGCCAAGGTACCCTCTTGTGTGTGCAGATATCTGAATCCACACATCGGGGGCACCTAGGGGGCAAAGATATTTTCCTGCACATTTGGGGCAATCCCCAGATGTGCAGAAAAATCTAAAATCTATAAAAAAAAAGCTATAGGGGAGATACTTAAATCCCCGCAAAAAGTAAAAGAGCATTCCCTGCATGTGCGCAGAGAACGCTCTGAGGACTGCCTCGCTGCCACCAGGGAGGGGGAGGAGGAGAAGGAGGAGGAGGGGTGAGAGGGGGAAAGCTTGGCAGGCTGGCCAGGCCTTGCCGCTGCCACCACCACTGGGGGGGGGATGGAGAAAGCTTGGCAAGCCAGCCAGGCCTCACCGCCACCACGGGGGGAGGGAGAAAGCTTGGCGGGCCGGCCAGGCCTCACTGCCGCCACTAGGGGAGGGGGTAGGAAGAAAGCTTGGTGGGTTGAGCTCAGGCCGCGCCGCTGGTGCTGGGAGGAAGGGAGAAAGTTTGGCTGGGCGTGGGCCTTGCCGTTGGTGCTAGGGGGCAGGGGAGAAGGCTCACCTGTGGCTGCTTCCTTCTCCTCCTCTGGAGCTTCTCCTTCCCTCCGTGGGTATCGTGGGTCCCCCTTCTTGTGTTTATATAATTCCTACTTGAAGTTGCCCCTGCTTGTAGCCACTACCACCTCCTGTGTCAGTGAATTCCATGTATTAATCACTCTTTGGGTGAAGAAGAGGAAGAGCATCTGCTTTGTATACAGAAGGTCCCATGTTCAATCCCTGACATCTCCATTTAAAAGGACTGGGTCATAGGTGATGTGAAAGACCTCTGTCTGAGACCCTGCAGAGCCATTACCAGTCTGAGTAGACAATAGTGTTCATGATAGGCCAAGGGTCTGAATCTGTCTGAGGCGACTACATGTGTGACACAATGATCAGTCTCAGCCAGTCCCAAATATGGTGCTTGTGGTATTTAGCACTCTTGGGCTATTCCCATTGAGCAAGCCAGACTCCATGCAAACTTTCCAGCTATAATTTACAGTTCAAAAAAATATCCCCCCAGTTACATTTATATTTCTATTTTTGTCAATTCTGCAGATTAGTTTGTACTTTATACTCACCTCCTATGATATTTATACATACAATGTCTATCATTTCTGTATATGATGTCTGAAGCCGATTTACTGATGCACAAATAGCACTAAAAATGTGTCGATTTTAAGGGCAGGAAACAGCCTGAGGGAACTGAAAATTGCATGAAAAACAAAGAATCTTAGGTTCAGTCTGCACAAAGGAATCAGGAAATTAAAGTGGGGATTTTTTTCAGTTGAAATAGAAAGGATAAGAAATTTGAAATTACCCGTCAACAAGTTTTAGCACAGAAAGGGCTTAACCTTTCTGTAGCTCAGTCATTTTACCAGTAACCCGTGGTACCGTTGAGAAAAACAGAGGCATAATTAAAATACTGGGAAAAACTTTACTCTGTAGCAGTGGGAAGAACCACATGAATGCCAAACAGTGCAGTCCCCAAGCAGAGTTACACCCTTCTAAGCCCATTGACATCAAAGGGCTCAGACATGTGTAAGTCTACTTAGGACAGCACTGAAAGTGTACTACATTTTGAGGCGGCTTCTCTGTAGCCACCTTAAAAACTTATGAAGTCTAAAAATGTATTAAGGGTTTCCTGATGGTTTAATTCAAGTGGATCGTTATCTTTGCTCCCCTTGAGTACATAAAGGCTACAGCAGCTGACATCAGGCTGTCTGACAGCTTCCTATTGGAAGACATTCCCTTTCTAAATGCCATCTGAATGGAAATATATTAATTTTGCCTTTGGAAAGAACTGTTTTTGCAAAACAATTCCCCCCCACCCCGCCCTCATTCTCTCTCTCCATCCTGGCAAGCTTCAGAAACTTCCAGCTGGTCTAGAAATAAGATTCCCCAACCCCTTGACTCAAAGCAATCTGGAAGCAAAGCTAATTACTGTTACATTCTCAACACACTTTTTTGTCACCGCTGAGAAGGTTCAGAAAAACTTTTGCAGCCTGATTGGAAGTGTGACGGCTGGAGGGTAGACTGAGTGCTGGATTCCTTCACCCAACCAGAATCCATAATGTTTTCACTGAAGAAAAGGATGTGTGTGTGTGTGGGGGGGGGGATGGGGGACGATGACTTCTACGATTTCCCCACTTCCCTAAGTGGTGAGAAATTCCGGTAGCAGCCCCAGCTGGGTGGCTTTATTTTGCAAAAGAGAACACTGGAAAGCTTATGGCAGGTCTGTAATATTTGCGTCATTGACAAATATAGAAATGGAGATAGCACGGCATCAGATCCACTGTCCAACAGCAGATCCCCGGAGAGGGAGCCTGCATCTCAAGACGTTTTCTTTTTCAACCAGCTCATGTCTCACTTTCTGTTTGCTGCTCTCTTTGACTGTTGCAAACTTAGCCTTCAAACTTTCTGTTTCTTCTCACACACATGCAACTATGCCCGTCCCCTCAGTTTGACAGCATCAGGGGGCCATCTTCGCCAGACTGTGATGGATGCTCAGTGGAGGGGGGGGGTCACCCATATGTGCCCAGAAAACAGCCCCAATCATCAGCCCAGGGATTATTACTAAAACTTCTTCCATTCAGCTACAGAGAACTATGTCTGCTCACACTTCGGTTTTCTTAGTAGCCAGACTGTTTTATGGAATTGGATTTCCTGAGGACATGCAGAAGGTGCCAGCTTTGCAGATATTTTGACGGTTCTGGTAGGCATAGCTTTTCAAAGTGCTTTTCATGGCTTATAAATCGGTTATTATCATGGGGTAATCAGCTTGCTCTTTTCTTGTTATATGTATAGTAATGTTGTGAAATGATATTGTAGTGGGGTTTAATGATGTCAGCTGTTTTGAGTTCCATTGGTCAGGAGAAAAGCAGGATATAACTATTTTAAACACATGAGACAGCAGGTTCTAGCCTCCATGTTGGACCTGGGAATCCCCTGGAATTACAGCTCATCTCCAGACTACAGAGATCAGTTTCCCTTGAGAAAATGTCTGCTCTGGAGGGAGGACTATGTGGCATCGTACCCCACTGAGGTCTCTGTCCTTCTCAAGCTCCACCCCAAATCTACAGGAGTTTCCCAATCTGGAGCTGACAACCCTGCCCCCTGGTGGTCAGGGGGACCTGGCAACTCTAGCTTTGTCCTATTTCAGGGAAATCTACACATAACTGTATTTGCCCCCAACCGTTTGCATTTTCCCTTCCAAAGCACCAAAAAGGGTTTAGGGACAAGACTCTGTGGGCTGTGTCTCACTGGAAGAGCACCTCTTCATCGACAGAAAGTCACCAGCTTCAATCCAGCAACATTTTCATTTAACATTCAATGTGACAGGAGTTGGAAAAGACCTCTCTCTGTATGAGTTCCTGGAAAGCTGATGTCAGTCAGAGAGGTGTAGGGTGGTGTTCAACTTAGACTGGAGAGACTTGGGTTCAGATCACTACTTTGTCATAAATTAACTGAGAAACCTTGAGTGTAACCTACTTTACAGTGTTATTTTGTAGACAAAACAGAGAACCATGACTTCTTTGGAGTTAAGATGAGATAAAATGTGCAGAAAGGCAGCTTCATATATTCATGATTTGCTGTTATCAATATCTATCACCTCTCCTCTTCCACTTTTCACGAATACAATTTTGACATTACAAGAAGCTTTTAATTACACTTGTAAAGGTGGCCTCAACATTAAATCTGAGAGGAAGTTAATCAGACTCTTGTTGCTAGCCAATCATACTCATGTTTCTGTTTCCTTTGATGAATATTTAACTTCAAGTCTACAGTCCTCAAAGAACCTGTAATGTGGCTTGCATTAAAAAAGAACCCACTCAGAAAGCTTCTTTTCTTCTAACACCACTATAATTAAAATTTGCTGGCTGATCAGCCAAATTAAAAAGGGCTTCTGTGACAAAAAATTCAGTGACAAAAAGAGACAGAATAAAGAAAGACCAATTGGTATTAGCACTTTGTTTATATAGCAGACTACACTGACAAATTAACAAACCTCAAGGAAGATGCTAGATGAAAATAATTTGCTCCTGTATACTTTTGATTAGAATGGTGCTTTTTTGGGGGGGTGGATTAAAGAAATGAAAACCCCCGGCCAAAATTCAAATATGAAGCTGCCATACTGAGTCAAGACATTTACCTGCCTAGCTCAGTACTTTAGATTCTTACTGGAAGGGGATCTCTTGGCTTGAAGCATATGTCCTGCTACCTGGGATCTTTTAACTGGGAGTGTCAAGGATAGAACCGACGGCCTCCTACACACAAAGCATGTTCTTTACCATGACCCACAATCATGCAGAACAAAGGGACCAAGGCTTGAATTTCCACTCAACCCCATGGGTGACCTTAGGCCAGTCTATAAGCCAAACCCACTTTGCAGGGTTGTTGTGAGAACAAAATGGTGATGCAGATTATGTTCCCCACCCTGTGCTTCTTGGAAGAAAGGAAGTTTGCTTCCCAGATTGGGAAGCATTTGGGCTCTACTACTGAGCAACACAGCCCCCCCCCCATTTACAAGGATGCTTTATACCAAAGGAGACCATTGGGGCATTCAGCTCTGACTGGCTGCAACTCTTCAAGGTCTCCAGCAGAGAAAGAACTTTTGCACAACCTGCAGCCTAAGAGACTTTAAACTAGAGATGCCAGGGACTGAACTTCTGTATGCAAAACATGTGCTCTGCCTCCAAACCATGACCATGCCCTATTCCCCAGCTTAACTTATTGCTCAGTGCAGTCTATGTTTTTATAGCACTTCAACAACATATTTTTTTTGGAGGGGGGGACAGAAACTCCCTAATAGATTTCACTTTGGACCCTTGTCAGTCTTCCTCCCCACCTCCCAGTAATAGCTGGGTCAGGTCAAAGATTGACCCACTCTGTCCTGCTTACAGTCAGATGTCCTCTGCCTCTTTTCTTCCCCTGACACATGACTCAAGTAATTGTTTTGGATCTTAGCCTGGAGCATCGCCCTTCAGTAAGTAACACATTTTATAGCTCCCAGACTTATTACTGCTGGCTGTAATTTGCTTCTCAGCAGCCTCTGCAAGAAGAGCCCAAGGGGACAAGAACACGAGGGCGTGATCGTCTGCACCGAAGCCTCTCGGTTGCTGTGCTGTCGCTTTCTGTTTGGTTTTAATTTGTCCCTCGCTGCCTTCCTTTCCCCACACTTGTTCCCATCTTGCTCTCGACACATTTACAGTAAACACACACAGCTTTCTTTACACATTACAAGGCACAGCAGAAGAGCGGATGCACAAGCGACTCGGGCTTTTTGCCGTCTTGTTTCCTCAAGAAAGGGACCACCCAAGGCTGGCTAAAATGATATCACTGCCCAGGGCAAAAAAATTAATTTCACTCTGCCCCTTCCTTGGGTTCTTATTGTAAGCAGAGGGCAGGGGGGGACTGGGATGTTGAAACAGACGGGGCACGGGGAGCAAGCTGGTCTATCTGGTACTGGCAGCCCTTGGACAGGGGCTGCAGCCATGGCATCAATGGGTGTACTTGCTCCAGGCGGTCAGCAGCAGCCCTCCAGGGCAGTGGCTTGTGAAAAACTTTCTGTAAGTTAGAGGGTTGGGCCATTTCCAATAGAAAGTGATTTTTCCCAGACGTCTCCCATTTTCCTTCAATCCTAGAGTGCAAGGAGTAAAGCAAAATGGCCACATTTGGGGAAATGATGTTGGAGGTGGGAACACACCTGCCTTCTGCCCTGACTGTACTGTTTCAGGATTCTTAACTGGGGACAACTTTGCTTCTCCCTCTATGGGAGCTTGCAGTATAAGCCCGGATAGCTGTATGCAAATAAATTGACTTTCAGTTCAGAGTTTGCTGCTTGAACTGGCACATCCGTCCCTTGATCTCCTGATCTTTTGGGCTTCCCTCACACATTATTCTATTAGGTGAGAAAATGCAAGTACAGTGGATTCATTTTGTGCTTTGCTTTTTGACACATTATTCTAATCCAGCAGCTGTCTGAGCATCTCTACCGCTAACCAATGATTTAGTTTTGAGGAAAATGAAAGATTCCCTTTTTGGACATGTAACAGGTAGTAGACCTGCCCAAGCAGACAGGCTTTCTGATAAACTCCGTGCCATCAGTCCTTGAAATGCCTCCTCAAAAGGATGGAGAACAAGTATCTCTGCTACTGTTGTAAGGAACAAATGAAAAGCTACTTAAAAAAAGATGTCTGTCAAAGAAGATCGGAATGGCTGATGATTCTGGTATCATCGAGGATGTAAGGACATACTTTCTAAAAATACATAAAAGGCTTCAGTGTCTTTTCTGTCAAACCTGAGGTTAAAACGATGAATGAGCCACAATGATGCTGCAGATCTTACCCTTAAACTTTATGCAGGTTCAAGTATCGAAGATCCTGATGATTCAAAAAAGAGAAGAGCATTTTTAACCAAAGTCTCTTCCAAAAGATGACCTTCTCAATGTCTGTGATATATTTTCACTTATCATTGTGAATGTTAATGAAAGCTAAAGCTCTAAATCTTTCCCCTATATTTAAGATTTCCATGTTTAGGCATATACTCATTCTGCTTTTTCAGTTAGACTTCCTAATAAAAGGTGGTGAGTTGTGAATGGTCCCTGGCCACAAGAATGACTTTTTTTACAGGTGCAAGCAAGGCTCTTTGCCAAATGATAACCTTCTCTTAAGAATTAAGTATTGTTTACTAGCTGAAGGTGCTTTCCATAGGAAGCAACCCTAAGCAGATCTACTCAGAAGTCCCATTTTAATTGAATGGGACTTACACCAGGAAAGTGCTTGTAGGATAGCAGTCGTGATCTTTGATAACTGATGCCTCTACTAGCTATACAATATCACCACTACATCTGCTTAGCCAGAACAGAAGAAAATAGTTCTGAATATAGGTTTGCCGGCTCTAGGTTGGGAAATGCCTGGAGATTTTGGGTGGTGAAGCCTGAGGAAGGACCTCAGTAGGGTGTAATGTCATAGAGTCCACCCTCCAAAACAGCCATTTTCTCCAGGGAAACTGATCTAGATCATCTAGAAATCAATTGATCTCCAGGTGCCACCTGGAGGTTGGCAACCCTATGAATGCAGCTGTCAAAGGAAACAGAAGGAGGCAATGGCCAAGAGCACCTTCTGTCAGCTGCATCTGGTTCGCCACCTCTCTCCAGGCTCAGCCAGTCTGCCCTCACTGATCCATGCTTTTATAACCTTACAGAAGGGTTGCTGTAATATGTTCTGTGTTGGGCTGCCCTTGAAGACAACTGGAAACTGCAGCTGGTCCAGAATCCAGCAACCCAGATGCTAGCTGATGGGGACATTATATGTTGCCCATTTTGAAACAGCTTCATTAGGTGTTCCCCCGATTAAGGTGGGCCATCTGGCATTGGCCAGTGCCCAGGTCTTTTCCATGGCAACTCCCACTATATAGCATGGGCTCTCTGAAGTGGTGAGGGGAGTCGCCTCATCAGAGATCTTCAGGAGAAGCTGCAGACCTTGTTTGTTTGATCAGCATTTTGATGGGGTATGAATAGCAGGCATCTCTGCAGGGAGGGAGATCTGAGGTTTTATTCTTATTTGGTTTGAATCTGTAATGCTTTACCTGTAAGATGCCTAGAGCTAAGAGAGGTGGGGGCACAAATATTTTAATTAATAAATAAAGTTCATGTTTCCTGCCCTCTACCAGATCCAACACAAACTCTTCATCCTTACCTTCATAGCCCACCATAGTTTCCCCCTTACCTCTACCTACATTTCTCATAGTCTGACACATCCTTACCTGTGACCAGTTTTACCACCCTCCATTGCCTCCCCACCCCCCACCAGCAGCCAGGGGTGACCTGACAACCCTGATTGCCAAAAGGTCACCTGCTACCTCAAAAAACTTGGGCCTGTGATGTCACCCTACTTCTAGTCTTTCCTCAAAACCAATCTTTTCCACAAAGCCTTGAAAACAACTACTTAGCACCCCCCATGAAGCCTACAAGCATGGACAACTGGAATGAATGCACAGTTCTCCCACATACCCCCTGACAAATTTTTGAAGACTGTAAGTTTTTTGAGGCTGAGACCTTATCTTTTCAGGAGGTTTGCATTGTCAGCCTAATGAGGCAATAAGACCAAATACAATATTGTTGCCAACTTTAAAGAAGCTCTGATCCCCACCTACTCCACCATGGTCATGTTAGCTAATTTTGGCCATCGGGTTGGACAGAAAGTCACAACCTTCCTTTAAAACCGTTTGGAGCACTTGTCATAATTTCTCCCTCCCCTCACAACCTGCCCCTGCTTGCCGCTAAACCCTTCACCAAACACTCTGCTTTCTGTTTTTAGTTCACATCCCAGTCATCTGTCCCAGCACTGGCATTTATCAGCACATCCTTCATATCCTTCATCACAATAACCTCTGGCCAAGTCACAGAACCAGAAGTCTAAATAAAACCTTCTTGGAAACCAAATGTTAAAGCACCTGACAAAAGCAGCTTTTTGCTTTAAGAAAATGAAGGTCAGAGAATGCAAAAAATGGGATTTGTTTTATGGGCTGGGAATTTCATAACACATGAATGAAACCACAGAGATCCACATATTGTTGGATACTGTGCAAGAGTAATCAGCCACCTTTGGGATTTTTTTCAGTTGGAATCTAAAAACAGTAACTTCCACTTGCAGTGGTCAGTCCTTTCTATGACCTCATGATTCTACCATCTCATTTAGGTGCCAAAGATTGAACCTGGAACCTTACATATGCAAAAGCAGGTGCTCTGTCATTGACCTTTAGGGTTGCCAGCTCCAGGGTAGGAAATACTTGGAGATTTTGGGGTGGAGCCTGAGGAGGGTGGGGTTTGGGGAGGGACTTTAACAGGACATAATGCCATAGAGTCCAGCTTCCAAAGTGGCCATTTTCACCGGGTGAACTGATCTCTGTTGCCTGGAAATCAGTTGTAATAGAGGGGTATCGACAGCCACCATCTGGAGGTTGCCAACGTTAGTGACCCACAGCCAAGGACTGGGAGCAAAATGGAGGAATCTCTGGTGGACGTGGACAATCTTCTTCAAAAAAGAAGATTCTTTTCAAGTCACTGTTCCTGTCAAAGCTGCAGAATCTGGGCAAGCCACTGAAAACTCCAAGAAATTACAAGCACGGAAGATCATGAGAATTTTATTTGCAGGCTGCCAGTTGGCCACCCCTGCTCTATATTTCTCCACTGTTACATGAATGTATTAGCAGCTGGATTTATTTCCAGCTGAAAATGACAAAGGCTTCAAATTGCAATATAGATTTTGACCACGTTCTTACTAAAGCTGCTTGCAACACTTCCCAACTGACGTCAGCGGAGGAAAGATCAGGCCCCGTATATCAAGGCACTTTATCTTTTGCTGAATGCCATTAAATTATAACAGTAGGTTTTGCTGACACATCAAAAAGCCATATTATTCCAGAAACAATCTAATGCTTCTGAAAAAGGGAGGGGGGGGGCTGTGAGAAAACAGCAGCCACATTATTGCAGGGTTTCTAGGAATACTCTGGGAGGGGGGAAATAATCCCTAGTGGGTTTTGCTTTCAGGCTTCTTCAACCATCTGGTTTTAATTTGCATGCAAATAGGTCATTAGATGCATTTATGGGCTTGCTTATAATACTACAGGGCCTTCTCAGACGTTCATCATGGTGGACTTTTTCTAGGGTGATCAACTCTACTTTAACTCAGGATAGTTTCAGACACATCAATTTTAAGGTGGAAAAAGTCACCACAAAGTGATTTCTCCCTTCTCATGCACTATATGAAGAACAGTGGGGGTGGAGTCTGCTGCCCATCATACATTGCAGTATGTGCACTTCCTCAGAAGGAATTGATCTATGTGTATGTGTGTATACACATATATAAATACCCACACAAAACAGCACTCCTGGATCAGAAGGGACAACTTGAGAAGAACACACACTAATCTGTGATGTTAAAGACCAGTCTCTGCCTGCTTGTTAATACACATCAATGATCCTGCCACAGTATTAGAAGAAAGAAACAAACCATCTCGGGACTTGACACGCATGAGAAACCAATTCCTCCTTGCCTTGCTCGCATTGGATGCTTAGAGTCTTGCTCATCTGATTCATTAACTGTCATTGCAGCCAATTTGCATAGATAATAGAACAAGACACCCACTTAAACTTCTAATCGGGAATTAAAAAATAACACAGTAACGATCCACTCTGCAATTCTGGGGGAGGGGGGAGAAACTCAGCATTAATTGTATTTTGATATGCCAGCAAGATCCTGATTTTAAAAGGAAGGTTCCCGTTTAAGTCCTAAACAGAAAGCAGTGCCGTTGGAAGCCATAATGGCTCCCATCGCAACCTTGGACCCACATATCTAAAGGACGATCTCCCAATATGAACCGGTGCATAGGTTACCCAGCTTTGGGTTGGCAAATATCTGGAGATTTTGGAGCTGAAGCCCAAGAGGGGCAGGGTTTGGGAAGGGAGGGACCTCAGCAAGGTATAATGCCAGCCTCCAAAGCAGCCATGTTCTCTAGGGGAACTGATCTTGGTTGTCTGGAGATCAAGTGGAATAGCAGGTCTCCACGAGCCATACTGGTGCGGCACTCCAGTCCTCCTTCAGTTTTCTTTTTGTCTGCTCTGGTAGAGCTGTTAGAATGACTGGCATGTGGTCCTGAGTCGTTTACTCTCTACAGCAGCACTTACTCTGTGGAATGGCCTTTCTGAACAAGTCAGGAAGGAAGCTGCCAACTCTTCTGGTTTTTATGAGGTTTTGTGAATCCCAGCTATTCAGGAGAGGGCCCGGCAGAAGAAAGAGCGAATAGTTCTCATTTGGGCTGTAGATAACATGCTTTGAATGCTTTTCTATTAAATATGATTGTTTGTTATCTTCAAATTATGTTGTAAGCTATTTTGGGTCCCCTTTTCAGAAGCGTTTTAGATAAACAAAAAGAAATTTCCAGCTCTTTCATATGAGAAGCTTTGAGAAGCATCCTTCATTCAAGGTTGCAGAGAGCCAGCTTGGACCACAGGAAAACCACAAAGACTAAAGTCAGCTAATACCTTTAGAACCAATACCTCTAGGACCAACCAAGATACCGCAAAACTACACATCTCACATACATACACAAAGTGAGTCCGCTGAAGTCGAGGGGAGGCAAAATGAGGCTGGAACAACCTGATAGGCAGAAGGTCCTGGGGTTCTCCTTTCACACACACTCCAAGGAGCTCCATGCCTTCATTCCTTTTTTAAACTCTACCACATAAATGAGCAATTAAAGCTAGTTCTCTTAAATACAGCACAGCATTCAAATAAAGCACCAACTGAAGATGAAAAATAGGTGTTGACTGTGATAAAAGAAACCTTTGGTTTTTAATAATTTAGAAGTTCCTGCTGAACAGAGTCATTTGCAACAGTGGGAGATGTTGGGGTTTTTTCGGGGGGGGGATTGATACCTAATCAGCACAAAACAAAGCTTTTGGACGTGTATTTAAAAATTAATAAAAGAACAGGTACCATTGGACAAAAGCAAATAGACTTCCTGACATATGGTTATTTATTAAACGACTTCTTTGCAAGTAACATGGCAACATTTCTAACAGAGGACGCAGGTAGCTGTATTGCCCCAGAACAAATTACAAAAACATAACGCATGTAATGCCTTTTATTAGGACCAACCTAATCAATACAATACAAAACATTGTGCGAGCTTTTCAGTTCTCCACAATTCTTCTACTACAGACTGCATGTTATTCCCCTCTCCCCAATGGAGGGAAGGTGTTTCATGCCCTGGTTTCTTCTCTACGCTCTGTGTGGAATGTCAGGTAGGTTTTAACAGGTAAAAGTGGTGCTACATGGGGCTGGTATCAGATGACACCTATGGCCTTCTGCGATGAAGGGAGAATGACAGCCCGCAATTGAAAACATATAAACCAGTAGTTTTCAAACAAATGGAACACAGAGGTCCCTTGAAAGGCTGAGAGCAAAAGAAAACAAAGTAATCATTATATAAACAATACTGGAGACTAATTATAGTTGATGCAGTAGGTTAGACAGTCATTAGAAACCAAACTGAGTAAAATTACCTAGTGAGCAGTCTTTTCCCAGGTCCTTTTTCCCCACTGAAAAATCCCTGTCTTTGTCAGATGTGCATAGACAAGGGTCCAAACCAAAATCCACCCCCCCTCAAGAAAGTTATGCCTTTGCTTTAATTAGGATCCACCAAAAGAACAGAGAGCGAGTTTTCGAGTTTTTTCAGAACTCTTCAGGCTGGATGGTTAAACAAAATGCAGGTATATATTATAGGCCTGAAGTGAGTTTTAAGCAAGCATCAATGTTTACCCTATAGCGGGAAAACAAGAATTTTGATAAATGACATTTTTGAAGCCCACTCTGGGGAGACTGAGTGGGTGGGTGGGGGCACTTTTTACCCACCCTTGGCTGACCTGCAGTCACCGTGAACCACATCAGTGCCAGAAGCCATTAGATTAGTAGGATGTGGGTCTTATTGCCACATTACTCCCACTCACCATCACCCAATGATCTCCCACATGAGATCGTTTTCTCTTTTGCAATGAAGAATTCCTTCTCAAACTGAGTTTGACATGTCAGAGTCTAAATTGGACTTCGCTCTGAATAAAACAAGTTCAGGATTACACGGTACAGGTGCGGGGGGAGTGTGGGGGAAGAGAATCAATGAATCCAATGAACAAGTCTTTTTCTCCCGCTCGTACAAACCAGTGACATGGAATACTTTTAGATGAAGTATTTAAGCACTACAAGAACGAAATGTTCATTGTGATGAAGCAGAACCCTCAGCTGCAGGGTCCAAATGTTACATGACCGATTCTGCGACTGCAGTTCCAGATGTGTTCTGTGGGCCTACAGTGCAGTTGCTGGGGAGTGGGGAGGGACTGGGACTGGGGAAGAGGGTATCCACTCTTTTTTCCATGCCTTCCCCAGAATTCAGAATACCCTCCCCTGGCTGTTTTAAGCCTTGGCACTTTGAAAGTACAGTTGTGGTTGCTTTTAACTGGGGAAATGGGACAAGGAAGAAATTCCTCCTATTTCCCAGTGCCACAGGTCTCTTGGTTCATATTGTCCCCCTCTTCCCCCAGGGGCTGCTTTGTAGGTCCAAGCATGTCTGGAGTTTCACGCACTGAACTTGAGCATCCTATCTAGCATGGCCCACAACACTTCTCAAGCTAGGGCTGAAACTTCATGTCATGCTGGCAAACTTATTTTACAGCTTTTGATGGTTCACAGATGAAAAGGGAAGGATGTATGTGTAATTCCCCAATCAAGCTTTCTTCTTCTTCTTCTTCTTCTTCTTCTTCTTCTTCTTCTTCTTCTTCTTCTTCTTCTTCTTCTTCTTCTTCTTCTTCTTCTTCTTCTTCTTCTTCTTCTTCTTCTTCTTCTTCTTCTTCTTCTTCTTCTTCTTTTAAAATACAAATTATTAAAATTTATCAGCCTATTTACACTGCAGTCTTAAACAGAATTACACAATTCTAAGCCCATTGAAGTCAATGGGTTTAGGAGGGTATAACTGTGTTTAGAATTCCATTGTTAACCTTCCAATGGATCTGGCTCAACTTATGGTAAAACAGCTGTGATTCAGATATATTCAGAAACATTTACTAATTGGATAGGTACTTATTCGGGCAGGGATGGAAGTGACACTTAACAGTGGCCTTGTATACTCCGGCACGTTTAGACACATGTGCACTGGTATTAGGGTTGCCAGGTCTGGATTGGAAAATACCTGGAGACTTTGGGGGTGGACCTGGGAGAGGGTGGGGTTTGGGGAGGGGAGGGGCCTCAGCATGGTACAATGTCATGGAGTCCACCCTTCAAAGCAGGCATTTTCACCAGGGGAGCTGATCTCTGTCAGCTGGAGATCTGTTGTAAAAGCGAGAGATCCCCAGGCCCCACCTGGAGGCTGGCAACCCTAACTGGAATCAAGAGCTATCAGATCCCTACTCAGAGATTTAATTTCTAAAGACATGGGGAGGGTGAAACCTCACAAATTCTCAAGCACACTCAAAATTTTGCAAACGTATCTCCATTATGGGAATAATGAAGAAATGCTGCTTTATACTGGATCATACCACTGGTCCATCTAGTGCCCCAATTGCAACATTTGTGGCTGGTTTTTAATTATAATTGCAACTTGAGCCACCATTAAGCACAATGAAATGCTATTTCATTAGCAGCAAACAATTAAAACAACTATTATTTAAACTACTCTCAGTCAGGAAGTTTTACACACAGAGACAAAATCCAGTCCACAATACTGCAAAATTTGCTCTTTCTCAACCTATTACGTATTTGGCAAGGATAAAGAAAATATATTTAATTTCTGCTAATATTAATATTGATGAATGAACAAGCTGTGACTTGTGGATCGCAATGACAGCCCTGAACACCTCTCTAGCTTTAGTCTACCTTAGCAGCAGGCTCAAAAGATACTATTATTACTGAGAGGCAAACACTATATTTGATGGAACTGTCATGTAAGAAACATTATCCAGGGCAGGAAATTAACTCTGTAGTATTTACATCTGAATACAAAAAGATAGCATGTGGCAAATAATAACTTTGGTCGTTAACTGCATGAACATACATGGAGGCTTATGCGTTAACAACGTACACCCCAACCTGACCTCTGCAAACACTTCAAGCCTATTGGGTCTCACCATCTAAAATGTGGTAATTGAGATGGGCAGCAGAGAAACCTGCCATCCGTGGACCATGCTAGCTTGAAGCTGTGATAAAAGTCCTCCACACATGTTTGTAGAAGTGAAGCGGGAGGAATGGGAACCAGGTGGGGCCTTGAAACAGCAATGCAGGTACTGAGTATTGTATTAGAAGTACAGCTTCATCTAGCAGGAGATACTCCTAAGAGTCATTAATGGCTGCTGGTGGTTACCCAGTTTGTAATTGGCACCCATGGGGAGTGAGGGGAAGAGGTGCATTACCAAGCAGAGACTTAAGGCAGCAGTGGAATTCTTCCAGCCTCCCAGGGTTCCAATCAGAAGGAACAGGGAAGGGCTTGTGAGTCCGTTCCTTCCATCATCTAAGATTTCACAGATGAAAACAAGGAAATGTTTCACCAGAACTTCAACCTCAAGCCTTCTCGGCATGAGCGACGTTTTTTGGGGATGCTGAAATAATGGCTAACCTTCTCTACTCAACACACTCAATGATTACTTCTTTCACACACATTTACTATCGCTTGTCACCCCAATCAAGACTGCACTAGCATCATTTTCTTTTTTTAAATCCATCTTTTCCTGGAAACACTGATGGTACTGAGATGGTGCTCAGCAATGATGTCACGGATGGTAGATGAAGCTGACACTCTCTTTATCTTTATATGACTGCAGTAACATCATCTGGAATCAAATCTTATTGGCTATAAAATTTGATCACTATTCCTAGGAAGCGGAGGTAAATTTCAGAATATAATAATGGTGCATTGAGAGAATACACTGGGACTTTGCTGCTAGGGTTGTCAGCCTCTAGGTGGGGCCTGGGGATTTCCTGGAATTACTACTGATTTCCAGATGACATAGATCAGTTCCCCTGGAGAAAATGGCTGCTTTGGAGTGTGGATTGCATGACACCACATCCCTGCTGAGTTCCTTCCGCTCCTCATACTCTGCCCTTTCCAGGGTCTACCTCCAAATCTTCAGGAATTTCCTGGACCTGGCAACCCTATAGTGGCAACCCTATGGGAACAGGTTTCCATTCAACTTTTCTGGGGTGAAATTTCAGCTGCCACTGATCTAAGTTTTTCTATACAACAATGAGGGCTAGAAACTTGTTTTCCCATTCCCTTTCCAAAAAGCGAAAGCTGCTCTTCCTTCCTATATGTTCTATTGGCAGTCCACCTCAACAGAGCAATTATCTTAAACCATCCCATCTCTTGAAAGGAACAGGCTTTTCATTTCAACAATGACTACCATCTGACCTGGCCTTGATTCCCAAGATTTGATTGGAGGGCAAGCCAAGTTGATTTTGCAGGCCAGGATGTTTCCATGCACAGTCATTCATTTTGCAAGAAGTTAATGAATTTTGCAAGTCTAATTAGTTCTAATCCGAATGTCAAGCCTTGCCTGTTGTGAAATCCTGGAGCTTGTGACATTACAAAAAGAACACGTGTGCCCTCGGCTCCCATTATAGAGATCATTAGATAATTTGTGAATGTCAGCTTGGAATTAAAATCTTGTTAAATGGGGTTTTGCTTTGATAAAAGAGAGGAAGGAAGGCGTCCCTGCTTTCTTGGCCTTTCTAGAACAAACAGAACCACTGCAGTGTCTGCTCCCTTGTCCTTTGCCAATACAAAAGAGAGAACAAAAACAGCTGTCCAGATCTGATGGAAATTTGTGACATTTCTTTCCAGAGTTTATGCTATATTCCCTGTTTGGCAATAGAACTTGGCAGCGAGGTGACTGACGGGTGTTAGTTACTGGGAACATAAAAGGTAAAGGTAAAGGTTCCCTTGCTCGTTCCGTGCGCCTTGGTGTTTAGTCATGCCGGCCACATGACCATGGGAATGTCTTCGGACAGCGCTGGCTCTTCAGCTTTGAAACGGAGATGAGCACCGCAACCCTAGAGTTGGATTCGACTGGGAACATACCCAGTTCGAAACATAAGAATTTAACAGCAATGTAAGAGTAGCCATGCTGGATGAGATCAATGGTCCACTTTGTCCTGTTTCTATCAGTGGCCAACCCGTAACAAACAAGGCAAAAGAAGAGAACAAAAACTCAGCACAGCTGAGCAGGTTAAGTAACCAAAAAGGTTGGGAACCGATAATGACCCTGTGAAGGAGGATATAAATTTAGTAAATCCTCTAGAAATGCCAGATATACAAAATACAGTACATTAACAAAACTTCCTTAAACCAGTTAAGAAAACAGCACACTAAAACCAATAATAGCCAGCCAGGTACCATGGGGAAGCCCACAAGCAGGGCCCACAGACAACAATCCTCTATTGCTGACTGTGCCACAATATAACCAGGGCTTTTTTCCCTTGAGAACGCCCTGGAAGAGTTCTGGAACCTCTTCAGTAAAATTCTTTTTAAAATGTTTAAAAGTTTCTGAATTTTCAGTATATAGACTGAAAACTTCATTTCCCTTTTGAGTTCTGGCACCTTTTTTTTTTTTTTAAGCCCTGAATATAACTAAGTTTGAGTCCAGTGGCATCTTTAAGACCAACAAAGTTTAATTCTGGGTATAAGCTTCCATGTACATGCATTCTTCATCAGGTACTCAGAGTCATTCTGCCTCTGAACTCAGATATTGCAGGCAGTGATCCTGGCTGATACCCAGTGAGTATAATAAATCCCGTCTTAAATCCATCTAAGCCAGAGGCCATAACTACATCTTGTGGCAGTCTCCTCTAGATGAGGGTCATTTGGTACCAAACACCCATCCACAATTTCTATCCTATCCACACTAAGATGATCTGACAAACTTCTGCCACCAGCCCCAGGGGAATGAGTTTTTCTGAACCGAAGGTTTTCCATCCCTGTCAGCTTTTCCACGCGGGTCAGCTTAAAGGCTGCTTTGTAACCTTCTTATGTTAAGTCAAGTGCTAGCAGTCTGGTTCCATTTAAGTTCAAGTGGAGTTCATCCTTTTGTTACAGGCTCGGCTTTCCCCAAAAAACGTGGCTCCAATCCTTACAAATCTGAACCCCTTCTCTCAACACCATGCTTTCATCCACACACTCAGATTCTTCACCTTTACCTGCCTTGCCAGCCCGGTGCTATCCAGTACCAGAAATGGTGGCATTTCTGAGGATGCTACACTCATGAACACATGAAGCTGCATTATACTGAGTCAGACCCTTGGTCCATCAAGTTCAGTATCATCTACACAGACTGGCCATGGTTCTCCAGGGTCTTTCACATCACCTATTACCTGATACTTTTAACTGGAGATGCCAGAGATTGAACCTGCAACCTTCTGCATGCCGAACAGGTGTTCTATCACTGAGAAATGGGCCTCTCCCCTTCTAAATCTTAGAGCACCTTAAATTTATCAGCCAGGAAATATCCTTCTTATATTTCCCTGTGTTTTTAGTGCCAACATGATAAAAAATCCCTGGTTTCCACTTCATACTATTGAACAACTTATCTATACAGAACATGACATCCGGATGCCAATTTGTTTCTAAGCATAGTTTACAGTACTGTTTATGACCTTAAAGCCCAAATTGTTCACATTTTAATCCTGTCCTTCCAGTTTGGTCTAGCGGTTAAGAGTGGTGAACTCTAATCTGGAGAACCCAGTTTGATTCCCCACTCCTCCACATAAAGTCAGCTGGGTGATCTTGGGTCAGTCATGGCTCTCTCAGAGCTCACTCACCCCCACTTACCTCACAGAATGTCTGTTGTGGGCAGAGGAAGGGAAGGTGACTGTAAGTAACTCTGAGACTCCTTTGGGTAGTGAAGGGCGGGGTATAAAACCAGCTCTTCTTCTTCCAAAGAGCCCTGGGAGACTGATATGGTTCTCCCCTTCTACAGTTTACTTTCAAAACAACCCCATGAGATAAGTAAGGGACCGATCCAGGCTTATCTGGCAAGTTTCATGTCAGAGTGGGAATCTGAAAGTTTTCCAGTTCCTAGTCTGACATACTAATGACTACACCTCTCTGCCTCTAAATGGTTAGGGCCTGGGATACTTTATTCCACCCTAAGATCATCTAAAGCAGGTGTTCTGCTCTGTTGTATCCTTATTTTCAGAGATGAAGGGGTTGGTCCCCAGAGACAGGGGCTTTTTCTGTAACAGAACCTCACCTATTGAATGCCTTCCTTATAGTTTTTTTTGCTTGGCAGTTAGCATCTCTAGTTCCAGGTCTTGGGTCAAGATGTTCTTATTTACCAAAGCTTTGTTGATTTGTGTTTGCCTGCGTGCTTCTTTTTCTCCTCCTGCCTGTCCTTGGATCATCCTGCTGCTACAAGCAAAATGACCGGCAGCTTCTATAAGAAGATAGTTGCAACTGGTGAAAAGCACAGGCTGATTTGGGGGGAAGGGTCATATCTCAAAAGCAAGGCATTGGCTTTGTACATGGGAGGTTTACATGATCAAATCTGGCCTCTCCAGCTAAAAGGATCTCAGGTGATAAAGCTGGGAAAGACATCATGCTTAAGACTCTGGAAGGAGGGCAGTAGCTAGGGTGAGGCCAGAGGATGTGCCACAGCAGCTGAGGCAGAAATTTGCTGTTTTAGGATTTTTTAAAAAAAATAGGGTTCCATTAAAGAATGAGAGCTTATTTCTAGAATAGGAACCTATCTAATTAACTGTATGTCAATAGGGTTGGCTGCCCCATTAAAAACAATAGTTTCTAAGCTCTACCCATGTGGCTCACCCACCTAAGATTTCCACTAGTGGATTTTACAAGATACACTATCATCCTCATCTTGTTTAAACAATTCTAAAAAAATCTTTCCTTAGCTACATAGAATAGTGGAGGGATTAAAGTATCTTAAGACATCATTTATTCAAAGAAGATTTTCAATTTAAGTGCATCCAAAGCTTCTAAACTTAAAAATAATTATTCAGTGTATAAACTTCTGATGCTAACAATCCATAGATATTAAAATACTTGGGTTTGGTGAAAGTTTCTTGACTATTTTATTATGGGGAAATCAGTGATTTTCCATTCACAGTGTTGAAACCACCTCTGTGAAATACGAAAGCCCTGCTTATCAAGGGAAACTGTCGGTGGTCCTGCTTGAAGGACTACTGCCAGTTAGAACAGACAGTACTCAGATAGATTGACCCTCGGTCTTGCTCACTGCCAGTCAACACTGTGTGCTTATGTGGGATGGTACTGGCTGATTCTCCTCCTCCCCTTTGGACTTATCCAACAGAACACAGCATGTCAGGCCAGTCAGCTTCTCTGACACCCCTTCTGCCTTGTCTACACTGATGGATGGAAGCTTCCTTCCCTGTTGAATCTCTAAAAGGAGCAGGAGAGGTGTCCCATTTGCACAGCAGAGAAGATTTCAAAACCAAATCCATGTCTTGCAGGGAGAGCCTGCCCACCCACACCTGTCCATCATTGAGTCTGTTTGCTCAGTGGTGTAGAATCCACATTCTGCCCTATGTATGGACCACACTGTGCTATACCTTTGCCTTGAAATGTCAGAAAACCATGAAAAATACAGAGCAACATACTGAACCCAGCCTAATGGTTCCAGATTTGATTGCCTGGTACGATCTCATGAGGCTGTACAAAATGATGAAAAGATGCAACATACCTGTACATGTAATATAGAAAGTCCACATTAGGACCTTCTGTCTTTGAGGCAATAGACTCTTAATATGTTCTGAACAGTCCAATAGTGTATCTTTTCTTCTTTGATAAACTGGCCAGTAATCTATTGCAAAGAGGCCCACTCGGTTTCCCCCAATCTGGATCTAATCCCACCTAGGCATCTTTCTGCAGTCTTGGAACTGAAAAAGTTCTGGGGAGCTGGCTTCCATGATTCTGCCCAGAGTCAGGGAGGGCCATCTCTATTCCCAATCAAACTGAGAAGCACTATACCTTATTTGCTCTCTGTTCTCTCCCACCCCATAGAACAGTATTTGACACTGCTCTTTGGAGAAAACGCCTCTGGCTCTATCACATGGTTTCCCCATCTCTGCACTGGCCCGACTTTTGTGATATAACTCCATTTCCCTTCAATTTCACTTTCTTGCCCTTTCAAACACATCTTTCTTAAGAGTCTGCCCAAGACCTTCAATCGATATTTTCTTCTTTTCCTCAACACTGCTTTTGAATGATAAGAAAGCAACACATCCGCCTATGCCAGCACTGAGGACGCACCTATTCTATGAACTGAAAATGGCGTACACAGAAATTTATTCATTACTATTGTTGCATCCCACCCTGCTTTCAAGGAGCTGAGGGCAGAACATATCGCTTCTAGCCTCACAACAACCCTGTGAGGAAGATTTGGCTGCGAAAGAATTACTAGAATCATAGAATTAGAAAGTTGGAAGGGATCTAAAGAACATCTGCTCAAATCCCCCTGCACCATTCCATCCAAGGCCAGCTTCATTTATAAACCAAGGCCACACAGAGTTGAGAAATTGTGTTTTCTCAACCTCAGTTCAGCACCTTAACCCCTATACTACACACCCAAATCACTACACCATAGTGGACCTGTGATTGGCTGAAGAAGGCTAGACTGAGTCAGAGGACCCTCATAGCTTCCACCAAACAGCAATTCCCATGATTTTTGGGAGGGATCCATTTTCTTTACAGAAACATCTAATAGTGGAAAGAGATAAACACTGTCTCCCTTATAACAATTATCAGCAAACCAAACTGTTTATAGAAGGGATTAGAGACAAAGACTGCAGTTTCTCCTCTGTGTTACTTAAAACAAACTAGGGGAAAAGGAGTAGCTGGCGTATTCATAAAATGCAAGTTATATTTACTGGAGTAGGTATATGACTGACAGAGGAAGAGTATCTATTCTGAAATCCCTTCACATTCCATAACAGTCAATTACGCTGCCATTGCAGAGCTCCGTTCATTTTTCCAACATGGCCAATGTATGCTAAACACAATGTATTCATAATCTGGTTAAAATGAATTATTGAACTGCTGAAAGAAAATTAAAACAAAAGTTGTCTGGCAGTACTTTTTGATGCCCCAACGTGCCGCTGTCCATCTTGCATTATACAAGCCCATAAAAAATTCAAAGTGACTGTGTCTACACAATTACGCACAGCTTGGCAGAGAGGGCTCGCACAGCTCAAAATGAAATAAGTCACATAACATTTTAGGCTTATCTCACATTAGATGTCAAATATATATATTGAAAGCAAAATAGTAAAACTCTTCAGTGCTGCCCAGGGACATGAGAGGTAATCCTCATCCCTCTCTCCCATTTTTATCATACCCTTCTTCAAAGGAGCTCTGGGTGGCATTTTATCCTAACGACAAACCTATGAAGTAGGTTAAGCTGACAGAGAAAGAGAGCATATGACTGCCCCAGAGTCACCCAGTAAGCTTCCTGGTTGGGATTTGAATCTGCATCTCCCTGATACTAGTACAACACTCTAAACATCAAGTTGGCTGTCCAGAAGCACAGAACCCGCTTTTTTCTCCCACATAACTCCACATAACTTTCTGTTGAGAAATACCTGGAGATTTGGGGGTGGAGCATGGGGACAGTGGTATTTAGGGAGGGACCTAGGAGGGTATAATGGTATGCTGTCCACCCTCCAACACTGCCATTTTCTTCAGGGGAATTGATCCCTGTAATCTGGAGAGCATGTGTAGGTCCAGGATATCTCCTGGCTCCACCTGGAGGCTGGTAACTGTCTCAGCAGTACAATCTACAGAGGCTGGATCTAAACAGACACAGAATGAGCTCCTAACAATGTGGCTGAGTGCTGAGGTGATAGATTGGACTGCACCCACTCTGCCTGAAGCCAAGGGAGTACATTTTTTTTCTTACGTTCCTCTACACTGATAACTGCTTATAAGTGCAAAACTAAATCAGCATGCAAAGAAATAGGCCAAACCCTTTCAGTCTGATGTACCAATTTATTTGTGGGGAAGTTTTACATGAGAGAACATTAAAAATGTGACTTTCACCATCCATAGTCTGAAATGGTACAGCCTATCACCTCCAGATTTTCCCATCTCCTCCTGCTGCATGTGTAGATTATGCCAGAAGGTCTACTCAAACAATCACATTGGTGTTTAGTGCCAAGGAAAAAGTCCCTCTGTCTGTGTTGACTGCCAGCCATCAGGTATGAGGGCCAGTAGTGGTTAAGCGTGCAGACTCTAATCTGAGAGAACTCCACTTGCAGCTGCTGGATGACCTTGGGCAAGCCATAGTTCTGTCAGAGCTGTTCTTGAAAGAGCAGTTTCTGTCAGAGCTGTCTCAGCCCCACCTAAATCACAGGGTGTCTTTTGTGGGGAGGGGAAGGGAAAGGAGTTTGTAAGCTGCTCTGAGACTCCAAGTGAAGGGCTGGGTATAAATCTAATCTCTTATTCTTCTTTATTTTACCTGCTCCCTTGATATTTTGGACTCATGTTAGCAACTGGGTATTTTGCTGAATTTTTGTAGTTATTTAAAAAATTGGGTGCCCATGTAAAAAACTGGGTGCCCAAACTCCACCCTTACAACTAACAAAACTGGCTGATCTCTGCATTCTGATGCATTGTTCTTAATATCACATTGGCAACCTTAGTTGATTCTCAGGCACTTCAGCTCAAGGTAGGGCAGCCACATCAAACCCTCTGCTCTTGGTGTAATGTTCAGTAGAACACAGTGTACTTAAAGAGTGACTTTGCAACACAGACCATTTCTGCACAAGTGCAAATCTCTGCATCAGAGTTCTTAAGTAATTGGAGTTTGTATAACTTTCCACACAACTTTTTGCCTCCCCAGGAATAGATGTGAATTTAGTGCCCCGTTACCCTGAGTTTCCTGAATCCACTTTTCTCACAATTTCCCCTCCCCTTCAATTTTGAAGTCACAGTTTTCCAGTGAGGAATTCCCAATTTTGAATTTTGTTTCCTGATTCACTTTTGTGTCACTAGTGTTGCATGTTCACACCCCCTGCCCTCCCCCCCCGCCCAGATTGTCCCCTGAGCAATGCTGATGAATTATGAGACATTTTTTTCAATGCTATAACAGTGGAACAAAACAGGCAGCAAGGTTTCATGTAGTCTTCTCTATGCAATGTGTTATCCATGAAGTTCCTTTCCTTTTTGGGGGGTGAGTGGTGGGTAGGTGGGTATGTTTTGACGCTACATGCTTGTGTTGTGTCTTCATTCTCCACCCCCCCCTTCTCTTAGCTCCCGAACACTTTTAGCATGCTTCATAATTATTGAATAACATTGTTATGAATTGGTGTATCCAGTCTATGCCGGTCATTTCCTTAGTTGGCAACTAAGAAGGAGCAGGAGACCTTTGAAATGGCGGCAACCATGCTGTTCCCCACAATACATGCAGCCTTTTTTAAAACAATGTTATGATGTTATAACATTACTGCCTATGCAAAAAAAGGAGGTTCTGAATTCATAAAGACACATTTAGCATGCTTCATAATTATTGAATAGCAGGGTTATGAAGTGGTTATCCAGTTTGACAATTGCCAGCCATTTTCTTAGTTGGTGACTAAGGAGCAGAGGGGGACCTTTGAAATTGTGGCAACCATGCTGTTCCCCATGACACATCCAGCTTTTTAAAAAACAATTTTATTATGTTAGAATGTTACTGCACATGCACAAAAAAAAGGTTTTGTCACTGACAAAGTACATGACGATACTTGTGACCCCTTTTCAAAGGAAGTGTGGAACACTTGGGGAGGGTCAGATCCAAATTCAAGTAAAAATTCCCCGAAATAAATGCCCTTTTGTGGAAGGAGTGCCACAAAGCCAGAGCATTAGCCGGGGATTCAACTTGCCAAGAAACAGTGGCAACACTAAGGTGCTGAAAAGGTCTATGGTTTATTATGCAGCAATTCTAACACTGACGTATGCCTTTAATCATAAAAGTGACACAATACTTAGGCCAATTATGATGAACTTGTCTTATAAAGGAATGATTGGCCCCCAGATATCACACATAGGGAAATTATATGATGTTATAGCAAACATAATAGATTTTTTTTTTTTTTTGCAGGGGGGAGTTTCTGGCTTACTTGAAATGGTATTGACTAGTCCAAGGAGGAAAAACATGGAGTAGAGAAAGAAAAATGTCAGGCGCTAGGAAGCAGGGATTGTATGCAGGTTTTTAGAACCACTGGATCCATCTGCACTTGACTGAACATGAAACGGCAACTACAAATGGTTCATGTTTGCTACAGGAGATATGATAGAGCCTTAAAAGACCCCCCGTTAATGCAATTGTAAGGAAAATGGGAAATGAATGGCCAAAGGCCTGGCCTAGTTAGATGCTTCCATTTGGGTGCACTGAGTCCCCAGTGTTCTCTTCAGACACAGAAAAGAATTGCTGGGTAGTTAGTATGAAACCACTGGATTGGTCAAAAGTAGGTCTGCCAAGTCTGGGTTGAGAAATTCCAAGAGATGTGGAAGGGGAGGAGGCTTAGGGAAGGTGGGGTTTGAGGAGGGTTGGGATATAATGTCATAGAGTCTACCCTCCAAAGCAGCCATTTTCTCCAAAGAAACTGATCTCCACAGTCTGAAGATCAGTTGAAATTCCAGGAGATCTCCAGGCCCCACCTGGAGGCTGGCAACCGTAGCCAAGAGAGGTACTTCCTGCAACATCTCCCAGGGTTACATCCTGCCATTCAGTTCAGCCAAGCACAGAACAGTGGGTAAGACCCAACCCAAGGTCTAGATTCAAGCCCATGATAATAACATCTCCTGGCTCTGACATTGTTTCTGATGACAACATATTCAATCCTACAGTTAAGAGTCTGGAGCCAGTCATTTGAATAGCACTTTGAATAACATTCCCCCGCCAGAGCTTTGTTCATTTTAAAAATCAAATCTTTCTTTCAACCAGCAAGTACTCTATTGCCTGAAAAGGCAATTGTAGCTACACACACACACACCCCACCTATCTTTTATTTCTTAGCCATTTTTAATCTTATCATCCAGAGCAGCTAGTAGGGTTTCTGATTTTAGTACCGCTGCCATTTGACTCCCTCCTTTGTTATGCACAGCAGCCTGAGACTGATCTCACATTTATTTATTTTCCATTTCCACTTATCGCCAAGCTCTCAGCACATTACATGCATCAAATTCAAGCTGAACACTATCAAACTACAGTTAGGAAATTGTGAGAACAGACCACCACTGGGAAAAAAAAGTCCCTTCCTAATTATCAGCATTGACTGCGAATTCCCATCTTTCGTCTGTGTGCAAGGGGTTGCTTTGCTTGTATGAGCTGTTGGTACCTTAGGGAGGCCCAGGAAAGAAAATTATGTCTGTGTTCACGAAGCTGAGACTTTGCCCAAAGCCCTGACTGTTTTGCAGGACCTCCTTGTCAGGTACATGAGGAAGATGCAGCTGTCTATTTAAAGCTAAGCATGCCGAGAAACAGGGAGGAAGAGACCTGGTAGTCACCATACAGTATAGGTCCACATCAAGCAAAAAGAGAAGGATCTTGGGTATTGCCAAAACCCCTCTTTGCGGAAGGGTGGGTGGTCCAACTGCAATGGAAAGGCCCGGCCCATCCACAGCTTGCTACATCAACTGTCAAAAGGAAACATGAGGGCCAAGTGAGTGAGGAGTCCTCCTTTCACAGCTGACTTTACCACATGGTCAGGGGCAGTATGCCCCTCTCCAGGGTGCTCCACAAAGGAACTAGGAATTCAAGAGCCAATTCCAAGGCTAGGAATCAAAGAATCACACACAGTTAGCACCGCATGCTCAAGACACTTTGGATTTGGGCTTCTAGAATTGCATGCCCTTCTCCCCCACCCCCGCCTCTCTGTCCATCAATGCAGCTCCTTATGTACTTGCAGCACAGGACCGCCATTCCTTGTTGGTTCTGTTTGCCATTGGTAATTGCTGACAAGTGTTGGAGCATGACAAGGAAAGAATGAAGAAGAGCAGTGTTCTCCTGGGTCACCCTGTCATTCGCAATTGAGGCCTC
Source organism: Gekko gecko (assembly GCA_029375565.1). Lineage (NCBI taxonomy): Eukaryota > Metazoa > Chordata > Lepidosauria > Squamata > Gekkonidae > Gekko > Gekko gecko. Next base: position 41,418,309 of record JAPDNY010000012.1, on the reverse strand, counting down.
TTATGTGGAACTCAACACCTCAACCACCACCTGGCAAAGACAGCTGGTTGCAGGTGTGACAAAACTTAGCAAGCAAGCAGCCACATTCTCAGCCAACTGATGTACCCACTTGAGCTGAGAGCACGGCAGCATCCGAGAGGCACGCTTTGCAGGTAATCTGGTCATACTGGTTTTCAAAACAAAGAGTGTGTGACTTTTCTGCCTCAGCCAAAGGGATGCTGAATACTCTTTAAAAAACTCAGCTGTCTGGATGTGGCCAGTCACAAGAGAGGCAACTGACAGGCCAGGGATTCAACTTGATCTCCAGGCGTCCCCCTATCTGGCTTCCCCCAAAGAGCTCTAAGCCTAAGAACTCTCCTTGTGAGGCTCTTTGGCTGCTTTTTCCAGGGTGGGTCTGAGTCAAGACACAAAGGGCTCTCTCTTAAACCCTCTCGTCACTGGTTGTTTTAAACCAATGCATGGGCAGAGCCAACCCCATAGCCAGGATTTTGTGGAGCTTGAATTTTACAGTAAAAAAATAAAAATAAGCCCAGCTCCCTGCAATCTCCTTACCCCACCACTCCTTGGCTGTAATTTCTCTTTAAAAAGCTTTCAGAGGAGAAAATCTTGTTGGGCTGTCCCTTTAAGAAAGGGGGTGGAGCCCCAAATAGCCCCAGCATAGCTATGGGCCTGGGCAGAGCCCCTTCTTTATTATGTATTGGTGCCATTGTTCCCAAGATAGGAGCATCATGTAAACAGCCCTAGAAGTTCTGTGAAAACAGCAGCTCAGGTGCAGAGAGGATGAGCTCTCTTGCTGCTCGCGCTGGAGCAGAGGGGTTCATGATCCCTTTGCCTGTGAGAGGCTGGGCATAGTTAATGCTACTGCTAGTCCCTCAGTCCCTGACCAATTCAAAACATGACCTCAGTTAAAAATTAGCTGCTAACCAGGGACTCAAGGAAGTAGGACATTAACATGTTTCATTCTCTGAACAGACCTAATAATCTTTTTGCTCCCTTTCTGCTCCAACTGCTTGACGACTGTATTAATTCCTGGGGTTTTTTTAAAAAAGAACTTACAAAGCAATTGCTGAAAAGTTGTTATTTCTCTGAGAAGCACAAGCAACAGCAATGTTATTTCAAGTCCATTATCCACCCAAACACCTGGAAGTGTATCCATTCAGAAAAAAATGACCCTTTCGTTACAGAATCCATATATCAATACCAGTTTTTGAAAACGCTCCACTTGAGAACATCTTCTTCTAATGCACAGGAGAAACAACCCCCTTTTATATAAATAATGAACATGATGCTCAGAGAGTGAGATTTTTGTTTTTAGAATATACTTTTGAAGTCCTCTCTTTGGCACTATCAAAACTCACTGCTTCTCCTGCAATACCTTTTTCAAGATCAATCTGCAGAAACAAAAGTTTGTATATTGGAGAAGGGTTGAAACTTTCTTCTTCCCCAAAGATTATATCTCAAACTCCAAAAGGTAAACAACTCTTCTTAGGTCCACACACATGTGAATAAAAAGGCTGATGCACACATGTATATTCATCTTTTGATGATTTCAAGACCAGGAACCATGAAAGAAGGAGAGGCTTAGGAAAGGAGGCGGTGGCAGGAAAGACCTGAAAAGTGCCTGTGCTGCTTGCAAATAGCCACCTACATCTCTGGCTGCAGGCCTCTATTTTAATCTATCGCTGAATCAAGCTTGTTATATTTTTAATAGAAACCTTAGCATGCCAGCTTTATTATACTGGATTCCTCACATACTGGGAACAATTTGGAAATCTCTCTCTCATTGTCCCCCTCCAGGATTGTATACATTCTTAGGGCTTAACAACATAAGAAGAGCCTTGTACACACACACACAAAATCTGCTCCCACAGAGCAGAATGGGAAATGGGAACTTCATAGTTGGCTCCCAGAGCTGCCAATCAAGCTATGGACAACAAACCTAGTGTTTCTAGGGCTCTAGTCCAGTATCTGATTTTGTACAGTGGCCAACCAGATACCCTCAGTAGGCCTACAGACCAGGCCTAGAAGCTAAACCCTACCCTGTTGTTGCCCCTCCCCAACTAGTAATCAAAGGGTTACTGCATCTGACCATGGTGGCTCAATTTAGTCACCTTAGCTAATGACCACTGGTAGACTTATAATTAGGGATGGGCACAAACCAGGAAAATGGTGGTTCATGATGGTTCATTTGATTGCACAAACTATGAACTTTCACAAACTTTTCCCATTTCCTGAACCAGTTTGTGGCTCATTCAGTTTGTGAGTTTGGGAGGTGGTAGAACAGCCCTCTCATGAATTAGAAATGCTAAACTCACAGGGAGTCTTTATCAGGCTCTCCTCCACCTGACTTCCAAGTTTGGCAAAGACTGGATTTGGGATGTCTGAGTTGTAGCTACCTACGCAAGCGCAAAGCGGAATAGGGAACACATAACAATGGACTCAGTGAGAATCATCAAATAGACATTTTCTGACACTCCCAAAGCAGGTGCCCCCAAGAAAGCTCAGCTCTAGTGTCCCCTTAAATCAGCCATGCAGCAAGCAGTTCTTCCTAACTCACTCTCACACAATGACTAACTCCTCTGTCTTCCTGCTGCAAAGTGAAAGCAGCTGAGTCAGGGTGTGGTGTGTGTATATACACACACATACATATACACATATATACACACACACAATCTGCTCCCATAGAGCAGAATGGGAGCTTCATAGTTGGCTCCCAGAGCTGCCAATCAAGCTATGGACAACTGCTATGGGTGTTTCTAGGGCTCTCCACAACTCCATCCCCAGTGTTGCCTAGGAACTGATTGAATTGGTGCCAGGCTGTCTGCAGAATGAACGGCTCTAACGAACCAAGCAAATCTCCATGGAAAAAAGGTGGTTCATTTTTGGATTCAGGAACGACACAACCAAATGAACCGGTTTGAAATGAACCACAAACCAGCCTGGTTCGTGCTCAAACTGCAGTTCATTTCTCAGTTCGTGCCCATCCCTACTTGAAATACATGGATTTGTCTCTTCTTCTTTTAAAGCCAGCTAAACTATTGGCCACCACTTCATCCTGTAGCAATGAATTCCACAAGTGAATTACTCTTTGAGCAGGCTGATTCCCCCACTTATCTATTTTCCTTTTAAAAACCTTCAGCATTCCTTGACTCCTCCTGGAACACAAGCTGTCCTCAGGAGACTTTTAAAATTTGGGAGTGACTGCGGCTCAATGGTAAAGTATCTGCTTGGCATGCAGAAGGTCCCAGGTTCAATCCCTGATACTTCCAGTTTTAAAAGACCAGGTGGTAGGTGATGGGGGGGGAGGGAGAAATCCTGCTTGAGACCTTGGAGAGTTGCTGCCAGTCTGAGCAGACTATACAGACTCTGATGGACTGATAGTCTGATTCAGTATAAGGCAGCTTCATGTGTATGATTTCATGTGTATGTGTTCATGTGTAATTTCCCTTTTCTTTTGGTTACTTCACAAAGTTGTTTTTCTGCATACCTAGAATGTCCCCCTGAGTATGTAGAAAGCCCTGCCTTGATGTTGCTGATTGGGAGATCATAATGAGGGCCAGACACTTCTCTATTAGAAGGAGTGCTTGGAATTGGCCTTTGATTGTGCAGTAGCTGCAAACAGCTGGCCAGAACTTAGCACCCAGAAGTGAGGACAACCTGGCTGGCTGGTCAGTGGGAAGCATCAGAACTGCCAGTAGATACACCATAATGGGAAACACAGAGATAATTATTTCCAGAACCATTTAGGGTGGAATAGCAGGCGCTAGATCCAACTGCAAAAATTCCAGGTAAGCTATTGTCAAGCAGAAAATGTTATTATGTGAGAATGGCAAACATCTGTTTCCTAGAGAAAAACAATGGAGAAAGCAATAACAGTCGGTGAAAACAGAAAAGATCATCTACAGAAGGACCTTTTCTTTATGCATGCGGAATGCAAAAACATACCCAGGAAAAATGTGTTTTTAATGGTTGGGTAAGTCATGAAAAAAAGATTCCTGGTTTTATTATTCAAGATTTCATTGCATCTAACCTAGAGGGGGGGGGAAACATTGCAAAGGGCTGTTTAGCATTTGGCACCCTCTCCATTAAATACTTTCTTTGTATAGAAAGCAAGCACACAGGCCAATACGGTTCAGCCAATTTGTCTTTGAAGACTGTTTTATTGGCTCATTAACAATGAATCCATTTTTAACCCTCTATCCTTGCATTAAATTCACAAAGCTCCCTGTAGCAGAAAGGGACAATGCTCACCAAGGCAAACCTCCAAAAGCAGAATCTATCTTACACATCAGCTTCCCAACAGATTACTCCATCTAATCCTGACCTTGGTAGGAAAAGTCTACCTGCCTCTCAACATTTTACGTAATATGATGTTCAGAGATGTGACACAGTGCTTAAGCAGTGCTCACTAAACTTGGTCTAAAGCTAACCACTAGGCTCAGTTCCCCATCTGAAATCTGGAAATAAATAATGCTCACCTCTTGTTGAGACCAGGTACCTAAATAAAGTCCTAGAATGTGTATTCTCCAGTCTCAGCTTCCTAAAAGCAAATTGCTGGAGCTAGGCTGTGGTCTTTCACTGGACCCTAAAATGCAGAAGGTGTCATTCTGCTGACAAGACAAAGGTAGAAGGTCAGGATCCCAGTAATGATAGAAGGAATGGATTGGCCATTAAGGCCACTGGGAAAAATACCTCTGCCAGGGCCACCCCAGCCCCAAGCAAGGAACAGCCATTGTTCCATTCAGGATGGTTCTCATAGGCTGTGAACAGATGACAGGCTTAGAGTGGTCTGGGGCTGCCTCTAATTTATCTGGGTTTCTTTGTAATGAAGAATTTTGATCAAACATCCCCCCCCCTTAACCTCCCTCACCACACATTCACCCCATGGTTGATTAATCAGAGGCAGCAGCCATGGAGTGGGGTGGTCAGGCAGTTTTTTTTAATTGTCTCCTGAGCATGCACATAAGTGCTTATGGGAAGCAGCACTTCAAACTCCTGGCAGGATGGCAGCCTCTGGTAGCCAGTGGGATTGCTGGAGGAGGCTGCTGGGATACATAGTGCAGTGCGAGGGATGTGTTTTTGAAACTGTGCTTTTTAAAAAATCCAGTGTTTCAAAGCTGGGGAGGGAGAATAGAGAAGCCTCATCCTGCGCACTGCTGATGTTTTATTTAAAAGCTTGGAGCAAAGGTGGAGTCACAGGCATCATTCTCAGACTTCCCCCTCCCTCTCTGAAAAAAACTCATATTTTTTAGTAACACCTTCCCCACCACATGTGCCACAAAGCTCAGAAAAAAGCTGAAATACACAGGTGTCTTTCTTCGGAAGTTTTTAGAAAAGAAAACACAGTTTTGAGAAGCTCCTGTGAGAGTGAGTGAGAGAGAGGGGTGTGAGTATGCTGTTGTGCACACCTCGCTAACTGCCTCAAAAAAAAAAAAAAAAAAAGCCCCAAACTGGAAGGGAACATTCAGACTTCCCAAATGGCTTGAGAGCGTGATGGATTGATCAGAACTTCCAGAGATGCGGGGTGAGACTGCTGACACCAGGAAGGACTGGACTTTCCCCAGTGTCAAATAACTCCAACTTGAAGACAGGTGAGAATGGGGTGCCCGTGACTGGGGAACAGAAGACAGATGTTGCTGTCTGAATGTGCATTTTAAATCTGGAAGAGAACAGCAACAACACCAGATCAAACAGCACATCTGATCACAGCCACAGCCTCCAACAGAAACAATCCAGTTGCCTGGGCCTCACAACTGAGTGAGCCAGCTTTTTCTCCTCCCTCCACTCTGTTAGGGTGGGGTAGGGAGCCAGGCCCATTTCAGGGCCATTTTTACTTCCTAGTTCACCCCTGATGGATAGCAACTCTAGCCAACCCTGTACAGCCTGCTAACTTAGTGAAACTCATGAGCAAGTCATCATTTGAACTCAGGCTCCCTCAGCCCTAATCTGAGCTCTACATCATACTGACTGTTTCCATATTCTAAAATCTATTCCTCCCCCCAAAAAATGTATACCCCAACCTGTTGTTCTAGTCTTAGTATCTTTTTTTTTTTTTTTTTTTTAGGGAGAGAGTGACAGAGAAGTATGATATATTTGGGAAATGCATGGGAAAGAGGGCAATAATAACAAACAGTCAGAAGGAGAAACTTTAAAAACAAATTCCAGCAGGCTGTGCTCTTTGCTCAAACAGGTGGTGCCCCAAGTTCTCAGGCTCTACCCCTCTGTCTCAGGCGTCAAGCTTCAAGACATCTGACAACCATAGCTGGCCATGAAATTTCTGGCTCAAGCTCCATAACCCTTGAGCTCTAACTTCTAGAGTTATTAAAAGGATTTGTGAGAGAATACATGTGAGGCTCTGAAGGATCAAACTGTAAAATATAAAATGCAGTGTGTTATTATTAGCATCAACAAATCCATTAAATTACCCTAATAAAACATGCTTGATGATTCATCATTGAAAGGCACAATTCAACAATTAGGAAATATGACGGTGTGGTTTACCACCACATAGGATTTCAAATTTCCATCCAGAGGCAATTGCATCTGAATGATCTTCAGATAAAAGGCACGATATAGATGACATCCTTCTATTATCCTGATCATTAAATTAATCTAAACAGGCCCACGGCAATCTCATCTTGAATAAGAAAATTAATTGCGTCATCTAGCATTAAAGCCAAAAAAAAAATTGATATCATAATTGTGTCACTTGCAATTTGGGTTTTAAGAATGAGGCATGTAAACAATCTGGAGATATTTTGCAGGCCCAAAATGTTTATGAAATGCTACTACAGGGAAATAAACACATAAGTATTACCTGCTGACTGCTACCATTCCTTAAATCTCTGAAACTGAGACAAAGAACATGATAAACAGCCCTGGATGGAAGTTACTACTACAATGTACTTCAACTCACATGCATATGAATGTTTTCTTATGCTCAGCCCCAAGCCCCTGAATGTGTGAACTCATACACACAGACACTTGAAGCTGCCTTCTGCTAAGTCAGGCCGTTGGTCCACAAAGGTCAGTATTGTCTAATCTGACTGGCAGTGATTATCCAGAGCCTGAAATACAAGTATTTTATCACCTAATCTTTTAACTAGATATGTTGAGGTTTGAACCTAGGACCTTCTGCAGACAAGACAAGAGGCTCTGGAGTGTGGTGTAGTGGTTAAGAGTGGTGGACTTTAATCTGGAGAAGAGAAGAAGAGTTAGGGTTTTTATAACCCACCCTTCACTAGCTGAAGGAGTCTCGGAGCAGTTTACAATCAACTTCCCTTCCTCTCCCCACAACAGACACCATGTGAGTAGGTGGGGCTGAGAGAGTTCTGACAGAGCTATGACTGACCTAAGGTCACCCAGTTGGCTTCCTGTGAAGGCATGGGGAATTAAACCCAGTTCTCCAGATTAGAGTCCTACCACTCTTAACCACTATACCATACTGGCTCTTTCTCCGGGCTTGATTCTGCACTCATCCACCTGAAGCCTATTGGGTGAACTTAGGCCACTCACAGTTCTCTCAGATCTCTCTCAGCTCCACCTACCTCAAGGTGACTGTTGTGGGGAGAAGAAGGGAAGGCGACTGTAAGCTGCATTGAGACTCCTTCGGGTAGAGACAAGTGGGGTATAAAAACCAACTCTCTTCTTCTTCAAATGAGCCACAGCTCCTCCTCTTCTTAGTTAGATGACATGATCAGCAGTTCAGCATCCTTATTTGGGTGATCAAGTGAGTTCCCATCTCTATTAGGAGCAAAATCTACCTTCCTTGGGAGCTCTCCAAGGTCCTAAAGAGTCTGATTTGGCAGGTCTAATTTGTATTTGCTATCTGCTTCTCACCACTCAGAACCTCACCTCAATATCCAGTCCCTTCCAGACCTAAACAGAAGATAATACAACCCTCCACATGCTGTTTTTGTTCTATTCAAGAAGGTTAAAAAAAACATTTAAACATTTATGATAGCAGTCTGTGTGGCTAAGTGTGGGAATGTCTAAAATTAACCAGCCTTGATCATGAAACTGTACAAAGTTACTTTGATCAGCACTCATACAACTCTTATAAAAGTTCCTGCCAGACTACTTTAGCTTGATCAACAGACTCCCAGCCTAGCTGCTGTTCTAGTTTTGGGACTCTGAACCAAGACAAATGTTAATCACTTTTCAGATTGGTTTATTCAATCAACAGGTGGGGTACCATGCCAGGTGAGGTCAACATTTCTGCATGGAAAAAATCCCCTTCAGAAAGAAAATTGGTGTGTCAAAGAGAAAGCTAAGGTATGCACCTTCTCCTTGTCTTCAGTTTTTCTGTATGTGGGGTGGGGGGGTTGTTTGTTTTTTGTTTGGTTAAAGTATTAAATGGGAAGCAGCTTTGGAATTGAAAGGGGTTGGGGAGAAATGGAAGACCTGGACATCTCTCTGAATTACAATTGTTTTCCAGACTACAGAGATTGGTCCCCATGGAGAAAATGGCTGCTTTGGAGGGTGAGCTCTATGACACTGTATCTCACTGAAGTCTTTCAACACTCCTGGCCCTTCCCTTAGTATTGCCAACCTCCAGACAGCACCTGGAGATCTCCAAGATCAGTTTTCCTGGGGAAAATGGGTGCTTTGGGCAGTGGACTCTATGGCATTATGCCCTGCTGAGGTCCCTCCCCACCCCAAACCCTGCCCTCCCCAGGCTCTCCCCCTCAAATCTACAGGTGTTTCCCAACCCAGAGCTGGCAACCCTGTAACTGGCTACAGAACCGCTTTCCTGACCCTTGGAACCCATAGGAGGAGGTGCTTTTCTACCTGAACTACCACTGCATAGCCCCAAATCAACATAAGTCAGGGTTGGAGGGAACCGTACCTGAACTTACCATGCAGCTCTCCTCCCATACTACACACTTGGGGCAGCAAAATGAGACAGCCTTGCTTTATAGCTAAGCAGAAGGAAATGAAGCATTTCAAATGTGAGCCTGGATTTACAAGGTTTTCTAACATTTCATGAGGCCTCACCTCCCTCTATTTCCCCCTTCCCTTCGCCGCCCCTCCAGCCACAGCCGGGACACTCACCTGGAGCCTCTTTCAAGAGCCCATTGTATTTTCCCCACAATGGGCCTTACTCCTAGTTCAGTATAAAATCCTGCATCTCACTACATTTTCCAAAATATTCTCAATGGCAGCTTGACAACAGTTTTGCATCCCTGTGATTCAACAAAAGACATGGTGTTTTTTCTGTCAGTGGGCAGCTGCGGTTTCATCTTAAAGGGTCCTGAGTAAAGCTAGGTTCAAAGAGTGAAACTGGGGGAAAAATGCTTTGTGCTTTCTTTGTAAATTCAAAGTGTTGCCCCAGAAATTCTCCATAGGAATTGATATACACACAGTTCCTAATCAAGCACAGAAACAGATGCCTGTGCTCTTCTCAGCACACTACAGGATCCCCCACCTGCAGTCTGAAGTCACAGTGCTTGTGTGAAATACATCTTAGACAGTAAAATATTTTGTAAGTGATCAAATCTGAAACAATTTTAATTTTATTTGAAAATTACCTGCACGTACCCACTTACTAAATCACAAACAGCCCTGAGCAGAGTTTTGTCTGGGCCAGCTGATCTGTTCATCTGTTCTTGGACAACGTGTACATTTCACATTCACGGACAGAATAATTTCTATGCCCGGAAGGATTCTATGCTTGGATTCAGCAGCTTATGCATCAAGCTAAAATTATGCACTATTTTGCAGTCATGGAATGGCTCATGTTTGAACTTCAAAGTTAATCCAGATCTTGTCTGAGTTTAATACTTGAAGAGCTGTCTCGTCATTTGCCAGATGACGGAATGCCAGGAATTATGAGGACCATCGAGGCAGCCAACTTTGCTAAAAATAAACAGTGGCTGGGATTAGTCTGCCCCTTATTTTCAATTAAGCAGAGCACTTCTGAAAGATGTATATCAGGGATCACAGTAGGCCCCTACCCTTTATATGCCCTCATAGAATTCTGTCCCAGTAGGGTTAAGATAGTGGTTATGCATTTCAAAAGGATGCACATTCTTTGAAAGGCATCTTTCTGAAAGCAGCAAAAAACATCTCCACTGTCAAGCATCTGGCAGAATATAACATGTGACTGATACACCACATTTCATCCCAGGGGATCCTGGTTGCACATGTTCAAGATGAAAGATGGTACAATTTTCATGAGTATCATGTTGAGAATTGAATTTACTCTGCTTGCAGTGACCATTTTCTCTCTAGTCCAACATTCATATTGTCCAGCCCACCAATTAAGATCTGCCACATAAGTCCTGCTCTTTGTGCCCCTCCTTCAGCACTAAGGTGGGCAGCAAACAGACAGGGCATTTTCTGTGGTGGCACCTCACCTTGAAATGTCCTCCTCCCCTTAAGGCTTGCCTGGTGCCTATGTAGCTTTCTTTTAGGAACCAGGCCAAAATGTTTCTGTTCACCCAGGCTTTCAATTAAAGGTTTGATCTTTTAATACTATTTTAGTTGTTTATTTTAAGTTGTCACTGGTCTCTTTTCATGCTCTAGATTGTTATGTTGGGCTGGGTTTTTTAATGCTGGATTTTAATTAATACCTTTTAATGTTTTAGGCTTTTTTTAAATTGTTTTGTTTTTAATTTTGTAAGCTGCCTCAGGCAGGTTTGGCAGCATAAACATTTATTAAATAAATCCAGATATTCATGATCTGTTCACAACTCAAAACAAGTAGTGCTTCAAGTAGGTTTTACATGGGCACAGTTGGGCAATCATGGTGGCTTGCCAAGTAACCACAGTTGGTGCATGCTCACAGTTTACTAGGTTACTTGGATTACATATGCCATAGAACAGGGGTCAGCAACCTTTTGTAATTAAAGTGGCAGCCTACATCAGCGGTCAGAGCAAGGGATCAATAAAAAGCCAGTCTAGGAAAGTCCATTTGCATAACTGAAAATGCACAGCTTAACAGTACTGATAGTTGACATGTTGATTAAGAATCCATAAAGCTTCTGCAGTCCATACACTGGTTGTTGTGAGTCCTTTAATAGGAAGTGACACACATTAGATCTCACACTATATAACAAATATACACAGGAGCACCCTGTGTAATTAATGCACTGGCATAAATCTGCACATGGCTTGCCTTTGGATAAGGGGCAAGTGTTTACCTCTATCATTTTCCTTCCTATAAAGCATCTCTAAGAAGCCCTTCAGACCCATAAAAATCTTTGCCTGCCATTTCCTTTACATGCTAGTTCTTCTAGCTTCCCACCTACCTCTCTGATCTGTCTGTCTGCCTGTAGATGTACGTTGTCTTCTTATCTGCTCTTGGAGCCTTGTGCTTAGGGGTGGTGTGGGATTCCTTAAAACAAATCATCAGCACATGAACAGAGGCCTTCTTTCGATGCCTGGTGAAAGTGGATAATCACCCATGGATGTCAGAGACATCTGGGACATCACTTGATTAATGTACACAGTGCCTGTATATATATTTTAAAAATTAATTTATTTATAGCCCACCTTTCTCCCCAACGGGGATCCAAATCAGCTTACGCCATTCTCCTCTCATTCATTTTATCCTCACAACAACCCTGTTATCTGAAGAAGTGAGCAGTGATGCATGAAAGCTCATACCCTCGCATAAATGTTGTTAGTCTTTAAGGTTCTCTTGCTCTTTTCTCCTGTGAGGTAGGTTAGGCTGAGAGACTGTGACTAGTCCAAGGTCACTCAGGGTCATTTTACTCTGGCAATAGGCCTAGTCCCCAAATGGAGAAGACATACATTGACCAGCAGCCATGAGGATGCCACCTGATAAATGTTACCCACTTGTACATACTCTCCAACAGCACTTGGAGACTTTGCATGTTGGCTGTAAGCACTTTGGATCAGAGACCTGACTTTTCATTTTGGTATTTTGCAAAGCACCATGTACAATGCTGACAATAGACAAACAATACTGTCCACTTGCACACAACTTGCACAAGTTATTACAACACTCAGAACAATGGAATCCCCAGGACTTAACGGGGATATTGGTTTCTTATCTCACTACATATGCTAACCTTATTCAGCCCTTACATCTGTATTCTCACCAATCCCCCAGAAGGGCCATACATCCTCTTTATTTTATTTGATTTCTTATTTGGAATAATAGATTAGAATAGTAGATTGTAATGTAACATAATGAATAGCAGACTGTAATGTAATTTGGAATGGTAGATTGGAATGTATTTCTCTGGTCTGGGGACTGTGGAGACAATTCTACATGGCCAATTGCCCCACTTCAAAGAAGAAGATGCAATAAGGTTGCCTCCATGCTCGAGAGGAGATGGGTGGAGCGTAATGGCAGGGTCTCAGTTAATTTCAGCATTCCACAATTAAGGATACATCTTCCCATCAATCTCCGATTTTGACATGTCTCCCCCCCCCCAGAATTAAACCCAAACAAATGGTAACCATATAAACTAAGCTAGTTATTCCTCTTTGGTACTTGAATCTATTAAACATCTTCATTATGCTGTATGCTAATTTACTGCTCACCTCTTACCTATATGGACTGGTAATTTCCATTTTGTTGTATCTGAAGAAGTGTCTGTGCACAGAAAAGGTTATACCTTAAATTAAAACTTTCTTGGTCTTAAAGGTGCCACTGGACTCAAACTTTGTTCTGCTGCTTCAGACCAACACGGCTACCCGCACCTGAAGAACAGTTTGAGAACAATTTGCCAGAAAGAATTGCCAGGTGAATTACAGTAGAGAAGATATGTAAGATACACTTCTCCACAAAGGTGGCATTTCAGAAACCAAAATACACTTCCTGAACTGTGAAATGAGGCAAGAGATGAATGTCAAAGGTATTAAGGGTATTCTGGAAGAAAAGAGAGCCTCGGTAAGAGGGAGAGAATTGATCTTGAAAGGTATAAACCTTGGACTCCAGGAACGCCAAAGTGTGGAGATGAGGCAGTTTGAAACCTGTCAACGCCACAGCCACAAGGATAAAAATAAAAGAAATTTGAAAGATGACTGGTCCCCCCACACACACTCCCCTTCTTGATTCCACTATTGAATACATGCTGCACTCTGCACACTTGCTGGCTTGATTCAAATAGCCTCATTTCAATCCAATTCTCATTTATGAGAAATGAATATGTCAGCCTATTTTCACATCATCTTCAGTTTCCTACATCAAATTTCTTCCATAGGCATATATGTATTTCTCAGTGCTACTTGGTCATCAATGGCATGAAAGAGACTAAAGACTAATTAATGACAATAAGAAAAATGAGGCAGATGGAAACCAATGATGACATACAGAATCAAAATCAAGTGAATATGGTCATGTCAGCTCATCTCTAAATAAACACAGAGAGAGAGGCTGGCGACCTGTAAAAAATTGTGGGAGAGAAAAGGGGGGGAAACAGAAATTCCCTCCCCTAGTCTCCTCCTTCATGAAGTTTCAAGGACTTAAGTTTGCCAACCACCAGGTGGAGCCTGGAGAACTCTTAGAATTGCACCTGACCTGCAAGCTGCAGAGATCAGGTCCCCTGAAGAAAAAGGCTGTTTTGGAGGGTAGACTGTGGCATTATACCCCACTGAGGCCCCCACCCTCCCCAAACCCTGCCCTCCCAAGGCTCTGGCTCCAAAATCTGCAGGAATTTCCCAACCTGGATTTGGCAACCCTACAGAGGCTTAAGGGTGTCAATTTCCCTTGCATCAATTCCTCTTCAGCTGTCCCTAAGCTGCTGTCCCCATTGCTCTTTTCTGGAGCATGCTCAGCCCTCATCAGGCCATCTCAAGATGGTTTTCTTCTCTCTGTTTCACATGATTTATAAAGTTGCATTTTCCCACATACGTGGGGAACCACCTGCTTTTGAAGAGGGAGTCCTGTGCAGAAATAACAGTGGCAGCAACTGCAGGAGTCAAGATTCCCCAAAAGAAGTGAATCTCAAGGGCATTCTAATTTAAGCATTAATTACAACTGATGCAACTCCTAGCAGCTTACTTTTTTCACCTTCTGCAGATGACATCTCATCCAAGTCTGCCACACAGCTGCAAATCCGACCAGGCACATGACTTGGTTCAGCCTGTACTTATAATTTATCAGTGAAAGCAGCAACGTGAATGACAGATATCCTTTATGAAATGTATCCAGAAGGGTAGTTTGCATAGAACAGTACATCTCTAGCAGTCTTTACCACTGATGTCAGGTAGCTGCATGTGCAAACTGACTCCCTTCCAGAGCTTTGCACATGAGAGGATACAGAAGTTTCACCCATGGTACTACCTAGAAAGACCAACCCATAAATGCAGGTTATCACTCAGTGCTGTGATCTTCAAGGGACAGACTCTGAAGATTGTCATTCTTGGTCACTTATTTTGACCTGCTTCCTGCTGAGGTGACATATGTACATTTGGGCTATTCCACTACAAACTGCAGGTAGGGATGAGATGATGGAATACTTTTCCCTACAAAAATTAGTCCCCAGGTCATAGAAAACTAGCAAATCAGGGAGAAAGGTGGACCAGCAGTATTTTCTCTTTCATGCCAACATTCCTTGTGCGAAGAATTTTTGACTGGTATCTATAATGTAATGTAGTACTGTGAAGACACTGGTTGGCCAGTTTAGTGAGACAGAGGCCTTAGATATTCACCTAGTGTGTTATTTTTATTTATTATATCTACATCCCAGTTTTGCTCCACCATGGAACCCAAGGCGGCATACCATGCTGGTGGGGTTAGTTGTTCCCAGGAACTAACAAACCCAAATACTGTTTCGCTTAAGGTGGCTATATCATGTGTCCTCCATCCACTCTTGAGAATAGGGATGTGCACCTTGAAAAAAAATCAGTATTTTTCAGATCCAGATAGTAGGAAGACAGAAAATATCAGTATTCCTGGTTACCCAGGTTCCAAATACTGGTTTGGTATTTGGATCTAGCTTTTTTTGGGGGGAGGGGATTCTGATATTATCCCTATGGGGGAATTTTCCTGGAGGTCTGGAGGGGCTGTCTATTGAGCAAACTGCACCAAAATTGCCATGGAGCTGCTGGTGCCTGTCCTTTAAATAGCTCACATGTTTCAAGTGAATTGGACCAACAGGTGTGATTCTATAGGCCCCTGAACAAATTGCCCCAGTCATCCTCCATTGTTTTTTGGGGGGGATTCCATGATTTCTCCAGGGCAAAAAATAGCCAAAGAAACAAGAGCAACCAAAAAAATCCTAGTTAAAAGCCTCTCATAGCAGACAGAACTACCTCCCCAAAGAACAAACACAGAACTAGGGAATCCCAGCAGAAGCACGGGACATTGTGGCAAAACTAACACAATAAATGTACTAACTGAGAATCCAATGAAATGTTGAACTAGAGACTCAAACCTAATAGGAATGTGCTACAACAAACATGAAGTCCAGGAATTTCAGCCAATGTACAACTGCAAAGGCAATGTCAAACCTGAGAATCTTCTGCAAACCAAACCCAGAACAAACCAACTCATGCTAAAAATACTCTATTGCAAGCCCAACAAAACCACTTGCACAGGACAGAATCAAACCCTAAACAACATGGCAAGCTGATACCAAGCCCTGGGAAGACACAAAGGAAAAATAAAGAAAAAACAATCCTCAGAGCCTTAAAATGCTAGCTCCTGATATGGCTGGTTACAACTGAATATTTCTGGGAATCTTGGGACCAATTCCAGGTATCCCGAAAAATCCTGGATATCATTCAGAGACCTGAATATATCTGGAAAATACCAATAAGATATTTTTTGGATATATATTTGGACAAGATATATTAAAATGCACATTTCTACTTGGGAAGCTAGTGACAGAGGTCAATAGAGACCCTGAGTTGTTCATCAACTATGCATCTTAGATGCTGACTATAAAACAATATTCTTGGATACCTTCTGCTGCTACAGTTTCAAATATCCAATAGGGCAAGAGTACAGTTGGTCATTACCTGGCAGAGCCCCCATTAGGATTATACCATCCCTCACCAGTTCTGAATGCTATTTGCTACCTATGCAACAATCATATCTGCTGAAATCTTTCTCCTGTCAAAGGTACAAGAGGTCCACCTTCATAGGGGGTCACCCATTTATATGTGGAATGCAGTAACCAAACCAGGGCCTTGCCAGAACTCACCCTAAGAAGAATCCAGAATGCACTAGTTTATCATGGGGTATGTGAGGATGAGGAAGAAGTCTAAGAAGAAACAGACAAGGGTCTTGCTGCAGTGGACTAATGCCACTCTCCCTGTGGAATTAAGTAGAAATATCCCTGCAAACACATCAATTTGAGTTTTACAGATTTAACTGAAAACTTGGGAATGATCAAATAAAGTAATTTAAGAATATAGGCTTAAATCCAAGCAACAGTGGGACTGTTTTCAAGAAAGACAGAAAGAGCCCCCAAGCACATTATATGTTACTTTGTTCTTTCATGATGAGCAAGGGGTTTTGAAAGAAAACCAACCCAATGCAAGTTAAGTATAATCCTCTATTTTACAAGAATACATTTCTGAAAATATGGGTGGCAATGGAAGGGGGAGACTGTAGTCTTCTTCTCTTGTAGCTCAAGTAAACACCTTGAAATGCAAATTTGAAGTGGAGGTTTACAACTAGGAATGTTGGAGGGGAAAGGGAGGCAAGAGCAGAGAGCAGAGCCTACATCAAAGCATCTTTGCATCTGGGTGGCAATAAGATCTGAAGTTATTAAATGGAGGAGGGGGATTAAATCTGCCTACTCTGTATCTTGGGAAGTGTGCCGGCACAATACCAGCTCATCTCTGGCTCTGCATATTTTGTTTTAATGTATTACTTGATGAAAAGCTCAGGCTGGAGACAAAAGCTTCATTTACCCACCCCTTTCAGCCTGTTAAAGGTGGTATGAAGTTCACCATCAGGATGCCCACGTATCTCACTGGTTCTGTGGACAAAGATGTTTCCTAGCACTTCAAGAACTAGCAAAGCAGGGCTCAGGAGACAAAGGAACAAAAGGCATGCTGTGTATACAGTGATGGGGAAGGATTTCTCTCTCTCTCTTTCTCTCTAAGCCCAACTCCCAACTCTCTTAAAAAGTTTTGTCTATCAACAGGTTGTAAACCAGGGCCACAAAAAGGAACCTCCACTTTCAGAAGAAGCATGCTTCTGAATATAACCGAGTGACACATTACAAGGGAAATATCACTGCCTTCCTGCCCTCAGAAGTATCTGGCTAGCCACTGTTGCGAACAGGATACTGGACTAGATGGGTCTTATCCAGCCACATTCTTCTTATGATAGATAAAGACTACACAGCCTGGGCAGCAATAGTGGCATTCTTCTGTTGTCATTGTATCTCCTTCTATGTATTTTATTTATCTGGCCCAATACTGAAAATATAGACGACTACAGCAGGAGTCTGGTGCCTTGAAGGGCAGTATAGATTATGGTACTATGGGAAACACCACTTGTTCAGGAATGAGAAAAGCTGCATCAGCCAGCATGCCCTCTTCTGCACCACTTTCAGATTCAGAACTGATGCTGTTCTCTCATGTTACCTGCCTTAGCTACTGTGTTCTTTTGGATTCATCAGCTGATGGCTCATCAGCCTGCCCATCCCACCTGCTCTTGATGTCTCTCATTGCACCAGCCCCAGGATTCTCTGGCTGAGTTTAGTGCGATCCCTTGCTCCTTTAGAAGCCTGATAGAGACCACTGATCTCCTTACCACATGAGGCTAGTGCACCTCCTAACCATGTTTAGGGAACCAAATAAGTGCCATCAACTGCCCCTGTGCCAATTCCTTTTTCTCTTCCCTGATTAAGATTAAGCATGGCACAGTGTTACAGCTGAACTTGAGCTAACCATGGTTAGCAGCCATAATGCTGTGTCACACTTATTCACTTCAGCTTTTAAAACAAGGATAGAAACCATGGCTAGAAGCTACTTTTCAAGGGTTAGTTAAAGAAACCTACATTTGGTGCCAGAGCAGTAATGTTTCCCTATAATCAAGTCTAAAGAGCAAAAAAGGTTGAATTTGTGCAGGTGAAGAATCATGCAAGCCTGCTATTCTGCTCCTGACCCAACCATGGTTAGGAGACAAGCAATATGTATGTGACGCCCTCTGTGACTGGTAGGAGGGCGCCCGCTAGCGGCTGTCACTGGGACACCACCCTGGGGTGTGGATACTTCGCCTCAGCCACTCCCAATCGGACGGAGGGGCCAAAAGGGTCGGTAGCAGGGTCTGCCGAAGGTCAGGGGTAGTGGCCTCAGAATGCAGGACTTCCACAGGGGTTCCGTCACCTCTCTTGCCTGCCCTGGGTCTGGCCTCTGGCACAGGGGTACTCTTGCTGTCAGGGCTTCTTTTCCTTCTCTCTTGGCTCTCCCGGCTAGCCCCAGCCAGTCCAGTCGTCCTCCTCCCCGGCCACATCCCTTCCTCCTTCCTTTATTACCCCCGCCTCCCCCTTTGGCTCCTCCTGCCCCGGGGCCCCACCTCCCTCCAAAGGCAAGGACCCTGAGCCAGCGTCTGCCCTTCCGGCCCCCATGTTCCTCACCAGGGCAGGAGCCGGACGTGCGCTGTCTGTTGCACCCCTCCTGCGAGGTGCGGCCACTCAGTCGGGTCGCTGCGCCCGCCACAGGCCGGGCCTTGCCCGCCCCGCCCATGACTCGCCGTCTTCCTCTGCCCCGACCTCCTTTGCTGCCAGGGGCCCAGATCCCATGCCGCCGCTTCCTGGCGGCGGGCTGTTGTCGCACCCGGTGAGTGCTGCTCTGGGGTGGGGGGGCGTTGTCGGGGCCATCCCTGGACCGCTGCAGGCCTCGGGGGAGGGGATCTCCGGCCGCGCCTCTGGGCCACTTCCACGCCTCCCAGCACCATCCTGGCAGGAGCTGGGACAATGTACAAACCTGATTAATTAGCCCACAAATGCTGATAGATGGGCATTGAGTTGGACCTTCCCGACAATCAGAAGTATTGTCAAACTGCACTAATAGCTCAGTCACTGAGCCACCCAGCCATTGTCACCCTACAGCTGTCCACAACATGGCTTTAAAACCATCAGCACCCTTTCCCAAGAGGATTTGCAGTGCTACATGCTGCCATCAACTCTGGCTGATTTCCAGAGCTGGTTGCTTACAACTTCATCTACTCTTCATCTTACATGTTCATTTTCAGGAAAAATGATTCAGCCATCTATTTCTGCTGCATTTAACTATTTCCATTATTCCTTTGCTGCCTTCACCCCCTCCCTCCATAGAAAATTCCCTGCCAAGTGACATTTGTCCCACCTGGAAGGATTTAAAGCTAATGGACGTTGGCAGCCTGGAAATTATCTTGCCATGTCCTACAATTCCCCATTGAAAGGGCGGTGGACAAACAAGAAATTCATTGCACATGAATTAAGTGTGAAATATCATGTGAATAGGATTACCTTGGCACAGATTCCGGTGTAGCTACACTGAGATGAACAGTCTGATCCTGTGCATGGCCACCTGGTAACAAGCACCAGTGTGTTCATTGAGGATTACTCCCAAGAAAATGCAAATGGCATTGCTGAATGTGCTCTATTTCTTAAAGGTTTAAAATCAGAACTAGCAACTGGCAGTCCAGAAACCAAATCCAGCTAGCCATCTGCTTTCATTTAAGTTAGGCTGGCAATTGCCAGAGATAAGGCAAGTGTCTCACTTTCCAATCTAACACTCCAATTGCCAACCCCAGTAGCGAAACCCCAGTTTCTGTGACAGTAGACAGCAGACCACCCCAGCTGCTCACTGCTTTGTCAGTGCAGCCCTCCAGTAAAAGTAGCTGCTGACGAGGGACATTTCTTTTCCTTGGGCTCAGCCCTCTACCAACAGCAGATGTAACTGCTTGAGTCGTCTAGACTGCAGCAATATTGGCGCAATGGATTCCCTCCCCCTCCTCTTCTTGGCTGGCAGCTCAGTTTATTATTTCTACAGTCCTTAGACCAGTCATAGGCTGGCAGCTCATTGATCCTGATTCTATGAACCAGGGAAGGAACACTAGCCCAGAAGGATTCTGGATAGTGGTAGAATACGGGACTAGAAGGAGACATTCTGGCATCTGGTGCAAAAAGGGGATTTCAGGTTTCTAATGCAGCAGAAGCAAAACACTCACAGAAATGAACCACTAATATCGATAACAATAGTACTGTTTAAGAACATAAGAACATAAGAGAAGCCAATGTTGAATCAGGCCAATGGCCCATCTAGTCCAACACTCTGTCACACAGCGGCCAAAATATACCAGATGCCATCAGGAGGTCCAGCAGTGGGACCAGGACACTAGAAGCCCTCCCACTGCTGCCCCCTCCAGCACCAAGAATAGAGTGCATCACCTGCCCCATACCGAGAATTCCCATCTATACCCTGTGGCTAATAGCCACTGATGGACTTCTGCTCCATATGTTTATCTAATTCCCTCTTGAAACTGTCCATGCTTGTAACTGCCACCACCTCCTTTGGCAGTGAATTCCATATGTTAATCACTCTTTGGGTGAAGAAGTATTTCCTTTTATCTGTTCTAACCCAACTGCTCAGCAATTTCATGGAGTGCCCACGAGTTCTTGTATTGTGAGTTCTTGTATTGTTTATACTGTACCATCAACGTGCATGGATGGCCTAGGCTAACTGAGTCTTGTCAGATCTTAGAAGCTAAACAGGGCCAGTCCTGGTTAGTACTGGGATGGGAGACCACCAAAGAAGTTCAGGGTTGCTATGCTGAGGCCTCTCTTTGCCTCTTTGCCTCTTGCCTACTGAAGTCACCACAAGTTGGTTGCAACTTGACAGCATCTTTCACCATCAATGTACATGAGGAACATTTGAAGAACAACATAAATTCAAAAACACAAGCTCGTGGAAGGGAGCTGCAAGGAAATATGCAGCAATTGGGGAACACTTCCTCCAACCCATCTCCTGGTCTGCTATAAAGTCTCAGTGGCTTAGCTAGCCAATTTTTCCTATCCCCTCTTTAACAAACTCTTGGCAGCTCTTCTCAACAGCTCTAAGAGCAATAAGCACAATCAGTCTTTTGCAAGCAAGAGATTTTGTGCATGTGTACATACTGTTCTTTGTTTTTAATCTGCAAAAAAATCCCCATGTACATTGAGAATCCTGCAAGTATGCAGAAATACTGAGCTTGCCATTGAATGGATCCCTTTCACTACCTTAGAAAAGAAATTAAGTTTCTATTATTAAGTGAAAAAGACAGTTCCTTGACCCCAAGGAAATTACAATCAAAATTCTGACACAATGTGGAGAGGAAAAGGAGCAGGAAGAACATGGTAACAAACAAGGAATGCAAGCCAATGTACTTGAACATGCAAATCTGTGTTATCCTGAGTCAAACTGTAAATCCATCTATCCCGGTATTGTTTGCCCTCCAGCATTTTAGACAGAGAAGCTGCACACCCTGATATCTGAGCTAAGTAGATATGCCAGGAATTAAGCCTGAGACTTTCTGTATGCAAAGCCTGGGCTCCTTCACTGAGCTACAGAAGCAAGAGTGGCACCATGTAGATGTTCAGGGAGACACTGCCTGGCATGAGGCATCAAGGGAAAATGCGGGGGGGCTGCCCTTTTTAAGACAATCTAATTTTGCAGTTGATTCGGGGCTGCTGTCTTTGCCCATTGCAAAACTGCCATATGACTTAATCAGCTACCCTGTTCCTTGTAAACAGCCCTTCATTGTAAATGAACAGAGCAGGCACTCCACAAGCCAAAGCTGCTCCTTCCTGATAAACATCTCAATAAGCAAAGGCATCAGCATAAATACAACCCTTACATGGGGCTGGCTGCAAAAGAGACTTAAGTCATTGTGGGGGAGGGGGAGAGAGGAGGAGATATGATAGTCCCTAAATATTTATATCTCAGCAGTGGAAAGTGGCGCCAGGCCTCAGTGAAGCCGCATGAGCTGTAAAAAGAGAGAATCATCTGTCTGAATGCTTTGCAGAAGGGATGGGTGATTAGGCAGCCTGGCCGGGCACTGCTGGAGACAGAAGGACAGACTAGCTGAACCTTGTTGGCTCCTTACGATCGTATGGCAGCAACAACTGAATTACGGCAAGACACAGAGGACTCAGGTACACACACACACACACACAAAGAGGGACCACAACCCCCCACAAAAAGATTCCCTCTGGAGCCTCCCCAACCATTTTCTCAGTATTTGTTTCCCCAACCCAAACATCCTATGGGAAAAAATCCCATGACTTGCCTTGTTCTGTAGCCCTTAACGTGACTAGAACCCTGGAATTTTGCTGCCCTTGAGGCTTTTCAAGGATCATTCTCAGGGCAGCAAGCAACTAGACTGATAAAAGGGTTGGAACACCTTCCCTATGAAGAAAGGTTAAAACACTTGGGGCTGTTTAGCTTGGAGAAACGATGGCTGAGGGGTGACATGATCGCGGTTTATAAGATTATGAATGGGACTGAGCAGGTTGAGAAAGAAGTACTTTTCTCCCTTTCTCACAATACAAGAACTCGTGGGCACTCCATGAAATTGTTGAGCAGTCGGGTTAGAACAGATAAAAGGAAGTACTTCTTCACCCAAAGAGTGATTAACATATGGAATTCACTGCCACAGGAGGTGGTGGCAGCTACAAGCATGGACAGTTTCAAGAGGGAATTAGATAAACATATGGAGCAGAAGTCCATCAGTGGCTATTAGCCACAGGGTATAGATGGGAACTCTCGGTATGGGGCAGGTGATGCACTCTATTCTTGGTGCTGGAGGGGGCAGCAGTGGGAGGGCTTCTAGTGTCCTGGTCCCACTGCTGGACCTCCTGATGGCATCTGGTATATTTTGGCCGCTGTGTGACAGAGTGTTGGACTAGATGGTCCATTGGCCTGATTCAACATTGGCTTCTCTTATGTTCTTAAATCTCAGGGTTCTCAGCTAGTCCACACACTGGATAGTTTCATCTAAACATCCCTGCTTCTGGGAACAACTACCTGTGTCATCTGGAGATGGGCGGCCCTAATCTGGCATTTACAGTTCAACTATATTTTACATTTCGTGCATACTTAATCTCCCTTTTTTTAAAAAAATAAAAAAATTGTACATGCTGAACCACCTATCTCTTCAAGGTCACAGGATTGTGACTGCACATTTTCACATGCCACATGGTATAATCTCTCATTGTGGGTGGAAAGACTACCAGTAGTGTTGCAATTTGATATCACCTGGCACACCCTGTGACATCACTGTGCCCTGCTCCATGATTCTCCAGGTCTGGGTATCTGGGGACCCAGCATTCCTCCCCCTTTGACAGTCCTGCCCAGTGCATCCTATGCCAACCAACAGCAGAACTTCTCAGGCATGGGTCTTTCCCCGCAAGCCCATCTCACCTTTGCTAACCATCCAGTATTCTAGTATATAGGCAGGGAAAGTTCCAACTGCAACAGTTCTTATTGAGAGCTAACTCTAGATTGGGGGGGGGAATCAACACTTACCTTGCAGCTTAACTTGGCCTCAGGAAAATCCAATTGTCTGAAAGGGCAAGCTACTGACTGCGCAAAGGCCAGTCTCATGCTTCAACACTGATACTGAAAACCTTCAGACTCCTATTATTAAGTGCAGTTAAGGCTGCCCCCAGCTATTGGCTCTGCGATGTTGCAAAATTGGTGGTCTGCCTCCTTCCTCTTCTGGGATGATTTGTGTAAAGGTTGCGCCTAATCAGCACCCACCACCTTCTGATCCTTCAGGACACAAAATGCTCTCTAAATGCAAATAGGAGGCACAATCCAGCCAAAGGTAAGGATTTTCAAATCACTGTCAAGTTCAGTGGGAGACTCCAAGCACTTAATGGGGCTCCTGACCACAATCACTGCCCAAGGATCTGTTCTATATTCTTTAGAAATCAAAGTGATTTTTCTCTATATGTCAAGACAGATCTTCTAAGGCCCTGTAGTTGTAAATTCTAATTTCCCAACTTTACAAAGGTCTGTATCATGTGTGCATTTCTTTGTTAAATCGCTCAGACTCAGATGGGAAAAGCAAGACTATTTAACAAACCAGCCACTATAATCCAGGCCAGTGACAGCCTACTGGTGCTCCCAGGTACCCTGAGTTTCTGCAACATCCTCAAGAGATCACACCTAAAACAGGTGCAACCAAGCTGTGAGGGAAACCAGAGCAGTAACAGGTCTTTGTTTTGGCCAGAGTTTCTCTTGGGCCTCCTTCTTAGCTCACCTGTTCCTTCTCCCCCATCCGTACCATGTAAAGCCTCCGCAGTATTTTAGGGTCTGACTGAACATCCTGTCATTTGGTGCAAAGCATCTGTGAGACCAGATGAGGCACCAGGTGCTTTTGATCTAGCAGATGCACCACACCATCCGAAGCCTGCATGATGTTGCAGAGGATTCTTGAGCATCCTCTCACTGAGCAACAACAGGAGGAGGATGCACCAGTGAGTTGGCAAGGAATCCTTTGAGGTTATCTTCTCATTCTTCTGAGCATTCCCAGCTTATATATGTGTGGGAAAGACAGGCTGAACTATTTGGCTATGGAGGATCCAGAACCCTGGACTGAGGAAGAAGTTGGCCACTGCCAATCAAGTCTTTCTCTACTCCTTGGATACAGCACACAAAGATCCGATAAACAGACAGTTCTATGCAATTCAGGTGTCTTGTATAAAACAGCAAATGCATATGTTCCACAGAATCAGAAGTGACTTGGTTTATGCCCCATGAGGAATGACCGAAGTCCAGCTATTCAGCATATGCAAACACCAAGAAATGTATTCCGTTTGGGGAACGGGGAGGATAACTGTGTGACTCCATGATGGAACTTCCTCCAAAATAGAAAAGGTGGCTCTCAACATTCCATGATATTCTAGGGGGACAAACAACAGACCCTGGGGGGGGGGATAGGTATGCAGATGAAGGAGCGAGGGTCCTTCAGTAGCCCTTGGTTTAGGGTTCTCAATAGCTAAGCAAAGGGGCGGGATTGGCATTCTTCATGGTAGTGTCACTGTGGCCTGGTTCAAACCAGCAGGGGAATAAGGTGGGAATCAGAATGCTGAGGTGACAGAAGGAAATGCATCACTTCAGACTGCAGAAAGTGAATTCTAGCTTTGAATGTTCCTTTGGTCAGCTACTGTATGCAAAGGGGGAACTGGCAGAGCAGGAGAAATTGTTCTGCAACCCCTCATGACTTGATATTCTGGTTTGCTATCTGCAGATTTTTTTTTTAATAGGGACTATTCCAACATGGGATTCTCCACCTGCAGTTTGAAGGGGTACCTATGATCCACCTTACTACTTCAGACCTGTGCGACTTCCTTGTTCTGCATGTGTGAACCAAGTCAGGAAAAGCACTGTATTCGGGGCACTGGAGACCCTGGCTGTTCCCACAGGGGTTGCAGTGGCGCAGGTATGCACTCCAGCCTTTCCAGCTCTCTCCAAGTACACTCTGCCTGCTGTAATGACAGGCTGCTAACTAGTTGTTAATAATAACTGATTGCAAAGCCTCATGTTGTCTATGCACTTCTATTTTTGACTAGTCATCTCTTTCCTTTTTTAAAAAATAGCATTTTCTTTCATACTTGCCAAAAGCAGTTTGAAATCTGTTTCTCTCACCCCCCCTTTACTGAATAAGCCTCTTGATTTCTATATTCAGAGCACAGCTGATGCAGAAGGTCTCTTAACACCCACTGAACTTGAATAATTTAGGCCCGCACTGTCTCGTACGGCAAGATACAAAGCGACTTAATCACGGGAACTCTTCTCCATGGAAATATAGAAGTTTGGGTGAATAGGAAAAGAAAAGAGAAAACAATCTTGTTCCCAATATAAATCATCAGGCGGTCCATGCCAGCAATGAGCTCTTGGGTGTGTGTGCGTGCGCACAGAAAGGCAAACATCAAATGCTTTTGCTTATGTGATACTCTGGTTTTGTCATTGTTGGAGCCAGAGATTCTTACAAACAGCTCAGCCAAGAATCTGGAGACCAAGCCAGCCTACAGTACTTTTGGATTGGAATTCTTCCTTTTGCAAAACCCAAAGCTCACCTCTCTGGCTTAATGCCTCAGTCCTAAACTGAAATTTTGCTCAAGCAGCTCATGCAACTTGAATTAGTATGTACCCAGTATCTTCTCCCTTTGCTGTTCTCTCTTTCCTCTTCTTCCTTTCTTCCCTTACTATCAACATTTAAAATGGACAAACATGCCTTTTTGTTATTTTTTGTTTCTGTATGTCATTGATGGCTTGGTTGACTGTGCCCTAGAACCAATCAGAGGGGAAGTGACCCTGGATTTAATCATCAGTGGTGCTGCCCAGAACCTATATCAAATCATCAGAAATCACCAGGACCAGATGGTATCCATTCTAGAGTTTTAAAAAGAATTCAGATGTGAAACTGATGATCTTCTAATAAGGCTGTGGTCACACATGCTTGATAATCCACTTTCAGTGCACTTTCCGACTGGATTTTTACTCTGTGAACTGGCAAAATCCAGTCTGAAAGTGGATTGAAAGTGGATTATTTAGTGTATGTGACTGCAGCCTCAGGTATGCAACATGTCCCTAAGATCAGTCTCTCTACTGGAGGACTGGAAAGTGGACAATGTACTCCCATACATTTATTTATTTTTTTTAAAAAAGGATCTGGGGGGATCTGGGAAATTACAGGCCAGTTAATTTAATGTCTGTTCCAAGTAAATTGACGGAAGGCATTATTAAAGATAAAATGCTGAATAAAAGCCAACATGGCTTCTGCAAAGGTAAGTCTTGTCACACTAACCTTTTAGAGTTCTTTGAAAGTGCCAATAAACACGTGGACAGGAATGAGCGAGTAGGCATTGTTTGTTTGACTTCCAGAAAGCTTTTGACAAAGTCCCTCACCAAGGACTCCTGAGCAAATTCCACAGACATGGGATAAGAGAACAAGTCCTCTTGTGGATCGGAAACTGGCTAAAAAAACAGGAAGCAGAGAGCAGGAATAAATGGCCAGTTCTTGCAATGTATGGATGTGAGCAGCAGGGTCCTTCAGGGATCTGTATTGGGACTAGTGCTTTTCAACTTGTTCATAAATGACCTGGATGTAGGGGTGAGTAGTGAGATGGTGAAGTTTGCAGGTGACACCAAATTATTTAGGGTGGTTAAGACAAAAATGGATTGCAAAGAGCTTCGAAAGATCTCTTCAAACTGGGGAAATGGGCATTAAAATGAGATTCAGTGAGAGCCAGTGTAAAGTGATGCATATGGGGCAAATAATCCCGACTTCACACATACACTGATGGGATCCGAGCTGGCAGCAGCAGGCCAAGGAAGGGTAGTAGTGCGTAGATCAATGAAAAGGCCAACCCAGTGTGCATCTGCTGTGAAAAAAGGTAGCTTCCATGTTGGCCATAATTAGAATAGGAATGGAGAACAAAATTGCCACTATCATACTGCTCTTATGTAAATCTGTGGTGAGATCACATTGGAAAATTGTGCATAGTTCTGGTCACTGCACCTGAAAAAGGATACTGTAAAGCTTGAAAATGCATAAAAAGCAACTGCCAAAGTGATCAGGGGACTAGAGCAGCCGCCCTACAAGGCCTAGTTGAAACACTTGGGCAGTCGAGCTTAGAAAAACGGTGAGTAAGAGCCCTGACCTGGATAAGCCCAGCCAAGCCCAATCTAGTCAGATCTCAAAAGCTAAGCAGGGCTGGCCCTGGTTAGTATTGGGACAGAAGGCCTCCAAGGAATACAAGGTGGTGACCAATGTTCCCTCTAAGCTGAGTTGGTGTGAGCTAGCTCACAGTTTTTTAGCCTCCAGCTCAACATGTTTGTCTGAGCTCGGGAAGGATGGCTCCAGAGCAAGTCAATTTATGCCGTAGCCAAATCGCTCACTCACAACTTTAATGCCGGCAGCTCATGAAGCAGGATTTTTGCTCACAAGACTCCACCTCTGAACATCCCTTGCCTTCAAGCCCCACTAGGGGCTGCCAGGAGTCAGCTTGACTGGATGGCAAAAAAGGAAGAAAAAAGAGGAAAGGTGAGTAAGGGAAGATGTGATAGAGATTAATAAAATTATGCATGGTGTGGAGAGAGTGGGCAGGTAGGTTCTCCCTCTCCCATTATTTATTTATTTACTGGATATATACCCTGCTGAAGCAGGCTCAGGGCAGCTTACATATATTTTTTTAACAGTTTAAAAACACATAAAATCTAAAGGGTCATCCACTACTAAACCTGAAGAGTAGGAGATCCAGGACAGACAAAAGGAAGCATTTTGTCACACCACATACAGTTAATTTGTGGAACCCACTGCCAGAGAATGTAGTGATGGCTGCCAACTTGGAAGGCTGTAAAAGAGGCATGGACAAATTCATGGAGGTCTGGGCTACCAATCATGATGGATGTCTACTCCTTTCAGTGCCAGAGGAAGTATGCCTCTTTAAATCATTCACTGGATTTGTGGGGTTCTGGGAGGTAGCTGGTTGGCCACTGCATGAGCAGAATGCTGGACTAGATGGGCCTTTGGTCTGATCCAGCTTGGCTCTTCTTATAGGCTTATGTTTAGACATTACATACAAAATGGTTTATTTTAACTATGGTTCATTGGGGATTCAGCTAGCAAAGGGTCATTTAGATCCAGGTATGCCTTAGGAATAAGAAACCTTTGTCCTTTTGCCTGCCTCCCTACAGAGAGCTGGGTGGTACCCTTGGCCTGCACTGCAGCAAGGATAGTGCCAGGAAACAAGGCAGGCTGCTCAAGTTTATACCATACGGTAATGGTATGGAGCCTCTTAAACTTGACACTGCTTAAGGCCTCAGCATGTCTTAATCCAGCCTTGAGAGTATGGCATGAAAATAAGATTCTCAGGCTTGCTTCACATGACAGCGAAGCAAAACCCACAATGGGAAAATTCAAACGCAACCAGCAAGCTTGTAAAATTCAATAGCAGTTAATAAATAATACATATTTGGGGAGTAAACCCTAATAATATTGCCTCAGTGGTTGCCAGGCCTCCCTCCCCCACAGCCACTGGATGGGGATGATGGGCTAGGGTTGCCTGATCCAGGCTGGGAGACTCCTCGAGATTTGGGGGTGGAGCCTGGGGAGGACAGGGGCCTCAAGTGGGGTACAATGCCACAGAGTCCATCTTTCAAATCATCCATTTTCTCCAGGGAAACTGATCTCTGTAGTCTGGAGGTGAGTTGTAGTTCCAGGGGATCCTCAGGTCCCACCTGGATGCTGACATCCCTACTTTGAATAGTGTTTCTTGAAGTTTGAGGTTCCTTTGAACTTAAATGAGTTACATCAAGGAGAAGATGAGTAATTTCAGACCAGCTTCCCTGGAAGAATGTTTGTCCACTGGTAAAGAATCCTCTGCAGATGCCTGCAGAGGAGCACGGGGAATGTTCTTGGATACACTTCCAGTAGGTATGGGACAATAGTGAGTCCTCAGGACTGACCAGATCCTTGACTAAACATTTTAATATACCACCCAGAGTCCTCTGCAGCTCCCCATGTTCTGTGGACAAGATGGTGTAGAACCTTGTGTCAAAGTAAGCCAACACTGCCTGGTATAGAATACTCCTTAAAAAGTTGCTCAAGTGGTACCACCCATTTCTGCTTTTAGCCCCCAGACAGCACCAGTAAGAAATTGTTGTTACCCCTGTGTGGAACAGGTATCCTGATGCTAGAAAGTTTGAAAAACATAATTCCTTACCTGCAGCCTAGAGCTGTATAGTCCCTTCTATCACCTGAACACTCTGCCACCACATTTTGATGCACATTTAGCTCAGGCAGGGCTCAGGGCCAAACTACCCTTTATGATTTCCATGGGTTTTCACTGTAGAGACAGCCACCATTTTAAAGGTCCATCTGGGCCATTTTAAAATGCTGCAAGGGCCCAATCCCGGTTGGGCTCAGGTGATCTTGCCCCCCCCCCTAGTGTTCAGCACTTGAAAAGGGGTGTGTGTGGGACGGAACAATGACAAGATCACCCTGTCCCGCTCAAAGTGGTCTAAAATGGCCCAAGTTCACCTCTAAAATGGCCGCAGCATCCACTGACTGGACCTGTGGACACCGTAGCATCTAGTTGGGCCCTCAGTCATACAGATAACAGAATTATTTGAAAGCATCCAAACACATGATGGGCACCAAGAGCTGCCACCTTTTGGACAATATGAAACATTCTTGTTTGCAGAATCATGGGAGATAATCTCTTAATAGATTCCCCACTACACAAGCTTCAGACAATATTGGGGAGCCCTTTTTGTCAGAATGGCGAAAGTCAATATAAGAATGTGGAGGAAAAGCTACCTTTCGAAGCTGCTGAGAATAAGGTTGTAAAACATATTGTTGTGGCATGATGGATACAAACTTTTATTTCAGGTTTTAAATTCTTTATATGATATTTCACCCTTTATGCCTCAAAGGTATAATTTCATTCTTTTTTTTATTAAAGTTGGAAGAAATCGATATTGGTGTTCTCCTCTTAGGAACCACACATTTCTGATAATGAAACCAACAGGACAACTGAGGAAACAAGTGTAGTGCCATTCTGAGCTGTGCTTATACCTTACTGTTTTTCACAAACACCCGGTGCCGTTACACTGGTGTGTTCATAGCTGGCTATACAATGAGGCGAAGTGAGGTGACACACCAGGCCATGGTTTTGGAGGGGGAGAGTATCTGCCTCTGTCTCCCCAATGCAATGACTGCCCCTCCCTTACCTCTGTTGCCGTCATCCTAACCCTGCTGCCATTGCTGCTGGAGCAGCTAATACTTCTTCTATCCTCACTCTACAGCCTACATATATCCAACAGGTGGGTTGGCAATTTGAGGTTTAGCCTAGGTGAGGGCATGGCTTAGAGAGGGACCTCAGCAGGGCGTAATGCCATAGAGTCCACCCTCCAAAGCAGCCATTTGCTCCAGGGGAAGTGATCTTGGTGATCTGGAAATCAATTACAATAGTGGGAGATCCCCAGGTGCCACCTGGGGATTGACAATCCTACCAACAAGGCTTCCTAAACTCTCATGAAACATGAGACTTTGGGAAGCCCTAACAATTGTGGCTTTTCATCTTGTGCTTCAAAAGGCCTGGAGAAGGGGAAGAGATGCCTATCAAGAATACCTTGTTCTTGCCCTGACCCAGATAACCCAGGTAAGCCTGATCTTGTCAGATCTTGGAAGCTAAGAAGGGCCAACCCTGGCAAGTAATTGGAACAAAGACCTCCAGGGAATACCAGGGCTCAGGACACAGAGACAGGCAACCAAGCCACCTCTCCGAAATGTCCAAGCCCCACTAGGGGTCCCCAGAAGTCACCATGACTTCCAGGCATGCAAACACACACACACACACACGGACACATACAACCCATTTAAAAAAAAAAACCAAAAGAGAGTGCCTTGTTCTCTTCAGATGGCTTTCTTCTCCCTTTCTCTTGAGAAGTCTCTTTTCCATAGAACCCCCCCTCCCTTTCCTCATTCTGGTCGCTGACCGTACTAATAAACTTGACTTGACTTCCTCAGCTTCTTCCTATGGCTCCCCACTTAAGGACGGAAGTCCCTTTCCTTCACAAATTTCCACCAGAGGGCCAAGCCTTAGAGCTACACAGAGCTTTTGGGTTTTTTGTTTTTGAAAAAGAGGTGCCAGAACTCTCAAGACCAAAATGAAGTTTTTAATCTGAACATTGATAACTCATAAACTTTTAAACATTTTTAAAATAAATTTTTGTTGAAGAGGTTCTGGAACTCCATTCCGGCACGTTCCCCTAAGAAAAAAAGCCCTGGGACTACGTAATAATTTTAAAAAATCACTTTAATGGGGCAGGGGGCTTTCAACCTCTCTAACACATTATATCATCCTGGAAAGCTATCTTACTTAAACCCACTTCTCCTTGGTAGGGAAACCAGTCTCCAGGTGGGGCCTGGAGATCTCCTGGAATTACAACTGATCTTCAGATGATGGAAATCAGTTTCCCTGGGGAAAACGGCTGCTTTGCAGGGTGCATTATAGGGG